>BRKX01000018.1:44323587-50176087 GCA_026008535.1 Perilla frutescens
ATATTACTAATTTTGTCGGCTCGAATAGTTACCATGAGTTTTTCTTAATTGCCAATGACCAAAAAGAAATCAGAGGCTAGTACCATTTCAACCATCATATCTATGAGCCTCTCCACACACTCATAAAAGCCTCTCTCTCTCAAGCCTCTCAAAAAGCCTCCTCCTCCAAATAGATCTAAAAATCTCTTTCTCTCTCAAAAGATCTTAAATACTCCAAAACTTCAGCCAAACTCAAAGATGGCCGAATTATCCAGATCTTCAAACTCCTTCAAAAGCCAAATTATGAGAGATAAATTCCTTGACAGACAGAAATTTCAATTGATTCTTGATGAATCAAAGAACTCAATCCTTCTGTCAAATCTTCAAAAAACAGGAGTTCTTCACTACCTGGAAACACCACCAAAGTTCTTTAGACAAAATTTGGTGAGTAAATTTTTACTTCAAGCAAAATTATCTGCAGATGGAAAGATGATATCTTTAGTGACTTAAGGAAGGATGTTACACATCAATGAGAAAACAATTGCTGAAGTATTCCAACTTCCACAAGAAGGCTTATTCGTTCAAGATCTAAAGGAATAGGCAGAGTCGCACTGGAGAGACTGGAAAGCCTCAACCTGCAACAAGCAATTCAGTTTTACCACTGCTAAAACTGATCTCAAGCCTGAGTATAGAGTTATACTTGATATAACGAACAAAATGATGTTCGGAGCAATTGGCAGTCTAAGTCAACTCACTCAAGAGAGATACAAGGTTATGATTCACCTTGCTGAAGGAAGACAAGCAAACTGGGCAGAATTCGTCTTTGAACAATTCAAGCATCAAGTCATCAAGGCTGCAGACTCAAAAAAGTCTGGCAAGTTTGAGTCCAAGGTAGGACTTGTTCTAAGGATGAGCAAAATGCTTGAAGACCTGCTGAAGCTCCTAAATGATGAATCACTACCGGTTCTGATCTCCGACTGGATCCCTAAGAAAGGAACTGCTCATCTACAGACCCTGAAGAAGAAGAGAAAAGGAAAGGCCAAGATGAGCAACCAAAGTTCGAGCAACTCAACTGCCAATGCCGTTCACTCTCCAAAATCAAAGAACGGATCACCAGTTGATTTCCAGGTTTGCTCTGATCCAGATGAGCTTATTCCATTCATCGGAATACTCCATCCAAACTATGGAGCAGACTACTTCAGAGGCACATGCCCTCCGCTCCAGCTGACTGAATAGAATATTCGCACTTTCTACAGTGGTGAATATGCAGTCAAAAGTTCACAAAAGGAAGTGACCTATCTCCTTCTCACTCACTTCACTGTTGTTACACAACGTGATCAAGAGTTGTTTAAACAACTTCACCGATACTTCTATTGGTACAACTGGAGACATTCTATGTCTATCCAGTCTCACTTCTTGCTAACTGCCTTTCATGGTATGAACTTCTGGCAAAGAGAAGAAACTTGAAGCATCAAATGGATAGGATCGTCAAATCCATTCCCTCCAACCATTGTGCAAGTTCAACACATCATGAATCACCGGATGGTCAACAAGATTCCACCAACCACCTTACTGGCCGAATTCAAATCCAGATTCATGTTTCAAGCAGTTGGAACTACAGGTCAACCAGTCAACTGCCCAACTGACTTACTTTATCGTCAGTTGAACTTTGATAATCTATCAAGTCAATCAGCTGAGCCTTCACAACGAACTTCATCTGCTGACCCAAGGATAGAACCCCACCTATCCCACACTGCAGTCATAGCTTCTCAAAGGAATACAATGCATAATGATGCAAGAGATAGTGACGATGAAGACACTGCCACGTCACCAAATCTCCTATCCAAAGGCTATGTGACTCCACTGCTCACGACAAGCACAAAAGGTGCGCAGTTGACCAAGAAAAATGATCAGTTACGGTCATCGCCAAAGGGAATCTCACACTCCCTTAGTCAAAAGATGAAGAGCTCGTCAGTTAAGATCCAGATTCATCTTCGCCAAGCCAAGAAGACGGAAAGGCCTGGACCATCAACGCACAAAATTGCATCTAAAGAAAGTAGTGCAGCTAGTCCAGCTAGGCTCTTCAAGAAGGGGAAATTGTCTACAGAAAAGCCGAGCAACTGATCATACTAACCGATCAATTCAGTTGCAAGCCTCAACTGCAGCCAGTTCAGCAATGACAACTGAGTATCACAAACTCAACTGCTCAACCAACTACCACATCATCAGTCAGTTAGACTGTATCCCAACTGACTAAGGATAAGTTTTCTTTTCAAAAGCTTACCTTAACTATTTTATTACCGTTGAGATCATGAAATATCTTATATTATATGTCAACGGTTACAATTTGAAAATCGGGCTCAATATCACAAAGTTGTCATTAATATCTCTGCATGGATCTTAAAACCAACACTTCAAACAGGCAAAGAAAATATATTTTATTGCGCTATAAATAGAAAGATCTGCAGAAAATATTTCGCTATTTACGGCAACTACCTCATTTTCAAAATGACTTCATCCCAGCCACACGATCATAAAGTTATTTAACCGATGAACGGCTGAGGTACATACATCATTAATTCAGCTAATCAACCATCAAATCGGATGGCTGATCAGCCAAGAAAAGTAATCGAGTACTCTCGATTCTTGCATGCATAAGATGCATAAATATGAGCAAGGGGATGAAGGCTCCGATCACCTGAAAATCTCTCTCTATCTTACTCGATCGGTTGCTAAGCCTTCCCTCGCTCATCTCAACTCTTACATTTCTAAAACTAAATATGATTCTTTTGCAGAAATGAAGCCTCCATTTTCCATGGTGGACATTAAAGCTCTTGAACGCAAAATGAGAAAGGACAAGTCTCTAAATCTGGAGATGCTAAATGCACATCTTGGCCCGGATATCTTTCAACAGATTTATCGACCATTGGCAGCGACTGGATTGCTTCCCTTCTTGACACAGTTGCCGGTCAAGAACATACCTGACTATGTCACCGAGTTCTACTACAATGCAACTATCAACGGCGACAGCATCATCTCCACAGTAAAGAATCAGGTGATCATAGTCACAAAGGACGCGATGATATCAACTCTACACCTCCCTGGCACAGGTGCAGACGTGATGAACCTAAATCTGCCATCCAAACATGAGCTATGGAAAATCTGAAAGCTTCCTCATGTGCACCACAACGACAGTTCGCACAGATTAAAGGAGAGCTTGCAAAGTGATATCATCCAACTTCTGGATATCACCAGCCATATTGTCCATGGCAACTTCGAGATCGTTCATCTCTCCGAGATCAAGGCTCATATCACAGCCGCTCTCTACTTTGGATGTCAAGTCGACTGGGCTTCCTACATCCTGGCGCAACTGAGAGCTAACGTCGAGAGAGCGACGTTTGATCCTTCAACTGGCACATTCCAAGAAAGAGTCGCCTTTATGAACCGCATAAGCCACATCATACAAAGCCAGTTTGATGAGATCATACCAACTGGTGAACTGCTTGGAAGATGGGACATGCTCCCCATAATATATTTCCATCTGACCCCAAAGCACTCACACCCACAAGGGCCTTCCAACTCAGATCGTGGAAAGGCGCCCTTAGAAGCAACCGTCAGCTCCACTAACGAAAGAGAACTGATGCTGGAGAGTGCATCTCTTTTAAGGCTGAGTGATCAGCCCACAATATCAGCCAGCTCCCAACCTCCACCTTTAGCCCAAAATGACTATATTGAGGTTGATTTTGAAGAGGTTCTCGACCACCAGCTCCGAAGCTGCTTTGGTCTCATTGGGGACTCCGACTCCTCCTTCTTCACGCAATTGCGGCGGTACTTGCAGTATCATATTTGGCGCTTTCAACTGGATGAGTCAACTATGTTTCACCTCATCTATACCCGTGGCTCAGCCTTCTGGATCAGAGAGGGATCATGGAGTCAAAACTGGATAAATCATCCACTTTCCTCGCCTCCAACGCTCTCGGAGATCATGGATTTAATGATCAAGCGACTCCAGCTTGGTATACCCGCCGATGACCCTCTCCCCGACAATGAACCAACCAACTCCTCGTGCGCACCCGTCATTGGTGATCCACCACTCCCTTTAACTGATGAAATCTTCACCAGCTTGGCCCCCATGCGCTTCAAAGATCAAGATATCTCTGATCCAGGTCAGTTCATGCCAACTGAAGATGCCTATGCATGGCTTTCTCCGCCCATGCAAATATCTTCAATTCCTGCAGCTAATGATGATAATTTGGCAACCGCCTTCACTTTTCTGCCAAATTTATCATTACCATCATGTGATCCTCTTCACCTTTTGGATGATGCCAAAAAGTGGGAAGATGGACAATATGATGATGGAAAGTATGATGGATGCATGACTCTTTGGGACCAAATTCAAAGAGAAATTCATCATGAGGGGGAAGATCATCTTCAGGGGGAAGCATGGACACTACAAGGAATCCAAGGAAGAGGAGAATCGAGCAGAAGGAAAAAGAGCAATCAGAGCAACATTCAGGAAGTAGATTAGTAGTCTTAACTACTAACTCTTGAATCTCTTGAAGTTATGCCTTAAAATGAATATATAATACAAGTTTTGATCTTGATTTTGCTTCAAGCTTGAATAGTTTGACATAATTCATTATGCCCTAATACTTCAGTCATGCTTTGATACTTGAATGAGAAACATGAATAAGCCCAAATTGCTTTTAAAACTAACATGCTCTGATATTTCAATGATAAGCATGAATGACAATTGCTCTAAAAATTGAATAAAAAATCATAAGTCAATTTGTCTCAATATGCTACGAATATGACATGCTCTGATATATGAATGATAAGCATGAATGACAAATGCTCTAATAACTGAATAAAAATCATGAGCCAATTTATCTCAATATGCTACGAATGTGCACTGACTGAAAGATTCTATTTAATGCATTCGCTACACTTGCAGTTTTTCCATCATCATCAACAAAGTTTTGACATCATCAAAAAGGGGGAAATTGTTAGAAAAAACTATCAAGGAACCCCTAGATCAGGTTTTGATGAGATGTCAAAATTATTTATGAAAAACTGACCAAAATTTAAGTCGTAGATCGAAGTTGATCAGCCCAGGGCATCATCGAAGAAGAACTCTAGAAGAGTCAAAGTCAACCAATCTGAAGAATGACCCACAAGTTGAAAGACACGTCATCCAGTCTAAAGTTCAACTTGGCTGAGGAATCATACCGATCAAAGCAAGCTGACAATCGAGTCAGCTGAACTGAGGGAGAAAGGAGTTGACCAAAGATTGAAGAAGCTGATAGAATATCAGTTTATGCTAGAGACTGATAGTAGCCAACTGGAGCAATGGCCAATCTCAGCTGACAAGCCCAGAACTGCCAACTGGAGCAATGGTCAATCTCAGCTGACAAGCCCAGAACTGCCAACTGGAGCAATGGTCAATCTCAGCTGACAAGCGCAGAACTGCCAACTGGAGCAATGGCCAATCTCAGCTGACAAGCCCAGAACTGCCAACTGGAGCAATGGCCAATCTCAGCTGACAAGCCCAGAACTGCCAACTGGAGCGATAGCCAGACTCAGCTGACAAGCTCAGAACTGCCAGCTGGGACGATACTGCAACTAAGCTGAGAAATCCAAAACTGCCAACTGAAATTCCAAACTGCCAAGAGAACTGAAGCCAGAAGACTCCTGGAGTGTATTGCTTAAATCAGCATATCTTGGAATAAATGCTTCTACAAAGATTCTGGAATTTAATGAAGATCGATTGGCAGAGTAACGGCTACTTCAACCAAATAATCCAAGCTATCATTTAAGATCCCCTGCCGTTGATGAGCCAACAGAGCCACTGATCAAATGGACAATGGAACTCAACGGTCACAAAATCACTCATCTATAAAAGGACGGGTGAATCGGAGCTCTAATCACTTTTCGCAAACATAACCTCTTGCCAACCTTCGCATATACAAGCAGAGCTTTTCTTTCTCCCTCCCACTCAAGCTCAAGTGCAACGTTTGATAGAAACTACGGAAGTCAAACTGAGAAGAAGAATTCACTGAATCAAGACATCCAGCCAGCTGTTGACGAACCAGCCAGGGCAGCCTTCTCAGTTTTCAGCTATTCAAGATCAACTACTCAACTCAATCAAAGGAGCACATCAGTTGATACCCCTTTGTTCAAGACTAACCTCTTGAAGATCGAAAGAGATCTAAAACCTTGTAAAGACAACACTAGCACCTACCTTCCTAGCGAGCAGTTAGGGACTTCAAGTGTGAGCCGTCGACCAGCTGAGGTAGCGAGCAGTTACCAGGTTCAGCCAACTGTCCTTCATTGTGTAATTTGTAAAGGAACTCAAGTTATATAGTGAAGTTGCCCTTCTGCGGAAGGAAGAGAGGACGTAGAAGTTTGAGACTTCGAACCTCTATAAATCTCTTGTGTGTTGTACTTATTGATCATTGCATATCTCTAACTGCACACAACATCACACAAGCTGCACTCAAACTGTCTCAACTGATTATCAAGTTGGTGCATAGATAAGTTTCTTCAAGCGAGTCAAAGGGCCCTATTTTCCGCATCTAAAGTAAAAGTTTTTGAATCAGTTTATTCACCCCCCTCTAAACTGATACCGACTTGCCCGGGACTAACAAATATGCCACTAAAGATTATACTAATTTTTATGAAATACATTGTTCTGAGGCATAAATCCATGTTCATTTACACTCTTGTTGGTGTCTGAAGGCTTTTTTAAGAAGATGGTTATGCTTGAAGCAATTAAGAATTGATTAATATCTGTCCAGCAAGGTTCTTCTTATTTTTACAATTTTTTTAAAAATTATTAATGTTGGACAAACATTTGCTCTGGACATACGACTGCATAATATATTTCAGATTTTCTCATTTGCAGTTAATTATTTGATGAATATAGAAACATTAATTGTTAGTACATTCGATAATCACATACAAAATCTACCATCGAAATGTAGAAATCAAAATAATATTAAATTGGAGAAGGACGATTGTGGGTGGAAGCCTAAAACAACACAGGGTATGGAGATGAAATAGATATAACCCACAGATCAAAAAAGGAAAAAAAATGAGAGAGAGAGGTGAAAATTAAAAAAAAAACGAAAAAGGAAATTAAATGAGAGAGAGAAGAGCCGAAAATGAAAAGAAAAAAAAGAAATTACTGACATGGCATCGTCGCCCACAAGAGTCGCTCAACATAGCCGCCTAGCATATCATTTCTGTGTGTGTGTGTGTATGTGTATATATATATATATATTGCTCCTGTAGTAAATGTTACGAGTGTTTTTGTACTTTTTCCCATTTAATTTTGAATAATTATTCTTCTAGAGTTTTATAAAGACAAAATCTACACTACACAAGGAATGAAAATAGAACAGCCCAATCAGAGGAGGACGGCAGCCATGCTCAATAACACCAAGCGCAGGATGCTCACATTTGCGAAATTAATTATAATGAAAACTTTTATTCCATTTTTAAAAATGGAGCAGACCTCCATCCATAAGATAATAATAAATCACATAGATTTAGTCCAATGATAATACGAATAAATTTATATTCATATACATGTATATACCAACATTTCCGCAAAATTATTAGCGCATAGTAAAATAAAAACAAATAGAAAGTGTCGAAAGAAAAATATTGACTGCAAGCGCAATTTATTTTCGAGACAGGCACATAAATTTGTATGGCCTGAAATATAACCAATGTTTTCAATTGTGTAAGGATATCTATGAATTTCCAATAGATTGGTTAAAACGAAAGCACTGTTTCAAAGTCTCAAGTAAAGATTACTACATTTGAGGATTCAATTATGCCCTCAATTTAATGTTACGTAAATTTGTTCCAGTAAGAAGCTAAACTGCAGCAGGGAAAGTCAAACCTGAACAAATTACATGTGAAATTCAAGTAATCAAAAACAAATTACCAATTAAATAACTAAAATTGGTGAAGGCAATTATTTCTTCAAAAAAACTATCGACCTTCACTGCTTCACAAAAGTGTGATTTAAATACAACCCTCCAACTGGTTACTCTTTTGAAAAAGTTCCCTGTTGCAAGTTTTCAAATTTTTCCATGTACTCTTACCTCCCAGCATGTCTGCAAGTTGCCACACAATCAAAAGGCTAAACCCATCCAAGCTCGGCACCCAAAGGCAAAACTTTATATGAGATAGCCGCGCATCGGGTAGACCTTCAACGAGCATTCTGCAGAGTTCGGATGAGGCTTTCTTCTTTTTCCAGCAACTGCTTTGTTTTCCAAGATTCAAGGGATATGCTATATTTTCACGATTGAATCAACCAGCTTGTGAAGATGCACAACTTTCTGAGTATTTACATGCACAAGCAACTTAATTAACCATAGACTACCTCAGTCCTGCACATAGCAAAAAAAGGCTAAAATTATGCTCAAAGTGATGTCAAAGTAGTGACAACTCTATGGTAATGACTGGTCAAGTAAACCCAATTTAGAATTGAATGAATATACTGCAAAGACAAAGCTGTAAGTAAACATATTATCCTTGAGTTTATGACTACTTCTCAAGGTCAAACAAGATATGCTAAAAAGCATAATGAAATAGACAATATGAGAAATTACCATTGCTAGGTAATCACCCTAATAGACGATCATTCCTTTCACATCATAAAATTTTGAGACAATGAGACAGCTTCAAAGATGTTCCACAATACAAGCATAGCAAGGAAAAACCAAGATGGCTAATGGGCCTACTGAACTGAGAATCCTAGTGCACAAATTTCACAGGTAAATGCAAATACCAAATGTTTGTTGCTGATTTAATTTTGAATTTCTAGGCTAGTCTTACTAACAACACACACATATAAACCACATTTTTCAACATGGTGGGCATCCGAATTAATTTACAATAAAAACAAAACAGTGAAGGACCACATAAAACAGTATCCGCCTCAAGATCAAGGTGAAATAAAATATATGAAGTGAACATCTAAAAGACCAAAAAAGTGAGTCCATGATTCGCTATCCAAATACCAAATTGTAAATAATGCAGTACAGAAATCCATTGGAAATCTCAATAACAGAAAAAAACTTGAGAAAATAATCAGTTGGGATTACCTTTGGTCATTTATTAACCAAATGATTAAAATATACATGTTTAACCAAATTCATTATTCCGAGTCCCATTCTATTTTGTAAGGCATTAATTACAAATCCCTTTCAGCTTAACACAAAACTGTTTCTCTCCCTCTCGTTCTGTCAGTTCTTCCACCAAATACTCCTCTCCTCGTGTCTGCCTCCACCATTGTCTAGGCCTGTGCTGCCAGGTGCACTTCATCTTCCTTCCACTTAATACCTCAACAATTAAGCCCAAACTCAAACCTTAACTTAGCTCTTGGGCTCTATTCATCCCTTTGTTATGTCCCTCATTCTGCCGTCATGGTATCATTCAAACAGTTCTTTAGGGAAATCGATAAATCCAAAACCTTAAGGTAGTCTAAAATTTTCATAAATTTTATTTTTAATACAACAGTTTCTCTGGTCCATTGCCTTTATCTTTGAAAATCTAAATGATGTCAACTGATAGGTACAGGGTATGTCGACCAGATCAAATTGGTTCATATATACTCGGTGTTCATTAAGGCATGAAATTTCTTTTAGCATAAAGAATAGATAAATTGTTAAATTAAACCTTGTCAAATCTTACCAGTAAAGTTATATATATATATATATATATATATATAACTGCATAAATTAAGTATTTTATTTTTACTACTTGAGTTTTTCGAATGGAAGAGCATAAATTTTGCTGAAATTGTGATGTATATGCAAATTATTAACTTTTTCTCCTCCATTTTCTATTTTGTATAGCTTCTATAACTAAATGCAAGGTTCTTCTGCAGACATCCTTCCTTCAAATGTGTTTGAATAAAAAACGCAAGCGAAAGGCAAGAAAAGTACTGTTCAGTTCTCAGAAGCCAGGAGATGTTAAAAACTGGGTAAGGTGGCCCTACATGTCAAATTAAGCGATTCTCAGAAATAAGGTTCTTTTATCCTAACTTTGTTTTATGGCAATTTTTTAATTGATAATTATCTATGTTACTACTACAAACTTGGAAAGTATTGAGAACCATTATGTCTTCTTCACATTATCCATAAGAAATTGTGTTGGACCTTTTAAATCTTACTAATCCGCATCTCTACTTTACACCAATGACCAATCTATCTTTACTCCCTAATATAGATCCCCGTTCAAGTCCCTGCAGAGATATTCTTTGGACTGAAATAGTAATCTCTCTACCTTCAACTGTAAATGTTGAATCTTAAATTCAAAGTCTATTTCCTTCATGTATATTGTTGGCAAGACTAGTTTACATCCCTGCAGTTGCAGAGGCTGTACTCAATTGGAATAAAAAGTTTGAGATACTCTTTGGAGTAGTTTCTATATTCCAACAGTTCATGACTTTGGATTGGAATTTCCATTGGAATTTTGAGATTCCAATAGGCTGGTTCTGCTAACGCCCCATTTTCATTTCCAATGAATTTTTTTATTTTTTTTTGGTTGGATTGTTGGAATACTTATTTTCTTGTATTAGATATTCAATAAGGCAGTAACTTGCACTATGTAAACATTGGCAGAGCCCCTAGATTTGATTAGAATTGCCATTTTCGATCAAACCCACAGATAGATAATTAGATTAGGAATGCAGCATCACCTGCAAAATCTATTCATCACCTGCCCTGAACAATTCTGTAGTTAAGGATAAGGTCTTCAGATTTCTTCCATATGTATGCCCGGACAGTGGCCAAGCTCATGTCTGGAGGTAATACCTGGAGCATCACTAGAGAAGTTAACATAGGACAATGCTTCATGTGTATAGAAACCTATAAGGATAATATTTCATTGTAACCAGAGATATCTGTAGGAGACATTCAACAAAAAAAGAAACTGGAAAAGTAGCATTTAAATGTGACAAGAGCAAACAGTAGGTAGAGAAGGTGCTAATCTGTGGACCTGTCAAAAATAGAAACAGTCAAAAGTTTCCCCTGTTTTTCAGCTTTGATGCCATTGAAGTTAATGAAGTATAGAGAGCCATAATATTCACAAGTTCAAGAACAGTAATGCAAGAACAACATTTCAACTATATAGCCTTTACAAATAAGAAGCGCTCCAAGCTTTCTTTTGTGAAAAGAATATTAATTATTTTTAGGCAGCATCAAATCAAGAAGGTAAAACTTGAATTTTTTTCAAGTGCAAATCACTGCCACACTACCTTAAAAAGAAAGTAAAAAACTTACCTGGTTATTGCAAAGAATCTCTATAGAAGGCCTGAGTTTTTGCCAAGGTTTCAGTCCAGATCGTAGAGAACCATCTCCTACAACTGGATGTGTAATCTGGCCTCCAGGCACATTCGGAGGAAAATTTCCATCAGCATTCAGATTATCCATTGGCTTGTCAAGAAGCATCTTTTCTACCACATAGTTGACAACCTATAAATACAAAAAGTAGAGGAACCATAAAAATGATGAGCCAGTAGAACATTTTCTATTTGAGATTCAGAAGAAAAACAAAATGGTGATGGGCCCTACTGAACTTATTTCCATTGGCACTGCCAGTGCACTAAGTTCGTTCACCTAGAACGAGTTCTTTCTGTTAATCCAAACATCAATCATTTTCTTGGGGCATTCTCATGCCAGATGCTTAATAGAGTAAGAGCCTTCAGAGATTTGTCAAAAATTCACAATGTTGACACTATTGGAAGACCTTCTACATGACATATCAATGTCCAAATTATTATGATCATATCTTGAGCAAAAATCAAGTTGAATTCTGGAAAATGATTGCTAGGTTTCTCTTCACATGGAAATTACTAACTAGCACAGAATCTACATTTCTTATTGCAAGAACTAGGTACTAGCTACTAATCCAGACAAATCTGCATGGTCGAAAATACTAAATGTCATTGTGTTTCCCGCGTGAGTTTGTGTTTCCTGAAACCAGCCTTAAGGTATCCAGTGGAAACTCTTACCTTGTGTATTCTCAGAATGCGAGGAGCACTGAGTTTCCCTTGTGTAAGGACCTGCACATTAGAACCTTCACAAGGATGCAAATAGAAGCTACATCTGCAATAAAGAAAATTAACATGGAATTAATATAAACGGAGAGCTCGGAAGAAGCCAAGAGCTGGAATGCACCGAAAAAAGAGTTCCAATTTTCCCTACTCGGTAAATTTCAATCACACCATACACATCAAATATATGAGGAATTGAGGATGGGGAGAGATCACTACAAAATTATAATTGCATAACAGTGTTTGAAATAAGAACAGGAGAAGATAATTATGAATCACTTGCTCAGATAGTTTTTATTAAAACAAAAGTCAGATTAGAACAAATCCAGTTCAAGAAAGCTCTATCCCATTCTTGGGTTCAGTAAACGACAAAACCAAATTCATCGAGCAAATACAGAACTATAACAAGCAGCATACACTAGTTTTTTTGCTTAAGTGCTTGAATAAGTCCTTCCAGACCTAACAAAATTACAAGGACCAGCATCTTTGTACAATTTATTAGGTTTCTGAGAACGTAAATTCACAACAATCAGGAGAGTTTTCATGACCAATGGCAGCTTCAGACAGTTAAAGTGACCATTTTAACATAAGTCCGGCCATGCATAAGACAAATTAACAAAATAAGTTATTAGAAGCAGGCTCAAGAAATGCAAGACAACCAATTCGAGCAGGAAAGAGGATTTGAATTGGAAATTACTTGGTATTTTCCCTTGGAGGAAGGCGATTATTCAGCACACAATCAAGAACCCACCAAGGGAAGTCTTTCTCATCTTCAGTTCCATCTAAGTCAGTAATTTTCTTTCTCCAGGGGCCTCCCTGAGAGCCTTCAGTAACTATGGAAGGAGGGGAAGCTGCTGAAAATTCGAATGGTGGATAAACTGCAGAGTCATTTTCCAAATTACCATCTCCTTCTATTCGAGATAGGGTTAAAGTTCTTGTCGACAGTTCCTTTCCAGGTGGAATTTCTCCATTTGCTGAATTTTGAGATCCAAATCTCTGCCTCCTTTTACCCAACCAATGTGCCAATAGCCCTTTGAGGGTTTCTCTTGCCAAATTAACCTAAATATTTAATAAAGATCAATTACACATTGTTTCCAATAATAAGAAGAGAATAAAAAATGACAAGAATAAGGGCTAAGAAAAACCGTGCATATTTAACAAACTATCATCACAACAAAAAGAGAAGTTACTGAAAGGTTCTCTTATTGGCAAGAAAAAGTGATCCATCTAAGGAAATAGAAGGTGCAACTGAACCCGAAGATTGATAAGCTAAGTGTAACCGGCCACAGTATCAGTGATCTATGGAATGGTATTAAATTGAGAATCTAAGGAGAGAGTAAGCCCCGATTACAATTTCGTATTGATGAAGTTACTTATTCACAACTAATAAACTACAAGGCACTGTAAAGAACTCAGATAGAGAGGTCTTTCTGGTTCAGAGGGATTAGGGATCAACAGATGGTGTGTGTGTGTGTGTGTGAGAAAATACCTTATCATCCTCAGGTTTCCCAGCAATGCCAAGATCTGCAGAGTACATCTCAGCAGAAAAACATTGTGGTGTGTCTAAGTGCACCGACAGACTCCCCAGCCTAGTATCTACTGTGAACCATGTTGGAACATTCACCTGAATAGAGCCAAATAAGTAAAACAATGTACATGAAAATATGGAGTGTGCTAACAAAAGGTACATACCATCTCAAACAATTCCTCCTTCTTCTTCTCAAAAGAAACCTGAAAAAACAAAATAAACAAACTCAGATAGCATGTAAAGTACTAAAGTACTATCAGTAATATAATACACAGATTGATGCCATATTATTAACAGACTCCCGCCAGATCACCCATTGAAACTGTCAATATATAAAACTATAAAAGTTAATAGGTTCAAACACAACACTGACCTCTCCATAGTTTTCTGTAACCACACCTCTAGTGATTTCCCACAACTTCACTGTGCCAGCAGTGTCCTTAAAAATGTAGGATTGAAGTCAGTTTAGAAAACAAAGTTTACAAAAGGAGCACTAGCTGTAAGAAAATTGGAACACCAAATTTAGGCTAAGAAAGGAATCAGCATCAAGTTACCTTAGTCAAGACATGTCTCCTATTATTTAAAATCTCATGCTGCACTATAGCCGAAGTTCCATAAATGCTAAGAGATGGTTCTCTATAAACAGGAACCTACAGAAACTTAAACAGTCAATTTCTTACTTAGCAAAATTACCATACTAAAACTGCACAAGAATCTATTATAACATTTCACTTCTATAAAAATTTAGATTAAAACATACAGATCACAAAAAGGACTGGGAATAGTTATTTGGTAAACAGGTACACAAATTGAGACAATATATGAAACTATAATTTTACTAATTTGTCCTTCATTCTGAACTTTCATCATTAATGGTTCAATCCAAACTACTTCTACCACAAATACTAGCTGAGGGAATAATTGAAAGGAAAAGGGAAAGTTCGGTAACATTTTAACCCCCATTTTACTTTCCCCATAAGGAAGCCAAAACATTTACAACCATTTTTTCCCTCCAAAATACATCTGCCCATATCTCCCGAAAGTTCTCCATATATTATAACCGCACTCTAAACCCATCCCCAAAATAAGACAAAACAACATCAGATTTCTCTAACCACTTTTTCAAAAACACCTTCCCAGAACATCCTCCCCCACAATGATTCAAAAAAATCAACCCAAAAAAAATGCCTAACTGAATGAGCCGTTGAAGTATTATCATCAGCAATCCGTCAGTTGCTAACTGCACAGAAAATGAACCGGCTGTATCCTTAAGTGAAAGCATTCATATGATGTACCCCATTGCAATTTCCCTCAAATATTTTTTAAACAGAGAACTGAACAAAACTCTTTGCATGGCAGCACATAATTCATCTAGTCAATTAAATATTAAATATAGTTAGGCACAATTTTTAAACAGGAAAATGTATCCAACAAATTCTTATGTTGGACTGAGTTGAAAACTGTCAGTAGGGGAACAAGAACAGAAATATACGACTCACAGGTGTAGAACCTTCCAGTGAAACCCTTGCCCTTGAAAATGACAAATTGCCAGCTAAAAATGAGCCACCTTTTTGGAATACTTTAAGCGGATTATGTGCTTCTGCTGGCCATCTATGTACAGAAGAATCTGTTGTGGCAGCCCATATGCCATCACCATGTAGAGCTAATTGCAGTATAGGATATTCTTTTGAACATAGTAATACGCTTTCTCTTGTTGCCAAATCCGTCAAATACAACTATAAGTACAAATAAAAAGAGGTTAGGTTGAATATACACAAAAGCAGCATAATATGAGGAGGTTTGTATATTCATAATGTTAAAGTTAGCCACACTCACAGAAAGGTCCCTCCCACCACTATAAACATGACTAAATGATGGAGTAGCGGCTAGTGCCCAGACAGAGTCTGTGTGCACTGCATAGGAATGAATGCATCGTTGTTGTGCAAGATCCCACAACCTATGAGGTTTTCAGCCAAAAAAATATACAAGTCAAAGAGGGAACATAACAAAGCACATGGTCATACCATGGTTTATAAGGACAATTGTTTCAGGAATGATGTTTCCTGTGGTAATTGGTATAAGCAAAAACATTGCCTACCTGATCATAGAATCGGAGGAGCCAGATAAGCAATATCTGCGATTTATGAGAGAGAGACGTGTTATATATTCCAACATTTAATCAGAGATTACAGTACATGCAGGTTACTAGAAGCATAATAAGTGGTAGCCAAGTTGATACACCTCGTGTTATATGCTAGAGCCACAGACAACAAAGAAGCTAATGGAAGCAATCTCTCCTAAACACAGATTTTGGGACCAAGTATTACCAAGCTGGTGGAATTCACGCAACAATACTTATTTCATGACAATGAAAAGAACAAGATTTCAGTTATGAAAGGAAGTACCAAAAGAAAAAAACTTGAACTAACTAGGTCCTAGAATATCACATTAGATTTTGAAATCAAGACTAGCATCGTCCAGGCAAGTATCATGTTTTCTCACAAGACTTGGCAGAATGATCATCCCACTACTTTCACTATCAGAAAATGATCCCAAATTTGAGCTTGTGTAGCTAAACATGAATTTCAATGTTACAGCTGATATTAACTTAAGCTAAGTATTCACATCAATCTAAGAATAACAATCACAGATGAGCATTTATGTTTGTCCACTTAAATTTTTGTAATTAAAGTGGTACTCATATCAGTGGATACCACTAGAAATAATCTTAAGGGAAGCCTCCTCAACTAACCTGCCAGTAGAATCCAATAGTAATGCCCTGATATTATCTGTGTGTCCTCTTAACTTCATGGTTTTAGAGCCAGTCCTTGGGTCCCAAACACGCACAACCTATGAAAAAATAATCACACATCATGGAATCAATCAGAAAACTGTAAGTCAAACAGATTAGGCTGACATCTGAAATGATTAGAACATAGAAAGTGAAAAGAAGCATCCATGGACAGACCTTTTAGCGTGAGATGAACTAAAGGTAATAGTATCGATCAAAATACCAGACAAACAAACTCACCTTCTCAGTTCCACCAGAAACAAGTAGAGTTCCCCGGTCATTTGTTGCCAATGCATAAACCGACTCTTTATGGCCTTTTGCGGCAATAGGAGCATAGCCTTGAGATTGGGTGGCATGCACAGAAATGTTATTGCTTGAGTTGATAGGGCGAAGACTAGTACTCGGCAAAGATCCCAAACCATTAGTACTAGTTGAACAATCATCTGCATTTGCATCATGTAATTTGGAAATGGGATTCAGAGCAGTTTCAAGATCCCATATGAAAACTTCCCCACCAAGGCCTCCAGAGGCAATGACATTGCTCTGCAATGAATAATAGAGAAGCATAAACTAATGTCTGACAATGATTTCATGCCTACATGTATTTCTTAATAAAAAAATAAAATAAAAAAAATCACACATAATTTAGAATAATGTATTTGGCAGAAAGACTACATTTTTCTCTGCTGCCGCCAGGCAAGTCACATAGTCAGAGTGTTGATTAAACGTCCTGGCACATGTTCCATCAGAGAAGCAATTCCACACCTAAAGCACGGCATAAAAAATAAATAAATAAATTCATAAGTATAAATTAAAAAAAAAAAAAGGCAAATTGCACTCACCTTAACAGTGGTATCAGAGGAGCAAGAGACCAATGTGTTACCGCCTGTCAGAACTGCATCGTTGACCTGCCCCACCAACATGTTCCAAAATACACTTCTAAAAAGGTCATTCCACACATAGGAGGATTATTGAGCCATAGATTCAAAATTTTCAAGCAATTGTGAAATCTTAATCTAGAAAGCACTATGCTCGAGGGAACCAGTTCCGTACGATCTATTGCACAAACGGGTTTCTTAATCTTGGTATGGAATGAGGTTACGAATCAAATGTGCTGACTGCTGAGTTAGACCAAATTTATGGTGCCAACTACAAAGTGAGATGCGGAGAAGATAACATAGACCTCCAATCCTATATTAGCTTCCTTTCACAGCCATTATAGTATAAGAACATGTTATACAGAAGACTTAACCAAAGATGAAAGAAACTTGTACAGTACCCAATCAACATGAGACTCAAATGTAGCAGAGAAAGTAGCAGAATCTTCTGATAATGCCCATCTCTTCAACGTTCCATCACGACTACCACTGAATAGGTAGTCACTTCCATCTTGTTCTGTTGATTTCAGTACAGCCAAGCAGTTTATGCCAGCACAGTGCTGCAAGTAAATAGCAAATTTGATAAATGTGACATATATAATCAGCATCCCTTAAGCAACACGCATATATATTGTGAAAGAACTGGTGAGTATCTATAATTATGATGTCATAGTATTCCCTGTTATATATTCCTTTAGGCAGAAAAAGCAAATTTAAGATATGTGTGATCAAGAGAATGTAACAATGAGTCTACTTTACAAATCGACTGAAATAATCACATAGAAGAAACAGAGTTTGATCATATATCAACTCCAAAAGCATACACGAGCACTAAACTTTTCCTGTTGTATCAAGATCTCTTCAGAGTCGGAACAGAGCATTTACATCCAGGAGCAATAATGTCGTATATGCATGATAAGGAGCCAAATAAAACTGAAACACGTGCCTAAGCCGATAAAAGATACATAACTGCAGTACTTAAATGTCAGTTATTAGATTTTGGTCAAAAACCGGTAAATAAGTAGTGTAACCTAACAGCTATTGTTTAGATTCAATGCAACTTGATAAATTATATATCTTATCATTGGTGGACAATCAAGAAAGCTAAATTGTTCTTCATTTGTGCTCTCCTGTTGTGAGGGAAAGTGGAAACAAGCAGCAAAAAATGGGGAAAGAGCCATGCTTATGTGTGCAGATCAAAAGTGCATATAAAAATTCAACATACATGCTATCTTCTCTTATCAAGAATAGTGGAACGGGAGTAGGACAAAATTATATTTTCACTAAAGTGCCTAAGCCAATGAAAGATACATAACTGCAGAACTTAAATGTCAGTAATTAGATTTTGGTCAAAAACCGGTAAATAAGTAGTGTAACCTAACAGCTGTTGTTTAGATTCAATGAAACTTGATAAATTATATATCCTCTCATTGGTGGACAATCAAGAAAGCTAAATTGTTCTTCATTTGTGCTCTCCTGTTGTGAGGGAAAGTGGAAACAAGCAGCAAAAAATGGGGAAAGAGCCATGCTTATGTGTGCAGATCAAAAGTGCATATAAAAATTCAACATACATGCTATCTTCTCTTATCAACAATAGTGAACGGGACAAAATTATATTTTAACTAAAATGAGCTTTACCTTTGTATCATCTGCATCATTCAATACATATGTCATCCTCTTTTCCTTGCGAGTACGAACTGAATTAGATGTGTTTCCTGAACTGCCAACACGATGCATCGCTAGAACAGCTGAAGAGAATAGAGTATAATCACAAATAGTAATGCCTCTTTCTCTTGATAATGTGTTTAACAATGGAAATTTCACTACCATCATATGGACTAATTACTTAGGCTAATAGCATTTCATATGCAGAAAAAGAGACTAACAAGGAATGGGAGTAAAAAAAAACAGAAGTTGCTTCCTTTTTATAGCCAATCACACTTTGAGAGGGTAAAATCTACATATATTAACAATAAAGTACAACAAAAATAGAAAGTAAAAGTTTACCCCACCTATACCCAGTTACCCACTTACTAGATATAGAAATTGAAGTTATTATAAAATTATTTTATCATCAGTAACTATTAATATACTAGAATTTTATCTCCACTAACTATCAATATATTATTATATTGCTTTGCTGACTATCCATATCTTATATCTACATACACACACTGTCTAACATATATATTACACATGTTGATAATGTAATTTTTATGAATTTTATACTACTATAATTTTAATAAATGTCATATGTTCGTAATTATGTGATAAAAATATCATTATATTTAGACTAATCAAATCGAATTTAAGATTAAAAATCTCAAAAATCATTGTAATTTTGCTTCTAAACATGTTTTTCAGTATATAAAAATCTCATTCATTTTTCTCAGGAAAATTATTAATTTTATGTTTTGACTCTCAAAATAACATTTAACATATTTTTTAAATAAAAATGATATCTAACATACATACATTCTAATTCTACAAGTGTCATATGAATGTAACATTATGTTATATAGAAAAAGAAATTGAGTTCAATCACCTCAAGAAATATTCTGAAAAAACATAACAAATATGGCTTAAGCATATAATAATATATATTATATTTTCTTAAAACTTTTTACAACAGGTCCAACGAGTCATCACACTTGATCGACAACAACGAAATAGCTCTCAAAGTGGACCCTCTTGTCATTTTAATCTGGGCATCGCACAGGTGTACGGTGTACCTCTTGTATTGGGCCAGATCTAGGTGCCTAGAACTAAGGGATGTGCCCAATGTTAATAGCAAGGAATTAATCAAATGATTGCCTTTATTGCATCATCAAATTATATAGCACATAATAATTTACGGGAGGCATCTATGGATGCACAAATAAAGCAATCTTACAGGAGGCATCTATGGATGCACAAATAAAGCAATCTAGTGGATTACCCTACACAGTTTAATCTTTCCTGATTGATTACTGTCTTTATCACTTTTCCGCAAGAAAAGAAAAATTAATATAATGTGGCAAATCTACTCAATATCAACCAACTTTATAACAGTCAGTTTCAGAAAAAGAAAAAAAGCATAAGCTACTCATTATAATCTTTCTTGTAGTTATAATGGACCTTTGGAACTTCTACTTTTATCTTATGGAATTATTTTATTAGAGACTGATAGCTAGTCTGTGGGATAATATTAGGCAAGATCTAGGTGCCTAGAACTAAGGGTCACTGAACATTAGTGATAACTGATACGGAATTAGTTAAATTCTTGTTGTAATTCCATCTTCAAGTTATATAGCATATAAGCTTTTACAGAAGTCACCTATGCCCAAAATAAAGCCTGCGGAACCTTCACAGCATAATCCTACTGATTCATTACTCTCTTTTTACTTATAATGTAACGACTCATATTTAACACCAGCCAACTTTATCCTGGTAACTTTCAGAAATGGAAAAATGGCATTGAGCAACCACCACTCTGTGCTGCTCAACATAAATGCTTTATTATCATGCTTCTTTTTTGTGGTTTTGTTGCTGCCATGTGGATTCTAGTTGGGTTCAGTAATTATGTCTTTAACTTCTCAAAAGTATGTTGCCAACTTTTAACTGTCTTTTCAGCATTTCTATATTGGTCGACAGCCTTTTCCTTGTGATATAGTGCTATAAATTTTTCATATATTCTAAATAGATTGTATATATGTCAAGCTAAAAGAATAGTGACTCCAATTATGATGGGATTGTTAGAGGGTACTTACATTTGTGTAGATCTTTTTACTACTATAATTGAGGTGTGATCATCCTTCAGAATGAGTTGAATGGAAAACCATCAATACAGTGTAAACCTTAATCCTTGAACCCAAGTATCAAACTGACATCAAAAATTCTGTTGGGTTTTTTCTAAAATCAAACACTCAAATCATCCCAGCAATCTATTCAACCTCAACAGATTAACATCAAATATATCTAGTCTTATTTCAACTATACTCAATCCTTTTCCTTAACAAATTATTTCCAGAGCCCCTCGATTCAGTTTTGATCTTACCCGTCAATAATTAAGAAAAAGAAAACCATGCAAGTATAATGGTCGCTCATTCATTCACATTTTTCTTTTACTTTTCAGAATGAGAACAAAATGAAACCTTTAACGTAATCTCAAAAGGAACTTTATCTGGAGTGCCTGGTGCAATAGGCACAGCTTATCAGCGATTACGTTCAGCATCTTTTAGCAAGAAAGAAAATATAGAACCTATACACATACCAACATAGCCATCTAGAGAAAAGAGATCTAGATTGTAGTTCTTGGATTGTTTTCAGTTGCCATCTGTTTGCTACGGTTAAAATAATAGAAATATTAACAAGCACAACAATAATAATACCACTAAAAAAAAAACTAAAACAAATGACATCAATACATGTTAAATATTTAAATTGCAAAGTTTTCTATAAAGAGTATTTCAATTGCCCTTGTTTCGGTTGCAAAGTTTGCTACAATCAGGCAACCAGAAAATGCTTATGGTGCAACTAATTAGGCTTACAATGGAAAGAACAAAGAAGGGAACTAATCCTTATTCCTTAATGATGTAATCAATACGCCCGTTATTCAATAATTTTCCAACAGTACTTATCACCAGGCAACACATATTTGTAATAATCCCTAAACAATTGAGTAAATGTAATTTCCAGGATTCAAAACAAGATTCTGTATGGATAAAAACGGAAATTAAATATTACCTGCAAATGATGGCCGAGTGAACGAGAGCCAGAGTGCTGAAAATTTGAAAACAAAATTAATAAAAACACACTAAGCCCATTAAATCACAAAAAAACTGAGCACGAGCCACGAGTCAGGAGACTAATAATATGAGGGAACTCTAAATCTAGAAACAAATTTGCAATAACTTAAAGTCAACACTGATCGAAACATAGAAGCAGATAAACATAAGTAGCAGTCACAGACACTGAATAACGTTCCTAATAGGCAGGCAACCAAAAAAATCTTGAAAAAAAAAAACAACTGCCCGACAAAACGATCGCAATTGAACGAGTAAGAAGAAAAACTCGAGGATAAACTCCAAATAATAGAAAAGGTCGAACTGATGGTGGAAAAATTACCCTCTCGGTTTGATTCTGCGGTGGAATTCCCAACTAGATAACGAGTCAGCGCAGGCAGATTCGTCGGCCGCGAACTCGAAGACGGCAGAGAAACAGCGGTGCCAAATTAAAGCGAAGCACGGATAGTTCGAGGTCGGTAATGAACGTGGTTCGGCGGTGGAAAGGGCGGCGGCGGCGGCGGGTGGGCGACGGAGGAGGGAGACGGGGATAGGGGAGAAGGAGAGTGGAGAGGGTTGTTTGTTTCTTTTCCCAAATTGGGGACGATTTTCTGAAGAGGAAAGCCAAAAAAATAAAAAACCCAATTTCGTTATGTCCAACAACTTTTACTAAATTAATTATTAATAGTTTACACATTATTATTTTATGAATTTCCAACTAAATACAAGTCAACATTTCTTGTAAATCTTGTCACGATTGAGGATTGATATTAGAAATTGTAAAATGTTCGATAAATCAATTACAAACATGTACCTGGAGTTGAGAGAAAAGAGAACTTGGATATGGGATTTATGGGTTTTGAAAATACTCGTGCATATAATTTATAATTAATAAGTTAAATTTAAAGAATTAAAGGGTTTGCACATATCTAAGTAACTAGATATGTATATATTTTGAAAGTATTTTTGTATATCTTAAAAAAAAAGAGCTCTTACACTTGTTTTCATTTTATTTTCCAAAATGGGATTAATGCATCAAATATAGGGTTCATAAACTATTTTCCTAGAGTTTTAAAATAGTTTATGAACCCTATATTTCTATTAACTATTTTCCTAGAGTTTTAAAATTTTGAACTGAACTCCCTAGAAACTTGCTTACAACTAAATGTTTTTCTAAACACATCGAAGTTTTAAATATTTTTCCAAAATACATTAATAATTACGCTGGAATATTACACAGAGTTTATATAATATTACCACAGCATTTCAAAAGTCTAAATTTTTTCTAGATTGTTGTCTTCAAAAATATTTAGTTTTTTTACATAGAGTTTGTATATTATTCCCAATATATAAAAATTTTGACTAATCCATATTGCTTTTTGATGAGGCCAAGATAGGCGATGAAGATCAAGACCCGGAAGTGCAACTTCGAGGTCCAATTACTCGAGCAAGAGCCAAGAAGTTTCAAGCATACTTGCAAGTGACGATTCGAAGAAAGCTCGAGATTGAAGAAGATGAAGTTAAAGGCAGCTCAAGGATAGTTAATTTATTAACTATGGAAGATCAAGATCACACCATGGAGTATCACACTTGAAGAGTTGAAGATGGAAGCTTGAAGAGCAAGCATGCACGTCGCATGCATGGATCGACGTCAATACGCGCGTGCATGGCTTGTAGTTTTCAACCCTTGTATTAATTAATTAAGGGTTGATTTTTATCTAGACTATAGTATTAATTAATTTAATTAATTTAGACTATAGTTAAGATCATATTTTTATTTATTTTATTACTTAATTTTCGGTCACTTTTATTTAGGATTGATTAGAATTATATTTAAGGCATATTCCTACCTTTAATAGAATTCTAGTTTAGTCAATTTCCTAGTCTAGTTAGATCTCTTTTTGGACCATGTATTTTCGGTCATTAGCTTTACTATTTTCGGCCCTCCTATGTCTTATAAATAGGGGACTTATGTTATTTTGATACTTTAGACATTATTGATTAAATTTGCCTTTGCATACAATTGTGTCTCCCAATTATATTTCATTTGTTGTTTCGATAAAAACACCATTCTTGAAGCCTAGCAACTTTGAATCTTACATCAAGGGAACGTTCTAATTCACACGAGGAATTAGGGTGAACTCCCGACCGAGGAGTAACTTAGAGAATCATCAAGGGCCAATTAACTTGGGCCTCTACCTCTTCACTCTCGGCCGTGGGCTTCATCACACGCACATATGCACACGTCCACATGCACACGTGGACTTCTTCATGTATTTCACTCCATGTCTTTATCTTCATCTTCCATCATCAACAAGGTCATCAACTTCAAGCTACCTTGCACACACCTTCTTCTTTCTCGAGCTTCTTGCGAATTATTGCTTGCAAATACTCTTGTAACTTCTTAGCTCGTAGTCGAGTGACGGGGCCTTTGAATTGCAGCTCCGGGTTTAGATCCTCATTGCTATGGATGGCCTCATCATTCCCCCCCTGCTGAAGAGAATTCGTCCTCGAATTTGGATCCTCATCATGGTCGAATTCATCTGCATTAAAGGGAGACAAATCAGCAACATTAAATGTAGAAGAGCACTTGTACTCACCTGGTACATAATGCGGTATGAATTGTCATTAACACGGCTTAACACGGTGAAGGGACCGTTTCCTCTAGGCGACAACTTCGACTTCCTCAGATTGGGAAAACGGCCAGGACTCATATGAATCCAAACACGATCTCCGGGCTGGAAGACAACTCATTTACGCCTTGTGTTGCGTGCGGCGGCAACTTGTGAACATTTGTGCTTGATTTGGGCATGCACCTTCTCATGCATCTCTCGAATAAAACCAGCTCTCTTCATACCTTTAACACTCGTTAGATGCTCAACGGGTAAAGGAATCAAATCAGTTGGAGTTAGTGGATTAAATCCATAAACCACCTCAAATGGAGACATGTTAGTAGAAGAATGAATTACACGATTATAAGCAAATTCAGCATATGGTAAACACTCTTCCCATGACTTCAAATTGTTCTTAATTAGAGACCTAAGTAAAGCTCCTAATGTACGATTCACAACCTCAGTTTGACCATCGGTTTGTGGATGACATGCAGTAGAAAACAATAACTTAGTACCTAATTTTCCCCACAAAACACGCCAAAAATGTCCTAAAAACTTAGAATCCCTATCACTAACAATAGTACGATGAATCCCATGCAAACGAACAACATGAACAAAGAACAAGTTGGCAATGTAAACTGCATCATCGGTTTTACTACATGCAATGAAATGAGCCATTTTGGAGAACCGATCAACTACAACAAAGACTGAATCTTTACCCGACCTAGACCTAAGCAATCCTAAGATGAAATCCATCGAAATATCAATCCAAGGGGCTGTAGGGGCGGGTAATGGCGTGTACAATCTAAAAGGGTGTGAAGTGGATTTGGCTTGACGACAAGTAATGCAACGACTACACATATTCTCTACATCCCTACGCATATGCAGTCAAAAGAAGTGTCCATGCAGCAAGTTTAATGTCTTATGCACACCAAAGTGACCCATCAAACCCCCCGCATGCAATTCTAACAACAAAAGCTCACGCATAGAACAATCCGGGATGCACAACTTTGACTCTTTGAACAGAAAACCATCATGCACATAAAAACCATCAAAAGACCTAGGTTTATCACTACACGACGCAAAGATGACGCTGAAGTAAGTGTCATGCGAGTACAATGATTTAATGGACTCAAAACCTAGCATCTTGGCATGCATTAAGTTCAAAAGAGCGTACCTTCTAGATAGGGCATCGACAACCACATTGTCCTCGCCTTTCTTATACTTGATAATATACAGAAAGGACTCGATGAACTCGACCCATCTCGCATGTCTCTTGTTCATATTATTTTGCCCTTTCAAGTGCTTCAAGCTTTCATGATCCGTGTGGATGACGAACTCCTTAGGCCAGAAATAGTGCTGCCATGTATCCAACGCACGTTTCAAAGCGTAGAGCTCTTTATCGTATGTGGAGTACCTAAGAGAGGCGCCATTCAGCTTCTCACTGAAATACGCAACGGGCCTGCGATCCTGCATCAAAACTGCACCAATACCTATGTCCAAAGCATCACACTCGATCTCAAAAGTCTTAGTAAAGTCAGGTAAACAAAGAACAGGAGCAGAGCACAACAATGATTTCAAAGTATTAAAAGCATGCTCTTGTTGTTTACCCCACTCAAATTTCCGATCCTTCTTACTTAGCTCAGTAAGAGAGGCGGCTATACTGGAGAAATCCCGCACAAAACGGCGGTAAAACCCAGCTAATCCATGGAAGGATCGGACTTCAGAGGCGTTCTTTGGTGTTGGCCATTCCTCAATCGCTTTGATTTTGGAACGGTCAACCTCAATACCTCGTGAACTGACGACAAAGCCTAGAAAAATGACTTGATCTATGCAAAACGAACACTTAGACAAGTTTCCATACAATTTTGCATCACGCAATAAACAGAAAACACACCTAAGGTGTTCTATGTGCACCTGTGCACTGTGACTGTAAATCAGAATATCATCAAAGTAAACAACCACAAATTTACCGATCACATCATGCAAAACATGGTTCATTAATCTCACGAAAGTGCTCAGTGCATTAGTGAGACCAAAAGGCATAACTAACCACTCATATAAACCATGCTTTGTTTTAAATGCAGTTTTCCATTCATCCCCTTCATACATTCTAACTTGAAAATAACCAGATCTCAAATCTATCTTAGAAAACACATTAGAACCACTTAATTCATCTAGCATATCATCAAGTCTAGGGATATGAAATCTGTACTTAACCGTGATTTTGTTGATGGCGCGGCAATCCATGCACATCCTCCATTCATTATTCTTCTTTGGCACTAGGATGACTGGAATTGCACAAGGGCTCATCGATTCTCGGATCTGCTTCTTCTCCAACAGCTCCTTTACTTGGCGGTCGATCTCCTTCATCTCCTCGGGTGAAGTGCGGTACGCCGGTCGGTTGGGCAAGACAGCGCCGGGCACGAAGTCGATCTGGTGCTCGATCCCATGAACTGGAGGTAATTCACTTGGAATCTCTTCTGGGAACACGTCTGTGAACTCCTCCACAAGTGGCTGCACATCACAAGACAAAGAAACACTATTAGTAGCACTGTCCTTATAAAATAAGAGTATAAAATGTAAACCTGCTTTTAGTGCTTTTTCTGCGCCTTTAACTGAGATGAATAGGGACCAATTTTTCTCTTTACTTGGGGCTGATCCGGATGCCTTTCCACAAACCAAGGAATCATTGGAAGACATCTAAGGGGCCGTATTGGTCGAAGTAGAAGAAGGGGCCGGCGGTGAAGGGGCGGCCGAATAGGTGCCGTTTTCTCGTTCATTTCTGCTTAAACCTCTCTTACATCCTTTCTTGATCCTCTGCAATAGCTTTAAGAGTTAATGGCTTCAACACGGTGGTTCGACCATCTCGAGTAATCGAGTAGGTGTTCGTCAATTCGTCATAAACTGCTTGTCTGTCGAACTGTCACGGTCTCCCTAAAAGTATGTGTGCTGCCTCCATGGGAATAACATCACACAAAACAGTGTCAGAATAATGACCTTTAGTAAAGAAAACGTGTATCTGACCTGTCACATGGATAGCGCCGCGATCTGTGAGCCACTACAGCTTGTAGGGCTCCGGATGCTTTGTTGTGGTGAGAGCTAGCTTATCGACAACATACTGACTGATTGCATTAATCACGCTCCCACTGTCTATAATCATCGCATAAGTCTGATCTTTGATGGCAACTTGAGTGTAAAAGATGTTTTCACGCTGATATTGCTCTTCGTCTTCACGATTGATGTTCAGATTGCGGATTGAAACTAGACTGACATGAGGTAACTCAGGTTCCTCATCATCTTGCTTGACTTCAGGCACGTTGACTGCATCTGGGGTGGCGGCCTGGGGCTCCTTCTCATCTTCACTAGCTGATTCAAGTCCATTTTGTTCATTGAGGAACAGAACACGTCAGTTTGGGCACTGATTCTGAAAATGACCCCAACCTTGGCATTTGTGACACTGGATGTCACGGGCTCGACTGGGGGCTGCATTAGGTGTCGTGTTGGACTGATTGGGCCATTGAAATGGGAGCCGTATGGGCGGCGCCGGTGTAGACTCGGGTCTACGGCTGGACTGCGGTGTAGAATGGTCGAAACGCCGTTCAGGTAGACCGGACTGACCTCGGGGTCATGTGGACTCAGTAGAAGAGGTAGAAGGTGATGTTGAATGTGTACCTTTGTTCCAAGAAGGCCATGTAGGGGCTGCACTGTGGTGTGATCGACGGCGACCTTCTCTCAGCTACTTTTCCACAATCGATGCGTACTGCACCATCCTTTCTACACTGGTGAAGTCTTTGAGCTCGACTTCACACGCAATATCGGGATTCATACCTTCAATGTACCTAATGATGGTAGCATTTATGGTCTCCTCCTTCCCAACTCGGTTCAAGGCAATCTCCAACTCTTTGTGGTACTCTTCAATCAAACGGGTGCCTTATTTGATCCGGTTGAGCTTCTTCTCAAGCTCTCTCTCGTAATGGACTGGAATGAAGCGTCCTCGCATCAATCCTTTCATCTCTTCCCAAGTATCAATAGATGGATTTCGATTTATGCGCCTCCTCTCCTACTGCATCTCCCACCATGTGGCTGCGTAGCCTCTAAACTCCAAACATGCTAATTAGACCTTTTTTACCACTGTAAAGTCATAGCATGAAAAGATCTTCTCTACTTTATGTTCCCAATCTAAGTAGATATTGGGATCGTGAAGGCCTTCAAACTCCGGAATGCTCATTTTGATGTTGATGAGCATTCTATCTTCTCCATAGTCGTCGGCGCGGGCTGCACGCCTGTGAGGAGCTCGTGGTTGATCACAACCTCATTCTGGGGGCTCATACTCGGCATCTGTGTTCTCATCATTGTACTCCTCTTCTGGCTCGTCTCGACGCTCAGTGCGCCTAGCTGGACCTCGAACAGCTTGGGTAATGGTTGGAGTAGTTTTAGTGCGTTCAAAGGCATGCACTAAATCATCAATCTTATCGGATAGAGCCTGTTGTTGTCTCTGGAAGTACTTTGAAAGTGCTTCAAAGTGGTACTTAGGGTCTCACTGTGGTGCTGGTTCAGAATAAGACTCCATGGATACTTTGGACGGGTCCAAAGATGGGGTGGTCGATTGAGGGTCGACGTGTGGGGTCAAGAACGACTCCGGGCGGTCTCCTTTCTTCATGATACCTACAAAATGAACAAACGTAAAGAAAACAAGGCGGGACCTCACAATCTCACATCACTCGTTTGTTTCCTCTCTTGATTTTACCACTCATGTATCACTCAATATATGGGTGCACAGTGTGTGATAATTCATGTATATGGGCTGGTCGAGCTAGCTAAGAGAATCGGCTCACTTTACACTGGGAATTGAAGAGTACGCTACTCTCGGAACAAGGATGGATTTGGTGTGTATTGGGTGAGTATGGACGAGTAAGGTGATGTATGGGGCTACCGAGTTTTGGTGTGGAATAGGATGGTGGTCGAGT
Organism: Perilla frutescens; assembly: GCA_026008535.1. Lineage (NCBI taxonomy): Eukaryota > Viridiplantae > Streptophyta > Magnoliopsida > Lamiales > Lamiaceae > Perilla > Perilla frutescens. The sequence continues at coordinate 44,353,182 of BRKX01000018.1, forward strand.
AGGGTAGAGATAGGTAAGAAAAGAATTAGATCAATTAATGAAGTTCCAATTAGATTAGGAAGTCCAAAATTAAATCTAGATAGAAAGAAGGAAAGAATAGAAAATGATAAGGAAAGAAGAAACAAGTTAGGTAAGAGGGTGATTTGGATGTGTATCAATCTATGTGACACAATCTAAATACCTTAATTAGTCTAGACTCTAGAAAGAAAGAACCAAAAATAAAATATGACTCCTAAGGAAGTTACCAAAAAGAAAATAAACTTAGAAGGAAATTTCCAAAAAGAAAATAAGACCTAAAAGGAAATAACCAACTATAGACTTGTACCACAAGGAAGATACCAAAAATAAAGGAACACAAAAGGAAAAAAATGAATATACCTCTTTTTTTTTGAATTCGGATATTTCTTTTTTTTTATCCGATTTTTTTTATCGTTTGTTTTTTATACGATCTTTTCTTTTTTTTACTATAAACGATGCGGAAAATAAATTACAACTTGATAAGACTCAAAACAAATAAATGAACAATGGAACGTATTGAACCATGAACGATATGAAGCACCTGGCTCTTATACCAATTTATGATGTGACCCAGGGGTTATAGGACACAACAACGACACAAAATACGAAAGCTAGGAACGAAACTACGTCGGTAAAGTAAGGGATCAATACGACGCTAACTAGACGACTAACACCAACAAAAATACCTAGACTACGACACACAAATAAACACAAAATCCAAATCGAGAGGGTTGTTTTAAGGCTTCGAATTGGAGGAGTTATGGGAGGAATTTCCGTGTGTGAGGTTGAGGTGAAGAAGGGATATGGTAGATAGGATATGATATGGATAGAACGAACTTACGGATTGGATGAAACAGAATATAAATCGAACTCGAACTTGTGGAAGGTTGTTGACACGAACAGTGATGGTGATGATTGACGTCGACGGCGGCTGGACGATGGATGATTTGTAGATATCAATCACAACCTGAAAGTTGTCATGAATCTCGAACGTAGACAAGGCCAAATTCTCTAAGTTGATCTTCAAGTAGCGAGTTTCCGACAATCCCTCAATGTGAATTAGCGAATTCCCTTTGAATAAAACCTAGAATTGCTAGTTCTAAGAGTATGAATTTTAAATCAAAACTCAAAAAGATTTAACGGGGTTGAGACGATATTGAAAGCAAAGCTTAATTAATCAAATATAGTCTAAAGTATCAATGTCACATGGAACCTCTATTTATAATAGAGGGAGGGCCGAAAATCATATGGATAAGGGCCGAAAATAAAGACTCCAGATTAAACTAGAACTAGACTAGAAAACTTCATAAACTAGAATTCTATTCAAGGTAGAATTGTGCCTTAAATAAAACCTAGTCAACTTGGACTCAACATAACCGAAAATTATACAAATAATTGAATAAAAATATGACTTGGACTATAGTCTAAATAAAATAAAATAAATACTATAGTCTAATAAATCAATCCCCTTAATTGAATCATCAAGGGCCGATTAACTTGGGCCTCTGCCTCTTCACTCTCGGTCGTGGGCTTCATCACACGCACACATTCACACATCCACATGCACACGTGCACTTCTTTATGTATTGCACTCCATGTCTTGATCTCCATCTTCCATCATCAACAAGGTCATCAACTTCAAGCTACCTTGTACGCCGTCTTCTTTCTCGAGCTTCTTGCGAATTGTTGCTTGCAAATACTCTTGTAACTTCTTAGCTCGTAGTCGAGTGATGGGGCCTTTGAATTGCAGCTCCGGGTTTAGATCCTCATTGCTATGGATGGCCTCATCAATGTGCAACCCGAAAGAAAAAAAAGAGTTTCACTATAGACAAACATCTAGAGCTAAAGAAGTTCCAAGCAGTGAGGGATGTCTGCCTTAATCGTGAATCATCAAAGAAGCATTATAGAAGTCAAGACGTCACAACCAGATGATGAATGTGTGACAGAATTTCGGAAGACCTAAGGAAGCGTTATAGAAGTTAAATGCCTTTCTAGGTTTTAAACTTAGAAAGAACATAGACAATAGAGGCTTTAACATAGGGTGAACTTTAAGTTATCCTTTGTTAAGAATCACTTTGAACATAGACTAAATAAGTAATCCCCTTTCTTATATTTACAAGTTGTTCGAGCAACAATGAAGCATGAGTTTCAAAAGACGTGATAAGGAGTCTCATGTGACAGTTAAAGTGAAGAAGTACAAGATAAAGCTAGTACGAGAAAAGCTGAGAGCTACCGATCAACCAAGGCATAGGTAAAGTTTGATCAAGGCGGATAAAGGCTCGGAATGTATAGTATGCGGGTAAAAGATAGTTATATGTACGATTGCAAGTAAAGAAAGTTGAGCCAAGATAAAGGATTGACCAAAGTTTATTAAGATAGCTCGGCTACCAAGAAAAGACTCGAAAGACCGAAGGAATGATTAGCAGTTCCAAGTGGAAGACATGGTCTTCTCAAAAGTATCTCCAACCAATGGAAGAGTTCGTTTCGCTAAGAGATTAAAGCTACATGTTCGATGAACCTATTAGAAATCCTTGAAGAGGATAAAGACATAGACCATAGGTCGGCTTTGACGCCCAACCTTAGTGTTGTGCATGACGTGTCTCACGTCCTAATGCTATGGAAATATGTGGTGAGATAAACACATGTTACCAAAGGAAAAGAGATAGTTCTGAGTTAGAACTAATCCATAAAGAAAGGCCTTAGGCTATTTTTGGCCGTAAGTTATAGAGTTGTAAACCTAGTAAAGGTTTTGAATCAATATGGTTCCTGTGGATTCTTGAAAAAGTATCCAGACCTCCGTGTGAGGAGAAGTAAATTTCGGGACGAAATTTTTTTTTAAGGGGTGTAGTCTGTAACATCCTAGAATTTCAAAGAGTTTCTAAATTTATTTAGAAAACTAAAGAAAATAATTGGAGCTAAAATAAAGTAAAACAGATGTAAGTCGCGACCTTTTTGTGTATTTTATGTGAAAATCGATTGTGAGATTTTGCGTTTGCCTTCGGAAGATAGTCAATATTGGTCTTTTCTGGAATGTAATGACCTAAAGAAAGCTGCTGATGCTTTTAGAATTTTATTCTGACCTCTATAGGAGTCCCAGAATTGAAAATCGTAAGGGAAAACTTGTGAATAGTAATTTCTGCGAGCGTTCGTGATTCGAAAAATTTACGAAATCCTCCTCATTGATCTGAGACTTGTTCTATCAAGTATATCTTATAGGATATGACCCAATGAATCCATTCGCATTCACGGATTGCCAATCTGAGGTCAATCAAACGCTCGGGAGCAAAATCTGTCAGTCGAAATGAATAGTAATAGTAATTTTTGAAAGGGAATCTTTCTTCGATTTCCCTCAGATGACTTCCTCATCATCCCGAGTCAGGTAGGTTCAATAGTACTCGAGCCAACGAGTTTCTTGATATTTTTGAATTTTGTGTCGGAGGTCATTTGGACCTCGCCATTGAATATAACAACTTTAATTGAATCCAGAAATTACTTTATCAGTATTTTATATCCGAAAAAGTTATACCCGCTCCACCTCAACTTTTCCTATAAATAGGAGGGGGAAGACTCATTTTCTTTGCTCATCTCTCTCTCTCTTCTCTTTCTCTCTCTAGTTCGAACGAGAGAAACCCGGGCCTGCGCCGAGAAAATCCCGCATGCGGGCCCAGGTTAAATTTTGTTTGAGGGGGTACTGCTGCGGGAGCAGCTGTCAAGCGCCAGAAGGCTGCCGGAGAGCCGCCGCCGCCGCTGCCGTGGATGGCCGGAATCACCGTCGTCGTGCCACCGTCGCGCCGCCGCTTCGAATGTCTCGTTTCGGTCCATTTCTCATCCTTTATAGTTGAAATTTTAATATATTGTGAGTTTTAAATAGTGCTTCATTTCATATGTTGAGTGTGTTGTCGTCCGGTGGCCGGAAACCGGCGAAAACGCCGGAAAACATGAAAAATAAAGGGGCGCCGATCAGTTTCAGTTTTTGCCCATTTTCGCCCGTTTTGTGTCCTCAAATCAAAAAAGTTTCTTCTGTAAAGTTGCTCGAAAAATTATTTTCTATAGGACTGCCAAGTTTCATAATTTTTCGATAAGTTTTAATTAAAGTCGATTATTTTAGTGAGGCGGTTATTTTTATTACTAGAGCATGTGATTTCAGAAAATTCCAAAAATTGTATAGTTTAATAAAGATATATGTGGGGTCATGCCTGATTATTTTTATAATTTTTGAATAAGTAAAAAGTGCAATCGAGGTTTGCTGTGAAAAAATGAGTAAAATGACAAGTTACGAAAAGTGACCCCTGTCAAATCTTTTAGTTTCATTAAATCGGAAATTATTTTTTGGAATTTATTTCCTTCTGTGTTGAAGTTGTATGAGGTCTCTAGAGTCGCGCATTCTTAGTTGAAATATAATTAAAGTAAATAAAAGCTCCAATTAAATTAAAGTCGAGTTCTGAAAATTAGAGTAGCAGTCCTAAAATAAGGTTTGACCTTGTAGGACTTGTTGTGCCAGTTAGAGGAGCTGACGGATGGGTATCAAGAAGTTTGATCACCTGAGTTGATCTAATCGAAGTGGATTTATTTGCAAAACCTATCTATAATTGAGTTATTAACTCATAAATGTGATAATCATAGTTATAATATCCAAATAAAATATTTGAGAAATTATCTGCTCAAGTCTCTGCTAGAGTAATAGTATTATACTGTTGTATAATTATTGAGAACATAGATTATATTGTGCCATAATTATTGAGAACATAGATTATGCATTTGTCATAATTACTGAGAACATACATTATGCTTTGTCATAATTACTGAGAACATACATTATGCTTTGTCATAATTACTGAGAACATAGATTATACTTCATCATAATTATTGAGAATATAGATTATAATTTATCACAATAAACGAATATAGATTATGCTTTGACGTAATTAAATAGAATAGATTATGCTTTGTCATAACTAAAGTCTACGAGTTAAGAGTTAAGGTTAGAGTTTAAAGTTCATAGTATATAGATTAAGGTTAGAGGTTATATTTAAAGCCTAATAGTCATAGTTTAAAGTTACAGTAAATTAAATATTTATTGTGTATTGATTATACTTGTGTATAATGAGTTGTACTTTTTAGCTTGTGCTTTTAGTATCAAACTCAAGTTAAAGAATGGTTTCCGTTTAAGGAATATGAGGCATAATTGAACTAAGTTTGCTAGAGGAATTAAATGTTAACATAGTTGCTATATTAAGAGAATAACATAGTTTTTGTACTTATGTCATATTATGCGCTTTATAAGATAACATAGAGCAAAGGATAGGTAAGAACTGTGATTCTTGCAGTTGTGATGTTAATCACTAAAGGTGTCACTGTGAGGTAACCCCTGCACATACACGTGATCTGAGCATCACTATAAGGAGTCAATGCTAGGTAACCCCTGGTATACTCAGGGTCAATGCTAGGTGATCCATGGTACACTCTTCTTGGATTAGCGAGGTAACCCTTCCCTTTTCCTATCAGCGACATGTCATAGAGTGCAGTAGACGACAGAAGGAGCTACATGGTACCAAAGAGAAGTAAAGGTTTGCAGAAATGGGAAGGGCTTTCGCGTTTTGCTTTTCGTTATCTGTATTTATATTTTGGATATTCTGTTACTATTTTTATTAAAGAATGAGTTAAACGTTTAACCCACTGAGTGCTTTAGTACTCACACCCAAAATATTTTCAAAATATTTTTCACAGGTTGAGATACTGGAGGTGATGGCTTGATGTACTGTTGTGGGTTGATCGTGCCTTGCTATCTCGTTCAGACTAAATTATTGCTCATGAGTATGTTGTTATGTGATACAATATTACTCTATTGTTTTCCGCTTAAACTCTAATACAGTTGTCCTATAGTATGATTGCATACTATGTTTTATTTTTGGCTAATCTGAATTGTATTCTTATTTGAATCATGATAAATAAAGTTCCATTTCTTTTCCATAGATTCAAGCATGTCTCATTACAGTTTTTGACCTATGAGTTGGTAATATTTGGTTAAGTCTGGGATTCTGTTTACTTTCCAGTTGACCTATGAATGGGTCTTATCTTGATTGATTGTTTCTGTCCTATGAATGGGACATAAAATAATTTAATTGCCTCTGACCTATTGATGAGTCTTAGTTGTTGTGGCCTATGGAGAGGTCTTGTTTATTTGAAGAGTCAGAATCCTATCTATTAATTGTTGGATTCTGTTTGAATTTGACTAGCCTATGAATAGACATTCTTTTGACTTGATTGAATCATTTGACTTCGTTGATACATTGAAAGACGTGGATTTCTTCCAGTTACAGAGGTTATGCTGCCCAAATTTCTGGAGAATATAACATATTCTTGTTCTAAAGCTATTTCATTTGATTATCCTAAATAGTACTTCCTTTTTAGTAACACCCCGACCCTCATTTATTATTCCTTTTGGGACCAAGACATTACAGAGGACCCCCTGGATTTTAGATCAAGCTACCTTTTTCCTTGTATTTTTCTTGTAATATCCCCGTCCTAATCCTTGAGACTGGGGCATTACACGTTCGATCTTGGAGCCTTCTACGTGCAAATCATATGTCGTTGAACCCCTATATTATGATGGCTAAACTAGGGTGCTAGACGGGCGGGTTGTGTAAAACTTAAGAGCCCGATAGGTTAGATGATTGTATGATTCATGTGGATGGGCTTATACGATGCTTCTACTTAATACTATGTTGTGTGACAAAATAGATCCGTTAGGTTGCATGTTATAACTGCGGAAATTTTATATTGAGAAATATGATGCCTTACCTTATCATGCTAATTGACTTTAGCTTCCGCTTAAATTAATATAAGCACACAATTATAAGTAAGTAAATTATATGTTAAGTGACACGGCCAAACGAAGTATTTTGGGACGTTACAAAGTGGTATCATAGCGGGTCTACGCTCTTGTAGACTCGTTTCTGTATGTGTTTGATTTATACCTGAGAAATATGGGTGGTTGTTCATGATGGCTACTCGGCTTGACTCTGATCCTAAGATATGTACTTTTTAAAGGCTTTCAAGCATGATCAATATGAAATGAGGGTGTATGTATGGAGTGTGTCGGGAGAGAAGTTAAAAAGTTAAATGAATCGTGATAGCATGATAGAGAAGGAAAGAATGGTCCGAAGTTGGACAATATAGACGAATGAAATATATTTGTTGTCACGATCAACTATGATGTTTTAAATTCCCAATACACGTTTCAAAGAAATGAAATCTTGGAAGTTGTGTGTTTTCTTGATTGTGAAATGATGAAAAGTGCTTTAGTAGTCCTCGAATTAGCCTTTAAATGACATAAACCTAACAAGCTAGTGTGCCTAAGAGCTTTAGGATGCCGCCGCATCGTGTTCCTGCTCCGCCAGAAGCAGAGGAATCAAGTAATGAGGGGGTGGTCTTCATGATCCCCACCGTGGGAGAACGGGCCCAACTTTGCCCGAGGCTTCATAGAGACGCTCCAGGGTCTCATGGCCCAGCAGATGGGGCGAGGAGGAATGATTGAAAGAGCAAGGCTCTAAAAAGAGACGTTTGACGTAGTTGAACAGTTTAGAAGGATAGGGTCGTCTGGGCTTAAAGGAAGTGAAGGTCCAGAAGCAACAGAGGAATAGATCCGGGAAATAGTGCGGATCTTCGAGCACATTCAGTGCACAGAGGTGCAGAAAGCCTCTTGTGCTATCTTTCAGTTTGCAGAAGAGGCGAGCTTCTAGTGAGAAACCCATTCCGGAACTCTGACGCCTGAGCAACGCCAAGCTTTGGTGTGGACCGACTTGAAAGAGTTGATCCTCATCCGATACTTTCCCGAGTCTTTTAAGACTAAGATGGAGACCGAATTCCTCAATTTAAGGTAAGGAGGAATGATGGTGATCGAATATGAAAGGTGGTTCAACCGTTTCTCCCACTATGCTCCGTATATTGTGGATACAGATGAAAAGAAGGCTCAACGTTTCGAGCGTGGTTTGTATCCCGAAATTGTGGGAATTATGTTGGGCCAAAGGTTGAGAACCTATGGCGAAGTAATTGAGAGGGCCCAGGCCATTTCTCATGGGCTTTAGTTGGACCAGAAGGACCAGATGCAGCGTGAGGCCTCTGGCAAGAGAAAATGGGAGCCGCAGGACAAAGGAAAATGGAAGGCTCCTATACAAAACAAGCCATGGCAGCAGAGCCTGGCCCAAAGAGAATAGGGCTCCTTACCCTAAATGTCAAAAGTTCCATCCAGAAGAGTGCCGTGCGGGGCAGAGGGTTTGTTTTACGTGTGGGGACCCGAGCTACATATCCTATGACTGTCCGAAGAGGAAGAGAGAACAAGAAAGAAAGGTGAAGCCCCGTTTGTTTGCTTTGGAGGGCGAGGAAAAGAACCCTAATGCAGGTGATGATACTATGTCAGGTATTCTTAGAGTATCAGATGTTCCAGCTTTAGTATTATTCGATTCTGGTGCATCGCATTCCTTTATATCTGCAAGTTTCTATTCCAAGCTTGGTGTTTCATGTAATGATAGTGGTGAATTGTTAGAGATCAGTATTCCTTCGGGAAAGAAAGTTTCTTCTAGCAAGATGGCGTATGGCCTGAAGCTAGAAATCAATGATAAAATGTTGAGAGCAGATCTCCATGTCTTGGAGATGCGTGATTTCGACATAATCCTGGGTATGGATTGGTTGAGTGGGAATCATGCCACGATTCAATGTCGTGATCGTGAGGTCGAATTTGATTTTCCGGGTGAGCCTAAGCTAATCTTCTATGGTGCAAGAACGAGATCAACTCAGAGAATCATTATAGCAATGAAGGTAATAAAGTTGTTGAAGAAGAAAGGGTGTCAGGGATTCCTCATTAGCATAGTGGAGTTAAAGTCCACTAAAGTCCAAGTGTCAGATGTGCCAGTGGTGAATGAATTTCCTGACATATTTCCAGACGATTTGCTAGGGATTCCTCCTGACCGTCAGATCGAGTTCACTATCGACCTAGTTCCAGGTGCGGCACTAATATCTAAAGCTCCGTATCGAATGGCATCAAAGGAGTTCGAGAGCTCAAAGTTCAACTTCAGAAGTTGCTTTACAACAAATTAATCCGACCAAGTGTTTCACCATGGGGAACACCTATTTTATTTGTGAAGAAAAAGGATGGATCAATGCAAATATGCATTGAATATAGAGAATTGAACTAGTTAACGATTAAGAACAAGTATCCACTGTCGAGAATTGAAGATTTGTTTGATCAACTGAAGAGACCCGATGTGTTTTCGAAGATCGACTTGAGATCCGGCTATCATCAATTGAAGATCAAGGAGAGTGACATCCCAAAGACGATATTTAAAATGCGATATGGTCATTATGAGTTCATGATGGTACCTTTTGGATTGACTAATGTACCTGGAGTCTTCATGGACTTCATGAATTGGGTATTCCATCCGTACCTTGACCAATTCATAATAGTCTTCATCGATGATATCTTGATTTATTCAATAAGCAAGGAACAACACGCTGAGCATCTCAGAATCGTATTGGAGACGCTAAGGAAAGAAGGGTTATATGTGAAATTTTCAAAATACGATTTCTGGTTGGAGGGAGTGGCATTCCTTGGCCACATGGTGACATCAAATGGAATCAAAGTAGACCCGTCGAAGGTGGAAACCATTAGCAATTGGAAGACACCATCAAATGTTAATGAAATCCAAAGCTTCTTAGGACTGGCAGACAACTATAAAAGATTTATCGAGAGGTTTTCCAAGATATCTGGTCCTTTGATGAGATTGACGAGAAAGAATGAGAAGTTCTAATGGAGCGAGAAGTGTGGCAGAGTTTTCAAGAATTAAAGCGACGTCTCGTGTCAGTCCTAGTGTTAACTATCCCAGATGGGACGGAAGGCTTTGTCATCTACAACGATGCCTCGAAGCAAGGACTTGGTTGTGTTTTGATGCAACACGGAAAGTTAGTGGTGTATATATCAAGACAGTTGAAGATGCACGAGCATAACTATCCGACACACAATCTCGAATTAGCAGCCATGGCTTATGAATTGAAGATCTGGAGGTATTATCTCTATGGAATCAAGTGCGAGATCTACACCGACCATAAAAGCTTGAAGCAATTCTTCACCCAGAAGGAGTTGAATTTATGTCAAAGAAGATGGCTAGAATTTGTGAAGGATTACGACTGTACGATCTTATATCATCCTGGAAAGGCGAATATTGTAGCTAATGCCTTAAGCCGAAAGATCTATCTTCCAACCAAGCAAGAGCAGTTGATTAAGGAGTTTGAGAAGATGAACTTAGAGGTGGTAGATCCTTCCAATACCACTCAAGGGATTTTAGCAGCCTTACTGGTTCGACCACTAATTCGTGATCGAGTTCGTAAAGCACAAGTTGACGATTATTTCTTATGCAAAATGAAGAAAAGAGCATTGGAGGGTTCTATTCAGAGATTTGTTATTGCAAATGATGGCACACTATTCTTCGAGGGAAGGTTGTGTGTGCCGAAGAACGAAGAGCTCAGAAGGGAGATTCTTGAAGAAGCACATAAAACTCCATATTCGGTGTACCCAAGAGGCACGAAGATGTTCAAGGATTTGAAGATGGTTTTCTGGTGAAGAAATATGAAAAGATCGATTGGCCAATTCATATCGAAGTGTATCACTTGTCAACAAGTGAAAGCAGAGCATCAACGCCCTTCTGGATTGTTCAATCCACTCAAGATTCTCGAGTGGAAGTGGGAGCACATTGCAATGGACTTCGTGGTAAGATTACCTCAGTCAATTAGAGGTCATCATGCAATCTGGGTTGTTGTCGATAGGTTGACCAAGTCTGCTTATTTTCTTCCGGTAAAAATGACATTTAGCATGGATCGATTAGCTCAGATATATATCAATGAAATAGTACATCTTCATGGCATACCTGTATCGATAGTGTCACAAGGTTTACGTCTAAATTTTGGCGAAGTCTGCAAAAAGCTATGTGAACACAATTGAGGTTTAGCATGGCATACCATCCTCAATCCGATGGTCAATCGGGCCATCCAAACATTGGAGGACATGCTTTGTGCATGTGTTCTCGATTTTGGTGAGAGTTGGGAAAGCCACTTGCCACTTGTGGAGTTTGCTTATAATAATAGTTTTCAAGCATCGATTGGAATGGCCCCGTATAAGGTATTGTACGGGAGAAAGTGCAGATCCCCTATTCATTGTGATGAAATGAGAGAGTGTCAATTCTTAGGTCCCGAGATTGTTGAGAAGACGGTGGAAGTAATTGAGAAGATAAGAAAAAGAATCAAGATAGCTCAAGGTCGTCAGAAATCCTATGCTGACGTAAAGAAAAAAGATGTCAGCTTTGAGATTGGTGACAAGGTATTCTTGAAGATTGCACCAATGAGAGGAGTGGTTAGATTTGGGAAGAAGGGTAAGTTGCAGCCACGATATGTGGGACCGTTTGAGATTCTAGAGAAAATAGGTGATGTTGCCTATCACCTAGCACTACCTCCGGATTTGGTGGGCGTGCATGATGGTTTCCATGTGTCATTGCTTAGACGATACGTGTCTGACCCTAGTCATGTCATTTCATATGACACGGTACAAGTTTCCCAAGACTTGACGTATGAAGAAGTCCCAGTTACTGTGTTGGATAGAAGAGTTTACACTCTTCGAAACCATGAGGTTCCCTTAATAAAAGTGCAATGGAGTCAGCATGGACCCGAAGAGACCACTTGGGAGAAAGAAGTTGATATTATAGCTCGATATTCAAATATAACAAAAATGTTAGGCTAATTTCGATGATGAAATTTTTAAAAGTTGGGGAGATTGTGATACCCCGAGCCTTTTTACTAAATTATAAATTATAATTTTAGGAAATGATTTTTAATTAATATTGTTTGAATATTAATTATGATGGTATATTTGTATTTTATGCCGTTGTTTTAATGCAGGTTTTCCCACTCGAGCCGATACGTCATAGCATGGTGATATTATACTGAGTGTATAATACAGTTTGAATTTTTGTTACTAAAATGTTGAGTTATATGATAATGAATGTGATTACATTCGATTTTATTTTGCCATACCTTGAACACCCTAACGCTGAGCCGATCGGGGGTCTCGCTGCCCGGTCAGCGAGTCGGGGGGTTTAGGGGGTGAAGCGCCCCGATGGGGGCTAGGGGACAACACCCCCTGCTTTTTCGGAGAGTATTAAATGTGTTTTGAAATTTAAGTTATGTTTAAATTAGAAAGTTAAATGGAGTTGGAAATGTCTTTCGAAAACATTAATAGATCAGGTCTGCAACGTGACCGTGGGACGCGACCCCATTCAGGTCGTGTGCTGAGTGGCAGGCAGTGTGACCGAGAGACGTGACCACCTCCAGGTCGCGTGCCAAGAGGTCTACAACACGACCTCGAGGCGTGACACTTTGGGTCGCGTGTCTCCACTTCAGAGAGCCATTTCCCTTCGGCTCGAACGCGACCTCCAAGAGCGACCCCCCTAGGTCGCGTCTCGCTTCGGAAATTCCATCCTTTAAATACCTCACTTTACTCATTCCTCTTCATTTCTTTTTCATCTATTTGGGCGATTTTTTTCCAAATCCTCTCAAGAAATTCTTCTTGGTGATTAAGCACCATTTCCATATTGATTTGAACCTAGGGTTTGTATCTAAAAATTAGGATTTTTGATTTTATTGATCCTCTTGCTTTGATATCTTGAGCATATGGTTTATTTACTCCATTGAAGCTATATGTGTTGTTAAATTGAAATTCCTATGGTTATTATTGCTAGGGTTTCGATTTTTGCCCTAATTTTCCGTTAATATGTTAGTGTTTGGTTGGAGATGTTGTGATGGCTGTATGGAGTTGATTTTCATATATGTTAGAGCCCTAGGGTGGAGGTGCTTATGTTTTGAATTATGGGTTTAAAGGATTTAAATTGAGTCTTGTTCTTATGGTTTAAATGGGTGCACGTAACGTGCCCGGTTAAATGTCTTAAAGAGTTTTAATGTGTATTTTGAGTTAAAAATCATAGTATGAGCTTGTATATCCATGGTTGTGTATGTGGATATGTATGAAAAACCTTAAAGTATGTATAGCATGTGTTCGGGTAAAATTATAAAATAATTGTATAACTCGACGATCAACCGCCTGCTGAACAACCCAGGGCAACCAACAGAAGCATAGGAGAATGCTTCCATTCCCACAAGTAAGGACACTACAGATATGAGTGTCCAGAGCTCCCTGAAGATAAGAAGGCCAAGGTGAAGAGAAGCTTTTTCAAAAGAAAAGCTATGATGGCCAACTCAGAGAATGCCGTCCTGGATGACTCAGATTATCCATCAGGAATCGACTCCGACAGCTATAGCTCTGAAGAAGAGGCATTGTTCTGCCTTATGGCTGACAATGAAAAAGAGGTTAGTACCAACGATTCCTTAACCTTTTTTTATCACATTCATGAATTTTCCATTACTAGCAATGAGATAAATGAACAATTAAGAATGTTAGATGACCAGTTAGCTCCTATTTCAAGCATGCATTTACAATTGAGGGAAGAAAATGATGACCTAAAAGATGAGGTCAAAAGACTGAGAAGTGATCGTGACAGAACTGAATCACTTGAGTCTCACTCACCTGAATGTGATAAGTTGCAGCTTAGTTTTGATGAGCTAAGAGCTGAGAATGATAAGCTATGGCAAGAGATCCATGAGAGAGAGAAGATTTATCTCAAATTCAAAAAGGAATCTCAAACTGTTGATGAGATTCTAAGCCATCAAAGAGTTGAAACTGGTAATACAGGGTTAGGATACAACAGGTACACTGCCTCGGAGAAGGAAAAGACAGTTATCCAAACCAGTTAAAAAGGAACACTTCTTGGTTTATCAGACCTGCACTAACCTAACCAGTTGAAGAGGCCAAAGGCGAGGGACCTTATGATATCCCTACAGATCCGCCTAAAAGGTCCAGCCAATCCTCCCAACTGAAAGACACAGTCCAGCCATCAATTTGGCAGAGGAAGCCATCATAAAGAAGGCCACAAGCTAAGAATAGGCAATACGCTTACCAGCAAAGGCATCCAGCCTTTCAACAGAGGTCGTCATTTCAGCCAAGACCTTCTGCACATCAGAGACAGTCAGTTCAACAAACATCACCAAATTTTCAAAGGCCCAAATCTCAAAACTAGCCTATGGTGAACAGAACTGACCGGCCAACTCAAGTAAGGAGAAATACTCAGTTTGGACCGCAGTCTCATCGGGATAGGGCATCAGTTCAGGAGAGAACTGGTCAGCCAGCCCATCCTCGAAGACACCTAGGAAGTCAATCTGGAAAAGAAGTTGACCCAAGGAGAAATGTGCTCACAATGCCATATCAAGCGTGTCAACATTCTCAGATCTCCTTGGAGAAGTTCACTGTAATGGATCTTGCAACACAGTATAGTGAGTACCTGGACTCAAGGGATGAACTGAGAATCAACCCTCACTATAACTGGTTTGCCAACTGGCCATACCATAAGAGTGACAGAGCTCCTGATGCTAAAAGATATTGGCCACAAAGAAGAGCTAGACAAGCTCGAAATCAAAGAGTTATGATCGAAGTGATCTAACCTAATAACTCGCAACGTATGTACAAGTCAAATGACTCAGCTCAGAGAAGGAGAGCTAAAAAGAGAGTAAAACTAACTAGACGATCAAAGTCTGAAAACTCTCTACCTGCCATAAAGCCAAAAGTTTGGCAAATCTGGATCCCAAAACACCTGATTAGTAAAGAAGGACCCGATGTTATGCGGGCTCCTAAAAACTTATTGTCTCTCTTACAGAAAAAGGGTATCCTATTGAAAAAGAGGACCAAGGAGGTTTGGTATCTAGATAGCGGGTGCTCAAAACACATGATAGAAGACAAGAAGGATCTAGAAGGATACAAGGAGAAGAAAGGTCCATTAGTCACATTCGGAGATAACTCCAGAAGCCGAACCATTGGAGAAGGGTTCGTGGTTAAAGGAAAGGTGATAGTCAATGGAGTCTCCCACGTAGAAGGATTGAAGCACAAACTGCTCAACATCAGTCAATTATGTGATAATGGATATACCGTTGATTTCATTCGGAGCTCGTGTGACAACAAGGATAAGTCCATTGGAGCAATTCTTCTAACTGGAGTAAGGAGAGGCAACATGTATATTGTTGACTGGTCAACTGGATATGGAGAAGCTTACTTTCTATCAAAGAGCTCAATAGAAGCAAGCTAGCTATGGCATTGATGACTCAACCATCTCAACTTCAGAACCATCAATCATCTAGCCTAGAAAGAGCTAATAGATGGGCTTCCTATGGAAATTTTCAAGAAAACTGGCATATGTGGACCATGCCAGAAAGAGGAGCATGTGAGATCGTCATTCAAAAATAGAAGTCATCCTCCAAGGACAACTGGTCCCCTCCAGCTACTACACATGGATCTATTCAGGCCAGTGAGACCACCAACGCCTAAAGGAAAAATATTCACTCTGGTAGTAGTCGACGACTTCTCAAGATATATATGGGTAGAGTTTCTTAGAAGCAAGGATGAAACCTATGCCAAGCTATCAACGATGATCAAGAGGGTGCAAACTGAAAAGGAGAAATCAGTTCAGTGAATTCATTCAGACAATGGAACTGAATTCATTAACTAGCAGATCATCAGTTTTCTCAGTGAACTGAGAATAACTCAAGAGCACTCAACTGCCAGAACTCCACAGCAAAATGGTGTTGCTGAAAGAAGAAATCGCACACTCAAGGAAGCAGCTCGAGCAATGATAGCTGATGCCAACATAGCAGAAAGATACTGGGCTGAGGCAGTTAATAGTGCGTGCCACACTCAAAACAGAAGCGCCATAGTTATCACACATGACAAAACACCCTATGAGCTTTATAAGGGTTGTAAGCCATCTATCTCATACTTCAAAATATTTGGCTGTAAATGTTATATTCCCAACAATGGAAAAAGTCAACTGAAGACTTTCAGTGCCAAAGTTGATGAGGGAATATTTCTTGGTTACAATTCCCCACATGGTCAAGCTTACAGAGTGTTCAACAAATGAACACTAGTTGTGGAAATAAATTGTCATGTTGTTTTTGATGAGTTTGCCAACGAGTGCAGGAGTAGGGAGGTACTCAATCCATCAGTTCAAATAAGCAAAACCGATAACTCACAGGACTATGTAAATCACACAGTTCAAGAGGAGTTTGAAGTTGGGCTTGAAGATGAAGGAAATGAATCCAGCATCTGACCAGCTGAGAGCACAGCTAAGGGCGATCAAATCAATGAAGAGAATGATCATGCTGAGACCTTCAACTCCACAACTGAAGCAGGGGGAAGAACTGATGAAGAGGAAGGGCAAACTGAAGACAAGACATCAGAGGATGTCAATACAGAGGACCCAACTGAACATTCAGCTGAGGAAAGCCTACCCAAATGGCTCAGAAGTCACCCAGCTGACAAAATAGCTGGAGATCCAAGAAGTCTAAAATGAACCGAAGAGCATCGATGAAGGTCTTGAAGATACAGACTGGATAATTGCTATGCAAGAAGAGCTTAACCAGTTTACAAGAAACAATGTGTGGTTTCTTGTTGATAGGCTAAAAACCCAGAAAGTCATCGGAACGAAATGGGTTTTTCATAACAAACTGGACGAATAAGACGTCATCACAAGCAACAAGGCAAGATTGGTAGCCAAGGGATACTCTCAAAGTGAAGGAATCAACTTTGATGAGATATTTGCACCAGTTGCAAGATTAGAGGCTATCAGACTGTTCATCATCTATGCGGCTCACAAAAATTTCACGGTTTATCAAATAGACGTGAAAAGTGCATTTCTTCAAGGGATGCTCAAGGAAGACGTGTACGTTGAGCAACCATCAGGATTCGAGATTGGAGACCAAGTCTTCAAACTAAAGAAAGCACTCTATGGGCTGAAGCAAGTGCCCAGAGCCTAGTATGAAACCCTCACTACATTCTTGCTCAAGAATGGATTTCAAAACGAAGTCATTGATCACACTCTATTCAGAATAGTGCGATCATTAGAGATCTTAATGGTTCAAATTTATGTGGATGACATAATATTTGGATCAAAGAGTAAGGATCTCTGCACTCGATTCGCACAATTGATGCAAAGCGAATTCGAGGTGAGCATGATGGGAGAAATGACCTTCTTCCTAGGACTCCAAGTGAAGCAGCTCCAAGATGGGATATTCATCAGTCAATCCAAGTATACAAAGGAGCTGGTCAAGAAGTTTGGAACTGATAAGAGAAAAACTATCAAGATTCCCATGAACACATCAGTTCAACTGACTCTCGATGAAGAAAGAGAATTAGTTAGCCAAACTCAATACAGAGACATCATCGGTTCACTTCTCTACCCAACTACAAGTTAGCTAGACATCTCATATTCAGTCAGCTTATGTGCACGCTTCCAAGATAATCCAAAGAAAAGTCATTTTGAAGCAGTAAAGAGGATTATCAAATTCCTCAGAGGAACCATAAATCTTGGATTATGGTATCCCAGAGATGACAGCTTGAGTCTAACTAGTTATTCAGACTTAGACTTCAGTGGGTGCAAGATTGATCGGAAGAATACCAGTGGAACATGTCAGTTTCTTGGTCACAAACTGATATTCTAGTTCAGTAAAAAGCAGCACTCAGTTGCAACGTTGAAAACTGAAGCAGAATATGTAGCTGCTGGTAGCTGCTATGCACAGATACTCTGGATGAAGCAGCAGTTAAAGGATTACAAGGTCGAAATGGACGAAGTACCTATCTTCTGCGACAACAACAGTGCCATCGCTATTTCTCATAATCTAGTTTTGCATTCGAGAACAAAGCATATTGACATCAGGTACTACTTCATCAGAGATCACATTGAAAAGAAGGACATATGCATCCAATATGTCAACACAGAGAAACAGATTGCTGACATCTTCACAAAGCCTTTACCAGAGGCAAGATTTATGGAGCTATGTATCCAATTGGGGCTATTGGAACTTGCATCCGAAGATGTAGACAATCAAAATAGGAAAATGCAAAGAGCAATCCCAACCGATGAGAAAAAGCGAGCAGATACTGAAACTGAAGGTGTATTAGTTCAGTCAACAAGAGAAGTCAAAACTGCTCATGTCATCAGTTGAAACGAAAAGCAAGCTGAAAAGTTTGCAAACTGATGAAAAGCGTGGAAGCTGAGAACTATAAAGACTAGAACTGATCAGATGTTCAATCAGTTCGTAATGAAGAAAAATAGCTCGTGATCAGCTGGAGCAAGCAGCTGCACCGGAAGGAGAGCTGAAAGCCAACTCAGCAAAAGGAAGAGCTGAACTGAAAAATGTCAGTTGAAGCCGGTCATACCAATTGGAGATTGCCAGATGTAGCCAAATCATCTGACGATTCAGCAGCTCAAAACCACGTGAAAGCAACAGAAGAGAGAGCTTCAAACAGATAAGTTTGAATTTACTTTTTTAGTGGAACGGTAAAATGATGTGTTATACCATTATTACCGTTGGACCCACTATCTCTCTTCAATTAAATCACAACGGATAAATTTGAGAATTAATCGACAGATTAATCGGAGTCGTTCAAAATAAGCTCCCCTCAAATTCTTATTACCGTTGGATTTACCATGAATTTTGAAGGCTATGAATAGATTGGCCGAACCTATTTTCAGCCCACTCAAAAGCCAACAAGCCCTCAAGAATTCACTCAAAGAGCCAAACATACAGAGTTTTCATTCCCCTCAAAAACCTCAGAAAACTCTCTTCAAATTCTCAAATGGCTCAATTCACTGCCAATCATCATTGAAGAAAGTACAACTTCAAACTTTCTGGTGAAGATTCCACGAGATTTGGAAAGGATCTATATCATGACAAATTCTTCAATCTCATGGATTTCAGAGAATTCTGTAGGAACTCAGAGCTATGTGAGATGATCATCACGTTAGTAAAGAAAGCCAAGCTGAAAACCTTCACTGAAAAGGCTTCTTCAAAAGTCTATCATGAGGTCATAGCAGAGTTCTTTCTGAACTCACAATAAATAGCTAATCCTCAGGAAATTATCACTGAAGTGAGAGGAAAAGGGATCACCATCACTCCACTAATCCTGCGGAGAATTTTCAAAATTCCAACTGGTGGTAAAAAAAGTTGAAGATGTGTGGGTGAATCCTGAACCACACTACAATGAGTGGAAAAAGGTATCTATTACTCAGGAATATCATAATGGTCACATGATAACCAAGTTTAAAGAGGAATATCAAGTGCTAGCTATGATTGCCGCCAAGATGCTTACATGAGCGACATGAAGCTTTTCGATGATGACATTGCTCAGATATCAGATCTGCAAGACCATTTCCAGAGCAATGAAGATTTATTGGGCACAACAATTCTTTGACCAACTAAGGAAATATGTGGAAATTATTGAAGAAAAGACCATCAGCGACAAAAGATTTCCACAAAAGATGTATTTCTTAAATCGAGTCAGCATAATTTTGGAAAACCAGCTTCCAAAATTAATGATGGAGGAGACCATAATTGAACCCCTTGATCCAGATGACTTTCTACCAAACTCAATCAAACGGACTTTAGAACTACCGGTGCAAATCAGAGAGTATCAAACTCGGCAGAAATCAATCAAAACTTTAGAAGAATTGGGAAAAGGAAAGGCTAAGATGATTGAACCAATCAAAATGAAATCATCTGACTCTAGTGAAGTTTTTCCAATGTTCATGAAGTACAAAGGAAAGGGACAAGTTGAATCAAGCGCAGCCAAAGAGACTGCTGCAGCACCAGCTCAAACGGAGTTTGCTGAAAAGAGAGTTCAACAAGACTTAACATCAACTCAATCAATGAACTCTGCATAAGAGAAAGAATAAGCTAAGGAAAGAGCTGCTTTAAAGAAAGACAGTGTGCAGAAAAAGAAGAAAACAACAGACCCAGAAGTTGATGAAACTGAGGATATTCAGTTAAACGAGCAATTCAACAAGTCATCAGTTCATACCATCTCACATCATGAAGAACTGATCAGACAACTACAAGAACAGGTAAAGCAACTATTTGAATTAGTTAAAGAAGTGCAGGCTCACACTGGACTGAAGCCTTCTAAAGAGAAATCTCAAAATATCAAAGAAACAAATAGTCCTAGTAATCCAGTCCCTAAGAAGAGGAAAACAGAATAGAAGAAAAACTGAAAGTCAAACAAGTCAACTGGTCAAAAAGGGAGACCATCTTGTATTTCAGTTTATCTTTCCAAATAAAGCCAATTTGCCTTGAAATTTAAAAAGTCTTGTTAAGCATTTACTTTGTACCCTCCCCCTCGTTGCAAAGTTTGACAAGCACATTTAAGGCAAACTAACAAAAGCAAGAGACCATATTTTTCAAAGATATATGAGTATTCATTCATTACTCATAAATCAATTCAGATCTAGTCCCCATTCCTTGCAAAAAGAGAAGAGACACACTCATTTCCCAATCTAATTCAAAGAGTCTCTCTCTCTCTCTCTCTCTCTCTCTCTCTCTCTCTCTCTCTCTCTCTCATCTCTTTCAAGAATTCTAGCCAAACCTTCTTCAAATGGCAGAATTACTTAGTTTCCCCAGCTCTTTCAAGAAACAAATGATGAGAGACAAATTCCTTGAAAGGAAGAAATTCCAGGATATTCTTAAAAACTCAAACGGCCAGAACCTGCTTGTTTCTCTTCACAAGACAGGGATTCTTCACTACCTGGAAACACCACACAGATTCTTCAGACAAATTCGGGTGTGTGAATTTCTTCTCCAAGCACAAATCAGTGCTGATGGCAAGGAAATTACATCAGTTATCCAATGCTAGCAAATTAAGATAACTGAAAGAATAGTTGCTGAAGTTTTTCAACTTACAAGGCAAGGCGCAACCGTTCAAGAGTTGAGTGACGCAGCTGAACCATACTGGAGAAGGTGGAAGACCCCCACTTGCCAAAAGGCGTTCAGTTTTTCCACAGCTAAAACTGATCTAAGACCAGAGTATGGAGTTCTGCTCGACATCACAAACAAGATGATGTTTGGAGCAATTGGAAGCCTAAGCCGGCTTACCTAAGAGAGGTACAAGGTGATGATACACCTAGCTAAAGGACTCGAGACAAACTGGGCAGATTTTGTATTCTCACAACTCAAGCGTTAAGTTCTCAAGGCTTTCAACTCAAAGAGAACACGAAAGTTTGAGTCCAGGTAGGACTTGTTCTCAGAATGAGCAAGATGATTGAAGACTTTTTGAAGCTGCCAAATGATGATGCATTACCAGTTCTCATCTCAGACTAGATTCCCAAAAGAGAAAGCATTCATCTGCACTCACTCAAGAAGAAAAGGCTAGGAAATGGCAACATAAATGCCACAGCCTCAAATACCTCGACTGCTAATGCCATCCCATCATCAGTCTCCAAGAATGGATCAACAGCGGACTTCCAAGACTGTTCCGATCCAGATGAGATTATTCCATTCATCGGAATCCCTCATTCAAACTATGAAGCTAACAACTTCAGGAGAACTTGTCCCTCTCTCCAATTGACGGAAGAAGATATTCGTACTTTCTACAGTGGTAAATATACAGCCAAGAATGCACAAAAAGAGGTAACAAATTTACTTCTTACTCAATTTGCATTTGTGGCCAAGCAAGATCAAGAGCTTTTTAAGCTGCTACACCGGTACTTCTACTGGTACAACTGGAGACACTCAATGTCCATCCAGTCTCATTTCTTGATCACTACTTATCACAGCATGAATTTTTGGCAAAGAGAAGAAGTTTGGAGTTTGAAATGGATAGGGTCAAAAAATCCATTCTCTCAAACTATCGTGCAAGTACAGACGATTATGAGTCATAGATTGACTAAGAAAATTCCTCCAACTGCCCTACTTGCTGAATTGGGAAGTGACATCAAGGCTCATGAAGAAGCAGGAGCCAAGTAGCAAGAGACCTACACAATCAGCCCTGCCTGTAGAAAACTGAATTTTGGATGTCTGCCAAATCAGTTAGCTGAGCCTCATCGACCAACTAAATCTGCAACTGCACAAGAGCAGCTAGAGCCACCTCTCACCCCAGTTGCAATGAGTCGACTGTGTGGTGATGAAGACACTGCCACATCATCCAATCTCTTACCAAAGAGATATGTCACCCCACTGATTGCTTCAAGCCACAAGACAACCGCCCAACTGAACTTGCAGGAAGTTCAACAGAAGTCATCCTCAAGAAGGAACTTGAACCGAAGGTGAAGGGTCACATCTACTGAAGCTAAGCACTGGAGTCAATCCGTGAAGAAAATAAGGCCAGAGATGCCTGCTAAAGAAAATGGATCCGCCTCCAAGAAAAAGAGGTCAAACTGCCCAGACGAGAGCAGTGAAGAGTATTCAATTCGGCCCCTTAAGAAGAGAAAACTGACTGATATATAAATCAGCAGTTCAATAACTGATCTCATCAGTTCAGTGATGAACTGTGTAGCTGTAATAAAGGATCTTTATACTTGCATAGTGGATTTCCCTTCTGCGGATGTAACACCCCGATCCCAGGAGAAGGGCAGGAGACCAGTGTGCTACTTGGGGAAAGGGGGAAGGGGTTGTTGAACAGAAGTAATCAAAGAAATAAGGTTGGTGCCCAAAAATTTAGGCAGCATAACCTCTATAAATAGATCAATCCACGCTTTTAAAGTGTATGAAATGACTCAAACCAGATACCATGACTCTTAGGATGAACCTAACAAAGAATAATGAAGGCAAACTTCAATGTAAATAATAACAGTTCAAAGGTTAACTGTTAATAGGTTAGGCATGAAAAAGGCCAGACTGATGTCTGTCCCAATACTTGAAGTAAAGAGATGTTAGGCTCTCGTCTGTCGTGAAAACAATATAAAGCCAGGCTTTTGCCTTGATATGGAAAACAATGTAAAGCCAGGCTTGCACCTGTCTGAATGCGGAATGTAAATAAATGCCAGGCTTTTGCCTGTCAGGAACGGAAAGTAAACAGGATTTGGAGAACTGAACACTTTGTAACAGTAAAGAAAATGGGATTCAGAGAACCGAACACTCCGTAATAGTAAAGAAAATGGGATTCAGAGAACCGAACACTCTATAATAGTAAAGAAAATGGGATTCGGAGAACCAAACACTCTATAACAATAATCAGAGTTAGCGGAAAAGAACGCAGTGCATTTATTCAGACTCAAAAGGAAGCATGTTCTCAGTTAGACTCCATAGCAGAAAAGGAAACATATACATCAAACGATAGCCCTTCAGCCTTAGCACAGCCATCCGCCATCCTGCAGCTCATCCTGAAAATATTTGAAAAGATTTTTGGGCGTGAGTACTAATGCACTCAGTGGATACTTTTGAGAAAAACCTTCACAATCATTTTATAAAACAGAATATTCAATCATATTTTAAGCATATCATGGAAAGCTTTCAAAACAGAAAATTTGTGAATCCCATTTATACAAAAATCATTTTAGTTCCATTATTGCGTGCCACTCTCCCCTAGAATGCTTACGGTGAGTCAATTCGTGTACACAACCCGGCTGCTTAAGGTTGGACACTGCCCTATTTGCTTGGGGCTCGATATCGTGAACCATTGTAATTTCATCACCAAAAACAGTAGTAAGACTTACATGTGTCAGGAGAGCACATCAAATATAGTCATGAGTTGGATATTCAATCACATTAATTTTATAAATATCAAGGCATAAAAACCCGAAATATATTTTTATATCATAAAAACCCACCTGGCAATCTGATCTGGAAAGCTAGATCTAGATTCTGGTTCTAGTCTCAACTAGAAGTCTTCTTCTTCTGAGCCTACAAGATTATCCGGTAACTTAGTTTCGATGAAAGACTACCATTAGGTCAAAATCTAACATTTCTTAGCTATGAATTAAATATTATAATATTTATAATCTTAATATGCAGCACCCGGGTCATCAAAATATTTTGACTCTTAAGTGAACTTTACTCAGGGCATTTTTATAAACAAAAACCCTTTTGTAAGTTTTAACATACGGGTGGTCAAACTCGTATCATAAAATTAATTCGGTACAAATAAATTCATACCGCAAGATCCACCCATTGGAAAAATATGAAACTTTAAATAAAAATACTATATTTTGGGACGGAACAACTTTTGAGACTAAAAATACGATAGGGCTATCCATGAAGGATAGATCTGAAAAAGATTACAATTTAATATTCGGATACCCAAAATATACCCGAATTTAAAAAGTGACAACATGGAAAATGTATATAAATATACATAGAACACAAAACCCTGAAGACACTTTTTGATCTGGCGACCCGAAAGAGTCACCGATTTGAAGGGTGGTGGTGGCTTTTGGCGGCAGTCACGACGGTTTTCCATCATGATCGTCCATCGTGTCATCAGTTCAATCACGTATTTGTGATCTACGCGTTGACACCTTCAAAATGACTCTTTCAGAATCGAAATAGAAAACTAGAGACATACCTTCTCTAGAAGCTGCTCGGCGTTTCGATTTTGAAAATGAATGAAAAATGAAACCTTAACCTCCTATTTATAGAAGAAAAATAAATATGATAATAAAGAATAAAAGAGAGAGGATAATAATGGAATGGATAATGATGAAAAAAGAATAGGATAATTACGAATAAGATAATATTTCAAAAAAGAAATTGGATAATGACGGATGTGCCCTTTTTATTCAAAGTTGTGCCAAAAGTTCATTTGAACTCGAAATTGAAAAATTCAAAGTTTTGCACAATCCTTGGAACGTTTTCTATCAACCCGAGAAAAATATCAAAACATATTTTTAAAGCAATTTTTGACCAAAATAAATTTTAACAGATTTCCCTGGCTGCAATTTTCCTTTATTTGAGTCCTTTAAGGACCCAACTTATTTCTTAGATTACCCTTAGGTAACATATATCGAATAAAACCTTCTAAAATATTTCGGGGTATTACAGCGGAAGGAAGAGAGGACGTAGAAGTTGAGCTTCAAACCTCTATAAACTGTTTGTTTGCTCTACTTTACTTTTCAGTTCAGTTGCATGTTTTTAACTACACACCATAAGCACACACAACACTCCGAGCTAGCAGATCCTCTCAACTAATCTCTACATAGCATGGATGATATTTGCGAGTCAAAACGGACCCTTAATATTCTGCATCTAGTTCAGTTTTGTAATCAGTTTATTCACCCCTCTAAACCGATTCTGACTCGCCTCGAGACTAACAATTTTTCTAAGTGTGTTAAGGGTGTGCAGTTACGTGGGTATGTTGATTCCAACTATGCTAATGATAGAGATAATAGGAGGTCAACTACTTCTTATGTGTTTACTTTGGGTACGTAGATCATGCATTAGTTGGAAGTCTCAAATTCAACATATTGTTGCACTTTCAACCACTAAGGCAGAGTATGTTGCTATAACTGAAGCTATCAAGGGAAGCCTTGTGGTTGAAAGGTCTTTTATTTGGATAGTCAATCTTGTTAGTTTTGTATACTGGAAAGACATGTCTTTGTATACTTTTCTGATGATATGATGATATGGTAACTGTTTGCATTTAGATTATTTTATATAATTGTTTTATGCAATGTTCAATACACTTACATTGTAGATGATATGGTGTGGGGAGACACACAGTACGATCATATCATTAGAACCTTGTATTGTATTAAAGAGCTCATGACTTAGATGGTCCTGAACACACCATCGGTACACCGTAGAATAATCTGATAAGTTAGTTTATCTTGACTAACTGATTGTTCTAGTATACTTGTTAGTGTATTGAGGAGGATCACGATAGGATACTATTCTCTACTCTGACCCTGATAATGATAGAATAAAGATCCACAGAGTTTGGGTTCTGAACTCATGTTTATTGGCGAGCATATGTGTACATTACTTATTGCTTTGACTTATTAATGGGTGAGATCCTTTCGTGGATCAATAAACTCGATATCTTGGATAATAATAATGTATACATGATGTGTCGTGCAATATGCGTGACCATCGCGTCCTGGTGCGCCAGGTTGATGATGTTCCCTTGAGGAAACACAAGTTCATATTGAAATCCCACAGGTGGAATTTATTCCATACATGATGAAGCTTGTGTGGTACTACTCAAGGTTTTAGATGTTAATTAATTATAGTTGTCAGAGGCTGACATAATTAATTAATGAACATTATATCTTAAACACAGGGAATGGCTGAACTAAAGGAGAAAGCATATTCGCAAATATGTATTAAATTGGTAGGTCAGTATTACTTCTTTAGTGGAATAAAAGTAATACTTAATTTATTTAATTATATCCTAAGTTTATTGGATATTGAAAATTAAATAAATTAGTGGGTCAAATTAATATTCTTCTAGATCCCTGTTGTAGCCCAACTTGACTGAAAGTGGACTGGATATAGGACTTGAGAAAGAGGCCCAAAACCCAATAGGGTTGGGGAGAGGATTTTCGACCACCTCCTTATTTAATCATAGGGAGGGGGATGAAAATTATACACACATTATTCAGCCCCTCTTTGTCTCTCAAGATATCCACTCTGTATCTGATACTCAGTTCGGGAATACAACAGAAGATCTCAGAGTAGAATACAGTGGAGAGACACCGATCCAGTGGAGGAGAAAGGGGTACTGATCCTGTCTTTATTCAACAGCAAGATTAGATCTTTAATCTTGTCCTCAGACCGTTTGACAATTGCAAGTAATTCGATTCTATGTATTCTGCTTTATTAGATTCGATTTGCTTTGCATGATTTTGTGCTAGACGTGTATAAACATGCATGAAACATAAAAATATGATTTGCATTAACATGGTTTAATGAACATCCAAATGATCATGTGGTAGTTTAATTCGAAAAAACCCCAACAATTGGTATCAGAGTGGGTTTTGGCACTGTTCTAGGATTAATCCAAGCATAATCTCGACACACATATATATATATATATATATATAAATTTGATGCTAGATTTATAGTTCTTAAATTTTCAGATTTAAATATGCATGTGTGTCTATTTTATGGTGTTCAAAACTTGGATGAATTTTTGATGTAATTCGAAAATTCTAGTTTTGAGGTTTATTGAATTTTCGTCTATCATGTAATAAAGATTTGGGATGATATTTTATGTTCTTCAAATTTTCCGATTTTTATTTCATGGAGTTCGAAAATTTGAAGATGATTTTTTTTGAAAAATTGATGTTATAAAATTCCTTAATTTGTTACTTAAATTTTCGGTACTATAGAATTAAGTTTGGATGGTTTTTTGATTAATATCAAATATTCAGATTTAATTCTTGATATTGTTTGAAAATTTGGAAGATTAGAATAAGGATAGGTATTTTTTGGTGTATATCAAAAGTTACCTAATTCTAATCTAAATAGGTTTGAAATTAGAATTATAAATTTGGTAATTTTGAAGTGGATCAAAATTTCCAGATTTATACTTCTTGAAATTTTCGAAACCTAAGCTATATTATTTGGAATAGTTTTTTTTTATTAATATCAAAATTTCCAAATATGATATATAGTGTTAATTTTCGATTTTAATAAATTTATTTGGAGAAGATTTTGATGAAAATCAAATTTCCAGATTTATTTTATTAAAGTGGGCAAAATATTATGTGTATTGGATTGAGATTTGATATTATTTGATGTATATCTTGGTTTACCTAATTTTAATACAAATAGATTTGAAAATAGAATTTTAAATCTTGAAATATTTGGAGTGGACAAATTTTCAGATTTATTATTTGGGATATTTTCGAAAACAATGGTATTAAAATTAGATAAGGTAATTTTTGATATAGATAAATAATTATCAAAGTCCAATTGTGATAAGGATTCAAATTAGAATATAATTTGGAAGAGTTTGAAGTTGATCAAATTTTCAGATTTTATTCTTTGAAATTTTCGGTCCTTATGTATAATATTTGGATTGGATTTTTAATTTATATCAAGATATCCAAATATTATTTAATTAGGGTGGTTCGAAAATTATTAAATAAATTTGGTGTATAATTTTAATTAATTTCCAAATTTATTTTTGTGCTATTTTCGAAAACTACAAGATTTTAATTTGGTGGATAATTATTTTAATTTCCAAATTCTATCTTGTGTTATTTTTTGAATTTAGTATTTAATTAATTGAAATATTCGAAAATTATAATTCATGCATAGAAATCATATGTTATTTTACGTGTATCATATAAATATGATTGTTAGATATGTAGATTGTGTTTGTTTGCAAGTTTACCAACTATCATGGCTCCATTCATTTATGTGATGTATGTTTATGTTGAATGAATGATTGATCGTATGCTGATTTGGCTACGTGAATTTTTTAATCCATGGATTAGGTCTATGTTTTATTTTATGTTGTTTTAATGTAATAGAAATAAAATTGTTAGACCAAGTTTTTGAGTTGTAATTTTTATTCTAGAAAATAGTAGATTTTTCCTTATGGAATAGATAGTCTGTATTGAATAAAGATCGGAGATCAACTCAAAGAAGGAAAGTAGTATAGCACCAAGAAGGAAGGTTCACCGATTCACGTCCCGAAACCCTAATTGGAGCTAAGGTTCCGGAGAGGCGCAATAGGGAGGGGCGGTGGCCAAGCCCTATTCCGAAGCTGACTTTCCTGTTTTATCTCATCAATCAACATGAGATATAAGCCATGATGGTTGGAATATTACTGTTGCTTATTATGTTATTGTGAAGCATGCAATGTATGTTTATCATTTTATGTGATGTTTGCATGTTCTTGAAATGGGATAAAATGAAATCTCAAGCATAAATAACTAAGTGGGAGAGATTCATACCAAAGTATGTAGAAATCTCATACGGTCTCATGCGTATTGACATCGGCCTTCCTCTATATCGAATGTATCATATCACAGATTTCTCTAGAAATTAAATCTCCTAAAAGGATAGTTGTAAAACACTATTAGAACTAACTGACTCCTCTATCTGGAGCAGTTAAATTCAAAATAGTGATCTTGGTGCGAAGATAATGGTGTTCACACTTAGATGTAATTTATTGATAAATGTCCACACGATCGTGGCTTATCAATTAGACGATTACATGACCGTGTTTATTATCCGGCTATTAATTTTTTTGTAAGGAAATTCAACTGGAGGTAAATAAAATGTTTAATAACCTATTTAAAAATAAATTTTATAAACGTCCACACTATCCTGGCTTATAGAAAATGTTTTTAAAGTGTCGGTGGAAAAGTATATAATTTTTATGAGGCTTTTGATTATATACTGTTTATCCTAAAGTTTGTGACTATACTGCATGTTTTAAATTTCAGTTATTCCATATAATCAATGGCACTCTCCAATCTGTCCTCAATCCTCAAAGAAAACAAACTCGTCGGTTAAAACTATAATGATTGGATTCATAACCTTAACCTTGTCCTAGTTGCTGAGGGACACAAGTATGTACTTGAAAAGGAATGTCCTCAGAAGCCAGATGAGGGTTCTGACGATGCCCAAAAGGCTGCATATGATAAGTGGGTCAAGTCTGATGCGCGCTGTTACATTCTGGCATCTATGTCGAATGTATTGCAACATCAGCATAAGACTATGAAGACTGCTTATGATATCATGTTCAACCTTAAGAAGCTCTTCAGTTATCAGAACCACTCAGCACGCCATTTGGTGATGAAGAAATTGATGGATGTGAGAATGACTGACTCCACACCTGTTAGGGATCACGTTCTCATGATGATGGGGTATCTGGCTGAGATCGAGACCTTGGGTGGAGATCTGGATGCCAAATCTCAGATCAACATCGTTCTTCATAGTCTGTCCTCAAAGTTTGAGCAGTTCAGGTTGAACTTCAACGTGATGAAGAAAGATGTTACCTTGACTGAACTGCTCATGGACCTTCAGGTGGCTGAATTGCTTCAAAAGAACAATCCCGAGGCCCACATAACCGAGAAAGGAGCGTTTTCTTCTGGTGTGAAAAAGAAGAAGAGATACGTACCCAAGAAGGCTGCAGATGCGACGCCTAAGGTGAAGAAGCCAAAGGTGAAGATTTCTCTTGATGAGTTCAAGTCGAAGACCAAGTGCTTCAAGTGCGGCCAACTAGGTCACTGGAAGGCGGTATGCACTGACAAGAAGAAGAAGAGAGGTATATCCCACACTCTTTGCTGTAGAAACATGTTTAGCAACTTGTTCTACCCAGTCATGGGTAGTAGATACTGGAGCTACTGATCATGTTTGCATGTCTTTGCAGGGGTTCCTGGTAAAAAGACAGATGAGTGAGAATGAGATCACCGTCTACATGGGCAATGCTACAAGAGTGGCGGTTGTTGCAGTGGGAGACATTGTTTTACCTTTCAGTAGTGATAGAACTTTGGTTTTGAAAGATTGTCTTTATGTGCAAAATTTTAGGCGAAACCTTATTTCAGTTTCTAAATTGATTATGGATGGATATTTTATTTCTTTTAATGACAAAGTTGTTATCTTTAATGGTAAAAATTTTATCTGTTCTGACACATTGGATTGATACCTTTACTTTCTAAAACCAATGCAAAACACTACACAAAGACAACTGCTGAATACATCAATCATTAACCTTGACAAAAGAAAAGAACTTTCAGAATTGAATCAAACCTATCTTTAGCATCTAAGGCTAAGCCATATCAACCTTAAGAGGATACAAAGGATTGTAAGCGATGTACGATTATCTTCTTTGGTACTGGAATTGTTTTCTTTGTGTGAATCCTATTTGGAAGGTGAGATGACCAAACGTCCTTTCCAGTCAAAAGGAAATAGATCCAAAGGATTATTAGATTTGATTCACTCTGACTTGGGCGGCCTTATGTCAGTTCAAGCTCGATGAGGGTTCGAGTATTTCATCACTCTGATTGATGATTACTCAAGATATGGATATATCTACTTGTTGCGTCGCAAGTCTGAATGCTTTGAGAAATTAAAAGAGTTTAAGGCGGAAGTGGAGAAACAAACAGGCAGAAGTATCAAGTCACTGTATTCTAATCATAGTGGCGAGTACTTCTCAAGCGAATTTAGGGATTACATGGCAGAGAATGGGATTACTTCCTAGTTAACTGTGCCAAGAACGCCACAGCAGAATGGCGTGGCAGAAAAAAGGAATAGAACACTGTTAGAAATGGTCAGATCGATGATGAGTTATTCTGAGTTGCTTATTTCATTCTGGGGATATGCTCTGGAAACAGCAGCCTATATTCTTAACTTAGTTCCATCCAAATCAGTTCCATCTACGCCCATAGAACTATAGACTGGACGAAAGCCCAGTTTGAACCATATTCAGATTTGGGGTAGCCCAGTACACGTGTTGGATAAAGAAGCTGATAAGCTGGCTCCTCGTACTGATGTAAGGCTGTTCATTGGATATCCTAGAGCAACGAAAGGTGGTTTATTTATAGTCCTAAAGATCAGAAGATCATTGTCAGCATCAATGCTCAATTCTTAGAGGAAGACTATGTCATTAACCACAAACCAATGAGTCAAATCGTCCTTGAGGAATTAAGAGGGGAAGGGTCGAATCCTACACCAGTGGTACAAGAAGAGGTACCACCAGACACTAGACAATGTGTCACAGAAATACGAGAACTGGCTCATCATAATGAGAGGGTTGTATGCCAACCTGATAGATTCATTGGTCTGGGAGAAGCTTCAGATTTCCCAGAGGGACTAAATGAATTGTATCCCAAGACCTATGACAAGGCAATTCAAGATAAAGATGCAGATTCTTGGAAAACTGCAATAGAATCTGAGATTGGATCTATGGATCGTAATCAAGTCTGGGAGCTCGTAGAACCACTTGATGGGGTAAAACCCATTAGCTATAAGTGGGTCTACAAGTGCAAGAAAGGAACTGACGGGAAGGTTGAAACCTTCAAAGCTAGATTGATGGTGAAATGGTACACTCAGAAAGAAGGGATCGATTATGAGGAAATCTTTTCACCGGTAGCTATGCTTAAGTCAATCTGAATTCTCTTGTCAATTGCCGCTCATTTGGATTATGAGATTTGGCAAATGGATGTCAAGACAGCTTTCCTAAATTGAAGTCTTGAAGAAAACATTCACATAAAGCAATCATATGGATTCATTGCTAAGGGTCAAGAGCACCTAGTTTGCAAGCTTAAGAGATCCATTTATGGACTTAAGCAAGCATCACCGTCTTGGAACATCCAGTTCGACAAGGTCATACAGTTATATGGATTCGTCCAAAGCCCATATGAGAGCTGTGTGTACAAGAAGAGTGAAGGAAACGTGGTGGCATTCCTAGTACTTTATGTTGATGATATCTTACTTATTAGAAACAGTAAGAAGGTATTGTCAAACATTAGGGTGTGGTTGTCTGAGCAGTTCGACATGAAGGATCTGGGTGAAGCAGGACATGTCCTTGGCATCAAGATCATTCGAGATCACCAGAAAAGGATTTTGTGTCTGTCCCAAGCGACTTATATCGATACAGTGCTGGCTAGGTTTAGCATGCAAGATTCCAAGAAAGGTTTTATATCTTACAGGTATGGAATTCATCTAGCCAAGGAAATGTGTCCCCAAACACAGTCTGAGATAGAATAAATGATGAAAGTACCATATGCTTCGGCTGTGAGAAGCTTAATGTATGTCATGCTATACACTAGGCCTGATATATGCTATATCGTTGACATGGTAAGCAGATATCAGTTTAACCCTGGACAAGGTCACTAGATCGCGGTAAAAAACATTCTCAAGTACTTTAAAAGGACTCGAGATTATATATTGGTATACCGCTCTGATAGTCTAGTGCCTTTGGGTTATACGGACTTAGATTTTCAATCCGACAAAGATCAGAGTAAATCTACCTCGGGCTATGTTTTTACATTAAGAGGCAGAGCCATTGCATGGAGGAGCATAAAACAGAAATACATTGCTGATTCTACCATGGAAGCCGAGTATGTAGCTGCCTCTGAGGCTGCAAAAGAGGTTGTCTGGCTCCGCAGTTTCCTATTGGGCTTGAGCGTGGTTACTGAGTTGCTTAAGACTATCACGATATACTGTGATAATTCTGGTACAGTGGCAAACTCGAAGGAACTCAGAACCCACGAGGCAAGTAAACACATGGAGAGAAAGTACCATCTTATATGAGAAATCATTAAGAGAGAAGATATGGCGGTGGTCAAGATTGCATCGGAGGACAACCTTGTTGATCCATTTACGAAGAGTCTGCCGACTAAGACCTTTGATGGTCACGTGGAGAAAATGGGAGTGAGATATATACCTGGTGGCGCAGTTTGAGTCTATAGTTTAGATTGGAGAGTTAGCTAGTTAGTTTATATGCTTGAAAGACATGCTTCAAGTATAAGTGGGAGATTTTTAGCTTTGTATACTGGAAAGACATGTCTTTGTATACTTTTCTGATGATATGATGATACGGATTGAAAGTTATTGCAGCCACTGTTTGCATTTAGATAATTTTATATAATTGTTTTATGCAATGTTCAATATACTTACATTGTAGATGATATGGTGTGGGGAGACACACGGTAATATCATATCATTAGAACTTTGTATTGTATTAAAGAGCTCATGGCTTAGATGGTCCTGAACACACCATCGGTACACCATAGAATAATTTGATAAGGTAGTTTATCTTGACTAACTGATTGTTCTAGTACACTTGTTAGTGTATTGAGGAGGATCACAATATGATACTATTCTCTACTCTGACCCTGATAGTGAGAGAATAAAGATCCATAGAGTTCAGGTTCTGAACTCATATTAATTGACGAGTATATGTGTACATTACTTATTGTTTTGACTTATCAATGGGTGGGATCCTTTCATGGATCAATAAACTCGATATCTTGGGTAATAATAATATATACATGATGTGTCGTGTAATATGCATGAGCACCGTGTCCTGGTGTGCCCGGTTGATGATGTTCCCTTGAGGAAACACAAGATGTTGAAACCCTGCAGGTGGAATTTATTCCGTACATGATAAAGCTTATGTGGTACTACTTAAAATTTTAGATGTTAATTAATTATAGCTGTCAGAGGCTGACATAATAAATTAATGAATATTATATCTTAAACACGAGGAATGGCTGAACTAAAGGAGAAAACATATTCACAAATATGTATTAAATTTGTAGGTCAGTATTACTTCTTTAGTGGAATAAAAGTAATACTTAATTTATTTAATTATATCCTAAGTTTATTGGATATTGGAAATTAAATAAATTAGTGGACCAGTTTAATATTCTTCTAGATCCCTGGTGGAGCCCAACTTAACTGAAAGTGGATTGGATATAGGACTTGAGAAAGAGGCCCAAACCCAGTAGAGTTGGGGAGAGGATTTTTGGCCACCTCCCTATTTAATCATAGGGAGGGGATGAAAATTATACATACGTTATTCAGCCCCTCTTTGTCTCTCAAGATATCCATAAATTTTACAACTCTATCAGTAGTATACATCCCACTCTGTATCTGATACTCAGTCCAGGAATACAATAGAAAATCTCGAAGTAGAATACAGTGGAGAGACACCGATCCAGTGGAGGAGAAGGGGGCACCGATCCTGTCTTAATTCAACAGCAAGATTAGATCTTTAATCTTATCCTCAAACCATCTGACAATTGTAAGTAATTTGATTGTATTTATTCCGCTTTATTAGATTCGATTTGCTTTGCATGGTTTTGTGCTAGACGTGTATAAACATGCATGAAACATAAAAATATGATTTTCATGAACATGGTTTAATAAACATCCAAATGATCATACGGTGGTTTAATTCGAAAAAACCCCAACAAATCTGCCATACAATTGTGTAAAAACCTTCTTTTTCATGATAGAACCAAGCATATGGAAGTGAGGTTCCATTTTATCAGGGATGTTGTTGAAAGTAAATGTGTTTTGCTTGAAAATATTCCTTCTAAAGTTAACCATGTAGATATCTCTACCGTGTCTCCTCCGGTTGTAGTTTTCCAGAATGGGCCCAAGGTGGAGATTATTGAGAAAATAGGCCCATGTTGTGTGTGGCCCAACACCAGTGATAAAGCCCAGACGCAAATGCAGCTCGGCCTAATCTCCAAGCCACCAACCCGATGCCTTCCTATTAATTAGGCGACGATTGCCATTCTCACGCACTCTTCATTCTACTGCGTGTGAGGGTTATTTTCACCATCTTGGTGGAAATATTGTAGCTGTGTGAATCTGTGCGTGGCTAGGGTTCAGCCTGAGGGGGCTTTATGTCTGCGATGATATTCTACGGTAAATCCTATTTGAGTAGTGTCTGATCTTGCAAGATCCTTAACTGGAGGTTAAATATAAAGTGTAGAAGATTATGAGTCATACAAAATTCTGACTGCAAAGCTTAAATCTGTCCATGGCCGAAATCGTTGTTAAATTCTGGAGAATGTACGAGGTCAACGGAGTTAATATCCAACAATTATAATTTTATATATTTCTTTAAATAATATGAGTTGAGGTATGACTGCTGAACCTATTGAAGCCTTACCAAACTCTATTAGTTTGAACATTTTTACTGTATTATCCATTTCAATTTTCAATAATTCATGTACGTACCATTTAGTGCAATGGCATAATTAGTTGACACATAATATACACATAAATAAATATATAATTTCTTGATGAAAATTCCAACTTGTATAGATAAAGGAAATAAGGAAGCTAAATTAATTAACTATATATAAATGAAAGGACAAGTCTTCTGTACATAAGATGTACATCAGACGGTCAAC
Organism: Perilla frutescens; assembly: GCA_026008535.1. Classification (NCBI taxonomy): domain Eukaryota; kingdom Viridiplantae; phylum Streptophyta; class Magnoliopsida; order Lamiales; family Lamiaceae; genus Perilla; species Perilla frutescens. The sequence continues at coordinate 44,388,938 of BRKX01000018.1, forward strand.
GCGTTGATCGGGTTAACGCGTGTTGACCCGGTCAATGCTTTGATCAAAAAATCCGTCAAAATTAGTATCATTCATAATACTAAAAAGTATCATTTCAAAGGCCAAAAAGTATCATTTGTATCAATAAAAAGTATTGGTCAGAAAAAAAAAATAAAGAAAAAAACTGTTAAGATCGATATCAATCGAAACACTAAAAAGTATCATTCAAAATTAAAAAAAATATTAGTTGTATCTCTAAAAAGTATCACCCATTTTCATGATTTTTTTGGTCAACACTTTGACTGAGTCAACGTGTGTTGACCCGGTCAATACGTTGAGCGTCTGATGTACATCTTATGTACATGAGTATTTACGTAAATGAAATATATAAATAACCCATTAATACGGCTTCTATGTTGTAAAGTAAAATTCTGACTTCAAATATAACTAAAAAATAAGTATAATAAGATTGTCAGTAATTCACAAGGTTTCACAACAATATTAACTCAACAGATGAATGTATGTCATAATTTGGAGATTAAATTGGCCAAAATTAAGTCGAACCATTTTTTACAATTTCATATCGCATACTTATTAAATTTTTATACCATATATTAGGCTTTAGACTTAGATTATCACCTAACATAGGAGAACCAACCTACATATCGATTATTTAACTCTTCAATGATTTTACAGAAAATACAATTGGATTTTCTAATCACTTATTTAACACTTCAATTATTTTTCCTGGAAAAAACAATTTCCGGCAACCCTCAAAATTTTGAAGGCATCGGTTTCGAATTTGCGTTCATCTGAACTGAAGTAGAAGTCAACAGTCATATAGAATAGGCTCACAATTTAGAATAAAAATTTGTGCCGTTTTGCTAAACAATACGTAACCAATTAAATATGTTTAGGGCCTACGACTTAATTTCTATTGCAAATTATTATTATTTTTATTTTTTAGTTTTATTATATGTCGGGGCAGACTTGGGTGAGACCGTCTCATATATGAGACGGGTCAATACTCACATGCGGGATCATTATTTATGGGTGAAGTATCATTAACTCACATGTGAGTATCATTATTTATACTCGCATGTGAGTATCATTATTTATGGGTGGAGTATCATTAACTCACATGTATCATTATTTATGGGTGGAGTATCATTAACTCACATGTATCATTATTTATGGGTGAAGTATCATTAACTCACATGTATTGATCCATCTCATATATGAGACCGTCTCATATATGAGACCGTCTCATACAAGTTTTTGTCTTATATGTCATAGTCTATGTAAGAACTAGTTTTACACCCACACGTTGTGTGGCGAAATATGAGACGACATTATTTGGTTCAAATTGATGTCTCACATATCTAATGAATGTTTAAAACTCTGTATAATAAAAAGTTTAAATGTCCGCCAGTCAAACACACATGGTAGAACAAAATGTCTATAAAATTCAATGTTGAGCTTGGAAAATTATAAATTTTTAAAACAAAGGCATGACAAAAATAAAACAAAGAAACTGCACTTTAATAATTTTCATACACACACACACACACTGATATGTAAATTATAAAATGATAATGGTAGTCCACATGCGAAAGAGTAAATGCAATCTGCAAACGGTAAACCAATATATTTATAGGATGCAAATTAGAAAAATGACTATAAAATATAAATGTTTGAACTTGGAAAAATATAAATCTCGAAAATAAGGGAATAACAAAAAAAAAAACAAAAAAAAACTACACATTAATAATTTTCACACACACACACACATATGTAAATCATAGAATGATAATGGTAATCCAAATACGAAAGAGTAAATGTAGTCTGCATTAACGGTAAACCAATATATTTATAAGATGTAAATCAGAAAATAATTATTAAATATAAATGTTTGAATTTTGGGGTTTAAAAGCTTATTAATTTCAATTTTTTAGGGCTCAATTTTTTTTAGTGTAGAAATTCATAAATTTAGAATAGTAGTAGAGTACTTCATTTTAATAGATAGCAATAATAGATAGTAGATTTTTAAGCCAGAAATTTCTTCTCCAAAATTGTGCATTACTTTATTTTTATATATAGTATAGATATAGCTTCTTATGCTTTAATTAAACCAATTTTGTAAAATAAATTTAAATTTTAAGAAAAAGGGACCAATTTTCTAAATATGTCAGAGATATTAACATACGTTTAATTCTACATAAACCATTCAAATAAAAAACTAATTAAATAAGTGTTGGTCCCGGGGCGAGTCAGAATCAGTTTAGAGGGGGAGGTGAATAAACTGATTACAAAACTGAACTAGATGTGGAATATTAAGGGCCCGTTTTGACTCGTAAATATCATCCATGCTATGTAGAGATCAGTTGAGAAGATCTGCTAGCTTGGAGTGTTGTGTGTGTGCTTATGGTATGCAGTTAAATATGCAACTGAACTGAAAAGTAAAGCAGAGCACACAAACAGTTTATAGAGGTTCGAAGCTCAACTTCTACATCCTCTCTTCCTTCCGAAGAAGGGAAATCCACTATGCAAGTGTAAAGTTCCTTTATTACAGTTACACAGTGAAGACAGTTGCTGTCCTGGAAGCTGCATTCTCCACTTTCTTAGCCGGTAGGTCGACAGCTCACACTTGCGATCTCCAACTGCTCGCTGGAGAGATAAGGTGTTATTGTCCGTCTTTTCATAATTTTAGATCTCGCTCGATCTTCAAGAGTACAGTCTTGAAACTGGTATCAACTGGGTTGCTCCTTTGCGCGTCTGCGTCTGAGCTGGGGTAGTTGATCATTTAAGCACGGTGACTGAGAGAACAACTCTAGCTGGAAATCTTCAACAGCTAGCTCGAAGAGTTTTAAGGCTCATTCTCATCAGTTGGAACTTTTGATTTTCTGAGTTCTTTGAGCGTGAGGCTTTAGTGCTTCACCGAACGTCTTCGCGGAAAGACTTAACTAAAGTGCTCTCCAAATTTTCAAAAGTCCCGCGGTCTTCTTTGGGGTAGCTCACCTTTTAAAGATAGGTAAGTTGGTGACCGGTGATGATCACTGTTGGATTATAAATGAAAATGCTAGTTGCAAAGCTTTTCATTTAATGGGGCCGGTGGATTGTCATTGCTCTTCTGATGAGCTTTTGCTCCAAGATCTCGGTTGCATTAATTTCAAGATCTTCTTAGGCTTATCTGAATTTCAGTTGCGGCACCCTTCATGATCTTCAGTTTTGAGTTTCATCTGGCAGCTGGAATCTTCAGTTCATTTGTCTGTCAGTTCTGCGTGTCCCTTGGCAGTTTGGAAAGCTTCAGTTGAGATCATCTTCAGTTGGCGATTTTGGGCTTAGGCTTGATGCCATCTAAGCTCCAGTTTGCTTCTGCTTCCGCTGGTAGTTTGAACCAGTGTTCTTTAGCTGGTATTTTGGACTTGTGTCCTTTCAGCTAGAACTTTCATGGACTGGTCTTCAGTTCGGTTGCTGGCACTTCACCAGTTGGACTTCAGAACTGATACGTCTTCAGATGTTGTTCTTCGAACTAGTGCTTCATTAGCTGGAACTTCATTCTTCAGCTGGTATGCTTTGAGCTGGCATTTTCCATCAGCTTGTACCTTGGTCTTCTCTTCAGTTGGTATAGTCCTTCAACTGGAATATCCTGAGCTGGTATTTCCTTCAGCATGGATCTTTAGACTTAGTATATTTCTTCTGTTGGTACATCTCTTCAAATGGAATATCTTAAGCTGGTATTTTTTTTAGCTCATGATTGTCCTCTCTTTGGCTGGCAGTTTTCATCAGTTGATGTCATCGTGGACTGGTATGTTCATCAGTTTAAACTAATGTGCTCTTCAACTGGTATTTCTGCAGTCGGAAATAATCTAGAACTGGCATGTCCCTTAGTTCTTCTCTTTCAGCTGGTATTCCTTTTAGCTAGGATCTTCCTTTGACTGGAATAATTCTTCAGCCGGTATTGGACTAGAACTGGTATGTGCTTCAGTTCTCTTCAGTTGAGACTTCCCTTTAGCTGGTGTCGGCCTAGAACTGGTATGTGCTTCAGTTCTTTTCAGCTAGAACTTCTCTTCAGCTGGTGGCGGCCTAGAACTGGTATGTGCTTCAGTTCTCTTCAGTTGGTGGCGGCCTAGAACTAGTATGTGTTTTAGTTCTCTTCAGCTGGAACATCTCTTCAGCTGGTGGCGGCTTAGAACTGGTATGTGCTTCAGTTCTCTTCAGCTGGAACATCTCCTCAGCTGTTGGCGGCCTAGAAATGGTATTTACTTCAGTTCTCTTCAGCTGGTAGCGGCCTAGAACTTGTATTGGCTTCAGTTTTCTTTAGCTGGGACTTCTCTTCAGCTGGTGGTGGCCTTGAACTGGTATTGGTCATCAGTTCATTACTGTAGACTGGTGGCAGTTGATATCTTCTCTCTCTGGTACCTGCAAGTTTCAGTTTGCCTTGCTGATTATTCTAGCAAGCTACAGTCTTCTTTTTCTCTAATCTTCTCTCCTCTTTCACACGACTTAATCATATCTGTTGGTTTGATAGCTTTCACTCTGTATGATCATCTTTAGTTTTCTACTTGATTTCTTTTCAGTTCTTTCAAGGCTCTTTTCATATTTTGACATCTTTTCACATCTCATCAAAACCCCTTGTAAGAAAAACCTTGATAGTTTTTCCTAACAATAAGAATATAAATACATGATCACAAATACGAAACATAACATAAGCCAATCTAAAATTGTTATTTTGGACGGAAGTCATGAATCTTTAATAACAAATTACGAAGAACAATCCAATACATTTACAAAATTATAATTTATAATTTTAAAAAAATATTGATAATATTCTTGAAGCTTAAATTCTTTCTTCAAGCCTTCAAAGTTTTTCCAAATTTCGATAGTGCAAAAAATAATGCTTCTCTCAACTATTTCTCCTTTGCTTGTTTATCATATCGTAGTTTTTTTTATCATATTTCTTTATCCTATAAAGTAAGGCTTTTTTTTTGTCGTCAGGACATGAAATAAGATATTTATGAAAATACATAAAATAATAAAAATTAATCACTTGTGACGCCATGCCTTAAAAAATTAATAAAAATTTTGTTAAGGAAGAGTGAGAGTGCAAAATAACATTTGATTTTTCCTCTGAATTTACAAGTTTGCACAAATCAACCATAAATAAAATTGAACACTCAAAAGGAACAATGCAAATGGATTTTATGTTGGATCTTTATCTTTCATTTTGGAGATGGGGTTGTTGGCTTCTTATGTATTTCTTAATCTTTGATCGTAAGCCATATTGTAGGACGTTCTGCAAGAAAAAAAAATCAACCTTAAGAAATTATGATACATTTCTAGTGGGTGTAGGAGGCATCCAAGTTTAATTTCCCACTCCTTTTTATAACACCAATAAAACATAAAATATCGGTATAGAATTTAATCCATATACATCTATATGCATCGCACATATCTTTATGAGAATAAAAATATATTTTTAATAAGTATAAGAATACATCATTAATTGATTTATGTTTCTTAATTTATTTATTGAATTATGATATTTTGGAAATCTATACTATATTTGGAGAGTGACGGATATATGATATATAATCTATATGATATCAATTATATACGATTTAATTGATTTATATATATATATATATATATATATTTAATGAATTAATCAAGGTAATCAATAATCATATAACATATATCAATATTCATATAGGAGTATATTCTATCTAATAAGAATAGTTACGTGAATATTAATTGTTTATATATACATAATGATAACATTATACTAAAATATATATAATTATTTAAAAAACAAAAAATAAGTAAATATATACCTTTTTTAAAAGATATATTCACTGCTAAATAGTACTATTGCAATTAACAGTATAATTCATTACCAAAATTAAATAGATTAATGACGACTATGTAATATAAAGAATATAAAATTTATATATAACTATAAGTGCCCTGTTAAATGATGGCATGATTTTGACAATAATCAAATATATGTATGCTATCTATATAAAATGAATGTATGCGGAATTGTAGATGATGATTTTCCAATCAATCAATTAATTAATATTAACAAATCTCATGTAATAAATATTATATTTATATTTTGGGCAAGTGCAAATAAGAGGAAAATTTTTACTTAGTATTTAGACTGATTATCTTAGTTTTAGATATAACTAGTATTCCACCCGTGCGATGCACGGTGAGTAATTTAATAATATTAGAGATATAATTATGATATAAAATTATGCTAATACAATATAAATAATTAATATCCATTTATGTGAAACAAAATTTAATTGTTAATAATAAAGAGTAACAAAAATATCAATATTTATTAATAAAAAATTACAAATTTTGAAACACTTCCTTGTAGACAACATTTGTTGTTGAATTACAACTTTTGCCATCTTTGTCGCAAATTAATATTTTCAAACCAGCACGACTTCTAACTCTTGAAATAGCCACATATAACTGTCCATGACTAAAAACAGGTGTTTTCAGAAAAAGGCCAACATGAGATAAAGATTGACCTTGACTTTTATTTATAGTCATTGCATACGACACAATTAGGGGAAATTGTCGTCGTTGAAACTTGAAAGGCAATCTTGGATCCGAAGGTGTTAATGACATCCTTGGAATCAAAATGGTGTGTCCGACATTTTGTCCAGTAAGCACTTTTGCTTCCAATACATGAGTACCAAGTCTTGTGATAACCAATCTTGTGCCATTACACAATCCATTTGAATAATCTATATTCCTCAACAACATAACCGGGGTTCCGATCTTCAATATCAACTCATGGTTGGGGACACCTGAACATTTGAGACTATTTAAAAATTCAGGTGTATGTATATCTTGCAACAAATCTACATTTGCATCTGATTTGCATGAAGAATCCGAACTTAGATAAATTGTTGCTTCAGATGCATTTAGTGAAACCATATATTGATTTATGGATTCAACCAGATCAAGTCTCGGTGCAAGAATAGCTCGTTCTTGCAAGTACATCGCATTTTCAATAGTACTGCAATATGATGGGTAAGTGCTTTCCACGATTGTTTGAATTGCATTTGAAGAACTGTTCAACACAATATCTTCCGGAATATTAATTGTTGCAATCCCATCATTTGAACCTCCAACCACACCATCTCCAATGTTTGCAATCCATCTGGAAAAATTGTCCATTTCAATATCATGGATATTTGAAGTCGCATTATGGAGTCTCATATTCTTTGTCAACCTTAACACTTTGCAATGTCTCCATAAATAAGAAGAATTGATCGTGGCACGGACAATATCTTGTCTACTACCTTTTGGAATAACTGGTAGTATTTGTCTGAAATCTCCACCAAGCACAATAGTCTTCCCACCAAATGGAATGTCACAACTTAATGGATTGCAAAAACGCATTAGATCTCTCATCGTCCTATCCAGTGCTTCAAAACAATATCTATGCATCATCGGGGTCTCGTCCCAAATAATAAGCTTACACTTCACTATAAGTTCAGCAAGTGGACTTCCTTGTTTGATGTTGCATGTTGAATCCTCATTTGCATTAATTGGAATTTTAAAACGTGAGTGGGCTGTTCTTCCACCTGGCAACAAAAGAGATGCTATACCGCTCGAAGCAACATTTAACACAATTTCACCTTTTGACCTTATTGCTGATGATAATGTTTTCCATATAAATGTTTTTCCAGTACCGCCATACCCATATACGAAGAAGATGCCACTAGTACTTGTTTCTACCGCATCCATTACTGATTTGTAGACATGATATTGCTCATCAGTTAATTTGTTTATCGAATCAGTGTGCTCTTTCATCAAAAGATTTCGATCATAGCGCAACTCATCATTAATCAATCTATTTTCATAGACCTGGAAGAATTCTCCTGTGGGGAATGGCATGAATTGAAACTCTCGCAAACTTCTACCACAATTACGCAATAATTTCTCAATTTCCACAAGTGTATAATTCTTGATTTGTTCCTCACTCAACTGCAATTCTATAAAGCACAAAAAGAGAAAATTTCAGTGATTTGACATTATTAAACTATAAAAACCTTAAATAAAATATATAATGAACATAAATTGATTTATAAATTTACCTGGATGTTGCATTAATCTTCGTTGATTGTACAGAATATCATCTGATAGATAAATCCAACATTTTTCCCAAGCTACTTCAGGCTGACTTAATGATTCAGATGATAATAATGTGGCAAATAAATTTCTCAATGAATTTGCAGACGCCCAATGGCTTGCTTCAACAATTCCATCAACATATTCCCTATCATCATCTAGCAATCCCAAAGCAAAGTAAGCATCTCGAAATGTATCATATTGAACACCATTAACACATTTTATATCATCATAGCATGTGGGTCCACGCACTACATTCAGTAGGCATCTCAAGTAATATAATTCGCCAGAACCAGGTGGAACATAAAATATCCGTCCAATAGAATATCTCATTTTTCTCGGCTTCCATTCTCTACTCGCTTGTTTCCAAACAAATTTGGTTGGAAATTCAGCATAAGTCAATTCTCTTGCTTCAGGATACTTCTTGTTTGCATCAAACCAAGCTAAAAACATACTTTGATTCACCGTAGGACGATTGAGCACAACATCTATTGAGTCAGAATCTGAGAATAGTATACTTTGCTGATTAGGGAGGTGGAAACTTAAACGTTCAACTGGAGGATCCCTATATTGTATTTCAAAGCCTAATATTCTCCATGCTGCCTCACAAGGTGATATATACCTGCAATCATAATACATGTTAATTTCATCCACATTCTTCGTCATCTCATCATCTTCAATGCTGCGGTAGAAGGATGTCGTCACACGATCATGACCTTTGTTCACATATTTGAACAAATATTTGATAGATCGAGATTGGTTGCACCACTCAACATTTATATGCGCCCCATATTTCAACAGCAGATAACGGTTGTGCGGTACAATATATCTATTATCTAGACAAATTCTATTCTTTGACACCGTTCTACCATTATCTGCTCTCTTATATATAGGATAGCCATCCTGGTCTATAGTTGTTACTTCGACAAATTTTTTTGGAAAATGCTTCGTACAACGACCATCCTTCATACATGGAGAACTTTTTCTTGCAGCGCCACATGGACCATGTACCATAAAATCTCTAACTGCAGCATAGTAATGTGGATCGGTAGTTTCATCTAGAATTTCAGTTGAAATGATATCATCAATGTCATTTGATGTAGGAGACTTGTCATCTGGTGATAAAAATAATAAAATGTGCGCATGTGGCAACCCACGCTTCTGAAACTCAATCGTGTATATGACTGAAATAAAAAAAAAAAAACACAAACAATATATTAAAAATAGAATTTAGGAATATATTAAGAACATATTATTTTAATAATTTTTAGCAAATATGGATTCAACATACCTGCTCTAACATTACCAAATATTTTATTTTTACGAAGATCTTTAATCAAGTTATCCAACTTGACTTTAAAAACTCGGCACACAATATCTGGACGATCTTCAGCCTTAACACCTCTACTTTCCACAAACCTCACAATTTCTGGCCATTTAGGATTGCATGTAAAGGTGATGAATAGATTAGGATAACCGGCCCATCTGCATATAGCCATTGCATCTTGGTAATTTTGAATCATATATCGGGCACCTCCAGTGAAAGAAGATGGCAAAATAACTCTTCTACCTTTAACTGCATGGATTTGTTTCACCTCTCGTAAGGGCATCATCAAGCCCTTAAAACACATCTGCTCGCAACCGTTTTTTATTAAAACGAATGTATTTCAATCTTGATGATTTAACCATGGTGTATGCATCAACAATAAATTGTTGAGTTAGACACTTGCATGATAAAATAGTTGAAGGCTCACAATCTCTTTCATGCAATCGATATGAAAAATATTCCCACATGCTAACAGTTTTTCTTCCACCTTGTTTGTCTCCATTATAATGTGAAAAGTAAATGTCTTCTCTATAACCATCTTCACCGTATGGAAAAAGTAGTGGATATTGCAAACCTAGATAAGATGTATGTAATTCATTAATGCGCTGGAGTTCACCTGTCTGAGTTTGTATTAGTATATCTCGATTTCCCAAAGATTCATCAAGATCTCCAACAACCAATGTAGCAACTTCAGATACAGAAGGCAAATTGTATGTTCTGGCATCGCTTCCTCTCCTACCAATAAGCCTAAGCTTTATATCGGAAAGACCATTTTCCGTAATTTTCTCTTTTGCCATTCTAAATGATTTTACCAGCACATTATTATCATCCAACATCTTTTTCAAGTCAGCAACAATCTCAGCATGTAAGGTATTTATATCATTCTTCTGTCTACAAAAATATATTAAAATATAAAATAATTAATATTCATATATACACTACAAATTAAACACATTAATTACATGATTAAAAAAATTTTAATTTAGAAACATTAAACTTACCTAACTGAATGAAGTCTGTTTGAAACTTCATTTTCTGTATCGTAGATATATAATTGCGCAAATTTTGGAGAAGAACCTTCAGAGGGAACCAAACTACCAATTAAATGATAATTTTGTCCGTGCAATCGAAATATTGGTGGTGAGTTTCCACTGTTTAGACTTGAGTCTATCTTCCTACCCATTGATGTGAAGCAAAACATACTATTATAAGATCGAATATTTTCTCCAAAATGTTTACTCTTTTTGTCCTTTCCATAAATGAAATCATGCAAAACTTTTGGTGGCATTTTCATTTGTGGGAGTCGTATTTTCCCATTCACGCAACATGAAGAGTACTTGGGGTTTTTTGATTGTTTGTTACTTTGCCATAAACGTTCTTCATACCAAAAGAATGCGCCACAAAACGTACATTTATAAGTTGGATCACCAATATCCCAATAGTCTGTATAAACATTAAGTGCAAAATTAAATGGATAATTAAACAATATCCACATATAATAAATTTATGCAAATTTAAATTTAAATTAAACTAATTTATGCAAATTTAAATTTAAATTAAACAATATCCACATATAATAAACTAATCCCTCCCATTGTAGCATGGTATTTTTGAAGTAATTATAATTTATTAGATAATTTAATGATATCATTTCTATAATTCAGTTTATAGCATAAATACAATTATTTATACAAATAAATAAGATATAAGAATTGTGATTACTATAGCTATATATTGGTTGTATATTAAATTATTTTCATAAAAACTATAAGTTTATGATGATTAGTGATTGATTTGCGAATAATTTTGTGTCATTCTAATTAATTTCAAAATATACCTAAAAGATATTAATTCATTAAATGTGCATAAATTTATAATTTTAATTGATAATATAGAAATATTACAACTAAAATATTTGTTAGCTATTGATATACACAAAATAATTATGTATATATATTGGTCTAATATTTTAAATTAAAGAATAAACCCTAACTCCCATTACATTATTTCTTGATTCAAATTTTAACTATTGTCCGATTTATTATCTTACTTAAAATCAATTAATTAAAAAGATAGTTATTATAGGCATGATATTAAGTACGAATAGTCCTAAATTATTTATCTATAATACTTCTATAGCTTTGAATTTTTCATATATAAAAATTATAAGAAATGTTATATATAATAAATTTTATTTATTTGATAAATTTATTATTGCCGTGATTCAAAAATTTGTGAAGAAAATAAGTTTTTTATTGAATAATTTTTTAGATACAATAATATACTTGATTTATAATATACTATTAACATCATTTTTTTATTTCACATTATTTTTTGTATATTTATCTTGTAAATTGATTCTTTTGAAATTTTGATAAATAATTATAAATACGCTACATATTTTATCCGTGCATCGCACGGGAGAAATGTTAGTTTTAAATTCATAACCCACAAGTTATTCAATAGTATATATTCAGTATAAATTGTCTAGTCAATATTATTAAATTCATCTACATAACAAAACTATTTTTATATTGATAGAGACTGAAAAGAGAAAAAATCAAACATTAATTGAATGTGTACCCATTATTTTAATTTATGAGTTTGCTATATCAATAGTAAAAAAAAAAAAAAACTGAACAACATAGATGCATATTTGCTAACATAAAATTAAGATAACTGAGTAGGATATAAGTAATTAAAAAAATAACATAAATACTGAAGAAAAAACATACCAGGTGAAGAGTTTGGTGTCTCAGCACGGAAGCCTTCACATTCTGTAATTTTCCAAAATATATATAAACAAATTAATGAAATTTATAAACATGTTTGAAACTTTGTGTAATTTGTCCTAATTTTGAAAACAAAAATTAACTCACCATTTTCCAAGTTTGTGGAAGGGGTCCTTGTTTCTGTGGAACCAATTAGAGTTGATATTTCGCTGATAGTTCCTTTGGATGCTTGATTTGAATATTAATTTATTTCATAAAGTGCAACATATATTATCTTTGTTAGATATATGTAATGTACATATATATATATATATAATTAATTTGGTGAAAATAAAAAATATACCATTTGTGATGTCAACCAAAGTGGAACCTGATAATTCATACATTCTGGAATTGTGAGATGTACTTGATTGAGATTGTTGGAATCGACTGGTCGAAGTGCGTGGATATTTCGATGGTACAACATCGATGTTCTCTGACAATAAAATATGCCTATTGTTATAGATATTTTATACGTGCATCACACGAAAGCTATTCTAGATTATTTTAAATCTTCAATCTTAAAATGAATAAAATAGTATCCGTGCATCGCACGGGAGAATTGCTAGTACAATAAAATATGCCTACTGTTTTACTACTAAATATCATTTCGATGACTTGAGTAATTAAAAAGATGAATCTAGCCTAAATGACATTGAAGGTGATGTCGAACACAAAAATGCAAGGAAATTGTCAAACTAAATATTATTGTTTTACTAACTTTTATAAGTATTTATATGGATTTGAAGTTTATCACGTACTTAGTTTTTGTAGTAAGTCAATAAAATCGAAAATTCCTTAATAATTTGTTCTGACAAGATTGAAAAAGTATTTTTCTTTTTTAGAAAAAAAAGGATGCATTGAAATTTAATGTAATTGAACAACTAACACATAAATACCAAATGAAAGATTAATAGGACAGATATAAATATAATTGTACATACCTGTTGTGTTATAATCGATTTTTATATACCCATTGTTGTTGTTTAACACACAAGATTTGGTGAGTTTCTTCATAGCAATATGAATTGTATTTTATTTTTCTAGGAGTTGTAGTTCGATCTTATTGCATCTTTTGTTGTGAAAGAGGATTTGAGATCAAATGGGAAGCACTTAATATGGATCGTTTATTGTACATTAAGGTTGTATGAATAGTTTTCTTAGTTATGGTATAATATCAATCATTAAGTAATAGAAGCCAATAATTAATGTAGTCATTGAAAATAAAATCATTTATGAAAATAAAAAATATAATTATAAAGAGGATATATCCCGATGGAATAAAATATATTAATAGCTTATGCAATATATGTGTAGGATATTCCAATACAAATATAAATATATTAAAAACTTAAACCAATATAAAATCATTAAGTAATAGAAGCCAATAATTAATGCAGTCATTGAAAGAGAGATCATTTATGAAAATAAAAATATATAATTATAAAGAGGATATATTCCAATGGAAATAAAATATATTAATAGCTTATGCAATAAATGTGTAGGATATTCCAATAAAGTATATATATATATATATATATATATATATATATATTAAAAACTTAAAGCACCATATTTTAATATAAACCTTATCGCTGATTAAATATGTGCGCTGTAATGATTAATTTATCGATGGTTAAATATCCCACTGAAGATGTATTACAGATTTACATTTTTTTTCCGTCCAACACATATACATATTTTTTAACATTTCACGTCGATAATAAATTTTAATTATATAACTCTTAAATATTATTCCGTGTCAATCATGTAATCCGTATTATTATTTTGTGATGTCAAAATTATATAGTCCTATTATTATAATGTACAATATAAGATTTCAACTGAAATACACCATATTATATTTTGGAAGTTTTTAAAGTTATAAAATTTTTAAATAGGATAATATTGAAAGTTTAGGTTTTGCAGTATCTTATTATGAAATTATAACTTTTTCAGTCTATATACGTGTGAATAGAAATGAAAATATATAATTGTTACAGCTGGAAGTATATTTACGTGAATTTGACTATTCAAATTGGTAATTTGATTTTTCCAAGAAGTTAGAAAGATCTTTAATTGGGAATTAACAAAATTGATTTTTTTATTATTGAATAATATTCAGGAAATAAGAATTAAATATTTTAATTGTTTTAGATCATATTAAGATTATATGTAATATTTATATACTATGGATGGAAACTATATACATATATGTATATGTGTGTAAATACATATATATATACATATATCGTCAATTTATATATAAATATATATATATATAGAGAGTCAAATTTGGGTATGAAGTGGATTAGATTATGTATATTGTTTGTGATTTTTTTTAATTTAATTATGGTGTAAGATGGTATTCATTTTAACACTAAATTTTTAATTTATTTACAAAGCATGTTAAAAATTAAATATGTGAAAAAAAATCAATTTAAGACAAAAGTTGGCAAGAGAATAAATATTTATTCGACAATTGTTCTTCCAATAATAACTAAAAATAAAACATATTCCAAAAAAACCAAATGAAGCCTAGATAATTTGAGACGCATGAAAAGCATCCAACTTTATTTTAAAAAAAAAAGAACAAAATAGCCAAAATATCCATAATCCGAAAATGGTTGAAATCATTCAACTTTATTAGACTTGCCACTAAATCTCCATTCGTCTAAATCTTCTCCTTTTTTACAACGACCTTCATCTTCTTTGATGGAACTGTGGGTGAAAAGTCGTCTATAAGTTACCTTTTCAATGAATCTTCATTTGAAACACTCATCTTGGGTTGATCATCAAGTAGAATTTTTTTATTATGATCCGATGAAGCAACCTGTAAAAAAGCTAAATTACAGTTAATTAATTATACGTGTCATCAAATTAAAAGAATAACAAAAGCAGTTATATCAATCTTAGATCAATAGCCAAATCAAAGTATCACCTTCTCCTCGAGAATTTCAATATCAGGCTCATTTGAAATAAGGGCAGAGTCCTAAAATATCATTCCACAAAGATAATTAACAATACAATAATTTGGTAACATATATATATATATATATATATATATATATATATGAAATTAATATGTACTATATCCAGTGAAATAAAATTATCACCTTGACTTGGTTTGGGCAACAATTTTGAACATTGCAATTAATATGAGTATCCTACATTAAAAAAATTGTAATATTTCAATTATGTATTGAAGCATAAACATGGTTAAAAATAGTAAAAGTGAGATAAAATGGTTTTTGATGAATTCTAGTTTGTAACATGAAGTTAATTGATAAAGAATAATGTTTATAGTCAAACCTGACTTTCACAATCTGTAGCACAGTGCTTGGAAATTATATCTGAGTCACTAATAACTTTCAATACACTATAAGCACCGGTGTAATTATTCCCTTACTCACTCCGTATATGAATTTTGAACAGAACCTTCATACCAAGTATAGACTCAATTTCCATAGGTATTTCTTCTGAATAATCATCCTACAAAATATAGTGTTTCCAAAATATAGTGCATGTGGCCATTTAGTTGATTTGAATCAATAAATAAAGAACAAATATATATATATATATAGTTTATATTTCATATAATAGCAGAACTCACATTTTTCAGGTCAGCTGCGCCTTTTCCAATCAATTGCAAACATTCCCTATCCCACAAAAGAAATGGAGCGCTACCAGTTTCATCAACAACATGAATGGTGAGTTTGTACCTATATTTACCACCAACTTCAAAAGTTTGACACTTTTCACAAAAGAACTTGTCATCATCCGGCCTTAACTTCTTGAAGCATTTTTTGCAGGCTAGATAGGCCCATGCTCCAATAGTTTAAATAGCTACAATGGTGGCATACACCCAGAAGGCACCAATCTGTTTTTTGAATTAAAAAAAAAAAATTAATTGTGACTTTTATTCATAATAATAATAAGTGAGAGTAGAAAAATTATAATAAATAAACCTTGTTGTCTTCATAAATTTGTGCTATATCAGTGAATGAGTTATCTACACCATTCGGACTGTCAGTAGTGGTGGAGTCTGATGATATAGTTATTGAAGTAGTGCACAGACTTGTGGTACTTGTGGTACTGGTTATGCTTAATACAAATTAAAACAATTAGTCAGTTTTACACAATTATTTCACAAAGAATCTGGTAAAATCGTAACCAATGTCTACCATTCTCTAAAATGTTTAATCTCAGGCACATCAACATCGAAAATTATTTTTGTGGCAGAATATGCATTGCAAACTCCATTTTGGCCTGAAAAATAATACGAAATGATGAGTAAATAAATAAATCTATTTAGATATGATGGTTTATCCAACATTTTATAGGGACAAAAAATTGACATTCGACAAACCTCTATATGTATTTGCTCGACACATTTGCAGGATAACAATGAGAGGCTCATCAGATCCTTTACTCATGTATTTGGTAAGGTCATCAACATAATCTTCCCACAAAGTGCATAAAAGTCGTTTGTGCCTTTAAAAAAAAAAGAATATGTTATAACACGAAATAGTAAAAATGAGGCAATTTGAAATAACATCATTTACTGTATATCCTCAAGAACAATGTCCATAATCTTAGTTTCTCGTCCATTCAGATCCTTGACTGGGGTTTAGATGCAGAGATAATGACCCCTATTATATCCGGAATAATATAAACGCATTACATTAATTAGAATTATGTTATGAGAAAAAATATAAAGAAAAAATATATTATTTATAATAAATGTACCAAACAATGTTGGTTGATGCATATCTTCCATACTCGAAACTTCATCAAATGATTTAAAACGGTAAATCTGGCTAGGGTAACCATCAGAAAAAATTGGAAATATGCGTGTTTGCTTAAAAAACAGTAACTTATATTTGTTGGTGGTTGTTTTGTACTTCATAATATTATTTCCAACAACAAAATCCTTCACGGCATATAATTCACCCTCAATGAGCAATGGCTTGAACTTTGATATAAGTGCACTTTGTATAGTAGCATGGATACGATCCCCTGTAACAAAAAAAATCAAATTCTTTTTGAACTTTTGAAAGAAAACGTAATTTTTATGGTTTTAAATATAGATCTTGAACTTACCTCCCGATCATGGAAGACACATTCATAAGTGTAGATTTCATTCCTGTTTTGAAACGAAGATACTCCATATGATCGAACCAAACGCAGCTGCAACGCAGCAAACCTCTTAGAAGGATGCAAATCTTTGATGAGAGAAAACATTGGAGCCATGAAAAAACGTTGAGATGACCAATTATATTATGCTTTCTTTAAAATTGCGAAGTGTGAATGACTCCAAAATGACACACAAATTTATAATGGTTTTGGGCATATTGAAAGCCGATAATTCGAGAACCTATATGAGAAAGTATGATTAAATGGGATTATGTATTTGAGAAGGTACGATTCAACGGGATCATGAGAAGTTAAATATACGAAGGTATATATATTATTCCCTAATTCCCTAAAATACTGAAATCCCAAGACGCGTAATCCCTAAATTTAGGCACATATATTTTTTCTTTTTTTAGTGAGCATAAAAATTAAATGTACACATATATATTTTTCCTTTTTTAGGCAATTAAATGCGTTCCCAATTACATATCTATATCTATATGAAATATGTTAAATTAATTTAGATATGCCAAATTGTAGATAAAATCTATATCTATATGAAATAGGTTAAATTAATTTAGATAGCAAAATTACCTCATTTTTCATAGATATTCTGGAATTTTGTCACAGCCGTATCCCTCCCGCTTGATGTCGGACAACCAAAGGAACGACGGATGTTGATAAAAATAAGAAAAAGAAAAGGGAAGAGTAGTGGGTAGAAGAAGAGAAGAAAATGAAAAAGTTGAAGCAGCGCCACAGATTGACAGAAGATGGACTGGAGGTTGAAGATGAATGGCCATTTTGAATATAAAAAACGTTGAAATATATAATAATATAATTTAACAATATTTTAATATATTTACCTTTTCAATAGTTAAAGTGAAAAGTGTTGTTTTCTTAGTAAAAGTGTTGCTCTTGAAACAACACTTTTTCCTTAGTAAAAATAAATTTTAAAAAAAATAACTAAACAACTAATTCGAAATTAAAAAAAAATCTGACACTTTTCCACTCTTCTAAATTTGTCAAACGTATAAAATTAATTTTTATGACGATTATTATTTTCATTTTGATTTTATTTTATCTTGTTCTTGCTATATTTAATATAATTAATTATGGGAAGACTTTTAATAGATAATTGAATTCCCATTTTCATAATAATTAAAATTTTACATTTCCATAAATAAATTCTGCAATGGGAGGGAAAAAAATTGGTTGCATGAGTGTGTTATTATATATATATAGATATAGATGTTTTATATATCTAACATGAAACTGTAAAATAAAATATCTCTTGCCAGAAATAAAATAAAATAAAAATATTTAGGCTAAATGTCAATGATAAAAACTTGTGTGGGACCGTTTTACAGATCAAAATCTATAAGACGAGTGAAGATCTGGATTCAAACTCATATTTAATAATATATTTATAATTTTATTAATATTTTATTGTGTTTGTATCTGAATTTTGATAAATCTTATAAGTTTTAACTCATAACATGCTATAATATAAGATTCATCCAATTTCAATATAATGACGTTAAGGTTCGGTATACCTTAAGTTCGGTATGAAATAAATGACATACATTTATCGTACCTTTAATTTGGTATACCTTACCGACATCGGTATACCTTACTATATCGGTATACCTTATCGACATCGATATACCTTACTAATATCGGTATACCTTAACGACATCGGTATACCTTATCACATCATCCTAGGATATATCATATATCTCATATATATTTACTCAAAATATATGAAACACTCAAAATATATGAAACACTCCTATTTACTCATATATACTAACTAAGAACACACTTCGCATTACAATGATTAAGTATAACATAAGATTAATTATAAGTGTTAATATTGTAAATTTACTAGATATTTATAAATGTATAACATATTTACTAGTATTATACATTAATTAATATATATTGTATAAATATTATAAACTTACTAAATATTACAAATTTGAAATCTTTTACTTATAAATCGTAAGAATTATTTACTAAGTATATACTAAATAAGAACACACTTACCATTACAATGCATTAAGTATAACATAAGATTAATTATAAGTGTTAATATTGTAAATTTACTAGATATTTATAAATGAAAAACATATTTACTAGCATTATATATCAATCATATTTTTATAATTAATATAAATTGTATAAAATATAATAAACTTACTAAATATTACAAATTTGAAATCTTTTACTTAGAAAGCGTAAGAATTATTTACTAAGTATATACTAACAAAGAACACACTTAGCATTACAATGCATTAAGTATAATATAAGATTAATTATAAGTGTTAATATTTATAAATGTATAACATATTCACTAGTATTATATATCAATCATGTTTTATAATTAATATAAATTGTATAAAATATTATAAACTTACTAAATATTACAAATTTGAAATCTTTTACTTAGAAAGCGTAAGAATTATTTACTAAGTATTAATTAATAACACATTTAATTATCATTATTATGCATTAAGTATAATATAAAATTAATTATAAGTGTTAGATATTTACATATATATCATATTTACTAAGTATTATATATCAAGCATCTATAATTCACATATACATATATTTATATAATATCACAAATATATCGATATATATTGTTGGTGCGGTATATACGGTTATAACGGTAAACACGGCATATACCTGTAAAACCCCAGATTTTTAAATTATGATTAGAAGATTTTTAATAATAATTAATTAGTTAAGGAATAAATTTAAATAAGGTTTAAGTGAAGTCAGATGTCAGTCACGACTTTAGAGATCAATTTTCATGAAATCCTTAACTCTGTTTTGGTCAACCTTGATCTCGTTAGAAAGGTTTTAACTCAAGGAGTGTGCCGGTGTTCCCGGAATTTTATTCTGAAGTCGTTTGAGTTCCCGGTGATGAAAAATGTATTTCAAGAGTGAATGAATAGTAACTTTTGTGTGCGTTCGTATTTTGAAAAATTTACGAAATCCTCCTCGTTGATCCGAGTCTTATTCTGTCAGGCCCCTCTTATGGAAAATGACTCAAGAAATCCGTTCACGTTCACAGATTTCCATTTTGAGGTCAATCAAACGCTCAGGAGTAAAATCTGTCAGTCTGAGTGAATAGTAAAAAGTAATTCCAAAAAAGGAATCTTGGCTCGTTTTTCTTCTAACAGCCTCGTCTTCATCACGAGTCAAGTTAGTTCACTAGTATTCGAGCTAACGAGTCTTCCGGTAGTTTTAGATTTTGTGTCTGAGGTCATTTGGACCTCGACATTGAATAAAACAGCTTTTAACCGAACCCGGGGTAACTTTTGCAGTATTCTTGCACTGGAGTGGCTTCTCAAGGAAGCCAACCCCACATCTATAAATAGCACCCCTCCCCACATTCATTTTGCACCATTCAAATCCATTTCTAACTTTTGGAGAGCGGGAGCTTGAGAGCTTGAGAGAGTAGTCGAGGTTCTGTCGAAGTAAAAAAGCATTCTTCATGAGTGTTCTGCAAGACGACGAGCGGAGTGGCGTGGAAGGCATGCGGTGAGGGAATGTGCTAGGGGTGTCGTTGGGTCGTAGTAGGTGGCTCTACTGCCGTTGCGACTCGACGAGATGCCGGGCTAGCCACCTTCCTTCGACGCACCTAACCTCATCCATTTTTGTTCGTCGGTCTCGATTTCCATTTCTTTTACGTCTTTTAAATTCCGCATTTACTTTTCGTTCTTCGTGTTCTTCATGTTCTTCGTTATTATTCTTTTACTTTCCGTCTAAAGTTGTATTTCGATTCTTGTTGAAGTTCCAAGTTAATAGCGTTTACATTATATTTCTAGTTAATATTCTCGTATTTAGTCTCGTTTATTCCGTTAAAGTTTCATTCAAGTTATATTTAAGATTTCATTATTATTCTAAGTGTTTAGGGAGGATTTTCGTGTTTATTCCGTTATAATGCCGATTTCTTTTTAAATTCAAAGCATGTTGTTTCTACATTTTTACAAAGTGTTAAGCCTTATTTTCAAGTTTAAAATATCAAGAGAATGGGAGAGACGACCAAGTATCGCCTTAACCAAACTCTCAATCAATCATTTTGATGTCCGTAAGAGGCGCACAGACCGTGCGCTCAAAACTGCCGAGCGCATGGCCCGTGTAGAGATGCTCTGAGAGAGCTGGGAGTGGCACACGGACCGTGCGCTCAATTTTTCTGACCGCACGGCCCAGGTGGGGGTCTCTGGAAAGAGAACTCTTTTTGAAATTATTCCGATACGGCCCGTGCGCTCATACCTTCTTTCCGCACGGCCCGTGCAAGGGTTGTTCGACCTATTTGAGCTTTGAAGTGTGTTCTAAAGTCGAGTCTTTCAAACCCTCGTGTTTTTAAAGGTTCTAAAGTCATGCAATCTATGTTTAAGTCCTAGTTAAGGGTATATAAATTGGATATTGTTTAGTTTCATGATTAGTAGTTAGAAATCTTCGAAGGAGGCCGCTAAGTCGATGATTCGACTTTTGTAGGAGGAAGTGAGCCTCGTGGAAATTCAGAGAAGGATCATCATCTTGTTGCTCCATCTTCTACTCAGTGATCGAGGTGGGTATATCTATACTCATCTAAAAGTTTGAGCTAATAAGCTCTAGAAGCATGTTAGGGCAAATGAGATATCTAATAAAATATTTTGCTCTGCCTGATTGATCTCTGTACAAGGAAGGAAGGAATGGAAATGTCATGTGTTATTTGAGCTTTCGAGCATGTTTAGAAATGCTAGAATTGTTAAGTATTTATTTTTCTTAACATGAGATATTAGAATTGTCTTTAGTTTCAATTCATGTTTATTTACGTTCATTTCATCGTATTTAAATGTTGTATTTTGCTAAGCTTCGAATAGTTAAAAGGACTGCCTTCTAAGGTTAGGGATAAATCCCTCATAGGCCATGGTCATGCTAAAGTAAAGGATTAGCCCCCTAGACGTTGCTGTAGGATTGGTTTTTTCTAGCAAGGATTAAGGAAGGAAAGAACTTAGTATTTTACTTAAGTAGGAATTTGAGCTCAGAGAACTTTGATCTTGATCATTAAGTGAGTCAGTGCTGGGTTTATCCCTCACAAACTCGTAAGAATACTCAAGGTAACCCCTCTTATGTCCTAAGGCATGCCTAAGGGCGTAGTTGACATCAGGTTTGAGCCAGGATGGGCCCAAAAGAAAAGAAAAGATTTTACGGATGTGGAGAGGGCTTTTGCGTTTTTCTCTCCATATATCGTCAGTTGATTATTGGATATCTTGAGGTTTATTAAAGTGTTTTATTAAAACCCACTGAGTACATTAGTGCTCATGCCCCCTCTTCTCAAATGTTTTCAGGTTGAGATGCTGAGGATGTTGGTGGATGTGGATGTGGGTTGGCTGCCAAGATAGTTTTGCTATAGTTTAAGTTTCTTTTTTGAAATCCCATGACGTTTCGAGCTTCTAAGAATATTCCCCAGACATGATTATCTATATATATAAGTGATGCATATTCAGTTTTATTCATGCTTCTCGAGTATATTTTCCTTTCGCCTATGAAGAGGCTTGTGCACGTTGATATCTGTTTATTCTCTTTGACCTATGAATGGGTATATGCTTATTAGTATCTGATTTTTTAGACGTTTTATCCCGCTAAAGTATGTTTTCTTCTTAATCGAGACCTAAGTATCGTCGCCTATCTTTCAAAAGTATATCTTTATTCTTAAACCCTCTTTGTTAATCTTCCGTCTTTATTTGTTAACCTCTTAATAACACCCCGTCCCTATTCGTTAATCCCTATCTCGGGATCGGTCTGTTACAGTTGGTATCAGAGCCAGGTTTGCAACTTTGCAGGCATGTCTCTTTGTTAGATAAGTTATGTGCTTTTGTGTGTCTTAGTTTGTTCTGTTATAAGTTAAAGTAGCAACCCACAGCTCGCCATCACCCTCGTATTCTCAACTAAAAATCAAGGTATGATAGTATAGAGATTTTGGATTTTGGATTTTGATTTTTAGAATTCGGGGAAAGGAAAAGATTTGAGCAAGCATACCTATTTTATGGATATGAGAAAAATTGTGAGAATGAAATTCTAAGTAAAAGGTGTTCAGCTAAGATGATTTCTGAGATGGAAAGTTTGTGAAAAGATTTCTCGATCCTAAAAAGGTTTAAATTCATTCTAAAAAATTTTGACTCAACGAAAAGATAAGTATGCATGTTTAAGGACTTTGGGCACCAAAATTTTTATATAAAAATGTCAACTACTTTTAAATGAGCTATGCATGCAAGATAAAATCTAGACATTATTAGGACCTGAGGAGAACCTTAGGTCTCCCTTTTATGATCTAGACTGATTAATTATTCTCTTCTAGATGGTTAAGTGTCGTATGACTGCTAGGAAAATTGAGCCTCTTTTTCACCCGGTTCAAGAAAGAGTTGAAAGGTTCAGAAGAGAAACTTAAGACGATAATGAGCAGTCACTGTCCTTCATGGCAAGGTATCTGAAAAGGTGAGCTTGGGCTAATGGCTACGGAGGAGAGCCCGGGAGTGTGTCCGACTTGAAAACATGCATCCGCATGTGTGAGCACGCGCCGTCCGCTTGGAGGCCCACAATGTATCGCATCCTGCAAAGCACCATCACCCATGATCCCGTAATGTATGCTGGAATCGAGAATTTGATGAAGTTCTCCTCAGCTTTGATGGCTCGTTGGGTGTTGGAGTATGGCCATGTGCAAGCTTTAGCCGAGCACCAAGCAGCCGAGCAAAACCCCTCCATCGTGGTAGAACTGGAACTACAAAGAGCAACCCTCAATAGTCCTCCTGGATTTATGATGTAATCCGGACAAGTTGTACAGGATACGAAAACGCGCGTAAGACTTTTAGATTCAACCCTACTCTAAGACTTAAATATATTGAAAATAAACTGACTTAAATGAATAGAAACTCGAAAATAATGATCGAACAAATCTAGACCTAAATACTATACCTAGACGATGACATAAAAATAACACACAAAATCCAAGTATGAGGGGCTGGTTTAGGATGACTTTATGGCTGGAAAAGAAAGGTATTTGGGACGAGAATTATGGATGAAGAATGGTTAGGGAAGATAGAATATGTTAAGGATAAAAAGGACTTACGGTTTATGGTGCAGATTACGACGAACGGATTTGGAATTGGACTCGAATGAACCTGAACTCAAGCACCAATGAATCTGAATGTTTGAAGGTGATATGGACGACTTGAAGATGATGGAGGACGTCGAAGATGGTGGCGTTGATTATAGTGTTGTTGAATTACAACCTGATTAATCCCCGACGTATCTTGTATGACGAAAATGAATCTCAAAGTTGTTCTTCGGATAGTGAGTTTACCCTAATTCCTCGTGTGAATTAGAACATTCCCTTGATGTAAGACTCAAAGTTTGCTAGGCTTCAAGAATGAGTATTTTCGACAGAAAACAATCAAAAGCTTTGAACGGTTGAGACACAAATTGAATGCAAAAGCAAATTTAATCAATAATGTCTAAAATATCAAAGTAACATGGTTCCCCTATTTATAGGGCCTATTATGCATGAAAATAACTAATAAAAAGGCCTAAAAATCTGATCCAAAAAGGATCTCTAACTATACTATAAAAATACCTAAACTAGAATTTTATTCAAGGTAGGAAATTGCCTTAAATACAATTCTAGTCAAACCTATACTATAGTGAACGAAAATTATATCAAATAAATAATAAAAATTGACCCAAATAATTAAATACTATGATCTAATTAAGAACTAAAGTCTAAATAAATCAAACCCCTAATTAAATCGAATAAGGGCCAATTTCTCTTCAACACACGCACACACATGCATGTCGACTTCATGCACATACACACGTGCACTTCTTCTCTTTATATCCTCCATGGTGTGATCTTCATCTTCATCTTCAATTAATAATGCTAAAATCCATTTAGGGGCTGCGTCCAATTTCTTCTTCTCCAACTTCAATCTTTCTTCGCATTAATATTTGAAAATAACATAGAAGTTGTTTGGCTCTTATACGCGCAATTAGACCTTTGAATGGCAGCTCTGGGTTTAGTTCTTCAAGGCCTTGCAAGGCTTCATCAATTTCAAGCACCACGCCCTCATGATGAAGGTGCCTCAGGAGCTGGACCCTCGAACATCCGGATCGTGGATCACACCGAGTCCCTATTTTCCTGCACTCCTTAAATGAACCAGTGGACTCCTGCATTCGCTTCTCAGAGTCTGAGGCAGTGTCTATCCCATCAGTACCCCAAAGGGAATGTCAGCATGAGGAATTTCAAGTTCAGCATGCCAGAGATAGTTGAAGATAAGGAAGAAGAGGAGGATCCGGAGGAGGGAGGCGAGGAGGAAGTAGGGTCGTCATGCAAGGGGAAAGGGAAGGCTCTAGCCTATGATTAAGCTGTAGTAGGAGGTGTAGGAGGTGTTGTTATTAGAACACTTAGTTATCTGATCCATCTATCTGACTGTCTGTTTATCTGATGTCTGTTTAATCCGCTTTAACCTAGATCCTAATATATAATTTATGCATTAACCTTCTAGATTCTAATAGTGGCAGTGAATTTTCTAAGAGACTGCTCTATTTCGTTTGTAACCTAGAAACTCCTTTTTATATTATCAATGCCAAAGTCCTCATAATGAGGCAATTTTCCCTTTTTGCTGATGTCGTTTAACTTCCCGTCTTGCTTGATCTATCTTGTGTAAATTAAAGACCTTATCGAAAGGCATTTTTTGCTTTGTGCGAATTTAATCAAGCATCGCTAATAGTTAGTTCTTTAGAATGCAACCAAGAAGAAGATAAACCGAGAACGAAGATGAAAACAAACCTGAGCAAGCCCCAAACCCCGGTCCAAGAGCCGAAAATGGGTTTCTTAAACACAACCCTCCATCTTTCAATGGTTTAGGCAATCTAATGGATACTAAAAAATGGATTCGTTCCTTAGAACGAATTTTCAATTTCATAGCCTGTTCAGAAGAAAAGAAGTTAAGTTATGCTCTTTTCATGCTGACGGATGATGCGGACTACTGGTGGGAGTCTGTTCGAAGGAAAATAACCCCTGAGCAATGGACGGAGTATATAGTTGGGAAGGTTTCAAACATGACTTGTATCAGAAGTACATTCTGGATTGTTATCGAGAGGCAAAGAAAATGGAGTTTTGGAACCTGAAGTAAGCAAAGAAGACGGTGTCGGAGTATGACAGAGAGTTCAACCAGTTGTCAAGGCATGCTCCACATCTAGTGGATTCAGACGGGAAGAAAGCACGCAAGTTCAAGAAGGGACTTCGGTCTGAGATTGGTATAGCCCTTGCTGGGCAAGAAGACATGTCTTATGCTCAAATCTTAGCCAAAGCCTTAAGCATAGAAGCCATCCTCCCTCGTGAGGAAATTCAGCCCCCTCAGCCAGCAAATGATCCAAAAGAAAAGAGAAAGTGGGAAGGAGAAAGGAGAGACGATAGAGGAAAGAAACCCCATTGGCAAAGCCGACAGTCAAGGATACCTCGCAATCAGCCTGACCCTAACCCTGGCCTGAGGCCCTGTCAAAAGTGCGGAAGGACGCACCTTGGAGCCTGTCGAGCCAACCAAACTGGGTGCTACAACTATGGAGAAGAGGGACACTTCAAGAGGGAGTGTTCTAAAGGAAACAACAGACAATCCCAGACGCCACAACAACCCCTGTACCCACCGCCACTTTGATAATTCCCTGGAAACCAACCAAGGCTGTAGCAAGGAGGACCCTAAGGACAATGGTCGGGAATAAATGTAAGGCCGAACCAAGGACGAGATCAAAGGTCCAATCAAGGTCAAAAGCCCCCTCAGTCGGCTTGTACTTATGCTCTCACTCAGCAGCAAGCTGTTAAGGCCTCAGGTAATCTAGCAAGTATGATTACCCTCTTCAACACGCCCGTTTTAACTTTCTTCGATACTAGAGCATCGCATTCATTTTTAGCTGAGTCTGCTTGTAAGAGATTAAAGATAAAACCTGAAAACACTGAGAATGCTCTTGAGATAAGTATTCCCTCTGGAAGAAGAATGATGTCTAGGAAGGACCGCTCTAACCTAGAATTGAACATAGAAGGGGAAACCTGTAAGTCAAATCTTTATTTGATAAAGATTCAGGACTTCAATATAATACTAGGAATGGATTGGTTAGCCTCAGCTTATGCCTCCATAAGCTGCCCTGAGAGAGAAGTAGTGTTTCGGCCATCCGAAAAACCCGAGATGAAGATCTACGAATTAAGGCTGAGAACTAAAGTACCAGTGATATCTGCTTTGAAGGCCACAAAGGTGATGAGGAAGAGTAACTGCCAAGCGTTCTTAGTTAGTCTGACAAAGAAAGGAGAAAGAGAGCTGTTAATCAAAGACGTTTTAGTCATAAGAGAATACCCTGATATATTTCCGAAAGAGCTGCCAAGACTATCTCTAGATAGATAAGTGGAGTTCGCCATCGAGTTGGAACCAGGAGCCACCCCAGTCTCGAAAGCCCCCTACAGAATGGCGACTAACGAGTTGCAAAAATTCTCTCAAGGTTCAACTGTAAGAGTTATTAGACCTAGATTTTATCCAACCTAGTGTGTCGCCTTGGGGAGCTCTAATCTTGTTCAAAAAGAAGAAGGACGGCACATTGAGAATGTGCATTGACTATAGAGAGTTGAATAAGTTGACCATCAAGAATCAATACCCTCTCCCAAGAATAGACAATCACTTTGATCAGCTTAAAGGAGCAAGTGTTTTCTCTAAGATAGACTTAAGGTCTGGGTATCACCAGTTGAAGATCCGAAAAGAAGATATTCCTAAAACATGCTTTTAGGACTCGTTACGGTCATTACGAGTTTGTAGTAATGCCATTTGTATTAACCAACACCCCAGCAGTGTTCATAGATTTGATGAACTGGGTATTTCACCCATATCTGGATAAGTTTGTGCTATATTTTATAGATGATATCCTCGTCTATTTGAAGAACGAAGAGGAACACCAAGAGCACCTAAGAGTGGTGCTGGAGACGTTAAGGAGAGAAAGGCTTTACGCTAAGTTTAGTAAGTGTGAGTTTTGGCTCAAGGAGGTGATGTTTCTAGGTCATATAGTGTCGGCAGAAGGAATCAAGATGGATCCGGCTAAGATTGAAGCAGTAAGCAACTGGAAGTCTCCAAGGAGTGTGAATGAGATAAGAAGTTTTCCAGGACTCGCTGGATACTATCGTAGATTTATTGAAAGATTCTCGTCGATATCCAAGCCTATGACGTGACTACTGAAGAAGGACTCTAAGTTCAAGTGGACGCCAGAGTGCGAGGAAAGCTTCCAAACCTTGAAGAAGATGCTAACCACAGCCCCAGTGTTGGTCATTCCCGAAGGGAATAGAGATTTCGTGGTTTACGCAGATGCGTCAATGAAAGGAATAGGATGCGTGCTGATGTAAAGAGGAAAGGTGATTGCTTATGCTTCGAGACAACTTAAGAATCATGAGTAGAACTATCCCACGCATGACTTAGAGCTAGCATCAGTTGTTCATGCACTGAAGATCTGGAAGCACTATCTCTATGGAGTTAAGTGTGAGATCTTCTCAGATCACAAGAGCCTGAAGTATTTCTTCGAGCAAAAGGATCTTAACATGAGGCAAAGAAGATGGTTAGAACTTGTCAAGGATAACGACTGCACGATTTACTACCACCCAGGAAAGGCGAATGTGGTAGCTGATGCCCTAAGTAGGAAAGAAAAGTCATAGTTAGGACTCGTTCAAGTCCAGGAGGATCTTCACAAGGAGTTCGAGAAGTTGAGAATCGAGGTGCTAATAACACCTGAAACCATTTAAGCCTAGATCACCACGATAGTCGCTCAACCCGACCTAATGTAAAGGATAGTCGAAGCATAGAGAGGAGATGAGTTTCTCGAGAAGAAAAGGTTGGAAGCACAATCTCATAACTCGCAAGACTTCACAGAAGCCGCTGATAACGCGTTTTTGTTCAAAGGAAGGCTTTGGGTGCCAAGCAAGGAAGAGCGAAAGGATGAAATCATGTGCGAAGCACATGACACGCCATATACAGCACATCCCAGAAGCACCATGATGTATCAAGACCTCAAAAGGAACTTCTGGTGGAATAACATGAAGAGAGAGATAGCAGCCTTCGTAAGAAGTTGTTTGAACTGTCAGCAAGTGAAAGTCTTACATCAGAAACCCTCTGGTCTGCTTCAACCTTTAGAAATTCCCGAATGGAAGTGGGATCATATCAATATGGACTTTGGGGTAGGTCTGCCAAAGTCTAAGCGGGGCAACACCGCTATTTGGGTAGTCGTTGATCGCTTATCGAAAGTTGCGCATTTTATTGCCGTTAAGATGGCAGATGGGCTAGATCAATTAGCCCAGCTATATGTCAGAGAGATTGTGCGTTTGCACGGAGTACCGGTCTTGATTTACATCAGATCGTGATACAAGATTTACGTCAAGATTCTGGAGGAGCCTATAGGAAGCCATGGGATTAAAGTTCAACTTCAGCACGGCCTTTCATCCTCAGACAGATGGCCAGTCTGAGAGGACTATCCAGATTCTAGAAGATATGCTTAGAGGGGTAGTCATCGATCAAGGAAGTAGCTGGGAGGAGTTACTGCCATTGGTAGAGTTTGAGTACAACAACAACTACCAATCATCGATCGGTATAGCCCCTTATGAAGCCCTGTATGGAAAGAAGTGTAGATCGCCCTTGTATTGGGACGAAGTTAGAGAAAGAAGAATACTTGGACCTGAAATGGTCCAGGAAGCAGTCCAGAAGATCAAGTTAATTCATCAATGAATCAAGGAGGCTCAGGATAGATAGAAGGCTTACGCATATCAAAGAAGGACAAATCTCAGTTTCGATGTTGGAGATAAAGTGTTCTTGAAGGTATCCACATCCAGAGGAGTGGTTCGTTTTGGCAAACGAAACAAGCTAAGGCCCAGATTTATTGGACCTTTTGAAATTTTAGAGAAGGTAAATGAAGTAGCCTATAGGTTGGCCTCACCACCCAACCTTAGTGACGTTCATGATGTCTTTCATGTCTTAATGCTGAGAAAGTATGTGTTTGATCGAAAGCACGTGATTAACAAAGAAGATATAGTCCTGAATGAGGACTTCGCGTATGAAGAGAAGCCCAGGCTATTGTAGATTGAAAGATCTAGAAGTTGAGGAACCAGGAGATCAATATTATAAAAGTAATCTGGAACCATCATGGTTCGGAGGAGGTAACCTGGGAGCTAGAATCCGAGCTACTCAAGAAGTACCCTGATGTCCCTTATCATGGTTAGTAAATTTCGGGACGAAATTTCTTTAAAGGGGGTACGATGTAAAACCCCAGATTTTTGAATTATGATTAGAAGATTTTTAATAGTAATTAATTAGTTAAGGAAGAAATTTAAATAAGGTTTAAGTGAAGTCAGATGTCAATCACGACTTTAAGGGTTAATTTTCGTGAAATCGTGTTTTTCGAAATTTTGATCTTAACTCTGTTTTGGTCAAACTTGATCTCGTTAGAAAGGTTTTAACTCAAGGAGTGTGTTAGTGTTCCCAGAATTTTATTCTGATGTCGTTTGAGTTCCCGGTGATGAAAAATGTATTTAAAGGGTGAATGAATATTAACTTTTGCGTGCGTTCGTGTTTTATGAAATTTACGGAATCCTCCTCTTTGATCTGAGTCTTATTCTATCAGGCCCCTCTTATGGGAAATGACTCAAGGGATCCGTTCCCGTTCACGGATTTCCATTCTGAGGTCAATCGAACGCTCGGTAGTAAAATCTGTCAGTTTGAGTGAATAGTAAAAAGTAATTTCAAAAAAGGAATCTTGGCTCGTTTTTCTTCTAACGACCTCGTCTTCATCACGAGTCAAGTTGGTTCACTAGTATTCAAGCTAATCAGCCTTCCTATATTTTCGGATTTTGTGTCTTAGGTCATGGGAGAAATTACCAAGTATTGCCTTAACCAAACTCTCGATCGATCGTTTTGATGTCCGTAAGAGACGCATGGACCGTGCGCTCAAAACTGCTGAGCGCACGGCCCGTGCAGAGATACTCTAGGAGAGCTGGGAGTGGCGCACGGACCGTGCACTGAATTTTTCCGACCGCACGGCCCGTGCGGGGGTCTCTGGAAAGAGAACTCTTCCCAAAATTATTCCGATACGGCCCGTGCACTCATACCTTCTTTCCGCTTAGCCCGTGCAAGGGTTGTTCGACCCATTTGAGCTTTGAAGTGTGTTCTAAATTCGAATCTTTCAAACCCTCATATTTTTAAAGGTTCTAAAGTTGTACAATCTATGTTTAAGTTCTAGTTAAGTGTATATAAGTTGGATATTGTTTAATTTCATGATTAGTAGTTAGAAATCTTCGAAGGAGGCCGCTAAGTCGATGATTTAACTTTTGTAGGAGGAAGTGAGCCTCGTGGAAACTCAAAGAAGGATCATTAGCTCGTTGCTTCATCTTCTGCTCAGTGATCGAGGTGGGTAAATCTATACTCATCTAAAAGTTTGAGCTAATAAGCTCTAGAAGCATTTAGGGCAAATGAGATATCCAATAAAATATTTTGCTCTGCTTGATTGATCTCTGTACAAGGAAGGAAGGAAAGGAAATATCATGTGTTATTTGAGCTCTCGAGCATGTTTAGAAATGCTAGAAGTGTTAAGTATTGATTTTGCTTAGCATGAGATATTATAATTATCTTTAGTTGCAATTCGTGTTTATTTACGTTCATTTCTTGGTTTTTGAATGTTGTATTTTGCTAAGCTTCGAATAGTTAAAAGGACTGCCTTCTAAGGTTAGGGATAAATCCCTCATAGGATGTGATCATGCTAAAGTAAGGATTAGCCCCCCTAGATGTTGCTCTAGGATTGGTTTTGCTAGCAATGATTAAGGAAGGAAGGAACTTAGTATTTTGCTTAAGTAGGAATTTGAGCTCAGAGAACTTTGATCTTGATCGTTAAGTGAGTCACTGCTGGGTTTATCCATCGCAAACTCGTAAGGATACTCGAGGTAACCCCTATTATGTCCTAAGGCATGCCTAAGGGTGCAGTTGACATCAGGTTTGAGCTAGGATGGGCCTAAAAGAAAAGAAAAGGTTTTACAGATATGGAGAGAGCTTTTGCGTTTTGCTCTCCAGATACCGTCAGTTGATTATTGGATATCTTAAGGTTTATTAAAGTGTTTTATTAAAACCCACTGAGTACATTAGTGCTCACGCCCCCTCTTTTCAAATGTTTTCAGGTTGAGATGCTGAGGATGTTGGTGGATGTGGATGTGGGTTGACTACCAAGATTGTTTTGCTATAGTTTAAGTTTCTTTTTGAAATCCCATGATGTTTCTGCTACTCTGTTACACTCTTTATAATTCCTAAGTTCTATTATGCTTATCGAGCTTCTATGAATATTCCCCAGACATGATTATCTGTATATATAAGTGATGCATATTCAGTTTTATTCATGCTTCTCGAGTATATATTCCTTTCGCCTATGAAGAGGCTTGTGCACGTTGATATTTGTTTATTCGCTTTGACCTATGAATGGGTCTATGCTTGTTGGTATCTGATTAGTTAGACGTTTTATCCCGCTAAAGCATGTTTCCTTCTTAATCGAGTAAACCTGAGTATCGTCGCCTATCTTTCAAAAGTATATCTTTATTCTTAAACCCTCTTTGTTAATCTTCCATCTTTATTCGTTAACCCCTTAATAACACCTCGTCCCTATTCGTTAATCCCTATCTCGGGACCGGGCTGTTACAATACCGTTACAATGGTATATGCCGAACTAACAGTATATACCGTACCTACGGTATATACCGATACAACGGTATATATCGAATTAACGGTACATACCTTAAAAATTTGGTATACTGTCGGTATCGGTATACGCCGGTATACCTCGATTTTTAAAATTCTCTACCGTTACCTTATCAAAAAATCTCAGTACGGTATCATACCTTACTGAAAATATCGGTATACCTTAAAGTTCGATATTCCGATATTTTTTCCGGTATGATAAGTATAGTATAATGATATAACGGTATTTTTCCTCAACCCTATTTTAGACCCAAACACCAATAAGTTGAAGAAACTAGATATTTTATGATTAAAAAAAATGTAGCAGTTAGATTTGCGAGTTTTGAAGTGCGGAAAATTCGCATACCAACCCCAATTAATTCATATGAATACATACTTAAATTCACTCATCCATATATAAAAATGAGAGATGTTGAATTCCAAATTCAATTGTATAAATAAAAGCAAAAAAATTGACCAGACTTAGAAACTTCGGATATCACATGATAATATTTTATTAATTATAATTCAAAATAATTTTATTAAGAGTTTAATAATTTGGAGCATATAATGTAATTTACCCTTATTTTTTCAACGGCATAGCTAAATAAACCATGATTATTTTATTTTTCTTCTTCTTGTTATTTTTTTTTTTACGCCACGAGTCACGACTACTAAACGGTGGCCGCCTAATAATTGACCGAGTTACACTTGCAGGAATAAGAGAATAAAATAAAATAAACAATATAATATCTGTTGAAACTGCAAGGCGTATCGCGACCAAATTGTGAAAATATTTTTTTGAGAAAATTGAACCCAAAAATATTGCATCATTGAATTGAAGTGCAGATGCATGAAGAAAAAAGTAAACAAAACAAAGATAGTCGATATGTTGATGTTGAGCAGTTCTACTTTCATAATCATAATCTTATATGTATAATTATTATAAATGTGTACTGCATATATATACACATTCACAAATGTTGGAAATAGTATAATTTGAACGAATGTATGTTTAATTAATTGTGTTTAGTTGTCTTGCAACTTATAATTTCATGCATCATTTATATTAGATGGTACTAAGTGTATGTCCGTATATTTTTCATTCTCATTCTTTATTATTAATTGTATCACATTTAAAAATTAATTAAAATTTACTTAAAATTTACATACGCTCACTTTAAATTCAAACATAACTGGGTTTCATATTTTTTTAGTTCTATATTTGTGTATTTTTTTTTTGTTTATAATTTATTCTAATTCTCATTTTGGGTCTTGTAAAGTTTTTTTTTTTTTTTTGCATTTATGATGTGGCGGTTGTGTGATGATTAAGGGATATATGAAATTAATTGGGGCTAAATTACAAATCAATAACTATTTAAAATACTAAGTAGGTTTGGTGCTAGGGTGATTGGCTCACACCTCTGCTTTAGCAACATATAAGAATTTTCAATTTTGTATACATCCCAAATTTAACTAAGTAAAATACGAGGAATAGCCAACCACTCGTAAGTTCATGGTGAAAAAGATGTTGATAAAAAAAAAAGCCAAAACCGTGAAATATATGTGTGCAATATTTTTTATAAACACCATCAATAAAATACGAGCTTAACAATGGTAAAATAATATTAATTTTGAATTTGAAAATATAATTTTAGTTTATAATTAAGAAAAATATTGCAAAAAACCTAACAATTCAACTTTTTTAGGAATAAAAAAAGGATCAAATGTCGTTTGGTTATGTCTAAGACAATAAGTTTTTTGCTCTAAAAATGTTCTCAAAGGTGTATAGGAATAATACCACCAAAAATAAATGTTGGAAGAATGTATATGTCTTTGGATAAGTGATGGAGATGTTTGCCAAATTGCCTTAAATGAAAATATGATTCATAGCTCATAGGCGTTCCTTATGTAATTAATTAATATATATAAAAAAAAAAAAAGAAATGAAACATGTCTAGTAAGAACTAATATTACATCCCGGTGTGATGCACGGTATCGCACGGTGAGAGATATATAAATAATTTTTACAAATTAATAAAAGAATTAAATTATAATTAAATAATTAATAAAAACAATCATAAAATGAGTACATACATAATATATAATGTTTTATTCAAATTTTGTTCGCTGTTTTATTGGCAGACATCTCATATCAACTAATAATTTTTCCTTCATTGTGTCCAATAAAACAAATGTTATAATTGGAATCATTTATAATTTTAGCCACAATGAGCTAAATTAAGAAGAAAAAAGACACATCTGTAAAAACACATTAAAGAAAATTATTATAATATATACATTTTTGTCATGCCTCCAGACTATGTGAAGTGAATAGGACATTATCGTGGGAGAGTTGTTATGGCTTGAACAACGCTTCCACAATTTGAATAATATTTCATCATCATCCTTTTATTTGTAGAGAACAACACATCAAACTAACATAAAAATTAAATTAATTACTTTATGCTAAATAAAATTATTAATAATTTATATACTAACATAAATTAATTACGTTAAATTTAGCAATAAAATGTGTGAAAATATTTTATTTATTCAATGGCCAAACATTTCATATAAAAATACGGTTAAAAATAAACTACTTTAGATTTAACTATTTAAAAATATTAATATATTTAAATTTGAAATCTTGAATGTGTATCTAAATTTTGGAGTTCAAATAAATTTATTTGAATTTTTAATATATTTAATTAAAAAAACAAAATATTTCAATCATCTTTTCTGAAATGATGACTTGGTTTGATCATGCTTCCTGCTAGGCTATACGTTTCAAGTTACATTCCTCCTAAAGAAAATCTATTTTCTTTAAAATTTTAATTTAATATTAAATGAATAGAATCACATACTTATATTTGATCTCAGTTGAAAGATTGAGAAAACATGTTATAATTACATTGTTGAGCCCTACCATATATATATATATATGTATATATGTATATATTTAATCTCTAACAATATTGGTTGCTTCATTGACATGGTATAAAATTAGATTAAAATGTTAAAATATTAAAGACATAATTGATTAAAATATATTTAAGATATTTAAAACTACAAATTTATATATATATATATATGTATATATATAATTTCAAGACTTTAGTATATTTACTCAAACTATTTAATTTATTTTATTAAAAAATTATAATTTGTTCATTCAAAAACATATTTAGTGGGTTCTTGAATTTGGGACAATTTTAGTTTGAGGAATTAAAATTTATGAGAGTTAATTGTTTTTAATATATATTTCATATAATTGAAATTGTAAATATAAAAATATTTAAATTTAAAAATATATTTATTTTTTAATATATTTAATTGACTTAAAAAAATTAAAATCTTTAAATTGAAATATAGTTAATATTAATATACTAATTAAATTGGATAATTAC
This sequence comes from Perilla frutescens, assembly GCA_026008535.1. NCBI lineage: Eukaryota > Viridiplantae > Streptophyta > Magnoliopsida > Lamiales > Lamiaceae > Perilla > Perilla frutescens. The sequence continues at coordinate 44,425,503 of BRKX01000018.1, forward strand.
AATTGATATCTTTAGGAAGGTTAAAAAATGTGCGAAAATTTATTGTTGAGAGCCTTACGATTTATAGTCTGTTCGTGCATAATAATATTTGTTTGTCATCAATATCAGACATATTAAATCTTAAAAATCAAAATACACAAAGTTTAAATGTTTAATAGATTAGAATATATTTAAAATTAGAAAGTTAAATGTATTTAAAATTTCAGATTTAAATATATTGATTTGAATTTTATAATATATTTAATTAAAAATGTAAAATAATATTGTGTGTTCATGTAAAATAATATATGTTTGGTTATTCGACATGGCATAAAATTAGTTAAAAAATAAAATGTATGATATTTAATTATTTAAACTATATTTTATATATTAAAATTTCAAACTTACAATTGAAATATATTTATTTTACATTTTTTAATATATTTAAATAAAAATTGAATATTTAAATTTAAAATATATTTAATATTGAACTTCTAAAATCATATATTTATACTCTATCTCAGCTGAAAGACCGAGAAAGTTGCGAGAATACCATTTTTTGGTCTAAGAATGCAATTTTAAATTTTTTATAAGTATTGAGTTTTTCTAATGGGTGTGTATATGGTGTGCACGTGCCCAATTAACATATATATATATATATATATATATATATATATATATATATATATATATATATATATATATAATGGCCGCCGCACCCAAGTATCCCTCTTAAAATTTATTGTAAAATTTAATTACCATCATTTGAACATTTTAATAAAAAAATATCAAGCATTTTAATATTTACAATTTAATTCTCAATGTTTATACATTTTTAACGTACATGATGTAACATTTTTGGCAAAAATGAATTTCCAATCGATTTTGGACAACTTCACTCTCGAGTAATCAAGACTACCTATGTGACTAAATGACATTTTGCCAAAAACAAATAATTATAATCTAAATGACATTTTTTGGTTAAAAATGTTGGGTTATTTTTAGGGTATCATTATGGGTTGTCAAAATTAACATGAAAATAATTATATGGTATCATTATGGAATACAAAAATTATGTAATTAATAATAGAAATATGTAATTAAATTAGCATGTTATCATAAAAATTATCTAATAAATTATAACAATGCATATTTACTAAAATAACCTTGCAATGAATGGTGAAAAAAAAGGCATGCAAAACTCTATTAATATATATATATATATATATATATATATATATATATATATACATGGATTTTCTCACTTAAATTCGTCGTTTCACCGCAACAATTGCAAATATATATGTATATAGATTACATACGTGAGTGAATTAGTCCAACTGAATATAATTTGTGTCCTAGATTTTCTCATGAACACACGTGAAAATTTTTAGCAATATTATTTTGCAAATATAATATTATTTCTCTTTCAGCCCAAATATATATTTTTTTTCTCAATTGAATTTTTAAATGTCAAGTTGTATTTGTTTCATAGTTTTGCAATGCTAAAGAAAACTACTTATCTCATTTTAGTATATAATTGATGAATAATATTTAATAACGCAAGTCATCTATTTTTTGGTTTAAATTGATTAAAAAATTACAACCTCAAGACCATGCATTATTTTAGATTTAAGAAATAAATAAATATAAAATGTGTTAACAAACAAAACAAGCTTCTAATTGTCCAACAATTACAAACTACAGTACATTATTCTAGAAAAAAAATACAAACAATACTTATCATATTTCAAAATAAATAAAATGCTAAGACTACAGGTGGTAAAAGATAAAACTATTGATGTGACCAAAACTTTCCATTGAATAGAAAGGAAAAGTCTACAAATAGTTTTAATTAATAAATAATAATTCATTTTCAATTTATAGGGTTTAATTAATTATGTTCTCCATCAATGGCGGCTACCATTAGCATCTTCGTCTCCATCTTCATACATTATTCTAGAAAAAAAAAATACAAACAATACTTATCATATTTCAAAATAAATAAAGGGTGCTGTGGATTTTTCGACAAAAGCAAGTAAATTAAGGGAAAAAAAAAACAAGATTTAAAAAGTAGGAGTTTTATCGACACTTTGTACTTATTTTTTAAAAAATTGATGAGAAAGGTCCCACCAAATCAGCTTTTACACTGAAAACTGACAAGATTGTTAAGGTGCAGTAAAAGAAATAAATTCTTCCTTTTTGAATTAATCCACCCCAACAACCCCAACACCCCACATACGTCCATTCTCTCTCCCCAAATTCAAAAGCTGTAAAAAAAAAACTCAAAACTTGCAAGAAGTAACCGTTGTCGGCCGGCGTTAAAAAATAGTAGATCGGCGGTAAAAAGAGTAGGGGCGGCGCTCGAGAACACAACAAAAATAATCGATGAATATTTTATTTTAAAAAAAAAATAATCGATGAATATTTTAAAAAATAATCGATGAAGTTTAAAAAATAATCGATGAATAGTTATATATTAATCGAGGAAAGCCTATATTAATCCTATACTAATCGATGACGTTTAAAAAATAATCGATGGATATTTTATTTTAAAAAAAAACTAATCGATGATTATTTAATTAATCGAGGAACATAAAAAACTAATCGAGGAAGTTAATATTAATCGAGGAACCCAAAAAAAAAAATCGATGAATATTTAATTTAAAAAAAACTAATCGATGATTATCTAATTAATTTTAAAAAACTAATCGAGGAAAGCCTCGATTAATTTAGTACTAATCGAGGAACTTTTTTAAACTAATCGAGGCTGTGTATATTAATCGAGGCTATGTAAAATATAATCGAGATAATTTTTAAAATTAATCGAGGCTATGTCAAAAATAATTTAAGCCCTGTCTAATAATCGATGCCTAGTAATTTAAGCCATGCCTATCAATTAAACCATGTCTAATAATCGATGCCTAATAATTTAAGCCAAGTCTAATAATCGATGCCTAATAATTTAAGCCATGTCTAATAATTTAATTCATGCCTATCGATTAACTAACTAGGCCTCGATTAATATTAAAAATAGCCCTCGATTAACTATGCCTCCATTAACTTTCAATTGCCTCGATTAATATACACATAGCCTCGATTAATATATATAGTGTATAGGTTGTATTAGGATTTCACATGTGAGAATCAATTTAATTATACTATACTGTATAGGTTGTTTTGAGATTTCATAATTGATAATCAAATTGATCCTCACAAGTAAAATTCCGATACAACATATACACTATATTAAAATCAAATTGATTACACTATGGTGTGTAGATTTTATCGAGATTTCACTTGTGAGAATCAATTTGATTATACTATATAGTGTATAGGTTGTATTAGGATTTCACATGTGAAAAACAATTTAATTATACTATACTGTATAGATTGTTTTGAGATTTCATAATTGATAATCAAATTGATCCTCACAAGTAAAATTCCGATACAACATATACACTATATTAAAATCAAATTGATTACACTATGGTGTGTAGATTTTATCGAGATTTCACTTGTGAGAATCAATTTGATTATACTATATAGTGTATAGATTGTATTAGAATTTCACATGTGAGAATCAATTTAATTATACTATATAGCATCGATAGTTAGAATTAGTTGGATGTTAATAGCATCAATAGTTAGATGTTATTCTAATTAAATAGCCTCAATTGATTTTACAATCTCAGCCTCAATATTCATCGATTAATGCCTTGAATTTAAGCCTCGATTATTTTACAATCTTCCTCGATTAAATTAAACTTATCATCGATTAACTCTAATGACCTCCATTAAATCTAAAAATGCCTCGATTACTTTACATTATTCCTCGATTGACTCTAATGGCCTCGATTAGTCTAGAAAATGTCCTCGACTAATTTTCAAATATCCTCGATTACTTCTAAGAGCCTCCATTAATTAGTTTTAACCTATACCTCGATTAATTTTAATCTATGCCTCGATTAATAGTAATTTCAATTATGCCTCTATAATTTAATAAGGTCCTCGATTAAGTTAAAAGGGTCACGATTACTAGTTCAAATATCCACGATTATTGCTAAAACAGGCATCAATTAATTTCAAAGAACCATCGATTACTTTAAAATTAACCTCGATTAATTTAACAAATTATTGAAAACAACAAATAATCAAAAAATAATCAAAACACATGCAATATAATCATTTCTTAACAACAAAATTGCTTAATGAAAGTTAGGTAAAGTTAAACGAAAGTTGCTTTTTAAAAATTATTCGTTATAACGAAAGTTGCTTTTCCAAAAAATTTTGTTATAACGATTGTTAGGTTAATTATTGTTAATAACGATGGTTAGTATAATGCTTAATAATGATGGTTAGTATATTTTATTATTATTATTATTAATGATAGTTAGTATAATATCTTAATCTACAATATTAAAAAAGGGCATCGATTCATACACTAATCAATTTAATCGATTAAAAAGGGTCATCGATTAATCTATAGTAATAAAAGAAAAGGTTCATCGAAAAATTCATCGATTAAATTATAAGTGAATTCGATTTATTCCTCGATTAAATTTTGGCTATCATCGATTATTCTATAATTTTCAACGATGAATACTAAAGGGCATCGATTAAATTATAAGTGAATTCAATTTTTTCCTCGATTAAATTGTGGCTAACATCGATTACTCCTACATGCATCGATTAGTCTAACTACTTCATCGATTGGTAAAAAAATGCATCGATTAATTTAGAACAGCATATATTAATTCTTAGAGCCTCCACTAATTCTAAAAATTAACTAGATTAATTCTAATAGCCATGATTATAGTAAAAAACATGAAAATCATCAATATATTACATTACAAATAAAAGGCTACGACATGCGTATCTCTCTCTGTCGTCTATTTTCAAATTAAATCTAACAACACATGCAATATATACAAACTAAGCTAAAAAATATGGAGACTAAGAAACTTACCTTTGCAAATTGGTGGAAATTTGGGTGCACTTTCTTCGGATCTTCGCCCGGCTTGCTCCAAAAAATTTCTCCAACTCTTGCTCTTCTTAGTCGCTTGTATATCAATTATGATTGTATTGTGGTGTGAAATAGCATGGTAAATGAGCTCGGATGGTGCCTATTTATTCTAAATTTTAACCTACCTCTTTACAATACATTAAAAGCATGCACACCTTCCCCTTCTTTTCATTTAATGAAGTCACTAACCTTTGACATATTCGGTCCTACCTTCCCCATCTGTTCATTTAATGAAGCGAATGACCTTTCACATGTATTCACGATTAATGACATTCCTCTAGGCATTTTTAAAAAAATAATCGACGCTTTAAAAAAAATGACACAGTTTTAATAAAATAATCTATGCTTTTAAAAATTTGTGCGATGATTCTTAAAAATTAGTCAATGCTTCTTATAAAATAATAGATGCTCTTAATCGATGAACATTAAAATTAATTTATGCCTTACCAAAGTTAATCGATGAACTTACAACATAATCGATGATGCTTACAAAGTTAATCGATGCTACAGGTGTGATTTTTTAAAATAACAGATGCCTTAGTTTTAACTAAATAATGGAGCCAATTTTTAATTTAATCGATGCATTAGTTTTAACTAATTAAGGGAGACATTTTTTAAAATTAATCGATATATTTTTTAACTCTAAATCGATGCCACAAATTAATCGATGCTGACTCAATAATAATCGAAAAATTTTGAATTAGCCTTTCGGTCGTGCATTGTTTAAATAAAATACTGACAAGAATAGAGTGTGGCAGTGATTAGGTGTGGGACCAACTATTTAATGGTACAAATTGCCTAACAAACTACCTATTTTTAAAAGTTGTTGTTTTTTTCCAAAAACTATTTACTTTGTCGAGAATTACCTATTTACACATAAATAAAATGCTAAGACTACAGGTGGTGAAAGATAAAACTATTGATGTGACCAAAACTTTCCATTGAATAGAAAGGAAAAGTCTACAAATAGTTTTAATTAATAAATAATAATTCATTTTCAATTTATAGGGTTTAATTAGTTATGTTCTCCATCAATGACGGATAGTACCATTAGCATCTTCGTCTCCATCTTCATACTTTAACACTACAATTAAATAAAAGACACCACGATTTCATATTCTTCTCCCAATGCGTAGTTAGTGTGTTTACATGACAAACAATTATAAAAATAAATAAATTAGATTAATGGTAAAATTAATTTGGCTAAAATTGAGAAATATATATACCTATTTATTTCAAATTCATGGTTAGAAGTTTTGATTTGTGGTAGCAAACTGAAAAATGAAATAAAAATCTTCAATACGCATTTGTCGGTGCCTGCGAGTTGAAAAATAATATCAATTTCCATAATTTTGTTATTAAATAGATAATGATTCTTTTTCTCAAAATTTCATATTGTAATACTAAACTGAAAAAATTGAATCCTACGAAAAAGAAAATAAAAATAAAAATATCAGCAAAACTATTTTAACAAAGAAAGAAAAGAAAAAAAAAACTCTTAAAGCTTTGGAAAAATGGAATACAATGCGAAAATCATAATAAATCACATTCTTATTTATAGAGGAACTGACTTATTTTTTTTCTTTTTATTAAATATACATTGAGTCCAATACTTATGGTAATTTAATTTGCTTGAAATCAAATAATATAAAATTATTACCGAAAATATTACTCAGAAATAAGGAAGATTATATCCTTCCTAAAAATAATAATAAGGAAGATTCTAGTAGTATTTATTGATATACATTGATTTGCAATTTATTTTTATGGAAAAGTCCCAAATCAATCTTTAACATTTTCTAATCTATTAACAGCAAAATTTCGAATTAGTTTGGATTTTAAAGTCAACTATATTAACTTAAGGAAAATGCCTAAATACTAATTAATCATCAATCTAGATAGCATTACATATTATATATAATCTATTCCGTCAATCCATTATGGATATTTAAATAAGTTTTAATTTAATTATGAAGATGAATGAAAACAGATTAACGTTTTTCTCGAATAGCTAGCTAATTAACCTAATATAATTATCCGTAAATCCGACCTTCTATATTTACCTGCCGAGATTATATCTATTAAATAATATACATATTTAGTTAATTAGTTAATAATAATTATACTACATTCTAACATATAGAATCTATATATTATCTAAAAGTAAGATAGTTATTGGAAATAGAAATAATAATTTTTCCCGCCCAAATCACTATTCCTAATTGAGCAGCTAATATTTTCTCTTAATATATAGATTACATATGTATAATTTAGTGATATATATTAGGAAAGATAACTTTCATTATATATATACATAGACAACATATCTATTTATACTAATTGAGAAACTAATATTTTCTCTTAATATATAGATTACGTACATATAATATTAGTGATAGATATTAGGATAGATAAATTTCATTATATATATACATAGACACCATATCTATTTATATTAGGAATTAATATATGAATATTAATATTAGAGATGAACAACTCTCAGCCGTGAAATATTAATATTAATATTAGGAATTTGTGTATATATTTATATTATATATGGATAAATTTGATTAGGGGTATTATCAGATTTTAGCCCGACCTTTCAAGTAATTCACAAAAATGTCCTGAACTTTTATAAATATCAATTTAATACCTGACCTTTTGAATTTATAACAAATCTAACTTGGAATTAATTTTCGGGCTTTTAATCCCCAACGTATATCTTTTTACATATGGTCTGGAGTAAAATATAATTTTATTTGATCAATTGGCGTGACACAAGTATTTTCCACGTCAATAAAAAAATTCGAAAAAATGATATACGATGGCAACTAAAAGCTCAAAAATTAATTTCAGGCTAGATTTGTTGTATATTCAAAAGGTCATGTATTAAATTGTTATTTATAAAAGTTCAGGATATTTTTGTGAATTACTTGAAAGGTCGGGCTAAAATCTAATAATACCCCATTTGATTATATATAGACACACCATATCTATTTATATTAGGAATTAATATATAAAATATTAAAAAAATATTAAATGAGAATGGTATCTAAAACTTAATATTGGGTTGATGATATATAAATCACATATAATGAACCTAATCTAATTAAATATTCCCCTTAAAAATTCTACTGATAATACACGCACTTCATGAAATGAATTTTTTTAATTCATTTATAAAATCTGCAATATCTGAATGTGAATGTTGTATAATCATCTCCACATTAATAAGATATTCCCCGCAACATTATCTAATGATATCTATTAATCTACTAATGATATGTATAATGTATAATATAATATATATGAATATATCCTCATTAATTTTCACACGTTAAAGATATATTATCACATATATTTTTGAGATTTGTGTGCATATATAAACCATATATAATGGAATAAATCCAATTCATCAAAAAATTCAATTCATACCATAAATATTTTTCTCCGTACGATTTTATAAATAAATCCGTATGCTACGCATACAAATCAAACGCTCTATTGCATTTTACAAGAAATTAATTCATTCCAAATCATAACTTCGTGTCTCCATTTTTAAGTTTAGTTGAGAGGGTTAGGGAAACCGGCCATTCCATATATGAATTGATATTGAAACTTAGGTTGTTCGTGTGTACGAACAACCACCGTATGGAAGATCGCATGTTAAACCAACTCTCGAGATAATTCTCTATGATCGTGTCGGTGACCATATACACGGTACCATGAGGAAGTCAGATCTTGAGCGGTTTAATATCGAATTTGTGGAAGGCGGTTTATACGCTTTTCAATTTTTCGATATACAAGATAATAGGATGAATATAGAACAACCCAACATTTGTTCAAATTCATTTCTTCTTCCTATACGAAAGTTATCCCCATCGTGGATGAAGGTTTTCCACACTAAATGTTCCAATTTTGAGATTTCACATCTTTACAAGAGTTGGTCCATTTGATGAGGGTTTGCTTTTTGATATTAACTACACTTAATATTAAAATTTCAGTTTATATTGTTTATATTTTTTTGTTTTACTAATATATATAATTTTTTATTATAACATACATTATTGGAAAAGTTGAAAAGTACTCTGAACCCCGAGAAATACAACGTAACGGACGTCGTACCAATTCATGATTTATATTGAAGATGTAAATTATACTTCAATTCATGATTTATATTTTACACTATGCATGAGTTTTGTTTCAGTACGATAATTGAAGCAGTATTTTTTTTTTATTGTGATCATATTTTAATAAAATTTTAAATGTGTACCCCACTCTCTGTGCATCGCACGGGTGCAATACTAGTGTAGTATAAAATTATAATATAGAATATATGTATGTTTCCATTTTCGGTAAGTACAAATAGGCGGGAGAAGGCTAAGTTACTATTAAAGGAACAACTATTTGCTTTTTTTTTTTATCAGGGGTAATCCGCAACCGCTACCGAGGTGCACACTGGGTAAACCCCGCCCCTGTGTAGTAACCTACAAACCACACATGAGAGATTAACCACACTTGACAAGTCAGGTGTGATAGACTCACACCTAGTGGTGTTGGTGATAGCCTACAAATATAGTCTGCGTATCCTTGTTTGTCATTATTTTCAGCAAGGGTAATATAGGAATTCGACTATAATTGAGGAGTTAGAAGTCTTTTCTTCTCATCTCCTCCAACTTAGTATAAAAGTAGCAGTGAGGCCAACATAATTGGAAATATATATCCAAGCACACTAGCTACTAATAACTACGAGTTTCCCAACCCAACCCAGGAATTAGCGATTCCATTCCTTCATTTTCCGATACGATGGCAGTTGGAATTACAAACAAGGATATGCAGACTATCAACAGGAGAATGGCCTCTGTTGCCAGTCATCTCGTTCCGACTCAATCTCGGAACGGGAATGATAACATCGCCTTATCCGATTGCAGCTTTGGAATGGACGATACCTACCACCGCGTCCACGGTGAAGTCCCCACTTACATTCCTCAATGGAAGCCGGCCGTCGCTGATTCCAGCAACCCCTTCGTCGATATCATCTATGAAAAAGCTGAAGGCATTGCTAAGGTAACGTTTCTTTACTAAAACTTTCTAAATAATGTTTATTGTCCATTTTTTTTTTATCTTTGAATGATTGGAATTGGATTGTGTCTTTTGTTTTAAGTATATTAAAATTTTGTGTTTTCATTGAAAAATAGATAACTATAAATAGGCCGGAGAGGAGAAATGCCTTCCGACCTCAAACAGTGAAGGAGCTAATGCACGCGTTCAATGATGCTAGAGATGATAACGCTATCGGAGTTATCATTTTCACTGGAAAGGTAAATTATTTCTTAATTCACCATTACATTTGCCTTAGTTAATTGATTACCGATTTTGATTTTACTTTGTTGCTCATATACGTAACAAAAAAAGGCTCCAATTTTCCTGCCCAAAAAAATGAAGCTGATTTATATTTATTTTAATAGTGGGGTTAATTCCTCCAACAAAAAATAATAATACTTTGATACAAAAAAAAACATATAATGGGTTTTACAATCTTTATCTTTATATCTATAAAAGCAAATAGTAATTCCTTTAATAGTAACTTAGCTTTTTCCCGTCAAAATCACTTACTACATTTAGTAACTTTATTTTTATATACCAATTAAATTGCATATTAATTAATTAATCAATCATTTACATATACATCTTAATATATAAAAGTAAAGCAAGGCAATTTCTTACGAATATAATATAACATTATTATATATCATATATAATAATTTACGTATATAATATATAATTTAACTAATATCTATATCACCATTTATCTAATCTAATAACACAAATACTATAATAATATAATACCTTATTTTAAAACCAATTTAACAATAGAATATGTACATATAACTATGATGTTTAATGTATAAGTTTCTTTTTATAATCAATATATAATATAATATAATATATAATCTACATAATAATCAATATCTATAAAAGTTCTTTTATATATACAAATCAATAATAATAATAATAATAATAATAATAATAATAATAATAATAATAATAATAATAATAATAATAATGCCAAGTTTATTAAGAACGCTCAATCTGCTTAAATATTAATTTCCACTATAATAATTGGCATATGTCCAATTCAATGCCCACCAAACACTCCAAATTAACTTATATCATTATTATTTAATTTTTCTAATTTTTAAGCACAAAATGTCCGTTATATGTATGTTTGTGGAGTAATATTTGTTAGTTTCACAATTAACCAAAGCTTGTTACACGTTTTTCTTATTTGTCAACATATAAATTTTATAATTTCCTAATTTATAACCTTACATTCATCTATAAATAGTTGCATTCTAACGACACTTACATCCTGCAACACGCCTCTTTCCAAAGTCATATGTTTATTTTTTGTTCGTTCGTTTCTTTGTATATATGGTGACTAATTTTTTATTTTTCATATTATAGGTTTATATAGAAAAATCACGACCCTACTCCATCAAATTGACATTTTTAAGAAGCATTAAATTATGATAAATTATATATATATATATATACATATAAGTCAAAGTAGTCACCAATAGAGTATGTATTGATATAAGTTAGATTTCTCTTCCCCTTCACATAAATTACCGATTATTGTTAGTTTCAGATTGATAATAAATCTAATGTTTACGTGATAGAACATTAAATATTTGTGTATGTGCAGATTTTTCTTTTCATTTCTCTATTGGATTCTTATTATATATATATATATAATTAAAACTAAAATTATATATTATAAATTAAAAAATATAAATATATAAAAAAAATTCAAATAAATATATTTAATTTTGAAATTTTAATTTTAAAATTTAAATATATCAAACCTAAACCTTAAATATGAAATCTAATACATTGAATATTTTGTAAAAAAGTTATCCCACATTGATGAACTAACAAATATTGGTTTGAATAAACAAACTATAAATTGTAAGGCCAAACAATAGTCTTTCAATATTTTTCGATCTTTGATTTGAGATCAAGTGTGATATTTTGATATTTGATTTATAATTTATTATATTATCAGTTTAATATTAAATTCTAAATATATTTGAAATTTTAAATTTATAAAATTTAATTATTTTAAAATTAAAATTTTAAGTTAAATATATTAAAAAGTTCAAATATACATTTTAAAAATATTAATTTGAATTTTTTCCTTTTAGTTTTATTAAATATATTTAAAAATCAAAACCCACATCCAAAATTTTAAATTAAATATTTTTTTTAAATTAAATGTATTAGTTCATCTTATCAATTTAATGTTAGATATTTTTTAAATTTATCTAATATCAAAGAATCGACATATATTCTTGTGCACGAACAATCTATAAATCGTGAGGCTCAATCTTTCAACCTTTCTCATTATTATGTTGAGATCACATGTAATATTTAAAATTTATTTTTAGGAAATATGTGCAAATACGTCCTTAATTTAATATGTTTTAAATTTTTTAATCTAATTAAATATATTAAAAAAATTAAAGATCCACATCTAAAATCTTCATAGATATTTTACTTGATTTTTTAATAATACACACACACACACACAGATATATATATATATATATTACCACTTGTCATTTGTAATTTTTATTTTGTAGATTTGTGAAATTCTAAACTTGTATATCAATCATCACGATCAGAATATTTGATTTTTTATAGGTGAGTTAATAAAGTTACATGTAATGATATATAACAATCCATTTTAGTTGCTCAGCTTGGCGTTTTTATTTTTTCATTATATATTGTTATGTACTGCTATTTACATATTAAATTTTTATTTTCCTTACATCTCATATCGGTTGTATAATGAAAATTGAGATGTAGGTTGTTGTATAAAAGCTCAAATTAAATTTTTAATAGTTTATATATCCCACATCGGTTGTAAATTGACAAATTGGAATGTGAGTTGTTCTATAAAAGAGTGGGTAATCTTGAATTGAAATTTAAATCTCAAATTACTTCTGTAACTTTTTTCGATTTTTCCTATATCCCACATTGACTGTAGATTGAATAATTGGGATATAAGTTCTATAAAATAGTGAAAAATCTCAAAGTTTTTATTTAGTCATATTTTGAACCAAAAAATTCAAATAAAGAATGATAAAAATTGATCGGTGCCTAATTGGTTGATTAATGATCGATTTGCCGTCGAGATTTCCTGGGTGATTAGGATTTGACCTGCCCGATTTTACACCCGACTTGGGTATTTCTGGCCAAGCCGATTTCTACAACTCTAAAAAATACACAAATAATTTATAATTTAATCAATCAATTCATATATTTACATACTAAATTCAAGATTGAATATAATTTTATTATTTTTATAAATATTTTTAATAACATTCACTCCCTCACGTGCATCGCACATGTGTTACTAGTATTTAATATGATCATTTGGCTGGACTTTTTATTTTTAATAAAGGGCCCAACTAGTGCATGAATTTTATGATATTATTAAACCTAGCTAATTAACTCCTACCAAATGGACTTCTAATTCCTCAAGCATAGAGATAAAGTCCTTAATTTTGGAATAAATTCTTGAACTGTGTACGGAATAAAGATGATTGACCTTAACGATACTTCTATTTTATAAAGGCATTTTTAAATATTTAATAACATATTCTCAGAAAAAAATAATAATAACATCTTATAAATTGTCGGGGATTTTATAAAAAGCATTTTATGAGATAAAGTCCTTAATTTTCATGTCTTCTAGCTAGCTTTTGATTGTACGTTGATGCAGGGTACAAAGGCATTTTGCAGTGGCGGTGATCAATCACTCAAAGGAGAGGAAGGTTACGTTGATTACGATAGTTTAGGTCGACTAAATGTTTCAGATTTGCAGGTATATTTTATTCCCAAAAATAAAAGAGAAAAATGTTGAAGCGATGCATATGCAAACAATTGTGTGTTATGTGTTCCAACTTTAACATTTTTTCCGAAAAATCTTTATCCATCAATGCAGGCGCAAATTCGTCGTCTTCCCAAACCAGTGATTGCTATGGTAAAACTTTTTTTACATAATTATATTGCCTGTTACATAATAGTTTAATTAGTTCATGTAACTAATTTCGTCATTTATTTTTGGTTGTCATGAAAAAAGGTTGCAGGGTATGCGGTTGGGGGTGGGCACGTGCTTCACATGGTCTGTGATTTAACAATTGCAGCAGATAATGCAATTTTTGGCCAAACAGGGCCGAAGGTAGTCTCTATCACACATTTAAAAATGGAATAAAATTTGTGTTATAAAACTATGTTTGAGATCACATTACTTTTCCTCAGATTGGAAGGTTTGATGCTGGGTATGGGGCTTCCGTAATGGATCGTTTGGTAGGTTTCAATTTGTGCACAAAAAAATGTTTCAAAACCCATCAGACGATACTCATATGTTTGTGGACAGGTTGGTCCAAAACGAGCACGCGAAATGTGGTTCATGGCAAGGTTCTACAATGCTGCTGAAGCAGACAAAATGGGGCTTGTCAACACCGTCGTTCCTGTAAGTTCTTTTGCAACGGCATTGAACAATATATTCCTGGTGCTTCAAATATTAATTAATTAGTTATATATTGAAATCATGTCTATGTTTGTAAGTTGGAGAAATTGGAGGAGGAGACAGTTAAGTGGTGTAGAGAGATCCTGAGGAATAGCCTCATGGAGGTTCGTCTTACTAAATTCGCTCTTAATGTCGTTGGATGATGGCCATTCCGGACTTCAGGTCGTGTTTCATCTCGTATTTCATAATAGAACATGATTTAGGCAATACCTGCGTACTGATTTCTTTTCACTTTCAGTAAATCGGCGGAGATGCAACGCTTTTGTTCTATGGAACTGAGGAAGGTACTGAGGGGAAGAACGCCTACTTGGAGCGTAGGAAACCCGATTTCTTGAGATTTCCCCGTCTTCCTTGAGTTTTACTTAGTTTATCTTATGTATACACGGTTATGTTCACTGATGTTGAGAATTAATCAAATAATGTGTTTCTGGGGAAAGAATAAATATGTTAGGAGACAAAGCTAATAATTTCATGTCTTCTTGTTTGAACTTTGTGGAACTTCTGTTAGGATTGTATACTAGAAGCTTGTCTTTGTATACTATTAACAATGGTTTTGATGATATAGATTGATTATTACTGCAGTCACTGTTTGTGCATCTATTTACTTTGTTATTCATTTATATATGCATGTTTCCTTATACTTGCATTATAGATGATATGGTGTGGGTAAACACACAGTGAAGATCATATCATCGGGTTCCTTGCAAAGTATTAAAAGGCTCATAGTTTAGATGATCCTGAACCAACCATTGTATACTGTAGAATAATCTGATAATTAGTTTATCTCGACTAACTGATTATTCTGATACACTGACTTATGTATTGAGGAAGATTGCGACAGAATACTATTCTCTAGTCTGACCCTAAAGGGAGAGAATAAAGATCCACAGAGTTCGGATTCTTAAGCCTTACACAGTGACGGACATGTGCGTGTTATGATTATTGCTTTGATTTATCAATGGGTGAGATTCTTGATAGAGTCAATAATCTCGATATTTTGGGCAGTAACATATTCACACATACGGGTCGTGCACTGTGTTAGGTCACCATGTCCGGTGCGCCAGGTTGATGATGTCCCCTTGAGTAAACACAAGTACATGTGAAACCCTGCAGGTGGAATTTATTCCATACATGGTAAAGCTTGTGTGGTACTGCTGTAGGAATGGAAGAATTAATTAATTATAGCTGTCAGAGCTTACATAATTAATTAATAGACATTATATCTTAAACATGGGGAATTGCTGGACTAAAGAAGAATGCATTGAATAAAATGTATTAAATTGGTAGGTCAGTGTTATTTCTTTAGTGGAATAAAAATAACACTTAATTTATTTAATTATATCCTAGTAATGGGATATTGGATTTTAAATAAATTAGTGGGCTAATTTAATATTCTTCTAGATCCCTACTATGGCCTAAATAATACCTTAATGGATTGTGGGAATGGAATAAGTGGAGAGGCCCAAACCCATCAGGGTTAGGGGACACAGTACACGCCTCCCTCAGTATTAATAGGGGGAGGAGGCGTGTATTATGCAGAACACGAGCAGCCCTTCTCAGTCACACTTAATTCCCTAGGTTATCCATACAGTTTAGTAGCTTGTAGCCCACTCTACATCTAAACGGGTATTGGAAATACAGTAGAAGGTCGAGGAGTATCAATGCAGCTCTACCAGGCGTCGATTACAGTGAAGGAAAGGCCAAGCTCTAAAAGAAAAGAACTAAAAATAAATTACAACTCAAATAGAAATTACCAACTATGAAATAAAACTTGAAAGGAATGTTCCAAAAATAAAATATGACTCTAAAGGAAGTTACCAACTAAAGAATTATACTAGAAGGAAATTACCAAAAATAAGAAAAGGCTCACAAGGTAATTACCAACTATAGAGTAGTACTAAAAGGAAATTACCAAAATTAAAACAAGACTCAATTGGAAACAGAATGAATATACCTCTTTTTTTAAAAAAAAAAATTGGATTTTTTTTATATCGGAATAGTTTTTTTTCGGTTTTCCTTTTTTTTGACCGATTTTTTTTCAATGTACTCTAGCTATTACAACTCAAAAGACACGTAAGAAAATAAACGACACGTACGATGACACATAGGATAAGACTTGACACGTCAGATTGAACCACGACCAACAGAGCTGACGTGGCTCTGATGTCAAAATATGGTACGACCCAGACAATTAATCTAGGATGAATAAAAGACATAGCGGAAGACTTTAAGAATCGAAACACGTCAACTAATGAAGGGCTTCAATCCGACTCAATAAAAATAACTGAAATACGACTGATCTAGACAACTAGAATACGTAGACAATGACACAAACTATGTAACACAATACCAAAATAACAAGGGCTGAAAGGGGGGAAATATGGGCTGGAATTAGGGTAGGAATCGTGTGTGTGAAGGCTTGTGAAGAAGGGTTTGGAGTAGGTAGGATATGTTAAAGATTGAACGAACTTACGGATTGAATTGGATGGGAAAGTTCTTGATCTTGTGGCTGAATAGGCGGCGGACGATGGTGATGATGTTTGACGTCGAGGGCGTTGTTGTTTGATGAAGTTGTGGTGAATCACAACTCGATAGCCTCCTTGAATCTCGAACGTATCGAATGTTCAAATCTCCGAGTTGATCTTCATGTAGTGAATACTGGTTAATCCCTCAAATAGATTAAGCAATACCCTTGAGTAAGACTTAAAGTTGCTAGGCTCTAAGAATATTGTTTTGTATCTAAAACAACAAACGATTATGAGATTGGTTGAGACACAATTGTATGCAAATAGCAAAATTCTTCAATAATGTTTAAAATATCAATGCTACATGGTTCTCCTATTTATAGGCCTAAGGGGGGATGGAAATATGCATCAAAAAAGGCCTAAAAACTTATCCAAAAGGGATCTCTAACTATACTAGGAAGTTCCCTAAACTAGAATTCTATTCAAGGTAGGAAATTGCCTTAAATACAATTCTAGTCAAACCTAATTAATTATGCACGAAAATTACATAAGTAAAATAGATAAAATTTGATCTAATTAATTAAATACCATAGTTTAAATTAATACTATAGTCTAATTAATTAGATAGGGCCGAAAAAACTCTATGCATGTAATTTGAACGTGAACTCGGCCATGCACGTTGAACTTGACACGATCATCATCTTCATATATTATTCTTCAAACCTTGATCTTCAATCTTTAATTATTAACAAAGTAACAATATTTGGGGTGCTCTCAACTCCTTTGTCTTCTTCGAACTTCTTACATACAAATGCTTGGAAAAATCCTTGCAATTGTACTGCTCAAAGTCGTGTAAATGGACCACGTATCTGCAGCTCTGAATTAAGTTCTTCAAGGCTTTTCGTGGACGAATCTAGATGATACGCTGCGGAAGACTTAGGACTTGAAACATGTCAGCGGAATCAAGGGATCAATCCGACAACTAAACTACTCAAAAGTACTCGAACAAAGCAAAGAAATAAGACACAACTCGGTTCAATCTTTAATTATTAACAAAGTAACAATCTTTGGGGTGCTCTCAACTCCTTTGTCTTCTTCGAACTTCTTACATACAAATGCTTGGAAAAATCCTTGCAATTGTACTGCTCAAAGTCGTGTAAATGGACCACGTATCTGCAGCTCTGAATTAAGTTCTTCAAGGCTTTTCGTGGACGAATCTAGATGATACGCTGCGGAAGACTTAGGACTTGAAACATGTCAGCGGAATCAAGGGATCAATCCGACAACTAAACTACTCAAAAGTACTCGAACAAAGCAAAGAAATAAGACACAACTCGGTTCAATAAAAAACGACTCTAGAACAAACTAAGACACTTAAACTATGACACAAATTAAGCAACACAATTTACCAAATACCAAGGATGAAAGGCGAAGGTATAAGGCTGTGGTAAGGGTGTTTGGAACGTGTGATGGATGGTGAAGAAGGGTTTGGAGCAGGTAGGATATGTTGAGGATTAAATGAACTTACGGATTGGATGAAACGGAGAAGAACTCGATCTTGTGGGCTGGATGAGGCGTGCGTCGTGGACTGGATGTATGGCGTCGTGAATGATGATGGATGGTTGATGATTGTTGAGGTGAATCACAACCCGATAGCCTCCTTGAATCTCGAACGTATCTAAGGTTGAAATCTCCAAGTTGTTCTTCGATAGCGAATACCGGTTAATCCCTCAAGTGGATTAAGCAATACCCTTGAGTAAGACTTAGATGTTCTAATTTTAAGAATGATAATTTTCTTGATGGAAAATAATCAAAAGAATATAAAGATTTGAGATACAATTGGATGCAAAAGCAAAATAACTTCAATAATGTCTAAAATAACAATGTGACATGGTTCCCCTATTTATAGGGCTTAAGGTGGACAAAATTATGAAGAAAAAAAGGCCTAAAAATTGATCCAAAAAGGATCTCTAACTATACTAGGAAGTTCCCTAAACTAGAATTCTATTCAAGATAGGAAATTGCCTTAAATACAACTCTAGTCAAACCTATTTAATAATGGACGAAAATTACACCAAATAAATAATTAAAAATCTGATCCAACTATAGTCTTAATTAAATAAAAATAACACTATAGTCTAAATAAAATTCTACCCCTAATTAAATTAATTAAAGGGCTGAAAATAGCTCCATGCACACACGTGATTTACGTCGTCATCTTCATGCATGCGACGTGCATGTGCATGCTTGTTCTTCATGTTCTCTTCTTCAAACCTTGATCTCCAATCTTTAATTGTTAACAAAGTAGTAAGTTTGGGGCTTCTCTCAACTCCTTCTTCATTTTCAAACTTCTTACAAACAAATGCTTGGAAATATTTTTGTAATTGTTTCGCTCGAAGTTGTGTAATTAGGTCATCTATTTGCAGCTCCGGATTAAGTTCTTCAAGGCTTCTGGTAGACGTATCATTTGGTCTACAAGCAACCTCACTCCACCACTAGGCCATCTCCACTGGGACGAATTATAATTTTTATAATAAATAATGTGGAATGCACGTCGTCTATAGCCCTTTTTCTTGTAGTGAGTTTTGTTTCTAGGTTTTATATAATGAAGGTTTCCAAAGAATAAAAATGTTTAATTTAATAAAATTTATGGTTTAGTTAAATATGAAGGTTATGAATTGTAATTAGTTTTTTTTTTACTCACACATTCGACCTGTGGTATTGAGGAGATTTGAAGCCCTGACTTTTGATCTCCAAACAACCTCACTCCACCACTAGACCATCCCCACCAGGATGAATTATAATTTTTGTAATAGATGACACAAAATGCACGTCGTCCATAGCCGTTTTTCTTGTAGTGAGTTTTGTTTCTAGGTTTTATATAATGAAGGTTGCGAAAGAATAAAAATGTTTAATTTAATAATATTTATAGCTTGGTTAAATATGAAGGTTTTGAATTGTAATTAGTTTTAAAATTAGAGCTATAAGGACAAAATGGAACATTAAAATAGTGTTTTAATTATTTTTAAATATGCGAGCTGTGAAGACTTATATGGGGGCTATTTATAGAATTAATCTTCCGAAAATTCTAATATATAGATTGTCCAAAAGTGTAATAAGACGTGGCCTGTGGAACAAAAAGCACAATTTTTTTTTATGATACCCATAGATAAAATTACGTAACAATTGACATAAAATTCTCTAGTCCATATTCTATTTTTCATGTACTATTGTGTTTCATCATTAAATTTAATATTTTAAAAATATTTATCAACCATAATTAACATTTATGGCTAAAAATTAAAATTTTAAAAAATTATATACCATATTTTTGGAATAATCGACCTTATCAATCAATTATATTAACTTAAATAAAAAATAAATATAAACCCTAATTGCGTGGAATGAAACTTAAGTAGTACAATTATAAAATTAAACTAAACCAAAACAAATATGTCTCTGAAGAAAAAATAGAATGAAAATCTAATAAAAATCAAAACGGGACACCATGTGAGATAAAGAAAGTGGGATATAAGATTTCATTTGATGCAACATCGTGTCATATTTTGTTAAATTTTCCATAGCTTCCTCAAAATACTCGATCAAAAGTTGTAACTAGAATTAAAACTGCAGCCCATATGGTTTTGTCGAGTCTCCAATTCCTAAATTTTGTTGTCCATTGGGCAGATTGAACGAACCTCATGAACTCTCTCCCACACGAGAATCTTCCTAGTTGGGGTCTTCGACTTTTTAACTCCATAAATACCCTCCATAACCAACAATTTCAAACTTGCAGCTCACAATACAGTTTCTTTTTCTCTTAAAAATTTATTCCCTACATAATTCGTGTTATGGGCAGAGGTTTTGCTTGCAATTGCGTGATGATACTCATTCTCGTTGTCCTATCGTCCCACGTTGTCCGTACTGCTGGACGGAACTTGGTCGAACGAAAAGGTTTGCAAGCTGCAGAGATGAGACAGAACGATGGCCGGAGCCATAGATATCGTCTTGTTGAAGCATACATGGATTATTTTCGACCTACGACTCCAGGTCACAGTCCTGGTATAGGGCATTCTACGCATGATTGAATCAATTGTACATTTTCTACCTATTCAAATTAGTGGCAATCAATTCAGCGAGGGTGTTTTCTTCGTAATCTGTAAAGTTCAAATGTTAACTTGCTTGATTCAATTACTTGAGTCTATCTCTGAAATATTGTTTGTTCTTTTAGTTTTGGAGTTTGATTTTTGGTTTTAAAAATTCTAATAAAAATCACGAGTATAGCTAGCTAGGAATCATTATATATATAGTAACTGTACCAGATGCTAAGATGGTCCAAATCAATATTCATTTTAAATTCTCTGCCCAAATTTCATTTAATCAATAATATTGATAATATTTAATCTACGTAAGACATGAAAATATCGGACATGCATGATCGTCGTCGTAAGGCATAGAAGGAATTTTATAATATATCTTTATCAAGATATGTATGTTATTTTATCACTAAAATCAAATTAATTTTCTTAATTGCGGTGGTCTCCCGGGCATAAGAACATATATATCCGATAGAAAATAGTATCACTTATAATATTCAAAAGTATAATTTCCTATATACTAAAAAGTATCACATTTAATTTACTGAAAGTGACTGCTAAAAATATAAAGGCGGTGGCATTTTTGTAATCATCACTACAATCTTTAGTGAAAAAAGTATCAATTATAGTGCTAAATAATATCACTTCTAACACTGAAAAGTGTCATAAATTTCCATCTGACCAAAACAATTCGGTATAATAGGTATATCCAAAGTTTTTTGCCTTCCTAATTAGATGTATTGAGAGACGATGTATGTATTTTTGTATACATAGTATGGCAAATATGTGTATTTTCTTAGTGTTGATCCCATTCATGCTTAAAATGGTTCTTGAATATTCTAGTATTAGTAAATTCAATAATTGTCTGAAGCAATATAATCTATATATGAATTAAACCGGCCGGCAGGAAACTCACGTTGGAATGAACTTTTTGGGCATTCCTTTTTTATGTAGCAATTATCTCGGGTAAATCATGGATTGCGTGAACATCTAACTTAAATATAAAAATGCATTTTATAAAGGCCTATTGATGGGCTTAAAGGCGCCTATAGGAATAATTGGGGCTAGCTTAAAATATCCAATTATAATTAAGTAGACGGTATAAGAAAATCTTTCAATCACCCCATCAAAATAAAAAAACAAAAACAGAGTGTGGGTGTGGGTGTCTCTATGAGGGTGTAATCAAATCGAATCAAGTCCAATCGAGTATTGCCAAGTTAATATTTGACTTGTTTATTATTGAGCATGAGATTCGAGGTTTATTTATTAAATATGTCAAGATCCACTAATTTATTTGAGCTTACTCAGAGCAAAATGAACTTTTTAAATTCACCTTATATTTAAATATTCAATATTTTAGTTAAAAAAATATATGATTTTATTTACAAGCGATAATATTTTTATTATTCATTATTTTCTTATACTAAATAAAGTTAATTAGAGACTTTATATATTTACTGATTAATTACTAATTAAATTATATAGAGATAATAAGTGCATAGTTTGAAGCTAGCTAACTCAATTAACGAGCTTGCATATGAGTTAACAAGTCGAGTGCTAGTAGTGTCAAGGTCAAGCTCAACTAATTTAGTTAATGATGAGATTTATTAAACGAGCTCAAACGAGCTTAACACATTTTCCAAGAGCATCATGTGTATGGAGAGAGAGATTGTAATCTAATCAAGTGACATTGAAATTAACTAGGAAAGCATCCACCATTTTCGTCCTGACCATTGTTTATAGAATAAATTACCTTGCAGCATTCAATAATATTCAACTCCCTGAGCTATGGAGACAACCTTTTTAAACTGAAATCTTTGCCATTAACTGCAAAGAGAATCTTCCTTTAGTAGACAAAACATGAAAAAGGTGTAATCTCAGGCTGTAAAGTAAAGGTTGTTCAAAGGCAAAAGCCCTCAAATTTAAAGGGATGGTTCCAAACAAAACAGTATCAGTACCATATAATAATCAAATGAGAGTGAAGGCGCATGCAATTTCAATTACTTGGTACTAAATATATTTCATAAATTTAAGAGCTAGGAGCTTGTTTATCACATACTGGTTAGGTCAAGGGCAAGTTGTCAGTATATATACTTTAAAAATATTTTGAGTACATCCTTTCAGTTCTTGAAATGCAGTTAATTCTTGGTCTTTTAAGTTATAAATCAATAGTAGTTTTCAAATATTTGTTTATGTACACTATCAATCTATCATAGTTTCTCATAAATCGAATCATATCACCTTGCAAAAGGCACGTACGTAAATTATGTCTTCGCAATTTTTTTTTATTTTTTTTGTATTAGGAGGTATCCACCGTTATTATCCGATGGTGGTCTATGTTACTCGGATTTGGGTATGGGTGTCCGACATGGATACGTATCTAGAAATTCGATCTCTTAACCTCTGAAATTTAGGATATGTGGACACGGCCGAAAAGACTCCAAAAATTAAACACGAGTACAGAGACACGGCAAAAATTTTATATTTTTAATATATATATTGAATATTAAAATTGCAAGCCCAAACTCCAAAGCATCTAAGAAAAAATCTCTTCAAAATAAATTAAACTTCAAAATAAGTCGTCTATGAACTAATGAAATTAATACTATGTTCATCAGGTCGTTAAACACTAGGTCATTGGTTAAACTAAATGTAATTATTGTCAACTCGTAATGTTCATAGTGTATTTGGAAGGATGTTTTGGATGTATCTTATTTCCTTATATTTAGTTCGTGATACTCAAATCTTAGATCAATCTTTGAGAACACGCTTACTCATTTCAGCTAATCGAACAAGTCATCATCTATCTTTAGAAGAGGATACCTATTCTTTATGGCTAACTTGTTTAGCTCATAATAATCTATGAATGTTCTGAGTGTGCCGTCTTTCTTCTTTACAAATAAAATAGGCGCTCCGGAAGGTGAGACACTGAGTTGGATAAAATCCTGATCTAATAACTCTTGCAGTTGTACTTTTAAGCTCTTGAAGTTCCTTGAGTACCATTTCGTGTATTGCCTTGGAGATTGGAGCTGCTCCTAGTTCCAAGTATATGGTGAGCTCAATTTTCCTATTCGGTGGTAGACATGGCAAATCCTTAGGAAATACATCTGGGTATTTATGTACTATTAGAACTTCCTTAGATGATGAATCTTCTTTCTTTCTCTCAGTTATGCTTATTAAGAAGACTTGACATTTTTCTTTTCTCATCATCTTAGCAGTTTTCATTGCAGAAATTATCAGTGCTTTCGTCCCAATTCTTGATTCATGGAAAAACACTTCTTGTTGGAACACAACTTCTTTTTCCTGACAATGGATTGTGGCGCAAGTGACTGTTAGCAAATTCATTTCAAGTATTATATCAAAATCCTTCATTGTTATAATATAGAGATCAATCATAAGCTTCTGATCTTCTATGTTTAACTCTAGGTTCAAGCAGACTTTTCTAGAATTCATCAATTTTCCTGAGTGAATGTTTATTTCTAAGGCATTCTTGGCTTTCTTGTGCTTAAGCCCTAGTCTTTCGGAGGCAGTTTTAGAGATAAAAGAGTGGGAAGCTCTAGTATCAAATAGGGCTAACACAGTTGTAATAAGACTTTAATCATACTTCCTAAATTTTCTGAGCTTAAGAAGGTTGCTACTGATTAAGGGCGTAAGCCCTTGCTTGCTAAGGAGTCATTTGTCCATGGTTAAGCCTCTAGTTCCCGCCAAAAGTCTGATAAGGCTAATGAATGACTAAGTACTATGAAAAATGAAATGAGGTCTCTCAAAGTCAATAATACTTGGGTTTTAGTGCTAAAACCTGTTGGTTGCTCTGTGGTTGTTTAAAGTTAAACATGAACTTAAATCTGTGAGATACAAAGCTAGATTTGTTGCAAAAGGTTTTACTTAAAAAGAAGGTGTAGATTATGCTGAAATATTTGCTCCGGTGGTTAAATTCACTATTGTGCGCAAGATGCTTGCTCTTGTGGCTCATTTTAATTGGGAATTAAAGCAAATGGATGTAACTACAGCTTTCTTAAATGGTGATCTGGATAAAACTATTTACATGTCTCAACCTGAGGGCTTTATAGATGCTTCTAAACCTTATCATGTGTGTTTGTTAAAGAAATCCTTGTATAGTTTAAAGCAATCCCCTAGACAATGGAACATTAAATTTGATCAATGTATGAAGTCTCTAAAATTTGTTAGGAGTAAATTTGATCATTGTCTATATTATGAGAATACTGACTTTGTGCCTATGTTCCTGTTGCTCTATGTTGATGACATGTTTATAATCAGTCCTTTTCTTAAATCTGTCATTCATGTTCAAACTTGTCTGAGTGAGAATTTTGAAATGAAGGACTTGGGAGATGCTAGGAAAATCCTAGGGATGAACATTGTTAGGGATAGAAAAGCCTGTACCTTAGTGTTGAATCAAACTTCATATGTTAAAAAGATTCTTGAAAGTTTTCTTTGTCTTCTTTCCTTTTGTATCTCATTTTGTGTTAAGTAAGAATCAATGTCCTAACACTGACTCTGAAATGCATGCTAAGAATCAATTTCCTTTAAGCCCTTCCTCATATGTCCCTAAAAGTAAAGATATTCTTGAATATGTGCATGTTGATGTATGGGGACCTGCTAGTACTCCCACTCATGGTGGAAAGAGGTTTTTCTTATCTATTATTGATGATTATTCCAGAAAAGTTTGGGTGTTTTTAATAATAAACAAATCTGATGTTTTTGATAAGTTTAAAAATTGGAAAACTTTCATTGAAACCCAAACAAACAAGAAAATCAAAATCATAAGAACTAGTAATGGTCTTGAATTTTGCAATGTCCAATTTGATCAGTTGTGTGTGAATCATGGGATTAAGAGACATAAAACTATTCCCTACACACCCCCAACAAAATAGGGTGGCTGAAAGAATGAATAGGACTCTTCGAGAGAAAGTTAGAAGCATGAGAACTATGTCTAGATTGTCTAAAAAATTTTGGATGAGGCTTTATGTACTGCTGCTTATCTTGTGAATAGATCCCCCTCAGTTCCTTTAAATGGCAAGTGTCCTGAATCTATTTTTCTAAATAAACTTGTGAATTTTTCTAACTGATAAATAAGAACCAATAGATAGAAAGTGTGTGTTTTTAGGATATCCTGAAGGCGTTAAAGGCTATAGATTGTGGGTTAGGGATGAACCTGGATTTAAAACTGCAATTAGTAGAGATGTGATCTTTAATGAATCTGAGTTTCCGTGTTTATCCTCTACTTCTAATGTGAATAACTCTCTTTCTACTTTTAAATCTGATAATACTTTATTTGAGGTGGAGTCTTAGTCTATAGTCACTTAACATCTTCCTTTACTTGCTATGCTAAATGAACCTGTTGACTGAACATGAGAATGAACACCAAAATGAACATATG
This sequence comes from Perilla frutescens, assembly GCA_026008535.1. Classification (NCBI taxonomy): domain Eukaryota; kingdom Viridiplantae; phylum Streptophyta; class Magnoliopsida; order Lamiales; family Lamiaceae; genus Perilla; species Perilla frutescens. The sequence continues at coordinate 44,452,069 of BRKX01000018.1, forward strand.
CATGATAAAACTGAGCATGAGTCTGCTTCTGAATCTGATGAGCATCCGCTGAATCTAAAAATGTTGACTTACGAAACTATCAACTTACTAAAGATAGGGGAAAAGAAACATTGTAAAGCCTGTTATATTTGTAGTATATTCTTTTGAACCTGAATCTTGCATGTTTAATTATGCTTTCAATGTCCATGAATCTCTAGTTAGTGATGAACCTAAGACTATTAAGCAAGCTTTAAAGTCTGATAAGGGTAATGAATGACTAAGTGCTATGAAAAATGAAATGAGGTCTCTCAAAGTCAATAATACTTGGGTTTTAGTGCTAAAACCTGCTGGTTGCTCTATGGTTATTTAAAGTTAAACATGAACTTAAATCTGTTAGATACAAAATTAGATTTATTGTAAAAGGTTTTACTCAAATAGAAGGTGTAGATTATGCTGAAATATTTGCTCATGTGGTTAAATTCACTATTGTGCACAAGATGCTTGCTCTTGTGGCTCATTTTAACTTGGAATTAAAGCAAATGGATGTAACTACAGCTTTCTTAAATGGTGATCTGGATAAAACTATTTACATGTCTCAACCTGAGGGCTTTATAGATGCTTCTAAACCTGATCATGTGTGTTTGTTAAAGAAATCCTTGTATAGTTTAAAGCAATCTCCTAGACAATGGAACATTAAATTTGATCAATGTATGAAGTCTCTAAAATTTGTTACTTTTAGGGACATATGAGGAAGGGATTAAAGGAAATTAAATTTTATGTTGTTTTCCCAGAAGACATGTATCACAAAATGGCAAATCAGAGATCATATCAGATTGCAAGTAGCTATTTTTAGAGAGAATTTTCAATCCTTTTTCAGAGATATGACCAAGTCTTTTGTACCACAACACAGTGCTATCATGCTTCACATTATTTGCGGAAGAGATAGACATGGTATCACAAACATATAAATCACACAGTTTATGTGCAGTGAATAAGACATGAGATTTTTGCATAATTAACATTACACCATTACCCCAAACACCATTTAACTCATCTCTTTTAAGAGCACTACATGACATCAAGTTGTGACCTACTCTAGGAACATGCCTCACATTTTTCAGAATGTAAGAACATAAGAATTTTGCACAGATTTATAACAAGAAAATAGATGTTTATATGGAGAAATATGAATAGAACAGCCAAAGTCTAAAAGCCACTGATTTGTTTCCAAGGAGTTTGTTACAAAGTTCACAGAAGAAGGCACACAGAAGCCACTATGCACCATGTAACATTCACCCATATTGCTCTCAGTAGCATTATTAGCACTACCCTCAGCATTTTCTCTTGATTCATATGGATTTTTACATTCTTTAGCATAATGACTAGTTTCTTGACATCTATAACATTTTCTAGACTTCTTGTTGGTTTAGACTTAGGTTTCTCTTTCTCATTTTCTTTATCCTACTTTTCGTTCTTATTTTTACCCTCAGTTTTGCCTTTTTCTTTCCCCTTGTCTTTGACAAACATAGCTTTATTACCAGAATTATTGCCCCTGTTTAATATCCATTTTCTTTACCTTTAAGAGCATTCATCACAATATCAAGAGACAAATCATCTCTGACATATTTAATGGCAGATTTAACATCATTAAACTCTTCAGGTATGGAATTCAACAACACAAAAGAAGTATAATCATCAATATGTTTGTGACCAGAGATCTTTAAATCTAGAATTAGTTTGTTAAACATATCCAGATTCTCATCAATGTCTTTACTTAGGTCTAGTTTAAAATTAATAAACCTGTCAAGCAAAAGCATCATTCCAGGCAGGAAAACTTCAGTATAGACTTGATTAAGAATATCGCATAGAGTTTTAGCAGAATTGGTTTTAGTGGAATCAATAGTTCCAACTTTCCTAATCACAGAATCACTCAAATTCAAGATTAAAGTAGAGTAAGCTAATTCATTCATTTATGTCTTTTTAGCATCAGTAGTTCCATTCTGGTAAGATAAATCAACAGCTTTGTACAAATGTTGTTGAATTTAAACACACTTCATTTTCTGTTTCCAGATATTGAAATCATCTTTACCATTGAACACGACCAAGCCAAAAGGAGCATTTGCAGAATTCTTAGCCACGATTCACCAGAATACATAGATCAAGGAAAATACACAGAAGATTTGAAAGAACAACAAGAATTATAAAAGGCAAACCACAGTGATACTAGATTTTGAGAGAGTGAATTTTCCAGTTCACAATCACTAGATTTATCGAGGGCATAGAGGGTCAACACTCATTCACAACCTAGTATCAAGAAATCCTTGATTTTTATAAGTTTTTGCAAACTGAGAAGATGTTTTACAAACCTAAAAAAAAACGACAGTAAAGCGAAATAGACCAAAACACATTAATAGGCAGACTTAAGGAGTTCAAGAACAAGGATTCAGATATAGTAGCGGAAAAGACCACACAGACCAAGAACACAGATACCCTTAAAATACCAGAAGTTCGAGCCTATAGCCGCTCACAGATGGCACTAGAACAGAAATAACAGAGAGATTTAAGCCGCTTTACTCGAGCGGAGCCCTATGAGAGGGTACTTCGACCTACCTTCCATGTATGCGAACGCGATGATGATGCCTTAGTTATGGGGCTTCAGAGATGAGTCAACCCACTCTGATACAACTGTTGGGTATCGAGTAGATCGCCCTAGAAGCCATTCTCTAATTACAACGTTGTTGGCCCAAGAATGTTACAGAGATTTTGGTTCAGACTTGTTTCCATAAAGAAAAAGGCTAAATTGTACATGCTATATCAAGCATAGACTACCGGAGTGAGAAGGAGAACACGAACCTTAATCTGGGTCCTTCAACGACTCAGTTTACAAGAACCCTAACCAAACCCTCACAATTGATCCACCAAGATAGTGAATCTAGGAACCTGAATACATAGAAATCAAGAGATGAAGAACAGAGATTACACAAGATCTCACAATCTCACAGATTTCCCTAGAAGAAGAAGAGCTCTCTAGAACACCCAGTAAGAATGAACCAGTGTGTGTGAGTTCAACAACCATGGGTCATAAGTAGGGTTTCACAGATTGAATCGGGTTTTGTCTTCAACTGGGCTAAGTTGCCACCAAATATGGGCCAAGTAAAAGTCAGCCCAAGATAATACACGGTTGGGCCTATCCTCACAATTTTGTTCTATCTTTTTCAAGCTTTTGGAAATATGAACATGGGTTAATTAATCATATCATTTTGTAGCTTGGGGTTTGATTTTTATTATATAAAACTGCTTGATTTTTGAAGATATAAGGATTTTATTGAGAAAAAAAATTCAAGGGGAAAGATAACACACCAATTTGTACGTTTTTGGGACAGCAGCAAATAATCTATTTTAATCGATAAAACTGATTTTATCTAGCTGTTTTTGAACATCCAAACTATGTTAAAAATTTAGGTTATCATCTTAGCTTCAATTTGGAACTTGAATCATGTCATTTGGATTTTTGAGGACAAAGTTATACTCATTTTACCAAAGTCCTATAAGTTTTCGAACAACTTTTGTGTATCCAAGTAATTCGATTTTTCGGCCCTTTTATTGATGAAATCTGGAAATGCGTATTTGAGGGACATTTTTAGATATAATTCTTAGGGTTCTTCAGAAGTTGGAATTTCTTATTTGGAGTTTTCGTTTGTGAGATATGATCTATTTACTAAAACTGCTACGCAGGGAAGTGTAATTGGAAAGAAGAAGTTATGGATTTATGTTTGGGTTTTTGAAAAATTATGTAAATGGTAGAAAGACCGTAAATTCTCCAATATTCAATTATAATTTATTCCTTGTCATTTTAGTGATAGTTAATATTTAATTTTGGGGGTGACTTTTGTGTTTATGAGTTGGTCGTGAGTATTTTTATAAGTACATTTGTATTGTTCTTCAGTTGTAGGACTTGTTTAAATGTTTTGAAACAAGATGGTGTTTATTTATTTATCTTTAAAAGTCTGGATTAGTTTTCAAATTTTTAGAAAATATAGGACTGCATTTTTGAGAATTTGATATAAGTTTGGACTAAATTGCAAACATTTAAAATGTGATTTTTATTTTTCTCAAATATCTCCAAAATAGGCTATTTTAAGTCAACTTTTAATTCCATCATTTTCTGCTCATACGAAAAATGTACTTTTTTGTAAAAATCAAACAAGAATTGAGTCCGATTGAGATGAAAATGTGTTTGAGTTTGGTGCCCTTTTTGCACTCGTGAACAGTAACTTTCACTGCTGTTTTGCCAATATTTCTAGCTGGATTTTTTTCATCAAGGTCTTCTAACCGATTGTAGGTTGAGTTGAGGTGGTCGCGTTGTTTTTTATCGTTCCTCAATAGGAGATAAAATGAATTTTATACGATGTTTCAAAGTTTAGCCAAAATCATAAAATCTCTCCTAGCATTTAAAATATTTGAGCATCATTATAGTCTATGCTAGAGAACTATGGAGTAGGATTATGGTCTTATAAGTCTTATAATGTAATTTTATTTTAATTTGGGAGATTTGATTATTTATTTACTTAATGGAGGACCCCGATATATCTTATAAACTAGGATTATGGATCGACCGGCAATCGTTAGCGTATTGCATTATTATTTTAGGGACTTGATCCATTATCCTTTCTTATGTTTATAGTTTATGTTTAAGACATTGTATGTGTCTAAGACGCTTCCTTATAAATAGGTCCTTACCCGGCGCGGCAAATAGGATGATCAGTTGGTGAATAAAGTTACAATCCTATTTAGCTATAAGCCCCTAACGCAAGACAGCAGACTTAAGACAATCAGATTATGATTAAAGCTCCAGCTATTATAGCTATAAGGTGGGTTCACTTACTAAAATCTTTCTAAAAATATTTTCAAGCTTTTCATCCAATAATGAAAATATATTATGCTTATGTTGCTCAATGTTGACTGACACGACTCATATGAGGAATTTCGGTATGCTTATGAATATGATAGAATATGTAATCATATTAGGGTTCGTCTCCACTACAATTATTGAGCGTATGGATTATGACATGTCAAATATTAAAATATATGTTTATGTTAAAGCATGCTTCAAAATAGTTTTTATGGCTCAGTGATTTCTAACTAACACGTGACTTATGTTTCAAAAACGTGTTCTATTTATGATAAAATATATTTATGTTAAATCATGCTTCAAAATACTCTCTATGGCTCAGTGATTTCTAACTAACACGTGACTTATGTTTCAAAAATGTGTTCTATTTATGATAAAATATGTTTATGTTGAAGCATGCTTCAAAGTTCGAAATATATTTTTATGGCTCATCGGAAGATTCTAAACTCTATGGTTCCAGATATGACACTTCGGTACAAGTACGACACTTCAGTGCAGTATGGCACTACGGTATAATAATGGTACTACGGTATAAATATGTCACTTCGGTAAAATTCATATGATGAGGAAGCATATTGAGTTAACCTTTCATATGTTAATGAGCAAAGACTTTTATGAGCATTATAGTAAATATGTTTAGCATGCAAAATATTTATTGATTGATCATGTATATATATTTCAAAATTTGAAACTCCCATTGAGTGTTTTCTGGCATTCAGTCCATCTATTTTTCAAAATATTTTCATATACTTGATGACAGCTGGCTGCTGGTGTGGACCTATGTGGACCTTTTGTTATAATTGACCGCCTTTTTAAATTTATTATTCGTGGTCAAATTATCATATGATTTATATGCTTCCGCTATTTTGTTTTTGTGAAGGTCAACCAAATTATTGTTGTCTCCTATATTTTTGTTCATTATTGACTGGTGTTATGTATACGTTTGTGAGCGTTTGGCCAACTAGAGTTTTTGCAAATTGATTATCTTTATTTTGATAAGGTTGACTCATCTTATTCTATATGTCTGTTTTCATTGGCCTCTACTAGTCAAATAGTTTGATTTTTTTATATTTGACTGGTTAATTAATGCATCATTCCTTTGACTTATCTAGTTTAAATAGTATTCTATTGATGGTCAATTGAATTGTTCTTAATTTCTATGCTTCCCTTTGAATCTTGACTTTTGTCACGTGTATGTTTATGAGTGTTTTGGTCAGGTTATGCCTTCATAAATTGACTATTATTGTTTTGATGTGATTAACAAGTCAGATATTTCTTAAAGTCTATTTCTATTAGTTCTTGATTAGTCAAGTACATTATTTCTTGGTATTTGACTAGTAAACATGAGCTTCTTTTAACATAGCAAATTCTAAATTGATTGCTCTAGCTGGAAAATTTTCTTTAGTATTTTATTCTTTCACGTGTGTTTTCGTTAGCATCTGGACTTTCAAGTTCGAGTCGCTACGCGTCATCTGGAAGTACGAACTAAGGAGTAAGTGGTCGTGAAGATGATATAGGGACCATCTTAAGATATGCTTCGTACACTGGTGGAGCCTCAAGCAATGTCTCTGGAGAACTAGCAATTAGAAAGAAAAGGTTAGATCGGTCTCGCTCGTCTACCCATTGGGCCATGAGGACTTAGTGAAATGGAAGAGGTCACATCTCTTTGTGAAAGTGACGGGGTTGTGGCTATCAGTGCCTCATCAAATCGATCCCAAGTAGTATACAAATAGGCTCGATTCACTTACACTCCCCCTATTTGGAGATAAAGACTATGAGTATTTGCAGCTTTGCGATTTAATAAATAGGCTAAATGGGAATACCATTTTCAAATTTAAAACCTATGAAAGAGTGCACACCCTAAGCGAAACTACAAACATATATATAATCGTCGTACATGCTGATGAACTCAATTCGATTTATACATTCATGCGAAGGGAATATGGACAAGCAGCTAAAATTGAGCCAAGTGCATGTGAGCTTTCTCGCGGTCGATAGTTACAGCTTCAACAACCAAAACACTCCATCCATTCTCCATACCTTTTTCACATATTCTTCCCACCTAATGCCCTTCATCATGCCATCAACACATGCACCCCATGCTCTCCCTCTCTCTCCCTCTCTCTCTCTCTCTCAACCGCTATTACCCCAAACTATATTACTACATATACTCTACAATTTCAAGACATCTTTTTAACACTAAGACAAAAATGATCTCTTCCAACTATCTTTTCTCTTTTCCTCATATTTCCGACAATAATTCTTCAACTCTCATTTTCTAGATCATCTCTCTCATGGCTAAAAAACCCAGAACTTCGTCCCTTTGTGTTGTTATTCTTCTTTCGATGATTGTGTTACAAGAAATATGTTTGTGTGTTGAGGGCAGAGATTTCAAGTCCAAGAAATTTTCAAAAGGGCGCGCTAAATTCCAACATGTTTACGTCGATGATTTTCAGCCAACGGCTCCCGGACACAGTCCCGGCGTCGGCCATTCAGTTCAGGACTGAGCTCTCTCTCTCTCTCTCTCTCTCCACCTCTCTCTTACCCATTTACTTTTGGCTATTTAATTTAGTTGTTGCAAGGGAAACGTCGTCAAGTTATGATTTAGTAATAGATGGGCTCAGTTGATTTTCCGGTTCAACCGCATAATTAATTGATGAGTGTAACTCTTCCTCAAAAAAAAAAAAATTGATGAGTGTAACTCTGCATACGTGTATAGATTATTTTGAGTTTCTATAATTGTCAACAGAAAAATTAACCGAAGTCGCACTTGGAATCTTAAATGGTGATAATATAAGTGATGTTTGAAATATCATATGAAATACAACTTTAAATACATTCACTTCAGTTATAACTTCTGGCGATGACAATAACAAATAGAAAGCGGACAACCATTGCCAAATGATGTGACAATCCCGAAAACTAACAATTTTGAGATGGTGAAAGAAAATAACTAAATATTTACAAACAATCTTTCTCAATTTCAGAAAAAATCCTATTTTAAATTTTGCCATAAAAATTAAAAAATGAGACAAATATATTCTCTCCCTATTAAGATATATTTTTTTTTAATATATCTTAAAGTTTGCTCAATTTCAAAAAGATTGATATTTTAAGTTTTGAAATTCTTCTTAGTTCTTCAAAGAGCCTACTCCACCGAGAACCCCATGGCCCGTGCCCTCAATTTTTCTCTTCTTATTTTCATTTGTCAAGATAAAAGGCTTGCATTTTTATTAAGTTTGATACAAAAAATAAAAATAAGAAAAATATCCTCGTGTAATCAAATTTTGTTACTCCCCTCATGCAAGAAAATAACAAAATTGGATTTATAGGATTAACTATAACTTCAAACAAAGATTCAAGAATGTAGTTTGATACCCATAACTCAGCAATACATGTTCAACAATTAACTCATCGACTTCTTAAAGATTGTTCAAAACTTTCCTACAAGGCAGGATCCAAATCTGAATTTGTTATCAAAAGGCCAAAAAAAAAAATCAAAATCAACGATAACGACGAAGGGAGAGGGTCTGGTTTCTCTTCCATGTGGCCCGTCTTGAAGGACGTGCTTTGTGGTGCAAGTGGCCCTTTCCTCTGAGACCTCTGAACTTCTTTCCAGCTGATGTAAGACCGCGAAGCTCTCTGTGTTTGTGGACTGGGTTACAGATCCAGTTGATCCGTGGATCGTTGCGGACAGTAGTGTGTGCTGGATCGATCAATATTACTTCAAAGTACTTGTAAGTAGAGTCCTGCAACAACAACATGAGCTTCAGTTCGACTCCAGAAGATGAGAACACATAGATGATAGAAGACAGTGCAAAGAAGCAGCTTTTGATATTGGTAGTTGTATGTATATAACATCCCTTCAAGTACAGCCTAGCAGAATTATTCTGTTTACATGCAGAACTTGCAAATTATCCGGTGTTATTCTAGAAAAGAAATGAAATGTCTTCACATATTTTTATAAAGAAGTTAATTGTGCAAGCTAGCACAAAAGTTAGTCTATTGAAGCCTACAAGGATATCAAATTAGAGAAAAATGTGGGACAGGCGCAATTTCATGAAGGGAAAGAAAAAATAATGTAGTCTTTTAACAAGTAAAAACATAATAAAGATGCAAACCTCATTGATCCGGTACGAACTCAGCGCCAATTTCATGAAGGGAAAGAAAAAATAATGTAGTCTTTCAACAAGTGAAAACATAAAGATGCAAACCTCATTGATCCAGTACGAACTCAGCACCCTTAGACCACCCAATTTGTGTCCAGCACGTTCCTCAGCCACTGACCTCTTGCTACGTTGAAACTTCAGCTGAGTAACACCCTGGTTTGTGGGCTTACCATACACAATACCCTTGGAAACAGGCCTCTTTCTTCCACCACGTCTAACACGAACTCGGTAAATTACATACCCCTGCAACATGATGGCACAAAAAATATTAAGAAAAGGGATAATAATTTTATGAATGCAAAAAAAGACGCAAAAGCCCCATTTTTTCCTTGCATGGTTAAAAGGACTGAATAAAAGTGTATGAAATGAACAAGTGTACTCCACATTCTGGCATTGCATAATAGATGGTTTAGGAAATTATATTTAACTAAGGAGAAAAAACCAATTTCTCGGGAAAAATCTTTCAAAATATGGATTATTATGAGATTGAAGTTCAATAGACACAACTTCGAAAATGAATCTTGCCATTTCGATTTCAACACCCAACTGTCAAAAAAAAAGCATCATTTCTTACTGCATTTCTATCTAAGTAGAGCACGGCAATATTACTTCAACTGGATTCTAGGAACTAACAAGCTCAGTATCACAATGAATTTCTGACACCCTTCTTCACATCCGGGTTAATAGGAGAGGTGACAAGATAATAATCTAGCGATACACTTTAATCTAATTTAATAGAAAACGCAGAATTTCTCAGCTCAAAACAGAAGTTGGGGTATTGAAAAAATACAGCAACCAATTACCCAAAACTTAATTTCATTATCAAGCCTGCATTTATCCAATTATGCGAAGCAAATGCCCAAAAAAGAAACATAAGCCCTACACTAAAGCAAACACAATTAACAAGTAAACCATTTCTTCAAATAAAAAGGCTCACGCAGCGATAAACAATCAGCAAAGGATACAAATATATATATATATATATATATGTATATATACTAAAATCCCATCACCGAAAAAAAAAGGAAATCTTGAATTAGAATATACCTGCTTGGCCTTGTAGCCAAGGCGTCGGGCCTTGTCAGGGCGTGTGGAGCGGGTGACACGTACAACAGCAGGAAGCTGTCGGTACTCCCAGCAGCGAACCCTAAGCAGGAACCGCATCACATCGGATTGCTTCTTCTTCCATAGCTCCGACACATAAGTGTACGCGCCTGAAAATCGCAACCGAACAAATCAGTCAGAATCAAACCATGGTTGTCCACCGACGACGATGCGGAGAGGAGAGAGAGAGTACTCAGTACTCACCCATGGTTGTCGCCTCCGCACTCTCAGAGTTGGGTGGCCGAGGGAGATTGATTGAACGGCAAATGGGAGTGTGTTAGGGTTTTAGTTTTCGAGATTTTGTAAATCAATTTGGGCTCACGTAATGGGCTAACTATAAGTATATATATTTTCACTTTCGGAATTCTCTTGGCCCGTTTCGTTAGACTTCATATTTTGTGTTCGAGGATGATTATATTCAAGGTAAACTAGAGTATCTTTCGTCTGATGCACGAATAAGAAGAGATATGTATAATTTTATTTATTTGAAATTATAATTATGAAAAATATGATAAAATGATTATAATAAAATAAAATTAATTTATTAGTATTGTGAATTATAGAATTTTTACATTTATTATTGTTAGAACTAATGAAAAAGATATGGCAAGTTTACGCAATTCACTGATGCTAAGTTAGCTACGTCCACGGCTGGAATAGAGAGATTTATTATTATGAACAATTACAGAATACAGAGTAGGAGTAGGTATTTAAACCCCTCCACCTTAACAAACTGGGCCTAGTAAGATAGGCCCAAGAAACCAGAAAATAAAGTCCAAACATAATACACCTTCAAGACACCCCAACAAATCTCTACCTTGACTTGAAGATTTTTATTCAGAAAAGAACCAGATGCACCACAAAGATGCCCTAATGCACGAACAACTCTTCACGCCCAAATATGCCCCAACAGCCATGTACTCTGCCTCTGTAGTGGACAAAGTTACAGTAGGCTTTAAAGTTGTTTTCCAGTTCACAACAGAACCACCAAGAGTGAACGCATAGCCCATCATGGACCTCCTACTGGTGGTGTTTTTTTTTTTTCATTTGGAGTAATAGAGATTTGTGACCTTGATTATTTCAAATTTGTCACATAGCCAAAATTTCCCTATCTATCCAAAGTGCCTATATTACAACCAAATATAAAGTCCTTTATGATTTTCATTTTAAGCATACATTTCAGTGGTAAAGAGATAGACGATTTGCAAGGCTATGGTTAATTATTGTGTATTTCTAACTTGATAATCACCCTTATACATTTGAGTGTAGAGTGAATTTTTCCCATTTACCTTTCGAGAGGTCTGTAATTCCAATAGAATTGATTGATGTGCTATTAATTTTATCTGTCTAATCTTTTCATGTTCGGTTTGACATATATGGGGAAAATATAAGGCAAGTATTATGATCAATAGATCTTGACACAATGTTAGAATTCTAGCTCTTCCAGAGTGGTATCTCACTGATGGCTCGGGCCCCTCGGAAGTAGGTCTTCTTCGCCTTCCACCTAAGCTGGGCAGGAAAAGCACAATCCCAATCCCAGGGAATACTCAAGCTTCATAGAGTCTTTATGTCCAGATAACCAAGTATTCAAATAACAGACATGTCTGCAAAGTTGCAAGTCTGCTCTGATATCATCTGTAACCGCCTAGTCCCAAAAATGGTAACTAAGTAGGGACACAGTGCTTTCTAGGGAATCGGATATCATAACCTTTATAACTAGAGCAAATTCTCCATTTAATAACGGCTTATAAAAGAAGAATGGAGGTTGTAACAATTCAATAAACCCATCGATAGGCCATAGAAAAGTGAAACGATAGATACCAACAGTCAATAAACCCATTCATAGGTCAACAAAAATAAACATATGTCAACATGTTGAACAAATGAAGCCCTTCCATAGGTTGAAGAGAATAATCAAGTTGGCTCAATAAAAGATGGGGCTTCCTCCCCTTAGATTTATCATATAAGCATCATGTAGTTAAAGCATAAGAACATGCTATAACTAGAGAATCAACAAGTATTCAGAATTAGTGTAGCGGTATCATAGTTGTAATCAGAGTAGCAAATATCATAATAGTAGAACATCACAAGTAATCATAGTAGCAAGAAATATAGTGGGAGTAATATAGTAGCAAAACACGATCTCAGCAGCCAACCCACTTCACAACCACCATCGACCTCTTGCATTTCAACCTGAAAACCATTGAGTAAGAGGGCATGGGTACTAATGCATTCAGTGAGGTTTGACAGAAAACCTTCTAAACAATTGAAATATCCAAATCCCTTTAGTAGCATATGAGAAACAAAACGCACAAGCCCTTCCCATATCTGCAAAACAAATTGTGTTGTATCTCTTATTTTTTATTCGCTTATACACATTATGCTTCTAATTTTGGTTTAAATAGGTTAATTTTAATAGAAATATTAAAAGTTTAGACAAATTAATGAAAATGACAATTTGAGATTATATATAGAAGTACATGGACTTATGAGAATAAAAACAATTATTCAGAGATCTATTAAGACAAAATTAAAACTATAGAGACCTAAAAATATGTTTTGTCTTCTTTTCTTTTTATATACTCTATACTACAAATTGTGCTTAATCTCCTATTTTTTATTCGCTTATATAATCTATAATTTAATATTTACTTCAATTAGTCATTGTGCTTCTAGTTTTTATGTAAATTGGTTAATTTTAATAGAAATGTTAATGGTTTATAAAAATTATTAAAAATGACAATTTGAGATGATATATAGAAGTACATGAACTTACGAGAATAAAAATAATAATTCACAGATCTGTTAAAATAAAATTAAAGCAGCAGAGACCTAAAAATTTGTTTTTTTCTTCTTTTCTTTATATATACTATATGCCACAAATTGTGTTTCATCTCCTATTTTTAATTTGCTTATACACATTATGTATGAAACAATATCAAACATATACATATGACTATTATTTAATTTACGATATATATTTAGATCATTAAAAGAAAAAAGAATAAACAATTTTAAAAAATTATTTCCACTATTAAAAGAAATTTGAAAAATGAAAAAAGAAATTAGAAGGAAAAAAGAAAATAGAAAAGAAAAGGGAAAAAGAAAATATAGTTAACCGATTAAAAAATATATATACACACAACACATGAAGAGTTGTGCTTCAAAAATGAAGCAACACTGTTCAAGGCTGAGATATACAACATGATTTAGAGAAGCTTAAATCTAGAGTTTACAACATCTTTAAATGACAAGTGATTTATTGTATACCCACCCAGCTGCCAACACATCGTTTGACTTACCTAATTATCTATTAAGTTGAGTTACTTCATAGTACACTACAAAAAATGGGTGTTTAAAGACTATTATTAGAAATGACAAATGTCGTCATTTATATTAAACTGAAGTAATTATATATCATCTTTAAATATTATATATTATCTCTAATGATATTTTTTGTGATGATATTATTGCCACTTAAAATATTATTTAATTGATTTAAAACGAACTTTTAGGAAAGTTCTATTTGGGACAACATTATGTCACCGCAAAAAAATATTTTTAAGCAACAACAATGTTGTCACAAAAATGTCATTGAAGATAACATGTGGTAATAGAGACGACATGTCATTTCTTAAGCCTCTTATAAGTGACGACATTTATCGGGTCTAATAATATTGTCTCTAAAAACCATTTTTTTTTTGGAAAAAGTTCAATTTGCTCCTTTAACTATACCCAAAATCTCAGTTTGGTCCCGAAATAAAATTTAATCCCAAATTGATCTCTCAAGTATATAAAAGGTATCAAAATGATTCCTTTATTACTCTCTTAACGGATGAACGTTAACTTTCGTTAATAACAATCGTTAAATTATACATTTTTTGATTATTTCACAAACTAACATACACATGAATTAAACATATATATTTTTTAAATCCAAACCCAATCTCTCTCTCTCTCTCTCTCTCTCTCTCTCTCTCTCTCTCTCTCTCTCTCTCTCCCCCAATACATCAGAGATTCGACCTCTTACATAAAAGTAGAGCATTGTTAAAAATATATATATATATGTAATATTGCTTAGCCATTAAGGGTAGTCTTGTTCTTTTGTATTACCCTAATGACACCCTTATATTTAGGCACTTGCTTCTATCCCCCACTAGTTAGTCTTTTGATATTTATCTCTTTGTAAGCTTTGTGTGAAACCCTTTGTGTAATATATTATCTCTTATCTTGTTCTTCAACAATGGCTTGTTTCTCTTCCTTTGATTTAGTTTAACATAGTATTAGAGCGGCTTTAAAATTAATGAACTCATTTTTGAGGTATTAGAACTTGTTTCTCTACCTTTAATTTTGGTTGTCCGTGTTCGTCATTATCTTAGTTCATCGATTTGCAAGTTTTTTAGTCAAAAGCGGTGTTTTTGTGTTTTTGGATAGCAAAAGGAAAGAACGAAGTAGAGGACCAGCCGTCACTGGTCAGCAGCAGCCGCTGGAAATTCAGTTGATGCTGGGATTCAGTTGAGCACCCAGCGAACCGTCGCTCACCTCCAACCGCCACTGAGCTGCCCTCTCGGCCAAAGACACCCAAGTGGCGCTAGACCGTATCCGGTACTGGGTAGGCCGCATTGTAAACGCCTCCAATGGGTACTGTCTTCTAGTCAGTGTATGCACACAATGAATTAAAGGCCTCCAACGATCATTGGGCTATTGTAAAATTATGTGCCGATTTGTGGATCCTACAAGGTAACTCTCTTTTCCCTTAAGGCCTTGTTTGATCTTCATTTGTTGTTTCGATTTGATTTTAAGTATTGATATTTGTTAGGTTTTTAAATATGGCAACTGAAAGAGCTGACTCTTTACAATCAATTAGTGTTCATTTGGATGAGAAGAATTATTCTTATTGAAATTATGTTATGAAAAATTTCTTGAGGGCTAAAATGATGTGGGGATATGTATGTGGAACTCTATTAAAACCAATTCAAATTGTTAATGAGAAGTATGTTGATGGATGTTTAAGAGGTTAATAATTTTAAGATTATTACCTAGAGTAACAACTCAATTATTAATTCGATTGGTATGCAACTAGAAAATTATGATACTGCTAAGAAAGTATGGGATCACTTATAATGACTGTATACTCAGTCCAATTTTGCCAAGCAGTACAAGTTGGAGATGGACATTAGATCTCTCCATCAAAAGGACACAAGTGTGCAAGATTTCTACTCTGCTATGATCAATCTCTGAGACCAACTCACTCTTACTAAATCTACGGATCTTAGATCTTTCCATGCATATATTATTTAAAGGGAAGAGCAGTGTTTGGTTCAGTTTCTTATGGCTCTTCATGATGATTTTGAGGCTCTGCGAGGGAATAGCTTGCATCGCAACCCACTTTCCTCTGTTGATTCTGTAGTTAGCGGGCTTCGTGATGAAAGGCATTCTTCTATCGCCAAGCTCGTCTATCTTAGTTGTTCACTCTCGAACTAAGCACAATCCATCTCTCAAGAATCAATGTAGGCCAAACTCGAAGCCCGCATCGCCAAATAAGTGTAACTTTTGTTATCAACCAGGCCATTAAAAGGCTCAATGCCCATTTCTTATGAACAAGTTTGTTCCATTAAATTCACATGGTCCTACTAATGTGATCTCAGCAGATGATCAATACCAGAAGAAAACCCGCGGAAGTCTTAGGAACGAACACGTCAACAGTAGAAGGATTCAATCCAACATAAATGACTCAAATATACAAAGTACGGAATAAAATAACAATAAGACTCGAATTTGGCTATAGATGTTAATCTAGGCCTAATTAAGCTAATTAAACTATGACACACAAAATAACATAAAAACCAAATCAAAGGGGCTGGAATTGGGACGATTGATTAGGGATGATATTTAGGATGTGTAGGACGTGAATATCGTGAAGAAGGGCTAATGTAGATAGGGTATGATAAGGATTCGATGTACTTACAGTATACATATAGAACATGGCGAGTTGAGCACGTATGGTTGAATCTCGATGGAAAATGGTCTTGAACTCTTGTGGAACACGATCTGAACTTATGAGATGTTGTTGATATGGACGTCTATTATGTAATATGGATGTTGGTGAAGATGGTCGGCATTGATGATTAAGGTAGAAAGAGTCGATACACAAAAGAAAATCTCGGAGACACACAATTCGCGAAACGTACTTCACTTAGAATCTCCTCGATAGCAATCCAACCCTAGATCTTCAAGAGATCTAGAATGAGACTTTGAATTAAAACTTTAAAAATTGCTAATTTTTAAAGAGTGATAGTTTTCGAGCAAAAATCAACAAAAGGCTTGAGGGGGTATGACAATATTGATGCAAAAATGCTTGAATTATCAAATAGAGTCTAAATAATAATGTCGCATGGATGTCCTATTTATAGGGCTAATTATGGACGAAAATAATAAGAACAAAAACTACGTAAATTAGAATTCTAACTAGGAAAGAAGTTCCCATAATTAAAACTATAATTACCTAACTAATGAGACCTTCTAGAAGATCCCTTAATAAAAAAATGAAAATAACATTAAAATAAATAAAAAATCTGAATTAATAAAATACTAAACTAATGGATAAATATCAAAACTCTAAAATAGTATAAGGTTTGATCTTGAGCTTCCCAAACTCGCCATGCACGTTGATCTTCCTTTTACGTCGATCTTCATGCATACGTGATCTGCATGTATTGTTCTTCAAACCTTGATTCCCAATCTTTAATTGTTAACAAAGTAACAATCTTGGAACCCTTTAATGGCAGCTCTGGATTTGATTTTTTGATACTTATCGTGCCTTCATCACATACTTTTCCACAGACTTAGTATCATCATCGACAGCCTAGGTAATCCCATTTGTCTAATACTGCTGTTATTGCCATGCCACCATCTAATGTTGTGAACTCTGGATCCTCTTCATCCTCTATCCTTGTAGCAGATTCACTCATCCTTCAACAATTTGAGAAATTCATTATCAAAAACCTCATACTATGTTTGCTACAGCTAGTTTGTCCACTTCGAACCCTACAAGTATATCTTATCCAGCTTGGGTTTTAGATTCTAGAGCTACAAACCATATGTCTCTCAATACAGATTCTTTTGTTTCTATTAGTCCATCTAATTCTATATATGTTGCTACTACTGATAGGACTCCATGCCATCTTTTGGAATTGGTTCTGTCTTCTCGCATAATATTTCCCTTCCAAATGTTTATCGATCACATCCCTAAACTTGCCTTAAATTTAGCTTCTGTTGGTAAAATTTGTGATTCTGGTACTCATGTCCAATTTACCTCTACTTCTTATCATATTTAGGACCAACGTTCTCGGAGGCAGATTGGGACAGGCCATAGGCAAGGAGGAGGATTCTATGTTTTGGATCATTTTCAAACCCTAGGAGTTGCTACTTCTAGTGTCGATTTATCTATTTTTTATTTGAGTCTGTCATCTTAAGATTTTTATTTATGGAATTCTCGCATTGGACACGTTTCCTTTTCTCATCTGAAGTATATGGATGATAATGGATCTTTAAGATCTGTTAAGAGTCATGGCATTTCTTCTTGTAATGGATACAAACTCATTAAACTTTTTTCATTGTCTTTTCATCATAGTGCCTATGTCTCTATTTCTCCTTTTGACTTGATTCACTTTGATGTTTGGGGACCATCTAGATGGTCCCCAAACATATCTTCTTGATATGAAACCAATATTCACAGCAGATAAACATTGATAAGAAGCATGAACTCACCAGAGAAATTGTTCCCGAATTGATGTTCCACACCCTCAACTGCTGCTGCAATAGCTATCAAAAGCAAGAAGGGCAATAAAAATCCATCTAAGATTTTCCCCATTATTACCTCTTTCCACATCTCAATCTTATCTCTGAATTTCATAGTGCGCTTTCATCAAACAACTAAAGTGCGGGGAATAGCTTGCAGTGTATTAAATAACCAGTACAAAAACAAGAAAACCCGTTTAATAAAGAATCTGAACTGTATAGAAATATCACGAACTTGAGTCCAACACTAAAATATCACGTTCAAGAAAAAAAATTTAAGCTCAATACAGAAACTTTTGTCAACAAATAGTAACTGCAATTGAGTCCTATCGATCAAGATTTATTCTCAAATATCAAAGCTTGAAAACCTAGTGTTTATAGAGTTGCCAAATTGGTTATAGTTAAGAATTCAAAGCTTACAGTTGCGTTTTCTATGTCAGCAGTGCTTGTTTTCCCTTCGAATCCATAGGCTTCTCAGTTGAGTAGTTGAAGAGCAGAGGTTCATGGTACAGATTTGTACAGATTTCTGGAGAAGGAAGGGTTTATTTCAGAGGACGAAGGTCACGAGTAGAGATCATCAAAAAGTGGAGATGAGGCGGCAGACGGGAGACGACGGGTAGAGATGGTGAGTTTGTAGACGAGGCGGCGGCGAGTAGGGCTTCAGTGTGTTCGTTCATTTGGGGAGGAAAGAGGACAGCAGACGACAACAGAGGAGAGATGGCAGGAAAGAGGAGAATCTGAGATCGAGGGAAAAGAGAGAGGCGCGCAAGTTGAATTTCAGGGATTTAAGTATTTTTCAATTGATCCCCATCGTTCTCTTTCGTTTTAAATTTTTCTAAAATATTGAATAATTGTACTTAATAAAAAAATGGACATACACCGCTGTTAATTAATAACGGTGGTGTATGCATGAATATAGACCACAGACTCTTTAAAACCGTGGTATTTTTTCCTGGAAAATGTGCTCATACACCACCGTTTTTGGAAAAACCGTGGTTATTGGCTCCGTAACCACAGTTTTACGTCAAAACCGTGGTTAATCAAGGGTGGTATATCAGCGATTTTCTTGTAGTGTCTCCTATTCTTACAAAGGGAGATCAAGATTTTATGTCTCTTTCATTGATGATTATACACGTTACTATTGGATTTATCTTATGAAACATCATTCTGATTTTCTCGACATTTATACAACTCTTCGTGCTTTTATAAAAACTCAATTTTCAGATGTTATTAAGTGTTTTAGGTGAGACTTGGGCGTGGAATACACATCTAATAGTTTCAAAGAGTTGCTTGCTAGTGATGGCACTATACATTAGAGCTCTTGCACTAACATGCCCCAACAAAATGGTGTTGCTGAAAGAAAATATCATCACATCATGGAAACAACTCGATCTCTTCTTCTGTTTACCTTTGTTCCTAGTGAGTTTTAGGGAGAAGCTTCCCTCACCTCTGTTTATTTGATAAACATAATACATTCTGCCCTTACATCTAGCGTGTCTCCCTTTGATACACTTTTTGGTTATCCTCCTGACTATACTTCTTTGTGATTTTTTGGCTGTGCTTGTTTTGTTCTTTGCCCCCATGTTGAGTGCAGTGAGTTATCTTCTCATTTTGCCTTGTGTGTTTTCCTAGGATATGGGGATGGTCAACAAGGTTATCGGTGTTTTGATCCTGTCAGTCATAAGCCTTATGTCTCTCATCATGTTTTCTTTATTGAACACATTTCTCTCTTTTCCATTCCCTTCTATCCTAACACTATGTCTAGGTCTGACCTTATATATGCTGACCCATTTGCTAGTGATATTAAGCTTGAACATGCAGGTATTGATCATGATGCATTTGATGATGATGTTAATATTGTCCATCCTGCCTCTCATGCTCCATCTCCACCTCCTATGATCGTGGATTCTTCTTTTCATCATTCCACTCATGTCAGGAAGGCCACTCGATTCCCTAATTTTGCTTACTCTTCATATTCCCCTTCATTCATAGCTTTTCTCTACTTTCTCCACAATTTCTAAACCCACATCCTATAAAGAGGTTGCTCTTGATCCTTTGTGGCAACATGCTATGAATGATGAACTTCAAGCTCTACACAAGACTGATTCTTAAGATTTGGTGCCTCTTTCACGAGGTAAGCATGCCATTAGTTCTTGATGGGTTTATAAAATCAAAATAAAGGCAGATGGATCCATTAAGAGATACAAAGCAAGGTTGGTTGCCAAATGTTTTCCCCAATAGTATGGTCTAGATTATGAGAAAACCTTTGCTCCCGTCACTAAGATGACCACGGCTCGTATCCTCATTGTTGTTGCTACGGTTCGTCAATAGGATCTCTCTCAGATGGACATTAAGAATGCTTTCTTACATGGAGATCTTATTGATGAGGTCTAACATGACTCCCCCCCGGAGTACCCCACGAGGTTAGACAAGTTTGTCGGCTTAAGAAGTCTTTATAACAAGCATCTCGCTCTTGGAATGAAACCTTCTCTATTGCTCTCATTTCCCTTGCCTTTGGTTCGAGTGATTGTGATCATGTCCCCCTCATTAAGATTTCGGACTATGAAATCATTATTCTTTCCTTGTATGTTGATGATTGTTTGGTGTTTATTTGCCCTAGTTTATTATAGGAATTTTGTATCTTTTGAATGCGTATTTATGTGGATTTTATGTTTTTATCTTCACTTTTGCTCTATTGGAAGAATTTGCTAAGTTTATTCAAAACTTGAGCTTTTGTCTAAAAATCAGGATTTTAAGGCGCATAAATGTGGCAAAGAGGTGAGCTTCAAGGAAGAGCTCCAGTTTTAGAGTCAAGCTGAGGGACCAACTGATGGCCGAGCCCAACTAGCGCCCCAAACTAATAAATTTTTAGGCCAAACTGAAGAAGTGAAGCCGCAGCTGATGAAGTGGAGAGCTGAGCTGAAGCACAACTGATGAGTTAAGATCCAGCTGTAAAAGGCAAACTGGAGCCGCAACTGAAGGAGTGCAGCTGAAGCGTCGGGACTGGAGGAAAAAAGCTCGACTGAAAGAGCCAAACTGAACTGACCTGCCCCGTCAGTGTGTGGATCCCTGCGGCCGTGGGGCATGTGCCTATGGCGAGACACCCTCGCGAGCACGCGACACCATAGCTTTGTGAGTGCGGGGCACACCGCCAGCGCGCGAGGCGTCAGTCGTAGCTCCCTCGATCAGTTTTCGATTCCGCGATCAGTTTTCTTCCCTCCTTCCATAGTCCAGCTTTGAAGCAAGGCTTTAATCCTCCACATGGCCAGTTGGAAATATAGAATAGGAGGAGACTTTTGGAGCCTAGTTTAGTAGGAGGAGTTTGGAATTTAATTCCCCTAATTACTATACCTCTTAATTACTTGTCTCCCAACTCCCATACCATATCTTTTCATATCTCTCAATTTTCCTCTTATCACCAACGACTCTCTATCATTCATACACACATCTCACTTCAGAAATCTCTCACCATTATCATCGCTCACTCACTTCACCATTCCATCATCTCTCTTCACCACCATTATCAAGTTCCAGAAGGGAGAAAAGAGAAAGAAAGGAGACAAGTGAGAGTACAAGCTTGAGAAAGGAGGCACGAGAAGAAAGGCTCGACTCCAAGCCATCCACGGAAGCTAGGCTTGTTCGAGGACCTCCTTTTGGTATCTTCTTTTCTAGCTTAGCTCATTTGTGGGGGTATTGTCCCAAAACTCTTAAGACAACAAATATTGTAGAAGTTTTATGTTATTTGCATTTGATTTATGAGATGACGAACTTGTATGATATTTGTGTTGTTTTGAGCATGATGATGGGCTAATTCCTTTCATTAGGGGGTAGATAATCGACTTGGTTTCGATCCGTGCTTGTGATAGTTGTGTTCTTGTTGTTGGTATTGTGCTTGTTTACGTTGAGTGCTTGATCACCACTTAACATTACTAGGCTCTAGATGAGACCGAGAGGAGATTCTAAAGCCCGGCTTAGGTTCCTTCAATATTAGATGGACTAGATTTCATAAGCCTAATCATTAATCTTGTTTGTATAATATAGCCGATAGGGGTTTAATGGATAGATCGTGACAATTTTTGAAGTTAAACCACTTGAAGGGGTCTATTGTATGTCCAAGATTAATTAAACCAACTTAAAACAAGCTAGGAGAGAAACCAATGAGAGAATCTACACCCTAATGCTTGTCTCATAATCTCTTTTCTTCGTCTTTGATTTTGTTATTGTTGTGTTGACTATTTCCCTTTACTTGTTTAATTTCCCTAGTTTCGTAAAAACCTCTCAACCATGATTAGAATGTTTAGGTTGTATTTTAAATTCTTGTACATGTTTGCATAAGTAGCATAAAAAGATAGTCTTCTCTAAGCTTTCCTCGAGAGACACGACCCGAGTTAGCTCTTCGCCCTACAATCGACCCCATCCTCTTGCGGGTCCGGATTGAAGTAGTTGTGTAGGACAAATCAGAACCAAATAATGATATGATTATTACCGGGAGTGACACAAATGGGATTTCATCCTTGAAATCAGAATTGGCATCTCATTTTGAGATGAAGGATTTGGGCCCTCTTCGCTACTTTCTTGTTATTGAGGTTTGCAGGTCTCCTAGGGGATATCTTCTCTCCCAATCAAAGTACATCACTGACATCCTTGAGTATACTCATCTCATTGATACTCCTATAGAAGCCAATGTTCAATATTCTACATGTGATGACTCACCTCTGGCAGACCCTACATTGTACCGCACCATTATTAGGAGCTTGGTCTGTCTCACTATCTCTCGTCTGAACATTGCTTATGTTATTGACATCGTCAATGAGTTTGTCTTTTCACCCATCACTATTCACTGGTCTGCTTTTTTTCATATCCGTCACTATCTTCGAGGTATAATGTTTCATAACCTTTTTTATTCATCTATATCATCTCTTAAACTTTGTGATTTCTCTAATGCTAATTGGGCCAGTGATCTTATTGACCGCAAATCCACCACTGGGCTTTTTGTTTTTCTTGGTGACTCCCTCATCTCTTGTAAAAATAAGAAACAAAAGATTATTTCTTGCTCTTCCATAGAGGCTGAGTATCGGGCCATGACTTCCACTACCACTAAGATTGTTTGGTTACGTGATTACTTACTGACATGATGAAGCCATGCAAGGCATTGAAGGTCCTGAACCCGAGCTGCAATTCAAAGGTCCAATGACGTGACTTGGAGCAAAGAAATTAAAAGGTTATTTCCAAGTGTTGATTCGCAAGAAGTTCAAGGAATTAGAAGATACAAAGTACAGCCATACTTTAGTTAATTTATTAACTAATGAAGATCAAGATCATACCATGGAGAATATAACTTGAAGAGTTGAAGAAGAGAGCAAGAAGAAGTGCACTTGTGCATGGAGCTGTTTTCGCCCTTGATTTAATTTAATTAAGGGGTTGATTTTTATCTAGACTATAGTATTTATTTAATTAATTTAGACTATAGTTTAGATCAGTTTTTAATTAATTTTTAAGTGTAATTTTCGTTCTTTTTAGTATAGGTTTGACTAGAATTGTATTTAAGGCAATTTCCAACCTTGAATAGAATTCTAGTTTAGGTATTTTTATAATATAGTTAGAGATCCTTTTTGGATCAGATTTTTAGGTCTTTTTAGAGTTTAATTTCGTGCATGTTAGGCCCTATAAATAGGGGAACCATGTTACTTTGATATTTTAGACATTATTGATTAAAATTGCTTTTGCATTCAATTTGTGTCTCAACCGTTCAAAGCTTTTGATTGTTTTCTGTCGAAAATACTCATTCTTGAAGTCTAGCAAACTTTGAGTCTTACATCAAGGGAACGTTCTAATTCACACGAGGAATTAGGGTGAACTCGCTACCGAGAAGTAACTTTGAGATTCGTTTTCGTTGTACAAGATACGCCGGGGATTAATCGGGTTGCAAATCACAACACCTCCATCGTCCAGCCACCATCTTCTACTTTCTACACCTTCCATCAACGTCCGTGACACTCCCAAGCCATCAAGACCTGATCGTGTGTCGATCAAGAAGGGTTCGGTTCCGTTTCTCGCCTAATTCGTCGTGTTCGTCATCAATACCGTAAGTACTTCATAGCCTTAACATACCCTATCTACTCTAGCCTTTCTTCACCATATTTCCAGCCCATAATAGCCTTTTCGTAGCCATAATAATCGTCCAAAACAGCCCCCTTACCTTTGGTTTTGTGTGTCTCTTTTGTGTCATAGTTTAAGTGCCGTAATTAGGTCTAGTTCGTCTTTAATATTGTTTTGAGTTGTTTTTTTTAATTCAGATTATTTTGAGTTATTTGAGTTTTAGAGTAGGGTTGAATCCTTCCTTAGTTGGCGTGTTCGATTCTATAAGTCTTCCGCGCGTCCTCGTATCCTGTACAAATTGTCCGGGTTATATCATGACATGGGTGTCTACATCCTTGATCCGACTCCAATGCACTGTGACAATAAGAGTGCCATCCAAATTTCTCACAACTCTGTCTTTCATGAGCACACCAAGCACATCGAAATAGATTGTCATTTCACTAGTCACCATTTACATTAAGGAACTCTTACCTTACCCTTCATTACCTCTTCATCGCAATGCGCTGTCGTCACGCGCCCAAAATAAAATTGTTCTTCCGAATGCCCAAATAGGTGTAGTAGGTGGGAAGTATAGGTCAAATCCTTAGGGAACGATGTATTCTTCTTTCAACTGTAACTTTGGGGTTTTGAGAGAATAATTATTTAACTAATCAACTGAAACAAAATGAGTAATCAATATATAAAAGTCGGATTGAGATTACAATGAATAGTGATATGCCTCATTTCGTTCATCGGTGCAAAAATATCAATTCAAACATCAAACAAACTAGTTATGGAATGCCGAAACCCGCTGATGCATTCCTCATTTCTCCTTAAGAATCATTGAACAAAAGAACCCTTATTATCCAAACTCTTATTAATTAACAACCCGCAAGAACCCTTAACATATTTAATTAATCAATAGATTTAGGAATTAAAAAACCCGGTTATATTATAAGGATTTGAACCCGTATGCCCATAATATCCCCATATGCCCACTGACAAAGAAAATCAGTCTTACCACTTATCAAACCGATTATACAATTACAGATCCATCGAATTTGATTGGTTTTAATCTTTAATCAACTAGCTGTATATTGGCCACTACACAATTAATCAATTCAGAATATAAACTTGCTATCTCGGACATAAAAATGTATCAGTGTGTGAATTGTGTAAAATCGATCAAACCTCACGATATGGGCATACCAGAATCATTATAATCTCATCCCGGAAAATAACTTAGCCACTCATATTGAACCCAATACACGTGATCATTATAAAATATGATGAAATGGAAATAAATTAAACAATGATAAAACTAATAGAGAGAATTGTCTACAAACTGTATAGAAAACCAAATGCTTCTTCCAAATGACATCTCAACTTTATATAGGTGAACTTCTTCATCAATCATTAAGAGCCATTAAATCTCATTAAGGGCATATCGTGATATTGGCTACATAATCACTGATTCCTTGCTCCAAATCGATCCTTCATCATTCTTCCATATCTTGATGATTTTCCTTCCATATTTACAACATTATTTCGTTCATGTATTTCACACCTTCCATCTCCATATTATTCCTGCAATAACCAACAATATAATGATTTAAGTCAAAAATATATAAAAATATAGATAATAAATATGCAATATTTGTGACTTATCAGCCGACCTACTCACTAAGTCTCTTCCGCTTCCGTATTTTCTTGCTTTGGTTGGAAAACTCTTGATGCTCGTCGTAGCAACATCTGGAGTTTAAGGGATGATGTTAAAATTATATATGTAATATTGCTTAGCCGTTAAGGGCAGTCTTGTAATTTTGTATTCCCCTAATGACACCCTTATAATTGGGCATTTGCTTCTAACCTCCACTAGTTAGTCTTTTGTTATTCATCTTTTTGTAAGCTATATGTGAAACCCTTTGTGTAATATACTATCTCTTACCTTGTTCTTCAACAATAGCTTGTTTCTCTACCTTCGATTTAGTTTAAGAAGCAACAACAGTCATTTTTGTCATCAATTACAAATATGGTATAAACTAATTGAGATGCTTCTACACTGCACCTAACTAATACCCCAATATCTCATCCCCACCAAAAAAATGAAGGAAAATGTGATTTTCGCCAATGGTTTCTAGAAGATGGAGTCGGATTCGAATCCTCTATGGAAGTGGAAATAAATTGATTTGCAAATAGCGAAGCCCAAAAACAAGATGTATCAATTGCCGGAATTCTTCCACTAAGACTGCCTAGGATTGCATGCAATCCTAGGCCCAGAGTTGGAGCCGAAATTGGCTGTGGCCTCGGATTGTGGCTGAGAGTGGTTGGCGGCGCCATATTACTTAGCTCGGTGTAGAACGGCCTCAGGGTCGTATTTGGGTGCAGTATCAGAGTTGCGTATAGGGTTTCTCTAACCTCTCAAATTTTGATAACTGCCACGCCTTCTGACAAACATTGTTGAGGTAGTTCTTGTTGATGTTCGTTTCTTTGTCCGAGCTTTAGATTGACGACGTAAAGTCTGAGCGATTGAAGCTTAGATCATCTCTTCAATTGGGGATTTTTTCAGCAAACCCTAGTAAAATAAGACTCTTAACTATTTTTAGTCGGGCAAATGAGGAAAGTTAATGAACATTAATTGAGGGATGGATCAACTTGGGAAGAAATTTTATTTCGAAATTAAATAGAAATTTCAGATATATATAGTTAAAGAATTAAATTGGACGTTCACCTTTATTTAGTGGTATGCCCTCAATGATAAGTTTATCCTTTTCTTTTTTCAATAAAATAAAATATAATCCAATTTATAACATTGAGATTAACCTTGGGCCATAAAAGGCCTTCAAAAATTATACCACTAGAATTGCCCCGTCTCTTCATCATTTTATGAACCATAAAATTAGCATTCAAAAATATCTGCCAAACTTAAACCACTAGAATTTTGTTGAGCTGTTTAAGCTTTAGCTCGAGTTTCTTTTACGTTTCTCCGTGCATTATTAATTTTTGTTACCCAATTAAAATTATTAATTTTTATTGATGAGTTTTTTTTTTTCAATTTCAATTTTTTTGTTTAAATTTAATTTTAAAATTATTAATTAGGATTAATTATACTCAATTAGAATATATAATTATTAATTTAAGACAATCAATTATTAACTAAAATTTGAAAATAAAAATTATTAATTTTTATTGATCAGTTTTTTTTTCAATTTCAATTTTATTTATTTAAATTTAGTTTTAAAATTATTAATTAGAATTGATTCTACTAAATTAGATTATATAATTGTCTTAAAATAATAAATTACATATTAAAAAATAATCAAATGACATACTTGTGTATACGTATTATTAATAATTTTAAAATTAAGGATACACATAATAGATTAAAATTAAAGAAAAAATAAAAAAATATATAATTTTTATTATGTGGCATAACGTGTCGCACAAAGGGTAGCAGATAAAATTTCAGTCGAGCACTAGACTTTTGAATTGTTTTCTTTTTTATTATTTTTCCCATATAAATAGACCACTGCTCCCTCATTCCTCACTTGGAAAGCTGTAACCAAAGAAAAAAAAAAGGAATTGAAGAAGAAGAAGAAGAAGAAGAAGAAGAAGATGGAAATTGAAAAAGGAGCACCAGAAATAGGTCAGAAATTATGGAATATAGTTAGAATAATGTTCTACATGATGAGGAGAAGCAAAGCTAAGACGAAGATAATGGTGGAGCTGAACATGCTTGTGAAGAAGGGTAAGAACGCCGGCAAAGCCATAAGCAACCTCATCCTTCACCACCACCACCACCACTACTCCGCCCTCACTTGCCGCTCCAACGACGTCACCGCCTCCTTCGTCTCCCCTCGCGAGTACGAGTTCAGCTGCAGCAACACCCCTCTCTACAAGCGCAGAAACCACCACCACCACCACAACTACCAGGCCGAAGAACTCAAACTAATGCACAAAGTCTTCGGTATTTTAAGCCGCTACGACATCGTGGAGGCGTCCCCGCCCGCCGCGACGCAGCCGTTCTCGGCGGCGGCGGACAGTGACGATCAGCTGCAGCTGCAGGTGGACAAGGATGCTGAGGAGTTTATCAAGAAATTCTACAGAGAGTTGAAGAAGCAGAAGCCATTAGCGGCGTTGGAATCTCCATCGCCGTACCGTGAGTGGGCTAGCTGAGGTGAGGTAGATGGCGCCGAATTAATTGAAATGAAGGCCACCAAAATTATGTTATTCAATCAATGACTATTTTATTACCATTTTACTTGTCTTTCACGTTGCGCATAAACTAGAAATGATCTATGGAGTTCTTGCTCTTTACATATATATAACTTTTGAAGAAGTGGGAGAGGACAGGGAAATTCTACCAAGTTTCGAAAAATTCCATTCTCTTTTCTTTTTAATTTCTTAAAGAGTTCTTATGTATATAGATGTTACTTTTTTTATGTGATATATGTAGTAAATAGAAATAATATGTTACATTTTTTTTGGCTTTAACGTATATTGCCCGATTTGTTGCGTTAATTAGCAGGAGATGAGGTCTTCTTCCAATTCAATTTTCATATTACACTCTTTATCCCAGCGAACAAATTCACTATTTTAATGATGTTTAATTGTTATAAAAAAAATACAAATTATTATAATATAATTAATCATAATTAATATTTATAGATAAAAAATATATACATTAATTATGGAATTATCAGTTATTAAATAGAAAATTGAAAATTAAATAACAAAAAATATCTATTAACTTAGTGAAATAAATCGTAATTAATAATTATAAAATTAAATTATCACAAAAAAATTAATTAACAAAAAATGAATAAATTCAAAGTCAAACGCCAAAAAGGATAAGAAAAGTGAACTCTAAAGGATCTCAAGTGAATTAGCAAGGTATTGATGATATTATATATGTTGAATGAGTAAGTTGTATCCATGCTACACCATATATATAAATATTCACACGCGCATTTATGTCTTTATATAAATTTGTGATGAATAAAACATTTGGTGCGGCTAGTTCATTAGATGCAATAGTTACCATCCCTAAATTTTGGACACCAAGAAAAGTGGGCTACCATGGTCACTTTTTGTAATGGTTCGTATGGCTCATAAAGTTTGCAGATAACGAGCGCTGTCTTTATTACATGTTTTTTTGTTTATATTCTTTTTGTATTACTTCTTTGGTCCTTCCGTCAATAAGTTGTTGGAAGGTCGCTTTCTATGTATAATAGAGGCAATTAGGAAAACTACTACGAAGTCTCTCTACTGAAAACAAATATTACTTTTCTATAAATAAATATCTAGATAAAATTAATAAGTTAGTCAGGCTTAAACATTTTTCTTCCTTTTAGATGTCTTAATATGTAGGCCTATTTTTATATGACAAAAACTTGCATGCATTAGGTGTATATAAGCTTATATTAGAATAAGTTAGTCAGGCTTAAACATTTTTCTTTTTTAATTAAGATGTCTTAATATGTAGGCCTATTTTCATATGACAAAAACTTGCATGCATTAGGTGTATATAAGCTTATATCAGACGGTCAACGCATTTGACTGGGTCAAAAGCCGGTCAACGCGCGTTGACCTGATCAACCCGCATAAAAGAAAAATGGTAAAGTAGGTGATACTTTTTAAGGATACAGATGATACTTTTTGAATTTTGAGTGATACTTTTTAGTATTACGGTTGATACTGATTTTGAGGGTTTTTATTTATTTATTTTGACCTATACTTTTTAAGGTTACAGATGATACTTTTGGCCTTTTGAGTGATACTTTTTAATATTACAGTTGATACTGATTTTGAGTTGACCGGATCAACGCGCATTTTTCGGTATTGACCGGTCAACGCGTTGATCCGATCAATGCGCCTGATGGTGCACCTAGTGCACACAAGTGCTTCTCTTTTTATATATAATTAGTGCATTTACTAATATATACCCATATGCATAATTATATTGAACATTAATTCATTGTGAAAGAATAAAATATACATAGGCAGGAAATTTACTTATGTAAAGATTGTCTTTTCCAATAATTTTCTTAATCGCGGTGAAAAATTCAATCAGCCTATATAAATAGGATGAAAGGAATATTTACTATATGTACATATGAAATATATTTTTTCTAAAATGTAAATTTGAGAAAATTGTTTTCAGAATATTGACTGGAATATATCATCTTTTTTATCCTATATAACATTTGCCTCCCCCTAAAGATGGCCTATTATTGAAGTGGTGTAATTTTGAGATTTTCAGTTGGAATTCCACTAACACAACTAGTTGTATCTGTCATAGGTTCATTTGTATGGTTTTTCTTTTGGAGGGGAGTCAATTTTGGGCTCCCATGATGTATTTCCACTATGTTGATATATACAGGTCAGGGATCTGCCTAATCCCCCACCCGTTAGGGTGTTTTCCTTAAAAAAAAACTAGTTGTATCTGTCACACTTGATTTTCCAAGTGTTATTTACCACTTTTGTATGGTTTACATAAGAACGGGGTTGAATCATACCAACATAGCCTATATAAATGGGATAGAGGGAATATCTACTATATGTACACATAAAATATATATTTTTTCTAAAATGTAAATTTGAGAAAATTATTTTCATAATATTGACCGGTATATAACTACTTTTTTCTCCTATATAAAATTTGGCCCCCCTTAATGATGGTCTACTGGTAAAGTGGTGTAATTTTGAGATTTTCAGTTGGATTCTCAACAACGCGGCTAGTTATTTGTCGCCCGATTTTTCAAGTGTTATTTACCACTTTTGTGTGGTTTACAGACTATTACATAGAAACAGACTTGAATCTCACCAACACGTCTAGGTGTTTGTCTGTTACACCTTATTTTGTAAGTGTGATTTACTAATTTTATGTGGTTTATAGAATATTATACAAGAACAAGATTTAAGCAGTGGCCACAAATTAAATCGATCCATATATGTCAAGGAGATCTCCTATAAGATATATTAGACATATATTATTTGACACAAGAAGGTGCCCCCTCTTTTTTCCATTTTTTTTCACTTGTCCCCCCTTTCCTTTTCCTTTTATTTTTTTTAATTTTTTATTTCTTCTTTTTTTTAAATATATATATATATATATAATTAAAATTTTCAATTAATTTTTTTTATCTGACGTCTCACGCAATGTACTTGCCTGACACTAATGCGTGGCTCATGCACTATATACTAAAATTGAATTATTGAACCCTAAAATTGAAGTGAATTAATATTTTTTTTACACGACATCTCACTTAGCACTCGCTCGATGCTAACGTGAGGATCGTGCGCTGCACTTGATAATTAATTTTTTAAAATAAATATTTATCCTAAATTAGAATTATTGAACCTTAAAAGTAAATTGAATTAATTTATTGTTTTGTCTGATGTCTCAGTCAGTGTACCTGTTCGAAGCTAACGCGTAAGTTCATACATTGTGCTCGATACTAAATGAAGGTTTAAAAAAAATAAAAAAATGAAAAAAATGAAAACAAAAAAAAAAACATAAAAAAAATTGCGTTCCTAGGCGCATGAGGGTCACGGGCCACGCATGGACGCGTGAAGCTCATGTGTGATACGAGCCTAGGAGGTGCCAATGATCGAGTTCAAGTGTTTGGGAAAAGAGGCGCGAGTGGATCGGTTGCGCCAAATGGGGCGATATGCAGTGCGAGTGGAGGCGCGAGTGACTCGCACTGACACACGTGATTTTTCTTTCTGCCGGGCGCGAGTTGCAGCGTGATTCAGGGTGCGAGTGACCCCGTGTTGCGCCCAGTAGCGAAATTTTCATAATTTTCGATTTTTAGACTTATTTATTTCCTTTTTGTTATTTAATTCCTACTAGGATTTTGACTATTTTTGCCCACGTATATCTTTGTACTAGATTATTATTAGAAAACTTTTTGATATTATAATTTGAGAATTCTCGGCGTGAGATTTTTATTGAACGTTGCGTTCAACCCGACTTATCAAATAGTACATCACAACTGTTTGTGGCATCTTCAATTTTATTTCGAGGTTCTTATTTTCAATCCCAGTAGGGTTATAAGTTTCATATACCTATAGTTCGTATGCGTTGTAAAATTCGGGTCGAGGATTCCGCCCTTCTGTAACATGATACAGTCCTAGGGTCCTCGATCGCATCAATGTGCCTAGGCGGAAAAATGCGGGTATTGACCGTTGGGGGGGGGGGGGAGAGACGGGGTGGAGGTTGTATGGATTTGTGCCTATTTGACCCGTCTAACGGATTATGACCTGTTAAATAATTTAACATAAATTTTTGTCATATATATACACACACACAGTAAACCTCACGAAGATGAATCACAGTCACATATATAGCAGCAAATTCGTTGAAGTAATTATGTAATGGAAAAAAATGTAAGTAGCAACTAGTCACAACCATTAACATATATTAGACAAAACCATAAATATAAACGAAAAAGAATATATTGACTAAGATTTTAAAAAATAAATATTCTTAAAAAGCTAGAAAAATTTCACCGTACTAAAGCTTGTCAAAAACGAAGAAGAAATTGAAAAAAAAAAACTGGAGAAAGGCGAAGAGAACGAAAAAAGTTCCCTCGAAATAGGATTTACAAAATGAGAAGTGAGAGAAGTGAGAGAAAGGGTCGAATTTTTTTAATTTATGTGGCTAGTACGATTTGGGTCGGGTCAGGTGGCACCGATTTGTCTTATATGAAAGTGTTGCGTACAATCGTTGTATGTAAGAATTTATGATATGTAAATAAAAATTATACCATATTTGATGAAGTATAATTTTAGTAAAGTAATTTGTTGAAATTTAAAAGTTTATTTAAATATAAAAGATAGGGGAGAGCAAAAATCAAACCGGGACCAAAATATCTAACCCAACCGAATTTTAATATATACAAATTATAATTATTAGGACCTACACCAAATTTTAGCCTTATTCAATTAAAAGTCAAAATATTTAATTAAGTAAATCCCATATTTTATGTGGATTTCTACTCAAATTTTAAATTATTTTTCTAACTAAAATTTAAATATTAAATTGGAACCGGTTAGAACCATCAGAACCGGTAGTTTGGAAATTGCCGGTTCTTGGTTCTGGAATCAACCGGCATGGCGTATTGCCGGTTGGTTTTCGATTCCCTATATATGGAACTGTTAACCGGTGGTTTCCGAACTTTGCACATTCTGGCAAACAAAGTGGGATATTTGACCTTCCAAAGCAATTTTACAATTATTTATGCATCAAACCTATTCGTTAACAAATTTGATAGCAATTTGCTTTAATTTTTTCTTCTGGTTGGAAGTCCGGTTATATTTTTAAGGTTCAGAAATGAGACCCTCCGGTCTAATTTTCCTATCTCACTCTTCTGTACTGTTATCAAATATAATTTACTATTTTAGAAATATTTATTATAAAAAAAAAAAAATATTACGATGAAATCAATCATAATCAACTTTTATAGATAAAAAATTAAAATTTGAAAAAATTACATACCAGAAATATGAGATAATCAACCCTGATAATCAATAAACTATAATAATTTTTAATTTGGTAGGATGAACACTAAATAGTAAATGTAAAATTAATTTAAAGCACCACGATTGAAATCGAAGAAAAAATTAAAAAAAAAATATTGTACAATATGTAGGAAATGCAACACGAAAATGTAATAGACAATTATAAGATAATTTTTACAATAATTTGGTCTGTCGTCGGTATAACGACCGACTGCATATAATCTTTGTAGCTACACGACGTATTTAGATAAGCAATATTTTATTTTTTATAACAAAAAAATAATATGACAAATTATAAGACAACTTCCTTTGGGCTGTATATGCTGCCTAGAATCTTTGTCTGTCCGTTCAATAGTTTAATTAGGTTAGCAGTCATATTCTTGATCTCGTTTTCTCTGATTTTATGGTGTTCGATTTATTAAATTAGTAGCATACATACGGCACGTGCGAGGCACCAACTAAATATTAAATTAAAGATTTGTGGGTTTAGTGTGACGTTAGGTTTCGACATTACTAAATATGTTAAAAATATTAAAAAAAAAATGAAAGTATGTGTAACATATATACACTATATGTTATAAAAAATAGGGGTGAAACCAAAACAAATTCTTTAGAGGAAGGATTGTTCTTCACTGATAACGAGTAACGACACAGAATATTTTTAAAAAAATATCAATGAAAAACTACAAATAAAAATATAGTTGGGGTCCCCGACATGACAGCAAAATTAAATATTTTGAATTTGATATTAATTTAACTAATAATTATTCCGTAAATTTTTATTTGTCAATTTACATATTTTAATACATTCTCTCTAAATTTTAACTATATCAAATATCTACAAAATCTCTTACTTTTAACATATATCTATATATATATATATATATAAACAAATATATATTAATGTGAAAATACGCATGCTACTTTAATTACAAAATGAAACGGCTTTTATGTATTGTAAAATAACAATGTGAAGGTCCTTTTTAATGATTCAAATTTAAGTGGATAAAGTCTTAATTTCTTTCTGCTGCAAGTATCAAAACCAGTATAACTAAACTTTGTCTATATGGTCTGAAAAAATGATAATATCGTCAATATAAGTA
This sequence comes from Perilla frutescens, assembly GCA_026008535.1. Classification (NCBI taxonomy): domain Eukaryota; kingdom Viridiplantae; phylum Streptophyta; class Magnoliopsida; order Lamiales; family Lamiaceae; genus Perilla; species Perilla frutescens. The sequence goes on from BRKX01000018.1 coordinate 44,486,739, forward strand.
CATAAAAACAATATCAACACCCATATTTTTTTTAGATCCCTACATCAATTAAACATGATAAACATCACTTGAAAAATACTTTATGTATATTTTAAAGACAAAAACTTGTATGAGACCGTCTCATACATGAGACGGATCAATATATGTGAGTTAATGATATTTCACCCATAAATAATGATACATGTGAGTTAATGATACTCCACCCATAAATAATGATACTCACATGTGGGTATAAATAATGATACTTCACCCATAAATAATGATCCCCATATATGAGTATTGACCCGTCTCATATATGAGACGGTCTCACCCAAGTCTGCCTCTATTTTAAAAAGCACAAAGTCTCTTATCAGGCTTTGAAAATTAAAATCAGACCTTCAGATGGGACGGGTCTGTGCGTCAACCCTGACCCGACCCACTCCGCCCAAAAAAAGAAAACAAATTTGTCAGAAATAGTATCGTTCTTAACACTGAAAAGTATCATTCCGAAGTACACAAAGTATCACCCATAACCATAAAAAATATTGGTCTTCCAACTTATCGTATACGAGTTTCTTTAATTCAAATTATGATTTATTTCATCTCAATTAATGTTTAGAGATTCGGGATTTGGGGTTTAGTGTTTTTTTAAGTTTTTTTTTTATAGAATTTTTGGGGTATTTTTTAGGGATTAGAATTTTTTGGGGTGTTTTTAGGAGTTTATTTTGTGTTTTTAGGGTTTTTTTGGGGTGTTTTTAGGGGTTTATTTTGTGTTTTTTGGGGGTGTTTTTAGAGGTTTTTTTTTGTGTTTTTTAGGGGTTGTTTGTAGGGTTTATTTTGTGTTTTTTAGGGGTTGTTTTTAGGGGTTTATTTTGTGTTTTTAGGATTTATTAATTCCATTTTACGAAATAAATTCAATCAATTGATTTGAATTTTACATTCACTAACTTTATTTTAGGATATAAATTTTTGGAAAGAAAATAAAAAAGCAAAATAGAAAATTGAAAAAAAGAGAAAAATCTGCCAGAAAAAAAAAAAAAATATCATGCTCCCGCCGGACACTACCCATATGGTGCACCTAGTTTGCAAGAGACTAGCTCTTTAAAAAGACATGGGTATGGGTAGCATCAAATTTACCACCGCCCACACAACAAAAGAAAAAAAAAAAGTAAAAAAATGGAAAGATAATAGCTAGGGTTCTAATTTACTGGTAAGTAGCTCGAATTCTCTTTAGCCCGGCCTGTAACACGAATTAGTAGTCCTCAAAGTAAGACAGTTAAATTTATTACACAATGATCATCAATAATCAAATTCCAAGAAGGAAGATAGAGATGAAGCACAATTAGTGATCAGTAACGAGTGGATTGAAAAGTTTGTGGCCATGATAGAACAAAAGTCTCTCTCAAGCATTAAAATGGAGTTAGAATATTGCTTGAATAGGCTCCATTCCACATATCATACTTATCTTGATATTTAGCAGTTTATTTGGGATCCTACTCTGAGTATGCATAAGTGTGAGGCTCAAGCCTTCCCTACATTTAATTTTATTTCACATCATCAAGTGCAAATGTGCATGCTGCATTTTTCATAATTGTCATAATTTGACTTTTCTTCCCCTATTATTGCAATCACATTTATGGGTATTGTTATAGCTGTCAATTAAGTTGGTTGAATGATCAAGTTTGATTCACTAATCTTTTTTCATACGTTTCTATTCTTAAACCTCTCATCTGTACGTTTCCAATTAAATTTGAAGACATTCAAAATTTAAGTGGTTAGAATTATTTTTCAAAATTGTATATAAACAATTTAAGTGTAGTTTTGTATAATGATGGACAATGTCACATTCCACATATATGAATGAATTAATTTATGAAAATTACTTTTTACATCATAAATGAATAAAAAATTGAACTTACATAAATGCCCATTAAGTTATTTTTTTATTAAACACAAAAATTAAAGAAAAAAAAAGAACCTCTCATCCTAGCTGTCTGTATCTTCACTCTTCACGCAATTCCTACTGCCATCAACCCCATACCACCGCCGCCGCGGCCGGTCAAACAGCCACCACCAATCATGATACGATCCTAAGTGGGGTGCTGATGATCGAGTTCGAGTGTTCGGGAGGAATAGCGCGAGTTGCAGTTTTTCTTTGGGCTAAGCGCGAGTGGACCCCTGTCGCGCCCAATAGCGGATTTTTAATTATTTCCAAATTTTTGGACTTTTTTATTTACTTTATGTTATCTAATTTCTACTAGGGTTTGCTTATTTCCGCCCACCTATATAAGGACTTGTACTGAATTTTCATTAAACAAATTTTTGATATTATTGATTTTGAGATTTCTCTGCATGAGAATTTTATTGAACTACGTGTTCATCCCAACCTATCAAGCAGTACATCACATCTGTTTGTGGCGTTATCACTTTTATTCCGAGATTCTTATTTCTAATCACAGTAGGGTTGTAGGTTTCATATACCTATAGTTCGTTTGCGTTGTAAAGTTCGGTTTGGAGAATTCTGCATTATCCCTTTGTAACCTGATACGTCCTGAGGTTGATTCCCGTCGTCACCCATCTACCAGCGAGGATCACATCAAATCACCATCCCAAATATCATCCTTCTCCGTCTTCCCACCCTACTCTTTGTTACCCACTTTTTCATCAGTAGTGGTTCGGAAAATACAATTTGAACTCATTGAAGAGTGTTTGAAAATGCACTTTTCGAAACTACTGAAGGTGTTTGAATATCTAATTTTTGAATAAAGTTGAATACGATTTTGGTGTTTCTCAAAACTGGTTTTTCGAACATTTTGAATATGTTCAAAGATGATTTTTCAAACATCCTACTCAAGATTCGAAATTCTCAGTTTGAACTATTTTCCACTCCTAGCAGTATCGCCCGACGGCAGAGGCTAGTGAACTTAGTTGCCCTGGTAGGAAGCGACGGGACAATTGATGATGGTAAGATTCGCATGGAGGACTGATTATGATTTTTCTTTCTTTTTTTTTCTTTAGTTGCAGCAGGGGGCGGTAGTGGCGGTGATGGTGGAGAGGAAAGCCAGAGAAGATGAACACTCATCGAAGAAAACATCATTTTTTTTCTTTTGCTATTTTTTCTTTCTAATTTGTGATGCATTGAGAAATTTTTATGGTGTAGGAAAGTAATTTAAAGGGTCTTTAAGTAAGTTCAAAAGTATTTTAATTTTCCTTTTTGCATTTGTGGTGCAAAGAGTAAAAATCATAATGTGAATAAAAACCCCCTTAATTTATACATGAATATCGCAACGTCAAATCCCTAACTTTATTTAGGCAACACATTAGAGGTTGGTTTGAATTAAACTACCAAATCACAAATAAAATAAAATAAATAATTGGTGATCGACAGAAATTAGGGTTTAGATTCACAGAAGAATAAATATTCTAGAGCTTTAATTTCATTGATTAATGTAAACATTTTTAATTAAATTATATGATTTATTCACTATTCCACTTTTATTAGGACAATCACCATATTAGTTAAAGTCTTTTGTCGAAGCACTCAAACCACATATTACATTCTTGAATTAATATGTTTATTCAATTACGTACTAACATGCAACTCGTAAGGTTCCAAATATTTTATGTCATCACAATTAATCTCAAATCTATGGATCTTATACTTTATATTCTTGTGCTAAAATGTTAAAACTGATCATTTAATTTATGAATTAACACAGGAAATCATGTTGTCGTGGTGATTAATCAATCAAACAAACAAACAAGACTAATAACACAATGAATAAAAGAAGAATCTAAATCATATAATAAAATATCAATTATTCTTCAAAATCAACTACTCTCGAACCTTAGAATATTGAAGAATTAGCTACTCATAACTAAACAAATAACCAAAAATAATTTAAAAGAAACATGATTGAAAAAAAAAAGGATAAACTTGAAAAGAGAATCTTGATCGTGCTCTTCAACTTCCGTTTCTCTCGCTTTTCAATATTTGTCTTTAGAAGTGAATCATGATGTATGGAATGATGCATGACACTCGAAATTTGTGAATTGAGTGTCGTTATATAGAGACGGAAAAGTTTGATACCAACAAGGAAAGGGATTGGGCTAAATTAGGGTTAAAATTGGAAGTCTCGAACTAAATCGCAACCTTACTGATTTGTCAATGTTTTAATGTACAAACTGCACTCAAGATCACATTGACTTCTAGTGCTTATTGAAATTGTAAACGCTGCGCAGTGAGGTATTCTTTATTGGTTTGCACAAAAGTGTACTTAGCAGAATGATAAATAGAACAAGTAAAGAATGCACGATGTGTTAGCCCAGTTCGGTTAACACCTACTCTAGGGGACCTAGTCCAGTGAGAAACAATCCACTAATCCAGCACAAATATGTACTTGGTTTCACATGTTTGAACTCCATTTGTACACTACCCTTTTTATAATTTGTACCATCTTTCGTGAATTAAAGTATGAGATCCCCCCATACTCTATAATCCCTCTAGTTCTCACAAATAAACTCTCCTGAGCCTACTTTTACCCAAAAGAATAAAATCTCATAGTTAGATAAAGAATCTATGTTAGAAAAAACTATCAAGGGTTTTCTGATAATGGGTTTTGATGAGATGTCAAAATATGTCAAAATACGCAAAGAGCTTTGAAGAACTGAAAAGAAATCAAGCAGAAAACTAAGGATGATCATATAAAAAATCAAGCTATCAAAGCCAAAAGAAATGATCAATCCATGTGAGAAAATAAAAGAAAGGAGAGAAAAGAAAAAGAGAGAAAAGAAAGGAGAAAAGAAAGAAACCAGACAAGAGCTGAGTAAAGAAAAGAGAGAGAAAAGAACAGAGAGAAAAAGAAAATATCCAACCACAAAGGGCTATGAAAAAGAAGCTGTAGCTTGCTAGAATAGTTAGCAAAGCAAACTGGAAGTTTCAGGTACCATGAAGAGAAGTGTCAAATGCCACCAGTCTACAGTGATGAACTGAAAAAAAATACCAGTTCAAGGCACCAGCTTAGAAGTGCCAAATTCCAACTGAAGAGAACTGAAGGACATGCCAGTTCTAGCCCAATTCCAGCTGAAGAGAAGAACTGAAGGGCATGCCAGTTCGAGATCAATTCCAGCTGAAGAAATTTTCCAGCTGAAGAGAAGAACTAAATGACATACCAGTTCGAGATCAATTCTAGCTGAAGAAATATTCCAGCTAAAGAGAAGAACTAAAGAACATGCCAGTTCAAGATCAATGCCAGCTGAAGAGAAGAACTGAAGGACATACCAGTTTGAGATCAATTCCAGCTAAAGAGATGTTCTAGCTGAACAGAACTGATGAACATACCAATTCGAGATCATTCATAGCTGAAGAAAAATACCAGCTGAAGAGAAGAACTGAAGGACATGCTAGTACAAGACCATTCCCGGCTGAAGGAATACCGGTCGAAGAAAGGATGATACCAACTGAAGGAGAATACCAGCTGAAGACCACAACAGTTTGAACTGATGACAATACCAGTTCAAGCAATACGAGCTGAAGGTGAATACTAGCTGAAGAAGTGTACCAGTTCAAGATCCGAGTTGAAGGAAATGCCAACTCAGGAAGTTCCAGTTGAATGAAATACCAGCTGAAGAGAAGACCAAGGTACAAGCTGAAGAAAAATACCAACTCAAAAGATACCAGCTGAAGAATGAAGTTCCAGCTGGTGAAGTTCCAGTTCGAAGGATACCAACTGAAGACGTATCAGTTTTAAGTCCAACTGATAAAGCGCCAACAACCGAACTAAAGACCAGTCCAAGGAAGTTTAAGCTGAAGGGACATAAGTCCAGAATGCCAGCTGAATAACACTGGTTCAACCTGCCAGCTGAAGTAAATCAAACTGGAGCTTAGAATGTATTAAACCATAGCCCAGAACTGCCAGCTGAAGTAAATCAAACAGGAGCTCAGAAGGTATCAAAATCTAGCCCAGAATTGCCAGTTGAAGCAAATCAAACTGGAGCTCAGAAGGTATCAAACCTTAGCCCATAACTGCCAGTTGAAGCAAATCAAACTGGAGCTCAGAAGGCATTAGGCCCTAGCCCAGAACTGCCAGCTGAAGCAAATCAAACTGGAGCTCAGAAGGCATCAAGCCCAAGCCTAGAACTGCCAGCTGAAGATGGTCTCAACTGAAGCTTTCCAAACTGCCAAGAGATGTGCAGAACTGACAAACGAGGAACTGAAGATTCCAACTGCCAGACAAAGCTTAGAACCGAAGATCAAAATAGAAGCCATAACTGAAATTCAAATTTCAGATAAGCCAAAGAAGATCTTGAAGTTAATGCAACCGAGATCTTGGAACAAAAGCTCATCAGAAGAGCAAAGGCAACTCAACGACTCTCTTTAAATGAAAGCCTCTCAACGGCTGTATTATTTATGATCACACAGTGATCATCAACGGTCATCACCCACTCATCTATAAAAGGTGAGCTACCTAGAAGATGACTGTCGACTTTTGACAATTTTGGAGAGAACTTTAGTTAAGACTTTCCGTGAAGATGTTCGCCAAAGCACTAAAGCCTCACGCTCAAAACTCAGAAGAATCAAAAGTCCAACTGAAGAGAAGGAGCCAGATCACTCATCAAGCTAGCTGTTGAAGATTTCCAACTAGAGCAACTCTCTCAGTTCAAGTGCTTCAGAGAACAACTGGTATCAGTTGATACCAGTTTCAAGACTGTATTCTTGAAGATCGAGCGAGATCTAAAATCATGTAAAGACGGGTAATAGCAGCTTATCTCTCCAGCGAGTAGCTGAGGATCATAAGTGTGAGCTTTCGACCTACCGGCTGAGGAGGCTGCGTTCGTTGGATCACCGTTTCCAGGACATCACTAGCTGAAAAGAAGGCTATGACTCATAAAGTTGTCTTCCCTATGTAACTGTAATAAAGGAACTTTACACTTGCATAGTGAATTGCCATTTTGCAGAAGGAAAATGGGACATAAAAGTTGGGCTTCAAACCTCTATAAATTGCTTGTGTGCTCTGCTTTACTTTTCGGTTCACTTGTATGTTTTAAACTGCACATCCCAAGCACACACAACACTCCAAGCTAGCAGATCATCTCAACTGATCTCCACAAAGCACAGATAACACCGCGAGTTAAAATGGGCCCTGAATCTCCTGTCTTTGTCTGATGAACTGACACTGGTGTAAATATCAAGCCTTAAAGACTCTCGTTTTCAATCTTGTTGATTTGTATAGTGGATGTTTGAACACTAGCCAGTGCATCATGTCGAACACCTAGACAAAAACATAAAGATATGTGATCTTCATAATAACAATCTTTAAGACATAAATGTCTGCACTAACAATCTCCTCCTTTGGCTTTATGACTAGAAAATCCTTAGTTTTTGATCTTCAATTCTTCTGCATAGTCAGCATATCTTGATCTTGTGTTCGGTGAGACAAATTCTTTGAAATTACAAATAAACAAATAAGAACACTTTAATGAACTCTCCAAATTTTCTCTCCCTCAATGTGTACCAAATCAGAGTGAATCATTATATGAATGAGAGAGAAAATGAAAAGAGATCGGTAATGAAAATGTCACTGATAAGTAGACCTATACAACTTTGTACATTACCATAAGAAAAAACAAAAACAAATTAGACAACATAAACCTCAGAGGTTATCTAATTTTTAAACAACCCCCTTTATGTGATAGGCAAAAAGATAAAGGAAATTAACTTAATGTGCTTTATCAGATGCATCATTGGAGGCCTCATCACCTCCTTCCTTGTTATGATTAGAGTCAGCATCAATAGTCGTGGCAAGATCAACAAGAGTCTATTTAAGTCTCGGTGACGAATGCAGAACACTACCAGAGGAGGGACTTGGCTTTCTCTTTGAAGCTTCAGTAAAGAGAGCGGCAAACGTAGCAACAACATCCTTACGAGTTGTGTGCTCTTGAATAGCCTTAGAATAAAATTCTAACTCAGAATCCAAGTAGGTGAGCAGAGCTGCAGAACTCGTGGGAAGATCTTTCTTGATAGCATTAGCAGCAGCGGTTAGCATGAAAGCCGCAACACCTGGCGTAACAAGTGGAGCCACCCTTTTATGAACATTGTGATGAACTACGTTAGAGCAAAACTATAATCGTCATTCCAAAGGAGTCATGCGATCATGTTTCTTAGGAATGTTCTTCTGACACTTGATGATATCAAAAATTAGAGAAGGGCATCCCATATGAAGCATTGTGGCAGAAGACTCAGCATAAATCATAATTCTGTCAAACACAATCTGACCAAAGTTAAATTTTCATTGTGTACTAATGCAGTAAGGAGTGCTACAAGACTTTAAGACATTGACGAGCGATGTTTAGTAGGCATCTAGTTATGGATAGCAATCTTGGTTAGTACAGAATACTTGTTCTTAAGATTTGAGGCAAGTATAACTTTAATCTTTACAGGCCAATGCAACAATGTGTCCTTGAGTGAGTTTGACTAAAATTGAATCGAAATTAGTCCCTATGGACAGTGGACCACTACCTTTGCAACCAAAATATGTTGAGGTTTTTTCGAATTGTACCTCATAGGATCTATTTGGATGCCATTAATTCTAAGCTCATGTAAATCATAATTTTATGTGTGACATTAATTATTCTATGTTGAATTAACATGCAAGTCCAATTTTGAATATATTACAGCGGAAGAAAATAGAATCAATCGAAACTGGTACTTACAAATGTTGTTGGGTTGCTCATGGGATTAAAGGTCTAATCGCATTTTTGATGGAGAACACATGGATGATGATTTACTTCTCCTTAATATTCGAAACTTTCTCAGCTCCCATATTCTACTTTTTGATCTTCTGCTATATTGCCGAATCTTGTCTAAATGTAGGGTGGGCTGCAAACTACAAGACTGTATGAAAATCCTAGGAATCAAGAGAGCTTAAAAGGCGCTGTATTTCTTGATAATTCTCGTGCCCCCCTCTCTTATTATAGGGAAGGGGGTGAAAATTTCATTTCCGAACCCTAACGGGTTTGGGCCTCCATCACTTGTTCAATTCCTAGTCCATTATGGTTATATTGGGCTCCAACAGAGATCTAAGAATATTAAATTGACCTACTAATTTATTTAATTTATAATATCCACAACAAAGATATAATTAAATAAATTAACTATTATTTTTATTTCACTAAAGAAATAATACTAACCTATCAATTTATTACATATTTATGAATATGCTTTCTCCTTTAGTCCAACCATTCCCCATGTTTAAGATATAATGTCCATTAATTAATTATATAAGCTTCCGACAGCTATAATTAATTAATATCTTATTCCGAGAGTAGTATTGCACATTGTTCATATCATGTTAAGAATAAATTAATATTCTACATGCAAGGCTTCCTATAGTCTTTGTGCTTCCTCAAGGGGAAATCATCAACTTGGCACGTCAGGACATAGTGGACATATATAATGCACGACTCATCATATATGTAAATGTCACTGCCCAAAATATTGAGGTTGTTGATCCTATCAAAGAATCTCACTCATTGTGTAACACCCCTTATTTTTGGATTATAGTTAAAAAATTTCTAAATGTATTTAGAAGACAATAGAAATTTATTGGAGCTAAGATTAAGTAAAATGCATAAAATACGCGACTTTAGGTATTATTTAAGATTTAAAAAAAATTATAGTTGAAATATTTTTGACGCGTGGTCAATAATGATTTTCGTGGAAATAGAACGACCTGAGAATTTCAATGATACTTTTAAAATTTTAATTAGAGATCAAACGAATTCCCGACAATATTTTTGGTAAAATAAATAGTAATTTTTATTTAATTTAAAAAGAAATCTTTTCTCATTTTATTATCAAATGATATTTTCGGCATATTATTTTGAATTGATTTAATAGGAAATAACCCAATGAACCTCCCAGTATTTTTAGATTTATAATGCGAGATTAATTGAACTCCCGGTGAAATAAAGTAATTTTTAATCGAGTTCAAAAAGGAAAAAAAAACATTTTATCAAAACTTTATATCCGAATATTTTATTCCAAAATATCCTAAACTATCTAGATAACTATCCCCCCATTCATGCTGCCCAAATATTTTGGGCACTAAGCTTATTCCTTCTGAACACTCTCGTGGGTGGTTTTATTTCAGTTACAAAGGTTATGTTGCTCAAATGTTTGGGGCACTAATCCTATTTCTATAATTATATTTATGCAACAACCCCTCCCCCCTTTCCCCTAGTAGCCCACCGGTCCCTTGTCACTATTAGTCCGGGACTGGGGCGTTACAGATTGGTATCAGAGCAGGTTTGCAACTCTGTAGACCTGCAGCATTATTCTTTGAATTCGGAATTATATCTATTCTCTTCCACTATTTGTTCAGCAGCCCTCAGCACGTCATCTACGCCGCCCTCAACAAAAGGTACACATGTATTTTAAAATTGACGGACATGAGAGTGCAGTTTGTTATGCTAAATATTTTTTTTCAGGTTTCATGATCAGATATCGTGACTCATTTATTAAAGCTATTTTGAGGTTTCATGATAGAAAAATCGTGATTCATTCTATTCAGGTTTCATGACCAGAGATCATGATTCAAACGCTATTTTCAGGTTTCATGATGAGAGATCATGATTCTATTATCAGGTTTCATGATGAGAGATCATGATTCTATTACCAGGTTTCATGATAAGAGGTCATGATTCTTATATTATCAGGTTTCATGGTGAGAGGTCATGATTCGTATATTTTAAGGTTTCACGATTTGATATCATGATTCATTTGTTGAAAAACGTTTTCAGGTTTCATTATCCATTATCGTGAATAATTTTTAAAATATTTTACATGTTTCATGATTATATTTCATGATTCATCATTTGGTTAAGAATTCTTTCCAGGTTTCACAACAAAAGGTTGTGATTCATTTACAAGAGAGTTATCTCCAAGTTTCACTACAAAGTACTGTGATTCGAACTTATATTAAGGTTTCATGATGAGAATTCGTGATTCGTCTAAAGTTATTCAAAGACATCTGGATTTTGGTTTTTACCAAAAGATGGGAACGATTATGTAGTGTCTTGTAGACTTGAACGTAGGAAGAACTTAGAATGGATTCGGAACTTAGATGGCTTAAGTTATATGGATTTTTAGGAAATGCAGTTCGTGCATATATGTATTCGAGGAGCATGTTGGGAGAATTTTGAATGTCTATGAAGAATCGCGTTAGAAAGATCCGTTCTCGCTACTCCCGTCTCTATACGTTTGTGATCGAGGAGCAAGGACAAGTTAGAGGCTGCATGTCTTAAATTCTGAGTGACGTATACAATGATCGAGATAATATGCTTTGATTCAAGTGGATCGATATCTATTTTCTATTTCTCTTCTCGACTCAAAGGATGATGTTAAACAAAATTTGAAGAAAGCTTCAGAGAAGAACATATGAAGAGTTATGCGTATCAAGTTAAAGTGGACCAAGACAAAGTATACGTCTTAGTAAGATTTACGACTCGAGAGAAATAGTCTTTTTGCTAGGATTAATGAAGTAGCGTATATGATGGCCTTCAGACCCAACCTCAATGATGTGTTCCACGTCTTGATGCTGAAGAAGTACGTGTTTGATCTTAAACCACATGACCAGAAAAGAAGATATGATGCTAAATAACGATTTAGAGTACGACAAAAGGCTCTAGGCCATTCTTGATCGGAAGACCAAGAGTCTGAAGAATAAAGTGATTAGCTTAACGAAGGTACCACAAAACTGCCATGGATAAGAAGAAGCAACATGAGAGTTGGAGTCATAATTGCTCAAGAACTGTTCCGACACTCCATTTCAAGATTAGTAAATTTCGAGACGAAATTTTTTTTAAGGAGGGTAGGATGTAACACCCCTTATTTTTGGATTATAGTTAAAAATTTTCTAAATGTATTTAGAAGACTATAGAAATTTATTGGAGCTAAGATTAAGTAAAATGCATAAAAGACGCGACTTTAGGTATTATTTAAGATTTAAAAAATATTATAGTTGAAATATTTTTGACGCGTGGTCAATAATGATTTTCGTGGAAATAGAACGACCTGAGAATTTCAATGATACTTTGAAAATTTTAATTAGAGGTCAAACGAATTCCCGACAATATTTTTTGGTAAAATAAATAGTAATTTTTATTTAAGTTAAAAAGGAATCTTTTCTCGTTTTATTATCAAATGATATTTTCGGCATATTATTTTGAATTGATTTAATAGGAAATAACCTAATGAACCTCCCAGTATTTTTAGATTTATAATGCGAGATTAAATGAACTCCCGGTGAAATAAAGTAATTTTTAATCGAGTTCAAAAAGAAAAAAAAAACATTTTATCAAAATTTTATATCCGAATATTTTATTCCAAAATATCCTAAACTATCTAGATAACTATCCCCCCATTCATCCTTATCACTAGCCCCCCTCGTTTATTTTTTTTCACCGCCACTCCCCACCTTATCCATAATAGGCAGGAGAGAGAGATTGTAAAAAGAAAGAAGCAAAGGAAGAAGCAAAGAAAGAAAAGGAGAGAAAGGGGAGAGAGAGAATTGAGAGCCGAGAGAGAGAGATAGATGAAAGAGAGAATAGAGGGCCGAGGGAGAGGGAGAGGACTGCAGCTGCTGCTGCCACCGTACCACCACCACCTGCCGCTGCCACCGCCGTTGCCGGAGCGCCGCCAAAGTCGCCAGAGCAGCTGCCATGTGACCGGAAAGTGGAGACGTTGCTGACACGTCGCGCGACTATCGTATCGGTCCATTTCTCGTCCTTTTTAGTCCAAATTTTAATATGTCGTGTATTTAAATGTGTACTACATTTTGTATGTTGAGCGCGTTCCTGTTCGATGGCCGGAAACCGGCGAAATAGCCGGAAAACATGCATAAATAAAAGAACCGATCTGCCACTATTTTGTTAAATTCAGGCCTTTTCGGCTCCTCAAATGGAAAAAGTTTGTTCACAAAAGTTGCTCGAAATAATATTTCCTATATGTCCGTTGAATTTCGGAATTTTTGGACGAGTTTTGAAAAAATCTCGATTATTTAAATTATACAGTTATTTTTGAACTGGGAGCATGTGTTATTGAAAAATTCTAAAATTCTCAAACTATAGTCTTAGCATATATAGAATGGCCCTTGAATATTTTCGTAATTTTTGAACAGTTAAAAAGTATCGTGGTACAAATTTGATAAAAATCGATTAAAATGGCAAATTATGAAAAGTGACCTCTGCCAAATATTTTGATTCCAATAAATAAAAAACAATATTTTAGAAATTATTCTCTTTTACAATAAATGCATACGAGGTCTCTAGAGTCGCACAATCTATTTTTGAAGAGAATAGAATTAAATAATAGTTCATATTTCAGTAGATTAATTCCTGAAAATATAGCGATTATTCTAAGTCGAAGATCGACCCTTGTAGGACCTGCAGAGCCTGTTAGGATTAATGAAAACATTTTTGAAGTTATTGTGCCGCCATGTGCTCGTCATCCAGGTGGGTTATATTTTTCTCAAATTATGTTCAGCTAATAAGCTCAACTGTTTATCAACTGTATAGCATGAATATCTGTATCAAAATGATTTAGCTCACTGTTCACGTTTGCCAGTATCCTACGAAAACATTGAGTGCTTAACTAGACTCGAGTTCGGATCCTTAAAGCTTTGGGACCGTATACACTATCCTTTATTAGACAGCTGGGCTGGAGGACGTGTATATAAGTTAAGAAACTGTAGGAAGGGACAATTGAGATAGAGCGTGCAAGTAAGATTAAAAGAAGCTTTGTATACGTGGAATGCTTTGAAGATTTGAAACCTTTCCATTTTTATACTTGTGTGGATACCATATTCATATTTATAAAATGTTTGTGAACTGTTTATCAAAATCTGCCCACTGGGTACGCTAGTACTCAGCCCAAATCTTTTCTAAATATTTTCAGGTTGAGAGGCAGGCTGGAAGATGACGGAGCTGAGGTGAGGGCTTACTTGTTGTTATATGCTTGCTCTTTTTGTGTTGTTTAGAAATCTTAGATACTCTAAATCAATTAAGTGCTTGCAAACAATTTTACTTGAATTGTGATCCGCGCTTGTTCCGTTCACTCTGATACAGCTTGTCTTCAATTGTTTGAAGCATGTTATGATTTCAGCTTTATGCTATGATGTTCCTTTACAGTTATTTGGTGGGATAAGTTCCCTTTGATGGTTGTTTATTGATTCAAGTTCCTTTTAAGACGCCTTAGAGCGTGGTTTAATTCCAGTTACAGAGGTTATGCTGCCCAAATGTTTGGGGCACTAACCTTATTCCTTCTGAAAACTCTCGTGGGTGGTTTTATTTCAGTTACAAAGGTTATGTTGCCCAAATGTTTGGGGCACTAATCCTATTTCTATAATTATATTTATGCAACAACCCCTTCCCCCTTTCCCCTAGTAACGCACCGGTCCCTTGTCACTATTATTCCGGGACTGGGGCGTTACACATTGATAAATCAAAGCAATACCATAACATATATATGTCCGTCAATATATATGAGTTAAGAAACCGACTTTGTGGATCTTTATTCTCTCACTTACGGTCAGAAAAGAGAACAATATCCTATCATGATCCTCCTCAATTTACAAGCCATTGTACTAGAATAATCAGTTAGTCAAGATAAACTAACTATCAGACTATTCTACAGTGTACCGATGGTGGGTTCAAGATTATCTAAGCCGCGAGCCTTTTAATACAATGCAAGGAATCCAATGATATGATCTTTACCGTGTGTTAACCCACACCATATAATCTACAATGCAAGTACATGGAATGTGCAATTAAATATTATGATAATTAAATGCACACAGTGACTACAATTATTATACAATGTATATCATCTTAATATTATTTAATGTATATAAACGCAAGCTTTCTAGTACACAAAACCAATAAGATATGAATTGATGAGTTTGGGAGAAAACTTCAGCCGTTCTCCTCGTCGGAAGACAGTGTGATAGTCTTCAGATTCTGGAATGGCCATGCCTTTAGTCAAGTTAGCATAAAACTCATATAGTAGAAACATGACATAGGACTTCGACTGAGCAACTATCATTGCAAGAACAACGTCTTTAATGAAGGAATATACACCTAATTCTTTCAAAGCATCAATAGGTGTTGGGGCTTTAGGAATTAAACTTCTTTTCACCACTTTGTCCCGAATGAGTCCATGTTTTTGGGGATCGAAATAGAATAACAATAGGAGATAGAGGAGTGGCCAATAACTCATGTTCATCATCTGAGTGAGTAGTTGGCTCTTGAGCACTGTGATATGCTATTTATTAACAAATAGCTGACTACAAATGCCCAAAGTTATTTGAATACACGAGTGGTCACGAGTATCGTATCCCACAGAGACTACAACTTTCATGTTCTCAAACATAAATATTTAATTAATATCTAGACACTAAATATGTAGGTAGATAGAAATAAATAACATGTAATAAAATAACAGATTAAGAATACTTAAACTATTAATTGGGAAAAATCTAGGATTTAGGAAAATTAGATTATTATTTCATTTATTAATATTTATTAACTCTTGCAACCCGACTTTAATTTTTAATCTATCAATGGTGGGAATCATTAGTTTGTTATCCGGCTGCTTTTAAAGGCATAAACCATAACATAGATATAACAAGCATGCACTTCACTACTTGGTCGGTTCTTCACATATGTCATTACTCATAATCTAGCACACAATGATTCATTCAATCCTATGCAATACTTGTTCACTGGGTTAGTTTTTCCAAGCACACATAACCTGATTTCTATCTTTCTATCAATTAATCCTTCTCTGATTAGTACATTAAATTAATAGACTAGCATGCATAAATGGTGATCAAGAATTTATACAATATATAAATAAACTCATAGAAATCGAGCCCCGAGAGATAGCAAGAAGAAAGTAATTAAATCATATTATAAAATTCATAATATTTAATCCCTCAAACCTAGCTATGAATTTAGCTAGACATAATAAAATAAATAAACAAAACTAGAGTATAGAAACATGATAAAATAAACAATAAAAATGAATAACACGGAGGAATCTAGTTGTCTTGTCTCTTCTGCAGTAGCACTCCGTCTCTAGCAACCTTGTCATCTCCTCTTGAGTAGATGGTATGCCCTCAACTTTCTCTTCTCTCTTGGGTGCTCTCTAGTGTATATTGACTGATATATCTCGTATATGGGGCATGTATCAAAATGGAGGCTTTTATATGTAGGTTTAAAACCCTGAATTGGAGATGAAAAGTCACATTCTTGTGGACTTGAGCACATAAGTCAACCCAAATATAGTAGTTTTTGCACATGCGTGTTGGGATTTTTTTGAATTGTACCCCACCAGGATCTAATTGGATGTTCATTAATTATATAACATGTAAATCATATTGTATGTGTGATTCTAATTATTACCTATGTTGAATTAGCAAGCAAACAAATTCATTCTAACGCAGTGAAAAAGATATAATCGATTACACATTTACATCACATTATAGGGTTGCAGACGAGAAATATCATTATTGGAGAAGACACAATCCATGCCTCCCTCTCTCTTTGATGATGATCGAACTCCTCCAAGTTAGCAAATCAACTTCTTGATCTTCTACTAAATTTCCTGACCTTGTTTAAATATAAGGAGCGCTGCAGACTATTAAACATCATGGGAACCATAGAGAATCAAGTGAGAAAAGAGGGGCTGATTTGTATGACCTATTTTTCATGCCTCCCTCCCTTATTAATAAAGAAGGGGATAGAAATTACATGTCCAAACCCTAATGGGATTGAGCTTCTCCACTTGTTCCATTCTCCAGTTCACTTAGGTCTTATTTGGGCCACACTAAGGATCTAGAAGAATATTAAATTAGCTTACTAATTTATTTAATTTCTAATATCCAAAATAAGGATATAAATAAATAAATTAAGTTTTATTTTTAGTTTGCTAAAGAAATAATACTGACTTACCAATTTAACACATATTTATGAATATGCCTTCTTCTTCAATTCAGCCATTCTCCATGTTTAAGATATAATGTCCATTAATTAATCATGTACGCATCTGACAGTTATAATTAATTAATATTTCCATTCATAGAGTAGTATCGCACAAACTTTATCATGTAAGAAATAAACCTGTCGCACCAGGACATGGTTTCCCTATATAATGCACGACCCATCATATATGTAAATGACACTATCCAAAATATCGAGATTGTTGATCTTATCAAAAAATCTCACCCATTGACAAATCAAAGCAGTCGACGTCACATTTATCATGAGAAATTTTCTAGACTTTGAGATTTTGTGAAGCTTGGAAGGTGGAAGAGAACTTGTGTAGTTCTACTTGGTTGGTAATGCAAAATTTGGGTTTAATGATTTATTCTTGATAGTCACTGGCCAAACAATTCCAACCTTACCAAAGAGTCTTCGCTACAACCTTGAATAATCCCTTAATGATTCTTGTTTGAAAGACCACATATACGGTGGAAAGAATAGACACTTTACAAGCCTATGGTAAACTTCCTGTATGACTTGATTTTGATTATATACACTTATAACCTAAACACTTGAGTGAAGAGTGATCTTTCTATCTTTGAGCGGTTACAAGTTCTTTTGGCAATGCATTGTAGAATTTTTCTATGCCTGTTGATCTTTGAATATTAGGCTTGATTGTGCAAAATGTGTTTTGAATCTCTAAAGCAACTATCACCCTTCTATCCATACTTCATCATTTAAACATTATTCTTTTTTCTTTATTATTTAGAGATAAACAATATTCTAAGTTTGGGAGAGTTAATGAGTGGGTTTTTTGCACAATATTTTAAGGTTTAAATGAAGTTAATTAAAGATTTGTAGATGTGCTTTAACCCGAATTGCGCTTTTAACCTCCCGGTTTGGAAGTTTTATTTTTTATTTGAGTTTTACAGGAAATAGAGGATGAATTAATATAAATTTGAGTAATTTAAGACTATGAAAAGATAGAGAATCGAATAAGGAGAATGTTGAAAATTGAATCAGGTCAATCGATCAAGAAATGAGTGAGAGCAAAGCGATATCGTGGAAGCAATCGGAGATGCACGCTAAGCGCGACCCCTAAACGTGGCCCCTTATAGTCACGTTTTGAGCCTCTTCAAGGCGCGGTCCAGAAATGTAACCTCCTCAAGTCACATTTCGGGCCTCTTCCAAGTGCGACCTCCTCCTAGTCACGCCCAGAGAACAGAAAAGCGTATCCCGGAAGCGCGACCCTTTTTCCGCATAGCAGAGCCTTCTGAGCCTCAATTTTCTTTATCTAGAATGCAACCCCAAAGCGCGATCTCCTCCTGATCGTGCTCTGAACACTGATTTTCCGATTTTTGGTAATTTTTCACCAATTTATTGATTTTCTTCAATTTCATTTCCCCTTCCCCACTATATATAACCCCCATGGACGAAAATTGAGAAAAGAAGCCTCCACAACCTAAAACTCCTCACAACACAAATCCTACTTTTCCTACAACTCAAAACCTTAGCCACCCATTAAACCCACATCCTAGCTAGGATTTCCACCTAGCTAGGTTGAATGAGGAACAAGAGCTTGAAAATGGAGCAAAGAGGAGAAGAGTGGACGCATGGGTGGAGTCGAGGCCCAACTTTTAGGTTGTACCTAGTTTCCATTCTTGTTTTTATTTTATTTTCTTTGAGATGATTTAGTTCTTGCATTTGTATGATGTTAGGCTAGATTATTTTGTATTGTTAGATTGAGATTATTTGGGTATTTATGCATTTATCTTTCTATTGATTGTCTATGACCCTATTTCCTTACTTGTGCTTATTCTATGTATGTGTATTAGTTAATTGATCACTAATTGACATAATTTTATCTGTTGATTCATAATTCGAGAGATGAGTCTCCATAGACGAACCCTAGGCACGAGAGACCTTAGTCAATAAATTCGAGAGAATTGAGGTTTAGTGTGAGGACTAGAAATCTTTTTAGCTTTTAGTAAGTACATGTGTAGGATTCAATCAGAGACGGTGAACCTAGCATGTACCCTACAACTTGAGTGTTTTGAGAAAGAGCTTATGATGCACTAGAGATTGCCCTAGTGAAATTTGGCACCACAAATAGACATTTAATAGGATCATTAGTGCTAAATACCTAAAGAAATCAATCTGGAGAGTAACTCTACCTTCATGTTTCCTTCTCCATTTATTTTTTCCTTTTATTTATTGCTTTTCTGAGTTTAGATTAGTTAGCTTTCCATTTTCTTGTTGTTTAGTTAACAATTGAGGTTCGTTTTTTTTTTGAGAACACCCTATTGGGTGGAGATATATATATCAATAAAGCCGTGATACATCATCATTTGTGTGGAGGGAGCCCAAAAGTGACTCCCCCACCAAAATACAAGAGACCGAAACTGTAGGTGAAAAAACCTAGAATATGGACAGTACATGCTAAGTATGGAACTATAGCTAGAGACTCCAAAGGAGGAAAATAACAAAATAGATAGACAAACAAAATAATCGACAAGCATGGAAACATATAAATGTCAATGCCGAAACCTAAAGTTAGGATAGCCGAGCTGGTCCATCTTAACCAAGGAAGCAAGTGGCCTAGGGGCCGTCTTTGCATCAAAAGTATGTAATCCGTTGACCTCATGGCCGAGTCTGGCAAGGAAATCAGCAGGGCGATTGCCTTGTTAGGAAAAACTATCAAGGAACCCCTAGATCAGGTTTTGATGAGACGTCAAAATTATTTATGAAAAACTGACTAGAGTTCAAGCTGTAGATCGAAGCTGACCAGCCCAGGGCATCATCAAAGAAGAACTCAAGTAGAGTCAATGTCAACCAATCTAAAGAATGGCCTACAAGTTGGAAGACATGTCATCCAGTCTAAGTTCAACTCAGCTGAAGAGTCATACCAGTCAAAACAAGCTGACAACCAAGTCAGCTGAGCTGAGGAAGAAATGAGTTGACTAAAAACTGAAGAAACTGATAGAATGACAGTTTAAGCTAGAGACTGGAAGCATCCAACTGATGGTCAGACTACAGTAAGCAAGACAGATCAGGTGAAAGTAATAACTGTAGTCAGTCAGCTTGTGATTAGACAGAACTGATAAGAAAGCTCAAAGAGAAATCAGTTAAGCTGACAAGCTAGCCAAGAACTCGAGATCAGTCGAACTGGAGAATGACAAGCTCAGAACTGCCGACTGGAGCGATAGCCAGACTCAGCTGATAAGCCCAGAACTACCAACTAGGTGCAACAGTAAGACTCAGCTGATAAGTTCAGAACTGCCAACTGGAGCAACAGTAAGACTCAGCTGATAAGCTCAGAACTGCCAACTGGAGCAACAGTCAGACTCAGCTAATAAGCTCAGAACTGCCGACTGGAGCGATAGCCAGACTCAGCTGATAAGCTTAGAACTGCCAACTGGAGCAACAATCAGACTCAACTGATAAGCTCAGAACTGCCAACTGGAGCCATAGTCAAACTCAGCTGACAAGCTCAGAATTGCCAGCTGAGACGATAATCTAACTGAGCTGAGGAATCCAGAACTGCCAACTGAAACTCTAAACTGCCAAGAAAGCTGAAGCCAGAGGACCCCTGTAGTGTATTAGTTAAATCAACATATCTTGGAATAAATGCTCCTTCAAAGATCCTGGAATTTAATGAAGATCGATTGGTAGAGTAACGGCTACTTCAACCAAATGATCCAAGCGATCATTTAAGACCACCTGCCATTGATGAGCCAACAGAGCGACCGATCAATGGATAATGGAACTCAATGGTCATAAAATCACTCCTCTATAAAAGATGAGTGAATCAGAGTTTATAATAAAACAACACTTTTCGCCTCCACAACTTTCGCATATACATTCTTGAAATATTCAAGCAAGAGCTTTTCTTTCTTCCTCCCACTTAAGCTCAAGTTCAACATTTGATAAAAACTACGAGAGTCCAACTGAGAAGAAGAATTAACAGATCCAAGATATTCAGCCAGCTGTTGACGATCCAGCCAGGACAGCCTTCTCAGTTCCAGCTATTCAACGATCAACTACTCAGCTCAATTAAAGGAGCACATCAGTTGATACCCCCTGTTCAAGACTCATCTCTTGAAGATCTAAAAC
This sequence comes from Perilla frutescens, assembly GCA_026008535.1. Lineage (NCBI taxonomy): Eukaryota > Viridiplantae > Streptophyta > Magnoliopsida > Lamiales > Lamiaceae > Perilla > Perilla frutescens. Next base: position 44,507,871 of record BRKX01000018.1, read on the forward strand.
CTTGTAAAGACGACAATAGCACCTACCTTCCTAGCAAGCAGTTCGGGACTTCAAGTGTGAGTCGTCGACCCGCTGAGGTAGCGAGCAGTTACCAGGTTCAGCCAACTGTCCTTCATTGTGTAATTTGTAAAGAAACTCAAGTTATATAGTGAAGTTCCCCTTCTGCGGAAGGAAGAGAAGACGTAGAAGTTTGAGACTTCGAACCTCTATAAATCGCTTGTGTGCTGTACTATATTGATCATTGCATATCTCTGAACTGCACACAATATCACACAAGCTGCACTCAAACTGTCTTAACTAATTATCAAGTTTGTGCATAGATAAGTTTCATCAAGCGAGTCAAAGGGCCCTGTTATTCCGTATCTAAAGTAAAAGTTTTTAAATCAGTTTATTCACCCCCCCTCTAAACTGATACCGACTCGCCCGGGACCAACATGCCCTCTCTGTGGATGTGTGTGACTCGAACATAACGGTCTCAGAGTAGAAGTCGTAATCTGGAGAAGACTTCCCTAAGCTGGCCCGAACCTCGAGCACCGGATGTGATGACTGTGACCACAGCCGCTGCGTCTAGCTCGATCCAAACATGGGAAGCCGTCTGGGGAAGGAGAAAGAGCCCCTGGAGGAGGGACCGGAGCTCCGCCTCAAAATTGGAACTGGCCACAGACAATTAGGTCTAATTTAGTCTCTGTGGATACGACACTTGCTCACCGTTGTCTACACAGCCCTGTCTTCTTGCGAGTTATGCTAAAAAATAGCCAATCAGCCATCGTCAGAGGCAGCACACGACGGCAGCAGTGGATGCCAATAGCGGTGGTTCAACGATCCTCTTGTTGAAATCTAACCATCAGTTGTTGTCGAGTGTTTAGGGTATTAGGTTCTATGTAATTACATCTACAACATGCTTGAAAATGAAAGAAATTGAAAGATATTTTACAAGAAAGAGGTGGCAGCGGCCCTTCGGCCTCAGCTGCAGCGACTCTCTTTTCCCTCGTGTCCCGGCTCAGCTCGACTCTCACCGATTTGATTTTTCTCATTTTAAAAATATGATGAAAATGAAATTCAGAATCTCTATTTATAGTTTTTCAAAGCTTGGGATGGGCATAAATATCGAGCATTTTATCTATGAAAAACATTCACTACAAGAAAATCGATAATAGAAAACACTTTATAGACAATGGCTTTTCATAAAACCGTTGTCTTTACAGATATAGACAACGGCTATGCATTCGACCTTTGTCAATCTCCGCTTTTTTTTTTATTTTTTATACATGCAACGGTCAACTGAACCATTGTCTTTATATTAAAAGACAAAGGCCATCCCTTAATGGTTATCTATCTCCGTATTTTCTTTAAACAACAAAATATTGACAACAAGCCATCTAACCATTGTGGTTAACTGATTGAAATGACATTATTTCATTTCAGATTAAAATTTTTTTGAGCAAGAAATATAATTTGTTTTTTTAATTTATGCACTAATCACCATTTCTCACTAAAATCAACACATCCAAGCTCTATCGACCGCCGCCCAAAACAACACATATTCACCGCCACCCAAAACAATACAGATTCTTCGCCGTCGTTTGCAACACACATATCCTCTACCTAAAACAACACAGATTCTCAGTTAATCACCAAGTAAAATCTTGTCAATTCAGTTATTCTATATGAGTGATTTCGATATGATGATGGGATTAAGTTTATAATTTTGAAAGAATGGATGTGTGAAGTTTTTTTTGTTAAAACTTGGGATTGAACAAGTGAATATACTTTTATTGAATTCTTAAAGTAGAAGATTACCAATTATTTATTGAACAAAGAAGAGGGAATTCATTGTTCTAGTTGACTAGAACAATTTGATACGATTTTTGGTTATATTATTAATTTGAATTCTTGTTTACTTTGTTGAGTGAAGATGTAACATTATTGTAATGTTTAAATGAGAGTGAAAGAGATTGTGTTAGTACCATCTGTACTATAGTGTTTGAGATTGTCATGATCTTTATGGCCATTCAGAGAACACAAATATTTTGGTTTTTCAAGTTTGAAGACCATGTTCTGGACATTATGATATGAATATTCCACTGCCAATCTGATTGAGGATGGAAGAATGTACTTGAGCATGTTCATGAACATGATCATGTACATGATTGTCAAGAGAGTTTCCAAGAGATGTTCCAAGTTAATTTCAAGGAGTTAAAGCTGCCTTTTCAAGATGGACATTTCAGAATAGAAGATGCCTTGTTCAATGATGAAGATAAAAAAGGAAAGACTCGGGTTATATTCAAGGAAAGATTCTAAACTAGGAGTTATCCTATTTATACAAGGAAAGTTTCCTTGTTGAGTTTGATTATATTTAGGACAAATGGATTACCTTATTTAGGTTATGTCTTGTGTTTATAAATAGTCTGGGAAATAGACTAGTTTAGAGTGTACAGAGTTTACGAATACACAAAGGATAGAGATTCTAAAAGATTTCAAGTTTGAAGCATATAGTATTCAGGTATACTAGGTTTGATCCTTGTGATCATTGTGTGTCTAGTCTCTATTTGAAATTCTTTCATTCATATCTTTAAAGGAGTCTGAGGAGAGATTTCCTGTGGGAACTAGATGAGTCTAGGTTTAAGGAGATCTTACAATTCAGTCTAACAAAAGAGGTTGTAGTGTGTAGGTAATGGGTCGAGTGATGAGAGGTCATTGTGTAATAGCCTTTGTAACCTTGCAACTGAGTAGTGAATTGTTTTTCATAGACTTGGGAATGTCCCTCTGACGTAGATCAATTGATTAAACAAGGTTATCATCCTCGTGCCATTTACTTACTTTCAATTTATCAATCTGAGCTTACATGTTCATTATAATATACATGTACTTGATGTTAAACTTAATTGCCTAGTTTACGTACCTTTAAATGGTACCAGAGTGTGTCGTCTTTGGTTTAAAGTGAAAAGAGTCCTGAAAAAGTACATAACTGTGTGAAGATTTTATTTGAGTTCAAGTTATAAGTTCAATAAAAGAATGAGGATCTACGGTCAGACCACCATTACTCGAATGCAATAATTTTCCTTACTAAAAAGCAAGGATGTGGGTGTTTCTAAGATCAATAGATGAGCTTGCATGGAAGAGTGTCACAGAAGGATGAGAAAAGCCAACCGTTGCCAAAGAAATAAAGCATGTGGAGATTGAAGAAGAAGAATGGACTATGCTACAAAACAACTGGTATAATGTCAACTCTAAAACTCTTAATATTATATTCTCTGCAGTCTATCTTGAAACATTCAGTTTAATCTCAACTTGTGAGATTTTGAATCTGGGATATTCTAGAAACCACCTTTGAAGAAACTAGTTCAGTAAGGTTATCAAGGCTTCAAAATCATACTTCTAAGTTTGAATCTCTTAGAATGGAGAAAACCGAGTCCGTAGGTGAGTTTAATGCTAGATTGAGAAGGATATCTAATGAGAGTTTTGTTGTTGGTGAGCCTATCAACAATGAGAAACTTGTAAGAAAAGTTCTCAGATCCCTTCCAAACGAGTTTGCATATAAAGTTGCCACAATTGAAGAAGCCAAGGATATTAAGAATATGAGGCTTGATGAGTTGATGGGTTCTTTAAGGATGTTCAAGATGAATCTGGAGGATGAAGACAACAACTCAAGGAAGAGAGGTATTACTCTCAAAACTGAAGTTTCAGAAGATGTGCCTGAACATATACATAATCAAAATACTGTACTTCATTCATATATAATAAATACTATAGTCCTGATCACCGAGAACTTCAGTCATATGTTGAAAAAAGCTAACAAACAGTCTTCAAGAAGGTCTAAAAGCAGAAGACAATCAACTGGTAATCCTCTGCAAGATAGAACTCAAGCAATGATCAAAAGGAGTTTCAACAATCAAATCCTAGAAGATGAATTCAGAGCAGAGAATGTGATAGATTTGAGCACATTCAAGCTAAATGTGTAAACACACTGAAGAGAAACAAAAAGAATTATAATGCATCTCTCAGTGACAATGATTTTGAAGAAAGGAGCAGTGAGTCAGATGAAGAAACAATTGCTTTTACTGCAAAAATCTCTAAATTCCAAGATCCCTTTGACTATGTAGAAGATGATGAGTCAAACAATGAAGACTTCAGCCAAGAAGAATTTGTCAAAACATACAAGGAGATTTATACAAAGTGGCTGGAAGTAGTGGAGATCAATGAAACTCTCCAATCTCATAATAAGAATCTTCTCGAGGAAAAAGAGAAGCTGATCAAGTATGATTCAGAACAGAAGAGTACAATCCAACTACAAGAGAAGAAGATTGTTAAATTATTTGTAGAACTCAAATCCATCAAAATGAATGTCACCATGCTGAACAATGGAACAAAGAATCTTGATAAGATTCTTACAACTCTAGGACATTCAAGGAAGACTCATCTAGGTCTTGGATATAGTGGAGGACAATTCAAGATAGTGTTTGTCAAAGAAAGTACAAGCCATCCAGTGCATGTACAAGATAATGTTCAGTACATCCAGAAGAACATTTTTGACCAAAAGATGAATGCTTATGATGGCAACAAAAAAGGAATTATCTGCCATTATTGTAAAGAGAAAGTCCACATTCATCCACATTGTGAAAAATATATTTATGATCTCAAAAAGATGATAAGAAGATTTGTGGTTCAGCATTCCAACAACAGGAACAGAAGGCCAGCTATTCAGAAAAAGAAGAAGCCTACACAAAAGAAACAATAGGTTGTCAAACAGACCAGTCTGATTGCTCACACATCCATGAGAATTGAAGACAAGAGCAACTAATATTTTGACAGTGGTTGTTCAAGACACATGACTGAGGATTGCTCAGTTGTGCAGAACTTAAAGGCTTGCTCATCTGACGTTGTCACCTTTGGAGATGGAAAAAGGGAAAAAGTAATAGGCAAAGGAGAGCTGATTGTCAAATCAATGCCTAAACTAAAAAGGGCTATACTAGTTGATGGACTCAAAGCCAAACTTATCAGCATCAGTCAGCTGTGTGATGATGACATGACAATAATCTTCACCAAAGAGAATTACAGGATAATGAATAAGAACAATGACTTATTTATGGAAGGAAGAAGATCAACTGACAACTGCTATCAACTACATGTACCTGCACAAAGTTCTTTAACATGTCAAAGAACATCTATTGAAGAGTCTGGCATCAGAAGCTTGAACACATCAACTTTAGAAATCTCCAGAAGATCATTAGCAAGAAGATAGTTAGAGGACTTTCCCAGATCAAAGTTGACAGATATAAAGTATGTAGATCATGCCAGATTGGAAAGCAGTTAAGATCTCAGCTATAGAGGAAAAAAGTATGTTTTTTTTATATAGATGACTTCTCAAGATTTATATGGGTAGAATTTCTCAAAGAAAAGAGTGAATCATTCATGGCATTTAAGAAGCTGGCTTTGCAAGATCACAATTGAGAAGGATCAGCAAATCATTAAAATCAAAAGTGATCATGGCAAGGAGTTTGAAAATCAATACTTTGATAATTTCTACCATGAGAATGTGATTAGCCATGAGTACTCAACCCTTGAGACTCCTCAACAGAATTGAGTAGTTGAAATGAAGAACAAAACTTTTCAGGAGATGGCTAGAACCATGATTGCTGCCAAATGAGTTGTTGCTATGTTCTGGACAGAAGCCATCAACACTGCATGCCACATCAGTAATAGAGTTCATCTCAGACTAGGTACCTTCACTACACCATATGAGATTTGGTATGAAAAAAAATCTATAGTGAAGTACTTCACTATGTTTGGTACTACGTGCTATATACTCAATGATAAAGAGTATCTTAATAAGATGAACAATAGAGGAGTAGAAGGGATGTTTGTTGGATACTCCAGAAATAGTAAATCATACATGATTTACAACAAGGAAATAAAGCCTGTAGTAGAATCAGTCAATGTCAGATTTGATGATCAGTATGATGCTATCAATCCCACATAAGAAGATGTACACTCAAATGTATTTGGACATTATGATGTACATGATGATACAGAAAGAGAATCTGAAGATCAGGGAGTGAAACAAATGAAGCCCTCCAGGCATATTGTCAAAGATCATCCTACTACAGAAGTCATAGGAGATATCCATAAAGGGAGAATGACCAAAAGCAGACTTAGAAAGAGACTTCATGAGGAAATATCCAATGTCTGTTTCACATCCAAGATAGAGCCCAAAAATGTTCAAGAAGCTCTTAAAGATGTCTACTTGATTGAAGCTATACAAGAAGAGCTTTTGCAATTCAAGAAGAATGATGTTTGGGATCTAGTGCAGAAACTTGAATAAGTGAATATAGTCGGGACTAAGTGGATATTTAAGAACAAGACTGATGAATCTAGAAATATCACAAGGAATAAAGCCAGACTAGTTGCACAAGGTTATTCACAGATTGAAGGAATAGATTTTGATGAGACTTTTGCTCTAGTCACAAGAATAGAATCAGTAAGACTGCTTCTAGAAATGGCCTGCATGATGAAGTTTAATCTATATTAGATGTGAAGAGTGCATTCTTGAATGGAGTTCTAAAGAAGGATGTGTATGTTGCACAGCCTAAAGGATTTGAAGATCCACATCATCCTGATTATGTTTTCAAACTCAAAAAGGTTTTATATGGTTTGAAATAAGCTCCTCGAGCATGGTATGAAATATTGGCTACATACTTGGTTAGCAAAGGATATAATAGAGGAGGAGAGGACATAACACTATTCATCAGAAAAGACAAATCACAAGTGATTGTGGTTCAAGTATATGTAGATGATATAGTGTTTGGCTCAGTGTCTGATAAGATGATCAAGGACTTTATCAGGGACATGGAAACTGAGTTTGAGATGAGCTTGGTTGGAGACTTGAAGTATTTTCATGGACTTCAGGTGAAGCAATCAAAAGAAAGTATTTTCATCTCTCAGTCTAAGTATGTAAGAAACTTTGTCAAGAAGTTCGAGTTAGAAAATTCTAAGCTCAAAAGATTTCCTATCAACACCACTGTCAAGATTGGTAAGGATGATACTGGAGAAGAAGTGGATCAGACACTATACAGAAGCATGATTGGAAGTCTTCTCTACCTACAACAAGCAGACCTGATATATCTTATAGTGTGGGTGTATGTGTCAGATATCAGTCATGCCCTAAAGAAAGTCACTTGAAGGCTGTCAAGAACATCATCAAGTACATCAGTGGAACTGCAGACTATGGACTGTGGTACACTTTAGATACAAATTCTAGTCTTACTACCTACTGTGTTGCTGTTTAGGCAGGATCTCCAGATGATAGAAAAAACACATCAGGTGCTTGTTTCTTTTTAGGAAATAATGTTGTTTCCTGGTTCAGCAAGAAGCAAATTAGCATCTCATTATCAACCACAGAAGCTGAATACATTGCAGCTGGAAGCAGCTTTACACAGATAATATGGATGATGCAGATGATGAAGGACTATGAAGTTTCACATGATAGTCCTATTTTGTATTGTGATAACATTAGTGCTATTAATATATCTAAGAATCCAATTCAAAATTCAAGGACAAATCATATCGATATCAGACATCACTTCATCAGAGAGTTAGTTGAGGAAGAAGTTCTGAAGATTGAACATGTGAAAACAGAAGACCAACTAGCTGATCTATTCACCAAGGGATTGAATGTTACTCGATTTAAGAAACTGTGAGCATCCCTTGGGGTTTGTTTGGATCAGTAAACCAAGATGAGGGGTGTGAGTGTGTTTATTTTATACTCAATAGGAAAGAACCATTCCTGCACAAAGGGACTAGACATTCCCATAAATGTTCATCAGTATGTACATGAACAATTTTAAAAGTCTTGTGTACATCCTTGTCAATGGCTAGTTCTGACCCACTATCGTCATCACTGGTTTTTTGGGATTAGCCTCCAAATTCTCTATCTAATGGATACCTGAGCATACATATAGAACAAAGTTCTCTCTTATATATACATTTATCCATTTTGAGATATCATTATACGCTCCTAAATTCTAATATTTGAAGTTGCTCTCTCAGAATTTCTGATATCTCTCTTTTGATCTTTTCTTCTTTTTACCATTATCATTCCCTTGATCATATACAAAAATATTTTCTATTCTTTTTCAATGGCACCCAAAAGAAAACTCATTCGTCCAAAGAAGGTTGTAAAGCCAAGAATGAGGTATGGAAAGGTGACTTATTCCAAACCTCAGAATCAGTTCTATGGAGAATTTTCTTACAAGAAACCTGCTTAGAGGGCACTATGGGATGAATCCTCTATCAAGGCCACTGAAGAGTACATCGAGACATTCCATGGAGAAGAAGAAGAAGACTTGGAGGAAGAAGAACTAAAAGTTGCATCTTCTGCACATAAATCAAAGACTCAAAATCTTACACTCCAAGATCTATTGAAAGATACAACAAGATCATACAACATCAACAAGAAAGCTATTGCAAAGAAGGCCAGAAGAAAGGGTGTTGTAGCTAAGAAACCAAAGAAGACTACAACCTCTATCACAGAGAAGATCATCACAACACCTATTGAACAAGTCCTTCAAAAAGAGAAGGGATCTGCAGCAGATGAATCTGTTGTGCCTAAAGATGTTCCTATATAGGAAGAAAAACATATTGCTGAAGAAAGTACAATCAAGAAGACATCACCTTTCAAGGATATTCTAGAAAAGGTGATTTCTGTACAACCTCCTGGTATTGAAGGAGGAGATGTTTCAGAGGAAGATAGTATTCCTCTGAGTATCAAGATGAAGGTTATCGTTGCTCCTGCTACTGTAAAGGAAAAAAAGAAGGTCATCAAAAGACCTTTAGTTGCTGACCCTGATGAAGAAGAAGATGTTCATATTTCATCTTCTGAATCTGCTGAAAAGACTCATGTTCCATAGCAAGAGAAGTTACTAGCATCAGCTCAGTATGATCTGTTTACCAGATCACCTGTGAAGAAGAAGTTATCAAGGAAGAAGTCTTCAACTACTATTGTCTAGATTGTTCAGAGAACTCCAATGACAAGAAGCAGAGCCTCAGCCACTCCACCATCCACAATACCAACTGCAAAGAAGCAGAAGGCTACCACAACTGTCAGACCATCCAAGAAAGCGAAGAAAGATGTTCATCCCACATTCTGAATCAAGTGAACATGATGCTGATATTCACAAATAGATCATCCATTTGCCAGGTATCTCTAAACATACTTTATTTCATTCAACAAAGCATGCTGAATTATGGGATAAGACGAAGAAGAGATCATTGATTTCTAAGAAGAATGAAGGATACACTCCTAGCTACTGGGGTATATTCTCTATTGGAGGAAGGAGGTTTGTTAGGAACGTTCAGAGGGTGCATGAGTTTGTTCCTTTGGTTATATCAGAATTTTATTGCAACCTGACTAAGGAGATTGATGATCCTGAATCTGAAGACTTTCAAAAAGTCTTTGTCCAAGAGGAGATGCTGAATTTTTTACCAGAACTCATCAATGAGTTTCTAGGGTGTACTGCTGAGGGAGTGTTGGAAGAGATAGATGATTGGGGGGTGGTTGCTGAAGAACTGACCCAGAGTATCTATACTAAGTGGCCCTCAAATCCTCAGATGATTCCATCATCAAAGTTGTAGCAGAAGTATGGTGCATTGTTCCGCATCATGATTCACAACTAGATGCCTACTAAACATATGGCTGCAGTCACATAAGCGCAAGGAAGGTTTTTATATCACCTTGGAACTGGAAAGAAGTTCAATTATAGTAAATTTGTTTTTGGGAAGCTTGTGGGCAGTGCAGAGTCTACAATGGTGAAAGGTCCTCTATGGTATCCATCTCTGATCTATAGCATCATTAAGAAATAGAAAAATAATCTCTATGAAGAATGACTGAGTCATACTATTTAAGAAGCCTTTGGCCATCAAAGTTGCTCCTGAGATTGGTGATCATCATATGAGCATACAGTTCAAAAATTTCATTACTTCACATAAAAGAAGTGATGCATCTATAGAGAAGTCCTCATAAAAGACTCTTATACTAAAATTTCAAGAGCACAGTCTAGAGTTCCATGCTTGTTTGATCACTGAGCATACTTCTAAGAAGATGAAGATTCAAGCCCTGATAGTTGATCTATCATCTAGAGAAGAGTTTGCCTCCCCATCAGCTGATATACCTTAACATGTTCTCAACTTGCACAAGCTTGTACTATGTAGCTGCTTGTAACGCCCCAGTCCCACTAGGACCAAAACATCACAAAAAACATACGTATATGCTTACGTGATAACTATATTTCAAGAAATTAAATTAACATTATAAATAATTTGTAAACGGGCCACACCTCAACTTAAAAATATTTAAACCACACACTCAGGTGCTTTCAAAGTCAAATTTCAACAAGGCTTTTCGAAATCATTAACTCACACATAACCAAATTATGACCTGGAAACATACCTAGCCAATCAGGTCACACGTTTAAAAGTTCAATGGTCAGCCCTTATATACTTTCAAATATTTGTATGTACAATCAAAAACTCAGCACTGGGGTCAAAAACTTTCAAACTTAAAAGTTTTATAGAGTATTGGCAGAATCATTTAGTATTGAAATACTGACAAAACTTTAAAGATGGTTTTAGCAGAAACCACACAAGGATCAACCATCAAACCCACTACAACACCTCGTCATCAACAAACTCGATCTCCAGAACTTGAAAACATTTGAAAATATTTGGGTTGAGTGCCAGAAAATACTTAGTGGGCATTTATATTCGTCAAAGTCATTCTTTCTTACTTTAAAACTGTTATGCTGCATAAATCATGGAAAATAACCATGAACATACTTTATAGAAAGTTTACTCTTCTTCATTGGATGAGAGACCCAGTGTGATCACATGAATACTTTATGATTACTTATCTAGACATTTAGTCAAAAAGTAAACCGTCTATGCATGTAATTTGAAATTCCTCTGTGCATGAAGTCTCAAAACATCCAATCATTACGTAAACAATGTTATTAAAACATTTAACATGATTTTCATAGACGAATTTAAAACATAGTTGTGAGTTATAGAAAAATCCACCTGAATGATCTCAAAGTACAATGAAGTTTTTATGTGATGCTACTATGCTTCTTGATCATCTCGACCTATAACATTGAAATTTCTAACTTAGAATCCTCAATTAAGCCTATAAGGTAATAACTTAGGTAAAAAATAACTAAAGTAATCATTTCCTATAACATGGGATCATTTGGTATTGAAATAGAGTCAAATGAGCGAATAATGCGCATTTGAGGGATTGAATCATGTTAGTGATCCTATTTGAGAATTTATCGAACTTCACAACATAATTGAATAGATAAAGATGAATTAAATCGAATTCAACTAAAGGCAAATATTCCTCCTATCTTCTTCCTTGATCCATGACTACAGCCCTGAGCATATCCTCTAAGGTCTGAACTGTTCTTTCAGACTATCCACTAGTCTGCGGGTGAAAATTTGTACTGAAAACTTTATACCCATTACATTTTGTAAGCTTTCCCAAAATTTAGAAGTGAATGGCGTATTGCGATCTGATGTAACTGACACAGGTGCACCAACAAGTTTTACAATTTCTTTTGTGAGTGCCATCCGCACTAAAATGTTCGAGATTGTCATGATCTGTGTGGCAATATCAAAGAACACAAGGGTTTTGGTTGAGTTCAAGCTATGAGTTCAATCAAAGAAGGAGAATCTGTGATCAGACCACCATTCCTTGAAGGTAGCAACTATCCTTACTGGAAAGCAAGGATGAGGGTGTTTCTGAAATCAATAGATGAGCTTGCATAGAAAAGCGTTAATGAAGGATGAGAAAAGCCAACTATTACCAAGGAAGAAAAGAAGGTGGAGATTGAAGAAGGAGAGTGGACTGTACCGCAAAAGAACTGGTACAATGTCAACTCTAAAACTCTTAAGATCAACTCTGCAGTTGATCTTGAAACATCAGTCTAATCTCAACTTGTGAGACTTCTAACGTTGTTTAGGATATTCTAGAAACCACCTTTGAAGGGACTAGTTCAGTAAGGTTGTTGACAAGTCCAATTTCTCTTGTATTTTTGTGTCTTTTTCTCATTCTGTTGTCATTTGTTTTTTCTATTTTTGAGTCAGAAAGAGCCAGAATGGGCACAAGGGGCAGCAGGAGGCAGGAGAATAACTTCTGGAGGGCACAAAGGTGCCAATGATACCAAGATTTGCAACAACTTCTCAGCGGAAAGAGCTCTCTCGAGCATGGCGGAAATCGCCCACCATTCCAGCAAAAGCTGAAGGAGAAGTTGTGATCGAGCCCACAGCAACCCCAAATCGATTGAGAGTAGAAGGAGAGGAGACTGAGCACAAGGGAAACTAATGCCAGCTACAGCAGGAGCAATGCACCCTAGCCGCCGAAGGAAAGAGGAGCTGCGGAAGGCAAGTTGACGCTTCTAGAAGAATGCTCGGCTTTACAATGAAAGTTGCTATGTCGACGCAACTAGGGCATGGCAAGTATAGAATCTGCGACCCAGAATCTTCTAAACAAGGGAAGAATCTGCCAGATATGGAAAGCTTTGGGCATGGCGGCTACGTGTTGGGCTGAAGACCCCCGGCCTATCGGGGAGTGTACCTAATGTTTTTGTACTCCTATATAAGTAGATGCATGGCAGAAAATAAAAAACTCTTTTGACACTCTTTTTACCGTTTTTACGCACAAACAATTAATTTTTCCGCACTTGTTTTATGTTCCTTAATCCAACGTTAGTGTTGGATTCTTTTGCTAATTCATATAAGTAAGTTTTTTTTTTCATTTAAATTATATTTTGTTTTCATTCTTGTACTTATTATTATTGTTCTAAGTCTACCATGAGTGGCTAGACTCGTTATTCCAGATTGAACGAAGATAAGAATTTAATGAACACGTAAGAACCGTGAGGCTTATGGGCATAAATTGTGTAAATCTGGTTCTGTCGTGTAATCATTTTCTTTGTTGCATTATACAGTGGCCTAAGCTAGTTAATCGTGGCTGATCACTCGTTAATTAGAATTGTGTTCACTACCTCTATAAATGGTCAATGAATCGTAGCTGTGTGTTGGTCATAAAGGGATGGGATGCATCACGGGTACTGAGGGCATAAGAGAGATCTTTGTCTAGGTAAATCTGGTTCTGTCTAGATTATAATGCTGCTTTGTTGCTTACAATCATATGAAAGATCGGGGTTGGGTAACAAGTTAGGGTTTAGGGGACGAGAGATCACCTCTAGGCTAAACTGAAAGGATAGATTGGGTACGTTGAGAGAGATCCGGTAGCTTTAACCAGATAATCAGGTTTGCATAAGTAATCAGCGTGCCCATGATCGGTCAAGTATTTGTTAAGTTCGAATCTAAGTTCTAATCCGGAATACGTTTACTACTAATATTTTCCTTTCCTCTTTTGTTTTGTTTTGTTATTTTATTTTACAGTCTTTAAATACAAGTACGAAGATCACAACAATCATCAACCCTTTTGGAAAAGTGACACTGAAGATAGAATTCAGAGTTCCACGTGGGATCGACCCTTACTCACATAAGCTTGCTACGCCTTGCTGTGGGCATAATGATAACTCTCTCTTAAGAATTAATTTGACCGCGAAACGACCGTGCATCAGAATTGGCGTCGTTGCCGGGGAGCTGGTTCTTGAAATTCTATTTTCCAACTTATTAGCCTGGCCGGTGGATGCCCAATACCTCTGAAGGAGATTGCTCGTACGATCCAGAACCTGAGAAGACTCTGAAGAGGAGGAGAGCAGAAGCACGGAGGACACAACAAGCAAAGAGACTTGCTCGTGAAAAAGAATTGGAGCAAGAAAGAACACAACTGAAAAGGAACGAACAACTGAGGTTAGCCCCGATGACGGAAGAAGAAGGAAGAACGTTGAGGCTGTTAGTCTTTCCGACTAACATGAATTTACGTCCCATGGGCATAACACTCCCAGCAATTACTGGAAGCTGGGAGTTGAAGGAAAGTTTCATCCAAATCTTGCCCAAATACCATGGGATGACTGGAGAAGACCCTTAGAGACATATTCAAGATTTTGAAATGGTGTGTCAAACTCAACCTACGGATGGGGGAAAGGAACAATATGTGCGTCCTGTCTCATTCCCGTTCACTCTTCATGACAGGGCACGAGACTGGTTATACAACCTGCCAACTGGCAGTATAACCACATGGGCACAACTGCAGCAGAAATTCCTGGAGAAATATTTTCTTGCATCCCGAGTCCAGGAGATGAGGTGAAGAATTGGAAGTCTGAAGATGGGCATAAATGAGAGTTTCTATGACTACTGGTGTCGATTCCAGAGCATGTTGACAAAATGCCCACAACACCAGATCACAGATCACGATCTGATCCAATACTTTGTGTCTGGGTTGAGACCACAGGACAAGATCATAGTCAATGCTTCATGTGGAGGATCTATCCTGAACAAGCTACCAACAGAAGCCTTCCGAATTCTAGCAGAAATGGCTGATGAAAATAGAGATGAAAGTGCCGAGAGCACAAAGACAGTTCCAGACGCTAGGAAGTCACGCACCTTGAGGTGAAACTGGAAAAGATTTTGGACCAAATGGAGAAAGTGATGAACCATACTGGAGCACCAAAGAAAAGATTGTGTGGAGTATGCAAGAGCGTGGCTCATTTCACTGATGAATGCCCAACACTGCAAGAGGAGGACGTCGCTGAAGTCAACTCTCTTGGTGGGCATAACCACAACAACAGGAGATATGATCCCCACTCTCAAACATATAACCCTGGATGGAGGGATCATGAAAATTTCAGATGGAAGAGGAATGATGCCCACCAACCAGATTTGCCATTACCACCGCTGAGGGTACGAGAAGAACCCAGCCTGGCCGAACTAGTGCATGCCATGGCCAAAGAAAATGTGAAGTCACAGCAGGAGAATGAAAGGTTTAAATAAGAGACAAGGGTTGGTCTGCAACATGTGAGCAAACAAATTTCCCAACTAGCTCAAGATCTTGCCCAACTGAAGGAAAGAAACGGACAATTACCATCTTAGGTGGTAAATCCCTGAGAACAGGTGAACGCTGTGACCACAAAGAGTGAAGAATAAGTGATGAAAGCTGAACTGGAAGGAGACACTGAAGGCATAACGAAAAAGGAAGAGCAGGCACAACAAGAGGTTGCTGAGCCCACAAGGCAAGAAACAAAGAGGAAGCTTCCAATTCCTGAGCGTCTTGCCCACGACAGGAAAGACGAGGAGATGAAGGAACTTCTCAAGGTCTTTCGAAAGGTGGAAATCAATATTCCATGACTGGATGCAATAAGGCAGGTTCCTCGTTATGCCCATTTCTTAAAGGAGCTGTGTACCAAGAAGGTACGATTTAAAGATGATGCGAGACTGTTCATGGGAGAAAATGTCTCTGTAGTGCTACAAAAGATGCCTAAGAAATGTGAAGATCCTGACATGTTTGTCAAGCAAAAATATTGAAAAGGCGATGCTTGATCTCGGTGCATCCATAAACGTCATGCCCATGACGATTTATGAAGAATTAAATCTAGGACCACTCAAGGAGACAAGGGTGATCATTCAGTTGGCAGATAGATCAAATGTCTACCCCGAGGGTCTAATAGAAGATGTCTTGGTGAAAGTGGGAGAATTAATTTTCCTAGCAGATTTCTATGTCTTGGACATGGGGCCACACGACATCGTCTACATCCGTTCTACTGTTAGGGAGGCCTTTCATGAAAACTGCTCGCACTAAGATCAATGTCGATGAGGGTACACTGACATGTGAGTTCGATGGCGAGGTAGTTGTGTTCAACATCTATGAAGCCATGAAGTACCCACGAGATCCGGAGTCAGTCCACTTTGTGAACCATTGCTATGCCCAATCACAAGCCATTCTGGGTCACATGAATAACCAAAAACCTCTGGAATGGCCATTGCAAGCTGGGTTAACTGACTACAATGCCCTCGATGAATATGAGCATACCAGAGATGACATCATGATGCTGTACTCTCTGGAAGAATTACCGCATGGAGTGGTGGATTTCAATTTGCCCATAATGACGCAGACAGACAGGATGCTTCCATCGGTGCAGAGGGCACCAAAACTAGAATTGAAGAATCTCCCCAATCACTTAAAGTATGCCTATCTTGGGGAGAATGAGACATTACCGGTTATCATAAGCAAAGGACTGAACCTTGTTGAAGAAAACTGGCTATTGAGGTTGCTAAGAGTATACAAAGAAGCAATGGGATGGACTTTGGCCGATATCAAGGGCATAAGCCCTGTAGTGTCCATGCACAAAATTCTCCTGGAGGACGATGCCAAGCTAGTGCGGGATGCCTAACGCAAACTGAACCCCGCAATGAAGGAATTCGTGCTGAAGGAGATACTAAAGTTGCTGGATATGGGGATCATATACCCCATTTTAGACAGCAAGTGGGTGAGCCCGATTCATGTCGTGCCCAGGGATCCAGGTGGTGAAAAATGAGAAAAATGAGCTTGTACCCACGAGGCTACAAACTGGATGGAGAGTCTGCATAGACTACCAGAAGCTCAACACCGTCACAAGGAAGGATAATTTCCCATTACCGTTCATAGACCAGATGCTGGAGAGATTGGCTGGAAACAAATTCTTTTATTTCCTTCATGGATATTCAGGCTACATGCAAATTGTAGTAGATCAAGAAGACCAGGAGAAGATTACCTTCACGTGCCCATTCGGCACATTTACTTACCGGAGGATGCCTTTTGGGCTCTGCAATGCCCCTGGAACTTTTCAACGATGCATGATGAGCATTTTCTCGGATCTTTTAGAGAATTGTATCGAGGTATTCATGAACGACTTTACAGTCTACGAAAATTCATTCGACACATGCCTCGACAACCTTGAAAAGGTACTAAAAAGATGTGTGGAAAAATGCTTGGTGCTAAACTATGAAAAATGTCATTTCATGGTTCGTGAGGGGATTGTTCTGGGGCATGTTGTTTCAGAGAGAGGCATAGAAGTGGATAAAGCCAAAGTGGACATCATTGAAAAACTACCCTACCCCACTACAGTGAAGCAAGATCATGGTTTTCTTGGGCACGACACCCATCATTCAACCTCCAGAATGGGGCATGCTATTTGAAATAATGTGTGATGTCAGTGGATACGCTGTCGGCGCGGTGCTTGGACAAAAGCGAGGTAAAGAATGCCATGTGATTTACTATGCTTCCAAGACATTGAATCAAGCCCAAGCTAACTACACCACGACTGAGAAGGAATTGCTGGCGGTACTCTTCACCTTTGAAAAGTTTTGATCCTATTTGCTTGGGGCTAAGAGTGTTGTTTACACCGATCACTCTACATTGAAGCACCTACTTACAAAAAAGGAATCGAAGCCAAGGCTCATCCGGTGGATACTACTGCTATAAGAATTTGATTGGGAGATCAAAGACAAGAGTGGAGCCCAAAATCAGGTGGCCGATCATCTAAGTAGAGTACTCAATGAGGAGAAAGACGTGGTGCCCATCGAGGAGGCTTTCCCAGATGAGTATCTATTCTGTCTCAAGGGCACATCACCCTGTTACGCTGACTTAGTCAATTTCATGATCTCTGGAGAATTACCTACCAGACTCTCGACCTATCAAAGGAACAAAATTAGAAGTGAGAGTCGATATTATGTATGGGACGAGCCCATACTATGGAGAATGTGCGCGGACCAAATCATTCATCGCTGCGTACCCACAGAAGAAGCTAAGAGCATTCTAGATCACTGCCACTCCGAAGCATGTGGAGGGCACTTCGGTGCAAAAAGAACTGCAAAAAAGATCCTTGATTGCGGGTTCTTTTGGCCCTCATTTCACAAAGATGCTTACAAAGTATGCCGGCGTACAGATGACTGGAAACATCTCCAAACGCAATGAAATGCCCATGGTGCCTATCATGCCGGTAGAAGTCTTTGATGTTTGGGGAATTGATTTTATGGGACCCCTAACCAAATCCAATGGACATCAATACATAGTTTTTGGCTATGGAGTATGTATCGAAGTGGGTGGAAGCAAAAGCAACTACCACTAATGATGCCCGGGTGGTCAAGAAGTTCCTAAAGTCTAATGTGTTCAGCAGGTTCAGTGTGCCCAAGGCACTGATAAGTGATCAAGGATCCCACTTCTGCAACATGATCATCAAGAATTTGCTCAAGGAATATGGAGTGAGATATAAAGTAACCACTGCATATCACCCACAAGCGAATGGACAAGCTGAGGTTTCAAATCGCGAAGTAAAATCCATACTTTAAAAGGTAGTAAACCCCAATAGCAAGAATTGGAGTTTCAAGCTGGATGATGCCTTGTGGGCATATCGCACTGCCTACAAAACACCCATTGGAATGTCTCCGTTCCGCTTAATCTATGGGAAAAATTGCCATCTTCCCGTTGAGATTGAACACAAGGCTTTTTGGGCAATTCAGAAGCTGAACATGAAGCTTGATAGAGCAGGCATCGAAAGAAAGCTCCAACTTCAAGAATTGGAAGAGATGAGGCTAGAAGCCTATGACAATGCCGCTCTCTACAAGGAAAGAATGAAAAGAACCCCTGACCAACTCATTCGCCACAAACCGTTTGAGCGTGGGCAAAAGGTTATGCTATATAATTCCAGACTGAAACTATTAGAAGGAGGACTCAAGTCTAAAAGGTCAGGACCTTATGAGATCCAGACCGTGTGCCCAAATGGAGCAGTGGAATTATTAGATTCAAGAACTGGAGAGACATTCAAGGTCAATGGCCAGCGGCTAAAACATCTCAAGGAACCAATGGTTTCATCTATAGAGGCTCTCGTACTCCAGCTCGTTGAGCCTATATACATGTAAACCTAAGAAGTGTCGTGCCCACGACAATAACTGGGGCGCAGACTGGGAGGCAACCCATGTTTATTTGTTTTTTTTATTTCCTTTTATAGCTTTCCATATTTACTTATTTCCTTTTAAGTGTTTATTTTTGCCATGTTAGTCTAGGAGTTAAATTTTACGGTTGTATTTTGTTTTTGGAGTATTTTAGGAAATAAAGTCAGGTGAATTTTTCATGGAAGGAAAGAATCTAGCCAATTTGGATGCTTCCAGCATGGAGGGCACCAGCAGAGGCAATTCCGAGAAATTCAGGATCTCTCTGCCCCCGTGGGCACAACACAAGATTCCGTACAAGGAAACCCTAGAAGCCCAAAAGTTTCCTGACGGGTCTGTCACATCAACCCAAATTGAGTGGCTAGGGTGAATCCAAGTATAAACCCCAATCCTTCCTTCCCACAATTCACTCGCCCATTTTCACTCCCAAAATTTCAAAAAGTTACAGCATCTTCTCTCTCTCTACAAACTCCCTCTCTCAACCGCCATAACCACAATCACCATGACCCCAAAAACTCGCGCTGCCAAATCCACAAAGAAGAAGGTGGAGTTCACCCATTCCACTTTACCGGAAAATTCCAGGGAAACCACCGCCGACGCCGCTGTACCAACAAAGCCATCGAACACTGCCGCCATGAACATTCAATCCCTCACCACCGTCGAACTACCGCCTTCACCAATTTCCAACCGTGAGTCTGAGAAGGTTGACGAACCCTCTCTGAAAATTGTGAAGGAAACCGCCGACGAGATCGATGACCAAGAGGAGGCCAGCATGCAGCAAGATGTGACGCCTAAGCCGATGCCAAAACACACTCCTGAGCCCTCTGCAAATGAAATGTTGAAGAAGGTAAAGAAGGAGAAGGTTTCCGCCGTGAAAACTAAGTCACAACCCTTGAAGAGGAAGAAGCAGCCGTCGCCGACGCTGTCGGAGGACGAGGAAGCCGAGAAAGAAAAAGCTGAAAGCAGTGGGGAGTCAGGAGCCCATAAGACTCAAGATGACCAGTCTCTATCTCTGAAAGAAGCTGCTGAGGGCACAACAGATGCGCCCTCTGTATTTGCCAAAGGGAAAGGGAAAGCTGCTGCCAAACCGTCTGTAAAGAAGGGTAAAACTGTGGTTAGCCCAACCTCTGGAAAAGTCATTCCAAACAGAGAATGCGTCTTGCCCATAAGAGAGATCGTGCATAGCAAGACCATCCACTTCGCCTCGCTTGCTGTCTTGGGCATCGAGCGAGAGGTAAGAGAACTCTTCTCTAACGTTGGCTGGTCTTTCTTTATTGAATGGGACTGTTTGATTTTTCCTAAGTTGGTCTATGAGTTTTTCCATGATCTGTCTGTAAAAAGTATGGGGAAGGGAGGTACTTCTGCAAAAATTTTCAAGTTTAAAATTTTTGGTAAAAATTTCAATCTTTCTGCTGATGAATTGAACATGGGTGACACCTAAGCTGACGCCAGAACACACTCCTGAGCCCTCTGCAACTGAAATGTTGAAGAAGGTAAAGAAGGAGAAGGTTGCCGCCATGAAAACTAAGTCACAACCCTTGAAGAGGAAGAAGCAGCTGTCGCCGACGCTGTCGGAGGACGAGAAAGCCGAGAAAGAAAAAGCTGAAAGCAGTGGGGAGTCAGGAGCCCATAAGACTCAAGATGACCAGTCTCTATCTCTGAAGGAAGCTGCTGAGGGCACAACAGATGCGCCCTCTGTATTTGCCAAAGGGAAAGGGAAAGCTGCTGCCAAACCGTCTGTAAAGAAGGGTAAAACTGTGGTTAGCCCAACCTCTGGAAAAGTCATGCCAAACAGAGAAGGCGTCTTGCCCACAAGAGAGATCGTGCATAGCAAGACCATCCACTTCGCCTCGCTTGCTGTCTTGGGCATCGAGCGAGAGGTAAGAGAACTCTTCTCTAACGTTGGCTGGTCTTTCTTTATTGAATGGGACTGTTTGATTTTTCCTAAGTTGGTCTATGAGTTTTTCCATGATCTGTCTGTAAAAAGTATGGGGAAGGGAGGTACTTCTGCAAAAATTTTCAAGTTTAAAATTTTTGGTAAAAATTTTAATCTTTCTGCTGATGAATTGAACATGGGCTTGGGAATTGTTTCATTTTTGGATCTGAATGATGATGATTATAAGTCTGCTGTTGTTGTTGTGCCCACGGATGAGAATATGGAGGAAAAGTGGGCTGAGTTAGGTGACGGTTCCAAATTCAAGTCTGGAACCAGCAAGGGATACATGCTTAAAAGTAATGCCCTTCGCTTTTGTCACCGAGTGATCGCCTACAACTTCTTTGGCCGAAAAAATAGCTCCAACTCCATTACCAATCAGGAGTTGTTTGTCCTCTGGTGCATGGTGCACAAGAAGAGGATAAACTTTGGAGCTGTGGCCATCGCCCACTTCAAGGACACTGTGGCCCATTCTAAGAATCGTATCTCCTGTGCCCAACTGATTACTCATCTTGTTGAAAAACTGCGTCTATTTGATCCTTCATCCACTAATCTATATTCCAAGCATGTTGAGTTGTTTGATCTAAACTGCTTGAAACGTATGATGGATGTTTTTGACGATGCGGAGGGGAAACCCGTGTTTGGCATACCGAAGCTAGAAACTTCGAGTAGCCTTAGTTTTCCTTTAAATGCAGGTCCCAACAAGAGGCCCCCGAGGGTACAGCAGCAAGAGCCAGCAACCACCACCATCATTGCCAGACTAGACCGATTGGAGACCGCCCTGTTCACCTACTTCAAGCACTTTAGATTCAATTATCCGACCTCCTCTGATGCCTGAACTGGTACTCTTTCCCGTAGATTAGGTTTTTGTTTTTTTTGTTTTTGTTTTTGTGTCAAGATGTCGCCCCATTCTCACACTTTGCTCAGCGCAAAGTGTGTGGGTGTGGGCACTAGGGAGTCTTTGTTTTTTTTTGTGTTTCTATTTTTTATTTTGTGTTTGTGTGTTTTTTATTTTTGTTTCAGTTAAATGACCTCCGTACCGACCTACTTTGTCTAAGGCAAAGTATGTGGGTAGGGGTGGCCATTTAATATTTCATTGAGTTTGCGGTTTGTAGGATAACCTTCTCGCACCCATTTTGCTGAAGGCAAAGTGTGAGGGTGGGGGTTACTCTACCTTCTTTGCGTTTTTTTTAGTGTCAAACATGTGTAAATATTTGAACTTAAAAGCATGGAGTCTAGGGTCTTGTGACCATAAGGCAACATATTTTACTGTATTTTCATTTCAGCATGCCCATGCTACTGCTTATACGGTGAATGAACTAAGTACCTTGTAAGGAATTGAGCTTGAATTCACGATGCATGTGATTCTTCTTTCTTGTGTGATTTCTGCATTATTGAATTTAGGTGAACTAGAACTTGCTTTTGCTCTATTCCGAGGTCACAAGGAATTTTGGGTATGCTACTGAAATGCTTAGGCAAATTTTCTTTCTGAGCCCACAAAGCCAAATAAAACCACCCTGATATTATCCCTTGCAGCCTTTTTGAGCTGAAAGTGAATAAAGCCCTGGTCATATTCTTTCTTGAAAACCAAAACAACAAGACCATGGGTATAAGGGGAGGGTAAATCTGGTGTGTTACAACGCATAAAATGCCAAGAGAAAGAAAAAGAAAAAGAAAAAAAGGGGGTCAAAATAAATAGAAAGTAAAAATGATAAAAAAGAAACCCCAAGAAAATAAAAGTACAAAAAGCCCACAAGATAAAAAAATCCAGGCATGTGCTTAAATAAAATGGGCACGGTGGCAAAGGCTAGTAAGAGTCAAAATAAGTCTCCAAAAGGGAAAATTCGACTAAATTCTGAGCCACATCCAAATATTTCCTACCTTGAACCCATAACCCCATTACAACCTTAAAGACCTTAGCATAAGTATGCCCATTATACCAACAATGGTGGAGGAACAAGAGCAATTGCAAACCTATGGTGACCCTCGGTTCAATCATGTCTTTCCTTGAGCGTAAACACTTAGCCAAAAACACTTGAGTGAGGAAAGCATGAACGAACCAATAACTTAGTCATTTTGATTTGTAGTAGGCATTCTGAATGTTTTTAAACTATAACTTTAGTTTTGTTTTTTTTTCTTTTGATTAACCATAGCCATAGCCAAACCCTATATATATATATATATATATATATATACACACACACATACAACATATAATATATGTATTACACGTGTATAACTAGTACACTATTCTATTTCCATTGCTTCGCAATTGGCTAAATTTGATTGGTTGTAAAATTTTAGTTTATTAACTTACTTTTATTATTATTCTTATTTTATTCCCATTGATCATTCCTTTACTACATTAAACCTATTATATATATATATATATGTATATGCACACATGTACATATGTACACTTACCTTGTTAAATGGATTCCAAATGACACCATTAAGGTTAATGTTTCAAACTTTCCGAATGGACTTTAATAATTGATATAAACTTATTCTCTTCTCCAATAAATAGGCTCAACAATAGATATATCCTATATGTATTTTAATTATAAAATAGTTAAAATTGACATAAATAAAGGGGCATCAAGTGGGTAATTAATTGGGCTTGGGTACGTAAAATTGGGCTTGGAGAAATAAATTGAATTTAAATTGTTGGATGAAATAAATTTCATTTGGAGGTCAAATGAATTTCGATTTGGATGATCTTGGTACCCAAAAATGATTCCATTAATATCTATTTCTATAATATGATTTCTAATATTAATTAGAAAACTCAACTAAGGTCAAGACTTTTCTTGGTCTTATAATGTCTCTAGGACAATGATCAACGAGCCCAAAAATATTGGATTCTAATTTCTTGAAATTTCTAACTTATAAAATAAATGTAAATACTATATTTTTTTCGGTGTGTTAGATTTTCCCCTCCTTAAAAAGTTTTATCCTCGAAATTATATATACCTGCTATGACGAGGGTTGGATACTTGTCAAAATATGATCTTCAACTTCCCATGTAACTTTCTCTTGTCCATGTCTGCTCTATTGAACTTTCACAGGCATTAGCTCTTTATTCCGCAGCTTTTGGACTTTTCTGTCGAGAATAGCTATTGAAAACTCATCGTATGTCAGGTCCAAATTTACATCTATTTTTTCCTAATTTACGACGTGACTTGGGTCGAAAATATATTTTCGAAGCATTGAAATGTGAAAACACGTCATAAATTCCCCCTAACTTTGGCGACACTTAACGCCAACTTCTCTGATTCATCTGAGAATATCGTACGGTTCAATATATCCAGGCCATAACTTTTCTTTCGTTTTGAATCGCACAATGCCTCTTGTAGGAGATATTTTCAGGAATGCTTTATCTCCTACTTGAAATTGCAAATCTTTTCTTCTTTTATCTGCATACATTTTTGTCGACCTTGGGCCCCTTTCATTCTTTATCTTACTTTATCAATATCCTTAACAATCTTCTGTATAATTTCTGGGCCCAAAATCTTTCTTTCACCAACTTCATTCCAGTAAAGTGGTGATCTGCATTTTCGACCATATAGAGCCTCATAAGGTGTCATTCCAATGGTCCTTGGAAACTGTTATTGTAAGCAAATTTAACTAAAGGCAAATATTCCTCCTATCTTCTTCCTTGATCCATGACTACAACCCTGAGCATATCCTCTAAGGTCTGAACTGTTCTTTCAGACTGTCCACTAGTCTGTAGGTGAAAAGTTGTACTGAAATTCAACTTTATGCCCATTACATTTTGTAAGCTTTGCCAAAATTTAGACGTGAATGGCGTATTGCGATCTGATGTAACTGACATAAGTGCACCAACAACTTTTACAATTTTTTTTGTTAGTCCCATCCGTACTAAAATGTTCGAGATTGTCATGACCTGTATGGCAATATCACAGAACACAAGGGTTTTGGTTGAGTTCAAGCTATGAGTTCAATCAAAGAAGAAGAATCTACGATCAGACCACCATTCCTTGAAGGTAACAACTATCCTTACTGGAAAAGCAAGGATGAGGGTGTTTCTGAAATCAATAGATGAGCTTGCATGGAAAAGCGTTAATGAAGGATGGGAAAAGTCAACTATTTCCAAGAAAGGAAAGCAGGTGGAGATTGAAGAATGAGAGTGGACTGTGCCGCAAAAGAATTGGTACAATGTCAACTCTAAAACTCTTAAGATCAACTCTGCAGTTGATCTTGAAACATCAGTCTAATCTCAACTTGTGAGACTTCTAACGTTGTATAGGATATTCTAGAAACCACCTTTGAAGGGACTAGTTCAGTAAGGTTGTTGACAAGTCCAAATTCTCTCGTATTTTTGTGACTTTTTCTCATTCATTTGTCCTTTGTTTTTTCTGTTTTTGAGTCAGAAAGAGCCAGAATGGGCATAAGGGGCAGCAGGAGGCAGGAGAATCACTTTTGGAGGGCACAAGGGTGCCAATAATACTAAGATTGGCAACAACTTCTCAGCGGAAAGCTCTCTCTCGAGCATGGCGGAAATCGTCCACCATTCCAGCAAAAGCTGAAGGAGAAGTTGTGATCGTGCCGACAATAATCCCAGAGTGATTGAGAGGAGAAGGAGAGGAGACTGTGCACAAGGAAAACTAATGACAGCTACAGCAGGAGCAATGCACCCTAGCCGCTGAAGAAAAGAGGAGCCGAGGAAGGCAAGTTGACGCTTCTAGAAGGATGCTCGACTCTACAAGGAAAGTTGTTATGTCAGCGCAACTAGGGCACGACAAGTACAGAATCTGCGACTCAGAATCTTCTAAACAAGGGAAGAATCTGCCAGATATGGAAAGCTTTGGGCATGGCAACTGCGTGTTGGGCTGAAGACCCTCGGCCTGTCGGGGAGTTTACCTAGTGTTTTTATACTCCTATATAAGTAGATGCATGGCAGAAAACAAAAAACTCTTTTGACACTCTTTTTACCGTTTTTACGCACAAACAATTTATTTTTTCGCACTAGTTTTATGTTCCTCAATCTAGCGTTAGTGTTGGATTCTTTTGCTAATTAATATAAGTAAGTTTTTTTTTCATTTAAATTATGTTTTATTTTAATTCTTTTACTTATTATTATTGTTCTAAGTCTAGCATGAGCGGCTAGACTCGTTATTCCGGATTGGACTAAGATAAGAACTTAATGAACACATAAGAACCGTGAGGCTTATGTGCATAAACTGTGTAAATCTGGTTCCATCGTGTAATCATTTTCTTTGTTTCATTATACAGTGGGCTAAGCTAGTTAATCATGGCTGATCACTCGTTAATTAGAATTGTGTTCACTACCTCTATAAATGGTCAATAAATCGTAGTTGTGTATTGGTCATAAATGGATGGGATGCATTACGGGTACTGAGGGCATAAGAGAGATCTTTGTCTAGGTAAATCTGGGTCTGTCTAGATTATAATGCTGCTTTGTTGCTTACAATCATATGAGAGATCGAGGTTGGGTAACAAGTTAGGGTTTAGGGGATGAGAGATCACCTCTAGGCTAAACTGAAAGGATAGATTGTGTATGTTGAGAGAGATCCGGTACCTTTAACCAGATAATCAGGTTTGCATAAGTAATCAGCGTGCCCATGATCGGTCAAGTGTTTGTTAAGTTCGAATCTAAGTTCTAATACGGAATACATTTACTTCTAATATTTTCCTTTCCTGTTTTGTTTTGTTTTGTTGTTTTATTTTACAGTCTTTAAATACAATTACGAAGATCACAACAATCCTCAACCCTTTTGGAAAAGTGACACTGAAGATAGAATTCGCAG
Organism: Perilla frutescens; assembly: GCA_026008535.1. NCBI lineage: Eukaryota > Viridiplantae > Streptophyta > Magnoliopsida > Lamiales > Lamiaceae > Perilla > Perilla frutescens. Next base: position 44,534,484 of record BRKX01000018.1, read on the forward strand.
CTCCTTGTGGGATCGACCCTTACTCACATAAGCTTGCTACGCCTTGTTGTGGGCATAAGTATGACTCTCTCTTGAGATTATTCTGACCGCGAAACGACCGTGCGTCAGTTGTCAAGGCTTCAAAATCTTACTTCTAAGTTTTAAACCCTCAGAATGGAGGATACTAAGTCCATATGTGAGTCTAATGCCAGACTGAGAAGCATATCCAATGAGAGTTTTTCTCTTGGTGAGCCTATCAACAATGAGAAGATTGTAAGAAAGGTTCTCAGATCTCTTCCAAAGAAGTTTGCATACAAAGTTGTTGCAATTGAAGAAGCCAATGATATCAAGAGTATGAGGCTTGATGAGCTGATAGGGTCGTTATGAACATTTAAGATGAACTTAGAAGATGAAGACAGAAGCTCAAGGAAAAGAGGTATTGCTCTTAAAACTGAAGTCTCAGAAGATGTACTTGGACATGTATAGAAGCAAAAACTATACTTAATTCAGGTATAATGAATAATATGGTCCTGATCACCAAGAACTTATGTCGTATGTTAAAAAGAGTCAATAAGTAGTCTTCTAAAAGGGCCATCAATAGAAGACAACCACCCGGTAATTCTCAGCAAAATAGAAACTCAAGCAATAAGCATAAAGAGTTTCAAACTTCAAATTTCAGAAGAGGAATTCAGTGCAGAGAATGTGATGGATTTGGGCACATTCAAGCTGAAGTGTGCAAACACACTGAAGAGAAACGAAAAGAATTATAATGCTTCTCTCATTGACAATGACTCTGACGAAGGCAGCAGTAATTTAGATGAAGAAACTATTGTCTTTATAGCAAAAAAAATCTCAGAATTCAAGGATCTTAACAATGCAGAAGATGATGAGTCAGACAATGAAGACTTCAGCCATGAAAAACTTGATAAGACATATAAGGAGATGTATGAAAGATGGCTGGAAGTAGTGGAGATCAACAAGACTCTTCAATCTCATAACAAGGATCTTCTCAATAAGAAAGAGAAGCTGATCAAATCTGATACTGAACTGAAGAATACTATTTAACAGCAAAAGAAGAAGATTGATGAATTGTCTGCAGAGCTCAAATCCATTAAAAAGAATGTCAACATGCTGAACAATGGTACAAAAAATCTTGATAAGATTCTCACAACTAAAAGACATTCAGGAAAGAGTCATCCAGGTCTTGGATATAGAGATCGACAGTCCAAGATAGTGCTTATCAAAGAAAGTACAAGCAAACCAATGCATGTATAAGAGAATGTTCGGCATATCCAGAAAAACATTACTGACAAAATGATGAATGCTTATAATAGCAGCAAACAGAGAATTATTTGCCATTATTGTGAGGAGAAAGGCCACCTTTGACCATTTTGTAATATGTATCTTTATAATCTCAAAAGAATGATAAGGAAATATGTGGCTCAGCATTCCAGCAACAAGAACAGAAAGACAGTCATTCATCAAAAGCCTGTACAAAAGAAATAATGGGTTGTTGAGTAGACCAACCACAAAATCCATAGTAATATGCTCCTCATGGTGAGACGGCGGGTTGAATGTAGCCCTTGTCTAAAAGTTCCTATAGCTGGGTTTTTAACTTCTTTAACTCCTTTGGTGCTATGCGATATGACGCTCTCGATACTTGAGCACTTCTGGAAGAAAATTTATCGTGAACTTAACATGTCTGTCTGGAGACAGACCTGACAAGTCCTCTGGAAACATGTCTTTATAATCCCCCACCACAGGTACATCATCAATTGTCACTTTCTCTGACTTGTTCATTATCAAGCTTACTAAGAACGATTCAAATCTTTCTCTTCTAAGTATCTTCATTGCTTTCATTGTGGAAATAACTCTTACTCTAGTTCCCAATTTTGATCCATGAAACATGAATTCTGGTTCTTCCGGTCTTTGAAAGACTGGCTCTTTTTCAAGACATTTAATTGTGGCATGGTTAGCTTTTAGCCAATCTATTCCAAGGATTATATCAAAGTCTCTTAAGTCTAAAACATATAGATCTGCACTTAGTGATCTATACCCAAGGTTTAAATCTATATTTTTGCATATTTAATTAGTAATTAAGGTTCTCCTCGAAGGTATACTTACTTCTAAGGTCTCACTAAGTTTTTCTTTAGTCAATTTTAGCTTAGAGCAGAGTGTCGCAGATATAAATGAATGCGAAGCTCCAGTGTCAAATAATGCAAGTATAGGCATATTTGATATGCTAATCATACCTGCTATATTTCCAGGCTCACATGTAGCATCTTGTCGATTAAGAGCAAAAGCTCGAGCATTTCTTGTCGGAGGTTGACCTGGCCTTGCCACTTCTTTCCCCTTATTCATCGGGCAATTATATGCCATATGTCCTTGTTGCCAGCACCTATAACACACATTCCTTCCCTTTATACATTCACTATTATGTTTCTTTCTACAAGCTTGACATAATTGTTTTTATTGTTGTGCTTTAGGATTTAACCCTCCTCTCATCCTAGCTTTTTTATCGAAACCACGACCCTTATTCTTATTATCATCCCACTTTCTTTTCCCCTTTGACTCATCAACCTTGTTCTCATTCTTACGAAGTGAGGATTCAACATCTTAAGCTTGTTCAAGAGTTCTAACATACATAGCTATGCCGCATCCCGCTATGACAATGCTAATCTCAATTTGTAAGCCTCTTTTGAATCTATGAGCTTTTTTTTCTCATCAGTGTCCATTAGGTGTGGAGCATACCTAGCAGCTGATTGAACTTCAGTTCATAATCATTCACAGTCATGTTTTCTTGAGTTAAATATAAGAACTTAATTTCTTTCTGATCCCGATTGCACATGGGAATAAACTTTCACATAATAGCTTGCTTGAAATCCTCTCGAATCATATTCATAAATTGTTCAGATGCCATCGACCTTCTATGCGTTTTCCACCAATGAGCAGCATCACTAGTGAGTTGGAAGATTATACATGTGATGCGCTGAGAGTCGGTACACACCATGTACACAAATGTACATTCTATCATTCATAGTCATTCTTTAGCCTCAGGCGGTTCACCCTGACCATTAAAGGTCGGAGAGTGATACTTTCAGAACTAAGCAATGACATGTGTCATATCTTCTTAAGGAGAATTTTGTGCTTGATTATTTTAACATCTTGACATCATCTTATATACGTACTTTATATGTTAAATTCTATGATCGTCAAATATACGTATATAAGTGCAAGGCGATGGCACAATATATTTAGATTCGTATAGATCATAGAATTTCAGTGAGCTAAAGAAGCTCTAAAGTCATACTATATACTTATCTGAAACTAGCTCATATGATGTTCATGCATCCAATGGATTTGATATAAAACACTGATAACAATGCTTTGTAAAACATAACTTTCACAATGCTATATAAATCATATTTTTCACAATGCTTTAAATCTCACACTGAGATCACTTGTATTTGTAAATCATATATACAATTATGTACATATACTTTTCATAAGAGTACTAGAGAAATTCAAAACATGAACTTTAGTACATTTTCGAAGTAAGCTTGGCGAGACGATAGCTGTTGGGTTATGGGTAACAATTTCAATAACACCATACTCAAAATATTTCAATTTTCAAAATATCACAGCCTATAATCACGTAGACCTGCTCTGATACCACCTATAACTCCTCAGTCCCACTAGGACCAAAATGTTACCAAAAACATACGTACATGCTTACGTGATAAACATTTTTTAAGAAATTAAATTAAGTTTATAAATAATTTGTAAATGGGCAGCACCTCAACTTAAAAATGTTCAAACCAAACACTCAGGTGTTTTCAAAGTCAACTTTCAACAACGCTTTACGAAATCATTAACTCACACATAACAAAATTATGACCTGGAAACATACCTAGCCAATCAGGTCACGTGTTTAAAAGTTCAACAGTCAGCCCTTCTATACTTTCAAATATTTGTATATACAATCAACAATTGACCACTGAGGTCAAAAATTTTCAACTTAAAAGTTTTGTAGAGTATTGGTAGAAGCATTTAATATTTAAATACTGACAAGACTTTAAAGATGATTTTAGCAGAAACCACACAAGGATCAACCATCAAATCCACTACAACACCTCGTCATCAAACACCTCGATCTCCATAACCTGAAAATATTTAAAAATATTTGGATTGAGTGCCAGAAAACACTCAGTGGGCATTGATATTCGTCCAAGTCATTCTTTCATACTTTAAAACTGTTATGCTGCATAAATCATGGAAAATAACCATGAACATACTTTATAGCAAGTTTACTTTTCTTCATTGGATGAGAGACCCAATGTGATCACATGAATACTTTACGGTTACTTATCTAGACATTTAGTTACAAAGTAAACCGTCTATGCTTGTAATTCAGAATTCCTCTGTGCATGAAATCTCAAAACATCCAATCTTTATAAACAATGCTATTAAAATATTTAACAAGCTTTTCATTGACGAATTTAAAATATAGTTGTGAGTTATAGAAAAATCCACCCGGATGATCTCAAAGTGCAATGAAATTTTTATGTGATGCTACTATGCTTCTCGATCGTCTCGACCTATAACATTGAAATTTATAACTTAGAATCCTCAATTAAGAATATAAGGTAATAACTAAGGTAAAAAATAACTTAAGTAATCATTTTCTATAACTTGGGATCATTTGGTATTGAAATAGAGTCAAATGAGTGAATAATGCGCATTTGACGGATTGAATCAAGTTAGTGATCCTATTTGAGAATTTATCGAACTTCACAACATAATTAAATAGATAAAGATGGATTGAACTGAATTTAATAACTAAGAAGTCTGGTTTAATACTTAGGAATGAATTATAATATTTAGAACTTCTTTTGGCTAATACAGTATTTGTAAATTATAGGATTTAATTATATTTTCTAAAAATCCTAATTTAATCTCCAAGTATTAAACTAAAATTAGAAAAATATGAATTTGAAAATTGGGCTCGATTAATATATTATATGGGTTAAGTTAAATGGATCAAATCATATTGAATTAAAATTAAAAAACCATAGAGATAGGACCTATAACATTGTGTTTACAACAACATAAAAGTTATAAAATTAGAACAATCTATTTGACTGAAACTTAAAATGAAAGAAAAGATTTGGTACTAAGAACTTACCCTTTCTCTTTGCTTCTTCTCGCCCCGTCTTTTTAAACTATAGCTTTAGTTTTATTTTATCTTTCTTTTGATTAACCATAGCCATAGCCAAACCCCTTATATATATACATACAACATATAATATATGCATTACACTTGTACTCTAGCTAGTACACTATTCTATTTCCATTGCTTCCCAATTGGCTAAATTTGTTTGGTTGTAAAATTTTAGTTTATTAACTTACTTTTATTATTATTATTTTATTTTCATTGATCATTCCTTCACTACATTAAACCTATTATATATATATGCACACGTGTACATATGTACACTTACCTTGTTAAATGGATTCCAAACTTACCTTGTTAAATGGATTCCAAATGACAACAGTAGGTTAATTATCAAACTTTCCAAATGGACTTTAATAATTGATATAAACTTATTCTCTTCTCCGATAAATAGGCCCAACAATAGATATATCCTATATGTATTTTAATTATAAAATAGTTGAAATTGAAATAAATAAAGGGGCATAAAGTGGGTAATTAATTGGGCTTGGGTACATAAAATTGGACTTGGAGAAATAAATTGATTTTAAATTGTTGGATGAAATAAATTTCATTCGGAGGTCAAATGAATTTCGATTTGGATGATCTTGGTACCCAAAAATAATCCCATCAATATCTATTTTTATAATATGATTTCTAATATTAATTAAAAAATTCAACTAAGGTCGAGACTTTTCTTGGTCTTATAATGTCTCTAGGAGTATGATCAACTAGCCCGAAAATATTGAATTATAATTTCATGAAATTTCTAACCTATAAAATAAATGTAAATACTATATTTTTTCGGGGTGTTACACTGCTACTCAGAAGGGATCTCTATTGACTACATCAAAAGGTGAAGAGCATAATGATCAACCTGCAGAGGAGGATGCTGCATAAGAAGAAGCAGTAGAAGAGGAACAAGGAACTGAAGAAAAAGAGATTGAAGAGGCTGAAGAAGAAGAAGAAGAAGAAGAAGAAGAAGAAGAAGAAGAAGAGCCTGCATCTGACAAATTCGAGCAGATTTCTTTTTACTCTTTTGCCTTTCTCGGTGGCAAATAGGGGAAGTAAATGCTAGATAATTTTTAAAATTTCTCCTATTCTAATTAATTATCTTTCATCCATGTTTATGCAAGATATTTTTTGTGCTTAATTGCTATAATATCAATTCATTGATATTATATTTTTGAAATATGTTTTTATCTGCAAAACTATGATCCTAATCTGCTAAAAAAATTGAAACTCTGATAAAGTAAAAAAATGATAAAAAAACGCAATACGACAAAGTAGATACAAGCTGATAAAAGAGTGAAAAACAGTAGGATCATATGATGTTCACATGGACATTCAACAATGTTTTAAGGTACATGATACTTCAGATGAAGATTGTGTTCTTTAAAAATATGGAGCTGATTTACCAACAAATAAAGATAAAGTGGGAGATTGTTATTGCCATCTGCACTAAAGTGTTTAAGATTGTCATGATCTTTGAGGAAGTTCAAAGAACACAAATATTTTGATTTTTCAATTTATCATTCTGATCTTATATGTTCATTATAATGTATGTTTACATGATGTTGAACATGACTACTCAGTTTATGTAGCTTCAGATTGTAATTTTTCTGTTCTGGTATTTCTTCTTGCATCTCTAGTGTTAATATTAGGAGCAGCTGTTACACTCAATTATATCGAGATCTTCAAAAGCCACAAATGGATTCCAACCAGATAATCGTCGATCTCCTGTTAGTGTAAATAGGAGGATGAGAGTATTGCCAGATGTTAAATAAAAACATGTATTGTACTCATTCAAAGGTGAAGAATCTTGGCAGGAAATTTGATGATCATTATCAAGTTAGTTCAACTTTGTTGATACTTTAGCATTTTAGTTGACTGTGGATGACTTTTATGATTGATGACTCAGTTTCTCAACTTATATAATTGATTATGTTTTAATATCTTGCTCGTTTTCTTTTTCTCTATTTTGTCATAGGAGTACAATGTTAAAGCACTATGATATTGGCAAATGTAAGCTTCTGCTTGGGGGCTTTAGAGATTCTGTATTAAATTACTTTGAGCCCTAATGTACCTTAACTTTCAATTAGCAGTTCATCAATCCTTTCACTTCCAAAATCTGATGCAACTAATGTAATTGAGATCTACTGGCCATAATATTTTTATCGTAGAATGAAAAACGAGAACAGGATGAAGCTGAATCAGAGATAAGCATGCAACAGGCTCAAGAGGCAGCTCATGCGAAGTTGCATTAATTTCTAAGACGATTGTCCAGCAACACTTGTAATGTTCACCCATGCAAAATGTGCAACAAACTGTTTTACCTGAAATCTCAATGCCTTTTTTTTTTTATCACAGTCCTCTTATATTCCAAAGAACAGTCAGGCTCCACTATTAGCAGTTTTCTGCACTCGCTTGGTCTGGGAAAGTACTTCATCAATTTTCAAACTGAAGAGATATGTAGTGTACTAACATATAGGAAGATATCAAAGATATTGTTGATCATGTTTGTGCACTTGATTCAGTTGCAAACCAATAATTATTTAGTTCATCCACTTGCTACACAAATCAGGTCCTAGTCATCCCGTTTAGCATATGCTTTTTGATTCATCTTCTGTCCATGCTTGTAAGATTGTGAAACATCTAAAACATCTCACTCAACTTATTCTGTTAACCCAAATCAAGAGGTAATAGAAGGGTTTTTTTTTTCCTCTCCATTCTCTAATCGTAAGTGTTGATTCTTTTCTCCTGCAGATGGATATGTATGTTGATGAAGCAAATGGGGAAAATTGACCTGAAGGAGTTAGGAATACCAATGGTATGGTTCATTCTTGCTTGTTTGTTGCATCGTACATTACACATGTTCTTGGAGTTGTTTGCGATCAGGAATAAGAACTAGCATGATTGAACTCAAATATTGTCTGAATTCGCCATCGACTAGTAGTTATATGAATAAAGTAAATTTCTTGGGATTATGTAGATGTGCTTAATCATTAATATGCAATTTGTCTTAATTGTGTTTTAGTTTTATGACATAATGACTTTGTGCAAGTAATATTGTGCGCTGCTGACATTCTGCAAGTATTTTTTATCTTTCTATATCTTTGATCAGTCTCATTTTGGTAAGATGGTTTATGAAAAAATATTAATTCAACCGAATGTTTTGTACTCAGTTAAGAGAGCATGTTCCTGCTATTTTAGAAGGATTGATGAAGGGTGGGGGTGTAGACCTAGTGGAAGATTTTTGCCAGAGCTTATGAGCATGCTGGTGTTATACTGAAGAAACGAAAGTAGAGGTAGCTTTTTGCTTGAGATTTTAATGTGTTTTCTCTTAGTAATTAGTTTGTATTAGCATTTGACAATTCATAAAAGATCTAAATAACAATTAATCATGTCATATGGACAGTGCTCTCCAAATAGGCAAATAGTGGTTAATGGAAATAATTATTGTTAAAATAATTATGCTTATGCATTCATTTTAACTCCTAAGAAGCCTAGCCTCTTCCATTAAGTTTCTAATGACAATAAGGCTTCGGGAAAAATACTACGGAAAAAAACAAGGCATTACAGTATTACATGCATCATTAAAAAGTAATCGGTCTACTACGCACTTATTTTATATGAGTTTATGTATTTCCAAATTGTGATTTTTTACATTCCAATTAATGTTTTTAGTTTACGAGTTTTTATTTTTTTAGGGTTCATGGTTTTTTTAGGGTTTTATTAGATTGTTTTTTATAGTATTTTTTAGATTTTTTAGTAGGGGTTTTGTGTTGTATTTTATAGGGTTCATGTTTTATTTTTTTTAGGTTTATAAATCTCAATCAGAGGTTATATTTATTTCAAAAAAATTGAACTCATTCACTTTTATTTTCGGATTCACAAATTCCATTTAGGGTATATATTTATTTCAAAATTAATTTTTTTTTCTTTTCAATTACCATATATATATGTTTTGAAAAAAATAAATTAATTATCAAGCCTTATGCACGAGCCCACGCTTTAGTGTCGGGCGAATACATTGCGTGAGTCGCCAAATTTAAAAAAAAAATCATTCACTTTAATTTTAGGGTTCATTAAAACATCTTAGGGTTATATTTTATATTTATTTAAAAAAATCGAATTTTTTTTTCGCGTGTATACCCTATGCGCCGCGCATGGGGTCCATGCGCCTACAATTGTTGACTTATTATTATTTTTGACTAATATCTATTATTAGACGCCCAGCATGCACAAAAGAGTGCCTCATAAATGTATGCAGCAGCAGTTGCAGAAATCTTCGATTTCTCATGCATATGGCTCGAACAGCAGACCGGCCATCTGTTGATGTATTTTAGAGTGTTGCACACCATGACCATCTCCGTCAAAATAGATAAAATGCGCCGCTCTTCCAAGATTAGCAGCAGCTGCAACCAAATCATCTGGAAATGGTGATCCGGTCGCCATGGCCGTGTTCATCTCCTTCCACGCCTCCCTAATCATAAATCTCACGTGCTCTTGTGCCTCTTTCTCGCCACTATTTCTTTCCTTCATGTAGCACTGGACTGCTTTAGGCACGTCGCCTCTCTTCAGCTCAAACTAGAACAAAAAAAAATTAAAATTGGAATGTTGGTAATATTTATATACATATGAAGGTCGTGTAAGTCTAGCTAAAATTAATTAAAGTTGTCTATTGAATAATTAGTTGTGTACCGGTGCTGTTCCTAGATCATCAGTAAGCCTTAAAATCATTCCTGAAAGGTAAAGTATTTGGTGGTATTTGTACAAGCTTTCGATAACCGTTTTCTCTGTGGTCGAGCTTGCTAATGTGAAATAAACTTGAGATATTATTGTAGGAGACGATATTGAAATCTTGGCATTGTTGAGATATTCATCTAGGCTTGGTGTATGTCCACTATAATACCACTTTGCTTCTTCAAAAAATCCTTGAACCAAATCTAGCCACTGCACCCAATAATTTATATAAGTCTTTGACAATTCACTAAACAAAAACAGTGCGGAAGAGAAAATAAATAAATTACCGATCTCTGTAAATATGGAATGCTGATGAAACCCTTATCTTTCAGAATATCGTAAGCCAGCTCTGAAACAAAGTTGTAGAGTGCCAAATAACACACTTGCATGTAATAAGGAAGTTGGCTCATTGACTCAGTATCCCATCTGAAATATATGTTGATCGATCTGAATTATGAAAAATTCTTGGATTCTATGATATTACTATATTAGGTACATGTACTCACCTTCGAATCGCGTCTGTAAATAGTTGCAGTTCATCTAATGTACCATAGACATCGTAGACATCATCTATAACTGTTACAAAAGTGATAATCTTGGTTGCCATTTTTCTCTGATATCCATATTGATGAGGCTCAAAGAGCCCAAGGGCCCAAAAGTAGCATTCCACAAGCCTATCCCTTACAAAAGGGAGTTTTTCAGCGAGGCGCGAACTATTCCACCACCTATAAAATGATCAAATTAAAGAAAGAACAATTTATTTAATTTGAATCATTATATGCATGTCTAAGTTTTTGGATATATTTTTCGGACTTCACCTTGAGACATCTTTCAGCTCTTCCTGATATGTTGCTTGAATAATATTGAAGTCGAGTTTGGCAAGCTCAAAAATAATTGGATTCATGTCGGGTTTCCTCGCATAAGTATCTAAGAACCATCTCGCCTCGAGCCATTGAATCCTCCAGTGAAGCGGGAGATCCAAAGAATGGCGCACAGATGATAATAGATTTTCATCTATTTCATCATCACCCTCATCAAGTTTTTTCTCTAGATATTTGGTGGCAAATTGCCTTGCTAGGTCTAGTGTATCTTCACCTTCTGTCCATAGGAAAGACGCTTCATATAGTTGTAGCAATCCTTTGGTATCATCAGCAAGGCTTGGCTTGAAATCATCACTACCCTTCTCGTTCTTGAAACAATCAAATACCTCTGCAATTGATTGATTCAGATATTAATTTAGATATAATATATATAATTATGCATGCACACAATAAATATTTTGCAACATTAATGAACTTTTTAACTAGCACCTTGAGAGACTTTGAAACCATGTTGTCTGAGAAGTCTGAATCCAAGAGCTGTAAAATTTAAATCCCTTTCCTCTGCTTCAACATTACTACGGAAAAATGTGTGCTCATTATATATAGAACTTAACATCTCCTTAATTTCATCCTGAAAAAAATAAGACAATCCTAGATTTTTCAAGTCATCAATCAACTCCAACTGTTGAACCCCCTCCATTTTTTCCTCCAGCAACATCTTCACTTGCAGAATCAACTCAGCTTGCCTTTTCAGGTACCTCTCTTCCTGCATATACATACATACATACATACATATATATAGATAATATTTATAGTAATCATGAAAAATGATACCTAGCTACCTTATACTTATAGTGAGTGTTGAGAGATTGAACGTAGTTCAAATCCCAAACGGAAGGCTGGTAGTTTCCCGAGCGTCGGATTTGATCAGCAGAATTAACCTCGTGTTGTAAGCAGCAAGAAGCCCGGAGGCGAGTACTAGAAGAGGCACTACTGCTGCGCTGCTTTGAAGCTCTCCTGCCCAATTTGCGGAGATAATTAGATGGCTTGTTAAGGATTGCTACATGCATGCTCATGCTCAAGCCCAACATTTTTATGCCTTGTTTAATTATAATCTTGGTTTTCGTTTCTGATATTCTCATATATATATTATATATATAGGTCTCAGATTATAAGCGCTTTTATGACCTAAGTATATATTTTAAATGTTAGGGTTACTTCATTAACTTTGGTTATTACTACTTCCAAATTAGGTAATGCCACGATCCCAAATTAATTAACCATGCATCAAAGCTTGCACACTCGTTAATGTAGTAGAATAACAAACCAATTAATGGTATGGTATGGTCAGCGAGACAACAGTGTGTGTGTATACATGTCTGATTTAGTTCATTAATGTTCGATTTATTGTATTAACTTCAGTTATTACTACTTCCGACCAGTTAATGTCATGAGCCCCCAAATTAACCATCCTAGCTTGCACACTCATTAATGTAATAGGATAACAAACCAATTAATGGTATGGCACGGTAAGCGAAAAAAATAGTGTGGGTGTGTATATACATATACGTGTGATTTGATTCAAATGAAACTCTGTTCGGTGTGGAACCTAGATACTGTGTTTATTTATTGTTGGTCCAGTTTCAGAAAGATTGATATTTTAATTAGGTTTTACAACAAAAATTAAAAATTAATAATTGAATCAAATATACCCTCTCTCTCTATTACATTATATTTTCCTATTGTATATCGTTAAATTGGGGGGGGGGGGGGGGGGGGTTAAAAAGTAAAATATCAAATAATATGCAACAAAATTAAGAGATTAAAACATGAATCGACGTTATGGAAATAAGAGAGAATAATTTTATTAATCATCTCATTATGTTTTACTAATAATTTTTTTTATTGCCTATATTATTGTATTTTTATATAGTATTAATTACCTCTAAAATATACTAAAACAAACAATAAAATTATACTTAATAAGCATAGTGCGTGCTTCAGAGAAAATTAGAGTAAGTTATATATTAGCACGCATGGAAGTTGCATAGCTAGGAAATTGATGACTGACTATTTATAAAGGAAGATGTAATTTTTTATTGTAGTGCAACACAAAATGTAATATTAACAGGGTAAAAGAAAAGGAAAAAGATAAAAATTTGTATGAGATCGTCTAACGGGTCTCTTACGTTAGACGGATCTCCACCTGATCCGACCTGGATCCGACCCGACCCGTGTTAGTTTTGTATACTGGAAGACTTGTCTTTGTATACTTTTCTGATGATATGATGAGACCGTGCATAGCATTGAAGATTCAAACCCAGAATTGCAAATTAGAGGTCTCGTTACAAGGTTACGAGCTAAGCAACTTCAAGGTTATTTGCAAGGTTATGTGCGAAAGAAGCTCGAGGAAGAGGAGATTGTTCAAAGTAGCCCCAAGGTCATTACTATGCTTTCAACTGAAGATGAGGATCAAACTTTGGTGGATTGAAGCAATTTTGGGCGAAAAATTGAAGATTCAAATTTGATGCCAATCCAGGAGGGTATGGCGAATAAGGCATGACCATGTCTTATCTGTCAGAGGCATGTCCGAGAATTCGAACCCTTTTGACACTTTGTGGGATTTCGAATTATCTTAGTTATTTTAATTAATTATTTTAAACTATAGCAATTAATTATTTGAGTCCATTTTTTATTTAATTACTGTAATTTTCGAATTTAATAGAGTCAAGGTTGACTAGGTTTTATTTAAGGTAATTTCCTACCTTAATTAGAATTCTAGTGTAGGTAATTTTCTAGTCCAATTTGGACCAGCTTTTTAATTATTTTTAGGCCTCAATTTCGTCCCCCATGACATTATAAGTAGGGGATCATTATTTTATTCATATTTTAGACATTATTGAAGTATTTTGCTTTTGCATCCAATTGTGTCTCAAACAACTTTATATCTTTTGATTGTTTTGATTCAAAAACTATCATTCTTAGGTTTAACACATCTAAGTCTTATTCAAGAGTATTGCTTAATCCACTTAAAGGATTAACCGGTATTCGCTATCGAAGATCAACTTAGAAATTTCAACCTTGGATACGTTCGAGATTCAAGGCGGCTATCGGGTTGTGATTCACATCAACGAATCATCCTCCATCAACACCAATCGACGACATCCACTACTCCATCAAACGTCCACCTCCTTCAAGCCACAAGATCAAGTTCGAGTTCTACACAAGTCCCTCCCACACGTAAGTTCTTTCACTCTCTATCATACCCTACCTACTCCAAGTCATTCTTCACAAGCCATTGTTGGTTTTGTATACTAGAAGACCTGTCTTTTGTATACATTATTAATAATGGTTTTATGATGATATAGAATGAATACAATTGCAGTCACTGTTTGCATTTAAATTGTTATATTTACATGCATGTTCACTATACTTACATTGTAGATGATATGGTGTGGGTAAACACACGGTTAGATCATATCATCGGTTCATTGTAATGTATTAAAAGGCTCACGGTCTAGATGGCACTGAACCTGCTATCGGTACGCCGTAGAATAATCTGATAGTTAGTTTATCTTGACTAACTGATTATTCTAATACACGGTCAAGTGTATTGAGGAGGATCTACTTAGGATTCTATTCTCTATTCTGACCTTAAATGAGAGAATAATAATCCACAGAGTTCGGGTTCTTAACCCCTATATGTTGGCGGACATATACGTGTAGTGATTGTAGCTTTGATTTATCAAAGGGTGTGATCCTTTCATAGGATCAATAATCTCGATATCTTGGGTTGTGACATTTACACTTATGATGGGTCGTGCAATATGTAGGGGCACCGTGTCCTGGTGCGCTAGGTTGATGGTGTCCCCTTGAGAAAATGCAAGTTCATGCTGAAACCCTGCAGGTGGAATTTATTCCGTGCATGAATAAAGCTTGTGTGGTACTACTCAAGGATAAGATATTAATTAGTTATAGCTGTCAGAACCTTATATAATTAATTAATGGGCATTATATCTTAAACACGGGGAATGGCTGGACTAAAGGAGAAAGCATATTCAGAAATATGTATTAAATTGGTAGGTCAGTATTATTTCTTTAGTGGAATAAAAAGAATACTTAATTTATTTAATAATATCCTAAGTTTATTGGATATTGGAAATTAAATAAATTAGCAGGCCAATTTAATATTCTTCTAGATCCCTGTTGTAGCCCAATATGACTTTAATGGACTGGAGATAGAAAAAGAGATAGAGGCCCAAACCCAGTAGGGTTGGGACACTGAAATTTCGCATATAGATTAGCTCCTCTTGTGTTCTCTTTATCTCCACAGATTCCATACCGATCTAGTAGATTTCAGCCCACCCTGAAACTAGATTCAGTCCGGGAATACAACAGAAGATCAAGGAGTGGAATATTATAGTGGGCGCCGATCATCATCATACATAACAACAAGATTAGACCTTTAATCTTGTCCTCCACCAGTCGTTTGATTTGTAAGTCGTTTTTCGATTCTATGTTTCCGCTTTAGTAGAATCGTTTAAACCGGATTTGCATGTTAATTAAACCCGGTTAATTAAAACATATGAGATGCATGAATTTATGATCTACATGACATTAGGATTAATGAACATCCAATTAGATACTGCGGTGGTTCAATTCGAAAAAACCCTAACAACTGGTATCAGAGCGGGTTTTGGCACTGTTCTAGATTTAATCCTAAGATTAATTCGAAAAATATGTATAAATTTGATGAAATATTTATGTTACTTAAATTTTCAGATTTATGTGTTCATTTTTTCGAATTGGCTGTGTTCAAAACTTGGATGAATTTTTGATGGTGTTTCGAAAATTCTAGTTTTGGATGAATTGTAATTTTTGATCTACACCTAATAGGATTTGGAATGTAATTTTGATAACTCAAAATTTTCAGATTTATTAAGTGTAGGATTCGAAAATTTGAGTTCAAAATTTTCGAATTTTGATGTATTAAATTCCCTAATTTGTGTTCTAAAATTTTCGAATACCTAGAATTAAATTTGGATGGATTTTTGATCAACATCAAAATTTCCAGTTTTAATTTGGATAGGGTTCGAAATTTTTGATGATTAGAATTGGATTTGGTGATTTTTGATGTATATCTAAAGTTACAAAATTCTAATCAAGATAGGTTTGAAATTAGAATTTTAAATTTGGTATTTTTTGAAGTGGATCAAAATTTCCAGATTTATTATTCTTGAAAATTTCGAAACCTCTAATATATTATTTGGAATTGTTTTTTATTAATGTCAAAATTTCCAAATGTGAAATATAGTGTAATTTTTTATTTTAATAAATTCATTCGGAGAAGATCTAGATAGATTTGAAAATATAATATTAAATTTGGAAGAATTTGAAGTGGATCAAATTTCCAGATTTATTATTTGAGTATCTTCGAAAATCTATAGATTTAAATTGGATAAGGTGATTTTGGATATATACAAATAATTATCAAAATCCAATTGTGATAAAATTTTAAATTTGGATAAGTTTTGGAAGATTTTGGATTGGAATCAAATCTCCAAACCTTATCCTTGAAGATTTAGATTCTTATGGATAATATTTGGATTAGATTTTTGATTTATATCAATATATCCAATTATTATTTAATTAGGGTGGCTAGAAAATATTAAATAAATTTGGTGGAT
This sequence comes from Perilla frutescens, assembly GCA_026008535.1. NCBI lineage: Eukaryota > Viridiplantae > Streptophyta > Magnoliopsida > Lamiales > Lamiaceae > Perilla > Perilla frutescens. The sequence continues at coordinate 44,550,929 of BRKX01000018.1, forward strand.
AATTTTAAATAATTTCCAGATTTATTTTAGTAATATTTTCGAAAAATACAAGTTATAAATTGTTGGATAATTATTTTAATTTCCAATTTTTATCTTGTGGATAATATCGAATTAATTAATTTTTATTAATTGAAAAATTCGAATATTATTTAATATGTCATGTTTGGATATCATTTATTATTTTATGCTAATCATGTAATTGTGATTGTTGGTTTTGTAGACTGACTTGTTTGCAGGGTTACCGACTATCATGACTCCTTAATTATGTGATGTATGTTTTAATTTATATTGGATGTATGATGGGCCGTATGCCGGTTTGGCTACGTGATTTTAATCCATGAGAAAATCCATGAATTAGGTCTAGGTTTTATTTTATGTTGTTTTAATGTAATAGAAATAAAAGTGTTAGACCAAGTCATTGAGTTGTAATTTTGTTCTAGATATATTAGTTTTTTCCTCTAAGGAATAGATATTCTATATTGAATAAAGTTTGAAGATCAACTCAAAGAAGGAGAGTGGCATAGCTCAAGAAAGGAAGTATCACTGATTCATGTCCCGAAATCCTAATTGGAGCTAGGTTTTCGGCGAGGCGCAGTGATAAGGGCGGCGGCCATGCCCGAGCTTCCGGAGCTGACTTTCCAGTTTTATCTCATTCAGCAACATGAGATATAAGCCATGATAGTTGGTTTTTTATTATTATTGCTTATTATGTTGTTTGAAGCATGCAATGGTGTTTTATCATTTTATGTGATGTTTGCATGTTTTACAATGGGATAAAATGAAACCTTAATCTTAAATAACTAAGTGGGAGAGATTCATACCAAAGTATGTAGAAATCTCAAACGGTCTCCATCAATCTGGTTTAATTGAGATGTGATAGACATGCGAGTTGACAATAGGTCTTCCTCCATAACGGATGTGTCATATCACTGTTATCTCTAGAAATTAAACTTCTTTATCAAGATAGTTGTAGAACACTACTAGAACAAACTGACTCCTCCAACTGGAGCAGGGAGTTCAAAATAGTGGACTTGGTGCTAAGATGATGGTGTTCACACTTAGGTGTAATTTATTAATAAACGTCCACACTAACGTGGCTTATTAATTTGAAGGTTACACGACCGTGATTATTTTTGACTATTAATTTACTTGTTATAAGGAAATTTGACTGGAGGTAAATTAAAGGTGGTTTTACCTGTTTAAGGATGAATTTTATAAACGTCCACACTAACGTGGCTTATAAGAAACATTTTTAAAATGTCGGTGGATTACATATAATTTTTTGAGGTATACGATTATATGTGAGTATCCTAAAGTTTGTGACTGTACTGCATGTTTACTTTTCAGTTATTCTATATCATCATGGCACTCTCCAACCTGTCCACTATTCTCAAAGAAAACAAGTTAATCGATGAAAACTACAATGATTGGATTCGAAACCTTAATCTTGTTCTCACTGCGGAAGGACACAAATTCGTACTTGAAAAAGTATGTCCTCAGAAACCAGATGAGGGTTCTGACAAAGCCCAAAAGGTTGCATATGATAAGTGGGTTAGGTCCAATGAGATAGCACGTTGTTACATTCTGGCATCTATGTCGAATGTGTTGCAACATCAGCATGAACCTATGAAAACCGCTTATGATATCATGTACAACCTTAGGCAGCTCTTCGGTCATCAGAACCGCTCGGCACGCCATTTGGCAATGAAGAAGCTAATGGATGCGAGAATGTCTGACTCCACACCTGTTAGGGATCACGTTCTCACGATGATGGGGTATCTGGCTGAGATCGAGACCTTGGGTGGAGAGCTGGATGGCGATTCTCAAATCGACATTGTTCTTCATAGTCTGTCCTCAAGGTTTGAGCAGTTCAGGCTGAACTTTAACATGATTAAAAGGGATGTCAGCCTGACTGAACTGCTCATGGATCTTCAGGCGGCTGAGTTACTTCAAAAAGGAAATCCGGAGGCACACCTAGCTGAAAATAGGGCGTCTTCTTCCGGTACTAAAAGGAAGAAGAAGAATGCACCGAAGAAAGCTGCAGAGGGTGCGCCTAAGGTGAAGAAGTCTAAGACTAAGATTCCTCCCGAAGAATTTAAGTCAAAGACAAAGTGTTTCAAGTGCGGCCAACCAGGTCACTGGAAGGCGGATTGTCCTAATAAGAAGAAGAAGGGTACGTCTCAATCTCTCATCGTTGAAACATGTTTAGCTACTTGTTCTACTTAGTCATGGGTAGTAGATACTGGAGCTACTGATCATGTTTGCATGTCTTTACAGGGGTTCCTGGTAAAAAGACAGCTGAGTGATGGAGAGATTTCAGTCTACATGGGCAATGCTACGAAAGTGGCGGCAGTTGCAGTGGGAGACGTAACCTTATCTTTTAGTAGTGATAGGATTTTAGTTTTAAACGATTGTCTTTATGTGCCTGGTTTTAGGCGAAACTTGATTTCAGTTTCTAAACTTTTTATGGATGGATATTCTGTTTCTTTTGATAACAAGGTTGTTATCTTTAGTGATAAACGTTTTATCTGTTCTGGCACATTGGATGGACATCTTTATTTACTTAATCCTATGCGAAACACTACGTAAATGCATTTACTGAATACATCGGTCATAAACCCTAACAAACGAAAAGAACCTTCGGAAATGAATTAAACCTATCTTTGGCATCTTAGGCTCGGTCATATTAACCTTAAACGGATACAAAGACTAGTAAATGATGGGCCCTTGTCTTCATTGGTCTTAGAATCATTCCCTTTGTGTGAATCCTGTTTGGAAGGTAAAATGACCAACCGACCCTTTAAGGATAAAGGGAATAGATCTGAAGAGGTACTAGATTTGATTCACTCTGACTTATGTGGCCCTATGTCAGTTCAGACTCGAGGAGGGTACGAGTATTTCATCACGCTCATTGATGATTACTCAAGGTATGGATACATATACCTGTTACGCCGCAAATCAGAATCCTTTGAGACTTTTAAAGAATTCAGAGCGGAAGTGGAAAAACGTACAGGTAAAAGTATCAAATCACTACGGTCAGATCGTGGTGGTGAGTACCTCTCGAATGAATTTAGGGACTACTTAGCAGAGAATGGGATTACATCCCAGTTGACTGCGCCGGGAATGCCACAGCAGAACGGCGTGGCGGAGAGAAGGAACAGAACATTGTTAGAAATGGTTAGATCGATGATGAGCTATTCAAATCTGCCTATTTCGTTCTGGGGATATGTCTTGGAAACGGCAGCCTATATTCTTAATGTGGTTCCATCAAAATCAGTCCCATCTACGCCCACAGAACTTTGGACTGGGCGAAAGCCCAGTCTTGGACATTTTCGGATTTGGGGTAGTCCAGCACATGTGCTGGATAAGGAAGCTGATAAGCTGGCACCACGTACGGATGTTAGATTGTTTGTTGGATATCCTAAAGGAACGAAAGGTGGTTTATTTTATAGTCCTAAGGATCAGAAGATCATTGTGAGTACCAATGCTCGATTCTTAGAGGAAGACTATGTAATAAATCACAAGCCAAGAAGTGAGATAGTACTCAAGGAACTACGAGGGGAAAATTCAAATTTGACACCAACAGTACAAGAAGAGGAACCACAAATTACTGCACAACGTGTCACAGAAGTACAGGAACTGCCTCGTCGCAGTGGGAGGGTTGTACGCCAACCTGACAGATTCATTGGTTTGGGAAAATCTTCGGATTTCCCTGAAGGACTAAATGAATTGGATCCCAGGACCTACGACGAAGCAATCCAAGACAAAGATGCAGACTCTTGGAAAATTGCAATGGAGTCTGAGATTGGATCTATGGATCACAATCAAGTCTGGGAGCTTGTAGAACCACAGGATGGGGTAAAACCCATTGGGTATAAGTGGAAGTCTTGAGGAAAATATCCACATGAAGCAACCAGAGGGTTTCATTGCTAAAGGCCAAGAGCACTTAGTGTGCAAGCTTAAGAGATCCATTTATGGACTTAAGCAGGCGTCAAGGTCTTGGAACATCCGGTTTGACGAGGTTATCCAGTCATACGGATTCGTGCAATGTCCGGATGAGAGTTGTGTGTACAAGAAGAGTGACGGAAATGTGGTGGCTTTCCTCGTGCTATATGTTGATGATATCTTACTTATTGGAAACAGTAAGAAAGTATTATCTAACATAAGGGTGTGGTTGTCCAAGCAGTTCGATATGAAAGATCTAGGAGAAGCCGGACACGTCCTTGGCATCAAGATAATTCGAGATCGCCAGAAAAGGATGTTGTGCTTATCCCAAGTGACATATATCGACACAGTGCTAGCTAGGTTTAACATGCAGGATTCCAAGAAAGGTTTCATACCTTTCAGGCATGGAATTCATCTATCCAAGGATATATGTCCCCACACATAGGCTGAGATAGATGAGATGAAGGGCATTCCATATGCTTCGGCTGTGGGAAGCCTTATGTATGCTATGCTATGCACTAGACCTGATATATGCTATGCAGTCGGCATGGTAAGCAGATATCAGTCTAACCCTAGACAAGGTCACTGGACTGCGGTTAAGAATATACTCAAGTACCTGAAAAGGACTCGAGATTATATGCTGGTGTATCGCTCTAATAGTCTAGTGCCTTTGGGTTACACGGACTTAGATTTTTAATCCAATAAAGATCAGAGTAAATCTACCTCAGGCTATGTGTTTACCTTGGGAGGCGGAGCCATTGAATAGAGGAGCATAAAGCAGAAATGCATTGCGGATTCCACCATGGAGGCCGAATATGTAGCTGCCTCTGAGGCTGCAAAAGAGGCCGTCTGGCTCAAGAGCTTCTTGTTGGACTTGAGCGTGGTTCCTGATTTGCCTAAGAGTATCACGGTATATTGTGATAACTCGGGTGCAGTGGCAAATTCGAAGGAACCCAGAGCCCATAAGGCAAGTAAACACATAGAGAGAAAGTACCATCTTATACGAGAAATCGTTAAGAGAGGAGATGTGGCAGTGGTCAAGATTGCATCGGTGGAGAATTTAGCTGATCCATTCACGAAGAGCTTTCCGGCTAAGACCTTCTACGGTCACGTAGAGAAAATGGAAGTGAGATGCAGACCCGGGGTTGCCGTTTGAGATTTTAGTTAGAGTTGGAGAGTTAGCCAGTTTGTTTTATATTTGAAAGACATGCTTCAAGTATAAGTGGGAGATTGTTGGTTTTGTATACTAGAAGACCTGTCTTTTGTATACATTATTAATAATGGTTTTATGATGATATAGAATGAATACAATTACAGTCACTGTTTGCATTTAAATTGTTATATTTATATGCAAGGTTGATGGTGCGCCAGGTTGATGGTGTCCCCTTGAGAAAATGCAAGTTCATGCTGAAACCCTGCAGGTGGAATTTATTCCGTGCATGAGTAAAGCTTGTGTGGTACTACTCAAGGATAAGATATTAATTAGTTATAGCTGTCAGAACCTTATATAATTAATTAATGGGCATTATATCTTAAACACGGGGAATGGCTGGACTAAAGGAGAAAGCATATTCAGAAATATGTATTAAATTGGTAGGTCAGTATTATTTCTTTAGTGGAATAAAAATAATACTTAATTTATTTAATAATATCCTAAGTTTATTGGATATTGGAAATTAAATAAATTAGCAGGCCAATTTAATATTCTTCTAGATCCCTGTTGTAGCCCAATATGACTTTAATGGACTGGAGATAGAAAAAGAGATAGAGGCCCAAACCCAGTAGGGTTGGGACACTAAAATTTCGCCCACCCCCTTATATATAAGAGGGTGGGGGACGAAATTTTAAGTATATAGATCAGCTCCTCTTGTGTTCTCTTTATCTCCACAGATTCCATACCGATCTAGTAGATTTCAGCCCACCCTGAAACTAGATTCAGTCCGGGAATACAACAGAAGATCAAGGAGTGGAATATCACAGTGGGCGCCGATCATCATCATACACAACAACAAGATTAGACCTTTAATCTTGTCCTCCACCAATCGTTTAATTTGTAAGTCGTTTTTCGATTCTATGTTTCCGCTTTAGTAGAATCGTTTAAACCGGATTTGCATGTTAATTAAACTCGGTTAATTAAAACATATGAGATGCATGAATTTATGATCTACATGACATTAGGATTAATGAACATCCAATTAGATCCTGCGGTGGTTCAATTTCAAAAAACCCCAACAGCCATACACGCTCCCTACCCTTTTAAATCATCCATAGCCTATCGTTCCGTCCTTGGTGTTTGGTTTATTTTGTGTTCATAGTTTGTGTCATAGCTTAAGTGTCTTATTTGTCTAGATTAGTTTATTTTATTCATTTATTTGAGTCGGATTGTTTTCCTTCTCTAGCTAACATGTTTCATATCCTAAAGTCTTCCGCTACGTTCTCTAGATTCATCCTAGATTAATTGTCCGGATCGTATCATGATATGAAGATATAGATTGAATCTTATTGCAGTCACTATTTGCATTTACAATATTATATAATTTTTTATGCATATTCCATATACTGACATTGTAGATGATATGGTGTGGGTGAACACATGGTAAGATCACATCATCAGATCCTTGTATTGTATTAAAAGGCTCATAACTTAGATGGTCATGAATACACCATCGGTACGCCGTAGAATGATATGATAATTAATTTGTCTTGACTGATTGATTATTCTAATACACGTGTTAGTGTTTGGAGGAGGATCACGATAGGATATTGTTCTCTACTCTAACACTATTTGTCAGAGAACAAAGATCCACAGAGTTCGGGTTATTAACTTATATTTATTGGCAAACATATGTATGCTTTGTTTATTGCTTTGATTTATCCATGAGTGAGATTCTTTGATAGAATCAATAAACTCGATATCTTGGATAATAGCATTTGCATATATGATGTGTTGTGCAATATACATGAGCACCATATCCTGGTGCGCCAGGTTGATGATGTTCTCTTGAGAAAACACAAGTTCATGTTGAAACCCTGCAGGTGGAATTTATTCCCTACATGAATAAAGATTGTGTGGTACTACTCAAGGTTTCAGATATTAATTAATTATTGCTGTCAGAGGCTTACATAATTAATTAATGAACATTAGATCTTAAACACGGGGAATGGCTGAACTAAAGGAGAAAGCATATTCTAAAATATGTATTAAATTGGTAGGTCAGTATTACTTCTTTAGTGGAATAAAAGTAATAATTAATTTATTTAATAATATCCTAAGTTTATTGGATATTGGATATTAAATAAATTAGCAGGCCAATTTAATATTCTTCTAGATCTCTGTTGTAGCCCAATATGACTTTAATAGACTGGAGATGGAAAAAGAGATAGAGGCCCAAGCCCAGTAGGGTTGGGACACATTGATTTCGACCACCCCCTTATAAATAAGAGGGTGGGGAGTTCGAAATTTAGAGTTAACAAATAAGCTCCTCTTGTGTTCTCTTTATCTCTATAGTATCCATACATATCTAGTAGATTTCAGTCCACCCTGAATCTAGATACAGTCCGGGAATACAACAGAAGATTAAAAAGTGGAATAGCATAAGGGGCACCATTTTTCATTATACACAACAGCAAGATTAGACCTTTAATCTTGTCCTCCACCCGTCATTTAATTTGTAAGTCATTTTTTCGGTATTCTATGTTTCCGCTTTTAGTAGAATCGAAAACTGGCTATGAATGTTTTTTAACACGGTTATTAAAACATATGAGTTGCATGAATATATGACATACATGACACTAGGATTAAAGAATAACCAAAGAGATCCTGCGGTGGTTTAATTCGAAAAACCCCCAACAACTGGTATCAGAGCGAGTTTTGGAACTGTTCTAGTTTTAATTCTAGGATAAATTCGAAATATATGTTTAAATTTGATGATGGAATTTATGGTGCATAAATTTTCAGATTTAAATATGTAAGATTTTTTCGATTTTTGTGGTATTTAAACTTGGATGAATTTTTGATGTAATTCGAAAATTCTAGTTTTGGGGAACACAGTGTTTTTTGATCTATACCTAATTAGATTTGGAATTGTTTTTGATGTTGTCAAAATTTCCAGATTTAATTAGTATAGGTTTCGAAATTTGTAGATTCAAATTCGGACGCAATTTTGTTTTTTTATCGAAAATTCAAATTTGTGCTAATCTATGTAATTTTCGGCCATGGTATTATTAGATTTGAAATAGATTTTTGATGTATCAAAATTTCTAGATTTAATAAGCTAAGTTTTCAAAAATTTGACCATCAAAGTTTTTGAATTTTTTTATGTTTAAATTCCCTAATTTATTCTATATAATTTTCGATCATATTGAATTAATTTGGAGAAGGCTTTGATTTGAAATTAAATTTCTAGATTTATTTAATATGGTGGTTTCGAAAATTACGCTTCCTCATCAATTTATCTAATCTATCATCTTACGGATGCGGCCAGTAGTGAATACATAACCTTTTTCTCAGCCCCTCTTTGCGCTTCCCGTTAGTATTTATGTTTTTTTTTTTTTTTGTATAATTGTATTAGTGAATTGGCAATGTTTCTATTTTTTTTCTTTTCTTTAATGAAACAATGTTATTCTGATTCGACTTCTTCTATTTCTCCAAATTAAATAGGAAAGATTGTTGTTGTTTATTAAAATAAATATATGATTGAAAATAATAACTAGAAAATAATAGTTTCGAAATGATGCATGTCTTCTAAACTTATTCATTAATTGGAATAAAAAGTGTTTTGGCTAGCAATTAATAAAATTCAGAAGAATAGATTTGTAGAAATCATGATCACAGTATACTTTGACGTTCCCTCAAAACAAAACAAAAAAGTATACTTTTGAAGTTCATAAGAGTGGCAAAATAGTAAAAAGGATAATTTTGAATAAAATAAATTACGTAAATAATATAGTAATTATAAATAAGAAACTCAATCACAATTCACTATTAATTTAAATTTGACAATAATTTAATAAAATGTACTATAATCTATATTAATAAATAACCTAGCCAGCTAGATTTTAAAAACTAAAATTTTAACTAATGAAGATACTAATTTAATTACAACCATAAAATCAAATGATCCCCTCATCACCGTCGTCTTCTCCGGCGATGAATTCGTCGGAGACTTGAAGCTCTCCAAGCAAAACCAACCGCGCTACAGTCGGGAGGAGAATTGAAGGTTTGGGATTTCATTCGTTTGTCGCTGTATCATCTTTCTGGACTTCATTTCCATCGCCTACGCCCCTGTCTATAAAGAAGAGAGAGAGAGAGAGAGAGAGAGAGAGAGAGAGAGAGAGAGAGAGAGAGAGAGAGAGAGAGAGAGAGAGAGAGAGGGGGAGGCTGAATTTCTTCTGTTTCTGCTGTTTTTTCTTCTTGTATAAGCATGAATCAAAGAATGTTCAAAAATTATTATTTTTCATATATATAATTTGGTAATAACACGATATACAACAACTTTGGAGTTTGAACATACTAAAATCTACCTTCTAAAAAAACTAACTTTTCACAAATTAGTAGATTCCTTAAAATCAATACATTTGAGCATGTATTAATTCTTCCAGGAAGAGCCGTGGCTAGCAGCTCAGAACAGAACCAAAGAAATCACTTACCAAATTACTTTGTACAATTAAGCAACTTCTCCACCACCACTACCTCATTTATCATTTCTAATTATTTGGCATTGTATGGCGTCTTATATACAGGGAAGAAACCAAAAATATGTTCATACTGGCCGGAAAAAGTTACATGACCGGTGAAGATGGTGTTGCCTGTTGGATATCCGTGCCCTGCCGGGGTTCACCGTTTTGTTTCCCGGCTCGTCGGGGTCAGCCGCACGAACACCTTGGCTCAACAAGAAAAATGTGGCAGCTACTCTTGATAGAATGAATATGTAAACAACCTGCAAAATTCAGAAGTTAATCCAAAAAAATAAACTAGCAGCAGACTTCCAACAATTTCATCTCACAATTCATTGCAGCAAGCCATTTATCAGATTCATCATCAGATTTCATAGCTTCATTATAAGTTCTAGGCTCATCATTAGCCTCATGCTCAGACACAGACTCATCCACATTATGATTATCAGACTCATGCTCAGTGGCAAGTAAATAATTAGACACATTTTCAGATTCAGAAGGCATAGGAGTCACATTCTCCACCTTATCCTCCACCTCACTTGGAGCAACAGGTGGAGCAGGCATAAAATCAAACAAATTATTATCTAAGTTTTTCAAATTTTCCACCTCACTTGGAGCAACATACGGTGAGGATTCAGGTAAATAGAGAAAATCATGCTTCCTAGGATAAGGCATAGTGACAGGTAAAGTAGTTTTATGATGCTTGCCCATATCACACGGTTCACAAAAAGGAATAACAGACACTTTATCTTTGCCAAATGCACCATTTTTATGCAAAATTGAAAGATCTTTATTGCTCATATGTCCTAGTCTAGCATGCCATAAAGCAGTCTTATCTTCTGGAATCACATTAACAACAGACAGAGGCACAGACTCAGCATGGACAACATACAAATCACCCTTTCGGGGAGCAATAAAATAAAGCTCTGAATCTTTTTCAAATTTGAATCTCAAAGAATTCACAGAACCATCAAGCATCTTATCAGCAATTTTGGACACAGATAACAAATTGAATTTCAATTGAGGAACATATCTGACATCACTTAATGTAAGCAGGCTCCCATTTTCAAATCTCAAGCAGATATCACCTTTTCCTTGAATGTCACAATTTTGACCATCCACAAGAGCTACATGTCCAGAATTCATATATTGCAGGTTATGAAATAGATGCTTAAATGGAGTGAAATGAAACGTGCAACCAGAATCAATGAGCCATTCATTATTTGAAACAGATTTTGACACAGCATTAGTGTAATTGATGAACTGAAAATCATATGCATCATGTACCATATAAATACCATCATCCTCATACACATTATTAGCATGCTATTTAGGCTCATAATTTTCATAACCCTTATTTCTTTTCGGTTGCTTACATCTATCAGAAAAATGACCAGGTTTACCACAATTCCAGCATGTTTTCCTAGGTTTCTGGTCAAACGTATGATTCTAAGCATGATTAGGAGCTTAATTATGATTTTGAGCATAATTCTGATTATGATGTTGGTTTTGCCCTAATTGCATATCCCTTCTATATCTTTCAGCAGCAAGCACACTTGGATTCTCAGGATTCAGAGGTTTATTAAAGCCATGTGGAGGATTTCTATTATTATTCCTATTCACATACATGATCTCATTATGCAAGGGTTGAGATTTCATTTTCCTCATTTCACTTTCTTTTGCTTTTAAACCAGTGACTATCATATCACAATTCACCTTAGAACCACCATATTTAAGAGCAAATTTAACTTCAACAAAAGATTCAGGAATAGAACCAAGTAAAACTTGAGGAGCATACTTTTCAAGGAAATCATCACCAGCAAGTTTAAGGTCTTGTAAAAATTTATAAAATTCATCCATATTAGCATCAATATCCTTAGAAGAATCCATTTGAAAAGACATAAATTGATTTTGCAAAGACCACATAGATTCCTCAGAAGCAGCAGTATATAAAGATATCAGATTATCCCACAATTCTTTGGCACATTGATGATGCGACACTTTTCTAACCACAGTACTACACAGATTCAATAAAATAGTGGCCCTAGCACTATCATTCATTTCATGCAATTTTTCATCATCCACAGATTTATCAATTTTAGTAGTAATGGCCTTATAAATCTTTTCTTTAACCAAAATGCATTCAATTTTAGTCTTCCAATCTTGAAAATCATCTCTACCATTAAAGGAGGCCAAATGAAGATTATTCATGATTATATGCACCACAGAAGTCACAGAAGCAACAAGAATACAAAATAATCACCAAAAAATCAGAGAACACAGCAGAACGCTCACAGAACAGGAAGATAACACTTCCAAAGCACAAAAACAAGTACACACGGGGGATAAAGTGCTGAGGCTAGCCCAGTTCTCAGCACAGATTTATCTGTGGAGCAAGGATTCACTCCGGACAACCCCAAAACTTGTTTCAACAGCAACTAACTCAAATACCGGAGTCAGTTACTCAGAAACTCACAAAACTTGGAGTTTCACCAGGTATTCACTACCAAACGCAACCAAAATACTCACAGAGATATCACAGCAAAAAACCAAGAATGCGGAAGCAATTAATAGGATCGCAAGATACTGAACAAATAGAAGAGATATAGCAATAATGAATTTTCAAAACAAAATATCTCAAAATTTTCCAACAAATTCAACCAAAATAACGGATTCTCACAAATTGCCACAAACCTCAAATATTTTCCCAAAAAAACAACACAAAACTCCAAAGAATTCCCCCACAACACCACCAAACTCCAATAATCTCCCAAACTCCACAATACCAAGCCTAAGTTCTAGGGAGCTTAGAGTTTCGCCACTTTACCAGAGCAGATTCTCCCGAAAAGGAGAGAAATCTGACCTACCGTGCTCCTTGCTCGTCGGGAGCGAAACGGCGCAGCCAATGGTGGCGGGGTGCGCTGGTGCGAGTCGGAGGGTGCCCCGACAAGGGTCCCTGTGGCTCTGATAGCACTGTTGGGTATCCGTGCCCTGCCGGGGTTCACCGTCTTGTTTCCCGACTCGTCGGGGTCAGCCGCACGAACACCTTGGCTCAACAAGAAAAACGTGGCAGCTACTCTTGATGATGAATGAATATGTAAAAAACCTGCAAAATTCAGAAGTTAATCCAAAGAAATAAACTAGCAGCAGACTTCCAACAATTATATATGTCTATTATGTGTAATAGGGAGAATGATGATGTGTATATCAGTAATAGGGAGAATGAAAGAGAGCAGGTAGGTCGATGGAGAAGCTCGGCAAATGATTGCAGCAACAGTGTCGTCTTCTCTAGTGTCTTCTTAGTCGAGCAGAACAGCAGCAGCGAATAGCAAGGGGTCTTCTCCGGTTGACAGCAAGAAAGCACGTCTCCTGATCGCAGACTCTTGCTCCTGCCTTGACAACAACGAAGTAGGTTGATAGTAGCAAGTTTTGTGATGAACTACTGCAAACACGAAATCAACTTAGAGAACGATCAATATGAAAAATAATAGTAGCTAAATCTCCCAAAATGAATCAACATAAGAATATGTATATTTATATGTATCGATCAGGGAGAAGAAGAACTAATGAAAAATATATATAAATATATAGATAAAATAATAGAGGATTGAACAGTGGATGCGGCTCAGGATCCAAGAGCGGCGACGTCTTCTTCCGGCAACAAGAACGAACAGTGGAGTCGAAACACGAACGGCTCAACTACAAGCCAAGAATTGATCAGAGGAACGGCATAAAATTGGCCAAGACTACCCAACTCTCTCACTCACGAAGCTCACACACACTCGACCAAACTCCAATAATCTCCCAAACTCCACAATACCAAGCCTAAGTTCTAGGACAAATAAGGTATCCAGCCACAACACTAGAATACCATGACATAAAGCTCACATAGATGGATTTAACCAAGATCAAAGTTCAGTGATCTCTTGCAGGACATTAGCTTTGCAACGGGAAGACACTTAGTGCCCATATCCGCAAGGTTAAATTCAGAGGGGATCTTATCAAGCAAAACTTCCCATTTTTCAACAAGTATCCGAGTATTGTTGTCATGCAAAGATTTCATCTCACAATTCATTGCAGCAAGCCATTTATCAGATTCATCATCAAATTTCATAGCTTCATTATAAGTTCAAGGCTCATCATTAGCCTCATGCTCAGACACAGACTCATCCACATTATGATTATCAGACACATTCTCAGTGACAGGTAAATCATTAGACACAAGACTAGAATACCATCGTTGCTTTTCTAGCCCAAATCTCCCTAATTAGCCTAAATCCCTAATTAGCCATAATTACTCTTCTTCTTCTTGTTAAAAAAGGACCCACGCCGCTCTACTGTTCGAAAGAAGCTTGAGAAAACACATAGTAATCGGGCTTTGCTATTCCCGATCAATCTCTTCGCCGGATTCCCTGTCCATCGGTGTCCTGTTGGCGTCGAGTGTGTGTGAGCTTCGTGAGTGAGAGAGTTGGGTAGTCTTGGCCAATTTTCGGTCGTTCCTCTTATCAATTCTTGGCATGTAGTTGAGTCGTTCGTGTTTGGACTCCACTGTTCGTTCTTGTTGCCGGAAGAAGATGCCTCCGCACTCTTGGATCCTGAGCCGCATCATCTTCTTCAATCCTCTATTATTTTATCTATATATTTATATATATTTTTCATTAGTTCTTCTTCTCCCTGATCGATACATATAAATATACATATTCTTATGTTGATTCATTTTGGGAGATTTAGCTACTATTATTTTTCATATTGATCGTTCTCTAAGTTGATTTCGTGTTTGCAGCATTTCATCACAAAACTTGCTGCTGTCAACCTGCTTCGTTGCTGTCAAGGCAGGAGCAAGAGTCTGCGATCAGGAGACGTGCTTTGTTGCTGTCAACCGGAGAAGACCCCTTGTTGTTCGCTGCTGCTGTTCTGCTTGACTAAGAAGACACTGGAGAAGACGACACTGTTGCTGCAATCATCTGCCGAGCTTCTCCATCGACCTATCTGTTCTCTTTCATTCTCCCAATTACTGATATATACATCATCATTCTCCCTATTACACATAATAGACATATATAATTGTTGGAAGTCTGCTGCTAGTTTATTTTTTTGGATTAACTTCTGAATTTTGCAGGTTGTTTACATATTCATTCTATCAAGAGTAGCTGCCACGTTTTTCTTGTTGAGCCAAGGTGTTCGTGTGGCTGACCGCGACGAGTCGGGAAACAAGACGGTGAACCCCGGCAGGGCACGGATACCCAACATTGCCGCTTTCGGCAATGGCACCTTCACCGGCCATACTACTCTTCCGGCTAGTATGGACACATATTTTTATGTTTGGAATAGTAGATGAGGTAAGTTGGTATAAGTTTCCTTTATATTTATAGAGAATAATCCAATCCCAAATTGCATTTTCATATCTATATTTTCGATTCTTTCTAAAAGTATAGCCCAAATAAAAACTATTAATAAAATTGTATCCATTTTTCAAAATATTTACAAATCTAATATCATATCATTTTTCGGCTCAAATATCATATATAATTGATTGTATTTTAAGATTTCTATTTTGAATCGAGAAATTTATAAATACAATCAATCATGTAGGATTTTGGAGTCGGAAAATTGATCAAGTGTTATATTTGCAGAAACTTCGAAAAAATTGGTATATGTTTTCTTAATAGTTTTTATTTAAATTATTTAAAAAAAACACGAATGTATTAATTCATCATCGGCCTATCATTTTCTACAGATCTCAATCCATGGCCTAATTCACCCATTGTCTTTTGTAGCAACTACTGACTAAAATCATTGCGTTACAACTTGCATTGGGTTCACGGGTGAAGATTATTCGAAAATATCTTTTGAAACGGACAATTTTATATTTCTATAACTATTCATAATTCCTCAAATTAATTAAAATAAAAGTATTATTTTATTATATACTTTTTTCCTTGTACTTATAGTCATACAACCTAAACTATAGCCAAACTAAAATAAAGCAACGGATGAATAGCCTCACACCTCATAATCTTGAAAAATTAAACAGGGATAATGTCCAAATTGCCCCATAATTATTTGGGGTGTATTTTTCGTTTGTGTTTGAAGGCACGTTGAATTTCATGTTACACTCTCCTTATTACATGTCTTGTTATATTTTTAAATTACGAGTTTTTCTTATATATACTTTTTGTGATTTAGTTAAATTTTATTATTATTTTTAGGGTCCACCCCATCTAATTAGGGTTTATAATTATTTTTAATATTTAATTTTTTATTTTCAATTAATAATTCATTATTATGGTTAATTTTTAATTCATTTTTTGTGTTGATAAATGTTGACTATGATTATTTATGTTAAAATTAATTTTTATTTTATAAAAATATTTTAAAAATTATAAATTTGATATTGAAGCATGGGAACACACAAAAAAGTGTAACATGAAATATCAACTAGTATGAAGGGCGTGGGTGTAAGGGGGGGAGGACAGTTGAGGGAGCTAGGGAGATAAATAATTTTTTATTTTTTATTAAATATTATTTTTGAAATTATGGTAAATAATTGTAGTAAGGATATATTTGTTCATTTTTCTTCAAAATAACTATTAATATTACTTTTCTAAAAAGTGGCTATTTATCTGATTTATTAAGTAGGAGTGACTACACAACTCTCATTTATTAGTTTTTCCCCAAGTAAGGTTTATAAAATTTAAGATAAACCTCTTCCATTCCAAGCATTTTTCTTTTAAATTCCATTTGCTTTCAATTTGGAAAAATAACTAGGGCATGCACGTTTCCTTTTAATTTTTCATGATCTAGAAACTATTTATTAAATGTGTGACATTCAATAACTCCTAAATTAAATGATAGCTGGATAATTAAATTGAGTGGTAACGTACACCTAATGAATTCTAAATCGACCAAGCTAGCCAAACTATATTATAAAAATAAATAGTAGAATCACTGTAATTATCGCATCAAATTAAACAACTCCACCGATTACAATAAATATTGAATTTCTATCAACATGGTTTATAAATTTGAGATGATGGTAACAATCCTCATAATGAGTGTGGCGATCCTTAATGGATCCAAAATAATTGAGGATTCAACAAATACTGAACCAAAAAAAGGTTGTATAGTGGATGGTATGAGTGCGGACTGTAAAAATAAAATTTACGGTCTCCTATGTGAAGGAATTGACGTTCCATTTGATGGGAACACAGCATCATTTGAGTGTTGCGATGATTTTATTTCCCACTTCTCAACAGATTGCAAGGACTCGAGAGTCATATCCATCGAGAACGCCAATTGCAAGAACGACCAAAGTGTAGTTGATAAGCTTCATGTTGTCTATAGGTATTGTTCTATAATAATAGCCGATGGAGTGCCCGAATAAATATTCACTGGATCACAAATATTGTAATTCCCATTCCAAACACTTGATATAATAAATACAGACCTACCCATCAACAACATTTAATTAATTTCTATATATATGCTGGAAATATTTGCCTCATGCACGTGTTTTTCTTTCGATATAATAATTAATTAATAAGCAGTAACATTAATGCTTAATAGTTAGAATGTACGTCACGTACACAATTAATTAATAAAATGAATTAGGGAAACACATGACATGATGCCATTAAACCATAAATATAAGATATAATATAAATTAATTAGTTGTCACGTACGCCTACAACAATATATTACTAGCTGTTAATAAAGATGATATATATATATATATATATATTTATGCATCGAGGAATGCTTCAGCAAGCATCGTTCCCAGCTTAACCTGCCACGCAGTTGTGAGATGCACTTTGTCCGGATTTAGTGGAAGTCCGCCGGCATCAACGCATTTCACATTGGGAAGCTCAGTGTTCAACTGAATTTCCCTTATTCTTTCTTTATATTTGGAGCCTGATGCCAATGCCACCTGCAATAACAAAATCTTAATTAATATATATATATATATATATATATTCACAAATGATGATCGAAGAACTAACTATATACAACTACTCACTTGAATGATCTGCAGTGAAGGCGACTGCAGATCGGCACCGACGTTGTTGAGCAGCTCCACCAACCGACGCGGGTATGCCTCCACGTCGGATATGTTACTGGTGTCGGACTCCCCTTGATACCAGAGGAAGGCCCGAAGAACGCCGCCCTCATTCACGGCGGCCCGCGCCCGCCTCAGCATTCTGCTGTAGTTGGGGGTGTCTCGGGCCCACGAGCTGATGGCTGACGCCGATCTCGCGCAGGGCACCAGCCCGATGGTGCCGATGGCGGGGTCTCTTTTCAAGAGGGCGCTCGCGAATGGCATGCCGGGGCCTATCCCGGTAAAAGTATCGTTATCGTTCGGGAGAAGCCGGTGGAGAGGCTCGCGGGCCTCCTCCCACTTCAACCCCAACGCCTCGTTGAGGCGGAAAATTAACGGATTGGGTTGGCATTTGGGAGGAACTACTCCGTCCCATAGGCCGTTTCTTACCCCACCGATCCCCACCATGTTACTTTGTCCCGCCAAAATGAATACACTTTTGGCGGCGGCGGCGGTGGTGTTGGAAGATGAAAGAAGAATTAGAAAGAAGAATGCTGGCAGCTGCATTTTGTTATGATATATGGAGCTAGAAAGGAAAGGGTTTTGATTTAGATTAAATGAGGTGGATCAATGGATGTCAGGATTGATGTGGAATGATGGCGGAGTTTGATGTTATATTTATAGGCATATATAGCTGCTCCGCCAGTCCGCCACTCCACCACCGTGTAACCTCCGACATCTGCCTAATTAATCCACCGTTAAACCTAGCTCCGACACCGGCCTAATTAATCAATTCCCAATTACTCTTAATTCCCCAATCTCGGATTGAAGAATGAATTGATGATCTGAAAATTGAATTCCTGATTCGGCCATTATTTCTTGAAAATGAACAACAGTATTAATGCGTGCATGCAATAACAAAACGAAAGAGAGTAGAAGTGCAATACAATTATAGAAAATAACTAATATTCGGTGTTGCAAGACTCGCATGCCTAATTAGTGTCTACCTGATTAAGCCACCCATCTCAATCTCACTAATTACTTTTAATTCCCACATCATGATTCCGCCATTATTTCTAGAAAATGAACAACATTATCGATTAATGCATGCAGTAGCAAAACAGAAGGGAGTAGAAATGAAATCCAATTATAGCAAATTCAAACCTAATATTCGGTTTTCCTCAAAAAAAAAAAAAAAAAAAAAAAAAACCTAATATTCGGTACTCTTGCCTAATTTTGGAGTAGAGATCCTCTGGTCCCAACTTTGTGTGTCAACATTAAAATTATATATTGTTAATAATGTTTTTTGTAAAAATAAATTTTTTTATAATATAACTAATCCTAATTTATATTTTGATGCTAAAAATTAAAATTTTTAAAAAATTATATACCTTAAGTTTGGAATAATCAATCCTAAAAATTAACTATATTAACTAAAAATGAAAATTAAATATTTAAAAATAATTATAAACCCTTGTTGGGTGGAATAAACTCTAAATAAAATTATATAATTAAACTAAATCAAAGAAATTAATATTGAAGAAAAAAATGTAATAATTTTAAGGTTTGGTACACGGTTGACACACATAAGTTGGGACTAGATGAAAAAAAAAATAAAAAATAATAATAATAATTTTGAGATGTGATACATGACTGGCACACACATAATGGGAATAGAGGATTTCAAGTGCTAATTTCTACCTAATCATCACCGTACCCCATCTAAATATTTCCCACTAATTACTAATACTCAGCTCTACATAATTGAAAATATATATTCCAGATTGGGTCATTGCTTCTTCAAAATGAACAACTTAAAAGAGAGAAGAGAGTAAAGAGTACAAATCCAATACAATTACAGAACATTCGGTTGCCTAATTTTCAGTTCAGCCTATATATGATGCTGCCTAATCTCTATTTTATACATATATTATATTTTTAATTGGTTGCGCTAATAAATTAAATAATAATGATGCCTAATGATCAATCGCTGCGCCTACTTTTCTGTTAAGCCTAAAATATGATGGTGCTTGATTTTAATTTGTCTTTCAAATTTGGAACGGGCAATTAAAGTTACAACCAAATATAAAGGGCATATATATTAATTGCCAAAAAAATATATACATAGATATATAGGGATTTTTTGAAGGGTGTTGCTTCCACCACTTTTTCTTTAATATACACCACATTTACTACATACACCAACATTAAAAAAAAATCAATATTATTTCTATATACATCACATGTTTTTTCTTTCTTACCCTCAGTTTAATTAATTATAATCAATTTAAACCAATTGAAAAAAGAAAAGAAAATGGGTGAAGATAGCACCGCTACAATCCCCCCCCCCCCCCCCCCCAAAAAAAAAAAAACCCCCGACGCCATTGATGATATTCTAGAAGAAAATTTGTTGGGAATCATGAATTATTCCTAATTTATTTCAACCCCACCGAATTCCATTGTTGTTGAACAGCGCTATCTCCTGCTCCGCTATCAAGAAATTTGAATCCAACATATTGAAATGAAATTTTTAAAGTTGGGTCTCTAGTTTGAAAAATAATTTCGAAAGACATAATGAGCATTCCAAAAAATAATTTAGAATCTCTTTCCTATGTTCATAAGCTTATTTTCGAACCCGACTTGGACACTCATATATCGAAAAATGGTTTTTGAACTTCATATACTCTTATTTTTTATAATTATTTTTCGAACTAGTTACCCATTATAAGAAATGATTTTTCTTAAATTAAAATAAAACGAAATAAAAAAAGCATGGTTGGAATGCCATTTTTCTTGTATTGAGCTCTAAAGAATTTTGGCCGAACAAACTTCAAAACATGAGAAATTTTCAGCCCCATTAGGTTTGATTAGAGGGCCAAAATCAGCTAGGCCGGATGGGCCACAGTTTTACAGGCCCAAAATATTTTCTGGCCAGATAATTACATTGGCCCAAATGGACCAGGTCATCCAATGAAAATATATGAAAAAGAAGCTTTCTACCAACAAACTGCCCACATGGGCATTGGCATGATGTCGGTGTATATCGGCACAATTTATACTTTTCGATTCCGACGATCTTGCTGGATTTTTTTCACATCGGTAATTAATCTAGGATCTAAAGCGAAATGTATTCTTCCAGATCCACATATTTTCAGAATTTTTTCAGATTATTTGATGATAAATTAGAAATTTCAAAGATTTTGGAAGAAACCCTAATTTTTTAGTACCTTTCAACGATTGGCCCTCGTGCAGATTTCCCGCGACGTCTTTACCGAGATTAAGAAGGATTATTATTTGCTTATTAGGTCATAATACGTTTTATATTTACTTTTTAACATATGGTATTAAGATATTATTATGATAAAATAAGGGTTATGAAATCGCGAGTACCGCTAAGCTCGAATTCAAAAAACACAAAACAGAAAGCGACCTTTCATTTCTACTCATCGCGCTCTCTCTCTCCTCATTTTCCATCGGAGCTCTCTCATTTCATTGTCGGGTAGCCGCATTTAGCTTCCTGTAGTCGATACACATGCGCCATCCAGTGGTGGTTTGAGTAGCCATGTGCTCTCCCTTATCATTCTCCACCACCGTGATGCCTCTCTTCTTGGGCACCACATGTACCGGGATAACCTATTTACTATCAGCTATTGGGTAGATGATTCCTTCTCTTTAGAATCTCCTTCTTGACGACTTCCATCAACATGGGGTTGAGTCTCCTTTGCCTCTCTCAAACCGGCTTAGCCCCTTCTTTGCGAATGATTCGATGCATGCAAGTAGAGGGGCTAATGCCTTTGATGTCGGAAAAGTTCCATCCAATAGCTTGTTTATTTCACTTAAGCACAGCCACTAAGAGATCTTTCTCTTCTTTTTCAAGCCCTACAAAAATGATCACGGGCTTCTTCTCCTCTTCATTGAGGTACACATATTTGAGATGAGATGGGAGCTCTTTAGCCTAAGTTCGGAGGAAGGCTTCACCACTTCCTCTTCGGTTGAGTCTAGGACTTCCATCAAGCTTATGCCTTCTTCTAGCAATATTTCCATCTCTTCGGCGTCCAACTTGTCTCCCCCACACTTGAGGTGAGCTTCTTCTAATGCTACTTCCTCGGACAAGGCTTCACTCCTCCAATTAGAGCTAATTTCTTGCAAGAAACCTCCTCGGCCAAGGCATTAATAGCATTAATAAAAGAATAATTTTCCTCAAAGGAAGGAACATGTATAGCCTTGTTTTCATGCACAGAAAAAGATACAGTTTCTCCTTAAAATCATACACGTTCCACTGTTATTTTGACTCGTTAAAATATTAGACTTTCAGCATTGACTAGTCGTTTGTGAAATGTATTTGTGATTAGTTATTTGAAAAGTCTTCCCAGGAGATAATTGGTGCATTTTATTCCTAAAGAAATTACCATAAAAATATTTTTTTTTAAAGGTAAAATGGTTATAAAATAGGGACTTTACTTAGGGGGGTGTATTCAATTAGGATTTTGATGGATTTTGTTGGACTTTAAAATGTGGAGTCTCCCAACTCCACGCAGAGTCTGGCGGATTTCGTGTATGGATTTCGAACAATTTTGAACGATTTCAATGGATTTCAAATCCATCTCACCAACGCTCGTTGGAACACAACGATCGGTGTATCCGAAAAAAAAATTAAACCCAGCGGCCGCTAGAATCAAGCGACCTTGATCCCAGCGGTTGCTGGGTGCCAGCGGCCGCTGGCTGGAGTGCCATCATCGGCAAGACCAGCGGCCGCTGGGGTCGGGTGACGGCTGGGGTGCCCGATTTCAACTCCTCACCGGCCGCTGGAACACAGCGCTCGCCGGATTTTCCTAATCCATCGAAATCTCGTGTCCAGAGGTCGGATTTCATCCTTTGTAATTTTCACGTGAAATCCAGCTGAAATCCAACGAAATCAATGACTTTTAAAGTCCGTGGATTGTTGAATAGCAGAATTTTAAAGGACTTTTAAAAGTCTGGATTGAATACACCAAGATTTCGTTGGACTTTTAAAAGTCTGGATTGAATACACCAAGATTTCGTTAGACTTTTAAAAGTCCGGATTGAATACACCAGAATTTCATTGGACTTTTAAAAGTCTGGATTGAATACACCCGGATTTTAAGAGTCCAACGAAATCTCAATCCAATACACCCTTTTAATCTTGTTTAGCTCCTCAGATTTCAGTAACACAAATGACAACAAATGATCTCTCACTTAATCTATAGCCCAGGTGTTTTCCATTTATTTATTTATTTTTATCAATGAGGTTATAGCTAGCTAGGGATTTTACTTTTAATTTGTTGATAGTCAATAAATTAATGAACTAATTATATTTTTTCTCCTTTAATTTGTTGTGCAATAATTTGTCCCCTAGAATTACACGATGTTATGAAATCGCGTACATATGTTATGAAGGTAATTCATATAATGTCGACCATTTAAGTATTTTTAATTAGTTTAATTAGGGATATCTTGATCTCTTCCGCAACTAATTAAGCTATAGCTATGTGCGTTCAAAAAAATTTTTATGTCAAATATCTTCCGCATCGAGATTTTTTTTCAGTTTCGATGTGCTTTCAATTAATTTGGAAATTAAAATAATTACTAATGCATGTTTCATTTTAATTTATCATGTTCTAGAAACTATTTGTTAAATGGGTGGCATATATTCAATGAGTTATGAAAGTAGGGTGTTACCTAATTAGGTCCATAGTTAAGTAATTAACGGTAAAGTGCTTGATAATTAATTCAGTGGTAACACCCAATTAATTATAAATCCTCCAAGTTAGCAATTCTTTATTATAAAAATAAAAAGTAGAGTACACTTTGTCGCATCAAATTAAACTACTCCAAATCAGAACAAATATTGAATTTCTTTCAACATGATTTTTAAATTTGAGATAATGGTAACAATCATTATAATGAGTGTGGCGATCCTTAATGGAAATAAAATAATTGCAGGTTCAGAAAATATTGAACCAAAAAAAGGTTGTATAGTGGATGGTATGAGTGAGGATTGTAAAAATAAAATTTACGCTCTCCTCTGTGAAGGAGTTGATGTTCCATTTGATGGGACAACAGCATCACCTACGTGTTGTTATGATTTTATTTCCCACTTCTCAAAAGATTACAAGGACTCGAGAGTCATTTCCATCGACAATGCCAATTGCAAGAACAACCAAAGTGTAGTTGATAAGCTTCGCGTTGTTTATAGGTATTGTTCTATAATCGTAGCCGATGGAGTACCAGAATAAATTCACATGATCACTAATATATATATATATATATATATATATAGTTTAATCTTATATATGTTGATGGGGTCATATATATAATTAATTCCCATCCCAAACATTTGATATAATAAATACAGATCTAGCTATCAACAACGTTTAATTAATTCTGTATATGTTGGAAATATTTGCCGCATACAGGTGTTTTTCTTTCGATATATTAATTTATAAGCAGTGACAATCCTTAATTAATAGCTAGCTAGCAAGACTGATGATACAACAAATAAAACGACACGTACTATACACAGTTAAAATGAATTACGGAAACACATGGCATTCAATTAAACAAAAACTATAAGATGTAATATATATGAATTAATGTCAGTTTGTCACTCCCCTACATATATACAATATTATAGTTAAGAAATTAAGATAATTAATCTATAAATTTTAGGGTTCACTAATTTCATTTTATGATTTATATTTTTTTAAAATTAGAGTTTATATTTATTTTAAAAATTAATTATCGAGCACAATATGTGCCACGGCATTAGTGTCGAGCAAGTGCATTGCACAAGTCGTTCAATTTAAAAAAAATTAATTCACTTCAATTGTAGGGTTCGCTAATTCAATTTTTAGGATATAATATTTATTTTCAAATAATTAATTATCAAATGTAGAGCACGGGCTCACACGTTAGTGCCAGATGAGTCTAACGCATGTGACACATTATTAAAAAAATTAAATTATTTCAAAATGTTAAACACATGTTTGAAAACAAAAAAAAAAAACTAATAGAAAAAAAAAAGAGGAACCATTAAAAAAGAATAATTGAAAAGGAAAGGAAAAAAAAGTAAAATAACCTTCTCATGGATTAGACCATCACACTGGAGATTCCCCATTGTGAGAAAGGAAGAGAAATAAGTGGACAACCAAAAATAGCACCCGAGCAAGCCAAGCGAGCAAGTTCATCCGCAAGTTGGTTTTGATCACATTTCGGTCCAACAGAAAAGTGATCATGAAAAACAATGAAGTAATAGCAAAATGTCATGGACACAGAAAGTGATCATGGAAAACAATGAAGTAAATAGCAAAAATGTCATGGATACAGAAAGTGATCATGAAAAACCATGAAGTAATCGCAAAAATGTAAGGGAGAATGTTTCCAATACAAGAGGGAGGAGCATTTCTATTAATTAGAACATAGAAAATTCAAATATCCAACCTCAATCATTAATTTTTGAACACCCAAATTCTTAGTCATCTGAACACCTCAAAGACTAAATCAGATCCTTTAGTTTAAATTGTGTGTCCCAACATTAATATTATAATGCTTAATTAGAGGTGTCAAAATCTGTCTACCCACATGCATAAATTGGGACGCCTTTTGACTTAGTGTCCTATTATTGGTATAATGGGACGCTTACCCAATTTTACGTCCCAATTAGATTAAAAATAATAACAAATTATTTTCATCTAATAGAAATTAATTGTTTATTTTTAACTATAATAAATAATAACAATTATATAACTAAATTTACTATTCTATTTCCAAGAACACCATTAAATCCCTAATTACTCGGTCACTGCCTCCACGAGCCTCCGCCGTCCACCGGCCACTCCGCCACCACAAATTAGCGCATCGGTCGTCGCCTCAACTATCTGCTCTTCACTGCTTTCCACCAACCACCGTTGTCGCCTCTACTCCAAGACAATATATTTTCTCGAGTCTAAATTTTATGAGGATGGCAATTAACAAGTACAAGAGGTTTGCTCTAAATTGTCTGATGAATAAAAACAGATCATCAATTAGTAGTTTCTCCTCTAATTACTTCAATGATCTTATATTATTGTTTTTTCTTGGAAACTTCATTGATGAATGATTGTTAAACTATAGGAGTTGAGATGCATGTGCTCAACTTTTTATACAAATTAATGAAGTAGACGTTTTTGAATAATCTTATTCCTACAATCAAAATATCTCTGAAAATTGGTGAAATCTCTCAGTTGAAGGTCTCAATTTCCCAAACCTCTCTTAATAAAAAATCTCTCGATTGAATAGCGAAGTATCTCTGAAGAATCTTGAATGGCTCAAAAGGATAGTAGATGGTTTCACTACAAGAAAAACACAGTTTAGTGACGGATTTAACGATGAATCATATTACGTATATGTCGTTAAAAATCGACAAATTAACGACGGATTACGATTTTTTTAACGATGGATTATTGACGGAGTTTTCCGTTGCTAAGTTAACGACGGGAAAATCCGTTGTTACACGTTGTATTTTAATTTTTCAAAATTTTTTATCGTAACGACGGACTGATGACGGAATTTTCCGTCGCTAAGTTACAGACGGAAAATTCCGTCGTTAAATATTTTTTTAACATTTTTATTTTTTTTATTTTTTTAATCTTAGCGACGGACTACTACGTAGCTAAAATTAATTTTAATTATATTTTTTAATTTTTTTATTTTCTAATTGTTACTTAAATACGAATTTTAAATCAATTTTTTTAATATTTTTATTTTTTTTATTTAGTTAATTTTTCCTGATTTTTTTGTTTTTTTGTTTTTTTAATATTTTATATCATATTTTTAATATTTTACATTATTTTATAATAATTTATATTTTTTATTTTTCAATTAGTAATTAATTACGAATTTAAAATTAATCTTATCAATATTAGTACTTTTTATTTATTTTACATTTCGATTTTTTTTATTTTCTTTAATTTTAATATTTTTAATTAATAGTTAATTATGAATTTAAAATTATTTTTTTTAATATTTATAATATTTTATTTATTTTACATTTTCTGAAATATTTTATTTATAATTTTATTATTGTTTTAATATTTCTAATTATTTTTAATATTTTTTTAGCTTTTTTTATTTTTAAATTACTAACTATGTAACATCTCAATTCTACGTGATTTAATTATTTAATTACTTAATTTCTTTAAATTGATTTAAAATTAATTTGATAAATGATCGATAGAATTAAATAGATTTGAGGGAGTCCGATATCGCGCCTTGAGTATAGAAAATAAATTTTAGAAATAAATTTGAACCTTAGAATTATTATGTGAACTTGTTAAATATTTTCATACATATTTCTTATGTTCTTTTGAAATACAAAGAATTTATTTTATTTAAGGATAAATATGTGACTAAAATAACAATATTATCGTGCACCCACATGATTCGACGTTTTCAACCTTTTAATTATGAAATCTGGAAATGCTTATTTGACGAACAATATTACATATATGTCTGAGGGTTATATTGAACTTGTAATTTTTTAATCCGGAGTTTTTGTTTGGTATATATGATTTATCTACTAAACCTACTACACAGGGGAGACTAGTTAGAAAGAAGAAGTTATGGATTTATGTTTTGATGTTTGAAAATTTTGGTTTTAGTTTGTTTCAGACATGTGTTCTCTAAAGAAGAGAAATGAGAAGGTTTACTTGGAAAATAAACTAATTTCAAATAAGAACTTAAATTTTCATAAATTATTTAATGAGGCCATAACTGATTTTCAACCTCAAATATTCTTAGAAATCTTTCAAAAGTTAGAATCTTGGCCTATAAATCTGATTTTCATATTTAATAAAATTAGAAATGGCTCAAATTATTTAATTAAGATTATTTTGATTCTAGGTGCGGTGCAATTAGGACCCTCGTCTATTTTGTGATTCTCTACTCAATTATTATGTGCTCATTATTCTCAGGTGGGTGAAATTATTATATTTGAAATTAAAGTATATGATAGATGATGTTTGAGACAAAAATATTTTAATCCAACTTGAATTATCGTGGATGAAATATGGATAGTGTTTTATACGTATCAGATAAGAATAGCGTTTTGTACGCAACAAAATATGTCATATGCATAGTTCAAGATGTATTCTAGAATCAGAAGAAAAGTACCCTAAATCCACTATTCCTGCGATTTATGTCAGTTGGATAAACAGAAAGAAATATCTATGAATCTCACCACTGAGTACATTTTAAAAGTGCTCACCCCACATTTTTAAATGTTCTCATGTCAATGATTTTGGAGTGGCGTGAAGAAAATGAGGGGCGGATCTTCTCTAGACGTTTTGGTTACTTGACCTTAACTTTTACACTTGTATCTTAAAGTAAACTATTTTGAATTTAGTATTTTGTGTTTGTTAGGAATGTTTGGACTAACTTCAAGTAGTGGTTGAATTTATGATTTTACCAATGTGTCAAGTTTGAATTTTATATTTTAGAACTTATGAGTTATTTTTCGAAATGAACTAGGATTATTTTGGAATTTATGAAATGTATGTATTTTGATGTAATAATATAAATTTCTGAAAATATAAATATTATGTTCTATTTTTCTACTTGGGATTTCTAGCATAAGTAAATAAATAAATAAATTATTATTTGAACTGCTATTATTGTTAATAAGTAACCGCATTAAAGAATAGAAAGAGTGGCATTCTAAAATTATAGAATTTAGCTAGGATGTTACATTTAGTGGTATCAGAGCAGGTCTACTTTCTTGTAGACTCAATGTGTTTGAAAGAATTTTTTTTGTTTGATTTTATGATACGCCACCCATTTCTACCACGTGCAGGCGGTGGAAACTTTATGCTAGAATTGATTAAAGCACTACAGGGATTCGTACAACAGCAAACACATGCTACATTGAATCAAAATGAAGCGCCTAATGCACCTGTTCTGCCAACCACTAATCAGGTGATTGAGCAATTTCGTCGCTACACTCCACCTAGGTTCAATGGTAAGAGTGGACCACTCGTTCTCGAAGAATGGATAATGGAGCTTGAATGGATCTTCGAACACATAGAGTGTGATGATGCACACAAGGTCTCGTGTGCAGTCTTTCAATTCACTGAGGATGTTGGTCATTGGTGGAAGTCGTACAAGACTAGCATAACTACAGAAGAGAAACAAGGTTTAACCTAGGAAAGGTTTAAAGAGATTGTTATGGACAAGTACTTTTCTCGGGTATTTCGTATTCAGAAGCAAATAGAATTCTTGGAATTAAAGCAAGGTAACTTGTCAATTACAGAGTATGAGCGAAGGTTTAATCATCTCTCACATTACGCAGCACGTCTACTAGATGCTGAAGATCAAAAGGTTGACTGGCTTATGAGAGCTCTTCGACCATAAATACATAGAATTCTAGCGGTACAGAGGACTGTTGCTTATGGGCAAGCTGTCAAACAAGCTCATGAATTAGCTACTGGACTAGAAGTGGATAAAGCTCTTCCAAGAAATACAGATCCTCGTGGAAAGAGGAAGTGGGAAAATCGTAGTAGGGGGAATGAGAATTTTTCCATAAAGAAGAAGATGACTAAAGCACGTCCCACAAATAGAGCACCTACAGGAGTTCCTCTATGTCCAGAATGCCAGAAGCCACATTCAAGACCTTGTTATTGGGGTAAAGGAGTTTGCTATTATTGCCATGAGCCAGGGCACATCTCGACAAACTGTCCTAAGAAACGACGTGAAGAGCTTAAGAAAGATGGTAATGCGTGACCTTTTTCCTTCACACAATGAGCTGGGGAGAATAGTGGTACAATGTCAGGTATGATATCAATTTTTTGAATGCCAGCTTTAGCTTTGTTCGATTCTGGTGCTTCACACTCTTTTATTTCAACTAAGCTTTATGCAATGCTAGGACTAAGTTTAGAAGAAGAAAACTTAGCCCTCAATGTTAGAATTGCTGCTATAAAGACATTAAGAACTGATAGGGTTACTAAAGATGTTAGATTGGATTTTGGGAGGAAAGAGCTTGTAGCTGATTTACATGCTCTCAAGATGTAAGAATTTGATTTAATCTTGGGAATTGACTGGTTAATCAGAAGTTTTACAACTATATGTTGTCGTGAACGAGAAGTAGTAATTCAAAAACCAGACAAGGAAAAGTTTATCTTACACAGAGCTGAGTTAGGTGGAAGACCAAGAATCATATCAGAAATGAAAGCTATGAAGATGTTGAAGAAATGTGGGTGCCAAGGATTCTTGGTATGTATTGTTGGACTACACCAACTGAACCAACATTGGATGATGTGCTAATAGTTAGAGATTTTGTAGATGTATTTCCCGAGGAGATATATGGATTACCACAGAATCGACAAGTGGAGTTCACAATTGACTTAATCCCAGGAGAAGCACCAATGTCGAAGGCACCATATCGAATGGCACCATCAGAGTTACAAGAGTTGAAGGTCCAACTTCAAGAGCTACTTGACAAAGGGTATATTTGGCCAAGTGTTTCGCCATGGGGAGCACCGGTTTTATTTGTGAAGAAGAAGGATGATAGTATGAGAATGTGCATAGCTTATCGAGATCTAAACCGTCTCACAATAAAGAATAAGTACCCTTTGCTGAGAATTGATGATTTATTTGATCAACTTAGAGGGGCAAGTGTGTTATCAAAGATAGATATGAGATCAGGATACCATCTATTGAAGGTAAAGGAAGATGATATTCCTAAGATGGCCTTCAGGACGAGATATGGTCACTATGAGTTTGTGGTGATGCCTTTTGGATTATCTAATGCACTAGGCGTGTTCATGGACCTAATGAATCGGGTATTTCATCCATATTTAGATCAATTTGTTATTGTGTTCATTAATGACATCCTGGTTTACTTAAAAGAAAAAGAGCAACATGCAGCGCACCTAAATAATTAACATCCCACTTCTACGTGATTTAATTATTTAATTTCTTTAAATTGATTTTAAATTTATTTGATAAATGATCGATAGAATTAGAGGGACTTGAGGGGGTCCAATATTGCGCCTTGAGTATAGAAAATAAATTTTAGAATTAAATTTGAACCTTAGAATTATTATGTGAGCTTGTTAAATATTTTCATACTTATTTCTTATGTTCTTTTGAAATGCAAAGAATTTATTTTATTTAAGGATAAATATGAGAATAAAATAAAAATATTATCTTTATTCTTATCCTTCAAATTTATCTTCAACATTTACTCATATGTTTATCCTTATACTCTTAAAATATTACCTAAAAATCATTTATAATTATCCTATAATCTTATACTTATCTTTCTGGAATTCATATGCCTAACATAGAAACTTCCTATTATTTATTTAAGCAAAAGTAAACATCCTACTCTAAAAACCTCTCGACTATATCACAAAGATCAAGCCTCAATCTCTCTCACTCTTTGTCACTCACTCTCTCTCTCTCTCTCTCATTCCTTTCTATCCCCAAGTTCAAATAAAAGAGAGCTCCACACACATACACCTACTCATCTATCTCTTGATCTCTACTCCAAGCAAGGTATGCATGCTCTATTCATATTTTTCTTCTTGTTTATTCATGTTCCATAGTGTGGATAGATGATGAATTATGCTGGAAATTATTTTGAAAAATTGAAAGATTTCTTCTTCTATTATTTTTGAATTTTGGGACAGAACGCATATCTTCATTTTAAATCAAAAATCTGATTTTGTTGAGCAATTTCTAGACACCCATACCTTTCCATACTTGTAGATGTATGCCTTAGCTTTCATATGGAACTTGAATCAAGTCAGTTAGAGCTTTGTACACGAAGTAATGTCAATTTTATTGAAGCTCGTCGTTTTTCCGAATAGTTTTCCAGCACCCACATGATTTGATGTTTTCGACCTTTTAACTATGAAATCTGGAAATGCTTATTTGAGTAACAATTTTACATATATATCTTTGTGTTATGTTGAACTTGGAATTTCTTAATTTGGAGTTTTTATTTGGGAGATATGATTTATCTACTAATCTTGCTACACATGGGAGACTATATAGAAAGAAAAAGTTATTGATTTATGTTTTGGTGTTTGTGTGTGTGTGTGTGTGTGTGTATTATTTTCGTATTTTGACGTAAATGTCCGCTAGTCTACATGGTTAGAGGTGCAAGGCATAAAGCCTTGCTTCCGAGAGATCATGGGTTCGATCCGCCTTAATGAAATTTCCATCTGGTCCCTCCATCCTTGGTCTAATCCGATTTTGGTCCCAACCCTATCACATTTGGTCCTATTTTAGAAATTGTTATTAAATCTGGTCCTACAGGACCTGTATTATCAATTTTGGTCCCACAATTTAGACAGAAAAAAATGGGGGTAACGACCGTCAGTTTTGGGAGCAAAATAGATACTATGGGACCAAAAGTGAAATTTTCAGCGAAATAGAAATCCTAAAATACAATCAACTATGAACGTTTTTTGTGCAAAAAATTAATCAATTGTTAGATTTGTAAATACGGGTGCTTTTTATTAATTTTTTTTAAATTGGGTTATTTAAAAAAAAACACTACAATAAAAACGTGATTTAACAACGGATTATATTTCGTTGTTAAAATACCAGCACATTAAAATGTGATTAAGATTAAGATATTTAATGACGGATTTTTTTGTCTCAAACTTAACAAAGAACACACGTCGTATTTTAATTTTTATTTTTTATTTTTTTATGTCAACAACGCAATAACGACATATTTTTCTAATATTTTTCATTATATATATATATATATATATTTCATTTTTCAATTACTAATTAATTAAAAATATAAATTGTTTTAATATTTTTATTTATTTTACATGATAATTTTTAATTTTTTTAATGTTATTAATTTTTTAATTACTATATAATTACGAATGTGAAATCAATCTTTTTAATATTATTGATTTTTTATTTATTTTACATTTTACAATTTATTTCATTTTTTAATTTTTTAATAATATATTATATTTTTTTATATTATATATTTTTCAATTACTAATTAATTACGAATATAAATTTTTTAATATTTTTATTTATTTTATTTTATAATTTTTAAAATTTTTCAAAAAAGCCAAGTTCTCCAGCACATTTGCCTTCACGTAAGGCAAATTAAAAAAAACATATACAGATAATTGTTTGTTTAATAAAAAAAGCATAATGTTTAGAGAAAAGAGTGTATTCATGAAAAGATCAAATTCAGGCTCCATCCTCCGCCTTAGCACCATCCTCAGCAGACACGATGATTTCCTTGCGAACCTCCGCCTCCCTCTCTACCTCGACATTGGCTTCATTGGCGTGGCGACCCTCTTGTGTCTTGACCTCTTCCTCTGCTTTAAGGAAGGATAAGTTGAGCTCTGGCATTTTAGCTTTAATGGCCTCGACCACCGTCGCTCCACCCTCTTAGTAGAAGGCCTCCTTATAAGGTTCGAACTCCATAGGGTTGACCCCATCTTTTGAAGTCGGGGGCATCATCAGCGACTGTCCCAGCTTTGAACAATGTCTCAAGCTCCTTCACCTTCGCCTCAGAGACCGCCAGCTTCGCTAGGAGCTCTTGCTTGATCCTTGCCTGAAGGTTGAGGCTCTTCTCCAGAGACTCATTAGGTCGAATACTAGTGATCCAACTTGTTTCGTGAAGGAGACGGGGTTGTCAGAAGAAGAAAGAGCGAAGATTCCCTTTTTGGAATTAATTTTTTACTATTCACTCAGACTGACAGGTTTTACTCCCAAGCGTTCGATTGACCTCAGAATGGAAATCCGTGAACGCCAACGGAATCCTTGAGTCATTTTCCATAAGTGGGGCCTGACAGAACTAGACTCGAATCAAGGAGGAGGATTTCGTAAATTTCTCAAAACACGAACGAACGCAAAAGTTACTATTCATTCACCTTTCAAATACATTTTTCATTGTCGGGGACTCAATTGACTTCAGAATTAAAATCCGAAAACACCAACATACTCCTTGAGTAAAAAACTTTCCAACAAAACCACAAATGGTCATAAAAGAATTAGGGTCACATTTTTTGAAAAGACGATTTTCACGAAAATTGATCCCTAAAGTCGTGACTGACATCCGTCCACAACTAACCTTATTTAAATTTCTTCTTTAATTAATTAATTGCCATTAATAATCCTCTAAACCTTATCTGAAAATCTGGGGTGTTACAGATGGAGATGATGGAAAGTCCGCACTGACAAATAATTAGTTCTCAAACTCGTAAAAAATTTTATTCATCTCATGAAAAGAAACATGTCAATAGCCAATACAAATGAGAGTATAAAATGTATTATAGCTTTTGTATCCCTAGGATTCAAATAAGAAAGAGTATATTTCATTCATAAGGAATAAGGATGAGTTGGAATGAAATATGTTACATATAAGTTCATATTCGAGAAAACTACTAGTGAACGATATAAGTTACCTCATGCTAGATTTTGGCTTTCATAGCAAGAAGACCTTACATGTGCTGCAAAAGAAGGATTTTAATATTATTCTGCGAACAGTCTAGATAGAATAATCCATCTAATGATTAAGTGATATGGTAAAAATATGAGGTTTTGAAATCTAAGAGAATAAGAGTCATACTTCTTGAAGCAAAAGACAAGTACAACAATGCGGGTACAAATAACCAAGAAGACTTTGGAGATGACTATGAAGACAGAATGCTAAGTATTCCTAGTGGGCTTAGGAAGAAGGAAGACCGTTAATGTGTGATAAATAATGTACCATCGTGAGCAAGTTAAGGATATAATTCTGAAGACTTCTCTAGAATGTCCCGAATTGAAGAGTGGATCACACTATAGATCTTGTTCCGTAAATCACACTCATGTTAAAGTCACCATTATAAGTGACGTCAAAGTGATCACAAGAATAGAATTACGTCTATACAAATTCCTAGACCAAGGATTTATAAGGTTAAGTATATTACCGAGACTACACCAATATTGTATGTTATAAAAACTGCTAGATTGTTCTGAATATTATTGACGGCCATGAGTTGAAAATGTTAACAAATAAAGACAAACAACGACTATCTAGGATTTACAATCTACTTGAATAATTGAAAGTTACAAGTGTTTTCTATGAGATTACCTAGAGATCCTCATGCTAGCAGTTATATTCATACGTATAATAACACAAGACCATTTTTAGACTCATTATGGCCACTATGAGTTTGTAGTTATATATTTTTATTTGAGCAATACTTTGGTAGTATTCATGGAACAATAGTTTAGCATGTGTAGGAAAATTTTATCCTTGTATTTATAGATGATGTTATAGATTATGTTAGAAACAACCAACAACTTAAGAAATGTCTAAGGACAATGTTGGAATCTTTATGAAGGAATAAACTATATGATTAGTTGACAAGTGAGTACCTTCATAAAGATAGATTTCAAGGTCATATCGTAACAACTTAATGAATCAATACAGATTCCTCTATGGTAGGGTTGTAAACGAATCAAATAATTTTGGTTCGGTTCGATATTCGATTCGATTTTTTGATATTCAAATTTAGAAATTTGTGATTCGAATACCAATACAAATACTTTTTCCGATTTGATTAGTTATCAAATTCAAACTCAAAATTATGATATTCGATTCGATATTCGAAAATATTCGATTCGATTTATATATATATATATATAAACATATATATATATAATGGATTCTGATATATAAATATTTGTTAGTATGTGATTTATTGTGATTTGTGAACAGTGAGTTGGAACACATAAATATGTATTTAACATCTATTATTGAGTGTTTATTAGGTAAATGTATTAGAAGTTTCATTTATTATTGAGTTTTGTGTTTAATTGTTTATTAGGTAAAATATTAGTTTAAAATATTATTTTAGGAAATTTTCTTCAAAATTGTGAATTGAATATATTCGAATCGAATAGTGTAAAATTAAGAAAATTTCGAATCGAATCGAATCGTATTGTATGTTTATAATACACTTAAAAAAATCGAATCGAATATTCGAATCAAATCAAATATTTACGAATATCTTATCGAATCGAATACGAATCAAAAAAAATATTCGAAGTCGAATCGAATACCGAATCGAATATGCATTAATTTTTTTGAATCGAATCGAATACATGGATATTCGCTCCGATTCGATTCATTTACAACCCTACTCTATGGTGGAAAAAGATAAGGTGATATGGAGTAATTAACCAACGTGAATGAGATTATTAGTGTTTTAAGTTTATCTGTGTTATACGTAGGATTCATTGAAGGATTCTCCAAAATTTTAGTAACCATGATTTTGGTGTTAAGATCACTAAAAGTTTCACTAGATAAAAGGGTGCAAAGAGATTGTTTAAGAGCTCAAAAAGAGAATAGTCATCACGTGAATGTGGAATATGTTGGAAGGATGCATATGAATAGTCACCTACAGTAATTCTTTGAAAATAAGGTTTTGATATGCGTTCGTGTTACTGTTAGTGAAAATGATAAGTGATTGCAACTACATCCTGACAATCGAGATCACATAAGACCATCTGAAATATGATGTAGAGTTTGAAGTCATTGTTTATGAATCGAGAATTCAAATGCTTGAGCTCTACGACAATATGCGTAAGATCTACGCTAATCGAATAGTTTAAATGTATTTATTTGAATAAAAAGAGTTCTACATGATGCATGAGAACGATTGGAGCTAGTGAGGATTACGATCACAGTATCATATGCCACATAGTAAAGATGGATATTGTAGCAAATGCTTAAAGTCAAAAGACCCGAGTAACATCTAATTGTATAATAACCTAATAAGGATAATTGCACAAGGATATTACAGGATTGGAGATCAAGTGGTGGTAGCACCAAGCAAAATGAAAGTAAGAAATACGATGAGGAATGTGAGAGCTAGTTGACAAAGTCGAATCATAAATGCTCAACCATAAGATGCTTAGAAGGTTAAATTCCAAAGTTTAAATGAGAGCACATTTTGATGAACTATAATATTGGATTACTTAAGATGATCTGTATTGGTTTAGTGAAATCTTTATTTCACAAAAATACATACATATATGTTATATATCCTTATATTATTTATTTCCAATTCTTAAAAAAAATGATGTATAATTACATAAAGTCTTAATTTTTAATCTTTATATAATGCATGCACATATACACAATCATAAAACATATAAATGTGTATATATATAGAGGATTTACGTATATTTATATATGAATATATATATACCACTTAAGATTAGGTGTAGGTTTCAAAATAAAGGCAACGAGATTGAGTATTGTCTATCAGCACATGCTGATAGACACTTCTATTAACAGCTGTCGATTTCCTTATAGACAATGGGTAATACTTGTTGTCTATTAGCGTTTTTCTAGCAGTGGAAAACCATTAAGTAATGGCAAACATGTCAGCGAGAATGTTTCCAACACAAGAGGGAGGAACATTTCTATTAATTAGAACATTAGCAAATCCCAATTTTCAACCACAATCATTAATTTTTGAACATTGAAATTCTCATCCATTTGAAAACCTCAAAGACTAAATGAGATCCTTTAGTTTAAATTGTGTCCCAACATTAATATCATAATGTTTAATTAGAGGTGTCAAAATCTGCCTAGCCTGATGAGCTGCACTAAGTCATGATTTTATATGCTAAAAATATTTTTAGGTCGTGCGTGAAAATATTTTATCTGCCCAATGGGCAACTTGATCCGAGTTTCGTGTCGGGCCGGGTTGTACCGCCTAGTCAAAGTTGGCATATGGTCTCGGCTCGGCCTATTTGACAACTAAGTTTGATAGAGTGGATCGCACTGTCTAAAGTCCAAATGCCCACTTTATGATACATTACTTTCTCATGGATGATAAAATTTATATATTTTTGCAATTTGGCCTTTAGATAATTATTAGTACTTTGGCATTGCCATCCACTTTCCTAGATTAAGGATGATTTAACTATATGCTGTTTAGGACTAGTGCATAATATGTATAGCCTAGGGATTTAACACTTGTTTGTTTTTTTTCTTTATTAGGTGATAGTTAGGTATTTTACATTTAATTTGTTGATAATTAATAAAATTAAAGAATTCGTGTTTTTCTTCTCTTAATTTATTACGGAATAATGTGTTGCATCGAATTACAAGATGTTATGAAATTGTATTACGTATATATGCTATGAAATGTAATTTATATAATGTCGACCATTTAAGCATTTTAATAAGTTTTGGGATATCTTAATCTCTTCTGCAACTAAGCTACTAGCTATATGCGTTTAAGAAAAAAAAAGTTATATATCTTCCGCATGAAGCATTTTCTGCTTTTAAATTTCCGAGAGCACGTTTCACTTCAATTTAATTATCATGTTTTAGAAACTATTTATTAAATGGATGTCATTCAATAAGTCATTGAATTACGTGGGGTGTTACCTCATTAGGACCATAAGTAAGTAACAGTAATTAAGTGCTTGGTAATTAAATTGAGGAGTAAAACCTAATTAATTCAAAATCCATCAAGCTAGCCAAACACTATTATAAAATCAAATAGTAGAGTCAGTGTAATTATCGCATAATATTAAACTACTCTTAAGCAGTACAAATATTGAATTTCTTTCAACATGGTTTTGAAATTTGAGATGATGGTAACAATCCTCATAATGAGTGTGGCGATCCTTAATGGATCCAAAATAATTGAAGGTTCAAAAAATATTGAACCAAAAAAAGGTTGTCTGGATAGTGTGGAATGTAAAGATAAAATTAGTGAGCTTCTATGTGAGGGACTTGATACTCCAATTGATGTGTCACTTGAATGTTGCTATGATTTTATTACCCATTTCTCACAAGATTGCAAGGACTTGAGAGTCATTTTCGACGACAATGTCAATTGCAAGAACAATCAAAGTGTAGTTGATAAGCTTCACCTTGTTTATAGGCATTGTGCTATAATTGTAGCCGATGGATCACCATAATAAACATCACAAATTGAATAATATTTTACTTTAATCTTAATTGATTATGTATTTGTATGTTGAGGTCCTTAATTCCCATGACTATTATATATGTGATATAATTAATACAGATCAAGCCACACATGCATTCATGCACTTTTAATGTCTTAGTTATATAATATTTCATTTGCCTCATTTTTTTCTTTTGATAATCCCTCCGTCCCACTTTGATTGGCTTGTTTTCATTTTTTGTATGTTCCAATATATAGGCATCTTTCTATATATATTTAGCTAATTTACTAATATATACCCCTATTTAATATGTTCACATTAAGAAAATGCTCCTACATGATGAAAAGTTTAACTTGAGCTACAAATGCCCTACTATATTCTATTGATAGTTAATTATATGGTACGAGTACTTTGATTAGATACAAGTACGTTGTAAATTAGATGAACTATGCAACTTCTAATGATAAGTATTGACTTAGTATGCGACACTTGATGTATGGATAACTATGATGACACCACGTACAATATATGAACACCGCATGTAAGTGGCGATGCAAATTCTTATGATTTATGAAATTCCTCTTTTATGAGGTACCGACTGAGAACTATACGTAGTCTCACTATGTTTTACAGACTAATTATATTTTGTCAGGACATGTGCGTAATGAATTTACCCACTAAGTATCCCAGATCGAATTTAGAAACGACTAAGATAGGAAATTTCATGGTATTTATTCTTATAAAATACGAAAGAGTTATTCTTTCCAGGCGCAAATAAAGAACTATGAGTTCAACTTTACACGATGCTGATCAGAATCGATCATGATATATTCAATGCTTCCTGATCTATGTTAAGTGTTAAGAACTACGTGAATTGCTACTACCTCAAATGATATGTCAGTAAACTTCCTTCTACTTAATATGAATTGAATACCTAACGAGACATTATAAGTTAAATGAACAAACAATTTCAATAATACGACCATTAATCTTCCACAATCACGGTGAACCTGAATAAGAAGAAGATGTGCCATTGAAATGTATGTAGTACGATATGTGTTGGAATAAATTTAATTTTCGATGATAGTTATCTTAAGGCAAATGTGCATGTAATAGAATTAATTAAATGCTTTAATGTTACCTTGAGAATGGATTAACTTAAAGATAATCGTGAAATAATGTGATGTCGTGAGAAAGAAGTAATTCTCCAAATACCGGAAGAACAAGAGTTCACTTTTTACGAATCAAAAATAGATGGTTTGACACTTAATATACCATGTAACACCCCGATCCCAAGAGGGACAAAGTGTTACGGTACACACGCGGAAGAAGAAAATACTAAAGGAATTCCTTTTTTTTTGTCGTAAATAAACGAACTATTTAAATGAGGTAAGTCAAAAGAGGTATTGCATTATCTAGTCAAATATCAAATAATTAAACCATTTGACTAGAAGAAGCCAACAAAACAGTCATATAGGATAAGACCAGTCAACCTTAACAAAATAACGATAATCAACTCACAAAAGATTTCGTTTGGCCAAACACTCACAAGCATAAACATAACAATAGGCAAGGTACACCAAAAGCATAGAAGGGAATAATAATTCGGTTGGCCACCGCAAAAAAAAAATAGCGGATGCAAATGCAACATTCAATAGTTTGAAAATCATCAAGAAATGCAAAATATTGATCAACTACAAAAATAAAGTTCCCATTGGTCCACATCCGCCACCTGCCTTCAACCATTTCCTGAAAATAATTTAAAAAATGGGGGTTGAGTGCTAAAAATAAACACTAAGTGGGCATATTCATACATATTCGTCCAATAATTTGCAATAAGAAATCATAAATTCATTTTTGACACGTCATAATCCATACGCTCAATAATTGTAGTGGAGACCGACCCTAATGTGATCACATGTTCTATCATATTTATAAACGTACCGGAATTCCTCATATGAGTCGTGTCAATCCACATTGAGCAACATAAACATGATCTATTTTCATAATTGGACGAAAAGATTGTAAACATTTTTGGAAAGATTTTAGTAAGAAAGCCCACCTTATAGCTGTCGCTTGAAACACAAACTTGCGTCCTAAGCTTGACATCTCGGATTAGGATCTACATGCAAAGACCGTGTCTTAGAAATGTATTAAAGTCATAAACCTATTCAATAACGTAAGTAAGGTCATATTGATCTAGTTTCTAAAAATGAGAGCATGTTAGGATGATATTGAAATTTAAAGAATCCTGGCTTAAGAACTATATCGAGTCGTTGATCAAACAAAATAAATACATTACACAAAGATTTAGAATATATATAAAAATTAGATAATTACTTACTATATCATAAAATAAAATCTTTTAATTAATTAAATTAATAAAAGGGGAAAAGTAGAAGAAAGTAAAAATAAAATACATATGAAAAAAAAAGAAATCAAATTGTAGGTTAGAGGGTTTGAACCCACAACCTCTTATACAAAAGAGGAGTGCCCAACCACTAAACCAAATCAAATTTATTGATCATAAAAGAACCAATTTTTATTATATAGGGTCTGAAATAAAACACTAAAACTAGGTTAAAATTTGCATAAGAGGGACTTGAACTCTCGACCACTTAGAGTATAAAGAAGATCTGGACTTCTAGTCCCCTTGGGGATGGCCTAGTGGTGGAGTGGTGTTTCTTGAGGCCAAAGGTCTCAAGTTCGACCCACCACCAACACCACTAGGTGTGAGCCTGTCACACATGGCTTGCCAAGTGTGGTTTACCTCCCCTGTGTAGGTTTGTAGACTATTACACAGGGGCGGGGTTTACCCAGTGCGCACCATGGTAGCGGTTGCGAGTTACCCTCGACATCCAAAAAAAAAAAAGATATGGACTTCTAGACCAAATAGTTATTTCGAAAATTTAGAGCATTCTTTAAATAATTAATGTCCTTACAAAGATCTAAAAAATATATATATTAAATAGTTTAAAACAATGGATCCCTCTAGGTTCAAACACTGGCCTAGTAATGATATTCCAATCAACAAACCACCAAGCTAAACCTAATTCCTAATTACATAATTAGACTCTTAATTAAATAAGGTCAAAGTGTCGTTGATATTATCCAATTAAAATTTTCAAAATGCTAATATAAGGTGTCGACCCTCAATCAAAGGCATAAATAAACATTTTCAAATCATTTGCCCAAAATAAATTTTCAGTTTTTAAAGAAAAACACGTTCTCCATTATTTTAGTCATGATAATCTCCTTTTATTATTATTATTATTATTATTATTATTATTATTATTAATCATATATACATGTATATTTTAATAGAAGTAGATTACAATGAAATGGATGATTTTTGAATTGCCTAAGAACAACAGATCAAGCCAAAACGGATTCTGAAAATATGGCTCCATTTATCACTTCAATATTAGCATATATAATCCAATCAATTTCAAATTATTATTATTATTATTATTATTATTATTATTATTATTATTATTATTTTAAATGGAAACAAACACATACTTTTCACATAAAACAAACGCACACAACATACATCAGAATCCAATAGCTTTTTCTTTTTTCTTTTCAACTTCACGGTTGATCTAACAATATGATAACATCAAAACCCAAATTCAACTCAACAATTAAAATTATGAAGCAAATAGCTCATAAATCAAAATACAAGCATTAAAATCAGAATAAATAAAAAGAACCCATAGAAAACTCAACAACTAAAATTATTAATCAAAATAGCTCATAAATTAAAATAGAAGATATAGATCAAAAAAAGAAAAAAAATGGAAGAACTCAAAGAAAGAAGTGAGGTCTTACAAGGCTATGGTTCCTCCATTTTCTAGATCTGAAGATCGATCTTTGAACCTCAATATATAACAGTTCTTGAATATATAAATTCACGGGAGAGAACACGGTAGGCGGCACCGGCGAGAGAAACCCTAAAAATAGAGGACGAGAGAGATAACAGAAAGAGAAGAAGAAGAAACAGAACGAACCTTCTTGAAGGTGAGGCAAAAATGATCCATAAATAGGATGTGGGGGTATTTATACCCTCACTTTTAAAACCCCTAATTATATTTTAGTTTAGGAAATAAATTATATTTTGAATATTGGACTCCTAATAAGATGATATCAAGTTCTGTGGGTTCGTAACGACGAGCACTATCATTTAACATGCTCGCTCGAGCTGTTCCGATAAGAAAAAGCATCGAAGAATAATTACAATCGATAGTGGGCTAAAAAGCCCACTAATTGGGCCTTACACTAAAAGGGCTAACATTTTTAACTTTGGGCTTATGCATAAAATAGATAAAATGAAACTTGGCCCAATAGAGGGAGTTGGGGTGTTACAAATTCACCACCTTTAAAAGAATTTCATCCCGAAATTCAAATAGCTGCTAGGAATAGGTTTGGGGTATTTCTTCTTGATCTCTTCTTCCATTTCCCACGTGGCCTCATCCACTCCGTACCTACTCCACTGTACTTTCACTAATGTCGTTTCTTTATTTCGCAACTTCTGAACTTTGCGATCGAGAATGGCTATTGGAGTTTCTTGGTAAGAGAGGTCAAGATCTACTTCCACAACGTCATTGTGAATTGTGTGGCTTGGATCAAAAACATATTTGCGCAACATTGACATGTGAAAGACATCATGCACTCCTTCGAGTTTCGGCGGCAAGGCAAGCTTGTAAGCAACTTCTCCTATTCACTCAAGAATTTCATAAGGCCTAATGAATCGAGGTCTCAACTTTCCCCTTTTTCCAAAACGGACTATTCCCTTGACCGAGGATATCTTGAGAAATACCTTATCCCCTATCTTAAAGTGCAAATCTCTACGTCGTCTGTTTGCATATGACTTTTGCCTGTCCTGAGCTTCTTTAATTCTTGCTCTTATTTTATTAGCGGCTTTCTCTGTAGCTTTCGCTAAATATGGACCCAAAATCTTATGTTCTCCGACTTCATCCCAATAAAGCGGCGATCTACATCTGTGACCGTGCAATGCCTCATAAGGTGCCATCCCGATAGATGCCTGATAACTGTTGTTATATGTAAATTCCACTAAAGGTAAGTAGTCCTCCCAACTCCCACCATGATCCAAGACTATAGTTCTCAACATATCTTCAAGCGTTTGTATGGTCCTTCTACATTGGCCATCTGTTTGAGGATGAAAAGCAGTGCTGA
This sequence comes from Perilla frutescens, assembly GCA_026008535.1. Classification (NCBI taxonomy): domain Eukaryota; kingdom Viridiplantae; phylum Streptophyta; class Magnoliopsida; order Lamiales; family Lamiaceae; genus Perilla; species Perilla frutescens. The sequence goes on from BRKX01000018.1 coordinate 44,594,745, forward strand.
AATTCAGTCTAATCCCCACGGCATCTTGTAAGCTCCCCCAGAATTTTGAGGTGAAACGTGTATCTCAATCTGAAGTGATAGAAACTGGGACCCCATGCAAATGAACAATCTCCTTGATGTATGTTTGAGCTATCTCTTCTAATCCCAACTTATGTTGTATTGGCAAGAAATGTGTTGATTCGGTCAGTCGATCAACAATGACCCAGATTGTTTGGTTATTGCGCACTGTTTTTGGTAACCCGATGACGAAGTCCATTATAATGTGTTCCCACTTCTATTCTGGGACTTCAAGCGAGTTTAAAAGTCCAGCAGGTCATTAGTGTTCTGCCTTCACCTGTTGGCAAACCAAGTAATGTTCTACAAATATTGTGATATCCCTCTTCATGCCCTTCCACCAGAAGGTCTCTTTCAAGTCTAGATACATTTTTGTTCCCCCAAGATGAGCAGTGTATGGTGTACAATGGGATTCTATTTATATCTCTTGTTTCAGATCATCATTTTTCGGCACATATAGTCTATTTCTATACATGAGTGCTTGATCACCTGCTACAACAAATCCTTGATTGTCCCCGATGTTGACCTTTTCCCGTATTTTCTCAAGGAATTCATCTTTACGTTGAGCTTCAATAATATGAGTTTGAAAGCTTGATTTCACTACAAGGGTTGTGATGCAGGCCTCTAAGCTGTCAGGCAAAACTACCACTTCTAAACTCATTTTGGAAAATTCTCTAATCAGATGTTCTTGCTGAGTTAAGAGACAACTCATTGATGACCTATTCTTCCTTTTCAAAGCATCTGCTACGACATTTGCCTTTCGAGGGCGATAAAGAATGGTGTAGTCATAATCTTTCACAAGCTCTAACCATCTCTTTTGTCTCATGTTGAGTTCTTTCTGCTCGAAGAAGTATTTCAAACTCTTATGATCCGTATAGATCTCATGCTTTCCCCCATAAAGATAGTGTCTCCAAATTTTTAATGCATGGACAACAGCTGCAAGTTCCAAATCATGGGTAGGGTAATTTACTTCATGAGGTTTTAATTACCTAGACGTATAAGCTATAACCTTCCTATTCTGCATCAGCACACATCATATGTCGTGCAAAAACGCATCGGTATAAACGAAGAACCCCTCTGATCCGTCTGGAATTGTCAACACAAGGGCAGTTACCAATCTCCTCTTAAGTTCTTGATAGCTCTCTTCACAATCTCTTGTCCAATTGAATTTCACTCCTTTTTTCAATAGATGCGTCATGGGTTTTGCAATCTTGGAAAATCCTTCAATAAATCATCTGTAATAGCCTGTTAAGCCTAAAAAGCTGTGAATTTCCCCTACGTTACATTAGTAGGGGACTTCTAATTGTTCACGACTTCTACTTTGGATGGGTCTACCTTGATCCCTTGAGCAGAGACTATGTGCCCTAGAAAGATAACTTCGTCTAACCAGAATTCACATTTGCTGAACTTGGCATACAACTTCTCTTTCCTTAATGTCTCCAACACTACTCTTAGGTGTTCCTTATGTTGTTTCTCATCTTTAGAGTAGATAAGTACATCATCAATAAATACTAATACAAACTTATCTAAATATGGATGAAAAACTCTATCCATCAAATCCATGAACACCGTCGGTGCATTGCTTACACCAAATGACATTACAATAAATTCATAATGGCCATAACGTGTTTGAAAATTTTCCTTTAGTATGTCCTCCTTCTCAATTTTTAGTTGATGATAGCCTGATCTCAGATCAATTTCAAAGAAGACTCTTACGCCTTTTAGTTGATCGAACAGGTCATCGATTCAGGGTAATGGGTACTTGTTCTTGACTGTCAATTTATTCAGCTCCCTATAGTCGATGCACATACGCAGTGATCCATCTTTTTTCTTAACGAACAACACGGGTGCTCCCCAAGGTGAAACACTAGGCCTTATAAATCCCTTATCTAACAACTCTTGTAATTGAACTTTTAGCTCTTGGAGTTCTTTCGGAGCCATTCAATATGGTGCTTTTGATACTGGAGTGGCTCTGGGTAGAAGATCAACGGTGAATTCAATTTGCCTGTCAGGTGCTAAACCAGGTAACTCATCAAGAAACACATCCTTGTATTCATGAACAACGGGTCGATCAAAAGGTGATTTCTCTAGAGAACGATCCATCTGTGATTCCGATCAAGACATCCATTTCAATTGAGAAGCTTCAAATCTGTAATAGCCTAGTCCCGAGATAGGGATTAACGAATGGAAACAGGGTGTTATTAAGAGTTTATTGAATAAGACGGAAGATTAATAAAGAAAGTTTGAGGATAAAGATATACTTTTGAAAGATAGGCGACGATAATTGAGTTTGCTTAATTAAGAAAGAAACATGCTTTTGCGGAACTAAACGACTAACTAATCAGATACCATCATGCATAGACCCATTTCCAGGTCCAAACAGATAGACAGATACCAACTTGAACAAGCCTCTTCATAGGCGAAAGGAAAACATGCTCGAGAAGTAGGAATAAAACTGAATATGCATCACTTATATATTTAGATAATCATGGCTTGGGGAATATCCTTAGAATCTTGATAAACATAATTGAACTTGAATGAAATTAGAAAGAGTGTATCAGAGTAGTAGAAACACCATGGGATTTCAAAAGAAACTTATATAATAGTAAAATAATCTTGGAAGCCAACCCACAGCCACAGCCACCATCATCCTCAGCATCTCGACCTGAAAACATTTCAAAAAGAGGGGGCGTGAGCACTAATGTACTCAGTGGGTTTTAATAAAATCTTCTTTAATAACTCAAGAAATATCCAATAATAAACTGGCGATATATGGAGAGCAAAACGCAAAAGCCCTCTCCATATCCGCAAAACCTTTTCTTTACTTTTGGGCCCAACCTTGGCTCAAACCTGATATCAACTGTACCCTTAGGCATGCCATAGGATAGAAGAGGGGTTACCTCAAATATCTTCCCGAGTATGCGAGGGGAATACCCAGCAGTGACTCCCTTTAATGATCAAAAATCATGAATTCTGAGCTCAATCCTGGTTATAGAGCTATATTCTTCCTTTCTTAACTTAGCCTTCCTTAACCTTACTAGAATTATCGAGCTTAGAGTAATGTCTGAGGCTAATCTTTTAAGCATGACTTGGGCCTATAAGGGATTTATCACTACCCTAAAAGGCAATGCTTAATTAGCTAAATGAACTTTAGCAAAATCCAACATTCAGATATGAAGAAATGAATGTTGTATAATCATAAATTGCAATTAAAGCAATTCTAATTACCTCATGCTAGCATAAACAACATTTAAACAATTCTAACATTTCCAAACATGCTCGAGAGCTCCCTTTCCTTCATTCCTTGTACAGAGATCAATCAGGCAGAGTAAAAATATTTTATTAGATATTTCATTTGCCCTATATGCTTCTAGAGCTTATTAGCTCAAACTTTAGATGAGTATAGATTTACCCACCTGGATTACTGGATAGAAGATGAAGCAACGAGTTGATGATCCTTCTCCGAATTTCTACGAGGCTCACTTCCTCCTACAAAAATCGAATCATAGACTTAGCGGCCTTCTTCGAAGAAGTTAACTATCTAAAGTGAGAAATAACGACATTTAACTCGAAGACTAGAATCTAAGACTTATTTACAGATTGCACGACTTTACGACTTTATAAATTTCAAGAAGAATTTATTTAAAGAATATCTTGTCTTGATTTCTCAATTTTTAGACGGAGAATAACTTGAATAGATTACCCGAAATAAATTGGAAATATCTTGATTGCTTCTCTAAAATTTAAATTGGAAATATCTTGGAAATAACACGACTTGAAAAGCTTGAAAAGCTCAGGAAAGAGGTACGAAAATAGCTAAAAGGAAACGACGGAAATACAACACGGAGAAAGGGGGCGCCGCGGCGCACATGGGCGTTGGCGGGCTGCCCCCCCGCCGCGGCGCATGGTGCGCCGGCGGGCTCACCAGCCCCGACGGGCTCCCCAGCCCCGGCGGGCTTATGGAGGCCGAGGGGGGTGTGGCGCGGCAGCGCACCCCCCCTCGCGGGGCTCTCCCTTTCTCTCTCTTCAGCCCAGTTCTGGGCGATCTTCAACTGGGTTCTTCGTGTTCGTTGATTCTTTCGACAAACACGAAGAACACTTAACCCGAAATTTCTTAAAACAACATACTTGAAATTAACGTGCAACAACATGCTTTAACTCAAAAAGAATTTTATCATTATAATGGCATAAACACGATAATCCTGCTTAATATTTAGAATAACGACGAAATTGTTAAATATAGCTTGAACGGAATTTTAACGGAATAAGCGAGGCTAATCTCTAGAATAATAATAGCGGAAGTAAAATGAGAAATATAACATAAACGTTATTAACTTGGAACGTCAATACAAATCGAAACTTCAATAATGAAGAACGCGAAGAACGTAAAGAACGGAAAGTAAATGTGGAATTTAAAAGACGGAAAAGAAATGGAGTCGAGACCGACGAACAAGAATGGACAGGGTTAGGTGCGTCGAAGGAATGTGGCTAGCTCGGCGTCTCATCGAGTCGCAATGGCGGCAGAGCCGCCTGCTACGACCCAACGGCATCCCTAGCATATTCCCTCACCGCATCCCTTCCACGCCACTCCGCTCGTCATCTTGAAGGACACTCACGAAGAACGCTTTTTACTTCGACAGAACTTTCTCGGCTCTCACGAGCTTTCCCACTCTCTTGGAAGTGAGTTTGGATGATAAATGAGCAAATGAGAGGTTAGGGGTGGGCTTGTATTTATAGGAAAAGCTTTAGCTTCCAAGGGAAGCCACTTCAGTGCAAGAATACTGCAAAAGTTACCACGGGTTCGGTTAAAAGCTGTTTTATTCGATGTCGAGGTCCAACTGACCTCAGACACGAAATCTAAAAATATTAGGAGACTCGTTGGCTTGAATACTAGTAAACCAACTTGATTCGTGGAAAAGACAGGGTCGTCTGAAGAAAGACGAGCAAAGATTCCCTTTTTGGAATTACTTTTTACTATTCACTCAGACTGACTGATTTTGCTCCCGAGCATTCGATTGACCTCAGAATGGAAATCTGTGAACGCCAACAGAATCCTTTAGTCATTTCCCATAAGAAGGGCCTGACAGAACTAGACTCAGATTAACGAGGAGGATTTCGTAAATTTCTCAAAACACGAACGCACGCAAAAGTTACTATTCATTCACCTTTTAAATACGTTTTTCATTACTGGGAACTCAAATGACTTCAGAATTAAAATTCGAAAACATTGTCCTACTCATTGAGTTAAAACCTTTCTAATAAGACCACGAATGGCCATAAAAGAATTAAGATCAAATTTTCAGAAAAGACGATTTCACGAAAACTGACCCCTAAAGTCGTGACTGACATCTGAACTTAATTAACCTTAATTAAACTTCTTCCTTAACTTCTTAATTATCATTAAGAATCCTCTAAACCTTAATAAAAAATCTGGGGTGTTACATCCTACCGGGCTTAAACAAATTTCATCCCGAAATTTACTAACCATGACAAGCGATATCAGGGTTTTTTTTTTTTTTTTTTGAGTAGCTCGGATTTGAGCTCTCATGTTGCTTCCATTGAACCATGATGGTTCCAGATCATCTACATAAGATTAATCCCCTTATTCCTTCACTTCTGGATCTTTTGATCCACAATGGCCTGGGGTTTCTCTTCCCATGCTAAGTCCTCATCCAGGACTATCTCTTCCTTATTAACCACGTGTTTTGGATCAAACACGTACTTTCTCAACAGTGAGACATGAAAGACGTTGTGAACGTCACTCAAGTTGGGTGGTAGGTCCAACCTGTAGGCTACTTTATTCATCTTCTAAAATCTCAAAAGGTCCAACAAATCTGGGCCTTAGCTTACTTCGTTTGTCAAGGCGAACCACTCCTTGACGGAGATATTTTCAAGAACACTTTATTTCCAATGTCAAAATTGAGTTCCGTTCTTCTTTGATCTGCGCAAGCCTTTTGTCTATCTTGAGCCTCCTTGATTTGCTGACGAACCAGCTCGATCTTCTGGACCACTTCCTAGACCATTTCAGATCCAACTATCCTTCTTTTTCTATCTTTGTCCCAGTACTAGGGAGATCTATAGTTCCTTCCGAACAGGGCTTCATAAGGGGCCATGCCGATCGATGACTGGTAGCTGCTGTTCTATGCAACCTTCAGCAATTGCAGTAGCTCCTCCCAGCTGCTTCTTTGATTGACGACTACTCCTCTAAGCATGTCTTCTAGAATCTAGATAGTCCTTTCGAACTGGCCATCCGTTTGAGGATGAAATGCCGTGCTGAAATTAGGTTTTGATCCTATTGCTCCTTGTAGGCTCCTCCGAAATCTTGATGCAATCTCGCATCACGATCCGATATAATCGAGACCGGCACATCGTGCAAATGCACATCTTCCTTGACATGGGCTAATTGATCTAGCCCGTCCGACATTATAACAGCAATGAAATGTGCTGTTTTTGATAATCGATCCACGATTACCCAGATAGCGGTATTCCACCGCTTAGACTTTGCTAAACCTACCACAAAGTCCACACTACTATGATTCTACTTCCATTTAGGAATTTCTATGGGTTGGAGCAACCAGAAGGTTTTTGACATAAGGCTTCACTTGCTTGACAGATCAACACCCTTTTACGAAGGTGGCTACCTCTCTCTTCATGATATTCTACTAGAAGTTCCTCTTGAGGTCTTGATATATCTTGGTGCTTCTGGGATGTGTTGTATATGGCGTGTCATGTGCTTCGCACATAATTTCCTCTTTTAGTTCTTTCTTGCTTGACATACAAGGCCTTCCCTTGAATAAGAGCGCGTTACTGGCGGTTTCCGTGAAGTCTTGCGAGTTATCTAATCATGCTTCTAGTCTTTTCTTCTCGAGAAACTCATTTTCTCTCTAAGTCTTAACTATCCTTTGCCTCAGGTCGGGATGAGCGACTATTGCGACAATTTGTGCTTAAATGATTTCAGGTGGTGTTAGCACCTCGATCCTTAACTTCTCGAATTCTTATCAAAGCTCATTCTTAACTCGAGCGAGTCCGAACTGTACCTTCTCCTTCCTACTTAGGGCATTAACTACCACATTTGCCTTACCTGCGTGGTAGTGAGTCGTGCAGTTATAATCCTTTACAAGTTCTGACCATCTTCTCTGCCGATGCTAAGATCCTATCTGAAAGATGATTGATTTAATTGACACGAGAATGAATGAATAGACTCATCAAAACTTCCTATCTTACTGAAACTTTTTAATCAACCAATTCTAGGTCCAACTGCTTAACGATCTTCTTCAAATTCTCCTTCTTTCTTTCCTTGATCTTCACGCATCTTCTTCTTTACTAGGTTGCTACGAAAGCATGAGTCGATTGACCTTCAATTAGCTATACTTGGCTCGAAAAGATGACATACGGGGATCACTTCCATTTATTTGGAAGGGATACGACAAAGCGACGCATTTTCTTCTCGTCCGAAACCATAAATGTGGGGCATGCCTTGATAACTGGTTGAATTCTTGATTGTACTTTGACAACATTCTCTTTCCTTACCTCTAGTTTACCTTACGATAGTAACCCGGAATATACTTCTCATATAACTCGTACTTGAAACCTTCCCAATCATACTCCGTCCATTGATCCAAGGTTATCATTCTTCGAACGGACTCTCACTAGTGGCCCGTACTATCCATGTACATAAAAGAGCATATCCTAATTCCTCATCCTTCGAACAAGCTATAAAATTGAAAATTCACTTCTAAGGAATGAACCCATCTCTCGACTCTTATTGGGGTCTCCTAAATTATTTAAATGATAGAAGATTATGATCGAAGAACACATTCTTGGCTCTCGAGCCACAGTTCAGGACTTGCTTGCCTGTGGCCTCGTTCTTTTAGCTTAATGTCTTCTCGACGATAATCCAAAACATTAGCGACGCTCGCTCGAATTTGCACAAAGCAAAATGAAATGCCTTTCGATTAGATCTTTAGATTACGCAGGATAAATCAAGCAAAGCGGGAAAATTGCCTTATAAGAGGAATTTTGGCGTAAATAAGAAAGAGGTTCTTAGTTACATCTTAAAATAGGGTAGCCTTTTGGAAAATTACTGCCGCTATAAAAATCTAAAGGTTGATTAATACATTTTCAGAATAAGATCTGGATTAAAGCAGATAAACGGACAAACAGGTCACCAAGGTGTTCTAACAAAAACACCTCCTTTGCCTACTTCTAAAGCTTGACTACATGCTGGGTCCTTCCCCTTCCTTTTTCATGATGATTCCACCTCTTTCCCACTTTCCTTCTCTGGGTCCTCTTCTTCCTCATCTTTATCTGTCTCTAGTACCTCCAACTTGAACTTTCTCATGCTTCCTTCGGGGAACTGATGGGGCATACACTGTCCCAGACTCTGAGGGGCAAATGTTTGATAGGCAGGGGCCTACTGTGCATTCTGGAGGATAAAGACTCAGTGTTTTAGGTCTCGCTTCTAAGGTTTTTTTTTTCAGCACGAGGGCACGGGGCCTAAAATTCAGGGGGACTGTTCAGAGTCGCCCTTAGCAGTTCTGGTTCCACCACGAGGGAGGAATTTTTCTCGGCTAGAGCGTTCACGTGGCCATACTTTGACTCCCAAAAAGCCATCAAGGCTGAGGAGAATTCTGTCAGGTTCCCGATTATAGCATACGTCTTGGGATCACGGGTGATTGTGCTTTTCATGATGCGATATATTGCTGGTTTCTCAACGGGAGGTGCTTGCTCACTCATGCGGATGCATGTTTCCAAGTCGAATACACTTCCTGGCGTTCTTCCAACGTCATTCCTTTCTTGAACAGGGCAAAAATGAGGCACATTATTCCTAACAGCCGAACGATGCTTAACCATCTAGAAATATGAAGCTTAATCAGTCTAGATTATAAAAGAGAGACCTAATGCTCTCCTGAGATTATGCTATCGTCTAGATTCAGACTATTTATCTTGCATGCATAGATCCTTTTTGCAGTTGACATTTACGAAAATTTTGGTGCCCAAAGCCTTTAATCATAAATTTTACCTTTTTCCTAAAAATTTTTTTTAGAATGAATCAACCATTTTCTTTTTAAATCGAGAACTCTTCTTTGAAGCTTTTATCTTTTCTTTAAGATATAGGTTTAAAAATAAATTTTTAAACACTTTTCTTTGTGATCAAGAACTTCTTTCTCAAACTTTCTTCCTCAGAAAATCATTTTCCCCGAATACTTTTTACTTGGAATTCCATTCTCACGGTTTTTCTCTTATCCATAAAACGGGTATGCTTGCTCAAATCTTTTCCTTTCCTGTATTCCAAAAATCAAAATCCAAAATCCAAAATCCAAAATCCAGAATCTCTATACTATCAAACCTTGATTTTTGGTTGAGGATACGAGGGTGATGGCGAGCTATGGGTTGCTGCTTTCACTTATCAAAGCATAACTTATGTGCACATATATACTTAGCTTAATTCAAACAAAAAGACAGGCCTGCAGTGTTGCAAACCTGGCTCTGATACCAACTGTAATAGTCCGGTCCCGAGATAGGGATTAATGAATGGAGACAGGGTGTTATTAAGGGTTTATTGAATAAGACGGAAGATTAACAAAGAAAGTTTGAGGATAAAGATATACTTTTGAAAGATAGGCGATGATACTCGGGTTTGCTTAATTGAGAAAGAAACATGCTTTTGTGGAACTAAAGGGCTAACTAATCAGATACCATCATGCACAGACCCATTTACAGGTCCAAACGGATAGATAGATACCAACTTGAACAAGCCTTTTCATAGGCGAAAGGAAAACATGCTCGAGAAGTAGGAATAAAACTGAATATGCATCACTTATATATTTAGATAATCATGGCTTGGAGAATATCCTTAGAATCTTGATAAACATAATTGAACTTGAATGAAATTAGAAAGAGTGTATCAGAGTAGGAGAAACACCATGGGATTTCAAAAGAAACTTATATAACAGTAAAACAATCTTGGTAGCCAACCCACATCCACAGCCACCATCATCCTCAGCATCTCAATTTGAAAAATTTGAAAAAGAGGGGGCGTGAGCACTAATGTACTCAGTGGGTTTTAATAAATGCTTCTTTAATAACTTAAGAATTATCCAATAATAAACTGGCGGTACATAGAGAGCAAAACGCAAAAGCCCTCTCCATATCCGCAAAACCTTTTCTTTACTTTTGGGCCCAACCTTGGCTCAAACCTGATGTCAACTGTACTCTTAGGCATGCCATAGGATAGAAGAGGGGTTACCTCAATTATCCTCCCGAGTATGCGAGGGAAATACCCAGCAGTGACTCCCTTTAATGATCAAAAATCATGAATTCTGATCTCAATCCTTGTTATAGAGCTATATTCTTCCTTTCTTAACTTAGCCTTCCTTAAGCTTACTAGAATTATCGAGCTTAGAGCAATGTCTGAGGCTAATCTTTTAAGACAGATTGTGAAGAGGATTGGAGACCGGAATGTAAAGATCAGATTTATAATTTGCTATGCCGAGGAATTGATGTTCATCTTCCATATAATTACACATTAGTCTCATTTGAATGTTGTTATTACTATCTTCTAAATTTTTCACTCAAATGTGTGGAGTCTAGACTGATTAACGACGACATATGCACCAAAAATCAAAGTGTAGTTGACAAGGCTAAGCAAGTTGAGGATTATTGTAGTATGATTGTGTAATATATACCTGAAACTTTGCAATTGGATCATACTAATAGATTGGGCCAATTTATCAAGAAAAATATAATTTTTAACTTAGAACTCAATCTAATAGCGGTCCCATAATGAATTCATTAATAAAAATCCAAATCCTTTTTTCTATCCACCTTTTGGGCTTCTAGCCCAACATGAAGAAAATAAATATCATTTTATTACAAGCACTTAAGCTCATTATTTACTCCGGTTTAGAGCTGTAATGTTATGATTATTTTTTTAATTGTGTATGTTGTGTTCAATTTTTAAAAATTAATAAAATGATATGCTGTAACGTCCCGATACGGGGGGAAGGACAAGGGACCATTGCGCTACTTGGGAGAAAGACATATAGTCCCATTCAAAAACAAAAAAAAAGTATTCAATACCATCTGGGCAAAAAGTCCTACAATTTTACCATCATGGATAGTAAGTCTCTTTCATTCATAAACATTATAATATGGGCACATAGTCCCAAAATGATACCATTCTCCTTTCGTAACCGTCATTGGCACGACTTTTCATAAATACCATCAATGTGGAGACTAGTCCTTATCCATATTGATTTTTGAAATTAGTAAATTTCATTTAATCTCAAAAACATTTAACTCGCGTACCGTTCTTTTTAAGCAGATGAGTGCAGTGCAGGTGACGTGCTAGGGCTATTAGACAATCAATTAAGAGACTACACTGAGAACTAGACTCAATCAACAATATAACAGGCCTGCAGAGTCGCAACCTGCTCTGATACCACTCTGTAATGCCCCGATCCTGAGAGAAGGACAAGGGACCGGTGCGCTACTTGGGGGAAGAGGGAAAGGGTTTGTTGAATAGAAGCAATCAAAGAAATATGGTTAGTGCTCCAAAAATTTGGGCAGCATAACCTTTATAAATGAATCAATCCATGGTTTTAAAGCGTATAAAATGACTCAAACCAGATATCATGACTCTTAGGATGAACCCAAGAAAGAATAATGAAGGAAAACTTCAATGTAAATAATAACAGTTCAAAAGTTAACTGTTAATAGGTTAGGCATGAAAAAGGCCACACTGATGTCTGTACAAATACATGAAGTAAAGAGATACTAGGCTCTCGTCTATCGTGAAAGCAATACAAAGCCAGACTTTTGCCTTTACATGGAAAATAATGTAAAGTCAGGCTTGCGCCTGTCTGAATGCGGAATGTAAATAAATGTCAGGCTTTTGCGTGTCAGGAACAGAAAGTAAATGGGATTCGGTGAACCGAACACTCCGTAACAATATAGAAAATGGGATTCGAAGAACCGAACATTCCATAATAGTAAAGAAAATGGGATTCGGAGAACCGAACACTCCGTAACAGTAATCAGAGTAAGCGGAAAAGAACGTAGTGCATTTATACAGATTTAAAAGGAAGCATGTTCTCAGTTAGACTCCATATATAAAAGAAACGTATACCTCAAATTATAGCCCTTCAGCCTTAGCACAGTCGTCCGCCATCCCGCAACTCATCCTGAAAATATTTGAAAAGATTTTTGGGTGTGAGTACTAATGTACTCAGTGGATAATTTTGATAAAAACCTTCACAATCATTTTATAAAATAGAATATCCAATCATATTTTAAACATATCATAGAAAGCTTTTAAAACAGAAAATTTGTGAATTCCATGTATACAAAATCATTTTAGTTCCATCATTGCGCACCACTCTCCCCTAGAAGGCTTGCGGTGAGTTGGTTCCTGTACACAACCCGACTGCTTAAGGTTGGACAATGCCCTGTTTGCTTGGGGCTCGATATCGTGAACCATTGTAGTTTCGTCACGAAAAATAGTAGTAAGACTTATATGTGTCAGGAGAGCACATTAAATATAGTCATGAGTTGGATATTCAATCACATTCATTTTATAAATATCAGGGCTTAATAACGCGAAATATATTTTTATATAATAAAAACCCACCTGGCAAACTAATCTGGAAAGCTAGATCTAGATTCTGATTCTAGTCACAACTAGAAGTCTCCTTCTTCTATGCCTACAAGATTATCCGGCAACTTAGTTTCGATGAACGACTACCATTAGGTTAAAATCTAACATTTCTTAGCTATGAAGTAAATATTATAATATCTACAATCTTAATATGCAGCACCCGAGTCATCAAAATATTTTGACTCTTAAGAAAACTTTGCTCGGGGCATTTTTATAAAGAAAAAATCTTTTGGAAATTTTGGCATACGGGGTGGTCAAACCCGTATCCTAAAATTAACTTGGTACAAATAAATTCATACCGCAAGATCCGCCCATTGGAAAAATATGAAACTTTAAAGAAAAATACTATATTTTGATACGGAACAACTTTTGAGCTTAAAAGTACAATCGGGCTATCCATGAATGATAAATTTGAAAAAGAATACAATTTAATATTCGGATACCCAAAATATACCCGAAATTAAAAAGTTACAACATGGAAAATGTATATAAATCTACATAAAATATAAAACCCTAAAGACACTTTTTGATCTGGCGACCCGAAAGAGTCACCGATTTGAAGGGTGGTGGTGACTTTTGGCGGCGGTCACGACGATTTTCCATCGTGATCGTCCATCGTGTCATCATTTGAATCACGTATTCGTGATCTATGTGTTCACACCTTCAAAATGGCTATTTCAGAATTGAAATAGGAAACTAGAGCCGTACCTTCTCTGGAAGCTACTCGGCATTTCGATTTTGAAAATGAATGAAAAATGAAACCTTAAGCTTCTATTTATAGAAGAAAAATAAATAGGATAATAATGAATAAAATAAAGAGGATAATGATGGAATAGGATAATGATGGAAAAAGAATAGGATAATTACGAATAGGATAATCTTTTGAAAAAGAAATTGGATAATGGCGGATGTGCTTTATGTTATCCAAACCTATTACATTTTAGTTTAAAATTGTGCCTAGTGTTCGTTTGATCTCGAAATTTGAAAATTAAAAGATTGGCATGATTCTTGAAACATTTTCTGTCAACGCGAGAAAAATATCAGAACATTTTTTTAAAGTAATTTTTTTGATCAAATTAAATTTAATAGATTCTCCTGGCTGCGATTTTTCTTTATTCGACTCCTTTAAGGACCCAACTTCTTTCCTAGATTACACTTAGGTAACATATGTCGAATAAAACCTTCTAAAATATTTCGGGGTATTACATTCTACCCTCCTTAATAAAACTTTCGTCCCGAAATTTGCATACCTCTATGGGGTAAATCAGGGTACAATTCCTTGATTATGCTTTCAAGCTCCTAGGTAGCTTCTCGCTCCCATGGTTATTCCATAAGACTTTCACGAGTAATATCTATTTGTTCCGTAATTCTTGGACCCTTCGGTCAAGAATAGCCTTTGGTCTTTCTTCATTAGAAAAATCCCGGTTCAGGACTATCTCGTCATTCTTTATAATGTGTTTAGGATCAAACGCGTACTTTCTCAACATTGAGACATTAATCACATTAACCTTAGCTAAATTCAGGAATATGACTAGTTTATGAGCTACCTCATCATTCCTAGCTAAAACACTAACGTATAGTCTGCCTTGGTCCACTTTAACTTGATGCGCATAACTCTTCATACGTTCTTCTCTGCAACTTTCTTCGAATATTCTTGAGCATGATTCTTTGAGTCGAGAAAAGAGAGAGAGAGAGAGAGAGAGAGAGAGAGAGAGAGAGAAAGAGAGAGAGAGAGAGAGAGAGATAATAGATATCTATCCACTTGAATCAATGCATATTATCCCGATCATCGTATATGTCACTCTGAACTTGAGACATCTACCCTCGAACTTGTCTTTGCTTCTCGATCAGAAACGTATAGAAGCAGGTGTAGCGATTACGGATCTATCATTGGCGATTCCTTATAGATATTCGAAATTCTCCCAACATGCTCCTCAAATACATATACACGTGAACTGCATTTCCTAGAAATCTATATAACTCAAGCCATCTAAAAGAATATACTTATTCATTCTAAGTTCTTTCTACGTTCAAGACCATAAGGCACTACATAATCGTTCCCACTTTTTCAGTCAATATGTTCTTTATAATCATTCATCAGATTCTCGCTTGAATAGGAATCCAGATGTTCCAGACAATCCAATAAAATCATAGGCGAACCACGGCCTTGCCGTGAACCCTCTTTCATGTAAGATTCAATCCAAACATGACATAGCACATTCTTTTGAAATTTCACATCATAACAGATTAACACATTTAAGTGGAATCAATCCATGTGGGCTCATAATCTTAAACGTGGAAAACACTTAATCAATCTATGTTCACATTCCATCTGTATAAGCATTCTGGGTTTCGTAACACTTTAACATCATCACATTCCAATCACTTACACATTATAACATTTCTAATCATAAGGCATTGATTACTATCATCACACTTTCTTTCGGAACATATAATAGACATATAGTCCCATTCAAAACATGACATTTTATTTCAAACATAATGAACATATAGTCCCATTCAAAACAAAAAAAATTATTCAATACCATCTAGGCAAAAAGTCCTACAATTTTACCATCATGGATAGTAAGTCCCTTTCATTCATAAACATTATAATATGGGCACATATTTCCAAAATGATACAATTATCCTTTTGTAACCGTCATTGGCGTGACTTTTCATAAATACCATCAATGTGGAGAATGGTCCTTATCCACATTGATTTTTGAAATTAGTAAATATCATTTAATCTCAAAAACATTTAACTCGCGTACTATTCTTTTTGAAGCAGATGAGTGCAGTGCAGGTGACGTGCTACGGCTATTAGACAATCAATTAAGAGACTACACTAAGAAGTAGACTCAATCAACAATATAAAAGGCCTGCAGAGTTACAACCTGCTCTGATACCACTCTCTAATGCCCCGATCCTGGGAGAAGGACGGGGGACCGGTGCGCTACTTGGGGGAAGAGGGAAAGGGTTTGTTGAATAGAAGCAATCAAAGAAATAGGGTTAGTGCTCTAAAAATTTGGGCAGCATAACCTCTATAAATGGATCAATCCACGCTTTTAAAGCGTATAAAATGACTCAAACCAGATACCATGACTCTTCGGATGAACCCAAGAAAGAATAACGAAGTCAAACTTCATTGTAAATAATAACAGTTCAAAGGTTAACTGTTAATAGGTTAGGCATGAAAAAGGCCAGACTGATGTCTGTACAAATATATGAAGTAAAGAGATGCCAGGCCCTCACCTGTCGTGAAAGCAATATAAAGCCAGGCTTTTGCCTTGACATGGAAAGTAATGTAAAGCCACGCTTGCATCTGTCTGAATGCGGAATGTAAATAAATATCAGGCTTCTGCCTGTTAAGAATAGAAAATAAACAGGATTCGGAGAACCGAACACTCCGGAACAATAAAGAAAATGGGATTCAGAGATTAAAAAGTTACAGCATGAAAAATTTATATAAATATACATAGAACATAAACCCTAAAAACACTTTTTGATCTGGCGATCCGAAAGAGTTACCGATTTGAAGGGTGGTGGTGACTTTTGGCGGCGGTCACGATGATTTTCCATCGTGATCGTCCGTCGTGTCATTATTTCAATCACGTATTCGTGATCTATGTGTTGACACCTTCAAAATGGCTATTTCAGAATTGAAATAGAAAACTAGAGCCGTACATTCTCTGGAAGCTGCTCGGCGTTTCGATTTTGAAAATGAATAAAAAATGAAAACCTTAAACTTCTATTTATAGAAGAAAAATAAATAGGATAATAACGAATAAAAGAAAGAGGATAATGATGGAATAGGATAATTACGAATAGGATAATCTTTTGAAAAAGAAATTGGATAATGACGGATGTGCTTTATGTTATCTAAACCTATTACATTTTAGTTTAAAATTGTGCCTAGTGTTCATTTGATCTCGAAATTTGAAAATTCAAAGATTGGCATGATTCTTGAAACATTTTCTGTCAACACGAGAAAAATATCAGAATATTTTTTTAAAGCAATTTTTTTGACCAAATTAAATTTAACAGATTTCCCTGATTGTGATTTTCGTTTATTTGAGTCATTTAAGGACCCAACTTCTTTCCTAGATTAACCTCATGTAACATATATATGTCGAATAAAAATTTCTAAAATATTTCGGGGTATTACATATACACATACGTTAATTAATTAGATAAAAAGATGAATTTTTTGTAGTTATGACAAACAAAAAGAAAATTAAATTTTAGAATTAAATGAAAATTTATGTTAGAAAGATTGAATTTGAATAGTTCCAACATCATGATTTTATAAATAAAAATGTACAATTGTCCATGATTATAGAATATTTGATTTCTTTGAATATATGACTTGTACAAAAAATATATATAACTACTTAATTATTTTAAATGATGAAATTAAAATAGAAAAAATAATAAATTATTGCAAACTATTATTATTATTATTATTATTATTACGGTGCAATATAAATGAACGCTATTTTTAGGCATCAAATGAATGATGCTACAAATCATCCATCCATGTATAATAAAATAAAATAAAAAATGTTACAAATCTGAAATTTCCAAGTAAAAAAATAATAAATAAGTTTGCAAAAATTTCTTCAAATACAACAATTGTAATCTAAACTATCGTCAAAAATGAAAAAAAAATGAAAAAATTTCAACAATAAATGTTACTACTATTGTCTATTAACTCATACTGTTGTCTATTATTCAAAAGTTGCTATCTAAGACAAAATGTGTAATAGACAATGGTTTATATCAGAACTGTTGTCTATCACACGATTTTGCCTTAATATATATATATATATATATATATATATAGATAATTGGTATCTAATATTAAAAAAATAATTATTTTTAAGCTATTAATAAAAATTGGACCCTAATATTAAAAACATATGGGACTCTTAAATTAATAAAATATACATAGACTTTGAGGGACCCTGTATTAATTGTCATCCCTACATTAAAAAAGTACATTCAGGTAGGGTTGTTCATGGGTAGGATAGGGTACGGGTATGCCTTTCTCATACCCTACCCTATTAACCTATTTTTCAAAGCGGGTAGGGTAAGGGTATTACCCTACGGGTAAACTGATTACCCGCGGGTAAACGGGTTACCCTTTAATAAGGTTAAATTTATTCTTTTTTACCATACCCTATAAAATATAATTTCATAAAAATTAGAAAACTAATATAAAGTATCTTAATATAACTTCACATAATAAAGATTAAAAACATAAAACAATACATATTGTTGAATAAGTTTAGTCCTAGCCTGCCCTAGTTTTTGGAATTAGGTCATTAGGATTTAGACTGTTAGTATATATTTTTATTTTAAAAAATTAATATTAGTTTAATTGTTGATGGATTTATATTTTTTTATATATTTAATATATAATATATACTATTAATATATATTTAAATATATAGGTTAATAGGGTAGGGTAATAGGGTAATATGCTAATCCCATACCCTACCATTACCCTTACAAATTTTAGCAGGTATGGGTAGTACCTTACCCTTTACCTAAAAATTTGGGTACTACCCTGCCCTTTTACCCGTTTACCCTGCGGGTAAAATTACCCGTCGATAAAATGAACCACCCTATATTCAGCTCATGTTAAGTTAAATATCAATGTGGTGTTGATGGGGATCCAACTAAAATGCAGTATAAAAATGTAAATGGTAAATTTTTGTGCCTGGTTCACGCGGTTAAAGATCTATAAGATGATAGTCATATCTGGATCCAAATGCCCATAAAATTACAAATTTGTATCTATATAAGACTCTAAAACTCAAGTATTTTAATTATTTAATTTTTTTATATATAAATTCATTAGATAATTAATAAATGACGTTTTATTGAAAATTAATATATAATTGATTATGTGAAATAGAATGGAGATGCATGATCTTTGGAAGAGTATTAGATTATTCAAATCTGAAAGATTTATAGTTTTCAATTTTTAGCTCCTAAATCGATAGCTAATGTTAGGAAAAACGATCAAGAGTTTTCCTGACTGGGGTTTTGATGAGATGTCAAAATATGTCAAAATATATAAGGAGCCTTGAAAAACTAAAAAGAAATCACGCAGAAAACCAAGGTTGATTAAAACAAAAAATTGAGCTATCAAAGCCTGAAAATATTCAATCCAAGAGAGAAATAAAAGAAAAGAGAGAAAAGAAAAGAGAAAAAAGAAAAGAAAAGAGAGAGAAAAGAAAAGAGAGAAAAAGAAAAAGAAATATCCACCCTAAGAGTTGTGAAAAAGAAAGACTGTAGCTTGATTGCTAGATCAGTTAGCAAGTCAAGTAAACTGAAAGATGCAGTTACCATCAAAGTTCGAAGTACCAACTGCCATCAGTCTACAGTTGTGAATTGAAGAAAATACCAGTTCAAGGCACTAGTTTAGAAGTGCCCAATTCCAGCTAAAGAAGATTACCAGCTGAAGAAAGGACCATTTCCAGCTGAAGAGGAATGTCAGCTAAAGAATACACTAGTCCGAGGTACGAGCTGAAGGATATGCCAGCTCAAGAAAGTTCCAGCTGAAGAATGTAGCAATTCAGAAAATATCAGCTGAAGACGCACCAGTTCAGAACACCAACTGAAGAAGCGCCAGCTCAACATCCAAACTGAAGACCAGCTCAGAGAAGTTCTAGCTGAAGGGACACCAGTCTAAAGTGCTAGCTGAAGAACACTGGTTCAAAACTGCCAGCCGAAGCAAATCAAACTAGAGCTCAGAAATCATCAAGCCAGATTCCAGAACTGCCAACTGAAGATGATCGAAAACTAGAGCTTCCAAAACTTCCAAAGATGTGCAAAACTGACAGCCGAAATAATATTCAGAACTGAAGATT
Source organism: Perilla frutescens (assembly GCA_026008535.1). Lineage (NCBI taxonomy): Eukaryota > Viridiplantae > Streptophyta > Magnoliopsida > Lamiales > Lamiaceae > Perilla > Perilla frutescens. The sequence goes on from BRKX01000018.1 coordinate 44,614,338, forward strand.
CAAACTGCTAGTTGAAGCCCAAAATTGACGATTAAGACAGAAGCCGTAAGTGAAATTTAAATTTCAGAAAAGCCAACATGAAGATCTTGAAGTTAATGCAACTGAGATCTTGGAACAAAAGTATGTCAGAAGAACAAAGGCTACTAAATGACTCTTTAAATGAAAAGCCCCTCAACGGCTTTATCATTTATGATCACCTATTGATTGGCAACAATCACCAGCCACTCAACTATAAAAGATGAGTGACCCAAAATATGGCAGTGACTTTTTGCTAAGACTTTTTGCCAAGTGACTTTTGTCAAGAGAAATCAGCATAGAGACTTTCCACGAAGACGTTCACCAAAGCTCTAAAGCCTCATGTTCAAAATTCATCAAAGCAAAAGTCCCAACGGAAGAGAAGGAGCAAACTGCTCATCAAGCTAGCTGTTGAAGAATTCCAGCCAGAGCCACTCTCTCAATTCTATTCTACACCGATTAATGACCCAGCTCAAGCCGAAGACGTGCAAAGAAGCACACCAGTTGATACCAGTTTCAAGACTGTATTCTTGAAGATCGAAAGAGATCTAAAATCTTGAAAAGATGGCCAACAACACCTTATCTCTCCAGCAAGCGTTGGGGATCTCAAGTGTGAGACTGTCGACCCTACCGGCTGAGGAGGCTGCTTCCGTTGGATCGTCGCTTCCGGGACAGCACCAGTTGGAAAGGAATCCATGACTCATAAAGTCACTGACAACCAGGTCCAACAATTGTCTTCACCGTGTAACTGTAATAAATGAACTTTACACTTGCATAGTGAATTGCCCTTTTACGGAAGAAAGAGAGGACGTACAAGTTGAGCTTCGAACCACTATAAAATTGTCTGTGTGCTCTGTTTATAGTTTTCAGTTGCATATCTTAACTGCACATCTCAAACACACACACAACACTCTGAGCTAGCAGATCATCTCAACTAATCACTCAACAGCACGGATAACTCCGTGAGTCAAGGGCCCATTCTATTTCGCAAATACTGTTAAGATTTAGATCAATTTATTTACCCCCCTCTAAACTGATTCTGACTCACCCCGGGACCAACAAGTGGTATCAGAGCGGTTGATTCTAAGGATTAACGATTTTTGCAGATCAACTAAATCTATTCATGTTATCTGTGCTAATATGCCAGCTATGGAAAACCATAAGCTACCTATTTTTTCAGTTGAGAACTATGATAACTGGAGCAGGAGATTGAAGGGGCACCTCTGCTCAATCAATGAGAATATGTGGAAAGTTATCGAAGAAGGTCCAATCACAATCATGATGGACAATGAAGCCCACATTGCTGATGTTAATCAACAGTAAGAATCCCGAAGCCAACTCATCTTCTCACTAGTGAGATGAACAATTTGGGGAGAAACTATCCCCATAGTGAGATGAATTCCAAAATTTTGGATAATCTCACAAAGGAATGGGATATGAAGGTGATAGCTACAAAAGAGTCAAGACACTTGAACAACATCACCTCAAGAGAAATTTTCGGTTCTCTCAAGGTGCACAAGTATAGCCTAAACCAAAAAAGAGAGACATCCACATCATCAGCCCAGAATGCAACTTTCTATAGAGAAAGAAATCGGTTTAGAGAAACTTGAGGAAGTAACACTTTCCAGCCAAGAAGTTCTCAAGCCAGAGAATAACTAAGAGGCTCAACTGATCGAAGAAGAGAAGTAGCTGAGAAGAAGAAGAGCCTGACTAAAGACATCAATGACGAGATCAAGTCAGTTGTCAAGCTACTAGAAAAGCTCAAGAAGATCAGATATTAACCATTACTTTTGCATCAAACTGATGAGAAGCGCAGAGGTGAAAGAAACCAACCGCCTGTTGAACAACCCAGGGCAGCCAATAGAGGCATAGAAGAATGTTTCCATTGCCATAAGTAAAGACACTATCGATTTGAGTGTCCAGAGCTTCCTGAAGACAAAAAGGCTAACATAAAGAAAAAAAATTTAAGAGAAAAGTTATGATGGCCAACATAGAGAATGTCGTGCTGGATGACTCAGATTATCCATCAGGAATTGACTCCAATGGCTACAACTCTAAAGATGAAGCGTTGTTGTACCTCATAGCTGACGAAGAAAAAGAGGTTAGCACATGTGACTCCTTAACCTCATTTTATTATATTCATAAAACTCCCACTTCTAGAAATGAATTAAATAAACGATTAAGAATGCTAGAAGATTAGTTAGCTGCAATATCATGTATGCATCTACAACTTAAGGAAGAAAATAATGACCAAAGAGATGAGGTCAAAAGACTGAGAAGTGATCATGATAGAACTGAATCACTTGAAGCTCAGTCAGTTGAATGTGAAAATTTGAAGATGAAAGTTGATGAGCTAGAAGATGAGAATGAGAAGCTCAAGCAGGAGATCCATGAGAGAAAAGAGATATCTCTCAAGTTTAAAAAGGGATCTCAAACTCTTGATGAGATTCTAAGCCATCAAAGAGTTAAAACTGGTAGTTCAGGGTTAGGATACAATAGGTACACTGCCGCTTAAAAAGGAAAGGCAGTTGCACAAACCAGCCAAAAAGGTGCTCTACCTAGTTTTGTCAGACCATTATCAACCCAACTACCCAACTAGTTGAAGAGACCGAAGGCAAGGGAACTGTGAACATACCTTCAAATCAGCCGAAGTGGTCCAATCAATCCTCTCAACTGAAAGGCTCAGTTCAATTTAAGCCATCAGTTCAGTCAAAGAAGCCATCTAATCAAAGGCCACCAGCTCAAAATAGGCAGTCCGCCTATCAGCAAAGGCCACCAGCTCAACAGAGGTAACAAGCCTACCAACAGAGGTCATCAGTCTAGCCAAGACCTTCAACTCATCAGAGACAATCAGTTTAACACAAATCATCAGTCTATATAAGGCCTAAGGCTAAGTATAGGCCTAAGGTGAACAGAACTGACCGGTCAACTGAAGTGAGGAGAAATAATCAGTTCAGACCAAAGTTTCATCAAGATAGGGCACCAGTTCAGAAGAGAATTGCACCGCCAGCCTATCTTCACAGACAACCAGCGAGTCAACCCAGGAGAGATGTTGACTCAAGAAGAAATGTGCATACAAGGTTGTATCGAGCACGTCAACACATTCAGATCCCCTTGAGAAAGTTCACTCCAACCGATCGCACAACTCAGTATAGTGAGTACTTGGATTCAAGGGATGAATCAACGACCATCTCGAACTATAACTGGTTTGCAAACTGGCCATACCACAAAAGCGACAGAGCACATACAATCAAAAGAAATTAGCTACAAGGAAGAGCTAGAAAAGCTCAAGATCAAAGAGTTATGATCGAAGTATTCTATCCTACTAACTCTCATCGTAGGTACAAGTTAAATGACTCAGCTCAACATAGGAGAGCTAAAAAGAGAGCAAAACTGATCAGACGATCAATGTCTGAAAACTCTCTACCTACTAAAAAGCCAAGAATTTGGCAAATCTAGATCCCTAAACACTTGATTAGCAAAGAAGGACCTAAAAAACTAATCGTCTCTCTTGCAGGAAAAGGGTATCCTATCAAAGAAGAGGACTAAGGAGGTTTGGTATCTTGATAGCGGGTGCTCAAAACACATGATGAGAGACAGAGAGGATCTAGAAGATTACAAGGAAGTGAAAGGGCCATTAGTCACATTTAGGAACAACTCCAGAAGTTGAACCATTGGAGAAGGGTTCATGCTCAAAGGAAAGGTGGTAGTCATGGAGTCTCCCACGTAGAAGCACTGAAGCACAAACTGCTCAGCATCAATCAGTTATGTGACAATGGATACACAGTTGATTTCAGTTGAAGCTCGTGCAACATCAGAGATAAGGCAACTAGAGTAATTCTCCTAACTGGCATAAGGAGAGGCAAAATGTATGTTGTTGACTGGTCAACAAGCTATGGAGAGGCTTGCTTTCTCTCAAATGGCTCAACTGAAGGAAGCTGGCTATGGCATCGACGATAAAATAATCTCAACTTCAGAACCATCAACCACTTAGCTAAGAAGGAGCTAGTTGATAGGCTTCCCAAAGAGATTTTCAAGAAAATTGATGTTTGCGGACCATGCCAGAAAGGGAAACAAGTGAGGTTGTCATTTAAAAATAGAAGTCATCCTCCAGGGACAACTGCACCCCTCCAACTACTACACATGGATTTATGTGGGTTAGTCAGACCACCAACACCTAAAGAAAAAAGATTCACTCTTGTAGTAGTTGATGACTTCTCAAGAAATACATGGGTAGTGTTTCTCAGAATCAAAGACAAAAGCTACTCCAAGCTATCAGCGATGATCAGAAGGTTGCAAACTGAATGAGAGAGATTAGTTCAGCGAATTCATTCAGACAATGGAATTAAATTCGTAAACCAGCAGATCATCAGTTTTCTCAGTGAACTAGGAATAACTCACCAGTACTCAGCTGCTAGAACTCCACAGTAAAATGGTGTAGATAAAAAGAGAAACCGTACACTCAAAGAAGTAGCTTGGGCAATGAGAGCTGATGCCAACATAACAGAAGGCTACTGGGCTGAAACAGTCAACACGGTATGCCACACTCAAAACAGAAGCGTCATTGTCAGTGCACATGACAAGACACCTTATGAGCTATATAAGAGTCTGACGGGACGTATTATACCTGTTATTATTATGCCTTTTGGTGCCCTTTTCTCCTTATTATTCATCCCTTAGTTGTGTATTTTCGATATATGACGTGTTGTTGAGATGTGTAGGGGTGTGGTGTAAAAGTGGAGAAAAGAGGCAGATTTTGGAATGAAAAGATATAAGTGAAGAGAAGAAGTTCGAGCAGGGCAAGCTGCAAGGGCATGCAGCAGGATGACTGAAGCAAGAATCGGGAAGCCCAGTCTAGAATGCGTTTTGGGCTTGTTAAAGCCCAGTTCTAGGCCCGTGCGCAAACCTAGGCGCGAAAACCCTTCTCCACCGCCTTTTGAAGTATTTGCATGGGAATTAACTAGTTTAGGACCTTATTTCCTTTTAGAGACTTTAGTTTTATGGATTGTAATTATATATTAGGTATTTGGAGTTTATTTTGGCCATCATCGTATACGCTAGGAACGAGAACGACAAGCAGCGATCAGAATTCATCCAGTTTATTTTCTTCTTCTATCTCGATATCATCATAGCAATATTACAAGATTTATTGTTGTTCGATTCTAGCATGCAACATAGCTAAATTACTCGTATTCCGGTGACGACGACGAAGCTCCACTTATATAACTGTGAGATCTAATTGTTGTTAATAATTAATTGATGCATGTATCTGTTATTCTTAGAATTCGGGTCGTAATTGTTCTAAGTCTACCGAGTAGTTGCAAATATTTGGTAGGTTGTGATTAATTACTAGCCAATTTAAATCGGCCATACGTAATCGTGGTTTAGGTTTAATAAGTGGTAAAACGGTTGCTCAAATAACTAGGGAAATAACAGAGTTAATTTTACAGTCCTGCGTCAGAGTCTGTAAGTTAAGAATCGGGTCTTTCTCGTGCTCATTGCTGCCGGCTCATTAAACTCATAGAGCGTCTCTTACAGTTGTCAGTCGATTAGGGAAGTAATTAATGAAGCGTCTTCTTAATTATCGAAACAGTATGGAGAGATGAGGTCATGTCAGAAGTGTCTTCGGTGACAATAACTGATTTACACGGTTGATTAATTAATTCCTGCATCTGTGATCGGTGTTCTAAGTGGAGTGGAGTTCATTTGATCCGTAATACCCTTTTTATCATTAATTTAATTTAGTTCTTTTGTGCACTTATTTTCGTTAGTTTATTAAAGAAATTCTGCAAATTTATTTTGTTATAACTTCACGCGATTGTGGAGGTTTGGGCACGCAGACTGAAGGTCAAGAGTAATCCTCGTGGGTCCTTTGGGAGACGATCCTGCTCGCCACTGTACTCTGCAGTGTGGGCTTGCCGATGAAAGTCGGAACATTTATTTTTGGTGAAAAACAACGCACCAAATTTTGGCGCCGTTGCCGGGGATCGGTTCTAAAAGCAGTGATTACTCAAAATTTTCAGTTTGTTACTTTGTTTTTAACTATTTGTTTAATTTTTCTGGTACATGACCCGTTCCTCTGCAGATAAAAATTTAGTGTTTGATCCAGAGCCAGAGAGAACGTTACACCGGTTGAGGAAGATTACTAAGGAGCCTACAAAGATTTTCGAAGCTGGTCCACGCCTCAACATGGCCAATAATGAAGATCCACCACCGAACCCGCAAGGCCTTGCCATAGGGAGAGCCCTCATTCATGCTAACGTGGCTGATCATAGACCCGATCATGAGCTTCTCATCCGGGAGATCGGTCGTCTTCGGAGTAACAGACCCATCTGTATTGTGCTGCCCCCGATTGCCAACAATGCGGAGATTCGACCTGCATTCATCCAAGTGTTACCGAAGTTTGGTAATTTACCGGGAGAAAGTGCACACAAACATTTGTCTGAATTTGATCTCGTGTGCTCAACTTTAAGACCTACTGGTTTTACTGCTAATAACTTAAGGTTACTCACTTTTTCTCATACTTTGCAGGGAAAGGCACGAGATTGGTTGTTTGATTTGCCACCGGAGTCCATCACCACCTGGGCGGAATTAGAAGGACAATTCCTAAGAAAATTCTTTCTTGAGACTCGAGCTGCCAATCTAAGGATGGCCATCAGTAGTATCAAGTAGAAACCGAATGAAAGCCTATCCGAATATTGGGAAAGATTTCAACAACTCTGCCGCAAATGCCCGGACCATGGATTCACTGATTATCAGCTTCTGACCAATTATTTTTACCGTGGCATGTCTTCTTTTGACAGGAAAATCGTCGATGCTGCTAGCGGGGGATCCCTTACCAACAAAACCTTCGGCGAAGCCAAACAGCTCATCATTGATATGGCTTCTAACGGACAGCAATAGGAAGAAGAAGATGAAGGAAGACATCGACCTGTAAGGGCAATCGACCGAGCTGAAGGGTCAGAAGTGAACGAAAAGATAGATGCTCTCATATCCCTCGTCCGAGGCCTGGCCGTGGCGCATGCAAGGCCAAACTGCCGCGGAGTTTGTTCCGAAAACGGACATTTCACTGACGAATGTCCCAATTTGAATGAGCCGCCCATTGAACAAGCTTGTTATGGATCGGGCGATGCGCAGCAAGATGCTCTCAGAGGAATCAACTATGATGCACCTCGAGGAGACAATTTCAGGAGGAGACGGAATAATGACCCTTATTCCAATTCCTACAATCCCGGTTGGAGAGATCATCCGAATTTTCATTGGAGACAACTTGGAGATCCACCCACGGCAAGAGAATTGCCACCGAGACCCCCGCGAGCTGAGCCGTATGCCAAAACAGACCGCTCCACACCATCTATGAGCGAGATCATGAAAAGTCTAGAGCAAAGTACTAACCTCGTGAATAGCCTGGCACAGAGCCAAAAGGCCTTTCAGCAAGAGACTCAAGCAGCCTTAGGCAGCATGGGCACACAGATCACCCAGTTTGCCACCCAATTGAACAAGCTGCAAGGGCATACCGGGAAACTCCCATCTCAAGCAGAGCAGAATCCGAGAGGAAATGTCAGTGTTGTGACTCTTCGGAATGGGAAAGAATTACCAGAGACTGAGAAGCAGAAGCAATACAATCACACGCTGAATGGGCAAACCGCAGAAGCTGACAACAGACCCCACGATAAGGGCACACAGCCTGCCGCACAGATTGCTCCTAATGAGGTACAGATTTTGTCTAAACTTCCTCACCCTATTAATGCAGCTCCTTTTCCTTCTAGGTTAGCATGACACAAGAAAGAGGAAGATGAGAAAGAGATCTTTGAGCTTTTCAAGAAGGTCGAGATCAATCTACCCCTGATCGATGCTATCAAACAAGTTCCTAGATACGCAAAGTTCTTGAAGGAGTTGTGTGCCAAAAAGATAAGGTATGGAAGGGATGCAAAAATCAAGGTAGGCGAAAATATTTCGGCCATAATTCAGCGAAAGTTGCCTCAAAAGTGTCGAGATCCGGGTATGTTCACTATCCCTTGCATCATTGGGAAGAAGAAGGTAGAAAAATTCATGTTAGACTTAGGAGCATCCATTAATGTTATGCCTTTCTCTGTTTACAAGGAGTTACAGTTGGGTCCTATGAAAGATACTCGAGTCATCATTCAATTAGCCGATAGGTCCAATGCATACCCTAGAGGTGTCGTAGAAGATGTATTAGTTAAGGTGAATGAGCTGATTTTTCCTGTTGATTTTTATATTGTTGACATGGACCATACATTATCTGCCCATAGATCTTTAATTTTGTTAGGCCGTCCATTTATGAAAACTGCACGCACAAAGATTGATGTTGATAAAGGCATGATGAGTTTTGAATTTGATGGGGATGTGGTCACATTTAATATATTTGAAGCCATGAAACATGTTGAAGACCCCGAGGCACTCTTTATGGTAGATATTATCGATTCCATTACTGATGATTTCGTTGAGTGCCATTTCAGGAATGACAGTTTAGAGCAGGTACTTTATGGAGGGATACCAGACCATATTGCAGATTCAGAAGAGGAAAAAGAGATCCGAGAACTCATACAACAGTTATATGCAACCGATGAGTTTCCTGCCAGAAACACAGCAGGCCGTTTGCCCTTGCCGTCCATCACGGAGCCTATTCTTCCATCTCACGTGAAGGCCCCGACTCTGGAATTGAAAGTTCTTCCTCAGCACTTGAAGTATGCATACCTGGGCGAAGCAGATACTCTACATGTTATCATGAGTAAAGACCTTACCGCAGCCCAAGAAAATCAATTAGTGGCTGTTTTGAAGAAGCACAAAGGTGCTATCGGCTGGACCCTCGCCGACATCAAGGGGATCAGCCCCGACATCTGCATGCATCGTATATTTCTGGAAGAGAATCATAAGCCATCCCGAGACCCTCAGAGGAAGTTGAACCCAGTGATGAAAGAAGTGGTTTTGAAAGAAATTCTAAAGTTGCTCCAATTGGGAATCATCTACCCGATTTCTGACAGTGTTTGGGTTAGCCCAGTGCACATTGTTCCAAAGAAGGCTGGATTCCAGCTCGTGAAGAATGAGAACAACGAATTGATCCCTATGTGCTTGCAAACAGGATGGCGAATGTGCATCGATTTCCGGGAATTGAATGACGCAACACGCAAAGATCACTTCCCGTTACCTTTTATTGATGAGATGCTCGAGAGATTAGCTGGGAAATCCTATTTCTGCTTCCTAGATGGCTACTCCGGCTACTTTCAGATTTTCGTGGCTCAAGAAGACCAAGACAAGACAACTTTCACTTGTCCATTCGGGACCTTTGCTTGCCGGAAGATGCCCTTTGGTTTGTGCAACGCTCCGGGTACCTTTCAACGATGCATGATGAGTATCTTCTCCGACTTGATAGAGAGCTGCATCGAAATCTTTATGGATGACTTTACAGTCCATGACGACTCTTTTGAGCAGTGTATGGAGCATTTAGACAAAGTTCTTCAGCGGTGTGTTGAGACAGACTTGGTTTTGAACTTCGAGAAGTGCCATTTCATGGTACAACAAGGAATTGTACTCGGACATGTCATATCTGCAAAGGGAATCGAAGTGGATCGGGCTAAGATCGACTTGATCACCAAGCTGCCGTACCCCTCCAATGAGAAAGAGATTCGAGCCTTCTTAGGCCACGCCGGCTTCTACCACCGCTTCATTCAAGATTTTTCCAAAATAGCTTAACCTATGACTAAGTTACTGCAAAAGGACGCCCCTTTTATCTTTGATGACAAGTGTAAAGAAGATTTTGATTTGTTGAAGGAGAAGCTGACTTCTGCCCCGATCATTCAGCCACCGCAGTGGGGCCTCCCGTTCGAGCTCATGTGCGACGCAAGTGACTATGCGATTGGAGCTGTCCATGGCCAAAAGATTGAGAAGCACAGTCATGTTATTTACTATACTTCGAAAACTCTCAATCCAGCCCAGTGCAACTACACAACTACTGAAAAAGAACTCCTTGCCGTGGTGTTTGCTTGTGAAAAATTTCGATCATACATTGTCGGATCCAAAGTTGTGGTATACACTGATCATGCCGCGCTCAAGTACCTCCTGTCCAAGAAAGAGTCTAAACCACACCTTATTCATTGGATTCTCCTCTTACAAGAATTTGATTTGGAGATTAAGGACAAGAAGGGAGCCGAGAATCATGTTGCAGACCATTTAACTAGACTGTTGACTGCATCCGACGGTATGCCCATACCGGATGATTTTTCTGATGAGATTCTTCTGGCAGCTGCGGAAAGGGCACCCTGGTATGCTGACTTGGTGAATTTTCTCACTACTGGAATTTTTCCCAAAGGTTTCGAATCTGCCAGAAAGAACAAGTTGAAGAGCCAAGCCAAGCATTTCATCTGGGACGAGCCCTATTTATGGAAGACTTGTGCCGATCAAGTCATTAGACGATGTATTCCTGACGACGAGATTCCCTCTATCCTCCGTTTCTGTCATGCCCACGCCTGTGGCGGCCACTTTGGCCCAAGATGGACAGCCCGCAAAGTCTTAGACTGTGGATTTTATTGGGAAATCATCTTCAAAGACGCCTACTTCTTTTGCAAGAATTGTGATCGTTGCCAACGCCTTGGTAACATTTCTTCAAGGAATGAGATGCCTCAAGTTCCTATCCTGATATGCGAGATCTTCGACGTTTGGGGTATGGATTTCATGGGCCCGTTTCCAAGCTCTTTCGGCCACTCCTACATTATGTTAGCTGTGGACTACGTCTCCAAATGGGTTGAAGTTAAAGCTACCCCAACCAATGATTCTAAGGTCGTTGCCAAATTTCTCAAAGCTCAGATTTTTCAACGCTTTGGTGTTCCTCGAGCCATCATCAGTGACCAAGGCACACACTTTTGCAACCGAACCTTAGAAGCGCTATTCAAGAGGTATTGAGTTACCCATCGAGTTGCTACAGCCTACCACCCGCAGTCTAATGGCCAAGCTGAAGTTTCCAATCGAGAGATCAAAAACATTCTGGAGAAGACCATATGCCCAAATCGCAAGGATTGGAGCCTACGACTAGATGATGCTGCATGGGCATACCGCACGGCTTTCAAAATGCCTATCGGAATGTCCTCTTATCGTCTGATTTTTGGGAAACAGTGCCATCTTCCCGTCGAGCCGGAGCACCGAGCTTTTTAGGCCGTTAAACAATGCAATTTGGATCCTCGTCTGGCCGGCTTTGAACGCCGCTTTCAGTTACAAGAGCTCGAAGAAATCCGTCTGGAGGCCTATGATAGTGCAAGTTATTACAAAGATCGTGCCAAACTCCTGCACGACAAATATATCCGGAGGAAAACTTTTGAGGTTGGCTAGAAAGTGTTACTTTTTAATGCTCGCCTTCGTCTCATACCCGGTAAGCTCAAATCTCACTGGCTGGGCCCATTTGAAGTTCTATCTGTCAGCCCACATGGAGCTGTAGAAATTCACAGTTTGGATACTCACAAGATATTGAAGGTGAACGGCCAGTTGCTCAAGCCATATTGTGCCGACATCACTTTCTCCAGTTTTGATGGGGTTGAGCTTGCTGCCCCCATGATCCACCACTAGCTGCTCCAATCCGTCGAGCCCTCGACATTAACTAACGGCGCTTCTCGGGAGGTAACCCGATTTCTTGTTCCCTTTTCTTTTATTTTTCAATTTTCGTGTTCGTTTTTTTTATTTCTTTAATTTTCTTCCCTTTTCATTTTTGTGTTTAATTCTGCCATCTAGTTATACCAAACAATAAAAAAAAAAAAAATAGGGGATGATCCAGGCCGCATGGGCACACAGCATACAAGGGCGCGGTTTTGGACATAACCGCTAAATCAAGTGTGGGGGGGACTTTGAAATTTCGTTTTAATTGCAGGGACTTTCCCGCAATTACCCCAAAGTCAATTCGGGATATTTTTGCCCTAACCCCCAATTTAATTTAACCCCATGTGGTAACTTTCTTCTCATTCAAAATTTTACTCTTTTTGCAGAAGTTACCCAACAGTTCGTCTTCCCGCCTCCCCTGAACCGCCAACTCCGATCGCTTTTCCGACCTCCGTCGCCGTCAACCACCATGGGGCAATCGCGAGCATCCACTGCCAAGTGCAAGGTCGCTGTCCTCGATCCCACACCTCCATCTCCCGGATACACAACACCACCAAAGTCGTCGACGCCGGTGGATTCACCTCCACCATCTCCGACTACCATTTCCCCTGAAGTCAATCAACCGCCGCCCTTCCTCCGCCATGTACTGAAATGCCGAGCTAAAACGGAACCCTCTCGCACAACCGCGCGACGAAAGCTCTCCACCGCCGAATCACCACCACCGGCAGACCAACAATCCTCACCACAGCCCTCTCCGGCCACTTCCACCGCTCCAGCGAGTCCGCCGCCCGCCGTCTCACAATCGCATGCACCCTCTCCTATTTCAGAACCGCCATCCTCATCCTCTGCTCCGACCAAGTCCTCCAAGAAGAGGGCAAAAGGAAAAGCCCCCGCCACTTCTCCGAGTTCTGCCACTCCGGCATTCCTCCCACCGGATGAGGTACAGCGCCGCACCGCCTTGAACATCAATCGTGTTCTTGTCGGCGCGCACCTTTTTGACTGGAACAATATTTCAATATTAGGGGTTGATGATCGCATTAGGAGTTTCTTCATTGGGATTGGTTGGGAACCTTTACTTGATGCTTCTGTGGATGTTCATCGTGATTTAGTTGTTGAATTTTTATCTTCTTTTGAGTTTGATACATTGAGGGGGCTCGATGATAGGCATGCTGTCATATTTTGTCTACGTGGTCGTAAATTTCACATGTCCATTACTAACTTGAACATTGTACTTGGTTTTGAGTCGGATGCCTCGGTACTTGAGGATGAGTACAAGTCCTCTCTTTGTATAATTCCAGCCGTGTTCTCTCAAACGGCTAATGAAACTTAGGCTCATTTGTCGATAGATGAGTCTTACAGTTCTAGGTCCTCTAAGGGATCGCATTTGAAGGATGATGCCCTTCGTCTTTGCCATCGATTCCTATCTGCTAATGTGTTTGGTAGATTAGATATGCTGAATTCGGTTACTGTTCAAGAGCTTTTTCTATTTGATTGCATGGATTCTGGAACTAAGGTGAACTTTGGGTACTGGCTTGCCAAGCAATGGCACTTCAGTGCCCATCACACCCTTTGTCGCGCCCCCTTGGGTTGCTTTGTTACTCTACTTGCTGAGAGACTCCACATTCCCCTTTCTGACCCTGAACCCTTGCCTGCCATGTTATTTCGTTTGGAGGATTTTGCTGCCATGAAGTTGTTATTTGTGAATGACCAGGGCCAGTATTAGCTTACCCGTCCGAGCATTGAAGGCCCGCGTCGATCTGTTTCTGCAGGGCCCGCTGCTTCCTCCCTCCTCCCGACAATTGAGGAGTTGATTACTACTGCCACCGCTCGACTTGAGGACAGCTTTGGCTGCTGGCTCGATAAGATCGATGGTCGTTTGGACGTGATAGAGCAGGTGATCCGCCATTTGGCAGATCAGAGTTAGTTCCCTCTTCTCTCTCCCACTTTAACCCTGGATTGCATGTGTTTTGTTTGTTTTTCGTTTTTTTTTCTGATTTTATTATGATCTTTCTGCCCCTTCTCACAGTGAGGACACTGTGTCTTTCCAAGTGTGGGGGGAGGAGTCTTAATGTTTTGTGATTTGTGTCAAAAGTAAAAAATGAAAAAAAAGGGGAAAAAATGGAAAAAGAAAGAAAAAATGGTTCTTTTGTGAGTCAATTTCTTTGGTCTTTGCTTGGGATTTCTGATTAAGTGTTGATGGTCTGAATTGATGAGAATGACGAAGTGTGAGCTGTGATGGTTTGACTGGTTGAGAGGTTGGATTTGTGATAGAATTTGCCACATTTTGGATGAAGTCTGGGATGATGAATTGTGCTTGCAATCAAAACTTTTTAAGCCTACAAATTGTGAGTTCTTGAGCCTATGAGCATGCATGAATGGAGAGCTCAATGTTTATTGTTGATGAGTGTTATCCGACTAGTTATTTGATGCTTGAATTGCTTTGTTGCCACTTTGTTGTCGTTTTTAATTTCATTTGCAAATATGATCAAGGCATTAGGGACACTCGAGCCAATATTCCAAAAGAAAATGCCTGTCCTTTCATTGTCAATTACTGAGCCCCTTTGAGCTTAATAGATCCATTTTCCTTACTTACAGCCACTATAAAATAACTTGTGCTTTTCTTTTGGCTTTCTTTGTCCCTGAATTCAGGAATGTTTAGTATGAATTGTTATTTGAGACTGCAATGTTGAAGGAATTAAGGCCTGGAATTGACAAAAGCATCATAACTCTTTGTACCGTGCTCTCGAAAAGAAAAAAAAAGAGAAAAAAAAAGAAAAGAATGAAAGAAGCAAAGCTTCAGAAAAAAAAAGGAAAGAAAAAAAAAGAGAGAAAAGATTGAGGAGCAGGGTATAGAGAAGGGCAACAATTAATAAGCTCTAACTTTTTGAAGAAGCCTGGTTCTATGCTAAAAGGAAAGAATTTTTGTTGCAGCTGCACTCCATAAAGACATTCATGCTTGCATTTGCCTGATTTCACCTCTCTTGAGCCACATTAGCCAAAAATATCCTACCTCTTGCACCTAAGCCCCATTACAACTAAAGAGGAAAGACCTTGTGATTTGTAAAGAACTTGAAGAGTGGTAACTTTGATGACAAATGAGCAATTTTGTGCTGAAAATAGCTAGTCATGATATTCGAGTGAATGAGCCTCTTGACCTGAACTTGCTTTCTTTTGAGTGATTAAGAGTGAATCTTGGTGAGGCTGGATTGTGAAGCATAATTCTAACTTGATTGACAAAGTGTTGGCATATTTTCTTGAACAGATTGTTTAGTGGTTTAAGGGTTGGTATATCACAGCGTATGCTCTAAGTTCTCATTGATTTGGGTTGTTGATGCTTAGTTAATCATCCTTGTCAAATCTGTTCTTTTGTTCTTGTTGGTTCTTTGTTTTTATTTGTGTTGCTCGAGGACGGGCAAGATTTAAGTGTGGGGGGATTTGATGGGACGTATTATACATGTTATTATTATGCCTTTTGGTGCCCTTTTCTCCTTATTATTCATCCCTTAGTTGTGTATTTTGGATATATGACGTGTTGTTGAGATGTGTAGGGGTGTGGTGTAAAAGTGGAGAAAAGAGGCAGATTTTCGAGCAGGGCAAGCTGCAAGGGCATGCAGCAGAATGACTGAAGCAAGAATCGAGAAGCCCAGTCCAGAATGTGTTTTGGGCTTGTTAAAGCCCAGTTCTAGGCCCGCGCGCAAACCTAGGCGCGGAAACCCTTCTCCACTGCCTTTTGAAGTATTCTGTATGGGAATTAACTAGTTTAGGACCTTATTTCCTTTTAGAGACTTTAGTTTTATGGATTGTAATTATATATTAGGTATTTGGAGTTTATTTTGGCCATCATCGTATACGCTAGGAACGAGAACGACAAGCAGCAATCAAAATTAATCCAGTTTATTTTCTTCTTCTGTCTCGATATCATCATAGCAATATTACAAGATTTATTGTTGTTTGATTCTAGCATGCAACGTAGCTAAATTACTCGTATTCCGGTGACGACGATGAAGCTCCGCTTATATAACTGTGAGATCTAATTGTTGTTCATAATTAATTGATGCATGTATCTGTTATTCTTGGAATTCGAGTCGTAATTATTCTAAGTCTACCGAGTAGTTGCAAATATTTGGTAGGTTGTGATTAATTACTAGCCAATTTAAATCGGCCATACGTAATCGTGGTTTAGGTTTAATAAGTAGTAAAACGGTTGCTCAAATAACTAGGGGAATAACAGAGTTAATTTTACAGTCATGCGTCAGAGTCTGTAAGTTAAGAATCGGGTCTTTCTCATGCTCATTGCTGTCGGCTCATTAAACTCATAGAGCGTCTCTTACAGTTGTCAGTATATTAGGGAAGTAATTAATGAAGCGTCTTCTTAATTATCGAAACAGTATGGAGAGATGAGGTCATGTCAGAAGCGTCTTCGGTGACTATAACTGATTTGCATGGTTGATTAATTAATTCCTGCATCTGTGATCGGTGTTATAAGTGGAGTGGAGTTCGTTGGATCCGGAATGCCCTTTTTATCATTAATTTAATTCAGTTCCTTTGTGCACTTATTTTCGTTAGTTTATTAAAGAAATTCTGCAATTTATTTTGTTATAACTTCACGCGATTCTGGAGGTTTGGGCACGCAGACTGAAGGTCAAGAGTAATCCTCGCCGGTTCTTTGAGAGACGATCCTGCTCGCCACTGTACTCTGCAGTGTGGGCTTGTCGACGAAAGTCGGAACATTTATTTTTGGTGAAAAACGACGGACTAGAGTCATAAGCCATCTATCTCATACTTCAAAGTATTTGGCTGCAAATGTTATATTCACAACAATGGCAAGAGTTAATTGAAAGCATTCAATGTCAAAGCTGATGAGGGAATATTTCTTGGTTAAGAGCCGTAGAAGTTGAGCTTCGAACCTCTATAAAATTGCTTGTGTGCTCTACTTTAATTTCAGTTTCAGTTGTATATTTTAAACTGCACACCTCAAGCACTCACAGCACTCCGAGCTAGCAGATCATCTCAACTAATCTCTTAAGAAGCACGGATAACTCCACGAGTCAAAACGGGCCCTGAATATTCCGCAATCATTTTCAGTTTGTAAGTCAGTCTATTCACTCCCCTCTCTAAACTGATTCTGACTCGCCCTGGGAAACCATAAGCTACCTCTCTTTTTAGTTGAGAACTACGATAACTGGAGCAGAAGAATGAAGGCGTATCTCTGCTCAGTCCACGAGAATATATGGAAAGTTATCGAGGATGGTCCAATCACAATTATGATGGATAATGAAGCCCACATTGCTAATGTCAATCAACCAGCAAGGATCTCGAAGTCAACTCATCTTCTCATGGGTGAAGAGAAGAAGTTGAAGAACCTAGAGTTCGTGGCCCAAGCCGCGTTATTTTGAACTCTAGATGAAGATCGCATAAAGGACATAAAGAGTTGTAGAACTGTCAAGGAGATATGGGACTTACTTGCAGATCTGTTCAAAGAGTCTGAAGCCATCAAAGGAAACAAACTCCAACTGGCAGTAGACAAATATGAGTCCTTCAAAATGCACTCAGGTGAAACCATTTCCAGTCCTGAAACAAGATTTATAGGCATCATGAGTGAGATGAACAATCTAGGAAGAACATATCCCATGTAGGAGGCTAAATTTAATGTGATATTTTCCCCTAGGGTTCAACATTCCCAATTAGGGTTTATTACGTTCCAATTATGGCTCATTTCATCCTAATTAGTAATTATCATATTCTCATTAGGGTTCACTGTCCTCCAATAGGGTGTATTGCGTTTCATTCCAATGAAATCACCATTTTTCATATTTGTTTATCAGAACATGTTAAAATGAGAAATGAATGAGGCTAAAATGAGCGAAGTAGGAGGCTAAATTTGATGTGACATTTTCCACTATGGTTCACCGTTCCTAATTAAGGTTTATTACGTTCCAATTAGGGCTCATCTAATCTCAATTAGTAATTATCAGATTCCCATTAGGGTCCACTGTCCCCAAATACGGTGTATTGCGTTTCATTCCAATGAAATCACCGTTCCACATTTTGTTTATCAGAACATGCTAAAATGAGAAATGAATGAGGCTAAAATGAGTGAAGTAGGAGGCTAAATTTGATGTGACATTTTCCACTAGGATTCACCATTCTCAATTAGGGTTTATTACGTTCCAATTAGGGCTCATCTGATCCCAATTAGTAATTATGAGATTCCCATTAGGGTTAACAGTCCCCAAATTGGGTGTTTTGTATTTCATTCCAACGAAATCATCGTTCTATATTTTATTTATCAAGACATGCTAAAATGAGAAATTAAGGAGGCTAAAATGAGCGAAGTAGGAGGCTAAATTTGTATGTTACTGTCTGCACTTAGAATTGCAGCACATATTTTGCTCTCATAAACTTTATCTCATTTCAGGAAATATTTACGCATTTTCTTTCTTAGTTGTTAGTCATCTCCTTCGTTGCTTCACTTTCTCTTTTTTTTTCTTTTTTATCATCAACTTGTGTTTTTCATTTTGTAGTATCTATATAGGTGTAGGTGTTTATATAAAACTGTTAGAAATATATTCATAATAGCACCCACTAAAATGTATTAAACAATATGCTAAAATATTATATAGGTCATTCTAAAATGTTGTATACAACATGCTAATATAAATCTGGGATTGCTCTATGTGAAAATTATCCCTGAAAATGATTTTTATATTTTTCATTTTTTTCAAATAAACATATGCAATATGGATCTTAAATGAAAGAGTATGAAAAAAGCTATAATTTGATATAAGATTTGCGTAAATCCGACTAAAAACGAATAAATTATGATTATTTAAAGCTTTTAAGAATTTTTCCAAAGCATGATGATGTCACTTTTTTTAAAAGTCAATCATGTTTCGTGAGCTGTATTATATTTTTTATATTTTGTTTTAATTTTACCCTTAATGAAACGCGTGAATTTAAAGTTTTCATTTTAATTACGAGATTGCCACCACCCCCTCCACTTTATCTGTTTAATCTGGACCGTTCAGATTTTGAAATGAATGGATGAGATTGGTTCTCAATTCCCACCTGATGACCGGTTCTCACCAGATCCCATCCCTATATATATATATATAGGGGTTGGATCAAAAATACACCTTTTTCTGGTATAGGAACTAGAAACCCATCTTATACCGTCCACCTAGATGATCTAATGGCTGAGATTAAATGTCAAAGTTAAGCAAAAAAAGGAGCTGGGGGTATAGTTGTCCAATCCCCATAAAAAAAGCTGATGTCATCACTTTTAAAAAAAAATCTTAAAAACTTTGAACAACCATAACTCACTCATTTCAAAATGGATTAATGCTAATAATATATCAAATTAAAGATATTTTCATGCTCTTTAATTCAAGATGAGTGATGGATAAATTTTGGCAAATAAATATAGACGAAAAATATAAAATATACATTTTTACTCGTGTCCAGTGCAAAAATGCTTTCGTTAGCTTTTAAATAATGCTTCGTCAGCATTATGAAAAGTTGATAACGTATGCTAACGAAGCATTTGTTATATGCTAACATATTGCATTCATTGTGCTAATGAATGATTATCATAATGTTAACGTAGTACGCATACTTATATTATTATAATGATTTATTACATTTCCATTATGACTTATAATTATTTTTTATGTTTTAATTACTAATTAAATATTATATATTATTTATTTCATCAAATTAAAATATATTAGTTAGAGTTTTCTTTATCCATTTATGGTTTATAACTTATGCTAACGATGAATTGTCATATGCTAGCATAGTTTATTCGCAATGCTGATAAAATAATATCATTATGCAAATATTTTATATTTATATTGTTATTATAATTTATTCCATCCAATTGGGGTTCATAATTAATATTTAGAATTTAATTCTATTTTTAGATCATTGAAGTTTATTATATCTGTATTATGATTTATTTCATCCTATTAGAATTTATAATTACACTTTAGAATTTAATTTTTCGTTAACAATATGAGAAAAACTTTCATTAGCATAAAGATAACGCTTCGTTAGCATGATGATAATACTTTGTTAGCATGACGATATGTTATTAAATATCCTCCGTGATTTTTATAAGAATTACCAAATTACGTTAATACCCCCATGCGAATTTTTTTTTTCAAATATTACAGAATTTCCACCACTCCCTTTAATTAAATCTTGACCATAGATCTTTATTGATTGTATGGTGTGAGATGGGTTCCTAGTTCCTACACTAGGTAGGATTTGCATTGTAACTCTCCCCTATATATATATATATATATATATATATATATATATATATGAATAGGTTCAAATGGGTACTAGGTATTCGCGTGAGAACTAGGTACCATGTTTATTTAGTACAATTTTATACCTTATTTTATTGTATTTTAGTGCTATTTTTTTTTTAAAAAAATTATAGCTTATCTTGTTATATTTTAGTGTTAGTGTAATTAGCACTAAAATACAACAAGATAAATTACAAAATCATATTAAATAAGCATGGTTCCTAGGTTCTCACGCGAATACCTAGTACCCATTATAAACAACCCCCTATATATATGTGTGTGTGTGTGTGTATGTATTCTGGGTTTGTTGGAACGGTATTAATCATTGATATTGTAACATTAATCCTCATGATGATCAATGGAACGATCCTCAATAATGGATCGAAAATAGTCAAGAATTCAACAACAAGGGACTGCGACGATGACGACGACGACATCCCAAAGGGAGATTTTGAAGAGGGGTGGAGATCGGTGCTATGCCAAGGAGACTTGATATATGTTCCGTTAAATAAGACAGTAGTTACACTGTTGCTATGATTATCTTATAAACTTGGGAAAATTGCTTCTAAAATCACCACTTTTACCCGATTTTTAGTTTTAAACATCACTTTTTAATTTTTGCAATTTTAACATAAATTAAAACTATTTTGTAAATTAAACATCTCCACTATTTTCCCCCAAATTAAAACTGACGTGATGACACATGTTCATCCACGTGGCTAATCGAAACGACGTCGTTTTGTTTACTCCAAATCGATCGGAGTCTAATCCCTGAATGGACGTTATCTCATTGCCATGATATACTTTATCATTTCCCACAGATACAAGTCTACCTCCATGTTCTATATAGATTGAAAAGGTTTCACTGTAACAAAAAAAAAAGTGTTTTGAATTTTGATTAATACCAATATATATATTTTGAGAAAATTCTAAAAAAATCTGGTATTTCTCCATAAACATCAGAAATTTACAACAAAAGTTGCTTAAGTTCACTTAGTTCACCGTACCAATATCAACAAAAATCTCACTAACCAAGAATATTTATCTCACAAATCAAGAACCCGAAAAAAAAATCAAGAACCAAAAGCATTAGTCCTTCAAATCTAAAATAATTTAAAATTGAGAACTAGAAGCACTAATCTAAAATATAAAAAAATTGAGAACCAGAAGCATAATACAACCATAAACCTCAAAAAATCACGTTTTAATACATAAACCCTAATAAAAAATGAAGCATGAATGAGTTTAGAAAGACAACTAGGTCTCCTTGTTCGTCATGTTCGCAACAAGTTTATACAATAAGAGAGACCACCATGCTCCTTAATCCATCCAACTTGAGTCGGGGACCACTGTTGACATCAATAGAGCACTCACTCGTTTTCTATATGCCCTAATTTTCGAACTTCCAAGATCTCCACAAGAGAGAAATTGCTCTTAGATTTTCTAGAGGAGCTTTGCTGAGATAATTTACAAAAAAAAAAAATTGTGAAAAAGATTTTGTGTGAAGAATTTTGCGAAGAGAATTGAGGGAGAGATCAATAGAGAAAATACGTGATTTTTCCAATTCTGATTTCTTAATTAAACGATGTAGTTTTAAATCAGGAAACAAAACGACGTCGTTTCGATTAGCCACGTGGATGCACATGTGTCGCCACGTCAGTTTTAATTTGGAGGAAAATAGTGAGAATGTTTAATTTACAAAATAGTTTCAATTTATGTTAAAATTGCAAAAATCAAAAAGTGATGTTTAAAACTAAAAATCGGGTAAAAGTGGTGATTTTAGAGGCAATTTTCCCTATAAACTTTAAATCAGATTGCACGAGATCTAGAGTCATTTACGAGACAACGTTAATTGCGTCAATAATCAAAGTGTACCTAGGAAGGCTCAACAAGTTGCCACTTATTGTGTTTCAATTATTACATGATCGACTACTACTCTATGTACGTATGTGTGAGGAAATTAAATAAAACATTAATATAAAATAATATATCTAATTGCAAGGTCATCGTAAATATTTGAGGGCCTCTGTGTTAATTATAATAACTGGGTATCTAATATTAAAAAAATAATTACGTTTTAAGTTATTAAATAAAATTGGACCCTAAAATTAAAAATATATGGGCCTCTAAATTTTAAAAAATATACACGAACTTTGAGGGGCTCTTTACAAAAGCGTACCCCGCGCCCCTCATTAGCCGCTCCTGTGTAATTGCCATCCCTACATTAAAAAAATACATTCAGCTCATGTTAATGTAAATATCAATGTGGTGTTGATGGACATCCTGCTAAAATGCAGTATAAAAATATAAATGGTGAATTTTTGTGCTTGGTTCACACGGGTAAAGATTTGTAAGATGATAGTCACCCAGATCCAAATGTCCATAAAATTAAAAAGTTGTATCAATTTAAGACTCTAAAACTCAAGTATTTCAATTATTTAATTTTAATTTTTTTTTTATAAATTCAGTAGATAGTTAATAAATGATGTGTTATTGAAAATTAATATATAAATGATTATGTGAAATAGAATGGAGATACATGATCTTTGGAGGAGTCTTACATTATTCAAATCTGAAAATTTATAGTTTTCAATTTCTGGCTCCTAAATCGATAGCTAAACACTTTGTTTGTGATCATAAATCATTTTTTTTTCTTTTGTGTAGTTATACACTATTTATTTGTGACAAAAAAAAAAGATCGATCAGTGGGATTGAGATGGGGTGATTAGGTAGAAATTAGGGGTGAGTATTCGGTCGGGTCCGTGGAAACCCAACCGAAAAACCCCAAATCGACCGCATCCAAACGGCAGTCGGAAACCGACCGAGCACCGACCGAGACACAAGGTCCACCGAACCGAAAACCGAGTGGTCGGGTCGGTAAGTTTCGAGTCAGTTTTTGACCTTTTTTTTGTTGGGCTTCAGTTATTATTTTGGTTTTTTTTTTGTTTGGGCTTCAACTATTTTTTTTGTTTGGGCTTCAGATATTGTTTTTGTGTATTAAAGTAATTTGGGTAATGGTTTGGGCCTTGTACGATTTTTGGGCCAAAAAATCTTTATAATTTTTTTGTGTTATTAAGAATTAAATTATTAGTATAGTAATTATTAAAATTAGCTGATTTTAATCAGATTTATTAACTATAAAAATATAAAAAGTCGGCAACCATTATACAAAATATAATCATACATCAATACAATCTCCAACCAACAAAAATAATGAAATATAAATCTGCAAATTTGTAACAGAACATCAAAATATAAAAATGAAACCAAGTAACCATTTACCAACAATAAAAATAAAACCAACAGAAATGAGAAATATAAATCTCCAACCAAATTCCAAGTTCCAACAATCAACAAAATAAAATCCATCCAAACCAAACTGCAAGTGTCAACAAAATGAAACCAACAAAAACAGAAATTACAAAATCCATCCAAACTCCAAGTCTCAAGAAAATAAAACATCAATTCAAATATTCAATATTCAACCAATCAACAATCAACTTACAAACATCAAACTTCAAGAATCACCATTTCTTCAAGGCTCAAGCTCACAACATCAAATATCCTTTCTCATTAGATCCTTCATGCCTTCAAGAAAACATAAATAATCATCAATAAGAATATTAAAATAAGATGCTAAGATAATTGAAATTGAATTAAAATTTAACAAACCTTCTTCATGATTTTCAACACTAGCCAATTCTTCTTCAACCGTAATCGATTTTTTTGAACGCTTGAACCAATCTTGACCACATATAAGAGATTCCACAAGTGCAGGACTTAGAGAACTCCTAAAAGGATCAAGCACTCTTCCTCCTGTGCTAAAGGCCGATTCTGAAGGCACTGTAGAGATAGGCATTGTCAAAATATCTCGAGCTAGATGTGAAAGAATGGGAAATCTACATTGGTGTGTGTCCCACCACTTCAATATATCAAAATCATCTTTCTCATTCTTAAGAGGCTTTTCACTATGATAGATTTCCAAATCATCTTTCAAGCCATCATCTCCATCCAAAAAGTCGCATTTATATCTACCACTTCTCGTATATTTGACTTTCTTCAAAGGTGGAGGAGACACAACATTATGCTCTTGATTCACTACACTGCCTTGACTTTGAGATGTAGGTCGATGTACTTATTGATAATGCTCATACAATCGACGTAAAGCACTCTTCACCCCACTTGCCATCTTCGGACCTTCATCATCCCCAAACTCTTCTCTAAAGTAGTAGTTAATGAATGCCCACTTATATCGAGGATCAATAACCACTGCCAAGTAAATCAGTTTGTTCATCTTTGTAGGTTCCCCCCAATTGTATCAATCTCATGAAAAATCAAATGAGATGTGACATACAATTGGGCAGAAACCCTAAGTGTGAGCTCGTAGAAGATAACCAAAATATCAACCATTGTCCTCACAACTTCCCAATCTGCAGGTGTAGGCAACCCTATATCTGTCAAATGAACTCTAAAAAAAGATATACACCTTCAAATCTCTCAAATGCCTTTTCAAATTTAAGTGCAACACTCAACATTAGATATGTTGAGTTCCATCTAGTAGCCACATCCAAACACAACAAAGACTTGCATTCTATGCCCTCATCTACACAACACTCTCTAAATCGTTTCAATCTTGCAGGGGAGTGTCTCACATACCTAATAGCTTCACGAACTCTCTTGATGGATTGATTTATAACCTTCAATCCATCACCCACAATCAAATTAACTACATGTGCAGTGCACCTCATGTGAATGTTCTCCCCCTTCACCACATCACGTGCATTATCTATCAATTTCCCTTTCAAAAAGTTCACACAAACATCATTTGCAGCTACATTATCAACCGTAACTGCAAAGACCCGTAGAATCCCCCATTCACATAAACAAAAATCAATTTATCTACCCATTTCATCACCCTTGTGCTATCAACAACACATAAATTAATAATCTTCTTATGTAATTCCAAATCTTTATCAACATAATGAGCAGTGATGCACATGTAATTAATCTTTTGCACAGAAGTCCATGTATCAGTAGTAATGCACACAGTCACCCCAGATGATTTGAAAAACTCTTGCAATTTAACCATTTCATCTAAGTACAACTAATGTATATCTCTAGACACGGTCCATCTTGAGGGAATAATGAACTTAGGTTGTAAAGCCTCAACAAAGTCAATAAACCCTTCACCATCAACATGCTAAAAAGGAAGTTCATCCCTCACTATCATAGAAATCAATTTTTTCCTACAGTGACTTTGATCAAATTTCCAAGTACTAATGCTACCCTCACCCTCACGAGATTTGAAAGATAAATGGGCTTGTTGGGAATCAACATTATTGGGATTATGAATACAACTACTCACGTGATTATTCAAGGTCGATGTACCATGCTTTCGACCTTGGCTTAGGTGGCTTAGCTGCTTTTCGACTCCCACCAGCATCAGTAGTGTTTGGAGTAGGAATGGATGCCGACGCATTGTTGTCAATTGATTCTTCCAAGTCCACCACCGGGGTTGTGGATGTGTGTCCTTCTCTTTCCGACATCTACATAACATACACACAAACATAAAGAAAAAAAAATCAACGAGCATTACATACACACAAAAACTTAAAACTGTCAATTTAAATTTAAATTAACAAATCAGCTTTCAATTTAAATTTTGCCAAACTTAAAGCTTTCAATTTAAATTTTAATTAACAAATCAACTGACTAATGCCAAATCATCTTTCTATATTTGATTATAGAAATGTTTAAATTAATTCTCTTTTCTTTTGACTTTTAATAATTAACTAACTGACTGCAATGTTTTTCAACTAACTGCAATGTCTTTTTCATTCCTTGGCAATTTTTATTTTTTTTGGTTTTTGGACATTTGGTTCATGAATCATGGAAGCTTGATCCCAAAATCCATAAATATTATCAAGGTCACCAAATTACAAGAATCATACATATCATATACAACAAATTACAAAAAGAGAATCAACTTTGTAATCTGTATATTTTCTTTAATCTGGAACAAATTACAAAAATCATACATATTACATATACAACAAGTACCAACAGAACCATATTTTGAACTAATCTATTTTCTAATCTCAAACATATACAACAAGATCCACAATTCCACAAACCAAGAATCACTAAACAAAATTTTATGTTGAGAAAACAACAATCCAACAAACTGACCACAAATCGTCGATTCGAGACTAGGGAGGGCGGCGGCGGTTGTGTCTTCGTCAAGGAGTCACCGAGAGGGGGGGCATCCGGCTGTGTCGTCGGCGACGGTCGGCGAGACTCGAGAGTTAAGAGAGCTGCTGGAGAGACCGAGAAAAGACCCTTACTGCAAAAAAGTGCCCGGAGCAATGGAGCTTTGGAGCTGGAAGCATCGGCGGCCGGCGATGGGTCGATGGCTGACCTACGCCGAGCGAGAGACGAGAGTACGAGTCTGGGAGATGTGATAGAGATTGGGGACGAGACTCAATTTAGAGAATCAATTATCAATTTCATTTCAGACTTTGAGTTATACAAAATACAAAAATACAAAATACAATATCAATATACATTATACAACTAATATAAATATATAATTTTTTTTTAAATCGGTCGGGTCGGCCACCCGGCAGGTTCCGGCCACGAAACCCGACACCCGACCGAAACTAGGTCGATTTCTACTCTCTGAAACCGAGCACCGTCCGTCTTCTTGGCAACACCGACCCGACCCGACTGATATGCATCGGGTCGGTCGATCGGGTCGGTTCGCGGTGTGGATTTGCTCACCTCTAAGCAACGGGGAATCCCGTAGCTAGATTTTAAAATTTTAATATATCATTATTTTTATAAATCTAGCGAGCGGAGATTCTCGTAGTTACAATATAGCGACGGGAACCCTGTAGGTAGATTTATTTTCTTTAATTTTTTAATTTTTTTTAAAATTTTTTATTTATTTTTTAAATTTTATTTAATTATTTTTAAAATAATTAAACATGATTTCAATCTATTCTTGTACAAATATTCTCCCTATAAAAATTATTTTTATATTTTTATTCATTTCTTTTAATTTTTGAAAAAATAATATCACAACTATACATATTTATTAATATCACATCTTTAAATTTGTATTATTTCCTCATTAAATGCAAATATATACAAATTAGCTTTATTAAAATTCTCATAAATAAACTAATTAGTATACTATTACATATTTAAAAAAATATATTAAGTTTAATATAATATTTTTTATACTTACCATTACAAGATAAATCAATTATACATTAACAAACTAAAATATACTATGAAAATATATAACAAAAATATACACTAAATACCTAATAGTAAAAAAATCCAAACCTTCTTAAGTTTATTGAATTTTAGTTAATTATTTAAAAGTGTTCAATTTATCTTATATTATCTCATTAGTAATAATAAATTTTTGTGACTAATATAATAGTTAGGTATCCATTATATTTAATAAACAATAATTCATATTTATTATTTTTAAATATTATTCATAATTAATTAATTAATTAATTATTTTTTGTCTAATTAATTGTACTTTTAAATAATAATTATTATTGTATTATAATTTTATATTATTTTACACTTAATATAGAATATGATGTGACCTGGATAATATGTCTAAGCCAAATCTAGAGGAAACGTAGCAGAAGACTTAAGGAGTCGAACACGTCAGAATTAAGAAGGATTCAATCTGACTAACAAGACTAAGAACTCGACTAAAACAAGAACAAAGGACTCGATTTTAGAGTGAATTAGACATTATGAATTAAATAACTATGACACCTAGATTAATGACTCAACTATCATAAAACACAACACAAATAAAATAGAACAAAAATACGTTCGGCGGATGATGGATAGAACGAGTATGGCTTCGGGTAGGCTTTTGAATGATAAAGGGATGTTCGAACTTACTTGGGAAAATATGAGGCGTGTGATCTTGTGGCTTGTGGATGATGTCGATGATGTTGAATGGACGGTGGCTGACCTTAAGTGAATCACAATCCGAAAGTTGCCTTGAATCTCGAACATATACAAGGCCAAATTCTTTAAGTTGATCTTTGTTAGCGAGTTCCGATAATCCCTCAAGTGAATTCAGAGGTTCCCTATAATAAGACTTAAAAATGATATCCTCTAAGAATGGTGATTTATGACTAAATCAACAAAAGTGTTTGTTTGATCAACCTAAGGATCATGAGACAATTCAGAAAATAATTCTTTATTTCATGCAACATCTAAATGATAATGTCACATGGATGTTTTATTTATAGGACTTGAATTCGAAACCTAAGTATAATCAAACTAGGAAAATAATACTAACTAGGAAAAGAATTCTACCTAAACTAGTAATCTAATTAAGGAAAATCCAAAAAACCAAAAATAAAATAATAAAAATCTAAACTTGGGATAAAATAAACCCAACACTTTGGGCCTTCAATCTTAGACATTAATTATTCAAACATGGGTTGGAATACTCTCTCAAATTCATGGATGAAAATACGCAGTTGGTATGTCCATACTACCCAGGGTCGGTATGCCCATACTACCAAGGATAGTGGCGAGCAAAAACATTTGCATTCTTTATACCTGGATCTCCAATCTTTAATTACTAGCAAAGTAATAATTTTGGGGCTGGTCTCAACTTCTTTGTCATCTTCGAACTTCTTACATACAAATGCTTGGAAATATCCTTGCAATTGTATTGCTAGAAATCGTGTAATTGGACCATATTTTCGCAGCTCCGGGTTGTCTTCTTCAAGGCTTTTCGTGGGCATATCATTCCCCTCCTCTTGAAAAGAATTCGTCCTCGAATTCAAATCTTCGGGATCAAATACGAACATGGAATGAACATCAATTTTTCTTGGATCCAGCATACAAAACCTTGACATGGCGTCTGTGAATAAATCTAGCGGAACATCTAATGGAACATCTTCATCAACCTGTAAAATAAAGACATCACAGGAAAATGGTTCATAAATAATGTTAGAATTCGTTGGATCTGCCATGTTTGGTGGTACGAGCTCCTTTTGAACTTCAATCACTTCCGAATTGAACTTGCTCTCCATTTCTTTCTCTTCTTCACTCAAACGTTGATCCAATTCTTCAAGATTGAACTCTTCAACAACCTTTTCTTTTTCTCCAACGATTTCAAAAGTAGCAACATCTATGAATTCTTCAATAGGTGCATCAACTCTAATTGTTACCTCGAAAGTAGAATCTTCTTTGATGGCAACGGTCTCAGATGGTAACTCAACGTGGATTTTCTCTTGAATGTGGCTGACTTGGCTTGGCATATCCATGACCGGCTGAACTGGTGATGCGGGCCATGGAGGTGGTGTATAGGTACGTAAAAACTCTGAGAATGACTCAGGTTCGCTCTAAGTGAATGGATATCTCGTAGTCGAGCGGTCCGCTTGGCGATGAAATCTTGGGGTGGAGGTGATGCTTTTTGCGTGTTGAAACGCTTAAGCTGCTCTGTTAACTTGGCTAGTTGATTACTCAGCTCGTCTTTCATTGATTGTGCACTCTCTTCCATGCACTCGATCATTGCGTTAAAATGGTACTTCGTGTCCCATGCAAGGAATTGACTAGATGACTCAGGTGCATTGTATATATTCATAGTAAATAATGGAGTAAACGGCTGGTTTGGTGTAGGTAAACCGACTGCCTTGGGTGTATGGTGTTGGTGTATGGGTGTAGGGACTGTGTGGGTGTACGGGTGATGTATGGTGCACACAGTGGTTTAGGTGGAGTAGGGCAGAATTTTCGAACCCTAATAGTGGTAGGGGATGAAAATATATGGTATGGAAAGAGATAAGGAAGGTGGAGAAAAGATATGGATGAAAGAAAACTACATAAGGAAAGAACAGGAATACATAAGGCATTATCTATTTGGATGTGTTTCACCTAGATGGACATAATATAATAGCCTAAATTATCTATTAAAGAAGGAAAGGGTCTAAATCAACTAGGAACAAATAATAAAAATTCGAAAATAAAAATTTGAATTTTTGTTGGCAATTTTTCTCTTTTTTTCTTTTCTGTAGGGTTTTGACCCTTTGCTCTTTTCTTTTATTTTTTTTCTCAATGAATAAACAAATTACAACTAAAAAACACGAAAACAAAATAAATGACATGTGTACAACACGTATGATAGAAAATCTGACACATCGGATTGAACTACGACCAGCAGAGCTGTCGTGGCTCTGATGTCAAATTTATGATGTGACCCAGACGATATGTCTAAGTCAAATCTAGAGGAAACGTAGCAGAACACTTAAGGACTCGAACACGTCAGAATTAACAAAGATTCAATCTGACTAACAAGATTAAGAACTCGACTAAAACAAGAACAAAGGACTCGATTTTATTGTGAATTAGACTTTATGAATTAAATAACTATGACACCTAGATTAATGACTCAACTATGATAAAATACAACACAAATAAAATAGAACAAAGATACGTTTGGCGGATGATGGATAGAACGAGTATGGCTCCGTGTAGGCTATTGAATGACAAAAGGATGTTCGAACTTACTTGGGAAAATATGAGGCATGTGATCTTGTGGCTTGTGGATAACGTCGAAGATGTTGAACGGACGGTGGCTGAATTGAAAAGAATCACAACCCGAAAGTTGCCTTGAATCTCGAACTTATACAAGGCCAAATTTTTTAAGTTGATCTTCGTTAGTGAGTTCCCAATAATCCCTCAAGTGAATTAAGAGGTTCCCTTAAATAAGATATAAAGATGTTATTCTCTAAGAATGGTGATTTATGACTAAATCAACAAAAGTGTTTGTTTGATCAACCTAAGGATCATGAGACAATTGAGAAAATAACTCTTTATTTCATGCAACATTTAAATAATAATGTCACATGGATGACCTATTTATAGGACTTGAATTCGAAACATAAGTATTATCAAACTAGAAAAATAATACTAACTAGAAAAAGAATTCTACCTTAACTAGGAATCTAATTAAGGAAAATCCAAAAGACCAAAAATAAAATAATAAAAATCTAAAGTAGGGATAAAATAAACCCAACACTTTGGGCCTTCAATGTTGGATATTAATGAATTATAGCGATGGCGCCAGCATTGGCGATGGGGCCAGCATTGGCGACGGGCGAGCCACCGTTGTGAGTGGTTTAGCTACGAGCGATTTAGCGACAGGGTTGTTCCCGTCGTCTAACGACGGGGTCGTACAATACTAGTGACGGGAAACCCCGTCGCTAGATCGAGTTTTATTTGTAGTGTGAATTTTGATGTAGGTTGTCTAAAATCTCAAAATGATTTTTCAACATTTTCTATGTCTCACATTGATTGTAGATTGACAAATTGGGATGTGACTTGTTGCATAAAATAGTGAGTATCCTTAAATCGAAACATCAAATTACTTCTCCAACGTTTTTACAATTTCTTACATCCCACATTGTTGTAGATTGAAGAATTGAGATTTAGATTGTTTTATAAAATGGTGGAAAATCTCAAAAAAAAAAATCTAGTAATATTTTGAATTAAAAAATTTCAAAAAAATGATAAAAATTTATTGGTAACTAGTTAATTAGTTAATTAAATGCCGTTGAGCCAACAAGAACTCGGCTTTCTCGATTTTACACTTGACTTGGTGTTTCCGGCATGGCTAGGGATCGCCTAGAATGATTTCTCTCTAACCTTCAAAAATATATAAATAATTCATAATTTATAATTTATATTTTTTTATATTAAATTTATACGTTGAATATAATTTTAGTATTATGCATAAATATTTGTTAATTAGTTTAACTGAAAAGACAATCAAAAGTCAAGCTGGTGGGCAGGGACGAAGGTAGGATTTTTAGTTAGGGGGTGAACTTTTTTGAATCCCAAATTATGAAAATTGCATATATATATATGTGAATATCTTGTTCGTAAATACTCAACAAATGACAAAAATATACAAATATAAATTATAAGACCAATCAATTATCAAAGTCTCTCATACATAGTATAATATTATTCTAATAGAATTAGCTTTACAAAATATATATAAAAAAATAATATTATATCATATCATATGTTTAGCATAAAATAATAAAAAATAAATCAAAAGTATTAAATAACTAAAGTAGTATAAAAAAAATGTTCACTAATCTTGTTATATTTATGCATTTTAAGTTGTTCACGTCGCTTCTTCATACCGTCAAACTATTCAATGATTGACTCAACATTCAAAAAAAAAAAATACTAACTTATTTGAGTTAGCTAAAAATTCATCAATCAAAAATGAGATAAGAAAAGTTAAAAATAAATATTTTTTTTATTTAATTAATTATCTAAATGATAAATGAAGATCTAATTTATTTATTTTCAATTTAGACTTTAGCCCAACTTACACTACTTCACTAATTAATTTTGTGCAATTTTGGAGGGTGCCCAAAATAAAACGTATTAAAAAAATTATACTCCCTCCGTCCCGTTTGCAAGATCCACTTTCTATTAAGATAGAGAGAGTAAATAATAAAAAGGTGGACATTGCTATTGGGACGGAGGGAGTATCATATTTATATACCCCCGGCCCGTCTCTGCAGTTGGGCAAAAAGAATCGGAGAGGATCCATATTTTCTAAAATAAAAGTTAGGAAGTATAATTATTTTTATAAAACAATTGCTAATATTTGAATAATTTTTGTCTAATATGAAATAAATGACTTGCTAATTATGGTGCATACAAATTTAATTAGAAAATGGCGAGACAAATTGATCAAGAAAATGAAAATGGTGGATACCAATAATAATGAAAAAGAATTATAAGATTTGTCAAAAATAATCGTTGAAATGATAAAGTGTAGAATATTTTTTGAAAACAAAATATATTGCATGCAAATAGGAAATGGCATGAAAAATGGGATTTGATACAGTAAATTCAATTGAATTACTTATATATCATCAACTTAATTGAAATATAAAATAATTACATATTTAACCCAATTTTTTAGATGAATCTTGACCACATAGCTCAATCATTTTTACAATGATAAAAACTAAATTCACAATGCCAATAATTCGTATTGTGATGCTAATAACTCTATATATATACAGAAAACCAAAACACACAATACGCAATCCTAAAAACACATGTTGATCAAAAATTCAAAATAATAGCTTAATCAGCTTCGTAAACCTTGTTGAACAAACGTATAAAAAATCACAGCAAAACTACAGAAAAAACATTTTTTGTCAGGACCCCAAATTAATATCTGATTAATATGAAGTGTGACTAGCACGACTCGATCCCAATAAAGGATGGATCAAGGCGCGAACCGAAAATAATTGAATAAAAGAAGGAACTACTGTATTCTAGGAACGATAATTGCTGTGAGCTCGAATTCTGAACTAACTTTAAGTACTCACAAGAGATAGAATAATAACAATACTTAATTGATTATCGAGTTATGGAACTCGTCTAGAACAAAAGTTGAAATGTTGAACTTGTGATTAACTGAGTTGCGGAAGCAAAAGAAAGACAATAATAATAATATAGTAATACAAGGTCATCTGAGCCTTGTACCAAAAGAACTCCACTCTCAGCACTTCTCCCTTCCACACCGGCTCAACCTGCACATTTAAAAACAAACATGCAGGGCTGAGTACAAGGGTACTCAGTGAACACATTGCCAAAAAATATTTTTGAGCTGAAACTCATTTTCTTGTCATGCATCTGAGTAAACACACAGGGATTTTATCTAAAAAGGCCCCTATCTTTTACTAAATCATTTTATGTCATTGAACGCTCTTTTCTGTTGTATGATCATCCATATCCCACTGAAAGTTGAGGAATAGCTCCGCTCAGCCTTTTCCACGAACGTCGGGAAATAGCTCCGCTCAGCCTTTTCCCTCGAACGCTTAACATAACTAAATGCCGAAGAATAGCTCCGCTCAGCCTTTTCCACGCACATTTAGCATCGTCGATGTCTTAGTCAGGAATAGCTCCGCTCAGCCTTTCCCTCTTCCTAATATCACCGACTCAAGTGTACACTAACCTCGGTTAACACGCTAAGTTAGAACGAGGCTCGATCGATTTACGAGTTAGAAAGCCCCTTGCGAGCTAACTAAATACAGATAAGGATATCATACAAAACAAAACATTTTAAGCATGACAATAATTTATTTGCATCAGAAATAAATAACTTTAGGTGAGTAAAAACTCAAATCATTATTTGGACTAAGAGTCCGTTGAAAAGAAAGCCCACCTTTCAACGAGATTTTAACACTTGAACTGCAGCAAAAGTTCCTCCTCGTACTTTATCTTGCACTGGACAGCTTGCCTTCATAGAGTTAACATAAAACTGAGTACGTTGAACCAAATATGATGTTTGGACTCAACATGAAATTGAAGGCCTATTAGGGTCTAGTATCCGTTCTAAATTTTTCTTGTTTAAGGGTAAATCTTGACTCTAGATCTTAACCATATAAAGACATTCATCGACATTATTTAACGTACAAAAATACCTTAACATCATCACAACTAGATTCTAGGAACAAAATCATCGCTAAGTTCGTTGACTAAACAACGTTTGGCACAACGTCTAACTTTGGAAAATTCTCTGTTTTGGCTCACTAAAGTGTAGGGATTGTGCCATATATCAATGGAAAGCCACAGAAGTCTAGTTTACGGCTAAATTTACGGTTACTCAAGACGATAACTAACGAAAAAGTTATGATCATTTTACTAGAAGGTGGCAGAATTGCCAGAATTTCCGAAAACAAACTCGTGACCTGACTTTGAAGATTTTTCACGATCGATTCAGAAAGAGTTACAGACTGAGCTATATACCATTAGAAAGCCACAGAAGTCTAGAATTTTTAAAAATTTACAGTGGCTTAAGATGATAACAAATGAAACGGATATGCCCGTTTACTGAAAGGTGGCAGAACTGCCATGACTTCATGAAAACCGAAACATGACCCAACTTTGCCGATTTTTCATAATTTACTCAGACCGAATTAGAGAATGAGACCTATACCATTGGAAAGCCACTTAAGTCTAGTTTCCAGAAAAATTTACGGTGACTCAATACGACATCTAACGAGGAAGTTATGCTTGTTTTACCGAAATGTGGCAAAACTGCCGACCCGCGTGCGCGAATGCGCGAACTTAAACAAAACATCACAAACCTTCCTATATCTTCGAAAACATGCATTTTAACACACCAATCCTCACCCCAAACATGCCTTTATGCATTAATCAACTCATAATCATCTAACATGCTTTGAACACCAAAGACACAACAACATGCTCTATAAACATCTCAACAAGCTTTACAACACAATCAAATAATTTCCACCATTTAACATGCTTCAAAAACACAAGACATAATTTCCAACACAACACCAAACCTATAGATATATATAACTCATTGTTTTCAAAATACCTTTCAAATGACAACAATGGAGAAAAGTTGGAAGAAGCTTGAAGGAGATAGAACGACCGAAACAAAGCTTCCAACGACGACGCCGGAAACGAAACGGTGAGGAGCGGTTGCAACGAGATGGAGTTCTCCTCAACAATGGCTACAACCTCTTGCTTCTCTCTCACTCTCTCTCTCTCCCTCTCTCTTAAAGAAGATGGAAGAAGAAGATGGTGTGGTGCTAGAGTTGATCTTTCTCTTTCTTTCGATAATTCGTGAGGAATGGAGATGAAAAGATGAAATGGAGATGAAGTAGAAGAAGTTGGGTGTTGTTTCCTCCCCTTCTCTCTCTCGCTAGTTTTGGAAAAAAAGAAATGCATGGAAGATGATGAAGTATAAGCAAGATAGGAGTTTCTCCCATAATATATACATATAATATATATAGTACCTATCTATAGTTTCATTGTACATTTTGGTTGACTTGGGGGGGTAAGAGACGTGAGGTGGCATGGTGGAGGCATAGGAGAGGTATGGCCTCCCATGCTTTGAGAATTCACCAAAAAAAAAATCCGATTTAAAATACCGGTTGTTCGGTTATCGTGATATTTTTCGTCTTCGGAAAAATCCCGAACTTATCCAATATTGTTAAAATAATTCATTTACTTAAAAACAATAGTTTATTTAAAATTACTGATTTTTAAAACACCACTTTAAAATATTGGTTTTAATTTTTCAACCATTAAAACATCCGCACTAGAGAATATCTAATTCTTTTGGATTTTAAATCACCCTGTTTAAATTATCTGAATTTAAACACTAATGACTAGAGAATCTCTGATTCTCCCAGTCCTGTAAATATTCATCGGAATATCTAATTCACGATAACCACACACCGCAAATTTAAAAGAATATGAATTGAATTTATCTGAAATTCCAATTCCGGCTTTCCATAACTGAAAAGGGGATTTAAACCCTAACTGGAAAAATTAACCCACATACGGGGATTAATTGAACTTGAAATTCATGGAACTTAACGGATACTTTCGACCCTAATCTAACTGGAAATTACTATACTAAATAGAAATTTCAACAATTAACTATAATTAAGTAGTAATTATTTTACGGGGTATTACATTCCACCCCCCTTAAAATAAATTTCATCTCGAAATTTACATACCTTAGAAAACAATTCTGGGTATTTTTCTTTTATCTTATCCTCAAGTTCCCATGTCGCTTCTTCCTGACCACAGTGACTCCATAGGATCTTAACTAGAGGAATAGACTTGTTCCTCAACTCCTGGACTTTTCGATCCAAAATGGCTTCCGGTCTCTCTTCATAAGTTAGATCGTGATCTAATTCAATCTCACTATGATGGATTACGTGCTTGGGATCATATACGTATTTTCTTAACTGAGAAACATGAAATACGTTATGAACATTACCAAAACTAGGTGGTAATGCCAATCTATACGCCACTGCACCTATCCGCTCAAGGATCTCGTAAGGTCCTATAAAACGTGGTCGTAAGTTTCCCTTTACGCCGAATCTTATTATCCCTCTGGAAGGAGATACTTTAAGAAAAACCTTGTCTCCTGCTGCAAATTGTAAATCTGTACGGCGATTATCCGCATACGACTTCTGCCGACTCTGGGCTTCTTGAATCCTCTGACGGATTTTTCTGACAGTTTCAATCATTTCAGGCACTGAGTCTGGCCCAAGAATCCTTCGTTCACCCACTTCATCCTAATAAAGTGGCGATCGACACTTTCGCCCATACAACGCTTCGTATGGCGCCATATTAATGGTTGCCTGATAACTGTTATTATAGGCAAACTCAATCAACGCTATTATTTCCTCCCAGCTTCCACCCCTATCTAGGACCACTGTTCTCAACATGTCCTCTAATGTTTGGATGGTCCTTTCAGACTGTCCATCTGTTTGTGGGTGAAACGCTGTACTGAAATTGAGTTGAGTTCCCAACTCCTTCTGTAAACTAGTCCAAAATCTTGAGGTAAACTTTGAATCTCTATCCGATGTTATCGAAACTGAAACACCATGAAGGCGTACAATCTCTCTAACATAAATCTGAGCTAGCTTATTCGATCCATCCGTAACTCGGATCAGAAGAAAATGAGCTGACTTTGTGAGCCTATCAATAATGACCCATATGGCCGTATTCCCTCGTCTTGACCTGGGTAGGCCTGTTATAAAATCCATCGCTATGTGTTCCCACTTCCACTCAGGAATCTCTAACGGTTGTAGCGCACCGTAAGGCCATTGGTGCAATGCCTTAACTTGTTGATATGACAAGCATCGCTCAACATAGGAAGCTACGTCCCGTTTCATTCCTTCCCACCAGAATTTCTGCTTCAAATCCTGATACATTTTCGTACTTCCCGGGTGTGCTGTATACGGAGTATCGTGAGCCTCGCTCATGATCTCATTTTTGAGCTCAACACAGGGTGGAACACATATCCTATCTTCATAAATGATAGCATTATCTGATGCTTCCTTGAAGCTTTCTGTTTTTCCCGATCTGATCATCAAGCGCATCTCTTCCATGGTTTGATCTTTTCTCTGTGCCTCAATTATCTTTCCTCGGAGATCGGGTACAGCCACTAATGTTGCCACACGACATTCAATCGTCTCAGATGGGTAAACCACCTCTAGTTGTAAGCTTTCAAAATCCCTGATGAGTTTCTCCTCCTGAGTAAGGAGAAAGCCCAACTTTCTTGTTTTACGACTCAAGGCATCTGCTACCACATTAGCCTTGCCTGGGTGGTAACTAATTCCACAATCGTAGTCTTTTACCAATTCAAGCCATCTGCGTTGTCTCATATTTAAATCCTTCTTCTCGAAAAAGTACTTTAGACTCTTGTGATCTGTAAAAATCTCACACCTAACTCCGTATAGGTGATGTCTCTAGATTTTCAAGGCATGCACTATTGCTGCCAGCTCTAAGTCATGCGTAGGATAATTCAACTCATGAATTCTTAACTGTCTAGACGCATACGCTATGACTCTACCTTCTTGCATTAGGACACAGCCTAATCCATTCTTTGAAGCATCCGTGTAAATCACAAATTCCTTATCACTGACTGGAATAGCTAACACTGGAGCAGTGGTTAATCTTTTCTTAAGCTCTTGGCAACTGGCTTCACATTCTTCTGACCACTGGTATTTGATTCCCTTTCTTAACAATTGTGTCATTGGCCTAGCTATCTTGGAGAATCCTTCTATGAATCTTCTATAGTATCCAGCTAATCCCAAGAAACTTCTGATTTCATTAGGAGTAGTTGGAGACTTCCATTCTTGTACTGCCTCTACTTTAGAGGGGTCCACTTTTATGCCTTCTGCTGACACAATGTGTCCAAGGAACATCACTTCCTTTAGCTAAAATTCACACTTGCTGAACTTGGCATAAAGTTGCTCATTTCTTAGTGTCTCTAACACTGTCCTCAAGTGCTTTGCATGATCTAATTCATTCTTTGAATAGATGAGAATATCATCTATGAACACAAGGACAAATTGATCCAAAAATGGATGAAATACTCTATTCATGAGATCCATGAATACTGCTGGAGCATTTGTTAATCCGAATGGCATTACTGTAAACTCGTAATGACCATATCTGGTTCGGAAAGCTGTCTTGGGTATGTCTTCTGACTTGATCTTTAGTTGATGATACCCAGACCTTAGGTCAATCTTCGAGAATACACTTGCTCCCTTGAGCTGATCAAACAGATCATCTATCCTAGGTAAAGG
This sequence comes from Perilla frutescens, assembly GCA_026008535.1. NCBI lineage: Eukaryota > Viridiplantae > Streptophyta > Magnoliopsida > Lamiales > Lamiaceae > Perilla > Perilla frutescens. The sequence goes on from BRKX01000018.1 coordinate 44,653,447, forward strand.
ATACTTGTTCTTCAACGTCAGCTTATTCAGCTCACGGTAATCAATACACATTCTCAATGTGCCATCCTTCTTCTTCACAAATAGGACTGGTGCTCCCCATGGTGACGCACTAGGTCGGATGAAACCTAGGTCCAATAATTCCTGAAGCTGAATCTTGAGCTCTTGCAACTCTTTTGGGGTCATCCTGTACGGAGCTTTTGAAATCGGAGCTGCTCCTGGTTCCAAATCTATTACAAACTCGACCTGTCGGTTCGGAGGTAATCCTGGCAATTCTTCTGGAAAAACGTCTGCAAACTCTTGCACAACTGGAACATCTTCCATTGTCCTCTCTATATCATCTATCTTGTTTAGATAAACCAGGAAAGCTTGATTTCCTCTCTTGATCATCTTCTTGGCCTGCAGTGCTGAAATCATTGGAGTGAACTTTCCCATTTCTATGCCGTGAAAACTTGTTGGCTTTTCTCCTGGAACTTGGAATGATATCTTCCTTTCACTGCATAGGATTGTGGCATGATTTTCTGACAACCAATCCATTCCTAGGATTACGTCGGTATCCCACATCGGTAGGACACTAACATTATCCGCCTTAATCCTAGTTGTTCCCAAGTCTATTTCTATGTTCGAGCAAACATGAGTCGTAGTCATGGTTCCGCCAGTTGGTGTTAAAATCTTTTTCTTATGACTAGCTCGTTCAGTTTTAAGCTCTAACTTATCACAGCATGCTGATGAAATAAAGGAGTGCGATGCTCCAGTATCAAATAAAACAACTAAAGGCATGCCATGAAGTTTGCCCATACCTGCAAGATTACCTTTCTGCTTCCCTTTCCCAGAGGAACTGGGGTTCATTGCATAAGACCTGGGATTTCCTTGTTGCATCTGCCTCTGCTGTTGCTGCTGATACTGCTGTTGCTGGGGTTGCTGACTTTGTTGCCCCGATGCCTGCAAGGCCTTAAGTTGCTGAGGGTTCCGTCTTTGTTGTGTCTTCGGGCAATTCCTTGCATAGTGACCCTCCTGGCCACAGTTATAGCAACCCGTGTTGCCAGCCTGACACATGCCCTGGTGGCTTTTGTTGCACCTTGGGCATAGAGGAATGTTGGGTTGTGATGGTGCAGTTCTTCCCTGAGCAGGGGCACCCTGCTGGCCCTGCTGCCTATTTCCCTGCCAAGGCTTTTGTAACCTTGGTTCTTGTTCTGGTTACCTCTATCATTCCACTTTCTCTTCCCTTGGAAACTCTGTGATGGAGTTCTGGCTGGTGTTGGTGCTGAAGTAGGTACTGGAGCTGATACTGGGGCCTTTCTTTCTTCAGGCATTACTGCCTCGATGTCCAATGCCCTATTCAACGACTCAGCATAGGTTAGGTCTTCCCGACTTGCCAAAGACATGGCAATCTCATGCCTCAGTCCTGATCTGAACTTAGATGCCATCTTCTCATCAGTATCTACCTAAAGAGGTGCATACCGTGATAACTCACAGAATACTCGCTCGTACTCTGTGACGGACATCTTCCCTTGTTTCAGAGTATGGAACTCTGTTTCTTTCTTGACTCTGAACGTCTTAGGAATGTATTTGTCGTAAAATCCAGTTTTGAACTGTTCCCATGTGTAAACATCAAGCTGCTCCGGAGTCATAGTCCTCCTTCTAGACTCCCACCAGAAATCTGCAGATCTGGTTAACTGGAATGCTACACAGGAGAGTCGCTTCTGGTTATCACAGTGGAGGAAATTAAAAATCCCCTCCATCGCTCGGATCCACGCCTCAGCATCGGCCGGGGTTCCTGCTCCATCAAATGATGGAGGGTTCTGTCGCAGAAAAAGCTCCTCAATTCTGCGCTGTGGAGGTGGGGGAGGCGTCTGCTCTCTTTGTTCCTCTTGTTGCTCTGGGTGGTACCATTCTGCAAATTATAATTTCAATTTATAATTAATAATTAGACTACTGCCCCACTGCTGTGTAATAACTCATGCTTTAATTAGTCCTTAACATATTTTGAGTATGCAAAACGTATTGAAACTCTGAAGCATAATCAACAACCTTACTAGTCTTATATATATTTACATCAGGAAAATTGCCTCCAACGAGGTCTTACAAGTACATTTCCTAATGCATGGGTTCTACAAAAACCAGCCATGCCTGGATGACATAATGCTTACAAGCTACGCATTTCTGTCTCAAAAGGTGGGGATACCTATGTCCCAAGAATGGTCCTCTGGGGAACTCATTCAACTACCGAAATGTACCTAACAAAATAGATAGTCGTCCTGATACAAAATACATTATCATAGCTCAAAAGCTAAACTAGTCAGACGAGCTACTGGCCGACCGACCATCCTGGATCCTCTGAGAGCCATCTCCCTCCTCTGCCTGTGAAGCCTCCGAGGGCTCCTCCTCCTCTGACTCCTCTCCTACCACCAGTACTAGACCGTCTGCAGCTGCTGCACCTCCCTCCTCAGCTCTCTGGCAGGGTACCTCATACACAACCTCTATGGTCCTCTCTGGAGAATCTGCCACCGCCTGACGCTTCTTGGGAGGAAGCTCGTCATCTGCGTCTCCTGAGGCTGCTCGCCTCACTCGTGACGGTCCCACCTCCTGATCATGGCTGCATCCCTGATGGGGCAGGAGATCAGTGTCCAGCCGTACTGCTGGCTCTAGAGGTGGTACTGCCTGTGGCTCAAAAAGAGGAGGAATAAGACGGTCGTAAACTCCCCTAGGTGGCTCATCCCTGAGAAGATAGCTGTGCATCTGAGCATATGGGCCTGGAGGAGGTACACGCTGAGTAAGGTACTGGTGCATGAGTAGGGCAATAAACTCAGGCAAATTCGCCATCAGCTCAAAAGCCTGTGAGTGCTGGCATATGTAATAGTATGAAGCCTCTAACGCCCATCCACACCACAACAGTGGAAGCACTCTGAGCAGACGCTGAATACCCTCTAAATCTCTGAGTCCTGCACACACCCATAGCTCGTGATAGCGTGACAAGAACGCTGCTAAGGTCTCTCCTCTCTCCGGCTCACAAGTCCTGAACCATATGATGTACTGTGCTACAGATATAGTATGGGGTACACTCTTCCGTGCCGTGCATCTCATGCCTGACATCTGAAATATAAAGAAGGATTCTCATGAGAAACTCTTTTATATAGACACATCTGAACACACACATACAACGGCACTATGACTCCCTAACCGAAAGGAAAAGAACAGAAGAAAAATTTCCACAGTAAACTTCGCACTGAAATGAGTTCTTACTGACAAACTCCTTGACTTAGAACATTTTTAAGTCCAATTTCGAGACACTGACTCGATTATTCTTAACTCCTTTAAACATCCCCGATCGACTTTCGAAACTTCTGCTGGAAAATCTTAAACTCTTAAACTCTATTTCAAGACGCTAACTTGAAATAGAAATCTCCTGGCTACTTTTCAAGTTTCTGACTTGAAAACTCTGAACTCACTATTTGAGATGCTGACTCAAATACTGGAGTTTTACCTCGAGACACTAACTCGAGATAGAAATTTTGAGGTTACCCTTTTCGAGACGCTGACTCGAAAAGTAAAATTTCTGAAAAATCTAGTTCGAGACGCTGACTCGAACTAAAATTTTCAAGATTCTATCTTGAAGGTTTTTGGACCAATTTATTTTGAGACGCTGACTCAAAATAAATTCGGCTCGAGGTTTCGAAATGCTAATTCGCAAACCTTACCGAAATGAAGACTTGATGCATCAGCTACTAGAACTGGAATCCCTGATCATCATGCCTCCTGAAACTGGATCTGATTCTGAAACTTGTCTTTTTCTTGAACTTGCTGAATTCTTCATCAGGTTCCACTGACTATTTCTTTACTTAAATGAAAGCCAACTTAAAGGGAACTAAGGTAATCTAGATTCCTCTAAATTCCTCTATGTTCTCTGAGGCTTAAATTCATGAAGCAACTTGACTTAACTGAAGTCTGATTGTGAAAAAGCCCAACTTATCTGAAGTCTGACTTAATGGAACTTTGCAATTATCTAAACTGTGCTGCTGCAATCTGGCAACCTTGGGTGCCTACTTAACTGATACATCGTGAGCTTGCCTCAACGAAATAAAAATAATTGAAACTCTTTTAAACATAAAGGGCTTTCAAAAAAAACTTTTTCTGATGCAAAAATTTTGCCAATATCTGATCGGTCTTACCATGCCATTATCTGAATGGTCTTACCGAAATTTTTATAAAATCGCCACTTCCGAAAGGCCTAATCTGAATGATTTTATAAAAATTTTGCCAACATCTGGATGGCCTGATCTGAATACTCTTTATAAAAATCTCACCATTCTCAAAATGGCTTAACTAGAAATTTTTATAACTTTGCTATTATCTGAATAGCCTAAACTGAAAGATTTTCAAAATCTCGCCATTATCTGAATGGCCTGAACTGAAAGATTTTCAAAATCTTGCCATTATCTGAATGGCCTGCTTGAATACTGTAATTTGACAATTACATACCTTTCTTTGGTCGAGCATGATATGAAAGAGTGCTGAGAGTTGTTAACTAATCACTGAACAGTCTAAGGAACAATCTTAGACTTAACTGAAAGAACTTAGAGCTCAGAGCAAAAACGGCTCTGATACCACTCTGTCACGACCCCAAATTAATATCTGATTAATATAAAGTGTGACTGGCACGACTCGATCCCAATAAAGGATGGATCAAGGCGCGAACCGAAAATAATTGAATAAAAGAAGGAACTACTGTATTTGCATGAACGATAATTGCTGTGAGCTCGAATTCTGAACTAACTTTAAGTACTCACAAGAGATAGAATAATAACAGTACTTAATTGATTATCGAGTTATGGAACTCGTCCAGAACAAAAGCTGAAATGTTGAACTTGTGATATAACTGAGTTGCGGAAGCAAAAGAAAGACAATAATAATAATATAGTAATACAAGGTCATCTGAGCCTTGTACCAAAAGAACTCCACTCTCAGCACTTCTCCCTTCCACACCGGCTCAACCTGCACATTTAAAAACAAACATACAGGGCTGAGTACAAGGGTACTCAGTGAACACATTGCCAAAAAATATTTTTGAGCTGAAACTCATTTTCTTGTCATGCATCTGAGTAAAAAGACAGGGGTTTTATCTAAAAAGGCCTTATGTTTTACTAAATCATTTTATGTCATTGAACGCTCTTTTCTGTTGTATGATCATCCATATCCCACTGAAAGTCGAGGTATAGCTCCGCTCAGCCTTTTCCACGAACATCGGGGAATAGCTCCGCTCAGCCTTTTCCCTCGAACGCTTAACATAACTAAATGCCGAAGAATAGCTCCGCTCAGCCTTTTCCACGCACATTTAGCATCGTCGATGTCTTAGTCAGGAATAGCTCCGCTCAGCCTTTCCCTCTTCCTAATATCACCGACTCAAGTGTACACTAACCTCGGTTAACACGCTAAGTTAGCACGAGGCTCGATCGATTTACGAGTTAGAAAGCCCCTTGCGAGCTAACTAAATACAGATAAGGATATCATACAAAACAAAACATTTTAAGCATGACAATAATTTATTTGCATCAGAAATAAATAACTTTAGGTGAGTAAAAACTCAAATCATTATTTGGACTAAGAGTCCGTTGAAAAGAAAGCCCACCTTTCACCCAGATTTTAACACTTGAACTGCAGCAAAAGTTCCTCCTCGTACTTTATCTTGCACTGGACAGCTTGCCTTCATAGAGTTAACATAAAACTGAGTACGTTGAACCAAATATGATGTTTGGACTCAACATGAAATTGAAGGCCTATTAGGGTCTAGTATCCGTTCTAAATTTTTCTTGTTTAAGGGTAAATCTTGACCCCAGATCTTAACCATATAAAGACATTTATCGACATTATTTAAGGTATAAAAATACCTTAACATCATCACAACTAGATTCTAGGAACAAAATCATCGCTAAGTTCGTTGACTAAACAACGTTTGGCACAACGTCTAACTTTGGAAAATTCTCTGTTTTGGCTCACTAAAGTGTAGGGATTGTGCCATATATCAATGGAAAGCCACAGAAGTCTAGTTTACGGCTAAATTTACGGTTACTCAAGACGATACCTAACGAAATAGTTATGATCATTTTACTAGAAAGTGGCAGAATTGCCAAAATTTCTGAAAACAAACTCGTGACCTGACTTTGAAGATTTTTCACGATCGATTCAGAAAGAGTTACAGACTGAGCTATATACCATTAGAAATCCACGGAAGTCTAGAAGTTTTAAAAATTTACAGTGTCTTAAGATGATAACAAATGAAACGGATATGCCCGTTTACTGAAAGGTGGCAGAACTGCTATGACTTCATGAAAACCGAAACATGACCCAACTTTACCGATTTTTCATAATTTACTCAGAACGAATTAGAGAATGAGACCTATACCATTGAAAATCCTCTTAAGTCTAGTTTCCAGAAAAATTTACGGTGACTCAATACGACATCTAACGAGGGAGTTATGTTCGTTTTACCGAAGTGTGGCAAAACTGACGACCCGCGCGCGCGAATGCGCGAACTTAAACAAAACATCACAAACCTTCCAATATCTTCGAAAACATGCATTTTAACACACCAATCCTCACCCCAAACATGCCTTTATGCATTAATCAACTCATAATCATCTAACATGCTTTGAACACCAAAGACACACCAACATGCTCTATAAACATCTCAACAAGCTTTGCAACACAATCAAATAATTTCCACCATTTAACATGCTTCAAAAACACAAGACATAATTTCCAACACAACACCAAACCTATAGATATATATAACTCATTGTTTTCAAAATACCTTTCAAATGACAACAATGGAGAAAAGTTGGAAGAAGCTTGAAGGAGATAGAACGACCGAAACAAAGCTTCCAACGACGACGCCGGAAACGAAACGGTGAGGAGCGGTTGCAACGAGATGGAGTTCTCCTCAACAATGGCTACAACCTCTTGCTTCTCTCTCACTCTCTCTCTCTCCCTCTCTCTTAAAGAAGATGGAAGAAGAAGATGGTGTGGTGCTAGAGTTGATCTTTCTCTTTCTTTCGATAATTCGTGAGGAATGGAGATGAAAAGATGAAATGGAGATGAAGTAGAATAAGTTGGGTGTTGTTTCCTCCCCTTCTCTCTCTCGCTAGTTTTGGAAAAAAAGAAATGCATGGAAGATGATGAAGTATAAGCAAGATAGGAGTTTCTCCCATAATATATACATATAATATATATAGTATCTATCTATAGTTTCATTGTACATTTTGGTTGACTTGGGGGGGTAAGAGACGTGAGGTGGCATGGTGGAGGCATGGGAGAGGTATGGCCTCCCATGCTTTGGGAATTGACCAAAAAAAAAAATATCCGGTTTAAAATACCGGTTGTTCGGTTATCGTGATATTTTTCGTCTTCGGAAAAATCCTGAACTTATCCAATATTGTTAAAATAATTCACTTACTTAAAAATAATAGTTTATTTAAAATTACTGATTTTTAAAACACCACTTTAAAATATTGGTTTTAATTTTTCGACCATTAAAACATCTGAACTAGAGAATATCTAATTCTTTTGGATTTTAAATCACCCTGTTTAAATTATCTGAATTTAAACACTAATGACTAGAGAATCTCTGATTCTCCCAGTCCTGTAAATATTCATCGGAATATCTAATTCACGATAACCACACACCGCAAATTTAAAAGACTATGAATTGAATTTATATGAAATTCCAATTCCGGCTTTCCATAACTGAAAAGGGGATTTAAACCCTGACCGGAAAAATTAACCCACCTACGGGGATTAATTGACCTTGAAATTCATGGAACTTAACGGATACTTTCGACCCTAATCTAACTGGAAATTACTATACTAAATAGAAATTTCAACAATTAACTATAATTAAGCAGTAATTATCTTACGGGGTATTATATTTTTACCCGGTATCTTCATCAAATAACAGTGAATAACACAAAATCCAACAAAAAATCACGTGAACACCGATTCAATTGAATAAAATTCAAAGAGAATCGACTGAAATTTTGATTAAATAAACACAAAGGAAATTGATATATACAAGGAAAGAGATTTCTAATCGGAAAAGGAATTGCAGACCGAAAGAGATTCATTCCAAATATAACAGAATTAGTAAATTACAAAACTACCCTTAATTCATTAAAAAGTCACTGATATTACGAATATGCCACCGAGTTTTTTAAATTTTAGAACAGATCTTGACCGTCCAAATAAGTGAGATTTGTGGCTGAGATTGATTCTCAGTTCTCAATGTCTAGTTCTCACATGATCCCATCTCTCTCTCTCTCTCTCTCTCTCTCTCTCTCTCTCTCTCTCTCTCTCTCTCTCTCTCTCTCTCTCTCTCTCTCTCTCTCTCTCTCTCTCTCTCTATATATATATATATATATATATATTGGATTCGAAGGTTTTATTTGTAGTTTTCCATTTATATGATTTTCCTTCGTATAATATTTACAAATATTCATGTTTTCATAGTAATTCTTTTCAAAGTTTAATTTTCAGTTTCTATATCCATTTATGTATTTTAGCATTTTATTAAATAATCTCCACATTTTATAATCAATTTTCTGATGATTCTAAATATGCATACAAGTTTATTTTAATTTATGAATAGAAATTATGATCTAAATAAATCTTAAATTTTAATTAAGTATATATTTTTTTAAAGTTTGATTTTTCTATGTACACAATATTAATTAATCAGCCCAGCTCAATCGAACGCAAATGGGCAGATCGAAATATTATGTGACAGTAAATCCCAAATTAAAACTCATTCAATGATATGAAACCGTGCCTACCCGGCCCAAAAATACATTGCCCAAAATGGACCAGCCCTCCCAAGGAAAAATATAAAAAATAAGCGTTCGGCCCACGAGCAACCCAATCCAAGTTTCATATCAGGTTGGGTTATACCGACTAATCAATGTTGGCATATGGTCTCAGCTCGACCCATTTGACAACTAAATTGATAGAGAGGATGGCACTATCTAGACTCCAAATGCCCATTTTATCATATATTAATGCTTGCTCGTGGATGATACAATTTATATATTTTTGCAATTTGGCCTTTAGATAATTATTACTACTTTGGTATTACCATCTACTTTCCTAGATTAAGGATGATTTGACTATATGTTGTTTAGGACCAGTGCAGAATATGTATAGCCTATGAAATTCACATTTGTTTGTTTGTTTGGGTTTTTTTTTTAATCAGGTGATAGCTAGGGATTTTACATTTAATTTGTTGATAATCAATAAAGGCAAAGTCTCCTGTGCATCAGATGCATGGGTCGGCCCATGAGACGGACCCGTTCCGACCCGGGCCGACCCGCATCTGACCCGCGAAAAAAAAAATAAAAAAAAATTCGCCACCCATAGTACCAATTCGTGTTTTTTTGTGATTTTTAGGGATTTTTTTGTTTTCTTTTTCTGTTTTTTGGGGGTGTTTTTAGGGGTTTATTTTGTATTTTGGGGGGTTTTTTAGGGGTTTATTTTGTATTTTTTAGGGTTTTTTGGGGGTGTTTTTACCGGTTTATTTTGTTTTTTTAGGGTTTTTTGGGGGGTGTTTTTAGGGGTTTATTTTGTGTTTTTTATAATTTATTTGGGGGGATTTTTTAGGGATTTATATGTGTTGTTTTTAAGAAAAAATAAAAAGAAAAACATAAAAAACGAAAAAGAAAAACATAAAAAATTGAAAAAAACGAAACTAAAACACCAGAAAAAGACACAAAAAAAAAAATTAAAAACACGGGCGCGTGTACAACACGCGCCGCGCATGGTCAACGCCACCTGCGCGTGGTGGCCGTCTCACATGTCGCGTGGAGGAGGCTCCTGCACAGGAGACCTCCCCATCAATAAAATTAAAGAATTCATGTTTTTCCTCTCTTAATTTGTTATGGAATAATGTGTTCCCTCGAATGACACAATGTTATGAAATCCTATTGCGTATATATGCTATGAAGGTAATTTATATTATGTCGACCATTTATTTTTAATTAGTTTTGGAATATCTTAATCTCTTCCGTAACTAAGCTACTAGCTATATGCGTTTAATAAAAATTTAAGTGAAATATCTTCCGCATGAAGCAATTTTTTTTTCAGTTTACTAGAGCACGTTTCATTTCAATTTAATTATTATGTTCTAGAAAACTATTTATTAAACGAGTGTCATTCAATAAGTTATTAAAGTACGTAGGGTGTTACCTAATTAGGACCATAAGTAACTAACGGTAAAGTGCTTGATAATTAAATTGAGTGGTAACACCTAATTAATTCTAAATCATCAAGCTAGCCAAACTCTATTATAAAAACAAATAGTAGAGTCATGTGTAATTATCGCATCAAATTAAACTACTCCAAATTAGAACAAATACTTAATTTCTTTCATGATGGTTTTGAAATTTGAGATGATGATTACAATCCTTATAATGAGTGTGGCAATCCTTAACGGGTCCAGAATAATTGAGGATTTAAAAAATGATCCAAAAAAAGGTTGTCTGGATGATGTCGAGTGTAAAGATGAAATTAATGATCTTCTATGTCAAGGACTTGATATTCCAATTGACGTGTCACCTGAATGCTGCTATGATTTTACTACCCACTTCTCACAAGATTGCAAGGATTCGAGAGTCATTTTCGACAACAACATCAATTGCAAGAACAATCAAAGTGTAGTTGATAGGCTTCACCTCGTTTATAGGCATTGTGCTATAATCGTAGCCGATGGATCGCCATAATAAAGATCCACAAATTAATTAAATAATATTTTACGTACTTTAATAATGTTAATTGATTATATTTGTATGTAATTGGGTCACTAATTCCCATGCATATATATGTGATATATATAATTAATACAAATCCACCCACATATGCATGCACCTTTAATTTCTAATTAGCTATATATCTTCGATATTAATAATATTTCATAGCTATATATATTAAGTAGCGACGACAAAATAATTAGGTTAGTTTGATACACACAATTAAAATGGATGAATTAGGGATGAATTAACACATGCATGCCATTGCTATTAAACATAAAAACCTTAAGATATAATATATATATGAATTAATGTCAGTTTGTGACTCGTACATATATACAATATTATAGTTAAGAAATTAATCTATAATTAAATTTAATCTTGAAGGAAAGCGTGGGCAAGCATGGTTCCAAGCTTGACTTGCGACGCAGTGCTGAGATGCAGCTTATCATACTTAATGAGTGGGAGTCCGCCGGCATCGACGCATTTCACATTGGGAAGCTCAGTGTTCAACTGAGCTTCCCTTATTCTTTCTTTATATTCGGAGCCTGATGCCAATGCCACCTACAACAACAAAATCTTAATTAATATACATACATACATATATATATATATATATGTAAGCAAATGATGAAGAACTACAACTACATACTCACCTGAATGATCTGCAGTGAAGGCGACTGCAGATCGGCACGAACGTTGTTGAACAGCTCCACCAAGCGGCGCGGGTACGCCTCCGCATCGGCTAATTCATTGGTGTCGGACTCCCCTTGATACCAGAGGAAGGCCTGAAGAACGCCGCCCTCATTCACGGCGGCCCGAGCCCGCCTCAGCATTCTGCTGTAGTTGGGGGTGTCTCGGCTCCACGAGCTGATGGATGACCCCGATCTCGCACAGGGCACCAGTCCGATGGTGCCGATGGCGGGGTCTCTTTTCAAAAGGGCGCTCGCGAACGGCATCCCTGGGCCTATCCCGGTGAAATTATCGCCGTCCTTGCCAGGAAATCTGTGGAGAGGCTCACGGGCCTCCTCCCACTTGAACCCCGACGCCTCGTTGAGGCGGAGGATTAATGGATTGGGTTGGCACTCGGGAGGAACTACTCCGTCCCAAATGCCGTTCATCACCCCACCAATTCCCACCATATTACTTTGCCCCGCCAAAATGAATACACTTTTGGCGGCGGCGGCGGTGGTCTGTGACAGAACCACCAAAGTTGTGGTGGAAGATAAAAGGAGGACTAGAAACTGAAGGACTATTGGCGGCTGCATTTTGATAGATGTGATGAAGCTAGCTAGAAAGGAAATGGTTTTGATTTAGATTAAATGAGGTGGATCAATGGAATGGATGTCAGGATCGAAGTGGAATGATGGCGGAGTTAATTTGACGTTATATTTATAGGCATAGAGCTGCTCCGCCACTCCACCACCGTGTAGCTTCCGAGTTCCGACATCCGCCTAATTAATCACCCCATCTCAATCCACACTACCACTTTTAAGCCTAACTCCGACACCGGCCCAATTAATCAATCCCACTTACTCTGAATTCCCCAATCTCCGATTGAAGAATGGATTGATAATTTGAAAATTGAATTCCTGATTCGGCCATTATTTCTTGAAACTGAACAATATTAATGCATGCATGAAATAAAAAAACAAAAGAGAGTAGAAATGCAATACATAAATAACAATATTCGGCATTGCCTAATTAATTTCTATACCTAATCCACCCATCTGAATCCCCACCCCACCGTTAAACCTCCAACGAACATCGGCCTAATTAATCCATCAATAATTCACCATCTGCATGCCTAATTAATGTACATTCGCTACACATATCACTCGCTGCCTAATTCTCACATGGCCAACTACTAGTGAAGATTGTGATTATTAATGAAAAGATATTTTGAAGCGGATAATTATATTCATATATATATATATATATATATATATATATATATATATATATATATATCTGCCTCAAATTTAATTAAAATAAAAGTATTGTTTTATTATATACACTAATATACCACTCGTGCGTCCGCGATGTACTGTGAATGTTATTAACAAATTAATATCCATGCACAATAATAAAATTATATTCAATCATTAATTCAATATAATATATATATATATAAATTGTATTGATTGAATTACAAATTATTTATGCATTTTTCAGGGTTAGAGTTAGAGAGAAATCGATCTAGGTGATCTTAGCCGTGCCGAAAACACCCAAGTTATGTATATATAAAATCAGGGAGGCTGAGTCCTCGCCATCTGGGCGTCGGTGATTAATCAGCTAATTCAAGCCTAACATTCGTACTCTTGTCTAAATATATTTCTACCTATTCAACCCATCTCAATCCCAGTGCTAATCGATCACTAATAATTACTCAACTCTAATTAAATTCCACCATCTTGACTGAATATAGATATTTGAATATATATTCGATTCGGTCATTTATACTTCTTCAAAATGAAAAACTTAACACAAGAGAGTAGATGGTAAAGAGTATAAATCCAATATATATACAATTATAGAACATTCGGTTGCCTAATTTTCGGTTAAGCCTAACATTTGATGCTGCCTAATATCTATTTTTTACATATTATATTTTAAATTGGTTGCGCATAATAAATTAATTAATTATGATGCCTATATCAATCGCTGCCTATTTTTACGTTGTTGTTGTTATTATTATTATTATTATTATTATTATTATTATTATTATTATTATTATTATTATTATTATTATTATTATTATTATTATTATTATTATTAACAACATGAATTATTTTGTAATTTCATGATATTGCTCCCCATTTAAGTAATTATTCCGCAGCATTTAATATTTCAAAGTTTAATTTAAACATATTCCAACTTTACATTTATTTTTAATTAAAAAAAATATCATTATTGCACATATCTTGTAATACCTCAAAATTTTATTATCTAAACCATTAGTAGGAATTTAAACTAATTTGAGCAAATTTTATTCTAGACTAATTAATTTATAAAGCATATCCCATTATCATTTATACGAAAATATTAGAAAAAGTCAGTTCTAGTAGCTATTGTTATTAAAATAAAAATATCTATTGAAAATAATAGAATATTAATTTCAAGAATATATTAATATTTTTTAAGGTTGAATGCGAATTTGGTAGACCAAATCAAAGAATTTATTATAAAATACTAGTGTTTGTAAATTAGTTAATTATATGCATATGATATTAATAGATAATGATTTCATTAATACCACTCCTACTGATGTGAATGTAGAAATATTTACAGTTATATTATCATGATATTATAATTAGCCAAGTTGAGTTTTAAAACTCCAAAGTTATTAAAATAAATTAATGAGGGTTAACAGCAATTTTAAAAGGGAGTTTAGGGATTGAGTTGTAATAATTAAGGGGCTTTAGTTAATCTAAGTTAATGTTGGTTATTGTAGGCTCAAAAGAAGTAACATAAATCAAGTAGAATCAATATAGAATTTGAAACCTTATCTATTATCCAGGTGGGCTATTCTATCTTTGTAAAATTGTATCTTTTGAGTTATTAAACCCTGCTTTGTTAAAATTACATATGTGACTATCTATGTTAAATATTTACGTGCTGTTGTATATTATCGGAGTCTCATAAACCAACACTTTGTCAATGTGATTAGCTATAGTATTGTATGCATTATTCGTCATGCCATATTCCTTGTCGAAAGACTAAAATAAATGGTTACACTCATTGGTTATACTCATAAATTTTACGCGTTGGTGATGGAGTAGGGGTTGTGGGTAGCGATTGGTTATACTCTTAATCGCCCTTCACGATAAAATGTTTTGGTGAACTTAGGCTATTTCCAACTTTAAAACCTCATAAGCTTCACTATCTGCATGAATATAGATAGATCATTTTTATAAAATGATTTGCATCACTTAAATTGTGAAAACTTACCTACTGAGTGCATCAGTACTCAAGTCAGTAGACTGGCGCGTGGAGGTGATAACGCTGAGAAATGGGCTATTGTAATTTTTGTAATTTTCCTTTGTCTCTTTTTGCTAAGTATTATGTTAAGAAGTGAGCTTCCGCACTTCTGATATTATTTTGTTAAATATAAAGAACTCCTATCTTGGTATTTTTGGACAAGTATATGTATTATAAAGTATGTTTGGTTATTCTGAGTCTTCTGTTAAAATTTCACTAATCAGGTTACCCATTTTCTTTCCCGTTTCTTAATTCCAACTCCTGTGGCATCCATTTCCACGGTCTTTCGGGATCGGGACACTACAAAATGGTATTAGAGTAGGTTTGCAACTCTGTAGACCTGCTGTGTTCTCTTCCATTTGTGAATCATAAGTTCTTGTGTGATATGATATATAAAGCACTCAGCTCGTCACTCACGCAATGAAAAAAAATATTTTATTCAGTTTTATTTTTCAAAAAAATTTACATTCTTGTTTGAGATAACATATGTTGGATATTGAAAGAAAGATAAATATTCATTTAGTTGATGAGAATTCCTTAAAATATTGATATGTGTTGATTGCATACTCTGATTAACTGCCCTGATTGCGTACTCTGTTGCTATGTTGATAGCATGCTGGTTCTTAAATATTTCCGTGAGCATACTGGTTTCTGTCGAAAAACTATGTTGATTACATATATGTATAAACTTGTTTACATATGCCTTGTACATACTTATGATATTGGGAATGTGTAGAATGCATATTGTAAACTGTGGTAACTGTGATGTGATCTCAACAGATGATCGACACCACGTAAAATATACAGAAGTCTTAGGAACGAACATGTGAGTAGTAGAAGGATTCAATCTAATGTAAATGACTCAAATAAACTAAATATGTGGAAATAAATGACACCAAACTGGATATTATCTACATGTGCTAATCTAGACCTAACTAAACTAATTAAACTATGACACACGAATTAAACCACAAAACAAATCACGAATTGGGCTGGAATGATTCAAAGGTCTATGAAAGGTGTTTGGGACATATGGAACAAGGTGAATAGGTTTATAAGGGCTTGGTGTAGATAGGATATGATAGGGTACAAAAGAACTTACGGTTTTGTGTAGAACTCGATATTTTGAACAAGTATGGATGAATCACGATGGAATATCCTTGAAATCGTATAGAACACAATCTGCACTTGTGGAGGATTGTTGATGTGGACAAGTGTTGCTGATGGGTGATGTTGATCGATGGATTGGCGTGGATGTTGAAGTAGAATGAATAGTAGCCCGATACAAACCCTATAATCTCAATGTATTACGAAACTCATACCTCCAAGCTACTCTTCGATAGCAAGTTCACCCTAATCCATCGAGTAAATTAGAATGTGTCCTTTAAATAAGACTTAAAGTTGCTACCTCTAAGAATGATAGTTTTCGAGCAAAACCAACAAAGCTATTGGGGTGAGACGCAATTAAGTTGCAAATATGCTTAATACTTCAAATAATGTCTAACCAAATAATGTCCCATATGTTTCCTATTTATAATATAGTGGATCGAAAATCCTAGCTATGTAAAACTCTAAGTAGATCGAAACTAACAAGGTTTCCTACCTTAATTAGAAATTTTTTAAGGTAGTTCAAAAAACACCAAAAATTAAAATAATAAAAAACTAACTATGGATAAAAATAAACCCAACAACTTTAGGCCTTCTTATTTGGACATTAATTATTCGAACATGACTGTCCGAATAATTAATTATGGGCTGCCTCTTCTTAATCCATGCAAATGATGGCCAACAGCTTAGGCGTGATCACGCTTAACTTGAAATTCGCTTATGTCCAACTTCCAAGACTTGATCTTTAATTATGAGAATATGGATGAATGGAACTCCCTCTTCACATGATTTGATCTTCTTCATGTTCAATTGACAACATGGTAATCTATTTAGGGCTGCCTTGATCGTGCACTTTTTCTTCGAGCTTCTTTCGAACATAGGCTTTGAAATAGCCTTGTAATTTCTTAGCTCGCAATCTTGTAATTGGATTTCTAATTTGCATCTCTGAATTATCATCTTCATTCCTTGGCATGGCTTCATCATTCACCTCCTCTTGAAAAGAATTTGTTCTCTAATTCGAACTACCTGGATCAAAGACGAACACGAATTGACCATCAAAGCTTTTTGGAATAATTTACACCAGACACATCTTTAAAATCTTGAACTTGAACTTCCAGCTGGTGTCGAATGGTGGCCACTTGAACTCCATGGTATACTCTAACTTGGAAATCCAAATTAAATCGGGTAACATATTGACTATCCATGGAACCTCTTCAACACCTTGTAAAATGAAAACATCACAAGAAAATGGTTCACATTTAAGATTAGAACTCGGCAGCTCCTCCATGCTTGGTTGTTCGAGTCCTTGGTGATCCACAATCATTTTCCAACTGATGTCATGTTAGGATTGTATACTAAAAGCTTGTCTTTGTATACTATTAACAATAATTTTGACGATATAGATTGATTATTATTGCAGTCACTATTTGTGCATCTATTTACTATGCTATATGTTTATATATGCATGTTTCCTTATACTTGCATTGTAGATGATATGGTATGGGTAAACACACGGTGAAGATCATATCATCGGGTTCCTTACAAAGTATTAAAAGGCTCACAGTTTAGATAGTCCTGAACCAACCATTGGAAACCATAAAATAATCTGATAGTTAGTTTATCTCGACTAACTGATTATTCTGATACACTGACGTGTGTATTGAGGAGGATCGCGATAGGATACTATTCTCTGGACTGACCCTATAAGGAGTGAATAAAGATCCACAAAGTTCGGGTTCTTAAGACTTGCACAGTGGCGGACATATGTGTGTTATGATTATTGCTTCGATTTATCAATGGGTGAGATTCTTGATAGAGTCAATAGTCTCGATATTTTGGATAATAACATATTCACACATGATGGGTCGTACACTGTGTTTGGTCACCATGTTCTAGTGCGCCAGGTTGATGATGTCCCCTTGAGTAAACACAAGTACATCTGAATGTTAGGATTGTATATTGAAAGCTTGTCTTTGTATACTGTTAACAATATTTTTACGATATAGATTGATTATTATTGCAATCATTGTTTGTGCATCTATATAATTTGCTATTCGTTTATATGTGCATGTTTCCTGATACTTTCATTGTAGATGATATGGTGTGGGTAAACACACGGTAAAGATCATATCATCAGATTCCTTACAAAGTATTAAAAGGCTCGCAGTTTAGATGATCCTAAACCAATCATTGTAGACTGTAGAATAATCTGATAGTTAGTTTGTCTTGATCGACTGATTATTTTGATACACTGACTTGTGTATTGAGGAGGATCGCAACAGAATACTATTCTCTGATCTGACCCTAAAGGGAGAGAATAAAGATCCACAGAGTTCGGGTTCTTAAGCCTTGCACAGTGTCGGACATATGTGTGTTATGATTATTGCTTTGATTTATCAATGGGTGAGATTCTTGATAAAGTCAATAATCTCGATATCGTGGGCAGTAACATATTCACCCATATGGGTCGTGAACTATGTTAGGTAACCATATCCTGGTGCGCCAGGTTGATGATATCCCCTTTAGTAAACACAAGTACATATGAAACCCTGCAGGTGGAATTTATTCCGTACATGGTAAAGCTTGTGTGGTACTACTCTAGGAATATAAGAATTAATTAATTATAGCTGTCAGAGCTTACATAATTAATTAATGTACATTATATCTTAAACATGGGGAATGACTGGACTAAAGAAGAATGCATTGAGTAAAATGTATTAAATTGGTAAGTCAGTGTTATTTGTTTAGTGAAATAAAAATAACACTTAATTTATTTAATTATATCTTAGGTATTGGATATTGGATATTAAATAAATTAGTAGGCCAATTTAATATTCTTCTAGATCCCTATTGTAGCCTAATTAATACCTTAATGGACTGTGGGAATGGAATAAGTGGAGAGGCCCAAACCCATCAGGGTTGGGAGACATAATACACGTCTCCCTCAGTGTAAATAGAGGGAGGATGAGTGTATTTGATGACATACGATCAGCCCCTCTCTGTCACACTTAATTCCCTAGGTTATCCATACAGTTTAGTAGTTTGTAGCCCACTCTACATCTAAACAGGTATCGGGAATACAGTAGAAGATCGAGAAGTGTCACTACAGCCCCCTTAGGCGTCGATTACAGTAAGGAATAGCATGAGCTCGGCGTGTCTTCTACAGCAATGAGATTAGACCTTTAATCTCGTCGTCAACCCTACAATCTATGTAAGTTGGTACATCGATTTAATTTTATTGCGCTGCGTTAATTCGATGTTCTTGCATAGTATGTTTAACATGGTTATTTGCATCACACATAAAATCATGATTTGCATACGCACATTAGAATTATAGATTATCCGATTAGATCATGTGGGGCGTAATTCGATAAAACCCCAACAACTGGTATCAGAGCTAGGTTTTGGTATTAATATAGGATTAATTCTATGATTATGTTCAAAAATTGCATTAAATTTGAATGATAATTTTGAGCTTAAATTTTCAGATTTATTGCGTGATATTTTCGAGCATGTTGTAATTAGGATTTGATGAATTTTGATGTAGAATGTTCGAAATTCTTGTTCTAATTACATGAGTAATTTTCGTCCTACATGAAATATGAAATTAGATAATGTTCTTCATGAATTTCCAGATTTATTTCATGTGTCTTTTTTGAAAAATTGGTTCTCCAATTTTTGAAAATTTTGATATAATTTTTCCTTAATTTGATCCAAAATTTTCGGTCCTATTAGTATTGGATATGGAATAGATTTTGATGTTATCAAAATTTCCATATCCTATACTAAGGGGGGGTCGAAATTTGGAGATTAAAATTGGTTTATGGTAATTTTTTATCTTACCTTATTTTAATCCAAGATTGATCCAAAATAGAATTTTAATTATCGTAGGTTTTTGAAGTGGATTAAAACTACCCTAATTTTAATTCTAGTAATTTTGGTATCTTGTAATATAATTTGGATGGTATTTTGACTTATATCAAAGTTTCAAATTATTTTAATAAATTAAGGGAGTGGGGCGAAAATCTAGGGTTTAAAATTTTGAGGATTAATTTTTGACCTAGGTCGAAAATTTCCAGATTTTATTCCTTAGGTATTTTCAAAATTTTAAGATATAATTTGGTGGATAATTGTGATCAATTTCCAAATATTATCTTATAGTAATTTTTGAAATTACTAAGATATACTTTGGTAGAAAATTTTAATTAATTTCCAAAGTTAATCTTAAGGATAAATTCGAATATGTTAAGATTTTATTTGGTAGATAATTATGGCTAATTTCCAAATATGAGATCTTATGGATCTATTCAAAATTTAGTTGATTTAATTTGGTGGATAATTATTAATTAATTTCCAAATAAATCAAGTATTGATTTTCGAAAATCTTTAATTTAATTAAAGAGGTAATTTTCGAAAATTATGCATGCATAGATACCATGTGCTATTTTATGGATAACATTTAATTATGATAGTTGTATCTGTAGATGGTATTTTTTGCAGGTGAAACCAACTATCGTGGCTTTTAATTTTATGTTGAATGTGATGTTTACTTTATGGTGAAAAAAACTCTAACTCATGTAGGAGAAACAATAGACTGCCTTTTTTTTTTAAGGACAACAACTTAGGCCGATTTGAAAAAGAGGACAAATTTATTACGGGCTGAAATATAAGGACATTAACATTTAAGTGTTGCGTACGTAGTTCGTTCGGGCTGAAAATTGGCCTACGAATGCAATACTTAAATGTTAATATCCTTAAATTTCAGCCCGCAATAAATTTGTCCTCTTTTCTAAATCGGCCTAAGTTGTTGTCCTTAAAAAAAACTCTAACTTTATATATTAATATAATTATCCGTTTCAAAATATCTGTTCATTAATAATCACAATCTTCACTATTACTAAATCCAAAAGCCAACTTGTAAATAAGTTGTAACCACTTGATTTTATCTACTGTATAGTTGGCCATGTGAGAGTTAGGTAGTGGAGTGAGATGTGTAGCGAAGGTACATTAATTAGGCAGATGGTGAATTATTGATGGATTAATATTTTCAAATTTCAATCCGATCATGATGGGGGAATTAAGAGTAAGTAGTGAGATTATTGAGATGGGGTGATTAATTAGGCTGATGTTCGGTGGAGTGGGGATTGAGATGGATGGATTATATTAGGTATAAATTAATTAGCAATACCGAATATGTTAGTTATGTTTATGTATTGCATTGCTACTCTCTTTTGTTTTGTTATTTCATGCATGCATTAATAAATGAAGTTTATTGAAAATTAATTTATAAATTATTATATGAAAAAGAATGGTGATACATGCATGATCTCGGGAGGAGTCTTATATTATTCAAATTTGAGAAATTTATAGCTAACCTACCTTTCGGATCATAAATCATTTTTTTGTTTTGTGTAGTTAAACACTAAGAGCTTCTCCAAGAGGCTCTGTAAACAGCAGATGTGGAGTGAATAACCAAAATTCCTTTCTCCAACAGACGCTTCACAGCTCGGTAGATTTAGCGGAGGTGAACGGTACCCCGGTTGATTAACCGAGGTACTGTTCATCTCGGTACCTTTTTCTTTTTTTTTTCTTTTTTTTGTTTTTTGTTTTTCATAATACAAATTAATTTATTTTGCGTATTTTTTTTATTTTCTATTAGATTTCTTCAATTGTTTGAAAATTATTTTATACATTAATTAAGTAAATGCTATTACATTAATTTAAAAATCTAACTAAACACAAAATACATAATTAATAAAAATAGAATTACATAAACATTTAACAATACAAAGCCACAAATATATTAATAATCGATACAAAGCAACAATATATTACAATAAACAATACAAATGCATAATTAATATATATATATATATAATCATATTTAATTAAATAATTCGATAAAAAAATTAAATTAATAGTAAAGAGTATAAAAAGGGAATATTCTATTGTAGGGTGAAATGTAGAGTGATGCTGTTGGAGATGAAAATTGAAAATCTGTAACTTTAACTGTAGTGTAGTGTAGAGTTAACTGTATTCTGGTGAAAACTGTTGGAGATGGCCTAATTGTTTATGTCAAAAACAAAAACAAAACAAAATAAAAATCGAGTAGTGGGATTGAGATATGGGGTGATTAGGTAGAAATATAATTAGGCAAGAGTACGAATGTTAGGCTTGAATGTTCTATAATTGTAATTCATTTCTACTCTCCTCTATTTTGCTATTGCATGCATTAATTGATATTGTTCTTCATTTTGAAGAAATAATGGCCGAATCAAGAATTATACTTTTAAATTATCAACCCATCCTTCAATCCCAGATTGGGGAATTTAGAGTAAGTGGGATTGATTAAGGCGATCGATGCATGCCAAATGTTTAAGCGGTGTGGATTGATTACGCAGATGTGGGAGGTTATTACACGGTAGCGAAGTGGTGGTGAAAGTGGCGGAGCAGCTATATATGCCTATAAATATAACATCAAACTCCGCCGTCATTCCACATCGATCCACTGATCCACCTCAATCATCTAAATCAAAATATCCCTTTCCTTTCTATCTAGCTTTCATCATATCGTTTCAAAATGCAGCTGCAGCCAATATTCCTGCAGTTTCTGGTTCTTCTTTCATCTTCCACCACCCCTTTGGTGGTGCTGTCACAGTCACAGACCACCACCGCCGCCGCCAAAAGCGTATTCATTTTGGCGGGGCAAAGTAACATGGTGGGTATGGGTGGGGTAACAAACGGCATATGGGACGGAGTAGTTCCTCCCGAGTGCCAACCCAATCCGTTAATTCTCCGTCTCAACGAGGACTTGGGGTTGAAGTGGGAGGAGGCCCGTGAGCCTCTCCACAAACTTTCTACCAACGACGGTTATGATATCTACGACGGGATAGGCCCCCGGCATGCCATTCGCGAACTCCCTGTTGAAAAGGGATCCGGCCATCGGCACCATCGGGTTGGTGCCCTGCGCGAAATTAGGGTCGCCAATCAGCTGGTGGAGCCGAGATTCCCCCAACTACAGCAGAATGCTGAGGCGGGCTCGGGCCGCCGTGAATGAGGGGGGCAGTCTTCGGGCCTTCCTATGGTATCAAGGGGAGTCCGACACCAAGAACATATCCAACGTGGAGGCATACCCGCGCCGGTTTGTGGAGCTGTTCAACAACGTTCGTGCCGATCTGCAGTCGCCTTCATTGCAGATCATTCAAGTGAGTAGTTCATCATTTGTTGATATATATATAATGAGTTTGAGTGATGAATTAAGATTTTGTTTGTGCAGGTGGCCTTGGCATCAGGCTTCAATGACAATTTTCAAGAAAGAATAAGGGAAGTTCAGTTGCAGACAGAGCTTCTTCCCAATGTGAAATGCGTCGATGCCGGCGGACTCCCACTCATTGAGCCTGATAAGCTGCATCTCACTACTGAGTCGCAAGTCAAGCTTGGAACGCTGCTAGCCGATGCATTCCTCCATGCATAAATTTATGTCCTTCATTTCTTTCTTAACTATATTATTGTAGGGGTGACAATTCATAGGTTATAATTCGATCGCCTAATTTATATATGTTGTATGAAGTTGTCTTTCTTATTATTTTATGTTACTCTCTCTATATCTTATTAATTTCTAATTGGAAAAAGTTGTTAACTTTGATATTATTTTAATACATTAAAAATTAAAATGTGATCACTATGTACCTATACTCCATCATGGAAAGCTAGATGGAACTCACTTTTAATTAGGAAACACCCATCAATACATATACGAATTATGGGCAAGCATGAGGGCGATCAATTTTGAACTTACATCGTCTCATTTTGTGTTATTTTCTAACTCTTTCTTCTATATTTCATGAGTGTTTGACATCGACTAGTGCCGGTGTTCCAAAAGTAATTATTTTTCATTATGGTTGTAAGACACTAGATATAGAAATATCAATTCTTATTCTCTTGCTCCAGTTACCATTTGCAAAATTTCTAAAATGAACGTAAGGAATTAGGATAACCTCCCCCCCCAAAAAAAAATAAAATAAAATCATGACCGTCCTTGAGTGTCATTCTTTTGGGAAGCTTGTGTTGAGGTGGTTAGTATTTTTGTTATCGATCTTTGGAGCATTTGGAAGTGGTTCTTCACTAATTGTAATATAATACTATAAGTAGGTAGGAGGGACAAATTAAACAGACAATTCTTATAATAATATTATATCTTATAGTTTTTGTTTAATGGCATGCATGTCATGTGTTATTTGTTGTATCAACCTAGCTAACCTTTGTTATTTTATGGTTGCTCCTTAATATGAGACAAATATTAATTTCGATAGATCATATATAAGTAATTAAGAAATTAAATGTTCATGCATGTTTGCTCGATGTGTATTAATTATATGAAGTGGGGATGAATATATGCATGGGAGTTAATGACCCAATTAACATACAAATGTAATTAAGAGAAAAATAAATTATTATTTAATTTAATTTGTGATGTTTATTGTGGCGGCGATCCATCATCTACGAGTATAGCACAATGCCTATAAACAAGTTGAAGCTTATCAACTACACTTTGATTGTTCTTGCAATTGACGTTGTCGTCAAAAATGACTCTTGAGTCCTTGCAATCTTGTGAGAAGTGGGTAATAAAATCAAAGCAACACTGAGCTGACACACCAATTCGAACATCAACTCCTTGACATAGAAGATCGTTAATTTTATCTTTACACTCCACACCCAAACCCTCCTGCAGACAACCTTTTTTGGGATCATTTATTGAATATTCACTAATTTTGGATCCGTTAAGGATCGCCATACTCATTATGAGGGTTGTCACCATCATCTCAAATTTCAAAACCATGTTAATTAATTCAAAGAAACAGCTCGCTCGCTTCGATATTTGTTCTGATTTAATTTGGAGTAGTTTGTTATTTGCAATAATATATATAATTGCATTGTTTCGCTACTAGTGTTTATTTTTATAATAGAGATTGACTAGCTTGGTTGGTTTAAATTTATATAGGAGTTACCACTCAATTTAATTATCCATTAAAACTTAATTTAGGAGTTATAGAATGCCTCACATTTAATAAATAGTTTCTACTTTCTAGGACATGAAAAATTAAAGGGAAACGTGCAGTACTTATTTCCCAATATTATGGACATTATTCTCATCCGTGGATTTATTTTATTTTGGTTAGAACTCCAATTAAGTTGTATGACTACGAGGGAAAAAGTATATAATAAAATAATACTTTTATTTTAACTAGTACAGATAACGAGCGTTGCACATGTAGCCTATCATTAAACACCATAAAATCTTTAAAATCTGTAATATTAATAAATATTAATGGATAATTTTAGCAAAATATTATAATTATGCATAAATAATTTTGTATAGCATGGTAAATTGAAAATTATATAAATTATTTGGGCATTCACATCAATAGTTGCATTTAAATTATATTTGTCAGAAATTTTATCTAAGATTTTGAAAGTGGTACAATATATATTAGAAATAGTTGATATTTACTTTGTACAATTAATTTTACGTGTGATTTTATAGAGGTTATGAATATGATAAAAAAATTTGTGATATGTTTATAGTTATATTACTAATAAAGGAAAAAAATTCAAGTAACTAGTGCCTCAATAATTACACAGGATTGAATGACATGGATCTTTCTCGTTATTTTATGTTACTCTCTCTACATCTTGTTAATTCCTAGTCATAACCAGGGGCGGAACTACATGGGGGCTAGGGGGGGCTGTAGCCCCCCCCAACTATTTTTTTTTTTTTTTTTAACTATTAGTTTTATTTTTTTCAATGATAGCCCCCTTAGCAGTTGTTGGAGAAAAAGGCGAGGGGGCTAAGAGGAAGAAGAAGAAGGAGATGGAGATGGGATGTGGCTGTGTGGAGTTGCAGTTGCAGTTGCAGGCTTGTAGCATCAAAGAAGAAGAAGATGAACGATGGTGGGTCATGGGATGGGAGTCATTAGTTAATAGTTAATATATTAATAATAGATAGATAGATAGGGTCTAGATGTCTGGTGGTCTAGGAACCTATAAATTTATGATGGAAATAATATCTATTGTCAAATTAAAGTGTCAAACACTCAACCAAATTTAATAAAAGTGTTGTTTCAAAAACACACTTTAAAAAAAACGAAAGCACAATTTAATTGAATTAAAGAGCCAAGTTCTCAAACCTAAACCAATTACTTAAAAAAAATTGAGAGAACGACCGAGAGCCGAGAGGCGAGGAAGCTGTTTTCTTTCTCTCATTTTTCTTTTCAGTAGCAGTCTCGCATATAACAGAGGTAATTTTTTTAAAATTTACTTTTAAATACTAAATATTTTGTTATTTTTGAAATTATGTTTCATGATTTTTAGTCTTTTTCTTTGGTATTATTTGAGGTTAGTCGTTTAAAATTGTTAAGTTTCATGTTTATATAGTTATATTTGTAGATTATTAAATCAATTGTGGTGTGGGTCAGTGGGTATTTAGTTGAATTCAATTTATATGTATTTATTTTTAACTTGGAATGAAATTAGGGTTTAAGATTTGGGTTTGAATTAGGATCTTGGAGTAGTTGAAATTGGGCAGTTAATTATTATGACTTATGAATTGAAACTGTGAATTATCATTAAATTTCATTATTTGAATCAATTTGTTTTGAATTTTTAATTTATGTAGAATATGGAGCGATTTTTAAAAAGATATCGTAGTGGTCCATCTTCTTCATCTTCCAATGAACCCGATGCTAATGTTTCTGTGGAAAATCAATCTCGGATAGAAGTAGAATTGAACTTAAATGAGATTGTTAGTGATCCGGGATTACGAAAACCAATTGAGGAGTTTGATATTGCCATTCGAGATCAAGTACGTAGGGAGTATTTGACAAGGGGGCCTTGTCAACCAATGGATCATAAGTATCCGAAAATAATAGACGGCAAGCAGACAAGATGTTTTAGAAAGGATTGGTATACAGATTTTGTTTGGTTGGAGTATAGCATATCAAAAGATGCTGCCTTTTGTTTTTGGTGTTATCTTTTCAAACAAAAAAATAAAGGAGGTCGATATGCAGAGGATGCCTTTATAAAATCGGGATTCAATAATTGGAAAAAAGCAATAGATAAATTTAAGGATCATGTTGGAGCTGTAAACAGTTGTCACAATAATGCTAGAATAAAGTTTGAGTCTTTTAAAGATCAAAGGCATAGTGTGGCAAATATGTTCCGTTCAAATAGTCATGAAATGGATATTGCTTATCGCACTCGTTTGACGGCTGTATTAGATGTAACTCGTTTTCTTTTAAAGCAAGGATTGCCTTTTCGTGGACATGATGAGTCAGCCAGTTCTTTAAATAGAGGCAATTTTCTAGAATTGGTTGAATGGTATAGTCAACGAAATGAAAACATTTTCAAAGTTTTGGGTCAAAATGCTCCTGCAAATAATCAAATGACTTCCCCAAAAATTCAGAAAGAATTAGCACATGCATGTGCTTCCGAGATCACACTTGCCATAATCAATGATATTGGGGATAGAGTTTTTACTCTTTTGGTTGATGAGGCTCGGGATAGTTCAATGAAAGAGCAAATGGGAGTTGTTTTAAGATATGTTAACAAAGAAGGATATGTGATTGAGAGATTTCTTGCAATTGTGCATGTGACTGACACAAGGTCTCAATCCTTAAAAGATGCTATTGATGCTCTATTTTCACATCATAATCTATCATTATCCAAAATCAGAGGTCAAGGATATGACAGGGCTTCTAATATGCGGGGCGAGTTCAATGGGTTAAAATCTTTAATATTGCAAGAAAATCCTCATGCCATGTATGTTCATTGTTTCTCTCATCAACTTCAATTGATTGTTGTTGCTGTTGCTAAGGGAATCAGAGGTGTGAAAGACCTTTTTAGCTATGTTTCCATGATTGTGAATACGGTAGGAGCATCATGTAAAAGGAAAGATGAGCTACGGCAGATAGAACATGACAGGATAGTTAGTGAACTTGATAGTGGAGAAAGGCAAAGTGGAAGAGGAAGAAACCAAGAAACCAATTTGGTAAGGCCTGGAGATACTCGATGGGGTTCGCATTACTTTACATTACTTCGACTATGTAAAATGTGGACTTCAGTGGAGCAAGTGTTGCAAAATGTACGAGATGATGCTACTTCTTCTGAAAACAGAATGACTGCTGAAGGTTTGATTGAAAAAATGGATACTTATGAGTTTGTTTTTCTGTTGCACTTGATGAAATATATATTGGGAATCACACATGACTTGTCTCTTGCTTTGCAACAAAAGGATCAAAATATTATTCAAGCCATGTCATTGATCAAAAGTGTGAAATGTCAATTGCAAAGTTTTAGGGAAGATGGGTGGGAGATCATTTTGAAAGAAGTGAACAGATTTTGTGAAGTGAATAATATCTCTGTGATTGATATGGAAGATAGTATAACAAAGCGTGGTCATAAAAGATACGAAGGTCAAGTCATCACAAATTTACATTATTATCGGGTTGATATATTTTATCAGGTATTTTTAATAAATTTGAAGTATTTTGATTAATTTTGTTATGAAATAAATAAATTCTTCATTAATGTTATCATGATTTTAATCCCTGCAGGTTGTTGATCTAACTATACAAGAGATGAATAATCGATTTTCAGAGGTTAGTACAGAAGTACTAGGTTGCATATCATGTCTTGATCCAAGAAATTCTTTTGCTCAATTCAACATTGATCGACTGACGAGACTTGCTGATTTATATCCTGAGGACTTCTCACAAAGTGATTGTTTATATCTTCCTCAACAACTTAGCAATTTCATTGCTAATGTTCGGTATGATTCTCAATTTTCTACAATTACCAATTTGGGAAGTCTTGCTCGGGAAATGGTTAGAACTGGTAAACATACAGTTTTTCCATTAGTTTATCGTATGATTGAGTTGGCATTAGTTTTACCTGTTGCTACTGCTTCTGTTGAAAGAGCTTTTTCTGCAATGAAAATTATCAAGACTGATTTGCGTAATCGAATGGGAGATGAGTGGATGAATGATAGTCTGGTTGTTTACATTGAGAATGATATTTTTTCAAGAATTGGTAATGAGCAGATATTGCAGCGCTTCCAATCGATGGACACACGCAGATATCAGTTGCCACCACTTTCTCAAACGACCACATCTATTACATCACCAAGTGTCAATTTTTAGATTAGTTTTAGTGTATGAAATATTTAAACATTTGTATTGATATTAAAATTGTGTTTTTTCATGTCATAATGCTTTGTAATTAAGTATATAATTATTTGACCGTGTGAAAAAAATATATACAATAAGTATAATAGCCCCCCTAGAAAAAAAATCCTGGTTCCGCCACTGGTCATAACTCATTTAATTCTGATTAATGAAAAAGTTGTGAAATTTGATTATTTTAACACATTAAAAATTAAAATGTCATCACTACGTACCTATACTCCATCATGGAAAGCTAGATGGAACGAACTTAATTAGGAAAAACACCCATCAATACATCTACGAATTATGGGCAAGCATGAGGGCGATCAATTTTGAACTTACATCGTCTCATTGTGTTATTTTCTAACTTTTTCTTCTTTATTTCATAAGTGTTTGACATGGACTAGCGCCGGTGTTCCCAAAGTAATTATTTTTCACTATGGTTAAAAAACACTAGATATAGAAATATCAATTCTTATTCATTTACTCCAATTACCATCTGCAAAATTTCAAATTTTTCTAAAATGAACGTTAGGAATTAGGATAACCTCCCCCACCCAAAAAAAAACCAAATAAAATCATGTATTCCACTTTTTCTGTGCCATTTGGTATCTCATTTGGATTTTTATTAAATTTTCATCCATTTTTTATGTCTATTGCGCTTTGACCTCTAATGGTGCATAAGATGTACACACTAGAACCAACATAATCAAATAATCCTTAGTCTAGGAATGTTGTTGGGAAATTATTAGGAAAAACTATTAGCTCGTGGAGCCGAGATTCCCCCAACTATAGCAGAATGCTGAGGCGGGCTCGGCCGCCGTGAATGAGGAGGGCATTCTTCGGGCCTTCCTATTGTATCAAAGGGAGTCCGACACCAGGAACATATCCAATGTGGAGGCATACCCGCGCTGGTTGGTGGGGCTGTTCAACAACGTTCGTGCTTATCTGCAGTCGCCTTCAGTGTAGATCATTCAAGTGAGTAGTTGTAGTAGTAGTAGTGTATCTTCAATTCTTCATAATTAATTGTTAATTAAATATTTGTGCAAGTGGCCTTGGCGTCACGCTTCAATGTTAATTTTACGGAAAGAATAAGAGAAGTGCAGTTGCAGACAGAGCTTCCCATTGTGACATGTGTTGATGCCGGCGGACTCCCGCTCAATACTGATAATGTGCATCTCACTACTGCATCGCAGGTCAAGCTCGGAACGATGCTTGCTGACGCTTTCCTTCAAGATTAAATTTAATTATCTTAATTTATTAACTATAATAATATTGTATATATGTAGGACTGTAGGAGTCACAAACTGTTGAAGTGTTCATATTTCAGCTCAAGCAATGCATGCACATGCAGATATTTTTCCACGTTAGCATGGGTTGCATGGATAATAATTTTCTTTTCACGGTGCAGGACCACATTGCAGGATCCGTCTCACACAGCTTGGGTTAATCTCGATCATCCAAATAAGCACCCAAGGAACGTGTAGCCTCACCGTTGGATTCTGGAAGATATTTTTAGTTAGATATTTTCCCGCTTTTGCTGCTCTCTCTATGATTAGTATAAATAAGAAACAAACACAGTTCTATTGTAATTTTTGTGATTTTGAGTGATCAAGGATTGTGATCAATTACACCAATTTGTATTAAGTGTTTTTTCAATAAATAAAATAATGATACTTTCCTTCCATTTCTTTTCAATTTCTTCATGGTACCAAAGCCAATATCTTCAGAATCGGTATTGATTTATTGATTGAAGTTGATTCACCGATTGTGAATCCATTTTTTTTCTGAGTGATTTCACCTATTAAATTGAGTGAGTAAACTCTGTCGTCTTGGTGTTTGACAGAATGCTAAAGCAAAATCAAAGGATGCCATGGAACAAACTTGTTCTCAAAGAAAGAAGATTTCATGTAGCAAATGATAAGGATGAAGAACAGGCTGGTAGCAGCCATAGATCGAATGTTCAGATGGCAAATGATGCAAATTGTGATCATTATGCTGCTCGTGATGATTATCACATGGAGATGACTGCTTATCGTGCTCAAAGCAATGATGTTTTACATCTACATGTGAATGACCATCCAGGTATGGTCCTCACTACGGATCTTCTTACAGAAAAAAAAAAACTTTCATAGCTGGTCTAGGGAAATTAAATGTGGATTAGCTGCAAAGAATAAACTTGACTTTGTTGATGGTAGCTTATTAGAACCGCATATATCAACTTCCTAGAGAATTGGCTACTTATGCACAAGGAACATAATCTTTTTTGTTGTATTATCATAATCTGCAAAGCTTATGGGATGACATAAACCTTCTAGTTCCTTGTCATGTATGTTCTTGTGGAGCAGTAGAGATAAATAAGAGAAATGAAGAGAATGAACGGTTAATGCAGTTTCTGATGGGTTTGAACGATTCCTATGAAGTAATTCGAAACCAGATTCTGATACTTGATCCTCTTCCTTCTGTGAGCAATGCCTATGCTATGGTATTACAGGTAGAAGAGCAAAAGGTTGTTTCTACCTGTTATGCAGATGTAAATGATCAAAATGCATTATATACAAATCAAAGGAATAATGGAAAAAAGATATGAGGGTTATAGGAGGAAACTTAGCAAGGAGGAGAAATAGAAGTTAAAATATAGCCATTGTGGTGGCAATGGGTATGAAAAGAGTGACTGTTTTGAGTTGGTGGGAATCCCAGACTGGTACAAGCGATTTAAAAATGAGAAAAGAAGGAATAATAGAGCCAATTGTGTTGATAATGAAGATGCTCTAAGCCATAGGGATGGTGTTTCAAGCCAGTTAGGGGAGCCGCATCCAGATGTGAATAAGCTCATCCAAGAAGAAGTAAGCAAGTATCTTAGAAACTATTTTAAGAATGCTAATGCAGGAGTTGGAAATTCAACAAATGCTGCAGCAAATCTAGTTGATGCAGGTGATATCACTCAAGATGATTCCAATATGAGTTACTATGCCTTTGGCCTTTCACAAGATACTCAACAGACAGAGTGGATTGTTGATTCTAGTGCAAGTATACATATGTGCTGCAACTCTGCCCTTATGCACAACATGAGGAAGCTTTCAGAACCACAGAAGATTTTCCTGCCCGATGGATCTAATTTGTTGGCAGATTATTGTGGAGAGGTTCAGTTGAATGATGATATTGTGCTACAAAATGTCTTGTATGCACCAACATTCACTCACAACTTGATTTCAGTTGGACAGATGGCCAAAGACATTCAAGGAAAGGTGTTATTTCTACCTTCTCATTGCTTGACACAGAATCAAGCCAATGATCATATCCTGGGTATAGGGAAATTGAAAGACAGATTACATGTTTTCAAACATGTTGATTCAGAAAAGTTCTGTACTACACAGTGCAATAATGATATGTCTCTTCAACAATGGCATGAGTATTTAGGTCATCCTTCAGCTGGGAGTATGAGGCATGTGCCTCACCTCAAGAGATATTTCACAGATGCTGGTTTTAATGAATTTCATAGTTGTGAAATCTGTTATAGGGCTAAACAAAAAAGACAACCCTTTCCCTCAGATTTCATTTTTTTATCTTTTTATATTTTGATCCAATTTCTACGCAAATTGATTTCTCTTTCTTTCTCCTTATTTTTCACTTATCGTTTCTTTTCTCTCACCGCTTTCTTCATTTTTTTTTGCTCCTTAGGTTCATCATTTTTCTGATATCGATATACGGCATGTTTTTTTTTCCTCCTTAGTTTCATCGCTTTCATGATATCGATCAACGGCATGTTGACGGAATCATTTTTTTTTTGTAACTTTTCTGTGGTGCCCAACAATTTTTTTTATCGTTCTTACCTTTGTTGGTTCTATCCTTCTCCTGTGCCATGATGTTGTCAATTTTTTTTCCTATTGGAACAACCGCCTCATCCTACATAAATCAAAGATGTTTCATGAATCGGTGATGGCAGCGCATTTAGAGAGACAAATTTTTTCCGTATTTTTTTAGTTTTTTCATGAATTTCATGAATGCGTGTTTCCCAAGATTTTCTAATTTGATGTTGTAGATTAATGTTGAGCGATGTTACGAGTTATTAGCAAAAAGTGGATTATTTGTTTGGATTATGAGAGCAGTGAGACAACTCATGCTTGGGATTTTTATATTACATGTAACTATATTTTTGTTTTTTTCATTTTTTCCTTTGAAGAAATTAATGATACACTGATGTTTGAATGTGAGGAATTATTTGTTTGCAATGAAAATTCGAAAATAAGTACATCATTAGTCTCATTAATGTTGATAACTATATTTTCTTACATTTGATATATTTTGTTGATCTACATAAAAAAACAAATGACCACATGCTTGGAGCGCAATGTTCAGAATTTGGCAGAAAGTAGATTATTTGTTAGGAGAGCAGTGAAACAATACATCATACATATATGGTTGGGAATTTTCATATTCAAAATTTGAAGCAAATTTGTGGGAATGAAGTGAAGGCTGATCAGTTTGAAAGATGATCACATTTGAATTGATAGGATTAAAAACGACTTACAACACTCTCCCCTCTTTAGAATGGTGAATTATCAAGCGGGGCGTGACAGTTTTAAAAATTATATAGATATAACGTATCTGATTACTGAAAGAAATTTCATATTTCGTTTATGAGTCAGTATCTCGCTTGTATAGTAAGTCGGGTTTCGAATAAGGTTTGAATCCAACTTTGATGCAATATCTTTGATATATAGCAGCGTTTTGAATCCAACTTATCTAGTTAAAATGTTAGGCGAAGGCTATTGTAATAGATTAACATGCTTGAGGAGTATTATAATCGTAATGTTGCAGATTTCTAGTTGATATCATAATTGCAAAAATTCACTACACAAGAAAAACTTCAAACAACAAATACTGATACAGATCAAGAATACCACCGAACCAAACCCATTCTTCCACCCATCAGGCGCCACCCTTTTTCATGAAAGAACTAAAGAAATACGAAAAAAACTTGCGTCTTATAGTTGCGCTGTCACCAATTCATGCAATATCTTTGATTTATGTGGGTTGCAGCAGCCGCTCCAGATTCTAATAGAAAAAAAATTTGACAACTTCACGGCACAGGAGAAGAAAAGAACCGACAAAGACAGTAATGATAACAAAAATTGTTGGGCACCGCAGAAAAATTACAAAAAAAAAACATGTCGTTGATCGATATCAGAAAAACGATGAATCTAAAGAGGAAAAATATGAGGAATAAAGCGGTGAGAGAAAAGAAACGATCGGTGAAAAAATAAGGAGAAAGAAAGAGAAATCAATTTGCGTAAAAATTGGATCAAAATATTAAAAGAGAAAAAAATTGAAATCTGACCTGGATTTAGTCGCTCACAAGGGCGCTCAAGAGGAGCGCTCAGCATATCAAAACTGTGTGTGTGTGTGTGTGTGTGTGTGTATATTTTCACACGTTCCCATATATGTATATATAATATAGTTCATGCGCACAACACACACATACATATATATGCATACTATATATATATATAGGATTTGGTTCAAATGAGAACGGTGCTTCATGTAGGAACGTGAGAACGGGCTTGTTTAGTGTAATTTTAGTGCTTTTCTTACTGTATTTTGATGCAATTTTTAATTTTTTTTTTACTGCTTTTCTTATTGTATTTTAGTGCTAGATGATTTAGCACCAAAATAAAATAAAAAAAGCACTGAAATTACACTAAACAAGCCCGTTCTCACGTTCTCACATGAAGCACTGTTCTTATTATAACCAACCCCATATATATATATATATACTTAATCACACACGCATACACATTCACGTAAATAGATGTTTTATAATTATGCATGGCATGCATATATATACTTATATATATGTGTATGTATAGATATAAATTGTCTAGCATTATGTTATTTTTTAAATTATTAAAGTATTATGTTAATTAATTATTATTATATTAGGCGGCGCGCGGATATATTTAATACTTTCAAGTTCAAGTAAAGGTGTGATATTCTCCCGGAGAATATATGATCAAAATATTCGTTTATCCTTATTATGCATTTTATGCAGTTTATATGTGGAAATTATATGTTCGGCCTACGGGCTTGATACGATCTAAACAATTAATCTAGGACAAATCTAGAGACGTAGCGGAAGACTTCTAAGAATTGAAACACGTTAACTAATGAAGGGCTTCAATCCGACTCAACAAAAACAGCTAAAAATACGATTAATCTAGACAACTAGAATACCTAGACAATGATACGAACTATGTAACACAATACCAAGGTAGGAAGGGATGGAAATCGGCGTATAGGGGCTATAATTTTAGGTGAAAGCCGTGTGTGACGATAATGAAGAAAGGCTTGGGTAGGTAGGATATGTTAAGGATCAAATGAACTTACGGATTGGATGGGACGAGGTAGGACTCGAACTCGAACTCATGGAATTGGTTGAGGCATGCGATGAGGGGCTGAATGGATGTCGTCGATATGGTGGTGGACGGATGAAGATATTGTGGCGAATCACAACCCGATAATCTCATTGAATCTCAAACGTATCCAAGGTTGAAATCTCCAAGTTGATCTTCGATTAGCTAATACCGGTTAATCCCTCAAGTGGATTAAGCAATACCCTTGAGTAAGACTTAGATGTGCTAATTCTAAAAATGATAATTTTCTTGATGGAAAACAATCAAAAGAATATAAAAATTTGAGACACAATTGGATGCAAAAGCAAAATAACTTCAATAATGTCTAAAGTAACAATGTATCATGAAGCACCTATTTATAAGTCTCATAGGGCCGAAAATACTAGTCTATATGGCCGAAAATTGATGCTCCAAAAAGAGATCCAACTAGACTAGGAAATTACCTAAACTAGAGTTCTATTTAAGGTAGAATTTGACTTAATTAAAACTTTAGTCAACAACTATAACTATGACCGAAAATTACCCAAATAAATCAAATAAAATATGATCCAACTATAGTCTAAATTAAATAAAAATAACATTATAGTCTAAATAAAATCAACCCCTTAATTAAACAATTAGGGCTGAAAATCTGATCCACATGCACACACGATCACATCGACTTCTTCAACACATGCACACGTGCACTTCAACTCTTCAAGTTTAATTTTCCATGGTGTGATCTTGATCTTCAATAGTTAAGAAATTAACTATCTTGGAGCTGCCTTTCTCGACTTCTTCATCTCCAACATCGAGCTTTCTTCGAATTGTCACTTGCAAGTATGCTTGAAGCTTATTAGCTCTTGATCGAGTAATTGGTCCTTGAAATTGCAACTCCGGATCTTGATCTTTATTGTTGATAATGGCTTCATCAGGGCTGCAAGAAAAATTATTCAACCTACGGGTTGCATGTTCGGCCGACGGGCTGCAGGAAAAGTTACTCAACCTACGGGTTGCATGTTCGGCCTAAGGGCTGCAGAAAAATGATACTTTATATGCTATGTATTTATTGTTCATATTATATATAATCTGGATAAATGCAGTAATCCCACTGAGTTAATAGCACTCACCCCAAAGTTATTATATTTTCAGGTTTATGAAGTTCGGGCGATGACGTGGAGATGGAGCGATGGTCAAGATTAATTAAATATTATTTTATTTTAAATAGCACTTCTGCTGTATAAATAAAATATTTATATTTATGAAATTTTGGGACGTCACAGTTGGTATCAGAGTGGGTCTACGTTTCTGTAGACTTGCCAAAAAAATTGATTTATAAAAAAAAACCCATCATTTCATCTGCCGCATCGCGCCGAGAAAAGAGGTAAAAAAAAAGTTCGAGTTCTGCCAATGTTTATGGAATTATGAAATGTTTACGTATATTTTTTTAAGTCCTCATAATTAACTATAAGATTTTATGTTTAGATGTCTGGTTGAAAATTAGTACACAGGGTAAGGACTGGGAAATTAGTAATAGTCGGTTGGGTTGCCTAATTTCTAAATACATAATAATTTTTTACTTCATCCATTTCGTTTTGTTTGTTATTTTAGAATTTTATTCTAAAATTAACCGTTAATTTTTGGACTAATATATATCTCCCTTTTATATTACATAAAATTCTATTCATTTATATTTTCCTAAAAAGTTGAAAAAAATTTCTCTCTCCATATATTTGTATGGTTGAATTTGAGAAAGAGGGTGTCAAAATATATAAAATAACAAATATTTTGACATAAAAGAAAAAATCTAAAATAACAAACAAAACGAAACGGAGGGAGTATTTGAGTTGCCGATTTCGTAACTTTATGTTGCACCTAATCTGCATGCGCTTTGTCTAACTTTTACGTGCTTTAATAATTTATATTTTTATCAAATATTTGAGTAAATATTTATTAATATAAGGTTAGAAACTTGGTCTCTAAAAGAATATTGTTGGCCATAAAATAATACCGATGTGATTTATAAAACTTATCGGGAAATTCCAGGACTCCCGCATGGGCACGGGCCCCGAATTTTGTATTTTTTTATTATTATTATTTTGTAAATTATATTCTAACGACATAAATGATGATATTAGTAGATGTTTGTTAGGTTGATCACCTTTTTTTTCTTGTTATGTAAATGATATTGGTATGTTTTTTAACATTATTATGTGGAAAAAAAAACCACAACATTATTGTTTATGTAGTAAGAGATGAAACAAAACTGGAATTAAAATAATTAATATCTATTTATGGAGTAAGATATGTTCCCAAAATATTCTAAAAAATAAAATATAAAAACCGGGCACTATCGACTTTTCCAAATTATCACGGCCCTTATAAAATATGTTTGGGCCTTACATTCCATAGATTGGACTTTCAGAAGTGGTACTGGGCTTTTTAATGAATCGGGTCGGCCCTATTTTTCCATGAAAATTTAGCGGTGTTCTTTGACGGTCTTCTTTTCATTCTTGAAAATTTAAGAATAGTGTCAAGTCTTACTCTTTCTCCATGTCTTGTGGTAGTCTTCCTTGATTCCCAGGTACTTGTTTTTATTCTTTTCTTTTCTTCTTTTTTTTTTACAAATACAAATATGTACAAAAACTACATATTACAGATTATATATATATATAGACAAGAGTTCAAATGAGAACCAAAATCATATGTAGGAAATAGGAACTGATCCAAACCATCGGTTTAGTTATTTTGGACGTTCCAGATGCATCTTAAAAAATGGGGGCTAATTTGTAATTATTTTTTAATTGCTTTAAAACAAGGGTACAATAGTAATTCAAATTAACATTCCATATCAAATCACATCTTTTATGGAACGGTATATCTTGATGCAATATATTTTTTTTTTTACCTTTATTCTTATCTGTATTTCCATCGGTTCTTTTGATATTTATATTCATGTATCACATCTGCTTACAAGAAAAAAAAAATCAAAACGCAACCACCAAAATCTAATAGTGATGTTCATGCTCAATCGTGGGCACAATTCTTGTCCCAAAACTAGTAAGAGCTCTAACATGGTCGACCATGGAAACCTGCAACGCTTCCTCCTCATAAGCCATTCTCTCTATCTCCTCCATCCTCACCTTCTTCTTCGCGTTCACGATCAACGCCATCGTCAGCAAACTCAGCATAAACGCCCTCAACGCCGCTCCGATCACAAAATTATTCATATCGTTTGAATTTTTTTGATCATCTATTTGGATTACCAGTTGTTGTATCACAAGGGAAAATTTTAGATTGTACCTAGCTACCAAATTCTCGATCTGTTCTTTCAAGCTTTCTCAGTTTCGTTTATTGGCTCTGATGGAAGATCTAGGTGTTGTTTACAACACTATTGTTTATGGGAACACTATTGTTTATGGTTGTTCATGTACGACTTCATGAACACGGAATGTGAATACTATTGTTTATAGGTGTTTACAATACTATTGTTTGTGGTTTTTTTTATCTATATTCGTTATGTTTTGTCAAAAGGTTTTTTTTATTAAATGATATGTTAAATGGTAGCAAAACTTTACGGTGTAGTTAGCATTATTCAATAAGATTGTTAGCATATATCATATGTAATATATAATAGCATAATTATGCCTTTCTACTAGATTCGTCGTTGAATTACGTTATTGGTAGAATATTTTTTGTTTAATCAAATTACATGATTTGTATTACATGCAAATGACAAGTATGAATGTTGATTCCTTATTCAGTGTTGTTGGACATTACATACCAGATTGCAATACAGATCTAAAGTTATTTATTGGTCAAAATTTAAAACTCTTGAAGAGGGTATTGAATTTTATATTGTTTATGCTAAAGCCAGTTATTTTAATATTTGACTTGGGACGACTAGAAAGTATGATCACGATGTTATTCATTAGAGGTACATGTATTGCAATCGTGAGGGTGAAAAATTCAATTCCAGATGTTTGCTAGTTACAGGTAAACAATTTACAAACATAAACACAAAACTTCGCTACTTTCAATAAAATCATTTGCTATTTGACAGTTAAATTTTTATTATTTACAACACATATGTTTGCTAATTACATATAAACAATTTTCTAACAAACACACAAAAATTCGGTAAGTGGAGAGGCCCAAACCCATCAGGGTTGGGAGACATAATACACGTCTCCCTCAGTGTAAATAGAGGGAGGATGAGTGTATTTGATGACATACGATCAGCCCCTCTCTGTCACACTTAATTCCCTAGGTTATCCATACAGTTTAGTAGTTTGTAGCCCACTCTACATCTAAACAGGTATCGGGAATACAGTAGAAGATCGAGAAGTGTCACTACAGCCCCCTTAGGCGTCGATTACAGTAAGGAATAGCATGAGCTCGGCGTGTCTTCTACAGCAATGAGATTAGACCTTTAATCTCGTCGTCAACCCTACAATCTATGTAAGTTGGTACATCGATTTAATTTTATTGCGCTGCGTTAATTCGATGTTCTTGCATAGTATGTTTAACATGGTTATTTGCATCACACATAAAATCATGATTTGCATACGCACATTAGAATTATAGATTATCCGATTAGATCATGTGGGGCGTAATTCGATAAAACCCCAACAACTGGTATCAGAGCTAGGTTTTGGTATTAATATAGGATTAATTCTATGATTATGTTCAAAAATTGCATTAAATTTGAATGATAATTTTGAGCTTAAATTTTCAGATTTATTGCGTGATATTTTCGAGCATGTTGTAATTAGGATTTGATGAATTTTGATGTAGAATGTTCGAAATTCTTGTTCTAATTACATGAGTAATTTTCGTCCTACATGAAATATGAAATTAGATAATGTTCTTCATGAATTTCCAGATTTATTTCATGTGTCTTTTTTGAAAAATTGGTTCTCCAATTTTTGAAAATTTTGATATAATTTTTCCTTAATTTGATCCAAAATTTTCGGTCCTATTAGTATTGGATATGGAATAGATTTTGATGTTATCAAAATTTCCATATCCTATACTAAGGGGGGGTCGAAATTTGGAGATTAAAATTGGTTTATGGTAATTTTTTATCTTACCTTATTTTAATCCAAGATTGATCCAAAATAGAATTTTAATTATCGTAGGTTTTTGAAGTGGATTAAAACTACCCTAATTTTAATTCTAGTAATTTTGGTATCTTGTAATATAATTTGGATGGTATTTTGACTTATATCAAAGTTTCAAATTATTTTAATAAATTAAGGGAGTGGGGCGAAAATCTAGGGTTTAAAATTTTGAGGATTAATTTTTGACCTAGGTCGAAAATTTCCAGATTTTATTCCTTAGGTATTTTCAAAATTTTAAGATATAATTTGGTGGATAATTGTGATCAATTTCCAAATATTATCTTATAGTAATTTTTGAAATTACTAAGATATACTTTGGTAGAAAATTTTAATTAATTTCCAAAGTTAATCTTAAGGATAAATTCGAATATGTTAAGATTTTATTTGGTAGATAATTATGGCTAATTTCCAAATATGAGATCTTATGGATCTATTCAAAATTTAGTTGATTTAATTTGGTGGATAATTATTAATTAATTTCCAAATAAATCAAGTATTGATTTTCGAAAATCTTTAATTTAATTAAAGAGGTAATTTTCGAAAATTATGCATGCATAGATACCATGTGCTATTTTATGGATAACATTTAATTATGATAGTTGTATCTGTAGATGGTATTTTTTGCAGGTGAAACCAACTATCGTGGCTTTTAATTTTATGTTGAATGTGATGTTTACTTTATGGTGAAAAAAACTCTAACTCATGTAGGAGAAACAATAGACTGCCTTTTTTTTTTAAGGACAACAACTTAGGCCGATTTGAAAAAGAGGACAAATTTATTACGGGCTGAAATATAAGGACATTAACATTTAAGTGTTGCGTACGTAGTTCGTTCGGGCTGAAAATTGGCCTACGAATGCAATACTTAAATGTTAATATCCTTAAATTTCAGCCCGCAATAAATTTGTCCTCTTTTCTAAATCGGCCTAAGTTGTTGTCCTTAAAAAAAACTCTAACTTTATATATTAATATAATTATCCGTTTCAAAATATCTGTTCATTAATAATCACAATCTTCACTATTACTAAATCCAAAAGCCAACTTGTAAATAAGTTGTAACCACTTGATTTTATCTACTGTATAGTTGGCCATGTGAGAGTTAGGTAGTGGAGTGAGATGTGTAGCGAAGGTACATTAATTAGGCAGATGGTGAATTATTGATGGATTAATATTTTCAAATTTCAATCCGATCATGATGGGGGAATTAAGAGTAAGTAGTGAGATTATTGAGATGGGGTGATTAATTAGGCTGATGTTCGGTGGAGTGGGGATTGAGATGGATGGATTATATTAGGTATAAATTAATTAGCAATACCGAATATGTTAGTTATGTTTATGTATTGCATTGCTACTCTCTTTTGTTTTGTTATTTCATGCATGCATTAATAAATGAAGTTTATTGAAAATTAATTTATAAATTATTATATGAAAAAGAATGGTGATACATGCATGATCTCGGGAGGAGTCTTATATTATTCAAATTTGAGAAATTTATAGCTAACCTACCTTTCGGATCATAAATCATTTTTTTGTTTTGTGTAGTTAAACACTAAGAGCTTCTCCAAGAGGCTCTGTAAACAGCAGATGTGGAGTGAATAACCAAAATTCCTTTCTCCAACAGACGCTTCACAGCTCGGTAGATTTAGCGGAGGTGAACGGTACCCCGGTTGATTAACCGAGGTACTGTTCATCTCGGTACCTTTTTCTTTTTTTTTTCTTTTTTTTGTTTTTTGTTTTTCATAATACAAATTAATTTATTTTGCGTATTTTTTTTATTTTCTATTAGATTTCTTCAATTGTTTGAAAATTATTTTATACATTAATTAAGTAAATGCTATTACATTAATTTAAAAATCTAACTAAACACAAAATACATAATTAATAAAAATAGAATTACATAAACATTTAACAATACAAAGCCACAAATATATTAATAATCGATACAAAGCAACAATATATTACAATAAACAATACAAATGCATAATTAATATATATATATATATATAATCATATTTAATTAAATAATTCGATAAAAAAATTAAATTAATAGTAAAGAGTATAAAAAGGGAATATTCTATTGTAGGGTGAAATGTAGAGTGATGCTGTTGGAGATGAAAATTGAAAATCTGTAACTTTAACTGTAGTGTAGTGTAGAGTTAACTGTATTCTGGTGAAAACTGTTGGAGATGGCCTAATTGTTTATGTCAAAAACAAAAACAAAACAAAATAAAAATCGAGTAGTGGGATTGAGATATGGGGTGATTAGGTAGAAATATAATTAGGCAAGAGTACGAATGTTAGGCTTGAATGTTCTATAATTGTAATTCATTTCTACTCTCCTCTATTTTGCTATTGCATGCATTAATTGATATTGTTCTTCATTTTGAAGAAATAATGGCCGAATCAAGAATTATACTTTTAAATTATCAACCCATCCTTCAATCCCAGATTGGGGAATTTAGAGTAAGTGGGATTGATTAAGGCGATCGATGCATGCCAAATGTTTAAGCGGTGTGGATTGATTACGCAGATGTGGGAGGTTATTACACGGTAGCGAAGTGGTGGTGAAAGTGGCGGAGCAGCTATATATGCCTATAAATATAACATCAAACTCCGCCGTCATTCCACATCGATCCACTGATCCACCTCAATCATCTAAATCAAAATATCCCTTTCCTTTCTATCTAGCTTTCATCATATCGTTTCAAAATGCAGCTGCAGCCAATATTCCTGCAGTTTCTGGTTCTTCTTTCATCTTCCACCACCCCTTTGGTGGTGCTGTCACAGTCACAGACCACCACCGCCGCCGCCAAAAGCGTATTCATTTTGGCGGGGCAAAGTAACATGGTGGGTATGGGTGGGGTAACAAACGGCATATGGGACGGAGTAGTTCCTCCCGAGTGCCAACCCAATCCGTTAATTCTCCGTCTCAACGAGGACTTGGGGTTGAAGTGGGAGGAGGCCCGTGAGCCTCTCCACAAACTTTCTACCAACGACGGTTATGATATCTACGACGGGATAGGCCCCCGGCATGCCATTCGCGAACTCCCTGTTGAAAAGGGATCCGGCCATCGGCACCATCGGGTTGGTGCCCTGCGCGAAATTAGGGTCGCCAATCAGCTGGTGGAGCCGAGATTCCCCCAACTACAGCAGAATGCTGAGGCGGGCTCGGGCCGCCGTGAATGAGGGGGGCAGTCTTCGGGCCTTCCTATGGTATCAAGGGGAGTCCGACACCAAGAACATATCCAACGTGGAGGCATACCCGCGCCGGTTTGTGG
This sequence comes from Perilla frutescens, assembly GCA_026008535.1. NCBI lineage: Eukaryota > Viridiplantae > Streptophyta > Magnoliopsida > Lamiales > Lamiaceae > Perilla > Perilla frutescens. Next base: position 44,697,332 of record BRKX01000018.1, read on the forward strand.
AGCTGTTCAACAACGTTCGTGCCGATCTGCAGTCGCCTTCATTGCAGATCATTCAAGTGAGTAGTTCATCATTTGTTGATATATATATAATGAGTTTGAGTGATGAATTAAGATTTTGTTTGTGCAGGTGGCCTTGGCATCAGGCTTCAATGACAATTTTCAAGAAAGAATAAGGGAAGTTCAGTTGCAGACAGAGCTTCTTCCCAATGTGAAATGCGTCGATGCCGGCGGACTCCCACTCATTGAGCCTGATAAGCTGCATCTCACTACTGAGTCGCAAGTCAAGCTTGGAACGCTGCTAGCCGATGCATTCCTCCATGCATAAATTTATGTCCTTCATTTCTTTCTTAACTATATTATTGTAGGGGTGACAATTCATAGGTTATAATTCGATCGCCTAATTTATATATGTTGTATGAAGTTGTCTTTCTTATTATTTTATGTTACTCTCTCTATATCTTATTAATTTCTAATTGGAAAAAGTTGTTAACTTTGATATTATTTTAATACATTAAAAATTAAAATGTGATCACTATGTACCTATACTCCATCATGGAAAGCTAGATGGAACTCACTTTTAATTAGGAAACACCCATCAATACATATACGAATTATGGGCAAGCATGAGGGCGATCAATTTTGAACTTACATCGTCTCATTTTGTGTTATTTTCTAACTCTTTCTTCTATATTTCATGAGTGTTTGACATCGACTAGTGCCGGTGTTCCAAAAGTAATTATTTTTCATTATGGTTGTAAGACACTAGATATAGAAATATCAATTCTTATTCTCTTGCTCCAGTTACCATTTGCAAAATTTCTAAAATGAACGTAAGGAATTAGGATAACCTCCCCCCCCAAAAAAAAATAAAATAAAATCATGACCGTCCTTGAGTGTCATTCTTTTGGGAAGCTTGTGTTGAGGTGGTTAGTATTTTTGTTATCGATCTTTGGAGCATTTGGAAGTGGTTCTTCACTAATTGTAATATAATACTATATGTAGGTAGGAGGGACAAATTAAACAGACAATTCTTATAATAATATTATATCTTATAGTTTTTGTTTAATGGCATGCATGTCATGTGTTATTTGTTGTATCAACCTAGCTAACCTTTGTTATTTTATGGTTGCTCCTTAATATGAGACAAATATTAATTTCGATAGATCATATATAAGTAATTAAGAAATTAAATGTTCATGCATGTTTGCTCGATGTGTATTAATTATATGAAGTGGGGATGAATATATGCATGGGAGTTAATGACCCAATTAACATACAAATGTAATTAAGAGAAAAATAAATTATTATTTAATTTAATTTGTGATGTTTATTGTGGCGGCGATCCATCATCTACGAGTATAGCACAATGCCTATAAACAAGTTGAAGCTTATCAACTACACTTTGATTGTTCTTGCAATTGACGTTGTCGTCAAAAATGACTCTTGAGTCCTTGCAATCTTGTGAGAAGTGGGTAATAAAATCAAAGCAACACTGAGCTGACACACCAATTCGAACATCAACTCCTTGACATAGAAGATCGTTAATTTTATCTTTACACTCCACACCCAAACCCTCCTGCAGACAACCTTTTTTTGGATCATTTATTGAATATTCACTAATTTTGGATCCGTTAAGGATCGCCATACTCATTATGAGGGTTGTCACCATCATCTCAAATTTCAAAACCATGTTAATTAATTCAAAGAAACAGCTCGCTCGCTTCGATATTTGTTCTGATTTAATTTGGAGTAGTTTGTTATTTGCAATAATATATATAATTGCATTGTTTCGCTACTAGTGTTTATTTTTATAATAGAGATTGACTAGCTTGGTTGGTTTAAATTTATATAGGAGTTACCACTCAATTTAATTATCCATTAAAACTTAATTTAGGAGTTATAGAATGCCTCACATTTAATAAATAGTTTCTAATTTCTAGGACATGAAAAATTAAAGGGAAACGTGCAGTACTTATTTCCCAATATTATGGACATTATTCTCATCCGTGGATTTATTTTATTTTGGTTAGAACTCCAATTAAGTTGTATGACTACGAGGGAAAAAGTATATAATAAAATAATACTTTTATTTTAACTAGTACAGATAACGAGCGTTGCACATGTAGCCTATCATTAAACACCATAAAATCTTTAAAATCTGTAATATTAATAAATATTAATGGATAATTTTAGCAAAATATTATAATTATGCATAAATAATTTTGTATAGCATGGTAAATTGAAAATTATATAAATTATTTGGGCATTCACATCAATAGTTGCATTTAAATTATATTTGTCAGAAATTTTATCTAAGATTTTGAAAGTGGTACAATATATATTAGAAATAGTTGATATTTACTTTGTACAATTAATTTTACGTGTGATTTTATAGAGGTTATGAATATGATAAAAAAATTTGTGATATGTTTATAGTTATATTACTAATAAAGGAAAAAAATTCAAGTAACTAGTGCCTCAATAATTACACAGGATTGAATGACATGGATCTTTCTCGTTATTTTATGTTACTCTCTCTACATCTTGTTAATTCCTAGTCATAACCAGGGGCGGAACTACATGGGGGCTAGGGGGGGCTGTAGCCCCCCCCAACTATTTTTTTTTTTTTTTTTTAACTATTAGTTTTATTTTTTTCAATGATAGCCCCCTTAGCAGTTGTTGGAGAAAAAGGCGAGGGGGCTAAGAGGAAGAAGAAGAAGGAGATGGAGATGGGATGTGGCTGTGTGGAGTTGCAGTTGCAGTTGCAGGCTTGTAGCATCAAAGAAGAAGAAGATGAACGATGGTGGGTCATGGGATGGGAGTCATTAGTTAATAGTTAATATATTAATAATAGATAGATAGATAGGGTCTAGATGTCTGGTGGTCTAGGAACCTATAAATTTATGATGGAAATAATATCTATTGTCAAATTAAAGTGTCAAACACTCAACCAAATTTAATAAAAGTGTTGTTTCAAAAACACACTTTAAAAAAAACGAAAGCACAATTTAATTGAATTAAAGAGCCAAGTTCTCAAACCTAAACCAATTACTTAAAAAAAATTGAGAGAACGACCGAGAGCCGAGAGGCGAGGAAGCTGTTTTCTTTCTCTCATTTTTCTTTTCAGTAGCAGTCTCGCATATAACAGAGGTAATTTTTTTAAAATTTACTTTTAAATACTAAATATTTTGTTATTTTTGAAATTATGTTTCATGATTTTTAGTCTTTTTCTTTGGTATTATTTGAGGTTAGTCGTTTAAAATTGTTAAGTTTCATGTTTATATAGTTATATTTGTAGATTATTAAATCAATTGTGGTGTGGGTCAGTGGGTATTTAGTTGAATTCAATTTATATGTATTTATTTTTAACTTGGAATGAAATTAGGGTTTAAGATTTGGGTTTGAATTAGGATCTTGGAGTAGTTGAAATTGGGCAGTTAATTATTATGACTTATGAATTGAAACTGTGAATTATCATTAAATTTCATTATTTGAATCAATTTGTTTTGAATTTTTAATTTATGTAGAATATGGAGCGATTTTTAAAAAGATATCGTAGTGGTCCATCTTCTTCATCTTCCAATGAACCCGATGCTAATGTTTCTGTGGAAAATCAATCTCGGATAGAAGTAGAATTGAACTTAAATGAGATTGTTAGTGATCCGGGATTACGAAAACCAATTGAGGAGTTTGATATTGCCATTCGAGATCAAGTACGTAGGGAGTATTTGACAAGGGGGCCTTGTCAACCAATGGATCATAAGTATCCGAAAATAATAGACGGCAAGCAGACAAGATGTTTTAGAAAGGATTGGTATACAGATTTTGTTTGGTTGGAGTATAGCATATCAAAAGATGCTGCCTTTTGTTTTTGGTGTTATCTTTTCAAACAAAAAAATAAAGGAGGTCGATATGCAGAGGATGCCTTTATAAAATCGGGATTCAATAATTGGAAAAAAGCAATAGATAAATTTAAGGATCATGTTGGAGCTGTAAACAGTTGTCACAATAATGCTAGAATAAAGTTTGAGTCTTTTAAAGATCAAAGGCATAGTGTGGCAAATATGTTCCGTTCAAATAGTCATGAAATGGATATTGCTTATCGCACTCGTTTGACGGCTGTATTGGATGTAACTCGTTTTCTTTTAAAGCAAGGATTGCCTTTTCGTGGACATGATGAGTCAGCCAGTTCTTTAAATAGAGGCAATTTTCTAGAATTGGTTGAATGGTATAGTCAACGAAATGAAAACATTTTCAAAGTTTTGGGTCAAAATGCTCCTGCAAATAATCAAATGACTTCCCCAAAAATTCAGAAAGAATTAGCACATGCATGTGCTTCCGAGATCACACTTGCCATAATCAATGATATTGGGGATAGAGTTTTTACTCTTTTGGTTGATGAGGCTCGGGATAGTTCAATGAAAGAGCAAATGGGAGTTGTTTTAAGATATGTTAACAAAGAAGGATATGTGATTGAGAGATTTCTTGCAATTGTGCATGTGACTGACACAAGGTCTCAATCCTTAAAAGATGCTATTGATGCTCTATTTTCACATCATAATCTATCATTATCCAAAATCAGAGGTCAAGGATATGACAGGGCTTCTAATATGCGGGGCGAGTTCAATGGGTTAAAATCTTTAATATTGCAAGAAAATCCTCATGCCATGTATGTTCATTGTTTCTCTCATCAACTTCAATTGATTGTTGTTGCTGTTGCTAAGGGAATCAGAGGTGTGAAAGACCTTTTTAGCTATGTTTCCATGATTGTGAATACGGTAGGAGCATCATGTAAAAGGAAAGATGAGCTACGGCAGATAGAACATGACAGGATAGTTAGTGAACTTGATAGTGGAGAAAGGCAAAGTGGAAGAGGAAGAAACCAAGAAACCAATTTGGTAAGGCCTGGAGATACTCGATGGGGTTCGCATTACTTTACATTACTTCGACTATGTAAAATGTGGACTTCAGTGGAGCAAGTGTTGCAAAATGTACGAGATGATGCTACTTCTTCTGAAAACAGAATGACTGCTGAAGGTTTGATTGAAAAAATGGATACTTATGAGTTTGTTTTTCTGTTGCACTTGATGAAATATATATTGGGAATCACACATGACTTGTCTCTTGCTTTGCAACAAAAGGATCAAAATATTATTCAAGCCATGTCATTGATCAAAAGTGTGAAATGTCAATTGCAAAGTTTTAGGGAAGATGGGTGGGAGATCATTTTGAAAGAAGTGAACAGATTTTGTGAAGTGAATAATATCTCTGTGATTGATATGGAAGATAGTATAACAAAGCGTGGTCATAAAAGATACGAAGGTCAAGTCATCACAAATTTACATTATTATCGGGTTGATATATTTTATCAGGTATTTTTAATAAATTTGAAGTATTTTGATTAATTTTGTTATGAAATAAATAAATTCTTCATTAATGTTATCATGATTTTAATCCCTGCAGGTTGTTGATCTAACTATACAAGAGATGAATAATCGATTTTCAGAGGTTAGTACAGAAGTACTAGGTTGCATATCATGTCTTGATCCAAGAAATTCTTTTGCTCAATTCAACATTGATCGACTGACGAGACTTGCTGATTTATATCCTGAGGACTTCTCACAAAGTGATTGTTTATATCTTCCTCAACAACTTAGCAATTTCATTGCTAATGTTCGGTATGATTCTCAATTTTCTACAATTACCAATTTGGGAAGTCTTGCTCGGGAAATGGTTAGAACTGGTAAACATACAGTTTTTCCATTAGTTTATCGTATGATTGAGTTGGCATTAGTTTTACCTGTTGCTACTGCTTCTGTTGAAAGAGCTTTTTCTGCAATGAAAATTATCAAGACTGATTTGCGTAATCGAATGGGAGATGAGTGGATGAATGATAGTCTGGTTGTTTACATTGAGAATGATATTTTTTCAAGAATTGGTAATGAGCAGATATTGCAGCGCTTCCAATCGATGGACACACGCAGATATCAGTTGCCACCACTTTCTCAAACGACCACATCTATTACATCACCAAGTGTCAATTTTTAGATTAGTTTTAGTGTATGAAATATTTAAACATTTGTATTGATATTAAAATTGTGTTTTTTCATGTCATAATGCTTTGTAATTAAGTATATAATTATTTGACCGTGTGAAAAAAATATATACAATAAGTATAATAGCCCCCCTAGAAAAAAAATCCTGGTTCCGCCACTGGTCATAACTCATTTAATTCTGATTAATGAAAAAGTTGTGAAATTTGATTATTTTAACACATTAAAAATTAAAATGTCATCACTACGTACCTATACTCCATCATGGAAAGCTAGATGGAACGAACTTAATTAGGAAAAACACCCATCAATACATCTACGAATTATGGGCAAGCATGAGGGCGATCAATTTTGAACTTACATCGTCTCATTGTGTTATTTTCTAACTTTTTCTTCTTTATTTCATAAGTGTTTGACATGGACTAGCGCCGGTGTTCCCAAAGTAATTATTTTTCACTATGGTTAAAAAACACTAGATATAGAAATATCAATTCTTATTCATTTACTCCAATTACCATCTGCAAAATTTCAAATTTTTCTAAAATGAACGTTAGGAATTAGGATAACCTCCCCCACCCAAAAAAAAACCAAATAAAATCATGTATTCCACTTTTTCTGTGCCATTTGGTATCTCATTTGGATTTTTATTAAATTTTCATCCATTTTTTATGTCTATTGCGCTTTGACCTCTAATGGTGCATAAGATGTACACACTAGAACCAACATAATCAAATAATCCTTAGTCTAGGAATGTTGTTGGGAAATTATTAGGAAAAACTATTAGCTCGTGGAGCCGAGATTCCCCCAACTATAGCAGAATGCTGAGGCGGGCTCGGCCGCCGTGAATGAGGAGGGCATTCTTCGGGCCTTCCTATTGTATCAAAGGGAGTCCGACACCAGGAACATATCCAATGTGGAGGCATACCCGCGCTGGTTGGTGGGGCTGTTCAACAACGTTCGTGCTTATCTGCAGTCGCCTTCAGTGTAGATCATTCAAGTGAGTAGTTGTAGTAGTAGTAGTGTATCTTCAATTCTTCATAATTAATTGTTAATTAAATATTTGTGCAAGTGGCCTTGGCGTCACGCTTCAATGTTAATTTTACGGAAAGAATAAGAGAAGTGCAGTTGCAGACAGAGCTTCCCATTGTGACATGTGTTGATGCCGGCGGACTCCCGCTCAATACTGATAATGTGCATCTCACTACTGCATCGCAGGTCAAGCTCGGAACGATGCTTGCTGACGCTTTCCTTCAAGATTAAATTTAATTATCTTAATTTATTAACTATAATAATATTGTATATATGTAGGACTGTAGGAGTCACAAACTGTTGAAGTGTTCATATTTCAGCTCAAGCAATGCATGCACATGCAGATATTTTTCCACGTTAGCATGGGTTGCATGGATAATAATTTTCTTTTCACGGTGCAGGACCACATTGCAGGATCCGTCTCACACAGCTTGGGTTAATCTCGATCATCCAAATAAGCACCCAAGGAACGTGTAGCCTCACCGTTGGATTCTGGAAGATATTTTTAGTTAGATATTTTCCCGCTTTTGCTGCTCTCTCTATGATTAGTATAAATAAGAAACAAACACAGTTCTATTGTAATTTTTGTGATTTTGAGTGATCAAGGATTGTGATCAATTACACCAATTTGTATTAAGTGTTTTTTCAATAAATAAAATAATGATACTTTCCTTCCATTTCTTTTCAATTTCTTCATGGTACCAAAGCCAATATCTTCAGAATCGGTATTGATTTATTGATTGAAGTTGATTCACCGATTGTGAATCCATTTTTTTTCTGAGTGATTTCACCTATTAAATTGAGTGAGTAAACTCTGTCGTCTTGGTGTTTGACAGAATGCTAAAGCAAAATCAAAGGATGCCATGGAACAAACTTGTTCTCAAAGAAAGAAGATTTCATGTAGCAAATGATAAGGATGAAGAACAGGCTGGTAGCAGCCATAGATCGAATGTTCAGATGGCAAATGATGCAAATTGTGATCATTATGCTGCTCGTGATGATTATCACATGGAGATGACTGCTTATCGTGCTCAAAGCAATGATGTTTTACATCTACATGTGAATGACCATCCAGGTATGGTCCTCACTACGGATCTTCTTACAGAAAAAAAAAAAACTTTCATAGCTGGTCTAGGGAAATTAAATGTGGATTAGCTGCAAAGAATAAACTTGACTTTGTTGATGGTAGCTTATTAGAACCGCATATATCAACTTCCTAGAGAATTGGCTACTTATGCACAAGGAACATAATCTTTTTTGTTGTATTATCATAATCTGCAAAGCTTATGGGATGACATAAACCTTCTAGTTCCTTGTCATGTATGTTCTTGTGGAGCAGTAGAGATAAATAAGAGAAATGAAGAGAATGAACGGTTAATGCAGTTTCTGATGGGTTTGAACGATTCCTATGAAGTAATTCGAAACCAGATTCTGATACTTGATCCTCTTCCTTCTGTGAGCAATGCCTATGCTATGGTATTACAGGTAGAAGAGCAAAAGGTTGTTTCTACCTGTTATGCAGATGTAAATGATCAAAATGCATTATATACAAATCAAAGGAATAATGGAAAAAAGATATGAGGGTTATAGGAGGAAACTTAGCAAGGAGGAGAAATAGAAGTTAAAATATAGCCATTGTGGTGGCAATGGGTATGAAAAGAGTGACTGTTTTGAGTTGGTGGGAATCCCAGACTGGTACAAGCAATTTAAAAATGAGAAAAGAAGGAATAATAGAGCCAATTGTGTTGATAATGAAGATGCTCTAAGCCATAGGGATGGTGTTTCAAGCCAGTTAGGGGAGCCGCATCCAGATGTGAATAAGCTCATCCAAGAAGAAGTAAGCAAGTATCTTAGAAACTATTTTAAGAATGCTAATGCAGGAGTTGGAAATTCAACAAATGCTGCAGCAAATCTAGTTGATGCAGGTGATATCACTCAAGATGATTCCAATATGAGTTACTATGCCTTTGGCCTTTCACAAGATACTCAACAGACAGAGTGGATTGTTGATTCTAGTGCAAGTATACATATGTGCTGCAACTCTGCCCTTATGCACAACATGAGGAAGCTTTCAGAACCACAGAAGATTTTCCTGCCCGATGGATCTAATTTGTTGGCAGATTATTGTGGAGAGGTTCAGTTGAATGATGATATTGTGCTACAAAATGTCTTGTATGCACCAACATTCACTCACAACTTGATTTCAGTTGGACAGATGGCCAAAGACATTCAAGGAAAGGTGTTATTTCTACCTTCTCATTGCTTGACACAGAATCAAGCCAATGATCATATCCTGGGTATAGGGAAATTGAAAGACAGATTACATGTTTTCAAACATGTTGATTCAGAAAAGTTCTGTACTACACAGTGCAATAATGATATGTCTCTTCAACAATGGCATGAGTATTTAGGTCATCCTTCAGCTGGGAGTATGAGGCATGTGCCTCACCTCAAGAGATATTTCACAGATGCTGGTTTTAATGAATTTCATAGTTGTGAAATCTGTTATAGGGCTAAACAAAAAAGACAACCCTTTCCCTCAGATTTCATTTTTTTATCTTTTTATATTTTGATCCAATTTCTACGCAAATTGATTTCTCTTTCTTTCTCCTTATTTTTCACTTATCGTTTCTTTTCTCTCACCGCTTTCTTCATTTTTTTTTGCTCCTTAGGTTCATCATTTTTCTGATATCGATATACGGCATGTTTTTTTTTCCTCCTTAGTTTCATCGCTTTCATGATATCGATCAACGGCATGTTGACGGAATCATTTTTTTTTTGTAACTTTTCTGTGGTGCCCAACAATTTTTTTTATCGTTCTTACCTTTGTTGGTTCTATCCTTCTCCTGTGCCATGATGTTGTCAATTTTTTTTCCTATTGGAACAACCGCCTCATCCTACATAAATCAAAGATGTTTCATGAATCGGTGATGGCAGCGCATTTAGAGAGACAAATTTTTTCCGTATTTTTTTAGTTTTTTCATGAATTTCATGAATGCGTGTTTCCCAAGATTTTCTAATTTGATGTTGTAGATTAATGTTGAGCGATGTTACGAGTTATTAGCAAAAAGTGGATTATTTGTTTGGATTATGAGAGCAGTGAGACAACTCATGCTTGGGATTTTTATATTACATGTAACTATATTTTTGTTTTTTTCATTTTTTCCTTTGAAGAAATTAATGATACACTGATGTTTGAATGTGAGGAATTATTTGTTTGCAATGAAAATTCGAAAATAAGTACATCATTAGTCTCATTAATGTTGATAACTATATTTTCTTACATTTGATATATTTTGTTGATCTACATAAAAAAACAAATGACCACATGCTTGGAGCGCAATGTTCAGAATTTGGCAGAAAGTAGATTATTTGTTAGGAGAGCAGTGAAACAATACATCATACATATATGGTTGGGAATTTTCATATTCAAAATTTGAAGCAAATTTGTGGGAATGAAGTGAAGGCTGATCAGTTTGAAAGATGATCACATTTGAATTGATAGGATTAAAAACGACTTACAACACTCTCCCCTCTTTAGAATGGTGAATTATCAAGCGGGGCGTGACAGTTTTAAAAATTATATAGATATAACGTATCTGATTACTGAAAGAAATTTCATATTTCGTTTATGAGTCAGTATCTCGCTTGTATAGTAAGTCGGGTTTCGAATAAGGTTTGAATCCAACTTTGATGCAATATCTTTGATATATAGCAGCGTTTTGAATCCAACTTATCTAGTTAAAATGTTAGGCGAAGGCTATTGTAATAGATTAACATGCTTGAGGAGTATTATAATCGTAATGTTGCAGATTTCTAGTTGATATCATAATTGCAAAAATTCACTACACAAGAAAAACTTCAAACAACAAATACTGATACAGATCAAGAATACCACCGAACCAAACCCATTCTTCCACCCATCAGGCGCCACCCTTTTTCATGAAAGAACTAAAGAAATACGAAAAAAACTTGCGTCTTATAGTTGCGCTGTCACCAATTCATGCAATATCTTTGATTTACGTGGGTTGCAGCAGCCGCTCCAGATTCTAATAGAAAAAAAATTTGACAACTTCACGGCACAGGAGAAGAAAAGAACCGACAAAGACAGTAATGATAACAAAAATTGTTGGGCACCGCAGAAAAATTACAAAAAAAAAACATGTCGTTGATCGATATCAGAAAAACGATGAATCTAAAGAGGAAAAATATGAGGAATAAAGCGGTGAGAGAAAAGAAACGATCGGTGAAAAAATAAGGAGAAAGAAAGAGAAATCAATTTGCGTAAAAATTGGATCAAAATATTAAAAGAGAAAAAAATTGAAATCTGACCTGGATTTAGTCGCTCACAAGGGCGCTCAAGAGGAGCGCTCAGCATATCAAAACTGTGTGTGTGTGTGTGTGTGTGTGTGTGTATATTTTCACACGTTCCCATATATGTATATATAATATAGTTCATGCGCACAACACACACATACATATATATGCATACTATATATATATATATAGGATTTGGTTCAAATGAGAACGGTGCTTCATGTAGGAACGTGAGAACGGGCTTGTTTAGTGTAATTTTAGTGCTTTTCTTACTGTATTTTGATGCAATTTTTAATTTTTTTTTTACTGCTTTTCTTATTGTATTTTAGTGCTAGATGATTTAGCACCAAAATAAAATAAAAAAAGCACTGAAATTACACTAAACAAGCCCGTTCTCACGTTCTCACATGAAGCACTGTTCTTATTATAACCAACCCCATATATATATATATATACTTAATCACACACGCATACACATTCACGTAAATAGATGTTTTATAATTATGCATGGCATGCATATATATACTTATATATATGTGTATGTATAGATATAAATTGTCTAGCATTATGTTATTTTTTAAATTATTAAAGTATTATGTTAATTAATTATTATTATATTAGGCGGCGCGCGGATATATTTAATACTTTCAAGTTCAAGTAAAGGTGTGATATTCTCCCGGAGAATATATGATCAAAATATTCGTTTATCCTTATTATGCATTTTATGCAGTTTATATGTGGAAATTATATGTTCGGCCTACGGGCTTGATACGATCTAAACAATTAATCTAGGACAAATCTAGAGACGTAGCGGAAGACTTCTAAGAATTGAAACACGTTAACTAATGAAGGGCTTCAATCCGACTCAACAAAAACAGCTAAAAATACGATTAATCTAGACAACTAGAATACCTAGACAATGATACGAACTATGTAACACAATACCAAGGTAGGAAGGGATGGAAATCGGCGTATAGGGGCTATAATTTTAGGTGAAAGCCGTGTGTGACGATAATGAAGAAAGGCTTGGGTAGGTAGGATATGTTAAGGATCAAATGAACTTACGGATTGGATGGGACGAGGTAGGACTCGAACTCGAACTCATGGAATTGGTTGAGGCATGCGATGAGGGGCTGAATGGATGTCGTCGATATGGTGGTGGACGGATGAAGATATTGTGGCGAATCACAACCCGATAATCTCATTGAATCTCAAACGTATCCAAGGTTGAAATCTCCAAGTTGATCTTCGATTAGCTAATACCGGTTAATCCCTCAAGTGGATTAAGCAATACCCTTGAGTAAGACTTAGATGTGCTAATTCTAAAAATGATAATTTTCTTGATGGAAAACAATCAAAAGAATATAAAAATTTGAGACACAATTGGATGCAAAAGCAAAATAACTTCAATAATGTCTAAAGTAACAATGTATCATGAAGCACCTATTTATAAGTCTCATAGGGCCGAAAATACTAGTCTATATGGCCGAAAATTGATGCTCCAAAAAGAGATCCAACTAGACTAGGAAATTACCTAAACTAGAGTTCTATTTAAGGTAGAATTTGACTTAATTAAAACTTTAGTCAACAACTATAACTATGACCGAAAATTACCCAAATAAATCAAATAAAATATGATCCAACTATAGTCTAAATTAAATAAAAATAACATTATAGTCTAAATAAAATCAACCCCTTAATTAAACAATTAGGGCTGAAAATCTGATCCACATGCACACACGATCACATCGACTTCTTCAACACATGCACACGTGCACTTCAACTCTTCAAGTTTAATTTTCCATGGTGTGATCTTGATCTTCAATAGTTAAGAAATTAACTATCTTGGAGCTGCCTTTCTCGACTTCTTCATCTCCAACATCGAGCTTTCTTCGAATTGTCACTTGCAAGTATGCTTGAAGCTTATTAGCTCTTGATCGAGTAATTGGTCCTTGAAATTGCAACTCCGGATCTTGATCTTTATTGTTGATAATGGCTTCATCAGGGCTGCAAGAAAAATTATTCAACCTACGGGTTGCATGTTCGGCCGACGGGCTGCAGGAAAAGTTACTCAACCTACGGGTTGCATGTTCGGCCTAAGGGCTGCAGAAAAATGATACTTTATATGCTATGTATTTATTGTTCATATTATATATAATCTGGATAAATGCAGTAATCCCACTGAGTTAATAGCACTCACCCCAAAGTTATTATATTTTCAGGTTTATGAAGTTCGGGCGATGACGTGGAGATGGAGCGATGGTCAAGATTAATTAAATATTATTTTATTTTAAATAGCACTTCTGCTGTATAAATAAAATATTTATATTTATGAAATTTTGGGACGTCACAGTTGGTATCAGAGTGGGTCTACGTTTCTGTAGACTTGCCAAAAAAATTGATTTATAAAAAAAAACCCATCATTTCATCTGCCGCATCGCGCCGAGAAAAGAGGTAAAAAAAAAGTTCGAGTTCTGCCAATGTTTATGGAATTATGAAATGTTTACGTATATTTTTTTAAGTCCTCATAATTAACTATAAGATTTTATGTTTAGATGTCTGGTTGAAAATTAGTACACAGGGTAAGGACTGGGAAATTAGTAATAGTCGGTTGGGTTGCCTAATTTCTAAATACATAATAATTTTTTACTTCATCCATTTCGTTTTGTTTGTTATTTTAGAATTTTATTCTAAAATTAACCGTTAATTTTTGGACTAATATATATCTCCCTTTTATATTACATAAAATTCTATTCATTTATATTTTCCTAAAAAGTTGAAAAAAATTTCTCTCTCCATATATTTGTATGGTTGAATTTGAGAAAGAGGGTGTCAAAATATATAAAATAACAAATATTTTGACATAAAAGAAAAAATCTAAAATAACAAACAAAACGAAACGGAGGGAGTATTTGAGTTGCCGATTTCGTAACTTTATGTTGCACCTAATCTGCATGCGCTTTGTCTAACTTTTACGTGCTTTAATAATTTATATTTTTATCAAATATTTGAGTAAATATTTATTAATATAAGGTTAGAAACTTGGTCTCTAAAAGAATATTGTTGGCCATAAAATAATACCGATGTGATTTATAAAACTTATCGGGAAATTCCAGGACTCCCGCATGGGCACGGGCCCCGAATTTTGTATTTTTTTATTATTATTATTTTGTAAATTATATTCTAACGACATAAATGATGATATTAGTAGATGTTTGTTAGGTTGATCACCTTTTTTTTCTTGTTATGTAAATGATATTGGTATGTTTTTTAACATTATTATGTGGAAAAAAAAACCACAACATTATTGTTTATGTAGTAAGAGATGAAACAAAACTGGAATTAAAATAATTAATATCTATTTATGGAGTAAGATATGTTCCCAAAATATTCTAAAAAATAAAATATAAAAACCGGGCACTATCGACTTTTCCAAATTATCACGGCCCTTATAAAATATGTTTGGGCCTTACATTCCATAGATTGGACTTTCAGAAGTGGTACTGGGCTTTTTAATGAATCGGGTCGGCCCTATTTTTCCATGAAAATTTAGCGGTGTTCTTTGACGGTCTTCTTTTCATTCTTGAAAATTTAAGAATAGTGTCAAGTCTTACTCTTTCTCCATGTCTTGTGGTGGTCTTCCTTGATTCCCAGGTACTTGTTTTTATTCTTTTCTTTTCTTCTTTTTTTTTTACAAATACAAATATGTACAAAAACTACATATTACAGATTATATATATATATAGACAAGAGTTCAAATGAGAACCAAAATCATATGTAGGAAATAGGAACTGATCCAAACCATCGGTTTAGTTATTTTGGACGTTCCAGATGCATCTTAAAAAATGGGGGCTAATTTGTAATTATTTTTTAATTGCTTTAAAACAAGGGTACAATAGTAATTCAAATTAACATTCCATATCAAATCACATCTTTTATGGAACGGTATATCTTGATGCAATATATTTTTTTTTACCTTTATTCTTATCTGTATTTCCATCGGTTCTTTTGATATTTATATTCATGTATCACATCTGCTTACAAGAAAAAAAAAATCAAAACGCAACCACCAAAATCTAATAGTGATGTTCATGCTCAATCGTGGGCACAATTCTTGTCCCAAAACTAGTAAGAGCTCTAACATGGTCGACCATGGAAACCTGCAACGCTTCCTCCTCATAAGCCATTCTCTCTATCTCCTCCATCCTCACCTTCTTCTTCGCGTTCACGATCAACGCCATCGTCAGCAAACTCAGCATAAACGCCCTCAACGCCGCTCCGATCACAAAATTATTCATATCGTTTGAATTTTTTTGATCATCTATTTGGATTACCAGTTGTTGTATCACAAGGGAAAATTTTAGATTGTACCTAGCTACCAAATTCTCGATCTGTTCTTTCAAGCTTTCTCAGTTTCGTTTATTGGCTCTGATGGAAGATCTAGGTGTTGTTTACAACACTATTGTTTATGGGAACACTATTGTTTATGGTTGTTCATGTACGACTTCATGAACACGGAATGTGAATACTATTGTTTATAGGTGTTTACAATACTATTGTTTGTGGTTTTTTTTATCTATATTCGTTATGTTTTGTCAAAAGGTTTTTTTTATTAAATGATATGTTAAATGGTAGCAAAACTTTACGGTGTAGTTAGCATTATTCAATAAGATTGTTAGCATATATCATATGTAATATATAATAGCATAATTATGCCTTTCTACTAGATTCGTCGTTGAATTACGTTATTGGTAGAATATTTTTTGTTTAATCAAATTACATGATTTGTATTACATGCAAATGACAAGTATGAATGTTGATTCCTTATTCAGTGTTGTTGGACAT
The DNA here is from genome assembly GCA_026008535.1 of Perilla frutescens. Lineage (NCBI taxonomy): Eukaryota > Viridiplantae > Streptophyta > Magnoliopsida > Lamiales > Lamiaceae > Perilla > Perilla frutescens. The sequence goes on from BRKX01000018.1 coordinate 44,713,576, forward strand.
TACATACCAGATTGCAATACAGATCTAAAGTTATTTATTGGTCAAAATTTAAAACTCTTGAAGAGGGTATTGAATTTTATATTGTTTATGCTAAAGCCAGTTATTTTAATATTTGACTTGGGACGACTAGAAAGTATGATCACGATGTTATTCATTAGAGGTACATGTATTGCAATCGTGAGGGTGAAAAATTCAATTCCAGATGTTTGCTAGTTACAGGTAAACAATTTACAAACATAAACACAAAACTTCGCTACTTTCAATAAAATCATTTGCTATTTGACAGTTAAATTTTTATTATTTACAACACATATGTTTGCTAATTACATATAAACAATTTTCTAACAAACACACAAAAATTCGGTAAGTGGAGAGGCCCAAACCCATCAGGGTTGGGAGACATAATACACGTCTCCCTCAGTGTAAATAGAGGGAGGATGAGTGTATTTGATGACATACGATCAGCCCCTCTCTGTCACACTTAATTCCCTAGGTTATCCATACAGTTTAGTAGTTTGTAGCCCACTCTACATCTAAACAGGTATCGGGAATACAGTAGAAGATCGAGAAGTGTCACTACAGCCCCCTTAGGCGTCGATTACAGTAAGGAATAGCATGAGCTCGGCGTGTCTTCTACAGCAATGAGATTAGACCTTTAATCTCGTCGTCAACCCTACAATCTATGTAAGTTGGTACATCGATTTAATTTTATTGCGCTGCGTTAATTCGATGTTCTTGCATAGTATGTTTAACATGGTTATTTGCATCACACATAAAATCATGATTTGCATACGCACATTAGAATTATAGATTATCCGATTAGATCATATGGGGCGTAATTCGATAAAACCCCAACAACTGGTATCAGAGCTAGGTTTTGGTATTAATATAGGATTAATTCTATGATTATGTTCAAAAATTGCATTAAATTTGAATGATAATTTTGAGCTTAAATTTTCAGATTTATTGCGTGATATTTTCGAGCATGTTGTAATTAGGATTTGATGAATTTTGATGTAGAATGTTCGAAATTCTTGTTCTAATTACATGAGTAATTTTCGTCCTACATGAAATATGAAATTAGATAATGTTCTTCATGAATTTCCAGATTTATTTCATGTGTCTTTTTTGAAAAATTGGTTCTCCAATTTTTGAAAATTTTGATATAATTTTTCCTTAATTTGATCCAAAATTTTCGGTCCTATTAGTATTGGATATGGAATAGATTTTGATGTTATCAAAATTTCCATATCCTATACTAAGGGGGGGTCGAAATTTGGAGATTAAAATTGGTTTATGGTAATTTTTTATCTTACCTTATTTTAATCCAAGATTGATCCAAAATAGAATTTTAATTATCGTAGGTTTTTGAAGTGGATTAAAACTACCCTAATTTTAATTCTAGTAATTTTGGTATCTTGTAATATAATTTGGATGGTATTTTGACTTATATCAAAGTTTCAAATTATTTTAATAAATTAAGGGAGTGGGGCGAAAATCTAGGGTTTAAAATTTTGAGGATTAATTTTTGACCTAGGTCGAAAATTTCCAGATTTTATTCCTTAGGTATTTTCAAAATTTTAAGATATAATTTGGTGGATAATTGTGATCAATTTCCAAATATTATCTTATAGTAATTTTTGAAATTACTAAGATATACTTTGGTAGAAAATTTTAATTAATTTCCAAAGTTAATCTTAAGGATAAATTCGAATATGTTAAGATTTTATTTGGTAGATAATTATGGCTAATTTCCAAATATGAGATCTTATGGATCTATTCAAAATTTAGTTGATTTAATTTGGTGGATAATTATTAATTAATTTCCAAATAAATCAAGTATTGATTTTCGAAAATCTTTAATTTAATTAAAGAGGTAATTTTCGAAAATTATGCATGCATAGATACCATGTGCTATTTTATGGATAACATTTAATTATGATAGTTGTATCTGTAGATGGTATTTTTTGCAGGTGAAACCAACTATCGTGGCTTTTAATTTTATGTTGAATGTGATGTTTACTTTATGGTGAAAAAAACTCTAACTCATGTAGGAGAAACAATAGACTGCCTTTTTTTTTTAAGGACAACAACTTAGGCCGATTTGAAAAAGAGGACAAATTTATTACGGGCTGAAATATAAGGACATTAACATTTAAGTGTTGCGTACGTAGTTCGTTCGGGCTGAAAATTGGCCTACGAATGCAATACTTAAATGTTAATATCCTTAAATTTCAGCCCGCAATAAATTTGTCCTCTTTTCTAAATCGGCCTAAGTTGTTGTCCTTAAAAAAAACTCTAACTTTATATATTAATATAATTATCCGTTTCAAAATATCTGTTCATTAATAATCACAATCTTCACTATTACTAAATCCAAAAGCCAACTTGTAAATAAGTTGTAACCACTTGATTTTATCTACTGTATAGTTGGCCATGTGAGAGTTAGGTAGTGGAGTGAGATGTGTAGCGAAGGTACATTAATTAGGCAGATGGTGAATTATTGATGGATTAATATTTTCAAATTTCAATCCGATCATGATGGGGGAATTAAGAGTAAGTAGTGAGATTATTGAGATGGGGTGATTAATTAGGCTGATGTTCGGTGGAGTGGGGATTGAGATGGATGGATTATATTAGGTATAAATTAATTAGCAATACCGAATATGTTAGTTATGTTTATGTATTGCATTGCTACTCTCTTTTGTTTTGTTATTTCATGCATGCATTAATAAATGAAGTTTATTGAAAATTAATTTATAAATTATTATATGAAAAAGAATGGTGATACATGCATGATCTCGGGAGGAGTCTTATATTATTCAAATTTGAGAAATTTATAGCTAACCTACCTTTCGGATCATAAATCATTTTTTTGTTTTGTGTAGTTAAACACTAAGAGCTTCTCCAAGAGGCTCTGTAAACAGCAGATGTGGAGTGAATAACCAAAATTCCTTTCTCCAACAGACGCTTCACAGCTCGGTAGATTTAGCGGAGGTGAACGGTACCCCGGTTGATTAACCGAGGTACTGTTCATCTCGGTACCTTTTTCTTTTTTTTTTCTTTTTTTTGTTTTTTGTTTTTCATAATACAAATTAATTTATTTTGCGTATTTTTTTTATTTTCTATTAGATTTCTTCAATTGTTTGAAAATTATTTTATACATTAATTAAGTAAATGCTATTACATTAATTTAAAAATCTAACTAAACACAAAATACATAATTAATAAAAATAGAATTACATAAACATTTAACAATACAAAGCCACAAATATATTAATAATCGATACAAAGCAACAATATATTACAATAAACAATACAAATGCATAATTAATATATATATATATAATCATATTTAATTAAATAATTCGATAAAAAAATTAAATTAATAGTAAAGAGTATAAAAAGGGAATATTCTATTGTAGGGTGAAATGTAGAGTGATGCTGTTGGAGATGAAAATTGAAAATCTGTAACTTTAACTGTAGTGTAGTGTAGAGTTAACTGTATTCTGGTGAAAACTGTTGGAGATGGCCTAATTGTTTATGTCAAAAACAAAAACAAAACAAAATAAAAATCGAGTAGTGGGATTGAGATATGGGGTGATTAGGTAGAAATATAATTAGGCAAGAGTACGAATGTTAGGCTTGAATGTTCTATAATTGTAATTCATTTCTACTCTCCTCTATTTTGCTATTGCATGCATTAATTGATATTGTTCTTCATTTTGAAGAAATAATGGCCGAATCAAGAATTATACTTTTAAATTATCAACCCATCCTTCAATCCCAGATTGGGGAATTTAGAGTAAGTGGGATTGATTAAGGCGATCGATGCATGCCAAATGTTTAAGCGGTGTGGATTGATTACGCAGATGTGGGAGGTTATTACACGGTAGCGAAGTGGTGGTGAAAGTGGCGGAGCAGCTATATATGCCTATAAATATAACATCAAACTCCGCCGTCATTCCACATCGATCCACTGATCCACCTCAATCATCTAAATCAAAATATCCCTTTCCTTTCTATCTAGCTTTCATCATATCGTTTCAAAATGCAGCTGCAGCCAATATTCCTGCAGTTTCTGGTTCTTCTTTCATCTTCCACCACCCCTTTGGTGGTGCTGTCACAGTCACAGACCACCACCGCCGCCGCCAAAAGCGTATTCATTTTGGCGGGGCAAAGTAACATGGTGGGTATGGGTGGGGTAACAAACGGCATATGGGACGGAGTAGTTCCTCCCGAGTGCCAACCCAATCCGTTAATTCTCCGTCTCAACGAGGACTTGGGGTTGAAGTGGGAGGAGGCCCGTGAGCCTCTCCACAAACTTTCTACCAACGACGGTTATGATATCTACGACGGGATAGGCCCCCGGCATGCCATTCGCGAACTCCCTGTTGAAAAGGGATCCGGCCATCGGCACCATCGGGTTGGTGCCCTGCGCGAAATTAGGGTCGCCAATCAGCTGGTGGAGCCGAGATTCCCCCAACTACAGCAGAATGCTGAGGCGGGCTCGGGCCGCCGTGAATGAGGGGGGCAGTCTTCGGGCCTTCCTATGGTATCAAGGGGAGTCCGACACCAAGAACATATCCAACGTGGAGGCATACCCGCGCCGGTTTGTGGAGCTGTTCAACAACGTTCGTGCCGATCTGCAGTCGCCTTCATTGCAGATCATTCAAGTGAGTAGTTCATCATTTGTTGATATATATATAATGAGTTTGAGTGATGAATTAAGATTTTGTTTGTGCAGGTGGCCTTGGCATCAGGCTTCAATGACAATTTTCAAGAAAGAATAAGGGAAGTTCAGTTGCAGACAGAGCTTCTTCCCAATGTGAAATGCGTCGATGCCGGCGGACTCCCACTCATTGAGCCTGATAAGCTGCATCTCACTACTGAGTCGCAAGTCAAGCTTGGAACGCTGCTAGCCGATGCATTCCTCCATGCATAAATTTATGTCCTTCATTTCTTTCTTAACTATATTATTGTAGGGGTGACAATTCATAGGTTATAATTCGATCGCCTAATTTATATATGTTGTATGAAGTTGTCTTTCTTATTATTTTATGTTACTCTCTCTATATCTTATTAATTTCTAATTGGAAAAAGTTGTTAACTTTGATATTATTTTAATACATTAAAAATTAAAATGTGATCACTATGTACCTATACTCCATCATGGAAAGCTAGATGGAACTCACTTTTAATTAGGAAACACCCATCAATACATATACGAATTATGGGCAAGCATGAGGGCGATCAATTTTGAACTTACATCGTCTCATTTTGTGTTATTTTCTAACTCTTTCTTCTATATTTCATGAGTGTTTGACATCGACTAGTGCCGGTGTTCCAAAAGTAATTATTTTTCATTATGGTTGTAAGACACTAGATATAGAAATATCAATTCTTATTCTCTTGCTCCAGTTACCATTTGCAAAATTTCTAAAATGAACGTAAGGAATTAGGATAACCTCCCCCCCCAAAAAAAAATAAAATAAAATCATGACCGTCCTTGAGTGTCATTCTTTTGGGAAGCTTGTGTTGAGGTGGTTAGTATTTTTGTTATCGATCTTTGGAGCATTTGGAAGTGGTTCTTCACTAATTGTAATATAATACTATATGTAGGTAGGAGGGACAAATTAAACAGACAATTCTTATAATAATATTATATCTTATAGTTTTTGTTTAATGGCATGCATGTCATGTGTTATTTGTTGTATCAACCTAGCTAACCTTTGTTATTTTATGGTTGCTCCTTAATATGAGACAAATATTAATTTCGATAGATCATATATAAGTAATTAAGAAATTAAATGTTCATGCATGTTTGCTCGATGTGTATTAATTATATGAAGTGGGGATGAATATATGCATGGGAGTTAATGACCCAATTAACATACAAATGTAATTAAGAGAAAAATAAATTATTATTTAATTTAATTTGTGATGTTTATTGTGGCGGCGATCCATCATCTACGAGTATAGCACAATGCCTATAAACAAGTTGAAGCTTATCAACTACACTTTGATTGTTCTTGCAATTGACGTTGTCGTCAAAAATGACTCTTGAGTCCTTGCAATCTTGTGAGAAGTGGGTAATAAAATCAAAGCAACACTGAGCTGACACACCAATTCGAACATCAACTCCTTGACATAGAAGATCGTTAATTTTATCTTTACACTCCACACCCAAACCCTCCTGCAGACAACCTTTTTTGGGATCATTTATTGAATATTCACTAATTTTGGATCCGTTAAGGATCGCCATACTCATTATGAGGGTTGTCACCATCATCTCAAATTTCAAAACCATGTTAATTAATTCAAAGAAACAGCTCGCTCGCTTCGATATTTGTTCTGATTTAATTTGGAGTAGTTTGTTATTTGCAATAATATATATAATTGCATTGTTTCGCTACTAGTGTTTATTTTTATAATAGAGATTGACTAGCTTGGTTGGTTTAAATTTATATAGGAGTTACCACTCAATTTAATTATCCATTAAAACTTAATTTAGGAGTTATAGAATGCCTCACATTTAATAAATAGTTTCTACTTTCTAGGACATGAAAAATTAAAGGGAAACGTGCAGTACTTATTTCCCAATATTATGGACATTATTCTCATCCGTGGATTTATTTTATTTTGGTTAGAACTCCAATTAAGTTGTATGACTACGAGGGAAAAAGTATATAATAAAATAATACTTTTATTTTAACTAGTACAGATAACGAGCGTTGCACATGTAGCCTATCATTAAACACCATAAAATCTTTAAAATCTGTAATATTAATAAATATTAATGGATAATTTTAGCAAAATATTATAATTATGCATAAATAATTTTGTATAGCATGGTAAATTGAAAATTATATAAATTATTTGGGCATTCACATCAATAGTTGCATTTAAATTATATTTGTCAGAAATTTTATCTAAGATTTTGAAAGTGGTACAATATATATTAGAAATAGTTGATATTTACTTTGTACAATTAATTTTACGTGTGATTTTATAGAGGTTATGAATATGATAAAAAAATTTGTGATATGTTTATAGTTATATTACTAATAAAGGAAAAAAATTCAAGTAACTAGTGCCTCAATAATTACACAGGATTGAATGACATGGATCTTTCTCGTTATTTTATGTTACTCTCTCTACATCTTGTTAATTCCTAGTCATAACCAGGGGCGGAACTACATGGGGGCTAGGGGGGGCTGTAGCCCCCCCCAACTATTTTTTTTTTTTTTTTTAACTATTAGTTTTATTTTTTTCAATGATAGCCCCCTTAGCAGTTGTTGGAGAAAAAGGCGAGGGGGCTAAGAGGAAGAAGAAGAAGGAGATGGAGATGGGATGTGGCTGTGTGGAGTTGCAGTTGCAGTTGCAGGCTTGTAGCATCAAAGAAGAAGAAGATGAACGATGGTGGGTCATGGGATGGGAGTCATTAGTTAATAGTTAATATATTAATAATAGATAGATAGATAGGGTCTAGATGTCTGGTGGTCTAGGAACCTATAAATTTATGATGGAAATAATATCTATTGTCAAATTAAAGTGTCAAACACTCAACCAAATTTAATAAAAGTGTTGTTTCAAAAACACACTTTAAAAAAAACGAAAGCACAATTTAATTGAATTAAAGAGCCAAGTTCTCAAACCTAAACCAATTACTTAAAAAAAATTGAGAGAACGACCGAGAGCCGAGAGGCGAGGAAGCTGTTTTCTTTCTCTCATTTTTCTTTTCAGTAGCAGTCTCGCATATAACAGAGGTAATTTTTTTAAAATTTACTTTTAAATACTAAATATTTTGTTATTTTTGAAATTATGTTTCATGATTTTTAGTCTTTTTCTTTGGTATTATTTGAGGTTAGTCGTTTAAAATTGTTAAGTTTCATGTTTATATAGTTATATTTGTAGATTATTAAATCAATTGTGGTGTGGGTCAGTGGGTATTTAGTTGAATTCAATTTATATGTATTTATTTTTAACTTGGAATGAAATTAGGGTTTAAGATTTGGGTTTGAATTAGGATCTTGGAGTAGTTGAAATTGGGCAGTTAATTATTATGACTTATGAATTGAAACTGTGAATTATCATTAAATTTCATTATTTGAATCAATTTGTTTTGAATTTTTAATTTATGTAGAATATGGAGCGATTTTTAAAAAGATATCGTAGTGGTCCATCTTCTTCATCTTCCAATGAACCCGATGCTAATGTTTCTGTGGAAAATCAATCTCGGATAGAAGTAGAATTGAACTTAAATGAGATTGTTAGTGATCCGGGATTACGAAAACCAATTGAGGAGTTTGATATTGCCATTCGAGATCAAGTACGTAGGGAGTATTTGACAAGGGGGCCTTGTCAACCAATGGATCATAAGTATCCGAAAATAATAGACGGCAAGCAGACAAGATGTTTTAGAAAGGATTGGTATACAGATTTTGTTTGGTTGGAGTATAGCATATCAAAAGATGCTGCCTTTTGTTTTTGGTGTTATCTTTTCAAACAAAAAAATAAAGGAGGTCGATATGCAGAGGATGCCTTTATAAAATCGGGATTCAATAATTGGAAAAAAGCAATAGATAAATTTAAGGATCATGTTGGAGCTGTAAACAGTTGTCACAATAATGCTAGAATAAAGTTTGAGTCTTTTAAAGATCAAAGGCATAGTGTGGCAAATATGTTCCGTTCAAATAGTCATGAAATGGATATTGCTTATCGCACTCGTTTGACGGCTGTATTGGATGTAACTCGTTTTCTTTTAAAGCAAGGATTGCCTTTTCGTGGACATGATGAGTCAGCCAGTTCTTTAAATAGAGGCAATTTTCTAGAATTGGTTGAATGGTATAGTCAACGAAATGAAAACATTTTCAAAGTTTTGGGTCAAAATGCTCCTGCAAATAATCAAATGACTTCCCCAAAAATTCAGAAAGAATTAGCACATGCATGTGCTTCCGAGATCACACTTGCCATAATCAATGATATTGGGGATAGAGTTTTTACTCTTTTGGTTGATGAGGCTCGGGATAGTTCAATGAAAGAGCAAATGGGAGTTGTTTTAAGATATGTTAACAAAGAAGGATATGTGATTGAGAGATTTCTTGCAATTGTGCATGTGACTGACACAAGGTCTCAATCCTTAAAAGATGCTATTGATGCTCTATTTTCACATCATAATCTATCATTATCCAAAATCAGAGGTCAAGGATATGACAGGGCTTCTAATATGCGGGGCGAGTTCAATGGGTTAAAATCTTTAATATTGCAAGAAAATCCTCATGCCATGTATGTTCATTGTTTCTCTCATCAACTTCAATTGATTGTTGTTGCTGTTGCTAAGGGAATCAGAGGTGTGAAAGACCTTTTTAGCTATGTTTCCATGATTGTGAATACGGTAGGAGCATCATGTAAAAGGAAAGATGAGCTACGGCAGATAGAACATGACAGGATAGTTAGTGAACTTGATAGTGGAGAAAGGCAAAGTGGAAGAGGAAGAAACCAAGAAACCAATTTGGTAAGGCCTGGAGATACTCGATGGGGTTCGCATTACTTTACATTACTTCGACTATGTAAAATGTGGACTTCAGTGGAGCAAGTGTTGCAAAATGTACGAGATGATGCTACTTCTTCTGAAAACAGAATGACTGCTGAAGGTTTGATTGAAAAAATGGATACTTATGAGTTTGTTTTTCTGTTGCACTTGATGAAATATATATTGGGAATCACACATGACTTGTCTCTTGCTTTGCAACAAAAGGATCAAAATATTATTCAAGCCATGTCATTGATCAAAAGTGTGAAATGTCAATTGCAAAGTTTTAGGGAAGATGGGTGGGAGATCATTTTGAAAGAAGTGAACAGATTTTGTGAAGTGAATAATATCTCTGTGATTGATATGGAAGATAGTATAACAAAGCGTGGTCATAAAAGATACGAAGGTCAAGTCATCACAAATTTACATTATTATCGGGTTGATATATTTTATCAGGTATTTTTAATAAATTTGAAGTATTTTGATTAATTTTGTTATGAAATAAATAAATTCTTCATTAATGTTATCATGATTTTAATCCCTGCAGGTTGTTGATCTAACTATACAAGAGATGAATAATCGATTTTCAGAGGTTAGTACAGAAGTACTAGGTTGCATATCATGTCTTGATCCAAGAAATTCTTTTGCTCAATTCAACATTGATCGACTGACGAGACTTGCTGATTTATATCCTGAGGACTTCTCACAAAGTGATTGTTTATATCTTCCTCAACAACTTAGCAATTTCATTGCTAATGTTCGGTATGATTCTCAATTTTCTACAATTACCAATTTGGGAAGTCTTGCTCGGGAAATGGTTAGAACTGGTAAACATACAGTTTTTCCATTAGTTTATCGTATGATTGAGTTGGCATTAGTTTTACCTGTTGCTACTGCTTCTGTTGAAAGAGCTTTTTCTGCAATGAAAATTATCAAGACTGATTTGCGTAATCGAATGGGAGATGAGTGGATGAATGATAGTCTGGTTGTTTACATTGAGAATGATATTTTTTCAAGAATTGGTAATGAGCAGATATTGCAGCGCTTCCAATCGATGGACACACGCAGATATCAGTTGCCACCACTTTCTCAAACGACCACATCTATTACATCACCAAGTGTCAATTTTTAGATTAGTTTTAGTGTATGAAATATTTAAACATTTGTATTGATATTAAAATTGTGTTTTTTCATGTCATAATGCTTTGTAATTAAGTATATAATTATTTGACCGTGTGAAAAAAATATATACAATAAGTATAATAGCCCCCCTAGAAAAAAAATCCTGGTTCCGCCACTGGTCATAACTCATTTAATTCTGATTAATGAAAAAGTTGTGAAATTTGATTATTTTAACACATTAAAAATTAAAATGTCATCACTACGTACCTATACTCCATCATGGAAAGCTAGATGGAACGAACTTAATTAGGAAAAACACCCATCAATACATCTACGAATTATGGGCAAGCATGAGGGCGATCAATTTTGAACTTACATCGTCTCATTGTGTTATTTTCTAACTTTTTCTTCTTTATTTCATAAGTGTTTGACATGGACTAGCGCCGGTGTTCCCAAAGTAATTATTTTTCACTATGGTTAAAAAACACTAGATATAGAAATATCAATTCTTATTCATTTACTCCAATTACCATCTGCAAAATTTCAAATTTTTCTAAAATGAACGTTAGGAATTAGGATAACCTCCCCCACCCAAAAAAAAACCAAATAAAATCATGTATTCCACTTTTTCTGTGCCATTTGGTATCTCATTTGGATTTTTATTAAATTTTCATCCATTTTTTATGTCTATTGCGCTTTGACCTCTAATGGTGCATAAGATGTACACACTAGAACCAACATAATCAAATAATCCTTAGTCTAGGAATGTTGTTGGGAAATTATTAGGAAAAACTATTAGCTCGTGGAGCCGAGATTCCCCCAACTATAGCAGAATGCTGAGGCGGGCTCGGCCGCCGTGAATGAGGAGGGCATTCTTCGGGCCTTCCTATTGTATCAAAGGGAGTCCGACACCAGGAACATATCCAATGTGGAGGCATACCCGCGCTGGTTGGTGGGGCTGTTCAACAACGTTCGTGCTTATCTGCAGTCGCCTTCAGTGTAGATCATTCAAGTGAGTAGTTGTAGTAGTAGTAGTGTATCTTCAATTCTTCATAATTAATTGTTAATTAAATATTTGTGCAAGTGGCCTTGGCGTCACGCTTCAATGTTAATTTTACGGAAAGAATAAGAGAAGTGCAGTTGCAGACAGAGCTTCCCATTGTGACATGTGTTGATGCCGGCGGACTCCCGCTCAATACTGATAATGTGCATCTCACTACTGCATCGCAGGTCAAGCTCGGAACGATGCTTGCTGACGCTTTCCTTCAAGATTAAATTTAATTATCTTAATTTATTAACTATAATAATATTGTATATATGTAGGACTGTAGGAGTCACAAACTGTTGAAGTGTTCATATTTCAGCTCAAGCAATGCATGCACATGCAGATATTTTTCCACGTTAGCATGGGTTGCATGGATAATAATTTTCTTTTCACGGTGCAGGACCACATTGCAGGATCCGTCTCACACAGCTTGGGTTAATCTCGATCATCCAAATAAGCACCCAAGGAACGTGTAGCCTCACCGTTGGATTCTGGAAGATATTTTTAGTTAGATATTTTCCCGCTTTTGCTGCTCTCTCTATGATTAGTATAAATAAGAAACAAACACAGTTCTATTGTAATTTTTGTGATTTTGAGTGATCAAGGATTGTGATCAATTACACCAATTTGTATTAAGTGTTTTTTCAATAAATAAAATAATGATACTTTCCTTCCATTTCTTTTCAATTTCTTCATGGTACCAAAGCCAATATCTTCAGAATCGGTATTGATTTATTGATTGAAGTTGATTCACCGATTGTGAATCCATTTTTTTTCTGAGTGATTTCACCTATTAAATTGAGTGAGTAAACTCTGTCGTCTTGGTGTTTGACAGAATGCTAAAGCAAAATCAAAGGATGCCATGGAACAAACTTGTTCTCAAAGAAAGAAGATTTCATGTAGCAAATGATAAGGATGAAGAACAGGCTGGTAGCAGCCATAGATCGAATGTTCAGATGGCAAATGATGCAAATTGTGATCATTATGCTGCTCGTGATGATTATCACATGGAGATGACTGCTTATCGTGCTCAAAGCAATGATGTTTTACATCTACATGTGAATGACCATCCAGGTATGGTCCTCACTACGGATCTTCTTACAGAAAAAAAAAAAACTTTCATAGCTGGTCTAGGGAAATTAAATGTGGATTAGCTGCAAAGAATAAACTTGACTTTGTTGATGGTAGCTTATTAGAACCGCATATATCAACTTCCTAGAGAATTGGCTACTTATGCACAAGGAACATAATCTTTTTTGTTGTATTATCATAATCTGCAAAGCTTATGGGATGACATAAACCTTCTAGTTCCTTGTCATGTATGTTCTTGTGGAGCAGTAGAGATAAATAAGAGAAATGAAGAGAATGAACGGTTAATGCAGTTTCTGATGGGTTTGAACGATTCCTATGAAGTAATTCGAAACCAGATTCTGATACTTGATCCTCTTCCTTCTGTGAGCAATGCCTATGCTATGGTATTACAGGTAGAAGAGCAAAAGGTTGTTTCTACCTGTTATGCAGATGTAAATGATCAAAATGCATTATATACAAATCAAAGGAATAATGGAAAAAAGATATGAGGGTTATAGGAGGAAACTTAGCAAGGAGGAGAAATAGAAGTTAAAATATAGCCATTGTGGTGGCAATGGGTATGAAAAGAGTGACTGTTTTGAGTTGGTGGGAATCCCAGACTGGTACAAGCGATTTAAAAATGAGAAAAGAAGGAATAATAGAGCCAATTGTGTTGATAATGAAGATGCTCTAAGCCATAGGGATGGTGTTTCAAGCCAGTTAGGGGAGCCGCATCCAGATGTGAATAAGCTCATCCAAGAAGAAGTAAGCAAGTATCTTAGAAACTATTTTAAGAATGCTAATGCAGGAGTTGGAAATTCAACAAATGCTGCAGCAAATCTAGTTGATGCAGGTGATATCACTCAAGATGATTCCAATATGAGTTACTATGCCTTTGGCCTTTCACAAGATACTCAACAGACAGAGTGGATTGTTGATTCTAGTGCAAGTATACATATGTGCTGCAACTCTGCCCTTATGCACAACATGAGGAAGCTTTCAGAACCACAGAAGATTTTCCTGCCCGATGGATCTAATTTGTTGGCAGATTATTGTGGAGAGGTTCAGTTGAATGATGATATTGTGCTACAAAATGTCTTGTATGCACCAACATTCACTCACAACTTGATTTCAGTTGGACAGATGGCCAAAGACATTCAAGGAAAGGTGTTATTTCTACCTTCTCATTGCTTGACACAGAATCAAGCCAATGATCATATCCTGGGTATAGGGAAATTGAAAGACAGATTACATGTTTTCAAACATGTTGATTCAGAAAAGTTCTGTACTACACAGTGCAATAATGATATGTCTCTTCAACAATGGCATGAGTATTTAGGTCATCCTTCAGCTGGGAGTATGAGGCATGTGCCTCACCTCAAGAGATATTTCACAGATGCTGGTTTTAATGAATTTCATAGTTGTGAAATCTGTTATAGGGCTAAACAAAAAAGACAACCCTTTCCCTCAGATTTCATTTTTTTATCTTTTTATATTTTGATCCAATTTCTACGCAAATTGATTTCTCTTTCTTTCTCCTTATTTTTCACTTATCGTTTCTTTTCTCTCACCGCTTTCTTCATTTTTTTTTGCTCCTTAGGTTCATCATTTTTCTGATATCGATATACGGCATGTTTTTTTTTCCTCCTTAGTTTCATCGCTTTCATGATATCGATCAACGGCATGTTGACGGAATCATTTTTTTTTTGTAACTTTTCTGTGGTGCCCAACAATTTTTTTTATCGTTCTTACCTTTGTTGGTTCTATCCTTCTCCTGTGCCATGATGTTGTCAATTTTTTTTCCTATTGGAACAACCGCCTCATCCTACATAAATCAAAGATGTTTCATGAATCGGTGATGGCAGCGCATTTAGAGAGACAAATTTTTTCCGTATTTTTTTAGTTTTTTCATGAATTTCATGAATGCGTGTTTCCCAAGATTTTCTAATTTGATGTTGTAGATTAATGTTGAGCGATGTTACGAGTTATTAGCAAAAAGTGGATTATTTGTTTGGATTATGAGAGCAGTGAGACAACTCATGCTTGGGATTTTTATATTACATGTAACTATATTTTTGTTTTTTTCATTTTTTCCTTTGAAGAAATTAATGATACACTGATGTTTGAATGTGAGGAATTATTTGTTTGCAATGAAAATTCGAAAATAAGTACATCATTAGTCTCATTAATGTTGATAACTATATTTTCTTACATTTGATATATTTTGTTGATCTACATAAAAAAACAAATGACCACATGCTTGGAGCGCAATGTTCAGAATTTGGCAGAAAGTAGATTATTTGTTAGGAGAGCAGTGAAACAATACATCATACATATATGGTTGGGAATTTTCATATTCAAAATTTGAAGCAAATTTGTGGGAATGAAGTGAAGGCTGATCAGTTTGAAAGATGATCACATTTGAATTGATAGGATTAAAAACGACTTACAACACTCTCCCCTCTTTAGAATGGTGAATTATCAAGCGGGGCGTGACAGTTTTAAAAATTATATAGATATAACGTATCTGATTACTGAAAGAAATTTCATATTTCGTTTATGAGTCAGTATCTCGCTTGTATAGTAAGTCGGGTTTCGAATAAGGTTTGAATCCAACTTTGATGCAATATCTTTGATATATAGCAGCGTTTTGAATCCAACTTATCTAGTTAAAATGTTAGGCGAAGGCTATTGTAATAGATTAACATGCTTGAGGAGTATTATAATCGTAATGTTGCAGATTTCTAGTTGATATCATAATTGCAAAAATTCACTACACAAGAAAAACTTCAAACAACAAATACTGATACAGATCAAGAATACCACCGAACCAAACCCATTCTTCCACCCATCAGGCGCCACCCTTTTTCATGAAAGAACTAAAGAAATACGAAAAAAACTTGCGTCTTATAGTTGCGCTGTCACCAATTCATGCAATATCTTTGATTTATGTGGGTTGCAGCAGCCGCTCCAGATTCTAATAGAAAAAAAATTTGACAACTTCACGGCACAGGAGAAGAAAAGAACCGACAAAGACAGTAATGATAACAAAAATTGTTGGGCACCGCAGAAAAATTACAAAAAAAAAACATGTCGTTGATCGATATCAGAAAAACGATGAATCTAAAGAGGAAAAATATGAGGAATAAAGCGGTGAGAGAAAAGAAACGATCGGTGAAAAAATAAGGAGAAAGAAAGAGAAATCAATTTGCGTAAAAATTGGATCAAAATATTAAAAGAGAAAAAAATTGAAATCTGACCTGGATTTAGTCGCTCACAAGGGCGCTCAAGAGGAGCGCTCAGCATATCAAAACTGTGTGTGTGTGTGTGTGTGTGTGTATATTTTCACACGTTCCCATATATGTATATATAATATAGTTCATGCGCACAACACACACATACATATATATGCATACTATATATATATATAGGATTTGGTTCAAATGAGAACGGTGCTTCATGTAGGAACGTGAGAACGGGCTTGTTTAGTGTAATTTTAGTGCTTTTCTTACTGTATTTTGATGCAATTTTTAATTTTTTTTTTACTGCTTTTCTTATTGTATTTTAGTGCTAGATGATTTAGCACCAAAATAAAATAAAAAAAGCACTGAAATTACACTAAACAAGCCCGTTCTCACGTTCTCACATGAAGCACTGTTCTTATTATAACCAACCCCATATATATATATATATATACTTAATCACACACGCATACACATTCACGTAAATAGATGTTTTATAATTATGCATGGCATGCATATATATACTTATATATATGTGTATGTATAGATATAAATTGTCTAGCATTATGTTATTTTTTAAATTATTAAAGTATTATGTTAATTAATTATTATTATATTAGGCGGCGCGCGGATATATTTAATACTTTCAAGTTCAAGTAAAGGTGTGATATTCTCCCGGAGAATATATGATCAAAATATTCGTTTATCCTTATTATGCATTTTATGCAGTTTATATGTGGAAATTATATGTTCGGCCTACGGGCTTGATACGATCTAAACAATTAATCTAGGACAAATCTAGAGACGTAGCGGAAGACTTCTAAGAATTGAAACACGTTAACTAATGAAGGGCTTCAATCCGACTCAACAAAAACAGCTAAAAATACGATTAATCTAGACAACTAGAATACCTAGACAATGATACGAACTATGTAACACAATACCAAGGTAGGAAGGGATGGAAATCGGCGTATAGGGGCTATAATTTTAGGTGAAAGCCGTGTGTGACGATAATGAAGAAAGGCTTGGGTAGGTAGGATATGTTAAGGATCAAATGAACTTACGGATTGGATGGGACGAGGTAGGACTCGAACTCGAACTCATGGAATTGGTTGAGGCATGCGATGAGGGGCTGAATGGATGTCGTCGATATGGTGGTGGACGGATGAAGATATTGTGGCGAATCACAACCCGATAATCTCATTGAATCTCAAACGTATCCAAGGTTGAAATCTCCAAGTTGATCTTCGATTAGCTAATACCGGTTAATCCCTCAAGTGGATTAAGCAATACCCTTGAGTAAGACTTAGATGTGCTAATTCTAAAAATGATAATTTTCTTGATGGAAAACAATCAAAAGAATATAAAAATTTGAGACACAATTGGATGCAAAAGCAAAATAACTTCAATAATGTCTAAAGTAACAATGTATCATGAAGCACCTATTTATAAGTCTCATAGGGCCGAAAATACTAGTCTATATGGCCGAAAATTGATGCTCCAAAAAGAGATCCAACTAGACTAGGAAATTACCTAAACTAGAGTTCTATTTAAGGTAGAATTTGACTTAATTAAAACTTTAGTCAACAACTATAACTATGACCGAAAATTACCCAAATAAATCAAATAAAATATGATCCAACTATAGTCTAAATTAAATAAAAATAACATTATAGTCTAAATAAAATCAACCCCTTAATTAAACAATTAGGGCTGAAAATCTGATCCACATGCACACACGATCACATCGACTTCTTCAACACATGCACACGTGCACTTCAACTCTTCAAGTTTAATTTTCCATGGTGTGATCTTGATCTTCAATAGTTAAGAAATTAACTATCTTGGAGCTGCCTTTCTCGACTTCTTCATCTCCAACATCGAGCTTTCTTCGAATTGTCACTTGCAAGTATGCTTGAAGCTTATTAGCTCTTGATCGAGTAATTGGTCCTTGAAATTGCAACTCCGGATCTTGATCTTTATTGTTGATAATGGCTTCATCAGGGCTGCAAGAAAAATTATTCAACCTACGGGTTGCATGTTCGGCCGACGGGCTGCAGGAAAAGTTACTCAACCTACGGGTTGCATGTTCGGCCTAAGGGCTGCAGAAAAATGATACTTTATATGCTATGTATTTATTGTTCATATTATATATAATCTGGATAAATGCAGTAATCCCACTGAGTTAATAGCACTCACCCCAAAGTTATTATATTTTCAGGTTTATGAAGTTCGGGCGATGACGTGGAGATGGAGCGATGGTCAAGATTAATTAAATATTATTTTATTTTAAATAGCACTTCTGCTGTATAAATAAAATATTTATATTTATGAAATTTTGGGACGTCACAGTTGGTATCAGAGTGGGTCTACGTTTCTGTAGACTTGCCAAAAAAATTGATTTATAAAAAAAAACCCATCATTTCATCTGCCGCATCGCGCCGAGAAAAGAGGTAAAAAAAAAGTTCGAGTTCTGCCAATGTTTATGGAATTATGAAATGTTTACGTATATTTTTTTAAGTCCTCATAATTAACTATAAGATTTTATGTTTAGATGTCTGGTTGAAAATTAGTACACAGGGTAAGGACTGGGAAATTAGTAATAGTCGGTTGGGTTGCCTAATTTCTAAATACATAATAATTTTTTACTTCATCCATTTCGTTTTGTTTGTTATTTTAGAATTTTATTCTAAAATTAACCGTTAATTTTTGGACTAATATATATCTCCCTTTTATATTACATAAAATTCTATTCATTTATATTTTCCTAAAAAGTTGAAAAAAATTTCTCTCTCCATATATTTGTATGGTTGAATTTGAGAAAGAGGGTGTCAAAATATATAAAATAACAAATATTTTGACATAAAAGAAAAAATCTAAAATAACAAACAAAACGAAACGGAGGGAGTATTTGAGTTGCCGATTTCGTAACTTTATGTTGCACCTAATCTGCATGCGCTTTGTCTAACTTTTACGTGCTTTAATAATTTATATTTTTATCAAATATTTGAGTAAATATTTATTAATATAAGGTTAGAAACTTGGTCTCTAAAAGAATATTGTTGGCCATAAAATAATACCGATGTGATTTATAAAACTTATCGGGAAATTCCAGGACTCCCGCATGGGCACGGGCCCCGAATTTTGTATTTTTTTATTATTATTATTTTGTAAATTATATTCTAACGACATAAATGATGATATTAGTAGATGTTTGTTAGGTTGATCACCTTTTTTTTCTTGTTATGTAAATGATATTGGTATGTTTTTTAACATTATTATGTGGAAAAAAAAACCACAACATTATTGTTTATGTAGTAAGAGATGAAACAAAACTGGAATTAAAATAATTAATATCTATTTATGGAGTAAGATATGTTCCCAAAATATTCTAAAAAATAAAATATAAAAACCGGGCACTATCGACTTTTCCAAATTATCACGGCCCTTATAAAATATGTTTGGGCCTTACATTCCATAGATTGGACTTTCAGAAGTGGTACTGGGCTTTTTAATGAATCGGGTCGGCCCTATTTTTCCATGAAAATTTAGCGGTGTTCTTTGACGGTCTTCTTTTCATTCTTGAAAATTTAAGAATAGTGTCAAGTCTTACTCTTTCTCCATGTCTTGTGGTAGTCTTCCTTGATTCCCAGGTACTTGTTTTTATTCTTTTCTTTTCTTCTTTTTTTTTTACAAATACAAATATGTACAAAAACTACATATTACAGATTATATATATATATAGACAAGAGTTCAAATGAGAACCAAAATCATATGTAGGAAATAGGAACTGATCCAAACCATCGGTTTAGTTATTTTGGACGTTCCAGATGCATCTTAAAAAATGGGGGCTAATTTGTAATTATTTTTTAATTGCTTTAAAACAAGGGTACAATAGTAATTCAAATTAACATTCCATATCAAATCACATCTTTTATGGAACGGTATATCTTGATGCAATATATTTTTTTTTTTACCTTTATTCTTATCTGTATTTCCATCGGTTCTTTTGATATTTATATTCATGTATCACATCTGCTTACAAGAAAAAAAAAATCAAAACGCAACCACCAAAATCTAATAGTGATGTTCATGCTCAATCGTGGGCACAATTCTTGTCCCAAAACTAGTAAGAGCTCTAACATGGTCGACCATGGAAACCTGCAACGCTTCCTCCTCATAAGCCATTCTCTCTATCTCCTCCATCCTCACCTTCTTCTTCGCGTTCACGATCAACGCCATCGTCAGCAAACTCAGCATAAACGCCCTCAACGCCGCTCCGATCACAAAATTATTCATATCGTTTGAATTTTTTTGATCATCTATTTGGATTACCAGTTGTTGTATCACAAGGGAAAATTTTAGATTGTACCTAGCTACCAAATTCTCGATCTGTTCTTTCAAGCTTTCTCAGTTTCGTTTATTGGCTCTGATGGAAGATCTAGGTGTTGTTTACAACACTATTGTTTATGGGAACACTATTGTTTATGGTTGTTCATGTACGACTTCATGAACACGGAATGTGAATACTATTGTTTATAGGTGTTTACAATACTATTGTTTGTGGTTTTTTTTATCTATATTCGTTATGTTTTGTCAAAAGGTTTTTTTTATTAAATGATATGTTAAATGGTAGCAAAACTTTACGGTGTAGTTAGCATTATTCAATAAGATTGTTAGCATATATCATATGTAATATATAATAGCATAATTATGCCTTTCTACTAGATTCGTCGTTGAATTACGTTATTGGTAGAATATTTTTTGTTTAATCAAATTACATGATTTGTATTACATGCAAATGACAAGTATGAATGTTGATTCCTTATTCAGTGTTGTTGGACATTACATACCAGATTGCAATACAGATCTAAAGTTATTTATTGGTCAAAATTTAAAACTCTTGAAGAGGGTATTGAATTTTATATTGTTTATGCTAAAGCCAGTTATTTTAATATTTGACTTGGGACGACTAGAAAGTATGATCACGATGTTATTCATTAGAGGTACATGTATTGCAATCGTGAGGGTGAAAAATTCAATTCCAGATGTTTGCTAGTTACAGGTAAACAATTTACAAACATAAACACAAAACTTCGCTACTTTCAATAAAATCATTTGCTATTTGACAGTTAAATTTTTATTATTTACAACACATATGTTTGCTAATTACATATAAACAATTTTCTAACAAACACACAAAAATTCGGTAAGTGGAGAGGCCCAAACCCATCAGGGTTGGGAGACATAATACACGTCTCCCTCAGTGTAAATAGAGGGAGGATGAGTGTATTTGATGACATACGATCAGCCCCTCTCTGTCACACTTAATTCCCTAGGTTATCCATACAGTTTAGTAGTTTGTAGCCCACTCTACATCTAAACAGGTATCGGGAATACAGTAGAAGATCGAGAAGTGTCACTACAGCCCCCTTAGGCGTCGATTACAGTAAGGAATAGCATGAGCTCGGCGTGTCTTCTACAGCAATGAGATTAGACCTTTAATCTCGTCGTCAACCCTACAATCTATGTAAGTTGGTACATCGATTTAATTTTATTGCGCTGCGTTAATTCGATGTTCTTGCATAGTATGTTTAACATGGTTATTTGCATCACACATAAAATCATGATTTGCATACGCACATTAGAATTATAGATTATCCGATTAGATCATGTGGGGCGTAATTCGATAAAACCCCAACAACTGGTATCAGAGCTAGGTTTTGGTATTAATATAGGATTAATTCTATGATTATGTTCAAAAATTGCATTAAATTTGAATGATAATTTTGAGCTTAAATTTTCAGATTTATTGCGTGATATTTTCGAGCATGTTGTAATTAGGATTTGATGAATTTTGATGTAGAATGTTCGAAATTCTTGTTCTAATTACATGAGTAATTTTCGTCCTACATGAAATATGAAATTAGATAATGTTCTTCATGAATTTCCAGATTTATTTCATGTGTCTTTTTTGAAAAATTGGTTCTCCAATTTTTGAAAATTTTGATATAATTTTTCCTTAATTTGATCCAAAATTTTCGGTCCTATTAGTATTGGATATGGAATAGATTTTGATGTTATCAAAATTTCCATATCCTATACTAAGGGGGGGGTCGAAATTTGGAGATTAAAATTGGTTTATGGTAATTTTTTATCTTACCTTATTTTAATCCAAGATTGATCCAAAATAGAATTTTAATTATCGTAGGTTTTTGAAGTGGATTAAAACTACCCTAATTTTAATTCTAGTAATTTTGGTATCTTGTAATATAATTTGGATGGTATTTTGACTTATATCAAAGTTTCAAATTATTTTAATAAATTAAGGGAGTGGGGCGAAAATCTAGGGTTTAAAATTTTGAGGATTAATTTTTGACCTAGGTCGAAAATTTCCAGATTTTATTCCTTAGGTATTTTCAAAATTTTAAGATATAATTTGGTGGATAATTGTGATCAATTTCCAAATATTATCTTATAGTAATTTTTGAAATTACTAAGATATACTTTGGTAGAAAATTTTAATTAATTTCCAAAGTTAATCTTAAGGATAAATTCGAATATGTTAAGATTTTATTTGGTAGATAATTATGGCTAATTTCCAAATATGAGATCTTATGGATCTATTCAAAATTTAGTTGATTTAATTTGGTGGATAATTATTAATTAATTTCCAAATAAATCAAGTATTGATTTTCGAAAATCTTTAATTTAATTAAAGAGGTAATTTTCGAAAATTATGCATGCATAGATACCATGTGCTATTTTATGGATAACATTTAATTATGATAGTTGTATCTGTAGATGGTATTTTTTGCAGGTGAAACCAACTATCGTGGCTTTTAATTTTATGTTGAATGTGATGTTTACTTTATGGTGAAAAAAACTCTAACTCATGTAGGAGAAACAATAGACTGCCTTTTTTTTTTAAGGACAACAACTTAGGCCGATTTGAAAAAGAGGACAAATTTATTACGGGCTGAAATATAAGGACATTAACATTTAAGTGTTGCGTACGTAGTTCGTTCGGGCTGAAAATTGGCCTACGAATGCAATACTTAAATGTTAATATCCTTAAATTTCAGCCCGCAATAAATTTGTCCTCTTTTCTAAATCGGCCTAAGTTGTTGTCCTTAAAAAAAACTCTAACTTTATATATTAATATAATTATCCGTTTCAAAATATCTGTTCATTAATAATCACAATCTTCACTATTACTAAATCCAAAAGCCAACTTGTAAATAAGTTGTAACCACTTGATTTTATCTACTGTATAGTTGGCCATGTGAGAGTTAGGTAGTGGAGTGAGATGTGTAGCGAAGGTACATTAATTAGGCAGATGGTGAATTATTGATGGATTAATATTTTCAAATTTCAATCCGATCATGATGGGGGAATTAAGAGTAAGTAGTGAGATTATTGAGATGGGGTGATTAATTAGGCTGATGTTCGGTGGAGTGGGGATTGAGATGGATGGATTATATTAGGTATAAATTAATTAGCAATACCGAATATGTTAGTTATGTTTATGTATTGCATTGCTACTCTCTTTTGTTTTGTTATTTCATGCATGCATTAATAAATGAAGTTTATTGAAAATTAATTTATAAATTATTATATGAAAAAGAATGGTGATACATGCATGATCTCGGGAGGAGTCTTATATTATTCAAATTTGAGAAATTTATAGCTAACCTACCTTTCGGATCATAAATCATTTTTTTGTTTTGTGTAGTTAAACACTAAGAGCTTCTCCAAGAGGCTCTGTAAACAGCAGATGTGGAGTGAATAACCAAAATTCCTTTCTCCAACAGACGCTTCACAGCTCGGTAGATTTAGCGGAGGTGAACGGTACCCCGGTTGATTAACCGAGGTACTGTTCATCTCGGTACCTTTTTCTTTTTTTTTTCTTTTTTTTGTTTTTTGTTTTTCATAATACAAATTAATTTATTTTGCGTATTTTTTTTATTTTCTATTAGATTTCTTCAATTGTTTGAAAATTATTTTATACATTAATTAAGTAAATGCTATTACATTAATTTAAAAATCTAACTAAACACAAAATACATAATTAATAAAAATAGAATTACATAAACATTTAACAATACAAAGCCACAAATATATTAATAATCGATACAAAGCAACAATATATTACAATAAACAATACAAATGCATAATTAATATATATATATATATAATCATATTTAATTAAATAATTCGATAAAAAAATTAAATTAATAGTAAAGAGTATAAAAAGGGAATATTCTATTGTAGGGTGAAATGTAGAGTGATGCTGTTGGAGATGAAAATTGAAAATCTGTAACTTTAACTGTAGTGTAGTGTAGAGTTAACTGTATTCTGGTGAAAACTGTTGGAGATGGCCTAATTGTTTATGTCAAAAACAAAAACAAAACAAAATAAAAATCGAGTAGTGGGATTGAGATATGGGGTGATTAGGTAGAAATATAATTAGGCAAGAGTACGAATGTTAGGCTTGAATGTTCTATAATTGTAATTCATTTCTACTCTCCTCTATTTTGCTATTGCATGCATTAATTGATATTGTTCTTCATTTTGAAGAAATAATGGCCGAATCAAGAATTATACTTTTAAATTATCAACCCATCCTTCAATCCCAGATTGGGGAATTTAGAGTAAGTGGGATTGATTAAGGCGATCGATGCATGCCAAATGTTTAAGCGGTGTGGATTGATTACGCAGATGTGGGAGGTTATTACACGGTAGCGAAGTGGTGGTGAAAGTGGCGGAGCAGCTATATATGCCTATAAATATAACATCAAACTCCGCCGTCATTCCACATCGATCCACTGATCCACCTCAATCATCTAAATCAAAATATCCCTTTCCTTTCTATCTAGCTTTCATCATATCGTTTCAAAATGCAGCTGCAGCCAATATTCCTGCAGTTTCTGGTTCTTCTTTCATCTTCCACCACCCCTTTGGTGGTGCTGTCACAGTCACAGACCACCACCGCCGCCGCCAAAAGCGTATTCATTTTGGCGGGGCAAAGTAACATGGTGGGTATGGGTGGGGTAACAAACGGCATATGGGACGGAGTAGTTCCTCCCGAGTGCCAACCCAATCCGTTAATTCTCCGTCTCAACGAGGACTTGGGGTTGAAGTGGGAGGAGGCCCGTGAGCCTCTCCACAAACTTTCTACCAACGACGGTTATGATATCTACGACGGGATAGGCCCCCGGCATGCCATTCGCGAACTCCCTGTTGAAAAGGGATCCGGCCATCGGCACCATCGGGTTGGTGCCCTGCGCGAAATTAGGGTCGCCAATCAGCTGGTGGAGCCGAGATTCCCCCAACTACAGCAGAATGCTGAGGCGGGCTCGGGCCGCCGTGAATGAGGGGGGCAGTCTTCGGGCCTTCCTATGGTATCAAGGGGAGTCCGACACCAAGAACATATCCAACGTGGAGGCATACCCGCGCCGGTTTGTGGAGCTGTTCAACAACGTTCGTGCCGATCTGCAGTCGCCTTCATTGCAGATCATTCAAGTGAGTAGTTCATCATTTGTTGATATATATATAATGAGTTTGAGTGATGAATTAAGATTTTGTTTGTGCAGGTGGCCTTGGCATCAGGCTTCAATGACAATTTTCAAGAAAGAATAAGGGAAGTTCAGTTGCAGACAGAGCTTCTTCCCAATGTGAAATGCGTCGATGCCGGCGGACTCCCACTCATTGAGCCTGATAAGCTGCATCTCACTACTGAGTCGCAAGTCAAGCTTGGAACGCTGCTAGCCGATGCATTCCTCCATGCATAAATTTATGTCCTTCATTTCTTTCTTAACTATATTATTGTAGGGGTGACAATTCATAGGTTATAATTCGATCGCCTAATTTATATATGTTGTATGAAGTTGTCTTTCTTATTATTTTATGTTACTCTCTCTATATCTTATTAATTTCTAATTGGAAAAAGTTGTTAACTTTGATATTATTTTAATACATTAAAAATTAAAATGTGATCACTATGTACCTATACTCCATCATGGAAAGCTAGATGGAACTCACTTTTAATTAGGAAACACCCATCAATACATATACGAATTATGGGCAAGCATGAGGGCGATCAATTTTGAACTTACATCGTCTCATTTTGTGTTATTTTCTAACTCTTTCTTCTATATTTCATGAGTGTTTGACATCGACTAGTGCCGGTGTTCCAAAAGTAATTATTTTTCATTATGGTTGTAAGACACTAGATATAGAAATATCAATTCTTATTCTCTTGCTCCAGTTACCATTTGCAAAATTTCTAAAATGAACGTAAGGAATTAGGATAACCTCCCCCCCCAAAAAAAAATAAAATAAAATCATGACCGTCCTTGAGTGTCATTCTTTTGGGAAGCTTGTGTTGAGGTGGTTAGTATTTTTGTTATCGATCTTTGGAGCATTTGGAAGTGGTTCTTCACTAATTGTAATATAATACTATATGTAGGTAGGAGGGACAAATTAAACAGACAATTCTTATAATAATATTATATCTTATAGTTTTTGTTTAATGGCATGCATGTCATGTGTTATTTGTTGTATCAACCTAGCTAACCTTTGTTATTTTATGGTTGCTCCTTAATATGAGACAAATATTAATTTCGATAGATCATATATAAGTAATTAAGAAATTAAATGTTCATGCATGTTTGCTCGATGTGTATTAATTATATGAAGTGGGGATGAATATATGCATGGGAGTTAATGACCCAATTAACATACAAATGTAATTAAGAGAAAAATAAATTATTATTTAATTTAATTTGTGATGTTTATTGTGGCGGCGATCCATCATCTACGAGTATAGCACAATGCCTATAAACAAGTTGAAGCTTATCAACTACACTTTGATTGTTCTTGCAATTGACGTTGTCGTCAAAAATGACTCTTGAGTCCTTGCAATCTTGTGAGAAGTGGGTAATAAAATCAAAGCAACACTGAGCTGACACACCAATTCGAACATCAACTCCTTGACATAGAAGATCGTTAATTTTATCTTTACACTCCACACCCAAACCCTCCTGCAGACAACCTTTTTTGGGATCATTTATTGAATATTCACTAATTTTGGATCCGTTAAGGATCGCCATACTCATTATGAGGGTTGTCACCATCATCTCAAATTTCAAAACCATGTTAATTAATTCAAAGAAACAGCTCGCTCGCTTCGATATTTGTTCTGATTTAATTTGGAGTAGTTTGTTATTTGCAATAATATATATAATTGCATTGTTTCGCTACTAGTGTTTATTTTTATAATAGAGATTGACTAGCTTGGTTGGTTTAAATTTATATAGGAGTTACCACTCAATTTAATTATCCATTAAAACTTAATTTAGGAGTTATAGAATGCCTCACATTTAATAAATAGTTTCTACTTTCTAGGACATGAAAAATTAAAGGGAAACGTGCAGTACTTATTTCCCAATATTATGGACATTATTCTCATCCGTGGATTTATTTTATTTTGGTTAGAACTCCAATTAAGTTGTATGACTACGAGGGAAAAAGTATATAATAAAATAATACTTTTATTTTAACTAGTACAGATAACGAGCGTTGCACATGTAGCCTATCATTAAACACCATAAAATCTTTAAAATCTGTAATATTAATAAATATTAATGGATAATTTTAGCAAAATATTATAATTATGCATAAATAATTTTGTATAGCATGGTAAATTGAAAATTATATAAATTATTTGGGCATTCACATCAATAGTTGCATTTAAATTATATTTGTCAGAAATTTTATCTAAGATTTTGAAAGTGGTACAATATATATTAGAAATAGTTGATATTTACTTTGTACAATTAATTTTACGTGTGATTTTATAGAGGTTATGAATATGATAAAAAAATTTGTGATATGTTTATAGTTATATTACTAATAAAGGAAAAAAATTCAAGTAACTAGTGCCTCAATAATTACACAGGATTGAATGACATGGATCTTTCTCGTTATTTTATGTTACTCTCTCTACATCTTGTTAATTCCTAGTCATAACCAGGGGCGGAACTACATGGGGGCTAGGGGGGGCTGTAGCCCCCCCCAACTATTTTTTTTTTTTTTTTTAACTATTAGTTTTATTTTTTTCAATGATAGCCCCCTTAGCAGTTGTTGGAGAAAAAGGCGAGGGGGCTAAGAGGAAGAAGAAGAAGGAGATGGAGATGGGATGTGGCTGTGTGGAGTTGCAGTTGCAGTTGCAGGCTTGTAGCATCAAAGAAGAAGAAGATGAACGATGGTGGGTCATGGGATGGGAGTCATTAGTTAATAGTTAATATATTAATAATAGATAGATAGATAGGGTCTAGATGTCTGGTGGTCTAGGAACCTATAAATTTATGATGGAAATAATATCTATTGTCAAATTAAAGTGTCAAACACTCAACCAAATTTAATAAAAGTGTTGTTTCAAAAACACACTTTAAAAAAAACGAAAGCACAATTTAATTGAATTAAAGAGCCAAGTTCTCAAACCTAAACCAATTACTTAAAAAAAATTGAGAGAACGACCGAGAGCCGAGAGGCGAGGAAGCTGTTTTCTTTCTCTCATTTTTCTTTTCAGTAGCAGTCTCGCATATAACAGAGGTAATTTTTTTAAAATTTACTTTTAAATACTAAATATTTTGTTATTTTTGAAATTATGTTTCATGATTTTTAGTCTTTTTCTTTGGTATTATTTGAGGTTAGTCGTTTAAAATTGTTAAGTTTCATGTTTATATAGTTATATTTGTAGATTATTAAATCAATTGTGGTGTGGGTCAGTGGGTATTTAGTTGAATTCAATTTATATGTATTTATTTTTAACTTGGAATGAAATTAGGGTTTAAGATTTGGGTTTGAATTAGGATCTTGGAGTAGTTGAAATTGGGCAGTTAATTATTATGACTTATGAATTGAAACTGTGAATTATCATTAAATTTCATTATTTGAATCAATTTGTTTTGAATTTTTAATTTATGTAGAATATGGAGCGATTTTTAAAAAGATATCGTAGTGGTCCATCTTCTTCATCTTCCAATGAACCCGATGCTAATGTTTCTGTGGAAAATCAATCTCGGATAGAAGTAGAATTGAACTTAAATGAGATTGTTAGTGATCCGGGATTACGAAAACCAATTGAGGAGTTTGATATTGCCATTCGAGATCAAGTACGTAGGGAGTATTTGACAAGGGGGCCTTGTCAACCAATGGATCATAAGTATCCGAAAATAATAGACGGCAAGCAGACAAGATGTTTTAGAAAGGATTGGTATACAGATTTTGTTTGGTTGGAGTATAGCATATCAAAAGATGCTGCCTTTTGTTTTTGGTGTTATCTTTTCAAACAAAAAAATAAAGGAGGTCGATATGCAGAGGATGCCTTTATAAAATCGGGATTCAATAATTGGAAAAAAGCAATAGATAAATTTAAGGATCATGTTGGAGCTGTAAACAGTTGTCACAATAATGCTAGAATAAAGTTTGAGTCTTTTAAAGATCAAAGGCATAGTGTGGCAAATATGTTCCGTTCAAATAGTCATGAAATGGATATTGCTTATCGCACTCGTTTGACGGCTGTATTGGATGTAACTCGTTTTCTTTTAAAGCAAGGATTGCCTTTTCGTGGACATGATGAGTCAGCCAGTTCTTTAAATAGAGGCAATTTTCTAGAATTGGTTGAATGGTATAGTCAACGAAATGAAAACATTTTCAAAGTTTTGGGTCAAAATGCTCCTGCAAATAATCAAATGACTTCCCCAAAAATTCAGAAAGAATTAGCACATGCATGTGCTTCCGAGATCACACTTGCCATAATCAATGATATTGGGGATAGAGTTTTTACTCTTTTGGTTGATGAGGCTCGGGATAGTTCAATGAAAGAGCAAATGGGAGTTGTTTTAAGATATGTTAACAAAGAAGGATATGTGATTGAGAGATTTCTTGCAATTGTGCATGTGACTGACACAAGGTCTCAATCCTTAAAAGATGCTATTGATGCTCTATTTTCACATCATAATCTATCATTATCCAAAATCAGAGGTCAAGGATATGACAGGGCTTCTAATATGCGGGGCGAGTTCAATGGGTTAAAATCTTTAATATTGCAAGAAAATCCTCATGCCATGTATGTTCATTGTTTCTCTCATCAACTTCAATTGATTGTTGTTGCTGTTGCTAAGGGAATCAGAGGTGTGAAAGACCTTTTTAGCTATGTTTCCATGATTGTGAATACGGTAGGAGCATCATGTAAAAGGAAAGATGAGCTACGGCAGATAGAACATGACAGGATAGTTAGTGAACTTGATAGTGGAGAAAGGCAAAGTGGAAGAGGAAGAAACCAAGAAACCAATTTGGTAAGGCCTGGAGATACTCGATGGGGTTCGCATTACTTTACATTACTTCGACTATGTAAAATGTGGACTTCAGTGGAGCAAGTGTTGCAAAATGTACGAGATGATGCTACTTCTTCTGAAAACAGAATGACTGCTGAAGGTTTGATTGAAAAAATGGATACTTATGAGTTTGTTTTTCTGTTGCACTTGATGAAATATATATTGGGAATCACACATGACTTGTCTCTTGCTTTGCAACAAAAGGATCAAAATATTATTCAAGCCATGTCATTGATCAAAAGTGTGAAATGTCAATTGCAAAGTTTTAGGGAAGATGGGTGGGAGATCATTTTGAAAGAAGTGAACAGATTTTGTGAAGTGAATAATATCTCTGTGATTGATATGGAAGATAGTATAACAAAGCGTGGTCATAAAAGATACGAAGGTCAAGTCATCACAAATTTACATTATTATCGGGTTGATATATTTTATCAGGTATTTTTAATAAATTTGAAGTATTTTGATTAATTTTGTTATGAAATAAATAAATTCTTCATTAATGTTATCATGATTTTAATCCCTGCAGGTTGTTGATCTAACTATACAAGAGATGAATAATCGATTTTCAGAGGTTAGTACAGAAGTACTAGGTTGCATATCATGTCTTGATCCAAGAAATTCTTTTGCTCAATTCAACATTGATCGACTGACGAGACTTGCTGATTTATATCCTGAGGACTTCTCACAAAGTGATTGTTTATATCTTCCTCAACAACTTAGCAATTTCATTGCTAATGTTCGGTATGATTCTCAATTTTCTACAATTACCAATTTGGGAAGTCTTGCTCGGGAAATGGTTAGAACTGGTAAACATACAGTTTTTCCATTAGTTTATCGTATGATTGAGTTGGCATTAGTTTTACCTGTTGCTACTGCTTCTGTTGAAAGAGCTTTTTCTGCAATGAAAATTATCAAGACTGATTTGCGTAATCGAATGGGAGATGAGTGGATGAATGATAGTCTGGTTGTTTACATTGAGAATGATATTTTTTCAAGAATTGGTAATGAGCAGATATTGCAGCGCTTCCAATCGATGGACACACGCAGATATCAGTTGCCACCACTTTCTCAAACGACCACATCTATTACATCACCAAGTGTCAATTTTTAGATTAGTTTTAGTGTATGAAATATTTAAACATTTGTATTGATATTAAAATTGTGTTTTTTCATGTCATAATGCTTTGTAATTAAGTATATAATTATTTGACCGTGTGAAAAAAATATATACAATAAGTATAATAGCCCCCCTAGAAAAAAAATCCTGGTTCCGCCACTGGTCATAACTCATTTAATTCTGATTAATGAAAAAGTTGTGAAATTTGATTATTTTAACACATTAAAAATTAAAATGTCATCACTACGTACCTATACTCCATCATGGAAAGCTAGATGGAACGAACTTAATTAGGAAAAACACCCATCAATACATCTACGAATTATGGGCAAGCATGAGGGCGATCAATTTTGAACTTACATCGTCTCATTGTGTTATTTTCTAACTTTTTCTTCTTTATTTCATAAGTGTTTGACATGGACTAGCGCCGGTGTTCCCAAAGTAATTATTTTTCACTATGGTTAAAAAACACTAGATATAGAAATATCAATTCTTATTCATTTACTCCAATTACCATCTGCAAAATTTCAAATTTTTCTAAAATGAACGTTAGGAATTAGGATAACCTCCCCCACCCAAAAAAAAACCAAATAAAATCATGTATTCCACTTTTTCTGTGCCATTTGGTATCTCATTTGGATTTTTATTAAATTTTCATCCATTTTTTATGTCTATTGCGCTTTGACCTCTAATGGTGCATAAGATGTACACACTAGAACCAACATAATCAAATAATCCTTAGTCTAGGAATGTTGTTGGGAAATTATTAGGAAAAACTATTAGCTCGTGGAGCCGAGATTCCCCCAACTATAGCAGAATGCTGAGGCGGGCTCGGCCGCCGTGAATGAGGAGGGCATTCTTCGGGCCTTCCTATTGTATCAAAGGGAGTCCGACACCAGGAACATATCCAATGTGGAGGCATACCCGCGCTGGTTGGTGGGGCTGTTCAACAACGTTCGTGCTTATCTGCAGTCGCCTTCAGTGTAGATCATTCAAGTGAGTAGTTGTAGTAGTAGTAGTGTATCTTCAATTCTTCATAATTAATTGTTAATTAAATATTTGTGCAAGTGGCCTTGGCGTCACGCTTCAATGTTAATTTTACGGAAAGAATAAGAGAAGTGCAGTTGCAGACAGAGCTTCCCATTGTGACATGTGTTGATGCCGGCGGACTCCCGCTCAATACTGATAATGTGCATCTCACTACTGCATCGCAGGTCAAGCTCGGAACGATGCTTGCTGACGCTTTCCTTCAAGATTAAATTTAATTATCTTAATTTATTAACTATAATAATATTGTATATATGTAGGACTGTAGGAGTCACAAACTGTTGAAGTGTTCATATTTCAGCTCAAGCAATGCATGCACATGCAGATATTTTTCCACGTTAGCATGGGTTGCATGGATAATAATTTTCTTTTCACGGTGCAGGACCACATTGCAGGATCCGTCTCACACAGCTTGGGTTAATCTCGATCATCCAAATAAGCACCCAAGGAACGTGTAGCCTCACCGTTGGATTCTGGAAGATATTTTTAGTTAGATATTTTCCCGCTTTTGCTGCTCTCTCTATGATTAGTATAAATAAGAAACAAACACAGTTCTATTGTAATTTTTGTGATTTTGAGTGATCAAGGATTGTGATCAATTACACCAATTTGTATTAAGTGTTTTTTCAATAAATAAAATAATGATACTTTCCTTCCATTTCTTTTCAATTTCTTCATGGTACCAAAGCCAATATCTTCAGAATCGGTATTGATTTATTGATTGAAGTTGATTCACCGATTGTGAATCCATTTTTTTTCTGAGTGATTTCACCTATTAAATTGAGTGAGTAAACTCTGTCGTCTTGGTGTTTGACAGAATGCTAAAGCAAAATCAAAGGATGCCATGGAACAAACTTGTTCTCAAAGAAAGAAGATTTCATGTAGCAAATGATAAGGATGAAGAACAGGCTGGTAGCAGCCATAGATCGAATGTTCAGATGGCAAATGATGCAAATTGTGATCATTATGCTGCTCGTGATGATTATCACATGGAGATGACTGCTTATCGTGCTCAAAGCAATGATGTTTTACATCTACATGTGAATGACCATCCAGGTATGGTCCTCACTACGGATCTTCTTACAGAAAAAAAAAAAACTTTCATAGCTGGTCTAGGGAAATTAAATGTGGATTAGCTGCAAAGAATAAACTTGACTTTGTTGATGGTAGCTTATTAGAACCGCATATATCAACTTCCTAGAGAATTGGCTACTTATGCACAAGGAACATAATCTTTTTTGTTGTATTATCATAATCTGCAAAGCTTATGGGATGACATAAACCTTCTAGTTCCTTGTCATGTATGTTCTTGTGGAGCAGTAGAGATAAATAAGAGAAATGAAGAGAATGAACGGTTAATGCAGTTTCTGATGGGTTTGAACGATTCCTATGAAGTAATTCGAAACCAGATTCTGATACTTGATCCTCTTCCTTCTGTGAGCAATGCCTATGCTATGGTATTACAGGTAGAAGAGCAAAAGGTTGTTTCTACCTGTTATGCAGATGTAAATGATCAAAATGCATTATATACAAATCAAAGGAATAATGGAAAAAAGATATGAGGGTTATAGGAGGAAACTTAGCAAGGAGGAGAAATAGAAGTTAAAATATAGCCATTGTGGTGGCAATGGGTATGAAAAGAGTGACTGTTTTGAGTTGGTGGGAATCCCAGACTGGTACAAGCAATTTAAAAATGAGAAAAGAAGGAATAATAGAGCCAATTGTGTTGATAATGAAGATGCTCTAAGCCATAGGGATGGTGTTTCAAGCCAGTTAGGGGAGCCGCATCCAGATGTGAATAAGCTCATCCAAGAAGAAGTAAGCAAGTATCTTAGAAACTATTTTAAGAATGCTAATGCAGGAGTTGGAAATTCAACAAATGCTGCAGCAAATCTAGTTGATGCAGGTGATATCACTCAAGATGATTCCAATATGAGTTACTATGCCTTTGGCCTTTCACAAGATACTCAACAGACAGAGTGGATTGTTGATTCTAGTGCAAGTATACATATGTGCTGCAACTCTGCCCTTATGCACAACATGAGGAAGCTTTCAGAACCACAGAAGATTTTCCTGCCCGATGGATCTAATTTGTTGGCAGATTATTGTGGAGAGGTTCAGTTGAATGATGATATTGTGCTACAAAATGTCTTGTATGCACCAACATTCACTCACAACTTGATTTCAGTTGGACAGATGGCCAAAGACATTCAAGGAAAGGTGTTATTTCTACCTTCTCATTGCTTGACACAGAATCAAGCCAATGATCATATCCTGGGTATAGGGAAATTGAAAGACAGATTACATGTTTTCAAACATGTTGATTCAGAAAAGTTCTGTACTACACAGTGCAATAATGATATGTCTCTTCAACAATGGCATGAGTATTTAGGTCATCCTTCAGCTGGGAGTATGAGGCATGTGCCTCACCTCAAGAGATATTTCACAGATGCTGGTTTTAATGAATTTCATAGTTGTGAAATCTGTTATAGGGCTAAACAAAAAAGACAACCCTTTCCCTCAGATTTCATTTTTTTATCTTTTTATATTTTGATCCAATTTCTACGCAAATTGATTTCTCTTTCTTTCTCCTTATTTTTCACTTATCGTTTCTTTTCTCTCACCGCTTTCTTCATTTTTTTTTGCTCCTTAGGTTCATCATTTTTCTGATATCGATATACGGCATGTTTTTTTTTCCTCCTTAGTTTCATCGCTTTCATGATATCGATCAACGGCATGTTGACGGAATCATTTTTTTTTTGTAACTTTTCTGTGGTGCCCAACAATTTTTTTTATCGTTCTTACCTTTGTTGGTTCTATCCTTCTCCTGTGCCATGATGTTGTCAATTTTTTTTCCTATTGGAACAACCGCCTCATCCTACATAAATCAAAGATGTTTCATGAATCGGTGATGGCAGCGCATTTAGAGAGACAAATTTTTTCCGTATTTTTTTAGTTTTTTCATGAATTTCATGAATGCGTGTTTCCCAAGATTTTCTAATTTGATGTTGTAGATTAATGTTGAGCGATGTTACGAGTTATTAGCAAAAAGTGGATTATTTGTTTGGATTATGAGAGCAGTGAGACAACTCATGCTTGGGATTTTTATATTACATGTAACTATATTTTTGTTTTTTTCATTTTTTCCTTTGAAGAAATTAATGATACACTGATGTTTGAATGTGAGGAATTATTTGTTTGCAATGAAAATTCGAAAATAAGTACATCATTAGTCTCATTAATGTTGATAACTATATTTTCTTACATTTGATATATTTTGTTGATCTACATAAAAAAACAAATGACCACATGCTTGGAGCGCAATGTTAAGAATTTGGCAGAAAGTAGATTATTTGTTAGGAGAGCAGTGAAACAATACATCATACATATATGGTTGGGAATTTTCATATTCAAAATTTGAAGCAAATTTGTGGGAATGAAGTGAAGGCTGATCAGTTTGAAAGATGATCACATTTGAATTGATAGGATTAAAAACGACTTACAACACTCTCCCCTCTTTAGAATGGTGAATTATCAAGCGGGGCGTGACAGTTTTAAAAATTATATAGATATAACGTATCTGATTACTGAAAGAAATTTCATATTTCGTTTATGAGTCAGTATCTCGCTTGTATAGTAAGTCGGGTTTCGAATAAGGTTTGAATCCAACTTTGATGCAATATCTTTGATATATAGCAGCGTTTTGAATCCAACTTATCTAGTTAAAATGTTAGGCGAAGGCTATTGTAATAGATTAACATGCTTGAGGAGTATTATAATCGTAATGTTGCAGATTTCTAGTTGATATCATAATTGCAAAAATTCACTACACAAGAAAAACTTCAAACAACAAATACTGATACAGATCAAGAATACCACCGAACCAAACCCATTCTTCCACCCATCAGGCGCCACCCTTTTTCATGAAAGAACTAAAGAAATACGAAAAAAACTTGCGTCTTATAGTTGCGCTGTCACCAATTCATGCAATATCTTTGATTTATGTGGGTTGCAGCAGCCGCTCCAGATTCTAATAGAAAAAAAATTTGACAACTTCACGGCACAGGAGAAGAAAAGAACCGACAAAGACAGTAATGATAACAAAAATTGTTGGGCACCGCAGAAAAATTACAAAAAAAAAACATGTCGTTGATCGATATCAGAAAAACGATGAATCTAAAGAGGAAAAATATGAGGAATAAAGCGGTGAGAGAAAAGAAACGATCGGTGAAAAAATAAGGAGAAAGAAAGAGAAATCAATTTGCGTAAAAATTGGATCAAAATATTAAAAGAGAAAAAAATTGAAATCTGACCTGGATTTAGTCGCTCACAAGGGCGCTCAAGAGGAGCGCTCAGCATATCAAAACTGTGTGTGTGTGTGTGTGTGTGTGTATATTTTCACACGTTCCCATATATGTATATATAATATAGTTCATGCGCACAACACACACATACATATATATGCATACTATATATATATATAGGATTTGGTTCAAATGAGAACGGTGCTTCATGTAGGAACGTGAGAACGGGCTTGTTTAGTGTAATTTTAGTGCTTTTCTTACTGTATTTTGATGCAATTTTTAATTTTTTTTTTACTGCTTTTCTTATTGTATTTTAGTGCTAGATGATTTAGCACCAAAATAAAATAAAAAAAGCACTGAAATTACACTAAACAAGCCCGTTCTCACGTTCTCACATGAAGCACTGTTCTTATTATAACCAACCCCATATATATATATATATACTTAATCACACACGCATACACATTCACGTAAATAGATGTTTTATAATTATGCATGGCATGCATATATATACTTATATATATGTGTATGTATAGATATAAATTGTCTAGCATTATGTTATTTTTTAAATTATTAAAGTATTATGTTAATTAATTATTATTATATTAGGCGGCGCGCGGATATATTTAATACTTTCAAGTTCAAGTAAAGGTGTGATATTCTCCCGGAGAATATATGATCAAAATATTCGTTTATCCTTATTATGCATTTTATGCAGTTTATATGTGGAAATTATATGTTCGGCCTACGGGCTTGATACGATCTAAACAATTAATCTAGGACAAATCTAGAGACGTAGCGGAAGACTTCTAAGAATTGAAACACGTTAACTAATGAAGGGCTTCAATCCGACTCAACAAAAACAGCTAAAAATACGATTAATCTAGACAACTAGAATACCTAGACAATGATACGAACTATGTAACACAATACCAAGGTAGGAAGGGATGGAAATCGGCGTATAGGGGCTATAATTTTAGGTGAAAGCCGTGTGTGACGATAATGAAGAAAGGCTTGGGTAGGTAGGATATGTTAAGGATCAAATGAACTTACGGATTGGATGGGACGAGGTAGGACTCGAACTCGAACTCATGGAATTGGTTGAGGCATGCGATGAGGGGCTGAATGGATGTCGTCGATATGGTGGTGGACGGATGAAGATATTGTGGCGAATCACAACCCGATAATCTCATTGAATCTCAAACGTATCCAAGGTTGAAATCTCCAAGTTGATCTTCGATTAGCTAATACCGGTTAATCCCTCAAGTGGATTAAGCAATACCCTTGAGTAAGACTTAGATGTGCTAATTCTAAAAATGATAATTTTCTTGATGGAAAACAATCAAAAGAATATAAAAATTTGAGACACAATTGGATGCAAAAGCA
This sequence comes from Perilla frutescens, assembly GCA_026008535.1. Taxonomy (NCBI): domain Eukaryota; kingdom Viridiplantae; phylum Streptophyta; class Magnoliopsida; order Lamiales; family Lamiaceae; genus Perilla; species Perilla frutescens. The sequence continues at coordinate 44,751,850 of BRKX01000018.1, forward strand.
AAATAACTTCAATAATGTCTAAAGTAACAATGTATCATGAAGCACCTATTTATAAGTCTCATAGGGCCGAAAATACTAGTCTATATGGCCGAAAATTGATGCTCCAAAAAGAGATCCAACTAGACTAGGAAATTACCTAAACTAGAGTTCTATTTAAGGTAGAATTTGACTTAATTAAAACTTTAGTCAACAACTATAACTATGACCGAAAATTACCCAAATAAATCAAATAAAATATGATCCAACTATAGTCTAAATTAAATAAAAATAACATTATAGTCTAAATAAAATCAACCCCTTAATTAAACAATTAGGGCTGAAAATCTGATCCACATGCACACACGATCACATCGACTTCTTCAACACATGCACACGTGCACTTCAACTCTTCAAGTTTAATTTTCCATGGTGTGATCTTGATCTTCAATAGTTAAGAAATTAACTATCTTGGAGCTGCCTTTCTCGACTTCTTCATCTCCAACATCGAGCTTTCTTCGAATTGTCACTTGCAAGTATGCTTGAAGCTTATTAGCTCTTGATCGAGTAATTGGTCCTTGAAATTGCAACTCCGGATCTTGATCTTTATTGTTGATAATGGCTTCATCAGGGCTGCAAGAAAAATTATTCAACCTACGGGTTGCATGTTCGGCCGACGGGCTGCAGGAAAAGTTACTCAACCTACGGGTTGCATGTTCGGCCTAAGGGCTGCAGAAAAATGATACTTTATATGCTATGTATTTATTGTTCATATTATATATAATCTGGATAAATGCAGTAATCCCACTGAGTTAATAGCACTCACCCCAAAGTTATTATATTTTCAGGTTTATGAAGTTCGGGCGATGACGTGGAGATGGAGCGATGGTCAAGATTAATTAAATATTATTTTATTTTAAATAGCACTTCTGCTGTATAAATAAAATATTTATATTTATGAAATTTTGGGACGTCACAGTTGGTATCAGAGTGGGTCTACGTTTCTGTAGACTTGCCAAAAAAATTGATTTATAAAAAAAAACCCATCATTTCATCTGCCGCATCGCGCCGAGAAAAGAGGTAAAAAAAAAGTTCGAGTTCTGCCAATGTTTATGGAATTATGAAATGTTTACGTATATTTTTTTAAGTCCTCATAATTAACTATAAGATTTTATGTTTAGATGTCTGGTTGAAAATTAGTACACAGGGTAAGGACTGGGAAATTAGTAATAGTCGGTTGGGTTGCCTAATTTCTAAATACATAATAATTTTTTACTTCATCCATTTCGTTTTGTTTGTTATTTTAGAATTTTATTCTAAAATTAACCGTTAATTTTTGGACTAATATATATCTCCCTTTTATATTACATAAAATTCTATTCATTTATATTTTCCTAAAAAGTTGAAAAAAATTTCTCTCTCCATATATTTGTATGGTTGAATTTGAGAAAGAGGGTGTCAAAATATATAAAATAACAAATATTTTGACATAAAAGAAAAAATCTAAAATAACAAACAAAACGAAACGGAGGGAGTATTTGAGTTGCCGATTTCGTAACTTTATGTTGCACCTAATCTGCATGCGCTTTGTCTAACTTTTACGTGCTTTAATAATTTATATTTTTATCAAATATTTGAGTAAATATTTATTAATATAAGGTTAGAAACTTGGTCTCTAAAAGAATATTGTTGGCCATAAAATAATACCGATGTGATTTATAAAACTTATCGGGAAATTCCAGGACTCCCGCATGGGCACGGGCCCCGAATTTTGTATTTTTTTATTATTATTATTTTGTAAATTATATTCTAACGACATAAATGATGATATTAGTAGATGTTTGTTAGGTTGATCACCTTTTTTTTCTTGTTATGTAAATGATATTGGTATGTTTTTTAACATTATTATGTGGAAAAAAAAACCACAACATTATTGTTTATGTAGTAAGAGATGAAACAAAACTGGAATTAAAATAATTAATATCTATTTATGGAGTAAGATATGTTCCCAAAATATTCTAAAAAATAAAATATAAAAACCGGGCACTATCGACTTTTCCAAATTATCACGGCCCTTATAAAATATGTTTGGGCCTTACATTCCATAGATTGGACTTTCAGAAGTGGTACTGGGCTTTTTAATGAATCGGGTCGGCCCTATTTTTCCATGAAAATTTAGCGGTGTTCTTTGACGGTCTTCTTTTCATTCTTGAAAATTTAAGAATAGTGTCAAGTCTTACTCTTTCTCCATGTCTTGTGGTAGTCTTCCTTGATTCCCAGGTACTTGTTTTTATTCTTTTCTTTTCTTCTTTTTTTTTTACAAATACAAATATGTACAAAAACTACATATTACAGATTATATATATATATAGACAAGAGTTCAAATGAGAACCAAAATCATATGTAGGAAATAGGAACTGATCCAAACCATCGGTTTAGTTATTTTGGACGTTCCAGATGCATCTTAAAAAATGGGGGCTAATTTGTAATTATTTTTTAATTGCTTTAAAACAAGGGTACAATAGTAATTCAAATTAACATTCCATATCAAATCACATCTTTTATGGAACGGTATATCTTGATGCAATATATTTTTTTTTTTACCTTTATTCTTATCTGTATTTCCATCGGTTCTTTTGATATTTATATTCATGTATCACATCTGCTTACAAGAAAAAAAAAATCAAAACGCAACCACCAAAATCTAATAGTGATGTTCATGCTCAATCGTGGGCACAATTCTTGTCCCAAAACTAGTAAGAGCTCTAACATGGTCGACCATGGAAACCTGCAACGCTTCCTCCTCATAAGCCATTCTCTCTATCTCCTCCATCCTCACCTTCTTCTTCGCGTTCACGATCAACGCCATCGTCAGCAAACTCAGCATAAACGCCCTCAACGCCGCTCCGATCACAAAATTATTCATATCGTTTGAATTTTTTTGATCATCTATTTGGATTACCAGTTGTTGTATCACAAGGGAAAATTTTAGATTGTACCTAGCTACCAAATTCTCGATCTGTTCTTTCAAGCTTTCTCAGTTTCGTTTATTGGCTCTGATGGAAGATCTAGGTGTTGTTTACAACACTATTGTTTATGGGAACACTATTGTTTATGGTTGTTCATGTACGACTTCATGAACACGGAATGTGAATACTATTGTTTATAGGTGTTTACAATACTATTGTTTGTGGTTTTTTTTATCTATATTCGTTATGTTTTGTCAAAAGGTTTTTTTTATTAAATGATATGTTAAATGGTAGCAAAACTTTACGGTGTAGTTAGCATTATTCAATAAGATTGTTAGCATATATCATATGTAATATATAATAGCATAATTATGCCTTTCTACTAGATTCGTCGTTGAATTACGTTATTGGTAGAATATTTTTTGTTTAATCAAATTACATGATTTGTATTACATGCAAATGACAAGTATGAATGTTGATTCCTTATTCAGTGTTGTTGGACATTACATACCAGATTGCAATACAGATCTAAAGTTATTTATTGGTCAAAATTTAAAACTCTTGAAGAGGGTATTGAATTTTATATTGTTTATGCTAAAGCCAGTTATTTTAATATTTGACTTGGGACGACTAGAAAGTATGATCACGATGTTATTCATTAGAGGTACATGTATTGCAATCGTGAGGGTGAAAAATTCAATTCCAGATGTTTGCTAGTTACAGGTAAACAATTTACAAACATAAACACAAAACTTCGCTACTTTCAATAAAATCATTTGCTATTTGACAGTTAAATTTTTATTATTTACAACACATATGTTTGCTAATTACATATAAACAATTTTCTAACAAACACACAAAAATTCGGTAAGTGGAGAGGCCCAAACCCATCAGGGTTGGGAGACATAATACACGTCTCCCTCAGTGTAAATAGAGGGAGGATGAGTGTATTTGATGACATACGATCAGCCCCTCTCTGTCACACTTAATTCCCTAGGTTATCCATACAGTTTAGTAGTTTGTAGCCCACTCTACATCTAAACAGGTATCGGGAATACAGTAGAAGATCGAGAAGTGTCACTACAGCCCCCTTAGGCGTCGATTACAGTAAGGAATAGCATGAGCTCGGCGTGTCTTCTACAGCAATGAGATTAGACCTTTAATCTCGTCGTCAACCCTACAATCTATGTAAGTTGGTACATCGATTTAATTTTATTGCGCTGCGTTAATTCGATGTTCTTGCATAGTATGTTTAACATGGTTATTTGCATCACACATAAAATCATGATTTGCATACGCACATTAGAATTATAGATTATCCGATTAGATCATGTGGGGCGTAATTCGATAAAACCCCAACAACTGGTATCAGAGCTAGGTTTTGGTATTAATATAGGATTAATTCTATGATTATGTTCAAAAATTGCATTAAATTTGAATGATAATTTTGAGCTTAAATTTTCAGATTTATTGCGTGATATTTTCGAGCATGTTGTAATTAGGATTTGATGAATTTTGATGTAGAATGTTCGAAATTCTTGTTCTAATTACATGAGTAATTTTCGTCCTACATGAAATATGAAATTAGATAATGTTCTTCATGAATTTCCAGATTTATTTCATGTGTCTTTTTTGAAAAATTGGTTCTCCAATTTTTGAAAATTTTGATATAATTTTTCCTTAATTTGATCCAAAATTTTCGGTCCTATTAGTATTGGATATGGAATAGATTTTGATGTTATCAAAATTTCCATATCCTATACTAAGGGGGGGGTCGAAATTTGGAGATTAAAATTGGTTTATGGTAATTTTTTATCTTACCTTATTTTAATCCAAGATTGATCCAAAATAGAATTTTAATTATCGTAGGTTTTTGAAGTGGATTAAAACTACCCTAATTTTAATTCTAGTAATTTTGGTATCTTGTAATATAATTTGGATGGTATTTTGACTTATATCAAAGTTTCAAATTATTTTAATAAATTAAGGGAGTGGGGCGAAAATCTAGGGTTTAAAATTTTGAGGATTAATTTTTGACCTAGGTCGAAAATTTCCAGATTTTATTCCTTAGGTATTTTCAAAATTTTAAGATATAATTTGGTGGATAATTGTGATCAATTTCCAAATATTATCTTATAGTAATTTTTGAAATTACTAAGATATACTTTGGTAGAAAATTTTAATTAATTTCCAAAGTTAATCTTAAGGATAAATTCGAATATGTTAAGATTTTATTTGGTAGATAATTATGGCTAATTTCCAAATATGAGATCTTATGGATCTATTCAAAATTTAGTTGATTTAATTTGGTGGATAATTATTAATTAATTTCCAAATAAATCAAGTATTGATTTTCGAAAATCTTTAATTTAATTAAAGAGGTAATTTTCGAAAATTATGCATGCATAGATACCATGTGCTATTTTATGGATAACATTTAATTATGATAGTTGTATCTGTAGATGGTATTTTTTGCAGGTGAAACCAACTATCGTGGCTTTTAATTTTATGTTGAATGTGATGTTTACTTTATGGTGAAAAAAACTCTAACTCATGTAGGAGAAACAATAGACTGCCTTTTTTTTTTAAGGACAACAACTTAGGCCGATTTGAAAAAGAGGACAAATTTATTACGGGCTGAAATATAAGGACATTAACATTTAAGTGTTGCGTACGTAGTTCGTTCGGGCTGAAAATTGGCCTACGAATGCAATACTTAAATGTTAATATCCTTAAATTTCAGCCCGCAATAAATTTGTCCTCTTTTCTAAATCGGCCTAAGTTGTTGTCCTTAAAAAAAACTCTAACTTTATATATTAATATAATTATCCGTTTCAAAATATCTGTTCATTAATAATCACAATCTTCACTATTACTAAATCCAAAAGCCAACTTGTAAATAAGTTGTAACCACTTGATTTTATCTACTGTATAGTTGGCCATGTGAGAGTTAGGTAGTGGAGTGAGATGTGTAGCGAAGGTACATTAATTAGGCAGATGGTGAATTATTGATGGATTAATATTTTCAAATTTCAATCCGATCATGATGGGGGAATTAAGAGTAAGTAGTGAGATTATTGAGATGGGGTGATTAATTAGGCTGATGTTCGGTGGAGTGGGGATTGAGATGGATGGATTATATTAGGTATAAATTAATTAGCAATACCGAATATGTTAGTTATGTTTATGTATTGCATTGCTACTCTCTTTTGTTTTGTTATTTCATGCATGCATTAATAAATGAAGTTTATTGAAAATTAATTTATAAATTATTATATGAAAAAGAATGGTGATACATGCATGATCTCGGGAGGAGTCTTATATTATTCAAATTTGAGAAATTTATAGCTAACCTACCTTTCGGATCATAAATCATTTTTTTGTTTTGTGTAGTTAAACACTAAGAGCTTCTCCAAGAGGCTCTGTAAACAGCAGATGTGGAGTGAATAACCAAAATTCCTTTCTCCAACAGACGCTTCACAGCTCGGTAGATTTAGCGGAGGTGAACGGTACCCCGGTTGATTAACCGAGGTACTGTTCATCTCGGTACCTTTTTCTTTTTTTTTTCTTTTTTTTTGTTTTTTGTTTTTCATAATACAAATTAATTTATTTTGCGTATTTTTTTTATTTTCTATTAGATTTCTTCAATTGTTTGAAAATTATTTTATACATTAATTAAGTAAATGCTATTACATTAATTTAAAAATCTAACTAAACACAAAATACATAATTAATAAAAATAGAATTACATAAACATTTAACAATACAAAGCCACAAATATATTAATAATCGATACAAAGCAACAATATATTACAATAAACAATACAAATGCATAATTAATATATATATATATATAATCATATTTAATTAAATAATTCGATAAAAAAATTAAATTAATAGTAAAGAGTATAAAAAGGGAATATTCTATTGTAGGGTGAAATGTAGAGTGATGCTGTTGGAGATGAAAATTGAAAATCTGTAACTTTAACTGTAGTGTAGTGTAGAGTTAACTGTATTCTGGTGAAAACTGTTGGAGATGGCCTAATTGTTTATGTCAAAAACAAAAACAAAACAAAATAAAAATCGAGTAGTGGGATTGAGATATGGGGTGATTAGGTAGAAATATAATTAGGCAAGAGTACGAATGTTAGGCTTGAATGTTCTATAATTGTAATTCATTTCTACTCTCCTCTATTTTGCTATTGCATGCATTAATTGATATTGTTCTTCATTTTGAAGAAATAATGGCCGAATCAAGAATTATACTTTTAAATTATCAACCCATCCTTCAATCCCAGATTGGGGAATTTAGAGTAAGTGGGATTGATTAAGGCGATCGATGCATGCCAAATGTTTAAGCGGTGTGGATTGATTACGCAGATGTGGGAGGTTATTACACGGTAGCGAAGTGGTGGTGAAAGTGGCGGAGCAGCTATATATGCCTATAAATATAACATCAAACTCCGCCGTCATTCCACATCGATCCACTGATCCACCTCAATCATCTAAATCAAAATATCCCTTTCCTTTCTATCTAGCTTTCATCATATCGTTTCAAAATGCAGCTGCAGCCAATATTCCTGCAGTTTCTGGTTCTTCTTTCATCTTCCACCACCCCTTTGGTGGTGCTGTCACAGTCACAGACCACCACCGCCGCCGCCAAAAGCGTATTCATTTTGGCGGGGCAAAGTAACATGGTGGGTATGGGTGGGGTAACAAACGGCATATGGGACGGAGTAGTTCCTCCCGAGTGCCAACCCAATCCGTTAATTCTCCGTCTCAACGAGGACTTGGGGTTGAAGTGGGAGGAGGCCCGTGAGCCTCTCCACAAACTTTCTACCAACGACGGTTATGATATCTACGACGGGATAGGCCCCCGGCATGCCATTCGCGAACTCCCTGTTGAAAAGGGATCCGGCCATCGGCACCATCGGGTTGGTGCCCTGCGCGAAATTAGGGTCGCCAATCAGCTGGTGGAGCCGAGATTCCCCCAACTACAGCAGAATGCTGAGGCGGGCTCGGGCCGCCGTGAATGAGGGGGGCAGTCTTCGGGCCTTCCTATGGTATCAAGGGGAGTCCGACACCAAGAACATATCCAACGTGGAGGCATACCCGCGCCGGTTTGTGGAGCTGTTCAACAACGTTCGTGCCGATCTGCAGTCGCCTTCATTGCAGATCATTCAAGTGAGTAGTTCATCATTTGTTGATATATATATAATGAGTTTGAGTGATGAATTAAGATTTTGTTTGTGCAGGTGGCCTTGGCATCAGGCTTCAATGACAATTTTCAAGAAAGAATAAGGGAAGTTCAGTTGCAGACAGAGCTTCTTCCCAATGTGAAATGCGTCGATGCCGGCGGACTCCCACTCATTGAGCCTGATAAGCTGCATCTCACTACTGAGTCGCAAGTCAAGCTTGGAACGCTGCTAGCCGATGCATTCCTCCATGCATAAATTTATGTCCTTCATTTCTTTCTTAACTATATTATTGTAGGGGTGACAATTCATAGGTTATAATTCGATCGCCTAATTTATATATGTTGTATGAAGTTGTCTTTCTTATTATTTTATGTTACTCTCTCTATATCTTATTAATTTCTAATTGGAAAAAGTTGTTAACTTTGATATTATTTTAATACATTAAAAATTAAAATGTGATCACTATGTACCTATACTCCATCATGGAAAGCTAGATGGAACTCACTTTTAATTAGGAAACACCCATCAATACATATACGAATTATGGGCAAGCATGAGGGCGATCAATTTTGAACTTACATCGTCTCATTTTGTGTTATATTCTAACTCTTTCTTCTATATTTCATGAGTGTTTGACATCGACTAGTGCCGGTGTTCCAAAAGTAATTATTTTTCATTATGGTTGTAAGACACTAGATATAGAAATATCAATTCTTATTCTCTTGCTCCAGTTACCATTTGCAAAATTTCTAAAATGAACGTAAGGAATTAGGATAACCTCCCCCCCCAAAAAAAAATAAAATAAAATCATGACCGTCCTTGAGTGTCATTCTTTTGGGAAGCTTGTGTTGAGGTGGTTAGTATTTTTGTTATCGATCTTTGGAGCATTTGGAAGTGGTTCTTCACTAATTGTAATATAATACTATATGTAGGTAGGAGGGACAAATTAAACAGACAATTCTTATAATAATATTATATCTTATAGTTTTTGTTTAATGGCATGCATGTCATGTGTTATTTGTTGTATCAACCTAGCTAACCTTTGTTATTTTATGGTTGCTCCTTAATATGAGACAAATATTAATTTCGATAGATCATATATAAGTAATTAAGAAATTAAATGTTCATGCATGTTTGCTCGATGTGTATTAATTATATGAAGTGGGGATGAATATATGCATGGGAGTTAATGACCCAATTAACATACAAATGTAATTAAGAGAAAAATAAATTATTATTTAATTTAATTTGTGATGTTTATTGTGGCGGCGATCCATCATCTACGAGTATAGCACAATGCCTATAAACAAGTTGAAGCTTATCAACTACACTTTGATTGTTCTTGCAATTGACGTTGTCGTCAAAAATGACTCTTGAGTCCTTGCAATCTTGTGAGAAGTGGGTAATAAAATCAAAGCAACACTGAGCTGACACACCAATTCGAACATCAACTCCTTGACATAGAAGATCGTTAATTTTATCTTTACACTCCACACCCAAACCCTCCTGCAGACAACCTTTTTTTGGATCATTTATTGAATATTCACTAATTTTGGATCCGTTAAGGATCGCCATACTCATTATGAGGGTTGTCACCATCATCTCAAATTTCAAAACCATGTTAATTAATTCAAAGAAACAGCTCGCTCGCTTCGATATTTGTTCTGATTTAATTTGGAGTATTTTGTTATTTGCAATAATATATATAATTGCATTGTTTCGCTACTAGTGTTTATTTTTATAATAGAGATTGACTAGCTTGGTTGGTTTAAATTTATATAGGAGTTACCACTCAATTTAATTATCCATTAAAACTTAATTTAGGAGTTATAGAATGCCTCACATTTAATAAATAGTTTCTAATTTCTAGGACATGAAAAATTAAAGGGAAACGTGCAGTACTTATTTCCCAATATTATGGACATTATTCTCATCCGTGGATTTATTTTATTTTGGTTAGAACTCCAATTAAGTTGTATGACTACGAGGGAAAAAGTATATAATAAAATAATACTTTTATTTTAACTAGTACAGATAACGAGCGTTGCACATGTAGCCTATCATTAAACACCATAAAATCTTTAAAATCTGTAATATTAATAAATATTAATGGATAATTTTAGCAAAATATTATAATTATGCATAAATAATTTTGTATAGCATGGTAAATTGAAAATTATATAAATTATTTGGGCATTCACATCAATAGTTGCATTTAAATTATATTTGTCAGAAATTTTATCTAAGATTTTGAAAGTGGTACAATATATATTAGAAATAGTTGATATTTACTTTGTACAATTAATTTTACGTGTGATTTTATAGAGGTTATGAATATGATAAAAAAATTTGTGATATGTTTATAGTTATATTACTAATAAAGGAAAAAAATTCAAGTAACTAGTGCCTCAATAATTACACAGGATTGAATGACATGGATCTTTCTCGTTATTTTATGTTACTCTCTCTACATCTTGTTAATTCCTAGTCATAACCAGGGGCGGAACTACATGGGGGCTAGGGGGGGCTGTAGCCCCCCCCAACTATTTTTTTTTTTTTTTTTTAACTATTAGTTTTATTTTTTTCAATGATAGCCCCCTTAGCAGTTGTTGGAGAAAAAGGCGAGGGGGCTAAGAGGAAGAAGAAGAAGGAGATGGAGATGGGATGTGGCTGTGTGGAGTTGCAGTTGCAGTTGCAGGCTTGTAGCATCAAAGAAGAAGAAGATGAACGATGGTGGGTCATGGGATGGGAGTCATTAGTTAATAGTTAATATATTAATAATAGATAGATAGATAGGGTCTAGATGTCTGGTGGTCTAGGAACCTATAAATTTATGATGGAAATAATATCTATTGTCAAATTAAAGTGTCAAACACTCAACCAAATTTAATAAAAGTGTTGTTTCAAAAACACACTTTAAAAAAAACGAAAGCACAATTTAATTGAATTAAAGAGCCAAGTTCTCAAACCTAAACCAATTACTTAAAAAAAATTGAGAGAACGACCGAGAGCCGAGAGGCGAGGAAGCTGTTTTCTTTCTCTCATTTTTCTTTTCAGTAGCAGTCTCGCATATAACAGAGGTAATTTTTTTAAAATTTACTTTTAAATACTAAATATTTTGTTATTTTTGAAATTATGTTTCATGATTTTTAGTCTTTTTCTTTGGTATTATTTGAGGTTAGTCGTTTAAAATTGTTAAGTTTCATGTTTATATAGTTATATTTGTAGATTATTAAATCAATTGTGGTGTGGGTCAGTGGGTATTTAGTTGAATTCAATTTATATGTATTTATTTTTAACTTGGAATGAAATTAGGGTTTAAGATTTGGGTTTGAATTAGGATCTTGGAGTAGTTGAAATTGGGCAGTTAATTATTATGACTTATGAATTGAAACTGTGAATTATCATTAAATTTCATTATTTGAATCAATTTGTTTTGAATTTTTAATTTATGTAGAATATGGAGCGATTTTTAAAAAGATATCGTAGTGGTCCATCTTCTTCATCTTCCAATGAACCCGATGCTAATGTTTCTGTGGAAAATCAATCTCGGATAGAAGTAGAATTGAACTTAAATGAGATTGTTAGTGATCCGGGATTACGAAAACCAATTGAGGAGTTTGATATTGCCATTCGAGATCAAGTACGTAGGGAGTATTTGACAAGGGGGCCTTGTCAACCAATGGATCATAAGTATCCGAAAATAATAGACGGCAAGCAGACAAGATGTTTTAGAAAGGATTGGTATACAGATTTTGTTTGGTTGGAGTATAGCATATCAAAAGATGCTGCCTTTTGTTTTTGGTGTTATCTTTTCAAACAAAAAAATAAAGGAGGTCGATATGCAGAGGATGCCTTTATAAAATCGGGATTCAATAATTGGAAAAAAGCAATAGATAAATTTAAGGATCATGTTGGAGCTGTAAACAGTTGTCACAATAATGCTAGAATAAAGTTTGAGTCTTTTAAAGATCAAAGGCATAGTGTGGCAAATATGTTCCGTTCAAATAGTCATGAAATGGATATTGCTTATCGCACTCGTTTGACGGCTGTATTGGATGTAACTCGTTTTCTTTTAAAGCAAGGATTGCCTTTTCGTGGACATGATGAGTCAGCCAGTTCTTTAAATAGAGGCAATTTTCTAGAATTGGTTGAATGGTATAGTCAACGAAATGAAAACATTTTCAAAGTTTTGGGTCAAAATGCTCCTGCAAATAATCAAATGACTTCCCCAAAAATTCAGAAAGAATTAGCACATGCATGTGCTTCCGAGATCACACTTGCCATAATCAATGATATTGGGGATAGAGTTTTTACTCTTTTGGTTGATGAGGCTCGGGATAGTTCAATGAAAGAGCAAATGGGAGTTGTTTTAAGATATGTTAACAAAGAAGGATATGTGATTGAGAGATTTCTTGCAATTGTGCATGTGACTGACACAAGGTCTCGATCCTTAAAAGATGCTATTGATGCTCTATTTTCACATCATAATCTATCATTATCCAAAATCAGAGGTCAAGGATATGACAGGGCTTCTAATATGCGGGGCGAGTTCAATGGGTTAAAATCTTTAATATTGCAAGAAAATCCTCATGCCATGTATGTTCATTGTTTCTCTCATCAACTTCAATTGATTGTTGTTGCTGTTGCTAAGGGAATCAGAGGTGTGAAAGACCTTTTTAGCTATGTTTCCATGATTGTGAATACGGTAGGAGCATCATGTAAAAGGAAAGATGAGCTACGGCAGATAGAACATGACAGGATAGTTAGTGAACTTGATAGTGGAGAAAGGCAAAGTGGAAGAGGAAGAAACCAAGAAACCAATTTGGTAAGGCCTGGAGATACTCGATGGGGTTCGCATTACTTTACATTACTTCGACTATGTAAAATGTGGACTTCAGTGGAGCAAGTGTTGCAAAATGTACGAGATGATGCTACTTCTTCTGAAAACAGAATGACTGCTGAAGGTTTGATTGAAAAAATGGATACTTATGAGTTTGTTTTTCTGTTGCACTTGATGAAATATATATTGGGAATCACACATGACTTGTCTCTTGCTTTGCAACAAAAGGATCAAAATATTATTCAAGCCATGTCATTGATCAAAAGTGTGAAATGTCAATTGCAAAGTTTTAGGGAAGATGGGTGGGAGATCATTTTGAAAGAAGTGAACAGATTTTGTGAAGTGAATAATATCTCTGTGATTGATATGGAAGATAGTATAACAAAGCGTGGTCATAAAAGATACGAAGGTCAAGTCATCACAAATTTACATTATTATCGGGTTGATATATTTTATCAGGTATTTTTAATAAATTTGAAGTATTTTGATTAATTTTGTTATGAAATAAATAAATTCTTCATTAATGTTATCATGATTTTAATCCCTGCAGGTTGTTGATCTAACTATACAAGAGATGAATAATCGATTTTCAGAGGTTAGTACAGAAGTACTAGGTTGCATATCATGTCTTGATCCAAGAAATTCTTTTGCTCAATTCAACATTGATCGACTGACGAGACTTGCTGATTTATATCCTGAGGACTTCTCACAAAGTGATTGTTTATATCTTCCTCAACAACTTAGCAATTTCATTGCTAATGTTCGGTATGATTCTCAATTTTCTACAATTACCAATTTGGGAAGTCTTGCTCGGGAAATGGTTAGAACTGGTAAACATACAGTTTTTCCATTAGTTTATCGTATGATTGAGTTGGCATTAGTTTTACCTGTTGCTACTGCTTCTGTTGAAAGAGCTTTTTCTGCAATGAAAATTATCAAGACTGATTTGCGTAATCGAATGGGAGATGAGTGGATGAATGATAGTCTGGTTGTTTACATTGAGAATGATATTTTTTCAAGAATTGGTAATGAGCAGATATTGCAGCGCTTCCAATCGATGGACACACGCAGATATCAGTTGCCACCACTTTCTCAAACGACCACATCTATTACATCACCAAGTGTCAATTTTTAGATTAGTTTTAGTGTATGAAATATTTAAACATTTGTATTGATATTAAAATTGTGTTTTTTCATGTCATAATGCTTTGTAATTAAGTATATAATTATTTGACCGTGTGAAAAAAATATATACAATAAGTATAATAGCCCCCCTAGAAAAAAAATCCTGGTTCCGCCACTGGTCATAACTCATTTAATTCTGATTAATGAAAAAGTTGTGAAATTTGATTATTTTAACACATTAAAAATTAAAATGTCATCACTACGTACCTATACTCCATCATGGAAAGCTAGATGGAACGAACTTAATTAGGAAAAACACCCATCAATACATCTACGAATTATGGGCAAGCATGAGGGCGATCAATTTTGAACTTACATCGTCTCATTGTGTTATTTTCTAACTTTTTCTTCTTTATTTCATAAGTGTTTGACATGGACTAGCGCCGGTGTTCCCAAAGTAATTATTTTTCACTATGGTTAAAAAACACTAGATATAGAAATATCAATTCTTATTCATTTACTCCAATTACCATCTGCAAAATTTCAAATTTTTCTAAAATGAACGTTAGGAATTAGGATAACCTCCCCCACCCAAAAAAAAACCAAATAAAATCATGTATTCCACTTTTTCTGTGCCATTTGGTATCTCATTTGGATTTTTATTAAATTTTCATCCATTTTTTATGTCTATTGCGCTTTGACCTCTAATGGTGCATAAGATGTACACACTAGAACCAACATAATCAAATAATCCTTAGTCTAGGAATGTTGTTGGGAAATTATTAGGAAAAACTATTAGCTCGTGGAGCCGAGATTCCCCCAACTATAGCAGAATGCTGAGGCGGGCTCGGCCGCCGTGAATGAGGAGGGCATTCTTCGGGCCTTCCTATTGTATCAAAGGGAGTCCGACACCAGGAACATATCCAATGTGGAGGCATACCCGCGCTGGTTGGTGGGGCTGTTCAACAACGTTCGTGCTTATCTGCAGTCGCCTTCAGTGTAGATCATTCAAGTGAGTAGTTGTAGTAGTAGTAGTGTATCTTCAATTCTTCATAATTAATTGTTAATTAAATATTTGTGCAAGTGGCCTTGGCGTCACGCTTCAATGTTAATTTTACGGAAAGAATAAGAGAAGTGCAGTTGCAGACAGAGCTTCCCATTGTGACATGTGTTGATGCCGGCGGACTCCCGCTCAATACTGATAATGTGCATCTCACTACTGCATCGCAGGTCAAGCTCGGAACGATGCTTGCTGACGCTTTCCTTCAAGATTAAATTTAATTATCTTAATTTATTAACTATAATAATATTGTATATATGTAGGACTGTAGGAGTCACAAACTGTTGAAGTGTTCATATTTCAGCTCAAGCAATGCATGCACATGCAGATATTTTTCCACGTTAGCATGGGTTGCATGGATAATAATTTTCTTTTCACGGTGCAGGACCACATTGCAGGATCCGTCTCACACAGCTTGGGTTAATCTCGATCATCCAAATAAGCACCCAAGGAACGTGTAGCCTCACCGTTGGATTCTGGAAGATATTTTTAGTTAGATATTTTCCCGCTTTTGCTGCTCTCTCTATGATTAGTATAAATAAGAAACAAACACAGTTCTATTGTAATTTTTGTGATTTTGAGTGATCAAGGATTGTGATCAATTACACCAATTTGTATTAAGTGTTTTTTCAATAAATAAAATAATGATACTTTCCTTCCATTTCTTTTCAATTTCTTCATGGTACCAAAGCCAATATCTTCAGAATCGGTATTGATTTATTGATTGAAGTTGATTCACCGATTGTGAATCCATTTTTTTTCTGAGTGATTTCACCTATTAAATTGAGTGAGTAAACTCTGTCGTCTTGGTGTTTGACAGAATGCTAAAGCAAAATCAAAGGATGCCATGGAACAAACTTGTTCTCAAAGAAAGAAGATTTCATGTAGCAAATGATAAGGATGAAGAACAGGCTGGTAGCAGCCATAGATCGAATGTTCAGATGGCAAATGATGCAAATTGTGATCATTATGCTGCTCGTGATGATTATCACATGGAGATGACTGCTTATCGTGCTCAAAGCAATGATGTTTTACATCTACATGTGAATGACCATCCAGGTATGGTCCTCACTACGGATCTTCTTACAGAAAAAAAAAAAACTTTCATAGCTGGTCTAGGGAAATTAAATGTGGATTAGCTGCAAAGAATAAACTTGACTTTGTTGATGGTAGCTTATTAGAACCGCATATATCAACTTCCTAGAGAATTGGCTACTTATGCACAAGGAACATAATCTTTTTTGTTGTATTATCATAATCTGCAAAGCTTATGGGATGACATAAACCTTCTAGTTCCTTGTCATGTATGTTCTTGTGGAGCAGTAGAGATAAATAAGAGAAATGAAGAGAATGAACGGTTAATGCAGTTTCTGATGGGTTTGAACGATTCCTATGAAGTAATTCGAAACCAGATTCTGATACTTGATCCTCTTCCTTCTGTGAGCAATGCCTATGCTATGGTATTACAGGTAGAAGAGCAAAAGGTTGTTTCTACCTGTTATGCAGATGTAAATGATCAAAATGCATTATATACAAATCAAAGGAATAATGGAAAAAAGATATGAGGGTTATAGGAGGAAACTTAGCAAGGAGGAGAAATAGAAGTTAAAATATAGCCATTGTGGTGGCAATGGGTATGAAAAGAGTGACTGTTTTGAGTTGGTGGGAATCCCAGACTGGTACAAGCAATTTAAAAATGAGAAAAGAAGGAATAATAGAGCCAATTGTGTTGATAATGAAGATGCTCTAAGCCATAGGGATGGTGTTTCAAGCCAGTTAGGGGAGCCGCATCCAGATGTGAATAAGCTCATCCAAGAAGAAGTAAGCAAGTATCTTAGAAACTATTTTAAGAATGCTAATGCAGGAGTTGGAAATTCAACAAATGCTGCAGCAAATCTAGTTGATGCAGGTGATATCACTCAAGATGATTCCAATATGAGTTACTATGCCTTTGGCCTTTCACAAGATACTCAACAGACAGAGTGGATTGTTGATTCTAGTGCAAGTATACATATGTGCTGCAACTCTGCCCTTATGCACAACATGAGGAAGCTTTCAGAACCACAGAAGATTTTCCTGCCCGATGGATCTAATTTGTTGGCAGATTATTGTGGAGAGGTTCAGTTGAATGATGATATTGTGCTACAAAATGTCTTGTATGCACCAACATTCACTCACAACTTGATTTCAGTTGGACAGATGGCCAAAGACATTCAAGGAAAGGTGTTATTTCTACCTTCTCATTGCTTGACACAGAATCAAGCCAATGATCATATCCTGGGTATAGGGAAATTGAAAGACAGATTACATGTTTTCAAACATGTTGATTCAGAAAAGTTCTGTACTACACAGTGCAATAATGATATGTCTCTTCAACAATGGCATGAGTATTTAGGTCATCCTTCAGCTGGGAGTATGAGGCATGTGCCTCACCTCAAGAGATATTTCACAGATGCTGGTTTTAATGAATTTCATAGTTGTGAAATCTGTTATAGGGCTAAACAAAAAAGACAACCCTTTCCCTCAGATTTCATTTTTTTATCTTTTTATATTTTGATCCAATTTCTACGCAAATTGATTTCTCTTTCTTTCTCCTTAT
Organism: Perilla frutescens; assembly: GCA_026008535.1. Lineage (NCBI taxonomy): Eukaryota > Viridiplantae > Streptophyta > Magnoliopsida > Lamiales > Lamiaceae > Perilla > Perilla frutescens. The sequence continues at coordinate 44,769,620 of BRKX01000018.1, forward strand.
TTTTCACTTATCGTTTCTTTTCTCTCACCGCTTTCTTCATTTTTTTTTGCTCCTTAGGTTCATCATTTTTCTGATATCGATATACGGCATGTTTTTTTTTCCTCCTTAGTTTCATCGCTTTCATGATATCGATCAACGGCATGTTGACGGAATCATTTTTTTTTTGTAACTTTTCTGTGGTGCCCAACAATTTTTTTTATCGTTCTTACCTTTGTTGGTTCTATCCTTCTCCTGTGCCATGATGTTGTCAATTTTTTTTCCTATTGGAACAACCGCCTCATCCTACATAAATCAAAGATGTTTCATGAATCGGTGATGGCAGCGCATTTAGAGAGACAAATTTTTTCCGTATTTTTTTAGTTTTTTCATGAATTTCATGAATGCGTGTTTCCCAAGATTTTCTAATTTGATGTTGTAGATTAATGTTGAGCGATGTTACGAGTTATTAGCAAAAAGTGGATTATTTGTTTGGATTATGAGAGCAGTGAGACAACTCATGCTTGGGATTTTTATATTACATGTAACTATATTTTTGTTTTTTTCATTTTTTCCTTTGAAGAAATTAATGATACACTGATGTTTGAATGTGAGGAATTATTTGTTTGCAATGAAAATTCGAAAATAAGTACATCATTAGTCTCATTAATGTTGATAACTATATTTTCTTACATTTGATATATTTTGTTGATCTACATAAAAAAACAAATGACCACATGCTTGGAGCGCAATGTTCAGAATTTGGCAGAAAGTAGATTATTTGTTAGGAGAGCAGTGAAACAATACATCATACATATATGGTTGGGAATTTTCATATTCAAAATTTGAAGCAAATTTGTGGGAATGAAGTGAAGGCTGATCAGTTTGAAAGATGATCACATTTGAATTGATAGGATTAAAAACGACTTACAACACTCTCCCCTCTTTAGAATGGTGAATTATCAAGCGGGGCGTGACAGTTTTAAAAATTATATAGATATAACGTATCTGATTACTGAAAGAAATTTCATATTTCGTTTATGAGTCAGTATCTCGCTTGTATAGTAAGTCGGGTTTCGAATAAGGTTTGAATCCAACTTTGATGCAATATCTTTGATATATAGCAGCGTTTTGAATCCAACTTATCTAGTTAAAATGTTAGGCGAAGGCTATTGTAATAGATTAACATGCTTGAGGAGTATTATAATCGTAATGTTGCAGATTTCTAGTTGATATCATAATTGCAAAAATTCACTACACAAGAAAAACTTCAAACAACAAATACTGATACTGATCAAGAATACCACCGAACCAAACCCATTCTTCCACCCATCAGGCGCCACCCTTTTTCATGAAAGAACTAAAGAAATACGAAAAAAACTTGCGTCTTATAGTTGCGCTGTCACCAATTCATGCAATATCTTTGATTTATGTGGGTTGCAGCAGTCGCTCCAGATTCTAATAGAAAAAAAATTTGACAACTTCACGGCACAGGAGAAGAAAAGAACCGACAAAGACAGTAATGATAACAAAAATTGTTGGGCACCGCAGAAAAATTACAAAAAAAAAACATGTCGTTGATCGATATCAGAAAAACGATGAATCTAAAGAGGAAAAATATGAGGAATAAAGCGGTGAGAGAAAAGAAACGATCGGTGAAAAAATAAGGAGAAAGAAAGAGAAATCAATTTGCGTAAAAATTGGATCAAAATATTAAAAGAGAAAAAAATTGAAATCTGACCTGGATTTAGTCGCTCACAAGGGCGCTCAAGAGGAGCGCTCAGCATATCAAAACTGTGTGTGTGTGTGTGTGTGTGTGTGTATATTTTCACACGTTCCCATATATGTATATATAATATAGTTCATGCGCACAACACACACATACATATATATGCATACTATATATATATATAGGATTTGGTTCAAATGAGAACGGTGCTTCATGTAGGAACGTGAGAACGGGCTTGTTTAGTGTAATTTTAGTGCTTTTCTTACTGTATTTTGATGCAATTTTTAATTTTTTTTTTACTGCTTTTCTTATTGTATTTTAGTGCTAGATGATTTAGCACCAAAATAAAATAAAAAAAGCACTGAAATTACACTAAACAAGCCCGTTCTCACGTTCTCACATGAAGCACTGTTCTTATTATAACCAACCCCATATATATATATATATACTTAATCACACACGCATACACATTCACGTAAATAGATGTTTTATAATTATGCATGGCATGCATATATATACTTATATATATGTGTATGTATAGATATAAATTGTCTAGCATTATGTTATTTTTTAAATTATTAAAGTATTATGTTAATTAATTATTATTATATTAGGCGGCGCGCGGATATATTTAATACTTTCAAGTTCAAGTAAAGGTGTGATATTCTCCCGGAGAATATATGATCAAAATATTCGTTTATCCTTATTATGCATTTTATGCAGTTTATATGTGGAAATTATATGTTCGGCCTACGGGCTTGATACGATCTAAACAATTAATCTAGGACAAATCTAGAGACGTAGCGGAAGACTTCTAAGAATTGAAACACGTTAACTAATGAAGGGCTTCAATCCGACTCAACAAAAACAGCTAAAAATACGATTAATCTAGACAACTAGAATACCTAGACAATGATACGAACTATGTAACACAATACCAAGGTAGGAAGGGATGGAAATCGGCGTATAGGGGCTATAATTTTAGGTGAAAGCCGTGTGTGACGATAATGAAGAAAGGCTTGGGTAGGTAGGATATGTTAAGGATCAAATGAACTTACGGATTGGATGGGACGAGGTAGGACTCGAACTCGAACTCATGGAATTGGTTGAGGCATGCGATGAGGGGCTGAATGGATGTCGTCGATATGGTGGTGGACGGATGAAGATATTGTGGCGAATCACAACCCGATAATCTCATTGAATCTCAAACGTATCCAAGGTTGAAATCTCCAAGTTGATCTTCGATTAGCTAATACCGGTTAATCCCTCAAGTGGATTAAGCAATACCCTTGAGTAAGACTTAGATGTGCTAATTCTAAAAATGATAATTTTCTTGATGGAAAACAATCAAAAGAATATAAAAATTTGAGACACAATTGGATGCAAAAGCAAAATAACTTCAATAATGTCTAAAGTAACAATGTATCATGAAGCACCTATTTATAAGTCTCATAGGGCCGAAAATACTAGTCTATATGGCCGAAAATTGATGCTCCAAAAAGAGATCCAACTAGACTAGGAAATTACCTAAACTAGAGTTCTATTTAAGGTAGAATTTGACTTAATTAAAACTTTAGTCAACAACTATAACTATGACCGAAAATTACCCAAATAAATCAAATAAAATATGATCCAACTATAGTCTAAATTAAATAAAAATAACATTATAGTCTAAATAAAATCAACCCCTTAATTAAACAATTAGGGCTGAAAATCTGATCCACATGCACACACGATCACATCGACTTCTTCAACACATGTACACGTGCACTTCAACTCTTCAAGTTTAATTTTCCATGGTGTGATCTTGATCTTCAATAGTTAAGAAATTAACTATCTTGGAGCTGCCTTTCTCGACTTCTTCATCTCCAACATCGAGCTTTCTTCGAATTGTCACTTGCAAGTATGCTTGAAGCTTATTAGCTCTTGATCGAGTAATTGGTCCTTGAAATTGCAACTCCGGATCTTGATCTTTATTGTTGATAATGGCTTCATCAGGGCTGCAAGAAAAATTATTCAACCTACGGGTTGCATGTTCGGCCGACGGGCTGCAGGAAAAGTTACTCAACCTACGGGTTGCATGTTCGGCCTAAGGGCTGCAGAAAAATGATACTTTATATGCTATGTATTTATTGTTCATATTATATATAATCTGGATAAATGCAGTAATCCCACTGAGTTAATAGCACTCACCCCAAAGTTATTATATTTTCAGGTTTATGAAGTTCGGGCGATGACGTGGAGATGGAGCGATGGTCAAGATTAATTAAATATTATTTTATTTTAAATAGCACTTCTGCTGTATAAATAAAATATTTATATTTATGAAATTTTGGGACGTCACAGTTGGTATCAGAGTGGGTCTACGTTTCTGTAGACTTGCCAAAAAAATTGATTTATAAAAAAAAACCCATCATTTCATCTGCCGCATCGCGCCGAGAAAAGAGGTAAAAAAAAAGTTCGAGTTCTGCCAATGTTTATGGAATTATGAAATGTTTACGTATATTTTTTTAAGTCCTCATAATTAACTATAAGATTTTATGTTTAGATGTCTGGTTGAAAATTAGTACACAGGGTAAGGACTGGGAAATTAGTAATAGTCGGTTGGGTTGCCTAATTTCTAAATACATAATAATTTTTTACTTCATCCATTTCGTTTTGTTTGTTATTTTAGAATTTTATTCTAAAATTAACCGTTAATTTTTGGACTAATATATATCTCCCTTTTATATTACATAAAATTCTATTCATTTATATTTTCCTAAAAAGTTGAAAAAAATTTCTCTCTCCATATATTTGTATGGTTGAATTTGAGAAAGAGGGTGTCAAAATATATAAAATAACAAATATTTTGACATAAAAGAAAAAATCTAAAATAACAAACAAAACGAAACGGAGGGAGTATTTGAGTTGCCGATTTCGTAACTTTATGTTGCACCTAATCTGCATGCGCTTTGTCTAACTTTTACGTGCTTTAATAATTTATATTTTTATCAAATATTTGAGTAAATATTTATTAATATAAGGTTAGAAACTTGGTCTCTAAAAGAATATTGTTGGCCATAAAATAATACCGATGTGATTTATAAAACTTATCGGGAAATTCCAGGACTCCCGCATGGGCACGGGCCCCGAATTTTGTATTTTTTTATTATTATTATTTTGTAAATTATATTCTAACGACATAAATGATGATATTAGTAGATGTTTGTTAGGTTGATCACCTTTTTTTTCTTGTTATGTAAATGATATTGGTATGTTTTTTAACATTATTATGTGGAAAAAAAAACCACAACATTATTGTTTATGTAGTAAGAGATGAAACAAAACTGGAATTAAAATAATTAATATCTATTTATGGAGTAAGATATGTTCCCAAAATATTCTAAAAAATAAAATATAAAAACCGGGCACTATCGACTTTTCCAAATTATCACGGCCCTTATAAAATATGTTTGGGCCTTACATTCCATAGATTGGACTTTCAGAAGTGGTACTGGGCTTTTTAATGAATCGGGTCGGCCCTATTTTTCCATGAAAATTTAGCGGTGTTCTTTGACGGTCTTCTTTTCATTCTTGAAAATTTAAGAATAGTGTCAAGTCTTACTCTTTCTCCATGTCTTGTGGTGGTCTTCCTTGATTCCCAGGTACTTGTTTTTATTCTTTTCTTTTCTTCTTTTTTTTTTACAAATACAAATATGTACAAAAACTACATATTACAGATTATATATATATATAGACAAGAGTTCAAATGAGAACCAAAATCATATGTAGGAAATAGGAACTGATCCAAACCATCGGTTTAGTTATTTTGGACGTTCCAGATGCATCTTAAAAAATGGGGGCTAATTTGTAATTATTTTTTAATTGCTTTAAAACAAGGGTACAATAGTAATTCAAATTAACATTCCATATCAAATCACATCTTTTATGGAACGGTATATCTTGATGCAATATATTTTTTTTTTTACCTTTATTCTTATCTGTATTTCCATCGGTTCTTTTGATATTTATATTCATGTATCACATCTGCTTACAAGAAAAAAAAAATCAAAACGCAACCACCAAAATCTAATAGTGATGTTCATGCTCAATCGTGGGCACAATTCTTGTCCCAAAACTAGTAAGAGCTCTAACATGGTCGACCATGGAAACCTGCAACGCTTCCTCCTCATAAGCCATTCTCTCTATCTCCTCCATCCTCACCTTCTTCTTCGCGTTCACGATCAACGCCATCGTCAGCAAACTCAGCATAAACGCCCTCAACGCCGCTCCGATCACAAAATTATTCATATCGTTTGAATTTTTTTGATCATCTATTTGGATTACCAGTTGTTGTATCACAAGGGAAAATTTTAGATTGTACCTAGCTACCAAATTCTCGATCTGTTCTTTCAAGCTTTCTCAGTTTCGTTTATTGGCTCTGATGGAAGATCTAGGTGTTGTTTACAACACTATTGTTTATGGGAACACTATTGTTTATGGTTGTTCATGTACGACTTCATGAACACGGAATGTGAATACTATTGTTTATAGGTGTTTACAATACTATTGTTTGTGGTTTTTTTTATCTATATTCGTTATGTTTTGTCAAAAGGTTTTTTTTATTAAATGATATGTTAAATGGTAGCAAAACTTTACGGTGTAGTTAGCATTATTCAATAAGATTGTTAGCATATATCATATGTAATATATAATAGCATAATTATGCCTTTCTACTAGATTCGTCGTTGAATTACGTTATTGGTAGAATATTTTTTGTTTAATCAAATTACATGATTTGTATTACATGCAAATGACAAGTATGAATGTTGATTCCTTATTCAGTGTTGTTGGACATTACATACCAGATTGCAATACAGATCTAAAGTTATTTATTGGTCAAAATTTAAAACTCTTGAAGAGGGTATTGAATTTTATATTGTTTATGCTAAAGCCAGTTATTTTAATATTTGACTTGGGACGACTAGAAAGTATGATCACGATGTTATTCATTAGAGGTACATGTATTGCAATCGTGAGGGTGAAAAATTCAATTCCAGATGTTTGCTAGTTACAGGTAAACAATTTACAAACATAAACACAAAACTTCGCTACTTTCAATAAAATCATTTGCTATTTGACAGTTAAATTTTTATTATTTACAACACATATGTTTGCTAATTACATATAAACAATTTTCTAACAAACACACAAAAATTCGGTAAGTGGAGAGGCCCAAACCCATCAGGGTTGGGAGACATAATACACGTCTCCCTCAGTGTAAATAGAGGGAGGATGAGTGTATTTGATGACATACGATCAGCCCCTCTCTGTCACACTTAATTCCCTAGGTTATCCATACAGTTTAGTAGTTTGTAGCCCACTCTACATCTAAACAGGTATCGGGAATACAGTAGAAGATCGAGAAGTGTCACTACAGCCCCCTTAGGCGTCGATTACAGTAAGGAATAGCATGAGCTCGGCGTGTCTTCTACAGCAATGAGATTAGACCTTTAATCTCGTCGTCAACCCTACAATCTATGTAAGTTGGTACATCGATTTAATTTTATTGCGCTGCGTTAATTCGATGTTCTTGCATAGTATGTTTAACATGGTTATTTGCATCACACATAAAATCATGATTTGCATACGCACATTAGAATTATAGATTATCCGATTAGATCATGTGGGGCGTAATTCGATAAAACCCCAACAACTGGTATCAGAGCTAGGTTTTGGTATTAATATAGGATTAATTCTATGATTATGTTCAAAAATTGCATTAAATTTGAATGATAATTTTGAGCTTAAATTTTCAGATTTATTGCGTGATATTTTCGAGCATGTTGTAATTAGGATTTGATGAATTTTGATGTAGAATGTTCGAAATTCTTGTTCTAATTACATGAGTAATTTTCGTCCTACATGAAATATGAAATTAGATAATGTTCTTCATGAATTTCCAGATTTATTTCATGTGTCTTTTTTGAAAAATTGGTTCTCCAATTTTTGAAAATTTTGATATAATTTTTCCTTAATTTGATCCAAAATTTTCGGTCCTATTAGTATTGGATATGGAATAGATTTTGATGTTATCAAAATTTCCATATCCTATACTAAGGGGGGGGTCGAAATTTGGAGATTAAAATTGGTTTATGGTAATTTTTTATCTTACCTTATTTTAATCCAAGATTGATCCAAAATAGAATTTTAATTATCGTAGGTTTTTGAAGTGGATTAAAACTACCCTAATTTTAATTCTAGTAATTTTGGTATCTTGTAATATAATTTGGATGGTATTTTGACTTATATCAAAGTTTCAAATTATTTTAATAAATTAAGGGAGTGGGGCGAAAATCTAGGGTTTAAAATTTTGAGGATTAATTTTTGACCTAGGTCGAAAATTTCCAGATTTTATTCCTTAGGTATTTTCAAAATTTTAAGATATAATTTGGTGGATAATTGTGATCAATTTCCAAATATTATCTTATAGTAATTTTTGAAATTACTAAGATATACTTTGGTAGAAAATTTTAATTAATTTCCAAAGTTAATCTTAAGGATAAATTCGAATATGTTAAGATTTTATTTGGTAGATAATTATGGCTAATTTCCAAATATGAGATCTTATGGATCTATTCAAAATTTAGTTGATTTAATTTGGTGGATAATTATTAATTAATTTCCAAATAAATCAAGTATTGATTTTCGAAAATCTTTAATTTAATTAAAGAGGTAATTTTCGAAAATTATGCATGCATAGATACCATGTGCTATTTTATGGATAACATTTAATTATGATAGTTGTATCTGTAGATGGTATTTTTTGCAGGTGAAACCAACTATCGTGGCTTTTAATTTTATGTTGAATGTGATGTTTACTTTATGGTGAAAAAAACTCTAACTCATGTAGGAGAAACAATAGACTGCCTTTTTTTTTTAAGGACAACAACTTAGGCCGATTTGAAAAAGAGGACAAATTTATTACGGGCTGAAATATAAGGACATTAACATTTAAGTGTTGCGTACGTAGTTCGTTCGGGCTGAAAATTGGCCTACGAATGCAATACTTAAATGTTAATATCCTTAAATTTCAGCCCGCAATAAATTTGTCCTCTTTTCTAAATCGGCCTAAGTTGTTGTCCTTAAAAAAAACTCTAACTTTATATATTAATATAATTATCCGTTTCAAAATATCTGTTCATTAATAATCACAATCTTCACTATTACTAAATCCAAAAGCCAACTTGTAAATAAGTTGTAACCACTTGATTTTATCTACTGTATAGTTGGCCATGTGAGAGTTAGGTAGTGGAGTGAGATGTGTAGCGAAGGTACATTAATTAGGCAGATGGTGAATTATTGATGGATTAATATTTTCAAATTTCAATCCGATCATGATGGGGGAATTAAGAGTAAGTAGTGAGATTATTGAGATGGGGTGATTAATTAGGCTGATGTTCGGTGGAGTGGGGATTGAGATGGATGGATTATATTAGGTATAAATTAATTAGCAATACCGAATATGTTAGTTATGTTTATGTATTGCATTGCTACTCTCTTTTGTTTTGTTATTTCATGCATGCATTAATAAATGAAGTTTATTGAAAATTAATTTATAAATTATTATATGAAAAAGAATGGTGATACATGCATGATCTCGGGAGGAGTCTTATATTATTCAAATTTGAGAAATTTATAGCTAACCTACCTTTCGGATCATAAATCATTTTTTTGTTTTGTGTAGTTAAACACTAAGAGCTTCTCCAAGAGGCTCTGTAAACAGCAGATGTGGAGTGAATAACCAAAATTCCTTTCTCCAACAGACGCTTCACAGCTCGGTAGATTTAGCGGAGGTGAACGGTACCCCGGTTGATTAACCGAGGTACTGTTCATCTCGGTACCTTTTTCTTTTTTTTTTCTTTTTTTTGTTTTTTGTTTTTCATAATACAAATTAATTTATTTTGCGTATTTTTTTTATTTTCTATTAGATTTCTTCAATTGTTTGAAAATTATTTTATACATTAATTAAGTAAATGCTATTACATTAATTTAAAAATCTAACTAAACACAAAATACATAATTAATAAAAATAGAATTACATAAACATTTAACAATACAAAGCCACAAATATATTAATAATCGATACAAAGCAACAATATATTACAATAAACAATACAAATGCATAATTAATATATATATATATATAATCATATTTAATTAAATAATTCGATAAAAAAATTAAATTAATAGTAAAGAGTATAAAAAGGGAATATTCTATTGTAGGGTGAAATGTAGAGTGATGCTGTTGGAGATGAAAATTGAAAATCTGTAACTTTAACTGTAGTGTAGTGTAGAGTTAACTGTATTCTGGTGAAAACTGTTGGAGATGGCCTAATTGTTTATGTCAAAAACAAAAACAAAACAAAATAAAAATCGAGTAGTGGGATTGAGATATGGGGTGATTAGGTAGAAATATAATTAGGCAAGAGTACGAATGTTAGGCTTGAATGTTCTATAATTGTAATTCATTTCTACTCTCCTCTATTTTGCTATTGCATGCATTAATTGATATTGTTCTTCATTTTGAAGAAATAATGGCCGAATCAAGAATTATACTTTTAAATTATCAACCCATCCTTCAATCCCAGATTGGGGAATTTAGAGTAAGTGGGATTGATTAAGGCGATCGATGCATGCCAAATGTTTAAGCGGTGTGGATTGATTACGCAGATGTGGGAGGTTATTACACGGTAGCGAAGTGGTGGTGAAAGTGGCGGAGCAGCTATATATGCCTATAAATATAACATCAAACTCCGCCGTCATTCCACATCGATCCACTGATCCACCTCAATCATCTAAATCAAAATATCCCTTTCCTTTCTATCTAGCTTTCATCATATCGTTTCAAAATGCAGCTGCAGCCAATATTCCTGCAGTTTCTGGTTCTTCTTTCATCTTCCACCACCCCTTTGGTGGTGCTGTCACAGTCACAGACCACCACCGCCGCCGCCAAAAGCGTATTCATTTTGGCGGGGCAAAGTAACATGGTGGGTATGGGTGGGGTAACAAACGGCATATGGGACGGAGTAGTTCCTCCCGAGTGCCAACCCAATCCGTTAATTCTCCGTCTCAACGAGGACTTGGGGTTGAAGTGGGAGGAGGCCCGTGAGCCTCTCCACAAACTTTCTACCAACGACGGTTATGATATCTACGACGGGATAGGCCCCCGGCATGCCATTCGCGAACTCCCTGTTGAAAAGGGATCCGGCCATCGGCACCATCGGGTTGGTGCCCTGCGCGAAATTAGGGTCGCCAATCAGCTGGTGGAGCCGAGATTCCCCCAACTACAGCAGAATGCTGAGGCGGGCTCGGGCCGCCGTGAATGAGGGGGGCAGTCTTCGGGCCTTCCTATGGTATCAAGGGGAGTCCGACACCAAGAACATATCCAACGTGGAGGCATACCCGCGCCGGTTTGTGGAGCTGTTCAACAACGTTCGTGCCGATCTGCAGTCGCCTTCATTGCAGATCATTCAAGTGAGTAGTTCATCATTTGTTGATATATATATAATGAGTTTGAGTGATGAATTAAGATTTTGTTTGTGCAGGTGGCCTTGGCATCAGGCTTCAATGACAATTTTCAAGAAAGAATAAGGGAAGTTCAGTTGCAGACAGAGCTTCTTCCCAATGTGAAATGCGTCGATGCCGGCGGACTCCCACTCATTGAGCCTGATAAGCTGCATCTCACTACTGAGTCGCAAGTCAAGCTTGGAACGCTGCTAGCCGATGCATTCCTCCATGCATAAATTTATGTCCTTCATTTCTTTCTTAACTATATTATTGTAGGGGTGACAATTCATAGGTTATAATTCGATCGCCTAATTTATATATGTTGTATGAAGTTGTCTTTCTTATTATTTTATGTTACTCTCTCTATATCTTATTAATTTCTAATTGGAAAAAGTTGTTAACTTTGATATTATTTTAATACATTAAAAATTAAAATGTGATCACTATGTACCTATACTCCATCATGGAAAGCTAGATGGAACTCACTTTTAATTAGGAAACACCCATCAATACATATACGAATTATGGGCAAGCATGAGGGCGATCAATTTTGAACTTACATCGTCTCATTTTGTGTTATTTTCTAACTCTTTCTTCTATATTTCATGAGTGTTTGACATCGACTAGTGCCGGTGTTCCAAAAGTAATTATTTTTCATTATGGTTGTAAGACACTAGATATAGAAATATCAATTCTTATTCTCTTGCTCCAGTTACCATTTGCAAAATTTCTAAAATGAACGTAAGGAATTAGGATAACCTCCCCCCCCAAAAAAAAATAAAATAAAATCATGACCGTCCTTGAGTGTCATTCTTTTGGGAAGCTTGTGTTGAGGTGGTTAGTATTTTTGTTATCGATCTTTGGAGCATTTGGAAGTGGTTCTTCACTAATTGTAATATAATACTATATGTAGGTAGGAGGGACAAATTAAACAGACAATTCTTATAATAATATTATATCTTATAGTTTTTGTTTAATGGCATGCATGTCATGTGTTATTTGTTGTATCAACCTAGCTAACCTTTGTTATTTTATGGTTGCTCCTTAATATGAGACAAATATTAATTTCGATAGATCATATATAAGTAATTAAGAAATTAAATGTTCATGCATGTTTGCTCGATGTGTATTAATTATATGAAGTGGGGATGAATATATGCATGGGAGTTAATGACCCAATTAACATACAAATGTAATTAAGAGAAAAATAAATTATTATTTAATTTAATTTGTGATGTTTATTGTGGCGGCGATCCATCATCTACGAGTATAGCACAATGCCTATAAACAAGTTGAAGCTTATCAACTACACTTTGATTGTTCTTGCAATTGACGTTGTCGTCAAAAATGACTCTTGAGTCCTTGCAATCTTGTGAGAAGTGGGTAATAAAATCAAAGCAACACTGAGCTGACACACCAATTCGAACATCAACTCCTTGACATAGAAGATCGTTAATTTTATCTTTACACTCCACACCCAAACCCTCCTGCAGACAACCTTTTTTGGGATCATTTATTGAATATTCACTAATTTTGGATCCGTTAAGGATCGCCATACTCATTATGAGGGTTGTCACCATCATCTCAAATTTCAAAACCATGTTAATTAATTCAAAGAAACAGCTCGCTCGCTTCGATATTTGTTCTGATTTAATTTGGAGTAGTTTGTTATTTGCAATAATATATATAATTGCATTGTTTCGCTACTAGTGTTTATTTTTATAATAGAGATTGACTAGCTTGGTTGGTTTAAATTTATATAGGAGTTACCACTCAATTTAATTATCCATTAAAACTTAATTTAGGAGTTATAGAATGCCTCACATTTAATAAATAGTTTCTACTTTCTAGGACATGAAAAATTAAAGGGAAACGTGCAGTACTTATTTCCCAATATTATGGACATTATTCTCATCCGTGGATTTATTTTATTTTGGTTAGAACTCCAATTAAGTTGTATGACTACGAGGGAAAAAGTATATAATAAAATAATACTTTTATTTTAACTAGTACAGATAACGAGCGTTGCACATGTAGCCTATCATTAAACACCATAAAATCTTTAAAATCTGTAATATTAATAAATATTAATGGATAATTTTAGCAAAATATTATAATTATGCATAAATAATTTTGTATAGCATGGTAAATTGAAAATTATATAAATTATTTGGGCATTCACATCAATAGTTGCATTTAAATTATATTTGTCAGAAATTTTATCTAAGATTTTGAAAGTGGTACAATATATATTAGAAATAGTTGATATTTACTTTGTACAATTAATTTTACGTGTGATTTTATAGAGGTTATGAATATGATAAAAAAATTTGTGATATGTTTATAGTTATATTACTAATAAAGGAAAAAAATTCAAGTAACTAGTGCCTCAATAATTACACAGGATTGAATGACATGGATCTTTCTCGTTATTTTATGTTACTCTCTCTACATCTTGTTAATTCCTAGTCATAACCAGGGGCGGAACTACATGGGGGCTAGGGGGGGCTGTAGCCCCCCCCAACTATTTTTTTTTTTTTTTTTTAACTATTAGTTTTATTTTTTTCAATGATAGCCCCCTTAGCAGTTGTTGGAGAAAAAGGCGAGGGGGCTAAGAGGAAGAAGAAGAAGGAGATGGAGATGGGATGTGGCTGTGTGGAGTTGCAGTTGCAGTTGCAGGCTTGTAGCATCAAAGAAGAAGAAGATGAACGATGGTGGGTCATGGGATGGGAGTCATTAGTTAATAGTTAATATATTAATAATAGATAGATAGATAGGGTCTAGATGTCTGGTGGTCTAGGAACCTATAAATTTATGATGGAAATAATATCTATTGTCAAATTAAAGTGTCAAACACTCAACCAAATTTAATAAAAGTGTTGTTTCAAAAACACACTTTAAAAAAAACGAAAGCACAATTTAATTGAATTAAAGAGCCAAGTTCTCAAACCTAAACCAATTACTTAAAAAAAATTGAGAGAACGACCGAGAGCCGAGAGGCGAGGAAGCTGTTTTCTTTCTCTCATTTTTCTTTTCAGTAGCAGTCTCGCATATAACAGAGGTAATTTTTTTAAAATTTACTTTTAAATACTAAATATTTTGTTATTTTTGAAATTATGTTTCATGATTTTTAGTCTTTTTCTTTGGTATTATTTGAGGTTAGTCGTTTAAAATTGTTAAGTTTCATGTTTATATAGTTATATTTGTAGATTATTAAATCAATTGTGGTGTGGGTCAGTGGGTATTTAGTTGAATTCAATTTATATGTATTTATTTTTAACTTGGAATGAAATTAGGGTTTAAGATTTGGGTTTGAATTAGGATCTTGGAGTAGTTGAAATTGGGCAGTTAATTATTATGACTTATGAATTGAAACTGTGAATTATCATTAAATTTCATTATTTGAATCAATTTGTTTTGAATTTTTAATTTATGTAGAATATGGAGCGATTTTTAAAAAGATATCGTAGTGGTCCATCTTCTTCATCTTCCAATGAACCCGATGCTAATGTTTCTGTGGAAAATCAATCTCGGATAGAAGTAGAATTGAACTTAAATGAGATTGTTAGTGATCCGGGATTACGAAAACCAATTGAGGAGTTTGATATTGCCATTCGAGATCAAGTACGTAGGGAGTATTTGACAAGGGGGCCTTGTCAACCAATGGATCATAAGTATCCGAAAATAATAGACGGCAAGCAGACAAGATGTTTTAGAAAGGATTGGTATACAGATTTTGTTTGGTTGGAGTATAGCATATCAAAAGATGCTGCCTTTTGTTTTTGGTGTTATCTTTTCAAACAAAAAAATAAAGGAGGTCGATATGCAGAGGATGCCTTTATAAAATCGGGATTCAATAATTGGAAAAAAGCAATAGATAAATTTAAGGATCATGTTGGAGCTGTAAACAGTTGTCACAATAATGCTAGAATAAAGTTTGAGTCTTTTAAAGATCAAAGGCATAGTGTGGCAAATATGTTCCGTTCAAATAGTCATGAAATGGATATTGCTTATCGCACTCGTTTGACGGCTGTATTGGATGTAACTCGTTTTCTTTTAAAGCAAGGATTGCCTTTTCGTGGACATGATGAGTCAGCCAGTTCTTTAAATAGAGGCAATTTTCTAGAATTGGTTGAATGGTATAGTCAACGAAATGAAAACATTTTCAAAGTTTTGGGTCAAAATGCTCCTGCAAATAATCAAATGACTTCCCCAAAAATTCAGAAAGAATTAGCACATGCATGTGCTTCCGAGATCACACTTGCCATAATCAATGATATTGGGGATAGAGTTTTTACTCTTTTGGTTGATGAGGCTCGGGATAGTTCAATGAAAGAGCAAATGGGAGTTGTTTTAAGATATGTTAACAAAGAAGGATATGTGATTGAGAGATTTCTTGCAATTGTGCATGTGACTGACACAAGGTCTCAATCCTTAAAAGATGCTATTGATGCTCTATTTTCACATCATAATCTATCATTATCCAAAATCAGAGGTCAAGGATATGACAGGGCTTCTAATATGCGGGGCGAGTTCAATGGGTTAAAATCTTTAATATTGCAAGAAAATCCTCATGCCATGTATGTTCATTGTTTCTCTCATCAACTTCAATTGATTGTTGTTGCTGTTGCTAAGGGAATCAGAGGTGTGAAAGACCTTTTTAGCTATGTTTCCATGATTGTGAATACGGTAGGAGCATCATGTAAAAGGAAAGATGAGCTACGGCAGATAGAACATGACAGGATAGTTAGTGAACTTGATAGTGGAGAAAGGCAAAGTGGAAGAGGAAGAAACCAAGAAACCAATTTGGTAAGGCCTGGAGATACTCGATGGGGTTCGCATTACTTTACATTACTTCGACTATGTAAAATGTGGACTTCAGTGGAGCAAGTGTTGCAAAATGTACGAGATGATGCTACTTCTTCTGAAAACAGAATGACTGCTGAAGGTTTGATTGAAAAAATGGATACTTATGAGTTTGTTTTTCTGTTGCACTTGATGAAATATATATTGGGAATCACACATGACTTGTCTCTTGCTTTGCAACAAAAGGATCAAAATATTATTCAAGCCATGTCATTGATCAAAAGTGTGAAATGTCAATTGCAAAGTTTTAGGGAAGATGGGTGGGAGATCATTTTGAAAGAAGTGAACAGATTTTGTGAAGTGAATAATATCTCTGTGATTGATATGGAAGATAGTATAACAAAGCGTGGTCATAAAAGATACGAAGGTCAAGTCATCACAAATTTACATTATTATCGGGTTGATATATTTTATCAGGTATTTTTAATAAATTTGAAGTATTTTGATTAATTTTGTTATGAAATAAATAAATTCTTCATTAATGTTATCATGATTTTAATCCCTGCAGGTTGTTGATCTAACTATACAAGAGATGAATAATCGATTTTCAGAGGTTAGTACAGAAGTACTAGGTTGCATATCATGTCTTGATCCAAGAAATTCTTTTGCTCAATTCAACATTGATCGACTGACGAGACTTGCTGATTTATATCCTGAGGACTTCTCACAAAGTGATTGTTTATATCTTCCTCAACAACTTAGCAATTTCATTGCTAATGTTCGGTATGATTCTCAATTTTCTACAATTACCAATTTGGGAAGTCTTGCTCGGGAAATGGTTAGAACTGGTAAACATACAGTTTTTCCATTAGTTTATCGTATGATTGAGTTGGCATTAGTTTTACCTGTTGCTACTGCTTCTGTTGAAAGAGCTTTTTCTGCAATGAAAATTATCAAGACTGATTTGCGTAATCGAATGGGAGATGAGTGGATGAATGATAGTCTGGTTGTTTACATTGAGAATGATATTTTTTCAAGAATTGGTAATGAGCAGATATTGCAGCGCTTCCAATCGATGGACACACGCAGATATCAGTTGCCACCACTTTCTCAAACGACCACATCTATTACATCACCAAGTGTCAATTTTTAGATTAGTTTTAGTGTATGAAATATTTAAACATTTGTATTGATATTAAAATTGTGTTTTTTCATGTCATAATGCTTTGTAATTAAGTATATAATTATTTGACCGTGTGAAAAAAATATATACAATAAGTATAATAGCCCCCCTAGAAAAAAAATCCTGGTTCCGCCACTGGTCATAACTCATTTAATTCTGATTAATGAAAAAGTTGTGAAATTTGATTATTTTAACACATTAAAAATTAAAATGTCATCACTACGTACCTATACTCCATCATGGAAAGCTAGATGGAACGAACTTAATTAGGAAAAACACCCATCAATACATCTACGAATTATGGGCAAGCATGAGGGCGATCAATTTTGAACTTACATCGTCTCATTGTGTTATTTTCTAACTTTTTCTTCTTTATTTCATAAGTGTTTGACATGGACTAGCGCCGGTGTTCCCAAAGTAATTATTTTTCACTATGGTTAAAAAACACTAGATATAGAAATATCAATTCTTATTCATTTACTCCAATTACCATCTGCAAAATTTCAAATTTTTCTAAAATGAACGTTAGGAATTAGGATAACCTCCCCCACCCAAAAAAAAACCAAATAAAATCATGTATTCCACTTTTTCTGTGCCATTTGGTATCTCATTTGGATTTTTATTAAATTTTCATCCATTTTTTATGTCTATTGCGCTTTGACCTCTAATGGTGCATAAGATGTACACACTAGAACCAACATAATCAAATAATCCTTAGTCTAGGAATGTTGTTGGGAAATTATTAGGAAAAACTATTAGCTCGTGGAGCCGAGATTCCCCCAACTATAGCAGAATGCTGAGGCGGGCTCGGCCGCCGTGAATGAGGAGGGCATTCTTCGGGCCTTCCTATTGTATCAAAGGGAGTCCGACACCAGGAACATATCCAATGTGGAGGCATACCCGCGCTGGTTGGTGGGGCTGTTCAACAACGTTCGTGCTTATCTGCAGTCGCCTTCAGTGTAGATCATTCAAGTGAGTAGTTGTAGTAGTAGTAGTGTATCTTCAATTCTTCATAATTAATTGTTAATTAAATATTTGTGCAAGTGGCCTTGGCGTCACGCTTCAATGTTAATTTTACGGAAAGAATAAGAGAAGTGCAGTTGCAGACAGAGCTTCCCATTGTGACATGTGTTGATGCCGGCGGACTCCCGCTCAATACTGATAATGTGCATCTCACTACTGCATCGCAGGTCAAGCTCGGAACGATGCTTGCTGACGCTTTCCTTCAAGATTAAATTTAATTATCTTAATTTATTAACTATAATAATATTGTATATATGTAGGACTGTAGGAGTCACAAACTGTTGAAGTGTTCATATTTCAGCTCAAGCAATGCATGCACATGCAGATATTTTTCCACGTTAGCATGGGTTGCATGGATAATAATTTTCTTTTCACGGTGCAGGACCACATTGCAGGATCCGTCTCACACAGCTTGGGTTAATCTCGATCATCCAAATAAGCACCCAAGGAACGTGTAGCCTCACCGTTGGATTCTGGAAGATATTTTTAGTTAGATATTTTCCCGCTTTTGCTGCTCTCTCTATGATTAGTATAAATAAGAAACAAACACAGTTCTATTGTAATTTTTGTGATTTTGAGTGATCAAGGATTGTGATCAATTACACCAATTTGTATTAAGTGTTTTTTCAATAAATAAAATAATGATACTTTCCTTCCATTTCTTTTCAATTTCTTCATGGTACCAAAGCCAATATCTTCAGAATCGGTATTGATTTATTGATTGAAGTTGATTCACCGATTGTGAATCCATTTTTTTTCTGAGTGATTTCACCTATTAAATTGAGTGAGTAAACTCTGTCGTCTTGGTGTTTGACAGAATGCTAAAGCAAAATCAAAGGATGCCATGGAACAAACTTGTTCTCAAAGAAAGAAGATTTCATGTAGCAAATGATAAGGATGAAGAACAGGCTGGTAGCAGCCATAGATCGAATGTTCAGATGGCAAATGATGCAAATTGTGATCATTATGCTGCTCGTGATGATTATCACATGGAGATGACTGCTTATCGTGCTCAAAGCAATGATGTTTTACATCTACATGTGAATGACCATCCAGGTATGGTCCTCACTACGGATCTTCTTACAGAAAAAAAAAAACTTTCATAGCTGGTCTAGGGAAATTAAATGTGGATTAGCTGCAAAGAATAAACTTGACTTTGTTGATGGTAGCTTATTAGAACCGCATATATCAACTTCCTAGAGAATTGGCTACTTATGCACAAGGAACATAATCTTTTTTGTTGTATTATCATAATCTGCAAAGCTTATGGGATGACATAAACCTTCTAGTTCCTTGTCATGTATGTTCTTGTGGAGCAGTAGAGATAAATAAGAGAAATGAAGAGAATGAACGGTTAATGCAGTTTCTGATGGGTTTGAACGATTCCTATGAAGTAATTCGAAACCAGATTCTGATACTTGATCCTCTTCCTTCTGTGAGCAATGCCTATGCTATGGTATTACAGGTAGAAGAACAAAAGGTTGTTTCTACCTGTTATGCAGATGTAAATGATCAAAATGCATTATATACAAATCAAAGGAATAATGGAAAAAAGATATGAGGGTTATAGGAGGAAACTTAGCAAGGAGGAGAAATAGAAGTTAAAATATAGCCATTGTGGTGGCAATGGGTATGAAAAGAGTGACTGTTTTGAGTTGGTGGGAATCCCAGACTGGTACAAGCGATTTAAAAATGAGAAAAGAAGGAATAATAGAGCCAATTGTGTTGATAATGAAGATGCTCTAAGCCATAGGGATGGTGTTTCAAGCCAGTTAGGGGAGCCGCATCCAGATGTGAATAAGCTCATCCAAGAAGAAGTAAGCAAGTATCTTAGAAACTATTTTAAGAATGCTAATGCAGGAGTTGGAAATTCAACAAATGCTGCAGCAAATCTAGTTGATGCAGGTGATATCACTCAAGATGATTCCAATATGAGTTACTATGCCTTTGGCCTTTCACAAGATACTCAACAGACAGAGTGGATTGTTGATTCTAGTGCAAGTATACATATGTGCTGCAACTCTGCCCTTATGCACAACATGAGGAAGCTTTCAGAACCACAGAAGATTTTCCTGCCCGATGGATCTAATTTGTTGGCAGATTATTGTGGAGAGGTTCAGTTGAATGATGATATTGTGCTACAAAATGTCTTGTATGCACCAACATTCACTCACAACTTGATTTCAGTTGGACAGATGGCCAAAGACATTCAAGGAAAGGTGTTATTTCTACCTTCTCATTGCTTGACACAGAATCAAGCCAATGATCATATCCTGGGTATAGGGAAATTGAAAGACAGATTACATGTTTTCAAACATGTTGATTCAGAAAAGTTCTGTACTACACAGTGCAATAATGATATGTCTCTTCAACAATGGCATGAGTATTTAGGTCATCCTTCAGCTGGGAGTATGAGGCATGTGCCTCACCTCAAGAGATATTTCACAGATGCTGGTTTTAATGAATTTCATAGTTGTGAAATCTGTTATAGGGCTAAACAAAAAAGACAACCCTTTCCCTCAGATTTCATTTTTTTATCTTTTTATATTTTGATCCAATTTCTACGCAAATTGATTTCTCTTTCTTTCTCCTTATTTTTCACTTATCGTTTCTTTTCTCTCACCGCTTTCTTCATTTTTTTTTGCTCCTTAGGTTCATCATTTTTCTGATATCGATATACGGCATGTTTTTTTTTCCTCCTTAGTTTCATCGCTTTCATGATATCGATCAACGGCATGTTGACGGAATCATTTTTTTTTTGTAACTTTTCTGTGGTGCCCAACAATTTTTTTTATCGTTCTTACCTTTGTTGGTTCTATCCTTCTCCTGTGCCATGATGTTGTCAATTTTTTTTCCTATTGGAACAACCGCCTCATCCTACATAAATCAAAGATGTTTCATGAATCGGTGATGGCAGCGCATTTAGAGAGACAAATTTTTTCCGTATTTTTTTAGTTTTTTCATGAATTTCATGAATGCGTGTTTCCCAAGATTTTCTAATTTGATGTTGTAGATTAATGTTGAGCGATGTTACGAGTTATTAGCAAAAAGTGGATTATTTGTTTGGATTATGAGAGCAGTGAGACAACTCATGCTTGGGATTTTTATATTACATGTAACTATATTTTTGTTTTTTTCATTTTTTCCTTTGAAGAAATTAATGATACACTGATGTTTGAATGTGAGGAATTATTTGTTTGCAATGAAAATTCGAAAATAAGTACATCATTAGTCTCATTAATGTTGATAACTATATTTTCTTACATTTGATATATTTTGTTGATCTACATAAAAAAACAAATGACCACATGCTTGGAGCGCAATGTTCAGAATTTGGCAGAAAGTAGATTATTTGTTAGGAGAGCAGTGAAACAATACATCATACATATATGGTTGGGAATTTTCATATTCAAAATTTGAAGCAAATTTGTGGGAATGAAGTGAAGGCTGATCAGTTTGAAAGATGATCACATTTGAATTGATAGGATTAAAAACGACTTACAACACTCTCCCCTCTTTAGAATGGTGAATTATCAAGCGGGGCGTGACAGTTTTAAAAATTATATAGATATAACGTATCTGATTACTGAAAGAAATTTCATATTTCGTTTATGAGTCAGTATCTCGCTTGTATAGTAAGTCGGGTTTCGAATAAGGTTTGAATCCAACTTTGATGCAATATCTTTGATATATAGCAGCGTTTTGAATCCAACTTATCTAGTTAAAATGTTAGGCGAAGGCTATTGTAATAGATTAACATGCTTGAGGAGTATTATAATCGTAATGTTGCAGATTTCTAGTTGATATCATAATTGCAAAAATTCACTACACAAGAAAAACTTCAAACAACAAATACTGATACAGATCAAGAATACCACCGAACCAAACCCATTCTTCCACCCATCAGGCGCCACCCTTTTTCATGAAAGAACTAAAGAAATACGAAAAAAACTTGCGTCTTATAGTTGCGCTGTCACCAATTCATGCAATATCTTTGATTTATGTGGGTTGCAGCAGCCGCTCCAGATTCTAATAGAAAAAAAATTTGACAACTTCACGGCACAGGAGAAGAAAAGAACCGACAAAGACAGTAATGATAACAAAAATTGTTGGGCACCGCAGAAAAATTACAAAAAAAAAACATGTCGTTGATCGATATCAGAAAAACGATGAATCTAAAGAGGAAAAATATGAGGAATAAAGCGGTGAGAGAAAAGAAACGATCGGTGAAAAAATAAGGAGAAAGAAAGAGAAATCAATTTGCGTAAAAATTGGATCAAAATATTAAAAGAGAAAAAAATTGAAATCTGACCTGGATTTAGTCGCTCACAAGGGCGCTCAAGAGGAGCGCTCAGCATATCAAAACTGTGTGTGTGTGTGTGTGTGTGTGTATATTTTCACACGTTCCCATATATGTATATATAATATAGTTCATGCGCACAACACACACATACATATATATGCATACTATATATATATATAGGATTTGGTTCAAATGAGAACGGTGCTTCATGTAGGAACGTGAGAACGGGCTTGTTTAGTGTAATTTTAGTGCTTTTCTTACTGTATTTTGATGCAATTTTTAATTTTTTTTTTACTGCTTTTCTTATTGTATTTTAGTGCTAGATGATTTAGCACCAAAATAAAATAAAAAAAGCACTGAAATTACACTAAACAAGCCCGTTCTCACGTTCTCACATGAAGCACTGTTCTTATTATAACCAACCCCATATATATATATATATACTTAATCACACACGCATACACATTCACGTAAATAGATGTTTTATAATTATGCATGGCATGCATATATATACTTATATATATGTGTATGTATAGATATAAATTGTCTAGCATTATGTTATTTTTTAAATTATTAAAGTATTATGTTAATTAATTATTATTATATTAGGCGGCGCGCGGATATATTTAATACTTTCAAGTTCAAGTAAAGGTGTGATATTCTCCCGGAGAATATATGATCAAAATATTCGTTTATCCTTATTATGCATTTTATGCAGTTTATATGTGGAAATTATATGTTCGGCCTACGGGCTTGATACGATCTAAACAATTAATCTAGGACAAATCTAGAGACGTAGCGGAAGACTTCTAAGAATTGAAACACGTTAACTAATGAAGGGCTTCAATCCGACTCAACAAAAACAGCTAAAAATACGATTAATCTAGACAACTAGAATACCTAGACAATGATACGAACTATGTAACACAATACCAAGGTAGGAAGGGATGGAAATCGGCGTATAGGGGCTATAATTTTAGGTGAAAGCCGTGTGTGACGATAATGAAGAAAGGCTTGGGTAGGTAGGATATGTTAAGGATCAAATGAACTTACGGATTGGATGGGACGAGGTAGGACTCGAACTCGAACTCATGGAATTGGTTGAGGCATGCGATGAGGGGCTGAATGGATGTCGTCGATATGGTGGTGGACGGATGAAGATATTGTGGCGAATCACAACCCGATAATCTCATTGAATCTCAAACGTATCCAAGGTTGAAATCTCCAAGTTGATCTTCGATTAGCTAATACCGGTTAATCCCTCAAGTGGATTAAGCAATACCCTTGAGTAAGACTTAGATGTGCTAATTCTAAAAATGATAATTTTCTTGATGGAAAACAATCAAAAGAATATAAAAATTTGAGACACAATTGGATGCAAAAGCAAAATAACTTCAATAATGTCTAAAGTAACAATGTATCATGAAGCACCTATTTATAAGTCTCATAGGGCCGAAAATACTAGTCTATATGGCCGAAAATTGATGCTCCAAAAAGAGATCCAACTAGACTAGGAAATTACCTAAACTAGAGTTCTATTTAAGGTAGAATTTGACTTAATTAAAACTTTAGTCAACAACTATAACTATGACCGAAAATTACCCAAATAAATCAAATAAAATATGATCCAACTATAGTCTAAATTAAATAAAAATAACATTATAGTCTAAATAAAATCAACCCCTTAATTAAACAATTAGGGCTGAAAATCTGATCCACATGCACACACGATCACATCGACTTCTTCAACACATGCACACGTGCACTTCAACTCTTCAAGTTTAATTTTCCATGGTGTGATCTTGATCTTCAATAGTTAAGAAATTAACTATCTTGGAGCTGCCTTTCTCGACTTCTTCATCTCCAACATCGAGCTTTCTTCGAATTGTCACTTGCAAGTATGCTTGAAGCTTATTAGCTCTTGATCGAGTAATTGGTCCTTGAAATTGCAACTCCGGATCTTGATCTTTATTGTTGATAATGGCTTCATCAGGGCTGCAAGAAAAATTATTCAACCTACGGGTTGCATGTTCGGCCGACGGGCTGCAGGAAAAGTTACTCAACCTACGGGTTGCATGTTCGGCCTAAGGGCTGCAGAAAAATGATACTTTATATGCTATGTATTTATTGTTCATATTATATATAATCTGGATAAATGCAGTAATCCCACTGAGTTAATAGCACTCACCCCAAAGTTATTATATTTTCAGGTTTATGAAGTTCGGGCGATGACGTGGAGATGGAGCGATGGTCAAGATTAATTAAATATTATTTTATTTTAAATAGCACTTCTGCTGTATAAATAAAATATTTATATTTATGAAATTTTGGGACGTCACAGTTGGTATCAGAGTGGGTCTACGTTTCTGTAGACTTGCCAAAAAAATTGATTTATAAAAAAAAACCCATCATTTCATCTGCCGCATCGCGCCGAGAAAAGAGGTAAAAAAAAAGTTCGAGTTCTGCCAATGTTTATGGAATTATGAAATGTTTACGTATATTTTTTTAAGTCCTCATAATTAACTATAAGATTTTATGTTTAGATGTCTGGTTGAAAATTAGTACACAGGGTAAGGACTGGGAAATTAGTAATAGTCGGTTGGGTTGCCTAATTTCTAAATACATAATAATTTTTTACTTCATCCATTTCGTTTTGTTTGTTATTTTAGAATTTTATTCTAAAATTAACCGTTAATTTTTGGACTAATATATATCTCCCTTTTATATTACATAAAATTCTATTCATTTATATTTTCCTAAAAAGTTGAAAAAAATTTCTCTCTCCATATATTTGTATGGTTGAATTTGAGAAAGAGGGTGTCAAAATATATAAAATAACAAATATTTTGACATAAAAGAAAAAATCTAAAATAACAAACAAAACGAAACGGAGGGAGTATTTGAGTTGCCGATTTCGTAACTTTATGTTGCACCTAATCTGCATGCGCTTTGTCTAACTTTTACGTGCTTTAATAATTTATATTTTTATCAAATATTTGAGTAAATATTTATTAATATAAGGTTAGAAACTTGGTCTCTAAAAGAATATTGTTGGCCATAAAATAATACCGATGTGATTTATAAAACTTATCGGGAAATTCCAGGACTCCCGCATGGGCACGGGCCCCGAATTTTGTATTTTTTTATTATTATTATTTTGTAAATTATATTCTAACGACATAAATGATGATATTAGTAGATGTTTGTTAGGTTGATCACCTTTTTTTTCTTGTTATGTAAATGATATTGGTATGTTTTTTAACATTATTATGTGGAAAAAAAAACCACAACATTATTGTTTATGTAGTAAGAGATGAAACAAAACTGGAATTAAAATAATTAATATCTATTTATGGAGTAAGATATGTTCCCAAAATATTCTAAAAAATAAAATATAAAAACCGGGCACTATCGACTTTTCCAAATTATCACGGCCCTTATAAAATATGTTTGGGCCTTACATTCCATAGATTGGACTTTCAGAAGTGGTACTGGGCTTTTTAATGAATCGGGTCGGCCCTATTTTTCCATGAAAATTTAGCGGTGTTCTTTGACGGTCTTCTTTTCATTCTTGAAAATTTAAGAATAGTGTCAAGTCTTACTCTTTCTCCATGTCTTGTGGTAGTCTTCCTTGATTCCCAGGTACTTGTTTTTATTCTTTTCTTTTCTTCTTTTTTTTTTACAAATACAAATATGTACAAAAACTACATATTACAGATTATATATATATATAGACAAGAGTTCAAATGAGAACCAAAATCATATGTAGGAAATAGGAACTGATCCAAACCATCGGTTTAGTTATTTTGGACGTTCCAGATGCATCTTAAAAAATGGGGGCTAATTTGTAATTATTTTTTAATTGCTTTAAAACAAGGGTACAATAGTAATTCAAATTAACATTCCATATCAAATCACATCTTTTATGGAACGGTATATCTTGATGCAATATATTTTTTTTTTTACCTTTATTCTTATCTGTATTTCCATCGGTTCTTTTGATATTTATATTCATGTATCACATCTGCTTACAAGAAAAAAAAAATCAAAACGCAACCACCAAAATCTAATAGTGATGTTCATGCTCAATCGTGGGCACAATTCTTGTCCCAAAACTAGTAAGAGCTCTAACATGGTCGACCATGGAAACCTGCAACGCTTCCTCCTCATAAGCCATTCTCTCTATCTCCTCCATCCTCACCTTCTTCTTCGCGTTCACGATCAACGCCATCGTCAGCAAACTCAGCATAAACGCCCTCAACGCCGCTCCGATCACAAAATTATTCATATCGTTTGAATTTTTTTGATCATCTATTTGGATTACCAGTTGTTGTATCACAAGGGAAAATTTTAGATTGTACCTAGCTACCAAATTCTCGATCTGTTCTTTCAAGCTTTCTCAGTTTCGTTTATTGGCTCTGATGGAAGATCTAGGTGTTGTTTACAACACTATTGTTTATGGGAACACTATTGTTTATGGTTGTTCATGTACGACTTCATGAACACGGAATGTGAATACTATTGTTTATAGGTGTTTACAATACTATTGTTTGTGGTTTTTTTTATCTATATTCGTTATGTTTTGTCAAAAGGTTTTTTTTATTAAATGATATGTTAAATGGTAGCAAAACTTTACGGTGTAGTTAGCATTATTCAATAAGATTGTTAGCATATATCATATGTAATATATAATAGCATAATTATGCCTTTCTACTAGATTCGTCGTTGAATTACGTTATTGGTAGAATATTTTTTGTTTAATCAAATTACATGATTTGTATTACATGCAAATGACAAGTATGAATGTTGATTCCTTATTCAGTGTTGTTGGACATTACATACCAGATTGCAATACAGATCTAAAGTTATTTATTGGTCAAAATTTAAAACTCTTGAAGAGGGTATTGAATTTTATATTGTTTATGCTAAAGCCAGTTATTTTAATATTTGACTTGGGACGACTAGAAAGTATGATCACGATGTTATTCATTAGAGGTACATGTATTGCAATCGTGAGGGTGAAAAATTCAATTCCAGATGTTTGCTAGTTACAGGTAAACAATTTACAAACATAAACACAAAACTTCGCTACTTTCAATAAAATCATTTGCTATTTGACAGTTAAATTTTTATTATTTACAACACATATGTTTGCTAATTACATATAAACAATTTTCTAACAAACACACAAAAATTCGGTAAGTGGAGAGGCCCAAACCCATCAGGGTTGGGAGACATAATACACGTCTCCCTCAGTGTAAATAGAGGGAGGATGAGTGTATTTGATGACATACGATCAGCCCCTCTCTGTCACACTTAATTCCCTAGGTTATCCATACAGTTTAGTAGTTTGTAGCCCACTCTACATCTAAACAGGTATCGGGAATACAGTAGAAGATCGAGAAGTGTCACTACAGCCCCCTTAGGCGTCGATTACAGTAAGGAATAGCATGAGCTCGGCGTGTCTTCTACAGCAATGAGATTAGACCTTTAATCTCGTCGTCAACCCTACAATCTATGTAAGTTGGTACATCGATTTAATTTTATTGCGCTGCGTTAATTCGATGTTCTTGCATAGTATGTTTAACATGGTTATTTGCATCACACATAAAATCATGATTTGCATACGCACATTAGAATTATAGATTATCCGATTAGATCATGTGGGGCGTAATTCGATAAAACCCCAACAACTGGTATCAGAGCTAGGTTTTGGTATTAATATAGGATTAATTCTATGATTATGTTCAAAAATTGCATTAAATTTGAATGATAATTTTGAGCTTAAATTTTCAGATTTATTGCGTGATATTTTCGAGCATGTTGTAATTAGGATTTGATGAATTTTGATGTAGAATGTTCGAAATTCTTGTTCTAATTACATGAGTAATTTTCGTCCTACATGAAATATGAAATTAGATAATGTTCTTCATGAATTTCCAGATTTATTTCATGTGTCTTTTTTGAAAAATTGGTTCTCCAATTTTTGAAAATTTTGATATAATTTTTCCTTAATTTGATCCAAAATTTTCGGTCCTATTAGTATTGGATATGGAATAGATTTTGATGTTATCAAAATTTCCATATCCTATACTAAGGGGGGGGTCGAAATTTGGAGATTAAAATTGGTTTATGGTAATTTTTTATCTTACCTTATTTTAATCCAAGATTGATCCAAAATAGAATTTTAATTATCGTAGGTTTTTGAAGTGGATTAAAACTACCCTAATTTTAATTCTAGTAATTTTGGTATCTTGTAATATAATTTGGATGGTATTTTGACTTATATCAAAGTTTCAAATTATTTTAATAAATTAAGGGAGTGGGGCGAAAATCTAGGGTTTAAAATTTTGAGGATTAATTTTTGACCTAGGTCGAAAATTTCCAGATTTTATTCCTTAGGTATTTTCAAAATTTTAAGATATAATTTGGTGGATAATTGTGATCAATTTCCAAATATTATCTTATAGTAATTTTTGAAATTACTAAGATATACTTTGGTAGAAAATTTTAATTAATTTCCAAAGTTAATCTTAAGGATAAATTCGAATATGTTAAGATTTTATTTGGTAGATAATTATGGCTAATTTCCAAATATGAGATCTTATGGATCTATTCAAAATTTAGTTGATTTAATTTGGTGGATAATTATTAATTAATTTCCAAATAAATCAAGTATTGATTTTCGAAAATCTTTAATTTAATTAAAGAGGTAATTTTCGAAAATTATGCATGCATAGATACCATGTGCTATTTTATGGATAACATTTAATTATGATAGTTGTATCTGTAGATGGTATTTTTTGCAGGTGAAACCAACTATCGTGGCTTTTAATTTTATGTTGAATGTGATGTTTACTTTATGGTGAAAAAAACTCTAACTCATGTAGGAGAAACAATAGACTGCCTTTTTTTTTTAAGGACAACAACTTAGGCCGATTTGAAAAAGAGGACAAATTTATTACGGGCTGAAATATAAGGACATTAACATTTAAGTGTTGCGTACGTAGTTCGTTCGGGCTGAAAATTGGCCTACGAATGCAATACTTAAATGTTAATATCCTTAAATTTCAGCCCGCAATAAATTTGTCCTCTTTTCTAAATCGGCCTAAGTTGTTGTCCTTAAAAAAAACTCTAACTTTATATATTAATATAATTATCCGTTTCAAAATATCTGTTCATTAATAATCACAATCTTCACTATTACTAAATCCAAAAGCCAACTTGTAAATAAGTTGTAACCACTTGATTTTATCTACTGTATAGTTGGCCATGTGAGAGTTAGGTAGTGGAGTGAGATGTGTAGCGAAGGTACATTAATTAGGCAGATGGTGAATTATTGATGGATTAATATTTTCAAATTTCAATCCGATCATGATGGGGGAATTAAGAGTAAGTAGTGAGATTATTGAGATGGGGTGATTAATTAGGCTGATGTTCGGTGGAGTGGGGATTGAGATGGATGGATTATATTAGGTATAAATTAATTAGCAATACCGAATATGTTAGTTATGTTTATGTATTGCATTGCTACTCTCTTTTGTTTTGTTATTTCATGCATGCATTAATAAATGAAGTTTATTGAAAATTAATTTATAAATTATTATATGAAAAAGAATGGTGATACATGCATGATCTCGGGAGGAGTCTTATATTATTCAAATTTGAGAAATTTATAGCTAACCTACCTTTCGGATCATAAATCATTTTTTTGTTTTGTGTAGTTAAACACTAAGAGCTTCTCCAAGAGGCTCTGTAAACAGCAGATGTGGAGTGAATAACCAAAATTCCTTTCTCCAACAGACGCTTCACAGCTCGGTAGATTTAGCGGAGGTGAACGGTACCCCGGTTGATTAACCGAGGTACTGTTCATCTCGGTACCTTTTTCTTTTTTTTTTCTTTTTTTTGTTTTTTGTTTTTCATAATACAAATTAATTTATTTTGCGTATTTTTTTTATTTTCTATTAGATTTCTTCAATTGTTTGAAAATTATTTTATACATTAATTAAGTAAATGCTATTACATTAATTTAAAAATCTAACTAAACACAAAATACATAATTAATAAAAATAGAATTACATAAACATTTAACAATACAAAGCCACAAATATATTAATAATCGATACAAAGCAACAATATATTACAATAAACAATACAAATGCATAATTAATATATATATATATAATCATATTTAATTAAATAATTCGATAAAAAAATTAAATTAATAGTAAAGAGTATAAAAAGGGAATATTCTATTGTAGGGTGAAATGTAGAGTGATGCTGTTGGAGATGAAAATTGAAAATCTGTAACTTTAACTGTAGTGTAGTGTAGAGTTAACTGTATTCTGGTGAAAACTGTTGGAGATGGCCTAATTGTTTATGTCAAAAACAAAAACAAAACAAAATAAAAATCGAGTAGTGGGATTGAGATATGGGGTGATTAGGTAGAAATATAATTAGGCAAGAGTACGAATGTTAGGCTTGAATGTTCTATAATTGTAATTCATTTCTACTCTCCTCTATTTTGCTATTGCATGCATTAATTGATATTGTTCTTCATTTTGAAGAAATAATGGCCGAATCAAGAATTATACTTTTAAATTATCAACCCATCCTTCAATCCCAGATTGGGGAATTTAGAGTAAGTGGGATTGATTAAGGCGATCGATGCATGCCAAATGTTTAAGCGGTGTGGATTGATTACGCAGATGTGGGAGGTTATTACACGGTAGCGAAGTGGTGGTGAAAGTGGCGGAGCAGCTATATATGCCTATAAATATAACATCAAACTCCGCCGTCATTCCACATCGATCCACTGATCCACCTCAATCATCTAAATCAAAATATCCCTTTCCTTTCTATCTAGCTTTCATCATATCGTTTCAAAATGCAGCTGCAGCCAATATTCCTGCAGTTTCTGGTTCTTCTTTCATCTTCCACCACCCCTTTGGTGGTGCTGTCACAGTCACAGACCACCACCGCCGCCGCCAAAAGCGTATTCATTTTGGCGGGGCAAAGTAACATGGTGGGTATGGGTGGGGTAACAAACGGCATATGGGACGGAGTAGTTCCTCCCGAGTGCCAACCCAATCCGTTAATTCTCCGTCTCAACGAGGACTTGGGGTTGAAGTGGGAGGAGGCCCGTGAGCCTCTCCACAAACTTTCTACCAACGACGGTTATGATATCTACGACGGGATAGGCCCCCGGCATGCCATTCGCGAACTCCCTGTTGAAAAGGGATCCGGCCATCGGCACCATCGGGTTGGTGCCCTGCGCGAAATTAGGGTCGCCAATCAGCTGGTGGAGCCGAGATTCCCCCAACTACAGCAGAATGCTGAGGCGGGCTCGGGCCGCCGTGAATGAGGGGGGCAGTCTTCGGGCCTTCCTATGGTATCAAGGGGAGTCCGACACCAAGAACATATCCAACGTGGAGGCATACCCGCGCCGGTTTGTGGAGCTGTTCAACAACGTTCGTGCCGATCTGCAGTCGCCTTCATTGCAGATCATTCAAGTGAGTAGTTCATCATTTGTTGATATATATATAATGAGTTTGAGTGATGAATTAAGATTTTGTTTGTGCAGGTGGCCTTGGCATCAGGCTTCAATGACAATTTTCAAGAAAGAATAAGGGAAGTTCAGTTGCAGACAGAGCTTCTTCCCAATGTGAAATGCGTCGATGCCGGCGGACTCCCACTCATTGAGCCTGATAAGCTGCATCTCACTACTGAGTCGCAAGTCAAGCTTGGAACGCTGCTAGCCGATGCATTCCTCCATGCATAAATTTATGTCCTTCATTTCTTTCTTAACTATATTATTGTAGGGGTGACAATTCATAGGTTATAATTCGATCGCCTAATTTATATATGTTGTATGAAGTTGTCTTTCTTATTATTTTATGTTACTCTCTCTATATCTTATTAATTTCTAATTGGAAAAAGTTGTTAACTTTGATATTATTTTAATACATTAAAAATTAAAATGTGATCACTATGTACCTATACTCCATCATGGAAAGCTAGATGGAACTCACTTTTAATTAGGAAACACCCATCAATACATATACGAATTATGGGCAAGCATGAGGGCGATCAATTTTGAACTTACATCGTCTCATTTTGTGTTATTTTCTAACTCTTTCTTCTATATTTCATGAGTGTTTGACATCGACTAGTGCCGGTGTTCCAAAAGTAATTATTTTTCATTATGGTTGTAAGACACTAGATATAGAAATATCAATTCTTATTCTCTTGCTCCAGTTACCATTTGCAAAATTTCTAAAATGAACGTAAGGAATTAGGATAACCTCCCCCCCCAAAAAAAAATAAAATAAAATCATGACCGTCCTTGAGTGTCATTCTTTTGGGAAGCTTGTGTTGAGGTGGTTAGTATTTTTGTTATCGATCTTTGGAGCATTTGGAAGTGGTTCTTCACTAATTGTAATATAATACTATATGTAGGTAGGAGGGACAAATTAAACAGACAATTCTTATAATAATATTATATCTTATAGTTTTTGTTTAATGGCATGCATGTCATGTGTTATTTGTTGTATCAACCTAGCTAACCTTTGTTATTTTATGGTTGCTCCTTAATATGAGACAAATATTAATTTCGATAGATCATATATAAGTAATTAAGAAATTAAATGTTCATGCATGTTTGCTCGATGTGTATTAATTATATGAAGTGGGGATGAATATATGCATGGGAGTTAATGACCCAATTAACATACAAATGTAATTAAGAGAAAAATAAATTATTATTTAATTTAATTTGTGATGTTTATTGTGGCGGCGATCCATCATCTACGAGTATAGCACAATGCCTATAAACAAGTTGAAGCTTATCAACTACACTTTGATTGTTCTTGCAATTGACGTTGTCGTCAAAAATGACTCTTGAGTCCTTGCAATCTTGTGAGAAGTGGGTAATAAAATCAAAGCAACACTGAGCTGACACACCAATTCGAACATCAACTCCTTGACATAGAAGATCGTTAATTTTATCTTTACACTCCACACCCAAACCCTCCTGCAGACAACCTTTTTTTGGATCATTTATTGAATATTCACTAATTTTGGATCCGTTAAGGATCGCCATACTCATTATGAGGGTTGTCACCATCATCTCAAATTTCAAAACCATGTTAATTAATTCAAAGAAACAGCTCGCTCGCTTCGATATTTGTTCTGATTTAATTTGGAGTATTTTGTTATTTGCAATAATATATATAATTGCATTGTTTCGCTACTAGTGTTTATTTTTATAATAGAGATTGACTAGCTTGGTTGGTTTAAATTTATATAGGAGTTACCACTCAATTTAATTATCCATTAAAACTTAATTTAGGAGTTATAGAATGCCTCACATTTAATAAATAGTTTCTAATTTCTAGGACATGAAAAATTAAAGGGAAACGTGCAGTACTTATTTCCCAATATTATGGACATTATTCTCATCCGTGGATTTATTTTATTTTGGTTAGAACTCCAATTAAGTTGTATGACTACGAGGGAAAAAGTATATAATAAAATAATACTTTTATTTTAACTAGTACAGATAACGAGCGTTGCACATGTAGCCTATCATTAAACACCATAAAATCTTTAAAATCTGTAATATTAATAAATATTAATGGATAATTTTAGCAAAATATTATAATTATGCATAAATAATTTTGTATAGCATGGTAAATTGAAAATTATATAAATTATTTGGGCATTCACATCAATAGTTGCATTTAAATTATATTTGTCAGAAATTTTATCTAAGATTTTGAAAGTGGTACAATATATATTAGAAATAGTTGATATTTACTTTGTACAATTAATTTTACGTGTGATTTTATAGAGGTTATGAATATGATAAAAAAATTTGTGATATGTTTATAGTTATATTACTAATAAAGGAAAAAAATTCAAGTAACTAGTGCCTCAATAATTACACAGGATTGAATGACATGGATCTTTCTCGTTATTTTATGTTACTCTCTCTACATCTTGTTAATTCCTAGTCATAACCAGGGGCGGAACTACATGGGGGCTAGGGGGGGCTGTAGCCCCCCCCAACTATTTTTTTTTTTTTTTTTTAACTATTAGTTTTATTTTTTTCAATGATAGCCCCCTTAGCAGTTGTTGGAGAAAAAGGCGAGGGGGCTAAGAGGAAGAAGAAGAAGGAGATGGAGATGGGATGTGGCTGTGTGGAGTTGCAGTTGCAGTTGCAGGCTTGTAGCATCAAAGAAGAAGAAGATGAACGATGGTGGGTCATGGGATGGGAGTCATTAGTTAATAGTTAATATATTAATAATAGATAGATAGATAGGGTCTAGATGTCTGGTGGTCTAGGAACCTATAAATTTATGATGGAAATAATATCTATTGTCAAATTAAAGTGTCAAACACTCAACCAAATTTAATAAAAGTGTTGTTTCAAAAACACACTTTAAAAAAAACGAAAGCACAATTTAATTGAATTAAAGAGCCAAGTTCTCAAACCTAAACCAATTACTTAAAAAAAATTGAGAGAACGACCGAGAGCCGAGAGGCGAGGAAGCTGTTTTCTTTCTCTCATTTTTCTTTTCAGTAGCAGTCTCGCATATAACAGAGGTAATTTTTTTAAAATTTACTTTTAAATACTAAATATTTTGTTATTTTTGAAATTATGTTTCATGATTTTTAGTCTTTTTCTTTGGTATTATTTGAGGTTAGTCGTTTAAAATTGTTAAGTTTCATGTTTATATAGTTATATTTGTAGATTATTAAATCAATTGTGGTGTGGGTCAGTGGGTATTTAGTTGAATTCAATTTATATGTATTTATTTTTAACTTGGAATGAAATTAGGGTTTAAGATTTGGGTTTGAATTAGGATCTTGGAGTAGTTGAAATTGGGCAGTTAATTATTATGACTTATGAATTGAAACTGTGAATTATCATTAAATTTCATTATTTGAATCAATTTGTTTTGAATTTTTAATTTATGTAGAATATGGAGCGATTTTTAAAAAGATATCGTAGTGGTCCATCTTCTTCATCTTCCAATGAACCCGATGCTAATGTTTCTGTGGAAAATCAATCTCGGATAGAAGTAGAATTGAACTTAAATGAGATTGTTAGTGATCCGGGATTACGAAAACCAATTGAGGAGTTTGATATTGCCATTCGAGATCAAGTACGTAGGGAGTATTTGACAAGGGGGCCTTGTCAACCAATGGATCATAAGTATCCGAAAATAATAGACGGCAAGCAGACAAGATGTTTTAGAAAGGATTGGTATACAGATTTTGTTTGGTTGGAGTATAGCATATCAAAAGATGCTGCCTTTTGTTTTTGGTGTTATCTTTTCAAACAAAAAAATAAAGGAGGTCGATATGCAGAGGATGCCTTTATAAAATCGGGATTCAATAATTGGAAAAAAGCAATAGATAAATTTAAGGATCATGTTGGAGCTGTAAACAGTTGTCACAATAATGCTAGAATAAAGTTTGAGTCTTTTAAAGATCAAAGGCATAGTGTGGCAAATATGTTCCGTTCAAATAGTCATGAAATGGATATTACTTATCGCACTCGTTTGACGGCTGTATTGGATGTAACTCGTTTTCTTTTAAAGCAAGGATTGCCTTTTCGTGGACATGATGAGTCAGCCAGTTCTTTAAATAGAGGCAATTTTCTAGAATTGGTTGAATGGTATAGTCAACGAAATGAAAACATTTTCAAAGTTTTGGGTCAAAATGCTCCTGCAAATAATCAAATGACTTCCCCAAAAATTCAGAAAGAATTAGCACATGCATGTGCTTCCGAGATCACACTTGCCATAATCAATGATATTGGGGATAGAGTTTTTACTCTTTTGGTTGATGAGGCTCGGGATAGTTCAATGAAAGAGCAAATGGGAGTTGTTTTAAGATATGTTAACAAAGAAGGATATGTGATTGAGAGATTTCTTGCAATTGTGCATGTGACTGACACAAGGTCTCAATCCTTAAAAGATGCTATTGATGCTCTATTTTCACATCATAATCTATCATTATCCAAAATCAGAGGTCAAGGATATGACAGGGCTTCTAATATGCGGGGCGAGTTCAATGGGTTAAAATCTTTAATATTGCAAGAAAATCCTCATGCCATGTATGTTCATTGTTTCTCTCATCAACTTCAATTGATTGTTGTTGCTGTTGCTAAGGGAATCAGAGGTGTGAAAGACCTTTTTAGCTATGTTTCCATGATTGTGAATACGGTAGGAGCATCATGTAAAAGGAAAGATGAGCTACGGCAGATAGAACATGACAGGATAGTTAGTGAACTTGATAGTGGAGAAAGGCAAAGTGGAAGAGGAAGAAACCAAGAAACCAATTTGGTAAGGCCTGGAGATACTCGATGGGGTTCGCATTACTTTACATTACTTCGACTATGTAAAATGTGGACTTCAGTGGAGCAAGTGTTGCAAAATGTACGAGATGATGCTACTTCTTCTGAAAACAGAATGACTGCTGAAGGTTTGATTGAAAAAATGGATACTTATGAGTTTGTTTTTCTGTTGCACTTGATGAAATATATATTGGGAATCACACATGACTTGTCTCTTGCTTTGCAACAAAAGGATCAAAATATTATTCAAGCCATGTCATTGATCAAAAGTGTGAAATGTCAATTGCAAAGTTTTAGGGAAGATGGGTGGGAGATCATTTTGAAAGAAGTGAACAGATTTTGTGAAGTGAATAATATCTCTGTGATTGATATGGAAGATAGTATAACAAAGCGTGGTCATAAAAGATACGAAGGTCAAGTCATCACAAATTTACATTATTATCGGGTTGATATATTTTATCAGGTATTTTTAATAAATTTGAAGTATTTTGATTAATTTTGTTATGAAATAAATAAATTCTTCATTAATGTTATCATGATTTTAATCCCTGCAGGTTGTTGATCTAACTATACAAGAGATGAATAATCGATTTTCAGAGGTTAGTACAGAAGTACTAGGTTGCATATCATGTCTTGATCCAAGAAATTCTTTTGCTCAATTCAACATTGATCGACTGACGAGACTTGCTGATTTATATCCTGAGGACTTCTCACAAAGTGATTGTTTATATCTTCCTCAACAACTTAGCAATTTCATTGCTAATGTTCGGTATGATTCTCAATTTTCTACAATTACCAATTTGGGAAGTCTTGCTCGGGAAATGGTTAGAACTGGTAAACATACAGTTTTTCCATTAGTTTATCGTATGATTGAGTTGGCATTAGTTTTACCTGTTGCTACTGCTTCTGTTGAAAGAGCTTTTTCTGCAATGAAAATTATCAAGACTGATTTGCGTAATCGAATGGGAGATGAGTGGATGAATGATAGTCTGGTTGTTTACATTGAGAATGATATTTTTTCAAGAATTGGTAATGAGCAGATATTGCAGCGCTTCCAATCGATGGACACACGCAGATATCAGTTGCCACCACTTTCTCAAACGACCACATCTATTACATCACCAAGTGTCAATTTTTAGATTAGTTTTAGTGTATGAAATATTTAAACATTTGTATTGATATTAAAATTGTGTTTTTTCATGTCATAATGCTTTGTAATTAAGTATATAATTATTTGACCGTGTGAAAAAAATATATACAATAAGTATAATAGCCCCCCTAGAAAAAAAATCCTGGTTCCGCCACTGGTCATAACTCATTTAATTCTGATTAATGAAAAAGTTGTGAAATTTGATTATTTTAACACATTAAAAATTAAAATGTCATCACTACGTACCTATACTCCATCATGGAAAGCTAGATGGAACGAACTTAATTAGGAAAAACACCCATCAATACATCTACGAATTATGGGCAAGCATGAGGGCGATCAATTTTGAACTTACATCGTCTCATTGTGTTATTTTCTAACTTTTTCTTCTTTATTTCATAAGTGTTTGACATGGACTAGCGCCGGTGTTCCCAAAGTAATTATTTTTCACTATGGTTAAAAAACACTAGATATAGAAATATCAATTCTTATTCATTTACTCCAATTACCATCTGCAAAATTTCAAATTTTTCTAAAATGAACGTTAGGAATTAGGATAACCTCCCCCACCCAAAAAAAAACCAAATAAAATCATGTATTCCACTTTTTCTGTGCCATTTGGTATCTCATTTGGATTTTTATTAAATTTTCATCCATTTTTTATGTCTATTGCGCTTTGACCTCTAATGGTGCATAAGATGTACACACTAGAACCAACATAATCAAATAATCCTTAGTCTAGGAATGTTGTTGGGAAATTATTAGGAAAAACTATTAGCTCGTGGAGCCGAGATTCCCCCAACTATAGCAGAATGCTGAGGCGGGCTCGGCCGCCGTGAATGAGGAGGGCATTCTTCGGGCCTTCCTATTGTATCAAAGGGAGTCCGACACCAGGAACATATCCAATGTGGAGGCATACCCGCGCTGGTTGGTGGGGCTGTTCAACAACGTTCGTGCTTATCTGCAGTCGCCTTCAGTGTAGATCATTCAAGTGAGTAGTTGTAGTAGTAGTAGTGTATCTTCAATTCTTCATAATTAATTGTTAATTAAATATTTGTGCAAGTGGCCTTGGCGTCACGCTTCAATGTTAATTTTACGGAAAGAATAAGAGAAGTGCAGTTGCAGACAGAGCTTCCCATTGTGACATGTGTTGATGCCGGCGGACTCCCGCTCAATACTGATAATGTGCATCTCACTACTGCATCGCAGGTCAAGCTCGGAACGATGCTTGCTGACGCTTTCCTTCAAGATTAAATTTAATTATCTTAATTTATTAACTATAATAATATTGTATATATGTAGGACTGTAGGAGTCACAAACTGTTGAAGTGTTCATATTTCAGCTCAAGCAATGCATGCACATGCAGATATTTTTCCACGTTAGCATGGGTTGCATGGATAATAATTTTCTTTTCACGGTGCAGGACCACATTGCAGGATCCGTCTCACACAGCTTGGGTTAATCTCGATCATCCAAATAAGCACCCAAGGAACGTGTAGCCTCACCGTTGGATTCTGGAAGATATTTTTAGTTAGATATTTTCCCGCTTTTGCTGCTCTCTCTATGATTAGTATAAATAAGAAACAAACACAGTTCTATTGTAATTTTTGTGATTTTGAGTGATCAAGGATTGTGATCAATTACACCAATTTGTATTAAGTGTTTTTTCAATAAATAAAATAATGATACTTTCCTTCCATTTCTTTTCAATTTCTTCATGGTACCAAAGCCAATATCTTCAGAATCGGTATTGATTTATTGATTGAAGTTGATTCACCGATTGTGAATCCATTTTTTTTCTGAGTGATTTCACCTATTAAATTGAGTGAGTAAACTCTGTCGTCTTGGTGTTTGACAGAATGCTAAAGCAAAATCAAAGGATGCCATGGAACAAACTTGTTCTCAAAGAAAGAAGATTTCATGTAGCAAATGATAAGGATGAAGAACAGGCTGGTAGCAGCCATAGATCGAATGTTCAGATGGCAAATGATGCAAATTGTGATCATTATGCTGCTCGTGATGATTATCACATGGAGATGACTGCTTATCGTGCTCAAAGCAATGATGTTTTACATCTACATGTGAATGACCATCCAGGTATGGTCCTCACTACGGATCTTCTTACAGAAAAAAAAAAAAACTTTCATAGCTGGTCTAGGGAAATTAAATGTGGATTAGCTGCAAAGAATAAACTTGACTTTGTTGATGGTAGCTTATTAGAACCGCATATATCAACTTCCTAGAGAATTGGCTACTTATGCACAAGGAACATAATCTTTTTTGTTGTATTATCATAATCTGCAAAGCTTATGGGATGACATAAACCTTCTAGTTCCTTGTCATGTATGTTCTTGTGGAGCAGTAGAGATAAATAAGAGAAATGAAGAGAATGAACGGTTAATGCAGTTTCTGATGGGTTTGAACGATTCCTATGAAGTAATTCGAAACCAGATTCTGATACTTGATCCTCTTCCTTCTGTGAGCAATGCCTATGCTATGGTATTACAGGTAGAAGAGCAAAAGGTTGTTTCTACCTGTTATGCAGATGTAAATGATCAAAATGCATTATATACAAATCAAAGGAATAATGGAAAAAAGATATGAGGGTTATAGGAGGAAACTTAGCAAGGAGGAGAAATAGAAGTTAAAATATAGCCATTGTGGTGGCAATGGGTATGAAAAGAGTGACTGTTTTGAGTTGGTGGGAATCCCAGACTGGTACAAGCAATTTAAAAATGAGAAAAGAAGGAATAATAGAGCCAATTGTGTTGATAATGAAGATGCTCTAAGCCATAGGGATGGTGTTTCAAGCCAGTTAGGGGAGCCGCATCCAGATGTGAATAAGCTCATCCAAGAAGAAGTAAGCAAGTATCTTAGAAACTATTTTAAGAATGCTAATGCAGGAGTTGGAAATTCAACAAATGCTGCAGCAAATCTAGTTGATGCAGGTGATATCACTCAAGATGATTCCAATATGAGTTACTATGCCTTTGGCCTTTCACAAGATACTCAACAGACAGAGTGGATTGTTGATTCTAGTGCAAGTATACATATGTGCTGCAACTCTGCCCTTATGCACAACATGAGGAAGCTTTCAGAACCACAGAAGATTTTCCTGCCCGATGGATCTAATTTGTTGGCAGATTATTGTGGAGAGGTTCAGTTGAATGATGATATTGTGCTACAAAATGTCTTGTATGCACCAACATTCACTCACAACTTGATTTCAGTTGGACAGATGGCCAAAGACATTCAAGGAAAGGTGTTATTTCTACCTTCTCATTGCTTGACACAGAATCAAGCCAATGATCATATCCTGGGTATAGGGAAATTGAAAGACAGATTACATGTTTTCAAACATGTTGATTCAGAAAAGTTCTGTACTACACAGTGCAATAATGATATGTCTCTTCAACAATGGCATGAGTATTTAGGTCATCCTTCAGCTGGGAGTATGAGGCATGTGCCTCACCTCAAGAGATATTTCACAGATGCTGGTTTTAATGAATTTCATAGTTGTGAAATCTGTTATAGGGCTAAACAAAAAAGACAACCCTTTCCCTCAGATTTCATTTTTTTATCTTTTTATATTTTGATCCAATTTCTACGCAAATTGATTTCTCTTTCTTTCTCCTTATTTTTCACTTATCGTTTCTTTTCTCTCACCGCTTTCTTCATTTTTTTTTGCTCCTTAGGTTCATCATTTTTCTGATATCGATATACGGCATGTTTTTTTTTCCTCCTTAGTTTCATCGCTTTCATGATATCGATCAACGGCATGTTGACGGAATCATTTTTTTTTTGTAACTTTTCTGTGGTGCCCAACAATTTTTTTTATCGTTCTTACCTTTGTTGGTTCTATCCTTCTCCTGTGCCATGATGTTGTCAATTTTTTTTCCTATTGGAACAACCGCCTCATCCTACATAAATCAAAGATGTTTCATGAATCGGTGATGGCAGCGCATTTAGAGAGACAAATTTTTTCCGTATTTTTTTAGTTTTTTCATGAATTTCATGAATGCGTGTTTCCCAAGATTTTCTAATTTGATGTTGTAGATTAATGTTGAGCGATGTTACGAGTTATTAGCAAAAAGTGGATTATTTGTTTGGATTATGAGAGCAGTGAGACAACTCATGCTTGGGATTTTTATATTACATGTAACTATATTTTTGTTTTTTTCATTTTTTCCTTTGAAGAAATTAATGATACACTGATGTTTGAATGTGAGGAATTATTTGTTTGCAATGAAAATTCGAAAATAAGTACATCATTAGTCTCATTAATGTTGATAACTATATTTTCTTACATTTGATATATTTTGTTGATCTACATAAAAAAACAAATGACCACATGCTTGGAGCGCAATGTTCAGAATTTGGCAGAAAGTAGATTATTTGTTAGGAGAGCAGTGAAACAATACATCATACATATATGGTTGGGAATTTTCATATTCAAAATTTGAAGCAAATTTGTGGGAATGAAGTGAAGGCTGATCAGTTTGAAAGATGATCACATTTGAATTGATAGGATTAAAAACGACTTACAACACTCTCCCCTCTTTAGAATGGTGAATTATCAAGCGGGGCGTGACAGTTTTAAAAATTATATAGATATAACGTATCTGATTACTGAAAGAAATTTCATATTTCGTTTATGAGTCAGTATCTCGCTTGTATAGTAAGTCGGGTTTCGAATAAGGTTTGAATCCAACTTTGATGCAATATCTTTGATATATAGCAGCGTTTTGAATCCAACTTATCTAGTTAAAATGTTAGGCGAAGGCTATTGTAATAGATTAACATGCTTGAGGAGTATTATAATCGTAATGTTGCAGATTTCTAGTTGATATCATAATTGCAAAAATTCACTACACAAGAAAAACTTCAAACAACAAATACTGATACAGATCAAGAATACCACCGAACCAAACCCATTCTTCCACCCATCAGGCGCCACCCTTTTTCATGAAAGAACTAAAGAAATACGAAAAAAACTTGCGTCTTATAGTTGCGCTGTCACCAATTCATGCAATATCTTTGATTTATGTGGGTTGCAGCAGCCGCTCCAGATTCTAATAGAAAAAAAATTTGACAACTTCACGGCACAGGAGAAGAAAAGAACCGACAAAGACAGTAATGATAACAAAAATTGTTGGGCACCGCAGAAAAATTACAAAAAAAAAACATGTCGTTGATCGATATCAGAAAAACGATGAATCTAAAGAGGAAAAATATGAGGAATAAAGCGGTGAGAGAAAAGAAACGATCGGTGAAAAAATAAGGAGAAAGAAAGAGAAATCAATTTGCGTAAAAATTGGATCAAAATATTAAAAGAGAAAAAAATTGAAATCTGACCTGGATTTAGTCGCTCACAAGGGCGCTCAAGAGGAGCGCTCAGCATATCAAAACTGTGTGTGTGTGTGTGTGTGTGTATATTTTCACACGTTCCCATATATGTATATATAATATAGTTCATGCGCACAACACACACATACATATATATGCATACTATATATATATATAGGATTTGGTTCAAATGAGAACGGTGCTTCATGTAGGAACGTGAGAACGGGCTTGTTTAGTGTAATTTTAGTGCTTTTCTTACTGTATTTTGATGCAATTTTTAATTTTTTTTTTACTGCTTTTCTTATTGTATTTTAGTGCTAGATGATTTAGCACCAAAATAAAATAAAAAAAGCACTGAAATTACACTAAACAAGCCCGTTCTCACGTTCTCACATGAAGCACTGTTCTTATTATAACCAACCCCATATATATATATATATACTTAATCACACACGCATACACATTCACGTAAATAGATGTTTTATAATTATGCATGGCATGCATATA
The DNA here is from genome assembly GCA_026008535.1 of Perilla frutescens. Classification (NCBI taxonomy): domain Eukaryota; kingdom Viridiplantae; phylum Streptophyta; class Magnoliopsida; order Lamiales; family Lamiaceae; genus Perilla; species Perilla frutescens. The sequence goes on from BRKX01000018.1 coordinate 44,813,561, forward strand.
TATACTTATATATATGTGTATGTATAGATATAAATTGTCTAGCATTATGTTATTTTTTAAATTATTAAAGTATTATGTTAATTAATTATTATTATATTAGGCGGCGCGCGGATATATTTAATACTTTCAAGTTCAAGTAAAGGTGTGATATTCTCCCGGAGAATATATGATCAAAATATTCGTTTATCCTTATTATGCATTTTATGCAGTTTATATGTGGAAATTATATGTTCGGCCTACGGGCTTGATACGATCTAAACAATTAATCTAGGACAAATCTAGAGACGTAGCGGAAGACTTCTAAGAATTGAAACACGTTAACTAATGAAGGGCTTCAATCCGACTCAACAAAAACAGCTAAAAATACGATTAATCTAGACAACTAGAATACCTAGACAATGATACGAACTATGTAACACAATACCAAGGTAGGAAGGGATGGAAATCGGCGTATAGGGGCTATAATTTTAGGTGAAAGCCGTGTGTGACGATAATGAAGAAAGGCTTGGGTAGGTAGGATATGTTAAGGATCAAATGAACTTACGGATTGGATGGGACGAGGTAGGACTCGAACTCGAACTCATGGAATTGGTTGAGGCATGCGATGAGGGGCTGAATGGATGTCGTCGATATGGTGGTGGACGGATGAAGATATTGTGGCGAATCACAACCCGATAATCTCATTGAATCTCAAACGTATCCAAGGTTGAAATCTCCAAGTTGATCTTCGATTAGCTAATACCGGTTAATCCCTCAAGTGGATTAAGCAATACCCTTGAGTAAGACTTAGATGTGCTAATTCTAAAAATGATAATTTTCTTGATGGAAAACAATCAAAAGAATATAAAAATTTGAGACACAATTGGATGCAAAAGCAAAATAACTTCAATAATGTCTAAAGTAACAATGTATCATGAAGCACCTATTTATAAGTCTCATAGGGCCGAAAATACTAGTCTATATGGCCGAAAATTGATGCTCCAAAAAGAGATCCAACTAGACTAGGAAATTACCTAAACTAGAGTTCTATTTAAGGTAGAATTTGACTTAATTAAAACTTTAGTCAACAACTATAACTATGACCGAAAATTACCCAAATAAATCAAATAAAATATGATCCAACTATAGTCTAAATTAAATAAAAATAACATTATAGTCTAAATAAAATCAACCCCTTAATTAAACAATTAGGGCTGAAAATCTGATCCACATGCACACACGATCACATCGACTTCTTCAACACATGCACACGTGCACTTCAACTCTTCAAGTTTAATTTTCCATGGTGTGATCTTGATCTTCAATAGTTAAGAAATTAACTATCTTGGAGCTGCCTTTCTCGACTTCTTCATCTCCAACATCGAGCTTTCTTCGAATTGTCACTTGCAAGTATGCTTGAAGCTTATTAGCTCTTGATCGAGTAATTGGTCCTTGAAATTGCAACTCCGGATCTTGATCTTTATTGTTGATAATGGCTTCATCAGGGCTGCAAGAAAAATTATTCAACCTACGGGTTGCATGTTCGGCCGACGGGCTGCAGGAAAAGTTACTCAACCTACGGGTTGCATGTTCGGCCTAAGGGCTGCAGAAAAATGATACTTTATATGCTATGTATTTATTGTTCATATTATATATAATCTGGATAAATGCAGTAATCCCACTGAGTTAATAGCACTCACCCCAAAGTTATTATATTTTCAGGTTTATGAAGTTCGGGCGATGACGTGGAGATGGAGCGATGGTCAAGATTAATTAAATATTATTTTATTTTAAATAGCACTTCTGCTGTATAAATAAAATATTTATATTTATGAAATTTTGGGACGTCACAGTTGGTATCAGAGTGGGTCTACGTTTCTGTAGACTTGCCAAAAAAATTGATTTATAAAAAAAAACCCATCATTTCATCTGCCGCATCGCGCCGAGAAAAGAGGTAAAAAAAAAGTTCGAGTTCTGCCAATGTTTATGGAATTATGAAATGTTTACGTATATTTTTTTAAGTCCTCATAATTAACTATAAGATTTTATGTTTAGATGTCTGGTTGAAAATTAGTACACAGGGTAAGGACTGGGAAATTAGTAATAGTCGGTTGGGTTGCCTAATTTCTAAATACATAATAATTTTTTACTTCATCCATTTCGTTTTGTTTGTTATTTTAGAATTTTATTCTAAAATTAACCGTTAATTTTTGGACTAATATATATCTCCCTTTTATATTACATAAAATTCTATTCATTTATATTTTCCTAAAAAGTTGAAAAAAATTTCTCTCTCCATATATTTGTATGGTTGAATTTGAGAAAGAGGGTGTCAAAATATATAAAATAACAAATATTTTGACATAAAAGAAAAAATCTAAAATAACAAACAAAACGAAACGGAGGGAGTATTTGAGTTGCCGATTTCGTAACTTTATGTTGCACCTAATCTGCATGCGCTTTGTCTAACTTTTACGTGCTTTAATAATTTATATTTTTATCAAATATTTGAGTAAATATTTATTAATATAAGGTTAGAAACTTGGTCTCTAAAAGAATATTGTTGGCCATAAAATAATACCGATGTGATTTATAAAACTTATCGGGAAATTCCAGGACTCCCGCATGGGCACGGGCCCCGAATTTTGTATTTTTTTATTATTATTATTTTGTAAATTATATTCTAACGACATAAATGATGATATTAGTAGATGTTTGTTAGGTTGATCACCTTTTTTTTCTTGTTATGTAAATGATATTGGTATGTTTTTTAACATTATTATGTGGAAAAAAAAACCACAACATTATTGTTTATGTAGTAAGAGATGAAACAAAACTGGAATTAAAATAATTAATATCTATTTATGGAGTAAGATATGTTCCCAAAATATTCTAAAAAATAAAATATAAAAACCGGGCACTATCGACTTTTCCAAATTATCACGGCCCTTATAAAATATGTTTGGGCCTTACATTCCATAGATTGGACTTTCAGAAGTGGTACTGGGCTTTTTAATGAATCGGGTCGGCCCTATTTTTCCATGAAAATTTAGCGGTGTTCTTTGACGGTCTTCTTTTCATTCTTGAAAATTTAAGAATAGTGTCAAGTCTTACTCTTTCTCCATGTCTTGTGGTGGTCTTCCTTGATTCCCAGGTACTTGTTTTTATTCTTTTCTTTTCTTCTTTTTTTTTACAAATACAAATATGTACAAAAACTACATATTACAGATTATATATATATATAGACAAGAGTTCAAATGAGAACCAAAATCATATGTAGGAAATAGGAACTGATCCAAACCATCGGTTTAGTTATTTTGGACGTTCCAGATGCATCTTAAAAAATGGGGGCTAATTTGTAATTATTTTTTAATTGCTTTAAAACAAGGGTACAATAGTAATTCAAATTAACATTCCATATCAAATCACATCTTTTATGGAACGGTATATCTTGATGCAATATATTTTTTTTTTTACCTTTATTCTTATCTGTATTTCCATCGGTTCTTTTGATATTTATATTCATGTATCACATCTGCTTACAAGAAAAAAAAAATCAAAACGCAACCACCAAAATCTAATAGTGATGTTCATGCTCAATCGTGGGCACAATTCTTGTCCCAAAACTAGTAAGAGCTCTAACATGGTCGACCATGGAAACCTGCAACGCTTCCTCCTCATAAGCCATTCTCTCTATCTCCTCCATCCTCACCTTCTTCTTCGCGTTCACGATCAACGCCATCGTCAGCAAACTCAGCATAAACGCCCTCAACGCCGCTCCGATCACAAAATTATTCATATCGTTTGAATTTTTTTGATCATCTATTTGGATTACCAGTTGTTGTATCACAAGGGAAAATTTTAGATTGTACCTAGCTACCAAATTCTCGATCTGTTCTTTCAAGCTTTCTCAGTTTCGTTTATTGGCTCTGATGGAAGATCTAGGTGTTGTTTACAACACTATTGTTTATGGGAACACTATTGTTTATGGTTGTTCATGTACGACTTCATGAACACGGAATGTGAATACTATTGTTTATAGGTGTTTACAATACTATTGTTTGTGGTTTTTTTTATCTATATTCGTTATGTTTTGTCAAAAGGTTTTTTTTATTAAATGATATGTTAAATGGTAGCAAAACTTTACGGTGTAGTTAGCATTATTCAATAAGATTGTTAGCATATATCATATGTAATATATAATAGCATAATTATGCCTTTCTACTAGATTCGTCGTTGAATTACGTTATTGGTAGAATATTTTTTGTTTAATCAAATTACATGATTTGTATTACATGCAAATGACAAGTATGAATGTTGATTCCTTATTCAGTGTTGTTGGACATTACATACCAGATTGCAATACAGATCTAAAGTTATTTATTGGTCAAAATTTAAAACTCTTGAAGAGGGTATTGAATTTTATATTGTTTATGCTAAAGCCAGTTATTTTAATATTTGACTTGGGACGACTAGAAAGTATGATCACGATGTTATTCATTAGAGGTACATGTATTGCAATCGTGAGGGTGAAAAATTCAATTCCAGATGTTTGCTAGTTACAGGTAAACAATTTACAAACATAAACACAAAACTTCGCTACTTTCAATAAAATCATTTGCTATTTGACAGTTAAATTTTTATTATTTACAACACATATGTTTGCTAATTACATATAAACAATTTTCTAACAAACACACAAAAATTCGGTAAGTGGAGAGGCCCAAACCCATCAGGGTTGGGAGACATAATACACGTCTCCCTCAGTGTAAATAGAGGGAGGATGAGTGTATTTGATGACATACGATCAGCCCCTCTCTGTCACACTTAATTCCCTAGGTTATCCATATAGTTTAGTAGTTTGTAGCCCACTCTACATCTAAACAGGTATCGGGAATACAGTAGAAGATCGAGAAGTGTCACTACAGCCCCCTTAGGCGTCGATTACAGTAAGGAATAGCATGAGCTCGGCGTGTCTTCTACAGCAATGAGATTAGACCTTTAATCTCGTCGTCAACCCTACAATCTATGTAAGTTGGTACATCGATTTAATTTTATTGCGCTGCGTTAATTCGATGTTCTTGCATAGTATGTTTAACATGGTTATTTGCATCACACATAAAATCATGATTTGCATACGCACATTAGAATTATAGATTATCCGATTAGATCATGTGGGGCGTAATTCGATAAAACCCCAACAACTGGTATCAGAGCTAGGTTTTGGTATTAATATAGGATTAATTCTATGATTATGTTCAAAAATTGCATTAAATTTGAATGATAATTTTGAGCTTAAATTTTCAGATTTATTGCGTGATATTTTCGAGCATGTTGTAATTAGGATTTGATGAATTTTGATGTAGAATGTTCGAAATTCTTGTTCTAATTACATGAGTAATTTTCGTCCTACATGAAATATGAAATTAGATAATGTTCTTCATGAATTTCCAGATTTATTTCATGTGTCTTTTTTGAAAAATTGGTTCTCCAATTTTTGAAAATTTTGATATAATTTTTCCTTAATTTGATCCAAAATTTTCGGTCCTATTAGTATTGGATATGGAATAGATTTTGATGTTATCAAAATTTCCATATCCTATACTAAGGGGGGGTCGAAATTTGGAGATTAAAATTGGTTTATGGTAATTTTTTATCTTACCTTATTTTAATCCAAGATTGATCCAAAATAGAATTTTAATTATCGTAGGTTTTTGAAGTGGATTAAAACTACCCTAATTTTAATTCTAGTAATTTTGGTATCTTGTAATATAATTTGGATGGTATTTTGACTTATATCAAAGTTTCAAATTATTTTAATAAATTAAGGGAGTGGGGCGAAAATCTAGGGTTTAAAATTTTGAGGATTAATTTTTGACCTAGGTCGAAAATTTCCAGATTTTATTCCTTAGGTATTTTCAAAATTTTAAGATATAATTTGGTGGATAATTGTGATCAATTTCCAAATATTATCTTATAGTAATTTTTGAAATTACTAAGATATACTTTGGTAGAAAATTTTAATTAATTTCCAAAGTTAATCTTAAGGATAAATTCGAATATGTTAAGATTTTATTTGGTAGATAATTATGGCTAATTTCCAAATATGAGATCTTATGGATCTATTCAAAATTTAGTTGATTTAATTTGGTGGATAATTATTAATTAATTTCCAAATAAATCAAGTATTGATTTTCGAAAATCTTTAATTTAATTAAAGAGGTAATTTTCGAAAATTATGCATGCATAGATACCATGTGCTATTTTATGGATAACATTTAATTATGATAGTTGTATCTGTAGATGGTATTTTTTGCAGGTGAAACCAACTATCGTGGCTTTTAATTTTATGTTGAATGTGATGTTTACTTTATGGTGAAAAAAACTCTAACTCATGTAGGAGAAACAATAGACTGCCTTTTTTTTTTAAGGACAACAACTTAGGCCGATTTGAAAAAGAGGACAAATTTATTACGGGCTGAAATATAAGGACATTAACATTTAAGTGTTGCGTACGTAGTTCGTTCGGGCTGAAAATTGGCCTACGAATGCAATACTTAAATGTTAATATCCTTAAATTTCAGCCCGCAATAAATTTGTCCTCTTTTCTAAATCGGCCTAAGTTGTTGTCCTTAAAAAAAACTCTAACTTTATATATTAATATAATTATCCGTTTCAAAATATCTGTTCATTAATAATCACAATCTTCACTATTACTAAATCCAAAAGCCAACTTGTAAATAAGTTGTAACCACTTGATTTTATCTACTGTATAGTTGGCCATGTGAGAGTTAGGTAGTGGAGTGAGATGTGTAGCGAAGGTACATTAATTAGGCAGATGGTGAATTATTGATGGATTAATATTTTCAAATTTCAATCCGATCATGATGGGGGAATTAAGAGTAAGTAGTGAGATTATTGAGATGGGGTGATTAATTAGGCTGATGTTCGGTGGAGTGGGGATTGAGATGGATGGATTATATTAGGTATAAATTAATTAGCAATACCGAATATGTTAGTTATGTTTATGTATTGCATTGCTACTCTCTTTTGTTTTGTTATTTCATGCATGCATTAATAAATGAAGTTTATTGAAAATTAATTTATAAATTATTATATGAAAAAGAATGGTGATACATGCATGATCTCGGGAGGAGTCTTATATTATTCAAATTTGAGAAATTTATAGCTAACCTACCTTTCGGATCATAAATCATTTTTTTGTTTTGTGTAGTTAAACACTAAGAGCTTCTCCAAGAGGCTCTGTAAACAGCAGATGTGGAGTGAATAACCAAAATTCCTTTCTCCAACAGACGCTTCACAGCTCGGTAGATTTAGCGGAGGTGAACGGTACCCCGGTTGATTAACCGAGGTACTGTTCATCTCGGTACCTTTTTCTTTTTTTTTTCTTTTTTTTGTTTTTTGTTTTTCATAATACAAATTAATTTATTTTGCGTATTTTTTTTATTTTCTATTAGATTTCTTCAATTGTTTGAAAATTATTTTATACATTAATTAAGTAAATGCTATTACATTAATTTAAAAATCTAACTAAACACAAAATACATAATTAATAAAAATAGAATTACATAAACATTTAACAATACAAAGCCACAAATATATTAATAATCGATACAAAGCAACAATATATTACAATAAACAATACAAATGCATAATTAATATATATATATATAATCATATTTAATTAAATAATTCGATAAAAAAATTAAATTAATAGTAAAGAGTATAAAAAGGGAATATTCTATTGTAGGGTGAAATGTAGAGTGATGCTGTTGGAGATGAAAATTGAAAATCTGTAACTTTAACTGTAGTGTAGTGTAGAGTTAACTGTATTCTGGTGAAAACTGTTGGAGATGGCCTAATTGTTTATGTCAAAAACAAAAACAAAACAAAATAAAAATCGAGTAGTGGGATTGAGATATGGGGTGATTAGGTAGAAATATAATTAGGCAAGAGTACGAATGTTAGGCTTGAATGTTCTATAATTGTAATTCATTTCTACTCTCCTCTATTTTGCTATTGCATGCATTAATTGATATTGTTCTTCATTTTGAAGAAATAATGGCCGAATCAAGAATTATACTTTTAAATTATCAACCCATCCTTCAATCCCAGATTGGGGAATTTAGAGTAAGTGGGATTGATTAAGGCGATCGATGCATGCCAAATGTTTAAGCGGTGTGGATTGATTACGCAGATGTGGGAGGTTATTACACGGTAGCGAAGTGGTGGTGAAAGTGGCGGAGCAGCTATATATGCCTATAAATATAACATCAAACTCCGCCGTCATTCCACATCGATCCACTGATCCACCTCAATCATCTAAATCAAAATATCCCTTTCCTTTCTATCTAGCTTTCATCATATCGTTTCAAAATGCAGCTGCAGCCAATATTCCTGCAGTTTCTGGTTCTTCTTTCATCTTCCACCACCCCTTTGGTGGTGCTGTCACAGTCACAGACCACCACCGCCGCCGCCAAAAGCGTATTCATTTTGGCGGGGCAAAGTAACATGGTGGGTATGGGTGGGGTAACAAACGGCATATGGGACGGAGTAGTTCCTCCCGAGTGCCAACCCAATCCGTTAATTCTCCGTCTCAACGAGGACTTGGGGTTGAAGTGGGAGGAGGCCCGTGAGCCTCTCCACAAACTTTCTACCAACGACGGTTATGATATCTACGACGGGATAGGCCCCCGGCATGCCATTCGCGAACTCCCTGTTGAAAAGGGATCCGGCCATCGGCACCATCGGGTTGGTGCCCTGCGCGAAATTAGGGTCGCCAATCAGCTGGTGGAGCCGAGATTCCCCCAACTACAGCAGAATGCTGAGGCGGGCTCGGGCCGCCGTGAATGAGGGGGGCAGTCTTCGGGCCTTCCTATGGTATCAAGGGGAGTCCGACACCAAGAACATATCCAACGTGGAGGCATACCCGCGCCGGTTTGTGGAGCTGTTCAACAACGTTCGTGCCGATCTGCAGTCGCCTTCATTGCAGATCATTCAAGTGAGTAGTTCATCATTTGTTGATATATATATAATGAGTTTGAGTGATGAATTAAGATTTTGTTTGTGCAGGTGGCCTTGGCATCAGGCTTCAATGACAATTTTCAAGAAAGAATAAGGGAAGTTCAGTTGCAGACAGAGCTTCTTCCCAATGTGAAATGCGTCGATGCCGGCGGACTCCCACTCATTGAGCCTGATAAGCTGCATCTCACTACTGAGTCGCAAGTCAAGCTTGGAACGCTGCTAGCCGATGCATTCCTCCATGCATAAATTTATGTCCTTCATTTCTTTCTTAACTATATTATTGTAGGGGTGACAATTCATAGGTTATAATTCGATCGCCTAATTTATATATGTTGTATGAAGTTGTCTTTCTTATTATTTTATGTTACTCTCTCTATATCTTATTAATTTCTAATTGGAAAAAGTTGTTAACTTTGATATTATTTTAATACATTAAAAATTAAAATGTGATCACTATGTACCTATACTCCATCATGGAAAGCTAGATGGAACTCACTTTTAATTAGGAAACACCCATCAATACATATACGAATTATGGGCAAGCATGAGGGCGATCAATTTTGAACTTACATCGTCTCATTTTGTGTTATTTTCTAACTCTTTCTTCTATATTTCATGAGTGTTTGACATCGACTAGTGCCGGTGTTCCAAAAGTAATTATTTTTCATTATGGTTGTAAGACACTAGATATAGAAATATCAATTCTTATTCTCTTGCTCCAGTTACCATTTGCAAAATTTCTAAAATGAACGTAAGGAATTAGGATAACCTCCCCCCCCAAAAAAAAATAAAATAAAATCATGACCGTCCTTGAGTGTCATTCTTTTGGGAAGCTTGTGTTGAGGTGGTTAGTATTTTTGTTATCGATCTTTGGAGCATTTGGAAGTGGTTCTTCACTAATTGTAATATAATACTATATGTAGGTAGGAGGGACAAATTAAACAGACAATTCTTATAATAATATTATATCTTATAGTTTTTGTTTAATGGCATGCATGTCATGTGTTATTTGTTGTATCAACCTAGCTAACCTTTGTTATTTTATGGTTGCTCCTTAATATGAGACAAATATTAATTTCGATAGATCATATATAAGTAATTAAGAAATTAAATGTTCATGCATGTTTGCTCGATGTGTATTAATTATATGAAGTGGGGATGAATATATGCATGGGAGTTAATGACCCAATTAACATACAAATGTAATTAAGAGAAAAATAAATTATTATTTAATTTAATTTGTGATGTTTATTGTGGCGGCGATCCATCATCTACGAGTATAGCACAATGCCTATAAACAAGTTGAAGCTTATCAACTACACTTTGATTGTTCTTGCAATTGACGTTGTCGTCAAAAATGACTCTTGAGTCCTTGCAATCTTGTGAGAAGTGGGTAATAAAATCAAAGCAACACTGAGCTGACACACCAATTCGAACATCAACTCCTTGACATAGAAGATCGTTAATTTTATCTTTACACTCCACACCCAAACCCTCCTGCAGACAACCTTTTTTTGGATCATTTATTGAATATTCACTAATTTTGGATCCGTTAAGGATCGCCATACTCATTATGAGGGTTGTCACCATCATCTCAAATTTCAAAACCATGTTAATTAATTCAAAGAAACAGCTCGCTCGCTTCGATATTTGTTCTGATTTAATTTGGAGTAGTTTGTTATTTGCAATAATATATATAATTGCATTGTTTCGCTACTAGTGTTTATTTTTATAATAGAGATTGACTAGCTTGGTTGGTTTAAATTTATATAGGAGTTACCACTCAATTTAATTATCCATTAAAACTTAATTTAGGAGTTATAGAATGCCTCACATTTAATAAATAGTTTCTAATTTCTAGGACATGAAAAATTAAAGGGAAACGTGCAGTACTTATTTCCCAATATTATGGACATTATTCTCATCCGTGGATTTATTTTATTTTGGTTAGAACTCCAATTAAGTTGTATGACTACGAGGGAAAAAGTATATAATAAAATAATACTTTTATTTTAACTAGTACAGATAACGAGCGTTGCACATGTAGCCTATCATTAAACACCATAAAATCTTTAAAATCTGTAATATTAATAAATATTAATGGATAATTTTAGCAAAATATTATAATTATGCATAAATAATTTTGTATAGCATGGTAAATTGAAAATTATATAAATTATTTGGGCATTCACATCAATAGTTGCATTTAAATTATATTTGTCAGAAATTTTATCTAAGATTTTGAAAGTGGTACAATATATATTAGAAATAGTTGATATTTACTTTGTACAATTAATTTTACGTGTGATTTTATAGAGGTTATGAATATGATAAAAAAATTTGTGATATGTTTATAGTTATATTACTAATAAAGGAAAAAAATTCAAGTAACTAGTGCCTCAATAATTACACAGGATTGAATGACATGGATCTTTCTCGTTATTTTATGTTACTCTCTCTACATCTTGTTAATTCCTAGTCATAACCAGGGGCGGAACTACATGGGGGCTAGGGGGGGCTGTAGCCCCCCCCAACTATTTTTTTTTTTTTTTTTTAACTATTAGTTTTATTTTTTTCAATGATAGCCCCCTTAGCAGTTGTTGGAGAAAAAGGCGAGGGGGCTAAGAGGAAGAAGAAGAAGGAGATGGAGATGGGATGTGGCTGTGTGGAGTTGCAGTTGCAGTTGCAGGCTTGTAGCATCAAAGAAGAAGAAGATGAACGATGGTGGGTCATGGGATGGGAGTCATTAGTTAATAGTTAATATATTAATAATAGATAGATAGATAGGGTCTAGATGTCTGGTGGTCTAGGAACCTATAAATTTATGATGGAAATAATATCTATTGTCAAATTAAAGTGTCAAACACTCAACCAAATTTAATAAAAGTGTTGTTTCAAAAACACACTTTAAAAAAAACGAAAGCACAATTTAATTGAATTAAAGAGCCAAGTTCTCAAACCTAAACCAATTACTTAAAAAAAATTGAGAGAACGACCGAGAGCCGAGAGGCGAGGAAGCTGTTTTCTTTCTCTCATTTTTCTTTTCAGTAGCAGTCTCGCATATAACAGAGGTAATTTTTTTAAAATTTACTTTTAAATACTAAATATTTTGTTATTTTTGAAATTATGTTTCATGATTTTTAGTCTTTTTCTTTGGTATTATTTGAGGTTAGTCGTTTAAAATTGTTAAGTTTCATGTTTATATAGTTATATTTGTAGATTATTAAATCAATTGTGGTGTGGGTCAGTGGGTATTTAGTTGAATTCAATTTATATGTATTTATTTTTAACTTGGAATGAAATTAGGGTTTAAGATTTGGGTTTGAATTAGGATCTTGGAGTAGTTGAAATTGGGCAGTTAATTATTATGACTTATGAATTGAAACTGTGAATTATCATTAAATTTCATTATTTGAATCAATTTGTTTTGAATTTTTAATTTATGTAGAATATGGAGCGATTTTTAAAAAGATATCGTAGTGGTCCATCTTCTTCATCTTCCAATGAACCCGATGCTAATGTTTCTGTGGAAAATCAATCTCGGATAGAAGTAGAATTGAACTTAAATGAGATTGTTAGTGATCCGGGATTACGAAAACCAATTGAGGAGTTTGATATTGCCATTCGAGATCAAGTACGTAGGGAGTATTTGACAAGGGGGCCTTGTCAACCAATGGATCATAAGTATCCGAAAATAATAGACGGCAAGCAGACAAGATGTTTTAGAAAGGATTGGTATACAGATTTTGTTTGGTTGGAGTATAGCATATCAAAAGATGCTGCCTTTTGTTTTTGGTGTTATCTTTTCAAACAAAAAAATAAAGGAGGTCGATATGCAGAGGATGCCTTTATAAAATCGGGATTCAATAATTGGAAAAAAGCAATAGATAAATTTAAGGATCATGTTGGAGCTGTAAACAGTTGTCACAATAATGCTAGAATAAAGTTTGAGTCTTTTAAAGATCAAAGGCATAGTGTGGCAAATATGTTCCGTTCAAATAGTCATGAAATGGATATTGCTTATCGCACTCGTTTGACGGCTGTATTGGATGTAACTCGTTTTCTTTTAAAGCAAGGATTGCCTTTTCGTGGACATGATGAGTCAGCCAGTTCTTTAAATAGAGGCAATTTTCTAGAATTGGTTGAATGGTATAGTCAACGAAATGAAAACATTTTCAAAGTTTTGGGTCAAAATGCTCCTGCAAATAATCAAATGACTTCCCCAAAAATTCAGAAAGAATTAGCACATGCATGTGCTTCCGAGATCACACTTGCCATAATCAATGATATTGGGGATAGAGTTTTTACTCTTTTGGTTGATGAGGCTCGGGATAGTTCAATGAAAGAGCAAATGGGAGTTGTTTTAAGATATGTTAACAAAGAAGGATATGTGATTGAGAGATTTCTTGCAATTGTGCATGTGACTGACACAAGGTCTCAATCCTTAAAAGATGCTATTGATGCTCTATTTTCACATCATAATCTATCATTATCCAAAATCAGAGGTCAAGGATATGACAGGGCTTCTAATATGCGGGGCGAGTTCAATGGGTTAAAATCTTTAATATTGCAAGAAAATCCTCATGCCATGTATGTTCATTGTTTCTCTCATCAACTTCAATTGATTGTTGTTGCTGTTGCTAAGGGAATCAGAGGTGTGAAAGACCTTTTTAGCTATGTTTCCATGATTGTGAATACGGTAGGAGCATCATGTAAAAGGAAAGATGAGCTACGGCAGATAGAACATGACAGGATAGTTAGTGAACTTGATAGTGGAGAAAGGCAAAGTGGAAGAGGAAGAAACCAAGAAACCAATTTGGTAAGGCCTGGAGATACTCGATGGGGTTCGCATTACTTTACATTACTTCGACTATGTAAAATGTGGACTTCAGTGGAGCAAGTGTTGCAAAATGTACGAGATGATGCTACTTCTTCTGAAAACAGAATGACTGCTGAAGGTTTGATTGAAAAAATGGATACTTATGAGTTTGTTTTTCTGTTGCACTTGATGAAATATATATTGGGAATCACACATGACTTGTCTCTTGCTTTGCAACAAAAGGATCAAAATATTATTCAAGCCATGTCATTGATCAAAAGTGTGAAATGTCAATTGCAAAGTTTTAGGGAAGATGGGTGGGAGATCATTTTGAAAGAAGTGAACAGATTTTGTGAAGTGAATAATATCTCTGTGATTGATATGGAAGATAGTATAACAAAGCGTGGTCATAAAAGATACGAAGGTCAAGTCATCACAAATTTACATTATTATCGGGTTGATATATTTTATCAGGTATTTTTAATAAATTTGAAGTATTTTGATTAATTTTGTTATGAAATAAATAAATTCTTCATTAATGTTATCATGATTTTAATCCCTGCAGGTTGTTGATCTAACTATACAAGAGATGAATAATCGATTTTCAGAGGTTAGTACAGAAGTACTAGGTTGCATATCATGTCTTGATCCAAGAAATTCTTTTGCTCAATTCAACATTGATCGACTGACGAGACTTGCTGATTTATATCCTGAGGACTTCTCACAAAGTGATTGTTTATATCTTCCTCAACAACTTAGCAATTTCATTGCTAATGTTCGGTATGATTCTCAATTTTCTACAATTACCAATTTGGGAAGTCTTGCTCGGGAAATGGTTAGAACTGGTAAACATACAGTTTTTCCATTAGTTTATCGTATGATTGAGTTGGCATTAGTTTTACCTGTTGCTACTGCTTCTGTTGAAAGAGCTTTTTCTGCAATGAAAATTATCAAGACTGATTTGCGTAATCGAATGGGAGATGAGTGGATGAATGATAGTCTGGTTGTTTACATTGAGAATGATATTTTTTCAAGAATTGGTAATGAGCAGATATTGCAGCGCTTCCAATCGATGGACACACGCAGATATCAGTTGCCACCACTTTCTCAAACGACCACATCTATTACATCACCAAGTGTCAATTTTTAGATTAGTTTTAGTGTATGAAATATTTAAACATTTGTATTGATATTAAAATTGTGTTTTTTCATGTCATAATGCTTTGTAATTAAGTATATAATTATTTGACCGTGTGAAAAAAATATATACAATAAGTATAATAGCCCCCCTAGAAAAAAAATCCTGGTTCCGCCACTGGTCATAACTCATTTAATTCTGATTAATGAAAAAGTTGTGAAATTTGATTATTTTAACACATTAAAAATTAAAATGTCATCACTACGTACCTATACTCCATCATGGAAAGCTAGATGGAACGAACTTAATTAGGAAAAACACCCATCAATACATCTACGAATTATGGGCAAGCATGAGGGCGATCAATTTTGAACTTACATCGTCTCATTGTGTTATTTTCTAACTTTTTCTTCTTTATTTCATAAGTGTTTGACATGGACTAGCGCCGGTGTTCCCAAAGTAATTATTTTTCACTATGGTTAAAAAACACTAGATATAGAAATATCAATTCTTATTCATTTACTCCAATTACCATCTGCAAAATTTCAAATTTTTCTAAAATGAACGTTAGGAATTAGGATAACCTCCCCCACCCAAAAAAAAACCAAATAAAATCATGTATTCCACTTTTTCTGTGCCATTTGGTATCTCATTTGGATTTTTATTAAATTTTCATCCATTTTTTATGTCTATTGCGCTTTGACCTCTAATGGTGCATAAGATGTACACACTAGAACCAACATAATCAAATAATCCTTAGTCTAGGAATGTTGTTGGGAAATTATTAGGAAAAACTATTAGCTCGTGGAGCCGAGATTCCCCCAACTATAGCAGAATGCTGAGGCGGGCTCGGCCGCCGTGAATGAGGAGGGCATTCTTCGGGCCTTCCTATTGTATCAAAGGGAGTCCGACACCAGGAACATATCCAATGTGGAGGCATACCCGCGCTGGTTGGTGGGGCTGTTCAACAACGTTCGTGCTTATCTGCAGTCGCCTTCAGTGTAGATCATTCAAGTGAGTAGTTGTAGTAGTAGTAGTGTATCTTCAATTCTTCATAATTAATTGTTAATTAAATATTTGTGCAAGTGGCCTTGGCGTCACGCTTCAATGTTAATTTTACGGAAAGAATAAGAGAAGTGCAGTTGCAGACAGAGCTTCCCATTGTGACATGTGTTGATGCCGGCGGACTCCCGCTCAATACTGATAATGTGCATCTCACTACTGCATCGCAGGTCAAGCTCGGAACGATGCTTGCTGACGCTTTCCTTCAAGATTAAATTTAATTATCTTAATTTATTAACTATAATAATATTGTATATATGTAGGACTGTAGGAGTCACAAACTGTTGAAGTGTTCATATTTCAGCTCAAGCAATGCATGCACATGCAGATATTTTTCCACGTTAGCATGGGTTGCATGGATAATAATTTTCTTTTCACGGTGCAGGACCACATTGCAGGATCCGTCTCACACAGCTTGGGTTAATCTCGATCATCCAAATAAGCACCCAAGGAACGTGTAGCCTCACCGTTGGATTCTGGAAGATATTTTTAGTTAGATATTTTCCCGCTTTTGCTGCTCTCTCTATGATTAGTATAAATAAGAAACAAACACAGTTCTATTGTAATTTTTGTGATTTTGAGTGATCAAGGATTGTGATCAATTACACCAATTTGTATTAAGTGTTTTTTCAATAAATAAAATAATGATACTTTCCTTCCATTTCTTTTCAATTTCTTCATGGTACCAAAGCCAATATCTTCAGAATCGGTATTGATTTATTGATTGAAGTTGATTCACCGATTGTGAATCCATTTTTTTTCTGAGTGATTTCACCTATTAAATTGAGTGAGTAAACTCTGTCGTCTTGGTGTTTGACAGAATGCTAAAGCAAAATCAAAGGATGCCATGGAACAAACTTGTTCTCAAAGAAAGAAGATTTCATGTAGCAAATGATAAGGATGAAGAACAGGCTGGTAGCAGCCATAGATCGAATGTTCAGATGGCAAATGATGCAAATTGTGATCATTATGCTGCTCGTGATGATTATCACATGGAGATGACTGCTTATCGTGCTCAAAGCAATGATGTTTTACATCTACATGTGAATGACCATCCAGGTATGGTCCTCACTACGGATCTTCTTACAGAAAAAAAAAAAACTTTCATAGCTGGTCTAGGGAAATTAAATGTGGATTAGCTGCAAAGAATAAACTTGACTTTGTTGATGGTAGCTTATTAGAACCGCATATATCAACTTCCTAGAGAATTGGCTACTTATGCACAAGGAACATAATCTTTTTTGTTGTATTATCATAATCTGCAAAGCTTATGGGATGACATAAACCTTCTAGTTCCTTGTCATGTATGTTCTTGTGGAGCAGTAGAGATAAATAAGAGAAATGAAGAGAATGAACGGTTAATGCAGTTTCTGATGGGTTTGAACGATTCCTATGAAGTAATTCGAAACCAGATTCTGATACTTGATCCTCTTCCTTCTGTGAGCAATGCCTATGCTATGGTATTACAGGTAGAAGAGCAAAAGGTTGTTTCTACCTGTTATGCAGATGTAAATGATCAAAATGCATTATATACAAATCAAAGGAATAATGGAAAAAAGATATGAGGGTTATAGGAGGAAACTTAGCAAGGAGGAGAAATAGAAGTTAAAATATAGCCATTGTGGTGGCAATGGGTATGAAAAGAGTGACTGTTTTGAGTTGGTGGGAATCCCAGACTGGTACAAGCGATTTAAAAATGAGAAAAGAAGGAATAATAGAGCCAATTGTGTTGATAATGAAGATGCTCTAAGCCATAGGGATGGTGTTTCAAGCCAGTTAGGGGAGCCGCATCCAGATGTGAATAAGCTCATCCAAGAAGAAGTAAGCAAGTATCTTAGAAACTATTTTAAGAATGCTAATGCAGGAGTTGGAAATTCAACAAATGCTGCAGCAAATCTAGTTGATGCAGGTGATATCACTCAAGATGATTCCAATATGAGTTACTATGCCTTTGGCCTTTCACAAGATACTCAACAGACAGAGTGGATTGTTGATTCTAGTGCAAGTATACATATGTGCTGCAACTCTGCCCTTATGCACAACATGAGGAAGCTTTCAGAACCACAGAAGATTTTCCTGCCCGATGGATCTAATTTGTTGGCAGATTATTGTGGAGAGGTTCAGTTGAATGATGATATTGTGCTACAAAATGTCTTGTATGCACCAACATTCACTCACAACTTGATTTCAGTTGGACAGATGGCCAAAGACATTCAAGGAAAGGTGTTATTTCTACCTTCTCATTGCTTGACACAGAATCAAGCCAATGATCATATCCTGGGTATAGGGAAATTGAAAGACAGATTACATGTTTTCAAACATGTTGATTCAGAAAAGTTCTGTACTACACAGTGCAATAATGATATGTCTCTTCAACAATGGCATGAGTATTTAGGTCATCCTTCAGCTGGGAGTATGAGGCATGTGCCTCACCTCAAGAGATATTTCACAGATGCTGGTTTTAATGAATTTCATAGTTGTGAAATCTGTTATAGGGCTAAACAAAAAAGACAACCCTTTCCCTCAGATTTCATTTTTTTATCTTTTTATATTTTGATCCAATTTCTACGCAAATTGATTTCTCTTTCTTTCTCCTTATTTTTCACTTATCGTTTCTTTTCTCTCACCGCTTTCTTCATTTTTTTTTGCTCCTTAGGTTCATCATTTTTCTGATATCGATATACGGCATGTTTTTTTTTCCTCCTTAGTTTCATCGCTTTCATGATATCGATCAACGGCATGTTGACGGAATCATTTTTTTTTTGTAACTTTTCTGTGGTGCCCAACAATTTTTTTTATCGTTCTTACCTTTGTTGGTTCTATCCTTCTCCTGTGCCATGATGTTGTCAATTTTTTTTCCTATTGGAACAACCGCCTCATCCTACATAAATCAAAGATGTTTCATGAATCGGTGATGGCAGCGCATTTAGAGAGACAAATTTTTTCCGTATTTTTTTAGTTTTTTCATGAATTTCATGAATGCGTGTTTCCCAAGATTTTCTAATTTGATGTTGTAGATTAATGTTGAGCGATGTTACGAGTTATTAGCAAAAAGTGGATTATTTGTTTGGATTATGAGAGCAGTGAGACAACTCATGCTTGGGATTTTTATATTACATGTAACTATATTTTTGTTTTTTTCATTTTTTCCTTTGAAGAAATTAATGATACACTGATGTTTGAATGTGAGGAATTATTTGTTTGCAATGAAAATTCGAAAATAAGTACATCATTAGTCTCATTAATGTTGATAACTATATTTTCTTACATTTGATATATTTTGTTGATCTACATAAAAAAACAAATGACCACATGCTTGGAGCGCAATGTTCAGAATTTGGCAGAAAGTAGATTATTTGTTAGGAGAGCAGTGAAACAATACATCATACATATATGGTTGGGAATTTTCATATTCAAAATTTGAAGCAAATTTGTGGGAATGAAGTGAAGGCTGATCAGTTTGAAAGATGATCACATTTGAATTGATAGGATTAAAAACGACTTACAACACTCTCCCCTCTTTAGAATGGTGAATTATCAAGCGGGGCGTGACAGTTTTAAAAATTATATAGATATAACGTATCTGATTACTGAAAGAAATTTCATATTTCGTTTATGAGTCAGTATCTCGCTTGTATAGTAAGTCGGGTTTCGAATAAGGTTTGAATCCAACTTTGATGCAATATCTTTGATATATAGCAGCGTTTTGAATCCAACTTATCTAGTTAAAATGTTAGGCGAAGGCTATTGTAATAGATTAACATGCTTGAGGAGTATTATAATCGTAATGTTGCAGATTTCTAGTTGATATCATAATTGCAAAAATTCACTACACAAGAAAAACTTCAAACAACAAATACTGATACAGATCAAGAATACCACCGAACCAAACCCATTCTTCCACCCATCAGGCGCCACCCTTTTTCATGAAAGAACTAAAGAAATACGAAAAAAACTTGCGTCTTATAGTTGCGCTGTCACCAATTCATGCAATATCTTTGATTTATGTGGGTTGCAGCAGCCGCTCCAGATTCTAATAGAAAAAAAATTTGACAACTTCACGGCACAGGAGAAGAAAAGAACCGACAAAGACAGTAATGATAACAAAAATTGTTGGGCACCGCAGAAAAATTACAAAAAAAAAACATGTCGTTGATCGATATCAGAAAAACGATGAATCTAAAGAGGAAAAATATGAGGAATAAAGCGGTGAGAGAAAAGAAACGATCGGTGAAAAAATAAGGAGAAAGAAAGAGAAATCAATTTGCGTAAAAATTGGATCAAAATATTAAAAGAGAAAAAAATTGAAATCTGACCTGGATTTAGTCGCTCACAAGGGCGCTCAAGAGGAGCGCTCAGCATATCAAAACTGTGTGTGTGTGTGTGTGTGTGTATATTTTCACACGTTCCCATATATGTATATATAATATAGTTCATGCGCACAACACACACATACATATATATGCATACTATATATATATATAGGATTTGGTTCAAATGAGAACGGTGCTTCATGTAGGAACGTGAGAACGGGCTTGTTTAGTGTAATTTTAGTGCTTTTCTTACTGTATTTTGATGCAATTTTTAATTTTTTTTTTACTGCTTTTCTTATTGTATTTTAGTGCTAGATGATTTAGCACCAAAATAAAATAAAAAAAGCACTGAAATTACACTAAACAAGCCCGTTCTCACGTTCTCACATGAAGCACTGTTCTTATTATAACCAACCCCATATATATATATATATACTTAATCACACACGCATACACATTCACGTAAATAGATGTTTTATAATTATGCATGGCATGCATATATATACTTATATATATGTGTATGTATAGATATAAATTGTCTAGCATTATGTTATTTTTTAAATTATTAAAGTATTATGTTAATTAATTATTATTATATTAGGCGGCGCGCGGATATATTTAATACTTTCAAGTTCAAGTAAAGGTGTGATATTCTCCCGGAGAATATATGATCAAAATATTCGTTTATCCTTATTATGCATTTTATGCAGTTTATATGTGGAAATTATATGTTCGGCCTACGGGCTTGATACGATCTAAACAATTAATCTAGGACAAATCTAGAGACGTAGCGGAAGACTTCTAAGAATTGAAACACGTTAACTAATGAAGGGCTTCAATCCGACTCAACAAAAACAGCTAAAAATACGATTAATCTAGACAACTAGAATACCTAGACAATGATACGAACTATGTAACACAATACCAAGGTAGGAAGGGATGGAAATCGGCGTATAGGGGCTATAATTTTAGGTGAAAGCCGTGTGTGACGATAATGAAGAAAGGCTTGGGTAGGTAGGATATGTTAAGGATCAAATGAACTTACGGATTGGATGGGACGAGGTAGGACTCGAACTCGAACTCATGGAATTGGTTGAGGCATGCGATGAGGGGCTGAATGGATGTCGTCGATATGGTGGTGGACGGATGAAGATATTGTGGCGAATCACAACCCGATAATCTCATTGAATCTCAAACGTATCCAAGGTTGAAATCTCCAAGTTGATCTTCGATTAGCTAATACCGGTTAATCCCTCAAGTGGATTAAGCAATACCCTTGAGTAAGACTTAGATGTGCTAATTCTAAAAATGATAATTTTCTTGATGGAAAACAATCAAAAGAATATAAAAATTTGAGACACAATTGGATGCAAAAGCAAAATAACTTCAATAATGTCTAAAGTAACAATGTATCATGAAGCACCTATTTATAAGTCTCATAGGGCCGAAAATACTAGTCTATATGGCCGAAAATTGATGCTCCAAAAAGAGATCCAACTAGACTAGGAAATTACCTAAACTAGAGTTCTATTTAAGGTAGAATTTGACTTAATTAAAACTTTAGTCAACAACTATAACTATGACCGAAAATTACCCAAATAAATCAAATAAAATATGATCCAACTATAGTCTAAATTAAATAAAAATAACATTATAGTCTAAATAAAATCAACCCCTTAATTAAACAATTAGGGCTGAAAATCTGATCCACATGCACACACGATCACATCGACTTCTTCAACACATGCACACGTGCACTTCAACTCTTCAAGTTTAATTTTCCATGGTGTGATCTTGATCTTCAATAGTTAAGAAATTAACTATCTTGGAGCTGCCTTTCTCGACTTCTTCATCTCCAACATCGAGCTTTCTTCGAATTGTCACTTGCAAGTATGCTTGAAGCTTATTAGCTCTTGATCGAGTAATTGGTCCTTGAAATTGCAACTCCGGATCTTGATCTTTATTGTTGATAATGGCTTCATCAGGGCTGCAAGAAAAATTATTCAACCTACGGGTTGCATGTTCGGCCGACGGGCTGCAGGAAAAGTTACTCAACCTACGGGTTGCATGTTCGGCCTAAGGGCTGCAGAAAAATGATACTTTATATGCTATGTATTTATTGTTCATATTATATATAATCTGGATAAATGCAGTAATCCCACTGAGTTAATAGCACTCACCCCAAAGTTATTATATTTTCAGGTTTATGAAGTTCGGGCGATGACGTGGAGATGGAGCGATGGTCAAGATTAATTAAATATTATTTTATTTTAAATAGCACTTCTGCTGTATAAATAAAATATTTATATTTATGAAATTTTGGGACGTCACAGTTGGTATCAGAGTGGGTCTACGTTTCTGTAGACTTGCCAAAAAAATTGATTTATAAAAAAAAACCCATCATTTCATCTGCCGCATCGCGCCGAGAAAAGAGGTAAAAAAAAAGTTCGAGTTCTGCCAATGTTTATGGAATTATGAAATGTTTACGTATATTTTTTTAAGTCCTCATAATTAACTATAAGATTTTATGTTTAGATGTCTGGTTGAAAATTAGTACACAGGGTAAGGACTGGGAAATTAGTAATAGTCGGTTGGGTTGCCTAATTTCTAAATACATAATAATTTTTTACTTCATCCATTTCGTTTTGTTTGTTATTTTAGAATTTTATTCTAAAATTAACCGTTAATTTTTGGACTAATATATATCTCCCTTTTATATTACATAAAATTCTATTCATTTATATTTTCCTAAAAAGTTGAAAAAAATTTCTCTCTCCATATATTTGTATGGTTGAATTTGAGAAAGAGGGTGTCAAAATATATAAAATAACAAATATTTTGACATAAAAGAAAAAATCTAAAATAACAAACAAAACGAAACGGAGGGAGTATTTGAGTTGCCGATTTCGTAACTTTATGTTGCACCTAATCTGCATGCGCTTTGTCTAACTTTTACGTGCTTTAATAATTTATATTTTTATCAAATATTTGAGTAAATATTTATTAATATAAGGTTAGAAACTTGGTCTCTAAAAGAATATTGTTGGCCATAAAATAATACCGATGTGATTTATAAAACTTATCGGGAAATTCCAGGACTCCCGCATGGGCACGGGCCCCGAATTTTGTATTTTTTTATTATTATTATTTTGTAAATTATATTCTAACGACATAAATGATGATATTAGTAGATGTTTGTTAGGTTGATCACCTTTTTTTTCTTGTTATGTAAATGATATTGGTATGTTTTTTAACATTATTATGTGGAAAAAAAAACCACAACATTATTGTTTATGTAGTAAGAGATGAAACAAAACTGGAATTAAAATAATTAATATCTATTTATGGAGTAAGATATGTTCCCAAAATATTCTAAAAAATAAAATATAAAAACCGGGCACTATCGACTTTTCCAAATTATCACGGCCCTTATAAAATATGTTTGGGCCTTACATTCCATAGATTGGACTTTCAGAAGTGGTACTGGGCTTTTTAATGAATCGGGTCGGCCCTATTTTTCCATGAAAATTTAGCGGTGTTCTTTGACGGTCTTCTTTTCATTCTTGAAAATTTAAGAATAGTGTCAAGTCTTACTCTTTCTCCATGTCTTGTGGTGGTCTTCCTTGATTCCCAGGTACTTGTTTTTATTCTTTTCTTTTCTTCTTTTTTTTTTACAAATACAAATATGTACAAAAACTACATATTACAGATTATATATATATATAGACAAGAGTTCAAATGAGAACCAAAATCATATGTAGGAAATAGGAACTGATCCAAACCATCGGTTTAGTTATTTTGGACGTTCCAGATGCATCTTAAAAAATGGGGGCTAATTTGTAATTATTTTTTAATTGCTTTAAAACAAGGGTACAATAGTAATTCAAATTAACATTCCATATCAAATCACATCTTTTATGGAACGGTATATCTTGATGCAATATATTTTTTTTTTTACCTTTATTCTTATCTGTATTTCCATCGGTTCTTTTGATATTTATATTCATGTATCACATCTGCTTACAAGAAAAAAAAAATCAAAACGCAACCACCAAAATCTAATAGTGATGTTCATGCTCAATCGTGGGCACAATTCTTGTCCCAAAACTAGTAAGAGCTCTAACATGGTCGACCATGGAAACCTGCAACGCTTCCTCCTCATAAGCCATTCTCTCTATCTCCTCCATCCTCACCTTCTTCTTCGCGTTCACGATCAACGCCATCGTCAGCAAACTCAGCATAAACGCCCTCAACGCCGCTCCGATCACAAAATTATTCATATCGTTTGAATTTTTTTGATCATCTATTTGGATTACCAGTTGTTGTATCACAAGGGAAAATTTTAGATTGTACCTAGCTACCAAATTCTCGATCTGTTCTTTCAAGCTTTCTCAGTTTCGTTTATTGGCTCTGATGGAAGATCTAGGTGTTGTTTACAACACTATTGTTTATGGGAACACTATTGTTTATGGTTGTTCATGTACGACTTCATGAACACGGAATGTGAATACTATTGTTTATAGGTGTTTACAATACTATTGTTTGTGGTTTTTTTTATCTATATTCGTTATGTTTTGTCAAAAGGTTTTTTTTATTAAATGATATGTTAAATGGTAGCAAAACTTTACGGTGTAGTTAGCATTATTCAATAAGATTGTTAGCATATATCATATGTAATATATAATAGCATAATTATGCCTTTCTACTAGATTCGTCGTTGAATTACGTTATTGGTAGAATATTTTTTGTTTAATCAAATTACATGATTTGTATTACATGCAAATGACAAGTATGAATGTTGATTCCTTATTCAGTGTTGTTGGACATTACATACCAGATTGCAATACAGATCTAAAGTTATTTATTGGTCAAAATTTAAAACTCTTGAAGAGGGTATTGAATTTTATATTGTTTATGCTAAAGCCAGTTATTTTAATATTTGACTTGGGACGACTAGAAAGTATGATCACGATGTTATTCATTAGAGGTACATGTATTGCAATCGTGAGGGTGAAAAATTCAATTCCAGATGTTTGCTAGTTACAGGTAAACAATTTACAAACATAAACACAAAACTTCGCTACTTTCAATAAAATCATTTGCTATTTGACAGTTAAATTTTTATTATTTACAACACATATGTTTGCTAATTACATATAAACAATTTTCTAACAAACACACAAAAATTCGGTAATCACCCTAACATATGTATTACAGATGTTAAAATTAACTGCTATACAGATGTTTACTACACCATATTTTCTAGTTATAGGTAAATAATTTGCGAAATATACGCAAAACTTCGCTACTCTAAGCAAAATAATTTGCTATTGGACAGTTAAACATTTTGATATTTACAACACATATGTTTGCTAATTATAGGTAAATAATTTGCTAACAAACACACAAAAATTCGCTAATTACCCTAACATTTGTATTACGAATGTTGAAATTAACTGTATAAATGTTTACTACACACACGTATTTGCTAGTTACAGTTTTTTTTTATGTATAAAAAAAAAAATATTTTACACACAACTATATGAAATTGTATGTATTATTGTAGTTGTTTTGCTAATGGTATCTATTTTATTTGCTAATAATGGGGTCTGCCTGTTTTCAAATAAATAAATGTTCAATGCTTATTGATAAATAAACATCGTACTGATCTCTCACAAAATATATCATAACCCAAATTTTTCAACACACTATAATTAAAAGTTGTTAGCAAATACATGATGAATCTTCTAAGAATCAATATGCACTTAACAATTGAAATTTTGTACAAATCAATTAAAAATTAGAATAATCAGAGGAATGCTTATATATTTCATTCAATCTATATATTCTTCATAACAATGACATCAATATTTAGGGACCCATCCTCGCACGAGAGCCTATAGTAGAAGCTTGCCTCAGCAAATATGCTTTTCTTGCGTGAGTTACTTTCCTTGAGTGAGTTACTGCCAGCCTTCAGGACTTCTGTACAATATTTTACCCTTAAATACTTCATCTGTTTGTTATTTTCAGCGTTCAAAATTGCTGCACAATAATTATGATGGAAATGTTAGCAGTGATGTTAAGTGAAATGATTTATAAATGTGCATATTAAATATGTTAATGATATAGTAGACATTTTATAAATAATATATACATTGACACTATATTATTGCAAGTCAAAATATGAATGCTAATTATATAATTAACATTTTCTACATTGGAAAAACAATAAAAAAAACCCACTATTAATAAATTTGATATTCTCTCTATTCACATTCATTATCATTGTATCAATTATTTACTAACAAACACATAATACATAACACAACCAAACAAAATTTCTATCATCCATCCTAATATTGACCTAATAACATAATACTTGTTAATTTGCTAACATTCCATATTATAAATGCTAATAAATTAATTAAAATTTGCTAACGTGAAAAATGGAGATTTTAATCAAAACAGATCACAACTTAACAAGATAACAATGTTTTTGAATGCTAATGATTTAGTTGACATTTTCTAACAAACCATATTTCAAATGCTAATGATATAATTAAAAAGACTACCTAAAACAAACGTTTTAAAACATACAACACATTTGCTAACCTATCACGAAATATTTGCTATAAACAGATGAATAATTTGCTAACATGTAATGATTAAATTTCCACCATTTTTTTTTTGATACACACCTTAACATAGTATTAACATTTGCTAACATAGTATCAATCATTTGCTAACAAAAACATGAATACAGAACACAACCAAACAACATTTCAATCATCCGTCCTAATATTGTCTAAACATAGTACTTTTTAATTTGCTAACAATTCATATTTTAAATGCTAATGATTTAGTTAAAATTTGCTAACATGAAAAATGGAGATTTAACTAAAAGAGATCGTAACTTAACAAAATAGCAATCATCCCTCAATTACTAACATTCCATATTTTGAATGCTAATTATATAATTAACATTTGTTAACATGAAATGATTCAAAACATTCTCTAACCATTGCTTTGCATGATGCTAAAGATGTCATTCAAGTTTGCTAACAGTCATTGAATGCAGAAAACAATCACCATATCAAGACAAAGACTACCTAAAATACAAGCTTTTAAACATACAACAGATTTGCTAACGTATCACGGCATATTTGCCAAACGTATCACGACATATTTGCTATAAACAGAAGAATAATTTGCTAACACTTATTGATAGAATTTTCACCAATTCATTTTTTTTTTTTGATACAAACCTTAACATAGTATAAACATTTGCTAAAAAAATTAACAACATAAAACTTAAAATTAATGCTACGAAATAACAAATTCGTGCTTCCATTTTTTACTTCAAGACAATCATTGTAGACCATTGTCTGCAATTATTAGCCAACAGCTCGGTACCATTTAAGTCTCAGTCGAACAACAAAAGAAACCCAAATCATAAAATCCTAAGATGTAAATACACATTCGACTATTAAGAATCACATCGACAAAATACAAACAAAAATACGAACCAAACACCGATAAAATACCTTGAACCC
Organism: Perilla frutescens; assembly: GCA_026008535.1. Classification (NCBI taxonomy): domain Eukaryota; kingdom Viridiplantae; phylum Streptophyta; class Magnoliopsida; order Lamiales; family Lamiaceae; genus Perilla; species Perilla frutescens. The sequence goes on from BRKX01000018.1 coordinate 44,841,470, forward strand.
TTCTTGTTGCACCTTTGCTCGACATCTGATTCTGCAGTATCGTCTTTGTCTTTTTTTTGCTGTTATCACGTAGCCGACGGAAATCACAGTGAAATCGGAGAGAAATATTTTAGAATAGGCGGCTAATTTTCTTGTATCAGAAAACAGAGTATTTCTTCTTCAACCACCGCATCCTTGCTATTAACTTACCCTACTTTTGCGTATGGTAGAGAATTGAAGAGTCCAATCTCATTCAATTTTATGCGTATTGATTGCCGTCCGGGATCGGTTTTCCATATGCTATAAGATTCATGCCAAAATTATTCCTAGATATTAGACTCGTGAAATTATGGAAATTGTGTTTTTTTACTGTATATATTACCCATATGAATTATAAAACATTGTTAATTTGCAATTTGCCCCCTAAAAATCTAATTGAATCTTGACCATTAAATTATCAAAGATCTATGGATGTAATTTGTTCCTATTTCCTACATAGGGGGTGGTAAACACTTTAACGCACCCCTATATATATATATATATATATATATGTATATATATATATATATATCATATGAGATAGGCTCATAGGCATATGGCAATTAGGAATTGAATTAGCATTGATCCCAAAAGTCATTCAGAAATATGCATCTTTAAGTAATTTGTCACTCAACTAATTAATTCAACCTTTGTAAATCATACTTGCATGTATATAAATGTAGAGCTGCTCTCCCATGCACTGGTCCGAGGTACGGTGCGGCGTGGCCGTGTATCTTTTTATTATTTTATTTATTATTCTTATTTTAGTCTTTTTAAAAAATATGTATATATACCATAAAATTATAGTAAATTAATTTATTTTTATCTGGTGACTCGTGCACTTTCCTCAATAATTAATATTAAAAGTAAATAAATATATATTTGTGTGTGTGTGTGCGTGTCATAATTAAAATGAAAATATATAAATTTAAGTGAATTAATTTATTTATTTTTCTATTTGGGGACTCGCGCAATGCACTCACCACATGGGCTCATGTACTCGGTTTGATAATTTTTTGAATTAAATATAAATCCTAATTGAAATTAATAAACTTTAATTATGAATAATAAACCATAATTTAGATATATTAAGTGTAGTATACTTATATAACCAAAGTAGTAAGGATTGATACTTTTAAAGCTAACGTTGATACGTTTTAGTATTATGAGTGATAGTTTTTCTGCTCTCCTTTTTCAGAGCGGAGTGGGTCAACCCGACCTGCGTCGCCGCCTGATGGTCTCAATCTGACCCTAAATAACAAAATCTGATGGAATTATTTTTTATTTTTATTTTTTTGTTCTTTTTTGCAAGATGGGAGTGTTTGTCATCAATATATATAACGATATATGTAAATACGAAGATGATCCGATCAAAGTTGAAAATTTATGATTTTATAAGAAAAACATAATCAAATGCGCATGCATGCAGTTGGTTTGGCCAATATCACCATAGTTTTTAACACTGCAGAAATGCGTCGGCAAGCATGGTACCGAGCTTAACCTGCGCCGCAGTTGAGATATGCAAGCAGTGTCTCTGATCATTATGCTCCAAGCAATTCGGAGGCAGTATTTCAAGCCCAGCCGCATCAACAACCTTCACGTTTGGAACCTCAATATGCAACTGAATTTGCCTTATTGATTCTGTAAAATTAAAACCTGATGCCAAGGCTACCTGCATACATCAAACAAAAACAAAACAGTGTTAATGAACTAGTCATTCAAGGCTACATGCATGTTCGACTCGTGTTCAGCTCGTTTGAACTCGACTCGTTAAGTAATCAAATAAGTTCAAACATAAATTTTAAAGCCCGATATCCAGGGAAGAACCCAGAGGGCCACTCCCTCAAATTTTGTCAATTTTTTATATGCGTATACATAATTTATTATATAAATATAATATTGTTTGCATTATAATATAAATTTTTGCCCCAGATTAAAATTCTTGCATTTCCCTCCCAAGTTAGAATTCATGCATCCGTCTCTATCGATATCATTTCAAACAAGTTTGAACACATGTATGTTTGAGCTCGACTTGACTCATTTACAGCCCTAAGCTTACTTCAATGATTTGCAACGATGGTGACTGCAGATCGGCTCGTACATTGTTGAATAGCTCTACTAGTTTCCCTTTGTAAAGATCTACATCGGACTGTAACTTCGAATCGGACTCCCCTTGGTACCAGAGGAATCCCCGAAGCACGCCCCCGTCAGCGACGGCTGCCCGAGCCATCGCCAACATGTTGATGTAATGCTTTCCAACCCGACTCCAAGAGTCGATGTAGGAACCCGAGTAGGCAGTGGGCACCAACCCGATCACCCCGATGGAAGGATCCCGTTTTAGGAGGGAATTGGCGAAGGGCATCCCGGGGCCTATTCCATTCCCGTGAAGAGGCTCGTGAGCCTCCTCCCACTTCATATTATAAGCATTGAGACGAAGAATGGCGGGGTTCGACTGGCATTCTGGTGGGATGATTCCATCCCATTTGTCGGCCGGGGATAGGGCTCCGTTTGGAACCCCGCCTTGCCCGGCCATGTTGCTCTGCCCGGCGAGGATGAAAACATTTTTGGTGGTGGTGGTGGTGCTCAAAGTGGTGGTGGGAGATGACAACAAAACCACAAACAAGATTAGGAGCAACATTTTGATTTTGATGCTAGGTGGAATTGGAACCACCACTCCACCACCGCCTAACTTCTCTCTCTCTCTCACACACACACACACACTTCGGATTGATGCTTAAAGAGAGAATCATTCCCATTGCTTCTATATAATCTGTTAACTTCAAAATAAACTATTGGACCTGCTTCTTCAACATTCATTAGCTTCTAATTTCTAACTATATTTTGGCCGTGCTAAATTTAACGCATAATAATGTTGCCTAAATTTTTTGTAGCGCCTCATAATAAATAAATTATCACGACGTCTAGTATAGAGAAAATAAATGAATGGTACATTTGGGCAAGACCTTAATCGAACAAAACCAACCCAATATTTATATGACTATAATAAGTTAATAATTATCTCTATGATTAAGTCATTATATTAATAAACATGAAAGGAGTAAGAAAAAGCATTTTGTTTGGTTCAATTAAAATTTCAAATTTTGTGTTTTGTTGTGAATATATTTTTATTGGTATATTCTGTTTGCAACTGGAAAGACATTAGAAAAACCAATAACAAATAAACAAATAAAATCAGACTTTCTAACGCAATTAAAAAATTTAATGGCCCATGCAGGTTTCGAACCTGCGACCTTCGCGTTATTAGCACAACGCTCTAACCAACTGAGCTAATGGGCCAATTTGTATAAAAAGTGGAAACTTCAATTTTAAAATATCTTCTATTTTACTAAATGACAATTTTTTGTTAAGAATGATTGTCAAAGTATAAGTAATTGTCTGTTGATTCGATTATTTCGGAACAAAAGAAATATATATAGAAATTTAATTCCAATGTTTTTATAGTAGTTTTCCATTTATATGATTTTAGTTCGTAATATTTAAAAATATTCATGTTTTCATTGTAATTCTTTTCAAATTCTAATTTTCAGTTTTTATGTTTATTTATTATGTATTTTTGCATTTTATTTAATAATCTCCAAATTTCATAATCAATTTTCTTATGAGTCTAAATATGTATAAAAGTTTACTTTAATTTATGAATAGAAATTATGATCTAAATAAATCTTCAATTTTAGTTAATTATATTTTTTTAAGTTTGATTATTCTATGTATACAATATTAATTAATCAACCTAGCTCAATCGAACGAAAATGGGCAAATCTGAATATTATGTGACAGTAAATCCTCAAATTAAAACTCATTTAATGCGTCACATGAACCTGTGGGAATTCAGTTTCGTAAATAATATAGGGCTCATTTAGTTGGTAGGATAGTAAAGTTATCTACGAATATAATTTTTAGAAATGTGATTCTGAGAAAAATGAATGATACATATAACTGATATAAGTTATCCATTTGGAACATAACAAGAAAATTGTCATGATTATTATTTTAATATTTTTTATTCAAATTAATCATGTAGATTTATTAAGATAAATTAACAATATTGCAGACTAATGGTATTCTTCACCCCATTTATGGTGAGAGACCGAAATTCAATCATCATTCTCCCCCGGTTAAAAAATTAACATTAAAGAAAATATGTAAATAAATAAAGATAAATTAATAATTTAATATATATATAAGTAAAAATTGTATAAATACAAACGTATGAAAATAATGATTATAAAAAAATTACATTAAATTATAAAAGTGTATTTATATATATATGTATGTATATATATATGGTCAACACCATTTGAAGATAAATTGTTACTTATGTCGAATTATGTTGTTGATTCTAAAGTTGAGTTGTTCGTTGTTTTGCATTTGTCATTTCTCTACCACCAATTGTCAAAATAATTACTATGATAATCAAATTTGAGTTGACTTTTGTTTTTTTCAATTTTTCATTTTTTTGTTGGAAGTCAAAACTTAATAATAAAAAAATAACAATAATAAAAAAAATTAAGATAAAAAAATATTTTCAAAATTTTCAAATTTTTATTGCAAAAATTATAAATATATTTTTTATAATAATTTATAAAAATAATTAAAATAATATGAAAAATCGAATAATGAAATGGTCTAACACAAAATTCCTAAAAACAAGTAATCACAAAACCTACTCCAACAAGGTATTCAGAATCCAGGAATGTTGTATTAATTTCTTTGTTTTGAGGATTCTAATTACTTTCCAAAATTTCCTAAAATTGAAGCAAACACATAAATTAAAAAATAAAAAATCAGATTACTTTCCAAAACCAGATTACTTGTCAACCAAACGAGGCTCTAATGCAATTTGTCTTCCGAATTGTGCAATTTTTCCCTTTTCCTCATCAATTTCCTAAATTACATGGCCAAGTATTAAATATTGAGTGTTTCAATCATCAAAATTCACTTTACAACGCCAATAAAACATCCGAGTTGAGATTGTGTCATATAAGTTTTTGCAATTACGATTTAATAACATATGAAGAACTTTTAAGCACAAAGATAAATTGATCAAATTGATCTAAAAAATGTGGGATGTCAATTTCATTTATATTTCATCACATCTTATTTTCGTCATAACAAATAATAATAATTAAAAAATAAATAAATAAAGAAATGCACTAATGCAGTAGAAGATCATTTGTTAATGCCAGTTGCATCCTTCACAGCATCAACTGCACCTTGTGCCTTAGCCTGGGCTTGATGTCCAACCTGAAAACACAATTTAATGCATACATATAAAACAATTATATATTAAACGTTTGTCGTATAAAAACTAGTGTGAGACCGACTGTCGGGTGAACATCCGTCAAACAGTTCTCATATTCAGATTCACTTTGCATTTCACACATAATTGATAGATGTATATATGTCAATAGAGCCAAGGGCCAAGATTCAGATCCGACGAATTTTGATTCGTCAGATCGCCTTACACGAGACGATCCCGTATGTTGTTAAAAGATTTTACCTCCTGAAGTGATTCTTTAGCGGATTGTGCTGCATTGCTGGCCTTGTCCACAAGCTGGCTACCCTTCTCCTGTGCTTGGCCCTTAGCCTCGCCAGCTCTATAGCTTGCATTCTGGGAATTATCCATATTTAATTTCTAGTTTATACAAACCTTTTTAACTAATAAAAATTAAAATATTTTTAAAGCTCGATGATTTGAGAGCTTTGTGAGTTGGTATTTATAGTGTTTGAAGCTTACAAAATGGATCTGAATAACTAAATTGGTCCAATTGTGTAACATTCGGAATGAAATTGATGGTTAAAAACACCAAGACATCAAGCGCACTTGTAGGAGAAGAAAGGCTTTATTGGAAATTATTTCTAATTTATTTAGGAGAATAAATTTTCAGCGCGTTTCGATTTCGGATCCCTATTACACATTCATGTTACACTATTAAATTATGAGATTAATAATAGATATTATAAAAATGAAAATTAACTATAACGTAGTTAGCACTTGTCAACAGTTATCACAAAAAATTGAATTGAAAAAATTATAAATTCTAATTATGCAATATAATAATTAACTATTAATTAAAAAGTTAAATTTAAATACTAAAAAATAACGCAAAATATCATGTATATAAAATGTACATCAGATGGCCAACGTGTTGACAACTGAATCAACACATTGACCAAAAATATTACCAAAACAGGTGATAATTTTTAGGGATACAAGTGATAATTTTTGAATTTTGAGTAATACTTTTTTTAGGGAAATAAACTTGAATTACTAGAAATTTCGTTCAATGGGTGGAATGTCAGACCAAATTACATCCGACAACTCACCGGTGTAGGAAATAAAAGTAGGATTTCTATAAGCTAAATTTGTCAAAGTGCGCCATATGGTTAGATGTCCTCCCGCCCAGCTGAAGATAATACTCTCGAAATGTCTAGCTTCCAATCTGATAGAATAGCAGATCCCTCCCTTGTAGGACAAATCTTATTTCTCGGCCAGCAAGCTCTAGTAGATCGATCGCCTTATAGTCAGTTTCAAGGATTATATTTTTGCATCCACCCCTTGTTGACAAGCCAATCCTTCGGCAATCTCGGCAGGAGGAGTCGACTGTAATTTCTTAATACTAATTTTGACAGTTTTTTTCTTTTTTTTTTCTAGCCGATATCTTTTAATTATACAGGTGATACTTTAGTGCTTTTGAATTAATTTTTTAGTGCTAAACGCATTGACCGTCTGATGTGTACCTAGTGCACACAAGACCTGCCAAAAAAATAATCATATAACCTGTTAGACAGAACGAGCTTCAATTAATTATTGTAGAATTAAATTAAAGTACAAGAAATTAAAATTGAAGAGAAAACGTATAAAAAACTCATTACTTGATATTACAACAGGGAATGCAAAACAAAATGTGTACGAGAGGATCTCATAGGTTTTAAGCGAGCTTGTCGTTGATAGCTTTAGTATATGACCGTTAATTAAACTCGTTTAGTCATTTAGTGTGTGTGAATGTGTGGGTACACGATTAGTTCTGGCTTTATTTTGAACGATAATAATTTTCATTAATATTAAAAATTATATAAAAATTTATAATTATTTCTTCAAACATAAAAAGAAGTAGAAAATAAACCCTAAAATTTGAAATATATAAATCATTACAAATAAAACAATTCCGAAAAACAAATAATCTAAAATTTAATATATAAAACAAAATCAAAACTACAAAGGTCACGGGTTCGAATCTCTTCAATATCACATGTCGGGTGTGTGAGTAAAACAAAACAAAACCAAAACCAAAAAATTAAAAGTTAAATATTAAATAATGCTAGATGGACTTATCGAAATAATTAAGACAATTAATAATTAAATGTTTTCCTTATTAGAACGAAATTATACATTAAATTTCATAAACACTATTGTAATACAAAGATGAGTCATTTAAGAATTTTGGAGCACCAAACATAAAATTACAAAATAAGAAAATTTCATTTATTTACTCATCCACACATTACATTTTAATCATTACTATTGAAAATGACATTCCAATCACAAAACCAAACATTCACTAATTAATCTATTTAACTTATTAATAAATCCAATTTTGTTAATTAATAAAAAAATCCAATTTTGACTAGCCAAAATCTGGCTGGCTAATATTACCGTTATAAAATTAGGAATTAGGATACGATCTAGATAGTTTTAAAGCTAAAAATTTTCATTTGCACGATCTAGCCTACTATTTCGCCTATTATTATGTGTAGAGGAGCAGTTATGTGCACCACTTGTATATATGACACTATATCCGACAGGCACGTGGCTGCCACGCGCGCCCCACGCGCCTGCCAGTTATTTTTTTCCTGGTGATTTTTTTACTTTTTTTTGTTTGCGATTTTGTTTATTTATTTTTTTATTTTTCCCAACAAAATTTATACCATAAAATAAAATTAATGAACACTAAAATTAAAGTGGGTTGATATAATTTGTTTAAAATAAATATAAAATTGTACCTTAAAATGAATTAATAAATCTTAAAAAAAAACAAAATAAAACTCTAAAAACACCCCCCAAAAAACCCTAAAAACACAAAATAAAATCCTCCCCCCCCCTAAATCCAAAAAAACACAAAATAAAACCCTAAAATACCCCCCAAAAACCACAAAATAAACCACTAAAAGCACCCCCAAAAAAATCCTAAAACACACAAAATAAACCCCTAAAAACACCCCCAAAAACCCCTAAAATAAGTGGCAGACCTCTTACTATTTAATGATACAGGTGATACTTTTTGAATTTTTAGTGATACTTTTTAATATTACTGTTGATACTGATTTTACTAGATTTTTTTTGCGGGTTGACCCGCGTTGAACCGGGTCAAAACAGATTGACCCGCGAATTTAACCCGCCCGTCTGAAATAAGCCTTATATGCACCTTGTGCATGTAAATATTTGCCTTACGTGTATTATGTGTTTAAATATCATGTTCACTCCAAAAAAAAAAAAAAAACCTTTCTATTTCTCTATTTTTTCCGTAATTTTCTCTCCCTTCTCTCTCATCCGAGTTTTTTTTTAGTAAAACTTATAATCGCTTACTCCCTCCGTTTCTAAATGTGTCATTTTAAAATTTTAATTTTATTTCATGAAAAGTGTCATTCTACATATTTTAGGTAAAAATTCCATAATTTTCTCACATTTGTCCTCATGTATACATTCAAATATCTATATTTAACTTATTTAATATAATCACACAATAGTGTATTAGGTAATTTAATTAATTTATTAATATGTGTTTATTTATTCAAAATGACACTTCATTTGGAAACAGATGAACTATTATTTATCAAACAAATAACGAGTGAAAAAAATATTTGATTTAAATTTAAATTGTTAGGCCTATTAGCTCAGTTAGTAGAGCGTCGTGCTAATAACGCGCAAGTCGCAGCATGGGCCATTTTGAATTTTATATATTATATTAGTGTTAATGTTATTTATGAATAATGTGAATTTCAAGGTCAGTGTCCTTTATTATATTTTTGTTTAATGTAACGCAAAAATCTTATTCTTTTTTTAAATATAAAAATAACTTAAGTGAATTCAATGTTTATAAATAAATATACAAAATTATACTTTATTTTCTCATAAATATATCCCACGTCGAATCGAATTGAAAAATTAACAAATATTATTATTTTGAATGAACAAACTATAAATTTTCAGACCCGATAATAATATTCTTATAATTTTCTATTCATACCAGTCTTTCAACTAAGATCAATAAGGTAAATATATGATTTCATTATTTGAATATTAAATATAATAAAATATTAAGTATACCATATAATAGTTTAATTTATAATGAGATACAATATTCTTCGCCCAAAGAGGAAATAAAAACTCACACTTCTCGACTAAGAATATTGGGCCCCTTTATATAATTCTTTAATTAATTAGTTTGAAATGTCGTTTTTCTCCAGCATTTTTATTTTTTTATTTTTTTGTCTTTTTTCCCACTCTCCTCCCATTCAGGTTAGGTGCCTTTTATATGTAGACTACTATAATTAATCCCATAAGTACGTCTAGGTTCAGAATTTTATCTCCAAGATGAAGAAAAACGAAGATGGTCGAAATTAATATGATTAGTTACTTAAATAAAGAAGTTCTAGTTAAAAGTAACTTTCATTTAATATTGATTTGACTTTATGATTATAAATAAATTTATCTTTAATTTTGACATTTTAGTATTTTTAAGAGAAGTTACTGATCCTATTCTTTATAGAAGACATATATACGGTAAAAATTTTCTACTACGCGTCATGACATCTCGATGTATAAATGAGTAATGAGAAGATTCAATAACTAATATCACATTCTCTAAAATAAATAAATTCAAGGGTTTAATTGCATAGTAAATCTCTATTTTTTTTCATTTTTTTGGTAAATTAGCCACAACATTTCAATTACATTACCGCATTTTAATTTGAATGATATTAAACATTTTCAATTTATTCAGTGACTAATTTTTTTAGTCAACTGTTTGCGCATTGAACGCGCCTGACGCTTATGTGTGGACTAATGCACTGCACTCGATGATTAATTTTTTTTTAATTATATATATAATCCCAATTGAAATTAATAAACTGTAATTTTAATATAATAAACCCTGATTGAGATTGAATAAACTCTAATTAAAATAGAATAAATGATATTTGAAAATAAAATAAAATTAAAAAATTAAAAAGTAATAATAAAAAAAGCGGTCGCATATGAGTGTTTGTGTTACTAAAAAGGATGGAGTTGCAGTTCAAGGAAAACACAAGAAGGTTATATATTGACAATTTTCCATTTTATATTCAAATAGGTCATTATTTGATATACATATATAATATACTCCATTCGTCCCATTTTGATAGGTTGATTAGAGTTTTTCACGGAAATTAAAAAAGTATTGGGAAAGACAATGTAATTAATCAAGAAGTTTTCCTATAATATGTCTCTATTTAATTAATGCTTAATGTAAACATATTAAATAAGGATATATATTAGTAAATTAGCTATATATATATATATAGAAACATACCTATATATCGGGACATACCAAAAAGGAAAATAAGCTTATCAAAAAGGAGGAAGATAAGTCTCTGAATCTAGACGATTGGGTGTCTTCATTCATTTTCGATATTAATATACTCAATCAATAGGTTAGCCACATATATATGTCTAGATTCAGAGACTTATCTTCCTCCTTTTTGTTGCTTGCTCGCCCGTACATGTATAAATTTAAATTGGAATACCTGTAAATTTCTCAGTCATCATCATCATCATCTCTCTCATCTCTCTCTCTCTCTCTCTCACTCACTCAAAATAGAAATGGAAAGAGGTTCGAAGAACGGTTCTCAGAGGAAAGAGAAGGATATTTTTCATGTTATTCACAAAATTCCCTATGGTGATGGACCTTATGTTCGAGCCAAACATGCCCAGGTCCGTCTTCTTTTCTTTCTTTTTTTTTCCTTAAAAAAAAAATATTTTTAAAATTTCCCTAGTACGTATTTAATAATATTAGAAATATTTTATATTGGGGTATGTGAAAAAATCATTATTTAGTTGATTAGTCGTACGATGAATATCGTATATGTACATTAACTTAGTGAGTACCCTATCTATATAAAGAATAGAAAAATCAATAATACAAAAATTTGCATAAAATAATTAAAACTATCAAATGCATTCATTTAAGAATGTAGAAATAATAAACACTATATATGTTCACTAGTTTTCTTCGCACCTCTTTATGCTTCTTTTGTTTAGAAAATGTACTCTTTTTCTTTGAAGTTTTCCCCTCTTTCGATTTTCTCTATGTCGGGATAAAATAAATCATAATTGGGATTTTTAAAAAGACACTTATGTTCTAAAATACTTTTGTGTGCACGATATATTTGAGATCATATGATTTAGATGATATTAATTTGTGATGTATAATTAATTCAGCTAGTTCACAAGGATCCAGAGGGAGCCATAGTATGGTTTTGGAAGGCCATAAACGAGGGAGATAGGGTGGATAGCGCGCTCAAAGACATGGCCGTCGTGATGAAGCAGCTCGATAGAACTGAAGAGGCTATCGAAGCTGTCAAGTCTTTCCGCGCACTTTGCCCTAGACATTCTCAAGAATCACTAGACAACGTTCTCATCGATTTGTACAAAGTACGTATACATACATACTTATGTGGACTGTTTAAATTAATTAGATTAGATTGACGAATAACAAATTAAATATGTTTTTTTTATTTATTTATGACAAATAACATTGTATGTATGCAGAAATGTGGAAAAGTCGACGAACAAATAGTGCTGCTAAAGTATAAGCTTAAGAAGATATATTTAGGGGAAGCTTTCAATGGAAAGCCCACGAAAACTGCGCGATCTCATGGCAAGAAATTTCAGGTTTCTGTGCGACAGGAAACTTCTAGGATACTGGTAAGATAAATTTTATATCAGACGAAAAAAATATATGTATATAATTTTTAATGATAAAAAATGTCACTTTAATACCAATAAACAGCACGTTTAATATTGAACGAGTTTATTTTATTGAAAAGTATTGTTAAAAGAAATTTTTAAAAAAATATGGTCGCATTTTTGTAATTATCACTTCATTTTTGACATTTTAATTTGTTGAAGTTTCTACTAGATATCACTAATTATTACTAGTTCATTAAAGTTTATAAATTTTATTATTTATATATTGTATTATATTGTGATTTATGTGTTACGATATCAATTTCAATTTTTTTGAAAAGAAAAGTAAGAACTATATATGTTATTTTTTTTTAAGTAATCAGCATTGTTATTCTAAAATAGGTTCACCTAAAGAGCCCCAAAATATAATTTAACTCGATCATATCTCAATTGTATAGAGAGTGCCCTAATGATGTCATGTTAGCGTAAGCGAATTTTGAGACGTGGGACGGAATCACACATAGTTCATCGTTTATATTTGTATACTACATTTTAATTGACGGACCCCGAACACATAATTCATTATTTATACATGCATACATACACCCAATGTATAAGAAATGTGTCGAGTTCAATAGCATTGGAATATAAGATAAAACACCACTCGGTCAGAAACAGAGAATCTCGTACGACGTACGCACGGGCTTAGTTAATTAGAAATTAACTCTTGCAGGGAAACCTAGGGTGGGCATATATGCAAAAATCCAATTTCCTGGCTGCAGAAGTGGTGTATCGCAAGGCACAAATGATCGATGCCGACGCTAACAAGGCGTTGAACCTCTGCCAATGCCTTATAAAGCAAGCCCGATACGACGAGGCCGACGGGGTTCTTCAACAAGTTTTGCAGCGTAAACTTGAGGGATCGGACGACATAAAATCACGAAATCGGGCCGAGGAATTGGCCCTCAAATTGGAGTGCAGGAAGCCCAGAAACACGGTTGTTGCAAGCTTGAGTTTTGAAGATGATTTTGTGGAGGCTCTTGAACGTGTGATGAAGGAATGGGCGCCGACTAGATCGAAAAGGCTACCAATATTTGAAGAAATTTCTCAATATAGAGATCAACTGGCTTGTTGATGTAATTTAGTTTTTTTTTTTTTTTAATTAGGTTTTAGAGAATTGTGTTGGTTGTTAAAATGGTGTGTGGAAAGGAATTTTAGCAAGATTGTTGTAGTCTTGTAGAGGAGGGTGGTGAATAATGATCCTAGTTGATGTAGGAATGTGTGTATATTTTGTTGTATGATTCAAGTGGGATCTTGTTAGATTTTATAATGTATAATTTTAATTAGATTTCAGCAAAGCAAAAATAAAAAATTATGCCCACACTTTAATTATATTTGGAAATGAATTATGCGTATATAAATGATAAATTCAAGATAAATTCACTCGTATTCCACATGAGATTATTTAGTCCAAAGTGTGTGTCTGATTGTCCCAATATTAAAATTATCGCAAAAATACATGTACACCCGGTGTACTAAATAATTTCGGTAAAAAAGGGAGGGTTCCGCCCTTAACCCACTCCGACCCGAAATATAAATTGAAAAAACTCAGCCCATCGGTCATTCCTCTCAATTTCATTCTCTTTTAACCTTAGCAGCCGGGGAGCGGGAACTCTTGCGATTCTCTTTCAACCTTTATATAATTATTTGAAATGTATAGAGGATGTATGACTATATATATATATATATATATATAGGGGTGGGATCTGGTGGGAACCCTCCTCCAGGTGGGAACAAGGAACTCATCCCATCCACCCATTTATAGATTTGGATGGCTAAGATTAAAACAAATTATCGGTGGCAAACTTGTAAATATATGGAACTTTTTAAAAAAAGCGGTGGCATATTGGTAAATGAATTGAACTTCAAAAGTGGGGGTTAATTTCTTTCCGTCAAAATATGATGATGATGTCATCATATTTGTACAAATATTGTAGAAACTTTAATCAATCATAACTTGCTCATTTTTAATCGGATTTACGCAAATCATATATCAAATTAAAGCTCTTTTCATACTCTTTCATTTAAGATCCATATTGCATATGTTTATTTGAAAAAAAAAGATGAAAAATACAAAAATCAATTCTCATGCATATTTTTCATACAAAACAGCCTAGATTTATATTAGCACGACTTATATAATATTTTAGCACGATCTATATAACATTTTAGCATGAAACTACTCACATAATAGCATGATATATATAAGACATTTGAGCATAATCCGTAACTTATATCAGCATTTTGTTCATGACTTGCTCGTTTTAATTAAATTTATGCAAATTATATATTAAAATAAAGATATTCTCATTAGATTGGGGTGAACTCATTTGGAGGCATGTTATTAAAATTCTCATTTTAGCATGTTGTGTAATACATTTTAGCATATTGTGTAATACATTTTAGCGGGTAATATTATGAATATTTTTCTAACAATTTTATATAAACACCTACACCTATACAGATACTATAAAATGAAAAACAAGAGTTGATGATAAAGAAGAAAAAGAATGAGAAAGTGAAGCAACGAAGGAGATGACTGACAACTAAGAAAGAAAATGAGAGAATATTTCCCGAAACGAGATAAAGTTTATGAGAACAAAATATGTGCTACAATTCTAAGTACAGAGAGTAACATACAAAGTGAAAGGAACAAAGTTGAGGAAAACCTACACTACAGGCTCACATGTGAAGATGGTACAATTAATGTTGAAGCATTTGTTATGTCGAAGTGATTTATACTGTTAATAAAATTTCTACAAGTACTATTAATTTCAAGACATATTTCTTATGAATATTAATTTATGTTGATAAATATTAGTTCAAGTTGAAGAATATTTGTTTAAGGTGATGAATGAATATTAGTTTCAGACATTTGTTATTAATATTTAGAAATGTCATTGTTAGCGTGAATTTTTCTTTATACGAGCATGATATTGTTGTTTTATTAGCATCATATAGTATTTCATTTTAGCATCATACAATATTTCATTTTAGCATCATACTTCCGTAATTTTAGCATGATGTTCTATACCTTAATAGGAACACAATAAACCCTAATCGAACTGGGTACACTTAATTTAACCCCATTCTCACTTCATTTTAACTTGATGTTATAAACAATAAATCATAATGTGATGTAATAAACTCTAATGGAAATGCCATACATCCTAATGGGAATGTGACAAAAAAATTAGCATGCTACTTCCCTCATTTTAGCCGATACTTAATTACCTCATTTTAGCCTGATCTACTAAACAACAATGGAGGATCTAGAAAATCGTAATGCGAATATAGTAAACCCTACTTGGGAATAATGAACCCTAATAGGAATGTTATAAATCCTAATTGAGAATAATGAACCCTAATGGGAATGTCATAAACCCTAATTGGGAATAATGAACCCTAATGGTAACGGGACATCAAATTTAGCCTTATTCTGCCCTCATTTTAACCTGAAACATCCCCCATTTTAGCAAGATACTATAAACAGTAACGGGTTATGCAATAAATCCTAATTGAGAACAATGAACCCTAATGCGAATGTAATAAATCCTAATTGAGAACAATGAACCCTAATGAGAATGTGACATCAAGTTTAGCATGCTACATCCCTCATTTTAGCCTGATAATTTTCTAATTTTAGCATGTTTGATAAACAATAATGGGGGGATGCAATAAACCATAATGGGAACATGTTTAGCCTCATACTTCTTTGATTTTAGCATCATATTCTAAACAGTAATTGAGATTGACAAACCTTAATATTAATGTAATAACCACAAAGGGAATGTCATAAATTTTTTTGAAAAAAATCATATATTCTTGAAATAAAATAAAATAAAATAAGTCCTAAAAATGAATATTTTATATTTTTCTTCATATTTCTTCAGATAAACAAAGCCATGTGAGATCTTGAATGAAATAGTATGAAAAAATTATAATTTGATATATTATATGAAAAAATATTGCGTTTATGAATTTTTAGCATTAAATTACTCTCATATTAGCATAGTGTATAAGAGATTTTAGCATGACGTTACATATCAGTATTACGTTTATATGTGGATGAAGTTATTATTGTTTAATTGAAACTTTTAATTTATTGTGAAATTTATCCAACATGTAACTTACATCAGCAGCATTTATCACATATCAGAAATAAATTTGAATGATATTATAAATATCAGCATAAGTCAAGTGATTTTAGCATGGACTATGAACCATTCTAGCATGATGTATATGTCATTTTAGCACGAACTATAATAATAACAGAATCATTGACGAAAAAATGAAAATAAATACATGAATCAGAATTGGACGAGATAATTAAAAAACATAAATACATGAATCAACAACATTATATGAAAAAAGATGAAACAAGGTAAAAATTTAATTGGGATAATTTAGAAAAAAATAGCATTTAATCCAAAAAGAATAATAACGTTTACAAACAAATCAAGAAATCCTAAAAATTTAAAATGTGCATGTGAATGTCAAAAAAAAAAAAAATAGCAAGAATTCAAAATCGTGTCTGAACCGACAACATCAATTTTGAGTTTTTGCATAAAAAAAAATCCTCTTAACCACATATATATTTATAGTTATAATATTTTATTATTTTAATAAATTTTTAAATTATCATAATGTTTCAATTTGTATTTAGTAAATGGTTTACAAAACAAACAGAGAGGGGAGAGGAAATAGATGGAAAATAGAGAGAGAAAGAGTGGGAAGAGAGAGAGAAAAGTGCACAAAGAAAAAAAAATCGTGAATGTTGAAGAGTGGAGAAAATCATGTTTCAAAACATAAGAATTATTGAATTACCATAATACCCTCTTTTACTTAAAGTTGTAAATAATTACAAGTATGTCACCTTGCATTTGACCAAACTTTGACTAAATTGTGGCCATTAAGATCTAAGAAATGAAAGGTTTAGATAAGTTCCTAGTTCTCACATGGGGGAAGGGTTCTCATTTGATCCCTTCCCTATATATATATATATATATATATATATATATGATTTAACTATAATTATGAATTAACTGTAAAAAAACTAGTCGTTGCTAAAATTTAATTTTGTAAAAATTAGTCGTTACATAAAATGAATATACTCCAAAATATATACGCACATGACCAAAATTATAGAATTGCCAAAAAATAAAGCTATCAATCAATTGAAAACTAGAGAATGAAAATTAGGTAAAATAGTGATGTGTACTCATGTGTGGTTAAAAAATATCCGATACAATAAATTTATGTTTAAATAAATTAAATTTTCAAACTAATATTTAAATTAATTTCACTAAAAAAATATTGTCATATTAAATTAGTATATATAATGAAAATTATAAATAATTTTTTAATAAATTCACAATATGTAAATATAATGAGTGATATAATAGTGGGACCCACAAAAAATAACAATTATACCTAGATGTATTGGAGAGATTTGAATAGCAATTTAGTTGATTTGGTAATTTTTGATATGACAATAATGTGGTTGTAATTTGTACCTAAAAAAATGATACTTGCACTGGAGATGCCCTAAGGCACCCATCAGTAGAGCGGTTGTGATTTTTTATTCTAATTTCATGTTTAATCTTGTATTCAAATTATTGGATTCATGTCGCGCGCGTGTAATTTAAAAATGAAAGAATTATTCATTAAAAAAAATACGCATGACATGAATCAAATACTTGAAATACAGAATGAAACACAAAATCGGAATAGAGAATTTCGTTTCTAAGATGCATAACTACTTAAAGTGATATATGAATAAATCAAATTTTAAGGAAAACAAATTCGTTGAGCTCTTTTTTTATATATATATTTTTCTGTTGTGGCAGATTTAGGAATTGGATAAGCCTTAAAAGATTCTTGTACTTTAATATACTACAAAATTAAATTAGAGAGAGAAATCAATATATCAAGCAAAAGTATTAAGTATATATACATGTATAGGCTATTGCAGTAGGATGTGCCATTGGCAGAAAGTTGCATCCACAGACCCAATTTATCTAATTATTTCTATTCCAATTCTACATATTTTCATTTTTAATTGCCTGTTTTTTATTTTAATTTATTTTTTTACATTTTTGTTTTATTTTATTCATGTTGTATAGCTAGTAAGAATAAGTAATAGCAACTATTTTTGTACATAAGATGTACATCAGATGGTCAACGCATTGATCAAAAAAATCGTTAAAACAGGTGATATTTTTTAGGGACACAAGTGATACTTTTTAGTATTTAGATTGATACTAATTTTAACAATTTTTTTCTTTATTTTTTTTAGCCCAATACTTTTTAATGATACAAATGATACTTTTGAACTTTGAAATTGATACTTTTCAGTGTTATGAATGATACTAATTTTTGACGGATTTTTTTGTCAACGCATTAACCGGATCAAAGCGCGTTAACCCAATCAACATGTTGACTGTCTGATGTGCACCTAATGCACACAAAACCTGTCCATAAGTAATTGTTTGCCAGAAGGAAAAAAAAAAAAAAACAAAGCAACGAATGAAATAGCATTACGCAGAACATAAAAAAAAAGTGAGATTCTCTAGCCCATTGTTTGTGCATGTCATCCCACTATAAAATTCAATATTGTAATATAGTTTATTGTAGAAATTAAAAGGGTTAATTGGTTTAAATATAACGAATTATACACGAATTTTGATTTTTAACGCGATTTGTTTAAAATGTTATACCTATAACATGAACTTACATTTTTTTAATTAAAATATCATTTTAAATTTCAGTCAATTAAAATTGACGTAGCACCCACGTGTACAGGTGTAATGTGCATGCAAATACCTACAAAATCGTCTTTTCAATCTCTACTGAAAAATGTTCAAGTTTAAGTATTTTGCATAATTTCCGTGCTTGTAATTGCACTCAATTTTGAACTGATGTTGTAATTGCAAAAACTGTAAGTTCATGTTGTAGAGGCAACATTTTAAAGTTCGTGTTAAAAATCAGAAATCATATATACATATATATATATATATATCATGATATTTAAACCAATTAACCCAAATAAAAATTACTACAATATAATCAAACATATAATTAACATTTATCATGGAATAATCAATTCTAATAATTATTTAATAATTATAAAAATAAAAATTAAATATAAAAAAATCATTATAATTACTAACTGGATTGAATTAAAAAACCCAAATTATTGATGTGTAAGTGTGACTCGTTACTACTTGAGCAGAATAATGATTTTTTTTCATATGACAAAAAAAAAATGCCTAGACGTATGCCATATTCTTAATATTATTTTATAAGGAAAATTGCCTCTAAAATCACCACTTTTACCCGGTTTTTAGTTTTAAACATCACTTTTTAATTTTTGCAATTTTAATATAAATTGAAACTATTTTGTAAATTAAACATCTCCACTATTTTCCCTCAAATTAAAACTGACGTTGCGACACATGTGCATCCACGTGGCTAATCGAAACGACGTCGTTTTGTTTACTGCTTTAAAACTACACTGTTTAATTAAGAAATCAGATTTGGGAAAAATCACGTATATCGATCTCTCTCTCAATTCTTTCTGCAAAATTCTTCACACTCTCTTCGCAAAATTCTATCGATCTCTCCCTCAATTAGGGTTGTAAACAAATCAAATAATTTTAATTCGGTTCGATATTCGATTCAATTTTTTGATATTCGAATTTGGAAATTTGTGATTCGAATACAAATACAAATAATTTTTCTGATTCGATTAGTTATCAAATTCAAACTCAAAATCATGATATTCGATTCGATATTCGAAAATATTCGATTCGATTTATGTTTATATATATATATATAAACATATATATATATAATGGATTTTGATATATAAATATCCAATAATCCAATGATCCGACAAATGAGATGACTTAATACAATATATATATAAACTAAATTAAGAAACATAATTAAACAAAAATAATCCCAATAGCTAATTGTTTATTAGGTAAAATATTGGTTTAAAATATTATTTTAGGAAATTTTCTTCAAAATTGTGAATCGAATCGAATAGTGTAAAATTAAGGAAATTTTGAATCGAATCGTATTATATGTTTATAATACATTTAAAAAAAATCGAATCGAATATTTACGAATATCTTATCAAATCGAATACGAATCAAAAAAAATATTCGAAGTCGAATCGAATACCGAATCGAATATGCAACAATTTTTTCGAATCGAATCGAATACATAGATATTCACTTCGATTCGATTCGTTTACATCCCTACCCTCAATTCTCTTTACAAAATTTCTCACACAAATCACGTATTTTCTCTATCTCTCTCTCTCTCTCTCTCTCTCCCTCTCTCAATTCTCTCTGTAATTTCTGAGATCTTGGAAGTTCGATCGAAAATTGGAGAATAATTTTTTTGGGAAGAAGACGATGTTCTCTCCTTGATCTTGGCTTTCTCAGTCGATCTCAAGGTGAAGTGGGAACAAGTTGAACTGATGGGATTCGGTGGCGTCGGCAACATCTCATCCGGCGGAAATTGGCAGCAAGGGTTGAGTACTTTGGGCTTTTTGAACATAGAAAATCTGGATTTTCATTGTTTCTTGTTCATTGAGGGGAGTTTTGCTGCTGCACCTAGTAATTACTAATTAGTATTGTTGTAATTTGGAAGAGAGAAGAAAATGTGTTTTTTTTCAAGTCGTGTGTTGTTGAGAAAAATGTGTGTGTTTTTTTTTTCCAATTCTGATTTCTTAATTAAACGATGTAGTTTTAAATCAGTAAACAAAACGACGTCGTTTCGATTAGCCACGTGGATGCACATGTGTCGCCACGTCAGTTTTAATTTGGGGGAAAATAGTGGGAATGTTTAATTTACAAAATAGTTTCAATTTATGTTAAAATTGCAAAAATCAAAAAGTGATGTTTAAAACCAAAAACCGGGTAAAAATGGTGATTTTAGAGGTAATTTTCCCTGTTTTATACTATATTCGAAAGAAAAATTAAGAAAGTAAAATATAAAAAAAAGTACAATATTCTAACCTTTATTTTATTTTATTTTATTTTTTGAGAAAATTATATATTGGGAGGAGTTTGGGGGAGAGGATAATGAGATGGGCCATTCAAAAGATAAGTGGGGAAATATATAGCCCATAATAGAAAAGAATAAGTGTGTGAACCAATCTTGTCACATAAATCTTATTTTTAGAACTGTTTGGTCTAAAATTCAATTATTAAAGAAATGAATGATTAATACTTACAAATACTGAAATACAATGCCATGACAAATAAACTTGAGTCTATTCTGCTACTTTATTTTCAATAATAGAGCCTTTCTTTTTTCAAATATCTAGCTCCAATTTATTATTATTTAAGTAAATATTTATTAAAATTTAATATCTTATAGATGCTACACTCGGTGAAATTCATATTATAAGCATATATGATTCATTTTCCATTCCTGCACGTGCACACAAACACACACACACACACACACAATATATATATACATATATGGCTTTATATCTTTGCAGACTAGTTAGACTTCTCTATTTCAAATTTTATTTAGTAATTTATTTCAACCAATCTTAATATATGCCGCGCCACACATATATATTGTTAACGGCGTTTTTTTTAATAAAATGAAATTCCTAGTCATTATCCACAGGTACCCTGGTCTAATTCTTGTGCGAAGAACTCAACTAACAAAAATTATTAGGATTCAAACCCGTAATTTTTGACACCAAATTCTTTCCCAGTACTTTACCAATTAAATCATTGTCGAGAAACAATCGAGGATGCTGTTTTTCACATAGGTATAAGAAAAAAATGATTAAAGATGATAACACTGTTCGAACTAGAAATTTTGTTTGGTTTGTGAATTGTACATGATTGCGTGCAAATAAATAGTGTATCATACACCTACTAAACTGAGATGATATTAAGTTTTCATTCCCCACATATCTTTGGCTCAGTATGTACCAATATTTGTAATGACAATTTTAATTTACAATAAATCATTGTTTCCCCCATATTCACATGGCATGTTACCTGCTCATGATGTAGGTTCCATTTCTTTTCTTGAATTGCAAAATCAATCATGGAAGACACGTACATTCATATATATATGTGTGTGTGTGTGTGTGTGTGTGACTAGCCAGACATCATATGATATATAGTAGTCTAGGGATATGAATGAACCATAATATTAGACAAGCTACAATACTTTTGAGATCTTTAATTATATGTTATATCCATCGAATTGAATATTCTGGATATATTATTAGTCATTAAACTTTATGTTACTAAAAATCTAATAATTTATTGGTATTTTTTTTACATGTATAAGGATATTGGTATTCACTCTCCAATTCGTTCCATCTCAAACTCATAAATAAATAAATTATATACTTATGTCACACACACACACACACAGATATATATATATATATATACATATATATCCATATGAAAATGAACTAGAGATTTTATATTTGCATGATGCCATTTGTAAGTAGATAATATGAGTTTTATTAATTTTAAATTCGAAAAATAGATTAACTGTCGATTGGCGAGATTGAAAGATGAAATAACAATCAAAATAATTAATAATTTTTATGTCTTAGATTGATATAGTTTCAATCAGGGACGGAGTCATGGTTTAAAGTCATGGGTGAATTTTTCCAAATCCCAAATTATAAAAACTGAATATATATTATACATACACACACACATCAATACATCAATAATATTTTGTTCGACAATATATAAATATTTTTCTTAGAAACATTCAACGAACGACAAAAATATACGAATATGCATTATCTTATAACAAGACCCGTCAATTATCAAAGTCTCTCATACATAGTAGAATGTTAAATTCTCATATCATATCACATGTTTATCATAAAATAACCAAAAAAATAAAAATATTAAATAATGCTCACTAATCTTATTATATTTATGCATTTTAAGTCATTCACCTCATTTCTTCATACCATCAAACTCGTCAATGATTGATTCGACATAAAAAGAAAAAAAGAAAAAAAAATAGTAACTTAATTGAGTTAGCTAAAAAATCATGAATCATAAATAAGATTTAATTGAGTTAGCTAAAAAATCATGAATCATAAATGAGATTTAAAACTATTTTATTTATTTAATTAATTATCTAAGTGCTAAATGGAGAATTAATCTATTTAATTTGAAAGTGTAACATAGAGAGTGTAATAGAAAATCTCAAGTAAACCTATACTACTTCACCAATTAATTTTGGAGCGGGGCAAAATAAAATTTGTTAAAAAAATTATATCATATTTTTATATATTTATACTATTTGCATCAAAATACACCAACCTTCCCCTACTTCCATCTCTGATTTTAATCATTGTGGATCTAAATTAATGATTTTCATTTTTCAAGTTTTAAATCGATAATTATCTATTTTTCAAGTTTTAAATCGGTAAAATTAGTATTACAATATACAAGATGTGAAGCAAGCACAAGTTATTCAATTTGGCTAAGAAAACTTTTCTCTTTAAAATTAATTATATATTTGAACCTCGTCCAACTAATTTTTGTTGCATAACAACCACGTATTTTCTTGATTTGTTATTCAAGTAAATCCACAAACAATCACAACTTTATTCCAATTTGACCCAAACATTCAGTCTTTCATCAACACAAAATAATCCTAAACTTATTATCTCTTCACGCTATTCATAGTATTAGTTTACTATATTAATACAATATATTTCTCCCACATTTAATTATATCCTCCCTCTTTCCTCGGCAATGGATTTTAGACTTTGAACAAATTGAGAAAGAAAAAAAAATATGTGAACCCAATATGAATCCACTGTTACATGTCCGATAACGTCCGAGAGTGAATAATGTAGAATTTTCCCAATTTCTTTCTTATGGGTAGGTTTCAAAGGTCTGCAAAAAAAGACCTGGCAAAAGGGTAGATTCCCACATGATCATCATCACTCATTTTGATAGACAAATCTCAATCAAATTTCATCATCAACACACCACAACAACAATAATTCGAAAAAAATAAAAATAAACAATGGTTATTGTCCAAAAAGGCCACGCCATTTTGCCCTTTTCAGTTTTCACCCACGTTTCCTTTGTCTCAATAGCAACTAATAATCACATGCCAACCCACAGCAAAAGATAGGCAGATGACTAGTTCCTCAGAATCTTGATTTGGCTCTTGTTTACAATTATTATTTCATTTTTTTTTATTTTATTTTTTTGCTACAATCTAGCAAAAGTGAAAAAAGTGACCGTTAGAAATGTTTCAGAATAAATCAGCATTTTCCATGATAATAGCATAAAAAAAGGAACACAACATTGCACATGAAATATCAGTACGTCCCACGTGAAACACAGAATTTCCTCTCTTTTTTTCACCTAAATTTTTTCCTTCTGATTTTAGGATTTTCAGAAAACTAACTTCCTCTTAGGCAGGATGAATGGTGAAGACGATGATAGATCCTCTATGATCTCACACACCATATCCTTAAACACCAAACGTTCGATGTCCAGAACGACCTCGGACATCTCCACCGGGCAATCTCCCCACCCGGTCATGGCATCGCCTGCTAGGTCTCTCTTGAGGACTCTACAAATGGTCTCGAACAAGTCTTCAGCAGTGTCACATTCTCGAATTCTCTGATACTCGGACCATACCTTATCGAGGGCAGTGCTGCCGTTGCAACATCTTGAGGCCACGGCCTTCCAAGGAGGCAGCCGCGCCTCCCTCTCCAAGATTTCACTGATTGTGTCGAAGATCATCTTCCTTTGGAGCCTCGACACCTTAGACGTGTCGCTCCCTTTGAGATGCTGCTGCTTCTCTAGTAGCATAAAAACATCAGAGTCTTCTGGGAGATAATGTGAAGCTCTTACGATGTCTGAGATGTATACGAAATCACAATCATCCGACAATGAATCCAAGCGTTTGGATCGGATTGGGGAAACTACAGGGGTCCAGAATTCTTCTTCTGACTCTCCATATTGATCTGTGACATTGATATTCAAATTCAATGTGATTAGTTAGATTCATGATCACTACTTAATCCACTAGTGTTGGAAACAAGGGTCATTTTCTGATTCTTGATTTGATCACTAGTAGAAAAAGTTGGAAGCATTCAAGAAATGTGTATATTCACAAAATCCAAACCAAAACACCCCCACAACCTTAAATGCTACGACAAAGTACGCAGTCAATTTACAGCAAAGGACCACATAAACCTAGAAAAGTGAATGTGGTCACTACTGCAATCACATTGAGATAAGATTTGGTCTCACTTTCAGCAAACATGAACAGAACTTAGTTACTAAACAGGCTTCTCGTATGGATGTTTCTATTGACCACTACATTTGTGCCTAAAGTCCTTCAATTTAACTCATTTTCTTGGGCTCAAGCAATCAACTTATACAACCTTGTTTCCTTCACTGTACCGGCATTGTTTCACTTCATCAATACACGTAATGTATAATACATTATTAAGGATTTATCATCGATCAAAAGCCTAATTCATATATGAAACTTTCAAGTTGAATATGAACCAAGCCCACTTCCTACATCAACTCTACCAAACCCAATCAACAACTATGCTACCTCACGAGGTACCGTATATTCAATAATTCATACGCCCTATCTCGGGGTGAGGGCCCCACTCCACGTGATTTACGTATCCCCCTCCCACATATTCTAAAAAATACTAAATCCTTCTTCTCCAATCAATGCCCTTCTCCCACAATTAATCCCATCACTACATTAATAATATTTTTCACTTCAGTTCGTTTCTCAGAAATAATAGCCCAACCACCAAACCTCCTAGGTCAAACAATATCATCATCTTTTTGCAATCTTTATTTAAGTTGATGCAGACATAAATAATATAAACAAATAAATTGACTAGCTGATCATGATGTGACACTCCCAGGTCAGATATAAAAAAGGGAATATTTAATATAACTACATATATATATATATATACATACCTTTGAAATCAATATTCCGTTTAGTCGTAACGGGCGACGGAGTCAGCGACTCGTCCTTGTAAAAGGACGAGTCAAGAACGGACACCGGACTCGGTTGCATGTCGGTTGCAGCAAACTCCGCTATGCTGTGAAGCAGCTTATCACACCTCTCCAATAAACTCTTTCCCTCTTTGAATTCCTCTGCCTTCCACCTCTGTTCAAATTTCACCATTAATTACTTCATATTTATAATATTCCATAAAAGATATATTTTGCTCTAAAATAGATAGATATTGAAAGAATTCAAAATTATAATCTTTATTGAACTAACTGCCCTAAATTCAAGAATTAAGAGTTAAATAACACCTTATCTAGGCTTCGTGCAGGGCCGCCCCCACTTTTTTGGGCCAGAATCAATGAAAGAATGAGATCTCTCGCCTATATATTTAATTAAATAATTAGAAATTTGTATGGGAATTCTTTTTAAGTAATGCATATAATGCATTTCAACCATAAATAAATTATTATAACCACACTTTCCTTATTGTGAAGAAATATATTTTGACAAGAAATCTTAAAATTAAATTTCATTAAGAGCTTCTTCTTCTTTTTTTTAATAAAAAGAGGGAGTATTATTAATTATTAATGATTAATTGGGTTACAATTTTACCTCTGTATCAGTTGATGTTGTGACGCTGCTCCCAGAAACGGATGAATATGAGTCCTCCGTGGCAACAACGGTGGTGATCTTCTCTTTCTGGTTAATCACCACCGTCGGTTTCTTGCTCCTAGGAGATCGGTCCGGCCCGGTTCCGTTAACCTTCGGTGAATGAACCGGAGAGCCTCTCCGGTCCGCTGACTCGCTCACTCTCCTCTGATTCAATAGTTGCTTCGATTTAACCGGGGAGTTTGACCGGCTCGCATTCACATTTCCATCAACACTCCGAGAAATCGGGCTCACGTTTCGGCCCGAACGGGCCGGGCTCCTTGCGTTTCTTTCCCGCCGAGGACTCGGAGACGGTGAAGTTTCGCCGGTGGGGCTGCTATTCCGGCGAACTCCACCAACTTTTTTATTACCATAGGATTGCGAAGAATAATCGTTTCCAATGCCGCGGTTGGTTGGTTTGGAAGGTGACGATCGCGATGGTTTCATCAGAACGATCGGCGAGTCGTCGTAGACGATGTTCCGGTAGCGGACTGGGTTCTGCTGCGGCGGCGTGGGCGGGGGTTTGGAATGCAGTAGCCCCTTGAGCTGCAGAGCTTCGAGGATTTGTTTCAGCGTCTCTAAATCCTTGGATGGCTCGTCAATTCCTCTGATTTTGATTCTCTTCTCAATCTCGCCGCAGACTGATACATTCTGCTTCGGCTCCGGGAAGACGTCGCCGGAATCGAAGAAGCTCTTGCGCGTCTGCGGAGCTCGCCATGGCGACGTTGAATTCAGGCCGCCTCTGCTCAATCCTGCGGAAACTTCGGCGTTCGCGCCTTTTTTCAGCGATTGATTCCTTGGATCTGCATAATGCGGGTTGATCGTCGCGTTGGTGAGATGAGGTGAATGCAATTGCGTAGGCGGCTTCGAATACAAACCGCTGCAATCAGCCATCAATCTCGATTGGAACAGATCTTTGGAAACCCTGGATTCGGAAGCGGATCGCCGGAGCTCCGGCTGCTTTTCCGGCTGAGAGTCAGACGAATTCGGCAATGGTTCCAGCCCCATTAGCCTGGCAATAACGCTGGGAGAACGGTGTTGGTGCCCGTCATCCGCCGCATCTGCCGCGACGGCGTTTGTTCGGATTTCTTTCGGATGGAGACCGCCCTTCGCGTCAGTGGTGGCGCGGCTGTCGAGCGACAGGCGCGGCGCTTCCTTGCTGAACTTCCACGACGATCTGGCGCCGTCTTTCAATTCGAATATCGGGAGGGGAAGCGGGGATTTAGGCGGCAGCTCAGCCGCCGGAGCCTGCCCCCCCAAATCACCCGACATCGCCGGCGACGGCGGAGCCGATTTTCCCGATTCCGACGTTGCATCACCGAACTAAAGTAAGGGCAAGCAAAAACGTCAGCACCAACTCAAATAAATAAATAAATAAATAAGATAAATGGAATGAAAGAGAAGAAGATGATTGTATTCATACCGGCGGTGAGGGAGGGAGGCGCCGGGCAGCGTGTAGGCGTTTCCCGGTCAAAATGTGGTGGCGATCAAATATGTGGAGGAAACCCGCCATACAACCCATCTGCTTCTGAATCTGCTTCTCCAGATTCTGCTCTTTCACCAAACCCGTCGTCATTGCCGACTGCTGACGTCACTCACCAAGTTCTCACGTAGCACGTTTCTCTCTCTCTCTCTCTCTCTCTCTCTCTCTCGCTCACATAGACACACACACACACACTAGGTCACTGAAATTAACGTCACATTTGGGTTTGAGTCCCACGTTCACACACTCACTACTACACTCTGTAGAAAAGCTCTGTTTCTCTCTCTAGAGCTAGAGGTGTGGAGTGGTGTGCATTTATTTATGTTGTGGTGGTGAGTGGTGACTGACTCCCGCGCGCTCTCCTTTCTCTCTCTAAATGAGAGAGAGAGAGAGAGAGAGAGCTATAAGAAGAGTAAAAGTAGGGAGGAGTAGGGTTTGGCTAAAGCGACGGGCGGGTGAGCTATGAGTGGTGGCCTTGTAATTAGTGCAAACAGTGGCCAACGGGGTTTGAACACTGTAGATGAGAAGAGAAGAGCCTGCTTCATAAATCTTCACGACTTTTCTTTTTTCTTTTTTTCTATTTCTATTTCTCGCGATGCGTTTTGCAGAGTGCAGAATCGGCTGCACCTGCGCCTCACCCACCCCCTCCTTCTACTCCACGTGGCAGTTTCTCCTTCCCTCCCAACGATCTCTTTTGTACAAACTTGGCTCAATTTTTCCCAAAATGCTCAAAACCATTTGTCTACTAAATACTCCATATATATCTTATGTTGTTGTAAATTACAAATATATATGTATATATATATATACACTTTTTCATTAAGCTGGGATTATTAGGTATTTAGGAAGAAAGTGTAGAATTCTATATAATATGGGAAATTTTTAGATTATTTATTAAATATTAGAGATTTTTTTTACGATTTTGGAAAGATACTGAAGAGTTGTGTGTATTTTTCCTGAAATTTTAAGTGAAATGGTTCAGGCTCAAGTGGGTGAATTTGCGAATCAGATCCATTGTGCTCTTCCGTGTTACATTGTGTGTGACATAACTATATTTTTTTAATTTTTTAATTTATTTTACTATAATTGGGTTGGATGAACCCTAAATAAAAAGTTTTAATTCAATCAAATTATAATAAATTCAAAATTAAAAAAATGATTTGGCACGAGAGATGCCATATAGAATGACAAAGGGGATCTGAGATGGCAAATTTAATTGTGAGTATGAAACTATTAATTACCATTTCAAAATTGACCGTGTTTAATGTACTTTTGCCTTTTTTGTGATTTTCAGTGCGCAACAGCGAGATTTACTCAGAACGTGTTTGCAGATAGGATTTTAAGTGCGCGATGACAAAATTTTCTCAAAACGCGTATACAGATAGGATGGTGAGTTTTTTTTCCATAAAATAAAGTTCAAATATATTTTATTTAAATCATAATTCAAATCTTATTTGATACTATAATATGAGAACTTTTTTTTTTTTTTGGAAAGACTATAATATAAGATAATTAAACGGTGCATGTCTCCCAAAGAAAATTGAAGTTCTACTTTTTTTTGTTATGGGTAAAAAAATGTTTATTATAAATTGAAGTTCTACTTGATTTGCTTTTGGGTCGCACGTAAATATATACTCCCTCTGTTTCCAATTAAGATTCATTCTGAATGAATGCACATAAATTAATAACTTTGAGTTATCTAATATACTATTGTGTGAATACATTAAATGAGTTAAATATAGATGAATGAATGTGTTAAATGGGGACAAATGTGTGAAAAAAAATGAATTTTCTGTCTCGAATTGGCAGAGACACTTTTTTGAAATAAAAATTAAATGCTAGAATGACACTTATTAAAAAACGGGTGAGTATAACTTACTAATATTTATACATTAATTTAAGATGCAATTATTATAAATATTAACTCGGCTTATTCACCCGGTATCAGGATTTTCAACAGCTTGGAGTTTTAAAATGTCGTCTTTTTTGTTATCCGTCAAATTAATATGCTATTCATATATATTCAGATTTAATTGCTCGTATATATTTAATGATATATTTATAATTTTTCTAGTATTTAATTATATTTAGATTCGAGTATGATATGATTCGGATCAAAAACCATATAGGGGTTTTTTTGAGAATTAATTGCCATGGAATTAGGCTACAAAATCGTCCTGAAGAATGGTGTGGGTTAATTAAGACTTGGTTTATTATAAAGATTCCAACAATAGGGATCTCATCCATCTAATTATTCGTACCAGAATTTTAAATCTAGAATTGACCTATTCATATATAATTAATATTTTGTACCTATATAATTTAGTATTTTGGACTATACGTATGAACTATCCTGAAATACTATACATATTAAATTGTTAATATAAAATAACAATGTGATTGTAATATATTCTGACCTAGCAAACCATAATTTGTCTAAATTTGCCACACACAAAAAAAAAATAAAAAAAATAAAAAGTCAAAAACATCAAACAAAAGGCATGGATATATTCTGCGACATTGACCCGTCAATGAGAGAGAATTTAATAAATCGAATGTTATTATTTTGCTAAACTCAAATATTTTTTTATAATTGGATAACTTGTAGTTTCTTCTCTCATTTTCAAATTTACAAAAAAAAATTGTTTCCGCCGAGATTAACCATTACAAACATAACACACACACACACACACACATATATATATATTATTTGAGATTAACAGAAATTAAGCTTGCTTGCATTGCACCAACCTAATTAATATAAATATCATTAAGCATAAAAAGATTGATAATAGTTAATAAATAAGACTATTGTGGGTAAAATATTCATTTACTTCAATTTTTTATTTTTTAGCATGTTGAGAATAGTTCATGAAGTTATATTGATTTTTGTATGGAATTTGACAATATACTCGGATGAGTGATGTTGACATTTTATAAAGTTCTCGATTTGAGAATAAAAATATACTTGGTTTGTTGTATTTTTTATATTTTATGATTGTGACCACTTAAATTTATGTTTTGTTTTGATAGCGATCCTTATACAATTTTTATGTTTTACTGGATCATTCTACTTTGACAATATATTTTCTTAGGTCCTTGTATTTTGAAATTTCATTTCAATAAATTATTGTACAATTTTATTTTATTAAGTCCTTCTACTTTGCATATTTGATATGATCTAGTCCTTAATTATTTAACAAAAGTAACAAGATTGTTAATTTTTCATTGTTTAAATAATTAACAGTTAAATTATTAAAAAATCATGTTATTTATTTATTTATATATTATTAAAATATAAAAGAACGGGCCATGCATCTCTCGTTATCAATTCATTTTTATAAGCACTTAAATTTAATTTTTAACTGATAATGTGATAAATTTTAATAAAAAAATGTAATCCACTAACTAATTGTTTCACTTATCAAGTTTTTAATTTCATATAATAGACAAAAAATACCATAACTTTGAATTGATTTCAAGAACGATCAGTTATATATTTCTCTTGTTATCTCTTTTATTTTTTAATTATTGATCAAAGTTTTAATAATAAATTGTAATAATTAGATTAGGTTAAATAAAAAAATTATAAATCCTATTAACTACATAATTTTTTTAAGTAAAATAAGGACTTGGTTAAATTAAATATAAAAATAGAAGGACTTATGAAAATATAAAAATAGTACAGGGACCTATCGACACAAGAAAAAAAAGTATAGGGACTTGAAAAATATATTTTCGAAGTAAAAGGACCTGCTAAAAAATAAAAATTGTACAAAGACCTATCAAAAAAATATAAAAGTATAGAGACCTAGGAATGTGTTTTACCTTTTTTTCGCAAATTAGCACTACATTTATTAGAAAGTGTCAATTTCCCCATCTACTCCCCAAAAATAATTTTTTGGTGCATAAATACATTTTAAATCAGTTTTATCCCTAAAATTTTATTTATTTTTATATAATTTTCATTTTACTATAGACAATATATATATATAATTAAAATTGATTTAATTTATAATAATTGAATTTGCACTTTTGTGAATGGAATTGTATTGATTAAAAATCTCATATATATTTTTCATATAGTTTTCAATAAATTTCATTCACAAAGTATAAACTCAATAATGATAAAATAATATTAATTGTATGCTCGTATATATGGATTTAGTTCTAAATATAATTAAAGAAAATTTGTATTTTTTAAGAAAAAGAAAAATTATACAAAAAATAAATAATTTTTTAGGGATGCTAAAATATACAATGGAAGAAGATAAATTAATATAAGAGAATTTTTCCATCAAAAAAAAAATTATGGGAAGAGAATGAGTGATTTGCACCTACTAGTAAATATTATAGTGTGTGTGTGTGTGTATTGCTCTAAACAAACTTTAAGAGTTAAAGGGGGAATTAATTTGCTCCCACGGTGTAAAACCCTAGGAGTATTTTTACATCTTTTCTCATTAATAAATAAATAAATAAGCAAAAAACACAAACCTTGCAATCAATAAAATAATTAAAATATTATATGTCCAGTTAATCAATTTTAATTAAGAACACAACATGCAATATATATATATATATATATATATATAGGGGTGGTTATAATGAGGACCGTACTTCGCGTGAGAACTAGGAACGTGCTTATTTATTATGATTTTATAGCTTACTTTTTTGTATTTTAGTGCTATTAGCACTCGCACTAAAATATAAAAAGATAAGCTATAAATGTTTTTTAAAAAAATTAGCACTAAAATATAATAAAATAAATTATAAATTCATAGTAAATAAGCACCGTTCTTAGTTCTCACACGAAGACTAGTAGTACCTATTTGAACCAAATCCTATATATATATATATATATATATATATATAATTAAATTTTGCCATTTAGGCAAGAAAATTCCCCACCAACCCTAAATTTAGTAGGAAAAAATGTTAAGCGTTTAGAGCTTTATTTGGAGGAACCAAGACGCTGACAAACGACTGGGAAAATGAGTGTAGCATGCAACGTTCAATGCAGCGGTAGATTCAACAAGTAACTGTTGTTCATGAAATCACACAGTTTTTGCTTTTTGCGTGAAACAAACAGTAACACCTTATTTCTCTGACAATCGCACTCTGCCTTTGAAATGCTGTCTCAATGGAAGGAAGTTTGTTCGAATTTATATTCTACGTACTTTTATCAATTCAATACCATCTCTAGCTAGTGTTTTATTGCATGAATCACATTGTTTTCACATTATTAAATTCATGAATAACCCACAAAATTTGGATGAGTCGCCTTGTTTTCACCATTCATTCAAGCTCTCGACTCGAATTCTTGATGGTGGGACACAATTAAGAATGACGCGAATTCGGCACCCAAGGATTTCATCGTCTCTCAAATGTGGGCATGCACGGAATATTCTAATCTGTGAGACGTTGATGAGATTCAAATTCATGACCTTTCAATCATGATTTCGTCATTCCATCATGTAACAACTAACTAAGCCCACCCCCATAAGAATGTGTATTTGTACATATGTCCGGCCTTTACATGTATAGGGTGACCGAGCTACACTAGGCCCAGTGGGGTCACTGGGCTCCTTGGAATTTTAGAAAAAAGAAAGGGTATTATAATAATTTCCTATTTTAATATTGAATTGAAAATAAAAATAATTTTCTCCCCTTCAATTACAAGCAGCAGAGACGGCTGGTGTTTCCATTCCCTTTTATTATTCTTCAAACTTCTATTTTTTTTTATTTTTTCATTTTTTCAAATATCTCCAAATATTTTTGTTTGAACAAGTTTTAATTTATTACCATTATTTATTGAGTTTTTTCCACTTAACTCTATACTTCCACAGCTCCACCCTTAAGCTAGGTTTGTTCTCGTTGCTCCGATGTTGAATTTATGATTCATGGTACCAGTAGCTCTATATACCAAAAAAGAAAATCTATTTTTTAAAGGTGAAATTGTTTACATCCACTTTTACATTTATGCTTTATTTTTTTTACTATTATTAATTGCTTCTCTTTTTAATTGTATTTGTCAATTATACTTAATTTTTATTATGTGAATTATTATATCATATTTGTTAATAGTTTGATTAAACATTTATAGTTTTTTTATGATTGTTAGCTTAAACAATTAATTGTTTGTGATTGTTAATATATTTTATTCCATGAATACATATTTTTTTCATTGTATTTAATTAACCATGGACATTTAATTTTTTTAAATATGAATGTTAGGACGTAGTATTAAAATATATCAATTGTAAGTGTGCAGTTCAAATTAAATTTTAATTTTTTCATATTTTATTCTACGAATATTTCAGTTACTTTCTTAACAACATTAAATTATGAATAATTATTTCAATTTTATTTTTCTAAAAATTATTAGAACATGCTCGTAGTATCAATCTGTTCGAATAATATAATTACTAAATATAATAAACTCAAATAAATAGAGCCTAGCTATTCTATGTGTACGTATACGTAGTGTGCACCTATAGACTATAAATAGTAGTAGCAAAACAATTATCTAAATATAAAAAATAAAATAAGAATATAGTATATGATAAAGTAAAGCCTACCTTTATTCTTGCATTGAATGATACGAAAACGATCTCTTAATTTAGAAAATTCATCGAAATTGTGCGACATTATTAATTGTTAACACCGAGATTGACTTAGATATTTTCACATTCGATTATTTTTATTTATTTATTTATTTTGTGGTAACACATTCGATTATCTTAGACGCAAACAAGTACAAATAACTACTCAAATTTGGTAAGTTCTGAAGCAATCGTCTCTGTCCATTTATCCAAAATTAAATTGAGGTACGTACGTAGTTTCAAATTTCAATAATTTTTTTTTAATTTTCTCATTAATTTAAGAGCCATGAATTACTAAGAAATCGTCGTATCTTTAATTTAGAATATGCAAATCCCCATAGAAATGTTCTGTCGCACGTAATGCATGTATTCTAATAGGACAAGTGTCTTATACATAAGATGTACATCAGACGGTCAACGCGTGTTGACCCGGTCAATGCTTTAATCAAAAAATCCGTCAAAATTAGTACCATTCATAATACTGAAAAATATTATTTCAAAGGCTCAAAAGTATCATTTGTATCAATAAAAAGTATTGGTCAGAATAAAAAATAAAGCAAAAAACTGTTAAGATCAGTATCAATTAACACACTAAAAAGTATCATTCGAGATTAAAAAAAGTATCAACTGTATCCCTAAAAAGTATCACCCGTTTTCACAATTTTTTTGGTCAACGCTTTGAACGAGTCAACGCGCGTTGACCCGGTCAATGCATTGACCGTCTGATGTACATCTTATGTACAGGAGTGTTTGCGTTTTCAAATATGTTGTTTCGTATATATCATTAGTGTACATTGTTAAGTATGGAAATATGGAATTATAGTGTATTATACCAATACGACTCTAATTTGGGATCATATTGGAATTCGGATATGGCACTTTTTGAATGAGTATGGATTACAATTTCTTTTTCGTGCAAACGAAGCTCCTAGTTCGTTTTCAAGCATGAAGAATTTCCCCCATAAAAAGAATAATTTAATTATTTGGATACAAAATAAGTAAATTCTATGACAACTTATAATCATGAAACCCTAATTAATAATCTAAACATGGAAAATAATTATAATGTAATCTACCTAAACTAAATTAAATACCATAAAACATAAATAAATAATAATTAAATAAACATAAACTATAAAGTAATTATAAATTAGGGGACATATCATATCGATCATGTACATATTAAAATGTGAAATATGAAATTAAAACAGGATGATGTAAAAAACTTTGAAAAATATTCCGAGACAAATTAATTAACCTGTGTCATCAATCTTATTTCTATTCATCATATTCTAGCATTTGTTTCCAGATGCGTTATGTACATAGCATCTATTTGGCTAGAAAACTATTTAAAAAATGTCTCACGGGATGACTCAGTGGGTGAAATAGCATAAATTTGAAATCAAACTTTTTGAATTAGTTAGAATTAGTGAAATAATTTAAGGTCTTATTTGAACCGTTTTCCTAAATCAGTATTGGCTCAAATTCTTCTAATTGTAATTTTTTTGGCTTTTTAGGAGCTTTCCCACCAATGAAAACACCCCTATCGCACACAAGAAATTATGTAGAGTTTGTTAATTTGTTCATTAGCCAACATAAATTGAACCCCATCCATCTCAAATTATTAATTGAAGGCTAATTATAATTTAATTCTCAACGTTTGAAGGTTTTAATAAAAACAACTCAATATTTTAATAATTACAATTTAATTCCCAATATTTAGATATTTTAACAGAAATAACTCAAGGTTTAATATTAACAATTTAATCCTCAATGTTTGAACATTTTAACAGAAATGGCCCAAAATTTTCGGTGAAAATACTATTTTGGCCGATTTCAATCACATTCACTCTCAAGTGAGGTAAAGAACCTATAGCGGACTGACATTTTTGCCGAAAATGACCAATATGGTTGTTTTCGCCGAAAATATAGGGTCATTTCTATTAAAATATTCAAACGTTAGAAATTAAATTGTAATTATTAAAATGTTGAGTTATTTTAATAAAAATCTTCAAACGTGAATAATTAAATTGTAATTAGCCCTTAATATTATATTTAGTTGTCTCATTTTTATCATCGCGCTGACTGAACTATTTGTCGAAGCAAATTTTCTTTTATAACATTAATGTGGAACACCTCTTATCATTGAACATCTTTTTTTTCTTCACTTTTTCACTCAACTTTCTATTTGTATTATGCCATATCAACCAAATTCTCTATTTTCTATTTTACAAGCTCCGAAACTAGAAAAACAAATTACGTCCATTGTTGCAAAAGCAAGAAATTTGATTAAAAAGATGAATAAAATAATATCTAAGCTTTGATCCAAAAAACTTTCATTATACAATAGAGTGACGGAAAATAACATTTTAGTGAATACAAGATTAATAGCTTTTATACTTTAGTTTTTCTAATGGTGATCGGATTTTTTTGAAAACTAGTATTAATATTGCAATTTATTAACTTTTGGTTGAATTTCTTTCTTTATCTTTAAATTTTGTAATATGATATATAATTCTCTAGCTTCTAAAACTGAAAAATAGTGAAAAATAGAGCTAGAAAATCCAGTTGGATTGCTAAACAAATAAAGAAAATAAGGAGTTAGTTGAAATATAATGGCGAAATAGAATAAAAATAAAATAACAAAACGGAAAAGTTAGGTAAAAGATGATTTTTGTCATTTATAATTCAAGCAAAATGAAAATACTTGAAAAAAAAAATTAAGGAAAAATGAAAAGAAAATAGGAGATCTCTCCATGCATGTGATGTGAGTTGTGAAAGAAATTAAAGCAGGTAAGCTAGAATATAGTAGTAATGTGGATAGGGGTAAAATGGGAAATGCACACTCATCTTCAATTCATACACTGCATTTTACTCTCTTCCCATTCTTCACATGCTCAAGGGAACCCTTTTCTGCCACCCCTTTTGTTTTTTTATTACCAAAAAATTGATGATTGGGTTTAAATGGATTTGGGAATGCTGAATCAATCATCAACAAGTTCAAGATTCTCATTCCTCTCTCTCTCTCTCTCTCTCTCTCTCTCTCTCTCTCTCTCTCTCTCTCTCTCTCTGGACCACTTTCAAGTTTCAATACTGCTACTTCCTCTGACAATGTGCACTATGCTTGTATGTGAAACAATTTTTAGATTTTCTATTTACTAATTTTGCTGTGGCATGATTTTCCAAAGGTTTATTTTTCATGTGATTATTTCACAAGTACACTCATATATACATATGTGTGTATATATATTGGTATATATAAATAGAAATATGAGATGTTCACATTCCCATCTTAAATTTGATGTATCTATATATCAATGACATATATTGTAGCATGCGTGAGAATTAATGAACTCATTCTTCGTGATTTCGTGTTTAAAATGATCTGCAATATAAGGTCTCAATAATTCTAATTTAAGCTTTATTAAGTTAACTATATGAGTAGATAAATGGAACTGAAATTAATCTTGAATCTGTAATCATGTAAAATGAAATAAATAAGAGTAACATATATATATATATATATATAAATAATTAGCATGTTGAATCTTGATATTAATGTTGGATTATTCAAATATATTATTACGTAAGGCTGGGTTTGCATCGGTTCAATAATATATCATATATGCACACATGTGATGTATTATCTTCTACGACATATTTATTTTATTTTCATTATTTATTTTATCTTAATATTTCTTAATGACAACTAGCTCGCTCTCTCTCTCTCTCTCTCTCTCTCTCTCTCTCTCTCTCTCACATTTAAGCTTAAGCTTAAAGCATGATGCATTTCTCCTCATCCAAGCAAAGCTGTAAAGTTATGCACTTTAAAATGTGTATAAAAAATCTTGGAAATTAATTTTGCCGACACTATAAATCTGATGGCGGGAATGACATTACATTCTGAATTTATTGGCGCTAAAATAATGCGTATGATTAATTTGTAATTAAGCGACAATCAAACAATGAAAAACAAAACAAAAAATAATGGGCTCGAATTTTTGGTTGAAGCTTCCTATCGTTGTAACGAGCACATATTATTCTGGGCACGTGACAGATATTAGATAAATCGAATTTACAGTACATGAAATTGAGTATTTAAAGAATTAAATAAATAATCTAACTAGCTCAAAATTATTTTCTCATGTATTGCTCGCGGTGTATATTAAAAGTCATCCTTAAAAATTATTAATTAATCAGCTAAATTTGGCTACTTAAAGATATTAACTATTCATCACATAGTAAAAAAAAATAGGATTCATAATATGTTCAATTTCAAGTTGATAGATTTAATTATGTATATTCTTTGGTTAAAGCTTGAGTTTAGTTGTGTGTGCGCGTGTTTGAGAGAGAGAGAGAGAGAGAGAGAGAAGGGCGAGGATCAATTTGACTGACATTATTGTAGAGAGAGATAGGAATGAGTTAGTCCAAGTCAAATCAGAATATTAATTTGCTGGCAATCATATGAGATAATATCTTGATCTTTGTATAATTGCATGTAACTAATCCTTAATTTGGTTGAAATTAAGGATTAACAGCGCAAGTGATTAGTTGTCATCTGTGTCGAGTAGCAGGGTAGGATTATACATTGTACTTGAGCATATATTCAAAAAAAAAACATGTTTTACAGGGTGTGTTTGCCTAAACTCACCAATATGTTTCATTATTCTTAAAAGGGTTAATTGCCTGAAAATACATTTTGGGAGCTTTTTTGATTTTTCACATGTTTTAAAAAATGTAGTTTTAATAACATGAAATTTGCACTTGTTTGATTTTTCATATGATTTTCAAATTTGGGCACTCTAATCTGATCAAAATCGATCAAAAAATCATGTATTCTAAGATAATTTGGTGTCCACGTAGAAATCTCCAACAACCACGTTACTTCAGTTTATATATTTTAAGGCAATTAACTCTTTTAAAATTTTATAAAGCAAGTTTTTTTCAAAATAATATTAATAAAATTGGTGAACGATTAAAGTCTAGTAAGATTATATCTTTAACATATGAAATGGGATCAGCCGTGGCATTTCCTGTGCCAAATCTTTAAAAAAAAATTATTTATTATAATTTATTTTAATTTAATTTTTTTTTATTTTTAGTTCATCCTTCACCAATTAGAGTATATTAAAGAAAAAAAAAAGTTATGGCACACAATATAAAATATGGATGGGCACAAGAGATCTGAACCGTTAATATATAGACACAAATTTGCCAGGAAATGTATATTTTCTTGTTTCGATCCTATATCTAATTTAAAGAGTTAATTTTTTGTTTACAATTAATCCAATATATTTTCCTAAGTAATATCATAATCGATTGTGCACCTCTTGTGGACAAATTAATTATGTGCCCATCTAAGTTCTGACCCATAAGTTGCCACGTGATTAGAGCTCATTTTTTTTCCTTTTCATTTAAAATTCACTATTTTTTTTTTGTGAATACTAGATAAATAGATAGATAGATGGATGGAAGATCAGTTCAGAAATAATTCTCAATGAGGGGATGAATTACTAGATTTGTTACAAAATCGTGTTACATTGTCTATTCCCTTTTCAGATTTATTAGTTTTTCTCCAAAAAAAAAAAAATTGAAAAACTATTTACAATATAATCGACCATATTCAATATTTATGGACAAAAAACTGAGGTTAAATAAATCTATAAATACTAAGTATGAATTAAGTAATTAAGTAAAATGGGGATGACCTGGTGGTGGAGTGAGGTTGTTTGGAGATCAAAGGTCACGAGTTCGAATCTCTTCAATATCACCAGGTCGGGTGTGTGAGTAAAAAAAAACTATAATAATCAATTATTAAATAAAACTAAAATTTAAATATTGAAAAAAATTAATTATAAACTCTAAGTATGTATAATTAATAAACTTTAATTAAGAAAAAAAAACTAATAGTAATCTCAAACATATTACAAGCAGCAACTTATAAATGAACCTCGCTCTTACGATGATGTCGACCAAAATTAATTGGCTGAGCAAGCCTTTAATTAATAGTAATATTTTCCGGTATTATAAGTGATACTTTTTATAATTCAAAAATTATAGTAATAATTACAGAAATGTCGCCGTCTTTTATTTTACCAGTATTTTTCAGTAAAAAATTGTGATACTTTTCTCGGGGTCTAAGGCAGGATTAGGTTGGATTTGAAGCGGTACCCGCCCATATGATATAAGGCTTGTGTGGAGAATTTGCTTTGTATTATATATATAATTAAGCTAACTTGCATATGACAAATGTTACTTTATTTTGCATCTATGGTTAGGCACATGATGAAATATTTTATTTAACCAAAATGATAAAGAACAAAGAAGAAGCCAAAAAGCTTTTGGTGTTAATTAAACACTTTATAATCATGACTTTATCCCTTTTTATGCTAGATCTTGCTTTCTCTAATCACGTGAATACTCAATTATCAGTCTTAATTTATTACTACATTCTCACTTTGCAACGTATTATCATACCAATCGCACTCTCACAATTTTTTTTTAAAAAAAATATATTTTTCTCCCCAGTTATTTGTATCAATTTTGTAAATTATACGTACTTATAGTAATGTGTTAGTAAGATGAATGATAGTTTTAAATATTTTTTTTTTGTAATTTCAAAATATAACAACTTCTTTTGAAAATGGATGGAATTACAGTACATATAGTTCATTAAAAGCATTAAAAAAAGACCATGTAGCTACAAAAGAAGAATTTTGCAGAAGGCTAGGTAGGGAATAAATAGACTTACATTACCACTATTTGAATAATTAATGAGAATAGTGTTAATAGATTTGTAGACTATAGAATCCTATAAGCAAGCTAAGCTTGCTAGAAGATCAAATTAATTAAAGTATAGAATTGGTGAAAAAATTCATAACTAAAACATTCCATATTAATACCTATATATTCCCTATTTTGTAGGTCTAACATATGTACATAACAAATCTCAAGGTATAAATCAATTAAAGAAATTAGGCATACTACTATATATTCTATACGGCTATACCATTTCTTACCAATAATGTTTTCATTTTCTTAGGGTAATTACAGTTTGATACTTGACCTTTCGATCTTTTAATAAAAATGTCCCGACCTTTATATATTTATAGTTTGATATCCAACCTTGTAAATTTTTATCAAATATATCACATAATCAACTATCTTGTACCTTATAGCATATGTGGACTGCTAGAAATCTTATGTGGATTTTTAAAATGTCACATCATACCTGAAAAAAATATTAGAAACTTAAATTTTCATATAAGTTAAATAAATTACCCTTTCACTTTTAAACTGTAGTTTATGTAAACTCGATGCCAAAGTTACGTCAATTTATCTCTTGTAAATGTACGTATATAATTTATATAAAAATGCCTTAAATCATTTCTTTTTTTTTTTATATATATTGATCTAATGTCAATTAAAATATTTACGTATATTATTACCATCACTTGTTGAGGGATGTCGTACCTAAAATTCGACAAGAATACACATAATTATCCATTTTTCAGAGATTGTAAAAAAAAAATTATTTAAATCTTTTATATATCATGTGAATAGTTAATTATTAAATAATGTATGAATGAATATGATCACCATAACATTACAAATTCGGCTTCGATATAAATTTAGAGTAGAATATCGAAGGTGTGACAAATGACAAGGACAAACTTAAGTTTGCAATAAAGTAAAAAAATAATATATTCCTCTTTTTCCTCGGGAACATATGATTGTTAAAACTACGTTTCACAAAAATAGTCCAAAATTGACTGTCAAAATGACCGTTCAAACTTTAAAGCTCCTTTTGTTGGTGTAAAGGTATTCATTGCTTTCATATATTCCAAATAAATTTTTTCACATTATTTTCGAATTAATTCCTATTTTAGCTTCTTTTTTTTTTCTTACGAAGAGATTAACCCTCAGCCGCCAACACACTTAATAAATAACGTTCACGTGCGGTAGATCATGTTTGAAATTATACAAAAAAGATAAACCGTGTTTGAAAAATTAAGTGTGACAAGAGTCAGGTTCACATCTAATGATATTGGTGATATTCGAACTTGACATCTGAACTTACACCACGCACTCCACCACTAAGCTATGCCTGAAACTAAACATTCTATGTCATTGACTAAACGATTTAATTACCACTATTTTATACATTCATAATGTCTTACTAAACAGTATAATTCATACATATTCTAATTTTAAATGAATAAATTTATGTTTTCTCTAAAAAAAGTAGGAATAAATATGACGATATGCGTGAGACGTTTATATAGATTAAAGCTAAATAGATGATAAATTTAAGTAATATTTTTGGATTAAGAAATACTTATTTTGTTCAATATATATATAGTCTACCTGTAATTTTGAATGTAAAAAAAAAAGGTTATGCTTTCAAACAAATAAATAATTCTAATGTTTTTCAAAACATTAATTGATTAAGATAAATTCCAAAATCCATTCCTATAACTATTATTTTCAGCCGAATTATTATCTATGTGGAAAATCTGAGATTCAACCCATATAATCGGAATTGTTGGAATTATATATAGTACTATTGAATATAAAACTAATACTATACATTTTTTTTTGGAGCACTTTTCCCATCCCATGAGTTTTTCATGTAAGCAATTCATTGTGCATGTGCATGTGTATATATATCCATGAATTAATTTTATTTGTTTTACGATTAGGGTAATCTACAGTCGTTATTGAGACTTCAAATTTCTAACAATTCTACCGGACAATTCATACACCACATTTCTATATCGAATAAAGTTTAATTTATTGAAGCTCAACACAATACACAACTAATTGAGCTCAAAAATGAAATGTTAAATCTCACTGAAAACCCAATTTATTGTCCCAACTCCTAAGCAAAAAAAAATTGATAACGTTATAGGGAGCAATTAGAGTACTACTAACCCCAACATAGGGGAAAGAAAACATAAGTTAAATAGCAAGTTGTGAAGTTTAAGGTTTCCCAATGCAAATGTAAGGCAAAACGTACACTTTCCACATTAGTTTCAGCCACTAATTAATTCCAATCTGTCTCATAATCACTTTTAAATTCCTTAATCTTGTGCGCTTAACATCATTAGAGCCGATGTTGCACAACCACAACACGATTATCCATAATTTGTTGCCGACTTCCCTATATTTTTATGGTTAGTCTCTCTCTCTCTCTCTCTCTCTCTCTCTCTCTCTCTCTCTCACACACACACACACACACACACACACACACACACACACACACACATATATATTAAATAATAATACTAATGCGATAGGGTTATATATATTAATAATCTTCTCCTATCAACTTGCCTAGGGGGTTGCACTAATCCTTTTATTTCAGTGTCTACACCCCCTAACGGTTCATCTCTCTCTCTCTCTCTCTCTCTCTCTCTCTCTCTCTCTCTCTCTCTCTAAATATTTAGTCCCATATTCTTCTATATTTTGTGAAGCCCTCAACTATATAGTCTCGATTTTATACTTTCTTAATATTATTATGAGTTAATTGTCGAAAAATTCACTATCTTTAAACGATTTTACAATTTAGACTCGATTTTTAATTAAAACATTGCAATAATAAGTCAGTCTTTCAAATATGTAGCAAATTTGACACATTCAAATTGTTTAGACGATATTTTTTCTACATGTACAAATTAATTCAGTTTTGAGATGGCGAATATATGTGAGTTTTTTTTTTATCGTACACTGTCAGTTTTTCAATCGGAGTAATTTTTTGGGTATCTATTTTGCTACAAATTAAAATGTTGGATTATTATATATTTTAACGTTTTAAAAGTTGTGTTAAATTGTAAGTAATTTTTTTGACAATTAACCCAATTATTTTTTAGTCATTTAATAATACCTTCTTGATCTTGAAAATTATT
The DNA here is from genome assembly GCA_026008535.1 of Perilla frutescens. Taxonomy (NCBI): domain Eukaryota; kingdom Viridiplantae; phylum Streptophyta; class Magnoliopsida; order Lamiales; family Lamiaceae; genus Perilla; species Perilla frutescens. The sequence goes on from BRKX01000018.1 coordinate 44,886,197, forward strand.
ATGAGTCACAAGTTTTATTAAATATGACTATAAGAAGTTTAGTTGGATATGTTATTTTCTTGAATAATTTGGGTTGAGAAATTATTTGTGATCGAACGGGCATTATACGAAAGCTATAGATTGGGCCCTAAAGCAATTTGAAAGACCACATAAGTCATAGAAAGGAATGGGAAATTAAACATTGGCCCATATAAGTATCTTGAATTCTTGAAGCCTTCTTACACTTTTGGGCTATTTTGGTAGGTATAGTTTTATTTTCCTCATTTCTATATTTTAAATAGGCTAAACCATTATTTATATCCCAAACTATTTTCATTTTCTCAAATCTATCCCAAACTAACACTTTTATAAATTAAATACTTAAACTATTAATAACTAATCAAATATATCCCCTAATACATTTTTTTGGCTAAAATCGGAACTAAAAAAAGAGTTAAAAGAATTAGAATAAAGATATCATGTCATAGATATGATGGACTTGGCTATGACATAAGAAGAAGATGTATTTAGCCGAAACATTAGGTAATTTTTTTTTTTTATCTAAAAAGGTATTTGGGGATAGATTTTATTAGTTTTTTAATAGTTTGAATATTTAACTGATAAAAGTGTTAGTTTGGGATAAATTTAAGAAAATGGATATAGTTTAGGATATAAATGACGATTTAGCCTTTTAAATATTCTTTTTATGATTAGGTGGGCTCAAAAAGTTGTCAACTGGGCCAGTTTATTCCCCAAGGCCCAAGTGGGCTTATAGGCCGGCAAAACTGCACAACTCAATCTAGGACCACTAGTGAAACGAACTGAGCTTAAGCTAGTTTTTCATAAAATATATGAGTATAACTTAACTCAAAATAGGTTGGGTTGGGCCAAGCTTTAGCCAGCCTTTGAGTGAGTTTTGCATAATTTTTTAATTTTTTTTTAAGAGAAGCATGTATATAAAGGTTTATACATACATCATATAGGTAACACTTTTCATATGCACAAAATGACAAAAAAATATGACATCCATATGATGTAGTTAAACTTATATAAAATTTTATACGATCACAATTTCTCCAATTTAATTGAATATACGCAAATAATACTTAAAATAAATATATTTTCATAATCTTTCATTTAATATTTCACATGGATATTTTTGAGCGAAGAAATATGGACGGTAAATACTAAACATTCATTTTTGATGCATGTAAAAACTCTAAATAAAATTAAATTCTAAAAAATAATTACTATAAATCTTAATTGAAATATAATAAATCATAATTGTGACTAATAAACCCTGGATACATCCAAGCTGGATGTAATAAACCCCAAAAAACCTAAACTCTAAAACACATATCCTAAATTGAAAATTAGTGAACCCTAAAACTAATGTAAACTAATTTAATTATTTTTATTCGGCGACTCGTGCAGTGCACTCGTCTGACGTTAACATGTGGACTCGTGCACTGCGCTTGACAATTATTATTTTTTTCAAAATAAATATATATTTTTCAGGTTTTCAGAGGATACTTTTAGTATAATGAGTGATACTTTGTTAGGGATTTTTTTTGTCTAAATGGATAAAAGTAGACAAAAGTAAATAGTAATTGGGAAAAAATAACAACTTTTAAAAATAGGTAGTTTGTTAGGCAATTTGTACTATATTAGACTTGGTCGCCATACCCAATGATTGGTACATTGTACTTTTGGCAGGCATTAAATGCACCTAACAGCCGAAACCCTAATTCTAAAAATGAAACCCTAACAGCCTCGATTATATTTAGTAAGCCTCGATTAATTTTTAGCCGTGATTATTTACTCAAAATCACCTCGATTGAAATTACAATATTCGATTAATTCATAGCCTCGATTAATTTCCTAAGTTGAGCCTCGATTATGATGATTTAAGAAGAATTGGTGATTTAAATATCAATTCTCCTGAAATCGATGCTTCATCGATTAATTATGTATCAATCGATACTTCCTCGATTAATTTTTAATAAGCATAGATTAAGAAAAAACTATCCTCGATTTCTTTTTTAACATTGCCTCGATTAGATATTTAAATTTCATCGATTATTTTTAAAATCAAATATCGACAATAGCAAATAAGAAAAGGGAAAAAGCAACAAGTTTTAAAAGTAGGAACGATTACTTTTCTAACTATGAACGATTAATATCTAACCATTATTGATTAATGTTATTAACCATCGATCATGCAATTTTATCGAGACCTTCATTTAAAAGAATTGAGGCAATGTTCCCTACAATTAATCATGATTTTTTTGTGAATGCATTTATTTCTTGTGTAAGGTAGGTACTGAGTTTCAATAAATAAAAAGAAAAGCTTGTTGTCTTCATTAAATGAAAAGAAGGGGAAGGTAGGACCGAATTAATGAAAAGAAGGGGATGTTGTACCGAATTAAATACATTCTAATGTTTTATAACGAGGTAGGTGAAATTTCTGAATAAATAGATGTAGAATCCGGAGCTCATTCACACTACAATACAAATCTTATTCACAAAAATCATACAAGTTTTTATTCACACTACACTACAAATCGACGAAGAATAGCAAAAGTTGGAGAAATTTTTTCGAGCAAGGGGGCGAAAGAAAAGATTTTTCTGGAGAAAAAATAGTGCACGGAAATTTTCACCAATTTTCAAAGGTACGTTTTGTACTCCATTTTTTTGAATTTATTTTGCAAATATTTATTATTTTGATTATATATTGCATGTGTTGTTAGATTTACTTTGAAAATAGGTGACATAGAGTGATACGTCCTTTTTTTGGAATTGACTGTTACTGTTTAATTTAGGTTAATTGTTGTTGGTTTTGAATTTAGTCGATATTTATGTGATTTTGAGGGTTGTATAATGTTAAACTTTGCACAATCGATGCTGTTATAGAAGCATTTAGGCTGTGAAAAATTATTCGATGCCTTCATTGATATAATCGATGCCGTAGAATATAATCGATTAGTGCCTTGATTGATTATTTGATATTAATTGTGGTTTATTTGTTGTTAATTGTGGATTATTTGTTGTTAATCGATGACTAGCTTTCTATCGAGGAGCATAAAAAATAATCGAGGCCTTCCTCGATAATTAAAATAATAATCGAGGCCTTCCTCGATTAAATTACACAAACGAAAACTAATCGAGGCCTTCCTCGATTAAATTACACAAACGAAAACTAATCGAGGCCTTCCTCGATTAATTTGAAAAATAAAAACTAATCGATTAGTTAAAAAAAAATTAATCGAGTTACTAATCGATTAATTTTAGAAACAAAAACTAAATCGAGTCACTAATCGATTAATTAAAAAAAATTAATCGAGGCACCAATTTATTAATTAAGAAAAATTAATAGTTTTAAATAAAACTAATTGATTAGTAGTTTAATAAAAAAAAAACTAATCGATTAATAGTTTAAAAAAAAAACTAATCGATTAATAGTTTAAAAAAAAACTAATTGATTAATAGTTTAAAAAAAAACTAATCGATTAGTACTTTAATTAAAAACAAACTAATCGATTAATAATTTTAATAAAAACTAATCGATTAGTACTTTAATTAAAAACAAACTAATCGATTAATAATTTTAAAAAAAACTAATCGATTAATAGTTTAATTAAAACTAATCGATTAATAATTTATTTAAAACTAATCAATTAATAATTAAAAAAAACTAATCGATTAATATTTAAAAAAAAACTAATCGATTAGTTTTAAAATAAAGCTAATAGCCTAATCAATGCGGTTTTTAGAATTAATCGAGGAGATTTTATTAATTGAAGTTAATTTAAAGTTAATAGAGGCTTGGGGTTTATAGGGTTTTAGGGTTTACGGCTTTAGGGTTTAGTGTTTTATAGGGTTTAGGGTTTAAGAGGGTTTAGGGTTAAATTGTGATCTCATATAGCATTGTTTATAAATTGCAGACGGTTAGACGCCGCATTATTGTACGTCACAGTGGACGATGGGAGAGATCAGAATATGTAGATGGGGAGGAACAACTCGTGACGATGTCATCCGATAAGCTGTGTTTTAGCTCGCTGGTGAGGGAGGTTCACAAGTTGTTGCGGACTGACCCGAACAGGATCGAGTATGAATTATTTTACCTCACCAGCACCAATACTGGCAGACGGATCATAGCATCTTTGCAAGATGATGGAGATTTGCTCGATTTGCTTCACGAGCAGACTACTGAGATGGTCGTGTACGTGATTTCAAGACAGTTGGAAGGTTCTGGAGCCGGACCATCTATGAGGGACGACTATGTTCCCTACTTTTCACATGCAGAGACGCATGGTCCTACTGCAGAAGAAGAGGGAGAAGGAGAAGAAGAGGCAGAAGGAGAAGAAGAGGGAGAAGAAGAAGAAGAACAAGAACAAGAAGAGGTGAATGATAGAACGAGGTTGGTGGAGTCACTGTTGACAAAATTCAGTGGCTGGCTTCGTTCTTTTGCTGATCGTACAGACATATTACTGTGCTTGACGGGAGTCGTCCCACCATCTAATGCACGATCAATAGCCCGATCCACATACTCCTGGACACGGGGCGCAATAGTCGTGTCAATAAGCTCCTGGACACGGGGCATCACTCGATCCACAATCCTCTGAATGAAACTCTCTGAGGGCTCCCCACTGCTCGGCGTGCGATCCCTCCTCGAACGCTTCATTCCCCAAGCTCGAGGAGGGCTCTCTGGATCAATCGAATCAGCCGTGTGCACTGATGCATCCTCAGTGGGGGGCCGGGCTCCAGGCTCAGTATGATCTGGCTCGTCCCTCAATGCCCGACTAGTCGATGGTCGACTGGTCGCCTGACGGCCCGTCTGTGGTGTCCGAGCAGCTCTGGTGCCTCGAGCTGATGGGGGGACAACCTCCTCTGCCGATGTGGAACAACAAGATGCCACATTTGCAAGCATCTTCTTCTTGTTCCCGGATCGAGCGGGAACAAATCTCACGCTCTGAGCTCCAGGCTCCAACTGCAAGCTCATGTAATATGAAGTTGCCGTCTCCTCGGGAGATAGCACCAACGTAACCACACATGACTGCAGGGAATTAATAATAATATCATTAAGATGAATTAACAAATATAGATCGAAGATTCTAAATATATCAAGAAACATCAAAATGTACCACTCGCTGTAATAAGGTGGCTGGGTCGGTGGCAGGGAGTCTGAATGTCCACCTCAAACATCGAGGCACAGTGAGCTGTCCACTGTGCACACCAGCCTCAGTAGCCAACTCCGGTATCACCTCACAAGCCCATACATGTAAAGTGGATTAATGGATTAGTTACGTATTCACTTGATTTAAACTAATTTAGAACAATTAAATTTAAACTAATTACCTGGAGTGCCCAGATCGGCCCGTAAAAATGATACTGTCCCGATCCTTTCCCGCCCATAGTCTCTCGAGTCCTGGGGACGAGGCCAATGTAGTGCATCAACGACTGGTAAGAATATGCACCCCATGGAAACGAGTTCCATCGCTCCACATCCTCCGCTAGCGCCCATACCCATGGATCCACGTACCGGTACTGATCTAGGCACAGAATCATCCGGTATATGAACAAAATGTTCGCAACCTTCACATAATCCGCAGCGTCTCTGGCCATCCCTGCTCTTTGAACCTTTCCTCCATCTGTTTGATTGTCGTTCGCTTCCCTTCGAATAAACGGTGGTAGACAGATCTCGATGGAACAATATGATCGCCATGAGGATAGAATGTCGAGCTGCCGAATCGTAAACCTGACACCAAGGCGTACTCACTCGGACCGAACCGCAGCTGGGAGTGATGAATGTGAAACCATGCCTCCCGCCCCACACGTGCACGATCCAGCGCGTGTACCTCGAACGTCATCAGCGCGTGTATGACCCTCTTCTGGACATCACCACCTCTGTAGTCCAGAAAATATCCGAAACAACCCGATCTGAATAGTCGGACGGTGTCACCACCAATCGCGAGCAGTGTGTCTCTAATCATGTCAATAGCACCTGGGATGGCATACACGACGATCGAGGTCTTCCGGCTCCGTAACGGCAGTCTAACCCAATCAATCTAACAACATTTTCAAAATTAAAACTAATAAAGTAAATTCTTTTAATATTTCATATAAATTGGAATTCCTTAAAATTTAAATTTACGCTTTTTTAGTTTTTTTTTTAAAATTATTAATCGATTTTTTTAAATTATTAATCGATTAGTTTTAATTAAACTATTAATCGATTAGTTTTTTTTAAAATTATTAATCAATTCGTTTGTTTTTAATTAAAGTACTAATCGATTAGTTTTTTTTAAATCTATTAATCGATTAGTTTGTTTTTAATTAAAGTACTAATCGATTAGTTTTTTTTAAAACTATTAATCGATTAGTTTGTTCTTAATTAAAGTACTAATCAATTAGTTTTTTTTTAAATTATTAATCGATTAGTTTTTTTAATTAAAGTACTAATCGATTAGTTTTTTCTAAAATTATTAATCGATTAGTTTGTTTTTAATTAAACTACTAATCAATTAGTTTTTTTTTAAATTATTAATCGATTAGTTTTCTTTTAATTATTAATCGATTAGTTTTAATTAAACTATTAATCGATTAGTTTTTTTTAAACTATTAATCAATTAGTTTATTTTTAATTAAAGTACTAATCGATTAGTCTTTTTTAAAACTATTAATCGATTAGTTTGTTTTTTTATTAAACTACTAATCGTTTAGTTATTTTTTTAAATTATTAATCGATTAGTTTTTTTTATTTATTAATCGATTAGTTTTAATTAAACTATTAATCGATTAGTTTTTTTTTAAATTATTAATCAATTAGTTTGTTTTTAATTAAACTATTAATCGATTAGTTTTTTTTAAAACTATTAATCGATTAGTTTATTTTTAATTAAAGTACTAATCGATTAGTCTTTTTTAAAACTATTAATCGATTAGTTTGTTTTTTATTAAACTACTAATCGTTTAGTTTTTTTTAAATTATTAATCGATTATTTTTTTTATTTATTAATCGATTAGTTTTAATTAAACTATTAATCGATTTGTTTTTTTTTTAAATTATTAATCAATTAGTTTGTTTTTAATTAAAGTACTAATCGATTAGTTTTTTTTAAAACTATTAATCGATTAGTTTGTTTTTAATTAAAGTACTAATCGATTAGATTTTTTTAAAACTATTAATCGATTAGTTTGTTTTTAATTAAAGTACTAATCGATTAGTTTTTTTTTAAATTATTAATCGATTAGTTTTTATAATTATTAATCGATTAGTTTTAATTAAACTATTAATCGATTAGTTTTTTTTAAAACTATTAATCGATTAGTTTGTTTTTAATTAAACTACTAATCGATCAGTTTTTTTTAATTATTAATCGATTAGTTTGTTTTTAATTAAACTATTAATCGATTAATTCCTCGATTGTTTTTTTCTACTTAATCGATTAATGCCACACTTAATTTTTTAATTAATCGATTAGTGCCTTGATTAATTTTTCTTAATTAATAAATTAGTGCCTCGATTAATTTTTTTTTACTTAATCGATTAGTTTGTTTTTAATTAAGCTACTAATCGATTAGTGTTTTTTAATTATTAATCGATTAGTTTGTTTTTAATTAAACTATTAATCGATTAATTCCTTGATTGTTTTTTTTCTACTTAATCGATTAATGCCACACTTAATTTTTTAATTAATCGATTAGTGCCTTGATTAATTTTTCTTAATTAATAAATTAGTGCCTCGATTAATTTTTTTACTTAATCGATTAGTGACTCGATTTAGTTTTTGTTTCTAAAATTAATCGATTAGTTACTCGATTAGTTTTTTTAAGACTTAATCGATTTCATTATATATTCCTCGATTTATATGAAATTAATCGATTTAAATTAAATATTAATCCATCTTGATTACTCTTAAATTAATTGATTAGTCTTAAATTAATCGATTAATTTTTTTTTAATTTAATGGAGGAAGGCCTCGATTTGGTTTAAATTAATCGAGGAAGGCCTCGATTAATTTGTGTTTTTTGATAATTAATCGAGGAAGGCCTCGATTTGTATTAAATTAATCGAGGACTTCATCGATTTTTTTTTTAAATTAAGGTTCCTCGATTAATTAATGTTCATCGATTAGTCTAATGAAGGTCATCGATTGATGTTAAAACATAATAGCATCGGTTAGTCCACAATTAGTATCTAACAAGCATCGATTAATATCAAACAACCAACCATTATATTCATAAAATCATAATAGCATCGGTTAGTCCACAATTAGTTTCTAATCGATTAATATCAAACAATCAACCATTAGTTTCATAAAAGCATAATAGCATCGACTAATTAGTTTCATAAAAGCAAAAGAGCATCGACTAACATGAATATCATCGGCTAATTAGTTTCATAAAAGCATAATAGTATCGACTAATTAGTTTCATAAAAGCAAAAGAGCATCGGCTAACATGAATATCATCGGCTAATTAGTTTCATAAAAGCATAATAGCATCGACTAACACAAACATTCATAAAACGTGCCAAAAAACGTGAGCATTGGAAAATTACTTGAGAAGAAGACCCGGCCGGCGGTTGTCCTTGCACTCCGTCCATTTTCCGGCGACCAAGTTCCAACAGAGACGGCGGCGTGCGGTTGTTCCGAGAGAGAGAGAGAGATTATCGAAGAAGAGAGAGACCCAGTGGCTTCAACTGGTTTTTTCGATGTTTAAGTGCTTCGTTCTTCAAGAATATCGAAGAAGATAGAGAAGAGAAAGGGTGGGTGATTTTTGCTTCTAAATAATCGAAGAGGAGACAAGGTTGGGTGCTGCTATATGTTCAAAATTATCGAGAGAAAGAGAGAGAGAGAGAAGGGTGGTTGGGATGGTTGGGATAATAAAGATTTCAAAACCCTAGTCATTAATATTCTATTTTTGGGAAGTACAATAAAACAGCTTTGTGTATGGCTTTTCTGAAAACAAAAGTACAAAAACTTTGATTTGGTGGGCCCGACCCTTGATTGTTGCAAAACCTAACTACACAGTGTCGATATAACTATTTGATTTTAAATCCTGTTGCTTTTTCCATTTAACTATTTGCTTTTGTCTATTTTAAAATTTCCCCCATTTTTTTTTGTAGGCGAGTTGACGTGATCCGTTTGAAATAAGTTTATTTACACTTGATGTATACAAATAAAAAATATACTATTACTTTTTGTATACATATATACATGAGCCGGACTTTCGTACACACCCATCTGATGGGCAGCTCGACCTAAAATCTAGTTCAAAGTACGGCCCAATCCCAAAAAATATTATAAAACTGGTAACCGTTGCGTTCTCAATTTTTTCCAAAACTTCAAATGATCATAACCTTGCCATTTTAATTGGATTTAAGTAAAAAATATATCAAACTAAAGATCTTTAATGAACCTTCATTTAAGATCTCGTATAGACATGTTTGGACAAAAAATTATGGGCGGGGAATACAATACGAAATAAAAAGGATTAGTTTGACTAATGTATGTCCAAATAAAATATGGAATTGCTCTAACTTGACTGCGTTTAAATTAAGCTGGATTTGGTCAACGGCTTATTTCTAAGTAAGCTTTGAGTGTGCACGTCACATTATCGAGTAGAGATCCTCTAGTTCCACTTGTGTGTGCCAAGCGTGTGCCATCATTAAAATTATATATTGTTAATAATGTTTTTTATAAAAATAAAATTTATTTTATCATAACTAATAATAATTAATATTTATTGTAAAAAAATTAAAATTTTAAAAAATTATATACCCTAAGTTTGGAATAATCAACCCCAAAAATCAATTATATTAACTAAAAAATTAAAATTAAATATTAAAAAATAATTATAAACCCTAATTGGATGGAATAACCCTAAATAATAATGTAAAATTATACTAAATCAAAAGAAATTAAAATTGAAGAAAAAAATAAAAAAAAAAGATAATAATTTTGAGGTGTGGCAGACGGTTGGCACACACAAGTTGGAACTAGAGGATCTCAAGTGTACATTATCATTCATATTTGATCAGTTTAAAATGTTTTGTTTCAATTTTTCCTTTTTTGAGTCATCTACTATTCACAGAAGATAAAGAAAAATTTATTTAGAAGTTAAAATAGAGAGAACTTTGACAGTAGTTTTTTTTTTTCTAGAATAACTTGACTAATAATATGTATATTTTCCGAAATAACTTTTGGCATAAAAATAAAATAAAATACGTTTAATAAGATAAAAGCTTGAAGAGAATTAAATGGGTCTTTAATGACAAAAACACGACATTGGTGTTTGAGCAAAATATGATGAACATGTATTTTTTAAAAGTAAGTTGATTACATTCTTTAATCACTTATGAAAAATTTATAACACCCACATTTATAAGCTCAGCCATCAATTAAAACAATTTCAATAATATTCTATCGTGAAACATTATTTAATTGAGTTTAAATTATTGTACGAGTAGTATAAATATGCTATTCTCGTTTTTTTTTTTAAGTGAAGTACAAATAAGTTATTTATGTACATGCGGTGTATATAAATAGAGAAAATTTCATTTTTGGTCTCATAGGACATGTTTGATTTTGGTCCCAATATTATCATTTTTGATCTCAAAGGACATGAACTATCATTTTTAGTCCACTGTTACGGTTTTCGTTAAAAATATTATCGATTTTGGTCCTAAAAAAAAATTCCATAAAATTTTCACAAGTTGATTGGAGGCAAAATTGAAATGGTTTGGAGTGAAATTTAACCTGATTTGGAGCCAAAATTCCCACTAACATACATGTATATATATATCTAATCACCAAATCATCAAAATACAACTCTCAAACCATCAAAACACAACTATCACCACCATTAAAAGACAACAAAAATCACAAAACCAACAATAAACTCCAAGTTTATAAACTAAAATCATTGTTTAACAGACATTACTTCAACCCAAGCTCAACTAAAAATAAGAAAAAAACATTCTTACAGACAAAAGTAAGTAACAAGTTCAACCTCAAGTTCAACAACTAACAACATTCATACATGTAAAAGCAAGTGCCAGCAAGAGCAGAACACTCTTCAACCATTTTCACCCTTCTTCTTCTTCTTCTTCTTCTTCTTCTTCTTCTTCTCTAATGCAGACTTCAATCTACACAATGTTATAAATTTCTTACCTTCTGTAGTGAATACATTCATGCTTTCCTTAATAATCTCCTTCCCCTTTGACACACCACCAATAACCTCATTTGGATAGAAGCCCATAGGTGGGGGAGCTCTGATTTGAATGTCCTTCTATTTGGGTTGTGTAGCATTGACTGCATTAGATATATTATATGCATCCTCTGATGGTTTCTCTCCATTCACAACAGCCTCTCTTTGTGGAATATTGCTAGCAAAATGAACTTGTTTTTTTGTCTAAATATTATGAAGTCAATAAAATGAAGTATGCGGAAATATTAAACATATTGTTTGTAACTTACAAGCTGTTTTCCCCCTGTATAGTTGTTGGTTTGATTTTGGTGCTGGAACTTGGGAACTTATCTATAAAATCCATCAATGATGCATCTTCATTTGCTTCACTATAGGGTAGTCAGGTTGATCTTCAATTACCTAAGGAACATATAATGCATACAATTAGATCATAAAAAGATTAAATAATAAGAATAAATATATGTAACTATAACATATATGGAATTGACCTTTCTCACTTCATATCCAAGTTGGTTGTGACCCTTTTCACCACAAAATATGCAACAGACACTAAAATTTTACTTCCTCATCTTCTGCAAACTTGCACCCCCTTTCTTCTGCTTCTTCCTTGGACTTTCAGAGGCCCCAATCCTTCTTTCCTTTTAAAGCCTTCCCTCCTCCTCCTCCTCCTCCTCCTCCTTCTTCTTCTTCTTATGGAAGGTAGGTGGCAATGGTGGTATATAACCAGTCTTCTCCCACAACTCTTCTCTACTCATTGAGCTTATTGCATGGCTATAAAATGACTCATATGTTGCTATAGAATAGCACTTATTGGCAAAGTCTTCCGGATCACCCCCTGGGCTCTACACAAATTGCACTAACTATATGTTTGCAAGGTATGCTTGATAAGTCTTATTTTCTACAATCACAAGTATGGTTCTGCAAATTCACTGCATATCTTGAGTCATCAAAGCTTGAAACCTCATACTTGTCTCTATTTTCTTTGATAGGAATACAGTCTCCAGATGCCTCCATATTCTTCCCAACCATCAACCTAATTCTCCCACAAATCTTTCTATCTTCCCACTTTAGTTCAACCCTCCCTTTGTATCTTTGGAGCTTTGACATCATGCATTCTCTTATCCAATCTAGCATGGTGAGTATAGGTTTGTCCCAACAACATCTTGCCCTGCAGCATGTTCTAAACCTTCATCAACAATATCAATTAAGACCTCTTCAAGTAAACCTTCCTGATGCTCTGCTAACTTATCCTCTGCAGCTATGACATTACTAAATACTAACTAACCCACCATCTACAGCCCTCACACTATCAACTAATTCCTCCTCTGTAGCCCTCACATTATCATTCCCAACATCATGTTCTAAGTCCTCATTCACTACTTCATCCTCAATGTAACACCCTAGATTTCATTTACGAAACTGAGACACTTTTGAAACGTACACATTGGAGTGAAGAGATAAATTTATATGATCACATGGCAAAAGAAAATGGATTTACACGAAAACGTTTCATCTAAACCATTTGCACATAAAAAATATGAATAAAAAGAACTTAGCATAAATACTTGAAAAACAAACTATCCAGTAGTGCGTCCAAAACATCAAAACAAAACTCTATGGTCTCATACTTGTATGAAAATAAAAGAGAACAATCAAGGGAAAACACTATCTAAATAACATAGAAATCTTGCAACAAAACCACTATTGCCATAGTCATTCTCGAGACTCCACGACTGCTTCGACCGTCTAAAACTGCAAGGACTGAAAGGTAGGGAGGGTGAGTATATATAAAATATACTCAGTGGGTACTACATAAGGTACATGTCTCATCAAATGAGCAATTTAAAACATGTAAGATAGATACACGACATTATCATAACAAATCTGATACATTCTTCGTGCTTTAGCATGCATTCTCTTCTTCATAAACGTTTACTTTCAACATGGACTTTCCTTAGTACGTGCTTTACACGCCATCCTCTGTTCATGCTTAACATGAGATCACATTCTCCTACGTGCTTAACATGCTATCACTCATAATACAGGTAATATTCAGACAAGTTTTTAAACGCATAACTCGACAACACATACACAATAACTATGTTGCAGAGATAAACCCCACCTTAACCTCGAATCAGAGATTTTCCGTGAAAGTGCTAACTTGCACGACACCTCAAAGCCGACCTTTTGCAAACTTCTTTTAAAACTGGAATTTCTGCAACCAATTCATTTTCTTAAATTCTTTTGGTGAGTCGCAGATTAGGGTCTAAACCCTCTTATTTATACTACTTAGAGAAAATGATTCCAAGCTATAAAATAATTCTATCGGTTTAAGAGTTTGAAAGAAAAAGAAATTCTTGATTTAAATCCCAAAGAGATAAACTCTTATTTTACTCATCCATAAAAGCTGATAAAAAATAAAGATAAGTGATGTTAACAATATTAGCGTTTCCTCTGCTGTAATTCTGGACGACCCTAGTTTTTTTTTGGGCTGTTACAATTTCTCTCTAAAAATAAATTTCATTTCCGAAATTTCTAAAATGGTATGCTCAAAACACTACATAATCTCTTAATTAACTCTTCATCTTTCACCATACATCACATGGTTGATCACATAACATAAAATGAGTAAGGCTACTGTAAAACTCAAATCGCAACAAAGCTCTTTTCGTATGTACCTTTCTTTAGTTTACTTATTCTCTCCTTGATGTGTCATGTGGAAAATACGACCATATCTTGGGACTTCCTTATCCTTTCTACCCGAATTGGGGCAATTTTCCATTTTGTGACCCAGTTCATAACAATTATAACATCTTCCGGTACCCCAATAACATTCCCCTTTGTGAATTTTCTTGCATTTAGGACAACTTGGTCGATCATTAGGTGGATCGCTGCTAGGTTTGTCATCCGATCTTCCCCTCTTATTTTGTCTACTTGCTTCTCTATCGTTTCTATTCTCCCAGTTCCTCTTATTAGAACCTTGGTGCGACCTTGACATCGTACTCTCCAATTTTAGCCCAATCAAAATTGCTTGAGCTCGCTCGATTACTTGAGCATAAGTTGGTAGCTTCAGCCCCATTAAGATCCCAGCTAGTTCAGGTCGAAGTCCTTTTTCAAATTTCCTTACTTTCTTCTCATTCGTGTCCACGAGGTGAGGAACAAAACGGGACAATTGATTAAACTGCACTTCATATTCTACCACCGTACAATTTATTTGGGTGAGTGTCAAGAATTCAATTTGTTTTTGCATCTTATAGGACCTTGGAAAATATCTATTCGTCACCAAAACCTTAAATTCTTCCCAAGTCAAGTTGGTGTGTTCTTCTGTTGTCATCGTCCTAGCAACAGACTCCCACAAATGCCCGACATCTTCATATAGTTGGAACATCGCACATGAAACATTCTGAGTGCTAGAGCAGTCTTTGTGTTCAAAAATCCTTTCCAGAGTCTGTATCCATTCTTCCATGACCAACGGTCCATCACGCCCGTTAAACCTTGTTGGAGCGTAATCCTTGAATTGTTTCACAACTTTAGAAGTAATGCTGTTGTGGCTACCTTCTGCATACTGACCTTGCGTGTCGTGCTCCTGTGCCTCCTTTGCCATTTGAAGGAAGAAATCCTTCATAGTTTGCACCAGATTTGGCTCAGCCTCTCTTTCATCCCTACTATTTTCTTCATGGTCGTCATTGTTGTTAACGTTGTTTTCTTCCTCGAATTGAACTTCATCTCCATTATGGTTGTTGTCATCTTCACTACTACTTTCAGTTTCGCCATCTCGACTATGGATAGCTTTATTAACCTTGCAATGAGGAGGGCATCCACGGGGCGACATCTTTGTATCTAAAGAAATCATCTTAGTGTTACACATAGAAGATCTATCCAGGTCGTACTTACTGCTATAAAAGGTAATAACAAGGATTACTCTTAGGTGCTAGACTTTTAAATAAAAAAAATTAGAATTGATCTATGTCTGTAGCGTGCTTCTTTCGTTTGTCTGGCGATCGCATAAGGAGATCAAAAGTATAACCACTACTATAATACTATTGAAGTCACATAGAGAGTTCGCTCAATTGATCAGAGGTTGGAAACATATCTATACTTATCACCTTGCTGTACTATAGTATTAATCGAAAGGAAAGATTTAGCATTTAAAAAGTGATTGTCCTTTAGCTGTATGTGGGAAAAGAAGCAATTATCATACATTTTTTTTACAACATAATTTTAAGTAAACCCCTAAGAATCCCTAAATTTTAAAGATATATATATATATATATATATATATATATATATATATATATATATATATATATATGGCAACGCTAACAACATCTCCTTTAAAACTAAAAGTAATTATATGTATATATATATATATATTAAAACCAAGCAACAAGTTCATGCCAAAATAATGAAATTTTAACTTGATAAAAAAAAATCAAAACAACTTAAATCATAAGTGCCACTGCAAAAGAATTCTACGACTATCTTATTCTCTTTTTCTTTAAATAGACTAACTGCTACGTAGTTGAACTCGTTCACTCTCTACTCCCGATCCTACTTCCGATCCTACTTCCGTCATCTCTATCGTTCTTTCTAGATGTTTCCCTTGCGGGCTTTTCTTCCTCCGGATCCTTCTCAGATTCCTCTTCATGATTTTTGTTCGACTTTGGGTTGGCGTATCTTTCTGATGGTGCATCCTCGCAAGACCCGTGCATAAGCTTCCTTTCACCATTTACTTCAATATCCCATGAATCCAAGAGATGTCGAACAAAATTATGATAGTCGATCATAATCTCCAGATTGAATTTTTCGACTAAGACTTCTTTAAACACCTTTTGAACGATTGGTTACAAAAGCGTTGTAACCAAATGCATCATGTAGCTAACGGCTGAAAAGTGGCTGATTTCCTCACCCATACTAACCAATTGATTGCTCAGATAATAGATCCTTTGTATGTGCACTTCAAATCCCCGCTCCTTGCTCCAACCATAATTTTGGTATTCTTCTCGTATTTTTTTAATTCATTGTTGATCTTGGATTTCCCTCTTTCTTTATAAGCTTTGTTGTTTTAGTTCCGCCTTCATAGGAGTTCTTCGCGGCTTATCCATCTAATCATAAGTCACATATTATGCTAAAATTGATGCTAAAGCATTTCTACTTACATATCATAACAGCAATAATCATCGATCAACTTACATTAATCATACTATAATAGCTCATACCACACATAAAAATTTAAAATTCATACCTTGGAGTCGAGGCAGCTCAGGAGTCTCGAATGACTAGGCTTTTAAACATAAGCATTTCTTTTTTTAACGAGTCTACAAGAACGTATACCCGCTCTGATACCACATTGTAACACCCTAGATTTTATCTACGAAACTGAGACACCTTTGAAACGTACACATTAGAGTGAAGAGATAAATTTATATGATCACATGGCAAAAGAAAATGAATTTACGCAAAAACATTTCATCTAAACCATTTGCACATAAAAAATATGAATAAAAAGAACTTAGTATAAATCCTTAAAAAACAAACTATCCAGTAGTGTGTCCAAAACATCAAAACAAAACTCTATGGTCTCATACTTGTACAATAATAAAAGAGAACAATCAAGGGAAAAACACTATCTAAATAACATAGAAATATTGCAACAAAACCACTACTGCCACAGTCATTCTCGAGGCTCCACGATTGCTTCGACCGCCTAAAACTGCAAGGACTGGAAGGTAGGGAGGGTGAGTACATATAAAATATACTCAGTGGGTACTACATAAGGTACATGTCTCATCAAATTAGCAATTTAAAATATGTAAGATAGATACACGACATTATCATAACAAATCTGATACATTCTTCGTGCTTTAGCACACATTCTCTTCTTTATAAACGTTTACTTTCAACATGAACTTTCCTTAGTACGTGCTTTACACGCCATCCTCTGCTCATGCTTAACATGAGATCACATTCTCCTACGTGCTTAACACGCCATCACTCATAATACAGGTAATATTCAGACAAGTTTTTAAACGCATAACTCGACAACACATGCACAATAATTACGTTGTAGAGGTAAACCCCACCTTAACCTTAAATCAGAGATTTTCCGCGAAAGTGCTAACTTGCACGACACCTTAAAGCCGATCTTTCGCAAACTTCTTTTAAAACTGAAATTTCCGCAACCAATCCCTTTTTGTTAAATTATTTTGGTGAGTCGTAGATTAGGGTCTAAACCCTCTTATTTATACTACTTAGAGAAAACAATTCCAAGCTATAAAACAATTCTGTCGGTTTAAGAGTTTGAAAGAAAAGGGAGTTCTTGATTTAAATTCCAAAGAGATAAACTCTTATTTTACTCATCCATAAAAGCTGATAAAAAGTAATGATAAGTGATATTAACAATATTAGCGTTTCCTCCGCTGTAAGTCTGGATGACCCCAAATTTTTTTTTGGGCTGTTACACTCAGCATCAACTAAATATATGTCTACAAATATTTCCTTTTTAGCTTCTTTGCAGTCTCAACTTGTTGCTCAACAAGCTCTCTTTGTTCATCATCTATATACTCAACCTCTCCATCAACAACTTCTCCAATCATATCAATATTATCTTATTTCTCCTCTAAATATAGCGTAAACTCCCTACTTTCTTCACCCCCTCTTATCAATAACCAAAAATCTGCCTCACAGTCACCAACCTTGAATTCATCATTTTCATCATACCCGTAAAATTTCTTAGCCCCCATTATAACCTAATTGTTCATAGAGGCCTTCTAAATACCTCCAAACCATCTACGTATGTCCACAAAATCAAATGCAATCATTCTACCTTCTAAATACATAAGTTTACCCGTATCATTGAGTGTCATTCCTCCATGCATGAGCTTCAATGTGTACCAGAAATGACACCCATCTAACATAAATAAAACGAGGAACCATCAAAATCAAAAACCATTACAAGCTTTCAAGCGTAAAATGTGAGAACGAAACCATCAAATGCAAAATGGAAATCCGACACTTACTGTAGTTTGTGTGTGTCATAGGTAGAAAATACTTCATTTGAATCATCCTGCCGTTTTTTGAAATCAACGAGCTTGTTTGAAATTGGAAAAAATTTAGGAGAGGAGGGTTGAGTACTTTTGCAATCGGGTGGGAATTAGGGATTTCTATTTTGATTTGGAAATTTTCGTTCAATTTGAGGATAAATTTCGCACGTAAGTCACATGCAAACAGCTATCCGTTAATCCGTGAAAGAGCCGTTTAAATTATAGGACAAAAAATGATAGTTCATGTCCTTATGGGACCACATTTGATCTTTTTTTTTTTTGAAATAGAACCAAAAATGATAGTATTGAGACCAAAATCGGGCTCGAACATGTCCTATAAAACCAAAAATGAAATTTTCTCTATACAAATAAAATAAAATAAAGTACATAAATTAATCATGGAACATTATTTTGTATTAATTCCTTACAAAAATTCTTTCGTCAGTTCTTTGTGCATGCTCTAGTTGGTGGAATAAGTATACAGTGATAAAAAAAAAAAAAAAAAAGAGAGCTCAAATCACACTACTATATACGAACTGGAAGTAATATTTACTCAAATTGTAATAATAAATAACAACGGTCTCCTTATATAAAAAATAATAAATAGAAATGAAAAATATAATTTTGTCATAGTATGACTAATTAGTTTAGTTTGACAGTTTGAAATTACAGTCTTCTCCCCAAAATTTGTCAAAAGCAAAAAAAGAAAAAAAAAAGAATAAGAAGAAAATCAACACTAGTATTTAAGTCGACACACTTGGGTCCATCTAACCTCTTACAGAAGGCATCTCTCTTCTCTTCCCTTTTTATTACGTTGCAATTTCTTTTTCTTTTCTTTTGCTTTTTTTTTAAATAAACTTTTTAAAAATTACTGAATTTTGATCGTAGTTGTAAATTTAATTTGAACTTTAAATCTCATCAATTTAATGAAATTAGGGCTTCCAAATGTTGACATGACAAAAATAACGTATACTTTAATTAGTATTTAGGCTTATCGTATTCGTATCGTTATCGTGTAATAAGAAGAAAAATTTTCATGTCGTGTTCATCAGATTTGTGTCATGTCACACAATAATATATGCAAATAATTATATATTATTAATACTTAAAATTCAAAATTTAATATTTTCTTCATAAAAGAATTGTTTAATTTCCTATATATTTTCATGTCAACACGGAACTTTTCTTGTTAGGACAATGCTTATTGTTGTCATTTTCGCGTCGACATGATTACACGATTTGACATTTGACGGTTGATCCACGACGATTAGGGGTTGAATAATAACCTGAATGTCCAATATATTTGCAACATAAATAAAATTAGTGTTTAAATTCATGATTTTATCTGTAATTGACCTCTTTTTAGATGAAAAATTTTCGATTAAAAAAGGGGTTGTTCCATATTCAATTCAAACGTTGATTTTGGACCCAAATTCCAAATTTCTATGAGAAGCTTCAGTCTTGAATGTTGAACAAACTTTTTTTCTTCCCAAACATAGTTTGACTATTTCCACCATTTCACATCTCATTGTTAAAAAGCGTGCCATTTTTTTATTATTTCATAAGCTGGCCAATTTATTCAGTTCATATTCTACTTTCAAAAACTAAGATCTCTCTCCCTATTTTATTTCATTTTATTTCTCCCTTCTCCAATCGCAGAAAATCTTCACTTGATTTCAGAAATGGCTGATGCATTGACTGAAGAGCAGATTGCTGAGTTTCGGGAAGCCTTCTGCCTAATCGATAGAGATTCCGACGGTGAGTTTCGTCGTCGAATATTAGTACGATATTGGTCGCTCCGAGCTCGTAAAATTTGATTATATTTATTTTCTTTTAATTGAAAAGGGGTGATCACAGTGGAAGAATTGGCAACAGTGATTCAATCTCTGAATGAGCATCCAACAAAAGAAGAAATCCAAGAAATGATGAATGAGGTTGATGCTGATGGAGATGGCACCGTTGATTTCGAAGAGTTTTTGAGTATTATGGCAAGAAAAATGAAGGTATTTTTTGTTTTATTTTTTCTTATGTATTTTCAAGAGATTAATTAAAAATATGTATTAATTTGGAGATGATTAATGATAAAATTTGATAGGAAAATGTAGCAGAGGAATTGAAAGAAGCTTTCAAAGTTTTCGATCGAGATCAAGATGGATTCATATCAGCAATTGAGGTTGGTGAACTTATTCAATTTTCCATGTGGCTTTGACTTTTTTTTTTTTTGTGTTTAGCCCCTCCAAATTATTTTTGTTATTAATTAGTAAATTAGCTAATGTCTTAATCGAGCATGTCAAAGTTGTAGTGCTGAGATTATGGTAAGATATACTCCGATCGTTTTATATAAGTGTCGTTTTAGCAGATTAATTTTTCTTTAAAGAGAATGTCCCTTTACACATGTGAAAAAATCATACTCCATTCGTTTCTATTTAAATGTATGGACACAAATTGGACACAAATTGATTTAATTGAATTACCAATGGACACAAATTGATTTAATTGAATTACCTAATACACCTTTGCGTGAATACATTAAATGAGCACAATATATATGTTTGAATGTATTAAATGAGGGCAAATGTCAATTTTATGTCTCGAATTTGTAGAATGACACTTTTTTTTAAAAATAAAATTATGAAGTTAGAATAACATTTATATAGAAACGGAGGGAGTATTATTATGTGATTTTTTTTCTCATTTGATATATTCATACATTCTTTTTTCCCATTATTCTGAGAGATAAAAAAATTAAATAAAAGTGTATTAAGTAATTTGATTACTTATTATGTGTGTATTTTTTCAAAAAATTATAATATGAAACGAATGAGGTATAAATTAATATATATAAATGTGTGATTGTTGTAGATTATATATATATATATATATATATATATATATATATTATTTATGCACATATTTAAATGATTCAATGCACACCTCAAATAGTGGTTACTACCATTTACAATAAATATTATTTGTTTCAAATATTGGTAGGTTGTAGAACGATATGAGCAATAATTTGACTCTTAACTGCACAAAAGGTCAATATATATCTTTATATATATATAATATAAATTAAATCTAATAAACATTACATTTTGGGTCAATTTGACCCCCAAATTTAGCACAGAAGGTCAATTTCGTCCATATGCTATTATTGTGGTTAATTACACGCGTGACGTTTCATTTTAAGTCAAATTAGCTCATTATTTAATAAAATTATTTTCCTTTTTCTTTTTTGTCTAAAAAAATGAACACAATAATATATCATTTTTTTATTGTGATTATTTGCAGTTAAGAAATGTGATGCTGAATTTGGGAGAAAGATTAAGTGATGAAGAAGCAGAGCAAATGATTAGAGAAGCTGATTTAGATGGAGATGGGCTTGTTAGCTATGAGGAATTTGTGAGGATGATGATGGCTTCATCTTGCTAATTACTTATTATTAATTAATTATTATTACTCTTTCTTTCTTTTATTTATTTACCATCTAATTGTTGTATTTCGATGGTTTGCCGAGAGTTTAGATGATTAATTTGCTTATTATTTCAATAATTTAAGGGTAAATCATCATTTATATCCCAAATTATTTACATTTTCTCAAATCTATCCCAAACTAATATTTTTATCAATTAAATACCTAAACTATTTAAAAACTAATCAAATATATCCCCGGATACATTTTAGGCAAAAAAATTACCTAACGCTTCGGCTAAATATTTGGGTTTTCTTCGTATGTTGTAGCCAAATCGATCATATTTGACATACTATCATTATTTTAATTTTTTAAAACTCTTTTTAAGATCTGATTTTGGCTGAAAAATATATTCGATGATAGATTTAATTAGTTTTTAATAGTTTAGACATTTAATTGATAAAAAAATTAATTTGGGATAGATTTGAGAAAATTGAAATAGTTTGGGATATAAACATGGTTTAGCCTAATTTAATTAGGGACTATTGAAGTATTAATATATGAAATGAGGAAGCACAGTCACGATGTGACATGTATATTAGTATACTAGCATGAACTGAAATGATGAAAACTTTCCTTTTAATTAGGAGATAATCATTTATCCATTTTTGTGTCAATTACCCATTTTGGATGGTTAAATTTTATTTTGTTCAAAAACTTATACATATATAAAAAAAATGTAAAACCAATTTTATGTGTGGACGGACTAAAATGCTTAGGTTCAGCTCAAACCTAAAAAAAAAGAAAGAAATAGTAGATGTTAAGATTAAAATAAAATAATAAAAAAGGCAAAAAAATTGGTTACAATGATGTAACCAAGCCCTTCCACCCGTAGATCTTCTAGTCAAAATTTTATGTGCCAATCGTGTGTCAATATTAAAATTATATATTATTAATAATGTTTTTTGTAAAAATAAAATTTATTATATTATAACTAATCATAGTTAATATTTATTACTAAAAATTGAAATTTTAAAAAATTATATACCTTAAGTTGGGAATATAATCAACCCTAAAAAACAATTATATTAACTAAAAAATGAAAATGTCCCGATGAGGATGACCTAGTGGTGGAGTGAAGTTCCTAGGAGACTAAAAGTCACGGGTTTAAATCTCCTCAATTCCACAGGTCGGGTGTGTAAGTAAAAAAAAAACTAAAAAAATGAAAATTTAATATTGAAAAATAATTATAAACCCTAATTGGGCGGAATAAACCCTAAAGAAAATTGTAAAATTATGCAAAAACCTAAAGAAATTAAAATTGAAGAAAAAAATGAAAGAAAAAGTAATAATTTTGAATTTTGGTATACGACTGATACATACAAATTAGAACTAGATGATCTCAAGTGCCTCCACCCACAACCCTGCCCAAAATCGCTCACATGCTTAAAAAAACAATAAAAATATTATATCCATTGGAGAAACTTATCACTACTAATAAAACATCATGACTTATAAGTTTATAACATTTTAAATTATCCGTCTTATATTTGACATACATAGATTTATTTCATTCAACTTAGAATTTATTTAATCTCAATTAAGATTTAACATTTATACAATTTTGTAGATTGTTAGGATGTTTTAAGGTTTTTTAGGATTTATTATATCTCAATTATAGTTTATACTTATTTTTTAGAATATCTCCTTAAAAACGATACAAGAATATTATCACTATCATTATTATTTTTTAAAAAATACACTAAAATCTAGTTATAATCAGAATAAATGAATTAAAATTCAATAAATTCCAACTAAACAATAAATTAGACTTACAATCCACATAAAATGTCCATTATTATTATTATTATTATTATTATTATTATTATTATTATTATTATTATTATTATTATCTTTTTTTTTTAATTTTTGAACAATGACCGATAAAATTGGTACAACACAATTATGCACAGTGAGACATTCACTAATATAGTTATATAACATGTAAAAGTGTTGGTTTTTTACTCGTAATAGATGTATGAGAAGTTAAGTGAAATTGTTATTACTATTTTTTTGAAAGAGAATTTTGTTTTTTTCTTAGAAAAGTAGAATCAATACTCTTTTTTTTTCACATTGAATAATTTTACGTTAGACCAAGATTCCCAGTTGAAGAACGTTAATGGAGCTCTGTTTTTGCACACTCGTGTGATTATCGAATTACTATCTTTCCATAGTCTAGTTGATTTGCGTTCCGTGCAGTTAGAGAGCGAGAGAGAGAGAGAGAGAGAGAGAGAGAGAGAGAGTGATTGAATCCCCACCGATCGCCGGTTTTTGATTCCATTATCCGCCGGCGAGATCTCTGATCGGGTAATCCGAATTTCTGATTTTGATATTGAATTATGTTGGTAGATATTACGATTGATAAATCATGTTTTTTATATTTTGGATGGAGAAAAATTCAAATTTCGGCCTTTTTTGGTGTTTGTAGATTCGCTGTAATAATTGCTAATTAGATTGGTTGAAAAAGAGTAATTCGGTGTTATTCAATTGTGTTTGATATTTAATTTTCTTTGCTCTTTCTTTTACAGAATGAATTTTAGCGTCTGAGCTGCTTATTTAACTAAAAATCAAATCTTTATGTTTAGGAGTAATTATTTTGGGGAGTAGTAGTTATTGTTAGCAATGTACATTGTTGTTCTTGTAGAAGTGATATATATGATGTTCCGTTTATTGATTGAAAAATTTAATCAAGATCAACCCATGTTTCATACAGTTTTTTTTTTGGTTGTGAATGAACAGCACTGTGAAAGTGAGATCTTTAACTAAAAATGAAATCTTTATTTTTATATGTAATTTGTTTTGGGAGTGATAGTTATTGTTAGCAATGCACATTGTTGTTCTTGTAGTGACATACAACTTGTTCGGTTTATTCGTTGAAAAATTTAATCAAGATCACCCCATGATTAATCTAGTACTGGCCGAAAGAGATTATGCTTTGTTTTCCATGTTTTTTTTTTCTTATCTATATATTTTGGTTTTACGAATTTAACTTTCTGGATTTTTTTTTGTTTGTATATAGAGCAAGGTGCTATTGGATTAGTCCTGTCTTCCATTTTGTGAATCATGCTTGTTGGGTTATAAATGCACAGATTTTGATAGGAGATCAAGAGCAACGGGCAAAAATTAGTCTTCATGGGGACTGAAAATCCTAATCTTCCAAATCATTCATTGAGGCCTTCTTCTGCACTGCAAAGTGCATCACCTTTTTTATCATCAGCTCCCGTGGTTGGGTCGGAAGCATCAGTCTTTAGGCCTGCATCTCAAGCTTCGTCTCAGTTCCCAGCACCTCCCTTTGCCTCTGGACCTGTGATGGGACCAGAGGTTCCTGCCTTCAGACCACCTCCACCCGGGAGACCTAATGAACTAGTTAGGCCTACTCCACCTCCCCTTTCCTCATCATCATCATATGGCCCGCCAACTACAGGATTCCAGCGTTTCCAAAATCCCGTAATGTCCTCAATAGGTCAAGCAGTGCCTCCTCCTCCTCCTCCGACCGGACCTCCTGCAGGTCCTATCACATTGCCTCCTGCCCCTGTTCTATCACAGCCCCTACCACCATCACTACCTATGGGATCTCCTGATAGCACTAATATTCCCCCATCTCAACCATTCTCGTTATCCAGGCCTAATTTCCAACCTTCCTCTGCACCAATGGGGCAATCATATGCCACTGCTAGGGGTACCTTTCAGCCGTCCTTTCCAGGGGATGCTAATGGAAAACCGAACTCTGTGGCCCAAGCTCCGCCTATGCACCCTTCATCCTTTTCCTCACAGCAGGGAGGCTATGCTCCACCAGCAGCCCCATCTCCCTTTCTTGCTCAACAAAGAAGTTATGCGCCTGCTCCATCGATGACACCGTCAGGACTCTATCCTGGGGCCCAAATGCAGCATCATGGCATCGCACCTCCTATTGCTACTTCACAGGGCTTGGCTGAAGATTTCAGTTCACTGTCTGTTGGGTCTGCACCAGGATCTTATGATACAGGTCTTGATGCTGAAGCCTTACCAAGGCCATTGGATGGTGATGTGGAAATAAAGTCTTTTTCAGAGATGTACCCTATGAATTGTAGTTCTAAATTTCTACGACTGACGACGAGTGGCATACCAAATTCTCAGTCCTTGGCATCAAGGTGGCATTTGTCTCTTGGGGCCGTTGTTTGTCCTCTGGCAGAAGCTCCTGCTGGGGTCAGTCTCCATCAGTCATTAAGAGGATACATTTTAGTATATATATCAATCTCACCGGAGCTCTATCATATGCTGATTGTTACTTGATTTTCATTCAGGAGGAAGTTCCAGTAGTTAATTTCGCAACCACAGGCATCATTCGGTGTAAAAGGTGTCGCACTTACGTGAATCCATATGTGACCTTTACGGACAATGGAAGGAAGTGGAGATGCAATATGTGTTCTTTACTCAACGATGGTAACCACTTGTTTGATTGACCACTTTACAAGCTTTAAGTGGAATATGTTATTGTCTTGAATTTTTAGGTTTTAGATTACAGCATCCTTTGTTGGTGGTGTTGTCTGCATAATATTGCTTCTCTGGCCTCACTATTTCTCTCTAGTTGCCATGGTTACTTTTATGTCAACAAAGTAATTTACTTGCAGCTCTTCTCTTATTAAATAGAGAAGGGAATAGAGAAAGGAAAGTGCTACGATTAGCATTTTCCTGCTACTATGCTGTTTTGTGCCTTTTCCATTTTAATTATTATTTATACAAATGGAGTTACAATCTCTTGTCTGTATGTCATTCAAATTTGTTTCTGAATTTTAATCTTTGTCGTATGACTAGTGGTAAGGTAAGTTAAAAATCTCGTCTTCCATGAAGTTAAGGCCTAAGGAGAATGTACGAGTAAGGGAAGTAGTTTTCTTTCTACTGCCTCTTGAAAATTAAAATTGCTCAATGGATTTTAGGAGAAGAACAATTTCCTCAAACCAATCTCATCGTATTTTTCTTTTATTGTTCATAACAGTGTGCTTCTCTAGGTGGTCTGCTGCCTAGTAAGGCATGAAAAAAGACAACACATCCTATGCTTTTATACACGTGGGAATGATAGATTCACATAGAAACTTGAGGAGCTACAGGCTAAAATTTCTTGATGCCTCATTATCAATAGTGTGTGCACTTTGGAAATCTTGGGTGAAATTGAAAAACATTTAACCACGGAGTATATATTTATTCAGTTTATTAACTTCGAAGGTGCCTGGGTTGATTTATCTTAAACTCCTTATGTCCAGTTCAAGGTGATTATTTTGCGCACTTGGATGCTAGTGGAAGAAGAGTTGATTTGGATCAACGGCCTGAGCTCTTGAAGGGTAGTATTGAGTTAATAGCTCCAGCTGAATATATGGTCCGCCCTCCAATGCCACCACTATATTTTTTTCTCATCGACGTATCGATATCAGCTGCTAAAAGCGGAATGCTCGAGGTAACATAACTTGTAAAAAATAATAAAATAAATGTGAAGGCGATACTGCATATTTTGACACTAATCCATGGATTATAAAATGCTGCGTGCTGTGATCTTGTAGTTTCTTGTTGCACATGAGCAGGATATACCCTGTTCACATCCTCTGGTAGCGACCATGGATTACCCTCATCATAACAAAAAAAAAAAAAGATTTTTATTGGCAAGTCGTATTTTTGGTGTTTGATTTTTGAGTCACACATTTTTCTTAATATTTCCAGAAAAGAGCTTGATTGTGAACGGATTTCATTTTCCAGAAAATGCAGTGTGAAATATTTTTGAATGTTGGCCTTGTTTGGTGTTCTTACAGTCACAGAAAAATATTTTCTCTCCAAACACTAAGCAGGTTTGCATTCCAGTTTCAGTATTGATATAACCAATGTCTAAGAAAAAAATATTTTTTACCGGAATCCATGACAACAAACTTATGGGGTTCCTTGGTTGGTGCTTTTTCTTTCTCTCTTTTCCTTATACTTTTGAAAATTTAGTATATGCTTTTTGTGAGTGTAGCTGGTGCCTGATGCTTAATTGAAACTTTCAGGTGAGCTGGTTGATATAGTAGCTGATATGGTATATTTAATGACATCTGAAATTATTAATAAATTATAATAGTTGCCACATCCGTCATCGATCACCATTTTATGTACTTGTAAATTGCAATCAATGACATATCACATGATGTTCTGCAGGTTGTGGCACAAACTATCAAGTCATGTTTGGATAGCTTGCCTGGTTATCCTAGAACACACATTGGCTTCATAACTTACGATAGTACAATACATTTCTACAATATGAAGGCAAGTGACCCTGTGGTATTGCTATTTTAATGCCATTTACAATTTACTTAAGAGTCAACAACTAATACGTTTCTGTTGTATCAGTCATCTTTATTGCAGCCTCAGATGATGGTCATTTCAGATTTGGATGATGTGTTTGTCCCACTGCCCGATGATCTTCTGGTCAACCTATCAGAATCCAGAAATGTGGTGGAGGCATTCCTCGATAGTTTGCCCTCAATGTTCCAGGACAACATGAATGTAGAATCAGCATTCGGTCCAGCTCTTAAAGCTGCATTCACGGTTATGGTGTGTTTGATTCCTTTATTTTATATGCTTGACTCATCACATTACCTTCATTTTACTGCCATGGCATGATTAGGTTGTGGGAATAATGTGGGAAATGAGTAGTTGTTCAGAGGTCCATTTCGTACCAAATGATTGCTAAGTAGGAATCTACATATCAAGTATGGAATCAATCATTCCCTTTCTTCACCACGGCAATATCCATAAGTCATAAACTATGTTATGTTACATCACTCCTAACATTATTATCCTTCCAAATTTTACAAAAGACTAGCTAATAGTTTAACTTGATTTTTTTTGCTTCCCTTTGGCTTCAATGTGATCTGGGAAGTGGTCTTTGTGTTAGTTGGATTGGTACAGAAGGCCAGCTGAGTCCTTTGTAGCGAGCTCGATGACTGAGGGCCTTTATTATAGTTTATTTAATTGACCTTTTTAGAACTTATTATTTAGTTGACTTTTAAATTTGGAATAGCTAAAAAAAATCAGACATTAAAACCACGATATCATAATCAAGTTTTTTTTTAATTAACTTTTAGTTAAGAAGTTATAAAAGATGAAGAACAGTTTACAAATAAAATTTAAAATTGAAAGATAATATTAAGATTACCAACTATTTAGCACCTAATGTTGTATTCAATGTGGTTCTGTAAAACTGAATGCTAAATTAAATCATTTTCTTGAAAAATACTACTATTACTGAATATAATTTAACATGGGCATCATTGCCTAATCAACTGGTCACACTGAAAAAAAACTTAAAAACTCCAAGCATAAACCAGAAAAAAAAAATAAAAAAAATTCAACGCAACATTATACTCCTATTGATGTTTGCTTAGAGCTCCTTATGATGTATTCAATTTCAGCAAAAAATTCAATGTAGTATATAAATAAATAATAATATTTTATTTAAAAGATTTCTTCCAGGAGAGGTAATTTACTCATTATAGTTTATTTAATTGAGTTCCTACGTACCAACTAGGAGTTCAAAGTCAAGGATTGAGTACATTGACATGCCAAGTGCAGGATATTTTGTGCTTATACTGTCCATTTTAATCGGTATTCTGTTCCTAATTTTTTATTCTATTCCTACTTAATTTCATTAATGCGTATCAGTCACATTCTAATTGTTCTCCACTCTCTTATTCATGTTTGTTTTTATTTTAGGTACCTTTTGATTCCTCTTGCTTACTATATCTCTGTGAATTATGTTTCTGTTTAGATTGGTGCTAATTTGCTGTTCTTTCTGTTGACAGGGTAAACTTGGAGGTAAATTATTGATTTTCCAGAATACCCTGCCATCACTTGGTCTTGGCCGGTTGCGGTTGCGTGGAGATGATATTAGAGTTTATGGGACGGATAAGGAGCATTTATTACGAGTACCTGAAGATCCTTTTTATAAACAGATGGCTGCTGATTTTACCAAATATCAGATAGCTGTGAATGTGTACGCTTTCAGTGACAAGTACACAGATATAGCATCATTAGGTATTTCTAACATACATCTCTGCCTTTGCTTTAACTTGGAAGAATTTGAATAGGAAATACAAGGGTTGCAACTGATATGTGTATTAACTGATGTGTTCTATGTTTCATTATGAAGGCTTGCCCATAACATCAACTTAGTTCATTGACCATACAATTTGCAGGGTTGCTATCTGATTTAATTAGAAGCACATAAATATCTTATAGTTCTTTCTGTTTAATCTTCAATGGGAAAGTGACTTAGGGCCTAGAGATTCTGACTTGGGAAGATAAATAGATTTCAAGTCAGTATAACATAGATTTGATTAATGATTGAAAAATCACAATGCAGAGTTAGTATAAGATAATTGCCACGATACTGTTGCAACAAGGATAGAACATATAAGCATTGCGAATTATAGTGGAAATTAGATGCCTTAGAGCTTGAGTATTTTGATATCTCTTGACTTAATATTGAAGCAAAAAATGATGCACTTAAAACCATGAAAATTCTCTCTCCGAATTATTTTATTACAAATATGAATATGATATGATTGTGATTCTGATTCTTTTCATAAATGCTATATAGGAACTCTGGCAAAATATACTGGTGGTCAAGTGTACTATTATCCAAGTTTCCAGTCAAATGTTCATAAAGATAAGTTGACACATGAGTTATCAAGAGATCTTACTAGAGAGACCGCTTGGGAGGCTGTGATGCGTATAAGATGTTCAAAAGGTAAAATTCATACATTGCCGGGTGCAAAGATGAAAATTCTTTAGTTGTGCAGGAAATGCTGAAGATAAATCAATCAGATATTTTTTTATTATTTTTTAATAAATCTTTCATGTTATCTTTGGATAAAACTATAAAGTACTGGCTACAAAGACTCATGCCTCCTTCCCCACCTTCGTTTTTTTTTTTTGCTTGCAGGAGTGCGCTTCACATCTTATCATGGGAACTTTATGCTAAGATCTACAGACTTACTAGCACTTCCTGCTGTTGATTGTGATAAAGCTTATGCAGCACAGTTATCACTTGAAGATACTCTATTAACCACACAGACCGTGTATTTCCAAGTCGCTTTGTTGTATCCTTGTCTCGTTTTAATTCAACTTGATCTTACATGTTTATGCTCGTACATGTGAATCTTTTGTGAATTCAGTTGCTCCATAGTCATTACATTGAAGGATCTTCATCAGTTTAACTGGACTTTTATCTTTCACATTCATGTTTGTATATATAGCTTTGAAAACACCGAAGGATCTTCCTTTCTGGTAAATGAAAATGATATGTAACGGTCCATTTGTTTTTCTGAACTTGCATCTCTTTCACGTTCATCTTGTTAAGGGCCCTTTGCAATTATCTGGAGTTCTGCCCTCACTTTTCCCTTTATAAAATTTGGCAAGTTGTATAAAAGCTGTGACCACCTTAACCATTGTGAAGATACACATCCTCATCTGGAGAAAGGCGTATCAGGGTACATACTGCAGCAGCTCCTGTCGTTGCAGATCTGGGAGAAATGTATCGCCTGGCTGACACAGGGGCAATTATTTCTTTGTTTTCAAGGCTAGGTAAAGACACTTGTTTTCTCTGTCTCAGCAATCATCCTTCTCCTGCTATGGTGAAAAATAAAATTGAGAAGATAGACCTCTGTTCTTTTTACTTGATTTCAGTAGACTAATTTGGTTGCAAATTTGACAAAAACTGTTCTGCAGCAATTGAGAAATCTTTGTCCTATAAGTTGGAAGATGCTCGAAATGCTGTTCAACTTAGGATTGTCAAAGCCCTCAGAGAATACAGAAATCTCTATGCTGTCCAGCATCGTTTGAGTGGAAGAATGATTTACCCCGAATCACTGAAATTCTTACCCTTGTATGGATTAGCATTATGTAAATCGGCACCTCTACGTGGTGGATATGGTGATGTACAGCTTGATGAACGCTGTGCGGCAGGTTTTACCATGATGGCCTTACCTGTTAAAAAGTTGCTAAAACTTCTCTATCCAAACCTGATTCGTGTGGATGATCTTCTCCTAAATGTAAGTATCGTGCGATTATAGTTTTCGTCTTGGATGTCCCAAGAGTTGTTTCTGAACCCTTATCAATTTACAGTCATATCCTCCAACTGATGAATCTGACATGACCAAGAAGAGGCGATCTCTTACTGTGAAGAGCTTAGATACCCGAGGTCTTTATATCTTTGATGATGGCTTCCGATTTGTTATATGGTTCGGTGGATCTCTTTCACCTGATATGGGTAGAAATTTGCTTGGGGAAGATTTTAGTGGCGACAACTCAAAGGTGGCTTCTTTACTTACCATTTTAGTAGTTTCTCTTGCTTTACTATTTCAATATATTGTTGCAATTTGGTTATCTGATAAATAATTATGATGTTAAAAAGGGTTGTACTCCCCAAATCAAACCAATTCTTTGAATTTGGCACTTGAACATGCATGCATTTGTAACCTTCCAAAGTTCCCCCGGTCACTGGTTCAACATACTCAGCACAAGCTAGAAGGAATGCCGTGGTAGGGCTTGTTTAGGGTTAGACGAGTCCGCCAGTTCTTCAATTGAGTTTGTGTTGAGGTGGAAGACAAAAATTGCATATTTCATGGACATATCACAAGATTCGAACATAGAAGACATGATTTTATTCGATGAATTTAGATTTTGATCCTGCATTTGAATCAAGGGCATCGCTTGTCTAGCTTTCTTAGCATCTCAAGGTCTTACTTCTTAACTTGTAATCATGAACAGGATGCATTTCGTATCCAAACATATCCGTTTAAACTGTTGGCATATCCGACACTTTGTTCTATCTTATTGCTGAATCCAGGTTAGCCTTTCTCTGCGAGACAATGATATGTCGAGAAAGCTATGGAAGATGCTTCACAAATTCAGGGAGAGCGACCCGTCATATTTTCAACTACTTCATCTTGTGAGACAAGGCGAACAACCAAGAGAAGGTTTTTTCCTACTCATGAATCTAGTGGACGACCAGAATGTTGGCGGAATCAGCTATGCCGACTGGATTTTGCAGCTACACCGCCAAGTGCAACAGAATGCATAAACTTCAGGTACTGATCATCGTTTTGGTTTGGAAAATTTCATGTTATCTACATAATGAAAGCGTTTTTATCCCGTTTGGTTCAAATGAGTGACGAGAAAGTGGTAGTTTGGCATACTCCCTCGAACTTCAGTTCTGCACATAGATTAACTTGTCTTGAATTTATGTTTTCATGTCGGTTTTGAAGTTGGATCGAGTTTCCATTATTTGTGTATGCAGAAGTCATTCCGTTTATTAGGGACTCACGACACAAAATCCTTGGATCTTGCTTTTAGCTCGAATTACTAAGCATGAAGATCTCTCTGTCTAGTTTTACATTTAGATTCTTAGACATCATATGATTATGGTGAGCTTCATTAGTCTTTATCTCGTTGCTGGAAACACGTTGAACCCTAGTCTCTCTGTCATTATCCGTGTTTTTCTGCAGTTTCAACTCCCCTGATGATCCGATCTTACTAGCAGGCATTTAAATCTTCTGGTTACACGAGGATTCTTGGATCTGCTTCCGATAAATACCAGAGAGCTCATGCAAATGTGGACGCGATTCTACTTGTGTCTTGGAGTCGAGAAGCTCGGGGCAGTACCTGTGTCGCTGGGGATTTCAAGCGCGAGGAGATTGATTCATTGAGGTAAATTTTGTGTTGCTCGACTCAAAGGCGGTCGAGAGAATCTAATTTTTATCACGAGATCTTCTATTCCAAAGTTATGACGACCTATATTATTTTTTGGTAGAGTATAGTGATGTTAGTATTCTTCAACTGAATTAGAGAGTCGCAATACATTGATGGAATTCACTTGTGTTTAGCTGCAATTGAGGTGTGAAAATTCTCCCTCATCTCTCTCTCTCTCTCTCTCTCTCTCTCTCTCTGCAACAAAAGCTGTTCTGAGTAAAAGAAAGGTAAATTGGATTTAATAAACAATGCAAGAGAAACCCTTTTGTCACTTTTGAGCTGGTCTGATGTTAATATTATAGTGATTAGGATAAGATAATAAAATGATTGATGATGGATAAAATGTAACTAAATTTGAAATGAAAGTGTCACGGATTTGCAGGCATATATATGTATATTAAAAAATTGATATAATTCTGGGAAGGATAGAAAAGGGATCTCAATTTCTCAAAAGCAACAAACAGAGACAGACACACCAAAGAAATTCTGTCACCAACAATCCTAACACAGCTTTGAAGATTCCCACGCTCATTTTTCTCAAGATTCTTATCCTCATTTTTATCTTAATATAACCTTAAATTGATTCAACTTTATTATTTATTTATCTCTCTTGGAACCCAAAATCAGACATTAATTTTGTTTGATGATATCGAATACATACATGGATTTTTTTATTAGTAATTTTGAAATATGACGATGAATATTATTTGTAATAGAGGGACATAGATTAAGCTATACGCAACCAAATCAAGAAGTGGAATTAATTTACACTTGTGGGTTTCTCTTCTGAGATAACGAATGATTTATCTTTTATTTTTATATCATTGATATTGTGATCGTGAAATGAAGTATTGTCTTGATTAATTGTAGTCAAGAAATTGATTCGATTGTATGCGTGACAAGACGTTGATAGTCTAAACAAAATAGTTTTTTTTTGGCTACTTCCTATTATATAATAATTATTAACATTGGAATCACACACACAATATTTGTCAATTGTTCATCTTGAGCCATAATTTGAAGGAAATAAATGTCACATAACAAAACGTTTGATTTTTAACCATGCGGGCAAAAATTATTTTATGTTGAAATTGTCAAAATTAAAAAAAAAATCGTATTTAAAACAAAAAAAAGTGTAAATGTCTTGATAATAAATAATAGACTTTTATTCTCAATACCAGCGGGTCGGGTGTGTGAGTGAAAAAAATAGACTTTTAATAAATGATTTTTCTAGGCTTTAGCAGATTCGTATATAGTATATTATCATTTATAGGAAAAAAAAAAGAAAAAGAAAAAAAGAAACACGACTTTACGACGACACCTAATTCCTATCCTAATTTGGACTCGATAATATTAATCCGTACAAAAACAGATAATACGAACTGACTGTGTAAAAAAAACCTCACACTTTAATTAATTCTTCATTTAAATAATTCGAAAAAATCCAACACTTAGTGAAAACATGAAAGAATATATATTATCCCAACACCTCCAAGAAAAAAACATATACATAATTTATATCATGATCCCATCGATAGGTGAAACTGCCACATGATCTGATCTTTCCCCGTCTGCACGAGGCAAGTTAAGATCACGCTGGCAGCTTCAACAACCGGTGGTCCACGATTTCGATCCACGCCGCATAATCTCCTCCTCTCGAGGGTGGAGACGGCTGCTGCGGTGGCAGGGTGGCGGCGGCGGTGGTGGAGAGAGAGAGATGCGGAGGAGTTATAGATGTAGTGCATGTAGTTTGGAGTTTATATGTAGAGGTGATTTAGGAAAAAAAATGGGAGAATGAATGGGTATATATAGAGGTTGAGAAATATATTAAAGGAGGTTTTATGTATGTGTATATATATATATATAATTGTCAATAATGAAATTTATTTAATTTAGTTGTTGGCGTGTTTAATTAGGAGTGAAAAGGAAGCAGTGGTCCATGAGAGTGAGACAAAGATGAATATTGTCACGCCCACTCCACCACAACATGCGGCCAAAAGCGTCTGTCACTTCCTAAATTTGATTTCATTCCAATTTATTTCATTGCTATATATTTTCCGTTTTTATTATGGAACGGGAGGAGTGAGTTTCGAACTCAAAATTTCTCATTTTTAAGAGTGGAAAGATAATTTTAAATATATAGAGTTAAAAAAAAAAGAATATAATTACTATCGAATGTAGTGGTTCAATAAATTGATTTTGAACTATCCATATAATAACATCATATCAATAGTGGACACATTAACTTGACGCGTAGGTATGCGAGACTGAAAACTAATATTAGGGTGTTCTGAAAAAATTGAAGATTTATACTTTCAAATAGCCCTTCTTATCTTTTCTTAATTATTTAAGACTTTTTTTTTTATCTTAGGGTGCAAGATTTCAAATGGAAATTGTAGAGGAATCGATTTGGATCGAAATAGTTTGAAATACGAGGTTTATAATAATAAAAAAAGGTATAATTGTTAAAAGAAAAAACATCATATTTCATCCGCACGCATGGAATTTTCTGTTACATTTTCAAATTACACTATCTGTGTTACATTTTCAAATTACGAGTTATTCTTATATTTTTTTCTTCAATTTTATTTTTTTGTGATTTAGTTTAATTTTATGATTTTTTTAGGGTTCACCCCACCTCATTATACTTTATAATTATTTTTTAATATTTAGATTTCAATTTTCAATTAATAATTCATTATTATGGTAATTTTTTTCAAAATTATGTTTTATAATTTTATAATTCAATTTTTTTGTTGATAAATATTGACTATGATTATTTATGTTATAATTATTTTTTATTTTATAATAAATATTATTAAAATCATAAATTTGATAATGTAACACAGACTGAAACATAAGAAGTGTAACATGAAATTTCAACTCATTTTCACCTATTCATAATACCTTTTTTATCAACGTCAATATGTTGCTCGTATTCCAAATCATTTAAGTCCGTTGGAGTTTATGTATACATGAAAAAAATCACGTTAGATATTTGATTGCCGAAAAAATTGAGAACATAAAAAATTTGCTACAAATCGAAAATTAATGTCATTATTACAACGTTCCAAAATTGATATTGAAACTGCAAATAATTGCGAAGGATTATGTTTTTCTTTTAGTAATTAACCCTTAACTACTTCATGTCGTTTGTCTTCCTCAACCAACTCGTCATTGGCATTAAAGAATTTGAAGTGAAACGTCCTAATTAATGTGATCATAATTTACACATACTTTACACGCGTGGTCACATGGACTAGCACATAGATACCTTTCCTAATCCGCTTTCTTAGCACACATACCACCTTATCTTCTAGAATAAATTTTATGTTGTTGCTAGAATACAAGAAGTACGCAAAATTACGTGGTTCACTGATAATGTGTAGATTCACAAATTAGAAGATATCACATATATAATTTTGTGTTAGGATTACAAATTTTAGGGTATACTAAGAATTGGATTTATATATAAATTCTCGAAATCCTACGTCACGAAATACGTCCAAAACCAAAAATTTACACAATTTAGTACATAACATACACTATAAAAATTGGGGGACGTTGCCCTTGAGGTCTTGAACCCCCATCCAACTCGACGTCATGATTCTTCAAAATATCCCACTGTTTCGATCTTTTTAAGTTGTTACGTACTAGAATTCGAACCCACAATCCTCCATACCCTGTACCCGTATTTTCTTGAATTATAGTAGGGCAAGGAGTGTAACAAACTCATGTGACCCCCCAAGAAAACACATAGCAAAACACACAAATCATGCAATGTGGATATATACCAAGATACCTTCTCCAGTTTCCTAATGAAGACAACCACCTTTTTTCTAACATGGAATGCCATTTGTCAGATTCTTGCCATTTCCCACATCCAATGTTGTCAGCTCCCTCACTAAAAACAACTCATTAAAGACATCACTATGAATATACTAATATTTTCATCTCTAATCTATAAAGCCAAATATGTCATATACAAACATGCAATAAAATAATTCTTACCAAAACTTGCTGTCATGGCATTCACATATCATATACAAACATGCAATAAAATAATTCTAACCAAAACTTAATGTCATGGCATTCTCTCTCTCTCATTAATTTTTTAATTAAGTTGATTCATTTGGTTGGTTAGGTCCAGGCATAAAGGAACCAATGGGAGCATGTCATTGCATCAAAAAAGTGGTGAGGTATGAGCAAAATTATGGGTTGATGAAGAAGACTTTCACCAAGCATTATGGGTTTTGTTCTAATAATTATGTCCATAGACTATGATTATAAGAAGCATTAAAACTATATATGAATATATATTTTGGGTGTTGCTATTTGTACCGCAAAATTTACTCTTCGTAATTAAAAATTAAAATTATTCACTATTAATTAATTATAAATTTACTAAAATATCCTTAAAAATTGAAAAATTGAAAAAGAAAAAGAAAAAGTAAAAGAAAAAGAAAAAAGGTTGGTATAAGGTAGAACAGTTACGCCGTTCTTCTTCTTCTTCGCGTCCCTCTCCGACAGCCTCTCCACCACCGTCGTTGCAACCAGTTTGTTACTTTCGATAACAAATCTAATTTCATATATCAATTCATAAAAAAAAATCAAGAAAATCAATTTGAAAAATCCAATTACATCTATTGAATCTCATATTTGCAAAAAATGAGTTCGAAAAATTCAGTTCGAATTGAGTTATAGAGGTTCGAAAATGGGTCTTCAACTTTACATGACATGTTTGGAAAATGTTTTTCAAATTTGTTGATAATAGTTAGAACAATGTTTTTTGAATCACAAACTAACTTAGATTCGTAGGCATTGGTGTGGTATTGTTGGATCTCCATATTTGCAGAAGAGAGGAGAGTGCACGGGAGATGAACCCGTCGGTGTTTCTTCCCTTCCCTCTTTTTTTTTCATGATGATTTAATGATATTTTTTTAGCGTAAAGGATAAATAAATAATAATGTATGGTGCATACAATAAAATGTGAGAGCATAAAATAAGTGAAGTGCAAAGAGTAATATTTATTGTGCAAATAGCAACATCTTATATTTTATCCTTAAATAATCATCCCATTTATTGCTTAATGCGTGTGGAAGGCTTGGGAAACAAGTATAGATTGATGTGTAATGATTAAAGTCGTGCCATATATGATGGTTTAATTATTTTAGTTACAAAACAAATCCAATTATGATACTTTAATTAGTGGCTAGTGTTTTAAATAATTGTATATGTTAATTGTGTATGTGTGTGTGTATATATATATTGTTTAATTTAATTGTTTTATTATACAGAATTTGTTAGATGAATCGATTCTCATATATATAATGCTCGCCCAACAATATCTTACAATCAGAGGAAGTTCCCTATTGGCTTAAACTCGTGTATTTTTCA
The DNA here is from genome assembly GCA_026008535.1 of Perilla frutescens. Lineage (NCBI taxonomy): Eukaryota > Viridiplantae > Streptophyta > Magnoliopsida > Lamiales > Lamiaceae > Perilla > Perilla frutescens. Next base: position 44,925,056 of record BRKX01000018.1, read on the forward strand.
TAGTTTAGATTATATTTTTCTAGATAAGTAGTGATGTGAAATAAATTTTAGATTGGCACAACCATGTAATGATAAATAGTACGATGAGGAATGAATTAATTATATATTATGTTGAGGGAATGCAAAATTACCTTGTGGAAAAAATAAAATATTTATCAACTTTTCTGAAACAAAAGTCCATTTAAAGCAAAAATTACAGGTCAAAATTTATAATCTATAATAAAACAGTAATATATTTGGATAATTTCAATTAATTATCAGTTTTTTTTTACTCACATACCCGACCTGTGATATTGAAGAGATTCGAACTCGTGACCTTTGGTATTATAGGTTTAGTGTGTGAGCATGAGCACAGAGGTCCAAGCTATTTAAATGGGCTGGCTGACTCAATCTTTAGATGATAAGATTTTGGGCTTGTGGCCCACCAATAAACCCAACCTCCATCTCAATTCAATACATATAAAAATACTTATATTTATATTAATTTTGGGGTTGTGAAGGAAAAATTTGTGGTTGTGAATAGAATTACCCATGGGGAATTATGATCACATTTCACACCACACTATTCTCAAAAATTAAAGGTCCAGATTTGATTAAAAGGGCGGTGGTAATTCTGTAATATTTGAAAAAAAATTCGTGTGAGGGTATTAACATAATTTGGTAATTTTTATAAAAATCACGGATGATTTGATAACAGATCGTCATGCTAACGAAGTATTATCATCATGCTAATGAAGCATTATTTTTATGCTAATTAAAATTTTCAAATATTGTTAGCGAAAAATATATTCTAAAAATTAATTATAAACCTAATTTGATTTAATAAACTTTAATTGAATGGAAGAAATTATAATTGGATGAAATAAACCTAATTAGATGAAATAAACATTGATTGAATGTGAAAAACCCTAAATGAGTTGGAATAATAATAATAATAATAATAATAATAATAATAATAATAATAATAATAATAATAATAATAATAATAATAATAAGTTAACGAAAGCATTTATAACCTAGGTATGTGTAAAAATTTATCTTTGGTATTTTTCGTCCATATTTTTCATCTATACATAGTCTTTCGACATCTTAAATGAAAGATCATGAATAGAGCTTTAATTTGAAATATTTTTTGTGTGCATTAGATTAAAAACAAGCAAATTATGGTCTTTTAAAGTTTTAAGATTTTTTAAAAATTGCTGACATCATCAATTTTAATGGGTTTGGACGAAAATAACCCATTTTCACTAAAGAGCAAGGATGAAAATATCGTTATCGCAACATATATCGCAACTTCAATTTTACGGATATATCGACGGATATATCGATATCGCATATCGATATCGCAGAAAATTGAAAAAAATGACGAAAATCATATTAAAATCTTGGAAATTTAGCATGAAAATTTAGGAACTATTATGACATATTATTATGCACATATTCCACTAATTTTTTTGATAGAATTGTAGTTTGAAAGCAAATATATAAATAATACATTATATAAATACCGTCTGAGATAATACATTTGACAAAATAATACATAAAACAATATAAAATGACTATATAAACATTATAAAGTACAATTAATACCAAAATGAGGATCTATGAGATTCAAATAGTAGATGGAATGTCATCTTATTCTAAACAATATTGGTACCAACTTATCACGTTCGAGTAATTATGGATATAATTATGCAGATGCACTTGATATGTTTCTTAATTTCTTCCAACAACTTCACCATGAATTGGATAATGTCCACTGACCCAATTATTTTGTTGATACATATTTTGAGTAGTCCAACCAATTTGTGAACTCCTATGAATCTTGGGACATATCACTATAATCAGTGTCACCCATATTCATAGAATCAAGATTTGGCAAATAATTTATATTCAATCTTAGATTTCAATTTCATGTGATATATGGGGAGAAAATTTTTAGTGATCTGTCCATCATGTCCTCTAACTGAAAAAATGAAAAAATAAAGTCCGTGCACGTGCATCTTACTTTTCTTTCTAAGACATCCATTGATTTTCCGGTCTTATTTCTCTTATATTTTTTTGCAAAGTAAATGTCTTTAAAAAGCAAAGAATATTGCAACTCAAATAATTACATTGAAGACCTGAAAAAGATCACAAAAATATATAGTATTAAATAAAAATCAAAATATATTATAGAAATATTTAAAAAATCGCGATATATTGCGATATCTTGCGATATTTTGCGATATCTTGCGATATATTGCGATTTCTCGTTGATACTCGGGAAAAAAGATATTCCCCCCAATATCCGTATCGCAATGTCAATATCCGCGATATTTCGCGATATTTTCATCCTTGCTAAAGAGGTACTCTTTTTCCCATATTTATTCCATATGGGTTTTAATGATGTCTCGATTTCATGAGTTATTAGCATGTGATATCCGGGACTTCTAGGTTTGGGTCACTTTCTTTTTTCTCTTATTTATACAATTTATGATGAAAATAACCCCCATTTCTTTATTTTTTGTCATATTATTTACGAAATTGTCAAATCTCACTCATTAGATCAATACATTAGATAATAGAGATGTGGTCCTAGTTCTCATACTAGGAAAAAGATCCTATTTGATTCACTCTCTCTCTCTCTCTCTCTCTCTATATATATATATATATATATATATATATATATATATATATATATATATATATATAGATAGATAGATAGATTAACTTTTAGTTGGGGGAAAGAGGTGTGAGATCATTTTACAAAATTTGTAAGACGGATCATAATCTGGATCGAAACTCATATCTAGCGATATATTTTTGCATTTCTATTAATATTTGATTATATTTGAATTCAAATTTTAACTCATCTTATATATATTAATCCGTAAAACAGTTTCATACAAAACTCATCGAACCTCTAATGATGGCACGAGACCATAAATCCTTCATAAGAGAGGGAGAATGATAGCGGCGAGATTGCCGCATTTTAGGGTTGATTGAATTATATTAAACAATGAGGTTTTTCCATCATTTGTTGATGCAATTTCATCGTTCATTGGATATGTGTTTTGTGTTACTTCTTTGATAATCGACTTCTGCTAGTGTACCTAACTTATATAGGGGTGAGAAATACCACTAGATTATAATCCGTTAATGGTATGCTAGCTTTTTAAAATATTTAAACTAAGACTACTTAATTAATTACTTTATATTATATTATATTATATTATATTATTTTATCTTATATATGCTGCATTGGAAGAAGCTTTTTCCATGAGGAGTGTGAAAGGTACATGCATATTGTAAGTGTTCTTTTTATTTAACTTTCATATGTTGATACGCGTAATAATTTATAAATTCATTTCAATGAAAATGAATATGAATTGAGGTGATAATTTGTATATTAATTTTAAGGTTAAATTATTCTTCATACTCCTATATTTGCAACTTATAACAATACCATAATTTATATTTAATAATAATTTTACTCCTAATGTTTCATTGTTGTCATAATTCAACCCATGTCGTAAGTTTTTCTCACAAATAAAAATTGAGTCAGCACATCAGAAAATCGATGAATAAGAAAAAAATAATTCAAAATAAGCTAAAACGATGTGGGTTCCTCAAATCCAACAAAATCCCAAAGCTAAACCTCCCGTACGTGCATTGAAAGTTTAATAGATTTTATGATCAATTATAATTTCAAGTAATATTCAACATAAATTGAGGTAGTAAACATAACTCAGCTTTCAGCTATTGAAAAAACTTAGGTAGATAGAAATTTGATAAAAATAAAACGTTGTGGTTACAAATTAGTATTAAATTTAAGTTGAGGTATTATTGTTGTGATAAGTTGCAAAGCATTAAATTCAATTCACACTAATTATAATCTATAATTCTAATTATAGTAAAACAAAGTTTAAGGGGTGGGCCTACAGTATCTCCTGAAACATTGGCGACACGTGTCTCACTTCCCACTTCTCACATACATCTCCTCTATTCTCACTGCCACCAATTTTCATTTTACACGCGCTGCCTACTCTCCTTCTCTCTCCTAATTCTCTCTCTACACGACAAAAATCACACACACACACACACACACGACCATGTCATTTCAAACCTCTACGTACCTACGTTCAACTAAATTAATCTCCACTTAATCGCCGATCAACACCAAGAATAATGGCGGATGATATAATGTCTGTGGTGGCGGCGGCGGCGGCGGTGGTGATCGTCGTCGCGATTTCCTCGCCAGCGCACGTGTCGGCGCAGGTGCAGGAGAACGCATCGGGAGCTCTCATGAAATTCAAAACCGCCCTAACGAACGCAGATCCTGCGCTGGCGAACTGGAATCCGTCGGCGGCGCCGCCGTGCACCGGAAACAAGGGCAACTGGGCCGGAGTTCTCTGCTTCAACGGCTACGTGTGGGGCCTGCAGTTGGACAACATAGGGCTGCAGGGGCAGATCGACGTCGACGCTCTAATGGGGCTGCGTTTCCTGCGCACGCTGAGCTTCATGAACAACGGTTTTCATGGGGCCATGCCCGACTGGCGGAAGCTGCCCACCGTCAAATCCTTGTATTTGTCCGGCAACCAGCTCTCCGGCGTGATCGCCGACGATGCTTTCGACGGCATGGCGTCGTTGAAGAAGGTGTATCTGTCCGATAATCAATTCACCGGCCCCATCCCCGCGTCCCTCGCCTCGCCTCGGCTCGCCGAGCTCCGCCTCGACAACAATCAGTTCTCCGGCGGCATTCCGGCGGTGGATTCCGAGAATCTCAAGGTCTTCAACGTCTCTAACAATCTGTTGGAGGGACCCGTTCCGCCGCCTCTTCTCAAGTTGGATCCGTCGTCCTTTACGGGTACGAACGTATCTTCATTTATATCCGAAACTATTTTGATTTTCGTCAAATCTATATCTTAAACTAATATTTTTACTCATAAATACCTCTAATGTATTATTTAAAAACTAATCAAATCGTTTCAGATGCATTTTGTTGAAAAATATGTCCCACAAAGAATTGGTGTAAATTTAAAATGCCATAAATGTGACCGATTTGATCTAAACATTAAAAAAAAATGAAACACTGAAAAAATAATTATATATTCTTATTGATATTGAACCATAATTAATAATTACGTATAAAATTAAATTTAAGCACTAACAATTGAAATTGAAGACAAGATGGAATAAAAATTAATTTTACATGTGTACCATACAGTGTTGTTAGGGTTGTATACGAGCCGAGTCAAATCGAGTACCACCGGGCTCGAGCTTAGTTCGTTTAGGTATTCGTGGGCTTGAGCTCGAGCTCGAGCTCGACGGGAAAAAATCGAGCTCGACTCGATTATTTAAAATTCGAGCTTGACTCAATTATTTAAAATTCGAGCTCGAACTTGAGCTCGACTCAATGATTTAAAATTCGAGCTCGAACTCGAGCTCGTTTACATGAATAATGCGACTATAAGTCATAAGTCATATCATATTTCAATATATTAAGATAATTTATAAATTAATCATTCTATATTATTTAAGAGACTACTAATTCTTAATTTGTTTAATTATTATTCTTAGATTAGCTTATTTAATGTTAGTTTTAATTTTTGTTAATTTTTTTATTGATATGTACGTATCAACTAATATAAACTATATACTATAATACAAATAATATATATAACTAAGAATATAAGATTAACTATATAACATTTGTGCTAACTACTAAGAAATAAGAATACTTTTAATCTTGAATATTTGATTTCTTAATTTTGATAACAAATTTTTGAGAAATTATTATGTTTTCAATATCATTTATTTCATTTAATATTTCTTATTTAATAAATTGGGAATGATTATTTTTTCAATATTAGTCTTAATTTTTGTTTATTTTCTTTTTCTCTTTTATTGCTATGTACATTTTAACTAATATCAACTATATACTGTAATAGACGTTAGTTTATATAACTAAGAGTTTAAGATTAACTATATAACAATGGTGCTAATTATATTGTTACTATATATTGAACATTTGATTAATTTTAATTTGTGTTAATTTCATTTTTTCTTTATTACTTCGTTACTTTCGATAATATTAATTTAATATTATTGATTTCATTCATATTTAATATTTAATGAATTGAAAATATTATTTTGTAAATATTATTCATAATTTTTCTTATTACTTACTATTTATTATTGAGCGTTCAATTTCTTAATTTTGATAAGATTAATAAAATATCATTTCACATTTCATATTATTATTATTATTATTATTATTATTATTATTATTATTATGTAAAATTGTAAATAAGATAATTATATATATTATATATAAATATATAATATGTGTATATATATAATTCATTAGTTTGTGTATATAATTGTTACTCTTGATCATTGATTTCTTAACTTTAATACTATTAGTTCAATAGTTAATATCATTAATTTCATTTTATTTTTAATGAGAAGTATTAATTTGACAAAAGTTACAATGTAGATAAATAATATTTTAAAAATTACAAAAATAGTATGTGTCTCAAGTTATAAATCAAATAGCTCACGAGCCCGACTCGAGCTCAGCTCATTTAAGTACTCGCGAGTCATGCTCGTGAGACAGCTCGCGAGCCTGGCTCGAGCTCGACTCGTTTAAGTACTCGTGAGCCAGACTAGTGATATAGCTCGCGAGCCAGGCTCGAGCTCGACTCGTTTAACTACTCACGAGCCAGCTCACGAAACAATTCATGAGACAGCTCGTTAAAAAGCTCAAGAACCTCACGAACTGAGTTAGCTCGTGAGCTCAACGAGCTAAGCTCGACTTCGGCTCGAGAAAATGACGAGCTCGTTTAGCAGGTTCGAGCTCAGCTTTGCACCATCAGATACGTTAACCGATCAATATCGGAGGTCAACTTGAAAAAGAAAACGTTCAAATCAATATTAACTGTAATACTAAAAAGTATCACCCAAAAACCCAAAAGTATCACCTTTATCTTTAAAAAATATCTGTCATAAAAAAATCCGTCAAAATCAGTATAAATCATAACATTAAAAGTATCATTCAAAATTCAAAAAATATCACATGTATTATTAAAAAATAATATATGTATTGACTTTTTTTACCGGTTGACTAGATCAACGCCTGGTCACGATTATCTAGTGCACAAAAGAATTGATATTTTTTTTAATAGTTTATGTATTTTATTGACAAAATTTGATTAGATTTGAAAAAATTAGATTGGAATATAAATGATAGTTTGCCGTTATTTATTAACGTTTGATTTATGATTTGCATTTTATATGTACGATCGATCAAATAATAATAGTGCAGGCAACAAAGCGTTGTGCGGGAACCCAGGGGGACCATCATGCGATCCCCCGATACCTCCACCGGACATGGAGCCGATTATTCATCCTCTCCCCAATGCCGATGCTGACGATCAAAAGCCGGCATCGGCACGGCCGCCGTCATCCTCATCTCCAGCGAGAATAATAATAATCATATTAAGTGTGATATTGGGTTTGTTTCTGATCCTACTCCTGCTTCTGCTGTGCTGGCGGTGCCGCGACAGTGAAACGCTGCCACGCCAGCAGAAGCAGGGGATGACGAGATCAGAAATGATGATGGCAGTCGCGTCTCCATATAGTGAGAGGAGCCCTCTGCCACTGATGGTCGCCTCCCCTGGAGGCAGGGGAGGCGAACATCAGCAGCAGGCGGGCAAACTGTCGTTCGTGAGGGACGACAGACAGAAGTTCGACCTCCAGGACCTGATGAGAGCGTCGGCGGAGGTACTAGGATGCGGAAACTTCGGAGCATCGTACAAAGCAGTGCTCGTTGACGGAGAAGCGCTCGTCGTGAAGAGATTCAAGCAGATGAACAACGTCGCCAAGGAAGAGTTCCACGAGCACATGAGGAGACTGGGAAGGCTCAAACACCCCAATCTCCTCCCCTTGGTAGCCTACTTGTATCGCAAAGAAGAGAAATTGCTCGTTTTCGACTTCGTCTCCAACAACAGCTTGGGAAAGCATCTTCATGATGATGGTACGTATCTATATCTATATCTATATCTATAATAATTGAATTTAACTATCAGTAATTACGGGCAGAGTTCATTTTGGATGATAGATTAGATAGATTAAACGGATAAAAAATTAATATAGCCTAATCCACCAGATACTTTGATAGATAAATAATTTTAAGCTCGTTAGATCATGTAATCATTCAAATACTGATAATCTCATACACTGTCAATCTAATCTATCTAATCCATCAGCCAAATTAAACGCCCCGGTAACTTATACTACTGATTGGATTTATATACACACGCAGGAAAACGAGCAGAGGAGTGGCCGAAGCCGCTGAATTGGCCGTGCCGATTGAAAATCATAAAAGGAGTGGTGAAGGGGCTGGCTTACCTCTACTCGGAGCTGCCGAGCCTAAACGTGCCACACGGGCACTTGAAATCGTCGAACGTCCTGCTAGACAACAACTACAACGCGCTGCTGATGGACTACACGTTGGGGCCGGTGGTGAACCCGGCACAAGTGAGCCAAGCACTCGTGGCATACAAATGCCCCGAGTTCGCTCAAACGGGGCGGACCTCAAAGAAGACGGACGTGTGGTGCCTAGGGATATTGATCATGGAGACGCTCACGGGCAAGCCCGTGGCGAACTACCTCGGGCAAGGGAGCGAGCACTACGGTGTGGATCTAGCTAGGTGGGTGAATGGCATAGTTGATGCTGCAAGCACGAAAGGAGCGCAGGTTCTTGATAAGGAAATGGAGGTGAGCAATGAGCGGTCACGCCTCGAAATCGACAAACTTCTGCAGATTGGAATAGCTTGCTGCAGGGAGGATCTTGACAGGAGGTTAGATTTGGAGGAAGCACTTCGAAGGATTGAGCAAGTGATGGAGTAGTTTATATATATATATATATATATATGCATCTATATATGTGTATATATGTGTGTGTGTTTTTCATTGCCTCATGAATTTTCTTTTGGAGGAAAACAATGAAGATTGAGGCAACAAAAATGGGGAGTTGAGACAAGGAGATGATCATCATATCACTCCTCTCTCTCTCTCTCTCTCTCTCTCTCTCTCTGGGAAAGGAATAATGGTGAATAAACAATATGTGGGAGGCCTAAAATCTTCCAAAAATAGTTTTGATAGCAAAGTAAAGCAACAAACTTCTTCAACTGTGTTTTGTGTTTGGAAACAACAGGGGAGAATTCAGCCTCTAATTAATCAAATTTCAAGAATTCAACCTCAGCTCATTATTAGTTTTCTCCTGCATGCATGCTATATAAGACTCACAAATTCATATATTTACATACAGTATATATATAAATGGTTAGTATTAATCTCACACCAAATCATCATTTTTTGTAGGGAAAAAAAAAGGATATCATCTACTAAATATATCTAAATTAATAAATAGTAATAGGTATGGCGTCAAATCCGTTGTCGTCCAGCGGTTAGGATATCTGGCTTTCACCCAGGAGACCCGGGTTCGATTCCCGGCAACGGAATTTTTTTTTTCCAATTAATTTTTTTAATAAAGAATTTTCTAATATTTCTTCTTCATGAATATATACATATAATTTCATTTATCATCATAAATTTCTTTATTGTTTGATTTTTGTTTTCCTATTGATATGACACGATAATTATTTATAATTTCAACCGTAACGTGGACTAAACACATAGAAGTTAAGGTAAATTATTGTTTACATTCCAAACTTTTTTTTAACAAATTCCATCACAAATTAATATATTTTTTTTCAATAGAAGACTAAACTATTCGAAACCTTATTAAATCTAACATCAAATGCATTTTTTAGCCGAAAATTATCAAATGTTCGGCTGAATACTTGTGTTTGTGGCTAAATGGTTGACCATATCTACGGTAAGATTCTTTACTCTATTTTTTACAACATTTTCATATATGTTTTTGACCGGAGAATGCATTTGATGCTAGATTTGATTTGCCGGCACATGAAGCGAAGTGAAGAAGAAGCAACACTTCAGTTTCTATTCGTTTTCTTTTTAAATATTTCCTTTGCAACTCTTAATGGAAATTAGCTAGGTGGAGCAAGTGAAATGGGCCTAAATGGATTGGGCCGAAAATGGATTAGAGATGGGCCAGATCATTTTCTAATGTTGGGCTCCATGAAATACATTGAGTTCAAAATATTTAATGCGAGAAAATTCTTTTGGAGGGTCGAACGAACTCCGATTTGAGTCTCGAGGGGGGTGTCAAAATGCTCATCTTGACGTGTTCTTTATTAATATGTGCCTACGTTTCCCTTTGGGAGCTCGAATAAAATCAAGCCATTCAATCTCTTGTGACGTGTTGTTTAGCCCGTATAAAATATATAGACCATATTTTCTATAGTTCCTTACATTATGAAATTTTGGTGTCGCACTTTGAACTCATTACTTTTCTTTCATTTTTTTTATTCTTCAACTTCATTTTTTTATGGTTTAATTTATTTTTTCAATCAGTTATTAGGACTTGTTCCACTAAATTAGAGTTTTTATAATTATTTTTAACTTTTTACTTTTTTACTTCTCAATAATTGATTATTATTGTCTCATTGGGGATGACATAGTGGTGGAGTGGTGTTTATTGAGGCCAAAAGTCTCAAGTTCGACCCACCACCAACACGACTAGGTGTGAGCCTGTCACACCTGGCCTGCCAAGTGTGGTTTACCTCTCCTGTGTAGGTTTGCAGGCTATTACATAGGGGCGGGATTTACCCAGTGCGCACCACGGTAGTGGCTGCGGGTTATCCTCGACATCAAAAAAAAAATTGATTATTATTATATTATAGTTAAATATTAAATAGTTAAGGTGTATATATATATATATATATATATATATTAAAAAATTAGTTTTTATCTATAAATGCTAAGTATGATTGATTATGTTATAATATATATATTTTTTTTTGTAACATTATGAGAATATTGAATTTGAGAGAGTGGAACACAAGGCTAAAATATATAAATTGAAGCAAGGGGATCTCACAACTTAAATCTTTGCGATAAATATTCTCTTTACCTCGAATCTGCTCAATATCATAGGTCGGGTGTGAGAGTAAATATATATATATATATTTACTCTCTTTACCGTAATTAAATTATACCAATGGCCTAAATGTAATTATTTAAAAGTGTAAAACCTAAGCTAGCTATTGTACTACTCCTATTTAGGATCTAACTGGACTTTTACCTACAAATTCGAGAATCTAATTGAATTCTATAAGAATTTGGGTGCCTATTTAAAACTAACGAAATAATTTAGCATACAGTATCGATTTTTTTCTAAAAAGAAAAATATAATTCAAATGTAATAATTTAAGATCCACCAATCAAAAAAAAAAAAAAAAATCCGTAACCGGCCGCAGCCGACTTTAAAGCGACGTGGTTGAGAGCAACAGAAAAATATGTGACCGCCGAAAATACACTGTCTTAATCTAAAAAAAAAATCAAGAATAGATGCCGATTTTAGGAAAATATCTAACCGACCAAGTTCCTAGGTTTATTTTTTGTCGTTTTCCTCCAACCACTTTTCTTTATTGTAATAATTATAGCAATTATATATTATATACCAAAAAATAAATAATATTCACTAGTTCATTGATTTTAAATAAAGGGATCGAAAAATCTAGGCTGGGGCCAGGGAGCTCTATCGATCAACTCTTCGTCAAGAAGAAATGAAATAAGATTAAATTTTTATAGTGTTTTTAGTTTGCTTTTATTGATTTTGTAGTTCTTGGAAAATATATACATATAGCATGATATCGATATTAATAACACTATTAACCAACATCTCCCATCTGATGCATTCAGTTGGTTCCATTGCGAGTCTATGTCAGTTTAGAAGGGGTGAATAAACTGACTCAAAACTTTAAACTTTGTGCGGAATATATAGGGTCCTGACTCACTTTTGACAATTTATCCGTGCACTGATCAGTTGAGATAGAGAGCTTGACTAGAGCTTAGCTTGTGAGCTAATCGGTTGAGACTGATAGCCTGAAGGCTTCATTTGTCAGTGCGGCTTGTGTGCTATAGTGTGCAGTTTAAGAACATGCAAAGGCTTAGAGCATAAAGTACAACACACACAAGACTTATAGAGGTTCGAAGCTTCCTACTTCTACGTCCTCTCTTCCTTCCGCAGAAGGGCAATCTACTATGCAAGTGTAAAGTTTCTTTATTACAGTTACACAGTGAAGAAATCTATTGGACTTGAAAACGACACCCTTCAAACCGAGCACAGCCTCCTTTCCAACTGTTGCTGTCCCGGAAGAACGGACCCGTCAGTACGCCCTTCCTCAGCCGATTTCTGGGTCGACAACTCACACTTACCGGTCCCAACTGCTCGCTGAGACTTTAGGTGCTATTGCCCGTCTTTACAAGATTTTAGATCTCTCTCGATCTTCAAGAAGGCAGCCTTGAATCTATTATCAACATGAAATGCTCCTTCAACTTAAGCTAAGTGGTTGATCTTTGAAGAACTGAACTGAGAAGCTTTGCTCTAGCTGGAATTTTTCGTCAGCTAGCTACTTGCTTGGAACTTGAAGCACGCCTTCTCAGTTGGGACTTTTCGCACTTAAGAGATTTAAGCTCTGAGCTGTGGGGAGGGAGAAACAAAGCTCAGTATCTACAAAATATAGCAAGAGTTAGATTGGCGAAAGTCTTGGCCAGAATGAGATTCACCCCCTTTATATAGATGAGCGATCTCAATGACCGTTAGGTTTCTACTGATCGATGGTTCGATTGATTCCACCAATGGCAGTTTTAATGCTTGTATCTGTTGAAGCTTTGAATGAACTAGCCGTTGAATTTAATGGCTTTTGCTCCAAGATGGTTAGGATCTTCCCAAGATTTCATGTCAGGATCTTAATGACTGATTGTCAGAGAGCAGATATTTTGGCTATCAGTTCTAGACTTCAGCTGATGGGGTCTCAGCTATCTCGACTTTCAGCTTTGAGATCATCCAGTTGGCAGTTCCCCAACTGCCTCAAGCTTCAGTCCTGGAATGGTCCAGTTCAGCTGCCTTGATCTTCAGCTTTAGATATTTGTCGGCTTAACTTTAAAAAGCTTTCAGTTCTGGATTCCAGTTGACTTACTTTTGAGCTTTTCTCCTAACTGATTGATCTTTGATCAGTTCAGTTTGGTTTTGAGCTTTCAAGCTAGCTCTTTTCTCATCAGTCGTTCTTGGCCTTGAATGCGCTTTCGATTTTGAAGGGAAGAAGATAAAAAATTGAAGGAAAGTGATAGAGGGAGAGAGAAAATATCAAGATTTGATATTTTAAACTTCTTCAACTGAAACTATTCACCATTCAGTTCCGTCTTCTTTTGCCCGATTCTCCTTTCTCATACTTGCAAGGAGAGATGCTAGGTATGCTGTAGATACCCCATTCTTACTGCTGTTCCAGCTGGGCATTCTCCTAAGTCCAAAATAAGTTTTGAGCTTGCCAGTCTTGCTGCTCAAATTGGACTTCCCCTTGAAGTCTTTGGATCTCATCCCAAAGAGTTAGATCACTCTTTCCATCTTTTCCATCATCAGCATCTCCTTCCCCCTTTTTGGCATCATCCAAAAGGGCAAGCTGATGGAACTCATGAGATGACAATGACAATTATGGCAGAAGAAAGAAGGAGGTTGCCAATAAGTTGTCAGTGATGTAAGGAGCTTGGGGTGTAGGTATGGGAGTGGACAATCATGAATAAGTTTCCTCAGTTGGCATCAGTTAGGCAAGATTAGGGAGAGAGAATGGATCTTGCCTGTCAGATGAGGTTGATGTAAGGTTGAGAAGCGGCTCTTCTCGATGGTGAAGAGTACTTCCTCATGAAGAGGAGTTGTGGATGAGTTGGAAGGCTCATTGTTGGGAAGGGGTGCATCATGAGGCACCGAGCATTGAAACCTCTTAATCATGGAATCCATGATTTCTGAGACTGATGGAGGTGTGCTGAGTGGATGGTTCATCCAACTCCTGCTCCAATTTCCTTCTGCAATCCAAAATAAGTCACCCTGTTTGCTGGCCATGTGCAACATGGTGGCGTCATCCACTTTAAATCTCCATAGATAGTATTGGAGATATCTTCGAAGCTGTTCGAAGAGGTGGGGGTTGAGATCCCCAATAAAACCAAAACAACCTGTCAGCTGATGGTCAAGGCTTGTAGAAAAGCCTTCTTCCAGAGATTCTAGATCAGTGATGGAGGGAGGCTCGCTGTTTGCAGGTGCAGTGGACTGATCACTCATGTGAATGAAGGAGTCGCTATCAGTTGTAGACTGATCTGCGTCAGATGGAGGGTCAACTTCTGGGAACAACTCTTTTCCTTTAGCTGGGATGTGAACCTCCATATCCTGCAGTCTCGACTTCCTTGGATGACCAGTTTTGCCACAATGCTTTCTGTGGACATAAACTGTTGGAAGGAGATCTCTTCTGGTGAAGAACGTTCCGTCAGGAATGGGTGTCTCAATCTGCTCCTGGATGATGTGACTGAGGCGAATGACGAACCCTATCTTAGCTCTGAATAAGCGAGTATTTGGGTCAAGCTCAGCAAGCTTCACATGATGGCAAAGCTGCGCCAATATGAAAGATGCCCAGTCAGCTTTGCATTCAAAATATAAGGCGGCCATGAGGTGGGCAGTGTTGTCAGTGAATTGCGCGTTGTTGATACCTCCAAGAAGGATATGCGTCACAATTTCCAGAATTTGGACGATGGCTGGTGAGAGACTATCTTTCAGGTTATTTGAAAAGTCTCGATGTCGAACATCTGGGAGCTTCCAGCCATTCCACAGTTCCATCTTATGGGGGAGCACAAGTTCATGCACCTTTAGGCCTTCACCAGGGAACTGAAATAATGTCATCAGCGTATCTTTGTTGATGATGATGATATGATTGTAGAGAACAGACGTGATGTTGTCTCCTTTGATCTCTGCATTGTAGTAGAATTCAGCTACATGGAGAGATATCTTTTGTTGGGCATCATTTTTACAAACGATAGTAGCCTGCATGTCTTCAGTGACTGGAAGATCATGTTGGTCTTCTCTGCACCAATATGAGCTTGAAGAAGCTCTAGGTCGAGATACTTATCATTTCTTAGCTTCTTGAGAAGAAGCTGTGTGTTCATCATATGGAATGGATGAGCCATGTCTGTGATGATGAACGATGTTAGCAAGAAAAGAGCTTGGATAAGTATGAGAGAAGACAGGGAGAAAGAATGTGTTGAGAATTGAGTTATGCATTCCATCTTCTCCTTCTACTTATAAAGCAGTAATTTGTATGCATTTAACCATGGCAATCGAGTGCCTCTAGCTGATCAGCTATGTGATTTGATGAAAAATCAGCTGAATAAATGATGCATGCATCTCAGCCGTCCACTTGGACTTTTGCTTTTTGATCAAGCGGCTGAGATCTGAGGGTTTTTTTAAAAAAAAATCTGGGTAGTTGCCATAAATAGCAAAATATTTGCCAGAAGATTTGCTATTTATATCCCTCAGAAATTCGTCTCTTTCTACTTTAATGCATTGCATAGAGGCTTTAATGGCAACTCAGATGAATAGCGAGCTTATTTTAAAATGTTAACGGTAACTATTCAAAAATAAGCTTGAGGAATAGAGAGTAGAGAAGATTATTGAAGAGGATTGGAGAGACATAACTGTTGAGAGATTGAGCTCTTGGCGTCAGTTTCCTGCTGAATTGATGATATCACCTTTAAACTGATTTGATCAGTTTTGTTGATCAGCTGCTAATTGACTCTTTCATTAGTTTTCTATTCTTGAGCGGTCAGACTGGGCTAGCTTATCTGCTTTCTCTAGAGCTATTTGACCTTTTTCTCTTTGAAGCTGAACTTGAGATATCCTTAGAAGGGTCATTTCTGACTGCTTTCTCAGCTTGCTGAAGTTGCTTAAGAGCAACTGTTGAGTTGGTCAGCTCTGGAATTCCTCTGTTGGGGGAGCTGGACTGATTAAGAATCAGTTGTGCGGCTCTTGAGCTTGACTTGATAAGAGGAGTAACATAACTTTGGGACATGAGATTTGGTGGCGTGGCAGTATCTTTAACGTCGTTTGCTCCTTATGTCCACGATGTTGACTCCTCGGGGTTGCTATAAGTTGAGTATGTGATAGATCCTGATCTATCTTTTCAGTGGTAGCTTCAGCTTGTAGGGATGCCTCTTCTGACTGAATTGATTCATTATCAAAATTTAGTTTGCTACAATGTAGATCGGCTTGATAGTTGTTAAACTGATTTGCAATTGCAACTCCTTGCGATCTTAAGTTGGCTTGAACATCAGCTAGCATGACTGTAGCTGGAATTTGATTATCAAGTCGATGCTTCATAATTCGCTGGACTTGCACAATAGTTGGAGGAAATGGATTTGAAGCTCCAATCTATTTAATGCTCCAAGTCTCTTCACGTTGCCAAAAGCTCATGCCATGAAATGCAGTTAGTAAGAAGTGTGACTGGATTGACATAGAATGTCTCAAGTTGTACCAGTAAAAATACCGGTGCAGTTGTTTGAACAACTGATTGTCTTGCTTGGCAACATAGGTAAAGTAAGTGAGAAAGAGATTTGTTACATCCTTCTGTGCACTCTTGACTGCATATTTGTCACGTAGAAAGTGCGAATGTTGTCTTCAGTCAGCTGGAGAGGAGGGCAAGTTTTCCTGAAGTAGTCAACTCCATAGTTTGGATGATGGATTCCAATAAATAGAATAAGCTCATCTGTCTCAGAGCAGGGCTTGAAGTCGACTGATGATCTATTCTTGGAGTGTGGAGAAGAAACTTCATTGGCAGTTGAGCTACTTGAAGTTGCATTGCCGGCTCTGGCTTTGGAGCTCTTCTTCTTCTTGAGTGACTGAAGATGTGCTCTCCCTTTCTTGGGTAGCGCGTCATCATTTGGAAGATTCAGCATATCTTCCAGGAGCTTGCTCATTCTTAGAACAAGTCCTACTCTGGACTCAAATTTCTCAGTGTTCTTTGAGTCGGCAGCTTTGATGACTTGATGCTTGAATTGGGAGAATACAAACTCTGCCCAATTTGCTTCCAATCATTCAACAAGGTGTATCATTACTTTGTATCTTTCTTAAGTTAGTTGACTCAACTTTCCAATGGCGCCGAACATCATCTTGTTCGTGATATCAAGTATCACTCCATACTCGGGCTTCAGGTCAGTTTTTGCTATGGTAAAACTGAATTGCTTGCTGTAGGTTGAAGCTCGCCATTCTTTTTAATATGGTTCAGCTGAATCTTTCAGATCTGCAATCTTTCTTACAGTGATTTGGATTCTGTTCCCTTGAACCACTGAGGATATAATCTTCCTATCTGCTGATACCTTTGCTTGAAGCAAGAACTCACTCACCAAGTCTTGTCTAAAGAATCTTGGAGGAGTTTCAAGGTAATGCAGAATTCCGGTCTTGTGAAGATTGACCAGAAGAAATGGGTTGGTTGATTCTTTAAGAATCACCTGGAATATCTTTCTTTCCAGGAATTTATCTCTTAACATTTTCTCTTTGAAGGAAGTAAGAGCTTTGGATGATTCGAACATTTTTTTTTTAAAATTTAGCTGAATTGGAATTGAAACTTTTTGATAGAGAGAAAATACTCTTTTGGAAGATGAGTGTGTAAGAGAATTTTTGAAAAGTTGGAGCAAGAGGTTTTTTTATGAGTGAGGAGAGAGACTCATAAATTTGTTGGTTGGAAGAATTAAATACCCCTTGTCGCTTCTTTTTGATCGTTGGTTGTTTAATGACTGTGAGACGTGTCATTGTTTTGCCAATGGTAAAAAATTCAAAATAAATGCTAATTTTTCATTTAGTTTGCAAATAGAATTTTATTTCTAAAAAGAAATTTTTAATACACTGAATCAGAGAAAAATAACTAAAGAGTCTTGAATCAGCTTTGCTTGATTCGACTCTTAGTCTTCCTTATGTTTAGTCTTTCTCCTCTTGGCGGCAGACACAGTGGGGCTACTGCCGTCTTCATCAGAGCTAGAAGACTCACCATCAGTTGACTGAAGTCCCACATGAGTTTGAAGCTTTCTGATCAGCTTCTCATGTCTCCTTACTTGCTGTTGTAGGCTCTGAATTAGCTCTTCATGATGAGCTATTCTTTGGCATGTTAGACTTCTGGACTGATCATCAGCTTGGATTGTTCCTGCTAGGCTTAACTGATTAGTTGCGATGGTCACTTGAAGGTCTTCTCCTCTAGATGATGCCTCATCACCTCTTTCAGCAGCTTCCAGTTGCTCACACGACACTATCTTCAATTGCTCAGCTGCCTGCTAAGCTGATTTTGCCACTAACTGATCTGTATCTCCCAAATCAATAGTGTCATTGTGGATTGATTCAGGAGGAGTCTCAGGATCAAATTGAGCCTGAGCTTGAAGTGTTATCTGGACATGATCAGCAAAGATCACTATGTCCCTTACTTCTGGTTGAGCTTTCAGCTGGACTGCTTGATCAGTTGGCTCTTCAGCAGTCACTTCTTCAGCAGTTGGTGGAGAGGAAGGCTTAGTTGGAACTGCAGGAGTTTCCTTGGATGCAACCAAGGGTTGAACTGGTTCCTCAGTTGATTGAGCAGCATCTGTGGTGAGTTTTACGTTCATCTCAGCAGCTGGAGGCGGTTCATCGAATACTAGCTGTCGTGCTACTTGATGAATTTCAGCTTGTCTTGATGTGGAAGCATCATCAGTTGCACCATTGTTCTTCTCATCTAATTTCTTCTAGGACTTGCTGCTGTTGTACCTTTCTAATTTTCAGTATCTCGCTCAACACCCGATGTTGATGAACTTGAGAGTGTCTCCAATTTATTTGATCTTCCTCAGTGTGAAGCTCGGAAAGATCAATTTAAGCCCATTTAAGAAGATTGTCCATTACATGAGCTAATGTTTGCTCAGCTGGCTGTCTATGGCATTGTCGGATTGCCAGCATTTCTTTCAAGACGCTGATTGAATTTTGTTCTGGAGTACCTTGTCCCGACCACATTATACTCCATTTTTCTTCTCTCCTCCAGAAACTCATTCCATGAAGGGTAGTCAGAAGGAAGTGTGCCTCTGAGTTAAAGCAGTGTCTCCATAGATACCAGTAACAGTATCTTACGAAGGAATTGTAGAGAGCTTCCGATCCCATCACTTCCTCGGCAAAATTCTTTGAAATGAATTCTATGACTTTAGCATCTGCCCAACTCTTGATAACTTTAGCTCTTAGAAGAGCTCGGGTGTTCTCATTTGTTTCTTCCATTGGAGGACATGTTGTCCTGAAGTACTCGGCTCTTGTGCCTCGTTGAGAAATACATCTGAATGGTACAATGTCGTCTTCCTCAATTTCATCAATGTCAAATATCTTGACATTTTGAGGTGGTAGCTTTGGAGGGAGAGGTGGACCAGTCTTTTTCTTCCCTTTGTCCATCTTGATCATCTTTTTTGAGCATTTACTGGTTCTTTTCTTGATTAGAGTACCCTTAACTGATTCTTTCTTTGTTTGAGCAGTTTGTTCAGATGGGCTTTCTCTTGGGACTGATGTTGATGTGGAGCTAGAATAAACTTGTCGTAGGGATCTAGCCTTGATCGGTTTCCTAATCATTCTACTGATTGGTAGGCTGTCTTCAGGATCAGAGTCTTCATCTCAAGACTCTTTAACAGCTTTCTTTCCTTTGCTCTCGGCTGCTTTTTCATTCTTTCGTGTTGCGACACTAATTTTTATGCTTGATGCCTTTGGACCCTTTGATCACTTTGTGGATGTTGGAAAATAATCACCTTTTTCCATCATCAATATTTTAGTTTTATTTAACATGAAACCGAGTGTGTATTCCAGCAGTTTACTGATTCTGCTGACAAAGCACATTTTTTGGTAAAAAAGCTCCTCATTCTAGTGCTTCTCCAACACATCTACGAACTTCTTGATCTGCTCGTAGAAGAATGCTACCCAATTGACTTTGATGTTCATGTCAATGGCATGACATATCTTGTATTTGAGGTCAGTCATCTCTAAGTGGTTTCCTGCCACTCCAACTATCATTCTAGCAATGATGCCTGCTAGAAGTTTATACTCTTCTTGAAAATAAGATGTAGAGGTTGTGAATCTGTAGGGCTCATGATAGTCTGCTTTCTTCCGTCGATTGTAGGCTTCTAGTTGATTGACCTCTACTTCTTCTACCTTCATCCCTTTATTTGGTAGATGAAGAGCTCTTGACAGTAGTTCTGGAGTAACCTCAATGTCTACCCCTCTGACTTGAGTGATAATCTTATCACTCTTTCCTTTTGAGTTTAAATAGAATTCGCAAACTGGTTCGGGATATTTCTTAAAGGGAGTTTCTTCAAAGAATTGTAATAATTCTGCCTGAACTATTTTCTGAATAATATCTTCACAGAGTGGAGAGTTGGAGCACCTTTCTCTGTAAGCAGCTTGATGCAGAAACTGGTCTTTAAATAGATTGACTTGAAACCTTTGTGATGATTCACCAGTTTCTCTGAAATTGAATTTTCGTCGAACAACTGGTGGGTTCATATTGGCCATGATATTTGTGAGAGGTTTCAGTTGGGAGAGATCACAAGATGAAGCAGTTGGCTGAACTGTGTTTTTCGAGAAAGGTAGATAGATTGCTGAATATTTTCTTTTGAACTGATGATTTGAGGTGGTCAGTTTCTCAAAAGATTGATTAGATCAAAGAAGGTGAAGGTTCAGTTTAGCTATCTCTTTTATAGAGATGGTTTGAAGGCTGTAATTTTAACGGGTAGATTCATTCAATGAACTCATCGGTTCAGTTTTCAAATCTATCCGTTGAGAATTGATGAGGAGAGAGAATGTGGGTCCAACAGTAATATTGAGATAACACGTCATTTTACCGTTCAGTAATAAATTCAATTTGAACTTATCTAATCGTAGCTCTCCTTCTTGAGTCTCCACGTGGCATCGAGCTACTGACGTCATCAGTTGGCCTTATGACTAATGATCTCCTCAGCTTGGATTGATCAGTTCCAGCTGGTGTCCCTTCAGCTTTAACTCTCAGATTTTCGTCAGCTTGAGCTGTTCTCTCAGCTTTGCTCCACCTAAGCTTTTCAGCTGCTTCATTCAGCTGAAGCTTGGTCTCCTCAATCAGTTTTGAGATCAACTGCTCTCATCAGTTGAGCATAACTGGTTGAGGACTGATGCCTTTTGTGATCAGTTTGCTCATCTTCTTCTCTCAGCTTTCATTTAGCGTTAGCCATTTCTTCAGAACTGATTTGGCTCATCAGTTTAAGCTCCATAGCTTAGCGAACTGATGCCATCTTAATTCAGTTCTTATCTTTAGCTGGAGTGTTCCTCTTCATTCATTCGTTTGGCTCCACAAATCTAGCTTCTGGCAATGGCTTGGTGAAGATATCGGCTATTTGCTTCTCTGTGTTGACATATTTGATGCATATGTCTTTCTTCTCGATGTGATCTCTGATGAAGTGGTGCCTGATATCAATGTGCTTCATCCTTGAATGCAATACTGGATTTTGAGATATTGCATTAGCACTATTGTTATCACAGTAGATAGACACTTCTTTTGTCTCCACCTTGTAATCTTTTAGCTGTTGTTTCATCCAAAGAATTTGCGCACAACAGTTTCCAGCAGCTACATACTAGGCTTCAGTTATTGACGTGGGCTTCATTGTCCATCATTATGTTGATTGAACCATCTTCAATAACCTCCCACATATTCTGGTGGATCAAGCATAGATAAGCTTTCATCCTTCTGCTCCAATTGTCATAATTCTCAACTGAAAAAAGAGGTAGCTTATGGTTTCTCATAGCTTGAAATGTTAGCACATATAAACAGATCTGATTCAGTTGATCTACAGAAACGAATGATCCTTAGAATCAACCGCTCTGATAACACTTGTTGGTCCCGGTACGAGTCTATGTCAGTTTAGAGAGGGGGTGAATAAACTGACTCAAAAACTTTAAGCTTTGTGCGGAATATATAAGGCACTAACTCGCTTTTAACAATTTATCCATGCACTGATCAGTTGAGATAGAGAGCTTGACTAGAGCTTAGCTTGTGAATAATCAGTTGAGACTGATAGCCTGAAGGCTTCATTTATCAGTGCAGCTTGTGTGTTATAGTGTGTAGTTTAAGAACATGCAAAGGCTTAGAGCATAAAGTACAACACACACAAGACTTATAGAAGTTCAAAGCTTCCTGCTTCTACGTCCTATCTTTCTTCCGCAAAAGGGCAATCCACTATGCAAGTGTAAAGTTTCTTTATTACAGTTACACAGTGAAGAAATCTGTTAGACCTGAAAATAACACCCTTCAAGCCGAGCGCGACCTCCTTTCCAACTGTTGTTGTCGCGAAAGAACAGACCCATCAGTACGCCCTTCCTCAGCCGGTTTCTAGGTAGACAGCTCACACTTACCGGTCCCAACTGCTCGCTGAGAGTTTAGGTGCTATTGCCCGTCTTTACAAGATTTTAGATCTCTCTCGATCTTTAAGAAGGCAGTCTTAAATCTGTTATCAACCTGGAATGCTTCTTCAACTTGACCTGAGTGGTTGATCTTTGAAGAACTGAGCTGAGAAGCTTTGCTCTGGTTGGAATTCTTCGTCAGTTAGCTGCTTGCTTGGAACTTGAAGCACGCCTTCTCAGTTAGGACTTTTCACACTTAAGAGATTTAAGCTCTGAGTTATGGGGAGGGAGAAAGAAAGCTCAGTATCTACAAAATATAGCAAGAGTTAGATTGGCGAAAGTCTTGGCCAGAATGAGATTCACCCCCTTTATATAAATGAGTGATCTCAGTGACCATTAGGTTTCTATTGATCGGTGGTTCGATTGATTCCACCAATGGCAGTTTTAATGTCTCTAGCCATTGAAGCTTTGAATTAACTAGCCGTTGAATTTAATGGCTTTTGCTCCAAGATCGTCAGGATCTCCCCAAGATTTCCTGTCAGGATCTTATGACTGATTGTCAGAGAGTAGATATTTTGGCTATCAGTTCTGGACTTCAGCTAATGGGGTCTCAACTGTCTCGACTTTCAACTCTGAGATCGTCCAGTTGGTAGTTCCCCAGCTGTCTCAAGCTTCAGTCCTAGAATGGTCCAGTTCAGCTACCTTGATCTTAAGCTCCGGTTCTTTAGCGGGTTAGCTTTAAAAAGCTTTCAGTTCTGGATTCCAGTTGGCTTACTTTTGAGCTTTTCTCCCAACTGATTGATCTTTGATTAGTTCAGTTTGGTTTTGAGCTTTCAGGCTAGCTCTTTTCTCATCAGTCGTTCTTGGCTTTCAGCTAGACTGATGGCTTACTCATCTGTGGATGTCTTCCAGTCTCTTCCCCCTTTAGCTGTTTCAATCTACAAGATTCTCTTCCCCGTACAGCTTTACTTAAGCTTTGAGGAGTAGACTTTGACTGATTCGGTTAAGACATCCTTTTCAGCTGGTTGACCATGCTTCAAGGCAATTGACTTTCACTTCAGCTGAGCTGAGATTTGAAGTCTTACTTGGTCATTGGTCCCGACTTCCAGCTTGAATAACCTTCAGTTTTTCATATAACTTTTCCATATGTTTTGACATTTCATCAAAACCATCAGTTGGGCTACCTTGATAATTTTTCCTAATAATTTCCCAACACATTCTTCATGAATCGTGATTAATTCGTACCCTCTCAAATTAGAAAGAATCTCTAAACTATCCAAATCCCTCAATTCGATTATATATATATATATATCAATCTTTTTTGAAATGATATCGAACTTTAAAATTTATATTTGAGCTTGTTTGATTATCTATCGAGTCGAGTTCAAATGAGCTTTAATCGAGTCGAACACGAATTCAACTCGATTACGTTAATATTTTTACACATGTTTGCTCATTTTTTACTTATCGAACTTGAGTTCGAGCCGAGCTTTAAATCTTACCGAACATAAAATTATGTTCAAATTTGTTTGATATGCTTATTAAATTGAGCTCAAACAAGCTTTTAATGAACAAATATGAATCGAGTATCGAGCTATTTAATTTGATTTTCAGTCCTAAATGTATTTTCAAATTTATAGGCCATCTAGAAAAAAAAAGAACCTTCTAAGGTTTTTGAATTTTAGAGATACAAACATAGGGTATAGATTTCTTAATTGATTTATTGTTATGATGTATTCTCCCCGTCCCATTTTGATAGGTTTGTTTGCTTTTTTAGGATGTCTAAATAAAATAAACATGTTTCTATATATATTTAATCAATTTGCTAATATATGCCCACATTTAATATGTTTACACTTTACAATAAAGGTCCCATTTGGTTGGTACGGAATCTGACTTGGAAAAGTAATCTGATTCCCTATTTTAACATTATTGTGTTTGGTTCATTTTTTATGTAATATGAAAAGTAATCACATTCTTCAAAACAAGGAAAATTGTGCAACTTTCCTAGATTGTAAATACCTACTCCAAGTATGTATTCTTTTTTCTTGTTTTGGGAAATCTGGTGTTAAATAATTTCATTGTTCGATTTCTTCATTTATTATTATTATTTATTTTTTTATAAAGTATTATTATGTTTGGATTCATATTTTTAACTAAAAAATAAAAAAAGGATTTTTTTAAAATTGAAAAAATAAGATTTATTATTATCTTTTTTTATTATTAGTACTAAGTTTAGATTAAAAAGTTTCAATAAAAAAAAGAGTAAAATAAATAAAATAGAAAAAATAGAAAATTTTATAAATGAAAACAAGAAATTCAAAAATGTGATACTTTTTTATTGAAGAAATTACGACCAAAATTCGACTATTTTATCAATCATTTTTTTGGCATTTCGATCAAAATTCCAAAAATATCATTTTTGAGACAACATTGCGGACTAAACGACGACCATACCATTGTCATCATATATAATTTTGACATCCAATTCAATAAAAAAAATATTTACATAGATAATTTTGATTTTCAATTCAATAAAAAATATTTGGATCACCAATACAATATTTACTGTTGAGTATGACGTGTTGCAAATGATGTTATCACTTCGTTTGATAACATCGCAATCAATGTCGTATCTAATATTGTTCCGTCACTCTCGTCACATTGAATACAACACTCGGAACATTAATCTTATCCTTTCCTAGTATTTTGAATTAATTTACTTTAAATTAATCTGAATATATTGTGATATTTATCACATTTTGATTTCCACGTATTTAGGGATTTATTAGATATTTTATTTTGATTTAAAACGTGGATAATGTTTGATTTTGACTTCTTCAAAATCTGTTCCGAATTTGTAGGGGACGTGATGTTCCCACTCTCCATTAAACACTAACCGCTGCAGGTGAACGTGGGTCACTGGAGTAACCGCTACTATTGCACGATGTTGAAGAACGTGTGCCACGCAATGCAGAAGACGGTTATCTCAAGTCCACTCCAGCAATGGGTAGTGAAAGACGGTTGATTCAAGTCCAAGTCATCTAGGATCGTGAGGCAACTGCCAATACAAGATGAAGGAAGTATTTAAGGTCTTCTTAGACCTTAAAATCATTTATGCAAGCAGGTTATCACCGTGGTTTGTGAGAAGCTCTGAATCTTGCATCTAGTATCGTCTCTAAAGTTCAAGACATCTTCCTCGACATCTGCCTAGCGTCTCAATTAGTTGGAGACTTTTATTCCAGTTGTGTGTGTAGGTTAGATAGTCAACTTTGAGAAGTCTAGGATTTAGAGTGACTTGTTGTAATCTATCCATGTGTTTAGATAGGTTTGTTTTGAGTGATTATTCAAGTGAGTGAAGTTAGGATAGTCCTCTATATGTTTTATGCAGTGTTGTCAAGGGAGTGAGCCGAGACAACATCAACATTGTTTTTTTTATATTTCACTTGTGATAGTGAATTTCGCCTTGAGGCAATCACACACCGTAAGGAGTGTGATTTAAAATTTATTTTGTGTAAAATTTTATTTACGTTTCCGCTGCATGTTGAAGGCAATGTGGTAACACTAGCTTCAACATTTCATTTAACTTTTCAATTTACATCCGAAATTCACATTGTTTCAGGCAATAAATTCTAACAAATGGCATCAAGAGCCGGTACTGGACACACTAAGTACTCGATCCGGTGTTGCTTGAAATCTGTGATGGATATTCAAATTAATCAATGTTGTCCTCCTGCTCTAGACATCAATGGTGGCAACTATGTCATGTGGAAATCTTGAATGAAGATTTACATCAAATCTATCGATGAAAGAGCATGGATGACAGTTATTGAAGAATGGAGCCCTCCTAGGATGGAAGGTCCAAATGGAGGTTTTGTGTTAACTCCAGAATCTCAATGGATAAATGATGAGAGAACAATCTCAAATTTTAATGCTCGCGCTCTGAATGCGATTTTTGTTTCAGTCGATGTTCCATGCTTCAAGATGATTTGCAATTGTGTTACTGCATATCAAGCATGGATCATTCTTCAGGAACATTGTGAAGGGTCTGCCAGTGTAAGGAAGACCAAACTGAGGCTACTCACATCAAAATTTAAAAATTTACGCATGTTTGAAGATGAAACTATTTCATCTTATGCTAAAAAATTATGTGAGATCTCAAATAAATCGACCGCTCTTGGGAGTCCAATCTCCAATGAGAACATGGTTAGCAAGTTGTTTCAAACTCTCCTAGAAAGATTCAATATGAAAATTTCTGCAATTGAAGAAGCACATGATGTGGGAACCATGAGTTTGAGTGAAGCGGTCAGCATCTTACTATCATTTAAGATGAACCTGCAAAACTAGAAGACAAACTCAACTTCAAGGGGAATTGCTCTCCAGACAACAACTGTGTCATCTGATGTTCATGATGATGTTGACAGTCTTCAGGAAATCAACGAGGAAGAGAATCTAAGTGTTGCACTCTTGACAAAGAAGTTCAACTCACTGGTTCAGTCCATGAAGAAAAGCCCTCCAAACATCAAACCTCGACGGCTGTTTGACTCTCTATCCTCATCAACATCAAACTCTGGAAGATCAAATGTTAAGAAGGAAGTTGCTGACACTGGGAAAGATAATGATTCAGTTCAATGTAGAGCATATTCTTGATTTGGTCATTACTCTAATGAATGCCCAAGAGCACAAAGAAGACAAAGAAATAATTTCAATGTTGTTCTCAGTGATGAGTTTGATGCTGAAAATGATTCAAATCAAAGAGTGTTGTTCATCAATGTCATGGAGGAAGATGACCAGATTATTGATGCCCTGAACGGTATTGATGAACTTGACGAACTAGACATTGAAGAATGTGAAATTGAAGATGAGGTTCTCCCAGATGTTGAAGATAAAGCCACTGAGATCTCTTCCAATACTTCTAATTGGTATGAAATGACTCTACTGGATGAGTTTAATTATACCAAGATCAGAGAGGTTGATCCACAGGAAGAACACCCCACTACCTCTCTTGAAGAGCTCAATGATGTTGTGAATGAAGTTTGCATTCAATGGACAACTCAATCAAAAGAACTGAGATTTCTTATGGAAGAAAATCAGCTTCTTAGAGAGAAAGTTGTAAGTCTGGAAATTAGACTCGCCAAGAGTGATGCTGAAATCACCAAACTGAAGAAGGAAGTGGAGAACACCTCAAGAACCTTTCAGAAATGGAATTAAGGAACGAATGTCCTAAATGAAGCCTTAACATTAGGATAGACAGACAGGGCTGGACTGGGATTCTCAAACAAAACTTCCATGTCTTTCTCAAACAACAACATTGTGATATTTGTGAAAGAAAACGACCCAAACACGTCGACAGGGAGCAATGTTGAAGATGATGATCAGAAGCAATATAAAGGCTCAAAGGTGCAGAAATATGTGTGCCATTACTGTCAGGAGCCTGGACATATCAAACCACATTGCTTCAAGTTTCACGATGATGTGGCAACCGGGAGAACAACATCAGGAATCACATCAAAAAACAAGAATCTGATGAAGTCCAAAAAGATAAAGGTTACATGCAATGTTGTGTACACATCACTGAAGGCTAATATTACCGGAACATGGTACTTCAACAGTGGATGTTCTCGACACATAACCGGCAATAAGGAGTTTCTTGAATAATATACCACTACAAACAAAGGCAAAGTCAGCTACGGAGGAGGAGCTCAAGGAAACATTATCGGAAAAGGTACATTGAATGTCAAACATTTTCCTAAACTTCAGAATGTCCTACATGTTGAAGGATTGACAACCAATTTGATTAGTATTAGTCAGCTTTGTGATGATGGTACACACGTCAAGTTTGATAAAAATACTTGTGAAGTGTTTGACAAACATGACAAATGCATAATGTTTGGTAGTCGTGCATCTGACAATTGCTACCATGCTGACAAAGATGAAACCTGCAACATGACTGTAAATGATGAAACAAAGTTGATTCATCAAAAACTCGATCATATGAGCATGGTAAATTTGAAAAAGCTGATTGTGTCTGATGTTGTTCGTGGCCTACCAAAACTGAATGTTGTATATGGTGCTTGCCAAAAGGGTAAACAAACCAGGATTCCTCACAAAAGTCTAGGTGGTTGTCAAATAACAAGATGTTTTCAACTCTTACACATGGACATCATGGGACCAGTCGATACAAAAAGTATGAGTGGTAAGAGTTTCATCCTTGTCATTGTTGATGATTTTTCAAGGTATACTTGGGTTGAATTTCTTTAGGAAAAATCTAAAACTTTCAAGGTCTTCAAAAGATTCTGCCGTACAATGTGCCTGTAATTTGACACCAACATTGCGTAAGAACAAATCATGAAAGAGAATTTGAGAATGCTGCATTCGATGATTTTTGTGAAAGGAAATGAATACTCCATGAGTATTCAGCTCCCAAAACTCCACAACAAAACGGAGTAGTAAAAGAAAGAATCGAACTCTGCAGGAAATGTCATGTGCAATGTTACAGGCCAAGGGGCTTTCAAAGAAGCTGTGGACTGAAGCTGTTAACACAACTTGTCACATCGGAAACAGAGTCTATCTTCGACCAGGAAGAAAGGAGACTCCGTATGAAATTCTAAGAGAGAGAAAGCTAAATCTCAAATATTTTCATGTGTTTGGATGTGTCTGTTATATCCTGAATAACAAAGATCACCTTGGAAAGTTTGACTCCAAGAGTGACAAAGGATTGTTCTTGGGATATGCTCAAAACATCAGAGTATATCAGGTTCTTAATCTAATAACTAAGGTCGTACAAGAGTCTGTCAATGTTGTGTTTGATGATCTTACAGGCCTGGAAATAAGAACTGAAGAAGATGATGTGTCATTTCTCTTACATGAACCTGATGTTGCCGAAAAGGAGTCCAGTAACACTGACAAAAGTCCTATGAAAAGTCCTGATGTCAGATCCAATGCTTCTTCTCCTTTAGTGAAGGAACAAACATCACCTCAGACACCAGACTCAGACTCCTCATCTGAAAGCGATGATGAACAACTTCCACTGGCTCAGTATGAACCAAGACGTGATCCTCCAAGGAGAATCAAAAGAGATCACCCAAATTTCCAAATCATCGGTGATGGATCTCAAGGGGTCAAAACCAAAACAAAGAGCTCAGCCGATGTTGCTGATTGGTCAAACATGTTTGCATGTCAACAATTATTAACCTTGTGTCCATATCATGCTTTCTATCAAATGTTGAACCTAAAAATGTCAAGGAAGCACTAAAAGATGAATCTTGGGTAGAAGCAATGCATAATGAGCTGATTCAGTTTGTTCGAAATAATGTGTGGGAATTGGTTCCAAGGCCTGAAAATAAAAATGTTATTGGAACTAAATGGATTTTTAAGAACAAGACTGATGAGTTTGGTAATGTGGTCAGAAACAAAGCCAAGCTAGTGGCTCAAGGTTATACACAAGTAGAAGGAATAGACTATGATGAAACATTTACTCCTGTTGCTAGAATAGAGTCTATCCGTCTTCTACTTGCCATTGCTTGCCATATTGGGTTTACACTGGATCAAATGTATGTCAAAAACACCTTTGTAAATGGTTTCTTGAATGAGGAAGCCTATGTTGAACAACTAAAAGGCTTTGAATGTCACGAAAAATCAAACCATGTGCTGAAATTACACAAGACCTTGTATGAGCTTAAACAAGCTCCTAGAGCTTCGTATGCTCGACTTACGGAGTTTTTGATTGACTTTGTTTTTTTAAGAGGCGTGGTTGATAAAACATTGTTTATCAAAAGGATTCACAAACACATTACTGTTGCACAAATCTACGTTGATGATATCGTGTTTGGATCCACTTGTTCTAACCTCCTTAGTGAGTTTATTAATGCAATGTGCAGCACATTTGAGATGAGCATGGTCGGCGAATTGGCCTACTTTCTTGGTCTCCAAATCAAGCAAGATAAAGATGGGATTTTTATATCCCAAAGTAAGTATGCCAAAAATCTGATCAAGCGCTTTGGACTTGAAGCTGCAAAGCCTATGAAAACACCAATGGGATCCTCTGAAAAACTGAGCAAAGATGATGTTGGAGTCAATGTTGATCGAACAATGTACAGATGAATGATTGGAAGCTTGCTCTACTTGATTGCCAGCAGACCTGATATCATGTTCAGTGTTGGAGTATGTGCTAGATCCCAAGCTCAACCCAATGAGTCTCACTTGAAGGCTGTCAAAAGAATAATTCGATATGTTGCTGGTACAGTCGACTTTGGAATCAGGTGTTGTAAAGATACCAACACCAGCCTTATTGGATACAGTGATTCAGACTGGGCAGGCGATGTTGATGATAGGAAGAGCATAAGTGGTGGTTGCTTCTTTTTGGGGAGCAATATGGTTTCTTGGTCAAGCAAGAAACAAAATTGCATCTCCTTGTCAATAGCTGAATCCGAATATGTAGCAGCTGCCAGTTGTTGTGCTCAGTTGGTGTGGCTGAACCAAATGTTGAAGGACTATGGCATGACAAGCTCATCACTTACCTTGCTATGTGATAATGCTAGTGCTATTAAAATTTCCAAGAACCTTGTTCAACATTCACGCATTAAGCATATCGACATTCAACATCACTTTATCAGAGATTTGGTGGAAAAGAAGACCATAAACATCAAATATATATCTACTGAGAATCAAACAGTGGATATTTTTACCAAACCTCTTGATTTCGAGAGATTTTCTGCCTTGAGAAAGTCTCTTAGAATGTGTTCTATTTAATTAGTTATTTCTGTTTACTGATGTTGAACTCGATGAGAGTATGTTTTTTTATCAACATCAGTTGTTTATCATGATTTTTTTTGTTATTTTTGTTAAGTATAGTTCAAGGCTTACTTCATGAAATTATGGTGTTTCTGCTTTTATTTAAGAAAATCAGCTACTTAAAATTTTCTCTTCGAGTGAGTCAAGTTAGGATAGTCCTCTGTATGTTTTATGCAGTGTTGTCAAGGGAGTAAACCGAGACAACATCAGCATTGTTTTTTTTGTATTTCACTTGTGATAGTGAATTTCGTCTTGAAGCAATCACATACCGTAAGGAGTGTGATTTAAAATTTATTTTGTGCTAAGTTTTGTTTACGTTTCCGCTGCATGTTGAAGGCAATGTGGCAACACTAGCTTCAACATTTCATTTAACTTTGCAATTTACATCCGAAATTCACATTATTTCAGGCAACAAATTCTAACATTTACCTTAATTGATTATTTTTTAGTCATATCATTTTATTTAAATTGAAATAATATGTTGCATTCAATATCTATAGTACTAATGCAAATTGAAGAATTACACATTATATGGTTCGTAATTTAAAATTATAAATATTGGTAGTATGAAATAAGATACAATATATATTTTAAATATTTAATTATCCACTCTTGTTTAAATTTAATTCAATAAAAAGAGAATCATTACAATTTTCTTGTTGTGTTCCAAACACATGATAAAGATTCTGTTAGTAATCATTTTCCTCAGAATCACATTCCCAGAAATCATATTCCTAAAAACTTTACTTTCCTGTCAAATAAATAAATATGTGTATAATAGGAAATTTCTTGATTAATTGTCTTTCCTAATCTTTTTATTAATCCTCATGAAAAATCTCAATTAGCCTATCAAAATGGGATGGGTGGAGTATATAATATAATAATTTTTTATAAGTAGTATTATATGAACCAATATGAATAACATAAAATTAAGAAAATAAAATATATATAAGAAGAAAATTAATTTCTTATTAAAAATGTGTGTACGTGAATAACAAATACAAACTAGAAAATATTTAGGAGATCATCCATCGTCGAACTTTTATAAGAACTTGTATCATGAATATATTAACATGCTCAAAATAAATATCTTCATAGTGAAAAAAAACTAATTAAAAAAAGTAGAATATTTTTAGACTTTTAAGGGTTTATTTTATGTTTTTTAAGTTTATATTTTTTTTAAAAAAATTTATTAATCACAATTAGATATTATATTTAAATTTAAAAAATTAATTATCGAGTCCAATGCACAACACGTTACAACCCACAATGAATTAGGGATCAATTATATTAACTTCTAAGATTTTTTTCCATTCCTGCATTAATTAACCCACAATGATTTAGGGATCAATTATATTAACTTCTTAGATTTTTTTTTTTTCCCGTTTCTGCATTTAACCCACAATGAATTACTGAATTAGGGATCGACAATACAATGCAAAATCACATATAAATTAGTAATTTATTATAAATTACTTTATATTATCATTAAGGAATATCATAATTTGAATTTCTACTCAATTTGTTTTATGATTATTTTTGTTCAAACATGAATATGTAATAAAAAAATTATGGAGACATGTTTACATATAATTATAAATATATCATGCATACGAGTGCATACTATATATTTTAATTTGTCATTTTCAATATAGCTTGTTATTGTTATTTGATAAAGCTTGTAAATCATAAATATTTATACTATTGTAGATATTTTAAATTTACCAATATCATAAAATAAAATAAATACCATATCGACATCATAAATCAAAATCCAAAAATTCTATAATGGCACACAATTAATATATGCGGAATCGGAATCGAAATACAATGATGAGTCTCAAATATTTTCATTTTTATTCATAGCAACATATAATCAAAATCCATAAAAACAGTATCAGCATTGGCCTTAATTTAGGCTTTATTGGATTAATCAATGCGGCAAACTGAAATTGCAATTACAGAAAACCTTCATTAATATAATAATACTCCCAGTTTCATGAGTAAATTACCCTTTTAATCCCACGATAATATGGTATAAATACTTTTAGTTCTAAAATATACAATTTTGGATCTCAAATTAATATTTTTGACACTTTTGATCCCACAGTTTATATTTTAATACTTTTGATCCCGAAAACTAAAGGACTGTACTTAACATCCGTTAAGTAACTATTTTGGAGCCAAAGCAGTACTTATTTTAAATTGAAATTTGATTAATTGATACTCACCCACTTCCATCATGTAAACATTGGAGCAACTGCAGTGAAATCTAATTATATTCGTTACAATCATTATAATATAATCATATAATTAAACTCGTATGGGTATGATTACGAAATGAAAAAAATCATGAGATCTTATGATTTTGGTTGCACACTTGCAATGCCTAAAATAAAGGTGAAAATAGAAGGAATGCAGTCAAAATTTCAATCCAAGATATGTATTGTTCTGCCTCCAAAATAGAAAGTCAACGGATGTTAAGTGTAGTCCGTTAGTTTTTTAGATCAAAAGTGTTGAAATATAAACTGTGGATCAAAAGTATCAAAAAAATTAACCTAGGATCAAAAGTGTCGAAAAATTAAATTTGAGACCAAAATTATACATTTTAATACTAAAAATATTTGAACTCTTTTATCGGGGACCAAAAGTGTAATTTACCCTGTCCTAATTCCATTATAAAATAAAATGATATCAAACCAAATACAATCACGCAGCAAACACAAAAACCAGATAAAAAATGGCGAAATCTTCCCCAAATCAAATTGTGTTCGCATTTCTCCTAATTTTGGCGGTGGCAGTTCCAATTTCCGGCGTACCTTTCGGGCCTTATCGGCCAATCGAGAATCCCAACGGCAACGGCACTGTGGTGAAGATTGCAAAATTTGCAGTGACGGAACACAACAGATTGGCCGGCAACGGCGGCGCGTCGCCGCCGGTGGTTTTCGCATCGGTGGTGAAGGCGGAGTATCGAGTGTTTGCAGTGGGTACGGATTACAAGCTCATCATCTCCGCCCAGGATTCCAAAACCTATCTCGCCAATGTTGAAGATTCAAATCCCTCACACAATCTCAAACTCATTATCTTCGGAGAATTTAAACCATGATTGTAGATTTAATTACCTCTATTTTAACATGATATCAATAAACATAAGTACATTGATTGATTACAATGATCGTTAGAAATAGATGATGAAACTCATTGATGATATTGATATTGGAATTGAGGAAGAAATGGTTAAGTATATTATCTATTAAGAGTAATTTATTAAAACGTCTTGATTATAAAATTTTAATGAATAATTTTTGTGGTCGGAAAGGAGAAAAGAAAGATTTAAGTGAATATAATTTTGTGATTGTAAACCATATATATACATTTTTGTGCTTGTAAATTTCTTTGAGACTTCACTTCCGGCCCTCAAATTTCTTAAATACGGTCCTGATTCAAGATTTAATTACCTCTCCTTTCCAACTCTTTTTTTTTTTATCTTCTATTTTAACATGATCATCAATAAACTTCTTTTTTTTTTTTAATTTCCCTTTAAATACATTGATTGATTATAATTGCAGTTTTAATTTTAATCTTTGAATGAATTAATTGCCCCAGTTTAACCAGAAATCAAACTAATTATAACGTGTTGTAAACTAGAGAGAGGCGAGAGAAAATATGAATTGTGTGTATTCAATATGAGGACCAAATGCCTCTATTTATAATAGTACAAGAGATAGGGTTTTAGAGTTAGTAACTTAACCATCACTCATATCATATATATCTATTAGATATATTTACAACAAAAAGTCTATTATAAATTTTTAAAGTGAAATAATCTCTGCATAAATTAGCGAAACTATCCGATCAAGTTGATTCAACCAAATGAAACCACAAGTTGTGACTTATCTTCTTTTATTTCTTATTGAAATTAATTACCAACATATATAAATTCCTTAATTACTTACAGGAGTTTTATGAATTCAATTCTCCAAAGATTATCATCTATCCATATAGAAATCAAAAGATTGATTCAGTCAATTTTAAAGCTTTGAAATATCTAAAACTATTGTTAATATTATATTCAATAAAAGTTGGTGTGGTCATTAAATATTCACACCATCTTGAAATATATTTTTATACGATAAAAATGAACAAAAATATACACATAAATATCAATTATTTTTTTTAAAAAATGGTTCATTTTTTATTTTATGAATAAGTGGATGTCTTTTGACTTTAAATCTTATATTGATAATTTTAGATATTTTTATATTTAAATCAATAGAATCAATCTTTCAAAATCTATATTGATAGATAACTCATCTTTCGCGTTTTGGATTAATCAACATCTTATTTATATTAAAATTAAATTATTATGTATTAAAAAAAATATTTCTGGTAGAATCACTTACAATATAATGAATCTAGGGAGAAAACATAAAGTAACCAAAAGTAGAATAACAACTTATTTTTCAGTCAAGTTCTATAACCAATTCTTTTCTATACAATAAATAGTGTAAAAGTCATCTATACCCTTACTTTTTGGAATTTTTTATCTCTTTTTTTGTCTTATTAGTTTAGCTTTAAAAAAAAAAGTCTGGGACCCACTTGGTTATTTGGGACCGATTGCAATTTGCAATAAATATTGTGGCATGTTTTTATTTTTAAAGAAGAAATGACCGATTGAATTAATGCTGAGGGGGGTTTCAATTTGGTAGTTGCATGCATTAAATCCCAACACACAAGTTAAAAAAAAAAAAAATGCCATTCACAAACAAGAAGCTAACGTCGAGCCCTCCAAATTTATGTTTGAGAAATTGACGTCGAGCCCCGTTTGAACTTGTTTGAGGTGCGTTTTTTTTTTCTCACCGTGAAGTTGTTGAAAAATGTCGGGTTTAAATGCTTTTATAAAATTTTAAGTAGTTTATACATAATTTATGATACTTTCATAACAATTGTAATAATAGTTATTGAATATGTTTTTTGTAATGTTTGAAAGATTATATATGCTTCTCGTGTGTATATATTTGCATATTTTGTGGTAGATTAGCATGATTTGTATATTTAGATGATTTATGAAGATGAGCATAAACGTGTAAATACATATGAATTCAGACATTTCGTGACAATATTATCACGAAATCATGAATTCGTGACAATAATTGTCACGAGATCGATGAAATCCTGACAATATGGACACGAGATGCTTGTCTCGTGAGTATAATATTCTCTCGAGACTATTGTCACGAATTGAATAATTTCGTGAGAATATATTCTCACGAAATGTCTTCGTTTCGTGTAAAAAGTTGAATCTAAATGAATTTTAATTATTATCTCGAAAAGTGATGAACCGTGACAATAATTGTCACGAGAAGATTGAACCGTGACAATTATTGTCACGAGATGGTTGAACCGTGACAAATATTGCCACGAATACATGCAACTGTGACAATAATATTGTCACGAGATTATTAACTAACTTTAATCGCTTTTTATTGGTGGTTTGCAGATGACTTGGCAACACATTGTTGTCCGACATAGTGGTAGATGGGAGAGATCGGAGTATGTGGATGACGAAGATCAGCTAGTGCACATCCCATTTGACAATTTATCTCATGACAAATTGTTAGAAGAAATCCACGATTTTATGAAAACCTCTCCAACAAGTGTGAGTTATACACTGAGCTATCTGACGAGATCATTGACGAACAGGACACTAAAAGGGCTCTTGAAAATGGATGTTGACTTAGCTCGTTTAGTCAAGGAGCAAGATGAGCCCATCGTATACATTATCGAGAAATCTATTCAACAAACTCCAACAGTAATGCTGTCAAATGATGATAGCGACGGCCCAATTGGAGATAACAGTGTTGATGATATGTCCTATGATGATGATGATGATGATGATGACGACGACGGCGATGATGATGACGACTATGAAAGTGAAGTTCGTCGTAAGCAAATTGCCGAATTTTGTGAATGGATTCACAAGCCAGGGCATATTGATGAGTTCGTGAATATTATCCAGAGGTGTCTTGTTCAACTCACAGGGAATAAAAAGATCTCCTAGAAATCTGATGTGATGCAGACGGATCAAAATCGGATCCTCCGAACTGTAGTCTAGTCACTAGAGCAAACTCACTCGGAGAAAATCTAATATTGGTTTCTCCAACTCGAAACCAAATATCGTGCTCCTCTGCACCATCAATAATCACCTCCCTACTCAACAATGCGTGTAAATCATTGTTACAACTGTTTCCACCCGCGAAATCTATCAAATGCCCAAAACACGACTCTCTCCTAAACTGTTCGAATAGTTTGGGCCCACTACTGATCATGTGTAATACTTCTCTAATTATACTCATATTATCCTTCCAGTATAAATTCATCCCGCATGTGATGTTCTGTAAAGCCTATCTTCTCCACACCCAATCACGCTATTTTTAAATAATATACAAAAAATTAGCAATAAATAATGCAAAAATGAAACAAATATAATTAAATTAAAACTAATTGGACATGATATAGATATCTACATGCTGAGAATTTACCAATGATTGAGAAAAAGAATTAGAAAAAATAAAAATAAAAAACAATTTCGTGAGAATATATTTACACAAAATGGGATATCGTGTAAATATATTCTCACGACATGGCTTCTCATGATAATATATTAACACGATATCCTTTTCGTGTTAATATATATTGACACAAAAATTAATGGTTCATTTTTTATTCAAAGATATATTTCGTGATAATTATTTTCACGAGAACAAATATCGCGAGAATATATTCTCCCGAAAAAGGATCTCGTGAGCATATATTGTCACGAGAAGCTTTTCGTGTAAATAATTCTCACGAGAGAAGCCCAGAAATTCAGATTTTACGTCAAACAAAATCCCAATATTCATGAATGTAAATCGACAAAATCCCAACATTCAAACATATTCTCATATATTAATTCACAAAAACCCACAATACAATACGAATATGCTAAATTTTGAACATATTATCATATTTAAATTGGCAAAAATCCACAACACAACTATCAAAACACTAAATTGCTCCTCTTAAAACATAAAATCATTCGAATTTAGTTTCTAACCTGTTGAAATTCAACAGCCCAAGGCTCCAGATTTTCCATGGCTCGAGATGTTCGATCGACAAGATTCACGTGAGTGTTTCGATCGATTTCGCGATAAAAATTGGATCTGTTTTTGTGAGTTTTGCACCGTTGAATCTTCGTGTGTATGTTGGGCAGATTTCGTGTGTATGTTGGCTGGATTTCGTGAGTTTTTGACTGGAAATTTCGTGTGTATGTTTTTGCTGATTTCGTGAGTTTTTGGACATTACATTACAATTCGTGTGTATTCAAATTTGGATGAGGATCGTGTGTATGTTTTCCAGTCAAAGGCTCTTGTAAATATGCTCACAGATTTCCTTGCTTTGCGTGAAAATAATTCTCACGATTTGATTGTTGTTCAAATTCTAAAATGAGTCAAAAATGAATTGTTGACTGGGCCACATTTAGTAAGGGTATTTTAGAGAATGTGAAATACTTTGAATAAAAAGGAATGAGTTAAAAATGTGGGCTAAAAAAGAAGTTGTTATTTGGATTGTGAATAGTTGAGGCCATTTACACATGAATCTATATGTACACACTGTTTAATACTCCCCCCATTTCATAATATTTGTTGTTTGACAAAAACTTGTATGAGACGGTCTCATAAATGAGATGGATTAATACATGTGAGTTAATGATACTTCACCCATAAATAATGATACATGTGAGTTAATGATACTTCACCCATAAATAATGATACTCTCATGCGGGTATAAATAATGATACTCACATGTGAGTTAATGATACTTCATCCATAAATAATGATCCCCGCATGTGAGTATTGACCCGTCTCATGTATGAGACGGTCTCACCCAAGTCTGCCCCTTGTTGTTTTAGGATTTTAATCTAAAATTAACAATTACTTTTTTGGATTAATATATCCCTTCTTTCTATATCAAATAAAATCTCATTCCCTTATATTTTCCTAAAAAGTTGGCAAAATTTTCTCTCTCTATATATTTGTAGGGTTAAAATTGGAAAAAAAAGATCTCAAGTTCGACCCACCACCAACACTACTAGGTGTGAGCCTGTCACACCTGGTATGCCAAGTGTGGTTTACCTCCCCTGTGTAGGTTTGCAGGCTATTACATAGGGACGGGGTTTACCCAGTGCACACCACGGTAGCGGCTGCGGGTTATCCCCGACATCCAAAAAAAATTGGGAAAAAAAGTGTGAAAATATCTAAAATAACAAATATTTTAACACAAAATAAATTCTTAAAACAATAGTCAAAACGAAACGGAAGAAGTATATATTATGTGTTGAGAATGTGTCTTTTATGAATAAGATATATATATCCATGATTCATTTTTATAAACAATTAGAATGAACTACCGTGCATCCGGATAACATATGTCCAATTGTTATTATTTTGTTAGAAATTTTACAAACATGGAAGAAATATAATTAAACACATGTAAACTAAAATTTATATAACAACTTTCAAAATACGTAGATTTTAGATACAAGTTAATATTATATATATTTAAGATAAATTATTATTGAACCGATTAGAAATACTGAACCGACTGGTGGATACCCTGTAAAAGGAGACATTTCGAATTCAAAACCTACCATTCAATTCTTTTCTTAACTACAAAAAATAAATGAATGAATGAAAAGATAAGGTTTCTTATTTTTATTTGTTTAATAAAAATTTGACGAGACATGTTCTTTTTTCAAAAAATAGATATATTAACCACAACTTCTTTGGGAATAAAGTAACATGATTTTCATTGGGAAGCCACACAATTAAATTTACAATTAATTAATTAGTAGTTTTTCTTTAATATGCAAATTAATGGTTATCAATTTATCTTAATATGTAACAAATAACATATAAAGAAACTAAAAGAACATTGTATAATTTTTCATGCATTTGCTCCATGTATTGATTTCCACATTTTAAATGA
The DNA here is from genome assembly GCA_026008535.1 of Perilla frutescens. NCBI lineage: Eukaryota > Viridiplantae > Streptophyta > Magnoliopsida > Lamiales > Lamiaceae > Perilla > Perilla frutescens. The sequence goes on from BRKX01000018.1 coordinate 44,965,242, forward strand.
ATTTTAACCTTAGGTGTAATAATTATCATATGATTATTAATCAATTGAAACTAAATGCAAATTATATTTATGGAGTATTTAAAGCAAAAACTAAAAAACAAAGAGGTCGTACCTAAAAGAAATATATTTTTATCATTCTATTCATCCTATTCATAAGTTTGTTTTACTTTATTGAATGTCCCAAAATATAATTTGGTTTTTATATTTATTTAGCTCATTTTACTACTATATCCCTATTTTCATTTAATTGTTGAATTCAAGCATTAAATTCATTGTCAAATAAGATACATATGGACATATTAGGTAGTTTACTTGTTCGGTCAATTATTTTTTTCCCATCATTTTCTTCATCTTAATTAAAAAATCAATCAACCTATATGTTGTGAGCCTATGAGGGGTGTCGAGGGACCAGTTTGAGTGTTCGAGAGGTCTGCACAAGAAGTGGTTCACAAGCATAATTGGTCACGAACGGAGAGAGTGAGACATGCTTAGCATTCACGAGCAGGGAGATGGTCACGAATGGGGTCATGGCTCGCTTAAGTGCCGTAACAAAAATGTTGGAGTCGAGTAAGAGGAAGAAAGAGATGGAAGCCATTCAGAGGAGCCAATTCTAGTTGTTGTTGATGAAAAGGACAATTAGAAGAGATTGGGAAGGAGAATGACACACAACCATGTTTGTTAAATGATAGTGATGTACATCAGTTGGGAAATGACTGCAGATCAAATGGAGCTCACACTTGCTGAGCTCTAACATCTGTCGTCAAACTTATTCTTATGATATTTTTGTTTTATAGGTTGATAAAGATAAACCACCAGATTTGTTATTGATTCCAATGCACGAACATGATGCACAAACATGCTAAGGTGTTGAAAGTGGCCATTGTTTGACACATCCTGGAAGATCTTGAATAAGTGTTATGTGCAACTTGTCCAGAAAGCTTTTGATGAGCGAGTGGTGCTAGTCTTGAATCCAAGAAGATTGGATTTGAGGATAAATACATTTCAAGAGAAGAGGAATGATGTTAACTTAGGAGGAGTGCCAAGGGACTAGTTCTAGTGTTCAAGAGGTTCGCGCAAGAAGTGGTTCACAAGCATAGATGGTCGCAAACGGAGAGAGAGAGAGAGAGAGTCATGCTTATTATTCGCAAGCAGAGAGGTTGTCACGAATGGTATCACGACTCGAGGTGTTAGTCATGGGCTAATTCTGTGAGCTCTCTATTGAGGATAGGATCGACTTTGGAAGATTCATAACCAAAGTCATGAGAAACTCGTGAATAGAGGTGGTTGCGAGCTCAAAACAAACTTTTCAGATTTTTATTTTATTTTTGAGTTTTAAACTTTAATTATTTCTTTTTTGGACTGGTTTTCATATTAGGGTTTGCTTTATTTTGTCCTATTTATATAAGGGACAATTGATAGCTTTGTATTTTATATAACTTTTGTATATAAATTGATGATGTTAATTATATTAAGTTGTGTGCAACTTTTGTGCTTTATGTGTTATTATTTGGAATTTTTGATGTATTTACTAGTTTTGCAGTAATAGATGTGTTTTCATTACATAATTAAAGCAAAACAGTTAAATACGAGCATGAAGAGTTGGAAAATGATTTAATTAGGATATTGGGCTTAATTAAATACTTAATTAAACCTTAATGGACTGGATTAAATGATCAAAGTCTGTGAAAATTCAAAGCCCAGTGCGAAAATACACTTAGGTCGACGCAGAAAGTGTCGATTGACTCAAGCCAGCACAATTTGTGAAGGCCTGGGTCGACCCGACTGAAGTCACTTGGGTCGACTCTGTGCAAAAACAGCCATTTGGGTCGACTGAAATCCGTGGGTCAACCCATGTGCTCAGGTTCACGGGATGTGTGATTTTTATCTCCAATTCAGGGTTTTAAACCTATACATAAAAGTCTCCATTTTGTTACACGCCCCATATGTTCCAAGGGAGATTAGAGAGACATAAGAGAGAATAGAAAAGAGAAGAGAAAGACGAGGGTTTGCCATTGACTCTAGAGGAGGTGACATGGTTGCTAGAGATAGGGTGCTACTGCATAGGAGATAAAACAATTGGATTTTCCTGTGTTATTCAGTTTTATTGTTTATTTTGTCATGAACACCTATACTCTAGTTTTTATTAATTTATTTAATTATGTCTAGCTAATTCCATAGTTAGATTTTAGGGATTGGATATGTTATGTAGTTCATTAATATAAGTTGATTGATTTCTTCTCGTTCTCTCTCGGGGCTTGATTTTTATGAGCTTATTTTATATCTTGTATGAATGTTTGATCATTGTGCATACTAGTCCATTAGTTTGATGTACACATCGTAGAATAATTAATTGATAGAAATATAGAATTCAAGTTATGTGTGTTTGGAAGAACTGACCCAGTGAGTAAGTATTACATAAGATTCAATAAATCTTCATGTACTTGATTGGGACTGGTGACATGTGTGAAGAACTGAGCTAGTGAAGTGCATTCTCATTATGTCTATGTTATGGTATATGATTTTAAAAGCAACTTGATAACAACCTAGTGATTGCCCACCATTTATAAATTAAAGATTAAAGTTGGGTTGCAAAAATTAATGAATATGAATAAATGAAATAATAATCCAGTTTCCCTAAAACCTAGATTTTCCCAATTAATAAGTCTAAGTACTTTAATTTTCCATTTTATTTGCTTTATGTTAGGAAAAACTATCAAGGGTTTTCCTGACTGGGGTTTTGATGAGATGTCAAAATATGTCAAAATACGCAAAGAGCTTTGAAAAACTGAAAAGAAATCAAGCAGAAAACTAAGGATGATCATATAAAAAAATCGAGCTATTAAAGCCTAAAAATGATCAATCCAAGTGAGAAAGAGAAAAGAAAATAGAGAAAAGAAAAGGAGAGAAAATAAAAGATAAAAAGAAAAAGAGAGAGAAAAGAAAAGAGAGAAAAAGAAAAAATCCAACCACAAGATCTGTGAAAAAGAAACTGTAGCTTGCTAGATCAGTTAGCAAGATAAACTGAAAGTTGCAGGTACCATCAAGTGGAGTACCAAATGCCATCAGTCTACAATTATAAACTGAAGAAACATACCAGTTCAAGGCACCAACCCAGAAGTGCCCAATACCAGCTGAAGAAAAGTTCCAGCTGAAGAAAGTTCCCAGCTGAAGGAGAATACCAGCTGAAGAGAAGATCAAGTCCGAACTGAAGGATATGCCAGTTCAAGATAATTTCCAGCTGAAGTTACCAGTTCAAGGCACCAGTTCAGAAGTGCCCAACACCAGTTGAAGAAAAGTTCCTGCTGAAGAAAGTTCTCAGCTGAAGGAAAATAACAGCTGAAGAGGAGAACAAGTTTGAACTGAAGGATATGCCAGTTCAAGATTATTCCCGGCTGAAGAAAAAGTTCCAGCTGAAGAAGACTACTAGCCGAAGAGAGGACAATCCCAGCTGAGGAAGAATACCAGCTGAATACCACATCAGTTCGAGCTGATGAACATGCCAGCTCAAGATGATACCAGCTGAAGAATGTACCAATCCAAGGTACGAGGTGAAGGAGATACCAGCTCAAGAAGTCCCAGCTGAAGAATGCAGTTTCAACTGAAGAAGTATCAGTTTGAAGGATACCAGCTGAAGACGCATTAGTTCTGAAGTCCAACTGAAGAAGCACCAGTAACCGAACTGAAGACCAGTCCAAGGAAGTTCTAGCTGAAGGGACACAAGTCCAGAATGCTAGCTGAAGAACACTGGTTCAAAACTGTCAGCTGAAGCAAATCAAACTGGAGCTCAGAAAGCATCAAGCTAGAGTCCAGAACTGCCAGCTGAAGATGATCTTAACTGGAGCTTTCCAAACTGCCAAGGATGCACAGAACTGACATCCAAGGAACTAAAGATTCCAACTGCCTGTCAAAGCCCAGAACTGAAGATCAAGACATAAGCCGCAACTGAAATTCAAATTTTAGAAAAGCCAACAAGAAGATCTTGAAGTTAATGCAACCGAGATCTTGGAACAAAAGCTCATCAGAAGAGCAAGGCTACTCAACGGCTCTCTTTTAATGAAAGGCCCTCAATGACTTTATCATTTAGGACCACACAGTGATCATCAACGGTCACCGGCCACTCATCTATAAAAGATGAGCAACCCAGTAGATGACCGTGACTTTTGACTCTTGAAGAGAACTTTTGCTCAGACTTTCAACGAAGACGTTCACCAAAGTTCTAAAGCCTCACGCTCAAATCTCAACAAAAGCAAAAGTCCAACTGAAGAGAAGGAGCCAAATCGTTCATCAAGCTAGCTGTTGAAGAAGTCCAGCCAGCGCAATTCTCTCAGTTCAAGTTGTACAACGATCAACTACCCAATGCTAAGGAGCACATCAGTTGATACCAGATTCAAGACTATCTTCTTGAAGATCAAAAGAGATCTAAAACCTTATAAAGACGGGCAATAGCACCTAAAGTCTCAACGAGCAGTTGAGATCGATAAGTGTGAGCTGTCGACCTAAAAACCGGCTGAAGAGGCTACTTGTGTTGGTTCGTCTCTTCCGAGACAACAACAGTTGGAAAGAATTTCGTGACTCATAAAGTCACCGATAGCCAGGTCCAACACCTGTCTTCACTGCGTAACTGTAATAAAGGAACTTTACACTTGCATAGTGAATTGCCCTTCTGTGGAAGGAAGAGAGGACATAGAAGTTGAGCTTCGAACCTCTATAAAACTGCTTGTGTGCTCTGCTTTACTTTTTAGTTTCAGTTGCATGTTCTAAACTGCATACTTCAAGCACACAGCACTCCGAGCTAGCTGATCATCTCAACTGATCTCTTAACAGCACGGATAACTTATCGAGTCAAACGGGCCCTGAATATTCCACAATCATTGTTAAGTTTTTGGATCAATTTATTCACCCCCCCTCTAAACTGATTCTGACTCGCCCCGGGACCAATAAGTGGTATCAGAGCGGTTGATTCTAAAGATCAGCTGTTTCTGCAGATCAATTGAATCAGATCTTATTATCTGTGCTAATTTGCTAATTATGGAAACCATAAGCTACCTATCTTTTCAGTTGAAAAGTACGATAAGTGGAGCAGGAGAATGAAGTCGCATCTCTGCTTAATCCACGAGAATATGTGGGAAGTTATCGAGGAAGGTCCACTCACAATCATGATGGTCAATGAAGCGCACATTGCTGATGTCAATCAACCAGCAAGGATCCCGAAGTCAACTCATCTTCTCACGAGTGAAGAGAAGAAGTTGAAGAACCTAGAGTTCGTAGCCCAAGCCGCGTTGTTCCAAACTCTAGATGAAGATTGCATGAAGGACACGAAGCGTTGTAGAAACTACCAAGGAGATATGGGACTTACTTGTAGATCTATGCAAAGAGTCCAAAACCATCAAAGGAAACAAGCTCCAACTGGCAGTGGACAAATATGAGTCCTTCAAGATGCACTCAGATGAAACCATCTCAAGCCTTGAAACAAGATTTCTAGGCATCATCAGTAAGATGAACAATCTGGGAAGAACATATCCCAACAGTGAGATGAACTCCAAAATTTTGGACAATCTCACAAAGGAATTGGATATGAATGTGATTGCTACAAAAGAGTCAAGAGACTTGAACAACATCACCCCAAGAGAACTCTTCGGTTCTCTTAAGGCTCACAAGTATAGCCTAAACCGAAAATGAGAGGCATCCACATCATCATCAGCCCAGGATGCAGTCTTCTACGGTGAAAGAAATCGGTTTAGAGAAACTCGAGGAAGGAACACCTTCCGGTCAAGAAGTTCTCAAGCCAGAGAACAACTAGGAGGCTCAACTGATCGAAGAAGAGAAGCAGCAGAGAAGAAGAAGAGCCTGACTGAAGATATCAATGATCAGATCTAGTCAATTGCCAAGCTGCTAGATAAGCTTAAAAAGATCAGAGATCAACCATTAGTTATGCTTCAAACTGATGAGGAGCCCAGAGACGAGAGAAACCAACCGTCTGCTGAACAACCCAGGGCAGCCAACAGAAGCATAGGAGAATGTTTCCATTGCCACAAGCAAGGACATTACAGATATGAGTGTCAAGAGCTCCCTGAAGATAAGAAGGCCAAAGTGAAGAGAAGCTTTTTAAAAAGAAAATCTATGATAGCCAACAAAGAGAATGCCGTGATGGATGACTCTGATTATCCATCAAGAATCGACTCTGACAGCTACATCTCTGAAGATGAGACATTATTTTACTTCATGGCTGACAACAAAGAAGAGGTTAGCACATGCGACTCTTTAGCCTCTTTTTATCACATTCATGAAACTTCCATTTCTAGCAATGAAATAAATGAACAATTAAGAATGCTAGAAGATCAGTTAGCTGCTATATCAAGTATGCATCTACAACTGAAGGAAGATAATGATGACATAAAGGATGAGGTCAAAAGACTGAGAAGTGATCATGACAGAACTGAATCACTTGGAGCTCAGTCAGTTGAATGTGAGAAGTTGAAGCTCAAGTTTGATGAGCTAAGAGCTGAGAATGAGAGGCTTAGACAGGAGATTCAGGAGAGAGAAGAGATATCTCTCAAATTCAAAAAGGGATCTCAGACTCTTGATGAAATTCTAAGCCATCAAAGAGTTGAAACTGGTAGTCCAGGGTTAGGATACAACAGGTACACTACCGCTGAGAAAGGAAAGGCAGTTGCTCAAACCAGTCAAGAAGGAACCCTTCCTGGTTTTGTCAGACATGCACCAACCTAACCAGTTGAAGAGACTAGAGGCAAGGGAACTGAAAACATCCTTTCAGATCAGCCGAAGCGGTCCAGCCAATCCTCCCAACTGAAAGGCTCAGTTCAGTTTAAGCCATTAGTTAAGCAGAGGAAGCCATCTCAAAGAAGGCCACAAGCTCAAAATAGGCAGTCCACCTATCAGCAGAGGCCACCAGCTCAGCAAAGGCATTCAGCCTACCACCAGAGGTCGTCAGTTCAGCCAAGACCTTCAGCTCATCAGAGACAGTCAGTTCGACAAAGATCACTAGTCTATCCAAGGCCTAAAACACAGAACAGGCCTATGGTGAACGGAACTGACCGGCCAACTGAAGTAAGGAGAAATGTTCAGTTTGGACCGCAGTCTCATCGAGATAAGGCATCAGTTTAGGAGAGAACTGTACCGCCAGCCTATCCTCGAAGACATCCAGCAAGTCAACCTGGAAGAGATGTTGACTCAAGAAGGAACGTGCATACAAAGTTGTATTGAGCACGTCAACACATTCAGATCCTCTTAGAAAAGTTCACTCCATCGGATCTTGCAACTCAGTATAGTGAGTACTTGGGTTCAAGGGATGAATTAAGGATCAACTCTCTCTATAACTGGTTTGCCAACTGGCCATACCACAAGAGCGTTAGAGCTCATGGAATTAAAAGAAATTGGCCACAAGAAGAGCTAGACAAGCTTGAGATCAGAGAGTTATGATCGAAGTGTTCTATCCTACTGACTTTCATCGCAGGTATAAGTCAAATGACTTAGCTCAGAGGAGAAGAGCTGAAAAGAGAGTGAAACTGATCAGACGATCAATGTCTGAAAATTCTCTACCTGCTATTGAGCCATAAGTTTGGAAAATCTGGATCCCTAAAGACTTGATTAGCAAAGAAGGACCTGATATCATGTGGGTTCCTAAAAACTAATTGTCTCTCTTGCAGGAAAAAGGGCATTCTATCAAAGAAGAGGACCAAGGAGGTTTGGTATCTAGATAGCGGGTGCTCAAAACACATGACGGGAGACAGAGAGGATCTAGAAGGATACAAGGAAGCGAAAGGACCATTAGTCACATTCTAAGACAACTCCAGAAGCCAAACCATTAGAGAAGGGTTCGTGGTCAAAGGAAAGGTGGTAGTCAATGGAGTCTTACACGTGGAAGGACTGAAGCACAAACTGCTCAGCATCAGTCAATTATATGACAATGGATATACCGTTGATTTCAGTCGAAGCTCATGTGACATCAAAGAAAATTCAATTGGAGTAATCCTCCTAACTGGTGTAAGGAGAGGCAACATGTATGTTGTTGACTGGTCAACTGGATAAGGAGAAGCTTGCTTTCTTTCAAAAGGCTCAATTAAAGCAAGCTGGCTATAGCATCGACGACTCAATCATCTTAACTTCAGAGGCATCAATCATCTAGCCAAGAAGGAGCTAGTGGATGGGCTTCCCAAGGAGATTTTCAAGAAAACTGGTGTCTGCGGACCATGCCAGAAAGGGAAGCAAGTGAGGTCATCATTTAAAAATAGAAGTCATCCTTTAGGGACAACTGCTCTCCTCCAACAGCTACACATGGATCTATTGGGGCCAGTCAGACCTCCGACTCCCTATTGGTTCCAGGGCGAGTCAGAATCAGTTTAGGGGGGGGGGTGAATAAACTGATTACAAAACTGAAAAATAGATGCGGAACATTAAGGGCCCGTTTTGACTCGTGGTGTGATCCGTGCTTTGTGGAGATCAGTTGAGATGATCTGCTAGCTTGGTGTGCTGTGTGTGCTTGGGGTGTGCAGTTTTAAAACATGCAACTGAACTGAAAAGTAAAGCATAGCACACAAGTAATTTATAGAGGTTCGAAGCTCAACTTCTACGTCCTCTCTTCCTTCCGCAGAAGGGAAATTCACTATGCAAGTGTAAAGTTTTTTTATTACAGTTACACAGTGAAGACAACTGTTGAACCTGGTGAACGATAACTTTACGAGTCACGGTGTCCTTTTCAGCTGGTGCTGTCCAGGAAACGGTGATCCAACGAACGCAGTCTCCTCAGCCGGTAGGTTGAAAGCTCACACTTGCGATCTCCAACTGCTCACTGAAGAGATAAGGTGCTATTGCCCGTCTTTACATGATTTTAGATCTCACTTGATCTTTAAGAATACAGTCTTAAAACTGGTATCAACTTGATATGCTCCTTTGCGCATCGGCGTCTGAGCTGGGTAGTTGATCACTGAAGCACATGAACTCAGAGAATAGTTCTGGTTGGAAATCTTCAACAGCTAGCTTGATGAGTGTTATGGCTCTTTCTCATCGGTTGGAACTGTTGATTCTTCTGAGTTTTTGAGCGTGAGGCTTTAATGCTTTGGTGAACGTTTTCATGGAAAGTCTTAACTAAAGTTCACTCCAAAATTGTCAAAAGTTCACGGTCACCTTTGGGGTAGCTCACCTTTTAAATATGGGTGAGCGATGACCGCTGATGAACACAGTGTGATCATTAATGATAATGCCATTGAGAGGCTTTCATTTAAGAGGGCCGTTTAGTTGCCTTTGTTCTTCTAACGAGCTTTTGTTCCAAGATCTCGGTTGCATTAATTTCAAGATCTTCTTTAGCTTATCTGAAATTTGAATTTCAGTTACGGCTCCTGTCTTGATGTTCAGTTTTGAGCTTTGTCTGGCAGTTGGAATCTTCAGTTCCTCATCTGTCAGTTCTGCGCATCTCTTGGCACTTTGGAAAGCTTCAATTGAGATCATATTCAACTGGCAGTTCTGGGCTTGGGCTTGATGCCTTCTAAGCTCCAGTTAGCTTTGGTTCAGCTGGCAGTTCTGAGCTAAGGCTTGATGCCTTTTGAGCTTCAGTTTGGTTTTCTTTAACTGGCAGTTCTGGGCTAGGGTTTGATACCTTTTGAGCTCCAGTTTGCTTTGCTTCAGCTGACAGTTTGAATCAGTGTTCTGCAACTGGCATTTTGGACTTGTGTCCCTTCAGCTTGAACTTTCATGGACTGGTCTTCAGTTCAGTTGCTGGCGCTTTATCAGTTGGAGTTCAAAACTGATGCGTCTTTAGCTGGTATCCTTTGAACTGGTACTTCATCAGCTGGAACTTCATTCTTCAGCTGGTATCCTTTGAGCTGGTATTTTCCTTCAGCTTGTACCTGTGTCTTCTCTTTCTCTAGTATGCTCCTTCAGCTGGAATATCCTGAGCTGGCATTTCCTTCAGCTCGGATCTTGGACTAGTACATTTCTTCAACTGGTATTTCCTTCAGCTGGAATCATTCTCTCTTCGACTGGAATCATTTCTTCAGTTGGTATCACCTTGAACTGGCATGTTCATCAGTTCACACTATTGTGTTCTTCAACTGGTGTTTCTTCAACCGAGATTAGTCTGGAACTGGCATGTCCTTCAGTTATTCTCTTCAGCTGGAACATCTCTTTTGCTGGGATTGATCTTGAATTGGAATGTCCTTCAGTTCTTCTCTTCAGCTAGTATTTCCTTTAGCTGGGTTCTTTCTTCGACTGGAACATTTATTCAGCCGATTTTGGACTAGAACTGGCATGTCCTTCAGTTATTCTCTTTAGCTGGAACATCTCTTCGGTCGGTATTGGTCTAGAACTGGTATGTTCATCACTTCTCTTCAGCTGGAACGTCTCTTCAGCTGGTATTGTCCTTGAACTGGTATGTCCATCAATTCCCTTCAGCTGGAACATCTCTTCAGCTGGTATTGGCCTTGAACTGGTATGTCCATCCGTTCCCTTCAGTTGGGACATCTCTTCAGCTAGTATTGGCCTTGAACTGGTGTGTCCATCAGTTCATCACTGTAAACTGGTGGCATGGTGGTATTCGGCACTTCTCTTGCTGGTACCTATAACTTCCAGTTTGCCTTGCTAATTGTTCTAGCAAGCTACAATCTATTTTCTTTTTCTCTCTATTCTTTTCTCTCTTTACTTTTCACATGGATTGATCATTTCTTTTGGCTTTGACAGCTTGATTTTATATGATCATCCTTAGTTTTCTGCTTGATTTCTTTTCAGTTCTTTCAAGGCTCTTTGCATATTTTGACATATTTTGACATCTCATCAAAATCCCTTGTCAGAAAAACCTTGATAGTTTTTCCTAACAATTTTTCCCTTTTTGATGATGTCCAAAACATGGCAAAATTGAGCAATGACGGAAGAACTGATTGATAAATTTTTGAGTTGTGTAACAAGGACACAATCAAGCAAGAAAACTTGTGTAGCTAAGAAACTGTTTATATAAACTGATTAGATATCTCTCAATCTACAACAGTTTGTTTTTCTTTTCTTCTTCAGTTTCTAACTCTTCAGCTGCTGTGCTTTTTCAGCTGGTATCTCATCTCCTTCTTCATCTATTCCACCAGTTGTTAGGCTCTGCTGTTTCTCTAGCACTGGCATTCCTCCAGAATTCTTCCCAGACTTCCCCTGAGACACTTGTCTCTCATCCCTAGCAGCATTTCTCCAGACAGCTCCCCAATCTTCCCCTTGAGGCTGATGCCTCTCTTCTCGAGCAGTTCCTACCATCCTCAATACTTCCCTCTGAGGCTGTACTTCCTCCTGAAACTATGAGGGTTCCCCCTGAATCTCATCCCAGGTACTCAAGAACTTTCTTCCATCATCCTTCTTAATTTCTTCAATATCTTCCCCATTTTTGGCATAATCTAAAAGGGTGTGCATGTGTAGATCAAATGATGGAATTGGAACATATGGTAACAAGCTGAATGTGGTAGCTAAGTTACCTTCAATTGGGGAGGGGTATGGTTGTTCTCTTAGTGGTGAGGGTAGCCAGTTGGACTCTTCTTCAGTTGACAGGAACTGCCGTAGATCTGGCAGTGGAGACTGAACTTGGGGTTCAATTGTCATCATGGCAAAACTTTGGAGGAGTTCTTCAGTTGGAGGTGGGTGGTTGAACTCTATAGGTGTGGATAATGAGTTGGATGGCTCTACAAATGACAGTGGAGCTGCGGTTGGTACTCCATTTCAGATTTTATGGATCATTGAATCCATGATCTCTGAAAGAGTAGGCGTAGCCGTTGATAGATGATTCATCCAGTTTCTGCTCCAATTTCCTTCTTGGCTCCAGAAAAATCATCCCTTCCTGTCAAACAGTTCAAACATAACTGCTTCATCAATGTGATATCTCCAGAGTGACCATCTGAGATATCTCCTCAGTTGATTGAAGAGATCGGAGTCGTAATTCTCAATGAGTTGAAATCTGCTAAGCAGATTGTTGAGAGTGTCGTTGAAGCTTTCTTCAACACCATGCATGTAGTTTATTTCAGCTGGTGTAGACTCAGCTGGCGCAGTTGACTCTAATGTCATGTCATCATCTGACATGATCTGCTTTTCTCGACTACTGAAAGTCGGTTTAATCAGAGTGAAGGGGCCTTCTTCTGCAGTGCGCTGCCTCTTCGATCGCTTGCCAAAAGGCTTGAGATTCTTTCTCCTTTTGATAAAAATTGTGGGGAGATAATCTCTCCTGTCCAGTAACTCGCCTCTCTGGTTGAGAATTTGGATCTGATCACTTATGATCATGTTGATCCAGTTGAGAAATCCCAATTTCTCTGTCAATGTTCTAGTTTGATAGTCAAACTTGACTTTGCGAACATTCTGACGTAGTTGTGATAGCACATACGATGCCCAATCAACTCTGCATCGGTTATAGATGAGTGCCATCAGATGAGCATGGTCAGCACTGAAGCGAGTGTAGTCTAGATTGCGTCTCAGGCAGTGGATGAATATATCTTGGAGTTGGATAAACTCTGGCCGAAGACTATCTTTCAGTCTGTGAGAGTAGTCATTGTGCTCAACTCCTGGTTTCGTCCATTGAGTCCATAATTCTGCTTGGTTAGGCATGACTATTGAGTCTGCCTGTTCACCTGCTCTAGGAAAATGGAGTGATTCCATCACAGTTTCCTTGGTGATCGCGATCGGATGTCCTCGCACTGTTGAAATGATGTTGCCATCTTCTGTGATGTCAGAGAAGATATAGAACTCGACAACTAATTTAGGAAAGCATCGTCCAAATCTTAGATCTCTTATGAGAAACTGAAAGAGTCCAGTTTCCTCCGCTGCTGAGATTAAGCGATGGAACTTGTCAGGCTTAAGTCTCTTCATCATGAAGTCCAGTTCTATGAACTTGTCTCTTTTCAAATTGAGAGCAAGCCTAGCTGGGTCGATGTATTGAGCGGGCAATTCCATTTTGTAAGAGAATGTTTGAGAGAGATTGAATGGAGTAGAGAGAAAGATGCAAAGCAAATGCAAGTAGATTTTGGAACTGATATATGATCTTTGATCAATATCTCCTTAGTATTTAAATAAGCTTTGCATGCATGTACTTCGAGTTGCACTCGAGTATTCATCAGCAGATCAGTTTAATGGATTTGAATGATGCTCAGTTGGCATAAATGAGATGATTATCTCAGCCGTCAACAAGTTTGGCTTAACTTTTAAATCAGCAGTTAAGATTTCATCCATTTGAAAATGGGGTAGTTGCCATAAATAGTAAATATTTTGTGCAGGATTTTGCTATTTATATCTCTCAGGCTATCAACTCACTTTCCACTTTAGTGATTGATTTTGCTCATTAGCATTAAAAGCTTGCTATCTTGAGAGATCTCCCATTTTGAAAATAATTTCCGTTAGATCACAATGGCATTAATTTTGGAAAGGAATAAGTTTAAAGAATTAGTCAATTTAAAACTTATTCTTGATAGTTGGGATACCCTGTCCAACTGATGACTTTTTGTGAACTGACGATGTGGAAACTGATCAATCAATTCTAGTCATATCTTCTTCTTGGCCTCTGGAATTGATTCATCACTGAACTGATGACATCAGTTGGTGAATTGCTGGACTATATCTCAGTCAGTTTTCTCTTCTTGATGGGCCTAACTGGATGCTCCTCACTGCTCTCATCAGGGCAGTTTGACCTCTTCCTCTTAGAGGCGGATCCAGTTCCTTCAGCAGGCTTCTTTGGCCTTGCTGTCTTCACGGATTGACTCTGGTGCTTAGCTTCAGCTGATGTGACCCTTCACCTTCTATGCAAGTTCCTTCTTGAGGATGACTTGAACTGAACTTCCTGTTGGTTCAGTTGGGCAGCTGTCTTGTAGCATGAAGCAATCAGTGGGGTGACATATCTCTTTCATAAGAGATTGGGTAATGTGGCAGTGTCTTCATCATCACACGGTCGACTCACTGCAACTAGAGTGAGAGGTGGCTCTAGATGCATCTGTGCAGTTGCAGGTTCAGTTGGTCGATTAGGCTCAGCTAACTAATTTGACAGAGTATCAAAATTTAGTTTTCTGCAGGCAGGGCTGGTTGTGCTGATATCTTGCTGCTTTGCTCTTGCTTCTTCTTGAGCCTTGATGTCACTTCCTAATTCGGCAAGTAGGACAGTTGGAGGAATTTTGTTGGTCAACTTATGACTCATAATCCTCTGCACTTGCACGATAGTTGGAGGAAATGGATTTGAAGACCCTATCCATTTTAAACTCCAAGTTTTCTTCTCTTTGCCAAAAGCTCATGCCATGAAAAGCAGTAATCAAGAAATGAGACTGGATGGACATTGAGTGTCTCCAGTTATACCAGTAGAAGTACCGGTTCAGGTGCTTAAAAAGCTCTTGATCTTGCGTTACCACAAATGCATATTGAGTAAGAAGTAAATTGGTTACCTCTTTTTGTGTATTCTTGGCTGTGTATTCACCACTATAGAAAGTGCGAATATCTTCTTCCGTCAGTTGGAGAGGAGGGCAAGTTCTCCTGAAGTAGTTAGCTCCATAATTTGAATGAGGAATTCCAATGAATGGAATAAGCTCATCTGGATCGGAACAGTCTTGGAAGTCCGCTGTTGATCCATTCTTGGAGACTGATGATGGGACGACATTGGCAGTTGAGGTATTTGAGGCTGAAGCACTTGTGTTGCCTTTTCTTAGCCTTTTTTTCTTGAGTGAGTAAAGATGGATGCTTTCTCTCTTGTGAATCCAGTCGGAGATAAGGACTGGTAATGCATCATCATTTAGCAGCTTCAAGATGTCTTTAATCATCTTGCTCATCCTGAGAACAAGTCCTACCATGGACTCAAACTTCCTTGTTCTCATTGAGTTGAAAGCCTTGAGAACTTGATGCTTGAATTGTGAGAATACAAACTCTGCCCAGTTTGTCTCGCGTCCTTCAGCTAGGTGTATCATCACCTTGTACCTCTCCTGGGTAAGCTGGCTTAGGCTTTCAATTGCTCCAAACATCATCTTGTTGGTGATGTCGAGTAGAACTCCATACTCTGGTCTTAGATCAGTTTTAGCTATGGTAAAACTGAACGTCTTTTTGCAAGTGGGGGTCTTCCACCTTCTCCAGTATGGTTCAGCGGCTTCACTCAAATCTTAAACGGTTTATCCTTGCCTTGGAAGTTAAAAAACTTCAGCAACAGTTCCTTCAGTTATCTTGATAGGTCGGCCTTGGATAACTGATGTAATTTCTTTGACATTAGCACTGATTTGTGCTTGGAGAAGAAATTCACACACCTAATTTTGTCTGAAGAATCTGGGTGGTGTTTCCAGGTAGTAAAGAATCCTGTCTTGTGAAGAGAAACAAGCAGGTTCTGACCATTTGAGTTTTGAAGAATATCCTGGAATTTTTTCCTTTCAAGGAATTTATCTCTCATCATCTGATTTTTGAAAGAGCTGGGGGAACTAAGCAATTCTGCCATTGAAGAAAATTTGGCTAGAATTTTTTAGAGAGATGAGAGAGAAAGAAGAGACTCTTTGAGTGAAATTGGGAAAATGAGTATGTCTGTTCTCTTTACAAGGAAGGGGGACTAGATTTGAATTGATTTATGAGTAATGAATAGACACTCATATATCTTTGAAAAATTATATCCCTTACTTTTGTTTGTTTGCCTTAAATGTCCTTGTCAGATTGCAACAGTAGGAAAGTGTGCAGTAACTGCTTGACAAGACATTTAAAACTTTAAGGCAAAGTGGTCTTATTGAAAAGATATGAAACTGGAAATACAAGAAGTTTACTCCTAGGGCTTCTTATCAGTTTGATTAGCCTCTAGTCCTTCTTGTTGTCAGTTCTTATTTTCTTGCCTTTTCTGGAACTATCTAGTATGTCCTCACTTGTGGAGGAATCTTCCTCAGAGTCTTCAGTTCCAGGAAATATTTCTAATTGTAGAATTGACTCAGAGAGTAGTTTTACCTGATCCTTCATGTTTTCGATCAGTTTTCTGTACAGTTTTGGTGCATTGCCATGTCGCTGCTTCTTTCCTTATTGATCAGCTCATCGAGTCTTTGCTGCACTCAGTGGATGCTCTCCAGTCGCTTTTCCCGCATCTAGCTGATGCTCTGCAGTCTAGTATTTAGCAGCTGGCTTCTCAACTGTCTCAGAGTGAATCGGTGATGCTGCTCTCCATCTGGTTGGACTCTTCATGGAGTCCTTTCTCTTATCATCATCCCTTTCTCTATAGGATTGATATCTTTGGACAACAAAGAGGACATTATCTGAGCCGGTGTTAGACTGAACTTCCAACTCCACCATTTTGCCCTTTCCTTTCCTTTCCCCCTTGTTATTGGAGTGGATGGAATCAGCTTTTGCCTCAACCGTTGTTGTGGCTCTCTGATCATTACAAGAGGTAGTGTTTTCCTTTCCATCTATGGGATGAAATCATCAGGATCAACTGGCTGATTATTGATTTCCTCCTCCATTAAGTCTGGATGCAGCTTTTCTAGGATGAAGCTGATTCGATTGATGTAGTACATCTTCTGTGGAAACCACAATTCGCTGTTTATTTCTCTTTCCACTATGTCTACAAACTTCTCTAACTGCTTGAAGAGGAATGAGGACCAGTCTATTCCTCTAGTTTCCCAGATGGCGTTGCAGATCTTGTACTTTATCTCTGACATTTCATCGTTCCCTTCACATGATCCGACCATTATTTGTGTAGCCACAGCTGCTAACACTTGAAATTCCTTTTGAAATCTGGATATGTGATGGTTAACATGAAAGTTTACTATAGCAGAGATTGTTGCCCAAATGTTGTAGCAGTATCTGGCATTCACTTCCGTCTCTTCTAGATTGTCTCCGTCTTGTGGTAACCCAAAGATATTTCTAAGGACGGAAGGAGTGATCAGAATTTGAATACCCCTTACTTTATTTCTGATAATCCTAGAATTTTCCTCGCTGAAGAAGTTAAGGAAGACCTCCGCTACTGCTTCTGGGTATACTCTCGAGGGAGTGCTTTCAGTGTAGTTCTTTAGCAGTGCATTTTCAATTAAGGTGAGAATCAATTCACCCATAAGTGAGAAGTTGGTGAATTATCTGTTGTTGGCTGGGCTTAGTATCTTATCATGACTCAGGTATCTGCGAAAAGCTCCTAATTCTTCATCAGACAATCTGATGTTACAAAGTCTTTGGTGAAGGTTGGCAGAAAATTGAGCCATTTTGAAAATTTGAGAGAGTTTTCGGAGGCTTTTGAAGGGATGAGAAAACTCTGAATTTAGGCTCTTAAGGGAATTCTTGAAGGATTTGTTAGCTTTTTGAGTAGGCTGAAAAAGAATTCGGCCAGTCTATTTATAGCCTTCAAATCCCATGGTGAATCCAACGGTAACAAGAATTTGAGAAGAGCTTATCTTGAACGGCTCTGATTAGTCTATCGATTAATTCTCAAATTTATCCGTTGTGATTTTAATTGAAGAGAGAGATTGTGGGTCCAATGGTAACAATGGTATAACGCATCATTTTACCATTGCACTAAGCAAAGTAAATTCAAACTTATCTGTTTGAAGCTCTCTTCTCTGGTGCTTCCGCGTGGCCTTGAGCTGCTGGCGTCATCAGATGATTTGGCTATATCTAGCAATCTCCAGTTGGCATGATTGACTTCAACTGAGATTTTTCAGTTCAACTTCTTCTTTTGCTGAGTTGGCTTCCAGCTCTCCTTTTAGTTCAGCTGCTCGCTTCAGCTGATTTTGAGCTATTTTGTCCATTGTGAACTGATTGAGCATCTGATCAGTTCTGGCTTTTTGATTTCTCAGGTTCCACGCCTCTCATCAGTTTGCAAACTTTTCAACTTGCTTTTTGGCTTAACTGATGATTTGAGCAGTTTTGATTCCTTTTGCTGACTGAACTATGCACATTTTGGTTCAGTTTTAGTTTATGCTCTTCTTTTCTCATCAGCTGGGATTTCTCTTTGTATTCTCCCATTCTGATCATCTTCATCTTCTTATGCTAGTTCTAATAGCCCCAATTATATACATAGCTCTACAAATCTTGCATCTAGCAAGGGCTTTAGGAAGATGTCAGCTATCTGTTTCTCTGTGTTGACATATTGGATGCATATGTCCTTCTTTTCAATGTGATCTCTGATGAAGTGGTGCCTGATGTCCATATGCTTTGTTCTCGAATGCAGAACTGGATTCTGAGAAATAGCAATGGCACTATTGTTGTCGCAGAAGATAGGTACTTCTTCAGTTTTAACCTTGTAATCCTTCAACTGCTACTTCATCCAGAGTATCTGTGCACAGCAGCTTTCAGCAGCTACATATTCTGCTTCAGTTGTCGATATTGCAATTGATTGCTACTTTTTACTGAACCAGGATATCAGTTTGTGACCAAGAAACTAACATGTTCCACTGGTACTCTTCTAATCAATCTTGCATCCACCGAAGTGTGAGTCTGAATAGCCAGTCAGACTCAAGTTGTCATCTCTGGGATACCATAATCCAAGATTTATGGTTCCTCTGAGGTATTTGATGATCCTCTTTGCTGCTTCAAGATGACTCTTCTTTGGGTTGGCTTGGAAGTGTGTACATAAGTCGACTGAATATTAAATGTCTGGTCGACTGGCAGTTAGGTAGAGAAGGGAACCGATGATGCCACTGTATTGAGTTTGGCTAACTGATTCTCCTTCTTCATCGAGAGTCAGTTGAACTGATGTATTCATGGGGATCTTGATAGTTTTTCCCTTATTAGTTCCAAACTTTTTGAACAGCTCATTTGTGTACTTGGCTTGACTGATGAATATCCCATCTTGGAGCTGCTTCACTTGGAGTCCTAGGAAGAAGGTCATTTCTCCCATCATGCTCATCTCGAATTCGCTTTGCATTAGTTGTGCGAATCGAGTGCAGAGATCTTTACTCTTCGATCCAAATATTATGTCATCCACATAAATTTGAAACATTAAGATCTTTAATGATCGCTCTATTCTAAATAGAGTACGATCAATGACTCCTTTTTGAAACCCATTCTTGAGCAAAAATGTTGTGAGAGTTTCATACCAGGCTCTGGGCGCTTGCTTCAGCCCATAGAGTGCTTTCTTCAGTTTGAAGACTTGGTCTCCAATCTCAAATCCAGGGGGTTGCTCGACGTACACGTCCTTCTTGAGTATCCTTTGTAAAAAAGCACTTTTCACGTCCATTTGATAGACCTCGAAATTGTTATGAGCCGCATATGCAAGGAACAATCTGATAGCTTCCAATCTTGTAACTGGTATAACAACCCGGATTTTTAGAATATGATTAAGTAATTCCTAATTTTAATTAGGAAATATTGAGAGAAATTTTGAGCATAATAAAGATGTTTCGGTTCTAAACCGCGATTTTAGAAGTTATTTTTCGTGAAATCGTCTTTTTGAGAATTTAGATTCCAGCTCAGTTATAGCCGATTTTGGTCATGTTAGAAAGACGTTAACCTAAGGAGCATGCCGGTACTTTCGGATTTTGAATCTGAAGTCGTTTGAGTTTCCGATGATTTTAACGTGTTTAAAGAAGTTATGAATCGTGTTTTTCCGTAAGAGCGTGATCGTTAGAAATTTGTGAAATCCGTGTGTTGACCCGAGCCTTTTTTTTCAAGCCTATCCAATAGGAAATTTCTCAAGGAATCCGTTGGTGTTCTCGGATTTTCATTATGAGGTCAATTGAATGCTCGGGAATTTTATTTGTCCCTTATGTGGAATAGTAACATTATTTTTGAAAAGAGAATCTTTTCTCATTTTCCTTCAAGATGACTCGTTCTTTACCCCGAGTCAAGTTGGTTTAGTAGTACTCAAGCCAACGAACCTCCCGGTATTTTCAGATTTCGTGACCAAGGTCATTTGGACCTTGCCATCAAATAAAGCGCCTTTTAACCAAACCTGAAATTTCTTAAGCAGTATTGTTGCACTGCAGTAGCTTCCGACGGAAGCTGCTTTTTCCCTTATAAATAGAGCAGCCCCTTCTCTTATTTTTCATCCCTTATCCATTCAGAAATGTTTAGAGAGAGAGAGAGTAGAGTCGAGAGCGGAGAGATGAGTGGAGGAGGAGCAGCCACCAAGCAGCAGGAGGCCGCCAACGCGGGGCATCCCGCGGCCGCGGGAGCACCCTCTCGGCCAAGGAGGTGCGCAGGCGCGGGAGCGCAGGTTGTGCCGCCGGCGCGCGGGGGGCTGGTGCGGCAGTTTCAACACGTTTTCATCCGGAAGCCATAACTTTCGACTCAGTTTGAACCACGAGGCCCATGAGTACTCAAATTGAAGCTCTTTCGAAGATCTACATTGCTGAAGTGGCTAGTCATCCGAAACTTTGATCGTTCTAGTGGGAAATTCTGTCTCCGTTTTTGGTAATTTTGAGCGTTTAAATCGTTTAAATTCTCGTGTTTTAAAGTTATAGCTAAGGGTCGAGGGTTTAGGTATCATTTTGATTTTCTTGTTAGGATCTTGAATAGAGCTTTTAAGTCATTGATCAACTTTCATAAAGAAGAGGTGAACCCCGAGGAGGTCCGAGGAAGGATTTTTCGGCTCGTTGCTTCGTCCACGTGCTCGTGATCGA
The DNA here is from genome assembly GCA_026008535.1 of Perilla frutescens. Taxonomy (NCBI): domain Eukaryota; kingdom Viridiplantae; phylum Streptophyta; class Magnoliopsida; order Lamiales; family Lamiaceae; genus Perilla; species Perilla frutescens. Next base: position 44,985,758 of record BRKX01000018.1, read on the forward strand.
GATGCTCGTCATCAAGGTGAGTAATTCTAAACTAAATATATGATTGGAGCTAGTAATCTCTAGAAGGATGTTAAGACAAGGGAAATATCTAATAAAAGAATTTTATGCTCTGCCTGGTTCGTCTATGTACAAGTTAAGAAAAGAAAGTAAAGGAAGTTATATGCATGATATTGTTAAATTGTTATTTGAGTTTGATAAAGTAAAGGAAGTTATTATAAGTTAAGTGAGCTCTCAAGCATGTTTAGATATGCTAGAATTATTTAAATACAATTTATGCTAGCACGAGATACTTAGAATTGCTTTTAGTTACAATCTATGTTTATGCACGTTCACTTCTTCGAATTTGAATGTTGGATCTTGCTAAAGATTATTTAACTAAGTATTACCTTTTAGGGTAAGTTATAAATCCCTTATAGGCCGAGATCATGCTCAATTAAAGAATTAGCCTTAGACGATTGCTCTTGACTTGGTATTGCTAGCTAAGTCAAGTAAGTAAGTAAGGAAGGTTAATGTTAAGTAAGGAAAGAAGTTAAGGAATGATATAGCTTCTGTTGTAAGCAGGTTATCGAGCTCAAAGAACAATTTATTTGCATTATCATACCGTGACCTTCGAGTCATCGAGTTGAACATTGGAAAGTAAAGGGAGTCACTACTGGGTAATCTCCTCGCATTCTCAGAAGGATACTTGAGGTAATCCCTCTTTTATCCCAATGCATGCCTCAAGGTGCAGTAGACAACAGGTTTGAGCCAAGTAAAGGCGCCAGGAAAGGAAGAAAAAGGTTTTGCGGATATGGAGAGGGCTTATGCGTTTTGCTCTCCATATACCGCCAGTTATTAATTGGATATTTCTAAAGTTTATCAAAAGTTTTCTCATAAAACCCAATGAGTACATTAGTGCTCATACCCTCTTTTTTAAATGTTTTCAGGTTGAGATGCTGAGGCCGGTGATGTGCTGCTGGTTGGGTTATCTGAGTTGTTTGAGTTTCCAAGTTTGTTGCTCTATATAGTTACATGATTTTCTTCTGCTATGTTTCTACTAAGTACTCTGATATCTAGTATTTAGTCTTAATACATGTAACTTGGTTCTTGATAGTAGCATGTCTTAAATGCTATGATTCCTAAGTATCAATAAAGTTTTGAGAATTAGAAGCATGTTCTTTTGACATACCAGTTGTTCCTTTATTGATTTCGAGTTATTTGAGAAGTCCTATTTGTTGAGCATACTGGTATCTATTCAGTTTCAGTCCACCTATGAATGAGTCTTGCATGCTTATTGTTGTTGTTCGCCTATGAAGAGGCTTTTCTTTCTAAGCATGATTCTATTCATCTCTAGTTAGTCTTAAGTTGTATTTCTTGCTTTCGTCCTATTGATTGGACAATATGATTTACTTGATTCTGACCTATTGATGGTCTTAGTTGTTGTGACCTATGAAGAGGTCTTGTTTATCTTAAATAGTCAGTTCATATCTGTTTGTCATTGGATTCTGTTTAAATTTCGATTGGCCTATGATTTGGCTTTCCTTCAACTAGTTTGAACCCTTTGACCCCTTTGATTCGTTGAAAACGATAAGTTCTTCCTAATCATAAAGTTAAGTTGCCTAAGTTTTTGAGGCGCTAACTTAGTTTAATTCTAAAAACACCTCCCGGATTTCCTATTTTCGTGCTATTATTACGCACAACAACCCCATCCCCATCCTCGGGATCGGGCTATTACAACTGGTGTAAATGTCTAATCAAAGTCGATTCCTTCTCTTTGAGAGTATCCTTTGGCTACCAATCTTGCCTTGTTCCTTGTGATGACGCATTTTATCCAGTTTGTTGTGAAAAACCCACTTGGTTCCGACGACTTTCTGGGTTTTTGGCCTATCAACAAGAAACCACACATTGTTTTATGTGAACTGGTTAAGCTCTTCTTGCATGGCGATTATCCAATCTGCATCTTCAAGAGCTTCATTGATGTTTGCCGGTTCAGTTTGAGATATAAAGCATGTGAAGAGAGCATGCTCAGTCTGAACTCAACTTCTTGGATCTACAACTATCTTGTCAGCTGGGTGGCTCTTGAGCTATTTGGGTAGGCTCTTCTCAACTGGATTTTCAGTTGGATCATTTGCATTGACATCATCTGATGTCTTGTCTTCAGTTTGCCCTTCTTCCTCATCAGTTCTTCCCCCTGCTTCAGTTATGGGGTTGAAGGTCTCAGCACGATCATTTTCTCCATTGGCTTGATCGTCCTCAGTTGTGCTCTTAGCTAGTCTGGTGCTGGATTCATTTTCTTCATCTTCAAGACCGACTTCAAACTCCTCTGGAACCGTGTGGTCCATATAGTCCTGCGAGTTATCAGATTGAGTACCTCCTTACTCCTGTACTCATTGGCAAACTCATCAAAAACAACATGACAAGTTATTTCCACAACTAGTGTTCATTTAATGAACACTCTGTACGCTTGACCGTGTGGGGAATTGTAACCAAGAAATATTCTCTCATCAGCTTTGGCACTGAAAGTCTTCAGTTGACTTTTACCATTGTTTTGAATATAACATTTGCAGCCAAATACCTTGAAGAATAAAATAGATGGCTTACGACCCTTGTAGAGCTCATAGGGTTTCTTGTCATGTGCGCTGACGATAGTGCTTCTATTTTGAGTGTGGCACACGGTATTGACTGCCTCGGTCCAGTATCCTTCTGCTATGTTGGCATCAGCTATCATTACTCGAGCTGCTTCTTTGAGTGTGCGATTTTTTCTTTCCGCAATACCATTTTGCTGTGGGGTTCTTGCAGCTGAGTGCTCATGAGTTATTCCCAGTTCACTGAGAAAACTGACGATATGTTGGTTGATGAATTCAGTTCCATTATCTAAATGAATTCATTAAACTAATCTCTCCCTTTCAGTTTGCAGCCTCCTGATCATCGCTGATAGGTTGGTGTAGGTTTTATCCTTGCTTCTGAGAAACTCTACCCATTTATATCTTGAGAAGTCATCAACTACTACCAGAGTGAATCTTTTTCCTTTGGGTGTGGATGGTCTGACTGGACCAAGTAGATCCATATGTAGCAGTTGGAGGGGAGCAGTTGTCCCTAGAGGATGACTTCTATTTTTAAATGACGATCTCACTTGCTTCCCTTTCTGGCATGGTCCACAGATGCCAGCTTTCTTGAAAATCTTCTTAGGAAGCCCATCTACTAGCTCCTTCTTGGCTAGATGGTTGATGGTTCTGAAGTTGAGATGATTGAGTCGTCGATGCCTTAGCCAGCTTGCTTCTATTGAGCCCTTTGATAGAAAACAAGCTTCTCCATATCCGGTTGACCAGTCAACAACATACATGTTGCCTCTTCTTATGCCAGTTAGGAAGATTGCTCGAGTTAACTTCTCTTTGATGTCACACGAGCTTTGACTGAAATCAATTTCTGCTTCAGTCCTTCCACGTCGGAGACTCCATTGACTACCACCTTTCCTTTGACCACGAACCCTTCTCCAATGGTTTGGCTTCTAGAGTTGTCTCCGAATGTGACTAATGGGCCTTTCATATCCTTGTATCCTTCTAGATCCTCTCTGTCTCCTGTCATGTCTTTCGAGCACCCGCTATCTAGGTACCAAACCTCCTTGGTCTTCTTTTTCGATAGGATGCCCTTTTCCTACAAGAGAGATGATTAGTTTTTAGGAACCCGCATAACATCGGTTCCTTCTTTGCTAATCAGGTGCTTTGGGATCCATATTTTCTGAACTTTTGGCTCAATAGCAGGTAGAGAGTTTTCAGACATTGATCGTCTGATCAGTTTCACTTTCTTTTCAGCTCTCCTCTTCTGAGCTGAGTCATTTGACTTGTACCTGTGTCGAGAGTTAGTATGATAGATCACTTCGATTATAACTCTCTGATTTTGAGCTTTCCTAGCTGTTCTCTGTGGCCAATTTCTTTTAACACCATGAGCTATGTTGCTCATGTGGTATGGCCAGTTAGCAAACCAGTTAGTGAGGGTTGATTCTTGATTCATCCCTCGAGTCCAAGTACTCACTATACTATGTTGTGAGATCCGTTGGAGTGAACTTCTCCAGAGGGACCTGAGAATGTTGACGTGCTTGATATAGCTTTGTGGGCACGTTTCTCCTTGAGTCAACTTCTCTTCCAGGTTGACTTCCTAGATGTCTTCGAGGATAGGCTGGTTGAGTAGTTCTCTCCTAAACTGATATCCTATGTCGATGAGACTGTGGTCCAAACTGAGTATTTTTCTTTACTCCAGTTGGCCAGTCAGTTCTGTTCACCATGGACCTGTTTTGAACTTTGGGCCTTTGAAAATCTGGTGACCTTTGTTGAACTGACTATCTCTGATGAGCTGGAGGTCTTACCTGAACTGACGACCTCTGTTGAGCCGGTGGCCTCTGATGATAGGCGAACTGCCTATATTAAACTTGTGGCCTTCTTTGAGATGGCTTCCTCTGCCGAACTGATGGCTGGACTGCGCCATTCAGTTAGGAGGATTGGTTGGACTGTTTAGACGGATCTGTAGGGATGTTCCCAGTTTTCTCATCTTCGGTCTCTTCAAATAGTTGGGTAGGTGCAGGTCTGATAAAACCAGGAAGGGTTCCTTCTTGATTAGTTTGAATAACTGTCTTTTCTTTCTTAGAGGCAGTGTACCTGCTGTATCCTAACCCTGGACTGCCAGTTTCAACTCCTTGATGGCTTAGAATCTCATCAAGAGTTTGAGATCCTTTTCTGAATTTGAGAGACTCCCCTCTCTCCTGGATCTCCTGCCTGAGCCTCTCATTCTCAGCTCTTAGCTCATCAAAATTGAGCTGGAACTTCTCACATTCAATTGATTGGGCTTCAAGTGATTCAGTTCTATCATGATCACTTCTCAGTCTCTTGACCTCATCTCTTAAGTCATCATTTTTTTTCTTAAGTGGTAGATGCATGCTTGATATAGCAGCTAACTGATCTTCTAGAATTCTTAATTGCTCATTTATTTCATTGCTAAAAATGGAAGATTCATGAATGTGATAAAAAGAGGTTAAGGAATCACTTATGCTAACCTCTTCTTTGTTGTCAGTCATGAGGCAGAACAATTCCTCTTCTTCAAAGCTGTAGCCGTCGGAGTCGATTTCTGATGGATAATATGAGTCATCCAGGACGGCATTCTTTGAGTTGGCCATCATAGCTTTTCTTTTGAAAAAGCTTCTCTTCACCTTGGCCTTCTTGTCTTTAGGGAGCTCTGGACACTCATATCTGTAGTGTCCCTTTTTGTGGTAATGGAAGCATTCTCCTATGCTTCTGTTGGCTACCCTAGGTTGTTCAGCAGGTGGTTGGTTTCTCTCGCCTCTAGACTCCTCATCAGTTTGAAGCATAACTGATGGCTGATCTCTGATCCTTTAAAGGTTTTCTAGCAGCTTGACAACTGACTGGATTCGATCATTGATATCCTTAGTCAGGCTCTCCTTCTTCTTCGCTACTTCTCTTCTGTGATCAGCTGAGCCTCCTGGTTGTTCTTTGGCTTGAGAACTTCTTGGCCAGAAGATATTTCTTCCTTGAGTTTTTCTAAACCAATTTTTTTCACCGTAGAAGGCTGCATCCTGGGCTGATGATGATGTGGATGCCTCTCTTTTTCAGTTTAGGCTATACTCATGAGTCTTAAAAGAAACAAAGAGTTCTCTTGGGGTGATGTTGTTCAAGTCTCTTGACTCTTTTGTAGCAATCACCTTCATATCCCATTCTTCGGTGAGGTTGTCTAAAATTTTGGAGTTCATCTCACTATTGGGATATGTTCTTCCAAGATTGTTCATCTCACTGATGATGCCTAGAAATCTTGTTTCAAGGCTGGAGATGGTTTCATCTGAGTGCATCATGAAGGACTCGTATTTATCCACTGCTAGTTGGAGCTTCTTTCCTTTGATGGCTTCGGACTCTTTGCACAGATCTGCAAGTAAGTCCCATATCTCCTTGGCAGTTCTGCAATTCTTTGTGTCCTTCATGCGATCTTCATCTAGAGTTTGGAACAACGTGGCTTGGGCCACGAACTCTAGGTTCTTCAACTTCTTCTCTTCACCCGTGAGAAGATGAGTTGGCTTTGGGATCCTTGCTGGTTGATTGACATTAGCAACGTAGGCTTCATTGTCCATCATAATTGTGATTAGACCATCCTCGATAACTTCTCACATATTCTTGTGGATTGAGCAGAGATGCATCCTCGTTCTCCTGCTCTAGTTATCGTAGTTCTCAACTGAAAAAGATAGGTAGCTTATAATTTTCCATAGCTTAAAGATTAGCACAGATAACAAGATCTGATTCAGTTGATCGGTAGAAACGCCTGATCTTTAGAATCAACCACTCTGATACCACTTGTTGGTCCCGAGCCGAGTCAGAATCAGTTTAGAGGGGGGTGAATAAACTAATTACAAAACTGAAAAATGGATGCGGAACATTAAGGGCCCGTTTTGACTCGTGGTGTAATCCGTGCTTTGTGGAGATTAGTTGAGATTATCTGCTAGCTCAGAGTGCTTTGTGTACTTGGGGTGTGCATTTTTAAAACATGCAACTGAACTGGTCAACTGGATATGGAGAAGTTTGCTTTCTTTCAAAAGGCTCAATTGAAGCAAGCTGGTTATGGCATTGACGACTCAATCATCTCAACTTCAGAACCATCGCGTATCTAGCCAAGAAGGAGCTAGTGGATGGGCTTCCCAAGGAGATTTTTAAGAAAACGGGCATCTTCGGACCATGCCAGAAAAGGAAGCAAGTGAGGTTATCATTTAAAAATAGAAGTCATCCTTTAGGGACAACTGCTCTCCTCCAACTGCTACACATGGATCTATTAGGGCCAGTCAGACCTTCGACTCCCTGTTGGTTCTGGGACGAGTCAGAATCAATTTAGGGGGGTGAATAAACTGATTACAAAACTGAAATATAGATGCGGAACATTAAAGGCCCGTTTTGACTCACGGTGTGATCCGTGCTTTGTGGAGATCATTTGAGATGATCTGCTAGCTCGGAGTGCTGTGTGTGCTTGGGTTGTGCAGTTTTAAAACATGCAACTGAACTGAAAAGTAAAGCATAGCACACAAGCAATTTATAGAGGTTCGAAGCTCAACTTCTACGTCCTCTCTTCCTTCCGCAGAAGGGAAATTCACAATGCAAGTGTAAAGTTCCTTAATTTCAGTTACACAGTAAAGACAACTGTTGAACCTGGTGAACCACAACTTTACGACTCACGGTGTCCTTTTCAACTGGTGTTGTCTAGGAAACGACAATGCAACGAATGCAGTCTCCTCAGCCGGTAGGTTGACAGCTCACACTTGCGATCTCCAACTGCTCACTGGAGAGATAAGGTGTTATTGCCCGTCTTTACACAATTTTAGATCTCGCTCGATCTTTAAGAATACAGTCTTGAAACCGGTATCAACTTGATATGCTCCTTTGCGCGTTGGCGTCTGAGTTGGATAGTTGATCACTGAGGCACTTGAACTGAGAGAATAGCTCTGGCTGGAAATCTTCAACAGCTAGCTTGATGAACATTATGGCTCCTTCTCATCAGTTGGAACTTTTGATTCTTCTGAGTTTTTGAGCGTGAGGCTTTAGTGCTTTGGCGAACATCTTCGCGGAAAGTCTTAACTAAATTTCTCTCCAAAATTATCAAAAGTTTATGGTCACCTTTGGGGTAGCTCACCTTTTAAAGATGGGTCAGTGATGACTGCTGATGATCACTGTGTGATCATTAATGATAAAGCCATTGAGAGGCTTTCATTTAAGAGGGCCGTTGAGTTGTCTTTGTTCTTCTGATGAGCTTTTGTTCCAAGATCTCGGTTGCATTAACTTCAAGATCTTCTTTGGCTTATCTGAAATTTGAATTTCAGTTACGGATCCTATGTTGATCTTCAGTTCTGAGCTTTGTCTGGCAGTTGGAATCTTCAGTTCCTCATCTGTCAGTTCTGTGCGTCTCTTGGCAGTTTGGAAAGCTTCAGTTGAGATCATCTTTAGATGGTAGTTCTGGGCTTGGGCTTGATGCCTTCTGAGCTCCAGTTGGCTTTGCTTCAACTGGGAGTTCTGAGCTAAGGCTTGATGCCTTTTGAGCTTCAGTTTGGTTTTCTTCAGCTGGCAGTTATGGGCTAGGGTTTGATACCTTCTGAGCTCCAGTTTGCTTTGCTTCAGCTGGCAGTTTGAACCAGTATTCTTCAGTTGACATTTTGGACTTGTGTCCCTTCAGCTTGAACTTTCATGGACTGGTCTTCAGTTCGGTTGCTGGTGCTTTATCAGTTGGACTTCAAAACTGATGCGTCTTCAGCTGGTATCCTTCGAACTGGTAATTCATCAGCTAGAACTTCATTCTTCAGCTGGTATCCTTTAAGCTGGTATTTTCCTTCAGCTTGTACCTTGGTCTTCTCTTTAGCTGGTATGCTCCTTCAGCCGAAATATCTTGAGCTAGCATTTCCTTCAACTCGGATCTTGGACTAATACATTTCTTCAGCTAGTATTTCCTTCAACTGGAATCGTTCTCTGTTCGACTGATAGTATTCTTCAGTTGGTATCACCTTGAACTGGCATGTTCATCAGTTCACACTGTTGTGTTCTTCAACTAGTGTTTCTTCAGCCGGGATTGGTCTTGAACTGGCATGTCCTTCAGTTATTCTCTTCAGCTGGAACATCTCTTCAGCTGGAATTGATCTTGAACTGGAATGTCCTTCAGTTCTTCTCTTCAGCTAGTATTTCCTTCAGCTAGGATCTTTCTTCGACTGGAACATTCCTTCAGCCAGTTCTGGACTAGAACTGACATGTCCTTCAGTTTTTCTCTTCAGCTGGAACATCTCTTCAGCTGGTATTAGTCTAGAACTTGTATGTTCATCAATTCTCTTCAGCTGGAACATCTCTTCAGCTGGTATTGGCCTTGAACTGGTATGTCCATCAGTTTTCTTCAAGTGGAACATCTCTTCAGCTGGTATTGGCCTTGAACTGGTATGTCCATCAGTTTCCTTCAGCTAGAACATCTCTTCAACTGGTATTGGCCTTGAACTGATATGTCCATTAGTTTATCACTGTAGATTGGTGACACTCAACACTTTTCTTGTTGGTACCTGCAACTTCCAGTTTGCCTTGCTAACTGTTCTAGCAAGCTATAGTCGATATTTTTTTCTCTCTATTTTTTTCTATCTTTTCTTTTCACATGGATTGATCATTTCTTTTAGTTTTGATAGCTTGATTTTATACGATCATCCTTAGTTTTCTGCTTGATTTCTTTTCAGTTCTTTCAAGGCTCTTTGCATATTTTGATATATTTTGATATCTCATCAAAATCCCTTATCAGAAAAACCTTGATAGTTTTTCCTAACACTCCCAAAGGAAAACGATTCACTCTTGTAGTAGTCGATGACTTCTCAAGATATACATGGGTAGAGTTTCTCAGAAACAAGGATGAAACATACTCCAAACTATTAGCGATGATCAGAAGGCTGTAAACTGAAAGGGAGAGATCAGTTCTGCGAATTCATTCAGACAATGGAACTGAATTCGTGAACCAAAAGATCATCAGTTTTCTCAGTGAACTGGGAATAACTCACAAGCACTCAGCTGCTAGAACTCCACAGCAAAACGGTGTAGCTGAAAGGAAAAATCGCACTCTCAAAGAAGCAGCTCGAGCAATGATAGCTGATGCCAACATAGCAGAAGGATACTGGGCCGAAGAAGTCAACACGGCGTGCCACACTAAAAATAGAAGCACCATCATCAGCGCACATGACAAGACGCCCTATGAGCTATAAAAGGCTCATAAGATATCTATCTCATACTTCAAAGTATTTGGTTGCAAATGTTATATTCACAACAATGGCAAAAGTCAACTAAAGACTTTTAGTGCCAAAGTTGATGAGGGAATATTTCTTGGTTACAATTCTCCACATGCTCAAGCTTACAGAGTGTTCAACAAATGAACACTAGTTGTGGAAATAACTTGTCATGTTGTTTTTGATGAGTTTGCCAATGAGTACAGGAGTAAGGAGGTACTCAATCCATCAGTTCAATTGCTACCTAGCAAAACTGATAACTCACATGACTACATGGACCACATAGTTCCAGAGGAGTTTGAAATTGGTCTAGAAGATGAAGGAAATGTATCCAGCAGCAGACCAGCTGAGGGCAATCAAGCCAATGAAGAAACTAATCGTGCTGAGACCTTCAACCCCACAACTGAAGTAGAGGGAAGAACTGATGACGATGAAGGGCAAACTGAAGATAAGACATCGGAGGATGTCGATGCAGAGGATCCAACTGAAAATCCAGCTGAGGACAGTCTACCCAAATGGCTCAGAAGACACCCAGTTGAAAAGATTGTTGGAGATCCAAGAAGTCAAGTTCAGACCAGGAGTTCAACAGAGAATGATCACTTCACATGCTTTCTATCTCAAACTGAACCCGAAAACATCAATGAAGCTCTTGAAGATATAGATTGGATCATCGCCATGAAAGAAAAGCTGAACCAGTCCACAAGAAACAATGTGTGGTTTCTTGTCGATAGGCCGAAAACCCAGAAAGCCATCAGAACCAAGTGGGTTTTTCGCAACAAACTAGATGAACAAGACGTCATCACAAGGAACAAAGCAAGACTGGTAGCCAAGGGATACTCTTAAAGTGAAAGGATCAACTTTGATGAGACATTTACACCAGTTGCAAGATTGGAAGCTATCAAATTGTTCCTCATCTATGCGACTCACAACAATTTCACGGTCTATCAAATGGACGTGAAAAGTGCTTTTCTACAAGGGATTCTTAAGGATGACGTGTACTTCAAGCAACTACCTGGATTCGAGATTGGAGACCAAGTCTTCAAACTGAAAAAAACATTCTATGGGCTAAAGCAAGCGCCCCGATCCTGGTATGAAACCCTCACAACATTCTTGCTCAAGAATGGATTTCAAAAAGAAGTCATTGATCGCACTCTATTCAGAATAGAGCGATCGTCAAAGATCTTAATGGTTCAAATTTATATAGATGACATAATATTTGGATCGAAGAGCAAAGATCTCTGCACTCGATTCACACAACTGATGCAGAGCGAATTCAAGATGAGCATGATAGGAGAAATAACTTTCTTCCTAGGACTCCAAGTAAAGCAGCTCCAAGATGGGATATTCATCAGTCAAGCCAAGTATACAAAGGAGCTCGTCAAGAAGTTTAGAACTGATAAGGAAAAAACTATCAAGATCCCTATGAATCATCAGTTCAACTGACTCTCGATGAAGAAGGAGAATTAGTTAGCCAAACTCACTATAGAGGCATCATCGGTTCGGTTCTCTACTTAACTGCCAGTTGACCAGACATTTCATATTCAGTCGGCTTATGTGCACACTTCCAAGCCAACTTGAAGAAGAGCCATCTCGAAGCAGCAAAGAGGATCATTAAATACCTCAGAGGAACCATACATCTTGGATTATGGTATCCCAGAGATGACAACTTGAGTCTAACTGGCTATTCAAACTCAGACTTCAGTGGATGCAAGATTGATCAGAAGAGTACCAGTGGAACATGTCAGTTTCTTAGTCACAAACTGATATCCTGGTTTAGCAAGAAGCAGCACTCAGTTACAACATCGACAACTAAAGCAAAGTATGTAGCTGCTGGAAGCTGTTGTGCACAGATACTCTCGATGAAGCAGCAGCTGAAGGATTACAAGGTCGAAACTGACGAAGTACCTATCTTCTGCGACAACAACAGTGCCATTGCTATTTCTCATAATCCAGTTTTGCATTCAAGAACAAAGCATATTGACATCAGGCACCACTTCATCAGAGATCATATTGAGAAGAAAGACATATCCATCCAATGTGTCAACACTAAAAAACAGATAGCTGACATCTTCACAAAGCCATTGCCTGAGGCAAGATTCGTAGAGCTGTGTATCTAATTAGGGCTATTGAACTAGCTTCAGAAGATGAAAATGATCAAGAAAGTGGGAAAATGAAAAGTGCAATCCCAACCGATGAGAAAAAAAGAGCATAAGCTAAAACTGAACCAAAAGGTACATCCGTTCAGTCAGCAAGTGGAGCTAAAACTGCTCAAACCATCAGTTCAAGCAAAGAGCAAACTGAAAAGTTTGCAAACTGATGAGAAGCGTGGACGCTGAAAAGTTAAATGGCCAGAACTGATCTGAAATTCAATCAATTCAGGTTGGAGAAAGCAGCTCATGGTCAGCTGAAGCAAGCAGCTGAACTGAAGGGAGAGCTGGAAGCCATCTCAGAAAAAGGAAGAGCGGAACTGAAATATCTCAGTTGAAGCTGACCAAGCCAACTGGAGACTGCTAGGTATAGCTGAATCATCTGATGACGTCAGCAGCTCAAAGCCACACGGAAGCTCCTGAGAGGGAGATTTGAACAAATAAGTTCGAATTTACTTTGCTTAAGTGGAACGGTAAAATGATGTGTTACAACATTGTTACCGTTGGACCCACTTCATCTCTCTTCATTTACTCTCAACGAATAGATTTCCATATCAATCAACTGATCCTACCGTTGAAACCTGAGCACCAAACTTAACTCAATCGTCGATTCATAATAGATAGCTGAATCGTCAAAAGTTACCCTGCTGAACCAAGAGTTGAAATTCTCTCTCCTCCTCACAAATTCCAGAAAACTTAAATTCCCAAAATTTTCTACTACGAGTGAGTCCAATCAGCAGTCAAGCCCTCAAAAATCCCCACAGATCTCCATGGCCAAGAAAAGCGCCCAGACTGTTCGTCGTAAGTTCAACTTCAGAGAAACTGGAGAGTCATCTCAAAGATTCCAAGTGAATCTATATAGAGAAAAGTTTCTTCATGAAGCTGCATTCAGAACAAAATGTTCAAACTCTCCTCTTTGTGACTTCATCATCACCAAGATCAACCAAGTTGGATTACGAGAGTTCACTGGCAGCACTCCCAACAAAATCTACCCGGAACCCATCTGTGAGTTCTATCTAAATTTGAAATCTCACAGTGATAGAATCTCAACAAAAGTAAGAGGAGTACAATTGGAGATCACCCCAGAATCACTAGGAAGAATATTCTATCTTCCAACTGAAGGAATAATATTGGAAGGGTGCTGACTGTCGCGAAGCTTTCAAGAGAACCACTCATATTACGTGCTTCCAAGAACAATACATAATTCTAGCATCGGTGGCAACCGGAATAATTGTAGGAATTACTGGGGGTCACTCAGAAATGTCTGTTGCAAAGTACAAAGTATGAAGGACGATATTTCAAGGGATCAAGGTGAACTGGGCTCAGTACTTATATGATCAAATTAAGAAGTACGTGGATGTTGTCAAGAAAAACTAGAGTGATAAGGATTTCAAGCAGAACATGTGTTTCCCCTGCAGAATCAGCAAACTGCTCGAAGAAGAACTCAGATTCACGGCCACAGAAACTGACACTCTCTTGATAGAGGAGACTGACTATATACCAGTAGTCACTTGGAGGCAGCAATGACCAAAAGCTCTAAGTCTCAAGAATTCAGAGAAGAACAAAGAAGCTAAAGCACAAAAGGAAAAGAGAAGAAAGTTGATGTAGAACCTCATCAGAACGACTCTGACTTAGAAGATCATATATCAATCTGCCGTCTGATCGGAACACCAATTCGAGCTCAACATATACAGCAAGTTGCCTTCATCACAGGCAGCCCAGAAGTCATTAGAGCTCATCACAACAAGAGAACTGCAAAGGGATCAGTTCAAATCAAGAATGGAGCAGGAAACTCCAAAAAGGAGAGGGAAAGAAAGAAAAGAGCAGAACCACCATCTCCACCGGAATTACCTCCTCTCGGTGTCAAGGTGTTTGATATGGCACCATCTCAGAAATCGATAATACCTTATAGAGGAGTTCCACTGCAAAGCTCTGAAGCTGATTATTTCAGAATAGTTTATCCTTCAATGGACAGGACAACTGAGAACAAAAGAGCTCACTCAGAAGCTATAACAGCGAAGCAAAGAGCCGATCAAGATGTAGCAGACTTCATTAAGAAGAACTTTCATGAATTTGTGGTTGATTCAGAGGGACTGCTCAAAGCTCTTACAAGGTACTGCTATTGGTACTTATGGAGACACTCTCTCAACTCGGAAACCCATTTTCTTCTAACAGCTCTACATGGAATGAGCTTTTATAGAAGAGAAGAAAAATAGAGTATACAGTGGTCAGGACAAGGGAGCCCTGAACAAAATCCAATTAACGTTATAAGGGGAATGTTAGATCTTCAAAGATGTCATTCAAAGCCAGGCGAGCAAACACTGGCTGAAGTCATGAATGATCTCCTCAATTGGTCCGGGATTGAACTGCCGGAACTACAAACTCAAGAAGAACAAGAGCTCTGGAATAATCCCCAGGTGCATCAGTGTTGGGTGTTAAATGAAGTCTACAAGATCAGAGTTCAGCAATAGCAACAGATTGCTGAAGAAATTCAAAGGTAAAACCAGCCAGGCCATAATCAAGCATCAACAACTGAAGCCTCTACGTCCAGATCTACTGCAATACATCAAGTCTCAAGAAAACTTATATTTGAAGATACCCCTCAAGCAGAAGGAGTTGTAATCGATGTCCTTGCAGATTCCCCAGAGCACAGATCACTAACTTCTAAAGGAACTCACAAGTACACAACTGACTTGGAATTCGCAGAGTTGCTGAGATCACCAGTTAGACTAGATGAAGGTCAAACTGAAGGGCCAACTGAGAAAATAGAGGACCAGGATAAGTCCCAGAATGCTCCGACTGCCGAGCCAGCTGAGAGGCCTCCAGAAACTGAAGAAACTGATGATGAGGCAGAGCTCCAACTACCGCTTGCTGCTCATGCCAAGCCAGTCTCCCAGTATGAATCTTCAGTACAAACATTCATTACTAAAGCCAATGATGAGCCTATCCCAGAACAGGTTCAAACTGATCAAGTTGATGAGGTGCCAACTATGGAAAATCTGACTGATCATTTGACTGAAGAGCAGCATCAAAGGTATATAGGCTCACTTGCTATAGTGGTGTACATGGATCCAAATCAGCAAAGATGACAACTTATGCTACTACCACTAAAGAAAAGTTATGGTGAAACAGAGAGCCTGGGAAATCTTGAGCAGTTCAAGACAATTTCATGTGAGGAACTGGATGGAACTGAAGATGGGGATGAAGCCACATCAAGAGATGATGAGCTTCTATTTGATAATCACATTCTCCATGAAGATACAACTGCATCAGTTCAGTTCCAAGAGCATCCAGAAAGCTCCATTGCTTAGTGCAAAACTCAGCACGAAGAGCAGTTTCGCAGCATCCAAGAGCAACTCAAGTTGCACAGAGAGCTCATCAAGCAGCTGCAAGAACAAATGAGCGCTCAACAAGCTGCAACAGTGCCATCAAACCGCAATGAAACTGGTGAGCCACCTGCTAAAAGGTAGAAGACAGAGACAAGAAGGATTAGAGACTGATCAAGCTCAGCTGATTAGGACCTCTAAATGTTCTTCTTGTAATTTTGCTATGTAATCCTTTTTTTATCAATAAAATAATTATTTTATTGATAAAATGTCATATCAGCAAAACCATTTGAATTCTTACCATTGAAATCCTGACAAAGGCATTTAAGGCAAACAGCAAAAGCAAGAGACACAAATTTTCAAAGATATATGAGTATCATTCATTACTCATAAATCAATTCAGATGTAAGTCTCCCTTGCTAAGAAGAGACACACTCATTTCTCAAATCATTCAAGAAAGAGTCTCTTCTCACTCTCATCTCTCTAAAAAAATTCTACCCAAATCTCTTTAATGGCAGAATTCCTCAGTTCCCCCAACTCATTCAAAAACCAGATAATGAGAGATAAATTCATAGAAATGAAGAAATTCCAGCATGTTCTTCAAAAATCAAACGGTGAAAACCTGTTTGTTTCTCTTCATAAGACAGGAATTCTTCACTACCTGGAAACACCACCCAGATTCTTCAGACAAAATCGGGTGTGTGAATTTCTCCTTCAAAGACAAATTGGTGCTAATGGCAAGGAAATTACATCAGTTATCTAAGGCCAACCTACCAAGATAACTGAAGGAACAGTTGCTGAAGTTTTTCAACTTCCAAGGCAAGGAGCAACCATTCAAGATTTGAGTAAAGCAGCTGAACCATACTAGAGAAGGTGGAAGACCCCCACCTGCAAAGAGGCATTCAGTTTTACCACAGCTAAAACTGATCTAAGGCCAGAGTATGGAGTTCTGCTCGACATCACAAGCAAGATGATGCTTGAAGCAATTGGAAGCCTAAGCCAGCTTACCCAGGAGAGGTACAAGGTGATGATACACCTAGCTAAAGAATGCGAGACAAACTGGGCAGAGTTTGTATTCTCACAGATCAAGCATTAAGTTATTAGGGCCTCCAACTCAAAGAGAACAAGAAAGTTTGAGTCTATGATGGGACTCGTTCTCAGGATGAGCAAGATGATTGAAGACATCTTGAAGCTGCCAAATGATGATGCATTACCAGTCCTCATCTCCGACTGGATTCCCAAGAGATGAAGCATTCATCTCCATTCACTTAAGAAGAAGAGGCGAACAAAAGGCCATACAAGTGCCACAACCTCAACCACCTCAACTGCCAATACCGTTCCATCACCAGTCTCAAAGAATAGATCAACAACAGATTTTCAAGACTGTTCTGATCCAGATGAGCTCATTCCATTCATCGGAATCCCTCATCCAGACTATGGAGCTGACTACTTCAGGAGAACTTGCCCTCCTTTCCAACTGATGGAAGAAGATATTCCCACTTTCTACAGTGGTAAATATGCAGCCAAAAATGCACAAAAAGAGGTAACCAATTTACTCCTCACTCAATTTGCATTTGTGGCTAAGCAAAATCAAGAGCTTTTTAAGCTACTGCACCGGTACTTCTATCGGTACAACTGGAGACATTCAATGTCCATCCAGTCTCATTTCTTGATCACTACTTTTCACGACATGAGTTTTTGACAAAGAGAAGAAGTTTGGAGTTTAAAATGGATAGGTTCTTCAAATCCATTTTCTCCAACTATCATGCAAGTACAGAGGATTATGAGTCATCGATTGACCAACAAAATTCCTACAACTACCCTACTTGCCGAATTGGGAAGTGACATCAAGGCTCAAGAAGAAGCAGGAGCACAGCAGCCAGTGATCTGCACAACCAGCCCTGCCTGTCGAAAGCTGGATTTTAACAATTTGTCAAATCAGTTAGGTGAGCCACCTCGACTAACTGAACCTGCAACTGCACAGATGTACCGAAAACCACCTCTCACCACAGTTGCAGTGAGTCAACTGTGTGATGTTGAAGATACTGCCACATCACCAAATCTCTTGTCAAAGAGATATGTCAACCCACTGATCGCTTCAAGCTCAAAGAGAGCCGCCCAACTGAACCCTCAGGAAGTTCAGTTCAAGTCATCCTACAAAAGGAACTTACAGAGTAGGCGAAGGGTCATGTCAGCTGAAGCTAAGCACTGAAGCCAATCCATGAAGAAATCAAGGCTAGAGAAGCCTGCTGAAGGAACTGGATCAGTCTTAAAGACGAAGAGACCAAACTGCCCTGACGAGAGCAGTGAAGAGAATCCAGTTCAGCCCATCAAAAAGAGAAAACTAACTGAGATTTAATCCAGCAGTTTAGCAACTGATGTCATCAGTTCAGTGATGAATCAGTTCCAGGGGCCAAGAAAAAGACATGATAAGAACTGATCGATCAACTGCCACATCATCAGTTCGCCAAAAGTCATCAGTTGGACTGTATCCCAACTGACCAAGGATAAGTTTTAAATTGATTATTCTTTAAGCTTATTCTTAATAAAATTTTTGCCGTTGTGATTCATTTTTGATAATCCAACGGGCATAATTTTCAAATGAGAGATCTCTCAAAGATAGTGAGTTTTAAATGTTACTGAGCAAAATCAACCACTAAAGTGGAAAGTGAGTTGATCGCTTGAGAGATATAAATAGCAAAATCCTGCACAAAATATTTGCTATTTATGGCAACTACCCCATTTTCAAATGGATGAAATCTCAACCGATGATCTAAAGTTAAGCCAAACTTATCGACAACTGAGATAATCATCAAATTTATATCGGCTGAGCATCAGTCAAATCCATTAACTGATCGCTGAGGAGTACTCGAGTGCAACTCGAAGTAAATGCATGTAAAGCTTCTTTTAAATGCTAAGAAGATATCGATCAAAGATCACAAATCTTTCTAAACTCTCCTTGTATTGCTTTGCATCTCTCTCTCTATATAATCTATTCAATCTCTCTGAAATACTCTCTTTCTTGCAGAATGGAACTACCCGCTCAATACATAGATCCAGCTAGACTTGCTCTCAACCTCAAAAGAGACAAGTTCGTAGACCTGGACTTTATGATGAAAAGGCTTAAAGCTGATGAACTCCATCGCTTAGTCACAGCAGCGGAGGAAACTGAACTCTTTCAGTTTCTTACTCAAGGTCCTCAGTTTGGACGATGCTTTCCGGAGTTAGTTGCTGAGTACTACATCTTTTCCCAAGTCGCAGGGAACGGCAATATCATTTCAATAATTGGAGGACAACCGATCATGATCTCTAAGGAAACGATGATGGAAACCCTCCATCTTCCAGGAGCAGGTTCACCGGCATGCTCAATAGCCATGCGAAATCAAAGAGATTTGTGGAGCCAATGGACAAAACCAGGAGTCAAGCATAATGATTACTCACACAGACTGAAAGACAGTCTTCGGCCGGAGTTCATCTAACTCCAAGATATAGTCATCCACTGCCTAAGAGGCAACCTGGACTATACTCACTTCAGCGCCGAAAATGCTCATCTGATGGCACTCATCTACAACCAATGCAGATTTGACTAGGCATCGTATGTGCTATCACAACTGCACCAGAATGTTCGCATAGTCGTTTTGACCACCAAACTGGAACATTCACAGAAAAGCTGGGATTCATCAATCGACTCAGCATAATAATCTGTGATCAGATTCAAGTTCTCCCTCACCAAGGCGTGTTGCTGGACAGGAGAGATTATCTCCCTATAATCGTTGTCAAGAGAAAAATTAACCTAAAGTCGTTTGGCCTAAGATCGAGAAGGCAAAGAACTGCTGAAGAAGGTCCCTCCATTCCGACTGAACCGACTTCCAACAGTCGAGGAAAGCAGATCATGTCAGAAGATGACATGACGACAGAGTCAACTACGCCAGATGAGTCTGAACCAGCTGAGAACAACTACGTGGATGGCATTGAAGAAAGCTTCAAGGAAACTCTCAACAGTCTGCTGAGCAGATTTTACATCATTGAGAGCTACGACTCCGATCTCTTCAATCAACTGAGGAGATATCTCAAATGGTCACTCTAGAGATATCAAGTTGATGAAGTAGTCATGTTTGAACTGCTCGACAGGAAGAGATGCCACTTCTGGAGTCAAGAAAGAATTTGGAGCAGAAACTGGATGAACAATCCATTCACGGTTACTCCCACACTCTCCGAGATTATGGATTCAATGATCCACAGAATCCAACATGGAGTACCCGCAACAACTCCACTAGTTTTTGCAGAGCCATCCAACTCATCTTCCACACCAATAGAGTTCAACCACCCACCTCCAAATGAAGAACTCCTCCCAAGATTGGCCATGATGACAACTGAACCTCAAGTTCAGTCTCCACTGCTAAATCTACAGTAGTTCATGCCAACTGAAGAAGCATCCAACTAGCTACCCTCACCACTAAGAGAACAACCATACCCCTCCCCGTTTGAAGGTAACCTAGCACCACATTTAGCTTGTTACCAAATGTTCACATTTCATCCTTTGATCTACATATGCACACCCTTTTGGATGATGCCAAAAATAGGGAAGAGAATGAAGAAATTGAGAAGAATGATGGAAAAAACTTTTTGAGTCTCTAGGATGAGATTCAGGGGGAACCCTCACAGTTTCAGGGGGAAGTACAACCTTAGGGGGAAGTATTGAGGACTGTAGGAACTGCTCAAGAAGAGAGGCATCAGCCTCAGGGGAAAGTTTGGGGAGCTGTCTGGAAATGAGCCAGAGATGAGAGACAATTGTCTCAGGGGGAAGTTTGGGGAGAAATCTGGAGGAATGCTATTGCTAGAGAAAAAGGAGAATCTAGCAATTAGTGGAATAGATGAAAAAGGAGATGAGATACTGGCTGAAGAAGCGCAACAGCTGAAGAGCTAGAAACTGAAGAAAAAGAAGAAGAAAAAGAAAAACAAATTGTTGTAGATTGAAAGATATATAATCAGTTTCTTAGTTATAAAAAGTCTTCTTACTTGATTATGTTCTCTCTTACACAACTCAAAAATTTCTTAATCAATTTTTCCATCATTGCTCAATTTTGCCATGTTTTGGACATCATCAAAAAGGGGGAAATTGTTAGGAAGAACTATCAAGGGTTTTTCTAACTTGAGTTTTGATGAGATGTCAAAATACGCAAAGACCTTTGAAAAATTGAAAAGAAATCAAGCAGAAAACTAAGGATGATCATATAAAAAAATCGAGCTATCAAAGCCTAAAAATGATCAATCCAAGTGAGAAAGAGAAAAGAAAAGAGAGAAAAGAAAAAGAGAGAAAATAAAAGAGAAAAAGAAAAAGAGAGAGAAAATAAAAGAAAGAAAAAGAAAAAATCCAGCCACATGAACTGTGAAAAAAAAAACTGTAGCTTGCTAGATTAGTTAGAAAATAAACTAAAAGTTGCAGGCACTATCAAGTGGAGTACCAAATGCCATTAGTCTACAGTTATGAACTGAAGAAAAATACCAGTTCAAGGCACCAGCCCAGAAGTGCCCAACACCAGCTGAAGAAAAGTTCCAGCTGAAGAAAGTTCCCAACTGAAGGAGAATACCAGTTGAAGAGAAGATCAAGTCCGAACTGAAGGATATGCCAGTTCAAGATAATTTCCAGTTGAAGGAGAATAGCAGCTGAAGTTACCAGTTCAAGGCACCAGTTCAGAAGTGCCCAACACTAGCTAAAGAAAGTTCTCAGCTAAAGGAAAATACCAGCTGAAGAGGAGAACAAGTCCAAACTGAAGGATATGCCAGTTCAAGACTATTCCCGGCTGAAGAAAAAGTGCCAGCTAAAGAAGACTACCAGCCGAAGAGAGGACAATCCCAGCTGAGGAAGAATACCAGCTAAAGAACACATCAGTTTGAGCTGATGAACATGCCAGCTCAAGATGATACCAGCTGAAGAAGAATATCAGCTGAAGAATGTACCAATCCAAGGTACGAGCTAAAGGAGATACCAGCTCAAGAATTCCCAGCTGAAGAATGAAGTTCCAGCTGAAGAAGTACCAGTTCGAAGGATGCCAGCTGAAGACGCATCAGTTCTGAAGTCCAACTGAAGAAGCGCCAGCAACCGAACTGAAGACTAGTCCAAGGAAGTTCTAGCTAAAGGGACACAAGTCCAGAATGCTAGCTGAAGAACACTGGTTCAAAACTGCCAGCTGAAGCAAATCAAACTGGAGCTCAGAAAGCATCAAGCCAGAGTCCAGAACTGCCAGTTGAAGATGATCTTAACTGGAGCTTTCCAAACTGCCAAGGATGCGTAGAACTGACAACCAAGGAACTGAAGATTCCAACTGCCTATCGAAGCCCAGAATTGAAGATCAAGACAGAAGCCGTAACTGAAATTTAAATTTCAGAGAAGCCAACAAGAAGATCTTGAAGTTAATGCAACCGAGATCTTGGAACAAGAGCTCATTAAAAGAGCAAAGGTTACTCAACGGCTCTCTTTAAATGAAAGCCCCTCAATGGCTTTATCATTTATGATCACACAGTGATCATCAATGGTCACCAGCCACTCATCTATGAAAGATGAGCAACCCAGAAGATGACCATGACTTTTGACTCTTGAAGAGAACTTTTTCTCAGACTTTCAGCGAAGACGTTCGCCAAAGTTCTTAAGCCTCACGCTCAAAACTCAGCAAAAGCAAAAGTCCAATTGAAGAAAAGGAGCTAAATCGCTCATCAAGCTAGCTATTGAAGAAGTCCAACTAGAGTAATTATCTCAGTTCAAGTTCTACAACAATCAACTACCCAGCTCAAGCCCCAGACGCGCTAAGGAGTACATAAGTTGATACTAGATTCAAAACTGTCTTCTTAAAGATCGAAAGAGATCTAAAACCTTGTAAAGACGGGAAATAGCACCTAAAGTCTCAGCGAGCAGTTGAGATCGGTAAGTGTGAACTGTCGACCCAGAAAATCGGCTGAGGAGGCTACTTGCGTTGGTTTGTCACTTCCGGGACAGCAACAGTTGCAAAGGAGTTCGTGACTTGTAAAGTCACCGATAGCCAGGTCCAACACCTGTCTTCACTGTGTAACTGTAATAAAGGAACTTTACACTTGCATAGTGAATTGCCCTTCTGCGGAAGGAAGAGAGGACGTAGAAGTTGAGCTTCGAACCTCTATAAAACTGCTTGTATGCTCTGCTTTACTTTTCAGTTTCAATTGCATGTTCTAAACTGCACACTTCAAGCACACATAGTACTCTGAGCTAACTGATCATCTCAACTGATCTCCTAACAACCCGGATAACTTAGCGAGTCAAACGGGCACTGAATATTCCGTAATTATTGTTAAGTTTTTGGATTAGTTTATTCACCCTCTTCTAAACTGATTCTGACTCGCCCCAGGACCGACACTTTTAATTTTTTTCCTCTTTACTTGCATTTTTAGTGTCTAGATATTAGTTAGGTATTTGTGTTTGAGAACATATGAGTTGCAGTCTCTGTGAGATACGATACTCTTGCTCACCTGTGTATTACACTAATACTATGCGCCTGCGGTCATTTTTTATTAATAAATAGCGTGTCAACAGTGAACATTATTTTGAGGGAGCTTATTATTATTATTATTATTATTATTATTATTATTATTATTATTATTATTATTAAGACTTATCTGTAGAGAGTTTATTTGAATCGTTGATTCACCCCCAACTTATCAATCACATTCATCACCTCTGTTTATGGTGTCTTCAGCTATATTCTAATGTTTGTGTCTTCAATCTCAGTAGGATCGTGGATTTAATATATCAACGGTTCGTATGCGTTGTGATGCTTAGGTCGAAGAATTCCATCATTTATTCCTTTATAACCTGATACTCATGGGATAGATTTTCGTTTTCACCGACCTGTATGTGAAGATTGCATCAAGTGTGATATCTTTTTTTTAAACCAACTTTATAATATCTAAGCTGTGTAATATGTGGATTGTAAATTTTGAATGAGATATCGAAAGTTCGCGTTAGAAAAATTATCACGATAACCTAAACAATGAATACTAGAAATTGGCAATGAACTTTTCTTTAAGATTGCTCTTTAAAAGATTATGTCCATTGATGGAAATACTCTCAAATTCGCAAAATATGAATCTTTTAATTTGGTTAACCATTTGAAAATATAATTTACTTTGAATTAAAAATATATTGCGATAATTATGAAATATATTTTATTGAAAATCATGTTTTAGGGTTTTAGGGGATGAGATATTTTGGGATTGGTGAAATTTTAAAATCGACAAAAGCAAATAATTAAATGAAAAAAGCAACAGGATTTAAAATCCACAAGTTATATCGACAATGCGTATTTACTTTTCACAATATTCATGCAAGGGTCCCACAAAATCAGTTTTTTACTTTAAAAAACTGACACACAATTGCAAATGGAATAAATTCCCCAAGTTTGAATTAAATTATCCCAACAACCCACGTTCTCTCTCCTCCTCACTGTATCTTCTTCACAAAAACCCTACAAGCCTCGATTTTTTTAAACAAAAGCCCCTCGATTAATTTTGCCAAAAAACAGTCGTCGATATCTCTTAATCTAAAAAAACGGCCACATCTTCCTCGATTGAACAACAGTCGGCGATTGAATTTCAAAAAAAAAACCTTCTCCCAGTTATTCATCTTCCAGGTTGCTCTCTCTCTCTCTCTCTCTCAATCTCTCTCTCTCAAACCCTACTGTTAATTTTTTCTCTCAGTTATTCACCGCCGATAATAGAGCAGCGAATGGAAGAACAACCGGAGATGTCTTCTTCTTCATCACGGGTGAGTTTGGTTTTTTTCGTTTAAACTTGTTGTTAGTTCATGCGCTTGAACATAATGGCTTATATTTTGTATATGGTGGTTGTTGGTATTAATTGAGGCCTTAGTTATGTTATTTGTAACCTGTAATGTTAATCGTGGCTTTTGTTATGCTAATCGAGGCTTGTTTAGTATTAAGCGTTTTATATTATATTAATTGATGAATAAATTATGTTAATCGGGGCTTGGTTAAAAACTAATCGATGCTCTCTTAAACTTAATCTAGGCATGTCAAAATTAATCGAGGAACTAATCAAGGCATGTCAAAATTAATCGAAACTAAATTAAAACCAATCGAGGCATGATTATAATTAATCGAGGGATGATTAAAAATAATCCAGGCTCTTTGAAAATTAATCGATGCATGATTAAAATTAATCAAGGTATTTTTAAAAACAATCGAGGCTCTCTTAAATTCAATCGATGCATTTTAAATTAATCGATGCCTTTAAAATTAATCAAGACAATTTGTTAAATCAATTGAGGCTTTTTTAAATCAATCGATTGCCAGAGATGCTGCGGATTACGTGAAGGTTGCGAACATATTGTTTGCATACAGGATGATCTTGTGCCTGGATCAGAATCGAGCAGTGGATCCATGGGTGTGGGCACTAGTGGAGGATGCAGAGAGGTGGAATTCATTTCCCTGGGGAGCGTACTCTTACCAGATGCTGATGCATTTCATCAGCATCCTCCCCTGCAGGCCACAGGCTATAGGTGGGAAAGGCCAAGGGCAATATCATTTCTACAGGCCGATCTGGGCACTTTAGGTATTTAGTTTTAATTTTGTTGTTCTAAATTAGTGATGCACAATGAAATCAAGTCAGAATGTAACCAATGAGTTCGTATATTTTGTAGATATGGGCTTGTGAGGTAGTACTAGACTTGGCTCGCGAGATTGGAGTGCATACTGGACAGCTCACTCTTTCTCGAGCTTTGAGATGGACACCCAGAGACCCTACCACTGACCTGAGGACCTTATTGCAGGGATCGGTGTGTTTTTTATTTTCTTTCATAATTTAGAATATGAAATTCATAATTTATTTTTAGTTAATCTTAATGGTGTTATTAATTTCATGCAGTTACGGGTGGTGTCGTTTGTACCATCTCCTGAGGAGTTGGTGACTCCATATTTCAGGAGCATGCAGCTTCAGGCCGGTGCTCAGAGTGTGCGAATTTGTTCTCTCTCGATAGACGAACAAGAAGAAGATGCTTGCAAATGCAGCATCTTGCTGTTCCACATCAGTAGAGAAGGTTGTCCCTAATCAGCCTGAGGCACCAGAGCTGCTCGGACACCATAGAAGGGTCGTTAGGTGACCAGTCGACCCTCGAGCCGAGCATTGAGGGACGAGCCAGATCCAACTGAGCCTGGTCTCCGGCCCCCACTGAGGATGCACTAGAGCACACAGCAGATCCAATTCATCGAGAGTGCCCTCCTTGAGCTTGGAGAAAAAAGCGTTCGAGGAGGGATCGATCTCAGAGCAGTGGGGAGCCCTCAAAGAGTTTCCTGCAGAGGGTTGTGGATGCTGTGATGCCCCGTGTCAGGGAACTTATTGACAGGACTATTGCGCCCCGTGTCCTAGAGTATGTGGACCGGGCTATTGATTGGGCATTAGCTGGTCTGAGTAGCCGCACTCGGAGGTCACCCATGTCTGACTTTAAAGACCGCCATAGCCCAGAGCCGAGCGATCGAGTGTAGTTGATCGGGCACCCACCTCACTTCTCGGGAGGGCTCCACAGCCCACTGTAGTACAGGAGGGTATTAGCACTTCGGCTCCATGCCATGGTGGTTTTAGCGCGACCTTTCAGTTCATGAATAGCATTGATGATAGCAACCTCTAGATCGCCTACTCACGATTTAGACATTAGGGTCTGGATGCAGTTATTCAGCTCTACTTCAACAGCGATCACTTGCGGCAGTCCTGGTTTGATGAGCTTGAGGATCCGAGTACTAAGTTGAAGGATGTTCACATGAGCTACTTTCTGAGCGCGATTGCTCGACGAGTACGGAGGGACAACGATTGTCCGACAACGGTGGCTAATACCTGTCTATACGTGAGTTCAAATACTTGTTTGAACTTTTTTTGTAAAACATTGTTAGTTAGTCTTTTTTTACCCCACGCTTAATCGTAATTCATTTTTTGCAGGAGGCCCTCGTCGGAGCATGGAAGACCCTTCATCCTCTTGACCCTCAGTGCAGAGGGGCATACGAGGATGATGACTACCGACGGTGGATAACTGCATAGGGACTGATACATCGGATCCAGGGCAGTGATGGGTGGTATCAGGTGCCATGAAAGGGGCGTGATTATATAAGTGAGCTTCACAAGAAAATAATATATTGTCATATATTATTTGATGACATTAATCTTGATATGATCCCGATCTTATGTTGTAGGCGATCGTGGTATGTGACGTCGCAGAGGAGCACTGGGTAGTGGTTCGTATCCGCTTTTCTGACTGGGTAGTAGAGTTGTACGACCCATTACTGTATCAGATAGACGATCCGAGCGACTGCATACACTACGAGAGGCAAGATAGAGAATTGATGCCCCTACTCCGCCCACTTCCACGCCTACTCATATGTGCTGAATTTTCGGAGGGTCGTCAGATGCCGCCTCGATGTGCTTTTGCGATGACCCTGAACAAGTCTATACCGGACCAGTATATGCAGGCGGACAGCACGAGCTGTGGAGTATATGCCTGCATGTACGTGGAGCGGCTATTAGGTGCAGGACCTCCATTCGGTATGCCGAAGGAGGCAGTACATGCGTATCGGAAGGTTATAGGGGCTCAGATATATTCGTTGACTTACATTAAGAGGCCTAGCTTGTAGATGCTGACATTACAAAATTGACATTAATCGATGTAAAATTAAGTTCAATTGACCTCGATAAATAATATTGACCTTGATAAACAGTACTAATTGCCACAATTCAATTAAAATAACGCTATCGACTAAATGTCGTCGGCCGACAATCGAACCGGACATGTGGGACGTGTGTGCTCTATACTACCGCAAATGCTGCACTTCATGGATGCCTTTCTCCGTGGAACATCCTCGGGCTGTGAATTCAGATCAACACAGCCAACAGGTAAGTGGGCTATGCATACACGCTTGTTGTGCCCCGGTCCATGGAATCTAGTGCAAAACTGCCGATGTCAACTGGAAGAGACCTCAAACGGTGCTCGAGCTCTAGACATAGATGGACGCCTGACATGTCTTCTAATCTCTAGTGCCAACACCACTCACCCTGCAAATGTATCGGGCACAATCAAGTGTTCTGGGTGAGGTAGATCCCTGATGATCGAGTTGTACATGTCCGCTACGCTCTCCACCCTATAATACCTGGCCGCATAATCATATATTGCTCCACCAATGCAACTGTGAAAGGAAAAATAAACACAGTTGATTAGGTACATGTAAAAAAATAAGAACAAATGGAGATTTAAATGTCATACCAGATGACCGCTGCCGAGTGACCACAGGGGATCAAGTCCAGCTCGAACTCACGACAGTCACAGGTCCGGTTCTGAAGATCAACCATGTAGACCTCCCTCCCAACATCGACTTTCCATAAATTTGCTAATGTAGTAGGCCGCACGGCATAGCAGCATCCCTTATCGACATTCCTCGAAAGCTTCAGCGCGATGCCATCAATCAACACATGATTCGAGCCCTGTGCTACCGCATGTCGCTCGACGAACCACTGCTCAACAATTGATCTAAACATCTCAAACAGTGAGCAAACAGGTAACCTCCTCACCCACAATAGACGAGCATTGAGACTCTCCGTCGCATTAGATGTCATGAACCCGTAGCGCCGTACGGGACAGTGTGAACGGGACCAATGCATCGGGCCGATATTACACAGCTTCTGATATGCATTTGGACAGACCTGCTCCAATGTCGACATACTCTCCTGGAAGGTGTCTCTCTGATATGCGTAGGCAGCCTCCTGAAATAGCGTCGTCACGTGTTTACCTCTCTTCGTTATCTTATTCTTCAAATGGTAGTAGCACAGTCCGTGCGTCGCTCTTGGGAAAACAGCCTCTACAGCATTTTTAATACTTTGATGTTGATCCGAAACGATGAGAAGATCATCTATATCACCCAAAGCCCTGCAAGTGGGCCAGGAACCATATCCAAGATTCATCGTTCTCTATCGGTCCGAGCCCAACTGCAACAGGTAAGATCTGTTCGTTACCGTCCTTCATCACAGCAGCAAAGAGAACCCCCTTATTCTTTCCCTTCAGGTGGGTCCCATCGATCACAAGTACTGGACAAGCATACTGGAGAAATGCATTGACACACGCACCGCGAGCAAAGAATGAATGCTTGAACCGACCATGTCTACTACAGTCCCCAGATTCATCAATTGCAGAGTGTAAAGGAATGCGGGCAACTGTGCGTAGGACTTGTCAAAGTCTCCATATACCATCTGAATGGCAATATTCCTCGTGCGCAGAATGAAGCTGTAATCGATATGGATGCCAAACTCACGCACAAGCTCTACCATCATCTCCTTCGGCTTCAGAACAACCCGCTCGTCCATCAATCTACGGGCGAAGTATTTTCTGAGCACTCGCGCAGGAACCTGTCGCGGAGCAATTGGACCCATATCAAGATGGCAGGTGTGAGTGCCGTTGAACTTGTATATTCTCCACATTTGCCTATCAGCAACCGCAAAGCACTTGAACGGGCAATCACCACCATGCTTGCAAACGTAGCCCAATCGTGACCTATTCGAGCAATACACAGCATACTCTACTCGATTCTGCATGTGATAGATACCAACCGCCAGAGCCAGATCATCCTTCGTCTGAAAAATAGCTCCCTGGTGCAATGTATCTGATTGTGGTGCTGGTCCCTCATCCCAAGACAGTGGGCCTGCAATGTCCCAATCAGCAAGGAGAACCACCCAATTGCTCGAATGCCCGTCAGCTCTGAACGGAACACCAGTGGTAGATGGTGGGATGACTCTTGTCAAGCACAACAATCTGTCTGTACAATCAGCAGAAGAACGAAGCCATCCACTGAATTCTGTCAACAGTGACTTCATCAACCTCGTTCTATCATTCACCTCTTCTTGTTCTTGTTCTTCCTCCTCTTCTTCTCATTCTCCCTCTTCTTTCCCTACTCCCGCTTCTTCTCTAGTATCAACATGCGTCTCTGTTTGTGCTTCTTCATCAACAGGGTTACTCAAACCCTCATGGTAATGTGGAAAGTAGGGAACATAGTCGTCCCTCAAAGATGGCCCGACTCCAAAACCTTCCAATTATCTTGAAATAACGTATACGACCATCTCAGTAGTCTGCTCGTGAACCAAATTGAGCAAATATCCATCATCTTGCAAAGATGCTCTGATCCGTCTGCCAGTATTAGTGCTGGTGAGGTAAAATAATTCATACTCCATCTTGTTCGGGTCAGTCCACAACAACTTGTGAATCTCCCTCACTAGTGAGCTAAAGCACAGCTTATCGGATGACATTGTCACGAGTTACTCATCCCCATCTACATATTTTGATCTCTCTCATCGTCCACTGTGTCATACAACAATACGACGTCTAACCATCTGCAATTTATAAACAATGCTACATGATTAAACCCTAAACCCTATTAAACCCTAAAACCTATTCCCTAAAAAGCCGTGATCAAACCCTAAACCCTAGAAGAAGTCCCCATTTATAAACGGTGAAATTAGTCACGATTACATTTAACATTAGACAGGATTTAAACCCTCAACCCTATTAAATCCTAAACTCTAAACCCTATTAAACCCTAAAATCCTAAAACATATTAAACCCTAGAGAAAGTGACGATTAATACTAAGTAAAGCAATTAAATAAAATTGAACTGGAAAAATAGATAAAATAATAGAAGTTCAAATAGAAACGATTAAATTTAAAAAGAATGCACGATTAATAGTTCAAATAGCGTTGATTACCTCTATTAATTATATGGCTCGATTAAGTTTAAATAGCATCGATAAATTATATTAATTCCATGACTCGATTAAGATAAAATAGCATAGATTAAACGTAATAGCCTCAATTAACTCTAAAAAATAGCCTCGATTAATAATAGCCTCGATTAAACTTGAATAGCCTCGATTAAATTATAATAGCCTCTAAAATTAACCTCTATATTATTTATAATTGCCTCGATTAAGTTATAGAAATTACCCTCTTATAAACTTGATAGCATCGATTAACTCTAAAAAATAGCCTTGATTAGTAATAGCCTTGATTAAATTATAATAACCTCTAAAATTAACCTCTATATTATTTATAATAGCATCGATTAAGTTATAAAAAATACCCTCGATTAAACTTGATAGCCTCGATTAACTCTAAAAAATAGCCTCGATTAATTATAAAAATTTCCTCGATTAACCTTGAAATAGCCTCGATTAATTATAGGAGCCTCGATTACTTCTAAATAATACCTAGATTAATTCTAAAATAGCCTCGATTAACTTTAAATTAACCTCTATATTATTTATAGTAGCCTCGATTATATTTAAGTATTCCTCGATTAAGCTATAAAAAATATCCTCGATTAAACTTGATAGCCTCGATTAAATTTGATAGCCTCGATTAACTCTAAAAAATATCCTCGATTAATTATAAAAATTACCCCGATTAAATTTGAAATAGCCTCGATTAATTCTAGGAGCCTCGATTATTTCTAAATAAAACCTCGATGAATTCTAAAATAGCCTAGATTAATTCTAATAGCCACGATTATAGTCTACGACATGCAACTCATCAATATATTAAAGATTAAAGGGTATGACATGAAAATCTCTCTACGTCGCCTATTTTCAAATTAAATCTAACAACACATGTAATACAATCAAAACAATAAATATTTGCAAAATAAGTTTAAAAAAATGGAGAGTACAAAACGTACCTTTGAAAGTTGCTCGTGCACTACTTTTTTCTTCAGAAAAATCTTTTCTTTCGCCCTCTTGCTCCAAAAAATTTCTCCAAGTTTTGCTCTTCTTCATTGATTTGCATTGTAGTTTGAATAAACGCTTGTACTGTAGTGGAGATTTGTATTGTAATGTGAATAGCGAACTCGTCTATTTATTTAAAAATTTAATCTACCTCGTCACATAACATTAAATTGTATTAAATTCGGTCCTACCTTCCCTTCTTTTCATTAATTCGGTCCAACATTCCCCTTCTTTTCATTTAATGAAGCCACTAACCTTAACATGTATTAAATTCGGCCCACTACCTTTCTTTATTTTCATTTAATGAAGCCATTTACCTTCCTTCTTTTTATTTATTGAAACTCAGTTACACAAGAAAGAAAGAAATGCATTTATTAATCGTGGCTAGTTAGATATTAATCGAGAATCTTTTAAAATTAATCTGTATTTTTTAATAAATAATCGAGGCTCTTTAAAAATAATCGAGATAATTTTAAAAAAATAATCGAGGCTTTTTAAAAAAATAATCGAGACAATTTTAATTAATAATCGAGACTTCTTCAAAAAGGTTCGATTCTTCTTAAATAATCAAGGCTTATTATAAGCCTCAATTAGTTTTAACTAATAATCGAGGCTTCTTGACAAATAATCGATTCTTCTTAAATAATCATAATCGAGGCTTTTAAGAAGCCTCGATTACTTCTAACTAAATATTCGATTATAATAAATAATCAATTCTTCTTAAATAATCATAATCGAGGCCCTGATTTTAATAGTCTCGATTACTTTTAACTAGTAATTGAGGCTTCTTAAAAAATAATCGAGACCAATTTTGTAAATTAATCGAGACATTTCAATTGAGCCACTTTTTAAAAAATAATCGAGGCTCAACATATAAAATTAATCAAGTCTTTTAATTTCAATCGATGCAATTTTCAATAACTAATCGAGGCTAAAAATTAATCGAAGCTTACTCAAATATAATCGAGGCATTTAGAATTATTAGGGTTTCGTTTTTAGAATTAGGGTTTCGGTTGTTAGGGTGCATTTAATGCTTGACAAAAGTACAGTGTGCTAATCATTGGGTGTGGGGACCAAATCTATTATAGTACAAATTCCCTGACAAACTACTTGTTTTTAAAAGTTGTTTTTTTTTCCAAAAACTATTATAGTACAAATTGCCTAACAAACTACTCGTAAAGTCACCGATAGCCAGGTCCAACACCTGTCTTCACTGTGTAATTATAATAAAGGAACTTTACACTTACAAAGTGAATTGCCCTTCTGCGGAAGAAAGAGAGGACGTAGAAGTTGAGCTTCGAACCTCTATAAAACTGCTTGTGTGCTCTGCTTTACTTTTCAGTTTCAATTGCATGTTCTAAACTGCACATTACAAGCACACATAGCACTCTGAGCTAGTTGATCATCTCAACTAATATCCTAATAGCACGGATAACTTAGCGAGTCAAACGGGCCCTAAATATTTCGTAATTATTCTTAAGTTTTTGGATCAATTTATTCACCCCCCCTCTAAACTGATTGACTCGCCCCGGGACCAACCTTTTTAATTGTTTTCCTCTTTACCTGCATTTTTAGTGTCTAGATATTAGTTAGGTACTTGTGTTTGAGAACATATGAGTTGCAGTCTCTGTGAGATATAATA
The DNA here is from genome assembly GCA_026008535.1 of Perilla frutescens. Classification (NCBI taxonomy): domain Eukaryota; kingdom Viridiplantae; phylum Streptophyta; class Magnoliopsida; order Lamiales; family Lamiaceae; genus Perilla; species Perilla frutescens. Next base: position 45,018,425 of record BRKX01000018.1, read on the forward strand.
CTCTTGCTCACCTGTGTATTACACTAATACTATGCGCTTGCGGTCATTTTTTTATTAATAAATAGCGTGTCAACAGTGAACATTATTTTGAGGGAGCTTATTATTATTATTATTATTATTATTATTATTATTATTATTATTATTATTATTATTATTATTAAATTTGAGACTTCTCTGTAGAGAGTTTATTTGAATCGTTGATTCACCCCCAACTTATCAATCACATTCATCACCTATGTTTATGGTGTCTTCAGCTATATTCTAATGTTTATGTCTTCAATCTCAGTACGATCGTGGATTTAATATATCAACGGTTCGTATGCGTTGTGATGCTTAGGTCGAGGAATTCCATCATTTATTCATTTATAACCTGATACTCTTGGGGTAGATTTTCGTTTTCATCGACCTGCCGGTGAAGATTGCATCAAGTGGGATATCTATTTTTTAAACCAACTTTTATAATATCTAAGGTGTGTAATATGTGGATTTTAAATTTTGAATGATATATCGAATGTTCACGTTAGAAAAATTATCACGATAACCTAAACAATGAATACTAAAAATTGGCAATGAACTTTTCTTTAAGATTGCTTTTTAAAAGATTGTGTCAATTGATGGAAATACTCTCATATTCGCAAAATATGAATCTTTTAATTTGGTTAACCATTTGAAAATATAATTTACTTTGAATTAAAAATATATTGCGATAATTATGAAATATATTTTAATGAAAATCATGTTTTAGGGTTTTAGGGGATGAGATATTTTGGGATTAATCTTGGCATGTATCGCTATTAATACTACTAATTATAAAACTCGAAATATAAAATAATACACTTTTCACGTTTTTGTAGATCAAATGAAGCATTCCGAAGCTGAATCCCCAGAACATTTGTAACAAAATTAAAGTATTATAATAACACTTACTAATTACTCCCTTCGTCCCAATGTCCACTTTCTATTAAAATAGAGAGAGTAAATAATAAAAAGGTAGACCTTGCTATTGGGACGGGGGAGTATTTTTTAAAGTGTTGGATTTTCTCGTCGACATTAATTTTTGTATTTCTCATATTTATAGGGAGGGTAATAGTGTAGCTCATATCTTATCTTCTCCTTTAGTTCCCTCGGATTTTTAATTTTATTCTATTCCTTGTGTGACATTAAATGTGAGCGTACGACTTGAATTAAATTAACACATACAAAGTCATATTACACCAAGGAATTAATCAAACATCTACCCTTCCAAAATGATATTTCATTTTCTATTTCAATTGCAGCTACTTATATATATATATATATATATATATATATATATATATTAAAAATTACCATTCTGCAACATGAAATCTATTTCGATGGAATTAAACATTTCACCGATCGATTCAAATAATAAGAAAAATGTGAGAAACAAACCCCAAAAAATTCTTCGATTCCACCGATGATTCCAATGAAATTTCTCAATGACAACCTCATCCCAAAAATCCAAACCTATTAGCCAAAACATTCACATCTTCTTCTTCTTCTTCATCTTCATTCTTCACCATTTTTCCTTCCTCATCAAATCCCTCATTGAGCAACTCATCCCAGAAGCCCTCATCAAGCTCTCTAACACCGCTCCCGAGCTGCTCGAACTCCTCGTCGTCGGACGGCGCCGCCTTCGCCTTCCCCATACGCTGCATATCTAGAGCAAGCGCCTCGAGCTCCGACACTTGAAATCCACGAATCTCACCGCACTCAACCTTAACCGGATTCAGCCCTTTGTCCCCTCGACTCGTCTCTCCAGCCGCCTCAATCGGCCGAGGCCGCTTCTTAGAAACGTACTCGTCGAGCTCCTTCCTCCTCCCCTCGTGCTGGACCAACTGATTAACGAAATCCGGATTCTGCATTGCCTTCGACAAGAATCTCATCATCTGCTGCTGCTTCTTCTCCGTACCTCGCAATCTTTCCTCCATTTCTCGAATGCATAACCTATTATTTTGTTGCTGCTGCCTAAGCTTAACCAGCTCCATCAACAATGCTTGCTTGTCGCGCCTCAATCGATCAGCTTCGCCTTCTTCTCCGAACCTCCCGAGCTCGAGGCATGGATCGGCGGCGGAGGCCGCCGCCTGCGGCGGCGCCGCTGCCTTTCGTCTCCTAATGTTCATTAGGAGATGCTTCTGTCCTCTCACAAATGCCTCGTTCGCAAATTCCCATTTCTCGGAGTCGATCTTTCTAAATCCCTGCACCAATAACACATCAAAAATTCCTTTTTCCTTTGAGCCTCCAAAACTTGTGTTGATGGGAATTTCATAAAATTAATTCTCATTGAGCTGCATCATTCTTCTAGATTTGTCATCTTGGATAACCTTTAGAAAGATGGAACAAAAAAAAAGAGAATAAAAAGAAAGATTGTGTAACTATACAAAATAAATTAATTTGCATAAAAAAACACACACAAACACACAAATCCATATTCTTCCCAATTAAGAAAAGTGAGAAAGCGGTGAGATTTGAACCCTAGACCAGATTAAATCTTGCGGATCTAGACGAAAATATTTGGGAATTTCATGAATGGCCTTTAGGAATAAAAAATATAAAAATATATATTCTTGATGGTCGGTGACGGAGCCGAAACCAGACGACGGAAAACAAATCTATAAAAAAATAGAAAGTAAAAAATTGATTTATGGATCCACCACTGAGTCACTGACTCCTACACCTACGCGTGTGCGCGTGCAATAGTACTTGCAAGCAGACATGAAATCTAAACACCAGAAGAATTAAAGAAATATGGATCTAAATAAATTGAAGAAATTACTTACATAAGTATTGAGTTGTCTCACAAAGCTAGAAAAATTGTTGTGCTTGAAATAAGCAGGCAAAAGTATAGAGGAAAAGGAGTTGGGATCCCACACAACAAAACTGTGGCCTTCTCTGCTCCAAGAAATTATGTGGGAAGTGGTGATGTCATCAACCATGTCGAAAGTCTTTGACAGAAACGGCGGGGGGCCGCCTTCATGCAGCCCCTCCATTGGCCGTGGAGGCGGCGTCGCCGCCCAGTACTCCGCCGGCTGATCAAACTGCTGCCATGAACTCGAAGATGATGAACCTCCCGGGAACTCCTCCTTTATTGGAAATCTTGGGTTCATTGCAGCTCAAGAATTTGCTGAAAATGGAAATATTTTTTGTTTTAGCTTATGTTGTTGATATCAAATTGTGTAAAAATGGCAATTATGAAAGGAAGAAAAGCAGAGAAAGTGCGTTTATTTATTGGAGGGTGCATGAAATTGTGCTCCGACAGGATTTGAGAATGTAATAAAAAAGAGGGAAATTGAAGGAGTGAGGGAATTTGGCTGAGCTTTCTTCTTTGTGAAGCAGTTTGAATTGATAGGATGTTTGGGTTGGGAAATACCAGTGATTTCAGACAAATGATGTCTTAAACATAGCAATGAATGATGATTTATTAATTTATTTTTTTGCAGATTTTTTTTTCTTCTTTTGTTGGAAAGTTCTCGAGTTCTGACGTTCAGGTTTGCAGCTGTTAATATTTTATTGTCGAATTTTTGGGGGGGATTTTGTCTTTTTGTTTGTTGTGTGAAGGCATTGCGTGTGGCAGGTTTCCTTTATATTTAAGGATAGTTCTGGAACAAGGGTACTATAGAAGGGTACAACTGACATTATTTTATTGCAAATTGGAATTTAAAATATTTTTTTATCGGAAAAAATGTTATGTTTTCACAAAAAATGTAAGAAACTCGGTTGTGTTTCATAAATGTTTGTATAAAATTATGCACACCCTCTCCAAACATCTCAATAAACTAACACCATTAAACTTTACCCGAATGAGCGGTCTTCTTTAAGTTTGTTTTTGTCAAGGTGATTTAACTGATCAGACCGATTTATAGGTCAAAATTCATAAAATTTATCAATATATAGTAGATTTAAGATCATATTAAATGTCACAATTTTAGTTTCGCAAAAATTTGGTTATATCAGTTGTACCCAAACCCTTTCATTAGACGGGCCAGGTCGGGCTAGTCTTATGCTGCAGGCGTGTTGTTAGATAACTTTCTTTGAGACCCGATCCAAGCTATTGCTTGGGGACAATGTTGTTTTCGATATCTCCTAGATTCAAGCAATGCCACATTTAGGTTGCCTAACTTTAGGTGTGTATGGGCTTGTGATTGAGCCTTAAGGTTGAATGGTCTCGCTAACCTGACCACTGCACCTTGAAGGGGATGTGTTGTTCTTTTAACCTCTCAATTATCACGAACTAACCATAGCTTCTAACGAACTGACCCTGACCTTGCAGGTTCGATCCATATTCTTTCGGGATGAATGATAACTCTTCTATATTGAAAAAGGCTTGTCTGGGCCACTCACCTACCTCCATAGGTCTCTTTGAGTGGACTATGATTAGGCAATCCTGAAAGATTTCGATAATTTTATTTAAGCGATCTACCCCAAGTAGGCTAAACGTTTTCTACCCCTTACAATTACTATTAGACCTTTTTTATTCATAACATGTAAATGAAATTTTTTTCCAAGTAGAGATAAAAGTGCCCCATTTTAATTCATCAATTTATAATCAATATAAAAGTAACATTGAACACGTTAAAATCATACCCTAATAAGTAATATATATGAATCAATTAGAATTATACAAATATTACAGCCTTTTTTAGTACTACATTTTTCTAAAAAAACACGCCAAAATATTTATTGATATATATATATATATACATATTTTACGTATATATAATATATCAACGATGTTAAATAATGATAGCCATAATAATACAAATTAGTCAAATTTATAATATTGATTAAACAATGATATATGTGTAAATTGTCAAAGAACGAGCGTGGTTTCATATGTGATATGTATTAACCAAAACACAACTGTTATATTAATAATAAATAAATAATTTTAATATAAGGATTCATACAATGTAGCAGTATTTCCCAATTACTCGTGGATACAGATAGGGCCGTCTTAAATATTTAGGGGCCATGTGCTCATTTTAAAATTTGGGTCCATAATATTAGAAAAAATATTTAATTTTAGTTTTAGTAATAAATTTCAAAATATTAGCATATTACAATTATATTTTGATAAGGTTAAATTATATTTTGATGCCTATATATATTTTGAGCACTTTTTTTAAATATTCAATATTTTCAAAATTAATAAAATATAACTGACCTTTTAAAAAAAATTAATTAATTATATTTTAACATTTATATTTCCCTAACTACATAAAAAAATATCCAATCAAAAATATTAAAATACAATAAATGGAATACAATTTTTGGGCCGTAACATTGATTAGAAATTAGATTAATATTTTTTTTAAAAAGTGGGTACTGTTTCATTAATTTTGAAAAAGAACACAAAATGTAGGTATTAAAGTGCAATTTACCCTTTTGACAAAAAAGAAAATAAAACAATCAAACTACTTTATTTATATTCTTGACATCTCAATACAACAACAACTTAATGTGGAAGAGAGAGATATATATTAGGTATTTAATATTTTTATTTATTAAAATGAGATACATCATTTCTTTTTTGGACCCTCTAAATTTTTGAGCCCTGTGCCATAGCACACTTGACACACCTACTTAGCTGGCCATGGATGCAAAGTTTGAAAACTATCTACAGTTATAAATTGTTGCCCTGTACAATTTTTTCTCGGGGCATTTATTTACATATAGAATTTCATATTACATTCTCTGTGTTACACTTTCAAATTATGAATTTTTCTTGTATTTTTTCTTCAATTTTATTTTTTTATGATTTAGTTTAATTTTATGATTGTTTTTAGGGTTTATAATTATTTTTTAATATTTAATTTTTGATTTTCAATTAATAATTCTTTATTATTGTTGATTTTTTCAAAATTATGTTTTATAATTTTTTAATTCATGTTTTCTTTTGTTGATAAATATTAACTATGACTATTTATGTTATAATTTATTTTTATTTTATAATAAATATTATTAAAATTATAAATTTAATAATGAATTATAGAGTGAAACATGAAAAAGTGTAACAAGAAATTTCAACCCATCCAATTATATTTAAAATAAGGCTAAAATTGACATCTTGTGTAATGAAAGTTGTAATGCAAACGACGTTATATAATTAATCTAGACGGAATGTGTATAATTTCACGATAGCTAAGACTTTGCCTCTGCCAAATGAAATCATCTAATTCACTTTCTTTATTCTACTTACGTTACATTATGAATTTTATTATTTTTTCTTCTATTCCATTTTTTTTTTGTTTAGTTTAACTTTATAATTGTAATTTAGGATTCATTCCATCAAATAAGAATTTATAATTATATTTTATTATTGAATTTTTATTTTTAATTAATATAATTGATCATAAGGTTCATTATTCCACTGCTATATAATTTTTATTATAACTTTTTTAGCAATTAGATGTTAACTTATTCTATGATAGATTTTATTCTTATAATAAACATGATTGAAATATTAAATTTGAATAGAGATATACAAGAGAGAGAGAGAGAGAGAGAGAGAGAGAGAGAGAGAGAGAGAGAGAGAGAGAGAGAGAGAGTTAAATTAGACTAGAGGGTCTCGTTTGACACCCCTTGACCATAGCACATATTGCTTAATAATCACAAATAATTTTATTTATAACAAAATGCTATTAAATTCTAATTAAATGTTATATTATTTTTGTTAAAATATTCAAACGTTTAGAATTGAATTGTAATTATTAAAATTTGAAATTATTTTTATTAAAACATTAAAATGTTGAGGATTAAATTATAATTAAATATTTATTGAATATATATATATATATATAGTTAATTAATTAATTTTATGGACTTTGATGGTATTTCATGATTTTTTTTTAGAATGGACAGTGATGGAGAAAATTTGACGGTGACAATATGACTTGAAAATGGTAGCGTCGTTTTTTAGAATTGAAAAATTATTGAATTGTAATTGGTTGATCGTTATAATTCACTGTCGGCCACTACAATTTGATATTATATATGGGATTGTCTCTCTCATATTTTAGGGGGTGTCACTTCTTGTATACCACCACTTCAAATATATTATTTTAATAATTATTATTATAAACATATTATAAGTTAGTTATAAAATCATTGAAGGCTAAATGCAAATAAACCCTTTTTGTTCCCTTGAAATGCAAATATAAATTAATAAATAAAAACCATGATTAACAAATATGAAATATCCCAAAAGTTACCATAGATATTGACATATTGTGGGACATTAATATCATTGAAATTTAATGAGGTTTGCCCATCAATATTACTACTCTTAATTATGGCTGATTTTATCAAATAAGGGCTTACAAAGAAAAAATAGCTTTCAATTTTTTTTGTTAATAACTGACTAGCTAGCTCCCTAGGCTGATTTCATAATTAGGATTTATAAATTTTTAATGTGAATTATTAGTTGATAAATATTTATTAAATGGAGTGTTGAAATATTTTTCTCACTATTTTTCTCTTCTGAAATTTCAACGGCCCACCCGTTGGAATTTTCATATTTAAAATTTATAAACAATGACATTTTTTGACATTCCAACTGTTAAAATATTGAAATGTTTTTTTTAATGCTTGTTGGAATGTTAAATTTTTATGATAAAAAAAAATATTGATAAATATTATGATGAAAATGTGCCAAAAATTTATCTAAGATTAATATTATTCTCGATATATACATCATATGAAATAACATATAGTATGATTAGTATCTATCCTAAGTCTGCATAGATCGAGATGTATTTTGATTTTCAGTTTTCACGATATAATATAGGGTTAATTGCTAAAAAAAATTCACCACTTTTGATTGAATTTCTAATTTAAAAATGACTTTTGAAACGTTGCAATAATAACTCGACTTTTTAATTTATAGCAAAATGGACACCTAATTTTTTTTTACTATTATAAAACTGACGTTATACGATATATAAATCACTCATATGCGACACTTCGAAATTGAATTAATGTGTAAATGTGGAAAAAAATTTGCAATATTCTGATTTCAATGATCGGAAAAAAATTGAAGGTGTCGAATTTGCTACTAATTAAAAAATTAAATTATTATTACAACGTTTTAAAAATCATATTTAAATTGTAAATTCGATTATTTTTTAACAATTAATCCTGTAATATAATAGTTTGGAAAAATAAAAAAGATTGATAAATTAATAATAATAGGTAGACATAGTATAATAATGTGTTAAAGTAAACGACAAATGTAATGATACAGGCGTCAGAAAATCGTACGTGGTCTGCTTGCCCATAACAATCATATTGAAAGGAAAAATGCCAAAATAGTACAAATTCGATTTTAATATATTAGTACGAAATAAAAACGTTTCATGTCTTTTATTCAAACTCCCAGTTTTCACCACAGCTTCTAGAGATTTTTATCAATTTCTTGAAAATATTTTGAAATTTTTCGATTTTTCTAATAGTTGCTTTTGGAAAATATTTTGTGAGTTTGTCTCATGAACAATGTACAGTCAAAATGTAATACTTTTCAAGTAAAAAAAAAAAAAAAGAATACTTTTGTAGTGCTAGTTGATTTCAAACTATAATGTATGTCCTTATATAAATAATATTTAATTTTTAAGTAAAAAAATAATAATTAGTATTTGCTTCATTACATGATAATTTGCACTTGCAATCACAAAATTTACAATGTCTGAACCGTTGAAATCAATTCAGTTTGATCTTTTTCAAGATAAATTTTATTAGAGAATTAAATATTTTAGATGGTGATATTTGTAAGATATAGCTAGAATGGTAACGCGATATGTCCAAAATTAATTAACGGCGCATCAAAACTATTTTTCTAGGTAAAATTATAGTGAAAATTGTGGTAGATAGGCAAATTTTAAAATTAGGTAGTTTTTTCGACAATCTGTACCACTTTACACACTATCCTATTAGATGGGACCCAAAATTCTAAAAAAGCTTACACAGTTTTGTACTTCACATATTTTGTTGTAGATAGATTATTTAATGTTATTGTTAGACGTTTAAAACCAACAACTACCTGGCCAGCGAATAAATAAGAATAGGTACGATTAGATAAAATAAAAGCTACGATTAACAAGATATGCTACGATTAATTTAATAAAATGCTCCGGTTATTTTTACCAAAAAGTACCATTAATTGAAAATTGCTACGATTATTTTTAGTATTTGGACAACCGATAACAACGTGTACGATAACTCTTATAAGAAGCTATGATTAATTTAACCCAAACCTACGATATACTGAAAATGGATGCGATTAGTTTATATATATGTTCAATCATTTAAAATTGATACGAATTATTCTCCAGAAGCTACGATTTTTTTTTATGGCTACGATTAATTATCAGAGAAGTTATGATTAATTCAGAGAAGCTACGATTAATTTTCCTAAAAGCTATGATTTAATGAAAATGGCTACGATTTTATTAAATTATTGATCAACTGTTTAACTTTGCTACGATTAATTATATTTAGAGTTATAATTAATTGTTAATAGCTACGATTAATATATCTACAACTACAAGCTACGCTTATTTTGCTATTAAGCTACGAGTCACGGGTCCGTGTTTGTGTCTGGAAAGTGCTATGACACAATAATAAAATCGTAGATTTCTAATTCTTTTGATAGAAGTTGAAATTTTAGATAAAAAAAAAAAAAAAATGAATCATGAATATTCAGCATATTAATTGTTTGTTTCGTGAAGTAATCACTAATGGTGGAATATTTGAACATATGTGCTTGTGGTAGACCTTGATTTATGAACGTATATGCTTGTTGTAGACCTTGAAGTATTAATCGTAGGAAATTTAAAATAGTCATAGGACGTTGTAGTTGTAATCGTAGCATTTGTGATGTAATCGTAGCACTCTAGTCTTTGTCGTAGCTATTATGAAATTGATGTTATGTTAATCGGAACACTATATTTATTAATCGTAGCCTTTGTTTATTAATTGTAGCTCTTTGTTTATTAATCGTAGCACTGTCGTAGTTTTTTTTATTAATCGTAGCACTATCGTAGCCTTTATTATTAATCATAGCACGTAGTAAGGTAATCGTAGCACTTTAAAGACCAATCGTAGCACTTTTTATTACTCGTAGTCGTAGCATAACAATCATAGACATTCTCAATGAAACCAAATCGTAGCATAATAATCGTAGTAATTTAAAATTAATCGTATCATAATAATCGTTGCCAATTTTAAATAATCGTAGCATAATTATCGTAGAACTTTTTATAATATAATCGTAGCATAATAATCGTACATTCCTTTAAGCTTAATCGTTGCACTTTCCAATCTAAATTAACTTCCACAACATAATTGTATCATTTTTCAAAAAATAATCGTACCATCTTCAAACCATTTAATCGTTGCACGGTTTTTAACTTTATCTTCTGTAATCCATAAATAATCGTTGCATTTGATTAACTTCAAGGTTATAACTTAATCGCACCATTTTTCAAAATCAATCATAGCACTTGATTAACTTAATATAATAATCGTAGCAACATTTACCTAATCGTATCATTTTTTAAAAACAATTGTATGCTATAAATACAAAATTCGAAATATTTACACTCACATATAGATATATACATATAGCAAAATGTATAAAGTTGATTTGAACTAATATTAAAATGCAAAACGTACACTGACAAACTGATTTGGCCTAGGAAGTAATTGTGAATTAGTACAATTTGCCTAAGAAACTACCTAGTTTTAAAAGTTACCGTTTTTTCCCACTTTCTATTTGCTTTTGCCTAGTATTATACATTTCCACTTTCATTTTTAATTAAATGCTCTCAAATCAATTCTAAATTTATTGATGCTTAATTTCTTTTCCTACTAAAACATCCCTTACTTTCGTAATATATGCTCCGAAAAATGAAGTTTATATACTACTCCCTCAATTTTTAATTAAGTGTCATTTTGGATGAATGCACACATATTAATAAATTAATCGAGTTACCTAATACACTCTTATATGAACACATTAAATGAGTTAAATGTAGATGTTTGAATCCATTAAATGATGACAAATGTGTGAAAAATGTGATTTTTCTGTCTCGAATTTGTAGAATGATATTTTTTTGAAACTGATATGATTTGTACTTGGTCGAACCCGCTGAATTGGAACAACGAACTCGATGGTCAAGAACTTCTCGATAGGAATCAATTGTATCGATTGAACCCCCGCTGAATTAATTTCCAACGAACTCCAAGTTGAAGAACTACTCGAAACTTAGCAATTTACCCTAGAACTTTGAAGAACTAGAACAAACTTAAAATAGGACTTAAAGATTTGCTGGAGTAATAAGAACTTGTATTTGGAGTCGATCAACCAAAGGATTGGTGAGACAATTGAGAAATTAACTCTTTATTTCATGCAATGTCTGAATATTAATGTTCACAACTGATCCCTTTTTATAGGTGCAGGGGATGGACGAAATTAACACCTAAAATACTAAGAAATCGAAAATAAAAAGGTTTTCTAATCTAACAAGGATTCCTACCTTAATTAGAACTCTATTTAAGGTAGTTCCAAAAAGACCAAAAATAAAAATAATAAAAATCTAAACTATGGATAAATAAAACTCAACACTTTGGGCCTTCAAACTTGAGCTCTAATAATTTGAATATGGGCTGAATTAATTAACTCCATGGGCTGCCCAAACAAGCTCGAAGTATTTAATGCAAGTTGACGTGAATGAGCTCCATGCACACGCCAACCTTCTCTTCTTCTCAAGTACTCATGATTTTCATGCCTTGATCTTCTTCATCTTCAATGGACAACATATCAATTCATTTGGGCCTGCCATGGTGCATTTCTTCTTCCTTACTTAAAATACTAGAATGACACTTATTCAAAAACAGAATGAGTATGTTTTATGGGGACAAGTCATCAACATGTTTCCATAATGTTCAATGTAAGTATTGATGTTTTTCATCGCAAAGTACTTTTTATAAGACAAACTAATGAATTACAATATAAAAATTAAACTAATAATTTTTAGAATTTTAATTGTTGGGCAGTTAAATTATATATGTCAAAAATAAATATTTTTTTAGTTAGTAGATTTATATTATAATAGTCTTAATTTAATTAAATATTTCTTCTATACATGTTTACTTTTTAAATTCCAAAAATTTATATGTATATAAAACATTTCAAATTTTTTAATGTTGCTTCTTCAATAGTAAGATTTCATTCGTATATTTCACATCTCATACACAATTTTTTTTTATCAATATTTAATTTCAAACTCGAATAATATAATTTAATACATTCAAATATTTGTGTAAGGATATATAAATGATATGATGTCGAAGATGGGGTTTGATGCATTTTCTACAAATAAAAGAGATAATGACAAAATATTAATACACTTGCGACGCTACTTAAGTTGTGATAACTCTCCCCCGATGATGTGTTATATATCCATTTCACACAGTCAAGAGGATGGGTAAAATGAATATATAATAATTTTCTTGATTGTCTTTTAATCTGTCGTGTCGTTGTCTTCTTAATTTTTCTCACTATACCTAAAATTATAAATGATTTCAATTATGTTTGTAATGAATTTCAAATGAACCAATTATTATTTGTTTTATTTGGCAAAATAAATGGAAAGTGTAAGTTTATTTATGGATATGGGTTGTTTGCCAATAAACTAGTAAATAAACTTGAATATTCTTTATTATATTTTATACTTATTTTTATTAATTATTTAACATTTTATTTTACAAATTATTTATATATTTTTCACCGTACATCGCACAGAATGTAACACTAGTACTTTTTATAAGACAAACTAATGAATTACAATATAAAAATTAAACTAATCATTTGTCTTAAATTGAGTTTCTAATAAATTACAAATAAGTTATTGATTATCTGTGTTTTGAATTCGGATTCCCATATATATAATACCATTTCACGTGTTGACACAATGTGTGTGTGTGAGAGAGAGAGAGAGAGAGAGATCACCATGTACATGTACACTTTGTCGGGATACAATATATGTTTCAAAATTCGTACCTTATTTGAACTCAAGTGATCATTCAAATTTTATTTCAAATATAGTAATATTTAATGAACATCATAAGGTCCTAAAGATGGATTCTGCTGATATCTTTGCATGTCGAATTACTCAACACACATACATATACATACATATATATATATACATACATATATATAATGAGAATTAGATATTTCCGTGAGAACTATAAACCATGTTTATTTAATATTATTTTATAGTTTATCCTAATATATTTTAGTGTTAGTGTCACTAGCAATAAAATACAACAAGATAACCTATAATTTTTTTTAAAAAAAAAATTAGCAATAAAATATAATAAAATAAGATATAAAATTGTACTAAATAAGCATGATTTATAGTTCTCCCGCGAATACCTAATTCTCATTTAAACCAATTCCTACGTACATATTTGTATATATACGCGGTTAAAATAAAAAAAAATGGAGAGAATAAAAACATAAGAGTAGCTATCAATGAAAAGGGGGCAAAGGATGGTGGGCCACCTTTCAATAACTTTGTGGTTTTTCTCTCAATTAATATATCAAATAAGGACGTCACGGGATCAGAGCAATAGTAGACAAATTATTAAATAATACATTAAAATAAATTATATGATCAATTTTTTTAGAAAGGTAAGCAGCTCTCTCGTGTACTTTTGATAGTGTGAATAATCTTTTAATCACACTTTATAATAATCAATTAAATACACCAGATTCTATGACCATAGATATTGCAACCGTCTTATTATAATATGTTCTAGAGAAATCGTTTTGTTCCCGAACATACCAGAAGTTGCATAATAAAACTGATTTTGTTGGGGTTGCTTGGAGACCACACGAGTTTGAATCTCCTTAATATCATAGATCGAATGTGTGAGTTGAAAAAAAAAACTCATTTTATTTGTGAACTTAATAAAAATGGTGATGCATGTACCTTCTTAAAAAAATTTATCGATTTAAGATGCGAAAGAGGAATGTCAGATATCAATTCAAGATCTAATAAACACACAATCTAAAGAATTGAAACTATTATATTGATTTAAGATTAATTTTTAGCAACCCATCTGTTTCGTCTTGTTATTTATTTGTAAATTAATTGCCAATGAAACTACTACTATACCTATTGAAATTATAATTCAATTTTTTTTACTTACACATCTGATCTGTGATATTGAGGAGATTCGAACTCGTGACCTTTGATCTCCAAGCAATCTCACTCCACCACTAGATCATTCCCATCAAGACTGAAATTATAATTCAATTAAAAATATTAAAAAAATGAGATACATTATTGCTTTTAATTGTTGATTCATAATTTCACAAGGTAATTAAATGCACCAAATCCCCTGTGTAATTAAAATCCCGCACGAAATCTTCAATTTTCGAAATTGCACCAAACCTTCTTTATAAGTTTTGTTAAAGTATAAGCCTTACGATAGATAGACTGCTTGATGAGTCAAAAGTCATCAAACACTATCAATATATGGATTCAAACACAACATAACATCATCAAACTATATAGGAGGGTTGCTTGCCACATATAACATAATATTTAGCATGTTTTACAATTTTCACACGACTTTAAATGTTGTAATTATAAGATTTTTTTTTTGAAATTTTCAACATCTCTAATTTTTTTTTCCCCGATGTTTTATCCAATGTGTACCATAAAACAATATCATTTTACCAATAAAATGACATAATTTTGCTACTGAAAAAAATAGGATGTGGCAATTACAAAACAAAAGGTGATATTGTAATTACAAGATTACAAAAGTTTTGTGAAAATTGTAAAATTCGATACAAGTCGTATTATTTGTTGTAATTAACCCAATTCCAATTAAACCCAGATTAACAAAAGTAGCTAAAAACGCATTGGAAATTCTTAATTTGGAAAAAAGAAAATAAGAATAAACAAAGAAGAAAGCGGGACATAATGTGTCTAATGTGGCCTATTGATCATGACCAAAGCCCGGAGCAATTAATTTTTTTATGATTCTATTATTTGGGCCGGCCCCATATTCGTCATGTCTGTTTTTTTTTTTTGGTCTTCAAATTAAATATTTTATCATTTTATATCAAAATTTCTGAGATATATGTCGTGTCTATTTGAAATAAATAGCTACTTCAATACTTCAATTTTCACGTTTTTTTTTTAAATTAGAGATGTCAATTGGGCTGGGTTGGGCCTGACCTGGGTGGCTCAGATGTCAAATGACCCAACCCAGTCCAGAACCACCAATGCAACAGGCTTGTCTTTGGTAACAAATGTGAGCCCGACTAGGCCCATGGGCTAACCCAAATGTCTTATACTAAGTAATTAACATTTAAGTATAAGTTTTGGGATGTTTGGAAAGATATTTTAATAATGGACGGTGGTAAATTATATTGGAGATTATATGATATTATCATAATATTGTTATTGAAAATAGTATAATACTAAATAAAAATATGTCAATTTCATTAAATTCAAATAATGGATGACATTACTTTTGGAATTTTAGAAAAGACTAAACAATACCTAATAGGGGATTTTTTTTGTCAATCATAGTAAAATTCTTTTTTTTTTTGTTTTAACTATCATAGTGTGCTGTCATGTAGAGATTAGGGAGTTGGAATGATGGTCTGTGGTGGGCCTAGGCGGGCTGGGCTGGGTTTGTAGAGGGCCAAGCTTGGGATTGGTTTTTACTCTCTAGTGGGCTTAGGTTAGGCTGGGCTTGATTTTGAAAAAGGCCTGTATTGACCTATTCACCAAGGTAAATTCTGGAAAATTCGATGCGGCCCAAACGGGTACTGCCCTGAACCGTTCGATGCGCGCCACGTGTTCGACTTTTTAATTTTCTCTTTTTTTTCCACAGCTTCTAACCCATCATCAAACCTTGGTTACCCACCATGAACGTGGTATTTTTACGTGGTACCGATTCCAATACCGCATAACGTGAAAGTTGTTGTGGCCGTATTTTTTTCAAAATTATGTGAAATGTACTGGAATATTTATGTAGTCTGATGGCGATGAATTAAAATATTTTTTGGTAGCAATAATAGAACTCAATAACAGTAAAATTTAACATCGATTCGTAATGTTCTCTTAAAATTTCAAAACTCACTGTATTTTAGTTTTTTGGGTAAATTTATTCTCAAGGTCATTAATGTTGCTCTACCAATACTGTTGCTTACAGAAAACGATATCGTAACTTCAACATATGCTATACCTTTTTGCTAATAGGAAATAAATCTCAATATAGTCTGCATGCGAATATTGCATATGTGCACATATAACAATATTGTGAAGTGTGTTGGAATTGCGATACCGTGTTAGTAAATCCACATTATTGTATGCTCGATACTATTAATAATGAGGAGCGTGTTTTTCAGAAAATATCCAATACTACGTCGTTCAGTAATGTTTGAACAGTGAGCCACTGAGACCTAAATAATATTTTTTATTGGTCTTTGTTAAATTCACCACAAACCGGTTGTCTTCTTCCCCACAAATATGCATCCATTTCTTCTCCCGTAGCCTCCTTCCCGATAATAAAGATGAATTCCAGAGAACCTCCGCAACTGTGCTCTTCTCATTTCTCTGAGTCGAACTTGTTGTCAACGAGTAGCTCGATGCTGACGTTGTATAGATATGCTCCGGTGTCCATCCGGAACATCATAGTCGATGCCTTGCTGAGTGACTCCACCGGAGAAGAAGGGTCATTCATTTTTTGATTTATTCATTTTTTATTATCTTCTCATGTTATAATTATTATTATTATTTTTAATGGAAGGATAGAGTGGGCATTTACTGTATTGTGAATGTGTCTTGTGATGTGTAAAGATAAAGTGGTGGTATATAAAAAACTCATTTTTTAATTTTTTCTTTTCCATTATTTTTCCCTTTTCATTGACTGTATGAGACGGAGCATCTACCGCTTGATAGCCTGAAAGTAGCATTCTTTGACTGCGCATCTTGGCACCCGAAGGTAGTTTAATTTAATATATTTATGCATTTAGAGATTCAATTAATCTTTATACTAGAGCATTTTGGTGATCTCTCACTTGTTCGGTATAGATTTCATATATGTATGCCCTTCGAGATTTTCTGATGAAGGTCAATTATTTTTTTAGAAATAATCCAATATTGTAGTATCATATCTTATAATTTATTTCTGCTGAAGGTAAATCATGGTTTTTAGAAATAATCCAATACTGGAGCGGTTCTTAGATATTTTTCAGATGAAGGTCAATCATGTATTTTGAATCCTACTGCATCCTTATATAACCTCATTCGAGGCTGGTGTTTATATTTTTCTAATGTTCATTACTTTTACCCCTTTTGTTGTTGGCTGTGTGAGACGCAAAAGATCCTACTGTTAAGAGTCCGAAAGTTGCATTCTCTGAGTACACGTCTGAAATGTCGACATCTGAAGGTAGAATTTTCTAATATATGTGTGCATTTAGAGATTCAATTAATCTTTATTGAGTGAGGGTTCTGGTGATCTCTTATTTGTCTTAAGTATGTACTGTGCGACCCCCACCTGTCGTTGTGATCTAAAGATAATCGAAACCATAAAGGCGAAGCTCGATGGTGAAAATCTTCAAAAATTTGAAGGACCGTATTTCAGCCATCTTTTAAAGATGAACCAACTCAAGTTCCAAGGCCAGGTGATAGTGCACATGTTACCTCATCTGGACAGAATCACGTCAAAGGGGAAGCTAATATTCAGGATAAATAATGATGTGGCAGAGTTTGGATCCAACGAATTCTTCTTGATGACTAGCTTGAAATTTAGGACAGAACAACTCTCGGCTCATAATTCAACCATACACCGTGAGGTTTTCTCCGGTCAGTGACGTATTACCTTTTTTAACCTGTCCCGTGCATTCGAGAGCCACAATACACAGTCCAAGTGCGCAGGCAAGGTGACGCTGATGTTGGCACTGCTGTGTTTCTTATATGGTGTGCCGTTAGTGCGGCAACGCTCCTCCAGTGTATTAGATATTAGGTTTCTATATTTAGCAGATGACCTCGATATGTTTAATTCTTTTCCTTGAGGTGTTCCTGCATTTGAGGCATTACGGTCCTTAGTGCTTGTCGCTGACGGATGTTTGCAAAGTGATGTCCAGAAAAAAGGTAGATGTGCCTTTGATATGTAGATTCACATTTGCTTTGCAAGCATGGGCATATGAGGTGATGCCACACCTGGCCTCCGTCTGTGCTTCGAGAATGCCTAATTCTGAAAATGTGATACCACGAATCTTACATTGGACGTCGACGTAGTTTTTCCACTTCGACGTATTGAAACAGTATTTCGCGGTCGGAGCTCTATTTGTGAGTTTTAACTGAACTTCCACATTTATTACCCCACATTTGTTGTGTGACTCTGTTTATTTAATGGTTTCTCTGTACTTGTTAACTCTGCCACTGCCGTTTTCAGAAACATATTTTAATCTTCATGCTGCTGTTTTTGTTATCAGTCAGTGCATCTCTCAGATAGAACCTCTGCCGGAGGAACAACTTCAGTTGGATCAACAAATTCAATTGCCGTCATTGAATGGCGATGCTGCAGCGAAGCCGAGAAAGAGAAGAAACCAGAAATAGTTAGATGATTGCCATGGCACATAAAGCGACGAATCCCATTCAAATAAACTAGATACTTCTGATCTCGTAAGTGAAATAAAGTTTTCAGTTTCATATGCATAGGTGTGTTTTGCTGAACGCATAGCCATTAGTTTTTATTATGTGTGGTTAATTTGATATCAAGATCAACCTAGTACCGATGTTCGTAGGCTTGTAATTTTGTTGGAGATAGTTTGAAGTAAACTTGAGATACCTGTATCGGGATTGAAGTGTAATGCTAATCCACATCGACCGGCTAATGGACATGGCATTGGCGAGATGGATCATTTTCTAAACGAATATAGCTCCAAAGAAGCAAAAATGGATTGCGAGCCGGCCAGATCTGATTCTGCCCAAACAACAATGGATCGTGATCTGACCAGCGGTGATTTTGCCCATAAAATGATGGATCGTGGGCTGGCCAAAGTTGATCTTACCAATAAAATGTCGGATCTTGAGGTGACCAGCGGTGATTCTGCCTAAAAAAATGATGGATCGTGAGGTGGCCAAAGCTGATTCTGCCAAAAAATGTTGGATCGTGAGCTGGCCAGAGATGGTTCTGCCGGTAAAAAGATGGGTCGTGAGGTAGAAAGCAATCTTCTTCCTTCTCCCGAAGGGACACTGTCTAATATGAATTCGGATGCCAATGTAGCCTCACCCAACATGAACACTGTGCGGCCTCCTGTACCGGACATAGCTACTTCCGCCGAAGTGGTGAGCCCAGTATCTCCGGTGCGAAATGAAGATGATGTTGTCATCGATGTTGTGAGTCCAGAGGAGACACCTACATTGGAGAGAATGGATGAAAAAGAATCTGCGGCCCCTGTATTAATCAGAGGAATTTCTAAGCAGAGAAAAGATAAAAATGATGATACTCTACTCATCCTCTCTACCAAACATGCTCGCACTCCGTCCTCCATAATTACGTGAGTTGAGTATGTTCTTTCTCAACCTCGTAGGGTTCTGTTCAACCCAAGCAGTGTCTGTTCTGACCAGATGATAAAAGAATTTGATTAATGGTATCATGACAATCATATGATCGAGCATGGGTAAGTTCACTCCTACATCTACAATTTCTATTTAAAATCTTAGAATTGTTGTGATCACACTCCGGTCACCGTCCTATTCAAATAAACGTATGTCAAATGTGTGGGTGCAATTTGTGCATGATGAGTCCCTTAGCGCCGATTGGTTTGCACCCTTATATGATCAAAGTGAAAGGTTGAATGATCGAGTGAAGCCCAAACCTATCAGGAAGTTATGATTATATTCAATGTATAATTCATCTTGTTTTGCATATCGCTGATCCAAGCTTGTATTGTGCTTCTACAACATGTCAATTGCCTTATGAAGTGGCTCCTCTATCGGGCTAAAAAATGGTCAGACCAATTTTTAGAGAAATGGAATCTGATGGAATGTTTCTGCTGGGTAAGCTAATTACTTCACGCCGGTCGCGTTGGATTTTCAATACGGATTGATGATTGCATTGTCGATGCTCGTACTTTTATTCTGACATGACCAATTATTATTATTATGATAGAAACTCGAAGAGGGAATGGTTTGTGTAGATTATTGAATAGTTAATCATGCGATCTAGTTATTGCCTTTCCCTATTGCGGAGACGTGTTGATTTTTCATGCATCCGAAGCTGTTATCTAATGATGGGGACTTCTTGAAATACTATGTGGAGGGAAAATTGCCCAAGCAGAAAGGCACAGTGTGGTCTGTTGTCGACAATGTGTATGGAGTGGCTAATATTGAGGAGCACTAGGTGACGTATGATATCAACCTTGAATCTCAACTCATCACGGTATATGACTCCATGTGCCAGGGTCGTGCTTGAAAGCGCCGTATCGTGAAAGGTGAATTCAAGAAAATCACCAAATTGTTCCCCGATTGTGCGAGGAATGCGGGGTCTGGAAAGCACGTTGCCTAAAGGAATCAAAATGGAAAGTAACTGTGCGTTCAGACATGCCCCAACAACAAAATGGTAGCGATTGCGACATAATGACCATTAAATTTTTGGAATTCCTTGTTTCTAAATATGAAATACGAAACTTGAAAGTGGATTGCCACAATTATAGGAAGTCTTATTGTGCCGAGTTATATTCTAGCGAAAAACTTTTCAACTAGGCTCTATTCAAGTTGGGGTGAGGATAATTTTTTATTTTTAATTTATTCGTGTTGGCGTTAGCATCATGATTCAGTCTTGTCCGAATGAGACACACTTGAGTTAAGGACATTGATTTCTTGTATGAAGTTGAGGGTAATTTTCATTTGCTAAGGATATTAATATCAATATCTTTTGAAAGCTTAAGTATTAATGGAGGGCGTTTACTCTGAAACCAAGTGTTATTCAAAATTTCTAAAGAATTTATTCTAATTTATTCGTTGATTTAATGCTAATAACGATGTACAAATAAACATAATTGATGTGAACGAAGGATTATAATAGTACAATACTATTGAAATAAATACTATACATTTTAGGTAAATAATTATATAAATAGTAGAATATATATCCTGTTGCATTCCCTGCTGCAACTCTTCAATATAAGGCTCTTTTGCAATTTATTACGATTTATACTAATTTAAATTTTATTGTTACTATACTGCACAATAATCTAAGCTTGAGTAGGGCTTATGTTTTGAGTTGGGTAGTCGCTTGGACCTAGACCCTGTCAATTCAGAGCAGATCCTCTGTTGCATTTTCTGTTACATTTGGTGTTGCATGACTTTTTTTTAAATTTTTTAATTTATTTTTAATATACCCTAATTGGGGATGGATGAACCTATATAGAAAATTTAAATTAGTATAAATCATAATAAATTACAAAATAGAAAAAAATTAGTCTTTTTTTGAAAAAATATTGAAGAGTTGCAGCAGGGGAATGCAACTGGATTTGCAACAGGTGATCCCATTTCGTGTCCCAAATGCACATTCAATTATGGCAATCTATATTGAATTGTAATCGGTGCCTTCCGTCTTGGAATAATTTTTTAAATCATCAATTAATAACTAAAAACTAATATTAAATATAATAAAATTATAACAAACTCTAATTTGGTCAGATGAACGCTAAATAACTAGTGTAAAACTAAATTAGAGTACAAAAAAATGAAAAAAAATACTAAAAACAATAGTCAAGTCAAATATTATTCCTAACTACTATGATCATAATTTAGCTAAATATCAATATCGCCGACAATAGACTGGACTGTACTCTGTACACACATGGCTTACGTACTACGACAATAGTCATGTCATCATAATTATGAAAACCAAGGCATATGGTAAAAGAAATGGTGCATCTTGGTGCAATACACTATGGACACAACACTTAATTATCTTTGATGGTAGCGCTAGACGGCTAGACTTCCACAATAATAATAATAATAATAATAATAATAATAATAATAATAATAATAATAATAATAATAATAATATAAACTGAGTGCTACAAAGTGCGAAAGAATAAAAATATCTTACTGTATTTATGTCGTGCACATTTAATTCGGTTGTATCCATACGTCTCCCAATATGGCTCATTTTATGGAAATAGTAGGGATCACATGCATTTTGAATCAATCGCTCCCTTAGAGATCGCTATTTGCAACAACCTTTAAATTTTGTTTGAAGTTCTGACGTTATACCCTTGCCGCCAAATTGAAAATTAAATTAATAAACGATCCAAAATCGCACTTGATACCGAATAGCAATTAAATCGTACTGTATTCCACAGACTCAACTTCTCTCGACCATCTACTCTAGGTCGTGTATTCTCTGGGCAGAGAGCAGCCATGTCGTCGGCCGGAAGTAGTACCTCCTGATGCGAGGGGGTTAATTAGTCTCACAAAAAACCCTCGATTTTATTCAAATATGAATTACGTGTATTGAGTTTTGTCGAATTCGATCGAACAATTTAATGTCTGGTGGGCAGCTATATGGTTAATTACGTTCTGATTGGATAAGTGATTGGGTTGGAAACCAGGAGGCATTCTTAAAGAATTGAAAAATAATAATAATAATAATAATAATAATAATAATAATAATAATAATAATAATAATAATAATAATAATACATAATTCGTGTAATAATAATAGTAATAAAAATTATCTGATAATACCAGTGATTTAATTTCGTTTTGATTGGTAAAGAATTGAAAATTAAAAAAATTGATTAATTCGTATTGATTTGATTCAGATTTCGGTATGTATGGTAATTAATTAATTATTACATTTATGGAACTTCTCGCCCCACTTCAATACGTAGTAAGGTTTGGAGAAAAACATTGATACATGTCATACGTGCATATGTTCATACATCATTTAGTTCGTGATTATTTCGATTGAAATCTATTTAGAAATATATATACACCACAGGCTTTGTGCTATACTTTTCTAGCATAATATATTATAGTATTCGCTGAATATATAATTGCCAGAAACACTGAAGACTGATAAACATGATTCTAGTGCGACGGAGTGCCAACTAGTGCGATCCTTAGGGTTTGCATTGCGAAGAGAATAAGGATCGTGAGGTTAAAGCGTGATCGACTAGTGTGATCCAGTAATAATAATAATAATAATAATAATAATAATAATAATAATAATAATAATAATAATAATAATAATAATAATAATAATAATAATAATAATAATAATAATAATAATAATACATAAGTTGTGTAATAATAATAATTAAAAAAATTGCCGGATAATACTAGTGATTAAATTTTGTTTTGATTGGTAAAGAATAGTAAATTAAAAAAATTAACTAATCCGTATTGATTTGATTCAGATTTCGGTATGTATGGTAATTAATTGTTACATTTGTGGGACTTCTTGCCCCACTTCAGTACGTAGTAAGGTTTAGGGAAAAACATTGATACATGTCATACGTGCATATGTTCATATATCATTTAGTTCGTGATTATTTCGATTGAAATCTATTTAGAAATATATATACACCCTACATTTTGTACTATACTTTTCCAGCATAATATATTATAGTATTCGCTGAATATATAATTGCTATATAATTGCCAGAAACACTGAAGATTGATAAACATGATCCTAGTGCGATGGAGTGCCAACTAGTGTGATCCTTAGGGTTTGCATTGCGAAGAGAATAAGGCTCGTGAGGTTAAAGCGTGATCGACTAGTGTGATCCAGCAATAATAATAATAATAATAATAATAATAATTTGTGTAATAATAAAAAATAAAAAAAATTACCGGATACTACTAGTGATTAAATTTTGTTTTGATTGGTAAGGAATTGAAAATTAAAAAAAAAAAACCAATTCGTATTGATTTGATTCAGATTTTGGTATGTTTGGTAATTAATTAATTGTTACGTTTATGGGACTTCTCACCCCACATCAATACGTAGTAAGGTTTAGGGAAAAACATTGATACATGTCATACGTGCATATGTCCATAAATCATTTAGTTCGTGGTTATTTCGATTGAAGTCTATTTAGAAATATATATACACCACAGGCTTTGTACTATACTTATCTAGCATAATACATTATAGTATTCGCTTTATATATAATTACCATAAACACTGAAAGATTGATAAACATGATCCTAGTGCAATAGGGTAGCTAACTAGTGCAATCCTTAGGGTTTGCATTGTGAAGAGGATAAGGCTCGTGAGGTTAAAGCGTGTGATCCAATAATAATAATAATAATAATAATAATAATAATAATAATAATTAATCGTGTAATAATAAGAATTCAAAAAAAAAATTTATCGGATAATACTATGATTAAATTTGGTTTGATTTCGGTATGTTTGGTAATTAATTAATTGTTACGTTTATTTCTTATTTTTTAGTGAATATATATAATTAATTAATATCGATTATTCCGAAAGTATAGGGTATATAATTTTTCAAAATTCTAATTTTTAGTAATAAATGTTGATTATGATTTGTAATACTATAATAAAATTTATTTTTGTAATAAATATTTTTTAAATATGAAATTTTATAGCAGGACATGAAAAGTGGACTAGAGGATTTCATTCCGATCAACCAGTGTGAACTTCGACTTGAAGTTGAACTGGCGAGTGTGATTGAGTGCGATCTTTCTAGATTTTATTACTGCAACCCATTTCAATTGTTATGCTTTCTGAAATTGCATACCTTTACAAGGGTTCAAGTTCGATTAATATTTGCGGAGTTGATTATCCCTCTCGAAAATGAAGATTTGAAGTGGTTTATAATTTACTGAGTACTCGGTATAACTCACAAATCATAATCATACTAATAAGTAATAATAATAACTTTTATTTATGGGTAAAAAAATGTTTATTATAAAGCAGTAACCTGTACAAGTATTCTTAATCTCTATAACACCTTGGACAAACCCAAGGGGGGAACAGCTACAACGATACTAATTCGGTAGCAGGGGTGGGGCAGAAGCCAATTAGGCAAACGCAACTTACAACTAATACAATGGGAAAAACCTTATTCCAAGAAAAACCCAGTGGGAAAAACCTTGAAATAAGGAAAAAGAGTACCCTATTAGTGAATATTCATCTTAAGTGTTAAAGTATATAGTAACATAGACCATGGTCAATGATAATCACAGTCAGGTATAAATCACACCACAACTTGGGCTTCGGTCCAAAGTTGTGCACACACACGCTCAATACATGGATTGGGGATACCCATCTCAGTTGGAGACGAGGTGCACTCTTTTTGAGTTGTTGAGTCCATTAAATGTTCATTTCTGAGAGATTTAATCTGTAACCTCTAAGGGACCTGCATAGTAAACAAATAACAATATCCCATCTTCCTTGAAGAGGAAATCAGAAACCCAAAACTGATGCCTTATATATTCGTTTCAATAGTCAGGCGTTATATCAGTTTTAGGCAATATATTTTCATACGTGATTTAGAACGCTATCAACTGGGAAAAGAGCATAAAGTACTTTATAAGTGTGTACCTTGATTTGTCGAATTACTTCTCCAGGGTCAAAGGTTCTTTGTTCGAACACTAAAGAGCATCTGGCCTTCCAGATGAAATAGACGGCAGCAGCAAGAGCTATCTTTTTTGCCTTTTGTTGTAATGTCGAGCCCTTTTTTTCTCTTTCACACCATTTTATCATGCTTAAGATTGTAGTGTTTCCTTTTCTAATTTTTATCCATTCTTTAACTGCATACCACACCGGCCCTATAACTGCACACTCAAAAAATAGATGTTTAGAGGATTCTAGATTAAAATCACAAAGGGAACATACCTGGTCAATGCCAAGGTAGGTTAGCCTATCCCTCGTGGCTAGCCTAGAACGGAAAGTACGCCATATGCAGAATGAATATTTTTGCGGCACAAAGGACTTCCAAATGAATGTATGCCAAACCTCTCTTTCTACTTTTCTACGCAACCAATGATAGGCTTGTGACTTGCCAACTCCATATTTGAACCATCACTCCATTGTTACTTGAGTAGCACTTACACTTCCTCCATTTTTCTCAATTATCTCATTTCTCACACTCTCTAGATTCTTTAAAAGAGGTGAATCCTTGTTGTGTGGCTTCCACAGCCACACATCTCTTCCCTTAAGATATTCTATATGAATCCATTTAATCCATGATGAATTCTTCTTATCATGAATATTCCATAATGTCTTAGCCAGTAATGCTTTATTCCAAGTATGGATCTCTCTAATTCCTAGGCCTCCTTCTTTTGGTAAACAAACATCCTTCCAAGCCACAGAGGTAGTTTTGGATCCCCAAAGAAAGTTCATACACAAGGCCGTAATATGATCGGTGCAGTTAACAGGTAAAGGAAAAATTTGCATCCAGTAACACTCTATTCCCTGTAGCACCGATTTGATGAGTTCTAATCTTCCAGCATAAGAAAGGGACTTTGCTGCCCATTTTTTGATATTATCCGCAATCTTATCTATGAGTGGTGAGTAATCCACCATAGTTAATTGTTTCGTTGCTAGAGGAATACCCAAGTATCTGACCGGCCAAGCGCCTCTAGGAAATCCTACTAGTTGCTCAATACTTGTAAGTTCATGGTCCTTTAATCCTACAGTGAATAGTGCTGACTTATTAGTGTTAACTTGTAGTCCAGAGACTAGTTCAAACTCTCTTAGTGCTTCTATCAAAATTTGAACAGATCGATAGTCTCCTCTCGTGAAAAGCATGAGATCATCCGAGAAGGCCAGATGAGTGATCTTGAGATTACCACATCTGGCATGAAAGTTGAAGTCTGAGTCTGTTGTTCTGAGGTCCAAGAGTCTAGAGAAATATTCCATGCAAAGGAGAAATAGTTGAGGTGACATAAGATCACCTTGCCTTAGCCCTCTTTTTCCTTTAATGAATCCATGCAATCCACCATTGATGGAGAGTGAATATGTTGCAGTTGAGACACATTCCATTATCCACCCTACCATTGTGACAGGGAATCCAAAACCTAAAATCACTTCTCGCAAGAACACCCATGAGATGGTATCATATGCCTTCCTTAAGTCAATCTTTAATGTGCATTTTGGGGCGTTCCTTGAGTAGGAGTATTTCCTTATCAATTCTTGGGCAAGAAAGATATTATCTGTTATATTCTTTCCCGCCACAAATGCCGATTGAGCATGTGAGACTAATGTGTTCATGACCTTAGACAATCTTGAGGAGATGATCTTTGTGATCAGTTTGTAGATCACATTGAAGCAAGCAATAGGTCTAAAGTCTCCAACTTTAGGGTTATGAGTAACTTTCGGTATTAGCGATATTATAGTGTGGTTAAGCTGTTTTAGAATCCTATCATTTCTAAAGAATTCTTGGACTGCAACGCATAAGTCAGGCCCCATTGTTGCCCAAGTAGTTTTAAAGAATGCTGATGAGAATCCATCGGGTCCTGGGGCTTTTTCGTCGCCAATGTCAAAAAGTGCCACTTTAATTTCTTCCACCGTGATTTCCTCTATAAGCTTCCTTTTATCATATTCATTAGGTCTCACCCCTGTTCTCATAACATCTACATCAATAGGACTAGTCTGGCACTCAATTCCAAATAAATCTGTATAAAAATCCACAAAATCAAAGCTGATCTGGTCTGGTTCTTCCACTATTTGGCCATCTTCTCTTACCAGCATATTAATATTATGCTTAGATTTATTTTTCTTAACAATAGCATGGAAGAACTTTGTATTCATATCATTCTCCAGGAGGTGTTTGCACTTCGCTTTTTGACTAAAAAATTATCTTTCAGCTTCTGCATGGAATAGTGCTTTTTTCTTTATGAATGGTATTAGATCCCTTAGCTCCAACTTTCGGGGATCTATATCAATTTGCCTTTGTGCTTCCTCCAACTCTCTTTTTGAATCTTCAGCCCTGCAAGTGATGGCATCAAATTCATCTTTGTTCAGCTTCTTTAGGTGTTTCTATATTTCTTTCAGTTTTTTTGCAAATCTAAATTGGTCTGTTCCATATACTCTTCCAATCCACTCCTCTTCTATTGGCTGCAGGAACTTCGGGTGTCTAATCCACATGTTATGAAATTTGAATGGTTTCGGAGTAGACATACACTCTCCAAACAGGTTCGCCTCCACTGGTGAGTGATCCGAATGCATTCCACTAGGTAGGAAGTTAGGTCCGCACAACCATCCAATCTCCAGCCATGTATTGTTGATCATGGCTCGGTCAAGTTTTGATCTTATGGACCCACTACTATTCGCAGATGTGAATGTTGCTCCCGAAGATTCCATATCTATAAAGCTAAAAGAAGCACAAAAATCAAAAAATTCCCTCATGTCATACTCACGAGGTTGCAAGCCCCCAACCCTATCTTCGGGTCGTAGAAGACTATTAAAGTCCCCCATGATTAACCATGGCATGTTGGCTGCAAGCTCAGGAGTATAAAATGACTTCCACAAAGGTCTACTTGTAGGCATAGACCAATAACCATAAATGAATGAAACAAGAAAAATTGATTTAGTAACTTTACACTGGATACGACAATGGATTACTTGTTCATTTTTGTTGACGACTTCAAGAGCAGTGGTGGCAGGGTTCTAGAGTATTAAGATTCTCCCTCCATGCACTACATCAAAGTTATTTGCCATGCTCCAATCTGCAAAATAATTTTCCATAAAAAAATTAAAAGCTTTATTTTTTAATTTCATTTCGACTAAGGCGAGTACATCGATCCCAGCTTTCCGAGTCATCGCATGTACTTCTTTCTATTTTAAGGGCTTATTAAGCCCTTGTATATTCCAAGACTGGATAATCATTTATCTCCATCATTCTTCCCTTGCTTAGGAGGGGGGGTTTTGATTCTATTCTTCAACGTGTAGTGGGGACCTTCTGGGATATTTGGCTTTTTTGAAAGATCAAAGGCAAGTTTTTCATGTTTTGTTTCCTACCCTCCATGCTCTTCTGGTTTGTCCAGTGATGCTATTATATTTAAACCTTTCTTTCCTCCTTTATTCCTTTTTTTCCTTCCCATATAAGATGCTTCCGGATCTCCTATCACTGATTCCAAATCTAGGCTAGTAGAGGTATTAGTAGTGTTTTCTCTTTGTATCTCGTCCATTTGATCAATTTTCTTTTTTGATTTGATGACCGCCTCCAAGGCCATCATAAAAGCTATAATGGTGTTTGCCTCTGACTCTTGCTGTTTTTTGGGCTGGGATATTTTTCCTGGCTGAATACATGCGTTAACATTTTCCGGCTCAGCA
Organism: Perilla frutescens; assembly: GCA_026008535.1. Lineage (NCBI taxonomy): Eukaryota > Viridiplantae > Streptophyta > Magnoliopsida > Lamiales > Lamiaceae > Perilla > Perilla frutescens. The sequence continues at coordinate 45,047,810 of BRKX01000018.1, forward strand.
TGATCCTCTCCATCAGGAACTTGATTAGATTTTTCTTCTTTTGTGGTTTCTTTTGGCTCCGGTGCTGTGTTTGGAGGCTTATCATCTTTTTGCATTGATAGAGTGGCTACTGTGGACTGTTCTCTTGAGTATTGACCAGTTTCAATCAACTTTGTATTTGATATGATCTTGCTAACCTCCACTCAGGCCGCCTATTTTCCTTCAGCAATGCTCTCGGCTTTTAGGATTATTTTAAGATCTTCTGGTATTTCCTTTGATGCAGGGCTCAATTCTAGGAGTCTCTTAATGAGTGTTGAGGCGAGCCATTGCTCACTCTCTTCCAAAGTGAATTTACTCAAGTCAAAGAGTGTAAAAGGCATGTGGATTCCTTTGGATTTGGCTGAGCCAAGAGCTTTCATCAGCTTCTGCCTCATTCGAAACTTGGGACCAGGATCCTTGCCAATGCCTTTATTTTGTCTCATTAGTCTTGGATACTCGTCCCTAGTAATTGCTTCATCCGTCTCTTCCTTTCGGTTACTTTGACAGTTAGTTTTGTAGTGTCCAAACCTGTAACACTCAGAGCAAAGCTTAGGAAAAAAATCATATTGAAATTCAAGTTTAGTTATGTACCCATCTGGGAATAGAATCTCTAGCTGCATGGGTGGTTTTTTTATTGGTGATATAGCCACTAGAATACGTGCATAATCTAGCTTCCTTTTCAAGTATGTGGTCTCATCTATCATTATTGGTGTGCCTACTCTAGAAGCAATTTTCCCCATTGCTTTAGCATTCCAAAATTCCATTGGAATATTATGCACGTTCACCCAAATCTGAATGTCTTCCCTTAGCAGCTTTTCAAAAGAGAAATCTTGCGTAAGTAGGTACAGGGTGAGAGGTCTCTTGTAGATAGTATAGGGCCCTTTTCCATGAATATCTAGCATGCTTTTTCTATCTGCAAACCCAAAAAATATAAGACCATTAGAATGATAAGATACTCGGGGTTTGGAGGGCCAAGAGTTCGCCAACTCCTCAATAGCCTTGACTCTCAGGAATCTGCCAAGACAAATGCCTGCTAGGCAGTAGCCCCATCCAAGTTCCATTAGGATTTCATCATCCTTGGAAAGGCAAAGCAGCTCCTGGGGATCTTCGTGTGTTATTTCTGGGAAAGAGGGAATTTTAAGTTGTTGTAAAGATTGGCTTTGACCCCATCATTTCTTGTTGGTCATATTTTGCTCTTCATTCACCTCATTCTTCCTATTTTCATAAATAATGTCTAGATTGGAGGTTCTATGTTCTGCCATATCAGTTAGATTCTCTTCACAAATGTCGTTAGTGCACATCAGATGAACAATTAGAGAATAAGGGGTAATTAGCTGAGCACAAGTAGCAAAGAGGGGCACAACTTTCTTCCCACCACTAACCGAGAATATAGAATCTAGTTATTCATATGAGGAAATACGAGTTCTAAAGTCCTCACAAATTTTCACACCAGCGGGGGAGGGGGATTTAAGAAATAGGACAGGGCCTTACCTTTCCTTGGAATGAAACTTGCCTCAGTGGTGGTGTACAGAGTTTATAATTGGTACCTTTGAACTGTCTCGATGGTGGTTATCGCCCAGCAATGGCCGGCACAAAATCTGATTTTTGGTATGTTGTGAGGTCTCACACCAGCAGTACCGACAAATTATCATTTGTTAATAACCATACAGCTGTTGTTATCTGAGATGGCATGGAAGAGGCCGCAACCTAGCCTCCAAACGTTGTGCCTTTGCCGAACCCAAGGTCTTTCCAATGGCAGCTTCAATTTTGGGATTTTTTTTGTAAGGATAGTGAATATTGCAGAGCGAGAATCGGATCTTTGCGTGAAACCTAGAAAGAAGGCAGAGAAAATCTCAAACACGTCGCCAGTAATAATAACTATTAGTACATATTATTGGGCGAGTTTTGCCTTTTTGCATTAGCGGAATAAGGATGTAGTTAATTTAATTTTTTCCCCATATATATATATATATATATATATATATAGAGAGAGAGAGAGAGAGAGAGAGAGAGAGAGAGAGAGACTAATAGACAGAGTATATATAGAGTTAAAGGCTTGAAGTAACAATATTCAAATTTTCATAGACAAATACATTCTTGATGGTTCTCATAGACATCACTTTACCCTGTTTCCTCCATATCACTTTCTTCTCTATTTGATTCATGGTTTCATCCGGGTCTCCGACGCCGCATCATCCATGCGTCTGCAGGGTGACAGTGATGTGTTATTTACGTCGACTCTTTTACGGCGTTCGCCCCATTTAACGACGTTGATAGCAGACAGATACGACATGGTGCCATGGTGGCTGAAGGTAATTTTAAGAGGTTAAGAATTATTTCGTTTGTTCTCTGAATTCTCGACGATAGAGTTTTCTGATTAGTCCTTTTTTTTACATAATTTGAAGCAGAACCTCGTGCTATATTTTCCCAACAAAATTTGATTGAGGTGTGATAAACCCTTACTTTTCAATGGTTTACATGCATTTTGAAGTCTATTTGGATGGTAGTTGATGAGCATTGCATGTATGAATTAACAAGTTTCGCATAGTTCTCTATATTTTGTGCACTGTCACGTATTTGCTCATTTTGAAGGGATTTAGTGCCAAATATTTTATGAGATCAATTTGAGCCTGAAAAGTGCCTACAAAGATAGAGGATTGAGTAAGGAGCACATTGCAACTTGAATCGAGTCAATCAGATAAGAAACGAGTGAGAACGGAGCAAAATGGTGAAGAGTGTCGGGCGGCAGAAGTTGGCGCACGGCCCGTGTGCCAAGAATCCTTCACGCACGGCCCATGCGGGTCTAGGAAATTTTAGAACAGTGAGTTACGCGCGGCCCGTGTGCTAGAATCACCTTGTTGCACGGCCCGTGCACTGTGAGGCTGTTTGTGGCGGATTTTCAACTCTTTCCTTATTCGACTCCAACACCCATCCAAACTTGACCCAACTATTTAAGGCTTCTTTGAGCACGAAAATTACACAATTTTTACCCTATAGAGAGAGCAGAGACATCCCGGAGAAGATAGAGAAGAGGCTACAGAGAGATTGAAGAAGCACATCATAGACTAAGTTTATTTTATGCTTTATTCAATTAGAACTATCATGTTAAATGCTTTTGTTTATTTATTTCCTTTGGATTTTGAATACAACATGAGTATCTAAATTCTTTGAGATCCTAGGGTTGTTGGATGTTGATGGATTCATGATTTGACGTAGTTTATTATTCCATTCTATATCTTGTTTATTGTTGTCTTTTGTAAATGAATTGATCAGCATTTACAATTGTGTAGTTAATTTATTATTCACTCGAGAGAGGTTAATAGGTTAACGGATTAGGATTGCATACCACGAATCTGCTAGGTCGAGAGATTGGTAGGTATCGTGAGGAGAATAAATCTGAGGTGCTAATTGGAGTTAGATAATAATTTGAAATCGAGAGATAAGAATTAGAATCTAATCTACGTATAGAACTTACTCGAGAAAGAGAGGGTCTAGATAATTTAGTGATTCTCCTACAAGATTTAGAATTAAATTGGTTTAATAAATTGTCTAAGAATCGAAAAATCCATTTAGCATCAGCACCCTAGGATCCGTCTTTCATCTATTTATCCAGTTTTCTCTACTTGATTTTATTTATTTATTTTACAGCATTTAGTTAATTAAAATCAATTCTTTTAATTTGGTTCTCTAGATAAAGTGAAACAATAAAATTGGGTAATTAGCTGCTTTGCATTGCCAGTCTCTGTGGATATGACCTTGCTCCCATTGTTTTGCTATCAATCACCTCGTACGCGTGCGAGTAGTATTTTAGGTGAAATAAAATATCGATCAAGTTTTTGGCACCGTTGCCGGGGACTGGCATAATTGACAGCTAATATTTAATTTAATTGTTTAGCTTTAATTTAGAGTGTATTTTATTTTATTCCAAGTATTTTTATTTTTATCTGTTTATTTTAATTCTCTTTGTTGTGTTTTGGTTTTCTCTGGTGTTTGGCAGGTAGTGCATGAATTTGAGGTCTAGAGATGCAACTGACTTAGTACCAATTGACCCTGAGATCGAGGCTTCTGCAAGACACAGAAACGAAGAGAGAATCAGAGTTGAGAGGATGACAACCACTAGAGAAGATGAGATGGCTGCTATGCGCCAAGAGATGGAGGCGCTTAAGGCATTACTACAGCAACAGCAGCAGCAAGAATATCCTGCTACCGCACCACCAATCCGACAGGCTTTGGAGCCTGATGCTACTAGACACTAGATGCCGGCTATCGAAGCTAACAACTTCGAGCTGAAGTCAGGACTCATTTTGATGGTGCAACAGAATCAATTTGGGGGCGGCACACTAGAGGATCCGCATGCGCATCTGGCGTAATTTCTTGAAGTCTGTGGGACTGTCAAGATGAATGGAGTTGGAGCAGATACTATCCGGCTCTACCTTTTCCCATTCTCTCTGCAAGATAAGGCAAAATTATGGTACCATTCTTTGGATGCTGAGGAGGAACTATGTAAGACGTGGGAGGAACTATGTAAGAAATTCTTAGCCAAGTACTGTCCTCTAAGAAAGACTCTAAGAATGAAGAATGAGATCACTCAGTTTTGGCAATTCGATCAAGAAGCTTTATATGATGCTTGGGAGAGGTTCAGAGACCTCTCCGAAAGTGCCCATGACATGGGTTTGGAGCAGACTGGCAGGTTTGCTACTTTTACAATGGTTTGATGGAGCACACTAGAGACCGGATTGATGCAGCTACAGGAGGAGCTCTGTTGGAGTTGTTCGCAGAGGAAGCTATGGAGTTGTTGGAGAGGATAGCTGCAAACAGTGCTCAGTGGCCATCTCAGAGGAATTCAATCCGAAGAGTGGCCGAGGTCTCAGCTTCAGATGATTTGAAAGAGTTGATAGCTCAAATGTCTACTATGGCTAAGGCAATCACCCTGTTGATGAAGAACAATCCACTATTACCTGATACTGCTCCAGATCATGTTGCTACAGTCAACGACAGTCCCGAAGATGTCAATTACTTGCAAGGTCACTACTATAACAATAATTTCAGACAAAATCAAGGTGGTAATCTATGGACAACGAGATAGACTAAGTTATGCCAATCCTAACAATTTTAAGCAGCCACCTCCTGATTTTTCTACAACAAATGGAGTCGTAAATGAAGGACAGAAGCCGAATTTAGAAGATATTCTGGGGTCCTTTATGACTGCCACCAAGCAAAGGATAGATGTTGAAGCTGCAAAGGTGGATAATCTGACAGTAGCCTTCAACAAGTTCACGGCAAACACGGGGGCTCAATTAAAGTCAATGGAGATTTAAATTGGTCAGCTAGCCAAGATCGTTGGAAGCCTGCAACAAAAGAGCCAATATCCGAGCAACATAGAGATTAATCCGAAGGAGCAGTGCAATGCAATCCACGTGTGCAGTGGTATAAATGAAAAGATTGAAGAAGAAACCGCAATTGCTGTTGAGGAGGCTCCTGAACCTAAATATGTGTCTCCGCCTGCTTATGTCCCTCCATTGCCGTTTCCCCAAAGACTGAAGAAGCAAGAGAAGGATAATCAATTTGTTAAGTTTCTTGAAATTTTTAAGAAACTGTCTATCAACATATCGTTCATTGAAGCACTTAAGAAGATGCCGAAGTATGCTCAATTCATGAAGAGGATTTTGGCTAAGAAGAAGAAGATCGGAGAAGAAGAACGGGTGCATTTGACAGAAGAGTGCAGTGTAGTGATAAAGAAATCAGTGCCGATGAAGTTGAAAGATCTGGGAATTTTTTCTATCCCGTGTGTTATTGGAAGCTCTGAATTTGATCGAGTCTTGTTCGATTTGAGAGCTAGCATCAATCTGATGCCATTGTCGGTATATCAACAGTTGGGACTGGGCCCGTTGAAGCCAACATCCGTAATTCTGCAGTTACCTGACCGGTCTTTGAGATGCCCAAGTGGAATAGTTGAAAATGTGCTGGTGAAGGTTGGAAAATTTATTTTTCCAGCCGATTTTATTGTGCTAGACATAGAGGTCGATCGCCGAGTTTCTCTGATTTTTGGGAGACCGTTCCTTGCCACGGCGGGCGCGGTTGTTGATGTGAAGAAAGGGACTCTACTGTTCCAAGTGGAAGATGAAAGTGAAATTTTCACTATTTATCGACCACTTGAAAGCTTGACTCATGCAGAGGTAAAAATGGTGGAAGTGGTGAAAGCTCCTGAAGAATTTGATGAACCTCCTGCGTCTGTTAAGCCGAAGAGGCTGCTCCAAGCTCGAGAAGATGAGAAAATTAAATCCAAGAGAAAGACTGGAGAGCATTGGGGACGAGCTATCTCGATTTCCCCGACAGAGTTGATGAGATGAGGATTGGTGTGGCGTCGCGCTTCATCAAATCCTCCTTAGCCATTTTCAAGAAGATGTCGAGCTCGAGACAATAAATCAAGCGCTGATTGGGAGGCAACCCAATATTTTGGTATTTTTTTCGCTTTGTTTTATTTATTTATTTTATACTTTGTTTTTTCTTTCTATTTATTTTTTTGTGCATGTAACAAAAAAAATAGGGGCTCCAGTTTCCTCAGCCTCCATATCGGTGAGTTTGTTCTTCAGGATACTTCACTTCTTTTCCCTCCAAACTTATTCTCCTAGCGTGTGAATAAGTTTGGGGGAGGAGGTAGGTGTGGTAGTATCCTAAATTTATCTGTTTATTTATTTTATTTAGGTTGTTATTTTTGTTTTTGTTGTTTTTTTAGGAGTAGTTTGATGTTGCTTTTGATTTTCTCTGAATTTTTTTGTCTATTTGAAAAGGGTTTGTATTGAGATATCGGAGAATATTTGTGAATGTGAGAGTATGAAGTTGTGGAAATTTGAATAGCTAATGATGAGATTGTTTTTATTTAAAAATTTGCTAATTGACTATGTTATGATAGATTGCTTTGTGCGTTGATAGATTTCTAGAAATGTTGCCTTTGGAAAGTGATTGAGCATGAGAGATTTTGAGCCTAACACTTGTAGTCTTATTCGTTTCTGGTGTGATTATCAATCTTGTTTGTGATCTCTAGAACTTGCCTTCATATCTCTCTTGAGACTACGTGTTGTGTGCTGATAGTTGAAAATGATTTAAGGCCATTCTTGTTAGCCAATTTTATCCATAAACTTGTTCTAATAAAATAATTATCCTTAGTCAGCCACATTGAGCCTTAAAGCCTTTTTCTTGAGTTACCTGTTCATTGAAAATTTGTGGAGAAAGAATAGTTGAAAATTTGTGGAGTGATGGGTAGTTGGGATTGATGTTGAGGTTCTTTGGCCCGAAAAATTGGTATGGATTTAGATGCTCGCATTGATCGCTTCAAAGAAGTGAAAAAAGAAAAAAAGAAAAAAAATGAGCATGGAAATTAAAAAAAATTATACCAAGAAAATTAAATGAGACTCAAAGAGTCTAATGGGGATAGAAATTGAGTGAACATTGTAGAATGGTGAAAAGGTTGGAAGAGGATCCAAAAGGATTCTATTGTGGAGTTGGAGTGCTATTTATTTGGAGGGTGTCGGAGTTATTTTAACTTAGTCACTTAGCCAAATTTTCCCCACCTTAATCGAAGCCTACATTACAACCAATGAAAAGTCCTTATTGATTCTTAATTTGAAACACATGTTGTTGTAGTGGAGATATGAGATTGATTGCAAGCTTATGGTGGATTATATGCATTAAATTGATTTTGAGTGTAAACACGTCCTTTTAAACACTTGTGTGGTGAGAGAAATTACACAACCAGAGAGGTTCATTATTTTAAAGGCATGATTTCTTTGAATTTATCTTTGTGCATTGTGGTTTTGATTTATATACTTTATTGGGCAAAAATTCAGTTTATTCTCAGAAGCATTGCATGTTTGACGATCTATACTTCAGTTCTTTCATATTTCTCAGATGTTCTAGGACGAACATGTCTCTAAGTTTGGGGGAGTTGATAAACCCTTATTTTTCAATGGTTTACATGCATTTTGAAGTCTATTTAGATGGTAGTTGATGAGCATTGCATGTATGAATTAACAAGTTTCGCATAGTTCTCTATATTTTGTGCAGTGTCACGTATTTGCTCATTTTGAAGGGATTTAGTGCCAAATATTTTATGAGATCAATTTGAGCTTGAAAAGTCCTACAAAGATAGAGGATCGAGTGAGAAGTGCACTGCAACTTGAATCGAGTCAATCAGATAAGAAACGAGTGAGAACGGAGCAAAACGGTGAAGAGTGTCGGGCGGCAGAAGTTGGCGCACAGCCCGTGCGCCAAGAATCCTTCACGAACGGCCCGTGCGGGTCTAGGAAGTTTTAGAACAGTGAGTTACGCGCGGCCCGTGTGCTAGAATCACCTTGTTGCACGGCCCGTGCACTGTGAGGCGGTTTGTGGCGGATTTTCAACTCTTTCCTTATTCGACTCCAACACCCATCCAAACTCGACCCAACCATTTAAGACTTCTTTGAGCACGAAAATTACACAACTTTTACCCTATAGAGAGACCAGAGACATCCCGGAGAAGACAGAGAAGAGGCTACAGAGAGATTGAAGAAGCACACCATAGACTAAGTTTATTTTATGCTTTATTCAATGAGAACTATCATGTTAAATGCTTTTGTTTATTTATTTCCTTTGGATTTTGAATACAACATGAGTAGCTAAATTCCTTGAGATCCTAGGGTTGTTGGATGTTGATGGATTCATGATTTGACGTAATTTATTGTTCCGTTCTATATCTTGTTTATGCATCATTGTTTATTATTGTCTTTTGTGAATGAATTGATCAACATTTACAATTGTGTAGTTAATTTATTATTCACTCGAGAGAGGTTAATAGGTTAATGGATTAGGATTGCATACCACGAATTTGCTAGGTCGAGAGATTGGTAGGTATCGTGAGGAGAATTAATCTGAGGTGCTAATTGGAGTTAGATAATAATTTGAAATCGAGAGATAAGATTTAGGATCTAATCTACGTCTAGAACTTACTCGAGAGAGAGGGTTTAGATAATTTAGTGATGCTCCTACAAGATTTAGAATTAAATTGGTTTAATAAATTGTCTAAGAATCGAAAAATCCATTTAGCATCAGCACCCTAGGATCCGTCTTTCATCTGTTTATCTAGTTTTCTCTGCTTGATTTTATTTATTTATTTTACAGCATTTAGTTAATTAAAATCAATTCTTTTAATTTGGTTCTCTAGATAAAGTGAAACAATAAAATTGGGTAATTAGCTGCTTTGCATTGCCAGTCTCTGTGGATACGACCTTGCTCCCATTGTTTTGCTATAAATTACCTCATACGCTTGCGAGTAGTATTTTAGGTGAAATAAAATACCGATCAAGGTGTTTTAAAGATGCTGTGACAAATGACATGAGTGTTCATTCCTAGCATGAAGTGCTGGGGTTTCGCATGTATTCTGGGCTCTACGTTGTTCACTTTCACGAAGTGGTGGAGTTTCTCATATATTCTAGTATTTCCCCTAGACGAAGTCATTGACTTCCTGTCGTACAAGTTACAGCCCCTGAGCGGTTGTCGACTCCATTTATACGGAGAATAGAAGCAAGGGCTATAAAAAGAAAATCATGTACATTAGGGGATATTCTACTTTGGTATTTTCCTGGGGTTGATGTACACCGTCTCCCTCTTACGTCTGTGCCCCAGTGCTTTCAGTATCTTGACGAAGATCAGTACCAAGGAGGAGCCGAAGGCGCAATATTAAATATATATTGTGGCTTTCTCTTCTTTTCCTTTCTTCACTTTTACCTTTTCGTCTGTAATTTTACAGCGATAGTTCGTAATTCTTGTTCTATCTAATATCTCAGTATGTAATTTTGTAATTTTGACTCTTTGTGATTTTGTTTCTGTGATGTATTATTATTTAATTAGTTTTAAAAATTCTAATGGTTATTTATTTGGAAATAATTAGATTAAAATAAATACGCAGAAAGGGAATATTATGGAAGATTCCCCCTTTTATAGCAGAATTTAGAGCAACCCGTTGTCTGTTGGAGATGAGGTGAAGATTTTGCCGTATATATATGGAGTTGCTGTAAAATGACGCAACTGTTGGAGATGGCCACTTGTACTGTACATGAACAACTAGAGGTAAATCACACTTGGTAAACCAAGTGTGATTGAGGTGTGAGTCCATGTGCAGTTGTAATCGTATTTTTCCTCCGTGGTTGAGGATTTTGGTTGATTAATAGTGAGGTTCTTTAGTCTTCGACATAATATACACATAATCACTTATTATTTGTGTTTTGGAGTATAAAAATAGTATCAACCAAAAATCTTCGATTTCGTTTCGTTTTTCAATAAAAAGGTTTACATGGTACGACTACTTTTATAATTTTAGAATCCCCGCACAATAATGAGATGAACATATAAAACAACCATAATTAATATCATCCACATTCATATAAGTCTTATCAAATCATGTATGATGGACGAGAGCTCGACAAATTATTGGTAAGGTTCTGCATATTGGCTGAATTCATTTTAGAGTTTTTGTTGATTTTAACTAGTACCAGCCTTTTTTAGCACTGTCATGACCTTTTTTAGCATTGTCATGACTTATTTTAGCATGACTCTTTCAAGATTTTAGCACTGTCATTTTCTATTTTAGCACTGTCATGACCTTTTTAGCATGACTCTTTTAGGTTTTAGCACTGTCATTTTCTATTTTAGCACTGTAATGGCCTTTTTTAGCATGACTCTTTTAGGTTTTAGCACTGTCATTTTCTATTTTAGCATTGTCATGACTTATTTTAGCATAACTCTTTTTAGCACTATTATTTTCTATTTTAGTATTTTCATGGCCTTTTTTAAGCAAAGTTTCTTATCTTTTCCATTTTAAAATACTTTTGTAAGATTTTTAATTTCCTCTTTCAAGTATCACGTCTACTTATAACTAAAAGTTTTATACTATACTATGTGTGTTTGTTCCAATATCCACTTCAGAAATTATTACAAGTTTGGACTTATACCACCATTAATCAAATCAAATCAACTCCTCGCTTACGTGTTGGAGCTATCCGTATTAATCAATAGAAATTGACATTTTTGGTGATGTATTTCAGAATAGGTGATGATTCATAATTTTCATTAAGAAATTAATTAACCACCAGTTAACATTTTCCTACCAACATGTACACAAACATATAATATGTATTAATATTTATTTATGCGTAAGAAATTCAAATAAGTTTTAAGATCATCAAACACATGTTCGTAAATTTATATTAAGAACCGCCTAACATAAAATTGTAGTTCCAACACAACAACGGCCACGACGACTACTGCTAATTCCAATAATCATGCAGCTGCTGCAGATTATGTTTTCTAATACAGTTTCAACTGCTGCTAAAATAGTTCATAGTAGTGCTAAAATAGGTTACAACATTGCTAAAATAGATTACAGTAGTACTAAAGTACATGACAGTGCTAAAACAGTTTACAGTAGTGCTAAAATAAGTTACAACAATCCTAAAATAGATCATAGTAGTGCTAAAATACATGTTAACTGAGCATGAACCACACAATCACGGCCGAAAAATAACACCGGTAGGGCCTCACTTTGTAGAGAGATGGCACACCGGTTTGCTGAGTTGTAGCGAGAGAGAGATTGGAATACCTAATTACAGAAATAACCCCAATTCATTAAAAAGTTGATAATATTACGAGATTGCCACCGCATTTTTTTAATCTAAGAACAAATCTTGACCGTCAAAATAAGCGAGATATATGACTGAAATTGGTTCTCAGTTCTCACATGAGAGTGTAGTTCTCACATGATCCCATCTATATATATATATTTCCAAAATATGTAGAAATATATAGGTAAAAACTTGCATGCACAAAATGTATATAAGTTTATATCAGGCGATCAATGTGTTTGACCGGATCAACGAGTGTTGATCAAGTCAACTCAAAAAAAAGAAAAATGGTAAAATAGGTGATACTTTTTAAGAATACAGATAATATTTTTTAAAATTTTGAGTGATACTTTTTAGTGTTATGGTTGATACTGATTTTCACAGTTTTTATATATTTATTGATTTTGGCCGATACTTTTTAAGTATACTCATGATACTTTTGGACTTTTGAGTGATACTTATTAGTGTTACTGCTGATACTAATTTTAAAAGTTTTTGGAGTTGACCGAATCAATGCATTGACCGATCAACACGCGTTGACCTGGTCAAAACATTTGATGGTTCACCTAGTGCACACAAGTGCTTCTCAATATAATATGGTTTGCTTAGAATAAAATATGAGTTAGAACATGACGTAAATCATTCTTCCTATGCATCTTAATTAAGCTATTGAACGAATCGCCAACATCTGCATTTGGGGAAATTCTATATTACTCCATGAGGTATTTACTATCCACTACAATCCCAAATATCTTGAAATATGGATATAATGTTTATTATTTTAATCACGTATTAACTTGTTTTTTTATAAATCCACATTATTCATATATCGAGAATTTTAATTTTAATTGTGGGTAGTACCCATAGGATAACATATACTTTCCAATGAATACGAGTCATTAATCACACATAAACTTACGTAGTGCAAAAAAATCAAACTTTCCCATGAATATGAGTCATTGAATCATTACTTTAAAATCATCAATTATAAAATCACAAGATTAAAAATGAAATATACTCGGATTATATTGCAATTTGTATATGTATTCTTAGGTATAAAATAAAGAACTATGACATTTATAGATTAACTATATTAATTAATTAGCATTTATCTTCATAATTAAACAACACACAAATTTTGGGATTTAACGATGAATTTTTCTGTCATTAAATATAGGTAACAAATTAACGGATACGTTCAGACTCCGTTTCCCTCATCGTAGTCATGGGTTGGTCGTCGATCCACGTTACTAACGATGATCTTACGACGGACACATCCATCGCTCTTACTAGCGTCAGATTGTAACCCGTCCCTATTTCTGGAGACCTGCTCCATCATTAGTATACAGGACTGACTCCAACTGAAAATTCCATCATTATTTCGTCAAAACTTTTTAGAGTTTTTTATTCAATTGTGTGGTAATAAAATATTATCTAATTAAAAACCATAAAAAACTAAGAATCAATAAAATATCGAAATATCATAAAATTCAAATAAATACATTTCATAATATCAAATACAAACTCAATGTCTATATCCTAGTAATTGTCAAGTACAATCATAATCAATCAGATGGAGGTGCAGATCGTGTGGAGCCAAACTAAAACCCTATGTATTATTTTCAATCTCGAAAATTTTCAAATTTATTGATATATATATATATATATATATATATATATATAATGGAAATTAAATAAGCAACTCAAGTACACAACCAAAATATTGAGAGCTTATTGATAAATATAATTTCCTCCCGAAACATATCAGGAAGCTAGATTAATCATGAATACTATTTAAAGACAATACTAATCCATCGTCAATTGCTATATATATATATACATATATATATATATCTTAATTAGTTGTTCATCCAAAATTGCCCCTGAAGATATTTGACCACATTGGCATCAACTTGGAATGCTCTGGTGAGAACATCAACTGAAATCGGAGGGTTCGAACCAAAAACGGCATTTGCAATTGTGATCACTCCCGGATTCTGGCTGCTCAGACCAGCGAATGCAACGGCGTTCGTCTTCCCGGTGTTGAACTGGAAGTGGATGAGGCCTTCTGGGAACACGAACACATCTCCTGGATACAATGTTTTTGTGAAGAGCTTGTTTTTCTCATTAGGGTTTGCAGGATTCGAAGTCACGAACCCAACGTAGAGAGTGCCTTCCACCACAACAAGAATCTCAGTTGCACGAGGGTGAGTGTGAGGTGGGTTCTGCCCGTATGGGGCGTAGTCGATACGAACTAATGAAATTCCCAGAGTGTTGAGCCCCGGTAATTGGTTAACATTCACCGGAGTCACTTTTGATCCAACTGGATTTGATGTGTTTCCGGGCTTGTTTAGGCCCGAAAAGAAGAAATCGTCAGCTGTCACTGTTTTTGGATCCTTGCATATCTTCCCATTCACAAATACTGCATGTAGCATATTTACATGGAGTAAACATTATTTCAAAAGTTCGAAAAATAAAACAAGGTGCTTTTCAACACGGTTTGCAGTTTAGACACGAACATTGAAATTTTCCAATAGTTACAACATAATTTTACAATAAAATGAAAATCGAGCATAATATTTATATGTATGCAATTTTACAATATTTCATGCTATATTTCACGATGAATCTAAGTACCTGAAGCTTGGGAATCATTAATTGCAACGCAGAAATCTTGAAGAGGACTTGGATCGGAAGCATAAGCTAACGAAGAAGCCAATACGAGAATAGTAGTTATAGTTAAAATCAACCGAATCGCCATTATATTTCTTTTGCAGTAATATTATGATTGAAATTGCTAGTTTTGGTTGTGTATAGCATATGCCTATTTATAGTTGTATCCACTTGAATTAGTCGACCCTTTTTAATTAATTAATTGTGTGAATATATGTTTGAATTGGCCATTTAATAATTATAGTTGCTTGTGTATGCAACTAATTAATTAGGAATTCTTCTTTACCTGCCTAAGACATGGCATACGGTCTATATATGTTATAGAAACTGTCAAATTCTAATATATATATATATATATATATATATATATATATATATATTTTAATTTACTAATTTGTTATATGCATCTTGCTTATTAATTTCCTTTTCTGATATACTCCCCCATTTCAAAATGTTTGTTGTTTTGGGAGTTTGATCTAGAATTAATAAAAAAAATTGACTGATATACACTCTCCCTCCCATATGAGATTTTGTTAGGTTTTGGAATTGACGGAGCCAGGTTGTGGAAATACCTAGAATAACAAATATTTTGACATAAAACAAAACTCCCAAACAACAAATATTTTGAAATAGAGAGAGAGGCAGTGGAATATGAAATAAGTTTTTTATAAGATGAGTGCACGTCTCTTCAAAACTAGTCATATGATGTTCCTTTAGAATTGATTGTGTGAAAAAAATGTGTCGATGTGTGTTTATAAAACGGTTACTTTTTCCATCCATAAAAGAATCTATATGATTTCACTTTTAACTTTGAGGAGATATTTGGTTCAAACAGCGAGTGATCGAGAAGACAATGATAAATCGGACCGGATCATGTATTCCACATTCAGAATAGTCGATCGCCTAAGTCTTAAAATTAATTATTGTTTGATCTGGTGAATCATTCTTTCTCGGCTGCTATTATTTATCTAATAAATCTTCACCTAAAACTTGACATTTTTTTATCCGTTAATTATAAGAAATGGTCAAATTCTAGTTTTAGTTTCTAGATTAATTAGTTATTTGGTTATTCTGAGTAATAATGAGATCACGGAACTCCTTTTTTTCTTTTCGGCATTGGAGATAACCCGTAGCCGCTATAAATTTCATTCCTATGCAACAGTCTGCAAACCACATGTACAAAGAAGATAAATCATGCATACTTGATATGTGACAAACTGACGTGCACCTAGCGGTGTTGACTAGATTCGAACTCGAAATATTCAGTGTCAAGCTTACACCACTAGGCGGTCATCTCCAAATTAAGAAGATCATACAACTTTGTTGATTATAAAAAGAAGACGAATGAAATTTTCTGCTACATTCAATGCAACACTGTGTGCTACATATTTTAAAATATTAATTTTTATTCCCTTTTTCTCTTCGATTACAATTGGTTGTACTTTTATTTAATTTTACACTTGTTAATTAGGGTTCACTTTTTCTAATTAGGGTATATAATTATTTTTTTTAGAAATTAATCAATTATTAATTAAAAAATTAAAATTAAATATTGAAAAATAAAATTATATACCCAATTGGAAAAATTGAACCCTAATTAACAAGTCATGTACAACTAAATTAAAGCACAACCAACTAAAATTGAAGAGAAAAACGGAATAAAAATTAATAATTTTAAATGCAGTATTTAGCATAGAGTATTGCACAAAATGTAGCAGATGATTTCATCCGAGAATAAAGAAGTGTCCAAATAGAGTTTTATGATGAATCGAGGTTGTTTCAATGATGAAAGTCCTTCGAGTTTTAACCAAGACAAGTGAATATTGACTAGGTTATATTAATATTAATTTCTTCGCAATTCTGCTAGCTAGTCGCGTGGCTAAATCTAATTAATTGGTTTATTTTGAATGACTTAATTAATCGATGAGTTTGAAAACCCATAATAACAATTTAAAATGGATTCCCTCCCTAAATCCTATTCTAATAACAAATTAAATTGATTTTTTTGCTAAAATAAATTTTGGATGCAAAAACACCCATTTAAATTAAAGGATTAACTCACTAGGGCAAAGATCACCCTAAAAGATTGTGTTAGTGTCATGAGCTTTAAATATTAACATATGTTTTCGGATTTATGGTTAATGTTTGACAAAGAGTTCGTGGATACATCTAAGGAAACGACATGCTGATTCAAGGAAAAATCACATTGATCGTGACTATGACGATTCTCGACCTAATCTGCACTGTTCTGATGAGCTCCAACCGGAGAAGATCATATATTCGTGATCCTCACATCGAGGGCTTCGATTTTGACCAATTCATTTTCAGAGTATATCTAAGATAGTTTTATACCTTTTTTTTTACTCACGCACCCGATTAGTGGTATTGAGGAGATTCGAACTCGTGACCTTTGATTTCTAGGCAACCTCTCACTCCACTACTAAGTCATCCCCATCGGGACAGATAGTTTTACAGCTTTAAAATCTAAAAATGAGGGGCTAGGGTTTTGAAGATCCTTAGATGATCCCTATTTTTAATTAATAGTATCTTATTCGATCGTCTTGTATATATTTTCAAAAAATACTATTTTTTTACTTGTCTCAAAAATGGTCGTTCGTATGGTCAAAACATTTGTCTTGATAAGGTAAAAAATATTGGGTACGCCCATTGTACGAAACTATTTTTAAGTGATATTTTTGTTTTTAATCCAAAAAAAAAAAGTAGTCATAATTGCAAAATGTCACCACCTTTTGTTTTTACCAGTAATTTAAGTAAAGTAAACGTGATACTTTTAATATTAAAAGTGCCGCTTTTTTTTCGTTTGATATAAGACCTAAGTACGTGCATCCTATGTTATAGTGAATATGGGGCTTTACTATGAGTGTTGTACACTATATAATTAAGGTCGAATAAGTCATGTAAATAGCATCACACTTATTATCTATAGTAAAAGCAAACAAAGATCAAGTAAACATTATTTAGTAGAATTACACAATATTTCAGGCTTCAATCAAATAAAACAATCAAAATATCCATGAGAACTTATTATTGTATTTCCTGCTGAAACATATACATGATTAGGAAGAATCATGAATACTAATTAATGAAACACACACTAGTAATTAATTTAATCCATATATTAATTAGCTTCATATCTTAGTTGTTGTTCATCCAGAACTGCCCCTGAAGATATTTCACAATGTTGGCATCAACTTGGAATGCTCTGGTGAGAACATCCACTGAAATCGGAGGATTCGAACCGAAAACGGCATTTGCAATTGTGATCACTCCCGGATTCTGGCTGCTCAGACCAGCGAATGCAACGGCGTTCGTCTTCCCGGTGTTGAACTGGAAGTGGATGAGGCCTTCTGGGAACACGAACACATCTCCTGGATACAACATTTTTGTGAAGAGCTTGTTTTTCTCGTTAGGGTTTGCAGGATTCGAAGTCACGAACCCAACGTAGAGAGTGCCTTCCACCACAACAAGAATCTCAGTTGCACGAGGATGAGTGTGAGGCGGGTTCTGCCCGTATGGGGTGTAGTCGATACGAACTAATGAAATTCCTAGAGTGTTGAGCCCCGGTAATTGGTTAACATTCACCGGAGTCACTTTTGATCCAACTGGATTTGATGTGTTTCCGGGCTTGTTTAGGCCCGAAAAGAAGAAATCATCAGCTGTCACCGTTTTTGGATCCTTGCATATCTTCCCATTCACAAATACTGCGTGTAGCATATTTACATGGAGTAAGCATCAATTCAAAAGTTCAAAATATACAATTAAGTACGTATAATTTTGCAACATTTCATGTTATATTTCACGATGAACCTAAGTACCTGAAGCCGAGAATCGTTAACTGCAATGCAGAAATCTTGAAGAGGACTTGGATCGGAAGCATAAGCTAACGAAGAAGCTAATGCAAGAATAGTAGTTATAGTTAAAAGCAATCGAATCGCCATTTATATATTTTTTGATGAGTTGAGAATTGTAAATCGTAATATGATTTGAATTTAATTTGCTTGTGTTGGAGATGAGTTGCAAACCATGTATAGCAAGCCCATTTATAGTCATATCCAATTGAGTAAGTCCACATTTTTTATTATTAAATTAATAATTTATTGTTTGAAGATGTTGGAATTGGCCATTTGCTGGTACATGCAGCTAGCTAGTCTTACCAAGTCATTTCTCTGATTAGGAATTCTTCTTTACCTACTTGATTAAGATTATGTATCTCGTTTTCTTTTCTTTTTTAAGAATTTGTGTCTAGTTATCCCCCAAAACCTTGCACACTGATCTGTGTTTTATTCCATATCGTGTTTTTAAATTATGAGTTTTCTTGTATTTTTTTCTTTCAATATATATTTTTTGTTAGTTAGTTTAATTTTACAGTTATTTATTAGGATTCACTTCATGCCCAATTAGGATTTATAATTAATTTTTAATGTTTACTTTATAATTTTCAATTAATAATTCATTATTATGATGAATTATTTCATAATTAAATTTTATAATTCAGTTTTTTGTTGATAAATATTGACAATGATTATTTATGTTATGATTGAAAATATCAAATTCATAGTGAAAAACGGTATAAACAAGAATTGAAGGAGTGCAACTAGGGGCGGATCTGAGGACCCCCACCCCATCCCTTGTTGTCGGTTTGTTTAGGCCCCTTACTTATGGATACAAATTTTTATATATATAATGTAGTGAGGTCGTCCAAGTATTTCCGTTTGGATCAGCCATTGAGTATAACAGGAAATTTAAACCGTATGGAACCTAACATACGTACACTATACTACAGAAAACATACGTACACTATACTTGTCAAATTCTAATTATATTATTTTATATGTTCAGTCAACATGCGTCAGGTGGCTCAGTCCATAGCTCATGACTACATATAATATATAAAGAACTCTAATTATGACTCAACCATCTTGTAAGTAATTTTTAATTTCTTCTTTGAATCTATCTATGTTCTTATATTTTAATTATTAGACTAAAAACAATTGCGTATATTTAGTTGTAAAACAACATTTTATTCTCATTTAGTTAAATAATATAGGGGTATTTTTTTTTCCAGCACTAATAAAATTATGAGGTTAATAAAAATTATAGTTTATAGTTATAATTAAAAATTGAGATTTGATAATGAAACAAACACAAATGAATTTGATTAAACATATGATATAAACAAATATCATTACATTGAATTAAATCACAATTATTAATCAAAATCAATATCAAACAATTAATAGTGCTTATAATTGCTTAGTTCATTTGATTCGACAATATATATATATATATATATATATATATTATCAATTTACTCAATTATTATATAATATACAAATATTATGTATATTTTAGCGTGCCTCATTGAAATATTTAATTTATATACCAATAAATTAAAAGGAAATTGAGATATAACAATAAAAATAAATTATGATTTATAAATCATATTATAAAAAACTTTGAAATTCGTATTCAAATTAAGATTATTGTAAATATTTGCTTATTAATTGGAACATGTGTGAATGTGTAGTAAAAAATAATAAACTAACAATAATAATATATATATATGAAAATGAAAAACGAACAATCGATAAAATAGTAAGAAAACGAGATATGTTTGAATTATGATTTATAAATTGCATAATAAAGTACTTTGAAATTTGGATTTGAATTAAGATGATTGTAAAATATTTATATGTTGAAATTTAAAAGAAAAATAATAAGTTATCATGGATAGTGAGATAAATTACTAATTAACTAATGAATACAATTTTTAAATAAAAAGATGAAAATGACTGATCGATAAAATAAAAAGAAAATTAGATTTGAGTAAATTATGATTTATAAATTATATTAGAAAAAATATTTTGAAATTTTAATTCAAATTAAGGTAAATATATATTAAAATGTGAATATCCTATAAATAATAAAATGAGTAATAAGCATCACTACAATTACACAATTAAGTAATTAATATAAAGAAAATAAAATAAAAATAAACATAATTAAAGAAAATTTGGAAAAGAAAATAAAAGAACTCGATCATGAATTTTATTATTATCGAGCTTTTTGTCGAGCTTTTTTTATCGAACTTGAACATATCCTTATCGAGTCGAACTTGAGCCGAGTTCGAATCGAACTCGATCACAAATGTTCTTAGTCGAGCTGGACTCGAACTCAAACTCGAGCTCGAACTGAGTATATCTTAAACTAGTCAAACTCGAATTTGAAGGTATTCAGCTCGACTCGCATCGTTTACGGCCCAAACTATCAAGTTTCAAATATTGATATTTATATTCGATTCATAAACTCTCATAAATGAGAGTAATTGTTGTTGATTGTCTCAATTCTCACGTTTCACTTTCATAATTTTATTAGTTTCTCATAATTTGGTTTGTAATGCATTTCTTGACTAATGCAGGTCCTTGATTAATTTTTCTGATAAATATAGATTGTTGGTAACTATTCATATTTTTAGGGTCTTGCTACTTGCTATACATATACACCATTATTACATTTAATTTAAAAATAAATTATTAATAATTTACTTAAATACCCTTTCAATTTAAAAAAAAAAATCTAAATCCTCCTTAACTTTCTTTTCTGGCTGTTGGTATATATATTAACTTTCTCAGTTTCTATTCTCCTTCATCACCACCTACATCACCCCATCTACTATAATTGACCGAAAAATTAAGAATGTTTAATTTCATTCTAATTAAAAAGTAATATTATAATTGACTAAGTTTAAATGTAGAGTCTAATTTATAATATAATGAATACGTGGTGATTTATTTGATAATTAATCCTCATTTATATTTTTTATACTAAAATTTATATTATAACAAATGAATAAATGTGTGAAGAAAACTCTACCGAATGAAATAGGCTTTTAATGATACATTATTATATAAGATATCCCTCAAAAAGGAATATATATTTTAATGCTAAAGCCTATCGTTTCTGAAAAAAAAAAACACAATGAAAATTCAAATACGAGGAAACGATGAACGTTGTGTATATAATGTTTCTAATTGGATCTGAAAATAAAAGCACATATACAAGCAACAGTAGTAAAATAAAAAAATATATATATTCAATACACATTCAAATTGAATTTAAAGCATATCACTAACTTTGAAAATAAAACACAAATCTGGAGCTGAGAATTAAAACATATATACATAAATAGAGAGAAGATTTCAATTGGGAGATAAAACCATAATGCACAGATCATTGTAGATTAAACATGTGCTATATACCAATTCTTGCACAAGTTAACAACTTAGCAAAAGAAGCAAATTAAGTCTGAGTTTTCTTAATAATGCAGCAATTTTGGATTCCCACAAAAGACTAAACCAGGGGGTTCAAGGTTTTCCTGGCGAAGGCGAAACCCGTGCAGAGAAACAATTTTTGCACATTAATGATAGGTTGGTGGCTGATTTGTCATCAAGGAAAGAAAATATCTTCTCCACAATCTCTCTGTATAGACTGCCAAGATTGGTGCTCTCACCAATTTTTGCCTTCTTTTTCTCAGGATCCGGTTTTGGCTGGATCAAGAAGAAGAGGTTATGAGTTAAATAAACAATTAGATAAACAATAGAAACATTTCTTTTTATATTAGATTAATAACTACCTGCAGCTGTGGCTGGGAGAGGTTTATACATCCACTCCTCAAGTGTGTACTCTTCTTTGTCGCTATAAGGTATACCGACCATGGCTCGAAGAGTTTCGAGGGAAGAATCAACAGAGTCCTTAACCGTAAATGTCAAGAGGAACAAAGAGCTCCTAGTAAAAACAGCATTCTCAACTTTCACAAACTCATAATTTTTGCCCTGCAGGATGGATCATTAAGCAGCAGAATAAAAGTATGCACAGAGCAAATAAAACATGAAAAAAAACATGCTATTATCATCCCAACAACAATAGTAACATATACAGCTAAAACATAACATACAATAAAGGAGAAGTAGCAGCATATATACCATCTCAGCATTATTGATTTTGCCAATTGCAAAATGTATTGCTCGCATCAAAATACAACAACAATAGTGACATATATAGCTAAAACATAACATACAATAAAGGAGAAGTAGCAGCAGCAGCATATATACCGTCTCAGCATTGATTTTGCCAATTGCAAAATGTATTGCCCGCATCAAAATACTACGAGTACGTTCGTCTTTAGTGTCGGGCCTTGTTGGCAAAAAGGGTGACCAGTGTTTAGGAGGGGGAAAGCAATCCACATCATAACCCTGCAATCCTATTGTATTGCAATTCAATTATTGTCAAATAAAAGAGACAATCCACAGCCATAAAACTAATGACCCGTCAAAGTTCTAAAAGGAACGAAGATCTCCAATTACAATTACTGGGAACAACAATTGAAATAATTCAATAAAACAAAAAGGTGATTAAATAATCTGGCAACGCAATAACGAATTAGGGGATGAAATAGGGGAAATTGAATTGCTCACGCTGCTCTCCCGGACTTGTTGAAGGAATCTTTTAACGACCTCGTGAGCATTAGGATCCCTCAACTTAGTCCATGCCGGACGATCTTCGCAGTCAGAGTCGGAATCGGAATTGTCGTAATACTCAGAAGCAGGAACGTGTTCTCGATCTTCGAAGGGGAATTTCCAAAGGAAGGGACCCACCAGACCATATTTGTACGGCGCACCACGTTTCTTCATCTCAATTTCCATCGCCGCCGATCTCTTCTCCGCCTCACATGGGATTTCCATTGCAGATCTGCAAGGGCAACACGCGTATTTTAAGAACAAATATTTTTATCATAATATATTCAAAGAAAATTATAAGGTGTGTGCATAGCAGCATATCATAACGATTACGTGAGACCAAAATTAGGGCTACGTGGCTCAGGGGCCTTTTCATTATTTCCACAAATATAATTTAGAGTTAATTGCTAAATAAATTACTACATTACTTTTTTGTAAATTAGTATCTTACGGATGAAACATGTGTAATTATTTATTTATTAAAATATCATATTTAATTTATTCACTGGGTTGTATATGCTCATAAAATTATAACATTTACGTGATTTTTTTTTTATTTTTAACATAAATTTTAAACTATTTGAATCCCACCAACAATGCTAGAATAGGATGTTTAAAATAATTATTTCTTGTAATTGAGTTAGTAATGGAATGGTGTAAGCTCGAGACCAAAGATTTTGAGTTCGAATCCTACCAACACTATTAGGTGTAAGTCTGTCACACTTGATTTATCAAGTGTTGTTGTTTACCTTTATGTTGTTTTTAGGTTATTACACAGAAGTAGAGTTTATTTAGTGCGCACCATCAGGTAGCGGATAAAGTGGTGGAGTTTCTCATATATTCTAGTATTTCCCCTAGACGAAGTTATTGACCGTCTGTCGTACAAGTTACAGCCCTCGAGCGGTCGTCGACTCCATTTATACGGAGAACAGAAGCAAGGGCTGTAAAAAGAAATTAAAATAGGCAAGAATCCTGTGCATTAGGGGATATTCTACTTTAGTATTTTTCCGGGGTTGATGTACACTGTCTCTCTCTTACGCCTGTGCCCCAGTGCTTTCAGCATCTCGACGAAGGATTCAGTACCAAGGAGGAACCGAAGTCGCAACATTATATATATATATATATATATATGTATATGTTGTGGCTTTCTCTTCTTTTCTTTTCTTCACTTTTATTTTTTCGTCTATAATTTTGCAGTGGTAGTCCGTAATTCTTGTTCTATCTAATATCTCAGTATGTAATTTTGTAATTTTGACTCTTTGTGATTTTGTTTTCTGTGATGTATTATTATTTAATTAGTTTCATAAATTTTAATGGTTATTTATTTGGAAATAATTAGATTAAAATAAATACGTAGAAAGGGAATATTATGGAAGATTTCCTTTTATAGTAGAATTTAGAGCAACTCGTTGCCTATTGGAGATGAAGTGAAGATTTTGCTGTATATATATGGAGCTGCTGTAAAATGACGCAACTGTTGAAGATGGCCGCCTGTACTGTACATGAACAGCTAGAGGTAAATCACACTTGGCAAACCAGGTGTGATTGAGGTGTGAGTCCATGCGCAGTTGTAACCGTATTTTGGATACACATAATATTCAGATTCTTTAATAACTATACTTTTATAGAAGGAACATATCTTATTAACATTAAGGCAATGTTTGGTAGCCTGGATAAAGGCATATTAGTATAGGTATCTAGCAAGAACCATGTGTTTGGTAGCCATTATTCGTTCACGCGAGGCCCGGTCTTAACGCGAGGCCCGGGGTGTAATTTACTGATTCGGCTGGATAATGTATCCGACGCCCCCCCTCGGATACAGTTTCTGGCATAGCAATCTTAGTATATATGTCTTTATCTAGGCTACCAAACATTGCCTTAACTAATTTACTCATTCCATAACTTAGTCTACTAAATAAAACAATGTACCAAACACATGTGTGAAACAATCTTAGTATATTTATCTTAATAACCAAACACACAATTAAAATAGTTAATACGCAATTATCTTTCAAAGCAATCTAGATTTTATTAATGTGGGTATATCCGTACCAGTATACCAAACATTGCCTAAATGTAATCATGGTAACCCATGAAATTTATATGTACACGTGAAATTGTTCAAGTCTTACTATAGCGTGATAAACAAATCGACGAGATCAACACCGATGTTTGATACTGATTTAATTGAACGTTAATACAAGTATATGTGTGAAATAGGTAATATTTGTGTAAAAATAAAAACAGAATGCACCACGATCTTGATATCATCAAAAAGTAATTAATGCATGTGGAGAGAGTGTGAAAGGAAATTCATCACATTTGAATTCCAAAAAGTGATGTGGATTGTGGAGGGAGAAACAAATGTGAAAATTGGGTGAAGTGCATCCTGGAAATTTACTTCAAATAAGACTCAATTTTTAATCTTCATGACGCTCGAAGAGAGTGAACCCATGGTGAACTTCTGGACTGCAGATTCTGAAATCTGCAAGTTAAGTCACCGAAAAGATCGTCTACAGCGTCAGTTACAAATAAGCGATCCGGTGTTCCAAAACACACCGTTCTATCATGCTCAGTACGATTACTATAAATATGTACAGTATACGTATGTGGAAGGTTACTATGCGAAATGTTGATTATGGATAATGAAGAGGGCATTATATGTATAGGACTCTCATCGAGTTCTTCAATTGGGAATGTGACAAAACTTTGAGGTTTCTGAGATAAAGAATTTGGAAGTTAAAGAAGGGTGAAAGTGACCAAGTATTTATTTATAAGCAAATTTCATAACGTAGATGAACGGTTCGAATTTTATAAAGGGATTTGAATGGCAAGGATCTGTCCTTATATTAATCTTGAGAATCCTCAACGACATTCCTTCTAATAATAATAAATTTTTCTCACCTTTTCCATTCTAATTTTAATGTTATTTGAAAATATATTACATGACTGCATTAGATAACAAATTGATTAATTAGTTATTAGATAATACTTTCATTCTATAACTAATTTGGCAGCTTCTATTTGAAATAATATGAAAATTAGAATGAAAAAATCGAGAAAATATTGAATCTAAAACAAGACTGTGTACTTTTAATAACAATATTGTGGCGCAATAATGAATAGAAAATGTCATGTGTATCGAACTCAATGATGTGCGTTTTTAATAACAATACCGTGTTGCCATCATAGAACGGAAACGAATTGAACAATACTTTGCCTGATTACAGTATTGATGGAACGTGTTTCTATATCAAATACAATAGTCTGCGGTGGGTCCTTTATAAATAACAATATTCCTGATATTAATAATATCATTGAGTCACTAAGGCTACTACTATTTTAGTATTTAAGATCAAATAATGCATCACCGTTTAAAGTGGCACAAATAAATATAATATATTCACCTAAAAATTGGGGGAAATATGATGAGGAAAACAAATTGTAACCAATTAAAAAATTATATTAATTAATGTTAAGTAATAATATTCAGAGGAAAATATTAATATAGTTAATAAAAAATAGTTGGCCAAAAAAAGATTAGAAATACAAATAAAATAAATGACCACGAAACCACTTGTAAACTAAACAAGAGAAAACTACTAAAATAAAAAAATAAAAATAAAAACACTAGCCAAAAGACGATATTATTTTTTAATTTGGTGATATAGTGTAGATTCCAACTAACCATGGTTAGTAAATTACTTTTTAGCAATATTTTTCTCTCTCAATGAGGTCAGGAACACATGTCACTCATCGGAGTGAGTCAGGCAGTGCCTGTTTGGGTTGCATCGAATCTACCATAAATTCTACCCACTTAACCCGCATTTTTCATGGGTTAGGCCCTGGGTCAGCCCATATCCGGGTTGTGTCGAGTTGTGATGGGTCGACCTGACCTAACAACTCTATTTGTGATCGAACCTTTGTTTGGTTTCAATTGAAATCATCATAATCTTTGATTGAATTGTGTTAATTTTTATTTTTTAATGTGAAATATATATAATATGCAATAAAGAATCTCATTCGCAAAATAACACAGTACGTATTTCCCCAATTAAAAAAAAATCAAGCTGCTAATGAAAAGAAACTGTGACCAAGCATTTCATTACTTCATTTTATCCACTTTTAAGTTACAACTAAAATAGATTTGCAAAATAAAAAATAAAACGGAGATTGTAAACCAAAATAAGTGAACGACCGATAATTTTACATTGAATTATATCTATATAATATTGCAATCTATGTGTACACTTAATATAACTCCATGGCCGAAAAAAAATAACTCCAAATATACAATTTTACGTATTGATAATATAAAAATATACAAGATTGAAGCACGATGAAACCGCGGATCCGAATAGTGTACAAGTACTCATTACTTCATATATTTTACAAGATTACATCATTATTTCAGAGGTAGAAAACTTGCCTCAAATCTTCTAAATAGCATTAGCTAATTCAAACATTATTATATTTTTCCGATTCATCAGAATTCAATTTCTGGGCACAACTATGAAGCAAATAATTGCATGCTCCAACAGCCTCTCCCACTGTTAGAAATATCCATTCCTGGCCTATTGTTTCTAGAAACTTCGATTTATTTAGCTTCTTTATCACCTCGGCCCCTGGGTTCACCATTGCAAGCTGATCGTTTTGACACCAAAATCGACTTGATTATCGGGTGA
Source organism: Perilla frutescens (assembly GCA_026008535.1). Classification (NCBI taxonomy): domain Eukaryota; kingdom Viridiplantae; phylum Streptophyta; class Magnoliopsida; order Lamiales; family Lamiaceae; genus Perilla; species Perilla frutescens. The sequence goes on from BRKX01000018.1 coordinate 45,075,377, forward strand.
ATTTCATCATACACAAGAAAATTAGATAGAGAAAAGAAAAAACCAAACCTTGATCCCTCTCCGATCAACGATCTTCTTGACCTCGTCGAGCATGCTAATCCCACTTGTATCGATGTTTCCAACCGCTGCAGATGAAGATTTCATCTCGTTCGATTAGACACTAATTGTGGACTAGAGAACTTCGTCTCGTTGGAATATTACATAATATGCGCAAATATCTTTTTCTATATATGTATGTATGAGGTATGTTACTCACCACTCATGTCAAGTACAACATATTGCAAATTTGTTTCTCCCAATGATTTCAACCTGTCTTCCTCATCATCGATCCATCTTGAAATTCTATTAATTTAAATCAATCACAATCATTTCAATTAGGGTCATGATAATGATGAAAAAAGGGGTCAATTATATTGCCTCTAAAATCATGACTTTTATTAATTTTTTTCATTTTAAACCCCACTTTTTAATTTTTGTAATTTTATCATAAATTGAAACTTTTTTGCGAATTAGACATATGCTTATTTTGAATTAAAATTGAGATGACAGATGGACACACACGCATGTAGCGATTTCCCGCCGTTGAAATGATGTCGTTCTATTTGTGCATCCAAACGATGACATTCTGCACAAAATTCTCAAATTCTACGCTGTTTTAATCTGTAATGTTTATGGTAGAATTTGAGAATTCTGCTCGAAACCACATTGTTTGGATGCATAAATAGAACGACTTCACATTCAATGGCCGGAGACTTTTACACGTGTGTGCGTTCGTCTGCCACGTCCATTTTAATTCAACGCTCATGTCAAATTTACAAAAAAAAAAAAGGGCAAAGGTCATGATTTTATGAGCAATTAACCAAAAAATAAAAATAAAAAATTTGTGTCATCACCTCTCCCTCAAGTAGTTGGAATTAGCAAAGTAGATTGGAGAATCAATTTCAAGAATCAGAATCCCAGGAACATTGCTTGCATTCTGATACTGATCAATGCTTCGATAAACCTTCGAATCTGGAATGTTCCCAAGAACTAATGTTCTTGGCCTTGCAACAAACAGTAGCACTCTCAAAACAGACAATCCAATCTGCACAAAACCCACAAATTCATCACTCCATCTTCATAAAAACACATGATGATCGAAAGAAATTCAAATATATTTTGCAGTGTTTGCTCACAGCTAGGACTAAGCCGACTTCAATGCTGGCGAAGACGACGCCAACGTAAGCGCTGATGCAGACGAGGAAGTCGAATTTGTCGACGTGCCAGAGGTGGATCGCGGCCTCGTAGTCTATGAGGCCGAGCATTGCAGCGATGATAATGGAGGATAGCACGACGAGGGGGGTGTAATGGAAGAGTGGAGTTAGAAATAGCAATGTGATCATCACTGCAAACGCCATTACTATGTTTGACACTGCTGTTTTGCAGCCGGCGTTGAAGTTCACCGCCGATCGGGAAAACGGCCCTGTTCACGTGCGAGAGACGATCGTGTTAGGTTTTGACATTGTCGTTGTCAAAATTATAGATATGAGTAGTCTGATGGATATTAGAGTTTTTTGTGACCAAACAAACCCTAAAAAAATGAAGGGTCACCTGAATTTTATCGAGGGAGCCCACTTACAATAATATATTTTACAATAACATATGTAACTCTAGAAAAATAATAATAAATTGTACATAATTTTTTTTTATAATTTATTAGTAATAAAAACATTCGCATTTATAATTGGTTTTGTATCATAGTATTGTTATTGTAATTAAAGCAAACAACTAAACAAATTTATTGAAAAATAGACTACGAGTTGTAAATGCGAAAAATAACTTTAATTTAAAAGACCAAAGTTGAGAATTTGAATAAACTATGTATATATAAACAAAAAAACACACGGATAGAACTAATGAAAAAACTTATGAAAGAAATGAGAAATTATAACTATGTTTAAATTTGAAGTTAGTATATGTAAATTAATCTTAATATATAAATCTTGTTTACAAAAAAAAAAACATTCTTATTATATTTTTGTCTCTCTAGAAAGAGTTTAACCCTAGTAACACATAAATAATGTATTAAAAGTAACTGTGTGGATTTTTTACTAAGTTATGCATATAATTTTACTAACTTATTATTAAGCATATAAATTTACTAAGTTATGCATATAATTTTACTAACTTATTATTAAGCATATAAATTTACTAAATTATACCAATAAATTTTTAAAATTTGAGGGGTCTCATGGCCGGTGGCCCTCGAGCCCCTTAATTAGTAGGTCCGTCCCGAACGGGTTGACTAACAATCAAAATTCATCAGACGGTATCCATCTGGATTCAAACCAATTCAAATACCAGCATACTTACAAATATACTATTGGATATGAATTCAATTCTATTGGTAAAATTTTGACCCGTCAGATGATTTGAAACAAACTTTTGTGGGGAAAGAAAACCTAAAAGAGTCACCAAAAAGATATATTTGACAACGCATGCATACTTCTAATTGACCTATATAGGCCGACAAAGTCAAAACGACTGTCCTGAACTTTCGTTTCGGTTTAAAAAAATATAATGTTACCTGCGGCGAGGTAACAAGAAGTGCAGGAACCGGCGATGTTCATCATTCCGAAAGCAATCATCTCCTTGTTGCCATCGATGTGGTAGTTCTTGAACATGGCAAAGCTTCTGCCTACCGCTATTCCTTCCTGCAGTAATATATTCACAAACAATATTATATATGTTATCATTATTGATTGCAAACAAAATATTTTCCACAAACTCCAAATTGAACTTAGGTGCTTATTAATGGTAGAAAACACCAAGTTTGTATAACTTGTTAGGTGCTAGTCGGGCAGTTAGGGTGCACTTAGCACATAGGCTGTCTAGGTCGATTTTTACAACACTGAATCAAACATATATCGTACAATAAATGATTTTAAAAAATTTTGGTGTGATGGACCAGCTTAAAATCACATAAAGCGGCCAAGACACATGTGAGTGTGTTCCAAAATTCAGGCATGCACGTACAATTCTCACATTGTAAGACCCAAGAAAAAAAAATAAAAAGCAAAACCCATTTACTCATTCAATCATAAATGAGTAAATAAGTAAAATATCTCAAACAAATTAACAACATTAATTATTTATAAGTTGAAGAGAAAAAAAAAATCTTACAGCAAGAGCTATAATTCCTACGACAATGCCAGTTTTGATTGTTCCAGATAGATATTTCGAGTCGAAGTTGAGATCCATTATTGATAGTGGATTTATCCCTTTCTTTAGCTCTCCAATCTGCAAAAAAGAATAAAATTAAATAAAATAAAAAATGCAAAATTAATCATTTGTAACTGCTACCCCATATATCTAAGAAAAACCCACATTGTCTAATTTTTTTTATATTTTATTTCCCTGTTCTTGATTTTCTTTTTCTTTAATGTGATAAAGAGATACCGTAGTTGTTACTCGCGGTTGCACTCTAGCTAATATATCGAGCTTTGCCTATGCAGTGAACGTTCGATCTAGAATGTATTGGTGAGATTCAAGCTCATAATTTTTTCAATATAGATTCACTCATTCTACTAACTAGCTAGATCATCTGATAGCTCGAGTCCCTAATTTTGTCCTTTCTTATTTATGAAAAAGCAAAAATATGTATAATCCACATCAGATCCTACTGTAAAGGGTCTTCAATCAAGAAATGTATTCATCAATTATTAGGGATTCACATGCGCTGATGAAAATGATTTTTGGACTTAGGTGCCAAATAAAATATCGTGCAACCTTAACTCCATTTAACTACCAGATATTCTATTGCTCATTTTATAATATGAAGCATAAAATATATAAATTATTTGAAATTTGATTTTTTGAAAATATCTTGAAATTCATTCAGTAATTAAATAGCTAGATCGAGCGGGCTCAAGTAATTACTAAAGACGAGCCCTATGTTTGCTAATAATATTTCATATATTCTATTTCAACACTACTGATTAATATAGCACATAATTAACATACGTGTATGGGTATGTATATATTTACTCGTTGAAATAAGAGGTGAATTATTATTTTTGGTAATTAATTAAGTGTAGACAACAAATTAAAAATGGACAAAAGGGATGAGTGATATTATTGGTGTGGTGCACTTACAAAACACAAACAATAAAGCAGACAAAAGAAGTACTAATTAATTAAGAAATAATATATATATATATATATATATATATATATATATATATATATATATATAGGGCTCACCACTTGGACACCATGTTTTTCAGCATGGGTGAGATAGGCCAATAGAGTTGCTAATATCACCGATGTCAATGGAGCCATTGCTGAAATCCAGAATAACTTTGGCTTCTTCTTACTCTGCACATCAATAATTCACTAAATTATATTCAATAATTATATATTAATTCAATAATATCTTAAATTCATTTCCTAGTGCACATAGATAGAAGGTTATGAATTAAGTTAGCTAGAAGTTGGAACATTTTAATCTTTAGATATCTATGTTTCATTTTGGGGTAAACTATCGTTTATATTTCAAATAATTTTTATTTTTTTTCAAATCTATTACAAACTAATGTTTTTGTCAATAAAGTATTTGAACTATTTCAAAACTAACATTGGATGCATTTTCGGATCAAAAATAGGTCTGAAAATGTTATAAAAAATTGAGTAACATCAATTTAATGCCATAGATATGGTCGATTTGGTCATAACACAACCAAAATCAGATATTCACGAAACATAAGGTATTTCGACCAAAATGCATTTGATTAGTTTTTAAATAGTTTTTAGGTATTTTATTTGGGGAGGGGGGTAAAAATCATTTAGGAGAGTTAGATAAAAAAAAATCCAGTTTTTGGCACCCTTTTTTTATACAAGGGTCTCGATCACCTGGCTATATAGTTTGAAATAGTTATGTTATTGGGTCTCTTAAACGCAATATATGGAGTGATCGTATTAATTATCAATCATATATTGGTACGTGTCTAATTATAACATGTTCTAATGAAATAAAATATAAGATTGAAACGAAGAGTCGGGACCGACAGAAACACATGATCTGTTTTGTAGGGCCTTTAGCATGTAGGAAGTGATATATATTGATGGAGTGATTAAGCCGGGGGGCCATGACGACAAATTTATCTACAAAAGTTAGCATTATGTAATGATATAAAGTTGTAATAATATTTGAGTTTGACTTACGAAGTATCTAGCAAGAAGAAGGTAGAAAAGGAAAACACATCCGAGAACTGCACTTTCCCATCTCCACTGCCAAATTATAAATAGCAAAGTAATAATAAATGTTAGAATACAACAAAGTTTATGCATGATTGTATATATATATATATATATATATATATATATATATATATATATATATATATATATTCTACTCCAACAAAACTTAACATTACCAAATTGATCAATGCATGCTTAACACAAAAATTTATATGATACGGTATTATAGACGGGCTTTCCAACGAAAATAACACTTTGTGTGGGAAGATATTATTTGCATATATATATATATATATATATATATATATATTTCGAAATTTATGAAACGGTTCGACAAGATGCATGCCTACACATTTTATAAATTAGGGGATGTCGAGTTATTTTCTTTTCTTTTTCTTTTTTGTTGAATCAATGACCTGGAATCATCACGAATTTAAGAGGAATTGATTATGAACAGTAAATAGATAAATTTAAGAATAAAATCGCTGTCACGAGCTAACGCACAAATTGGGGTAAATTACTAATAATTGAGGAGCAAAATTACGTACAATCGAGGGAGCGCGCGCACACGCATATATATATTTATATATATATATATATATATATATATATGTATGTATGTATGTATTGATTAGTTTGGATGAAGTGGCTAAGAATTTGATGGCTGAAATTTGTGAAAATGATATACACCCAAATATTGCTCACCTAACATGCAATTTACACGTTTGTCAATTAATATTTTTACAGTTTATGAGGGTAAAATTGTGAAACCATAGATGTTACTATATATAAAAATGAATCTTTTTACACCCTTCAAATTAATCTATGGTAAATAAATAGGACTATTTGCAATAACCTAGTTGATGATGTGGGCGACCTCATCATAAAAAAGATGCATGATAGTTCGAAATCTACTAGTCTCTTTTAACTTTTAAGTCGAGCTATTTACGGTGCAACCACAATAATTAAATGAAATAAAGTTTAATTAATTACCAGATGAACTTGAGTAAAAATAGAACGCATGACAGAAATGACATCGGTGGCGTGGGTAAAATGGTCAAGTCCAAGTATGCCTTTGAGCTGTTGAAGGCACACCACCGTCGCTGCTCCGCTCATGAACCCTACTATGGTTGCATGGGACAAGAAATCGACGATAAACCCTAGCCTGCGTATGTGTGCAGTATGTTTAAATCTCGTATTTTATTTCATTAGCGTATATAAATATATAAACTTGTCAACTATAATTTCACGCAAGTTTCATATATAAGCTAATTAAAGTGTCATTTATATATTCGATAGTAGCAAACGAAGATAAACGGATTCCCCCCAAAAAAAGAAGAAAATATTCCACTTGAAAAAATGAACATGCAATATGTGCGATTAGGCATATTAACTAATAATTATTCCACCTTTAGCATAATTTCGTAATAAGCATCCTCTTATTAAATATTTGATATACTACTATTATCATATAATATAATCCTTAAACCAAAAAGGAAATTAAACATGAGTTGTCACACTCTAATTAATTAATTAACTAGAGGAAAACTTTCACATATTACATTAAAAAACATAGAAATAGTTAGTTAATTATATTAAATTAACCAACCTGAAAATGCCCAAGGAAGCTTCAAATAGCCCTGCAAAAAATGTGGCGGTGAAAGCAAGGTGAAGATAGAGTTTAGGATCATCGTTGGCATTCACCACGTTTCCCATCATCGATCCCATCAGCAACGATCCGACGGCGACGGTTCCGACGGCCAAATCTCTCGAGCTCCCCATTATAGCATAAATCAACGGAGGGACAAAGCTGGAATCTACAATCGAAATGAAATGAAATAAAATAAAATAAAAAGTTATAATTAAGTAATTCGTTACAAGAATAATGGTCTCGACTTTATAAGTGTGGGACCATATCTCTAGAGTTCTTCAGTACTCACATAGGCCTAGGATAGGGGGTAAGTTCGCGAGCTTCGCGTAACTTATCCCCTGCGGGATGGCTAGGCTCGCTATGGTGATCCCGGCGATGAGGTCGGCTTTGAAGAACGCCAACGTGTAGTGCGGGCCCCACTCGAGGATCGGGAACACGTACTGCATGCCGAGGACGAACTTCTTACCCGGCGGCTGATTCTTGAACTGCCGGAGGGGGTCGTCGGGGAAGAGCGTCTCCTTCAACGTGTTCTTCAATGACTTCACAAAAGGCTGCGGTGGAGGGATGACCACGCGGTGGCTTGCGCCGCCGCCGTGGCCGGGCTTATTGGATGATGCATATGTATCATCGGCGTTGCCCATTTTTGAGGTTTATTTTGTACGTGATATGATGGTTTTGTTTTTCGTAGATAAATGTGACTAATGTTATGTGAGTATGTAGTATTTTTATTAGGGATTTTGTGTTGAGAGGTGTAGTTATGAAGGGGATTTATATAGTGCATGTTGGAGTGCGTTTGTGGGGCCAAAAATAAACACAAGCACACATGTAGATTGTTGGACCTTATCAATTTATCATCAGACAAATTAACTCTTTACCATTAAATATAAATTAGGACATATTTGGTAAAAAAAAAACAATTGAGGGAAATGTAGTGATAATTAATAAGATTAAACAATTATCGAATCAAATGCACGCAAACAAACCCTAAGTATATGTTACATGGAATATTAACACAAAAATAATCGAATCTTAACAAGTAAAAAAATAAAGTTTATGCTTTTAACATCGTATCGAATATTACTATAGCTAACGTGACATTTGAGATTTTCTATCACACTTTCAAATTATGTGTTTTTTTCGATTTCAATTTCGTATATGCTTTAATCTAATTTTTCACTTATTATTTAGAGTTCCTCCTACCAAATATTACATATAATCGTGTATATTCATGTGTCATACATCGACTTGTTACGTGGGGTTTCAGGTTATACCGGAAATGTCACATCAATAAATATTTATTCAGGTTATACCGGAAATGTCACATCAATAAATATTTATTAAAAGTATTGATAGGGTGGTGAATTAAATTGTAATTATTTAAATAATGAAATATTTTTTTTAGAAAAAAAAGCTCTAACGGTGGGGCATGGTCTGATATTTGCTCTATTTTTATCAATTGACGATTTATGTCACTTAAACTTCCTGTATTATTATTCAATAAATCTAACACAATAAAGTTCCAACAAAAAAAAAATTGCTAAAAAAACCCAATAAATATTTTTGACATATTGCTAGTGCTGTTTTATTTTCATCTCTTTCGTTTAAATGTGTTCTGATACATGCAAATTAAACACGTGTACAAAATCAACAATTGTGGATAGAATAAAAGTAATTGAAGAATAGAATCTCTCGTATCAATAGTTAGATTTACTTTTCAATATTATTATCACACTTAGATATGATAAGGGGTAGAGACCCCTACTCATAAAGAAATGCAGGCGGCGGCAAATTTTTACAGATACGTAGTCGTATTGTATACTGTATGCAAATGCAACTTAAGTTTGACAGAAATGCTCAATATTCCAAGACATAATTAATGGGGAAAAAATAAATTTGATACTCAATTTGTTGAAATTCAACATATATTGATGAGTGAATATAATTATAAATTAATGAGATTCTTTATATAAAGAAAGGGCTCGTCTTAATTAATTGTTTTCTATTTACGCAAATTCTCCCGTACATAAGATGTACATCAGCCGGTTAATAAGTTGACTTAGTAAACGCATTGGCTAAAAAATCGTCAAAACATATAATACTGTTTAGGAATACAAGTGATACTTTTAAAATTTTGAATGATACTTTTTAATGTTACGGTTGATACTGATTTTGACATATTTTTTCTATATTGTTTTTCGAATCCATACTTTTTAATAATACAAGTGATACTTTTTAGTGTTATGAATGATACTGATTTTGACGGATTTTTTGATCAACGCATTCACCGAGTCAACGTGTTGACCGTCTTGTCTACACCAGGATCAACACGTTGATTGTCTGATGTGCACCCAGTGCACGCAAGACCTGCCTTTCTATTTAAGTTATATTCCCTCCGTTTCGTTTTGTTTGTTGTTTTAGAATTTTAATCTAGAATTAACAATTAATTTTTTAGACTAGTATATCCCTCCCTTTTATATTACATAAAATCTCATTCACTTATATTTTCCTAAAAAGTTGAAATTTTTTTCTCTCCACATGTATTTGTGAGGTTAAATTTGAGAAAGAGGGTGTCAAAATATATAAAACAACAAACATTTTGAAATAAAAGAAAAAACCTAAAATAAACAAAACGAAACGGAGGGAAGAAACGGAGGGAAGTATGAGTTTAAAGAACAAAAATATAACGAGCGTACGAAAAAAACACAAAATTGACTATAAATTGAAATTAAATTATAGGATTTATGCAAGTAATTGTATTTCTAATTATAGATAGTTTTGTTAGTTGTGAAGTCAAAGTCCTTATCAGTATAGGTTCAGAGCAGATTCTATCCTGTAAAATATCAATTAAACAATAAGATTCTCTAAAAAAATAAAAATAAAAATTAAGATGTTCATAGGTTTATTAACGTAAACTTATCCAAAACCAAAATTGTATGGATTAAGACTCAAAATGACAAAAAGGCCCCCAACAATTTTTTTTATACACACCACACACACATATATATATAAATTTTGCACGAATTTATTTTTAAAAAAATTAATTAATATGTCGTGTTTTTAACGAAGAATAGTTCGATTTCCTCAATGAAAAATTTCTCGTTCCACCTTATATGGAGATGCGGGACATCCCCATTTTAAGTTAGGCCCAGGAAGTTATGTCAAAGCATTAGTTCTTTCTTTCAAGTATGAATGTATGATTAGAACGAATCTCAAATGTTTGAATCGCATTTTTATGTTTTAGCAAAAAAGAAGAAGAAAGAAATGGAAAAGACTCCATGACTATGAGTAATGCAGCTGCCTATTCACGTGGTGGGCTTCTATTGGATAAATTCCCACTTCACCTCAACTCAACACGTGTGGGTATTTCTCTTAATACTACGTTTAGCACTATAGTTAATCGTTTTATATTAAATAAAGCTACCGGATATTTCCTAATGAAGTGGTCAATGATTAAATTTAATAATTATGTGTAACCGCAAGCATTAATTCCACTTGATGAAATTATTTGATCAATGAAAAGATCGAAACCTACCGTTGCCCAACAAGTATGATACTTCTAAATCGGTGGAAACCTAACACAAATTAAGTGTGTACATTTTAGGAAGGTTGAGGACGACCCAAAATTACGGATTCGAATTTTATTAATGTATTTTTTTTTTTTGAAAATATATCAAGAACACACTCAATAAATAATAGAAGTTGGAAGCTAAAATAAATATAGAAATATTAATTAGAATTCTCGATAAAATAGTTGTACAATCTCAAATAGAGGTGACCCGGTTCAGCTCAATTTAAAATCCGTTCTTAGAATTTTCATGTCTTTTTTTGTGGATTGTTTTAGTTATTTATTTTATTATGGAGAACTAAAACTTTAGTATTCTAGAGTTGTTTATAATTTGACTATGAAGTTCATTTAATCTATTGAGTTTTTTTATTCCTATGACTTGGTCGTGTTTTGTTTATTCTTGTGCTTATCTGTATTGTTTACCAGATCACTAAATAGTACAATTTGATATGATAATTCATATTGAGAGAGAAGTTTTAACATGTGATCTGGAATAAGTAATTGGTTAATCAATATCACTCGACATAGTTGTGGTTAATTTACAGAGCAAAGAACGGGAACCCTATGAGCAATTAGGAGTTACATGTTAGATACTTAATGGATACATTATTGTTTAATTTGTAATCTAGCACTTCGAGGGGAGATTTAGAATGCATCAGTGGTTGCTTTAGCACAATTTAAGTCCCAACATAGGCATAAGAATGAACGGACTAATTAAATGAATTAGTTGATGATTAATCAATCCTAGAATATGCCTTTTATTCATTGTTTGATTTAGCTGTGTTTATTTCTGCGGTGACATTTATTGTTTTATTTAGTAATTAAATTTAACCCAGTCTGGTAGTCTAGATAACTGTAGGGGATTAATTTAAATAATTAGTAGTTTAATCATTAAATCCCTATGGATACAACCTTGTTCACCGCTACACTATTAATCTCATTGTACACTTACATTATAGGTTAAATAATTACTGAACACTCAAAAACTCAAAAAATACACCAATGGAAAAAATCAAGTTGGTTGATGCACTATTTTATGCAATTAACTGCAGTTAACACATATCAATGTAATAAAACTAGTAAATCGATTATGATATCCACGTGGACTGTAATAAGGATTAACACTAAGGACATGATTGATACGGAGAAATGAAATGACCATTCTTATCTCGATTCCAATTCCTTTGATTGGTAAGTTTTTTCATTAGGAATCAACATTCTTATAGGAATCGATATTCCCTCTCAATTGGGATCAGCCATTCCTCTACTACCCCATGGTATTACGTATTTGTAATCATTTTAAAACTCTCTTATTTTCAACCATGACATATTTATCCTTATGAAATATTTTTGTTTTACGACTTTCACCTTCTTATGTATTTAAACTTACGACTTGATTGGTTAGCAACATCAATTGGTCTTTGGCGACTCGCGGTAACTTTGTATTCATCGATGACATCACCCGCCATATCTGCAACTACCAATAAGGTAAGAAATTCATTCAGAATAAATTATAATTTTATGGATGGTTCTATTTTATTCATTTTGCTGATAACGTGTCAAATACCGAAACTGAAATCTATTAATAATAAGTGATCGATTCTGGATAAGAATTTTCTGTGCTGGTGTTTAGAGGTTTATAATAGAGTAGGAAAATTCGATGGAAGATATCAAGATAAATTCAAGAATATAGTTCATCCCTTAATTATGAGTAAGAATTCAGATTATATGAATACACACATATTGGGGATTTTATAGAAAAGATAATAAATTAATTATGAATTTCTCCTTAATTCTGTAATTGAGTTCTAACTGTCTGAAATATGAGTTTGAGAATGGTGACAAAGGAGAAAAACATATTGCTACCTGTGTTATTTCATTTACTTTTGGATTAGTTTAAAAACATAACAATATTCTTATTTTAGTTTTATGACAAGGATGCTTATGAGCTTTAGATGGTACTCATATCAAGGTTATTGTTCTTAAAAAAGATAAATCTAGATATCGTACATGAAAAAGTGAAATTACTACTAACATATTATAAGTATGCTCGAAAGATATGGAGTTCATCTATGTTTTACCAGGATGTGAAGGATCGACTGCGGATGGAAGAGTGTTAAGAGATGCAATTACTAGAAGAAATGGTTTGATTGTTCCTCATAGTAAGATTTACACATACATTATAAAAATAAAAAAATACGAAAAATACAAAAACTAATCATTAATGTATTGATTGTATAAAATTGCGAAGATTCATATTATTTGGTGGATGCTGGATATACAAATGGTGAAAAATTTCTTGCACCACTTTGAGGTCAAAGATATCATTTGAATGATTGGAGCGAGAGACATAAACCTACAAGTGCTGAAGAATTTTTCAATATGAAGCATTCTTTTGCTAGAAACATAATAGAAAGAGCAATTAGTTTATTAAAGAATTGTTGGGGCATCCTTAGAAGTTCTTCATTCTATCCAGTAAAACAACAAAATCGTATAATCATAGCTTGTTGCTTACTGCACAATTTTATAAAAAAAAAAAAAGAAACAGGTAGTTACCACATGGATGATGAAGATGATGTTCTACCTGAAGGAGAAGACAATGCTTAAGAGGAGCATGAAGAACTTGTTTCTTCAGTCGAACCTTCAAATGAATGCATAGATTTTAGGAAAAATCTTGTAATTAACATGTTCAAAACTTGGAGAGCTCAAATAAACAATAAATAAAATTATAGATTTTGTAGTAGGGGTTTAAATTTGATATTTCATTATATTTCTGTTTCATTTTTGTAAAAGTACTTGACTAAAGTGTTTAAATAGTATGATTGTTTTAATTTTATGATATTATATGTTTATTGACCAATGGTTGTTAAGCTATATATCAAGTGATATTGTTGAACCTATTGTTGTTTTAATTGCTTGTATGATATTAAAAGAGTAATTTTTTTCTAATCTTTCTTTAGTTACATTTTTCTTGTTTTCCTATATGATTATTATATAAAAAAAGAATGGATGATCAAAGTCAAGATGCAAGATGGCACGACAAAAATAAAAGAAAATGGAAGCACAACGAAGATGCCAAATTCGTTGAGGCACTTCCTGATATGGTGAATCTCGGGATATATAAACCTGACAATGGATTCAAACCTGATTATTTACTTTTATTGAGGAAAAATTGTAAGTTTCTTTACCTAAATCAGGTGTGAAGGCCAAACCACATATTGAGTCAAGAATCAAGACATTAAAGAGAGATTTTAATATCATATATGACATATTAAATAGCTCCAATATAAATTGTTTTGGATATGATGAGCTCAAGAAATGTATTATAGCTGAAAATGTTATATGGGATGCCTATCTTCAGGTTAATTTAGCTTATTTATTGCATTAATTGATATAGGAATTATCATCATCATCATCATCATCATCATCATCATCATCTTGTGTTTTCTACGTATATTCATCTTACTCATTCAATTTGGCGAAATAGACCATTTCCATTTTACGAGGACTTGCTCATTATCTTTGGTAAAGATCGAGCAACAAGAAGTAACACATAAGGTCCTGATGATATGATGGAATATGTACATAGATAAGGAAATAACAATAGTAAAGAGAATAATGAAAATGCAATTGAAGATTTTGGATGATTCTTTTTCATTTTCTCCTTTGCACTCTCTAAGAAATGGAGGAGTTCACCATCAAAAGAAGAAAATAAGGATCATCTGTTATGATAGCCAATTAATAACAACAGAGATCAAGGAAACATCTTCAACTGTTGCAAGTGAAATTTCCAAGGCTAGCCAAATTTTTGGTAAAACTATGGGAGTTGATGCTGAAATTTCTGAAAAGAGACAAAAAATCCATTATGAGACAAAAAAAAGATCCCAAATCTCATTGTTGTAGAAGTTATCAAAGTTGTGAGTCATATTGCAAGTCATTCGGAGTTGATTGATGTATTTTTTTTATCAAAGATGAAAAAAGTAGAGAGCAATTAGTTAGAGCCATATTAAAGAGTGAAATTTGAATATGGTATTTCGTTTGAGACACATCTAAAGTTCAATTCAATGTGCAAACTTATCTTTTTATTTTTAGTAGTTTGATTTATGTTACGAATATTTATTTTTATCAATTTATTTAATTTTATGTGTTATTGATTTTTAATAGTTTGAATATGTTAATATGTTATCAATACTGGAGCAAGTTGGTGTGAAAATTTTTAATTCATAAAAAATTCAACATTTTCCTATGGCGAGCTTTGTATGATGTTTAGTTATCCCAATTGATTCTCTATGTTTCGAAAGTTTGTCTTTGGTGCCATGTAATTGGATTCTGCAAAAATTAAGAATTTTGGGAAGGTTCAAGTTTTGGTTGGAATATCTTGGTAAGTGAAAGATTTTTTTCAATGCTTGATTCTGAGTCTGAATAATAAAATACAATACAAATAAAATTTTGTATTAGGTAAAGTAATATTCTGATAAAGGGTATTTAAGTCATATAGCGTGAATTTATTCAATTCTTATAACTTATTCTCAGATACCAATCATGAGACTGGAATCAATCATATATTAGCTATTCCATTAATCTCATACTCCTAATGTATACCAATCATGAGAATTGACATTTTTTGCCATTTCTTTCCTATATTCATTCCATTGCTAAATTCATTATATTTCCACTCAATTCCATTCCTCCGTACCAATCACATCCTAAGTACTAAGCTAATAGATTTTTATTATCAAAGCTACCTAAATTTAAGTTAAATTAATCTTAGGAAAATGATCAAATTAAACTACTACACTCAATTATAAAATCAAATGCAAATTAACAAGACTGAAAATGTGAACTATCAAATAGCGAAACTAAGTAATCCTAGGGAATGCAAACACATGAATCAATTCTATATTGATCTAATTCCATCAATTTCTAATTTAATCCAACTATCGGTGTAGGATCAGAATTCCAATAACCTATCTCCGCCAGGTATCAAGGTAAAAGTAGATTGATAATCTATCTATTACTTTCGTCTCTAGATTAATTGTTAACTCCCAATAGATTAATAGATTAAAAACTTTCTACAGATCACAAGAACGTATATCAAATCATTCAATTTAATCTCACTAATTAATTATCTCTGATGAGATTCAAATTAATTAGTTAGCATATAATGACTATGAAGAAACCGAACTCTCGATTTTGACAGAGTTGTGATCAAAGTTATATCTAAAGTTGGGACAATTTTGAACATGCAACGGAAATATAGTAACAGAACAATTGATTGAAAATTTCACGAGATTATATTTCTATAATCTCGCGAAGTGCCTCAGGGCAAAATATTCACTATGAATTTGTGAATTACAAAAACACTACAAGTAAACTTTTACTAAACTTAAGACACTTTATCTCTTCCTTTGCAAAAGGTTGTGACTAAAGTTGTCTCAACTAACACTTGTAGAAAACTAGTATCTCAATACAGATCTGAATATATATCTCTCTCAATACATATCTAACACTGTACAACTGATTTCTATTTATACAAAACTGATTTCTTGGTCTCTACTCCAAATAACAACTTGATCTCTCCATGATCCTCAATCCTAGATTTGCGCCGCACGCTCGCAACTTCCATAACAACCATTTTGACTCAATCAACTTCTGGATTTAGTCAAGCACAACAAACTTCCTAGAAAATCTCAACCAATTATCTTCCTGCACAAGAAAGACAAAACAAAACATATCCAACCTAATAACAAATCAACGGTTTCAACAAACAGTTTCAACAATCTCCCTCTTTTTGTCTTTCTTCCCAAAATAACTTCACACATGTAACATAATCAAATCATAACTGAACTCCCCCTAAACATGTACTTGAAACAAAAGAACAAGCATAATTAAAAACAACCACAACAACTCAATTGCTCCCCCTGTCATGCACACTTCACTCCCCCTGTCATGCATACTTCCAAAACAAAATATCATAGACATATTCAAAACATACTTGGATAATCATATGATACCATCAAAAACAACTAAATGTTAGCAACAAAAACATCAACAAAAGAAAGATCTTATCAGATCTTCAACAAACAGATAGTTGTTTAAAACAAACATAATCGAAATTGTTTGAGAAAACATCAACCCAAAACTGCAACAGACTGCAGCCTTCTTCATCTTTCCTTCTTTTCTTTTACTCCTCCTCCTCTTGCTCATCAGTTTCCCCCTCTTCTCTTGTTGCTGCCCTTCTTCTGCCTCTGGAGGAGTACGAATAGTGTCACCTTCAGCATCTATGGTCTTAGAATGTGTCCATGTCTTTTGAACAGCATTCCAAGCTCTTGCATCGATGGATTTGATGCATGCTCGCATTTGAACTTTCCAAAAGGAATAGTTCATCCCATCGAGAACAGGAGGTTTGTTGAATAACGGGTTTGTACAATCCATTGTACACACAAAAGCAGGATCACCACTTAGTGTATCAAGTGTATGCTCTGATACCAATTGAAGAAAACGAACTCTCGATTTTGACAGAGTTGTGATCAAAGTTGTATCTAAAGTTGGGACAACTTTGAACATGCAGCGGAAATATAGTAACAGAACAATGGATTGAAAATTTCACGAGATTATATTTCTATAATCTCGCGAAGTGCCTCAGGGCAAAATATTCACTATGAATTTGTGAATTACAAAAACACTACAAGTAAACTTTTACTAAACTTAAGACACTTTATCTCTTCCTTCGCAGAAGGTTGTGACTAAAGTTGTCTCAACTAACACTTGTAGAAAACTAGTATCTCAATACAGATCTGAATATATCTCTCTCTTAATACATATCTAACACTGTACAACTGATTCCTATTTATACAAAACTGATTTCTTGGTCTCTACTCCAAATAACAACTTGATCTCTCCATGATCCTCAATCCTAGATTTGCGCCGCACGCTCGCAACTTCCATAACAACCATTTTGACTCAGTCAACTTCTGGATTTAGTCAAGCACAACAAACTTCCTAGAAAATCTCAACCAATTATCTTCCTGCACAAGAAAGACAAAACAAAACATATCCAACCTAATAACAAATCAACGGTTTCAACAAACGGTTTCAACAGACTATGACCTTAATTTAATCATGCATGAGAAATCTAAACTTGAAAGTTTGAACCATATAATTAGAAGGAAAATTAATAAAGAATTAAATTAATACATAATTTCATACATGCTACAAACTCTACAATTAATTATAAAAACTATTCACACATAATGAAATTTAAAATAAAGGAAGAAGTAAACAAATCAAAATACCTAATTAAAATTGCAATAATATTAAAAGAATTTTAGTGGAATTATGTAGGATAAAATTTCATTTTTCAGAGTTGCAGAGAAAAAACATCCGCCACGCAGCTGTAAAATCTAAATAATGAAAAGTCAGCCCTAAATTTCATCCTAATCAAGTATATTTATACTAAATAATAAAAATCCGACCCAAAAAGGTAAGAAAAAGGCCCAAAAATACAAAAATATGGATTTTTTGGACAACTCGGCGATCGGTGGTTCTGATTGGCGAATTTGGCCTTCGAAAATGCGGTACCCGGTGATCGACGGGTTTGATCTCCAAAATAATATGTTTCGTCATTTACACCCGCTGACCGAGCCAGCGATTGGCCAGTCTGGCCGACAGTTTTTACCTTTGTTTTCCCATATTCAGAGATTGACTCCCTGAATTGCCGATTTTAGCTCATTTTTACCCGTGCCCAATTTTTTGCTCGTTTGGCCCACTTTCTCAGCCCAACACATCCTATCTTTGGTACTTTAATTTCTTTCAAGCCTTAGATATAATTCTTCACTCAATTCTGCAACAAAACACGTAAAACTACACCAACATATGCAATTTTTCCAAAATAATTAAACATAATGAAAAGACACACATAACGATACAATTTTATTCAAACGTATATGTATAACTAACTAAAACTAACGCAAAATAAGTGATAATCAACCCCCCAAACTTAAGTCATTGTTCGAGGACGAACAATGAGGAGAACACTAAAGAAACTAAACACGAATGGGGCACAGTAAACTCGATCATTAATACCTCATGAACAAAACCAAATATATTTTCAATAACAAATCCAACTCCTATAGCTCATAAAATCATATACACAACCAATCCTAATACATCTAAACATAAACCTCACCGATATGTGTATCACTAATCTCTCAAGTGTGTAAGATGTACTCTCATTGAATCAAATGCAATGCAAACATGTATGTCAATCATAGGCTTGTCAATTGTCTAAATCATTCATACTTGAGCATACAAGAAGAAAGATCAACAAGGTCTTTAATTTAGTTTGTAATGTAAGCACATTGGTTAAGGTTGGAAAATTTGGTTAAATGACTTAAAGTAAATTCAAAGCACCAACACCTTCTTCATCTTTAAAACTCAAGCATGGATTAAAATCCATCTTCTAACTCTTCAAGTCTCACCTAAATTCTCCAAAATATCCCGATTTATATATACGTTGTAGACCCTTCATCATTTTTGTATGATTTACAATATTCAAAAAGTTAAGCCATAAATGACAAAAATTCTCATTTGTCATATATTTAACTTTAACTTTTTCATTTTTTTTCCTTATCATTTTTTTTTCTCAAAGCTTATGAGAATGACATAACACTTAAGAACCAAACCATGTCCATTCCTCCACCTAAATCATCACTACTCATCAAAATAGTGTTAGTTGTGTATATTGAAAAGACATATCTTTGTATACTTTTCTGATGATATGATGATATCAACTGAAAGTTATTGCAGTCACTGTTTGCATTTAGATTATTTTATATAATTGTTCTATGCAATGTTCCATATACTTACATTATAGATGATATGGTGTGGGGAGTCACACGGTAAGATCATATCATTAGACCTTGTATTGTATTAAAGAGCTCACGGCTTAGATGGTCCTGAACACATCATCGGTACACCATAGAATAATCTGGTAAGTTAGTTTGTCTTGGCTAATTGATTATTCTAGTACACTTAGTAGTGTATTGATGAGGATCACGATAGAATACTATTCTCTACTCTGACCCGGATAGTGAGAGAATAAAGTTCCACAGAGTTCGGGTTCTGAACTCATGTTTGTTGGTGAGCATATGTGTACATTATTTATTGCTTTGACTTATCAATGGATAAGATCCTTTTGTGGATCAATAAACTCGATATCTTGGGTAATAATAATGTATACATGATGTGTCATGCAATATGCATGAGCACCGTGTCCTGGTGCGCTAGGTTGATGATGTTCTCTTGAGGAAACACAAGTTCATGTTGAAACCCTGCAGGTGGAATTTATTCCGTACATGAGTAAAGTTTGTGTGGTACTACTCAAGATTTTAGATGTTAATTAATTATAGTTGTCAGAGACTGACATAATTAATTAATAAACATTATATCTTAAACATGGGGAATGACTAAACTAAAAGAGACAACATACTCACAAATATGTATTAAATTGGTAGGTTAGTATTACTTCTTTAGTGGAATAAAAGTAATGCTTAATTTATTTAGTTATATCCTAAGTTTATTGGATATTGGAAATTAAATAAATTAGTGGGTCAATTTAATATTCTTCTGGATCCCTGTTGTAGCCCAACTTGACTGAAAGTGGACTGGATATAGAACTTGAGATAGAGGCCTAGCCTAGTAGGGTTAGAGCATGATATTTTTGCCCATCTCCCTATATAATAAAGAGAGGGGGATGAAAATTTAGAGTAATGATTCAGCCCCTCTTTGTCTCTCAAGATATTCACAGATTTCACAACTCTATCAGTAGAATACAACCCACTCGGTATCTGATACTCAGTCCGAGAATACAACAGAAGATCTCGGAGTAGAATACTGTGGTGGACGATCCATAGAGAAGAAGGGGTGGGTGTTTCATCTTCATTCAACAACAAGATTAGATTTGTATTCTTGTCCTCAGACCGTCTGACAATTGTAAGAAATTCAAATCTATGTTTTCCGCTTTATTAGATTCGTTTTGCATGATTTTGTGCTTGACGTGTATAAACACGCATGAACATAAAAATATGAGTTGCATGAACTTGGGATTAATGAACAACCAAATGATCATGCGGTGGTTTAATTTAAAAAAACTCCAACAAATAGATACCGTTATTCACAATCCAAACATCATATAATCCAAGTTTATGAACAAAAGGGAATTGTGGCTCAAAATTGGCTAGCAAAGGTTGATTTTTCTGGGCTAGTGTTTAGGAAAATCATGCGACTAAGAATGAATGACCTTAAATCATATCTAAATCATTTACATGCTCAAACAACTTGATTAGAAACCATGGCAAGTTCTAGAGAAACCAGTGCATGCATGTCAAACACTCAACAAAGAATGAACTGTGTAATGATACAATAATTTTAAGCTCAAGATCTCACGGGATTATTCATGTCTCAATCTACTTCAATCAGAAGTGCACATTAATTCATACAAGTCGTAAGAAGTCAAAAGCATTAAAGTTTTCATAAATAAGCTCATTTTCTATCATCGGCATCTCACGAGTTCACAAGACAAGACTCTATAAACGACTAAACACAAATAACTGATGCTAAATATCTCTTTTCGCCAAACTTATTCAACTGTAAACATAATAAGTTTGGAGGGAACCAAATAAAAAATATACTTGGAACAAACTCACCATATACTAATATGCATGAAAGAATCTTGAAAACCGCATTAGAGCATCTCAATTTGTCTTTATGCTTCAAACTCCTTTTTGAAGTCGGCTATCTGCTAACTTGAATTTGACGATCAGTGGATCTCATTGGAATCACTCATCGTCCCCTCTTCACACTCGTTGATTGGCTTGATGAATTTAGCCATGATTCTGGGATATCTAGCGATCACAACCACTAATGCTGCAAAATAAAAAAATAAATCACTACACGAACACTACTAAAAAGAACAACCAAAATAACATGAGAATAAAACACAATAAAAATGTAACGCCCCAATTTTATTACTCTTAATAAAAACAAAACGTTAAGCATGCTTTTATTAATAAATATAAGAAAAATCAAATATTAAGGTCTCAAAGATCACAGCGGAAAATCCTAATAAGACAAATATCTAAATTTATTTAAAATCTTTATTTAATCGAGACCATGACCACCACCATCGCATCTTGACCCGCTAAGCATCACTCGAGCCTCCATCTGAAAAAGATAAAGTTTTTTTGGGGTGAGTACTTTAACTCAGTGGGGAGTGTCCAATTATTCAAGCTATATAAAATTAAACAAGTAAGTGAGAATAATAAAAGTTGTTCGGTCCGTAGACCAAACCATATAGCCCGTCGGCCCCGTCTCATTTACTTAGCCCGAAGGCCCTGTACTGTGCTGTGTCATCACATAACTGAATAATTAAATATAGGAAGAATAATTAGGACATGATCACATAAAACCCCACCTTCACCTTGACCTCGATATTAATCAATTAAGTCATGCGCGCCTCGCCTATAAATTAATTATCTTTTAATTAATACAATGTATAACATGATATAATTAAACTATGCATAAATTCAAACTATGATGCATGTTCAAAATAATGATCATATATATAGCAACATAATTCCCTAATTTATTTATTATTTAAACTAACTCACAAAACAATACATACATACATATATAAACGTTACATATATATATAAATGGATCAACCACACACGTAATCCCATATATATATATATATATATATATATATACGCACAACACATACATATTACATATATATATACATCATTCACATGCATATAATATATATATACATATATATATATATACGCACAACACATAATTAAAATGCCAAAAACTAGGCAAAACCTTATCAAATCATGGCCACTACTGACAACATTTACGTGACTATATATATATATTAATATATATATGTAGTATGTCATGATATAATATGAAAGCAAATAAATGAGTTCCCTCT
This sequence comes from Perilla frutescens, assembly GCA_026008535.1. Classification (NCBI taxonomy): domain Eukaryota; kingdom Viridiplantae; phylum Streptophyta; class Magnoliopsida; order Lamiales; family Lamiaceae; genus Perilla; species Perilla frutescens. Next base: position 45,097,829 of record BRKX01000018.1, read on the forward strand.
CTTTCTCGCTCGGACCAGAACCCCCAAAACCCAAACTTCTCTCACGCAAAGCAGTAGCAACACAGCCTTCTGTTCTCTCTCTCTCTCTCTCTCTATCTATCTACGGTTCACGTGAAGCGGCAAGACAGGAAGGAATATCTTCCCTTTCTGTTCTTTCTTTATGAAGCGGTTCTGCAATAAAAAATTAGTATAAAACAAAAACCATTACCCATTCTTGCCTCATCCCTTCACGTGAGCAGTAAAAAGAGAAAGAAAACAACACTCCACTCCATCTATTTCGCCGGAATGGCATGTATTTCACCACCTGCCGCCGTTACGACGATCGACTGCTACTGTTGGGACTCTTTCGTGCTTCACTGAGTGCCGACGCACGCCAAGGCTACCGCTGCCGAGAGCTACTGCTTTACAGTCACCAATCCCCTCTCACCCTCACGCATGCACCCATAGCTATCATGCAGATGTTATGCAAATGCATGAGAAAGAAAAGAAAAAAAAACGAATCATACCTCACAACAACTCTTAAACCGACACTCCTATATGTTGGCTACGATTCTATGGTGTGGAGAAAGATGAACAATCGAATGCACTATTTATACTTTGAGGATTAGGGCTAGAGTTTGAATGAAAAGTGAGATCATGTAGGTATCCTTATCAACAAATTGATAAGGTTGATAAGTTTCAAGATTTGAAAGAGAAGGGGAGATCGCACTGCCTAATCTTTTTCCGATCCGATATATACGTGTGTATAGATACATATGTACACGTTGGAAAAGAAAAAAATTAAATAAATAACATATATCCATAGCTGGGCCTCCGCAAGATGGCTTGGAAAGGCTTGGGCTTAAACAAAAATTAAATGGGCTAGAAATAAACTTTGGGACAAAATAAATAAAATGTAACACATTAGGCACTTTAATTATAAAATTAAATGCATGCTCATGCTATAAAATTACTATATGCTAAAATGAATTCATGCTTATAAATTACTTAGGCGCGACTTACTAGACTTAATCAATTAATATCACACATAAATAAATAAAATATTTTTAAAAAAAAACAAATGTAGTAATAAAAAAAAATCGGGTTACTACATCCTTCCCTACTAAAAAAAAATTTCGTCCTCGAAATTACTTACTTTGGTCTAGAAACTGCGGGTATCTAGACATAATTTCTTCTTCTTTTTCCCAGGTAGCCTCATCTACAGTGTGTCTACTCCACTGGACCTTAATCAACGGCGTCTCCCTATTTCTTAGTACGTGAATTTTTCTATCCAGCACAGCTATTGGGTATTCCTCATAAGTTAAATCCTTATTTAACCCTAACTCGGCAAAATTCACGATATTGCCCGGATCGTGAATATATCTTCTTAAGGATGAAACATGGAAAACATCATGTATTGAGGTTAAACTTGGTGGTAAAGCAAGTCGATATGCTAATCCCCCAACTCTCTCCAAAATTTCGAACGGCCCTATAAACCTTGGTCTTAACTTTCCTCTTTTACCAATACGCACGACTCCTCTCATAGGCGACAACTTTAAGAAAACTTTGTCCCCGATCTTGAAATGAAAATCCCTTCTTTTGAGGTCAGCGTATGACTTCTGTCGATCTTGCGCAATTTTGATACGGTCCCGAATCTTGTTGATTACACCTACCGTCCTTTCGACTAACTCCGGCACTAGAATTCTCTTTTCACCAACTTCGTCCCAGTGTAAAGGCGATCTGCACTTCCTCTCGTATAATGCTTCATAAGGAGCCATCCCGATGGTCGCTTGGTAGCTGTTGTTGTAGGTAAATTCTACCAGCGGTAAATGCCTTTCCCAATTTTCACCGAAATCCATCACGCAGGCTCGCAACATGTCTTCTAGCGTCTGGATAGGTCTTTCTGACTGCCCATCGGTTTGAGGATGGTAGGCGGTGCTGAACCTTAACTTTGTTCCCATTGCTTCTTGTAGACTCCTCCAAAAGTTTGAGGTGAATCTCGTATCTCGATCAGATACAATAGTTACTGGTACTCCATGCAGTCTCACAATTTCATCTACGTAAAGCTGGGCCAATCGATCCATGCTGTATGTCATCTTCATTGGTAGAAAATGTGCAGATTTCGTGAGTCTGTCCACTATCACCCAAATTGCGTGGTTTCCTTTGATCGTTTTTGGCAATCCCACCACAAAATCCATGGCGATATTTTCCCATTTCTACTCCGGAATCTCGAGTGGTTGCAAAAGACCTGTTGGTCGCTGATATTCTGCTTTCACCTGTTGGCAAGTCATGCATCTTTCCACATATTCACCGATAGATCTCTTCATGTTCCTCCACCAAAAATTTTTCTTCAAGTCTTGATACATTTTGGTTCCTCCGGGATGAATGGAATATGGTGTATTATGAGCTTCTTCTAATATCTCCTTTCTTATCTCGCTATTCTTGGGAACGCAGATCCTTCCTTCGAAAACTAATGCTCTGTCGTCTGCCAATGCAAAATTTTGAATATTGCCCTTCAACACTCGCTCCTTTATTTTGCATAGGAATTTATCATTTTCTTGTGTTGCCTTGATCTGATCTCTCAGCAACGGGCGCATTGTCAAGGTTGCCAAAACTGAGGTAGTACTTTCTGCTGGTGGAACCACATCTATTTTCATCTTAGCGAATTCTTGTACAAGCTGAGATGTATTGGTCCCTTTTTTGCTTAACGCGTCAGCTACCACATTCGTCTTTCCTGGGTGATAATGTATTGTGCAGTTGTAGTCTTTAACCAACTCGAGCCACCTCCTCTGCTTCATGTTTAGTTCCTTCTGGGTGAAGAAATACTTCAGGCTTTTGTGATCCGAGAAAATTTCACATTTTCCCCCATAGAAAAAGTGTCGCCATATCTTCAATGCGTGGACGACTGCTGCTAGTTCCAAGTCGTGAGTAGGGTAATTGAGTTCATGCGTCTTTAACTGCCTTGACGCATAGGCCACCACTTTTCCGTGCTGCATTAGCACACATCCGAGTCCCTGTTTGGAAGCATCACAGTATATCACAAATCCTTCACTGCCTTCTGGAATAATCAAAACAGGTGCAGTGGTAAGTTTCTATTTTAGCAGCTGGAAACTTTCTTCACACTTCTCACTCCATTCGAATTTGACGCCCTTCCTTGTCAGCTGAGTTAATGGACCGGCTATCTTCGAGAAACCTTCAATGAAGCGTCTGTAGTATCCGGCAAGTCCCAAGAAACTCCTTATCTCACCAGCATTCTTCGGCGGCTCCCAATTGTTCACTGCTTCCACCTTTGATGGATCTACTTCTACTCCTTGAGCTGTTATCACGTGCCCAAGAAACACAACTCGATCCAGCCAAAATTCGCATTTGCTGAATTTAGCATAAAGCTTCTCCTTTCGCAACGTGTCTAGGACCATCCGCAGATGCTCTTCGTGCTGCTTTTCATCCTTGGAATAAACCAGAATGTCATCAATAAATACTATGACAAACCGGTCTAAGTATTGGTGGAACACTCTGTTCATCAAATCCATGAACACTGCAGGTGCATTGGTTAGTCCAAACGTTATTACTGTGAACTCGTAATGGCCATATCTGGTTCGAAATGCTGTTTTGGGAGTGTCTCCTTCTTTCACCTTTAGCTGATGATACCCCGACCTCAAATCGATTTTCGAAAACACTCCTGCTCCTTTCAATTGATCAAATAGGTCTTCGATTCTGGGCAATGGGTACTTGTTTTTGATAGTGAGTTTGTTTAGATCGCGGTAGTCAATGCACATCCTCATACTCCCATCTTTCTTCTTTACGAACAGCACTGGTGCGCCCCAAGGTGACACACTAGGCCGTATGTATCCCTTGTCTAAAAGCTCCTGTATTTGAACTTTCAGTTCCTCCAATTCTTTCGGCGCCATCCGGTATGGTGCTTTAGAAACCGGTGCCGCTCCTGGCACTATATCGATGGAGAATTCCACTTGGCTGTCTGGTGGCACGCCAGTGATGTCCTCGGGAAAGACATCGGAGTACTCTCGTACTATCGGAATATCTTCCATGGCTTTCTCCTGCTCTTCCGTGCTCATCACATTTACTAAAAATGCTTGGCAATCATTTCTTCTTATCATCTTCATTGCTTTCATTGCTGAGATAATGTGAGGTCTTCTGCTCATCTTGGTTCCCTTGAATGAGAATTGTTTTTCTCCCGGTTGCTGAAAAATGACTTCTCGATCACGACATTTGATAACTGCGTCATTTTGACTCAGCCAATCCATCCCTAGAATCACGTCAAAATCTTTCATCTCTAAGATGAATAGGTCGGCCTCCAAAGTCCTTCCTTCTAGTGCTAATTTGACTCCTTTAGCCAAACGATCCGCCTTCATTGATTTGCCCGACGGGATACTTATTCTTAAAGGTTCAGTCTCCTCGTCACATTTTACATTAGCTTTTTCATAAAATCTCTTTGCGATAAAAGAATGAGAAGCACCCGAATCGAAAAGTACGAAGGCAGACTTGTTGAGTACTGATAAGATACCTGTCATTGTCTTGGCCTCTTCTTCCTGGTTCATGGCAAATGCTCGCGCATTTCCTTTCCTGGTGGCATTGGAGTTGTTGAAATTCCGGTTCAAGGGACAGTTCATTGCTTGGTGCCCCAGTTGGTAACAACGATAACAACCATTTTCTCCAAGCATGCATTTCCCGTAGTGTCGTTTCTGACATTTCTGGCACAAGGGTTTTTCTGTCGCTGCCCCTGGTCTGCCTCCTCCTTCAGTTCTCGGTTTCTTGTCAGGTTGGAAATTCCTTCCTCTGTTCTGATTGTTGTGCTCATCCCATCGCCGTTTTCCACCATTATTGGGAAATTTTGAAGCAGGCTTGTCTAGATTCAGACGGGTAGAAACCGCCCGGGCTCGCTTCATAATTTCTGAGTAAGTGCTGAGATTGAGTGCGGATAAGTGTGCCCCAATCTCAGGTCGCAACCCATCTTCAAATCTCCAGGCCTTCTTCTCATCTGTGTCCACCAAGTGAGGAGCATAACGAGCTAGCTGATTGAATTTCTGCTCGTACTCCAGAATGGTCATGCTGCCCTGCTCTATATTCATCAGTTCTTTTTCTTTTTGCTTTCGGAACGCCTTTGGGAAATAGTTATCCATGACCATTTTCTTGAAAACAGTCCAGGTCAGATTGGCTTGCTGCTCTGGGCTCATGCTGATCTTCACTGCTTCCCACCAGTGCCTCGCATCCTCGGTCAGTTGAAACACCGCACAGGTAACTCTTTGGGAATCTGAGCATACCAAGTAATCAAAGATTCGGTCCAGTTCCCGAATCCACTCTTCTGCGGCTAGAGGCCCTCCAGTTCCTTTCAACTTGGGCAGTCCCAACTGGCGAAAATGCATCAAGATACCATCTCCTTCCTGCTGTTGATGTTGATTCTGATTCCGGTTCTGATTCTGATTCTGATTCGGTTGTGGTAGAACTCCTCTTAGTGCATCTGCAAGATTTTGGGCAAATGCATCCATGTCGTTGTTGTTATTTCCCCCATTCTCATTATTGTCAAAATTATTCATTGACTCCGTTTCCTCGCTTTCCTCTTGGATTGGTTGTGTATTCCTCTTTGGTGGCATGATTCCTATTGTCGACCATAGCAAAACGGTTAAAATATCCTTAGAGAAAATATAACTACTTTTATTCATTTCATAGCTTAAAAGAAACAACTTTCAACTATTTGCAACGAAACAAAACTACTGATCTGAAAGAATTTAAATACTAGAGACTAATAATACTTAAAACTAAAGACAAATAATACTATGCTGATAACTCAAACTACTAGATTCTTCTAAATGCTACTAGCTCGCCTCATCCCCTTTCCCAAATTCAAACTTTCATAGGGCTTTTGACGCAATATCCTAACCCCTCTGGGAACTCGGCCATAGAACTCCTCCCTCCAATTTCGCAGGATATGATTGATAAATTCATCAAAATTAATTATCTCAAGAACCATTCACCCTTTTCGTATCTCCAGAGTCAAATCTTTCAGTGCGTCATCAGCATAATCTCTCATCAGGGGAGATCCAATGATATTATAGATTCTCTCAGCTGCTTCCATTGGGTCAAGTCCACACCTTGCTTGTTCCATTCTCTTCCAAAGATGTTGGATCTTCAGCAATTGCATCTCTGGTGCTGTATCATCCCACGATAGCTCATAAAACTTCCCTATTAAGTGGTCCTTTAAATCCTCCTCTCTACTAGCTAATGGCCGTCCAGGAATTTGACCTCCCGTACTCATTCTCGCCGTCTTCTTTAACCGAACCATCTAAACCAAAACTTCGAGGACTATAAAACATTTTTATGAACAATACATATAATCATACTTGCATAACTTGAAATAAAATCCTTTCTTTTACCTTTACTCGGGGTGATGCTGCGGATGCGATGATGGTCTTAACTTACTTGCTTACTTGCTTTTTTTTTGAGTATTCAGGAACGTAAGCGCTCTCTGATACCAAACTGTAACGCCCCAATTTTATTACTCTTAATAAAAACGAAACGTTAAGCATGCTTTTATTAATAAATATAAGAAAAATCAAATATTAAGGTCTCAAAGGTCACAGCGGAAAATCCTAATAAGACAAATATCTAAATTTATTTAAAATTTTTATTTAATCGAGACCATGACCACCACCATCGCATCTTGACCCGCTAAGCATCACCCGAGCCTCCATCTGAAAAAGATAAAGTTTTTTTGGGGTGTACTTTAACTCAGTGGGGAGTGTCCAATTATCCAAGCTATATAAAATTAAACAAGTAAGTAAGAATAATAAAAGTTGTTCGGTCCGTAGACCAAACCATATAGCCCGTCGGCCCCGTCTCATTTAGCCCGGAGGCCCTGTCTCATTTACTTAGCCCGAAGGCCCTGTACTATGCTTTGTCATCACATAACTGAATAATTAAATATAGGGAGAATAATTAGGACATGATCACATAAAACCCCACCTTCACCTTGACCTCGATATTAATCAATTAAGTCCTGCGCGCCTCGCCTATAAATTAATTATCTTTTAATTAATACAATGTATAACATGATATAATTAAACTATGCATAAATTCAAACTATGATGCATGTTCAAAATAATGATCATATATATAGCAACATAATTCCCTAATTTATTTATTATTTAAACTAACTCACAAAACAATACATACATACATATATAAACGTTACATATATATATAAATGGATCAACCACACACGTAATCCCGTATATATATATATATATATATATATATATATATATATATATACGCACAACACATACATATTACATATATATATACATCATTCACATGCATATAATATATATATACATATATATATATATATACGCACAACACATAATTAAAATGCCAAAAACTAGGCAAAACCTTATCAAATCATGGCCACTACTGACAACATTTACGTGACTATATATATATATTAATATATATATGTAGTATGTCATGATATAATATGAAAGCAAATAAATGAGTTCCCTCTCTTTCTTGCTCGGACCAGAACCCCCAAAACCCAAACTTCTCTCACGCAAAGCAGTAGCAACACAGCCTTCTGTTCTCTCTCTCTCTCTCTCTCTCTCTCTCTCTCTCTCTCTACGGTTCACGTGAAGCGGCAAGACAGGAAGGAATATCTTCCCTTTCTGTTCTTTCTTTACGAAGCGGTTCTGCAATAAAAAATTAGTATAAAACAAAAACCATTACCCATTCTTGCCTCATCCCTTCACGTGAGCAGTAAAAAGAGAAAGAAAACAACACTCCACTCCATCTGTTTCACCGGAATGGCATGTATTTCACCACCTGCCGCCGTTACGACGATCGACTGCTGCTGTTGGGACTCTTTCGTGCTTCACTGAGTGCCGACGCACGCCGAGGCTACCGCTGCCGAGAGCTACTGCTTTACAGTCACCAATCCCCTCTCACCCTCACGCATGCACCCATAGCTATCATGCAGATGTTATGCAAATGCATGAGAAAGAAAAGAAAAAAAAAAACGAATCATACCTCACAACAACTCTTAAACCGACACTCCTATATGTTGGCTACGATTCTATGGTGTGGAGAAAGATGAACAATCGAATGCACTATTTATACTTTGAGGATTAGGGCTAGAGTTTGAATGAAAAGTGAGATCATGTAGGTATCCTTATCAACAAATTGATAAGGTTGATAAGTTTCAAGATTTGAAAGAGAAGGGGAGATCGCACTGCCTAATCTTTTTCCGATCCGATATATACGTGTGTATAGATACATATGTACACGTTGGAAAAGAAAAAAATTAAATAAATAACATATATCCATAGCTGGGCCTCCGCAAGATGGCTTGGAAAGGCTTGGGCTTAAACAAAAATTAAATGGGCTAGAAATAAACTTTGGGACAAAATAAATAAAATGTAACACATTAGGCACTTTAATTATAAAATTAAATGCATGCTCATGCTATAAAATTACTATATGCTAAAATGAATTCATGCTTATAAATTACTTAGGCGCGACTTACTAGACTTAATCAATTAATATCACATATAAATAAATAAAATATTTTTAAAAAAAAACAAATGTAGTAATAAAAAAAAATCGGGTTACTACAAAAAACAACCGAAATAAACAAATAACAAAGGAAATAAAGTAATAAAACGATAGATTACTTCCTACCAAGTGCTTTATTTGACGTCTATAGTCAGACAATACCTCAATAGTCAACGAGGTTTAAAGCAGCACGCTTCTCTTCATGTCTAGTTCAACCTCACAAGTAGCAAGAAACGGTCTCCCCAAGATTAAAGGCAACTTAGTGTCTTCGAGCATATCCAACACCATAAAATTAGTAGGAAACACCAAATTATCCACCTTAACTAAGCACATCTTCTACGATTCCTCATGACTTGGTGCAAAATCTATCGGCAAGCTAGATTTTCATCTCCACCTCTTTCAAATCCTTGAATTTCAGCTTCTTGTAGACATTGAAGGGCATCAAATTTATGCTAGCTCCAAAATCACATAACACTCTCTCAAAATATGATTTTCTAATCTTCACATGAATGGTGAAGCTGCCCGGATCATTCATCTTCAAAGGCAACTTCTTTTATTTTGGTTTAGTTTAATTTTATTCTTCAATTTCAATTTGTTTTAGTTTAGTTTAATTTTATAATTATTATTTAGAGTTCATTCCACCCAATTAGGCTTCATATTTATTTTTTAATAATTATTTTTTATTTTTTAGTTAATATAATTAATTAATTAATTAATAGGGTTTATTATTCTAAAATTAGGGTATATAATTTTTCAAAATTTTAATTTTTAGCAATAAATATTTATTATGATATGTTATACAATAATAAATTTTATTTTTATAATAAATATTTTTAAAATATAAAATTTGATAATGAGACACAATAATAAGACATAGAACGTGGACTAAATGATTTTATCCCGATATATATCCCCTCACAAAAAGTAGAAGGGAAAATGTGATCAATACGTCCATAGTGTGACGATCGCAATTGCAATACTTGTATCACCGCAATTGTGTAATTTTAGCCAATTTTCTTTCTCCATCGTATAATTGACTACATTTTCCATCTTTTCGCCTTCTTTGTATAGAGTTTTTAAAATATTTTATTTCAAATCACACGTCACATATCTCAAATAAAATTTAATAAAATCCCAAATGGCATAAAAAGAAAAAAGAAAAAAAAAACCCGTGCCTCTATAATTCTCGTGGGTCTCACATTGTGAATGGGAAGAAATACTGTCCCCATAGTGGAATGGGAATGGATTACAAAATTGTGAATTCGGCACTATTTTTAAACATAGGTAGTTAATGTATCAATTTTTAATTTAAATATTGTTCAAAATCTCCCAAGGTTTTTAGTTATTCGTTTGAAATTTTGCCGTTTTGATGGTTGGACCACTATGAGTTTAAGAGATGAGCAAAATGACGATTCAAAATTCAGATAGGGGTATCACTATTTTTTTAGAAGTATTAAATAACATCCAATTTTTTTTTAAAAAAAAGCGCCTAAATTGCCTATGTTTAAATGTCGCGTCGAATTTATAATTTTTATAAAAATAATGTGATTTTTTTAACCCTTAAAACTTCTTCAAATCCGTGAATATTGACTTTAAGTCGCCATCACACATGTGCATAGTAAATTTTGTTTTTATTAACATAATGTCATCATTTTTTTTCTTTTTACAAATCATATACTCCCTCCGTCTCAATTATATAGTCCACTTTATTCTCTCATGTAAATTAAAAATATTTATGAAAATAATATATTAAAGCTTAACTTTTAAGATTATCCTTATTTAAAATTTATGACTTTAAAAAATTTAAGTGATTGATTTTTAATTTCTAAGACCTAATAAGGATATATTTGTATATTACTATGAAAATTAATATTATTTATAGTTACGAGACTATAAAATTGGGACACATCAAAATAGTAATAGGGACTATATAAATGGAACGGAAAAAATATATATATACATAGTTGATCGGCTTCGATATGAATCATATGATCAGTTCTATTTATTTTTTCTCGTGTTAAAAAATTATTTAGTTTTGATTTTCTAATATTCAATTTTAATATTATATAAAAATGTAAATACACAGTTGATAAAAAAAAACATTTAAAACACACACAATATTTACATCATACTCATCATTTGCAACATAGAAAATCCTTCAAGTAATAACGGAATGTTATTCGCATGCGATTTCACAATCAAAAATGTCTCTTCATAATGGGTGCAGATTAATTGCCACTCACTATACACACTTTCCACTTTAATATATCTATATCTATATATATATATATATATTGTGTTCATGTCCTTCTATTTCCATATAATATCTAATGGATTTTTCTATAAAAAAGACACTGCAAAATAAAATAAAATTTCCAGCGGATATATAATTCATTTTGATTTTTTGGATTACTAATGATTTTATCTGTTGAATATATTTTTTATTTTATTTTTAAGAAATCAGTCTATAAGTCTATTTCCTTGCAACAGATATTTAAAGATGCAACGAATTTTACCTGTTGAAATCAGTCTGTTTTCTAGTAGTGAAAAAAAAGAAGAAGAAATCACACATAATTATAACAAGCTTGAATAGATTGGAAAAATTATATGATGTTTTCTCCAAGCAAAAGTCAAGCAAAATCGGATCGCTGTCTAATCATCCTCATCCCCATGCATTTATTTATTAACAATAAATGATATTTATATCACATATAAATAATTTCCCTATGTCAAAGAATCAGAATTACAGACATGATGAGCCTATATATATAGCCTATGTCAATAATAAATAATTTTAGATCATATAATATATTTAAGGGTTAATTGTCAAAAAATGCACCACCTTTTAATGAATTTGCAAATTAGACACCACTTTTCAAACATTTCAATAAAGACACGACCTTTTATTTTATAGCAAAATAGACACCCTCTTTCTTTTCCGGCCACCGGTAATGATGTGGCTTTATTTATTTCTTACGTGTACTATGATTCCTACGTGTACTTGCCACGTCAATATTTATTTTTTAGTTAATTGCCAAAAAATGCACCACCTTTCAACGAATTTGTAAATTAGACATCACTTTTCAAAACGTTTCAATAATGACACAACCTTTCATTTTGTAGCAAAATAGACACCCCTAATTTTTCACGAGACGTGGCTGCAATTGAGGGTATTGGCATGCTGATGTACAAAAAGCTCATGAAAAATTAAATTCCATCAAGTCAAATTATAATAGATTTTACGCAAGATCGAATTAATTGGAGACACTCAACATTGCTCTTGAATTAGAAGAGAATGAGTGGTGGATGCCGCCAACCTCGCTGCTACCGCCACTGGTTTCCGCCACTGAATGTCTCTAATTAATTCGATCTTGCGTAAAATCTATTATAATTTGACTTGATGGAATTTAATTTGTCATGAGCTTTTTGTACATCAGCATGTCAATACCCTCAATTGCAGCCACGTCTCGTGAAAAATTAGGGGTGTCTATTTTGCTACAAAATGAAAGGTTGTGTCATTATTGACACGTTTTGAAAAGTGGTGTCTAATTTGTAAATTCGTTGAAAGGTGGTGCATTTTTTGGCAATTAACTAAAAAATAAATATTGACGTGGCAAGTACACGTAGGAATCATAGTCCACGTAGAAAATAAATAAAGCCACGTCATTTTGTACCGATGGCCGGAAAAGAAAGGGGGTGTCTATTTTGCTACAAAATGAAAGGTCGTGTCTTTATTAAAACGTTTAAAAAGTGGTGTCTAATTTACAAATTCATTGAAAGGTGGTGCATTTTTTGGCAATTAACCCTATATTTAATGCATGTGGAGAATGGACCTCGTTTCGATTATGATACAAACACTTGTGTAACTATAATACAGTTCAATTATTATCTCCCTCAAAATAAAAAGTGATTATATATATATATATATATATATATATATATATATATATATCATTTTTCAATATTCGATATAAAAGTTTATATCTGTATAGGCCTTCAATTCAATGTAGATGACTCAAATCCACATCTACATGTAAAATATATATTGCCCTTTTTGAGTTTAATCACAAATATTACTTTTAACCCCTACAAAAGGTTACATGTACTCTTTTTCAAGTAATGTAAAACTTTAGGTTCACTACCAACAAAAATTAAGAGAATACAAGATATTGTACAAGTGAAGAAGTTAATTAGGAAAAAATATGACAAAATAAAGACAGTGTTCAAGGCAAATTTAATTAAAATAGTTTCTTTAGTAAAGACCATAGTTATCAACGATTAAGTGATTTTAATTTTTTGGAAAGAAAATAATATTTGTAGAGATTATTTAATTACCAGTTGCTTATGAAAAAATAGTTTTTAGTGTTATCAGAATCAAATCATTAATTCCAAATATTTGTTTGCAATAGCAACTTGTTCCTTTTTGTGGTTTATTCAGATTCTTTATTGGCTATCCGTTTATTTGGGAATGACGATGATGGAAAGAAGTACATTGAGACGGATCAAGCTTCCTCCGTTAGTGGAATTTATTAATTCTGGTATTGTTACTGGCTTTAAGCATATGTTTAGGGAAGCTAGTTTACTTGTACATTCTTTAGCACATTTTGGTGCCGAGAGTATTGAATTATGTACTCTCTCCGTCCCGATTATATAGTCTAATTTCTCCTCACACGTAGATTAAAAATATCCCCTATTTAATATTTATGACTTTCAAACTTTAAGTTATTAGTTTTTCAATTTTCAATAATTAATAAGGGTTTATTTGTATATCACCATTAAAATTAATGCTACTTATAGTAATGAGACTATATAATTGGGACACCCCAAAGTAGTAATAGGGACTATATAATCGGGACGGAGGAAGTATGTAGAACAATAATTTTCCTCATTGGTTGAGGGAGTTTACTTGATTTATAAAAGGACTTTCTTTTAAAAAAAAATAGTTATTTTATGTAAATAAATACTCTTTCCGTTTCAATAAGTGTTATTCTAACATTTTAATTTTATTTCACAAAAAATATCATTCTACACAATTAAGGTAAAAATTTCACATTTTTCTCATACATGTCCTCATTTAATTGCATTCAAACAATCATATTTAACTCAATTAATGTATTCACATGAGAGTTTATAAAATAAGTTGATTATCTAATTAATATCTTTATTAATATGTGTGCATTCATCCAGACTTATTTAGAAACGGAGAGAGTAGATAAAAGTCTAGCATTAATTATCTATGAAACTTAAAATGAAGGTCTGGGTCTCCATAGATTTTAAATTTTATGTTAGTGTTGTATATTTCATTTCATATGGATACAGCAAACTATTTTTTTTATTTGTTTTGGTGGTCTATCTAATTTAAGAAAAAAAATATAGTGTTCTATATTTCATTTCATGCGTATACAGCAAACTATTTTTTATTTGTTTTGGTGGTCTATCTAATTTAAGAAAAAAAAAAATACAAACATAGTCTTAATATTGGGGGGGGGGGGGACATAACACCATTAGATACACTCATTATGAGGGTTTTTTTTTAAAAAATTTAAATTTTAAATTTGTGTGTTATTCAACATGTCCAAATTTTTATAAATTAAATAAATTGACATCCAATCCAACATACAATTTGCTTGTCTCTTCGAGCCCGTCATGATTCGACTGTCAATTTTTAAAAATAACGTCAAAGTGATCACAATTTACATGTTTAGATTGAAGGTCAATTTGTTTTATAAAAATTTGGAGATATTGAATAACACACAGATTCAAAGTTTATACTTTAATCTCCTGCTTTTAAAGTTCACATTAAATTTACAACTAAGCTCAAAGTACGTTCATGATTTTTAAAGCAACTAATCCAATAATTAATGAAGTATTATTATGGAACAGATGGAATAGAGTAAAAAATCAAATTTAAGTTACTACACATTTTTTAAATTTTTTTATAAGAGGAGACTTCTAAAGAAATTAAGAGTCCCGGTGGTATAGTGAGGTTGTTTGGAGACCAAATGTCACAGCTTCGAATCTCCTCAATACCACAAGTCTGGTGTGTGGAAAAAAAAAAACATCACACACTCTGAACGACGTAGTTCGGGCCCTTTGCACATGACTAGTCCTAAACCTAATCACAAGCCAAAGGAATAAGTGAGTTGACTTGTTCAAAATCATGTGTGTTTGACCTAACATGAGAATTTTGGTGGCAACATAAGTAGGCACCCCATTTATTCAAAAAGTTTGAAAAAGATGGGACAAGAGGAATCATCTTTGATTGTGTCTACAGAAACTGCATCTTCTTCCTCCAATAATTGAATGATATTCCAACCTCAAAGCCTGTTGTTAATGGCTTGTGAAACTGTAGTGAGGATCCAATTTCTTGCAAATAATTCACTTATTAGTAGTGCATGTGTCCTAGTCCCTCCCCCCTACATCCCAACTCAATTCGACATTACGAGGTCGAAACTATTACAATCCTTGATCCACCAGTACTGGTCGGATAAAGTATTGGGGGATACTGCAGTTGTTTTTGAACTTATTGATGATATATACTGGATGACAGAAGGACTTAATTTTAGTGATGATAAGCACGGCCTTAAAATGGAAAATCGCGATTTCAACTCTTAATCGCAATTTTGGTGGCGGACGAGAGTCGAGCACCCTGGGGCGGGCTAAGAAAGGGACTCTGCACTCTAGTTTGGTGAAGGAAACATCTAAAGGTTGTAAGTTGGAGCAAATTAACCACTAATTATGGGGAAGGCTTTTTGAGCAACATTGGATGAGAACCTAGGGTTGAATCAATCTAAAAGAAGTGGTTCTAATTTGATGGATGAAGAGGAAAATGAAACATGGTCCCTTCCACTTAGAAGGGCACACAATCATAAATCTTAATTGAGAAAAATGCAACTTTTCTCTCCATTATTATTTAGCTTTTGTATGAAATTCTTTGGCCCCAATTTGGTTCAATATGGCATGTGTCATCAAATGGTATATACCATTAGATTCATAAAGTAAGAGTTGTGGATGATAGAAGGAATTAATGATCAAGACGAATCGAAATATATTATTTTATTTTGTAGGAAAAATTTAGTAAATATTTATAGATGATTATCTTTATATTTTCCTAATAAATGTAGTTTTTTCTCTCTCCCTAACAAATGCAAAGTTAAAATTGGGACATAGAGTGAGAAAATATGTAAGACTCAAATATTTTGATACAAACTAAAAACTCTAAAACAATATATATTTTGATACAGATGGAGTAATACTTATCAATTAATATGCATGCATCTATCATTGTTAGGATTGTGCAAGGACTGATCGAACCAAAAAAATCGGACCGGACTGCCCGAAAATTGGGATATTCGACCAGTTTTGACATACAATTCAGTAGGTCCGATCCTAATTTAAATGGACCGATTTTTTTTTTGGTTGGTCTGGTCCTAGGAAAAATGAAAACGGACGGACAAGCCCAACTGAATAAGATTATTATATTAATATATATATATATATATATATATATGTGTGTGTGTGTGTATATATTAGTTATATAGTTATATGTATTAGTGTATTACTATTAATATTTAAATTTATTGTAATATTATATCATATTCAGAATATTTCTAATCAGTAAACTACTAAAATCTTGAAGTGTAGAATAGAAATTATTAAAATTAAGGAAGAAAACACAAAAAATTCAATCGGACCGGTCCGGTCCTAAAATCTTATTCGGTCGGTCCAGTCCGTAAAAAAATTTCATTCGATCCATTCGATCCTACCTTGTCGGCCGATCCTGGACCGACGGTTTGCACGACCTTGATTCATGATGTTTGTACAATATATACAAATCAACTAATACATGTCATGTAAATAGTGTCAAAAGACCATTTTACCCCAGCATTCAATCCCTTTCTTTTAAACATTGCTTCCATGGAAATTTTTTTATACAACCACACTATATGTACGATACCTGGCTTCTACTAGGGAATGCACTGTTTATGATATTTAAAATATATAAAAAAGGATTAAAATATATAATTTATGATTGATCATCGTTCATTTAGTTGTTCATATCAGTCTTTCTTACTTTTGTAGCCTTGATCTAACATAAGTTTTATTATATCCAATTTAATATTCAAAGGAAGAGTCCGATCAATCACTTCCCACTCAAAATTACCCTACAACACAACATATATATCAAACAAGATCCTCTAAATTTGAGGCATAACATGATCTCTCTTGAGTTGACATTAGAAATTATTGCATCTTCACTAATCATATATAAGTCAATATTTACACATTCAATTTATGGAGAAAAGAAGTAAATGGTTTTTGTACTATATTTCCAAAAAATTAAGAGCAACCATCAACTTCTCAATCAATTTGAGATTTCTGTGTCAAAAAATAGTGTTGTGAGTGATTCATGTCAGCTCTTTTGGGGAAGTGAAGGCCTTCTTTAATTTCATGTTTGTAGGTATGGTCCAGCTCAAATCCAACAAGTCAATTTGTCTCTTTTTTTTTTGTGCCCCCCATTGCTTTTAGGCTTTCTATATTTTAATTTAACGTTTTATCTTTGTCGTTTGAAATCTGAAAAAAATGTTTCGAATGGCTAGCTACATCTTTTTATCTTTCTCTTTTTATACCAAAAAAAAAAAAAAACCATTTTTATGTCTTCTTATTGTTCAGCCTCATGAGTCTCCATCATTAGAATACAAACAATCTTTTTGGAGTTTTGTCTTGATCAATATGAGATCTTCTATATGGTGAAAAACTGAAAATAATGTTTCGTTTACAAATTTTATTTTAACAGTATTTGTTGCATTACAATATTGATATTATTACATACAGTACGTGGAATGTATAATATTATAATAATAAATAGATAAAATATGAATTAAAGCAAATTAAGATACAACTGAAAGTTAATAAAGTCAAACCACTACTTATAATCAATAAATTATATGTTTTTGTGATTTATTATTATTATTATTATTATTATTATTATTATCATAATTAATGTATTGATGATCTTGCCTATATTTTGTTTTCAAAATAAACTTAATTTTGACCAAAACCATAAATTGACCATTTTTTTAATTTTCAAAATTAAATAGCACCATAAGTGTTAATTTTAACATCCGTGTATTGAATTTAATCATTTGTATGTTGAGTTTTAGCATTACATTTTCAAAAAATAATTTATGAAATTACCACAAATTTTCCATACATTGAACCATCTAATTGGATGATGATTCAAATTTATCCATATATATATATATATATATATATATATATATGTAATTATGTATATATAGGTTATCATCGGAGTAGATCCTCTGTGTTCAATCCTACAATATTTGGTGTGCCATAAATTTTTTTTAATATACCATAATTGGGAATGGATGAACCCTAAATAAAAAAAATTAATTAAATTTAATTATAATAAATTAAAAATTAATATATATATATATATATATATATATATAGGAAAGGGTTCAAATGAGAACCCTCCCCCCATGTGGGAACTAGGAACCAATCCTAACTCTTCTTTGATTCAATCTGGACGGCTAGATTAAATTAAATTTAAGTGGAGGGCGGTGTCATTATTGTAATTTTCGGCAACTTTGATGGCGGGGGGTTAATATAGTAATTTAATAATTCTTCCTTTTGTTCAGTTTTTGTTTCCATCTTCATCCTTCCGCTTCTCTCGCTCGCTAAAATCTTTCCTTAAATCTGATCTTTGATCATTTTCGATCTTCATCGTTCATAATTTTCGTTTAGATCGCGTTTGTGATTTCTCAACATCCTTTTATTTCTGTAATTATCTATTTATCGTGAAGTTTCTACATCTGTGATTTCATGGCGACTCCGGGTATGTTGTTTATTTTACAACGTTTGATTCAGTTTTGTAATTTTAGTATCGATTAATTTTGCAATTCCTTATATCTGCATTGATTTTACAGTTTGTTCTGTTGGAGTTCATTACAGTTATGTTGGTGTGATTGATTTGATATGTTTCTTTCAGTTCTGTGTTGTATTAGTTGTTTTTTAATTGTTAGGAATTCTAGGATTTAATACGATAATATACAGAATATGCATTAATGTGATCTGTTTATTTGAAGTATCATGTCATATAAGATGTTTTAGCCTATGAATATATTCGTTTTAGCATCGAATGACATACGTTTTAACATGATAACATGCTGGTTTTATCTTATTTATAATGCACTCTCTTAAATATGTCATACAAACCATGTTTTGCTTTTTTTGCTTTTTTTCTTTTTTTTTCTTTTTATATGTGTGTATTTTTGTGACTCGGCTACACAATGTTACACACACCATGCAAATATTAGAATAGTGTACTGATAAAATATATGTTGCATGATGCTAGAATGAGATATATGTCATGCTAAAAATCAATTTATATGTTGATTTTGTGTCTGAACATTTCTTGATGTGATTATATTATGATTTTACCTTGTTCAGTTTATAATTTTTTGATTTTAATGTGTCAGCTTCTTCTGTTTCAAGTGACCGTAGTAATATCACTGTAGAGATACCTCCTGGCATGACAGAATACTATATACTTAATTGTGAATTGAAGTCAACTCTTGAACAAAGGTTTAAAACTCCGAATGATGGTGTGAAATTTTATAGGATCTATGCAGAATCATCTGGTTTTGATATTCGTCTTTGATCAGAGAAGAAATCTAAAGATGGTACAATTATATGGAAATATGTTTACTATAGTGGACAGGGTGAGAAGAATACAGCAGTTGAGGTTGGTGATTCGAGCAATGTAGTTAAAATAAAGAAGCGTAGAGTCTCTAAGAGATATAATTGTAGGGCTCGTATTGTGTTCAAGTTTTGTTCTAAGAAAGGATACATTCTCACCCGTTAGTTTCAGATTATTTCAAAAGATTTCTCAAGGTGAACAGGAATTTAGATGATGTGCACAAGAATTTTGTTTTGAATTGTGCTAGAGCAAACATAGGTCCAATGAGATGTTATAGGCTTTTTAAGGAAACTGTTGGGAGCTATTTTGATGTAGGTTGCACTGGAACTGATTTAAAGAATTTGCTGATGACTTGAGAGCATACATTCATGGGGTTGATGCTCAAATGGTATTAGATAAGTTTCATTTAAGGCAACAATCATATGCTGGGTTTTTTTTTTTTTAGTATTGTGTTGGCAAAGAGGAAAGATTGACACGTATTTTTTGGGCCGATGCCCTGTCAAGGAGACATTATGTTGCTTTTGGTGATGTTGTTTCATTCGATTCAACATATAGTTTGAATAGGTATGTGATATTTTCTAATTTTAACATTATCTGTATAATCTGAAGTATAACATAGTTTTAGCATCTTGGGTATAAAGTTTTAACATTATGGATATATCATTTTAGTATTATGTTCCATATATATTACCATTGATTCCATGATGTATTTTATTTCTTCCAGTAGTACTTAGTATTTTCTATTTTGTTTTAATGATAGGTATAATATGATATTTGCTCCTTTTACTAGGAAAGACAATGTTACGTTCTTGTTAACTTGGCTATTTTTTTGATATCTTGCTGTAATTGTTGAAATAAACTTGTATGGTATTTGGTAGAAATGGGGGAAAATGTTGTAGAAGAAGAGGTGGAGGAATTAAGATTTTTAATTTGCTGCTCTAAAAAGGCAACCATGTTCAACTTATATATTACGCTGACATGATTCTAGTACAAGTAGGGTTATACCCTAAGTTTAGATTAAAATCCAACCATATACTAAAACTATCGGGCCACATGCCACTTCTTGGAATTAAACAAATTGGCCTAATGCCCTACAATTAATTAAAACACTGAGCCCACTCAACCCACTTTCATCATCAATCGGTTCCATTACCCACAAGAATCAAACCCGCTTTCTTAACCCGCAACAATTCCATCACATTTCTTAATAGCCAGAGACGTAATTTCTTCCCCAAGATTGTATTTTTTCTGCACAAAACCCCCATCTGCCACCCTACCCATCTTCAATTCATCATTCAAACCCTGGTTCATAACATTACTCCCCCCTTCGAAGCATCCTTGCCCACAAGGATGGAGTTCCGGTGTAGCACTAGTGTCAGGTGGAGGTCTCGATGAATCGGGTAAATTGAAACCCAATTCGTCAGTAGCTGGTGAAGGATTGACTTCTGCAAGGGAGAGCAAGCCGTTATCAGCGAACGAGGGCAAGGTAGTGGCCGGAGTAATCGCCGGACTCAGCACCTGTTTTAGAAGAGAAACATGAAAGACTGGATGAATGCGAGCCCCGCTGGCAACTCAAGACGGTAAGCAACTTTTCCCACCCTCTGTAAGATTTTATATGGCCCGTAGAACTTAGCTGCGAGTTTCAGATTCTGCCGTAAATTGATGGAACTTTGGCGGTACGGTTGGAGCTTTAAGTATACTAGATCCCCTTCCTTGAATTCTCGATCAACTCTCTTCTTGTCTGCATAAACCTTCATTCTATTTTGGGCGGAGTGAAGGTTTTCCTTTAGGTCAAGAACAATCTGCCTTCGTTCAGTTAAAAAATCCTTGACCTCATGATTACTTGTAGGAAAGTTGCTCTGCAGGGAGAACTGTGGAGGTAGATACCCATAGAGGGCTTGAAAGGGTGTAGTCTTGAGGCTACTATGGTAGTTTATATTATACCAAAATTCAGCTAGGGGTAACCAAGTTAGCCACTCCTGCGGTCTGTGATGTACCATGCACCGCAGATACGTCTCTATACACCTATTGAGCCGCTCAGTTTGACCGTCTGATTGGGGATGGTAAGCTGTAGACATATCCAACCTGGTGCCAAGCAACTTAAATAACTCCTTCCAAAAAGAACTGAGGAAGATCTTGTCTCTGTCACTCACTATACTGAGAGGTTGGCCATGTAGCTTATAGATGTTGTCTAAGAACACTTTTGCAATGGATTGGGCTGTATATGGATGGGTTAGGGGTAAAAAATGCCCATATTTGGTGAACCTATCAACAACCACCAAAATCACATCCTTTCTGGTAGACTTAGGCAGCCCTTCAATAAAATCCATGGACACATGTGTCCATGCCTGCTCAGGAATAGTGAGTGGTTGCAAAAGACCAGGGTATAACCCTCCTATGGGTTTACAAATACAGCAGGCCTCACAAGCTTTAACCCATTTGGCTACATCTTCTTTCATATTTGGCCAGTAGAAAAGTCTTTTTAGTCTCAAGTAAGTTCCAAGGATGCCAGAATGCCCCCCATAAGAAGAATTATGCATCTTTGTCAGCACCCTTTTTCTCATGTCTCCATTATTACCAACTGCCACCCTTCCTTTGTAGAGAATTAAATCCCCTTTTAGAACAAAATCAGAGTGTGATGTGCTATCCATGGTTTTGTCTTGCAAGATGGAAGTAAAGTAAGTGTCCCCTTCATAACTGTCTAACACTTGTTGCACCCACTTAGGAGATATAGTAGAGAGTAAATAACACTCTGCCTCAGTTGGTGGCCTCCTAGATAGAGCATCAGCGGCTTTGTTCTCTACCCCCTTTTATATTGAACCTCATAGTGAAAACCCAACAGCTTCGGGATCCATTTCTGTTGCATAGGTTGACAATCTTCTGATCCAATAGATGTTTGAGTGCCTACTGATCTGTTCTAATAATGAATTTATGTCCTTGTAGGTAATGCCTCCACTTCTGCACTGCCATCACTTAAGACATAAGGATTTACTCATAAAAGCAATAGGCCGACCACCTTGCATTAGCACAGCACCAATTCCCTTACCACTAGCATCCGTTTCCAGCTTAAAAGGTTTTGTGAAATCAGGCAGTGCCAAAACGGGGGTGGTAGTCATAGCTACCTTCAAATTCTCAAAAGTTGCCATAGATTCTGGACTCCACTGGAAAGAATCTTTCTTCAACATGTTTGTCAGCGGCCTACTAAGTAACCTATAGTCCTTTACAAACTTCCTATAATAACCAGTGAGGCCCAAGAAACCCCGTAGCTATTTGAGTGTCCTTGGTTGTGGCCACTCGACCATGCTAGATATTTTTTCTGGATCAGTGGCTACCCCCTCTCCAGAAATGAGATGCCCTAAGTATTCAATCTTTGTTTGAGCAAAATGGCATTTGCTCTTCTTAGGATACAATTTATGCTGCCTGAGAACACTTAATACCTCCTTTAAGTGTTGCAAATGACACTCCCATGTTGGACTATAGATCAAGATATCATCGAAAAACACAAGAACTGACTTCCTTAAGAAAGGTCTAAAGACTTGATTCATAAGAGACTGAAATGTGGCTGGTGCATTGTACAAACCAAATGGCATGACCAAAAATTCATAGTGACCATTGTGTGTAGTAAAGGCAGTCATGTACCTGTGCTCTGGTTGCATCAAGATCTGGAAATACCCCGATCTTAGGTCAATTTTGGAGAAGAATTGTGCCCCATGTAGTTCATCCAGCAGCTCATCAATTATGGGGATGGGATAATCATGTTTAATGGTAAGCTCGTTTAGGTACCTGTAGTCCACACACATTCTCCATGTAGAATCTTTCTTTTTTACCAAAAGAACCGGGGAAGCAAATGGGCTTCTACTGGGCTATATCATCCCAGCAGATAATAACTCAGCTATAATTTTTTCTATGGCATCATTTTGATCATGAGAAACCCTGTAGGGAAACTGGTGCTTGGGTACACTTTCTTGTTTAAGACTGATTTTATGTTCTATTCCTCTTGCAGGTGGTAATTCATTGGGTTCTTCGAATATATCCACATAAGCTGTGAGGATACTCTGCAAATCTGGGTGATCATCTGCATAATCAGGTTTGGCTTTTAACCAATACATTTCCTCTACCTCAGAAGCTTGGTTTTTATGCAACATCTTGTAGAGGCATGGGGCAGAAATGAGCCGACATGATCCTTCAGTAGTAAGGGCCTGTACCTTAACCCTCTTTCCTAGCCAGGTGACTGTAAAAGTCATTTTGATGTAATCCAATTCAATAGGAGTGCATGTCTTGAGCCAGTCCCCTCCCAAAATAAGATCACTTCCCTCACGATTCAATATCCTAGGGGCATAGCTAAATATGTGCCCCTGCATAGTCCACTGAAAAGCCCTTCACTCTATGAGAACTAACCATCCTTGTGCCATCAGCTATCTTAACCAAGATGGGTTTGGCTGGTTCCAGAGCGCATCCCAGCTCCTTAGCAACAGATTCCTTAATGTAGCTTAAAGAGCTACCAGTGTCCAGTAAAACATGTAGTTCAGTGTCACCTATCTGTCCAATCACATTCATGGTAGTAAGACCACCTTCCCCAGAGATAACATTTAAGGAAATTGGTACCTCTTCTAAGTTAGCATGGGGGTCCTAATTAGGTGGAATCTCTTTAGGGATATCAGAAACTGTAAAGGCTTCTTCCTCTGTACTAATGATCATATATGAAATATTTGAGCTGTTTTGTTTACACTTGTGCCCCAAAAAGAATTTTTCATCACAGTTGAAACACAAATTCTTTTCCCTTCTAGCTGCCATCTCTGCAAATGTAAGCATCTTGAACCCTGTTTTAGAGGTTATATTGTTTGCCTTTTGTATTGGTTGGGATGGTGGATCATTCCTCCTGTAATTGGTGTACTGGCTAGGTGGTTTCCCAGCCCCTGCTCCTTTAAACCTCTTCATCATTGCCTCCATGTTAATAATTTGTTGTCGCCCCAGCTCAATTGCATGGGAAAGAGTAGTTGGTATGAACATATGGATAGCAGATTGCACCTCCTCACTGAGTCCACTGATGAAACTGGATATAAAATAATCCTCAGAAAACTTTACTCCACCCAACATAGACATACAAGCTTTGAGTTCTTCAAATTTGTCCACATAATCATTGTAGAGACCCGTGTGTTTCAGCTTATTGAACTCTGAGATTATCTTGGAGTCTTTCAAGTCCTCAAACCTGGCAGAAACGATATCAATAAACTGATCCCATGAAATCTCTGTTTGCATCAAAGAGGAATTCTGATACCACTGGGCAACCTTCCCTTCAAAGTTCATAGTTGCTAGTGTGACCTTCTGGCTATCATCCAGATTAGTAATAATGCTGAAATAACCTTGACATTTGAGTACCCATGCCCTGGGACATGTTCCATCAAATTTTGGGAAATCAACCCTAGGGAATGGGGAATGATTATTGTCCTTAGAACCATCATAGATCATTCTACTCCTGCCTGAATAGAAATCCCTACGGCTACTACCCTCATAGCTATTCCCAAAAGGTGGGTCTCCTAACAGAGATACATCATCATCCTTCTGTGGTGTTTTACTGATATTGGCAAGTTGTAACTGGATAGTCATTAACAAATTAGTCATGTTATCGAATTTACCAGTGTGTTTCTCCATTTCAGAACTGATGTTGGTGATCTGCTACTGCAATCTGGATTCAACAGCCTCCCTTTTGCTGGAATCGGCTTTGAATGTCTGCTCCAATTGCTTGTGTTGTTCCTGCAGCTCGCGAACGCATGTCCCTTCAGCCATGGAAGAACCTGGCTCTGAAATACCAAATGTTACGTTCTTGTTAACTTGGCTATTTTTTTTATATCTTGCTGTAATTGTTGAAATAAACTTGTATGGTATTTGGTAGAAATGGGGGAAAATGTTGTAGAAGAAGAGGAGGAGGAATTAAGATTTTTAATTTGCTGCTCTCAAAAGGCAACCATGTTCAGCTTATATATTACGCTGACATGATTCTAGTACAAGTAGGGTTATACCCTAAGTTTAGATTAAAATCCAACCATATACTAAAACTATCGGGCCACATGCCACTTCTTGGAATTAAACAAATGGGCCTAATGCCCTACAATTAATTAAAACATTGAGCCACTCAACCCACTTTCATCATCAATCGGTTCCATCACCCACAAGAATCAAACCTGCTGTCTTGACCCGCAACAATTCCATCACATTTCTTAATAGCCAGAGATGTAATTTCTTCCCGAAGATTGCATTTTTTCTGCACAAAACCCCCATCTGCCACCCTACCCATCTTCAATTCATCATTCAAACCCTTGTTCATAACAGACAACCATGGTAAATGTGTATGTTTTGGTGCTAGTTTTCTGTTAGGTGAAGATAATGAGTCGTATTCTTGGGTATTTGAGAAGTTTCTGAAATGTATTGGGAATTCTCCTGGTATGATAATCACTGATCAAGAGCCTGCATTGAAGGTTGCAGTAGAATAATTATTTCCTACTTCTAGGCATAGGCTTTGTATGTGGTATATCATGATGAAGGTTCCTAAAAAGGCTCCTCGTACGCTGAGGAAAGATGATTCTTACATGAAGAGATTGAGTGATGTTGTGTGGTCAGATTACAATGAATCTTCAGATTTTGATTTGAAATGGAATAATATTATGGTAGACTATTGTTTGACTAATGATAGTTGGTTCAATTCTATTTTCAACATTCGATAATATTGGATTCCTGCTTATTTTAAGGAACTGCCAATGAATGGGCTCTGTAGAACAACTTTAATTCTGGGCTGTTGTATGATGTTGATGATGACAGTAAAATTACTCACACAGTTACGTACAACAAGAAAGATGATACTGTTGTATATAGCTGTAAGAAATTCATTAGGGATGGCATATTATGTTCTCATGTTTTTCTTTTGTTAAAGCATCATAGTTTCAATACCACCTAAATATATTGCTTCCCGCTGGACTAGAATTGCATTAGTTAAGCATATTCATGGTGGTGGTGCTGAGTTATTTTGTAAATTTCTTGTGTCGGATAATAATAGGAGTTTGTTAAATCAGTTATTTTCATAGTTTTATTCTTGTTTGGGCTATGTTGAGCGTGATCCTTAGAAGATGAATTCATTTTTAGTTGGCCTGCAGAAGTTGAAAGTATTGTTTCAATGTAGTGATATGGTTCTACTTCACATAGCAAGCCGATGATGTTTGAGCAATTCTACGGTTTACGTGCCCTTTCTGAAGTTGTTGTTCATCCACATATTCCAGTTAAAACAAAAGGTAGCAGCAGTCATTTGATATCTAAGAAGGAGACAAGGAAGAGAGAAGAGAACAAACCACTCAGAATGTGCGGCAATTGCCACAAGTTGTCAGATCATGATGCTAGGAACTGTCCAGCTTGATATTATTATAGTGATTGGGCATAGTTTAATATCATGTTTTACCATGCTTGTGAATTGTTTTCAGCACATTCATTTTTAAGAATATATATGATTTTTAATAAAAGTGTTTATGACATTTCCTTTGCGGTAATTATATTACTATTAAGTTTTATTAACCATAATTATTGTTTAGAATATGATGCTAAAATAACGGAAGCATGAGGTTAAATACGTTATCTTATTCCCATTGCATATTTTGTTTATCAAAACATGCTGAAATGAGATATGCATGAGGTTAAAATGATCAAAGTAGGAGGCTAAATTTGATGTGACATTTTCCACTATGGTTTACCATTCCTAATTAGGATTTATTACGTTCCAATTAGGGCTCATCTGATCCTAACTAGTAATTATGGATTCTCATTAGGGTTCACTATCCCCAAATAGGGTGTATTGCGTTTCATTCCAATGAAATCGCCGTTCCATATTTTATTTATCAACAAATGCTAAAATGAGAAATGAATGAAGCTAAAATGATCGAAGTAGGAGGCTAAATTTGATGTGACATTTTCCACTAGGGTTCACCGTTCCCAATTAAGGTTTATTACGTTTCAATTAGGTCTCATCTGATCCCAACTAGTAATTATGAGATTCCCATTAGGGTTCATTGTCCCCAAATATGGTGTATTGCGTTACATTCCAATGAAATCACCGTTCCATATTTTATTTATCAACACATGCTAAAATAAGAAATGCATGAGGCTAAAATGATATAGTAAGATGCTAAATTTGATGTGACATTTTCCACTAGGGTTCACCATTTCCAATTAGGGTTTATTACGTTCTAATTAGGGCTCATCTAACCCTAACTAGTAATTATGAGATTCTCATTAGGGTTCACTGTCCCCAAATAGGGTATATTGCATAATTGCGTTTCATTCCAATGAAATCACTGTTTCATATTTTGTTTATCAACACATGCTAAAATGAGAAATGCATGAGGTTAAAATGAGCTAAGTAGAAGGCTAAATTTGATGAAAAATGGTATTATACTAAAATCAAAAGAACAATACCATGTTGGTACAAACATGTATACATACTAACAGTAACATTTCCAAATATCCATCACAAAACATCTGATACTAATATTCATGAACCTAAACTAACAATGATCAGCTTAATCTAATATTTATAAAAATAATATTCATGATAAATCTGTCTTCGGGGTAGTAGTAGTATTTGTAGAAATTTGATTAAGATTACAAATTATTCTGTAATACCCCGAAATATTTTAGAAGATTTTATTCAACTTATGTTACCCTCTAATAAGTTAGAAAATAAGCTGGGTCCTTAAAGGACTCAAATAAAGGAAAATCGCAGTTACGGAAATCTGTTAAATCTAATTTGATCAAAAATTGCCTTAAAAATATGTTATGATATTTTTCTCGAGTTGATAGAAAATGTTTCAAGAATCATGCCAACCTTTGAAATTTCAAATTTCGAGTTCAAATGAACTCTTGGCACAACTTTAAGTTGGAAAATAATAAATTTAATAGAAAAAGGCACATCCGTCATTATCCAATTTTTTTTCAAAAGATTATCTTATTCGTAATTATCCTATTTTTTCCATCATTATCCTCTTTTTTTTATTCGTTATTATCCTACTTATTTTTCCTCTA
The DNA here is from genome assembly GCA_026008535.1 of Perilla frutescens. Taxonomy (NCBI): domain Eukaryota; kingdom Viridiplantae; phylum Streptophyta; class Magnoliopsida; order Lamiales; family Lamiaceae; genus Perilla; species Perilla frutescens. The sequence continues at coordinate 45,126,156 of BRKX01000018.1, forward strand.
TAAATAGGAGCTTAAGGTTTCATTTTTCATTCATTTTCAAAATCGAAACGCCGAGCAGCTTCCAGAGAATGTACGACTCTAGTTTCCTATTTCAATTTTGAAATAGTCATTTTGAAGGTGTCAACGTATAGATCACGAATACATGATTGAAATGATGACACGAAGGATGATCACGATGGAAAATCATCGTGACCGCCGCCAATTCCTCAGAGAAGGTACTTTCTCCGATTCTGGTCATTTGGACCGATGAATTTAGAAATTTCAAGTTCTAAATATGCTTATATTTCGATTATCTTTAATTCTACCGATTCCGATTTTTGATGTTGTGAGTTTTCGGTATTTTTCCCCATTTTCATTTTATGTAAATCTCAGATCTACTCTTCCTGGATAGTCATATTAGAAATCTTCTTTTTATAAATAGTCTTTGATCATTTGGATCTTGTAGTTAACCGGAATAGATTTTTGATTTCTCGTCGTTTGAAATCCGAATCCGAATATTATATTATAAATCTGCTCAGTTCGAATTTATGTTCTAACCGTCCGATCTTTGATCTGATTACACCATTAAATTTCTTATTTTCTGCACTATCAAAAATTGTACTTTTGAACGAAAATCCAACGAGTATCAAGCTCGATCGAGACCGATACATTTTCAGCTAAAATCTGTGAATATTGTTACCGAAACTCCCGTTTCACCCATTTTGGGTCGTCAAATCGAAAATGTTTCTTCTCGAAAGTTGCTCCAAATATTATTTCCTATAAGCCTGCCAAGTTTCGCGATCTTGTTGCGAGTGTTGAATAATTTCAATTATTTAAAGTAGACAGTTATTTTTATACCGGGAGCATGTATTATCGAAAAATTCTAAAATTCTCATTCGTTAGTCTTGGCATATATAGTATCATTCCTGAATATTTTCGTAATTTCCGAGTGGTTAAAAAGTGTTGTGGTGGATCTGGTAAAATTTGGATAAATGACAAGTTTTGGAAAGAGACCTCTGTCAAATTAGTTGATCCCAGTAAAGCAAGAATAACGTTTTGGAATTTATTTCCTTCTTCGTCGAAATTATTCAAGGTCTCTAGAGTCGCGCAATCTATTTTAGAATAGAATAGAATTAATAATAGTTCCGTTTATAGTAGATTAATTCCCGAAGATATAGCGATTATCCTGAGTTGAAGTTTACCTTCTGTAGTACCAGCTGAGCTAGAGAAAGAGTATCAGGGTTGATTCTTCAGAAGTTAGCTTTTCAGAATCATGAGAAAGGTGGGTTATGCTATACTATATCTTTGCAAATTGTATCTTTCGAGTTATTAAGCTCTGCTTTTGTCAAAATTGCACATGTGACTATCTGTGTTAAATATTTACATGCTATTGTATGTTGTCGGAGTCTCATAAACCAGCGCTGTGTCAATGTGAGTAGCTACAGTATGCATGCATTATTTGTCCTGCCTTACTCCTTGTCGGTGAGACTAAAATGAAACACTTATTGGTTATACTCTTTGGGTATACTATGGCCATACTCAACGTTATGCACTGGTGATGTAGTTTGGGTTGCGGACAGTGACGGGTTATACTCTTAAGCGCTTCACGATAAAATGTTTTGATGAACTTAGGTTGCTTTCAACTTTTAAACCTCCTAAGCTTCACTACCTGCATGAACACAGATAGATTACTTTAACAAAATGATTTGCATAACTTGAATTGTAAAACTTGCCCACTGAGTGCATTAGTACTCAACCCAAATCTTTTCAAATATTTTCAGGTAAGTAGGCCGGAGCTTGGAGGTGACGAGGCTGAGATATGGGCTATTATGATTTACATATTTTTCCGTTGTCCCTCTTTGTTAGTATTCTATTAAGAATTGAGCTTTCGCACTTATGATATTCTTTTGCTAAATGATAAGAACTCTGATCTTGGTATTTTGTTGATATGATTCTGCTTCTTTGATCCTGAACATTTGTTGACTTCCTAGTTAACATGTATCATATGCTTAGCTACATAATTATTCCAGGGGGAGGAAGTCTGTCTTTCGTTATGTCTATTTGATCATTCATTTTGGCCTATGGAAGGGCTTCATTTGTTCAGCATATTGGTGTCTGTTTCTTTTGTCGACCTATGAATGGGTCTATTAATTGTTGGTATTTCGTTATTTGGTTCTGTTTGGCCTATGAAAGGGCTTATTGAATTGTTACAGCTTCCATTCTTCTCTTATAAACCGTTATAAACGGGGATTCGCTCCAATTACAGAGGTTATGATGTCTAATTTTCCAGAAGGCATAACCTATCTTTGGCATACTCGGTTGTTAAATTTTATTCCAAACATTAATCCTTTTTAGACTATCACCCCGTCGTTAATTAAATTACCCCTTTCTTTCCCGCTTCTTAATTCCAACCCCCGTGCCGTCCATTTCCACGATCTTTCGGGATCGGGGCGCTACATATTCGGAGGGAAGAAAATCTTCAACACTGATCAGACCATCTTCACATGACAGGCTGTGAAGAAAAACATCAACTCGTGCTTTTCATTTTCTTGTATCTGCATAATATGATATGCTAAAAAGTATTGCACATAAAATGCTAAATTTATGAGAGGAAATGCTAAAATACAATTTTAGCAACAGATCCTCAAAACAATGCTCAAGACCATCCCACTCAATTTAAACAATGCTAAAATATATTACGCAGTTTGCTAAAATATATTACGCAGAACGCTAAAATTTAATACAGGGAATGCTAAAATAAAATTTTAGCAATAGATTCCTCAAAACAATGCTGAAGAAGCAATCCCACTCAATTGAAACAATGTTAAAATGTATTACACGGAATGCTAAAATGTATTACACAATGAGGATTTTGTAAACACGCCTCGAAATCAAATACAGGAAAATTCATGTTCTTTGTATGCTAAAATCAACATTTCTTATACAGTTAAAACAACATAAATGCTTTGAAATCACTTCACTAAATTTAACTATTACACATATTCATCATATATCTTGTATTTTTTTGGAAATCAATGAATGAGTCATGTGAAAATCTGTTTTTACAATTTTTTCTTACTTTGCGATTAAAGAGTAATGAAATCAAAAAAGGTAAGGTTGTTTTTTTACCTTTTAAAAGTTTTGAACTTGAATCAGTTTTATTTTCAGCCATTGTTGCTTTGCTTGGTTCGATTTTGATGCGAAGCGTCGTCTAGATTTCGATTTCTTGAGTTTGAATCCCGTTTTGCAGTAAGAAAATTGAATATAGGCAGTTTTTGAGTTCAGTTCTTCGCGAAAACGATGCTATAGTTCATAGAAATTTCTTTTCCGATTTTGCCCTTAATGAGACGCGCGAATTGAAGATTCTCGTTTTAATTATAAAATTACCACCGAAAATCTGATTTGATCTGGTCCATTCAAATTTTGGAATGAATGGATGAGATTGATTCCCAATTCCCACCTGAGAACTAGTTCTCACCAGATTCCATCTATATATATATATATATTCAAAAAGCGAAGAGTTGGCGCAGAAAATACTACAAAAAATATAACCAGTGATCTATTGTGAGGTCATCAACTCATCATTGCTCTCCATTTAATTAATTGGTATACATGTGGGGATTATTTTTTTGAGAGGAAATGTGTGGGTGTGTGTGTGTGTTTTTTTTTTTTGTTTTTTTTTATGGTGTACTATGTAATCAACAGACCTATTGAATTTTAACTAAACGACTATAGTGAAGGAAAACTGACGCTAGCTACAGTTGAGTAAATTGATTATTTATAGGAAATTTATTCTTTTTCAATCGTTTGTTAATTTGTTATTCTCCCTCATTATAAAAAAAAAAAAAAAAAAAAGGAAGAAGAGCGTCGCATTAGTGAAATTCATGTATAAGATATTTCGAGTTTAAGAATTAAGATTCATCTCTCCCTTCTCCCAACTAATAAAAAAAAAAAAAGATAAATGTTTTTATTTTATTTTTGTCTGCTCAAATTAAAGTCCATTTTTATTTATTAAAAACATTAATTATTATTCATCTCATTTAAATGTACTCATCACTTTGTTGTTCTTCACAAAAGTATGACCTTTGTTGTTTTACCAAAATAATTTATTTTTAAACTTTTCTCTAAGAAATTGTTATTATTTTCGTCGATTTTGAAAGTATAGAGTACATATATTTGTTCATCTTTCTCCACTTCACCGGTTTCAACCATGATCGGCTTGCCAGAGGCTAATGGCTCAGACTGTATGAACTCGAAACTTCTCAATACGTAAGTGAATCATCTCATTAGAAGGTTCAGATTCACCCCGATAAACAAGATTCCTCGTGATCGCACAAAGATACAACCATCATGAGGGGTCCACTTCAAGGTGGAGAAGAACACTCACATAGATAGATATGATCAAAGAAAGAAATATAAAACAAAGTAACAGAGCACAAAGCTCCTCTCCCTCTCTCTCTCTCTAACGCGCGCGCGCAGTAAACCCTATCCTCACACGCATTGCAAAATAAGTCAATGTGTGAGACTGTTTTTGCCCTCTCATTATAAATTACAAAAAAAAAAAAAAAAAAAAAAAGTCAATGTGTGAGACGTAGCTTAGAGTCGTGTGGGCCAGATGAAATGTGTTGGGCCGTGGAGGATAAGTATTAATATGGGCCAACAATATAGGAATCTCCAACTTTGACCCATTATATAAAATATAAAATTTCTACAGTAATAACAAAATTCAATAAAAGAGAGAGAAAAACCAATATTCACGACTCTTTTTGTCATTTCGTGCACGATTTAATACGACGGCGAAATTTTCGTTTCACGTCTTCATACTTCCGTGTCAAAATTAATTAGGAAAATTGAATGTTTTTGCTATGAACTAAAACACAATGAAATTTTTTTGTATTTTAAATTGTATGCGATTTGACACTTTCGAATTTCTATAATTTTACTCGAAAATATCCTGTTTACTCCATAGGAATTCGATTGATACAACGCAAATAAAAAATTCGGTCGATTTCGGATGCTAAACACATTTTCTATTAATTGATTTTTTTTTAGCAATTTCTATTAATTGAGTTGAGTTCAACTGCACACGTAAATTTCACTACACCATCCAAAATATTCGATTTGTACCCAACAATTGTCAAGATAGCCGAATATAGCCCAAATAAGTCATAGGGTTAATTGTAAAAAAAAAAACCACTTTTGAACAAATTTATAATTTAAACACAATAAAAATGTTATAATAATAATCGAACCTTTTAATTTATAGCAATTTTAACACCATTTTTTTTTTCAATAATTAGAATTATGATGTGACAATAATTTTCCATTATACAAATTAATTACATTTTAAGGTGTCCAGTTCAAGATTATTTTTTTCAAATTGTGTAATGTTAATTTTCCAATTGTCGAAGAATCTTCGGTGTCTATTTTACGACAAATTAAAAAAAAAAAAAAAGAGTTATTATTACAATGTTTTAAAAAATTATATTTAAATTACAAATTTGTTCAGAGTAAACCGTGAATTTTACCATGCCTTTTGACAAAATAGCCTCACGAACTCGAGGTCTACGAAAGAAGCCAACTTCAATAAAAATGATACCGACCACAATTAATTTGATATTTTTTGCTATGAAAAATCAACACTTTTGTAAAGTGATGTTTTCAAACTAAAAGCCTACGTGTACAAGTATAAAAACATGGATCCTTGATTGCCATCTTCAAAGTCTTTAGAAATAAGGAGCGAGCATAGTGCCATACCATCTAACGGGTCAATATCTATTAGACGGTACTCATATCGGGATCAAATTCTATATCCGGTAACATATTTGTAATTTTATTTTTAGAAATTAGTTCCGAACATCGATTTCGAATTAAGGAAAACAAATTATTTTCCAGACTCAGAAGATATTAGCAAGACAACATAAAATTAAACTAATAGAATCAACATGGCATCATCGGCCAGGCTCTTTACGATAAAATGGATACGATCCAGTTTCAAGACACTGTACCAAACTCTATGGAGAATGCACAAACAGAAATTTATAGCTGTGTAAAAATCAGAGAAACGGGTACCTACCTTCTACGAATCTGCAGCTCTGAACACGGTAAGTAGAGATAGAAAGAGATTGATGACGTCTAGGTACAGCGAGATAGAAGCCCAGATATACTCGTCGTACCCGTATCGCTTGATCAGATTATCGGTGTCGTAGATTATGTATCCACAGAATATTATGGCTCCTAGGCAGCCGTAGATCATTGTACTTATGTTGCCCATTGGGAAAAACATCTGCAATATAAAAGGTTGCTAAAATCAGCATTTGTATTAACTGTGTATCAATCTATCTAGATATATTTTGTAGGCATAATGAGAAACCTAACAAACGTCCACAGACCTGAATCATTCCGAACAGCATAAGTATGATGATAGCTCCGAACAGGAAAGGTCCCAAGAAATTGAAATCTTGACCTCTTTTTGCAGCCCAGAAAGTGTACAAAGTGAGACTGACAACCACGACACCAGTTAAGATAAAAGCTTCCAGAATGACTTTCCCTGCAACCATCAAAACATACGGGAAGATACATGTTATCTAGTTATCTTTAAAGAGGATACATGTTAGAATCAAATCCGTTGCATCTTCCAAGATCAAGATCAAGAGGTCCCATGTTCTGTTTCCTACTTTTCTGGTATCTAAAACTACGGTCTACGGCACTAGCAACCTTCAGCTAAGGGGAGCAAACTCAGCATTGGTTATAATACATGTTTTCTTGGTGTGTAAATCTGACCTCTGGACTTCCCTTCCTCCAAGGAACTACTTGTGTCAAACCCACACTCCTTGTTAAAAAAGTAGCTTCGACATGAAACTCAAGGAAACCATTTTTCGCATTGAGGATATCGCGCACATAAAGAGGGATATTATTGTGTAAGGATAGCTATCAAGGAAAACGTGTTTGAAGAAAGATATGGATGCTTATCCATGCACTTCATCTATTTGTGAGTTCCTATCTTTAAAACTGTGATGCCCCTTATTTAACTTCAAGAGCTGACACAAACTTTCATAGCCGAGGAGTGTTCTCATTCTTAATTAAAGCGTGGTGGTTAAATACATTCAACAATTTGCTCTTAAGTATAAATATTTTATAGAGGTAAAAAAACTAGGTGCAAACTTACATGCATCATTTGTATGCACAGTTCAGCATATGTATAAATTACAAAACCATTAGTGATTCAATCAATCATCACAGAAATAGAGCATCCACAATTTGCTCCCAATCTCCTTAAACCTCTATGTCTGGCATGACAATCATAAATGAGGAAAACCAGAGACATAATCCATACTATAACAAAAAGGCACCATTAATCCACACTTGCATAGCATACAGATTCTACTAAAAAAACACACCCCAAGTAGATAAAAGCATGATTGGCATTAGCTGATAATTTAAAAGCACCTACCTACACCCACCAACAGGAAATTCTTCTATTCATTAAAGGAATATCTCCTAATTAACACCAAAATCTCAATATGCTTTACATAGTTAAAACACGATACCCATGTCCCGCATATAACATCAAACCTCATACACATAGTTGTGGAACAGTGGAATGGCCAGATTTTCTCTCAGTCACATTACCACAAGAATCTGGAAGATCAGTGCACTCGAGCCCATCCTATGTACATATTTTTCTCCAGTTGTTTTACTTTTCACTAATCTTATCAGCTCTCTAGTTCCTTACTTTCTCAATAGCTAGAGATGGACAGACTTTTGTCTTCGGCACTACTAAAATTTTCCATTTGTTAGCTGCATTTTACATAACTTGTCGAAGAAAATATCGGAGGCCAAGACAATGGTCTACGATTCATATGTTTCAATCTGATCCAATTATGTATTCAAGAAAATCGAACATCAGTCACCCTCCTCTAGTATTACTGCGTTTTCTTTAGGTAAAACAGAATTCACTTCCTAATACGTAAATTCCTTTAAAGTCTAAATTTTAACCTAAAAACCTAGCAGATTTCGTACCTATAATTAGCAAACAACTGTATTGCAATAATAAACAAAAATCCCTAAAAAAACCAAAACATAATTAAAAAATCACAAAACTCAAAAATCAAACAAAAATACAAGTCAACAACATCTAGTTAGCTAGTATTGCTCACCACTGGTGTATGAACAACTCAGCCCGACGGCGAACGCGAGCGTCACCGTGAACACCCCGAGCAGTATATAATTCACCGGATGTTTCCGGTAATACGAGTACAGCGGGCACAACACTGCAAAAATATTCCCAAAAAAAAAACGAAAGAAGAAAATGATCCCACCAAACAAAATCAAAATCCCATAAAAAAAAAACTATGAGAAACGACGAACTTAACTCCAATAAAAAAGAAGAAGAAAAAAACCTACCAATGAAAGGGGTTATTATGAGCAGGATGTAGAGGAACAGCCCGGCATTAGTCGTGGTGAAGAAAGTCGAAATTGGGCGTACAGTGACAACAACGGCGGCGACGGCGGTGGTGAGAAGCAGCTGAATACTGACGATCGAATATATTTTGCGAATGAACGACCACCGGAGCTCCGGGCTCTCCAGCATCATCGGGTAGAGCGGCTCGCGACCGGATTCCACGTCATCTTTCCCGTAAGATTGGCCCCACATCGTCGGAACAAATCGGAGAAATTCTTGTTGGTTTAAGTCTACTAAGGAATTTTTTTTCCAAAAAATGAGTGGATTTTGGGATTTGGGTTTTAGAAAGCGTGTAAATTGGGTAGAGACGAAACTTCTTGATCTGTGTGTGTGGGGGCGTGGCGGTGATGACTCGATCGCACGTGCTGGTTTTTTGGGTATTTATTCATCTAAATAATATTACATGTTTTATATTTACATACACCGAGTAAAGTTGTCAAAACGGGCAAAGCCCGCCAGATTAGCCCGTACCCGCCATTGTTTTAGGCAGGTAAGACTTTAACTTTGAAACTCCTTTTTTTGGCGGGCCCGCCAGGTAAAGCGCGTGGCGGGGCGGGCTTTGGCGGGTAAAGCGCGCGGCGGGGCGGGTGACCCGCCAAGCCCGCCGATATATACATATGTATTATTTTTTTTAGTTAAATGGTATTTATGATTAATATGAATTATAAGATAATATCCTCATTCCCCAAATGTTTGTAAATTGTAACTTGATTAAAATTTATATGCTTGTTTAGTTGATTATTTTAATCCTATAAAAAAAAGTAGATAGTTAAAAAATAAGAGTAATTTAAATTGAAAGAAAAAAAAGACTAAAATTGCTACATACTAGGTTACGAGTTGAAAACAACATTTCATGTATTTATTAGTTAAACCTAAGAAACAAGGAGAATTGATATAATATTGTTGGAATAAAACACATAATTAGGAATATAATCTGAGTAGTGGTAGCTAAAACTACTATATGTGCTCTCATCTTTGTTCTCGGTCACATTTGTCGTCAAAATTCTCCGGCATCCGATCGGAGCTCTATTTAGTTCTAAAATATATTTTGGGCACTAAGCTACATGTTCAATTAGCAAAATTCATCAAAAATACCTATAGCAGTTCAAGGTTAATAATATATTTCTCATTATTGAAGTTTAAAACTCGAATTGCATAATAGAAACAAAAAAAAAAAAAAAACTAGAAAGCCCGTGGGCTTAGGCGGGGGCGGGTAGGACCCTATCTTTTCGGGCCCGCCCCTCTAGCGGGCTTCCCTGCCCTGCCCCGCTGGCCCGTTTTGACATTTCTAACCCCGAGTAGAGATTCTCAAATCCCAACTTGTGTGTACCAATATTAAAATTATATATTGTTAATAATGTTTCTTATAAAAATAAAATTTATTATAATATAACTAATCATAATTAATATTTATTGCTTAAAATTGAAATTTTAAAAAATTATATACCCTAAATTTGGAATAATCAACCCCAAAAATAATTATATTAAATAAAAATTGAAAATTAAATATTAAAAAATAAATAAACCCTAAATAATAATGTAAAATTACACTAAACCAAAAGAAATTAAAATTGAAGATAAAAAAAGAAAAAATAATAATAATTTTAAAATCTGACACACGGTTAACAAACACAGATTAAAACTAGAGGATTTCAAATGCCCCTCCGCGTGTATATCGAGGAAAATGTTTTATGTTATATAGTGGGTTGGACTTTTTTCCAAAAAAGTTTAGAAAAAATGCAATGGGTTGGACTTCTCATGGGCCTGGCCCATCATATGGGCTTAGCCCATTAATTTAAAGAAAGTTGATCGACCATACTTGCCCATCTTATTTTTTATTTTGATTTTCTTATTCTTTTAGATATTTTATCAATCAATATACATTCTAAAATTAAAGTGAATTAATTAAAAAAAATTACCTAGCAACTTGAGCAATGCACTTATTTAACACTAACGCATTGTCTCGTGCACTAAACTCAATAATTATTTTTTTTCAAAATAAATATAAACTCTAATTCGGATTGATGAATTTTATTGGTAATGATAAACTCTAATTTAAATGTATTGGATCATAATTGAGATGTAATAAACGCATATAATCAAAATAGTATGGATGATACTTTTAAGATTTTTGGCAATACATTTTAGTGTAACGAGTGCATGATACTTTTTTGCTCGATCTTTTTTCCTAGAGCATGGCGAGACCGGCTAACCCTACCCACCCCACCCGTCTTAAGGTATGATTTTAAGAATCTCAAGTTCCAAAGTCTAATGGGTGTGTTTGCCTATTATAATTGATGTTACAATTTTTTCTATTTATTTTGAGGATTCGAAATACATCAGGAATTTTCATATACATATTATAGTGTTTAGTAACTCATGCAAAATGAGGTCGCATGACACAACATTTATTAATTGCATATCAACTCCTAAATTTACTACTACATATATTATGTGGTGGAATGTAATGTTATTATTTTAGGATAGTATATGTTTTATTACAATTGGCAATTTGCACATATTCTATATATTGAGCTTTGATAGGTGATTTTGTAGTTACTAATTAGATAGTCCTTTACTTAGTATTTGGTTGATTCTTGAGGGTTTTGTGGCTTTCCTTTTGTGTGTTTATTTAATTTTGTAGGTCTAAAGAATGAGGGAAGAAAAAAAAAAAAGATGAAGAAATATAAGGATAACGAACCAAAAAAGATAAAGAAAAAAGGATGGATCCTCTCGATCTCGTGATCCAAGATTTATGATGTTTGGATATATATTTGTTTCAAGTTAATTGAATGTTTGATTTCTTGTAGCTGAGTTTTCTACATTTCCTTAATGATTTCGATTAATTGGAAAATTCACGAATCATATTGATTTAGGTATTTGAACATTTCACTACCTCATTATTTCCAGTTTCAATTCGTACGAAGTCGATAATGTTTCAAGCGTTTAGGTGAGTTGAGTTTTTTTCAATTACTATTTTTTAAAAATATTAAAAAAGTGGCATTTCACTTACATGCCTGATTTTATTTTATTTTTGTGTAATTTCTTTTAGTGTACTTTTTTATCTAGGTTTTTCCCATGAAGTTTGAACTGTTATTAGTTGCCTCGCGACTCGTTCTGGATTCAAAAGTCAGATCGAAATGGGGCATAAACTATCTCCTCATATCATGTCGCAAGGTTATTAGCATGACTACTAAATTAGGCTACATAATGAGGTATGTACGCTAGCTAAACCTTAATGGTTTACCCTACTTTAGGAGTGTTTCCCTATTCCGTTGTATCCGTTTTGCTTCGCCTATACTAAATAGTGGGATTATTTGCTATATCTATCCTAGATAATTGGAGCTCTAGGTGTTCCATCAGCTAAATATGCTTACTCACTTTAGCCATAGAATTGTATTCCCTTTGTGCCTGTCTAAGATGTTCTTCTAGAATATGACACACCGTGAATATGTTACCTGATTTATTATTATTAATAATATTGTAGGGTATCAGTCCCACCGGAAGGTTCACCTCTTGCTTTCCGTCACCGGCAGTTGGTCTGTACGTCCCTCAAGGGACAGAAAGTCGATTGAAGCACAACAAGGCTCAAGGTAACCTGAAACTCAATAGAATCTTTCAAACAGTGACCAAGCACACACCGAAGACCTCAAGGTAGAGATAGCGACCCAAACTCACACAGGTAACTCCACCTCGCAGAAAACCCACGACTAACCCGCCGCAAGACCCAGGATACTCACACGAAGAGACCCAGGAGGAAATCTAGATGAACTGGGACGACGGGAGAGTATGAGCACAGAGCTCCAAGCACTTTGCTTGTTCTAGGATTTGCAAGAAGTGAAGAAGAAGAAAAAGAACAGAGAGTGAGAGATGTAAGGGATGAATGAACAGTGAAGCCCCAGGCTTCTTTTAATACAGTAATGGATGGTCAAGATGGGACACCATAAATTAGAGAAATGGGCCAAGCAATTAGGCATCAACAGATGGGCCAAATTACACAACAATCTCCACCTTTGGCCCAATAGTGTGCGTTGATCTTCGAAAGGAGTATCGCATGACTCATCATTGCATTTTCTTTTCAACTCTCCTGCAAGGTCACAAAGACAAGAGGAGAAAACCAACACAAAGTTATAACAGATCAAGCAACCCAGAACTTCTTGGACAGGCTAGATGAAGCAAGCATGCTTCTCACCCTTTCAAGGAGAGTTCTGTTCATTCTCTCAGCAACCCCATTTTGCTGAGGTATATGGGGGACATATTTATGTCTCATAATACCAAACTCAACACAAAGTTGATCAATCAAAGCATTGCAAAATTCTAACTCATTATCAATTCTTAAAGTTTTAATCACTTTTCCATATTGGTTTTCAATCTGAGCTTTCTAAGTAGAAAATTTATCATACATCTCAGACTTTTTTTTCATAAGAAAAATCCATACTTTTCTGGAAAAATCATCAATAACAGATAAAAAATACCAGTTTCCACCATGAGTATCAACCTTTGCAGGCCCCTATACATCAGCGTGCAGATATTCAAGAATTTCAGAGGAAATTAGGACTAGTAACAGGAAATTAAACCCTATGTTGTTTCCCCATCACACAGTTTTCACAAAAAGGCACGTAAGAGATGTGATCAGTTCCAAATGCACCATATATTTACAGCATTTTCAGACCTTTTTGACTCATATGACCTAATCTAGCATGCCATAACATGGTTTTGTCAGTTTGCACAGAATTCACAATTGAAGGGACCAAATTCAAAGGGCTAGCATTGCAAACATACAGATTATGTTGTCTGGGAGCTTTAAACACCACCATAGCATCTTTTAAGAATTTAATTCAATCCAATTCAATCAACGTTTCTTATACAGTTAAAACCATCATCAGTTAAGCATCTTTTAAGAATTTAATTCAATCCAATTCAATCTTAGCAAGCAAACCATCATCAGTTAAGCATGCAATAGAGATTAGGTTATATCTTAGATCAGGAACATATCTAACATCCTTTAGAGTGAATGATGAACCAGAGTAAAATTTCAAACAAATTTCACCTATGCCAACAATTGGACTTTTCCTTTCATTTGCCATAGTCACAGATCTATTTTCAACAGTTTCAAGTTTAGAAAACATGATTTTACATGGAGACATATAAAAAGTACATCCATAATCAATGAGCCATTCAGATTTCAAACAGAGAATTAGACACAAAGTTCACAAAAGGTTCAGAGAACAAATCAGAGACCATAAGAACATCACCATAATTCTCAAAATCAATAGCTACATTTGCATGATTATTATCACTGGACTGCTCATTTTTCTTTTTATTTTTCTTTAGTTTATCATACATATTGGTATAGTGACCAGGTTCATTACAATTGTAACATTTTCTGTTACCAGGTCTAGATTTAGAACTATGCCTTTTCTTATCAAAGGCATAATTATGTTTAGTTTTTTCAGTAGACATCCCTCTTACATTCATAAGTTCACCATTGTTTTTGTTACTGCTACTTTGCCCATGTTTCATGTCAAGTTCTTTAGATTTCAAACCATTAGCAACAATATCATAGGTCGCAATAACCCTACCATATCTAATAGCAGATTTCACATCATTAAACTTGTCAGGAATAGCATTCAAGAGCATAGTGGCAGAATATTTCTCAATGGTGTTATCCCCTCCCAGTTTTATAGCTTGGATTAATTTATTGAAATCATCTAAGTTAGCAACAATATCCTTCGACATATCAAGCCTGAATTTGAAAAAAAAAATTCTTACAAAAAAAGGCAGTGAATAAAATGAAGTTTGAGTGTATAATACATTTAATTTTCCCTATAATTCTTTAGCACATGTAATCCTAACAACTTGCCTCATCACATAATCATGCAGACTCAACAAAATTGAAGATCTAGCACTAACATTCATTTCAACCTTTTTCTCATCAACCTCAGTTTGAACACATCCATCAAGAACAACTTTAAACACCTTTTCTTTAATGAGAATACATTCCATTTTGGTTTTCCAAATCTAGAAATCAGTTTTGCCATCAAATGGAGCAGTGTGATATGAAGAACCCATTTTAATCACAGAGATCTACACATGCACACATGATAGAGATCAGAGAGCCAGGAAGAGGCTTGAGGATGATAGAAAATCAAAAGACACTCCCACACGCAGTAAGGAAGCCAATGAGAGCTCAGATTACAGATAAGTTTACCTACTATACATAGTTCAGTTGGGTCTTTTTGTGAGTGACAGTGAAACACACAACACACAACTCCAAAAGTTATCAATAAAAAAAAGCGAGGAATGTGTAGCGGAAGCAGAGATGGCCGAAGCACAGAGCTAGGACCAACAATATCTAAGAAATCACAGAAATTTCACAAAATCATAAGAAATCACACAGATAAACAAGGATTTATGGGAGAATCACGTAGATCCAGCAGAAATCACAAATTGACTAAGGGTTAATGGTCAATACCAGAGTAGAAACCCCCACGGTTGGGGTTTCGACTTACCAACCTATCTCAGAACAAAGGCGGTCGGACGGAGTCGATGGGTGGCGGAGGGTGCCTCTAGTGAGAGTCCCTCGTGGCTCTAATACCATTATAGGGTATCAGGTCCTGCCGGAAGGTTCTGTTGATTTTGTATACTAGAAGACTTGTCTTTGTATATTTTTCTGATGATATGAAATGAAAGTTATTGCAGTCACTGTTTGCATTTAGATTATGTTCTGTAATTGTTCTATGCAATGTTCCATATACTTACATTGTAGATGATATGGTGTGGGGAGTCACACGGTAAGATCATATCATTAGAACCTTGTATTGTATTAAAGAGCTCACGGCTTAGATGGTCCTGAACACACCATCGGTACACCGTAGAATAATCTGATAAGTTAGTTTATCTTGACTAACTGATTATTCTAGTACACTTATTGTGTATTGAGGAGGATCACGATAGGATACTATTCTCTGTCTCTGACCCAGTTACTGAGAGAATAAAGATCCACAGAGTTCGGGTTCTGAACTCATGTGATATTGGCGAGCATATGTGTGCGTTGTTTATTACTTTGATTTATCAATGGGTGAGATCTTTTCGTAGACCGAATTCGATATCTTGGGTAATAACAATGTATATATGATGTCTCGAGCAGTGTGCATGAGCACCGTGTCCTGGTACGCCAGGTTGATGATGTTCTCTTGAGGAAACACAAGTTCATGTTGAAACCCTGCAGGTGGAATTTATTACGTACATGAATAAAGCTTGTGTGGTACTACTCAAGGTTTTAGATGTTAATTAATTATAGCTGTCAGAGGCTTACATAATTAATTAATGAACATTATATCTTAAACACGGGGAATGGCTGGACTAAAGGAGAAAGCATATTCGCAAATATGTATTAAATTGGTAGGTCAGTTTTACTTCTTTAGTGGAATAAAAGTAAAACTTAATTTATTTAATTATATCCTAAGTTTATTGGATATTAGATATTAAATAAATTAGTGGGCCAATTTAATATTCTTCTAGATCCCTGTTGTAGCCCAATATGACTGAAAGTGGACTGATATAGAACTTGAGATAGAGGCCCAGCCCAGTAGGGCTGGAACATGAAATTTTCGCCCCTCCATATTTATAAGAGGAGGGGGCACGAAAATTTAAGGATATTAATCATAAAAAATCAGCCCCTCTTAGTCTCTCAAAGTTATCCACAGATTTCACAATTCTATCTAGTAGATTTCAGCCCACTCTGAATCTAGATACAGTCCGGGAATACAACAGAAGATCTTGGAGTGGAATTGTGCAGTGGCCGTGTGTGACATAAGTGGTGTCATTATCATTGTTCATTCAACAACAAGATTAGATCTATAATCTTGTCCTCAGACCGTCTGTCGATTAGTAAGTAGATTCGTTTTCTATGTCTTCCGCTTTATTAGAATCGAATCTGTTTTACATGCTTTTTGATTAGACTGTGATAAACATGCATGTTACATAAAATTATGATTTGCATGAACATGGATTAATGAACAACCAAATAGATCCCGCGGTGGTTTAATTCGAAAAAACCCCAACAGGTTCACCTCTTGCTTTCCGTCACCGGTAGTCGGTCCATACGTCCCTCAAGGAATAGGAAATCGATTGAAACACAGCAAGGCTCAGGGTAACCTAAAACTCGATAGACTCCTTCAAACAGTGACCAAGTACACACTGAAGACCTCAAGGTAGAGATAGCGACCCAAACTCACACAGACAACTCCACCTCGCACAAAACCCACGACTAATCCGCCGCAAGACCCAGGATACTCGCACGAAGAGACTCCGGAGGGAATCTAGACGAACTGGGACGGCAGGAGAGTATGAGCACAGAGCTCCGACCACTTAGCTTGTTCTAGGGCTCGCAAGAAGTGAAGAAGAAGAAGAACATAGAGTGAAAGATGTAAGGGATGAATGAACAGTGAAGCCCCAGGCTTCTTTTAATGAAGCAAAAAGGGCATCGAGGGGTCGCCTTGGGAATACAGTAATAGGCGGTCAAGATGGGTCACCATAAATGAGAGAAATGGACCAGGTAATTGGGCTTCAACAGATCGGCCAAATTACACAACAACAACAACAACAATTATTATTATTATTATTATTATTATTATTATTATTAAAAGAAACATAGAGATCAATCAAGTTTATTACCCGCAGGCCCATTAATCCCTTTTCTTTTCACACAAAATAAATAATGATGTCAAGGATTTTAAAATCTAATTAAGCCCATACGCCTAGTCCCTTTAATTTTTTAAAAAACATGATAATGATTTACAAATTAACCCAATCTTAAGCAACCAAGATCGAAACATTTTTTCTTTTCAACAACACAAATATTCCGAAAATTTTCATTTTTTTTAATTTAATGGTCTCAACAATTTTTTTTTTCTTTCTGAATATTTTTTTTTTTAAACTTTGCTTTTTAAAAATTATTTATATATCTGAGTAAAAAAAATCATATCTCATATAATTAGTAACAACAATTTCCTTTCACATTCTAGACAATAGAGTAGTGAAAAAATTACATATTGTTTTATCTTAATAAATTAGGACTGCCAATTTCCAATAAAGTATAATACTAAACAAATTTGAATTAATTTTTTTTAATTTAGTCCATATTTAACAGTATAACTTTGGATATTATATTTCCATTACCTGTGATCCATTATTTAAATTTATTTTCTTAATATTTTTCACAAAAATTAGCTTGATTTAGTTTGGCTTCGATGGTCAAAATATAATATGATAAGGTGTAAGTACATTCCTAAAAATGGTTTTAGTGCATTTATTTTTGTATATTTTTTTTTTGAAAACCTTCAAATGACCTCATTATTTCAATCTTCTTCGAGCTATTTTTATATAAGTAATTTTTAATTTCTTTGCTCTTATATACTTAATTTTACCGATAAATTGGTCGTAGTAACTACAAAAGACTAATGTAATATATCCAATAAAAATACAATATTAAAAAAGAAAATTTGAAACAACAAAAATCAAAATGCAACACGCGAAAATTGAAAACTGAAAAAACAAATAGCGGGAGGCTAGACACCATTACGCGATGCACATTTTCTCTTCTCCTATTTTTTTGCCTTAGATTATTGATTTCATGTATAAAGATTCTTCGATTATCCTAGTAATTCTGTTATTCCATTAAAAAAGGTTCAATTGATTTTTGTTTTTTGATGTGTTTGAGAATTTCTATATGCCTTGCTCTCCATTAGGTTCTTGGGCTTTAATTAGATGTCGTGTTCTGTAATTTTTTGGAGGAATAATCATATTATGGCTTGAAGGATATTTTAATTAGACAAATACTTGCATGCACAAAGTGCATATAAGGTTTATTTTAGACGACCGGGTCAAATTCACGGTTCAACCCGTTTTGATCCGGGTCAACGCGGGTCAACCCGCAAAAAGATCCGGTAAAATCAGTATCAACAGTAACATTAAAAAGTATCACTTAAAATTCAAAAAGTATCACTTGTATCATTAAATAGTAAAGGGTCTGCCACTTAGTTTAGGGGTTTTTGTGGGTGTTTTAGGATTTTTTTTTTGAGCTTTTAGGGGGTTTATTTTGTGTTTTTTAAGATTTTTTGGGAGGTTTTTTTAAGATTTTATTTTTTATTTTTTTAGGATTTATTAATTTCATTTTAGGGTATAAATTTATATTTATTTCAAACAAATTATATCAATTCACTTTAATTTTAGGGTTCACTACTTTTATTTTATGGTATAAATTTTGTTGGGAAAATAAAAAAAACAAAGAAAATCGCCAATTTTTTTTTAAAAAAATTGCCAAAAAAAAAAAAAACATAGACGGATGCGTGACGCCCACGCCGTCTGATATAGACGCACATACGCACATTGTGCACACAAGAGTTCCTCTTCTAATTAAGATTATATTCAGAATTAATGGTAGGATTATGAGTTGGGCCATGTTTATGTGGTTATATTTTAATTTTGTTATTCCATTAAAAGAGGTTCAATTGATTTGGACTCTCAAACTCGAAACGTCTCCACATAATGTGAACGCACGGTCGATATTCATTAGAATTTCGAAGACAGATTGAATGAAACCGAGTTGGGCTGGCTACATTTGGCAGGTGCCTTGAAGAATCATATAATTCACAAATCTTAACTCGTAAGGTTTTTATTGCATTTATGAAACACGTTATGAAATGCTTTTTCTGTATTAGGATATATCCAAAGATTTTCTTTCATGATGAAAATTCTCCCAATTTCTGCTAATTCTTTTTGGAGTTCAGATTCTTGATTAAGATTATATGACACTAACAACACAACCGAAGTTAAAATGAAGTGATCGTACAAACGATTTGAGATCCTCTAGTTCACATTCTATGTCTCAATCTTCTGTATCACTATCAAATTTACTATTATAATAATGTTTATATTATAAAAATGGAAAATACCATATTATATTATAAATATTAACAAATTTTCAACTCTATTACAACATTCAAGAATTTATAATTTAACATCCATCATTTTCATTTATTTTCAATTCTATCCCGAACCTAATTTACCACAACAATTTATAATCTATTACGGGGCTCGCCGGAAGAAGAAAACTCTGCGAATTGAAATATTTTTTAATTTTCTTAGTCAACTAAAAAATGACAACTTTGCGCTAGTTTGGATGTTTAAGTTACCGAAAATTAGATTGCAGGATAGAGCTGGAATAAATGAAAATCTTGGTATTGAATTATAATTTTTTGAAGGTTGTGATAGAAGTGAAAATTTGTTAACAGTTTGGGATATAATATGGTATTTAATTCTTATAAAATAAAAATAACCAATCTTAATTGATATTTAGTCTTAATTGATGTTTAAAATTTTAAAAGATTGTACAATACACTCTAATAATAATTTCTCTCTCCATTTTATTTTGTTTGTTGTTTCATTTTTTTTTATCTAGAATATTAACAATTAATTTTATGGATTAATATATTCATCCCTCATATATGACATACAATCTTATTCACTTATATTTTTCTAAACTAGTGTTTTGGATAAGGTTCAAATTTGGAAAGAGAGTGTGAAAATTATATAAAACAACAAATATTTTGACACAAAATAAAAAGTTAATTCAATCAAAACGAAACGGATGTATAATTGTTAACTTATCTTAGGTTCGAATATGAAAGGATATGACTATAGGCGTGTAGTATGTGTAAGGAATGTGAAGAATGGCTTTGGGAAGATAGTTTATGATAGGGATTTGAATAATGATAAACACGTGAAAATCATTATAAGACCAAACCCGGAGCTGTAACTAAGAGTTGAAGATTGAGTTAAATGCAGCCATGATATTGTTACAATTGAAGAAGAAGATCAAAGCTTGAAGAACAATACATGCTAATCACGTATGCATGAAGATCGAGATAAAAGGAAGATCAATGTGCATGGTGAGTTTGGGAAGCTCAAGATCGGACCTTGTACTATTTCCAAACCGTGGTTCGAAGTTAGAAGCTTAATACCCGTCCAGAAGACTATTTCACGTTAGGCGTGATCACGCCTAAGCCGAAATTTGCTGACGAGCATGAAGAATAATTAAATCATGATGAGCCGATTTTATCATCTTTATTTTCGGTCATGATTAATTATTTGGAGTCCAATTTGAAGGTCCAAAGTTGTTGGGTTATTTTATCCATTAGATATATTTTTTATTATTTTATTTTTGGTCTTTTTGGAACTACCTTAAATAGAGTTCTAATTAAGGTAGGAATCCTAGTTAGATTAGGATAGCTTTTTATTTTCGATTTCTTTTAGGATTTATCTTAGATTTTCGTCCATCCCTCTACTATAAATAAGGGATCATTGTTACATTGATATTTAGACCATATTTGATTAAGAAGAATTTACCTTTCAATATTGTCTCAACCCAAGATCCTCTTTTTGTTTATTTTCAGCCGAAAATACACACTCTTAGAAGCTTGCAACTTTTAAGTTTATCTTTAAATCTTGTTCTAATTATCTTATGGAGTTAGGGTCGGATTTGCAATCGAAGAGAAATCAAGTAGTAATTCTTTTTGTGTATCTTTTTACACTTGGAGCTTTGCCCCGATTTCAATTCATTCTATCTTCATCAACATCGCTAATCATTACCGACGTCATCCATCTTCCATACAACGTCCATATCATTCCAATATAATCCCAAGTCAGATCGAGTGCCATACATCCAGTTTCCAAGCCGTTCAAGCCATCGCAAGTTATATGTGCTCCGTTCAGCCCGAACAACAACTATACCGTAAGTACTTCAAATCCCTATCATAACCTATCTTCTCAAAGCCATTCTTCACATTCCTTACACATACTACACGCCCATAACCATATCCTTTCATATTCGAACCTAAACAACCCCCTTGTCATTCTATTTAGTTGTGTTTAGTCATATATTTCACCTATTCATAGAGTCGGATTGAAGCCCTTCATTCACCTGACGTGTTTCGATCCAAAAGTCTTCCGCGCGTTTTTTCTCTCGGTATTGATCATCATATCGGGATCATATCAATTAGGGTCAGTGAAGAGTCTTTCAAGCATGTTCGGATTGAGAAGGTTCCCTTGTTTCAAAACACACGCAATGGCAGTGTACAAAGTGAAGTTGATAACTCAGGAGGGTGAGCAGGAAATCGAGGCCCCCAATGACCAATACATGCTGGATTTAGCAGAAGGAACAGGGATTGAGCTACCTTACTCATGCAGGGCTGGCACGTGCTCTACCTATGCTGGTAAGCTTGCCTCCGGTTCAGTCAACCAATCAGAGGGCTCCTTCCTAGATGACGAGATGATGGAGAATGGCTATGTCCTCACCTGCGTTTCCTATCCCAAATCAGATTGTGTTGTTTATACACACAAGGAAGAGGATATCCATCCATAGCTTACTCATATCAGCTTTCAAATTGCATGTGTGTACTACTTACTACTCACATAATTTGCTACATCATTTCTACTCATCTATATTATATGTATTATGTAGTGTTTTCATTTTGTGTCTAATGTTTTCTCTACTAACTAACTTTTTATGGTAATCTGATGATGTACTAACTCAAATTGGTTAGTATGAAGATAGTATGAGCAAGTTATGTCATAAGCATTGATCTATGATAAACCCTTGTTTTTCAATGGTTTACATGCATTTTCAAGTCTATTTGGATAGTAGTTGATGAGCATTGCATGTATGAATTAACAAGTTTCGCATAGTTCTCTATATTTTGTGCAGTGTCACGTATTTGCTCATTTTGAAGGGATTTAGTGCCAAATATTGTATGAGATAAATTTGAGCTTGAAAGTGCCTACAAAGATAGAGGATCGAGTGAGGAGCGCGCTGCAACTTGAATCGATTCAATCGGATGAGAAACGAGTGAGAACGGAGCAAAACGGTGAAGAGTGTCGGGCGGCAGAAGTTGGCGCACGGCCCGTGCACTAGAATCACCTTGTTGCACGGCCCGTGCACTATGAGGCGGTTTGTGGTGGATTTTCAACTCTTTCCTTATTCGACTCCAACGTCTATCGAAACTCGACCCAACTATTTAAGGCTTCTTTGAGCACAAAAATTAGACAACTTTTACCCTATAGAGAGATCAGAGACATCCCGGAGAAGACAAAGAAGAGGCTACAGAGAGATTGAAGAAGCACATCATAGACTAAGTTTATTTTATGCTTTATTCAATTAGAACTATCATGTTAAATGCTTTTGTTTATTTATTTCCTTTGGATTTTGAATACAACATGAGTAGCTAAATTCCTTGAGATCCTAGGGTTGTTGGATGTTGATGGATTCATGATTTGACGTAATTTATTGTTCCGTTCTATATCTTATTTATGCATCCTTGTTTATTGTTATTTTTTGTGAATGAATTGATTAGCATTTACAATTGTGTAGTTAATTTATTATTCACTCGAGAGAGGTTAATAAGTTAATGGATTAGGATTGCATATCTACTAGGTCGAGAGATTGGTAGGTATCGTGAGGAGAATAAATCTGAGGTGCTAATTGGAGTTAGATAATAATTCGAGATCGAGAGATAAGAATTAGAATCTAATCTACTTTCATAACTTACTCGAGAGAGAGGCTGTGATTAATTTAGTGATTCTCCTACAAGATTTAGAATTAGATTGGTTTGATAAATTATCTGAGATTCGAAAAATCCATTTAGTATCAACACCCTAGGATCTGTTTCTACTATCTGTTTATCCAATTTGTTTGCTTGATCTATTTATTTTATTTTCAATATTTTTGTTAATTAAATCAAACTTTTAATTTGGTTCTCTAGATAAAGTGAAACAACATAATTGAGTAATTAGCTGCTTTGCATTGCCAGTCTCTGTGGATACGACCTTGCTCACTAATATTTTGCTACATTTACCTCGTACACTTGCGAGTAGTATTTTTAGTGAAATAAAATACCGATCAAGTTTTTGGCACCGTTGTCGGGGACTGGTGTAATTGACAGCTAATATTTGATTTAATTGTTTAGCTTTAATTTAGAGTGTATTTTATTTTATTCCAAGTATTTTTATTTTTATCTGTTTATTTTAATTCTCTTTGCTGTGTTTTGGTTTTCTCTAGTGTTTGGCAGGTAGTGCATGAATTTGAGGTCTAGATGTGCAATTGACTTAGTACCACTAGACCCTGAGATCGAGGCTTCTGCAAGACACAGAAATGTAGAGAGAATCAGAGTTGAGAGGATGGAAACCACTAGAGAAGAGGAGATGGTTGCTATGCGCCAAGAGATGGAGGTGCTAAAGGCATTACTGCAGCAACAACAGTAGCAAGAACAGCCTGCTACCGCACCACCAATCCGACAGGCTTTGGAGCCTGAGGCTACTGGACACTATGGTGGACTGAAGATGCCGGCTATCAAAGCTAACAACTTTGAGTTGAAGTCGGGACTCATTCTGATAGTGTAGCAGAATCAGTTTGGGGGCGGCACACTGGAGGATCTGGCGCAATTTCTTGAAGTCTGTGGGACTGTCAAGATGAATGGAGTTGGAACAGATACTATCCGGCTCTACCTTTTCTCGTTCTCTCTGTGAGATAAGGTAAAATTATGGTACCATTCTTTGGATGTTGATTCAGTTAAGACGTGGGAGGAACTATGCAAGAAATTCTTAGCCAAGTACTGTCCTCCAAGCAAGACTCTAAGAATGAAGAACGAGATCACTCAGTTTTGGCAATTCGATCAAGAAGCTTTGTATGAAACTTGGGAGAGGTTCAGAGACCTCATCAGAAAGTGCCCACGACATGGGTTTGGAGCAGATCAGCAGGTTTGCTACTTTTACAATGGTTTGATGGAGCACACTAGAGACCGGATTGATGCAGCTGCAGGAGGAGCTCTGTTGGAGTTGTCCGCAGAGGAAGCTATGGAGTTGTTGGAGAGGATGGCTGCAAACAGTGCTCAGTGGCCATCTCAGAGGAATTCAATCCGAAGAGTGGCCGAGGTCTCAGCTTCAGATGATTTGAAAGAGTTGACAGCTCAGATCTCTACTATGGCTAAGACAATCACCCTGTTGATGAAGAATAATCCATTATTACCTGATACTACTCCAGATCGTGTTGCTCCAGTCAACGACAGTCCCGAAGATGTCAATTACCTGCAAGGTCACAGCTACAACAATAATTTCAGACATAATCAAGGTGGTAATCAGTATGGACAACGGGATGACCATAATTAAACTTAAACCATAATTACGGATGACCGATTTAATTGGCTACTAATTAATCTCGGACTACTAAATATGTGCACCTACCTAGCAGAGCTAAAATAATTAACAACTTTAAACACAGAGAATCACAAATGCATGCAATTAATTAAAGCAAAAGGAATATTTAGATCTCACAGAATAATTATGTCAAGGCTTCGTTAATCTTCACCGGAATAAAACGTGCTTAGCTCGAATTCATAATTGGATTAGCACTTTAGAAATTAATTAAAAAGAAGAACGATGAAGAAAGAATAAAATTGAATAATAGTTGCAGAACCGTTTCTGGCGTTTTAGCGTTCAGTCTGTGAATTATGGATACTGGAATAGATAGAGTCCTACTCTATCTAGAAGTCTTTTAATACAAATCTATAATTAATTAAAAAAATCATAATCCTAATCTAACTAGGAAAATAATAAAAACAGAGTCCAACAGTAATAAAAAAAATGGCATAATTTTCATCCAGGCCCACAACTGGTGCAGATCCATTATCTCCGGCCCAATACTCGCATAATCCATCAGTCAGTATGCCTATACTGACTGCCTTCCAGACTCTCCAGCTTTTCTTCAATCAAATTGCATCCAAACCCTCTAAAATAATGTCATTATCTCCACTTCCATGTCAACCACCTGAAATTAACCACAAGACACGAATTCTTCCACAAAACTTGATCAGGGGGTGAGTAACACTACAAAAATATACCAAATTCAACCCAAAATATATACAAAATAACAACCTAATCACAAGCCAAGGGAGGACCCGCGACCCGGTCGTGACTGCAACATCACAACTGAGTAAGAGCATGCCGACTGCAACATCGTGATAGGGAGAATGTGCGAAGGAAGGAAATTCACAACCTGGTCGTGAATTGGGTAAAGGCTCACGAATTTTCAGCCATGTCATGACACGTGGCGACAGGTGGATTCACAACCTGATTCACGGGCACTCTGGTCATGAATTTGGTCGCGAACACGGCGGGCTTTTCTGAGTTTCTACCCTATTTTGGGCTTTTTCTTAACTTGGTATAAAAGGGTTTTCAATGGATGAATATTGGACACAACTTATCAACCCAAAAAGTTGCCACCATGGGTTTGCTGTAGATTTTTTAGTATGAAATTTTTGAGTTAATCAACTTGTATTGAGCCATCAGACGATACTTTAATTTCTTTGGTTGTAGATTTTTCACTTTTGTTGGCTACAACTTTGCAGATATCTCAGCTTCATTATCTTCATTTGCTTGCTCGCAACAAGTATCAACAATCATTTCTTTTTTCAGCTTCACGATTTGAGCATCTCATTCTTGTATTCGCTTGGCAAGTCCTTCGGCAAGATTCGTTAAATTTGCAATTTACTCTTCCAGAATTGTAGACATCTTGATGCTTGAGAAAGTTGGTGAAGAGAAGAGATGAGAGGTAGAGATGGTCCCACTGAGCGTGCCAAAATTTATAACACAAATTTTATATTTAATTTGGTAAAACACAAAATGGTGTATAATTCAGATGATCTTCAGATCAAAAATATAAATTTATAGATCCAATCTCTATTTTTTTCTCTAATTCTTCTCTTCAAAACTTGATCTTCAAAAAAACAGTCTTTGAAATCTTTAGAGTAAACTTGTCTCTTTGATTTTCTCGGACTTGTTGTTTGAACTTGGCCTTTGAAGTTTTCGGAGAAGATTTGTATCCTTGATCTTCTTTGACTTGGTATTTGGACTTGATAACGTTAACTCGGAAGGCCGGCGCCTTGTTTCCGGATCAAACGCTAATTTCAGAATGAATTTGATGAAGAACGCCTTTGACTGCTTTGCTTATGGATCAAACGCCGTCTTCAGAATGAATTTGGTGAAGAATGCCTCGAATATTTGAGAGAATTTCACTTATGGAAATTCTTCTCAAATTCTTGAACTCTTCAAATGACTTCTAGTATGATTTTCAACTGATATGGAGGCCCTATTTATAGTTGTAGAGAGAGAGATCTAAAGCTAACGTGGCACTATCTCATTGGTTATTGGAAATTGATATATATCTTTTTGAAAGATATTTACTTATTGCCAAAGACTCTTAATGTTTATCATATAATAATATTTTTATTATTTAAATATTTTATCTAATTTTGAATTTCATAAGATTCCAAAACTAAATAAATATATATAAAAATCAATAAAAATATTATATATAATATTTAATTTTCTGCTATCTACAAGGCCATAACGAAATTAATAATAACAATTATTATTAATATTTTTCTTAAATAAAATAAAGTTATCGTTATACTAATAGTCATTATAATTAATAATTTAATAATAAAAGGCATAACAATTATATAAAATAAGGCATAACGAAAATGATAATATATAACGATTAGTATAACGATAACTTTATTTTATTTAAGAAAAAAATTAATAGTATTATTTAGGCTAGTATTATTATAACAATTAGTATAAAAATTACTAATAGTATTATTTAGGCTAATATTATTATTAATATTAGGACATAACGAAAGTAATAACGATTATTATTATTTTTTGAATAGGCCATAACGAAAATAATAATAACGATTATTATTAATTTTTCTTAAATAAAACTAAAGTTATCATTATACTAATAGTGATAATAATTAATTTAATAATATAAGGCATAACGATTATATCATAATCTGTAACGAATTATTTAAATGATAGGGATAATGATTAATTTAACAATACCAATAATAATTATTTTATAATTTGTAACAATTTAACTTAGGCATATCGATACTTCAAAAATAGGAATGAAAAATAGGAATAATGATGATTATAAAAGCATAATGATACTTCAAATCAAGACGTAATGATAATTAAAATAGCATAACGAATGATATAAAATCATAACAATACTTCAAAAAAAAAGCATAACATTCATATTAAACATAAAATTGACATAACGATACTAACAAAGTGTAATGATAATAAAAATTATGCATAACGATAAAAATTATACAAAGTATAGCAATCGTTATAGCTTAAAAGGATATCGAGTCTAACCTCTCCCGACGGTCGGCCTACATCTTCACATCCTTCCTCTCGTCCTTCCTCCATCGTCTTCAACTCGAATGAATCTCTCTGTTTTTTTTTTTTCCACATAACTTGAGCGATAAAAACGGCTATCTATATAGTCGAGGAGAAGAAGAGAA
The DNA here is from genome assembly GCA_026008535.1 of Perilla frutescens. Lineage (NCBI taxonomy): Eukaryota > Viridiplantae > Streptophyta > Magnoliopsida > Lamiales > Lamiaceae > Perilla > Perilla frutescens. Next base: position 45,154,023 of record BRKX01000018.1, read on the forward strand.
GAAAAAAGATCAGAGAGAGAGAGAGAGAGAGAGTAAAGAGGGTCGTTACAAATATTTAAGGCGATATTAAAGGATTTGATTCCACGATTTTTTTTTTCAAACTAAAATTGAATTTGGATAAATTTTGTTCCAAATATATATTCAAAACGTAATATTGAGAGAGATTTTATTCCAAAGAAACATTTTATTCTTTTTGCATGGAAAGTACAAATGTGTGTAAGACACTTTTCTGAAAAAGTGAGGGAATATTCAGCTTTTGTGGTCAACTGGTTTAAATATAGTACAAATTGTCCAAATAACTCCTATGTTGTTAAAATTTGTCCAACTACCCAAATTTTAGAATTAAATTATCTAAATAAAAATTTCTCCATATATATTATGTATAAAATTATTTAATATTGGGAGTTTATCCCCCAATTAATTATTAATTTTAACGGATAAGATAGGTGTGATTAACGTGCTGGAGCATTCTTAAGGACAATAGGTACAAAATAAAGAAAGGAATATAATATAATGACTTTAATTCATTTTATTCAACTTTTTTATTTCCACAAATAATTAACAGAAAAGAAAGGAATATAATATAATGACTTTTTTCTTTTGTGATGGGCACTGCATTATATATATATATATGCGCGCGCGTGTGTTTTGCAGCCAACTGTGTTGGATCATGAGAGAATATTATATTATATAGAAAAAGAAAAGTTGATCAATTGAGATTCTCTGTGAAATAATGTAATACTTTGTTTTAAGTGTTTTCTCTGTGTGTGTTTTTTCCTAATTTAACAATTAATTTGGTCTCATCTCATGAGACACGTACAGCCTCATTGATGACGTAAGTAGTCAATGGATGCTTGCTTGCTGATCGGAAAAACTAAAAAGTGGTAAAGACAAATTCCAAACCTAAATTTTCTCCATCATAAAAAAAAAAAAGAATAAGATAAACAAATTTTAGAAATCCGATTTCATTTTCCGCATGCTTACATCGAAAAATACACCTGAGCATATCGTCCAAACTATAAAAATGAGGTTAATTTAATTGGGGTGAAATTTTATGTTACATTTTTTCGTGTTTCACCCCGTGTTACATTATAAAATTTATGATTTTAATTATATATATTAAAAAATAAAAATTAATTATAACATAAATAAGCATAGTCAACATTTATCAATAAAAAAAATGAATTAAAAAGTTATGAGACATAATTTTTAAAAAATAAATCATAATAATGAATTATTAATTAGAAATAAAAAATTAAAATTAAAATTAAAAAATAATTATAAATCCTAATTGGGTAGGGTGAACCCTAAAACAATAATAAAATTAAACTAAATAACAAAGAAAATAAAATTGAAGCATGTACACAAAGCAAATAATAATACAGGAGCATGAATTTAACCAAAATGAAATCCGAAAATTCGATTTTAACCAAATAAAGTAGATGGACCCGATTTAAACCCGAGTATATCTGCCCCAAGAGTTATATATATACACAATCGACCAGTGACTTCCACTCGAGCACTTGCAACACACACACACAAACATGAGTAATCCTTTCCAACACGATGCCATGGACGAAACAAAGAAAGCCCTACTGAAACTCGCCAATGAAAGCAAATGGGCGGAAGTGATCGAAACATACGAAAATAACCCCAAAGCTCACACCGCCACGATCACCAGCTCCGGCGACACTGCCCTGCACATAGCCATCTCCAACGGCGAGGAGCGCTTCGTCGAGAAGCTCGTCGCCGTCGTCAGCAAAACCGAGGGCGCGCTGGAGACGCAGAACGAGCACGGCAACACACCCCTTCACGTCGCGGCGTATCTTGGCAACGCCAATATGTGTAGATCCATCGCCGGCCGCAACTCCAAGCTCATGGGGCTACGCAACGGCGACAACGAGACGCCGTTCTTCCTCGCCGTCCGCCACGGGAGGAAGGAGGCTTTTTACGCCCTCCACGAAATTTGTAAGGATCGAGAAGGCTACGATTATTGTAGGGGGAAAGATGGAGAGACCATTCTTCATTCTGCCATTTCTGGGGAGTATTTTGGTCTGTTTTCAATTTTAATTTAATTTAATTATCATCTTCGTTATAACTTATAATTGGGTAGTAAATATTATAGAGTAAATCACGATTTTGGTCCCACAGTATATGCGTTAGTCTGCTTTACGATTTATAGTTTTCGAATTTAGTCGTGCCATGATTTGAATTTCAAAAGTGGGACCAAAGTTGAAATTTATTCAATTTGGGATGAAAATCATAGTGTCGAGAGTAAGAGCAAGGTAACGCATGTCTTATGGAACCGAAATCGAAATCTACTCCAATATTATATATATTAAAGAATTTTGAATTGATTGTATCTGAATTTGTTTGCAGATTTGGCATTTTACATTATGAATTACTACAAAGAGCTACTGAACGCCATAACCGTGCAAGGTTTCTCACCGCTGCATATTCTGGCAAGCAAGCCATCTGCATTCAGAAGTGGAAGCCAAATTAGAGGCCTTGATAAACTCATCTATCATTGTCAGTCTTCTTCTCTCTCTAGAACAGCATCTTCATTATGTATAGCTATTACATGGTGTGACGAGCGTACTATATATATATATATATATATATATATATATATATATATATATATATATATCTGTGTTGAAGGCATATTTGTTGATGAGCTCCAGCTAGATAATCTTCAAGCTAAACCTGATCAAGATCTTCGATATAAGGAAGAAACTTCAATATATCCACAAAATTATCACACCTGCGCAGTAGCCTTTGATTTACTCAGGCATGTAATGTGGGTTCTATGTAAGTAATCATTTTTCCACACACACATACCTCATTCTATATTTATATATAAGTTGAATGGAAATTGGCTATTTACACCTACATTTTTTCTTTGGTCATCTAGATATTATTATTATTATTATTATTATTATTATTATTATTATTAACATTTTATGGCAGTGGGTCGTGATCGTAGAAGCACGAACCAAGACCAAAAAAAGCAACAAGGAAAGATATATTTTTCATGCAACCCCTTTTTTATTTTTTCTTTGAATTAGGGAAAAGTGAACCAGTATGTCCCGAACTTGAGATGTCTACCTCTTATGGAGGAGAGATTTTTTTTTTCTCTGGTCATTTAGAAATTATTATTATTATTAACACTTTTTTTTTATGGCAGAGGGTGATCACAATGAGAAACGCGACAACGGAAAGAAACAAGGTAAGATTCATGAATGTATACATGATATATATTTGTCATGCTTTTTTTTTAAGTTCCCGGAAAAAGAAGTGGTGGATCTCGAACCCCATATATCTCTTTTTTATTGTAGTGGGTGATTGCAGTGAGAAACGCGCTGAAGTAAAGCAGCACATCGGTAAGATTCATGAATATATACATGATACTTTTAATTCATGCTTTTTCTTTAGTTGGGGAAAGCAAGAACAATATTAATTAGACACCATTCTTTTTTAAAGACGTGAGAAAATTTGACGCAATTTTAAAAATATCAAGGGGTTGGCATGAAATTTCAATAAGAAATTAAAGTAATTAGGGTTAATTATATTTTCTGTCCCCCCTTTCAGTTACTGTGTTATGTGGAAGCAGGAATGCAAACACAGAGAGACTTCAATATTTGGACGCACCGTGTATAAAAGGTTGATTTAATTCTTTCCCTAAAATCTCTACATTGATATTGATTTTTATTTAATATTCCCTCCAATTCATTGTGACTGTTGTTTTAACTTTTCACACCTCTTTCCTAATTTTAATCATATTTAAAACTCTAAAAATATACGGAGAGAGAAAATGTTGTCATCTTTTAGGAAAATATAAGTGAATAAGAATTTATATCATATATGAGTGATGAGTATATCAGTTCATAAAATTAATTGTTAATTCTAGATAAAAAAAATTAAAAGAATAATCAAAATGAAATGGAAGAAGTATTATTTTAGGCCGTTTTCTTAATATTTTATAATAAGAGATACAATACACCCCAATTATTGTGTTCGAAAACCACCTATATTAACATCACATAAACGCATGTACTTGTGACAATAAGGGTGGAATCAGAAAGTTTTCATCACTAATACCGGTAAGTTCTTCAGTAACTACATATAAAAATCTATATATAATTATGAATGGTAAATTGAACTTAATGCACAATGTTTACAACTTATAACAATAATAATAAAATCTATATTTCATAGTAATTTTACCACTGATTTTATCACATCATATATAGACTCATAATTCTACTATCTAAAAGTTGAGTGTCACTACGCTAGAGAACAACTGAACAAGAAATCTTGCTCGTCTTCCTATATAAGATGTTAAATCTTGCTCGAAATTATCGTTGTTTTTGTAAAATAATATTCGACTTTTGGGGGCAATATCTTTTTGGTTTATGTGGATTTTTTTTCTTGTCCACGCGCGTGTTCTTCAACATGATGACACGACTTTCAGTTGCTGGAAAAACTTATGGATGGTAGAATTATGACAAAAATAAAAGGTTGGGGGTAAAATCTCCATTAAATATATGTTATGGTATTATTTGCGCAAATTGCTAATTAATGTTGGAGTATTAAGTATAATTTACCAATTTAAAAAAAGTCTTCATTTGTACTTCTTATACTTTAGTTTTATTTGACAATATAATTATTAAGTATATATAATTCTTTTTTTTTTATAGCCAAAAACAGAATTTTATTCATTGATCATAGAAACTATAACATTTGAAACATAAATTGTTGTATGTGAGGGAGTCTCATTTAAACATATAATATCCGATTAAGAATTAGGGTTTACAATTATGTTTTAGTATTTAAGTTTTATTTTCTAGTTAATAATTGATCATTTAATAATTATGATTTATATTTCAATTCTTTGTTGATAAATGTTGGTTATAGTTTATTATATCTGTTATTTGTAATTAGTTTTTATATTTAAAATTACTATGATTAATATAATAAATTTTATTCGACGATCAAATCCTGATTATGTAATTAATACGTTTTTTACTAATTAATTAAGATCACGATGATTTATTAGTCCACGAGTACTAAAGTGGGATTTCTTGTTACTTATTTGTTCAATCAGCAAAGGGATCAAACAACCGCAATGCTCAAGGACATGAATTATTTCCCAATAACTACACCACATTCTTCGATATTGCCAAGTTAATATCCAAAACAATGCTGGTAATACTCGGTTTAGGTCAGTCTACACTCTCTATACTTCACTCCGTGCTACAACCAACTTTTGTAGTTTTATCGATAATTTGTTTATTTTATACATGAATAGTCCAGATTCTTAATTTGGCCCTAATATAATATTCCACGTTAATTATCTGAAAGACTCGCATTGCGATATTTTTTCGATTTTTTCGCATCGTAATTAGGGTTGAGGTATGCACCTTTTATGTTACTAAATTTCCGTCTAGGGTTTTATTCATGGTCTTGAGTCTTTTTTATTTAACTTTTTTTTTTCTTTCCATTCTTACGAATAATTTCTATGTTGAAACTAATTTTCTCCTTTTTTTTTTCCTTTTTTTTTTCACGCCTTGCACTTCTAACAAAACTAGTTTTCTCCATTCTCATAGCAAAATGAAAGATCACGCAAATGTTTTTCTATTATTCCAAACTTCCAATTCGAGATTAAATGTGATGCTACACAACTAAATTTATTAGTTTTTTTTTATTTTTTAATTCAAATTCAATTTATCATGATTTATTTTAATTTTACACATATTATTTAGGGTTCATCCTACCCACTTAGTGTATATAATTAATTTTTCAATATAAAATTTTATTTTCTAATTAATAATTGATTATTTCGTAAAAAAATATTTATATATGCTACTTGGGTATGATGAACCCTAATTAATAAGTGTAAAATTAAACTAAAGTACAATAAATTAAAATTGAATTAAGAAATCAAACCATAATTAATAAATTTAATTAATTAAATAATTAATTAACTTTCCTCATGTCAATATTTTCAAGGCTCGAAATCGGTAGAAAAGATGAGAGAGAAGAAGACGAAGCACATCTGGTCATTCCAAATCATGGAAAAGCTTCTGGAGCATGCCGGGTCTTATGATTACGAATTTAACGGAAAGACACCCGGCATTCCGGCGCCCGCCGGAAAAGAAAACGCAACAATTTCTTATACCCTATCCAATATTGCCGGCGCCGACACCGACGCTGCCGATCTCAACCTGAGTATGATTGATAATATTGTTCATGAACAAGACAATAATCCTGTGGAGAAGCATCAGCCCGATCCTCCACCTGATCAGAATCCTACGCTCAATAAAGCCGATCGAGACGACAAGAAATGCTGCCGGGATATGGTCTGCACGGTGCTGAACTCGCTGGGGTTGGTGAAGACGAACCCCTCGTTGAAGAAGCTGTGCTCGGAGAAAGAGGAAATGGAAATGGAGAAGAAGGAGACACCAATACTTGTGGCGGCGAGGAACGGCGTGGTGGAGATCGTGGAGGGGATTTTGAGGCTGTTTCCGGTGGCCATTCATGATATGAACAACGATAACAAGAACGTAGTTCTGCTTTCCGTGGAACACCGGCAGCCTCACGTTTACAAGTTCTTGGACGACCGGAAAATCATGAAGGAGACGATTTTTCGGAAGACGGATAAGGATGGGAATAGCGCTCTGCATCTTGCGGCCAGGCTCGGTGAGTATCGGCCATGGCTCATTCCTGGTGCTGCTCTGCAGATGCAGTGGGAGATCAAGTGGTACGAGGTATGTATCGAGAAATAATCCAATGTTTACACTTCGTGTTTCACTACTGCTACGATATATATAGTTGTTAAACTAATACGAATTCAAGGTTAGAGAAGCAAGCCATTGTTGTGAAGAAGAATTGTATTCAGTGAAGAGAAGCTAGCTAGTTCAAAGCTTATAATATTAATGGAATGCAAAGTGAAGTCTCCAAACTATCCCAAACAAAGATTAAAAAAATGGAACTAGGGTAATTGTGGAAAAAATAAAAATACCCTATCAACTAAAAATACAAATTATTCTTCTAACAATAGTAATATGTATGCTTTATGTAAAAAAATCTTATCAAAGAAATTTAGAAATTTTAGTTTTGCATCTCAATATTTGAAACTATGAATGGAATACCTAAAATAGTACTTTTTAAAAAGAAAAGAAAAGTGAAATACATGATTTAATTTTTTATGTCTTAAATTGATACATAGGTTTAATAATTGAAGTTCTAAAATGATAGTTATTTTTTATGTTCTGAATTGATAACTATCTGCCACTAGCTACAGTTGGTATGCATCTTCTCCTTCTAAGAGTGAGAGACATGGGTGTGACTCTCAAAACCCAACCCCCAATTCAAAAAAACAAGTTATGAATTGATAAATAACATATTTACCAAGTCCAAAATCCATATAACTTTTTATTTCTAGATAGAACTTATGATGATTAGTAGTAAAACCTAGCAACTTGCCTATTATATTGCAGAGTAAGATAAGACTTTTGGAATTTTTCATCGAGTGTATAATTATATATATTTTTCGAATTGAATTCTTGATGCAGTTTGTGAAGAACTCCATGTCACCCCACTTCTTTCCAAGGCACAACAATGATTCCAAAACCGCAAGAGACATATTCACGGAGACCCACGGCGAACTCGTCAAGGAGGGCGGCGCATGGCTGACCAACACCTCCCAGTCGTGCTCCGTCGTGGCGGCTCTCATTGCCACGGTGGCGTTCGCCACTTCCGCCACCGTCCCCGGCGGCGTCAAGTCCGACAGCGGCACCCCCACCTTGCAAAACGAGCCGGCTTTCAACATTTTCGCCATCTCCTCCCTCGTCGCCCTCTGCTTCTCCGTCACCTCCGTCGTCATGTTCCTCGCCATTCTCACCTCCAGGTATGCCCAACTTCAAAACCCACGCCATTTTTACGTCGAACAAATTAAATTAATTAATCAAATGTCAAAATAATGTTGAACATTCTACTCAACTCGACTCGACTCGTTTAGGTTTCAAGAGAAAGACTTCGGCAAGGATCTGCCGAGGAAGCTTCTTGTAGGGCTGACGTCACTCTTCATCTCCATAGGTTCAATGTTGTTATCTTTCTGCGCCGGCCATTTTTTCGTGCTGAAGGAAAAGCTACAATATGCTGCTTTTCCGATGTATGCGATAACGTGCTTGCCGGTGACATTCTTCGCCTTCGCTCAGTTCCCGTTGTATTTTGATCTCGTGTGGGCGACGATCCGGAAGGTGCCGCAGAGAAGTTCCAAGTAATTTTGTTCAGTAGTTTCAAGACGTGCCGAATGGATGTTTGCAAGTGCAATCATTATAGTTTGGAATTGAGGATCTCATCTTCGAGATTTTTATCCTAGTTGTGATCATATATATATTTTGTGTTGATATTTGTAACACCCGAAAATTAATTATAGAGGCCAAATGCATTTTCTAGAAATCAAATACTCAAGTTGAGACAATGTTTAATACAAAGCCCAAATGATGGGCTTTCTAACCCAATTATAATTTTAATAATTTACAGCTCAATTATTGTCGAAACGAGACAAACAAATACATTAGACATTATTGATCATCGATACGCATTCATAGAACTTAGTTTTAATAAAATAAGAATTCAATTAACCAAAATATGATTTAATTTCTAATTTAAATCCCAATTAGGGTTATTTAGAGGAGTGATATAAATACTCTCTTATTTCCATTTTAGGTCATTTGTTGCAGAACATTTTTAGGTCAGCCCCCATCCCTTCTTTATCACTCCCTTTCTCTCGCCTCTTCCTTCCTATGTCGGAGCTGCTGCCGCTACAACCGCCCTTCGTCGCAGGAATTCTTCCTGCGACTTCTGATTTTGCATGCATTTATATTTTCAGACTCCTCTTTCTTCACTCTTCTAATTTCTCCAATTATTTTTTAGAGATCTTGAGGTTTAGACATCTTAATTTTGGATCTAAAAATGGGTTGAACCCCAACCTTCTACAACCTCATTTCTTTCTTTATTTTTAATTTCTATTTCAATTTTTATCGTTATAGATAGAATTTACGGCTTGTTTTGGTTGCCCATTTTAAAGGATGTTTTTATTTAATATTCTAATTATTTTTGGTGTTCTTGAAGATATGAAAAGTAGAATGGGTGAAAGAAGAGATGAAAAACTTTAAAAAATATCATAAATTTTGGTCAACCCAAAGTAGTGCAGTTCAACAAGTGTGCATAATTGTTTTTCCTTAAATAACAAAAACTTGTATAAGTTCATCTAACGTTACACGGATCAAACCAGATCAAAATTCATCAAAAATAGTTCAATACAAGCCCAGGCATGCTCATCCATCAGCCCGGCAAAGCTAGCGCCCAATCAAGCCCAGTGAACCCACCCCCTTTATTTTTATTTCCCAAATTTTGCCATTTTTAGTTTTTAATCATTTTTTCATTTTTTGTTCAAAATCCATCTATTTTACTCCAATTAATTATAGAGCTAGTGCACGAACATACGCATTAGTATTGGACAAGTGTACTGGCGAACCGCTGGATAAAAAAAAGTTCAAAAAAATTAAATTAATTCAATTTAATTTTAGGGTTCACTAATTCCATTTTAGGACATATATTTATTTCAAAGAAATTATAATTTTCAAACGCAGTGTACGAGTTCATCACATGTTAGTGTCGGACCAGTGCACTTCCCGAGATGCCGGATAAAAAATAAATTAATTCAATTTAATGTTAATATTTACTAATTCCATTTTAGGGTATATATTTATTTCAAAAAAATTAATAATCGAGTGTAGTTCACGAGCCCACGGGTTAGCGTCGGGTGAGTGTACTATGCGAGACACCGGATAAAAAAATTAAATTATAATTAAAAAATTAAATTAATTCAATTTAATTTTAAGGTTCACTAATTCAATTTTATGGTATATATTTATTTCAAAAAAATAATTATCGAGCTGTAACGCTCCAATCCCACTATGCTTTCGTGATAAATACTTTTTAAAAGATAAAATTTAACTTTATAAATAATTTATAAATAGGCAGCACCTCAACTTAAAAATGTTCAAACTCCGCACTCAGGTGTCCTCAAAGTCAACTTTCAACAAGGATTTTAAAATCATTAACACACATATAACCAAATTATGACCTGACAATATACATAACCAATCAGGTCACACGTTTAAAGTTCAATGGTCAACCCTTGTATACATTTAAATATTTATATATACAATCAAAACCTGACCACTGAGGTCAATAAATTTCAAACTTAAAAGTTTTTGCAGAGTATTAGGAGAAACATTTAATATAACACTTAAAGATGATTTTAGCAAAAACCACACAAGGATCAACCATCAAACCCACTACAGCACCTCGTCATCAACCAACTCGATCTCTAAGACCTGAAAATATTTGAAAATATTTGGGTTGAGTGCCAGAAAACACTCAGTAGGCATTGATATTCGTCCAAGTCATTCTCTCATGCTTTAAAATTATTGTGCTGAATAAATCATGGAAAATAACCATGAACATACTTTATAACAAAGTTTACTCTTCTTCATTGGATGAGAGACCCTATGTGATCACATGGTACTTTACGGTTACTTATCTAGACATTTAGTCACAAAGTAAACCGTCTATGCTTGTAATTCGGAATTCCTCTGTGCATGAAGTCTCAAAACATCCAATCATTGCGTAAACAATGCTATTAAAATATTTAACATGCTTTTCATGGACGAATTTAAAATATAGTTGTGAGTTATAGAAAAACCCACCTTAATGATCTCAATATGCAGTGCAATTTATGCATGAAATGCTATTATGCTCTCCGATCATCTCGATCTATAAAATTGAAATTCTAACTTAGAATCTTCAAATAGGTCATAAAGATAATAACTTAGATCCTAAATAACTTAAATGAGGATTTCCTATGCTTTGAGATCGTTTGGAATTAAAATGGAGTCAAATGGACGAATAATGCGCATTTGACGGATTAGATCAACTTGGTAACCCTGATTGAGAAATTATCAGACCTTCTAGATCAAAATTAGTGGATATGAATGACGAATTGAATTAAATAACAAAGAAGTTTGGTTTATCATTTAGGAGGGAATTATAATATTCAGAATTTCTTTTAGGAAAAATATAACTTTTAGTAATTATAGGACTAAATATAATCATAACTTTAATAATAATAATAATAATAATAATAATGCATGAATTATTTACTAAGCCTCAACACTGTCATGAAACAATTTACCAATCACAATTAAATAAAAGTCCAACTACTTGGTCTAACAACATCCCTCCAAGCCCACCTAATTAATCTAAGATGTCATATCTCTTCCCCACATATCAAAGCTCACGGCCTCTCTCTCTCTCTCTCTCTCTCTCTCTCTCTCTCTCTCTCAAACCCACTTCTCTCTCTCTCTCTCTAACTCTGTTCACGCCATCTCCCAACACCACAACAAATTTCTATTCCCCTTCTTCGCCTTTGCCGCTTACGACTTCTGGGGACCATTGATGCTATGAAGACCGCAACTGGAAGTCTACCGTCGTGCTGCTACAATCTCTCGCCATTTATCGGAGTCACCTCTTACTCTCTCAACTTCCTCTATTTTTTCCAAAGAAAATGTTATGCAAATGCAGAATGAATATGAATAAGAATAAAGGAGCGGGGGGAGTACCTTAAGTGAAAATGTGAAGTCAAGAGGAGATGAATGTTTGAGGTGTGATTTTAAAGAGTGAAGGATGAATTCTATTTATAATGGTGGTTGTCCATGTTGAAAGGAAATGAGAGGATCATTATACTACAATCTCGTATGAAAATTGATCAGATTTATGCTTAATCAAAATCGACGAATCCGCCATTACCATTGATGTTTTCTCACGTGTTTGTTTTGAGGAAGGAGAAGGAGCATTTTGGCCTTTACAAAGAATGGGCTTTATCAAAAATAATATTTTAATATATTGGGCTTCAAAGAATTTAAGGTTTGGGATCAAAATGATAATAAATTACATGATATAATTTTTAATATATATATATATATCTTTTAAATAAAAAAATATGTAATCAATTTAATGTACTTATTTTACGTAAACATATAATTACTAAAGCGCGATTTATAGAACTAACAAATTTAATATTAATAATATCATGATTTGAAATAAAATATCATTAAAAATAATAATAGCGACACGTAAATTAAAAACTTGGGTCGCTACATCTTATTAATTTTAGTGTTCTTGAACACATCAAAAATAGAATGGGTGAAACGATATAAAAAAAACTATGAAAAATAGTATAAATTTTGGTCAACCTAAATGAGTGCAGTTCAACGGTGTACCCAAATTTTTTTCTTAATGATAAAATTTTGTATTAGACTATCTAACGGGTCACAATTCATTAGGCGGGTCAAATTATGTCAAAGTTCATCCAAAATAGATCAATACCAGCCTAGGCACTCTCCCCCATCAGCCCAGCAAAGATGGCACCCAACAAGCATAGTGAACCCACCCACTTTATTTTATTTCCAAAAATTTTGTCATTTTTAGTTTTTAATCATTTTTAATATTTCTTTCAAAATCCATTTATTTTATCCCAATTAATTATCAAGAGTGATGCGCGAACTCAATCGTTAACGTTGAACGAGTACACTACGCAAACCGCTAGATAAAAAAATTAATTCAAAAAATTAAATTAGAGTTTACTAATTCTATTTTAGTATATATATTTATTTTAAATAAATTAATTATTTTGGGCGCAATGCATGAGTGTTACACATTAGTGTCGGGCGAATGCATTGCGTGCGATGCCAGATAAAAAATTAAATTAATTCAATTTAAATTTATGATTCACTAATTTCATTTCAGGGTATATATTTATTTTAAAAAAATTAATAATCAAGCGTAGTGTAGGAGCTCTCGCGTTAGCGTCGGACGAGTGTACTGCGCGAGTAGGGGTAAGCAATGGTGGGTTCGGAGACCAAACCGACCAAAATACTCAAAGCCGAAGGCACCGATGGAGGAAGTGATGACCGGCTGACCACCACCAGAAGTTGGTCAACCACCGAACCGGCCACCGACCGTGTCGGTTCAGTTGGTTTAGACGGTCACCGATTTTTTTTGAAAAAAATATTGTCATTGGCGTAATTAACTCTGGTAGCATTTCTGGCTTTCTGAAAATTAGTATGAAAAAAAGAGAGGAGAAAAAAATAAAAATATAGTTCTTTGAAACCTCTCGATTCTTGTTTGATTTGTCGGATAAATTTTCAATTAAAAAGCACATACTCCTTAATCAAAGTTAGCAGCAAACTCGGATTGTCAAGCATCATTGGAGGAGATTGATTAAGAAAATTAGAAAAGGGAGAAAAGAAGGTTTGGAATCAGTTATGATTGAGAAGAGAGAGAGAGAGAGAGAGATTAGAGATGCTTGATGGGGATGGTGGGGGCGTGAATCTCCAAGAAAGAAAAGTGAGTGGGAGAGAGAGAGAGAGAGGGGATGCATAAGAGAGAAAAAGTATGTTGGGATGGGGCTCGAGGTTTCTGGGTAAGTAATTAAAAATCAAATTCAAATAATCCCACATATATTTAAGCCTAGTCCGGTCGGGCGTAAAAAAAATTGTCGACCAATAACCGAACTGAATTTAATCGGCATACCTTCAATACACCGACCACCGAACCGCATGTGTCATCCATCGATCGAAATCGATCGAAATCCTTCGGTTCGGTCGATTAAATTGGTGGTGGTTCGATTCTTACTTACCCCTATGCGTGAGACACCGGATAAAAAAATTTAATTAAAAAAAATTAAATTAATTCAATTTAATTTTAAGATTTATTAATTTCATTTTAGGGTGTATATTTATTTCAAAAAAATTAATTATCAAGCGCAATATACGAGCCCACACATTAGCGTCAGGTGAGTGCATTGCGCGAGATGGTGGATAAAAAAAATAAAAATTAAATATATATCTTTTTAAAAACGCGAAGAAATTAAAAATTGAAAAAAAGTTGTAAATAAAAGGAAATAGGGAAGGGGTGATAGGGGCAGTTATCCGCAACTCGAGCAACCGAGTGATTGTTTCTAGATGCAAGGGAGGTAAGAATGCGATGAATGCAGAGGTGGATGAAGCCAAGGATGAAAATATCGTTATCGCAACATATATCGCAACTTTAATTTTACGGATATATCGACGGATATATCGATATCGCAGAAAATTGAAAAAAATGACGGAAATCATATTAAAATCTTGGAAATTTAGCATGAAATTTTATGAACTATTATGACATATTATTATGCACATATTCCACTAATTTTTTTGATAGAATTGTATTTTGAAAGCAAATATATAAATAATATACATTATATAAATACCGTCTGAGACAATACATTTGACAAAATAATACATAATACAACATAAAATGACTAAATAAACATTATAAAGTACAATTAATACCAAAATGAGGATCTATGAGGTTCAAATATAGTAGATGGAATGTCATCTTGTTCTAAACAATATTGGTACCAACTTATCACGTTCGAGTAATTATGGATATAATTATGCACATGGGCTTGATATGTTTCTTGATTTCTTCCAACAGCTTCACCATGAATTGGATAATGTCCACTGACCCAATTATTTTGTTAATACACATTTTGAGTAGTCCAATCAATTTGTGAACTCCTATATGTGTAAGAAGCATATGAATCTTGGGACATATCACTATGATCAGTACCACCCATATTCATAGAATCAAGATTTGGCAAATAATTTATATTCAATCTTAGATTTCAATTTCGTGTGATATATGGGGAGAAAAATTTTAGTGATTTGTCCATCATGTCCTCTAACTGAAAAAATGAAAAAATAAAGTCGGTGCATGTGCATCTCACTTTTCTTTCTAAGACATCCGTTGATTTCCCGGTCTTCTTTCTCTTATATTTTTTTGCAAAGTGAATGTCTTTATAAAACAAAGAATATTGCAACTCAAATAATTACATTGAAGACGTAAAAAAGATCACAAAAATATATAGTATTAAATAAAAATCAAAATATATTATAGAAATATTAAAAAAATCGTGATATATTACGATATCTTGCGATATATTGCGATTTCTCGTCGATACTCGGGAAAAAAGATTTTCCCCCCAATATCCGTATCGCAATGTCAATATCTGCGATATATCCGTGATATTTCGCGATATTTTAATCCTTGGATGAAGCTTTGGGTTGTCAAGAAGGTCTCTCATGGGCAAGAGGTCTCAAAGAAAGGCGGGTATCATGTGAAACTGACTGTAAAGTGGTGCATCAAGCTCTCTAATACGTTATTAAATTGGACAATTCACGGATGTATCACTCTCAGTGTTGATAAGGACAAATGGTCTTATTGTGGAGAAGAGGTTTCCTCTATTCGACACACAACAATTCGTTTCGAGAAGGTGGTTTATAGTTACGTTGGGTATGGAGAGAAGCCTAGTATGGCCCACTCGTTGGCCAAACCAACTATTAGTAATCCTATTTTCTATTCATATACCGGTGCTTTGCCAAAATTTATTTTATCTATCGTCCTTCAGGAGAACATTACTAGTTTTTAATGAATTATTTCTCTCTCCAAAAGAAAAGAGAAAAAAAATGAGAAGGACTACCTGTTAGATTAATAATATCCGTCTAATGTAAGAAATCTGTTAGAATCTCTTACAAGTATGCCCATTCCTTAATTTATTGGTATATATAGCAGGTGAAGTTTAGGATCCAATTTCTTCGACTCTCTTGTTGAATTAATTTACATACGTCGTCACACGTAAAAAGTATGATGCAGCCTTGTATAAATGGATTCGACTCAATTTTGAGCGCAAAAATTACTTTTATTGTGAAAACGTTAAATTATCACAAATGATATATATATATATATACATATATATATATATATAGGGTAGAAAATTCATTGCAACCTCGCAATTTGAATCATTATTGTGCGTCTAGACTTTAAAACAATCCGTTTTTTTTTTTATCAAGCCCAAAAAAATAATTATATACCATAATAACGAGTCTAAATTAAACTAACTACAAAAATTAAAATCAAATTAAGCAAAAAAAAGTGGACAAAAAATTAATAAATTTAATCGTGTAGCATGAAATGTAGTAGAAAATTTCATCCTATATCCGGTATATATTGTGCAGTAATATGCAAATTCAAGACTTTAATTTTAGTCCAGGCCTTCGATATTATGTATATAATGAATAATTTAATATTGGGATTGTATCCTTTTTATTTTCGCAACTAGTAAGGGTGCAAAAGTTAAATTATCTATCAATTCAAGATTCGAAGTTTTTTTTTTTTTTTTTGGAACTATTAAGGGTTTAGGGTTTAGCGTATTTCGATATTTTTATGAGTTATTTTAATATATTAATTATTAAATTTAACGGATAATTAAGATAGGTGTGATTAACATGCTTGAGCATTCTCAAGGACAATTGGTACAAAATAAAGCACATAAAATTGTCTGCTATACTTTATGCTACACTTGATACTACACAATTTAATTTATTATTTTTTCTTTGATTTTTTAACAATTTTAATTTATTGTGCTTTAGTTTAATTTTACACTTATTAATTATTTAGGGTCAATCTATCCAATTATGGTACATAATTATTTTTTTACGAAATAATCAATTATTAATTAGAAAATGAAATATAATATTGAAAAAATAATTATATACCTAATTGGGCAGGATGAACCCTAAATAATAAGTATAAAATTAAACTAAAGTATAATAAATTGAAATTGAAGTAAATTATTAAAAAAAATTAATAAATTGAATTATATAGTACCAAGTATTGCAGTAGATAATTTCATCGAAAAACTAAGCTGACGACCACCTTTCTGTTGGACACTCTAATTAGTTTTATTCAACTTCTTTATTCTCACAAATAATTAAAAGAAAAGAAAGGAATATGATAATTACTTTTTTCTTTTGGGATGGGCACGGCATTATATTATATATGTTTTGCAGCTAACTGTCTTGGATCATAAGAGATTATATTAGAAAAAGAGAAGTTGATCAATTGAGATTCTATGTGAAATAATATTTTATTTTAATTTTTTTCTCTTTAACAATTAATTATTAATTTGGTCTCATCTCATGATACACGGCCGCATTGATGCCGTAAGTACGTAGTCCATGGATGCTTGCTTGTTGATCGGAAAAAGTGGTAAAAGACAAATTCCAAATCTAAATTAATTTTCTCCATCCAAGAGAATAAGATTGACAAACAATATATTCTACTAAGTTTATACTATTTTATTTTAGAGCTGAGTGCTTTAAAAATCATAAACTTTATATGATTTTTCTTTTCATACGAATTTTAAATTGGCATATCAAAAATGCAAATATATCACCGCGCGATTTCATTTTTTCCAGTGTGTGGATGTCGAAAAATACACATAAATGGATCACCTGATCAGTAGAAACGACGAAGCTATTTTAAGAGATTTTTATTAAAAGTTAAACATTATATTGCGTTTATTTTCTCGTGTAAAGTTCATTATTTTAAAATTATTTAATCCTTTTATTTTAAGTTTAATTTGTTTTTAATTGAATCTCTTGAATTTTATCTTTTAAAATTTAGTCACTGTACTTTCATTAATTTATATTAGAACGAGATCCTTGTGTATATATATTAACATAAGGACATTGTGCAATAATCATTTTGGGTTTAAAAGGACTTGCTTAAACGAGATGAAATTATAAAAGTAGAATTATATATATATATATATATATATATATATGTATATATATAATATTGTAAAGGGGCTTCTTGAAATGAAATATAAAAGTACATCAACCTTAGAAACTATATTTACAGAGTAGAAGGAACCTACTAAAATAAAATAAAAAAATACAAAGACTTAATGAAATAAAACATAAAAGTAGATGGACCTAGCTAGGTATATGTTTTGCCTTTCTTAGTTTGATTAGGTCCTTATACTATTATTTTGGCTAAACTCACACCCATAGACCAAATTAATGATAGTATATCGATTTCAATTAAAATTAAAAATAAAGTCATAAAACCCGATTTTAACCAAATAAAGTACATGTACTCGAGTTTAACCGGAATGTGCCCCAATAATTATATATATATATATAGACGATCGACTACCACTCTGATTAGCTTCCTCTCGGGCAGTTGCAGTAGTTTGAGAGAGAGAGTACACACAAAAAATGAGCAATCCTTTCCAAAACGATGAGTTGGAAAACCTAAAGAAAACCCTATTCAAACTTGCCAATGAAAGCAAATGGGAGGAAGTGATCAAAAAATACCATAATAACAAAGAAGCTCACACCGCCAAGATCACCAGCTCCGGCGACACCGCATTGCACATAGCCATCTCCAACGGCGAGGAGGCCGCAGTCGAAAAGCTAGTCGCCGTCGCCCGTGAAACCAACGGCGCGCTGGAGATGAAAAACGAGCTAGGTAACACGCCCCTCCACCTCGCTGCGTATCAGGGCAACGCCAAGATGTGTAGCTCCATCGCCCGCTGCGACTCGAAGCTGATGGGGCTACGCAACGACGACAACGAGACGCCCTTCTTCCTCGCCGTCCGCCATGGAAGGAAGGAGGCTTTTTACGCCCTCCACGAAATTTGTAAGGATGAAGAAGGCAACAATTACTGTAGAGGGAAAGATGGAGAGACTATTCTGCATTCTGCCATTTCTGGGGAGTTTCTCGGTAGTTATCATTTTTCTTTAATTTGGAAGTAGCTAGTGTTACATTAAAAATTAAAATAAAAAAATTATTTGAATTGATTTGTATCTGAATTTGTTTGCAGATTTGGCGTTTTACATTATGAATCACTACAAAGAGCTACTGAACGCCATGACTGAGCAAGGTTTCTCACCGCTGCATATTCTGGCAAGCAAGCCATCTGCATTCAGAAGTGGAAGCCAAATTAGAGGCCTTGATAAACTCATCTATCATTGTCAGTCTTCTTCTCTCTCTAGAACAGCATCTTAATTAATTCTCGGAGTTCAATTCTATAATGCCGGAAATTCTATGTCGCATCACCCATGTACCACAATAGACCTAATGTGACACTTCCACGTGTCACAATAGATTTATTATGACACATGGAAGTGTCACATTAGGTCTATTGTGACACATGGCATGCTACGTCCTCACGCGTCATAGAATTTCTTCTATAATGCATGTACACGGGTACATATTACCTCCCACCGTAGTGATCAGAATTCGGAACGCATAAACAATATTTTTCAAACACTCATGATTGATCTCTACTGTGGGAGGTAGTATCTGTACATATAGAGTAAATTTCGATTTTGATCTCACAAGACAACATGCGTTAGTCTGTTTTTAGCCCCAGCACTATCATTTTTGCCAATTTTTCAAACCAACTGTCTAATTAGTCTCATAGGTTTATGGTTTTCAAATTTGGTCCCACGATTTTAAGGCGCGGGACGAAAATCGAAATTTACTCAATTTGGAACAAAAAATTAATATTATTGTGACGAAAAAACGGACTATCGCATGTCCTGATAACCAAAATCAAAATTTACTGTACAATACATATAATTTCTCAGTGTCTGAATCTCGCCTTCTTATTTATAGGTGACTTCATATACAGTCACGAAAATTTTAAAATATATGTACGTGATTGTTGGAATAAAAAGGTGAAATACCATTTTGGATAAACAATCTCTTGATTCTCCTGTCATTAAAGAGATGGGAGTGGGGTTTATAATCTATATGCTCCCTTTTACTTTTTGTTTATTTAATTTGGTTTGATTTTGAGTTAATCTCATAATGAGATAGCTTTAAAATAATTATCTTTTACTTTTTATTTATTTAATTTGGTTTGATTTTGAGTTAATCTCATAATGAGATAACTTTAAAATAATTATATTAGACGATCTAACGGGCACGTGTTCCGTCCCATACTGTATATGCTCGTATAAATTGCAACAAAAAACTGTTTATCATGGTAGGATGACTTTGGCATATCTGTGTTGAAGGCATAGTTGTTGATGAGCTTCAGCTAAACAACCTTGACGCTAAACCTGATCAAGATTTTCTTTATAAGAAAGAAACTGCAAAATATCCAGAAAATTATCACAGCTGCGCAGTAGCCTTTAATTTACTCAAGAAGGTCCCGGATATTCTATGTAAGTAATCATTTTCTCCACAAAAACACACACACACACACATATATTATTCTCCCTTTATTTTGTATTCTATATTTATATAAGTGGAAAGAAAATGTGCCGTATACACATGGGATAAAATCTTCTAGTCCACTTTTCATGTCCCTCTATTGTGTCCCACTATAAAATTTAATATTTTAAAAATATTTATTACAAAAATAAATTTTATTATAGTATTACAAATCATAATCGATCAACATTTATTGGTAAAATTAATTTTTTTAAAAATTATATAGCATACTTTTGGAATAATTAACCATATTAACGATTATATTAACTAAAAAATAAGAAATAAATATGTAAAAATAAATATAAACCCTTATTAGGTGAACTAAACCCTAAATAATAATTATAAAATTAAACTAAGCCATAACAAATTGAAATTGAATTTTCTTTATGAAAATCGAATAAAAATCAAAATGAGACGCCAAATGAGATAGAGAAAAGTGGGATAGAGGATTTCATTTGTGTACGGATATCATTTTTTCTTTGGTCATTTAGAGATCATCATCGTCATCATCATCATTATTACTATTATTATTATTATTAACTTTTTCTGGCAGTGGGTCGACATAAAAGCGAGAAACAAAACGAAGAAAATCAACAAGGTAAGATTTGTGAACGTATACATCATGATAGTATATATTTTTGTGTAAACGTGGGAAACTACTCGCTTAAATTTAAAAAAAAAAAAAAAAATCCCACCCACTTTTAAAACTTTTTAATTTATCCACACTTTCTAAAATACTCTTATAATTAATATTTTCAAAATTGAAAAAAAAGGGATCTCTCTCTCTCCCTCTCTCTCATACATGAGAGATTGGTATATATTTTTTTGCTATGGTCATTTAGAGGATTTTTTTTTTTAGTGGCAGTGAGTCATTGCAACGAGAAACATGACGAAGAAAAGCAGCCCGTGTGTATGATATATATACATGATATATATTTTTCATACATTTCTTTTAGTTTAAGAAGAAGAAAAAAAGAGTCGTGAATTTCAAATTCGAGAAATCTCTCTTTTATACAAATATATTATTATATTTTTCAAAGTTAATTGCCTTAAAAAAATCATGAACTTTGAGCTCAATTGCAAATATAACATGAACTTTAAAAGTAAGTAATTAAATCATTAACTTTGAATGTGTATCTTATTCAACATTCCAATTTTTTTATAGAATAAATTGACCTTTGATCCAACATATATACAATTATGACCATTTTGACGTCATTATCAAAAATTGATGGTCGAGTCATGACGGGCTCGAAAAAACAAACAAATTGTATGTTGATATGGAGGTCAATTTCTTTTATTAAAAAATTGAGATTAATGTTGAATAACACACAAATTCAAAGTTGATGTTTTAATTGTCTACTTTTAAAGTTCATGTTAAATTTGCAACTAAATTCAATATTCATGATTTTTAAGACAATTAACCCTATTTTTTATTTGGTCATTTAGAGATTATTATTATTATTATTATTATTATTATTATTATTATTATTATTATTATTATTGTTGTTGTTGTTGTTGTTGCAGTGGGCCATAGAAGCGAGAAACCCGATGAAAAAGAGCAACACATCATAGGTAAGATTCATGAATGTGTACAAGATATTTTTTTAGTTTTTTTAGTTTGGGAAATGTGGAGCTCTAGGTTTAAAATTCGAAACATCACCGTTTTCAGACACAACAAGGTTTGATGCAATTTAAGAAACAGAATGATTTGGTGTAAATTTCGATGATATAAGGAGATTTTACGCATCTTCATTGATGTCGAAGAAAAGAATTAGGGTTTTTGTTTTCTTCCCTTTCGTTTTTCAGTGACCATCTTACGTGGAAGAGGGAAAGCAAATGCAGAGCGATGCCAATATTCGGAGACACAGAAGAAACAAGGTTGATTTAAGTTCCCTAAAACTTCTACATTGAAATTGATTTTTATTCCATGAAAAAAAGTTATTGATTTTTATTAATATTATTTTAGAGTATTTAATTTCTTAATATTTTATATATAATAAGAGATACAATACACCACAATTTATGTGTTCAAATCCATCTATATTAAATCAAATAAGCGTACGCACATGTGACAACGTAACTAGAATGTGTAATCACGAAATTTTCATCAGTTACAATGTGTAATCATAAATTTTTCGTTTGGGGAGAGAGGACTAATTTTCTTCACAAATAACGAGAAGCACTATTTTAAAGAAGATGCATATAAAATTCTCTCTCTCTCTCTCTCACTGTATATGTTATATATGTGTGTGTGAAGGATTGGGGGGTGGCCCCAACAATAGTTTTGTATAGTCGGTATGGCTAAATTAAATTAATACTCTGATATGTTTGCAACTTATAATAATAATTTAATTTATATATTTCATAGAAATTTTAACACCAACATTATCATCATATTATAGACTCATAATTCTATCATCTGTAAATTTTTCCGTCAACTGAAAGTTGAGTCAATGTCGGGAAACAATTAGACAGAAATTTTGTGCCTCTTCTCACATAAGATGTTAAATTTTACTTGAAATTGTCATTATTTTGGTAGAAATTGTTTGATTTTTGGTGCACGCTTTGTTTAGGCTTATGCGAATTTTTGTCCCTTATCCACTTGTTCTTTGATGTGGTTACTCAACTTTTAGTTGTCAAAAAAATTTGTGAATGGTAGAATTATGATAAAAATAAAATTTTAAAATAACAATTAAATATATGTTGTAAGGTATTATTTTTATAATTTGATAACATTTGGATATTAAGTATAAATATACCCATTTAACATAAGAAAGTGATAAAGTATTCATTGTTAATTTTTTTTTTTAATTTCATTTTCTTATGCTTTAGTTTTGTTTGATAATTGTAACAGTTCTTTTTTTTTTTTCTAGCGAAAAATAGACTTTCATTGATTGACCAAGGAGAACAACATCGTTTGAGTTCACTAATATTTTTTAGTATTTAATTTTAAATTTTTAATTGATAATTGATTGTTTCCTAATTATGATTTATATTATTGATTTGAATCATTTAATTTGTTGATAAATGTTGATTATGTTGTAATTAATTTTTAATTCTATAACAACTACTATTAATAATATAATAAATTTGATAATAAGTCACATGGTAGAATGAAAAAAGAGCCTAGATCGAGGATCTCATCCTGAATAACTAATTAATGAGTTTTTTTTTTTGTAATTAATTAAGATCAAAATGACTTATTAGTCCACTAAAATCAGACTTCATGATATTTATTTCGTTCAATCAGCAAAGGGATCGAACATCAACAATGCTCAAGGACATGAATTATTTCCCAATAACTATACCACATTCTTCAACATTGCCAAATTAATATCCAAAGCAGCGCTGATAATACTCGGCTTAGGTAAGTCTCCACACTTTGTGCTCCACCCCGTGTTGCAACAACTAATTTTCATAGTTTTAACAACAATTTATTCAATTCATGTATGAATAGTCCAGATCTTAATTTGGTATTAATATTCCTGTTAATTAGAGATAATGTAAATGTGTTGAGAGTTTTTTCGACTTTTTCGCATCATAATTGGGGTTCATGAGGTTTTTATATTACTGATTACTAAATTTATGTCTAAGGTCCTAGTGTTTGTCCCATTCGTGATTCAACATTAATTTCATTAGATTTTCTTTGATTTTATTTTCAATTTCAATTTCTTTTTGTTAAGTCTAATGTTGCATTATTATTTAACATTTATTTCCTCAATTAGTTAATATAAAGGATTATCAGGGTTAAATATTCCAAAAGTTATGGTATATAAATTTTTGAAATTTCAATTTTTAGCAACAATTAATTAGAATCTGTTATAATATAATAAATTTTATTTTTATGAAAAGGTTATTAAAAATGCTTAGATTACTCACAATTCAGACTAGACGGGATCTAATCCGCGTTTATATTGCCATCAATTTATCATAAAATGAAACACCACACCAATATTTTTCTATTATCCCAAACTTTCATTTATGGAATGAGAAATCGATCTGAACAGTACTGATTGTCACATTAGATCACATGTAACAATCTATGTGGCATCTCATGTATCAAAAACCTTAATTTTTATTAATTTATTGATTTTTAATTTCATTTAATTTTGTATTTATAATATTTCATTCTTCCCCAACAAGGTATATTAAAAAATTAAAAAAAAAATTATGGCACACAGATTATAACACAGTTAGCTATAGAGGATATCTCATCCGACTGATCGTGGACTATATGGCACACGGGATGTAACACAGTTTTCAACTCCCTCACTGATTAAAACTGCCAACAATATTAATTAATTAATTAATTAACTTGGTTTATGTAAATATTTTCAAGGCTCGAAATCAGTAGAAAAGATGAGAGAGAAGAAGACGAAGCATATTTGGTCACTCCAAATCATGGAAAAGCTACTGGAGCATGCCAAGTCTTACGAATACGATGCCAACGGAAAGAGCCCCGTCATCACAGCGGGCCTCAATCCGCCTGTGATTGAAGATATTGAACAAGATCACGACGATCATGTTGATGATCAGCAGCAGCAGCAGCAGCAGCAGCCTAAAACTCCACCTGAGAAATCTACACTTAAGATGTGCCCGGAGAAAGTGAAAATGGAGATGGAGAAGAAGGAGACGGCAATACTCATCGCGGCGAGGAACGGCGTGGTGGAGATTGTGGAGGGGATTTTGAACCAGTTTCCAGTGGCCATTCATGATATGAACAATGATAAGAAGAACATAGTTCTGCTTGCTGTGGAACACCGGCAGCCGTACCTTTACAAATTCTTGCACGAACGGCCGAAAATCATGAAGGAGACGGTTTTTGGGAAAACGGATAAGGACGGGAACAGTGCTCTGCATCTTGCGGCCAAGCTCGGTGAGTATCGGCCATGGCTCATTCCTGGTGCTGCTCTGCAAATGCAGTGGGAGATCAAGTGGTACGAGGTATGTATCGAGAAATAATCGGATGTTTACACTCCGTGTTTCACTAACTGCTACGTACGATATAGTAATATATATACTTTATGTGAAATAGAAAAATAAAGCTTATCATAAAAAAGTTCTGAATTGATAACTAACATATATATTTATCAGGTCCAAAATCCATAGAACTTCTTATTTCTAAATAGCAATTGAAGTTTTGATGATTAGTAAAACCTAGCACTTTGCCTATTGATATTGAATTCTTGATGCAGTTTGTGAAGAACTCCATGTCACCCCACTTCTTTCGGAGGCACAACAACGAATCCAAAACCGCAAGGGACATATTCAAGGAGACCCATGGCAAACTCGTCAAGGAGGGCGGCGCGTGGCTCACCGCCACCTCCCAGTCGTGCTCCGTCGTGGCGGCTCTCATTGCCACGGTGGCGTTCGCCACTTCCGCCACCGTCCCTGGCGGCGTCAATTCCGACAGCGGCACCCCGACCTTGCAAAACGAGCCGGCCTTCAACATCTTCGCCATCTCCTCCCTCATCGCGCTATGCTTCTCTGTCACGTCCGTCGTCATGTTCCTCGCCATTCTCACATCCAGGCATGCCCAACTTCAAAACCCACTCCATTTTTATGCCGAACAAATTAAATTAATTAATCAAATGTTCAAATAATATTGTACGTTCTACTGAACTCGACTCGACTCGTTTAGGTTTCAGGAGAAAGACTTCGGCAAGGACCTGCCGAGGAAGCTACTTGTAGGGCTGACGTCACTTTTCATTTCCATAGGTTCAATGTTGTTATCTTTCTGCGCGGGTCATTTTTTCGTGCTGAAAGCAAAGCTACAATACGCCGCTTTTCCGATGTATGCGATAATGTGCTTGCCGGTGACATTCTTCGCCTTCGCTCAGTTCCCGTTGTATTTTGATCTCGTGTGGGCGACTATCCGGAAGTTGCCACAAAGAAGTTCCCAGTAATTTTGTTTAGTAGTTTCGAGACGTGTGGAGTGTATGTTTGCAAGTGCAGTCATTATAGTTTGGAATTGAGGATCTCCATCTATGAGATTTTTATCCTTAAGTTGTGATCATATATATTTTGTGTTGATATTTGTAACACCCCAAAATCAATTATGGAGGTCAAGTGCATTGTTAGAAATCTAATACTTGAGTTGAGACAATGTTTAATACAAGGCCCAAATGATGGGCTTTGTAGCCCAATTATCATTTTAATAATTTACAGCTCAATTATTGTTGAAATGAGATGAACAAATACATTAGACAATAGTTCTCGTTGATACGAATTCATAGAACTTGGTTAGTTGGTTTTACTAAAATAAGAATTCAATTGACCAAGATATGATTTAATTTCTAATTTAAATCACAATTAGAGTTATGTAGATGAGTGATATACATACTCCCTGATTTCCATTTTAGGTCATTTGTTGAGGAATACTTTTAGTTCAGCCCTCGTCCTTTCTCTCTCACTCTTCTCTCGCCTCTCTCTCCATCCGTCGGAGCTACTATTGTTGCCATCGCCCTTCATTGCATGAATTCTTTCGGCAACTTCCACTACAAGAAATTCACTATTTAACGACTAACGTTAACGATGGACGCTGTCCGTTGGTACGTACGACGGACTAGTGATAGACTATCCGTTGCTAGAGTTTCAATTGACGGGAATATGTCGTGCTAATATTTAACGACTGCCTAACGACGGTCATACCATCGTTATGATTTACGACGGACTACATCCGTCGTTAGAGTTTTTAAATTTTTGAATAAGTTAAAAAATGAAACATTAACAATGGATAATTTCTCTCGTTAAACTTTTCCGTTTTAAATAATTAAAATAATTAAACTTAATGACAGATTCAGTCCGTCGTTACCTTTTTTCATATTAAAATAATTTAAATAATTAATGTCAATGACGAATGGTTTCTATCGTTATACTTTCTGATTTTAAATAATTAAAATAATGAAACTTAATGACAAATTCACTCCATCATTTCCTTTTTCATATTAAAATAATTTAAATAATTAATGGTAATGACAAACGTTTCCATCGTTAGATTTTTTGGTTTTAAATAATTAAAATAATTAAACATAACGACGAATTGTGTTCGTCGTTAAATATTTTCAGATTAAAATTATTAAAATAATTACAGTTAACGACGGATGGTGTCCGTCAGTAAATGTTTTCAGATTAAAATTATTAAAATAATTACAGTTAACAATGGATGGTGTCCGTCATTAGATATTTTCAGATTAAATAATTAAATTAATAAATAGTAATGACGGATTACGGACGTCGTTAGTCTATTGTTAAATCGCAATATACAGACAGTTTCTTCTCCCCTCTCTCATTTCAATGGAGCCCTAATTTAAGAAAATCCTCGCCGCCGTCCCTCCCCTCGCCTCCTGCCGCACGTCTGCCCCCTTTCCCTTTCTCTCTCCCTCTCACTGTCGCTCTCCCTCTTCCTCTCCCTCTCTCTGGGCGGAGGAATCACTATCGCCCTTAATCCGCCGTATCCCAGCTGGGTAGTGGAGGCGCCGCCACACCATCGCCCTTATTCCGCTGCATCATTGCTGCACAGAAGACACTGTAAGTTCATTCTACTAATTATTGCATAATTAGCAGACGGGCTCCGCCGCCAGGACGGCAACCGCCTCCACCGTGGCCTGCCCCCGGGACTGCCGGGCTCTGCCTCCACTTGGTAAGTCTCTGCTCTCTCTCTCTCTCTCTCTCAATCCCTCTGCTATCTCTACCTCTCTCTGTCTTAGATATGTCTCTCCCTCTCACTGCTCTCTCTTATTATTTCTATATTTTACTGGTTGTATTTACATGTTCATCATAACAGCATTCAGTAATATGTTGGTTTTAATTTCTTGCTCTATTTATATAATAATGACAATGAGGATGCTGACTGAGGAAAAGATCCAAGCTGTGTTCTTTGTAATTGGAATTGAGAGTTTTTGTTGCTTCCATTTTAAAATGGAATACCTTTGACGATCAATTGAAAAATGATTTGAAGCTTTAAGGGAGTATAGTGTTAGTTTCCATTTTTCAATTGATTTTTTCTTTTGAACATGGACTGCTGAGTAATTAGTTTATAATTACCGACTGTTGATTATAGCATTAAAATTTGGACACTCCTAACAATCTATCATGGGCTGATCATCGACTCTTGTAGATATTTTAAGTTATCTCTTATGTATTATGACACTTTGACTACGTGTTGTCTTTTATATGATAGCAAATGAAAGATTTGCATGTAGACTTGTTGCTGATTTGATCATTAGTAATAGTCGAGACGGTGGGTGTTTGAGATTAATCTTATAGTGATGAGTGATGACTGCTCCATTTCTGGATGGATGATTACAATTTTTGTTTAAGGCATTAAGTTTAACTAATAGAAATTGAACTAGAGGTTTATGCCTCTTCTCATGTACATAATTAACTATATTTATTAGAAACCTTTGTTGGTTAGTACGGCTGGAAAACTATAATAATTAAGGAGATTAATTAGGGGTGTATTGGATTGGGATTTTGATTGATTTTGTTGGACTTTTAAAATGTCCATGAATTTCATGGATTTTATAAATCCATAGACTCCACATGGACCAAAACTCCACATGGAGTCTCCCAACTCCACGCAGAGTCTGGCGGATTTCGTGTATGGATTTCGGATCGAATTTGAACGATTTTAATGGATTTCAAATCCATCTCGCCAGCGCTCATTGGAATACAACAATCGGTGTACCAAAAAAAAATTGAACCCAGCGGCCGCTGGAATCAAGAGGCCTTGATCCCAGCGGCCGTTGGAGTGCCATCATCGCCAAGGCCAGCGGCCGCTGGGGTCGGGTGATGGCTGGGGTGCCCGGTTTCAACTCCTCCCCGGCCGCTAGGACACAACGCTTGCCGGATTTTCCAAATCCATCGAAATCTGGTGTCCAGAGGTCGGATTTCATCCTTTGTAATTTTCACATCAAATCCAGCTGAAATCCAATGAAGTCAATGACTTTTAAAGTCCGTGAATTTTTGAATACCTCAGGATTTTTAAGAACTTTTAGAAGTCTGGATTGAATACACCCGCATTTTAAAGAACTTTTAAAAATTTAGATTAAATACATCCGGATTTTAAAAATCCTTTAAAATCCAATGAAATCCGAATCTAATACATCCCCTCCACACTTTAATTTTAGAGAATTATATAGTGGCCTTTTCTTAATGGAATTGTTCGTTCAATAATTGATGGGCCAAATCTGGATATATTTTTCTTTAGAAAATAGAAGGACACATGCCTATAATACTCCAATTATTGCACGACGTTTTCATATTTTGTTGGAATTTCAAAGTCAAATAATCTTAAAATGGCTAGCTTATTTTAGAGAGCTTATAAGGTTTTAATTTTATAGAATATATTAATCATGTAATGATGTAATGCATAATCATTAATTCATTATATAAATGGCAACTAATAAGTTCCCCAAGTTCTTTAATTTACAGTTTTACTGCCGATACGAGGTTAGTCAGTCGGTTAGGAATAAAATATGCAAGTATGTCAATTATGTAAAATTTATTTGGGCAATTTAGGCTAAGTATGCTAATTATGTAATAATCATGCTAAGTATGCTAATTATATAAATATTATGCTATGTATGTGCTAGATATGTATGATAATTATCATGAAATATTCTATATTTAATTCTTATATGGAATGAAGGTCTCTGGATATCTCTTTATTACTTGATTATTTTGCATGGGATGAGGCCCCCTGAATCCCTATTTATTGAATTGTTGGTGTTTGTTGATTTTGTTGTTATGAATCGATTAGAAGAACATAGATCAATTAGTGTAAAGTCTAGAACTTTGGATTAGGAAATTAACATAGGTGCTGCCGAAATTTTGAAATAAATTAGCTATTTTACTTTTATATTTAATTGATGGATTATAACATTTATATATGTTAATTATTGAATTGCTGGTGTTTGTTGGTTTTGTTATTATGAATCGATTAGAAGAACATAGATCAATTTACGTAGAATCGAGAACTTGGGACTAAGAAATTTTCATAAATGCTGCCGAAATTTTGAAAAATTAGCTATTTTATTTTTTTTATAAATTATTTTTATATTTAATTGAACAATAATCAATGACTTTTTAACGATCAAATATTTTAGAAACTAACCTTCTACAATGAGTGTAGATCGTCAATGGATGTACCGGTAATATCTTGATAACAATGGTTAAGTCCAGATTTTCTCAATGGACTTGAATCTTTCATCGAGTTTTCTTGCAATCAACCCTTGTTTATGAGTATAGATAAGATTAAGTGTCCATATCGTAAGTATAAGAACGTGCCATTTCAAACGGCACCTACTGTTCAACTACATGTAGCAAAAAATAGATTTGTTTTCGATTATCATATATAGATGTATCAATGCGAAAAATAAGTGCATCTAGTTACCAAGCAGAATTTGGGTAGTCATGATGGACTGAATACGTACTAAAATATGGTAATGGATGTTGTTGGTCCGCAAATCAATATGAATATCGATGATCATACCGAGAAGGCCCCAAATCCTGAAGCGCAATGATTTTATGATATGTTGAGGGGCCGCAGACAAAGAATTGTGGTCAAGTTGTCAAAATCATTCTCAATTGTCACTCGTTGCTCGCTTGATGAACTTAAAATCTAAGAGCAATATGTCAAAGATGTGTTTTGATCAAATAACCTAATTAATGAAGGAAATTGTTCCTGAAAATAATTTGGTAACTGATAATTTCTACACAACATAGAAATTACTATGTGGTATGGGATTACCCGTAGAGAAGCTCGCTTGCTACTTCAACAACTGCATGATTTATTGGGGTGATGATAGTGAATTATAGAAATTTAAAATTTGTGGCCACCCACATTTCAATGAAACAAGTCGTCGTTCCCAAAAATGACAGAAGACTACAGTTGCATACAAAAAGATGTACTACTTTCCACTCACTCTAAGATTATAGAGGTTGTATGCATCTAATGCAACAGCAAAGAAGATGCGTTGGCATACATCCTCTGTTGATGACGGAGTAATGCGACATCCAACAGACTCTCCTACATGGAAACATTTGAACACAACTTTCTCCTAATTCGATTCAGAAACTCATAACGTAGGGTCTATCTGTTGATGGTTTCTAGCCATTCGGTCAATCAGGTCAATAGTATTCTTCGTGGCTTGTCATCATTATACCTTACAATCTTCCTCCATGGATGTGTATGAAAGACCAATACATGTTTCTAACTATATTAGTGTCAGGTCTACGCAATCCGAAAGAGAAATTAGATGTATTTTTACAACCTTTGATGTCTGAATTGATTAACTTGTGTAAAGTAGGTGTGCCTACCTATGATGTTTCATTGAAACATAATTTTCAGATGCGAGTAGCATTAATATGGACAATTAGTGATTTTCCTGCTTATTCCATATTATCTCGGTGGACTACTGCTGGAAGATTGAAATGTCCACATTATATGGAGTCCACTGATGCCTTTACTTTATTATATAGTGGTAAGCAATCATGGTTTGATAACCATCGAAAAATGCAAACCACCCCTTCCGTAAAAAATGTATTCATGAGAAACAAAGTTATGACTACAGGACCTCCATAAATGAGATCGAGCACCGAAATTCTAGCTCACATAGAAGTATTGGGTCTTAAAAAAGTCACTGATAATAATGATAATGTGATAATTTCTAAAGGTTGCAGGTGGAAAAAGAAAATCATATTTTGGGATCTGCCATACTGGAGTTCCCTATTGATTCGACATAATTTGGATGACATGCACATTGAAAAAATGTGTTTCACAATCTACTCAACATCGTGTTGAATGTGTAGGGGAAGATGAAAGATACACCCAAATTCAGAGAAAAGTTGAATATATATATTGTTCAATACTAGAGCTAAAACGGAATGAGTCCACAGACAAGTACCCAAAAGCTTGTTATACATTGGACAAGAGATAGAAGAACATCCTATTTTAATATAATTCTAGGAGGGGTGCCGATGATCAAGTTCGAGCGTTCGGGTAGAGAGGTGTGTGTAGCAGCGCGAGTTTGGGCATAAGAGGACTGGTCACACCAAAAGACACGAGTAGACCGTATTGTGCTGAGGGGTGTTTCGTTTTGGGCTGGGCGCGAGTGACAATGCGACCGAGGATGTGAGTGGGCTCATGTCGCGTCCTGTAGTGGATTTTCACGGTTTTCAAATTTCGGGATTATTTATTTCGTTTTCGGATTTATTTATTTTCTTTTATTCCTTGTATTCCTAGTTAGGGTTTGTTTTATTTGACCACCTATATAAGGGCTTGCACTACTTTTTATTAGACAGTTTTTGGATATTATAATTTGATATTTCTTTGCATGAGATTTCTTTTGAACCGTGTGTCGTGTTCATCCGACTTATCAAACAGTATAACATAATTAATTGTGACGTCTTCTATTTATATCTGAGGTTCTTATTTCCAATCCTACTAGGATTATAGGTTCACATACCTATAGTTTGGTATTTGTTGTTTACACTTTGACTGGATTGGTTACAATTGAATTGCAAGAAGAATAGAAAGAAGTGAAAGATTACAATAAATAATCGAAATGAACAATTAAATAGACGGGAACCCGATTGCAGATTCCGGCAAGCCGAGTCGAGGGGACCACTCTACGCAAGACAAATTACGCCCCGACTAGTGCTCACGGTCTGGTGATTTATCTCTCAAAGATGAAACGGCTTCGTCCTTCCGACAGTAGCACCACAAGTCCGGTAAGGCTCCGGCGAACTAGACAACGTTGAGAACTAGAAAATTGTGACTCGAAGGAACTCGTATGCAACAATATGATGATGTTCGTTTATACAGAATGTAACATGTTGAACCATGCAGGATGTCCTATTTATATGCACATCTCCACTGCAGGGGACAACTAGGGTTTGAGGGCATTCAACTAGGGTTTGAGGGGATTATTTAATGTGTCTTAAACACATTATACCACACACCATAAATGCCCAATCGTGTAACCAACTTCAACCATTTACTTCTCACTCATCGAAAATCAGATTTGAGCAAATAAAAATACTACGATTATCTACTCACAACATAGAACAATCGTACGGTATTTAATTCCTCCAAAATTAAATATCCCGGTCACAAAAAATTGGATAAAATGAGTCAAAACTCAATTTATTAAATCCTATTTTACAACAATCCCCCACATGAGTGGAAATAGTGCATACATGTGTGCAGACAAGCAGCCCAGTTCTCTAGAAACACAACTGCACCAGGATAGGTAGCTTGTGACTTTGAACCTTCCATATTCCAACACTATCGAGTATACCGGCTGTTTAGTGGACATGATGCATTGAACTATACATCTTTAGTGTATACCGAGACAATAGTATTGAAAACAGCTGTATATCAAACATTATCTGTTCTCACGTTTGTGTCCTTTTCAGGCCATGAACAACCTCTTTGAATTCATAAGTATATCTTTAGAAGCGGCCCCACTTCTCACTTATATAGGTGATCTCCTCTTCCGAGTATCCTGCCATACTCAACCTCATTAGGTTTAGGAATCATTAAAAGTCATAGGACTTATCCTCACCACATTGACAGGTGTGCACTTGGTTTGCTCATAGGGAAAGGTTCACTTATTAGTTTCCAAGTGCTACCAAACCGAACGTTTGTAGCTTAGTTTTCCCATTGAACCAAGTTCTTGGGATCTCCAGTCATCATGGTTGGGTTACCACTACAAGCATTCTTAGAGTATGGATTTTAAACCCATTCGATCTAGCAACTTAGCCATTTGATCTAGGTTTAACCCTTTGGTTAGCGGATCTACGAGATTATCTATTGACTTCACATAGTCAATTGAGACAATCCCACTTGAAATCATATGCCTCACAGTATTATGTCCCCAACGTATGTGTCGAGACTTACCATTGTACATAGCATTGTGTGCCCTCCCGATAGCCGCTTGACTATCACAGTGAATCATCACTGACGACACTGGTTTTTTCCAACATGGAATGTCTTCTAGAAAGTTATGAAGTCATTCTGCTTCTTCACACGCTTTATCTAAAGCGATAAACTCAGATTCCATGGTGCAAAAAATCTTTGGATCATATTCTTACGGGATCAAAAGTATAATTTACGTATATAGAAATATACTTTATGTAAAAAAAATATCATCATAAAAAATTTGAAACATTATTAATTACTTAGGAGGTGATTGATATGATGGAATGGAATTGAATAAATGATCATTCCTATTCCGATGGTTGGTATGATTCAAAATCAGGAATCACCCTTCCCGAAGGAATCCGTATTTCCAAATGAAGGGGAATAGTCATTCCACCCATCCCCATGGGTTTAGCTATTCTCATTGACAAAAAAATTAATGTGTGATATATTTATACATAATCATGTCTTATAACATTATTTTATCATATTTAGAAAAAATAAATCGAAAATCAGATTAAATAATTTATTATTATTATTATTATTATTTCGTAATTATTTTATATTATTTAAATATTTTCAAAAGATAACTTAAAAATATATGTTAGAATCAAATTTTGAAGCTTTTATAATTTTGTTGAAGAAAAATAAAGTGATGCCAAAATAAATATAACATGAAAATATATTATAATACGATATAAAATACTTATGTATTTGATATAATTTAATATACTGAAATGAAAAATCGAAATGTTAAACTAATTTTCTATGAAGTAAAATACTTTTATTAACTTATACAAATTATTATATACTGATTATATAAATACTTTAGAATAAAGTTTCAACAAAATAAATAAATTATAATTTAATTTCTAAAAAATTAAAAAAATGTCATATACAAAATGGCGTTTACAAATATAAAAAATAAATTAAGATATATGTTGATATTTAATAGCTATTACTTACATTTTATTTAATTACAAAAAAAAATGAAAGTACATAAAATATTCATTATATAAGATAAAAAAAAATATTTCATTTCGTTCTTCATTCAGTAGACATACCAATCATAAGAATTTTAATTCCATTTAGACTCTCATTCCATTCATACATAATTTCATTTTATCATACCAATCATCACTGAATTGATTATAAGAAGGTTACAAGCTGCAGTAACTATATACAATTGAAAATACTATCAAAAGAGAATTAATTAGATATAACCAATTCTAATATAACTGATTAATTCCTACTGCCACATAGGACAACTCTATACTAATAGAAGCTAACAAATTATTTATATTATAATTAATTTTTATTTTATAATAAATATTATGAAAATTATAAATTTGATAGTAAAACACAGAGTGAAACATAAATAAGTGCAATAAGAAATTTGAACCGTATATCAAGAGCCAAATAACTTTTTTTTACCCACTTCAACTTTTAAAAAATTTATTTTAGCCGCTAAATTTTAAAATTACTTATTTCACCTACTTTGGACCAAAATATCATTAACTTCACAAAAGAAAAGAAAAAGAAAAAGAAAAATGAGAATAAAACTAAAAATTAAAACTTCATCCCTTTCTCTCCCTCATTCCCACTTCTGCAAAAATATTGGCGCCAGTCAACATCGGTGCCGGAGTACTGCTGACACCGGCGATATGTCACACATTCTCTTATCTTCCCTCTTTGTATTTTCAGTGTTATATGGAGTGAATTAAAACAAAATTTGACGTGTTGAATTCCAATTTTTATGTGTTTGAACTCTATATATAACTTGTGCGTGAAATTAATAAGTTATGATTTATTCGTTTTGGTTTTAATATTCTTAATTACACGTGCATTGGACCTGCAAGCTTACCTTAGAGTGCATGTCGTGTAGGTCTAGTGTACAGGTAATTATGAACACCAAGTTTTATTTTTACCAAACAAGCTAGGCAGGCTCGGTACCAACGGGGACGTGTGTTGGGGCCAACGCATTTGGTGTAACATGCGGATGATATCATCTGCTGCATTTTGTGCAACAGTTGATGCTACACAATTAAATTTATTAACTTTTCTTTGATTTTTTCATTCAATTTCAATTTATTGTACTTTAATTTAATTTTTACACTTATTAATTAGGGTTCATCCTACCCTCAATGAATTAGGGTATATAATTAATTTTTTTAGAAAATAATCAACTATATATGGTATTTGCATTTATTCTTAATTAAAAGAAACTCATACAAACATTCAACACTAGGCTCGGGGTGTGAGTAGAGTCCCCTTCTCCGCTTTATTATACGCCAGAATTCTTTGTTTATTACAATGATTTAATCTTGTATTTCTAATTAATTAATAATAGCTATCTTAAAATTAAAAATGAATATAAATATTTATAAAATATAATCAATCAATTTGAACTAACCACTACTAATTAAAAAAAGAAAATTATTAATTAATCATGCTAATTAAATAGGACCTGACTTTGTTAATGAGCACCTTAAATATGTCTTGAGTAATTAAGTAACAAAGCGTATAATAGAATAATATAATATAATAGATGATCTTATCCAATCGATCGAGTGAGATAACGTCATTTCATTTTCTGAGCTTACCAAACTGTCAATGGAATTGGACAGATTCTAATTTATAATTCAAGGATGAAAGCAAAAGTATAGTGATTATTGTTCTCTCAGTCTACATTAATGATTCGGTTATCCAACTTATTTTGTAAATGTGAAGCCAATGAATAATAGTAAGTATTGACTATATATATATATATATATATATATATATATATATATATATATATATCACACAATACTTTTCAGAATTAAAAATAATACTTTTTAGTGTTAAAATAATATATTTTTCAGTATTAGAAATAATTTTTCTTTTCGTTTAATTAATATAAGACTTATATAAAATTGATACACACCCCCCCATATATTATTGAACTCACATGTTTGCTCAATTAAAATGTGGGACTTCTCGTACGTACTTAGTAAATGATCGGTATAGTAAAGGACTAAAAGCCTACTTGAATAAAATAAACATTATGAAGTTCGCCAACACTCCTGTACATCAGGATGTATGGGCCGGCCCATCAGATGACCTGATCCGTCCTCGTTCTGTAAAAAAAAACTGGTAAAATGCATGCAGTATCAATCTTTACACTAAAACATATCATTTAAAGTGCAAAAAGTATCAATTGTATCATTAAATAGTAACTGATCTGCTACTTATCTTTTATGAGTTATGTAGTTTAAATTGTGATTTTTTTTCATTCCAATTAATGTTTAGAGTTTAGGGGGGGAGGGGTTTAGGTTTTTTTAGGGTTCATGTTTTTTAGGGTTCATAGTTTTTTCAATTAATTGTCGAGCGCAATTTGTTTAGGTCCAAATTTACACTTATAATTTTCGGTAATGCTCACTAGACACTACTTAGGACCACACCTGCAATTGGACGGGGTCAATTGTAGGAGCGACGAGCTTAACCAAGAATGAGGGAAGTTGGCTAAAATGGATGTTCTTCAACTCGTAGTTCCTTGCGGCTTCACCAAGAACTATGCAAGAAGTCGACGCCCCAATAACGGGACGAGCAAAGTCTCTCATATTCCTAGCCGCATTGGCATTGGCATTGGCATTATCGGGGTTGTTAAAAGGATTAGCTTACATCTCTCTTTCCCACTCGAACACGTCAAATCTCCTTGGTCGATGGATATCGTCAAACACGGGGGCTAGTCTCCGATTGAGGCTTCGCCTCCCTAGCATACACAAACACAAACGAAACGGAGATCAAACGTACCTTGCGGAAAGAGATATCAAAACCCAATAAAAGGACATAAACACAAAAAAATAAATTTACACAAACAACACAAACACTTCAACGACAAGTTCACGATTTCAAAACAACACAAAAGCAAATATAGCACCAAAAAGACAATTCTCAAAAGCCTTCCCCGGCAATGGCGCCAAAATTTGTTTAGGTCTAAATTTACACTTATAATTTTCGGTAATGCTCACTAGACACTACTTAGGACCACACCCGCAATTGGACGGGGTCAATTGTAGGAGCGACGAGCTTAACCCGAGTCGATCTCTCAAGGAAAACTTTATGAGAAAGAACTATCTATAGGCTACACGTGCTTTCGACAAAACAACTAAAATGCAATCTAAACATTCTAATCAAGAGATTTTGGAGATTTAAACTAGGATTTAAATGAACAATCAACAAAACAAACAATAACTATTTAAATGCAAGAAAATGGAAATGAAGATTAGAGGAATTAAGTTGATTAAGGTATTAGGGTGTAGATTCTCTCAATGGTTGATTACTATGCTTTATTTAAGTTGATAATGCAAATCTCACAAGCATGGTAGACCCATCCAATTAGTTTAACGTCTATTAAAGTCACGGATATCCGTTAAACCTCTCTTAGCTATACCATACAAAATGAGACGAACATACTAGGTTTAGGAACCCATGCACCTAGCATCGAAGGAATTAAATCCGGATTTAGGTTCACAATCAAGAAATCCCCAAAATCCTACCAATGCTCAAGTGACGATCAAGCACCTAAACATAAATAAGAACAATTCCAACAACAACAACCAACATAAACAAGCATAGATCACAACCAAATCGATCCTCTACCCCCTAATAGGGAGATTAGCCACTAAACATGCTCAAAACAACATAAACATCAGAGAAGAACTCCATTTCATAAATTAAATGTAAATGAAAACAACTTCTACGATATTATATATCCTTCAAGAGTTTGGAGCAAATCCCACAAAACATCCAAGAAATACAAGAAAATGCACAATAAACCTCCTCCGAGCTTAGCTTCCACGTGAGCTCGTCGTTGGTCTTCTCGTTCCTTTTCTCTCCTCCTTGGCTTGGTTTCCTTGCTCTCCTCTTTCTCCTCTTCTCTTTAGTGGAAAATGGTGGTAAAATGATGGTGAAAAATTGTGTAGAGAGTATGGAAGGGTGAAGAAAATGGTTAAGGTAGTGTAGAGAAAATGAAGGATGGTGGGGTGAAGAAGATGATGTGTTGAATGGTGAGGAATGGTGAAAGATGGTGATGGTAGAGTAGGATCCAAGCTTTTACCTTTTTCCCATCCTTTTCTTCATGTACGTGTGTGTGTGTTTTTAGTGTAGGGGAATGGAAGAGAGAGAGAGTAGAAGAGAGAGAAAAGGTGTTGATTTGAGTGATGGAGAGGGATAATTAATTGTGAGGATTTGGTAGAGGATTTTGGTGCTCAAAAGTCCACAAAGCTAGGGTTAGGCTCTAAAAATACCTACTTCCCTAGTATAAGATTAGATTGTCCTCAAGCTCAAAGATCCCCATGCAAAAAGAATGGAGGGTGAAGGCATTCATTTTGGTCCAAGATGCCAAGAGGGAAAGGGAAAACAAGTGCCAACAAGGCGCTGATCGAGAGGGAAGCACCAGCCCGCGCGGCGCCGCGCGCCCGTGGGGTTCAAGAAAGTCGCGCGCTCGCGGGGATCCCGCGCCCGCGGGGTGCCTGCGCCGAGAGCACCCTCGCGCGATCGCGGGACTCGCGCGGCCGCGGGGTCTTGGGCACCTGAAGTTGTGCGGCCGTGGGAAGAGCGCGGTCGCGGGGTTCACTTTTCCATACGGGTTTATCTTTTCCGGCCAATCTTCGCTCCACGCTACCTTAGTACCTAAAAATTGAAATATTGCGTACAAATAGCTCAAGTTTTCCAAAACTTGGCTTATTCCACCATAAGAGCAGTAGAGAATAAAATCACACAAAACCTATAGACAAACTAGAACAAAATGCTAGAAAATACAATTGAAACATGCAAAATTATACAATCAAATCACTACAAATAAACACCAAACACAATTCACGAGCCCATGCGTCAGCGTTGGGTGAGTGCATTGCGCAAGTTGCCAAATTAAAATAAATCATTCACTTTAATTTTAGGGTCCATTAAATCAATTTTAGGATATATATTTATATTTATTTTAAAAAATTAAATTAATTCATTTCAATTTTTAGGGTTCACTAATTGTATATTAGGGTATACAATTTGGGGGGGAACACAAAAAAAAAAAAAGAAAAATCGAAAAAAAATTAAAAAAAAAATTAATATAGGCGCGTGTACACGATGAAAAATTAAAAAATATATAATTATATACACGATGAAAAATTCCAAAAGTCTTAATTATCTTACTATGCAATACAACAGGCAAGTTGCTAGGTTTTGCTACTAATCATGCATCATAAATTCAATTGCTATTTAGAAATCAGAAGTTATGTGGATTTTGGTCACATCATAAATATTTTAGTTATCAATCCATAACATTTTTTTTAGTGGGATGGAGAATTGATATTCGTACCCATTTCTCCCATTTTTCTCATCCTTAAAAATGGAAGATGAATACTAACTGAGTTACATGCTAGTGATAGTTATTGATTAATTCAGAACTTAACAAATAAAATCCTACCATTTTAGAAAATTATAACTATATATCAATTTAAGACACAAAAAATCTTGTATTTTAATTATTAAAAAAAATTAATTTAGTTATTTGATTGATAGTTTCAAACATTGAGATGCAAAACTATAAGAAGAAGATTGGTATGAATGAATGAAATTAGCTATGAATGGAATGAACTTAGTAATGGAATGAGAGTCTAAATGGAATTAAGATTCTTATGATTGGTATGTCAACTGAATGAAGAATGAAATGAAATATTTTTTTTATCTTATATAATGAATATTTTATGTACTTTCATTTTTTTGTAATTAAATAAAATGTAAGTAATAGCTAATAAATATCAACATATACCTTAATTTATTTTTTATATTTGTAAATGCCATTCGTATATAATATTTTTCTAATTTTTTAGAAAATTATAATTTATTTATTTTGTTGAAAGTTTATTCTAAAGTATTTAATTAATCAGTATATAATAATTTGTATAAGTTAATAAAAATATTTTTATTTCATAGAAAATTAGTTTAACATTTTGATTTTTCATTTCAATATATTAAATTATATCAAATACATAAATATTTTATATCGTATTATAATATATTTTCATGTTATATTTATTTTGGCATCACTTTATTTTTCTTCAACAAAATTATAAAAACTTCAAATTTTGATTCTAACAAATATTTTTAAATTAGCTTTTGAAAATATTTAAATAATAAAAAATAATTACGAAATAATAATAATAATAATAATAATAAATTATTTAATCTGATTTTCGATTTATTTTCAAACACATAAAAAATTGGAATTCAACACATCAAATTTTGTTTTAATTCACTCCATGCAACACTGAAAATACAAAGAGGGAAGATAAGAGGAAAATACAAAGAGGGGAGATAAGAGAATGTGCGACATATCACCGGCGTCAGCAGTACTCCGGCACCGACGTTGACTGGCGCCAATATTTTTGCAGAAGTGGAAATGGGGGAGAGAAAGGGATGAAGTTTTAATTTTTAGTTTTATTCTCATTTTTCTTTTTCTTTTCTTTTGTGAAGTTAATGATATTTTGGTCCAAAGTAGGTGAAATAAGTAATTTTAAAATTTAGCGGCTAAAATAAGTTTTTTAAAAGTTGAAGTGGGTAAAAAAAAAGTTAATTGGCTCTTGATATACAGTTCAAATTTCTTGTTACACTTATTTATGTTTCACTCTGTGTTTTATCATCAAATTTATAATTTTCATAATATTTATTATAAAATAAAAATTAATTATAATATAAATAATTTGTTAGCTTCTATTAGTATAGAGTTGTCCTACGTGGCGGTAGGAATTAATCAGTTATATTAGAATTGGTTGTATCTAATTAATTGTCTTTTGATAGTATTTTCAACTGTATATAGTTACGGCAGCTTGTAACCTTTGTATAATCAATTCAGTTTAAGTGCTCGTTTGCTAGACTTGATGGGATAAGGTATGAGTGGGATGTCGTTTACTAGAGAATGCATCAATATTATGTTTGCTTCAAAATATATCCACTTGTATAGATTTATAATCAATTGTTTGGTTCAATTGATTAATTTATATCTAAAATTACAATTCTCTAAAACATCCTTCATTTAAAAAAAATTACATTAAAAAAAACGTCATTAGACTACTATTAAAAATACATCATGATCGTCCAATGATCAAATTCTCACTCACTATTCGCTCCTCAAATTTTCAGAAACATTACGATTCTCATGAATAGTAATCCAAAACTAAAATTGGTCAGCTAGCAATCCTTTTTTTTTCTTTTATCAAATTAACTCTTTAAAATATGAAAAAAATATCACAAAATGATTGGATGGAGAATGGGAACATAAATGAATCAGCGTGAGCATTCCCATTAGATGATTAATTGGTGGATGAAACAAAGTTTTATCTCAATTTATAAAAATCATTCTTACGATGATCTTTTACAAAAGAATCAGAAGAAATTGAATTATCAATTATTCAATTATAGCACTGAATTCATTGGAGAGGTCTAAAATTAAAATTAGAACATATTACAAAGAAACAACCCTACATAGAACCATACACACACA
Organism: Perilla frutescens; assembly: GCA_026008535.1. Classification (NCBI taxonomy): domain Eukaryota; kingdom Viridiplantae; phylum Streptophyta; class Magnoliopsida; order Lamiales; family Lamiaceae; genus Perilla; species Perilla frutescens. The sequence goes on from BRKX01000018.1 coordinate 45,196,742, forward strand.
CACACATGCAGGAGTGGAGAAGAGAAGAAATGAAATTATCAATTATGGCACTTGAATTCATTCGAGAAGACTAAAATTAAAATTAGAAGATATTAAAATATAAAATAAAATTCTACAGAACCATACATATATATGCATGAATGGAGAAGACAGTGGAAGCGAGAGAGAAGAAGAGACTTGTAGGGTTACAATTTATATTAATGAAGGACAATTTCACCAAATAATAAATAATATTGGTTATCTTAAATTTTATTATTACACATCCCACCTTGGATATGTGATACCAAATCAAGCATAAGCCATAAACGGATAACGGGCCACTCTTTTATCAAGGGTTTTAATTTTCCAGCCAAACAACATATTAGGTTAGCATACAAATATATCACCCCCATATCAAATGTAGCAAACAAGTTTATCTTATCGGCCCCGTTTGGTTGACACGGAATCTGACTTGGGAAAGTAATCTGATTCCCTATTTTAACATTATTGTGTTTGATTCATTTTTTATGTAATTTGAAAAGGAATCACATTCCCCAAAACAAGGAAAATTATGCAACTTTCCTGGATTCTAAATACCTACTCCAAGTAGGTATTCTTTTTCCTTATTTTTAGGAATCTAGTGTTAAATGATTTCATTGTTCGATTTCTTCATTTATTATTATTTATTTATTTTTACAAATTATTATTATGTTTGGATTTATATTTTTTAACTAAAAAATAAAAAAAATTGATTTTTTTAAATTAAAAAAAATAAGATTTGTTATTATCTTTTTTTATGATTAATAGTAAGTTTGGATTAAAAATGAGTAAAAAATAAAACAGAAAAAATATAAAATTTTATAAATGAAAAAAGAAATTAAAAAATGTGATACTTTTTTTATTGAAGAAATTACGACCAAAATTCGACTAATGAAAATTGAAGAATTATACATTATATGGTTCGTAATTTAAAATTATAAATATTGGTAGTATGAAGATACATTATGTATTTTAGATATTTAATTATCTACTCTTGTTTACATTTAATACAATAATAAAAAGAGAATCATTGCAATTTTCTTGTTGTGTTCTAAACACAGAGTAAAGATTGTATTATTAATCATTTTCCTCAGAATCACATTCCTAGAAATCATATTCCCAAAAAATTTTACTTTTCTGCCAACCAAACGAGCCCAACATGGTATCAATAGTTGCCGGTTACGGTCAACATTTATCAACAAAATATGAATTTAAAAAAATTATAAAATTTAATTTTGAAATAATCAATCATATAATTGAAAATTAAATACTAAAAAAAATTATAAACCCTAATTGGGTGGAGTGAACCCTAAAAAATAATTGTAAAATTAAACTAAATCACAGAAAAATAAAATTGAAGAAAAAAAATACAAGAAAAAACTCGTAATTTGAAAGTGCAACACCGAGTAAAACACAAAGATGGCAACGGGAATTAAATCTCATGTGCTTGACACACAAACACACATCGATCGTCTACATTGAGATGATTAATTTTTGAGGTTATGAACCATGCAAATGCTCCAAATGTTTCATTTTCCGATTTTTTAGATACCTGCAGTGGCTGATGTTCTGAGCCATTGGTTAGGAGAGGTCATTTTAGTTGCATTTTAGTGAGGTATGTCATCTCATCATATAATGCCATGATCTACTTAGCTGTTTGCATTTATTTTGGTAAAATATAATTGTCCATATATATATCTAGTACGATCAACCAACAATATAATGTGTGTGATTGTTACGTATACCTATTAATTCTATGGATCTCGAGCTATAGATGTACAACTATGTGGATTTATTCGTACGTACGTATGGTGTAGGAGAGTTTGTTAAAGCAATTGACCACTTTAATTACCAACTTAATCCAGAACACACACACACAATATATATATATATATATATATATGAAAAATTCAATTACACAAATTTGCTACCTAACAAATTCTATTTCGGAAGGACACGAAGGTGACATCATATCGAGCGTAACGCGCGAGCATGATCTCGAGCGTGACAACAAAATGGAGTAATATAGGGTTTTTCCATAAGTGATCTCGAGCAAGTATAATAAGTATGACATATAACGCAACGAGTATTTTTTGATTGATTTCAAGCATAGAAACACATGAATACAAGTTTTGTAGTGTTAAAATACAAAAATTGGGTACATTTTTACTGAAATTTGGGTCAACTAAGTACAACATGTGTAAGAACTTCAATCTAAATCATTTTTAAAAGGTTTTTTTTTTTTTATTGTTACGTACACTAAGTATGTATTTTTTGAATGTGCACAACGAAATGGAGTAATGTAGGATTTTTAATTTATACTTTCAACCGTTAACATATTCGGATTAATTTATGAAGCCCGAACTTAAGTTGTACCGGCACATATTTCAATTTTATATGTTATGAATATTTGACCATATAATATATTTATTGGTCGCCATACCACATGTGACGGTGAAATAAATATGAGATGTTAAAATGATCAAATTATAAAAGATTCAGGCTACATCTAGTGATAGTAAATGAAAAAAGACGAGTTCTCCGACTTATTATTATTATTATTATTATTATTATTATTATTATTATTATTATATAGCTAGTGGCGTAATTAGGGGGAGCCAAGGGGTGCCTTGCCCCGGGAAAAAAAATACTTGTAAAATTTTTTAAAAATAAAAAATAATAACAAAAATATAATTATATATAGAAATATTAGTGGAGAATAATTCGGCTCCTGATGAAAATTTTCTGGTTCCGCCCATATATATATATATATATATATATATATATGAAAGAAACAAAAAATCATAAATGATCAATTATATATGCCTACTCACAACTGCAAGGTGGTTGTAATAGAAGCATATCATAAAAACAGTGAGAATGACTTTGGTGAGAGAATTTTGATGGGCCTAACTATATACACACATATGAGAGAGAGAGAGAGAGAGAGAGATTATGTATAATGAAGGCCATGAAAAGGAAAGGCCGAAAACAAAGACAAACAAGATATATCTATGGTTCGATCAAACTCATCCGACAATTTATTCCTCATTTTTTTACATTCTCAATTTCCGTGAAAGCTTCACATCATGTTGTAGGAGACTTTTTTTCCTTTCTTTCTTTTTTAAATTTATTTCTATGTTGTCTTTAATTTATAGAGATCAGATCCTCCATTTCCACTTTAATTTGTTTTTCATTTTGTATTTCAATTATTGAATTTTTATCATGTATATTTAATATTTTTTTAGTGGATAAATATTGAATATTTTAAATATATATGACCAAAATTTTATAGTTGAAATACGGGAAGAAATACAATTAATGTTGGAATAGCAAATTATGTCCATAAGTTCCAAGAAATAAAGGGCAATTAAGATTGTAAATAAGTCGAGTCGAGTCCGAACATACACTTGTTCAAACTTATTTAAAATTATATCAAGTCAAGCTCAAATGAGCTTTTTGTACATATTTATTCTATTTTTACTTATCAAGCTTAAGTTCAAGTTCAAGTCGAGATTTAGATCAAACACAAAATTATATTCGAACTTCTTTAATATGCTTCATCAAGTCGAGTTCAAATAAATTTTTCACAGATAAACTTGAGTTGAGTATCACACTATTTGATTTAATTTTGAGCCGTAGAGTGCAATCTCATCTTCTTTTCTTGTAGAATCTTGCTAGTTTTCTCTTAAACTAAAAAGTCGATGGCATTGCATATTAGTACACTTGACATGACAATACGATGATTTTGTTACTTCTGGCAAATAATGGATATCAAAAGTTATCAGTCAAATGTTTAGTATGTGCACAAAAAAAAAGGAATGAGGAAAGGGTCATAAAATTTCCCGACTTTGATACACTTTAATTTTGTTTATTTCTTTTAGAAGAAGATGCACTTTAATTAAATAGTCATCATCTTTTCAAAATGGTTAATATATTGAAAACTCCCCATTAATTTCAATACGACTTTTAAATCTTATCAATTATATATACCTTTTTTTCATTTGAGGATTTTCGAACATCTCATTTTTTATGAACATTGTCTACATAAGAGCGGAATTTATAGTATTAATATATAGAAGTAGAGTTTATCCAGTATGCACTCCCGAATAGTCACTGCGAGTTGTTCATACGTGTGTGTGCGTTGAAATAAAGGACAAATCATAAGTTGAAGTATGCATGTAATTAAAAGCTTGCATTTTTTTCTTGGTTTTTAGTTAAAACGTCATTTTATGCCGTCTCTTTCCTGCCTTTATAGAGATAGTAATTAAATAATACATTTTATTTCTTTTTTGAGGAAAAATTAAATAACGCATTTAGGTCCATCTCAACATCCTTAGTGAAAACGCTGAGGCCTCTCCTAATGAGTGTAGAACCTCTAATATATATCTCCACCATTCAATTTAATGATCTAATGGTTGAGATTTAATGTAGAGATGGTGGCAATTTCGTAAATAATAGAGCAAAAAATAAAGGAATGAGGGTTATTTTCGTCCAAACCCATTAAAAATAATGATGTCAGCAATTAAAAAAAATCTTACTCCCTCCGTCCCGATTATATAGTCCCTTTTCTACTCGCACGTAGATTAAAAATATTTATGAAAACAAGAAACAAAAACTAAACTTCCAACTTTAACCTTATTTAATGAAAATTAATAAAACTTAAATTTTAGCTCAACTTTAATGTATTAATTTTTTGAAACAAAGAAAATATACAATTAATGAAGTGCAAATACAATGAATATCAATAGAATTGATCAAATTCAAGTATATGCAAATTAATTAAGTTGGTCAATTTTAATTAATGTTTCTCTTTTTTTGAAAAAATAACATTTAAGATTTATAATATTCACAAACGTAAATGTTTAATTTTTTTAATTTCCAAAACCTAATAAGGGTATAATTGTAAATTTCTATTAAAAATAACACTACTTATAGTAATGGGACTATATAATCGGGACACCTCAAAATAGAAATGTGGACTATATAATCGGGACGGAGGGAGTAAAAACTTTAAAAGACCATAAATTGTTCGTTTTTAATCCAATGCACACAAAAAAATATCAAATTAAAGCTTTCTTCGTGCTCTTTCATTTAAGATGTCGAAATGCTATGTTTAGATGAAAAAATAAGGACGATTTTACGGGTGCCGAGATTGTAAATGCTTTCATTAGCATATAATAATTCTTCGTCAGCATTATGATAGCATATGCTAACGAATCATTTGTCATATGCTAACATAATATATTCACTATGCTAACAAAGAATTATCATAATGCTAACGTAGTACAGATTTATTAGGATTTATTCAATCTCAATTATGATTTATTTCATCTAAATTATGGTTTATTCCATCTAATTATGCTTACTTTTTTTGAATTTGATGAGTGTTATTCTTGCACAATATTTTCACGTTGAAATGAAGTCAATTGAAGAGTTGTGCATGTGTTTTAACCAAAATTGCACTTTAAACCTCCCGATTTGGAAGTTTTGTTTGTTTTTTAGTTTCATAGGAAATGGATAATGAATTAATACATTTTTGAGTGATCCAAAGACATTAGAAGATAGAGAATCGAATGAGGAATGCGCTGAAAGTTGAATCACCTCAATTGGATAAGAAATGAGGGAAAACGGAGCAAAACCGTGAAAGGTGTCGGTACAGAACCGCTGGCGCGAGTGGCAGCACGACCGGCCTGAACTCGCGCTAGAGACATATATTTCTTCAATCGCGGCACGACCGAGGGCACGACCGGGGGCGTGACTGAGCCCGTGTCGCGCCCCCAGCCTAAATTTCAGATCTGGGCTTCTTCTTCTTCTTATTTGGCGATTCCTCTCTATTCTCAATACACATTTTTCTCCAAAAAAAATCCCCAAACTTCCCCCAACACTAAACCCTTCTCTTATCTCCCATCTTCAACCCTTACCCATCAAACCCACACCCTAACTAGAAATTTCACCTAGCTAGGGTGAATAAGGAGTTATGGTTTGAAGACGGAGCAAAGAGGAGACGAGCGGGAGCAAGAGATGGATTCGATGCCCAACTTGCGGGTTGTATCAAGTTTTTATTCTTGTTTTTGTCTTTGATTTTCTTTGATATAATTTAATACTTACATTTATATCGATGTTAGGTTAGATTATCTTGTATTTGTGATTGAGAATATTTTGGTATTTATGCACTTTTATTTCTACGGATTGTTTATGACCTCATTTCATTTCTTGTGCTTATGCTATGTTGGTTGTTGATTAATTGATCACTAATTTGCACGATTTTATCTATTGATTCAAAAATCGAGAGATGAGTATTAATAGACGAACCCTAGGCACAGGACACCTATGTCGATAAATTCGAGAGAATTGAGATTTAGTATAAGGGCTTGAAATCTTAGAAGCTTTTGGTAGGTGCATGTGTAGGATTCGTTCGAAGATGGTGAATCTAGCGTGTACCCTCCAAACTTAAGTATCTCAAGAGAGAGTTTAGATGAGATTTCCCTAGTGAAATTTAGCGCCACAAATAGACATTCAATAAGATCATTAGTGCTAAGTACCCGAAGAGTTCAATCCCAAGAGCACCTCTACCTTCTTGTCCCCTTCTCCATTTATTTTTCCCTTTTATTTATTGCTTTCTTTAGTTTAGATTAGTTAACTATCTTTCCTTTTTTTCTTATCGTCTAGATAACGATTTAGATCCGATGTTGTAGTACACACAATTAGGTCTAATTAGTCTTTGTGAATACGATACTCTTGCTCGCCATATGTACTATAATTGCACCGTACACTTGCGGTATACTTTTAGTCGAATAAAAAGCCGATCAGAATTTAATTTTTCATTTTTAATTCCTAATTGATTATTATGGTTTATTACATCAAATTATGGTTTATAATGTATATTGACAAAGTATTGATATATGCTAACATAGTGTTTTACAGTGCTGATGAAGCAAAATCATAATGCTAACGTAGTACAAATATATTATTATTATGATTTGTTCCGACTCATTTAGGGTTTACCACATCCAATCAATGTTTAGTTCATCTAATTAGGTTTATTTCATCCAATTATGGTTTCTTCTATTTAATTAGGATTTATTAAATTAAATTAGGTTTATAATTAATTTTGAGAATATATTTTTCGCTAACAATATTTGAAAACTTTAATTAGCATAACGATAATGTTTCGTTAGCATGATGATAATACTTCATTAGCATGACGATCTGTTATCAAATTCTCCGTGATTTTTATAAGAATTATCAAATTACGTTAATACCCTCCCGCGAAAACTTTTCAAATATTACAGAATTGCCACCGTCTTTTTCATCAAATCTGGACCTTTAATTTTTTAGAATTGTATAATGTGAAATATGGTCCTAATTCTTACATTATGATTGATTTTCACCAAACCCTATATGTGTGTGTATGTGTGTAATTTTTTTCTTTGATTTTTTATATAATTTTTGCAACATTTAGTATTTCCATTAATAGGATCGAGGTTGTTCAATTAAAAAAAATCGTCACATATATAATTGCACTCTATATAACTCCTAATTAATTAAGCTATCATTTTCTCACCATTAAAAGTTCTTCCTACTTTCAATGCAAAAGAAATAAATTAGAAAAGGAATGAATAATAATAATATTCATTCCACACGTCAAACATCGAATATATGTGACTTCAAATTAGAACACTCATGATTTTTTTAATTAATTAAGAGAAACGACAAATGGCTTTAATAATAGATGGGATATATGTCGTAGAGATGATTGGTATAGGTAGTTGAAACAATCCATCTTAATAATTGCCCCACGTACTAAACTGATTATAAATTTATAATGTACTTTAATTTCACTGTTACGTTAGGAAAGGGTAACAAAATTTCACATCTTAAGAGATGATTAAATAATATTTCTATTTGTACAATTAAAAATGAAAGTAATTAATTACTCCCTCCGTCTCATTTTGATACGCTGATTGAGATTTTTTACGGGGATTAAGAAAAGTATTGGGAAAGATAATTAATCAATAAATTTCCTAATATGTCCCTATTTATTTCTTTGATATTAAATTAATCTCTAATGTGAACATATTAAATAAGGGTATATATTAGTAAATTAGCTAAATATATATAGAAACATGCCTATATACCGGGACATACCAAAAATGAAAACAAGCCTATTAAAGTGGGACGGAGGGAGTATATGAATATTTAATCCTCGGAGCTATACCATTCACATTATTTGAGCTGAAATATTATATATTTGGAAAGACGAATTAGCAAATCCACTCTCTAAAAAGATTGATTGAAATTATTAATTAGGAGGATCAATTCGTATTATCATGTTGTATTCCGTGTCGACACGATAAACACAAACACAAATGTGAAACAATATGAATTATTGGTCCTACACAGATGGATTCTGCACTATTTCAGGATAAATATGCATCTGATTCGAGAATCTTACTAAAAATTATGTGCTAGGGCGGTATGTGTAGAATTGTAAATGAATCGAGTCGAGTCGATTCAAGTTGAACATATATATAGTTGTGTACCCTTGTTTGGAATATAGACGACATCGAGTTTTAAAAATTATGTTTGAATTATATTTGTTTGATTTCATATCGAATTGAGCTTATTTTTACTTATTGAGTTGAATTTTAAATCTTATCAAATGCAAAATTAAATTCAAACTTATTTGATATGCTTAACGAATTGAACTCAAGCTTAACAAACGATCATGACAAAGAGTGAGTATCGAATTATTTGATTTGATTTTCAACCCTAGTTACTATTACTTCAATCATTTTGGTAGTTTTTAGCAAAAATTACTTGTAATTTGTCCATGTATATCTTGATGTTGAGAAAAAAAAAACAATTAACAACCAAATAAACTAAAAAATATTTAAATAAATCTAAAAGTAAAAAAAAACACAATTTAAGAATTCTAGACATCCCTAAAAATCATTTAGTAAAATCTGCATTCTTTCAAAACCAACCTACCCCATCCCGACCTAATTATCTTAATTATTCATTAAGCATTTTTACTCTCTTTTTTTTTTACAATCTCTTTAATAATAATTTTAGAATTATATTATATTGCCTTTATTGTCCTATGAAAGTACATCTGTATCCATTTAATTGTTAAGTACTTCTATATTAATTATTGGTATTTTTTTCTCCGAACTATATGCCAATAATTAAACAAAATTAAAATGTACAAATTGTATTTGAGTCAAAGTCTTGACCAAATCATTATTTAGGATGTCAATTATCGCCAAAAAAATAAATGAAGTGGGGGTGAATTAATCCGACGTGGACACATACAGCTAGCTAGAAGATAAGCTTCAAGTCATTGAAGAATATTTAAGATTCATCCTTACAAATTCAATCTCAAAATATATATATGTGTGTGTGTGTCTATATATATATATATATATATCATCCTTACAAATTTGACTCCAAAAGTACATGGTGACCCCCTTAAATCAAATCCCATTATCTGAAATAGTTGTCCCAGAAAAAAAAATTAAAAAAACAAACCATTCAGACTTTTTTTTTCAAAAAGGAAAATTATGTCGAAGTTGGATCTTGGGGAGGGGGGGTTTCATTTTTCTCATAGAATTGCTTTGCTCACTGTAACTTTTTCAGCATAATTTTAGATGGTTGCTTTTAATTTATTTAGAATTAATTTAAATTATAAATTGTGAGAATTTTTTAATGCGTTACCAACATCTCCGTTAAATTTAATGATTGTTGTTTATTTTTTTACAAAAAAAAAACTTCCTAAAATATAAATAACAATAGTTTTTAAGTACTTCTGATTCCATCAAGAATTTAATTCATTTTATGAAATTATATATGTGGATGTACTAATAATTCCAAGAAGCTAGTTATATATATATATATATATATATATATATATATATATAGAGGATTTGATTCAAATGAGAACTAAATATTCGCGTGAGAACTATAAACCATGCTTATTTAGTGCAATTTTATAGCTTATTTTATTGTGTTTTAGTGCTAATTTTTTTTAAGAAAATTTATAGCTTATCTTGTTGTATTTTAGTGCTAGTGACAATAGCACTAAAATACAACAAGATAAGCTACAAAATTATATTAAATAAGCATGGTTTATAGTTCTCAAGGGAATACCTAGTACCCATTATTATATATATAGGAATTGGTTCAAATAAAACTTATGTTTGTGTGAAAACTGTGGATTGTGCTTCTTTAGTGTATTTTTAGTGCTTTTCTTTATGTATTTTGATGCTAATTTTTTTTTATTTTTTTTAATACTTTTCTTATTGTGTTTTGGTGCTAGATGTTTTTAGCACCAAAATACAGTAAAAAAAGCACTAAAAGTACACTAAACAAGCACAGTCTGCACGTTTTCACACCAACATAAGTTTTTATTATAACCAACCCCTATACATACATATATATATATATATATATATAGGGATGGGATCTAGTGAGAATCGGTCGCTAGGTGAGAACCGGGAACCAATCCCATCCGTCCATCCTGCAAAATCGACGTCCCAGATCCATCCAGATTTTCGGTGACATTTTTGTAATTATTGCGAAAATTTTCAATTCGCACGTCTTATTAAGGGTAAAATCGGAACTGAACTCAAAAATTGCACAGATTCAATTTTAGCATCCGACTTCGCACATTTTAGCCTCATGCATTTCTCATTTTAGCATGTGTTAATAAACAAAAATGGAACGATGATTTCATTGGAATGAAATGCAATACACCCTATTTGGGGACAGTGAACCCTAATGGGAATCTCATAATTACTAGTTGGGATCAGGAACTTAATAAACCCTAATTGGGAACGGTGAACCCTAGTGGAAAATGTCACATCAATTTTAGCCTCCTACTTCGATAATTTTAGCATCATGCGATTCTCATTTTAGCCTCATGCGATTCTCATTTTAGCCTCAGAACAAAAGGGAAGAATTATTAAATTACTATATTACCCCTCCGTCCAGAAAGTTGCCGAAAATTACAGGAATGTCACCGCCCATCCACTTAAATCTAATTTAATCTGGACTGTTCAGATTGAGTCAAACAAGGGTTAGGATTGACTCCTAGTTCCCACCTGGAAGAAAGGTTCTCATTTGATCCTTTCCATATATATATATATATATATATATATATATTATGGGTTCACTTTATAGCAATTATATTTTTTAGGGACACTTTATGCCAATTATTGAGAGCATATATATAATCCTCCAATCGTAGGTGTGCTTCCCTTCTGCTTTACAAGTGCATATCAATATATTTTCCCTTACCTAAATATTATTCCAATCTTAAACACAGTACTCTGATAGGTCTCTTAATTTATAATTTATGTGGGTTTAGTTATTGTTTATTTATGTTTTATGTTATTTAGTTTTGGTAGTTTACATTGTTATTATTATTTTTTATTTAAATTATTAGTATTTCTTACTTATAATTTATTCTCCGATTTAATTTACTTATTTTATATTCCATTAATAATATCATTCTATTCATATGAGTTTTTCACGTTCGAAAGTGAAATTAGAGTCCGTACTTATTCAAAAAATGCTCTTAATATGATTTCAAATCAAGGTCATATCATACTCCTTCAATTTTTATTAAATGTCGCATCTCCACTACTATAAAAACTTCTCCGAGTGATTAAGAGATCATTAATAATTGGAATAATTTATGATGTGAAATAAGTGGTGAGAGAGGATCAACAATATTTTGGGATGAAAAATATGGATATGTGTAAATAAAACGGCATAAAATTCTAAAATGACAAGTAATTAACTTGTAAGAAAAAATTTAAAGTTATAAACGACACTTTTAAATTTCATCTTGTCACACGTGGTATATTCTCGATCTCAAATTTCACAAACACTTTTAGATTTCATCTTGTCACACATGATATATTTTCCAAGTGCAGGAATAGTATTTACTCAGTGCGCACCAGTAGCAGTTGTAGATTAACTTTATGATCATAAAAAAAATAAAAAATAATTAAGTATCCTCTGTATATTCGTGCGTGGTGGTGGAAATAAGTAATTGCAATTAAATCTCATAATATCTAATTTATATATTGTGTTTAAACGAGTTTTTGACAGACAATATAATTTGAATATATTAGGTGTTAAATAGTTTAATCTGATTTTTAATTAAGAGAAGGTAGTACCGACCACTCCTTAATTTAAAATTAAATCACATAAACCCTTAAAAGCACCCATTGACCCAATTTAATATTATATCCCATGTAATATAATCATACTATGTATCATATAGCATGTTTTGAAATTGACATTAATATATATTTAATGTTCCATAAATATATTATAGAATGTAGTACAGCACAACATGGAAGTCAGACAAAAGTAACATTCTTTTTATAGTATTTTTCCATAAAGAAGTCACGTTTTCTACCAACAATCCAGCTTATGTATTAATTTAATTTAATTGTTTTAGGGCTTAATTGGGTGGCATGTAGAAGAATATGGGAGGCCACAAAGTTTTCCATCCTTTTCCATCTTTCCCATTATAATATTAACCATTTCCTCAAAAATTAATATATAATATTAACATTGAAGCACTATTAGATGGACATGTAACATAATTAATTAGACAAATCTTCAATATTGGCATCCTATAATTGAGACCAAAATGAGGCTATTATGAGTAGTGGAAGCTTCAATAAAGCTTAATTAGTGGGTCATTTAGGGGTTGAGGATCTATAATTGGAAGATTTTGACATTAACTAGAGTTGTCCCCGTTGTCAATCTGATTAGTTCAGAACGTGACAATTTAATATTAGTCACTAATTGATGGGAACATAAAGTGGAAAGTGTTGGGATTTTTGGGATGGAATGATTCGATTTCAAACTCCACCAACACCGCTGTATATGAGTTTGATCTGATTTTTTAGGTGTACAATTTATCTCTTCATTATGATTTGCAGTTTATTGTATAAAAGCATAGTTTAACCAGTGTATTCAGTAACTGTGGATTATTCTCGTCATAAAAAAGGAGTGTTGGGACCTAGCACATCAAATATTCAGTTATTTATTATTATTATTATTATTATTATTATTATTATTATTATTAGGGACTAACTATTATTTTATTATTTTAGCAACAAGGAAGAACATGCAGTCGTTATTCGTGGGTACGTATGCTTTGAATGTATTTTTTTTCGATGTTCAATGGTTCACACAACTCAAATAAAATAGAACTATTGAACTAACCAAGTCTCATGCGACGAGTTCAACCTAAAATAGAATTGGTATTCGAACTCATATATAATTGTTTGATCATAAGATCGCTTCATATAGTATGCCACATGAAAGGAGTGGTTCTACATTTATTCATTTTGTGATAATGAGAGAAATCTGCAATCGTTACCCGATAATATGATCTAGGTCTTGTCGAATAGCATGCTAGCGAATCACACATGAGAGGTAAACAACACTAGAAAAATTCGGTGCGACAGACTCAACCTATAAAACATTGGTGAGATTTGAACTCAAGACATTTTGGTCACAAATTACCTTATTCCATCGATAGGCCACCACAAAGGGACAATAATTCTATATTTCATGTTTATTGGAAGTGGTCACTTACACACCCCATTGATGGTGTAATACTATGCATGTATGGCCACATATTCACTACTCTCATATTTATGATTCATGTTCATAGTCTAGGATCAAAGGTCCAAAGTTCCAATTAATTTAAATTTCGTGTTTATAATTTGTATATGTTAATAGCTGGTGGACATTAAACCATTCATGGGACATCAATGTGTGACCACTTCACATTTTGTTCTAATACATAATAAATAGCACATGCATGTTCAAACTAATAACAACATATGGTATATAATAATAAATTTGAATATGACATTGAAACTCAACCTGGTCATTTAGAATGTTATTTTAGCCCCCAAACCTTTCAAGAAATCATTTAATTTGCTCCAAAAAGTATGCAACTTTTCACTTGAACTTAGCCAACAATATTCCAATAGGGTCTCTACCCATAGCAAAGGGCTAAATCCTAAATCCTATACATTTGTAGATGTAATAATCTACTCCTTTTTTTCTTGAATGAAGGATTCCCAAAGCACAAAAAGAGGCATATTATGATTTATGTCATTGTATCAAATGGAATAATCACAAACACATGTCCATAAATTGGGACTATTGCACTGGGGTCCCAAGACAATACGTTTCCTTTGACTCAAAAAAATATAATCTAATTAAATTGCTTTACCAAACATATTGTTCTTACTGTTTAGATTCATAGAAAAAGGTAGAAATAAAATAATGTGCATACTAACACATTCCCAAACCCAAAATCTACATTGGAAAAATGGCCCTCCATCCAACCCACAACACTCCAATTATTAAAAGCCAATAAATCCAATATAAATAGCAATATTTTTCAAGTCCAAATATTTTTAGCAAAATTCCCTTCTCTTTAAAGATATCAATTTGTTTCTTTATTTATTTTTTATTTAAAGAAGTAAGACATATATTCGTTTCTCAGATTTTATAAGAACGACAATCATCTTATACTTCCCGAAAGTCTCAGCTATTCAATTCATATTTAAATGATTTAATGCCACAATACTATATATATCGCAATTAACTATATACTATAATTTATTACATCCATAAAATTTCTCAACACACCCGAATTAATTTTCATCAATTATGTGTATTTGAGCAAATGCGATGTACTGTACTAGAAACACACATAAAAGCACCATTTGTGTTCCCTTTAGACAATTCAAACTTATTAATTATAAATATTGATAATATGTTAGAAAATTTTGGATTTCTTGTGAATCTAAATATATATGTAGCAACATATTCGTTATGCATTAATTATATTAGCTATTTAATTATTTATGAACTCAAATAAGTTATCTAAGTAAAGTAGAGTCCATAAACTACATAGTTGATATAGAGTGCACAAATAAAGATTTATGATAAAAATTTATGTGAGATTACTTTACGGGTAATTAAAATTCATAAGACGGGTCAAGATACAGATTGAAACACATTGAATGGCGCATTTATAATTTTGTTGATACGGATGATGTTTGAATCTGAAACTTAATCTATTCTTACAGATTTTGACTAGTAAAACGGTCTCGTACAAGACTCTCTCGAGATCTAATTCTATTATGTGAGAAATAAATTTTTTTTAAATAATAATAATGCACTAATAATCAAGTAAAAGACATAACAATGATTTCTAATAGAGAAATTCGATTGCAAACGAAGGTACTCCAAATATTGCGTAGACGGTGCACACATCTTTGCTGACCGCGGGCAGTCTTGAAATCAAGAGAGAGAGAGAGAGAGAGAGAGAGAGAGAGAGAGAGAGAGAGAGAGAGAGGGACCGGGCAACTTGGCATTGGCCATTTGGGTTTGGGGGGTCCTGTTGGAATAGTGAGCAATTTTACAGTGCAACGCCACCCATAATTTGGGTCAGGGGTCAGGGCCCCCTCGTTTTGAGCCAAAACAGACCTCGTAAATCACACACAAACACACTCCCACTCTGTGTTTCTTCCAAATTTCTTCTTTTTCTTTCTCCCCTCCACTCCAAAATTCGATCTTTTTGCACACTCTGCTGAGAGCAAGAGCTGGGCGTTGTGTGTTTTCGCTATATATTATAGGCTTACCCACCCCCACCCCGACCCACAAAACAAGCGGCCATGTCTGTGCATTGCATCTCATTGATCTTTGCAATCTCGGTCGCCTTGTTTCCATATTCAGAATCCCATTAATTTATAGTTGAATCTTGTTTTTTCTATTATGTGAATTTCTCGAGCAATAATCTTGGGTTCTTACAATTTGTTAGAATATGGGATTTCGCTCTCTCTCTTTAAATTGCCTTATGAAAAAGCCGTAGCTGTCTGCTTTCATTTCATTGTTATCCCATTTTGACTGTTTCGTGAAAAAAGGAGCGAAATAGTTTTTTTTGGGAGGAAAAGTTCTGATCTTGGCTTAAATTTTGAAGAGAGGTGTTTGATTGTGTATGAAGTGGTGAGACGATGAGAGAAGATGGGAGCTCGAAGAAAAGCAAGGTTTGATTTTTGTTAATGGTCCAGAAGATTTGGAAAAAAAATATTAAAAAGCAAAGTTGCATTAATGAGCATTTGTTGTTTCTGTTTGTTGTCTTGGATTTCTGATTTGTTTGAGTCTCTTGATGAAGCTTTCATGGCCGAAGACTCTAGTCAAGAAATGGTTCAACATCCAGAGCAAAGATGGAGATTTTCATGCTGATGAAATCATTTATGGAGGTGATTTCTTGAAAATTTAGTTTGAATTATTTGATTATCAAATCCGATCACCGAATCTGTTGAGAGATTATTTTGTGTTTCAGTTTTTCCCTTGGTTGAATTCATGTCACTTGAATTGGGATTTGATGAACTTCTATTTTCCTGGATGTAGAAAATTAATTAGTTTTGTTTGGGAGTTCTTCTGTAACAGTTTTTTGAAGCAGCATTAAATAGTTCTTAAGTTTTCTACCTTTTTCAGGTGTTGATGAAGAATTTAGGAAAAATTTCTCAGAGAGAGAGGCATGCACAATCAAGAAAAGCAAAACAGGTTCACTTTTCAAACTTCTGGTTTATTATTTTGGACCACAAATATTACTGCCAGTCCTAATTTTTGACAAAATAAAGGCTTAGGAAATATATTTCTCTTTTTTTTCAATAATAATTTTTTGTGAGCTTATTTTGCCCTATTGTATTGACAGATAAATTGAATACTCGAAATCGTGACTGTTTGAGAAGAAATAAGTTTGAGTTAGATTCCACCCAAATTGCAGATGTGCAAGATTATAGGTGTGTGCTTCCTTTTAGTCATCCACTCACTTAGTATACTTTAACAAAGGCACCAAGGGAAAGCAAGTCTTTTACTTTTTTGCACTGTGTTGTAATGGAACAGGATCTTTGTGGCAACATGGAATGTGGGTGGGAAGTCACCCCCGAGTTACTTAAATTTGAAAGACTGGCTTCACACATCACCTCCAGCCGATGTTTATGTTCTTGGGTCAGTTGATTAGTCTCAACTGCCTCTTTTCGAACTTCTGTTTGATATTTGGCTAGTAAATGACGAACAAACGAATTCTGTATTGATTGTTTTAGGTTTCAAGAAATCGTCCCTTTAAATGCTGGAAATGTGTTGGGTACTGAAGATAATGGCCCTGCTAGGAAATGGCAAGCTCTTATTCGGAAAACTCTCAACAGTCTTCCTGGTTGTAGTGGTGGTGTTTGTCCTGCACCGCCCTTGAATCCTGATGAATTATATGATGACCTTGAAGGATCAAATAGGGATAACGACCCCGCTTTCTTCCCCCGTCACTCAGTGCAGTCAGTGAGCCACAGTATGAGAATGATGGGAAGTGGCATCTCAGTGGCACAACCAAAACTTGAACGTAGATTAAGTGTCTGTGATCGGGTTATCTATGGCCATAGACCGAGTGATTATTATGATCCAAATGCAAAGTGGGATGCTTCCTCTGATGATGAAGATGGGCCAAGTGATTCATTTTGTACGTATAATGGCTCTGTCTCTATCGAGGACAGAGACAAGCATCCGGGGCAGTCAAGATATTGCTTACTTGCTAGCAAACAGATGGTTGGGATACTTCTCACAGTATGGACAAAAACTGATTTGAGAGACGCTGTTCGGAATCTGAAGGTTTCTTGTGTTGGCAGAGGGTTGATGGGTTATCTTGGTAACAAAGTACGACTTCTACATCCTTCAAACTCGGTTGTGCAAAACATCAAGACCAACTATCTTACAATAATATGTTTTCCAGGGCTCAATTTCAATAAGCATGTCTTTGCACCAGACGAGCTTCTGCTTCATCTGTAGTCACTTAACCTCTGGGGAGAAGGATGGTGACGAGCTGCGGAGGAACTCTGATGTCATGGAAATTTTAAGGAAAACAAGATTCCCACAAGGTCATGCCATGGGAGATGAGAACAGCTCCCCTCAAACAATCCTTGATCATGAGTAAATTCCTCATTCATAACTATACTCTTCATAAGCATTTGGCTTGGCTTTAAATTTTGTTAAACTTACTGCTTGTGGATCTATCCCATTCGCTCGAACCATGTTTGTTTTAGTACAAAGATAGAACTGAAAGAAGTATTATATCCATATGCGAATTTCTTATACTACATCATTTGTGTGTGTTTTTCCAGTCGAATCATATGGCTCGGGGATTTGAACTATAGAATTGCTCTTTCTTACCGATATGCAAAGGCTCTTGTAGAGATGCGCAACTGGAGAGCTTTGTTAGAAAATGATCAGGCACGATTTTTACTTTGATAGCTATCTCAACACCATTTCACCAATCTGCTTAATCTGTACTGATCTTTTTCTTCTCTGAAACAGCTTCGGATAGAGCAGATACAAGGGCGCGTTTTTGCTGGATGGAATGAAGGAAAAATATACTTCCCTCCTACATACAAGTACTCAAACAATTCCGACAGATATGCTGGCGAGAATATGCGCCAAAAAAATAAACGAAGAACACCTGCCTGGTAACTGTCTATCTCATCAAATATGTCTCCAAATTCACTTCAGAAGTATATCATGTTAAACATGCCATAATTTTCTCTTTGTATGTGTGATATGTGAATGAAGGTGTGATCGTATATTGTGGTACGGTCATGGTCTCCAACAACTCTCATATGTTCGTGGAGAGTCAAGATTTTCAGATCATAGACCGGTCTGCAGCATTTTCTTGGCAGAAGTCGAGTCCTCCAAATGTAGCCATCTAAAGAAAAGCACGAGCTATTCCAGCTCTCGAGTTGAGATTGAAGAACTGCTCCCTTACTCACATGGATACTACAATCAACTAAATCTCTACTGAAAAACCACCATCACATTGCAGTTCCTCCAAGAATTCATCACCTCATGCTCTGCATAAATGAGCAGCAAAGCAAGTAGGTTCACTCATCATTCACGAATCACGAACTTCTTACTCTCAAACAGACGCGTTTATTCAATAACACCTTATTACCCTTATTCTTGCAGACGAACCTCAAAAGACACTGATAGAGACATTGATCTTCAACATATTTTCGAGCTTATGGTAATTTGCATTTTATTTTAATACCCTTTCATGCAGTTCTTGTATCTAATAATGGTGGATTAGTCTTGTAACTATTTCTGCATGGTTTCCATTTCTTTGCAGGCTCAAACTGTAAAAGATTACAGTATGGCCAATAATTTCAAGATCACAATCAATAATGAGGTAAATAAAGAAAAAAGAAATATTTATATATTCTTTTATCTATCAAGTGCCTCCATGATGAAAGTACAATAATGTCTTATAATTTGGATTATTTTGCAGGATGGCGTAGAATAATGAATACTCATTGATGATTGAGGAATCTGTAAATGTGAGAAATTTTGTAGCTTAGTTCATAAATGTTCCCTCCCTTTTTTCTTTTTTTAGTTGAACCAAGAAATGGTGATGGGCATTTGATAGCGAGGCAAAAAGAGGACTTGAGCTTTAAAGTGTAGAATGAAAGTGAAAACATTTACTGGAAAAGGAAATATTGCTGTCCATTGTCATCAGCAACTTCTGCAAATCCTTTGCTGGCATTGGAATTTGAGCTTCAACTGCAGAATTTTCATTTCTCCTACTCACCAATGATCTTTCTTTTTTTTTTAATTTTTAAATTTTTTTGGGTTTGGGAAAGGAATCCTTTACACATGATTGGCTTTTCTGGCTGTCAAATTTGAAGGTTTTTGGAGGCTTTGAATACATGAAAAGAAATTCCAAGCATTTGGGTGAATGTGTAATTTCAACGGTTTAATTAGAAGTTGTCAATTAAGTCAAGATTTTAATTATAGATTGATGTTTGGGGGTAATTTGGTCAAAATTAAGTGATTATTAAAGTCAATAATACATATAATCTTGTTTTAAAAAATAATGCATACTCACTCCGTTTCGTTTTGTTTGTTGTTTTAGATTTTTCTTTTGTGTCACAAAATTTGTTATTTTATATATTTTGGCATTCTCTCTCTCAAATTTAACTTTTACAAATACATGGAGAGAGAAAAAATTTCAACATTTTAGGAAAATATAAATGAATATGATTTTTTATAATATAAAAAGGAGGGATATATTAGTCCAAAAAAATAATTATTATTTTTAGATTAGAATTCTAAAACAACAAACAAAATGAAACAGAGAAAGTATAATCTTATCTCTTTTTAGATAATAACCCTCTATGCATAAATTACTCAACATCTAAACCCATTATATATTGTCATTTGTCATATTCTATTTTGTGTTTTGAATAGTAATTAACTTTTTGGAGATATATTTATAATTATTTTAGTAATATCCATATAATCTCCATTGTCCAACATGATTTCAGTGTAATTTTTTGTTTTTGAAAATCAATTTTTGTAGTACTTTGTTTTCGAAAAATTAACTTTTGTGGAAATATATTTATCACGGTTTTAGTAATATTTTCATATAGTTTCTATTGTCCAACATGATTTTAGTGTAAATTATAAGAAATATAGCATACTTTGTACTATTTTTTAATTTTATATATTTTATGGTAATTAATTGCAAAATTTATTTCATTTTCATGAGCTCGCATTGATGAATTAAGGCGACATCTCAGTGTTCATCCAACAAAATTTAGTAATAATTATTGCCCAAACGTTAGGTTGCTTTGCAAGTTGATTTTATAGATAGTGATGTTTAATGGACTATTAATTACATAAAGTAATTGGTTGTTGAATATTGTAACTTCTACTAACTAAGTTTTCGACCATATATTCCTAAATAAGTAGAGGAATGAATTATTAAGTACTCCCACCATATAAAAATAAGCGTCACGTGGAAATTTTAGTTCATAATAAAATAAGTGTCTTTTAACATATTTTCACATTCGTTTGCTCCTTTTTTATCAATTTTAGAGAGGGTCAGAGAAATCTGTATTTTTTAGGAAAATATATTTTCATATGATTTGATATCATGAGGTGGAGGGAGATGGAGTATATTTTTCAAAATAATTACATCTTAATTCTGTTGAAAATTCTAAAACGACACATAGTTTTATATGGAGAGCAATATGTTAAGTAATGTTATGTCTTATTTTTTTATTATATATATATATATATATATAAAGTATCAATTAACTAGTGTTTTCCTGCGATTCACAAATTATTATTGTAATAATAATACTTCTCAACTAAAAACAAATATTTCCCCTTTTTACTATGACCCGAGTAAAAAAAGTCATTCTTTTATAAGGAAATAGTAATATTTTAAAAGGAACTGTAAAACTCCCAAAGCTAAAAGTAATACTTTTTAAATTTTGATAATTCGACTTGGTTTCAAATTTTCAATGCAGTAGCTGTAATTTACACTTTACACTGTAAGTATACTTTTTACTTGAAAAGTAATAATTTCAAAGTTAAAAGTAATACTTTGCAGTAACTCGGTTTTGTTGTGTCAAGTCAATTGCTAATGATTAATATTTTAGAATTTCATGATTAAATCGAGTCCAAATACACGAATATGCTATTAATATTCAACACAAAAAAAAAACAATTAATTTGCAATGTATATGCAAAATCTAATAGTGCTGCATCGAAAATTCACGAAGAATAACTTTACTAACTGGTTTCGATTTCTTAGTTTTGTGATTTTTTTTTTCAGACGAAAAACAATGACGAAATCTAATTTCGTGAAAAGTTTCAAAGACACTAGAAGGTTTTGATTCTTCTAAGTGATTAATCTTCTTTAATTCTTTAGAATAATATTTTGAAAGCAATGAGAGAGAGAGAGAGAGAGAGAGAGAGAGAGAGAGATCCATGTGAATGTGTGAGGAGGAGGATTGGAATTTCTTGTTGGATTTTCAAATTACGAGTTTTTATTGTATTTTTTTTTAATTTTATTTTTTGTGATTTAGTTTAATTTTATAATTGTTTTTAGGGTTCGCCCCACCCAATTAGGATTTATAATCATTTTTTTAATATTTAATTTTTTTATTTCTAATTAATAATTTATCATCATGGTTAATTTTTAAAAATTATGTTTTATATTTTTTAATTCATTTTTTTTGTTTATAAATGTTAACTATGATTATTTATGTTATAATTAATTTTATTTCATAATAACTATTGTTAAAACCATAAATTGAATAATGAAACACGAGTTTAAGAAATAAAAATAAATAGGAGACAATTTTACAAGTTTAAAACTTTCCATATACTAACATTCTTCCTCGAAAATACAATCAAATACTCCCTCCGTTTCCATTTAAATGTCATTTTGGATGAATTCACATAAATTAATAAATTAATTGAATTATCTAATACACCCTTGTATGAATAAATTAATGAGTTAAATATAGATGTTTGAATGTTTTAAATGAGTGTAAATGTGAGAAAAATGTGAATTTTATGTCTCAAATTTGTAGAATGATATTTTTTTGAAACAAAATTAAAAGGTTAGAATAACATTTATATAGAAACGGATGGAGTATTTTTCTCTGTGCGAAATCCGATACAAAAATGAGTTCTATTTTTACCCAAAAATAAGATAAAATATGAAACCAAGAAGATTAGTATTTTTTTTTACTCATACATCCAACTTATGGTATCGAGAAGATTTGAATTCGTGACTTTTAATTTTCAAGCAATCTCACTCCACCATTAAGTCATCCTCACCTGAACTATCCATGAAAGTTAGTTTATATACCTTCCCTTCGCACGATTGGGAAGTCTGAGTACGAATCACAATTCTCTTATCCAGACTCAAATAATAATAATAATAATAATAATAATAATAATAATAATAATAATAGTTGCACTTGTCTTCAAAGAAATGCGATCACTTTTCACATTCCCTATGTCATTTCCTGTGCTAATCTTATGTTTTATTTTTAATTAATTATGATTTATTTAATTTAAATTTTTCGTTGTGGTTCATTCTTTTTCAATTGAGATGTATTAAAAAAAATTAAAAATAAATAAAAAATCAATTATGACACACGAAAGCTAAATGTTATGACATGTTTGGATATTTTCCAAATTCCGATGTTTTGGAGAATCCTATAAAGCCGGCTTCCAAACAGGCTGATGTGACTTTTGGGTTTGTTAATATATGTATGTATACCTCCCCCATAAGCCATAATTCTTGCATTTAAAATTATAAGAAAATAATAAGACGTTTAATATGAAGCAAAAACATTTATGAATTATTAGTCCTCGTAAAATTTTATTGACTGAAAAAAAAAAATCATTTCTTAGTATCGCAACAAATCAAATAAAGATAGTGTTTGGATAGAATTCATAATAGTTTTAAGTAGCAAAAAAACAAATAGTCAAATTATTTTCTACTAGCAAAAAAAGATATCAACACTCTTTTGTATGGCAAATAGAAAATTATCAAACTGATTATTTAATTTTCTAAAAGAGTTTGATAAAATAATTTTAAGTAATTAATCAATGGTATTTCCAAAAAAATATAATAAAAATGAGTAATTCTCCAAACGATCGATGTATGTGCTTTAATTTAGGTAGATTATTATGGACTTGCTAATAATAGCTAATTAAAAGGTTTATACTTAAATTTATAAAGTCGCATTTTTCTGAAAAAAATACAACTACTATTTTACTAAATAATACTCTCTCCATTTCATAATATTTGTTATTTTAAGATTTTAATCTAAAATTAATAATTATTTTTTTCACTAATATAGCATTTCCTTCTATATCAAATAAAATCTTATTCCTTATAGTTTTCTAAAAAGATAACAATGAAGGGAGTATTATTCAATTTATGTAAAAGATAAACGGCTAATTAAAAAGGATAATACTACCTTTCTTTTTCTACTTTGTTTTTTTTTTTGAGGGAATTTTTTCTACTTTGTTAAAAAACTACCAAATGTGGTTGACTTTGCTCTCCCACCCCCCACTCAGTTGCCTCTTCATGCAGTGTTATTTCAATCAGCTTATTATATATTATTTATTTATTGTTGAGATTAACATATCATAATTTCAAAACCATAACGGTATGATCTACGTTGGTAGATGTGTTTTATGTCATGTCGTTTATATTTTAATAATAGTATTTATAAAAGAAAAATTAATTATAATATAACTAATCCTAATGAACATTATCAACAAAAAAAATTGATTTAAAACTATAAATTCTAATTATGAAATAATTAACCTTTATAATAATAATAGTTAATTATTAATTAAAACTGAAATTAATGACGTTTATATTTTAATAATAGTTTATTATAAAAGTAAAATTAACTATAATATAATTAATCTTAATAAAAAATTATCAACAAAAAAAT
Source organism: Perilla frutescens (assembly GCA_026008535.1). Classification (NCBI taxonomy): domain Eukaryota; kingdom Viridiplantae; phylum Streptophyta; class Magnoliopsida; order Lamiales; family Lamiaceae; genus Perilla; species Perilla frutescens. Next base: position 45,221,134 of record BRKX01000018.1, read on the forward strand.
TGATTTTAAAAATATAAATTCCAATTATGAAATAATTAACTTTAATAATAATAATAATAATAATAATAATAATAATAATAATAATAATCATGATGATGATGATGATGATGATGACTGAAATTAAAATTCTAAAAAAATAATTATAAATTTTAATTGGGTAAAATTAATAATAATTAATAATTGTAAAATTATAAATGTTAAAACGCAAGAAATTGAAGAAGAAAAAAATAGAAAAAAAAATTATAATTTAAAAGTGAAACACGAAATACGTATAAAACAAATAATATAACATGAAATCTAATGTGAGATAATGTTACACATCTCGCCCTATAGGACTATTCAAGATATAAATTGTACTCCCCCCATTTCTATATAAATATCATTCTAGCCTTTTAATTTTGTGCCAAAAAAATGTCATTCTATAAATTCGAATCATAAAAGTCACATTTATCCTCATTTAAACCATTCAAATATCTATATTTATCTCATTTAATGTATTAGTACCATGGTGTATTAGGTAATTCAATTAATTTATTAATTTATGTGCATTCATCTAAAATGACATCTATATACTATATAAAAACAGAATAGTTGGGGCATTTTAGTCAATTCATAAATAATTTAATTTTCTAAAAAAATCACAATTATGTTTATTCTTTTTTGTCTATTACTATATATTAAAACGGTTATTAGCACCGCTCCAAAAAGCAATTTAATTACTTTTTTTCCAAATATGCCGCTAAAAAATTCCCTTAAAAAAAATACGGCTAAAGAAATAAATTTATGCAAGCCTAATCTAATTTGATATATTGAAGCGGTGCTTTAGGCTAAAAAAATAAATTACGCAAGCCTAACCTAATTTTATTTATTGAAGCGGTGCATTATGAAAACCCTTCTGAAACGTTGTTTGAGAGCAGTTTTCCGAACAAAAATCCATTCAAATTAAAAAGGAATACAACATCGAAGCACCTATTTAAGACGACGTAACTGTGCAATTTTGTTCATGCCGCGTTGCTGGCGTTGGTCACACAGTTGGAAGGTATTTATTTTTTCCCCTTTATTGGTTAGCTTCTTTCATATTGCAAGAATTAGTATGGATTGATGCCGGTTATAAGTGGAAATTATCGTAAGAGAAATTGAGGATTATTTTGGTTCGAAGTTGTCTTATTTAGGATTATTTTGTTTTAGGATATCTCATTCTAGCAATTGAATCAACCATTGAAAACTGCTTACTAATTATTTCGATATACTACTAACTATTAGTCAATAGGGAATAGGAAACTGATGGTTACTTATGTGTAGTTTTTCTTTCTCAATTGTATACATCTTATCTTCTTGGGCAAAGGTTTCTTGACGACCGCATAATCGCCGTAGAGTTTGAGTTCGCGATTTAACTGGTGTCGAGGCACATTGCACACATCAGCAATGTTGGAGGTAATAACGTGCCACTTGGGCCTCTGTTGCTCTTCTTGCCGGCGAGATGGAGGCAAAATTCAGTTAAAAAAAATACAACAATAAGGTAACTATGATAAATTCTTATTCATCTTCTTTCCGGATGTTTTCTTGTGGTTCATCACCCTTGAAAATAGGTTCTGCTTAAAGCTTTTTCTTATTTTATAATGCATTTTTTTTTCTTTTTTCTTTTTCAATTTATGGAATATGTTGAATAACTCTTTAGTATAGGGTTCGTTAGACCTTTATTGCAAAGAAATTGTATAATGTTATATGCATTGATTACACATATATAAGTATGATATATGACATAGAATATTTCTCTGTTTATTTTGTACTATAGCATTCGTGTTTTCGTTCATGAGTTATTTTGGATTAGATGTCTAGGCTGCAATTGCATGTACTCTAAAGTGAGATTCCACTTTTTGTACCTCTTTATTTCAATAATATATATGATATGATTTTGTTTGTCGGGCATTATTATTTAACTTATTTTTTGGGTTTAGTTTGCATTGAAATGTGAATATATCCTAACAATACATATATAATTATACTAGAGGATCATAAAGTATAGTCGTTGCAGTTCCTTTTACCGGAGATATACTAACTTGATTTTGATAGTGTAAGCCATGATTTTTTGCTGTCTTTCAATTGTTTATCAGGCAAAAAATGATGATATAATAAAACAATATCTTTGCCAAAATTCTCTTGAACGGGCCTCTTTCCAACATGTTGATATCAATTTTAAGGTTTTTGGGACAGATTTAGCATATGGAGAAGATACCATTGGCCTAAATGGGATTGGTTTCACTTACCAGTCTTGACTAATTTTCTAAAAAAAGTGATAAAAAGAACATATTTGGGTTCAGTTTTGCATATTTTCTCAATAAATATTTTTGTCATGTTATCATCCCCTTTTCAAAAAAAAGGCCACGGATGTCATATCTTAGAATGATGAATTTCCTTTTCTTTTTTGTGGATATTTTATCAGTTGTTTTTTTTTTTCTCAGAAAAGATTCGACTGAATTGATATGGACCAGGTGTCTCTTGGTCTACTTGGAGGCACTTTCTCCAACATAAGATAAGGAGCAAAATGCGATTGTAATAAATTTCTAATACAAGAATGTGGATGATGAATGCTATCGAGGTTATAGGCACAAAGTTTCTTCATTCAGGGAAAAAACATAAAATTGAATTTGGATTTGGATTTGGAAGGGAGAAGTAATGCTATTAGAAAGACCTATACATATATTCAGAGCACAACAACTTCTGTAATTATAGCTCCTAAAACTCCTAAAACTATAATTCATATTCAGAGCACAACAACTTCTGTAATTATAGCTCCTAAAACTATAATTCATATGTATTTTATAGTTTGCAGCAGAACTTCTGTAATTATAGCTAATTCATGTATTTTATAGTTTTTTGTTTAATCTTCAATCTCAATTTCTTTTTCATGGATTTTATAGTTTTTCTTGTTTGATCTTCAATCTCGAAAACATGAGATTTTAAAAATGAAAAAAATCATAAATGGTCCAATCTTCAATCTCGAAAACATGAGATTCTAAAAATGAAAAAAGTCATAAATGGTCCAACAACACAGTCATATGTAAATATCGATATGTAACACTTGGATCAACTATCAAACAAAGTCAACTATATTTAAATTATATCTACGATATTGATTATCAAACATTTTTAACTATAATTTCTTAATAGATTTAGTATATGAATAATTATGATAAGGTTGTAAAATCGGGTACCATAAATTAAAATTATGAGTATTTTATTTATATTTATATTAAAGTATTTGTGTATAATATTTATAAACAAATTATGTGTATTTATTTATTTTTAAATTAAAGTATTTGTGTATAAAAGATTTATGAACACTATTTAACTATAATGTAATGCACGCCGTGCATCGCACGAGCGTAATGCACTAGTTTAAATAGAAACGGAGGAAGTATGATATATATATATATATATATATATATATATATATATATACATATATATATGGTCTTGATGAGATTTATTTTCTCAGAACAATTAATGGCTTGTCAATATATATGATTTTAACATTATTATAATTAATTAATGTGTGTTTTCTTAAAATCTGTACCAATAATATATACTTGTATTGTGTACAATATAAATAGGACTAGTGTTCTGCACTCCTACTCCCACGTAAATCAAGATATTCTACTTAGATTGTGAGAATTAATATAAAAGAATATAGAAAGTCTAAATGGATAAAAGTAGACAAAAGTAAATAATAATTGGGAAAAAATAACAACTTTTAAATATAGGTAGTTTGTTAGGTAATTTGTACTATATTACACTTGGTCCCCACACCCAATGATTGGCACATTATACTTTTGACAGGCATTAAATGCACCTAATAGCCCAAACCCTAATTCTAAAAATGAAACCCTAACAGCCTCGATTATATTTAGTAGCATCGATTAATTCATAGCCTCGATTAATTTTCTAAGTTGAGCCTCGATTATGGTGATTTATGAAGAGTTGATGATTTAAATAGCAATTCTTCTTAAATCTATGCTTCATCGATTAAATATGTATTAATCATGCTTCATTGATTAATATTTAATATGCATAGATTAAGAAAAAACTCCCCGATGCTTCATCGATTAATATTTAATATGCATAGATTAAGAAAAAACTCCTCGATGCTTCATCGATTAATATTTAATATGCATAGATTAAGAAAAAACTCCTTGATTTCTTTTTTAACATTTGCTTCCTTGTATATCCTAGATTAATCGATGCTTACTCGATTAACTATGAACGATTAATATCTAACCATTATTGATTAATGTTATTAACCGTGATCATGCAATTTTATCGAGACAATGTTCCCTACAATTAATCATGTTCTTTTAGTGAGTGCATTTATTTCTTGTCTAAGGTAGGTACTAGTTTCAATAAATAAAAAGAAAAGGTTGTTGGCTTCATTAAATGAAAAGAAGAGGAATGTAGGACCGAATTAATGAAAAGAAGAGGATGTTGTACCGAATTAAATACATTCTAATGTTTTATAACGAGGTAGGTGAATTTTCTGAATAAATAGATGTAGAATCCGGAGCTCATTCACAGTACAATACAAATCTCATTCACAAAAATCATACAAATTTTTATTCACACTACTACAAATCGACGAAGAGTAGGAAAAGTTGGGGAATTTTTTTCGAGCAAGGTGCGAAAGAAAAGATTTTTCTGGAGAAAAAAATAGTGTTCGGAAATTTTCACCAATTTTCAAAGGTACGTTTTGTACTCCATTTTTTTGAACTTATTTTGCAAATATTTATTATTTTGATTATATATTGCATGTGTTGTTAGATTTACTTTGAAAATAGAGTGATATGGCCTTTTTTTGGAATTGGTTGGTAATGTTTAATTTAGGTTAATTGTTGTTGGTTTTGAATTTAGTCGATGTTTATGTGATTTTGAAGGTTGTATAATGTTTACCTAAATATAAAACATAATCGAGGAGCATAAAAAACAATCGAGGCCTTCATCGATAATTATTTTAATAATCGAGGCCTTCCTCGATTACATTACATAAACAAAAACTAATCGAGGCCTTCCTCGATTAATTTGAAAAGTAAAAACAAATGGATTATTTAAAAAAATTAATCGAGTTACTAATCGATTAATTTTAGAAACAAAAACTAAATCGACTCACTAATCGATTAATTAAAAAAATTAATCGATTAGTTATTTAATAAAAAAACAAACTAATCGATTAATAGTTTAAAAAAAAAAAACTAATCGAGTAGTCCTTCAATTAAAAACAAACGAATCGATTAATAATTTTAATAAAAACTAATCGATTAGTACTACTTTAATTAAAAACAAACTTATCGATTAATAATTTGAAAAAAAAAACTAATCGATTAATAGTTTAATTAAAACTAATCGATTAGTAGTTTAATAAAAAAAACAAACTAATCGATTAATAGTTTAAAAAAAACTAATCGAGTAGTCCTTTAATTAAAAACAAACGAATCGATTAATAATTTTAATAAAAACTAATCGATTAGTACTTTAATTAAAAACAAACTTATCGATTAATAATTTGAAAAAAAAAACTAATCGATTAATAGTTTAATTAAAACTAATCGATTAATAGTTTAATTAAAACTAATCGATTAGTAGTTTAATAAACAAAACAAACTAATCGATTAATAGTTTAAAAAAAACTAACCGAGTAGTCCTTTAATTAAAAACAAACTAATCGATTAAAAAAATTAATCGAGTTACTAATCGATTAATTTTAGAAACAAAAACTAAATCGAATCACTAATCGATTAATTAAAAAAATTAATCGATTAGTAGTTTAATAAAAAAACAAACTAATCGATTAATAGTTTAAAAAAAACTAATCGAGTAGTCCTTTAATTAAAACAAACAAATCGATTAATTTTTTCAATAAAAACTAATCGATTAGTATTTTAATTAAAAACAAACTAATCGATTAATAGAGGCTTGGGGTTTATAGGGTTTTAGGGTTTACGTTTAGGGTTTAGTGTTTTATAGGGTTTAGGGTTTAAGAGGGTTTAGGGTTAAATTGTGATCTCATGTAGCATTGTTTAAAAATTGTCCAGATGGTTAGACGCCGCATTATTGTACGTCACAGTGGACGATGGGAGAGATCAGAATATGTAGATGGGGACGAACAACTCGTGACGATGTCATCCGATAAGCTGTGCTTTAGCTCACTGGTGAGGGAGGTTCACAAGTTGTTGCGGACTGACCCGAACAGGATCGAATATGAATTATTTTACCTCACCAGCACCAATACTGGCAGACGGATCAGAGCATCTTTGCAAGATGATGGAGATTTGCTTGATTTGCTTCACGAGCAGACTACTGAACTCGTCGTGTACGTGATTTCAAGACAGTTGGAAGGTTCTGGAGCCGGACCATCTATGAGGGATGCCTATGTTCCCTACTTTTTACATGCAGAGACGCATGGTCATACTGCAGAAGAAGAGGGAGAAGGAGAAGAAGAGGCAGAAGGAGAAGAAGAGGGAGAAGAAGAAGAACAAGAACAAGAAGAGGTGAATGATAGAACGAGGTTGGTGGAGTCACTGTTGACAGAATTCAGTGGCTGGCTTCGTTCTTCTGCTGATCTTACAGACAGATTGTTGTGTTTGACGGGAGTCGTCCCACCATCTACCACCGGTGTTCCGTTTAGATCTGTCGGGCCTTCGAGCAATTGGGTGGTTCCCCTTACTGACTGGGACATTGCGGGCCCACTATCTTGGGATGAGGGACCAGCACCAGAAACAGATACACTGCACCAGGGAGCTATTTTTCGGACGAAGGATGATCTCGCCCTGGCGGTCGGTATCTATCACATGCAAAATCGAGTGGAGTATGTCGTGTATCGCTCGAACAGGTCACGATTGGGCTATGTTTGCAAGCATGGCGGTGATTGCCCGTTCAAGTGCTTTGCGGTTGCTGATGGGCATATGTAGAGAATATACAAGTTCAACGGCACTCACACATGCCATCTTGATATGGGTCGAATTGCTCCGCGACAAGTACCTGCACAAGTGCTCGGAAAATACTTTGCTCGTAGATTGGTGGACGAGTGGGTTGTCCTGAAGCCGAAGGAGATGATGGCGGAGCTTGTGTGTGAGTTTGGCATCCACATCGACTACAGCTTCGCTCTGCGCACGAGGAACATTGCCATTCAGATGGTATATGGAGACTTTGACAAGTCCTACGCACAGTTGCCCGCTTTCCTTCACACTCTGCAATTGATGAATCCGGGAACTGTAGTAGACATGGAGATCACGAGTGATGGTCGGTTCAAGCATTCATTCCTTGCTCTCGGTGCATGTGTCAATGCATTTCTCCAGTATGCTCGTCCAGTGCTTGTGATCGATGGGACCCACCTGAAGGGAAAGAACAAGGGGGTTCTCTTTGTTGCTGTGACGAAGGACGGCAACGAACAGGTCTTACCTGTTGCAGTTGGGCTCGGACCGATAGAGAACGATGAATCTTGGATATGGTTTCTGGCCCACGTGCACATGGCTCTGGGTGATATAGATGATCTTCTCATCGTTTCGGATCAGCATCGGAGCATTAAAAATGTTGTGGAGGCCGTTTTCCCAAGAGCGATGCACGGACTGTGCTACTACCATTTGAAGAATAAGATGGCGAAGAGAGGGAAACACGTGACGACGCTGTTTCAGGAGGCTGCCTATGCATATCGGAGAGAGACCTTCCAGGAGAGTACGTCGATGTTGGAGCAGGTCTGTCCAAATGCATATCAGAAGCTGTGTAATATTGGCCCAGTGCATTGGGCTCGTTCACACTGTCCCGTACGGCGCTACGGGTTCATGACATCTAATGCGGCGGAGAGTCTCAATGCTCGTCTATTGTGGGCGAGGAGGTTACCTGTTTGCTCATTGTTCGAGATGTTTAGATCAATTGTTGAGCAGTGGTTCGTCGAGCGACGTACGGCAGCAGTGGGCTCGAATCATGTGTTGACTGATGGCATCGCGCTTAAGCTTTCGGGTAACGTCGATAAGGGACGCTGCTATGCCGTGCGTCCCACTACATTAGCAACTTTATGGAAAGTCGAGGTTGGGAGGGAGGTCTATATGGTCGATCTTCAGAACCGGACCTGTGACTGTCGTGAGTTCGAGCTGGACTTGATCCCCTGCTCTCACGCGGCAGCGGTCATTTGGTACGACATTTAAATCTATATTTGTTCTTATTTTTTGTACATGTACCTAATTGAGTGTGTTTATTTTCCCTTTCGCAGTTGTACCGGGACGGCTATATATGATTATGTGGACAGGTGTTACAAGGTCGAGAGCTTGGTCGGCATGTATAACTCGATCATCAGGGGTCTGCCTCATCCAGAACAATGGATTATGCCCGATGCATTTGGATCACGAGTGGTTTTGGCGCCAGAGATCAGACGACGTGCTGGGCGTCCATCTACATCCAGAGCTCGAGCCCCGTTTGAGGCCTCATCCAGTGCACGAAGGCAGTTTTGCACTAGATGCCATGGACAGGGGCACAACAGGCGTGTATGCACATCTCATTTACCCATTGGCGGTGTTGATCTGAATTCACCGCCCGAAGATGTTCCGCGGAGAAGGGTGCCGAAGAAGTGTGGCATTTGCGGTAGTACGGAGCATACGCGTCCTAGATGTCCTATTCGATTGTCAGCGGATGAGCATTAGTCGATTAAATTAAGTTGTTTTTTGAACCCTTTTGTTGACGGGACAACACATTTTGTCACGAAAAACATTAATGAAGGAAAATATTTACAATGATCAAGTTCAAGTACAAAAACAACACATAAGTCAATATTTAAATGTCAGCATCTACAAGCTAGGTCTCTTAATGTAAGTCAATGAATATATCCGAGACCCTATAATCCTCCGATACGCATGTACTCCCTCCTCCGACAATCCGGGCGGAAGTCCTGCACCCAAAAGCCGATCCACGTACATGCAGGTAAATACTCCACAGCTCGTCTGGTCCGTCTGCACGAACTGGTCCGGTATAGTCTTGTCCAGGGTCATCGCAAAAGCACAACGGGGCAGTATCTGACGACCTACCCAAAATCCGGCACAAATGAGTAGGCGTGGAAGTAGGCGGAGCAGGGGCATCAACTCTCTATCCCGCCTCTCGTACTGGACGCGGTTGGTCGGATCGTCCATCTGAAACAGAAATGAGTCGTACAACTCTACGACCCAGTCAGCAAAGCGGATACGAACCACTACCCAGTGCTCCTCTGCGACGTCACTTACCACAATCGTCTGCGACATAAGATCGGGATCATATCAAGATTAATGTCACCAAATAATGTATGATAATATATCAATTTTTTGTGAAGCTCACTTACATAATCACGCCTCATCCATGGCACCTGATACCGCCCATCCCTGCCCTGGATCCGATGTATCAGTCCCTCGGCAGGTGTCCATCGCTGGTAGTCATCGTCACCATATGCACGTGTGCACTCCGGGTCAAGAGGATGCAGTCTCTTTCATGTGGCAACGAGGGCCTCCTGCAAAAAATGAATTACGATTAAGCGTCTAGTAAGAAAAAAGACAAACTATTTTCAAATAAGTACTTGAACTCACATATAGACCAGTAGTAGCCACCGTCGTCCGACAATGGTTGTCCCTCTTAACTCGTCGAGCCATCGCGCTCAGAAAGTAGCTCATGTGAACATCCTTCAACTCAGTCCTCGGATCCTCAAGATGATCAAACCATCCCTGCCGCAAGCGATCGCCGTTGAAATGGAGCTGAACAACGGCATCCGGACCTAAGGATCTAAATCGTGGGTAGGTGACCTGGAGTGTGCTATCATCGATGTCATTCATGAGCTGATAGGTCGCGCTAAAACCACCATGGCGTGGAGCCGAAGTGCTAGTACCCTCCGGCTCCACAGTGGGCTGTGGAGCCTGATCACCAGGACTACAGTTGCTCGGCTCCGGACTGTGGCGATATCTATCCTGAGGCATGTGTGACCTCCGAGAGCGGCTACCTAGACCAGCTAATGCACGATCAATCGCCCGATCCACATACTCCTGGACACGGGGCGCAATAGTTGTGTCAATAAGCTCCTGGACACGGGGCATCACTCGATCCACAATCCTCTGAATGAAACCCTCTGAGGGCTCCCCACTGCTCGGCGTGCGATCCCTCCTCGAACGCTTCATTCCCCAAGCTCGAGGAGGGCTCTCTGGATCGATCGAATCAGCCGTGTGCACTGGTGCGTCCTCAGTGAGGGCCCGGGCTCCAGGCTCAGTATGATCTGGCTCGTCCCTCAATGCCCGGCTAGTCGAGCATCGACTGGTCGCCTGACGGCCCGTCTATGGTGTCCGAGCAGCTCTGGTGCCTCGGGCTGACGGGGGGACAACTGCCTCTGCCGATGTGGAACAACAAGATGCCACATTTGCAAGCATCTTCTTCTTGTTCCCGGATCGAGCGGGAACATATCTCACGCACTGAGCTCCAGGCTCCAACTGCAGGCTCATGTAATATGAAGTTTCCGTCTCCTCGGGAGATGGCACCAATGTAACCACACGTGACTGCATGGAATTATTAATAATATCATTAAGATGAATTAACAAATATAGATAGAAGATTCTAATTATATCAAGAAACATCAAAATGTACCACTCGCTGTAATAAGATGGCTGGGTCGGTGGCAGGGAGTCTGAATGTCCACCTCAAACATCGAGGCACAGTGAGTTGTCCACTGTGCAGACCAGCCTCAGTAGCCAACTCCGGAATCACCTCACAAGCCCATACCTGTAAAGTGAATTAATGGATTAGTTACGTATTCACTTGATTTAAACTAATTTAGAAGAATTAAATTTAAACTAATTACCTGGAGTGCCCAGATCGGCCCGTAAAAATGATACTGTCCCGATCATTTCCCGCCCATAGCCTCTCGAGTCCTGGGGAGGAGGCCAATGTAGTACATCAACGACTGGTAAGAATATGCACCCTATGGAAATGAGTTCCATCCCTCCACATCCTCTGCTAGCGCCCACACCCATGGATCCACGGCCCGGTGCGGATCTAGGCACAGAATCATCCGGTATACGAACAATATGTTCGCAACCTTCACATAATCCGCAGCGTCTCTGGCCATCCCCAAGGCGGAGAACCTATCCTCCATCTGTTTGATTGTCGTACGCTTCCCTTCGAATAAACGGTGGTAGACCGATCTCCTCGGAACAATATGAGCGCCATGAGGATCGAATGTCGAGCTGCCGAAGCGTAAACCTGACACCAAGGCGTACTCACTCGCACCGAACCGCAGCTGGGAACGATGAATGTGAAACCATGCCTCCAGTCCCACAAGTGCACGATCCGACGCGTGCACCTCGAACGTCATCAGCGCGTGCATGACCCTCTTCTAGACGTCACCACCTCTGTAGTCCAGAAAATATCCGAAACACCCCGATCTGAATAGTCGCATGGCGTCACCACCAATCGCGAGTAGTGTGTCTCTAATCGTGTCAATAACACCGGGGATGGCGTACACGACGACCGAGGGCGTCCGGCTCCGTAACGGCAGTCTAACCCAGTCAATCTAACAACATTATCAAAATTAAAACTAATAAAGTAAATTCTTTTAATATTTCATATAAATTGGAATATCTTAAAATTTAATTTTAGGCTTTTTTAGTTTCTTTTTTAAAATTATTAATCTATTAATTTTTTTTAAATTATTAATCTATTAGTTTTAATTAAACTATTAATCGATTATTTATTTTTTAAATTATTAATCTATTAGTTTTAATTAAACTATTAATCGATTATTTATTTTTTAAAACTATTAATCGATTAGTTTGTTCTTAATTAAAGTACTAATCGATTAGTTTTTTTTTTAAATTATTAATCGATTAGTTTGTTTTTAATTAAAGTACTAATCGATTAGTTTTTTCTTAAAACTATTAATCGATTAGTTTGTTTTTTAAAATTATTAATCCATTAGTTTGTTTTTAATTAAAGTACTAATCGATTAGTTTTATCTTAAAACTATTAATCGATTAGTTTGTTCTTAATTAAAGTACTAATTGATTAGTTTTTTTAAAAACTATTAATCGATTAGTTTGTTTTAATTAAAGTACTAATTGATTAGTTTTTTTAAAACTATCAATCGATTAGTTTGTTTTTTAATTAAACAACTAATCGATTAGTTTGTTTTATTAAACTACTAATCAATTAGTTTTTTTTTAAAACTATTAATCGATTAGTTTTTTTTAATTATTAATCTATTAGTTTTAATTAAATTATTAATCGATCAGTTTCAAAAAAAACTATTAATCGATTAGTTTTTTTTTTTAAATTATTAATCCATTAGTTTGTTTTATTAAACTACTAATCGATTAGTTTTTTTAAAACTATTGATCGATTAGTTTTTTTAAATTATTAATCGATTAGTTTTAATTAAATTATTAATCGATTAGTTTCAAAAAAAACTATTAATCGATTAGTTTTTTTTTAAATTATTAATCCATTAGTTTGTTTTATTAAACTACTAATCGATTAGTTTTTTTTAAAACTATTAATCGATTAGTTTTTTTAAATTAAACTACTAATCGATTAGTTTTTTTTAATTATTAATCGATTAGTTTTTTTTAAATAAACTATTAATCGATTAATTCCTAAATTGTTTTTTTTTTACTTAATCGATTAATGCCACAGTGAATTTTTTTATTAATCGATTAGTGCCTTGATTAATTTATCTTAATTAATAAATTATTGCCTCGATTAATTTTTTTTAATTAATCGATTAGTGACTCGATTTAGATTTTGATTCTAAAATTAATCGATTAGTGACTCGATTAATTTTTTTAACTAATCGATTAGTTTTTATTTTTCAAATTAATCGAGGAAGGCCTCGAATAGTTTTTGTTTTTCTACTTTAATCGAGGAAGGTCTCGAATAGTTTTTGTTTTTCTAATTTAATCGAGGAAGGCCTCGATTATTATTAAAATAACCGATGAAGGCCTCGATTAGTTTTTTATGCTCCTCGATTAATTTTAAGCTCCTCGACTAGTCAAGATTAACAATAAATAATTCACAACTAACAACGAATAACCCACAATGAATATCAAATAATCATTCAATAGTTAATCTACCTAGCCTTGATTAATATCAAAATAAACATCCTAATTCCGAAAAAAACATTAAGTTAAATTATCCACCATTAGGTTGCAAAATCCATGATTATTTTCAAAATCCACGATCTATTTCAAAATCGACTATTATTTTCAAAATCCAACATTAATCAACCAACTAAAAACAAATTTTTAATACAAATCGGAGACATACATGTGCTGCTGAAGACGTTGCCGGCGATGATTCCCGTCGTTGCTCCATTGTCGGCCGATGATTCACTATGAGAAATCAGTCCGTTAGTTACAGAGAGAGAGAGAGAGAGAGAGAGAGAGAACCTGGGTTGCTATCCTAATCACGTTTGAGATCGACGGTATTCCGGCGTGCGTGCGATATTTCTTCCAAGTTTTCAGTTTTGTTTAATGGAGTATATAGTAGAGAGAGAGAATAGGGTTTGGAAGAAGAACTGGGCGTTGGAACAATTTTAATTCAAATCTCTCTCCATTAATAAGTGGGCGGTTGAACAATTTATTTCGATTCAATTAATATTCTTATTTGGGCAGTTACTTTTTCAGAAAGAAGTACAATATTATGTGTAAAAATTCAGATTTTGTGGGCCCATCCTCTGCATGTTGTGTAAAGTAGTTAAGATTGTCGAAATAACTACAGTATTTTAAAACCTGTCTTTTTTTCCTCTCTTTTATTTACTTTTGTCGAGAAATCCCACCAACCCATATAGAAACGTATACGTAGCTGCTACAATGAATATGTTATGGATAGGGCTGTGAATAATAGAGCTAAGTCGAGCCCCCATATATATATATATGTATGTATGTTTATATGTTTAAATTTGTTTGAAATAATATTGATCTTTATAATTTATATTTGAGCTTATTTGATTATTTATCGAATCGAGCTCAAACGAGCTTTTAATGGACCTGAACACGAGTCGAGTTCGAATAGTTTAATATTTTTACACATGTTTGCTCAATCTTTAATTATCAAATTCGAGCTCGGGCTCGAGTCGAGCTTTAATCAGATTATTATCAAACACAAAATTATGTTCGAACTTGTTTCATATATATGTAAATCGAGCTCAAATGAGCTTTTAACAAACAAACACGAGTCGAGTATCGATCTGTTTAATTTGATTTTCAGCTCTAGTTAGGGATGGTTCCAACTTAAAAAAACTCTAAATTAATTTGGTGTTTCAACATTTTATTTAGTAAGAGGAACACTTTAATTGCAAATTGAATTAAATTGCTGTTGAATCTCTCGTCACAAAAAAAATAAATGGAACAAACTCGTAAGTTTTAAAGTTGGTACATAAAACGCTTTTTTTTTTTTTTTGTGCTCTGAAAAAAATATATTTATGTATAGATTTGTGTATTACGTAAGTATATATTTACCGAACTCTTTTTTAAGGTACAATTTTTTACTTGTTGTGTTAAATATAGACAATATCTAAATTTGGAGATAGATAGAGACTAGACAAACACGACTCTGACTCCCTTGATAATTACACAACATATTTTTCAACGAATGTCGTCTTATTTAAGGGAGGGAATAATCACACGCTTTTTAGCCTTCACCATCGTACTCTTCAAACGATACTAATGAAAAATATTTCGAGTTTGAAATCTACCGCACGGTAACCTTTTTTAATTAAAAAAAAAAAAAAGAAATGCATTTGTAAATATTGATAATTGTAAATTAATGAATTCTATATCGAATATTGATAATTATAAATCAATAAATTAATATCCCTTAATTATATTAATTTTTAACGATTATATACCGAACTTTTATTTTAGTTTTATTTCGAAATAGTTTTCTTTCTTTTTAACAGAACACCACATTCTTTTGTATCGTTGGAGAACTTTTGGTTATACTTAAAAATTAAAATATACGTGTCAAAAGAAATTTGCAAATTCATCAACTTATCGCCATAGCTTTTCTTACACCCAAAAAAATCATATCACTTGTAAATATATGTCACAATTGATATATATATATATATATATATATATATATATATATATAGAGAGAGAGAGAGAGAAGATCAAATATAAACACCATCCTAGTGTATAATTTAGGGATTCATCATATCCCTTAGATTTTAATACATGAACGGTCAAGATTAATTATTTCTTAATTTATTTTATATTTTTAATATGTGATAAAGGATATTATGGTCATATATGGGACATCAATATATAGCATATTAAATATGAATCCCATAATTTGCGTAGGTCTTGCAGAGAATGAGAAACCGTTGCACATTTTTTTTAATTATTGATATATGCTTTTTTTTCATATTCCGATTTTTAATTCAATTGATATCTGATTCTCTTGATATTTCGCCAACAATTAAATAGCGCCAGTATTCAACCTTCAATCTCAATATCAACGCTGAACTCATATTTGCAGTCCAATCATCAAAGCAAAACTCATAATTTCAGACTCAATACCAACGCAAAACTCATGGAAAAGCAAGGTTTGAGAATCGGTCACCCTGATGATTCAACTTCTGTATTATATTTGTTATATAATAATATTGTGTGTGAGTTTCACCGTTTAATTTGAACACACAATTGTGATGATTCGTATGTTGGGATTGGAATATCATTGTTGAATCATCTTCAACTATACAGCAGACAACATTTGTTCATTTCAGCAATGTAATCTTTCTTATTTCATATATGTTCGATTTTCATTTTTCTTCTTTTGCAACGGTTGCTCTCGTGAAAACACCTAACTTTTTTTTCGCACTTTGGCTGCTGATTTTGTCATTGTGGCTGCTAATTTTGTGTTGTTTGTGTAAATATTTTTTCGCACGGCCTCTGATGATTTTGTGTTGTTTTTGTCGATGTGGTTGTTGTTTTTGAGTTTTTTTTGTTCCGCTGTCCCTGCTCATTTTGTCTATGTGGCTGCTGAGTTTGCCAATATGCATGTTGTTTTTCTTTCTGCTTTTTTTGGTTATATCTATGGCTGCTCATTTTGTCACTTCCATTAAATTAATTTAGTTTCAATCGGATGAAATGGTAACCCCACATACACATTTTGGGCTTTTGTATATATTCGATTTTTTTATACTTGATAGAATGCTTGTTCCTATATGTTGTTTTATGTTTCTATGACGTTTTAATAATTATTGTTAATGTTAGTTTATGTGTTTTCTATATCAGGTGACGATGCTCGATCCGACACTGGCATTGTTGTATCACCTGGATACTCTGAATACCATGTACCAAAATGTGATCCTAGTTTGAAACCATATGAAAGGCAAAAATTTAAAACCATAGAGGATGGTATACAATTTTACAAGTTGTATGCTGCAACGTGTGGTTTTGACATACGTCGTGGTACAAGAAGAAAGGCAATTGATGGGACAGAAGTCACGAGGTATGTATATTGCAATAGAGAAGGTGAAAAAAATTCAAAGTCTGATGATGCCGATGATTGTTTGATTGGTGGGAAACGAAAAAGGCGTAGAGTTTCAACTAGATTTCAATGTAAGGCGCGTGTGTTTTTTCAGTTATCACATCCAGATGGATATGTGGTTAAAGGGTTTATAGAGCAACATTCTCATACTTTAGTTTCCGATACATTTAAAAAATATTTGAAGGCTAATAGAAATCTTGATTTTGTGCATCAAAAGTTTATTTTGAATTGTGCTAGAGCGAATATAGGACCGATGAAGTCCTATAAATTGTTTAAGGAGTCTATTGGTCATTACTCTAATATTGGATGCACGAGCTCTGAGTTCAAAAATTTCTCTCGTGATCTGAGAGCCTACGTGGTTGGTGTTGACGCCCAAATGATGATAGATAAATTATTCATGAAGCGTGAAGTGTGCTCGGCCTTTTATTTTGATTACGCTGTCAACAAAAAAGATCAGTTGACACGGGTGTTTTGGGCTGACCCAATTGCAAGGAAAAATTACTCGATTTTTGGGGACGTTGTTTCTTTTGATGCAACTTATGACACTAATAGGTTAGTATTTTTTCTTACACATTATTTGCATTTACTATTGCAACAATCTGATTGTATGGTTTTAAAATATTGCGATCTATGATCATTTTTTCCATGTTATAATTGCAATCGTGCATGCTTTTATTATATATGTGTTATGTTATAAGTATAGTTTCAATATGCTCAATGTTTATGGTATTAAACTTTAATCACTTCTGATGCATTAAATATACTATAATCACTTCGGTATTTCTATATTTACACATTTTTCCCATTTAATATTGTAGCATCCTGTATTTAATTTTTAAAATTTTGTAATCTATCATTATATGTTTGTATCCTATTATTGCAATCCTGCATTCTATTACATGTATATATGTGATAACATAATTATCATTGACTCAATATATCAAATATTTCAATGTAGTGCAGGGAGCTTACCTAAATATGCTATAATGGTTTAATTATTTTGTTCCCTTCCCCTTCAATTTAGGTACAAAATGATCTTTACGCCATTCACCGGGCTCGACAACCATGGCAAATGTGTCACTTTTGGAGCTGCCTTGCTGTGTGGGGAGGATCAGGAGGCCTATATTTGGGCCCTCTCAAAATTCAAGGATTGTATGGGTCAAGGTCCTAAGATGATAATAACTGATCAAGACCCAGCACTAAAGATTGCAGTAGAGCGTTCACTCGTAGGCACGCGACATCGCCTTTGCTTGTGGCACATAATGTTAAAAATCCCTGAGAAAGTGCCTTCTCACCTGAGGAAGGATGAATTGTTCCATAGACGTTTCAATGCCATCGTATGGTCAGACCTTATTGAGCCATTGGAGTTTGAGAGAAAATGGGCTGACATTATTTCTGATTTTGGATTGGTAGATAACAGTTGGTTCACATTCATGTACGGCATTCGTGACTATTGGATACCCGCATATTTCAGAGATTTCTCTTTGAGTGGACTGTTTAGGACTACATCTCCATCGGAGAGTGTGAACCACTTCTATAGTGGGTTTTTAAATAAACACTCTAATCTTGTTGGGTTCTTCATGCAGTTTGAGAGTGCATTAGATTCTCAACGACATGAGAATGAACGGTTGAATGGTGCAGATGAGTTATCTTTACCTCAATTGAGCACTCCACTTTTGTTTGAAAAGGATGCTGCCACAATTTATACTTCAAATGTATTCCTCAAGCTTCAAAAAGAGATTGAATCTGCTTGTTATGTTTGCAGGATCGATAAAATATTTGATCACGAATCCACTCGAGAATACTGGGTTGATGATTCAGAAACAGATGTGTTCAAAGTTGTGCTTAACAAGGTAGACAACCATGCTACATGTAGCTGTAAGAAATTTGTTCGGCTGGGCTTATTATGTTCTCATGTTTTTGTCGTACTCAAGGATCTCAAGTTATCAACTATACCAGAAATGTATGTTGTTAGTCGTTGGACAAAGAAAGCAACTTATCAGCCATTACATGCTATTAATGGGAGGTTTCAAGATCAGATTATGGTGAATGAAGGAAACAAAGTAATCATGAATGAACTGATTTCTGAGTTCTACAGGTGTCTCGCCTTGATGGATGGGAACAATGAAAAGATGTCTGACTTGCTACGCGGTGTTAAGGAGCTACAACAGATTTTTTTATCTGTTAATGACAATTCTCCATCTATCTCTTTCAGGAAGAAGTTGTTTGATCAGTACTATGGGACATTAATGCCTACTGAAGTTTCTGTTTTGCCGCCAAATCAAGTGAAAACTAAAGGGAGCGGGAGCAGTTTGAAATCTGGGGAAGAAAAGAAAAAAGTACGCATGAAGAAGCCTCTCAGGCTGTGTAGCAAATGTCAGCAGAGAACAAACCACGATGCTAGAAACTGTGGAAAAGTTATTGAAGAGTAAACTTCAGTTGTGCTAGTCTAAAATAAATGCTTTTGCTTTGAACTATTGATTTTGTTTTTTTTACCCCCTTTGGTGTTTCCCAAACCAATGACTTCAGTACTAATGCATGCTTCATTCAATGCAAACCTTTTTTAAATAATCACTATCGTGAGTTAATTTGTTGTTTTACTGTGTCAGAATTTTTATGCCATACGCACAGGCATACACACAAAATGCACATTATTCTATCATGTAATATCAAACAATTGCTTCATATTATTTTCCATATTACCGTAGAAGGATTTACTATATCTTAAATGCAATTAATGGTCAGATATTGTATGAGTTAAAAAAAACCCATAAAAACATTGTCATAAATACAAACTAGCACTACCAAACTAAATACAAACATCTACATAAAATGCGCTTTTAATATAAAAAAAATAATCATGCCTCACTTTAAATAATTATATATATAAATTACAAAAATCTACTAAAATGCATTACTATATGCACAATTCAATTGCCACATATCTAGTTATCGTTGTTATCATTTTATAAAATAAAAAATATCCATTGTGCTACATGTTAAGATGCATTTCAGCATTATAATATTAAGTTAAAGCATTTACAGATGATGTACCAACCATTATATTAATTTAATATTCCTAAATTAACCAAACCACATAAGTTAACTACGAAATCTGCATTATTGTATATCTAATGTATGAGTGATTGTATATAATTTAAATAATTAGTTATTCCATATGTCCAATATTATTACAATCCTTTTTTTAAAACCATAGAAAAATAAATAAAACTACTTACCCACCACCCAATTTTTTCCCCACATATAATACTAACATTTTTACAAAGATAAAACAAGTTAACTTTCGTTTCTTTAATAACCATATGTAATATTTGATTTTAATTCTCATTTTCTATCTGGACACGAACTTAATTCATAAAAAAAGAGCAACATAAGAGTGTGATTTAACATTGCAGCAAAGTTAACTATAATTTGTTTCCTGCTAGTATTGAGAATAGTTGGTACCTACACTTGGATAATGGTGGTAAAGCCACTTTTTAAATGATCAAAGTATAAAACCATCACAATAAAATTTATTACAGAATGACTTTTTATTTCAAATAACCAATTACTAAAACCATAAGTCGTTCAACTAGACATTTAGCAAATTCCAAACATATAAAAACAAAGCCACAGCATCAGTTTTTCCTCCACGATTAATCCATCAAAAAAATTAAATAAGTCCCACAATCAAATCTTCATATAAAAGAAACCACACCCATATTTCCTCATTTATTCTGCAGAAGCTTCTCAAAGTTGATTGGCACATCCTCACATGATAACCTGTAATGAAAGCTTGCATCTTCTTCATTCCGCAATTTGTGCGCGTTTATTCCTGCTGATAAGATTTCTGCACAGTATTTCACCCTCATCTTTTTCAACAATGCATCACATTTCGTCCTCAGACCACACTTCCAGTTTTTCAATCCATCACCCATGTACGTTTCCATATGACGCATAACATATATCCCGCAATCAGAATTATTGTGGTTTCCTCTCCATGGCAGATCGGGGCGACTTATCTCTACCCTTGCAAGTGCAGCTGCTTTTCCTCGCATCCCTTTATCATGCAGATACTCCTTGAATAACTCTGACTAAATTGCACATGAACATGGCTTATCATTAGAAATAATTAATCTAAAAAATTATCAAGAAAATAACAGTGATACTTTAAAATATGATACTGGAGTAACATCTCTTCATCACTACTCACTACAAACAAGTAACCATTATTTTTAAATCCTAAGCATTCAGCCAACATAAACTACACATATTAAACTATAATCATGCCTACCTAAATTTCCAGCATTAATAAACAACACACATTTTATTAATTAAAAAGCATCCCATTACCAGATAAAAACTCATACTCATGTACGAAATCTGCACAAACAAAATAACATTATCATGATTACATGAATCTTACCAGCAATAATGGTACACTCACGAATGCACCCATATTCACTCCACCAGACGGAATTTTATTGTCTAGAACATCCACCCTGAACTTTTTAACATTAAAGCACACAAGCTGATAGTGTTCTCTTTCATATACCGGAAAGAGAAACTGCAACAAATACAACAAATACCAGGTTCACTTGTGCATCAAATCATATATTATTGTTTAGATCCAAATTATTTTGAAACAATACTTCATGTGAGTTTGCAAATCTGACCAGGTCTATGTCTGACAGCTTCAATCCCTTTGTTTTTTTGATATCATAATCCAAGTCACGCATGAATCTTTCCCGCAATATGACAGAGTCAGAAGGGCCTTTCAACTCATCCAACTGAAAACACTATTACAAAAAAAAATTACTTAGTATATCGGACAATCATCAGCCTTATCAAAAATATGTAGTAACTAACGCAAGGTTTGGTTGAAGCAAAGAATCTGAGTGGAGAGTTCGATGAACGCCCAAGTTCCTTATTGTTCAGTATACAGCTCCATGCATCGAGAATGTTGCTGTTTATTTCAACATTTGGCCTCATTGTCAACATGTCTCCCCTTGTAATTTGAACTCCATAATTAGCAAACAATATGTTCTCACTACACATTACACATGCATTAGCCCCCGCAAAAAAAACCCAATTAGACATTCAAATTGAAAAAGTTGATTGAAACTACTACTTACAGATTAGCTTCTTCATTGTAGAAAACCCAATACTAAAGATATTTCTCATTCTGTGAATATTTGGATGATATATCAACCGACCTCTTCACAAAAGGTGACATAAGTTTCCCAGTTTTCTTTAAATCTGCTTTATTTCTCCTCTCCATTTTATGAGTTACAGGCCCCATAATCTACCAATAAACCACATAATAAAACATTTTTCAACACAAAAGCAACACAACATAAGAAATACATAAATCATTGATTTTTTACCTTCTCTGGGTGCACAAGTTTCAATTGAGATTTCACCATTATTTGTCCATGCACAAAATCATCCTTCTTACCATCTTGCATTTTTACCTTGCCCTTTTCAATATATAATACATACCATAATTGCATTCCAATAACAAACATTCAAAAAAAGAAAAAAAATTTAATCAACATACAAATCCACCTCCACTTTCAGTTAAAAACATTTAGGAATATCAACTGAAGTTGCTTCAACCTGTGTCAATTCCATCGCATTGGATAACACAGTTGCATCATTCTCTTTACCCAATTCACTAGCAATGGATAACAACGGATTCACATCCTGCATGTTTAACTTATATCCCATAAATATACTCACCATATCACTAAAAAAACTCCATATTCAAACCCCACATATAAACATAAAAAAATGGTAGAAGTATAAAGAAGTAGAATTATTACTCAATGGTCATGGAAAATATTAACATCTGATAATAGTAGTAATAAATGCCTGCACCTTTCTTTTACCCTTTGTTACTAATCTTTTCATTCTTTCTTGGTCAATTTCTTCCAGTATTGGTTCAGGTAATACTCCCTCCTTCTGCATTACAAAATATAACGTGACAATATAAAAAATATATATTTTAGGTATACTATTACCTACTGCTTCAAAAACAAATTGAAAATATTAAAAAAAAAACTTATTCAAAATCAGCACTCAAACTCTTATAAAAGTAATGATAAAAATCAGGATAAAAAGCCTCAGTAGCAAACTGAGCAACAACATATACAAAATCAACAGCTACAGTGGGAAAAAAAACCATAAAACCATTAGCAACATAGCCCAAAAAAACCACAAAATAATCAGCCACCGTAACAGAAACTATATACACAAAAACAAAAAATTAGCATCTACATTGACAAAATCAGAAAAACCTCAAACTGAGCTGCAATAGTGGCAAAATCAGGACCATCTGGTAAGTTCTTTATGAAATCATTCCTTTTGTTCATAGCGGTTTCAATCTCTTCAATCATTGCAATGATCTCTGGTTTTCCCCAAAATTCATCATCTGTCTGTGTTTCAATAAATTGTGTTTGGACAGGACTTTAACATGATGAAGATTCTATATAATTGCCTCGTCCAAACAATTGAAGACTTACATCAACTATTTTCTTCAACTGAAGAGGTTCTGCCATGTGTTGTGGGGCACTATCCACCATAGCAATTAACTCAACCATAGTAATTGCAAATAACTTGGCCTTTTGTATAAACTTTTCAGCAAACTCATCGACGCATCCATCTTTGTCTTTCTCCTTCTCCACATATGTTTTGAAGTCAATTGGTAGTTTAATTCCATAATCTGTGTAGTCTGCTTTCAACATGTTGTTTCTTAGCATGACAATGATTGCTTCTCGTGGGTATCCCCCGCCAAATCCACCTGATTTAATCTCAGAATTTTCTCTTTGCTTCATCAAAAGGTGCGTCCAATTCTTGACCGTAGGAAATTCTCGGCACACAGTTCTACTATAAAGCACAACTCTATCAACATAAAAAGCCTGACAACATTGAAAACAAACATTTAGCATTTATAAATAATTATGTAAAATAAATTGAACACACATATAACATTTATAGCTAATTGAAGTAACAATACGAAATAAACATCCCTACTATATATACCGTAAGAAACAATATGGGTCCGCTGAAATGCTTATTTTTGTTCTTCTCCCACATAATCTTGTGCTGCACCAAAGCTTTAATCAAAAAATCACACCAATTAAACTCTGCCACTCTTGTTAAATCACCTAAACAGCTCAAAATTTGGGGTGCTATGTATCCATTGCTGGTTGTCTCAACCAAACATGCAGTCAATAGCACAATAAAATGTCGCCTAAACACCTCTCCACCATGCTTTAGCTTCATGATTTCAGTTACCACATTTTTAGCAACAATATTGCTTCCATTTTTTTTTCCAAAAATCTTTACCCAGCTATTCAGCATATCACATGTATCAAATTTCTTCTTCCTCTGAATAGATACACCACCATTTGGAAATCCAAAAACACGATGCACATCCATGGCTTCGATGTGCAATCTCGTACCGTCTTGAATATTAATTTCAGAACGTCGAGCATCAAAATTATCTAATACCCAGAATGCCATCCTAGTTGGTATTTTTTTTATTTGAAGATGGAATAGCTGCCCAAAACCCATCTCATTAACCTCATCCCTTTGTTTGCTAGTCAAGGAGGCCATTGCATTTACCAATGCAGCAGGTGATGTTCTGTTCGCTAGTTTTGGAAAACGAACATCTAAATCCCTAATTCCCACCTTCTCCAATAAATCTTCATCATCTACACTATCTAACTCATCAATAAACTGATCGTCATTTGCCCTTATCACTTCTAAATCTTCATCTCCATTATGTGCGCCGCTAATTTCAACATCACTTTCATCTTCCACCAATGTTCGCCTTCTTTTTGGTACACTTGCTGCTGTATCAATATCACTGCCTGTCCAATCATTTAAAAAATTAAATCAAAATAATCATTATCATCTAAGTATGTAATAGAACATTATATATCCAAAGAAAAAGCAATTCGTGTATTTCAAACCACAAACAAATAATCACACTTACAATATATGAAAAACGGTAGTCAATAATAAACTGATCTACTTAATTGATGCATTACCAATAAAAAAACCATCACTCGACTTTCCAAAATAAACCATATTATTTCATAAACCACAAACAAAGCCTTCATAGTATATAAAACAACATTAATATTCCACACAGTACTGAAAAAACAACAATCATAATAACAAAAATAACAACACTAACAATCTACAAAAAGAACAAAACAAAAAATCCATTTTTTAGCACTTGGGGTTCAACAAAAAACATCTAACAACACCAAATAAAATATTTACAAAAAATATAAAAATAAACCATAATCTAATATCTACCACATGCAATTCTAACATCTGGGCATATAACAAACTTGCATTAAATATTAAACCACTCCATATTTTATTATAACCATATACTATATTCAAAAAGTTTATATCACGTACCTTCTGTGGATTTCCATACTACATAAATCAACACCCAGAATAATAAAATGAGCACTCACAATCTAAAAGAAAACGATACGAAAAAAAACATCTTTATATTCCCAAAAACAATATGTAAAAAAAAAGCTATAATCAAAATGGTTGGAAGCACCTTTAGAGCCTTTAACTCCACTTCTCGTTCGTGGTTTCGTCATTGTTGGTGCTTCAAAAGGATGACCACTGATGATTGTATTTCAAACAGTCTTGCCCTTTCTTGTTTTTGAAATTGGTTTCAGCGATTCCAAAACATCCCAAAAGATTGAATAAATATTTGTTGCTCTTGGTATAATTGATTATGGCGAATCACACAGATTGTGTATCTTCTCAATCCCCCGATTCGATCTCTTGTTGGTGGCCTACATCGAT
Source organism: Perilla frutescens (assembly GCA_026008535.1). Classification (NCBI taxonomy): domain Eukaryota; kingdom Viridiplantae; phylum Streptophyta; class Magnoliopsida; order Lamiales; family Lamiaceae; genus Perilla; species Perilla frutescens. Next base: position 45,246,514 of record BRKX01000018.1, read on the forward strand.
CTAGTGGCATAAGAGAATTGATTCAGTTACTAAAAATAATTTCCGCTATTACCGCTCGGTTAATATATGGTAGATGTATATGGACAATTGTAACCTTTATTGTTATTTCTCATTTAAATAAAAGCATTACTCAATTAAAAATTAAACAAATTTTGAACCGTCCAGATTTAAAAATCAACGACTGTGATCAATCCCTAAATTATACACTAGGGAGATGTGTGCATAATAACCCTACCCTATATATATATATATCCTAATTACATTACATGTGATGAAAGGGACTTTTATGTTACAAAATAGAACTAGTATACCACCTGTGCATCGATGTTATTAAAAAAAATATTTATGTACAATAATAAAATTATATTGAATAATGAATTTCACATATAAATATATGAATTATATCATTTGAATTATAAATTACTTATGTATTTTACATCATTGGAGAAACCAACCTTTGCGGGTCTAGCCATGTCGCAAAACCCAAGTTGGTTGTTAAATGGAGAAGGTAGAGTCCTTACCGTCCAGATGATCTCGACAGTGATTAATCGGTCAATTATGCACGAATACTTTTTTTTAATCTTTTAAAATATTTTTGTTCAAAATATGATTAGATAAAAAAATTTAGGTTTTCCACCCTTTTTATACGACAACTTACATCCCAAAGTTTCAATCTACAATCAATGTGGGATGTAGGAAAATTAGAAAAAGTTGCGGAACTAATTTGAGGTTTCGATTTAAGATTACCCACTCTTTTATACAACCCACATCAATATTTCAATTTACAACCGATGTGAGATGTAGGGTAAGTGAAAATTTAATATGTAATAATATATTATAAAAAAAATAAAATTCTTAGGCGAATACAATCTAAATGAAATTTTATATGTTATTATATGTAACTTTATGAACCCACTTGTGGATAAACAAAACCTCATAATCCCATTGATTAACATGTAACTTTAGAACTTCACAAATCTACACACACGCCCGCAGACACGAATGAGGAATGATAGAAAATAAAACATTTTTTTATTGAAAAAGTTAAATACATTATCTTTAAAGATTTTAACTTATTAAAAGATTTTGGATGTGGATGTTGAATTTTTTAATGTATTTAATTAACTTAAAAAATTAAAAATATTTTAAATCAATATATTTAAAATATTTTATTATATTTATTTAATATATTTAATTCAATTTTAATTCAAAAATATTTAATTTTTAAAAATTTAAAATGTATCGTATTAAATTGATAAAACTGAATATCAAATATTATACTTGATCTCAATTTGAGGCTAAGAAATTGATTTCGTTAACTTCTCCAATCATAGAATTTGTTGCATAAATGTTTGAAAAAATACATATATCTGATTGAGGGGTTGAAATTTGGAACATGGTGTTGATGATATTACCTTAAAATCTGCTGATATTGAAGGATTTGTCAGAATATTTTATAAATTTGAAAAATGGCATTGTCAAAGTTGGAACACAATATTGACGGAAACTACATCCTTCTATATTTTATTTTGAAAAAAAAAATTAATGGGAAAAAAATCGAAGACAATTGGCCAGAAAGAAAGGTGACGGTGGCAAAGGGCAACGGGTTTGTAGTATGGAGGGGAGAGTATGGGTGAGCAAAAAGTTCAGAAACCCGAGAACTGAACCGAATCGAATTAGTTCGATTTATTCAATTCCGTTCTTTTCAAAATTCAATTCGGTTTGATTTGTTTTCTAATAAAAATTCAGTTTTCGGTTTCGGTTCGGTCCAGAGAAAAAATACCCGAGCTGAACCTAAAAACCAAATATATATATATATATATATATATATATATTAGTAATAAAAATACTCGGCTTTGTTGGACTTTATAATTTGTTCGGCTTTGCTTTGTTGGAGCTTACACTTTTTTTAAATTTTATTCAATTGTTTATTGGTATTTTTTGAACTTAAATCTTGATAATTAACTAATTCACACTTGTACGTATTTAATTATATCGAATGAGGAGAATTTAAAGTAAAAAAAAATCAGAAAATTAAAAAAAAATTCGACCAAAATATTTCGGTCCAGTTGGGTTCGGTTCCGATTAGAAATTCGGTTCAGTTTGCTTCTATTTCTAAAAAATTTAGTTTTCTTCGATTTTAATATTTTCAGGACCGAATCAAACCGAAAAATCAAATGCTCACTCATAGGGGAGAGAGTGAGGATGGAGAACTTTTTTTTTCTTTTGAATTATTATTTTTAAATTTATTTTCATAGTGAAAGGATATAAATGACTTTTATTATGGTACGTGTGTAAAGATAAAATGTGAATATATGAAAAGGATGTATGGTGTATAAAATAAATGTGGTGTATAAAAAAAATGGTGGTGTATTTAGAAACGCCCTTAATCAATTAAAGAGTGGAAAATTTAAATCAATATTTTTAAAATATTTCATTTGAACTATCTAATATATATAATTCAATTCAAATCTATAAATTTCAAATATAGTTAATATTTAATATTTAATGCTAAAATGATAATATCAAATATCTAAATATTACACTTGATCTTAACTTAGAGATCGATAATTATGGAAATATCATTACTGGGACTCACGGTTTAAGTTAATTATCATTCTTTTAAGTATTACTTTTAGATATAACTAGTATACCACCTGTGCGATGCACAGAAGATGTTAGTAAAAAAATATTTTTGTACAATAATAAAATTATATTCAATCATGAATTCCGCATATAAATATATGAATTATATCGTTTGAATTATAAATTACATAAATATTTTTCAGCATTGGAGAAGTGAGCCTTGGCGGCTCTAGCCATGCTTGAAACACCCAAATTGATTGTAAAATCGAGAAGGCAGAGTCCTGGCTCCCCGGTTGGTCTCGACAACGATTAATCGGCCAATTAGGCACGAATAATGTTTTTCAATATTTTTAAATATTTTTTTTCAAAATATAATTAAATAAAAATTTTGAGTTTTCCACCCTTTTATGCAACAACTTACATCTCAATGTTTCAACCTACAATCAATGTGGGATCTAGGAAAATTAGAAAAACTTGTGAAACTAATTTGAGGTTTCAATTTAAGATTACCCACTCTTTTATAGAGCCAACATCCCAATATTTCAATTTACAACCGATGTGAGATGTAGGGTAAATGAAATTTAATATGTAAATAGCAATATATAATAATATATTATAAAAAAATAAAGATGCTTAGGTGAATACAATCTAAATGGATTTTATATGTAACTTTATGAACCCACTTGTGGAGAAATAAAACACCATAGTCCTCATGATTGATATATAACTTTAGAACTTAACAAATCTACACACACGCGCGCACACACGAATAAGGAATGATGGAAAAAAATATATTTTTTATTGAAAAAATCAAATACATTATCTTTAAAGATTTTAACTCATTAAAAAATTTTGGATGTGGATGTTGAATTTTTTAATATATTTAATTAACTTAAAAATTAAAAATATTTTAAATTAATATAGTTAAAATATTTTATTATATTTGTTTAATATATTTAATTCAATTTTAATTCAAAAAATATTTAATTTCTAAAAATTTAAAATGTATCATATTAAATTGATAAAATCAAATATCAAATATAATACTTGATCTGATGATCTCAATTTGCAAAGATCATTGTTGGGCCTCACAATTTATAGTTTGTTCATATACAATATTATTTCTTTTTTGTTCTTCAATATGGGATAAATTTTGGTTTAAAATTAAAATATATAAGTTTTAACTATTTAAAATATCTTTAAAGTTGAAAACTTAAATATGATAACTTGAAAATCTTAAATTATCTAACACTAAAATGATAAGTTCAATTAATATATTTCGAGTTTCGACCATTCAAAATTTAAATATATTTAATTTAAAATTTTGTATTGCAGATCTTGATTTTTTAAAATATTTTTAATCAATGACAATATCTAAATATGCCACTAAGTTTTCTTTATACACCACTATTAAATTTAATTAAAAAATAAATAATTATTAATTTACATAAATTAATATCATTTTTAATTTTAAAAATTACTTAAAAAAGAAATAAAATAAAAATTCACCTCCTTTCCACTCCAGTGACTGCACCCGCCACATTGCCTCCACAATTGCTCTCTCATTTCCCTCCATTTATTTTATTTGTATAAGAATTGCATATGAAATTGAAAAACAGTAATCCGTGCGTATATGTTTTTAGTTAACTGCTTAAAAACTGTTCTGTGATATGTGTGGGACAGATGCAAGAACATAAAATAATAAAGCAGTAAAAATGCACGAGATGGTAATCCAGTTCGGTTCAAACGACCTACTCTGGGGGGATTGCTCCCAAACATAAAGATTCGACTGGTACTCCTTCGAAGAGTGTATTAAGAACCTTACACATACAAGCCTCTCGCCTTATGTCGCCCGTTCTTCTCCTCGAACTCTTTCGCTAGCCGAAAGTTGTAAGATCCCCTTACAACCGTGACACTAGACTCCCTCTAGCTACCCACGACTTCAACTTACAATCTCTCCCGAGATTGCGTATAAAATTAGAATAAAAATCCCCTCACGTGTTTCACTCGTAAACACTCAAAACTAGTCTATCACGTTGAACGTTTTAATGAACAACTACTAGTTACAAAAACGACCACAAACTAATTCTAACACTAGAATCTAAATAAAATATCAGTGGTACCGATTGCTCCTCAATTCGGTCTTCATATAGGCGTCGATCTTCATCCGCCACCAACATGGTATGTAGATTATGGTTTGTGGCCTTCCATACGTGTGTAGATACTCTCCAAGTGCAGTGGGGTTAATTCAGCACTAGATCTACACCACAAGGCAGTAAAACGAATTAATCTTGACCTTCCAAACTTGTTCGGCGCAAGATCTTTCCAACAAGGAAACTGTCATAAATAGCGTGTCCCTGGTTCTGTTTGGGACATACTCTGGAACAGTTCACCAACTGTACTTTCTTTTCTTGCACAGCGGAAAATAAATCTTCATGGGACATACCCAGGCATACATTGTCGAACATATCTCGCCAATACAACAACACAAATACTTAGTGCATGACGGTGGCACTAACAGAAATCAAATGTATGTATTAATATCGTATATTTTTTGGGCTAAAAAATTGATTTCATTAACTTTTCCAATCATAGGATTTTTTGCATAAATGTTTGGAGAAATACATATATCTGATTGGGGGTTGAAATTTGGAACATGTGTTGATAATATCACTTTAAAATCTGGTGACATTGAAGGACTTGTCGGAATATTTTATAAATATGAAAAATGGTTTTATCAGAGTTGGAACACAGTGTTAATGGCAACTACGTCCTTCTCTATTTTATTTTAGGAAAAAAAAATTAATTACTGGGGAAGAAAAGTGAAGACGATGGGTTAAAAAAAAGGTAACTACGACGGAGAACGGCATGTTTGTAGTATGGGGGGGAGAGAGTGAGGGTGGAGAATAATTTTTTTAATTTCTTTTGAATTTTTTTTTTTAATTTATTTTCATAGTGAAATGATAGAAATAACTTTTATTGTGGTGTGTAAAGAAAAAATGTGAAAATATGAAAAAGATGTGTAGTATATGAAATAAATGTAGTATATATAGAAAAAAAAATGGTTGTGTATTTAGAAACACCCTCAATCAATTAAAGAGTAGAAAATTTAAATCAATATTTTTAAAATATTTCATTTGAACTATTTAATATATATAATTCAATTCAAATCTATAAATTTAAAATATATTTAATATTTAATAGTAAAATGATAATATCTAAATATTACGGCTGATCTCAACTTAGAGATCAATAAATGTGAAAATATCATTGTTGTAACTCACAATTTATAATTTGTTCATGCATAACAATATTTGTAAGTTTTTTGATGTGTGATGATTTTTGTTTGAAAAACTAAAACTATAAGCTTTAACTATGTAATTTATATATATATATATGTATGTATGTATGTATATAATTCATGACATAAATATTATTAACAATATATTGTCAAGTTCTATTAATACATTTAATTAAAAATTTAAATAGATTTAATTTAAAATTCTCGATGTGTATCTTGATTAATACATTTAATTTGAAAATTTAAATATATGTAATTGAATTTTTGATGTGGATTTGGAATTATTTTAATATATTTAATCAACTTAAAATTTTAAAATATTTTGAATTAATATATTAGAGCTTTACTCATAACACTTAAAAGAATGATAATTAATATAAACTTATGGTCTATCATAAATAAAAAAATAGGTGTTTAGAAAATTCACATATAAATCAACAATTTAAAGGCCACATATTTTTTCATTGAATGAACAAAATAATTTTTGATAAAAAATAGTATTTTTGCAAAATAAAAAAATAATTTATAAATATTATACTTTTATTTATAGAACGTGCATTTAGACGGGAAAATTTATTATTACTATTTATAATGACTATCTTACTTTTAGATATAATGTAGATATAGATTTCAAAAATATTAGTTTAAGCATTTGAAGAGTTAAGAGCTCTCGTATAAGGAAAATTGGTTTTGAGAATTAATATACAATGGATGAGGATTACAGATTCTCTATGCAATTCCCTCTTATATCCTATGTGCCAAACTTTTTTTTTTAAATAATTCTAAAATTTATTTATGGTCAATCTTTTCCCAATTAAAATATATTAAAAATGATTATAAAGAACTAGTTATGACACATGATATATGACGAGGAATGACATAGAGGGCCTGATCTGATGGATGAGGTTCTAATAAGATGTAATTTCGAATTTTGATTGTATTTGTCATGGCATGTCTTAAAAAATTGTCAGGTGATAAATCAAACCCCTCGAGTTATCAAAATTGTGCACCAAATCATCCATTTATTTTAAAAATTACACCGAAATTCCTTGTATTTTTAAAAAGGGTGAACTATCATTTATATTCCCGACTATTTCAGTTTTTTAAAATTTATCTTAAACTAACATATTTTCCAATGAAATACTTATATTATTTGAAAACTAATCAAGTCTATCATTATACACTTTTTTTAGCCAAAAAGCAACTTATACCTCAACTAAATGATTAAATATTATTCTCTGTGTTCTAGCAAAATCCACCATATATATAGTATAATATCTTTATTCTAATTTGTTGCCACCTTTTTTAACCTAATTTTGGTCGGAAAATTACTCGAAGCTAGAGTGCAAACTTAACAGCTTTGTTTGTTTTTGTTCCTCTGTCCCAAATTTATTTTTCTTTTCTTGAGGATTTTTAAAAATTATTATTATTATCATTATTATATTTTTATTTTTGGGAATAAGCAGGAATGACGTCACACTGTATAATCAGTGTTCCCTTGTGAACAAGTCGGTCAGAGAACTGCGCCACTCGGTGTGACTCAGTGATGGCATATCAGTTTTGTACATGCTGATGCTACACTTGTACCCTATATTTACTACACACATCAGGTCAACTTTGCATAAATAAAAAATATTAATTTACATCGTAACAGAACCTTCAAAAAAATAAAAACATCGTAACAAAAGAAAAGGTTGGTTAATTTAAAGTTGGGTTAATGGCAGAATTTGACACAATTTTTACATAATTTTGTAATTTTCACACAACGTTTAAAAATTTACAATTCATATCACAACCTTTAATATTTTTACAATTGTAACATCCCAATATTAATCCATATGATCTATCATGCGTGTTCGATTTGTAATCCACTAGTATAGTTATTTCCGGCTACCTAAATGACGTCGTTATATAGATTCACTATATACAACAAGATTCTCCATCAATTTCATCTCCATAAAATATCATTTTATGCCAGAATAATATTGGGGATGTTACAATTACAAAAACATTAAAGATTGTGATATGAATTGCAAATTTTTAAACATTGTATGAAAATTACAAAATAGTACAAACGTTGTGTTAAATTTTGGAATTAACCCTTTAAAGTTCAATTAAACCACATGAATATAATTTATAGGTTTACTCGTTTCATTATATTTGTAACCACCAAATAATTTCTACATAATCTTTTTGAAGGGTGGTATGTGATTTTTTTAAAGGGTTAATTGCAGAATTTAACACAACGTTTGCACCATTTTGTAATTTTCGCACAACGTTTAAAAATTTTCAAAAATATTAAAGGTTGTGATATGAATTTGTAAATTGTTAAATGTTGATCGAAAATTATAATACAGTGCGAATGTTATTTTAAATTCTAGAATTACCCCTTTTTTAACCAATTGACAGTGCATGAAGTGAATAAATAACCCCTCCCCCTCCCATTTCTGCAGTCGAAATGGATTGACTCGGTTTGATCGATTTTGTTGATAATAAATAGTTTTACTAAGAGCCCATTGGGCCTTATATATTAGCCCAAATAGGAAAACATAGTTTTTATTTCCAAATTTTACAGGTCAATAGAAAAAGGGCAAAACAATTAATAGTTTTGATTTCTTAATAGAAAAGTTCCAAATTTTTTTTTGCCTCTTACTCTTTCAATTAATTATTTGTTTTTTACTTTTATTTATTTTCATACATTTTCTTTCCTTACAAACGCAAGGATTAAAAAAAATGTTTAGAGTTTAAGGAGCAAAAAGTGAAAAAAAAGGAGGGTCCATGAAAACCGGTGGCAAAGTTAATAAAAACAAAAGTAAAAGTCCAAGAATAGAGAAAATCAAGCTAAAAAGAACGAAATTACATGGGTAAAATTTTACAGAAATTAAAAGCATGAGGGGCACAACTAAAAAATATATGAAAGCACAGAGAGCAAAATATACGGCTTTCATTCCTAATTTATAAGATACAAAACCATACTTCATGGAAGACTAGTCTAGATGAGCAATATATCTAGCTAGCACTTCTTCTTCTTCTTGAAGAAGCGCGGGCCGTGATTTAAAAAATTAACGGCCCGAGCATCCAGGGACAACGGGTGTTCAGGAGCATTCGGTCCCTGAAAATTTGAAATTTTTTATTAGTATTTATATAATTAAAAATAAATATCTTAAATTTTTAAAAATATTTCCTTTTTTTTTTCATTCAACTGGTTTCATGCATGATATTTTCTAGTAATAATTTGGTGTCGTTTCTTATTTTTTTTCTTTATTCAAGAAGTAAATTTGAATTTAGGCTTCATCACAGTAATAAGATAAAAAAAAATCAAGATTTGAGTTTTCAAATGTAAAAAATCTTTAAATTAATGTTTGCAAATTTTTTTTATCGAATTATGTATGATTTTTTTATATGAAGGATTGTTTGTTTTAATTTTTTTTTAATTATACCTTGATTTTTATTATTTGATTTATTTAATATTATAATTAATAATTTGATTTAACATTCCTAGTTTTAGTTAGTTCAAACTAGTGGGTTACATTAAATTTTAGTTTTGTTGGACATATGTTTTTGTTCTATTACCTTAGTATGAGCATTTAGTAATTTTGTATTTGAAAAATAATAGTGCGATGAACAAAATGAAATGCGTTATGATTAATTATTCTATTTTTATTATGTAAATTATTAGGATATATACAAGTTCTCGATTAATGCTTAGTATCTTATATTGTATCGGAAATAGTATCTTATATTGCATCGGAAAATTAAAGATGATGTGATGTATTTAAAATAATTAGGACTCTAAATAAATAGAGTGGTTCGCAAGCTATTTAAAATTTATCTCGAAAAAGTTCGGTTGTTTTCTAAATGAGCAGAACTCGAATCTCGAATCGAGCTCGATAAAATTATCGAGTCGAACTCGAACAAAATATTATTTTGTTTGGCCAGCTCGCGAACATGTTCGAGCTTAATCAAACATGTTCATGAATATTATAAATATTTCAAATGAGTAAATTAAATAAGATCTTGTCCCGGTGGGGATGGTCTAGTGGTAGAGTGGGGTTGCTCGGAGAGCAAAGGTCACGGGTTCGAATCTCCTCAATAACACCAGGCCGGATGTGTGAGTAAAAAAAAAGGATCTTTTTTTCGAGTTTGAGCTCACATATGTAAATTAAACAAGCCTTTTTTAGTGCATTGAAGTTCAGGCCCGATTAGTAATTTTTCGAGCATTTCACGAGCTGAATTCGAACATGACAAATATTTATCGAGTCGAGCATGAACAAGAGGAATAAAATTTGAATTGAACTCGAGTCGAGCTCAAGCTTGAATATTCCTTAACGAGACGAGCTCGAACATCAGGATGTTCTGCTCGATTCAGTTCGTTTATAGCCCTAAAAATAATAATGATGTTATTGAGAATTATAATAATAAGTTATAATTTTATTTTTTAAATTTGACATAATATTTTAAAATTTAATATAATTGGGCCCCGTTAAACTATATTAATACTGGCTCTATCATTGCATGCATCTACTCTTAGTATTGTAATTGCTACAATTTAATAATACTACAATTTCGCACCTTTCTCCATTTTTAAGAGCTCGACTCACCCTTATTTCTTCTCTTTCGAATTTGCTCGATTTCCCAAAGCTGATTTATCCCGCGCAATTTGATGGTTGCGGCATTCAGCAGAGCAGAATGCACGCAGGTCTCTGCATCATGCATTTTAATTTGAATGATAACACTAAATAAAATACGAGATTGAAATGCAGAATCACATAAAATTACCTCATTCAATTTGGAAGAAAGTGTATAAATCTAATAAATTTAACATATATAAAAATATAAATATCAAAGGAGTCCAATTACTTCATATATTTAAATGAAAACATACTTTTTTATAGTATTTTCTGACAAAAAAATAAAATAAAATTGTTAGTTTGCTCTCAAAATAAGTTTGGTCACAAATGAATAAATGCGAATCGAATACAATTGGAAAAAGAAAAGTGTTTGAAAACAAAAAAACAAAGGCAGCAATTAAATAAGGAAAAGAATCATAACTATCATAACCAATCAGGATTTCAGTCAATGAACCATTAACTAGGAAATCATAATTATCATACATAGCCAATCAAAAATTTAGTCAATGAAGCATTAATTAGGAAAAACAAAAAAAAAAAATAGATATGAAAGGAAAATGACATTAACTAACTCATTAAAGCATTTGGTCGAAATTACAAATATACACATTTCATAATCACGAAAGCACAGAAGCAAACAAGCTCTCCAAATAAATTTAACGAATAAAGCTCTAAAATAACCTAAATTAAAATCAGAAAACACACATTTCAACGACAATGAAACAATCGAAAGCAACAGCATGAACTCAGTCGGGAAACTTAATGCAGAAGAAATCTAGTAATTAATTGAGGAAAATCGAAATTCAGTGGAAGAAAAGATACAAATTAGATCGATCGATAGATCGATCAATCGAGAGAGAGAGAGAGAATCATAACCATACCCGTACATATAAACGTCGGAATTATTTGCAATCCGCTTCCCGCAGAAGTGACAAACCTCCAAAAATCCGCCAAGTTTGAGTCGCTCAGATTCTCCAAGCGGATAACCGGCGGTGAGAAGCTTCGACCGCGACGGCTCGCCGCCGGCGCTAGGCTGCGAAGCCTCCGCGTCGATGTTTTTCGACGATTTTCCGGTCCCAACGCTCTTCATTCGATTAGCTGAATTGAATCGAAGGTGAATTAGGGCTTTTCGAACTGTGTGTTGTGTGTGAAATTCAGCAGGGAGTGAAAATGGGGGTTCAGAGAAAACAGGTGAAGGAGAGAGAGAGAGAGAGAGAGAGAGATGTAGGTGGCGGAATATATAGGGCACCGTGGGCCCTATCTAATTCATGTTTACAAAATATTTTTTAGATTGCGGAGATATTATGTTTAATTTTATGTTTAGCGTGTATAATATGAAGTCTACGCGGTTGAATTTTCTTTTACTATAACTCTATGACTATAAGTGAGGTTCAATTTTTTTTTTTATATATAGTGATCGGTTATATTTACTTTGAATTATGTGAACGAGATGCAAGAAATGTAAAACTTCCTCGGTTTGGTTTTATTTCTTGTTTTATATTTTTTTAATCAAAATATTTATTATTTTATATATTTTGTTTTAACCTTAAAAATATATGGAGAGAGAATTTTTTTTTTATAAGTGAATATGCTTTTATTTAATATAAAATCGAGGAATATATTAGTTCAAAAAATTAATTATTAATTCTAAATTAAAATTTTAAAACAATAAACAAAACGAAATGGAGAGAGTATATTAAAATAAGAATTTTGGGTAAATTTCACTTTTGATCCCATTAGAATAGGGTCAAAATACTTTTAGTCCCAAAAGTTACCTTTTTGGTCTCAAATGATATTTTTTCAACAATTTCAGTCTTATTATATATTTTTCCGACAATTTTAGTCACAAATTAAACAATTTTGGTGAATCTCATATATGTCTTATATATATGAAAACAAACAACATGCGTTCCAAAATTCAAGACATCCTGTCATTTTATCTAAAATTAATGTGCTAGAACCAAATATCTTTGTGATTAAAATTGTCAGAAAAATATCTTATGGGACTAAAATTATCAAAAAAAATATCTTATGGGACCAAAATTGTCGGAAAAAATATCTTATGGGACCAAAAACGTAACTTTGAAAACTAAAAGTGTTTTAACACTAATCTAATGGGACTAAAAGTGAAATTTGCTTTAAGAATTTTTGAGGGATTCTGATGATATATCAATATTTTAAAATATTACAAATATTGGGAAAAGGAGCATTGAGGTGGTTGTGATTTTATAAGTTTTTTTTTATTAAAATCTCGTATGTGTAATTTTATTTATTTTAAAATGGGGTTTTTGTTTTGTGAGAGCCACTTTACCTTATTATTATTATTATTATTATTATTATTATTATTATTATTATTATTATTATTGAGAGGGAGACATGAAAAATGGATTAGATGACATCTTTACAAAAATGTTTGCAAACATGAACACATTCCAAAAGAGTAAATTTTTTTTATTTACACATCCGACCTGATGGTATTGAGGAGATTAGAACACGTAATTTTTAATTTCCAAACAATCTTACCCCACTACTAGGCCATCCCCACTAAGACAAAATTAACTGAATATATGTTCGATACAAAATTACAGTCTTTCTTTTAGGATAATTGTATTATATATACAACATTATTATATATTATCGAGCCAATCTCGAATTTAATTATAGGACACATTAAAGACACAAGTATATTAATTTAAACATAAATAAGGTACGGCATATGTGTATGTGGGTGTGTCTATAATACGTACATTTTAAAATATTTATCATTTTCTTTTAAATTATATTATTTTTAAAATATAATTCATTATTTTCTTATAACAAATAAAGTTTAGGGTAAATGTTTCATGGGCCTTTGAACTTTGAAAAAAAAAAAAAAAGTGATCTGACCTTCAAATTAAATATTTACAGTTTGATATTCAATTTTGTAATTTTTATTTTATCAAATCATGTACAACATATATAGCATACGCCTACGACCGAAAATATGATGTGAATTTTTATAACACGAGTCTGACCTAAAAGTAAGCGTAAAATTAAAAACTTAAATTTTCATTTAAGTTAGATAAATGTGAATTAAATTGATCTCTTTCGCCCCTTTATTTATTGTATTGAAGTCTCAAGCTTGGGCTCATTTGTTTTAGTTTGACCCATTGTAGTTACAGATTTTGTTTTAGTTTGAGCCATTGCACTTTTTATTAAATAAATAAAATAGTAAGTTTAGCCCAAAATCTCCCTAGTTTAATCTCGTTTCAGGAAGTTTGTACTTTAATTTCCTAATAAATATATGATCGACACAATATTATTTATTTGGTATTTAATTTATTTTCATTAGTTGTTATTTATATTTTTCAAACTATTCAATAATGTTTTCTCCAAAATTATATAGGGAATAAAATGTGCAAAAATGCGTATCCTTAACACTTAATGTGAGGAGAGAATTGAATTTCCATTGAGCAAATAACATTCTAACATCTACTAGTACGTACAAATTCTCATTTTCCACCCCCAAAATTGGGTTTTAATTTGGTGGAAAAATATTATATTATTAATTTTTTAAAATTTTTCCATTTTTATCCCTAAAAAACTATTCATTTTTTTAAACATATTCTCCCTTCTATTATAGACCTAAAATCATATATAAGTGTATAAAATTAATAAAAAATTTTCATTATTGAGTTTAATTGTACTTTTTTGAATTAAATTCATTTAAAAAAATGTATGAAAATCACATGTAAAATTTATAATAAAATTCATTCACAAAAGTACAAGTTTAATTATCATAAAATAATATTTGATTTATTCATGTAGATAATATTGCCTATGATAAAATGTAAATTATACAAAATAAATAAATTTTCAGGAATATAAAAAAGATAAAAGAAATAAAAAAAATATTTTGAAGTGATGCAAATCTAACATAGCTAAAAAATGACATTGTTTTGTGCGTGAATTATTTAAAAAAAAAAATTCAAAGTCTTATAAACATCTCGTGATCCAAGCTTACAACCTTAAAAACAATCAATTATTGGGCCAATCTTATAATTAGTCCAATCATATTGGCAACATCACAAACATTATTTTTATGACACATCAATTTTTTAATCTCGAAAAAATTAATCGTTCGAGTCTTCTTCCAATTAAAACTAATTTAATTATGAAAGTATCCTAATCGATCCGATTCACATGATGATTTAAAATACGTAAATTATATACGCATATATATATATATATCATAATTTTTGAAGCGAAAAATATGTGGAACAAATTAAGACGTCGGAGCTCAAAGTTTTATTCATGTCGATCTTATTATATACATAATTACATGCATCTCCGGTAACAGCTGCTATTCTCGTACGCTATTACAGAGCCTTACTCATGATATATGTTAGACCGCCACAAAATTTACATGCACATAACTAGAAAGCTCAAAATTCCGGCTAGCCACGTCACTCGTCGGAATCGGAACGGCCCTCGTGCTGCCGCCTCGGCCCCGGGAAGAAGAACTCCTCTTTCTGGCTCCTGAACACCTCTTCCACCTCTCTCGCCGGCATTCCGAATGCCAACTCCTTAGCCTCTCTCTCTAGTTGGTTCATCACGTTCCTCTTCCCTGCAATAATATCAATTACACCACTGAGCTACAAGACTCGTGCTCGACTTTCACCAACACCACTGAGCTACCAGACTAGCTACGACTCGACTTTGATATCATGTTAGAAATAGATATTAGATGTACGCATGATTGCCCTCATCTTAATAGGTAAGAAAGTTCAGTTTTCTAACTTCAGAAAGAAAGAAAACTAGGGCTCAATTTTACACAAATACCATATCCTATTCCTACGTCACATTTTCTATGGCATTTAATGTGGTAAACCTTAATTTTTTTAAAATTTTTACAATTTTTAATTTATTAATATGATTTAATTTAATTAAAAAAATTTATTTAGGTTCATCCTTCCCAGATATATTAAAAAAATAATTATGTCACACAGAATGCAACACAATTAGACACAGAAAATCCGACCCTAACAAATACTAGGAACTACAAGACTAGTACTATTCGAGGTTAAAATAATGTAGAGGGGTAAAAAAATTACCTGCAAGAGTAAATTGCTCGTTGTTGTAAGCATTGACTTTAAAGGAGAGGATCTGAAGATTTTGGTTGTTGGAAGCGACGGCGACGAAAGGATGACCGGCCGGAACGACGACGACGGTGCCGACACTCAAGCGGGATCGGATCTTCTGGTAGCCGGATTGGCCCCTGCTCTCACGCTGCTGCTCGTAATGCTCCTCTCGGCCGCCACGGCGGCTCTCACGATGCTCCCCATATTGCTCCTCTGATCGGCCGCGGCGGCTCTGCGACTGAGATAGGTGGGGGCACGCCATTTCGAAGTAACCTTCGCCGTCCACCACTACGTTGATCTCGGTGGCCCTTGAGTTGTAGTAGGGAGCCGTCATCGCACCCTAGTTAAATCAAACAAAAAAAAAAAACTCGATATTATTATTTATTATGATACGAATTCACAATTTGAAGACACTATTACAACACACTTGCATTATTTTAAAGTGCTTCAATAATAATTCAGCTTTTCCAAAAAAAATTAAAAATTTAACAACCAACCGAAAATTTATAAAAATTTACCTCGGAGATATTTGCTAGAGCAATGGCGATTTCGACGTCGAGGTTTCGTAGCTGCCTAAATTGGGAAGAATCGACCTCGTAGTACTGTCCATTCTCGTTGCTATAGGTGGGACGTTTGTCGTAGAGATTGTGAGTGCCCTTGGACTCGCCGCCGAAGGGCCAGATGCCGCCTTCTTGGTGGTGGCTCAGCCCTCTGATCTGCTCCTCCGATGCCTTTATTATCCCTCCTTCCCTCTGCTGTCCGAATACCCTCCTCAGTTTATCACTCTTGACCTAAATTCATTCCATCAAAAACCAACCAAATTAATCATCAACATTCTTTGATTTACCGATCAAAGACTTTTATTTGAAGCTAGAGTTAAATTACATTGAAAGCAGCTTCAAGAATTTCATTGCTGAACGCCTTTAAGTAAGACTCTGCATTCTCCCCTCCAGCGGCGGAAAACACCTATATTATATGTGAAAAAACATGGATTAGGATGGTCTAATTGGTGGAGCGATCGAGATTCTCGAGAGAATACGGTAAAGAAATCGTTAGTACCTCAAAGTTGCCGGGAGTGTTGATAGGTTGGATAAGTTTGACTAGGACTAATTTTTCGTTGTTGTCCCGATTGACCAAATACGACGTCGCTCCAGCCCTAATTCTAAATATATCTCCCTCTCTAATGTTGAAGCTCTCCCTCCTGTCTTCTCTCACAATGCTCACTGCACCTCTTCCTGCAAAATTAATTTCATTTTCACACAAAATTAGCAATGATCTCGATCAACACACAAAATTAGTATAAATCTTGAAATTATTAAAATAATTAATTACCCTTGGCAACAAAGATCACAATCTCGGCATCAAAGTGATTAGGCACAACAAACGTCTGCGGCTGCGATTCAAGAATCGCGACGCGGAAATTCTCGATTCCCCGGAGCAACTCCGACCTCTCCGTGAACTTCTGCAGAATCCGGACACGGCCGTGTTGGCTCCGGATTCCGGTGGAGAAATGGCGATCCTCAAACACGTAGGGGTTAGGGTTCTGCCCCTCTCTCTCCCTCTCCTCATACTTCCCCTCGTTGTGTCCGCCGCGGTGGTGCTCTTCTCTCTCCTCATAGCTCTCTCTCTCCCTATCGTAGACCTGCTGGCAGCGCTTCTGGCAGTATTCACGCTGCTCGCCTTGCTGCCTCTCACAGCCCTTGTTGCAGTCGCGCAGCCTCTCGATCGGGCTCCTGGAGTTCATCTCCTCATCGCCGCCGTGACGGCCGCCGTGCTTCTCCCTGCGGTATTCATCGCAGCGGCGGAGGCATACGCGCTGCTGCTCCTCGTCGGATTTGTGCTGCGTTCTGCACCGGCGCTGGCACTGCTCGAGCTCCGGATCTTGAGCTCCGAGAGCTGTTGTTGCGGAAGCGAGCAGCAATGCTGCGAGAGCGAAACAGATTGTGGCTCTGTAATTCATTGTTGGATTTGGTTTTGTTATGAATTGGGAGGAATGGTGTGAAGATTTTATAGAGAGAGAAAGAGGAGAGATAGAGAAAGATGGGGGGTTTTGCATGCAGATTTGTGAGACGCCATGCATGAGTGCACGTGTCCGGCTTACGTGTCGACGAGAGAGGAAACCTAATCGCCGCGTCCTAATTTGGACAAAATAGAGACAGAGTTTGTACAGTGGAATTGTCGTTTCTCAACATATGTATATTTTGTCTGAATGAAAATTCAAAGAGGCGACAAAATTTTTACTATTTTTAATTTTCGAAGTTTTAATTCACTACGTTGTCCAAAAATAGACAATGGAGTTTTTTTTTTTTTTTTTATCTTTAAATGAAAATAGCTAATGGTTTGGCCGGGGGTTTGTACGGATAACTCAATATATGGAAATTTATAAAAGAAATATCGTATTTAAATTTTAATAAAAATGTACTCTTAATAATTTTCCTGCCATTAAAATCATAGTGGACTCAATGGATGAAAATATGTTATACATATATAAAATTTATGACCTTTATGTTAAAACAAATTATTTTGCATAATGAACTATATATTAGCATTTCTAACATTATAGTCACTGTTTGTTTTTCTTTTTAAAATGTCCCAATATAAATTAAGGTAAGTTTTTATATATATTCAGATAATTTATTAATATATACCATATTTGATATGTTTATATTAAGTATTAATTCATTGTCAAATAAATAAATTAATATAGACATATTAGGAAGTTTACTTGTTTAATCATCTTTTTCAATAATTTTCTTAATTCTAGTGAAAAATCGAACCAGACTATATAAAGTTATTTAATTATACTTTAAAAAATATTATAAATATGAAATTTTATCCATTTACTCCACTTTGTTATCTTGTTTGAAGAAGCCAAAGTTCATCTGAGCCACCTCTTATATTTCTATAAACAATAATGCTAGCCAGCCATAATTGAATTTTTAATAATTAATAAAACTATATTATTAATAAATTAATTATGTTAATTTGTAAATGTTATGTTTTTATTACACTGTCCTTCTCTTATCAAATTAGTGATTGTATTTAATTACCAAAATCACTACAAGAAACAGAAGAAAGAGGGATAAAAGTTAGCAGCTTCATCTTCTTCTTTTTTCTTCTCTTTAATTCTTTATCTTGTTTCCCATTTTGATTTCTTCTTATCAATTTTAATCTTCTTCTTCACATTTTTCTCCTTACTATCTTAATTTTTAATATGATTATCGTTCCATCGATCAATTTTTTTTAACCTCATTTAAAATCTAGACATTAATCTTCAAAGAGTGAAAATTGGAGCGGAAATCAAATGGAGATCTGAATTGGAGCTTCCATTGTTCGAATCTCTGAATTGGGTGCATGAGCCATCATTTTTTTTTGTCTTTTCAGAGAACTGTAGTAACATATTAGGTTGCAGCAATGTGTGAGATTTAGCTTGAACTGATGAGAAAGTCCATTTTCTAACTAGTCATTTTATTCACTTTTGGTTTGCTGTTACAGAGCCTCACAAGCATGGTTGTAAAACGCGGCCTCGACGCCCGCCTAGGCGCTTGACGACCTGATGCCGCACCGGAAATGGGGAAATTGTAGTGCCTAATTGGCTACCCGGTGATTATACACTCTAGGTAGTGGAGCTAGGCGGCGCTTTCTCGGCGATTAATCGGTCCAGGCACCGTTTTTAGGCTTTTTTTTAATCTTTTGATTTGTATATTTTTAATAAATGAAAAATCCTACTCAATCCTAAAAGACGATAGCAGATTAGCAACAGCAAAGAGCAGGGCAACCCTAGCCGACTCATTCTTGTAGCCATCGCCAACCCTGTCACCCGTCGCCCATCACCAACCCTCCAACCCTGTCACTCGTCACCTCCAGTCTCTAACCTTGCAGCCATCGCCGGCCAGCGCCGATCAATTGAGTTAATTTACTAATTTTCATTCCTCAATAGGAAATCTTAAATTCATGAAATTTAATTTATGAATATGCATCCTTATATTGTGGGGAATAAATTTGTAGAATTTGTAAGTAATTAATATTGTTTAATCTACTACTAGCTTGTTAAGATTTAAGACTGAATCCACCTAGGTATATATAATGTGATTCTCTAAAATAAACTTTAATTTCCCTAACAATAAATCATTTTCTGATGATTAACAATTTGTTTAATTTTATCAAGTAGCCATGATCTGATCTTATAGTTTGAGGTTTAGGTTTGTAGGACTGCATAAGCTGCCCGTTCCCAAATGCATATCTGACCATATAACTTAAGGGTGTGCTTAAGATAATCTCTCTTCAATCTTCCACATGTAGAGTCTAAGTAGTAACTGGCCCCTAATATAATGTTAAGTTAGCGTGTTAACAACTTTTAGTAGATATGCTAACAGCTTTTACTCTTATCAGTGTAATGTTAAGTTATGTATTTAGTTTTTGGTTGTTAAAGTATTTGAATATTTGTATTAATTAGACTAATTATATACTCACATAATGAAAGTTTATGAAATCATTAACTTATTCTTGTTAATTGCTTCAGCTTTCTGATTTTGGCGTTGCAATTTGAGGAGATAACTCGAAGAAGACCAACATCAACACTTTCAAGAATTTTGGATTTCTTAGGTCTCTTTTGATGTTTGAATCTATAGCGTATGTAGCATTATAATGGATTCATTTTTCAAAATCATAGTAGTTTTTCCTTGGCTGGAAGTTAGATGATTTGTATCTACTTCTTGTTTGTTTCATTAACATTGAAGAAAGATGTGCTGACACTTTATTTTTGACTTATTCTGTTTGCAAGTTGCCTTTTATAAATCTTTTCAAACAGAAGAGGAAACAATTGATGCTTATGATATGTTTTTTCAATACAACAATAATGAAGATGATAGTTTGAGTATCGGTCATTGAGTCAACCAATTCACTGATTCAAACAAGTGCGAGATTAGTTGCAGCAAAGAAGGAAATAAATGTAATTTTATTTAGGGTTAATTACTATAAAATACGCAAACTTTGACAAAATTTGCAAATTAGACATAAACTTTAAAATTTTGCGATTAAAACACAAACTTACATTTTTTTGCAAAATAGACAAACTCAATTTTTTCGGACTAACGGAAAAATGAGAATTTGCGACATATAATTCATTTTCACTTATAAAACCAATGCAATGCCATCTAAATCGAAAGGTGAACAATTTTTATGGATTTACGGTTTTCAAATTCAATTGATTTTAAAATTTTGCTTTGAGTTTGTCTATTTTGCAAAAAAATGTAAGTTTGTGTTTTAATTACAAAATTTTAAAGTTTGTGTCTAATTTACAAATCTTGTCAAAGTTTGTGTATTTTATAGTAATTAACCCTTTTATTTAATTATCGGTCATTGATGTTTGAGTAGTTTGAGTATTTTTCATTGAGTCATTGATGTTTAAGTATCACGATTTTAAGCCATTTATGTTTGGTTTTGTGATTGGAGTGTCATTTTCAATATTAATGGTTAAAATGTAATATGTGGATGAGTAAATAAATGTAATTTTCTTATTTTGTAATTTTATGTTTGGTGCTCCAAAGAACTTAAGTGGCTCATCTTTGTATTACAATTGTGTTTGTGAAATTTAATGTATAACATTAATTACACAACATTCTTATAGAGCCCATCAATTCATTATTATTTTTTAGTTAATCAAAGAACATATTTATTGATTCCATGTAATTGAAGTCTGCATATAATTCAAGAGAAGTTATATGTGAATTAATAACAATAGACACGAAGATAATAACATAAAGAAGATACGATATATTTCATAACAAAAGGACCACCATGGTCTACATAGAAAATGAAAAATACAGAAAATAAAATTAAAACACATAAATTAAACATTCGTGAAAAATAGAGCTGAAAACCACAGAATTCCTGAAAATTTAAACACTTGAAGATGAATCAGGGATGATTATGAGAGGATTTGGCTTGGAAGTTCCCTCATCACTGTTAGTTGACTTTCTGATCTCAAAATATGATTCATACAACTTAGTGAAAGGGAAATTTTCTAGAAGTAGATCCATCAAATATTCATCATCCACTACAAGAATTTTGCTTATTAACGACGGAATTACCGACGGTAATTTTTCGGATCGTCTTTCCCGACGGACTACCGATGGACTGTCCGTCGGTAAGATCTAACGACGGACTTACGATGGACCAGACGTTGTTAACACTTACGACGGACATGATCCGTCGTTATAATTTCTGGAAATTTTATTTTTTAAAAATATTTTTTTCTAACGACGGACATATCCGTCGTTAATTATATTCCGTATTTATTTTATTAAAAATATTTATACTTAACAACGGACAGGGTCCGTCGTTACGTTTTTCCTTAATTATTTTTAAAAAAATTAATAAGTAACGACGGATGGTGTCCGTCGTTACATTTTTCTGCATTTATTTTATTAAAAATATTTATAATTAACGACGGACAGCGTCCGTCATGACGTGTTCCCGCATTTATTTTTAAAAAAATTTAAAATAACGACGGATGATGTCCGTCGTACATTTTTCTGCATTTATTTTATTAAAAATATTTATATGTAACGACGGACAGAGTCCGTCGTTAAGTGAGTAATCTCCGTTTTCATTGTGTTGTGTTCTTCACGGAGATTTTGGTAAAGTATTTCGAGACTCCGGGGAGATGGGGAAGTCGTCCATTCCAAGGACTGACAACGCTTGGTTGGTGTGAATTTTTTGGTTGTAGTATAGTTTTTTGTGGGAGGAATTCTCTCTGTCATGGCTAGGGTTAAAGCACTTGTTTTCAATATTATAATCTCAAGTTTTCTAATTCTAATTCTAATTTATGATTTATAGTGCACTATACTATTCATATTTATAGTTCATCAATTTTACCGTCGTCATCTATTTATGAAGATGAAAGATCAACTGACATTTAGGTATATGGAAAAAATATTTTCACAAATGAGTAATTGGAAAAAAATATGAATAAACTTTTAGAAGATATTTTAAGGTATATTAATACAAATCTCCAGATTTTATAAAGATTGTGCAATTGAATAAATAAATAGATAATCATACTTATGCACCAATTTCTAATTTAATTAGATTAATCATACTTATACTTACAAATTCTAATTATAATATCGAATTTATGATCCACAGTGCAACTACGATTACAAATTCTAACTTTATATATAATAGTATAATGTTATATAATTTATGATCAATAGTGCCTTGATATTACAAATTCTAATTACAATCCCGAGTTTATGATCCAAAGTGCAACTACGAGTACAAATTTGAATTGTATATTAGTAGAATTTTATAATTTATGATCCAAAGTGCAACTACGATTACAAATTCTAATTATAATCTCGAGTTTATGATCCACAGTGCAACTACGATTATAAATTCTAACTTTATATATAATAGTATAATGTTATATAATTTATGATCAATAGTGCCTCAATATTACAAATTCTAATTATAATCCCGAGTTTATGATCCAAAGTGCAACTACGAGTACAAATTCGAATTGTATATTACTAGAATTTTATAATTTATGATCCAAAGTGCAACTACGATTACAAATTCTAATTATAATCTCAAGTTTATGATCCGCAGTGCAACTACGATTACAAATTCTAACTTTATATATAATAGTATAATATTATATAATTTATGATCAATGGTGCCTCAATATTACAAATTCTAATTATAATCCCGAGTTTATGATCCAAAGTGCAACTACGATTATAAATTCTAATTGTATATTAGTAGAATTTTATAATTTATGATATATAGAGCATCAATATTATAAATTCTAATTATAATCTAGAGTTTATGATCCACAGCACAACTACGATTACAAATTTTAACTTTATATTAGTAGAATATTAAAAATATTAATATTATTATAATTAATCCTCGAAAAAAGACAAAAATTAATTGGAGCTAAATAGAAATTTATTAATTGCGGAAGAATCGAAACGTGTGTGAGAGATAAGTAATTTCAAATATTCTCTTAAATATTTTATTCAAATACATTAAATTAATATATTAATTTATTATAAAATGAATATTTTATTTAATTTTTTTGATTGAGCCATGGATATATTTTGGGGAAGCTGAGGAAAAGCATAGAGCGTGCTTGCTCAGCTCTCGCCCTCGTACCATCCGCGACCACTACATAGGAGCGATAGCGAAGCCAAGCCATATAAAGGCGAGCAGCCCTTATAGCAATAGGAAAGGACCCGAATATTATCTTTTTCTCAACAATGATTCCTTTCGAACCAGTCTTTCTAAACCTAGAAAAGGGGGCAAAGACGCAGCTGATCAACAATTCCAAAAGCTCTATTTTCTTTATCTCGTCATCTCTTCTACTTTCCAGAACAACGATCTATTTGGCTATACTGAAGCTGCTTTCCGGACCAGCTTTGCTCGCGTTGTCCTGTCTCGACTAACTCATCTTATTCAACCTTGAAGCAAAAAAATACTAAATAAATTAGACCAAGTCGCTTACTATCTGTGTATCAACCAATGAGGTCATTATTTGATTTGAAATTCTAATTAGGATTCTTTTTATGTTTTCTATTATTTTCAAGTTTTGTTTAGTTTGTATTTTGATAGTGGATAAATTCTCTTTTATTGCAATATATACCTAGGTTTAAGCTGATATTTGAAAGGAATTTTCATGATCACCAAATGTTTGTCAAAATGTCTGAATTAAATGAGATTGGGGCTTTGCGTTTTCTTGTACATAAGGCAATGTACTTCGTTCACCAACTCAGTTGGTACAACTATTATTCAATTTTCTTGGGATTCTTATTCCATTTCATATATTATAAGTTATCTGCTTCTAATGCCGGTAGTGCAGCAAGCTAGCAACAATTCACACACTTAAAAATCTTAGTACCAAGATGTATTTACTAATCAAATTTTGCAGATGATAAACTAGACACAATTCTTCCAGCATGTATATTCACACTTAGCAGCAATATTGATAAAGTCGTATAGTGAACAACAGATAACAGATATATGCTGCAATCAAACTTTAAAAAGTACATAAATTTCAGGATCTGTACCAACTTATATCCCTGTAGCAGTGCTAGTAATACTTCCCAGATAAATTATCACAAGTTCTCAAAAGTATATTAGCTACAATAATTCCAATGCTGCAATAATTATGTCAACACAATTGTACAGATTAACATAGACAAAGCCTCAAATTCAGGGATTTTAATGTATTTCGGTTTAAGCAAGTAGCAGAGTAACACTTAGGTATCATACTAACTCAACCAGTTGTTTAATTGCAATCAAGTAATCTAGGTTTTCCAATGACTGTGAGCAGTAACAATTACAGATTTAATGAAAAAGGCACATGAACGTTACAACATGACATATAGCAAATGTAGGCGGGCGCATGTTACAGTTTTTTCCAGACTTGCACCAGATGCCAAACAGTACATTAGCTATATGAAATCAAATTAATTCCAACTCAACACCCACAGACAGGAATCTTGAGAATTATACAGAAGTATTGTGATGCCAATACTCACTTATACCTGCAAAGATCAGAGTTCTAGTGCAGCCTCATTATACATATTAGTGAACCTAAGATATAAGCAAGATTAGACAAGTATAAGATCTTTCCAATTGCAGCATGG
Organism: Perilla frutescens; assembly: GCA_026008535.1. Classification (NCBI taxonomy): domain Eukaryota; kingdom Viridiplantae; phylum Streptophyta; class Magnoliopsida; order Lamiales; family Lamiaceae; genus Perilla; species Perilla frutescens. The sequence continues at coordinate 45,271,805 of BRKX01000018.1, forward strand.
ATACATAATGTCAATTCAGTTCCAACAACTTAGTGAATATAAGGCAAGTAATGGAATACTGAGATAGTACACTTAGCAGACACACAATTCACCATTGAAAAAAATCAAACTAACACAAAACCAGAAAATTCAACATTGAAAAAAAATCAAACTAACATAAACTATAAACTAGATAAAATCAAACTAGTGCATTGAACTAGAAAAATGAAACTATAATAAACTAGATAAACACAACTAGTGCACTGAACTACCTTGTGTACTGAAAACTTGCTAATCCCGAAGATTCAAACCGGCTCTTCTACCTCTACCTCTACCTTTGCCTCTACCTCTATCAGAACCAATCGAATTTGTGTTGTTCTCTATGAGAGATTTCATTTGATTAGTTCTTGGTCATCCTCTAGGGCGAATTGGTTGTAGATTCAATAAAGTACGAGGATACACACTCCGATTTCCCATCGTACCAAATGAAGCACTCAAATTATTTGTTATAGTTGGAGTCCAATTCATTAACTCTTCTTTCGTATCTTTGCACCTCTGTTCGATAAACTTCATTTTATACGGACATTCAAAAGATAAATCAGTGCATTCAATAAAGCCCATTCCATCTCCTAAAACCTCTTATACTCATCGATTATATGTGGATATCCACCGACGAAGAATATAATAAAATGACATCTATAAACATCCTTCCGCTAGCTTCTTAATACATGTCTCTCATTTACGAAATGAATATCTTTCACAGCTAGAACCTTCAAAATATGACAACAAAGAATACACTTGCACTCAAATTTTTGGCAATTGCATTAGATATACTCTCCATTCGACCTATATTCCACTGTGTAGGTACATTGTCAGTTATGCTCAACACCCTTTTCAAGCACGGCATACTTTAATTCCCATCACATTAGAGACTTCTTGCTTAACATTGTAATGCAACATTAACACGATCTCTTTCTGTAATATCTCCAATATATTGGCCGCGTATGCTTTTCTAAATAGCACCTCTCACTTGAAAGATGAAATGCATTTTTTGATCTTGGTCTTTGACTTATAGTCATCTTGCATTTTTCTATGAATCTTTTCCCCGATCACAATTTTGTATTGTTCCACGAATGTTTTCACTGTACTTCTTGATGTGATGAACCCATCGAAGAAAGCATGCATTAATTCACTCCTTTATGTTGACTCCATGCCTGCCCAAAAGGTATGATTTAGGTAAACATGCACCTAACTTTGTCATTCCACATACAAGTCTCTCAACCACTTGTTATTTTGGAGTCCATTTTCCACCAAGAATTTATCCCACCTACCCTTAAATTCAGCTGCGGTTTGGCTTCCATAAATCATGGAATTGAACTATTTAACTGTCTTGGAAAAATCAGCCACCCCTTTAAACTTTTGTGCAGTTATTGACATAATATGCCACAAACAGAATCAGTGGATTGTATGAGGCATAACTTCTCTTAAGACAATCTTTACGCTCTCAGCCTGATCTATTAGCATTACCCTAGGCTGAACACCTCGTATGGCTTCCAACCAATTGATAAAACCACTTGAAAGATTTAGCATCTTCGTGTGACAGTAAAACGCTACCTAATAGTAAAGTATTGCTGATAGAACAATGTTAGAGATATGTTTCTAAAAGGTAGAAGAACGTCGTCTGAATTATTTTTGTTTTTGGGAAATATCGCCCCAAATAATGTTGCTGATTTTGAGGGAAATATTCTCGCCAATTATTCATCAGAAGCCAAAAATTAATTAGAGGATTAGCCCTAATTCTTGTAGAGGGCATTAATGTAAACTTATTCAATAATTGGTGTTTTATTAATTAAATTGATTAATTATAAAAATAAATCCGGATAGCCACAACGTGGCTGAAATTCACTACGCTTCTATAAAACAAGCATTTAAAAAAATATATTCCGATTAGGGAGAAGGAATACAAATCTCATCCGTCGCATTAACTATTATCGTGTTACGATGGGATCGTGTTACATATTTTGGAAGAGGTATGATTTTTAGACTTTCATAATATATAATTGTGTTGTTCTCTGTGGGATATTTTGTTCGATTAGTTCTTGGTCATCCTCTAGGATGAATTGGTTGTGGAGTTAATAAAGTTCGAGGATGCATACTCTGATTTCTCATCGTACGAAATGAAGCACTCAAATTATTTGTTATAGTTGGAGTCCAATTCATTAACTCTTCTTTCATATCTTTGCACCTTTGTTCGATGAACTTAATTTTATCGGGACATTCAAAAGATAAATCAGTGCATTCAACAAAAGCTTGTTCCATCTCCTGAAACCTCTTATACTCATCGGTCATATGTAGATATCCTCCGGTGAAGAATATACTAGAATGACATCTATAAACATCCTTTCACCAACTTTTTAATACATATCTCTCATTTACGAAAGGAATATCTTTCACAGCTAGAACCTTCAAAATATGACAGCAAAGAATTTTCTTACATTTAAATTTTCGGCAATTGCATTAGACATACTCTCCATTCGGCCTATATTCCACCGTGTAAGTGCATTGTTGGTTATGCTGAGCACCCTTTTCAAGCACTGCATACACCTCAATTCCCAACACATTAGAGACTTCTTGCTTAACACTGCAATGCAACATTAACATGATCTCTTTTTGCAATATCACATATATATAGGTCGTGTATGCTTTTCTAAATTGCTCCTCCCATTTAAGAGATGAAATGCATTTTTTGATCTTGGTCTTTGACTAATAGTCAGTTTGCATTTCTCTATGAATCTTATCCCTGATCGCAATTTCGTATTGTTCCACGAATATTTTCAGTGTACTTCTTGATGTGATGTACCCATCGACGAAAGCATGCATTGATTCACTCCTCTGTGTTGACACCATGCCTGGCCAAAATGTATGATTTAGGTAAACATGCACCTAACTTTGTCTTTCCACATACAAGTCTCTCAACCACTTATTATTTTGGAGTTTATTTTTCATGAAGAATTTATCCCACCTATCCTTAAATTCAGCTACAGTTTGGCTTCCATAAATCGTGGAATTGAACTCTTTAACTGCCTAGGAAAAATCTGTTGCCCCTTTAAACTTTTGTGCAGTTTTTGACATAATGAGCTTCAAATAGAATCAGTGGATTGTGTCGGGCATAACTTCTCTTAAGGCAATCTTTATGCTCTCAGCCTGATCTGTTAGCATTATCCTAGGTTGAACGCCTCCCATGACTTCCAACCAATTGATAAAACCAGTTGAAAGATTCTGCATCTTCATGTGATAGCAAAACGCAACCTAATAGTATTGACTAATTATGGTGTTTAATGCCTACCATTGTTGCAAAAGGGATCCGATACTGATTGACAAGATAAGTTGTATCAAAACTTATAAGATCGTGAAAATCTTCATATGCAGCTTTGCTCCTAGGATGAATCCATATCACGTTTCACAGTTTACCTTCATCGTTAATATCCATTAAATTAAAAAAACCATTATCTTGTTTAAAAGAATTCACATGAACAGGACAATTAATTTTTTTGGTAGATTTCTTCACTTCTACATTTCAGGCTTTGTCACAACAAATCACAAGATACGTCAGTTCATCACTCCCATTACCTTTTTGAGTCATTCTATAAATGACACTAAACCCTTTACTCTTTGCATAAACTTGGTACGATGCGAACAAACTTTCACTACTCTCAAACTCCATGTTAGTTCGAGGTCTTTGTTGAATAGTTTCATCATCATATTCTGATGCTTCTCCAATTCCTTCATCTACATCAATATTCTCTTCATATTATTCTTTATGTGTATTCGATACATCAGTTTAAATATCACCGTTGTTGCGATTGGGCCCGAATATAGACACAAATTGTTCTTCTAAAACGTTTTCCATATCAGATTTATTTTTTAGATGTGTAGTAAAGTATTGCTGGTAGAAGAACGTTAGAGATATATTATTGAAAGGTAGAAGAACGTAGTCTGACTTTTTTGTTTTTGGGAAATATCGCCCCAAATAATGTTGCTGGTTTTTAGAGAAATATTCTCGCCAATTATTCATCAGAAGCCGAAAATTAATTAGAGGATTAGCCCTAATTCTAGTGGAGGGCATCAATGTAAACTTATTAAATAATTGGTGTTTTATTAATTAAATTGATTAATTATAAAAATAAATCCGGATAACCACAATGTGGCTGAAAATCACTACTCTTCTATAAAACATGCATTTTAAAAAATAAATTCCGATTATGGAGAAGGAATACAAATATCATCCGTCGCATTAACTATTGTCGTGTCACGATGGGATCGTGTTACCTATTTTGGAAGAGGTATGATTTTTAGACTTTCATAATATATAATTGTGTTGTTCTCTGTGAGATATTTTATTCGATTAGTTCTTGGTCATCCTCTAGGGTTAATTGGTTGTGGATTCAATAAAGTACGAGGATGCACACTCTGATTTCCCATCGTACTAAATGAAGCACTCATATTATTGGTTATAGTTGGAGTCCAATTCATTAACTCTTCTTTCATATCGTTGCACCTATGTTCGATGAACTTAATTTTATCCAGACATTCAAAAGATAAATCAGTACATTCAACAAAAGGTCGTTCCATCTGTTGAAATCTCTTATACACATCGGTCATATGTGGATATCCTCCGGCGAAGAATATACGAGAATGACATCTATAAGCATCCTTCTGCCAACTTCTTAATACATATCTCTCATTTACGAAACGAATATCTTTCACAGCTAGAACCTTCAAAATATGACAAAAAAGAATTTCCTTGCACTCAAATTTTTGGCAATTGCATTAGACATGCTCTCCATTTGGCCCATATTCCACAGTGTAAGTGCATTGCCGGTTATGCTCAGCCCTCTTTTCAAGCACTGTATACACCTCAATTCCCAACACATTAGAGACTTGTTGCTTAACATTGCAATGCAACATTAACATGATCTCTTTCTGCAATATCTCATATATATTGGTTGTGTATGCTTTTCTAAATTGCTCCTCCCACTTGAGAGATAAAATGCATTTTTTGATCTTGGTCTTTGACTCATAGTCAGTTTACATTTCTCTATGAATCTTATCCCTAATCGCAATTTCGTATTGTTCCACGAATGTTTTCAGTGTATTTCTTGATGTGATGTACCCGTCGAAGAAAGCATGCATTGATTCACTCCTCTGTGTTGACACCATGCCTGGCCAAAATGTATGATTTAGGTAAACATGCACCTAACTTTATCTTTCCACATACAAGTCTCTTAACCACTTATTATTTTGGAGTTTATTTTCCACGAAGAGTTTATCCCACCTACCCTTAAATTCAACTACGGTTTGGCTTCCATAAATCATGGAATTGAACTCTTTAACTGTCTTGGAAAAATCTGTTGCTCCTTTAAACTTTTGTATAGTTTTTAACATAATACGCCATAAACAGAATCGGTGGATTGTGTCGGGCATAACTTCTCTTAAGGCAATCTTTATGCTCTGAGCCTGATCTATTAACATTACCCTAGGCTGAACACCTCCCCTGTCTTCCAACCAATTGATAAAACCTCTTGAAAGATTCTGCATCTTCGTGTGACAGCAAAATGCAACCTAATAGTATTGACTAATTATGGTGTTTAACGCTTACCATTGTTGCAAAAGAGATCCGATACTGATTGACAAGATAAGTTGTTTCAAAACTTATAAGATCATGAAAATCTTCATAAGCGGCTTTGCTCCTGGGATGAATACACATCACGTTTCGCAGTTTACCTTCATCGTCAATATCCATTAAATGAAAAAAAACCATTATCTTGTTTAATGGAATTCACACGAGCAGAACAATTAATTTTTTTGGTAGATTTCTTCACTTCTATATTTCAGGCTTTGTCGCAACAAATCACAAGATACTTCAGTTCATCACTCCCATTACCTTTTCGAGTCATTCTATAAATGACACTAAACCCTTTACTCTTTGCATAAGCTTGGTATGATACGAACAAACTTTCACTACTCTCAAACTCCATGTTAGTTTGAGGTTTTTGTTGAATAGTTTCATCATCATAATCTGATGCTTCTCTAATTCCTTGCTCTACATCAATATTCTCTTCATCTTATTCTTTATGTGTATGTGATACATTAGTTTAAATATCATCGTTGTTGTGATAGGGTCCTAATCTAGACACAAACTGTTCTTCTAAAACATTTCCCATATAATATTTATTTTTTAGATGTGTAGTAAAGTATTGCTGGTAGAAGAACGTTAGAGATATATTATTGAAAGGTAGAAGAACGTAGTCTGACTTTTTTGTTTTTGGGAAATATCGCCCCAAATAATGTTGCTGGTTTTTAGAGAAATATTCTCGCCAATTATTCATCAGAAGCCGAAAATTAATTAGAGGATTAGCCCTAATTCTAGTGGAGGGCATCAATGTAAACTTATTAAATAATTGGTGTTTTATTAATTAAATTGATTAATTATAAAAATAAATCCGGATAACCACAATGTGGCTGAAAATCACTACTCTTCTATAAAACATGCATTTTAAAAAATAAATTCCGATTATGGAGAAGGAATACAAATATCATCCGTCGCATTAACTATTGTCGTGTCACGATGGGATCGTGTTACCTATTTTGGAAGAGGTATGATTTTTAGACTTTCATAATATATAATTGTGTTGTTCTCTGTGAGATATTTTATTCGATTAGTTCTTGGTCATCCTCTAGGGTTAATTGGTTGTGGATTCAATAAAGTACGAGGATGCACACTCTGATTTCCCATCGTACTAAATGAAGCACTCATATTATTGGTTATAGTTGGAGTCCAATTCATTAACTCTTCTTTCATATCGTTGCACCTATGTTCGATGAACTTAATTTTATCCAGACATTCAAAAGATAAATCAGTACATTCAACAAAAGGTCGTTCCATCTGTTGAAATCTCTTATACACATCGGTCATATGTGGATATCCTCCGGCGAAGAATATACGAGAATGACATCTATAAGCATCCTTCTGCCAACTTCTTAATACATATCTCTCATTTACGAAACGAATATCTTTCACAGCTAGAACCTTCAAAATATGACAAAAAAGAATTTCCTTGCACTCAAATTTTTGGCAATTGCATTAGACATGCTCTCCATTTGGCCCATATTCCACAGTGTAAGTGCATTGCCGGTTATGCTCAGCCCTCTTTTCAAGCACTGTATACACCTCAATTCCCAACACATTAGAGACTTGTTGCTTAACATTGCAATGCAACATTAACATGATCTCTTTCTGCAATATCTCATATATATTGGTTGTGTATGCTTTTCTAAATTGCTCCTCCCACTTGAGAGATAAAATGCATTTTTTGATCTTGGTCTTTGACTCATAGTCAGTTTACATTTCTCTATGAATCTTATCCCTAATCGCAATTTCGTATTGTTCCACGAATGTTTTCAGTGTATTTCTTGATGTGATGTACCCGTCGAAGAAAGCATGCATTGATTCACTCCTCTGTGTTGACACCATGCCTGGCCAAAATGTATGATTTAGGTAAACATGCACCTAACTTTATCTTTCCACATACAAGTCTCTTAACCACTTATTATTTTGGAGTTTATTTTCCACGAAGAGTTTATCCCACCTACCCTTAAATTCAACTACGGTTTGGCTTCCATAAATCATGGAATTGAACTCTTTAACTGTCTTGGAAAAATCTGTTGCTCCTTTAAACTTTTGTATAGTTTTTAACATAATACGCCATAAACAGAATCGGTGGATTGTGTCGGGCATAACTTCTCTTAAGGCAATCTTTATGCTCTGAGCCTGATCTATTAACATTACCCTAGGCTGAACACCTCCCCTGTCTTCCAACCAATTGATAAAACCTCTTGAAAGATTCTGCATCTTCGTGTGACAGCAAAATGCAACCTAATAGTATTGACTAATTATGGTGTTTAACGCTTACCATTGTTGCAAAAGAGATCCGATACTGATTGACAAGATAAGTTGTTTCAAAACTTATAAGATCATGAAAATCTTCATAAGCGGCTTTGCTCCTGGGATGAATACACATCACGTTTCGCAGTTTACCTTCATCGTCAATATCCATTAAATGAAAAAAAACCATTATCTTGTTTAATGGAATTCACACGAGCAGAACAATTAATTTTTTTGGTAGATTTCTTCACTTCTATATTTCAGGCTTTGTCGCAACAAATCACAAGATACTTCAGTTCATCACTCCCATTACCTTTTCGAGTCATTCTATAAATGACACTAAACCCTTTACTCTTTGCATAAGCTTGGTATGATACGAACAAACTTTCACTACTCTCAAACTCCATGTTAGTTTGAGGTTTTTGTTGAATAGTTTCATCATCATAATCTGATGCTTCTCTAATTCCTTGCTCTACATCAATATTCTCTTCATCTTATTCTTTATGTGTATGTGATACATTAGTTTAAATATCATCGTTGTTGTGATAGGGTCCTAATCTAGACACAAACTGTTCTTCTAAAACATTTCCCATATAATATTTATTTTTTAGATGTGTATTAAAGTATTGCTCGTAGAAGAATGTTAGATATATATTTCTGAAAGGTAGAAGAACGTCGTTTGAATTTTTTATTTTTGGGAAATATCGCCCCAAATAATGTTGCTGATTTTTAGAGAAATATTCTCGCCAATTATTCATCAGAAGCCAAAAATTAATTAGAGGATTAGCCATAATACTTGTGGAGGGCATCAATGTAAACTTATTCAATAATTGGTGTTTTATTAATTAAATTGATTAATTATAAAAATAAAACCGAATAGCCACAGCGTGGCTGAAAATCACAACTCTTCTATAAAACATGCATTTTAAAAAATATATTCCGATTATGGAGAAGGAATACAAATCTCATCCGTCGCATTAACTATTGTCGTGTCATGATGGGATCGTGTTACCTATTTTGGAAGAGGTATGATTTTTAGACTTTCATAATATATAATTGTGTTGTTCTCTGTGAGATATTTTATTCGATAAGTTCTTGGTCATCCTCTAGGGTTAATTGGTTGTGGATTCAATAAAGTACGAGGATGCACACTCTGATTTCCTATCGTACTAAATGAAGTGCTCAAATTATTTGTTATAGTTGGAGTCCAATTCATTAACTCTTCTTTCATTTCTTTGCAACTCTGTTCGATGAACTTAATTTTATCCAGACATTCAAAAGATAAATTAGTGCATTCAACAAAAGCTCGTTCCATCTCCTGAAACCTCTTATACTTATCGGTCATATGTGGATATCCTCCGGCGAAGAATATACTAGAATGACATCTATAAACATTCTTCCGTCAACTTCTTAATACATATCTCTCATTTACGAAATGAATATCTTTCAGAGCTAGAACCTTCAAAATATGACAAAAAAGAATTTCCTTGCACTCAAATATTTGGCAATTGCATTAGACATGCTCTCCATTTGGCCCATATTCCACAGTATAAGTGTGTTGCCGGTTATGCTCAGCACCCTTTTCAAGCACTGCATACACCTCAAGTCCCAACACATTAGAGACTTCTTGCTTAACATTGCAATTCAACATTAACATGATCTCTTTCTGTAATATCTCATATATATTGGTCGTGTATGCTTTTCTAAATTGCTCTTCTCACTTGAGAGATGAAATGCATTTTTTGATCTTGGTCTTTGACTCATAGTCAGTTTGCATTTCTCTATGAATCTTATCCTCAATCGCAATTCCGTATTGTTCCACGAATGTTTTCAGTGTATTTCTTGATGTGATGTATCCGTCGAAGAAAAGCATGCATTGATTCACTCCTCTGTGTTGATACCATGTCTGGCCAAAATGTATGATTTAGGTAAACATGCACCTAACTTTGTCTTTCCACATACAAGTCTCTCAACCACTTATCGTTTTAGAGTTTATTTTCCACGAAGAATTTATCCCACCTACCCTTAAATTCAACTACGGTTTGGCTTCCATAAATCATGGAATTGAACTCTTTAACTGCCTTGGAAAAATCTGTTGCCCCTTTAAACTTTTGTGCAGTTTTTGACATAATACGCCACAAATAGAATCGGTGGATTGTGTCGGGCATAACTTCTCTTAAGGCAATCTTTATGCTCTCAGCCTGATCTATTAGCATTATCCTAGGTTGAACACCTCCCATGGCTTCCAACCAATTGATAAAACCACTTGAAAGATTTGTTATATTCGTGTGACAGCAAAACGCAACCTAATAGTATTGACTAATTATGGTGTTTAACGCCTACCATTGTTGCAAAAAGGATCCGATACTGATTGACAAGATACGTTGTATCAAAACTTATAAGATCGTGAAAACTTCATATGCATCTTTGCTCCTAGGATGAATCCACATCACGTTTCCCAGTTTACCTTCATCGTCAATATTCATTAAATGAAAAAAAAAACCATTATCTTGTTTAATAGAATTCACACGAGCAGGACAATTAATTTTTTTGGTAGTTTTCTTCACTTCTATATTTCAGGCTTTGTTGCAACAAATCACAAGATACTTCAGTTCATCACTCCCATTACCTTTTCGAGTCATTCTATAAATGACACCAAACCCTTTACTCTTTGCATAAGCTTGGTACGATGCGAACAAACTTTCACTACTCTCAAACTCCATGTTAGTTTGAGGTTTTTGTTGAATGGTTTCATCATCATATTTTGATTTTTCTCCAATTCCTTCCTCTACATCAATATTCTCATCATATTATTCTTTACGTGTATTTGATACATCAGTTTAAATATCATCGTTGTTGTGATCGGGTCCGAATATAGACACGTACTGTTCTTCTAAAACGTTTTCCATATCATATTTATTTTTTAGATGTGTAGTAAAGTATTGCTGGTAGAAGAATGTTAGAGATATATTTCTGAAAGGTAGAAGAACGTCATTTGAATTTTTTATTTTTGGGAAATATTGCCCCAAATAATGTTTCTGATTTTTGGGGAAATATTGTCGTCAATTATTCATCAGAAGCTGGAAACTAATTAGATGATTAGCCCTAATTCTTGTGGAGGGCATCAATCTAAACTTATTAAATAATTGGTGTTTTATTAATTAAATTGATTAATTATAAAAAAATCCAGATAGCCACAACGTGGCTGAAAATCACTATTCTTTTATAAAACATGCATTTCAAAAAATATATTCTGATTATGGAGTAGGAATACAAATATCATCTGTTGCATTAACTATTGTCGTGTCACGATGGGATCGTGCTACCCATTTTGGAAGAGGTATGATTTTTAGACTTTCATAATATATAATTGTGTTGTTCTCTGTGGGAGATTTCATTCGATTTGTTCTTGATCATCCTCTAAGCCGAATTGGTTGCGGATTCAATAAAGTACGAGGATGCACACTCTGATTTCCCATCATACCAAATGAAGCACTCAAATTATTTGTTGTAGTTGGAGTCTAATTCATTAACTCTTCTTTCATATCTTTGCACCTCTGTTCAATGAACTTCATTTTATCTGGACATTCAAAAGATAAATCAGTGCATTCAACAAAAGCTCGTTCTACCGGCGAAGAATATACAAGAATAACATCTATAAACATCCTTCCACCATCTTCTTATCTCATATCTCTCATTTACGAAATGAATATCTTTCACAGCTAGAACTTTTAAAATATGACATTCATGAATTCCCTTGCACTCAAATTTTCGACAATTACATCAAACATACTCTCCATTCAGCCTATATTTCACCGTGTAGGTGCATTGCTGGTTATGCTCAGCACTCTTTTCAAGCACTTCATACACCTCAATTCCCTACACATTAGAGACTTCTTGCTTAACATTGCAATGCAACATTAACATGATCTCTTTCTGCAATATCTCAAATATATTGGCCATGTATGCTTTTCTAAATTGCTCCGCCCACTTGATAGATGAAATGCATTTTTTGATTTTGGTCTTTAACTCATAATCAACTTGCATTTCTCTATGAATCTTATCCCGGATCGCAATTTCATATTGTTCCACGATTGCTTTCAGTGTACTTCTTGATGCGATGTACCCGTCGAAGTAAGCATGCATTGATTCACTCATCTGTGTTGACACCATGCCTACCCAAAATGTATGATTTAGGTAAACATGCACCCAACTTTGTCTTTCCATATACAAGTCTCTCAACCACTTGTTATTTTGGAGTCCATTTTCCACCAAGAATTTATCCCACCTACCCTTAAATTCAGCTACGGTTTGGCTTCCATAAATCATGGAATTGAACTCTTTAACTGCCTTGGAAAAATCAGTCACCCCATTAAATTTTTGTGCAGTTTTCGGCATAATATGCCACAAACAGAATCGGTAGATTGTGGCAAGCATAACTTCTCTTAAGGCAATTTTTATGCTCTTAACCTGATCTATTAGCATTACCCTAGGCTGAACACCTCCCATGGCTTCCAATCAATTGATAAAACTTCTTGAAAGATTATGCATCTTTGTGTGATCGCAAAACGCAACCTAATAGTATTAACTAATTATGGTGATTAATGCCTACCATTGTTGCAAAAGGGATCCGATACTGATGGACAATATAAGTTGTATCAAAACTTATAACATCGTGAAAATCTTCATAAGCGGCTTTGCTCCTAGGATGAATCCACATCACATTTCGCAGTTTACCTTCATCGTCGATATCCATTAAATGAAAAAAAATCTCCTATCCTTTTGTTGTATCCTCATAAAAATCGTACGGATAGCTTCTGCGTCTCCTTCTCCAAGTCGCAATCTTCTTCTCTTCTTAATGAAATTCCTACAATCTTGAGCGTTATATCCGATATTTTATGGACTACCAGCTTGAACTTCTAATAATCTTACATTCTTACACACCCTTACACTTGCAGTATCGTTTCCTTCAAGTTGTATCTTCATATTGATTGACAAACTCTGATGAGCCGGCATGAAAATTGATTTCGAATGTTCAAGTTCATAATTATGGAGTGAGTGGACAGTTGACACCCTCCAAAAGCCATTATCTTATTTAATAACATTCACACGAGCAGGACAAAATTTTTTTGGTAGATTTCTTCACTTCTACGTTTCGGGCTTTGTCGCAACAAATCACAAGATACTTGAGTTCATCACTCCCATTACCTTTTTGAGTCGTTCTATAAACGACACTAAATCATTTACTCTTTGCATAAGCTTGGTACGATGCGAACAAACTTTCTCTACTCTCAAACTCCATGTTAGTTTAAGGTTCTTGTTGAATAGTTTCATCATCATATTCCGATGCTTCTCCAATTCCTTCCACTACATCAATATTCTCTTCATATTAATCTGCATGTGTATTTGATACATCAGTTGAAATATCATCGTTGTTGTGATTTGATCTGAATATAGACTCGAATTGTTCTTCTAAAATTTTTTCCATATCAGAATTATTTTAGATTTGTAGTTGAGTATTGCTGGTAGAAGAACGTTAGAGATATGTTTCTGAAAGGTAGAAGAACATCGTCTGAATTTTTTTGTTTTGGGGAAATATCGCCCCAAATAATGTTGCTGATTTTTTGAGAAATATTCTCGCCAATTATTCATCAGAAGCCGAAAATTAATTAGAGGATTAGCCCTAATTCTTGTGGAGGGCATCAATGTAAACTTATTAAATAATTGGTGTTTTATTAATTAAATTGATTAATTATAAAAAAAAAATCTGGATAGCCACAATGTGGCTGAAAATCGCTACTCTTCTATAAAACATTCATTTGAAAAATATATTCGATTATGGAGAAGGAATACAAATCTCATCCGTCGCATTAAATATTGTCGTGTCACGATGGGATCGTGTTACCTATTTTGAAAGATGTATGATTTTTGGACTTTCATAATATATAAGTGGGTGAATAGAAAGTTGAGTTCATTAAATTGAATCTTATTTATTTCAGATTTGGGGTTATTTTATCTTTTAATATCAAATGAACTAAATGTAGGGTATATATAGTTAAAAACTTTATTAATTCACAATTATCCATCAAAATTTACAAATTTATTTTGGGATCAAATATTAAAATCATGTGTAAGTTAATTGGGAGTTTTCATTTACACCATTAAAATTGCACTTTGCACCATAAAAAATAATAATTTTGAAGTTATTTAAATGCCCTTTATTTAAAAAGAAAAAATATCAAGTGTGGTTCGAAAATAAAATTTCGAACTCACCATGTTTGTTCGAAATTCTATTTTCGAACAGGCATGATTTTTAAAATAAATCTCGTTCGAAAATTCATTTTCAAACAGACTCCATGAATTTTTTTGAAATATCGTTCGAACACACGACTTCGAACATATCCATCATATTCAAACATAAGACTTCAAACATATTCAGAATGTTCGAACACACGACTTCGAACGAAACGCGAATTTTTTTTATTAATAAGGTCTTTTAGGTAAATTTATAATTAATAAAAGAAAATAAAAAATAATTTGTGGTGCAAAGATTGAAAATGGTGGTACAAATAGAAACTCCCAAGTTAATTAGCAATTAATTAAGGTAATTGTAATAGTGTTTGGGCCCAAAGTTTGACATGAAAATTACTTGTGGTACCGATTATATTAATTTTCAGGTTCGTGTGGTTTCTTGGACTTTAATGAAGCAAGAAAATGCGGCAAAACCATTTCATTAAGGAAGTTTCTATTTGCACCATAATTTTTACTCTTTGCATCACATCTACTCATTGCACCACAGTTTTTACTCTTTGCACCACCAATATTAACAATAATACCCTCTCATCTAAAATATGTTTTTAACATAAAAAAAAACTTAAAAACTGAAAAATTAAAAACAAAAATGTGGCTACCAAGATGAACAGCGTCTTCACCATGATCGTGACTATTAGGGGGCCGACACCGACGAGTTTAGGCCGGAGAGATTTTCCGAAGGAGTTTCGAGGGCAGCGAAAGATGATCAGACGGCATTCTTTCCATTCGGATGGGGGCCAATATTCTGTTTAGGACAAAGCTTTGCGATGATCGAAGCCAAACTCGCCATGACGATGATTTTGCAGAATTTTTCCTTTGATTTATCATCTGCGTATGCTCATGCTCCACACACTATCATAACTCTCCAGCCTTAGTATGGAGCGCCGCTACTTCTGCAAAACTTGTAACTGCCTAATAGATTCCTTCATCGTGTGGTTCCGTTCGGGACGGCAACGATATCGTCGTCGTAGTCGTCGGGGATCCCGACGGCCTCCTTGATGTCAGCGAGCCGGAGCTTGGATTCCTCGAGCAAGTCAGAGGTCTTGTTGAGGACTCGCTTGGCGTCGCCGAGTCGGCCCTTCAAGACTGAAGTACTTTCCATCTCGGCTTTGGCTTATAGTTGAGAAGAACTCGTAGTTCCATGGCCGAAGGAAGTCAAAAGCAAGCCTGGTTAGAAAGAAAGTATAGAACCGGCCTATGCGTGCAGTGATAGCTCATTAGCTACAGGATCCATTCCATTGACCAAACGAAATGTGAGAGAAGATAGAAAGGGGTGATAAATCGTCCATGAAAGATAGTTCTAGGTGCAATCTGATTTTTTTTTAATTTTATTTTGTGGTGCATACAAGTAATAAAAGGATAAATAGGTCATTTCGTATTTATTTATTTTTTCATTTAATTTTTTAATGGTACAAAGAGTAAAAATTATGGTGTATTTAGAAATTCCCTCTCATTAATCAGTGACACTACAAAAAAAGTCCATTCTAGCGACGGGAATTAGCGACGGGGCCGACACGGGTCGCCACTAGCGACGGAAATAGCGACGGGAAATTTTGCGACGGGGTTAGCGACGGGGTTCCCCGTAGCTAATTCTAGCGACGAAAATAGTGACGGGAACCCCCGTAGCTAATTCTAGCGACGGAAATAGCGACGGGAACCCCGTAGCTATTTTTTTTTTAATTTTTTTATTTTTTTTTATTTTTTTAAATTTTATTTAATTATTTTTAAAATAATTAAATATGATTTCATACTATTCTAATACAAATATTTTCCCTATTAAAATCATTTTTATATTTTTATTCATTTATTTTAATTTTTGAAAAAATAATATTGCAATATACATTTATTAATATCACATCTTTAAATTTATATTATTTCCTTATTAAATACAAATTTATACAAATTAGCTTCATTAGTATTCTTATAAATAAACTAATTAGTATATTATTATATATTTAAAAAATGTATTAAGTTTAACATAATATTTATTATAGTTACTACTACAAGATTAATCAATTATACATTAACAAACTAAAATATACTATGAAAATATATATAAATAATATAGTATATAATGGATTTTAATTTTTAATTATAAACTAAAGTAATTTTCAATTTTTTTTAATTTTTTATTTATTTTTTTAATTTTATTTAATTATTTTTAAAATAATTAAATATGATTTCAATCTATTCTAATACAAATATTCTCCCTATTAAAATCATTTTTATATTTTTATTCATTTATTTTAATTTTTGAAAAAATAATATCGCAATTATACACATTTATTAATATCACATCTTTAAATTTGCATTATTTCCTTATTAAATAAAAAATTTATACAAATTAGCTTTATTAGTATTCTTATAAATAAACTAATTAGTATATTATTATATATTTAAAAAATGCATTAAGTTTAACATAATATTTATTATAGTTACTACTACAAGATTAATCAATTATACATTAACAAACTAAAATATACTATGAAAATATATATACATAATATAGTATATAATGGATTTTAATTTTTAATTATAAACTAAAGTAATTTTTAATTTTTTTTAATTTTTTATTTATTTTTTAAATTTTTTTTAATCATTTTTAAAATAATTAAATATGATTTCAATCTATTCTAATACAAATATTCTCCCTATTAAAATCATTTTTATATTTTTATTCATTTATTTTAATTTTTGAAAAAATAATATCGCAATTATACACATTTATTAATATCACATCTTTAAATTTGTATTATTTCCTTATTAAATAAAAATTTATACAAATTAGCTTCATTAGTATTCTTATAAATAAAGTAATTAGTATATTATTATATATTTAAAAAATGTATTAAGTTTAACATAATATTTATTATAGTTACTACTACAAGATTAATCAATTATACATTAACAAACTAAAATATACTATGAAAATATATATAAATAATATAGTATATAATGGATTTTAATTTTTAATTATAAACTAAAGTAATTTTCAATTTTTTTTAATTTTTTATTTATTTTTTAAATTTTATTTAATTATTTTTAAAATAATTAAATATGATTTCAATCTATTCTAATACAAATATTCTCCCTATTAAAATCATTTTTATATTTTTATTCATTTATTTTAATTTTTGAAAAAATAATATCGCAATTATACACATTTATTAATATCACATCTTTAAATTTGTATTATTTCCTTATTAAATAAAAATTTATACAAATTAGCTTTATTAGTATTCTTATAAATAAACTAATTAGTATATTATTATATATTTAAAAAATGTATTAAGTTTAACATAATATTTATTATAGTTACTACTACAAGATTAATCAATTATACATTAACAAACTAAAATATACTATGAAAATATATATACATAATATAGTATATAATGGATTTTAATTTTTAATTATAAACTAAAGTAATTTTTAATTTTTTTTAATTTTTTATTTATTTTTTAAATTTTATTTAATCATTTTTAAAATAATTAAATATGATTTCAATCTATTCTAATACAAATATTCTCCCTATTAAAATCATTTTTATATTTTTATTCATTTATTTTAATTTTTGAAAAAATAATATCGCAATTATACACATTTATTAATATCACATCTTTAAATTTGTATTATTTCCTTATTAAATAAAAATTTATACAAATTAGCTTCATTAGTATTCTTATAAATAAACTAATTAGTATATTATTATATATTTAAAAAATGTATTAAGTTTAACATAATATTTATTATAGTTACTACTACAAGATTAATCAATTATACATTAACAAACTAAAATATACTATGAAAATATATACATAATATAGTATATAATGTATTTTAATTTTTAATTATAAACTAAAGTTATTTATTATGTAAGTAAAAATAATTTAATTCATTATGATATTTAGCATGAAACACAAAGTAAGACTATTTAACCGCATTTTCACCATGATATATATATATATAATTTTTAAAATAATTTAATTAATAAATTATAGTTCTATATACAAATATATAATACAATATCACCTTTATTATAATTTTTGTATGCATGGACACTTAATAAATATCACCTTAAATTATAGTTTTTATATACAAATATATAATACAATATAATATCAATATTATATATATATATATATATATATATATATTTGTGCACAAATAGATATAAATATATTAATAAGAATATAACACTTTTAATTTATAGAGATAAATAAAAATAAATTATGAAAAAATCGTATAAGTATATATATTATTTAAACTATCAATATAACATCAATTGAACTTGCCCCAATGGATAAGTGCTTGGCCCTCCTTCTAGGAGGTCACAGGTTCGAATCCTCTTAGAGGTGCATTTTATACAAAATTATTCTTGAAGGGCTTGGGAAGGGATTGGGCGCGACCCTCTTAGGTGCATATTATACAAAATTATTCTTGAAGGGCTTGGGAAGGGATTGGGCGCGAGCCTTTCATCGGGTCGGGTCAAGAGCTCATTAATGGGCCGGGCTCCCGGGTCGGGGGCTCATCGCGGGCCGGGGCAATCAATAATTTCAAAATTTTAAATTTGGCGGATAGGCGCGACGACCCTTTCATCGGGTCGAGTCAAGGGCTCATTAATGGGCCGGGCTCCCGGGTCGGGGGCTCATCGCGGGCCGGGCCAATCAATAATTTCAAAATTTTAAATTTGGCGGATAGCGACGGGGTTTCCGTCGCTAGATCCGACGCTATCTAGCGACGGGACCCCGTCGCTATATAGCGACGGGGGTGCCCCGTCGCTAGATCCATCGCTAAGCCTTGGCGACGGGCGAGCCACCGTCGCGCATGATTAGCGACGAGCGATTTAGCGACGGGGTTTCCCGTCGCTAAACCCTGTAGCGACAGGATTAGCGATGGAAAACCCCGTCGTTAAATCTGAATTTTTTTGTAGTGTGAAACAAGCTGGAGGCCTGGAGCACGTGATTATATTTGGTAGAAAAAAAAAATCTTGATATATAAAATATCATTCTATTCATTAACATGTGTGAAACACGTAAACATCAAATTAAATACCATTCATCTATGAAATAATATATATATTTAATTGAAGAGAGGTGAAGTTCAACCAAAGCACTTCCAACGAGATATATGTTCTTTAACTTTTTAAAAACTTTAGTCAAGCAACAATATTAAAGAAGGAAAATTTTAGTAAATATTGTGCAACAATGTATTGATAAGTGTAATCGTAAAAACAGTTTCAATATTTTGACGTATCCGAAAAACTAACCATTAATTTGTAATAATCGATGAACAAATTTGGTTTTACATTCTCTATTGATTTTTGAACAAATCAAAATATTCAAACAATACAAAAAATGAGACTTCACTTTCCCTCTCCAAATTAAATATCACTGATCGTCTCATCTCCAAATTATATATTCTTTGTTTCATCTCCAAAAAGTAAGTACATTCTACCAATTAAAGAATATAATTATTCTTTAATATTTAATTATTAATTTTCATATTAATAATAATTAATTTATTATTATTATGTATATAGCTGATTATTTCATAATGTACAATTTTTGTTAATATATAATATATTTAATAGTGTAACTCGTGTGAAATTAATGGAAATTCGAAAAGCGTTCACTTTCCCAAAGGAGCTCAAAGTCTTATTCATGTCGATCTAACATACATAATTACATCTCCGCAAACAGCTGATCATATTCTTCTAATGCAGCTATCACAGAGCCTTACTCACATTAGACCGCCACAAAATTTACATATTTAACTACCAAGCTCAAAATTCCGGCACCATCACTCGTCGGAACGCCCCTCGTGCTGCCGCCGGGGTCCCCTGAAGAAGAACTCCTCCTCTTGCCTCTTGAACACCTCATCCACTTCTCTCGCCGGAATTCCGAATGCAAGCTCCTTAGCCTCTCTTTCTAGTTCGTTCAGCACGTTCCTCTTCCCTGCAATACGAAAATCGGATCAAATCTCCTGTAGCTAACCGTATTACATTCCGCGTGCCATAACTAAAAATTTACCCTAATTGAAGAGAGATGACCCTCGATAAAAAAAAAATGAATTAAATTAAATCATAACGAATTTTTTTTACCTGCTAGAGTGAATTGTTCGTTGTTGTAAGCATTGACTTTAAATGAGAGGATCTGAAGATTTTGATTGTTGGAAGCGACAGCCACGAAAGGATGACCCGCCGGAACGACGACGACGGTGCCGGTCCTCAGGTGGGATCGGACCGTCTCGTAGCCGGATTGGCCCCTTCGCTCACGCTGCGGCTCGTCATACTCCTCTCGGCGGCCGCCGCGAGTCTCACGCTGCTGCCCATAATGCTCCTCCCGGCCACGGCGGCTCTGCGACTGAGATAGGTGGGGGCACGCCATTTCGAAGTAACCTTCGCCGTCCACCACTATGTTGATCTCGGTGGCCTTCGAATTGTAGTAGGGAGCCGTCATCGCACCCTAATTAAATTAAACCAAAAAAAATATAAATGTAATGTGCAGGAGTGAGATGGTACGTAGAGCTAAAAATATAGGGTTTGCGTGTAAATTATGTATAATGACATATACAGTTTCAGATTACCTCGGAGATGTTGGCCAGAGAAATGGCGACGTCGACGTCGAGGTTTCGGAGCTGCCTAAATTGGGAGGAGTCGACCTCGTAGTACTGTCCGTACTCGTTCTTGAAGGTGGGGCGTTTGTCGTAGAGATTGTGCGTGTGCGTGCCCTTCGACTCGCCGCGGAAGGGCCAGGCGGCGCCGCCTTCTTGTTGGTGGCTCAACGCCGCGATCTGCTCCTCCGACGCCTTCAATATCGCCCCTTGCTTCTGCTGTCCGAATAGCCTCCTCAATCTATCACCCCTCACCTAAATTCATTCCATAAAAAATGATCAGCATATATTTATTATTTGATTTACCAATTAAGCAAAATTTTGTGAAATTGAAGAATTACATTGAAAGCTGCTTCGAGAATTTCATTGCTGAAAGCCTTCAAGTAAGACTCTGCACTATCGCCTCCCGCGCCGAAAAATGCCTGTGATTTTTTTTTTTTTGGTATATAAATTAATTAAGTAGATCAAATGTGACAAACGAATTTTGATATATATATATATATATATGTATATATAATTAAATTAATTAATCATTATTACCTCAAAGTTTCCAGGAGTGTTAACGGGCTGGTAAAGCTTGGCTAGAACTAATTTTTCGTTATTGTCCTTGTTGATCAAATACGACGTCGTTCCGGCCCTAATCCTAAATATATCTCCTTCTTTGATATTGAAGCTCTCCCTCCTGTCTTCCTGCACCATGCTCACTGTTCCCCTTCCTGCAATTAACTCGATAATTAGCAATTAATTCTATAATTAGGAAGAAATTATTTGATAAGAGTGCAGTTTTAAATTACTATGAAAAATAATATTAATTATAGTAATGAGATTATATAATCGAGAGGAGTAAATACTATATAGTAATTACCCTGGGCAACAAAGATCACAATCTCAGCATCCCAGTGATTAGGCACAACGAACGTCTGCGGCTGCGCTTCAAGAATCGCGACGCGGAAATTCTCGATTCCCCGGAGCAACTCCGACCTCTCCGTGAACTTCTGCAGAATCCGGAGCCGCCCGTGTTGGCTCTGCAATCCGGTGAAGAAATGGCGATCCTCGAACACGTAGGGGTTGGGGTTCTGCCCCTCTCTCTCCCTCTCTTCATACCTCCCCTCGTTGTGTCCGCCGCCGCCGCGGCGGTGCTCTTCTCTCTCCTCAGAGCTCTCTCTCTCCCTATCGTACGCCTGCTGACAGCGCTTCTGGCAGTACTCCCGCTGCTCCCCTTGCTGCTGCTCGCACCCCTTGCTGCACTCGCGCAGCCTCTCGATCGGGGTCCTCGCGTTCACCTCCTCCTCATCGCCGCCGTGACGGCCGCCGCGCTTCTCCCTGTGGTAGTCGTCGCAGCGGCTGAGGCATGCCTGCAGGTGCTCCTCGTCGGATTTGTGCTGCGTTCTGCACTTGCGCTGGCACTGCTTCAGCTCCGGATCTTGAGCTCCGAGAGCTGATGTTGCGGAGGCGAGCAGCAATGCTGCGAGAGTGAAACAGATTGTGGCTCTGTAACTCATTGTTGGATTTTGTTTTGTGATGAATCGGCAGGAATGGTGTGAGGATTTTATAGAGAGAGAAAGAGGAGAGATAGAGATGGGAGTTTTGCATGCAGATTTGTGAGACGCCATGCATGAATGCACGTGTCGATGAGGGAGAAAACATAATCGCCGCGTCCTAATTTGGACAAAATAGAAACAGAGTTAATTATATATATATATATACAAAATGTAGTGCCTGCAAAAACGCGAACTTAAACAAATACTATTCTATTAGGAGAAGTGTCGTACACCAAAAATATATTTATCGCGTCATTCAATCCAAATGAGGTGATCTAGTCTTTTTTTTTTTGTCTTATGAATTTTATTAGTTATTTTTTTCCTTTCATTTCTCTTTAGTTTGGTTTAATTTTAAAATTTGTAATTTGAATTTATTTTATTTCATTAGAAGATGTAACTATATTTTAGTATTTAAATATTACAACATAATAGATCATAGAACAGATGAAAATTCTCCCCTACACGTGCAATATTTCATACTACACGATTAAATTTATCAATTTTTTTTCATTTTTTATTCGATTTTAATTTTTTATACTTTTATTTAATTTTACACTTATTAATTATGGCTCATCCTACTCAATTAGGGAGTATATAATTTTTCAATATTTAATTTAATTTAAAAAAAATAATTATATATTATAATTGGATAGCTAGGTTGAATCATATTAACAAACGTAATAATAAACTAAAGCACCCAAGATATTAAAATTGAATAAAAAATACAAAGTTTAACAAATTTTAGTGGTGGTCTTGTATGCATTACATGCATACCAAACGGTCAAAATCAGTATCAGTCGTTAAAAAAAAAAAAAAAAAAGACGTCAAAATCGGTATGAACCGAAATACTAAAAAGTATCACTTAAAAATCCAAACATATTACCTATATACTTGAAAAATATCGAGCAGAAAAAAAAAAAAACTCTTAGAATCAATATCTACCATAATATTAGAAAATATCACTCAAAATTCTAAAAATATCACTTATATCATTATTTTTTTCTCAACGTATTGATTCGTGTTGACCGTTTAATATATACAAATCTATATATATCTATATATATATATATATAAAAGCACAAAGGTCGTATATCACATTGCCTAAAAAAATTTCCATTATTTATGTCTATTTTTATATATTACCACATAGTTTCCAAACTATAAATTAATATCAATTATTGTGATTAGAAATCAAATACCCTAATTTATATTAAATGTATCATTTTCTTTGAATACAATTGAATTGCACTTATTATTATTGATTACAATAAATTTTGATTAACAAATTTGTGCATATTTAATTAATTACCACACTTGTGTGCACGTTCAATTCAAAAATGTGTGTATCTTTGATGCCTATAAATAGCAAATTGTTATATCACAATTTCTTAACTCCAATTTGTGTGTTCATGCATTTTTTATGATTTGCTTTATTTATTTGTTCCAATATTCTTATTTTGTAATTTAATTTTTCATTTTTTTTATTTAATACCATGTTGTAGAGAATAGCATATTACTTCAAAATCTTGAAGAGATGTTCATCCTTGGTTGAGAGCTTTGAAGTTCATTTGATCAAGAGTTATCATCTATCCACACATCGATTGGAAGAGATCGAAACAATTTAATTTTGAGTTATTGTAAAAATAAAATAGCTCTGTATTCATCTAAACATTTTATAGTTAGAATGATTGTATCGTAATCATCTATTGTAGCTACTTTTAATTAGTAGTATAGTAGTGGTTTATATTTGTCATTTGTTATTTGTAGTTTGAATCATTTTCTTGCTTGAAGTTGATCTTTGGGTGGGTGAATACCTCTTGAATAATTTGCTTAATTTACCAACTTATACTTTCAAATTGTGTACATTGGATTAATTTTTTATTTTACTAGATTTTTTTTGAATTTTAAATATATTGTCTAAATACAATATTTTATTATTTGTAATTTTAATTGTAATGTAGAGATACATTATGATTTCATTATGTTGCCTCAATCACATATGTCAACACTTTGATTTTTTATTGTAGATATTTTGTAATGTACCAATCTCTCTCTCTCTCTCTCTCTCTCTCTCTCTCTCTCAATGCCAGTAAAAAATAGGATTCTTAGCTTTTAATTAATTTTTTTTTTTGTAATTTTATTTTTTCAATATTTCTCATTTGCATTAGAATGATAAGTGATTAGTTTTAATTTATCTTATGTATATGTATTTTTATAGAGATCTTATCAATTTGTTTTCGGATTATGAAAATATAAATCTTACTTCTATAGGATGAATAAGTATGATCAAAATTAGTGTAGATGGGCATAGAAGATTGAAGACGATGGAGACGGTGGAGGAAAGTGCATTTTTATATTTTTTTTTATTCGTTTCTACCTTTTTAGCGGTGGACGACACTGGAAAAAAAATCAAGATTGGGCTGTTTTCCTAGCATTTAAATTTAGCGTACAAAATTAGTTAAGTGTGCTATAATTTGGTATCAAATTTTGTTATTTATAATATCTTCTTGTGTCATGTATCAATATAATAATTGTAAATTTTTCAAAATTTGTATAATCGGCATGTATTATGTTATAATTTAATCAAATTATCATTGATATTTAAAAGAATTAGAGATTCTTATTTTTTATTGTTCGAAGCAATTTAACCTTTTGAATCTAATTGAAAAGGGATTGCTATTATATTAATCGCATAAAATATATTAATGAAAAATTAAAACAATTACTTTAAAAAAAACTCAAAAAAAATCTATCTGTGTACATGGATGCGTGAAATCATAACTTCATCACCATTAGAATTATGATTTTTTTTTACATAGATCTCTCTTATTATACACGTGTGTGTAGAAATACTTCAAAATTTACAATTATATAGATCTCTCTTATTATACACGTGTGTGTAGAAATACTTCAAAATTTATAATTATATATTGTTTGAATTTTTGGTTCAAATTGTTACAATATTCCGAATAAAATAAATTTAATATCATCTAAATTTATTTTATAGTCATTTTATTGAATTATTATTAAAATATTGCTATAAAATAATATTTGCTAGTTAAAATAATGATATAATATTTTGTGCGAAGGAGGAGATATGTTTTGAAAATGAAGAGGTGGTGGTCACGTGACATTGTACGGACACGATCGCATGTGATCAGTAGCAATTATTTCTTTAATTTTATAAATGCAAAGTTCCAAAGCCATTATATAAAGTTTGTTGTCGTTTTTCTCAATCTCATTTCAAGATTCATCCACTAAAAACAATCTCTTTTTCTTTTTTCGTTTTTTTTTTTTTTGAGAAAATCCCTTCTTCTGTTTTCCTACACGGAAAAATTCGATAGTCTCATTCTATTTATTTTTTTTCTATTTTCTTTCTTTAATTTTAATTTAATTTAATCATTAATTAGGACTCATTCGATCTATTTGATTAGGATTTATAGTAATTATTATTTTTAAATTTTTAATTAATAATTAATTATTATGGTTAATTATTTCATGATTATAATTTGTAAGTTTTAAATTCAAATTTGTGTTGATGAATGTTGGCGGTTGGTTATGCTATAATTAATTTTTATTTTTTGAAATAATTATTATTAAAATTATAAATTTAATAGTCAAACACAGTTGAAATACAAATATATATATATATAACAGAAAATTCAAACCACATTAAACTATACAATTGATCCCACAATTATTACAGATAGTTAATAAAATTTTAAGATAATTACTATTATTGAAAAAATAGAAAATAGAGACTGCAGTATTATAAATCTCTATGTTTTACATTTCATGTATAGCTGGATTTATAAGCGTTGGAACTGTACAGTCTTTGCAGCGCAAATATATATATATATATATATATATATATATATATATATATATATATATATATATATATATATATCAAAACCCTAGGAGATATACATGTCCTATCGTACGCATAATGTTTCTATTTTTATTTCGAAGAAATTTATAAGCGTTTTAGTTGGATTTATCCAACAATATTGTAGATGATTTATTGAATCTGCCATTTTTGTGCTTTACTCAAAATAATAGAGTTATAAATGAGTCAAATTATTCCTTAAATTAAATCATTTAGTGAAACTGATCATTAAGATCAAGGACTAGTAAAAAATGTACAATACTCACCTTAGTTCAATCACATGTAACTCTACAATATACTTCCACCGTTTCATTTTATTTATTATTTTAGGGTATTTTTTGTGTATTAAAATGTTTGTTATTTTATATATTTTGACACACTCTTTCTCAAATTTAAATTTACAAATATATGGAGAGAGATATTTTTATCAATTTTTTAGGAAAATATAAGTGAATAGAATTTTATGCAATATAAAAGGGAGTGATATATTAGTCCAAAAAATTAATTATTAATTCTAAATTTAAATTCTAAAACAACAAATATTATATAACGGAGAGAGTAATATTTAATTAAAAATTATAAGATTATAAAGAAAATGATGTTCACAATAACTTCCAATTTGAAACCACAAGACTCCCTGTTGTCTGACATGGTAGTACTTATCAACTACTTTTAATTATAGTATTATACCATTAATATCATAAAACTAAAAC
Source organism: Perilla frutescens (assembly GCA_026008535.1). Taxonomy (NCBI): domain Eukaryota; kingdom Viridiplantae; phylum Streptophyta; class Magnoliopsida; order Lamiales; family Lamiaceae; genus Perilla; species Perilla frutescens. The sequence continues at coordinate 45,298,799 of BRKX01000018.1, forward strand.
TAAAGGAATTAGAACAATTAATGTTTAATAAAACTAAAGAAAATTGCCATATAGAATCATATTAATAAACATGTTTGTTGCATAACAATATCAATTCAGGACATGAGAGATAAGAAAAAATAAAAAATTGTCGTTTTAAGACTTTAATAATTGAAACTACCAATCTAGCTAAGAATCAAAAAATTTGTATTTTGATTCTTTTTTTTATTTTTCAATTATTTTTATATTTATATTTAATAAAAACAACTACATGAATGGTCTACTAAAGTGTATGATACATTAAAACTAATTAAAAATTTCAATAATCTTAATCTTAAATTGATAATTTTTACAATTAATAAATACCATCTTTCGAATCATCAATTGACAAAACCTCGTTAAAAATAAGGTACCGTAAAATTAATAGTTAATACTTGCATTCCAAAATATTTATAGAATTAATAACATGTTATATCCTATCCTATAAATAGTTAATATTAGGATCCTATATAAAAATTAATTTGATAATAGAATACATATGAATATAATAGAAAGGTGCAACATGATAACTCGTAGTTCTACAAACAACGTAATAATTATTCATTCGTCGATCAAGCTAACAATATTCCTCCATTTGAAGAAAGAAAACATTACATCTCGAATTAATATTTCATTTAATATATAATTAGAAGAATTTGAAATTAGTAATAATTCCTCCAAACATTAGAACAAGATAAGGCAATGAAATGGCAAATAGATTTGAGGGTGATGAGTTGGGGTTCACCACTGGTCTAATCCCCGGATTTGCACTTGGACCTAGTGGGAATTTTGGAGGAGACCACGGCGCCGGCGATATATCTATGCTTCCGGCTGGGGGCGGAGCAGCCGCGGTGGCGGCCTTCGAACCTAAATAAAATTGTAATGAATTAGAAATTAAATGAAACTGTTTCTATTTGAATTGTTCAAGGATATATTTGAAGTATATATGAATATAGAGTAATTGACGTTGCATGAGAAAGTTAATTAGCTATATACAATGTATTTGGGAATTGAGATGATATGAGAATAGAAGAAATAACACGGTTAAAAGATCTCGTGTGGATCGAAATTATATTAATTACCTTTCGGACTATGAGCACGAGCATGAACTGGAGCCAGAGCAGGAGCAAGAACATGATGAGGAACAGGAGCAACGGCAGCAGGCGATGGAGGTGGCCCGAATAAAACAGGACCTGCCCAACCATCAATTTTAGCCCAACTTGAGAGAGTCGAACTACTCGAATCTCAGCTCGATAAAAGTTTGTTTAGTGACGTTCGTTAAATGATCGAGAGAGAGTGTTATGGTTGTAAATGAGTCGAACTACTCGAATCTCAACTCGATAAAAGCTTGTTTAGTTAAGTTCGTTAAGTAATTGAGTCAAACATGAGTTTAACATTACTCGGCTTATGAGCTCATGATGAGCAAGCTCGTTAAGTGAGTTAGCCACTTGAAAATATAAAAGTGTCAACTTAATTGAAAAAACATACTTTTATATAATTAATTTTTAGCAGTAAGTATATAAAGGCTCTTAATTACGGGATAAAATCCTCAAGTCCACTTTTCATGTCCCACTATAAAATTTAATATTTTAAAAATATTTATTATAAAAATAAATTTTATTATATTATTGCAAATCATAATCAACATTTATTACTAAAAATTAAAATTTTTAAAAATTATATACCCTACTTTTGGAATAATCAACCATATTAATCAATTATATTAACTAAAAAATAAGAAATAAATATTAAAAACTAAATATAAACCCTAATTGGATGGAATGAACCCTAAATAATGGTTATAAAATTAAACAAAGTCATAACAAATTGAAATTGAAGAAAAAAATTGATGAAAATCTAATAAAAATCAAAATGGGACACCAAATGGGATAAAGAAAAGTGGGATAGAGGATTTCATTTGCTTAATTACTGCCTTTATTTTATAAGGAAACACTGAATTTTAGTAAATACAGTGATCGTTTAGAAAAAAATCATTTATTTTTAAGAGAAAATGGAATGAATATTTAAATCTAAATATAAATTCAGAAAGCTCGAATAATCTTGTGAGTCACTTGAATTATATATTCGATTGATAAAGCTCCGAACTCAGCTCAATAATAAATGAGCCAAGCTCTTGAGCTTTCTCAACTCTACTCTACTAGATTACACACGAGAGAGAGAGAGAGAGAGTAGTGTGTACCTGGAGGTGGTAAGGGAACACCAGAAGCTGCATAATACAAGGGGGAAAAAACACAAGTTAATAAATTAACTAGTAAAACACAAACATCTCTAATTAGAGCAGCTCCAAGGGGAGCTGCATTTCACTATTTTGCAGCTCAATTCATCTCCAAGGGAAGCTGCATCAAGGACGCCATTTTGCTGCAATGGAGAGAGGGACGGTATATATACCGTCCCTCCTCCTCGACGGCATTCTTTTCCTTTTTTTTTTTTTTTTTTAATCTTTTGTTTATTGTTTTATTTTGTGTATGTTATTTATATTGTATTTTAAATAATGTGTTATAATTAATATTAAATTTTATTATATGTGATAAATTTAATTAAATATAAATATTGATACTTAAAATTAAATTAAATACAAATTAGGCTAACAATAAAAAATACTAAAATAAATAAAATTACAGCAGCAATAAAACTACATAAAAATACGAAAATAGATAAAAGTACATGAAATAAAAATATTAAAATATGCATAAAATAAAATAAAAAGATACAAATATTTCCCTAAAAATACATAAAAATACTAAAATAGATAAAAGTACAATAAAATAAAAACATAAAAATACGCATAATGAAATTTTATATTAATTTTAATGAATCGTATTTTAATTTTATATTAATTCAAATATATTTACTAAAAAAATATTTTCATAATTATTATGAAAAATTAAATTTAAATATAGATATTCATTAAATGAAACTTTATAAATTATTATATGTTATCAATGGTAAAACAATAGTTGTAAATGAAATAAAAGGAATATTCTGGAATATTCTCTTTTAGTGTAGAATTATAGTGCAACCTGTTGGAGATGAAATTGAGAATCTGCTGCATTTTAGTGATAGTGTTGCTGCATTATAGTGCACACTGCTGGAGATGGCCTAATGCCCGCATAAGCGGCATAAAAAGTCGAGCTACTCAGAGCGCACTCGTGATACCTGTACACTGCAAAGGAACCGAGCTTTTGCAAGCTCGGGGCAGAGAAATTCCCAAGTTGGCATTGATGAATGGAATGGAAACAGGAACACTTCCAGTGATTATGAGACAAGCGCAGTCCATATTATTAACCGTGAGCGATTTCAACGCATTGCAGCAATCTTGAGTGGGAGAGGAGCCACTCCCACTGCTCCCAGTCACAAAATTCAAGCAGGGGGTGAAGCTGCTGATCATCGAACTGCTGCATGGCGTGCTGATCACCTGCGCATTCGTCGTAAAAATCGAAGATCTCATCGCCAGAATCAAGAGAGTTGCAGCAGCCATCCATGAATTAGCAGCCATCTTATGCTGTAGTTTTGGTTTCCTTTTTTGGGGAAGTTGATGAAGGTGGAAGGATTTGTGTTGGATCTTTATACACTTGTTTGAGAAAGTGGTGGATTTGAAATGGGGCTTTTTTGGAGATCAACCACCTTGACTAATGAGTGTGTAATTTTTTTCTTGAATTTGTGATTGATCTACCATTTTAATTTGGCATAGAATAGGTAGGAATTATATTCTTGTTTGTTTAAGTGGTATGAAAATGTGAAGTGTTGAGGCAGTTTTTAGTCATTTTGACTTGTGTAAGTATAATTGATCAATAAATAAATGGTTTCAAAAGTAGGCCAACAAAAAAGGGATTTTTTATTTTTATTTTGTTTTTGTCGATTCATCAAGAAATAGATCATTCGATGATTATACCCATGTTGGCACTTCACATAATCACATTTGAAGTTCAAACTCTAAAATTTCTCAACTGCCAAACTTCGACGAACCCATTTCTTGATCTTGAAGAATTTTGCAAGAAAAATGGTAGACAAAAAGTGTTGAGATTCAAATTGGGGGCTGTTGAATTGTGAATTAATTTTATTTTATTTTTTCCTTTTTTGGGCAATAGCATAATTTTAGTCTCTCGTAATAAGAAATTAAGATCTATTACCATCCAGATGAAATTCTGTGTTATCATATTAACTGTGTTATCCTCTGTTCCCTCTCAAATTTATCACTCCCCCATTTCATTTTAACTATTGTTTTAGGAGTTTTACCAAAAAAAATCAATCCGTCAAGCGCACGCCACCTAACACCGCCTACGTCTAATACGCCCCGCCTAGTGAAGATCACCAAGGTGAACGACCGCCTAGGCCGCCTTTTACAAATTACAAAAGTGAATGAAACAGAGGATCTGATTTGAAATCGGCATGCCCAAACTCCCATTGACCCGTTATTCCATGTGTGTGATATTCCATTTCATAATTTACTATTAAATTCATAGTATTAATATAATTTGTACAAAAATAAAAATTAATTATAAACTATCATAGTCTACCTTATTTCATGTTTATCAACGAAAAGTTAAAATTAAAATTATAAAATAATTAACCCTTATAATCAATTATTAGACTTTTTTTAGTGAAATTTTCTCACTCATTGAATCACGGGTAGTCATTAAAAATGATTAGAAGTAATTCATAATTATTTTCCAAAAATATGGTCGTTCCATTATAAAATAAAATAAAAATGACAAAAATTTGTATGAAACCGTCTAACGGATCTCCTTACATTAGACGGGTCAAAACCCGCCCGACCCGCCCCAAACCCGCGCATGTGCAATTTCTTTTTTCTTTTTTTCCTTCTTTCGGCGCTTTTTTTTTCCTTCTTTCAACCAGCATTTTTTCCATTTTTTTTTTCCTTTTTTTGGGCCTCTGCTGTTGGGCTTTTTTTGCTTCTCTTTTTTTCTTTTTTCTTTGTTTCTCACGGCCAATTTTTGTAATTTCTATTTCTTTTTCTTTTTTTTCTTTTTTCTTCTTTGTTTCTCATGACCCAATTTTTGTAATTTCTATTTCTTTTTTTTTTTTTTCAGTTTCTTTCTTTCCTTTTTTTTTAAATTAATTCAATTCAATTTTATGGTTCACTGATTTCAATTTAGGGTATAGATTTATTTCAAAAAAAATATACATTGAAATATCCTTAAAATAATTATAGTATCATTAATTAGGGATGAAGTATAACTAATTGCAGAAGAAAGTATCATTAATTGAAGAAAAGTATCACTAATTGCAGAAGATAGTATCACTAAGAAAGTATCACTAATTAGAAGAAAAGTATCACTAATTAAAAAGAAAAATATCACTAATTGTAGAAGAAAGTATCACTAATTAGAAGAAAAGTATCACTAATTCCAGAAGAAAGCATCACTAATTGCAAGAGTGTGCCCCAAAAAAAATAAATGAAAAGTTAGTTCACAAGAGCATCTCCTATTTGTCGAGGTATATACTAACAATTATTAAAAATAAGAAAATATTCATACAAGCAATCAGATACTATAATATTCATTATTTTTTAAAATTAAAAGTATAAAATAATTAACCCTTATAATCAATTATTAATTAAAAAATGAAAATTAATTTACAAACTACCCCATAGTAGAAGAAATAGAAATATATATATATATATATATATATATATATATATATATATATGGATCCACCATTGTATACCGTATACAAATACGAATACGTATACCTTAGGCTTCAAGATGTCAATCCAAAGCCGGCCTATAACTAGCATCTTCATTTCCATTGATTATCATATTCATTAAGAAAACACACAAATTAATTAAATATACAACACTATGCTTAACCTAGCTAGCCCCTTTTTCTGCATACACTTAATGAATTACGTGCTAAATATTATACCTAGCTTCCTAAAAGCCTCTCACAAAGCATAATTAAATAAATATAGTACTTAACAAATCTTAATCCAAATTCTCCCCCAATCAAACAATTCAACCAACATTATTACAAAATCACAACCCTCGTACAAATCTCAAATTAATCACACATTTTGCGCAGGCAAACCATAACATGGCAGCTAGAAAGACCGATGCAGCAGCAACAATAGTAATATTCGGCTCGATTCTTGCCGCAGCTCTTCTCTCAAGAGCCGCGGCATCATCCTCGTCATCATCTTCTTGTGATGACGAGGTATCTAGGCTAATGCCTTGCTACTCCTACATAGAGGGGAGTGGCTCAAGCCGTCCTACTTCCGAGTGCTGCAGTCGGCTCGGAAGCACGGCGGCGACGAAGCTGGAGTGCCTTTGCCGGATTCTGGATTCCGACGACAACCTCAACAAGACTCGAATTATGGCGCTCCCCAAAGCTTGCAATGTCACAACTCCGCCGGCTAGAGCCTGCCGTCAATCATGTAAGAATGATATTCAACAAACACCTTCACCTCCTTCCACTTCATATTTGTGTGTGTTTGTTTTCTCGATTTGTTATTTATGATGTCATCAAATACACGTCTGAATGAGAACTTATAAACAAAGTGGGCCTACACTTAGTTCGATGATGGAATTTTTTTGTATGAAATACTTTAGTTCACAATTTGCGAATGATTGTGAAATCTACGTATAGTTCTGCATTTGAGGTTCTCTAGTTTACTTTTCATATTCACCTAATGTTCCAATTTGAATTTATCATTTTTAATATGTATTTTTCTTTCTTTAATTTCAGTTTTCTGTCGTTTAGTTTATTTATAAAATTATTCACTAGTGTTTATTCCACCCAATTAGGATTTATAATTATTTTTTACTATTTTTTTTTTCATTATTCTATATAGCTAGTTAATACAGAACTGATTGTTAGAAAATAATAAAATTTGAAAAAGAAAATTGATTAATCCTACCTAGTCATCTTATGTAACAACCTAACTAGTTAAAGTTTTTCTTTCATTTTTTTTTCTTCAATTTTAACTTCTTTCAGTTTTGTATAATTTTACATTATTATTTAGGATTTATAATTATTTTTTATTATTTAACTTATATTTTTTAGTTAATATAATTGGTTTTGGGGTTGATTATACATTACTTAGCGTATATAATTTTTAAAAATTTTAATTTTTAGCAATAAATATTAATTATGACTAGTTATAATATAAGAAATTTTATTTTTATAAAAATAATTATTAACAATATACAATTTAATATTGACACACACAAATTGGAACTATATGATCTCTACCCATCTAAATGAGCTTGCTCGGGCGTGGTTGGAGGCATTAAATTTTTTCCTCAATTATTTTCCTCATTTATTGTTAAGTGGAAGTTATTTTTTATTTGATGCATTAGTATGTCATTTTCAATAAAGTTCTTTGTTTAATTTGCATTAATTAGAAATGTACTTTAAATTAACTTAGTTAAGTTTTAGAAATTTTCCAAACTTCATATTTAAATATAGGAATTTGTTTGGGTACATGTACTTTTAAATTTTTTTCAAATTATGTCACTCTATTCTATTTGGTTAAAATGAGGTGCATGCACTATCAATTTGATTAAAATGAGGTCTCTGTAGTATTAATTTGGATAAAATCAAGTCCCCAGACAGGGATTTAATTTTAACCAAATTAATAATATAGGGACCCAATTTGAAAATAAAAATACACGTTGAAAAAATAATTAAATAAAAATAAAAAAAATACATATTCAATTTTTTAAGTAAAAAATTTATTCAAAAATAAAAAAATAATTAATTTCTTTAAACCACTAATATTTTTTTTTATTATTATTTTTTGAAAAAAAAATCAAACAATAGTTTTGAAATTTTTATTTTTATTTAACTATTGTTTGATTTTTTTTTACTTTTTTGAAAATAAAATAAAATTACAACTTTAATAAAAAAAATAATTTATTTATTTATTTCAATTTTTAATTTATTTTAAAAATTAAAAAATGAATAAAAAATTAAACTATTTTTCGATTTTTTTCGTAAATAAAAAATAAAATTACAGTGGTTTCAAAAAAAATTAATTAAATTTATATTTTATTTTTATTTAATTTTTTACTTAAAATTTTCAATTTGCATTTATTTTTATTTGTTTATTTAAAAAAATGGATTTTTATTTTTATTTTCGAATTGGGTACCTCTACTATCAATATGGTTAAAATCAAGTTTCTCTACTATCAAAGTCCTAAAAGCCACAACTACCAAGTTTTTGTTATTGTGTTCTGTCAGTTGCCGAAGATGAAAACTACAAGATTCAACCGATGTCTCCGCTTAAGGTTCAAACGCCCTCATCGCTGAAGAATCATAAATGATGATTTCATCATCCTTATAATAAATAAACGAGTACACGAGTCAAACAACATAAGTAGTCCAAGTCGTGTTCTTATGCATTAGTTTAATAATTATTTAATACACGAGTACACGATTAGTTCAATATGGCAGTTCAAAAATAACTTATACACAAAAACACGATTAAGGTCATTCGTGTACACATACAACAGTTAATCATTAAACGAATACACGATTGCATCAATATGCATATTCGTGTACTCGTGCACTAGTTAAAAACTGCATAGATACACGAATCAACTTCAATACTCGGGTACCGAAAGAAATTGATTCGTGCACCAAAGAACATTTAATTTTTTTTCCACCCATTCCACAGAAAAATTCAAAAAATTTAAATATTTAAATCGATAAAAAGAGTACAAATCCGAATTACATACATTATGTCCGCAAAAAAACAACATGCGTGATATCAACAAAACTTCAAAAAAATCTCAAATTCACAATGAATCTCTAATTTTCGATATTGCATCAGATAATTTATTGTTAAAATATTAGAGAGAGGAAGAATCGTGACGATCTTCAGAAATCATAGTTTGATGATCTTCGTCAATGGTAGTTTTGTTTCAATTGATAATTAAAACGGATATTGAAAAATGAGATAGGCGAGAGAACGGTGTTTGCATAGGGGAGAGAGAAAAAACCAGATCTTTTTCCTAATAATAATAATAATAATAATAAATATGGAATTAAGGATATTATAGTAAATTTTTTATGATAATGGCCTGAAATATTTTTTTTTTAAATGACTATTTACATTATCTACTAAGTAATAATGGTTATTTAAATTTTTCCCTCTTAAATGTATTATCTATATTTTTCCGCATAAGATCGAGAAAATCATTTATTGAATTAAAAATTCAATTTTAACACTTTAATTAGTTAAGATTGTGCCACATTTCTACTGGTATAATGATTTTATTAATTCTCTAATTAAACTCACTCATTGTAACATGTTTTTCGACTTTTTCATCTTGAATTTTTCCATGTTAATTAAATCCGATGATCTTGTCTCACATTTATAACAAAGCATTTATATACCTGATATTACTTGAAGCTTTTGTATTTTATTTTATTGGACTTTTTTATATGTATGCATGCTTTCCAATTAACTGATCTATATTGACTCTTTCTTTCTCTTATTTGCAGCAACACTGCCATCATTAGGTAATTAACAAAATCATCATTGAATATTTGAATATGTTAGAATTGATAATATGCCACATATCTTGAATTTCAAACTTTTTTTTCCTTTTGCAGGATATTCAACCAAGATTTCAAATTCTCTTCAGCTTTCTCTAATAGCTGCGTTATATGCCGCAATTTTGATAATAATTTGATTTATAATTATAATATTTTACAATTTTAAACCGACATTGATTATGTATATTTTGAAATAGTTTATGTTAGCTCATATAGGTTGTGCTAAGAATGCAATATAATGAAAAAAAAATTGTTCTTATTAATATTGTAGAAATTAATAAGACTAAAACTACTAAAGGTTTAATATATATGTGATTGAATTTCAACATAAATCCAAATTGTATTACTAATCAGTGTTTTGCAGAAGGTAAATGTTAGAAATATATACATATGTGTTGTGTGTGTGTGTGTGTGCGCGTGTGTGTGTGTGGTTAAAAAGTCACAAAATTAAAATAATTTAGTTAATAAAATGTAAATACGTGTGTCGTTTGGCCTTTGAGGACCAAACATTGTCCATCCCAAATTAAATTAAAATAACAATTGGTTATGACACTCATAGTTACATAAACCAAATATTTTTGTTGAATAAAGTAGCTACTATACCAAAGCCAGTTCGAATCTCCTGTTACACATTTTTTATTAATTTTCATATTTTACTGTTAAATTATAAGTTCAATTATATTTATTATAAAAATAAAAATTGGTTATAATATAATAAACCCCAAGAAATAATTATCACAAAAAATGAAATTAAAAAATTATAAATTTTAACTATGAAATCTAATTTCCATTTATTAACTTAAAATAAAAATTAAATAATACAAATAAATATATACCCTAATTGAATAAAATGGACACTAATTAATATTTTTAAAATCAATGTAAATCGCAAAAAAACTGAAATTAAAGAAAAAAATAGAATAAAAATTATTAATTTGATAATCAAATATGAAGTATAACAGAGAATGTGTAACCAGTGATCCTATAGGCTACCAAAGCACACCAACAAGCAACGTCAGTACTAGGGATTTCTTCATTGAAAAAAAAAGAAAAACTCGCTCTCCTGTCACTCGATTTAAAATCATCGTTTGAGAATTTTCGAAAGAAAAAAAAAATTAAAAAACATCAGTTAAACAATTCATCAAAAACTAATATGCTATACCATAATACATACACATATTTAAATACAAAAATATAGTTATATATATATATATATAGATGGAAATAAGTTCGACAAATTTAAAGAGATCATTCTCATGGTCCAAAGTAATTTTGTTATTGGTTTTAACCAGGCACGAGCATATGTATCAACAGGATTGTAAATGAACAGAGCCGCTCGCGAGCTATTCGGAGTTCGATTCGAAAAAAAACTCGTTCGAAGTTCGTTTTCTAAACGAGCCGAGCTCGAGCCTCGAATCGAGTTCGATAAAATTTTCGAGATGAGCTCGAACATATTAGTATTCGGCTCGGCTAGCTCGCGAACATGTTCGAGCTTGAGCTTTAATTGAATTTGTTCACGAACATGTTCATGAATAGTATAAATAATTCAAATGGGTAAATAAAATAAGCTATTTTTTTCAAACTCGAGCTCGAATATGTAAATTAAATAAGCTTTTTTTCGAGCATTCGAGCTCAGGCTCGTTTAGTAAATTTTCGAGCATTTCACGAACCGAGCTCGAATATGACAATTATTTATCGAGTCGATCTTGAAAAAGAGAAAAAAAGCTCGAATCGAACTCAAGCCGAGCTCGAGCTTGAATATTCCTTAACGAGCCGAGCTCGAGTATCAAGGTGTTCGACTCGATTCGGTTCGTTTACAACCATGTGTATCGTAGTGCTAATGATATATATTGTCCGTATATATTAATTTGCCCAATTTTTATTTTCTGATTTATCTCAAATTATGAACATCTGATTATCCACATTGGCTCGTTAATATTATTGCTGCCAATTGGCCATTCGATTTATTCAATATGCTTGTTAATATATGTAACATAGCCCAATTTTTGTTTTCTGACTTATCTCAAATTATATGAATTCCAATCCTTGAAATTAGAAATTGGGCTACATGTAGCTTCTGATTTCAAAGGAACAAATACGAGTTGGATTTTGGGGAAGCCCAATTATTCTTTTTTTTTTTAAAAAATTCTCTCTAATATTATTCGCTCATTTATTAAAAAAAATCAATTATCGTGAGTCAACTATCTATAAATACACAATATATTATATATAAGGAAAAACTATATCTATCACACAAATATCACACTCAATAGACTACAAAATTCAAACTGTTAAATGCTAACTAATGTTTGGCTCCACGCCACATTAATGCCAAGTTGAATAGTTCAATTGGGTTTTTTACTTCTTTTTAGGATAAATTATATTTAATATCACAATGTTTGTAATTTATAGCAATAATATACATCAATCTATATTTAATGGCAATTTTACTATTAACATTCTATATTTGCTATAATTACACTCTTCGTAAGTTTGTTCGCCAACTCAAAGTTGAATCACCGTGTCAAAAAACACGTGGACAATAAATGTTGCCCTTCTCCCCACATAAGATGGTTAAATCTTGCTCGGAGTCGTCGTTTTTAAAAAAATATGTTGGACTTTCAGGACTCACGGGGAAATTTGACTGTCGGATTTTGCTGGACTTTCGGGACTCACATCGTTTTGGCCTTTGTGGAATTATTTTTTGTTCATGTGTTCTGAATGTGTTGTCTCGATTTTCAGTTGTCGGAAAAAACTTACCTAGTGTGTAGAATTGTTACAAAAATGAAACATTATGGGTAATATGATTAATAAATACAAGTCAGTATCACAGTATGTATACCACTAAATATGGAATTGATAATGAATTTTAATCCGACTTATGAATTTTAACACGTCTCTTATGAATTTTAACACGTTAGATGACCGTACAAGTTTTTGTCTTGAGAGTAATCTCTCATTCCTATTTCTAACCTATCTATTTGATGAATAGTGATTGTAAGAAAACAATAATGCAAGGCACAACAATAGACAAGGGATTTCATTGAAGTGACAGGTGTGGGTCAAAAGCTATAGGGATAAATTTTATATGGTCCATGCATACACCTGATGATCAATTAGATCTTGACATTTGGAAGTTAAAATATTTTTTTATATTTTTTTTATTTTTATTTTTTTGTCACGAGCAAAATCTTGTAATGGCTACTTAAAAGGGTGCTCCGAGTGAACAAAAATGTGGGAAAACTCAATTTAATTTTGGTAATGTGAAAATATTTGAATTATTGGAATTTTTTGTGGTATATATATTGTCCCTTCATAATTACTAACCTAATTTTTGTTATGAGAAATTAATGATTGTGTTTATGAGTTGAAAGGGACGTAGCTTGGTTTTGGCTTATCAGATAAGGCTCAACTACATAAATATTGAGTTGAAATAGATGGTGCTGTATGGAATGAACTGCCCCACCTACACTTTTTTTTGTCAATTGTATAATTGAACCTCGTAATTAAAAAAAACAAATCTATTTCTTTTTTATAGGTTGATCGAGATTCTCAATTTTAAAACATTATTGTATCCTTTTAAAATTAGTTTTGAGATGAAATTCATATAATTTCATGTGTTTTGTGAAGAAAAAAAAAACTCATATATAATAAACAGTTAAAAATCCTCTATGTTACGGTAAAATTCATAGAAAAACAAATATTTTAGGGTAGGTGAGTTACACTTGCCGAGAAAGATTATTTTTTATCATGTTTGTTTTTTTAAAAAAAAGATAATTTTACATCTTTATTGAATATAAATATATTATATATCATTTGAAAATAATAATATTTTGTTACACTACTATTTTTTTCTCGTTGTGATAATTTATTGATAAAATTGTAATAAGTTTGTTTAGACATTGATGAGGTAACTTAGTATATATCAAATGCTAAGTTCGAATTAGCAAATTCATCGAGATCCAAAATACATGCTTGTGAACATGTTTGAGTCTAAATGAGTTGATCCAATGTGCAAAAACGAGCATATGGAGTTCACTTGTCTACATAAATTGTTCCGGAGGATGATCTACGAAGTTGTTTATAATGACAATTTCTTCCAAATAGTTGATCTCAAGAAATTAAAGATGCTTATGGAGATAAAAGGAAAGATTTGATGTCAACCTAAAGTAGAAAAGTGTTGGTGATCTACCCCCAATTCAATAAGGAAATTCTCTACGTAACAAGAAAGATATATGTGCAATTGGTTTGGGCTTCGCTCTAGGTCAATTGCTTTACCATTCTCTAGCAAACTTTGTGTTTAGAGTTGAATGTTTTTATTACATATGTTTTGCGATTCTGTTTATGTTTTATTAGGTTGTTCTTGTTTATGTTCTAGCAGTTAGTATTTTTCTGTAGACAAAACACTTGAGGGAAAATTTGATTTTTTATGACATGATTTCAGGAGATATCATGAGTAAGGATGAGCGTAATTTTTTTTTTTAGGGCTTACAATTTGATGCAATGGTATCTCACAATCCAATATATCAAGAGATTGTGAAGGGCAATACAAAGACAAAAAAAAAATCATGTATGTATAAACAATTCAAGAAAATCTTATGATGAATAGTGGATTGTTCGTTGAGATTGGATACGGCCCCCTATATGTAAGTGTTTTCTCACCGAACTGGTCATCATGCTGGTTTTCGTTTATCACTTTATTTATTTATGTTCTCGTGAGTGTTCAGTTGACCATAAATGATATTTAACTTATTTAAGACATGTATATACGACGTAATAAATTAAGGCACAATTAACTTCAATTCGAATAAAGCTTTGTGGGTCTCAAAGTATTGGGTAAATAAAATTCAAGTTCAACACAATAATAAACGATCAAACTTGAACTTGAAAATACTTATCTCGCCTCAATTACATACCTACTTAACGGTGACTTCTCATGTGTAAAATCGAATTTTCGAATTCCCTTCCCCCAACTATATAAAAACACCTGTACCAATTTAATTTTTTTGAAGAGGAACATTTAATATAGCCGAGAGAAATGTGAAAATGTGTACAAATATGGAATGAATAGATATTTGTTGAGGATAGTAATCCCAAAGACTTGGAAGCAATTTGAACAAATTCATAATCATGTACCTTTATACAAATGTTATCCTTATCGATTGTCAAATTATAATTTAGTGTTCATAGTCGTGACACGTATGAAGAATGGCTCATTGACACGTGGCAAACAATTTTTTGACCTGATAATATTACGTGGCAATGCTTTTTTTCTTTTAATTAATAGTAGTGTGTGTTTTTTATAATAGGAGTGTCGTGAGTTTCGAACTTGAGATATGAAAAACTTCACCTGTATTGTTTTATAAAAGATAAGGTTAATTGTCAAATAAATTACCACGTTTTCATCTTTTTGCAAATTAGACACCACGTTTAAACCTAGTCAATTACGACATCATGTTTTAATTTATATGGGATTAAACATCCCCAATTTTTCAGCCGAGTTAAGTATGACATATTTGGTCTAAAAATCACGTTAGCAGCCACATCAACACACACGTGTAACGATCGACGTTGATTTTGTTAGTTTTCTCAATATATTTTATATTTTAGAAATAAATAAATATATAAAAAATGATTTTTTCAACATAAAAAAAGAAGAAAAAGTAACAAAAAAGGGTTTTCATTTGTTACACGTGTGTGTCGATGTGGTTGCTAACGTAGTTTTTAGATCAAATGCGTCATACTCACCCGAAAAATTTAAGCTATTTAATTTCATACAAATTTAAACACGGTGTTATAATTTATTAGATTTAAACGTGGTGTTTAATTTAAAAAAGGTGTAAACATCGTGTCTAAAAGATATTAGTACGTAGTTTAGTTGTTGCAAGACGCCTATTTCAAAATTACAACGTAACCCTCCCCGAACATTAACTAGCGATAACAAGAATTTCACAACAAACGTAACCATTATCCAAAAATTATAATATAATATCAAACGCAATTTTAAAATAACATGATCACTATGGGTAATTATTAAATGCATATGATGGTTGGTTCGACTTTGACTCATCATTTTTATTTTCTTCTTTATCATTTTATTTTGATGTTTAATTTTTTGGCGTGTGTGCTTGATTGGTCTTGATTTAAAATGACAAGACGTTTTTCTACTCACATTATTATTATTATCTGGTATAATTAACCAATGTCTACGTAGTCAAAGGTAAATGCGTTCAATAAATAACTCAATGCCAAATCCCAATAAATACTACAAATCTCAAAATAATCAAAAGCGATCTTCGATTTCACGTATTTAATATCTTATTATTATTGATATATATATACATATATATATATATATCTTGAATTTTGCTACTATTTTTTTAAAATTGCACCATATCATATACTAAGAAGTATGCACAACTTCATAATTTTATTATTTTGGATCAAATACTCTTATTTAATTGATCTTGGTCAAGATAATTTTATTTGAGAAGGTAATGGTGTAGCTCACACTCTTGCACATTTTGATGCTAGGAGTAGTGATTTTTGTATTTGAAACTAATATTTTTCTTACTGGTTGAGGGCGTTGGTCAATTAATGATATTTTTCATTATTTAAAAAAAAATTGCACAAAAATTTAAAAAAATAAAACTGTGCTTATTTTTTAAAAATACAATAAACTTGGTACAATTTGAAAAGCACGTCGAATTTGGTGTCAAAACATGCAGGAGATTTGACATATTTTACCATTTATAAATTTCACCAATAATGGGCATTACTAAAGCCCCATTGCTATCAACTTTAGGTACGTGTAATTATTTCTTTTTTTTTTTTGGCGTGGTGCATAGTTTTAGCACGCGGCATGCATCAAATTCAATGACTATTTACGGTTCACATTAATTTTTTACTTTTTCCTATTAGTGGATGGAAAATTTATTCCAACAATAATGGATGGAAATTTTATCTCAAAAAAAAATTCACAAAAATATCATTTTACGTAATTAAAGTAGAAAATTTATATTTTTTTTCATATTTGCTCTCATTTAATGCATTACGAATATTTATATTTGCCTCATTTATTGTATTTACATTAGGATGTACTTTCTCCGTTTCGTTTTGTTTGTTATTTTAGGTTCTTTCATTTGTGTCAAAATGTTTGTTGTTATATATATTTTGACTCTCTCTCTCTCTCTCTCTCTCTCTCTCTCTCTCTCTCTCTCTCTCTCTCTCTCTCTCTCTCTCTCAAATTTAACCTTACAAATATATGAATAGAGAAAAAAAATTAACTTTTTAGGAAAATATAAGTGAAGAGGATTTTATGTAATATAAAAGGGAGGGATCTATTAGTCCAAAAAATTAATTGTTAATTATATATTAAAATTCTAAAACAACAAACAAAAGGAAACGGAGGAGGATAAGATAATTTAATTAATTTCTTAATATGTGTGTACATTTATTCAAAATGACACTTATTCATAAACAGGGGGAATAGCTTTTATATTTGAATTAATTAAATGTTATATATCTTGATCGATCGATAGTATAATTTTAAGAAATGTTTCAAGAATATTTGTTCAAATAAGTAACGCAAAGTCTCCTGTGCATCAGATGCATGGGTCGGCCCATGAGACGGACCCGCTCCGACTCGGGCCGACCCGCATCTGACCCGCGCAAAAAAAAAAATCGCCACCCATAGTACCAATTCGAACAATAAATAGTACCAATTCGTGTTTTTTTTGTTTTTTTAGGGTTTTTTTTTTGTGTTTTTTTTCTGTTTTTTGGGGGTGTTTTTAGGGGTTTATTTTATATTTTTGAGGGTGTTTTTAGGGGTTTATTTTGTTTTTTAGGGTTTTTTGGGGGTGTTTTTAGGGGTTTATTTTCTGTTTTTTATGATTTTTTTAGGGGTGTTTTTAGGGTTTATTTTGTGTTTTTTATAATTTATTTGGGAGGATTTTTTAGGGATTTATATGTGTTTTTTTTAAGAAAAAAGAAAAAGAAAAACAGAAAAAAGAAAAAGAAAAACAAAAAACGTAAAAACAGCAAAAGAAACGTAAAAACAGAAAAAAGAAACGTAAAAACAGAAAAAGAAAAGAAAACAAAAAGGAAAAACGCAGGCGCGTGGGTCTCGTCTCACAGGTCTCACGGGGGAGGCTCCTGCACAGGAGACCTCCCCAATAAGTAATATATTGAGGTTAGTTCGGAAATCAGAACAGCAGAAGTCGGGCGAAGCAAATTTTCAGAATAAAATACATCAAACTCTCTCGTGTTAGCAAAATATTGTACGAAACTCTCTTGTGTTTTTTAAATTATATCAAATTCCCTTGTATTTATATAAAATATGTACAACTTCATTTTTTCCATATTTTGGACCAAAATACCCTATTTACTTGGTCTTGGACACATGTATCACTGTAAATTAAGAATATTACAATTCATTATACATCTTAATAAATGAAATATAAAATTATAATAAATAAAAAAATTTGTGTGAGACCATCTTATTTTACGGGTTATCATTTATAAAAATGGGTCAATTTTCGAATTCAAACCCATATTTAATAACGCATTTATAATATTATTGATATTTAATTGTATTTAAATATAAATCTTAATTAACATATATCAGTCCCGATGGGGATAGTCTGGTGGTGGTGTGAAGTTATTTGAAATCAAAGATCACGAGTTCGAATTTTCTCAATATCATAACTCGAGTGTGTGGGTAAAAAAATAAATCTTAACATATGTCATGAATTTTGACCCTAAAATGCAATAACCTAAAAAATAGGTTAGGTTGGCATTTTAAAACTACTAGACCTCGGCCGACTAGGGTTTGATGGTTTTTATTTATTTTTTTGAGAAATAGGGTTTGATGATTATAAATAGTAAGTGGTGATCAGAACCCTAGAAACTAGAAAGGGGTTCGCCAATCAAGTTTTACAAATATTTATTGAGTATCATCGAATCTAGAGATTTGGTTGATCTAATGAATTAACTCACAAAACCAGACTATCACGCTAGGGCTCAGTTTCCATTACTACGACTCTAATAAGTTTTACTAGTTCACTTCATTCATTCTTCACTTTCTGGCTTGTGCTTCGGAATTCATTTGATCGTCAATCTTCCAACGAACATCGTCTTTCACGTGACATTTGTTTATCTAAGCAGAGCTCTCTTTTTCGAATTCGGTTACAAATCAAGTTTCTCCATAAAACAGTCTCGCACAAAATTTCTAGAATACTATACAATAGTACGGTAAAATTTGGGGTTAATTGCTTTAAAATACATCAACTTTGACGTGTTTTTGGTTTTTCACATGTTTTAAAAAATACAGTTTTAATAACATGAACTTAACACTTGTTTGATTTTTCACATGATTTTCAAATTTCAATCAATGGAAAGGACCTGATTGTCGGAGATTTCCACGCATACGTCTATGTGAACATCAAATTATCTTAAAATACACGAATTTTTGATCGATTTTGCTCGGATTAGAGTATCCGAAGTTGAAAATTATGTGAAAAAATAAATAAATGTTAAATTTATGTTATTAAAACTATGTTTTTTAATAATGTGTGAAGAAATAAAAACACCCCAAAATTTATGTATTTTAAGGCAATTGAACGTAAAATTTTAAAAGTGGCTGTGACTAATTTGTGGTGACAACATAAAATATCATAGTAATGGGGCCCAAAATAAAATGGGCTCATAAGTTAGAGTGGGCCATCTGTCAGTACCCACTTGGGACGTCTGGTAGGCAAGCCTAACTGAATATGGGATTATTTTTATTTATTTTTTGGGAAATTTATAAATAATAATTTATTATATAGTGTGTGTTAATTTTTAGCCATCCCACTATTTTTCAGCAATAATATTGTTGTTTAAGTATATGATATTAAAAATTAAAATGTATTTATGAAATTTCATTCTGTGACTTCAAGAAATAATTCTCCTAAAAATATAATTCATTATCATTTTTTGTTTGTCCTAAAATTTTTATTCATTTTTTTATTAGGCATGTATCATTATATTTTTACTAATGCACCCCTATGTTTTTTTATTTGAAACCAACATTTCTTGTTTTATTTAGATGAGTGAATAAGGGTATGATAAGAAAAAACTTAATAAGTTTACTAGTTTGATTACATTAAACACTCTCCTAAAAAAAAGATTACATTTTGTATTATGGTTGAAAATTGAAGTTGACTATAATTTTTGGACGGATGGAGTAATCATTAAAGAGATAAATAATTTTTTTATTATTAATAGCAAGAGAGATCATATGTTTTATTATTTATTTATTTTTTATTTCGGGATGGGTAAATTGAGAATCGAATCTTGATCTCTCGCCCTTTAAAGCGGCACAATGCATTCTATTTTACGGGATACACAAATCATGGGAAAAACATTATAAATGACGCCTTGAAGAAAATATAATTTTAATTATTATTAACATTTTGAAAATGTATTTTTGCCAAATTTTTTGAATGGAAGTAAGCTAGTTTGTGTTTAAGAAGACATTTTATTGCAAATCATTTGTTTGGTGAGATTATGTTTGGTTATAGCCTTGTAGGAATCTCACAAAGGATCATTTGTATGAAATAGTATATTATATTTCACTAGGTCATTTTAATACTTAATTTTGGGTGTTTCTTTGTGGTTATTGAAATGTATACTAATTACAATTTTCTTCAATT
This sequence comes from Perilla frutescens, assembly GCA_026008535.1. Lineage (NCBI taxonomy): Eukaryota > Viridiplantae > Streptophyta > Magnoliopsida > Lamiales > Lamiaceae > Perilla > Perilla frutescens. The sequence continues at coordinate 45,319,054 of BRKX01000018.1, forward strand.
TTTTACATTGACCAAATTGTGAACATTCAATTTCCCCAAATAATCCATCTAATATATGCAAAGTCTTTTTTTTTTAAATTAATGGACTCACATATATGGCCGGAAAAATAATATGGAAAATTTTCACTTTTATAACTATATATTGAGCTTTTCTAAAAATAATTCAAAAGAAAATTAAGAAAACAATACCAACTTTTTCATTTTTTTTTGTAAATTTAATATCCAATCAATTTTTTGCCCCAAAATACCGTATTTTAATATTTTTAATTTTCCAACTGCGTAAAAAATATTGCTCCAACTAAAAAGAAAATATTACAATCAATTATATGAGATTTACAGGTCAAAAAATCAATCAGATGCTAGATTTGCAAAAAATTTAAAAAAAAAGTGGTTACTTATTTTTTAATAATTTTCATTTGAATTATTTTTTTTTAAAATAACTCAAAATACAGGTATCCAAATCTAATTTTCCCAAATTATTTTTCTGGTCATATCTGTCAATCCACTGATTTAAAAAAAAAATTGCATATCTACAATTATTTAAATCACTTTCAAGAAGCAACCTACAGTTAATGAACTCGATCAGAGAGAGAGAGAGAGAGTAATTTATCGTGATCCCCACACTTCGAGTGCGTGCATTTAACTGCTCAATAATGTCTTCAGTTTTCTCTGTCTTCCAGTGTGTATTGATACATGAGAGAGAGATATATGAGAGAGAGAGAGAGAGCATCATCATTTTACAGTGGTCCAGAAACAAAAAACGACAAGAGAGAAACCAGGACAAAAGCGCTAACAAGGGACGAATCTCAAAATTTTATATAGACAGAGAAAAGAAAAAGAAAAAAGAGAGAGAGAGAGAGAGAGATTTCTTACTATTAAATGGCTTAATTTAAACAGCCGTATGATTCAGTATTTAGCATAATAAAATTACGGACGCAATTCTTACATTTAATTAACACATCGGGATTGCGTGCATTTTGAAGATGACATTTGGGATTCTTATAAAATTAATTTAGATCGTTATCAATGGAAAAACGAGTGCAATAATCCAAAATTTTAAGAGTAATAATCGTCAAAGTGGAGAAATAATAGAGGGCCCCCTTTCGTTTTGCTGGCGTTTGCTTTTCTTGTTTTTATTTTGCCCTCAACAAAATCAGTAATCATAATCATCATATTCATCTTCTCCTTTTTCTTTTTCACTCACAGACCAATACCAGCCCTCTCTCTCTCTCTCTCTCTCTCTCTCTCTCTCTCAACATGTAGAAACAAAATTCTTGAAATTTTTCTTCTTGGATCTTGGTGATCATCTTCAATGCGGAGTTGGGCTACTAGTTTCTTGATCTTTTTCTGTGTGTGTGGATTGTAGCTTTATTGAGCAACAGCTACAACTGTGTGAGAAGTAGCAAAAAAAAGGAAACAATTGGGACTTACCTGCTTACATGTCAGTGTTCAAAAATGGAGGCCAATGAAGTTTAGCAGTGTTTTTAATGATATTTACTGACTTTACAACTATTTAATTGTTTTATTTCTGGAGCTGTAGATGATAGTTTTTTGTGGTTTGAGAGTGAAACCAACTTTAGCTTTGATTCTTTTGAGGTTGAGAAAAGTGGGAGTCTTTCTATTATAACTTTCAGCATCTCTGCTTCATGGACTTGGCATAACCACTACTTCCAAGGTTAGCTCTTTTTTGCAAAATCCCTATATTCTTTTCCGCTTCTGTTTTTCGTAAAATTATTATGTTTGGATTGAATGATTTGATCTCCGAATGATATTCCTTGTTAAGTGGACATGGTCTATTTTCGATTTTCCAAATCACTCGATCCGAACACAATTCAAGTGGTACGAGTCATAGTTTCTCGTACTATTTTGCAGTTCAATCCAAAACAGATAGATTTTGAGGTAAATTTGAGGTGATCAAAGTGTACAAATGCTGAGGAATAGATCCAAAGCAGTGACCAGCAAACAAGCTCTCATGGCTGACCAAATCCCATTGCTTTCTCCCCCTAAAAACACACCGATTTCATCCTTGATTTCCCCAAGATTTCTCAATGGGCTATTGACAAAAGGCCATCAATTTCAAGATTCAGAAACAACCTTAATCAGCCCAAAATCCATTCTTGACACCAAGAATTCATCCACTTCTGTCAACCCTTTTGGCTATGACACAAACACATCCAAACCTCAAACAATCACCTCATGTAATAGAACAGAGCCACAAGCAATTGGGCTTGCTCTGATTGACTCACTCAATCAAGAAAACACCATTGCAATCTCCCCCAAGCCCATCAACAGAATGGCCTTGTTTGGATCAAACCTCAAAGTCCAGATTCCGGCGGCCACGGCCGTTCCTCCTCCGGTGGAGACCCCGAAATCGCCGGCCGATTTCGGGATCAAGACAAGAAACTCCCACCTCTCAGGCACCCCTGCAAGGGAATTCAGTAGGCAGCTATCTTTGAAAGAAATGGAGCTCTCTGAGGATTACACTTGTGTGATCACTCATGGGCCTAACCCCAAAACCACTCACATATTTGATGGTTGCATTGTGGAGAGCTGCATTGGTGGAGATGGTGTGGTTTTTGATGACAAGAAAATGGAATGTGGTTTTGAATCCATTAGTGTTTCACCATGTCACTCTTGCAAAGACAGGTTAGTCCCATTTTTTTTTTCTTGTAATACTTCTTTCAAACCAAGATTTTGACATGAAATGTTGATATTTTTTAACTTGGTAGAAATCTAAATATGTTACACTATTTGTTGATGTGGATCATTGCATACCAATGATTGGTCCCTCTCTCCCTCTCTCTCACACACACATATAGTTGAATAATGTAATGATATTTTTATCTCACTCCTGCACCTTAAAGAATGCAATAATTGAAGCATATAAGACAGGTCCAACTGCTCAATGTGATGCATTTGATTTGGAATAATTGAACTTTCCAACCAATACTTGGTATTTTCATATCCTTATGTATACAATGATGTCGTTTTACGCGTATTATACATTTGTCGAGTATGGAATATGGAACGCGGTTTGTAACAGAGGGCATCTTATGCTTTTCTTTTCGTTTTTTCAGCGACGAAAAAATTGTTTGCAGCCATGAATGTCAATCCGAGGAGAGAGATTTTGGAGGGAGTAAAAGTCCAGAGTGAGATGGAGGGCTTTGGAAGACTCTCACATTGTGGATTATGCTGATTCTTCATGCTTCACTTTCATGTGTTCAAATGAATTCTCAGCATTTTTCAAAAGGGATTTGACATAAAGTTGCAATTTTTCTTCGAAGTGGGGAAGACGCCTTTGCCCTTTAGATTAGGGACCATATTTTCACACCAAATATGTAATATGCTCTTTCTTTTCCCTCTTCCTTTTTCTCAGTTTCTTGAATTAATTGGTGTTCAGTTTCCAGTCGCGCTCTCTTTGCATATACATAGAGATAACGAGAGGCAGAAACTATGTAAAGACTAAATAACCATTACATGTTCAACCCATCTCTCTCTCTCTACAGTTCAATGAATTGATAGAAACTTCAGTTGGTGAAATAAAAGTTGATTTTTCACCCAACAAAGAGGCATGCTATGACAAAACTAACTCTTTGCGACTGAAGGATCCAAATAGGCATCACTATGCATTATTGTTATTTCCAAAGGACACTTCAAATAATATCTTTTTTTCTTTTTTAGTTGGAAGAAAGGAGAGAATCTGATAAATATTCCTTTTACAAAAGGGTCTTCCACGCTTGGGTACACAATACCATGTGAATATGGGTAGATAATCTATTCAAGGTTCAAAAACAATCATCAACTGAAAGGTATGTGTAAATATATATATATATAGGAGATAACCATAATGTAAGCTGTGGTTTTTGTGTAAACGTAAAAACCAGTTTTTTATTAACTTTAATTTTATTGATTTTCTTATTGCATTTTGTTGCCAACAGAAATTAGCATTAAAATACTATAAGAACATCTTTAATTTTTTATTTTGAAAAATAGCACCAAAATATAACAAGGAAAACAATAAAAATACATTAAACAAGCTGTGTTTTTACGTTTACGCACCAAACACTAGTTTTCATTTGAATCAACTTAGATACATAAGTATATATACATACCATGCTTTTGCTCGAAGAGTTTCTGATATTTTTCGAAGGAAGTTACAACAAGCACTCGAACAAACAAACTATTACCCTTTCTCACACTGGAGAGCAAATAACATCGCTGCTAAAACAGATTAACGCAACCATATAACGCCCACGAAGCATTCATGTGACAGAATGAGATAGGATTTGCAAGGGATGGAAAGAAGAGCAATAGATAAAACAGCAATAACATAAGATAACTAGGAACTTTGCAAATAGTCCACATAAAAGAATCGAACAAGACGAGGTAGCATCGACCAGACATAAATGGTTCGCTACTTTAGGGAAAGACACGAGACATCGCAAAATGCCCCATATGGTAAACTAGCACGCATAAGAGCATAATGAAGGAAAGCCATGGTAAACAAACTAAAATTCGAAATATCTGAATGAAGGACACATCTACTGAACTCAGGCGTCGACACAGCCAACTGAAATAATTTTCTCGCAACAGCAACTCCTGGAACCACTGCAAATTATAAAAAGAAAGCTTGTATTAATGTATATGCTGTCAAAAATATGATTAATGGAGCACAAAACTATGTATATATTGTTACCTGTAAACAGCCTTTTTTTGATGAACACTCTCCAATGAGCGAAAGAAACTTCACAACAAAAGAACTATCGTCTCTAGATACCCAGAAAGTGTAAGCAGAGCTCACCGAAAATACCCCATTGTTCCATCAACCCCAAGCAATAATGCTGACAGATCATTACTCAACCCACTTTCAGCAGAAACTTTACTAGAGCCAGCTCAACATGGACCAAGTCTAAGAACTAAGAGCAGAATGATAATCTAATTTGATTTCCCTTCCATTTTTCCATTCAAAAACCAGAAAACATGGTGAAGGAAAATCCAAATCTTTGCTGTGCAAAGATGAAGTCAGCAACTACTTCAGAATGAAACTTAAAATTAAACAAGAACGCATAAGAAAACGAAAAGTGGTGATAATATAAAAGACTACAGGAGACCTACTTTAGAGATTTGGCTGGAGACAACAGAAAGCTTAGGAGGATAAGTTGAATGCCAAAAAGAAAATAAAGGTAAATCCTAGATAGCTTAACCAAAGTAGGATTCTACAACATATATACATGCTGGCTCCAGTAAGAAAAGACTCGAACATAACAAGAGAATAGGTAAACAAGAGTTTGCCACCTAGAATTTGATTTTGGAGAGAGCTTAATAGCTAACAGCAAGAAGCATTCCCCAAGGTAAAATATATTAACCCAACCAAGAAATCAACAATCATGTCAGAGCTACCAATTATCATGCCACCATAGCTCGCCAATGATCTATCCCTGCCTACCACTAACAACTTTGCAGGTAACATCCACGTCTGAGCGACCAAACAGAAACACCAATCAACCAGGCCCAAGCAAACAGAAATACCGATGTCCAGATACTTTTTCGAAAGTCAACCAACCAGCCATCACATTTCTAGCACTGCACAACCCTTGTGCACCTCCGCTTCCAAACATGAAGTAAACTAAAGCAAGTTAACCTACAGATTGATCTTATTCCTCATTTACAGTCTAAAACTAACCACCTTACAAAGCAGATAAACTTCCTTATTTACACGAGCACTGAGCAAACTCAGTACTGTCATTCATTGGTAATATCAAGATTAAGTATGCGACGAAGGGTCTTTGTCGCAGAGTCAGCCCTGTCCAACACATCACCCGTGGAAGGAGGGTCAAATGTATTTCTGGCCGAAGGGAGTTCAAATAAATTGCTAGGGTCAAAAAGATCAACAGGTGAGGGGCTGCGGCCCCTGGTGGGTGAAGTAGGGGCAGATTTGGCAATGGGGCGCACATTATCAATTTCTGATGCCAAGGTAGGCAAGTCAAGGGAAACAGTTCTTTTTGGCCGCATTGAAAACTTAGGCAAAGGCAATGAACTTGGTGGAGGGGAGTTCGAATAAGCAGGTCCAGCCCAGCGCTCAGAGAAATGAAATGTCCCCTCATCTTGAAAGTTGATCTTAATAGGAATAGCAGCCGAGCTGCATTTGGCATTTGCTTTCGGGCCTCTTTTGTTCTCATTAAACGTCGGAGACGGGGTTTTAGGTGACAGGGGAGCAGAAAGGGAATTATTAGTGAAAGAGTGGGAACAAGATCTCAAAGGGGTTGGAAGTAACCCTGCCCCGGACTGAAATGTCCGGCAACTAAGCCCTCTAAAATTCCCTGTCGGCGCCGAACCAAACGAATCGAACTTCGTCGCATCATGACCTCGATTCCTACCACAATACTGATGGTGATTCCTATGATGAGAAGCAACAACCAGAGTTTCCATCTCAAACCAAACCAAACCAACTCAGTGAGTCAACTCAACTCAGTTATTCCGCCTCTCTCCTAACTGTTCTTTAATTACAACTACGACAAACTCAAACCGAAATCACAATCTAAAACCACCGGAATCTGAGCAAAATCAACACCAATCTCAGTAAAACCCTATCAAATCGAACATATATCACAAAACTTTCCTAATCCACAACAACCGCCTTCTCACTCTTCAGTTTCTTCTTCAGATCTACACGCATCAAACAATCACAAACGCCGAAAAGAAAATCACAACATAGAATTGAAAATCGCAACCAAAAACAAATAAAAAAACCTAAACACACACACACATACACACACAAATGCAAAAAAAAAAAAAAAAATCAGCAAATAGATCCGAATCGTAGAATACCTGATCGTTGGAGTGAAGCGAGGTAAATCTTAAACTCAGATTTTTGTTTTCTCGCTCGATGCACACTGTATACGTTTGCGAATAGTGTAATATAGGGAAGTGATTAATTTTAGAGAGAGAGAGAGAGAGAGAGAGAGGAGAAATGGGAACACACAGAGCGCGTGAGAGCTTTAGCATAGAAAGCAGAAATCCCCGGATCTGAAATGGACTATAAATTACAGCTAAATGTTGTGGATAGGAACGTCGTGCACCATATTCAGTGGCACGTTACTGCACGAACGTACCTATAATCAATCGTGAATTGCCAGTTTTGCCCTCCATTTAATTTGAAGATAGATTTTCGTTACTCGTACATCTATTTACGCTAAATTACACTTCAATACTCATATTTTAAATACTTTTTTAAAAAATGATTATTTTTTCTAAATTAACAATACAGTACCCGCATTTTAAAGAAATTTACAAATTTAACATTTAATTAATTCTACGGTTCGAAAATCGTGCGTAATTAATTGTATTTTAATATTTATTGATTAGAGGAATTTTTCTACGTGGTTGGGAAAATATGAATATTAAAAATAAAATCAATTACCTGCAATTTTCGGATAGTATAATTAATAAAATGTTAGATTTGCAATAATTTTGAAAAAGTGAGTACCGTTTTATTAATTTTGAAAACAAAAGTGAGTTATTTTTTAAAAAAATTGCTCAAAATATAAGTATCAAAGGGTAATTTACCCATTTGTTTATTAGGAAATATGATTTGTTTGAATAAAACAAAATTAAATTTAGGTGAGATTGGGATTAATATCTACATGATTGAGTAAAGTTGAGCTACCAAGTCCAATATAAGTATATATATATATATGTATATATATATATGTGTGCGCGCGCGCGCACATTATTGGGATGTTACATCAAACTTTTTTTAAGGGATGTTGTATCAAACTTTTAATCTTTGGAATAATTATTCTTTTTTTCAGGGACATGTCTCATAATTATTCTAATAGTTCATTATTGATGATTGGTAAAGCAAGTTGGTTGCATCCGTCACAGTATTTTATATTTTATATCTGCATAATACTTTACATTCTATTTCCATCTTTATATGTTAGTCAATAATGAATATGTGTAGTAAAGAATCATGATATGCATTAATATATCGATGAAATAAATTATAAAATTGAAACATAATATGAAATGGGATAATAAAATGCAATTTGTCTATTGTATTTCAAATCTAAAGAGAGTTTGCAATATTTTGAAATCAGTACAAAGTAGTTTGTAAATTATTTTAATTATTATCTCTCTCTTTTTTTAAATAAACTAAAATCATGCAGGGATGCATGCAGGTTGTCACTTTTCACAAAGATCAACTCAAATAATTTTCAAAGTCAAAATAAACAATTTAAGAAGGCAACCAAGTTTCACGTTATAGCATAGGACCCTAAATAAATTAATAGATGAATTAAATTTGACGGTGATAGTTAATTAGTTATATATGGTCAAAATTTGGGAGTCTCTTTGTTTTTGTTTTTGTTTTTTTTTTTTAAATCCCATGTAATTTTCGTTTGTACGTAACTTTACTTTGTTTTCTAAAGCCTAAATATATACTTATGTCTTGAATTTTGACATTTTTTCTAAAAATGTCATAAACTTTAAATAATACTAAAATATGTAATGAACTTTGATTTTTTTTTTTTAAATGTTTTGACGTTCAAACAATACAAAATGTCATGAACTTTCTTTTTTTTTGTAAAAATGTCATTGAATTCAATTTTCGCCATCGGATTAATGATGAGGCATACCAGAGTCCAGCATGTCAGTATGAAGTGGATTTATTTTTAAATCTCAATTTGAAAGGCACACAATCTTTTCTTCAAATTGGGTTGGTTATGTCCACATTGAGATTTTGGGAGGAATGAAAATAAATCATTTATTTTTCTTTTTCCATTAGTATTGAAAATACTGAAAGGAATGAAAAGTACTACCTCCGTCCCAATAGTAAGGTCCACTTTGATTTATTTGGTTGTCTCAATAGTAAGGTCCACTTCCAAATATGGAAATAATTAATCTCAACATCAAAGTGGACCTCACTTACTTTATATTACTTTTTATTATAATATCCTTAAAGAAATGGACCCCACCTATTTGACCCACTATTTAACCAACTAATCCATTTCTCTTTAATCTCCGTACCCAATAGCAAGTGAACCTTGCTATTAGAACAGAGGTAGTAATATTTTTTCGTTTAAATTGAATTGGTAATTAGAGATTTGGTAGAATGAGAAATTATGATTTTGGAGATAAAAGCATAAAATAATATTGCTCTTATTTATTTATTTTAAAAAAAAATTACAAATTCCATGTTATTTTGTCATGCTATACTTTGGTATGCCTCATCATTAATTTGACGATGGAAATTGAATCCCATGACAAAAAAAAAAAAAAAACTAGAAAGTTCATAACTTTTTTTCTGTATTTTATAAGTTCAGATCATTTTTAGACAAAAATCCAAAGTTCATATCATATTTTGATATTATTTAAATTCAAAATATTTTTTAAAAAAATAATCAAAATTCAAAACATAACTATATATTTGACCTCTTCTAAAATTATATATGTAGCTCGAAGAGAGAAGAGCAGTAAGTGAAATACAAACATTAAAACAAGAAATGTTTGAGATTTCATTGTGTAAACTTCCAATTTCTTTCGGATAATATCCTAATTTATGTTTGAGTTATATAAAATAGGTTTGCCCATAAAGTATTTTGTAGATTTGGTTTAGGAAATGTAACATTTATTTTAATAATACTATTTCTGGATTGTATCATTTATTTTCATACTATATGTAACACCGCCACTAATAAAAATAAATAAATAAATCTCACAACAAAGAACAATATCATTAAATTGAAGTGCATCACGTGGTGTGATATAATCCTCAATTAATGATTGCTAATGTTACCGTTACAAGGTTGCCAGAAATGGTTACCGTTATATGAAAGGAGCTGAATTCCCCTCATTTCACAAAGACCTAATTGACACCAAAAATTGTACATACAATTTAAATCTAGGATTTAAAATAACATGCAGAAAAAAAAAGTAAATGATCGGGGGAAAGTTTTAATATTTTTAGTCACCAACTTAAGAAAATATGTAAGTTTTTAGTCATTTGGACAAAATGTCCCACAGTCGTCGTATATTCTAATCGTACATCAATATAAATTTGTATCGTTGCACAACTGAGTGCAATTGTGCACCTCAAATTCGTGTAGCAGTGTAAATTTGTATTGCTGCACGAATGCACTCAAGTATGCACTTGTATAGGAATGTAAATTTGTATTGTTATGTGAACGCACATCATTGTACAGCCCAATCATGCACTGCACCTAGGGGCGGGGCTAGCCTATCGGAGGTCCTGTGCGAAATTTAAAATTGAGCCATTTATTCATAGCTACAAAGTACACACGTATCAAAAGAATAAAATAAAAATATATATATTACTGATCAATAGTTTTTTTTATTCAAATTACACAATAAACTTGTAAAAACTAAGACATTCACTTAAAAAGTGTTGTCCTCCTTGTAAATTTTGAAACAAAATCACTAATAATACTTTCATCATCAATTTCTTCCAAAAGATCACATTCAATCACCATCAAAGCAAGTCCATTTAGTCTTTCCTGCGACATAGTTGTCCGTAAGTATGATTTAAGCAACTTCAATTTTGAAAAGTTTCTTTCTGCAAAAGCAATGGTAACAGGAACTGTCAGCAAAGATTCTATAAGCAATCATTACATTTGGAAAACTAGTAAATGGTTTCAAAAATATTGATATATCTCTTGCTCCCATTTTGTCCCTAGGCAACAACTCTCTAAGAAATTTTAACTCAATATATAGATCATTTCCATTAATATCTGATACCTCACTTTTCTAGGAGCATCTTCCAAGTGACTGCAACAATATTGAAGTTTAATATCATCAAGTGACTGCAACTTCTCAGAATCGAACAAAAAGCCAAAGATATTCTCATATAACTCATATTGTTCAAACCTCTTATCTAATGATGCAATTGCTTGATCTACAATGTATAAAAAGTTTTGGATTCTAAATTCTTCCTCTAAAGATAATGATGTTTCCTTATCAACAATCTCATCAAACTGTCTTTTTCTACATATTATACGCCTTTGAGGAAATATAGGGTCACTTCCTATTTCATTTACCAATTTTTTCACAGTTTTCGTGGCACTTGAGAATTCAGTTTCTCTATAACTTTTAAAAAAAGAAGCCAACGCTTTTATCTCACCCATAGCAGTATCAATCAACATGTCTCTTGACTGTAAATGTTTGCTAACCAAATTCACAGCATATAAAAGTTCATACCAAATAGTTGTAGCAAGCAAAAAATTTGAAATTATCAAAGCTTATTAACAAGTAAGGATTTTGCTTCACTTTGTATTTTAGTATCCTTATCAACATCAGCTACTTGAAGTAAGGCGTCTCGTATTTCAACAATTTGGAATCTTATCGCCTTAATACTTTCAACACGGCTTTTCCATCGTGTGGCCGATAATGATTTAAGAGTAAGAACCTTCACATTTTCTTTTAAAATATGCCACCTCTTTGTAGAATTAGAAAATAGAGTATAAGTACGTTGAACTATTCCAAAAAAATCTCTTGCTTTCATACAAGAGTTTCCAATGTGACACAAAACTAAATTAAGACTATGACAACCACATGGAGTATAAAAAGCTCCGAGATTCAAATCCAATAGTTTTTTTTTTTTTTTTTGCACACCTTGATTTTTACCTTTCATGTTAGATCCATTATCATATCCTTCACCTCTAACATTATCTATATCAAGATCATGATATTTCAAAATATTTTCTAACACTTGAAAAATACCTTGACCGGTCGTATCATCAACTTGCAAGAATTCAACAAAATATTCTTTTATTTCAAAAGAGCTATCAACACACCTTAGAATTAAGGTCATCTGCTTGTCATGACTAGCATCAGGCGTGCAATCCAACATTAAAGAGAAATATTTTGTATATTTTATATTTTTTTATAATAATAGCTCTTATTCTGGAATAAAGTAAGAGTATCAACTCATTTTGAATATCGTGGTTCAAATAATGATGGTGGATCTTTCCACTTTCAATATGCCGAACATGCTCTTTCATTACAGGATCAATCTTGTCTAACATTTCAATTAAACCCAAAAAATTATCGTTCCTAGTTTTATATAGTTTTTCATTTTTTTTCCTCGAAATGCTAGGTTATGTTTTGCAAGATATTTCACAATAACAATAATTCTAGTTATAACACCTTTCCAGTATTCTTTTTCTTTTTTAAGTTTTTCTTGAGCAACTTTATCAATTATTTCATTTTGTGGCAATCTATGTCCAAGGTCACACCGAGTAGTCATATTTAATACATGATCATCACTTGTTTCATGTTCTTTAAGTCTAGTACTAAGGTGAGACCAATCATTAAAGCCTTCGTTTTTTAAAAGACCTTTTCCATGACCTTTTTTGAATATTTTACAGCAAAAACAAAAAACTTTATCAAGCTCTTTTGAGTAAACAAGTAACTCTCTATCACAAGTTTCACCATTAGACACTCCCTCCGATCACTAATATTTGATGTTTTAGACTTTTACACTAGAATTAAGAAAATATTAATGGCTCCTAGAAATTCTACTTTGTATTTATAAAATACTCACTTCTAGAAAGTATATTAATGACTCATGAAAATTAGAGGAGTCCAATAATTTACAAATGGATTTAAATTTGACTATGATGAAAATTTCATCATAAGTTGGCAATTTTTTTTAATTTTTTTGGATTTTTTTAATTTTTTTGCAAATGGAGCCAAAAAAATTACAAATATGGAGCCAAATTTTGGGAAAATATGGAGCCAATTTTTTTTAGCAAAATATGGAGGCAAACTAAATTACTAGGAATAGTCCATTATAGCTTTATAAATAAGAATGTCAACAACACCAAATATCTGAATAAATCATGGATTCTAGTAGAGCATTATTCGATCTAAATAAACTTCCTAATGAGTATGTCAACATTCAAGGAATGGAGAAATCTAGCAATCCACGAGAAGAAATTCCATTGTTCATTCGATCACATTCGGAGAGCAATTTGGTTATTGATATGAATATGGATGGAAACCAAGAAGCCACACATCATCTATGGGACTTGAACATGGACTATATGAATGGAGAAAATGAAGATGACCAATTACAACAAGATAATATTCCTGCAACGGCCATCGGTATAGTTCATATTCTTTCTTTTACCAACTAGTGCAATATATATTTTGATGGTATGGTGTGGTACCTATATTGGATTTCTTTTCTCATAGCCACTACAGGAAATAATGCTCAAATTCGTAGGAAATACAAGTTCTTAACAAACAGTGGAAGAGTGAAAGTTTACAATGCTTTGTTGGAGAGAAGTGTCAATGGCAAACTGCAGAGACATACGACAAATGAGGTTTCTAATTTATTTTTTGTACCACTGCTAACTGTCCAACAAATATGGCAACAAGGAAGAAAATTTCAAGGTGATGTGTCACATAAGAAAACAAAAAATGTTGGTCGCAAAAGAATTGAACTTGATCTTAGTCGTATGACATAAATTCCTTTAAATGAAAGAACAACTATGAGGTTAGTTGCTGCATTTTATAAAGTCAGTCATGCAACGATACATAAGCGTTTCACGGAAGGTCTACTTCGACGCCACTCAAATGCTCTAAAACCACATTTAAAGGAAGAAAATAAAAGGGCTCGTCTACAATTTTGTTTATCTATGCTGGATCCGAATAGTTTGCCTCATGAGCCAAAATTCAACGGTATGTATAACATTGTGCATATCGATGAGAAATGGTTTTACATGACAAAGAAAACACAAAGATACTATCTGAATTCTGTGGAAGCTGATCCCCTGCGTACATGTCAAAGTAAAAATTTCATAGAAAAAGTAATGTTTTTAGTTGCTATGGCTCGCCCAAGATTTGATGATGAAGGAAATGAAATCTTTTCGGGGAAAATAGGGGCATTTCCTCTTGTCACACAACAACCAGCCCTCAGACGAAGTCGAAATAGAAAAGTCGGAACATTGGAAATAAAACCAATTACATCCGTGACGAAGGAAGTCATAAGATCATTTCTACTTGAAAAGGTTATTCCGAAAATTCGAGATATGTGGCCAATAGAGGATTCGAGAAATACTATTTTTATACAGCAAGATAATGCTAGGACACATGTTAATCCTAATGATGTCCAATTCCAAGCAGATGCTTAACAAAGTGGATTTGACATTAGATTAATGTGTCAACCAGCAAACTCACCAGATTTGAATATTTTGGATCTAGGTTTTTTCAGAGCCATTCAATCATTGCAACAAAAAAAAGACAAAGAACATAGGTGAGCTCATTGAAGCGGTTCAAATGTTATTCGACGAATACTCAATGATTAAAATTAATCGTGTTTGGGTAACTTATCAATTATGCATGGTAGAAATAATGACAGTTCAAGGATCGAACCGATACAAAATTCCACATGTGAATAAAGAAAGGTTTGAAAGAGAAGGTCGTCTTCTGAAGCAAGTCCCTTGTGATCCTATTTTGGTACAAAATGTCATGAGCCAACTTTAGTTATGACCTCAATTGTTATCAGGCCTTTATCAATTTTATTTTTGTCCATGTTTATCGTATTCATGCATCAATGAATTATTATTGAAAATTTGAGGCAATAACAAAATGAAGCATCTAACCATTCTTTTACAAAATGGGTGCATACATAATTTGTATATTTTTTCCAAATACTAGTTGAGTTTGGGAAGCAAGATGCTCAACATTAGCTTAATTGTTTCTTGAATTTCTTCCGTACTTGAATATAAAAGAATTGAACTCACTTCTTCTTCGCCGGAATATATTGCTCCATCTTCAAATGAATCTTGAACTATCAACTTTTCCAATTCAAGGGAGTCTTCAACTACCTCGCCATCTTCAATTGGATCATTCGCTACTTTAGAAGAATTTAACATTTTTTATGTATGGAACATATTCTTGAAATGATCCATTTTATAGAGTAGGATTAATGTTTATTGTATAATTAAATATAAAATTGAAGGGGAAGTGAATGGGAAATTGAAACAACCATGCATGAATGAATTAATGAGATGAGAGAGAAATAACCTAGGTAATCTAAAACATCAAGTAAATAAAAAAAAGATGAAAAAACTAAAACATCAAATATTAGTGATCGGAGGGAGTAAATATCTAGTATAGAAAGTTGAAGAGAATCTTCGAAAACATTTATCTTTAGGGCCATTCACTATGGTTAAGTCTCTTTTTGGGCCATTTACTACCAAAACATTGATCAAATTTGAATCAAGAGCATCCTATTTTCTTGGATCATATATGTCAACTAAAATAGAATCATTTTGTGTAACATTATTATTATTATCATTCTCACCACCAGAAATATCATCTTGATCATTTAAATTATTTGTAATATCCTTGTTAACATCATCAATTGCATTTTTTAGATTTTCACCATTCTCACAATCAACAACAGTTTCATCTAACTCATGAGAAATAACAGATTTTTTACCTACTTGAGGGATTTTAGTCAAAAATTTATGAAAAGCATCCCTCTGAGATTCGATGAATTCATTTTCTTTCTTTTTTTTTACAGCGTTTTTCATACCCACACTTAGACTTTCGAGTCATATTAACTATTAAGCACAATCAAAGTAAGTAAAAATGAACCAAATAATATAAAAAAGTAGTGAAGAAAGATAGCACCAGACTCCAGTGATCTCATAAGATGAGTTCTTCTCTTACTCTATGTTATAATTTTGTTTCCACAATCCACAGAGTCACAGATTAACATCTACAACCCACATAAAAAATTAAAATTCATGAATTAAAATTATTGAAAATAATTATTAATTAATGGAACTAAACAAATAAAATATAATTACAAATTTCACAAGATTTACCTTGCAAGATTGTTGTCTATTGAATGTTGAAGAGTGTGTGTTTGAGGAGTTCACAGAGAGAGAGAGAGAGAGAGAGAGAGAGAGAGAGAGAGAGTCAGAGAGTAGAAGAGAAGAGAGGAGAAAAATAGAGAATAAATTTTAGAAAGTGTTAGAACCGTTAGGTTCATATTTATCTATGGTTGTTATTTTGTCTTTCTTTGATTTATTGTAGGTTATTGTGTTGATTAAGGAAGTATTGGAGCATGCCAAGTTGACCGAGTCTTGGAGAAAGTCTTGGAGATAAAGTTCAAAGATATGTTTGTTCCTATATCTGTGGAAATGTTGTTATGCTTGCGGCTAAAGTCAAGGAAAGATAGGAGTGCGGTTCGTGCGGTTCGTGCAAGTCATATGAGTGGAGATCAAGATATTAGTCTAGTATAAAAAGGATTTATATTCATAGATTAGATACACAAGTTCAGAGAGAATTATTCAGATTTTAGATCGAGTTTTGTATTCTGCAGATTTTCTACTAGATTTGGTTAAGACAACTTTAGTCTCAACTTTCTGTGAAGGAAGAGATAAAGTGTCTTAATATTTTAGTTAGTGTTTGTCTAGTAGTGTTTTTGTAATTCACATATTCTATATAGTGAAGATTTCGCCCTGAGGCATTTCGCGAGGTTATAGAAATATAATCTTGTGAAAATTTTAATCCGTTGTTCTATTTCTAAATTTCCGCTGCGTATGCAAAGTTGTTCCAACTTTGGAGCCAACTTTGATCACAACTCTGTTAAAACTGAGAGTTCGGTTTCTTCAATTGGCATCGAGAGCAGACACTTGACACACTAAGTGGTGATCCTGTTTTCGTAAGGCTCAATGGATTTCACGAACCCGTTGTTCAACAAACCTCCTGTTCTGGATGGCATGAACTATTCCTTCTGGAAAGTTCGAATGAGATCATGCATCAAATCGATTAATGCAAGAGCATGGAATGCCGTACAAAAAACATGGACGCATCCGAAAACCGTGGATGCTGATGGAGACTCGTTCCGCACTCCTCTATCAGAATGGACAAGAGAGCAAAATAAAGAAGCGACCTACAACGACAAGGCACTCAACGCTATTCAATCCTCCCTAGATGTTCAAATGTTCAAGCTCATAAGAAATTGTGAGTCGGCCAAGGAAGCGTGTGATATACTTCAGCAACATTGCGAAGGTGATGTCGGAATTAAAGAATCGATGCATCGGATTCTCACCACGAAATTTGAAAACATGAAAATAGAGGATGATGAAACCGTTGGAGACTACTACAACAAGCTGCTTGAGATAGCAAATGAATGCACTGATCTTGGTGATCCGATCACAAACAAAAGGTTAGTCTCAAAAGTCTTGAGAACGCTAACACCTCATTTTGACATGAAGGTAGTAGCAATTGATACGGCTTTGAATACTGGATGTTTGGACTTTACTAAACTGATGAATGACTTAAAGACCTTCGAGATGGAATTGAATGAAAAAGGTAGACATAAAAAGAAGGGAATTGCCTTGTCTGTCGGGACAACTTCAAAGTCAACTTCAGCTTATGAAGAAGAAGAGGATGAAGATCTTGAAGAAATCAATGAAAAGAATCCTGATTATGCTCTTCTTACCAGAAGACTTAACACTCTCATTCGAGTTAGCAGAGGGAAACAATAAAAGGGAGGTGGTGAACAACGCAAGCCTCGAAATGACTCTTCGGGATCTTTGGTTCTCTATGAAAGATTGAACACACCTGGAAAGGAACCAAAGATTATAAAGCGTGCTTCATCAGATCATTTTAGACCAAAGGAAGTGAAAGACTTCTCTACTGTTCAATGTTATGAGTACAAAGAATATGGGCACTTTGCAAATGAGTGTCCGAACACTTTTAGAAAACTTGGGAAACAGGTTAATTTTCTATCTCTTAGTGATAGTGAGCTAGACACTTCAGGGATTTATGTAGAGGAGATACCAGATGATGCACCAAATGAGCACGCAGCCTTAACTGCAGTATGTGTTGAAGAGAATAAGTCAAGTCACACTGAAGTTGAGATAACTTATGAAAGGTATGATGAGTCTTATTACAAAACTCTTTTTTGTTTCAACACTGTTATAACTACTGCAGATGAGGACGAAGAAGTCTCTGAAGAAAAAACATTAGAGTTATTGGTAAAGATGCAAAGACTTTACAAGGAGTTGTACTTAAAGTGGAGCAAACAGTGCAAAGTGGTGGAGTCACTTAATGAGGAAAGCACTATCCAGAAAGCGTCACTGGCAAAGCTGGAAGTGATGCTGACAAAGAAAGACGCTGAGATTGACAACATGAGGATCCAGCTAAACCATGCAAATGAGGCATTCAAAAGGGTCAACACCGGTACTTCCAAGCTAGATAAGGTTCTTGCTCAAACTCAGGTAACTTCACATGGGATAGACTATGATAAATGTGTGAAGCCCGCCTTTACACAAATCTTGTCTACCCATGGAAAACCATTTGTTAAAGCAAAGGACGTTCCCTCCACTTCGTCAGTAAAAAGGAAACGTAGGAAGTACATTTGTCACTATTGTTTCCTCCCTGGACACATTAAACCCTTTTGTCATAGGTTCTTGCAGGAACACCAAAAGGAGATGCATCTGAGGAAACAAGCTTCAAAACCTATCCTTACAAGAAAGGGTGACAAATCCAAGAAACTGGTATGGAGACCCAAAGTTACTGCCACAGTTACCTGCCAAGTGGTCTTCACTGCATCAACAGATAATGACTCAACCACCTGGTACTTTGATAGTGGATGTTCACGTCACATGACAGGTTCCAGATGTTACCTATCAAACTATCAAAGAATCAACGGTAGTGAAGTAACCTTTGGAGGAGGATCAAATGGCAAGATAGTTGGACATGGAACTTTGGACAGTCCTGGACTCCCAAAGTTGGATAATATGTCACATGTTGAAAGACTGACGGCCAATCTCATTAGCATCAGTCAACTATGTGATGACAACTTCAGCGTCATCTTTGATAAAGAAAGTTGCACTGTGATGGACAACAATGGTAACCATGTGATCTCAGGGGTAAGATCTTCCAATAATATCTATGAGACTAACAGAAACAGTTGTCTAAGTGCGCAGATGAATGAGGTGCAGCTTTGGCATAAAAAATTAGGACACACCAACTTCCGTAACATGAAGAATCTCCAAAGACTAAATGCTGTTCTAGGAGTTCTCAAGTTGAATATTGCAAGTCCTAGCCTCTGTGGAGATTGTCAAAAGGGAAAACAAGTCAAAGCATCGCACCCTGTTGTGACAACTTCTGAGAGACCTTTCACAACTCAAAGCTGCTTCGAACTACTTCATATGGACCTTATGAGATCGGCTGAAGTTGAAAGCCTTGGAGGTAAGAGGTATTCTTTTGTCATTGTAGATGATCTTTCAAGGTATACTTGGGTGAAATTTTTAAGAAATAAGGGTGAAACGTATGATACCTTCTTAGAATTATATGCTATGATTAAAAACTTTTATCATGCTTGTGTTAAGAGGTTAAGATCCGATCATGGGAGGGAGTTTGAGAATATACAACTCCTCAACTTTTGTATAAAAGAAGGTATTCATCATGAATACTCATCCCCAAAGACACCTCAGCAAAATGGTGTGGCTGCGCGAAAGAATAGGACTTTACAAGAGATGGCCACTGTAATGCTGTACTCAAAGAAGCTGGCTAAATGGTTTTGGGCTGAAGCATTAAATACCGCATGTCATGTAAGTGATCGAGTAAACCTAAGAATCGGAACCACCATGACATCATACGAGATTCTGAATGGTAAAAAACCCAACCTGAAATATTTACATGTATTTGGTTGTGTTTGTTATATTTTGAATGATAGGGACTATCTTTACAAGTTTGACCCTAAAAGTGACAAAGGTGTGTTCATTGGTTACTCACTTAACAGTCATGCCTACCGTGTTTATAACCTCAGGACCAAAACTGTAATGGAGAGTGTGAATATAAGATTTGATGATATGGCTAGTTTGTATACTCCTACTGATGATACTAACAGTGTAATTGAGATTCAGGAAAATACAGGAAACACCGATGCAGCACAAGTTGACCCTGAAGTTGAGCCCACTTCAGCGACAAACAAGGATACATCTTCCGATGAACCTGAATCTGATCTTGACGATTCAGAAATCCCAGCAGTAATTCAAGGAAGTGTTCGAAGAGACCCTCCGAAGAGAATTCGCAAAGATCATCCAATTGACCAAGTCATTGGAGATGTTCACGAAGGGGTCCGAACAAGAGGTAAAGCCATTATCAATCAAAGAAAAATGGTAAGGATGGTGTGTTTGTCGTGTGTCATAAATGAAGTTGGTAGTGTTGTGTTTATGTCCATGATTGAACCTAGGAATGTAACCGAAGCCTTAAAAGACGAGTTTTGGATTAGTGCAATGCAGGCCGAATTACTTGAGTTTGTGAGGAACAAAGTCTGGACACTTGTGCCCAGACCCTCTGGAGTAAATGTCATTGGGACTAAGTGGATATTCAAAAATAAAACTGAGGAATTTGAGAATATCATCAGAAATAAAGCTCGATTAGTTGCCCAAGGTTATACTCAAGTAGAAGGTATAGACTATGATGAAACTTTTGCTCTGGTTGCACGAATAGAGTCAATTAGACTTTTATTTGCCATTGCTTGTTACCTTAACATCACTCTTCACCAGATGGATGTTAAGGCAGCTTTTCTCAATGGTATTTTGGAAGAAGAAGCTTACGTGGAACAACCCAAAGGTTTTGAAGATCCAACAAATCCAAGGCATGTTTATAAATTACATAAGGCATTATACGGACTAAAACAAGCTCTTAGAGCTTGGTATAGTCGGCTAACTGAATTCTTGCTTGAGTTTAGATTTTCCAGGGGTCATGCTGATAGAACTTTATTCCTCAAGAAAGATAAAGACATGCTTACAATCGCTCAAATCTATGTCGACGACATAGTGTTTGGGTCAACAAGTGAGAAAGCTTTGAAGGAATTTGTTGAAGCAATGTCCACAACCTTTGAAATGAGCATGGTCGGTGAGCTTAGTAATTTCCTTGGACTTCAAGTCAAACAAAAGAAAAATGGTGTTTTCGTCTCACAGACAAAGTATGCCAAAAACCTTGTAAAGGAGAATGCAAAGCACATGAGGACTCCAATGAGCACAACTGAAAAGTTGTCAAATGATGCAGTTGGACCTGAAGTTGATCCAACTTTATATAGATCAATGATCGGGAGTCTTCTCTATCTAACTGCTAGTCGACCTGATATCATGTACAGTGTGTGTGCATGTGCTCGATTTCAGTCTTGTCCCAAGGAGGAACATCTTAAGGCGGTCAAAAGGATCATTCGGTATGTGGCCGAAACTTGTGAATTGGGTCTATGGTTCACAAAGGACACAACAACAGATCTTGTTGGATACAGTGATGCTGACTGGGCTGGAGAAATTGATGATAGACGGAGTACAAGTGGAGGATGTTGTTACTTAGGAAACAACCTCATCTCTTGGCACAACAAAAAGCAAAATTGTATCTCATTGTCCACAGCCGAGTTCGAATATGTGGCTGCTGAGAGCTGTTCAACTCAGTTGATATGGCTGAAGTCGATGCTGGATGATTATGGCCTAGAAAACGATTCACTAATAATGCTTTGTGACAATACAAGTGCCATCAACCTTGCTAAGAACCCTGTTCACCACTCCAAATCCAAGCACATTCATTTAAGGTATCATTTTATTAGAGATTTAGTCGAAAAGAAGTTATTAAAGCTAGAGTATATTAGTACAGATAATCAACTGGCTGATTTATTTACAAAGGCTTTAAGCTATGAGAGATTCTCAATTTTGAGAAAATCTCTTGGCTTGTGTTCAATATGAAAAATACAGTTGACCCAACTGTTGTCACAACTTTTGACATATCATCGTTAACTGTGAAGCTGAACAGATTCGAGGATGAAAAAGCCTATTTTAAGGTGAAACCATGATTGTTCTTATAAAATCATATAACTAGATCAAAGATCTTAGATAAATGATTTTTATGAGATTCTTTTGGTTATTCATCTATTCATCATCTGCTTCTCTTCTTAATAAGTTTTCTATGATGTATCAAAAGTTTTCTGATAAATAAATTTTTGTGACAATAATCGATATTTAAAAAATAAAAATAAAATTGAAAGTCAGTTGAATGCATCTGGAAGTGTATCTTACTCCTCCTTTAATATCTCATTTTGACTATATCTTTAATAATGTTGACTCCTATTTTTCTGGCGGGACGAATCTGTTTGTTACTCTTTTTTAAAAAATCTCGTCTCTTCCTTGCTTCTCTATTTCACTTTATAATCCATCCATAGCAGATTCTCGGTCTTATCACTCTTTATCACTCTAAAATTTTTCCCCAAAATCTTTTCGTCTCCTTTCATCTAAATCCCTTCATCGTTTCCAGCCCTCTGAACCCCTCATCGTCGCCGGTCACCATGACTCCGGAAAAACTCAAGCAACTTCAAGAGTTCATAAGCGACCCAGAAGCCACAGCTTATCTCCGACAACTCGCCACATTCCCCCCTCAACCAACCCTAACTCCACCGCCTCGTTCACTCATCCCAAATCCTTTCCGGTTGCTATCTCCGGAAACGTCTCCTCTTCTCCGACCGACGGTTCTTCTCTCACCGTCCCGAGGAAATGCCCCAATGGAAATATCCCCTGAGATGGGGAGCTGTGCAGAGGTCCAATCAACCCCTCTTCCACTTCCGGCTCCGGCACCGACCTCGACGGAGATCTCCTTCTCCCAATCGGAAAGCTCTCAGGCAATTATTCTTGCTCCTGACGGAGTAATTATGCCCATGCTTGACACGCCGATTCTTGCTTCTCTAGAGGAAGAGCCGCTAGACCCTCTCTCTCACTACACTCAACCGGAGTCTCATGATGGCGGTCCGGTCGAGGTTCTCTTCTCTGAGGTTGAAGAAGAAATCCCTGTTGATGCTCCTGCCAAGTCGCCGGTTGCCTCTCGGAAGAAAAAGATGGTTAAACCAAAGAAAACCCCTCCGCAGAGACGCTCTAAGAGGCTCCACACTACCGGCAGCTCTTCGAAGCCTCAATCGGAGCCTATCTATCTTGATAGCGACCCTGAAGCCTAGAAGAGTGAAGCGAAGGAGCTACAGGACGAGTCAGATGAGCATACACCTTCGGCTCAAGAGTTAGAATCCGAGGAGGATGTCGAGGAGGAAGAAGTCATAGCCTTCAAGAAAGGAAAATGGAAGCTCGCTCCTTCACCGCCATCTAAATCTCGGAGCAAGGCTGCCAAGAGGGCCAAGTGAAGTGTTGCTCGTTCTGCACCAGAGGACGACTCAGAATCTGACATTGAGGTATTGAAGGTTTATCCCCTCTTTTTTTATTCTGATGTTGGTAAAAGGAATTAGGAACATTTTAAGAGTCGGGAAATCTTGAATGATCGTTCTGTGGATTTGAAAGATTTTGCTTCTCATAATTTGGTTGTGTTTTTGGAGAAACGGAAGGTGCTTGGATCTGTGACATATGTGAAACCATTTGTGGCTGAGGTAGTTCGTCATTTTTATGCGAATTTAACTCATGAATTTAGTAATCACTCCTCGAAGTTGTACGGGAAGGTGTATGTGCGTGGGAAGGTTTTCACTATAACTCATTCACGTATAAACAAGTTCCTAGGTGTGCCTAATGTGGTTGAGAATGATGATGAAGTTGATGATGACTTTGAAGCCAATATGGCTGATGTTGTGACTGGAGGAAAGGCAGATCAGTGGGTTGCAAATAAGAAACCGAATAGGCTTGCCTCGGTTCTTACCTCACTATTTTCCACTCTTCACAAAATTTGTGCTTCGAATTGGCTACCTACCTCTAACACAACTACTGTACCGTTTGATCATGTGTGTTTGATGTATAAAATCTTCAAAGGGGAGAAAGTAAACCTAGGGCAGAGGATCTTCAATGCCATATCCGAGATTGCTATGACAAAATCCAACAAGAAGCTCATTGTTCCTTCCCTAATATTCAACATGCTGGTTGTTCAAGGTCTCAAGCTTACCAAAAAGGATGTTCTCTCCGATCGACTGCCTCTACAGATTGTCCAACAAGCCTTCCTTCCTGACACCCGCACAAGGGATCTTCCCTGGATTGAAGTGAATGACAAAGATGCTCCAACTGAAGAACTCTTTTGTTCTGTTCCTGTGTTTCTTTTGCAGGAACAAATTCATTTCTTGTCGGAGCAGATCACTATCTTTGAGAGACAGCGGCGTGTGATACAAAAGGTTCTTTCTTTCCAAAAAGGGGGAGATGAAGGACCAAGCTGTCAAAGGGGTGCAGGTCAAGATGCGGACGAGGAATGAAGAGCTGAAAGTTATGAAAGCTTGAAGAGCTTGAAGGCTGCAGTCTGTTGCAGTTAAAAAAAATTTCTTTTGTGGCTGGAAGAATTTCTAAAACAAACTAACTTTTTATTTGTTTTTTGCTTTGCTCCTGAACAACTTAACTTATTTTTGCTACTATTCTGATGAGGGATGCTATGTCATATTTGATTATGTTCTTTTGATGATCAATTTATATTGAAGTTGTTCTAACAGGGGGAGCAACTTTGATACTTAACCATAAAAGTTTATTTTGCATTTTGGTGGCAAGGGGAGCATTATGATCTGTGTTTATTTGTTTCAGAGGGAGAACCGTATTTTATTTAAGATTGTTTAGTTTTGGAAAGAAAGACAAAAAGGGGGAGATTGTTGGAACCGTTAAGTTTATATTTATCTATGATTGTTATTTTGTCTTTCTTTGATTTATTATAGGTTATTGTGTTGATTAAGGAAGTATTGGAGCATGCCAAGTTGACCGAGTCTTGAAGAAAGTCTTGGAGATAAAGTTCAAAGATATGTTTGTTCCTATATCTATGGAAATGTTGTTATGCTTGCGGCTAAAGTCAAGGAAAGATAGGAGTGCGGTTCGTGCGGTTCGTGCAAGTCATATGAGTGGAGATCAAGATATTAGTCTAGTATAAAAAGGATTTATATTCATAGATTAGATACACAAGTTCAGAGAGAATTATTCAAATTTTAGATTGAGTTTTGTATTCTGCAGATTTTTTACTAGATTTGGTTAAGACAACTTTAGTCTCAACTTTCTGTGAAGGAAGAGATAAAGTGTCTTAATATTTTAGTTAGTGTTTGTCTAGTAGTGTTTTTGTAATTCACATATTCTATATAGTGAAGATTTTGCCCTGAGGCATTTCGTGAGGTTATAGAAATATAATCTTGTGAAAATTTTAATCCGTTGTTCTATTTCTAAATTTCCGCTGCGTATGCAAAGTTGTTCCAACTTTGGAGCCAACTTTGATCACAACTCTGTTAAAACCGAGAGTTCGATTTCTTTAGAGAGGAAGAGAAATAGACGTTATTAGGAGTGTGGAATACGTAAAGTCTCTTAATTGTTTTATTTCTTGATTTTTGGAGGTGTTTGTCGCTAAAGGTGACAAAAAGAAAAAATAATAATTAATGGAAGAATATGGACGGGCCCTACTTGTTAAAAAGTGAATTATGTCAAAGGGCTCCCAGCGCAAGTAGTAAAAAAATGTTACACTTAAGAATTGAACCTGCATCACCAAAAAACTTGAAGAAAGTGATTTTCCACTGAACTAAGTGATTAATTGATAATATTTTCAACTATTTATCTATATATACATATATGGACCTATATACATTCGGGAGCCCTCGATTTTTCGGGGCCCTGTGCGGTCGCCCACCCTGCACACACTTAAAACCGCCCCTGAGTCTGCACCCATTCAGATGACTATTGTAGATTCAGTGCTAACAAATAAAAAATGGGAGGGAGAGAGGAAAATAAGGAAGAAAGCGATGTAAGACAACGAGGAGGTAATGTAATTAAGTCTACTTACTGTTAAACTAGATATGAATAATATTTTTTAAATTGATTACAAGAAACATTATTTTACTAAATGAAAATGGTTATTTTTTTTTTAATTATCACTTTAAGAGCATCCACTGATGTGCCAAATTTTTGGAATCGGAACCGCACCGTAATAATTACGATTTTCATTCCGGTTGAACAGCCGGTTCGATTCCGAATTAAAAACGGTTCTCAATATGAAGGCTCAATAGGTAAATGCCATGTTTTATAATTTGTTGGCCCATTGCATACCATAATATTGAGAAGCTCAAGGAAATTCAATTGGACCAGTCCATTTCAATATGTTGTCATTTTTCATTTTTTTTTTCATTATCAAGTTTTCAAGATATACTTAACTTCTAACTTATTTAAATAATTAAATTGAATCAAATTCAAACGAGTTCTCAATTAATTTAGTGATTAAACATAAATAAATAGCTTATTTTAAATATGTATATTTTTCACGGATCTACCCACGAAATAGATTAACTATTTGAATCCAATTCGAATCTCACACCGATAAAATGATATAACTTCTTGAACCGGTTTAATTGGCAGAGCTAGTAAATTTATAATTAGAAAGTAGATCGACCTATCGTACATAACTTAACTAGTCTACGTACTTCATCTTTCCACGAGTAGCCGCTAAGGATTCTCCTCATCAATAATACAAATAGGAAAATAAATTAAAGTTCGATCAGTTTCTTGTATAGAAGGTGAGCTAAGAATTTATTAAATTATTTGATTTTATTTGATGTGAAAAAAAAGTTAAAAAATCGAAATATATTAAACACATAAGCATGTCAAATAATTTAATTTACTTAATTCATATGTCTTAGACGATTGAAATAAAACAACCTTTTTATACGCGGTACACCACACATCCATCAATGCGATCCTTCGTGGAAAATTCTTGGTATAATTATTCATCATCAAATATCTATGCATTAATTTCTCATTGAGAGTGACTTATGCAAGTTAAAAAGTAAAAGTTGGATGTTAATACGTGTCGAAAGATAAAAACGTATATAGCATGATAAGACCAAACATAAGCATGATCAGTTAAGGATTGTGTTCAACACGAATATAAACATGATTCATTTTTTACAATACATGGACACGACATGAATACGGGTTTTATTATACCAACACCAAATGATAATAAAATCATAAAAATCAAATTCTGACAAAAAAAGGTTAAATAAATATGTTATATTATTAAACCTTTTGAACCCAATTTTCGGAGAAACACACGTAAACAGATTTTAGAGCATTTAACCTAAAACGATGTTATTTTTAATGGTTGGACAATCGACCTACTTATATTTCTCTATTCTCTACGTCAGTTTTAATTTTGCCTAAATTAAATTTACAAAAAATGTTAAGTTGGTATTTTCATAGCTGCAAATTTATAGCATCTAGGGTTTCTCAACAATCCTCGTGTTGTTCTAGCATCTAATATATCGAGTATACAACATAAATTCATGATGTGAATTAAAAAAAAAAAAAAACAAATTACTAATTGCAGCTAGAAGCCTAGCTAGAATCACGATATTTATACTATTTTTTATTTTACAAACAACTTCTACATCGTTACAAACGTAACATATTTTTGCTACTAAAATACCAATCATTTTTCAAGTCGAATTAGTCTAATGTGTCCGACAAACACATGCATTATGTACTCTTAAAATGATTAAATAAATACCTTAAAAATCACAAAATATACACTAATTTTTCATTTCAACCAAAAATTTATAGTTTTTTTTTTAAATTTGTTACACGGTAGAATTAGGTGTGATCAAGGATGAAAATATCCCGAAATATCGCGGATATATCGCAGATATATCGCGGATATTGACATTGCGATACGGATATTGGGGGAATATATTTTTTCCCGAGTATCGACGAGAAATCGCAAGATATCGCAGGATATCGCAGTATATCACGATTTTTTTTAATATTTCTATAATATATTTTGATTTTTATTTAATACTATATATTTTTGTGATCTTTTTTACGTCTTCAATGTAATTATTTGAGTTGCAATATTCTTTGCTTTATAAAGACATTCACTTTGCAAAAAAAATATAAGAGAAAGAAGACCGGGAAATCAACGGATGTCTTAGAAAGAAAAGTGAGATGCACGTGCACCGATTTTATTTTTTCATTTTTTCAGTTAGAGGACACGATGGACAAATCACTAAAATTTTTCTCCCCATATATCACACGAAATTGAAATCTAAGATTGAATATAAATTATTTGCCAAATCTTGATTCTATGAATATGAGTGGCACTGATCATAGTGATATGTCGCAAGATTCATATGCTTCTTACACATATGAGAGTTCACAAATTGATTGGACTGCTCAAAATGTGTATCAACAAAATAATTGGGTCAGTGGACATTATCCAATTCATGATGAAACTGTTGGAAGAAATCAAGAAACATATCAAGCGCATGTGCATAATTATATCCATAATTACTCGAACGTGATAAGTTGGTACCAATATTATTTAAAACAAGATGACATTTCATCTACTATATTTGAACCTCATAGATCCTCATTTTGATATTAATTATACTTTATAATGTTTATTTAGTCATTTTATGTTGTATTATGTATTATTTTGTCAAATGTATTATCTCATATGGTATTTATGATGTATTATTCATATATTTGCTTTCAAAATAAAATTCTATCAAAAAAAATTAGTGGAATGTGTGCATAATAATATGTCATAATAATTCATAAAATTTCATGCTAAATTTCCAAGATTTTAATATGATTTCCGTCATTTTTTTCAATTTTTTGCGATATTGATATGCGATATCGATATATCCGTCGATATATCCGTAAAATTAAAGTTGCGATATATGTTGCGATAGCAATATTTTCATCCTTGGGTGTGATATAGATATATATGTGGATGATAGAGTAGATACCAACTAGAAATACGTAGCTTAACGAAATTCATATCCTTTGGTAACTCTGGAGACTACGTTGATCATTGCTTTATCAAATATGATATATTTTTATATAAAATTATCATGAACATTGACATTGTGTCACGTTAGTAATATTTTTATATTGACGTGGCATAATCTCTTTTGATTATGGATAGTACCCGTGGAATTTAGTGGAATTACATGTTATCCTTTTTTTTTTTGCCCCTAGTGATGAATAACTTGTCACTCTCATCGATTATTTGACGTCCTCTATTTCACTACTTTTCTATCATGTTTGGTGTCTCATTTCGAGTTTGTTAATTTTTTTTCCCATTTTTCATTCGATTTCAATCTTTCACGGTTTAATTTTATTTTACAATCATTAACTAGAGTTTATCCTATCAATTAAAATTTATAATTATTTTTTACTATTTATTTTTTATTTTTCTACTTGATACTCCCTCCGTTTTTGAATAAATGTCATTCTAACATTTTAATTTTATTTCACAAAAAGTGTCATTCTACAAGTTCGAGACATAAAATTCTCATTTTTCTCATATTTGCCCTCATTTAATGCATTTAAACATATATAATTAACTCATTTAATGTATTCACACAAGAGTGTATTAGGTAAGTTAATTAGTTAATTAATTTGTGTGCATTCATCCAAAACGAGACTTAGGGGTGTATTGGATTGAGATTCTGTAGGATTTTGTTAGACTTTCAAAATTCGGGTATATTCAATCCATACTTTTAAAAGTCTTTAAAAATCCAGAGGTATTCAACACATATTTTAAAATGTCTATAAAAATCAAACTGTATTCAAAACTCCATGGACTTTAAAAAGTCAGTGATTCTATTGGATTTCACGTTTAAAAAAATACAAATGTTGAAATTTGAAATTTGCACATGAGATTTTCATGAATTTTTAAAACCCAGCGCGCGGTATACTCCAGCGGCCGCTGGTTTTAATTTACTCGTTGATTGACTTCCAACGGCCGATGGGTTACATATTCAGCGCTCGTTGTGTCCCAACAAGCGCTGGGAAGAAGGATTTCAAATTCATTAAAATTGTCCGAAATCCATACCTAAGTCAGAGAGATTACATGTGAAGTATATGGATTTTATAAATCCATGAATTTCTTTTAAAATCTAATAAAATCCCAATCCAATATATCCTCCTTAAACAGAAGCTGGGGAGTAATTGATTATTATGGTGAATTATTTCACAATTATTTTTATTTATAAATATTAGTTATGATTGATTATATCAGAATATTTTTTTATTTTTATAATAAATAACATTAAAAATAATAAATTTAATGATGGAACTTAATAATTTGTTATTTATTATTGAGAGGAAAATTGGACCAGCCTCCACTTTCACAACCAAGAATTTCACAACATATCTACCCTATTAAATCAACCCAACCAGCCGGAATCTCTCGCAGCGTAAAAAATCATCACAAACGCCACCGTAAAAAAGGACAACGCAGACATCGTGAGTGAATCTCTTCTTGCCGGATTACACTCTCACTCTTCTCTCTCTCTATCGAAATTGCAACCAATTTTACTCCCCACGCACTAAATCTTGCTTTTTGTCTCCAAAATCTCAATCTTGGACCTCATCCCTTTGTAATCCAGTCATTTTCTTGGTATTTTCCCTGAAATTTCCAATCTTTTCCTCAAAAGTTCAGATGGGCTTCTTTTTATTCTGAGATTCTTGCTTGTTTTCCTCGAAAGATCGCATATTTGCTTCAAAATTTTATCTGGGCCACCTTCAATATTCTGAATTTATTGCGAAATTGAATTGAATTCTGCCCCAAATGAAGGTCCACCCGTTGCCCGGAAAACGCAACATCACGCTGCGATACGACATCGCATCGGTGCTAGCGCAGGCCAATATCTGCCGGCAGAAGAAGCTACGGCGGCTGCCGCACATCTTCGCGAAGGTTCTGGAGCTACCTTTCCACTCCGACGCCGACGTTTTGATCATGGAGACCCCCGATTCCCTCATTTTCACGGCGGCCGCCGACGGAATCGGCGGCGACGTCAGGGCCGATGCTGTGGAGATCTACCCTGGGGTTACTAAGGTTGTTATAAGGGGGAATGGACTTGTTGACGTTTCTGGGACTGAATTGGAGCTCGATTTGTGGCGGTTTCGGCTGCCTGCTTCGATGCGGCCGGAGCTAGCCTCGGCGGCGTATGTAGACGGCGAGCTGGTGGTGACGGTGCCGAAAGGGGCGGAGGAGGATGGTGGCGCTGTGGTGGATGATGTTGGAGATATTGGAGGTGGGAGGTTTGTTTTTGTACAGTAAAACAAAAGGGAAAAAGGGAATTACTTTCGCCTTATCTCTGTTCCACTTTTACTTTGGGAATTTACTTCCTTTATGTTGAAATGCAAGAGCTTATGCTTTTTTAATGAAGTGAAGAATATTGAAAGCTGAAATGAAATGAATGAGTATTGGCCTTGGTTATATTCTTGCATCATTATATTATTGGGTTGTTGATCATTTAAGCTTGTATCAAGTTTTAAAGATCAGCTATTTGGTTTTGTGTTGATGGTATTCAAATTGCAAAAGCTTCGTGTTTTCGTCTGTTATTCGGTATGGCTTTGTCTTGTGTTCATCTATGTAGAGGATTTAGTATGGCAGAATATAAAAAAATGGTTATGCTTTCATTCTATTGAAATGAAATTCTCTATGAGTTCTGAAGATTATTTCTAACATAAAACTCTTATGTTACTTAATGCTGGTCCTTTTTCTTCCTGTGTCTGCACGATTTGGATAGTTATATTGTTCTTTGGGATGTTTGGATTTGAATCTGAGCATGTTAATCTGATAAAATTCAAGTTTAATGAGCCTTCTTTGTATGCCTTGTGTGAGGGTTGGATGCTACATAGGAAATGGTCGGGATAGAGCAGAGGACTGAAAATCCTCGTGTCACCATAACTATAATTAATTGATATGAGGTGAGATGTCATTGTTTAGATTGTAATTTTTCTTGCTTGAATCAGCTGATCTTATGTCTTGTATTGTCACATTGCAGTTGCTCATAGATAAGAGTTCCATGATAAAATTGAATTATTTGTGTCATAGGCCAGGCATGTTCTTGTAGAACGGGTCTTAGTTGTCGCCCTTTTGTTATTGCTTCTACTCGTTCGTGTTTCCTGGCACTAATATGAGGAGAAATTATTTTCTCAACGCTGTACAGTTAGTAGGTTTTGGATTGAGTCAATTGACTAGGAGGTTGCACTTCATCTATCCGTGCCTCTTTGCTACTGCACTCCTACATTTCATGCTTGGCCTTTTCAACTGTCTGAATTCTTATGTAGAGCAGGAAATAATTATCTCTTGCTGAGAGGTCTACTAAAGCTATGCAGTTGCTGTCGTCTATTCTATTCTTGCCTTGTAATCGAAATTGTGAACTTCCTGCTCCATGTCTTTGCTAATACGTTGCAGGTGTTGCCGGGTAGAGCCGTAGAGGATTTCTGATTCCTATTTTCAATTCCAGATCTTATACTCACACTCCATCAGACCTCAGTAAGTATGGAAGATGTCTTCCATGCCGGTGCCATTTCCCTGCACTCTCCGAGAAGGTTTGCTTTGATTGTAAGTCGGGTTGTTGGGAATTCGCTCGTAAGTTATATTATTCTGCTTGTGATGGTTTCTTGACTCAGATGAATTGTTCATGTTGAGAACCACATAGATGATCCATCATAATCGATATAGACTATTAGATTATTCGTAAAGCATGTGAATTCCCCCACAAAGCCACTAGCTTCACCACAATCTTCGATCATTTTAGTTGATGTGCACAATTATATGCACTTCTGATTGCTACTTTCACCAAAAAACACATACCAATCTTTATAAATTGAGTGTCTCTCTCTCTCTCTCTCATTGAAATGTTACTTGGCAGGATCTAGTGCTGTTTCAACGATGTTTTTGTTTTGTGTTGAGAAATCTCATGTGTTGTCTTAATCTTTGGAAAAGTTGATGAAAGTTTGTGGGGACTTGCGATTTGCTCATTTTCTGCCTACTTTTGTCTTTGTTTATTTTTGTGGATTGTTGATGGCCATTGCCAATGATTTTACGACAGATTTGTGTTATGTTTCTATAACCTTATGTAGCATTGGTAATTTTAATATATGACTTTGTAAAAATTTCCGGTTAATCTCATTTGTCATCTCTTAACTCCTTTTGTGACATGATTGCGTTACGTGTATATTGTTGATTTATTTATTATATGCAATTGCATACATTGGTCATGATTTTTGAACTCGTGACAATCAATTCTTGTTCTTTTTGGTTCATTTATGCTATAAACCAAATAGTTAGTTGGTCATGCGATAAATTTGAAAAAAATAAAATAAAAAATTACGAGATTGATTGTCAAGTTGAAAATATGCGAAAGTCGAAATATTTTTGTTAAAAAATTCGAAGGTTGATCATCAAATTGTTTCTTACAAATTACTTCTGCAAAATTAATATTTTTTTTAAATAAGGGTTAATTGATTTAAATATCACGAACTATTCATGATTTTTGATTTTTAACATGAACTTTAAAGTGTTGCCTCCACAACATGAACTTACATTTTTTTTTTGCAATTACAACACCAGTTCAAAATTGAGTGCAATTACAAGCACAAAAATTATACGAAATACTTAATCTATTGAATATTTTTTAAATAGAGATTGAAGAGATAAATTTAGAGGTGTATGCATGCACATCACACTTATACACATTAGTGCTACGTCAATTATAATTGAGTGAAATTCAAAATGATGTTACAATTGTAAAAAAAAATGTAAGTTTATGTTGTATATATAACATTTTAAAATAGATTAAGTATTTCATATAATTTTTGTGCTTTTAATTGCACTCAATTTTGAACTGATGTTGTAATTATAAAAAAATGTAAGTTCGTGTTGTGGAGGCAACATTTTAAAATTTGTATTAAAAACCAAAAATCATGAATAGTTCATGATATTTAAATCAATTAACCCCTTTAAATAATTATACATTATTATTAAAATCTCAATTTGATAAATTATTACTAAAATGAATTAGTAGCGCACAAAGTTGAGCTTAAAACCTATCTAAACTCCACCTTTTATAATAATAATAATAATAATAATAATAATAATAATAATAATATCACGAAGAAGGTACTTATTTTAATTAGAGTTAATGCTGTTGAAATTGTTGGATCAGGGTTTCATCCTTTTGATTATTTTGTTTTGTCTTTATTTATTCTATGTTATTTTGCAGATAAGTTAGTTGAGAAAAGATTTGAAACGTGAGCCTTTGACGTTTCCAAGAGATAAGAACTGAAGATTTGTTAGTTCCTAACGTGGTGGGAAGTTGCGTGCATGGCGGCGTGAATCTAGGATTGTGGAAGAAGTGAGTAACGTGTATCATTCAAGAGTAGTGAGCAAGCAACTAGCTTAGTATATATATAGGAGTCATTTTTATACTCAGATAGATAGAGTTTTACGGATTTATTCAGAGCATACGTAATTTGAAATAGATCCATATTGTAGTGTCTTTGAGTATTAGTTAAGACAACTTTAGTCACAACCTTCTGTGAAGGAAGAGATAAAGTGTCTTAGTTTTGTTAGGATTTTCTCGAAGTGTTTTTGTAATTCACATATTCGTATAGTGAAGTTTTTGCCCAGAGGCACTTCGCGAGATTATAGAAATATAATCTCGTGAAAATTCCAATCCATTGTCTGTTTTCTTATTTTCGCTGCGTATACAAAGTTGTTTCAACTTTAGACACAACCTTGATCATAACTCTGTCAGAACCGAGAGTTCGATTTTTCCAAATGCCATGTTTTATCTCGAATTATTAATAATTTTTCAATTCTATCACAATTTTAACTATTTTGTAACATTTTCATGTTTTTACAATGGCTCCGTGGAAGAATAATTATTATTTTTTTTAAATATTTTTCACTCGTATCATAACCTTGACTACTTAACTTTTTCATTTATGTGATGTGATTTGATGGAAGAATATACATACAAACATATATACACACACGTCTATATATATATATTCGGATTGATATATTTAAATTGTCCAAAATTAAGTTATGGGATAAAATTGAAAACAAACAAAAAAAGGAGGATATAAATGATAAATTCTTAAAATTATGATAGAATTGAAAATTGTTAATAGTACGAGATATAATACTAATCCTTTTAATTTTGTTTTTTGTTTTTTGAGAAAATCCTTTTAATTATATTAATCATTGCGTGTGATTATCAAAGAAGAAAATAAACCGAAAAAAAAAATCCAAGTGTAAGTCGCTATGTTGCTGACGTGTACTATTCATATCTACGTGGCAGCCACCGCGCATGCATGATTCTCAACCGCCATGAAAACTTCAATTAATTATTTCCCTACCACCCAAAGCCTATATATTAATTTTTGTCGATTTCAAATCATCAAAAACGTAAAATCACTGAAATTAATTAATTAAATTTGCAGTGCTACTCTTTTGTTGAGCAAATCATGAGTCAAGAACAGCCGCAAAGGTCGCCGGAGCCCGTGAAGTACGGCGACGTCTTCAACGTCTCCGGCCAGCTGGCTTCGGAACCCATCGCCCCACAAGATGCCGCCGCCCTGCAGGCGGCGGAGGAAGCCGTCTACGGCAAGACCCTAGAGGGTGGTCCGGCCGAAGTCTTGCAGTCGGCCGCCGACTTCAACGAGCAGCGCGGCGCCGTCGGCCACGACGACATGACCGACGCCGTGAGAGACCGTGGCGCCACCATTATTGAAGCTGAAGTGGCCGGCTATCGTGTTGTTACTGAAGCTGTTGGCGGACAAGTAAGCCCTCCGTTTTTTTTCTTTTTCTTTTTGTTTTTTGAAAACCAATTCTTATGAATTATTCTTTTTTTTTTTTAATTGAAATTTTTGTCTTTGGTAATTAATTCATGTAGAGATGAAATCATTCGATGCTTTCTTGATGTTACATCCGATGTTTGAATTTTTTTGGTGATGATCATAACATTTGTTCGATTGTGTTAATTACGAAAAAAATTGCAACACAAATTTAATACATTGTAATTACAACACAAATTTACAATTTTTTCTAACTAAAAGTATACAAATGTTTTTATTCAAGTGGAGCGAAAAATTGATGTTAAATTTTGTATCGTAACAATTGAACGGTAATAATTGATGTTAAATTTTGTATGGTAACAATTCAATTGTAATTATATCATTTTAAAATTTGTGTCTAAATCGCACTAAACATTTTTTTTATTTTTTTGTAATTGATATAATATCTTTTATATATATATATATATATATATAAAATATAAGACATGAAACACTAATTGTGGAACTTTTATGATGTACATTTTCATCTAGAAAAAGTTATAATGCATTTTTGGACACCTGCATGCATCTTATATTTATAGGAATAACTTCCTAAATATACTATATTAACAATATACAAATCAAAATGCATGTATAAATTAAGAAAAGGAAGAAAAAAGTCCCTCAAAAATAAAAGAGAGGAAGAAAAAAGGCATAGATTTGATCTATTTGTCCAAATTTGCAGGTAGTGGGGCGATTCGGTCAGGCGACGGAGGAGATGCAAGCGGATCAGCGTAAAACCGCCGACAGCGAGTCGGTCACCATCGGAGAAGCGCTGGAGGCGACAGCTCTTGCCGCCGGGGACAAGGCGGTTGATCAGAGCGATGCCGCAGCAATACAGGCGGCGGAGGTCCGCGCCACCGGGCTCGGCCACCTCGTGCCCGGAGGCCTAGGCGCCGAAGCCGGATCTGCGGCTGTGCACAACCTGCAGACGACCAAGGAGGAGGAGAAGGCCACTCTCAGCGACGTTTTAATCGTAAATCTAATGCGTTCTCAAATTTGAATCGTTGATCGTATATTTCTTCGGATTTTTTTTTTCATTTCTTGATTGGTTGCATATCGTGTTTGAATTTTGTTAGGATGCAACCGAAAAACTGGCCGGCGATCGGGCCGTGACGAGGGAAGACGCGGTGGGGGTGACTTATGCGGAGACGAGGAACAAGCGAGATCCCGCCACGCACCCGGGCGGCGTGGCCGCCGGTGTCGCGGCCGCGGCGAGGCTTAATCAGCAGAAGTGAAGTTTGTCACTTTTTTTTAAAAAATGGGAATGGTATGTAGTGTTGTTTTGTTGGTTGGAAATAATGCGTGAGGCCTCTTTTTGCTCCTACTCAATATTTGTATAAGTGTGTTTATGGTTTTAGAATATAAAATTTTGTTATCGATTTGGGTATAATTTATAATTATATGTTTAGCCTCGTGATATTAGAGAAGCAAATAATGTCATCAAGAAATTTGATTAGCAAATTGAAATGGTGTGCATGCCTGTGTTATTGCTACGTCCATGAAGTATAATTTGTATTATGAACGTTTTTGGGTTCGATTTTAAAGTAAAACAAAAAAAACATTGATCTTACTCGAAAGGAATATTATGTGCTCTCCCTACAAGTACTCATTTATCTCTCTTTTTTTTTAATTAGGGAAAGAGCCTTTAAAAAATGAACTAGAAAACGAAGTTGATGCAATACAAACCACAAATGCAGATATATATTTTCACAATTTTATATTTAAGGAAATATATTTGAACATAAATTCGAAATGGGAGCTATGTAGAATTTCACCAAGAACGGATGTAACTAAACATAACAGCAAACAATAGAGAAATTTAGACGCGATTCAAAGCACAAAATCTATTGACTCGTCCCCAAACAAAATGGGCACATTCTAAATCCATAACAAAACTGAAGTCAAACCCAAAATTTAAATAAAAAACAGAAACATTGCCAAACTCAACCAATATATGTTATATCTTTGCTAAAGGGGGAAGAGGCTTGAGACAAACACGACATCCATAGAGATGTAGAGAGAAGATGATCATCGCTTCTTCGACACACCGACAGTCTTTCCCCTGCGACCGGTAGTCTTGGTGTGCTGTCCACGAACACGAAGACCCCAGTAGTGACGGAGACCACGGTGGTTCCTGTGAGTATTACGTACAAACAAATGTGAGATGACGAAAAAAGAAATAAGGTGTAGTGACAAAACTACTGGAAACTCGAATATAATCTAACCTGATCTTCTTCAAACGCTCGAGATCATCCCTTAGCTTCATGTCCAAGGCATTGGATGTCACTTGAGAGAACTTTCCGTCCTTGTAATCCTTCTTCCTGTTCAGAAACCAGTCTGGGATTTTGAACTGTCGAGGGTTTGCCACGATTGTCATCAAGCCATCAATCTCAGCAGACGAAAGCTCACCAGCCCTGTACAAGTTATATATCTAACAACTATTAGACTACTAATTCTAACCTTCATATGGAAATAAGCAACAACAATAAGGGAAAATGCAACTACCAGGTTCGTGTTAACCCGAAAATGGAGAAACAAAAGGCGTAATTAATTCTAGACATATTTTAGACCACTTATACTATATGAAAAGACATTTCTTGCATTTTCAACCTAGTGAAACTACTATGTTCAGCTGAAAGCCATAAAAAAGATCTAAATACAAACCAAATCATGGCATACTGAATCTAAATCAAACTGTGTTTAGTTAAATATACTACGACGACGTTGCACAGCTAAAGAAGATTGCAGGAGAGATAAATCTCAGAATTAAAATGAAGAAATACAAGCAGCTGCAGAAACATACTATTTCAATTGATCTATTAGAAATATGCAAGGCTGAAAAAACACCCCATAACCTAATTCTTAAATTATTTAACCCAAAATTCCTAAGAAAATGAAACCAAACAGAACAAGCAACTTGAAAAATCGAATCCAAATCAGATTCATTTCAAAATTAAGACTTTCATGCTCAAAAACCGAAAACAAAACATACTATTTCTAGCTATAGATAATCTTAAAAACACACACAGCTGCAAAAACTACCGATAACAAAATTCATAAATTATGTATCCTCAAATTCCTAGTAAAATTAAACCAGTCACAACAGGCAAAATTAAAAAAAAAGCAAATAAAAATCAGATTCATTTCAAAATGAAGACTTATAGACTCACCTAACTATTTCAATCTAGCTAGAATGATTAAACCAATCACCACAAACAAAAATAAAAAAGAGGACAAAACGGACAATGAAACATTCAAAATACAGAAAAATCAATCAACTTACGCACTAAACCAGAGAGAGAGAGAGAGAGAGAGAGAGAGAGAGCAAACCTCTTGTTCATGTCGACGTCAGCTTTCTTACAGACGATGTTGGCGAAACGACGCCCGATACCCTTGATCGAGGTCATGGCGAACATGATCTTCTGCTTCCCATCGACGTTGGTATTTTGCACACGCAGAATGTGCTGAAATTCCTCATTAGCAACCAGCGACTGCAAAAATTCACAATTCCGTCACCAGTTAGCATAAACAGTACATCATTGAATC
Source organism: Perilla frutescens (assembly GCA_026008535.1). Lineage (NCBI taxonomy): Eukaryota > Viridiplantae > Streptophyta > Magnoliopsida > Lamiales > Lamiaceae > Perilla > Perilla frutescens. The sequence goes on from BRKX01000018.1 coordinate 45,358,236, forward strand.
ACAAATCAAAGAATTATTCATCGGAGATATCAAAACGGAGGCGACGCACCATTGCTCAAGGCTCTAGGGTTCAGAGTTCTCTGATAGCGCCGGTCGCGTACGAAATTCTAAAACCCTAATTTGAGAGTGGCGATAACATACTTCTTATATAGATACACCCTAATTTAAGCCCATGAAGTTTGGGCCAGTCAATTGAATGGGCCTACTGTTCATATTTTAATAAATTGAAGCCCATGACTAGTCACTTTAATTTGATTTCTTATATTAGAAAAAATTAATCTTTATTTTATTTCCTTTGAAATAAAATTTAATTTCTTATTTCCATAATTGAATCTTTACAAGTAAAATATTTTTTTTCTATACACATATGATATAGTTTGAAAAATTGCAATTCAAAATAATAGTCAAACTATTTTTTTTTTTTTTCATTTTGTAAGAATTCTTTTTTTTTTTTTAAATAATATCATAATTGCCAATTGTCATGATTTTTATGATTGTAGGTGGCATAGAAATCCGAGCATTCTTTAATATGCTTAGAAAATCCATGTTGCTCATGTTTTGGTGCAGAGTGTGTGGAGTAGGGCTGAACAATTGGTCGGTTTAAATATTCTTTCCTTATTATTACTCATGTTCAAAGTTTATTTTGAGCTATAATTTGGATTGAAATCCGTGAAATGAAACTGCGTAGGATGTATTATGTCAAGTGTCATTGATACAATGACATCGGATAATATCTTATTGACTTGGAATTGAATGAAGATGACATTTGAAGGTACATAATTATTATAAAATGCTTCTTTGTTGTCCAATATCTTGCAACAGTATGATTAAACTTGATCAAATGAAGCGTTAAGAATATTTGGAGTTCAGAGAAAAATGTAGAATTACACTAGATCTATATAAGCTTATATTAGTGTAATACCCAGCATCTTAATTACTGTTTAATTACAATTAAGTGAGTGATTACTATACAAGTACAATAATTTTTAATCAGATTAGGGTCGAAAGTATCTGTTAAGTTTCATTGAATTCAAGGTCAATTAATTCTCATTTCAGTATGGAAAGCCGGAATCATAATTTCAGATAAATTTGATTCATATTCTTTTAAATTACGGTGTGTAATTATTGTGAATTAGATATTCTGATAATTAGTTCAGGAATGGGAGAATCAGATATTCTCCATTCATTCAATGTTTAAATTCAGATAATTAATCAGAGTATTTTTAAATAGAGAGAATTAAATATTCTCTAGTTCCGATATTTTAAATATTGAGGTTATAAAATCGGTAATTTTTTAAAATCAAATAATTTTAGATAAATTATTATTTTGAAGTAAGTGAATTATTTTAGCAATATCGGTTTAGTTCGAGATTTTTTCGGAGACGAACAATATCACGATAATTGAACAATCGGTATTTAAACTGGGTATTGCAAAAGTCAACTCCTAAGGATGAGAGGCCATGCCTCCCCTCATCTCTCCCCATGCCCCTCCCACATTTTTCATTTTCCCCAAATCAACCAAAATAGCAAAATAGATATATTGTATTGTATAGAAATATATAGTCATAGCCAAGCCATTCTTCTCCATTTATTCTTGCACACATTTTCGAGAGAGAGAGAGAGAGATCAAGGCAGCTATATCTTCTTCTTCTTCTTCTTCTTCTTCTTCTTCTTCTTCTTCTTGTGGAATGTCTTAGAGAGAGAAAAAGCAGCCCTCATTTCATCATGTTCTCCATTTCATCTTCTTCCAGCAGCAGCAGCAGCTTCTCCATTCTTCATCATCTTCCATTCACTTCTTTTTCTACACAAAGTATCGAGAGAGAGAGAGAGAGAGAGCAGCAAAGGAAGAGGAGAAGTTGCAGCCGAAGGCAAGTTTGTTCCCAGCTGTGTCCATCGCCATTTTCACCGCTTTTCAAGTTTTTCCGAGTCATTTTCAAAAGGTATTTTCGAAACCGTGTTATGTGTTTTATTTACGATCCAAAGCAAGATAGTTGAAGTTTTGAGATGTGTTTTTATGATTTGAAAAAGCTTGTGTATCGAGTTCATGGATGTTGTGAAGTTGTGTATCGAGTTTCATGGCGGTCTATCGTGTTCTCGGCCTCATTTCCGCGCGGGCGCGGGGACGAGCGCTAGGGTTGTTCATGGGTAGGGTAGGGTACGGGTATGCCTTTCCCATACCCTACCCTATGGAATTTTATCCTACCCATATCCTACCTTATTACTCTATTTTTCAAAGCGGGTAGGATAAGGGTATTACCCTACGGGTAAACGGGTTACCCTTTAATAAGAAAAAAATTATCCTTTTTTACCCTACCCTATAAAATATAATTTTATAAAAATTAAAAAAACTAATATAAAGTATCTTAATATAACTTCACAACATAAAGATTAAAAACATAAAAGAATACATATTGTTGAATAAGTTTAGTCCTATGAAACTCCCTCCACTTCGTTGGTGAGGAAGTACTTCTTTCAGCGTGTGAGCCAACTCTTGAGCAAGACTTCGTCTTTCATTTCTAATGTATCGCGAGGAGCTCTCTGAGTAGGTAGCCTCGCTGTCTGAATACGAACTGTGAGTTCTGGCCATAATCCTATTAACAAATCCATTAGTTGAGCTGAACGAAAATTGAGAAAGAAAAAAAAAACAACCAATAACATTTATTTTATTATTCCAGAGTGAACATTTTATTTGGGAGACATAGATTTTTTTTTTAACAAAACATCATAATCAATTAATAACTATGATTTCATCTTCCGGCACTTTGGCTACTCCACTTGGCCCAGCAGCGTTATGCACCCCAACATCATTCGAGCCCACCTCTGAGCTTGCATCCTTCTCATCCTCGTAGTCTTTTCCATAAACCTTCTTGTGCCACCAAACCAAAAGATCTTTCAAGAATGCCTTCACATTGAAAACTCCTTCAACTCCCACTTGGTAATCAATGTATCTCTCAAAATACTTATCCCCCTTGTGCCTCATAAATGTTTGGAGTTTCTCCACAATGTCATAGGCTGCATCGACAGCCCTTCGACCTTCCCCGGCCCTTTCCACTTTCTTCCAGAGTCTAAGTAACTTCCTCAGGTTCCATTCAGTTCCTCGTGTTCCTTTCCATACGAAGGACTCCAATTCATTCCACCAGTACTCCTCTCGGGTCAACACCGGGGTCCTAACAGCGCGAGGCCTGGATTCAAACTTCCCCAATGGTCCTCTCTTCATCTATCACACAGTTCGGGATTATTTTTCAAGAAAACAACATTACATGCAATTTATCATGACAAAAATATAAACATTGTACCTCTTCCCGGTGCGAGGTGGCGGACGTGATGATGGTGTTTAAATTTTTTTTATCAAGTCTACAGAAACGTAGACCCGCTCTGATACCAAAACTGTCACGCCCTAATTTTCATAAAATAAATAATAACAATAATTAATAAAAGATAATAGAACATTACTTTATTAAATAACATTACAATATTTATTCAGAGTTTTTCAGCGGAAATATTAAAAGATAAATATTTATTTTGTTGACGACCATCATCTCGTCACGCGGATCCATCGCCCGACATCAACCTGAAATGAATAATAGTTTTGGGGTGAGTACTATTAATCCAGTGGTGACGACATTTATCCAAATTATACAATTATAAAAATTTAAACTGTAGATAGCCCTAGGCTAAATTCAGGACATATGTAGCTCATCGGCCAATAATAATTGTAACCCGTATGTTAATAACTATGAACCTGCATAAAAATAATAATAAGGATAAATACAAAAATGTGCGTCACATTGATCCCCCACCTTGACTTGAACTTTTGACTTGAAAATAGTAGGGTGTTATTTAAGTTCACGCGCGGCCTAATAATAAAATATATAAACATTAACATAAAATATAATAAATAAATTAATAATTAAATAAATATGTAATGATGCCCAAAATCCCAACCACTCTCGGCCCACTTGGAACTACCAACCTAGCCCAACTAAAAATAATAATCCAAGCCCAACTCAAGCTATCTTATTCACTAATGCAATTAAACAACAATCATTCTCCCTCTCCCTCAAAACATAACTCTCGACCAGCCTCACCCCCAAATCATTCTCTCTCTCTCTGCTTCGGCCGTCTCTCACCAGAAATCTCAGAAAAAAATAAGAAACCCAAAATAGAACAATCATCTCTCCCCCTCTCGACTCTCCCGGCCACAAACCGAAAATTTCACAAAGCCCACTCTCTCCCCAACCTATGCTACTGATGCCATGAAGGTCACCCGCTAATGAAGATTAATTCAACATAGCAGCTGCCCATAACCCAAATTATGACGCCGGTATAATCATCGCCGCCTCTACTTCACTCCATGCCTATATGAAATGCAAACACTCCAGAAAAACTATATATATATATATATATATATATATACCTCAGACAAATCTTTTTGCTTCTTAGAATGCTTTACTAGAAAAGTGTTTTGTAAATGATTGTGTGATTTGATCGAGAGTATAGAGCCCCTTTTATAGTGAAATTTTTGCAGTTGAAGGGATTGAGATTAAGGAGGAGTATTAGATTGAGATTTCATTGGATTTCGTTGGACTTTTAAAATCCGGGTGTATTCAATCCAGACTTTTAAAAGTCCAATGAAATTCTGGTGTATTCAATCCAGACTTTTAAAAGTCCAACGAAATCTTGGTGTATTCAATCCAGACTTTTAAAAGTCCAACGAAATCTTGGTGTATTCAATCCAGACTTTTAAAAGTCCTTTAAAATTCTGCGGTATTCAACAATCCACGGACTTTAAAAAGTCATTGATTTCGTTGGATTTCAGCTGGATTTCACGTGAAAATTACAAAGGATGAAATCCGACCTCTGGACATGAGATTTCGATGGATTTGAAAAACCCGGCGAGCGCTGTGTCCCAGCGGCCGGTGAGGAGTTGAAATCGGGCACCCCAGCCGTCACCCGACTCCAGCGGCCGCTGGTCTTGCAGATGATGGCACTCCAGCCAGCGGCCGCTGGGATCAAGGTCGCTTGATTCTAGCGGCCGCTGGGTTTAATTTTTTTTTCAGATACACCGATCGTTGTGTTCCAACGAGCGTTGGCGAGATGGATTTGAAATCTATTGAAATCGTCCGAAATCCATACACGAAATCCGCCAGACTCTGCGTGGAGTTGGGAGACTCTATGTGGAGTCTTGGAGACTCCATGTGGAGTCTATGGATTTATAAAATCCATAAAAATCCATGGACATTTTAAAGTCCAACAAAATCCATCAAAATCCTAATTGAATACACCCCCCTAATTGTAAGATATAAATTTCTGAGATCGTGAAAAGTGAGAAGGCTCTGTGAATCCAAGAGGTTTTTGCCGTTTCAAAATCGAGAAGGTTCCAAAATAAAAATCTCGACTGAAATCTGCAGATTTACGGGGAGGTAGAAAGCATTGAGATTAGGGCAAAAATTTGGGTTTAGGGATAATTTTGCATTTGGGCTTGCATAAAAAAATACTTGATTATTTGGGCTCAAATAAATATTTGGGCTGGAATTTAACAATAATTATTGGGTCATCTCAATGAAATGTAGAATTTAAGCTATTTGGAAGAATGAATCAAACAATTAAAATAAATAAATAAATAATAATAATAATAATAATAATAATAAAATCATATAATAATATTTATGATGATAATGGTCATAATAATATAGTTAAAATATTGGCGCGACTTATAGGACATAACCAAAATATAACATGCATGTTTGGAAAATAATATTTTAATTAAAAAGTTTCGGATCGCTACAACTTGGCCACTGGTGCTAAAAGCAGACTCTGAAGCAACCGTAGAAACAGGAATAGCAAAAAAATCTCTTGCAATCAAACGTAGAGTGGGATGCTTAATCCCTTGTGTTTTCCACCAAGTTAATATATCAAAATCTGAATCATTAGGCAACAATGGCTCTTCCAAATAAGAATCAAACTCAGACCTCTCTTGAGCAACAGCTGATCCAGACAAATAAACTCCAAGAGACTCAATACCCCCAAAAATATTATTGGTTCCACGTACACTAGAAGAACTAGAAGATGATGACTTGCTTCCAACTGTTGGTTTCGGACAAGAAGCCTTGTACTCTTTTTCAATCTCATATATAATTGTACGAACTTTCTCCTTTTCATTTTGAGTTTCTTCTCTATAAATCTGATCAAAGTAGTAGTCAATGGTTTTGAATTTGAACCTCGGATCCAAAATAAGTGTAATTGAAAAGATTGTATGGATGTCTTCCCAATATTTTTTGAACTTTGCAATCATAATGTTTGCCATCAACTGTACTATAACATACTCAGACACAAGCCATCCATCTATTTTAAGTCTAATCTCACAGATATAGATGAAAATCTTATTCGCAGTGGGACATGAAGTAGCAGAAAATATTTCAGTCAAAACATAAAAAAATTCCAACTTCTCACAAATTTCTGCAGCAAGCAACCAATCGTGTTAAGTAGGCAAATTCTTATATGCTGAATTACGTTGCTTCAAATGGGGAAAAACATTCTTATATCGAAGGGCAGAGCTCAACATAAAATATGTCGAATTCCATCGAGTTTTAACATCTAGAGCAAGTTTTTTCTTATGGCTAATATGCAATTGACGAGTAGTTTCTTCAAATTTTTCTACTCTTTTTGGTGTTGCTGTCCAATAATATTTTTGGTGTCGCTGTCCAATAATACACACTTTCTCGAATTCTCTCAATGCTACCTCCAATAGCATCTAACCCATCCTTAACAATTAGATTTAATATGTGAGCTGCACAACGCATATGCAAAAATCTTCCATCCAATAATAATGTATTAGGACTAAACTTGTTCAGTAAGATGGACAGGAAATCGATAATAGCATCGTTAGTACTACAGTTGTCTAAAGTGAGAGTAGACAACTTATGATCAGTATTCCAATCGAGCAAGGAGTCAAACATAACATCAGCAATTACTTCAGCCGTGTGTGGACAAGGAACATACACAAATATGCCAATTAAACAAAAGAAAAGTAAATAAAAGTAAAATATGGTGTGAAATGCCAAGAAAAATTCCTAAAATATAAATAAATGATATAATTTGATATTTAATTATTTACATGGCATAATTTAATTTAGCCATTAAAATTTATCCATCTACACCCTCAGTTAAAGATTAAATTAAATACGAGAAGGTTACGGGTATTTTTGTGCACCCACATAAAACAAATATATTTATAAGTTTATGACTATATTTTTAGCACTACTGTATATTATATTCCAATACCAAGGAATGTACTGATTATATTATTCCATACGAATTAATATTAACCAAACATTGAATTAAAATACTAGACTCTTCGTAGTTGAGAAATTTTATGGAACAAAAAAGTAGCATCTATCTATTGCAACATCGTAACCGTGCAACCTTAAAAGCCTGAATCCCATTGCAGTGTCATCAACATTCTCAACATTGATGTTTCTTGCCCATCCAATTCCTTCATTTGTCCAAAATCTGAAATATCTCAATCAAATCTATATTATATCTAACAGTAAGATAGTCTATATTAATAGAAACTATCATATTTTCCCGCCTAAACTACATTTTCAGAAACAAAATTATATATCATTTAATTAGTTAAAAATTTATTTACATTAATTAATTAATATATTACAAATCAATAAACAAAATATGGTATACGTAATCATAAAATTTATTTACATTAATTAATATATATACTATTTACCTTAAATAAGATATTTGTATCTATATCGTTACCTTGATTAACTAAATCATATGAAATCATAAAAGGTAAAATTTAACTAGTGAATTGGCTAAAATTATAAGAATTGCTGTAAAATTTGGTCGTAATTGAATTAATAGTATATAATTATCTTAATTTTCTTTAAAAAATTATGTTAATTAGTTAAATATATAGTTATTTATTTACTTTAATGATATCCGAAACTCTATACATTATGGAAAATCAATTGAACTGTAACACCCTAAATTCTATAATTTAAAATGTTACTCTTTCTATTCTTTAAAGCGGAAAATGATTCCAATAATAATAGTTCAAGTAATTTTTTTTCCCCTAAAATAATCTTGCCAGAAATTCTAAGAAGAAAATAGAACCATATATTTTCAGAAATATATGTACTTAGATCAAAGTACCTGCATTTTATAAACACCAAGTTCATTTCAAAAAGTAACTCATAAGTTCAAAAATATTAAATTCAAACTTGGAACATTGGTAAAATAATAATATTCAACCACTACATTAAGTTAGTTCAAAAACAACTAAAAATGCACAGAATATCAAGTTCAAAATAGTTTACTTTCAGAAACTACTGCAAAAGTTAAGGTCAAGCGTTGGAAACATTTTGAGAAAGTTCACCCCCATTTCCATCGCGCTGCTCCCAGCTCACTGACCTGAAAACATTTAAAAATGTGGGGTGAGCACTCTTAAAACGTACTCAGTGGTGGGGAATCATGAGCATTTTTTTTCTATTTATCCAACTGAATTTAAATCGCAGGAATAATGGATTTAGGGTATTCTTCTTCTGATTCTAGAATACATCTTGAACTATGCATAGGACATATTCTGGTGCGTATAAAACGCTATTCTGATCTGATGCGTATAAAACGCTATCCACATTCCATCCACGACAATTCGAGTTGGATTAAAAACATTTCTGACTCAAATAACATATAACATATATTTTTATTTCGAAGATAATAATTTCACCCACCTGATAATAGAGAGCACGTAAAATCAGGCAGAGAATCACAGAGTGGACGAAGATCCTAATTGCGCCGTACCTAGTATATATATAAAAAAAATCTCAATAAATTATTTAAGTGAATCCTAATTTTAATAAATCTGATAAATTCAAACTTTATGGACTTAGATGATTAATTTATGAGTTTTGGGTTAAATAATAAATAAAATAAATAAAAACTTTATGGGCAGAATTCATATCTAAATAATTTATAAACCAAATAGCAACTTGTAAATAAAATTAAAGCCTGTTAATATGCAATATCTAGTAATAGTAGTACTTTATTCAACTTGGTTTATTTTTTAAAAAGATCCATTCTCTTCTCTTACTAAATACACGACTCAAAAGTCAAAAGCAATTTGGGAATCAACCAAATAAATTGAAATTTCCAATCCCTATCTCTCCTTCTCTCTCTCTCTCTCTCTCTCTCTCTCTCTCTCTCTCTCTCTCTCTCTCTCTCTCTCTCTCTCTCTCTCTCTCTCTCTCTCTCTCTCTCTCTCTCTCTCTCTCTCTCTCTCTCTCTCTCTCTCTCTCTCTCTCTCTCTCTCTCTCTCTCTCTCTCCTGTGAATGGAAAACAAAACAGACAACCCAAATTCCAATTTCTTCTCATCTCCTCTTCCGATCATCTTCTCCGGCATGACTACCTCACCCTTCTCTCTCCTTCTCGACTCCGGCGAGCTCACTGATGTCCGTCGACAACCGACTTAAACAGCCAAGAACCCCCTCCCACAGCCCAAGCAAGCCTCGCCACTCTCCCCTACCCAACTCGACGCCATCACTCGACAGTCCTGGCACCAACCCGACTCAAGTTGACTCAGAATCCCAACTCATCAACATCCAACCTCTACTCCCTTCTCTTCTTCTTCCTTGGTTTATTATTATTATTTTATTTATTTCTCTGCAATTTCTACAATTTATAGTTCTAAATTCTGCAACACTTCCAATATGAGATTTACGTATGTGTGTGAAGGTGAAATGAAAATTGGTTAATTTATTTATATTTTTTTATTCCTAGTAAGTGAAAATATGTGAGGTTGTGAAGTCTCTGGAAAATTTGACAATTTTAAGTACATTATTAAAGAGCAATTTGGGGTTGGTGTTGTGAAATTTACGCAACTAAAATAGAAATTGGAACTGAAAAGCTTACTAGAAGGTTTGAATTTGCGGCAGCTGTGAATCTCAATTTCTCAGAAGTGTTTTGCAATGGTAATTGAGTAAGAAGTTCTTTTTTTTTTTTTTTATGTTAAAGAATGGATGTGTATGATGAAGATATTTATTAACTATTAAGAAGACACGTATTTTGAAATTTTATTATACGTGTTTATTTAATAAAAGAGGATGAAAAGCACAAGATTATCCTCTCCTTTTTTTTTAAATTCGTAAAATATGTATGTATATATAAATCTTGTAACTATACAAGACACAGAAGTATTATAAGGCTCTTTAGTAAATTTTTTAAAACTCTAATATTAATTCTAAATATTTATTATACTAAGGACGCAATTTTAGACTTACTCAAGTCCAACTAATTCTATCGGGCATCATCAAATGAATTATAACTTGAATTTAAAGCAATTAAATAATAATTTAAATTACGTAAAAGTGGGTTGCTAATGAACTTTAATGCATCAACATATATAGGTTACAGAACTCAAGCTAAATCATTTGAAATTAATATATGATTCCTTAATATCACCAGGTCAAGTGTGTGAAAAAAATATAATTATGTTCAAAAATATATTTATGTTTTTGGATTCAATACTATCTGAAAAGAGAATAGCACTTTAAATTTAGAAACATAAAATTACATTAAATTTTAAATACTATTGGAGAAAATTTGCTTGCCATGATTAACATTAACATAAACTAATAATTAGTACATAGTTTGTGTAGGTGTGACCGGAAAATTAAAATCAATTGAATAGTAATATTTTTGGTATTTTTAATTCAACTTGCAGTACACAATAAATCATATTATCATAAATCAATTAATCTACATCATATTTACATCGCTATTATTAAAGCATTGGCTATATATGATTAGAAAATTATATAAATAACTCATTTATTTGGGTTCATATCAAACCCAACTTCTTATAGAAAAATAATTGTACGTAAGAGCCTTCTTCTGCATTCCAATTTGTATCTCTGTAGTAATCTTGTGTAGTCGTATTCACAACACTAATGTGTATGTCTTTTTTTTAAAATAATTTTTGCAGGTATTTCGACTAAAGACAAGAATATTACGGCATAGTTTATAGATGAATCAAACCATAGATGAGTTTTCTAACTGTGTCCTGTGATGAAAGAGATTTACTTCATGAGGTATGTGCATTCATATTCATGTACATTATTAGTCGACAAGTATTTACGATTTTCAAGTTGATTTATTGGTTGTTCTTTATATATACGATCATAAATTGAAGTGATGGTGATATGTATTTTATCAAACATTTTATTATATAGGGAACTAATTAGATGAAGTACAAGATAACCACACATTATTCCAGATTTCTTCAATAACTGAGAATATTTGGTGATGAAAGGCTCGAGATTTAGTTTGACTATTTAAAAAATAAAATCATGAAACTATTTTTATTATTCATATATGGAATTAAAACCGATTTCTTCGATTTCAAATTTAATAGCATGAGTTTTATGTACAAGTTTTCATATTGTAATCAATTAAATGATTTTATTACTATACAATATTTGTGCGATATATGTGATACATGTTAATAATAACCTGTTGAATTATTTATTACAGACCCAAAAAAAAATCAATTTGATATTTTTAACAAACTAATTAAATGTGCATTTTAATGATACTAAGCTTACTAAATTTTCTTGCATTATTTCATGAGATGTCTTATTCAATTGTAGATTATTTATTTTTGGTATTTTTTAATTTATATGCATAAGTTTGAGGGGTCTATATTTTTATCTGTTTTTTTTCCTTCTTATTGATGATACAGTAGCATTTGGATCTATGCATCAACATCATAATACTTAGCAATGTTCCCCAATATAAATTTTTGAAATATGTGATCAGAATCCTAAAGAGCAGTTAAAACTAGGGATATTATCAGATTTTAACCTGACCTTTCAAGTAATTCACAAAAATGTCATGACCTTTTATAAATAACAATTTAATACCCGACCTTTTGAATGTACAACAAATATAGCCTGAAATTAATTTTTGGGATTTTAGTTGCGAAGTGTATCTTTTTACATACGGTGTGGAGTGAAACATAGTTTTGTTTTAATTTTATTTGATTAATTGACGTAGCACAAATATTTTCCACGTCATTAAAAAATTCAGGCAAAAAGATACACACTGACAACTAAAAGCCTGAAAATTAATTTCAGGTTAGATTTGTTGTATATTTAAAAGGTCAGATATTAAATTGTTATTTATAAAAGGTCATAACATTTTTGTGAATTACTTAAAAGGTCAGGCTAAAATCTGATAATACCCCTTAAAACCTATAGATATAATATTGCTGAAAATTCAATTATTTTATACTATTGTAATTTAATTATTTTATTTGTATATCTCACACCGTGCATCGCACAGGTGTAATGCTAGTTTAATTTAACAATCAGATATATGATATAGCCAATGATTAATATATCCATAATTTTTGAATAAATATTACAGGAGAACTGTCGATTAAAGACCTGAAAGATAGGTAATCTATCAACTCAAAGCTTGAAAAAGGGTAAAGATAAAAACTCTTAATTCAGGACCCGAAAGATGAAAATTATCAATTCGGGACCTCAAAAATCAAGGAATTTGATTTTTTATTTTATTTTAATTTTAACAGTTTCTTTACTATATTCATTAGATAATTAATAAAAGAATTTTCATTGATAATTAATATAAAAAAACAAAATAAATTCAAAATTCGTGATTTTTTAGGTCCAGATTGATAATTTTCATCTTTCGGGTCCTGAATTGATAGTTTTTATCATTCAGACCCGAATCGATTTACAGATTACTCATCTTTTAGATTCTAAATCGATAATTCTCCCATTATTACATCGTGCACACACATACCTGTAAACATACTTCATACGCTCATCAATTTCAACATGAAAATATCGAGAAATCCCTAGCCTCTGTAGGCGATCTACGCACCAGAGATGCTCAAACATGTCGACAGGGTACGTGCCCGGAACTAAATTAATTAAAACGTATCATCATTAATGATTTACTTCAATTTATATACTTCCTTCGTCCCAATTATATAGTCGCATTTCTTCTGGCACGTAGATTAAAAATATTTATGAAAACAAGGTATTAAAGGTAAATTTTCAATAACACCCTTATTGAATATCTATGATTTTCAACTTTTAAATTGTTTTTTAAATTTTAAGATTCAACAAGGTTTATTTGTATATTACTATGAAAATTAATAACACTTATAATAATGAGACTATATAATTAGGACACTTCAAAACAGTATGTTTCGCAGTTTCAAATCTCTCTTTGCAGGCTTGCAGCATTAATGTTCTTCATGTATGGAGATTCGTCTGGGATTTCCAGTCCTAATCTTTTGGCTATTTGAATGAGGGATGGAAATGTGACTTCGAACGCCACCGGCATCATCTCCTCATCTTCCTTCTCAAGTTTATATTCTCTCTCATGAATTTCATCACTGTCATGCATATGAATTAAATGAATCTTACATTTGAAAAAGATTTTAGGAATGAGTGAATCCTAGATGCTGATGTGTGGGCTCGTGCACTACGCTCGATAATTTTTTTTAAATGAATATATAGTCAGCCCTAAAATTAAACTGAATTGATTTAATTTGTTTATTCGGCATCTTGTGGAATGCACTCACCGGACGCTAACACATGGGTTCATGCACCGCGCTTAATGTTTAGTTTTTCTTTTTAAAATTAATATATACCTTGAAGTAGAATTAGTAAACTCTAAAATTAAATTAAATTAATTTAAATTTTTATTCGGCGTCTCGCGCAACGCACTCAATACAAAATAATGATTTAAAAAAAATGAAAAGAAAAAAAAAAGCAAAAAACAATAAAAAATGGCAGCACGGCCTAGCCATTTTTGAGATCCGTTAAATGACAAGTTTTTGTCAATACCCTATAAGCTAAGAGATTAAGTTTATCGAAGGCTCATGATCAAGTTTTGTATTAGAAAAATCCACCACTCCACGCAAAAATTCCAACTTGAAGGGCGAAATGTAATAATTTTAATTTGGGAGGGGCGAAAAATTATATTACAATACAAATAATATTAAAATATATATAATAAATTATATATACATATACATATATATATAAATAAAATTTGAGGGGCGCCCATTAGCCCCTAGATCCGTCCCTGACTCCGTGATGTTATATATATATATATATATAATCCTCTCTCTCCACAAGATATTGAAGACTTTTATGTATAATATATATATATATATATATATATAAAAGAAATAAAAAATTAAAGCAATAGAAAGTGCAGGTAGTAAAGCAATAAAAATCGTTTCGTCTTTTCCCACTTTTATTCTTATCTACTTTCTATTCTAAATTTATATAAGTTCTTAAAAACACAACAAATTTTATTTTATTTATGACATATAATGTTACTTAATCGCTTTTATACTCAAATTTATTTTTAATTTTTTGTTACTTTTGACGATTCAATTTTCTCTTATACTTTTATATTTATTTTTATAAATTGGGAGTGAGGGGAACCTCAATTTGTAATGCTTGTGATTGTTACATTTTTATGTTAAATATCATATTTTTACATTATTAATAGATGAGATAATACTCTTTTGTTCTTAATGGTAACGTGTATGAGAATGTAGTGCCCATGAGAGGACTTCGTCAAGGAGATCCTCTTTCCCCCTTTTGTTTGTGATTTGTGCTCAAAGCTTTTCATCAATGATGTATGGGATGTGTTTGAAGGGAGCAATACGGTCGATAAAGTTTGATAAAGATGGACCTTCAATCTCTCATTTATTCTTTGCAGACGATAGTATGCTTTTCTTCAATGTGAACGATCAAGCTTGTAGAGTTTTAAAGGAGTGGTTAAGGAAATATGCGTAAAGAAGCGAATAGTGTGATTCTATGTGTATTTGGAATAATAATTATCCTCACTGGTTGAAGGAGCTGCTTGATTAATGCAAAAGACTTTCTTTTGGTTTCAAAAAAAAAAAAATATTTAAAGGTTGAATTGAATGAATGTCACTTATATGGATATTGTCATAAAAGATTCCAGATTCAAGTCTAAGTGAAAATTCTACGGAGCCCTATAGGACATTACCCATGTGCCTTGCAATCGTGACATGTGGCCTTTGCATAAAAAATAAATATTTAACTCAAAGGTAAAATTCTCAAACCATAGCTACTTATTTCTTACTAACAGACAAATATTTTATACAAACAAAAAAGTTGTTACCCAAATGAACCAAAGTCACCACAAACATGCACTCGTCAAACTTCAACATTAAAATGTCTGCACTTTGGATTAACCTTTTTTATCTTTTACTATTTTGACTTTTAGTGCACAAAATTAAATGCAATATTAAGAACTGTACTTTATCCTCACTCCAATCTCACTTAACCATTCTTCCAATATTTTTCATAATTCAATTAAAAATAAACAAACAATTGATGACATACATATTTATATATCTATATATAAATATTTAGTTTTCCAATTTTTGTATATTCATTTTTATCACATATTTTAATTATAAATTACATACACAACTAACTCTATTGATCGCTAAAGTTTATAGTTATCCGTTCTTCATCTTGCAATTTTCGGAATAAAAATTACCAATAAACATTCTCCCAATATTTTTCCTTTGATTTAAAATAAACAAAAAATTGAGAATATAAATATTTATAATTAAGAACTATTACGGTGATTAACATTTACTTTTCCAATTTGCTCTACCAGTACTTAACAATTCTTTCAATATTTTTCATCTCAGTTAAAATAAACAAGAAATTGAGGATATGTATTAATATGTGACTTGATGTTTTATACATAGGTAGTTAATTATTTTGAAACACAATAATGCAAATAATATATTTATATAACATGAACTCCAATCAACACTTACTTCAACATTGCTCTCTCAATAACCATTATTCTAATATTTTTCTTTTGATTTATAATAAACAAGAAATTGATGATATGTATTAATATGCGACTCGATATGTACGAATTGCCTCGAAACCTCACTTGAACCTTGTTCTAACACCACTTAACTATGTTTCTAATATTTTAAATTTTATTTAGAAAAAAACTAATAATTGACAATATACATATTTATTCATATTTTCAATTTGTTTTATACATTAGTTTTTTTTTCCTAAGATATTAATTATGAAAGAAATACACTACAAATCCTATGACTGATTATAATTTAATTTATTCATACTTCATGTTACAATTTTTGAGATAAAGAAATCTAAATTTATAATTATGAATTAGTTTAAGTTATTATTCATGTGACTTGATGTATTATACGTACAAAGTCAAATAATGCAAAAAATAGTTTGTTACTACATTAACTGAATTCACCCCTCACTCTACCAACACTTAATAATTTACTAGTATTTCTCCTGTGTGATGTACGGAGATCATTTTATGCATTTTAAGTTTGAATAATATAAATTATTTATAAATACAAATAAATATTTTTTGTTGGAATCGTGCCTTTTCATGTTTAGGTACTTGATCACCACTTGAACATTGATAGGATTTAGAGGAGTCTTGATTGTGAATCTAAATCCGGAAATTGGTTCCTTCAACGTTAGGTGCATGGGTTCCTAAGCCTAATATGTTAATCTTGCTTGCTTATTTCCTCTAATCTCAATTTACTTTGTGTATTTGCACTTCATTGTCTCGTATTATTGTTCATTTCAAATTCCTAGCATAATCATTATCAAACCCCTTGTTAGAATGTTTAGATTTAATTTTAGTTGTTTTGTTAAAAGCATATGTAGCCTATAGATAGCTCTTTCACATAAAGTCTTCCTTGAGAGATCGACTCGGGTTAAGCTTATTGCTTCTACAATTGACCCCGTCCAATTGCGGGTGTGGTCCTAAGTAGTGTCTAGTAAGCATAAGCCGGAAATTATAAGTAGTAAATTTGGACCTAATCATCCATCTTTTAAAAGTTGAAGCACAATGGAAAGTTCAGGATACATTCATAATTTTATCTATCATGGTTCTATGCAGTTTCCATATTTTTTTGTGGCTAATATTTTTTTAGCTTTTTAGGTGTTTTTTTTTGGTGAAATAATATATTCCTAGAAATTTATACTGCTCTAGTATATTTTGTATTCAATAGCAAGTATCACATGCCTAATTTTATGTGTAGCGCCCCGATCCCGAAAGATCGTGGAAATAGACGCCACGGGGGTGGGAGTTAAGAAGCGGGAAAGAAATGGGGTAATTAAATTAATGACGGGGTGTTAATCTAAAAGGATTAATGTTTGGAATAAAATTTAACAACCGAGTATACCAAAGATAGGTTTTGCCTTCCGGAAAATTAGACAGCATAACCTCTGTAACTAGAGCGAATCCCCGTTTATAACGGCTTATAAGAGAAGAATGGAAGCTGTAACAATTCAATAAGCCCTTTCATAGGCCAAAATGAATGACTAAATAGATATAACGAAAGACGGGCTTCCTCTCCTTAGAATAATTAAGCAAATGATACATGTTAACTAGGAAGTCAACAAATGTTCAGAATCAGAGAAGCAGAATCATATCAACAAAATACCAAGATCAGAGTTCTTAGCATTTAGCAAAAGAATATCATAAGTGCGAAAGCTCAATTCTTAATAGAATACTAACAAAAAGGGACAACAGAATAATATGTAAATCATAATAGCCCATATCTCAGCCTCGTCACCTCCACGCTCCAGCCTACTTACCTGAAAATGTTTGAAAAGATTTGGGCTGAGTACTAATGCACTCAGTGGGCAAGTTTTACAATTCAAGTTATGCAAATCATTTTGTTAAAGTAATCTATCTGTGTCCATGCAGGTAGTGAAGCTTAGGAGGTTTAAAAGTTGGAAGCAACCTAAGTTCACCAAAATATTTTATCGTGAAGCGCTTAAGAGTATAAACCGTCACTGCCCGCAACCCAAACTACATCACCAGCGCATAACGTTGAGTATGGCCATAGTATACCCAAAGAGTATAATCAATAAGTGTTTCATTTTAGTCTCACCGACAAGGAGTAGGGCAGGACAAATAATGCATGCATACTGTAGCTACTCACATTGACACAGCGCTGGTATATGAGACTCCGACAACATACAGTAGCACGTAAATATTTAACACAGATAGTCACATATGCAGTTTTAGCAAAGCAGAACTTAATAACTCGAAAGATACAATTTGCAAAGATAGTATAGTATAACCCACCTGGTTAGCTAATAGTAGCTGAAGCTTTACATGTGTCTTGCAAATCCTAATTAAATATGGGTCTCGGGTTCGGACCTACAAAGGAGAAACTACCTATTAGTATCATGCTAGGCCTTGAAACTATAACATAAGGTAAGCTTCAACTTAGGATAGATAAATGATTTTTTTTCTAAGCTAAACTAAATGTAATACGAATATTCTAAACTAATAAAACGACTTCAGACTACAATGCGCAACATTAGGATTTCATTCTCAACTCAACACTTTAGGGAATTAAATTCAGCGAATATTTTCGAGTAAAGCCGTTCAAAAACATTTGGAAAAGGTGAAAGTCGATCACTTGCCATTTTACTCGATAATACATGCTCCCGGTATAAAAATAACTGTCTACTTTAAATAATCGAAATTATTCAAAACTCGCAACGAGATCGCCAAACTTGGCAGGCTTATAGGAAATAATATTTGGAGCAACTTTCGAGAAGAAACATTTTCGATTTGACGACCCAAAATGGGTGAAACGGGAGTTTCGGTAACAATATTCACAAATTTTAGCTGAAAATGTATCGGTCTCGATCGAGCTCGATAGTCGTTGGATTTTCGCTCAAAAGTATAATTTTTGATGGTGCAGAAAATAAGGAATTTAATGGTGTAATCAGATCAAAGATCGGACGGCTAGAACATAAATTCGAACTGGGCAGATTTATAATATAATATTCGGATCCGGATTTCAAACGACGAGAAATCAAAAATCTATTCCGGTTAACTACAAGATCCAAATGATCAAAGACTATTTATAAAAAGAAGATTTCTAATACGACTATCCAGGAAGAGTAGATCTGAGATTTACATAAAATGAAAATGGGGAAAAATACTGAAAACTCACAATATCAAAAATCAGAATCGGTAGAATTAAAGATAATCGAAATATAAGCATATTTAGAACTTGAAATTTCTAAATTCATCGGTCCCAATGATCAGAATCGGAGAAAGTACCTTCTCCGAAGAATTGGCGGCGGTCACGATGATTTTCCATCGTGATCATCCTTCGTGTCATCATTTCAATCATGTATTCGTGATCTACGCGTTGACATCTTCAAAATGACTATTTCAGAATTGAAATAGGAAACTAGAGTCGTACATTCTATGGAAGCTGTTCGGCGTTTCGATTTTGAAAATGAATGAAAAATGAAACCTTAAGCTCCTATTTATAGAGGAAAAATAAATAGGATAATAACGAATAAAAGAAAGAGGATAATGATGGAAAAAGAATAGGATAATTACGAATAAGATAATCTTTTGAAAAAGAAATTGAATAATGACGGATGTGCCTTTTTCTATTAAATTTATTATTTTCCAACTTAAAGTTGTGCCAAGAGTTCATTTGAACTCGAAATTTGAAATTTCAAAGGTTGGCACGATTCTTGAAATATTTTCTATCAACCCGAGAAAAATATCATAACATATTTTTAAAGTAATTTTTGACCAAATTAGATTTAACAGATTTCTCTGGCTGCGATTTTCCTTTATTTGAGTCCTTTAAGGACCCAACTTATTTTCTAACTTACCAGAGGGTAAATAAGTTGAATAAAATCTTCTAAAATATTTCGGGGTATTACATTATGATAATAGAAAATCTCTGTTAAACTGTGCCCCCCTCCCACCACCAAATAAACAGCCTAGATTCTGATGTAACCAAGGCTGCAATTTATCCTAAAAATGCAGTTGACATCCAGATGCTATTTTCAAAATGTCATGTCTTTAGTAACTTTCCCTAGATTAATTGTGTGTAATCAGGTGGTCTCATTCTTGCGCACAGGTACTTTCCTTATCTTTTCTATGTTGATTTTGAAGCCTCCATGGCAGACGAAAGAGCTCAAAATGCTCTCGGTCATCTAAAGGTCTGTGCTACCCCTAATGTTCTTCTTGCAAAAAACTATTTTCTTTTTCCCTTTTTAATGCTACATCCTAATGTCCTAGTGACAATTATTTTAATGTCAATGTGTAAACATTACAATTGTACAATCTTGGCAGGAGTTTGCAACGTTTCTAAGGGTGCTTGGCAGTTACCCTACAGATAATGGTCTTCCATAAGTACCTTGAATGCTTTAAGGTACCAATATCTATGAAAAGTATGTTTTAGATCCGTGGCTATGCTTTCTAGTGGTAACTTTGATTTTTGAACTCATGTAACTTTATATGGTCTCATTTTTAGTTCTTAAAACTTAAAATTACAAAATGAGGACTCTAATGAAGTATATTTCCGTGACTTGCGTAGATAGAAAGAAATTACTAAATTTAGTAGTAGAAAAGCAAGACTTCAAGGTTGGAGGATAACTATTTATCGAAGAAGATAACTGTTTGAAGGAGTTTTTAGGTTGTGCTCCCTAATATACAGGATTGAAATAATAGAGATGCTATAGGCAAGATCAAAGGTTCTCAGCACTTTGCATGAGTTGCATCTGCACCAATATGCTTTTATTCTTTCATGTAATTACTCAATTTTTCCTTTCTGGGCTGTTGTTCGCTCCTCTGCAATGGAGAAGTCTAGCCAGGGACACAATTATTACACAAAATGCACAATTAACATGTAAATTAACATAAAAGCTTCTGCATAAAATTATTGCATAAAACCATACCAAGAAACATTTTAACTACGTATCAATGCGATTTTAAAAATATCATGGAGAATTGAGCACATAACAATATCTTAGAAGAATCTCAAAAAAATTGTGTCTTTGATGAAATATGTTCGGAAGTTTTCCTCCGTGGGTGTTCTGCAAATAGGAGAGAACAGAACATTCTCACATTCAGAATCAAAAAATAAAATTAGTAAAACGCAGAACTTTTTAATTATTCACATTAATTAGAATCCTATAAAATAATATTTGAAATACACAAACAATTTATTGAATATTCCAAAAAATAAAGGAAAGAAATTAAAGTCTTAGCGAAATCAAATTATGTGTTCTTCGTAATCAGTTTCGTCTGGCCAGTTGCAGTAGGGGCTGAAGAAGATTATTCAAAATTGTATATTCCCAAAATAGAGAAATTAGTGAAATCAAATTACCTTTGCTCTCCACAATAAGAATCGGCTTAGGCTCTCTTCATTAGGTGGCTGAGCTCTAGGCGATATTGTTGATGTTGTAATTTGAAAATACTGAAAGCCTCATTGGCGGTGCCATCTGAATTTTCATCCTCCTCCTGCGGTTCCTCAGCCCCCTCCGCCGCTGTCGAGGCGGAGGGCTCCGGCTGTGTTTGAGGCTCAGCATCGCTAGGCGCCTCCATTACAATAATTGAGCGATGAAAACAATGGCGACGCGATTGGCTGCTTCAGTTATAGGTCGATAGTGCATCGAAATTCTTTAAATTCAATTTTCAATTTGAACACCAATTTAAGGCAACCTCTGAAGGGAGGAAGACAGAGCATAGGAAGGTCTCCGTAGGCTCGTCGTCTTCTTACCCCCAAATTCTTTGAGATATTATGCACAAGTAAAGTATGAATCTTAATTTTTCGACAAAATGCGAAAATAAAATTAGGGAAAGTTATTAACCTTCATCGTCGATAGAAAAGAAATGGGACGATTCATCAGTTCGCTTTTTCCATTTGACACACTCCCAGCCTCCACCATCGCGACAACAATTTCGTAAAGGCTTGGTACAGATCTAGAAGTCTTTACAACATCTATTAAAATATCCGGGTAGAGAGAGTTTCTGTGAATTTGAAGGTATGTTCTGAATTGAATTCTAAATTAACCGATAGATCGTGGAAAAATTGATGCACTGGATGCGGTAAGTCTGTAATCCACTACACATGATTTGTAATATTAATATTAATTTAATTTAAAAAATTTTGAATAAAAATCGGATATTTATGAACCTCAATTCACATTCTATTTACAAAATTGCCATCAATTTAGAGGTAAAATTGGATTTTTTCTGTTTTTATATATAATATAGATTCTACTTCTATAATATATTTTCTCAAGTTCCTGTATTTCCTCCTTATATTTTGAGAGGTTTCTGGACAAATTTTTATTGTTTTAATAGCTCCCGCTACTTATCATTTGATCTCAATTAGTCTTTATTTAATTGAACTAACAAAGTTGCTAACTTCTTTGTTTAACCCAACCAATTTATTAAAAATTACTAATGAAACTTTGATCAAATAATTAAAAAATAAAACTTAAAAGAGAACACATAGTTATCTAAAATATGATAAATTATATTATGGCAGAAAAAGGAGGTGGATCATCTGAAAAAAAAAATGAAATGAAAATTATTCAAATTAAATTAATATGTTATAAGTTATGATGAAAATAATATAGAAAATAAGATTCTTTACTTTGAAGGAAGACAATAATTTTTGGATAATTAATAAGTAAATTTTCGTTTTTTCCCTAAAGAGGTGTTTTTTTTTTTTTTTTTTTATTGCTGACTTCACAAGTGTAATGCATGTTGAAACATGCAAATAATTTCTATATATAAATATATACTATTAAAAGTTGGAAGGATTGTTTAAATATGAAAATGGTTTTTTAAAGAACATACAAATAATTACACAATGAAGAAAATCTAAAAAATTGAAATCGCAAATGGTTGAACATAAAAACATAAATAATGATTTCAAAACTGATACACGTGTTCATATGCTCTTGGAAAACTAATTCTATTGTTCAAAGTAACTTTAAATTTTATTCGTAAGCTTAGGAAACCAATTGATGTAAATTTTGTTTAAATGTTTTAATAGAATACCATAGTAATTTATGTTAGCTTGAATATGAAAAGAAAAGTAAAATATGACTAAAAATAAAACGAAATACTTTCAAAACGCCAACGTAGTGGACCACAAATATATATATCTTGATCAAAAGAAATACGTGGATAATCAAATGAAAAGAGTAAAAGTTACACTGCATACAGTAAAGTTAATTCATTCTCGTGTTTGTACGCGTGCGTGTGTGAATCAAAGTCAATACAAAGACAATGATTAAGGAAAAATATATAATATGATAAAAATGATTACTTCAAACAATCACGATTGCAACATCATAAAAATCAGAAAAAAAGAAAGATATAGCAAAAAAAAAAACTGAAATAAATGTAACTATATTAAAAAAGACTTCAAAGAAATAGAAATGAATAAAATTTTGTAAACATAATAATAATAATAATAATAATAATAATAAAATAAGTGAGCATCTTTCTTAGTAGTGGGGTCTGGGGAAACTCGGCACCGTCGGATCACTAAGGCCGACTATTATTATTATTATTATTATTATTATTATTATTATTATTATGCAAACTTACATTGCTTGATTAACGTAATTGAAGATTGTTTATATTTATATAAATTGATGATTACATGCTTTGATTAACATTAATATTATTGTAGATTGATTAAAGTAATTGTAGGATATGTAATTTATTTTGTATAGACGTGAATTATATGATAATATTCTAAGTAATTATATAGAATATGATGGAATTTATTAGGAATGAATGAATAAACACATGTTAATTTTAGTAGCACATAATTTGCATTAATTATAAAAGTGTTAATGATAGAAATTTACATGTAACATTAAATTAAATACTTATTAAATTATTGTATTATTATTTATCTAAAATACCCTTACAGGGGGAGGTGGGTTGCATGAGTGTGTTATAATATGTGTGTGTATGTATATATATATATATATAGAGAGAGAGAGAGATTTGATATTATAAACAATAAATTTAGGATATGAAATAATTCTTTTCTTGATGTATTACACATAGTTAGTTAATTATTTTGAATTCATTAATGCAAAAAAAAAAAAAATGTCCCGTAATATACTAACTGCACTATCCCCTAACTTCCACCTTGCACTGTAACACTTAACCATTCTTCTAATATTTTTTTTATTTAAAATATAAATATAAATTGAATATATGAATATTTATAATTAAGAATTAGTTAGGTAATTAATCACTTGACTTCGTGTATTATACGTAGTTATTGAATTATTTTGAAGCCACACACAATAATTCAAAGTAATAGTCTGATATACGCGAACTGCCTTCAAACATCACTTGAACCTTGTTCTAACAACACTCAACCATGTGTCCAATATTTATTTTTATTTAAAAAAAACTAATAATTGAGAATATACATATTGTCAATGTGTTATATATATATTTTTTGTAATATTTTAATTATGAATTAGATACACTACAAATCATATGACTCATGATTGATTATAATTTAGTTTATTCATATTTCATGTTGCAATTTTCGAGATAAAAAATCTAAATTTATAATTATGAATCAATTAAGTTATTATTCATGTGACTTGATATATTGTACGTATTTAGCGAATTATTTTGAAGTCAAATAATGGAAAAAATAGTTTGTTACTACATTAACTAAATTCACCCTTCACTTCCACTTTACTCTACCAACACTTAATAATTCATCTAATATTATAAATAATAAATTTAGGATATGTATTAATTCTTTTTTCTTGATTGATTACACAGTTTATTTTGAATCCTGCAATGCAAACATAAAAATAAAAAATAGTCTCGTATTATACTAACTATACTAACCCCTAACTTCCACCTTGCACTACAACACTTAACCATTCTTCTAATATTTTTTTTTATTTAAAAGAAAAATATAAATTGACTATATGAAGATTTATAATCAAGAATTAGTTAGGTGATTAATTCCCTAACTTCATGTATTATATGTAGTTTTTGAATTATTTTGAAGCCACAATAATTCAAAGTACGTAATTGCCTTCAAACCTCACTTCAACCTTGTTCTCTAATTAACAACACTTAACCATGTTTTCACTTATTTTTATTTAAAGGAGTGCTTAAGGAAATATGCGTAAAGAAGCGAATAGTGTGATTCTATGTGTATTTGGAATAATAATTATCCTCACCGGTTGAAGGAGCTGCTTGATTAATGCAAAAGACTTTCTTTTGGTTTCAAAAAAAAAAATATTTAAAGGTTGAATTGAATGAATGTCACTTATATGGATATTGTCATGAAAGATTCCATATTCAAGTCTAAGTGAAAATTCTACGGAGCCCTATAGGACATTACCCATGTGCCTTGCAATCGTGACATGTGGCCTTTGCATAAAAAATAAATATTTAACTCAAAGGTAAAATTCTCAAACCATAACTACTTATTTCTTACTAACAGACAAATATTTTATACAAACAAAAAAGTTGTTACCCAAATGAACCAAAGTCACCACAAACATGCACTCGTCAAACTTCAACATTAAAATGTCTGCACTTTGGATTAACCTTTTTTATCTTTTACTATTTTGACTTTTAGTGCACAATATTAAATGCAATATTAAGAACTGTACTTTACCCTCACTCCAATCTCACTTAACCATTCTTTCAATATTTTTCATAATTCAATTAAAAATAAACAAACAATTGATGATATACATATTTATATATCTATATATAAATATTTAGTTTTCCAATTTTTATATATTCATTTTCATCACATATTTTAATTATAAATTACATACACAACTAACTCTATTGATCGCTAAAGTTCATAGTTATCCGTTCTTCATCTTGCAATTTTCGGAATAAAAATTACCAATAAACATTCTCCCAATATTTTTCCTTTAATTTAAAATAAACAAAAAATTGAGAATATAAATATTTATAATTAAGAACAATTACGGTGATTAAAATTTACTTTTCCAATTTGCTCTACCAGAACTTAACAATTCTTTCAATATTTTTCATCTCAGTTAAAATAAAAAAAAAGAAATTGAGGATATGTATTAATATGTGACTTGATGTTTTATACGTAGGTAGTTAATTATTTTGAAACACAATAATGAAAATAATATATTTATATTACATGAACTCCAATCAACACTTACTTCAACATTGCTCTCTCAATAACCATTATTCTAATATTTTTCTTTTGATTTATAATAAACAAGAAATTGATGATATGTATTAATATGCGACTCGATATGTACGAATTGCCTCGAAACCTCACTTGAACCTTGTTCTAACACCACTTAACTATGTTTCTAATATTTTAAATTTTATTTAGAAAAAAACTAATAATTGACAATATACATATTCATTCATATTTTCAATTTGTTTTATACATTAGTTTTTTTTCCTAAGATATTAATTATGAAAGAAATACACTACAAATCTTATGATTGATTATAATTCAGTCTATTTATACTTCATGTTACAATTTTTTAGATAAAAAATCTAAATTTATAATTTTTAATTAGTTAAGTTATTATCCATGTGACTTGATGTATTAATTATGCGTATTTAACGAATTATTTCGAAGTCAAAGAATGCAAAAAATCGTTCGTTGCTACATTAACTGAATTCACCCCTCACTTCCACCATGCTCTACCAACACTTAATAATTTATCTAATATTATTAACAATAAGTTTAGGATATGTGTTAATTCTTTTTTCATGATGTGTTACACATAGTTAATTATTTTAATTTTGATTTTTTTACAAAAATAATAATAATTACTATATCTATAATATTTAGCAACTTCATAATGATAACATAAAGATTTAGTAACTTCATCATAAAGGATTAATACCTAAAGTATAACTAAAAATATTTCTAAAAAATTATAACTAATTAAAATAAAAAATTTAAAATTAAATGTAATAAATAATCTTCTATTATTCTTCAATATTTTATCATAATTATAAATTATAACGAATAAAAATTACATACGTCTGTAAATAAATTTCCTCCTTCCTTGTTTCAATATTTTTTCAACCCAACCCAAATACTTAATATATAAGCAGCAGAAGTTTAGGGTTTCGGAAGTAGAAAAGTGATCGCGGCGGCGATGTCGATACAATTGAAGGAAGCACCGTGCCCTGACATTTCGGATCGTCCATGCCCGGCGACGCTGACGTCGGGAGAATGGCCACCACAGTGGAAATCAATTCAGTAATGCCCGGAATATTTCTTTATGGGCGGGTACCTTGATAAGGTTCTGTGTTTCGAAGTTGATCCTTCCTCATACCCCTTTGAAGGCGAATATCCTATCGATAAGTATCTGCTGTTCCTCAAACAAATTCGAGAGAGCAAGGTACCTACGTATTCATTTCATCTTAATTAATTAATCTACGAGTATATGTGTATATATTTACCAATACTAAGTTTTGGTTCATATATATCTTGATGTGATTAATTATTTTTGTTGATGATTAGGATGTGGATTAATCTTTAATTTTCAATTGTTTGCTCGTTCGTTCGGTCTCATTAATGTTATAGAATTATGTAGGTATATGTTGAGTTAATTGTGATATGTGGATATATCTTGTAGGGGTATGACATCACAGTCACCCCTCCGGGAGCTATTTTCTACCCGGTAGATCTTTCACGTGATCAAGATTCCACAATCTGGTATGATGACGTATGCAAATTTGTTGTTGACAAAATCAATGATCAGGCTAAGGTTTGTGTGTCTATCCTCTCTATTGCATATAAATATACATATTGATCGATTATATATATGTACATACATATGTTGCATGCATGCAGATGTATGGCGAATTATACGTGTACCATTCAGTTGTGAAAGTGGTGGAGATTAATTGTCTCCGGTGCACCCTGTTCACATTTGATGTGAAGGATGTCAAATCCAATGATTTGAAGAGCATTCAAGCATGTATTTTATACATTGATGGTGAACAGATTCACGTTCATGGATGGAGGTTCAAACCCTCATTTGACCACCCTCCTCCACCATGCCCAAAGAGGCAGATGTCCATAAGCAGTCGCCCTCCTCGAAGCCCAAAGAAGCAGATGACTATATGGAGTCGGTTGAAGAAGTTATTCTTTGCATATCTTCAATCTGGGAATCCCAGCATTGACAGAATATGCATAGATGAAAGAAAATCAATGAAACGATTTTGAACTAACATCTCAGGCAACTAACTTCGCAGCACGAACCACCAACTTGTAACGTAACAGACAAGCGTGTATCCCACCACGACGGTTGTCTCATGCAAGAGGTCCGACTCAAGACTACTGACATGGTTTAGACAACAACTTCTATGTCTTCTGTGCTCAAAGCTTCTGTGGTGTAAACATAATAAAATTTTGCCATTTTATTGTGAGAGAATGATATGATAACTTATAAAACTTTGGATTCACCCCACATATCATGTTTAGCCCGAAACTAGG
Source organism: Perilla frutescens (assembly GCA_026008535.1). NCBI lineage: Eukaryota > Viridiplantae > Streptophyta > Magnoliopsida > Lamiales > Lamiaceae > Perilla > Perilla frutescens. The sequence goes on from BRKX01000018.1 coordinate 45,386,657, forward strand.
GGTTCTTCCACATACTATATTAATCGATGAAGATCTGTTTTTTTTCTGATGTTGGTGAGTTGAATATATATTTCAAGGTATCAACTAACTCCACGAGCATTTCCACATTTATAATCCGTAGGAAGTATTTCAATTTGGATATGAAGATAAAATATAATTCAAGAGCTTTTTCTTCATCATAGATACTTTTAGATAGCTCCTTTTGATGCACATTGACATTGGAAACGAAAAATAATTGAAAATTCACACTCACTGATTTATCTGTCACATTTATCTTGATGAACAAGAATTATTAAAAAGAAGAACAACATTCTTGCATCAAGAATTGAATGTGAAGACCATACCTATAACTTGCATGAACAATGAGTCTCCTGCTCTGGCTGCACGATTTCCTAGTGCCATTCTAATTGAAGGCCAAGTTGGAAAACCCGAAACCATCTTCTGATTTCAGAGGAGAACCTAACGCAACGAACAAAATTAGGGCGTAGTTCTTTAATATACGGTATTATATAAGAGAAGGTGCTGCGGCGCCATGCCACATCACATAAACTCAGAAACGCAGTTCAATGTTACAGCCAGTTTGATTACACTTGCAGAACTCAAGAAATATCAACACACAAACGTGATTTAACTTTTTCCTTCTAAATAATCTATATTCGACAAAAAATCACAGGGGGAGGTGCAGACGGTTCTTGGAGACATGGCAACTCAGGGGGGAGAGGTTCTACAATGTGCTGAGCTGGAGAGATCCGAGAGCCACGGCATTGTTTCTCATCTTCTGTTTGGCTGCTTCTGTGGTGCTCTACATAACTCCTCTCAGAGTTGTGGTTATCATCACCGGATTTTACGCGATGAGGCATCCTAGGTTCCGGGACCGTCTTCCCTCGTATCCCATGAATTTCTTGAGGAGGCTGCCTGCAAGAAATGACGGCTTGTTATGAGCAAGTTCTTGCTTCTTGTTTTGAGCATGGTTCGGTGCAGTAATGCAACACTTTTTGGTCTGGTTGTTTTTTTTATGTTTTGGGGAGGTTAAAGGTTTCACCAACTTCAGTCATACCATTTTATTGTTTAAAATGTTGCAGATACCTGAAGATCTTGAGGTTGGATTGTAAGACATTGTAGATTCAACAAGCAGCGGAAGCAAATTCTCTACAATCGGATCAAGATTTATCTGTCAAACTCATGAACCAAAACAAGGGAGAAAGAACCCACCTTTCTCAGGTATGTTGGAGTTGAGGCAAGATGGATCAATCCACAACTTCAAGAAGCAATCCCCGACTAAGATAGTCCACGTGATGGCAACTCCGGCAAAGCTCCAAGCTTGGTGTATTCTCCAGATTTTCAGAAGCTAGGAATCGATTATCTGTAGAGGAGAGATGTCTTCTCCAAGAAGATGAAGCAGAAGCGGTGTAGTGCTAAAAAAACCGTGTCACTCTTCTCAATTGAAGACATATATGTATATATGAGTCATCCAATCTAATTGGACTAAATTAGCCCATTACCAAGTAATTGGGCCCTCATATAATAATTTGATAAACTAATAATGGGCCAAGCCCAACTAGAACATATCCTTCATGGATATGTTCCTTTGAGCATGTCTATTTCTGTGTGATTACATGAAGTTGAAAATTAATGTTGTATCTTTGGAAGTAGTTCGTAGTTATCTAATTTTGTACATATGCTTATAGCATCAAATTTTCCCATTTTGCTTTAAAATTCATCCCAAATCAAATATCGATGCACAATGAAAACAAAAAACATTATGCTTGTACAATCAACAAACATCCAACTTTTTTAAAAAAAGGAGTTAACGAATTTAGAAGCTGCGAAGCATGCAATTCGAATGTAGAAATAAGAATCTAAAGATAGTATAAATTTTGATGAACACAACTCAAGATTTAAACCATAACGTAACCGCCACAAAATTTTGTGCCACTTTAACAATCAAGAAAGGTCCTTAACTAACCACAACAAAAACTAATGATATGCCATGATAATCTTGAAGCTTGCAAAACCAAAATACATAAAATCCTAACCAACTTATTTCTTCTTTCCAGCCTTGGCAGCATCTTCAGCCTTTGTCTGCACGATGAAGTAAAAACGAGGTTAAACGTAGGAAACAGGATGTAATACGTCGGTCTTTTTCCAAGAGAGGTTGTAGGAGAAGGGGTAAATTACATCAAGGAAAACGAGCAGATACAGAGGTGTTTGAATTGAAAAGAGTATGAAATGAAAGACATAGAGCAAGGGATTTTTCATGCTTGAGATGCGGATCAAAGATATTAAGGGTCAATCGAAGGGAAGAATATTCATACCTTCTTGACACCGCGGATCTTCTTGGCTCTGTTCTTGCGTTCTTTCATTTGCTTCCTCGACTTCTCAACCTTGGTATCAAGGCCATTCTGAATTCCAAAAGTCTTATAGTTAGATACATCATACATGAAACATGAATCATTTCCTTAAGAACTAGAAAGAAACTAATTTGGCTTAAATTTCTTTTCCAACCTTTATGCATCAAAAATCAGAATGTGTCCACACTATATTTTACATAGGCTCAACAAGATTGTACATGAAAACATATTTGTTCAACAGTTCTTCTATTGAAAATAAGAAATATAATGTGTTGAATATGTGCATCGAAAACCTGATTAGCCTGTATTTTGGCTCAAATTTCTACAGAGTCGTATATCAAGCCAAAGCCAGTGGATTTGCCACCACCAAAATGAGTCCTGAACTTGAACACGAAGATCGCATTCGGATCCTTAACCTCGTACATCCTAGCTCCTTCAGCTCAGCCTTCGATAAAACAAAAAACAAATAAGAAGACAATAAAAACACTATCATTTCTCATGACTCATGAGCTCTCATTTAGTTTAAATAATACAGTATATAATTATCAGACGATGAATCAAAACACGATATCAATCGAACTGCTCTCATTTCCCCAAGCAAGCATTCGTCAACATAACTGATTATCTCCTTCAGCTCAAAACGAAACCACTTTCACATCACCTCAAAACAGCATACACTACTAAAACCATTTTTCGCATGCTCAAAACAGCTCTAAAAAATAAATATTTAAGGTAAAACAGACCTTGGAAACATTAGGTCATCCTGGATGCAACACATCGATGATGAATTGCTTCCTCGACAGGAGGCGATTGGTCAGGAACTTCCTCGTTCTGATAGTTACTGCCTTGTCCGCCATTTTCCTGCAAAATATTGCAGAAAAATCTCAAATAAATCTCACAATATCTCGATATGTTTCCAATAAATTTCCTCCTTACTTGTTTCAATATTTTTTTAAGCCCAAGATGAAGCCAAGGCCCAAATACTTAATATATAAGCAGCAGAAGTTTAGGGTTTTGGAAGTAGAAAAGTGATCGCGGCGGCGATGTCGATACAAATGAAGGAAGTAGCGTGCCCTGACATTTCGGGTCGTCCATGCCCGGCGACGCTGACGTCGGGAGAATGGCCACCACAGTGGAAATCAATTCAGGAATGCCCCGAATATTTTCTTGTGGGCGGGTACCTTGATAATGTTCTCAGTTTCGAAGTTGATCCTTCCTCATACCCCTTTGAAGGCCAATTTCCTATCGATAAGTATCTGCTGTTCCTCAAACAAATTCGAGAGAGCATGGTAAGTACGTATTCATCAATGTTATAGAATTATATAGGTATATAATTTGGTGATGTTGATATATCTTGTAGGGGTATGACATCACAGTCGCCCCTCCGGGAACTATTTTCTGCCCGGTAGACCTTTCAGGCAATCAAGATTCCAAAAGCTGGTATGATGAAGTATGAAAATTTGTCGTTAACAAAATCAATGATCAGGCTAAGGTTTGTGTGTGTCTATCCTCTCTATTGCATATACATATACATATTGATCGATTATATATATGTACATACATATGTTGCATGCAGATGTATGGCGAATTATACGTATACCATTCAGTTGTGAAAGCTGTGGAGATTAATACTCTCGGTTGCACCATGATCACATTTGATGTGAAGGATGTCAAATCCAATGATTTGAAGAGCGTTCAAGCATGTATTTTATTCGTTGGTGGTGAACAGATTCACGTTCATGGATGGAGGTTCAAACCCTCATTAAGCCCAAAAATGCAATAGAATTTATATTATCTTCCTTAGCTTTGTTTTTATGAATCCAATATTGACTGGCCGTTACAATTAAAATAGAATTATGGAATGAAATTATGAACATGTCGCGCAACATATTATTTTCATATTCTGATTTCCTTTTTCTTTGTCATATTGTTTTTTGAATGTTTATTTACCCAATGGTGATTTACAAGTTATTAGTTGGTTTATAGTTTAGATTTATTTAAGAAAATATTAGGTAATTATTGTTGTCGATCAAGTTATCATTTAGTTTAAATAATTCTTTTAGTTATTGATTATAATTTTACAAAATTAAATTTGAGGTCTGTCTAAAAATTACACAAGTTTTATATTCATACATGTTTTGAATTGATGATTAATTGACAACTTACACCCTTGAATTACACATCTCTTATACAATGCACGGCATTACAAGTTGCATCCTCAATTTTTTTTAATATTTCCAAATATAAATATTGATGAAATCAATTAAAATAGTTTAACTAACAAAATTTGATTCCTATCTCTCTCTGTGTCTTTCTATGATACAACTTCTTTTTCATTTTCTTATTTTATCTTTTATAATTAATTATCTACAAATATATTGTTATGTTCTATTTACAAACAATAATCTACGTACTTGCTCTCTTTTTTAAGATAATGGTACATAAAATAATTATATATTAACTTTGAATAAGTTATAACTTGATCATAAATTTAAATAATATAATATATTAAAATAAATAATCACTGCAATTTTAATGATTTGATCAGGACCATTTGCATAGTTTTAGAAACTTTATGGCATATTTGCCAAATCGTGGAATGTAATTAATTAGTTCATATCTTGAAAATCACAAAAGTAAACATAGCTAATTACATCAACATAGAATTTGTTAGTTACATCCATGAATTAATAATGCAAATTTAGTGGAATTGCTATATAAATAATTAAAAAAAAATTAATGTAGATTAAGAGTACCTGACATTCTAATTAAAAAAAATCTTTAATTATCATTTTATTGCTCAAACTTCCTATCATTAGTTAAGGTGTCCGTGAAAAAAATCCAACAATTTTTTTTATAAAAAAAATGAAGAAATAAACTAATGCCTATGATAGGGGGGGGAGAGGAATAAAATTTGTGTTTACTAAAAAAAAGACTTAATTTTTAATTTATTTTGCTAACTTTTCATTTGGAAAAATCACATAAGATAGTTTTAATTTACTTCTGGGGCAGACTTGGGTGAGACTGTCTCATGTCTGTCTCATACATGAGACGGGTCAATACTCATATGCGGGGATCATTATTTATGAGTGAAGTATCATTAACTCACATGTGAGTATCATTATTTATACCCGCATGTGAGTATCATTATTTATGGGTGAAGTATCATTAACTCACATGTATCATTATTTATGGGTGAAGTATCATTATTTATGGGTGAAGTACCATTAACTCACATGTATTGATCCGTCTCATGTATGAGACCGTCTCATATAAGTTTTTGTCTTTACTTTTTTAGGATATTACTTGCAATGGAAATACTAATTAGATGGTGTGAAATGCCCAAAAAAATAAAATTATATGCTATATTATGCAAAATAATTATGGTTTGAGGTTGCAAGTTGCCAATTATCCTTTAGAATTAATGGGCATGTTAAAAGTTCACTAAAAAAAGCACGTTACAAGTAAGATAGTCCACGTAAATATAAAGAGCTATCAACTTTTTCGGCCTAAATTACATCCCATAAATGGAAAACATATTAGTTAATCATAAAATTGATGAACATATTTAAATTAATATATTATAATTAAACATTTATAAATCTATTAGTCAAATTACTTAATTACATCAAGGAAGTAGATGGTGAATGTCGGCCAATATATTTTACCAATTAATTAAGTTGTCAATTTATATGTACATATATCAACATTTTACAATAATACAATTGAATACGGTCATATCAATGGGTAAGGAGACTTAAAACGATATGATGTCAAATATAGAATTTAGAGTGTTCTCTATAAATAAAAGAGATGATGACGAAACATTAATCAAATTATGGAAGATTAGCTCTAGCTAGCCGTGACAACTCTTACTTGATGATATCCTATACAGTATAGCAACATCATACAATCTGAAGGGATGATGGAGATGTATATATATAATAATTTTCTTAAATTTATTTTACGGTTGTGTGGCATTTTCTTCTTAAATTTTTGCATTATGCCTAAAATTATAAATGATTTAAATTATGTTTGTAATGTATTTCGCGCGAACCAATTATGTTATTTTATTGGGAACAATGAATGGAAAGGGTAAATTTATTCATGGATATGGGTTGTATGTCAATAAAATAGTGAACAAACTTGAATATAATATTTTATATTCTTTGTACAGTTTATGATTGTTTCTATTGATTATTTAATTATTTTATTTATACAAACTATTTATTATAAAGTATTTATATATCTTTTACTATGCATCGCACGAGATGTAATACTAACATAAGAAAATAAAAGAAAACTGAATATCAAGATTTTCTGACGATAAAAAAAAAAAAGAAGTGAAACTATCTCAATTCTCAATCCCTGGCCATCCTGGTCTCACTTTCTTTTTTAGGAGTGTATTGTTAATAGTTAATAAACACACATACAAGAAAAATAAAGCAAAATGAATATCAAAATTTTAGAAATAAAAAGCTAGAATTTTAGGTTTTCATTTTTATTTATTTATTTATTATTATTGAGAAAATATTTTCATTTTTCATCTAAACTCGCGCACGGCAATTTCTTTTTGTGTAGCGCGTTGTTGCATATAAATCTAAACAAGAAACGCATATAATTTAAAAAAGGGTTATAAATTATAATGTAAACCATGGTCATGTTTTTGCTTTGTTCTTCAAATACCAAATAATATTAATATTGATTATTCAAATTCTAAATTCAATTAACAAAATGCACCGAAAAAAAAAAATCTAAACCAGAAATGCATATAATTTAACAAAGGGTTATCTACATTATAATGTAAATCATGGTCATGTTTTTGCTTTGTTCTTCAAATACCAAATAATATTAATATTGATTATTCAAATTCTAAATTCAATTAACAAAATGCCCAAAAAAAAATCTAAACCAGAAATGCATATAAATTAACAAAGGGTTATAAATTATAATGTAAATCATGGTCATGTTTTTGCTTTGTTCATGATGTAAATTGAAATTTTAACATTGATTTTCGATAATTTTGTTTAGAGGCTGATGTTCAGTTAAGGGATTTTTTAGGGGTGTATTTGCTAACGCAAATTCTCTTGTACATAAGATGTACATCAGACTGTCAACGTGTTGACTGGACAACGCGTGTTGGCTTGGTCAAAGCGTTGACCAAAAAAATCGTCAAAATATGTGATACTTTTTAGGGATACAAATGATACTTTTTTGAATTTTGAGTGATACTTTTTAATGTTACTATTGATACTGATTTTGACAATTTTTTTCTTTTTTTTTTACTGATACTTTTTAAAGATACAAGTACTTTTTAGTGTTATGGGTGATACTTTTTAGTGTTACGAATAATACTGATTTCGACTGGATTTTTGACCAAAGCATTGACCGGATCAATGCGCGTTGACTCGGTCAAACGCGTTGACCGTCTGATGTGCACCTAATGCACACAAAACATGCCCATTTGCTAAAATGTTATTTTTTTTTTAAATTCCTTTCACATTACACATTTAAACCTTACAATAAACGCCTCACAAAAAGACGCGCACCCAAAAGTCACGAATTTGAATCTCCTCAATACCACAGGTCGGGTGCGTGAGTTAAATTAAAAAAAAAAACAAAAAGGCACGCGCACACAGTGTACGTGAAATTTCTCAAAATATGATATGCTGCCATTTATGTATTGAAATTTTGCTTACAGTTCTGCATTCATTCTCATTCCTTCACAGATCGTGCTCACTTTTCCTCCTAGACGCGCAGAGGAAAAAGGTTTGTGATGAATTCTTTCTCTCAAACGTTTTTCCCTCGTTTTTTAAATGGAAAAAAAATTTATGTTCAAACCCGTTTCCAAAATTGTAGGGGATTAAAACATGATTATGTAACGGCTCCATTCTGAATATTTTTGAAAAAAATGCATTTCAAGAATCTCGATTGATTTCACTCAGCATCAAACATTCAAAGTTTTTTTTTCACTTTTTTGTTTTTATTTTTGCAGTTGAAGTTTCGAGCATGCAGATAAAAATGGCGGGCCCAAACGGGAATTTGAATCAGGATCCGAACAGAAATCCAACCGTCGAGAAAGATTTCAACTTGAGGGAGACGCGGCCGAGCCTCGGCAGTGGGAGAGTCGCCAGAAACGATCGTGTTGGTACTGCCTACGACTTGGTGGAACAGATGGAGTATTTGTACGTCACAGTTGTTAAGGCGAAGGAGTTGCCCGGCCGCCCTGATCCTTACGTCGAACTCAATCTCGGAGGGTTCAACTCAACCACCAGATGCTCGGAGAAAACGTCAAATCCCGAGTGGAATCAAGTGTTCTCGATATCGAAAGATCGGATTCAGGCCTCCCACACTGAGATTTCAGTGAAGGATAAAAGTAGAAGCGGTGATGGTTTGATTGGGATGATTGTGTTTGATGGCATTGATGTTCCGAGGAGAGTGCCACCGGATAGCCCGTTGGCACCGGAGTGGTACAGACTGGAGAATCAGAGGGGCGAAAGGGTGGCCGAAGAGCTGATGTTTGCTATCTGGATGGAGACGCAAGCCGATGAGGCCTTCTCAGAAGCATGGCATTTGGATACCACGACTATTAATGGTGATGGCTTGACGAGCATTAGGTCCAAGGTTTACTTGTCGCCTCATCTTTGGTATCTTAGAGTTAATGTGATTGAAGCTCGAAAGTTGCAGCTTGGTGATAGGAACAGGCAGCAGCCGGAGATTCTTGTGAGGGCTGGACTTGGGTATAGAGATTTGAGGACCAAGATTTTGAGTAGCAAGAATGTGAATCCCTTGTGGAATGAGGATTTGATGTTCACCGTTGCAGAGCCTTTCGAGGATCAGTTGATCTTGTTTGTTGAGGAGAGAATAGGGAGCAAGTGTTGTGGTACAGACCCGGCTAGGGCTTACACTACTTGCTTTCTGACCTCTTGCGGTCTCTCTCACTAGCTACTCAAGTAGTAAGAACAAACTATTGAGCTATTACAAGCTATTACAGAGATATTAGAACAAGTCCAGAGAAATCGAGCACTCGAAGCTTCACAGCAGGAAGAACTTCACCAAGAGGTAGCCTCAGAGGCTACTTGTGTTCTTCACAGGCTAGGCACCAACTTTTCTCAAATCTGCACAAGAGAAGTAGAGAGAGTGAGACTAGAGAGATATAATCACAGTAACACAACGAGCAGAAGAGATATGAAGCAAAGGGAGAAGAAATCAGAGGGACAACGGTGGGAAAAGTGCCCAGGGGACACGGTGGCTCAGATTTTCCCACAAGCGGCGGCAATGGCGACTCCGGCGACACAAAGACCCAGACCAAAGGAAGGGGATGGTGAAACGATCCCTCTCGAAGCACTCACAAGCCCTCAATCTCAGAGAACAACCTATCCATCTACACTCATAGGCCAACAGGAATCACGGTCAGATTCTGGCCAGAGAAACCGAGAACGGCGGCAGAAAACACAGAGAGAGAGAGAGCTTTTCAGATTAGGGTTGATGAACAGTGTGAGGCTTGAGAGAGAAGAGAAGTCTCTCGAATGTTATAGAGGGTGAAATAGCTTTGGAAATGAAAATCAGATTAAGTGTGGATTAATGAGGGAGGTGAAGAGTCGTTTAGGGTTAAGGGTTTTAGGCTTCGGGTTTGGGCCACAACAATTAAGAAAGCTCTTGGGCCAACAAAGAGCAATTGGGCCAACCCTCAACATATCCACCTTTGGCCCAAATGGTCTTTTTAGTCACCATGGAGTCACCTGCCAAAATAACACAAGAGATTATCATCATTGCCAATTATTTTTACTCTAAGTTCATCACAAAGACAGAACTAGAGAGGGAGGAATAAATACTATGCGTATTCAATCCAGTCTCAACACCAGAGACCAACCCAAAGTATTGTATCAAGTCTCTGGTCAGAAAACTTGACCTTCATTGAACAAGTTACACCTAGCAACAGTACCAAGGAAATAACCAGAAGGACTCACTGCCCTTAGAGGCAGAGCAGAGCATTTAAGATCACAAGTCCAGGGAATGCTCTTCATTCCCCCCTTGTTCAACCCAAATCCATGTTCAAAGATTTCTTACAGGCATCCAGCTTTGCAACTGGGAGGCATTTTGTGCCCATATCTGCTGGGTTGTACTCAGAGGGAATTTTATCAAGAAGAACTTCCCCTTTTTCCACAACGTCTCTTATGAAATGGTATCTGACATCTATGTGTTTGGTTCTGTCATGAAACACTGGGTTTTTACAAAGTTGTATTGCAGATTGACTGTCTGAAAATAGCATAGGTTTATCTTCAACAAATTTTATTTCAGACAAGACTCCATATAACCACAAAGCTTCTTTTACTGCTTCTGTAGCAGCTATGTACTCAGACTCAGTTGTGGACAATGCAGCAATACTTTGTAATTGATATTTCCAACTAATGCATGACCCACAAAGTGTAAACACATAGAAAGTGGTTGATTTTCTATGATCTTTATTATTATAGTATGAATCAACATAACCAACACACTTCACACCATCAGAGAATTTAGAGAATTTTAAACCACAGGACATTGTAGATTTAAGATATCTGAGTAACCATTTCAATGCCTCCCAATGAGGCTGACCAGGGTTTGCCATGTACCTACTCAGACATGATACATCATAGGCAATGTCAGGCATAGTGCTAATTATTAGGTACATAACAGACCCTATAGCATTTGCATAAGGTATACCAGACATTTCTTTCAACTCATATTCACTCTTAGGACATAGATCTTTACTAAGCAAGAAATGGGAAGCAAAAGGAATAGACGTAGGTTTACAGTCTTCCATGTTAAACTTTTTCAGAACTTGTTCAATATAAGAGGACTGATGCAGCACAAGAGTATTATTGTTTCTATCCCTATCAATGTTCATACCTAGGATCTTTCTAGCATCTCCAAGATCCTTCATGCTGAAGTTTGCACATAGACAAGTTTGAACATTCTTCACAGTTTTCATACAAGGACTGATTAGAAGCATATCGTCAACATACAGGAGAAGGAACATAGGCACATTAGACTGCATATAATACAGACAGTGATCAAACTTGCTTCTAGTAAATTTCATGCTTTTCATACAATTGTCAAATTTGATATTCCATTGTCTGGGAGATTGCTTTAAACCATACAAAGATTTTTTCAACAAGCATACATGATTAGGGTGAGTTTTATCAACAAAACCCTCTGGTTGGTTCATATAGATGTTATTTTCAAGTTCTCCATGTAGAAATACAGTTGTAACATCCATTTGTTTTAATTCCCAGTTAAAGTGTGCAGTTAATGCTAACATAATTCTTATTGTGGTGAACTTGACTACAGGGGCAAAGATTTCAGTATAATCAACACCTTCTTTTTAAGTAAATCCCTTAGCAACTAGCCTTGCTTTGTATCTTACTTCATTCATCTCCTGTTTTATCTTAAACAGCCATTTACACTCAACAATTGAACATTCATCAGGTTTTTCAACTAAAATCTATGTATTGTTGTCATGCAATGAATCCATTTCACAAGTCATGGCTTTTATCCACTTATCAGATTCTGGAGATGAGACAGCTTCTTTGTATGTTTTGGGTTCATAATTATCCACATTGTTGAACACATTGAAAGCATACATAGACAGGTTGAAATCATCATTTTTAGCAGGCAATCTGATGTTTCTTCTAGTCCTGTCTCTAGTTAATTGATAGTTTGCTAAGTTTTCATGCTCAGTTTCAGAGTTGCTTTCATGCTCAGACTCAGAATTATCATTATCAGACACATTCATGTTAATGGACACATTATTTTCAGTTTCATGGTTTGATGCAGCGTCATTGACATCATTGTTATCATTTACATGATCATTCAAGACAGAATTATGCATGTCAATCTCATGGGGATTAAGGGGAGGAGGATCCACCTTAGAAGAGATAGGGGTAAACACAAGATCAGGCACTTTCTCCACCTCACAAGGAGTAGCAGAAGGTGAGGATTTACGAAGACAATGGAAATCAATTTCATTGAAGGACACATCTCTGCTAATGCATATTTTGAAACCAGGCAAAGTCCTATCCCATAGCCTATAACCTTTAACCCCTTCAGGATAACCAAGAAAGATGCACTTTCTAGACCTAGGTTCAATTTTACTAAGTTTCTAGTGAACATATGCACTGCAATCAAAAACTCTTAGATTTGATAAACATATAGGTTTATTCCAGAAGACACATTCAGGTTGCTTTCCCAATAAGAGAACAGAGGGGGATCTGTTTATTAAATAATAAGAAGTCATTAAGGCTTTTCCCCAGAATTGCTTGTGATAAGTGTGGTTTTCGCACCATTTATTGAGGTTGAAATGATGAGTTTTGGTGAGTTAAATGTGTGCTTTAACCCAATTTGAGCTCTTAACCTCCCGGTTTGGATGTTTTGTTTCTTGTTTGAGTTTTACAGGAACTTTAGGATCAATTACTTCAAACTTGAAGGATTCAAGACCATACATAGATAGAGAATCGAATAAGGAGCACACTGCAAGTTGAATCGGGTCAATCGGCCAAGAAACGAGCGAGAACGAAGCAAAACCGTGGAAGCTACCGGAGACTCATGCCGAACGCGACCCTCAAACGCGACCCCCTTGGGTCGAGTTTTGACTGAAGGCTGAAACGCAACCCAGAGCCCGTGTTGCAGAGCCTTCAGAGAGCCAAAATCCTTTGGCCGAAACGCGACCCCCTTGGGTTGAGTTTCGACTGAAGGCTGAAACGCGACCCTCAAACGCGACAAAAAGCCCATGTTGCAGAGCCTTTAGAGACCTAATTTCCTTTGTTCCAAACTCGACCCTCAAACGTGAGTTCCTGGGGTCGAGTTCCGCACAGACGAAAATTAAAATTGAATTTTGGCATCCAATTATTGGTCCACTCCTTTATATATCTATTGGGGTTTTCAAATCACACAGCCACCACCCCTTAGAGTCGAAAATACACAAGAGAAACACCACATTTGGGGATTTTTGAAGATCAAGAAGAAAAAAGAAAATTCAACCATCCATTTGAATATTCAAGCCATTATATGGAAGAAGGGTGTTCTATATTGGGTTATATCATTTCTTCTCCTCTCTTAAGCTTGTATTTAGAATGGATTTTTGTTCCTTCTTTTGTATTCTTGATGTTATTGTGAATATGGTTGGCTAAGAGCCTTAGGGCTCTAGGATGTGGTAAACAATGTGAATATTAATCTTGATTTGGGTTTTATATATATATTTATACTTTTTCAAGATTTTAATCCATGCTAGTTCTTGAATGGTGTTGTTTGAAGTGGTATTCTTACTAGCATCAAATGTATGAATCACTTGCATCTAGTCAATCCCGTGATCATAGGCATGTTTGGATTAAATCTATATAGTTGTCTTCTTAGTCGAATGTCGATTATGTGGAAGGAAATATGACCCCTTAGAGTCTTTGGTAGGTGCGACCTTGGAATGCGTTATAGATAACCATCCTTGTCGCATTCGCAATTAAGGAGATATTCGAGAGATGATCCTCCTATATTCATGGTCTTCCTATCTATGAACTTAGCATGATTGTGTGTTTAAATCCTTGTTGTTTGATCAATAGGAGCATTGTGTATCTATATCCTAGAGTCTTGCCCTTATTTATCATCTTCAAATATCTCTCTCTTGTTGGTATTGTTTATTTCATTTGCTATTTAATTTGTTTATTGTTGTTGTTTGGTATTCACTTGTTTATTTCTTATGTTTTGGTTTTTTTGTGACAATCAACCCTTATCCTAATCCATAGTCTAAATATTTCACTCGTCTGTCGTCGTGGTACTTGTATTTTCAAGTTCTAATTCCTTTTCCCTGTGGATCGATCTCGTTTCATCCTGTCTACAATTATATGCTTGTATACTTGTAAGCATGACTCGAGTTTATAAATATTGAAACCATTGTGGAGAGTAAATCTCGCATCAGCTTGTCAAGGCCTGAGCCTGCAAGCAAGCTTCTGACCCTCTCAAGAAGGGTTCTGTTCATCCTCTTTGCAACCCCATTTTGTTGGGGGTTGTAAGGCACAGACTTGTACCTTTTAATTCCAATATCAAAGCACCATTTGTCCATTGAGTGGTTACAAAATTTCAAACCATTATCTGTTCTTAGACACTTAATGCTTTTCTTAGTTTGGTTTTGAATTTCAACAGGCCACTTAGAAAATTTCTCAAAGACTTCAGATTTATTTTTCATTAAGAAAACCCATGTTTTTCTTGAATAGTCATCAATGATAGACAAGAAATAGACATTCCCTCCATGTGTAGGAACTTTTGCAGGTCCCCACACATCTGCATGCAAGTACTCAAGTATTTCAGTGCTACTATGAGCTTTAGGATAAGGCACAGAAATAGGGAAGGGCAATTTATGTTGCTTTCCCATTAAGCATGGCTCACAGAAAGAAATGCTTGACACTTTATCATGTTTGAATGCACCAGATTTATTCAAGATATCAAGACCCTTATTGCTCATATGACCTAACCTAGCATGCCATAAAGCTGTTTTATCATGATGCACAATGTTTGCAGTTTGGACAGGCATAGAGCAAGCAAGTACAGCATAGAGGTCTCCTTTCCTTGGAGCATCAAAGTAACACACAGAATCTCTTTCAAATTTAAAAAATTTGTTGTTAACAGAACCATACAGCCTTTGATCAGCCAGTTTTGACACAGAAAGAAGGTTGAATTTCAATTTAGGGACATATATGACATCATGCAGTGTTATAATGCTATCATTTTCAAATTTTAAGCACACATCTCCTTTACCAACAATTTCACAGTGTTGGCCATCAGCTAAAGCAACAGATCCAGACTTTAAGAACTGCAGATTATGAAACATGTGCTTGTGTGGAGTGACATGAAAAGTGCACCCAGAGTCAATCAACCACTCAGACTCATGCATGATTTTTGACACAACATTGGAATAGTTTATGAATTGGAAATCACATGCACTATGGATCATGTAGACACTACCATCTTCATGATAATCATAATCTTCATCTTTGTAAACATGATTAGTAGGTTGATCAAAATGCATCACATTATTGGCATGATTATTCCCAAACCCCCTGCCCCTTTTAGGCTGCTTGCATCTATTGGAGAAATGCCCTGGTTTCCCACAATTCCAGCAGGTCTTTTTGGGCTTTACATCAGGATTTTGATGTTGGGTAGGGAAATTTTGGTTTCTGAAATGATGAGAGGAACTTTGACCAAAATTTTGGTTTTGATTTTGATTTCTGTGGTTTTGGGAATGAATCTCAACAAGATTATGGGTTCTAGTATGATTGGGGAGATTGTGGGCAATGTTCATTTCCCTCCTATGTCTTTCTGCTGCTAGGACACTGGGATTTTCAGGATTGAATCTATTGAAAGACTTCATATTGTTGTTCCTATTGACATAGAGGATTTCATTCTGTAAAGGCTTGGATTGTATCTTTTTCATTTCATTTTCTTTTGCTTTTAACCCAGACACAATCATGTCACATGTAACTTTTGACCCTCCATATTTTAATGCAGATTTTATTTCAGAAAACATTTCAGGGATAGCACCAAGAAGGATCTGAGGGGCATATTTTTCAAGAGTGTCATCCCCAGCAAGTTTCAAATCCTTTAAAAGTTTATTAAAATCATGCATATTAGAGTCAACATCCTTTGAAGGATCTATTTGAAAGGTCATGATTTGATTTTGAAGGGAATAAGCAGACTCTTCAGAATTAGCAACAAATAAGGAAGTCAATGCATCCCACAAATCTTTTGTACACTTATGATGAGAAACTTGTCTTACCACAACACTACTCAGATTTAGCAAGATAGTAGCCCTAGCACCAGCATTCATTTTTAGAATGTTTTTATCTGTTTCAGACTCATCAATTCTTTCAAAAATTACATCTTGCAAATTTTCTTTTGTTAGAATACATTCAACCCTTGTTTGCCAATCACCAAAATCATCATTTCCATTGAAAGGAACTGCACTCAGATTATTCATTTTTACAAAATTAACCCAAAATTCCACAAATTCACAGATTTCACCACAAACACAGTAGACAAAGCACAGAGACACACAATTTCAACCAGAAACAGGAGGAAGCACCTCCACGGGCCCAAAAATGGGTGCACCAGGGAAATCTAGAGCTGAGGCTAGTCCAGTTCTCAGCACAGATTTATCTGTGGAGTAGGGGTTCACTCAGGTCAATCCCAAAACCTAATTTTAGCTAAGAAACAGACTTCGTTCACTAAGTCAGAGACAGAAACTCTTCCAACAAAGAGTTTTCAACACAGATCCCAACCAAAAAAACAGGAATCACACAGTCAGAAGACCACAATAATCAGATAACCCAAAAACAAACATACAACATCAGGTTATCAACAGCAAATAGACAACCCTAATACCCTCCTCCCAACCGTAACACCTTACTCAAATTTGCTATCGGGGCAACCCGCTTTGAGGAAACCCACAGGGGAGTCCAGACGGTCCCGACCGTAAGTAAGATTTGAGGGAAAGGCTTTGAATGCCAAGGTGTTCATAGAGACAAGAGCGGAAGCAAAGAGACACAGGATCGACAGATACCACAGAGGAGTTTTAGGGATTTAGAGTATACCAGAGCCAATTCTCCTACAAAGGGGAGAATCGGACTTACCTTTCAAGCGAGCCCGACGGGGGCGAGTACGGCGCGGCCCTTACCGGCAGCGGAGTGAGAGAGATGGAGGCAGGAGAGTGCCCCTGGCTAGGTCAAACCGTGGCTCTGATACCACTGTTGTGGTACAGACCCGGCTAGGGCTTACACTACTTACTTTCCGACCTCTTGCGGTCTCTTTCACTAGCTACTCAAGTAGTAAGAACAAACTATTGAGCTATTACAAGCTATTACAGAGATATTAGAACAAGTCCAGAGAAATCGAGCACTCGAAGCTTCACAACAGGAAGAACTTCACCAAGAGGTAGCCTCAGAGGGGTAGATTTAGGGGATCTACTTGTGTTCTTCACAGGCTAGGCACCAACTTTTCTCAAATTTGACAAGAGAAGTAGAGAGAGTGAGACCAGAGAGATATAATCACAGTAACACAACGAGCAAAAGAGATATGAAGCAAAGGGAGAAGAAATCAGAGAGACAGCGGTGGGAAAAGTGCTCAGGGGACACAGTGGCTCAGATTTTTCCACAGGCGGCGGCAATGGCAACTCCGGCGACACAAAGACCCAGACCAAAGAAAGGGGATGGTGAAACGATCCCTCTCGAAGCACTCACAAGCCCTCAGTCTCAGAGAACAACCTAACCGTCTACACTCATAGGCCAACAGGAATCACGGTCAGATTCCGGCCAAAGAAACCGAGAACGGCGGCAAAAGAGAGAGAGAGAGAGAGAGAGAGAGAGAGAGAGAGCTTTTCAGATTAGGGTTGATGAACAGTGTGAGGCTTGAGAGAGAAGAGAAGTCTCTCGAATGTTATAGAGGGTGAAATAGCTTTGGAAATGAAAATCAGATTAAGTGTGGATTAATGAGGGAGGTGAAGAGTCGTTTAGGGTTAAGGGTTTTGGGCTTCGGGTTTGGGCCACAGCAATTAAGAAAGCTCTTGGGCCAACAAAGAGCAATTGGGCCAACCCTCAACAGTAAGAAGGGGGAATTGGGGCAGTGTGTGATCCCTTTACATAGTGTGGAGAAACGTATGGATTTCAAGACTCCCGGAAGCAGATGGTACAATCTTGAGAAGCATACCGTTTCCGGGAATGGGCGGAGGAATGTGAGTACACTGAACAGCAGGCTTCATTTGAGGATATGTTTCGACGGTGGCTATCATGTTCTTGATGAATTGACTCATTACACCAGTGATCTAAGGGCCACGGCTAGGCAGCTTTGGAAGCCTGCAGTGGGAGTGTTGGAATTAGGCATTTTGAATGCAATGAAGTCGAGGGATGGCAGGGGATTGACAGATGCTTACTGCGTGGCTAAGTATGGGCAGAAATGGATCAGAACAAGAACAATCCTCAACAGTTTCAATCCCAAGTGGAACGAGCAATACACGTGGGAGGTTTATGATCCGTGCACTGTTATCACCGTGGGAGTGTTTGATAACTGCCATTTGCATTTGCAGGGAGTGAATGGAGGTGCAAAGGATTTAAGAATTGGAAAGGTGGGGATTCTGTTGTCCACTCTTGAGACGGGTCGGGTTTACACGCACTTGTACCCGCTTATAGTGCTTTCGCCTACTGGGGTGAAGAAAATGGGGGAGATTCAATTGGCTGTGAGGTTTTCTTGTGCATCATTGTTCAACGTTTTGCAGCTGTATACGCAGCCGCTACTGCCGAACCTTCATTACCTCTACCCGCTCAGCTGCCACCAGGTTGAGAGTCTGAGATGCCAGGCTTTTCAGATTGTGTCTATGAGGCTGAACCGGTCGGAGCCGCCATTGAGGAAAGAAGTGGTGGAATACATGCTTGATGTTGGATCAAACATGTGGAGCGTGAGGCAAAGCAAAGCCAACCAGTACAGAATTGCAGGGATCCTATCTGCCCTTGTGAAAGCTCTGAAATGGTTTGATCAAATATGCAGTTGGAGCAATCCCTTCATCACAGTCCTAGTCCACATTCTGTTCCTGGCTTTCGTGTGCTTCCCTTGGATGATCTCCAGCACGGTGCTTCTCTACCTTTTCTTGATCGGGGTGTGGAACTTCCGAGGGAGGCCTAGGCACCCTCCATACATGGATGTGAGGCTGTCGCAGGCAGATACTGATACTGCAGTGAACGACCAATTGGAGGAGGAGTTCGACTTGTTCCCAACGTCTCAGAAGCAATTGGAGGTGGTGAAGATGAGATATGATAGGCTGAGGTGTATTGCTTCGAGGGTGCAGACGGTTCTTGGAGACATGGCAACTCAAGGGGAGAGGTTCTACAATGTGCTGAGCTGGAGAGATCCAAGAGCCACGACATTGTTTCTCATCTTCTGCTTGGTTGCTTCTGTGCTGCTCTACATAACTCCTCTCAGAGTTGTGGTTATCATCACTGGATTTTACACGATGAGGCACCCTAGGTTCCGCGACCGGCTTCCCTCGTATCCCATGAATTTCTTGAGGAGGTTGCCTGCAAGAAATGATGGCTTGTTATGAGCATGAAGTAATGCAACACTTTTTGGTATTTTATGTTTCTGAGAGTTGGGATTTTTTGTATTATATATAGGTGCATGTTGCTTAATTTATCTGGTAAATCTCTTCATTTTCTGGTTGAATCAACATTTAACTATTTTTAAAGACTTATTATGCTTATAGTGTTGAAATTGTGCTTCTGGTATGCGAAAATTCCAGAATATTATCCATCTATACTCTCTCTCTCCCCCCTAGTGGTTCTTTATGCTGTGAATAGAGAAATGTTGGTACATTTGTAATGTTTTTCTAAAGTTTCATATTGAGGAAATTGTTGTTTTGGTCTGGGTGTGGTGCTGAGAAGCAATATTAAAAGTTATTATTTCCCCTTGCACTGAATTGGAAGGACAATTAAGGGGATCTCCAATGGGAGATATTATTCCAATGTGGCATTTAAATTGTACCAAATATTAGGTACAATTTGCATTGTGGTAAATAGGTATAATTGGTCCAAATTTTTATATGTACAAATAATGCTACCGGTATCATTTGAAAAAAGGGAGTGATTGGTGGGGCCGCTGCACAATTACCTCTCCCATTTCTTTTCCTCTTTTCTTGCTTGTTCTTTCTCTCTCCATTTTTATTTTCGCTTCTTTTTTTTTCTTTCTTAATTTTCGCTTCTTTTTTTTTGCAGAATCAACTTTGTTAGATTTTTTTAATTTCTTTCCTTTCTACCATTTGAATTATAATTAGATTAAAATTTATATTTTTTTATTATTACTTTACGATTTTGTATAGTATTATTTTGTTGTATATTGATTCTTTTTTTTTTGCAAAATAATAACTTTTTTTTAATAAATTCATGTATGTACATAAAATGAATTTTATTATTATAATTATTAATGTAATTATATAATGAAAATGATAAATAAAAATTTTCAATCATTTAAAAATATATAAATAAAATGAGTGATATAATGGTGGGACCTCAAAAAGTAACAATTGTACTTGAATGCATTGAAGAGTTTTAGGCAATTTAGTGAATATGGTAACTTTTTATGTGACAGTGATGTGACACTAATTTATACCTAAAAATTGGGTACAGCACTGGAGATGCCCTAAGAATTAAGATTTGAGAAATTCAAGTAGTAATGCCATCATTGTGTTTTTAAGAAACTATTTTCTGTGATGACATGACAGCTGATGGAAAATATGTTCCACAAAACCAATTTTTATCATACAAGAAATGGCTCATAAGACTACCATTATGAGCAATCGGGCAAACAACTTCAATATTTAATTAATTTCTGTTTCTTAAATATTATTAATATTTTACCCAACCAACCACATACAATTTGACAGTTTATCAGCAGTCACCCCAAATGCCCAACCACAACATTATATATTATTATTTTTTATTAATAAATATAATATAATTAATTTGAATTAAAATATATTATTATTATTATTATTATTATTATTATTGAAAATTGTAACAACACAAAATAACAAACTTTTATAAAATAGAGACCATATGATAAAATACAAAATAAACAAAATAAGAACATAAGTAACAATAAACTCAACATGAATTGAAATAAACAAATGACAATTAAAATAGATGAAAAAAATATAAATTTAGTGTTAATTGCCCAATTTTTGCCATATATGCTTGATCAAGTTGTCACGGAGATTTTTTTTTAATTATTAAAAAGATATATGCATTATTGATGCAAATTTTCTACTTTAAGTTTTAAATCACGAATCAAACTTGCAAGTGTACAAGCGAATTGTAATACAAGGCAAAACGGGGTCGATTCCATAAGAAGTTGAGATAATTCAAGGCATGCAAGCATCACACGCATGTCATTTCACAAGTCAAGCAACATATATAGCACGAATTTGATTTGGTTTACTCTAAGCATAAAATTTAACGATTTGTTAGAATAAACTAAAATAAACTCAAAATGATCACAAATGCAATAAAGAGGGGCAACAAATGAAGGAAAGATCCTAGGGCAATATTCATCAACACAAACAATGAATTTCGGGATTAGAACGCATATTAACTCCACTCAATATTAATTCCAAAAGTAATCATAGGCTCTCTCGAGCTTCTAAGATTTAATTGAACAAAAGGGAACTCTCCTATCTCCAGGACTAAATTCCAATTTCCTCAAATTAAGCACAATTAATCAACCAAAATCCAACTAGGCACAATTCATTCAATACCTAATAGGGCTCATAAATCAATTTTCAATGCTAATTAGTTCTTCTCAAAACATAATCAACACAAAATCCAACTTAAGGAGGCTAACCCTAGTTAGATACAATCACACCATTGATTCATGAGAAATAAAAAATAAAAAAAAAAAAGAAGGGAGATTAACATGCTTTTTCATCCATTAATCCATCATTCAATGCTAAATCATATTACCCTAGGATTTAAAAGATTTAGCTAGACATGCTTAAAACTAAAGAAAAACAAAAATAAACAAGGAAGAAGGAAATCATAAACATGGATTAGAGTACACCCGAAAAGGGAATGGAAAATCTTCAAACTTCAACTTTGTCTTCAAAATTCTTCAAAAACTTCAAGCATCCAATAAAATTTCTCTCACAAGTGTCTATCTTCTATTTTGGGGGCTAAGTATGAAAGGTTGCCCTAGAATTTGAACAAGGAATGGTATTTATACTACCACAAATCCATCCATTAAAAGAAAATAAAAAAGAAATAGAAAAATATAAAAATCACGCCGGAACAGGGGGCGCGACACGGGCTCGGTCGTGCCCCGATCGGGCCGCGCCACCTGGCGCGACCGAGGTGGTCATTCCGGACCATTCTGTACCCGCGCCGCGCCCTGACGCTGTGCTTTATGGTCCTCTGATTAGACGCGGGCTCGCGCCAGAACTGTGCCCACACCGGGCCTGGCTCGGGTCGCGTCGGGTGGCGCGACCTAGCTAGTCGCGCCTCCTCGGCCTGAGTCGGGTCGTGCCGGGCTGTATGCTTTCAAGGCCTCTGTATTGATGCGCACTCGCGCCGCTTCTGTACCCGGGTCACGCCGGCTTCGTGCCTTAGAGTCCCGACCCGAACGATTTTGCCCTGAAAGTACACAACGGTGTTTAAAAACACTTATTACACGATTAAACGGAAAAGCAGCATTAAAACAACAAAATAAAAGGGAATGATACTTAAAACGCGCATGCTATGCTCGGAAATACGGGCGAAAATCCCGTTTGTCAACTCCCCCAAACTTAAACACTTGTTTGTCCCCAAACAAGAAAAAGAAACGCAAGGAATTGAAAGATACAAACATAGGGGATTTTCAAGTCTTTGCCTCGGAAGAAAAAAACTAAAACTCATGCAAAGAAAACGAGATCAAAGCTCATAAAGATCAAATTACGAAACTTCGGCTCCCCTCTTTTTAGTTGAAGAATCAATCACACAATTAAACCTCACGGGGGTTAAAAAGGCATATTTTCACTCAACATCAAGCAACACCAACATGCAACCATAGGCTTGCAAAATAACTTAATATCATCACAATATGTGCTAGAAACAAGAATCACATAGGTTTTACCCAACTCAATCACATACAATTTGATAGTTTATTAACAGTCACCCCAAATGCCCAACCACAACATTATATATTATTTTTTATTTTTTTATTAATAAATATAATATAATTAATTTGAATTAAAATAAATTATTATTATTATTATTATTATTGAAAATTGTAATAACACAAAATAACAAACTTTTATAAAATAGACCATATGATAAAATACAAAATAAACAAAATAAGAACATAAGTAACAATAAACTCAACATGAATTGAAATAAACAAACGACAATTAAAATAGATGAAAAAAAATATAAATTTAGTATTGATTGCCGAATTTTTGCCATATATGCTTGATCAAGTCGTCACAGAGATATTTTTAATTATTAAAAAGATATATGCATTATATCTACATATCGAGATAAAATTTACATATTCAATAAAATATAGACAAGTGTCCAAATAAAATTTACATTTTTTTTCAATATTCCAACGTGGCGTTGGAACGGTCGGCCAAATTCTAGCCGATAATTCTAGTCTACATGAGTTTCCTAGGTCTCACTACATCAGGAGTCTTTACGGCAAAAAACTAGACATACTGTATAATTAATGGCAAATTAGTCTTTGGCAGGGTGGTTAACTTCATATATTATGAGGGTGGTTAACTTCATATTATGATTCTCAAGTTCTTTCTGTTCTTCTAGATGGTTGAATAGAAAAAGTTGTTTGTCTGTCTATTTGTTTATCATCTGAGGAGGTTAAAACTATAATTTGATGATAAATATTTTTCCTTATTGGGGTCTGAGTCATACCATTTTATTGTTTAAAATGTTGCAGATACCTGAAGATCTTGAGGTTGGTTATGTTCCTTTCAGCATGTCTATTTCTGTGTGATACATGAAGTTGAAAATTTCCGCATGCTTCCTTGCTTTAATTTATATGGACTCTTAGCTGAAGAAGAGTCAAATGGTAGTCGATGGTGAAATTAAATGGAGAAATAACAGTTGGATTGTATTTATACTGTCTTTCTAAATCATTGTTTGTACTCTTTTCAAATGGTAATTCAATTTTATTCCAATGAAGTCTACCATAGATCAACTAAAGTAAATTTTTGCAAGTTTTAAAACGCCTCATGTTTGATGTGTTACAGGGAGGTGCCTTGCATGGGAAGATTCGAGGCGACCCAAACGGGCACTGCCCGACTCACTCCGATGAGCGAGCGACACGTGTTCCTGACCTCATTGAGAGAGAAAAATATTGCTAAAAAGCAATTTACTAACCATGGTTAGTTGGAATCTACACTATGTCGCCAAATTAAAAAACAATATCGTCTTTTGACTAGTGTTTTTCTTTTCATTTTTTTATTTTAGTAGTTTTCTCTTGTTTAGTTTTGTAAGTGGTTTCATGGTCATTTCTTTTATTTGTATATCTGATCTTTTTTTGGTCAACTATTTTTTATTAACTATATTAATATTTTCCTCTGAATATTATTACTTAACATTAATTAATATAATTTTTTAACCGGTTACAATTTGTTTTCCTCATCATATTTCTGCCAATTTTTAGGTGAATACATTATATTTATTTGTGCCACTTTAAACGGTGATGCATTATTTGATTTTAAATACTAAAATAGTAGTAGCCTTAGTGACTCAATGATATTATTAATATCAGGAATATTGTTGTTTATAAAAGACCCGCCGCAGACTATTGTACTCCCTCCGTCCCATAATTATAGTCCATTATTCCTTTTTGGGATGTCCCAAAATTATAGTCCTATTCTAAATTGGGATTGTATTTAAATATTCTTTTACAAATATAACTTTATTTAATATAGTATGAATGCAATTAATATAGTAAAAAAATAAGGGCAATATAAGATAATTATTGTAAATTGTATATTTTCAATACATATTAAATGTGATTTCTTAATCTGTGTGAAAAGGGGAAGTGGACTATAATTATGGGACGGAGGGAGTATTTGATATAGAAACACGTTCCCTCGATACTGTAATCAGGCAAAGTATTGTCCAACTCGTTTCCGTTCTATAATGGCAGCACGGTATTGTTATTAAAAACGCACATCATTGAGTTCGATACACATGACGTTTTCTATTCATTATTGCGCCACGATATTGTTATTAAAAGTACACAGTCTTGTTTTAGATTCTATGTTTCCTCCATTTTTTTCATTCTAATTTTCATGTTATTTCAAATAGAAGCTGTCAAATCGGTTACAGAATGAAAGTATTATCTAATAACTAATTAAGCAATTTGTTATCTAATGCAGTCATAGAGTATATTTTCAAATAACATTAAAATTAGAATGGAAAAGGTGAGAAAAATTTATTATTATTAGAACGGAATGTCCTCGAGATTAATATAAGGACAGATCATTGTCATTCAAATCCCTTTATAAAATTCGAACCGTTCATCTACTTTATGAAATTTGGCTATAAATAAATACTCGGTCACTTTCGCCCGTCTTCTTTAACTTCCAAATCCTTTATCTCAGAAACCTCAAAGTTCTGTCACCTTCCCAACTGAAGAACTCGATGAGAATCATATACATATAATGCCATCTTCATTATCCATAATTAACATTTCGCATAGTAACCTTCCACAGTCATATACTGTACATATTTATAGTAATTATGTACTGAGCATGATAGAACGGTGTGTCTTGGAACACCGGATCGCTTATCTGTAATTGACGTTGTAGATGATCTTTTCGGTGACTTTACTTGCAAATTTTAGAATCTGCAGTCCAGAAGATCGCCATGGGTTCACTCTCTTCGAGCGTCATGAATTGAAGATTAAAAACCGAGTCTTATTTAAAGTAAATGTCCAGGATGCACTTCACCTAATTTTCATATTTTTTAATTTCTCCCTCCACAATCCACATCACTTTTTGAAATTCAAATGTGATGAATTTCCTTTCACACTCTCTCCACATGCATTAATTACTTTTTGATGATATCAAGATCATGGTGCGTTATGTTTTTATTTTTACACAAATATTACCTATTTCACACATATACTTGTATTAACGTTCAATTAAATCAGTATCAAATATCGGTGTTGATCTCCTCGATTTGTTTATCACGCTGTAGTAAGACTTGAACAATTTCACGTGATACATATAAATTTCATGGGTTACCATGATTATGTTTAATGTTAACAAGATATGTTCCTTCTATGAAAGTATAGTCATTAAAGAATCTAAATATTATGTGTATCCGAAGAGTAAAGAACCTCAGTATTAATCAACCAAAATCTTTAACCATGGAGGAAAAATACGGTTACAACTGCGCATGGACTCACATCTCAATCACACCTGATTTGCCAAGTGTGATTTACCTCTAGTTGTTCATGTACAGTACAGGCGGCCATCTCCAACAGTTGCATCATTTTACAGCAGCTCCATATATATACAGCAAAATCTTCACTTCATCTCCAACAGGCAACGGGTTGCTCTAAATTCTGTTATAAGAGGGAATCTTCCATAATATTCCCTTTCTATGTATTTATTTTAATCTAATTATTTCTAAATAAATAACTATTAAAATTTCTGAAACTAATTAAATAATAATACATCACATAAATAAAATCACAAAGAGTCAAAATTACAAAATTACATACTCAGATATTAGATAGAACAAGAATTACGTACTGCCAGTCTGCCACTGCAAAATTACAGACGAAAAAATAAAAGTGAAGAAAAGAAAAGAAGAGAAAGCCACAATATATATATAATATTACAACTTCGGCTCCTCCTTGGTACTGAATCCTTCGTCGAGATGCTGAAAGCACTAGGGCACGGGCGTAAGAGGGAGACGGTGTACATCAACCCTAAGAAAATACCAAAGTAGAATATCCCTTAATGCACAGGATTCTTGCCTGTTTTAATTTCTTTTTATAGCCCTTGCTTCTGTTCTCCGCATAAATGGAGTCGACGACCGCTCGAGGGCTGTAACTTGTACGACAGGCAGTCAATGACTTCGTCTAGGAGAAATACTAGAATATATCAGAAACTCCACCTCTTCGTGAAAGTGACGAACGCAGAGCACAGAATACATGCGAAACCCCAGCACTTCATGCTAGGAATGAACATTCATGTCATTTGTCACTGCATCTTTAAAACACCTTAATCAAATTTGGTTGGGAAAATATAGAACGCGGTTCTGCTTCAACTTACATAAAAAAGAGGATTAATCAGAAAACTCTATCGTCGAGAATTCGGAGAACAAACGAAATAATTCTTAACCTCTTAAAATTAACTTCAGCCACCACGACACCAAGTCGTATTTGTCCGCCATCAACATCACTAGATGGGCCGAACGCCGTAAAAGAGTCGACGTAAATGACACATCACTGCCACCCTATAAATGCGTGGATGACGCGGCGTCGGAGACCCGGATGAAACCATAAATCAAATGGAGAAGAAAGTGATATGGAGGAGACAGGGTAAAGTGATGTCTATGAGAACCATCAAGAATGTATTTGTCTATGAAAAGTATAGTACGAAACCTATGGTATATATATATAATTCTAAATAGATTTCAATCGAATTAACCACGAGCTAAATGGTGTATGAACATATGCACGTATGACATGTATTAATGTTTTTCCCTAAACCTTACTACTTACTGATGTGGGGCGAGAAGTCCCATAAATGTAACAATTAATTAATTACCAAACATATCGAAATCTGAATCAAATCAATATGAATTGGGCATTTTTTTTTAATTTTCAATTCTTTACCAATCAAAACAAAATTTAATCACTAGTATTATCCGGTAATTTTTTTTAATTCTTATTATTACACGAATTATTATTATTATTATTATTATTATTATTATTATTATTATTATTATTATTATTATTATTATTGGATCACACTAGTCGATCATGCTTTGACCTCACGAGCCTTATCCTCTTCGCAATGCAAACCCTAAGGATCGCACTAGTTGCTACGCCATCGCACTGCATCGCACTCGGATCATGTTTATCAAATTTTCAGTGTTTCTGACCATTTTCCTAATCGGAAATGCATATGCTGTTTAAGTCAACACTGTAACCCACGCCCCAACTCTATTAACCTCTCATATGCCCAGTGGCGGATCCAGGGGGGCTGAGGGGGGCTCCAGCCCCCCCCCCCCAACTGAGAAATTACCTTATTTTTCATAGGTGTGTTGGATTATTTTTTCATAGCAGCCTCCCTCCCTCGTGATGTTGGATGACTGAATGGACGACAATGTAGCAGAAAATAAGAAAGAGAAAGGGGAGAAGACGGGTAGGTTGAAGAAGAGAATAAATGCAAAAATTCTATTAGAATTCAGAGAACCAGTACGGCGGAGAACTGGAGGTTGAAGAAGATAGGTTATAAATATATAATAATATAATTTATACAATATTTTAATACAATTTAGCTTTTAAAAGAAAAGGTGAAAAGTGTTGTTTTCATAATAAAAACGTTGCTCTTCAAATTGCAACTTCTCTTTTAGTAAAAATAAATTATAAAAACGGCTAAAAGATTAATTTAAAATAAAAAACTGCACATATTTTTCCTCTGCTTTTTTTTTGGTGGACTTCTTCTCTTCAAAACTTCTCGAATAGTGTAGTATTAGACTTCTTGATTATATTTACTTTTATTTTATTTTTTTTTTGCACCACTTTATAATTTTTAGGTATATCATTTCTAATGTATTAGATTAGTTTGAATGTGTGATTGTTTTTAATACATTTTATCATTGCATTATTTTATGTTGCTACTTTAATATAAATATATATTTAATTGCATGGAAAAAAATTACACTACCAAAATAGTGCAGCCCCCCTAACATTTTATCCTGGTTCCGCCACTGCATATGCCGCCATCATTATCAAAATCAGAACGCCCAAACTTCAGTCCCATAATCAATGCATACTCGTGGTACGAAAATCTAATATTTTTTTCCCACAAATTGGGTGTCGTTTCTTATGCTTCGGAGCACCAGTCTTCTCGATCTCCCTCGAGACCAATGCATGGAGAGCTCGACCGCAGGCTGGTTTCCAACCCAATCACTTATCCCATCAGAACGTAACTAACCATATAGCTAATTAAGCCCACCACACATTAAACTGTTCGATCGAATTTGACAAAACTCAATACACACAATTCATATTTGAATAAAATTGAGGGTTTTTGGTAAGACTAATTAACCCCCTCGCATCAGGAGGTACTACTTCCGGCCGACGACATGGCTGCTCTCCGACCAGAGAATACACGACCTATAGTAGATGATCGAGAGAAGTTGATTCTGTGGAATACAGTACGATTTAATTGCTATTCGGTATCAAGTGCGATTTCGGATCGTTTATTAATTTGATTTTCAATTTGGCGGCAAGGGTATAATGTCAGAACCTTAAACAAAATTTAAAGGTTGTTGCAAATAGCGATCTCTAAGGCAGCGATTAACTCAAAACGCATGTGATCTCTACTAGTTCCCTAAAATGAGCCATATTGGGAGACGTATGGATACAGCCGAATTAAATGTGTACAACATAAATACAGTAAGATATTTATTATTCTATCGCACTTGGTAGCACTCAGTTTATATTATTATTATTATTATTATTATTATTATTATTATTGTGGAAGTCTAGCCGTCTAGCGCTACCCTCAAAGATAATTAAGTGTTGTGTCCAAAGTGCATTGCACCAAGATGCACCATTTCTTTTATCTGATGCCTTGATTTTCATAATTATGATGACATGACTATTATTGTAGTACGTAAGCCATGTGTGTACAGAGTACAGACTAGTCTACTATCGGTGATATTGATATTTAGCCAAATTATGGTTATAGTAGTTAGGAATAACATTTGACTTGACTATTATTTTTAGTATTTTTTTTTCTTTTTTTTTACTCTAATTTAGTTTTACACTATTTATTTAGCGTTTATCTGACCAAATTAGAGTTTGTTATAATTTTATTTTATTTAATATTAGTTTTTAGTTATTAATTGATGATTTAAAAAATTATTCCGAGATGGAAGGCGCCAATTACAATTCAATATAGATTGTCATAATTGAATATGCATTCGGAACACGAAATGTGGTCACCTGTTGCAAATCGAGTTGCATTCCCTGCTGCAAACTCTTCAATATTTTTTCAAAAAAAGACTAACTTTTTTCTATTTTGTAATTTATTATGATTTATACTAATTTAAATTTTCTATATAGGGTTCATCCATCCCCAATTAAGGTATATTAAAAACAAATTAAAAAATTAAAAAAAAATCATGCAACACCAAATGTAACAGAAAATGCAACAGATGATCTGCTCTGAATTGACATGGTTCAGGTCCAAGCGAACACGCAACTCAAAACATAAGCCCTACTCGAGCTTAGATTACTATGCAGTGTAGTAACAAGAAAATTTAAATTAGTATAAATCATAATAAATTGCAAAAGAAAAAATATTGAAGAGTTGCGGCATGGAATGCAACAGGACATATATTCTACTATTTATATAATTATTCACCTAAAATATATAATATTTATTTCAATAGTATTGTACTATTATAATCCTTCATTCACATCAATTATGTTTATTTGTACATCGTTATTAGCATTAAATCAACGAATAAATCGGAATAAATTCTTTAGAAATTTCGAATAACACTTGGTTTCAGAGTAAACGCCCTCCATTAATACTTAAGCTTTCAGAAGATAATTGATATTGATGTCCTTAGCAAATGAAAATTACCCTCAACTTCATACAAGAAATCATTGTCCTTAACTCAAGTGTGTCTCATTCGGACAAGACCGGATAGTGATGCTAACGCCAACACGAATAAATTAAAAATAAAAAAATTCCTCACCCCGACCTGGATAGAGCCTAGTTGAAATATTTTCCGCTAGAATATAACTCGGCATAATAAGACTTCCTATAATTGTGGCAATCCACTTTCGAGTTTCATATTTCATATTTAGAAACAAGGCATTCCAAAAATTTAATGGCCATTATGCCGCAATCGCTACCATTTTGTTGTTGGGGCGTGTCTGAACACACAGTTACTTTCCATTTTGATTCCTTTGGGCGACGTGCTTTCCAGACCTCGTATTCCTCGCACAAACGGGGAACATACTTGTCGATCTTCTCAAATTCACTTTTCACGATGCGGCGCTTTCGAGCACGACCCTGGCACATGGAGTCGTACACCGTGATGAGTTGAGATTCCAAGTTGATATCATACGTCACCTAGTGCTACTCAATATTAGCCACCCCGTACACATTGTCGACAACAGACCACGTCATGCCTCTCTGCTTGGGCAATTTCCCCTCCACGTAGTCTTTCAAGAAGTTCCCATCATTAGATAACAACTTCGGCTGCATGAAAAATGAACACGTCTCAGCAATAGGGAAAGACAATAACTAGATCACATGATTAACAATTCAATAATCTACGCAAACCCTCCCCTCTTCGAGTTTCTATCATAATAATGATAATTGGTCATGTCAGAATAAAAGTACGAACACCGACAATGCAATCATCAATCCGTATTGAAAATCCAACGCGACCAGCGTGAAGTAATCAACTTACCCAGCAGAAACATTCCATCAGAGTCCATTTCTCTGAAAATCGGTCCGGCCATTTTTTAGCCCGGAAGAGGAGCCACTTCTTTAGGCAATCGATATACTGCAGAAGCACAACACAAGCTTAGATCAGCGGCATGTAAAATAAGATGAATTATACATTGAATATCATCGTAACTTCCTGATAGGTTTGGGCCTCACTCGATCATTCAACCTTCCACTTTGATCATATAAGGGTGCAGACCAATCGGCGCTAATAAGGGTGCAGACCAATCGGTGCAAACCGCACCCGTACATTTGACCTGCGTTTATTTGAATAGGACGGCGGGCGAAGTGTGATCACAACAATTATGAGATTTTAAATAGAAATTGTAGGCGTAGGAGTGAACTTACCCATGCTCGATCATATGATTGTTACGATACCATTCATCAAATTCTTTTATCATCTAGTCAGAACAGACACTGCTTGGGTTGAATAGAACCCTACGAGGTTGAGCAAGAACATACTTAACTGACATAATTATGAAGGACGGAGTGCGAGCGCGTTTGGTAGAGAGGATGAGTGGAGTATCATCATTTTTATCTTTTCTCCGCTTAGAAATTCCTCTGATTAATACAGGGGCCGCAGATTCTTTTTCATCCTTTCTCTCCAATGTAGATGTCTCCTCTGGACTCACAACATCAACGACAGTATCATCTTCATTTCGCATCGGAGATGCTGGGCTCACCACTTTGGTGGGAGTAGCTCTATCCGGTACGGGAGGCCGCATAGTGTTCATGTTGGGTGAGGTTGCATTGGCATCCGAATTCATATTGGACGGTGTCCCTTCGGAAGAAGAAAGAAGATTGCTTTCTACCTCACGACCCATCTTTTTACTGGCAGAACCATCTCTGTGGCTAGCTCACGATCCAACATTTTTTCGGTAGAATCAGCTTTGGCCACCTCACAATCCATCATTTCTTGGACAGAATCACCGCTGGTCACCTCACGATCCGACATTTTATCGGCAAGATTGGCTTTGGCTAGTCCACGATCCATCATTTTATGGGCAGAATGACCGCTGGTCAGGTCACAATCCATTGTTGTTTAGGCAGAATCAGCTCTGGCCGGCTCACGATCCATTATTGCTTCTCGAGAATCATATTCGTTTAGCAAATGATCCATCTCGCCAATGCCGTGTCCATTAGCCGGTCGATATGGATTAGAATCACACTTCAATCCCGGTACAGGTATCTCAAGTTTACCGCAGACTGCCTCCAACAAAATTACAAGCCTACGAACATCGGTACTAGGTTGATCCTGATATCAAATTCACCGCACACAATAAAAACCAATTGCTATGCGTTCAGCAAAACACGCCTATGCATGTGAAACTGAAAACTTTATTTCACTTACGAGATCAGAAGAATCTAGTTTATTTGAATGAGACTCGTCGCTTGCTGTGCCATGACAACCATCTAACTGTTTCTGGTTTCTTCTCTTTCTTGGCTTCACTGCAGCATCATCATTCAATGATGGCAATTGAATTAGTTGATCCAACTGAAGTTGTTCCTCAGACAAAGGTTCTATCTGAGAGATGCACTGACCGATAACAAAAACATCGGCATGAAGATTAAAATATGTTTGCGAATACGGCAGTAGCAGAGATAACAAGTAAAGAGAAAGCATTAAATAAATAGAGTCACACAGAAAATGTGGGGTAATAAATGTGGAAGTTCAGTTAAAACTCACAAATAGAGCTCCGGCCGCAAAATACTATTTCAACACGTCGAAGCAGAAAAACTGCGTCATCGTCCAACGTAAGATTCGTGGTATCACGTTTTCAGAATCAGGCATTCTCGAAGCACATAATGAGGCCAGGTGTGGCATCACCTCATATGCCTATGCTTGCAGAGCAAATGTGAATCCACACATATCAAAGGCACATATACCCTTTTTTTGGACAGGCGACAAGCACTGAGGACCGTAATGCCTCGAATGCAAGAACACCACAAGGAAAAGAATTAAACATGTCGAGGTCATCTGCTAAATGTAGGAACCTAATATCTAATACACTAGAGGAGCGTTCCCGCACTAACAACACACCATATAAGAAACACAGCGGTACTAACTTCAGCGTCACCTCGCATGCGCCCTTAGACTGTGTGTTGTGGCTCTCGAATGCACGGGACAGGTTAAAAAAGATAATATGTCGCTGACCGAAGAAAACCTCACGGTGTATGGTCGAATTCTGAGCCGAGGGCTGTTCTGTCCCAAATTTCAAGCCAGTCATCAAGAAGAATTCTTTGGGTCCAATTATCCTGAATATCAGCTTCCCCTTCAACGCAATTCTGTCCAGATGAGCTAACAGGTACACTATCACTTGGCCTTGGAACCTGAGTTCGTTCATCTTTAAAAGACGACCGAAACACGATCCTTCAAATTTCTGAAGATTTTTGTCATCGAGCTTCGCCTTTATGGTTTTGATTATCTTTAGATCACAGCGACAGGTGGAGGACGCACAGTACATACTTAAATTTGTACCTGGACAAATCAGAGATCACAAAAACCCTCACTCAATAAAGATTAATTGAATCTCGAAATGCACACATATATTAGAAAATTCTACCTTCGGATGTCGACATTTCAGACATGTGCTCAGAGAATGCAACTTTCGGACTCTTAATAGCATGAGTTGTTGCGTCTCACACGGCCAACAACAAAATGGGTAAAAGTAATGAACACCAGAAAATTATAAACATCAGCCTCGAACGAGGTTATATAAGAATGCGGTAGGATTCAAAATACATGATTGACCTTCATCTCAAAATTATCTAAGAACCGCTCCAGTATTGGATTATTTCTAAAAACTGTGATTTACCTTCAGCAGAAATAAATTATAAGATACGATACTACAATATTGGATTATTTCTAAAAACATGATTGACCTTCATCAGAAAATCTCGAAGGACATACATATATTAAATATATACCGAACAAGTGAGAGATCACCACAACGCTCCAGTATAAAGATTAATTAAATCTCTAAATACATAAATATATTAAATTAAACTACCTTCGGGTGCCAAGATGCGCAGTCAAAGAATGCTACTTCAAGAGGCAGATACTCCGTTTCATACAGTCAATGAAAAGGGAAAAGTAATGGAAAAGAAAAAATTAAAAAATTGATTTTTTATATACCACTATTTTTTCTTTACACATTCACAATACAGTAAATGCCCACTCTATCCTTCCATTAAAAATAATAATAATAATTATAACATGAGAAGATAATGAAAAATGAATAAATTAAAAAATGAATGACCCTTCTTCTCCGGCGGAGTCGCTCAGCAAGACATCGACTGTGGTGTTCCGGATGTGCTCAGGAGCGTATCTATATGACGTCAGCATCGGGCTACTCGTTGACAGCAACTTCGACTCAAAGAAATGAGAAGAGAACAATTGCGGAGGCTCTCCGAAATTCAGCTTTATTATCGGGAAGGAGGCTAGGGGAAAAGAAATGGATGCATATTTGTGGGGAAGAAGACAATCGGTCTGTGGTGAATTTAACAAAGACCAATAAAAAATACTATTTAGGTCTCAGTGTCTCACTGTTCAAACATTACTGAACGACGTAGTATTGGATATTTTTTGAAAAACACGCTCCTCATTATTAACAGTATCGCGCTTACAATAAAGTGGATTTACTAACACGGTATCGCAATTCCAACATACTTCACAATATTGTTATATGTGCACATATGCAATATTCGCATGCAGACTACATTGAGATTTGTTTCCTATTGGCAAAAGGTATAGCATATATTGAAGTTACGATATCGTTTTCTGTAAGCAACAGTATTGGTAGAGTAACATTAATGTTGCTCTACCAATACTGTTGCTTACAGAAAATACACTGAGTTTTGAAATTTTAAGAGAACATTAAGAATCGATGTTAAATTTTACTGTTATTGAGTTCTATTATTGCTACCAAAAAATATTTTAATTCATCTCCATCAGACTACATAAATATTTCAGCACATTTCACATAATTTTGAAAAAAACAAGGCCACAGCAACTTTCACGTTATGCGGTATTGGAATAGGTACCGCTTAAAAATACCACGTCCATGGTGGGTAACCAAGGTTTGATGATGGGTTAGAAGCTGTAAAAAAAAAAAAAATTAAAAAGTCAAACACATGGCGCGCATCAAACGGTTCAGGGCAGTACCCATTTGGGCCACATCGAATTTTCCCCTTGCATGGGAATTTCGTGGAAGCTACACCTTTTTCAAGCCCAATGAAAAAGCCCGTTCACTTGTAGATGAACTTGGTTAAATGTGGGTTCAATTACCATGGACTAGACT
Source organism: Perilla frutescens (assembly GCA_026008535.1). NCBI lineage: Eukaryota > Viridiplantae > Streptophyta > Magnoliopsida > Lamiales > Lamiaceae > Perilla > Perilla frutescens. The sequence goes on from BRKX01000018.1 coordinate 45,422,590, forward strand.
TTATGGGACAGAGTTAGGAGTGTAAATAAGTCGAGCCGAGTCCAAACATACGTATGTTCAAACTTGTTTGAAATGATATCGAGTTTTAAATTTTATGTTTGAGCCGGACATGAGTCAAGCTTGAGTAATTTGATATTTTTACACATATTTGCTCAATTTTTTACTTATCGAGCTCAAGTTTGAGCGAGCTTTAAATTTTATCGAACATAAAATTATGTTCAAGCTTGTTTGATATGCTTATCGAATCGAGTTCGAACTAACTTTTAACGAAAGAAACGCGAACGAGTATCGAACTATTTGGTTTGATTTACCTAGACAGAGTAGAGTAGTAAAAGTCCTAAGTTTACTTCAATAAAAAAAAAACTTGATTTTATACAATTTATTTAAATAATATCATATGGCATTCATAAACATGTAGAACTTTGGAGGCACAGCCGCTATGAATTGTTATTACATTTTCATACTTGAACACAGTATTCAAACAGAAAAATATTTAAGTAGTTCGTAGTTATCTAATTTTATACATAAGTTAAGCCTGTAGCATAGAATTTTCCCATTTTCCTTTCGAGAAATTAAAATTCATCCCAACTCAAATATCAATGCACAATAAAAACAAGCAACATCATGCTTGTACAATCAACACACACACACAATCCAACGAATTTAGAAGCTGTGAAGGAATTCAAATATAGAAATAAGAATCTAAAGATAGTATAAATTTGATGAACACAACTCAAGTTTTAAACCGTAACGTAACCGCCACAAAATTTTGTGCCACTTTAACAATCGGGAAAGGTCCTTAACTAACCACAACAAAAACTAATGATATGCCATGATAATCTTGAAGCTTGCAAAACGAAAAATACATAAAATCCTAACCAACTTATTTCTTCTTTCCAGCCTTGGCAGCATCTCCAGCCTTTGTCTGCACGATGAAGTAAACACGCGGTTAAGAGTAGGAAATAGGATGTAATACGGCGGTTTTTTTCCAAGTTGTAGGTGAAGGGGTAAATTACATCAAGGAAAACGAGCAGATACATAGGTGTTTAAATTGAAAAGAGTATGAAATGAAAGACAGAGCATGAAATGAAAGACAGAGCAAGGGATTTTTCATGCTTGTGATGCGGATCAAAGATATTAAGGGCCAATGGAAGGGAAGAATATTCATACCTTCTTGACACCGCGGATCTTCTTGGCTCTGTTCTTGCGTTCTTTCATTTGCTTCCTCGACTTCTCAACCTTGGTATCAAGGCCATTCTGAATTCCAAAGGTCGATATAGTTAGATACATGAAACATTAATCATAACTAGAAAGAAACTAATTGGCTTAAATATCATTTCCAACCTTTATGCATCAAAAATCAGAATGTGTCCACACTATATTTTACATACGCTGAACAAGATTGTACAAGAAAACATATTTGTTCAACAGTTCTTTTATTGAAAATAAGACATATAATGTGTTGAATATGTGCATCAAAATCCATAAAGTGGAGCCAACTTAGTATAAGAATGAGTTCTACTTGTCAGGAAGAGGATTACAGTCTGGAACACTTATTTCCAAGCATCTAAAATGTTATATGATTAATTTTAAAATAACAATCACCGGGGGAAACAGGTTTACAATTCAACAAAAGCAAAGAAAACTAAAATGAAACACTACACCTATCAGAAATACCACCACCTGATGTAAAATTCATAAACTAACCTAGCTGGCAATATGAACGCTTTTGCAGCATAAATCTCTCAAAACAATACAAAGAAAAAACGTAATAAAAGAGAAGTTAAATAAGATAGAAAAATTTACCCTGATTAGCCTGTATTTTGGCTCAAATTTCTTGGCATTTTCTACGGAGTCGTATATCAAGCCAAAGCCAGTGGATTTGCCACCACCAAATTGAGTCCTGAACTTGAACACGAAAATCGCATTCGGATCCTTAACCTCGTACATCCTAGCTAACTTCTCCTTCAGCTCAGCCTTTGATAAAACAAAAAACAAATAAGAAGACAATATTAACTTACTAGTTCCTACAAAACACTATCATTTCTCATGACTCATGAGCTCTCATTTAGTTTAAATAATACAGTATATAATAATCAGACTATGAATCGAAACAGGATATCAATCGAACTGCTATCATTCCCCCAAGCAAACATTCGTCAACATAATTGATTCTCTCCTTCAGCTCAAAACGAAACCACTTTCACATCACCTCAAAACAGCATACGCTACTAAAACCATTTTTCACATGCTCAAAACAGCTCTAATTTGCAGAAATATATAAGAAATACGAGCTAAATCGTACACAAAAAAACAGAAATATTTAAGGTAAAACAGCAAATTGAACAAGAAATCAGACCTTGGAAACATTAGGTCTTCCTGGATGCAACACATCGATGATGAATTGCTTCCTCGAGAGGAGGCGATTGGTCAGGAACTTCCTCGTTCTGATGGTCACTGCCTTGTCCGCCATTTTCCTGCAAAATATTACAGAAAAATCTCAAATAAATCAGACAATATCTCGATAATGAAGTCAAGTTGAGGCCGAGCAGTGGAGTGTTCGGAGATAATTACGGTGTCGTTTAAGCAGAGATTCAGGCCGTGCTCCGCCGCTCTGTGGGAAGGGTTTCTGCGCAAATGCAATGGGCGTTTCTGCTAAGAGGAGTGACTCTAACCCTAGGGTTTTGTAATAAGAAGGAATTTTGATGGGCTTATTTGGGCCAAACTTCTATTGGGTCGAAAACATGATGGCGCAGCTAGCCCAAATATTTATATTTCCTAAAAAGCCCAACTTGGAATCTATGAGCTCTATTGTAACCCCTCTCCATTATATATATTTTTTTAATTTTTTATTTAAATTTATTATGATTTAATTTAACTGTATTTTTTTATGGTTCATTCTTATCCAATTAGGGGCATTTATTTTGGGTGACAGATAGATTGATAAATGACAATGTATGAGATTAGTATTTAAGAGATTCAAGTTTTAAAATTGTTCAATTCATCAAAGTATATGGCGAATTATGATATACTATTTTTATCAAGGGATATTAAACAAATTGAAGAAATACAAACTAATTATTATGACACAGGAGATGTAACACGAATGATTTGATCTGCTCTCCAACCCACCTCTATGTTCCATTCCATTGTTGGGAGGATACTGTTTGTAGAGATCCTTTTGGTAGGGTAAAAGGCTTGGAGAGGTCGAGTAGCCGAAGGGCCTTGTGAGGTTGAACGATTCAATCTCTCGAATGACCTCAAAGGAAGTATATAGGTTGAGGTGAACATATGGTTAAGCGCCGCCAAGAGAGGTGACCAGGTAAAAAATCATAGAGACCGAATAGGTTAGAGTATGATGAATCCATGCAAAACAAGGATCGAATTGGTGAAGCGCTTCCGTAAGAAAAAGGTTGATGGATCATTTGAATGAGGAAGAGAGATAATTATGAGTTTTAATACCCTAACCCGACCTGCCTTTCAATCTCAAAATTCTCTCTGAAACCTGCTTTGTTCTTATTTTCTACCACTTTCCACTCAATCGTCGAAGGCCTCGATGTTCCTTCGGTTTCACACCTTGTTGTCTTTTGTTTGTTACATATAGTTTATTTTTCTGTTTCTGTATTCTCACTTTTGTAATCTTTTTTCTATTGTTCTTAATTGGTTAAAAATATAACTATGTTATGGTTATTGTTATTATTATATTATGTTTAATCTAAATTAATATAATAACTATAAAAACGATTTATTCATAGAAAGAATCACTTAATAGTTAATTCAAATATATAATATTTAATTATTCAAATAAAGTTTTACGCTTCGTAAAATAATATTTTCAACAATTAATTCAAATATATACAATTTAATTATAATTAAATAATATTACACATAAGCATATGTAAAATCGTATATGCTATGAAATACTTTAATTAAAAAAATTAATATTAAAAAATATAAAAATAAAATATTTTATCACATAATTGATGGTTGAAGATATATTCTCGACTCAAATTTGACCCAAATAGCCTTTGGAGATTCTTCAATTTTTTTTTACTCACATACTCAATATGTGGTATTGAGGAGATTCGAACCGTTACCTTTAATCTCCGAGCAACCTCACCCCACCACTAGGTAGAATAATTTTCTGGGCTCGTAAATATTGATGTGGACCGCGCTGGAAATCTTCTGGATTCAGCTTTTAACCGATTCAATTTGTACAAGGGAAATTCTAAACATAGCCCCGTTTTACTCTTCACAGCCCCACTACTTTATAAAATATAAAAATAAATATGATAAGTCATTTTTACCCCCTTAGCCCCATAAATTTAAAGCCATAACATAGCCCCTATCTATTTTCATATAACTAAAACGCAGATCATAAAATCATAGCCCCTCTCACTTTTATTTTATAACTAATAAATGTCGGAGAATAAAAAAAAATGAGCGAACAAAAGGAGAGAGAAAAATACAAGAGATAATAATACCACTTTTATAGATTCATTAGGAGGATTACACAATTGGCTAACCAAACCTTTGATGGAAATACTGACATTGTCTCTTCCCTTTGATATATGTGGACTGTGAACCTTCAACAACTCAGCCAAAAAACATATAAATCACCAAAGTTTAATTATGATAGAAATATCATAAAATGATTTATTTGGAGTGTCATGTAAGACCATCGCTCACAGATAATACCAAAGTCGTATAATTTAATTCATTGTAAAAGAATTCTATAGGCACCATGGCATGTCATCAATCATTTTAACTAAGGCTACATTTTATTATATTTTTTTTACCATAAAATTACAAATGCATGTTCACTAAAGTCAGCCAATTTTATAACCCATCTTGTTTTATTTCTTTCCACATCCGAATAGTTCTTTCATGCATCTCACTTCCCCTTGACGAGCAAAAAAAAAACACAAAGATAAAGCACTCTCCATACCTGCTTAGCAAGCAACACTTAGTCATGATATACTAAAATATTCACATATTTACAGAATAAACGAGATATGCATCCGCATGTATAGAGGTGCTCCAAACACCCAAAATTCTTATAGACATTTCGAAGAGTATGTGGTATCCATAGTTTGAGATTGTTGCACTACACCTGTGCAGTTTAATCAAACACCATTGTTAATACAAGAATTCTTAGATCTTGTACGATTCAAAGAAATCAGCATTGCTTATGATCAGTTTAGACGTAAAATTATTTCTCCCTCTCTTTGTTCTCTCATCTTTTTTTTTCTCCGGTATTTATTAGTTAAAAAATAAAAGGTGGAAGAGACTATGATTTCATGATCTATGTTTTAGTTATATGAAAATGGAGGAGCTACAGTGTAGGGGCTATATTAAGGTTTTAAATTCGGGGACTAAAGGGTAAAAATGACTTAACATATTTATTTTTATATTTTATAAATTAGTGAAGTTGTGAAGAGTAAAAAGAGAGGTGTGTTTAGAATTTTCCATTGTACAAATAGTTATTTCAAACAGTACACATCAATCCCACCGGGACTGGAGATGCTTCATTTAATTTGATTACATTTAGCTTGAATGTGAATTCATTTAAAAAACACAAACTATCAATTTGCAAAATTCAACAATCTAAAGAGATGATATCTCTACTTCAATGCCACTCTCCAATTCTACTCAACTTATCTTCTCCACATATCAAACCCCAAATTCCTCCGATTTTCAGCTCAAATCTCTCTTCAATTTCCAAGCATTTCCACAAAACCAGAAGCCAAACAACCCTTAGACGGAGCGAGTTTGGCGATGGAGTCGACCCAGTTCCGGAATCGTCTTTCCTCGACGAAAACGGCGTCGTTAAAGACATGGATGACTATCTCAATTATCTCTCCCTCGAATACGAATCCGTTTGGGACACCAAGCCTTCTTGGTAAACCCTAATTTTTCCCTTGTTATTCAATTTTTTTTATAATATTTTTTTTGGGTGTAATTGATTGAGTGATTTGAGTTGATTGGATAGCTTGTTCTGCAACTGATTTTGGTAGTCTGGAAAATTATTTCGAATTATTGCAATATTTTGCCTTCATAATTACTGAAAAAATGGCATGAACTTAGTAATGCATATAGATTAGAGAAGGGCATGAATGTAGCATTAGACAATATTAAGGTTTTTTTTACCTACAGCTAGATTGTTGACAAATAAGTTTATGCAAGTAAAATTATAGTAAAATGTTGAAGGCCAGCAATATATGAACATAAGCTCAATCACCTAAAATGTTTCAAACTGTAGTTGGAAGTAATTTTTTACTCTGCAAAATGAGTTTTAAAGGAGAGAAGCTTGTTAAAAATGTGATAATATGGATATTTCACTTCAGCTATAGTCAAGTAATTACTAAAAAGAAGGCAAAATTCTCGAAGTTAATGGAACAATTGAGTGAATAGTAATATAAATCAACTGTTATAAATGAGGGAAATGTTACAAATATTTTGAATATAGTTTGAGTGGGAGTTTGTGGTTCCGGCATTTGTTTTCAAGGGATGCGTTGAATTAGCCGAGTGGCCAGTCCACAAACCATTTTATTGGTTGTGAAATGTTTTGATGTTTCTTTGATATGTTGAGAGCCACTGTAGCTAAGATTTATATGATAAATTGATGTAGATTGGATTGGTTGAGAAATTTATGGTATTTGCTTGAGTCGGATATGGAAAGTGGATGAGCTCAAGAAAAATTCGCCCGAAGATATTTTACCTAGGATGGGGAGATGATTGATGTACGGGGTTCTTTTATGATGCAATAGTTTTGTGAACGGATATAGCGACTGATTGAAGGACACTGAGCTTTTTAGACTGTGCAGCATAAGTTTCTCTAATAGCACTGCATATGTATAGTATATCAATACAATATGGCTCCCAATTGTTGACATTGCTGGTCTTGTTTCACTTTCGATCTCCTCCAGGTGCCAGCCGTGGACAATTGTACTGACCGGAGTAGGAATAATCATGGCCAGCTGGCTAACTTTGAACTCGATTTTAGTTACCTCAATAGCAACGACTTTAATTTGTTTATGGTGGTACATATTTCTCTACTCTTATCCAAAGGTACGACGACCTCAATAGCAACGACCTTAAGTTTTTTATTTTTTTTTCTTATAAATTTTCTTGCCATGGCCAGTTCATGATTGAACTAGAATATCACTTGAATCAATTTATGTTGATCGATCCAGCAGCTTTACTAATGGAAGTTCGACCGTTGTTTGCTCCTCAGGGATATTCGGATATGATTGCGGAGCGACGAAAGAAGGTAACAAGTGGCCAGGAAGACACATATGGGATGAAAACAGAGCGATGAATGAAGCTGGAGGGAGCTCAGGAAAAGAATATGCAGAAGTGAATATTTGTAAAAACTAGCTACTATTTTCAGGTGGTTATTTACTTTAGTCGATTTTTGGGAGTGATTTATTTGTAATATATTTTCTGAGTAATTAGTGATGGAATTCATTGAATTGGAATTTGGAATTACCAGAAAAGTTGCCAGCTAGTAGTTTATTGCCTTAAAATATACAGTAATGCCAAAAAAAATAAAAAAATTACCGAGGAGTTAAATCTTATATGGTTAAAAATTTGCAATTTTCGCACCATATTTAAAATTTTGCAAATTATATCATACTCTTTAATATTTTTACAATTATAACATTTTCAAAATTAATCGGACATAAAATGACTTTTTATTGAGATGAAACTAATGTAGAATCTTGTTGTATACAATGAATATATGTAACACCACGTGGACAAATTGAATACATAGAATAGATCTGCTGGATTAATATTGAGGTGTTATAATTGCAAAAATATTAAAAGTTGTGCAATGAATTGCAAAATTTTAAATGTTATGCGAAAATTATAAAATGGTGCAAACATTGTGTTAAATTATGCAATAAATTTTGCAATTTGCAACTGGTTTTCTGTTGATTCCAGAGTAGCTTTCAGCTGCATCAGCCACAATAAGAATCATCATTTATTTGAATCGGCTAAATTAGAAGTTCAATTGCAAAAATAAAATTAAAATACAAACTTAGATAATTTGCAATTTTAACTAAAAAAAAAGAATAATTTCACAATTTTGTAATTATTGCTCAAAAATGCGAAAAGGCAAACTACAGTCATATAATCAATACGTTACAATTTCTTGATAGCCACAGATATAATATCGTCTACACTTCGAGCAACAACACAAGTAGTATTGAGGAAAAAATATTACACTTCTTCTAAACAATGTTTGTTTAACTCAGTCATCATTTGGGGCAGCCGTAAGAAGAAGCCTTTCCTCAGTCGGTCTCCCTCCGGACGCCTCCTCGGCTAACAGCGACTGCAGATCGCTGCCATTGGCCAGGCTGTTGAACTCCACGGCTTTGGAGGGCATTGTTGGATAACGCCGCTGGGCAAAAGTCATCAGTCTTTTGATAGATTGTAAGTACTTACGGGTAGTCTCGTCGTTCATGATGTGCGCTACGCTGTTGGTGTAGATCTTCTCACGTGCAGAACGTTCGTGAATGCCAACCATAGTGACACCGATGGGCCAAGGAGCGTTTCCGATGGCCATTTTGATGTAGTGATCCATTGCAGCTAGGTAGTCCCGTTTCATACAACACCTGACGACAATCATCAATGCTTGCCGGATATCATCAGGAAGCACCTAGAAACGGGAAAGGAAAAGGAAAATGTAAGCCACCCGAGTTCAAAGGTTGTCTGTTCGTCGTATACAGTCAAGGAACAAACACACTTCTTCATTAAAGTTCAAATAAAATGATACTAAGCCTCTCAAAAAATTTCAACAAGCTCACCAACACACCTAACACCCCACTATCAAACATGTAGGCAACCGGAAAAAGGGAAGGGTAGAAACAAAAGGACAAAACTAAATAATTTATCTACATTCATATCCAATCACATAAATAAACTAGGAAAATGAAGGCCCCGGCATCAATAAAAACTCAAATGCATAAAAAGATAGATTCGGTGAACAACAGTAGAACACTTCTGACTTCCCAAGCAGCTTCACTTCTATTCATCAAATGATACATGATCTAGATGGTAAATCATATGCTACCCTATGTGTAATATCTCCATTTCAAAGTTGTAGACAAACACTAGTAAAATAAGGCAAAGCGTTCTGCTTATATTATTTGCCTGGACTTCGATATTTATAGATAGAACAATAAAGACAGTCAATAAGGCAAAGGTCATTCTTGTATGTACCTACGCCTGTTTTGCGGCACCACTACCACTTCGCCAATACGCATTCATCTACATTTTTAGAATGAGGACGTTGGGTAGCATCATATTTACCAATAAAGGTTGAAAATAATGAGTAAATATTGATCATATCCCTTCACATTATGTCACAATCAAGTTAGAGTTTTGTTTGCAAGAATTGAAGCTACCTCCAACATTACTTGCTCCAGATTAGGCATTCACTTAGTACTCCAACAAACCATTTTCACACACACACACACAAAAACACGCACTGAAAGAGGGCAGATCATTCAAACATTAATATAAATTCAGAAAAAAAAAATATTCAAGCACATCAATTAACCTTCTTTCTGCAGAACTTGAACAGTGGAGACAGATAACGAGCACATTGCTTAAAAGTGGCCACCATCGACTTCCCTTTAGCCGTCCTCTTCTCCGTCTCGCTCATCTCATCGAGCTCCTGATTCCACTCATTCAACAACTTCTTGAAATACACCAGAATCTTATCCTCATCACACAGCTCCTCAAAATTCGCCTTCATTCTTTTGATATCCTTGTCGTGATCAACACCGGACGACGCCCCGTCGCCACTGAGATCCTTATCCCCATCTCCACCATCCTCATCCTCTCCACCCCCACCCTCCCTCGACTTTCTCTTCCTATCACTCACAATCCCCGACTTCTGCCGCTTCTTCAGCTCCACAATATCCCGCAGAAAATCATTCGTCTGCCCTTCCGTCATATCACTGTCGTCGAGCTCAAACAGTCCGGTCTTCAGCACCAACTTCAAGCGGTCGAGCCTCGCCTCGTCGTCTTCTCCGAAGAGCGTCACCGGCTGTTTCAGGAATCGGAGGCGGCGAATTACCTCCAGTCTCGGTAGATTGAGATTGTCGATGTTCTGATCTTCGACTAGCGATTTAGACGAGGACGATTCCGGCTTGGAGTTCGCGATTTCGGGATTGGAATTAGGGTTTGATGATGATTTGGGATCATTATTCTGACGCTCTTGCTGCAGCTGCTTTTGGCGTAGGGACTTTGCCTCGGCTTCGCGCTTCTCCTCCTCCCGCAGCCGCTGGAGGCGTTTCTGCTCGATTTCCGACCGCTTGAAAACTTTCTTCCCTCCGACGGCCTCCGACAGACTTTGCCGTTTCTTCAGCAATTCCTGCTTTATAATATCCATGATTTTGATTTGATTTTTTTGCAGCGATTCCCTCCGATTCGAGAGTTCGTCGGTGAATTGCGGGTTGGGGATTTGGGGCTAGGGCTTTTACTTTTTATTCGGATTTTGGGGAATGTGTGGAAGAATTACAACCCGAATCTGGCTTTGCTGAAGGAGGGTATTTTCGTCATTAGGGATATGTAATTGATTTTGATGGTTTATCTTAGAATATGATTTTTTTTTGTGAGAAAAGTCTTAGAATATGATTTATGTTTGCCATCAATTGCTTTTTTTACTATATATATATATATATTATAATATTCAGATAAATTTGTTGAATTTATGTGATGTTAAATATAAATAACGTATAGATAATTTTAAAGATCTAAAGTAAATAAACGCTCTTAAGTTATGTAATCTATTATCGAATTTGCACAAAAATATACTATTTTCTTTATTTCCATTTTTTTAAAATAAACTAGCTATATCGATGAACTTATGAATATTTGAATTTATTATTTTTTCTTACTTTCAACTATTAATTTATTTTCTTAATTACAAACAACTCACTATTTTAGATTTTTTAGTCAACTTCAATATACAAACAATAATAAATGGGCATAGCTAAGACTGACCCTTTTTTTTTATGTTGAAGGTAATCTAACACATTTATCCGATGGTGCGCTTTGATAAAAAGCCACGCACATGATGAGTTTAAGGTGAAGGGACTATATTGCTCTTTCAAAGTGACTAGTGTCTTTGATCAATTAAATGATAATTGAAAAGCGGTGATATATGAGGTAAAATAAAATCAACACTTTGGATTCTCTTTGTTGTGGTACAGGCCTAGTTAGGGGTTTACTACTTGTTTCCCCGCCCCTTGCGGTCTATCTCACTTGCTACTCAAGTAGCTAGACCCAAGGATGCACTATTACAGTCGATTACAACAATAACAATTAGGAACAAACTTCAGATCTTCACAGCGAGGAGGGCTTCTTCACAAGAAGCCTCAGAGGGGAAGGTCAGAAGGACCTTCAAGGTTTTTCACAGGCTTTAGGGCACCAATCGACAGATCTGAAACACAGCACATAAGTCCAGTAAGTACAGAGAGAGAGATAGCCGTAGATCAAAGTGACAAGAAAAGACAGAGAGGGGTCAGAGGTGGGAAAAGGGTGTTCGGGGCACGGTGGCTCAGATTTTCCCACTGGAGACGGCGCCGGCAACTCCAGCGACCGGAAAAGACCCGGACCAGGGAGGGGATGGCGAAACGATCCCCCGTGAAGCACACTCAAGCTTTCAATCTCAGAGAACAGCCCAACTGTCTACACTCATAGGCCAATCGGGAATCATAGACAGATTCCGGCCAGAGAAATCGAGACCGGCGGCAAGAAACACAGTGAGAGAGAGAGAGCTTTTCAGATTAGGGTTAGGGGATCGGTGAGTGGCTTGAGAGAGAGAGGAACTCTCTTGAATATTATAGAAGGTAGGAAAGCTTTGGAAATGATAATCAAATTAAGAGTGAGATAATGAGGGAGGTGGACCGTCACATTAGGGTTAAGGGTAGTGGGCCGGGTAGGAAATAAATCAGATGGGCCTGGGGAGGGAAAGGCCAATTGGGTCAACCTCAACATTTCCACCTTTGGCCCTGTTGGTCTTTTCCATCACCAAGGAGTTACCTGCCAAAATGAAACACAAGAGATTATCATCATAGCCAAATATTTTTACTCTAATTTATCACAAAGACAAACTCAGAGAGAGAGATGAGTAGATACTATGCGTATCTAATCCAGTCTCAACACAAGAGACCAACCCAAATATTGAAACAAGTCTCAGGTCTGAACAACTTGACCATCCCAGACTTAGTTCACCTAGCTTAAGTACCAAGGGTAAATCACCATTTGTTACACAGCCCCTAGGGCTCATTGATCACCCTGACGAAAGGTCAGGATAATCCAGCACATTCTCCCCTTTAGCTCAACCCAAGTCCATGTTCAAAGACTTTTTGCAGGCTTCCACCTTTGCAACTGGGAGGCACTTAGTGCCCATGTCTGTTGGATTGAACTCAGAGGGAATTTTGTCCAACAAAACTTCTCCTTTTTCAACAATGTCTCTGATAAAATGATATCTCACATCTATGTGTTTGGTTCTATCATGAAAAACAGGATTTTTGCATAATTGGATTGCAGACTGACTGTCAGAAAAAAGCAAAGGTTTATCATCAATGAAATTGATTTTAGATAGGACACCATTTAACCAAATTGCTTCTTTCACAGCTTCAGTAGCTGCTATATACTCAGACTCAGTAGATGATAATGCCACAATACTTTGCAACTGAGACTTCCAACTAATGCATGACCCACACAAAGTGAACACATATGATGTAGTAGATTTCCTTTGATCCCTATCATTGGCATAATTTGAGTCAACATAGCCAATACACTTAACACCTTCAGAGAACTTTGAAAAAGTTAGACCATGGGAAGCAGTAGACTTTAGGTATCTCAACAACCATTTCAGAGCCTCCCAATGAGGCAATCCAGGGTTAGCCATGTACCTACTTAAGCATGATACATCATAGGCTATGTCAGGCCTAGTGCTGATCATTAGGTACATCACTGACCTTATGACATTAGCATAGGGGATACCAGACATATCACTCAAATCAATGTCACTTCTGGGACACTGATCTTTACTCAATTGAAAATGTGAAGCAAGAGGGACAGTTACAGGTTTACACAACTCCATGTCAAATTTCTTTAAAACTTGTTCAACATAAGGAGATTGATGCAGTAAGAGTGTGTGTTTACTTCTATCCCTGTCAATGTTCATACCTAGAATCTTCCTGCATCTCCCAAGTCTTTTATGTTGAAATTATCACTTAGACATGATTGGACATGCTTCACAGTCTTCAAGCAAGGATTTATTAGCAACATATCATCCACATAAAGCAATAAGAACATAGGCACAGATGATTGCATATAATACAAACAATGATCAAATTTACTTCTAGAGAAGTTCAAACTTTTCATGCAATTGTCAAACTTGATGTTCCATTGCCAGGGGATTGTTTTAAGCCATAAAGAGATTTTTTCAACAAGCACACATGATCAGGATGATTTTTATCTTCAAAACCTTCAGGTTGCTTCATGTAAATGTTATTTTCTAATTCACCATGCAAGAAGGCAGTGGTCACATCCATTTGTTTCAATTCCCAGTCAAAGTGAGCAGTTAAGGCAAGCATTATTCTAACTGTGGTGAATTTCATCACAGGAGCAAAGATTTCAGTGTAGTCAATACCTTCTTTCTGTGTAAATCCCTTAGCAACATGTCTAGCTTTATACCTTACATTATTAATCTCTTGCTTTATTTTAAATAACCATTTACATTCCACAAGAGAGCATGCATCAGGTTTTTTCACAAGAATCCAAGTTTTGTTGTCTTGCAGGGATTTCATTTCACATTTCATTGCTTCAATCCATTTATCAGAATCAGCACAAGAAACAGCTTCTTTATAGGTTTTAGGTTCAGAAGAATCAACATTGTTAAACACATTGAATGCATACATGGATAGGTTACAACCATCATACCTAGAGGGAGCTTTGATGGTTCTCCTAGGTCTATCTCTAGACAATTGATAATTATCTAAGTTCACATGCTCAGAGGGTTGTTCAGGTTTAGTTTCAGAAGCTTCAGATTCAGATACATTCATATGAGCATGCATGTCATGATCAGACTCATGGTTGGATGCAGAATCAGTAGGATTAATGTTATCATGCACATGAAGATGATCATTTGGAACATTAATCTCAGGTAAGACTGATGGAGGAGGGTCCACCTTAGACACAGTAGAGAAGAACATAGGAATATCAACTTTCTCCACATCACAAGGAGCATCAGAGTGTGAGGATTCATTTAAGCATGGGAAATCAGATTCATTGAATGACACATCCCTACTAATGCAAGTTTTGAAACCAGTTAATGTTTTATCCCACAGCCTATACCCTTTGACACCATCAGGGTATCCTAGGAAAATGCATTTCCTAGCTCTAGGCTCAATCTTACTAAGCTTTTGGTGAACATAAGCACTACAGCCAAAGACTTTTAAGTTTCACAGGCAAATGGGCTTATTCAAGAACACAGATTCAGGGAGTTTGCCTTTTAATGGGACAGAGGGAGATCTGTTAACTAAATAACAAGATGTCATTAGAGCTTCTCCCCATAATTTTTTATCAAGGCCTGAACCAGACAACGGGCTTCTGACTCTCTCAAGGAGAGTCATGTTCATCATTTCAACAACCCCATTTTGCTGGGGGTTATAAGGCACTGACTTATGCCTTTTGATTCCCATTTCAGAACATAGATTGTCCATAGCATGATTACAGAATTCTAAACCATTGTCAGTTCTTAAACACTTTATCTTCTTATTGGTTTGATTTTGAATTTCAGCAACCCATGTAGAGAATTTTTGAAATACATCAGATTTATGTTTCATTAAGAAAATCCAAGTTTTTCTTGAGAAATCATCAATAACAGATAAGAAGAACATATTTCCACCATGGGTTGGGACCTTTACAGGTCCCCACACATCTGCATGAATGTATTCAAGTATGTCAGAGCTCAACTGAGCTTTAGGATAGGGACCAGACACAGGGAAAGGCAACTTGTGTTGCTTTCCCATCAAACAGGGTTCACAGAAGGACATGCTAGAAACCTTATCATGTTTGAATGCACCAGATTTACTCAAGATTTCTAACCCCTTATTGCTCATGTGCCCTAATCTTGCATGCCACAATGCAGTTTTATCATTTTGAACCATGTTAGCAGATTGGATAGGCATAGAGAAAGCATGCACTGCATATAGATCTCCCTTTCTGAGGGCATCAAAGTAAAGCATAGAGTTCAATTTAAATTGAAAGCTTTTGTGATTCACATAACCAAAGAGCATTTGATCAGCCAGTTTAGAGACAGACAGAAGGTTAAATTTCAATTTGGGAACATATCTTACATCATGAAGTGTTATCATGCTTTCATTTTCAAATCTTAGACACACATCTCCTTTTCCAACTATATCACAGTGCTGTCCATCAACTAAAGCAACTGATCCATAATTCATGAGTTGTAAGTTGTGAAACATGTGCTTGTGTGGAGTGACATGAAATGTACAACCAGTATCAATTAGCCACTCAGACTCATGCACAGACTTTGACACAGCATTTGAGAAGTTGATGAATTGAAAATCACAGTCAGAATGTACCATATAAAGTTCACCATTTTCATGATAGTCATAATATTCATCTTTATAGACATGATTTGTAGGATGTTCAAAATGCATCACATTATTAGCATGGTTATTCCCAAACCCCCTGCCCCTTTTTGCTTGTTTGCACCTATTTGAGAAGTGCCCTGATTTCCCACAATTCCAGCAGGTCTTTTTAGGCTTGAACTCAGAGTTTTGGTGTTGAGGAGGGAAACTTTAGCTTCTAGAAGGATGAAGAGAGGAATTATGACCAAAGTTTTGGTGTTAGCTTTGATTTCTGGGATGTTGGAAGTGGACTTCAACAAGGTTGTGAGTTCTGGTATGAGTTGGGAGGTTGTGGGCAGAGTTCATTTCTCTCCTATGCCTTTCAGCAGCAAGGACACTAGGATTCTCAGGATTTGGTCTACTGAAATGTTTCAAGTTGCTATTCCTGTTAACATAAAGAATTTCATTCTGCAAGGGTTTGGACTGCAATTTTTTCATTTCATTTTCTTTTGCTTTTAACCCAGATACTATCATATCACATGTAACTTTGGACCCTCCATATTTTAAGGCAGATTTTACTTCAGAAAAGACTTCAGGAATAGCACCAAGGAGAATCTAAGGGGCATATTTTTCTAGAGTGTCATCCCCAGCAAGTTTTAAATCTTTCAGAAGTTTATTAAAATCATGCATGTTTGAATCAACATCTTTTGAAGGATCCATTTGAAAAGTCATATTCTGATTTTGTAGTGAATATGCAGACTCTTCAGAATTAGCAACAAATAAGGATGTCAGAGCATCCCATAGATCTTTTGCACATTTATGGTGAGAGCCTTGTCTGACAACAGCACTGCTTAGATTTAACAAAATGGTAGTTCTAGCACCAGCATTCATTTTAACAAGATTTTTGTCTGCTTCATTTTCATCAATTCTTTCAAAAATAGCATCTTGCAGATTTTCTTTTGTTAAAATACATTTAACTCTTGTCTGCCAATCACCAAAATCATCCTTTCCATTGAAAGGAACATCACTTAGATTATTCATATTTTCACAGATTCACTTAGAATCACACAAAGAACACAAAACTTCACCAAAAGCTCAGATTTTACCACAAGAACAATAAGAGCACATAATTCACCCAGAAGCAGGAGGAAGCACCTCCACAGGCCCAAAGATGGGTGCACCAGGGAAATCTAGAGCTGAGGCTAGCCCAGTTCTCAGCACAGATTGATCTGTGGAACAGGGGTTCACTCAGATCAATCCCAAAACCCAACTAGGCCAATGAACCAGACTTAGATCACTAAGTCAATTCCCAGAAACTCTTAAAACAGATTTTTCAACACAGATTCCAACAAAAAACAGGAATCCTAATAGCCAGAAACGCCACACAATTCACAGAAAAAAACTTAATACAGGTTAAAGCAACAGCAGGATTTTAATAACACAAGAACAACCCAGAACCCCCTTTTCTACTGAAATCCCTTACTCAAAATTGCTATCGGGGAAACCCGCTTTGAGGAGACCCACAGGGGAATCCAGACGGTCCCGACTGTAAGCAAGTTTTGAGAAAAAAGCTTGGAATGCCAAGGGAATGACAGAGTCAAGAGCGGAAGCAAGCAAGGCACAGGATCGAAAAATACCACACAACAGAGTTTAGGGATTAGGGTTTATACCAGAGCCGGTTCTTCCAGGTAGGGAAGAATCAGTTATACCTTTTCAAGGAGCCCGACGGGGGCGAGAGAGGCGCGGCCCTTACCGGCGGCGGGGTGAGATAGATGGAGGTAGGAGAGTGCCCCCGGCTAGACCAACCAGGCTCTGATACCACTATTGTGGTACAGGCCTAGCTAGGGGTTCACTACTTGTTTCCACGCCCCTTGCGGTCTATCTCACTTGCTACTCAAGTAGCTAAACCCAAGGATGCACTATTACAGTCGATTACAACAATAACAATTAGGAACAAACTTCAGATCTTCACAGCGAGGAGGGCTTCTTCACAGGAAGCCTCAGAGGGGAAGGTCAGAAGGACCTTCAAGGTTCTTCACAGGCTTTAGGGTACCAATCGACAGATCTGAAACACAGCACACAAGCCCAGTAAGTACAGAGAGAGATAGCCGTAGATCAAAGTGACAAGAAAAGACAGAGAGGGGTCAGAGGTGGGAAAAGGGTGCTCGGGGCACGGTGGCTCAGATTTTCCTACTAGAGACGGCGACGGTAACTCCGGCGACCGGAAAAGACCCAGACCAGGGAGGGGATGGCGAAACGATCCCCCTTGAAGCACACTCAAGCTTTCAATCTCAGAGAATTGCCTAGCCGTCTACACTCATAGGCCAACAGGAATCACAAACAGATTTCGGCCAGAGAAACCGAGACCGGCGGCAAGAAACACAGTGAGAGAGAGAGAGAGCTTTTCAGATTAGGGTTAGAGGATCGGTGAGTAGCTTGAGAGATAGAGGAACTCTCTCGAATATTATAGAAAGTGAGAAAGCTTTGGAAATGATAATCAAATTAAGAGTGAGATAATGAGGGAGGTGGACCGTCACATTAGGGTTGAGGGTTAAGGGTAGTGGGCCGGGTAGGAAATAAATCAGATGGGCCTGGGGAGGGAAATGCCAATTGGGCTAACCTCAACATTTCCACCTTTGGCCCTGTTGGTCTTTTCCATCACCAAGGAGTTACCTGCCAAAATGAAACACAAGAGATTATCATCATAGCCAAATATTTTTACTCTAATTTATCACAAAGACAAACTCAGAGAGGGAGAGGAGTAGATACTATGCGTATCTAATCCAGTCTCAACACAAGAGACCAACCCAAATATTGAAACAAGTCTCAAGTTTGAACAACTTGACCATCCCAGACTTAGTTCACCTAGCTTAAGTACCAAGGTGCTATATTGTGATGCTTCGATTTTGATTCTTCTTCTTCTCGTTCGGTTTGATTTTGCAACAGAGAGAAGAGACAAGAGCAAGATATTTCATTTTTCAAGTTAAAGTATCAATTATTTATTTATAATATATTTTCTTTTTGTTTTAAATGCAAGTTAAAGTATAAATTTTAATTTTTTTAAGTTGAAGGATATAATGGTCTTTTTGTGTGGTGTGTAAAGTAAAAATGAAAAAAAAATCATATGATTCCATTTATTAATCTACTGCTTATGTTTAATCGATGCTTCCTCTAGATGGTCACATATATGCTTGATTTCTACTAGAAATACAGCATTTGCTAGAATACTTGCTCAAATTATAAAATTACGAGCTCAATTCCCTGACAATTCAATTAAAAGAATTCGTCTTGACAATGCTAGTGAGTTTACGTCTCAAGCATTTGAAAATTATTGTATGGCTATTGGAATTGAGATTGAACATTCAGTCGCTCATGTCCATACTCAAAATGGTTTAGCAGAATCGTTTATTAAACGTCTTCAACTTATTGCTAGACCGTTACTTATGAAGTCAAAACTCCCAACTACTGCTTGGGGTCATGCCATATTACATGCGTCAACATTAGTTCGTATTAGACCATTGGCTAACCATGAATACTCTCCAATGCAAATTATTTTTGGTCGAGAACCAGATGTTTCTCACTTACGAACTTTTGGTTGTGCAGTTCAAGTCCCAATTGCACCCCCACAACGAACAAAAATGGGTCCCCAACGAAGGCTTGGGATATATGTTGGATTTGATTTACCTTCGATTATAAGGTATATTGAACCTTTAAAGGGTGATTTATTTACTGCACGTTTTGCAGATTGTCATTTTGATGAAATGACATTTCCAACATTAGGTGGAACAAATATACATCCAGAAAAGCACAAGGAAATATCTTGGAATGAGAAAAGCTTGTCACATTTTGATTCTCGAACTAATCAATGTGAACAAGAAGTTGAAAAGATTATTCATTTGCAAAAGATTGCAAACCAACTTCCTGATGCTTTTGTTGATACAAGAAAAGTGACACAATCTCACATACATGCTGCAAATACTCCAGCCAAAATTGATGTCCCTGAAGGACAAATAGCTCTAGCAGCAAATGAGTCTAAAATTCGTCAAAAACGTGGTCGACCGGTTGGTTCCAAAGATTCTGTGCCTAGAAAAAGAAAGGGGCAAGATGGAAACCAAACAATGACGAAAATGATTAATCAATCAAATGAAAGTGATGTAATTCCTGAAGAATTACAAGTATCTGAAAATCATGAGATCTCAATAAATTATTTATCTTCAAATCAGATACTGGAGAGAGAACATATCATTGTAGATGATATATTCTCATTTCATATAGCTCATCAAATTTTAAATGAGGATCCTGAACCAAACTCTGTTACAGAATGTAAACAGAGAAATGATTGGCCAATGTGGAAAAGAGCTATGGAAATGGAATTAAATTCCTGTGATAACCGGAAAGTATT
Source organism: Perilla frutescens (assembly GCA_026008535.1). Classification (NCBI taxonomy): domain Eukaryota; kingdom Viridiplantae; phylum Streptophyta; class Magnoliopsida; order Lamiales; family Lamiaceae; genus Perilla; species Perilla frutescens. The sequence goes on from BRKX01000018.1 coordinate 45,442,618, forward strand.
TGGACCTATAGTCCTAACTCCTGAATCTGAAACCCCTGTTGGGTACAGATGGATATTCGTTAGAAAGAGAAATGAGAAAAATGAAGTTACGAGATATAGAGCAAGACTCGTAGCGCAAGGTTTCTCTCAAAGACCAGGAATTGATTATGAGGAAACATACTCTCCAGTAATGGATGCAATTACTTTCAGATTTCTGATTAGTCTGGCAGTGTCACAAAGGCTTGCTATGCGCCTTATGGATGTAGTAACTGCCTATCTATATGGGTCATTAGATAATGACATATATATGAAAATCCCTGAAGGATTTAAAATGCCTGAAGCATTAAAGTCAAAACCCAAAAGCATGTTTTCGATTAAACTGCAAAAATCGTTGTACGGCTGAAACAGTCTGGACGTATGTGGTATAATAGATTGAGCGTGTATCTATTAAAAGAAGGATACAAGAATGATGATATCTGCCCTTGTGTTTTCATAAAGAAAACTGAAAGTGGATTTGCAATTATAGCAGTTTATGTTGATGATTTGAATTTAATTGGGACTCCTGAAGAGCTCAATAAAACTGCTGAATATTTGAAGAAAGAATTTGAGATGAAAGATTTGGGAAAGACAAAATTTTGTCTTGGTTTGCAAATTGAACGTGTCCGAGGAGGAACGTTTATTCACCAATCCACATATACAGAAAAAGTGTTAAAGCGCTTTTACATGGATAATGCACATCCATTAGCATCACCAATGGTCGTTAGATCTCTTGATACGAAGAAATATCCATTTCGACCTATTGAAGATGGTGAAACGATACTTGGTCCTGAAGTACCATATCTAAGTACAATTGGAGCATTAACTTATCTGGCTAATTATACTCAGCCAGATATAGCTTTTTCTGTATATCTTCTCGCAAGATATAGCGCTGCACCCACTTTGAGACATTGGAATGGTGTTAAGCACATTCTACGTTATCTGAAGGGTACCATAGACCTTGGATTATATTATTCGGAAAATTCCGATTCTTCTCTGGTAGGGTATTCGGATGCAGGATTTTTATCCGATCCACATCAAGCCAAGTCACAAACTGGCTATGTTTTCATATGTGGTGGAACTGCTATATCATGGAAGTCTGTGAAGCAACCCTTGACTGCAACATCCTCAAATCATTCTGAAATCATTGAAATACATGAAACAAGTCGAGAGTGTGTATGGTTGAGAAATATGACAAGTCACATCCAAGAGTCGTGCGGATTAGCTTCATCAAAGATCAATCCAACTGTTTTGTATGAAGACAATGCTGCTTGCATTGCGCAACTCAAGGAAGAATACATCAAAGGTGATAGAACAAAGCACATTTCTTCCAAGTTATTCTACACACACGATCTCCAAAAGAATGGCGATATCAACATTCAACAAATTCGCTTAAGTGATAATTTGGCAGACTTATTCACAAAGGCATTACCAACATCAACATTCAGAAAATTGGTACACAAGATCGGCATGCGCCGACTCCAAGATCTACAATGATCTCAAGATCAGGGGGAGCAGTTGTACTCTTTTTCCTTCGACTAGTTTTTTCCCACTGGGTTTTTCTAGCAAGGTTTTAATGAGGCAACATTTGTTTTAGAGATTGGTCACTCAAGGGGGAGTATTGTAAATATATCTAATAGATATATATGATATGAGTGATGGCCAAGTTACTAACTTTAAAACCCTATCTCTTGTACTATTATAAATAGAGGCCTTTGGTCCTCATATTGGATACAGACACACAATTCATATTTTCTCTCGTCTCTCTCTAGTTTACAACAAATCAACTATTTTTGTGGTGTGTAAAGAAATTTTAGTGGACATTTAGAAATACCCCTTTTTTATTTATTTATTTATTTCCTGCTCTTTTCCATATTTCCACTTTTGCCAGAAAAATCACAACAAAAAATCTAAACCCTCTCTCAAGTGGAAGAGCGACGGAGAATGACGACGATTCGAAGGTTTTGCTGCAACGACCTCCTCCGATTCGCATCGGTGAACCTCGATCATCTCACCGAAACAGTTACCCCCCCCTCTCTCTCTCTCTCTCTCATCTTTTAATTTAACTGAATTTGTACGGCGTTAGCTGCAAGATTTGAATTCAATTCCATGCCCCATTATTGATTTTTTTTTTGGTTGTGAACTGAAATTCGCAGTTCAACATGTCCTTCTATATGACCTATTTGGCGCGGTGGCCGGATTATTTCCACGTGGCTGAAGCTCCTGGAAATCGAGTTATGGGCTATAGTAAGTTCCGAATCGTAGTATACGCATGTCTTGATTGTGGTTCCGTTTGATGCATTAATCGGTATAATACTGTGTTTACCCTAGCTTCATGTTCAATTTGGAGGGGTAAATTTGGTGTTTATGTACATTTGGCATGCTTCTATGCCATGTTGATTGTTGTGATTGTTTTTTCATTGGAAGCATAGGTAAAAAAGTCGAAATTTCAGTTTGTTATTGTAAGGGTAGTTGATTGTTTGTGCTCGATTTGGAGTTGATGATGCCAATTCTATGGGATTGCTACCCTTTTGTTGGTTCTTGTGCTGCTATGTAAGAGATAGTATGTTACTGGTTTTACCAGCTGAAGAAAATTGTGTCGATTGAGTCTCTATGAGGACACTGTGGATAGTTATACTATATAGCTAGCGAAGTAGTGGAATCTCTATGAGGACACTGGGGATAGCTATACAGCTAGCGAAGTAGTGGAAACATTGGTGCCGACATATTGTGGGTGTGGGTTCTTTATGCTCTTGTGTCTTGTCATCTTGAGTTTTAGGTTTGCTTCGATTTTCCTTTTCCTTTAAAGTGCATTTGATGCTTGGATCATACAGTTATGGGAAAGGTTGAGGGGCAAGGAGAGTCATGGCATGGGCATGTCACTGCAGTAACTGTAGCTCCTGAATATCGGAGGCAACAATTGGCCAAGAAACTCATGAACCTACTTGAGGATATCAGTGACAAAATGTAAGATCACATACTTTTCAAGCATGCAACTATCCCTTCTTGCTACTTTAAGATATGAATGGTGACAATTTTGAAATCAAAGTAAATCAAGTTGAATGAGTTTTAATTTTTTTTTTTAAAATTAGGCGCTTGTTACTGTTTTTAAAAGGTATTGAGGTCCTAAGATCTTTGCTGGAAGCTTATAAGATCATTTCTTCAAGAATTAATCAAACACCATCAAAGGATATTCTATAAGCTGTCAAACATATAGATAGCTTTAAAACTCGGCAAAAGCTCCATTGTTCTAGGAAAGTTAGATAAATTCGAGGATTTAGACTGCCAGAATGCAAAAAGTGTAATCTGACTGCAATTTTTAAAAAATCTCGTATTTTAGAGAGAATGTTCATGTTTTTTCTTTATGACAAGTTTAACGTCCTGGATTCTTTTCTGTCGTCTCTTTTAGCTGTTCCATTTCTATTTTTCAAATTATGGTCTAGGGTATCTCTAGTGGTGTCTTTTTCTTGAGCTCTTTTTTGCTCCATCCTTTTGGATATTCCTTAAATGTTTTTCTCAGTTTGACAATTAAAATTGTACCTTTTTTATGCTAGAACTTTTTATTCAGGTCATGAATGAACTAATGAAGTTGCAGAGCATTTTGTGTCCTATTTCTCTGTTTTCTTTCATTAGTTCTTTGTCAGGGACTAAAAGAGTTTCACATATCATTACTTGTATGAACTGAAGCATAAAAATTGTGTAACGAGCGTTGAGACTTTCTGCATGGTTCCTAACTAATCGGGCCAACTTGTTTCTGTTGAACCATATGAGTGTCTATGCTTGTACTAGAGTTTCACTTTCTTGTCTCTCTGCTTGAAGTCGAGGTGTACATGTGCTATATTGTGATGCTTTCTTGATTGCTTGCATGCATCTCAGTGTGAGTACTTAATTTTAAATCCTGTATTCTCGCGGACTATAAGTTGTTGAAAAAATTCTTTTGCATGTGAATATTAATTTTTGTTAGATTTTCAGTGACTATATATTGAATTGAGCTTTTTTTGTGAAGTGACAAAGCTTATTTTGTGGATCTCTTTGTGAGAGCTTCAAATACACCTGCCATCAAGATGTATGAGAAGGTATGGCTCACTAACCTTTTGAAATGTTAATGATTCAAATATTTTGACGCATGGATTTATCATGTGGATGATCTTATTTCTATTTCCATGAGATGCAATAGTCATTTTGTTGTTCTTTTCTTCAGCTTGGCTATGTTGTTTATAGACGTGTACTTCGGTATTACTCTGGAGAGGAGGATGGGTTAGGTGAGTTGCGGTGCATGGCTCTGAGAAAGTACATAGTTTTTGGCCCTTCAGTGCTATTTCTTTGATCCGTGTCTCTGTTTTCCTGTCTTTTATTTTCAGATATGAGGAAGGCTTTATCAAGAGACGTGGAAAAGAAGTCTATTATTCCTCTCAAAAGGCCAATCACTCCAGATGAACTGGAATATGATTAGTTTTGAATTTAGGACCACATCATCAGTCGGGCACACATAAAGCACTAGAAATTTGTATGATTCGGAATTAGAATTTTTTACGGCAGAATGAGTGTTACTTCTATAGACGCATGCCATTTGTTTCATAAATGAATCCTCTGTTGCTGCTTGCCTCTGCTTTGCTAAGATCCAGAATCTAAACTTTATATTGCCATGTTATACAACACGCCTCCTCTGCTTTAGTTCGTCATACCTTGTATCTCAGGTTCACTATCCTGGAAATCTAATCTATTTTTTCGAACAATACTTTGTGTATGTGAGAGTTGATAGCACCTGCATCACAGTAGGCAGTGTAATAGAAACTTCTAGCAATAGTGAAAAAGCTCTGCTTGGTAAGAGAATCCAGATCATCTGAGGATTTGGTGAAAACTAGTTTCACTATTTCTTGCATGCCTGCTTCTATTTGGAAAGTTGTCCCGATTACCAAGTCAGTTATACACCCTTGGGCATCATGCATCTGCTTGGATGGGGATGTATTATGTCAGTGGAATTTCTGAGGAAATTGTCAAGTAATTTGAAGTGCAATTTTTCATTTGTTCTCTAACCTTTCGATTCTGGAATAGGCGAAGTTGGTGGCAGACTTTGCTGGTTGCCTCCAAGAGCTGGTGATATTTTGGATGGGAAAATGACGCTTCATCCAATCCGGAGCTCAAATGTAGTGTCTGCAGAAGAAGCCGCGCTTCTGCTTCCCCCAGGTCACCTCCTTCTTCCCATTTCTTTAGCCACTTTTGCCACTGAATAATATATATTATGTAGGGCATAAATGAAATGAATTTTTAGTATTAAATTTAGGTTATGACTTATGACATAGCTGTTATTGAGTTACCTCATTAGACAACTGCTGATTTATGTCTTTGCCTTGTGTTACTAGTATTTCTGATGAGAGCTGACTTATTGTGTTGATTACAATCTCTACCAATCTTTTTTCATAGCTGTCAATTTAAATATATGCATTTCTGTCATTTTGAAAGCATGCAGTTTTGAATATTTACTAAAACAAAAACAAAATAGTCCCACCTCCTTCCATTTTCATCCTTGAGCATGCTGCTGCACTCAAATTCATCAACAAACTCACACTTCTGTTCATCACAGAGTTGTTGGGACGCAATTGTTTCAACTAAAACCGCGGTTTTAGCCCAAGCTAGCCGCTCGCGTGATTTTTCTTGTTCGAATGCAGAAGAGGCTGCTATGTAGAAGGCTAGGAGAAGGCTTCTTTCACTCAATCCAAACTCCCCCAGATTGCTGTCTCTATACCATCTAAAGCCACAAGAAAAATAAATAAATCCCAGATTTATGTAGGAATTCAATAATCATTACATTTTGAATAATAGTCCAAAAATGTCTTACTTCTGAATGCTCTTCCACTCCAACTGATGCAGAGCCTGGCAATTTTTGTAGTCCAATTTTGCCAGTTCAAGGTAAGTGTCACAGTTCACATATAGCATCCTGTAGATGAACGAGACGATTAGCATACCACCTTTAAAAACAAGAGTTTCTCAGTCTAAAAACCTGAAGAAAACTGCTACTTTCTAGGTAAGTTTAGCCAATATATGTGTTAGGATTGAAGAAATTAATCAATAAATTACCTGTATAAAGTTTTTCCAATCCAAACATCATCGTCACCACCATATTGTTCTAAGTAGAATCGCGCTTCCAATCGAGGCATACTAGCGTAGAACGGCACATCCAGCGCATATCCAACCTATCATTTCTCATTTCCCATTTTTTTTTTAAATTAGAAAAAATGTCCAAATTTGATGTAACTTAAGTTAGAGAAGTCAAATTTATCGATCTATGTTCTTAGTTTCACACAGTGCGTGCTCGTGGTGAATATATACTATATATATGGTACATGTTACGTGCACTGATGATATGAAATACGAGGGGAAGAGAATCCCCACCTCGCCCGGAAGGTCTTTGGTAATGATCCATTTGTCTACCATTGCATTATTAACTCTTTTTTGATGCAAGAATTTTGCTGAGTAGTATTTGGCATCAACAAGTATGTTTTCTGCAGGGAACAAAAGTTGAGAAGCCCTATACAAATTATACATATCTGTAATACCGTGGCCCCATTGCCCTCCTATGCAACAGAATTCTCCTCCTTTCTCAAATTGTTTGAATGCATCTGCGTGCCACATCCAAAAAAAAAAAAACAAAAACAGAGAGGTTGATTTTTAGCGAACTACTTGAAATTCGACTCGATATAATTTCCATAACCTAAATTTTAGATTATTTTACCAATAGTTTGACTAAAACAAAATTGTGTTGTTGATGATCTCGAGTTCTACACCTTTTAATGGAGTTTTATTGTTTTAGTTTGCTAAAAAATATACAAGGGAGGTATAATAGGTTACGATAGAGCTGTCAAATGGGACGGGTCGGGCCAGTCCGAGCCCACGCGCCAACTATTTTCTTCGGGTCGGGCCTAAAAATTTAAGGCCCAGTCCGGCCCATAGGACCAGACCAATTTGACAGCTATAGTTACAATGAACATCAACTTTGATTATTAATAATAATTTGGTCATTACATTAATTAGTATATCAATTTGAACCAAACGCTGGAATAAGAATCCTTACAGTTTACTTGGAATTTTCCAAACACCGTATAAACGATCTCTTAGTATTCATTTTTCCTCAGAATCATATTTCCAGAAATCATATTCCCTGACAACTTTACTTTCCTGCCAACTAAACGGGCCCTAAGTGTTTTTTAAGCTTGATTGAGCTCGACTAAGTACGTTCTGATGAATCGATCAATCTTTATTAAATAAATAAGGCTTATATTTATAATAAATATTTTATTATAATAGTGAATCTGCGATCGTGTGTGTACCTGTAGAAACATCGTAGCCGTTCAATCTTAGAAGCCTGAATCCCATTGAGGTGCAATCAACGTCCTCCACATTTGTATTTCTTGCCCAACAGATTCCTTTATTTGTCCAGTATCTGAAATTTAACAAGAACATATATTCAAGGATGAATATAATATAATATCATAATAAATTCCAATATATTTCTCTGAAATTTTCATTTTCAGGTTACCAATTAATAAAGATGAGATCATGTACAGAGCCGGCCCTGATGACAATTCGGAGGCCCAGGACGAAACGAAAAAAGGGGGCCCCGATAATTTTTTTTTTTCACGAGCATCTTGAAGTTTTTTCCATTTTATTCCAATCATCCTAAGTCTTGAAAAAGTACAATCAACATTTACAAAATCTCATTTGTAAATTTTGTAAGTGAAAAAGAACATTTTCATTAATTAAATAATCATGAAAGAAAAATTGAGGAATAAAAGCTCTAAATATAACAATTGAGTATTTTTTTCTTTATACAATTTTGATAAAATTTAAAAATTAAGTCTTTAAAGGAGCAATTCTCATACGTGATTTTTGTATATATCACAAATAATTGATTAATAGCCTAATTGTAAAATTGAGATTAATCCAACACAAATCTCAATAAATATATTATCACACTAAACTTATATAGAAAAAAAAAGTTATGGAACTAATCACTAAAGCACATATGAGATTTCAAAATTGAAGAACTAGAATCTAAAAGAAACAATCATTTTCAACTTTATACATATTTATTTTTAAAAAAATTACCTAATTACACACACACACACACATAAATTGGGGGCCCTGGGCGGTGGCCCACCTGGCCTACCCCAGAGTCGGCCCTGATCATGTAGTCGTCCGCTTTTATATCCTACCATCAAATTTACTATTATAATAATATTTATTATATAAATAAAAGTTATAACGATATAACATATCATATTTAACACTCATTGATAAGAATTTAAATTGTAAAAAAATCAGGTATACTCTAGTTATGGTAGAATCAATCAGCAATATAATAATTAGTTATTACCTAAAAAAAACACTAATTATAAATCCAAACTAATTGGGTGGAATAAATTCTAACTAATAATCGCAAATTTATACTAAACCACGAGAAAATGGAAGAAATTGTGTATATCTATGTACCTGTGCACGTAGTTGATACACTCTTCAATTTCAACATGAAAATACCGAGAAATTCCTAGCCTTTGCAACCGATCTATGCACCATAGATGCTCAAACATGTCGACAGGATACACGTTCGGAACTAATTAAATATAACACACCAATAAAAAGAATTATATATAAGACTAAAAAATAAGCCAAAAATCATATAAAAGCGAAACATTTTTAAGAACTTGTTAAATATCACGAGATCGAATTAAATGCAAATGATGAGAGTTTTTTACGGTCACAAAAAAAGGCGATGTGGCAAATAAAGTGACAATGTTAAAAAAAATAGCCCTATGTATTCAACAATAAAATATTTTCGCCCACTAATTTTAAAAATCATTGTTTCTAACCACTTAGGTGAAGAGACTACCCTTAATGGAAAAAGAAAGTGATGTAAGTGTAATTCCCAACCCACCCAACATGACTCTCTTAAATATTTTTGAACCCTGTGCTAATTATAAAAATCGGGTCCTTAATATTTAAAAGTACATTCTATGATAATTTATTAATACAAAAAATTGGGCCTCTGATATAAAAAAAATACATCGGCTTTGAGGGTCTCGTGCTAAAAAAGCACTGCAGGTGCCAGCACAACGATGCCCATTCCTTTTTCTCTTCTCTTCCTTCTCGTTGGTTTTTTCCGGATTTAATGGATTGAAGTAATATTTTGATGTGTTTGGATTCCATTTTTTATATTTTAAACTCGATATGTTGTCTGAACGTTGAATATGTTCATTTGTATTCATTTTTGTTGAAAAATAAAATTAGGTACTCATTAGTAGTTCATTTTTGAATTGTTGCACTATGGCTCGGCTTGACCTAGCCGTGCATTAATTCATTTTCGAACTACCGCAAGACAGAGGGGCATTTTTGTCCAAGTGGCTATTTAAAAATTCGCCCCCCAAATAAAATAGCCGTTCTTTTCAAAAATTACCTCCGCCGTTGAATTTGTTGAGAGGGTTGAGTAAATATCGGAGGCACAATTCATCCTTGGTGTGGTGGAGGGCGTAGGCGGTGGACGACGGCGAGAAAAGAAACGAGCCATCGGAACGGAAATTCAAGAGCTTCTCCCAAACAAGGCCTTCCATTCCTTCCAAACTGAAGAGGAGTGATGTTGGCTTTTTGTGCACTAAATCCATTGGTATTTTGCTCAATTTCAAATCTCTCTTTTCATAAATATTTTTCATGCCTACACAATCATATGGGAGTTGTATTCCTAGTTTTTTAGCTGTTTCTATTAGTGATGGAAATGCCACTTCGAACCCCACCGGCATCATCTCCTTATCTTCATTCTCCATTTTCTCAATATTCTCTCTTAAAAACTTCAGTCCTGTCATCAAAAATTATAAATATATCACTTGACTTGTTAATTAGATGATTTGACACAAACTTTTATGAATATTAACGGTGCATTGTAGGGATTGAGTGAAAAATTAACAAATTAACTATATATTCCTTCTTTTTTTTTTGGATATCGAGGTTAACCCGCAGCCGCTACCATAGTGCGCACTATATATTCCTTCTCGTTATAAAGGTGAGAGTACTATGTAATCCAATCCCTTGGACTCAAAGGAGAAAAAAGAAAAAAAAAAGATCAACTCAAATTTCACCAATGTCTTTTTAGTAGTGCTAAAGTAAATATGATCATCACATTAATAAATCAATTAACTACAGACACAAGTTTCATTCAATTTAAAAATTAAATACAAGAAAAAATCATATATCCTAATTTGACATAAATTAAGAATCCTAAATAATTTTGTAAAATTAATCTAAAGCACGTGTAAATGAAATTGAAAAAGAATATAAGAAAAACTCATAATTTGGTATTGTAATATGGAGTGTAATATTAAATGTGTAATAGGGGGTCCCACAAGGGTAAAATGCAATTTTGGCTGGCTCCATAATTATGAGGAGTTGGAACTTAAAGGTTAAAGAACTAAATTTGATACGAGACGAGATGTTGAAGACATTAATTTTTAGAGTCAACTTTTTTTTTAACCACTTAGGATATTAAATAGTTTATTTTAGTCACTTTGGACTAAAATACCCTTAAATATAAAATAAACATTAAAAAATTGAAAAACAAAAATTAGAAAATTAGAAAAAAAATAACAACACGATGATAGGACAGGTGCGCGCATAGCCGCGCGCCGGGGCATTCGCATAGAGCTTGCACGCACGATGGAGGCTGTGTACAGCAGTTGCGCACTGGGGCTTGCGTGCCCGATGAGGGGCTGCGCGCTGTTGCTGGCGTGCCTGATGGAGGGCTGCACGCTGAGCCTGCGCGCGATGGGGGCGCGTAGGGATGAACCTTCATGGTGTCATTTTTTCCGACAAGTAACGAATGGAGGGGGAAGGGGAGGTTGTACCCGCTTAAACGAGAAGAGCGAGAGAGAGGGTAGAGCAGCGACAACGACAACAATGGATCTGTGTTTGGCCGGAAAGAGAGGGAGGTGTCGGATCTGTGTTTTGAGAGAGAGAGGCGGCGACCGCTTAGATAAAGCGACGAACGGGGGAGGGGTGGCTGCGACCGTTTAGATGAGGAGAGAGAGGGAGAGGGGAGATCGACGATGGAGATAGGTCTGTGTTTGGCCGGAAAGATGGAGGGAGGTGATTGGAAAATTTGAAAGAGTGAGGAAGGGAGGTGGCTGGTTGTGCTTCTGCTTAAAGTAAGATTTTTATGGTAAATGTAGATAAAATAAATATTTTTACAAATAAGTGGCTAAAAAAGTTTTTAAAAATTCTATGTGGCTAGTTTTCCATATTGACTCTAATTAATTTTTACCAAGCAATTAAAAAAAAAGATGAGAGAAATGTAAGTGTTTGAACCTTTGTGGCATTTGTGGGGATGCATTTTCCAAGCTGTAAGTGCAACCACACATGCTAATGTGTTGAGTATTCTGTCGTAGATAAAAAATTTGCGACCACCCCACGATCCATCGGCCAACTGATTGTTGGAGATCCACTCGAGGCTCGTCGGAAACTGTGGCCCGTTGCCGCCTCCTATATCTTCCACCAATGCCACCCATGCGGTGTCGTACGGCGATACGCTTATCTCGCCGTCATTCATGTTTTGCAGCATCCATCGGATCCTTTCATTCAGTTGCCTTATCTAGAGAGAGAGATGATTTGAGAATCAAATAAACTTCAAGAACTCGATTGAGACTTTCCCATTTACACATGTGAGTTCCACTGCGGTTTGAATGTCCTGAAAGAATGACTAAGCGGGTGTCGAGCACTTCTAGAGTGTTCAATTTTAAACATAATTTTTTGGAGTTTTTCTTTTTTTGAAAAGATTTATTGGAGTGTTTACATGATATATAGATTTTAAGATGCCCAGTAATGATAAATTTGTAAAAGGCAAAGTGCCAGAAAAACACTCGAACTATATGTCGAATCCTATCTAGACGTACACATTATTTTTTGACCCAAAAACACACCTAAACTATTTAAAAAGAACAATTGCCCCTCTAAACTATTCAAAAAAGAACAAATTAACACCTGAAGTTAACACCGTTAGTTTTTCTGTAAATTAAAATGTGTCAAGCTCAATTCTATCACTTATAAATTCCGATCGAACAAATTGAAACCACGGCCAAATAGCCCACACTATGGAGTTTCAAACCCCTCTTTTAATTTCAAAATCCAACATCGAATTGGTATCGAGATTTAAAATTTAATTCGTAATACAAACCCTCGTCATCGATATTTCTCCGTGTAATTATTCTATCGTTTAATCCGATTGACAAATTGAGAGTATAATTAGAAAGCTCATGATGAGCGCTTTCTAACCATACCACAATATATGGTATGCACATTTTATTTAACGGAAAAAATTAACAGTGTTAAACGAAAAGTGTGAATTTGATATATTTTGAATAGTTGAGGGGGCTAATTGGTGTATTTGAGCAAAAAAATAGTTCGTACGTCTAGGTGAGATTGGACATATAATTCGAGTGTTTTTTTTGGGTCTTGCCCATTTGTAAATATTAGAAAATTGTATACGGCCAAAAATGTACACGTTGAAAAAAAAAACTTGCATGCACGCCGAAATTGTACACGGCCAAAAATGGAATTCATTTGCTTACATGCATACAAAAGAATTTGGCAAAAAAAAAAAAACAAAAAGAAATTGAAGCTTCACCAAGAAGTGTACATTTTTGGCCATGTATAATTTCATAATATTTCAGCGTGTAGGCAAGTTAAATTTTTTTCAACACAACATAACACGACAACATGTACAATTTCCATTGTACACAACACGTTATTTTTTTTTTCAGCGTGCATAATCAATTGCAACGGGTGTGCCGTGAGCCGTGTATAATCAATTTCAACGTGTACAATTTTCTTTATTTTTTCGGCGTGTACAATTTCAACGTGTGTGCGATGAGCAGATAAAATTGACTTTGACTTTTTCAAATTTCATTAAGGGTAAATTATACTTTTACACTTCTGTTTGGTTATAAAATAATATTTTACATATCTTGGTTAGAAAAGAAATTTACAATTTACTTTTGATTATTTTAATTTTTCTCAAAAAAAAACCTAAAAGGACAACACACACAAACACACACACACACACACATATATATATATATATATTTGTAAAAAGTAAATATTGCAGATATATATTATTGCAAACCCACTCTGTATGTCGGTTTCTCTGTATCAATCTCCAAACTTTTCTCTGCTGTCACATCAATTTGCCGACTTTCGTGGATTTCTGAAACAGAAATTAATTTCGTAAATTCAAATAAAAAAGAAAAATTATACAAATTAAATACATAATATTGGATGAAAATAATCGGTTATAATATATACATTTATCTTCTAATTCTTTTATTCAAGAAAAAAATATTTGAAAATTTATGATTTCAATCTTTCCGGACTTGTGTCGTTTCGGGGACACTCATGCAAACGATGAAAAATCTTGAATTAAAGGAAATTTTGCGTGTTCGAGACTCACCGTTCCCGTTCCAAAAAAAAAAAACACTTTGAAATAATAAACGTTAATCAAATGATTAGGGATCGATGAGTAGGGTTTTTAACACTTAATGGAAACCAAAATAAAAAAAAAATCAAATCGGTCAATTCATTCTGGTTCAACTCGGTCTTTGTTCATTTATTTATTTTTTAATTTTTTTATATGTTCGATTATAAATTGAACAAGAATAGATATTTCTTTTAAAAACAATTAAATAAATTGATTAGATTTATAATTTTTGAAAAAAATTAAATTTAGAATTTTTAAAACCGAATAATTCCGCCCCCTTTTCATTCATGATAAGGAAACTGTTATAATATATTAAAAAAGAACTCTTACAATATACTCCCTGCGTTTCATAATTTATGATTTTAATCTAAAATTAACAATTAATCTTACCCCCTTATATTTTTTTCTAAAAAGTTGGCAAAATAAATTAATCTGACTATAGTCTATATTGTGTAAATTAACTAATTTACTAATATATACCCCTATATTAAACTGTTATAATCTGACAATAAATTAATCCAACTATTTTTATGATTTTTGATTAAATATCAATGTATAAGTTGTTTTTTAGCATTAAAAATGGTTGTATTTTTGCATGTGTATATATTTTGGCATTATTATTGCATGCATTTTAATTATAACATAATCTGAATATACCTATATATGAAACTATCTTTTCATCTATTATCAACATTTAGATCATCATATTAACTAGTTGAAACGAATTCCTAGTTAACAAATGTGACCAAGTTTACCTGAATTAGCATTACATCGCAAAATGGAGCTGGAAGAAGTAACTAGTAAAGGTCTGGGGAAAACACCTGCACCAACTTTTAAAATTTGTTGTTAATTAGGGGTAGGGATGTAAATGTACAGAGCCGCTTGTGAGCTATTTGGAGTTTGGCTCGAAAAAAACTCGTTAGTTTTCTAAACGAGCCGAACTCAAGTCTCGAATCGAGCTTGATAAAATTATCGAGTCGAGCTTGAACAGAGTAGTATTAGGCTTGGCCAGCTCACAAACATGCATGTTCGAACTCGAGTTTAATCGAACATGTTCATGAATATTATAAATATTTCAAACGAGTAAATAAAATAAGCCATTTCTTTCAAACTCGAGCTCAAATATGTAAATTAAACGAGCTTTTTTTTAGCATTCAAGCTTAGGCTCGTTTAGTAAATTTTCAAGTATTTCACGAACAGAATTCGAACATGACAAATATTTATCGAGTCGAGTCGACCTGAGCTCGAACTCTTGAATATTCCTTAATGAGCCGAGCTCGGGCATCAGGGTGTGTTCGGCTCGATTCGATTCATTTACAACCCTAATTAGAGGGAGAAAGAGAAGGAGGGAGAGAGAGAGACGTACATGCTGTTGGCGGAATACCGGGCGGTCCGGCGGCGCAGGATGAGAGGTGGGAGGTGAAGCAGGAAGCAAATGACATGTTTGGTTGAGTGATTAATTTATCTCCTGCCAATATCTATATATATATATATATATATATATATATAATTGTTTTTTCACCATAGTTGCATCTCTTTTGAGAAGACCCAATCTTCCCATTTTTTAATAAATTAAATTTGTACCTAACCCATTCCCCCCATACAAACAACAGCAGTGATGGAAAGTTGTTGTTAAAAATAAATTGATAAAAAAAAAACAAACAGCAGTGATGGAAAGATGTTGTTAAAAATAAATTGATGGTGCTATAGTATTATAAAAAAATTAATTATAATATAAATAACCACGGTCAACATTTAACAACAAAAAAATAAATTATAAATATGAATTATGAAATAATCAATCATAATAAGGAATTATTTATTGAAAACTGAAAATTAAATATTAAAAAATAATTATAAACTCTAATCGGGCAAGAATCCTAACTAATTGACAATTGTACGATTAAACTAAAGTACCAAAAAATGAAATTGAATAAAAAAATGATAAAAGCTCATAATTTGAAAGAGTATAACACAGAGGAAAACACAAATCTAGATAAGTGCAATGTGAAATTACACGTATCTTATATCTTGACTAATTAAGGATTTGGTTCGAACCGAAATTGATTATTTATTCAACTAAATTTCATAATATTACACGTATATATATTTAATGAAGGTTGAAATTGAGTTTAATAGATTCAGGACCCTAAAGTCATATGGGTTATCTATCAATTCAAAATCTAAAAGATAAAAACTATCAATTCAGAATTTGAAAGATGAAAACTATCAATATAGAACTCCGAAAATCATGCATTTTAATTCTTTTTTTTTTAAAAATAAATTTTCAGTTAAAACATCCTTTATTAACAGAGCAGATCTCTTGTTGCCATTTGTGTTACATTTGGTGCTGTATAATTAGCTTTTTTTTTAATATATCTTAATTGGGAAAGGATGAACCCTAAATAGAAAATTTAAATTAAAATAAATCATATAAATTAAAAAATATTTTTTTTTGAAAAAAATATTGATGAGTTGCAACGTGATCCCATTTCCTTTATTAATCATATGTTAAATTTAATAAAATTTTTATTAAAAATTATTTAGAAAGTCAAATTCATGTCTAATTTTGTATTTCAGTACCAATAAAAAATATATTAAAAAAAAGATAAAAAAAATAGCGCTGGAAAGTCACAGATTGATTCATAGATTCAAAATAGAGCAGGTACCGGAAATAATTATACTAACTGCCATTGACTTTGACAGAAAAAAAATGTTAATTATAACTTATACTAAGACAAACCATATATATACTTGACATAATGTTTATTTGCAAATAAAAAAAATGCAACTAATGATATATAGTTGACATTTGATAAGGAAATAATAATAATTAATAATACATTTATGCTACCGGCGCAAATCATTTTCACACACACACACACGGAGCAGATCATTCAAACATTAATATAAATTCAGAAAAAAAAAAATATTCAAACATTTTCACACACACACACACATTGTAGTCTAATTTTGCCAGTTCAAGGTAAGTGTCACAGTTCACAACTTCACATATAGCATCCTGTAGATGAAGAACGAGACAATTAGCATGCAATGCAATGCAATGAAGCATGCATACCACCTTTAAAAACAAGAGTTTCTCAGTCTAAAAACCTGAAGAAAACTGCTACTTTCTAGGTGAGTTTAGCCAATATATGTGTGTTAGGATTGAAGAAATAATCAATAAATTACCTGTATAAAGTTTTCCCAATCCAGACATCATCGTCACCACCGTGTATTGTTCTAAGTAGAATCGTGCTTCCAGTCGAGGCATACTAGCGTAGAACGGCACATCCAGCACATATCCAACCTATCATTTCTCATTTCCCATTTTTTTTTTTTAAATTAGAAAAAATGTCCAAATTTGAGGTAACTTAAGTTAGAGAAGTCAAATTTATCGATCTATGTTCTTAGTTTCACACAGTGCATGCATGTGGTGAATATATACTGTATATATGGTACGTGTTACGTGAACTGATGATATGAAATACGAGGGGAAGAGAATCCCGACCTCGCCCAGAAGGTCTTTGATAATGAGCCATTTGTCTACCATTGCATTATTAACTCTTTTTTGATGCAAGAATTTGGCTGAGTAGTTTCTGGCATCAGCAAGTATGTTTTCTGCAGGGAACAAAAGTTGAGAAGTCCTGTACAAGTTGTACATATCTGTAATACTGTTAGCAACAAAGTTTATTCACACTGAGTAGGACAGGGATAGACAGACCATTGAAGGAGTTTATTATTATTATTATTGCTATTGCTAATTAATATTTTAGTATTTAATATTATGTTAGTAGGTTGTTCCTACTTGGGCTCCAAGTTTAGGTTATATAAATAAGTCATTCCTTGTAAAGGGAGGGTGTCTAGGACCATTAGGAACATTTTGGATTCGGCGTCTGTGACGCTTGGGCAGGAGAACTCTCTCCTGTGTTTTTTGTGGTTCTTCTCTCTCAACTTCTTTCAGCTAAATATTAGGCTTCTATTCTCTTTTACTCTATCAAATACCGTGGCCCAATTGCCCTAATATGCAACAGAATTCTCCTCCTTTCTCAAATTGTTTGCATGCATCTGTGTACCACAGCAAAAAAAAAAAAAAAAAAAAAAGCTTGATTTCTAGCGAACTGCTTGAAATTCGACTAGATATAATTTCCATAACCTAAATTTTAGATTATTTTACCAATAGTTTGAAACTATATGACGATGATACATTTATATTATATAGACATGTCTATTTCAAATTTTCAACAATTTACTCGATCTAATTTATATTTTATCAATTTTATCTATATTATACATTAAGTAATTATTAAATGAATAATTTTTGGTACTAAGTGTTTCTTAAGCTTGATTAAGCTCGACTAAGTATGTTTTGATGAATCAATCAATCTTTATTAAATAAATAAGATTTGTATTTATAATAAATATTTTATTATAATAATGAATCTGCGATCGAGTATGTACCTGTAGAAACATCGTAACCGTTCAATCTTAGAAGCCTGAATCCCATTGAGGTGTAATCAACGTCCTCCATATTTGTATTTCTTGCCCAACAGATTCCTTTATTTGTCCACTATCTGAAATAAATTCAAGCTAATTGAGTGGAATAAATTCTAACTAATAATAGCAAATTTATACTGAACCACAAGAAATTGAAGAAAGAAATGGAAGAAATCATGTATATCTATGTACCTGTACACATAGTTGATACACTCTTCAATTTCAACATGAAAATACCGAGAAATTCCTAGCCTTTGCAACCGGTCTACACACCATAGATGCTCAAACATGTCGACAGGATACACGTTTGGAACTAATTAAACATAACATACCAATAAAAATAATTATATATAAGACTAAGAATATGCCAAAAATCATATAAAGACGAAACATTTTTAAGAACTAGTTAAATGTCACGAGATCGAATTAAATGCGCCCACTAGCAAATGATGAGAGTTTTTTACGGTCACAATGATGCCCGTTCCCTTTTCTCTCCTCTTCCTTCTCGTCGGTTCGTATTCATTTTTGATGAAAAATAAAATTTGGTATTCATCAGCAGTTCATTTTTGAATTGTTGCACTACGGCTTGGCTTGACCTAGTCGTGCATTAATTCATTCTCGAACCGCCGCAAGACAGAGGGACATTTTTGTCCAAATGGCTATTTAAACATTCGCCCCCCTAAATAAAAGAGCCGTTCTTTTCAAAAATTACCTCCGCCGTTGAATTTGTTGAGAGGGTTGAGTAAATATCAGAGGCACAATTCATCCTTGGTGTGGTGGAGGGTGTAGGCAGTGGACGACGACGAGGAAAGAAACGAGCCATCGGAACGGAAATTCAAGAGCTTCTCCTAAACAAGGCCTTCCATTCCTTCCAAACTGAAGAGGAGTGATGTTGGCCTTTTGTGCAGTAAATCCATTGGTATTTTGCTCAACTTCAAATCTCATTTTTCATAAATATTTTTCATGCCTCCGCAATCATATGGGAGTTGTAATCCTAGTCTTTTAGCTGTTTCAGTCCCCTGGACTCAAAGGAGAAAAAAAGAAAAAAAAATAAATTAAGATCAGCTCACATTTTACCTATGTCTTTTTAGTAGTGCTAAAGTAAATATGATCATCACATTAATATAACAATTAACTACAGACACAAGTTTCATTCAATTTAAAAATTAAATACGAAAAAAATTATATATCCTAATTCGATATAAATTAAGAACCCTAAATAATTATCGTAAAATTAATCTAAAGTACGTGTAATTGAAATTGAAAAAAAATATAAGAAAAACTCATAATTTGGTATTGTAATATGGAGTATAATATTAAATGTGTAATAGGAGGTCCCATAAGGGTAAAATGCAATTTTGGCTCCATAATTATGAGGAGTTGGAGCTTAAAGATCAAAGAAACTAAAATTGACATGAGACGAGATATTGAAGACATTAATTTTTACCTAAGCAATTAAAAAAAAAAGACGAGAGAAATGTTTGAACCTTTGTGGCATTTGTGGGGATGCATTTTCCAAGCTGTGAGTGCAACCACACGTGCTAATGTGTTGAGTATTCTATCGTAGATAAAAAACTTCCGATTGCCCCACGATTCGTCGACCAACTGATTGTTGGAGATCCACTCGAGGCTCGTCGGAAACTGTGGCCCATCGCCGCCTCCTATATCTTCCACCAGCGCCACCCCTGCGGTGTCGTACAACGATACGCTTATCTCACCGTCGTCCATGTTTTGTAGCATCCATCGGATCCTTTCCTTCAGTTGCCTTATCTAGAGAGAGAAAGATGATTTGAGATTTACACATGTGAGCTCCACTGTCTGCGGTTTGGATGTCCCGAAAGAATGACTAAGCGGGTGTCGAGCACTTCTAGAATGTTCAATTTTAAACATAATTTTTCGGAGTTTTTCTTTTTTTGAAAACATTTATCGGAGTGTTTACATGATATATAGATTTTACGATGCCCAGTAATGGTAAATTTATAATTAAAATAATTCAAACTAATTAAATAAGTTTCTAGAAATAATTAAGACTTTTTTTATAGAGAAAGCTTGAGATAACAAGTCATTAAATCTTTTTTTATAGAGACCTATTAACACCTAATTAACGAACTTATTTTGGGATAACAAATCATTAAATCTTAAAGCCTTCGATCCAAACTATTCAAACATAACCTAAAAGGTCACTCATTAAAAAAAAAAAACAAAAACAAAAAAAAAAGTGTGAATATATGTTTGTAGTCAAGATTGACTTGTAAAATTCTTTTCTACCCAAAGATTGCAGAAAATCTTCTTTTCTAACCATACTTATTTTCTAACCAAATTTATTTTCATTCACCGTAATACCGTTGTTGAAATGTGGGACCAGTCAAAAATTTAAAAAGAAACAGAAATCTTGTATACGGCCCTTGTACATGCCCAAATTTCAGATTTATGTGAAAAAAGGAACAACACGACAAATTCTTCTACAAGGCCAAATTTTCTTCTACACGACCGTACACGGCCAAAAATTAATGTGTTATGTACAATGGAAATTGTACACGTTGCAATTGTTGTGTTGTGTTGAAAAAAAAAGCTTGCCTACACGTTGAAATATTAGGAAATTGTACACGGCCAAAAATGTACACGTTGAAAATAAAATTAACTTGTCTACACGCTGAAATTGTACACGGCCAAAAATGGAAATTCTTTTGCTTACATGCATACAAAAGAATTTGGCAAAAAAATAAAAAATAAAATAAAATTGAAGCTTCACCGTGTACTACATGGTGGCTTACCGTGTAACACGTTGGAAGCCACCGTGTAGTACACGGTGAAGCTTCAATTTTTTTTTGTCAAATTCTTTTGCATGCATGTAAGCAAATGAATTTCCATTTTCTGCCGTGTACAATTTCGGCGTATAGGCAAGTTAGTTTTTTTTTTTTCAACGCGCGTGTACAATTTTGACGTGTACATTTTTGACCGTGTACAATTTCTTAATATTTCAGCATGTAGGCAAGTTATTTTTTTTTCAACACAACACACCACAACAATTGCAACGTGTACAATTTCCATTGTATACAACACATTTTTTTTTCCGGCATGCATAATCAATTGCAACGTGTGTGTCGTGAGCTGTGTACAATCAATTTCAACGTGTACAATTTCCTTTATTTTATCGGCGTGTACAATTTCAACGTGTGTGCGATGAGCTGATAAAATTGACTTTGACTTTTTTAAATTTTATTAAGGGTAAATTAGACTTTTACACTTCTGTTTGGTTATAAAAGAATATTTTACAAATCTTGATTAGAAAAGAAGTTTACAATTTACTTTTGGTTATTTTAATTTTTCTCCCCACTCTATATGTCAGTTTCTTTGTACTAATTTCCAAACTTTTCTCTGCTGTCACATCAATTTGCCGACTTTCGTGGAGTTTTGAAATAGAAATTAACTTCATAAATTCAAATGAAAAAGAAAAATTATACAAATTAAATACATAATATTATATCAAAATAATAGAATAATATATGCATTTACCTTCCGATTCTTTTATTCAAGAAAAATATTCGAAAATTTATGTTTCAATCTTTCCGGGCTTGTGTCGTTTCGGGGACACTCATGCAAACGATGAAAAATCTTGTATTAAGGGAAATTTTGCGTGTTCGAGACTCACTGTTCCCGTTCAAAAAAAAAAAAACTTTGAAATAGTAAACATTAATCAAATGATTAAGGAGGAGTAGGTTTTTAACACTTCATGGAAACCAAAATAAAATAATCAAATCGGTCAATTCGATCTGGTTCAACTCGATCTTTATTCATTTATTTATTTTTTAATTTTTTTATATGTTCGATTAAAAATTGAACAAGAATAGATATTTCTTTTAAAAACAATTAAATAAATTGATTAGATTTATAATTTTTGAAAAAAATTAGATTTAGAATTTTTAAGACCGAATAATTCCGTCCCCTTTTCATTCATGATAAGGACACTGTTATAATATATTAAAAAAAGAACTCTTACAATATACTCCCTCCGTTTCATAATATTTGTTGTTTTATGATTTTAATCTAGAATTAACAATTATTTTTTTGAACTAATTTAGCTCTTCCTTCTATATCAAATAAAATCTAATCCCCTTATATTTTCCTAAAAAGTTGGTAAAATTTTCTCTCTCCATATATTTATTTGTGTCTTTTTATATGTTTTTGAGTCTTTTATATCGAGTCTTGAGTCAGTTAGGGAGCTTAAGTGAAGCAGGGGGAAGTGAAGGGAAAAGATCCAATGTGGGTGTAAATAGAAGACAAATCCGTTGAAGGCATAATGGAGGGAGCTGGGCTTGGAGAGTCTGTTGCAAATCCATCGCGGAAATTCAGCTCCAAACACTCCAACAAACTGAGACCACGTCCACAACCGTTCCGAAAATCATGGGAGTCAACTATTGGTGCAGAAAAGGTGGAGAAAGAGGGGAGAGAAGAGAGGATAAGAAAGAGAAGGTCCAAGCTGAGAAAATCTCGCATAAACTGTTGAGGAGGAATGGAAGGAGTCAACACAAGTACACTCATGCGTGGGCTGTAGTGGGCCATTTTTTTGGCAGTTTAGAACTCGCTATAAATACTATGTTATAATTTCATTTCAAGAGACACAATTGACAACAGATTCTAATTTTTGTTATTCAGCACGTCGTAGTTATTTCTCTTTTAGTTGGAACACTTATAGTCGGTATAGTCTAGGGCGATTTGCCTTTAGCTTATGCGCGACTCGTTTTTGCTTACATTCTGGAGTTAGTTCCAGACATCTTTAATATATTTTCCTTAATCATGAATTGCCCTTTTACTTGTTTTTTATCTTTCAATATGTTGCACAGCTAATTAGTTAGTGTTTGAGTTGAGTGGGATGAGGGTATGGTGAATGAATATGCATGAGGCTAATCGGGCTTAACACACCTCACGAAGTTTCCCAACTTCAACTTGGGACGAACGATGACACAATAGTGAAGAGTTTATGTGGCTGATCACTCTTAGCCAAATCATTGTTGCTGTACGTCAGGGTGGAAGTAAGGGTGATCGATTCCCTGATGAGCCACTAAGTGATAAACCGGGTGAGGAAGCCTAGAGACGACTGAGCCCGGAGATTGAAGTATAGGTGGATATGGGCACAACGCCAAAAGGGTCCCATATGCCAGCGTTGGGTTCCTCTAATTGAAGGCTGCCATCCTTGCAAACCCTCTACATGACTCTCTTCTTTGGGTCCTGGATGGTAAGAGACTAAGAGTCGCCGACCGTATCACTCTTAGCATACACCGTAAGAAGGAATTGAGGGGTGTAAGGCGACCGTACCTGCTCCCTATAACCAAATGGTCAGAATGAGGTATCCATGTGTATGTGCCTGGAATTACATGAATTCACCAGTCCGATTCCATACTTAACTTGAACATGTTTGTTTATTGCTTGATATAGCCTATATTTTTAGCGTTGATTTACATTAAGGTTGCAGGAACGAATTAGTGACAGTAATTCTCTCAAAGTTCCAGAAAAGCTTAGTTAGAATAGGAAGATTAA
The DNA here is from genome assembly GCA_026008535.1 of Perilla frutescens. Classification (NCBI taxonomy): domain Eukaryota; kingdom Viridiplantae; phylum Streptophyta; class Magnoliopsida; order Lamiales; family Lamiaceae; genus Perilla; species Perilla frutescens. The sequence goes on from BRKX01000018.1 coordinate 45,466,181, forward strand.
CACTCCTCATGGGATCGACATCCGCCTTCTGGCACTATACTAGCCACTGAAGGCACATTCAAGCATCTACCGGGTTACGCCCATAGGTGTAATTTTTCACGCTAAATGACGGTGTGTCAAAATTTGGTGCCATTGCCGGGGAGTGTAAGTGCATTTTTTCTATCATAATCTTTCCCGTTTAGCCTTGTTTATGGTACGCACTAACCGCGTAAGAGAACTAGTCTACGATCCAGAGATAGAAAAAACTGCACGAAAAAGGCGGGCACAAGTAAGGAGAGATTTGGAAACGCCCATAAACCCAAACACACCATCTGAGACCTCAGAGGAAGGCCAGATATCGGAAGGAGAAAGCAACACCAGCAGTACACACGAAGAAAAATACAACCCCCTCTTTTTTAAATCTGAAAAAGAGGATATGGAAACAAGAATACCATAGCCTCCACCATTACCACCTCAACCAACATTGAGGCAGCTCATCTTTCCACAAGCCATGAACATGTGGCCATCTGGAATCGTACTGCCACATCTAGCCAAAAATTAGGAATTGAGATCGAACTTCATCTCGATTTTGTCCAAATTCCATGACCACCCTGGAGAGGACCCGCAAGACATTTGCAGGATTTTGAAATGGCTTGTGGAACCCAGTGAAAAAACACTAGAACCATGTTCGAATATATATGCCTACTCTCTTTTCTCTTCACCTTGCAGGATGGAGCAAGAGTGTGGCTCTACACTATTCCGGTTGGGAGCGTGACCACTTGGAATGAATTGCAGCAAAGATTCCTGGAGAAGTATTTCCCCACTACGAGAGTACAAGCCATGCAGAAGAAAATCTCCACTGCTAAGACTGGGGTGAATGAAAGCTTCTACGACTATTAGGGGTGTTTCAAGCAGCTACTCTCGAAATGCCCGCATCACAACTTGGTACAATATTTTATCTCAGGATTGAGAGTAGAAGATCACAATCTACTCAATGTAGCCTGTGGGGGATCCATCCTCAATAAAAGGACAGATAAAGCAATGCAGCTAATCGGAGAAATGGCTGAAGAAACTCGAGAAGACGTCTACGACAGGTCACAAGTGGCAGCAATGGGCAAATTGACCTATACGCCTGAAGCAGAGACAAAAATTGATCAGCTTTTTGGCAAAATGGAGAAAATGATGACACAGTTATCCGCCAACACCTTGCGGATATGTGGAGTGTGTAGTATGATGGGTCACTACTCAGATCAATGCTCACAAGTACAGGAAGAGAACGAAACTGTGAATATGATGAATGGGGGAAACCGACGAAGAAATGACCAATATGCCAAAAATTACAATCATAGACAGAGATATCCAGAATCCCAGGCACATACGGGTCCACCACGCAATTTTCTCATATCAGGAGGGCCAACTCTTGAAGACATGGTGAGATAAATGACAATAGAATCGGTGAACAACCAGAAGCGTGCCACTTCATTTGAAATGGAAACCAGGGCATGACTGAACTACTTGGGTACACAAATTACCCAGCTAAGCGAGACCATCTCACGAATGGAGAAGGGGAAAGGCGTGTTACCTTCGCAGACCGAGCCTAACCCAAGGGCCGATGTGAATGCAATCCACTCAGAACTAGGAAGGAATTGGTTAATCCCTCAATGCAGAAGGAAGACGGAAGTGACCTTAAGGGGATCGAACCAGAAAAAGGAGAAAAATCAGAAAAGGAGAGCCATGCTGAGAAGCCCAAAACAACATAAATATCACCAGAGAATGAAGGAATCACCATTCCTCCACCATTCCCAGGAAGATTGAAGAAAAACAAGAAAGAGGCGGAAGACAAGGACTTGTTGCAGGTATTCAGAAAAGTAGAAGTGAACATCCCGCTTCTAGACGCAATCCGGCAAGTACCTCGTTATGCTCGCTTCCTAAAAGAATTATATACCTGGAAGGCCCGATTCAATGAAGAAGCTCAAGTCATCATGAGTGAGAATGTATCCGCCCTGATACAAAGGAAGCTTCTAAAAAAATGCGGAGACCCGGGGATGTTCTTTATTCCATGCGAGATCGGAGGCACAAAAATTGATCAGGCCATGCTTGACCTTGGGGCTTCGATCAACGTTATGCCATTAACCATTTTTGAAGAATTGGACCTAGGCCCCTTGAAGGAGATGAGAATAGTGATCCAGCTGGCAGACAGATCTAACGTATTTCCTGAGGGCATATTGGAGGACGTGCTGATAAAAGTAGAGGAGTTGATCTTCCCAGTGGATTTTTATGTTCTGGATATGGGCGCATCCAGCCGGAACGCCTCGTGTATGCTGTTGGGCAGACCCTTCATGAAGACAACACACACCAAAATTGATGTCGATAAGGGCACATTGACGTGCGAATTCGACGGAGACACCATTACCTTCAACATCATGGAGGCAATGAAGCACCCCACCGACACAGAGGAAATCAGCACGGTGGATATTATTGAGTCACTCATTCAGACAGAAGGAACAAAGATGCTTGCAAAAGATCATTTGGAGTGGGTAATCCAACACGGTCAATCAGACTGGGACACCCTCGACGAAAAGGATGAAGACATCAAGAAGGTGATAATGCAGCTATACAGTTTGGAGGCGTACCCAAATCCCAAGGGTGACTTAGATTTACCCATATTGCAACCGTCAGAAAGAATGATACGCTCCATCATCAAGCCGCCAAAGCTGGAACTAAAAAAACTACCCGGGCATCTAAAATATGTCTACTTGACAGAAGGAGAGAATCTACCGATCATCATCAATTCAGCATTAACCATGGCACAAGAGATAATGCTGGTGGATTTGCTCAAAAGATACAAGGAAGCGATCGGATGGACACTAGCCGACATTAGAGGCATAAGCCCATCTGTCTGTATGCACCGCATCATGTTAGAAGAAGGGGCCAAACCAGTCAGGGAGCCGAAAAGGAAGCTGAACCCCATCATAAAGGAAGTTGTTCTCAAGGAGATCTTAAAGCTGCTCGATTTGGGAATCATCTATCCCATATCCGATAGTGAATGGGTCAGCCCCGTTCATATGGTTCTAAAAAAATCAGGGATTCAAGTTATTGAGAATGAGAACAAAGAGTTGATCCAAACTCGTCTCCAAACAGGTTGGAGGGTCTGCATTGACTATAGGAAACTTAATGCACTCACAAGGAAGGACCATTTCCCTTTACCCTTCATCGACCAAATATTGGAGCGACTTGTGGGCAAATCGTACTTCTGTTTCCTAGACGGCTACTCGGGGTACATGCAAATTTATGTGGCACAAGAAGATCAGGAGAAGATGACATTAACATGCCCTTTTGGCACCTTTGTCTACAGACGCATGCCCTTCGGTCTTTGCAATGCGCCGGGGACCTTCCAAAGATGCATAATGAGCATTTTTTCAGATATGCTCGAAACGTGCATTGAGATCTTTATGGATGACTTCACAGTTTATGGGGATCACTTTGAGCAATGCCTAGCAAATCTGGAAAGGGTCCTAAGGAGGTGTGTTGAGAAAGATCTGGTACTAAACTACGAGAAGTGTCATTTCATGGTCCGAGAAGGAATCGTCCTAGGACATGTCATTTCGGAGCGGGGAATCGAGATGGACAAGGCAAAAATGGACATCATCGCCAAGCTACCCTATCCTACCACCGTGAAATAAATTCGAGCATTCCTTGGGCATGTGGGTTTTTACAGGAGGTTCATCAAGGACTTTGCCAAGACAGCCCAACCTCTCATTCGACTCCTCCAACAAGACGTGGCGTTTGAATTCAACGAAGAATGCAAAGAGGCATTTCATGACCTCCAGAAGAAATTGGTTTCATCCCCTATCATCCAACCACCTGATTGGGGAATGCCGTTCAAAGTAATGTGCGACGCCAGTGAATATGCCGTTGGAGCGGTTCTCAGACAGAAAAAAGGCAAAGAGAGCTACGTTATCTATTATGCCTCAAAGACACTGAATCCAGCTCAGTGCAACTACTCCACCATCGAGAAGGAACTACTTGCAGTAGTGTTCGCATTTGAAAAGTTCAAGTCCTACCTCTTAGGAGCAAAGGTAATCGTGTTCACTGATCATTCAGTTCTTAAGTATCTCTTGGTGAAGAAGGAATCAAAACCACGACTCATCCGATGGATCCTACTCCTTCAAAAATTTGACCTAGAAATTAAGGACAAAACTGGGGCCGAGAACCTTGTAATTGATCATCTAAGCCGACTCATGATCGAAAGTAAAGAAGAAATCATGAAAACATTCCCGGACGAGCACCTGTATCGGTTTGAGGGCACAAAGTGACATAACCCCTGGTATGCCGACATCGTGAACTACCTGGTTGCTGGACAATGCCCGATTGGAATGAACGACTATCAGAAGAAGAAATTAGTGAGAGAAAATAGATTCTATATGTGGGAAGACCCAATCTTATGGAAGATAGGAGCTGATCCAGTCATAAGGCGTTGTGTGCCCAAGAAGGAGGGCAAAAGCATCCTGAAATTCTGCCACTCGGATGTATGCGGAGGTCATTTTGGTCCAAAAAGAACCGCTCGAAAAGTTCTAGATGGAGGATTTTACTGGCCCACCATGTTCAAAGACGTCTATTTTTACTACAAAAGTTGCAACAATTGTCAAAGAACGGGAAACATTTCCATCCGCAAGTCTATGCCCTTAATTCCTATTATGCCCGTGGAAATCTTCGATATCTGGGGGATTGACTTCATGGGACCTTTCCCGGCAACAATTTGTACATAATCCTTGCAGTGGATTATGTATCAAAATGGGTAGAAGCAAAGGCAACATCAACCAACGATGCAAGAACGGTGGTGAATTTCCTTAAATCTAACGTGTTTTGCAGGCATGGAGTTCCTAAGGTGCTGATCAGTGACCAAGGAGCTCATTTATGCAATATGGTTATAAGAAGGTTGCTAAATCAATATGGGGTCACACACAGAGTGACCACTGCCTACCACCCCCAAGAAAATGGACAAGCTGAGGTGTCTAATAGGGAGGTCAAGAACATCCTTGAAAAGGTTGTTAGCCCCAGTCGAGCTAACGACTATAACCAACAGCGCTGATCGGGAGGCAGCCTGGTATTTTACTGCTTTTAATTTTTCTTTTCAAATTTTAGTATGTATGGTGATAACTAACTTGCAGAGGGCACAAAGGAAAAGGGAGGCATTAAAGGCATACGCAGAGGTACAGAGAAGCTTAAGTTTGTGGGGAGGGAAGGAAAAATGGCCCAGAAGAGAGAGAAAAAGCTGTGAGAGCCGTTTCGACTCCCAATGCACATGTCAAATCAGAGAAAGAGGATTTGAAATTTAAAAAATATTTTAATACCTATCTCTATATCTCCTAGTACGGTTAAAGCTTATCTCTACCAGATTTCCCCCAAATTTCTCAAAGATCAAATCCCTAATCTTGCGCTAAAACCCCAACTCCCTCAATTTCAAAATCCACCTGATCGTATAAAACCCTTCCACCACCTTGAATCATCAAGCATTCACTTCACTTCAAACACTCTACATTACCATGACAAGGACAAGAGGAGGCCAAGCAAACCGACCTGCTGGAAAATCCACCCGTGGCCGGAAGAAGGCAGCCGGCGCAACCCCGACGGAGACACCACTTCAGTCACCGACCCTCTCTGTTGGAACTGGACCTTCACCGACGGAAGATGAGCCTCTCAACATTTAACCCCTCTCCACTATCGCGGCCGTAGAGAAGTCAGCAGCCCCGGAAAAGAGAAAAGCTCCGGCAAAACCCCCGAAGAAACCACCAGCGAAAAAGCCCAAGGTTTCCAAGGTCGATTCGGGCGTCCTGGAGAAGAAGATCCTAGATGTCCTTATTCAGAAAACCCAGAAAGAGCCAGAACTGGCTAAAATTATGGATACCATGTCGGCTGAACCTCAACAAGAAGAGATGGTCGAACCGGAAGCTGAGCCAGTCAATGAGGAAAATATAGAAGAGAAAATGGAGAAAAATAAAGAGGAAGAAGGGGGAAAAGAAGATGAGGTCATGGAAGACACGTCGGAGGAAGAAAATGGCGAACAAAAAGAAAAGGAGGCAGATGAGGAGGAAGCAAAGAGAAGATCGAAGAAGGGTAAAGAAAAGGTGATCGAAGAAAAAGCTATTGAGAAAGTGAAAGAAGCGGGAACGGAAGAAAGTGGGTCAGAGGACGAACAAGAAGAGACTCAATCTGAAGAGTTTGAAAAAGCCCTTAATGAGGAGGGAGAAGCAAGGAAGGCACAACCGCCGCAACAACCACCAAAGCCAGAGGCCGCTCTAGGGAGAAGGGTTTTCCCTAGGAGTCAAGCTGCCAAGAAAGGCACAGAGAAGGAGAAGGACAAAGGAAGCAAAGTGACGATAGGAAAATCCCTCTTGAAGCCAAAGAAGAGCCAGCCAGCCAATATGCCCTCAGTAAGAAGGCAATTGGAATTACACGATGAGCCCACAGATGAGTAATCCGAAGAAGAAGAGGCTGTGTCAGAAAGCAGCGAGTCAGATGAACCAGTTCCGCCACCAACAAGCGGGCCGTCGGGAGTCAAAACCAAGAAGGAACCAACCAACTCCCAAACGCCACCCAAGATCGCCCCAACAAAGCCTGGGAAGGAGGAGGACAAAAAAGAAAGCCGAGAGAGCGAATGCAATGGACAAAAGGAAGCTCGTGCCTCTTTATGCCTTGGACGAAAGCACCCTGGACGATTTGGGCTTAAAGAGCGAAGTACTGCAGTACTTCAAAAATATTGGGTAGACAAAGGCACTGCAATGGGATGACAAGGCCTACAAAGAGCTATCATGCGAATTCCTTCTCTCCTACAGCTTCAAACCCACGAAGGGATATCTGCTGAACACACCTGGGACAATCACTTTCGCGATTCAGGGCACAGAGTACAACATGACTTGCATTTGGAGATAGTTGGAGTTTCGGATCTGCAGAAGGAATGGTACAAGGACGCAATGACCCTGGCGCCTGACTTATGGACAAAGAAAATACAACGCAAATGGGAGAAGATCGGATGGATCAGCCCATTCAAGTCAGGGACGAGTAAGAGTAGAGAGATCAAGAACACGGCCTTGTAAATTTACCATAGATGGATAGCGTACAACATTTATGCCCGCAAAGATGGAACTGGGCAAGTCACGCAGCAGGAACTCTTTCTTTTATGGTGTATGGAGACGGGGAAGAAAGTTAATTTTGGCTTTACAGTGGCGCAACAATGGAAGATGAATGCCAGCATAAGACCATCCCCTGCATTTCCATGGGACCCTTCATCTCTTGAGTGTTTGAAAGTGTAAGTGGGACCTCTATCTCTAATTCTAAATTTAAGCCGTTGAATGTGATTGAGTACTTCGACATGAATCGCTTGAAGCAATGGAAATTGGTCGAAGTCAACAAAAATAACCTCCCATACTTCTTATTGCCAGAGTCAAATCCGAGCACCTCTACCTTTGATAGAACGGATGATGACAAGGAAGAAGAAATCCACGCTGAGGACTTTAAGAAATTGGAACGAAAAGTGGATCACCTGGAGAAAGGCATGAAGAAGCTGTTGGATCATTACGGGTTAGAATACCCGTCTTTCCCTTGAAAAACTTTGCTCCCATAGTAGTAGTTATGATTTATTTTTTAGTCTTGTTGGTCTGTATATATTTGTGGTTGTTTTTGTGTTTGTTCCTGTTGTTTGGTGTCAGGCAAATTTCATCCATACACTGATTGTGCCCATAAAGGTACACTATCAGATAAGTGTGTGGGAGAATTTTGCCCATGCCTACTTCGTGTCGCCAAGCATGCTAGTAATTATGTTATGGGCATTTCAGGGTATGATATGGTTAATAAAATTTGGATTAAATCTGCATATGAGAATGATAAATGGGATGAGTATACCCGTGCGAGTTTTGAGATTGCAGTTCACCTACTATTTTTCTTCTGTGGGATTATGATTCTTTAACCTTAACCAGACCTATGTTTGCCTTTGCCCTCTATGAAACTGACTATTAATTTCAAGCATGCTTAGATGATTAAGGCATTTCTTTCTTTCTCTCTTGGCCGTGACTGTATAAAAATACTTCCATTTGTTGTCATGATTGAGCCTGTTTATATTATCTTCTGGCCCTTGTGTTAAAAATCTCTCTTAAAAGAGTAATCTGAATATGGGTTCGAAAATATATGTGTAGCTCGAGAATGACAGCATGATTAAGGCCACAATAAGAGCATGACCTGAAAAGGGGCAAATCTGTTGCCTCGCCCATATAAGAAAAAGAAAGATCAGCAGAATAAAAGAAAGAAAAAGAAAAATATATTTGATATCTTGTCTGCTAGAAAAATCAAGAAAATATATGATCTGCCTGTTATTGATAATATATGTTATGCATATTTTTTTTTGTTTGAATGGGAGCACAATGGGTGCCAGTTCTGAATATGCCCATATCTGCTTATATAAAGCTACGTCTAAATTCTTCCTACCTTTGCACTGTATGCCCCATTACAACCTGAGTAAGACCTTTTGATGAGCATGCTGGTTGATCTATGTGGTGTTTAACTTAGGTCTTATGCAAACATTATGGGCTGTTATAGTTATTGGAATCTCTGAGCGTAAACACAACCCCTCACATATGCAGAGAGAAAAGTAAGCAGAGTGAATCTTACTTATACTCATCTGTTGTGACCATGATGAAGCCATGCAAGGCCTTGAAGAACTAAATCTGGAGCTGCCATTTAGAGGTTCAATTACACGATTTCGAGCCAAGAAATTGCAAGATTGTTTCCAAGCAATTATTCGCAAGAAGTTTGAAGAATTAGAAGAAGATAAATGCAGCCCTAAGATTGTTACTCCTTTAATAATCAAAGATTGGAGATCAAGATTTGAAGAGCAATGCGTGAAGATAGAACTCATCAAATTGTGCATGCATGACAAATTCGCGTTGCATGGAATTTTCGTCCCTTAGTTATTTAATTAAGGGGTTGAATTTTATTTAGACTATAGTATTTATTTAATTATGTTAGTCTATAGTTTAGTTCAGATTTTTATTTAATTTAATGTAATTTTCATCCATATTATAGTCAAGGTTGACTAGAATTGTATTTAAGGCAATTTCCTACCTTGAATAGAATTCTAGTTTAGGTATCTTCCTAGTATAGTTAGAGATCCCTTTTGGATCAATTTTTAGGCCTTTTTTGATGATTAATTTCGTTCCTCTATGTCCTATAAATAGGGAAACCATGTCACATTGTTACTTTAGACTTTATTTGAATTATTAAGCTTTGCTTTCAATATTGTCTCAACCCCTTTTAAATCTTTGTGAGTTTTGATTTAAAATTCATATTCTTGGAGCTAGCAACTTTAAGTCTTACTCAAGAGTATTGCTTAATCCACTTGAGGGATTAACCGGTATTCGCTATCCGAAGATCAACTTAGAGATTTCATCCTTGGGTACGTTCGAGATTCAAGGAGGCTATCGGGTTGTGATTCACCTCAACGAATCATCATCCATCTACACCAAACGACGACTTCCATCAAGTCATCCACGTCCATAATCATCCAGCCACCAATCGATCGAGTCTCTTCCACAAGTTCGAGCTAAGTTCTACGTCCGTTCATTTTATCCGTAAGTTCGTTTCATCCCTAACATATCCTACCTTCTCCAAGCCCTTCTTCACAAGACTTGACACACGAATTCCATCCAAATTCCAGCCATAAAATTGTCCCTTTGCAGCCCTTATCCCTTGGATTTTGTGTTACATAGTCGTGTCATAGTTTAGGTATTTTTTAATTGTCTAGATTAGTTAGTGTTATTCATTTATTTGAGTCGGATTGAAACCCTTCATTCGTTGACGTGTTTCGCATCCTAAAGTCTTCCGCTACGTTCTCTAGATTCGTCCTAGATTAATAGTCCGGGTCATATCATATTTTGGCATCAGAGCCACGTCAGCTCTGTTGGTCGTGGTTCAATCCGACGTGTCATTTTATCCTACGTGTCATCGTACGTGTCGTTTATTTTCTTACGTGTCTTTTGAGTTGTAATAGCTAGGGTACATTGAAAAACAAAAAAAAAAGAAAAAAAATCGGTTTAAAAAAAAAGGAAAACCGAAAAAAAAAATTGTTCGGATAAAAAAAAAATATAAAAAAAAATCCGAAAATTAAAAAAAAAGAGAAAAAAAAGAGGTATATTCATTGTGTTTCTTTTTGAGTCTTGTTTTAATTTTGGTACTTTCCTTTTAGTACTTCTCTATAGTTGGTAATTACCTTGTGAGACTTTTCTTATTTGGTAATTTCCTTCTAGTATAATTCTTTAGTTGGTAACTTCCTTTAGAGTCTTATTTTATTTTTGGAACCTTCCTTCCAAGTTTTATTTTATTTTGATAATTTCCTTTTGAGTTGTAATTTATTTTTGGTTCTTTCCTTTTAGAGTCTAGTTCAATTAGGATATTTAGAATTGTGTCACAATTGTGTAACACTTTCCAAAATACCTAATCCCTTTTTCCTTTTCCTTTCTAATTCTTACCTTCCATACTTTTGGATTTATTTTTGGATTCCTATTCTATTTGGGAACTTCAAAAATACATCTAATTCTTTCCTTATCTAGCTTTCTTCCATCCAAATCCTTCCAAACTTTCCATATACTTCCCCATATCCCCAAATTTTCATCCACCATCATCAAGGGGATTGGAAATTCATCTTATTCCACATATATCATCTGTTCATACCCATATATACCATCCGGACCATACACATATGCACCCATGCACCATCCGGTCTATGCACCATACACGAATCATACTCCATATACCCATACACCCTATACACCAAATTCTCGCCATCTCTACCGCAACAACATGATCATACCTGAGTTTGAAGGTCTATACTATCCCGACACCTATTTGGATTGAGAACGCAAAGTAGACAAACTTTTTGAGTGCTATGACTTCCCCGAGAAAAAGAAAGTGCAGCTAGTTTCGTCAAAGTTTAAAGGCTACGCAACAATATGGTGGGGATTACAGCAGAACTAGTGCCACAGAGATCATCTTCCACCTATCGACACATGGCATGAGTTGAAAGATTTGATGTGGAAACGCTTCATTCCAGACCACTACCAATGGGAGTTGGAAGAAAAGCTATACAAGCTTAGACAAAGAGATCGAAGTGTAAATGACTACTACAACAAAATGATTGAAGCTATGAGACGAGCTGATGTAGAAGAATATCCAAAAGATACCATGGGTAGATTTCTAGCTGGTCTACGAAGGTCAATTCGTGAAAGAGTAGCATTGTACCACTTCGACGAGTTGGAGGACATGGTGGATTACGCCATTCGGATAGAAAAATGGCTAGAGGAACTAGAGATGAAGTCAAAGGAAGAGGTTCAAGTAGAGTCGACCACGAGTTACCAACTTGAGTCATTCGAGGAGTTTCTACGTATCTATGTACCCCTTACACGGCCTGCATCACCAGTTCAGCTGGTCATGGATGTGCCAAGCCAAGCCTCCAACATTCAAGAGGAGATCCACGTTGAGTTACCATCTGAGATCGTTGCCATCAAAGAAGATTCTACTTTTAAGGTAACAATTTCAGTTGATGCATCTATTGAAGAACTGATCGATGTTGCAACTTACGAGAATGTTGAAGAAGAAGAGAATGTTGTTGAAGAGCTTGATCTAGAAGAGTCGGATCAACCTTTGAGTGAAGAAGAAGAAGAAGAAGATATAGAGAGCATTACTGCAGTTGAAGAAGTTGAAGAGTTGTTGGAGATACAACCTTATTATAAAAAGAAGAATGATATCCGTGAGACAATGGTTGAAGATCTTGAAGAGCTCGAACAAGCTAACATGGAGGAGCTGCAGAGTTCTAACATTTTTTGTCAACCGTTTCCTTTTGATGCCCTTATTTTACAGGTTGTTAAAGATGTTCCAATAGAAGTTGATGTGCCATCAGATTTGATCATGGATGCCATGTCAATGCATTCTTTGGAGCTAGAGTTTCGGCCAATTGACACCAAGTTGATGTGTACGTTCATGAAGATGTGTTTTATGCAATTTGTGCAAAAAGAGTTCAATGGTCAGTTCGTGTTCGTTTTTGATCCCGGAGACTTGAATTCGAGGACGAATTCTTTTCAAGAGGAGGGGAATGATGAAGCCATGCAAGGCCTTGAAGAACTAAATCCGGAGCTGCCATTTAGAGGTTCAATTACACGATTTCGAGCCAAGAAATTGCAAGGTTGTTTCCAAGCAATTATTCACAAGAAGTTTGAAGAATTAGAAGAAGATAAATGCAGCCCTAAGATTGTTACTCCTTTAATAATCCAAGATTGGAGATCAAGATTTGAAGAGCAATGCTTGAAGATAGAACTCATCAAATTGTGCATGCATGACAAATTCGCGTTGCATGTAATTTTTATCCCTTAGTTATTTAATTAAGGGGTTGAATTTTATTTAGACTATAGTATTTATTTAATTATGTTAGTCTATAGTTTAGTTCAGATTTTTATTTAATTTAATGTAATTTTCGTCCATATTATAGTCAAGGTTGACTAGAATTGTATTTAAGGTAATTTCCTACCCTGAATAGAATTCTAGTTTAGGTATCTTCCTAGTATAGTTAGAGATCCCTTTTGGATCAATTTTTAGGCCTTTTTTGATGATTAATTTCGTTCCTCTATGTCCTATAAATAGGGGAACCATGTCACATTGTTACTTTAGACTTTATTTGAATTATTAAGCTTTGCTTTCAATATTGTCTCAACCCCTTTTAAATCTTTGTGAGTTTTGATTTAAAATTCATATTCTTGGAGCTAGCAACTTTAAGTCTTACTCAAGAGTATTGCTTAATCCACTTGAGGGATTAACCGGTATTCGCTATCCGAAGATCAACTTAGAGATTTCATCCTTGAGTACGTTCGAGATTCAAGGAGGCTATCGGGTTGTGATTCACCTCAACGAATCATCATCCATCTACACCAAACGACGACTTCCATCAAGTCATCCACGTCCATAATCGTCCAGCCACCAATTGATCGAGTCTCTTCCACAAGACGAGTTCGAGTTCTACCCGTTTCATCTACACGTAAGTTCGATTCATCTCTAACATATCCTATCTACCCAAGCCTTTCTTCACCATCAAACACACATTCCATACACCAAATTACAGTCATAATCTCGTCCCTATACAACCCTCTATTCCTTTGTTTTGTGTTACATAATTCATGTCATTTTCCTAGGTATTTTCGTTGTCTAGATTGTCATCTTTTCATTGTTTATCGAGTCAGATTGAAGCCCTTCATTAAGTTGACGTGTTTCGCTCCTAAGTCTTCCACTACGTTATTATTATCGTCCTAGATTGATAGTTCAGGTCGTACCATATTTTGGTATCAGAGTATGCATCTTTAATCCCAATACTCATAACCTGTATTAGTCCTTGATATGCCCATATTCAGATGATGTTCGCATGCTTGCTGTCTTTGTCTTCGAGTCTGTTTTCTTTTTCTATTTCGGGACTGGGTTAAAATCATACTTGAGGACAAGTATAGTCCAAGTATGTGGGGATGATGCAGACTCAAAGTAGGGTATTTTATTTGTGTCTTTTTATATGTTTTTGAGTCTTTTATATCGAGTCTTGAGTTAGTTAGGGAGCTTAAGTGAAGCAGGGGGAAGTGAAGGTGTTTCGCGATCCACAAATTTACTATTTATAATTTCCGGTTTATGCTCACTAGACAACTACTTAGGACCACACCCGCAATTGGACGGGGTCAATTGTAGAAGCAATAAGCTTAACCCGAGTCGATCTCTCAAGGAAGACTTTATAGGAAAGAATTATCTAAAGGCTACACATGCTTTCAACTAAGCAACTAAAATAAAATCTAAACATTCTAACAAGGGGGTTTGATAATGATTATGCTAGGAATTTGAAAAAGACAATAAAGCGAGACAAGTAAATGCAAATACACAAATTAAATTAAGATTAGAGGAAATAAGTTGGATTGAGGTATTAGGGTGTAGATTCTCTCAATGGTTTTATCACTATGCTTTATTCAAGTTGATAATGCTATGCTCACAAATACGATAGACCCTTCCGATTAGTTTACCTTTCAATTACTGTCACCATCTATCCGTTAAACCTCTCTTAGCTATATCATACAAGCAAGATTAACATGTTAGGCTTAGGAACCCCATCCACCTAACGTCGAAGGAACCAATTTTCAGATATAGATTCACAATCAAGACTCCTCTAAATCCTATCAATGTTCAAGTAGTGATCAAGTACCTAAACATGAAAAAGCACGATTCCAACAACAACAATCCACAAGAACAAGCATAGATCAAAACCACATCGATCTTCTACCCCCTAATAGAGAGATTAGCCACTAAACATTCTCAAAACAACACAAATACCATAGAAGAAAGTCATCTCATACATCAAATGCAATAACTCAAACTTCTACAATATTAAGTATCCTTCAAGAGTTTTGGGACAAGTCCCCACTAACTTCCAAGAAATACAAAGAAAATACAAAGAGACACCTCCTTCGAGTGTAGCTTCCACGGATGGCTCGACGTAGGGACCTTCTCGTCTTCTTTTCTTCTTGCTTGGCTTGGTTTCCTTCTTCTTCTCTTTCTCCTCTTCCCTCTTGTGAAGGTGATGATGGTGAAAATGGTGAGAGAGTGGTGTGGAGATTTAGTGTGTGTAGTGTGGGTGTAGAGAATGGATGTAGAATGGTAGAGAGGATGAAGTGAAGTGGAAAATTGAGAGTGAATGATGAATCCCCAAAAATCTTTAATAGAATGAGAGAAAGGGGAGAGATACGAAAGATATATAGAGAGAGAGAGAGAGAGAGAGAGAGAGAGAGAGAGATGCTAGATTGCTATGGTGAGAGGTATGGTGGTAGGAGAGAAAAAAAGGTGATGGGAAGAGAGCCTTAAATGCAAGGATTTGGAGGAGATTTTTGGGAGGATTTTTGGGGGACAAAAATCCAAAAGCAAACTTAGGGAAAATAATACCTAGTTCCCTATTGCTTAATATAGCTACCAAAAGTCTTCACAAATTAAAACATCCAACTTAAGATAGGGTTGAAAACGGAGTGGAGTTGTTCAGAGCAGAGGAGGAAATCTCAGAGGAAGGAGGAGCACCCGCGAGGCTGGCAACACACCGTGCGCACCGGCGCACGCCCACGCGAGTGCGGAAGTGTCCTCGCCGAGAGCTGCAGCGCGCGGCGGCAGGGTTGGCGCGGCCGCGGGGGTAGGCTGGGTTATTCCTTTCGCCTTTTCCTCGAGTGCGACCCAGTGCAATCGTACTCGCTCTAGAATTTCTTCAAGTGCAACCAAGCACTTCTGAGTGCAATTGAACTCCCATTTCTTATTTTTCCTCAGTCTTTTAATTTTATTATCCAGCTCCAATCTTCATTTTCGACTTTCCTGCTTGCTACCAAAATGCCGTAAAACACCTGCTTTTGTGATCAAAAGCTCAAGCTTTGCAATACTTGGCATAATCCACCATTAGAGCAATAAACACAAATAAACACATAAAAATCAACACATAACAATATAAAATTAAACAAAACAAATACTAAACACAATAAAATAAATAAGTTAAAATGACACAGTTAGACACTAAACAACTCCCCCACAATTAGCCTTTTGCTTGACCTCTAGCAAACAAGAAATTAAAAACATGAATCAAGAAGAAAAAACTTACAACTCAATCATATATTTGATCACGATTTATGGTTCCCACAAAAGCATCCATCATCTATGAAAATGAGCACAATATCAAAACAAGTGATGAGCCCGACCTTTCAAAATCAAGACGATCAAGGAAGTAAGATTCTATCCAATTATTCCCCCACAAATCGCTTCCAAAACTTATTCACAACAGAGCAAAATATGATCATGAATAAAGGATTGCAATCGTACGAAAAAATTCATTAGGTTTAATCATCGAAATTAATCGAGCTTCCTAATGTGGTTTCCCATACTCATCATGCAAAATAGAAGAAACATTTGCCACACATGAGAGGAGTAGAATCCAGAATGCAATCCAAATTATTTATACGAATTATGGGGGGCGGATCAAAATTCACAAGGTGAAACCATAGGGAGGAGATCCCTAGTGTCCTTGTGTGGTTTCCCATACTCATTGTTGAATAAATCAACAAGAGGAGTATAGATCTTTATTGCCCCTTTTCTTATCCTTTCTCATTTCATTTTTTTTTATTTTTAATTTTTTTATTTTTTTTATATATCAACAAAATACAAAAAATACAAATGAAGAAAGATAATTAGGGGATAATTTCAAGAATAAGGCTACCCAGCATCATAATGTTTCAAGGACAAGGTTTCACAGAAAATTTTTCAATTATGAACACATTCAAGAACAATTGTGCTTATGAGTGATACCACAAAATCATTGAATTAATATAATTGATTTGAAAATAATTCCATGAAGATTCATCTTCCAATTTTCAAATTTGACAATTAGACAAAGACATCATGCTAAGCAAGGGGAGAACAAAATACACAACATAATCAAAATGATAAAATGAACGCAATACGATCGAAACATATGCAACATAAAAACAAGAACCAATAACTAAAAACATAGTCCAACAATACAAAATCCAACGTAACTAATACAAAACGTAATACAATTACAAGCTTCATGACTCCCCCACACTTAAAAACATGCATTGTCCTCAATGTATGAAAAATGAATGCAAGCATAAGATAGAAGAGAGTAGAGAACATCACAGTTTTTTAGAAAACCGGCAACATGCGTGAGCTCCTACAAAACAACACTAGAAAACACCAACGAAAAATACGAATAATAAAGCACAAAATCAACGCACACTAACACGGAAATACACAAGAGAAAGAAAACGGACACTTCATTGCTCCGGTGGTGGAGAAGGTGGTGAATGAAAAGACTGACGAGGTGGTATTGGGCAGGCGGCGGAGGCGAGGGTCCATGCATTCCAGCTTTGCTCCAAGGACGTCATCCGCTCCTCGTGCATGTCCATACGAGTGTAGAGGCCCTGAACATCTTGGCGCACGACGCCTATCTCCTCATGGATCGTCTGAAAGGAGGCGTCAATACGCTGTTGGTTCTGAATCATGTGAGTGATGTGGTCCTGCCTGTATTCCCTCATCGAGTCTAAGACTTGATGTTGAAATTGGCCCATGGTGTTGGCAAGCGACTGCTGAAACATCTGCTGAAACTGACCCATAGACGTGTCGAAGTATCCCTAGAAGGAGCTCCAGTCAGGATTCGGCATTTGGTATCCGTAAGGTGGGGAGTGCTGGTAGTGGTACTGCCCATCTGTTTCTTGTTGTGCTGCTCCGCCTTGCTCTTCTTCTTCGTCGGCATCCTCATTGCCCGCTTCATCAGGCTCATCCGATAGACCGCGTTGTTGTGCAGATGAGGTGCCGGCACCTCCAGTAAGTTGCATGGTGCCCTGTTGTGCGAGCCGCAACTTTTCAACGCAATTCCGTTTGGCGTGAGGGCGCACTTGGTGCTCATCATAAATAAGCTGAGCCCGTTTGAGCTTATCTTTGTCAATGTTGTACTGAGCAATTCGGGTTTGGCCATGAGGTGCTGGGCCATTCTCTTCAAGCACTCCAAGTTTAATAGCTAAGTCGAAAATGAAGGCACCGAAAGAGGGGTGTTAGATGTCTCACTGACGCATACCCTTGATGGCCGACCAAAGGAAGGTAGAAGGGCAAACTTTCTTCTTCTTCTTGGCACACCACAAAAGATAGACTTCTGTTGAATTCACTTTGTTGGCCTGATCTTTCCCACTGACGTTGTAGGCCAAAAATTTGTGCACCATGGACAATGCAGGATCCTGGATATATTTGCTCGGCGTCCCCTTGGGGTCCCAATTGTGAAAACCTGAAATCTCATACCAAGCCTTGGCCACATTGAAATCTGATGGTCGTTCTTTTATCCCCTTGGATGTAAAACATAAATAGTCCTTCATATTGGATAATGTGACCTCGTATCTGTTCTCCAACATTCTAAAAGAAATTTTCTTCTGCTCCCGCTCGTCATACTCAAAATTTTTGGAAGGTTGTGAAACGTTTACCTTCTTCTGAGGAGATGAGAAGGAAGGGGGCTCCAAATTGGTGTGCAAGGTTCTCCACTTCCCTTATGGCACTGGAGCCTTCCTCTCCTGATGCTGTAGAAAGAGTTTTTTGCTTGGGGGCCATGAAGATGAGAGCTTGAGGCAAGATGGAGAGATGTAGCCAAAGAAGACACGCGACGGCGGGTTTGGGCGCGGCGGCGGGTTGAGCGCGGCGGCGGGTTTGGGCACGGGGTTTGCGCGCCCGCGGGACTTCATTTTCGGCGAATAATGTCGCGCGCCCGCGGGGGCTGCGCGCTCGCGGAACCTTTTCGCCGAGAGGGGGTCGTACGGTCGCGCGGGGTGCGTGGCCGCGGGCCATTACTTAGCCATTTTCCTACGATTTCACCCAGCATCACTCCTACTCATACCTGCAAAACAAACACCAAAAATATGAAAAACATACAAACACTAAAAGTGATTAAATAACATAAGTAAAGATAAGATAATCATGGGTTGCCTCCCATGCAGCGCTCATTTTAATGTCTCGAGCTAGATGAAGTTTTTGGAGGATTTTAATCGGAATTGACAAGTGTTAATTTCCTCCACATCGGCTTCGTGCGAAAACCCTTCATAGTATGGCTTGATTCGGTGGCCGTTCACTTGGAATGTAATGTTCGTTACCGGATTTTTCAGTGTGACCACACTATAGGGGAACACTTCTTTAATGATAAACGGTCCGCTCCAACGTGATTTGAGTTTTCCGGGGAAAAGCCGCAATCTAGTGTTGAAAAGGAGAACCTTCATGCCCGGCGTGAGCTCTTTCTTAACAATTCGCCTATTGTGTAGCCTCTTCACTTTATCTTTGTAAATCTTGGCGTTGTCATAGGCTTCGTTTCTCAGTTCGTCGAGCTCGGATAATTGCAAGACTTGCTCCTCTCCCGCACTTGCTAGGTCACAATTCACCGCCTTTATAGCCCAATAGGCTCGGTGCTCGATCTTAACGGGGATATGACATGCTTTTCCATGTACGAGGCGGTATGGGCTCATCCCTAGAATGGTTTTGTAAGCCGTCCGGTATGCCCTAAGAGCATCCGGTAGCCTTTGTGACCAATCCTTCCTCGTCACATTCACGGTCTTCTTCAAGATGTTTTGGATTTGTTTGTTACTCGTCTCAACTTGACCGGAAGTTTGAGGATGATATGGGGTTGCCACCTTGTGAGTCACTCCATTTTTCTTCATCAATTTTGCAAAAAGCTTGTTGGTGAAATGAGTTCCACCGTCACTTATGATCGCTCTAGGGAATCCAAACCTACTCAAAATGTGCTCCTGCACAAACTTGATAACCACATTAGCGTCACAAGACCTAGTGGGGATTGCTTCGACCCACTTAGATACGTAATCAACGGCTAATAGGATGTATTCAAAACCAAAAGAGTTAGGCAATGGTCCAATGAAATCAATACCTCAAACATCAAAAATTTCAACCACAAGATTGATATTTAAAGGCATTTCATTTATTCTCCCAATATTACCAAGTCTTTGGCATTTATCACATGAAACTGAGTAAGCATGATCATCTTTAAAAATTGAAGGCCAATACAAACCGGATTGTAGGATCTTTCTAGCCGTCTTTTGCCCTCCAAAATGACCACCACAATGAGATGAGTGGCAAAAGGCTAGAACATCGGTTTGCTCCTCTTCTGGGACACATCTTCGAATTATCTCGTCTTTTCCCAAATGGAAAAGGTATGGATCGTCCCAAAAATAATACCTGCACATTGTCAAAAATCTTTTCTTTTCTTGAAAAGAAAGGTTAGGTCTCATTTTACCACAAGCAAGATAATTGCCAATATCGGTATACCAAGAAGAGGAATTAGAATTAAGCTCAAGAGCATGCTCATATAGAAATGTATCACAATCAACTCCTTTTTCATGCAACAAATTGAAATTTTCATCAACGGGGAGGCGAGATAGATGGTCCGCTACCACGTTTTCACACCCCTTCCTATCCTTAATGTCAACATCAAATTCTTGCACAAGCAAAATCCACCTAATGAGTCTAAGTTTAGCTTGGGGCTTGGTCAACAAATGCCTTAGAGCCGCATGATCACTATGCACAATTACTTTAGAACCTAAGATGTAGGATCTAAATTTATCCAATGAAAATACAACGGCAAGCAATTCTTTTTCGGTTGTGGTGTAATTTACTTGAGCACTATTCAAGGTAAGGCTAGCATAGTAAATTACACGAAGAATTTTATCAATTCGTTAACCCAAAATGGCGCCCACGGCGGAATTTGATGCATCACACATGATTTCAAATGGTAAAGACCAATAAGGGGGAACAACAATGGGTGCGGTGATTAATTTCTCCTTAAGAGTATTAAAAGCATGCAAGCATTTTTCATCAAACTCAAAAGGAACATCTTGAGCAAGTAAATGACATAGAGGTTGGCTAATTTTTGAGAAGTCTTTAATAAACTGACGGTAAAAACCGGCATGGCCTAGAAAACTTCTAATTCCTTTCACATTAATGGGTGGAGGCAATTTTTCAATCACATCTACCTTAGCCTTGTCTACACTCATTCCTTCTTTAGACACAACATGACCAAGAACTATGCCACTAGTAACCATAAAATGACTCTTTTTCCAACTAAGAGTTAGGCTACTTTCTATGCATCTTTTCAAGACAAGTTCTAACTTCTCTAAACAATCGGAAAATGAGGATCCAAAGACCGAAAAGTCATCCATGAATACCTCAATGAAGTCGCCAATCATCTCGGAGAAGATTGAGAACATACACCTTTGGAAAGTGCCCGGTGAATTGCATAGTCCAAATGGCATCCTTCGACACGCAAACGTACCAAACGGGCACGTGAATGCGGTCTTGGCTTGGTCCTCTGGCGCTATGGCCACCTGAAAATAACCCGATAAATCGTCAAGGAAATAATAAAACTATGACCGGCTAGTTTATCAAGTATTTGATCAATGAAAGAAAGGGGAAAATGGTCTTTTCTAGTGGCGGCATTGAGCTTTCGGTAGTCAATGCACATTCTCCACCCGGTGGTGGTTCGAGTAGCCACATGTTCTCTCTTGTCGTTCTCTACGACCGTTATTCCTTCTTTCTTCGGCACCACGTGGACCGGGCTCACCCATTCACTATTGGCTATGGGATAGATGATCCCTTCTACTAGGAGCTTAAGAATCTCCTTCTTTATGACTTCCATTAGCACGGGGTTGAGTCTCCTTTGCCCTTCACGAACCGGCTTAGCCCCTTCCTCTAGAATGATGCGATGCATACATGTAGAGGGGCTAATGCCTTTGATGTCGGACATATTCCATCCTATGGCTTGCTTGTTCCTCTTTAGTACGGCTACTAAGAGGTCTTCTTCATCTTTATCTAGCCCGGCAAAAATGATCATGGGCTTCTTCTCTTCTTCATCGAGATAGACATATTTGAGATGAGATGGGAGCTCCTTGAGCTCAAGCTCGAGAGTAGGCTTCACTTTCTCTTCGGTTGAGGCCATGACTTCCATTAGACTCATGCCTTCTCCTAGTAAGATCTCCATCTCTTTGGCATTCGACTCGTCTCCCCCACACTTGAGGCAGGCTTCATCCATAGCAAGTTCTTCGGACGAGGTTTCATTTCTCCAAGGAGCACCTATTTCCTGCAAGAAAACCTCCTCGGCCAAGACATCAATAGCATCTATGTAAGAACAATTTTCCTCAAATGAGGAGACGGGAATAACCTTGTTTTCATGTACGGAAAAGGACACCGTTTCTCCTAACACCGACATTTTTAAGGTTCCATTTTTAACATCAATCAAGGTGTTTGTTGTAGCCATAAAAGGTCTACCTAGGAGAAGAATGTGTTCTTTACCCGTTTCTTTCACATCGCCCACATCCAACACAACAAAATCAACCGGTATGATCAATCCACCAACCTTAACTAGAATGTCCTCTATTATTCCCCTAGGATATCTCATGGACCTATCCGCCAATTGTAGACACATTCTAGTTGGTTTCAATTCACCTAACTCTAATTGTTTATAAATAGAGTAAGACATCAAATTAATCCCGGCTCCTAAATCTAGCATACCACATGCTTCTTTGCCATTTCCCAAAGTAATTTTAAGAGTAAAACTACCTAGATCACGGAGCTTGGGTGGTAGTTGATGTTGTAGGATTGCACTAGCCACTTCAGATACCTCTACCTTCTCATTCTCTCCAAACTTCCTCTTCTTGGAAGCAAGTTCTTTGAAGAACTTGACGTAGGCCGGCACATTTCGGATGACATCAAGGAGTGGGAGATTGACATTCACCTTGGATAGGAGTTTGTAGAACTCTTGGAATTGAGTGTCTTGCTTCTCATTCCTCAACCGGCTTGGAAATGGAATTAGAGGGTTGTAAGGATTGGTAGCCTTGTGGAGTGTGGGCTTCTTCATTTCTTCTCTTTCTTTCTTGGACTCCTTTTGTTGTTGAGGAGCCTCATCTTCTTTTTCAACCTCTTTGGTTGGGCTTGACTCTCCAACCTTGTTGTCTATCACCTTGCCTCCTCTGAGCACGGTAATGGCTTGAGCTTGCTCCGGTTGGCTAGGCAACTTGCCCGGTTTGGCTTGCTTGGCCAATTCTCCAACGGTCCTGGCTATTTGCCCAACTTGGGTTTCAATCCTCTTCACAGAGGCCTCAACAGATTCGAACCTTTGTTGGGTGGCTTGAATGAAGGATTTCAAGGTGTCTTGTAATGTCGGCCTAGGCGGTTGATTTGGTTGGGCCAGATATTGTTGCGGCCTCGGATAAGGTAGAGCTTGGCCACCTCCTGCTTGTTGAGGTGGAGGCGGTTGTTGTGGTGGTTGAGACGGTTGTTGGGGTTGTTTCCAAGAGAAATTCAGATGATTTCTCCACCTCGGATTGTATGATTTAGAGTATGGGTTGTAAGGTTGGCGTGGTTGGAATCCTTGAAGGGCATGCACTTGCTCTTGAAGAGCATGGAAATGAGCCTCTTCACTTAATTCCGGCTCGATCATCTTTTGACACAAGTTGGCTCCATGGCCATACTCTCCACAAATCCCACAAGTCTCAACGGTCATCACTTGTTGGAGTGTTCTCTCGGAAGTTCTAAGCATCTCTACTTGCCTTGTCAACTCGGCAAGTTGTTTCGTCACATCATAACTAGGGTTGGCTTCATTGACGGAAGCTCTCTTCCCCCTAGCACTCTTTTATTGAGAAGTAGTGGCCATCGTCTCATAGATGTTTGAGACCTCTTCAGCAGTGCGGTCTCCAATGTCTCCTCCCGATGCATTGTCCACCATATATTGGAAATTTTGTGAAAGCCCGTCGTAGAAGAATTGGTTGAGCAACTCGGGTGCGAGATGATGGTGAGGGCATTGTTGTTGGAGACCTCGAAATCGATCCCAAGCTTCATGAAATGCTTCACCCGGAGATTGGGTAAAGGTAACAATTTGAGCTCTCAAATCTTGGGTCTTTTGATTGGAGTAGTACTTGGCCATGAACTTCTCGTAAACGACGTTCCAATTGGCCAACGAGTTGGCCGGTAGTGACATGAACCACGTCTTGGCTCGATCCTTTAAGGTGTAAGGGAAACACCTCATCTTCAATTGATCTTCATTCAAACCTTGTAGAGGAAAGGTTTGAACAACGGAATAGAACTCCCGGATGAAATTCAAAGCATCTTCGGCCGGCATCCCGTAGAATGAGGGAAGTTGGCTAAAGTGGATGTTCTTCAACTCGTAGTTCCTTGCGGTGTCACCCAAAACTATGCAAGAAGTTGACGCTCCAATCACGGGACGAGCAAAGTCTCTCATGTTCCTAGCCGCATTGGCATTTTCGGGCTTGTTGAGGGGGTTAGCTTCCATCTCTCTTTCCCACTCGAACACGTCGAATCTCCTCGGTCGATGAATGTTGTCAAACACGGGGGCTAATCTCTGATTGAGGCTTCACCTCCCTAGCATACACAAACACAAACAAAACAGAGATCAAACGTACCTTGCGGAAACCGAGGTGAGACTAAACAATCAACACAAGAAAATCAAAACAAAAATAACAACATAAACACGACACGTAAACAAGATCACTTTCACTAACACAAACAAATAACAAAAGAGCAAATATAGCACCAATAAGACAATTCGTAAAAGCCTTCCCCGGCAACGGCACCAAAATTTGTTTCGCGATCCACAAATTTACTATTTATAATTTCCGGTTTATGCTCACTAGACAACTACTTAGGACCACACCCGTAATTGGATGGGGTCAATTGTAGAAGAAATAAGCTTAACCCGACTCGATCTCTCAAGGAAGACTTTATAGGAAAGAATTATCTAAAGGCTACACATGCTTTCAACTAAGAAACTAAAATAAAATCTAAACATTCTAACAAGGGGGTTTGATAATGATTATGCTAGGAATTTGAAAAAGACAATAAAGCGAGACAAGTAAATGCAAATACACAAATTAAATTAGGATTAGAGGAAATAAGTTGGATTGAGGTATTAGGGTGTAGATTCTCTTAATGGTTTTATCACTATGCTTTATTCAAGTTGATAATGCTATTCTCACAAATATGATAGACCCTTCCGATTAGTTTAACTTTCAATTACTGTCACCGTCTATCCGTTAAACCTCTCTTAGCTATATCATACAAGCAAGATTAACATGTTAGGCTTAAGAACCCCATTCACCTAATGTCGAAGGAACCAATTTCCGGATTTAGATTCACAATCAAGACTCCTCTAAATCCTATCGATGTTCAAGTAGTGATCAAGTACCTAAACATGAAAAAGCACGATTCCAACAACAACAATCCGCAAGAACAAGCATAGATCAAAACCACATCGATCTTCTACCCCCTAATAGAGAGATTAGCCACTAAACATTCTCAAAACAAAACAAATACCATAGAAGAAAGTCATCTCATACATCAAATGCAATAACTCAAACTTCTACAATATTAAGTATCCTTCAAGAGTTTTGGGACAAGTCCCCACTAACATCCAAGAAATACAAAGAAAATACAAAGAGACACCTCCTTCGAGTGTAGCTTCCGCGGATGGCTCGACATAGGGACCTTCTCGTCTTCTTTTCTTTTTGCTTGGCTTAGTTTCCTTCTTCTTCCCTTTCTCCTCTTCCCTCTTGTGAAGGTGATGATGGTAAAAATGGTGAGAGAGTGGAGTGGAGATTTAGTGTGTGTAGTGTGGGTGTAGAGAATGGATGTAGAATGATAGAGAGGATGAAGTGAAGTGGAAAATTGAGAGTGAATGATGAATCCCCAAAAATCTTTAATAGAATGAGAGAGAGGGGAGAGATACGAAAGATAGAGAGAGAGAGAGAGATGCTAGATTGCTATGGTGAGAGGTATGGTGGTAGGAGAGAAAAAAGGTGATGGGAAGAGAGCCTTAAATGCAAGGATTTGGAGGAGATTTTTGGGAGGATTTTTGGGGGACAAAAATCCAAAAGCAAACTTAGGGAAAATAATACCTAGTTCCCTATTGCTTAATATAGCTACCAAAAGTCTTCACAAATTAAAACATCCAACTTAAGATAGGGTTGGAAACGGAGCGGAGTTGTTCAGAGCAGAGGAGGAAATCTCAGAGGGAGGAGGAGCACCCGCGCGCCCGCGGGGGAGCGCGCGCCTGCGGGGGCTGGCAACACACCATGCGCGCCGGCGCACGCCCACGCGGGCGCGGGAGTGTCCTCGCCGAGAGCTGCAGCGCGCGGCGGCAGGGTTGGCGCGGCCGCGGGGGTAGGCTGGGTCATTCCTTTAGCCTTTTCCTCGAGTGCGACCCAGTGCAATCGTACTCGCTCCGGAATTTCTTCAAGTGCAACCAAGCACTTCTGAGTGCAATTCAACTCCCATTTCTTATATTTCCTTAGTCTTTTAATTTTTTCATCCAGCTTCAATCTTCATTTTCGACTTTCCTGCTTGCTACCAAAATACCGTAAAACACCTGATTTTGTGATCAAAAGCTCAAGCTTTGCAATACTTGGCATAATCCATCATTAGAGTAATAAACACAAATAAACACATAAAAATTAACACATAACAATATAAAATTAAACAAAATAAATACTGAACACAATAAAATAAATAAGTTAAAATGACATAGTTAGACACTAAACAACTCCCCCACACTTAGCCTTTGCTTGTCCTCAAGCAAACAAGAAATTAAAAACATGAATCAAGAAGGAAAAACTTCAACTTAATCATATATTTGATCTTGATTTATGGTTCCCACAAAAGCATCCATCATCTATGAAAATGAGCACAATATCAAAACAAGTGATGAGCCCGACCTTTCAAAATCAAGACGATCAAGGAAGCAAGATTCTATCCAATTATTCCCCCACAAATCGCTCCCAAAACTTATTCACAACAGAGCAAAATATGATCATGAATAAAGGATTGCAATCGTAGGACAAAATTCATTAGGTTTAATCATCGAAATTAATCGAGCTTCCTAATGTGGTTTCCCATACTCATCATGCAAAATAGAAGAAGCATTTGCAACACATGAGAGGAGTAGAATCCAAAATGCAATCCAAATTATTTATACGAATTATGGGGACGGATCAAAATTCACAAGGTGAAACCATATGGAGGAGATCCCTAGTGTCCTTGTGTGATTTCCCATACTCATTGTTGAATAAATCAACAAGAGGAGTAGAGATCCTTATTGCCCCTTTTCTTATCCTTTCTCATTTCATTTTTTTTATTTTTATTTTTTTTATTATTTTTTATATATATAAAAAAAATACAAAAAATACAAATGAAGAAAGATAATTAGGGGATAATTTGAAGAATAAGGCTACCCAGCATCATATTCTTTCAAGGACAAGGTTTAACACAAAAATTTTCAATTATGAACACATTCAAGAACAATTGTGCTTATGAGTGAAACCACAAAATCATTGAATTAATATAATTGATTTGAAAATAATTCCATGAAGATTCATCTTCCAATTTTCAAATTTGACAATTAGACAAAGACATCATACTAAGCAAGGGGAGAACAAAATACACAACATAATCAAAACGATAAAATGAACGCAATACGATCGAAACATATGCAACATAAAAACAAGAACCAACAACTAAAAACATAGTCCAACAATACAAAATCTAACATAACTAATACAAAACGTAATACAATAACAAGCTTCATGACTCCCCCCACACTTAAAACATGCATTGTCCTCAATGTATGAAAAACGAATGCAAGCATAAGATAGAAGGGAGTAGAGAACATCACAATTTTGTAGAAAACCGGCAACGTGCGCGAGCTCCTACAAAACAACACTAGGAAACACCATCGAAAAATATGAATAATAAAGCACAAAAATAACGCACACTAACACGGAAATACACAAGAGAAAGAAAATGGATACTTCATTGCTCCGGTGGTGGAGAAGGTGGTGAATGAAAAGACTGACGAGGTGGTATCGGGCAGGCGGCGGAGGCCCTGAACATCTTGGCGCACGGCGCCTATCTCTTCATGGGTCGTCTGAAAGGTGGCGTCAATACGCTGTTGGTTCTGAAACATGTGAGCGATGTGGTCCTGCCTGTATTCCCTCATCGAGTCTAAGTCTTGATGTTGAAATTGGCCCATGGTGTTGGCAAGCGACTGCTGAAACGTCTGCTGAAACTGACCCATAGACGTGTCGAAGTATCCTTAGAAGGAGCTCCAGTCAGGATTCGGCATTTGGTAGCCGTAAGGTGGGGGGTGCTGGTAGTGGTACTGCCCCTCTGCTTCTTGTTGTGCTGCTCCGCCTTGCTCTTCTTCTTCGTCGGCATCCTCATTGCCCGCTTCATCGGGCTCATCCGATAGACCGCGTTGTTGTGCAGACGAGGTGCCGGCACCTCCAGTAAGTTGCATGGTGCCCTGTTGTGCGAGCCGCAACTTTTCAACGCAATTCCGTTTGGCGTGAGGGCGCATCTGGTGCTCATCATAAATAAGCTGAGCCCGTTTGAGCTCATCTTTGTAAATGTTGTACTGAGCAATTCGGGTTTGGCCATGAGGTGCTGGGCCATTCTCTTCAAGCACTCCAAGTTTAACAGCTAAGGCAGAAATGAAGGCACCGAAAGAGGGGTGTTGGATGTCTCGCTGACACATACCCTTGATGGCCGACCAAAGGATGGTAGAAGGGCAAACTTTCTTCTTCTTCTTGGCACACCACAAAAGATAGACTTCTGTTGAATTCACTTTGTTGGACTGCTCTTTCCCACTACCGTTGTAGGCCAAAAATTTGTGCACCATGGACAATGCAGGATCCTGGATATATTTGCTCGGCGTCCCCTTGGGGTCCCAATTGTGAAAACCTGAAATCTCATACCAAGCCTTGGCCACATTGAAATCCGATGGTCGTTCTTTTATCCCCTTGGATGTAAAACCAAAATAGTCCTTCATATTGGATAATGTGACCTCTTATCTGTTCTCCAACATTCTCAAAGAAATTTTCTTCTGCTCCCGCTCGTCATACTCAAAAGATACCAAAAATTCAAGACACAAATTATCATAAACTTCAAATTTCATTTTTGCAAACGTCTCCAAGCTCAAAGACTTAAGATATTTGGTCACTTTTTCCTCCAGCCCCAAAGAGTGCATCAACCTCCAAGCAATATATCGTAGAGAAGTAATATCAAATTTTTGGAAGGTTGTGAAACGTTTACCTTCTTCTGGGAGATGAGAAGGAAGGGGGCTCCAAATTGGTGTGCAAGGTTCTCCACTTCCCTTATGGCACTGGAGCCTTCCTCTTCTGACGCAGTAGAAAGAGTTTTTTGCTTGGGGGCCATGAAGATGAGAGCTTGAGGCAAGATGGAGAGATGCAGCAAAAGAAGACACGCGGCGGCGGGTTTGGGCGCAGGGGTTGCGCGGCTGCGGAGCCTTGCGTGCCCACGGGACTTCATTTTTAGCGAATAATGTTGCGCGCCCGTGGGGGTTGCGTGCTCGCGGAGCCTTTCCGCCGAGAGGGGAGTCGTGGGGGGGTGTGCGGCCGCGGGCCATTACTTAGCCATTTTCCTGCGATTTCGCCCCAGCATCACTCCTACTCATACCTGCAAAACAATCACCAAAAATATGAAAAACATACAAACACTAAATGAGATTAAATAACATAAGTAAAGATAAGATAATCATGGGTTACCTCCCATGCAGCGTTCATTTTAATGTCTCGAGCTAGACGAAGTTTTTAGAGGATTTTAATCGAAATTGACCCTCCACATCTGCTTCGTGCGAAAACCCTTCATAGTATGGCTTGACTCGGTGGCCATTCACTTGGAATGTAACGTTCGTTACCGGATTTTTCAGTGTGACCACACCATAGGGGAACACTTCTTCAATGATAAACGGTCCGCTCCAACGTGATTTGAGATTTCCGGGGAAAAGCCGCAATCTAATGTTGAAAAGGAGATCCTTCATGCCCGGCATGAGCTCTTTCTTGACAATTCGCCTATTGTGTAGCCTCTTTACTTTATCTTTGTAAATCTTGGCATTGTCATAGGCTTCGTTTCTCAGTTCGTCGAGCTCGGATAATTGCAAGGCTCGCTCTTCTCCCGCACTTGCTAGGTCACAATTCACCGTCTTTATAGCCCAATAGGCTCGGTGCTCAATCTCAATAGGGAGATGACATGCTTTTCCATATACGAGGCGGTATAGGCTCATCCCTAGAATGGTTTTGTAAGCCGTCCGGTACGCTCAAAGAGCATCCGGTAGCCTTTGTGACCAATCCTTCCTCGTCACATTCACGGTCTTCTTCAAGATGTTTTGGATTTATTTGTTGCTCGTCTCAACTTGACCGGATGTTTGAGGATGATATGGGGTTGCCACCTTGTGAGTCACTCCATTTTTCTTCATCAATTTTGCAAAAAGCTTGTTGGTGAAATGAGTTCCACCGTCACTTATGATCTCTCTAGGGAATCCAAACCTACTCAAAATGTGCTCCTGCACAAACTTGATAACCACATTAGCGTCACAAGACCTAGTGGGGATTGCTTCGACCCACTTAGGCACGTAATGAATGGCTAATAGGATGTATTCAAAACCAAAAGATTTAGGAAATGGTTCCATGAATATGTGCACGGCTCATTTTTGCTTACATTTTGGAGTTAGTTCCAGACGTCTTTAATATATTTTCCTAAATCATGAATTACCCTTTTACTTGTTTTTTTTTCTTTCAATATGTTGCATGGCTAATTAGTTAGTGTTGGAGTTGAGTGGGATGAGGGTGTGGTGAATGAATATGCATGAGGCTAATCGGGCTTAACACACCTCGCGAAGATTCCTAGCTTCAACTCGGGACAAACGATGACACAACAGTGAGGAGTCTATGTGGCTGATCACTCTTAGCCAAATCATTGTTGCTGTACGTCAGGGTGGAAGTAAGGGTGACCGATTCCCTGATGAGCCACTAAGTGATAAACCGGGTGAGGAAGCCTAGAGATGACTAAGCCCGGAGATTGAAGTATAGGTGGATATGGGCACAACGCCAAAGGGGTCCCATATGCCAGCGTTGGGTTCCTCCGATTGAAGGCTGTCATCCTTGCAAACCCTCTGCATAACTCTCTTCTTTGGGTCCTGGATGGTAAGAGACTAAGAGTCACCGACCGTATCGCTCTTAACATACACCGTAAGAAGGAATTGGGGGGGGGGGGGGGGTGTAAGGCGACCATACCTACTCCTTATAACCAAACGGTCAGAACGATATATCCATGTGTATGTGCTCGGGATTGCATGAATTCACTAGTCCGATTCCATACTTAACTCGAACATGTTTGTTTATTGCTTGATATAGTTTATATTTTTAGCGTTGATTTACATTAAGGTTGCAGGAACGAATTAGTGACAGTAATTCTCTCAAAGTTCCAGAAAAGCTTAGTTAGGATAAGAAGGTTAACACTCATCGTGGGATCCACATCCGCCTTCTGGCACTATATTAGCCACTGAAGGCACATTCAAACATCTACCGGGTTACGTCCATAGGTGTAATTTTGCACGCTAAACGACGGCGTGTCAAACAACAATCACTTTGACACAAAATAAAACTCCCATAACAACAATCAAAACAAAACGGAGGGAGTATAAATTAATCTGACTATATTACGTAAATTAACTAATTGCTAACTGAAACAAATTACATAACATTTTGTATTACATATGATAACAATAGTTGTCTTTAATCGTTTTTCTACTATTAGTGAATCAATATTGGCCTCAGCAAGATTCGAACCTGGGTCAACGGATGGCAAGGGTTTAAGCCTTGCACCTGAAACCATGTACACTAGTGACTGTTTGTGTTATAATTTAGAAATAATATATATACATATACACACGAACTCTATTTTGATTGAATTTTAATTTCTAAATTAAATAATTATAATATTCTTTATTTATTTAAATATCGATTATAATTCTTAATATTATATATTTAATATAAAATATAATTATATTCCATCATTTTTTTAATACTGGATTATTTTATTAATATTCTCAAATATTATATATTTATGATTAATAATATTTATAAAAATAAAAATAAAGTGATAAAAATTATTAAAACAAAAAATGATTTAATTAGTCAGTAATTGAAAATAAAAAATATTAAAAATAATATAAAATATTAAAAAATTAAAGAAAATTATAAAAAATTCAAAAAATAAAATATTTGAGAAAATTAATTTTCTCAAATATTATATATTTATAACATATACAAAAATATAATTAAAAGTATTAAATAAATGACTTAATATAATTATATTTTAAAATATTATAGTATTATAAATTAAAATATTAAAAAAAAAATTAAAAAATTAAAAAAAAATAATATAAAATATTAAAAAATAAAAAAAATCTAAAAATATAAGATAAAATATTAAAAATATTAATTTCAAATTCATAATTAGTAGTAATTGAAATATAAAAAAATAAAAGTTAAAAAATTAAAAAATACATTAAAATATTAAAAAGATTAATTTCAAATTCGTAATTAGTAGTAGTTGAATAATAACAAAATTAAAAAAAAGAAAAGAAATAAAAAAATTAACAAAAATTAAAAAATTCAAATTTAATCTTAGCTGCAGAAAATTTCGTAGCTAATTCCGCCGCTAGCATAAAAAAAGAAAAAAAAGAAAAAAAAAAAATTTGTTTAACGATGGATTTTTCTGTCGCTATTTCTGTCGTTAATCTTAAAAAATACAATTCTAAAATTAAATTATTACGTGTAACGATGGATTATTATGTCATTAAGTTAGTGATGAATGTTGTGTCTCCATTTCCGTCGGTAATTTAATCCATCACAGTTCCATCGCTAATTTCGTCGCCCGTGTTGACCGAATACATTCCGTCGTCATTTCCGTCGCTATAGTGATATTTTCTTGTAGTGTTTAGCACTTCCATTTCCTTTTTTAGCACTTGTAGTTCATGTTTGAATATCTGATAAGTGACAATGTTAGCATTTGTAATCTTGTTTATGATGACAAAGACATTATAATAACAGATATTTGTGATTTTTCTCAAAAGAAAATTCGTATTAGTTGTATTAAAAACTATATTAGCATTATCAAATCATTTATTAGCCTTTCATAAAAAGGAATATAAGTAGTGTGTATATTAAAATTATACGAAATCAGCATTTTGTACTAATTGAAACACGTTATCGTTTGCATCTGTGAAGGACATATTATTTTCTCAATTTTTGGTGCGAAACCTATATCCTCATAATATTGTTATTAATTAAATTTAATGCATTATCATTAAAGTAAACGACTTATTAGCAGTATAAAGAACTATATTTGCAGCACAGACAATCATATTAGCATTAACAAAACCTTTATTAGTAGCAAAAAAAGAATATCAGTTATGTGTATTATCATTACAGAAAAGAATATTACTACCATTAATAAAAAATCAGTATGAGAAGTACAAAAAAAATGTATCTACTTCTTTCCATAGTTCCTAGAATCATGATTGCATTTCTTGATACACTTAGATCCTTAAAGGTTTCTTTTTGCGTTCCGCGTTCGCCTCTTCTTTTGATTTTATACGACTTCCACTACCTTTAGTCTTCACAAAGTCAGGTGGAAGCACCTCAACTTCACTAGATGCAGACAACCCATAAAATTCAGAAAATAACCTACTCTTCTTTGACAAAGTATCATCTTCAAAATCATCAGATAAAAACCCATCTCTTAACTCACGTTTACTCTGCAAAAATAAAGGCTTAAAAACTACAATCCGTGCAAAGGAGTGTTTAATGATACTGCATGCAAGTATTCTTGAATAGGCAGGAACATAGGCAAGAATAATAAATAAAATGCAGTAAAAGTACGCACGAGATTGATAACCTAGTTCAGTTAATCAACCTACTCTGGGGGGACTTCGGCCAAACTTGAAGATTCGTTCACTACTCCTTTATGAAGACTTGAGGAACTTATACATACAGGACTCCCTTCTTATACTGCCCGTTCTTCTTCACGAACTCTTTGATCAATGAAAGCTGTGAGATCCCCTCACAACCGTGACACTAGACTCCCTCTAGCTACCAACAACTTCAACTTACAATCTCTCCTGAGATTGCGTACAAAAAGGATTAACAAAACCCCTCACGTGTTTCACTCAAAAACACTCAATGCTAGACTATCATGTTGAACAGTTTAGGGAACAACTTCTAACTATTACAATAATCACAAATCAACGACTCTCAAACACTATTTTAGAGAATCAAATAATGGAGGGGGGGATGAACCACCGATTGTTGAATGAATCGGCCTTCTTATACTTCATGCTTCCTTTGTTGACTTGATCTTCAATCTTCATCAACAAGGTGTGATACCCCAACCCTTTTTGCTAAATTATAAATTATAATTTTAGTAAATGAAGTTGAATTAATATTGTTGAATATTAATCATGTGTGTATGTATGTATTATGCCGTTATTTTATTGCAGGTTGTTCCACTCCAACCGATACGTCATAGCACACATTGGTATTATACTGAGTATATAATACAGTTTGAATTTTAAATATTAAAGTGTCGAGTTATATGATAAAGAATGATTGTAATTGCGTTTAATTTTATGTTTGTCATACCTTAATTTTATGCAATTTCGGTGTGTGCATTAAATGAGTAGTGATTATATGTGTTTTCAAAAATAGCATAAATCGAGGGTCTCGCTGAGTTTCGGTAGGGTTTCGTCCGGAGGTCATAACTTTTGACTCGGTTGGAACCACGAGGCCCATAAGTACTCAAATCGAAGATCTTTCAAAAATCTACAGTCTGAGCTCAACCATCAGGCGCGACCTGGTCCAGGCCGCGTGGAAGTGGCTCTGCAACGCGACCTGGAGGCGCGACCCGTTGGGGCCGCGTGAGACCACTTTAGAGAGCTGTTTTTCTTTGTCTCGAGTGCGGCCTCCGAGCGCGACCACCCCTAGGCCACGCCCCGTTTCGGAATTTTCATTCTTTAAATGCCCCACTTAACCATTTCACCCTCATTTCTCTCTTCTCTTGGACGACTTCTTCCCAAATTCTCTCAAGAAATCCTTAAACTTTTGGGAGAGGATTCTACCATCATCATCCATCATCTAAGGTAATCTAATACCACTTCCCTCTTGATATTAAGCTCCATTCTTGTTGATTTGAGTTTAGGATTTAAATCCCAAAAATTAGGGTTTTTCGATTCTAATGATTCTCATGCTTTGATATCTCAAACATATGGTTTATTTACTCCATTGAAGCTATATGTCAAGTTATATCGAATTCCTCTGGTTCATTGTTGCTAGGGTTTGGATTTTTGCCCTAATTTCCCCTTGTTTTGTTGATGTTTGGTTGGAGATGTTGTGATGCCTTTATGGAGTTGATTTTCATGTATGCTAGAGCCCTTAGATGAAGGTGTTTGTATTTGAAATATTGGGTTTAAAGGATTTAAATTGAGTCATGATCATGTGGTTTGAATGTGTGCACGTAATGTGTTCGATTAAATGTCTCAAAGAGTTTTAATGTGTATTTTGAGTCCAAAATCATAGTATGAGCTTGTATATCCATGATTGTGTATGTGGATATGTTTGAAGACCTTAAAACAAAGTATAGCATGAGTTTGGTCTAAATTATGATTTAATTGTATAACTCGACATCTAAAATGAAAAAGGGATTTAAAGGTCCTAGGCGACGTATTGCGGCTCGAGGTGGACAACTTGTGCACCACAAATGAGTATTTCAAGGTTGAGAAATTGTGAAAGCGTCTCATAAGGTGGGGTAACTCTAAACTGTGAACACGTGTAAAGTTATAGTTATTGTTGTGCTTTGATTGTATAAGTATGAAGGGTCTTCGGACCAGAGATAAAAGAGATCCTTCGGGGCATAACAGAGATCCTTCGGGATCGACAAAGAGATCCATTGAGATCGATAATAGACTCGTTAATGTCCTTCTTGGGGGGTAGTATGTCTGCGGGCATCCCTACAGGGATAAAGACGTTCATTAACGGGGGCATCATGATGTTTGCACCCTACGGGGTTGAGACTAGTCTCCACAAAAGAAAAGAAGTATCCATATGTTATATTTTCACTTGTGCAATTGGCTATAACTGTTTACAGTGTTCTCCACTGAGTGTAACAGCCCGGTCCCGAGGAGGGGGACGGGGTTGTTGTGCGTAAAATAGCACGAAAAATCAAAAATCCAGGGGGGTGTTTTTAAAATTAAACTAAGTTAGCGCCTCAAGAACTTAGTTAACTTAACTTTATGACTTGGAAGAACTATCGTTTTCAACGAATCAATAAGGGTCAAATGGGTCGAAGGATTCACTCGAGTCAAAGGAATGCCAAATCATAGGCCAACCGAAATTTAAACAGAATCCAAAGACAAACAGATAGGGATTTGACTTTTCAAATAAACAAGACCTCATCATAGGCCAAATCAACTAAGACTCATAAATAGGTCGGAGTCAAATATACCTTATTGTCCTCTTCATAGGACGGATCAAGAAAACTACTTAAGGTTAACTTGGACGAGCAGAAACATGCTTGAAAGAAAAAGCCTCTTTGTAGGCGAACAATAATAACAAGCATGCAAGACTTATTCACAAGCCAACTGAAGATGAATAGATACCAGAATGCTCAACAGGTACGACTATTCAAATAACTCAAAATTCAAAAAAGGCATAGACGGGTATGTCAAAAGATCATGCTTCAAAGGCTTTATTGACAACTAGGATTCATAGCATTAACACATGCTACTATCAAGAATCAAGTTACACATCTCAAGACTAAATACTAACATAAGAGAACTTAGCAGAAACTTAGCGGAATAAATCATGTAACATATAGAGCAACAAACTTGAAACCTCAGACAACCCCACCAGCAGCACATCACCGGCCTCCGCATCTCAACCTGAAAATATTTGAAAAAGAGGGTGTGAGCACTAATGTACTCAATGGGGTTTTACGAGAAAACTCTTTAATAAACTTTCGAATATCCAATTATCAACTGACGGCATATGGAGAGCAAATCGCAAAAGCCCTCTCCATACCCGCAAAACCTTTTACTTCCTTTCTTGGCGCCTTTCCTGGCTCAAACCTATTGTCTACTGCACCCTTATGCCTTAGGATGAGAGAGGGGTTACCTCAAGTATCCTCTGAGTATGCGAGGGGATTACCCAGCAGTGACTCCCTTTACTTTCAAATGTTCAACATTAGTGACACGAAGGTCACATCATGATAATGTAAATAAACTGTTCTTTGAGCTCGATAACCTGCTTACAACACAAGCTATATCCTTCCTTAACTTCCTTCCTTACTTAACCTTAACCTTCCTTACTTAACTTAGCTAACAATACGAAGCCTAGAGCAATCGTCTAAGGCTAATCCTTTAATTGAGCATGATCCCGGCCTATAAGGGATTTATAACTTACCCTAAAAGGAAATCCTTAACTATACGAGCTTGAACAAAGCATAACATTCAAATGCAAGGAAATGAACGCGGATAAACATCGATTGCAATTAAAGCAATTCTAGATCTCAGGCTAGCATCAATCGTATTTAAACAATTCTAGTATATCTAAACATACTTGAGAGCTCACTTAACTTATAATAACTTACTTTATCTTATCAAACTTAAATAACAATTCAACAATATCATGCATATAACTTCATTTATTCATTTCCTTTCCTTGTACAGAGACTAAACAGGCAGAGCATAAAATATTTTAATTGGATATTCATCTTGCCCTATCATGCTTCTAGAGCTTAATAGCTCAAACCTTATACTTGGTTTAGAACCACCCACCTCGATGACGAACATCTCGATAACGAGCACGTAGACGAAGCAACGAGCCGAAAATCCTTCCTCGGTCCTCCTCGGGGTTCACCTCATCTTTATCAAAGTCGATCAATAACTTGAAACCTTATTCAAGCTCCTAATAAGACACCGAAATGATATCTAAACCCTTGACCCTTAACTATAACTTAAAACACGAGAATTAAAAGATTAAGGCATCCGAAATTACCACAAAAGGGGACGGAAAATCCGATTCGAACGATCATGATTCTAGATGATTGGCCACTGCTACCTCGTAGATCATCGAAAGGGATTCGATTTGAGTACTGATGGGCCTCGTGGTTCCAACTGAGGAGAAAGTTATGGCCTTCGCACGAAAATGTGCCGGAGCTGCCTGCCCCCACAGCGCTACCTGCTGCCCCCCGCGGCGCCCCGTGCTGCCCCCGCGGGGCTCCTTGCCCCCGTGGCACCCCGTGCTGCCCCTCGCGGGACTCCCTTGCCCCCGGCATTCCTTGCCCCCACGGGGCTCCTTGCCCCCGCGGCGCCCCCACTCCGCTCTCTCTCTCACTGGGGGTGCTCTCACGAAGAGAGCTCCCCTCTACTCTCTCTCTCTACTCTACAGAAATGAGATGAAGAAATGAAATGAGCGAGGATGAAGGGAGGGGTGCTCCCCTATTTATAGCCAAAAATATCGTTTCCTCGGGAAGCTTCTGCAATGCAATAATACTGCTTTAAAAGTATCGAGTTCGGATAAAAGGCGCTTTATTCGATGGCGAGGTCCAAATGACTTCGTTTATTAAATCCGAAAATACCGGTAGGTTCGTTAGCTCGAGTACTATTGAACCAACTTGACTCAGAATAAAGTTACTATTCCACGCAAGGGACAAATAAAATTCCTTAGCGTTCAATTGACCTCAGAATGAAAATCCGGGAACGCCAACGGATTCCTTGAGAAATTTCCCATAGGATAGGCTTGAAAAATCAAGGCTCGGGCCAACACACGAGATTTCGCAAATTTCTAACGATCGCGCTCCTACGAAAAAACACTATTCATAACTCCTTTAAACGCGATTTAAATCACCGGGAACTCAAACGACTTCAGATTCAAAATCCGAAAGCACCGGCATGCTCCTTGGGTCAACGCCTTTCAAACATGACCAAAATTGGCTGCGACTGAGCTGGAATCAAAATTCTCAAAAATACGATTTTACGAAAAATAATCCTAAAAATACAATTAAGAACCGAAACATCCTAATTATGCTCAAAATCCTTCTTCATATTTCCTAATTAAAATTAGGAATTAATTAATCACCTTCTGAAAATCCGGGTTGTTACATTCTACACCCCTTAAAAAAATTTCGTCCCGAAATTTACTTCCCCTCAAACGGAAATCTGGATACCTTTTTAAGAGCTTAAAGCCTTACTGGAACGACATAGGTTCGAAACCTTTAGTATACGGCTAAGAATAGCCTGGAGCCTTCCTTTATAAATTAGTCCTCACGCAGTACTAATACTTCTTTAATCGTTCACCTTTTTTTTTCTTTTTTTTTCCTCAAAGCCTTAGCATCTTCTATCTTTTCTTCCTTATGAAATCTCTCTTGAAATATCGCTTTACACGAGCTCCTTATGATCTTGCATTCGAGCGGACTTCTAGAAACTATTCGATCAACGAAATAAATAAAAGAAAACTTCACCAAGCTTGCTCCTCGAGCACGAACAATCTCAACAAGTCCATCCTGCTTTTGTTTTGCGTGGCTTTATTTTTACTTCTGACTTTACTTCACGCAACCTTGAGAAACTTTAACGAACTCGAACTAGATGATAAACTCAAATTAATTGAGCACCTCATTTGATTGTTGCTTGTACGCTCTATCACGCTAAAAAACTCACTTTATCTTCATCTTTAACTTCTTGAGGTTTGACTTCTTCGTCTTCTTGGGGCGTACTTCGTGATGCATCTCAATCTTAAATTCTTGACGCAACTTAAATCTAAACTTCTTCGTCGCAGTCATCTCTTTTCCTCGAAGCAGTTGTCTGACTTTATGGCTCCTGTTGGTGGTCACCATTTCTTGCAGGCGTAATGATTGCACGTCTGGACTTTAACGCACGCTTAGAACTTACTTGTCGACATTCCTTAGATCACCTCCAAACGCAACAAGCTAAGAAATCTTCTTGGAAACGTACGTCCTAAACTTCGAGAATATTATCTGGCGCTTACTCATATTCCACTTCCTTCTAGGAAATACTATCTCTTATTCCTCCAACCTTGACAAAAAGGAATACTACTATAACTCTCTGCTTTATTCCAAGATCCACACTCGAGTTCTATGAGTGGGAGTAAAATAAACGAAACGCCTCGGAGTGAGGACTTTATCTTAATCAATAATTTCTTGACAAAGTCAAAATCTAGAAAGAATATAACACTTGGTTATATATGCCAAAAATATTGCCTTTTCAGAGGACTTATAAACTTGAAGGATTCTTGCACATAACAAAGATATGGAAGAAATCAACGGTTAGCAACTGAAAACCGTGCTTCAATATTCTCTCAAAGGCGTCAGCATGGTCTATCAAGGAAATGCTATTACTGATTCTTGATGATCAAAGAAGTACCATCCAAAGGATTACGAATTATCCAAACGGATATAATCAAAGAATTTCAAATGGTATAAATGGAGAATTTCGATTAATATGAAGCTTATTAAAGGGAAATTGATTCAATTAACAAGAGAATAAATCGATTTCAAAAAGAGAATGAATAAATCGATTCTATTGACAAGAGAATGAATAAATAGACTCAACAAAAAACTTCCATCAAACTGAAACTCTCAATCTTTCAAACACTAGGTCTATCTTCTTAACGATCTTCTTCTTTAGGTCTTCTCTCTCTTTCTTAAGCATCACGTACCTTCTTCTTGGTGAGGTTGCTATGAAAAAGTACGAGTCGGCTGGACTCAAATGGCTGCGCCTGGTCGGAAAAGCGATATCCGGAGATCTCTTCCTATTTATCGAAAGGGACACGACAAAGCGACTTAATCTATGGATCCTCCTGGACTCAATATAACTTGACTTCAACGTCCTCTGGAAGCTCGGTAGATCACCGATGTATCTTCAAACTCTCTTGGCTATGGTCGCGACGACAATCTTCATCTTCATTAATCGGCTTGAAACAAGCGATAACTTCTGGGCATCGAACGCGACATGACCTTGAATGTACTGTGGGTTATGGGCCCACCATGCTTCCGCTGCGCCACTCTGATAATTCGCCTTTAACTTGACTGCTCCTCTTCTTGCTTATCGCTTGAACTGAACTTCATGACCTTCTTCTCGATTCTACTAAAATCTCGAAATCCTTTATCCTTCTTATGAGCGCTCTATAAATGTTCTTTCGAGCTGCTTCTACTTAACTTTGCTCCTCGAGAGAGAACTTACTCAATCTAGGGTTCTTTTAAGAGAACCTAAAGGGAATTCTAGAATTCTCCTTAATTCAAGCTCGCTATAGTCTATGTTCTAACTATATTCTCTATGCCTCATTCATCCTTAACTCATCCTTAAATTCTTTTCTTATGGACAGTAGACAAGCTTTTTAACAAAAGAAGATTTTCAAATCAACTTTCAAACTTCATAACTTTACTCAAAAATTTTAACGGTCTAAAATGACCGGAATAGTTCGAGTATCTGCAGAAAATAATATTCTGAAAAGATTTGCTTCTTGATCGAGTCCTTAATGACTCAAAACTCTTAAAACATTGATCTAGAACTTACTTCAATAAGTTCCACTTTAAACTTTGGTATAACCAAAAATTTTATTTCTAAAGAAATAATGTTCGATTTCAAAATCGACTAACCTTGTCTTGCTCAAAACATTTCTCCTCATCCTGTACTTTCAAAAAGTTATACCAAATATAATCAATATACTTTAACTCAATCATACCTTAGCTTTGTTGAAGATGCGAGGGAGGTGGTGAGCTGGGGGTTGCTAATTAATACATTTGAACAATTCAATATTCACATAAAAGTTCAATCAATTACTTCAAGGAGAGACACAGGCCTGCAGCGTTTGCAAACCTGGCACTGATACCAACTGTAACAGCCCGGTCCCGAGGAGGGGGACGGGGTTGTTGTGCGTAAAATAGCACGAAAAATTGAAAATCCAGGGGGGTGTTTTTAAAATTAAACTAAGTTAGCGCCTCAAGAACTTAGTCAACTTAACTTTATGACTTGGAAGAACTATCATTTTCAACGAATCAATAAGGGTCAAATGGGTCGAAGGATTCACTCGAGTCAAAGGAATGCCAAATCATAGGCCAACCGAAATTTAAACAGAATCCAAAGACAAACAGATAGGGATTTGACTTTTCAAATAAACAAGACCTCATCATAGGCCACATCAACTAAGACTCATAAATAGGTCGGAGTCAAATATACCTTATTGTCCTATTCATAGGACGGATCAAGAAAACTACTTAAGGTTAACTTGGACGAGCGGAAACATGCTCGAAAGAAAAAGCCTCTTTGTAGGCGAACAATAATAACAAGCATGTAAGACTTATTCACAAGCCAACTGAAGATGAATAGATACAAGAATGCTCAACAGGTACGACTATTTAAATAACTCGAAATTCAATAAAGGCATAAACGGGTATGTCAAAAGATCATGCTTCAAAGACTTTATTGACAACTAGGATTCATAGCATTAACACATGCTACTATCAAGAATCAAGTTACACATCTCAAGACTAAATACTAATATCAGAGTACTTAGCAGAAACTTAGCGGAATAAATCATGTAACATATAGAGCAACAAACTTGAAACCTCAGACAACCCCACCAGCAACACATCACCGGCCTCCGCATCTCAACCTGAAAATATTTGAAAAAGAGGGTGTGAGCACTAATGTACTCAGTGAGGTTTTACGAGAAAACTCTTTAATAAACTTTGGAATATCCAATTATCAACTGACGGCATATGGAGAGCAAATCGCAAAAGCCCTCTCCATACCCGCAAAACCTTTTACTTCCTTTCTTGGCGCCTTTCCTGGCTCAAACCTGTTGTCTACTGCACCCTTATGCCTTAGGATGAGAGAGGGGTTACCTCAAGTATCCTCTGAGTATGCGAGGGGATTACCCAGCAGTGACTCCCTTTACTTTCAAATGTTCAACATTAGTGACACGAAGGTCACAGCATGATAATGTAAATAAACTGTTCTTTGAGCTCGATAACCTGCTTACAACATAAGCTATATCATTCCTTAACTTCCTTCCTTACTTAACCTTAACCTTCCTTACTTAACTTAGCTAACAATACCAAGCCTAGAGCAATCGTCTAAGGCTAATCCTTTAATTGAGCATGATCCCGACCTACAAGGGATTTATAACTTACCCTCAAAGGAAATCCTTAACTATACGAGCTTGAACAAAGCATAACATTCAAATGCGAGGAAATGAACGCGGATAAACATCGATTGCAATTAAAGCAATTCTAGATCTCAGGCTAGCATCAATCGTATTTAAACAATTCTAGCATATCTAAACATACTTGAGAGCTCACTTAACTTATAATAACTTACTTTATCTTATCAAACTTAAATAACAATTCAACAATATCATGCATATAACTTCATTTATTCATTTCCTTTCCTTGTACAGAGACTAAACAGGCAGAGCATAAAATATTTTAATTGGATATTCATCTTGCCCTATCATGCTTCTAGAGCTTAATAGCTCAAACCTTATACTTGGTTTAGAACCACCCACCTCGATGACGAACATCTCGATAACGAGCACGTAGACGAAGCAACGAGCCGAAAATCCTTTCTCGGGCCTCCTCGGGGTTCACCTCATCTTTATCAAAGTCGATCAATGACTTGAAACCTTATTCGAGCTCCTAATAAGACACCGAAATGATATCTAAACCCTTGACCCTTAACTATAACTTAAAACACGAGAATTAAAAGATTAAGTCATCCGAAATTACCACAAAAGGGGATGGAAAATCCGATTCGAACGATCATGATTCTGGATGATCGGCTACTTCTACCTCGTAGATCATCGAAAGAGCTTCGATTTGAGTACTCATGGACCTCGTGGTTCCAACCGAGGCGAAAGTTATGGCCTTCGCACAAAAATGTGCTGGAGCTGCCGAACCAGCCCGCGCGCCCAAGCGCTACGCTGCCCTTGCCCCCACGGGGCTGCCTGCCCCCACGGCGCTACCTGCTGCCCCCGCGGCGCCCCTTGCTGCCCCCGCGGTGCCCCGTGCTGCCCCCCGCGGGGCTCTCTTGCCCCCACAGGGCTCCTTGCCCCCGCGGCGCCCCCACTCCGCTCTCTCTCTCACTGGAGGTGCTCTCATGAAGAGAGCTCCCCTCTACTCTGTCTCTCTACTCTACAGAAATGAGATGAAGAAATGAAATGAACGAGGATGAAGGGAGGGGTGTTTCCCTATTTATAGCCAAAAATATGGTTTCCTCGGGAAGCTTCTGCAGTGCAATAATACTGCTTTAAAAATATCGGGTTCAGATAAAAGGCGCTTTATTCGATGGCGAGGTCCAAATGACCTTGTTTATTAAATCCGAAAATACCGGTAGGTTCGTTAGCTCGAGTACTATTGAACCAACTTGACTCGGAATAAAGAACGAGTCGTTTTGAAGGAAAATGAGAAATTAATCTCTTTTCAAAAATAAAGTTACTATTCCACGCAAGGGACAAATAAAATTCCCGAGCGTTCAATTGACCTCAGAATGAAAATCCGGGAACGCCAACGGATTCCTTGAGAAATTTCTCATAGGATAGGCTTGAAAAATCAAGGCTCGGGCCAACACACGAGATTTCGCAAATTTCTAACGATCGCGCTCCTACGGAAA
Organism: Perilla frutescens; assembly: GCA_026008535.1. Lineage (NCBI taxonomy): Eukaryota > Viridiplantae > Streptophyta > Magnoliopsida > Lamiales > Lamiaceae > Perilla > Perilla frutescens. The sequence continues at coordinate 45,510,363 of BRKX01000018.1, forward strand.
AACACTATTCATAACTCCTTTAAACGCGATTTAAATCACCGGGAACTCAAACGACTTCAGATTCAAAATCCGAAAGCACCGGCATGCTCCTTGGGTCAACACCTTTCAAACATGACCAAAATTGGCTGCGACTGAGCTGGAATCAAAATTCTCAAAAATACGATTTTACGAAATATAATCCTAAAAACACAATTAAGAACCGAAACATCCTAATTATGCTCAAAATCCTTTTTCATATTTCCTAATTAAAATTAGGAATTAATTAATCACCTTCTGAAAATCCGGGTTGTTACACTGAGTATGTTGTTAAATACTCACCCCATTCATTCAATGAATTTCAGGTTGAGGAGTCGAGGCCTAGGTAGGAGCGTTGTGAACACAAGAGAACCCCACAAGCTTGTGTTTATCTTCTGCATGCTCTTCCTTTGAAAATACTCATATTAGGATTATTATTTTGATCATTCTTTTGCTTTAATGATCAATGATTATTGGGTATGGGAATAACCCGATCTTTTGTAGGCCATGATGTATATAACTTGATATTATGCAAAACAATTTAAAGGCGGGTCGTTCGACCTTGGAGCCTTGTATGTGTGAAGTATGTGGTTGAACCCTATATTATGTTTGTTAATTTAGAGTGCTAGACGGGTGGGTTATGTAAACCTATGAGCCCGACAGGTTAGACGATTGCATGGTTGATGTGAATGGGCTTATGCAATGCTTCCGTTTGATAATATGTTGTGTGACATGTAGATCCGATAGATTGTATGTTATAATTGTGAAAAATTTACATGGAGAATTATGATATTGTGCTTTATCATGCTAATTGACCTTAGCTTCCGCTCGATTAAATATAAGAAACACAATTATATGTAAGTAAATTGTATGTTAAGTGACGTGGCCAAACGGAGTAGTTTGGGGCGTTACACAAGGTAAGTGATTTATGGTTTGTGATTCTTTCCATATTGGTATAGATGCTTTCCATGATATAGAGGGTCTAAATTAGCTCGCCATCTACTCCACAAGACAGTCAAACGATCAGATCTTGGCTTCCCAAACTCATCCGCACAAGATCAACTCAACATGGAAACTTGTCATATATAACACTATTCGGGAATGTGCCTGGAATATCAGAGAGAACAGTTCATCAAATGTTAGTTAATTTGCACAGCGGAATCAGTACGTTACTTCAAGCACATATCCTTGAACACTTCGTTAAACATAAATCGCCAAAATAAACTTAGTGCTACAAAATAGCACTAACAAATGCATCTTTGCACTGTCACCTTGAGTAACAGAAAGACGAGCGTAAAGCTAAAAAATTAATTGGGTGATAACAATTTTGTTCTCCTCCAACAAGACATAACGATCAACAAAAAATGCACTTGCTTCATTAATGAGTGAAGACATCATCCAACGAGACACTATGTATTTAGAAGGTATCGACTCCAATTTCAAATCTTTGAATAAGGTGAATATGTGGCAGCACAACATCACATCCCTCATAAATTTCAAATAGCTACATGTAGTAGAATCCTAAACCTTGTTTTGAACAACCTTATTTGTAGCACCAAAACCATCCTTCACTTCTAGCACCACGACTGAATCATTTTCTGAAATATTACAAACACGACAAACATAATATGCATCTTCAATGCCCTTCTAAACCTCATAAAAATTCTTCCTAGTATAAACAGTGGCAACATGTTTCTCAAATGCAAATGTGGTCTTCAACTGTGGCATTGATGACTCATCAATGCTGTCCAAGTAAGCATGCGCATGACTCTGTGAATCAAGTGCACTATCAAAGTTCATTAGAAACTCAACAAGATTTGACTTTGATCTAAGGAACTTGGAATAAAAATTGTTCACACTCTCAGAAATTGAGGTAGTCCTGCACAACCCACTCATCGACAAATCCCTAATATATGCAGACTCCCAATCTTCGGGAATATCATACAATGTCTTGAACCAACTATCATCTACCAATCCAAATTCCACCATAATTCCATTCCATATTACCTCAAAATTTGTGCTATGTATACAATCAGACCACACAATACTATTTAACCTCTTCCTGAATGTCTCATTCTTTCTGATATGCACATGCAACTTATCTGGAACATTGAACATGATATGCCACATAAACAATCGATGTCTGGTATCAGGAAGTACCTATCTTACAGTAACCTTCAATCCAAGGTCCAGATTGTTAGCCATATCACGGTCCAAAAATAACTCCGAAAATCCTGCATAATCAAATCAAACAAGGATTAGTTCCAAGTTTAGTTATTTTCATAAATACAGTTTATTGTATTATATGTATTCCAATGTAACAGTTTTGTAGAATCATCCAAGAATACTAATACAACTTTCGATTCTCAGCAAATTATCTAATAATAATCGATACTATTAAATTATCATGGTATCAGAGCAGTAGCAGTCCTTAAAACGGATCCTGCTGTTCTGCAATCATCATCTACCACTACAAACCTGAATTATCATGGCCGACGGAGAAGGACGCCAACTGAATACTCAGACACCATTGCCCGGAGCCGAGGCACTGGCACAACAATTGGCGATCCTACTACGACAGTTTAGCTAGCCAAACACCAAAAAAAAAACCACAGAAAGTAATCAGAATCAATCAGTCACAGTTAGCATCAAATTGAACTTATTTAATTATTCGTTATGGTCTCGTATGACGCATCTCACTATCGGTGGGAGGGGTTGCCTCAACCATATCACAGACCATCCTCTTTCCCCCGACACCACGAATCTAACGAACAAAAAGTGGTACCAGAATGATCTCACAGTTATCTCCTGGATTATCCAAAACATGGAGCCAATGTTGGCTAACAATTATGTGCAGTACAAAATAGCAAGGGGATTATGGAAGGGGCTGACAATAACGTACAGTGTAGGACGGGACTCTACCCAGATTTTTGAACTCACAGTCAAAGCCAATAGTCTTAAACAAGGACAATGTACCATTAAAAACTTTTACAGTACTTTGCAATGATTATGGATAGAAATCGATGAAAACCAATCCAATCCTATGGAGTGTGAAGGGGATATACGCACATATAATCGGATTCAATCTGAGACCTGGTTATTTCAACTCCTCACCGGAGTTAGTGAGAAATACGAACCTGAGAGAATGGATGTGTTGAAGATGGAACCATTACCAATTATGGAAGCGGCGTACGCCATCATCCGAAAAGGGACGACGCGAAGAGGGGTCTGGGGACCCGAAGGTGATGGAACACCAGATCATGAAATTGGGAGCAGATTTACGACACACACTCTTCCACAGTCGGATGAAGCTCTGGGCATGGCGGCGAGAGAGTATCGGTCGTCCAATCGGTCAGGCCTATTTAAAAATAACAGCTCATCATCCCGGGACAAAATCGATAAATCCAAATTGAAATGCTCCCACTGTGGGATGTCGAAGCATACGAAGGAAACCTGATTCTGACTTGTGGGCTACCCGGAGTGGTGGGAAGACAACCACAAATCGAGAGAGGGTCGTGGGCTAGGGAGAAAAGCCACTGCCGCCGTAGGGATGAGCAACTCAGAGGTCACCGGCACCCGCAGTGACAGGGACAAAAAAGCGGCAGAGGCAGTGGAGGTGAAGGTTCAAAGGAAATGGCGACAACAACTAGAGTTTTCTCTATTGAAGAGGATGCAATTTATGAAGGTACAGGGTCAGGAATACCTATGCCCGACCCGTCTCATCCTCACTTTAATAATCTTATGCCACGTGTAGGTGCTACTACGGATATGACTAGAGGCCTAGATAAAAATGCTGCTTGGTTTTTTGATTGCGGTGCTACGGACACCATGACATACGATGCATCAGATATTTGTACTCCATCTCATCCTCGTAAAACATATGTTTAAACTGCAAATGGTGCAATTACTTCTGTTACGGGAGCTGGGACAGTGGCCATCTCCTCTACCTTGACAATCTCAAATTGTTTACATGTTCTTGGATTGTCTCATAAATTACTGTCCATAAGCCACGTTACCAAAGAGCTAAATTACACTGTTCTGATGCATCATACTTTCTATCTTTTACAGGATATTAGGACGGGAGAGATCATTAGACGTGGCACTGAACACCGTGGACTATATTACGTGGATGGAATTGCTCAAAAAGGTACAACGATGCTGGCTCAAGGAACTACAAATTAGGCTGCTTGGCTTTGGCATCGTCAGCTTGGGTATCCATTTACGGGTTACCTTAAGCTTTTATTTTCTAAATTTTTTGGTTCTCAAACCCTGTTTTGTGAGACATTTGTTTTGGCAAAAAGTCATAGACAGACTTTTAGGCCTAATCATACTTGTGTTAAGACAAGTTTTTTCTTAATTCATTCTGATGTTTGGGGCCCTGCGCCTATTGTGGGAGGTCAGGGATTTAAATATTTTTTAATATTTGTTGATGATCATACTCGTATTACGTGGGTTTATTTTTTGCGTAACAAATCAGAAGTTTTTTTCCAAATTTACCGCGTTTTACACGATGATCAAACACCAGTATCCAAATTTTACGGTCCGATAACGGGGGGAATTTGTCAATTCATCTATGACTAAGTTCTTCCATGAACACAGATTGCTTCACCAGACCACTTGTCCACACACACCTGAACAAAATGGGTTGCTGAAAGGAAAAATCGAATCATTCTCGAAATAACCTGAGCCTTACTTATTGAGTCATGTGTCCCCACACATTTTTGGCCTGAAGCCATTGCGACTTCTGTTTATCTTCTAAGCCGCTTACCCACAAGAAGCCTAGCCCTACAAACTCCTCTCTAATATCTCTCAAAACAATCCCACCTTCCATCTTCTCTTACCCTCAAACCCCATGTCTTTAGTTGTTCCGTGTTTGTCCATATTCCCAAATATGAACGATCAAAACTCGATCCTTGTGCAGTGAAATATGTCTTTATTGGTTATGGAATTAACCAAAAAGGTTATCGATGTTATGATCCGAAATCTTGTCGTATGTTCACCACTATGAACTGCGATTTTCTTGAGTCTGAGTTCTTTTACCATCACCATCTTAGTAGTCAGGGAGAGAGCAGTACCACAATTGACCCACTAAGCTGGTTGCCAAGTCCAAGTTCACCTGATGTAGTTCCAACAGAGACAGTTAGCAGTACCGCTGAGCAGACTTCAGAACCATCTCCACAGTCTACGGAACTTGGTGCACCGATCCAAGAGGCTCTTCCCAACCTGATACCTGAGGTAAGAGACTATGAAAGTATTGATACTCATGTTTCTTCTAACCATGACTTATCAGAGATCAGAGAACAGACGGAGGAAACATAACGATATGTTTTGCCACCAAGAAGTAATAGGGGTATTCCACCGAAAAGATATTCTCCAAAAAGGATTGCGAGGAGGTCCAAATATCCAATAGAAAAGTTGCTCGGGGGAGTCTCATCGAAATGGCAAAGGCATTCCAAGTTGCCTTGTATGAAGATGAGAAAATTCCAAGAACAACTGAAGAGGCTTTCCAATCAAAACAGTGGGCGAATACAATGAAAAAAGAAATGGATGATTTAGCCCGGAACAACACATGAGAAACATGTCAATTACCAAAAGGAAAAAAAACCAGTCAGATGCAGATGGGTTTTTACAATTAAGAGAAAACCAGATGGATCAGTTGAAAGGTACAAGGCCCGGCTAGTAGCAAAAAGGTACACGTAAACCTATGGAGTGGATTACTCAGAAACCTTCTCTCCAGTCGCCAAAATGAACACAGTAAGGGTACTCCTTTCAATTGCAGCAAATCAGGACTGGCCTTTACATCAGTTTGACGTCATAAATGCCTTTCTGCATGGGTAAACAAAGAGGTATATATGAAAGTAACTCCCGGGTTTGAGTCTGAATTTGGAGGAAAAAAATATGCAAGTTGAAGAAGACGCTATATGGACTTAAGGAATCACCAAGAGCCTGGTTTGGGAGATTCACTGGTGCTATGAAGAGCTATGAGTTCAGACAGAGCAATTCAGATCACACATTGTTCCTAAAAAAAAGAGGAAGCTTCATTACCTGCTTGATTATCTATGTCGATGACATGATCATCACAAGTAGTGATACAGTGGAGATTGAGAGGCTGAAGAAGAATTTATTTAATGAATTTGAGATAAAGGATTTGGGAGCTCTAAAATATTTTCTTGGCATTGAAGTCCTCAGATCAAAAAGGGGAATTTTCATATGTCAGAAAAAAATTTACCCTAGACCTTTTGGCAGAGACATGAATGCTGGGTTGTAGACCAGCGGATACACCTATTGCAGTTAATCACAGATTAAAAATCAAAAAAGAGGTTGACGCAACAGACAGAGGCCAATATCAACGTCTGGTAGGTAAGCTGATTTATCTATCCCATACTAGACCGGATATTGCGTATGTAGTGGGGTAGTTAGTCAGTTTATGCACAAAACACATCCAGATCATTTAGAAGCAGCCCTCAGAATCATGAAATATCTCAAAGGTACGTTGGGGGTATGGACTACTGTTTGGAAAACATGGGCACTCCAAGATATATGGTTACACTGATGCTGATTGGCCTGGCAATCCTGTGGATAGAAGGTCCACGGTAGGATATTCACCTTTGTTGGTGGAAATCTGGTGATGTGGAGAAGCAAGAAACAGAAAGTGGTAGCCCTATCTAGTGCTGAGGCAGGATTCGGGGGAATTAAAAGTGAATTGACAGAGATATTGTGGCTTAGGATGCTTTTGAGGGAAATTAGTTTTCTATCAGACCAATCGTGTTAACTGTTTTGTGATAATAAGATGGCAATCAGCATATCTGAAAACCCAGTCCAGCACGATCGAACAAGACATGTTGAGGTGGACCGACATTTTATCAAAGAAAAAATTGAGGTTGGAATTGTTGAGTTACCATTTATCCGATCAGAAGATCAGTTGGCGGATATTCTAACTAAAGTAGTGGGTCCGAAAAGTTTTGCAAGCGTACTCAACAAGTTGAGTATGTGTGATCCCACCACTCAACTTGAGGGGGAGTGTTAGTCAGATCACAGTCCAAAAATAACACCGAAAATCCTGCAGAATCCAATCAAACAAGGATTAGTTCCAAGTTTAGTTATTTTCATAAATACAGTTTATTGTATTATATGTATTCCAATGTAACAGTTTTGTAGAATCATCCAAGAATAATAATATAACTTTTGATTCTCAGTAAATTATCCAATAATGATCGATACTATTAAATTATCACTGATCAGTAATTATTGGAGTAGGAGAGCCACCCATACAGTCCTTGAATTTCTGAAGAACCCAGAAATAAGATTCAGCATCGTCACCTGACATTAAAGCAACCCCAAAGGTGACAAGCCTCCCATGATTGTCCCTTTCAGTAAATGATGCAAAAATCATTGAATTGCCAACATATAAAAAATTACAAATCTTTGTTATTATAATGTCTTTCTCATCATAAACAAAGACTACAAATGCTAACACTGTCATCTACCAAAATATTCAAACATCAACTACTAGTGCTAAAAAAGGAAATAGAAGTGCTAAAACTTCAGTATGCAAATGATAAAATCACAAAACAACAAATCTAAATAATAAGTAGACTAACCTGTTAGTCCTATATGTTGCATCAAATGACACAATATCCCCAAATAGCGAAAAGTTCTTTTTTGATATTGGATCAGCCCAAAACAGACATCTCAACTGATCATTCTTGTTAACTTCATAATCAAATGTAAAGTAGAGCAGAGTTCACGTCTTTTGCCCATTTTATCCAACATCATTTGGGCATCTATGCCTACAACATACGCCTTGAGATCTCGATTGAAGTTTTTGAAATCAACCACTGTACATCCTATATCGGAATATCCACCACAACTTCTTTAAATAATCTAAATGTTTTTATAGGTCCAATGTTTGCCCTTGCACAGTTCAGAATAAAACTTTGACGTGAAGGGTTTGTATTCCTATTTAGATTTATAAACTCTTTGTGCGTATTCAAAATACGAGAATGTGAATGTCTTTCTTCAAATAGTCCAATATTGTACCTATAAGAACCAATATACTTCAACCCCATCCTATCCATACAACAAGTCCTCTTAGACACACGACATCTTTTTTCTTTGAAGTTAATTTCACCAAAATCAACCGATACGTTTTAAGTCCCTCTCGGTTGCACAAAACATACTTCCAAACTATAGTACCATCTTTAGACCTCTATGTAGTAGACAAATGTAATACCCCAAAATTTTATTATCTAAATTTAATTAGGAATATACATCTAATAGTTAGAATAAGTGAAATATCCAAAAAATTTATGAAAAAAAATAGTTTATGTTACCCTTAAGAGTAAGTTAGGAATGAAAATTGATCATTGTAGATCCATTTTTAGGTAAAATGTATCATTTAGTGGGTTCGAGATACCCGAGACCCTCTTCTATTTTTATTCGAAACCCTAAATATGAACTTAGTTTGATTAATTGGAGTTGATTTATCAAGTGCAAATCTTTATAGTGTGATCTTTATTTCACACAAATAATACACATACATTATATGTATATCTATATTATTTATTTAAAAATTTAATTATATATATATATATATATGTATCATTTATTTACGAACTTAACAAAAAAATGAGGTATAATTTCAATCAACCCTTAACTGTTTTATCTTTCTATAATGCATTCACGTATACAATCATAAAATATATAGATATATAGTTGATTTATGTATATTTATATAAGTAATGTATATATATCACTTAGGATTAGTTGTGATTATTTTGATGATTCATCTCACACGTGTCATCAAGTAGGAATAGTAGCTAGGGTTGTGTGTCTTGCTAGTGATGACTCTTATATTTTCTCTTAAAATTATCTAACTAATGGATTATTCGAAAGTTTTAGTATTAAAACCAATTCTCTCTCACTTATTAGGGATTCAAAGAAATCTATAAATCGATTAGGAGATTCAAATAATTTATTAAACAAGGTAAATTTTTATGGTGCTTTGATGATTTATTATATTTTATGAATAGAATCCTTGTATCCTCAATTGAATCATATTTAGCACGCCGGAAGATGGTTTTGATTTATAATGATTTTTGAATTCTTTCTTTGCACATTAAAATTTAAACTATTCATAAACACACACACACACACACACACACACACACACACATATATATATATATATATATCACTAATTAATTTTATGCAGAACGGGTTTCAAATGCATACTAAATCATTTTGGAAAAAAAATTGGGAATTAGAATTTAATAGTAGAGTTTAAGAATTTGTAATCCAGTTTCGTAACCTTAATACTTATATGTTCATCATTTAAAAAATTTAATATCACTGTAGGACATTGAGAATTTAATATATAAGCTTTCATATACGCGTAAATTAATTTTACAAATTTTAAGAATTTCAGACGAGCTTTGCACAATATTTTTCATTAAATTTGTCATACTCTAATAATTTAAATTTTAAATAGTCACCAAGGGTATTAATTGGAAATATAGTACACAGTTGTAATATATCTATTAATTTCAAGAGTATATTATTACTTGAAGGATGGATACGATTATGGTAGATCAAATTAAGAATTTATAATAAAATAGATAGAAACTTAATTCCAAAAGGAGCTTAGGGATTGAGTTTTGATATGGGTCATTTACTTAAACTAAGCAAAGATTGGTTGTTGTAGGACTAGAAGAAGTAGCAGAGTTTGAGCAGAATCAACCCAGAATTTGAAAGCTTATCTGTTTTACAGATTTGTTATCCAGGTGGGCTATTATATCGTTGTAAATTGTATCTTTCGAGCTAATAAGCTCTGCTTTGTTAAAATTGCATATGTGACTATCTGTGTTAAATATTTATGTGTTGTTGTACGTTGTCGGAGTCTCATAAACCAGTGTTGTGTCAATGTGAGTAGCTACAGTATGCATGCATTATTCGTCATGCCCTACTTCTTGTCGGTGAGACTAAAATGAAACACTTATTGTTACACTCATTGGGTATACTTTGGCCATACTCAACTTTACGCATTGGTGATGTAGTACGGGTTGCGGGCAGTGACTAGTGATTCTCTTAAGCGCTTCACGATAAAATATTTTGGTGAACTTAGGTTGCTTCCAATTTTAAAACCTCCTAAGCTTCACTACCTGCATGGACACATATAGATTACTTTTACAAAATGATTTGCATAACTTAAATTGTGAGAACTTGTCCACTAAGTGCATTAGTACTCAGCCCAAATTTTTTCAAATATTTTCAGGTCAGTAGGCTGGAGCGTGGAGGTGACGAGGCTGAGATATGGGCTATTGTAATTTACATATTTTACCGTTGTCTCTTTTTATTAGTATTCTGTTAAGAATTGAGCTTCCACACTTATGATATTCTTTTGCTAAATGCTAAGAGCTCTGATCTTGGTATTATGGATAAGTATAATTTATTATAAAGCATGTTTGGTTGTTCTGAGTCTTCTATTGAGGTTTCGTTAATTAAATTACCCCCTTTCTTTCCTGCTTCTTAATTCCAACCCCCGTGGCGTCCATTTCCACGATCTTTCGGGATCGCGGCGCTACAACAAACGAATATCAAATCCACATGATGAAGCATACACCTTGTAAAAGGTTATACCATAATCTAAAGTAGGAAGTTTTTTGCCCAATGCAGGTTTCAAAGATGGTTCATAGTCAGGTGTATAAAATTCAGAAAATCCGGGAGAAATCTCCAAAGTGGAGCAAACACAATCTGCACATTAATCAATACACAACTAATCACGTTAATGCTAAAAAAAATATATTCTTCGATCATGCTAAAAATGTTCACATAAGTGCTAAAACTTAGTTACAATAGTGCTAAAACTTGTAATAGTAGTGCTAATACTCTGTTGACAACATGTTTTTATAATACTCATTTATTTTTACATTGCTAATAACTAGTTTCGTATTAGCATGCTAATAACTAGTTTCGTAATGCTAATAATAACGTCTCTAATGCTAATAAATCATATTGTAATGCTAGCAAATATGCAGAGATACACATACATATTAATGCTAAAATTAATTACACCGGTGCTAATACCTGTAATAGTAATGTTAGTGCTGCGTTCATCGTGCAAATACTCTGTTAGCAAGATTTTTTATAATACTCATTTATTTTTATAATGCTAATAACTAGTTTCGTAATGCTAATAATGTCTCTAATGCTAATAAGTCATGTTGTGATGCTAACAAATCTGCAGAGATACAAGTACATAGTAATAAAAAAACATAATCTACAGAACTGAAAACACATGTTGATCATGAAAATCCAAAAGTTCAACTTAATCAGCTTCATCAACATTATCGAACAAATCTAAAACAAAACGGATAAAAAAATCACAGAAAAAATATAACAATCATATTTTTACCCGGCATCTTCATCCAAAAAAGTGAACAAAAAAAAACTCTAGGAAAAATATATCACGATCACGTAAACAACGATTAACAGTAATATATTTCGAAGGGAATAGACTGAAATCTGATTACATAAACACAACAAAATCGATATAAAAAAGGAAACATATTTCGAATGGAAATAGATTACGAAGGAAGGAGATTTCAGTCAAAAAATAATTAATAGAATTCCTAAATTAGAAAAATTCCCACAATTCATTAAAAAGTCATTAATATTACGAAAATACCACCGCGATTTTTAGATTTTGGAACATATCTTGGTCGTCCAAATATGCGAGATATATGACTCTAATTAGTTCTCTGTTCTCACATGGGGCTCTGATTCTCATTTGATCCGATCTCTGTCTCTCTCTCTATGTGTGTGTGTGTGTCTATATATATATATATATATATATATATATATATATATATATATATATATATATATTATTGAAAACCCACTTGATGTTTCGGTTCATAAACCGGGAAATTCTACCCTACCCATGAGGGTAGTATCCGAAGTGTGCCCCAATAGATCTATGGGGACACTTCAGATACTACCCTCGTGGGTAGGGTAGAAAAGCCCTCATAAACCTCTAAACTTTTGTTTGCTGCCACTGCAACTTGCCAACGTTTGTGAATCTCTGCAACAAAAATTAAGTTTGTCTACTTAATTAAATAAAAATTTAAAACGTGAAAAGTGTAGAAATGCAATATTTCTCCAGTCATAATGAAATCTACGGGGCTACATTATACATTCTCAGTATTTACCCTCTAATCTATCTATATATATATTAAGGAAAAATCGTGTGATAGACAACAGTTCTGGTGTGAAGCGTTGTCTATTACATATTTTGTCTTAGACAACAATTTTTGAATAATAGACAACAGTTATGGTGTAAATCGCTGTCTATTACACATTTTGCCTTAGACAACAGTTTCTAATTAATAAACAACAGTATTAACATTTATTGTTGCAAATTTTCTTTTTATTATTATTATTATTATTATTATTACTATTATTATTATTTTTTTTCATTTTCCACGACAGTTTATATTACAACCGTTGTATTTTAATAAATTTTTACAATTTTATTTATTATTATTTTTATTTGGAAATTTGAGATATGTAGAATTTTAAATTTTATTTTTTATGCATGGATGATTTGTAATACTCTACATTTATCGCCTAAAAAATAGCTTTCATTTATATTGCACTATAATAATAATAATAATAATAATAATAATAATAATAATAATAATAATAATAATAATAATAATAATAATAATTTATTTTTTCTATTTCAATTTCATCATTTAAAATAATTAAATAATTAAATTTTTTATACATGTCATATATTCAAAGAAACCAAATGTTCTATAATCGTGGACAATTATACATTGTTCTTCATAAAATCGTTACGTTGGAAATATTTCAATTCGATCTTTCTATCATGGATTTTCATTTAGTTTCTAAAATTTAATTTTCTTTTTGTTTGTTATAACTATACAATATTGATTTTCTTGTCTAATTAATTAATGCATGTGCATATCATTTTATTAATTTTTAAAAATTAAACACACCATATAAAAATAAAAAATAATCATAATAACAAATCTAAAAAAATAATAATTATTTGTGCATCGCACAGGAGAAATACTAGTTAATTAATTATTCTCGTAAAAAACTATCGTTATAAATTCTAGCAAAAATGTCGTTTGGATATTTCCGAACTTGATTTCTCTATTTTGTAACATTACTCAAATTAGGGTTAATTAAGCTTTTACATTATTTATGAATCAAGCATTACATAAACACACACCATTGAAATCCGTTCTAGAAGGAATTGTGCATGTGTATGTGGGTACGTACATTTATTTTACGAATTTCCATTATATTTCTCATAAATTTATTTTCAATATCAAGAAGAATGTCCTATTATCATAAATATGTATTGTTTATACACAAGTATTATAAACAATGCCGTTGATTACTCTTCCAGTGCGGTATATATGTGAAAAATTGTAAAATGCTGTTGATTACTCTTCCAGCAGCTACGGTATCTCGAACGGCAAAATAGGGGAGAGGAGAGAGGGACGGTAAAAATAATGTTACTCTCTCCAATCCTGAACGGTAAAAGGTTGGGACTCAGCGGTCGCTGGACTGCCATTTCGGCAAAACATTCCAGCCGGCGCTGAGTATTCAATTTTGAAGGGCCAACCATTGCTGGCTTTCTAATTTTTTTTTCGTGTTTTAATTATTTTTAAATACAATATTAAATTTTAATCTTGTACCAAAAATATAAGAATATTCTAGAAATATTCTCTTTTAGTACAAAATTTGGTGTAGATTGTTGGAGATAAATGTAGATGAAACAGTAAAATAGTATAGATGAAGCTGTAAAATACCTACAACTATCAGAGATGCTCTTAAAACCCTAAGTTAGCTTAAACTTTAATTTCAGTTCAAATTAAAGAAAGATAAATAATAAACTTTATTTTCTTCCGGCATCCGTTTCGGGGGCGAGTGGCTGGTGAAATCTTCGACCCGGCTCACATTAGATAGATAGATAGATCACATTGCATTATAAGCTGATTTAATTTCGAGTAGTTAATTACTTGGATTAGCGTTGCATCGCAAAATTGAGCTGGACGTAATTACTCGTAAAGGTCTGGGGAAAACATCTGCACTAACATTTGCTGTTACTTACAACAGTCACAAAGTTTGAGAGAGAGAGAGAGAGAGAGAAGACATACAACCTTTTGGCGGAATCTTGGCTGCGGTGAGGTAGAAAGCAAATGGCATGTTTGCTTGAGTGATTATTTTGATACTGAGTTTAATTAATTAGAGAAACTATACATACATAGATATTGTGATATGATCGAATATATGATCATTGAGACTAGCTCCATGCTTCCTAACTATTTGAGCCAACTTGTTAATCTTTATTATTTGATGTTTTCTTGATTGCTTATACGTATCTCTCAGTGTGAATACATACCATACATTAATAATATTGTAATGGGAAAAGTGGAACAGACTTAGCTCTTTTAATTAGCTGATCTCTCCTAGAAATTTAATCTATTTTTTCAAACAATACTTTTTTTATGTGGGAGTTGATAGCACCTGCATCACAGTAGGCAGTGTAATAGAAACTTCTAGCAACTGCAAAAAAGGTTTGCTTGGTAAGAGAATCCAGATCTTCTGATGATTTGGTGAAAACTAGTTTCACTAGTTCTTGCATGCTTGCTTCTATTTGGAAAGTTGTCCCAATCACCAAGCTATTCAGTGTTATGCACCCTTGGGCATCTTCTTCTCTAACCTTTCGATTCTGGAATAGTCGAAGCTCGTGGCAGACTTTGCTGGTTGCCTCCATGAGCTCGTGATATCTCGGATGTGAATGTCGATTCATCCAATCCGGAGCTCAAATGTAGCGTCTGCAGAAGCAGCCGTGCTTCTGCTTCCCCCAGGTCACCTCCTTCTTCCCATGTCTTTAGCCACTTTTGCCACTGAATAAATAATATTATGAGTTGAGGAAATTTAGGTTATGACATAAAAAATATTGTTATTGAGTTACCTCATTAGACAAGTGCTGATGTATGTCTCTGCCTTGTGTTACTAGAATTTCTGATGAGAGCTGACTTACTGTGTTGATTACAATCTCTACCAATCTTGTTTCATATCTGTCAATTGATATATATGTGCATTTATACATATATATATATATATATATATATATGTCATTTTGAAATTAAGCATGCAGTTTTGAATATTTACTAAAATAAAAATAAAATATTCCCACCTCCTTCCATTTTCATCCTTGAGCATGGTGCTGGATTCAAATTCATCAGCAAACTCACCCTTTTGTTCATTGGAGAGCTGTTGGGATGCGATTGTTTCTACTAAAATCGCAGTTTTAGCCCAAGCTAGCCGCTCTCTTGGTTTTTCTGGCTCGAATGCAGATGAGGCTGCTATGTAGTAAGCTAGGAGGAGGCTTCTTTCACTCAACCCAAACTCCCTGAGATTACAATCTCCATACCATCTACAACCACAAAGAAAAACTAAAATCCCAGTATAATATGTAGGAATTCATTAAATTTCGACTAGTCCAAAATGTTACTTTTGAATGCTCTTCCACTCCAATTGATGTAGGGCCTTGCAATTTTTGTAGTCTAATTTTGCCAGTTCAAGGTAAGTGTCACAGTTCACATATTGCATCCTGTAGATGAATAACCGAGACAATTAGTACGCGTACGGAATTTTCTATAGTCCAATCTTGTGATATGAATTCATCCCTATTGTCAACAAACTCTAGTATGTCTAAAAATCTGAAGAAAGTTGTTATGTTTAAGCAATATATATATATATATATATATATAGGTATGAATATTGCAAAATGAAACGATACAAAAGAAACAAATTACCTGTATAAAGTTTTCCCGATCCAAACATCATCATCACCACCATATTGTTCTAAGAAGAATCTTGCTTCGAGTCGAGGCAGACTGGCGTAGAATGGCACATCCAATGCATATCCCACCTATTATATCCCCAGCTTTTGAAGATTAGGAAAAAGGCATTCAAATTTGACTAGTTTAATTAATTTGTGTGTCGTTTCAATTTCATGTTTTATTTATGCTATACGTGCAATGATATTACTGTGTACGTGCACTGATGATATGAAATACGAGGGGAAGAGAATCCCGACCTCGCCCGGAAGGTCTTTGGTAATGATCCATTTGTCTACTATTGCATTATCAACTCTTTTTTTATCCAAGAATTTGGCTGAGTAGTTTCTGGCATCAACAAGTATGTTTTCTCCATTGAACATGGTATGAGAAGCTCTGTACAAGTTATACATTCCTGTGATAGCATTGGTTGATTGCCCTTGAAAACAACAGAACTCTCCACCTTTCTCAAATTGTTTGAAAGCATCTGCATGCCACATAAATAATGCACACTAAATTACTTTAAATTTTATCTTGAGTTTATAAAAAAATAAATAAAAAAATTATCTTGAGTTTATTTCAAGACTGCATGCTACAAAATATAATAGAGACAAATTTGTTTTTAGCTACTACTTAAATCTCCATCTCTTCTAATTAGAGAAGGAAATTAAAACTTGTTTGGACACTTTTACCCCTTATATACAGATTATATTATTTCATAAATATTACTCCCTCTGTCTCCAATTAAGTGTCATTTTGAATGAATGCATACAGATTAATAAATTAATTGAGTTATCTAATATACCCTTATGTGAATAAAATATATAAATGAATTAAATATAGATGTATGAATGCATTAAATGAGGACAAACGTGTGAAAAATGAGAATTTTATGTTTCGAATTTTTAGAATGACACTTTTTTTGAAATAAAATTAAAATGCTAGAACGACACTTATACAGAAACGGAAGGAATAGTATATACCTATAGAAACATCGTAACCATGCAACCGTAAAAGTCTGAATCCTATTGCGGTGTCATCAACGTCCTCAACATTGGTGTTTCTTGCCCATCCAATTCCTTTATTTGTCCAGAATCTGAAATATCCCAATCAAATTTAATTTATAACAACTATATATTACATATGGTATGTTGCGGATTTCCTTTTAATTAAAAAAAAAACTAAGAAATCGTGATTTTTTAGGTTCTGAGTTGATAATTTTCATCTTTCGGGTCCTCCATTGAAAGTTTTCATTTTTTAGGTCCTGAATCGATGAATTACCCATATTTCAAGTCATAATTCTCTAATATTATATTTTAAACATACCTGTAAGCATACTTCATACATTCTTCAATTTGAACATGAAAATACCGAGAAATCCCTAGCCTTTGCAACCGGTCTACGCACCAGAGATGCTCAAACATGTCGACAGGGTACGTGCCTGGAACTAAAACAAAACATAACATCATTAATGATTACTTTAATTTATATATGACCAAAAATTTATTTAATCAATCTAGGCCAAGCTTGTCGCACGGTGTTTACCTCCGCCGTCGAATTTCCAGACAAGCTTGAGTAGGTATTGGAGGCATGCCTGATCCTTAGTGTGGTGGAGGGCGTAGGCGGTGGACGACGGCGAGGAAAGAAACGAGCCCTCAAAACGGAAATTCAACAGCTTCTCCCAAACAAGGCCTTTCATCCCTTCCAAGGTAAAGAGGAGTGATGTTGGCTTTTCGTGCAGTAAATCCATTGGTATGTTTCTCAGTTTCAAATCTCTCTCTGCAGTAATATTTTTCATGTATTGTGAATCGTTTGGGATTTCTATTCCTAATTTTTTGGCTATTTGAATGAGTGATGGAAATGCGACTTCGAACGCCACCGGCATCATCTCCTCATCTTCGTTCTCCAGTTTCTCTATATTCTCTCTCATGAATCTCATCCCTGTCATGCATGTGAATTGAATGAAGCTTACATTTGAAACATATAAATACCCTATGGACTATATATAAGAAATTAATTAAGGTGAAGCTCCTGTCAAGTCTCAGATTCGAAACCCACCGTTCCCTCTTTTTACACGTACTATCTAGTTAGGAAATGTTGGGACACAAACACACACACACACACATAAATATGGATTAGATCAAAAATACACATTTTTCTGGTGTAGGAATTAGGAACCATCTTATACCATTCAATTAGATGATCTAATGGTTGAGATTTAATGTCAAATTCAAGGCAAAAAAGAAGGAGGTTGGGGTATAGTTGTCCAATCCTTATAAAAAAGCTTATGTCATCACTTTTAAAAAAAAATCTTAAAATTTTTAAACGATCATATCTCACTCGTTTCCAATCGGATCAATAATGCAAATAATATGTCAAATTAAATTCTTTTCATGCTCTTTAATTCAAGATCAGTCATGGATATGTTTGTGCAAATAATATAGACGAAAAATACAAAATATACATTTTTTACTCGTGTTCAATGCAAAATGCTTTCGTTAGCTTTTAATAATGGTTCGTCAGCATTATGTAACGAATGCTAGCGAAGTATTTGGTATATGCTAACATACTGTGTTCATTGTGCTAACGAAAGATTATCATAATATTAATGTAGTACACGTACTTATATTATTACTATGATTTATTACATTTCAATTAGGGCTAATAATAATTATTTTTTATTTAATTTGTATATTTTAGTTACTAGTTGATTATTATATATTGTCTATTTCATCAAATTAGAACATATTAATTAGGGTTATTTTAATCCATTTATGGTTTATACCTTATGCTAATGACGAATTGTTATATGCTAACATAGATTAATTTATTCGCAGTGGTGATAAGACAATATTATAATGCTAACGTTATATATTTATATTGCTATTATGATTTATTCATCCAATTAGGCTTTATAATTATTTTTTAGAATGTAATTCTATTTTTTGGATCATTAGAGTTTATTCCATCTGAATTATACTTTATTCCATCCAATTAGGATTTATAATTACTTTTTAGAATTTATTTTTTCGTTAACAATATGAGAAAACTTTCATTGGCATTACGATAATATTTCGGTAGCACGATAGTAATAATTCGTTAGCATGACGATGATGTTATCAACTATCCAACGCTTTTTTATAAATATTACCTAATTACGTTAATACTCTAACTTGTCTAGGCCTTTGATTTTGATTTATTGTGTGGTGTAAGATAGGTTCCTAGTTGTCACACTAGGATTAGTTTGTATTATAACCACCATATATTATATAATATGAGCTTTAAAAGTAGCCAATTAAAACACTAATTTTTAATTTGTGTGTTATTCAACATCCTCAAATTGTTATAAAATAAATTAACCTCCAATCCAACATACAATTTGTTCGTCTCTTCGAGTTCGTCATGGCAAGACCATCAATTTTTGAAAATGACGTCAAAGTGGACACAATTGTATGTTGGATTGACA
Source organism: Perilla frutescens (assembly GCA_026008535.1). Classification (NCBI taxonomy): domain Eukaryota; kingdom Viridiplantae; phylum Streptophyta; class Magnoliopsida; order Lamiales; family Lamiaceae; genus Perilla; species Perilla frutescens. Next base: position 45,529,731 of record BRKX01000018.1, read on the forward strand.
GTTAATTTATTTTATAAAAATTTGGGGATGTTAAATAACACACAAATTCAAAGTTGGTATTTTAATTATCTTCTTTTAAAGTTCACGTTAAATTTGCAACTATATATGAACATATCCTTTTTACTGAAGACTTATATGTGGGTAAATTTCATATTACTCCCTTGTGTTTTTCTGAAAAACAAAAAAATCCTCCTGTGTTTAACAAATAGTTTAAGAACCCCCTCTGTTATGTATAATCCATCAAAAAGACCCTTTTTGGAGAGAGTGAATTGCACTTGCTAAGAAAGAGTATGATTTTTTTTTTAAAATTTTTTTTGTTATTGTTAAATATATTTTATATTATTTAAAAATTATTGTATTTGTTCAAAATACTATTTTAAAGTATTGATTATATTTAAAAAATAATTCAAAAATTATAAAAATAATAGTTTGAACAAATACTATAATTTTCAAATAATATAAAATATATTTATATATAATAAAAGTTGTAAAAAAATGAATCGTACACTCTTTCTTAACAAGTGTACTTCACTTTTTCCAAAATGGGTCTTTTTGATGGATTATACATTATGTTATATGGGAGTTTTTAGACTATTATTAAATACAAAGCGTTTTTTAATTTTTCGGAAAAACAACGTAGACATAAAAAAAAAAGAAAAAAAAAACAATATAAAGTGCAAGTGTAGGAACCTTTGTGGCATTTGTGGGGATGCATTTTCCAAGTGGTGAGTGCAACTACACATGCTAATGTGTTGAGTATTCTGTCGTAGATAAAAAATCTGCGATCGCCCCACGATCCATCGGCCAATTGATTGTTGGAGATCCACTCAAGGCTCGTCGGAAACTGCGGCCGGTCGCCGCCGTTGATATCTTCTACCATCGCCACCCATGCCGTGTCATATGGTGATACGCTTATCTCGCCGTCGTCCATGTTTTCCAGCATCCATCGGATCTTTTCCGCCAGTTGTCTAATTATCTTCTCTGTTACGACCTCCTTTTGAGAGAGAGAGAGAGTTAAGGTTGAATTTGGATATAGAATTTAAATAGATATAGTTTAATATGTTAGTAATGGTATAAGTCCTGTAACAACTTTTCTTGGCATCACATGACTTTATTTTCTCCTCAACATCATCACCATCATCATCATCAATTCATAATAATAATAATAATAATAATAATAATAATAATAATAATAATAATAATAATAATATACCTCAAAACATTTCATGAACTGTTTCAAAAGAAACTTATAAGCTCAATCAAAGCTCTAGAGATCGAAGATGCACGATGGATATATTTCAAATTCCTTCGTTCTCATTTGATCTATTTTTGGAGGATTATATTTTAAATAGATCTTAACTCCAAGTTACTCCGAATGAATTTATATTAATTTTAAATAATTAATGAATTTCAAAATTAACATAACTAGAAGGAAAACACACTGAAGCAAATACAGTATATATATATATATATATGTATGTGTATATATATATATATATATATATTATAATGTAAACCCACTTGGTGTGTCGGTTCATAAACCTCTAAACTTTTGTTTGCTGCCACTGCAACTTGCCAACGTTTGTGGATCTCTGCAACACAAATTAAGTTTGTCTACTTAATTAAATAAAAATTTAAAACATGAAAAGTGTAGAAATGCAATATTTCTCCTATCATAATGAAATCTACGGGGCTACATTATTCTGGCCAGTATTTATAAATAAATAATTAATTATTTACAAATTCTAGCAAAAATGTCGTTTGTATATTTCCGAAATTGATTTCTCTATTTTGTAACATTATTCAAATTAGGGTTAATTAAGCTTTTACATTATTTATGAATCAAACATTACATAAACACACACCATTAATTGTGCATGTGTGTGTGGGTACGTACATTTATTAAATGAATTTCCATTATTTTTCTCATAAATTTATTTTCAATATCAAGAAGAATGTCCTATTATCATAAAGATGTATTGTTTATACACAAGTATTATAAACAATCTTTATTTCTATACCAAAACACGCATCTCTAGTTAAAACCCTAAGCTTAAACTTTAATTTCAGTTCAAATTAAAGAAAGATAAATAATAAACTTTATTTTTCTCGGCATCTGTTTCCGGGGCCGAGTGACTGGTGACACTAAGAAAAACACAATTTAGCGACGGATTCTGTGAAATTAATCATGGCTTGGCTTTGGCTGTGTGCTAGGCTCGGTTTGGCTCGTAAATGGCTTGGGCCTGGCTCAACTGCTCATTTTTTTTAACGACGGGAATATTCGTCGTTAATCCATCGTTAATTTTTTAATTTTTAATTTTTTTTTATTTTCTAACGACATAATCTAGTGATAAGTTAGCGACGTAATAAATCTGTCGCTAATGTTTTTCCTTTGATTTTGTCGTTAAAATGACTAACGATGAGATTATTAATAACGGACTGGATCCGTCGCTAAAATGGTTTAACGATGGATTTTTGATGTTTAACGACGTAAAAATCTGTCGTTAAAACGCGGATTTTTTGTAGTGTGAAATCTTCGACCCAACTCACATTAGATAGATAGATAGATAGATAGATAGATACATAGATCACGATGCATTAGAAGCTGATTTAATTTAGAGTAGTTAATTACTTGGATTAGCGTTGCATCGGAAAATTGAGCTGGACGTAATTACTCGTAAAGGTCTGGGGAAAACACCTGCACCAACATTTGCTGTTACTTAAAACAGTCATAAAGTTTAAGAGAGAGAGAGAGAGAGAGAGAGCCTGTTGGCGGAATCTTGGCCGTGGTGAGGTAGAAAGCAAATGGCATGTTTGCTTGAGTGATTTTTTTTTTTTGAGAGGTTGAGTGATTATTTTGATACTGAGTATATATAACTAGAGAAACTATACATACATATATATATATTAATATATATATATATACACAGATGTATATATCGTAGAAAAGAGGTGGATATGGATATTAATTATTGGTACAATTAAAGAATTTAAGGATTATTTGGCGGTTGTTGTCAGTAGAAATCATATAGTTCCAATTTGTATGTTTCAATAGTGTATCAATATTAAAATTGTATATTGTTAATTAATAATATTTGAAATAATCAATCCAAAAAATCAATTATACTGTATTAACTAAAAAATGAAAATTAAATATTAAAAACTAATTATACTCTAAAATGAAGTTGTCTGCAAACTAATTTTTGGCCTGACCCCTTCCCGATTTTTGTGTTCCATTTTCAATCTATCTATTTATTAATATTACACTTGTCTCCACACTAATTTAAATATGCCCACCCAAAATTGTCTATTAGATTTTTTTTTTAATGTTTTCATTTCCTACAATATCAGGCTGAAGGACACCAAATAAGACGATACAAGATGCTTTTGAGAACACAAAACGCCAAATATATAAGATGCTTTTGAGAACACAAAATGAAAAGACTAAATTATATTTAATAATTACCCAACATTTGCAACTTATTATAATAGTACCCCAATTTATATTTAATAGCAATTGGGAAACTGACTACTTTGGTACCCTATGTTTGACTCTGTTATCATTTTTGGTACCATATGTATTGTATATGTCGAAATCGTACTCTAACAAGACATATTGTTATATTGTTTTTTGTCCCCATGACCCGGAATAACAGGTTAATTTTCCCTTGTCAAACTTAATTCAAAGGTAATTTATGCTTTTTTTTTTATTTTTGCAATTTTTTAAAATTATTGGATCAAAAATTATTTTTCAAAATTTTCGCCCAAATATTTTTTCTAAGTCTACTCTTCTATTTCCTTATTTTTCATGTTTTATAATATTTAATCAAAATGTTCAGCAGTTACTACAAAACATTAATGCAGTTGATTTGTTAAACACACATGTTCATGGATTATTAATAATTTCACACACACACACACACACACGCATGCATGCATACATACATACATCATTCTTTGTCAAGGACTAAAAGATCACTATATCACATATCAATAATGCTAGCCAGTCAGAATCTGGCTAGACAAAATTGAAATTTTAATAATTAATAAAATTGTATTTATTAATAAATTAATTAGGTTAATTAGTAAATGTTATATTTTTACTATACTGTCCTTCTCTCATCAATAATTAGTGATTGTATTAATTACAAAAGTCACTATATACAAGAAACGGAAGAAATAGCAATAAAAATTAGGAGCACAGCTTCATCTTTTTCTCTTTTCTTCAAATTTTAATCTACTTCTTCACATTTTTCTCATTGCTATCTTAATTTTTAATTTGATTTTCACCCCAATTAATGTTGTTGATTTTTTGGGAAATATTTTCGCCAATTATTCATCACAAGCGGGAATTAATTAGAGAGGATTAGCCCTAATTTTTACGAAGGGCATCAATGCAATTGGTGCTTTATTAATTAAGTTGATTAATTGTTAAAAAAATTTCTGAATAGCCACATTCTGGCTGAAAATCACTACTCATCACATATAATACATCATTCTTTCTTGATTGCTTGTATGTATCTCTCAGTGTGAATACATACCATACATTAATAATAATGTAATGGGAAAAGTGGACTATACTTTGCGCGCTCTTTTAGTTAGATCATCTCTCCAAGAAATTTAATCTATTTTTTCAAAGGCAAAACACATTTCTAGGTCCTTGTACTTTTATATTTTGTTTCAAGAGATCATTATACAATTGTTTGTTTTAATATGTCCTTTTATTTCTATATTTGGTATCATTAGGTCCTTATTCATAAGAAATACACTTATATTAACAAAATTTACAAACTTATTTTTCTGAAATTTATAAAATCTAATTTCTCTAAAATGTTATTTTGGTTTTTATATACATCGCTAGATTGGTCAAAAAAATCATAGTTTCTTGTGGTTGATTTTAATTAATTACATTATTAATCAAATAATCAATTTATGAATATTTTAATTCATGATCAACCAATAAATACGAAACACATGCAATTCAAGGAATTGGTCAGTTTGGTAAATGAATGAGATGGAACTTGAAACGCAAAATTTCAATAAATGTAAACTTGATTTCATGTGTAGAGAATTGTGATTTTTAAAAATATTATTTTAACATCTACAATTTTAAAGCATAATCTATATATTATTGATCCTGGTTGGTTTTATGGTTCCTAATTTTCGTAATCATCAAAGTTAGAATTCAGTTTTTAAAAGATTTTAAAACGACACCATATGTATCAAACTATCAGAACTATGATTTGAATAGCAGTCATCCTAATTAACTCATTCCATAATATGACGTGAAATCCCGAACTTTTATATTTTAAATATATTAATTACTACATCAATTCAAAAAATACATGTAATCCAATGTATGTAAATGCACAAGTAACTAATATAAATAAAATATTTAAAAAACTCAAATGTTATTTAAAATAATGAAAAATTAAACAAATTTATTAATTTCATTAGATAAGGACTTGATAATATCAAATATAAAAGTATAAGGATTTATTAAAACAAAATTAATATACAAGGACTGTTCCAATTGCCAAGATCCAAGTTCGAGGACGGGCACGGGCGGGCGCGTGTGGACTCATGGCCCACATTCTTGTGCACTTAATTACTTCACTTAAGTGTTAATACACTTAAATACACTTCTTAACTTGATTAAGAAATCAATGTGGGATCATTTAATGTGTCTTAAACACATTATCTCACATACCATAAATGCCCAATCGTGTGACCAACTTCAATCACTTATTTCTCACTTACCGAAAATTGAATTTGAGCAAATAAAAATACTAAGATTATCTACTAAAATCATAGAACAATCGTACGGTATTTAATTCCTCCAAAATTAAATAACCCGGTCACAAAAAATCAGATAAAATGAGTAAACCTCAATTTACCAAATCCAATTTTCCAACACCAAAAAAGTATGGGGACTTGAGAAAATATATTATCAAAATAAAAGGAACTACTAAAACAAATAAATAGTACAGGGACCTATTGAAATAAAATATAAAAGTACAAGGACTTTAGAATGTATTTTGCCTTTTTTCAAACAATACTCTTTCTATGTGGGAGTTGATAGCACCTGCATCACAGTAGGCAGTGTAATAGAAACTTCTAGCAACTGCAAAAAAGGTTTGCTTGGTAAGAGAATCCAGATCTTCTGATGATTTGAAAACTAGTTTCACTAGTTCTTGCATGCTTGCTTCTATTTGGAAAGTTGTCCCAATCACCAAGCTATTCAGTGTTATGCACCCTTGGGCATCTTCTTCTCTAACCTTTCGATTCTGGAATAGTCGAAGCTCGTGGCAGACTTTGCTGGTTGCCTCCATGAGCTCGTGATATCTCGGATGTGAAAATGTCGATTCATCCAATCCGGAGCTCAAATGTAGCGTCTGCAGAAGCAGCCGTGCTTCTGCTTCCCCCAGGTCACCTCCTTCTTCCCATGTCTTTAGCCACTTTTGCCACTGAATAAATAATATTATGAGTTGAGGAAATTTAGGTTATGACATAAAAAATATTGTTATTGAGTTACCTCATTAGACAAGTGCTGATGTATGTCTCTGCCTTGTGTTACTAGTATTTCTGATGAGAGCTGACTTACTGTGTTGATTACAATCTCTACCAATCTTGTTTCATATCTGTCAATTGATATATATGTCATTTTGAAAGCATGCATGCAGTTTTGAACATTTACTAAAACGAAAAAACAAAATATTCCACCCTCATTCCATTTTCATCCTTGAGCATGCTGCTGGATTCAAATTCATCAGCAAACTCACACTTTTGTTCATCACAGAGTTGTTGGGACGCGATTGTTTCAACTAAAATCGGTTTTAGCCCAAGCTAGGCGCTCTCTTGATTTTTCTGGCTCAAATGCAGATGAGGCTGCTATGTAGTAAGCTAGGAGAAGCCTTCTTTCGCTCAACCCAAACTCCGCAAGGTTACAATCTACATACCATCTACAGCACAAGAAAAATAAAATCCAGTATATATATAATGTAGGAAATTAAGTATTCATTATTGAATTTCTTCAACTAGTTCAAAATGTGTTACTTTTGAATGCTCTTCCACTCCAACTGATGAACAACCTGGCAATTTTTGTAGTCTAATTTTGCCATCTCAAGATAAGTATCACAGTTCACATATGGCATCCTGCAGATCAAGAACCAGACGATTAGTATATATATTTATATAGGTATGAGGATTGCAATGTGAAACGATACAGAAGAAATTAAATAATTTACCTGTATAATGTTTTCCCAATCCAAACATCATCATCACCACCATATTGTTCTATGAAGAATCTTGCTTCGAGTCGAGGCAGACTAGCGTAGAATGGCACATCCAATGCATATCCAACCTATCATATCTCATTCCCAGATTTCGAAGATTAGGAAAAAGACATTCAAATTCGACTAGTGCAACTAATCTAGTTAAGGAAGGTGAGTTTTAATTTGTGTGTTGTTTCAATTTAATTCATGTCTTATTTATGCTATAGATGCAGTAATATTCATATTACTGTGTACGTGCACTGATGATATGAAATACGAGGGGAAGAGAATCCTGACCTCTCCCGGAAGGTCTTTGGTAATGATCCATTTGTCTACTATTGCATTATCAACTCTTTTTTGATGCAAGAATTTAGCTGAGTAGTTTCTGGCATCAGCAAGTATGTTTTCTCCATTGAACATGGTTTGAGATGCCCTATACAAGTTATACATTCCTGTAATAGCATTGGTTGATTGCCCTCCTATGCAACAGAATTCTCCTCCTTTCTCAAATTGTTTGAATGCATCTGCATTCCACATAAATAACACACACTAAATTACTTTGAATTTTCTTGAGTTTAATTCAAGAATGCATGCATGCTACAAAGATTATATTATAAGAGACAGATTATCGTTTATATCTCAAATTATTTCCATTTGTCTTGGAAGGTTTGGGCCTATCCCAAATTTTCCAAATACATATATATGTTGGTTAGTAGAGAAAAAAATGATTTTCGGAATAAAAAATGGACTGAAGAGTGTCCTGCAGAAACAAAATTAGAATAAAGATAGTTGTACATCTGACGCCTCTACCTCTGCCCCCTCTCGTACGATGAGTCGTGGCCTGTATGGGGGGAGGAGGAGGGGGAGGTGTGGACCCTCTGGGGGGCGCTCGAGGTGTGACATACCCCACACCCAGTACACTCTCTCCCTCCGAACTCTGAATGGACTCTCCGGGGGCCGTGGGTCCTCTGGGAGACAGAATGGACTGTCTAGGGGGCATGGGACCTCTGGGAGGGGGTGGTGTGGGCCCTTTGGGGGGCGTGGGCCCCCTGGGAGGCGGTGTCGGCTCTCTAGGGGAGGCGTGGGCCCTTTGATAGGCGGGGTGAGCGATCTACGCAGTCGAGCTACAATGATGTTCTCTATCCGCGTAGAAAATGTATCGAACATCTGTCCCACACGATGCATCGCGCGGTCTTCTACAGCTCCAGCAACGGCATCAATAAAGCGATCGAACCAACTATCAGATGACTCCTCCGGATATCGCCCGGGCATTTCGGGCTCTCTACTGCTCTCCTCCTCAGTCCTCCTAGGGCGCTTAGGTCGGGATGCTCAAGGAGGGCTCACTCTAGGATCTGACAGACGATCCTCATCCGAGATCCTCTCACCCACCCCCTGCTCTAAGGGTCCAACACCTTCATCCAGCTCATCAATCAATCGATGCGTATGTGGAGCCTGCTGCTGTGTAGTCCGTGTAGTCCGGGTACTCCTACGAGGCCGTGATGGGCCCACGACGTCAGAGGACCTAGTACATGTCCTCGGGATCACACGGCAAGCCACATCAGTGAGTAACTTCTTCTTAGTGGGCGCTCGAGGTGCGATATACCTCACACCCAGTACACTCTCTCCCTCCGAACTCTGAAAGTATAGTCTCAGAAGCTCATCAGCTGATGGCACCATCAATTGGATATCCACCTGCATCAAAGAATTAACCATGTCAATATTAACACATAAATTTAATATTCTAAATTATTTATATAAAAAAAATTACCTGTCCATCAAAAAATCTAGAGAAATCAACGCTCCGGGATGAGAATGACCACTTCAAGCAGCGAGGTGTGGTCAACTGGCCTCCAATGATGCCCAACCGACGTCCAAGCTCGGGGAAAACCTCACAGGCTCATGTCTGTAAAAACAAATTGTAATATCTTCTGATTAAAATATCAAGTAGATAAAACGTAAATTTAACTAATTTATCATGATAAATTAAACTAATTACCTGAACGGTCCAAACAGGTCCATACCAATGATACGCTCTATCCTTCTCTCTGCCCATAGCCCGTCGAACTCTGTGGATGAGACTCATAAAGTGCATCAGCATCTGAAATGTGTAGCCCCCTCATGGAAAAGAATTTCAAGCATCAACATCTTCCACCAGGGCCCACACCCAGCCATCGATCGCCCGTGAGGGGTCATGGCAAAATAAGATCCGATACACGACCAAGATGTTCGCAATCTTCACGTAGTCTAGAGGGTGATTGGCTAGACGCTTATCCGTGAACTTATCATACATCTGTGTCACAGTCGTCTTCTTCCCCTCAAATAATCGGTAAAAGATGCCTCTGGGCGGAATGAGATGAGCCGCATTCGGATCGAAATTCGACGGCCGAACTATAAACCTGACACCAGTGCGAACTCTGAGGGCCAAAAGCGAAGTGTGGTTCCATTGACATCGAACCAACACTTTCTACCCTCGCGTGCAGGATCCTGGACATGCACCTCATGACAGATCAAGGCATGCATCGCCTTGCGTGCTATACTACCCCCTAAAGTCCAGAAAATGTCCAAAACATCCAGATCTAAACATCTGGATCGTATCTTGACCACCAAAATGCTCTAAGACCTCCCTCATCTGCTCTATTAGCTCCAGCTTCATGTACATCAAAATATTCAGCTTCAGCCTCTGGAGGGGGCGTCTAATCCACTGAATCTAGTATTCACAGTAGAAAGTTAGACTATTATTAAATTATTAAATTAAATTTTTAGCTACATGTATTAAACAGTTATTATTATTATTATTATTATTATTATTATTATTATTATTAATTATTTTTGTTATTTTTATTTTTTACTAATAGTATTAACTAGACGAATATTATTGTTATTATTAGATTATTATTGTTGTTGTTGTTGTTATTATTATTATTATTATTATTATTATTATTATTATTATTATTATTATTATTATTTAAAAGTATTATTATTTATATTAGATGTTTTTGTTGTTTTTATTTTTTACTAATAGTATTAGTTAGACGATTACTATTATTATTATTATTATTAGATTATTATTATTATTATTATTATTATTATTATTATTAAAAAAGTATCATTATTTATATTAATTGTTTTTTTTATTTTTATTTTTTACTACTACTATTATTATTATTATTATTATTTAACCATAACGATTTAACTATTTAATAAAACGATTTAACTATAACGATTTATTAAAATAGGCATAACGATTTATTAAAATAGCCATAACGATTTAATAAAATAGCCATAACGATTTATAAATGATTTAACCATAACGATTTAACAAAACTACTTAAGCATAACGACTTAAGCATAACAATTTAACCATAACGATTTATCTATAACGATTTATTAAAAAAACCAAAACGATTAAATAAAAAGTGCCATACGATTTAATAAAAATAGCTTACCGAATAATTAAAAAAGCAATAACGATTAATTAAAAATAGGCCATAATGATTTCATAAAATTAGCATAACGATTTAATAAAATTTGCTTAACTATTAATTAAAAAAAGCCATAACGATTATCTAACAAAGGTCATAACGATTTAATAAAAATAGCAAAATGATTTGTTAAAAATAGCATAACGAAAGGCCATAACGATTTTTCAAATTAGCATAACGATTAATTAAAAGCTCATAACGAAAGGCCATAACGATTTTTTCATATTAGCATAACGATTAATTAAAAACTCATAACAAAAGGCCATAATGAAATTTTCAAATTGGCATAACGATTTAAACTAATATTCCATAACGATTCATTCAAATTAGTATAACGATTGCTAACAAAAACCATAACGATTTACTAAAATGGTCTCAACGGTTGTCATCTACTTCACTATCGTTACAGATTCATCAACAAAAAGGGTTTACTTTCAACTCAATTGCAAGATCTGACCTATCGTTCAACTATTAAAACATAACAGTAACTGTAACTATTCGACTAACCTCTCCCGTTTCAGCTTCAGACGGTCGGTCTACATCTTCACGTCATTCCTCCATCGTCTTCAAGTCCAGTCCGATGCCGACGAAGATTTTTTTTTTCAGAGAAATAATTTTTTTTTCTTTTTTCAGAGAACACGGCTCAGTGAGAGAGCAGTAGAAACAGGCGAGAATGGAGGAGATGTAAGAGAGAGAGAGAGAGAGAGAGAGAGAGAGAGAGAGAGAGTAGAGAGGTAGTTACAAGAATTTAATATCAATATTAATGGAATTGATTCTCAACAACCCTATTGTTTTTCAAACTGAAATCGAGTTTGGATAGACGAGAGAGATTTTATTCCAAACAAATCTTTTATTATTTTTGCATGGAAAGTACCAATTTGTGTAAGACACTTTTCAGAAAAGTGATGGAATATTCTGATTTGCTCAGTCAAAGTGTTCAGATATAGTACAAATTGCCCATAAAACTAATATAGGCTTATAAGTTGTCCAATTATCCCAATTTTAGAATTAAAGTGTCTAGATAAATTTCTCCCCCGATATATTCCATATCATTTATAATTATATTTGTAATAGATATGAATATACATAGATATAACTTTAATTAGAAATCGAACTTTTATAGGCTATTATGGTAAATTTCATATATCACATTGTTAAATCACATGTTTAATCTATCCTGAATATAAATAATCTATACATATATAAAGTTGAATAGTGAGCCCACCCCAAACCCTACTAAAAAATATTCTCTCTTCTCAGTCCCCATAATCTCTCTTATCATTTTCAATTTCTCTCCACCGCAGAACGACAACAATATATCACCGCGGCTCCCTTCAAATAGTCGATCGAGCACGCACTCTGCCCTCTTCCTTTTCCATCGGTGCTACCTCACCTTCGACCTGCAACATCTCTGTTTTCTTAAGGTAAATTGGTGTTTGGTCGATGAAAAGGGTGAATGGTTGATTTTTTGTAATCTTTTTTTTGCACTTTTTCCCCAAAACACAATAACAGGTCATTGTGATTGAAAATTAGATTATTCACTCTAGTTTATATCAAGCCATAGTTGAATCGGCTTAATTACAGAAGTTGAAAAAGAGCTTGAGGTGAATGAAATTAATTGTAGATGTTGAATAGATTTCATGGTTGTGGTAGAAATGTCTAGAGCTTAATCGATTGAATTGCATGAATACTGAAAAATTAAATTGCATAAATAATGAAAAATTTAAAATTTAATTGCAGGAGTTACAAAAGATTAAATTGCATTAATAATGAAAAATGTAAGATTAATATTGTGATATGAATATATGATCATTGAGACTTGCTCCATGCTTCCTAACTATATATTTGAGCCAACTTGTTAATGTTTATTTATTATTTGATGTTTTCTTGATTTCTTATATGTATCTCTCAGTGTGAATACATACCATAGACCCAAACATTAATACTGTAATGGGAAAGGTGGAACAGACTTAGCTCTCTTAGCTGATCTCTCCTACAAATTTAACCTAATTTTTGGAACAATACTTTTTCTATGTGGGAGTCGATAGCAGCTGCATCACAATAGGCAGTGTAATAGAAACTTCTAGCAATTGCAAAGAAACTTTCCTTGGTAACAGAATCCAAATCTTCTGAGCATTTGGTGAAAACCAATTTCACTAGTTCTTGCATGCCTGCTTCTATTTGGAAAGTTGTCCCAATCATCACCAAGCCAGTTGATGTTATGCACCCTTGGGCAGCTTGTTCTTCTCTAACCTTTCGATTCTGGAATAGTCGAAGCTCGTGGCAGACTTTGCTGGTCGCCTTCACGAGCTGGTGATATTTCGGATGTGAAAATGTGGGCTCATCCAATCCGGAGCTCAAATGTAGCGTCTGCAGAAGCAGCCGCGCTTCTGCTTCCCCTAGGTCACCTCCTTCTTCCCATGCCTTTATCCACTTTTGCCACTGCATAATGTTAATATTATGTAAAGTGCAAATGGGCTGAGAAAATTTTAGTAGCATTAAATTTAGGTATTGTTTTTGAGTTACCTCATTAGACAAGTGCTGATGTATGTCTCTGCCTTGTGCTACTAATATTTCTGATGAGATCTGACTTACTGTGTTGATTACAATCTCTACCAATCTTGTTTCATATCTGTGGAGTGACATATGCATTTATATATGTCATTTTGAAAGCATGCAGTTTTGAATATATACTAAAACAAATTAAAACAAGATATTCCCACCTCCTTCCATTTTCATCCTTGAGCATGCTGTTGGATTCAAATTCATCAACAAACTCACACTTTTGTTCATTGGAGAGTTGTTGGGACGCGATTGTTTCTACTAAAATCGCGGTTTTAGCCCAAGATAACCGCTCTCCTGCTTTTTCTGGCTCGAATGCAGACGAGGCTGCTATGTAGTAAGCTAGGAGAAGGCTTCTTTCACTCAACCCAAATTCCCTCAGATTGCAGTCTCCATACCATCTACAGCCACAAGAAAAATAAAATCCAGTTTTATATAATGTAGAAAATTAAATATTCATTATTGAATTTCAACTATATATAGTCCAAAATGTGTTACTTTTGAATGCTCTTCCACTCCAACTGATGCAGATCCTGGCAATTTTTGTAGTCTAATTTTGCCATCTCAAGATAAGTATCACAGTTCACATATGGCATCCTACAGATGAAGAACGAGGCGATTAGTATATATATATATATATTTATATAGGTATGAGGATTGCAATGTGAAACGATACAGAAGAAATTAAATAATTTACCTGTATAAAGTTTTCCCAATCCAAGCATCATCATCACCACCATATTGTTCTATGAAGAATCTTGCTTCGAGTCGAGGCAGACTGGCATAGAATGGCACATCCAATGCATATCCCACCTATTATATCTCATTCCCAGCTTTTGAAGATTAGGAAAAAGGCATTCAAATTCGACTAGTACAACTAATTTAGTTAAGGAAGGTGAGTTTTAATTTAATTTATGTGTTGTTTCAATTTCATTCATGTCTTAGTTATGCTATAAATGCAGTAATATTCATATTACTGTGTACGTGTACTGATGATATGAAACACGAGGGGAAGAGAATCCCGACCTCGCCCGGAAGGTCTTTGGTAATGATCCATTTGTCTACCATTGCATTATTAACTCTTTTTTGATGCAAGAATTTTGCTGAGTAGTATTTGGCATCAACAAGTATGTTTTCTGCAGGGAACAAAAGTTGAGAAGCCCTATACAAATTATACATATCTGTAATACCGTGGCCCGGTTGCCCTCCTATGCAACAGAATTCTCCTCCTTTCTCAAATTGTTTGAATGCATCTGCATTCCACATAAATAACACACACTAAATTACTTTGAATTTTCTTGAGTTTAATTCAACAATGCATGCATGCTAAAGGATTATATTATAAGAGACAGATTATCGTTTATATCTCAAATTATTTCCATTTTGTCTTGGAAGGCTTGGGCCTATCCCAAATTTTCCAAATACATATATATGTTGGTGGCATGCTAGTTGAGAAAAAAATCGATTTTAGTCACACGGGATATATACGCCTCAGTTCACTTTTGGTACCGATACTATTATTTTTGGTTCCAAATTGAGTAAATATCAATTTTAGTCCCCCTTTTGGCCTCAAAATTCTAGGACCAAAATCGATATTCCTAAACCTATGGTACTAAAACTAAGCAACTTTTTTAAAAAAGGGTCAAAATAGATAGTTTCGGAATCAAAAATAGACTGAAGCGTGTGCTGTGGAACGAAAATCGAAATTTTCTCCATGTTAATTCATTTTCTAATATAATATCACATAATATATGTAACACCACACCACGTCATGTATATATTGATTATATTATTTCATAAATATATATATATATATATATATACCTATAGAAACATCGTAACCATGCAACCGTAAAAGCCTGAAACCCATTGCCGTGTCATCAACGTCCTCAACATTGGTGTTTCTTGCCCACCCAATTCCTTTATTTGTCCAGAATCTGAAATATATCTTAATCAAATTTAATTTAACAACTATATAGTATACTATATAGCCAAGGATGAATAATATATATGTCCAAAACTTTCATATATATATATATATATATATATATATATATAGTAACATATAAATATATACTTACCGGTAAACATACTTCAAACACTCTTCAATTTGAACATGAAAATAGCGAGAAATTCCTAGCCTTTGCAAGCGGTCTACGCACCAGAGATGCTCAAACATGTCGACTGGGTACACGTTTGGAACTAAAACAAAACGTCGAGAAAATTATATTATTCATCCCACAAAAAATGCAGCCGTTGTGATATGTTTTACGTTTGACCCCAAATGATATAGAAAAAAATCCGAGTAAATTACACTTTTGGTTCCGTAAGAATAGAGTCCAAACACTTTTAGTCCCAAAATGTACGGTTTTAGTCCCAAGTTAAATTTTTTCAACACTTTTGGTACCACAGTTTATATTTTAACATTTTAGTCCAAAAAACTAGCGGACTATACTTAACATCCGTTAATACATACGGATTTGATTACAAAAAAATGAAGAGAGAAAAGACAAAACGTCAGATGTGATGATCTTGGTGGCACCGCCTAATTAAGGGTGAAAAAGTAGAGGGATTGTAGTGAAAATTTCAATCCAAAATATGTGTTGTTTTGTCTCCAAAATAGGTACGTACTTAACTGATGTTAAATATAGTCCGTTAGTTTTTGGGACCAAAAGTGTTTAAATTTAAAATGTGGAACCAAAAGTATCGAAAAATTAAACTTCAGACCAAAACTGTGTATTTTGAGACTAAAAGTGTTTTGACCTTATTTTTACACAACCAGAAGGATAATTTACTCAAAAAAATCGTAACATGATTTCATGTGATACCAAAAACGCAATTTACTCAATTAATTATTTACCTCCGCCGTCGAATTTCTGGACAGGCTTGAGTAGGTATCGGAGGCATGCCTGATCCTTGGTGTGGTGGAGGGCGTAGGCGGTCGACGACGGCGAGGATAGAAACGAGCCCTCGAAACGGAAATTCAGCAGTTTCTCCCAAACAAGGCCTTCCATCCCTTCCAAGCTAAAGAGGAGTGATGTTGGCTTTTTGTGCAGTAAATCCATTGGTATATTTCTCAGTTTCAAATCTCTCTTTGCAGTAATATTTTTCATGTATGGAGATTCGTCTGGGATTTCTATTCCTAATTTTTTGGCTATTTGAATGAGTGATGGAAATGCAACTTCAAATCCAATGGACATCATCTCCTCATCTTCATTCTCGAGTTTCTCCATATTCTCTCTCAAGAATCTCAACCCTGTAATGTAGTCAAGTTCATGCAATGTAAAATTTTAAAACTTACACTTTTGTCCGAAAATTTTAAATACATATTGATATCCATGGTTTGCATGTATTAACACTTATAGTACTAGAACGATTTTGGCCTATGCAAATATTGATGTGCACTGTTTGAAATAAATATTTGTACAAATTGAATCGGTTAAAAGCTGGATCCAGAAGATTTCTGGCACAGTCCACATCAATATTTACGAGCCCGAAAAATTATTCTACTGCTAAGTATAGGTTCCAACCTTTGTAGCGAGGACTCTCAAAAAACCCGTGTATATTTTTAATATTAGGAACCCAAATTTTATTAATATTGAAGTATAGAGTTTTTTTTTCTAATATTAGAGATCTTTTTTTTTTTTAATTAGCATTGGGCCCCAAAATATTTAAGACGACCCTGCTTTGTTGCATTATATGAATGGATTGAAAATGAAGTGTAGGTTCTAACCTTTGTGGCATTTTTGAGGATGCATTTTCCAAGTGGTGAGTGCAACAACACATGCTAATGTGTTGAGTATTCTGTCATATAGAAAAAATTTGTGATCCCCCCACGATCCATCCGCCAACTGATTATTGGAGATCCACTCGAGGCTTGTCGGAAACTGCGGCCCGTCGCCGCCTCCGATATCTTCCACCAGAGCCACCCATGCTGTGTCGTAAGGCGATATACTTATTTCACCGTTGTCCATGTTTTGTAGCATCCATCGAATCCTTTTCTCCAGTTGCCGTATCTAGAGAGAGAAAGAGGATTTGAAAATAATTAATTTAAACATAATTTATTGGATTTTTTTATAAAATATTTATTCGAGTGTTTAGATGAAATAGATTTTAAGATGCCAGTATTACTGGTAAATTTGTAATTAAAATAATTCAAATTAATTAAATAAGTTTCTAGAAATAATTAAGACCTTTTATTTTATAGAGAAAACTCAGGGGTTAATTCCCTTTTTTAGCATTTGAGATCCTCTATTTTCAATTTGTGTGTGTCAACTCTACCAAACATCAAAATTAATATCTTTTGGTTTACTATAATTTTACATTATTATTTAAGGTTTATTTTTTAACCTAATTAGGATTTATAATTATTTTTTAATTTATAATTTTCATTTTTTAATTAATATAATTAATTTTTGGGGTTGATTATTCCAAACTTAAGGGATATAATTTTTTAAAAAATTCAATTTTTTGCAATAATTATTAATTTTTATTAGTTATAATATGATAAATTTTATTTTTATAAAAAATATTGTTAACAATATACAATTTTAATGTTGACACACGATTAACACACAAGTTGGGACTTCAAGATATCTACTCCTTTTTTAGAACCTATTAACACCTAATTAACAACTTATTTTGGGATAACAAATCATTAAATCTTAAATCCTTCGATCCAATACATAATTTTTTATTTTATTTTTTGTAAAAAGTAAATATTGCATATATATGTATTATTGAAAAATGAAAACCCACTCTGTACGTCGGTTTCTCTGTACCAATCTCCAAACTTTTATCTGCTCTCACAGCAATTTTTCGACTTTCGTGGATTTCTGAAACAAAAATTTCGTGGATTTAAATAAAGAAGAAAAATTATATACAGATTAAATACCCATTGGATCAAAATAATGTTTTATATAATGTATTTGTAACATTGCATAGGTTGTACTCCCTCACTTTCATAAATATTGATGTTTTAGGTTTTAAAATAAAAAATAAAAATTAAAACATGTGACAAATATACCTCTATATAACCTATTAAGTTATATTTTTGTAATATATATTTATTTCTCTTTCATTGTAATTTGTAGGTGCCTCTATATTTTTCCTTGATTTCTTCAACATATTTATGAAGGAGATTTTATAGGGATAAAATTGGGAGAAATCATGTTAAAAAGTGTAAAGAATCAAATAATTTGCAACAAAATTAAGAGGCTAACTAAAACATTAATCTTTTTGAAAGTTAAGGAGTACGTATATATTTTAGTACTATTGCATGCATTTTATAAAATAATTTGATTATAACTATGAAGCTATGTTTTCATCCATTATCAACATGCATTTAGATCATCATATTGAATAGTTGAAACGAATTCCTAGTTCACCTGAATTAGCATTGCATCGCAAATTGGAGCTGGAAGAAGTAACTAGTAAAGGTCTCGGAAAAACACCTGCACCAACTTTTGTCATTAACAAGAGAGAGATAGAGAGTTTACTTAGTGCGCACTTCGATAGCGATTTTGAATTATTTTCAGAGAGAGAGAGAGAGACGTACAGGCTGTTGGCGGAATACCGGGAGGTCCGGTGGCGCATGATGAGAGGTGGGAGGTGAAGTAGGAAGCAAATGACATGTTTGGTCGAGTGATTAATTAATTTGTCTCCCGCCAAAACACATATATTTATATTTTTTTTTCCACCATAGTTGCATCATTTTTTAATAAATTAAGTTTGTACCTAACTCATTCCCCCCTATTAATATACTTTAGTACAGAATTATAACCGCCGTGATTGCTCAAAGTTGTTACAAATACATTAATAGTAAAATAGACTCTAAAAGTATTGTACTAGGTGATAATTAACTATTGACTTTGAAGCATTTGTACGTAATAGATTCTAATATTATGTTGTAGTTTTTCATGAGTTTGCTTGGAAAAACAATTCATTAAACCCACAATTTTGTTGTTGCAGGCACATTTCTGGTTTCACCATTAAATTTATAATTTTATTAATATTTAATATTAAATAAAATTAATTATAACATAAATAATCATAGTCAACATTTATGAAGAAAAAAATAAATTAAAAAATTATAAATATGAATGTATTTATTTCGTATTATATTATATTTATATATAAAAATATAATATGTATGTATGTATTTACGAAAGAGAGTTTACAGTATAGTGGCGGCGGTCTCTCTTATCAATAATTTTAGTTAATTAGGACCCGCCAACCTCATTTAAGCAAAAAAGAATTTTTTAATCTAAATCTTATATTAGATTTTGTTACGCTATTAATTAGCTGCGCCAACCTCATCTAAGCAAAAATAAAATGAAAAATGTAGCCTAAACAACTTTGCAACCCAAATAATCTATTAGCTACTGAAAATTAGTAGATCTCTAGAGAGAAAAAAAACTATAAATCAAAAGGGCAAAAAGCCCATATAAATACTTTTTTTTTAAAAAAAAATGAGCCCATATAAATAATTAAAACACATATAAATATTGGGAATAACTATAATTAAGTGACGTATCATTAGATTATATCTGGTAAAGTATCATTAACTATGAAGTGAAGTCTTATTAGATATAAATTTGATGAAATATCATTAGATATATATATATCTGATGAAGTATCATTAGCTATGAAATGAAGTATCATTAGCTATGAAATGAAGTATCATTAGATATAAATTTGGCAAAATACATTAACTATTAAGTGAAATATCATTAGATATATATCTGGTGAAGTATCATTAACTGTCATGTGAAGTATCATTAATTATGAGATGAAGTATCATTAACTCGGAAGTGGAGTACGTACAATATGAATACTTCAATTCGCAGTTAGTGATACTTTATTTTATACCTAGTGATACCCGAGTCATTTTATTTTTTAATTATATATTTTATTCAACTTGGATCCGAGTTGAGATTCGTCTAACGTAAGAGACCCGTTAGACGGTCTCAAATAAGTGTAACCCTTTTAGTTAATTAGGACCCGCCAACCTCATTTAAGCAAAAGCGAATTTTGTAACCTAAATATTATATTAGCTTTTTGTTACGCTATTAATTAGCTGCGCCAACCTCATTTAAGCAAAAATAAAATGAAAAATGTAGCCTAACTCATCTATTAGCCGCCAAAATAATTTTGCAACCCAAATAAACTATTAGCTACTGAAAATTAGTAGATATCTAGACAAAAAAAAACTATAAATCAAAGGGGAAAAAAGCCCATATACAAACCCTTTTTTTTAAAATGAGCCCATATAAATACTTAAAACACATAAATATTAGGGAAATTCTTAACACAATCCTCGTTTTTCTATTATTTCCATCAAAATAATTTAAAAAACATCTTTCTTTATTCTTCCAACAAGTTCCATTGTTCAATTGAGTATGTTGACTGTTGATATTTTGTTTTAGTTTTGGTCGGTAATATGTTTTCATTATTAATATTTATTGTCTATTGATTATTGGAATAGAGTTTTAATTTTTTGTGTTAACTATTATGATATTGGTTTGAATATATTAATAAAAATCATGTCTAGCTAGCTACCATCTAATAAATAGAAGCATGAAAGTGAATATGAAAAATTAAGAGTAAGATCGCCTCAAGTCCCCAAATTTCTTAATATGTGGCCCTAGTTATCGACTACTCTTACACACAAACTTAAAACATATCAAATTTATCATATCATAAATAATATTGGCATAAAATTCACAGTTTAGCTAATCTGTCTAATCTAATTTTTCGAACAAAACTTTGTGTATGTGGGAGTCGATAGCAGCTGCATCACAGTAGGCAGTGTAATAGAAACTTCTAGCAATTGCAAAAAAGCTTTGCTTGGTTTGAGAATCCAAATCTTCTGAGCATTTGGTGAAAACCAACTTCACTAATTCTTGCATTCTTGCTTCTATTTGGAAAGTTGTCCCAATCACCAAGCCAGTTGTATGTGCAACTTCTTCTCTAACCTTTCGCTTCTGGAATAGTCGAAGCTCGTGGCAGACGTTGCTGGTCGCCTCCATGAGCTCGTGATATCTCGGATGTGAAAATGTTGATTCATCCAATCCGGAGCTCAAATGTAGCGTCTGCAGAAGCAGCCGTGCTTCTGCTTTCCCTAGATCACCTCCTTCTTCCCATGTCTTTACCCACTTTTGCCACTGAATAAATAATATTATGAGCTGAGGAAATTTAGGTTATGACATAAATAATATTGTTATTGAGTTACCTCATTAGACAAGTGCTGATGTATGTCTCTGCCTTGTGTTACTAGAATTTCTGATGAGAGCTGACTTACTGTGTTGATTACAATCTCTACCAATCTTGTTTCATATCTGTCAATTGATATATATGTCATTTTGAAAGCATGCATGCAGTTTTGAATATTTAGTAAAACAAAAAACAAAATATTCCAACCTCATTCCATTTTCATCCTTGAGCATGCTGCTGGATTCAAATTCATCAGCAAACTCACACTTTTGTTCATCACATAGTTGTTGGGAGGCGATTGTTTCAACTAAAATCGCGGTTTTAGCCCAAGCTAGGCGCTCTCTTGATTTTTCTGGCTCGAATGCAGATGAGGCTGCTATGTAGTAAGCTAGGAGAAGGCTTCTTTCACTCAACCCAAATTCCCTCAGATTGCAGTCTCCATACCATCTATAGCCACAAGGGAAATTATAAAATCCAGATCATATAATGTAGGAAATTAAATATTCATTATTGAATTTCAACTATATATAGTCCAAAATGTGTTACTTTTGAATGCTCTTCCACTCCATCTGATGCAGATCCTGGCAATTTTTGTAGTCTAATTTTGCCATCTCAAGATAAGTATCACAGTTCACATATGGCATCCTGCAGATCAAGAACCAGACGATTAGTATATATATATATATATATATATATATATATATATATATATATATATGCAATTGAATTTATTCCTACTCAAGCTACTCAGTTCTGCTGTATTAAGACACAAAATGAGACTCAATAAGTGAATTAGAAGATTTCTTGGATAATGAACTCATCCCCCTTTGGTCCAGCTCTAGTTTCTCTGTCTAAAAACCTAAAGAAAGTTATGTTTAACCAATTGTATGTATGAGGAATATTTCAAAATAAAATGATACAGTAGAAATAAACTACCTGTATAAGGTTTTCCCAATCCAAACATCATCATCACCACCATATTGTTCTATGAAGAATCTTGCTTCGAGTCGAGGCAGACTAGCGTAGAATGGTACATCCAATGCATATCCCACCTATTACATCTCAAATTCCCAGCTTTTGAAGATTAGGAAAAAGACATTCAAATTCGACTAGTGCAACTAATTTAGTTAAGGAAGGTGAGTTTTAATTTAATTTGTGTGTTGTTTCAATTTCATTCATGAATGAAATTTATGCTATAGATGCAGTAATATTCATATTACTGTGTACGTGTACTGATGATATGAAATACGAGGGTAAAATAATCCGGACCTCGCCCGGAAGGTCTTTGGTAATGATCCATTTGTCTACTATTGCATTATCAACTCTTTTTTGATGCAAGAATTTGGCTGAGTAATTTCTGGCATCAGCAAGTATGTTTTCTCCATTGAACATGGTTTGAGAAGTCCTATACAAGTTATACATTCCTGTAATAGCATGTGTTGATTGCCCTTGAAAACAACAGAAATGCATGCACTTTTCTCAAATTGTTTGAAAGCATCTGCATTCCACATAAATAACACACACTAAATTACTTTGAATTTTCTTGAGTTTAATTCAAGAATGCATGCATGATGCATGCTACAAAATTATATTATAAGAGACAGATTATCGTTTATATATATCTCAAATACATATATATATTGGTGGCATGTTAGTTTGAGAAAAAAGTTCGCTTATAGTACTGATATTATCATTTTTTTGTTCTAAGATGAGTAAATATCAATTTTAGTCTCGCTTTTGGCCTTACAGTCATGGGGCCAAAATTGATATTTTTAAACCTATAGGACTAAAACTAAGTAACTTTTTTATAAAATGACATAAATAGATAATTTCGGGATAAAAAACGGACTGAAGCGTGTTCTGTGGGACCAAAATCGAAATTCCCTCCATGTTTGTTAGTTCATTTTCCAATATAATACCACATAATATATGTAGCACCACAACACGTCATGTATGTATTGATATATTATTTCATAAATATTAATATATATATATATATACCTATAGAAACATCGTAACCGTGCAACCGTAGAAGCCTGAATCCCATTGCGGTGTCATCAACGTCCTCAACATTGGTGTTTCTTGCCCACCCAATTCCTTTATTTGTCCAGAATCTGAAATATCTCAATCAAATTTAATTTAACATCTATATACTATATATATATATATAGTCGGAGGTAGAGTCATTTTAGGCTCTATATCATAGTCCATCGATTCAGGATCTGAAAGATAATGTAGTTTATCAATTCAGGATTTGAAAGATGAAAATTTTCAATCAAAACCTCAAAAATCTTGAATTTTGATTTCTTTTTATTTTTTAATTAATTTTATATTAACTTCTAATGAAAAATCATTGATTAATTATCTATAAAATCTAATAAAGATATTGTTAAAATTAATTGAAGAATAAAAAGAAATCAAAATTCAATATGATTTTTGAGGTCCTGAATTAAGAATTTTTCATCTTTCGGGTACATGATTGAGAGTTTACATCTTTGGGATCGTGAATTGATAGATTTTCCAACTTTCAGGTCCTGAATTGATAATTATCCTAATAATAATAAAGGATAATATACACGCTCGTACCTGTAAACATACTTCAAACACTCTTCAATTTCAACATGAAAATATCGAGAAATTCCTAGCCTTTGCAACCGGTCTACACACCAGAGATGCTCAAACATGTCGACAGGGTACACGTTTGGCACTAAACAAAACGTCAAACAACTAATTAGGTCAAATCCGTCACACAATAATTGCCTAGTGCGACCAATTTATTTGCGAGAAAATTATATTATTCATCCCACAAAAAATGCACCCTTGCAAAATGCTTTTACTTTTGACCCTAAATGATATAAAAAAAAATTCAGAGTAAATTATATTTTTGGTCCATAAATATAAGGTCAAAATACTTTTATTCCCAAATTATACAGTTTTAGTCTCAAGTTTAATTTTTTCAACACTTTTGATCTCAAAAACTAACGGACTATATTTAAAATCCGTTAATACATACGAATATGATTACAAAATGAAAAAAAAAAAAACATGAGATGTGATGATCTTGGTTGCACCGTCTAATTAAGGGTTAAAAAGTAGAGTGAATGTAGTGAAAATTTCAATCCAAAATATGTATTGTTTTGGGTCCAAAATAGGTACTATAAATAGATGTTAAATATAGTTGGTTAGTTTTTGGGATAAAAAATGTTGAAATACAAGTTGTGGAACTAAAAGTGCTTGAAAATTAAACTTGGTACTAAAAGTATTTTGACCATATTTTTACGGAACCAAAAGTGTAATTTACTCAAAAAAAATCCTAACATGATTTCATGTGATACCAACAACGCAATTTACTCAATTAACTATTTACCTCCGCCGTCGAATTTCTGGACAGGCTTGAGTAGGTATTGGAGGCATGCCTGATCCTTGGTGTGGTGGAGGGCGTAGGCGGTCGACGACGGCGAGCAGAGAAACGAGCCGTCGAAACAGAAATTTAACAGCTTCTCCCAAACAAGGCCTTCCATCCCTTCCAAGCTGTGGAGGAGTGATGTTGGCTTTTTGTGCAGTAAATCCATTGGTATGTTTCTCAGTTTCAAATCTCTCTTTGCAGTAATATTTTTCATGTATAGAGATTCGTCTGGGATTTCTATTCCTAATTTTTTGGCTATTTGAATGAGTGATGGAAATGCAACTTCAAATCCAATGGGCATCATCTCCTCATCTTCATTCTCGAGTTTCTCCATATTCTCTCTCAAGAATCTCAACCCTGTTATGTAGTCAAGTTCATACAATGTAAAATTTTAAAACTTACAAATTGATATCCAAAGTTTGCATATAATACTTACAGTACTAGAACAATTTTCGCCCATCCAAATCTTGACGTGGACTGCTTGAAATAAATATTTGTACAAATTGAATCGGTTAAAGGCTGAATCCAGAAGATTTCTAGAGCAGTCCACGTCAACATTTACGAGCCTGAAAAATTATTCTAGTGCTAAGTACATGGTTCCTTGTATGTGGTAGGGCCAGTGATGAGTTGTGTGCGAGAAGAGCTCCCGTACGGGACCCTCAAAAACCGTATATTTTAATATTAAGGGCCCAAATTTATTAATAAATTAGAGTATAGTGTTTTTTTATTAGAAGCTAAATTTTTATAAATTTAGCGCAAAGCCCCAAAAATATTTAAGACAACCTGCTTTGTTGCATTATATGAATGGATTGAAAATAAAGTGTAGGTTCCGACCTTTATAGCATTTTTGAGGATGCATTTTCCAAGTGGTGAGTGCAACAACACATGCTAATGTGTTGAGTATTCTATCATATAGAAGAAATCTGTGATCTCCCCACGATCCATCGGCCAACTGATTGTTGGAGATCCACTCGAGGCTCGTCGGAAACTGCGGCCGACCGCCGCCGTCGATATCTTCCACCAACGCCACCCATGCAGTGTCGTAGGGCGATACGCTTATCTCGCCATCGTCCATGTTTTGCAATATCCATCGGATCCTTCCCGCCAGTCGCTTTATTTTCTCTAAAGACCATTTATTAATTAATATATCAATTAATATTCCATGAAAAATATTGATATATGGCCAAAGTAGGTTACATAAATAGTTCTACAAAAAATTAATCTAAAATTGTCATAAAATTTCTTGAAATTATGGCAAAAATGGCCAATATTGTGCACTTTTGAAAGCTTTTAATTTGGTTCTCTTATCCTTCAAGATTTTCTAGTCCACTTTTTATAGTCCCGTTTTATATCTCACTTTGAATTTATTAGTTTTTTTTCTTATTTTTTTTTTTCAATTCTGATTCTTTTACGTGCTTTGGTATGGTTTTACAATTATTAATTAGATTTTATTTTACCACATTAAATTAGGATTTTGTAAATTTCCTAGTTAATAAGGGTTGATTATTCCATGATTAGGGTATATAATATTTTTTTAATTTTTAACCAGTAATGTTAATTGTGATTGATCATATTATAATGATTATTATTTTTATAACAAGCATTATAAAAATGGTGAATTTGATAGTGAGACACAAGAGTGGGATATGAAAATTGGATTACAGGATCTCATCTAGTTAATTATATTGTAGTACCTAATTTTTGGGATTGTTAACACTTTTATCTCAACTCTTAAAAATTACATATGAATATCCAACGTTTGCATAATCGAATGAATGTAGCACGATAGCAAATTTCTGCCATTGAAAATTCAATGTGGCTTGTCGGAATTTATGTGTATATTAGTTGGTTATATATATACCAGATTCTGGCAAGCCATGTTGAAAATATTCTCATACAAGATTATGTAAATATCGGACATGCATGTAATTTTGAAATGTTGGGGCAAAAATATTAGTTAACGCAAAGTTGAATACTAAAAAAAAAATCCAAACAAACTCTCCAGAAGAAGTACCATCCGTAACACTAAAAAAAATTACACAAACATCCAAATTTATCACTCGTAAGTCGTAATTTTAGAAGTAACAGGTCTGCTACTTGTCTTATATCATGAGTTTATTTAAACTAAATTAGGATTTATTTCACCTCAATTAATGTCTAGAGTTTAAGGATTTATGGTTTAGGATTCTTTTAGGGTTTAGTGTTTTTTAGTGATTATATAATTTTTTGAGATTTTTTGGGGGTTTATTTAGGAGGTTTTTTTTTTTGGTTTATTATTCTCAATTATGGCATATATTTAATTTGAAAAAAAATAATTGTCTAACACAGTACACGAGCCAACGTATTAGTATCGGGTAAGTGCATTACGCGAGTCACCATGTCAAAAAAATTAAATTAATCCACTTTAAAGGGTTCACTAATTCCATTTTAGGAGTATATATTTATTTTAAAAAAATTAATTATCAAGTGCAGTGCACTTGAGTTTAAGGGATATATAATTTTTGGGAAAAAATTAAAATGGAAAAAATAAACAAAAGGACAAATCAGGAAAAAAAAAAAAAGACAGGCGCGAGGCATTATACTCAATTTTTTGGTGCACCTAATGCACAAGGGGACTAGCCCAAAATAAAAACGGCTACTCCCATAATTGAGATATTAAAATTATATTTTATCCACTATTTTTACATTTACAAGTTCTCAAGGAAGACAAGTATAAAATTAAACCTAAAAAACACACGCATACAGTGGGAGATACATAAATAAATCTTGTAGGGGAGGGTGACGAAATTATATTGTCCATAAAAAAGTCCAAGCAATAAATCTTTCACAACCTCGGATCACTAACAATAGCGATTGGATTTAATTCTACTTTTGAACTCAAGGTCAATTTTCCACTAATTCATTAGGACTAGATACATGAGAAGCGGAGGAAGATACACCCTTACTATTTTTTTTTATTTTTTATTTTTGGAAAAATCTCTCCTTATTATCTATATTTAAAAAAATCAAAACAAATTAATACAAATAAATGAATAATGATATTGAATCACAGTGCACAATAAATGTAAACTCAAAATGAATTTACAAATAATACTGTAACAATTGTCAGATTCAAATCCCTAAATTAATCCTTAAAGTTTATGTTTCAAAATTCTAATCCAAGTCTAGGTTAATATTATGTAGACAATACTAATATTAAAACAATAATGTCAAAGTAATAATCTAAACAATTGAAAAATTAATCTAAGGTAATATTCGAATCCCTGATTCGTAGTTCAAATAACTAGTTCAATTCAACCCTAAATTCATAATTCTCTAAATGAATAATAAATAAAACAATAAAACTATACATATATCATAAAAGAGATAGGACTTCTTACCTACTTCGCCGTTGTCCGACGCAGCTGGAGAGAGCGAGAGAGTGTCGTGAGGCGGAGCAGTGCCGCCACGACACTGGTGCAGCTGAGCTGGAGCAGCGAACGGTTGAGGGAGATGAGAGAGATTATAATTTTCTTATTTTTTGTGTGTGTTATTTTGTTTATGGGTTTGTATATTGGGTAATTACTCTTTAAAACCCCTATAGGACTTTTTAAAATAATTAATTATTAAATAAAAGTTAACTATTGAAATATAATTATAAACTCTAACTGAGTATAATGAATGATAATTAACACGTGTAAAAATAAACTAAAGCACAATAAATTGATATAAAAAAATGAAAAAAAAAACTAATAAATTTAATATTACAATATTGAGACCATCTATTTTTGGTAAGTGTCAAATTCAAATTAATATAAATCTCTTTCATTAATTAACCAGATTAATATCAGTGTACGTCCTTACCTCGATTACTACCTCTAGCCTTTGCTCTGAATCGCGAAATGGAGGTGGAAATAACTCGTGAAGATCTGGGAAAAATATCTGCACCAACTGTTACAACTTACTTACTTGTGTGAAATTGAAGAGAGAGAGAGAGAGAGAGAGAGAGAGAGAGAGAGAGAGAGAGAGAGAGAGAGAGAGAGCAATACATACAGTCTGTTACCGGAATATCGGATCCGGTGGTGCTTGATCGGAGGACGGAGGTGACGTTAGAAGCAAATGCATACATGCTTTCTTGAATGATTATTTTGAAGATGATCACTTTAGAGAAAATAATGTTTATAGAGAAGAGGTGGATGCATGGAAGATGGGATTCTTCGTTTATTTAAAGGTCATTTGTATACGATATTTCTTATTACATCAAATATTTTACTATTAATAATGAATATTAAATGTGTAATAGTGATCTAAATATAGCAAATTAAATCTCTATAAATTAATTAGTGGGATTGGGACCATAAGATTTTAGACAAATTTATTGTATAGTGATATTAATTAATTCATTAATTAATATTTATTAATTTAAAGAGTGTTTTCATGAAATTAAGGGGGTGTATTCAATTGAGATTCTGTAGGATTTCGTTGGACTTTTAAAATCCGAGTGTATTCAATCCAAATTTTTAAAAGTCTTTAAAAATCCAGAGGTATTCAACATAGATTTTAAAATGTCTATAAAAATCCAATTGTATTCAAAACTGCATGGACTTTAAAAAGTCATGGATTCTATTGGATTTCACCTCAAAATCACGTAAAAAATACAAAGGATGAAATTCGATATTTGGACACGAGATTTTGATGGATTCATAAAACCCGGCGCGCGTTGTACTCTAGCGGCCGCTGAATTCAGACCCCCCATCGCGGTGTACCCCAGCGGCCGCTGAGGGTGCTCCAGCGATCGCTGGCTTCCAACAGTTGATGGGAGTAAATCGGTCAATTTCCCAGCGACCGCTGAGGTCCAGCGGTCGCTGGGCTTAAGTCGGCCGTATCCATATATAATTACACATATATGTATATGTATATTAATTATAATTTTATTTTTAAATTTCATCCATATTATTTTTATTTTTATACTAATGTTAGTTGGACCCTCTTCTTGTGTGTGTGTGTGTGTGTGTTCACTCTTTAAATCAAGGCAAAACCCTATTTTGGGTCCCTGTACTTTTAAATTTTTTCGAATTGGGTCCCTCTACTTCATTTGGTTAAAATGAAGTCCTTATACTATCAATTTAGTTAAAATGAGGTCCCTGTACTATGAATTTAGATAAAATCAAGTCCTTGAGGGATTTGATTTCATCTAAATTAATAGTAGAGGGACTTGATTTTAACTAAAATTGATAGTATAGGGACACAATTTAAAAAAAAAAATAAAAATTGAAAAACTAAATAAACAACAATAAAAAAAATATATATATTGAATTTTTTAAATATAAAATATATTTAAAATTTAAAAAATAAATTTAATTATTTTTTTTATAACCACTATAATTTTATATTTTGATTTTGATTTATTATTTTTTGAAAAAAAAATCAAACAAAAGTTTTAAATTTTGTTTTTATTTAATTGATTGTTTTATTTAACTATTGTTTGATTATTTTTTTAATTTACTCTTTTGAAAAAAAATTAAAATTGCATAATTTTATAAAAATTAAATTATTTATTTTTTGCAATTTATTTTTAAAATTAAAAACATGAATAAAAAATTAAAGTATTTTTTATTTAAAAAAATAATAAATAAAACATAAAATTACATTGGTTTCAAAAAATTAATTAAATTTATATTTTATTTTTAAATAATTTTTTACTTAAAAAATTAATTTATATTTATTTTATTATTTTTTCAATTTTTATTAATTTATTTTTAAGAAAAATGAATTTTTATTTTTATTTTTAAATTGGATCCTTGTATTATCAATTTTCGTTAAAATCAAATCCCTCTACTATTAATTTAGATAAAATTAAGTCCTCCAAGGACTTGATTTTATCTAAATTCATAGTACAGGGACCTCATTTTAACTAAATTGATAGTACAGGGACTTCATTTTAACCAAATGAAGTAGAGGGACCCAATTCAGAAAAAATTAAAAGTACAGGGACCCAAAATAGGGTTTTGCCTTAAATCAAATATATTTTTCGAAGACAAGAGTTTTAAAGTCTTCTACACTTCTTTTATTGTATTTTTTTATAATTATGACTATATTCACTTATTCCGGTAAAACTATCTTAATACAACTCAACTTTAGCTGGATTTTAATTCTTATTCAAAATTGGCAAATCACAAAAATCATAATTCGTGACTTCCATAACAGATTGAATTATTTAAATCATTATGCAAAAGTGGTCCATTTATTATGCAAGACCATGACTGAGCAGAAACAACTACTGCCAAAAATCATTTTCACTCCACACATAACACAAACAGAAAATCAATATTAAAATTGAGAAGAAAAGTAACTTAATTGGAATACAAAAGAAACTTGAGGGAAACTAATTAAATAGTCTACAAAATATAATTAAGAGAAACGGTGCTCTTTTTTTTACTTCGTTTCTCGCTTTATCGCGGTGGAGCTTGAAATTTGATCATTGCCTATAATTAGTCATGTTAACATAATAATTCACTTGGATGAATTGTAATTATTCCCAACGGATGCTGGCTTCCAGCGGTCGCTGGTTTTAATTTAGCCCTCCGCTGGCTTCCAGCGGTCGTTGGGTTATATATTCAGCGCTCGCTGTGTCCTAGCGACCGTTGTAAAGAAAGATTTCAAATCCATTAAAATCATCCAAAATCCGTCTGAAATTCATACCATGTGGAGTCTATGAATTTAATAAATCCATTGACTTTTTAAAGTCCTTTAAAATCTAATAAAATTTCAATTGAATACATCCCCTAAATTTTGTTTACATCAAAAGTCATCGCATCTTTTAATTTATGTACAAATTTATTAAATCGATATTAAAATAAATTCATTGTAGCTTAGAAGAAATTTTAGCTGCCATTTTTGGAAATAATGTTGATGATGAAGATGGAAATGATACAGTACCTTTGGAATCAGTTACACATAAAGGAAACACTTATCGCGTCTAGAATTCTTCACTCTTTTTTGATGCAGTACTAGTTTGAGAACAAAACACAAGAACTTTTGGATACAGTAAGAAAAGTTAGAAATGAACTCCAACTATATTTAAATTAAAAAAAAAATAACCATAGAATCATATTTCACGAAAGTAACTTAATTACATTTGCACTTATCGCGTCTAGAATTATTCACTCTTTTTTGATACAGTACTAGTTTGAGAACACAACACCAGAACTTTTGGATGCAGTAAGAAAAGTTAGAAATGAACTCCAACTATATTTAAATTTTTTAAAAAAAAAAACAACCCTAGAATCATATTTCACGAAAGTAACTTAATTACATTTGTAGTTTTAAATTGGAATTATTAATTTATGATATTGAATGGATCTTATATTTATATATGGATTTTTCAAAATTATATTATATTATTATCTTATCGATATTTATGATTTTTTAACCGGCTGAAGTCGGGACCGGAGAAAAAGATTGTCTTAATTTATTGATGTTTTACTATATCACTTTCTTTGTTTTGAATAGTTGGGGAATGAGAGTTCGACTCGAGATCTCTCTCTTGTATACGGGATGAGATCATCTCCTGCAATTTTTGTGTTTTATTTTATACTCCACACTCAATATTTTTTTTAAATTTCAATTTATTGTACTTTAATTAGTTTAATTTTATACTTATTGTTTTTTTGTTCATCCTATCCAATTACAGTGTATCATATATATTTTTTAGTTTTTATTTATCAAATAATTAATTATTTGAAATTTTAAACACTAAAAAATTATAATAAACACTAAATAAATAGTGTAAAATTGAACTATACACCAAGAAATTAAAATTAAATTGAAGATTTTTTTTTCTAAAAAGAAATCGAGGTAGAGCCGTAGAGTGGCGTAGAACGGCACATCCAATGCATATCCCACCTATTTGTAGAAACGCGCGACTGTTAAAAAATAGCAAGATTTAGTGCCGTACAACTTAATGAGTGTATTTTTGGTCAACTTCACAAAAAAGAATAAAAAAATCACTTAGGCAAAATGGCTAAATGTATATTTCACACCCTGTTTTTATTTATTTATTTGGGACCATGTAGGTTTAATTTTAGATGTGTCGTTCTTAAAAACTATATAAATGAGCTTAATCGCTGTAATGTGATAGTTTCCTTTTCTAGCATGGAAAACGATTGGATATAGAAAAAAAAAAAGAGAGAGAGAGAGAGAGAGAGAATCATTTTCATCATTTTCATCATATTTAATTTGTAATATTTTCTCAATAAAATTTTTAATTAGCGTAAGATCATCATGGTTCAATATTTACGATTTTCATTTTTAGAAGTATATTTCCAAAATGTACAAATTAAATCGTACTATCTTCCACACTTGCTTGTACCATATATAGATGTGAATTCTATCTATCTATCTATGTATGTATCTAGCAAAAGGAATTAAAAAAAAAAAAAAAAATCGTATAGTCCACATTGCCTATCCCAGTATTGTGTCTCATTATTAAATTTAATATTTAACAAATATTTATTACAAAAATAAAAATTATTATAGTATAATCAATCATAATTAACATTTATTGCTAAAATTTGAAAATTTTAAATTTATATACCCTAATTTTGTAATAATAAACTCTATTAATCAATTATATTAATTAGCTAAAAAAATAAAAAAAATATAAACCCAAATGTGATTTAATGAACCCTAAATAATAATTATAAAATTAAACTAAGCCAAAATAAATTGAAGTTGAAGAAAAAAAGTATGAAAATCTAATAAAAATCAAAATGTTCCAAAATCTCATATTTACTAATCCCTTATCGAGATCATATAATAATTTGACTAAAAATTGTCAGAAAGCCAACACTTGGCCATAAGAGATCATGAAACTTCAATTTTTTTTAAAATCCAGCAAGCACATTTGACACTATGAGATCCTCAAAATTAACTTTAAAATTAGAGAGAAACGAGAAATCTAAACATTAATTACTTGGGTTTTTAATTTTGCAATTTATTTAAAATTATTGGATCAAAAATCATTTTCAAAAATTTCACCCATGCAATCTTTGTTTTTTCAGTCAACTCTTCTCTTTCCTTGTTTTTCATGTTTTATAATATTTAATTAAAATGTTCAGAGTTACTACAAAACATTTAATTAAGCTGTTGATTTGTTAAACATGTACACATATTCATGGATTAATAATTTCACATATACAAAGATACAACATCTCGCCCAACATTAGGTATATATTTATGGTTAATTTTTTAATCCCAATCCCTACCATCCAATTCACTCACCATATATCTTTATTTCAACCATTATATGTGTAGCATACATTTTTTTTATTAAATACGAGTGTGTGGCCGTACATAACTTTTTTAAAAGGGCTAATTTTTTACCATTTTTTCCATCTAGCTTTTCCTTTAAATGCTTTTCCCAATTCAACAATTTAAAATATACATTTTCTTAAAAATGTTAGAACTTTTTATTCAGGCCATCAATGTGGCAGCACAGCGTTTTGTCAACTATCACATATCATCACTCTTGCATGAAACTGAAGCATATATATAAATTGTGACATGACCATTGAGACTTGCGCCATGATTCCTAACGATTTGAGCCAACTTGTTAATGTCAAATTTATTTCTTATTGTAACTAACAATGGTCAGAGAGAGAGAGAGATTTGTTTGGATATTTTCATATCATTAAAGATATAAAATTACATTAATATTTTTTTTTGTTTATAATTTATCTATTAAATTAGTAATTATGATATCTTTCCTAATTTTAATCTCAAACCATTCATCCATACAAATTAAAAGGTTATGATTTATTCCTAGTTCTCACACGGAGAGTAATCTTCATTATAACCAATCCCTACATATATGTGTGTGTGTGTGATTTGAGATGGGCACTTTTCTTCGTGTGAGAACGGAGCACTATATTTATTTTATTATAATTTTATTATTTATGTTCTTGTATTTTTGTGCTATTTTTTTTTATTGCTTATCTTGTTGTTGTGTCCAATTAGTATTTAATGGAAATAAATTAAAAATTTGAAAAAAAAAAAAAAGATTGGTGTGGAATATACAAAGTCATCCCATATGGAGAAAAAATGATGGTCTTAGTAATGAAAAATATGTGGTGATGTCCAATTTGTATTTAATGG
This sequence comes from Perilla frutescens, assembly GCA_026008535.1. NCBI lineage: Eukaryota > Viridiplantae > Streptophyta > Magnoliopsida > Lamiales > Lamiaceae > Perilla > Perilla frutescens. The sequence goes on from BRKX01000018.1 coordinate 45,564,803, forward strand.
AAATAAATTAGACATTTGAAAAAATGATTGATATGGATTGTTTGTCCCTTTGGGGATGGCCTAGTGGTGGAATAGTGTTATCTTGAGACCAAATGTCTAAAGTTCGAATTCCACCACCAACACCACTAGGTGTAAGCTTGTCACACATGGCCTGCCAAGTGTGGTTTATCTCCCATGTGTGGTTTGGAGGCTATTTGTAATACCCCGTAAATTAATTACTGCTTAATTGCAGTAAATTGTTGCAATTACTATTTAGTATAGTAATTTCCAGTCAGATTAGGGTCGAAAGTATCTGTTAGGTTCCATGGAATTCAAGATCAATTAATTCCCATAGGTGAATTAATTATTTCAGTTAGGGTTTAATCCTCTTTTTAGTTATGGAAAGCCGGAATTGCAATTTCAGATAAATTCAATTCCTATTCTTTTAAATTTGCGGTGTGTGTTTATCGTGAATATTCAGATAAATATTTTTAGGACTAGGAGAATCAGATATTCTCTAGTCATTAGTGTTTAAATTCAGATAATTTAAACAGGGTGATTTAAAATCCGAGAGAATTAGATATTCTCTAGTTCGGACGTTTTAATGGTCGAGAAATTAAAACCAGTATTTCGAAGTGGTATTTTAAAACCAAATAATTTTAGATAATTTATTGTTTCAAAGTAAGTGTATTATTTTTAGCAATATCAGTTTAAGTTCGGGATTTTTCCGAAGACGGAAAATATCACGATAGTCGAACAATCGGTATTTGAACCGGGTAGTTGATTAGTCAAGCCAAGGCATGCTTTTCCCCTCACCTCACCCCATGCCCCCACGTTTTTTTTCCTTTTCCCCAATAGCCAAGCCATACTACAAAGTGATTTTGGCAGATGAGGGACCCGAGCTACACCAAAAGTTGAGAGAGAGAAAAAGGCAAAGCAGCCTCACTTCATCATCTTCCATACACCTCTTCATTTCATCTTCTTCACCAAGTTTTCGAGAGGGCGAGGGAGATGAAATAGCAGTCACTTGTTCCAGCCTTCTTCTTCCATCGTCAACCCCATTCAAGCTCTTTTCATCTTCACTCCATTGTTGTTTTGAAAGGTATTTTCGAAAATCATGAGCTATATATAAACATATATTTTCAAATCTAAGCTTAAGAAGTATATGTGTGGACTTTTGGTGTTTTAAATAACGTTAATGTTTAGAAAATTAGTTGGATATGTGCAAGCATGTGTAGTCCAGTTTGAGATGTTTTGAGGTGATGAAAGCTTGGTATTTGAACTGAAATAAATCAGTCCTAGCTTAGGCTAATCAGTTCCGGACTGAAGCTCATCAGTTGACTGATGAAGTGAATCAGTTGAAGAATCAGTTTTGGGAGAAAAACTAATATGTTGGACTGATCAGTTTTGTGATCAACTTTGGAAATCAGTTCTGACCGATCACTTCTGGATATCAGTTTTGGAAATCAGTTGACCGATCAGTTTTGGAAATCAGCTGACCGATCAGTTCTGGAACCAGCTGATTGATCAGTTCTGGAAATCAGCTGACTGATCAGTTCTGGGAATCAGCTGAGTGATCAGTTCTGGGAACCAGCTGACTGATCAGTTCTGGAAATCAGCTGACTGATTCAGAGTTTGTTTGGAGTTCGCGCAGACGGCGCGCTGCGCAGCTTGGTTCGGCAGTTTCGCCACCCTTCAGTAAAACGAGCATAACTCCCTCGTTAGACATCGTATTGAGCCGTCGTAAATTTTGCCGGAAACTAGACTTTCCAATGGTATATGCCTCATTTTCTAATTCATTCTGAGTAAATTACAAAAAATTGTCAAAGTTAGGTCACGTGATTTTCTTTCGGAAATTCTGGCAGTTCTGCCACCTTTCAATAAATCGGGTATAACTTTTTCGTTACTAATCTTCTTGAGTCACTGTAAATTCTGTAAAATTCTATACTTATGTGGCTTTCCAGAGGTATAGGGAACATCACTTGCACCTTAGCGAGTCAAAGCAGAAAATTCTGTAGAGATGGGTGATGTGCAGAGTGTTATCAGTTTATGAGCTTAAATGTTGACCTTGGTTCTAGTATCAAATTGTGTTGGATGTTGAGGTATTTTGATACCTTAAATGATGAAGATGTATATCTTAAGATGTTTAAGAGCTGGGGTCGAGATCAACCCTTAAGCTAAGAAGAATCTAGAACGGATACTAGACCCTAATAGGCCTTCAATTTCATGTTGAGTCCAAACAACGTATTTGGTTCAACGTACTCGGTTTTATTTTAACTCTTTGAAGGCAAGCCGTCCAGTGCGAGATAAAGCGCGAGAAGGAGCATTTTGCTGTTGTACTAAAACATCGGTGAAAGGTAGGCTTTCTTTTCAACGGGCTCTTAGTCCAAATAATGATTTGAGTTTTTACTCACCCGCAGTTAATTATTCTAATGCAAATAAATTATTGTCATGCATAAAGTGTTTTGTTTTGTATGATATCCTTATCTGTATTTAGTTAGCTCGCAAGGGGATTTCTAACTCTTAAATCGATCGGGCCTCGTGCTAACTTATCGTGTTAACCGAGGTTAGTGTACACTTGGGTCAGTGATATTAGGAAGAGGGAAAGGCTGAGTGGAGCTATTCCTAACTAAGACATCGACGATGCTAAATGTTCGTGGAAAAGGCTGAGCGGAGCTATTCTTCGGCATTTAGTTATGTTAAGCATTCGAGGGAAAAGGCTGAGCGGAGCTATTCCCCGACGTTCGTGGAAAAGGCTGAGTGGAGCTATTCCTCGACTTTCAGTGGGATATGGATGATCATACAACAGAAAAGAGCGCTCAAAAACAGAAAGTAATTTAGTAAAACATAGGGCCTTTTTAGATAAAACCCCTGTGTGTTTACTGAGATGCATGATAAGAAAATCAGTGTTCAATTCAATAAATATTTTTGGCAATGTGTTCACTGAGTACCCTTGTACTCAGCCCTGCATGTTTGTTTTTAAATGTGCAGGTTGAGCTGATGAGGAAGGGAGAAGTGCTGAGAGTGGAGTTCTTTTTGGTACAAGGCTGAGATGACCTTGTGTTATTATTATTATTATTATTATTATTATTATTATTATTATTATTATTATTATTATTGTCTTTCTTTTGCTTCCGCAACTCAGTTATATCACAAGTCCAACATTTCAGCTTTTGTTCTGGACGAGTCCCATAACTCGATAATCATTTGAGTACTATTATTATTCAGTCATTTGTGAGTACTTAAAATCAGTCGGGAATTAGAGTTCTCAGACCAAAATATCGATCCTGGAAGATAGTAGTTCACTTCCTTATTTAATTATTTTCGGTTCGCCTCTTGATCCATCCTCCATTGGGGTCGAGTCGTGCCAGTCACAATTTGAATTAATCGGATATTAATTTGGGGTCGTGACACTATTACACAAGGGCGGGATTTACCCAGTGCGCACCTTGATAGCGGCTGTGGGTTACTCTCGACATAAAAAAATGAAGTACAATAATGTGTTCACACTACGAAGAACAATCTAGTATATGCTTTGTTATGGTGCATCTTAATGACCCTTTAGGGCGACCTTTGCATGTTGCAGATCTAGAATCTAAACTTTATATATCATCAAGTCATATATACTGATACAACACACCTTTTTGCTCTCATAAATTGTTGAATATGTTTATGTAGGCACATACCCTAAACCCAAACATTAATGTGATTGGAAAAATGGTAAGTTTAGGCTGACAAATTATCATGTGAGAATATTTTTATGCACGTACATACTATAAATCCAAGACAAAGTCTCTTGTCAGACATTGAAATATAAAATGCAAGTTGACCCGTCCCAGCTAGGACTCTAAATGAGCCAAGCTACTTGTGAGATACTCGGAGATTGACTCAGAAAAAACTCGCTCGAATGTGACTCGGCTCATAAACGAGTCGAGCTCGAGCTCGCAAAACGAGTCGAGCTTTTTGTCGAGCCGAGCTCGAGCTTGGGGGTGCTCGGCTCGAGAAGCTCGCGAGCTTAATCGGCTCATGAAGCTCGCGAGTAGTTAATCGAGCTGTCTTGCGAGTAGTTAATCGAGTTATTTCACGAGTAGTTAATCGAGTAGTCTCACGAGTAGTTAATCAAACTGTCTCACGAGTAGTTAATCGAGCAGTCTCGCGAGTAGTTAATCGAGCAATCTCGTGAGTAGTTCTCACGAGTAGTTACTTGAGTTAGTTCATGATACAACTTTCGAACTATACTCGATTTGAAACTCGAAATATATATTTTTTATTTTTTCTAATGTTTTTAAAATAAAATTTATTTTTGTTAAAATTTCCAATTAATAATAAAATGGAATCAATGGTAATATACATTATTGGTATTAGATTTAAAACTTCTCAATTAAATAAATAAAAACTATGAAATGAAATAATATTTCAATTCATTGACAATTTGATATATGTGCATTGATCAAGGTGGATTAAATAATAAATATAAAATAAAATAATAGTTTTAATTAATGCTATATTATCAAAATAAATATTAATATTAACCAAATATTATGAAAAATAATACTTTACATTAAATATTATTGAAATTAAAATTTTTAATTGATATTAACAAAATAAATTAGTTGATCAAAGTCAATATAAGTTAGTAACAACTACCAATACTGTCGAAATCAATAGTAATATATCATATATACATAGTAATTTATATATTTATATTACTCTATTTTATATATCCGAGAATCGAGATAATATATATTCTATATATATATATATAATCTTTCTTAACTAGATTTTAAATTATTATATCTTCTTAAGTAATAATGAAAAAAATAAAATAACAAAAATCAAGACTAATATTGACAAATTAATATTCTTCATTCATCAATCCATTAAGAAATAAATATAAAATAAAATTATATTTTTAACTAATATAATGGAAACAATGAGTAATATTAATAAAAAAATTATACTTAACTGAAATATTAATTGAAATCAATAATTTTTATTTCTTAACTAATATTTCAAAGTCAAAATTTTAAATTTATTAGCAATAATAACACTTACAAACAAAAGATAAAATTATTGAATATATATCATATATCAATATATATGCATAGTAATTATTAATATTATTCTATCCTATATTCGAAATAATATTTACTGTAACACTAATACACTATATATACAATCTATCTTAATTAGATTTTAAATTATTATATCTTAAGTAATAATGAAAAAAAAAGAAACAAAAATCAAGACTAATATTGACAAATTAATATTCCTCAATCGATTAAGTAATAAAAATAAAATAAATCAAAATGATAATTTTATCTAATATTAAAAATAATGACTAATACTAACAAAAAATATATTTTACCTGAAATATTAATTGAAAACAATAATTGTCATCTCTCAATTAATAATTTGAAAGTCAAAATTTCAAATTAAGGAGCAATAATAACACTTTTATAAACAAAAGTCAAAATTATTGAATATATATATCCTACATCCTATATCATATATACATAGTAATTACTAATTAGTAATTAGCAATTTAGCATAGTAGTATTATTCTATCCTATATTCGAGATAATATTAACACTAACATTATATATATAATCCATCTTAACTAGATTTTAAATTATATCTTAAATAATAATGAAAAAAAAAAAGAAATAACAAAATCAAGACTAATATTGACAAATTAATATTACTTGAGATTTCTTTCATATATTTGTGAAACTTTGTCATAAACTTTTTTTTGGATTTCGTGTTGATTTGGAGTGTATTGGTTTTAATTTATCATATTCGACTTTGTCAAGTATGTTGAACTTTGTTTCAAATATTTTAGGAATTTTGTTAATATGCGGGGTTATTATTGTCAATTTTTTTTAGTTCCAGATAAACGAGTCAAGCTTAATTTCGAGTCGAACTCGAATATAACATAAACGAGTCAAGCTCAAGTTGAACTCGAATATATCATTAACGAGCTAAACTTGAGTCGAGTAATCGAGCTCGAGCTCGAGTCGAGTGTTCAAGCTCAAACTCGAGTTGAGTATCGAGCCCGAGCTTGCGTTAGGCTCGAATAACAGTTAAATGAGTCGAGCTCGAGTGCAAATTTTTCTTCTCGAGCCGAGCTCGAGCTCGAGTATAAAGTTCGAGAGCGAGAGCTCGAGGTCACGAGTAGTTAAACGAGCCGAGCTCGAGCTCAGTGATATTTGACTCGACTCGGCTCGTTTACAGTCCTAGTCCCGCCCCTCGTAGCCCAAAAAATATCAAAATGAAAAACTGTCACTTATAACTAGAGATCGCAATTTAGGCTCGGTCCGATGGGCTGTGCTAGGTCAGCCCAATTCAAAAATTTGAATAGCTCAAATGAGTCGGGCCTCCTCATCCAAAAACGTGAAAAATACACTATGTTCCCCGCGCGGCCTGGCCTGACCCTTTTTTGGGCTGGGATAGGCTTCCAAAATGTAGGATTGAAATACTTTCAGCCCAGTCCGATTTTTTACCCTTGGCCCGATGGGGTCTGGGTCGGGCAACCCGTTTTGCCACCCCTACCCGTAACATTAAAAGGTATTATTCATAACACTAAAAGGTAACACTCATAGTCTTAAAATTATCAAGTTTGCTACTTGAATTATACGAGTTAATTTAATCCAAATTATGTTTTATTCCATCTTAACTAATGTTTAAAGTTTAGGGTATAGTGTTTTTTTAGGATTTATTTTTAGGGTTTTTAGATTTTTTTTTATTTTTTAGGGTTTATTAATTTCAATTATGATTTATATTTAATTCAAAAAAATTATCTATCGAGCGCGCATCGGGCGAGTGCACTGTTCAAGTCCTCAGATAAAAAAATTATATTAATTCACTTTAATTTTAGGGTTCACTAACTCATTTTCGTGTGTGTGTGTGTATTTCAAAAACATTAATTATTGAGCAGAGTCATCAAACTAAATTAATTAATTTTAATTTAAGGGAAATATGTTTTTAAGGAAAAAAACTAAAAATAACTAATCAAAAAATAAAAAATAAAATAAAATAAAAATAAGGATGGCGTCGCACTCCACGTGTCGGACTGACTTTAGCTTCCGTGCACCAGGTTTGACAAGAGACCAACTCTAAATCCAAACATTAAAGTTATTGGAAAAGTGGTAAATTTAGATTGACAAATTATCACATGAGAATAATTTTATGTAGGTACATACCAATTTAGGGGTGGCACAACATTGAAAAATGGGATCGGGCCGACATTTTGGAAGCTTTGCCTGGCCCTAAAAGTGGGTCGTCGCACTAGGCCGAACTGAGCCGTCCGATCAGCGCATCTAAGTGTATTTTTTTAAGTTTTGGGGCTAGGCAGCTCGACTCATTCAGGTCACTCTATTTTTTAGCACATCCCGAAATCATTTCATACTAACAAAATTTAGACCGGACTTAAATTGTCACTTAGCAGTGTCCTAATAGACCTGTGTTCTAATTTTATTTTCTTTATTGCATCTAAAATACAGTTGATTACATCTCAATTAGGGTTTAGTTACATATTAGTTTATATTTTGGGCAACATACAAGTAACGTCAATATAAGAAACATTCGTGAAATTTGAACTACTCGTGATTTAGACAAATGCTACACCGAATGCAATATTCACCACGCAAGTGCGTGTAATAGGAAAAGAAACATTCAAACATCTAAACTAATGCTATGCAACTGAGAGAGAGAGAGAGAGAGAGAGAGAGAGAGAGAGAGAGAGAGGAAAAAGTGAATTATTTATGCACCACCAGCCATATCAATACCTTTGAACGCAACGCGTAATTTCCTCAAACAAGATTGCTTCTCGTCACCCTTGCCTGCCATGCCATTAACATGAACAATATCCTCGGACACTCCGCCCATTAGATCAAACACAGGTTTATCGAGGTTTGATCAAGTCATATCTTCTAGTACGAGAGGTGCCCGCATGTATAAGTTATTCCCCCGGTGTGTCACACTTACTCTGGTCAGGAGCAGCAGAGGGTGATCCTCCAGTTGATCCATGACCTGTTGCAGACCAAGATTCAAAAATTACTAGTTAAAGACAGTTTGTCATATTAGGTCTATTGTGACACTTCGAGTACTGCCCATTGGGCAGCATAGACTTCTGTCGACAGTTCTGATATGAAAGAGTCTCGAGGAAGGGATATTTTGAAGACCTTTTTTAGAGTAGCCACTATAAGAAAATTGCAAACTAGTGACGGAACTTTCTGTCGCCATATACCCGATTTTCGTCGCCAATTGAACGGGCGACGAAATGGTGATGAAAAATGTCCGTCTCCTAAATCCGATCCCTAAAAAAAATAAGGCGACGGAATTTTCCGTCACCAACTATAGCGATGGAATGCTCCGTCGCCATAAATTATCGTGTGAAATGGTCGCCAATTTAAGGCGATGAATTACAGAATAATTTCATCGCCTTATCAGGCGACGGAATTGTTCCGTCATCAAATAAAAATTATTTTAATTTAAAAAATCTAAAAATTATCAGTTTTTTTTAATTCGCTTTTTTGTAATTCTTTAATTCCTTTTTCTTTTTAAATATTTATCAGTACCCAAATATAATAAAAGATCATAAAATTAAAATATATATATATATATAATTGTACATAATTTAATAAAAATGTATAATACATATATATACACTAGATAATATATATACAACTAGGACCCTGACCTGCCATCAAGCCCTCCAGATCCGTCACCAGACCCTCCGGATCCGTCACTAGTACCACCCGACTGCTTCTTCAGCACCTGCTGCACAGTCGTCTGCTGGGCACTCAGCTTCTCATCCATCTGTGTCTGCATCTCAGCCAGGCTCGTATCGAGCTCTGCCTGAGTGTACAATGACTCGGATCCTTGGCTTGATAACGATGAAGATCTTCCAGCTGCGAAAGGGCGACGAATGATAGGGGCTATGTTCTCCAGCCCGATAGCGTGCCCTTTCCTGTCATGCGTCAGCACCTGGCGGAAAATCTCGCCCATGTCCACCTCCCTATCCTTAGCTCTCCACTCCGCAGCCAAGGCGTCACACTTATTCTGTATTTATCATGATAAATGTAATTAATTTTTCAATATAAATTATTTATATATACATATATATATTAAAATATTAGTAAAACCTTACTTTGTTCTCCTTCACCTTGGTTGTGGTCCAGTGGCTGTCCGAGCAGTGAAGCTTGAGGTGAGTTTGGTAGCAGACCTTCCACTCGGACAGATACTGCTCTCTCTGATTAAACAAAATAAAATGAAATCTATTAGAAAGTGTTAATTTATAATGCTATAAACTTGAATAATTATTATAACTCATACCAGATTGCGCATATGATCCATGGAACATCTGGCGCCTCCGTGGTGAATCTGGTTGGACGATCCTGGACCATCGAGCTCGGTCAGACGGTTCCTCTTGGCCAATCGCGCCTTCTTCTGAGTCTCCTCCACCTACTAGTATGCTACCCATGCAGACCAGTTCTCAAGTCTACCAAAATCGGGCCTTTTGCCCACAAGGTATTTGTCATTCCTCATATGGTACACCGTGTCCCTGTACCGGTCCTGGCACTTCTTCCAGAATAGCGGAAACACCTCATCATCGGTGTGAGTCCGTCTAAACTCTTTCTGTATTAACACATAAATAAACAACGCCATTAGTAACAATATTAGATAACATAAATACATATAAATCAACAAATACCTTGAACTCAGCCCAATATAGCATCCTCCTATCCATGGACATCTTCTTCCAAGCAAAGCCCGTAGGATGAACATACCTCTTGAAAATAGCTGTAATTGTCCTCGAAGTCGCATTCGAGGGCACCATGAATCTAAGAATGTAACTTATAGTGAATTATAATATACATAAAGTAAATTAATTGAATATATATATATATATATATCAATATATGTATCTCAACATACCTCTCCCTGTCCATTGTCTCGAGCCCAACCTCTTGTCTCGAGTCAACTGTACGGGACTCATCTCCCATAGCATCGGTCTCATCCTGACTGACGCTATCATCAATGGTACCGCCGGCGGATGTCATGGATGACATCGCTCAAGACCCAGCACCGTGAGATTCACCACCTCTAGTCATCTGATAAAAACAACTCATAAAGATATATATACACATTGACTAGGAACTCGATTCATACTTGCCTAAATTATAAAATTGATTAGAAAAAAAATTCGGCAGCATAACGACATGAAACCTATATTTTGACCAAGTCATCGACGTAACTTAACTAGGTTCATTAACTAGCAGATACCAAACACCAGAGGGATCCAGAGGTCCTCGTCCCAATATAACTACGTACAATTAAAATAGAGGGATCTAGGGGGCCCTCGTCCCAATCTAACCACGTACAATTAATATAGAGGGATCCAGGGGCCCTCGTCCCATTTAACTGACATGCTTTTATAAATTCAAATTAACATTCTTTAATAAATTCAAATTAACATGCTTAAATAAATTCAACTAACATGCTTTAATAAATTCAACTAACATGCTTTTATAAATTTAAATTAACATGTAAAAATTTAGTTGTAATAATATTTTGTTCTTAGAAAGATGATTGGATTGAGTTGTAGGTGGTGATGTTATGATCATCACTAGTAACAGGGTAATTAATAATCTATTATGATGATAAAAGAATATTTGATGTTATTTTGCGTCATATTGAAGAATAGAAGGCGTGTTGAACTCCGACTACAATATGTTTCCATTAGTATATGCCTCTTTTCTAGATTATAAACAAGTTTAGCTAACAAACTTACTTTTTTTATAACGTATGTAGTTGCCACTTTTATTTGCTTTCTTGTTGATGATTAGAGAATCGCTAAAGTTATAATATAATTTGTATTTTAGTTGCTTAATTGGTTTATTCCTCTTGGACTTTGATCAATTGTGCACAGTATATGGATTTAAAATTAAAGGGGCTTGTTGTGACTGGTGATTAATTAATGGCCATTAATATTTAACAAAATAATCTTGAAAAATAGTATCAAATTAATTATAGAGCAACAGCAACTATGTCATCTTGACAATTTTTTTCTATTTATATATACTTTCAATTCCCAGTTAATGTATAGTTTGGTCAAGTATCATATATAATTCATCAGATTATCAATGTATATAATGATAAAATATTAATATTGAGTAATGGCATTATAATTAACAAGGGCAAGTCTCTTGTACATAAGATGTACATGAGACGGTCAACGCGTGTTGACCCGGTCAATGCTTTAACCAAACAATACGTCAAAATTAGTACTATTCATAATACTGAAAAGTATCATTTCAAAGGTTAAAAAGTATCATTTGTATCAATAAAAAGTATTGGGCAGAATAAAAAAAATAAAGAAAAAAACTATTAAGATCAGTATCAATTGACACACTAAAAAGTATCATTCGAAATTTAAAAAAGTATCAATTGTATCCCTAAAAAGTATTACCAATTTTCACAATTTTTTTGGTCAACGTTTTGACCGAGTCAACGCGTGTTGACCCGATCAACACGTTGACCGTCTCATATACATCTTATGCACAGGAAATTTTGCGAATTAACAAACCAAGCTTATCCATACAATTAACAAACATTTGATTGGAAGAAGAGATATGGGAATCGAGAAGGCAGTTGATAGGAAGAAGTGCAAAATGAGAAAGCATACTTAATTAATCCAAATACACAACATGTCAAATTAAAGCATAAAAAAAGGGAAATGAAGAGCTTACCGGCAGCAGGCATGTCTGTTGGCGGCAGCGGCGGCAAACGGCGGTGGCGGCAAAGGGTAGGGCGCTGAGAGAAAAAGAGAGAGATTGTCAGGGGAGGGGGCTCGGCGGCGTCAGGGGTTAGGGCGGTGGGGGCGGCGAATTCAAATTTGGGGGAAAATGGGGGAGGAAGGTCTGTTCCCGATTATTAAAAGACTGGGACGGAAACTGTCTGTTGCCCCGTTTGGCGATGGCAGTTTCGTCGCTAATTCCGTCGCTACGTTCGTCGCCCGTGTTGATGGAATGTGTTCTGTCACCACTTCCGTCGCTATATCCATGTTTTCTTGTAGTGAGTGTTGGAAATTAAACCGATCTGAAATAAATTTCGGGTCGAATAAAATCCGTCTTTTCGATCAAATCGAACTGGAGCGGAAGCGGTATAAATCAGACAATAGATCGTGATATAAAAATATAATATCCATGCGAATTAAATTTATTTAAAACTAAAGAAGAAATAAAGAAAATACATTTTTCTTAAATCTCCTTCGTCTTCTTCGATCAACCTTTGAATCTTGAAGCTCGTAAAAACCACGATCTTCCGATTCGATCCTCCCTTTCAACGACAGTGAGTGGGCACCGAAATAAATCTATTAAGTTTCTAACTTAATTTTTCTACGATTATTTCAACACATGAAATCGTAGAATTGGGCTGTAGTATTGGGAGGATTTTTAATCTGAATTAAAAATGAACGCCGAGAGAAAAAGAATTAAAAATCAAAACCTTTTTTATTTCTTAAAACATCATTGCCGTTAATGATGTTTAAGCAAGGATTGATAATTGTGAAAATCAATTCTTTGCTTATTTTTCTATATATCAATTCACGTCACACGTGAGTGATATATATATACTATTTTTTAACTCTTCTCTCTCATGTGATATAAATAATCAGATTTACGTCAAATCCCAATACATATTAGTTTCCTATCTTAAACATATTCAGAATCACAAAAGATAAGGAAACAAATTAATAATTATCTCAAATAATTATTAATTCTTACTAATATGTAAATAATATAAATATCTTATATTTATTTAATTCCTAGTTGATACGACCAAATATAACACGGAAGCAAAGAATCGAACAACGCCAACTATGTATGTGATTCAACCCAACAATAAACTAAACAATACTGAATTAAGAACCCCAATATACTATACTAAATCAAAGAATTCGAATTCAACAAGAATTAAACACAAAACAATCCAAATAACACGTAAAACCCTAAATTAAAGACACGAACAGAAACCTATGTAAACGACCTCGGATTGAGCTCAAATTTTAACATAAGGCACAATCTGTAGAGATGCAAAACATATCCAAAATTCAGCTCAAAAAAACGTGTAGGTTGGGAGATCGAATGGTGGGAAGTTTCTGACCCGATTTAGGGTTTTTAGACCTAAATCGATGAATCCGACTTTCGATCTGAGGTGGGATGATTTTGAGGGTGTTGATGATGATATGGGAGTGTTATGGACGTAGGTGGTGGCTGTGGTGGTGGTGGAAGGATCGGTGATGAAGAAAAACGAAAAGGATAGCTGAAACTTACCCGAAACGAACCCCGAATCGACGAGAACTCGGAACGCGCCTATGGAGCAACCTTCAATGGCTGTCTAACCCAGATACTACAAGATATCACGAACGAGACAATAGATTTCAAGCTTGAAGTCGCCAGAAACAAACTCTACTAAAGAACGATTGATTTTTGAGACAAGTTGAAAAGCTTTGCGCTGTTTTTTAATTCAAAACGTGTCTGCCCTTTCATAGAAACGAAAATCCCTAAATAAGAAACCTAAGGAACGAAAATTAAAGTGTCTTGGGCCTAGAATTCGAACTGAGCAAATTAAAACTACTTCTGGGTCCAATATCACTTAAACAGATTGTGATAATTGGGCCTGCTAAATAAATAAATCCACAACTGAAATAATAGACTTGAAATAAATAAATTAACTAATTAAATCAGTAAGGAACGACTTTGCCATGGCTTCAATCGAGCTCCTCGATGCTTAAAATAGTCACCAACTTGGGTTGTTTGAAATCAGCTCCAACATCCTCCAGCTTCTTCCCGACATAACACTGAAGGTATCCTTGCAGCTTCTTGGCTCTAAGTCTCGTCACTGGACCTCTAAGCTGCAACTCGGAATTTGAATGACCAATGCTAGCACCGGGCTCATCATTCCCCCCTTCCTCAAAAGAATTTGACCTCGAATTCGGGTCCTCCTCATCAAAATCATCTATAGGAAAAGGAGAGAGATCAAAAACATTAAACGTTGGAGAACATTTATACTCACCAGGCAGATCAAGTCGGTAAGCAGTGTCGTTGACTCGAGCAACTACAGTAAACGGTCCATCTCCACGAGGCATCAGCTTCGACTTTCTCAAGTTAGGAAAACGCTCCAGGCTGAAGTGAACCCAAACCTTATCACCGGGTTTGAATAACACTTGCTTACGGTGCATGTTTGCCTTAGCTGCATTTCGAACTCCTTGAAGCTCGATCCTCGTCTTGACCTTTTTATGCATCTCTCGAACCTGTTCAGCCCTACGAATACCTTGCAAACTCGAAAGATGATCAATAGGTAAAGGAATAAGATCCGTTGGAGTCAACGGATTGAAACCATAAACTACCTCAAAAGGTGACATATGTGTAGAAGAATGCACGACCCTATTATATGCAAACTCAACAAATGGTAAACATTCTTCCCACGATTTCAGATTATTTTTCACTAATGCACGTAGAAGAGTACCTAACGTCCTATTTACTACCTCAGTCTGACCATCTGTCTGTAGATGACATGCAGTAGAAAATAATAGTTTAGTACCCAACTTCCCCCACAAAACTTTCCAAAAATGCCCCAAAAATTTCGAGTCCCTATCAGAAACAATGGTTCTAGGGATGCCATGCAGACGAACTATTTCACGAAAGAACAAATTGGCAATATTAACAGCATCATCAGTTTTTCTGCAGGCAATAAAATGAGACATTTTGGAAAACCTATCAACTACCACAAACACAGAATCTTTGCCAGACTTTGATCGAGGCAAACCCAAAATGAAATCCATAGAGATATCTACCCAAGGAGCAGATGGCGCCGGCAAAGGCGTATAAAGACCAAATGGACTCGAAGTGGATTTAGCCTTCCTACATATAATACATCTAGCACAGACTCTTTCAACATCCCGTTTCATGCGAGGCCAATAAAAATGCTCATGCAAAAGATCTAACGTCTTATTGACTCCGAAATAACCCATAAGACCCCCTGCATGTGACTCCAAAATAAACAACTCTCGCATAGAACAATCAGGCACACACAATTTTGCATCCTTGAACAGAAATCCATCAACAATGTAATATGAATCCACAGCACGAGATTTTCCAACACAAGATGCAAAAATAGGTCCAA
The DNA here is from genome assembly GCA_026008535.1 of Perilla frutescens. NCBI lineage: Eukaryota > Viridiplantae > Streptophyta > Magnoliopsida > Lamiales > Lamiaceae > Perilla > Perilla frutescens. The sequence continues at coordinate 45,579,971 of BRKX01000018.1, forward strand.
AGAATGGATCAGAAGCATAAAAACTCCTAACATACTCAAGACCTAGACATTGTGCATGCATAACAGAAATCAAAGCATACCTGCGGGAGAGTGCATCAGCAACCACATTCTCCTCCCCCTTCTTGTACTTGATCACATAAGGGAACAATTCTATGAACTCCACCCATCGAGCATGGCGTGAGTTCAGGCTCTGTTGTCCCTTCAGATGCTTCAATGACTCGTGATCAGTGTGAATCACGAACTCTTTCGGGCGCAGGTAGTGCTGCCAAGTCTCCAAAGACCTCTTCAATGCATACAGCTCCTTGTCATATGTAGAATACCTCAGAGCTGCGCCATTCAACTTCTCGCTAAAGTAGGCGACCGGCTTCCTATCCTGCATCAAAATAGCACTAATGCCTATACTAGAGGCATCACACTCAATCTCGAACATCTTATTAAAATCAGGCAAAACCAAAACAGGAGCATTACACAATTTTGACTTCAGCAAAGTAAAAGCATGCTCTTGGGCCTTGCCCCACTCAAACTTTCTATCTTTCTTACTGAGTTCGGTCAACGAGGCGGCTATAGTGGAAAAATCCCGCACAAAACGGCGATAAAATCCAGCCAAATCATGAAAAGACCGAACATCAGCACAGGTCTTAGGCGTGGGCCATTCCTCAATGGCCTTAACCTTAGATCTGTCAACCTCAACACCTCGACTACTCACAACAAATCCCAGAAAGACAACCTCATCCATGCAAAAAGTACACTTAGACAGATTAGCATACAACTTAGCAGCACGCAACAACTCAAAAACATGCCTAAGATGTCTAACATGCTCAGAAACACAAGTACTATAGATAAGGATGTCATCAAAGTAAACGACTACATACTTCCCCATCACGTCTCTCAAGACATGTTTCATGAGACGCATGAATGTACTAGGGACGTTGGTAAGCCCAAATGGCATGACAAGCCATTCGTACAATCCATGCTTCGTCTTGAACGCAGTCTTCCATTCATCCCCCTCACTCATTCTCACTTGAAAATATCCAGAACGTAAATCAATTTTTGAAAAGATAGACGCTCCAGACAACTCATCTAACATATCATCCAAACGGGGATTAGGGAAGCGATACTTTACCGTTATCTTATTAATGGCCCGGCAATCCATGCACATGCGCCACTCGTTATTCTTCTTGGGGACGAGTATGACGGGCACTGCACACGGCGACAGGCTCTCTCTTATCTGCTTCTTCTCCAGCAACTCCTTGACTTGACGATCTATCTCTTTTGTCTCCTCGGGGCTAGTGCGGTAAGCTGGTCGGTTTGGGAGGATTGCTCCCGGCTGAAAGTCGATCTGGTGCTCAATTTCACGAATTGGTGGCAGACTACTCGGTATCTCCTCTGGGAATACATCTTTAAATTCATCCATCAGAGGCTGCAAAACAGGAGGAACAACAATATCAGAAGTATCATTAGCCTTAAAAGTAAGGAGAACGATAGGCATACCAGCTTTATCGGCTTTTTGTACACCTTTTGCACTGATAAACAAGTTCCGGTGCACGAGCTCAGAACTAGCTGTACAAAAGGCGGCCTTAGTAGGATCCTTGGGGGTGGGCGTGGTTCCCTTGGCGTTCTGAGTCGCGGCCGCGAGCTGTCCGGGTTTAGTAGACTGCTTGCTCTCGGCCCGTTTCATCTTCTCTTCCTTAAATCTCTGTTGCATCCTCACTTGATCTTCATTGACGTCCTTAGGCGTCAATGGCCATAATCTGGTGGTCCGTCCGTCTCGGGTCACCGTATAAGTGTTGGCGTATCCGTCGTGGATCGCCTTCCTGTCAAACTGCCACGGACAACCAAGCAAAATATGCGACGCCTCCATAGGGATGACGTCATAAAGAACAGTATCAGTAAATCGACCAATGGAGAAAGTAACACTTACCTGATATCTAACACGGATTTCTCCTCGGTCAGTCAGCCACTGCAAACGGTACGGCTTGGGGTGCTTTTGTGGAATCAGATTCAACTTTCCCACTGCGTACTGGCTGATCGCGTTCACGACGCTACCACTATCAATGATGAGTGAGCACGTATTATCTTGGATTTCACAGCGCGCATAGAAGATGTTTTTACGCTGATCATTCTGATCCTCCTCTCGAATCAGGCTCAATGCTCGGATCGAAACAAGACTAACGTGGGCTTGCTTCGGCTTCTCATCTTCAACCTCATCCACAGGTGGACGGTCAAGGGGCTGTTCGGTACCTCCTTCCACTTCTGCTTCATCGAGCTCTTCCTCACTTGCTGACTCCAGCTCATTCTGCTCAGTAAGGAAAAGAACTCTGCGGTTCGAACACTGGGCTTGGAAGTGTCCCCATCCTCTGCACTTATGACATTGAACGTCACGTGCTCTCCCTGGAGTACTATTTGAAGACTGACTGGGCTGCACTGTTCGATTTGGATTGCCTCTGTTCAGTGCAGGCGAATTGTACTCAGGTCTGCGGCTCGGTTGCGGTGCAGACTGCTCAAAGTGGCGAACGAGCTGGGACTGCTGGTCTTGATGACATGTAGGGGCTGTTCTACGCGTAGAAGACTCGCCTCGACCCCACTGAGTCCGTGCCGGCGTCGACTGTGATGGTCTCCTGCGGCCATCTCTGAGCTGCCGCTCTACTATTGAGGCATAATGGACCATGGCCTCAATACTGGTGAAGTCCCTCAACTCGACTTCACAGGCGATGTCTGGATTCATTCCCTCAATGTATCGGTTGATTATGGCAACCAATGTCTCTTCTTTCCCAACTCAATTAAGGGCTGTCTCTAGTTCCTTGTGGTACTCCTCTATGGAACGTGTACCCTGTCTGATTCGGTTCAATTTCTTCTCAAGGTCACGCTCATAATGTACCGGAATGAAACATCCTCTCATGACGTCCTTCATCTCATGCCACGAATCAATAGGTGGGTGGCGCTCTCGGCGTCGCCGGTTCTGCTGGAACTCCCACCAGGTGGCTGCATATCCTCTGAACTTTAATGATGCTAACTGGACCTTCTTCTGCTCAGGAAAATCATAGCAGTCAAAAATCTTGTCAACCTTTCTCTCCCAGTCAAGATAAAGGTCTGGATCATGTAATCCCTCAAACTCAGGGATGCTTGTCTTAATGTTATTCAACAGGCTTTCAGGATCCGCACGTCGGGCTGCATGTCGGTGGTAAGGCTGACGTGGTCGGTCACGTCTCTGAAATGGATCATACTCATCCTCAAATCCCTCTGTGAAATCACCAAAAGCTTCTGCAGCATCTCGATCATATGGATCGTTAAACTGCACCTGAGGCTGGTGATGTTGAGCTTGTGGTGCTCTAGCATTTGCTCTAGCTGGCTCGATTACAACAACTTCTGGCTGATGAGCCGCTACTGGTTGTCGGTTTGCTCCTTCTGGCTGGACAGGTTGGGCTTGAACTGGTGGTGCTGCAGGAATTCGAGCAGCAATAAGCTCGAGATGTGCCATCACCTTGGCCAATGAACTATCCAGCTTATGCTCCAGTGCTTGATGATGGTACTGGGCATCCCACGGCTGTGGCATTGATGAAGCCGCGTCTGTAGGAGTACTAGGCGATGCGGGTGCCTTATCAGTCATCTTGTTATATCCATCTCTGGATTCCATTAGTATCTACAAAACAAATAAAACAAAGAAAACAAAAGAAAACAAAAGAACAGGACCTCACACTTTTTTTTTACTCTCGTGTATAGCACTCAAAGTGTATAAACTCTCAATAAAGCTCGAACTCCAGCGACTCACAGTAGAACTCGAATTCCAGTAGTAGAATTGCTACTGACTCCTCCAGCTCTAGTCAAGAGCTCGAACTTGACTCCCAAAGTACTACGGGGTACACAAAACACCACGAAGTAGGCTATAAAGGGTAAAGGTCGGCTGTAGGGGTGAAAAGGTAGGAAAATTCAAAGAAACGGCAAAACCGAAAAATGTTCAACAGGCGATTTCACCCTGAAGACGGCTGAATTTGGCCAACCGTACCTATATATCACAGAAAAGTTGTGAGTTTTGTTCAGCACGTCGAGACGCTTCCGGAATGGTATTATGGGCAAAAATCGGAGTTCTTGAGCAAATTTGGCAGAAAACCGATTTTTGACTGCGGAGTGATCGGTGGATGAATTTTTAGTGGATAAGTGTGGGAGGCAAAGGCAAGAATAATGCTGGAATATGGGTCGATGTGTGCTGAATTATAGAGCTAGATTATACCATGTGTGAATACGAGCTCAACAAAGAAACAAAAATCAAAACCAACTAGGCAACAGATTCCAATCCTACTAGGAAACAAATAAATCAACTCCTATAACGCTAGACACAAAATTTTCGACCCTCCCCCTCTTCTCCAGCAAATTATGACTCCCCAACAACACAAGAAACTGCAAAGTGTCGTCCCCAATCGCTATACGACGAAGAACGGCAAATCGCGACACGACTCAAAGAAAACAAGACAAATACTACCCAAACTCAACAAGACTAATCAAGAACTATCAAGAACTTCAAGAATGAATCAAGATACTCAAGAAACACGGTGAACACAATAGGGCTCAATCAACTGTTTCTTTTCTTTTTTTTATCGATTTTTTTTTCTTTTCTGTACGATATTTTTTTTATATATAATGGGATCGACTACTTTTGCCCCTACTGTGTCACACACAAATTTGGATTGAACCACGACCAACCGAAGTCAACCTGGCTCTGATACCAAAATTATGATACGACCAAATATAACGCGGAAGAAAAGAATCGAACAATGCCAACTATGTATGTGATTCAACCCAACAATAAACTAAACAATACTGAATTAAGAACCACAATATACTATACTAAATCAAAGAATTCGAATTCAACAAGAATTAAACACAAATCAATCCAAATAACACGTAAAACCCTAAATTAAAGACACGAACAGAAACCTATGCAAACGACCTCGGATTGAGCTCAAATTTTAACACAAGGCACAATCAGTAGAGATGCAAAACATATCCAAAATTCAGCTCAAACAAACGTGTAAGTTGGGAGATCGAATGGTGGGAAGTTTCTGACCCGATTTAGGGTTTTTAGACCTAAATCGATGAATCCGACTTTCGATCTGAGGTGGGACGATTTTGAGGGTGTTGATGATGATATGGGAGTGTTATGGACGTGGGTGGTGGCTGTGGTGGTGGTGGAAGGATCGGTGATGAAGAAAAATGAGAAGGATAGCTGAAACTTACCCGAAACGAACCCCGAATCGACGAGAACTCGGAACGCATCTATGGAGCAACCTTCAATGGCTGTCTAACCCGGATACTACGAGATATCATGAACGAGACAATAGATTTCAAGCTTGAAGTCGCCAGAAACAAACTCTACTAAAGAACGATTGATTTTTTAGACAAGTTGAAAAGCTTTGCGCTGTTTTTTAATTCAAAATGTGTCTGCCCTTTCATAGAAACGAAAATCCCTAAATAAGAAACCTAAGGAACGAAAATTAAAGTGTCTTGGGCCTAGAATTCGAACTGAGCAAATTAAAACTACTTCTGGGTCCAATATCACTTAAAGAGATTGTGATAATTGGGCCTACTAAATAAATAAATCTACAACTGAAATAATAGATTTGAAATAAATAAATTAACTAATTAAATCAGTAAGGAACGATTTTGCCATGGCTTCAATCGAGCTCCTCGATACTTAAAATAGTCACCAACTTGGGCTGTTTGAAATCAGCTCCAACATCCTCCAGCTTCTTCCCGACATAACACTGAAGGTATCCTTACAGCTTCTTGGCTCTAAGTCTCGTCACTGGACCTCTAAGCTGCAACTCAGAATTTGAATGATCAATGCTAGCACCGGGCTCATCACTAGTACAGTCAAACTGTAGAATATCATATATTCCCGGAATTAATTAATATTTACACATAAGCCCAAACTTTATGAAAACTTATTTTTCATAACACTTTAGGAACTTAAATATTATTATTAACCCGTCAATAATATAGGAAGGCAAATCGGGGACCATGGACCTATAATCAAGAGCTCCAATAAATTGAATAAATAATTAAACTCTTTAATTAATTTATTCAACTTATTAATTCCGATATTATTCCACTAAAAATTCAGAATTGCACTCTCTTTAATTATAGAACATATTTACTCTACGAATTTGAGCAGTCCATTGATTTAATCATTTCATATGAATTAATCCTCCATAGATAATTCACAATTGAAGACAGGTAATATCCGTTAACCTCTTCAATTATTTCTTTTCCTCATTTACCATTAATTCACTAGTGAGCGATTAATTTATAAACGATTTATAAATTAGAGATCTCTAATCACTCAATTCCAGAATTAACAAATGAGAGAATTATCTTTCTGCTTCTCAAAAGAAGGAATGGATTCCATATCTGTAAATTACATTCCCAGCTATTTAATTCAAACGTGAATCTAAAATGCAAGTTTAGAGAATGTTGGCAAACAAACTTTAACGAGCAAATTAAGAATTCCATTGAAATAAACAGGAGTCTATAATCACTCAGGATTAAGATTATTCATATATGATAATCTTGTGATTTAATTTAATATTCCTTTTCTTTAACGGAATTTGAAGGAATAATTAAATTAAATCGGTCCAAGTCGTATATGATCATATCATATATAAATGCACCCAACTGGATGTCTCCACATCAACGGTTTGGATAAAACGGTCACATTCATAATGTCATCAGGCTGCATTAGTGACATTTTAATTAAAGATCCCATACTTTAATTAAATTTGTCACGGACTTCATTTTTAGTTTATTTTCCATAATCTTAATCCTCTTGTATATAACACTTATATACTAAGATTATGGTAACATCAAATAAACTAGGGATTTTCTGTGATGTAAAATAAATGCATACAAGAAGCATATTAGTTCGAAAATAAATGTCGCTTTTATAAATAAGATAAAAACAATTCATAATTACTTTAAGGGCACAATCCTCAACAGTGAGCGGACTTCTCCAACTCGATAAGAACGCCAAGACCACAGACGAGAAAATCTGTGTCCTTAACAAACTCTCTAACTTTCGTATGGAGACCTTCAACTCCGTTATACCTGCCAAAGATAATTGCAGTTGTGTAATTAGCCTTGATTGGGGGAAGTAAGAGGAAAAGAATTGTATTATTAAATCGCTAATGAAGTCGGAGGTGTACCTTAAGTAATTTGACAGTGACTTGCTGCATCCAGAAATGATTTTCAAAGTTTCCAAAGCACATGCAGCTGAGATAATAGCACCCGTGGAAGATATAGCGGGAATGATATTTTTCACCACTCCCAGTAAACAAAGCCGTTTCTTATCTCGTTAACAATATGGCTGGCAATTCCTATTATCATGTCGCGTTTCGTATTGACATGACCACGGTACGGTAAGGCTAAACACGAACACGACATGATAAGAATCTGTCCGACACAAACACAATACTATTTTGTCACGACACTAACATGACAGAACACGATATTTTATCGTGTTGACACAACACGACAATAATTTAAAAAAATAGAATAATAAATATAATTCATTAAAAATATATACAAACAAAGAAAAATTGGAATAATAAATGTATATTTATTCGTGTAACGGTTATCAAGTTTTTAATGTTTTAGCATGTTAACACATGTTAACAGGTTCTTATCGTGTTGGCAGGTTATCAAGTCATTATCAAGTTATCAAGTAACTTATTATTTGTTATTGTATTTAGCAGGTTGACACAAAACACGACACGACAATTTCAGGTCATTATCATGTCGACACGATAAGGTCAAACACTAACCCGTTATTTTCGTGTCATGTCGAAAATTGTCAGCCCTAGTACGCAGTAACCGAAACTGCTGCTGCATTGACGAAGCAACCTCCTTTTTCACTACACGAAAACTAAAGAATAGTTTGAAGCTATCTCTAGCCGGAAAAAATGAACGGTAGAAACCGAAATAAGCTCGCTCACCTGTATGAGAGAACATGTAACTCCAGGGGATTCCAAAAAGTTCGGCCCTCTTGACAGCCTTCGATCGAGAAATGGATGAATGAAACAAATCGAGAAATAAGGTGACGAAATACTCCACATTTCTAATAAACCCACTGCATATCTTCAGGATTATCTGGATCAAAGCTTTTACCACCATGGACCTGACAAAGATATTATATTGACGAACAAAATGATACAAAGGCAGAAAAAAAATAAAAGTTTGATCATATGCTTACCTCGTTCCATTTGATCAAATGGGCATATTCAATACAATGAGCAGCAGTTCTTGGAGTTTCTGCTAAAGTACATAGAGGGAATTTTACTCGAGGCGAAAACAGCCAGATGGTACACTTGAAACACGGCCCTTGAATCCTTCAGTTCCACCATCCACCATAGGTGTGACAGTTTCTTCTCGAGGATTATCATCAGAGTCGTATTCTTGTTAATCAGAAACAAAGACGAAACCTAAGTACATAAAGGTCTGTGCGCTAGATTTCAAGTACGTTTGAATAAGATTCGACGAAATACCATGTAACAAATAAGAGTTTATGCAAGCAGAAGGTTGCATAGTGCCTGTGTGCCAGGTATGACTGTCGAATTTGTAGTTATGTAGCAAACTCACCTAGAAAGCCACAAGCCACTGCATTTATGTAGCTCCGAGCTTCAATTGAATTGATCCTGACGACAATTATGCTGAAATCACTATAGAAATCCAATGTTGTCTTCAATCCAACAGAAATGTGGTGTTATATTTGCGCCATTAACTCGTTTTGCAGCTACTTCAGCCTTTGGCTTTCCTACATTTCAAGTCTTCATAGAGGGTAAGGAGATAACCATTTTTCAGCATGAAGTAAGCCATAAAAAGACATTGTAACTGGAGACTGCTCGAAAATACGGCATGAAACATAATAAATGAAAATAAATTTTCTTCTCGTAAGGGTTAGCTCAACATAGAAAAACAGAGCAATGGACTCAAAATTTGGTCCTACCGTCCTCCTGTTCTATCTGCCACGAGCTTATCCGATCCAATCTCAACGTAACGAAACAAATGAACAATTTTTTCACACGCTCAATGTCATCATAACAAGCTCAAACAACCTAAAGCTACCTCATTTAGAGAACAAATTAGAAATAGTAAAATTATCTAAATCAAATTTGCATGGCTCTTAAAGACTCCGATTTGGAGACTGGCATTTATGAATCAAAGAGAAGGTTTGCATTTAAGTGTATTATCAACTGAGATACTTCTCAAGAATTCATTGACATGCTTGATCGATTATGCAACAACAACTCGGGCACACAAACCACTTGCAGAAAACAAGAAGCATCAAATGTACCTGAAGAGGAACTGACGATTAAGGTTGGTAACTTCAATGCGATCCATATCGATTACATCAAGGTTTCGAAACCCACTTAAAGCCAAGTCTTTGAGCAATTCACAGCCCAGGCCACCTGCCCCCAACACCAGCACCTTCACATACTTTTTTATGTCTTCCCTCAGCTGCAACAATTGGAAAATTAATCATCAGAAACAGTTTACAAGGTGGAAAAATAACGCACAACGGCTGTTTGAGAAGGCTACACAAACAAAAACAAAACAAAAGAGAACTCTACGTTTCATTCGGCTCAATCATTGTCCCATGAGGTGAAAACAAGCCTCAACAATCAAACATCCATTGCAACGCGGCAAATTGTTGAGTAACACACACACACACACACACACACATATATATATAGAGAGAGAGAGAGAGAAGGAGAGAGAGACTTCACTTCTGGGCCGGGCTCAAAGCTCAGGCCAACGAGGTGACAGGGCCGGAGGAGAAGCTTATCGAGGTCTCTTGATCTGCTGGGCTGCAACACTGCCATTTCTTCACAGTAAAAGCTTCTTCAATTACTTCTGCTCTGCGGGCGAAATTGTAAGCAAAGGATCTTCAAATACATTCACAGTATCCTCTGCAGTGATGTTATATACAATACATGCAATTTTTAGTTTTGATTAGGAATTGTTTTCTTTCCAAATAACACAAGTTTATGTGGCAAAGTGTTGTCTAACACATTGGAATTGTTCATTATTGAATGTAAGCGAAAGGAGAGAAGCGAAGGCCTTCTCGCGCGGGTAGCTAAACTGGAATGGTTACTCTAATTTTTCATTCATTCTATTACACAAAAATTCTAAAGAAGCAAAAAAAGTCCAAACAAATTCGGCAAATTCAAGTAAATAAAAAGATATGTAACAGCATAACAACTTCAGCCACCCTCCCTATTTGGAGGAGATGATGCTGCAATCACAACATAGTAACACCTCAGATACTTCAAAAATGAGCAAATGTGATACGAACTTCCCCTCAAAAACATACTTCCCCTTAGCCAATTTGCATCAGTAAGAAGGATTCTAAGTGGTTGCATCACGAACAACACCAACGATGACAAAGATTCAAGAAAATAAGGAAAATTTAGCAAACAAAACAAAGGGCAATCCCAAAAACTAGTAATTTCACCTCTATTTTTGTTGAAATCGAAAAGGGGCGGTGTCACGAACCAAAATCAAGTAAACTAACGGAGTTTTGCATTAAAACTTATGCCAACTCATCAACAAAGCTAACTCATAAAAAATGGTCATCCAGAAACACACCCAGAATCAAGACGAAAAAAAAAAATTAAAAAATGATGCTACCTTTGGCCAACTAAGAAGTGAAAAACAAAGAATCTTGCTGAATTCAGTTAAGCTGTAATTCTTTGAAAACGGAGTTCGGAGGTCCAAGAGGTCGCAAGCATGAGATTGTGAGTAGATGAGAGCTGAAATCGGACGAAGCTCCAACAGCTGAAAGCACAGCGCCGACAGATGAAGAACGATCGACGTGATGCGGTGCTGCGGTGAAGAAGACGAAGAGTTTTTTCTAACGGTTTACTATTTGCACTACATTTTGTTTACAGTTGCACCATAAATTATTTTTTTTATTTTATTTTATTAATAATAAATTTATCTAAATATCCTTATTAACAAAAAAATAAAATAAAAGTTGCATCCCGTTCAAATTCATGTTTTCGAACAATATGGATTATGTTCGAAATCTTGTTTTCGAACGTTACTTAAAAAACAAAAAGTTATGGAGTCCGTTCGAAAATAGATTTTCGAACACACCACATGTTTGTACGAAAATGAAATTTCGAACACATCATGTTTCCTTGAAAATTCATTTTTGAACCAGGCTATATATTTAAAAATCTGTTGTGATCCCAACAATTTTAGACATTTTTTGTAATTTTTTTTTGTATTTTATGAAACTGATATAGCAGATTAACGATAAAATTTGTGTCTTGATGATATTTGATGTAGAAATGGGAGGAGATCTGAGAAGAAATAAGGGGAGGTATAGAAGAAGAAATGGGAGGAAACTTAGGTTAATTCTCTTCCACAGCATAATGCAAATTGTTCGGATATTTATCTTACAAGCATGGGTTCACTTAGGGAATTAGACAACAAAATAACTTGGGCTTCCTACAGAAATGAAATGGGTAATTCTATTCAAAACCTCCATTTTTCTCTTCACAACCCCCACAATTAATTAAAATAAAAATATTTTTTAATTTTACTATTTTGTCCTTTTAGCCCTAATTACATAAAAGTCCTAAAAAATTAAAATTTGAGTTTTAGAAATCAACATTGCTCCATAACTCTGAATTGATATTCGTTGAGACACAATTAATTTTCTTTGTTTAATCATCACACCATATCTTAACAATTTACCATGGATTATAGCTTTTTAGTCGTCATTGTTATAGATAAATCAAACGTTTATTGATCTTCACCCGGGTAGAGGAGTTGCCAACTAAAATTAAAAAAATACTTTTTTGAGAAGATATATATCAATTAATTTGAGATTGAACGCAATGAGATATTATCAGAAGCATTCGTATTTAATTAGTTCTTTAAATTTTGTTTGTTCTCAATATCGAACAGTTGATGTATGGATTGAATTTTGACAAGAATCGAGTCAGATAAAAAGGCAGAGGAAAACACATCAATTTTTTATTTTTGTTCTTCAAATTGTTGTCATGTGGTTTTCTGTAATATTTTTATGCGTTAATTTAATCCAAACATCATTCCTTTGGGGGCAAATTGAGGCAAAAACATTGTAGTTAGACTCGTGCTAATTGAGGCAAAAACATTGTTCTTCATTATTTGCATATTAAGCCATTGAGTCATTGGAGGAAACCGAGGAAGAGGGTTTGAGGGCTGTAGATGAAACGGGGTGGGTTATTTTTATTTTTCTGGGGTTTTTTTAAGTATTGGGGGTTGTTGAGGGATAAAATAGTCTATCAAAAAATTATTTATATTTCAATTAATTATGGGGGTTGTAAATAGAAACTTGGGGTTGTGAATAAAATTACCTAAATAAAATAATATTAACCCAAGCCTAAAATAAAAGTCCAACTCTAATTAATTGGTTTAACTCGATTCAGCCTTGCCCATTTATCAAACGAATCTGCCTCCAACTTTGAGTCTTTAATCCCCAAATTGAAATAACCCTAAAAATTAGATCTTGGCCTTCATCTCCCATCTCTCTAGCTGTCACCTGCTCCGACACCTCTCCAGCGATCAATAGCACGTTTCCGGTTGATCCAACTTCGGTTGTGATAGCTAATTTCATAACAAAATCCGGTCTGTTCAAACATTGAATTTCGAACAAATATGAAGAGTTCGAAATTTCATTTTCGAATAACTCTTGACTTTTTCTTTTCAAGTAAAGAGTGTTTAAGTAAGTTCAAAATTATTTTATTTTTCATTTTCTTCATTTGTAATGCAAAGAATAAATATGGTGGTGCAAATAGCAACTCTCTTTTTTAATTTGTGATTTAAATTTTTATTTTTTCTTTTCTTTTCTTTTAATTTTAAGAAATTATTATTGTAAATCCAACTCCAGAATAATATTTAAAATATCAATAACCGAAAGTAGGAAAAAAACACGGAATTTATGTATAGGATCGGAAAATAAAACTTTAGAGTAAGAATACACAGCATTAGAGAAAAATAATTTCATATTTTTATTTATTGGTATAATAATCTATAAATATTATAAAAATATATAGATAGAGAGATAGAAAGAAAAAATCTAGAATAAGGAAGTAATGTCTATATATAATTTATACATTTATAATTATTTTTAATTATAGTCCAAGAGATAAACAATTATTAGTCCGGAATCTTAAAGACTAAGGGGGTGTATTGGATTGGGATTTTATTAGATTTTAAAGGACTTTAAAAAGTCCATAGATTTATAAAATCCATTGACTCCACATGGAGTCTTCCTTGATTCGGGTATGGATTTGTGACGATTTTAATGGATTTGAAATTCTTCTTTCCAATGCTCGCTGGAACACAACGAGCACTGTATGTGTAACCCAGCGACCGCTGGGAATTAGGCATTTAAACGCCTCAGCGGCCGCTGGAGTACACCGCGCGCTGAGTTTTACGAATCCATGAAAATCTGGTGTGCAAAGGTCGGATTTCATCCTTTGTATTTTTTACGTGATTTTGAGGTAAAATCCAATAGGATCACTAACATTTTAAAGTCTATGCAGTTTTGAATACAGTTGGATTTTTATAGACATTTTTAAATCTGTGTTGATCGAATACCTCTGGATTTTTAAAGACTTTTAAAAGTCTGAATTGAATACACCCGAATTTTGAAAGTCCAACAAAATCCTACAGAGTCTCTATCCAATACACCCCCTAAAAGTCTCGACATAAATCCTCAATGATTTAACTACTACTGTAATCCAAAAGCTACAAATTCATTTATTTTGATTCTTATTTTATTTTTAATAATTTTTAATAAATTATTTATTAGAGTTAATATATAATTCGTGAAGAAATTTTTTTATTGAAAATTGATCAAAAATAAATAAGAATAAAAATACATGATATAAGATGCCTTAAATTTATAGTTTCAATCATTTGGAATCTAAATTTATAATTTTCATTTATTAGGTTCTGAATTGATAGTCGGCCTATTTTTCGAACTCTAAATTGATAAAAATAAAAACTCTTTTATTTTTTCATTAATTTTTTATTTCTTTTATTATTAATTGCATTACATTACTCACGCAAATTCGTAATTATGTCATGTTAGTTAATTAGTTCATGTAATTTGACCATCCAACAGACTAATTTTAATTCGTTTACTTTTTTAACCCAAATTATATGTTGTGAACCCAATGTTATATTTTCAATTCAAGCCCATTTTGTTTTACTTCGGCCCAAATCCTTTGATTTGAAGATGATTCATTGAACCATCATTTCCCATTTTATAAGAAGCAAATTAAGTTGCAAAATCTCGAAATTCGACCAAATGACGTCGAATTTCTAGTTAGAATCAAATTTAAGATTTTATTTGATGTAGTTTAATGATTGCAAGTGGAAATTATGGGATAAATCATCATTTAGGGATGGGAGAAATATATATGAATTTTGGACAAAAACTTAGATCATTAATATCCAAACTATTTCCATTTTCTCAAATCTATCTCAGAATAATACTTTTATCAATTAAATACGTAAACTATTAAAAATAATCTAATCTATCCCCAAATATATTTTTAGGCCAAATCGGAATTAGAAAGGAGTTAAAAAAATTATAATAAATATATTATATCATAAATATGATCTATTTGGCTATAGCACAAGAAGAAGACTCAAATATTTAGCCTAAACATTAGGTGATTTTTTTGCCTAAAATATATATTTGGGGATATATTTGAATGGTTTTTTAACAGTTTATGTATGTGATTGGTAAAAGTATTAATTTGTGATAGATTTGAGAAAAAAGAAAATAGTTTGAAATATAAATGATTGATTAGTCCTTTTTTTTATATCAAGGGTAACCCGCAGCCGACCGAAGTGAGCATTGGGTAAACCCCGTCCCTGTGTATAGCTTGCAAACCACATAGGAGAGGTAAACCACACTTGACAGGCCAGGTATGACAGACTCACATCTAGTGGTGTTGGTGGTGGGATTCGAACTTGAGACTTTTGACCTCAAGATAACACCACTCCACCACTAGGCCATCTCTAAGGGGACAATGATTGATTAGTCTTGATTACATGATAAATGG
Source organism: Perilla frutescens (assembly GCA_026008535.1). NCBI lineage: Eukaryota > Viridiplantae > Streptophyta > Magnoliopsida > Lamiales > Lamiaceae > Perilla > Perilla frutescens. Next base: position 45,595,093 of record BRKX01000018.1, read on the forward strand.
TCAAAAGCGTGCCAAAATTCTTTTAAATATTCAGATATAACTTGCTCCTATTTGTTGTAGTAATAACGAATGATTAATTTTTGGGAAAGTTTTTGGAAGTTGAGATGAGATAAAATGTATGTGTTGTGAATGTTGCGAGTTGTGGGTTTGTAAACATATTGTTTTGACATTTTTGTGGAAGTTTTGCAAAATATAGAAGGTCCACGGGATGCCTTTGGAAAATTTAATGCATTTTTGGACTAAATTAAAATAAGTAAAATATAATTTGGATCCCCCCAAAACATTCTGAAATTTAATATGTTTTTTTTTTTTTTTCTAAAATGTCATTTCGTGCTCAAATTATTGAATTACTCTTCTAATAAGGTCCAGAATGTTTCCAATTAATTAAAACTCGAAAGTTCGATTATTCTAAATTACTGATTTTTGTGTGTTTGACTCCGTTTCAAGTCCAATTGATAGAAAACTAGAGTAAGACTTTTTATTAATGTATTATTAACTTTTAGCTATTTAGTTATTCAACATGATTTTAAAAATGATATTAAAAATGTTTTGACTCGTAGATATACTATGACGAGGAATATCGAAGCATGAATGTTGTAAAGAAAGGTTACCAAAGATTTACATTCTCGCAATTAAGAAAGATTAAATGTGTGGCCCCAAAAGTCTATCATTCATAAATTGGGTTGCATTGCTTATGAAATATTTGTTACCAGTCAAAATGGAGTTTCAAGGCTCAAATCATGAAGTTGTGATATATGTTATGTTTTAAAATTTGGATGAGAATAAGTCGAGTGTTTTCTGACTCTCAACTCCATTTATTAACATGTTTTCAGGTGATGGTGTCGGCAAACAAATGTGATGGGGTTGGCAATGTTGGTGTGGTCAGGAGAGTTGGCTATTTTGAGATTTTTGAGTCAAACTCTTTAAAAATGTCATATTATTTATATGTTTACGTACACTATATTTCTACATTTTGATGATAGTTGAACGCTCACATCTTTGAGAATGCATGAATCTGTGTTTTGAATCTACCTGTAAATATTTGAATATATATATATTCAACATTGATTGTTGACGTTGAAAGTGTTTTTCGTGTGTTAATATTTAAATACTCTTTCTTTCTAAAATTTAACTTGGTTGACTTCAAAGGTTTATTTCTCGATTAAAATGAAGAGCGTGTTAATATTTTTAATATTTCAAAATAAAGATTAATTTTATTCATCTGTGTGCCGAGAGCTAAGCTTTTAAAAGTTTGAATGCTCTTGTTGAACTATGTGTTTATGATATTTCAATCATTATATGAAGTAATCTATCTTTATTTAAGTTCAAAAATATGTATTATGTAGTGACGTTTCGATTCAACGAACAAGACATTACAGTGGCATTACAACGTACGTGTACAGTCATTCGGACTCTCACGTCATACTTCATTGTGCTCAATTTCAACTCCATATTGTATAATTGGACCAGAGTGCTGTGAGTGTTACGTTTTAAAGTTTGTGTTTAAAATTGAGATTTATAAAAAGCTCGTGCTATTTACAAATTTAGGTTAGTCACATCTAATAGTTAGTTATGAAAATTTTAAAATATATGGACAATTCAACTACAATCCGAAAATCGAAATACAAATTAAATAGAAGAGTCTTGTGTCAGATCATCTTACATGTCAAAATCCATAAGACATATTAATATTTGAATTCAAATATCATAAAAAAAAAACATAATTATAAACATGTCACTTAATGTGAGCTTAGATATAGATATTTACCCCTCTTATAAATTTTAATAAGAAAAAAAATTCACACAATTTTTTGTGCAAAAAATGAAATACAGTAAATTCCATTTAAGAAATCAGTGGAAACGCGTGCGTAATCAAGTGCAGAAGAGCGCACCATAATGCGGAGTACACTTACCCCAAACAGAGCATCGTAAATTCATCACAACTCATTTAATAAAGAATCCCTCTATATATACACCACACACGTAACCTCCTCTTCTTCCTCTACACCCCACTCCTACAATATAATGCGCAATCACACACTCACTGCGTGTTCTACCTCACTCTGAAACTTAACCTCCTCTTTTTTTTTTTCTGTTTTTGATAATTAAACTAGCTAGTGCTTTGATTTCGTGTGATTTGGAGCGATGGAGTTGAGTAAGGTGACGTTGGAGATTTTCTCCAAGCTAGAGCAGAAGTGGTTGTACCAATGCGAAGGCAAAAAAACGCGCGTTTTGAGCATCGACGGCGGCGGAACCACCGCCATTGTCGCCGGAGCAGCTTTGGTTCATCTCGAAGACCAGATCCAAGCCAGAACCGGCGATTCCGCCGCTCGGATCGCCGATTTCTTTGATATCGTTGTCGGCACTGGAATCGGCGCTCTCCTCGCCGCGATGCTCGTCGCGGACGGCGGCGCCGGCCGACCGCTCTTCACCGCTCGAGAAGCTGTCGATTTCGTGTTTGAAAATCAGAAGGAGATGTTCAGACCTGCTCGCGCCGGCGCATTCCGCCGGCGGACGAGATACTCCGGCAAGAGCATGGAGGCGGTGCTGAGAGCGGCGTTCCGGAGGAGCGACGGGAGGGATTTGACGCTGAAGGACACGTGCAAGCCTCTCCTCGTCCCGTGCTTCGATTTGAACAGCTCGGCGCCGTTCGTTTTCTCCCGCGCCGACGCCGCCGAGTCGGCGAGCTACGACTTCGAGCTGTGGAAAGTCATCCGCGCCACGTCGGCGACGCCGTCGATGTTCAAGCCGTTTAAGCTGACCTCCAGCGACGGGAAGACCTCCTGCCTGGCGGTGGACGGTGGTCTGGTGATGAACAACCCCACCGCCGCCGCCGTCACTCACGTCCTGCACAACAAGCGCGACTTCTCGTCGGTCACCGGCGTGGATGACCTGCTGGTGCTGTCGGTCGGCAACGGACAGTCGAGCAGCCCTTCCACGACGAAGCTCCGCCGCGACGGCGACTGCTCGACGGCGGCGGTTGTCGGCATCGTCCGCGACGGCGTCTCCGAAACGATAGACCAATTGCTCGGCAATGCATTCTGCTGGAATCCAAACGACTACGTCAGAATTCAGGTAATTTTTGGAATAACTGCAAAAAAAAAAATCAATTCATCTGACGGTGTGATCAACGGCTTAACGGCGTTAAATTTCAGGCTAGCGGCGCTGTGGGGAGTGCGGCGGAGGTGATGGCGGAGAGAGGGGTAGAGTCGTTGCCGTTTGGCGGGAAGCGGTTGCTAACGGAGACTAACGGAGAGAGAATCGGCGGGCTCGTGCAACGGCTTGTTTTAACGGGGAAGAGTAGCCTGCCGCCGAGTCCTAGCAAGGAGGCTGCCGTCAGCCCACTAGTTAGCGGCCGTTAGATTTTTTTTTTTAAATTAATTAATTTCGAGTAATTTGTCTTTTTCTAATTTTCAGTTTTTTTTAATTAGTGGGGTTACTTTCAACTTTAACCTGTAGCCAATATAATTAAATAATAAAAGGCTAGTGCTACTACTGACTGTTTAGCATCTAATTAGATCATAATCTCTTATTTTCTTGCCTTTTGATAATTAATTATTTATCATAATAAAATAATAGAAGTAGGTATCTCTTAAATAGGCTCAATTTGGGATACATTTACTATTTTTTAGGGTTGTGGTGAGTTTATTTATTTATTCACTACTCCCAAACTACAATGTGTTTATGAATCGGTAATTATTAACAATTCCAATTTTCTAATATTTAATCTTTAATTTATAGGGAATGCACACGCAATTATTGCAGAACATAATGGCATCGTTTTAATTTAGAAACTAGTAATTGTCTTTTTTCAGATCTCATTAAATGCTGAACATCTAAGCATTTATCTACCTCTCTACTAGTTTTGATTGGTAAAAACTGTACCCACATTTTAATTCCCCATTCAAAATTGAATCATATCTCAGACAACGTCGTACATTGCACGGTAAGAAAAACCACTCTATTTGTGGTATTCATTTTCACCACACATATATTCCCACAAGAATGTGTATATTTTTATTATCATAAATGATGTTATCGAGTAAATTTCATTCTCCATCAGTAGAACGAACACACATGAGCGTGACAAAATACATTAGACAAGTCATGTGCAACGATCTAGCAAGTAGCAACGTTGGTGGGATTTTAAAATTGTTACCTAATTACCTTGCATGCATTTCTTACATGGTTAGTTGCAAATAAAAAAAATAAAAACTTTTAATTCATTCTATTACCTATTTGCGATTCTTTATTCATTTTGAAATGTTACAATAATGTTGCCATCTTTTGATACGTAGTAAATTGACATCCTCAAATTTTTCTTGCGATCGAAAATTCAACATGGGCTTTTTTTGTTTTACACGTATATGAACTCCGATGAACTTAAACAACTTGGAATACGAATTATGTGTCGATGTCCATGACCAGTGGAGATTCTAATTAAATCGTTTAAGTTCGTCAGAGTTCATGTACGAGTTGAAATTCGACATCCCAAATTTTTTTTTCCGACGATCGATATTATGATATGGTAAGTGTACATAATAATTTAGTTCGGAATGTCGGATATATATGAGAGTTTTTATTGTGCAGCGTCAATTTTTCGGTCATCGAATCTATTTGAGGGAGTCTATAATTTGCTATATATCAAAAAATTAAGTTAAATTGAAAATTCGTTCATTTCGTGAACTTTTTTAAAATCAACCCAATTTTTTTATAATCAACGTACCCAAAGTTAAAAACCTTTTCAATTAGTTAAGTACCTCAACTCTAGACTAATTAATCGTGCAAATGAACTGACATTTAATGCAATTCACCTAAATTCAATCGAAGGTAATAATGTCCAAACCAGGTAGTAACGACTGTAAAAAGCTGTCGAGATTATCATTATTATCAAATCTGTAACTGGTAATTAAATCGCATAAAAGAGAGAAGTCATAATATTAAAAAAAATTGTACCGCTCGTTATATTGATGAGATTCGAATTTACGATTTTAGACCATAAGCACCCACATTCCACCGGTAGCTATTTACCATTCAAGTTCGTGCTATGGTAAACTTTGCTCTCATTCAATAGTCAACAAACTATACACTTGAAAAACATATAGATTATAACAGACAAGTTCGTCGCAATCGGCTCAACCTAGTTGTGTTTATTTCGTCAGATTTAAACTCGAGACCTTGATTCTATGCATCGGACACGACATCCACTAGGTCGTCGAGAATGGTACGAGCGAATTTTAATAGTACTTGGGTAAGTTATAAATGGAGTTGGTAATGGGCAGGGCCACTGATTGTTCCCAGCTATTTATTATGTCACCCTCTAGTTGTTGAGAGCTTCCACTTATATCAATATTAGTCTTTAGTTTTATATGTTAGGTACAATAATCTTTATTTTCTTAGTTAGTAAGCTTACCTTAAGCTGATATTATTGCCTTATTTGTACTATATAAGACGATAATTACACAAATATTAGTTGATATTTTTGTCTTAACATGATGTTAATTATTTGGCTTTCAAATGCTGATTCACGTTACATTAAATACACTAGCTAAGTGCTCACGGAGGTGTTCATGCTAAATGTAATAATGACCGTACATATGTATGAATGGACTTTCATGCTTACAAATTTGTTCGATATGAACTGCCAAAACATGCTTTCAAATTTTATGAGTACAATGCATCAAAACATGTTGCATTATCAAAATATTGCATGAAACCCTCGTGTGTTTAAGAAAAAGTAAACACAATTTATCTTTTTTCAAATTTTGGATGAAAATACCTTTACTTAATTGATTTTGTAAACTTCAATCTTGTTTGAAATGAAGGTATTTTGAGCCAAAATTTAAAATAGTCATTGTCTTTTAAAAGCAAATTTGTGTCTTGATTTTTGTTAATTGTATAGTATAGAAATGGGTTTCTAGGTCTCATACTATGGTTAATTTACACCATAAACACTCCTATGTTGCAGCCACGTCACCGACTTTTATTATTTTTAATTTCTTATTTTAAGTTAATTTTATTAATTAGATTTTATTCCAATCAATTATGACTTATAATTAATTATTAAAATTCAATTTTCATACTTTTAGTTAATAATTTAATTTTAGGATTGATTATTCCATAATTAATTGAATATATAATTTTTTAAAATTTTAATTTTTATCAATAAATATTCATTACAATTGAATATGTTATAAAAAAATATAATAAAATCTGGTGAGGTAGTCGCCGCATACACAACACTCACAATCTGTTCTCATACATTATGTGTAGACTATAAGTAGAGTCGTCTCTCTCTCTCTCTCTCTCTCTCTCTCTCTCTCTCCCTCTCTCTAATATATCATACCACGATCAGCCAACCAGATATTTCCCTCTTATAGTTTAGATATATATTTTCCACAGCTGTTGTTATTAGTAGCTGCAGTAGAAATTCCTCTTTATTTCTCTATTGGTGCTTGCATACATTTATTTCCAAATATTGGGTAAGTGGACTATATCGAAATTCAATTAATAATAGCTAAGGAAACAAATCACATTAATTTTTATTTCTACAGTTGTTTGCAACCACTGCTCATTTATGGGAAAGAAGTTGACGTTTGATTCAAGTTCATATCATTTTTAGTCACGAGATCGTTCATTCCACAAACTACAGAATTACGTGGTTGAAGTTATAATAAGTGCATCAATTCTAATATTCTAAAATTTACTACGAATTAATATAATTTACCCTGCATACTTACAGTGTGAAAAATAAAAAAATTAAGTAACATTCATAATTTTGAGAAAACAATTCAATGGATATTGGGTCATGTGATTGATTTTTGAATTTATTTTGACCAGGGACATTCATCCTTGATTACAACAAAAATTCAATATTTTTGACTTTTTTTAACATAAGCTCGATTATGGTTCGCGAATTTGTTCGTGATCGCGGTCGATGGGGTTCGCGAACATATTCATTAATAGAAGTTGGCGAACATGTTCGTGAGCAAGTTCGCGAACAAGCTCGTTTATCTTCGAATTCAAACTATTCGTGAACTTAGCGAGCCGAACAGTCTTGGGTTCGAGTTCGGCTCGTTTATTTTTTTGAGCTCGAAAAAAAGTTCGAGTTCGGTTCGTTTATTAAATAATCGAGTTTCGATCGAACTTTTTTCAAGTCGATACCCGAGTAGCTCACAAACTGTTCGGTTCATTTACAGCCCTAATATTCGATATCTAATTATCTGGAAAAAATACATATATTCAAATATATATATTTTTTAAAAAGATATTCTTGATTTATCAATTGACAAGATTTAAAGCGACTGGAGAATTTTCGGGAGAGTAGTTGAGCAATTAAAATGATAAAATATCTTTCTTCAAAAACTAAATGATAAAATCTCATAATTTTAAGTGGGTGTTCTAAACTTAATGATATATTTGAAAAAAAAAAGTAATAGATGCTTAAAAATGTAATAGAAATGTAAAGTAAACACTCACAATTAATAATTAGGTTCAATAACAAAATATCCATCAACACCGCTAGATATGAGTCTATTGCACAGAAATGAAATTTACTTAGTGCGCACTCTCGGAAAGTGATTGCAGTGCAGGTTACCTTACTCGTCAAAAAAATAAGTTAGATGACGTCCTCTTCGAAACCGTCTACTAATGGAGCGGTGGAAACTTAAAGGGGTGAGGATCCTCTGCAGTGTAAGGAGGCACACCACCCCTTGCTATGCACTTTTTCTTCATATAACTCTTTATATTTGGCGGCAAAATTTTGTTCGATCTCCTATCTATTTTTTTTGAAATAATTTAAAATTAATTATATAATTCTAATTAAAATAATTAACTCAAATAAAAATTCAAATAATAATAAATTCTAATGTTGAAATAATTGGTCCAAATTATAAAATTTTAACTAAAAAGTTAAAATTAAATACAAAAGATGATAATAAACCCTAATTATGAAAAATTAACCCTAATAGAAAGTATTAACTAAAAAATAAAAAAAACTATATATAAACCCTAATTTCAAATAATTAATCATAATTAATAATTATAAACTAAATATAAAAAGAAAATTATAAATCCTAATTGTGAAAAAATCAACCATATTTAATAAGTAAAACTAAATTAAGAACATTTATAACTCTAAATACAAAATAATCAAAATTTACAAATGGAGCTTCTAACTATTAAAGCATATGAAAAAAATAATGGTCAGCATAGTTAATTATTATAACCAGAATTTTTTAATAATTAATTTTAAGTATTTAAAGAAAAGAAAAAGAACAAAATTATGTAAAATGATGAATTTTTATGAAGAAAAAAGTACAACAAGGAGTGTTGTACTTAAAGCCAAAAAAAAATTCTCAAGTTCAAATCTTATCAATAAGTTTATATATATTGTATATCACTTCTAGTTTTAGCGTAATTTATCTTTTTCATGTGACTTACAAATTATTGTAAAAAAAAAATTCCCCAATACACATAATCGAGTAACAATTACAGATTATCATAAAAAGTAAACCCCGATAATAAATCAGTGCAAAATTGATGTCGCATACCTACCTATCTAGGTCCATCGGAATTTACTTTTCAATTTACAGTCCTAATCGATTGGAGCTTTAATTTATCAACTATAATAATGAATTGCTCTTTTGCGGTAGATATATTTAAATAAATGTGACATTTTTCCAAAAACATATTTGAGAAAGCACTTTAATAAAGTAGTTAACAGCTACATCTCTTGTATTTAATTATTTATTTATTTTTGTTAACTACCTCTGGTCAAATGGTTGACTAACTTTTGGTATAAAATGACAAATATAATTTTCATTGCTCAAACCCACCTGAAGCCGACAGTATTGTGTTTGGTCCATACATTTATTAAAATTAAATATTAGGCCACAATGATTTATTCATCATATTTTTGCTCTTGTTTTATGTGGTTGTTGTGTATATAAAGAATATATTGGGAGTCCAGTTTGGTGCAAATTGATTTAAATTTACTGTGCATCACTAGAGCCGTAAATGAACAGAGCCGTTCGCGAGTTATTCGGTATCCGACTCAAAAAAAGTTCGTTCGAAGTTCATTCGTTTTCTAAACGAGCGGAGCTCGAGCCTCAAATCAAGCTCGATAAAATTATCGAGCCGAGCTCAAACAAAGTTGTATTCAGCTCGTCCAGCTCGAGCTTAATCGAATATGTTCATGAATATTATAAATATTTTAAATGGGTAAATAAAATAAACTATTTTTTCCAAGCTCGAGCTCGAATATGTAAATTAAACGAGCTTTTTTTCGAGCATTCGAGCCCAGGTTCGTTTAGTAAATTTTCGAGCATTTCACGAATCGAGTTCGAACATGACAAATATTTATCGAGCTGAGCTTGAACAAGAGGAAAAAAGCTCGAATCGAGCTCGAACTTGAATATTCCTTAACGAGCCGAGCTCGAGTATCAGGATGTTCGACTCGATTCGGTTCGTTTACAGCCCTATGCATCACAAATTCAACATATCATATATAGCTAGGTAACATACATGAAATCTCTTTATTGTGGTCTTAAATTTACATATTTTTAGCACTATAAGTCTATAACTATATATGAGACTAGTAGAGCGCTAGCATATTATTTCCTACAACTTTCGATAATTTAATATATTTCAATGCTAGATGTGATGAATATTAACGATGATGCCATGTTACAATCATGATATATAGTTATGATTAAAAAAATTATTTCGAATCGTAAATACGATAGAAAATAAAGAATCTCACCGGATTTTGTACGAGTTGCAGCAAAAATTAAGAAAGTGGGGTACTATTTCTGCAATAAAAGCAAAATAAAATTTATAAGTAATTAGTTGGTTTCTTGAAGAAATTAATGAACGTAGAGACTGCAGAGAGCAGAAATAACTAGACACATAAAATCCTATAGGAATTTTGAATTTTGTGTTTTTTATTTGTTTGTTTGTGCGCGCGCGCGCGCGTCCGTGCGTGTTTGGTGTGATTCTTAATTTTCCACTTCAAAATTTTTATTTTATTTAGTGTCGAATCATTTATTAGTAACAAAAATAATGCACATGACTGATACATATAGATCGGATGAAATCATCTGCTAAACTTTGTGCAACACTTAATGTTAACAAAATTAAATTTATTTGATTTTCTTCATTTTTTTAAAATCAACTTCAATTTATTGTGCTTTAGTTTAATTTTACACTTATTCATCCTTCCCAAAATAGGTGTAAAATTATTATTTTTTATGAAATAATCAATTATTAATTAGAAAATACCTTAATTGGTAGGAAGAATCCTAAATAATAACTGTAAAATTAAAATAAAGCATAATAAAATAATTAATTGAAATTGAATTAAAAAATCAATGAAAAATTAATAAGTTTAATTGTGTTGAACAAAATGTAACAGGAAACTTTATCTGGATAGAGATCATATTACATATATATAAGGATACAAGTCGCATTAAAAAAATGAAAAATAACTTGTGAGTTGTGACACATGAAAATATAAAAGTAAAATAAAAATATGATACAAGTTTGAAATTTAAACCTTATGAAAATGTGGTGATTTTTTACCCATTTTTTTTAAAAAAGGGTAAAAGCTAGGGTTTGTCTTTAAATTACTAGGACTAGGACTTATGTGTTGGTTTCTTTTCATATAATTGCAACTTTTTTAAAGAGTCTTTCTTAAAAGACGTCATGACCTTGATAAGTTAACTGTTTTCAATATTAAATTAAAACTAACAGTCTTCTAAGTCAAGACAAATATTTAAATCATTACTTTCCGCAATAATATTCTAACAATTAGCTTTCAACTTTTATATTCTAATAATTGATCGATATATATACATAATATATATATATATGTGTGTGTGTGTGTGTGTGTGTGTGTGTGTGTAGTGCATGCATTTCACGAGTTCGTTTATTTTTTTTAAATTAATAAAGGGATATTAGAAGTTGTGGAGGTTGTTGGTAATTAAGTATATTTAGAAACGTAACCTACTAAAAAACAACAATAATGCTAACTTGTGGTGTGGTTAATTTCGTAATTAGTGAAGTGGATACACTCGAAATGATATAATTATAGGACAATGATTTTATTGAAAAAAAAAAATGAAATGCTTTGTGAAACTAAATATTTGAATCGAATTATTGAAAAAAAATGAAATACTTTTTAATATTAAAAATAATATTCTTTTAGGTCGGATCGGGTTTGTGGTAGTACCCGCCAATTTGATACAAGGCTTGTGTACATCTGATTTACATAATAATATGTCATGTATGTGTGTGAGGATATAAATAAGAGTTTTTTTTTTTTAAGAAAAATGTAAATAAGAGTTAATAACACTTTACTTCTCAATGTTTGGATATTTTAATATAAATGACTCAACGTCTTAATAATTACTAAATATTTCGTAATATTAATTTTCTCTTTTTAACAAAATGTCATCCGATCGGTTTTTCGATAATTTGTAAATTTTTTTTAAAGAAAGATAAAATTTAAGGAGATATATATATTTTGCTGGAAAATCAACAAGATGAAATTTTTGTTAAAATGGGAAAATGTACATTATGATACGTCATTAAATTATATATTAGATTTATTTAATTATTATTTACTTATGGATTTTATTATTTAGTTTAGGTAGTTTATATTTTGAGGAGTTTCCATTGTTTAGATTATTAGGTTTTCTAGATTATATATGGTTCTAGGTTTTATGTATTTTGATATCCAAGTAATAATATTGTTCTTTCCATTGGAGTTCTTCACGCTCGAAAGTGAATTTGGAGTCTTACTTGCTCGAAAGGCGAAAGCGGAGTCTGTACTCGCTCGAAGAGTACCCTATCCGATACGATCCCGAATCAGGATCGTATCACATTACAAATAAATTTATTTAATTTTTGGCCTTTATTTAATTTTCCACTTTTATATACATACGCATAGGCTGTAAACAAACTAAATCGAGTCGACACCCTGATACTTGAACTTGGCTCGTTAAGGAATATTCAAGCTCAAACTCAATTTGAGCTGTTTTTCTCTTGTTTAAGCTTGACTCGATAAATATTATCATGTTCGAATTCAGCTTGAGCTAGGCTTGTAAAATGCTCAAAAATTTACTAATTGAGCTTGAACTCGAATGCTCGAAAAAGCTCGTTTAATATACATATTCAAGCTTGAAAAAAAAGAGTTTATTTAATTTACTCTTTTGTAATATTTACAATATTAATGAACATGTTCGTGAGATTAATGTTTGATTAAGCTCGAGCTCGGACATGTTCGCGAGCTGGTCGAGCCGAATACTACTCAATTAGAGCTCGGTTCGATAATAATTTTATCGAGTTCGATTCGAAGTTCGAGCTCCACTCATTTAGAAAATGAACAAATTTTGAACGAACTTTTTTCGAGTCAAAATCCAAATAGGTCACGAGTATACTTCTAAAATGTAAAGGGCAATATCATTAAACATACCATTTTTTTGCTTAGGCCCCAAGATTACAACATAATTAAAAAGCTTAACAATAATTAATGTCTTGGAGTGGGACAACAAACAAACAAACAAGAAAAGGAACAACTTGATTAAGACCAAAGTAATTCTATCAAGAATCCATCCCATTCCTACCAAACAAATTAATGAATTTTTATATGCCTTTCGCTTTTTTTACATATATAAAAATATTAATCCCATTTAATATTATTACTACCTTGGCAATATATACATATGAACCAACAATCTAACAAAGAATGGAATCTTAAAGTATATAATAAACAAATTAAATGGGATAAGCTAATCTTCCACATACATAATTTTAATATGTTTTATTTTGTTTTATTGTTGGTTGAGAAGACCTAGACATGCTTTTCTTTTGTCATATGCGTACGTGTTGTTTACAAATGTTAAAATAATTAGTGTAGTTCACAAATTCTAACGTGTGTGAGTGTGTGTTTTTTTTTGGTGAGACGTGTAAAAGGAAATAATTAAATAATATGTTGTTTAATATTTATTTAGTTGTTTAATAATTATTATATTTAAGCAGCCAGCCCCCACTCAATAGTTATTCAATTTGGTGTTTGTATTATTTGTTGAGTTCTAGTAGTTGTGTGCATCACTTCAAACAAAGAATAACATATTTTATTTTCCCTTTTTAATTTAGATATATAGGAGAGAAAGTAACCATTGAAATTAGAAATATCACCCTAAATTAGGGGTGTGCAAAACTGAACCAAAATTAAAAAAAGAGAACCAAATCGAGCAATTTGGTTCGGTTGATTTGGTCATTTTTTCTTTAATTTTGGTTTAATTTTGAATATTAAAATCGAAATATAATTTGGACCGACGGTTTAAGTAAAAAGTATTTTGGTTAAAACCGAACCAACCAATATATATATATATATATATATATATATATTTATAATAATTTATAATTTATAATTCTAATATTATATTAGTTATACCCAGATTAATAAATTTAAAAGGTATCATATACATAAAATAATATTAGTAATTCTAATATTTAGTTTTAATTTTCTAGTTTTAGAAATTTTAAAATATTTATTTATTTAATATATCGTTTATTATCAGTTGAGTGCATGTTATTTTCTTTAGATATAATTATTCGGAAAAAACAAAAATAATCACTGAAAATTCGGTTAAACCGAAAACCAAACCAAACTAACCAAAGAATTATGGTTTGGTTTGGTTCGGTTAAATATATTATTTTGGTTGGTTCAGTTTGAATTTTTTTAAGAAATTTTTTATTTATTTTTATTAATTTGACTCGGTTTTGCACCGAACCAACCATTTGCACACCCATGTCCTAAACGGAGAAAGTTGCACAATTCGAATTTCATAAAATAAAATAAAATTGCACTTTATTAAAAGTTTTTTTTTTAAAAATTTAGGCAAGGAATAAAAAATATGGATTACTTGTTATAATGTTAAATATGATGCAGAATATGATGCAGAACGTGCTGTTCTGACTTCCGAATCAATGGCAAATCGTATCACACACTAGATGAACCACGAATATATTAAGATTAGTTATTGATATCATAATTTGATTATATTTAATTATTTATTTAGATTACGTTATTAATTAGAAATTTTATTGAAATTAAATTTCTATATTTCTTATCTTTTAAATTAATTTATCGTATAAATAGATAGATCTACATTGTTATTATATTAGGGGGGTTGAATTATTGCATAAAGTTGAGTTTTATTGTTCGGCATTCATGAGAATCAACGATAATGTGTTCTTCCAGGTATTTGCAGAATCAACATATTATATACCAGTGACGCATATAGAATAATATGATTTTATTGTTTATTTTTGAATAAATTTTTAAATAATCACTTTTAAAGAAGAATAAGAGGTAAAAACGAAAAAGCAAAAACTATGAAGAAATTAATTAAGTAAATAATAATAATAATAATAATAATAATAATAATAATAATAATAATAATAATAATAATAATAATAATAATAATAATAAATCCAATTAAAGAAAGAAAGGGTATATTGGCCGTTAAACCTAAGAATGGCAAACAATTTTATTTTCTATGACGAAGGATATTTTTTTTATTTGTATGTATTACCTACATATATTAATTTATTTATATATTATTATTCCTAGTATATATTGAATATATGATATGATGAGTTGGTCCATAGCCACACTTCATCAATATTGTTCAACAACTTTGCTAAACTTTAACTACCCTCAGCTAAATTCATTTTGCTTTCACAAAATTTGTAGTTTCATCATCCACGTGGTAAATAAGGCGCAATTTTAATTTCGGATAAAATTATCTGCTACATTTTGTGTAATACTTGGTGCTATATAATTAAATTTAGGGTTAAAGGCCACATAGCCCCCCGACTATTACAAGGCTCACATTACCTCCTCTTTGACTATTTGGTCCATTTAGTCCCATCGATTTTCTAAAATAGCTCACATTGCCCCTTTCATGGATGGAAAAATTAATTAACATAATTAACAAACACACATTAACACACATTTTTCTCACAAGCTAAGATTCTTCACATACTTTTACATACAATTTTACAATTAACCAAAATTACTATAAATTAATAAATTATGATTAATAATTAATAAAATAATAAATACCTCAAATTTAATAATAATAATAATAATAATAATAATAATAATAATAATGTATGAAAATTTCAATATTTATAACACACACACACACATATATCAAGATAATTTATAAAATTATTTTGAATTTTAAAATTCGATGATTCGATGTGAATTCTACAATAGAGACCGAGTCTTCATTTATGGTGATTTAATGTTTTGAAAAAAGAGTTTATGCATTTCAGATTTTTGCTTAAATTCTCATCTTCAAAAGTCATTACTGTATATAGTAATATAAAATTTTAAATTCATCTCAAAATTCGTGATTTTTGAGACCTTGGATTGAGAATTTTCATCTTTCGGGTCCTAGATTGAGAGTTTTCATTTTTCAGGTCCTGAATCGATAGATTACTCATCTTTCATGTCATGAATCGATAATTCTTCCAAAAAGAATGCATCTTTTATATGGTTTTTGCATGGAACACTGTTAAATAGAGTTAATTACACTTGAGTACTAAACCTTTGAGTGTAATTCTTAAAATTTTGGATTGAAAATTTAGAAAATCTCAAACATTGAGTATTAAAGTGTAATTAACTTAATCTAATTAGCTATTAACAAATTTTACTCGTTTAAGAAAAAAGGGTTAAAAGAGAAGATAGAAGAGAGAGAGAGAGAGAGATATCGACAAATTAAGGATTTGATTGAAGTTTTGACGACATCAAATTTATGCTCTGCTTTCCGCCCATTTCGCCGGCTCATGCACACGTGCATTTTTGTTTTCTCCATAATTTCTAAATATTCATTAACATTTAACAATACTTTTTTCTTGATTTAATTGTTATATTATTTTACTTTGTCACCGTCAAATCTAAGATTATAGAAGTACTATATAAGCACCAGATATAAAAAAGAAAAAGAAAAGAAAAAAAAGATGCTTCATTTTTACGTAATATTTATTTTAATAACAAAATATTAACCGATAAACTATATATATATATATATCATGTATGTTATAGCCTATAGGAAGAGTGAATTTTATGATTCATATCTCACTGTTCAATTCCCTTCTTTCAAATAATAGTATAATACAAAGGTACTTTATCTTAAAAAATATTACGAATCATTTTCATTTTTCAGAAAAAAAAATATTCATAGGTTAAACTAAGTGGTAATTAATATAGTCAAAAGTACCCACTTTTGAGTTTTGAAAATAAAAATCTTCACTAAATACACAAATTTAGTATAAATTCTCCCAAAAATCATTTGAAAATGATCGAACAACTGAAATTCGAGAATCTCTTACATATTTGTATTTGTACAAAAAATTCAAGAAAAAAATGTACTCAACACTGTTATTTTATTAATATATATACTGCAGAATTTGCATTCATATTTTTTATACCCAAATCAATCGAAATGGCTCATCACATGTTGGATTTTACATGTTCAACATGTTGAATAATTATTATTGCCGCGCTGAAAAAGTTCCGTCACGCTACCCACATGTCTGAAAATATTGAAAATCGATTAAATTTGTGGGTCGATGTACATATGAAAGAGAAAAAATTGTATCATAATTTGTAAGACGGCCAATACTTGGACACATAGACAATCAAACAAACACTAACGGAATTTGCAAACGCAAATACTCCTATACATAAGATGTAAATTAGACGGTCAACGCGTTGACCCGATTAAAGCGTTGACCAAAAAAATGATCAAAACGGGTGATACTTTTTTAGGGATACAATTGATACTTTTTTTAATTTTGAATGATACTTTTTAGTATTTCGATTGATACTGATTTTAATAGTTTTTTTTCTTTATATTTTTTCTAGCCGATACTTTTTAATGATGCAAATAATACTTTTTGGACTTTGAAATGATATTTTTCAGTATTATGAATGATACTAATTTTGACGGATTTTTTTTATCAACGCATTGATCGAGGCAAGACGTTGACCGTCTAATGTGCATCTAGTACACACAAGACCTGTCCATTTGCAAATATGTCATACAATATGAATCTGAACCTGAATCTGAACCACCCATTTACATATTTTTACCCGTAAAACGATTTCACGTCAATTTTTATCTTTAAATATGGTATGTGCCAGCAATACTCCTTTGTCGCACCGTATAAATACGGATATACGACATGCATTAAAGTATTTAATGTTTAGTATATAGTGATAGATTGTGATAAGATCTTGTCCCCTTGGACTTGTTTGATACTATCTGCCGACTTTTGCTACATAATAACGACGAATCTATCAATCCTATCATTCATTTTATTTCACAGAAATATTTATCGAAATTAAATCACGACATACCAAATCTTGTCAATCTCATCAATTGATCACCCCATGTATTAATTAATATTTATGTATTCATATTATTTATGTGTATTTCTCTTCTCCCTCATGCATGTCAATTATTGACAATGCCAGCTTTATATATATTGAATTTTAATTTATTTCGTTTTGTTTTTCAGATATATGTTCCAATCTGATCAATTTGTGTGAGCCCATGAGTTTTATTACGACTAGGATGGGTGAAGACAAAAATAGCTCTATCTATATATATACAAGAATTTTATTAAATATAAAGATGTACAAGATTTTGATTTGATTTATTACCATTTGTATGTCAAGTTGTGGGGAATATTTCTCAAAATGAGTTATTTATTTATTTATTTCTCCATCTCTTTAAATTTTAGATACTCGTAGTCGATACTTATAGATGCATATATAATTGTAAAACGTTGGGTCTGAAGTCCGAACTCATTACTAACTTTCCAATCACGATCAACTCAAATACATTAATCAGAGATTATACACTCTCCGTTTTCAATTAAGTGTCATTTTGAATGAATATACACATATTAATAAATTAATTGAGTTACATAATACACTCTTGTGTGAATACATTAAATGAGTTAATATAAATGTATGATTGCATTAAATGAGGACAAATGTTTGAAAAATGTGAATTTTTTGTCTCGAATTTATAGAATGACACATTTTTGAAACAAAATTTAAATATTAGTTATTTAGAAGCGGAGGGAGTATACTATATTAGAGTAATTAAATGCGATTCTAATAATTTGAATGTTTTTTTGAAAAGATATAGTATATTTTTAATTCATAGTTTCAAATAAAGTATTTTCAAGTTTATTAGACTTTTTCTACCCTTGTACGCATGGTTTCGGTCTAACTAATTATAGACTTAATGGTATATATCGTCTTTGGAGATTTTAAAGATTATATCATTCAACTAACGAAAAAATTAATAAATTTATTAGTTCGGTTAAATAAGGATTTAATTTGATGTTATCAATTATAAAAGTATAATTAAAGACCTATTAAAATAATATAATTGTATAATGACCTATCGAAATAAAATGTATATAGACCTTAAAATGGGTTTTGCCTTTTTTTTTAACATTATAAATGTGATATTTTAAGATTGTATTTTCTAAAATAATTAACGAAATTATCAACTCTTTTTCAATCAATTAAATCATCCTATTGAATGGTTGAGATTTATCCCCAACTTACTAACTAATCATATATAGTTTTACATACTAACCATTATATATATATATATACACATATATTAAAATATATTTTGTGATTATAATTTGATGCTACATTTATAAAATTGGGAAGTTTGTGACCCTAACTGTAAAATTGTCGGACAAGCATGTGACATTCCAAGATCTATATATTAAAAAAAAAAGATTAAATTTACTGAATCCCATGTCTAGGTTTTATGTGTGAGGTTGCTTCATTATAAGGTATACACTTGGAACACATGCACCAGAAGAAGATATATCATCGCCTCATGATCTAATATCTATTATTTTTTTAATTTAACTACCCGCAATCGTCATTTAT
This sequence comes from Perilla frutescens, assembly GCA_026008535.1. Taxonomy (NCBI): domain Eukaryota; kingdom Viridiplantae; phylum Streptophyta; class Magnoliopsida; order Lamiales; family Lamiaceae; genus Perilla; species Perilla frutescens. The sequence goes on from BRKX01000018.1 coordinate 45,614,099, forward strand.
AGTCTATAGATATACTTTTAGTAGTCCGACTTACAAAATGTTCGTGAACTTTTTAGTCACGAAATCATCACTCCACCTAATAGCAGGGGTGAATCAGAAAGTTCTATGCTACTTGATGAATAATATTCAATATGACACAAAAGATCTATTATGATATTCTCAAGTATTACAATAGATTTATTATAACATTTGAGAATGTCACAATAGATCTATTGTGCCATATTAGGTATTACCCATTGGGCAGCATAAATTTTCCGGGTGAATCTAGAGGGACAAAGGAACCCTAACCAACTAGATAATTTTTTTTTACATTACTTCGCCAACGAAATGTTGCGAGGGGCCGAAGTGTAGGAATAGAGGCACCGCCTAGTTATTCGTCCTCAAATATATATATATATATATCTATATTTTTTTTTTCTGAATACGCTACCGCCTAGGTATTAAACCACTACAAAGAGACGTTTGACGACTATATTGTTCTTGTGTTATCATTATTAATATTTTCTCATCTTTCTTTTTTCTTTTTCTTTACAAATTTGAGAAGTTCTTTTAAGTTGAGCTCTGTTGTTATTTGAATCTAGAATTGCATTTAACTTGAGTTTACTTTAAGATTTACATCAAAAGCACACTTCACTATATCAATTAATAAAATTTGGTTAGAGTGGTTGGCATAGTTACAAACAAACTATTGACACTCATACTATTGAGAAACGTATCGTGTTTTACGTACTCTATTTATTAGGATTTAGAAACAGAATTGCTGGATCCTCTCTATCGGATGGGTTGATGCAAAAAAAAAATATTCCCTTCGTCCCATTTTAATGGGTTCAAATTTCATGTTACAGTTCTACGTGTTTCATTATAAAATTTATGATTTTAATAATATTTATTATAAAATAAAAATCAATGCTAATATAAATAATCATAGTCAACATTTAACAACAATAAAATGAATTAAAAAAGTTGTAAAATTTAATTTTGAATTAATTAACTATAATAAAGATTATTAATCGAAAATTGAAAATTAAATATTAAAAATTAATTATAAACCCTAACCGGTTGGGGTGAACCCTAAAAAACAATCTCAAAATTTGACTAATCACAAAAAAAAATGAAGAAAAAAAATAAAAAATACATAATTTGAAGATGTAGCACGGATGTAACACAAAGAATGTGATATGAAATCTCAAGTGCATTTTGATATTCTTGTTTGTCTTTTTGGGAGGTCCCGATATATATGCATGTTTCTCTATATATTTAGATTTAGTTAATTTACTAAAATATACCCATTTTTAATAAGTTTATATTAAGCATTCATTCAATGTCAAATAAATAAATTTAGACATTGATGTGACCCGGGACTAAATGACCAACGAGACACAAAAGATGCGGAAGCTAAGGATTGAAACTACGTCGGTGAAGTAAGGATTCTATACTCGATTATCCAGACGACTAAGACACAACTAAGATACCTAGAACTTTGACACAAATTAAATAACACAAACCAAGGGTTCAAGGGGCTGAATTGGACGGTTTTATAGGGCTGGAAATTGGAAGAATTTCGTGTGTGAAGGTTGGTGAAGAAGGGCTTGGAGAAGATAGGATATGTTAGTGTTTGAACGGACTTACGGATATAACGAACGGATGTAGAATTCGGACTTGAAGGGGGCTGCCGTGATTTGGACGTTGATGGCTGATTTGGAGGTCGTCGATGATGGTGATGGACGTGTGGTGTTGATGAAGTGATTCACAACCCGATAGCCTCCTTGAATCTCGAACGTCTTCAAGGTTGAAATCTCCAAGTTGTTCCTCGTTAGCGAATACCGGTCAATCCCTCAAGTGAATTGAGCAATACCCTTGAATAAGACTTGTAGTTGCTAGCTCCAAGAATGAATATTTTCGTGTGAAAAGTATTCAAAAGACAAATAGATTTGAGACACAAATTGAATGCAAAAGCAATTTAATTCAACAATGTCTAAAGTAACAATGTGACATGGTTCCCCTATTTATAATACTATGGGGGAACGAAATTAAACATAAAATAGGGCTCAAAAATTGATCCAAAAGGGATCTCTAACTATACTAGGAAGTTCCCTAAACTAGAATTCTATTCAAGGTAGGAAATTGCCTTAAATACAATTCTAGTCAACCTTGACTATAATATGGACGAAAATTACATTAAATTAAATAAAAATCTGAACTAAACTATAGTCTAACATAATTAAATAAATACTATAGTCTAAATAAAATTCAATCCCTAATTAAATCAAATAAGGGATGAAAATTCCATGCAACGCGAATCTGCCATGCATGCACAATTTGATGAGTTCTATCTTCATGCATTGCTCTTCAAATCTTGATCTTCAATCTTTAATTGTTAATAAGGTAACAATCTTGGGGCTGCATTTAACTTCTTCTAATTCTTCATATTTCTTGTGAATAATTGCTTGGAAACAACCTTGCAATTTCTTGGCTCGAAATCGTGTAATTGAACCTCTAAATGGTAGTTCCGGATTTAGTTCTTCAAGGTCTTGCATGGCTTCATCAGACATATTAGAAAAAAATTTAATTAATTATCTTTTTCAATTTTTTTAATCGATCCTCGTGCAAGATTCAACCAGCTTATCAAAATGTGACGGAAAGAATAATAATTAAGAAAATCAGGAGATTAATTATTTGCCCACCCACTCGAATTAAGCTATATATATTAATTGAAACACATTGATTCAGAAGAAATCAGAACATTTATTTACCCACCCACTCGAATTCTATTAGGCATTCATGAACATAACAACTCCAAAATTAATTTATTGCAGTGTCTCTAATTGTATTAATTAATGTGGTCTGAAATGTACAAATACGATATAGTCCAAATGCATAATTTAATTTTAATATACCATACCTAGATATCAGAAGAAGTTAGGTCTTGCATTAACATGGTATTTAATGTTTCATTTGTCTCACCAAATTAAATTATCTCTTATTAAATAATCGATTTTTCGATTTTATTAAAGATCTGGAATTTTGGTTTCCAAATTTACTATTCATTTCCTTTTCTTATTAATGTGGGGTAGATGAGTCTCTACCACACATGAGATTTCCCGTTGCAGTCTCGGTGATAAGATTTCCGGTTGCAGTCTCAGTGTTAATTGCACTCGATATTGCATTTTTAAATTACGAGTTTTTGTGGTATTTTTTTCTTTAATTTTATTTTTTTTTGTGATTTAATTTAATTTTACGATTATTTATTAGAGTTCCCCATCTAATTAGGGTTTATAATTATTTTTTAATATTTAATTTACGTTTTTAATTAATAAATCATTATTATAGTTGATTATTTCAAAATTAAATTTTATGTTTTTTAAAATTTATTTTTTATTGATAAATATTGACTATGATTATTTAATTATATTATAATTAATTTTTATTTTATAATGAATATTATCAAAATCATAAATTATACGAAGGCATGCAACGGGCAATTTAAACCGAGCCTACCGTGTTACGCATGTCATCCACGAGCACATCAACATGTCATCCAACGAGTAAGTACCTCTTTATAAATTTTAAATTTATAAAATTTAAATTTAGAATACACGTACGGAATGTCGTGTTGAAATAGAGGATCCCATCTCGTAAAATTCTTAAATATAACGGCGGCCGGAGATGCAGAGAGGAATCGAAGGCCACGTTTCGATTGGGAGAGGAAGATGAATAGGAAGCTTCCTCTTAGCCGACAAAAACCATTTTGCAGTGCTACTTCACTAAATACTAACTATATCTATTGTAATGACAATAAATTATTATCATTATTGTTATTATTTACATTACTACTGACATCCTATGCTATTCTATGAAAGTGGCCTTTCACAGTCACTCTCCTGCTACATCTCTCCCATATCTACTCTTTCACTTCTCATCCTTCACTCGTGGGGACCAACGGATGACTGGGCTGACGTCTGTCGAGACTAGGGGTGAGCAGAACCGAACTGAAATCGAAAAATTGAATCGAATTGATCAATTCAGTGCGGCTCGGTTTAGTTTTTTATATATTTTGGTTGCGGTTCGATTCCATGATGTGATAATTGCAAAATAATAAATAGTTTGATAGGAAGGAGATACGAACCCGGCTCCCGGTTCAGTTTTGATTCATGTGAAATCGGTTTCGGTTGTGTTCTGTTTTTGTACTTCAGTCCGATTCGAACTGAATGCTCACCGGTCCTAGTCGAGACATAATATAAGTTTGAAAATTTAAATAAAATGTATAGTTTTTGACCTTTCAATTATTGTTTATACTTATTTTTAGTATATATTTTTTATTTATTAATTAATATAATTAATTTTTTTTGGGTTGATTATTACAAACTTACGGTATACGATTTTTAATTTTTTTTATCATTTTTTAGTAATAAATTAATATTAATTCAGATTAGTTATAATATAATAAATTTTATTTTTATGAAAAATATTATTAAAACTACGCAATTTTGATGTTGGCACATACATGGAACACACAATTTAGATTAGAAAATCTCACCCGGTGTAATTTACCTTTTCCGTAAATCGCTCTAATAAGGAATAATGGAAATACATATATAGTGTTGGAGACTTGGAGTTGATTTTATCACCTATTTTAAGTTACTGGTAAATATTTATCATTCTGGCCTTAGTAAATATTTGATATACTTGAATTTAAATATAATTTAGGTGTTTTTAATATACATTGAATATGTGATTTGATATTTAATAATATTAGAAGGGTTGGAAAAATTCTATATTTGGTAGAGTTAAAGTTTGAATTTGGGATTTTAATATAATAAAGAAAATGCATGTCTTAAATTTAAACCCCAAGCCCAACTCCTTAATAAACTATATGCCCAATTAATAAAATGAATAATAAAATAGGCCCAACTCACTTAACTGTCGGCCCATTTAATCCTAAACCACACAGCCCAGCCCAAATCTCCAAAATGAAATTGGGCTCTTTACATGCGCTTGAAAATTGAACTAATTATTTGGACTAAACTTTGCGCTAAAAAATATTATTGTGAGCTTATGCTAAAATGAAAATTGAAAATAAATATCGTATTTATTAACGATATAGTCGCGAGATAATAATTTGTTTTATGCATATAATATTAGCTAGCAACTTATACAAACATAACAAAACATGCATGATAAAAGAGTAGCAATTTCTTTGGATCTCTACAATTCGTGGGGAAATTCTATGACACATGCGCACGTAGTGAGCCGCTCTCATATAAAATAATATTTTTTAAATAATGGACCCACTTATTATTTTATTATGTGTGAGAGGAGTACAGTACGTGTGCACGCGTCATACAAGGCGCCATACAATTTCCCCAATTCGTGTCTTGTACAGGAAAATGTAGAGGGTCAAAGTGGAAAGAGTCTAAAGTATAGGTGACAAAAGTAGAAAACTAATAAAGTGCAAGGGGTAAAATGTAAAATAAAACGCTAGGCGGAGAAAAAAAAAATTGAAGTAGAAGGAGTTATATGTATATAAAAAAGATTATAAGGGGAAAAGTAAAAAAAAAATTGTTATTTAAATATAGGGAGCAAAGATGGAAATGTTAAATGGAGCAAAAGTAAGTAAGTAAATAAACTAAACACGGCTTCTTTTTCTTTTACCCAAAGTAAAAAAAAATCACGTTAATCGAAAATTTAATTATAATCATATAACAAGCCAAGGTCTTCATTTTTTTATTTAATTTAATCATAATTATATGAAAGGGGCCCATAATTGGTGAAAGGGTTTCTAAGATTCTTCAAGACATCTCAATTATACTTTCTTTTAGTTATAATACGTTTGGAGATGGGAAATTATGGATCAAAGCTCGATCATTCACAATTATAAAGATGAGAAATATCATTAAATTATATTGAAAATGTTTGTAGTGAAAACAATACGTGAAATTATAAAAATGTTTGAGATAAATTTATGGTGTAACTTTTTTTATGGGCACTCTCTTGTGCATGTAGTGTATGGCATGGGCCCATCAGACTGGTCCAGATCCAATAACAAATAATAGTAAAAATAAGTTAACAAGTGTCGGCGCATGACCCTAGGCGTGACTCGTGGGGTACATGTGCCAGAAATTATTATTTTTTATTTTTTTTTTGATTTTTTTTTTTTGCGATTTTTCCTTCTTTTTTTTTAGTTTTCCCTCAAAATTGTGTAGTCTAAAATACAATTAATGAACCCTAAAATTGAAATGAATTGATTTAATTTTTTTGAAATAAATATAAATATATACCCTAGAATTGATTTAATGAACCCTAAAATTATAGTGAATGATTTTTTTTTAAATTCAGTGACTCAGGCAATGCACTCACCCAAAGCTAACATGTGGGCTTGTGCATAGTGCTCGAAAATTAATTTAATTTTTTCAAAAGAAATATAAATGGTAATTGAAAATTAAAAAAAAAAACTTAATTTTGAAATAAATATATACCATAAATGAAATTAGTGAACCCTAAAATAATGAATGAATTTAATTTTTGTGAAATAAATATAACCCCTAATTGAGATTTATAAACCTAAAAAAACATAAACCCTAAAAAACACAACATAAACCACTAAAAAATCTAAAAAAAAATAATAATCATGAACTCTAAAAAGCCATAAACCCTAAAAAAAAAAAAACTCCTAAACTCCAACCATTAACTGGAATAGAAAAAATCACAGTTTTAACTGCATAAACTCATATAAGATAAGTAGCAGACCGATTACTTTTTAATGATACACGTGATACGTTTTAGTGTTAGAATTGATACTGCTTTTTAGTGGGTTTTTTTTTTTTGCGGGTCAACCCTGATTAACACGGTTGATCCACATTGATTCTTACCCATTTGATGGATATATGAACCTTATTGGGCATAGGAGATATGACCTTTTTTTTTTATTTCTCTCGAAATACGAAACTTCGTGTGATTGCCTTAGGCCTTCCAAATTAATATTGAATCACCCCTCATATATAGCGTGCATTATTTGTTGGGGCACACTCCTGTGAGACGGTCTAATGGATCCCCTTACGTTAAACGGATATTATTTAACCGATTAAAGTGGTCCCCTCCTTCTTTTTCCTTTTCTTTTTGATTTGTTAATGATCTCTCTCTTTCCTTTTTTTTATATTCAATTTTTAATTTCTTTTTTTTTTCTGTCTAGCGTTCTCTCTCTCTCTCTCTCTCTCTCTCTCTCTCTCTCTTTTCTTTCTTCTGGCTGGCGTGTTCTCTCGCTTCTTCTTTTTTTCTTTTTTCTTTCAGAAACGTGTTTTTTCTCTTTTTTTTCCCTTGTTCTTCTTTGGCAGTTTTTTACTTCTTGTTTGGCAGTTTTTTTTTCCTTTCTTCTTTGGCGGTTTTCCCTCTTCTTTATTTTGTGTATTTTTTATAATGATTTTGTTAATGATACTTCATCCATAATTAATGATACTTCACATCACAATTAATGATACTTCACCAGATAAAAGTTATATTTTCATTAAAATGAAAATTACAGATAATTAAGCATTAATTATTAAATTAACAACAGAGAAGTATCATTAATTATGAATTAAGTATCACTCGTAATAAAAAATGAAGCATCACTAATATAATGAGTAGTTACTACCCATTATGATGTTCAATTTTTGAATTGCAACATTTTCTTTTATGTAGCTAATGATTCAATTTTTGAATTGCAATATATTTGAACTGATACTTTTCTTTCTAATTAGTGATACTTTCTTCTGCAATTAGTGATACTTTTCTTCCAATTAGTGATAATTAATGATACTTTCTTCTGTAATTAGTGATACTTTTCTTCTAATTAGTGATACTTTCTTCTGCAATTAGTGATACTTTTCTTCAATTAGTGATACTTTCTTCTGCAATTAGTGATACTTTTTTCTGTAATTAGTGATACTTTTCTTCTAATTAGTGATACTTTCTTTTGCAATTAGTGATACTTTTCTTCTAATTAGTGATACTTTATTTTGCAATTAGTGATACTTTTTCCCATAGTAATGAGATTCCACTTCACAGGTAATGATATTTCATCCCATAAATATATTTTTTTAAAAAATAAATGTATACCCTAAAATGGAATTAGTGAACACTAAAATTGAATTGAATTAATTTTTAAAAAAAAAGAAAGAAAGAAACTGAAAAAAAAAAAAAGAAATAGAAATTACGAAAATTGGGTTGTGGGAAACAAAGAAGAAAAGGCAAAAAGAGCCCAGCAGCGCAGGCCCAAAAAAAGGAAAAAAAAAGGAAAAAAATTGTTGCGCTGAAAGAAAAAAAATGAAATTGCACAGGCGCGTGAGCTGCACGCGCCGCGCGTGGGGCATGGGTCTGAGCGGATTTTGACCCGTCTAACGTAAGGAGATCCGTTAGACGGTCTCATACAAGTTTTTGTCTTATTTGTTGATTAGATAATATAATTATAATAACTCCCGTGCAATGCACGAATAAAATTTGTTTTTTTTTTTGCTTGAAGTTATAAATATAAAATAATTATAATGTACTATATAGTTGAGGAACATAAACATTATCTATTAAAAAGTATAAAAAATGAGACATTAAAACTAAAAAAAACGTCAGTCTCTTGTTTTCTTAAATTTATAGTATGTTCCTTCCAAATAATATTTATCGATTATTTGATGTGTAATAATTTATTGAAAAAATATTTATTTAATTCTTTAAAATATATTTCGTATATTTAAAATTGCAAACTCAAATACATTTAAATTTTAAAAAATTTCAGTATATTTAATTAATGAAATATTATTTAAATATATATAATAAGAAATCGATAGATATTTAAATTCAAAATAAATAAATACAAAAAATAAACATATCTAATGCAAAAAAAAAAATATAATTTTAAACTCAAAATAACAATATAAATAGAACAAGCGAAAAAAAAAAGGATGATTGCTCTTTAGCTCTTAGCTTTAAAAATTACTCCTTCCGTTTCTGAATAAGTGTCATTCTAACATTTTAATTTTGTTTCAAAAAAGTGTCATTCTACAAATTTGAGACAAAAAATCTCATTTTTCACACATTTTGCCCTCACTTAATGCATTTAAAAAATATTTATATTTAACTCATTTGATGTATTCACACAAGGGTATATTAGGTAATTTAATTAATTTATTAATTTGTGTGCATTTATCCAAAATTACATTTATACAAAAAACAGAGGGGGTGATAAATATTAAAATACCTAGGAGTAATTTCATTTAAATTCATATCCATATTGTGCAAGAATAATAACTACAACATATTTATCCAAATTTCTCATTACAATTCAAAAACTAGACATTATGTGAAATTGTATTAGAAATATGAGTTATTTTTAAAAAAAATATTAACAAATATGTATTCATTTAGGCTTGATTTTACCATATTAATTTCATCTATTTGATAATGCAACAATAACACAAACTAATTCATATAAAAAAACACAAAACATATCCATAATAGAGCAATCAGTAGGTTTGTGGATTTTATTGGATAGATATCAATAGAAATAATATATAGATCAATAGATGTACATCTAATACTTTTGCAATTTAGTGTTAAATCAAAATGTAATTGGACCAATATTAATATGAATTTTTCTACATAACTTTAAAATAATTGTTCAATGATGGAAATTTAAAAAAGAAACATCAAATTGTAGTTGATCATAAAGAAAAAATAGGTATTTAACAAATTTACATGTATTTATAATTATATCAGCAAAATAAAATCCAACAAACATCCCAATAACAAAATAAAAAATGGATGAAAAATATTTATAGATGAAAATGGATCAACAATTAACAATATTGAACTTGGATTTAAGATTTCATTATAGAATCCCAAATATTTATAAGCATAAACAATCCATTTAAACGGACATTTTTATGGATTGATTCTTAAAAATTGTAGAAATAAATTACCATTAACTCACGTAAAAGTATTATGGAAAACAGATGTTATAACCTTAATTTCATTAAATAATATCTTAAATTATAGTATTAGAAATTGACAAAAATACCCATATAAATGGGAGGGAAAAGAGTTGTGCATTATAATATATATATATATATATATAGATAGATAGATAGATTGGTTATATGTAGTCTCTAATTTAATAATTTTATTTTTATATAATTTAATGGTCCAACAATCTTATTTTAGAGTGGTTTTAACTAGTTACCAATTAGTTGCTAAAAAAAAACTAGTTATCAATCAAACAATTCACTATTAATGACGGTTAGTAGTGGTGTGCAAAACGAAACTAAAGCCAAAAAATCGAACCAAATTGAGTTATTTAGTTTGATTGGTTTGCTCAATTTTTTTTTTTAATTTTGATTTGGTTTTGAATATTAAGATCTAAATATAATTTGGTTCGATTTCAATTTAAGTAAAAAATATTTTGGTTAAAACTGAACCAACTAAAATACACACACACACACTACACGCACACACTCTCACACTATATTTGTAACTTATAATTTATAATCCTGATATTAATTATACATAAATTAATAAATTTAAAAGGAATATACCTAAATAGTATTAGTAATTATAATATTTAGTTTCAATTTTCTAGTTTTATAATTTTTAAAACATTTACTTATTTAATATATCGTTTGTTATCTATTGATCCATGAGTGCATGTTATTTTATTTAGATATAATATATTGTTTCGAAAAAACAAAAATAATCAATAAAAATTAGATTAAACTGAAAATCAAACCAAATTAACCAAAAAATTATAATTTGTTTTGGTTTAATTATACATAATATTTAGGTTGGTTCGGTCTGAATTTTTTTAATAAATTTTTTATTTAATTTTATTAGTTTGGTTCGATTTTACATCGACCCAACCATTTACGCCGCATATGAGAAAAAAAACATAAATATATTTCTTAAAGAAAGTGCGTGATACTGGATGGTACAGTAGTGGAATGATTTCATTTTTTTTATATGCATGAATGATTTCAATTTTAACTTATAAGTCAACTTTATTTGAAGCCACTACTCTTCAGATGTGGTAACATATAAATCTTTATATGAAAATTTAATGATCATCTAATTTTGTCATCATGAAATTATGTTCGATTTAAGTTTTGACACACTGAGCTCTCAAAACGCACATGCTCTTTATGTCACAAAAAAAAAAAAAAAAAAAGATTTCATTATTATTTACTCAAAATTCTAAAGACAACCAACCTTACCTAAAAAATAAATAAATAAAACCACATTGAAGCTATCTCATTACAATAATTCTCACCAAACACTCAATATAGTAGTACTATTGAAGTTACATTCGATGGACCATCACAATAAATGTGATTTTTTTATATAGGAAAATAAATATGTATAGTTTAGAAACATACATATAAAATGACAATCTCACAAGTGCATGTTATTTTATGTCATCACATATAAAAAGACAATCTCCATATATCGTTTGTTATCTATCGAGTGTATGTTATTTTATGTCATCACAAAAACCTTTATAAAAAGACAATCTCACACATTTTTTTATACTTCCAACCATTGCCTCGTAAATACATAGTATTATAACCTAAAAGACATTGTTACAATTCAAATTCATGACTTATTGTAGTATAATTTTTTGTATTTAATTTAATAAAACATAAAATAGTGTACAAATAAAATATTTTTGGATCAAAATGTATTTATATGGATCCAATATCTATTCTTCCACTGATTTTCTCTTCAAAACTTAATCTTCAAACGGTCTTAAAAATCTCCAGAGTAAATTTGCATCTTTGATCTTCCCAGAATTGTTGTTTGAACTCTGATAACGTTAACCGGGGATTGACGACCTTGATTCCGGATTTAACGTTTGGATTTGAGGTGATTCTGACGAAATACATTAATCGGGGGCTGGCGACCTTGATTCTGGATTGTACGCTGAATTTGAGGTGATTCTGGCGAAATACGCCTTTGAATGCCGGCTTTGAAGATTTGAGAGAATTTCACTATGGAATTTCTTCTCAAATTCTTGAACTCTTTAAATGACTTTTGGTATGTGTTTCAACTGATATGAAGACCCTTATTTATAGTTGTAGGGCGAAGTATCTAAGGCTGACGTGACACAATCTCATTGACTATATATATATATATATATATATATATAGGGATGGGATCTAGTGAGAACTGGTCGCTAGGTGAGAACCGGGAACCGATCCCATCCGTCCATCCTGCAAAATCGACGCCCCAGATCCATCCAAATTTTCGGTGGCATTTTTGTAATTATCGCGAAAATCTTCAATTCGCGCGTCTCATTAAGGGTAAAATCGGAACTGAACTCAGAAATTGCCCAGATTCAATTTTAGCATCCGACTTCGCATATTTTAGCCTCATGCATTTCTCATTTTAGCATGTGTTGATAAACAAAAATGGAACGATGATTTCATTGGAATAAAATGCAATACGCCTTATTTTGGGACAGTGAACCCTAATGGGAATCTCATAATTACTAGTTGGGATCAGGAACTTAATAAACCCTAATTGGGAACGGTGAACCCTAGTGGAAAATGTCACATCAATTTTAGCCTCCCACTTCGATAATTTTAGCATTATGCGATTCTCATTTTAGCCTCATGCGATTCTCATTTTAGCCTCAGAACAAAAGGGAAGAATGATTAAATTACTATATTACCCCTCCGTCCAGAAAGTTGCCGAAAATTACAGGAATGCCACCGCCCATCCACTTAAATCTGATTTAATCTGGACCGTCCAGATTGAGTCAAACAAGGGCTAGGATTGGTTCCTAGTTCCCACCTAGGGGAAGGATTCTCATTTGATCCTTTCCCTATATATATATATATATATATATATATATATATATTTTAAAATATATTACTTGTTGCCAAAGAAACTTGATATTTATCATATAAAACTAACTTTATTATTTAAATATTTTATTTAATTTTGAATTTCATATGATTCCAAAACTAAATAAATATATAAAAATGTATGAAAATATTATATATAATATTATGAATTTTTTTCGTTATCTATACTTATCTCTAAGATCATATCTCAACCAATTCTCTTGAACATTCGCTTCTATTATCGGTTTCGTATTGTTCTTCGTAAAGAAATTGATAAAATCCCAAATGTGCTAACATAGGTGTAGTGATGATAGCTACAGATCTCTCCATTTCATATTTGATGTTTTAGCATTTTAATCTTTGTCTTAAATTATTTGTTGTTTTAGACTTTTTGATACACTTCTTGCCAATTCTACTTCTATCAAAACACCATTAAGATATAAGGAAATTATAACTTACTGAAATTTGTTATAGGTAGAGACAAGAGAGGGTGTATTTGTTACATTTTTTACTTCTTTAATTTATGTGCAAAAGAATAAAATATTAAATATTATGTGTAGGGTATCTTGTCTCATCGGAAGGTTCACCACTTGGTTCCCGTCATTAGCAGTCGGACTCATGTGTCCCTCAGGGGACAGGAAGCTAAGAATCGAATGCAACAAGGCTCAGGGCAACCTGAGAGCAATAATCCTCCAAATAGTGATCAATAGCACACGGTAGACCCAAAGACAAAGAGAGAGGCCTTATCCCCATACCAACAAGTCCACCTCTCAACAAACCCACGAATAACTCGCCGCTTAACCTAGGATACTCGCACAAAGAGACCCCGAAGGGAATCTAGATGAACTTGGACGGTGAGAGAGTATGAGTACAGAGCTCCAAGCACGAAGCTTGTTCTAGGGTTTGCAAAAAGTGATTGGACATGCTTTATAGATTTAATACAGGGGCTGATTAGAAGCATATCATCAACATAGAGAAAAAGGAACTCAGGAGATGATTCAGTTTTCCTTAAGTATAGGAAGTGATCAAAGGCACTCTTGTTGAATTTTAGCGATTGTATACAAGCATCAAACTTTTTATTCCATTGCCCGGGGGACTGTTTTAGACCATACAATGATTTCTTTAACAGACAAACATGCTCAGGTTTATTTTAATTCACAAAACCTTCAGGTTGTTTCATAAAGATATCATTTTCAAGATCACCATGAAAGAAGGCAGTGGTGACATCCATTTGTTTCAGTTTCCGGTCAAATGAGTGACACGCTATTATTAACAAAATAACACGTTATGCAAGTGCACGATGCTATTGTAATACTTAGGTGAGCAAGAGTGTTGTATCTCACAGAGACTGAATTGACTGACTCTCAAACAAGTAATCACTTAATATTTAGACACTAATAATCAGATAAAGAGAGAATAAATATAAACAACATAAAATAAAACCGTAGAAATCGAAAATATGAAAAGAAACAAATAGTTGGAAAAATCTAGGTTTTAGGGATGGTGGATTTATTATTTCAATTAATATAATCTTTGACTCTTTCAACCCGACTTCTTGTCTTTAGTCTATCAATGGTGGTGGATCACTAGGTTGTTATCAGGCTGCTTATAACGGCATATACCATAACATAGATATAACAAACACATGCTTCACTACGGTCGGTTCTTCACACATGTTGTTACTCCTGATTAAGCACATGAAGATCTATTCAACTCTATGTAATACTTGTTAATTTGGTCGGTCTTTCCAAGTACACATAAAATAATTTCTATCTTTCTATTATTAATCATTCTCTGGTAAGTGCTTCAGATTAACGACTAGCATGCATAAATGGTGATTAAGCATCCATACAAGATATTAAATAAATTATAGAAATCAAATCCCGAGAGATAGCCAAAAAAGAGTAATCGAGTCATATATAAAAATCCATAATGTTCCACACCCTAAAACCTAGCTAAAAATTTAGCTAGACATAATAAAATAAACAAATGAATCTAGAGTATAAGTGTTCATAGCAACAAAGATAGAAAAACCGAAAAATGTAGAGTAATCTAGTAGTTTTGTCTTCACTGCAATGGCACTCCGTCTCTATCAACCTTGTCGACTTTCTCGAGGTCTAGTGCGTCTTCTCCGAGTATCGTGGTGTCTCCGATGTATTTTCCAATTGTATGAGGATTTTCTGCTATATTTCGATCCTGTCTTGCGTGTGTATCAAATGAGGCTTTTATATTTGGTCAAAAACCCTGAGTTGGATTGGATAAAATCAAGTCCCGCGGACCTGCTCATGTGGGTCGACCGAGCTCAGTAGGTTGACGCAGATGCATGTTTTTACACAGGGTTAACCCAAGTGACAAAGGTCGGGTCGACCCACCTCTTTGTAAATTGTACTGGGACCGGTCGACTGACACTTTTCGGGTCGACCCGGTCTCTTTTCTTGCTGGGCTTCGAAATTCTCCGGGCTTTAATCATTTAATCCAGTTTATTAACTCCAAATTAGTATCCAATTAAGCTCAAGGGCCCAATTAAACACCTCTTTAACTCCTTTCGACCATATTTGCTCATTTTGCTCCAAAAATGCAGTCAAAACACAACTATTGCTGCAAAACTAGCAAACACATAAAAACCCCAAAAGATCACAATAATGGCACTAAAAATATATAAAATACACAACTTCATATAATAAAAAATATCAATTCATATCCGAAAGTTGTGTAAAATACACAGCTACTAATGAGCAACAAGAGAAAGCATGATTCTAACAGTTGTAAATTTTACCACATGAGCAAAGATTTCACTATAATCTATCATCTCTTTTTGAGTAAATCCCTTAGCAACAAGCCTGGTTTTGTACCTCACAGAATCAGATTTATGCTTGATTTTATAAAGCCATTTACATTAAACAATAGAACACTTAACAGGTTTATGGACTAGAACACATTTTCAAGAGTATTAAACACAGTGGAAGCCAGCATAGACAAGTGATTGTCTGCGAACCTCTAACGTTGTCTCACAGTCCTCCTCACCCTATCTCTAGCAAGTTGGTAATCCTGAAGAACATTGAGATCCATCATTCTTTAGAATTATCCATATTTTCATGCACAGGGTTGTCAGGTTGATCATACACAAGGCTATTAGGCACAAGTTCATACTCAGGAACAATCACATTATCATCATGCTGACTCAACACGGGCAAGTGCTCCACCTCATTTGGATATGTCATGGAAACAGGCACAAAAGGAGATAAGCAAGGAAAATCAGATTCATTGAAGATTGCATCCCTACTTATAATGGTTTTAAAACTAGGAACACTTTTGTCCCACGACCTTTAACACCCTTAGAATAACCAAGTAATACACATTTTCTAGACTTGGGATCAAGTTTGTCATGTTTTTGATGAACATATGCAGCACAATCAAAGATTTTTAAAGGAGAAAAATCAACAGTTTTATTAAAGAACATAGAGTCAGAAGTTTTTCCATACAAAGGGACAGAGAGACCTATTTATGAGATAGGTGGCAGTGGAAACTGCCTCTCCCCAGAATTTCTTGGAAAGGCCAGAAGATGTGAGCATGCTTCTAACCCAATCAAGCAAAGTTCTATTCATTCTTTCAGCAATTCTATTTTTGCTGAGGTGTATAGGGGACATATTTGTGTCTCCTAATGCCGGATTTAACACATAGCTGGTTAATTAAAGCATTGCAAAATTCTAACCTATTATCAGTTCTTAAAGTTTTAATTTTCTTTCCAGTTTGAGTTTAAATCGGAATTTTCCAAGCAGACAATTATCTTACACATCAGATTTGTTTTTCATAAGAAAAACCCACACCTTTCTCGAAAAATCATCAATAACAAACAAAAAATACCAATTGCCACCATGAGTATCAATTTTGGCAGGACCCCAAACATCAACACAAAGATATTCAAGGATTTCAGAACTAGTAGAATGCCTATCAGGACTAGTAACAGGGAATTGAATCCTATATTGTTTTCCCATCACACACTTTTCACAGAAAGGCATGTCAGAAATATGATCAGTTCCAAATGCACTAGATTTTTGCAACATTTTAAGACCATTATGACTCATGTGATCTAATCTAGCATGCCATAACATGATTTTATCAATCTGCACTAAGTTCACAATAGAGGGGACCAAATTCAAGGGCTAGCATTGCAAACATATAGATTATGTTGTCTGGAAGCTTTAAACACCACCATAACACCTTTGAAGAATTTTATACCATCCACTTCAATTTTAGCAAGTAAACCATCATCAATTAAGTATGCAACATAGATTAGATTATACCTTAGGTCAGGAACATATCTAACATTTTTCAAGGTGAGAGATGAACCTGAATCAAATTTTAAACAAATTTCATCTATGCCAACAACATGACTTTTCTTTTCATTTGCCATAGTTACAGATCCATTTTCAACAGGTTCAATGTTTGAAAACATGCTTTTACATAGAGACATATGGAAAGTGCATCCATAATCAATGAGCCATTCAGATTCAGACAAGGAATTAGACACATAGTTCACAAATGGTTCAGAGAACAAATCAGACACCATAAGAACATTACCATAATTCTTAGAATCAATAGCTATATTTGTATGATTATTATCACTGGATTGCTCATTTTTTTATTTATCACATTTGTTGGCATAATGACTAGGTTATTGCAGTTGTAACATTTTATATTACCAGGTCTGGATTTAGGCCTATGTTTTGGATGTTTCTTTTCATAAGACTCATTATTTCTGGTTTTACCAAGAGGCCTCCCTCTTACATACATAATTTCACCATTATTTTTGCTATAGTTACCATTTTCATGCTTCATATCAAGTTCTAATAATAGGTTTTACATCATTAAACTTATCAGGAATAGCATTCAATAGCATAGTAGCATAATATTTTTCAATGGTATCGCCCTCTCCCAACTTCATAGCTTGGATTAATTTTTTAAAATCATCCAAGTTTGCATCAATATCTTTTGCCATGTCAAGCCTGAATTTGAAAAAAAAAACTCTTGCAAAAAAGACAGTGATTGAAAATAAGTTTGAGTGTACAAATAATTCAATTTCCCCATAATTCTTTAGCACAAGGTATCCCAACAACTTGCCTCATCACAGAATTATGCAAACTAAATAAAATTGAAGATCTAGCACTAACATTCATTTCAATCTTTTTATCATCAACTTTAGTTTTAGCACAGCCATCAAGAACAACTTTAAACACTTTCTCTTTGATAAGAATACATTTCATTTTTGTTTTCCAAATTTGGAAGTCAGTTTACCATCAAAAGGAGCAGCATGATATATCATATGAGGAGCCCATTTTTATCACAAAGATATAGATAAGCATAAAAAAATGTGAGAGTAGAGAGCCAGGGAATTGCTCAGGGATTCAAAAAAAACTTAAGGAGCACACACAAGTAGTGAGGAATGCTAAGAAGAGCCCACATTATAGACCAGGTTTACCTGCTGCATAGGGATCACTTGGGTCATTTGTGAGTGAATTTGAATCACACATACAAGCTCAAAAGTTATCAAGAAAGAGAGAGAAACAGAGAATAACTGGAGCTCGGAGGGTTATACACAGAGCAGGAACAATACCCAGAATCACGAAGATTCATAGAAAAAATCATAAAGATTAGGAGGAATCACACAGATTCACAGAAAATCACAAAGATTCAAGAGAGTCACATAAACCCTAAATCTAATGGTTTATTGGACAATACCAGAGCAGAAACCCCAACCGCGGGGGTTTCTGACTTACCTCATCGTTCATTGAGTTAAGGCGGTCGGATGAAGTCGGTGGAGGGTGCCCCGACGAGATTCCCGTGTGGCTTTGATACCACTGTAGGGTATCTTGTCTAACCGGAAGGTTCACCACTTAGTTCATGTTACCAGCAGTCGGACCCATGCATCCCTCATGGGACAGAAAGCTAGGAATCGAAGGTAACAAGGATTAGGGTAACCTGAGATCGATAACTCTTCCAAACAGTGATCAATAAACCCAAAGACAGAGAGAGAGAGAGAGGCATTATTCCTACACTAGCAATTCCATCTCTCAACAAACCCACGACTAACCCGTCGCTAAACTCAGGATATTCACATAAAGAGATCTCAGAGGGAATCTAGACGAGCACAGAGCTCCAAGCATGAAACTTGTTCTAAAGTTTGCAAGAAGTGAAAAAGAAGATAGATCAGAGAGTGTGAGGGTGAATGATAACGAATAATGAAGCTACATGCTTCATTTAAAGAAGCAAGAGAACACCAATGGTCGCATTGGATACAACAATGAGCGGTCAAGGTGGGTCGCCTTACTGAAGGGAAGTTGGGCCAACATAATGGGCCAATATCCCAACATTATAAAATCGAGGGAGTAGTATATATGCATGAGAAATACCTGTAGGGTATTAAGGCTCTCATAGGTTACACCGCTTGTTTTCCGTTATCGGCAGACGGTCCGTTCATTCCTCAAGGGACTGAGAGTCAGCCGGAGAGAAGCTGGAAAGGCTCATGGTAACCTGAACACAAAGCTCCTCCAAAACAGTGGCCGAATGCACACCGAGATCGGAAAGATGAAGAACGGCAGACCACACAACCTCTCACAGAAAGTCCAGACTTCCGACGAGCCCAAGACTGCCCCTGCTATCCCAAGCTACTTGCACAAGGAGACCACTTAAGAATCCAAACGAATTGGGACCATAAGCAAGGAGGCAGTAGGAGCACGAAGCTCTCAAGCAGAAGCTTGATGCTAGGGTTCACAAGAAGACGAGCAGAAGAACACTCAGAGAGAGAGATAAAGAGATCGTGTTGAAGGTGATGAACAATGGAGCCCCCAGACTTCTTTTAATGAAGCAATAGATAGCCGAAAGGTCACACATGAAATGAGAATGGGCGACGGATCAAGGGCCAACATAAATGAGAGGAAGTGGGCCTTCAGTTAATGGGCCACAACAAATGAGTCAATAAAATACCCAACAATGCCCAAGATGTAGAGATAACTTTTCTAGATAATTCGATGAAGAAAAACTAAAAAAAATCCCATCATATAATTGCATTTTTTTTAATTTTAACAAAAGTGTGGAAATAAAATAACCTTAAAAATCCTATTATGTAATCTTTTTTCTCTCTCTACAGAAATATTGAAAAATATGTAAACAAAATCTGAATGCAATTATAAGTCCACTTGTGCTCCAAATTAAGGATCGTTCAAGCTCAAGTTCATTAATTCATTCAAATAAGTCCCTACAATTCATTAATTTCCAATATAAGTTCCAAATTGTAGCCTACTCTAAAATCCAATTCATACCCTACTAAAAATAGAATAAAATAATCAATTAAGCTCACTTAAACATAGAATTAAAAAGGAAAATAATATTAAATGATAACAACATGACCTAGCTATCAATTTTCAAACTAGCTAATTATGCAGGTAATAATGCTAATTAGATTGTACTCTAATAGTTATTATAGTTGTTTAGTTGTCACGTGCTTCGTTGATTCATAATATGGAAACTAATGAAATAAAATAAAATAAAATGAATTATTTGTTTGCTCGAAGGGAACTGAGGGCCAATGGGGCACACACGTAATGTCACGTCAAATGAAATCTCACCTAAAAAATTTGCCCATTTACTATTTTTTGTAAAAAATATTATTTGCTAGTACATTTTTTTTTCCATTTCACATGTTTCCAATGAATGAAATGTGTTATATTTTTTTCATTAATAAAAAGTAAACGATTACACCATTTTTTTTTTTGAAAAAAAAAAAACCGTTGCTTCTGCGTAAATTCATGTATAATATCTCAACAACTTCGTGAAACTGTATGTGTTTTTTTTTTTTTTCTTAAAGATTTTGTATGCGTAAAGTTGAATCATTTATACCATTTATTAATGATTTAAATGCAAAATAAATAGATGCAAACTTTATGCCAAATTTTAAAATTTGCCAAAGCTTTTCAATTACAAATTATACGTAGCAACAATTATTTGAATGGTAGATAGAGGCATATATAACGATTTAATATATGTATTGCACTCCAATTGAAAAAAAAAAACCCACTATTTTAAACCCATTAAATATTTCTAATTAATTTTCATTCTTATTTTTAGTGCATACACAATTACAATATAATTTAAGCATATCAAATAAAAACATATATATTGTTGTTGCACGAAGCCTTTTAATGTAAGTGTATTGATTTACAAAGCTTTGATTGTTGTCTCACACAATTGTTGAAATTATTATCATTATTTTAAAATAAAATTAAATAATAATTATTAATTATCATGCTATTAAGTCGCCAATTCTCCGACTTTCGTGACACCTAATTTGAGCCAAATACGCAAATAGCATATTAATTTGCTAAATTTAGATTCTTTTATGCATATAGTCGATAAAAATTAAAAATTACAATTTAATCAAAAGTTTGTGCAACTTGTACACGTAAATTATGCAATATCATTTTATTTTGTTTGATGATGTCATCCACGATCACTATTTGAAGGTGTATGCATGCGCGACATACTCCACTCTTATGCAATAGTTTGAAAAGACTGTAATTCGTGTTTTAGTTTATCATGTTCATGTTCATTAATATTATTAATGCTAAAAAAATAAAATGAAATGTTTTTATAAGTTTGTTGTTTAAATTCCCTAAAATGTAACATATTCATGTTGTTATCATGTCAATATATTTATTTTTTGTATATTTGTGTCATGTCGATATGAAATTTTCATGCTTGCATGCCGTGTCAACATGAAAATTTTCACATTTGTATTCGTGTCGGAACAAATGTTTATGGTGTCGTGCTCGTCGGTTCATACTAAATCTATCGTTATTGTGTCGATACAAAACATAACACGATTACATGATTTGACTGGCCCGTATACAAGAGAAAGAAACAGCATCAGGCAAGCCCCAATCAACATACTCGATCTTGTATATATTGAGTTTCCCAACTTCAAACCCCACCTCAAATTTCCAAAGTTCCAACACGACTCCACTTAGCCACGGACGTTTCAAGCACTATCTATTGAATTTGTGAAGATAAAATAATATTACTCCGTGAATTCTTTTCTTATAATATAATATGTAAAGTTATATATATATATATACCCACTCAATTTTAGAATTTTTCCATTTTTCAAAATCTAAATATAAGCAAATGTAACATTTTTGTGGCAAATTGAAGTGTTATTTCCATTTTTGAAGAAACGCGGGAGCGAATGTTTAAATAATTATTTGAATAAGTTGAGTTTGCTCCATAATTTTAAAAACGATTAAAAAAAAAGACTGTGATTCCTAAAATACCCCCGGGCGCACCCCACCTCCTCTCCCACAGATAAAACATTTTCTTACACTAAAGCATTAAATCTTCTCTCTCATCAAATCCATTTCTGTTTTATTTTCTCTCTCATGGAGAACCAGAGCCAGAACTCGGGGCGGCGCCACCGGGAGCAATCGGCGTCGGCTTCGCCGTCCTCGCGCCGGAGCTTGAAGAGGAAGCTGGACGAGGAGTGCGGCGACGATCGCGGAAGTGTCGGCGGCGAATCGCCCGCAGCTTCGCAGCAAGATCTCATGCGAGAGATACGCGTGCAAGTTGAGATCCTCGATTCAGTTTTCTCCGCCGCCGAGCAGGATCGCGCGTCGGTCAAGCGCGCCATCCACGTCCTGTCGGAGCTCGCGAAGAACGGTACTGGAGCTATGTGAAACGGAAATGAAATGGAAAGACAGAGAGAACAAAAAAAGCTTTACTTTTCTGTTTCGGATTCTGTATAATTAGCTGCTTTGTGCGTCGTGGCGGTTTAATTGAGTGTGCATGTGCTGGATTTTGAGCTTAGGGTTTTGATCTGCGGTTGTTGTAGAGGATACAGATGCGTGAAGATAGTATTTATGTTTCGTTGGATGTTCTAATCAATTCGATGTTGTTTGCGGTAGCTTTTTTTTTGGGGGCGGGGGGTTTAATTTTGTCCTTTTTTTTCGTATTTTGAGTTCAAATTTATGATCTGTGAGGAAAATTATGCATGTTTGGTTGCAGAGGATATGGTGACTGTGATAGTTGAGTGTGCCGCGGTTCCTGTACTGGTAAAGCATCTACAGGCTCCATCTCCACCGGGGAGGGAGGGAGAAGGTGGTCCGAGGCTATATGAGCATGAAGTGGAGAAAGGAAGTGCTTTCACTCTGGGACTCCTGGCCATCAAAGTAATTGCAGTACTTCAGAGTTCTTATTCTATATGTTTTTTTTTGGTTGTTTTCCTCTCCTGATTGAGCAAATTTAAAGTTTTCTAAGTTGTCAGTTGCTAATTGCTTAGAATTTACCGGAGATATTAGGACCTTGAGCTGAAATTGTTGGTTATACACCAAATATATTAATTATTTGAATTCTGTTAATCTGGTAGTTTCCAACTCTTCTCTATCAAGTGAATCAGTTCTAATTTTTGCGGCAAACTATCCTTTCCTTTAATAGAGTTAAGGGTGAAAAATAATAAAAAGACTCTCCATAAAAAAAAGCCTGGCCCATCACTCTATTCTAATCTAAATAACTTGATTAAACTAAGTAAATAAAGATAATAGATAGGAACTGATGTGTAACATCCTTATTTTTCATTAAAAAGATAGTAGCTGCGCTAGACCAAATGCCAGATGATCATGTAGAGCTTATCTTGAAAAGGTCCTGCAAGTGAATGAACTGCAGAGAAATGTTTGACTGTTTATGGGCATGCACTGATCTTTTTTCTTTTCTGTTTTTGGCTTCTTTAGCTTAAGGAAGATGCATGTGGTCGTGAAAAATCATTGTTAGCTTGTTGATTGTTAAATTTGATCGTGTTACAGGCATGCTTCATTTCTTAAACAGACTAAACTTTCATAGAAAAGACAGGTTTTATTGTATAATTCACAGGAAATTGTGAGTATAAAAATGTTTATGGAATGTTGTTGGGATTAATGGAAGATTCGTTGTTTTCCTGATGTGGGGATGCATTGTTTAATATCTTTCATGGAAGGATGACACAGAATCAGAAAGTTCTTATGACATTTATTTATCGTTGGTTAAGTCTCATCTTCTTGACATATACAATCTGTCCCTTGTGTTTGTTGACAGCCAGAGCATCAACAGCTAATTGTTGATGCGGGAGCTCTACCCCATCTTGTGGATCTCTTGACGAGGCATAGTGATGGCCCAAACTCTCGGGTGGTAAGTGGTGTCATCCGGAGAGCAGCAGATGCAATCACTAATCTTGCTCATGAGAATAGCAGCATTAAAACCCGTGTTAGGTTGGTTTTCTTTTGTACTCTGTGACGGTACATGCAAAATTTTCCCGCCTTCTAATATCTGAAATCATGATTTTAGGATTGAAGGTGGTATCCCTCCTCTTGTTGAATTGCTTGAATTTGCTGACCCAAAGGTGCAGAGAGCAGCTGCGGGAGCCCTTCGCACTCTTGCCTTTAAGAATGACGAGAATAAGAATCAGGTTTTCTTTCCTCTCTTTCTCTCTCTCTCCAGTAACCAATTACCTACGAAGTATCTATCTGTTTTTTTTCTTTTCTAATTGCTTGCTAATTTCAGATTGTGGAGTGCAATGCTCTACCTACACTTATTCTAATGCTGCGGTCTGAGGATACTGCTATACACTACGAAGCGGTGTGCTACCCTCATTTCAGTTCTATGATTTATTCTCACTATATTTAATATGTACTCATGGTAGTAGTAATTGTCAGGTTGGTGTTATTGGTAATCTGGTCCACTCGTCTCCGAATATTAAGAAGGAAGTTCTGGCTGCTGGAGCTTTGCAGCCTGTCATCGGTTTACTTCGGTATGACTAATGCAATGTTAGAAATGCTGGTTTCAGTTGCAGGAGCATTTGCTTTTCTTATCTTTGGATTAGTTCACTTTACTTGTAAAGAAGCGATGGCATGAATGAAAAGACTGATCTTCATGTTTAGACCTGCTGATAGAAGCTCAATACTGACAAAACACACTCATTTTGCCCATCATGTGTCAAGGGACTCAATGCTTGACTTTTACTGTAGAATGTGCGCTTTCTTCTTTGGTTTCTCTGTAATTCAAAAAGTATTCTTTAACTTGAGTTCTAATTTAGACATAGATGTGGTGAACTTAATCAATTGAGCTGATCCTTTGCACCTGTCTAAGGAAAACTCTCTGGATAAACACAATTATAACATTTCTTCCCACTATTGAATAAATTCGAATTTTCCTCTCTGAAATCCAGCTTTTTTTGCTTGATGTCTGTGTGGATCCTCATCCTGTTTTCTTCATGGATATTCTATTATTTTGCTCATTTCTGATCTATAATTGCATTTTTCTTAATAATTAGAAAAAAGACTTTTTTATTTCTGATTTGAAGTGATAATTTGACATCCATGAATAACAGCTCCTGCTGTTCAGAGAGTCAAAGAGAAGCTGCACTCCTTCTCGGGCAATTTGCTGCAACAGATTCAGACTGTAAGGTTGACAAAACAAATCATTCTGTTCCACCTGAAACTGTATTCTAATAAATTATGTGAGAAAGTTGTTTCTTTAGTACCAAATCTATGGGTTACTTAGAAATCCATGTGTGATGTCTCTGCAGGTACACATTGTTCAAAGAGGTGCTGTCCCTCCGCTCATAGAAATGCTCCAGTCACCAGATGCTCAATTGAGGGAAATGTCAGCGTTTGCCCTAGGGAGGTTAGCTCAGGTAACATTTTCCAATTTTCTGTATTGGTTTCATTAGTCTCACAGTCTATACTGTTGTAAAAGATTCATTTTAAAAATAAAATAAAACTATTTGCAAGTTATTTATATCATTGGCACTTAAACATAATTTGGTCCTTCTGCAGGATCCTCATAATCAAGCTGGTATCGCCCACAGTGGTGGAATAACGCCGTTACTGAAGCTTCTTGAATCAAAAAATGGATCGCTGCAGCATAATGCTGCATTTGCTCTTTATGGGCTTGCAGATAATGAGGTATAGCAAAATGTAGAAGTTATTTAGTGCTTATGTTCATAAAGCTTTGTCATTTTTTATCAGATCATTTCTTACTTGTTCTTGTTATTCTTTACCATGTCATTTCCTGTTCTCTTCTCTGTAGGACAATGTTGCAGATCTTATTAGGGTGGGGGGTGTTCAGAAGCTTCAAGATGGGGAATTTATTGTCCAAGTACAATACTAAGCCTTACTGATTATGTTTTCTGTTATAGAAATATTTGTAATTGAGTTCAGCAAAATGTTGTTACATCTTGATTCAACTCACATATATATCTCCTTTTTGTTCATTTTCTGCAGCCTACCAGGGATTGTGTAGCCAAGACACTGAAAAGACTCGAAGAGAAGATTCATGGGCGGGTAAGCTACTTTTAGTTGTTTGTGATATGAAAGTAAAACCTCTTCCTGTAATCCTCCTTTTTATAGACTCAATTCCATCAGGATTGAGTTTGAAGAACTAGACAATGGTACTATAGTAGGGTATGAAATAAGCAAGCGTCATTTTAAAATGTATCTGGGCTTTAGATATAAAATAATCTGAAACTGCATGCTTTGAGTTCTTGAGCTGCCCTATTGGTACCATTTTAATATGGACATTTAACTTGTTTAATAATTATCTGGACAGGTATTAAGTCATTTATTATACTTGATGCGTGCGGGAGAAAGAAACGTTCAGAGGCGCGTGGCTCTGGCTCTTGCCCATCTTTGTTCTCCAGATGACCAGAGAACCATTTTCATTGATAGCAATGGTACACAATTTGCAAAACTGCTTTATAACGTTGGTATTACGTGTAACCTAAATTAGCATGGGGATGATCTTCACTACAACTTTTTTTTCAGCTTCCTGCCTCACATTCCTCGTATATTTGCAGGACTTGTGCTGCTTTTGGAACTTCTGGAATCAACTAACTCAAAGCATCAAAGAGATAGTTCCATGGCATTATGCAGGTTGGCTAATAAAGCAAGCTCACTTTCTCCCATCGATGCAGCTCCTCCTTCCCCAATACCTCAGGTGAGTTTGCCTTTTCGTGTTATTGTTTTTATATCAGTCATTCAACTGATGCAAATATTCAACATTGTCAACAATAAATTCTTTTGAATCAGACATCTAAGTTTTTTCTGAGGAAAATCTCTTTTCATTTAGGGGCAATTTCTGAGTAATCTTTCTTTGGCTTCCTGATTTTCTTTGTAAGCTTAGTAATTTTTTATGTCGTGAAAAGTTCTTGCAGTTGTTTTATTCCTAGAAGACATGTGCTGCAGATGTACACGATGAAAATATTCTATTCTGAATACATTACGGCTATGAATTGAAATAAGTTTGTTGCATCCTGCTGTGGCCACATCTATGTGGAGTGGATTGATTGCTTATTTTCAATTTGGTTTTTAGGAGTAAATTTAATCCATATGCAGACCTGGCTTTTGTGCTTGTGACATTGATGTGCCATGTTGATTACTTACAATTTGAGATATTATATGATAAATCACACTTTGAGATGTCGGTTCTCCTTCTGATTTACTTGAGATGATGCTTCTATTTCGAAGTTAAAGATACATGGAATGTGACAGTAACTTTGGTTTATGCCCACTAACTATATTGAGTCCTGCTGCAGGTATATCTGGGCGAGCAGTACGTAAATAATTCGACGTTGTCTGATGTGACATTTCTAGTGGAAGGTGGACATTCATCATAACTACTTGAATTTTTCCTGGATGCACATCATGGCCACATTCTTATCAAGATCTTACATTACTGTTTTATTATCAGGAAGACGGTTCTATGCACACAGAATTTGTTTGCTTGCTTCTTCTGATGCATTTCGAGCTATGTTTGATGGTGGTTATCGGGTGAGCATGCTATGGAATACGGAATACCTGTTCCTAGTTTTCTGTCTGTGCTTGTTGATCCTTTACGACCCACTCTCCATTATGTAAGAAGTGGTTGTCACTAAGTTTAAGGCCTATGCCATGACTCCCATTAGGCCTCTTTAAGAAGATATATTCTACAGTAGATGAGTATAATTCCATTCCTTGTAGACCGTTTTCATAAGATCGCACTAGTATATTGAATTGCTCCCTCACTGGTCCATTGCTTAACCATCAACAAAGAAACCTCCTTGAAATCGAATTCTCCACTTCTAATTCTATACTTATTCGCTCATAGCCCTTAAGTAGTGAAACAAAAATTTGAAGGTGCGATGAGTATGAAATTTATGGGCGTGTAAGACTAAATTGCACAAGCGAACAAGTCCTTGTACCTGGTTGGTTTGTTAACCTTCTAAAAATTTGACTGAATTTTGCAGGAGAGGGATGCCAAAGACATAGAGATCCCTAATATCAGATGGGATGTCTTTGAGCTCATGATGAGGTAAATACTTCAGAAATTTTACGGGTAGATTATCATTTCTATGGATAGATCCTTAATCTGGTCTGCTATTCGTTTTTTAGATACATATACACCGGATCTGTCGACGTCAACTTAGATATAGCGCAAGATCTTCTTAGGGCTGCTGATCAGTATTTATTGGAGGGTCTTAAGCGTCTCTGCGAATATGCCATTGCACAGGTAAGCTCACATATGAAAGGTAGACATTACTTTAAAACTTGTTTAATATCTTCTTTCCCCCTCCATAACAGGATATTTCAGTGGAAAATGTGTCCCTCATGTTCGAGTTATCGGAGGCGTTCAACGCGTTATCTTTAAGACATGCTTGCATTCTTTACATCCTCGACAAGTACGACAAATTGTCCGCCATGCCCTGGTACGTTCGACTTTCAACCCCGGATGCCTGCCTTAATATTTTGCCTGCCTTAATATTTTCGATAGGGTTTGTTCAGTGCAAAACCTAACCAAACCAATAAAACCATAAACTGAAATTCTTTAAAAAAAATGAAAACCAAACAAACCAAAGTCACTAGTGAGCTTATAATTTTATTTTTGATTTGTTTTCATAAATTTTGTGTAATATTAGAAAGATAAAACTTTAAAATATAAATTAAGAAAATGTTATTTGTATACTTTGGTTAGTTTGGTTAAAACCGAAATACTTTTTATTAAAACCCATACCGAACCAAATTATATTTTGGTTTTAATATTCAAAATTAAATATAAAATCACCAAACCAACCAAACCAAATAGCTTGGTTCAGTTCCGTTTTTTAGTTTTGATTCGGTTTTGCACGCCCCTAATTTCTGACAAGCTTTAAGCTGACCTCTCCGGGAACTGGGTGCACGAGCGCAGGTACCTGCAGCTCATCCATCGTATTCTACCGGAGACTCGAAGTTACTTCGTGAGAGTGCTGACCAGACCTAACCATTCTGAGTTAAGACGATGAGTTTTGTGGCGGCAATTTTTGAGACTGATCATTGACCAATTAACGACGGTGAGAATGTACAGAAAAATTTGATTAGTTACTGTTGTAGTTGAGGAGTCTCCCATTTGTTGTCTTGGTGTGAAAGCACCGTTAATGGAAAAAAACGAGATATAATGATGGTTTAGTTTGTGTTAAAACACTTACTTTCCTTGAAAGTTCAATCTCTCATAGAAATTCTTTTTATCATATTTTCTAGTGTTTCAGCCCCCCAAAAAATTAAACAAAATAAATAAATGTAACACCCTAAATACTCATTCATGAATAAACCAATCCAAAAACTCTTGATCATCATTAATTATTAAAGGTCAAATACCAAAATATAGCGTAGTTTGAATTCAAGAAAAAATCACGACCGTAACTACGATTGAAAAATGTGACAAGTCATTTATTTCGAACTAAAGCAATAAATCACTAGTTAAGAATGATAGGATGTATGTCTATACATGACATTGGACGTATTTCTTTCTATACGTCAAATCACGTTGAACTAATAAAAACATTTATTTATAAAATCACATTTAAAAAGCACGGTTTAAACCACTTCAAAATATAAGCATGAGTTTACTCACCTCAACAAAGAGAGCTCGTAAAATAACTACGAAATATCAAATATCGGACGAGAGTCCTAACTCCTAAGGGCTCGTTTATTTCGGTGGATGGGATTGGGTGTGATATCCCATGAATTTAAAGTTAAATTTACAAAACATGAAATATATGGTGTGATAAAATATATAAACATATGAATAAAATGAAGGAGATGAAGGATAACTCATAACCCACTTGTTATGAAAGGATATGAATCCTTCAATTAGTCCTTATTCACAAGGAAAAATATGTAAATGTTTGTGTTATACACATTCATTTCAACAAAACTTTGTATAATTTTAGCCTTGAATTAGTGGGATATCCCTATCATCCAAAGTAAACAAGGTCTAATTGTGTTGCATGGTTGCACCTAGTCACAATATAAATTCGAGTAAACACATTTGGGCCATATTTACTATTCAAAATTTTATAAAATGAAATACATAAATAAATTATGAGTCCATCTAATTATTTCAACTAAATGAGTCTTTAAACAGATTAAATTGGATTTCAAAGTCTTCTCTACAAAGTCATAACCAAAACTTTAATTGGAATCAAACAAATTTCGAAACAAATAATGGCTTGGAAGTTGATCTAAATTCTACAAATATTGTATTAAATTAAAACTATGATTTTTACAAGAATTTAATATATTAAGGGCCACTTTATTAAACTAATGGAAACAAAAGATACTACTCGCAAGTTTCAACCCCCCCCTCTCTCTCTCTCTCTCTCTCTCTCTCTCTCTCTCTCTCTCTCTCTCTCTCTCTCTCGACTATAGCCTATAGATAAACCAAAAACAATATAAGAAGTCAAAATCTCCAAAATTTAAACGACAAAATCCCTAACCCTCTCTCTCTCTCTCTCTCTCTCTCTCTCTCTCTCTCTACTGCCGGTCGACGACCGATGACAACACAATTTAAACTCTGTAGCATAAAATAAAAAATAGAGAAACAATTAATATTACCAGAAAATTGTTGATCTTGCTTTGGTGAACACCTTTAAAACCCTTTATGCAGTTAATCTTTTTGTGTGGCAATCAATATATATATATATATAGGCCGTGAAGTTGATAATGCGTGAAGCATTTCTAGGTTTTTAGGATTAGTATGATTAGGTTAAAGTTTTAAATTAAGGAAGCTTTAAATTTGCTAATCAACCATAAATAAAAAGATAGGAAGGGAAATATTAACCCATAAATTTAAAGGCGTTACCTAATTAATTAATTAAACAATATATATAATACATAACAAAAATATATAATGGATATATCAATTAGATATACAAAATAAGAACTAGAATATTTTTGCGACGTCGTGTTATAGTCGACATGATTACCATATATCCAAATAATATACCAAGTAGAGACATTTAATTTCCCGACTTGTAATTTTTTTTATCATCAATTTTAATTTCTTATGATTTAATATAAGTTTATATTATTATTTAGGATTTATTCCACTCAATTAGGATTTATAATTATTTTTTAACATTTAATTTTCATTTTTTAGTTAATATAATTGATTTTTAGGGTTGATTATGGTTATATAATTTTTTAAATTTTTCAAATTTTTGCAATAAATATTGATTAGGATTAGGTATAATATAATAAATTCTATTTTTATGAAAAAGTATTATTAAAACTATGCAATTTTGATATTGGCACAAAAATGAAACTCTCATCCGCCAAAAACTTAACTCAAATTTGAAATTTCAAATATTTAATAACAACAACAACAACAACAATAATAAACAACCACGAACTAGTAAATTAAAATAATATTTGTATACTAATTAATTAATTTTTTGAGAACTATAGAAAAAATGAGTTAGGGTTGGAGAAAAATATAAAAGTTGGTAATTAAGAGCGAATGAAATCCTCTGCTTTACTTTGTGCAACACAATTAAATTTATTAAATTTCTTCATTTTTTCATCCAATTTCAATTTATTGTACTTTACTTTAATTTTAGACTTGCTAATTATGATTCATCCTACCCAAATAGGGCATATAATTATTTGTTTACTAAATAATCAATTATTAATTTGAAAAGTGAAATTTAATATTGAAAAGTTAATTATATACCCTAATTAGGTAGGACGAACCTTAAATAATAAGTGTACAATTAAAATAAAGCACAATAAATTGAAATTGAATGAAAAAATTGAAAAATAAATAAATAAATTTAATTGTATATCACCAAGCGTTGAACAAAGTGTAGCAGAGAATTTCATCCCAATTACGAGTTACTTCAAACTTTTATTCTGCCAAACAGTAAAAAAATACATCAACACAAAACACACAGAAGCAAATTAAATTCATATATAACTGAAGAAAATAATTAAGGCAAACTAGCTACACACACAAACACACTTTGGAAGTGCTTTAATATAATTTAGGAGACATGCAAAAAGGAAATAAATAATTAAAAAGTAAAAAAAAATAAAAAAAATTAGTCTTGTTCATAAACCCTATTTGGGGTGGATCTCCAAGTAGCCATGACGAGCTCGGAATACATGGGAACCTGCCAGAAGGCGTAGAGCGCCACCGGGAACAGCGTGGCGGCGTAGAGGCAGAAGGCGGTGTATTTGAACGTATCTTTTATCACGAAGAAGTGCGCCGCGCAGAACGACACCAGCACCGCCGCTATGGATATCAGCAGCGACGTCAGCTCCACCAGCAGCTTCGCCGGCAGATTCGTCCCGTAGTCTTTCTCACGGTGCCTGCATGCATGCATGCAAACCACGCACCACGTTATTCAAGACGATAGAGAGAGAGAGAGAGAGTATGATCGAGATTTCCCGTTATATTTCACCATCTTCAATGCACGTATGCCATGTTTATATTTATAAACATGCATGAGAACCAAATTAATGTGATTGAGGAGATAAGTTTGAGATTTTAATTACCTTATGTATGTGGCATGCATGAAATATATCTAAAAAGAGAAACTAAAAATGAAAAAGAAATACTCCCTCTGTTTCGTTTTTTTTTGTTATTTTAAAATTTTAATCTAAAATTAACAATTAATTTTTTGAATTAATATATCCCTCCCTTTTATATTACATAAAATTCTATTCACCTATATTTTCCTAAAAAGTTGAATTTTTTTCTCTCTCAATATATTTGTAAGGTTAAATTTTGAGAGAGAGGGTGTCAAAATATATAAAACAATAAACGTTTTGACACAAAAGAAAAAAACTTAAAACAACAAACAAAACGAAATGGAGGGAGTAGTTTTTTTAGAGACGTACAAATAGTGGAGATCTCTGTGTAAAATTAGAGCGCTCGAGTTTGAGATTACTCTCATTCCTCCCGTTCAGAAAAATAAAATTCAAAGGAGAAAAATAAAATTCAAAGGAAGTTAAAATAATTTAAACTTCAAACTTAAGAGTTGCTTTCCTCAAAAAAAAAAAAACTTAAGAGTTGCTGAAACGATCATCTGTTATACTTTGTGAAACACTCTCGACCATACAATTAAAATTATTGATTTTTCTACAATTTTTTCTTGGATTTCAATATCTTGTGCTTAAGTTTAATTTTTTAATTATTAATTATGATTTATTATACTCAATCAGGATGTATATAATTATTTTTAATTAATAATTGATTATTTACTAAAAAACAATTATATAAATATCATGATTGGATATAATTAACCCTAATTAATCAATAATTGAAAAAAAAAACTTTAGAACAATATATTGAATTATTGATATTGAAATTAAAGGAAAAAAATATTATTTTTTATTATAATTTTAACTATGTAGTAGGGAGTGTTGCACAAAGTGCAGATGCATGTGTCAAAAACAATATATTTCCTAACATAAGTGGCTAAAAATGACGGAATATACATCTAGGATAATGTTACTTTGCACACACTCATCGTGAGCACCTAGTATATTTGATGTCACAAGAATAACATTTCAAAACGAAAATATATCAAGTGCTCACAATAGATGTGTACAGTAACATTATTCTCCCTAAAAAGAATATGAAATCGTTACCTAGAGGTGAAGAAAGCCATGAACATGACGACCGAAGCTATGGAGAAGCAGAGCGCAACCAACGAAGCTATGGCAAATACGTTGAACGCGGGCTCTTTTGCGAGTATAGGGGTTCCGTTGTCGTTGTTGGTGCCGCCCGGCACAGTGGCGGAGGCGGTGAACGCCACCGTGGCGATGAGCACCGCCACGACGGAGCACGACTCCGAGGTTTTGTACAACCAATCTTTAGCTTCATTCACCAAGTCTTTGTGCTTTTCTTTGAAGATCTCCCATGGCGTTTCCTCAGCCGTGTTGTACGGCATAAAGAATTTGGGCGGCATCGAATTCTCCACAAACTGTGTAATGAGTCAAAATTCAAATTCGGTTAATTGTCAAATAAATAACCATTTTTGACTGATTTTGTAACTTCGATGGGTATGTGTGACTTTTAAGAAGTTTCAGTTATCATTCTTACGGTACAATGCAGACATTTTAGTGTCTGAAAATTAAAATTGGGGATGTTTTGTTAAATTTGCAACAAATCAAAAGATCCTAAATTAATTATTAGTTTTTATCTTTCGAGAGATAACATATCTTTTAAGTACGGCCGATCATGACATTTCAGAGGCTCATGTCAGAATGAAAGAAAAGGCGGTAAGATTTTTTTATTTTTTATTTCAAGCATCTTCAAGTTAATTTCTTCCATTTTTTATTTTAATCATCCTAAATCTTGAAAAATTGCAATCAACAATTAGAAAATACATTTTGTGAATAATATTTTAAGTAACAAACACTTTTTTAATTAAATAATCGTTAAAGAAAGATATAGATGGTATTTAAAACATAATTCAAAATGGCAGCAACTCAATTTTTCATCATGAAATTTTATGTTGGGATTTTGGTGAACTCAAAACTAGGGAATAAAAGCCCTAAATACAACAACTCAATTATTTCCTTTTTCTTTATACAACTTCGATAAAAATACAAAAATTGAGCCTTTAGTTGTGCCTTAGGTTTCTCATATTCGATCTTTGATTTGAGCATATATATATGATTAATAGTCTAATTGTAAAATTATGATTAATATAACACAAAATCTCATTATAATATTTTCACATTATGAACTTAAATATAGAAGAAAAAAAAGCAGCGGAACTAACATTAAAATAGATTTTTACCTCGAGGTTATTTGCATGAGAGTTCAGATAGAAGAGTTTATGAGATATGATCGTTTCAACTTTATACGTATATATCTATTTTTTAAAAAAAAACTTGCCAAATTAGATTTTTTTTTTAATTGTATTTTTAGGGTTTTGTGCAGCGGCACTCCTGGCCTACCCTTAGGGCCTGCTCAGGCCTGAGCCGGCCCTGCTTTCAGGTTCCAAATTGACAATTCTCAAAAACACATCAACAATACGTAATACTTTTCTTACCTTGTACCACTTAATCTCCCACTGCATCTGCAGGGCCGGCCCCGGGATGAGCCAGTTCCTCCGGTTAGCGAGCATGGCGGCGAGATGCAGAGCGCTATTACCGTCTTTATCCGTTTTGTAGAAGATGGTTGGCGACAGCACCATTTCTTTGAGCAAGAAGTTGTAGATATGAGGCTGCCTCGATTCAACTGCGATCAAAACTATGTTCTTCCCATCAATGTTCTCGTTGTGGACTGCAACTGGGTATTTCTGTAGAATACATTCCACCATTTCTATGATCCCATGCTTCGCTGCAATTAGCAGAGGTGTTTCCTTCTTCTCGTTTTGCTTCAACATTTTCCCAATGAATTTACTATCTTCATTAGCATTGTTTTTGTTTTGATTTCGAATTGCAGCTTCGAATCTTGTTCCGATCTTCTCCACAAATTCTGTCACTTGTTGCTTTGTGAAAGCAACCGTGGATGATGATTTCTCCTCCTTTCCCTCTTTGTCTTTTCCACCTGCAGAATACGTACAACGAGGGAAATTCTATAACACACGTACACACAGTGGCAGATTCAGAAAATTTTATTTGGGAGCCGGAGGCGAAGGGGCTGCTTTTCGTACTTCCTATTTATTCATGCATGTCGATATGCAAGAACATTGAAAATTAAACGATTGTCAATATTTATTCATTTAGTTTTTTTTTTCTATAGGTGTGTTTGTGAAATGACGTTATTTTCATTTGTCTATTGTTTCTCTAGTGAAACGATATTCTTTTACGAGCATTTTACGCCTCCATCTTTCTGTCCCTGCCCCATATGAAATAGAAAAGAATATTGTTTTCATTCAAATAAATAACTGAAAATAATAACATGAATAAAATAAAATTTGAATTGAATTCTTTTCTAAACTAATTCGTCAGTTATGACGAGCAATAAAATTTGGAATAATCATTAATTCATACTAATCATTTGATGTAAAAATTATAATTCAAGTGGCGAATTTATAAAATTATAACTTCAAAATATATAATTTATAAAAAAATAAATTATGTGAATAACAAACATGCATCAACAATTTCAAATAAAAAATAAAACAAATAAATAATGCAATCCAATCATAATTCATTATTAATTTAAAGTTGATATCAATTTAATAAATATGTAATCTAATTCATAAAAATCAAATTATTAATTCAACCCTAATTTGTTTTTATTGGAGAGAGATTAGAGAGAATTTATTTAATTTGTGTGTATTTAATTTTATTCAATATTTATTTATATATTTGAGTGAGGCCCAATTGACCAAGCCCAATTTTATATATACTAATATCACATATATATATATATATATATATTTATATTTAAATATATCAAGCCCAGTAACAAAAGAACCTTAGATAAAAAAAGAGGAGGCAAAAATGATTTTTGGCTAAATAACACTATTTTTGGCAAATGCGCCCCTTGACACCCTTTGATCATCCGCAACTACATACACAATGGTAGACCGAGAAATTTTATTCGGGATCCAATTTATAATAACATACAAAATCATAAAAAATAATAACAAATTGATATATAAGAATTTTGAAAAAAAAAATGTGTTTTCTTAATTAAGTTTCAACATTAGAAATCAATTGGTTAAAATAATTACCCCATTGCACATCTTTTTTTTTTAATAACTAACTAATGATTGTATACCCATATTTTTCCCATTTAAAATTGGAATGGTGTGTCATGATGTTGCTCTTGTAATTAGAGCATAAAATTAAATCAATTTAATAAAAAAATGAGTCATAAATGTGAAAATTTTAAATTTAAAAGACACTTATTGAGAATTGGAATAAACTATAAACAAAAAACATAGACGCACATAACTAATAAAATATGAAAGAAATGAAATATTAAAACTATGTTTAAATTTAAAGTGACTACATATAAGTAAATATTAGTTCATTTTTAAATATATATGATAAAGTTAATAGTAAAAAAGAATGAGAATGAAGTATACTAACACTTGTAGTATATAAATGATGTATGAAAATCAAATTTATTATTTTTAAAATAAATTAACTAAAAATGTAAAGTAGTATATAGACTTAATTTTTTTAAAACATTGAGGCGAGCCTATGACCCTCCTTGGCCCCTACATGGGTCCGTCTCTGTATGTTCACGTACCATGGATCTCACACTATAAAAAATTCGTCGCTATGAGCCGAGCCAAGCCAAGCCACCAGCAAGCCAGTATATTAATTAATGTGTATTATATTGCAAGCGAGAGGGATCGAACCCCAAGACCTCTGAGAAAGAGAAGAGGACCACTGACCACATTGGCTAATGATTGTTTATGTCAAAATATCGAAATAATATATATCTATATATATATACGGAATTAAATATCTATTATAATATTTAGTATTATATTTTTATTATAAAATATAATTATATTATATCATTATTTAATGTTAGATTATTTTAAATAATTTAATCAAATATTATATATTTATAATTAATAATATTTATAAAAATAAAATTAAAGTGATAAAATTACAAAAATAAAAAATTATGAAAAATTTATTAATTAGTGATTTCAAAATATATAAAATATTAAAAAAAATGTAAAAACGTAAAAAACTAAAACACATAAAATAAAATAAATCCAAAAAATAAAATAAATAAAAATATTAAATAAATTCATATTCGTAATTAATTAGTAATTGAAAAATAAAAAAATAGTATAAAATTTGAAAAAAAATAAAATAAATTTAAAATTGTAAAATAAAAATATTAGATTAATTTCAAATTCGTAATTAATTATTAATTAAAAAAAATAAAAATATTAAAAAATAATATAAAATAATTAAAAAATCAAATAAATTCAAAAAAATAAAACAAATAACAAAATAAAATTTAAAAAAATAATAATTTCAAAGTCGTAGTTAAGAATTAAGTGAAAAATTTAAAAAATAAAAAATAATAAAAAAAAATCAAATTTAATTTTAGCGACAAAATTATTCCGTCGCTAAAATTAAAAAAAAATAGAAATTAAAAAAAATATTTTTTAACGACGATTTTTTTTCGTCTCTAACTTAACGACGGAAAAATTCGTCGTTAGTCCGTTGTTAACAAAAAAATATAATTTAAAAATTAAAATACGACGTGTAATGACAGATTTTTCCGTCGTTAAGTTAGAAATGGAAAAAATCCGTCGTTAAATATCGTAATCTTAATTCGTCGTTAATTTGTCGGTATTTTAACGACGAAATATTATTCGTCATTAAATTCGTCGCTAAATCGCGTTTTTTTGTAGTGTCAATATCTCATATTTCGCTATCATTAACGTCTACTTGTGTATTAAATTTTATACTATTATGCAAGTATATATAAATTTGGCACATGAAGTTTCTTATTACATTCCGTGTTGCACTTCAATTTTATTTTTTGTAATTTAGTTTAATTTTATCATTGTTTTTTAAGGTTCACTCCATCTAATTAGAGTTTATAATTATTTTATAGTATTTAATTTTCGGCTTCAGTTAATAAGTCATTATTCTGGTTGATTATTTCAAAATTAAATTTTATGATTTTTTTTAATTTTTTTTGTTGATAAATGTTGACTATGATTATTTATGTTATAATTAATTTTTATTATTTTAAATAGATATTATAAAAATCATAAATTTTTAATAGTGAAACATGAAGAAGTGCAACAGAAAATTTGAATCGTAAATTTGATTACCGTTTCCAGCATTGATGACACTATCCGGATCCCATTCCTCAGGATTGCTAGGAAAATCCTCTTCCTCCTTCCGATTATTTTTCTTACCATCTCTATCTTCTCCAAATGCGTACGATGTATAATGTTACACGGATTATGGACTAAATGACTTAATCTCATTTTCAGATAATTTTCGTGCTACGTCTCATATTTCAGTATTATCAATGCATGCATGCTACACATATTAATTGAATTATATTTCTCTTACGTATATATATATACTAATATACTATTGTATTGGATGATAACATAAATGTACGGTAAGGATCGATTTCGTTACCGTTTCGAACGTTGCCATCGTCATCGGACTGCCCCACATGATTGTCAGGATTATGAATGCTTCCGATGTCGTGACCATTATTATTTTTACTATGATCTTCATCTTTTTTTTTCGAGAGAGGTTCAACTTCGAAGTCATTTGGAGACATTCCTTCAACCAGTTCATGCATGATCTGGACCGTCCATTTATTCTTCCTCTTTTGCTCTATAACCCTTCCTATTTGGTGGTTGATCCCTAATTAATCATACGTTAATCAGCATTTGAGAATTAATTATCATATGGTTAATTTATTAATTTTGATTAGAATTGAAGAATGAGGATTTAATTATTTACCTAAGGTAAAGATAGTAACAATTTTTTTGAATAAACGTGAGAAGCAATCTCGAAATTCTGCGCAGTAGAAGTAGTCCGAATCCGAGTCGTCTGATTATCATACAAATGAAATTAAATTAAAATTAGATGAGATGAAAATATTCAAATAAATTATTGAATTAATTTGGACTACAACAATGTGATCTATGCTTTACTCATGCGGATGCTTCCGAATTAATATATTGTATCTATATACTAATTTAAAGGAAAAGAAGGAGAAAGAGACACTCACATAATTGATTATTTTCTCTACATTTTCGATTAAGCACGATTTTCATCCCAAGAATGATTTGAGAAATTTAAGGAATATGAAATAAATTTTGGATTGTTTAAGGAAAATGAAAAAAATTTCAGAAAGTTAAAGACAGATTCATATGATAGTTTGTTGAAGTCTTGTATGAATCTTGAGCAATATTTGAAGCATAATGAACATGCAGACATTATTAGAGATGATTTTGGCACTGAATTATCATGCTTTGCTGAATTAATTATCAAGTGAATGTAAAGATACATACACACACTACATTTTTTGGAGAGGTCTGAATTATTTTCCAAATGCTTATATTTCCTACAAGATTTTATTAATCACATTGATTACGATTGTAACAACTAAAAGATCTTTTTTCAAGTTGAATTTTTTCAAGACTTACCTACGATCAACGTAATATGTTGCATGACAAGTTGAATGGATTGACTATGTTATCAATTTAAAAAAAAATTATTAGTTAGGCTACACATGACTTGTTAAATATCACTACTAGAAATATGGCCTATGTCATTCTATAGCATTTTAAATTTATTTCAAAAAAAGTGATATTCTACATATTTGAGATAGAAAATTCACATTTTTCTCATATTTATCCTCATTTTAATGCACTCAAATTTCTATATTTAACTTATTTAATGTATGGCTAAACTATCATTTATATCCTAAACTATTTCAATTTTCTCAAATCTATCCCAAACAAATACTTTTATGAATTAAATACCTAAACTATTAAAACTAATCAAATCTATCCCCCGAATACATTTTTACGCCAAAATTAGATCTTAAAAAGAGTTTTCAAAAATTAGAATAAAGATTTTATGTCATAGATATGATCGATTTAGCTACAACATAGAAAGAAGACCCAAATATTTAGCCGAAGTGTTAGGTAATTTTTTGCCTAAAAATGTATCAGGGATAGATTTGATTAGTTTTTTCATTAGTTTAGGTATTTAATTGATAAAAATGTTAGTTTGAGATAGATTTGAGAAAATGAAAATAGTTTGGGATATAAATAATGGTTTAACCTTAGATCCTTAATGTATTCACACAAGAGTGTATTAGATAATTTAATTAATTTATTAATTTATATGCATTTATTCAAAATGACATTTAAACAAAAACGAAGAGAGTATTTATTTGGGATTCACCTGTGGGTAGCTCAACGCTATCTGGATTCTCTGAATCATTCTGCCGACATGAATCTAAAAATAATAATAATAATAATAAAATAGTTTAGGTGGCAAAGTACAATTAAACGCCATTCATAAAAATATTCAATATATATATATATATATATATATATATAGATAGATAGGATTTGGTTCAAGTGTGTACTAGTGTTCAGTGTGAAAATTAAAAATGGTGTTATTTACTACAATTTTATAATTTATTTTAACCATCAAATATGTGTATGTACTTACTTGTAAAATGGAGCCACGAACGAATGCGGGCACAAAAGGTATGAGAATTCTTTGCATCGTCTTCATCAATATAATGAAGCTTTCTAATGTATATACCTTCGAAAAATAATCAAGCAGATCTAAAAATGTCACGCAATTGGTATATATGAACTAGAATTTTATTCATCACTGCTTTTGATTTAAAAAAAATTCTTATGTTGCAGATAAAATCATACCATATATTAAATTACTGGCACAACATATATAAATTATGGACAGATTTTATGTGCACCACACGGTCAACGTGTTGACCGAGTTAACGCGTGCTGATCGAGTCAAATTGGCCCGACCCAGTTCGAAAAAAATTGCTCCAAATGG
This sequence comes from Perilla frutescens, assembly GCA_026008535.1. Lineage (NCBI taxonomy): Eukaryota > Viridiplantae > Streptophyta > Magnoliopsida > Lamiales > Lamiaceae > Perilla > Perilla frutescens. The sequence continues at coordinate 45,655,794 of BRKX01000018.1, forward strand.
GCCGGGCCGGCCCAGTGAAAAAATTGGATTTTAGCTTAGGCCCACGACAGCCTGACTCGGCCCGAATTTGGGGCCGGGCTGGGCACATAATTTTTAGGCTTGAAATGGTTCGGACTGGACCCGACTCGAACTTTTTTTTGGCCCGTGGTCTCGGGTCAACGCGGCCCGGCCAGACCTATTTGACAGCTATACTAAAAAGTATCATTTGTACCCTTAAAAAGTATCAGCCAGAAAAAAAAAAAGTCAAAATCAGTATCAATCGCAACATTAAAAAAGTATCACTTGTATCCTAAAACGTATCACCTATTTTAACAATTTTTTTAATTGATACGTTGACCGTCTGATGTACATCTTATGAATAGAAGAATTTGTGATAAATTATAATATATAGCTCCACCCGAGCAATATTAATATAATCCCAGCATATAACGTTGAATGTGAAATTAAATCACATCTCACCACTTTTAATTTTTTGTTGGTAATTTAAATGGGAATTAAAATTTGGTATATGTATACTCACAATGATAAACAATAGTTTGGAGAAGTCCCATGCGGGTCCCACTTTTAAAGGCAGATGGCTTCGTGGCGAGAAGATGGAGCGGATTTATACCTTGTGCGTCATGCCGGTAAATTAGCTTCGGATATATGTTCATTATTTGAAATGCTAAATCTGTCAAATTAAATTAATTCATCACCATCAAAAAATAAAATAATATACATAGTAATGTTACGGTAAAATTAAAAGATTTTTTTTTGCCTTTTCATATGTTTGATCTCTTAAGTTCAAATTAATTTTGGATATTTTTGTACTATTTATTTAAAAAGTGGAAATATATAAAACTAGCCGGTCAAACTTTAAAAAAATTTAATTTAGCCACTAACTTTTAAATATATTTATTTTAGCTAGAATGACAATTTTGCCCCTACGTATTGCGCACATTGCCAGCACAACCCTAGCGCGCAGTATCCAGCGTGCAATGCCAGCGCGCACATGAGCATTTTCGTTTAAAGTGGCTAAAATAAGTATGTTTTAAAGTTACTGGCTAAAATAAGTATGTTTTAAAGTTCAAGTGACTAAAATAGTTTTTGCCTCTATTTAAAATTATGAAATCAAAAATTATTTTCAAAATTTTGCGCCAAATTTATCATTTTAAGTCAATTCTTCTATTTCTTTATATATATATATATATTTTAATATGTAATTAAAAACTCGGAACATGCAAATCTCTCAAAAAATGGAAACTTAGCACTGTTGGCGCTTTGATTTTTTTTTTCTATTTTTTTTTCATTAAAAAAGGATTTAAAACTTTAAAAATTATGAACTTTACCGGTGTTTTTTTTTTCTTTCTTTTAGTATGAACTTAAAATTGTGCTAAAAATAATATCATTTTTAGTTTCCAAATGTTGTTAAATTTTTTTATTTTTTACATCCACGTCAGTTTTAGTTTTGTTGGAATCGCTATTCATATAAAATTTTCAAATGTTGTTAATTTATTTTTTTGTCACACAATTTTAAGTTTATTTAAAAAAAGAACGTCTAAAGTTCATGATGAGAGAGAGAGAGAGAGCTGATGACTCACCGAAATGCTCTCCAGAAATGGCGGAATGAAGGATGCTCCTCCCCTCGTGGTTGCCGCAGAACTCTAAGCCTTTGTCGTAGCGGTCCTTAACGAGCCTGCGCATGCAGAGGAAAGCCTCTTTCCGGCCGTGGACTACGGCGAGGAATATCGGCGTTTCGCGGTGGTGGTTGCGCCACCCTATGAGTTCGGGGTCCTTTCCGGCGATCCAGGCGCACATCCTGGCGTCGCCGACGTAGGCGGCGACGTGCAGCGGCGTGTTGCCGTGCTCGTTCTTGACTCTGAGCGCTTCGACCCCGACTTTGTCGACGAGCTGTTTCACCGTCGAAGCCTTGCCGTCGAAGATGGCGAGGTGCAGCGCGGTGTCGCCGCCCCTCGTGATCGTCGCCTTGTGAGCCTCCTCGCCGTAGATTCGAACCACATCCTTCCAATAACCTTTCATCGCATACTTCATCACCTCCTTCTTTGTCTCCTCCTCCGCCGTCAGATTTTTAGATGGCCTCATCCTCTCTCTCTCTCTCTCTCTCTCTCTCTCTCTCTCTCTCTCTCTCTCTCTCTCTCTCTCTCTCTCTCTCTCTCTCTCTCTCTCTCTCTCTCTCTCTCTCCTTTTTAGGGGTTTTGTGCTTGTTTGGTTTTGGCGTGCATGAAGTGTTCTTTAATTATCATATATATATATATACACACACACGTAAAAAAAAGTTTAATTTAGAAATTCAAATAGAAACTGTTTTTTTATCAGATTCCGTTTGATTTTTGGCTTTATTTCACGTTTAGTGTTCCAACCTTCACGACCGAATTTACATGTTTAGTCAAAGATATTATAAAAATAAAAATTAATTATAACATAATTGACCTAGTCACATTTATTAATAAAATATTAAAATTTTAAAACTTATAATTAAATCATATTTATAAACTAATTAGTCATAATGATCAATTTTTTGAAAAGTAACTACTGAAATAAATATAAATCCTCATAGGGTAGAATAAACCATAATTAATACGTGTTAAATTAAAATAGACACAATAAATTAAAAATGACAAAAAAATAGAAGAAAAATTCATAAATTCAATCATGAAATAAAGTTTGAAACACCAAATATGGAATAGATAATTCCATCCTGAATTTTGGGGTTTAGCTAAGTAAAACTAGAACAATAAATGTCACACACGTCCCCTTGAGGATGGTCTAGTGGTGGAGGGGTGTTATCTTGAGGTCAAAGGTCTCAAGTTCGAATCCCACTATCAATACCACTAGGTGTGAGCTTGTCACACCCGGCTTGTTAAGTGTGGTTAACCTCCCTAACGTGGTTTGCAGGATATTACACAGGAACAGAATTTACCTAATGCGTACCTCTGTAGCGGCTGCGGGTTAACTTTGTAAAAAAAAAATATCTCACACACACATAAAATATCCCAATATTTAAGCGAATTTTATAAAATGTACTGACGTCAACAATTTAAAAAAAATATATATTGATGTGATATATATTTTCAGCCATGAAAATTCCACGTAGCACACTCTAGATTCTGACATACTTCACTTGCCACGTCATATTCAACCACGTAATTTGTGTTGCGAAATTACAAAACTTGCAAAAATACGGATTTTTTTTTTACGGTAACAAAGATATGAATATTTTTTTTAAAGAGAAGATTCAAAGTAACTAACAACTCATTATTCTAGTAATCCCGATCGAGATAAAGACAAATATTAATTAAAGATGAGGAATAAATTGTTTCCTAAAAAGTAGAGGAATAAATTAAAGTGTTTATTGTCATGTTCTTTAACTATTTTATACATATTGTCCCTTGAACCTTAATCACACTCCATAGGGTGCTTTCTCTTCGAACGAGATCATCTATTCCAATTTCATATTTCATCTTATATTCTAATTATTGGGTTCAGTCATATGCATTTAATTTTTTTAGTGGATAATTACTTAATTTTTTTTAAATGCACATGACATAAATCTAATAGTTATAAGATAAAACACAAAATTAGAATAAATGATCTGATTCGTTCTTTCTTTGGTTTGGATGACGAAGTAAAAGACGCAGTCGCTACGTGATAGTGCATTAAGAATAAACTCTCATTCATGTGTATCTGAAAATCGCAAAACACTCCAGCTAGTTCATTAATACTTGACTCTTGTTATTTATTAAAAGTTCGTTTGAGCTCGACTCGATAATAATATAAAACAAACTTGAACATAATTTTGTGTTTGATAAGATTTAAAGTTAGCTCTACGAGCTCAAGCTCGATAAGTAAAAAAAAGAGCAAGCATGTATAAAATATTAAACTACTCGAGTTCGACTTGTGTTCGGCTAGATTAAAGCTCGTTTGAGCTTGACTAAATAGACAATCAAACAAACTCAAATATAAATTTAAAATTCGATATCATTTTAAACATGTTTGAACGAGTGTATGTTCTGACTTGTCTCTACTCATTTTTCAAGTAAAACTAGCTAGTAGTATGTTTTTACGGACTTGATAAAACATAGGTGATTTCGAACCTGAAACTTTTTTACTACAAACATTCTCTCACTCCTACATTGACCATCTCATAGGGTTCTGTATTGTGTGCTTCTTGAATAGATTATAATAGAGGGAATTATGTTACTTAGAGATCGTACAACATCAATAATAATTTTGTATATATTGTTGGATATAACTTATCCCTTTTGAGTGAACACAAAATATATCATTCATTATTCTCGTTATCTCTCTCTCTCTCTCTTTTCAAACATAAAGATGATAAAGAATTAAAGTGATATTTAACTTTAATTATTGTATATCTCTATCTCTAAAAAACTTTAATTATTTTACACCTATTATTTTTTAGCCCACATCCGTCGCGTGATTCACGAATTTTTTTGGGATCGGATTCGATGACATTTTACTCACTCATTGAGCTTTCTTGAAATACAAGGAAGTTTTTGCGAGTTCAAAATTCGGAAATATTATAAGCCTAAAGGTTTATTTAAGAAAAATAAATAAATTCGAACTATTAATATGAGTATCCTTTTCTTTTAATTATTCCTAGGATACATAAATTGGTGTTCTTCTATTGAATTATGAATCTATCTTTTGATATTTAATTATTTTACATCAAAGCATATAAGTAATTTTATATAAAATCAAGCAATTATTCTTTACTTTGGGAAAAGAGTCAAAAACTATTTTAGCCACTTGAACTTTAAAACATACTTACTTTAGCTGGTAACTTTAAAACATACTTATTTTAGCCATTTTGGACGAAAATGCCCATGTGCGCGCCGGCATTGCGCGCAAGCAATGCACGCAATACGCGGGGGGTAAAATTGTTATTCTGGCTAAAATAAATATGTTTAAAAGTTAGTGACTAAAATAATTTTTTTTAAAGTTTGACTGACTAGTTTTATATATTACCGATTTGGGAAAATGTCCAAACAACGCCGAAAGAATTGGTGAATTTTTGTTGTGAGCACGACATTTATCGATATAATATGTATTGAGGAGTTTGGAAAACAGATAAGAGAAGCTGGAGAAAGAGGCATCAGGGGTGGCGAAGAGGATCAGAGTGGAGAAGGCAAAAATGGCATTTTTTGGGGATATTTTGGAACGAATCTGATGTGGGAAGACACCAAATTTTTGGTGCAGGCTTTTAGAAAAGTTGATTCTTGTGGACAAGGATCTCTAAATGGGGCTGGTAATATCGTGAACCTATCAGGATCGAGTGAATTTAAAGCTAGGGTTCTTGAAGAAGAGGAAGGGAAAGGAAAATGCATTCTTGATTTGGGAAAAATTGTGGATGAAGCGATTGAAGGATTGGTAAAGGGAAAGGGTGTTCGGGTTGGGCTCTGACCCGTTAGAGAGATGTCGAAGCAGTTGTCCAGTTGTTGCTTTTATGTTTTAAGAAGAGGCCCAGTTCTTCTGGCCCATTTATTTTTATGTTATCTTTATTTTAGTATATGCTTTTAGGGTTTTGAAATTATGGTACAATCATGTGGTCCTATGACCATACATAGTACCAAAAAATTATGAATGAGAATCAAGTTATGACTGCAAATCTCAATTTCTCTTTATATGTCTTCTAAAGCTTCTCCCCATTTCTTCTAAATCTTCTCCCATTTCTTCCCTTAAAATTCATAAAGATACAAACTTATGTTTCAATTTCCATAGTTATTTACAGATCTGAAAGTTATCACTAAAGACAGAACAAAAGACTGGAAAATTACAAGAAAACAATTGGGATCATAACAATTTTTTTATTAGACACTTAAACTATGACTCGGCTCAAATGAGTCTGTAAACTATTTTAAATGGTGTATGCAGATAAACAATTCCATAAAAATTATTAACTTTCAGTTATTAATCAACCTTAACTAAATGTGCAAAACTTTTACACCCCTGACCTTTTAAATATACAACAAATTTAGTCTAAAATTAATTTTCAGGCTTTTAGTTGCCAATGTATATCTTTTTGCCCGAATTTTTTTAATGACGTGGAAACTACTTGTGCCACGTCAATTGATCAAATAAAATTAAAATAAAATTATATTTCACTTCGCAACGCATGTAAAAACATATATGTTGGCAATTAAAAAAGCCCGAAAATTAATTTCAAACTAGATTTGTTGTATATTCAAAAGATCGGGTATTAAATTGTTATTTATAAAAAGTGGGGACATTTTTGTGAATTACTTGAAAGATCAAACTAAAATCTGATAATACCCCAAATAATAATAATATTATGAGCTTCCCGACAGTGCCCTCAATTCATTAATTGGATTCAGGACGATGAAGTAATTAAACGGAGAAATCTTGGAGACTAAAGTTTGTATTTGTGACTTAAACTGAAAATTTCGACGTCGATTTGGCATCGAATATCAAAATTGAATGATGGGTTAGAAATTCAAAACTACAGTTATATAACGATGATCTCAATTTGTTCGATTGACAACTATACACAATACAATAAACCTGAAATTATACTGTCAAATTTTACGAATTTAATCAACTTTAATTACTAGCGAATCTTTTAATATTTTTGTTTTACATAAACGGCCGTCTGGGCCATTTAAGATAATCTGAGGAGTCGATTGAGCCAAATCAAAGTTTATTCTATTTTTGACAAGTTGAACTCGTCTTTACATTTGAGTGCGACTCTATCAAAGAAATTAAAAGCTGAAAAGCGTTTTATCCTCCGAATTGAAAATAGAAAACGATTTTTGTTTTTATTTTTCTGAAATTATCCGTTCCCAGAAAATTATCGATGGCTACTCAACTCTCCGGCGTCTGGCTAAACAGCTCCGCCGCGGCGCTCACCGGAGATTTGCTCCACCGTCGCTGCAGCCGTTCTTCGTTCGCCGCGGTCTCTGCCGTTAATCCTCCGCCTACTATCCAGGCAAGACATTGCCCAATCTTGCAACACTCCATTTTTCTCGTTGTTTTCCCTCCGATTTTACTTGCGCATGTAGTAATTGGTGTAGGTGCTGTATAAATTATGCTTCTAATCTCTATGTATTCATTCGGATTGGAATTTCTGAGTAGAGTTCTCTTTTTCTCTGTATTAGCGTAGGTGACACTTCCGACGATAAGTGTTTTAACTTTCTTTTGGTTTTGATTTTATTGAAGATATGCCTGTAGCTAAGATATGCTTATGCAGTAAATTAAATAACTATACGAAAAAAATCAGTCGATTTTTTTTTGGGGTCGAATTATAGCCATATTTGGAGTTTTATTTGGATACTGCATTTCATTTTGTTGAAATATATAATTTATATCAAAATATGCTTGCAGATTGTTGGTGGAAGAAATTTGGGATGGAATGGAATGGAGAGCTCAAAGCTCAGTAGCACTTTGGATGTTGATGCTGACCAAATACTATAATTTATAAATAATATAAAATATATTTATATGTAAAAAAAAATTACGTAACATAGGAAATTATTAAAATAGCTAAAAATTAGTAGTATAATCAAATACTAAAATTTTTAAATGATATAAAATATATTTATCTATAACAAAAATTATAAAAATAAGAATCATATACTCTTTTTTAGTAAATGTAATTCACTTTTTCAAAAATAGGCCTTTTTGATGAATTATACATAACAAAGGAGATTTTTAGACTATTTATTTAACACTGGGGGGTTTTTTTTTCGGAAAAACACAGGGGTAATATGAAATTTGCACAAAGAAAACTAATAATAATAATAATACATACATACATATATATATATATATACATTCTATTAATTAAAAAACTAATATCATATTTATTAATAATTATCATCTATTTATTTTAAAAATTTAATAAATAAACACATATGCCATATAACAATAAATTATATTATTATTATTATTATTATTATTATTATTATTATTATTATTATTATTATTATTATTATTATTATTATATTGTGGTGTGAAATCTGTTTATTTAAATTTATGTGTAGACATATAATATATATTTAATATATAGAACAAATAAACTTATTTGTCCATGGAAACTAACAAATTCAATTTAAAAGCATAAAAAATATTTTAAACATGTTATATATTTGAAAATTTATAAATAAATTGTGGTATAAGTAAACTATCATTTGATGAAGTTACGTTGTAATTATTTCTTCTTATATACTACTACCTCCGTTTCATAATGTTTGTTGTAGGTTTTTTTTTTTTGTTTCAAAATCTTTGTTGTTTTATATAATTTGACATCCTCTCTCCCAATTTTAACCCTCTCAAATCCTAAAAGATTTCTTGATTCTAACTTACCTATAATATATGAAGAGAGAAAAATATATGGAGAGAGAAAATATTGTTATTTTTTAGGAAAATATAGATGAATTAGATTTTATGGCATATATGAGAGATGGGTATATTTGTCCACAAAATTAATTCTTAATTCCAGATAAAAAAAAAACAAAACAACAAACATTTTGAAACGGAGGTAGTATTACAATCAAAATTTCAACTATCATCCAAATTTAAACTTAAAATGTATAAATCGATTTTCGTACATCATACGGGAGATATATTAGTAATGATTCAAATTGCAATGAATTTTCTACTAAAAAAATAATTTTCCAAAACTTTTTTGTGCCAAAGTATATGTTTTGACATTTTTAGTCCCAAAATTTAACATCCGTTAAGTGATCGGTTAATTTTGGGACAAAATATCGAAATATATTATTTGGGACCTAAAATGTCAGTAAAAATTTTCTTGGGACCAAAAAAATTGTAACTGAAATTAAAAATATTTTGACTCTATTCTAATTGGGTAAAAATGAATTACCTTTATTTGGTCCACAATTCATACCGTCACAATCCACTTCAATCCGAGTTTGAAATTCTTTTTAATATGGAAAAGAAATTTCATCAAATTTATGTAAAGTCAATACTCCAATATATACTTTCCAAAACACAAATTTTAGACTAAATGCTTTAACATACATGTATTTTCTGTTGTCCCACAAGAATCTTTAGTCCAAAGCTCCGTGTGACAACCAAACATGTTACAAACATTAAAATTATTAGTTTTAATTTTCTTCTATTTTTATCTTCAATTTTAATTTTTTTTATTTAATATAATTTTAGAATATTATTTAGGAGTTATTCCACCCAATTAGGTTTTATTATCATTGAATTTTATTTTTTAGTTAATATAATTGATTTTTATGATTGATTATTTCAAACTTAATTAGGATATATAATTTTTCAAAATATAAACGAGATACATTTTAATACTAGATCGAAGTGATACTTCTTAATAATACAAATGATACTTCTTAATATTACCCGAAGTGTCACAATAGGTGCTTTATAGTATCAGATTAGGTCTATTGTGACACTTTTAAGTGTCACAATTAACCAATTATAACACTTAAGATAATACCGGGAGTAGCTTAGAATTTTCCCTTAATTAAAAGAAAACAAAAACAAAAGTTGAAATAATTGGATAAGAGTAATTTGTAATCATTAAGACTCACACTACGGAGACATTTATTACGATTCATATGGGTAAATTTCACTCTACTAACCCCTGCATTCACTGTCACAATAGAGCTCTAAGTGTCACAATATATTTGGGAAGTATCACATTAGATACAGAAAGTGTCACATTAGGCCTAGGATCCATTGAAGGGGTTGTAGCATGGAATTTACTGATTCACATGCTTTGCCGTACCTTGTCTTATGCTCTATATATATAACAAAGCCCTTATAAATACCCAAACAATAAATTAAAACACATCATAAATAAAATTAAAATTTCAACCTCAAAATAACAATGTAGTGGTACGATCAATGCTTGGAAATCTCTGTGGCACCTTACTCATAGTAGCGATGACGAGATTAACATACTGCGGGAACTGAAGAATTGCGAAGAACGTCAACGGCAAGCACGTCACCTCATACAACGGCAATAACGCGCATAATTCGAATTTGTCTTTGAGCACCAAAAAGTGACCCGCACAGAAGCATAACAGCATGCAAGCTATGGAGATGAACAGAGATGTCATCGCCACTAGCAGTTTCACCGGCAGGTTCCTGCGGAAGTCAATTTCCTGGTGCCTGAACGAGTCGAGTCGAGACGAGTATTTATACGTATCATTCTAACATATATAATTCAACATGTGCGCGTGTGTGTTTGAATTTGAAGAATTATGTTGGTACGTAGTACTCATAATCATGCCTGGCTGTGAGAATGGCGAGGAACATGACGACGGAGGTGACCGAGAAGCCGAGTGCGACGAGAGAAGAGATGGCGAATATGGTGAAAGCGGCCTCGTTTTGCAAGGCTGGGGTGCCGGTGTCGTCGGACTTGACTCCGCCGGGGATGGTAGTTGAGGCGGTGAAGGCCACCGTGGCAACGAGCGCGGCCACGACGGAGCATGAAGTAGAGGTGCCAGACAGCCATTTGCGGTCCTTAACGGCGAGATCGTCATGGGTCTCGCTGAATATTTCAATCGCGGTTTTTTCCTCTTTGTTGTACCTTATAAAGAAGCCAGGCGGCATGGAGTGCTGCACAAACTGCATATAATAAAAAAATCATCGAATTAATAAATCTTAAAATAAAATTATTTACATAAAAATATCTAAAATATAGGTATGAGAGTGTAATTTACCCTAAAATTGATTGTTTTCTACGTACCTCATGCCACTTGGTTTCCCATTGCATCTGGAGAATAACACCATGAGTTAACCATGGGCGATCCTTACCAAGTCTGGCAGCGAGATGCAGAGCGCTATTGCCGTCTTTATCCGTTTTGTAGAAGATGGTTGGCGACAGCACCATTTCTTTGAGCAAGAAGTTGTAGATATGAGGCTGTCTGGATTCAACTGCGATCAAAACTATGTTCTTCCCATCAATGTTCTCTTGGTGGACTGCAACTGGGTATTTCTGTAGAATACATTCCACCATTTCTATGATCCCATGCTTCGCTGCAATTAGCAGAGGTGTTTCCTTTTTCTCGTTTTGCTTCAGCATTTTCCCAATGAATATACTATCATCATTTTCATTTTCTTTATTTTTATAATCTCGAATTGCAGTTTCAAATATTGTTCCGATCACCTTCACCATTTCTGTTACTTGTTGCATTGTGAAAGCAACCGTGGGTGATGATTTCTCCTCCTCTATAACTTTGTCTTTTCCACCTGCAGTGTAGGGAAATTCTATAACACACGTACACACGTAGCATTGATCTCGTATTTCGCTATCACTAACGTCTGCGTATTGAATTTTATACTATTATGCGTGGATATATAAATATGGCACGTGAGATTTCCTGTTGCACTCTCTTTGTTAAGTTCCGTGTTACATTTTCAAATTACGAGTTTTTCTTGAATTCTTTTTTCTTCTTCAAGTTTATTTTTTTTGTGATTTAGTTTAATTTTACGATTGTTTTTTAGGGTTCACTACATCCAATTATGGTTTATAATTATTTTGTAGTATTTAAATTTCAGTTTTCAGTTAATAATTCATTATTATGGTCGATTATTTCAAAATTAAATTTTATAATTTCTTATTTCATTTTTTTCCTCATTCTGATTATTTTTCTTAGCATCTCTGTCTTCTCCAACTGTGTAAACAACAATGATATATAACGTTACATGGATTATGGAGTACTAGAGATATTTAATTAATTTCATTTCCAAATAATTTTCGTGCTACATCTCATATTTAATTCACTATCATCAATGTATGCTACGCATATTAATTGAATTATATTTCTCGTATATACTAATACTACGGTATTGGATGATAACATAAATGTATAGATCGATTTTATTACCGTTTCGAACGTTGGCACCGTCGTCGGACTGCGCCACATGATCGTCAGGATTATAAATGCTTCCGATGTCGTGACCATAGTTATTTTTACTATGATCTTCATCTTTTTCTCGAGAGAGAGGTTCAACTTCGAAGTCATTTGCAGACATTCCATCAACCAGTTCATGCATGATCTGGACCATCCATTTATTCTTCCTCTTTTGCTCTATAATCCTTCCTATTTGGTGGTTGATCCCTAATTAATTAATGTCTAAATGGATAAAAGTAGACAAAAGTAAATAGTAATTGGGAAAAAACAACAACCTTTAAAAATAGGTAGTTTGTTAGGCAATTTGTACTATATTAGACTTGGTCCCCACACCCAATGATTGACACATTGTACTTTTGTCAGGCATTAAATGCACCTAACAGCCAAAACCCTAATTCTAAAAATGAAACCCTAACATTCTAACTGCCTCGATTATATTTAGTAAGCCTCGATTAATTTTTAGCTGCAATTATTTACTGAAAATCACCTCGATTGAAATTACAATATTCGATTAATTCATAACCTCGATTAATTTTATAAGTTGAGCCTCGATTATGATGATTTAAGAAGAATTGATTATTTTTTAGATTTAATCGATTATTTAGTATAACTAATCGAGGCTAAAGCCTCGATTATTTTAGACTTCATCGATTTACATTACATATTAAAAATAATTGAGGCATTTAAATTATTAATCGAGGCTATTAATAATCAATCGGGGCATTTTAAATATTAATCGAGGCTCTTAAGATCAATCGAGGAAATTTAAAAAATATCATCGATTGATCTTAAAAGGCATCGATTAATTTTTAGGAAGGCCTCGATTGATTATCAATAGCCTTAAAGTAGTCGATGCTACTAATTAATCGATGCTAATCGATTAATCGATGTTTTATAATTATTAATTGTGGCTTTTTTTATATTATTCAATGCTATAATTATTAACTGTGGCTAATTTTGTATATTAATCGATGCATCATCGATAGAATATGTATTAATATGCTTCATCGATTAATTAAAAATATGCATAGATTAAGAAAAAACTCCTATGCTTCATCGATTAATATTTAATATGCATAGATTTAAAAAAACTCCTCGATTTCTTTTTTAACATTTGCTTACTCGATTATCTATGAACGATTAATATCTAACCATTATTGATTAATGTTATTAACCGTGATCATGCAATTTTATCGAGACAATCTTCCCTACAATTAATCATTTTTTTAGTGAATGCATTTATTTCTTGTCTAAGGTAGGTACTAGTTTCAATAAATAAAAAGAAAAGGTTGTTGGCTTCATTAAATGAAAAGAAGGGGAAGGTAGGACCGAATTAATGAAAAGAAGAGGATGTTGTACCGAATTAAATACATTCTAATGTTTTATAACGAGGTAGGTGAATTTTCTGAATAAATAGATGTAGAATCCGGAGCTCATTCACAGTACAATACAAATCTCATTCACAAAAATCACACAAGTTTTTATTCACACTACTACAAATCGACGAAGAGTAGGAAAAGTTGGAGAATTTTTTTCGAGCAAGGTGCGAAAGGAAAAAATGTTCTGGAGAAAAAAATAGTGTTCGGAAATTTTCACCAATTTTCAAAGGTACGTTTTGTACTCCATCTTTTTGAACTTATTTTGCAAATATTTATGTTTATTATTTTGATTATGTATTGCATGTGTTGTTAGATTTGCTTTGAAAATAGATTGATACGGCCTTTTTTTTAATTGTTTGGTAATGTTTTATTTAGGTTAATTGTTGTTGGTTTTGAATTTAGTCGATGTTTATGTGATAATGAGGGTTGTATAATGTTTACCTAAATATAAAACATAATCGAGGAGCTTACAACATAATCGAGGAGCATAGAAAACAATCGAGGCCTTCCTCGATAATTATTTTAATAATCGAGGCCTTACTCGATTAAATTACATAAAAAAAACGAATCGAGGCCTTACTCGATTAAATTATATAATCAAAAACGAGTCGAGGCCTTCCTCGATTAATTTGAAAAGTAAAAACAAATGGATTAGTTAAAAAAAATAATCTAGTTACTAATCGATTAATTTTAGAAACAAAAAGTAAATCGACTCACTAATCGATTAATTAAAAAAATTAATCAATTAGTAGTTTAATAAAAAAAACTAATCGATTAAAAGTTTAAAAAAAGCTAATCGAGTAGTCCTTGAATTAAAAACAAACGAATCGATTATTAGTTTTTTTAAAAAAACAAACTAATCGAATAATAGTTTAAAAAAAACTAACCGAGTAGTCCTTTAATTAAAAACAAACAAATCGATTAAAAAAAATAATCAATTAGTAGTTTAATAAAAAAACAAACTAATGGATTAATAGTTTAAAAAAAAACTAATCGTGTAGTCCTTTAATTAAAAACAAACGAATCGATTAATAATTTTAATAAAAACTAATCGATTACTACTTTAATTTAAAACAAACTTATGGATTAATAATTTGAAAAAAAAAACTAATCGAAGGGTAGTTTAATTAAAACGAATCGATTAGTAGTTTTTTTTTTAAAAACAAACTAATCGAATAATAGTTTAAAAAAAACTAACCGAGTAGTCCTTTAATTAAAAACAAACTAATTGATTAAAAAAAATAATCGATTAGTAGTTTACTAAAAAAACAAACTAATCGATTAATAGTTTAAAAAAAACTAATCGAGTAGTCCTTTAATTAAAACAAACAAATCGATTAATTTTTTTAATAAAAACTAATCGATTAGTACTTTAATTAAAAACAAACTAATCGATTAATAATTTGAAAAAAAACTAATCGATTAATAGAGGCTTGGGGTTTATAGGGTTTTAGGGTTTACGTTTAGGGTTTAGTGTTTTATAGGGTTTAGGGTTTAAGAGGGTTTAGGGTTAAAGGGTGATCTCATGTAGCATTGTTTAAAAATTGTCCAGATGGTTAGACGCCGCATTATTGTACGTCACAGTGGACGATGGGAGAGATCAGAATATGTAGATGGGGACGAACAACTCGTGACGATGTCATCCGATAAGCTGTGCTTTAGCTCACTGGTGAGGGAGGTTCACAAGTTGTTGCGGACTGACCCGAACAGGATCGAGTATGAATTATTTTACCTCACCAGCACCAATACTGGCAGACGGATCAGAGCATCTTTGCAAGATGATGGAGATTTGCTTGATTTGCTTCACGAGCAGACTACTGAACTCGTCGTGTACGTGATTTCAAGACAGTTGGAAGGTTCTGGAGCCGGACCATCTATGAGGGATGACTATGTTCCCTACTTTTCACATGGAGAGACGCATGGTCCTACTGCAGAAGAAGAGGGAGATGGAGAAGAAGAGGCTGAAGGAGAAGAAGAGGAAGAAGAAGAAGAACAAGAACAAGAAGAGGTGAATGATAGAACGAGGTTGGTGGAGTCACTGTTGACAGAATTTAGTGGCTGGCTTCGTTCTTCTGTTGATCGTACAGACAGATTGCTATGTTTGACGGGAGTCGTCCCACCATCTACCACCGGTGTTCCGTTTAGATCTGACGGGCCTTCGAGCAATTGGGTGGTTCCCCTTGCTGACTGGGACATTGCGGGCCCACTATCTTGGGATGAGGGACCAGCACCAGAAACAGATACACTGCACCAGGGAGCTATTTTTCGGACGAAGGATGATCTCGCCCTGGCGGTCGGTATCTATCACATGCAAAATCGAGTGGAGTATGCCGTGTATCGCTCGAACAGGTCACGATTGGGCTATGTTTGCAAGCATGGTGGTGATTGCCCGTTCAAGTGCTTTGCGGTTGCTGATGGGCATATGTGGAGAATATACAAGTTCAACGGCTCTCATACATGCCATCTTGATATGGGTCGAATTGCTCCGCGACAGGTACCTGCACGAGTGCTCGGAAAATACTTTGCTCGTAGATTGGTGGACGAGCGGGTTGTCCTGAAGCCGAAGGAGATGATGGCGGAGCTTGTGCGTGAGTTTGGCATCCACATCGACTACAACTTCGCTCTGCGCACGAGGAACATTGCCATTCAGATGGTATATGGAGACTTTGACAAGTCCTACGCACAGTTGCCCGCTTTCCTTCACACTCTGCAATTGATGAATCCGGGAACTGTAGTAGACATGGAGATCACGAGTGATGGTCGGTTCAAGCATTCATTCCTTGCTCTCGGTGCGTGTGTCAATGCATTTCTCCAGTATGCTCGTCCAGTGCTTGTGATCGATGGGACCCACCTGAAGGGAAAGAACAAGGGGGTTCTCTTTGTTGCTGTGACGAAGGACGGCAACGAACAGGTCTTACCTGTTGCAGTTGGGCTCGGACCGATAGAGAACGATGAATCTTGGATATGGTTTCTGGCCCACGTGCACATGGCTCTGGGTGATATAGATGATCTTCTAATCGTTTCGGATCAGCATCAGAGCATTAAAAATGCTGTGGAGGCCGTTTTCCCAAGTGCGACGCACGGACTGTGCTACTACCATTTGAAGAATAAGATGACGAAGAGAGGGAAACACGTGACGACGCTGTTTCAGGAGGCTGCCTACGCATATCGGAGAGAGACATTCCAGGAGAGTATGTCGACGTTGGAGCAGGTCTGTCCAAATGCATATCAGAAGCTGTGTAATATTGGCCCAGTGCATTGGGCTCGTTCACACTGCCCCGTACGGCGCTACGGGTTCATGACATCTAATGCGGCAGAGAGTCTCAATGCTCGTCTGTTGTGGGCGAGGAGGTTACCTGTTTGCTCATTGTTCGAGATGTTTAGATCGATTGTTGAGCAGTGGTTCGTCGAGCGACGTGCGGCAGCAGTGGGTTCGAATCATATGTTGACTGATGGCATCGCGCTTAAGCTTTCGAGTAACGTCGATAAGGGACGTTGCTATGCCGTGCGTCCTACTACATTAGCAACTTTATGGAAAGTCGAGGTTGGGAGGGAGGTCTACATGGTCGATCTTCAGAACCGGACCTGTGACTATCGTGAGTTCGAGCTGGACTTGATCCCCTGCTCTCACGCGGCAGCGGTCATCTGGTACGACATTTAAATCTATATTTGTTCTTATTTTTTGTACATGTACCTAATTGAGTGTGTTTATTTTTCCTTTCGCAGTTGTACCGGGGCGGCTATATATGATTATGTGGACAGGTGTTACAAGGTCGAGAGCTTGGTCGGCATGTATAACTCGATCATCAGGGGTCTGCCTCATCCAGAACAATGGATTATGCCCGATGCGTTTGGATCACGAGTGGTTTTGGCGCCAGAGATCAGACGACGTGCTGGGCGTCCATCTACATCCAGAGCTCGAGCCCCGTTTGAGGCCTCATCCAGTGCACGGAGACAGTTTTGCACTAGATGCCATGGACAGGGGCACAACAGGCGTGTATGCACATCCCATTTACCCATTGGCGGTGTTGATCTGAATTCACCGCCCGAAGATGTTCCGCGGAGAAGGGCGCCGAAGAAGTGTGGCATTTGCGGTAGTACGGAGCATACGCGTCCTAGATGTCCTATTCGATTGTCAGCGGATGAGCATTAGTCGATTACATTAAGTTGTTTTCTGAACCATTTTGTAGACGGGACAACACATTTTGTCACGAAAAACATTAATGAAGGAGAATATTTACATTGATGTGGTTCAAGTACAAAAACAACACATAAGTCAATATTTAAATGTCAGCATCTACAAGCTAGGTCTCTTAATGTAAGTCAATGAATATATCCGAGCCCCTATAATCCTCCGATACGCATGTACTCCCTCCTCCGACAATCCGGGCGGAAGTCCTGCACCCAAAAGCCGATCCACGTACATGCAGGCAAATACTCCACAGCTCGTCTGGTCCGTCTGCACGAACTGGTCCGGTATAGTCCGATCCAGGGTCATCGCAAAAGCACAACGGGGCGGCATCTGACGACCTGCCCAAAATCCGGCACAAATGAGTAGGCGTGGAAGTAGGCGGAGCAGGGGCATCAACTCTCTATCCCGCCTCTCGTACTGGACGCGGTTGGTCGGATCGTCCATCTGAAACAGAAAAGAGTCGTACAACTCTACGACCCAGTCAGCAAAGCGGATACGAACCACTACCCAGTGCTCCTGTGCGACGTCACATACCACAATCGCCTGCGACATAAGATTGGGATCATATCAAGATTAATGTCACCAAATAATGTATGATAATATATCAATTTCTTGTGAAGCTCACTTACATAATCACGCCCCATCCATGGCACCTGATACCGCCCATCGCTGCCCTGGATCCGATGTATCAGTCCCTCGGCAGGTGTCCATCGCTGGTAGTCATCATCACCGTATGCACGTGTGCACTCCGGGTCAAGAGGATGCAGTCTCTTCCATGTGGCAACGAGGGCCTCCTGCAAAAAATGACTTACGATTAAGCGTCTAGTAAGAAAAAAGACAAACTATTTTCAAATAAGTACTTGAACTCACATATAGACCAGTAGTAGCCACCGCCATCCGACAATGGTTGTCCCTCTTAACTCGTCGAGCCGTCGCGCTCAGAAAGTAGCTCATGTGAACATCCTTCAACTCAGTCCTCGGATCCTCGAGATGATCAAACCATCCCTGCCGCAAGCGATCGCCGTTGAGATGGAGCTGAACAACGGCATCCGGACCTAAGGATCTAAATCGTGGGTAGGTGACCTGGAGTGTGCTGTCATCGATGTCATTCATGAGCTGATAGGTCGCGCTAAAACCACCATTGCGTGGAGCCGAAGTGCTAGTACTCTCCGGCTCCACAGTGGGCTGTGGAGCCTGATCACCAGGACTACAGTCGCTCGGCTCCGGGCTGTGGCGATCTCTATCCTGAGGCATGTGTGACCTCCGAGAGCGGCTACCCAGACCAGCTAATGCACGATCAATCGCCCGATCCACATACTCCTGGACACGGGGCGCAATAGTCGTGTCAATAAGCTCCTGGACACGGGGCATCACTCGATCCACAATCCTCTGAATGAAACCCTCTGAGGGCTCCCCACTGCTCGGCGTGCGATCCCTCCTCGAACGCTTCATTCCCCAAGCTCGAGGAGGGCTCTCTGGATCGATCGAATCAGCCGTGTGCACTGGTGCGTCCTCAGTGAGGGGTCGGGCTCCAGGCTCAGCTCGAGGAGGGCTCTCTGGATCTGGCTCGTCCCTCAATGCCCGGCTAGTCGAGGGTCGACTGGTCGCCTGACGGCCCGTCTGTGGTGTCCGAGCAGCTCTGGTGCCTCGGGCTGACGGGGGGACAACCGCCTCTGCCGATGTGGAACAACAAGATGCCACATTTGCAAGCATCTTCTTCTTGTTCCCGGATCGAGCGGGAACATATCTCACGCTCTGAGCTCCAGGCTCCAACTGCAGGCTCATGTAATATGAAGTTGCCGTCTCCTCGGGAGATGGCACCAACATAACCACACGTGACTGCATGGAATTATTAATAATATCATTAAGATGAATTAACAAATATAGATCGAAGATTCTAAATATATCAAGAAACATCAAAATGTACCACTCGCTGTAATAAGATGGCTGGGTCGCTGGCAGGGAGTCTGAATGTCCACCTCAAACATCGAGGCACAGTGAGCTGTCCACTGTGCAGACCAGCCTCAGTAGCCAACTCCGGTATCACCTCACAAGCCCATACCTGTAAAGTGAATTAATGGATTAGTTACGTATTCACTTGATTTAAACTAATTTAGAAGAATTAAATTTAAACTAATTACCTGGAGTGCCCAGATCGGCCCGTAAAAATGATATTGTCCCGATCCTTTCCCGCCCATAGCCTCTCGAGTCCTGGGGAGGAGGCCAATGTAGTGCATCAACGACTGGTAAGAATATGCACCCCATGGAAATGAGTTCCATCCCTCCACATCCTCCGCTAGCGCCCACACCCATGGATCCACGGCCCGGTGCGGATCTAGGCACAGAATCATCCGGTATACGAACAATATGTTCGCAACCTTCACATAATCCGCAGCGTCTCTGGCCATCCCCAGGGCGGAGAACCTGTCCTCCATCTGTTTCACTGTTGTACGCTTCCCTTCGAATAAACGGTGGTAGACCGATCTCCTCGGAACAATATGAGCGCCATGAGGATCGAATGTCGAGCTGCCGAAGCGTAAACCCGACACCAAGGCGTACTCACTCGCACCGAACCGCAGCTGGGAACGATGAATGTGAAACCATGCCTCCAGCCCCACACGTGCACGATCCGGCGCGTGCACCTCGAACGTCATCAGTGCGTGCATGACCCTCTTCTGGACGTCACCACCTCTGTAGTCTAGAAAATATCCGAAACACCCCGATCTAAACAATCGCATGGCGTCACCACCAATCGCGAGCAGTGTGTCTCTAATCGTGTCAATGACACCGGGGATGGCGTACACGACGACCGAGGGCGTCCGGCTCCGTAACGGTAGTCTAACCCAATCAATCTAACAACATTTTCAAAATTAAAGTAAATTCTTTTAATATTTCATATAAATTGGAATTTCTTAAAATTTAAATTTAACATTAATCGATTAATTTTTTTTTATAATTAATCGATTTACATGAAATATTAATCGATTAGTCTTAAATTAATAGAGGCAATTAATCGATTAGTTTTATTTAGGCTATTATGTTTTTTAAACTAATCGATTAGTTTTTTTTAACATTAATCGATTAGTTTTTTTTAAAAAATTAATCAATTAATTTTTTTTAGACTTAATCGATTTACATTATACATTAATCGATTTGTATTAAATTAATCTAGGAAGACCTCAATTAGCTTGTGTTTTTTAAAATTATTCGAGAAGGCCTCGATTTGTATGAAATTTATCGATTTAAATTAAATATTAATCGATCTCGATTAGTCATAAATTAATCGATTAATTTTTTTAATTTGATGGAGGAAGGCCTCGATTTGTTTTAAATTAATCGAGGAAGGCCTCGATTAATTTGTGTTTTTTATAATTAATCGAGGAAGGCCTCGATTTGTATTAAATTAATCGATTTACATGAAATATTAATCGATTAGTCTTAAATTAATAGAGGTAATTAATCGATTAGTTTTATTTAGGCTATTATGTTTTTTAAACTAATCGATTAGTTTTTTTTAACATTAATCGATTAGTTTTTTTTTAAAAATTAATCAATTAATTTTTTTAGACTTAATCAATTTACATTATATATTAATCGATTTGTATTAAATTAGGTTTTCTTAAACTAGCCATTACTTTTTTTTGAAATATTAATCGATTAGTTTTTTTTTAAATTAATCGATTAATTTTTTTTATAATTAATCGAGTAAAAAGAAACTAATCGATTAGTCTTAAATTAATAGAGGCAATTAATCGATTAGTTTTATTTAGGCTATTAGGTTTTTGTTTTTTAAACTAATCGATTAGTTTTTTTAACATTAATCGATTAGTTTTTTTTAACATTAATCGATTAGTTTTTTTTAAAAAATTAATCAATTAATTTTTTTTAGACTTAATCG
Organism: Perilla frutescens; assembly: GCA_026008535.1. NCBI lineage: Eukaryota > Viridiplantae > Streptophyta > Magnoliopsida > Lamiales > Lamiaceae > Perilla > Perilla frutescens. The sequence continues at coordinate 45,677,151 of BRKX01000018.1, forward strand.
ATTTACATTATACATTAATCGATTTGTATTAAATTAATCGAGGAAGACCTCAATTAGCTTGTGTTTTTTAAAATTATTCGAGAAGGCCTCGATTTGTATGAAATTTATCGATTTAAATTAAATATTAATCGATCTCGATTAGTCATAAATTAATCGATTAATTTTTTTAATTTAATGGAGGAAGGCCTCGATTTGTTTTAAATTAATCGAGGAAGGCCTCGATTAATTTGTGTTTTTTATAATTAATCGAGGAAGGCCTCGATTAGTATTAAATTAATCGAGGACTCGATTAGTTTTATTTAGGACTCGATTAGTATTGAATTAGGTTTTTTAAACTTTCTCGATTAGTAGTAAATTAACAAAATACAAGCCTCGATTATCAAATACAAGCCTCGATTAGCATAACAAGTCAAGATTAACATACAAATCCATTATTAACATAACAGGCCTAGTTCTAAAGCCATAACACAACCACAACCATTGCAATCATAAACAAAAACCAATTGCAAAATACGGTGATTAAATCTAGGAATGGATATACGACAATTTTAATGAAAAGGGCCGGAAACCTACTTGAGAAGTGGACGTCTCCGGTGCCGTTCCTTGCTCCATCGCCGGTGAAAGAGAGAGGGAACTGGAACTGGTTTTCTTTTTGAATTTGGTCGTCCAAAATAGAGAGAGAAGTAATCTTCGTTTTTTTAAAATTATATATCTTCAATATTCGAGTCACGGGACTCGCTATTAAAATCTTGGGAGAGAGAGAGAGAGAGAGAGAGAGAGAGAGGGAGTCACGGGACTCGATTAATGGTGGAGATGAGAGAGAGAGAGAGAGAGAGAGAGAGAGAGAGAGAGAGAGAGAGAGAGAGAGAGAGAGAGAGAGAGATGGAGACGGGCAACAGGGTGTTTTGATTCAAAACCCTAATCATAAATAGGGCAGTTATGTTATTCAATTTATTGCATGAGTGGGCGGTTGGGCGGTTTTAATTCAAAAGAATACTCCATTAATATTCTATTTTTTTGCAGTTACTTTTGGCAGAAACAAAGTACAAATTTCTGTGTAATTTCAAATTCTAAAGATTGCCTACAAAACTCTTGCTTTTCAACAACATCGATTAATTTAACATAATCGATTATTTTTAATTTCAACATAATCGATTAACATAATCGATTAATTTCAACATAATCGATTAATTTAACATAATCGATTACTTTTAATTTTTTTTAACATAATCGATTATTTTTAATTTCAATCAGCATCGATTATTTTTTATTTTTTAACAGCATCGACTATTTTTATTTTTCAGCATCGATTACTTTCAATTTTTTAACTGCATCGATTATCCCTATTTTTAAACAACATCGATTATTTGAATTTTTTAACTGCATCGATTAATTTTAATTTTGTTAACAACATCGATTATGCCTATTTTTAAACAGCATCGATTATGTGTATATTTTTTAACTGCGTCAATTTTTTTAAAAAAAGCATCAATTAAGTCCAAACAGTCCTTGACTAAGCATCAATTATTTTTATGTAGCACCGATTATTTTATATACAACATCGATTAAGTTTTATGTGGCATCGATTAAGTTTTATGTGGTGGGGCTTTTAACTCAAAAGCTGGGGGAATTTATTCCCTTGCAGAATCTTGTCAGTTTTTTACCATTAAAATTGATATTGTGGGACCCTTTCCTAAAAAATTTTAATAAACAAATACAAAGTGTCGAAATAACACCTATGTTTTAAATCTTGATGTTTTTTCCCATTTCTTATTTACTTTTGTCTAAATAAACATTTTCCCCTTAATTAATCATCTATTAATCAGCATTTGAGAATTAATTATCATATGGTTAATTTATTAACTTTGATTAGAATGAGGATTTAATTAATTATTTACCTAAGGTAAAGATAGTAACAATTTTTTTGAATACACGTGAGAGGCAATCTCGAAATTCTGCGCAGTAGTACTCCGAATCCGAGTCCTCTGATCATTATACAAATGAAATGAAATTAAAATTAGATGAGATGATAATATTCAAATAAATTATTGAATTAATTTGGAGTACAACAATATTATGATTAGGGCTGTAAACGAATTGAATCAAGCCGAACATTCTGATGCTCGAGCTCGATTCGAGTTTTTTTTCCTCTTGTTCAAGTCCGGCTCAATAAATATTTGTCATGTTTGAATTCGGTTCGAGCTTGGCTCATGAAATGCTTGAAAATTTACTAAATGAACTTGAGCTCGAATGCTCGAAAAAAAAAACTTATTTAATTTACCCGTTTGAAATATTTATAATATTTATAAACATGTGTGTGAACATGTTCGATTAAGCTCGAGCTCGAACATGTTCGCGAGCTAGCCGAGCCGAATTCTATTATGTTTGAGCTCGACGCAATAATTTTATCGAGCTCAATTCGAGACTCGAGTTCAGCTTGTTTAAAAAACGAACAAACTTCGAATGAGCTTTTTTCAAGTCAAACTCTGAATAGTTCGCGAGCGACTCTGTTCATTTACAACCCTAACTATGATCTATGTTTTACTCATGCGGATGATTCCCAATTAATATATGGTATCTATATCTTTATAGAAAAAATTCTATTATAATGTCAAAATAAAAACATATGTATATATATGCTAGAAATATATATAATTATATATAATGGGAAATACAACTTTATATGTATCTTATTTTTTTGGCTGTGTTCACGAATATGTTTCATTGTTTGATTAGCTACTATTTAATTAGTTATACGTACCCACCGTTTTATTTTTTTATTTATCAAATCTAGTACTTCCTTCATCCCATTTTAATAGGATTGTTTTCCTTTTTGGTATGTCCCGATATATAGACATATTTCTAAATATATTTAGCTAATTTACTAATATATACCCCTATTTCATATGTTCACGTTAGGCATTAATTCAATATTAAAGAAATAAATAAGGGCATATTATAAAATTTCTTGATTAATTGTCTTTTCCAATCATTTTCTTAATCCCGTGAAAACTCTCAATCAGCCTATTAAAATGTGACGGAGGGAGTATATAGTGAAATTTCCAGCCAATTTTTACCGACTGAAAACACATTCAAAAAAAATATTTCACATGTCAAATAACCGATCGACTAATCTAGTCAACAAAGACTGGTTGGAAATTTCACCGGATGTTAGATTTGATAAAATAATTAAAAAAGTAAGAAAGAAAGCGAAATGATCGATACTGATTTATATTAATAAAATGATGATACATATTCATTAAAATGGTCAAACAATAAAAAATTAAAAATAAGTTATTAAATATTTGTAAAGTAAACTTAACTCATACACCTTAACTATACCTTTCGTACGTATTCTACCTGGTTATAATTATATTGAATATGGGGAAATTATTATTTTGATACTCTATGTTTGACCTTTTATCATTTTTGATATCCTATGTATGATATGATTTTAATCAGAATAATACCCTAACACCCTAACAATACTTGTTTTAACCTTTTGGTCCAATTACTTGGAATAGCAGGTTTATGGGTCATTTAGATTATTTTTATAATTTATTAAAGTTGAAGGGCCAAAATTAAAATTAAAAATATTACTCCCTCCGTCCTAATAGCAAAGTCCACCTTGTCTTATTGGTTGTCCCAATAGCAAGGTCCACTTTCAAATATGGAAATAATTAATGTCAATATCAAAGTGACTCCACTTACTTTATATTATTTTTTATTATAATACTCCTTAAAGAAATGGACTTCACCTACTTTACCCACTGCTTAACCAACTAATCCATTTCTCCTTAATCTCCGTGTCCAATAGCAAGTGGAGGTCCACTTGCTATTGGGACGGAGGTAGTATATAATTTTATTATTTTTTAAAAAAAAATTATATAATTTCAATTCTTTTACAAAATTATATAATTTTATTTTTAACTTTTAAAAAAATATACTATTTAATTTTCTAAAAAATTATGTAATTTTAATTTTTAAAAAGTTACATAATTTTATTTCTTTAACATATCTTTTTAATTTCTAATTTTCAAAAATATACTTTTATTTTTTAAATAAATTTTATATTTTTTAAATTTCCAAATTTGCTGGCAATTAGGAGAGATGTTAAAGTCAGCATTGGTCGTCTTTTACTATCAGTTGACTACTCAATTATCAAACTATAGAAACTACAACGACCATTTAATTTTACAAATGCATGTAATAAAAAAAAAGATATTAACTCTTTGTCGTGAGAATCAGATAATCACGTACATTATAAAATCAAGGCAAAACACATTCTTAGGTCCCTATATTATTATATTTTATTTTGATAGGTCCCTGTACAATTTTTACATTTTAGTAAGGTCTTTCTACTTCTAAAATACACTTTCTCAGGTCTTTATACTTTTTTTTGTTTTGTTTTGTTTTGAAAAGTCCCTCTATAATTTTTATATTTTAATAGGTCCTTTTACTTTTATATTTAATTTCATCTAAGTCCTTATTTCACTAAATAAAGTAAATTTCTTAATAAGATTTAAGATTTTGTTAATTTTTTTAATATTTAACCTAATCCAAATATTACTAATAAAACTTTAATCAATAATTAAAAATATAAAAATCTAAAAGAAATGTAACTGGTCGTTTGTTCATGAAATTAATTCAAAGTTATAATATTTTTTTTATCTATTGTATGAAATTAAACTTGATTACCAATAGTTAATTATTGGATTAATTTTTTTTATTAAAATTTATTATATTTTCAATTGAATATAGAAATAAAAAAATCAACTTAAAGTGTTTATAAAAAAAACTAAATTGAAAATGGTAGATGAAGATAATATTCTTATGTCAATTCGATGTTCTTTTATATTTTAAATACATAAATGTACAAATAAATAAATAACATAACATAATAAATTATTTAATAACTTAATTGTTAATTATTTAAATAATGAAAAAAAACAATTTTGTTATTTTTATTAAATAATGAAGGACTGAATCATACAAATATGCAAAGTAGAAGAACTTAATAAAAAAAAAATGTGCAAGAATTTATCAAATTAAAATATCAAAATACAAAGACTTAAGAAAATATATTGTGAAAGTAAAATGATCTAATAAAATTTAAAAAATGTACAGGGATCTATGGAAACAAAACATAAAAGTTTAGAGATCTAAAAATGTATTTTACCTAAAATCAAACCAAACCTTAAAATGGCATTTCAAAGATTTTATTTTAAGGCCTTAAATGTGTGAATATACATACATACATATATATGTGCGTGCCCGCGTATTTACCGCAAGCGTTAAAAAGTGAAAAAACGTCTTCAACAGAGGCGCTATTTGTTGCAGTTACCCATCCTTCGACAATACCCCAAAAAACTGCTGCATTTTTCAAGCAACCCTATCACTATTTTTTTTTAACTGTATTTTATTTTCTTTTATATTTTTTCTTTCCTTTTTAATTATTATTTTTTCTTTAAAATATTAAAACACAAAATTGCACATTGAATTAAAAATTATTATGTAATTTTTTGTTTTTTGCAATATTCTTATTTTTTTTTCCTATGTTGTAATATTACTACGTTTTGTAATTTTTTAAAAATTACATAGAATAGCAAAATGGTTATTTTCCCTACTGAATATTATACGAGTATATGAGATGATGCAGATAATGGACTCGTGTCTTTTATTAGTAAAATAAAATATGAAATGTAATAGATATACAGAATTACGGCGACATAATTTTGTCATGTATATATTTGTGTAATTTATTAGGAAGTAACGCTTAATGATGGAATCAAATATAAATATAATACTCTTATTTATTTGGGATTCACCTGTGGGTAGTAGTACACTCTCTGGATTCTCTGAATCATTTTGCCGACATGGATCTAAAAAAAAAGAATAAAAATAGTTTAGGTGACAAATTAAGTACAATTAAACCATTCATAAAATATTCATATATATATACATACTTGCGAAATGGAGCCATGAGCGAATGCGGGCACAGAAGGTCTGAGAATTATTTGCATCGTCTTCATCAATATAATGCAGCTTTCTAATGTATATACCTTTGAAAAATAATTAAGTAGATCTAAAAATTAAATGTAACGCAATTGGTATGTACAAAATTTTATTCATCACTGCTTTTGATTCAAAAAAATTCTCATGTTACAGAGAAATTATTAATAGATATCAATTACTGGCACAACATATATAAATTATAATATACATAGCACCACACGAGCAATATTAATATAATATACCCCACTAAAATGTAATTTATTCATATTTTTATGAGAGGCGAGCTCGCACTTGGAAACCGTATGAGAAATATAATTAGAAATATTAAATATCATTGAAATTCAAATTTGAGATATTTGGTATCAAGTCACGCTCATTCTACTAACAGATTATACCTAGGGCTGTAAACGAATCGAATCGAGCCGAACACTTTAATGCTTGAGCTCGACTCGTTAAGGAATATTCAAGCTCAACCTCGGCTCGAGCTCGAATCGAGCTTTTTTCCTCTTATTCAAGTTCGGCTCAATAAATATTTGTCATGTTCGAATTTGGTTCGAGCTCGGTTCGTGAAATGCTCGAAAATTTACTAAACGAGCATGAGCTCGAATGCTCGAAAAAAAGCTCGATTAATTTACGTATTCGAGCTCGAGTTTGAAAAAATAGCTTATTTTATTTACTCGTTTGAATTATTTATAATATTCATGAACATGTTCGATTAAAGCTCGAGTTCGAACATGTTCGCGAGTTCGCCGAGCCGAATACTACTATGTTCGAGCTCGGCTCGTTTAGAAAATGAACGAACTTCGAATGAGCTTTTTTCAAGTCGAACTCCAAATACCTCGCGAGCGGCTCTATTCATTTACAGCTCTAATTATACCCAACTTATTTTAATAGTTTGATAGTAGAATCATGACCATCTTGTTTAATCTTGACAAGGCCGGCCGTGGGATTAGGCCAGGGTGGACCGCTGCTCATGGCCCACATTCTTTGAGGGCCCACAAATTGAAAATATATATATATATATATAATTAAAATGGTAATTCTTCTTAAAAAAATAATTAGAAAATTTAATTTGATAATTCTTAATATATATGTATACACAAAGTTGAAATGACCGTCTCTGTAAAAAATATATATTGTTTGAACTATCTTATATATAATCTCAAGATAAAATCCATATATTTTGGTGATTAGTTGAAAAATCATATTGTCTGAACTCTCATACAGACAATCTCAAGATAAAATCCATTTTAGTGATTAGTTCGGAAGTTTCGTTTCTTATATATTTTTTTTATGTTTAAGTTTAATGTGAAAAATTATTAAGATTTTGTGTCGTATTAATCTTATTTTTACAATTGAACTATTAATTAACTATTCATGATCTAAACAAAGTTCTAATACTAGAAATGTACTATTAAAAACTCTTTTTTTTTTATCAGAACTGAGATATTGTCTGTAGAACTTTTATTTCTCAATTTTGAGTTCATCAAAATCCAAATATAAAAAAATATCATTTTGAATAATTATTTTTTAATATCATCAATATTTTTCTTTCACGATTATTTAATTAATGAAAGTGTTAGTTACTTGCAATTAGAGGTGTGCAAATGGTTGATTTGGTGCAAAATCGAGTCAAACTAACAAAATCAAATAAAAAATATCTTAAAAAATTTCAAACCGAACCAACCAAAATAATAATATATATAGCCCAACCAAACCAAACCGTAATTCTTTGGTTAATTTGGTTTGATTTTCGGTTTAACTGAATTTTCAACGATTATTTTTATTTTTCTGAAATAATTATATCTAAAGAAAATAACATCCACTCAATAGATAACAAACGATATATTAGATAACTAAATATTTTAAAAATTATAAAACTAGAAAATTAAAATTATATATACTATATATATATATATATATATACTCACAATGATAAACGATTGTTTGGAGAAGTCCCATGCGGGTCCCACTTTTAAAGGCAGATGGCTTCGTCGCAAGAAGATGGAGCGGAGTCATTAGTTGTGCGTCATGCCGGTAAATTAGCCTCGGATATATGTTCATTATTTGAAATGCTAAATCTGTCAAATTAAATCAATCACCATTCATACATGATACATACATATAGGCTTGATTGCAAAAAGATTCAGCACCTTTTAAAGAATTTTCAATTTAAACACGAATTTTAAAGCATCGCAATAATAATATAATTTTTTTATTTATAGTAAATTTGATATTTCTAACTTTTTCTCGATGGTCGTAATTATGATGTGTGAATGATTTTTCCACATGAATATACTAATTCAGTTTATAGGAGATGAAAATAGGGATTTTCATTGTGAAATGCTTATTTTCCGATTGCTGAAATTTTATGAATGTGTCTATTTTGCTACAAATTAAAATGTTATGTTATTATTATAATGTTTTAAAAGTCGTGTTTAAATTGTAAATTCGTTCAAAAATCGTTAATTTTATAGCAATTAACCCTATATATATATAGTAATGTTACAGTAAAATGATTTTTTTTCGTATTCTATATTTCACCTCTTATGACTTTTGATATCATATGTATTGTATTTGTCAAAATGGTATTTTAACAATACATATTATATCAATTTTACCTTTAGTTTTGATAACTTGGAATAATAAGTTTCTCTTGATCAAATTTAGGTCAAAAGTAATTTAGAATATATTTTTTTATGATTTATTTAAAATTATGAGATCAAAATTTATTTTCAAAAATTTGGAGCAAATTTATTTTTTTAAGTCAATTCTTCTATTTCTTATTTTTTTCATATTTTATAGCATGTAATTAAACACTTGGAAAATGCACATCTTTCAAACAAATGGAAACTTGCGCTTTTGGCGATTTCCTTTTTTCTATTTTTCATTAAAAAAATGATTAAATGCTTTTAAAGTTACGAACTTTACAAGTGTGTGTTAGTGTGTAACTTTGTATGTCAATATTAAAATTATATATTGTTAATAATATTTTTTTATAAAAATAAAATTTATTATATTGTAATTAATAAGAATTAATATTTATTACTAAAAATTGAAATTTTATAAAAAATTATATACCCTATGTTTGGAATAATCAACACAAAAATCAATTATATTAACTAAAAAATGAAAATTAAATATTAAAAAATAATTTTAAACTCTAATTGAATGAAATAAACCATAAATAATAATGTAAAAATATACGAAACCAAAAGAAATTAAAATTGAAAAAAAAAATAAAAGAAAAAATAATAATTTTGATGTTTGGGCATACACAAGTTGTAAAAGAATCTCAAGTTCTTTCTAAACCGCCAGTCCACGTGTGTTTACATCCACTCCAGTTTTAATTTTATTGGAATTGCTATTCATATAAATTTGCAAATGTTGGTTTTTAAAGTCCGTGATTTTAAAATTATTTAAATCTTAAGAGAGAGAGAGAGAGAGAGAGCGCGCGCTCACCAAAATGCTCTCCAGAAATGGCGGAATGAAGGATGGTCCTCCCCTCGTTGTTGCCGCAGAACTCCAAGCCTTCGTCGTAGCGGCCCTTAACGAGCCTGCGCATGCATAGGAAAGCCTTTTTGCGGCCGTGGATTACGGCGAGGAATATCGGCGTTTGGCTGTTGTTGTTGCGCCACCCTATGAGTTCGGGGTCCTTGCTGGCGATCCAGGCGCACATCCTGGCGTCGCCGACGTAGGCGGCGACGTGCAGCGGCGTGTTGCCGTGCTCGTTCTTGACTCTGAGGGCTTCCACCCCGACTATGTCGACGAGCTGTTTCACTATCGAAGCCTGGCCGTCGGAGATGGCGAGGTGCAGCGCGGTGTCGCCGCCCCTTGTGATTGTGATCGTCTGCTTGTGAGCTTCCTCGCCGTAGATTCGAACCACCTCCTTCCACTCACCTTTGAACGCATGCATCATCACCTTCTTCTTTGTCTCCTCCTCCGCCGCCAGATTTTCTGACCCCCAGTCTTTATTAGATGGCCTCATCCTCTCTCTCTCTCCCCCCTTTTCTCTCTCTCCTTTTTAGGGGTTCTAAGCTTCTTTGATTGTGGCGTGCTATATGGAGTGTTACGTTCTTCATCATACACACACACACACACACACACACAAAAGTTTTGAGCAATTTAAAATAGAAACAGTTTTTTAATCAGATTCGGTTTGATTTTTGGGGTTTGGCTAAGTAAAATTAGAACGGTAAATGTCCCAACGATTCAAGCGAATTTTAAAATATATACCGTCGTCAACATTTAAAAAAATAAAAAAATATTGATGTAATATATATTTTCGGCGGCACACGCTAGATTCTAACATGAATAGTTGGGCTCGTTTAGTTGGTAAGAAAAAAATAAAGTTATCTGAAAAATATGATTTATAGGAATCATGTGGTTCTCACAAAAATGAATGCTGCAAATTATTAATCTTGTGTTTGGAACATGATAATGAAATTATCAGGAATTTCATATTAGTAGGAGTATTTTTTAATCAAATTAATCAAGTACGTTTATTAAGATAATTTAATAATATTGTAGACTTGTAGTCTATGGATATTTTTCATCCATTTTATAGTAAGATACCGGAGTTCGATCATCATTCTCCTTCCGTAATTAGAATACCTATTCTAAGTAAGTATTCAGAATTTAGAATTCAGAAAAGTTGTATTAATTTCCTTGTTTTGGAATACTGATTACTTTTCAAAATTTTAAAGAATTGATCACCAAATACATAAATTTTAAAATAAAAAATCATTTTATTTTCTATCGCTAGATTCCTTTCCAATTGTGAAAATAAAACAAAAACATGTTTACCATATTTAAAGCAAAATTAAAAACAAGAAGAAGACGGAATCCTCTCTTTTTAATTACTTAATCAGTCACGGCAACAAAGATTCAAAGTTTTTTTTTTTTTTTGAAGAGAAGATTCAAAGTTAAATAACAGCTCATTATTCTAGTAATTAATACCGATCGAGATATATATTAATTAAAGATGAGGAATAAATTGTTTCCTAAGAAAAGGACGATGAATAAATTAAAGTGTTCATTGCCCTCTTCTGTAAATATTTTATACCTATTGTGGATACCTTTAATTTGCACCTTATTCACACTACATAGGGTGCTAATTAAAGTGTTTATTGCCCTCTTCTTTAAATATTTTATACCTATTGTGGACCTTAATCACACTGCATAGGGTGCTTTTTCTTTGGTTTGGATGAAGAAGGAGAAGACGCCGTCGCTACCCGATAGTGCATTAAGAATATAATAAACTCTCATTCATGTGTATCTGCAAATCACATATATAAGATATTAATTGTAATAGGAGAGGGGGTCAAAAATCAATCCAGGTTGTTCGATACTCGACTCGTGTTTAAACACGTTAAAATTAAGCTCGTTTGAGCTCGACTTGATAAGAATATCAAACAAGTTTGAACATAATTTTGTGTTTGATTCTCTGCGAACTTGAGCTCGATAGGTAAAAATAAAGCAAGCATGTAGAAAAATATTAAACTGCTCGAGTTCGACTCAATTAAAGTTCGTTTGAACTCGACTCAATAGGCAATCAAACGAATTCAAATATAAATTTAAAGCTCGATGTCATTTCAAATAGATTTAAGCAAGTGTATGTTCAGACCTGACTCAACTAGCTCATTTTTCAAGTCAAACAAGCTAGGAGTACGTTTTTACGGGCTTGGCCTATAAAATATTTTGGTAATTTTTGAACCCGAAACTTTTTTACTACAAACATTCTCACTCCATTGGCCACTCCCAATGAATTTTGTATCGGGTGCTTCTTGAATATGTTATAATAGAGTGAATTCCGGTCCGTAGAGATCATACAACATTAACAATAATTCCGATATTATCAAATATTTCACTACATGCATCATGCATGTGTGTATATATTTTGTTTATATATACACACACACATTTTTTTCAAATATGATTTCGACGTAACTTACCCCTTTGAGTATTGAACACAAAATATAGCATTCATTATTCTCGTTTTCTCTCTCTTTTCAAACATAAAGACGATAAAAAAAAAAAAGAATTAAAGTGATATTCATTATCAACTTTAATTATTTTACACATATTATTTTTTACCCCACATCCGTCTCGTGATTCATGATTTTTTTTTTAAAAAAAATTTCTGGGATCGGATTCGATGACATTTTACTCACCCATTGAGCTTTCTTGAAATGCAAGGAAGATTTTGAGAGTTCAAAATTCAGAAATATTATAAAAGTTTATTTAAGTTTTTTTTTTTAAAAACTATATCCTTTTCTTTTAATTATTACTAGGATATATAAATTGGTATTCTTCTATTGAATTATGAATCTATCTTTTTATATATATAATATATTTACATCAAAGCATAAGTAATTTTATACAAAATCATGCACCCTTTTTTAATTTGGGAAAAGGTCCAAAAAACACTCGAAATATTGGTGAATTTCTGGTTAGACACTTAAATTATGACCCGACTCAGTAATCCTTTAAATTATTTTAAACGGTGCATGAAAATAAACAACTCCATAAAACTTATTAACTTTCCATTATTAATCAATCTTAATTAAATGTGCAAAACTTTTACACCATAATTTTGAGCGATTGGAATAATAATATTATGTGATGTGTATATGGTTGGAAATCACTCATTATGAGCTTTTCGGCGGTGCTCTCAGTTCATCAACTGGATTCAGGATGATGAAGTAATTAAATGGAGAAATCTTGGAGGCTGAAGTTTGTAATTTTAACTCAAACTGAAAAAAGTCCGATGCGGATTCGACATCGAATATCGAAATTGAATTAGGAGTTTGAAACCCTAAAACGTGGTTATATAACTATGATCTCAATTTATTTAATCAACTTTAATTACTAGCGAATCTTTTAATATTTTTGTTTTACATAAACGGCCGTGTGGGCCATTTAAAATAATTTAAGGAATCGAAGTTTACTCTATTTTTGACAAGTTGAACTCGTGTTTACATTTGAGTGCGACTCTATCAAGGAAATTAAAAGCGTTTATTCCCCGAATTGAAAATAGAAAAACGATTTATTTATTTATTTTTCTGAAATTATCCATTCCCAGAAAATCATCGATGGCTACTCAACTCTCCGGCGTCTGGCTTAACAGCTCCGCCGCGGCGCTCACCGGAGATTTGCTCCACCGTCGCTGCAGCCGTTCTTCGTTCGCCGCGGTCTCTGCCGTTAATCCTCCGCCTACTATCCAGGCAAGACATTGCCCAATCTTGCAACACTCCATTTTTCTCGTTGTTTTCCCTCCGATTTTACTTGCGCATGTAGTAATTGGTGTAGGTGCTGTATAAATTATGCTTCTAATCTCTATGTATTCATTCGGATTGGAATTTCTGAGTAGAGTTCTCTTTTTCTGTGTATTAGCGTAGGTGACACTTCCGACGATAAGTCGATAAGTGTTTTAACTTTCTTTTGGTTTTGATTTTATTGAAGATATACCTGTAGCTAAGATATGCTTATGCAGTAAATTAAAATAACTATACGAAAAAAAATCAGTCGATTTTTTTTTTTTTGGTCGAATTATAGCCATATTTGGACTTTTATTTGGATACTGCATTTCATTTTGTTGAAATATATAATTTATATCAAAATATGCTTGCAGATTGTTGGTGGAAGGAATTTGGGATGGAATGGAATGGAGAGCTCAAAGCTCAGTAGCACTTTGGATGTTGATGCTGAAGAGTTTGATTGGGTAGAATTAGAAAGTGACCTTTTTCACTGGACAAAAGCATTACGTCCGGTTCAGGTAGGAATAAGGTGTGGACTTAACTACCGATCTTTGGCAATGGTGAATTGATTATAGTGGCATCTATCAAGGCTGACATTTGTTTTCTTGTGCTCTTAATGCTGTTGTGATTTAATAGTGGTATCCTGGTCACATAGCGAAAACTGAAAAACAACTCAAGGACCAGCTGAAATTGATGGATGTTGTGATTGAAGTTCGAGATGCTAGGATACCAATGTCCACTAGCCATCCACAGGTTAAGATCCTCGGGTTTTAATAAATTTGTGGTTTATCATGTCTTAGGATCTAGGCTTCTAATATCTTTGCTTTTGATCCTTATCTTTACCCGGAGAAAGTACCTAGTTGAAGAAAATTTTCTGTTTTTGCTATTATGTACTTATACCATTGCCCGTATACTTTGTGAATGTATGGCCACAAATTAATTTGAAATTAATAAAAAGGTAATAAATTTAGCACCTTTAGATTTCTTAGTTCTCCTCTTGGTGAAAAGCAAGATGCCCTTGTCTGCTCCATGTAATAAAATTGCAGCATCTTATAACCGAAATGTTATTAATCATGCAAACCTCCTCGAGGGTGATTGTGTGGCCTTGTTGTATCTTTCCTGTGTTACTATTTCTCGGTATTCATTTTTGTTAGACTTGGATGAATAGATGGATTCATGGTTGGGAAATAGGAAGAGGATTATTGTGTTGAATAGAGAAGACATGGTTTCTACAGCCGACCGAAATGCTTGGGCTAGTTACTACGCAAGGCAGGGGACAAAAGTTGTCTTCTCAAATGGACAGTTTGGAGCGGTATTTATATTACCTACCTATAGTTGTCATATATATTACTGAATCACTCCATGAATCTTTAATGATTACCTTCAATTTGGGAATTTCAGGGTACAGTAAAGCTGTGTAGGCTTGCGAAGGAATTAGCTGGTGGTGTTAACATCAAGCGCAAATCCAGAGGACTGCTTCCTCGTCCTGTGAGTATCTTGTTATGGGTATTATCCTATTGACATTCCTTATTGATCCTACTATGACATCTAGGAGCTCTCATTGTTAGATTGGTTTCTTTGAAAAAATTGTCTTGAGTTTTTCTTGGCCTTGTTTTATTGCCAATGGTATAACTGTAAATGTATATTTACTTTGTGAGATTAATGATGGACCATTGCTGCCAGTTATTCACTTTGAGATGTGTGGCCAGGATTGAACATTATGTGCTCTTATTAGTAGATATCTAAAAGTAATGAATCCTTTTTCTCTTTAAATCTTCTACCTTTGATGCAGTCTAATTTTAAATAAGTTACAAGAACTAGAAGACATAAACTAAGGCAACAAAGTTCTAACTTTTCAAAATTATAGTCTTGTCTTTTCTTGTCTGGTCTGTATGTACGTATTATTAATCACCTCTATCCAGGGTTCATGCATCTTTTTCACAGGTCCGTGCTGGAATAGTCGGCTATCCAAATGTTGGTAAATCATCTCTAATAAACCGGTTGCTCAAGCGTCGGATGTGTCCTGCAGCTCCAAGACCAGGTGTTACAAGAGAGCTCAAGTATGTTCCATCCCTGTTGTGTTAAATATATAAATCAAGCTCCCTAGGAAAACAAAAATATCTATGCTATCGTGAAGTTTCAGAATCCTGACTGATTCTGATGGAATGCTCAGGGTTAAGATTAATTGGTTGTTCATTTTAATAGAGGATAGCTAATAACAACAAATGATTTTAAACTGAAAAGATGATTATTTTATGTTCAAGCTCCAATCTGTTTCTAACAGTAATTTTAGCATAAGGCTTCTGTGATCATGTAGGAAGAAGCGCTGCCATCAAAAGACAAATTACAAGTAGTTATAAATTGATAGAACAGACAAGGTGCCAATTCTTTACTTTATGTAAAGTGAATTCTAATATTGATTTCTGGTGTAAAAGGTGGGTGCGCTTTGGGAGTGATTTAGAATTGCTGGATTCTCCTGGGATAATCCCAATGAGGATCGATGATCAGTCAGCTGCAGTTAAACTTGCCATATGTGATGACATTGGAGAGAGATCTTATGATGTTTCTGAAGTTGCAGCCATCCTTGTACAGATTTTGTCCCGGCTTCCTGAAGTGGGTATGTCACTATTTATCTTTCAAGCGTATGTCTAATCTTCAAAACAAAACAGTAACTAAAGGGTACGACACAACTTCCCACAGGCCACAGCATATAATACTATTTGAAGACACATACATGGTCTCTCGTAACTAAAACAATGACCTGAAATGCTAAGATCACAGCACTCCATTCCATCTAAACTGGCATATTAGGTGAAAGTTTATTTTAATCTTCTGCTGATGCTCCCAGCCTTTTGAGTGTAAACTTGTGCCAACAAGTTCGGGGAGGGGTTAATGCAATCAGACAAAGAACAGAAAGAATTATCTGATGTCCGCTCGTCTTATTTGATGTTTGAAACAGGTAATAAAGTTCTTCAAGGCCGCTACAAGGTTGAGACAGATGGTCGAGCTGGTAGAGCGTAAGTTTTGTTTCATTCTATCTAGTGTTAATCACATTCTTCTCTGCTATTGGCTCCAGACAATTTCATGACACATTATGAACTGCGTCTGGATATACCTCCCCACAAACCACAATTTCTTCGCAAAACGCCCTATAGAATCTTCTTGTAATTGCTTTCACAAGCACTCGTTGATTGCTGCAACTTCACGTTTCCATGCAAATTCCTGATTGCAGATTTGTTCAGAAGCTTGCACTTCGATTGTTCAATGGGGACATTCATCAAGCAGCATTCCGTATCTTATCAGATTTCCGGAAAGGAAGATTTGGTTGGGTAGCTCTGGAGAGGCCTCCAAGGTAGTATGAAACTTACTTTTGAAACATGATGATCAATTGCAGGCATACATAGGCTTATTCTGCCATAGTTATGTTGTTGGGTTAAAGATTGAGGAGACAAAGTTGGGAGAGACTATATAGTTAAGTGAGATTATTATGAATTAGAAATTTCTGTATATATAACATAATTTATAGCTTATGCTAAAGTTTTGTGGAGATTTCATTTCAGGGTGTATTCTCATGCTTAAATGAGAGTAATGTATATTTGGATAATTGGATTCATGTAATACTATGTACTTATTTGAGATGGTCAATCTATACCCCCTTTGAGAGTGCCCTAGTTGTGGAGTAGGGTGAACTCGTGTCCGAAATTTATGAGTTCGATTTTCACTAACGTTTTTCAGAATGTTGTGATTGTTACATATTAAAAGATGGTGTTGTGATTTTTAACAGTTACGTTCAAATTACAAATGTGTCGAGAGTTTTGATTTTTGGGGCAATGCATTGGAAATTAAAATAATGTATAATTATTTTTTATACATAGGAAAAATGTATAATTCTTTATTGTAATTATTTTCCTTTTAATCTTAAATCTAAGCTATTTTCTTAAAATGTTAAGATGGACCCTTTTGAAATGGTTTATAATTTGAATAATTTCAATTATTTGAACAGTAATAAGAACAATAAAGTTGTAAAACTAAGGAAAATATTTCAATTTTTTGAAATCAAAATAAAAGATCAACTATTTAATGCACATTATTTTCATTATTCCAAATAAAACCAATATTAATTTTCACTCAATCAATCTTCTTAGAAATACAAAAAAATGCACACTAAAATACTTAATGCGAGTAATCAAAACATTTACTTATATTTAATATTATTTAAGTTTATTATACAATCAATATTAAAAAAAAACACCTCAAATTGACAAATTCTCTACGTAATTACCAGCACGTGTCTACGCGAAATAGTATGCTTCGTGGCGACGCATTTTACAGTAAAACGCTTTCTTCTCTCTCTCTCTCTCTCTCTCTCTCTCTTCGATTTTTTTCAATTTCTTTCTGCTCCATTTCTGCTCATACCTTATCCAGTATCAGCTGCATTCAACTCGAAAATCCTGAAATTCCGGTAATTTTTCAGCTGCTAAAGGAGCGCGGATAAGAGGAAAATCACTCTTTTTCTTTGTTGCCAAAATCTACTTTTTCGTGGGAAAATGATGTGGGATGAGTGGTACGATTTCGAGCACCACGAAGAAGAATTCGAAGACGATTCTCATGTCAATTTCGATTTCTTATCCGTTTTATCGAAACCTAAGGTTTAATTCCTACTCTTTTTTTTCCCTATTCCCTAATTGTGAAAATTAAATTATTGGTTTTTATTAGCAATTTTTAGAAAAATATTTTCCCCTATTTTGGTTTTGCAGGACTATTACAAGATTTTGGAAGTGGATTATGATGCTCCAGACGAAGCTATTCGTTCCAACTACATCCGTCTTGCATTGGTACATGAATTTTCACATGCTTGTTATTTCAGTTTTTTTGTAATTTTATTTTATTATTTTGTCAATTTTCCCTTTTTTTTCTTAATTTTGTTTTCAGAAATGGCATCCTGATAAACAGAAGGGTGAGGAGGCTGCCACTTCAAAATTTCAAGAAATCAATGAAGCTTATCAGGGTAATTGGTGTTTGCTCAATTGCAAAAATATTAGATTTTGTTTATGTAATTCAGTAAAAATTTTGTTATTATCTGCTGGTATTTGCTGTGTTTTTGGCTCCTTGCAACTTTAAGTATTATCTAACTCTTATCTCAAGCTTTAAGATATGAATTGCACAGAACTTCAAGTGTGAAAAAATAGATGGTTTTGATTTTTGTTGAGGAATAATGTAAAATGGTAGGGTTAGAATACGGACTTCTTTTAACTTATGAACGAATCATTTTGTATACCAATGTGCCAGAAACATCTCCAAGATGTAGAAGTTAAAATGAAACTAGAGAAATGTCAATCGACAATAGCTCCTCACTGTAATGCCTTTGAAAGTTAGCTTTGCCTCGAAAAGTTGATGGTGTTATCATATAGACCCCGGTGTTAAAATGATCGCTGTTACTTTTAGTTTATTGGAATCAGTTAGATAATTTTCAACTTTTTGTGGATAAGAAAGTATGGTTATTGTAAGTTCTGTTGAAGAAGAATATTCCATGTTGTCATTAGTCAGAAAAGCTTCAACAGAATAATCTTTCACCAATTTAGAGGTAGTTGCTCAAATGTCTGATAGTTTCAGAATTATGTGTATAGAAACATGTTGGGATGTGGTAACCTCCCGTGAATGTAGTGTTCCTTTCTGTGCGGAAACATGTTTTGCCGGTTATTGTTAGAGAGGACTGATTAGATGGGGCGATGCGTATTTAGCTTAAAGGTTAAATAATAATTTTTGGAGGAAGCAATCATTAGTTTAAATATTTGAGTTTTGTCAGACTCTATGGCCTAAGAATAAGATCTACTAATTTTGAGAACTTAAGAATGAAAATTTTAGACTTGCATGATAATGAACTAAAAGCTTGTTTAACCAGGCTGGGTAAAATCACAAGAATTTAAAAGGGACATATATAATGGTGCAGAATCAGTTTGTTCTATTATATATTGTCCCCATGCTAGGTCTGAAGACGACTAAAATTGAAGGGTATGTTACGTCATGTTTGTGGATGATTATCATAAGAGATTCTTATCATATCATTGGATTCTCGTTCTTGAAAAAACTTGTTCAGTATTCCACTTTACTCGATATGTTCTTGTATGTGATTTAGGTGTTGAAAGCTACTTAGATGTTCTTAAAAGTTGACTTTAATTTGTTAATCTTGTTGAACAGTGTTGAGTAATCCTGCAAAACGACACGAATATGACAAGAAGGGCATTTTCTATTCATATGACAGCAACATTGCGGTGACCTCTCAGAATCCATTTGTTAGAAATCCTCTAGAATTTGATGATGTTCATAAGGACATCCACAACTCATTCATTTTTTTTCGGGGAATGCAGGATTATCTTAATCGCTACAAGAGCCTTATCCTAACGTGCAACGGCCTTGGTATGAAATGCTCGATATGGTGATTTGTGCATCTTGCAGTGTCTCCTGTTGTGGGTAGTTTTTGTGGTCCTCTCGGATGCAGCAGGCTTTTTTTTCCAGAACTGCAAGCACGAAGTCGGATCAGAAACACGGTTTTATGCAATTTTCGCAATTGATGCTGTGTTATGTATGAAGGCGTAGAAACTTAAACAAAGGCATAATCTGCTATGTTTTTGGTGTACATTCCATCATTTATGCCTTATCTACTATCTTTCCCCTAGATGAAATAGACAACGATCGTTTCGATTTTGCGTTTGTGCTTTCTTGAATCTTGATTCCCAGAAACTCTCTTCTGGGTTCTGATTTAGTCTATCACTTTTAGGGGGTGATCATTCAGTCTATTTCAGTCCAAAATTCCTAAAACTTAATAGTCTGAATTAGGAATATTTAAGACCAAATCAAACCGAATTAAAGGTGAGCACTGAACTGATTTTCAGTGCAGTCCGTTTTTTCTATTTCTTTTTTATTTTTCTCAGTTCAGTCCAGTTTTCCTATTTCTTTTTTTTTGTCAGTTCAATTTCAATTCGACCCGGTTCGGTTCGGTCCAATCTTGTTTTTTTATTTTTCAATTTTGAATTGCTTGAATAATTGTGAAAATAATAATCTAAATAATACATAAATGTCACAAATTTATAATCTATAACTAACATCATAAATAAATCTTTATAACTAATATTAAAAAAATAAACTAGCAAGTAACAATACAAACATTCCAAGTATCCAATAAATACTAATTACAAAAATAATTAGTTAATAATAATTAATTTTGCCGGTCCGATGACTGAAGACCGGATTTTTATTAAAAAAAAAAAAACTAAACCGGACCAAAAACTGAAAGAACTGAACCGAAATTTATTCAGTTCAATTTTCGATTTTTTGCTCACCCCTAATCACTCTACTGTTGTTGCCTCGTGATATCTGGGAGTAGAATTTCTTCATCTCTTACGCAGGATTATGAAGATTTCACATTGTTCACAAATCGAACAAAATCGATCAAATAACAATATCAATGAAAGAATAATGGCTCCATGTTTACTTTCAGGATGACAGCCATCGGATTACCAGAAAAATTGCGACGAGGAACTACCCAACCATACGAAAACGAGACGAAAATCTCCAGAAACTGAGGAAAAAGCCCACAACAACCTATGCACTAATACAAACTAGTGGGAGAAACCTATATACTATATTGAATTGAATATCATACACATCTTCTGATTCTCTACTTGATGATATTGATTGCCCGGCAGCAAAATTAGCACGGCGGCAATTTTCATCGAGCGATCGAACGAGAACAGAGAGAACCATCTTCGTTCCCACAGCTGCATTTCGGTCCACATACGTGGATGGAACGTTCAATCAGAGAATCATCTTCGTTCCCACACCCGTCTGGAACGTGGATGGAACGTTCGATGAGCCCGCACGTTGATTCCTGTTTCAAGGCTGAGCAATACTTCTTGAATGTCTGTACGCTAACATGAAGCTGGAAATCCACACTAAAGAGAAACTTCATCTCTAGCTTGTTCAATTCTTTCGTCGTGATGCCTCCCACTCTAGCATAATACGCGTTGTTGAAGAATCTGCGGAAGCCGTTCACACACACATTGCTTAATTTTTAAGTTGCAGTTCTTGAAATGAGTCTACGATCTAGTAACCTAGTTCATCTCATGCTTGCAAAAGTTTCTCAAAGAATAATGAACAAGATAAGAGTGCGAAGAACTTACGCGTCGTCCATGAATTTTGCTGCCAACATGACGCTGGTGATGAGAAGACGGTGGATGTTGAGGGACGTGAGGCATAAGTTTGTCCGGTGAATGAATCTGTCGACATATATATGTGCAATAATGAAGCAGGAAGGACTGCAGTTCGAATACCTAAAAATCCGATCAATGTACTGTTGAATGCTTAGAGAAGGCGCTCTTGTACCGTGGAATACAGTGATAACATCTTCAACTTCTGAAGTCTCCAGCAGCTTCTCATTTTTCTTGACAGCTTTGTCCAGAACCGTCGAAAGAAGTGATAGAACTCGGGGCTTTCCCAGGTAGTCCTTGATCGGGTCCTTAAGTCCTAATGTCACGTAATCAAGTGGGCACATGATCTTCGGTTCATACGCTAAAGTCCCCATTGCCCAATCAGTTTTAGTGTACACTCACATTCAAGTGTCAAAGGTTTGCAAACAATGCTGCAAGAGATGTAAATTTAGCATCAGATACTAAAATAAGTTACCACTTCACATTTGATATTCATATCTAAAGCAATGCTGCAAGAAATGAAAAATTAGCATCAGATACAAGTATACATAAATTACCATTTCACATTGAAGAAAAAATCAGATGCATTTGTGGTAGAAGTTAACCACTTCAAGAAGATACAAATCCTTTATTCCAATTAGTGCATAGTATTTGATTAGATAAACTTGTTTATTAACTACAAAATTTCTTAATTCCCTTTCAATGTCATTAAATAAACATGTGAAAACAACAAAAGGACTATTTCTGATGCATAAACTACCAAAAAAAAAAGGTTAAGAACTGATCCAGGCTGTATACAGAACTGAATGAAGAAAAAGTCATGCCTTCTTATTCCTACGATGACACAAACAAAACTCCGTTTGCACATCCACACGTACGTTCAAAGTAAAACACGAATGTTATTCAACTCCAGCTCAAGTGAAAGCAAAATCGAACTTCAACACACGAAGAATGCAAGATCCGAAGCCCAGATTCGTATGAATCGAACGAATCAACTTACTAGATACTACTTAAGGTCAAAAAATGTTTCAACAATGGAAGAAAACTATGCATCTCAACAATCTTTTCCTCAATCACCTACAGCTTGAGGCAAATGAGCATCACCTCAATTTCATAACTTCGAGTCGAAAACTAGATTTTACTAGCTGCAATGCTGCATTACTCAAGAGTTACAAACCTAATCCATCTCTAATGACGACATAAGCTCTCAATTCCCAGAAATTATCTATTTCAGTACAATAATTCAACATTCCCATCAACAGATCCAGCTCAGAACTACAATATCTGCTAACAGCAACAACCCACAGAGCAAGATGAAAGAAAAACAACACAAAAAATTGAATTACTCTCTAAATTCACACATTTCAATGCAAGTAGCCTAAGAAATACAAATTTATCTCCCTAAATTCTCAACAAATCAAGAACCCACAATTTAAAATAGTTAAAATATATATATAATTCATGCTCTATCCCATTTCAGGAATAATAAAAAAAAATCCCAAGAAAATCCAAGAAACTGCAAAAGAACAAATCTTACCCCAAATCCTTGAAAGATTAGTCCTTTCAATTGAATCAGCACAACCACTACTTCTCACTAACATCATATACAACAGCTTTATCTAACAGAAAAGGGGTGATTCATCATTCATTCATTCAATGAACAAGCAAAAGACATATACTATATCTATATCCACCTCTAAATTTGGCTGTCTTTTAGGTCACTCCACATGGGAGACAAAAACCCCCCAACTTCTCTCTCCTCTTCGTTAGTTTCTCTCACTAAACATACAGACGTATGTATGTATGTATGCTGCAGTGGCACAAATATAGCTCCTTTCTTTAAAGGGGCCTCGCTTCCTTTATGTATATACCAAATTCACATGGATGGTGGAGCTCTCTCTATCTCACACTCACTGTGTGTATTTGTGCGTGAGAGAGAGAGAGGAGAGAGAAAAGCGTGGTGGGATTCATTATGGAAGATAGTGTCGGTAGAATTTTCAATTGCGTGCGGTGCGGCGGGGCCCGGAATATATTTGCTTTTTTTTTTCTCTCTTTTATTTTCTTTATTTATTTTTTCCCCCACTTTTTTTTTTATTATTTTTTTCAAATATTCTTTTTGGCCTCTTGTGCTTTATACTTTAATTATTTTTCAAGCTATAAATATTATTTCAATTTAGAACTGAAAATATTGTATAAGAACAGTCTCTTCTAAAGCAATCAATATGATGATAATAAACATGGTATAATAACTCTTAAATACAAACACTACATAATATATCCATATACTTTCCCGAATTAATATACGATTCGTTCATATATATATTTTGTGTTCGATAAGATATATATATATATATGCTTGGTTCGAATTTGAGCTCAATACGTAAAACTTAAGGAAACATGTATAAAAATATCAAATTAAACTACTCGAGCTCGACTCATGTTCGACTCAATTAAAATTTGTTTGAACTCGACTCCATGAGTAATCAAATAAGTTCAAATATAAATTTTAAAGTTTGATACCATTTCAAACAAGCTTAAACATATGTATGTTCGAACTTGGCTCGACTCATTTACAGTCCTACACGGATACGAACACGGAATTTTTTATCAACATAATATAATGCGGTAACGAGAAAAAAAAATCAACAAAATTTTATTATTATAATAATATTTTTTTCCTATTTTAGACATAATCGTACAGAAGAGGAATAATAATAATAATAATAATAATAATAATAATAATAATAATTGTTAAATATATTATTAATAAAATTAATAATTAATAATTAATAATTTAATTTTTAATGTTTTATCACGCCATTATGCGTGCAGTATCAGAAAGTGTTCTACAGCACAATTTTTATCGTGTTGACATAAATTGATAAACGTATACGCTAGCTCATTATTTCCTTAGTTCTTTCTAAAGATTGTTCTTGAGATGTGTGGTTTTGTTAGCGTAACTGAAATTCTCGTGATTGAAAGATTATAGTTCAAGTTTCATCAAAATATATTATAGTTCAAGTTTTCATCAAAATATCTAGGATCAAATTATTCAAATATCATGTATGAGTAATAGTTGCATATACCTACATAATAACATGAAATTCTTTCAAAACACACTTAATTATTTTTTCGGTTATAAATATAGTTTGAAGTACTACTACATTATAAAGTGCAAACAATTGTTTTTTTTTTTTTTGAAAGTAAGTGCAAACAATTTGATCGTTGTAGGATACATAATTAATGGGAATGGATGATCGATATATACTTCCATAGTGAAAATAAAGAACAAAATGGTATAAGGAAACAAAATTTTAATACAAATTAAACACATTATTGTAAATCTACCAAGATTATTCTCTTCCTATTACAATTTTAAGTAGACCCCACCACATATAATAGAAAAGGGATAGGATCAACTATTTCAAACCGTGACTTAATTAAAATGTCACAATATTTAATGTTGGAAATTATTTGTGTCCCAAAACAATTCGGGTTACATATATTCTACTACGTCCGTTTCGTTTTGATTCTTGTTATAATTTTTTTATCTAAAATTAACAATTAATTTTATGGACTAATATATCATCACTTATATATGACATAAAATATTATTTACTTATATTTTTCTAAAATAGGATTTGAGATATGGTAAAGATTGAGAGAGTGTGTGTGTGAAAATATATAAAATAACAAATATTTTGCCGCAAAATAGAAAAGTTAAAATAACAATCATAATGAAATGGAGGGAGTATACATAATTCAGATGCATTAATTTTGATATGACGCGAAGATTAATAATTACAAAATGAAAAATACTAATATAAATTAAATTAATGAAATTTTGGTTTAAACAACAAACATTTTAATCAATCACCATCAATGTGTATTACTCATCTCTTGACGAAATTAATTAATTAATTAATATATTAATTAGCATATTTAATTTCTCTATGTTTCCCACGTTTATTGGTACTATCCTACCCTAGCTTGTATCCTTCTTTGCATAGTTGTGTATGTTTAGAGGTCAACTTCAATTCATTAACTAAAATAATTTGATGGAGACTCGTGTGGCTTTGTCTTATAAATCAAAATCTGCAAGACGGACACAGTCAAATACTAATAAAATTATATATTTATTTGAGTTTGGATCCGAATTTCAACTCGTAAAACAGTGTTACATGAATCTCGGTCAAATAATTTTGTCTAGAGTATCAACCTTAGCTTATTGGAAGCGGATAAGCTAATTAATCAAACACAAATAAATAATCGTTGTCACTCTTTTATATTGATCTCTGACAACATGAGAGAGAGGGGCCAACCATAACCATCTTCAATAATTATAATTATATGATTGATTTTATAATATGATGATGATATATCATATATGTATAATATTCAGATTTCTTCTATGAAATGAGAAAATAAAACATATATAGGTCGTTAAAACAATTAAGTAATTGAATAGAAAATTCGTTTGTTGAGTGAGCCAATGACCGCATAGCAGCTGCCATTTTGTTTGGTAAAATAATGAAACATAATTGATAGGAGTAGTTTTTAGAGAGAGAGAGAGAGAGAGAGAGAGAGAGAGTTTGATTTACTGTTTTATTGTAGAATAGTGTTTGAGAAATACTAGCAAATTTGAATATTTGATCAGCAACAACATGTTTCATCTCGTTTATTATTTGGTTATTCATATTTATTTTCATGACTTTTGCAATTTTTTTATTTTAAATAAAATCTTTCAACTTTGGTAATTACAACATAAAATGTGAACCCTTTTTTTTTGTTGCAATTAAGTGCAGAACGTTTAGCTATTTTACATACATGATACAGTAAAACATCTATATAAGAATACTCTATATAAGAATAACTTTTTTATAGTAATAAAAAGTTATGGTCCCGACTCCGGACCAGTTATAAATAAGAATAACCTCCACATTATAATATTTCTGTATTTTTATAGGACTACCCTTAAGAAATTTACCTCTATATAATAATAAAATGACATTAAATTTCAAATATATTTAAATATCTACATAAAATATATAGAATTATTTAACTACATATGTTGCATTAAACTTCAAATTGTATGAATACTTATCTAAAGTTACATGTAACAATGCTTTAATTTTTTGGATTAATATCACATCATTTAACTTGCGCATTCGAAGTAGTTCGTCAACATCATCACTTTCTTGTTGAATCCAAAATATATACAGTTTGTCCAACATGTTTGAAGTTTCTTGACATGAGACTTTTCCTATTTATATTTTATACACTATAATTCTTTGGATAATTATCGCCCCGCACTTCTTGCCTGATTCCTATAAGGACGTCTTATTCGGTTAAAGCACATAAATAAATCTTATATACTTTTTAAATTAATGTTTTAAAAATATGAACGGACATTTTCAAATTTTGTATACTATATATTAATTTTTTTAAATAATTTTTATATGTAAACTCTATATAAGAATAACCTGTCCATAGTAATATTTTTCTCTGGTCCCAACAATATTACTGTATAGAGGTTTTACTCTATAATCTTATGTATCGAAAATGATATTGGTCCAATTTCAAGCTACTTGTTACCACGTGACATACATGCATTGTTTATTTGGATTTGAGTAATTAGTTTAGTGATCTATTTTAAAAACAAATATGGGAAAAATAAGATATAATTGAATCCATAATTTTACCCACGTATGTATGACTTTAATTTCACCATCCACGTAATATTTATCATGTACCATAAACATAAAGCACCACCACGTTTAATTTAATTACAATGAATTTTGCAGTTTTAATCGAAAAAAAAAATTCCGTTTCAATGTTTGTCGTGTACTATAGACAAGAAACACCACCGTGTTTGATTTAGTTACGATGAATTTTGCATGTATGTTTTAATCGGAAAAAAAGTTGGTTTATGTTGTATTTGTTAAAATTGAAATATCATGTTTAAAACTTAAAAAAAAAACATATACAAGTAATGATAATAGAGACAATTAACCCTTTTTATTTTTACAAAATTGAATAATTTGGCATATAATGATGAGGTTAGCATCGCGCAAAATAATTCTAAATATTGTAAATAGGATATTAAAATATTTAGTAGCAACATAAATAACAAAGTGGCTGTAGTTTAGTGGTAAGAATTCCACGTTGTGGCCGTGGAGACCTGGGCTCGAATCCCAGCAGCCACAATTTTATATGAGAGATTTTTTTTTTTTTACATTTTTAACCCTCAAAATCATGCAGTGGTTCGATTTTTTTTAATAATTAAATTTTTTTAACTTTAATTTGTATCTCGTATTTAATTCAGTTAATACGTATTATGTGTATATTTAATAATATTACCTAATACAATTTTATAAATACATGATATAACCTATGTTAATATTAGATCAAATTGGGGACTAACTTTAATATTGACGGTCCAAATTTTAAACCAAAGTTTGATCCAATTTTTTTTTTTTTTTCAAATTTAAAAAATCATGATATATGAGGGTGTTGGAGCCGTAAAATAGATGTTACTATTTTGAGAATTTTCAAGTTTTCGTGGTCATTTTTGAATATTTATTTAAATATGAAAATTATCACGGGAAGGTTACATTAAAGTTAAAAAAGATTTATCAATTTCGAACCCATAAAATAAGTAATCTATCAATTGAGGACTCGAACCATGGTAACCATTAATTTAGCACTTTAAATTTAATAAATAGTTTATTTAAAATAATTAAAAACTCTAACACCGAAATAAATTACTTTCTATTCTGCATAAGTACTTAAAAAGGTTTAGACTTACAAAATGGCCTAAAATTAATAAGGTTTTCAACAATTACCCCCCTTTTTGCCCTTTCCAAACCAGCCAATAGTCAATGCTAATTAACTGCATACAAAATACATGCTACACATTTCTCTTCCTACTTAGACAAAAAACAACCAAAAAAGTGTAGCCAACACAGGTTTCACACAGCACAAAATGCAGATTCAACTAAGAGGAAGTTTCTAGTTAGATGATTAACAGCCACCAACAGCAACCAATATTCACCTGATCTTCAACGGCGGTCTCAGGTCGCCCACCTCACCCGTTTCTTGTAAGTCTTCTTTGGCGTTGGATCATCGGCACCATGTGGAGACGAGACAGGAGGAGTCGGGGTAGACTTCTGAGCTGCTTGAGGCAACAAACTTGTAGTGATGTCTGCAGCTTTTCCCAGAGCTGAGACGAGCAGCACCTCCTTCGAAGCAGCCAATGCATCCTTCATCTCTCCATACTGTGAAAATGCAGTGGAAAGAATCTGTCAAGAATTTGCTGAGCTGAAAGAATTGAAATCTTGAAGACAAAAGGACAGGACAAAAGTTGCATAGTGCTTAAACATTAAAAAAAAAATGAGCAGCTTGTTCAGCACGCGCTAAAGTTCTGCAACTGAACTCTCATCTCATGCATGATGGCTGGCATAATCTTGTTCAAGATTCATTGCATTTCGTGCTTAGAAGAGAAGTCGGCAGAAGATAATGATCAGAAACATAATTACAAAGGCGGGCACGTATATATGTTCATATGCGTAATCTAAATCCAGTTTCAACAGAATAATGCATCCATCAAATATAGAATTCATCATCTGTGAACTCACTGTTTTATGGCTACTATTCCCTTGTAAAACATATTTCCAACATAAGGAAAACACTGCGAAATAACTTACATAAAGTAATATTAAAGCAAAATGATCGGATGATGGAAACAAATCGAGGGGTGCAACTCAGTTAAAGTGTACAAATCGCGTTCTTGTTTTTGTTTCACATTTGAAGGAATCAATTTTCTAATAAAACCATGAACTAGCTAGAACAGGAATATGTTACGTATTTGCAAGATGCAACTCCAAACTAGCATTCTATGAGGTTTTTGCACTTTGAAACGTAATATAATTGTTATAAAGAACAAATATTGGAGACTGAAAAGTAAAGGTGTGAAGTATAGTTGAAAATTACTGCTGCAATCTTTCCCCGAGCAAATTCCAGCTTCCTCACTAGATCGTAGTTATCCTCCATTAAAGCTTCAATCTACAAATAAAAAGCAAGAAACCTTCCACATGAGTAATGCAATCATTTATGAACAAGGAAAAAAAATCATAAGACGAAAATTGCCTTCTTTTGTGAGTCGAAGTAAAGGCTTTTGTAGTTGATGTCAGGACCGGGATTGGGATTGGGATTGGGATTGGGATTGGGACCAGGACCAGGACCAGGACCAGGTATCTCATCGTCTCTTCCAAAAACCTGTGGAACAAGGTGATTAAAGCCTAGATTTGTCAATATGGATGAGGAAATTTATGAACAAAGACAATACAGACAAAGCTATGCAACCTTAGACTCGAAATCATCAGCAACTGTAATGAGATAGTCAACCTTTTCTTCTAAGCTCCTTCCATCCACTTCTGGAGGATTGTTAACTTGCTCAACCTCGAGTTCTTGGTCCTTTACTTCTTCAACTAGAGTAAGATGTTCCACGACAGGCTCTACACCGAGGCTACAAGTAGGTGACCTTAAACTTTTGATACGATTGGATCGTCTTATAACAGCATGATTTTCCACATTAATAGCCTCTAGAGCATTTGAATAAACAGCAAGAGAATGCAGCTTCTCCACACCAGATTTTGTCTCTGAACTAGGAATATTGGAGTCTTTATCCTAACACAAAACAAGAGTGCAATCAATCTTCTAGTTACTCTCTCTCTCTCTCTCTCTCTCTCTCTCTCTCTCTCTCACACACACACACACACAGGTATTAACATCAAACACCATATTTGCAACATACATATAACCATCTGTATACTTCTCTAGACTAGATGCATATGTTCAGTGTTCCTGCACATATTTTTTTCTCGATGAAACTTTACATTTACCAACGACATAACTGGTAACGCAGAGATAATAAACAATGAAAAACCTTAATATATGAGGTACATTAAACAAGAACCCCAATTTTTTTTAATATTTAAAAAAAAAACATGTGTAGTTCAGTATTTCAACGTTAATCCTCTAAAAATCAAGTCTTTAATCAATAAATAAATGAAAACAAATCAAACGTGCACACAACTTCATCACTCCCCCAAACGAACACAAATCAGCACCCAAAATTATCACGCAAAGATAAATATATATAGCCACTCCAAATCATGATGCATGAGACCTAAAAACACCACAAAAGGGAGGGGGGGAAATAGATTAATCTCAGGCATTAAAAAGAGGTAGAAAAAAAAAACTCAGTTAAATGTTAAACCTCATTGGCAGTAGTAATTTGCTCGACAAGCTTCTTTCTTCTACCCATTATCTTCTTTCACTTAGTAAAAAAACAAAGCCTGCGACCAGTTAAAAAAGAGGAGTTATGGGGTTCAAGAAACACGCACAACACACACTAGGGCTGGAGATGGCCTCTCTCTCTCTCTCTCTCTCTCTCTCTCTCTCTCTTCTCTGCTGTGAGTGTATGTTTAAATTTGGTTTTTTTTTCTCAAGTAAGGAAGGGAAGGGAAGGGAGCGTGATTTTGTTTTTTATAATCACAGAAAATAGAAGAGATGAATCGTGGCCGTCCATTTGAAGATGTGGGTCCCACCAGCGGCGATTTGACTTCTGCAACAGTACTCACCTATTTGCTTCGGTTCAATCAACGTGAATGATCCCCGCTAAACCCGATGCAACAATATTTTATTATTTTTTAACCAATTTGATCGAGTAGCGTCGTTTTACGAATAAAAAATGAATTAATATTTGAATTGAAATATAATTAACCACCAAAAGAGTCATAAATGTATTATTAAATATGAATTAGAATTTTCATCCGTTTTTTAAAATTTGACCCGTAAAATGATTTTATATGGTTACACCAATATTTTTAAAATCGGATCGGATATTGAATCAGTGAATTTACTGAATCACCGAGTTACTGATTCGATTCTAAAGAAACCGAATAACCTGATATATTATATATATACATGTATATAAACACAAAAAAAAAATATAATAAAATTATATAAATTAGTATCATGATAAATATATTAAATAAATTTAAAAATACACAAAATTTATATCAATGCAAAGAAATAAAATGTTTAATTTATTGATAGTTACTGCATGAGTTAAGTAGTTAAAAGAATAAATTTATAAAAATAAATATTGAACATCGAATACTAGATTTTTAGAAAATATATAATTAAATGTCAAATAGTTAAATATTGATTTTAATTACAAATAATACTACACGATAACAATAAAAAATATTGCTAATTATTATTTCACAATCCACTACTTAGATATTAGATATTCTCTTCATTTATTTTAATTTAAAAAATATTAAATTAAATATTGTTAAATATTAATTTTAATTATATGCTAAACATTGATTATAATTAAAATGACTGCATATATATTATTATATTATTCAAATAATAACATAAGAATATGTTGGCTCAGTTAGTTGAGCACATTGTATAAAATTATACAATTTTTGGAGGTCTTGGTTCGAATTCTTTAAGTCACATATTGAAGGAATTAAATTAAATTTGCAGAATTAAAAAAACAAAATAGACCGATTCACCGATTTTGACTAATTTGCACTGGGTCAAACCTGGCCTGCAATATACATACAACCGGACTAATGACCGGTTTGTGATTAAACCAGTCGAACCGGTTGGTCCGGTTCGATTTTCAAAACACCTCTTACATGAGGGTTCTTTGTCTAGTGCATTGCATTCCCCGAACAGTAAAAATAAAAATCCTCATTTAATAAATAGTTAAGAAAGTCCCTTTTATTATCAAATTAATGAAAATTACAATTTCCATCGATTGTAACTGCATGTCAATTACACTCGTCAAGAAAGAGATAAAACAATGTTTTCTTAATCATTTTTGCTATACAAAAAGATAACTTCATTAAATATAAATATATTTTAAACTGTTTATAAATTGTAGTATTTGGTCAATCAACTTTTTTTTGTTATTACAAGTGTTTTTTTAAATTTTGTATTATTTTTTAAATAAATATTGATTTAAATGTGAAAAGTGTATAATGAGAGATTTATCTCTCACCCTTATTTGAGTGAAGAAAACCATTCAAATACATCTGTGCGCAGGGTTTAGGCTATTTGATTTATTCATATAATATATATTTTTATCTTTCAGAAAAACAAATGAAGTAATATAAATTTTTCTCTAAATAAAATTTGTGTATAATAAGAGTATGAAATCATAATGATGATATTGTCTACATAATTTTCTATTTTGATGTATCTCATTATAAAATATATGAACAAGTATTACTTTATATACCCACATGGAAAAATTCTATGCTACCCACATGTATGGGTCGTAATCTCTTATGATTTACTTTTCTTTTATGACAAGGATAATTCATAACCGTTATCCGAAAATTGCACCAAGTAAAAAATCGAACATGCTATAATTACCCCTTTTTGAAAGGATAACATCAAAATAATGATTTTCACATCTAGTAATTGACATTTTGTATTCGAGGAAAATATTGACAATTATTTTTCCTTTTCTGTTTATCAATCAAGTTTGTTTATGATAGATTGCGATTAGGGTAGAAATGAACCATACCAAGTCGAACTTTGCTTAAAAAGATTTATTTTAGTGAACTTAGGCCCAATATTACTTGTCGTATACCTTTTATATATATGTATGTTGTGTCTGATCTTTTTAATAAAATGAGCCATATATGAGACCTTTTAAAAATCAATAGAAAATATAATTGAATAAATTATTTAATTTTTAAATAATAAATAGTCTTATTTAATTGTTGGTGCGTGCGCGACATCCGACGTGGGTGGGCCTACGTGGTGCACACGCGCCAACAAGTTTATGGTAAATTTGAATGATCAGACCCGTCTAATGATTTGTGACCCGTCTAATGATTTGTAACCCGTTAAATAATTTGATACAGATTTTTGTCACTAAAAAAGATGAACCAATAGGCCGAAGCTGCTAGCTTTGACTATTCCTCACTCAACTTTTTTCCATCAGGCCCGAGCTGGACCTAGCCGGGTCAGGCGGCCCAAATTGCCAGTCCTAATACAATCAATCTTCTAGTTACTATCTCCCTCTCTCACACAGACACAGAGGCATTTACATGAACACCATATTTTCAACATACATATAAACTTTTGGTTTCTTATGCTTTGAAGTATTAAGGGTTCTTTATGATAAATCAAACGTGCACACAATTTCATCAACCAAATAGGCGCCACTAAAAATCATGATGCATGGCGGAAAACAAAGACGCCTCCACCCAGGTCCCCTCAAATTTTGTTAAATATTATATATATATGTATATATATAATTTATTATATAAATATAATATTATTTACATCATAATATTAGCTTTCGTCCCATCAAAGTTAAAATTTATGCGTTCGTCTCTGGATTCAAACTCATACAAAATGATATATTTATAAGTTTTTTTCGTATTTAATTGTATTTGAATTCGAGTATTAACTCGACTTATGATTTTTCATTCATAAAATAATCCCACACAAAACTCCACGAAATTGCTTAAAAAATAATAAAAAAATGTTGCATCGAGTTTAGCTGGGTGGAATGATGATTATTCATGTGGATTCAACCGAAGCAAATAGCAGAGTTCAAGGCAAATCAACTTTGGTGGGACCCACATAAATTAAATGGACGACCACGATTCATCTCTTCTATTTTCCGTTATTAATCATGCACCCTTCTCTTCCTTCCTTCCTTGAGAAAAAACAGACCAAATTTAAACATACACTAACAACAGAGAGAGAGAGAGGGGTTCATTCATCTCCAGCCCTAGTCTGTGTTGTGCATGTTTATTGAAAACCTTGGCCATATCTCCTCTTTTTTACTAGTCGCAAACTGAATATTATCTAATTTAGAGCATAAAATTTGTGCAGGCAGAAACCGAGATTGAAGATTTAAAATATGTGTTTGTGTTTGTAATAAGAAATGGATCACTATAAATTACCTGAAGAAGAAAATTCTCTTGCATTTGTGTTCTAAGAGGCCACAGCTGGCTTTGTGTTTTTTTACTGAGTGTAAAAGATGAGTATGGGTAGAAGAACAAAGATTGTCGGACAAATTACTACTTCCGATGAGGTTTAACACTTAATTGAGTTTTTTTTTGCCCTGTTGGGTATCTTTCTCACTGGGGTTTCACCTCTTGCTTCTCGTCGTTGCTGCGGTCTTCGCCGGATGTTGCTCTAGCAATGGCAATGAGGTAGAAAAGGCAGCGGCTCAGATTATCTTTGAGCCTGGCTCCAGTGACACGTACAACACCACCACATGAATAGCAGCAACGGAGAAGACCACGAAGGTCGCTCAAAAAGCTAACGAACCACTCACCTCCACCATAGGCACAACTTCAGGCAACTCTCCGACCAAGACTCTGACTACCCACCAACCACAAAGAAGGCAGTTTCACAGAGAGACTATTAGAGTACACACGAAGAAGATGAGAACACAAAGCTCTATCAATGGCAGATTAGAGAGAATAGAGAAGGGAGACACTCACTGTAGGAGTATCGATTGTGTGTTAATAAGAGCTGCTATAGATTAAGGTATAAGAAGGAACCATTAGGGTAGAGGAGAGTGGGCATTGCTAAGGAGCCCAAAATGTAATTATTAGGCCACACCAGAGATGAGCCACAATAAAATAGCAATCTCCACCTTATGGTCATGGAGGTGTGCTGAAGTCAACTAAAAATCGGAGGAATTCCATCATAGCCACTTTCTCTCCTGCAATATCACAAAGACACAGAGGAGATGGGGAGTTGTAATACCCACACTAATAAAATAAATGTAAAATATAAAGTAATGTAAAAATGTGGGTGATGTGTCTTTTTAAAATATAAGTATGTATCATTTATTAAAAAGTGTTAACGTTTAAAAAATTTAGGTTAACATGTGGTGCATGTAAAGTGATCGATAATTATAAAAGTATATTTTACTAAAGAGTGTAAAGAAATCATCGTTCTCTTTGTAGAAATAATTCTAAAAATATACAAATCAATTTAAAATCAAACATATGACATCTAAGTATTAAAATATAATAAAATAAGTCATTTCCCTCCTTACATGTTGTCATCCATGTATACACTTCTCAGAACTTTTCAGAGCTTTAAGCATTCATGCATCAATGCACCACGCATTATCACTTTCACCTACAATGCACGAACTACATGAGCTAAAGCTCAATAAGTAGAAATCATGCACTTGCATGTTCACTGGCAGACACAACACGTGCAAGATACAACACCACCACAAATGTGAAATGCTCGTGTGTAAAACCTTTTCATTAATCTCAAAAACATTTTCAACATTTAGGAACTTGGCTCCCTTCACCAGACACCAACACGAGTCATGAGCTCATAATATAATCAATATCAATTCATATCATTCATTTCAGTTTCGGTCTTTGGGGACTGATCCTTACTTAACACAAAATGAGCGGCAAGAGATACATTCACAAGCTTAGCAGAAGACATGGAAAATTTACTCAAAACTTTCTCAACATATGAAAGTTGATTCAAAATAAGAACGGACTTCTTCATATCTCTATGTATATGCATTTCCAATATTTTATTAGCATCACCTAAATCTTTCATATCAAAATTATCACAGAGACACTTTTGAACATGCTTAACAAATTTAATGCAACAGCTAATCAAAAGCATATCATCAACATAGATAAGAAGGAACATGGGAACAGTTTCAGTTTCTTTGAAATATATACAATGATCAAAATCACTTATTGTAAACTTAAGAGATTGCATGCATTTATCAAACTTTATGTTCCATTGCCTAGGAGACTGTTTCAAACCATATAAATCTTTTTTAAGCAGACAGACACATTCAGGTTTTGAAGAATCAACAAAGCCCTCGGGCTATTTCATATAGATGTCATTTTCCAATTCACCATGCAAGAAAGTAGTAGTAACATCCATTTGTTTTAATTCCCAATTAAATTGGGCTACTAAAGCTAGCATAATTCTAATGGTGGTGAATTTGACAACATGAGCAAAGATTTCTGTGTAATCAATCCCTTCTTTTTGAGTAAATCCCTTAGCCACAAGTCTAGTTTATACCTAACAGATTCAAATTCATTCTTGACTTTAAACAACCATCTATATTGAACAATAGAAGCCTAGCCAACCGAGCTCTAACGTCCGGGTTCTACTGGCCAACCATGAGAGCATATGTAAAAAACTACACCAGAGCATGTGATCGATGTCAAAGGTTTGTACAAACAAACCACATATCTCCAGAACCTCTACATACAGTAACCATCCTATGGCCATT
Source organism: Perilla frutescens (assembly GCA_026008535.1). Classification (NCBI taxonomy): domain Eukaryota; kingdom Viridiplantae; phylum Streptophyta; class Magnoliopsida; order Lamiales; family Lamiaceae; genus Perilla; species Perilla frutescens. Next base: position 45,713,975 of record BRKX01000018.1, read on the forward strand.
CATGAAATGGGGAATGGACATCGTAGGACCACTACCCAAAGATGAAAATAAAAAATACTACATCTTGGTGCTAACAGACTACTTCATCAAATGGGTCGAAGCCGAAGCCTTCGCACGAATCAGGGATGTAGAGGTACAAAATTTTTTATGGAAATTTATTTTTTGCAGGTTCAGAGTTCCTAAAGAAGTCGTAACAGACAACGGATCCTAGTTTATAAGTTCAAAATTCCAAGAGTACTTCTGCGAAGAATAGAACATCAAGCTTTCCTTCTCCACTTCAAGGTATCCCGCAGTGAACGATCAAGCAGAGGCCACGAACAAGATAATTCTGAACATCTTAAAGAAGAGATTATCTGCGCATAAAAATCAATGGGTCCAACAACTCTCGGGAGTCCTATGGTCTTACAGAACGACCTTGAGAACAAGCATGGGAGAAACCCCATTCACCCTCACATATGGGTCAGAAGCTGTGTTACCAGCAGAAGCAGAGATCGGAACAGCTCGGACCGAATGGTCCAGTCAATCAAACAAAAAGGAGCTCAAGGCTAATCTTGACTCTCTCGATGAACTTCGTGATCGAGCAGCAATGAAAATAACGGCATACCAATAGATGATAAGCCAACACTTCAACAAAAATATGAGGCTTCGAACATTCCAAATCGGAGACTGGGTACTCAGAAAAGTGTTCTAGAATACAAAGAAAAGTGGTGCTGGAAAATTGGCACCAAACTGGGAGGGCCCATATCAGATCGAAAAGGTCATCGGGAACTAAGGAAGGTTGACCTATAACTAACAGTTGGAATACGCTGCATTTAAAACAGTATCATTTCTAGAACTCTTAATATCATTTCTCATTTTCTGGTTATTCCTTTTTAAGATTTATTTACTAACTTGAGCGTCGGAGTAACTAATAGAACCCCAAGCACAGGGGGTCACGACCCTCAAGGAGATGACAAGGCTCCGGCCCCGAAGTCAGCCTCACAAACGAAGAGTAATGTAGTTGTTTGTTATTTACTTTTCGAATTCGTATTATTTACTTAAAAATCAGTTACTTAAAATTTCCTAGAATCCAACAAAATCGCCCAACAGTACCCAGAAACCGAAAAACCCTAGAAAAACCTAAAAATAGTCACAAATTCTCTAGAAATCTCAGAAATTGCCAAGAAATACTACTAATATCCTCAAAAGTTTCTCAAAAGCCTACGAGAAATACTAAAACTACATATCCATTGCACGAAACGATAAAAGGGAAAAAGAGCCAGAAAATAACCTATAAACTGTGCGGTAATTGGAGTCTAAAAACAACCAGAGCAAGAACCTTCAAGCAGCGTGAAAAGTACGGAGATGACTACGAAAAAAAGGGAGCAGAAATCTTTCAGGAGATTTTTACGCCGGTGAGGATTTTTCTCGCGAGGAGATTTGATTGAGGAAGGGGACTGTTGGAATTCAGAAAAATGATTAGAGAGGGAATAGTTTTTTCCTCGATATTTGAATTACAGGGTAAAGATGATGTGATCTGGGTACAAGTTTCTTGATCTAACGACGAGCATTGGTCTAGGGAACGGGAAAAGTAAAAGTTCGTACCCAAAGTCTGGAGCTTCACGAGATCTGCCCTCACGACCTCTCAAGCTCCCCCAGGACCTGTCTTCAGGTCTGGAGCTCCACAAGGTCTGCTCTCATGACCTCTTAAGCTCCCCCATGACCTGTCTTCAGGTCTGGAGCTCCACGAGGTTTGTTCTCACGATCTCTCAAGCTCCCTCAGGACCTGTCTTCAGGTCTAGAGCTCCACGAGGTCTGCTCTCACGACCTCTTAAGTTCCCTCAGGACCTGCCTTCAGGTCTGGAGCTCCGTAAGGTCTACTTTAACAAATTCATGAGCTTCCTTAGACTTATCTTAAGGACCAGAGCTCATAGAATGGGATCCTTTAAAACCTAGGATTCCCCTAAGGACTCGTCTACAGGTATTGGCTTAAAACCAAACGAGAATTTGGAATCTAAAACATCGAGATAAATCGAAGTAACGCCGAAATTCATTACCCGATCCTTGAAATACAAGAATCAAGTAATGAAGAGCTAACTGTAGAAGCCATATTTCTGCATAGGCTCAGAAACTAGGACCATGCCTATTTGAAGGTCTAAAGAACTGAATAAGATCAAACCCCTCGAGGCCCATACCTCGAAGTCCACCCCTCGAGGTCCAAGCCTCAAGGTCGGAGCATTAAGCCTCGAAGACCAGAGGCCTAAAAGCAAGAGTCCACGATCGAGCAAACTCAAGGTGAAGACTGGGTCAAAGTCTCCATTGAAGATAAGCCTTGACCCCGTCAAAAACCCTAAAAGGGATAAGAGATGATCCCTAAGTTATCGGGATTCAGTTAGGTTTCTAATCAATATATATATATATATATATATATATATATTCTTCATAAACGGAGGAAGGGGGAGATACTAGATTGGCAACACTCGCAACTATAATCAAATTATAAAACTCTCATCGCAAAACTTTGCAAGTAACATTTATACAAGGCTCCATAGTAGCAAAGCTCGACCCCCCCTCTTTTACTAAATAGCTCTTTTAATCTCGTTATTTATTCACTTTATCTTTAATTAATTCGATTCTGACTTGAGCGTCGGGGTCCATTCGATCATCAACCCCCCGATGGTCCTTCAGCTTCACGTGTTTTCTTTGTCTTGTAGATCGCCGGAGCCCAAACTCGATGAATGATTAATTGTAGAGATTTTTTGACCTCTACACATGTATAATGGGAAATTTATCTATCTCCTTTATTTGACAAATGAAATTCTCTATCCCACTTTTCTCTATCTCATTTGGTGTCTCATTTTGATTTTTATTCGATTTCATCAAATTTTTTTCTTCAATTTCAAAATGTTATGGCTTAGTTTAATTTTATAATTATTATTTAGGGTTCATTCCGTCCAAGGGTTTATATTTATTTTTTAATATTTATTCCTTGTTCTTTAGTTAATATAATTGATTAATATGGTTCATTATTCTAAAATTAGGGTATATACTTTTTAATTTTTTTAATTTTTAGCAATAAATGTTGATTATGGTTTGTAATACTATAATAAAATTTATTTTTGTAATAAACATTTTTAACATCTTAAATTTGATAGTGGGACACAATAGTGAGACATGAAAAGTGCACTAGAGGATTTTATCCCCTTAAGTAAAGAAAACCGTTAGAATACATGCTTGCGTGGGTTTTAGGCTATTTAATTTATTAATATGTAAATATTTTTATTTTTCAGAAAAAACATAATATATAGGAGTTTTTTCTCTAAATAAAATTTGTGTATGACAAGAATATGAAATCATAATAATGATATTGTCTACGTAATTATTTTTTATTTTTGATGTATCTCATTACAAAATATATGAACAAGTGTTACTTTATATACCCACATGTATTGGTCATAATCTCTCATGATTTACTTTTCTATTTGACAAGGATAATTCATAACTGTTATCCCAAAATTGTCTAAGTAAAAATTGAACATGCTATAATTTATCCCTTTTTTTAAAGGATAACATCAAAATAATGATTTTCACATCTAGTAATTGACATTTTGTTTTCGAGGAAAATATTGTCAAGTTTTTTTTTCCCTTTTCCATCTAGTAATCAAATTTGTTTATGATAAATCGCGATTAGGGTTAGAAATGGACCATACCAAGTCGGACTTGGCTTTAGGGAAAGAAAAAACCTATTATAGTGAAGTTAGGCCCAATATTACATGTCGTATGCCTTTATATAGGCATTTGTCTGACCTTTTTAATGAAGTGAACCACCCTTTAGTCGACTTTTTAAAAATCAACAGAAAACATAAATAAATACATTATTTAATTTTTAAATAATAAATAATCTTATTTAATTGATGGTGCATGCGCGACACCCGTTGCGCGCGGGCATGTGTGGCGCACATGCATGCGCCAATAGATTTGAGGTGAATTTAGACGGGCCTGGCCCGTCTAATGATTTGAGATCAATTAAATAATTTGATACAAGTTTGTTTGTCAATAAAAAAGATGGGTCAAGAGGCCGAAGGTGCTAGCATTGACTGTTCTCTACCCAATTTTGAATTTTGAATGAACCTTGAAGTAGGAACATATGCTAACTCTGTTTTAAGTAAAAGTATAAAATTACTGCCTCCTTGTCCAATTTACTTCCTCCATTTCATAATATTTGTTATTTTAAGAGTTTATTTTTATGTTAAAATATTTATTGTTTTAAATATTTTCATAACTGTTCTCTCAAGTTTAACTCTACAGATATATGGATAAAGAAAAATTTTCCAACTTTTTAGGAAAATATGGGGGAATAAGATTTTATTTGATATAGAAAAAAGGGGTATATTAGTCCAAAAAATTAATTGTTAATTCTAAATGTTTGTCATTTTATATATTTTTACACACTCGATCTATCTCAATTTTAACCATACAAATATATGAAGAGAAAATGTTTTGCCAACTTTTTAGGAAAATATAAGTGAATAGAATTTTATATGACATACGAAAGACGAGGGAGAGATATATTGGTCCAAACAAATAATTGTTACATCTAGATTAAAATCCTAAAACAACAACCATTTAGATACGGAGAGAGTAATTTTTTTTTTTTAATATTGTGTTATGTAAGTGAGATAATTAATAAAAAAATTAATGTGTTCCCGCTTATTTTCTGAATTAAAGTCTTAAACAAGATAGTTGAAAAAACACATGTATACCAATTGTATGCGTGACAAAGTTTTTCATATATTATATATATTATTTGGATTTTCTTAATTAGATTCAATATATTGGCACAAAAATCCGCAGACTGCTATATTAAAAATTAAACATACTAAATTGAGAAAAATTACGAGACGTGAGATTATGAAAAAGAATATCAATTAATCAAATTAAAAGTTATAATTAATTAACAATCAAACCCTACTCCTAAATCCTAATTAATCGACCCTCGACACACAAAATCAAATTGAATCCAAAAAATCAAGAAACACACGAACATAATCACATTCTCCATCAATTTCCAAACGATGCTCTAACGATTTATCGTCTCGATTCGATAAAAATCGCGATTTACCAAACGCCCTCTTCTCACACAAGTACTCGTAATCCGGGTCGACCCGATCCAACCCGGCGTACCACGTAACCCACGACCCGAATTCTTGCTCGGGCAACACAACTGTTTTCCTGACCTTCAACCTCCCCACCTCCAGCTCGGAGTACGCCGCGAGAAAGAAGCTGGAAACGGCGTCGAGGAGCTCGTCTTCGCCGGAGACGAGGCGGCCGGGGCGGCCGTCTTCGATCAACGTGCAAGAATCGAGCGGGAAAGGGATCAGTTTCTCCAAGAAAACTTCTCGCAGCCATGCAGCCATGCAATTAGGGTTTCCGGCCGGTCGGAATGGCCTCGTTGCGGTTATGTGTGGAGCCGGAATAGGGTTTTTCATTTCGACGTCGAGTTCGGAGTAGAAATCGACGTCGACGTGAAGCTTGATGAAGAACATGCGTTCGATGTCGGTTTCTTCGAAGAACATGTTGCTGAAGATTTCTGGGATGGGAAATGTCTTGGTTTTGACGATGATTGAAGAATTTATGGAGGGGTTTGTCAAGTGGGGAATCCATGAGGGAGGGAGGTTGATTTGCATTCTTGAATTTGATTGAATTTGCCATTGATTGTGTATGTGAAATTGTGAGAGTTGATGAATTTTTGTGTTCGAGTTTAATTAATTTTTTCTAGCTAGTGGGGTTTTTATATGTGTTTGTTTAGTTTGAATACTTTTCCGATTTCATTGTGGACTTCCTTTCCTAATTGAAATATGAATAACATGAATGATTTATTAGTTTTGGATATGGATAATCCAAATACAGTACGAATTCATGTATTTAATTAAGTGGATTTAGGATTATGTAATCTTTAATAATTAATATATATATATATATATAATGATAATAATAGTATCAAATTTAAAATAAAAACACTTATGAACTCGTATGGGAGAAATACTAATACAACAAATTAAGAATCCAAATTGCGGTAGATGAGATTCTCTATTACGTTCTTGATCTGTTGTGGTATCATTTTTTTTCTTCATTTTATTTTATTTTAATTTTTTGTGCTTTAATTTAATTTTATATTTGTTAATAAGAGTTTATTTTACTCATTTTTGATTTGTTACATTTTTTTAGTATTTAATTTTCCAAACAATTAATTAATAACTAAAAGTAAAGATTAAAATAAATTATAATTGGGTAGAAATGTAGAATGAACACTAATTAACAAGGTTAAAATTAAACTAAAGGACAATAAATTGAAATGAAAGAAAATGGATAATTTTTTTAAAAAAATTGAATAGTAGTATAGTACAAAAATATCAATACTTTTCAATTTAAAGAAAATGGACAATTTTTTTAAAAAAATTGAATAGTAGTATAGTACAAATATCAATACTTGTCATCATGTCAACATTATTATTTGGCATTACAAACATTGCACACAACAAAAACTACGTACATAAATATATGCAAATTAATTAAACTTAAAAAATTACATGCATGCAATAATATTTTGAAACACAAGCTAGTGGCAGATCCAAGGGGCTCCAACCCCCCTAAATTGAAAATCGCCAGAAAATAGGTAGTCATGGTGGTTGATGTTTTATGCGAAACTCTGCAACTCCATTTGAAACTCAAGAACCGTGAAGGAAAGAAGGGAGAAGAGAGATGAAAGAAAGAATAAAAAACAGAAAGTAATTAGAGGGTGGACCCATGTCATTTTTAAAATCTAAGGAGGGAGGAAGTGAATAAAAAAGAGAAAATAATTAGAAGGTGAGTCCATGACATTTTTAAAATTTATTATTTTATATTTATCTAGTGGATGTTAAAGTTTATGATGATTGTGATTAAATATAATTATTTATATTATTCTCCTTTTGAATTTATATTTATGTATAATATAGTGATTATTTTAATAGAATAAGAATAAAAAGAAAATTGGTTGTGTTATTGAAAAATATCATATATAGATTAAAAAAAGAATAAATTTCATTTTTGGTCCCAAAAGTTACTTGTTTGGTTCTAAATGATATTTTTTCGATAAGTTTGGTATTGTAAGATATTTTTCTAACAATTTTAGTCCCATAAGATATTTTTTTCATTAATTTTAGTCTCATAAGATTTTTTGCGACAATTTTAATACAAAACTAACAAAGAAAGTTAACTCACGGCAAAGTTATATGTTAATTTGGGACTAAAATTGTCGAAAAATATCTTATAGGATTAAAATTATCGTAAGAATATCTTAAGGGACCAAAATTATCTAAAAAATATCAATTTTTTTAATGGGACTAAAAGTGAAATTTACTCTTAAAAAGTGAAATTTACTCTATTCTAATAAGACTAAAAGTGAAATTTACTCTTAAAAAAAACTAAATGTAAAAAAAAGGTGGTAATCATGCCTTCAGTTCGTAATTTTTTTTTCAAGTCACACGAGCAAATATAAGATGAAAGAGTCATCACTCCATTACACAACAGTGTAGCTCCTCCCCCTCCCCCAATAAATTTTTCTGGTTCCGCCACGGACACAAACTTGTCTTCATAGAAGCAACTGCATGCAAGAAGAGAAACAACTCTATGAATTGCAATTCATGGGATCTCATTCATGTCCAAATCTTATTTTCCTTCGTATAAGATTTTAATTAATAATAGCCCTAAAGTGTAGGAGAAATCTAAATTCTCCCCATGTAAGATTTTCATTAATAGTTTGTTTAAGTTATTAAAAATTTCAAATTTTAATTAGTTGTTATACAAAAACTGAATTGTGACATGCTTTACAAAACACATGTTTTGATATTTTCATTAACAATTTTAAAAGTCATAATTAATTTTATTAATATTTTAAAATATTAATTAATAATTTTAATAAAATATACATTGTAAACAAACAAATATAAGAAAAAAAAAAGTTCTATAATAATAATAATAATAATAATAATAATAATAATAATAATAATTGGGAAGGGTTAATTCGTAATTTCCTTTGTGGAGAGGTTGTGTGCCCATGATTGATTATATAATCAACTCAAAAATTGGATGCGTAAATTATCTTGTAATTGAAGGATGGGTAAATTATCTTGTAATTGAAGGATTGAAATTCAGGCTCATCATCAATGTTGGGCTCCAATCTATTGAACTAAATAAATGTATGATTAGTGGGATAATTTTATCAATTCAGCCTAAACTATCATAACCCACTGAACCAAACACACACCAAATATTGTATAATAGGATCATGTTTAGTTTGCTTGATAGGCATATTATTAAGATTAGTCAACCCAGTCACATGTTTGATTCACTTAATTGGAACTTGGTACTGATGATGGTTCAGGTAGCTATCACTCATTTAAATGATAACTTATCACCCTAATATTGAGAGTGTAAATTTTCATCGAAAGGGCTTTTATTTCTGAGAAATGTGAAATTACCTAACTATTCTCGCCCTAAAGAAATTTTGGATCATTCTATCCTTAAATTTTGAGATATTTTCAAAGAAAAAGAAACCATTTTGATTAATTATTCTTGTGCATCCATTAGTTCCCATGTTTGGTTAATTATTTTTGTGCCTTACTTATTTTCAACTCTAAGTTGTTAAAACAAAAATAAATGCAACTTTAACGATTATTAATGAAAATTTTATATGGAGGACAATTTAAATATTCTCCTACATTTTAATTAAGACTTTTCAATGAAATTAGAATATTGACAATCTATCCTAAATAATTAAAATGATAATTAAGCAATTAAACCCATTATTTTGCATAAACACTGCAATCCTACTTTATCCAATTAATTTAATTTCTCTTTTCAACCAAACTAAACGAAACCTTATTAATATTATTTAATAAATGTGATATATAATGATAAACTAAGAATCTCCGATCTCGAATTCTCTCAAGTTTCAACGACAAACAAACTAGATTAATTGCTACCAAAAAAACGCTCATACATAACGGATAAAATCCGTTATCTATGTTATTATATGAGTGTTACGTATACTGGTGTTATGTATGATTGCGCTTATACGTAACGGAATAATATCCGTTATCTATAACTCTCATACATAACGGTTGCTTCCGTTATGAAAATTCATTTTTCTCCGTTATCTATGCACTTTTATATAACGGTTTTTTTCATACATAACACTCTTCATTGCGTGATCTATTACTGTTATATATAACGGTTTGTATCGTTATGAAAATTCATTTTTCTCCGTTATGAAATATACCACATAGATTAATACATAACGTTGTTTGTAGTTTAGATAATGCTTTTTTACGTTATGTATGTTTTGATACATAACAAATTTTTACCGTTATTAAATGTTTTTATTTTTCGTTATCTTTAGGTCTTATACATAACGGTCTTTTAGTTTCACTGCCATTATGTATGCCTGCTACACATTTTTTTTATAGATTTTTAGCAATTAAAATAATTCTAATATAATAAAAATAACTAAAATTACCATAAATCATCATATATCTAATTCAAAAAATATTCATACATTCATCCGAATATAGTCAACATTCTAAACATGTTTATATCGTACTAATGTCCAAAAAAAGATAACATATATATCCAAAAAATCATGATTGCCTGTAGCAGTTGCATCCATATATGTATATCTGCATATCCAATATTTTCTGCCAAATAACTGAGAAATTGCTACCTCAATTGATCGGTGTTGCTGAGTCTACTTGTCTACTAAACATATGTGCTCTGCATGTTTACAAAACACAGTAAACATCGATTAGTTTGAGCTCGGATAAACAGTTGATCAGAAATATCCTAGAAGGTGCTTCACGGACCTGCACAAATGAGATATCATGTTGATGATGCTAGAGGGTGAGAAGGTCAGCAAAGATAGCACCGGTCATCATTTTTTAAACTAAAGATGCATCCTGATGGAATATGAAACGACAATTAGAAGGCCATAATTCTCCCAGGACCGTCCCACACATGCAAAAAGGATCAAAGATAGTTTGATACTCCCTGAATCACTTGACTGGGCTCCGGCTCTGTTCTTTTTTATGCTTCATTTTGCTTTAATAAGGGAAAATGGAAAGAGCAATTTCCGTTGTTGGAGAAAACTCTTACATTCGAAACCTCAAGAAAACATCTAATAGAGTCATAAAATTCATTAATGGAACAAGACCTAATTTGATGGAAAAAGGAGGGTGTCAAGGACTTTGAGAGGAAGATGTTTAATCATCAAATCACCTGTTCAAATGGAAGCAAAGTGGAACAGATAAATGTTACTCAAACTCAAGGGTACAATTTCATGTAAAGATCTAATATTTATCCGCAAGAGTTTGATCAAGTTATCCTGCTAATAAACCTAATGCAAGGGGGCATCCATGCTTAGTACATCCTTATGGAAAGGGCTACTGACAACCATGAAGATAAATTAATGAAATTATTCTGCCAAGAATAGATAAAACAATAGTAAATGGTAATCTAGTAATATATAGCCACTTAAAAGCTTGGAAGTGTAGAGAAGCAGAACATTTGGGTTTAAACATTTAATGAATACCTGAGATGAAAGGGCAGAATTGCTATTATCCAAAATGGCATCTATTGATGATCTGCGGGGTTGAGCTAGATCTGTACTGTCTCTACTTCTCCTTGATGGTTGAATTACTCCCTTGGACTTGTGTGCCTCTGCTACTTGTTCACACATCTGAAAATAAGGACCATGATTACCAAGTTAACATTAATGGATAAGACATTGCCTAAAATTTTAGTCTACAAGATCTTAGTGCAGTCCAAACACTGGTAAAGGCATGCCCATACATATGATCAGACACATGACCAGCATAAGTAGTAACTCAAATCTATTGAAGCATGAACAAGCTCAAGTGAAAACTGTGGAATTAACTTGGGATAAAATTATAAGGTGCTAACATCATTCTATTTCCAGTTCATTCTAGAGGAAAGCCATGGACAAAAATAAATGTCATCAGAGGCCCATGAAACACACCTGAATAATAGGATCTAACAAAGTAGATATCACAGGTTCAAATCCAGGATTTTTGCCTGACAGAGGAACCATCATACTGTCATATGTCTCAATTATTTCAAGCAATAGTGAGATTCCTTCTCTTAGTGCTTGAGGTGGAGCAAGATCAATAGATACTAGGGGAGGATAACGTAACAGCTTCTTTCCTCGAGCTTTTAGTATGTCAAAAAAGGTTTTCTGAGCAGCATCCTTTAGAGCCCATAGTGCATTACACAGTGATGTTTCTCTCCCCAGCAGATATGATATCTGTAGATAACAAGTTCTGTTAAAAGAAATGGAGAATGAAAAACCCCATAGTAAGAAAAGGTTTAAAGAAGAATTAAATTACAGTATGACTGTAAAACTCCAGCGTATTACTAAGTTTATATGAAATTATAAGGTTAGGCTGAGACTGCAAAACTTGTTCAACTTTCACTTTAAATGGCCAACAAACTCCCTCAAATATCATGTCCAGAACAAATGTCAAGTCTGTTTCTGTCTTTCCTACATCACTTTCATTGGAGAATCTCTGAGCAATTGATCCAGTATCTACAGTTGAATCAGGATAAAGCAATGCAAGAACAAGTTCTCTCTCAGATGCCAAGGCCTTTTACATGGCCCACAGATGAGAACCATAATGAAGAATAAGTTCATGATTGGAAAGAGAAAATTTCCATTGTGACCTAAAAGAAATGTAAGAAGAAAGAAATACACAAGTACCTGATGCAGCCATCCCAGCAACATCCATTATATATATATATATATATATAGAGAGAGAGAGAGAGAGAGAGAGAGAGAGAAAGAGAGAGAGCAAGCATTTGCTCCGTGTGTCTCTAGATTTCTTGCATGTCACCAAGAAAAAATGTAGCATAGTTCAGCTGTAAATGTGATATATATATATATAATTATAGAGGAATGAACAACATGAAGAGAGAGAGAGAGGTAATATATATATATATATATATATAATTACTTAGACTGATTTAGTCAATGTTGACTTTATTCTGACTCAATCAATATCCATGGCCTTCTCATTCTCAGCGTCTTTACTTGACCATGGCGCTAATTCAAGCAGAGCAGACATGTAGCACCATAATCAACTTGAGAATGAATGGTAGAACCGATATTCAGCCACGAACTGATTAACACACTCGGATCTTCTTTCGTTGTGCCCTCCCATGCTACTAATTCCAGTAGAACCGATCTCAAAAATGTTACCTACACAAATAATGAAAGTTAGGAGCATGTAAATTGTATGTCTCCTATCGGCAATCTCATTAATTTCCCAGCGGCCAATGTTGTGACTTATATCAGTGAAATTTCATTACTCTAGAACCAAGATGGAATCAATCAACGAAATAAGGTTCAACTTGAGAGGTCCTTTTAATGTTCGTCTCTCCTTTAACCATGTTTTTTTTGTTCATAAATTTCAAGTAGCATAGTTTGAGACGATGGGCATTTAGAAAAGATATGTGTGAGACAATGGCCATATTGAAAAGATACTCCAGAGGCAGAAATCCACATTTAAAATGTTGACTAAGATATATTTGATTAAGATTAAAAAAAGTAAAAATGAGAAACATAAGACACTAAATAAGCAATTAATATTTTTTAAATTTTGAAGAGGAGAGAAGGTTCGCTGAACAAATATACCTTTCACCCAAAGAGGATGAGCACCAGTTGCATTTGTGACAAGGAAATACATAGCAATATCCTCACAATTCCTGGTATATGCCGAGTGATTAGGAAAATAATTGATAACTGGAAAAAAGGAGACAAAACAAGATAATATGAATGCAAGTATCGTTTAAAAAAGAACTTGTTCTTGGTCACATATTCTCGAATGGATGATGGCATCTCGTAAGTGTACATACTGAGATATTTCTTATGAAAGAAGGCAGCCTTGGAGAGAATCATGCTATACATTCATGTCCACCAAACAGACTACCATCCACTATAGATGAACTCGTTCTGACCATGATTCTGAGACAGGTAAAGGAGGAGTGAACAAAAGAATTATGGTGCTACATAATTCAAGCATAGCAGACATGTAGCACCATTTCAGTTGTGCAACAGCATGACACCCTACAAGTCAATATTCAGAGAGAGAGAGAGAGAGAGAGTTACCTGTGGAACAAAAACGGCAAAGCACCGAGTCCAAGACAATAGTCGAATAACAACTTACATTATTGAATAATATATGTTGAAGGAGAACGGGATCCGAGACTCCGAGCAGTCCAAAAATCGATTCGAGCTAATCAGTATTCTTAGTTTTTCTCCTCCAGAAATTTATGGAAAACTATGGTATCACATGAATATGCAGTTAACATTGACAATTCAAGAAAGAATTAAACCACATAACATAAGAAGAGTAAAAGAATAAAAAAAAAGTGACCTCATATCTAAAACTTAAACACGTTGGTTATAGACTCTAAATTGCTTAGTTGATAATAGAGTCACTTGTTTACAAGAAGCAAAATTGAGAACATGTCGAACTTAAGATTACAATTATTCAGAATTTTCTTAGGAATCATAGTCCTTCTACTATCTGCTTTCTGGTTCTACTTTGTTCTTCAGAAAAGAAGGGTGATTGGGCTATATTTACATATATCTTTTGGGTCATTTTGATATGAATTGATCGAGTTAATTACCGTGTAATAGTGTTTTGTGGAAGGAAAATGTGTTTTGAAAGCATTACAGGTAATTTAACGCGAATTTGGAAAGATTGGCCTATTTTTGAGAGAATGCAGCTAAGTGGAAGAAGAGAAGCTGAAACAAGAAGAGTCTGCAGAACATGTCGTATGGGCATACTGCAGGAAAGAATGGGCCGAGAATCTGGAAGCTGGGCCTGAGTGCGAATTTCACTTAGCAATTAGGTCTGGACGCGACTGTGAAGAGTTCCACCGTCTCAAGGAGTCCTCCTTTTGCTAATTACCTAGTTGGATTAGATTAGGATTTTATTTCCTTGTTTAATACTACTCTATTAAGGATATTATTTATAGATTAGGATTTATCTCTTCCATATTCTATCCATAGACGCAGCAGAGCAGAGACGTATTCTCTGCAGATTATATTCTTCTTTCCAGTTCGTATTTTCCATCACTACAATTGAGAATATTTTTGCTATTCAGATTAGATTATGAATTCAAGCTAAGTTCGTTTTATTCTGGTGAAGATTAACGAAGCCCTAGCGTAATTATACTGTGAGATCTAATTGCTTTTCTATTTTAATTAATTGCATGCATCTATTATTCTCGATATGTAAAGTCGTTAATTGTTTCGACTTTGCTAGATAGTCGTGAATATTTAGTAGATCAAAATTAATTAGTAGCCAATTAAACCGGCCATCCGTAATTGTGGTTTAAGTTTAATTAGTAGTAAAACGGTTCTTCAGAACCAGGGGAATAACAGTCTTAATTCAACGGTCCTGTGTCAGAGTCTGTTAATTATGAATCGGGTTCCTCTAGAACTTAAGGTTGTCGGCCCATTAAAACTATAGAGCGTCTCTTACGGTTGTCAGTCGATTAGGGAAATAATTGGTGAAGCGTCTTCATGATTATCGAGAAACTACGGAGAAATTAGGCTGCGTCAGTAAGCGTCTTCGGTGGCTATAACTGATTTGCATGAATTAATTGGAAATATCCTTGCATCGAGGAACGATATAATTAAGCTATGGTGGAGTTAATTGGAAACCGGAATACATTTTATAATCTAGTAATCGTTAAATCTCTGTTTTTATTGTTTATTTTCATTCTTTACTTTACAACAACAAGTTTTGTGGGGAAAGTTTAGTTTATGCAGATTGGAAGTTCAGAGTAATTCTTACCGGTCTTTTGGGAGACGATCTCGCTCATCACTGTACTGTGCAGTAAGGGCATACTGACTGCTGTCGAGAAATTTATTTTTGGTGTAAAACGACGCACCAAAGGCTGATCAAAATGAGACAACAATATTTTCATCAAAATAGAGGCATGTTGTTGCAAGAAAAACTCCGTGGAAGAGACATATCTACAGACACGGCTAAAATTTACAGTGAATTGGAGCTGAAAAGGGCAACCAACAACTTCCACGATTATTCACTACAAGTTTATGCAAAAATTAAATAAACAAGAAGTTCATTTACAAAATCCAAATTAGAAAAATAGGGCAACAAGAATCGAGGCACAAACTCTTCACATACATTGTCTCCAACAATACCCAATTTCCCCTTCAAAAAATTAAGCTTAAGAAAATCAAGAAATCGCTATTTCGCACATAAAAAAGAAGATTGATAATAAACATATTTCCATCTAGAAATTTAACTATTTTCAAATTTTAGCAAAACCCACCTTTGTTATCTACATCGGAGGTCTGCACTCCACCAGTCACTAGCTTGAAGCTGTTGCCGCTGCAGCGTCGGAGGTCGGTGACTAGTTGGTGGCTTGAAGTTTCTGCCGATGCGTCAAAGTTGGACTGTCGGAGGTCATCGGTGGAGAGGCGGCAGTGAAGGAGTGGCGATGGGCGACAAGGGATGGTTTGGGTGCAATTCAGAGAATTAGGGATTTAGGTTGTAATTCTGAATTATTAATTCATGTGTTGTATCTCACTTCTTATTTTTATTAAAATTTGGGGAAAAAATGATTTTATATGTTTGGAGGGAAATATTGGTGGTAAGATTTTTACTAAATAATATGGTGAGAGGAAGAGCAGCGGGAAAGTTAGAAAATTTTCAGTGTAGGGCAATTTAATTTTTAATTAAAAAAATTATAATTAATACAAATACATAACGGACATTCATATCGGTAAATATTAGTGTTATATAATGTGTTTAAACATAACACAACGCATAACAGTATCAAATGAGCGTTATAATTGTGAACAATATATAACACTCAAAGATAACGTAAGACTCGAAAACGTTATATATGATTGGAGATAACACTTGTCTCATAACGGATTTTTGAAATATGCGTTATCTATACCAAAAATGCGCTCATACATAACGAATATTTAAAATGTCCGTTATGTATGAGGTGTTATGTATGAGCGTGTTTTTTGGTAGTGTTGAAATATCATGCTTCAATTTTCGACATTCAATATCACATAGTCAAGTTAGATCGTTTAAACGTCCACTTTGCATATATTAATTATTCGATCTCATATATTAAAATTAGGTGAGACATTCAAGAAAGCAAGTGAATGAATGAGAGAATAACTATATGAGAGTGAGAAAAAACGCGTTTAACAAAAAAAAAGAAAAAAAGAAATAAACAAACGCGTTTATATTTCATTCCACTAATACATGGATTGGATTTGTTGACTAATTTTCATTTTCGAGAATTTGATTTTAAATCAGTAGATGCTATTACTTGCATTTTGGTTTGCTTAATTGATCACAGAGAAATATATTTTTTTTAAAAATATGATTACAGAGAAATATGTAGATTAATCTTTCCATGTCTGATATATATATATATATATATATATATATATATATATATATATATTCTGTTAATTATGTTGAATAAATTATCAGCCAAAAATTTGAATTTTCGCTTGTAATCACAGGGGATAATTAGCCGGTGTTTCGAATTTTTTAATTAATTATATTTTACTTCAGTTTGAATCTCGTATTTAATTCTGTTAATACGTATTATGTGTATATTTTATAATATTATCTAATACAATTTTATAAATAAATGATATGACCTAATAATAAAGGTTCAAATTTTTAAAACGAAATTTGATCCAACTTGGCCTACTCTAATCTCTAGCACAAAATGAATTCTCACAAATTCAACTATGTTCATGGCTTTTTTTTTATCAAATTTGAAAAATCATTATATGAGGGTGGTGGAACCCTAAAATATATGTTATTTGTGATAATTTTCAAGTTTCCGTAAGCTTTTTTTTTTTAAATATGAAAATTGTATAACAGGAAAGTTATGATAAAGTTATGGGCAAATTACAGTTTAATTCCCAACGTTCGAAGGTTTTAACAAAAATAATCCAATGTTTTATTAATTACAATTTAATTCTCAACGTTTGGATATTCTAACAGAAATAACCCAACGTTTATTATTAACAATTTAATTCTCAACATTTGAACATTTTAATAGAAATGACCCGACAATTTATGCAAAAAAAACCATTTTGGTCATTTTTTTCGGTAAAAATGTTAGTCCGTTATATGAGTCTCTAGCTCACTTGAAAGTTAATGTGATTTAAATCAACCGAAATAGTTTTTTAGCTTAAAATATTTAGTCATTTTTGTTAAAATTTTCAAACGTTGGGAATTAAATTGTTAATATTAAACGTTGGCGTTATTTTTGTTAGAATATCCAAACGTTGGAAATTTAATTGTTATTATTAAAATGTTGGGTTATTTTTGTCAAAACCTTCAAATGTTGGGAATTAAATTGTAATTTACCCTAAAGTTAAAGAGCTTTATTAATTTAGGACCCGAAAAATAATAATCTATCAATTCATAACTCAAAGGATGAAATATATTAATTTTAGATTTAATAATTAAAATATCCAACACCGAAGTAAATTACTTTCAGTTCAGCACAAGTACTGATAAAGTTTAGGCAAAATTACAAAATGGCCTAAAATTAATAATTTTTTCGACAATTACCCCGCTAAATTATACGCTACCCCCCGGGCACTACCTAAGCCCCGTTAGGATGCCGACACGTGGACATTTTTTAAGAAATACTTTAACTTTAATTTTGATGCGTATATGACCGTATTTCATAAGAAAAGAGGTGACTTAGCTATTAGGACACTTCTACTGTGAACAGTAGCCTGCGGGACCCGCACTTGTATCGACAGTGTCGACAGAAGGATTGTTGTCGACACCTGAAAGTTTTTCGGCGAACTTTGCATGTCAGCACCGGTACGGATACGCAGTGGAGGCAATTCCCGTACTCGTGGACAAGGTTTCAGAATTTTTTGAAGAAATCCTAACGCTAAGTTTGGATATTTACTGATTCCGATGAGTGAACAATGTATGTAAATATTGGCGGATTTATGAAAATTGGCGGAAATTTTGAATTTGGTTAATATTTTAATTCTATTCTCTTCTCCAATGCGCCATTTCCCCCAATTCTGAAAATCGATTTTACAGTATCTTGTGCGAGGGTCGCCGATTTTGCGTTCATCTTGCCTCGTTGGAACGATTCTGAGAATTGGGTTGCCTTGTGGTATGCAAAGTTTCATTTTTTTGGGTTCCCTTATTTACGGTAGGGCGTTTTTATTGATTCATTGTTAGGGTTGTATTTATGCTTTCAATTGAAGGGTTTTTCTTACAGGTTTTAACTGTCAATGTTTCAATGTGTCGGTTGTAGTGTATGGGCACCCACATTGTGGTATTGATTTAGGGTGATTGATTTTGTGAATTCATTATGGATTTCGACAGCTTCCCCCTATTTTGATCATGAAGCTTGTTGGCTAGTTAGACGGTTAGAATTTCAGGTTTTCCAAAAAAATATCATTCTATTTTGCGGCGCCCTAGTTAACGAAGCGTTTATATTGAGTGGTAAATTGCGTGGGTTTGATGGCCGTAGTTGAATGCATGATTTCAGTTATTAATGAATGTGTTGGTGTTGGACTCTAAACTTTTTTCAGTTGTCATTAATAAGGTAAAATTATAGTCTGACTTGATTATCTTTGCTGATTACAATAATTGTCTATCGATTTATGGCGAAGATGAATATTGACTTGAATGTTTCGATCGAGAATGAGGCATCTTCTGAGGGTAGCACTCATGACAGAAAAGATGGAGAAGGGGCTGGTAGTGATGCCGAAGCAGGATGTTTGCTTTCTACAATGTTAATAGAATTAGATAATCGTTTAGAAATTGGAAATGATGTGAATAGTGTAGAGCAAGCATATTTATTATATTGTGAGTATGGCAGGTGCCGGGGGTTTAGTGTGAGGAAGGGTAACCAATACTATTTCTCTGGGACGAATGAGCTTCAATGGAAGGAATTTGAATGCTCATGTGAAGGTCGGCCTGATGATAAACAATCGAAAAGGAGAGTAACATCATATAGGAAACAGATGACTAGGAGCAACTGTAAAACGAAATTACGGATTGGGAGGGAGAAGAATTTGCAATGGACTGTTCATAAATTTGTGAAGGAGCATAACCACGATATGCTCGGCACGCATCAAGCCTATCTGTTACGTTCCGCTCGACAATTGAGCCATGCAAAACAGTCATTTGTTGAGGCCCTTAAATCTATGGGTATCGGAGTTAGTCGGGCAAGTCGGTTTATGGAGAACGAAGCCGGAGGGCCGCAAAATGTCGGTTTCACGATGAGGGATGCCTACAATCACTTGAATCGGGTTAGGCAGTCAACAAGGGTGGGGAATGTCGACGCTAATGCTCTGGTGAATTTATTTGCCAAGAAATCGAACATTGAGCCTTTCTTTTATTGGAACGTACAACTAGATGATGAGGGTCGTTTGATGATTTTTTTTCCGAGACTATCATGCTCTTATTGATTATGAGTGCTTTGGAGACGTGTTATCGGTCGACACCACGTACAAGACAAATCGGTATGGCCTCGTATGTGCACTCTTTGTCGGCATCAACCATCATAAGAGAAATGTGATGCTAGGTTTGGGCTTCTTGTCGAACGAGATGATGGCTTCCTTTTGAATGGTTGTTTGCCATGTTTTTAGAGCCATGCATGGGAAGGAGCCACAAGTGATCTTCTCCGATCAAAGTTAAGCGCTAATGAATGGGATTGATGCCACTTTCAAATCAGTGAGTCATCGGCTTTGTCAGTGGCATATCAGCCGAAACGCCCCCTCTCATTTTGGAAAATTAAACAGCAACAATGAATTCAAGCAGCAGTGGTATCACTGCATGCGTGGGGTGGAGACGGATGATAAGTTTGAGGAGTGTTGGGGTTCCATGATCACTAACTATGCCCTCAATGATCATAGTTGGTTCTCCAATATGTACAGGTTGAAAAAGAGGTGGGCGTCGGTGTTCACGAACACCTCCTTCAGCGCGGGTCTTCTTGCGACCTCTTGTAGTGAGGTTACGAACAAGGTATTGAAGGACCTCTGCTCGGCGAGTTCCACTTTGACTGAATTTGTTGATAAGTACGAGCAGGTCCTGCATGATTGGCGTACAAAAGAGAGTGCCGACGATGCTCTCAACATGGGTTCACCGGGACAATTCATGAACAATAACCTATTGTTGTCTCAAGCAGCATAAGTGTACACAAGGAACGTGTATAAGGCATTCGAGTCGCAATTTTCCCTTGCCACTAGCGTAGTAATAATCGAGAAACCAGCCAATGATGTCGGCAGTGTTGATTTGCAGTTTAAGGTCGCCTCGCAACCCCTCATGTCGAGGATTCGGGTTGTCCAGTACAACAGTGAATCGAAAGGGGCCCTCTGTAGCTGCCATATGTATGAGACTGAAGGAGTTCTATGTCGGCACATACTTAGAATTTATATTCACATGGTTGTGACTAGGCTGCTAATGAAGACTCAAATTCGTGCTTTTTCCTTTATCTTTTTACACCCTTTTTAAGTGTTTAGTATAGAGTCTAGTCTAATTTTGGGGGTAAAGCTGATTGCAGGAGGTTGAGGGCACAAAACCACCACAATAGGCACAGACAGGTGCTATTTATGCTGAGGGCACAAAGGACTGATTTGCCTGCCGAGGACCCAGTCAAAGTTGTTGCGAGAATTGCGCAACAAGATCGCGAGACAGTTCCTATATGCACGTGGAGGTGATGTGGCGGTCAGTTCCGAGTCTTGGGGAGGTCTACACACGTTGGGAAGGAAGTGGGGACATCAGAAAGCTGTTGGAGACGCTAGGGTTTGTTGCTATCCCTCCTAAATTCAAGGAAGAACGTTGAGCATGAAATGAGGAAGTGGAGGAGTGCAAGAACCCCTGCGTGGGTGAGATCTGGGCTGCTTGAAGCCTTAATTCAGTTGCTATAAATACTTTTATCTGTTTTCATATGAGTGTGTCGGTTTTTGCACCTCAAGATACAATTTCCCGTTTTCATATTTAGTTTATTTGCTGGATAATCTATCTGCCTGAAGCTGGCGATTTGCCCGCGGAGAGGTAGTTCAGTTGTTTTTGTTGGCAAAACTGGGGTTGGGCCCAGAAGTTAATCAAGTTATTTCCTTTCCAAGTAAGATGTCTTTTATCATTTCTTTTACTTTCGTTTCTATGTTTAGTGGCTAAGTATCCACTGTTCAAGTCAAAGTAATGGTCTAAGGGTAGAATATGTGCATGAGGTAATCGGACTTTAAAGCCTTAAGGGTTCACAATCTTAACTTGTTTTTCACTTAGACATAGGTAAAGGGTGGTTGGAGATGAAAGCGCACATTTCTGATTAACTGGTGCTAGTGTTAGTTACGTGGGAGTGTATAGGTGACCCATGCCTCGATACCCGCATAGTAACAAGTCCGGGGGTGACAGCCTTGGTAGTTGAGATTGAGTAGTATATGCAGGCACAAGACCGTGTCAAACCTACTAGAATCGGGTCGCTTTTGCCCTCAAACCTGCTATGCTTACAAAACCTTTGTGTGATTCTCTCCTTAGGTTCCTGTATAGTTAGGTCTCTAGGTGCCGATCATATCATCTAGACGATATAATGTAAGAAGTGATTGGGGAGTGGCCGATCGTATCCATTTCCTATAACCGGTTAACCCTCAAAGTGACAATTACCCATATTTGGCCATAGGGATTCGGTTTTTGACCTTTCTGCTAGTGTGGGCACAACGGGTAGTAGTGGTAATTACATGTGTTTTGCCCGGGATTGCGCATACCTACCGAATGACTTGATGCTTTGACTTGAGCACTTTTATTACTGATATTTTCTTTTGTGATTTCCTTTTCAGCATTTAGTTAGTTTAAGTTTATTAGCAAGGTTTTTAGAGTGACACTGAATACCCAAACCAAAACTAAGAAAAGACAGAAGGTTAAAACACTCCTCGTGGGATCGACATCCGTCTTCACTAGCTATACTAGCCGTTGAGGGCAGATTAAGCATTTGTGGACCATTTGCCCGCAAGTGTATTTTGCACACCTAAACGACGGGTGTGCCAGCTGCCGACATGCTACATCATGAGTCAATGGTGCAAATCTGCGAGGCAGCGACACTTAAACGACATTGGAGACTATTCCATTGTAGATGGTAACGAGGTTGTTGATGAAATGGCCTTTGTGAACTATGTGATGAGGATCACTCTTGAGGTGATGCACGATGTGAAAAACCACCAACAAGGCAGGAGAACATGTTTAGATCGAATACGTTCTTTGAAGGGGGATATGCACGCGATGGTTAACAAGGGCATACCACATAAAAGGCAAAAAGCCAGGAATATGTCAGGTGCGAGACCTGATCGGGCTAATATTCAGGATCATTCACTCGGCAAATGTCGGGGTAAAACACCAATTACTTCGCACTGGAAGTGAAAAAAATCGAATCCCAATCCCCCACCCTCTGTTCCAAAGTGGCTGGGTACCAAAAGATTGTCCGATTATGGTTAGTTTCATGCCAAGATTGTCATTCGATAGTTATAAGTGTGGTTGTCACTTTTGCAGATGTCGAGCCTTCTGTTCAGAACAAAATAAACACCGAGCGATCTAACGAGTGAGACGACACTGACTCCGTGATAAGGCGGCCGATGTCGTATGATTACGTCCCTACGACATCGTTCGAAGTATGGTTTCTTCACCCTTACTCCATATCTGACTCCCAATTTAGATTAAATTACTAACTGCACTCCCCTAACCCATGATCATTCAGGACGAAGATGCAAGTTTGACTCAGTACTCTCGTGATGTTAATCTAGACGAGCCGCTAGATGTGTCTTCTTTATTTCAAGTATGTGCTCTAGCTATAAATCACGCCTAACGTTGTTCATATTATTTTCCATGTCCCTGTTATTTACCAAGATGATGAGAATTTTTTGAATTTGTCATTGGCAAGCCACTAACTGGACAGTCGACAAGCGAAGCTAGGGCTGGGCCCAGCAGATCTTGGTGGGTGTAGGCTCCACTAAAATTTGAGCATTTCCATATTGGCAGTGCCATCCAGCTCATGAATTCTTGAGGTAAGCCTACTTTCACGTGATTCTGCATTGTCTTTATCTGCCAAATCAGGTCCTACCGATACACGTAGCATGTAGCATTTGACAAAGGGACCTGTCTGCCAATGCATCAAACTGAGATTCTCGGCCGGATTAGATTCTGATTTAGACGCTTCACAAAGGTGGGATGTGCTACAATTTTAGAAAATCAATTGTTTGACATGCACGTTACCCCATGCAACTGTTAATGCATCTTTTATTTATGGTCATAACCCTCCCAACCCTAATTTCATCTCATTTGGTCGGACCTGCAAAATGGCACCAAGAGCGATATCACAAGATGACGTTTTCTTTGTAGAGCCATGGAATAGGTATGCCGAGCAGGTGGCCCTGCTTGAGCTGGAGCATCAGTACTTGAGTGGAAATTGGATCCCGGGGGAGGATGCGGGTAATCTTCATGTCATTCACGACGTCCGCGGACTCATCGAACAACAATTGGAGATTGCACTTTCCAATGAAGAATTTGAGCTTAAGGTGGCTCAGTGGGCGGAGAGATATGAGATGTTTTCATGGTTGCTGGACTTTGGACATCCTCGCTGCTACGACGAAGTCACCAACTTTGTCGACTTGCCCGATAGCATGTGGAGAAGGGTTAAGCAGGTATATCAGCCATGCACGTACAGACATCGAGATTATATTACCTGAACTATAAATTTTTTATTTTTTAAGGTACGGCCCGCGGCATTGGTGTACAATAACGAGGGAGATGAATTCTTCGCAATCTTGAAGGAGTTGTTTGAGGTGGATGGTCCTTCGAGTGGATCAAGCCCCGCATTGTTTGAGGCTGGTCCAGGTGTCGACGAAATTGATGCAGACGATATGGATGAGGACGTGTTTGCTCTGGATAGCATTGCCGATGTGGATGCCAACGACACTGTCGGCGATGCTACCGACATATAAGGGCGTTCCAGTGCTCTTTTGAGTTCCTTTAATTTTATATAGGAAGACTTATCTATTATGTACACATTTTGGACTGTACCACTGACACGTGTTCTTTTGATGACTTTATCATTCATGTGATCTTCCATGATCCTTTTGTTATTTTTGTCGTGTTGCGAGTTTGTCTTAATCGTTTGTCTTGTTACCTTAGTATGTGGTAGTCACTATCTGCGTATTTCTATAAATCCACTCGCTATTGTAGCCTTAAGTCACCAACATATTACACTTAAAGAACTACAAATGGTTTTACCCGTGCCGCTTGCACAAGATGATGTATTTTACAACAATGGGCCATGGAACAGAACCATGGAGTCGTTCTGTATGGGCGAGCTATATTTCTTTGCGCACAAAGGCTTCTAGAACCTAACCGACCCCGCAACTCACCAGACTTGCCTCGTGTATCTGCAGCAAGATATACGCCAGCAATGTGAGCGTGAAATAACAATCGGACAACTTCAGACACGACTTGAGCATTGGAGGAACATGTACGAACTATTTGGTTGGTTACTAAAATTTGCAGGGCCAACGCGGATGAACCCCATAAGTAAGTGGCTAGATCTCGACATGGCCGAGTGGCAGCGTATTGCCAAGGTATTTATTTGGTTAACTATTTATCGTGTATAGGCAGGATCATATTTGGTTTATCTGAACTAGTTGTCCCACATACAGATGCGCCCGGACGCACTTGTCTACATGAATGAGGGAGAAAATTGCTGGAATTTTTCCAAGGTGATGTTCGATCTTGAGGGTCACCCCGATATTATAGGTGAAGACCAACACAAGGATGACGTCGGGCTGCCACCAATCGATTCCGACGACGATGAGTAAAACATGTGTCCTCTTATGAATGTCGATGTATATTAGTATGCGACTGTCAATGTGCCTAAGACTTATTTGACTGTTAAGTTGTATTAAAACATCTATTTCTGTGATCTTGAATCCATTTACTTTAAACTTGGTTATAATATTTGACAATTTTCCCAACCTCGGGCTACGTGCCTTGATATGGAAGTCGTGCGAGTGTTGCTTGTCTTGACTAATTATGCCGTGTGTTTTCCTACTTTTTAATTATGTGTGAACTGCAATTGCAAGATACATCACAACTTAATCTTTCAATTTAGGACAAAATACAACATATATAGCGTCGGCACATTTTGAGATGCCTAACCAAAACACATACAAAAACATCCCATATTTACTAGTCATTGTTTCCAACTCCTAATATATCGACAGTTCTAATATTGACATATGCACACGCAAAATATTTAACACAATAAATATTAACCCCCTAGATATTTGCAAACCTACTAGACACATCTGTTTGGCTGGACCAACAGCTACATAAATAGATATATAGAAATCAGACAAATATTCAAATTTGATGGCTACGGGCGAATAGTTCGGCGCAAAATGCCTTTCTGTAGTACGGCCCCTTCTCTGGCACAATATCATCGAACATCTGACCTGTCAGCATGCACTCCAATATCTTCACGCAGAAAACCCCACAATCTGAGTTCCCTATTTGCTGCGGAGGATGTTCAAACCGCAACAACTTCCACACTTCTCTTAGAGGACCGGCAAGGGGCCTGTTCATGTAGACACCACTGTATTTGCAAAGTAATGGCACATTCCGCTGCATATGCTGAAAGGCGCACTTGATGTCAGACCAGTCCTTGCAAAGTTTCGAGATCGGGTCGAACACAACAATTGCCTCATGGGCGAAGTGTAGCATGTAAAGGACCCAATGATCTTCGAAAACATGCCCGATCCCATAAACCATGTCAACTGCCCGTCAGAGCTTCCCGCCCTGCTGAGGATAATTGCCGTCGACATAAGGGGTAATGCGATCACGAACCTCATCCATGTTCTCCAGCACCAATGTTTGCTGCATGGAATGAAAATTTGATAGCGAACGGACGCCATTTTTTAAAAAAAATCTTCATCGGAGGGGTTACAACCGCCGATCGGTAGTTA
The DNA here is from genome assembly GCA_026008535.1 of Perilla frutescens. Classification (NCBI taxonomy): domain Eukaryota; kingdom Viridiplantae; phylum Streptophyta; class Magnoliopsida; order Lamiales; family Lamiaceae; genus Perilla; species Perilla frutescens. Next base: position 45,740,073 of record BRKX01000018.1, read on the forward strand.
GTGTGTCTTTGAATAGTCACGTCGCTCGCGATAGAAGGAGGTATGTGCTTATAAAGCGGGTGTACTCTGTTTTCACAACATTCGACCATTTGCTTGGATTTTTTCTATTTTTTAACAACCTTTTAAGATTTTCACTGCAACTCGTCTTCATTATTTGAAAATCAAGTGTTGGATAATGTCGGCTCGTCGTGGAAGTGGGGCGCCGGATACAGATGCGTCGTCGTCGGGTGGAGGAAGGGCACGCACAAGAAAAACTATCAAGGGTAAGTCTCTGTTTTCGATTTTAAAATTTATCTATGAAATTTATGTGGTATGTGTTCTAAGGTGCCTTATTTTCGCCTATTTTAGTTTGGTTTGACGATTTCCATTGTTTACGCACGGTTAAGGTTTTCCTTAGAAACACTTATGTGGGTGAACTTGAAGTTGGCACTCCTTAACTTATGCTCTATTTTTGAACTTGCATTGTTCTGTCGTCGAGTTGAATTTGCCTTAAAGGCTCTGCCTTTGGTGCAAGGTCTAGATGTTTATACATTTTTGAAAGTGGTATGCAAATTCTTTGAGTGCGTAGTAGCAATTCTTTGTTCAATGGCTTCACATTGTTGTGCATCATTCAATTAGATGAATTGTATCTGTTGTCCATAGAAAAATATGGGATTCATTGTTCACATGTTCTTAATTTGCTCCTTCCGTGAATCTGCCAGAGTGCACGTACATTCATTGTCTAGATAAAAGTGAATGTTCTTAGTCATTTTTCCGGTCTCAGACTGGTGTGAAGCAAAGAGAAGGGGGTGGGAAAACCCTCTTTTAAGAAAGTGCGTGAATGTGCAGGTGCCCAAATATCGGTGCGTGAAAATTTCGGTGAAGTCATAAGTCAAGTACGTGGCCGGCTTAATCAGGATAATGTTAAGTACGTGCCCGACATTCAAGCGCAAGGGCAACTCCTTTACTTTATGCTGACTCACCTAGAGCTAGAGTTGGAGGTCCGAAACCGGTTATGTTTTTCAATCAACGGCCGACGGGTTAAATTAGGGCCTCAGGAATTCTATTGCTTGAGCGGGTTGCGATTCAACGAAGCGAGTGAACTGCCGGCATCGTCGGACATGCATAGAGACATTTTCTTGAGCAAGCCTTACATGAAAGCTCATAACATTAACAAAGCATTCGAAATTTATAGTGACTTGCATCGTAGTTCCGGCAGCATGGTTTTGAAATTGGTCATGCTACATATCGTCTTCAGTCTACTTTTGAACAGAGATCAATTGTCAAAATCGATTGAGCTCGAATATCTGCACCTCATTGATGACTACGAAACTTTCAACAATTTTTCTTGGGGGAAGGTTGTTTATCAATTCCTAGTCAAATGAACGCATGCAGCCCGAGCGAACATCGACCACTTGAAGCTAAACTCATCGAGGCCTTCTACAGACATTTGTGGATGCTCTTTCGTCCTGCAGATCTTTGCCGTTGAGGTGATGCCAAAGGCTAGCATCCAACTACGCACACAGACTTCCAGAGACGTTCCCTCGATTCATGCACTGGAGCGCCGATCAGTTCTTTAAAGCTCCTGCTCTAGCGCCGTTTTTCAATTCAAACGCACCAGATTCGACGGTAAAGTTCTTTCTTCCTCGGTCCTCAATGGCGTAGTAGGCACTCAAATTCATTCAATGTATTGATCAGTCTGAGGCTTGAATTGAAGAACGGCGCTAGAGCAAGAGCTTTAAAGAACTGATCGGCGGTCCAGTGCATGAATCGAGGGAACGTCTCTGGAAGTCTGTGTGCGCAGTTGGATGCTAGCCTTGGCATCACCTCAAAGGCAAAGATCTGCAGAACGAAAGAACATCCACAAATGTCCGTAAAAGGCCTCAATGAGTTTGGCTTCAAGCGGGCGATGTTCGCTCGGGCAGCATGCGTCCATTTGACTAAGAATAGATAAGCAACCTTCCCCCAAGGAAAATTGTTGAAAGTTTCGTAGTCATCGATGAGGTGCAGATACTCAAGCTCAATCGATTTTGACAATTGATCTCTGTTCAAAAGTAGATCGAAGACGATATGCAGCATGACCAATTTCAAAACCAAGCTGTCGGAACCACGATGCAAGTCGCTATAAGTTTTGAATGCTTTGTCAATGTCATGAGCTTTCATGTAAGGCTTGCTCAGGATAATGTCTCTATGCATGTCCGACGATGCCGGCAGTTCACCCGCTTCGTTGAATCGCAACCCGCTCAAGCAATAGATATCTTAAGGCCCTAATTAAACCCGCCGGGCGTTGATTGAAAAACATAACCGGTTTCGGACCTCCGACTCTGGCTTCAGGTGAGTCAGCATATAGTAAAGGAGTTGCCCTTGCGCTTGAATGTCGGGCATATCTATGAGATGGCCGAAGCATGTCCCCCGAAATGCATCAACATTACCCCGATTGAGCCGGCCACGCACTTGACTTATGACTTCACCGAAATTTCCACGCACCGATATTTGGGCACCTGCACATTCACGCACTTTCTAAAAAGGGGGTTTTCCCACCCCCTTCCCCTTGCTTCACACCAGTCTGATACTGGAAAAACGACTAACACATTCACTTTTATCTAGACAATGAATGTACGTGCACTTTGACAGATTCACGGAAGGAGCAAATTAAGAACATGTGAACAATGAACCCCATATTTTTCTATAGACAACAGACACAATTCATCTAATTAAATGATGCACAATAATATGAAACTATTGAACAAAGAATTGCTACAACGCACTCAAAGAATTTGCATACCACTTTCAAAAATGTATAAACATCTAGACCTTGGACCAAAGGCAGAGCCTTTAATGCAAATTCAACTCGACAACAGAACAATGTAAGTTCAGAAACATAGCATAAGTTAATGAAAACCAACTTCAAGTTCACCCGCATACGTGTTTCTAAGGAAAACCCTAACCGTGCGCAAATAATGGAAATCGTCAAACCAAATTAAATTAGGCGAAAATAGGGCACCTTAGAACACATACCACAGAAATTTCATAGATAAACTTTAAAATCGAAAACAGAGACTTACTCTTGATAGTTTTTCTTGTGCGTGCCCTTACTCCACCTGACGACGGCACCTCCGCATCTAGCGGCCCCCTTCCACGATGAGCCGACATTATCCAATACTTGATTTTCAAATAATGAAGACGAGTTGCAGTGAAAATCTTAAAAGGTTGTTTAAAAATAGAAAAAATTCAAGCAAATGGTTGAATGTTGTGAAAACAGAGTACACCCGCTTTATAAGCACATACCTCCTTCTATCGCGAGCGACGTGACTATTTGAAGACACACCAACTACCGGTCGGCGGTTGTAACCCCTCCGGCGAAGATTTTTGAAAAAAAATGGCGTCCGCTCGCTACCAAATTTTCATTTTGAGAAATTTACCTGCGCGCGGTAATATATACCATTCATATTACCATATCTTAAATTAAAATTCGGATCCGAAATTTAATCAACTATAATGGAACCCAAAATGACAAAAAATCAAAAACAAGGTGTACTGTTCATGGAAAGGCTTTACATTGGTAAGGTAAAAAGTTCTTCTCGATTGTTGTGCACCCAATGATGCAGGCAAAATGTCCTAATAGCTAAAAGGGGCGTATTTGTGCAAAAAGACACTGTATTTGTGAACATTTATCTGATTTATTTTAATTGGACGTATTTTCCCCCCCGGGCCATGTGTCGACATTGCAACGGACCCGGGTACTGCCCGGAGGGCATAAAATTTTCCCAATTACCCCCCTTCTTTCCCATTCCAAACCAGTCACAATACTAATTAAGTGCATACAAAATACATGCTACACACTTCTCTTCCTACTTGACACAAAAACAACCAAAAAAGTGTAGCCAACACAGATTCCACACAGCACAAAATGCAGATTCAACATAGGAAGAGAAAGTTTATAGTTATATGATAAACAACCAGCAACAGCATCCAACATTCACCTGAACTTCGACGTCAGTATCACCTCGCCCGTTTCTTGTAAGTTGTCGTCTTCTTTGGCTTACGATCATCAGCACCATGTGGAGACGAGGCCGGAGGAGCCGGGGCAGTCAGGGCAGACTTCAGAGCTGCTTCAATCAACAAGCTTGTAGTCACGGCTGCAACTTTTCCCAGAGCTGCAGCTATCTAAATCCAGTTTCAACAGAATAACGCATCCATCAAATATAGAATTCATCATCTGTGAGTATTCCTTGGTAAAACATGTTGGCAGCATAAAGAAAACACAGCAAAATTACTCACATAAAGTGATATTAAAGCAGAATGATCTGAAAAATTGCTTGTTTCAGGTTTGAAGGAAACCATGTACTAGCTAGAACAGGAATAGGTAAAGTATTTGCAGGTTGCAACTCCAAACTAAATTGTTATGAAGAACAAATAGCAGAGATTGAAAAGTAAAGGTGTGAAGTATAGTTGAAGATTACCGCTGCAATCTTTCCCCGAGCAAATTCCAGCTCCCTCATTAAGGCCTCATTCTACAAAAAAGAAAACAAGAAACCTTCCACATAAGTATGCAATCATTTATGAACAAGGCAAAAAAAAAATCATAAGATTGATGATCATTGCCTTCTTTTGCGAGTCCAAGTAAAGGCTTTTGTAGCTGATGTCGGGACCGGGATTCGGATTGGGACCAGGTATCTCCTCGTTTCTTCGAAAAATCTGTGGAACAAGGTGATTAAAGCCTAGATTTGTGAATATGGATGGGGAAATTTATGAAGAAAGACAATGGAGACAAAGTTATGCAACCTTAGACTCGAGATCATCAGCAACTGTAATGAGATAGTCGGCCTTTTCTTCTAAGCTCCATACATCCATTTCGGGCCGATAGTTGACTACTTGATGAACATGTTCCACGACAGGTTCTGCACCGAGGCTACGAGTAGGTGATCGCAAGCTCTTGATACGATTGGATCGTCTTGTAACAGCATGATTTTCCACATTCATAGCCTCTGTAGAATTTGAGTTACCAGCAAGAGAATGCAGTTTCTCCACACCAGATTTTGTCTCTTTATCCTAACACAAAACAAGAGTACAATCAATCTTCTAGTTTCTCTCTCTCTCTCTCTCTCTCTCTCTCACACACACACACACACACAGGCATTAACATCAGCACCATATTTGCAACATACATATAAACTGTGGTTTTTTATGCTTTGCTCCATCTGTATCCTACTCTCTATCTCACACACACTGAGAGGCATTTACATTAACACCATATTTGCAACATACATATAAACTGTTGGTTTTTTTTTTTATGCTTTGCTCCATCTGCATCCTACTCTCTCTCTCTCTCCCTCTTCTCTGGTGTTATAGTCTGTTTTAAAATTAGGTTTTTTTTGTGAATGAAGTAAGGCAAGGGAGCATGATTATAATCGCAGAAAATAGAAGAGATGAATCGTGGCCGTCCATTTGAATATGTGGGTCGCACAGGAGATTTGACTTATGCAAATGGACTCTGCTGCTATTTGCTTCGGTTCAATCAATGTGAATGACTGAAATGATCGTTCAAACCAGCCAAACTCGATGCAAGAATTTTTTATTATTATTTTTTAAGCAATTTCGTGGAGTGTCGCGTGAGATCGTTTAACAAATAAAAAATTATAATACTATCCGCATCCCATATTCATTTAACTCAATTTTCAAATAAAATATTAAATTTTATTTCTTTCATGTTCACAACTGTCAATAATTTAAATTTTGCACTCAGTAACAATCATTCAATCCATTATTCAATTAAATATTAATTTCTCTTTTTTTCAATTTACATAAAGTATTTATTATTTTATTTTTTAAATAACATATTATTAATAATAATTTTTATTATATTTAAAAAATCATAATTAATTTATTAGATATATTTTTTAAATTCATAATTAAAAAAAATACACATACAATTATAAATTCATAAATTTGGGTGAAAGTAGGTTTCAAAATATGAAAAATTTTAGGAGTTGTGATAATAATTTGGGTGATTGGATCCATAACTTAAAATGAAGAAGAAATGTGAGATTGAGAATTTAGTGAAATAAGATATGTGAGAAAAAGAAAGTCTAGTTGTTTGTAAAAATATACAAATATTAGGCACTATTTATAGAGGAAAAAAACTATGAATGTTGATATATTTTTTATTTTTTATAATTATATAAATTATTTATATTTTAAATTAATATATATAAAATTAAGTGACACTCAATCAGAGAGTGCCACGTGTGCATGAAATCGATGGCAACCTCAAGTCGGATAGCCGACCAGGTCGGCTAATTACCATGACATTCTCTCTTTTTTTTATAAAGTTGTTTGGATGTCACTGCTGGGAATGGTCTAAATTAAAATGTATTATTCTATATGAGTTTGAATTTAAATATTCACTCGTCTTATAAAAAAATTGACTCGTAAAACTATCTAACAAGAGGATTCTTTGTCCAATTCATTTCGTTCCCTGAAGAGTAAAAATAAAAAAAACCTCATATAATAAATAGTTAAGGAAGTTCCTTTTATTATGTTCAAATTAATGAAAATTACAATTTCCGTTGATTGTAACTACATGTTCAAATTAATGAAAAATAAAAAACCTCATTTAATAAATAGTTAAGGAGATAAAATGATTTTTTTGATTATTTTTGCTGTACAAAAAGATAATTTCAACATCTCTATTAAATATAAATATTTTTACTCCCTCGATCCTATAACTGTACTCCATTATTCCTTTTTCATCCATCCCAAAATTATAGTCCATTTGTCTTATATATGTGCATTAATTTTTATTTTATTTTTTTAGCATACCCATATTTAATATTCTTTGAAATTAAAATCTCTAATCTTTTGAATCAATAAATAATGGTATAATAGGGAAAAAAAAATATTTAATTTTACTTTTCTAAAAACATTAAATGAATTTTCTTAATATGTGTAAAAAAGGGAGGGGAACTACATTTCTGGAACGAAGGAGTATATATTCTATTTATAAATTATAGTATTTGGTCAAACTACTATTGCCTTCGTTCATGAACAAGTGTCATTCTAGCATTTTAATTTTGTTTCACAAAAAATGTCATTCTACAAATTCGAGACAAAAAATTCTCATTTTTCACACATTTACCCTCATTCAATGCATTTAAACATCTATATTTAATTGATGGAGGTATATCAATATTAGATCTTAATATCTTATTTATATTATATTTTGGATTTAATTTAATTTAATTATATTTAGATTACATCATCAATTGAGAAATTTATCTAATTTAGATTTTATATTTCTTATATTATAAATAGATAGATTTAGATTGTTATTATCGGAGTTAAAGTTTAATAAAATTGTATTATTTAAGTGCAGTTCGGTATTCTTGAATGAATCAACGATATTGTTCATGTGTTCTTTCGGGTATTCTCAGAGTCACCGAATTATACACGTTTCTATCTACATTAGTTGATATCCGGAGTCAGTCTACGCTCCGTTCGTTGATCCTAACATATCGATTCATGTGGTTGAATGATTCATGGCTGTCAATATCTTCCATGTTTTCTGACAACTTTTCTTTATGATGGTCCACCGCTTTTTGATAAATCTGTGGACATCTTCTCCAGCGAAACTCATTTTCTTGATGATTTGAGGTCCATGGGTAGTGACTACGCTGGTCCTTCGATCTTTGATGATAAGATGTTGTTCGTGCTCTATGACGATATTGAGTTGATATGTTATCATCTCAATTATGCATGTTCTGAGAATATTGTTACAAATCGTTTTCGACGTGCTTTTCTGAATTCCTATTAGAGGGCAAATTGTGTCAAACTCGGATGAATAATGGAAATATATATCAAGATTAGATCTTGATATCTTATTTATATTATATATTTTATTTTATTTTATTTTATTTTATTTTATTTTATTTTATTTAGATTACATTATCAACTAGGAAATTTATCTAATTTGGGTTTTATATTTCTTATCTTTTATGTTTCTCCTATATTATAAATATATAGGTCTGGATTGTTATTAGGGGAGTTGAAATTTAATAAAATTATGTTATTTATGTGCGATTCGCGGTATTCTTGAGAAAATCAACAATATTGTTCTTGTGTTCTTCCGAGTATTCTCAGAATCAACGGATTATACACGCTTCTATCTGTATCATTAACTCATTTAAAATATTCACACAAGGGGGTATTAGGTAATTTAATTCATTTATTAATTTGTGTGCGTTCATCCAAAATGACATTTATATAGAAATGTAGAGTGTATTTTTTTTATTGCAAGCGATTTTTAAATTTTGTATTATTTTTAAATAAATATTTATTTAAATGTGAAAAGTGTATAGTGAGAAATTTATCTCTCACCTTTTCTGAGTGAAGAAAAATATTAGAATACATGCTTGCGTGGGTTTTAGGCTATTTAATTTATTAATAGAATAAATATTTTTATTTTCAAAAAAACACAATGGGAGTGATATAAATTTCTCTCTAAACAAAATTTGTGTATGATAAGAATATGAAATCATAATAATAATATTGTCTACGTCATTTTCTATTTTGATGTATCTCATTACAACATATATGAACAAGTGTTACTTTATATACCGACATGTATCTGTTGTAATCTCTTATATATCATTTACTTTTCTTTTATGACAATGATAATTTATAACTGTTATCTGAAAAATGCACCAAATAAAAATCGTACATACTATAATTTATCCCTTTTTAAAGGATAACATAAAAATAATGATTTTCACACTAAGTAATTGACATTTCGTATTCGAGGAAAATATTGTCAATTTATTTTCCTTTTCCGTCTATTAATAAAGTTTGTTTATGATAGATCGCAATTAGGGTTAAAAATGGACCATATCAAGTCGGACTTTGCTTTAAATTAAAAAAAAAAAAAAAACTATTATAGTGGTATGCATCTGACCTTTTTAATGTAATGAGCCACACTTAAGTCCTTTTAACAACAGAAAAACATAAATGAATATATTATTTACTTTTTAAAGAATAAATAGTCTTATTTAATTGTTGGTGCGTGCGCAACACCCGTCGCGCATGGGCCTGCGTGACACACACGCGCCAACAGGTTAGAGGTGAATTTGAACGGGTCAAAACCGTTTAATGATTTGTGACCCGTTAAACAATTTGATATGAGTTTTTATCAATAAAAAGGATGGGTCAATATGCCGAAGCTGTTAGCTTTGACTAGGGAAATTCTACCCTAGTGATTGCGGTATTGCCTCAACCACTAATAAATTTTAATAATTTTTTTATTATCTCTATAATATAATTTTATTATTTTTAAATAATGTATTAGTGGTTTGGGTACTACACCCCAAACCAGTAGAGTAGAACTTCCCCTTTGACTATTCCTTACTCAACTTTGAATTTTAAATGAATCTTGAACTATGAACAAATGGTGAGTCTATTTTAAGTAAACATATAAAATTACTCTCTAAGTGTTTAAATGTTTATTATTTTATGAGTTTTTATTTGTGTCAAAAAAATTATTGTTTTATATATATATATATATATATATATATTCAAACACTCTCTCATAATTTTAACCATATAAATATATGGAGAGAAAATTTTATCAACTTTATAAAAAAATATAGGCGAATATGATTTTTATTAAAATTTCAAATTTTAATTAGTTGTTATAATAGTTTAAGTTATAATTTTTATTAAAATTTCAAATTTTAATAGTTGTTATACAAAAATAGAATTGTGACATGCTTTACAAAACCCATGTTTTGATATTTTCATTAACAATTTTAAAAGTTATAATCGATTTTATTAATATTTTAAAATATTAATTAATAATTTTAATAAAATATAAATAGTACACATACAAATATAAGAAAAATAAAGTTCTAGAGAAAAATAAACAAATAATAATAATAATAATAATAATAATAATAATAATAATAATAATAATAATAATAATAATAATAATAATAATAATAATAATAATTGGGAAGGGTTAATTCGTAATTTTCTTTGTGGATAGGTTGGGTGCCCATGATTGATTATATAATTCAACCCAAAATTGGATGGGTAAATTATCTTGTAATGGAAGGATTGGAATTCGGGCTCATCATCAATGTTGGGCTCCAATCTATTGAACTAATTAAATATATGATTCGGTGGGATAATTTTATCAATTCAGCCTAAACTATGACAACCCACCGAATCAAACACACACCAAATATTGTATAGTAGGATCATGTTTAGTTTGCTTGATTAGGCATGATTAATAAGATTATTCAACCCAGTCACATGTTTGATTCACTTAATTGGAGCTTGGTACCGAAGATAATTTGGGCACCTATCACCCATTTGAATGATAATTTATCACCCTGATATTGGTGGTGTAAATTTTCATCCAAATGACTTTTATTTCTGAGAAAGGTGAAATTACCTAACTATCCTCATCCTAAAGAAATTTTGGATCATTCTACCCTTAAATTTTGAGATATTTTCGAAGAAAAAGAAACCATTTTGATTAATTGTTCTTGTGCATCAATTAGTCCCCATGTTTGGTTAATTATTTTTTGTGCCTTACTTATTTTCAATTCTAGGTTGTTAAAACAATAATAAATGCAACTTTAACAATTATTAATGAAAATTTTATATGGAGGACAATTAATTTAAATATTCTCCTATATTTTAATTAAGATTTTTCAATGAAATTAATATATTAACAATCTATCCTAAATAATTAAAATGACAATTAAGCAATCAAACACATGATTACTTTTTTATAAACACCACAATCTTACTTTATCCAATTAATTTTATTTCTCTCTTCAACCAAACCAAACGAAACCTTATTAATATTATTTAATACATGTGATATATAATGATAATCAAAGAATCTCCGATCTCGAATTCTTTCAAGTTTCAACGATGAACAAATTATATTAATTGCTATTGAAACATCATGCTTCAATTTTCTACCTATATTCAATATCACATAGTTAAATTAGATCGTTTGCAGATATTAATTATTCAATCTCATATATTAAAATTAGGTGAGATATTTAGACAGTTTGGAGGAATATATACAAGAAAACAAATTATTTTTTGGTCAAATTTTTTTCATAAGAAACAAAATTTCTCTCACTTAACAAAACTGATGGCTGGCAGAAATTAGAAATGAAGAATCAATCTCAATTTCAAAGAATCTTGCGGCTGGTTGGCTTCAAAATTCCTAGACGAACCAAGAAAGCAAGTGAATGAAAGGGAGAATAACTATTTGAGGAAATACTAAGAGTGAGAAAAAACGCATTTATATTTCATTCCACTAATACAGTAAGACGTGACGTGTAAGCTTTGACATCAACCGATATCAATATATGACATTAAATACACGTAACATGCATTAATGATAATGAAACACGAAATGTAATAATAAAAACATCACGAACCAAATCCTCTATTTTCTTCTCAACATTTTTTTGGATCATTAATTTCTACTGCTGTCCACATCAACTGTGAACTATGGTCTATGGGAATTGTGTCACAAATCAATTTATGTCTATTTCTGTGGAGAATAAACCAACCATTTTGGTGGAAATTATATATGAAAAATTGATTCTTGTTTGCCATGTTCACTAAATATGTGTGGCCAAGTAAAACCTACAAAGATTCCATGCATAGAGACTATGACCCTTCAATCCGACGCTTTTTGCACCTATAAATCCACCCTCACCCCTCACACTTCTACTTCATGCAATTACCTTCTTTCGTGTTTTTCTCGTCTCGTTTCGTCTTCGTCTTCGTCTCCGTCTCCGTTGTGATACACCTTCGAAAACCCAATTTCTGCTTATCCTCTGTTTTCACTCTGTTTTCATCCATAGTGAAAAGGCAAATCTGCTCTGTTTCTCCCCTGTTCTCACCCTGTATTCACTTTTCATCCTGTTTTCTTGAAGTTATTGTTTCGTACGAGCAAAACATGTCTTCTAACTCGAGTGCCTTGCAAACTCTTTCACCCGAGCCACACTCACCGTTCTCGTGGACCCAAACCGATGACCAGAAAGCTGGTCGTCGCGACAGCAGCACGAGTGGACTAAACTCCACCGGCTACTGGAATTTCTCGCTACACCTCACAAACACCTCGTTACTTAACGCAAGAAGCCTAGAAATGTGCACTGAGATACTAGGGTGTGAAACTGGAACCTACATTGATCCGATTGCGGACAAATGCCCGCAAACCACGCGGGAGAGGCAGTGTTCCGCCACCATTAGGCCGCGGAAAACCCGAGAAATCTGCAAGAAAATCAAACACGTCAGCAGCTTCCCACCTCCACTTACCTCCATCAGCAGTGGCTATGGCATCAAAGTGCAGGCTCACCGCGGAGGCGGCCGGCTAGTCATAACCGCCTTCGCTTCCAACTCCGGGAACTCCAGCAGGATTCATTTCAAATCGGAGCGCGAAAACGGGAGGCTGAGGCTGTTTCTGCACAAGGATTATGGTAGAAAAACTGAGCAAGAATTGGTTGAAAACATCAAAGAAAATGGAGGGAAAGTTGGTTGCAGTTTTAAGTGTGGAGATGGGAGTGGCAGCAACAAGCTGACTAGTTTGCCAATTTGTGTGGCTTTTTCCTAGAAAGGATTTTTTTTTTTTTTTTTTTTTTTTGTGGCTTAGAGCTACTAAAGGGAACATTTAGATTATGTTTGCGGGGCCCATTTTGAGACGCCCCGTTTTTAAAAATGCATAAGATGTTAGATTTTATTTTATGTCGAGTTGCTAAACTATAAAATTCCGAAACAATGTTGTAACTAAAACTACAAAAAAATGAAGGAACCGTTTGAATAAGTTAGAACTTCTCTATTTCTCATAAATACGACTCCACGTTTTTATTTTTCTAGTGTTTATCCTTTTTTTATTTTTACAAATATTATGAAATCTTGAAAGATCATATATGGATTAACTTTTATAGTGACGGGTTCTCTGTGCCCGGGTCCCGGGATGGGGGAAGATAAGTTTTGAGAATTCAAGAAAAGGTTATAGCAAGACGAGCCGTTTATCATTACGATAGGTGTCAAGTGGAATTGCAGTGATGTTTGCAGCTGAGGCATCCTAACAGACCGGTAGACTTGAACCTTGTTCATGACCTGATCAATTCGATCAGGCACTCGCCATCTATTTTCATTGTTCAAATCTTTGACAACATGAAAAATCATTGTTCAACTAACATGTCTTAAAATGTTATAAACTCAACTAAGAATAACAAAAAATAATTAATTTTAGATGGGAATTGGGGTGGTAGTTATAATGGTACTAGACACGATGAGATGTAAAATTTTCTTGTTTATTTGCTAGTTTTTTTAGATAGGTCTATTTATATTTAGGCTGTCAAATCTTTTTCTTTCATTTTCATTATATTTTCTCTCTCCAAAATTTTCGTCCTTTTCGTAAGCTTCCCATAATCACAAGAATTTGGAAGTTGAGAATGACAACACATATAACCAACTATAAAAACATGTAGATGATAAGAGTCATCCACATTCGTTATCTTATACTCTATTATGTTTTAATATCGTATTTTAATTTATTGGAAACGATGACCTATACATTAGTAGGTATATTAATTTGGGCGTAGGTGCATATTAGACGGTTAACGTATTGATCAGTCAACGCGCGTTGACCAAAAAATCCATCAAAATTAGTATCATTCATAACAATAAAATGTATCAATTTCAAAGTCCAAAAATATCATTTGTATCATTAAAAATTATTGGCAAGAAAAAAAAAACTGTTAAAATTAGTATCAATCTAAACACTACATTCAAAATTTTAAAAAAAATATCACTTGTGTCCCTAAAAAGTATTATCCGTTTTGATGATTTTTTTGGTCAACGCATTGACCGTTTGATTTACATCTTATGTGCAGGATTATTTGCGTATTAATTTAATATGGTGGTATTACAATATATAAAATGTACATGAGTATTTGCGTATTAATTTAATATGATATTACAATATATATATATATATGAACAATATATATATATATATATATGTGTGTGTGTGTGTGTGTGTGTGTTGCCACATGTGTTTCTCATATTTATAATTTATGATTTATATTTATGAATTGTTCATAGTTCATGGTTCTTGGCCTTGGGTGGATCCAATATTTAAATTTCGACTAGATATTATATATAATATAGTCACGTGGCAACTCATGTAATAATGTCACGTAATTGGTAGCAAGGGAGTACTTTTTATTATTTTGTTTTAGAAAAAAAGAACATGATAGGCGCTTAAAATTAAGTTGTATTTTTATTTGTAAGATTTAATTTAATTTAATTTAATTTTTGTCTTTAATTTTTATGGAAATTGAATCATTGTACTTTTATTTGTATTAAAGGTGGAATTTTGTACTTGTGGTCAAAATTATATAATATAAATACCTAATTCCATTGCGAAATAAAAGTATAATGATTCATTTTCTTGTGGTGGGAATCCAATTTTAATTATTCAGAAGAACACAAGAAAACCTTATCCAAAAGAACATCGAAGGTTCACAACCCAAATATAATTAACATATAGAATAATATTATAATGACTAAATATGCATAATTTAATATTACAATAGAGGATTAAATGAAAAAGGGATTATGTTTTTTAGCCACTTTTTTGAATTTAATATACTTTTATCATGAAATTAAAACAGACGACTGAAAATTTGAAAAAAAATAGCTCGTGAATTCTTTTTTCAATTAACCCTAAGAAAATGATTAATTACACTTCCAAACTTGATTTTTTAGTGAAATTTCACGAATTTTAAAAACATTACATGATAATAGTACATGGACTTTGAAAATTTTAACAAATCTAGGATGTGAGTAAAAATCCAACGACTAAAAGGTGGCGTGTCTCATCAGTATCCCGTGTGAAAATTCAACACAAATTAAAAAAATAACGTGGATCTCCAGCTCTTATTCTAAACATAGTCTCACTTTTAGGTCGCCAGATCTTATTCTAATATTAAATTTATTAAAAAAAAATTCAAAATATATACACCGTTCACGACATTTTCAAAATTTCACTAAAAATTCAAGTTAGACATGAAGTATATAATTACACACTTATAAGAAAGCATGAATCTCTCATTCTATTGTGGAGAAAAAGCACATATTTTATTATGGTATTAAAAGAATAAAGGTATAATTCTTCACTCATTAATTCTATGCTTGTATTAACAAATATTCCACCTTAGGTGGACATCAATTTGAAATGTCTCAATAAAGTCAGTTTCGAACCTATGCCAACGGAAATTATTAGTCTAAAAATATTTCACTATTTGGTTATGTGACGTAGTGTTGTATTTGTGGCTAAGAAATCGATGAGATCGAATCAAACCAACTCAATTTATGTCAAGGTATTTCGTGTGCACCCGTAAATAGCAGTTACGGATATTAAAAAAAAAAGGTATGATATGATTTAAATTTATGCATATACTCAATATATATTCGGTCCATTAAAAATAAAGGACCTATAGTTAATTATACATCTCAAATAATGTAGACCAATACCAATCATATATACTTAGTTGAAATCTTGTATCTCACTTTTTTAAGGAGATTCTATTTCACTTTTAATATTGTTCTACTTGTATTCCACTTTTAACTTTTCGGGCTTTTCACCTTTTTATTTTGATTTTATTTTTTTGGGTTTATTTAATAATTATAAATATGGCCAATTTTATCATAATTAAGTTATAATTACTTTTTTGTTTGTTTTTAGTTGTCAATTTATGAGTTAATATATAAAACTACAATCATACATACATACATACATACATGTAACTACACTCTACCTACATTGACGATATTTTTTTCAGCGCTGAATGATTCATGTATGGTGGAGGAGCGTGTGGACAACCGTGCTCACTACTATCCCCTCTAATAAATTTCCCTATATAGGTCAACGATTGGAGATTAAGTTTCGATCTAATTTAAGGTTTGAATTGAAAATCAAATAAAAACAGCTAGATGAATGTTTATCTTATATGTGTTAGCATTTTAAGCAATTTTGAGGACAAAAATAATCTTTTCATGAGAGAGAGAGAGAGAGAGAGAGAGAGAGAGAGAAGTGGATGCTTAAGACAAGGTGGGCCGTCAGCCTCATCTTGCCACGGCGGCGTTACCAATTATTTGTGGTGGTGCACCACCCTCCCACCCTTGTCCTAATTCCCTCCTACTTGTTTTTCTACGTATTTCAATTGTTCTCCACAACTATTTGACCACACCTACTTTCAATAAATATACACACACACACATTTTGCATCTTTCCTAAGTCTTGGGATTATAGCCATACATATATGTCCAACGGTGTCATCAATCTAATCCATTTCTTTTCATAATTGATGATGATCTATTTGGGTATATAGTGTCGTCGTCGCTACAAGAATCGGGTCTTTTATTGTGAATGAAGTGTCTACTGTGTATTTCGTACAATCATTATACAACACACACATATACATATATATCTTCAACGTGATAATGTCATTTCTATCATATTGTAGAGAATGAAATATCACACACACACACACGCATATCTTAATGTCATCTCTATCATGTTGTACGAAATGAAATATTATACACAACTCTATGAATTATGATCGATTCTCAATTGTGGAATTTCTTCATAATTGATGTGCAAGTGAGATTGATACAGCACCAAGAACCACATATTGTTGTCACTTAAAAATAATCACTCATTATTCACAAACCAAGTATTATGAATATCACTCATTATTTAGCTTTTTTTATTTAATTTTAATTGGGACTTCATAAAATACCACTTAAATATAACATGAAATAAAAAAAAAAAAACATGAAATTCAAAATATATTTCTTTGCTCCAAGAGCCAGTCGACCCTAGCCAGTTCTTGATGTGTGTTATCTTCCAAATTAAATCTCAAAACTTGACGTGCATAAAATATAACAAAAAAAAAACTATTAAATGAGATTAAAAATCAATTGTGAATTAAATGAGATTAAAAATAATTACAAGAATATTAGTAGTTGTTAATTTATCTATGAGAATTGAGAAATAATAGTTGTAGGCATGCATGGTGGGAAGATTCCCGACAAAAGTATCCATAAAAGATAACACAAAATCGTTCATTTTTTGCTTTGGGAAATCTACTCTATGCTGTCGGAAAATCCACAAAATTGTCTTCTTCTATATACTTTCCTTAATTGCATATTCAACTAATTATATATTTATTCCTATAAAAAATATTAACTTTATATACGAAACTAGTAATTATTAATGTTGTTGCGATTACATATATTTTTAATTATTTCGAAATAAAGGAAACTCGTGACTTGACATTTTCAATAAGCAGGCTGAATTGAAATTGATAGATGATACTGGAAAACTAAAAAAAAAAACCTAGTTTGAAGAGAGAGATAGATCAAGCTATTTAATTATACTACAAGAAAATAAGCAAATTAAAATTTAAAGAAAAATATTACACCAAAAAAATAATAATAATTGATTGGAACATTTAAAATTTAGGAATTCCGACAAAAACAAACCGCCTGATATTATAATGACGTGATATACTTTATTGGAATATGCTTTGAGGAAAAAAAAAATATTGATGGGAACAATAATTACCGTATTTATTTATTTATTTATTTTATTCAACTGCAAATTTTCAACAAGTAATATACTCCCTCCCTTTCTATATAAATGTCATTCTAGCTATCTAATTTTGTTTCAAAAAAAGTGTCATTCTACAATTTCAAGACATAAAATTCATACTTTTCTCATATTTACCCTCATTTAATGCATTCAAACATTTATATTTTGCTCATTTAATGTATTCACACAAGGGTATATTAGGTAATTCAATTAATTTATTAATTTGTGTGCATTTATCCAAAATGACAATTAAATAGAAACAGAGAGAGTATATATTACTATATTAGTATATATCATTGTTGGAAGATATCATAGCATTCTAACAATTTTTTTTTTTGTTTCTAACGAAATCCTTTCTAAAATATTAGGATTACAATCACATTTACTAATTTTAAAATTTAATTCATTTTTTGTCAGTAATCTTTAGTCACGCCAGATTCCGTGGCATTTTCTGTGGCATCTCGTGTGCTAAATTTTCAATTTATTTAATTTGTTGTGATTTATTTTAATTAAAAAATTTATTTAGGGTTCATTCTTCTCCAAATAGGATATATAAAAAAATTAAAAATAAATTGAGAAAAAATTAGTTTGACTCATAGAATGTAACACGATTGGACACATGAGATCTGATCCGATCTTTAGTTGACGGTTACGAAATATTTAAAACACACATGATCACAATTCCATGTATAAAATGAAATGGGATCACCTGTATCAATTCATGTTGCATCACTTGTTTCAACTCTTTAATTTAAAAAAAAAACGAACTCTTGAATAGGGGTGTGCAAATGGTTGCACCGAGCCAAATTAACAAAACTAAATAAAAAAATTATTAAAAAAATTCAAATCGAACCAACCAGAATAATACTCCATCTATTTCTGAATAAGTATCATTGCAGATGAATGCACACATATTAATAAAAATATTAATTAGATGATCAAATTATCTTATACACACTTATGTGAATATATTAAATGAATTAAATATGGTTATTTGAATGGATTAAATGAGGCAAATATGAGAAAAATGTGAAATTTTTTACATCGATTGTGTAAAACGACACTTTTTGTGAAATAAAATTTAAGTACTTATTAATAAGGGATGTCAATCGGGTTAACCCGTTCGGTTTCGGGCTAACCCGTTTTGGTTTCGGTCCTATTCGATTCGGGTCTATTCGGTTAAAATTTTCTTCGGGCTCAAAATCTTCAGCCCTAACCCTAACCCTTCGATTTTCAGGCTAGCCCGTCGGGCCAACATGTTTATGATTTTTTTTCCACGTGTATAAATTATATATTGATAATTCTCCTAAATAATCATTATCTCTTATTCTTGAAATAAACTAATACGTGAAAAATAAGATAAAATGAAAAGAACATGACAAATACAAAATTTAATTAAGTTCAAACTGTATCAAATGAAAGAAAACAAAAATAAATGACATGAAAATGACAATAATGTTCAATCATAATTTGTTCTTCAAAAAATAATCATTTTAAACTACACCACAAATCTATTTATAGCTTAATCTTCCATCTAATTTGAACTACAATCTTCTTCCACTTTAACAATATTTGAAGCCCTTCAACTACATGTTTGATTCCATCTTCAAAATATTTATCATTTATCAAAAGAAATAATAATATTATAATATTATAAATTAAATAAATTAAAACATGATAAATTATAATAACTAGTTAGTTTAAAGAAATATAGGTAGGGATGTCAATCGGGCCAACCCGTTTTGGTTTCGGGTCTATTCGGTTCAGGCCGAATCGGTTAAAAAAAAATTCGGGCCAGAAATTTGTGGCCCTAATCCACCTTTTTTTCGATTTTTTCGGGTCGGCCCATCGGTTTCGGGCTAAATTAACATCCCTACTTATTATGAAACAGAGGGAGTATATATAACTGAACCAAACCATAATTCTTTGGTTAGTTTGGTTTGATTTTCGGTTTAACCGAATTTTCAATGATTATTTTTATTTTTCCCAAACATTTATATCTAAAGAAAATAACATTCATTCAATAGATAACAGACGATATATTAAATAAGTAAATGTTTAAAAAACTCTAAAACTAGAAAATTGAAACTAAATATTAGAATTACTAATATTATTTAGGTATATAATACCTTTTAAATTTATTAATTTAGATATAATTAATATAAGAATTATAAATTATAAATTATAAATATAGTATACATATATTTTGGTTGGTTCGATTTTAATTAAAATATTTTTTTACTTAAACTAAAATCGAACCGAATTATATTTTAATTTTAAATTCAACATCAAACCAAAATTAAAGAAAAAAATAATCAAACCAGCCGAACCAAATAACTTGATTTAGTTTAATATTTTTAGTTTTGATTCGATTTTACACACCTGTACTCGTGAACGTAGGCTGATTTTAACTGAACCATAAATCATGTGTCTTTATTTTATGCATATCTTGAAATTAAACCGTGAGAAATTCAAATGATTTGGACTATATGAATAATGAATAGTCAACACTCATCAATTTGCTTTGGGATTTCCATTGGCCGCAAATAGCAAATGTTTTCTGACTGAATATCTATTGATCAGAACAAAATCTGCTGAAAATAGAGTGTGTGTGTGGGTGTTGATATATACATACACACATGTGTATGTATAGATTAATTCAGTGTACGAATCAAAATCGGATCTTTTTTTCAGTAGCCTTAAATAGAATCCTACCTTTTTTCAATCTCTAGATTTCGCGACAAGAAAAGAGCAATTTATGAGGATTTCATGCACGCACACGCAATCTTGAATATTTCCATTTTCTACACATAATTCATGCTTCCATCATGAAATTTCATCAAGTAAAACTGCACTATAAATGGAAAAATTAAGAATTATAAATTATAATGGTGGTAGAAATAATATAAAACTAAGGGCGTGGACTCCTTTAAATTTGATTTACCGTCGACAATTATATACTACCTCCGTTTCAAAATGTTTGTTGTTTTGTTTTTTTTATCTGGAATTAAGAATTAATTTTGTGGACAAATATACTCATCCATCATATATGCCATAAAATCTAATTCATCTATATTTTCCTAAAAAATAACAATATTTTCTCTCTCCATATATTTTTCTCTCTTCATATATTATAGGTAAGTTAGAATCAAGAAATCTTGTAGGATTGAGAGGGTTAAAATTGGGACAGAGGATGGCAAATTATATAAAACAACAAATATTTTAAAACAAATAAAAAAACCTAAAACAACAAACATTTTGAAATGGAGGTAGTATATTTTTTTGACAGGGACAATTATATATATTAAGTAGGAGCGAAGTCCTCTTCTTTTTTGTCTTGTGTGTAAAATAAAAATGTCTCGAATTCGAAATTTGACGTTCTTCCATTCCCCAACTAAAAAAGGAAGTTTGAGCGGATTCTAATTGAGTCGATTATACATGGTGACCAATTATTTATATTAGATTTTGTTTTTTTAATCTAATGTATCTACTTAATTTAATTACAAAGAGAAATATAATGGTTCAATTTTTTCACAATAGAGATAAATTTTTTATCTATATTATATCTAAAAATAAGATAGTCACTATAAATAGTAATAATTAATTTTCCTGTCTAAACGCACTTCCTATAAATAAAAATAAAATATTTATTTATTAATTAATATTTATATTATATAGTTATTCAATACTGGATTTTCAATATCATATTTTTTTTTATTTGGCAAAAATACTATATTTTTATCAAAAATTATTTTGTTCATAAAATGAAATAAATTATGTGGTCTTTAAATTGTTGACTTATATGTGAATTTTCTAAACAACTATTTTTTTAACGATGGACCATAATTTTATGTTAATTATCATTCTTTTAAGTATTATGAGTAAATTTTCTAATATAATAATTTAAAAATATTTTAAATTTTTAAGCTGATTAAATATATTAAAATAATTCCAAATCCACATCAAAATTTCAATTGAATATATTTAAATTTTCAAATTAAATGTATTAATCAAGATACACATCGAGAATTTTAAATTAAATATATATACTTAAATTTTTGAACTAAATGTATTAATTGAACTTAGCAATTAATTATTAAATATATGTATTCCATTAATTATGTATGTATGTATATGTATGTATATATATATATATATATATATTAAATAGTTAATGCTTATATTTTTAGTTTTTCAAACAAAAATCATCTCACGTAAAAAAAACTTATAAATATTGTTATGCATGAACAAATTATAAATTATGAATCCCAACAATAATATTTCCACATTTGTTGATCATGTCTAAGTTGAGATCAAGTGCAATATTTAGATATTTAATATTATTATTTTAATATTAAATATTAAATATATGTTAAATTTATAGATTTGAATTAAGTTATATATATTAAATAGTTCAAATGAAATATTTTTTAAAATATTGATTTAAATTTCCTACTCTTTAATTGATTAAGGGTGTTTCTATATACACCACCTTTTTTCTTTATACACCACATTTATTTTGTGCATTACACATTTTTTTTTATGGGAAAAGGGTCTCGCAGGCCCCTGAACTTTTTGGCGCGGACCCACTGGGCCCCCGAACTTTTTTTCGGCTCAATTGGGCCCTTAAACTTTTTTTTTCGTACCTATTGGGCCCCTCCGTCAGGCCCCTCTTGACGGGGCCGTTAAATCGGGCTTAAACGACGTCGTTTTGCGTCCGTTTTTATTTAAAAAAATTCTAAAGTCAAAATAGTTAATTCCCGACCCAAATTTTAACATTACCCGACCCGACCCCATCCCTACCCGACCCATTCACCCTTAAAATTGGGGAAAACAGCCAAATTGGGTTAGGGTTCGCGATTAAGAGCGATTTTCATCATCCAATTCGTTTGATGCATTCCAGAAATCTTGCGTTAATTTCTTCCTCATCATCCTCCACGCTCAAATTCTATCTGTCTCTATCTATAGGTGTACGCCGCTCAAGTCCTCATCACCCGCCATGCTCAATTTTTTTCCTCTAATTCCAAAATCATGTTGACGATGCTATGGTGGAGCCATTGGAGGAGGTGGTGGAAGTGTATAGCTGGGAGAAGCAAAGTACAAAGCTTATAGCTGGGAGAAGCTCGATGTAGAAGAAAATGTGCAAATCTGCCTATGGATTGGAGAAGTTTGCAATAGGATTTTGCATAATTTTGTAGGAGGATTTGCAGGAGGCATGAAGAATGGGTCGGGTAGGGATGGGGTCGGGTCGGGTAATGTTAAAATTTGGGTCGGGAATTAACTATTTTGACTTTAGAATTTTTTTAAATAAAAACGGACGCAAAACGACGTCGTTTAAGCCCGATTTAACGGCCCCGTCAAGAGGGGCCTGACGGAGGGGCCCAATAGGTACGAAAAAAAAAGTTTAAGGGCCCAATTGAGCCGAAAAAAAGTTCGGGGGCCCAGTGGGTCCGGGCCAAAAAGTTTAGGGGCCTGCGAGACCCTTTTCCCTAATTTTCACATTTTATCTTTACGCACTACGATAAAAGTCATTTCTATCATTTCACTATGAAAATAAATTAAAAAAATAATTCAAAAGAAACTAAAAAAGAATTATTCTCTACCCTCACTCTCTTCCCTCCATACTACAGACCCACCTCCCTCCATCATCGTCACCTTTTTTCCTGACTTGCTACCTGTAACACCCCGAAAATATAGCAATTAATTTTATTATATAGTGAGAAATTTCATGAAATTAGAATCTAAATTATTTTGGATTAGTTAAATTATCTCCTTAGAGGCACTATAAGACTTAAAAAAAAGTATCGGCCTAAGTTGGGTATTCTAATTAAAATTAGAATGCATATTATATAAATAGAGATTAATGGGATCATTTTGGTACTAAGATCATCCAACTCGAATTTCAATTGACTTCTCAACAAAATTATTTTTTAGTTGACAATTTGAACTGAAAAATATTTCAAGCAATCCCAATAATTCTATCATTTTAAAGGATAATTTTCGGCCATTTGTTTAGGCTCATTTTCAATTACTTCTTAATTAATATACACAAATATTTTTTTAGTGGATCGATCTAGTCAATTGGAGAATATATGAAAGATCAAATTGTACCAATTTATCTAATTGTTCATTTAGATAATTATTAAACATCCGCTGAGCAACTTTGTTCTATTTAAAATTTATACGGCAGAGATTAGAGGATATGCATATATATATATATACACACACGCGCGTACTGTATAACTAGATGTATTTATATAATGATAGGTTGATTATTAAATAAAAGAGATGAATTAAAGAAAGAATAAAGAAGAATAAATTATATGATCAATCAAAGTTGTCCATTTGTAGCAGCTGTGAGAGGATGAGTGTTTTGGTAGTACACGTGTAGCCTTATGAACATGTGGATATATACATATTGAGGGATATCTTGGAGACAACAGAAGCAAAAGTCAAAGAAAAAAAAAGTGTTTATTACGTAAGCATGTACGTATGTTTTGGTGACGTTTTGATCTTAGTGGGATTGGGGCGTTACACTACCATCACGTTTCTTCCCCAATAATTAATTTTTTTCCAAAATAAAATAGAGAATGACATAGTTGCCATCAACACTGTGTTCCAATTCTGACAAAACTCTTTTTCAGATTTATAAAATATTCTGACAAATCATTCAATGTTACCAAATTTTAAAGTATTATCATCAACACCATGTTCCAAATTTCAACCTCTCAATCAAATATATGTATTTCTCCAAACATATGTGACAAATCCTATCATTGGAGAAGTTAGCGAAATTAATTTTTTAGCCCAAAAAATATACAATATCAATACATACATTTGATTTCATAGGCAATTTTTACAAAGAAAATAAATGGAGGAATATGAGAGAAATGAAGATTAGCATAAATGGAGAGAAATAAGAGAGCAATTGTGAGGGACAATGCAACGGGTGGGATCACTGGGGTGAGAAGAACGGGGTTATTTATTTTTATTTTATTTCTTTTTGAAGTAATTTTTAAAATTAAAAATGATATTTATGTAAATTAATAATTATGTTGTAAACTAGAGAGAGGCGATAGAAAATATGAATTGTGTGTATTCAATATGAGGATCAAATGCCTCTATTTATAATAGTACAAGAGATAGAGTTTTAGAGTTAGTAACTTGGCCATCACTCATATCATATATATCTATTAGATATATTTACAACAAATTATTTATTTTTGAATTAAAGTTAATAATGGTGTGAAAAGAAAATTTAGTGGTGTATTTAGAAACACTCATTAATTAATTATATTTTAAAAAATGAAGATCCGCATATAAATTTTTAAATTAAATATATTTAAATTTTGAATGGTCGAAACTCGAAATGTATTAACTAATATTATCATTTTAATGTTAGATAATTTTAAGATTTTCAAGTTATCATATTTAATTTTCAACTTTAAAGATGTTTTAAATAGTTAAAAGGGAGTTTCTAAATGCATCACTAAAATTACTCTTTGCACTACACTTACTCCATGCACCACTATTTTTACTCTTTGCACCACACACATTTACTACCCCTCACTCCAAAAAAATTTGTTTTACATAAAAAAAAACAAAAAAAAATGCTCGGAAACAAAATTTCGAACACGTTCGTCTTGTTCGAAAATATTAATTCGAACAACTCATACTTAGAAAAAAAAAGTTGGTTCGAAAACTAAAGTTTGAACAACCTTCATTTGTTCGGAAACTAAAGTTCGAACAACCATCATTTGTTCGGAAACTAAAGTTTGAACGACACTTAGAAAATTTCAGGATACAAATGTGTTAGAAATTATTTTCCGAACAAACTATGTTCGAAAATTAAAGTTCGAACCACTCTAATATTTTAGAAAAATTGAATTCGAACACATTGAACTCCGATTTTTCTCCAAGTGTTGTTCGAAAAATAGAGTTCAAACCACTCCAAAATGTTCGAAATTTTCAGTTCGAACATATCGCGATCTGAACAAAAAAAACCTCCATAACACTTTCTAAACTCGATTATTTTCGATCAATACACTCATACTAGCATCTAATACTTCTAATAAACTATTAGAAGTTGATGAATACTTCGATTAATTTATTTTCTTTTTAAAAAATTTTTAATTTTGAATTTGTGGTGCATTGAGTAATTTTAGTAGTATGAACAAGTAATAAAAGGGTATTGAAGTAATTTCATAATTATTTTATTTTTTCTTTTTTTCTTTTGTGGTGCAAAGAGTAAATTTAGTGGTGCAAATAGAAACTCCCTAGTTAAAATTTATATATTTTTAATTTTAAACCAAAATTTATCCCACATTAAAGAACAAAGAAAGAATATTGTATATGAACAAACTATGAATTGTGAGGCGGCCCAACAATGATCTCTGCAAATTGACATCAAGTATAATATTTGATATTTGATTTTATCAATTTAATATGATACATTTTAATTTTTTAGAAATTAAATATTTTTGAATTAACATTGAATTAAATATATTAAACAAATATAAATAAAAAATTTAAATATATTAATTTAAAATATTTTTAATTTTTTAAGTTAATTAAATATATTAAAAATTCAACATCCACATCCAAAATCTTTTAATGTGTTAAAATCTTTAAAGATAATGTATTTAATTTTTTCAATAATAAAGATTTTTTTTTTTCTATCATTCTTCATTTGTGTGTGTGCACGCGTGTATAGATCTGTGAAGTTCTAAAGTTACACATCAATTATCAGGACTATAATGTTTTATTTCTCCACAAGTGGATTCATAAAGTTACATATAATAACATATAAAATTCCATTTAGATTGTCTTCGCCTAAGTATTTTTTTTATGATATATTATTACATATTGCTATTTTCATATCTCACTAACCTTACGTCTCTCATCAGTTATAGATTGAAATATTGAGATGTGAGTTGTATAAAAAAATGAATAACCATAAATTGAAACCTCAAATTAGTTTCACAACTTTTACTAATTTTCCTACATTCTACATTGGCTGTAGATTGAAACATTGAGATGTAGGTTGTTGTATAAAAAGAGTGGTAAACCTCAAAATTTTTACTTAATCATATTTTGAACAAAAATATTTTAAAAAATTATTCATGCCTAATTGGCCGATTAATTGTTGTCGAGATCATCTAGGCGGTGACGACTCTGCCTTCTCGATTTTACAATTAACTTGGGTATTTCCGGCAAGGTTAGAGCTACCAAAGTTGATTTCTCCAATAATGAAAAATACATAAATTATTTATAATTCAAAGGATATAATTTATATATTTATATATGAAATTCATGACTAAATATAATTTTATTATTATACATAAATATTTTTTAATAACATCCTCAGTGGTATACTAGTTCAAATAAAAATACAGAAGCCTAGAAATTCAAACATTAAAAGTGTTCCATTTCGGTTAACTTAATGATGGAGTGATATATAACTTTATTTTTTAAATTTAATTGTCTATTCTTTGTGGTCTGCACAAGAGCATATCTTGTCACAATAAAAATAAAAATTACGAGTACATAAAACCGAGAATATAATTTTACTTTCTTTTGCCCATTTGATTTACTCGTGGAAAATCATGGCTAAGTGCAAACGAATTCATGATCCACGATAATTTTTAAATTTAGTCAAACATTTGTATCAATGTCAATAACGAACTTTCGAAAATAATCATTAACATCATTAGAATTAAAAATGTATAATTAAGCCACATAAATAACTAAAGAATAATTGGTACCTATTTAGAACTCGTGCATTCCATATTTCCATAGTCAAGCAAAATCACGTTATTTAACTACCAACTTTCGAAAATAATCATGATGCTTAACCATAAAAGAGATGCATTTTTAAATACTAATCTTTCGTATTAGAGAACAAGCGGGAAACTCTATAACACGTGCTGGGGTACACGTCCCACTTCAAGGATCATTTTTCTTTAAACAAAGACGTACTTGGTTAATGTGTTGTGATCTTTACGGTGGGATGTATTACTCCCACACGTGTTATAGAATTTCCCGAATACAAACAAACAAATAACTTACACATTCCTGAACTTTCAACCACAGCGAAGACGCCGGTTCAGTCCATGCCCACACAAGGAGTGCCTCCATTTTTAATTCGTCGGCAAATGCATGTAGGTACTACGATATTTAGGTATCGGGGAGTTTCAGCAAGACCATGTTTCGGTTCATCTACACCCGCAATAACCAAATATCGGCCTTTTTGCATGCATTTGCCTACAAGATTGAAACGGGCTAGGTGTGGGGCAGTGCTCGATGGGGTAGCATGGATTCAACTCGAAGAACCATACCTGCACAAAGTTCCCAGTCATGATTGATAGTTGATCATGTGATTGCAACATCAAGTAGAAATAAAATTCAAGCCATGTTCAGAATCAATACATCAGCTGGCAGCTGCATATGTTTGCAAACCTAACTAATGATCCAAGCAAAATACTAAGTGGAGAGAAGCAATAAGAAAACTGACCAGCACCCATTTGTTTCTTGAATCTTCTCCATGAATTTAGCTCTTATTGCAATACAACTTTTTCCCACTTCTTCTCTTCGATGCCCATTCTTGAATGGAGGTGCATTCAAAGTAGCTACAAGGTCAGCGGAGTTCAAATGTATAACAAGGATATCAAAGGTTAATCATTTTATCGACTTTTTTGGGAACTTATTAAAGCTGCAGACAGAGAAAACCACTGTCGTGATTAGTCTCTCTTGTGTGATTTCACGAAATTTTATGTCTTACAAGGAAATAGAATGTTCGTGTAAGAAAGAAATAGCTTGGAAACTTCAAACAAAACCGAGAAAGGACCCTAGTAACAAAATCAACTAAGATCAAAGATGAGACACGAGATGTTTACAAAGCAAACAGAAGCTGGAACAATGTCAGGATTCATTTGAAGCTAATTCATTGGGAGGGCACAACTCGAGAACGATATTCTCCTAATGCCCAGATGGGAAATATGTTCCTGTACGCAGCATACGTTATCATACAATTCCGGTTGAAAACCCCCGAGATCTTCTGAAAGTTCAAAGGAAGCAAGTCAAGGGAAAGATGAGGTAATGATATCATGTTTCGTTTGTTTCTGAACAGTTTCTTAGTAATTATCATCTCAACTGTCAAGTGATCACGCTTAATGCATGTTCGACATCTTCAAGAATATAGTATAACAATGAGATAGATTCATTTGGGGAAGAAAAAAATAAAAAAAATCTCAGCTATCTCCATTTGCTAAGATACACCTTTTCAGGATTGCATGTAATTTTTCAACTGTTATGTTTAACTAGAGGATTAAATACAAAACTTAAAAACCAAATAGCATGATGCAGAAGTAATTCGACGTGGAGTAATCATGGTTTGTATTCTATTTCAGTTTCGATAGGGTGGGTCATATTCTATTTAAGGAACCCAGCTAGCCATCAAACACATCCTATCGTCTTGATCTAGCATTATAGTCAAGTGAGAAGAGACATATGGCACTCGGCAAAAAGAAAAAACATCGAACATATAGCATCCCAGCAACGCTTTTCACTCATTTTCATTAAGATTTAGCAGCAAATACTAAGAAGGAAACAATAGTAGAAGACAGATTAGTTTTCTTCAGCATGGAATATATGATAGTCTTCGAGAATTTTATAATCAACAGAACTACGAAGTTCATATAATCATAACACAGGCACTGCATATAGTTAAAACAAAATATGCGTTGAAGTCATTCAGATTTCAAACTTGAACAAAAAAAGGCAACTTAACAACAGAAATACTTGTTGCGGGAAATCTCCATTTTCACATTGCGAATTTATTAGGACTATTGCTGCAAGGTGCAACGGCAAGGGATCTCTCGCAGCCAGTACAGAACCAATAAGGAAACACAGCGTTAAATTTTATGACATACATATATTACGTTTGAGTTCTAAACATGAATCTATGACAGTAAGTTTGAATAAAAACTACAAAGATTTTCACATTTACAAATGTTCTGGTAAGTGCATTATTCTTGTACGCAGATAGTTGCAAATATAAACTAGATAAAGCAAATAGTAAATCAAACAAATAAATTACAATGCATATAGGTATTGCCGAAGAATATTACCTGTCCAGCATCAATGAAAGCCATCAAAGCCCATGCGGTATTTACCACATGAGACCGGTTACCTTCCAGATTTGAATACACCTGAACAGATAAAGCATTATTTTAACAATGCAGCAATGGTTGTTCTAAAACATAGTATTATACAAAGAGTATAGCATCAACACCTATCTCAAAAACTCAGCAAAAATTAAGACTAAAATTTTCAATACGGTCGTGAAATATGCATCCAACCTATTTTTCTTTCTTCACATGCTTAAAGAAACATTAAGATTCACAATAATCAAATAATTAGCTGTAACTTAAGTCCACAATTCCACATTTGTGGCAGCAAGCCACACTGAAAAAAAAGAGGGGGAAAAGGTTACATCTTACCTTTTGCTTTAAAGTACTAAAAAGGAAGCAATCATGCTATCAACTTTCGATAATGATCATGGTACTTAACCATAAAAGAGATACATTTTTTTCAAATACTAATTATTGGCCACAAATTCAAACATCGACATATAAGAAGATGAACAAATGATTGACATATAAATCTCAACCTTGTCTTGACATGAAAGATAACTTTCTCCCCAACCACCACAAGGAAGTTGTTTAGACAACAGAAATTCACAAGCTTTGCGAATGGTAGAGCTGTTACTGAAGCTTCGCCCAGCTGCTACCAGGCCCTTTATCCCAAACCATGTTCCATAAGTGTAGCAAACTGCCCAAGAAGCATACCTGCAGAAAAGACCCAGTCATAATTGGCAGTTGATTGCCAGGCCATGTTCGGGATTAATATTATTCATCAGCGGCATATGTTTACAGATCTAATTGATGGTTCAGTGAGTACAAGGAAGAGGGGAAAAACAGAAAGGAAAACTGACCAGGACCCATCTGCTTCTTGAATCTTCTCAATGAATTCGGCACTTTTCTCAATACAACGCTCCACTTCTTCTCTCCGATGCCCAGGATATAAGTTCTTGAATGCTGTTAATGCTTGAATAGCAGCTGAGGTGCACTCAACATAGCTACAAGGTCAGTAAAGTTCAAATTTATTAAAAGGCTACCAAAAGCTAATGTCCTAACAACTTTTTGGGGAATTTATAGCCGCAGATGGTAGGATTCATGCAAGCCAAAATCCCTATATGATGCTTAGTCTGTCTTCTGTGATTTCACAAATTTTATGTGCAATGAAGAAATAAAAGGTTCAATTTAGAAAAAATAGCTTGGATGCCAAATCAATTGAACTTCTCAATTCTTTTTCAATGACTTAGACGGTAGAAAAACAAGAAACATTCAGAGAAATTTTGAACAGGGCATACGCAGAGGTATCTTACGGGTAATCAATGACAATGTCACCAAAAGTTTCAGCAGGGTTGATTAGCTGCAAGTAAAACATATAGAATCACATCAATGGTAAGTCATCGAATTTGAAAAAAAATAAAAAATATTGCACAACAAATTAGAACGACCAAATTGCTTTGAGACCACAATAAGCAAAATACAACATGTAATTCCACGAATGGGATGATTGTATCATGCATAAGATACTGGCATAAAAATCTTTGTGTAATACTTAAAATAGCCATAAGTCCTATAAAAGCATAAAAAGGAGAAACAGCAGGGCAGGGCAGGGCAGAAAATCGCTCAAACAACCTGGAGGCTAGATTACCCATGATTGAATCACTCTTTTAGCAACAAACATTAAAACCTAAAATTCAGTTACATCAGGTTCAGCTCCAGCTAATTTTACTGCTTATAAAGTCAGGAAAATAAATCAATTTCAGTTTTCTTGGAGCATACAAGGAATAATTGCTAGAAGCTAGTCGGTAACTTTTACTCATGAAATAGCCTACCTCCAACCAGCTGTAGGATCTTGTCAATTCATACTTTGCGAATCCTCCATCTGCATTCTGCAAAATATGCCAGGAACATTTGTCTCGGCTTTGTGAAATATTCGCTCATAAAAATTTACTACCACTAATAATTTAGATGCAGTCAGGGAGGAAGAATAAAAAGCGCAGAAAAAAGCGCGCAAAGCGAGGCGCTGAAACGGAGCTTTTTTCCGATAGGCGCCGCTACCTACAGAAAGCGCATCCGAGGCGCGCCTAGGCGCAGCTAGGGTTTCCCCCCCCCCCCCCCCCTTTTTTAATTTTATTAAGTTATATGTTATAACATGATATACGCGATTCTATATTTCTATTTCACGCCGCGATTCTCCCTCCACCTCCACCTCCGCCTCGCTACCCATCCACCGCGCCGCTCCTCCGCACCGCCGCCTGCCCACTGCTGTCGCAACTCGCAATCTGCCGCTGCCGGCTGCCCAGGTCTTCTTCTTCTTTTTTTTTTTGTAGAAATGTAGAGTGTAAACTGTAAAACTGTACTAGACTTGTGTAAATAAGTTGGAGGTTTTTGTTTAATATGAATACATGATTGATGATTTGATGTTCTCTGTAATAATTGTATTTTGTAAATTGTAAAGTGTAGAGTCTGTTTTTTTTTTCTTCTTTCTAATTGATTAATTGAATGTTAAGATGTAGCTTGAAAGTTGAATTGATTAATTGAAATATTGAATGTTAAGTTGTTAACATACATAATACATGTCAGCTTGAAGCTAGGATTGAGTTTGGGATTTTATAATCTGCATACCATCTATGTTGTATTTGTATAATTGTATGTTGGATATATGTGAAGTTTTTGATTATGAATTGCAGCTCTTTATTATCAAATGGTTCTTGATGGTTTAAACATGGCATCAACCGATAGTAGTGATCCAACTAGAAAACATGGTATAAAGCGCTTGACATGATTTGATGCATGCGACAAGGTTCGTAGGGACAAAGCGCTTGACAAGATTTCAAATTTCTTTTATGATAATGGGATTCCATTCTATGCTGCTAACACGGATTCATATAAGGAGATGATTGAAGAGATCGGAAGATATGGTCTCGGATTGGTCCCGCCATCTATGTATGAGCTTAGAGTTCCTTTTCTTAAGAAGAAAGTAGATGATGTTAATCTTCTAATGCTGGAGTATAAGAAAGAATGGGCAATAAAGGGTTGTTCCATTTTATCCGATGGATGGCGTGATTCGGTTGCCAATAAAGAAATTATGAACTTTCTCGTTAACTCTCCAAAGGGTTCGGTGTTCGTCAGATCAGTTGAAGCTTCTAACATTACGAAAGATGCCTACACCTTGTTGAGAATGCTTAATGACATTATTCAGGAAGTTGGAGAATCAAATGTTATTCAAGTGGTGACTGCATCAAACGATGTGAAAGCGGGTAAGAATTATATTCTTTTTTGTTATTTTTTTTTATTTATATTTCTTTTCTATTATATAATATAATAATTTTATTTTCATTTATTTGTTAGGGAAAATTCTTATGATTGAAAGAAAACATCTTTATTGGACTCCATGCGCCGCACATTGCTTGGACTTGATATTAGAGGACATTGGAAAGCTTTCAAGGATCAAGAACGCCATCAAGAAGTGCATCTTCATGAATGGTTATATCAACAGCCATGTATCTCTTGTGAACATGATGAAGAGATTCACTGGCCAAAGAAATTTACATCGGCCGGCTATCACAAGATTTGCTACTTCTTTCATCACTCTTGCTCAATATCACAAGCAGAAGAACAACTTGATGAAGATGATCACTTCAGAAGAATGGAGTAGTTCGAAGTGGCAAAAGAATGCGGGAGGAAAGAAGATAGCAACTTATATCTTACAAGACACTTTTTGGAGGAATGTTTTATATGCTTTGAAGTTGGTGGGTCCTCTCGTCAAAGTACTTCGAATGGTTAATGGTGAAAAGAAGCCGGCTATGGGGTATATCTATAAAGCCATGGATAGAGCCAAAGAGGTTATTGCTAACAGTTTTTCCATGAATGAAGAACATTATAGAGAAGCATTTGAGTTCATTGATAGGAGGTGGGAGTGTCAACTTCATCAACCGTTGCATGCAGCCGGATATTTCTTAAATCCGGAGTTTTATTATGCAAATCCTGAGCAAGTTAGTTGTGCAGAAGTTGAGAAAGGCTTGTATGATTGCATCGAAAGATTGAATCCCAATCTTGAGACTCAAGACAAGATTATGTTTGAATTAGATGCCTACAAAAATGCAAGTGGTTTATTTGGAAATACAATGGCAATCAGACATAGGAATGTCAAATCACCAGGTAATATTTTATATTCTAAATTTTATAACTTATTTTGAAATTATCAATATTTTATATTCTAAATTTTTTAATTGTTAAACTCTTAACAGTGGATTGGTGGTCTTGTTATGGATCTTCAAGTCCTAACCTCAAATCATTTGCTATAAAAGTACTAAGCCTCACTTGTAGTGCTATCGGATGTGAGAGGAATTGGGATATCTTCCAACATGTAAGTTAAGATTCACTTTATTTTAATTTGAAATTTTGAATATGTAATTTGTTATTTTAATTTAATTTATAATATTATTTTATAGCTTCATACCAAAAAGAGGAATCGATTAGCGCAAACTCGGCTAAACGACTTGATTTATGTGAAGTATAATCGAACTTTGCAATGCCGATACGAGAGGAAAGACACCATAGACCCTATTTTATTAGATGAGATTGATGAAAGTAATGAATGGTTGATTGGGAAGATGAATGAGGACAATTCTAGTGAGGTGAAGGATCTTGTGTTTGAGGGTGATGACTTCACATGGAATGTGGTTAGTAGAGCCACGGGAGCCAATGAACCTGCTTATGGCACTAGAGGAGTATCAAAGACAACAAAGACAATAGCATCATCATCTAGAATTGATAAAGGAAAATGTGTTGCGTCAAATTCAAGAAGACTGTTTGATGAGATTGAGGATGAGGATGTGCTTGAGTACTTTGGGACGGAAATGAAAATGGAGGGGGAGGACATTGGTGAAGACAAAGATGATAAAGGAGATGGAGATGATGAATTTTATGATGATGATTATTAGTTGATTTGCTCTTGCTCAATGCTCGTACATTAAGACTTTTGATTTATATTGTGTGAATTAAGACTTTGATATTTTGATGATTAATTGTTGCATTTGTGTGATTTTTTGTTAATTTATAAGTGATATGATATTTTGAGTAGAGAACATAGTATAGATAAATATATTAGATTTTTTTTTTTAGTTTTGGTGCACCTCGCCTACGAAAAGCCCGCGCCTGAGCCAAGCTTTTGTGCCTAGGCTCTAGGAAAGTTTTGCGCCTTGGTGCGCCTTGCACTTTTTTAAACTAAGCTTGAGATTTAAAAATATCAATTTTCCTTTCTTTACTGGTGATCATTAGTTGATTTTGGGGAACTTGGTTAGCTTCCATGTTCTCAAATTAGAACAAGTCCAGTAATTGGAATTTTTTTTTCACTGTTTAGTATCTTTTTTATAGTACAAGAGAATATAGCACAGATATATATAATCACTTAAAGCTTATGCCAAAGCTACATTTCTTTAATTAGCATATTACATCTCTCCAAGTAATATACATAAAGTATGTCAAGATAAATTCTAAGCACAAAAACATAACATTTCATCCATAATTACACCACATTGCAGACTAGCATGCCCCACAATATCTCTCATTTGACTGTCTACTAAATCCCCTAGGATAATACAGACATTATTATTTTTTAATTAGTTTTCTGAAGATATAATCATATCAGTTGATCTAATAGGGAGAAAATAACTTTTTTCAACAAAATCACTTTACTGGTTATGTTATGTTATGTTTGCAAGAACTCAACAGTAGAAAAAAAAAAAAAAAACCCACTGCAACAATAATAAAAAATAGCTTAAGATTGACTTAAAGACTCAACAAACAGGAGCATATTCCATACATCAAATCTGTCAACTTTAGCATGTTTGAACAGGGGTCGCAATGAACCTGGGTTAGACTGAGTTTTTTGTAAATTCACATGTTCTGATTTAGAAAAGATGTTCTAGTAGAAATACAGAAAATTAAGTAGAATTATTATAATGCATATTTATACAATAGAACTCAACCTGCATTTTCATGCCATCTTCGGCAAGCCATAGGTAATCATAGATTCTTGGAAGGTGTAACTTGAAAGCTTCTGAATTTTGATCTTCCACCCAACAGCAAAGCATATTTAGCACCTGGAGTTTCATTATGAAGGTGACATATGAGAAAGTTGGGGAGATTATTTAACAATTGCAATATTTTGTAATACAGTCATTAGGTAAAATCAAAGAAAGAAATAGCCAAAATCACATGCATCAACTAATGTCTTCTGAGATATTTTTGCTCAAATCATTTGTTTTTTCACATTTGATGACTTTTCTAAATTTTCACAACTTCAACTTCCAAAGGAACTTCCAAACAAACCCTTATCAGAAGACACATTGCATTATTGCAAGATATTATGGCAGAATGATTTCATTTGGAAAAATATATCCTACTTTAATTAGATTGGCAATGAAACAATTTATGGATATGTTGGAAAACATTTCCTACCTCTTTATTAATCTGGGTTGGATGGGACGAACAATACTAATAAAATAAAGGCTCAAAATATTTTCGGATTATCTCTCTCAACCCAAAAGTTGCAAGTCTACCAATAATGCATAAAGAAAAAGAGATGAGTTTGTATCATATTCGATAACATCTGTTTACTTCGACCAAGGACATTTAATTCAAATTTTAAATTTAAAAACATTTAAATTATATATATTCAATATTAAAATGATAAAATAAAATATCAAATATTGCACTTGATCTTAACAGAAAGACCAAGAAACATGGAAAGACCATAGTTGAGCACTATAATTTATAATCTGTTCATGCACAACAACATTTTTTAGTTTTTCAATGTGAGATAAATATTTTTTGAAAAATTAAATGATATAAATGTTAATAATTAAAATATATTTTAAATTGATAACTTAAATACGTTCACTTCAAAATTTTAAAAATAATTAAAATTAATTTGATAAAAATTCATTAATACATTTAATTCAAACAGTTAAATATATTTAATTTAAAATTTTAGAACTGGGTCTTAATTTTTCTAATATATAATTAATTAACTTAAAAACTAAAAATCATAAATTAATATATTGATAATATTTTATTCCAATAGTTTATTAGATTTAATAAAAAAATTAATTTTACAATATTTATATTCTATAAATTTAAAATATTCGAATATTTAATATTTAATTGATAAAATTAAATATCAAAATATTACACTTGATCTTAACAAAAAGATCGAGATATCTGGAAAAACCATTATTGGGTCTCTGAATTTATAGTTGGTTTATGTAGAACAATATTTGTTAATTCTTTGATGTAAGATAAATTTTGTTTCAAAA
Source organism: Perilla frutescens (assembly GCA_026008535.1). Classification (NCBI taxonomy): domain Eukaryota; kingdom Viridiplantae; phylum Streptophyta; class Magnoliopsida; order Lamiales; family Lamiaceae; genus Perilla; species Perilla frutescens. Next base: position 45,777,200 of record BRKX01000018.1, read on the forward strand.
ATTAAAATAATAAGTTTTAACTATTTAAAAAAGTAATAAAAATGATAATGTAAATATTTAACCTTCAAAAATTTTAAAATATTTAACAATAAATTGATACATTTAACTCATAAATTTATTGCAAATTTTAAATATATTTATTTAATATTTTTAATTCAAAGTTATGATTTTAAAATATTGAGATTTTATAAAGTTTAATATTTTAATGAAATGTTATAATTGATCTCAACTGAAAGATCGAGAAAGGTGGAATGGCCATTATTGAGTCTTTGATGTGGGATAAATTTTTTATGAAAAAACAAAATATATAATTTCTAACCATTTAAAATATATTTAAGGGTTAATTGCTAAATAAAATCCCTACAATATTTGAAACTTGTAATTTACATACGACTTTTTAAATGTTGCAATAGTAGCATTTTTTTTATTGGTAGCAAAATCAACACTCCTATTTTTTTTATGATCATAATTATGATGTGGCAATATTTTTCCAAGTGTAGTTATTTATTTAATTTTAGATTGTTGAACATGGGGAGCTTTTATTGTGCAAAATTAGTTTTCTAATCTTCTGAATTTTTATTGGTGTATATTCTATTAAAAATTAAAAAGATTGTGTTAGCTCTTCTATGTGAAATAATTTAGTTTGTGAAATTAATATATGTAATTAAGTTATAACTATTTAAAATATATCAAAAGTTGAGCACCTACTTATGTATAATTCACAAATTTAAAAATATTTAAAATAAAATTGATAAGCTCAAACGTACATATAAATTCTAAAAATTCAAATTTTTTGATGTGGATCTTGATTTTTTAAAATTCCACACGTTAGCAAGATCATTTTTTAAATTAATTTTCATGTGAATATGTGTGTGTGTGCGTGCGCGCGTGCACACGCACGCACGCGTTGAGAGTTGAAATAATACGTTCTTATGAATCTTATCCAACCAATTTTTGATATCAACTTTATTATTACGATTGATTAAAAATATTGAATTTAAATTGTGATTTGAAGTGATTCTTTAATCTAAGTTATTTATCAAGTTAATATTGTCACTTTGTTTGACAAATTACAGCTACTTCAAATTAAGGCTAGTACATGTAAATATAAAAAAATTGAGTTTATATTGGTATAACCAATTTTCAATATTCATATTTAATTTGAAATTTTAATTTAAATATTAAACTGATAAATTCAAACACAATATTTATTCTCAAGTCTGAACTAAAAAACCAATAAAAGTGTGAGATGTGAAATTTTCATTATTGACCATTAGAATTTATAGTACATTCAATTAGAATAATTATCTTCAAAATTCGATGTGGGATAATTGTCCTTTAAAAAATTGGCTACTTATTACTTTTTAGTTTTTCCAACTCCGAAAGCATTTGAAACTTTGCAGACATTTTACTATTACATAATCCATTTCAAATAATACTAATTGAGTAAATTTGTGATGCGTGTAATATATGTAATTCATAAGGTTATAAAGTGAAAATATTAACATCATATTGTTTGTATAAATAATTACACTAAAATTCACGAACTCCGTCTGAATGTGTAACATATAATTTTGTCTTGCCTCTTGAAATGGCATGTCAGTTAATACTGAATGTTGAATTTGTAATATACCAATCCCTAGTATTGCTATCAAGTTAGTAAGAATTCCAAAAATTCAAATTTATTCATTCAAATTAAATAGCATACAAGGACGTTGCTATAATTTGCAAAAGATTTGTTGTATATTTTCGGCATCATTTCCAATAATTATTTATTTTTCAAAATATATATAATTTGAATTGAAGGCACAAACTCCAAAATCGAATTGTTGGTTGTTAGTATAATTTATTGAAGCGAGAAAATGACAAACTAAAATGGATAATTATTATTAATTCGAAATATTACAAAATACACTGTTAATAAATATTATTCAATATTTGTTGATGCTCAATGTAGGATACATTTAATTTTAAAATTAAAATAAATATAATTTAATTGATTAAAATATATTTAAAATTAAAATGTAAACACCTTTTTAAATTCATAATGATAAGATAAATTATTGACCATTAAACTTGAACACATTTTCAAAAATACATATTTAATTGTTGAAGTTTAACTTAAATATTTTAATATGTATTTAAATATTAAACAAAATAAAAATTGATGAGCTTAAAAATACATATATATTCTAAAAATTTAAAATTTTTTATGTGGATCTTGATTTTTTAAAATTCCACACATTAGCAAGACCATTTTTCAAATTAAATTTCATGCGAATATATATGTGTGTGTGTGCGCGCGCGCGTGCACGCACTCGCGCACGCGTGCGTTTAGAGTTGAAATAATACGTTTTTATGAGTCTTATCCAACCAATGTTTAATATCGACTTATTATTACGGTTGATTAAAAATATTGAATTTAAATTGTGATTTGAAGTAATTTTTAATCTAAGTTATTTATCAAGTTAATATTGTCACTTTGTTTTGCAAATTACAGGTGCTTCAAATTAAGGCTAGTACATGTAAATATAAAAAAATTAGTTTATATTTGTAAAACCAATTTTCAAATATTCATATTTAATTTGAAATTTTAATTTAAGTATTAAACTGATAAATTCAAACACACTATTTGTTCTCAAGTCTGAACTGAAAAACCAATAAAAGTGTGAGATGTGAAAATTTTCATTATTGACCATTAAATTTTATTGAACATTTAAGTAGAATAATTATCTTCAAAATTCGATGTGGGATAATTATCCTTTAAAAAATTTGTCTACTTACTACTTTTCAATTTTTTTGACTCAGAAAGCATTTGAAACTTTACAGACAGTTTACTATTACATAATCCATTTCAAGTAATACTAATCGAGTAAATTTGTGATGCGTGTAATATATATAATTCATAAGGTTATAAAGTGAAAATATTAACATCATATTGTTTGCATGCATAATTACACTAAAATTTACCAATTCCGTTTGAATGTATAGCATATAATTTTATCTCGCCTCCCGAAATGACATGTCAATCAATACTGAATACTGAATTTGTAATATTCCAATCCCTAGTATTACTATCAAGCTGTAGTAAGAATTCCAAAACTTCAAATTTATTTATTCAACTTAAATAGCATACAAGGTTGCTAGAATTTGCAAAAGATTTATTGTATATTTTCAACAACATTTTCTTTAATTATTTCTTTTTCAAAATATCTATGTTTGAATTTGAAGGCACAAACTCCAAAACCGACTTGTTGGTTGTTAGTATAATTTGTTGAAGCGAGAAAATTACAAACTACATTTCATAATTTTTATTAATTCATAATATTTCAAAATACATTGTTGATAAATATTTTTCAATATTTGTTGGTGCTCAATGTAGGATACATTTAATTTTTAAATTAAAATAAATATAATTTAATTGATTAAAATATATTTAAAATTAAAATGTAAACACCTTTTTTAATTCATAGTGATAAGATAAATTATTGACCATTAAACTTGAATACATTTTCAAAAATACATATTTAATTGTTGAAATTTAACTTAAATTTTTAATATGTATTTAGACATTAAACTAATAAAATCAAACACTATGCTCGTTCTCAAATAAGAGACCAAGAGATGTGTGAGAAATTCATTATTGACCATTATAATTTATAATATTTTAAAACAAAATAATTCATTTTAAAATTCGATGTGGGATAATTATTATTTTCGTTTGTGGTAAGTGCAAATGGGCGGGAAAATAAGAACTTCTATTTAAAGTAAACTTATTAGTCTTTATATATATATATATATATATATATTAAGATGTATTGTAATCGCCTAATATAATATAGATACTAGTCTACCATCCGTTCAATGCACGACGATAGATGTATACTAATTTAAAATAGCATTAAATATAGAACAGATATGTGACTAAATGAAAACATAAAATTCAAAATATTATCCATGATCAAACATTCCAATCGCATATTTGAAGTCCTATTTCATTAGCACATATTAGTTTTCAGCATCGTCAACAGTAAAAATCAACAACTGTGGTAGCATCAAATATTCAAAGGCTTACCTTAGTCTTATAAACAAAACTCAGTAAGTATCAAAAAGATAAAATCAATATAAATTATAAATGTCCCCAAAGTATAATATAAAATAAATATCATAAATTGAGAACATATTAATATTTCAAAGATTTTGGAAAAATTCTTTGTACACCACGTTTGTTGTTGATGAACTGTTGTTGTTGTCTTTATCACACACTAAGATCTTCAATCCACTACGACTTCTTACTCTGGAAACAGCAACATAAAGTTGACCATGAGAGAAAACTGGCTTCTTCAAAAAAATTCCCACATGGGACATTGATTGTCCATGACTTTTGTTAATCGTCGTGACATAGGAAACAATCAGAGAGAATTATCTTCATTGAAACTTAAAAGGAATACGTGGATCCGATGGCGTAAGTGACATTCTGGAAATGAAAACTTTTTTACCTGAGTTAGTCCCGGTCAACATCTCAGCCTCCAGAACATGGTTACCAAGACGGGTAACAACCAAACGTGTTCCATTGCATAACCCAAGTGAGTGGTCAATGTTTCTCAATAACATGAATGGTGTTCCAACCTTTAGATTAAGTTTGTGGTTTGGTAAACTAGAACACTTCAATCCATTGAGAAATTCAGGCGTGTGTACATCATTGAGAACATCAATAATTCCATCAGAGTTGCACGTGGTGTCTGAACTTAAATATACTCTACCATCAGACTGATTCATGGAAATCATGTAATGATTTACGGAATCAACAACATCAAGTGTTAGAGCTAGAATAACCCTTCCTTGTAGATAAGACAAATCATTTGGATTAGTTGATGAAGATGGATATGTACTGTTAATGATAGATGCAATAAGGTCACCTGAAAATCTGAGATGAATGTCATTTGGTATTTCAATGATAGCATGTCCATCATTTGTACCACCAAGAAGACCATCACATATGGCAGCTACCCAATCTGAAAATCTTTGTAATTCATTTGCTTCAACCTCAGAATTCATAGACTGCAATCTCATGTTCTCCGTTAACCTTAACACTTTTACATATCGCCATATATATGAAGAATTGATACTTGCATTAACAATATCTTGTCTGCTATCACTGGGTATGACTGGCAATATCTATCTGAAGTCTCCACCAAATACAATGGTTTTATCTCCGAAAGGTAAATTATAACGGGATGTATTACTGAATTGCATTATGTCTCTCAAAGTTCTGTTCAAAGCTTCAAAACAATGTTCGTGGACCATAGGCGCTTCATCCCATATTATAAGTTTACACATCACAAGAAGTTTGGCAAGAGGACTTCCTTGTTTGATGTTACTCGTTGAATCTTCATTGGGACCTATCGGAATAGCAAATCGAGAATTACAGTTCTCCCGCCAGGCAACAACAAAGATGCTATTCAACTGGAAGCAACATTCAATACTATGTCTCCTTTCGATCTCACTGCAACAGATAATGTCTTCCAAACATAAGTTTTACCTATCCCCCCATAAACAAAAAACACACCACCAGAATGTGATTCAATTTTTTCTATAATTGTATCGTACACGTGGCATTGTTCATCTGTCAAGTTTCTCAATAATGAGACATGTTCTAATGTTGTCTGAGATCGATCATAACGCAGCTCATCATTTATCATACTATTACCAATCTGACACAAGAATTCTTTTTCAGGATATGGCATATGTCATTGAATTCTCGAAGACTTCGACCACATTGTTGCAATATTTTTTCCAACTCTAGCAATGCATGATTTTTGATATGTTGTTCGATTAACTTAAAATCTGCCAAAAATTAATAAGATTTGAAAATAATTAAATATATAGGTTTAAAACTAAGAGCCACATCATTTTATGTTTACGATTATGTAAAAATTAATGGTTAAACAATAAATATAATTCTTGGAATGCAGAGTACTTTCCGCTGATTGTAAAGAACACCATCAGATAAATATATCCAGCAATTATCCTAAACAACCTCTAGTCTAGTCATGGAGTTTACGGTAAGTGAATTAGCAATCAAATGTCTTACTGACTGTGCAGAACCCCATCGACTTGCCTCAATAATTCCATCGATTTACTCTTTATCACCATCCAATAAACCCAATGCATAACATGCATCACGAAAAGAATTGTGTTGTACACCATTTATACATCTTATATCTTCAAAACATGTCGGTCCACGTACTCAGATAATACATCTCACCACTGCCTGGATGAACATAATAGATCCTACTAATAGAAAATCCTTTTTTTTTCTCGAAACCCACTCCTGACTTGACTGTTTCCAAACGAACTTAGTTGGAAATTCATAATATGTTAACTTCCTTGCATTTGGATAATTCTTATTTGCCTCAAACCATGCAAGGAACATACTATGACCAACATTAAGACGATTAATAACATTTTCAAGCACATCATTATCCGAGAAAAATATCTTCTGCTCATCGGGCAAATGAAAACTCAAACGCTCCACTGGTGGATCCCTATAGTGAATATCAAAATTGAATATCCTCCAAGATGCTTCACACGGGGAGATGTATCTGCAATCATAATACATTTTGATCTCATCCACTTGTTTGCCCTGTCTTTCATCATCAGCGCTTCGACAAAAAGATGATGTTACTCGATCATTTCCCTTACTGACATACTTAAATAAGTATTTAATGGATCTTGATTGATTGCACCACTCAACATTAATATGTCCTCCATACTTCATCAACAGAAACTTGTTGTGAGGAACAACATATCTATTGTCAAGCTCAATGCCATTTTTCATGATTGTACATCCATTATCTCTATGTCTGTATGGGTAGCCATCTTCATCAATTGAGTTTCTTTGGGAAATGTTTTGTGCATTTACCTTCAGACATGTAGAGAGAATTTTCTCATCGCAATACCACACGGTCCATGAATCATGAACTCACGTACATTGTTGTAATATAACTCATGAACTGACTGATCTGGGATCTCAGCTGATATTATGTGATCAATATCCAGGCCAAATGGACATCTATCTTCACTTGATAGAAAAATTAAAATATGTGCACGCGGGAGGCCTTTTTTTTTAAACTCTATGGTGTAAATAACTGCATAAAAATCATAAAAAATAAAAACTTATTATTGTGTAAAAATATTAAAAATAATATATATAATACTACTAATGTACCTGCACGCATGGTTCCAAATATTTTATTACGACAAAGAAAGAAGTATCATTAATTAATTAAAGTATCATTATTTATGAGGTGAAGTATTATTAACTCACATATGAGTATCATTATTTATGGGGTGAAGTGGAGTCTCATTACTATAGAAAAAAGTATCACTAATTGCAGAAGAAAGTATTACTAATTGAAGAAAAGTATCACTAATGGCAGAAGAAAGTATCACTAATTGCAGAAGAAAGTATCACTAATTGAAGAAAAGTATTACTAATTGTAGAAAAAGTATCACTAATTACAAAGAAAAATATCACTAATTGCAGAAGAAAGTATCACTAATTACAAAGAAAAGTATCACTAATTGCAGAAAAAACTATCACTAGTTAGAAGAAAAATATCACTGGTTGCAGAAGAAAGTATTACTAATTAGAAGAAAAGTATTACTGATTGAAGAAGAAAATATCAGAAAAGTATCACTAATTGTAGAAGAAAATATCACTAATTAGAAAGAAAAATATCACTAATTGCAGAAGAAAGTATCACTATTAGTGATGCTTCATTTTTTATTACTAGTGATACTTACTTCATAATTAATGATACTTCTTTGTTGTTAATTTAATAATTAATGCTTAATAATCGGTAATTTTCATTTTAATGAAAATATAACTTTTATCTGGTGAAGTATCATTAACATTGTTGTGAAGTATCATTAATTATGGATGAAATATCATTAATAAAACCATTAAAAAAATACACAACTTCTAACTCTTCGTAGTGAAGCGTGAATTGGAGTCGAAAAAAAAAATGTTGAGTTGTGCGTCAGTTTTGTGTTAGAGAGAGGGGGTGGGGTGGTGCGGGGGCAGTTTTTGCTGAAAAAAAAAAAAAAGAAACCGTGTGTTAGTTTGTGTTAGAGAGAGGGTGAGAGTAGGGTAGGGTAGGGTAGGGTAGGGTAGGGTGGGGTGGGGTGGGGGGTGGGCAGAAAACTGCCGAAAAAAAAAAGTAAAAAAAAAAATTAAAAATTGAATATTAAAGAAAAGAGGAAAGGGGGACATTAAAAAAAAATCAAAAAGAAAAGGGAAAATGGGGGGACCACTTTGTGGGTCAAATAATATCCGTCTAACGTAAGGGATCTGTTAGATGGTCTCATTTTATATTACATGATCAGAGAAGGAAAATAAATAAATCTATTTTTATTCTTAAAAATAATTTTACAAAAATACATGTATTGTTTAAGAAAAGAAAATTAGAATACATCTCTCCCTCTCAAAATATCATCATATACTCTCTCTATCAATCTTTTCATCTCCATATATCATTTGTAACATACAATCATTAAAATTATGACGTCAAATTTGCATGATTGATTAAATTGCATGAATATTGATTAAGGTAATTACGGAACGGTTTTAACTTAATTATAGATGTAGAATTTTTTATTGATTATTAACTTGACTAACGTAATTATGGTTGATTGTGTATATTGAAAAGTATATGGAATATAATCAATCTTGTGATTTCTCATTTTGAAGGAAACAAAAAACCAGAACGAACAAAATAATCGACAATATCTTGAAAAAAACATAACAAATACTAAAAAATAATGTAGTTTACATATGAAATATTATTTTGATATTCGTAACCAGTTAATTAAGCATTAATTATTTAATTATTTAGTCGAATATAATTATTGTAATTAGTTAATATATGGGAATAACTTTTGAGGTTTAAATTAAAAACATTAGTTCATAAATATATTTCTCATATACACACACACACACACACACACACAGTATATATGTTCGATTCATAGGATTTTAAAACTACTATATTAAAATAACATAAAATAACATTCAATATAATAAATATGAATTATAATAAAACTTACTGATTTTGGATGGTTGTTTTAGGCCGGAAATGTTAGGTTACTAATTAAGGCACAACTTCTTATTTTTAAGATATTATTAAGATAAGATTAAGATATTTGTTAGCAATAATAAAGTCCATGATTATGCAAGGGCCGACATGTGTTAACCATTTATATGGTATAACATATCACACCATGCAGGTGGGATATATAATACCATACATAATTATTAAAAATTGCAGACTACAATAACCTTGCAGATATTAATTAAAAATCTTATTATCGAATATTCACAAAATGTATGGTAACTAATTAAATGATATTTTAGAAATTGAAATTTTATACAGAATCTAATACATCTAAGCAAATTATATATTATTAATACATATATTTTTATACATCAAAATAAACATGATATTGATATTTTATACGGTATTCGTCAGCTGACCGAACCGATTACTACTCTGTTCGAGCTCGACTTGATAATTTTATCAAATTTAATTTGAGGTTTGAGCTCCGCTCATTTAAAAAATGAATAATTTCAAGATAATTTTTTTCGAATTGAGTTTCGAAGAGCTCGTGAGGGACGATGATATAGATATGGCCCTAACTGCAACAAATCATTAAGAAATGGGTGAATCTATTCATAGCCCATATTTTTCTCATTATAGCCCATATTTTTAAAAATATAAAACATTAATTTTATACACTATAATACCCTTTAGCCCCCAAACTTAAAATCATAATAGCCCTACTTATTAAAGAACACAGTGGCAGTTGGCAGAGAAAGCTTTTCTCCACGGAACTTCAACCCATAATTTTATGTTTGAATTTTTTTCTTTTTTTTGCTCCGAAAAATTGATGGAGTGTTGGATGAAATTTCTTTACTTTATTGTCAAAATAAATTATTCATCAATTTTTGTAGTAAAAATTTTGATAAAAAAATGGATCCAAGTTTCATTGATGAATAAAAATCAGAAGGAAATTGTTTGTTATACAAATTTATCAATAATTTTGTGGTGCTCTTTCATCAAGAAAGCTTTTTTCCTATCAAGAAAGCTGTTTCAAATTGATTAAAATTGTTTCTGAATATTCTTCCTCATAAAAAAAGAAAAAAAAAGTAAATGAAACTTTAACCGATGCTCCATCACCAGAATCATTTCTGACAGATTTAAAAATAGACACTCATACCTTGAAATATACAAATTAATTGAACATTAAAAAATAGAAGCTTTATCAAGAGTTTTCTTCTCTCTTTTATTGATGAACCATTGCTCTTCTCCGTATGTTTTTTTTTCCTGTTAGATTTTTTTAGTGAGTTGGGGGTTATAAGGTTTTATTTTAAGATTAGATTTTTAAGTTAAAAGGCTATAAGGGTAAATAAGTAAATTAATTAATATTTTATTATTTTTAATAATAAGAGGCTATATTGAGAAAAAAGTGGGCTGTCTACAGAATCACCCTTAAGAAATAGCAGACAGATATATTCCATCTCTGTGTTTGCAGAGACGGCCCAAATGAATTGAAAAGAAGCCCAAATAGGATAGGATACAAAGAATCTTCCTTCTCTCTCTATCAAAGTATCGTCTTCACGAAACCTCATCTTTTTTGGCAAAACACTTCAGAAGTATACAGAAATTAATGTATTCCAGAATATGTAAGCAGGTAATATTTCAAAAGAGAAGTGACTTCTTTCAATTGTTGAGTGACACCAACCAATCAAACAGAAACAATATTTTGGGAGCACGAAGTCCGAAAGCACACGATTGCTCGTGCAGATAAGCAGCAAATTTCTTCTGTGTCTTTCAAAAATTTCCAGCTCCATGGAAGCCACTCTTCTCAAGCCTCAACCCCTTTTCCATATTCAAGGTAAAATTTTTCCTTTTCAAATATGTTAAAGATTACATTTTTATTCTATTTCTTAATTCATAATATAAATGGGTGGTATGTATTGGAACGAATAATTTGCTTTTACTGCTAATTCTACTGTTTTGTTTATATGGCTTATCAAGAACTCATTATGTTTTGGCCCTTTTGCTTAAAGATTAATTTTTTATTCTTTTAATGCTCTGTTTTTTTGTTAGCAGAGAGTTGTTATGCTTGATTAAGTGCATTGTTGTTTGATTATTTGTTGTTTTTTCGCCTTTTGTAGGTGGGAATTCATCATGCAATTCCCAATTTCGCAATACAACATTATTCAGAAACCGCATACGGGCTAAACCAGTATCTTTAGAATTAAATAGAAAGCAGTTTTGTTCGTCTAGAAAGCATGTATTCTTGAAAGAAAAAAGGGGGTTTGTGTTATTGAGCTGTTTCCCGGAAAATTCTGCAGCTGTTCGGGCTGCATCCACAGAATCAATAAATTATGAAGAGTATGTTGATACATCAGGGAGTGGCCAAAGGGCTTTGAATGTGAATGGTATCGAAAATTCTGCAGTTTTGGAGCCGAAGCCTGGGCCGTTCAGGAATAGATTTTTGAATTTTGTACAAATTGGTACAATCTTTAGCAATGCTTTGGAATCCTTTTTCAAGAGTGAGATACGGACAAGGCTGTTTGTGACTGCCGTCTTGCTAGTTGTGAGTCGTCTCGGCTACTTTATTCCCTTACCAGGATTTGACAGGAGGTTGATGCCTGAAAATTATCTCAACTTTGTCTCGGGTTCTACTGGTGAGAAGATTATTGTCATCTTTATGTCAAAACTTGCATTGCCTATTGGAAATTCATTGTGATCAATCTTTTGTCCTTTTGTAGATTGATATAGTTTCTTTTACTCGCTTCTGCATTGTTATAGATTCTTGCTTTTCAAGTTTATTGATGTTATCTTGGCAGTTAGGGGATATCATATGCCTTTAATTTGGAAGATGTTGCAAAATGGGTTTCATTTGTATGCTTAAATTGTGGTAAGAGAATAGAAAGGATCACTAAAAGCACCATCATTTCGCTAAGAGTAAATTTTAGTTGTCCACTTTTAAGAGAGACTTGTACGGTTGTATCAAGATAGAGTCATTTTCTTTGGGGGGGAGGAGGTAGTTGGCAGATTATATATAAAACTTATGCATAAGGAAACTTCATTTATAAAATGTGAAAAATAGCTTAAAACATGAAAAAAGAAGATAATATCATTGCTGAAAGACAGGGGTCTGCAGCAGACTAGTCGGCCACTCGACTAGTGCCCATTGATTTTTGCAACATTAGTTATGAAGTTCTATTGTTCTACAAGTTCTTATTCTTTTTCACTGAATACAAAATTGTTTGTAAAAAATTAAATGGATATGGAACATTTTCTAAATTTGTATTTTATGATCGATTCATGTTTTCCCTTTTATGAGCTGCGCTGTTGTGGTTTATTAATTATTGGCTTGCTTTAGTTAATCACTACATCCTCATAACCTCTGCCTTTGGTTCTTTCACTATATACAGTTGAGCTTGGTAATCTCACGCCAGAACTTGAGCTTTCAATTTTTCAGCTTGGGCTCAGTCCTCAAATAGGGGCATCTATCCTTATGCAGGTGAACTTCTAGATGTAATTTTACTGCTAAGTGAAAACTTAAAACTTATCAATTGTTAAATTACGCATACCTTAAAAATGATCTAGTAACCTTTCAGAGTCTCTGTGCTCTGTCTGGTAGTTGAGTATCCACAAAACATCTTTTCCTACCAGGCTACCATTATTTATTTGCAGAGAAACCTTTACTATCTTCTCTGTTGTGAAGATATTACCTTTCAGTAGATTTGTATTACAGTTGATAATTTTCATGGATTCCTCGTATATCCCAAGACTATTGAAAATGCAGTCAAATAACACATTGCAAGAATATTTTCTCATTAATAAGTATGTTAAAGCAAAGTACACTTATTACTTAACTTTGATCTATCTCACACATCATGCTAATTACGGTAATTATTATGCAGATCTTTTGTCTCTTTCTCCCTCCCTTAGTGAAGCTTCGGAAAGAAGGCTTAGATGCTCAAGAGAAGATCAAGAGTTATATGTGTGTCTAGTTATTCATCTCAAGCAGTGAGACAAGCCCTTGTGAAATATTTTGTTGGTTTCAGAATATCTTTTAAGTGCAACAAAATGCTATAAGTGTTTATTTGTTTCCGATCTTTTTCAGATGGTGGATCTCTCTTGGCTTTGCAATCATACAGGCTCTCATTCTTTCTTGTTATTCACTTCCCTATTCTATATATGCAGCTAGTTACAGGTAATCATGAGCGAAGACATCCATTTTATGTTCTTAAGCTCCAAATTCCTGATATAAGCGATATGTTCTGTAAAATCCATGGTATAAAGAAACTCACCTGGTTGTGTGAAAAAGGATGCGGGAAGTTCATATATTAGTTTCAAATTATATAGCTTCTAGTTGCATGAGTCGGGTACATCTGTACATGTTCTTGATCTACAAAGATTATGGTCTCCCCATGTTTGTATCACATATGTAACAGAATCAGTTTGCTTGTAGGAAAGATGTTATTGTCTTTAAAATGGATTCTTGTCCGCTTTGGGTGGGACTAATTTGGCTTGCCACTGACGAGATTTTTTGACCACCAATATGCAGGGTAAAACATGTGATGATCACAACGTTGTATCTGGTGTGTGGTGCAATGACAATGGGCTGGATTTCTGACAAGATAACAGAATCCGGATTCGGTATATATTTTTTCTTTTGTGGATGTATTTATATGTTTCTGATATCTGCGTCTTGCAATTTACGATGTTTGGCCATGCTGCTATTTCTTTCTAAGTATTTTGTCGTTGCTGGTCATTTGACTTGCATTTTCCCAATATTCTGGAGTTTTTTAGAAACAAATTATCTAATTGCACCTAAAGCCCTTTGACTTATAACCAAAAGAAAGAAAATAATGACAAGAAATTAATAGGGAATTACTTTATAGTATTATGATGCTCGCCTGATATGTTCCATTCTTGTTTCTTTACTGATTCTTATAGCAGCCTTGAAATTAAATTATTCACATGGCTTAAAATGTGGTATACAAGTTTTGATCTGATTTCTAAACTGCTATATGTGTCCAGGTCAAGGATCATCTTTAATCATCTGTGTCAACATTTTGACGGGCTATACTGATACATTGTACAAGATGTTAGTTCAGCTCTCAGGTGAGTCTGCAGAACAAAGTCACTTGGACGTACAGTGCTCTCGATTTATAGCATTTTGGTTTTGCCTTTTTATTTTCCTGGCAGTACTACCGCACATCACATGCACCAATGAATCTTTCCAGTTTTTGTTTCATCTTAGTTCAGGAATTCTGTTAAATTTTCTTACGAAAGACTAAGATATACAGTATTATATAGGAGATGAAATTATTTGCAATTTCTCCGACCTATATATATTATTAGCTAACACAATTTAAGTTAATAACAGCATTTTCCCATTCTTGGGGCTTTCCACCCAACTGCAGGAAGTTCTACGAGCTGGTGGCCTTATGTTCTTGGTGTAGTAGGTGTGTTCACTATAGTTACAATGTGGGCAGTTGTTGTAACTGAGGGTTTCCGGAAAATCAAGTTGCAATATTATGGTTTCAAACTTGCTTCTGCTACCAGGTGAATTTTTCTTGATTCGGGCTGTTCAACAACAAACAAATCTTGATTCCCGACTCTCTGTCTCAAACTTATGATGAACAGCAAAACCCGTTTGGGGCTGCTTAGGATGAAATGATCTTTTCCTCTTATGAAGAGATTGTAGGAATTTAATGCTACTTGACATTGCTATCAGCCATTTCATTTTATTTTATTTATGTTCTGAAACGACTAAACCACACAATACAATATATAGAGATTGAGTGTTCAATTTGAATTCTATATTCCATATTTTGTACTGAAAAAAAGTTTTGGCAGCGAAGGGATGCAATTGTTAATTTTTCTTCCTTCTTTTGACAGAGAAGATTCTCCTATAACTGAGGTTGAGCCTTATCTACCATTCAACATAAATCCCGCCGGCATGCAACCTGTACTGGCTACTTCGTATTTTTTGGCGTTCCCCGGCTTTGTTGCAAGGTAGTGGCGTCTATTGTTTTACTGTTTCTCCTTTTTATGTTTGATAAGTCGAATTTTTTTAGTAGTTCTTGTTAGCATGTGGCCAATATTTTCATGGAGTTGAGCATTTATCGTGTCATACCATGCAATGCATAATCTTGTCTTTTTCTGAGTAATATTTACATGTTAAGTGCCTTTTGTTCTATCTCCCTCCCTCGGTTGTGCAAGTTTGATTGTTTTGTTATGAACTTCAACTATCTAATATGTGAATTTTTCTCAGTATTTTCGGCTCGCGCTTTTGGGAACGCGTGAGAGATATCTTGAATCCCGACACATCTAGCGGTGCAGATCCTTGGGTGTATTATCTAATATATGCATTTTGCATCTTCCTCTTTAACATAATTGACATAGTAAGTAAATTTCCAACCTTTTCATATACGAGAATGTCTGTTTTGGGTTGTCTATGTAGGTTGTACAAACATTTGCCTTGCAACGGATGTATAAATCCGAAACAATATTCAAGGGTTCCGATTAATGGACTATTGACTATATATTGTAGACTGTGATGCTTTGCTTGGTCGAAGGCGCCTCGTTTTTAGCACTTAACCTTACTTTCTCTTCCAGGCCAATGTGCCAAAGGAAATTGCTGAGTACTTGAATAAGATGGGTGCAAGAATTCCAAAGATAAAACCGGGAAAAGCCACCATTGACTACCTGACGAAGATCCAAGCTTCGACACGATTTTGGGGTAAAATGCTCCCCACACGATTTTACAACATCCTTCAATATGCATGCTGTTTTTCCGTTTCTCGTTGTTTACCTCAATAATCTTAACTATACTATGGCAACTATTCTGCAGGTGGTGTATTGCTAAGTCTTTTGGCGACTACATCGGTTCTTCTGGATCATTATTTACGCCGTATTAATCAAGGGTTTCCAATAGGGTTCACCTCGGTTCTAATCATTGTAAGTCATTCTAGTCGAACATATCTCAATCGACTTCTCTTCTGTGATAAAATGGATTTATACATGGAAGAATGCATATTTAGGTTTATTTATGATAAAATGAAGTCCTTGTACTAGAACAAAATCAAAGACCTAACTTTAACTTAAATAAAAGTGCATGAGCTTAGTTTTTAGTTACAAAGGAAAGTTTAGGGACTCAATTTAAACAAAAAAGTGAAAGTTTGTGACTAAATGTCGACAAATAAAAGTATAGTGACCCAATTCAGTAGAACTTGAAAGGACAGGGACTTGAATATACATCGTTCCTTTATAGAGTAAATTTTGAGTTTGGTCCCATCGGATATGCATTAGTTCGCTTTTGGTCCCGATACTATTAATTTTGGTGCCAAATTGAGTAAATTTCGATTTTGGTCCTGCTTTTTTGGCCTTAAAATCACGGGACCAAATTTGAAAATCATGAACCTATGGGACTAAAATTGGACAATTGTTTTGAGAAATGACCAAAAATGATTGTATCGGGACCAAAAACGGACTAATGCATGTCCATTGGGACCAAAATTGGAATTTATTCTTTATACAACATTGTTTGTGTTCGTTTACCTGAAAGTTGACGTTCTTCGCCATGATTTCACCAGGTGGGTTCGATTATTGAACTGCGAAGATCCTACCAAGCATACAACGTTATGCCAAGTCTTGCTAAGGCATTGCAGCGCTATGGACTATGATCATCGTGTAGAGGGATAACGATGAAGTCTCGTGATGCTGGACATTTTTGACATTCAATGGTTGGTGAGATGCCCATTGTTTCGAAGAGATTAGAATCATCAACGTTCAAAATCGTGCATTCTCGTTCGAAAGAGCGATCGCCAGCGACACCGGAGAATGGCAGGTTTGGAAGCTACGCATGTGCATTATATTGGTTCTCATGGAAATTGTAGCTTCATTTTGAGTCTCTAGAGATATGTAGATGTACAACTTTTGAGGAAGACAATGAAAATTGGAAGGGTTATAGAAATAGATCAAAGATTTCTGTAAAGCGAGGACAAATGCAAAATAGTCGAGTTTAATTGTACTCTTTTACAAAGTCTATTCAATTTTTATTCGTTAGTCGACGCAGAATATGGTATACCGTATATATATACATACATACAACTGCATATGTCGGGTATGAAAGTACCATGCTCAAACTTATAAAATACGAGATTGAAACATTACGCTAATTAATTTGCGGTTATTTTTATAGAGAAAAATACGAATTGATTTTTCGAATGAAGGAATTTTGCCAGCTGAATATTGCTTTACGATGGTTCGATTTTTTTGTTACATTTTTTAAGTATATTTCATAATTCGTTTATTATTATATCAAGCTCGAACTTAATCTATCGAGCACATTCAAGACTTGCAAATTTTATCGAGTCTAAACATATTTTATCAATCCCTAAAAAAGTTGATTTTATCAACAGTTAATTGAGGATTGATGTAACATAAATAATCTTGCATTTGATGCTGTAATCTTCGATGCATGTATGAAGCATATTATCACCCTGCAGCAGTTACTGCCCATTAAAAAAAAAGGGTAAATCAAATTTATTTAGAACACAAAAAATCTTCGTGTAAAAGTAAGATTTACTCTAAAAAATGGCACACATTTATTTGTTCTCCACTTGGTGAAAAATATAAATGAGATTTTGAACATATGTGATACAAGATTTTAGACTTGCCATATATATATTCTAAAAAAGTGAAATATGTGCTTAATATTGCGTAGTAAGTATATGATTTCGATATTTCATATATATTGCTCCCCCAAACTCATAAAGATTGATATTTTATTTCACAACAAAAATAAAACATTTAAAAATGTGACAAATATACTCCCTATCTCACTATTAAGTTATATTTTTCCGATAATTCTTAATTTCTCTCACATTGTAATTTTTATGTCTCTATATCTCTAATTTCCTCAACATATTTATGTAAGATATTTTATAGGGATAAAATTGGTATGAAGAGTGTTAAAAAGTGTAAAACATCAAATAATATATGTTCAATATCTCATACTATTGTAGAAATCGTAATTTTATCTTGTACTATTTGAAATGACATTTTAGTACCCCAACTATTTAAAAAACTACCCAAAACTAGTCTCGTACCGCACTTGAAACATGACATGGCATAAATTTTTGAGTAATTTTTCAACATTTCAGATATTAAAATGTTGTCTTAATATTTAGGTGTCTTGTTTCACTAACAAAAGAACCCGTCATATCATTTTTCAGGTGCCCTCAAAAAGCTCTCGGAATAGTTTTGAGTAATTCTCAATAGTTTGAGTATTAAAATGTCATTTCAAAAATGGTTAATATAAGATTTTAACTCGACCTTTCAAGTGATTAATTCACAAAAATGTCACGATCGTAAAAAAAAATAATTTAATACTCGACCTTTTGAACTTACCACCATTCTAGCCTGTGATAAATTTTTAAACTTTGAATAGCTGACTTGTCATTTTTGTCCAAATATTTAAATGATACGGAAAATCCTTTGTGCCGCTAGGTATTCATACAACACTATTTTGACAAAAGAATAAAAAAAAAAAAAATTCATGTTAGCTATTCAAAACTGGAAAATTGATCACATGCTAGATTCGTGATAAGTTTAAAATGAAAGATATTAAATTATTAATCCCTTTGTCCAAATTGCAAGGTCACCTACCCAATATGAAAATAATTAATGTCAACATCAAAGTGGACCCCACTTACTTTATATTACTTTTTATTATAATACTCCTTAAAGAAATGGACCCCACTTACTTTACTCACTACTTAACCAACTAATCTATTTCTCCTTAATCTCCGTACCCAATAGTAAGTGGACATTGCTATTGGGACGGAGGGGGTATTTATGAAAGATCAAAATATTTTGTAAACCAATGTGAAAGGCCATACTAAAATATGATATTAACCTTTTCATATAGTATGAAAAAGAATTAAGATTTTGACAATAGGAAAAAAATATTAAAGCCAATTTACCTTATAATTTATTATATATAGGAGATAGATGTGAAGCCATTGTACTTCATCAATAATTTCTTTTGTACCCACAACCGTTAATCATAAACAAATTATATCTCAAAAAATAAAATAAAATCATAAATAAATTAATTAAGGATTTGTGAAGCAATGGCGAAGAAGAATCTTGGTTGTATGTTTATGTTTGGACTAATTTTTATGGTGATGCTATCAACATCAAAGCAAGCAATGGTTTTGGGGTCGGAGATGAAAGCCACGACGGCGGATTGCGGCGGAGAATGTACGCCGGAAAAAACAGATTGCACTGAAATCTGCAACCATCGAGGAAGCCCCACCGGAAGATGTGAGAAAGCTGTGGGGTCCACAGACTTTCAATGTTGTTGTTACAATTGATTATATTGGGACATATATTTGAACTCTAATAATAAAATGAAGTGGTTAATTTCTATTGTTAACCATTAATAAATTGTTTTGTATCATTTAAATTTTCGTCATTTTTATATGTTCAATTGAAAATTTCCTTTTTTCAATATGCAGCATTGGACCGGACCGATCGAATTTTGCTAGTTTCGATCGGTTTTTGCACACAATCAGTTCAATTTTATTTTCTTATCGATTGAATAATTAATTTCAGTTGATCCGATTTTACATAATACTAGCATACCACCTGTGCATCAGTGATGCACAGTGAATAATATATTATTAAAAAAATTATGTATGATAATAAATATAGTAATTTTATCGACTGAATTATAAATTGATTTTGTATTTTTTTGATAAAATATGCATCAATAATATTTTTCAACTTTATAAAAGAAAAGACTATCGATTCATATAAGATGGATTGTAATATTATTTTCGATTTTCTAAACAGATTGTTATATGTTAAAATATACGTTTCTTTCTCCACTGCTCGATGCTCGCCAGCCGCTTTCTTCTCCATCCCGCAGAGGCGCGACCAATATCTCTCCCATATATCCCTACGTTTCATCACATACACAACCTCACAACTATGAATCCAACATAAAAAGCTAAATACGATCATCAACTATTCAAAGAAAGCAAAAAAATGGATGATCTGCAAACTGCGACGACCCTGGCTAAACTCCTCGTTGGAATTTTACAATTCGAACCCCTTTCTTCAGGTTTGAAAAAAAAAGTGAATCCCCTTCTTTGGTTAACTAAATCATGTATTTAAATTATTGTATTCTAACATTTTAATATATTTAATACACCATTTTAATTTTAAAATATATTTAATATTAAATTGATAAAATCAAATATCAAAATATTACACTTGATCTCAACTGAAAGACCAAGAAAAGTGGAAAAGACGATTGTTGGGTCTTATAATTTATAATTTGTTCATGTACAATAATATTATATTTTATTTAAAAATTAAAATATATAAGTTTTAACTATTTAAAATATATTTAAAAATGATAACTTAAATATTTTAGCTTCAAAAGTTTAAAAATATTTAATAATAAATTTATAAAATCAATTAATACATTTATTTTGAAAATTTAAAATATTATGTATATCTTGATTTTTAAATACATTGATTAACTTAATTTTTTTAATTAATAATTTTATATATTTAAAATATTTAATTTGGACTTTTTAATAATAATAATTCAAAATTTTAATATTAAAATATTTAAATTCAATAGACTCAAATATTACAATTGATCTCAATCGAAAAATGGAAAAAATGTGGAAAGATCATTATTGAGCTTCACAATTTATAGTTGTTCATGCACACCAATATTTTAAAGTTATTTGATGTGGGACGAATTTTGTATGAAAAAAAAATTAAGATTTATATTTTAAATATATATTTAAGGATTAATTTCTAAAAAAAAAACACTACATTGAATGAATTTATAATTCAGATACACATTTATTATGCAACATAAGTTTTTCAATTGTCGAATTTTTTATGGGTGTCCATTTTGCTACAGTAAAAAGTTATGTTATTATTGCAATGATTTGAAAAGTGTGCTTAAATTATAAATTCGTTCAAAGGTGGTGAATTTTTAGACAGTTAACTCCATATAAATATTTCACAATAAATTAATAATATCAATTAATAAAATTAATTTAAATTTTGTGATGTGGATCTTGATTTTTAAATATATATATATATATATATATATATATAACTTAAAAATAAAAGCATTTAAATTAGTATATTTAAAATATTTTATTAGTAAGTTATAATTTATTTAACTAAAATTTTTAATTTTAAAATATTTAAATTCTATAAATCTAAAATATATTTAATATTAAATTGAGAAAATTAAATATTAAAATTTTGCACTTGATCTCAATTGAAATGACAAGAAAGGTGGAAAGACTATTGTTGGACATAACAATTTATAATTTGTTCATTGACAACAATATTTGTTAGTTCTTCGATATTGGATAAATTTTGTTTCAAAAATTAAAAGTCTTAACCATTTAAAATATATTTAAAATTGATAACATAAATATGTACACTTCAAAATTTTAAAATATTTAACATTAAATTTATATTATTAACTAATACTTTTAATTTGATAATTTAAATATATTTAACTTAAAAATTGAAACATTTTTATAAATTAATAGTATAGATGAATTGATTAATTGATTTGTATACGGAGAGATAGTCATCTTGAAACATTAAATCTATTACTTTTAATATATAGAGAGATAGTCATCTTTCTATTTTTAGGAAAAAAATATATCTTAATATAATTTTATAGGGACGGATATGTGTAATTCATTATGTGGCTAACTACATTTATATTGTTTCCAATGAAATCACTAAATTTCCATAATCTATTTTTCAATGTGAGATGCATAATTTTGAAATTGTATAAAATCAATGTGTGTGATTTTTAGATTGCATGAAATCTCTAGTTGTGCATGAAAGAGATATTCAAAAACCTCTATTTCAAATTTTATAAAATCGAACCAGATTTAATGTTTTAGCAATGGTCAGAGAATATCCATTATCTGCAATGATAATGACATCGAGCAATCAGGAGTTGGATTTCAATCTATAATTTTATCTATTTATAATCATTTACTATAAACACTACATTGTTCACATCTATTATGTCGGCATTGCAGCGTCCAACATAAAGACTCCATTCTTTTATGGTTATTCTTTGCTTAGAATCTCGTTGTCTCAAGTAATTAATGGATTTTTTTTTTCAAATTTATAAAATAGGACCATAAATTAGAGAAAAAACACTCGGAAATGAGAAAATTCCCACAATGAAAACCCATAAATCACTATCTCATGTATATCAGGTTTCAATATGTAAAAACCGCAACAAAAAAAAAATGTTTTCAAATAACTTCAGAAATATATTCAAAATATTTCTTTTAATTTACCAAAGAATGTTAAAATTAAATCCAAGAGCTATTTATGTACAATATTGTGTAACCATGCAATCGTTTGAAAAGAATTCAAAATTTAGAAAATCTCACATTTACGTTATTAAATTTTTAATTATAGAAACTTACAAATATGCTTGATTGAGAAGATATATAACATTTTTTTAGAGTATGAATTGATGTAAAATATTTTTCTACTATAATTAATAATAATTTTATATTAAATTAACATTGGACTTAGTATAAATTTAATTTTTTAAAATAAACAGACGAATATATATTATTTATTTAATTCTGAATAGTATAATTACTTGATTTAGTAGATCCCATATTAGCATGTCTTTCGGGTATCAATTAAAATATGTATACACACTAAATAATAGTATATTTATATATGATTTATCGGAATGATATACCGTACAATATATTATATCCTTGTATTAATTAGTGTGCTTAATTAAGGTAAAGTACAAACTAATTTAAGTATATAATATATATTTCATATATGTAAATTATATATAAATTTAATTCTAGATATAGAAATGTCATTTAGGCGGGAAAACTAATAATTTCTATTTACAGATGTGGTATATATTATATAGATGTAATTTGGCCCAACCGGACCGAATATCATATAATTATAATTTATATTTTATATATTTAAATCTCCATATATATATATATTAATTGTATACGTATTATACTATTATTGTTAATTGTTAAGTTTAATGTTTATAAACTATATTCCTAATTAATTTCTCTTCACCTAAATCTTAAAAACTAAAAACAAAAAAGAATAAAACTAGAAAAAATTAAAAAAAAAAAGAATCGGTTGAACCGACAACCAAGTCGACCGTCTTCGGTGTGGTCCTTCCCTTATATCAGTTAGGTAAAAAAAATAATGCATCGGTCCATTCAGTCTCCTTGATTCATGGGATACGGACACCTTCCCTTATATCAGTCAGGTAAAAAAAATAATGCATCGGTCCATTCAGTCTCCTTGATTCATGGGATACGGATAAGACACACACTTTGGAACTACATTGAGGATCTCATGTACGAATTTTGATCTATTATATGTTGTAAACTCTGACATGAAATTAATTCATGGATTGAGACATTATACGATTATATATGTATAAGCCGATGTATCATTATTATAATTAAATTGAGTGTAATTAATCATCAAAATTACGTGATTTTTGGGGGTCTCCATAAACATCTAACACACACGACACAAACTTCAAGACATGGATAAGAACTCATCTGCAACTAATAGAGATAAGAGATTGATAAAAATTATCAAATAACTCCTAAAAAACGTCCACATGCTCCAAAATGGAGCACAAATATACACCTCACCACAAATCATATGTGTGTGTAGATATATATATATATATATATATATATATATATGTAAGAGAGAGAGAGAGAGAGAGAGAGAGAGAGATAGAGGCCTTTATTATAGAACTCAACCCTAATATTATGCATGGCTACCTTAATTTTGACTATGAGTCTATTTATGGTAGCTAAAAGCACACCAAATGCATGCATGCATTAATGTCCTAATATGCAATGCGTATAATTATATGCAAGGCGAGGGACATTATGCATGAATGAGATTCTCGATTTCACATTTGGTGTTTCAATTCATATTCGACAATCGAACTCACAAATTTAATAATAGATATTACAAAAATAAAAATTAATTATAACATAATCGATCTAGTCAAATCTACAATAAGAGATTGAATTTTTAAAAATTATAAATCATATTTTAAAAATAATCAACCATAATAGTCTTTTTTTAAATTAAATATTAAAAAATAATTATAAACCCTAATTGGGTGGGATCGATGAACACTAAAAAAATAATAAAATTAAACTAAAACATAATAAATGAAAACTAATGAAACAAATGGAAGAAAACTTCATAACATAAATTCAATTGTGGAACACGATTTGGATTACCAAATTTGGAATAGAGAATCCTATCCGCATTATGCAATGTGTTTAACTATATGCTAGACGTGATACGACCCGGACTATTAATCTAGGACGATAATAACGACGTAGCGGAAGACTTAAGAATCGAAACACGTCAACTAAATAAAGGGAACAATCCGACTCAATAAACAAATGAAAAGACGAAAACTAGATAATTAAAATACCTAAAAGTATATGTGCTGCATCCATAGGAATAACATCGCATAATACTGTGTCAAAATAACGACCAATGGAAAAAGATACATGTACCTGACCAGTCACGCGAACTGTGCCTCGATCTGTAAGCCATTGCAACCGGTATGGATTTGGATGCTTCACCGTGGTGAATCCAAGCTTGTCAACTGCGTACTGGCTCACTGCATTGATAACACTTTTACTGTCGATGATCAACGCGCAAGTCTTGTCTTGAATAGCAACTCTGGTGTAGAAGATATTCTCTCGCTGCGATTGTTGCTCAACTTCTCGATTTATGTTCAGACTGCGGATAGAAACCAAACTGACATGTGGAATCTCAGGCTCCTCTTCTTTGAGCTCATCTTGGACGTCTACTTCAGGTAAGGTGTCAACCTTGACCGGTTCGTCGTCTTCACTGGCTGATTCGAGCTCATTCTGCTCCGTGAGGAATAGAACTCGTCGGTTCGGGCACTGTGCTTGAAATTGGCCCCCACCTTGGAATTTATGGCACTGAACATCTCTGGCTCGACTGGGGGCTAAAGTTGGCATCGAATTGGGCTAATTTGGCCGTGTGAAATTCGGCCGAACGGGGGCGGCAGGTGTAGGATCGGTCCTATGGCTCGACGGTGGTGTAGAACGGTCAAAACACCGTTCGGGTGGTCCAGATTGACTTCAGGGTCGAGTGGAGTCCGTAGAAGGAGTAGAAGATGATGTGGACGGCGTACCTTTGTTCCAAGATGGTCGAACAGGGGCTGCATTGTGATGAGAACGACGTCGGCCTTCTCGGAGCTGCCTTTCCACAATGGATGCGCAGTGCACCATATCATCTACACTCGTGAAGTCTCTAAGCTCGACTTCACATGCAATGTCGGGATTCATGCTCTTAATGTACCTAATGATGGTAGCATTTAAGGACTCTCTCTTTCCGACACGATTCAAGGCAGTCTCCAACTCTTTGTGGTACTCTTCAATCGAACGGGTGCCTTGTTTGATCCAGTTGAGCTTCTTCTCAAGCTCTCTCTCATAGTGAACTGGTATGAAACGACCTCGTAGGAAGCCTTTCATCTCTTCCCATGTTTCAACAGATGGATATCTCTCTCTGCGTCGCCTCTCTTGCTGCATTTCCCACCATGAAGCTGCATAGCCTCTAAACTCCAACGCTGCTAACTGGACCTTCTTGATCTCTGGAAAGTCATAACAAGTGAAGATCTTGTCAACTTTACGCTCCCAATCCAGGTAAAGGTCTGGATCGTGTAAGTCTTCAAATTCCAGAATGCTTGTTTTGATGTTGTTGAGCAAACCGTCTCCATCTCCATATCGGGGCCTCTCATAATGAACAGCTTGTCTGGCAGGTGGCCTAGGACGATCACGGTGATCATCATGTCTCGGTGGCATGAATTCGGCTTCATAACCATCCGCTGCTTCAAACTCGGCCTCAAATGCATCTTGCCTGCGATTTTCCTGAAAAACGGGCTGCCTCGGTACGCCTCTCTGCTGTGGTTGCTGTACTGTTTGAGTTGTAGTTGATTGAACTGAGAGTTTCTTGATTTGCTCGGCTAACTCAGCTACTTGATTTCCGAACTCATCCTTCATCTGCTGGTTTTGACGCAAAAAGAACTGTGCCATGGCGTCAAACTGATACTTTGGATCCCACTGGATTTTAGATGTGTAGGAGAGATCATCAGGTGATTTGGGTGAAAAGGGCTCATCCAAAAGAGGGGTCGAAGCAGTGGCTTCGTTCTTGCCTTTGTCCATGGTACCTACAAAATGAACAAACGTAAAGGAAAACAAGGAAGGATCCTCACAATCTCATGTTCACTCGTTTGTTTTCACTCTTGATTTTACCTCTCGTGTTTGCACTCAAAGTGTATGGTGATGTGTGTGGTGTCATGTATATGAATGGTGGAAGATAGCACTCTTGTCAACTGTCGAGGGTACGGATTAATTGCACGAAGGTGTAGACGAGTATCGCTAACTAGGATCAACGAATGAGGTGGAATATGTGGTGTAATTGGCGTGTGGATTGAGTGGTAAAGGGGTGGGGCCGTGTAGGTCTAGGTGGCATGGGGTAGGGTGGTGTCGAGTAGGGTAGGTGTATTAGGGTTAGATGGATCCCCAAAGGTAGAAGGAAAGAAGTAGAAAAGAAAAGAAAAGAAAGATTAGGTATTTTGGAAAGTGTTACACAATTGTGACACAATTCTAAATATCCTAATGGAACTAGACTCTAAAAGGAATTAACCAAAAAGAAACTATAACTCAAATAGAAACTACCAACTATGAAATAAACTAGGAAGGAAAGATCCCAAAAATAAAATAAAACTCTAATGGAAATTACCAAATAGAATAAAAACTTGAAAGGAAAGTTCCTAAAATAAAATAAATCCCTAATGGAAGGTACCAACTATAGAACTTAACTATAAGGAAAGTACCAAAATTAAAACAAGACTCAATTGGAAACAATGAATATACCTCTTTTTTTTTTTTTAAATTTTCAGATTTTCCTTTCTTTTTTATCCGATTTTTTTTTATCGACGACTTTTTTTTTGTCGATGCTCTTTTTTTTTAAATGACAGCTATGCTATTACAACTCGATGACACGTAATAAAATAAAAAAACATGTCAGATTGAACCACGACCAGCAGAGCTGAGCTGGCTCTGATACCAAAATATGATACGACCCGGACTATTAATCTAGGACGATAATAACGACGTAGCGGAAGACTTAAGAATCGAAACACGTCAACTAAATGAAGGGAACAATCCAACTCAATAAACAAACGAAAAGATGAAAACTAGACAATTAAAATACCTAGAACAATGACACAAATATATAACACAAAACTAAGATTATGAGGGCTGTAAAAGGCGAGAATAAGGGCTGGAATATGGATGAGAACTCGTGTGTGAGGGCTTTTGAAGAAGGGCTTGGAGAAGGTAGGATATGATAGGAATGTAACGAACTTAAGGATAACACGAACGGTAGAAGAACTCAAACTTGGGAGGCTTCCGTGAGGATGGGCGTCGATGAGGAATGGAATTGACGTCAAAGATGGTGTTGGACGAGTAGTGATGTTGTGGTGATTCACAACCCGATAGCCTCCTTGAATCTCTAACGTATCCAAGGTTGAAATCTCTAAGTTGCTCCTCAATAGTGAATACCGGTTAATCCCTCAAGTGGATTAAGCAATACCCTTGATTAAGACTTAGAATTGCTAGCTCCAAGAATGAATATTTCGAGTGAAAGTATTCAAAGACGTAAAATAGTTGAGACACAATTGTATGCAAAAGTAATTTAATTCAACAATGTCTAAAGTATTAACATAACATATGACCTCTATTTATACTACATAAGGGCCGAAAATAATAGGCTAAAGATGACCGAAAATCTGATCCAAAACCAAGTCTAATTGGACTAGAAAATTTCATAAATTAGAATTCTATTCAAGGTAGAATTATGCCTTAAATATAATTCTAGTCAAACCTATGACTCTTGAACATAATGACCGAAAATTAAGACCAAATAATTAAATAAAATCAGTTCCATCTATAGTCTAATTTAAATAAAATAAATACTATAGTCTAGATAAAATCAACCCCATAATTAAAACACTATAGGGCCGAATTCTTCACAAAACCGCACACGTGCACGTCGATCTCCATGCAACACCATGCACACGTGCACTTGCTCTTCATCTTCAACTCTTCAAGATTAATTCTCCATGATGTGCTCTTGATCTTCAATAGTTAATAAATTAACTAACTTGGAGCTGCTCCTCTCGATCCCGTCATCTTCAATCTCGAGCTTTCTTCGAAGCATCACTTGCAAGTATGCTTGAAGCTTCTTAGCTCTTGATCGAGTAATTGGTCCTCTAAATTGCAACTCCGGATCTTGATCTTCATTGTTGGTCATGGCTTCATCAAGACGTCCTTTACACCGACAATATGGCCTATGTTCTTGCAGATTTGATGAATGTCATGCCCAATGCAGCCTACAATTACTACCTTGCAGTGCCACGCTGTCGTACAATGGCTGCGCTGATTGCCTCACGGCGGCTAGGGCCACCGTGCTTGCCGAATGCGCTAGTGTCGGCGCCACGGTGGAGATGGTGGATTGTACCATGAGATATGAGAACTATTCTATCTCATGATTAATTATGAACGGTATAGTCCAAAGACGGCATCGTTTCGCCTATGTTTTTTTGCTAAAAGCATACGAGATCCACTGTTTCAGTATCATGTTCCATTTTCTATTCCAACTGTGAGATTGTTGCTATGTGAGATGTTCCATCAATTATGTTTGAGAGAATTATCAATTAGATGAATAATCTAAGACTTGAAAAATAAAAACTATCAATTATATATATGATCTGAATGATGAAAACTAGGACCTCAAAAATTACGAATTTTGATTTCTTTTAAATTTTTAATTATTTTAAATCATTTCTGGATTAAATTTAAGAGATAATTAATAATGAATTTCCCTTGAAAATGAATATAAAAAAATAAAAAAATAAAAATAAATAAAAGAAATCAAAATGCATGATTTTTGAGGTCCTAGACTAATAATTTTCAATTTTCTGGTCCAACTTCCAAGTTAATAGTTTTTTTTTAGGTCTTTGATTGATAAATTACTTATCTTTCATGTCTTAAATTAAAAATTCTCCTTATTTTTTAATAGAAAATTATGAAAATTTTAAAATACGCGTGACAATAATCCTACCATACGTCTAATGAGGGGATGGAACATCAATTTGAAATAGCGGATCTTCATTGGATTTTTCTGTGTTGTTTTAGTTTTTCAATTATGTAAGTTTTCAAAATCATCGTATAGATCGATTCAAGAGATTAATTATGAGTTTTGAACATATTAATTTAATTATTTGAACATTTTCAACATATATACATTTGAAAGGGCCTAATTGAGCAAATAAAGTGCATTGAAAAATCTCGAAAGTGTTTCTAAAAAAAAATTCTCGAAAGTGTTTAGACGCGCACATTTGAATTTTACGAAACACAATTAACTAGTATTAAATAAATAAATTAGAAGATTATATTTATAACAATTGAATATATATATTTCTAAAAAGCTCGTCTTCACGGATTCGAATCTCCTGAATATCAGGTCGGATGTGTGAGTAAAAAAAAAAACAAAGTGCATTGAAGAATTTCCAAATATATATTTTATTATATATACATATCACTTTATAAATATAATAATATCGAAAAATTTTAGATTAATCAATAATCAGAAAAATGATATAAATATAAATTGTAACTATTTGAATACGAACTCGAAATTTATAGTCTTTTCATTTGTTTATAATTTTTTTCTTTTAATATTTACACACACATATAGACAGATATGGATGATGCGCGGTCGTTTCGCGCTCAAAAATTATTTATAACTTCTGTGCCCACAGCGAGTGTAGCCAGCTAATGAGTACGGGTCGATCCCACAGAGAGTTGTTGTGATTCCACCTTCAAGTAACCAATCATAAAAGGGGGTTTTTGGTTTTGTTGTCACTACTGGAAATTAAATCTGTAAAAGAAGGTAAAGAAAATATCAAATAACAAAGGTTCTAGTGTTTGAACTTGAATTTGGTTTAAATATATATCAACTCGATCATGGGCACACCGATTTTCATACATGATAAATCACCTA
Organism: Perilla frutescens; assembly: GCA_026008535.1. NCBI lineage: Eukaryota > Viridiplantae > Streptophyta > Magnoliopsida > Lamiales > Lamiaceae > Perilla > Perilla frutescens. The sequence continues at coordinate 45,807,514 of BRKX01000018.1, forward strand.
GTTATGGAGACCGATTCCTCGTGTGCCCACAACAACCCATTGATTCCCTTATTACTATATGAACCAACACAGTCACGATTCGCCAATTCAACTAATAGTGGTGTGCCCTCTTTACCTAATGAGTGATCAGCCATATTGGGTATTTCAGACACATACTCACGTGGAACAAGGCACAAGAATCAATAGAAACCTATCATGCATTACTATGCTCATTTTGGCCTCACGAGTCCAGATTTATATTCAAACCATCTTCGTTGTTCAAAAAGAAACATACTCAAAACGAAGCATGCAAACTGTTAATCAGTGTGGGCACATCACAATCAATATTCCAACAAAATTGTAAAGTATCAGCATACCAAAAATAGGTCAAAAATGAGTTTAGCTCGGTAATCCTCACAAACTCTCTTCACTCAGTGTTTAGGCTCAGTGTATACACTCAAATTAATGCAATTATGTACATAGCCGTCCCATAAGCTTGCCAAAACTCTATTATCAATATCCAGAAACCATAGATGCATAAGTATCAATAGGGCTTTTTAGGCTACAGTGAGCATTTCATGTAGGCGGGGTTTTATTTCTGTACAGGCCCCCCCCTCATTTTTTTTTCTAAGTCAACTACCTTGCTGTGCCCCGTTTAGGCAACAAATTTTTCTTTACTTTGGGCATTTTGAACACTAAGACTAGGGGAATTTATTTCTCTCTTTTTTTTCTTTTTCTTTTATCATTTTTTTCTTTTTATTTATTTATTTCCCTATCTTTTCTGGCCCCCCTTTTTTACAAATATCCCCCAATAATTCTATATTCCCTTTTTTTTTTCTTCAGGCTCTTGTGATGCCCTGGCTATATATATACCATCCCAAACAAAAAATCTACCAGTGCATTTCATAGGCTCAAGGGGCTGCAAAGGTTGAGTCATTGGTGGATAAATTTTTATTTTGGTGGCTCAACAAAAGATGGCCTATGTCATCTACTTATACATCAATAATTTTCAGGCTTCAAACGGAATAGTAGCAAGTTCTAGAATTTCTTAGCACACAATTGTTCACACATGAAGTAAAGAAAGCTGTGAAATGGGCATACAACATATATGCTCAAGTCTCACAGGGCATGCTAAACTCGTTCGTCATCCCTATCGTATGAGGACATGCTGATTTAGATATGAAGCAGTTTCATGTTGGAAATATCAAGTGCAATGACCACATAAACTTCACAGAAAACATGCTTAACTCAACTAGCCACCTACACACTTTGCATTTTGCAAAGTGTTAAAACAGACTCAACAAAAGACAATAAAAACACAACGTAAATGCCCCCACCCACACACCTTGCACTAGGCAAAGTGGGTGAACAAGGGCGACACACAAACGACTAAAAACAAAATAGAAAAACATAAACAAAAAACTAAACTAAGAAAGAAAAGAACCAGGGTTCAATCGGTCGAGGGCGTTGGGTAAGAGAACCCAACATGCTCAAAATAGGCCATCAGGGCTGTCTCAATACGGTCTATTTTCTCATCTGTCTGGGACTGGGCATTCTCCAACATTTCTAATTTTTTCAGAATCACAGTAACTGGATGCTCCTCTTGCTGTGCCCTCCCTGCTGGTGGCTTCTTAGATGTACCTGCAATCATTAAAAGGCTCGAGGGGTCTACCCTCGGCACAAAGAAAACAAGATTTCCTTCTTCATCATCCACCACATCCTGCATTCTCTTTAGGTAAGCAATATCAAAGAATTCAAGAGGCAGGGGGGTTAAGTTAGTGGTACTCAAATCCAGCAACCTAGATCTAACAACAATCTGGGTGATCAATTAGGCACAAGAGATTCTATGCTTAGGATGTGTTTTTATCTTCCTGAAGTGTACGATGACCACAAAGCCAAAATTTATTTTAATTTTCTTAACCATGCACCAGAGAATAAAAAGCTCTTGATTAGTGATAGAATTCGAGCTATCCTTTCACCCAAAGAAACTATAGGCGATCACCCTATGACAGAATCTCAAGGCTTCGTTATTCAAACAATAGCTTTTTGTGGCTCCACTTTGATAAGTTGCTTCTTTAGAAAATTGAATGCCTTCTTACACTCTTCATCAAATTCAAAGGGAACATCTTGTTGCAATAAGTGAGTAATAGGCTGGGCAATTTTTGCAAAATCTTTTATAAATCTCCTATAAAATCCAGTGCACCCTAGGAATTCTCTCACTTGCTTTACCGAAGTGGGATATGGTAATTTTTCTATTATGTCCACTTTGGCTTTATCGACCTCAATGCCCGTCTCGGAAATCACATGGCCTAGTACAATGTCCTCTCTGACCATAAAATAGCATTTTTTGTAGTTCAGTACTAGGCATTTGTCCACACATCGCTGCAACACCTTCTCCAGATTGTCTAAACATCGATTAAAGTAGATTCCATACACCGTGAAGTCATCCATGAATACTTCAATGCAGTTCTCGAGTAGATCAGAGAATATGCTCATTATACATCGCTGAAACATGCCAGGAGCATTGCAGAGGCCAAAAGGGCATTCTGTGATAGGCAAATGTGTTGAATGGGCATGTGAATGTTGTTTTCTCCTGGTCCTCTTGACTTACTGCAATCTGCATGTATCCTGAGTATCTATCCAAGAAACAAAAGAACTTGTTTCTTGCGAGTCTCTCCAGCATCTGGTCGATGAACGGAAGTGGGAAATGATCCTTCTGTGTGACCGTGTTCAACTTCCGGTAGTCAATGCAAACTCTCCAGCCAGTTTGCAATCGTGTGGGCACAAGTTCTCCCTTCTCATTTTTCACAACTTGAATGCCCGACTTCTTGGGCACAACATGGATTGGACTGACGCACTTGCTATCTGAAATATGGTATATAATGCTCTGGTCCAGTAGCTTAATAATCTCCTTTAGCACCACATCCTTCATCACTGGATTGAGCTTACTTTGTGGATCACGAACGGGCTTTACATCATCTTCCAACAAGATCTTGTGCATGCAAACCGCTGGGCTAATGCCCTTTATATCTGCCAAAGTCCATCCGAGTGCCTCTTTGTACAGTCTCAACAATCTTAAAAGGCGGTCCCCGTAAACTTGATTTAACCCCGCACTTATGATTACAGGGAGAGTCTCATTATCTCCCAAACAGGCATACTTCAAATGCCTTGGTAATGCCTTCAATTTCAGCGTGGGCGATTTGACAATCAACTTATCATCATTCATCCGAATGGGCACACCATAATCCACACAACCGTATGGCATTTTTTCCAATGAGTACAACATCATAATTCCTTTCTCGATATCATTATCTTCATCCAGGGCATCTTAGTCAGTCAGTCCATCCCACAATGCCCATTCCAATGGCTCTCTATTGCTCACCAAGGATAGGGTAGATCGACTCGAGTGATGGAAAGTATTCACAAAACTGCAATCCTCTATATCTGGGAGGGTGCTTTAATGCTTCAAATATGTTAAATGTCACTGTCTCCCCATCAAACTCACCCGTTAGTGTGCCCTTGTCCACATCAATCTTTGATGAAGCCATGATCAACAATGAAGATCAAGACCCGGAGTTGCAATTTCGAGGACCAATTACTCAATCAAGAGCTAAGAAGCTTCAAGCATACTTGCAAGTGACAATTCAAAGAAAACTTGAGGTTGGAGATGAAGAAGTCGAGAAAGGCAACTCCAAGATAGTTAATTTATTAACTATTGAAGATCAAGATCACACCATGGAGAATTAAACTTGAAGAGTTAAAGATGGAAGCTTGAAGACAAGCATGCACGTCGCATACATGGATCGACGTCAAATTGGTCATGCATGGCTTGTAGTAATTCGGCCCTTAATGTATTTACTTAGGGGTTGATTTTATCTAGACTATAGTAATTATTTTATTTAATTTTGGACTATAGTAGATCAGTTTTTATTTATTTATTTAGTCACAATTTTCGGTCATGATGTTTAGGTTGACTAGGACTTTAATTAAGATAAGTTTTCTACCTTAAATAGAGTTCTAGTTTAGATAGTTTCCTAGTCCAATTAGTCTTCAAATTGGACCAGATTTTCAGTCACCCTTAGCCTTAAATTTTCGGCCCTTATGTCTTATAAATAGGGGTCTTGTGTTATGTTAATACTTTAGACATTATTGAAGATTTTTTCCTTTGCATCCAATTGTGTCTCAAACCTTTATATTCTTTTGATTGTTTTCTATCAAGAAAATTATCATTCTTAGAATTAGCACATCTAAGTCTTATTCAAGGGTATTGCTTAATCCATTTGAGGGATTAACCGGTATTCGCTAATCGAAGATCAACTTGGAGATTTCAACCTTGGATACGTTCGAGATTCAAAGAGGTTATTGGGTTGTGGTTCACCACAACATCAGCAACCGTCCACACCATACTCGATGACACCTATCCAGCCCAAGACGCACGCTCCGTTCCTTACACAAGATCAAGATCAAGTTCTTCCTCGTTCTGTCCAATCCGTAAGTTCATTTGATCCTTAACATATCCTACCTACCCAAGCCTTTCTTCACCATCATCACACATGGCTTTCACCTAAATTCCAGCCCTAACTGCCACTTTTTATCCCTTATTATCTTGGTATTGCGTTACGTAGTTCGTGTCATTGTCTAGGTATTTTAGTTGTCTAGATTATCGTATTTCAATTATTTATTAGGTCGGATTGAAACCCTTCTTTAGTTGACGTGTTTCGATTCTTAGAAGTCTTCTGCTACATCGTTATTTTCGTCCTAGATCATTTTTCTGGGTCGTATCAATCTTGGTCCAAGCTGTTTTCATGAAAGGCCTTCCCAACAACAATACTGAAGATTTTGAAGTCGTTGTGCTCATATCGAGCACATAAAAATCTGTTGGGAAAATAAGCTCATCCACTTTGACCAATACATCTTCAATGAGGCCTTCTGGATACACGTTGGACCTATCAGCAAGCTGAATGACCACACGGGTCTCCTTCAGAGGTTCAATCTTCAATTCTTTGAACACCGACAAGGCATTATGTTGATTGATGCTCCCAAATCCAGCATAGCCTTCTCTACTTTCTTGTCTCCTATGATACAAGGAATCATGAACATCCCTGGATCATCGCACTTCTTGAGTAATTTTCTCTGTATCACAGCCGACACATTCTCCCCAACTAAGAACCTTATGTCGTCATTAAATCACACCTTTCTGGTGCAAAGCTTGCCTCGATCAGTGGAATGTTGATCTCCACTTTGCTGAATACTTTTAGTATCTCCCTAGTTTCCTCTTCTCTTCTATTTTGTGCCATTCTCCCTGGAAAGAGAGGCTTCCGTTTCACTGGAATGGGCATTTTAGCAAGCTACTTCACTTCTGGAATGGGCATAGTATCTTCCTGTTCAGCTTCGTGTGCCTCATCCTCTGTGGAATTTTTTTCCCACTTCTTCCTCCAAGGGAACATCGAACTTCTCTTCTACTGGTCTGACCATCTCCGGAAGTTCTTTTCCACTCATTAGAGCCACTGTATTCACCTGCTCTCTTGGGTTCTCAACCTGGGAAGGCAACTTCCAATTTTTCTCTTCCATCTTGTGCATGGCTTGAGCCAACTGGTTGATTTGCTTGCTCATATGTGAGAGACCAACTCGAGTCTCTTGCTTGAATTTTTCATTTTCCTCAGCCATAGTAAACACAAGATCTTCCAGCCTTTGCTTTCTCTTTTCTTCTGGTGGCGGTAATGGGCGTGCAGGATGCCTATCCTTTGGCCTTCTCTATCTGAAATTTTCATGGTCTCTCCAGCCAGGGTTATAAGTCTGGAAATGGGGATCATATCTTCAGGGATGCCCATTCTGGCTACCTACAACGTTTACTTCTTCCACTTCATCTTGTAGAGTAGGGCACTCATCAGTGAAATGAGATATACTTTTGCATACTCCACAAGGTCTGGGCTTTTTCGCCATGCTCACACCGGACAAGATTTTTTCAATCTTGTCGCACAATCTATCAATCCATCTGTCCTGGTCGGGTGCCCTTTTCGATTCGCTAACAATCCGAATTCCCTCTCCACCAAAGTCTCGGTTATCTTCAGCCATTTCAGTGAGAATTCTGAATGCTTCAACATGCTGTTTGTTCAAAATAGATCCTCCACATAAGACATTCACGATCGTCCTCTCATGTGGTCTCAATCCTCCAACAAAGTACTGAATGAAATCGTGTTCAGTAATCTGGTGCTGTGGACATTTCGCCAGCATCACCTGGAATCTTCCCCAGTAGTCATAGAAACTTTCGTTAGTTGCCATCTTCAGGCTCCCTATCCTTCTTTTCATTTCTTGCACTCTGGATGCATGAACATATTTCTCCAAAAACTTCTATTAAAGTTGTCTCCATGTGGTCACAATGCCAGTGGGTAGTGTGTACAGCTAGTCCCGTGCCCCATCCTTAAGGGTGAAAGAAAATGAGACCAACCGCACATACTCCTCTCTTCCATGGTCGGATGTTTGAGTTTGGCAAACCATCTCAAAATCTTGCAAGTGTCTCTGTGGATCCTCACCGAGCATTCCGTGGAACTTCGGCAAGATCTGGATGAAGTTTTCATGGATATCCCAGTTCTGAGTCACAGTTGGGAGTGTAATGCCCATCGGGCGTAGATTCATGTTGGTCAGGAAAACCAACTGCCTTAGAGTCCTGTTATCATCCGCATTTCCATTTGCGGCCATGTTGATGTTGTGGCCATTCTCAAACTATCCTTCATCCCCGCGCCCTTCGTCTCCTTGATCTTCTGGTGGTGGTGTGGGCTCACGAGGTCTGCTTGCGACTTGGCGTGCCCTCTTCGCTGCTGCCCTATTTTTACTCGAAGTCTTCTCTATCTCCGGATCGTACAATAGAGTCTCGTTTGAAGAGCCCCTGGTGATGCACTATTTATTATGCACTAAACTGCAACTAACACAGGACAATGCAATATAGCAAGCGAATCGAGTATCGTATCCATAGGGACTGAATATTTGATAATACTGAGTACTAAGCTAACAACTCTCTATTATCCAGGCTACCAATATATGAGTTTACTAAAATTAGGCGCGAATTTAAATAAAATAAAAGAACAGAACTAGAACCAAATAAACACAAGTAAATAAACTAAGCAAATAATCAAACTCAAACAATGAATGAAATACTAATCCTAGGGAATGCAGCACACATGTATCCACTATTATTCAATTTAATCCTAATCTTTCCTAATTTTAATCCGATTAAAGGTGAGGAATCAGAAATATATCTACCTATCTCCGCCAGGTCTCAAGGTAGAAGCAGATTAACAAACAACCTATTACTTTCGTCTCTAGGTTAATTTACTAACTCCCGATAGAACCACAGATTTAAATTCCCCTACAGATTCTTTAGAACGTGTATCAAATTATTCAATTAATCCCACTAATTAATTATCTCCGCCAGGACTCAAATTAACTAGCTAGCATGCATCAATTATGATCAGTAATTAAGCATGAAATCAAAAGCACTTGAACATTTGAACACATTAATCGGAAAGGAAAAATAACAAGATTAAATTAAATACATAGCTTCAATCATGCTTTGCAAACCCTAGAATTAATATGCGTTTAGCCGCTCATGGCAAAATAGAAATCTAATAAAATATGCATTACAAAAGTCATGACAAAATTAAATTAAAAACATAAAACACTTATGCCGGATGTTTAAATCTTCAATCTCCATCTTCCTCTGTCTTCACAGCACTTCTCTGCTTCAATATAGGGTGAAAAGTTCTCTAAAAATCGTCCAAAGCAGAGCCTTATATAGTTGGGGAAATACAGAGTCCAAACAAGGAAAAACACCAATTTTCCGGAAACAGGCGGCACGGGCCGTGCCGTTGGTACCGAGAGTCCGAAATTTGCATGTTTAATGGCATGGGCCGTGCCGTTGGACAGCACGGTCCGTGCCAGCGCGCATCCTCCGACACGCTCCGCCGTTTTGCTCCGTTCTCTCTCGTTTCTTGTCCGATTGACCCGATTCAAGTTGCGTTGCGACCCTCTCTTGATCCTCTATCTTTCTAGAAACTTTCCTCCTTGAATTGGATCTTGGATAAATCTCAAATTCAGCTCAAACTTGCACAAGAAACACCAAAACATCAAATAGCACACGGAAACTCAAAACTAGTATAAAAACTCAACAAATGCATGCATTACTCTACAAATATGAGCCATACAACTACTCAAATGCATGTAAAATCCATGTTTATCACCTGGGCATCAACTTCCAGGCTCACCAGCGTGGAAGGTAAAATCACTAGAAACCAGCCCCCGGCAATGGCGTCAATTTTGATATGCGGTCATTTCGTGCTCAAAAATTATTTATATCTCCTATGCCCACAGTAAGCATAGCTAGCTAATGAGTACGGATCGATCCCACAGAGAGCTGTTGTGATTCCACCTTCAAGTAACCAATCATAAAAATGGGTTTTTGGTTTTGTTGTCACTACTGGAAATTAAATCTGTAAAAGAAGGTAAAGAAAATATCAAATAACAAAGGTTATAGCGTTTGAACTTGAATTTGATTTAAATATATATCAACTCGATCATGGGCACACCGATTTTCATACATGATAAATCACCTAGTTATGGAGACCGGATTCCTCTCTGCGTCTCCTCATTCATCCTTTCATTATAGACTTAAAAGCGATTCCTCATCAATTAAATCCCTAATCAGTCACCCACCCCCAGTTCCCCAAAGAGATGTAAGTGAACAGACATCAGTGTGCCCTAGACGAACCCAGATCTGTTGTGTTTACCGATTCCTCGTGTGCCCACAATAACCCATTGATTCCCTTATTACTATATGAACCAACACACAGTCACGATTCGCCAATTCAATTAATAGTGGTGTGCTCTCTTTACCTAATGAGTGATCAACCACATTGGGTATTTCAGACACACACTCACGTGGAACAAGGCACAAGAATCAATAAAAACCTATTATGCATTACTATGCCCATTTTGGCCTCACGAGTCTAGATTTATATTCAAACCATCTTCGTTGTTCAAATACCAGAATTAAGAGTCTAGCCAAGCATGCTAGACATAATTAAAATAGCAGAAATAAAAGAATATAATTATAGAGAGAACATACTGAATTTAATAAGTAAAAATACTCAACATAAACGTTGAGTTTATGAACATAATCCTAAGTCCCAAAGATTTAAGGCCGATGGATTGTTTCTTGCTGCAAAGCAGCGTACGATAATGAAAATGCAGAAATTAGAAATTGTAGCAATTGTTTCTGACTATCCAAAACTCTTGTTTCCGGAATTAAAATAGCTTTAAATAGTTACATTTTTGAATTAGAGATCCTCCCAACAAGCTGGGGTCTTCTCTGGATTTTCGGAACTGGCGTGCCCTCTCTGATCTGACTGGATAAGCATAAGTTGACCATATCCCTATTTTTTAGGGATTGGGCCTATCTCTTCGTTGCAGCGCCTCTAGGAGTCCAGTTTATCACCAACTCTTCTTCAGATAATGCAGCTATCTTTTTCGTCTCTCTCTTCTACTGACTTCCTGGTTTTACACAACTGACCCATTCTAGCCCTTCTGTTGAGTCTGCACGAGTAAAGTGGGCACATCATCATGCAGTCAGCCTCATCCATCTCTAATATGCTCATTCCGCCACCCGAATATAGGATGAGTGCTAAAAGAAGTCCCCTGTGCCTCTGACTAAATATTTTGCTTGGATTTTGCTTGCATAACTGGGCATAAAATGCCCCTTTCGCCAGGCTCGACATCCGCAATGCCCGATGACCTCATCCTGGTTCTTTTTGACTCAAAACATACTAAAAAGAACATTTATAACGAACAAAATGTCCATAAAAACACGAAATAAATGGACTTATCAATGCGTGTATCCTTTCTCGGCTTCCTTTTTTTACAACAATTCTCAACTTTTGATTGTTGACATTTATATATGTATTAATACAATTCAAATTTTCAATTCAACAATTTTTATTTGACTTTACTGTCTAATAAAAATACAAAATTTTAATTAATGTGAATTCACAAAATCTTGTATCATCCATTTCACAAAATCTTGCATCATCCATTTTAGAAAATTCAATATAAAGTTAATTAAACTTACTAAAATAATTTAAATTGTTAATGAGTTCAAAATATTAATAATTATATAATTTTTTTACTATCATGACAAAACACATTATATCACATCAATTGATATAGTTTATCTCAAAAGTAAATTATATTTTTAACAATCTATGTTATCAATTAATTTACGTATGATTTCATGCACTGAATTAATTGAACTATTTTAATTATTACTCTTGTCACAAAATATTAATTATTTTTTATCTTTATTTTATCTGAACATACATTTAATACTATATTTTTATTGCAATATAAATGACTACATTGAACAAATAAAACTAAAAATAACTTAGTTAACTAAATTAAAATGGTATTGAATGTATAAATATATTGTGTTTAAAGATAAAAAAAATTATATTATTATAGCAACATATGTTGCTATAATAATAGCAACATATGAATGTTGGATTCACTCGGACGGATGCATACATTCATCTTCATCGCAAGAAGGCCGAGGCAAATGTAGAGAACGGAGATTCAAATGCGTTGCTACAATTTTTTATGGAGAAGTCAAACAAGGAGCCTTTCTTCTATTGGAAGGTCCAACAAGATGCTGATGGGAAGTTGGTGAATTTTTTCTTCCGTGACTCTCGTTGTGCCATTGACTACGAATACTTTGGTGATGTAGTATCTTTTGACACTACATATAAAACCAATAAGTACAACATGGTTTGTGCACCTTTCATTGGTGTTAATCATCATTTCCATAACGTGATGTTTGGTTTAGCTTTCTTGTCCGATGAGACAACATAAACATTTGAATGGTTGTTTAGTGCATTCCTTGAGGCCATGTATGGAAAGGAGCCCGAGGTGATCTTCTCAGATCAGTGTCAGGCACTAATGAACGGCGTGGACTACACATTTGAAACTGCAACGCATCGATTGTGTCAATGGCACATTAACCAGAATGCGCCCTCGCATTTTGGTTCTTTAAATGGTAATTATGACTTAAAGAACTCATGGAGCCGTTGTATGAATGATTGTGAGACTGAAGATGAGTATGAGGAAGTTTGGCAGCAACTTATTGAGAATTATGCGCTCGCGGACAATAGACGGTTCACTAACATGTATAATTTGAGGAGCAGATGGTCGTCAGTGTTCACAAATGACCGGTTTTTAGCCGGTATGCATGCTAAGTCTAGGAGTGAGATAACTAACAGAATCCTAAAGGACTTAGGTAAAAGAAGCAATACACTTTACGAGTTTGTTCTCCACTATTGTCAAGTGCAGAATGAATGGCGTGATCATGAGAATGCAGACGATGCTCTTTTGTCGAGGTATGTCTGGCCAATTCCTCCTGTACAACCCCTTGCTAACACATATTGCAAAGGTTTTCACTCGCAATATCTACAAAATATTTGAGTATGAGGCTCATCACTCCATGAATATCAAAGTAATTGAGCATCCCGACTATGCTTCGGATAACATGTTGTTCCGAGTGAGCTCCGGTCCCCATTCTGATCGAATGCGGGCCGTTTCTTTCAATCAGTGAAGCCACGAAGTTTCATGTAGGTGTCGCATATGGGAGTCGAAGGGAGTTTTCTGTCAACATATATTCAAAGTGCTTTATTTGATGAATGTAGATGTTATGCCGGAAAAATACATACTTAGAAGGTGGATGCGGAATTGCAAACGAAGATGCGGACCCGGTCTGAAGAATCCTTCGCAGATTGTTGATGATAATCTGACTGGCCTAGTATTCGTGAATAGTATTATGAGGTTATCGTATGACATGGCATACGAAGCAAAGGGTGATGCAGGCTACAGGTCTCACGTCCACAAGTGTTTGTGGAAGTTGCAGCAGCAAATGTTGAAAGAGCAAGAGCTGGAAAGTAAAGGGCGTGAAAAAACTAACAGAGATGGAGATGATGATGTGAAGGCGATGAGGATAATGGACACTCTAAGGTGAGCTTGAATTGTTGGGTTATTGCTTACTTATTTGTGGCATAGTACATGATATTATGGGAATCTAGAGGGTTTAATTTTACTGACTTATTTTCATCATTTCTTGCAGGTGAACAAGAAAAGCAGATTTGATAATTCAATGCCATATGTTTGGCTCTGAATTTGGTCATGGGCTATGGACTGAAGGCAGCATATTTTTATTAAAATTAGATTTATATGGATTGTACAATTTTTTACTATTACACTTGTGACATTACAATGATTGTTGGTTACTATAAATTAAATCATATGCTAGGTGAAGTAAGACTATGAAATTTTAATGTATGGCTGGTCCCAATCCAATTTCACAGGATACGGTTTTTTTCCGAGGGGTGTGGACTCGGGAGCTTGAAAGCTACGTTCTAACAAAATTGGATTTTGAGCGTTGGAATTTGAATTGGATTGTTGGAGATGTAGAGAACAATAGGCAGTGCCTCCGTCTTGTAAGAGATGAGGTTAATATTGAGAGGGGGCTGAATATTTCATTTGCAGCTTATTTGGAAAAAAACTGGCTGAATGGGAAGATCGTTTCCTCCAATTCAAGTACTTGATCTCATGGCCTGACATACAGTATTACCCACACCGTAATGCCGTGGAGACCTTCGCTGAAGTGTGGACTGAAATAGCAAGGGTATAGGCCCTCAATTTGTTATATAGTTATCTCGTTATGTATTCGTTAACAGTGTATAATACTTTTTTGCAGAATAGTCCTTTATTGCTAGTTTATAGGCCCAGAGGTTAACCTTGTTGGGAGCAGCTGCGAGTTCTATTCCGAGATGTTATTGAATTATCAGATTCACAATCAGCTGAAATTGAGCGGAGTGTAGATGCATCTCACAGTCAGTGTGCAAGCAAAGTTGTGAATGAATCAAGCTTAAGTGCTCGAGGTAAGAAACCCATAAAGAGCCCTTTCCGCTCTCGTAGCTCTGCATCGCGTGGGTATTCATCCTCAGAAAGCTGAATCTAGGGTTGCCAAGTCTATGTATTTCCTTATTTTTAAGTTTAAGGGCTGACCTGTCCCTAGGGAACCTTTGTTACTACTACCCTGTAATCGGTCAACAAATAAGATGATCTCCATTTCAAATAAAACAGGGGCCCCTGTTCAGTTTAATATCATTTTGTCCTTTAGCAAATGGATTATTCAACAATTGAGATACTCTTTTACACTATATAAATCCTACACAAACTGGGTATAATGACACTATCAAAGTTCTCCTTACACAAATAATATAATGAGGTGTGTTATTCCATTTATGACTGCCTTTGGACGAGGGAAATGGAGAACAGATTCATTGAAGCTGCGATGGCTGCCAAGGAAGCTGGAACGTGGCAGGTCTGGCCTAATTGGCGCAACCCGGGTTTCGTTTAGCATATTACTCCAATTCTAAATTCGGAATTCCGTCTAGCCTTACCAGCACCATTCTACGCAGAGAAGGTAGAGCTCCTATTCCATAGACAAAACGCATTTCAATTTATTAAAGGTCACTATGGCGTCTACTGGAATGAGCAATCAAACAAGATAGTGATGGACGATGAGACCTTCTCTGAACTGGCTACGGTGAGTGAACTATTAAAACATAAATGCTTTGCACAGGTGATCAAGTATATGCAACGACCTGACATACATTACCCTTGTGCAGTTGACCCCTATGACTCACGCATACAGGTCTAAGAGTGAGGCTCACTACAGACACCTATGTGCTCTGTTCACAGACGATGATGAATTGTAAGAAATATTGTATGCTTAGTCACTCTGTAATGTAACGGGAATTTTTCAATTAATTTCTCCACTTAAAGAATGAAAATTATCCCATGTTGATTTGCAAATGATAGTTTCCATAATATTTATCTACCAAGCAACGACAAGCTAAGACTCTTACACCTGAAAACCCCCATTTGACACCCTCAAAATGATGCTGATAAGCGGTCATAATATGCAACAATATAAATGGTCTAAGAAATAAACATGCTTATACCGGTAAAATGAAAATAAAAGTGTCCTTCAAATTAGCTCGTTAATCATCAACAATGCAATAATCAATACGCCACCTGTGCCAACAATAGAGAAGGTAAATGGCTTGCTAGTCTTCACCGCCGTTTCTTTCGTGTGATTAGAGGAATCTGCACGCTTGAACCTATTCAATTCTTCGTCTTTCAATTTAATTTTCTCGTAGAGGACATCCGTCAGAACAGTCTTGCATTGTAATTGGGATTCCAGGAACTCGTTTTGCTGCTTTAGGCATTGAACGGAAGCGAGATAATGCGGTGTTAGCTCGTCGTCCACCTATTTGAAGAAATCACAACCTGCAACCTAAAAATTAGGGTTTATGAAATGAGTTGCAAGAATTAGGTATTTAGATGGAAAATGAACCGGTAACGTGGCATTATTCATTAAAACCTTCCTTTGCGGGCAGCGGATGAAGCGACGGAATGGATTGGCATATGTTCCAGAAATGTAGCGCTCTCCAACCCCATGACGATGGCAGACCACGGAATTGCCGGACGTTGTTGATGGGTCAATTGATGATGTTGCTGTGGTTGAATCGACGGTGAGAGTCACCATTGCTTCTTCGCAGAGTTAGGTTTAAGTGCTGGGGTATGAGCAGGAAAGAGTAAAGTTGATATTAAAAAGGAAGCTTCCCAAGCAATCTTGTTTTAGAAAAATTTGAAAAAAAAGCGGAAATCAAATTTTCAAATACCCGCCAATGCATTTAAAAATACGACATTCTGATTATTTTCAAGTTATCAAAATTGTGAAAACAATCTTTCATTTGTTGCAAATAAATTGCTAATTAATTCCAGAAGTTATAAAATTCTCGTTATATTTAATTTGTTGTGTTTTTTTAATATTTACGATATGGGAAATTACTTTTGAGTTCACACTACCACTATACTCTGTACTAAACAGTTAGGATAGTGAAAATAATATAACATTGCGTATATACGTAATACGTTACTACTCCATATGTGTATAATCGTCTATTTCTTTAACATTTATCAGAACCGTTATAATAAAAAAATAAATTAATTATGAGAATTTGATAGAAATGGTATTAGTTGTGATTACTATTAGCCGAGATAATCAATGAGTTGTGATGGAATTGACATAATCTAAATAATTTAGAAATGGTATTAGTTGTGATTACTATTAGCGTAGATTGTGATGGAATTGACATAATCTAGATAATTGAGACTACCATTAGGTGAGATTACTATTAGTTAAGATAATGATGGAATTGACATAATCTAGGTAATTGAGACTACCATTAGGTGAGATTACTATGAGCTAAGATTATGATGGAAATCATAATATCTAGATAATTGAGACAACTAATAGTTGTGATTACTATTAGCGAAGATTGTGATGGAATTGACATAATCTAGATAATTGACACTACTATTAATTGTAAATACTATTAGCCGAGATAATGATTGAATTGAGATTATCTAGATAATTAGACTACCATTAGGTGAGATTACTATTAGTTAAGATAATGATGGAATTGACATAATTTAGAGAATTGTGATTATTATTAGGGTGAGATTACTATTACCTAAGATAATGATGGAATTGACATAATCTAGAGAATTGTGATTACTATTAGGGTAAGATTACTATTAGTTAAGATAATGATGGAATTGATATAATCTAGGTAATTGAGACTACCATTAGGTGAGATTATTATTAGTTAAGATAATGATGGAATTGACATAATCTAGAGAATTGTGATTACTATTAGGGTGAGATTACTATTAGCTAAGATAATGATGGAATTGATATAATCTACGTAATTGAGACAACTAATAATTGTGATTACTATTAGCAAAGATAATGATGAAATTGACATAATCTAGAGAATTGTAATTACTATTAGGGTGAGATTACTATTATCTAAGATAGTGATGGAATTGACATAATCTAGAGAATTGTGATTACTATTAGGGTGAGATTACTATTAGTTAAGATAATGATGGACTTGAAATAATCTAGGTAATTGAGACAACTAATAGTTGTGATTACTATTAGCTAAGATAATGATGGAATTGACATAATTTAGAGAATTGTGATTACTATAGGGATGAGATTGCTATTAGTTGACATCATGTCAATTCCATCATTATCTTAACTAATAGTAATCTCACCTAATGGTAGTGTCAATTACCTAGATTATATCAATTCCATCATTATCTTAACTAATAGTAATCTCACCCTAATAGTAATCACAATTCTCTAGATTATGTCAATTCCATCATTATCTTAGCTAATAGTAATCTCACCCTAATAGCAATCACAATTCTCAAGATTATGTCGATTCCATCATTATCTTAGCTAATAGTAATCACAACTATTAGTTGTCTCAATTACCAACATTATATCAATTCTGTCATTATCTTAACTAATAGTAATCTCACCCTAATAGTAATTACAATTCTCTAGATTATGTCAATTTCATCATTATCTTAGCTAATAGTAATCTCACCCTATTAGTAATCACAATTCTCTTGATTATGTCAATTCCATCATTATCTTAGCTAATAGTAATCACAACTATTAGTTGTCTCAATTACCTATATTATATCAATTCCATCATTATCTTAACTAATAGTAATCTCACCCTAATAGTAATCACAATTCTCAAGATTATGTCAATTCCATCATTATCTTAACTAATACCTAATAGTAATCACAATTCTGTAGATTATGTCAATTCCATCATTATCTTAGCTAATAGTAAATTCATCCTAATAGTAATCACAATTCTCTAGATTATGTCAATTCCATCTTTATCTTAGCTAATAGTAATCACAACTATTAGTGGTCTCAATTACCTAGATTATATCAATTCCATCATTATCTTAACTAATAGTAATCTCACCCTAATAGTAATCACAATTCTCTAGATTATGTCAATTCCATCATTATATTAGCTAATAGTAATCACAACTATTAGTTGTCTCAATTACCAACATTATATGAATTCCGTCATTATCTTAACTAATAGTAATCTCACCCTAATAGTAATTACAATTCTGTAGATTATGTCAATTTCATCATTATCTTAGCTAATAGTAATCTCACCCTATTATTAATCACAATTCTCTTGATTATGTCAATTCCATCATTATCTTAGCTAATAGTAATCACAACTATTAGTTGTCTCAATTACCTATATTATATAAATTCCATCATTATCTTAACTAATAGTAATCTCACCCTAATAGTAATCACAATTCTCTAGATTATGTCAATTCCATCATTATCTTAATTAATCCCTAATAGTAATCACAATTCTGTAGATTATGTCAATTCCATCATTATCTTAGCTAATAGTAAATTCATCCTAATAGTAATCACAATTCTCTAGATTATGTCAATTCCATCTTTATCTTAGCTAATAGTAATCACAACTATTAGTTGTCTCAATTACCTAGATTATATCAATTCCATCATTATCTTAACTAATAGTAATCTCACCCTAATAGTAATCACAATTCTCTAGATTATGTCAATTCCATCATTATCTTAGCTAATAGTAATCTCACCCTAATAGTAATCACAATTCTCTAGATTATGTCAATTCCGTCATTATCTTAGCTAATAGTAATCTCACCCTAATAGTAATCACAATTCTCTAGATTATGTCAATTCTATCATTATCTTAGCTAATAGTAATCACAACTATTAGTTGTCTCAATTACCTAGATTATATCAATTCCATCATTATCTTAACTAATAGTAATCACAATTCTCTAGATTATATCAATTCCATCATTATCGTAGCTAATAGTAATCTCACCCTAATAGTAATCACAATTCTCTAGATTATGTCAATTCCATCATTATCTTAGCTAATAGTAATCACAACTATTAGTTGTCTCAATTACCTAGATTATATCAATTCCATCATTATCTTAACTAATAGTAATCTCACCCTAATAGTAATCACAATTCTCTAGATTATGTCAATTCCACCATTATCTTAGCTAATAGTAATCTCACCCCAATAGTAATCAGAATTCTTTAGAACATGTCAATTCCATCGTTATCTTAACTAATAGTAATCTCACCTAATGGTAGTCTCAATTACCTAGATTATATCAATTCCATCACTATCTTAACTAATTGTAATCTAACCCTAATAGTAATCACAATTCTCTAGATTATGTCAATTCCATCATTGTCTTAGCTAATAGTAATCTCACCCTAATAGTAATCACAATTCTCTAGATTATATCAATTCCATCATTATCTTAGCTAATAGTAATCTCACCCTAATAGTAATGAATCGAAAGATACAATTTGTAAAGATATAATATAGCCCACCTTATAGATATAGAAGTCCCAACAAGGATCCAACACTAGATCACAGTTCTAGGGACGGAGCAATGGTCTAGAGTTCCTTCCGAAATTCTTTTAGGGCTCAGCTGCTCTAACCACATCGAGATTCAATCCTTTACCTTTCTCGTAAGTCACGCAAATCCTACAAGGATCAATCCTTAATTCAGGATGAATAACTACTTCTAGAATTAATCTAATATTTGCTTTAATTTTATTAAATTTTTATTCATTTTACTTCGATTAAGAGTGCGCAATACTTAGGTTTTAAAATCCAATATGACTCGATAGTATGTTTTTATGATACTCTTCAATCACTTAAAATAAATTTGACGAAAAATATAATTTCTCAAAACAGGACAACAACTTTGAAAAATCATAGAAAATTCGATTCAAATCTAATTGAGGCAAGGTTGGCGGCCACACGTCCGCCATTATGGGACCTACAAACGGTCAGAAGGAGTCGGAGGCAAATTCCGATCACTCTAGCCTGAATTCGGCTGGAAAGGCTACTATTTTCTGTTCCCGGGACAGATTTTTCACCAAAAAGTTTGGGGCTCAAACAAGCTAGATACTCAACGGATTTTCGCTCAAAAATACAATTTTTCATAGTAGGGAAAATAAGGATTTCAATGGAATAAATGGATCATACATATAATGGTTAAATCAATAGGAAATTAGTACGAACACAGCATTCAACAACACAACTAAAATCTGCCGGAAAAAGAGGCGGTTTTTCGGAAAACTTACGACCCAATTTCGGAGGACCAAATCACCTTTGATTGATGATCCGAGACCTGATCTAGAAACCTTGATGAGTTAGGTTTACAATGACATAAACCTCGCTGATAGATAATTGCTGGATCAGCGGAAAACGATGCCGCAAAATGATTGCAACATGGTACAAAAACCGGTGACACCTCGACTGTTCTAGGCCTGTTTTCTCGACTTTTCAGGCAGAGGATGGGAATGAATCCTTAACAACATTTGTTCTACTATGGAAGAAGAACTTTTATCCAAAAATTCAGAATTTTTTGATAAGAGACGGAGGCTCAAAAAAAATTGGGGAATGCAGCTGCCGCTTGGGGACTGAAATTGCAGAGAGGGAGAAGAGGAGAAGAGTGAAGGATTTTTCACTTTGGTATGATTGTCTATCAACTATGGGATTCTATTTATAGCTAAGAAAGGGATAAAATAGGGTGATGTGGATCACCAAAAATATTGAGCAACACTTGCCCTCCAAGTTTCAACATTATCTCTTCATCTTTTTTTTTTTTTTTTTTACATGACCTATGGTCACATATACATATATCTATGGTTAGCTTGGGCTGCCTTGGCTAAATTAATCAATTGGGCTCTTAAAAAAAATGAAATGGATGAATAGGATAGGCGTTAATTAAATTCAAATGGGCCGAGCAATTCGGGCTGAAAAAAATCGAGCTTCGGCATCTTGAATGAAATAAATTTCGTTGGAAGGTCAAACGAATTCCGTTTTTAATGAAATTGATGCCCACATGATTATGAAAAGATCTCGACTCCTAGATTTGGAGTTAACCATACAGTGGTAAAATTTTATTTTAGGGATAAAAATACGGTCTTTCAATAATTTGGACATCCATGATTTAATAATCGTCCGAATGATGAATGAAAAAGTCTCATGGAAATATTTTATCATGACGAACCAAATATGTGATCGAGAAAGATTTAGAGGACAACATGATTTTAAGAATAGAATTGAACCAACTTTGGGAATTGTTTTTTTTTTCTATATTTGGAAGTTAAAAATATCACTTTAAAGCATCCTATAATCAACACATGTTTCCTATTTATAGAGGAAAAATAAATAGGATAATAATGAATAAAAGAAAGAGGATAATGATGGAAAAAGAATAGGATAATTACGAAAAAGATAATCTTTTGAAAAAGAAATTGGATAATGACGGATGTGCCTTTTTCTATTAAATTTATTATTTTCCAACTTAAAGTTGTGACAAGAGTTCATTTGAACTCGAAATTAGAAAATTCAAAGTTTGGCACGATGCTCGAAATTTTTTTTCTATCAACCCCACAAAAATATTAGAACATATTTTTAAAGCAATTTTTGACCAAAACAAAATGTAACAGATTTTCCTGCCTGTGATTTTCCTTTATTTGAATCA
Source organism: Perilla frutescens (assembly GCA_026008535.1). NCBI lineage: Eukaryota > Viridiplantae > Streptophyta > Magnoliopsida > Lamiales > Lamiaceae > Perilla > Perilla frutescens. Next base: position 45,828,076 of record BRKX01000018.1, read on the forward strand.
TTTAAGGACCCAACTTATTTTCCAAATTACCAGAGGGTAACATAAGTTGAATTAAACCTTCTAAAATATTTCGGGGTATTACACAACTATTAGTTGTCTCAATTACCTAGATTATATCAATTACATTATTATCTTAACTAATAGTAATCTCACCCTAATAGTAATCACAATTCTCTAGATTATGTCAATTCCATCATTATATTAGCTAATAGTAATCTCACCCTAACAGTAATCACAATTCTCTAGATTATGTCAATTCCATCATTATCTTAGCTAATAGTAATCAAAACTATTAGTTGTCTCAATTACCTAGATTATATCAATTCCATCATTATCTTAACTAATAGTAATCACAATTCTCTAGATTATATCAATTCCATCATTATCTTAGCTAATAGTAATCACACCCTAATAGTAATCACAATTCTCTAGATTATGTCAATTTCATCATTATCTTAGCTAATAGTAATCACAACTATTAGTTGTCTCAATTAGCTAGATTATATCAATTCCATCATTATCTTAACTAATAGTAATCTCACCCTAATAGTAATCACAATTGTCTAGATTATGTAAATTCCATCATTATCTTAGCTAATAGTAATCTCACCCCAATAGTAATCACAATTCTTTAGATCATGTCAATTCCATCATTATCTTAACTAATAGTAATCTCACCTAATGGTAGTCTCAATTACCTAGATTATATCAATTCCATCATCATCTTAACTAATAGTAATCTCACCCTAATAGTAATCACAATTCTCTAGATTATGTCAATTCCATCATTATCTTAACTAATACTAATCTCACCTAATGGTAGTCTCAATTACCTAGATTATATCAATTCCATCATCATCTTAACTAATAGTAATCTCACCCTAATAATAGTCTCAATTATCTAGATAATCTCAATTCAATCATTATCTCGGCTAATAGTAATCACAATTAATAGTAGTGTCAATTATCTAGATTATGTCAATTCCATCACAATCTTCGCTAATAGTAATCACAACTATTAGTTGTCTCAATTATCTAGATATTATGATTTCCATCATAATCTTAGCTCATAGTAATCTCACCTAATGGTATTCTCAATTACCTAGATTATGTCAATTACATCATTATCTTAACTAATAGTAATCTCACCTAATGGTAGTCTCAATTATCTACATTGTGTAAATTCCATCACAATCTTTGCTAATAGTAATCAGAACTAATACCATTTCTAAATTATTTAGATTATGTCAATTCCATCACAATTCATTGATTATCTCGGCTAATAGTAATCACAACTAATACCATTTCTATCAAATTCTCATAATTATTTTTTATTATTATAACGGTTCTGATAAATGTTAAAGAAATAGACGATTATACACATATGGAGTAGTAACATATTACGTATATACGCAATGTTATATTATTTTCACTATTCTAACTGTTTAGTACGGTCTATAGTGGGAGAGTGAACTCAAAAGTAATTTCCCATATCGTAAATATTAAAAAAAAACATAACAAATTAAATAAAATGAGAATTTTATAATTTATGGAAATTAATTAGCAATTTATTTGCTACAAATGAAAGACTGTTTTCACAATTTTGATAAATTGAAAATAATCAGAATGTCGTATTTTCAAATGCATTGGCGGGTGTTTGAAAATGCGATTTCCGCCTTTTTTCCAATTTTTTCTAAAACAAGATTGCTTGGGAAGCTTCCTTTTTAATATCAACTTTACTCTTTCCTGCTCATACCCCAACGCTTAAACCTAACTCTGCGAAGAAGCAATGGTGACTCTCGCCGCCGATTCAACCACAGCAACATCGTCGACTGACCCATCAACAACGTCCGGCAATTCCGTGGTCTGCCATCGTCATGGGGTTGGAGAGCGCTACATTTTTGGAACAGATGCCAATCCATTTCGTCGCCTCATTCCCTGCCCGCAAAGGACGGTTTTAATGAATAATGTCGCGTTACCGGTTCATTTTCCATCTAACTGCCTAATTCTGGCAACTCATTTCATAAACCCTAATTTTTAGGTTGCAGGTTGCAATTTCTTCAAATGGGTGGACGACGAGCTAACACCGCATTATCTCGCTTCCGTTCAACGCCTGAAGCAGCAAAAGGAGTTCTTGGGATCTCAATTACAATGCAAGACTGTTCTGACAGATGTCCTCTACGAGAAAATTAAATTGAAACGGCGTGCAGATGCCTCTAATCACACGAAAGAAACGGCGGAGAAGACTAGAAAGCCATTCATCTTCTCTGTTGTTGCTACAGGTGGCGTATCGATTATTGCATTGTTGATGATTAACGAGCTAATTTGAAGGCCACTTTTATTTTTATTTTACCAGTATAAACATGTTTATTTCTTAGACCATTTATATTGTTGCATATTATGACCGCTTATTAGCAGCATTTTGAGGGTGTCAAAAGGGGGTTTTAGGTGTAAGAGTCTTAACTTGTTGTTGCTTGGTAGATAAATATTATGGAAACTATCATTTGCAAATCAACATGGGATAATTTTCATTCTTTAAGTGGAGAAATTAATTGAAAAATTCCCGTTACAGTACAGAGTGACTAGGCATACAATATTTCTCACAATTCATCGTCGTCTGTGAACAGAGCACATAGGTCAATGTAGTGAGCCTCCCCCTTGGACCTGTATGCGTGAGCGATAGGGGTCAACTGCACAAGGGTAATGTATGTCAGGTCGTTACATATAATTGATCACTTGTGCAAATCATTTATATTTTAACAGTTCACTCACCGTAGCCAGTTTAGAGAAGGTCTCATCGTCCATCACTATCTCATTTGATTGCTCATTCCAGTAGACGCCATAGTGACCTTTAATAAATTGAAATGCGTTTTGTCTATGGAATAGGAGCTCTACCTTCTCTGCGTAGAATGGTGCTGGTAAGGCTAGATGAAATTCCGAATTTAGAATTGGAGTAATTTTCTCAACGAAAGCCGGGTTGCGTCAATTAGGCCAGACCTGCCACGATCCAGCTTCCTTGACAGCCATCGCGGCTTCAATGAATCTGTTCTCCATTTCCCTCGACCAAAGGCAGTCATAAATGGAATAACTCACCTCATTATATTATTTGTGTAAGGAGAACTTTGATAGTGTCATTATACCCAGTTTGTGTAGGATTTATATAGCGTAAAAGAGCATCTTAATTGTTGAAGAATCCATTTGCTAAAGGACAAAATGATATTACACTGAACAGGGGCCCCTGTTTTATTTGAAATGGAGATCATCTTATTTGTTGACCGATTACAGGGTAGTAGTGACAAAGGTTCCCTAGGGACAAGTCAGCCCTTAAACTTAAAAATAAGGAAATACATAGACTTAGCAACCCTAGATTCAGCTTTCCGAGGAAGAATACCCACGCGATACAGAGCTACGAGAGCGGGAAGGGCTCTTTATGGGTTTCTTGCCTCGAGCACTTGAGCTTGATTCATTCACAACTTCGCTCGCACACTGACTGTGAGATGCATCTACACTCCCCTCAATTTCAGCTGATTATGAATCTGATAATTCAATAACATCTCGGAATAGAACTCTGAGCTGCTGCCAACAAGGTTCACCCCTGGGCCTATAAACTAGCAATAAAGGACGATTCTGCAAAAAAGTATTATACACCGTTAACGAATACATAACGAGATAACTATATAACAAATTGAGGACCTATACCCTTGCTATTGCAGTCCACACTTCAGCGGAGGCCTCCACGGCATTACGGTGTGGGTAATACTGCACGTTAGGCCGTGAGATCAAGTACTTGAATTGGAGGAAACGATCTTCCCATTCAGCCAGTTTTTCCAAATAGGCTGCAAATGAAATATTCAACCCCCTCTCATTATTAACCTCATCTCTTACAAGACAGAGGCACTGCCTATTGTTCTCTACGTCTCCAACAATCCAATTCAGATTCCAACGCTCAAAATCCAATTTTGTTAGAACGTAGCTTTCAAGCTCCCGAGTCCACACCCCTCGGAAAAAAAAATCATATCATGCGAAATTGGATTGGGACCAGCCATACATTAAAATTTTGTAGTCTTACTTCACCTAGCATATGATTTAATTTATAGTAACCAACAATCATTGTAATGTCACAAGCGTAATAGTAAAAAATTGTACAATCCACATAAATCTAATTTTAATAAAAATTTGCTGCCTACAGTCCATAGCCTGTGACCAAATTCAGAGCCAAACATATGGCATTGAATTATCAAATCTGCTTTCCTTGTTCACCTGCAAGAAATGACGAAAATAAGTCAGTAAAATTAAACCCTCTAGATTCCCATAATATCATATACTATGCCACAATATCATGTACTATGCCACAAATAAGTAAGCAATAACCCAACAATTCAAGCTCACCTTAGAGTGTCCATTATCCTCATAAAACAAATTTGAAGTATGGAATGATTACGACTGCTGGGAGTTAAACTCCTATACATATAAGAAGGAAATATAATGTAATTCTATGTCAATTGATAAAGAGTGAACTCATCCAAACTAATTCACTTGAGTAAACATACCTGACAGAATTCGGGCCAATACCGATCTGGTTCCTTGAAGGATTTTTCGGCTTCATCACTTTTCAAGCTAACTGGACTTGATTCTTTGTGATTTGCACATGCAGCCCAAAATCAACAGAGAAAGTAATTAATATTAGCAAACTACAATGGTCTGCATGTAAAATTGGAACATATGATACAGCAGACCTTCTCTATTTCCTTTCATTTTTGAATTCCTCCACTTTCGACGCACGGTCCTGCCCCGACTTTTCACAACAGAAGGGTTCCTCATAGCCTTCAACCATCATCTCCATCTCTGTTAGTTTTTTCGCGCTCTTTACTTTCCAGCTCTCACTCTTTCAACATCTGCTGCCGCAACTTCCACAAACACTTGTGGACGCGAGACCTGCAGCCTGCATCACCCTTTGCTTCGTAGGCCATGTCATACGATAACCTCATAATACTATTCACGAATACTAGGCCAGTCAGATTATCATCAACAATCTGCGAAGGATTCTTCAGACCGGGTCCGCATCTTCATTTGCAATCCCGCATCCACCTTCTAAGTATGTATTTTTCCGGCATAACATCTACATTCATCAAATAAAGCACTTTGAATATATGCCGGTAGAAAACTCCCTTCGACTCCCACATGCGACACCTACATGGAACTTCGTGGCTTCACTGATTGAAAGAAACAGCCCGCATTCGATCAGAATGGGGACCGGAGCTTACTCGGAATAACATGTTATCCGAAGCATAGTCGGGATGCTCAATTACTTTGATATTCATGGAGTGATGAGCCTCGTACTCAAATATTTTGTAGATATTGCGAGTGAAAACCTTTGCAATATGTGTTAGCAAGGGGTTGTATAGGAGGAATTAGCCAGACATACCTCAACAAAAGAGCATCCTCTGAATTCTCACGATCACGCCATTCATTCTGCACTTGACAATAGCGGACAACAAACTCATAAAGTGTATTGCTTCTTTTACCTAAGTCCTTTAGGATTCTGCTAGTTACCTCACTCCTAGATGTAGGATGCATACCGGCTGAAAACCGATCATTTGTGAACACTGACGACCATCTGCTCCTCAAATTATACATGTTAGTGAACCATCTATTGTCCGCGAGCGCATAATTCTCAATAAGTTGCTGCCAAACTTCCTCAAACTCATCTTCAGTCTCACAAACATTCATACAACGGCTCCATAAGTTCTTGAAGTCAGAATTACCATTTAAAGAACCAAAATGCGAGGGCGCATTCTGGTTAATGTGCCATTGACACAATCGATGCACCGCAGTTTCAAATGTGTAGTCTACGCTGTTCATTAGTGCCTGACACTGATCTGAGAAGATCACCTCGGGCTCATTTCCATACATGGCCTCAAGGAATGCACTAAACAACCATTCAAATGTTTCTGTCGTCTCATCGGACAAGAAAGCTAAACCAAACATCACGTTATGGAAATGATGATTAACACCAATGAAAGGTGCACAAACCATGTTGTACTTATTGGTTTTATATGTAGTGTCAAAAGATACTACATCACCAAAGTATTCGTAGTCAATGGAACAACAAGAGTCACGGAAGAAAAAATTCACCAACTTCCTATCAGCATCTTGTTGGACCTTTCAATAGAAGAAAGGCTCCTTGTTTGACTTCTCCATAGAAAAATTGTAGCAACGCATTTGAATCTTCGTTCTCTACATTTGTCTCGGTCTTCTTGCGACGAAGATGAATGTATGCATCCGTCCGAGTGAGTCCAACATTCATTCGACCCCCGCTCTCACGCTCCAAGAACTTACAAGCACGAGTGATGGGTACACCAGTTGAGTGAAGAGCTTCCAAAATAGATCTTTTGGGCCCTCATAGTTGTCGTGCAGAGCGCAGTAAATAGCTTTGATCTAGTCTCAACAATTCATGGTTGTGTACCTTCTCAAAAACATATACGCTCCATGGACCATCTCAGTGGGTCAACCGCAAGCAAAGCTACTCTGCACGAATGCAAATACCAGATTATAATTATATCACACAAAATCCAATTCAATTGTTGTCAACAACAGATTACAAGTGCCCATTTAATTCACGTCGCTGCCGACAACAATAGTCGTCTGAAAATTCACAAATCCGTTGCTACAACTAATATAGCTTCTCAGCGACAATAAAAACAATAATTAATCATTCCATCCCAAGAAATGCGCCGCAATGATTCATCTCAGTATTCAAAATTCTTTAACATTCCAAATTCACTGTATTCATGCAAAATTATATAACCTACAGAGGAAAACACAAAATTCTAGACAAACAGGATCATTCCGCACTTAAAGTGTGCTATTCAAGAAGACATACCTTCTTCTACAAGAACACGACGACAGGTTCCAATCACCGCGGATACCAAATCCCAACTCCGGAGAATCACAATCTTCAAATTGGAGACCAGAAAAAATGACGATACCAAATGGCAACTCCGGCAAATCCAAATGCAAATGGAGAGGAGAAAAAAAAACCCACATCTATAATTAGGCCGCCATTTCGGTTTCTTTCCCAACAATATAAAGTCCATCCACAGTAACAATCCAACGATCAACATCAATTCCGTTAACCGGCTAGGCAATCAGGAGCGCTGATGAGGGGATCGGATCCCTACCTCCCCTTTATTTAAGGCATGAAGATCCGTTCACAGTGAATCCATTTTCATTCTACCAATCCAGCGCTATAATCAAATGCCCGCTATATTTTCGGTCAATGGTCGATGCTTGACCAAATTCAATTATAAACAGTATATTTAACGAGGGCTAAGCAAAAAATTAAAAATAAAATATGAACACATGATGCCCATCCAGACCCGATATATATTGCGACCGTTCGTAGCATCGAATTTGTCCAAGTTTAGTTTGTGTATTTCTTCTCTCCCTTGGGACTTGTGAAAGGAATTTCATTTATCTTTTGTATAGTTTTTCTTAGTTTTTTTATATAATTTTTTACCCACAAAAAAATAAATTGCACGAGGTGCTTAATATATATATATCTTCGCGTATGCATAAGAAGAAGTAATTAATTAAGTAATAATCACATTCAACCATGCATCAATTAATTTATTTTTGCCACGCATTAATTTATTGATATTATTATAAGTAGTCACATGACAAAATAATTAAAAGAGAAAAATAAAGGAAAAAAAGTAGTATCTAGTTGATGAAATCAATAATTGATCAACTGTGTCCCACATTTGTCAGCCACACGCTTTTGCTCAAAGTCAATAATCTATCTACTACAAAAATAAAGCAAGAAAAGTGCAGAAAAGCGTATGTAATACTAAAATAGAGTTCATCAGAATTCCATTTGAGATCAGATCAGCCTCTTCTTCTAAGCTACCATTTTAATAAAGGTACATCTGTGTGTGTGTATCTGCATATATAGTTACACATCGACATGTTAATAATTAATTTTTATGGATAAATGGACCTCCAATAATTAGGGGATGTTTGTGATTTCTTAATCTTTTTCTAGATCTATAATTATTGCTAATAAAAAGATATATATATATATATATATATATATATATATATATATATATATATATAGTTGCTTCCCCTCCTGCTACTGTGTGTATACTATGTGTGAGAAAGGATAACAGTAGTGATAGATTTGTATATATATAGACTTTTCCAAAGCACACTTTTCTGAGACAACATATATATATATAAGATATTTGGTTTTGTTGCATTCAATTCTTGGCAGAAACTCAGTTTTTCTTGTTTCTCAACTCCCTGCTCGAATTAATTATATAATATTTACGTTTTTCTTTCTTTTCCACTTTTGATCAGATATATACCGATTTGGCTAAAGGAAAATCTGTAAGATCGATCGGATTCAAGTAGCAATTAATTAATTTGGTAAAGAATATATCTCGACTAGCTTGTTTTCTTGGCTTAATTAATGGAATAAATAAATGTTTAATATATAGTACTGTTTGGGCTTGTGAATTTTTATTTTTATTTTTTTAAATATCTCCATCTATATAATTATAAACGTTTAATCTACTATTTGGTCGACTGTCAAAATTGTTTTAACGATTTCTCATTTGAAACAAAACGAGTAGTAGGGAATGACAGGAATTGCTGCAAGTTTGGCTGGAGTAGCTATACAAATAGTGAAATGGGTTGGTGCACCAATCAAACGCCAATTCAATTATCTTTGTTGCTTCACTTCCAATATCAATGATCTCAAACATGAAGCCGAAGAGCTAGAAAATGCAGCAGGAGATCTGCAGGGGCAAGTTGATAGAGCAAGAGATGATGTACAAGTCATTGCGCGTGAGGTTGAGGCGTGGTTAACAAACTCTAACGACATCGAAGACCTAAAGAATACAATTTTGGTCGAAGTTCCGAATGTAGAAAGTGGTTGTTTGAAGCTTAGTGCTCGTTTTTCTCTTAGCAAGAGAGCTAAGAAAACAACTGATCGTATCAAAGTGCTTCGAGGCCAATGCAAGTTTAACGCCATATCCCAACCAGGACCTCCAACAGCGACGTCAACAATTCCATTAGGAACGACATATGAATTCGAGTCTAGAAAACAAATTGAAGAAGACATCATGATAAGTTTGAGAGGTGGAGATGTGAATATGATAGGGATATGTGGGATGGGAGGTCTAGGAAAGACTACCATGGCCAAAAAACTCATGAACAGAGCATTGGAAGGGCATTTATTTGATGAAGTTGTGATGGCAGTGGTCAGTCAACCAGTAGACAAGGTCAAAATTCAGCTTGAGATTGGTGGATCACTGGGTTTGGATCTCAAAGACGAAACTTCGGAGGCTAGTAGGGTACAAAAATTGCGTGCTAGACTAATTGGCACAAAGAGAATTCTCCTAGTCTTGGATGATGTATGGGAAAGACTCGTCGTAGAAGAATTAGGAATACCTCGTGGTTCCAAAGGGTGCACAATTCTTCTAACATCCCGAAATCATGATGTTTTGAGTGCAATGGATGTTGTAAAGGTTTTTGGAATGGAAGTCTTATCTGAAGAAGATTCATGGCTTCTCTTTAGAGGGAGAGCTGGCACATGTGTGGATGATACTGGATTGAATTTTATAGCAAAACAAGTTGTAGAAGAGTGCAGAGGATTGCCGATCGCCCTTACAACTGTTGGTGCGACACTAAAAGATGAGATGAATATGCGTATTTGGAAAGATGCAGTGACACAATTGAGAAAAGCTAATTCGACTAATATCCCATATTTTATTAAAGAAGTTTATAATCCCCTAAAAGTAAGTTACAATAAGTTGGATTCTGAGGAAGCAAAATCCCTATTCTTGATTTGTTGTTTGTTTGGTGAAGATGCTCATATTCCTCTAGAGTACTTGAGTTATTTCTGTATGGGGTTAGGTATATTTGAAGGAAGCATTGAAGAAGCAAGGAATAGGATATGCACATTGACTAAGATACTTAAAAGTCGGTCTTTGCTGTTAGATGGCCGTAATGAAGATTATGTTCGAATGCATGATGTTGTTCGTGATGTTTGCATATTCATTGCTAAAGAGGAAGGATATATTGGTCATAATGATTCGACTTGGATTTCCTCTTGTTTTCAGCAAGGCAGAGAAAGAAGTAAGCTTCCTACAAACTTACGTCTTCTATTCTTGAGTGTTAATTCAATTAAACTGGAGGAAGAGGTCAAATTCGACAATACCTTTGTTGAAGGGATTAGAAATCTCAACGTGTTGTGCATTGAAACGTACTCATCATTGACATCACTGCCACACACAACAGAGTCATTAAAAAATCTCACCTCTTTGTTGTTATATTCATGTATGAGATTGGAGACAATATCAGTTGTTGGAGAGTTAGTAAATCTTGAGATTCTCATTTGTAGTCATTGTGGGTCGATTAAGGAATTACCACAGGAGATAAAGAGATTAAATCGCCTAAAATTGTTAGATCTTACAGAGTGTGAAGGTCTTCAAAGTATACATGGAGGAATCATATCAAGTTTAGTTGGATTGGAGGAGTTGAAGATGTCACGGAGCTTCAAGAAATGGGAAGCATCGAATAGCAAAGAAAGAGAGAATGTGAATGGCAATGCAGAGCTAAGAGAGCTGGAGTTGTTGATTAATTTGAGGAACTTGGAGATTGATATCGAGGATCCTGCATTAGTTGCGGAAAACATGCGCCTTCCATCAAACTTGGAGAGATTTCGCATCAGAATTTCTTCATCTTTTCACATCCAAATTCCTCCATCTTATTCTATCCCACATGAATTCTATTATTATCCGTGTAACAAAAAAATGAGTCTAGGGTGGGAGGGAGGAACTTGTGTAGGAGATTGGATTCAGATGCAGCTTCTAAAAGATACAGAATGTCTACGTTTAACTGGAAATGGTGCAAATAATGTGGACTACTTGGCAAACAGTGAGAACATTAGATGGCTGGAATTGGGTAGGTGTAAGACTATGAAGAATATTGGTAGAACAACAATGGATGGTGCTACTGTGTTCCCTTTCATAAAGCATCTGACCCTTTACTCTCTTCCCCAATTAGAAGAGATATGGGATGGTCCAATTTCATCCAATTCTTTCCACAATCTCAATCAATTATCACTTCTGTACTTGCCAACACTAAAGCAATTATGCAAGAGCAATTATGTTCCAGTTTTTACCAACCTTTCTTCCATAGAAATCAGGGGTTGTGACAGCCTACGCAATCTAGAACAGTTGTCAATTGCAGGAAATGATCGCCTTTCACAGCTCCGAAATCTATATATCCATGACTGTAAGTTGATGGAACAAGTGTTTTCGTGGAACGAAGAAGAAGTCCAAAACATAAACAATAGCGAACCCACAGAAACAATAATGTTCCCAAAACTGAAGAAGGTTGAGTTACATTCGTTGCCAAATCTCGTAAGTTTCTCTCGAGGAATTGAAAGCATTAAATTCCCTTTATTCACACAAATGTCCATTATTCAATGCCCAAAAATGACAAGTATGGTTTCAAGTAATGAAAACAAATCGAGAGGCAGCAGCAATGCAGACAATATTGATGATCATCATTCTTTGCATCTCTTTTGCCAGCCACAAAAGGTACGTACCACGCACATTTATAATTTAACTCAATTTACATTTTTGATTGATTTCTTACTGATTATATTCATTTGAAATCGTCTATTGCACATTTCGTGTTGCATTCCGTACTGCGATTTTCTTAGTTTTTTTTCAACTCTTTTCTCAAATTTCAATTTCTTATGCTTTAGTTTAATTTTACACTTATTATTTAGGGTTCATCCTACCCAATTAGGGTTTTATATATATTTTTAGTCTTTAATTTTTCAAATAATCAATTAATAATTCAAAATTTTAAATTAAATAATAAAAAATTACAATGCATCCTAATTGGGTTTGATGAATTCTAAATAATAAGTGTAAAATTAAACTAAAGCATAAGAAATTGAAATCAAGGAAAAAAAATTGAAAAAAAACTAAGAAAATCGAGTGTGCAATACGGAATGCAACACAAAATGTGCAATAGAAGATTTCAACTGGATTATATTGGTTGTATTACGGAATAATTAAGGATTCTGCCTAAAATAGAGTTGCATGAGAGGCTATATTAATACGTTATCCATAAGAAGTTATTCCATATAATTGATGGTAATAAAATAAAGTTTTTTAATTAATTTATTTATTTATATATGTAACTTTCTTTATTCTGGACTCTCATTGCTTTAGGATTTACTTTTTTTCTTTACTCAGTCCGATCATGTTCTATATAGTAAAATTAGTTTGAATTTATTTTTATTCATTGATATGATCATACATATAGTTGTTAAGTTAGTTTGTCTTACGACAAATTCCACACACACATACATAAATGCTTAAGCATTTGAAGTAATTTAGTGGGTTGATTGAGGTCTTTTAACAAAGAGCTGAGGTTAATAAATTGGACATTTGAGATTTTTTTTTTAATTATAGAGAAATGGATAGGAGGAATAATTGAAATATTTTTGTTTCATTAAATTTGATATATCTAGCTGGAAGGTAGTGAGCAGATCGAGTTAATTTTAATTTTGATCCCATAGGATATCGGGTATTCTGATTTTGGTGCCATACAATCATTTTTGGTCCTTTTTCAAAAAAATCGCCCAGTTTTAGTCCCATAAGTTTAAGAATATCATTTTTTGTCCCATGATTTTAAAACAAAAAATGGGATCAAAATCGATACTAACTCTGTTTTGGACCAAAAATGATAGTCTCGGAACCAAAATCGGAATACTCGATGTCCTATGGGACCAAAATCAATATTTTCTCTGAGCAGATCATCTGAATTGCAGGTGTCATTCGGAAACCTCAAGGAATTAAGAACCCCTCGGAATCCATTCTCATGTGGTCATAAAATTGATGCATCCCTCTTTATTGGATTGGAAAAGTTAGCTATCTTTCGGTGTGAGGGCAATGTGAGCTTACTTTCGTCTTCAATAGCTGCAAATCTTGTCAGTCTCAGATCATTAAAAATAAGTTTTTGTGATGATATGGTCGAAGTAATTAAAGATGATGAGGAGAAAGTCGTGCGTGGGGATGGTCAAAGGACTCTTCTGTTTCCTAAATTGCAGGAGCTTCATTTGTATCATTTACCCAAATTGGTGAGCTTTTGCGAATGGAAATGTGATGTCGAGTTGCCTTCATTGAGCAAAGTGGAAATTAAGAGCTGCCCCAATATGAAATATTTCACACTGGGATTCCTGGCTGCACCAAATCTCGAAGCTTTCAATTCAGACCTCAATAATTATCTTGAAGTAAATCATGAGTCACCAACTTTTTCTTTCTTCTTCATTATATTTTAATTTATCATCAAGTTACTAAATAGGTCATTTGAATTGCAGGTTTCATTCCACGGCGTGAAGCAATTAACAATCGAATGGAATGAAAATGCATTGTATTTTTATAAAAATTTGCATGCATCCCTCTTTAAAAAATTGGAAGTGTTGGACATTTCATGGTCTACGGGCAGTGTGAGCTTATTTACGTCTTCAATCGCTGAAAATCTAGTCAGCCTCGGAGAACTAAGCATAAATTCATGTGATCAGATAGTAAAAGTGATTGAAGACGAGGAAGAGAAAGAGGGGGAGAAAACGGTGAGTGCTGCAGCTCAAACGACCGTTCTTCTCTTTCCTAAATTGCAGAAGCTTGAGTTAAAAAAATTATGCAAATTGGTGAGCTTTTGCGAATGGAAATTTGATGTTGAGTTGCCTTCATTGAAGAAAGTGAAAATTAAAGAGTGCCCTAGTATGAAATTTTTTACTTCGGGAGCACTATCTACACCAAAATTGGAAGTTGTCAGAATAAACTATGAATATTTTCGTGGCTTGAAGGATTTGAATGGCGCAGTGCAACAACAATTTGAGGTAACTGAGAACAAACTAACATTCTAAATTAATTCACTTAATTAAATGTGTCTACTTGCATGTTCATCTTCCATGGCTCCAAACAAATGGGGTGTGTGAGAAAATATTGAGATTTTCATTAATTTGTCATAATTGCGATTAGATTATATTAAGGAGATGAGAAGGTGTGTTACAACTTTCAAATCGGTTGGAGTCAAGGAAGTATTAATTGATTGTGTCTGCAACATTCTTAGTAAATCTTGAGATATAACATATTTTTGATGCCTACAACTATGTTTTCTCCGATCCTACTCATCATATCCATTTTCATCACATTAATAAATATTGTAATCAGAAAAAACAACAAGAGGAGAAAGGAGGTGGTGCAGAGGTCCAAGAAATAGAAGTAGAGGAACTAAATGCTTAATTCTTCAACCATTATATTTCAAGTGGTAAGCCTCTTTGTGTATTTGATTGAATATTATATTTTCTTCACATTTTGCAGTTTTATATTATATGATCAACACCAACAATATTTATATGTAGCTAATTACTAATTACTATCAGTGTCCCTCAATGCGCTTTGTACTGCATGTAAATAATAAATTAAATATTGGACTCTGTACCATGTGATATATGTCCTTCGAAAGTATGAATTGATTATGTTTATTTAAAAAGGTTTTGTTGCAAAAACTTTGAGTAAAGAATTGAATAGTAATGCAACCATATATAAGATCTTTTCCGGAACCCCACTTCTCTAACACAAATATAAGATAAATGGATTGTAAATATTGGCAGCCTCTAAATCTAGCATATTTTCTTCACATGACTCAGATAAAAAAATCTTGAATAAATTATTGTTATTCTCACGTAGGAGACATGTAGAAAAGGAAGCAGCAAGGGCTTGATTTCATGGAGTGTTACTATTTTTTCTATTGCTTTTACATATGATTTGCCACATTACGTGGATTAATGTAAGTCGACGTTATGTGGTGTGCTTGTGGAGATATTAATGTGTGGATGTTTTTTGTGGTGTGACATATTCGATATGATGATGACATGACAGTCCTGAATGATTCATTAATTTAGTCACTCTATTAAACTTATAGTTGTTACTTGTGTCAATTGTCATGGTCTATCTGCAGGTCGCGGGTGTGAGTAAAAAAAAAAAAAAAAATTGCATTGAAGAATTTCCATATATATAGGTTTTAATTTTACTGCCAGCAAACAATTTAACAAAATATTAATAAAATAAATATTAAAAGCAATTGGGTTGATTTTAATTATCAATAATGGTTATTACTTATTAGTGAGGATTCATGTGACAACAATAATCTTGCATTTGATGCTCTAATCTTCGATGCATATAATCCATTCGATGTATAAAATTAAACATACTATGATATTATCATCCCCTCAACAATTAATTCCCATAAAAAGAAAAGGTATATAATCCCTTTTCGTAAATATTTATGTTTTATTCTCTCAATTTCATTACAAATTATTTGATGTTTATATTTTTCGTAAATATTTATGTTTTAATCTCTCAATTTTATTACAAATTATTTGATGTTTACATTTTTTAACACTCTTTATCTTAATTTTATACTTATAAAATTAGTGGGAGCTGATATAGAGACAAACATATTGCAATGAAAGGTAAATTAAGATACATTAGAAAAATATAACTTAATAGGGAGAAATGTGGTATATTCGTCACATTTTTTTTAATTTTTAATTTTTGTTGTAAAATCTAAAATATCAATATGTATGATGTTTTAATATCTCAATTTTGTTATATATTATTTGATGTTTTATACTTTTTAACAGTCTTTTTCCAAATTTTACCCTTATAAAATATTTTCCATAAATATGTTGAAGATATTAGATAGAGAGAATATATTTGTCACATTTTTTTAATTTTTAATTTGTCATAAAACAAAAAAATCAATACTTATGAAATTGACATAGTAAAATTTATTTTGAACACAAAAGGTCTTCCTTTAAAACTGTAAAAGTAAGATTTTTTTTTTTTAAATCGCATCCATTTATTTGTTCTTCACATGGTGAAAAATATAAATTAGATTTTGAACATACCTGATATGAGATTTTAGAATTATCATGTATATTCTAAAAAAGTGAAAAGGGAAATATAGACTACCATCATGTATTCCCAAAATCAAAATGCAGATTGCAGACAAAATACATGTATTATAATTAGGGTAAATAGTTTTAATATCTCGTACTATTTTTCGAAATTGTAATTTTATCTAGTACTATTCGATATGACATTTTAATACGTAAATTATTAAAAAAACTATGCAAAGCTATCCTAAGCTTGTAGCTATCTCGTATATTTTTCAATATTTCATATATTAAAATGTAGAGTTATTTTTCAGGTGCCATGTTTCACTTTAATTTACAAAAGAGCTCGCCATGTCATTTTTCAGGTGCCCAAAAAATAGCTCTAGAAATAGTTTTGAGTAATTTTCAATAATTCAAATATTAAAGTGTCATTTCAAATATGGTTAATATCATATTTTAGCCCGGTACGTCTTTTAAGTGATTTATAGAAAATATCACGATCTTTCAAAAATAACAATTTAATATACAACCTTTTGAATTTACCACAACGTACTCTAGCCTATGATAATTTGAGCTTTGAATAGCCAACGTGTATTTTTTGTCCAAATATTTAAATGACAAGAAAAATCAGTACTCGTGCCACTAAATATCCGAATAGTGTTGTTTTGACAAAATAAAGTAAAAAAAATCATGTAAGCTATTCAAAGCCTGAAAATTAATTACATGTTAGATTTGAGATAAGTTCAAAATGATAGATATTAATTTATAATTAATAAAATATCAAGACAGTTTGTGAATCCATGTGAAAGGCTAGACTAAAATATGATATTAACCCTCTCGAATAGTGATAAGTCCATTTATTTAATATTTTTATGGGCATTTTATCTGTTATAAATGTCATTTTTAGTGTGTTTTGAGTCACAAAGAACCAGGATGAGGTCATAAGGCATGCGGAGGTTGAGTCTGGCGAAAGGGGCATTTTATGCCCGGGTATTCAAGCAAAATCAAAGCTAAACATTCAGTCAGAGGCACAGGGAACTTCTTCAGCATCCATCCTATATTCGAGAGGTAGAATGGGCATATCATATATGGATGGAGCTGATCAGATGATGTCGTGCCCACTTTGCTCGTGCAGACTCGACAACATACTGGAATGGGATAATTGCGGAAAATCCGCAATTTAGTTGGAGGAAAGAGATGAGAAGGATAACTGCATTATCCGAAGAAGAGTTGGTGATGAACTGGACTTTTAGAGGCGCTGCAACGAAGAGATAAGCCCAATCCTTAAAAAATAGGGATTTGGTCAACTTAAGCTTATCCAGTTAGATCAGAGAGGGCACGCCGGTACCGGAAATCCAGTGAAGACCCCAATTTATTGGGGGAACTCTAATTCGAAAATGTAACTATTTAAGCTACTTAAATTTTTGGAAACACAAGTTTGGATAGTCAGAAACAATTGCTATAATTTTTAATTTCTGCATTTACTTTTCCGTACGCTGCTTTTGCAGCAAGAAATAATCCATCGGCCTTAAGCCTTTAGGATTTAGGATTATGCTTTCAAACTCAATGTTTATGTTGAGTATTTTTGCAAATTAATTCAGTAAGTTTTCTTTATATTTATGTCTTTCATTTCTGCTATTTTAATTATGTCTAGCATGCTTAGCTAGACACTTTATTCTGGTGTTTGAACAATGAAAATGGTTTGAATATAAATCTGGACTCGTGAGGCCAAAATGGGCATAGTAATGCATAATAGGTTTCTGTTGATTCTTGTGCTTTGTTCCACGTGAGTGTGTGTCTGAAATGCCCAATATGGCTGATCACTCGTTAGGTAAAGAGGGCACACCATTATTAATTAAATTGGCGAATCATGACTGTATGTTGGTTCATATAGTAATTAGGGAATCAATGGGTTGTTGTGGGCACACGAGGAATAGTAAACACAACAGATATGGGTTCGTCTAGGGCACACTGTTGTCTGTGCGCTTACATCTCTTTGGAAAATCGGGAGGTGGGTGACTGATTAGGGATTTAATTGACGAGGAATCGCTTTTAAGTCTATAATGAAAGGATGAATGAGGAGACGCAGAGAGGAATCCGGTCTCCATAACTAGGTGATTTATCATGTGTGAAAACCGGTGTGCCCATGATCGAGTTGATATATATATATATATAGATAAATCAATTTCAAGTTCAAATGCCAGAACCGTTGTTATTTGATATCTTCTTTACTTTCTTTTGCAGATTTAATTTCCAGTAAAGTGATAACAAACCAAATCCCTTTTATGATTGGTTACTTGAAGGTGGAATCACAACAGCTCTCTGTGTGATTGACCCGTACTCCTTATCTGGCTACGCTCGCTGTGGGCATAGGAGTTATAAATTATTTTTGAGCGCGAAATGACCGCGCGTCAAAATTGGCGCCGTTGTCGGGGAGCTAATTTCTAGTGATTTTACCTTCTATGATGGTGAGCCTGGAAGTTGATGCCCAGGGGCTCTTCAGAGGAGATTCTATTGTACGATCCACAGATAGAGAAGAATTCGAGGAAAAACAGGGCAGCAGTGAAGAGGGCATGCCAAGCCGCACGCAGACCTCGTGAGCCCACACCATCACCAGAAGATCAAGAAGATCAAGGAGACAAAGGGCACGAGGAGAAATGACAGTTTGAGAATGGCCACAACATCAACATGGTCGCAGCAAATGGAAATGTCGCAAACGGAGATGCGGATGATAATAGGACTCTAAGGCAGTTGGTCTTCCCAACCAACATGAATCTGCGCCCAATGGGCATTACACTCCCAGCTGTGACTCAGAACTGGGATATTCATGAAAACTTTATCTAGATCTTGCTGAAGTTCCACGGAATGCCCGGAGAGGATCCACAAAGACACTTGCAAGATTTTGAGATGGTTTGCCAAACTCAACCATCCAACTATGGACGAGTGGAGTATGTGCGGTTGGTCTCATTCCCTTTCACCCTTCAGGATGGGGCACGGGATTGGTTGTACACGCTTCCGACTGGTGCCGTGACCACATGGAGACAACTTCAACATAATTTTTGAAAAAATATTTTCCAGCATCTAGAGTGCAAGAATTGAGAAGAATGATAGGGAGCCTGAAGATGGGAACTAACGAGAGTTTCTATGACTACTGGGGAAGATTCCAGGTGATGCTGGGGAAATACCCACAGCACCAGATTACTGAATATGATTTGATTCAGTATTTTGTCGGAGGATTGAGACCACATGAGAGAACGATCGTGAATGCCTCATGTAGGGGGTCAATTTTGAACAAACAACCTGTTGAAGCATTCAGAATTCTCACTGAGATGGTTGAGGACAATCGAGACTTTGGTGGAGAGGGTATTCGGGTTGTAAGCGTATCAGAAAGGGCACCGGACCAGGACAATAGGATTGATAGATTGTGTGACAAAATCAAAAAAATCTTGTCCAATGTAAGCATGGTGAAGAAGCCCAGACCATGTGGAGTATGCAAAAGTGTATCCCATTTCACTGATGAGTGCCCTACTCTATAAGACAAAGTGGAAGAAGTAAACACTGTAGGTGGCCAGAATGGGCATTCCAGAAGATATGATCCCCATTCCCAGACTTATAACCCTGGCTAGAGAGACCATGAAAATTTCAGGTGGAGAATGTCAGAGGATGGGCATCCTGCATGCCCATTACTGCCGCCAGAAGAGATGAGAAAGCAAAGGCTGGAAGATCTTGTGTTTACCATGGCTGAGGAAAATGAAAAATTTAAGCAAGAGACTCGAGTTGGTCTCTCGCACATAAGCAAGCAAATCAATCAGTTGGCTCAAGCCATGCACAAGACGGAAGATAAAAATGGGAAGTTGTCTTCCCAGGTTAAAAACCTAAGAGAGCATGTGAATGCAGTGGCTCTAAGAAGTAGAAAAGAGCTTCGGAGATGGTCAGGCCTAGGGGTGTAAGTGAGTCGAGCCTACTCGTGAGCTACTCGGGATCGACTCGGTGAAAACTCGAAATCGACTCGAAATTTGTCGAGTCGAGCTCGAGCTCCATAATAGTGAGCTCGACAGGCTCGCGAGCCTTATCGAGCTTAATCGAGCTTTGAAGCAATTACAAATTTACCCTTAATAATTAAATATTTTACATATATATCATTAATAATTAAATTATTTTTATTTAAAATTAATTTTTTATTTAATATTTATACTTAATCGAGTCGAGTCGAGTCGAGCTCGAGCTCGAAAAATCAAAGCTCGACATTTTCTATGTAATTGGGCTCTTATCGAGCTGGCATGTTTACAAATTCTTATCGAGTTGGCAGATTATCAGGTTATTAGGTAAGTTGTTATTGTTTTTATCGTGTTTAGCAGGTTAACACGAAACACGATATAACACGATAATTTCAGGTCCTTATTATATCAACACGATAATGAAATGAATACGATCAAACACTAACTCGTTATTTCATGTCAGGTCAAAAATTGTTCATTGATGTTTAAGTAAGCTAGTTAGTTCAAACGATAAAATGTGGCAAGAAATGAAATGTAATCTGTGTATTTTTGTGAGCGCCTACTAATCTACTATTGTAGATACCACGTGTAATATCATTTCGATGTTGAATGATTGTTTTTAATAGTTTAAACTTTAAATATAATATATATGGATTAATTCGCATTTTTATATGTAAAATAACTTGATTATGATTAGAACCCTATATATTCTTCAAAATATTTAATAACATAATTAAGTTATAATTAGGGAGTCCCTCTGTCAATGAGGTGACTTAATTTAAATCTAACTAGTAGCTAGCTATATACAATTAAACACTTTGGACATGAAATATTAGAGAATGTGATGAAAAATAATGATGCTAAAACCAAGCCCAAGCCCACAACATGTGAAATGAATTTGATTTTGGTATGAACAAGTTTTCTATAAAATAAATCATCCTTTCTTAAAAGTTGCATTTCAATTTATTTATTTATTTTATTTTGAGGAGAAAAGTCGCATATTATATATTAAGAGCTCATGCACTCGAGTTTTATAGTGTGTAAATGTGTAATAGAGATGTCGTTTATATTAGTTTTTTTTTAATTATTTTAAACTACAAACAAATAACAAACTTCGATTTATATTCTATCTGTTTTGGATCAAACCAACTATAAATATATAGCTTTTCACATATATATGTAATCCTACATTCCTACTCGACCCGATTAATAAGGTGAAATCATTTAATTCGTAATTCGTGTTTGAAAACCCAATTAATATATACACTAAAAAAATTTAAACTAAACTAAAAAAGTTGAAATTGACGAATTTTTTTGCAAGAAAAACTATTAAAATTGATGTTGGGTGTGAGAGAGATGACTGATGAGACATACACTTTGAACTATATCGATGATTTCATTTGTGAATTTTGATCTATTAAATGACCCAACACAAGCGATTAGATAAAAAAGAGACCCTAGCTAATTGCGCACCACCACACACACACACACACACACACATATATATATATATAGAGAGAGAGAGAGAGAGATCGTTCTGAGGGCGTGTTCGAGGTGCGCCGCACAGGCTTCTCGAATTAAAAGTATGTATTTTTTGAAACCTTCCAATTGAATTAAGAATATGTTTTTTTTTAATTCTCCAATTGAATTCAATCTCTTTCAAAATCAATTATTCCATCTATATAATAGATCATGTAATTGGATTACTAGCTAAAAAAATATGTGATCAATTTACTTCATATGAAAAGAACTTTTGATTTTTTTTCCTTCTAATAAATTGAATATACTAGATGACGTTATTTTAAAAGCAAGTTGTGAAAATCTTCAGTATATTCTAAAGTATGGAGAGTTTAGTGATCTTGATTGTCAAGAGTTCTTTCAAATGCATTACAATATCTTTTATTAAAATAATAAAATAGTTGTCCTAATGTATGTATTGCTTACAAAATTTTATTAATCATATATATGCTTAGTATAAACTAAGGTTTTCAAATTAAATTGAAGATACTGAAATCTTATTTGTGTTCAATCATGTCACAACAAAGATTAAATGGACTTGATTTGATATTCATGAACATGATTTACTACAAAATATTGATTGTGCAAATTTATAAACGAGTTTGCTTCGAAAAAAAAATGCTAGAAGAATTATCTTTAAAGGATGTTCAAAGTAATTTTTTTTTCTTTTGTTTCAAGAATATTGTTTAAAATGATAGCGAACTCATGAGTGAGATGAGTTTGAACATATGAGACATATTTCATGATTTTGAACATTAAAAATAGTTTGGAGATTTTTTTTTTTTATCTATGATATGCAATATTAAAATTTAGACAACATGATTATGCTACTTTTATTATGCATTAATTTTACATTTAACAAATATAGCCCCCATTTTTATTGTTCGAACAGCACTTCAAATCTTTAAGACCATTTTTTTTTTTGAGGAAATCTTTATGACCATATATATATATATATATATATATATATATATATATATAAATTTTAATCTCTCCATCAACACACTAGCTTGGTTTGCTCTTTGCCAGGAAGCCTTGAAAGTAGAGTTTTCTCATCGTAAACTCCGACATGAAATTCATGGATTGAGACATCATCTGCCGTCAGACTGCAATAAAATGGAAATTTTATTCAACTTTCTCTCTCCATGGATTAACGTCCATGTCGCGAGCACAAAAAACCCATCACATTTCGACAAAAAAATGCACAAAACTCCTATTAAAAAAATCAAAGATTTATACATCGCTCAAGACAACAATATATAAAAGAACATCAAATCTTCCAATCATGGAGCACACACCAATGAGCTCAACCCCTATATATATACACTCCACAACTCCTCCACCAATCACAACTCATCACAGAGATCGATCTAAGAGAGAGAGAGAGAGAGAGAGAGAGAGAGAGAGAGATATCCAGAGAGAGAATGGCCAGCATGAAGATTGTGGCATGCCTAATTGTGCTAATGAGTGTGTTTCTGGTAGCAAAATGCACACCAAACACCTCGATAACATATTGGCGTTGCAATGGAAATGAGTACTCACAAGATGACCCTTACGCCGACAATGTGGAATACGTTCTCGCAGATTTGATGAACGTGACGCCCAATGCAGGCTACGATTACTACACGCATTCGCCGTCGACGACGGCGGTCTGCTACGGCCACGGCACCTGCAGCACGGCGCTGTCTTACAACGACTGCGCCGACTGCCTCACCGCCAACAGGGCCTCCGTGAAGGACATCTGCGCCGCCAAGATCGGCGGCACGGTGGAGATGGCGGATTGCACCATGAGATATGAGAACTACTCTTTCTGATCGATCGGAGCTAGTTCAATTCATTTGCATGGCTTTCGTTTTTTTAGTTTTTTGAGTGTGTTTTGTTTTCTTCTTTTTTTTTTTTTAATTTTATATGTTCAAGAATTTGATGGTTTTGTGAGGTGTGGATGTTCAACGACTGCACCGTGCCATTAGCGTTGTTTTAATTGAATTATTTGTTGTTGTTGTTGGAGATTAATTGTGCATGCATGCATAGCTCTACGTTTTTCCAAATATGAATCTCTCTCTCTCTCTCTCCCTCTCTCTCTAACATGCAACTTGTTCAACACTTTGAACGTTAGAATATGGAGTCTCAACTTTTTGTGTCAACCCACGGCCAAAATTTAAAATTATATTTTTTGTAAAAATAAAATTTATTATATTATAACTAATCATAATTAATATTTATTGTTAAAAATTGAATTATTTTAAAAAAATTATATACCTTAAGTTTGGATTAATAATCAGCCCAAAAAAAATCAATTATATTAACTAAAAAATGCATATTAAATATTAAAAAATAATTATAAATTCTAATTGGGTGGAATAAACCCTAAATAAAATTGTAAAATTATACTAAATCTAAAGAAATTAAAATTGAAGAAAAAAATGAAATGAAATGTAATAATTTTGAGCTTTGGTGTACGATTGGCACACACATGTTGGAATAAGGAGATCTCAAGTATTGAATAAGTGATGAAACACAGTTTTAGAATATACATATGATCTCGTTATTTATAGAGTTAATTATAAAAAAAATCACGACCTTAAAATGAATTTTCAATTTCAACGTGACTAGGGCTGAGGAAAAATACCGTCATACCATACTTACCGTACCGAAAAAAATACCGGAATACCGAATTTTAAGGTATACCGGTATTTTCGGTAAGGTATGATACCGTACCGAGATTTTCGGTAAGGTAACGGTATAGAATTTTAAAAATCGAGGTATACCGGCGTATACCAATACCGACGGTATACCGAATTTTTAAGGTATATACCGTTAATTCGGCATATACCGTTGTACCGGTATATACTGTAGATACGGTATATACCGTTAGTTCGGCATATACCGTTGTAACGGTATATACCGGTATATTTGTGATATTATATAAATATATGTATATGTGAATTATAGATACTTGATATACAATACTTAGTAAATATGATAAATTATATATATGTAAATATCTAACACTTATAATTAATCTTGCGTTATACTTAATGCATAGTAATGATAATTTAATGTGTTCTTAATTAATACTTAGTAAATAATTCTTACAATTTCTAAGTAAAAGATTTCAAATTTGTAATATTTAGTAAGTTTATAATATTTTTATACAATTTATATTAATTATAAAAACATTATTGATATATAATACTAGTAAATATGTTATACATTTATAAATCTCTAGTAAATTTACATTATTAACACTTATAATTAATCTTATGCTATACTTAATGCAGTGTAATGCTAAGTATGTTCTTTGTTAGTATATACTTAGTAAATAATTCTTACGATTTTTAAGTAAAAGATTTCAAATTAGTAATATTTAGTAAGTTTATAATATTTTTATACAATTTATATTAATTATAAAAACATGATTGATATATAATACTAGTAAATATGTTATACATTTATAAATATCTAGTAATTTACAATATTAACACTTATAATTAATCTTATGTTATACTTAATGCATTGTAATGCTAAGTGTGTTCTTTGTTAGTATATACTTAGTAAATAATTATTACGATTTCTAAGTAAATAATTTACAATATTTATTTTATTTTGTTGAATTTTGATCATTATTAGGAATGTTTCATATATTTTGAGTAAATATATGAGATATATGATATATCCTAGGATGATAATGGTATGATAAGGTATACCGATGTCGGTAAGGTATACCGATATAGTAAGGTATATCGATGTCGGTAAGGTATACCGAACTAAAGGTACGGTAAAGGTATGTCATTTGTTTCATACCGAACTTAAGGTATACCGTTGGAAGGTATACCGAATCTTAAGGTAAGGTAACGGTATGGATTTTCTCCATACCGTACAAGTAAGATAAGGTAAAGGTATGGGAAAAAAGTAAGGTATACCTTACCGTGCCACTCCTAAACGTGACATCTAAAATATTTTAATAATAATTCAATATTTTGATTCGCGGTAAATTAAATAGACAAGTCTAGTTATTTTGGCTATTGAAAAATTGACGCGTTCCAAAACTGACGTTGTTTTGTGATATGATATTATAGCGAGATTGAGCTTCTCGAAATTGCGGAAGTGTTTCAAGAACTTTAGATTTATTGTAAACTTATTTCTAGATAAATCAAGAACTTAATGACGGAGCAACGACGTTAATCACCCGTTGTAGAAATCATTGTTTTAGTTAGCGAGAAATATTATTACGTAATTCTTCGATTAAAATTTTTTGAAAAAAATATTACTACCTCCGTCCCAATAGGAAGGTCCACTTGCTATTGGGCACGAAGATTAAGAAAAATGGATTAGTTGGTTAAGTAGTGGGTAAAGTAGGTGGATCCATTTCTTTAAGGAGTATTATAATAAAAAGTAATATAAAGTAAGTAGGGTCCACTTTGATATTAACATTAATTATTTCCATATTTGGAAGTGGACTTTGCTATTGAGACAACCAAATAAAGAAAGGTGGATCTTGCTGTTAGGACGGAGTTAGTATAATTTATATATTGTACTGCATGTATGCACTGTCATTAAAAAAACCAAATAAATTGATTTACTAATCATTTTCCAATAGTAATTAAAAGCGCATTAATTCTACTACATATATACTCAAAATTTGGCCAATATTAATCATGAGCAAATTGGAATCGAAAAAGGAAAAAAATTGAAGATATTTAAATCGAAAAATAAAAATAAAAATGTTTCATTCAGATTGCAATTTTCTGGATTAGAAATTGGAATCCAAAAAGGAAAAGAAAATGAAGCTGTATAAAGCAAAAAAAAAAAATGTTTCATTCAGATTGCAATTTTCTGGATTAGAAATTGGAATCCAAAAAGGAAAAGAAAATGAAGCTGTATAAATCAAAAAATAAAAATAAAAATGTTTCATTCAGATTTCAATTTTCTGGATCAGAAATTGGAATCTAAAAAAAAAGATATATAAATCGGAAAATAAAAATAAAAATGTTTCATTCTGATTTCAGTGTTCTGGATTAGAAATTGGAATCGAAAAAGGGAAAAAATAAAATAAAAAATCGAAAAAGGGCAAAAAGGGGCAAAACATAAAAATAAAAATGCGGTGAACGTGGATCGAACACGTGACCTTCAGATCTTCAGTCTGACGCTCTCCCAACTGAGCTATCCCCGCTAATTGAAATAAATTCTAACATTTTTAACTATATACAAAAGATATGGTATAGTTCAACCAAAAATATTAAATAAGCTTAATTGTCTTAAAAAATCATAAACTTGGAATATAGTTGCAAATTTAAAACGAATTTTAAAAGGATACAATGAATACATCAACTTTTAATTTTTTTTTGTTCAATATCCCAAAATTTGAATTTTTTAAAAATATTTATTAAAAATACTTATTTTTTTAAAAAAAATCATTCTATCTTTAAGCGTATGGAGGTGTTTTTTCTTGTTCATCTAAAATTATTAAACTATTAGACTTTGTTTTTAGACAATATTTATTTTTTAATTTATCTTTATTTATTTATTTATCTATTTATTTAATTGTTAATGCTTTTCTTTCGTTTGAATTGAGGGAAGAGAATAATGCTCAAACTCAAACTTTGATTTCTCACCATAAAATGGGCGAGAGAATCCTACATTCCTGTGCGATATTAATTTATCGTAATAAATCTACTTAATTAATTTGACTACAAAATATCAAAATGAGAATACTCACAATCTCTCCGTTATGTTCCAAACATATGAGAAATAATACGCCGCGTTCATTTTCCTCATAACCACATTCCTCTAAATCATATTTCTGGACAATTTTATTTTTCTGCCAATCAAACGAGTCAAGATAGATTAGGCGCGGCATAAATTTTCAATAACACGTAATTATTTTCACGTAGGCGGGAATCATATTTAATTCAATTAACTATTTTGGAGTTGAGCATGGAATGCATGTATACTTTGCCAACTTTGTTGCAATCACGTTTCCATTTATATATAAATTTGTTGCAACCACGTTTCCTTTTAAAATTCAATTATCCCACTCCCCTGATCATCATTAATCCATCTCTCTCTCTCTCTCTCTCTCTCTCTCTCTCTCTCTCTCTCTCTCTCTCTCTATATATATATATATATATATATATATATATATATACAACCAAGAAAAAACAACTAAAATTCTTTGCAAAGATGCCCTGTCATGTCTTCTTCAAGAAATTCAAATTCTTGAAGCCTCGTGATTCCACAGCAGGCATTCTCGGTTGCTTCTCTCTCAGCCTCTGCTTGATTCTTTGCTTTTTCCTGTTGGACTACAGAATCATCGGTAATTTCCGTGTGAGCTCGTCGTTGGTGGCTTGGTTCAAGTCGAATGACTCTTCGCCGGAGTTGGAGAAGGTGGGGTTTCTTGAAGCCGGCGGTGACGACTGCGATGTATTCAGCGGGAGATGGGAGTGGGATGAGAGCTACCCGCTCTACCATTCGCGGGATTGCATGTTCTTGGATGAGGGTTTCCGGTGTAGTGAGAATGGCCGGCCAGATAATTTCTACACTAAGTGGCGGTGGCAGCCCAAAGATTGCAACTTGCCAAGGTTTGTGTGTGTGTGTGTGTGTGAGAGAGAGAGAGAGTGAGAGAGAGGGTGTGTAATATCACTGAAAAAAAAAAAAGAGTAATATTACAATAGAGACTATTATTCTAGAGGTTTACGTGTAAAAATTATAATTTTTTAAAAAATATTAATATTATATTATTCGTCACTTGAAAATATGTCATTTCATATTTTAAAACATGTGAATTTAAATAAATAAAGTTTATGAATGTTTTTTTCCTAAAAAAAAGATTCATCAATTTAAAAAAATGAAATGTACATACAACATTCATGTACATTGTGTATGCATATATATTCGACTTATAAAATTCATTCATGTACTATGTATCTAAAAAAGGTTAAAAAAATGTATGCATCACATACAACTTCAGATAAGTATTTTCTTATTGTATTAAGTTTAATATAACACAGTTAAATAATTTCAAATATTTTATATAGATATTTAAATATATTTAAAATTTAATGTCATATTATTGTTATATGGAGGTAAATTTCTCAAGAATAGTTTTAAAAAAATACTATAATATTACATTGTAGAGTTTATTCTCATTTATAATTGGTCCCGAGTTGGGACCATAATTTTTTATTACGATGAGGAGGTTATTCTTCAGTTTCTCACTTAATAATGCAAGTAGGTGAACTCGTTTGATGCACAGATACTACGTATCGTTTCTAAACTTTTCTTCGTGCAGATTTGATGCCAAAGTCATGTTGGAGAAGCTGCGAGACAAACGACTTGCTTTTGTTGGTGATTCCATCGGTAGAAACCAATGGGAGTCGCTCCTCTGCATGCTATCTTCATCAATTCCAAATAAAACATCGATATATGAAGTGAATGGGAGCCCTATTACAAAGCATAGAGGCTCCTTAATCTTTAAATTCAGAGACTTCAATTGCACTGTTGAGTACTACAGAGCTCCATTTCTAGTCATGCACGGTCGGGCGCCTGCTGGATCGCCGGAAAACGTGAAAACGACGTTGAAGCTGGATAAAATGGACCGGAGCTCTTCGCAGTGGAAGGGAGCGGATATGCTGGTTTTCAACACCGGGCACTGGTGGAGAAACGAGAAGACCATCAAAGTGTATGTTTTTTTCTGGTTAATTGCATAATTTAACACAGCGTTTGCACCATTTTGTAATTTTCGCACAATGTTTGAAAATTTGGATGCATATCACAACTTTTAATATTTTTGCAAGCATAACATCCCCAATATTAATCTGGCAGATCTATCATATTCATACGCATGTCCGATTTGTGATCCACGTGTATGGCTATTTTCGACTGCCTAAACGGCGTCATTATATAGATTCAATGTATACATCAAGATTCTTCATCAATTTCATCTCCATAAAACGTGGTTTCATGTTAGATTAATATTGAGGATGTTACAATTGCAAAAATATTAAGGGTTGCGTTATGAATTATAAATTTTTAAACGCTATGCGAAAATTGAGAAACGGTCCAAACATTGTGTTAAGTTCTGCAATCAACCGTTTCTTTTAGACATTTTTCTATTGAATAATGACAAAAATGGAAAAAAAAAAAAAAAAAAAAAACTATATGCATGATCTTCATCTGAATCAAATAATTCTGAATTGTGTTTGATCAAATGTTGAAACCGTGAAATTCTTATTTTGCATCAGGGGACGTTACTTCCAAGAAGGGTCAGAGATAAAGATGGAGACGAGCGTAGAAGATGCCTTCCGAAGGTCTATCATGACGTTGATGGACTGGATCAGTCGTGAAGTAAATTTATCAAGAACGCACATCATGTTCCGAACCTATTCTCCCGCACATTTCAGGTATATAGTATTTCTCGGTTTCTTCATTTAACTAATTATTCATTCATAGGTCGCTGTTAAATATCCCATATTGGTTGAGGAAAGTGGCATGTGCCACTTATTACGATGATGACAACCCTCTCCTTACAAGCTAATTTTGTAAGGGTGAGTTAGGTCCAATATCCATTATTAACATTGTATCAGAGTCAACTCCAATTTCAATGTTGGGTCTGCCATACGAGACTATCTATATGCTTCAACCAAAGGCTTTTGAGGGTGATCACGCTATCCTATAACTATGTCTGCAAGCTACATAAATCTCTTTATGGGCTTAAACAGAACCTAGAGCCCGGTATGATAAACATACACTTTTTAAATGAAGCAAAGCTACTATTTCTCTTTCCTTCCTCCCCTCCTTTCATTTCACCAACTCTCTTTAAACTTCCACTGCTGTGGATGCTCTTAGATTTTGTCGTTGTTTCTTAACCTCTATGTTTCATTGATCGGACAGAGGAGAGGATTGGAACGCGAGTAACGGTGGTTGTGACCTTGAGACAGCACCGGATTTAGGTCCACCACCGAAGTCATCCGGAACACGCAATGAATTCAAAATTGTCGTTGATGCCTTATCAGAACACCGGGGAATCCAAAATATAGAGCTATTGAACGTGACAAGCATGACGTCCCAAAGAAAAGACGGGCACTCTTCCTTGTATTACTTAGGTCCTTCAGTCCGGCCCTCTCCCTTTCAAAGCCAAGACTGCAGCCATTGGTGCCTCCCCGGTGTCCCGGATTCATGGAACGAGCTCCTCTATGCTGTTTTCCTCAAACGAGAGATATCTCATGGCCAGAACTCGATGAAAACTTCTCATTCTCCCGCCTAAATGCGTTTTCAGCAGCACTAGTACGTTACAGTACTGTGATACCTGCAGAGAAGCTGAAACTTATGCTTTAATGCAGTGATCGGCAGTACTGTTTGTTTGAAAGATGGGAGTTGAAGACGAAGCATTCCGCGGTGTGATCAGTCGAGCTTCATCGTTGCAAAGCAGCATGTGTCGCTGATTAAGGTCAGCCCCCCCTGATGAAATCGAGGGCTCTCTAATGGATTGTATAAATAAAAGAAAAAGTAACCCAAGCCTAAGAATCCCGAATATCACATGTCGATAAAAAATATAGGGATAGATAACCATGAAGGGGAGAAGGGATCAGAATTTTCAGTAGATAGAAATTCTTGTTGTTGCATTCTTTGTGAAGAAATGCATGAATTTAGAGCTATAGATTATGTGTACATGATGATTAGAATTGTTGTTAGAAACATTTTTTTTCTTCAGCATGCAATGAAGGGAGTAATCCATGCTGTTGTATATATCAAGATCTCAATATAGTGCTTTCGTGAGTTTATATTGTTGAACTAGTCTAAATGTGTGCAAATATAAGATGATGACTTTAATTTTTCTTGGAAATAAGAGTATTTGTTGAAAATATTTAAAAAGGAGGAATTTTCAAAACACAAAAATGTGTGTAGAATGGTCTACTAGCTCGGTCAAAACACAATAATATAAGTTATTTCTTTTCTCACACGAGAAAAAAAAAAAAAAAGTATCAATTTTGTAATTATTTGAATCGGTAACATTTTTATGATTATTAGCATTAAAAAAATATTAATTTTTGGATGGAATCGGATGGATTAAGTCTGTACCTAGACTTCATTTAAAGATACACAATTAATCTCATAAAGTACCGTCGAGGCCCTAATCGCCACGGCTAGCTACCACCAAGCGCTTAGACGCCTAGAGTGAATTTTACAATCATGCTTTTCGGTGTTAGTATTGATACTGATTTTAACATTTTCTTTTTGCGGATCAACACGCTAAATCTTTAATGTGCATTTTATACACATGAGAATTGACGATTTTTTGTGGCTATCGAAAAATTGAATCGTTACCAAAACGACATTGTTTTGTGATGATATTGGTGAGATTGAGCTTCTCAAAATTGAGGAAGTGTTTTAAGAACTTTAGATTTATCGTAAACTTACTTCTAGATAAATTAACTTAATGACGGAGCAACCTCAATAATCACCCTTTGCAGAAACATTGTTTTAGTTAGCGAGAAATATTACTATGTAATACTACAATTAAAATTTTTCGAAAATAAATATTATAATTTTATATACTATGCTGTATGTACCGTGATTATAAAAAAAAAAAAAAAACCAAATAAATTGATTCACTAATCATTTTCCCATAGTAATTAAAAGCGCCTTAATTCTACTAAATATACTTAAAATTTGGCCAATATTAATGTCCACTATGGTTTAATGTAAGAGATTAATTTAGTTTGTATTTAATATTTCATTCATATTGCAATTTTCTGCATTAGAAATTGGAATCGAAAAAGGGAAAAATTGAAGAAATTTAAATCGAAAAATAAAAATAAAAATAAAAATGCGGTGAACGTGGATCGAACACGTGACCTTCAGATCTTCAGTCTGACGCTCTCCCAACTGAGCTATCCCCGCTAATTGACTTATTTTCTAATCTTTTTATTAATATATAAAAATAATATAGTTCAACCAATCATATTAAATAGGCTTACTTGTGATAAAAAAATCATAACTTGGAGTATAGTTGCAAAATATTAATAACTTTTAAAAGGATGTAATTAAAATATTAACTTTTAATTTGGGTTTTATTCAACATCTCCAAATTTGGATTTTTTTTAAAAATATTGTATTAAAAATACTTTAAAAAAATCATTCTATGTATCTTTTTTTTTAGTGAATTCTATGTATCTTTAAGGTACGTGGGTCCTTTTTTTTTTGTTCTCCTTAAACTATTAAACTTTTTTTATATCTACGGTCGTAAAAAAAAGGGAATCACAGGGTTGATAAATAAAAATGAAAATACATGAACTTTGTTACTTTCCGTATAAACTGAAATTTTAATTCTAACAATAATTTAAAATTCGTGTTAAATTTGTTAATATACCAAAAGTTCATAATTTTTTAGGCAATAACAGTAATATAATAACTAATGATGAAGAAGGTAATTAAATAGTATCTAATTCAAAGAAAACCTCACAAATAAACTATATATGGCCTATAGATAATTAAATAGTGTCTATAAATATTTAATTTGTCCTTTTTTATTTGAGCTCATTATTTGTCCTACTCAAAATTCAAACATACAAGCAAATATTTCTAATTGTAGCCGTCTATAATCAAATGTACATATGGCCAAAAATTGGTGTAAAAACCAATAAATTCAATGCCTATATAAGTTCATCACCCCTCATTCATACTCACTACAACTATTAATTATACACAGATTATTCATTAAATGATAAACACATGAGTAGCCAAGCCTCAAAATTCCTCTCAAATACGACGATCATGTCCATATTGCTAATGATGATCCTTGGAATGGCGTTGGCCGTCGCAAAAAACGAGCCGAACACGACCTTTAAGAGTCTTGTTTGTAACAAACAAAGTTACAAATCAAACGATTCTGATGGGGATAGAATGGTGTATGTTCTTGATGAACGAAACCCTTTTCCAATCTTCGAGTAAGGCTATGATTTAATCGCCAAATTCTTCCAAATTAATTTATAAAACACATATTGCCTGGTCGTGGCCAAAGATATCGATCGTGTTCAGCTCGTGCTCTAGTTATGTTTGCAGCCAGGGGTTGCCCTGGTTGCTTGCATCACGAGGTACGTAAATTATTCATTCACGCGATTTTCAATCATTGCATGATCATGGTGTTAGAATAGTACACAGTGCACCAATTAAATTTGGAATCGTCTCTTTTCTTCAAATCAATTAAATAAAGATATTTTTCTTTGTCTATCTCTCACATCTTCGCTTATACCTATAGGGTTATAAATGAGTCGAGTCGAGCCCGAACATATCTCTTAAATTCATTTGAAATAATATCGAGTTTTTAAAATTTATGTTTGAACTTGTTCCATGTCTATCGAGTCAAGTTCAAACGAACTGTAATCGAACCAAACATGAGTCGAGCTCGAACTCAAGTAGTTTGATATTTTTATATAGGGTTAACTGCCTTAAAATACATAAACTTTGGGGTGTTTTTGGTTTTTCACACGTTTTAAAAAACGTAGTTTTAAAAACATGAACTTAACATTTGTTTGATTTTTCACATAATTTTCAAATTCCAATCAATGGAAATGACTTGATTGTCGGAGATTTTTACGTATACATCTATGTGGGCACCAAATTATCTTAAAATATACCAATTTTTGATTGATTTTTATCAGATTAGAGTGTTCGAATTTTAGAATTATGTGAAAAACCAAACAAATGTTAAGTTCATATTATTAAAACTAGGTTTTTTAAAACATGTGAAAAACCAAAATCACTCCAAAGTTTGTGTATTTTAAGGCAATTAACCCTTTTATATATGTTTGATATTTTTATTTATCGAGTTCGAATTAATTTGGGCCTAGCTTTAAATATTACCAAACAAAAAAATGTTTAAAATTGTTTGATATATTTATCAAATCAAATTCAAACAAGCTTTTAACGAAAAGTCGGATATCGAACTATCTGGTTTGATTTTTGGGCCTACTTATAACTTAATAAAGTCCCTAGATTAAATTTTGCTTAAGTTGCAGTTGTGATCGCAATGGTGGAATATATCTCTATGGCTATGTATAGTTTTTTTTTTTTAATTAAGTTACAATTTGAGAGATATACAGATTTGCAGAAACGGTGCACAATCCATACCATAGATGACAATGTTGGAGCATTAATTCTAAACTAATTAATTTAGGAAATTAATTTATTGAGAAATTATTTTAAAATAGAGCTGTTGGCAAATTTAAACAAGTTCAACAATATAAACTCAAGAAAGCACTTTATTGAGCTCTTGATACAACAACATGGCTTGCTCCCTTCATTGCAGAAAAAAAAAAAAGTTTCTAACAACAATTT
This sequence comes from Perilla frutescens, assembly GCA_026008535.1. Classification (NCBI taxonomy): domain Eukaryota; kingdom Viridiplantae; phylum Streptophyta; class Magnoliopsida; order Lamiales; family Lamiaceae; genus Perilla; species Perilla frutescens. The sequence continues at coordinate 45,862,924 of BRKX01000018.1, forward strand.
TTAATTTTTAATTATCATGTACACAAAATCTAACTCTAAATATATGCATTTCTTCACCAAGAATGCAACATGAAGAATTTCTATCTACTGAAAATTCTAAACCCTCGATTTCACAAAGCGATCTTAACTGAAACCGTAGCGTCAGAGGGACTGACCTGAATCAGCGATGAGTGCTGCTTTGCAACGATGAAGCTCGACTGATCAAACCGCTGGAGCTTCGTCTCCCATCTTTCAAACCAATAGTGCAGATCACTGCATAGAAGCAGAAGTTTCAGCTGCTGCTAACGCTCTAGGCTGGAGAATGAGAAGGCTTCGTGGAGTTCTGGCCACGAGATATCTCTCGTTTGAGGAAAACAGCGTAGAGGAGCTCGTTCCATGAATCCGGGACCCCAGGGAGGCACCAATGGCTGCAGTCTTGGCGTTGGAAGGGAGAGGGTCGGACTGAAGGGCCTAAGTAATACAAGGAAGAGTGCCCGTCTTTTCTTTGGGACGTCATGCTTGTCACGTTCAACAGCTCTATATTTTGGACTCCCCGGTGTTCTGATAAGGCATCAACCACAGTTTTGAACTCGCTGCACTTTTCAGATGACTCCAGGGGTTCACCTAAATCCGGTATTGTCTCAAGATCACAGCCACCACCCGTGTTCCAATCCCCTCCTCTGTCCAATCAATGAGACAGAGGTGTCTTGCGTCAGTGTTTAACGGGTCAAGATCTGGTTAAACGGGAAATTGAGGAAGACTAGCGATAGTATATACCTGAAATGTACGGGAGCATAGGTTCGGAACATGATATACGTTCTTGACAAATTTACTTCACGACTGATCCAGTCCATCAACGTGAGGATAGACCTCCGGAAGGCATCTTCTACATTCATCTCCATCTTTACCTCGGATCCTTCTTGGAAGTAACATCCCCTGACGAACAATGAGAATTTCACGGTTTCAATTTGGTCAAAACAATTCAGAATTATTTGATTCAGATGAAGATCATGATGGTTTCATTTTTCACTAGAAAAATGTCAAAAAAGAAACGTACACTTTGATGGTCTTCTCGTTATTCCACCAGTGCCCGGTGTTGAAAATCAGCATATCCGCTCTCTTCCACTGCGAAGAGCTCCAATCCATTTGATCAAGCTTCAACGTCATTTTCACGTTTTCGGGTGATCCGGCAGGCGCCCGGCTCTGCAATACTAGAAACGGAGCTCTGTAGTATTCAACAGTGCAGTTGAAGTCTCTAAATTTAAAGATTAAGGAGCCTGTATGCTTTGTAATAGGGCTCCCATTCACTTCATATATCGAGGTTTTGTTTGGAATCGCTGAGGATAGCATGCAGAGGAGCGATTCCCATTGGTTTCTACCGATAGAATCGCCAACAAAAGCTAGCCGTTTGTCACGCAGCTTCTCCAACATGACTTTGGCATCAAATCTGCAAGAAGAAAAGTTCAGAAATGACAAGTGCTATCAGCATCAAACAACTTCACCTACATGCACTATCAAGTCAGAAATTACTATATGCATATTCATTCAACAATAGAAGGGCTAATTTAATCTTTTTTAACAGACATACTGGAAAAATATTTGACAAAATACATGTGAAACTATGTATATATTGGCCAAAATTCATAATACTCTTGCAAAAGTCTAAATACAGACGTCGTAAGGTAGAGCAGATACTATAGGGAACACTACTCGAGTTTGACCTATTTCCGACTCCAGGCATAGCTGCATATAAATACCGTAATGAATACCATGATGGCTCCCTAAATATTTAACACGGAAGAGATATTTCGGTTTTCCTAATTAATACCATGATGTCAAAATGCACACGACATGCTACCAAATTCCACGACCATGCAAAAAACTATGTCTGTCATGGTCACCTCAACCACAGAATACGCTACCACTACCTAGTATAATGAAATTTCTACAGTTAACAACACTCCCTTCAAACCTAAACAAGTACATTAGGATCAATGTTGCTTCAATATGTTTTCTTTATGTCAACCAAATATGAGAAAAAAATACCATAAAAATTCAACTTCCTTCATCCTCAGCTCATTAGGCAGCAGCATATCTATCGAGGGATTTTCCACATAAATAGAGACCATGGAGATAACACATAATAAAGGAAAGATGATAGGGCATTTACTCGTAAACTCAATAATAAGCATCAATCTAACACATAACAGTAGATACAGAGGACATTTACATACCATGCTTATGACTTGTTTTCAATGATATTACACACAGAATGAGTCGAAAATCCCAAATGACTACTACTTGTAGACACGACAATAAAACTGTCGATCTATCACAAAACCTTAGATACAGAGCACGAATACATACAATGCTCACAACTTGTTATCAATAAAATCATACATTGAACGTTAGATATCCAAACGACTAATATGGCATCAAATTACACAAAACGGAGGACTCTTCTTGCCTATTTGAGCTTCTGGACTATTGCAAAAGAGCGGAATTTATCCGAAAAACATCAACGAGTAGTAGTGACTGCAGATTGTTCCTCAATATTTTGCAGGTTTCTTTGCATCAACCACAAATCAGAAATTAAGTAAGAACATCAATTTCAATCACCAACTAACCATACAGCAACCCTCTCAAAAAAATTGCATAAAATAAAAATCTAATCATACAGCAACACATCAAGCCAAAAACATTTCCTTACATAATTCTTGACACATAATTTTCGAGCCCACATATACAAAGACAACACGGCATGTCATTACACAACAACTCAAGAAAATCTATCAATTCAAACTCTCTCTCTCTCTCTCATACACACACACAAACAGAGATAACACGGCATGTAATTTACACAACAATTCAAGAAAATATGTCAATTCAAACTCTCTCTCTCTCTCTCTCTCTCTCTCACACACACACACACACACACAAACCTTGGCAAGTTGCAATCTTTGGGCTGCCACCGCCACTTAGTGTAGAAATTATCCGGCCGGCCGTTCTCACTACACCGGAAACCCTCATCCACGAACATGCAATCCCGCGATTGGTAGAGCGGATAGCTCTCATCCCACTCCCATCTCCCGCTGAATACATCGCAGCCGTCTCCGCCGGCTTCAAGAAACCCCACCTTCTCCGACTCCGGCGAAGAGCCGTTCGACTTGAACCAAGTCACCAACGACGAGTTCACGTGGAAATTACCGACGATTCTGTAGTCCAGCAGGAAAAAGCAAAGAATCAAGCAGAGGCTGAGAGAGAAGCAACCGAGAACGCCTACTGTGGAATCCGGAGGTTTCAAGAATTTGAATTTCTTGAAGAAAACGTATTGTGGCATCTTTGCAAATAGTAGAGAATAGTTGTTTTTTCTTGGTTCTCGGATTTTAGTATTCTAGAGAGAGAGAGATGGATTAATGATGATAAGAGAGTGGGAAAAAGGAGATGAAAGTGGGATAGTTGAATTTTAAATGGAAACTTGATTGCAACAAAGTTGGCAAAGTATAGATACATTCACACTCCTCTCTCTCTCTCTCTCCTTTAACGAAACAGTAGGCAAGAGAGTGGCTAGAGAGAGAAAGGGAGAGGTGGGCCGAAATGGAAGATGGGACAGAGTTAGAAGATGATGGGGATGTCACATAGACAAACGTCGATACCAAAATGCTTTCAGTAAATTTGATGATGTTCAACTCCAAAAAACTTGAATAAAATTTGATGCCCACGTAAAAATAAAAATAATCCTGTGTTATTGAAAATTTACACCAAAGCCCTCCTATTTTCTAAAATACGCAGGACTCTCCTCAATCGCTAAATAAATCATCACGTTTACGTTCTTTTATAAATTAGATTAGATACTATATTTTAATTTATATGAAATTAAATATTTTCAATTTTTCCGCCGAATTAAGTATGACGTGTTTAGTTTATAAACTACATTGACAATCATGTCAGCACACACGTGTAACAAACGACGTCGATTTTATTAGTTTTATCAATATATTTTCTATTTTAAAAATAATTAATTATATAAAAAATGATTTTTCAACAAAAAAAGAAGAGAAAAAAAAAAAACGACGTCGTTTATTACTCGTGTGTGCTGACGCAGCTGCCAACGTGATTTTTAGACTAAACACGTCATAATTAACTTGCTGAAAAATTGGGATATTAAATCCCTTGCAAAGTAAAATATGTTGTTGTAATTAATTAGATTTAAACATAATGTCTAATTTATAAAATAGTACGCTGATTTATTTGTCAATTAACCATTTAAATTCATCAAATGGATTATTCCATCGGATCCCATCCCATCCAAAAAATAATAATAATATTTTTAATATTAAAAATAATATTGTTCATCATTATAAACAACACTTTTATTTATGTTAATGATCATAAAAATATTACGGCCTTTTTTCTGATTCAAATAATTACAAAATTAACACCATTTTTTCCATGCGAAAGAAGAAATTCAAGTATTTTCAGTATTAAAAATGATATTTTTTTAAACTAAATACTTTGAAAACCCCACCACCATTTTATATTGTATTCGAGTTAAAAGATACCCATCAAACGAATTTTAACTGATCGGATGATTTCACACAAGTTTTTGTGTTTTAAAAATATATACAATTTCTCTTTTTAAAATATTTTTGACAAATACTCTTGTTTCCCAAGTAAAAGTTATCTTATATTTGCAACAAGTTCAACAATATAAACTCAAGAAAGCACTTTATTGAGATCTTGATACAGTCATACAACAGCATGGATTACTCCCTTCATTGCTGGAAAAAAAAAATGGTTTCTAACAACAATTTTAATTATCATGTACACAAAAATCTAGCTCTGTACATATATGAATTTTTTTCACAAAGAATGCAACAAGAAGAATTTCTATCTGCTGAAAATTCTGCTTTGCAACGATGAAGCTCGACTGATCAAACCGCGGGAGCTCATCAACTGCATTCAAGAAGAAGTTTCAGCTGCTGCAGGCATCACAACGTAACATACACTAGTGCTGCTGCAAGCGCGTTAGGCGGGAGAATGAGAAGTTTTCGTTGAGTTCTGGCCACGAGATATCTCTCGTTTGAGGAGAACAGCGTAGAGGAGCTCGTTCCATGAATCTGGAACGCCAGGGAGGCACCAATGGCTGCAGTCTTGGTGTCGGAGGGTAGAGGGTCGGACTGAAGGACCTAAGTGATACGAGGAACAGTGCCCGTCTTTTCTTTGGGACGCCATACTTGTCACGTTCAATAGCTCTATATTTTGGATTCCCCGGTGTTCTGATAAGGCATCAACAAAAGTTTTGAACAGGCTGTATCTTTCGTATGACACCGGAGGTGCACCTAAATCCGGCATTGTCTCCAGGTGACAGCCACCACCGGTGTTCCAATCCCCTCCTCTGTTCAATCAATGAGACAGAGAGGTTAATAAACAAGGACAAAGCCTTGTGTCAGACTGTCTAACGGGTCAAGATCTCGTTAAACAGGAAATCGAGGAAGACTAGTGATAGTATATACCTGAAATGTGCAGGAGAATAGGTTCGGAACATAATATGCGTTCTTGACAAATTAACTTCACGATTGATCCAGTCCATCAACGTCAGGATGGACCTCCGGAAAGCATCTTGTACGCTCGTCTCCATCTTTACCTCGGACCCTTCTTGGAAGTAACATCCCCTGATGCACAATAAGAATTTCACAATGTCAGCATGTGATCAAACAATTCAGAATGTCAAAGTCTCCCATACATTATTCACATCCCAAAACTAGGCCCATCAAATGGGTGGGCCGCACACAGGTTCAGCCAGGTCGATCTGCCCGACGAAAAAAAAAATTGCTCGAAAAAGTATCACTCATTATGCCAAAAAGTATTGCCGTAGCCTTAGCCTTAAAAGTATCACATGCTACTTTAATTATATGAGTTTATTCAATCTTAATTATGATAAATTTAATATACCTAAATTAGGATTTATTATTTCCAATTATGATTTAAATTTATTTTGAAAAAATTAATTATCGAGTGCAGTTCACGGCTTGACGTTAGCGTTAGACGAGTGCACTACAACTTGGATAAAAAAATGAAATTAATCCATTTCAATTAGGGTTTATTATTCTCAATTAAGATTTATATTTGTTTCGAAAAAATTAATGATCGAGCGTAGTGCACGAGGCCACGCCTTAAGATCGGACAAGTGCGCTGCACGAGTCACCGGAGCAAAAAATTTAAATTAATTCACTTTAATTTTAGTGTATGTATTTATAATTATTTCAAAAAAATTAAATTAATTCAATTTAATTTTATGATTCACTAATTACATTTTAGGACATATATTTTTGAGATAAAACTAAAAAAAACAAACAGAAAATAAAAAAAATCTAAAAAATAAAAAACAAAAAAGAAAACATGTCCGGCTGTTGCAAGCCACGCACTGCACGTGGGCGTGCGTGGCGTGCACGCGCCTGAAATTGGACCCTTTTTTCATGTTTTGGGCCATTTTGATTATTAGGCCGGTCATCAGACCTTATTTATGTGAGACTACCTCATTCAGACTTATTTGATTCAAATGAAGATGATGATAATTTCTCTCTTCACTTTTGTCATTGCTCACTAGAAACATGTCAAAAAAGAAAGGGTCAGATAGGAACCTTACACTTTGATGGTCTTCTCGTTATTCCACCAGCGCCCGGTGCTGAAAATCAGTATATCCGCTCCCTTCCACTGGGAAGAGCTCCAATCCATTTGATCAAGCTTCAACGTCATTTTCACGTTTTCGGGTGATCCGGCAGGCGCCCGGCCCTGCACTACTAGAAACGGAGCTCTGTAGTATTCAACAGTGCAGTTGAAGTCTCTAAATTTAAAGATTAAAGAGCCTCTATGCTTTGTAATAGGGCTCCCATTCACTTCATATATCGAGGTTTTGTTTGGAATCGCTGAGGACAGCATGCAGAGGAGCGACTCCCATTGGTTTCTACCGATAGAATCTCCAACAAAAGCTAGCCGTTTGTCTCGCAGCTTCTCCAACATGACTTTGGCATCAAATCTGCGCGAAGAAAAGTTCAGAAACAAGTCCATCTACATGCATCATCAAGTTAGAAACTACTATATGCATATTCATTCAACAACAGAAGGGGGCTAATTTAACCTTTTTAACAGACAAACTGGAAAAATATTTGACAAACATGTGAAACTATGTATATATTGGCCAAAATTCATAATACTCTTGCAAAACTCTAAATACAAACGTCGTTAAATAGAGAAGATACTATAGGGAACACTACTCGAGTTTGACCTATTTCCGACTCCAAGCACACGAACATGCCAAAAACAATGTCGGCTATGACCACCTCAACCACAGATTACGCTACCACTATCTAGGATAATGAAATTCCTATTAGGATCAATGTTGTTTCGATGTGTTTTCTGAGTCAACCAAATACGAGAAAAAAATACCATAGAAATTCAACTTCATTCATCCTCAGCTAATTAGGCAGCAGCTGCATATCTATCAAGGGATTTTTCACATAATAGAGACCATAGGGCAGGGCATTTTCTTGCAATGGAAATAACACACAATAAAGGAGATACAACTCAATAATAAGCGTCAATCTAACACATAACTTATTATCAATGATATTACACACAGAATGAGTCGAAAATCCCAAATGACTACTAGTCATAAACTAACACAAAACCGTAGATATAGAACACAAATGCACACAATGCTCACAACTTGTTATCAATAAAATCACACACTTGAATGTTTGAATATCCCAAATGATTCATACGACTTCAAATTACACAAAACATAGGACTCTTCTTCTTGCCTACTTCAGCTTCCGGACTGTTGCATAAGAGCGGAGTTTACCCTAAACACATCAACTAGCAGTGACTACAGATTTTTCCTCACTATTTTGCAGGTTTCTTTGCATTATACATAAATAAAAAATTAAGCAAGAACATCAATTTCAATCACCATCAACTAAACATACAGCAAACCTCTCAAAAAATAAAATAAAAAACCTAACCATAGAGTAACACACCAAGCCAAAAACAGAGATAACACAGCATGTCATTTACACAACAATTGAAGAAAAAATGTCAATTCAAATCTCTCTCTCTCTCTCTCTCTCTCTCTCTCTCTCTCTCTCTCTCTCTCTCTCTCTCTCTCTCTCTCACTCACACACACACACACAGACCTTGGCAAGTTGCAATCTTTGGGCTGCCACCGCCACTTAGTGTAGAAATTATCCGGCCGGCCGTTCTCACTACACCGGAAACCCTCATCCATGAACATGCAATCCCGCGATTGGTAGAGCGGGTAGCTCTCATCCCACTCCCATCTCCCGCTGAATACATCGCAGCCGTCGCCGCCGGCTTCAAGAAACCCCACCTTCTCCGACTCCGGCGAGGAGCCGTTCGACTTGAATGAAGTCACCGACGACGAGTTCACGTGGAAATTACCGACGATTCTGTAGTCCAGCAGGAAAAAGCAAAGACTCAAGCCGAGGCAGAGAGAGAAGCACCCAAAAACGTCTACTGTGGATTTGAATTTGTTGAAGAAAACGTGTCTGGGCATCTTTGTAAACAGCCAATAGTAAAGAATGAAATAATTAGTTGTTTAATTTTTTTCTTGGTTCTCGGATTTTAGTGTTTTATAGAGAGAGAGATGGATTAATGATGATAAGAGAGTGGGAAGATCAGCTGAAAGTGAGATAGTTGAATTTTAAATGGAAACGTGATTGCAACAAAGTTGGCGAAGTATACATACATTCCATACATTGAGAGTTCTCTCTCTCTCTCTCTCTCTCTCTCACTCGTTATAGGAGAGAGAAAATGGAAGATCGGACACTTGGAAGATGATGAGTAGAGATCCTCTAGTCCCACTTGTGTGTGCCACCATTAAAATTATATATTGTTAATAATGTTTTTTATAAAAATAAAATTTGTTTTATCATAACTAATAATAATTAATATTTATTGTAAAAAAATTAAAATTTTAAAAAATTATATACCCTAAGTTTGGAATAATCAACCCCAAAAATCAATTATATTAACTAAAAAATTAAAATTAAATATTAAAAAATAATTATAAACCCTAATTGGATGGAATAAACCCTAAATAATAATGTAAAATTATACTAAATCAAAAGAAATTAAAATTGAAGAAAAAAATAAAAGAAAATGTAATAATTTTGAGGTGTGGCACATGGTTGGCACACACAAGTTGGGACTAGAGGATCTTAAGTGGAAGATGATGGGGATGTCATGCAGACGAGCCAAATCTCTTTGAATTTTATCAAGTGAGAATATATGTTTCTAGCCAAATTTATCTTGTAAAATTCTTTTCTAATCAAACATTTCAGATCATTCTTTTCTAACCAAACAAATTTTCAGTTCCCATAATACCCTTAGTAACATGTGGGCCTAGTTTGTCTTGAATTGAACACGGGCTACTACAATTGTACACGGCTAATAATTCCAAAAACTAACCTAAAATTTGAATCTAAAAATTCCAACACGGCAGTTGCTTTAGAATGTACACGACACTTTGCCCTTAAACATTAAACACGGCGTTTGCTGAGAAAAAATTATACACGGCTGGGGGCAACTTTTTTACACGGCCTCCACACCCAAAAATTCTCCCACAATTCTACACGGCCTTTGCTCCCAAAAATCTACACGGTGGCTTCAAGTTTGTACACGGCCAATCGACAACGCTGCGAGATTCCTGATCGATCTCTGCCGCATTCAACCTCGCCGTGCCTCACGACGCCGTGAAGAAGTTCCGTCGCCGCCACCGACGACCTGTGACGATGCCCCGCGGCCACTGTGTGTGTTGAAGTTCCGCCGCCGCTGCCGTGCCCGACCCTTGCTTTGCTCGGAAACAATGGATGAAGAGGTAGGTTTTAAATTCTCTATTTTCTTGTTAATTAGTCCAATTTCTTCAATTAATTAGTTAAATCATGTATGGGTATGTGTCTTTGAATTGTGAATTGGGTTAATTTTGCCTGTATGAATGAGATTATTGCGAAAAATGAATCGGAATATTGTTAAAAAAATCTGGGTAGAGCACCGTGTAGTACACGATCGAGAACCGTGTAGTACACGGTCCACCGTGCACTACACGGTGCTCGACCCTTTTTTTATTTTTATTTTATTTTGATTTTGTGTATCGTGAATTCGAATGAAATTTTCTTCATGAGTTATGTGAATCAATTTATACAATTTATGAAAATTGTAATTGTAATTTTTTTTGGAGTAAAAACGCGATAACAATATGTTCCATTTAACACGAGTATAGATATAGCCGTATTATTCATTTCTAGTTATCAAGTGAAAATATTTCAATTCTGAAAATAATACGTTCAAAATTGTAATTGTTTCAACGTCCATAATTTAGGTCGTGAACAACCAATTTAAGAAATACATCTTCACGAATTTAAGAGAATTAAAAAATTTAATGAAACGTTTTAGCTCAACCTCTCAAACGCTAAGATTAAATAAAAAATCTAATCGAAAACTAATTATATTGTAATTAGTTCAATTAAAAGATTAAATATGAAAGTTAATTCCAAATTATTAAAAGATTAAATATGAAAATTTAATTCTAATTATATCATAATTAAAGACTAATTAAATTGAAATTAGTTCAATTACAACGTTGAAATCCTAATCGAAGAAAAACTAAACGTTGCCAAGCCATCTGTAGATCAAGAATTGAGATTCTAGTTAAAAAAAAATTACACGGTTGACCGTGTACTACACGGTTCTTCACCGTGTAGTACACGGTCAAATGTGTAGAATGCATGAAACCACCGTGTACTACATGGTGGACAACCGTGTAGTACACGGTTCACCTAGAATTTTTTAATTTTTTTTTGCATTTCACAATTTTAATTTTATATTTCTATTGGCAATAGGTATGGATCCTCCTGTATACATGCTAATCTATTTGTAACATCTTACAATAAAATTAAAAAGATAAAAAATGTATTTCATATCTTAATCATTTAAGAGATGCAACTATTTTCTAATACGAAATATAATGTGGCGGAATTTCACATTTCAACCGGATGATTATGATTTTTATCAATATTTTTTCCATAAATGATAAAATCTAAACAATTTAAACCATAAAAAAAATGAACATACCTTGCAATGTTTTTGCCTTTTCGGATTTTCTCGTTCCTAACTTTTCAACCAAAATCGTCCCAAACTTTTCGACAAAGAAGTATAATGGATTTGAAGTGCTAATTTTCTCTTACTCAACAACTATTATGCCTGTAATATCCAGTCAGCCCCAGAAAGCCTCTAAGTTGCTTCATATTTTGGGGCATGGGCTAGTTCACCATGCACTCAATCTTGAAGGGATCTATGGAAACTCCATCCTGGATGATAATATGCCCCAGGTATTATATTCTTGTCTGTCCAAATTGACACTTGGACCTTTTAGCGTAGAGGGAATTTTCTCTAAGTGTAGAGAAAACCTTTGCCAGATGTTGTATATGTTCTTCCTATGTAGTACTATAAATTAAAATGTCATCAAAGAAAACCAGAGTGAATTTCCTCAGACACTCCTTAAAAACTTGGTTCATCAATGATTGAAAAGTAGCCGGGGCATTACATAGGCCAAATGGATAACCAGAAACTCATAGTGCCCATGATGAGTTCTGAATGATGTTAGGTGCCTATGCTCTGGTTGCATTAAGATTTGAAAGTATCCAGACCTGAGGTCTATTTTTGAAAAATACCTAGACCCCTTCAGCTCATCCAACAGTTCATCAATCACTGGGATTGGATAATCATGCTTGATAGTGAGATTATTGAGGTATCTGTAATCTACACATAGCCTCCAGGATCCATCCTTCTTCTTTACCATCAATACTAGGGATGAAAATGGGCTTTTGCTGTGTTGAATTACCCCAGAGTTGAGTAGTTCTTGGACAATTTTCTCAATTGCATCTTTATGGTGGTGAGAAGATCTGTAAGGGTATTGTTGCTTAGGTTGATTGCTAGGCTTGAGTAAAATTTGGTGTTCTACCCCTCTAGCTGGAGGTAGACCGGTTGGCTCACTGAAAACCTCTTCAAATTTGGAAAGCAAGCCTTTCATTTCTTCATTCATCTTCTCTGTGGGGTGGTGTGAAGGTGGAAGCTCTTTTCCTGAGATCATGTACACCTCCTCTACCTCCTTTCTGGACTTAGTGTGTAGCATCTTATACAAGGTGTGACTGAAAATGAATTGGCATTCTACTTCTGATTTATTAGCCCTCAGTTTCAATTTCTTTCCCATCTAGTCGATAGTCACCATCATATTTTCATAATCCAGCTTAATAGGTGTACAAGACCTTAGCCAATCTCCCCCCAAAATTATGTCACACCCTTCATGTTGTAGTAATCACAGGGAATGTTTGAGATCATGCCCTTATATTTTCCACCCAAATCCCCCTGCTTAAAAAGAGCTGATTAACCTTTGTCCATTGGCCACCTTAATGAGGAGGGGTGAGACAACCTCTACTTTGCATCCCAGCTGGTAGGCAGTAGACTCTTTAATAGAACTCAGGGTGCTATCAGTGTCAATAAGTACCTGCAAGTGATGTTTTCCACAGGTCCCATTGAACCTGAGAGTAGTTATGCTCTCATTTCCCTTTAGGGCATGAAGTGAGACCTGTGTTTCTTCCAAATCAGGGTCAGGGGAGAGAGTTTCTTTCCCTTGACCCAAGGATTGCAGATACTCCACCTCCTCTTCATCAGTCATCACCATGTAGGTTATCCTCTATTTATATCTATGTCCAGAGGAGTACCTTTCTTCACAGTTACAACATAATCCATGTGCCCTTCTTTCAGCCATTTGAGTTAAGGTAAGCATTCTGGTAGTGCTTTAAGGAGGATGGTTCTCTTTGAGGTTAGTAGGAGAGGGTAACTGGAAAGTAGAAGTTGTCTGTTTGGAGAACATATTCCTTCCAGATTGACCATATTGAATTCTGCTACTACCCTTAATCCTCTTGGTAATTGCCTCAATAATGATCAGTTGGTTTTTGCCCAACTCAATGGCTTGCTCCAAGGTAGTGGGGTTAAACATTGAGATAGCTGCCCTAAGCTCCTCACTCAACCCACTTAGGAAACTAGCCAAGACATAACCCTCACTATAGGAATTGTTATCAAATAGCAACATACATCTTTTTAGTTCTTCAATTTTGTCAATATATTCCATGTAATCCCCTGTATGCTTTAATTTGTTAAACTCCCCAACTACCTTTGCTTCTTTCAGGTCTTCAAACCTTGAAGAGATCACCTCAACAAATTGTTTCTAGGTAACATCTTCATATTTAGAACAGAAGGTTTGATACCACTGACTTGCCCTCCCTTCAAAATTCATGGATGCTATGATTATCTTTTGTTTATCAGGGATGTTGGGAATTATCTTGAAGTAACCTTCATACTTCAAGATCCATACTCTTGACTGAGAACCATCAGACTTAGGGAACTCTATTTTAGGTAGAGGTGTGAAAAAAATTTCCCCACCTTCTCTTTCTATCAACATTCTGCCTCTGCCAGAGTTAGAGAATCTGGGCTTGGAACTCTCAGTCCTGATAAATGGTGGTGGATCACCTAAAATAGATTCCTCTTCTACAACCATCTTACTCTTATCCTCATTCCAAAGCTGCAGTGACATTTTAGCAATAAGACCTGAAAGGTGTTCAAATTTGTTGTTTATATCATCATGAATACCTGATATTTTCTCCTGAATTTTGAGCTCCGCCACATCTCTTTTCATAGTTTCTGTCTGCCACATCTGATCCATCTTCTTTTGGTTCTCTTGCAGCTCTTTCAACGGGTACCTTCAGCCATCTCCAAGGAAGGCTGGCTCTGAATACCAGTTGTTATGACCTCCCTTATATTTCTTAGTTTCTTTTGCTTTCCTTTACCAATGTTGTAATAGTTGATGAAGAATTGTATTTAAGGTTACTTTTAATTATAAAGATTGGATTTTTAATAAAGAAATGGAGGAAACGATCAGAAGAAAAGAAGGAAGGATAAGAGAGAAAAAGAAGAAGAAGGCTAGGTTAATATTTTTCTCATATCTCATAAAGTAGCAAATTCAGCTATTTAAAGCTAGGGTTACAATTAAAATGGGGGACCACTTAGGAAAATGAAATACATAAATAATTAAACGGAAATGATGCAGCCCACTAACAAGCCCAATTAACTATAACCCAATACCCTACTAATCTACTAGCCCGACCCGGATCCAGTCCCTTGAAACACCCGCTCCGCTCCAACTGGACTAATTGCTCCGCCTTCTCCTCTTTCTGGTTCAAAATCTGAAAACCCTAAAGGTTGAATCTTGGCGCCTGGTTCTCCCCCTCCCCCCCCCCCCCCCGATTTGCTTTCGATTCCTCTTCGAATTTATAATGAAACACGGAGTGAAACACAATAAAGTGTAATAGAAAATTTCAACCCCTTTGTTATGGGTTCAAATTTTATGTTACACTTCTCTGTGTTTCACTCCGTATTTCACAATCAAAATTATAATTTTAATAATATTTATTATACAATAAAAATTAATTCTAATATAAATAACCATAGTCAACATTTATCAACAAAAAAATGAATTTAAAAAGTTATGAAATATAATTTTGAATAAATCAACTATGATAATGAATTATTAATTGCAAACTACAAATTAAATACTAAAAAATAATACCCTAATTGGATGGGGTGAACCCTAAAAAATAATCTTAAAATTAAACTAAATTACAAAAAATATAATTGAAGATAAAAAAAATATATAAAAAACTCATTATTTAAAATTGTAAGGCGGAGTGTAACACAATGAGTGTAATAGAAATATGGACTTGTAACACAAATTTCTGTATTTAATTTAGTAAAACACAAAATAGTGTACAAATAAAATAATTTTCGGATCAAAATGTAATTTCATGGATCTAATCTCTATTTTTCCTCTGATTCTTCTTTTTAAAACTTGATATTCAAATGGTCTTTGAAGCTTTCGGGGAAGATTTGTATCATTTATCTTCTTTGACTTGGTATTTGAATTTGGTCTTCGAAGTTTTCGGGGAAAATTTATATCCTCAATCTTCTTTGACATAGTATTTGAACTTGATAACGTTAACCAAGGGCCGACGACCTTGATTCCGGATTGAATGTTGGATTTTGAGGTAATTCTGACGAAGAACGACTTGAATCTTGCTAGAACACCCTGGATATTGAAACTTTATAACGTCGTCTGGAGGGTTTCAGAACCTTGATTCCGGATTGGACGTTGGATTTGAGATGACTCCGGCGAAGAACGACTTGAATGTTGGAGAAACTTTGTAGAGAATTTTTCTCCAACTTCTTGAGCTCTTCAATTTTGACTTCCGGTGTGATTTTCAACTGATATGGAGGCCCCTATTTATAATTGTAGATATGAGTATCTAGGGTTAACGTGACACTATCTCATTGAGTGTTGGAAACTGATATATATCTTTTAAAAGATATTTACTTGTTGCCAAAGAACTTGATGCTTATCATATAATAATATCTTTATTATTTGAATATTTTATCTAATTTTGAATTTGATATGATTCCAAAACTAAATAAATATATAAAAATCAGTAAATATTATTGTTGGAAATGAAGTTGTCATCAACTCTGTAACATTTCTCAATGTTGGAGTTGATGTTAACATCATTTTCGTAACACTTAACATGTGTTTTTCTAAGCTCTATTCTTTTCTAGTTTTTCTAATATGATTTATTTATATCCTTGATTTTGATATCATGGGATATCTTATTTGGATGTTGACCAGTTTTGATCATGTCTTATTTTGATGTTAATTCATCTTAATGTTTTGATATATGCTTGCATATATCTTGTTTATATGTTGCTTCAACATATATTTATGTATAGGAAAAAAATACCCAAAATGTTGTATATTTCTGTAAAGGGATTGATGAAGATTCAAATTCGTGCTTTTTTCTTTATCTTTTTACACCTTTTTTAAGTGTTTAGTATAGAGTCCAGTCTACTTTTGGGGGTAAAACTGATTACAGGAGGATGAGGGCACAAAACCATCACAATAGGCACAAACATGCGCTATTTATGCTGAGGGCACAAGGGACTGATTTGCCTGCCGAGGACCCAGTCAAAGTTGTTGCGAGAATTGCGCAACAAGATCGCGGGACAGTTCCTATATGCACGTGGAGGTGATGTGGCGGTCAGTTCCGAGTCTTGGGGAGGTCTACACACGTTGGGAAGGAAGTGGGGACATCAGAAAGCTGTTGGAGACGCTAGGGTTTGTTGCTATCCCTCCTAAATTCAAGGAAGAACGTTGAGCATGAAATGAGGAAGTGGAGGAGTGCAAGAACCCCTGCGTGGGTGAGATCTGGGCTGCTTGAAGCCTTAATTCAGTTGCTATAAATACTTTTATCTGTTTTCATAACGCGTACACTGATACACTTGTTTTGCACCACGAAGATACAATTTACCGTTTTCGTACTTAGTTTATTTTCTGGATATTCTGACTGCCTGAAGCTGGCGATTTGCCCGCGGAGAGGTAGTTCAGTTGTTTTTGTTGGCAAAACTGGGGTTGGGCCCAGAAGTTCATCTACGAATTTCCTTTCCAAGTAAGATGTCTTTTATTATTCCTTTTACTTTCGTTTCTATGTTTAGTGGCTAAGTATCCACTGTTCAAGTCAAAGTAATGGTCTAAGGGTAGAATATGTGCATGAGGTAATCGGACTTTAAAGCCTTAAGGGTTTACAATCTTAACTTGTTTTTCACTTAGACATAGGTAAAGGGTGATTGGAGATGAAAGCGCGCATTTCTGATTAACTGGTACTAGTATTAGTTACGTGGGAGTGTATAGGTGACCCATGCCTCGATACCCGCATAGTAACAAGTCCGGGGGTGACAGCCTAGGTAGTTGAGATTGAGTAGTATATGCAGGCACAAGACCGTGTCAAACCTACTAGAATCGGGTCGTTTTTGCCCTCAAAGCTGCTATGCTTGCAAAACCTTTGTGTGATTCTCTCCTTAGGTTCCTGTATAGTTAGGTCCCTAGGTGCCGATCGTATCATCTAGATGATATAATGTAAGAAGTGATTGGGGAGTGGCCGATCGTATCCATTTCCTATAACCGGTTAACCCTCAAAGTGACAATTACCCATATTTGGCCATAGGGATTCGGTTTTTGACCTTTCTGTTAGTGTGGGCATAACGGGTAGTAGTGGTAATTACATATGTTTTGCCCGGGATTGCGCATACCTACCGAATGACTTGATGTTTTGACTTGAGCACTTTTATTACTGATATTTTCTTTTGTGATTTCCTTTTCAGCATTTAGTTAGTTTAGTTTATTAACAAGGTTTTTAGAGTGACACTGAAGACCCAAACCAAAACTAAGAAAAGACAGAAGGTTAAAACACTCATCGTGGGATCGACATCTGTCTTCACTAGCTATACTAGCCGTTGAGGGCAGATTAAGCATTTGTGGACCATTTGCCCGCAAGTGTATTTTGCACACCTAAACGACGGGTGTGCCAGGGATTATACCCACAATTATTGTATACTATTGTACAAGTATTAACTTAAGGGGGAGTAACTTTTAAGGGGGAGATTTTTATCTCCATTTTCCGTTGCGACTCTAAGTGTACATAATACATCGAGTTGTATGTTTTGTGCAGAAAGGCTAAGATTACGGGGGAGATTGTAAAGTGGTGTGTGACATTGAGTTTAATGTTGAACATAATGTCATACATAATCTCTATGACATTGTCTGTGACATTTAACGTGTCTAATCTTATCATTTCCTAGATTTTAGGATTTATAATTTTTAATAAATTATATTTAATTTTCATATCTTAAATCATATGTATCCACGAAATTTATATTTTAAATAAATGGATATATATGATTGAGATATTAATATTTAAATAAAGTTTGATTTAGTCAAACTTTATCTCCTATTTTTTAGGTATCTTGTTATCTTCTATTTAACCGTTTCTTTTCAGAGATTAACGTGCTAGAACTCTAGAGAAATAGTGTAGGGCATGGGCTCTTCTTCCAGCCACAATAAGGGGCGGTTTCTTCCAAACCATAGAAGTGGTGGCGGTTATTTTCAACCCACGATCAAGAGGATGACATGGCCTTCAACCGATCCAAGTGAAGAGTGTTTATAAGGAGCATAATTCACAATTTGAGAGGTTGCTCAAGCAGAGAAAATATCACCGCTGTGAGTGAGAAAATTCAGAGCTTGAGTCACCCAGCCGAAGAGACCATCACAGAGTGAACGTGAGAAGCTTGAAGGATGCAGTATTTTTCTGTCAGAGATCTCTTCGACATTGCGATGAACATCTTCTCTATTTTCTCGATCAACTAAGATTTGTATATCTTAGTTGTGTTTGTAGGGAGTTATGTTTGCAAGTATTGTTGGATCTCTGCAGTATTGTATGCAAGTAGAGAAAATCTCACCTGAAGTAGTGAGAAAACTTGAAGCTTGCATTTGTGTCTACTAGAGCTCTGCCAACATTCAACTCGACATCAGATCTATTGTTTGGATCAACTAGAGACAGGTTCTATCTTAGTTGTGTGTGTAGGTACTGATTAGATTGATTGTTAGTAGTTCTTCGAGTAGATACATTATTTAGCTATCTAGATGTTAGATAGTGTTTTTAAAGAGGAATAATTCAAGTGAGTCAAACTAGAATAGGTTCCTTGTATTGTATGTTGTGTTGTCAAAGGAGTGAACCTTGGCAACATCAGCATTGTAATTTTCAACACTAGTAAAGTGTAATTTCGCCCTGAGGCAATCACATACGTGTTGTGTGTGTTTTAAAATTAATTTTTATGCAAGTTGTTCTTTAAAATTCCGCTGCGTGTTAAAGGCATAGTGTTTGACATTAGCTTCAACATCACTCTATTATTTACTCTTTGACCTTTTTCACAAGTTGTTTTATGCTTGTGTTTTAAAGATATTTTCATGCAGACTATTTATAAATTCATGTGACAACGTTATCGGTAATGTGAGTAACATTGACTACAACATTGTATATAACATTGCACGTGGTTTTGTTTTTCACATTATTTGAGGCAACGAATTCTAACAAATATATTATATAATTTGTTAGTTTCCGCCACCTACAGGACTTAGTACCCATTAGGTAGATTCTTCCATCCAACTCGATCTAAAAAATGATACTTTTCTATATTAAAAATAAATTTCTTTTTGCGATCATAATAAACACAAAAAATTTATGGCTTTTTTTTGTTGATTCAAATATTTATAAAATTGCACCGTTTTTTGTGCAAAAAAATAATAATACCGATATTTTTAGTATTATAAATAATATTTTTCTATATTAAAAATGATACCTTTTCCTAATCAAATACTTACAAAAAATCCACCATCTTTTTATTATATACAAATTAAAAGGTTTATGTGACAAATTTTAACCCGTCAGATGGTGTTACACAAGTTTTTTGAATTTTAACTTTTTAAGAATATATATAAAATTTCTCTTTTTTAAATATTTTTATCAAATATACTCTTATTTTCAAGTAAAATATCCTTTTTGGCATTCATTTTTTTAACGAAAATATTCTTTATTTCAGTTCTGAAGATTTCACTAAGTTGAGTGATAAATGATAGAAATATGTTGACCAAAAGTCTTGTAACTATCCTGTGATACAGAGTGGTCTCCAAACCATTTCAAACCATTTAACATACTATATATAAAAACTATATATAATTACATTAATGTAGTACAAAACTCCGGAAATTATAAAACAAGGGACTACAAAATAAGTGTCATTCTAACACTTTAATTTTGTTTCAAAATAAATGTCATTATACAAATTCAAGACATAAAATTTACATTTTTCTCACATTTATCCTCATTTAATGCATTCAAACATATATATTTAATTCATATAATATATTCACACAAGGGTGTATTAGGTAACTCAATTAATTTATTAATTCGTGTGCATAAATTCAAAATGACACTTAAATGGAAATGGGGGAGAGTATGTTAAAATTTTGGGTGGTGAAAAATCAATGTTCAACTCTCCATTTTTGGGAGTGGAGCTTGGTCAGAGGCCAGTTGCAGATATTTAAGAGACATTAAATACTGAATGAATGCAAGGAAAAAAAAATACTTTGATATTTGTATTGTATTATATTGGGCTCATTTTTTAAAATAGTCAATTTTTTCAAAATTAATAAAACAGTATTTATTTTTGTCAAAAAAATTATAAATTTAACATTTTAATCAATTATACGGTCTAAAAACCATACATAATTGATTGTATGGTATTTTTTACGCGGTTGGAGAAATAAAAATTTTAAAATACAATCAATTACGTATAATTTTCCGGTCAAAAAATTAATTAAATGTTATATTTGTAATTTTTTTGAAAAAATGTGTACTATTTTTATCAATTTTGAAAAAGTAAACTATTTTTAAAAATATCACAATATATAGTTATCAAAATGTAATTTATCTTTGCATGAAAACTAGACTTATTCAAAGCACGTATTATATATTATTGAATGGATAATTATTTGCTCGGAAATCTTCATTTATGGATTCTTGGGCATCTTCATGAGGGGGTGTTTGAACGTGCAAACTTGTCAAGAATCATAACATTATTCAAGAATATGTAGGGTTTTGGTTGGTGAAAATGAACTATAGTTTTTATTGTTCTAGTACAGAAGTTTTATTTTATTTTATTTTGTTTTGTTTTGAGAAAGGATAAGGATTTCTTTGAATCTTAACATTTACTCTTATACTCCTGCCGTCCTATTTTGATAGGTTTATTTTTCTTTTTAGTTTGTCCCGATATATAAGCATGTTTCTATATATATTTAGCTAATTTATCAATATATATATCCCTATTTAATATGTTTACATTATGCATTAATTTAATATCAAAAAATTAAATAGGGACATATTAAGAAGTTTCTTGATTAATTGTCTTTCCTAATCATTTTCTTAATTCCCGTGAAAAATTTCAATCAGCCTATCAAAATAGGACGGAGGGAGTACAAGGAATGACTATCGTTTGGATGTCTCGAAAAAAAAAAATTATACTAGAATTCAACTAGAATACTTCAAATTTTAGATTGAACATTCCTACTATATCCACAATAACTGACATCTATGATAGCATTAGGTAAATCTCAAATTACTATAGTTTTATCAGATAGTATTTTGATTTTGGTGTCAATGTACCATGGGTATTTTTGCGAACAGTTGCTAGTCTTTTGAGTTTATCATATTGATTATATTATATGTAGAGATGTCAATTCAGTCTGAAATTGATGGGCTGACCCGAATTGCCCGAGAAAAAACAAAGATTAGGGTAGAAAATTCTAGCCCGAAAAGAATTTAACCTGAATTGATATGGCCGGAATAATCTAACAATCCGATATGGCTTGTCCGAAATTAAGTGAATTGACTCGACTAATCCGAATTTCTATTATTTATCTTTATATTTTGGTTAAATCTTGAAACTTTCATATGAAATCGTTTAATGTCAAGCATTAACCAAATATATAATTGTTGAAATTTAAATGATTAATTTAATTACTTAGTGGCGGGTTATGTTTTTTTTTTACTTACACCCTACCTATGGTATTGAGGATATTCGAGCTTGTGACTTTTGATCTCCAAACAAGTTATGTTTTATTTAGTGTTCATCTATTAAAAAAACGGGAAGTTGAACCATATGAATTGATAAATTTATTATAATAAATATTTTTAGGGCAAGTCTCTTGTACATAAGATGTACATGAGACGGTCAACGCGTGTTGACTCGGTCAATGCTTTGACCAAAAAATCCGTCAAAATTAGTACCATTTATAATACTGAAAAGTATCATTTCAAAGGCTTAAAGTATCAATTATATCCCTAAAAAGTATCACCAATTTTCACAATTTTTTTAGTCAACGCTTTGACCGAGTCAACGCGTTGATCGTCTCATATACATTTTATGCACATGAGTTTTTGCGATATTTTTTTGGTACAGTTACTGGCGAGATAGATTATCCCAAAATAAAGAAACGGTTTTTTCTTTATTATAAATTTATTATAATAAATATTTTTTTGGTACACTTACTGGCGAGATAAATTATCCCAAAAATCGAAGAATTATGATAAGG
Source organism: Perilla frutescens (assembly GCA_026008535.1). Taxonomy (NCBI): domain Eukaryota; kingdom Viridiplantae; phylum Streptophyta; class Magnoliopsida; order Lamiales; family Lamiaceae; genus Perilla; species Perilla frutescens. Next base: position 45,885,068 of record BRKX01000018.1, read on the forward strand.
AATTTTCAATCTGGAAAAAACATAGTCTGAATTAATTCGAATCAAATAACCTACAATATGATAGAACCGATCCGAAATTGAACGGGCTGGCCTTATTAACATCACTACTTTATATGTTAGGTGTCTATTTTTACCCAAAATAAAGAAACGGTTTTTCTTTATTCGAGCAATGAGTTTTGTTGTATAGAAAATTGAGATAGAATCAAGGTACTACTAGGTGGGGCAGTATTATTTATTATTTCAATAAAAATTTGTATGGAATGTGGAGAAATTTGCGGAGTTGACTGGTTTGAATATTTAATTGTTACACGAAAAACATGTACGATGGGTGTCTGATTAATTAATTAATTAATTAATTAAGGTCTACATTGGTTAACTCTTTTCATTCAAACAAGGAACACCTATACAAAAAAAAAAAAAAAAAAAAAAAATCAATCCAACAATATAATACTCTATATGCCCCATATTATGATAATAGTAATCTTTTATTCGTTTTTTCTCCATCTCAAAATTGTAACAAGCTTTTCTTATTAGATGTATGGTAAATTCTCTTTTTATACTTATTATAATTATGTACCTTTACTTAAATGTTCTTTGAAACCAATAGTAAATAAGGGTACACCATAAAGTATTTTATGAAGTTTTACTTTTTAAAATGCCGATATTTTTTTTTTTTAATATGAAGAAGGGGAATAGACTGTATTAATTTTGGATTAATGTAGTAGTTAATTTGGGGTATTTTTTTCTTCACTTCCACGTGTTGTGACATGTGACCACAATATAACAAACAAAAAGAGTCTAAGCAACATTATTTAATTTTTATTTTTAAGTCCAAAGCTACATCACAAAAGAGCCATTCATTGGACCCTGAAAAAAATTTAAAGGAAAGAAAAAAAAGACATTTTCTTTCGTGGGTTGAATGCTTTAATTTTTTTTTTTTACTCACACACCCACACAAGTAGTATTGATGAGATTCAAATCTGTTGGGTATCAGGCCTGGCTAGGGTTCACCGCTTGGTTTCCGGCCTCAGCGGTCTACCGCACTCACTGCTCAAGCAGCTGAGAACTTAGAACTTGGCTTTCTGATTCAGAGACACAGCCTCAGACGCTAGATCAAGAAGATCTAGGGCTTCTTCTTCATAGGCTTGCTAGATCAAGTTATATCTGTAAGGATAAGGACAGAGACAAGTGTTAAATCGAGTAAATATATGAGATAAACCCACACTGAAACAACCAGAGTATATATATATGTAAAGTATAGAGAGATTTGAGAAAGAAAAGTGCTCAGAGGCACTAGTGGACTCAGATTCTCCCAGGCACGGCGGCAAGAGGCAACTCCGGTGACTAATCGGACCCAGACCAGGAGGGGAGGGTGAGATGTAAAGCTTAGATGCTCTCACAACCTTCTTCAACCCAGAGCAAGTCCGCAACCTCAACTCATAGGCCAACCAGGAACTCACAAGCAGAGATCCAGCCAGAGAAACAGAGGGTTGCAGCGGAGAAGCTCGGAGAAGAAGAATCAGAGGTGGGGTTTTCAGTGTGAGGCATGAGAGAGAGAGAGGGTAGGGCGCCGCATTTTGTAGAGGAGAGAGAGAGATGTATAAGGAAAGTTAGGGTTAGGAGAGATATATATGGGAGGGATACGGGTGTCGGGTAGTGGGCTTAGGGTTTGCAGTTGGGCCAAGAAGAAAAATAATAGAAGTTGGGCCAGAGCAAATTGGGCCAACAACTCACATATCCACCTTTGGCCCTATTTGGTCTGTCATAGTCACCAAGGAAATTGCTTGCCAAGAACTAGGGAATCTTCATCACTGCCCTTATTTTTACTCATTACTTATCTTTGTCAAGATAAGGTCAGAGAGGGTGAGATATAATGCTCTGCGCATTATACTCAGTCTCACACAACTTGAGACCAACCCCAAGTACACTGACTCCAGTCAGAATGTGACTTTCCCAGTCCAGTGTACTTATATATCCAGGTACCAAGAAGAGAGGGAGAGGGAGAAGAGAGAGGGAGAGAAAAAAGGGCCCTTTTGGGCAGATCAGGATCCCACAGGGATGGTCAGGGGATCCACCCTTTACAGATCTTCAAGTCACCATGTTTAGAGCCTTTTTACAGGCTTCTAGTTTTGCCACAGGTAGGACTTTAGTTCCCATGTCTAAGGGATTGTATTCAGATGGGATTTTATCCAAGAGAATTTCTCCTTTTTCCACAACATCACGGATAAAGTGGAACCTCACATCAATGTGTTTTGTCCTGTCATGAAAAACAGGATTTTTGCACAGCTGAATAGCAGACTGGCTATCAGAATACAAGGAAGGTATATCATTAATGTATTTAATCTCAGATAGGACACCCTTTAGCCAAATGGCTTCTTTTACAGCCTCAGTTGCAGCAATATATTCAGATTCAGTAGAAGACAAGGCAACAATATTCTGCAATTGTGATTTCCAGCTAATACAAGCATTACATAAGGTAAAGGCATATGAGGTTGTGGATTTTCTTTGGTCCCTATCATTTGCATAGTTAGAGTCAACATATCCCACACATTGAACACCATCAGAGGATTTTGAAAATAATAAGCCATGGGACATAGTGTATTTCAAATATCTTAGCAGCCATTTTAAAGCTTCCCAATGAGGCATTCCAGGATTTGCCATAAATCTACTCAAGCAAGACACAACATAAGCAATATCAGGCCTTGTGCTAGTCATCAAGTACATCACAGATCCAATAGCATTAGCATAAGGGACAGATTGCATTTCTTTTATTTCAGAGTCAGATTTGGGACATTGATCTTTACTTAGAATAAAATGAGAGGCAAGAGGCACAGATACAGCTTTACTGCTTTCCATATTAAATTTTTTCAAGACTTGTTCAGTGTAAGCAGTTTGATGCAATTTAAGAGTGTTGTTTGCTCTATCTCTGTCTATGTTCATGCCAAGGATTTTCTTTGCATCACCAAGATCCTTCATATCAAAATTAGCACACAAGCAAGATTGGATATGCTTCACAGTATTCAGACAAGGGCTAATCAGAAGCATGTCATCAACATAAAGAAGAAGGAACACAGGCACTCCAGATTTCATATAGTATAAGCAATGATCAAATTTACTCCTAGTGAAGTTCAAACTTTGCATGCACTTGTCAAATTTAATGTTCCATTGTCTTGGGGATTGTTTTAAACCATACAAGGATTTTTTCAATAAGCATACATGGTTAGGGTGTTCTTTATCAATGTATCCTTCAGGTTGATGCATATATATATTGTTTTCAAGCTCACCATGCAAAAAGGCAGTTGTAACATCCATTTGTTTCAATTCCCAATCAAAATGAGCAGTTAAAGCAAGCATTATTCTCACAGTTGTAAATTTAACCACAGGAGCAAAGATCTCATTATAATCAATCCCTTCTTTTTGTGTGAATCCTTTAGCTACAAGCCTTGCTTTGTATCTAACATTATTTATTTCTTGTTTGATTTTAAAGAGCCACTTGCATTCAACAACAGAGCATGATTCAGGTCTTTCAACTAATATCCAAGTGTTGTTATCATGCAAGGATTTCATTTCAGAATTCATGGCAGTGATCCATTTATCAGAATCCACAGAATTAATAGCTTCCTTGTAAGAATTAGGCTCAAATTGATCCACATTACTGAATACATTGAAGGCATACATAGACAGATTGTAATCATCATACTTGGCAGGTACATTAATATTTCTTCTAGGTCTATCCTTAGCAAGTTGATAATTACTCAAGTCATTCATGGTAGGCACAGGTTCAGGAGTAGATTCAGATTCATTTGAGCTAGTTTCAGGATTAGATACAACCATATTATCACTGTCATTATTTGAGGCTGAGTCATCAGGATTAATATCATCAATTAAGGCATCATTAACAACAGGTTCAGGTATAGAGGGGGAGGGATCATCCACATTATTATCATTATTAGAAGAAAACAAGTAGTCATCAAAATTTTTATTCAAGATTTGCAAATTTTCCACATGTTCAGATGTAGCAAAGGGTTCCTTTTCAGGTATGCAAGGAAAATCAAGTTCATTAAACATCACATCTCTGCTTATGCAAGTTTTAAAACCAGGAACACTCTTATCCCATAATCTGTAACCTTTAATACCCTCAGGATAACCAAGGAAGACACATTTTCTTGCTCTGGGGTCAAGTTTACTCAGTTTTTGATGCACATAAGCAGCACAGCCAAAGATTCTCAGATTATTCAAGCAAGTAGGTTTGTTATAAAACACAGATTCAGGGAGTTTACCATGCAAAGGAACAGATGGAGATCTATTAATCAAGTAACATGCAGTCATTAAAGCTTCACCCCCAAAAAGGTTTTTCAAGACCAGAGGCAATTAACAAACTTCTTACTTTATCAAGCAAGGTCCTATTCATTCTTTCAGCCACTCCATTTTGCTGTGGAGTGTATGGAACAGTCTTATGTCTTTTTATTCCTCTAATAGAACACCAATGATCAATGGCTTGATTACAAAATTCTAGACCATTATCAGTTCTAAGACATTTTATATTCTTATTAGTTTGAGTTTGAATTTCTGTAGCCTATTTAGAAAACTTAGTAAACACATCAGATTTGTTTTTCATTAAGAACACCCAAGTTTTTCTGGAAAAATCATCAATTATAGATAAGAAAAAAACATTTCCACCATGAGTTGGATCCCTTGCAGGACCCCAAACATCAGCATGCAGGTATTCAAGTATTTCAGAACTGACATGCTTTCTTGGATAAGGAATGGTAGCAGGCAGAGACACTTTATGATGTTTACCAAGCACACAAGGTTCACAGAAGGTCACATTGGATATCTTATCATTTCCAAAAGCACCAGCTTTACTCAGGATTTCCAAACCTTTATTACTCATGTGACTTAACTTAGCATGCCAAAGGGTAGTTTTATCATGTTGAACAACATTAACAATAGGCAAAGGGACAGATTCAGCAGTCACAGCATACAGGTCACCTTTTCTTGGAGCATTAAAGTATAACATTGAATCCTTTTCAAATTTGAACCTTAAATTATTCACAGAACCATCAATCATATGATCAACAATTTTAGACACAGAGAGCAGGTTGAATTTTAATTTTGGAACATATCTTACTTCATTCAAGGTTAACATAGATCCATTCTCAAACTTTAAGCATACATCTCCCTTTCCAAGGATTTCACAGTTTTGGCCATCAGCCAATGCAACATGCCCAGAGTTCATGAAGTTTAAATTATAAAACATGTCCTTAAAAGGGGTAACATGGAATGTGCAACCAGAATCAATCAACCACTCATTATTATGCACATTTTTTGAAATAGCATTGGTATAATTAATAAACTGAAAATCATATACATCATGTACCATATATATACCACTGCCATCATAGTTTTCATGCATATTATGGATTTCAGGATCATGAGATGTCAGGCCATAATCATGAGGGTTCAAATCAAACAACTGAGAATTATAGTGCATCACATTATTGGCATGATTATGCATGTAACCTTTGTTCTTTTTAGGCAGCTTGCATATATTTGAAAAATGACCTGGTTTTCCACAATTCCAGCATGTTTTCCTTGGTTTTTGATCAGAATTGGGATAGTAAGCATGATTTGGAACATGATTTGGAGCAATATGACCATGATTATGAGCATAGTTATGGGAATGAGCATGATTAGGAGCATGAGCAGGGAATTTATACATAGAATCAGAAGAGTGAGAGGAATGAGCATAATTTGGATTCATTTGCCTCATTTTCATTTCTCTACTATGTCTTTCAGCAACCAGCACACTTGGATTCTCAGGATTCACAAAAGGTTTTTTAAACTCATGATTTCTGTTATTCACATACATGATATCATTCTGCAGAGGCTTAGATTTAAGTTGTTTGATCTCATTTTCCTTAGTTTTCAGGCAGCTAATAATCATATCACATGTAACTTTTGATCCACCATATTTCAAGGCAGTTTTCACATCAGAAAAGGTTTCAGGAATAGATCCAAGCAAAATTTGAGCAGAATATTTTTCCAAAGTGTCATCACCAGCTAATTTCAAATCCTTTAAAAGTTTTAAAAATTCCTCAACATTAGTATCAACATCTTTTGAAGGATCCATTTTAAAATTCATAATCTGATTTTGCAAAGAATAAGCAGCTTCTTCAGAGGTAGCAGCATATAAAGAAGTCAAATTTTCCCATAAATCTTTAGCACATTTAAGATGGGATACTTTTCTCACAACAGAACTGTTTAAATTCAACAAAATAGTGGCTCTGGCACTAGCATTCAATTTAATGAGATTTTTATCAGTTTCTTTTTCACTAATTCTTTCATAAATAGCATCTTGCAAATTTTCTTTAGTTAAAATGCATTCAACTCGAGTCTGCCAATCACCAAATTCATCGTTTCCATTAAAATGCACAACATTCAAATTATTCATCATGCCAGAACACACAGAAACACCCAGAATGCAAGAATCCACCTTAAAATGCACTGGGAACACAGAAAATTCACCAAATAACCAGAAAATTCACCAAATAACCAGAAAAATTCACCAAATACCAAATTTCACCACAAAGGTAACAGGCTGACCACCAAAAAAACACTTTAGAACAGGAGAGAACACTCCACAGGCCCTAAGAAGGGTGCACAAGGGGAATTTAGAGCTGAGGCTATCCCAGTTCTCAGCACAGATTTATCTGTGGAGTAGGGGTTCACTCAGGTCAATCCCAAAACCCTACTAGGCCACCAATAAGACTTAGGAACACTAAGTCTTAACACAGCAACTCTGAAACAGAGTTTTCAGATCAGATTCCTTCCAGGAATCACCACAACAGCAATAAGACACTATCAGAGACAATGCAAGGAACTTAGAGCAATCAAGGCAGGGAAATAGCACCAAAACCAACCCAGAAAACCCCCCCCCTCTTATCACCTGAAAATCCCTTACCAAAATTAGCTATCGGGGCAACCCGCTTTGAGGAGACCCACAGGGGAATCCAGACGGTCCCGACCGTAAACTATATTTTGGGAAAAGGCGTGGAATGCCAAGGGATAAACAGAGAGTAGAGAGGAAGCAAGATAGGAATGCCAAGGGATAAACAGATACCACAACAGGGAGTTTTAGGGTTTTAGAATTATACCAGAGCCGGTCTTCTCAGGCAGGAGAAGACCGGACTTACCAAATGTTTCAAGCCCAGGGGGGCGACTCGGCGCGGCCCTTACCGGCGGCGGGGTGAGGTAGATGTAGGCAGGAGGGTGCCCCAACCAGGCCACAACCTGGCTCTGATACCACTGTTGGGTATCAGGCCTGGCTAGGGTTCACCGCTTGGTTTCCGGCCTCGGCGGTCTACCGCACTCACTGCTCAAGCAGCTGAGAACTTAGAACTTGGCTTTCTGATTCAGAGACACAGCCTCAGACGCTAGATCAAGAAGATCTAGGGCTTCTTCTTCATAAGCTTGCTAGATCAAGTGTATATCTGTAAGGATAAGGACAGAGACAAGTGTTAGATCGAGTAAATATATGAGATAAACCCACACTGAAACAACCAGAGTATATATATATGTAAAGTATAGAGAGATTTGAGAAAGAAAAGTGCTCAGAGGCACTAGTGGACTCAGATTCTCCCAGGCACGGCGGCAAGAGGCAACTCCGGTGACTAATCGGACCCAGACCAGGAGGGGAGGGTGAGATGTAAAGCTTAGATGCTCTCACAACCTTCTTCAACCCAGAGCAAGTCCGCAACCTCAACTCATAGGCCAACCAGGAACTCACAAGCAGAGATCCAGCCAGAGAAAAAGAGAGTTGCAGCGGAGAAGCTCGGAGAAGAAGAATCAGAGGTGGGGTTTTCAGTGTGAGGCATGAGAGAGAGAGGGTAGGGCGCCGCATTTTGTAGAGGAGAGAGAGAGATGTATAAGGAAAGTTAGGGTTAGGAGAGATATATATGGGAGGGATACGGGTGTCGGGTAGTGGGCTTAGGGTTTGCAGTTGGGCCAAGAAGAAAAATAATAGAAGTTGGGCCAGAGCAAATTGGGCCAACAACTCACAGAATCCGTTATCTTTACTCTCCAAGCAATTTCATTTCACCACTAGGTCAGTCTTATCGGGACAGAATGCTTTAATTCTTTAAACCGTGGCTATTAGCTAGTAGCTTAGACAGATTTAATTTTTATATCAATCTCAAAGTTATCAATTGATAAGCCTATGGTTTTTGATTTCTCAAAAACAACATTCGTCCATTGTTTTTTGGTTTACCCAATCGAGAGAAATATGTTTAGATCAAATTACTCTTTTACGCTGATGCCCATGATATACATGAATTCATGAATATAATTAATTAGAGTTAATTGTCTCTATGATAATATGATCTTTATACATTTTTTTTGGGACACGATCTTTTAATTTTGACATGAAATATACAAATAAAATTCGATGGAATTCATCTATCGTCCAATCATATGCTTATAATTGTTGTTATGTAATCCCTGATTCTTTACTAGTTAGTTAGTAGAATATATTTTCTTTTATCTGCAATCTTAATTTTGTTTTAGTTAGACCAATTCTTATGTTTTTCAGTTAGTAGTGCCATGAAAGTAGGAATCTTAGCTTATTATAAATACGCTAGTTGTAATTGATTTTATAATGCAGAATTTTTCTCTTCCATTAGAAATATAAAAAGCTTTCTCTGCATACATATATATTGTCTTCTCCGGTTCTAACTTATGAAAAAAACAGTAGTTCTAACAGTGGTATCAGAGCCAGGTTAGTCAATGAACGGCTCAACTCAAGTTTCTGTTCCCATCTTGACTATGAAAAATTACATTCGATGGAGTGTTCAAATGAGAGTTCTTTTTGACTACCATGAATTGCTAAGTGTGGTAGAGGATGGAGTTCCCAAGATTGCTGAAACAGCAACTAATGCACAAAAGAATGCTCATCGTGACGTGACGAAGAAGGACAAGAAGACATTATATCACATTCATCAAGGGGTGAATGATGAAGTTTTTGAGAAGATTGCAGATGCAACAACGTCAAAGGAAGCTTGGGACACCCTGCTGACATCATTTAAAGGTGCAGAGAAAGTTAAGAAGGTAAGACTTCAAACCTTAAGACGTCAATATGAACTTCTACAAATGGAATCTTCTAAAAATGTTTCAGATTATATAAGTCGAGTTCTTGGTTTAATTAATCAAATGAAAACCAATAGGGAGGAATATTCTGAACAGTTAGAAGTTGAAAAAGTGTTGCGAACTCTAACACCAAGATTTAAGCATATTGTGGTGGCAATAGAGGAGTCTCATGATTTCTCGGAGATGACAATTGATGAGTTATCCAGAACATTGCAAGCACACGAGCAACGCATGAATGAGAAGCAGATTGAAAAGCCAATTAAGTAGGCCTTTCAAGGTCAAGTCTTCACCAAAGATGAACGTGCAAGTGACACTAGTTCCAGACACAATAGTTCTCGGGGTGGAGGATGAGGACGTGGATGTGGAGGTCACACTAACCACAGCGGACGAGGACGTGGATCTCAAAACTACTTTCAAAGTAAAGAAGGGAGATCTGGAGACCACCAAGAGCGCAACTCGAACTCTAGAGGTCGTATGACAAAACCAATGTAGAATGCTATAGATGTCATAAATTTGGACATTATGCAAATGAGTGCAGGGATAATGATCAATAGGGCTCAATATGCACAAGGAAGTGATGATGAAAGTCATGCTCTCTTGATGGTTACAGCAACTAATAAAGCACCAAACTATCACACTTGGTTTCTTGACACCGGATGTACGAATCACATGTGTGGCAAGAAGGAGTTATTTTCTTATCTCGATGAATCATTAAGAACAACAGTAAAATTTGCCAATGACAGCTCAATTCATGTTATGGGAAGAGGAAAGATTTTTATTAAATTGAAGAATGGAGACCATAGCTACATCTCTGATGTCTTCTACGTACCAGCTATGAAAAGTAACCTGCTTAGCATTGGTCAGCTACTGGAGAAGGGATATTCAATGAGTATCCAGAACAAAGAATTCTCCATATTTGACAAAATAGGTACGCTTGTTCTGAAGTCTCCTCTAACCATTAATAGAATGTTCCGTGTGGATATTTCTAGTGGTAGCTACACATGCATGAATGCTATTGTGAAAGATGAATCTTGGTTGTGGCATCTTCGTTTTGGACATTTAAATTTCTGAAGCTTAAGGTTGCTTGCTCAGAAAAATATGGTGACTGGTCTACCAAGCATTCAACATCATGATCAGTTATGTGAGGCATGTGTTCTTGGAAAGTAAAATAGACTTCCTTTTGTTAAACGAAATCAGAAAGCCTCACAACCACTTGATCTTATTCACTCTGATGTGTGTGGCCCGATGAAGACACCGTCAATTGGGAAAATTAGGTATTTTCTCACTTTCATTGATGACTATAGCAGAAAAATATGAGTTTATTTTCTTCAACATAAATCTGATGTCTTTGAGAATTTTCAGAAATTTAAAGCCCTTGTGGAAAGGGAAAGTGGTCGAGTTATTAAGATGCTAAGAAGTGATGGTGGAGGAGAATATATATCTACTGAGTTTATCAATTTTTGTGAGGAGCATGGAATCGAGCACGAAGTCACATTTCCTTACACTCCACAGCACAATGGAGTTGTCGAACGAAAAAATAGGACAATAATGGATATGACAAGAAGCTTGTTAAAGGCCAAAGTATGCCTAATTATTTTTAGGCAGAAGTTGTATCTTGTTCAGTTGTTCAGTTTATGTGTTAAACAGATCTCCAACAAGAAGTCTCCAAGATGTTACTCCTATGGAAGCATGGGGTGGTTATAAACCAAGTGTAAAACACTTGAAAGTGTTCGGTTCAGTTGCTTATGTTCACATTCCAGCACAAACAAGAACAAAGCTTGATGACCGAGGTGTGAAAACCATTTTTATTGGCTACAAGCGTGGTGGCTACAAGCTATATAATCCAGTCACGGAGAAGGTCATCCTAAGCAGAGATGTGACATTTGCTGAAAATGAGGTGTGGAAATGGGATGGAGCAATAAATGATGACTCATACAGAGATGTATTTACTGATCTTGAAGAGATCACTGACGTTGTAACAGATCAAGAGTCTTCGCCACTTTCTATTCCCTCGGAAGGAGAGAGACCAAGGAGGCAACGCCAACAACCAATTGCATTACGCGATTTCGAGGTAATATCAGACAATGCAACTGATAATCATGGAAATTTTGTCCATTTTGCCATGTTTGTAGATAATGAACCTGTATGTTTTGAGCAAGCAAATAAAGACTCCAAGTGGGTGACTAGTGGGTGACTGCCATGGCCGAAGAAATAAATGCTATAGAAAGAAACAAAACATGGGAGCTTACTGATATTCCACAATGATATAAGGCCATTGATGCGAAGTGGGTCTTTAAGATAAAAAGAAAGTCTGATGGCAAGATAGAAAAGCACAAGGCGCGCTTGGTGACGAAGGGATATGAGCAACGACCAGGTTATGACTATCAAGAGGTATTCTCTCTTGTTGCTCGAATTGAAACTGTCAGATTGATTATTGCTTTAGCTGCACAAAACCATTGGAAGATTCACCAAATGGACGTAAAGTCGCCATTTTTACATGGTCCTTTGGAAGATAAAGTTTTTATCAAACAGCCTCCGGGATTTGTGAAGAAAGGAGGTGAAGGGAAAGTTTATAGGCTTAAGAAAGCACTATGGCCTTAAACAAGCGCCAAGTGCATTGATTCTTTCTTCAGCAAGACAGGTTTTGAAAAATGTCCGTCTGAGCACTCTTTGTATGTCAAAGTTAATCGCTCTGGTGATATATTGTTGTTGTGCCTTTATGTTGATAATTTGGTTTTTACTAGCAATAATCATAAGATGATTTCAGAATTTAAAAGATCTATGATGAATGAGTATGAAATGACAAACCTCGGTCTGATGTCATACTATCTTGGAATAGAAATAATTCAAAGAGATGATGGCATTTTTATTTCCCAAAAGAAATATGTTGCTGATCTCTTAAAGAAGTTTCAGATGTTTGAGTGCAATCCTGTGAAAACTCCAGTGGAAGTTGGGACAAAATTGTCGAAGAATGATAATGGAGATGCTGTTGGCTCAACAGATTTTAAGCAAACTGTTGGCAGCTTGAGATATCTCACATGTACAAGGCCTGATATCTCTTATGGAGTGGGTTTAATTAGCAGGTTCATGGAATCTCCTCAGCAATCTCATATGCAAGTCGCCAAGAGAATCATGCGATACATAAAGGGAACATATGATCATGGCTTGTTTTATGCATCAACTAATCATTTTGCTCTTGTAGGATACTCAGACAGTGATTGGGGAGGCGATTTAGATGATCGTAAGAGCACCTCAAGTTACTGTTTTACATTTGGAGATACAACTTGCTCATGGTCTTCGAAAAAACAATCAATTGTGGCACTTTCAAGCTACGAGGTGGAGTATGTTGCAGCTGTATCAAGTGCATGCTAAGGAATCTGGTTACGCCAATTAATGAATCAGATTGGTTATCCACAAAGAGAGCCTATGAAGATTTTTGTCGATAATGTTTCTGCAATTAGTTTGGCCAAGAATCCAGTAATACATAGAAGAAGCAAGCATATTGACACTCGTTATCATTTTCTGAGAGATCAAGTTAGCAAAAAGGAGATAGAGTTGGAGTATTGCAAGTCTGAAGATCAAGTAGCAGACATTCTCACAAAACCTTTGAAGTATGACACATTCATCAAACTGAAGCAGAAGATGGGAATGTCTGGTTTATCAAATCTGGATTAAAGGAGGGTGTTGTTCTGTAATCCCGATTCTTTGCTAGTTAGTTAGTAGAATATATTTTCTTTTATCTACAATCTTAATTTTGTTTTAGTTAGATCAAGTCTTATGTTTTTCAGTTAGTAGTTCCATGAAAGTAGGAATCTTAGCTTATTATAAATACGCTAGTTGTAATTGATTTTATAATGCAGAATTTTTCTCTTCCATTAGAAATATAAAAGCTTTCTCTGCATATATAGATATATTGTCTTCTCCGGTTCTAAATTATTAAAAAAACAGTAGTTCCAACAATAATTTCACTACCCACTTAATGTTAATCTTGTCGTATAGACATAAGCTACCACTACATTGGATTTAATGCACCAAATGTTAGGCTTATGTTTTAATTGTGAAAAATCTTAAATCATTTTTGTTGTAATTACTAGATCTGAATAGCTCGATATTCTATCCGTGTTCGTTCATGAAAGGTTTGTTTGAGATCGATTCGATAATCATATCAAATAAACTTGAACATAGTTTTATGTTAGATAAGATTTAAAGTACAGTTCAAACTCGAGCCCGATAAGAAAAAATTGAGCAATCACATCAAACTACTTAAGCTCGACGCGTGTTCGTCTTAATAGATAATCAAACAAGCTCAAACTATCAAACATACATTTTAAAGCTCGATATTGTTTCAAAAGAAACTACAACATATGTATGCTCGAACTCGACTCATTTACCGCCCTAAGGACAATTAACTGATTTAACTCATTGTGTAGCTAATATTCTTTCAAACAATGTTGTGTAACGCTAGTAATATAAAATATTAAAAATCCTTCACCATTGATAGTTGTTCCATAACCGAATATAAATAATTGTTCTCCAACAAATGAACTAAACAAGCCCAATCAAGAATATTGAAAAAATAAAGGCATTGTTTAGGTAAACGTCGAAATTAATCACACATTAGCCGCTAATATCAAACAAAATCACAAAAAATGGGGGGAAAAGGCTACATTAAGATATATATATTTTTCAATTCGTAAAATATCTTTAGCAAGTAATTAACGAGTAAACACAAACGACAGAGCATCTAAACGTAATTAGTTCCCCTAATTCGAAACCAACGACCCCAAATCTGGCAAACCTAATCATCGGTTTTCTCTTCATCTTCGTCGGCGAGGCGCGGCACCTCAGCAGCAACGTCATCGGGGTCGGAGTCGTTCATGGCGGAGCGCGCCTTCACGAGCCACGGCTTCAGCGCCATCTCGATCGCCAGCCAGCCGAAAGCCAACGCTCCGAATACGATCGCAGCCGATTTCGCTGAGTTTTGCTTCGCCATTTCCGATTTCTCCGGAGAGAGAGAGATAGAGCTGGGTTTAGGGATGTGGGGGTTTATTGTTATTTCTATTGGAATTAGGGTTTATATAGCAAAATTGTTTTCTTGAGAGAGAAAAAAAGTAAAAATTGGGTTTGAAATTTGGGGAAGGGGCATCCCAAGTTAACCACTGCTCTAAGTTAGGGAAACTAGTGAAAGCTACAATTTTTTGTATTTATTTATTATATTTGAATTTTGTATTATATTTACCAACAACATTCCAAATTTTCGATACATTGATATTCATATCATGTATAAAAATAAAAAATGTTTGTGCATAGATATGGAAATTAAATTAATTGGAAAATTGTGACAGTGGCTCTATCAATTTAGTGCGACTATCAGAAGTCTTTTTTTTTTTTGGAACTATAGAGAAAAGATAAATTGTACTAAAAATATTCAATATAAGAAATTTTTTATTTACTTTTTTCTTTTGTGAACCATACTATAAGAAATCTTGTTGCATAAGAAAGTGTCATTTTCTAGTCTACGAATGAATTTTGGCCATTTGCATTTAGTCTAATCTATTTTTTTGGTTGACTACAATAATTTATAAAAGAGACTATTATGCCATACACGATACTCATATACGAATCAAAACATAATTTAACATCAATAAAATTATAAATATGTCACCGCATATGAACTTCAATCCATATACGAGAGAGAGAGAGCGAGAGGAGAGAGAAAGAAAGTTAAGTAAAGCTCCCAGAAGAGTTGATAAACAAGGAACTGCTTCAACCAACACACATTAACAAAGAAAAAGAATTTGCAAGAATGTTTACATAAAAGGTTCTATTAATGTTATAACTCCAGTATGGTTGCAAGGTAAACGTACGATCTTTCCCTCAGTACAGATGTCTACATAACCGAGTCATACAAAAATTCAGATGATGGGGACCTTGTCTAACGACCTCGACCACGACCACGGCCACGACCCCGGCCCCGGCCACGTCCCACAGGTCTCCCTGAAATGGCAGTTTACAAGACATCAGATACAACTGGAGGTACGTCCATAAAAAAAAAACTGTAAAGAAGCTAAGTTGAATTATCACTGTACCAGCAGTTGGCTTCTTTGGCTTGACCCTAGGCGTCTCCTCCACCAGCAACGTCTCAAGATTTAAACTGTCAGGAAGTATGTAATACCGAATATTGTTACCCCTTACGCTTAGGTGATCCATTGTCACAGGGTTCTTTCCCTTCAACGTTAGTTTTACAGACTTGAGATGCGTGTTCATGCTGATATCAACCCCTGTAAAAGACGGAGCCAAGTAAGAAAATTCAGTTCAAATTGCTGCATCCCACATATCTTAACATCGGCAATCTGCTGAAAATCGCAGTCATAGAATCTACGAAAACTATTCTTTGCTCATTAATCTTCCAACTTACGTGGTGTGAAAGCAATTATATTTCAGAGCAGAACCAATGCCCATTTTGCATGCTCTGTTTTGATAAAGCAAAAACTATGTCCTAGACTCCTAGTCTTTTACATTTTTTTTAAAAAGGCGCATGTACAGGTGACAATTGGCAACTAAACACAATACACAAATCTGACATTTTCCCCATTTCCTAATAAAATAAGCATCGAGACAATGAGTCTCACCATTGCTCTTCTGCTACATATGCAACAACATAGTCACCCTCATTGTAGCCATGTCACCCATCATCAAGTGTCCATATAGTTAGTGCAGTTCTTGCATATACACTCACGTAATCAGTAAATCAAGATTTCTTAACCAAAACAAAGAACCCACCAACTTTGCCTCCCCAAAATTGTCATTGATAATGCAATAACTCAACACCTTCCACTAATAGATGCCATATAGAACATGACTGCGGAGATCAAATGCATGAGCCTAATCCCATGCTATCAGTTTACACTTTTTGTGGATTATGGTTTAGAATTGTTGACAAGCAACATTGCTAGATGGCTAAAACAACATTAATAGAAGGCACAAGATATAATGGTTGTTGGGATAGCGTATCTCATGGCTTACACCCCAAAGGAAAGGGCCGAAAGGCCTCATATCATAAAATATGTCATTGCTTGTTGGCACGATTGATGGTGGGACCTCACTAAGAGGCAACAAAAGCAGCACTTCCCTATTTGAATTCCTAAAATGTTGTTTAAAAGAGCAATGAAAAGTACATCTCATTAGAATAAACTTTGGAACATAACATTATAGGGTCAAAAAATGAGCTTTTGCCTCTACATTACTGAAGAAAATTTTACACATTTGGGTTTGAACAAACTAATTTAGTTACACTTACAGGGCCTATATTAATTTTCTGTATTGGAAAATACTTTCATCCATAAACATGTAAAATGGGCCTCAGTGAAGGTGAAATATAAAAACAAAATTCTAGTCCCTGCATGATCGTTTAAAAGCCATGCACGTCGGCACTTAATTCTAGTACTCGCATGATGCTGTATCCCCCAAATGACACAAGCGGTCCTGTTGAAAGCTTAAATGTAAATAAGATAGAAAATGGAACTTATGGATAGGCCAAACAGCAAGAACACTTACTCAGAACAAAATCCCAAGTCCCAACCCCTAAAAAAGTAGTAATTCATGGTGTATTTCACAATATAGCTACTCATCAGTTCTGATATAATGATACTATCACTATCCAACACCTAAAAAAAAGCATTTCCACTCTCAACAACAGAAAATCACCAACAAAACTCCTATTCGCAATTACTCCGAAGTAATTGCCCACTATCCATTCAGTCTAAAACACAAAATTAGTAGCTTCAGGCCTAAAAAGCGGCCAAAAGTCCAATATCTCACATTTAAGTAGGATCTCCTTCCTTCCAACTACAGGCATGGTGCGACTCCGCGCTTAAAACTCATATACAGACAAAATTAGGCATCCCCAGGAATCATACATACTACTGCCATTTTTCTTCTTTTGAGAAACTCACTCAACAAACCAAAATTTCGTAAAATACGCACATACACACACACAGAGATAAAAACCACTGACGAAAAGAAACGGAAGTACGAAATGGAAAGAACCTGTGATTGTTCCGTGAACAATGGTGCCATTCTTGAGTTCAATCGACACAGTCTCATTGTTCAATTTCATCAAGAATCTGTTCAAAAAGCCGACAGAAAAGAGGAAAAAATCGTAAATTCACTACGAAAATAGGAAAAACGACAACACTAACGGAATGAAGAGAGAGAAACAAACCTGACGAGCTTCATTGTTGCAGTGGAGAAATGGCGAAGCTAGGGTTTGTGTTGAGCAGAAGCAGCAACAGAGAGAAACGAAGACCTCTGTTGAAGGAGAGGGTTTTAGTTTTTCGAGCATTCGTCAAATTATTATTGGCACATTTTGACGTGCCTGACGACGTCGTATTGTCGCTCACATTAGACTTGGGCCTTTTTTGGGCCTTTTTTTTTCACTATAGCCCATAGTTAATTAAATATTTGAAAGAGTATTTTATATATATATATATATATATATATATATTTAACAAATATAACCCCCAATTTTTTTTATAATTAAAAGGGAAAAGAAGATAACAATAAATTAATCGAGACTATGCCATAAAAACCATATGACACGTATAAAATTAGAAAATAATAGAGAATTGACCTAAAAGATAGAAAAATGAATAGCATCATATAATTACTTATGAAAAAAATGAAGAAACAAATTAGATGGAAATTTTGTCACAAAAAATTAACAATAAAAAGATATAATATTTAATCTAATAAAATTTTCTTAGACACTTGAAATTATAGAAGACTCGCTACAATGTTAGTACACTGATATTCATGGAAACTTTGAAATTACAAATAAAATAAGAAAAAAAATACAATGAAAAAATAAATTTAATGTTTGTGTTTATTTGTTTTGAATTTTTCTTTATTTTATTATGAAAACATGGGGACTACTACTTTTTGTTTTTATTTAAATACCGTTCATCAAAATTTGTAACTTGTAAAATATTCATTCGTAACAATATTTATAAAATATCAAAGAACTAAATTCATTAAAACTACTATAGGATATGATCAATTATTAACGAAAATCTAGTTCTACATTTCTAATGTGAATTCTCACTTTGTTCTCTCATTTTATATATATTTCTCGTCAACTTGCAATATAGGCTATAATATATATTGGATTGAATCATCTGCTACATTTTGTGCAACACTTTATACTACATATTTAAAAATATTGATTTTTAGTTCATTTTTTCTTCGATTCCAATTGATTGTAATTTAATTTTACACTTGTTAATTATGGTTCATTCCCTCTAATTAGGGAAAAATTAATTATATACCCTAATTGAGAAAAAGTGAATCATAATTAATAAGTATAAAATTAAAATAAAGCATATAATCAATTTAAATCGAAAAAAAAAATGGAATAAAAATCAATACCACAAATCACACAACTATATAGTTAAAACCAGCTAGCTAGCACATTAATTTCATTCAACTACTCATCTTATTCATCACACCGATTCACACATACATACACACGTATGTATATGTATATATATAAAAGATGATAACTCATTTATTTTATAAAAAAATATACAGATATTTGAATTCTCTACGCATTGGAAGTGAAGTTGAAGTTAGCACACGTAGTTTGCCGGCCCAACAGCGTGCTACTGAATCCCAACCTCGACGCCGCCAAATCAAACTGCAGCAGATTGTCTTCAAACTGATGAGCGCCGATCACCACGGCGGTTCTCGGATTCGCTCCGCCGTCCAAGAACGCGAGGCACAGAACGTCGTCGTTCACGTAAACCATGGAGTTGGACCCCGTGATCGTCCACACCGCGTTCTGCCCCTGCAGCACGAGGTCGATGTTGGGCACGCCCGGCCCGACCCTCGTGCTGCCGACGCTGCCGCTGTCGTAGCAGACCTCGAAGGGCGCTACGGCGGCGGCGCGGCGGATGCCGGAGGTGGCTTGGATGAACGCGGCCGTGAATGCTCGGTAGATGGAGGTCTCGAGAAGAGTGTATTGATTGACGGTGCTGATTTTGGTGCCGCCGTTGCCCTCGCCGTCGATGGTGAGGAGGGTGGTGTTGATCGAGATCGGGCTGTTGTTGATCCTTATAGAGTTGATTTTGATGAAGTACTCGGTGGAGGCCTCTCCCTGAGAGAACGCCCCCGCCGTGCTGACCGGGTTGATGAACAAAGGCGTGTAGGCGAGCGACGCGGAGGCGTCGAAGGGTTCCGGTACGTGGAGGAAGTTGTACGGGCCGTCGCCGAAGAATATAACTCCGTTGGAAGAGGTGGAAGCCGACAAGCATACGGCGAATTTGCGACGGAAACTAAAAGCCGCGGAAAATAGCGACGGAATCCCAATTCGGGCCCTACCGAGGCCCGCTAGGCCTGTCGCTCCGCTAGCCAGCCCTTGGAGTAGAAATGTCGGTGCGCACGCGAATAGGAATCTAGGCACGGTGGCCACCCGACCCGGATTCGACCCGTCGGTTGATTGGACCGATACGACGTCCTCAGCCAGCTCGCCGCCTGTGGCTGTACGGGTGAAAGGGTTGTCGGGACTCACGCCGCAGGTGTTGTTGTTGCATCCGGGCCGAGGCCCGTTGAAGCAGTCCCCACATCCTGTTGATCCGGCCAATGAGCATTGGGCAGACCGACAGCGTGCGGGCCTGTACGTGGACGACACATAATTGCTCTCGCAATCAACCCACAAGTATTGACCTCCGAGATGAACAACGAGATTTACGGGTACCAAAGGGGTCCGTTGATTGATTACCGTAACGTATTGTTGAGTGGAAGCATCTTTCCGAACGGGAAGAACTAGGGCTCGTGGTCGGAATGAAGGTTGGGCGTAGGAAATTGAGATTATTAGGAGTAAGGATGTGACAAATAATTGAAGAGAATATGCCATGGTGTATTAGTGGGAGTGGATGGAAAATAATGTGTATGGAATTAATGGTTTGTTACTTGTATTTATAGGTTACTTGAGCATCTTGGTTTAGTTGAGATAAGCATTATTTTTTGCGAGTTAATGTCAATTTATGACAACTCACTTATCTAGAAAGATGAAGATTTGACATTGGACTATTGAATGAATTAAATACTATATGATATATATATAGATGTCAATTATCAGCCGACAAAACTTAAAGAGAGAGAATACATCATGCATAACGGAAATGATTATGATTTGAAACAGCTCGATTAATTAGAAATATAATTAAATCATGTATTACTATAGACTTATATGTTCGGTAAAAGCAATGATAAAATTGAAACATATTGTAAAATATATGGGAATCTGTTTTTATATATCTTAGTATGTATAGTTGAGATGTGGTTAAAGTTCAACTTAGTGATTGAATAATTACTATACTCTAAAAGTGATTATGCATAATCTTTATTCTTAGCTATTGATTTAAATAAAATATGTCTTAATAATGGCGACTTTTGGCTATTTTCTAAAAGCATAGTTTTGACCACATTTCAATAATTAGATACGTAGGTCTTTTTTTGGCTGAATTTGTATTTCACCGTCTAAAATGTCGTTATTTTAAAATAAAATAAAGTAAAATTATTCATGCTCTATTTTTATTTTTTTAGGTTTGACACCGTATTCTATCTCAACATTCAATAAATAATAATTTAACACTTAAATTTTTAATATTTTTTCAATTCTATTATGCGCCTTTTTCTAGCAATAAATTAAAAAACGACGTCATTGTTCCCTTGGGGATGATCTAGTGATGGGGTGGTATTATCTTAAGGCCAAATGTCTCAAGTTCCATTCACACTATCAATACCCTGTCACACCTGACCTGCCAAGTGTTGTTTACCTCTCTTATATGGTTTGCAAGCTATTACACAGGGGCGAAATTTACCCAGTACGCATTTCGGTAGCTGATGCAGATTACCCTCGACAACAACAAAAAAAACGACGTCATTTTCATCATACTTGGAAATATATGATATTTCCTAGTAATTTCTCATTCATATAAAGAAATAATACCAAAGAATCCGATTATCCATGTCACAATCTATGTAGATTGCAGGATAGAATTGAAAAAAATAAATTAAAATGTAAACTATGATTTATCGAACGCTGGCAAAGTATTGAAAAATTGACGATAATTTGAGATAGAATATGATATCAACCCTTTACTTTGATATAAACTTATGCGAGACGGTTTTACACGTTAAAATTCATATTTATTAGCACATTTGTAATTTATGTACGTGTTTGATTATGTGTGAATTCAAAATTTGACCCGTCTCTTTATAAAACGGTCTCACACAACTCTCTTTTACTTTATTTAATCTTCTTCGTTTAACAGTTTCTTGCAATTCTTGTTTGTTTAATTTATTTCTTAAACAAATTAAAAAATACAACCTTTAAACACCAATTAACTAATAATTAAGAGTGTGAAACCACTTAATTGAACCAAGAGAAGGGGTTTGATTGAGTTTGACTGCTTGAGAGGAAAAGCTTATCGGTACCCGGTCACACAATCGGATAAACTTAATTTAATTAATATTATATATAGTCACTAGTTAATCAAATTATTTGATCAAATATTTTTTTTAAAAAAATTATATGATCAAATATTTTTTCCTCCACTTATCCTAACGAATTGAAGGGATAAGAGATCCTTTAATATAAATAAATATATTTGTAACTCAAATAAAAAATATATTTATAGAAATAGATAAAAATAATTTATGGTATTTATATTCACCATTTATAAATTAAAATTCAATTCTTATTCGAGTCCTAGATGCCTATCATGGTTGTAGAGTTACTCCCAAATAGTGGACTTTTCTACATTAATCTATTTTAGTTTCATTAATTAATAAAATTGGCTTTTCCCAGAAAAAGAAAGTGATCGAGTGATTGCCGTGGGAGCCTAACTGCACACGTAATCGATAATATTAAACATTTCCATTTATAACTGTTCAAATCTAAATAAATCATAAATTAATCTAACGACATGTTTGAGCATTTTCTGTTATTATACAAAGTAAATAAATAAGTTAATTAGGATTAAATACATCACTTTTGACATAGTTTGTAATTTAAAAATTAATTTTGAAATATTGCAATTAAAACATAAATCGATTTTTTTTGCAAAACAAACACAATTTACAATAATATGAAAATCAAACACTAAATTTATCATACCGATCTTTATTGTATTAATGAAATTCAAATTATGATTATGCTATATATATATATATATATATATAATTTTACAATATTTCATATGTTATATATATCCGCTTTTTGTTCGTTGGAAAATTTGGGGGTCCATTTTGCGAACAATTGCAAGACTATGTTTTAATTGTCACGTTTCAAAATTCATGTCTAAATTACAATCTATGTCAAAATTTATATATTTAATCGTAATTAACCATTAAAGAAATAGATCTTATATATAACATTTTCTACCTAGCAGTTAAGTGTAGCATGCACTCCACCCGTCCAAAATGTATGTTATTTTAGAGTTTATTAATCAAAATATTTACATCTTAATTTTAAATAAAAACACTCTCTAAAATAATATATATTTTAAAACAGTGAGAGTACATATATGAAAGGGTAAATTAAACATGCAAATACCTCCCAACATTTACTTCGAGTGGCAAATTTCTCTCTAACATTTTTTTGGCCAATATTAAGTCTATAAAAACATTTTAGAGTTTGGGGTATTTGCACATTTACCCTGTAAGAAATAATAAAAATATTTCTAGTAAGAAATTTGTTTTATTTTTAGCGGTACAAAATATGTTCATTTTTTTTTTACTTTAACCCAAATTTTATTCTTTTGTTTCCTTTTTCTTTTTTTATGATTAAAAAGCATGAAAAGATAAGATTCTAGTACAAAATTTAGAAAAATAATCTGATTTTGGACCGCCAGACAAGCAAATCTGATCTTGAATATTTTTGCTAGTCAAATGAAAACTGAACACGGATTTAGGTAAACAAATCCCAATTATTTAGAATATATATATATATATATATATATATATATAATATAAAGGTAGAAAAATTGACCAACAAATAATTAATAGAAAAAAATCATAAAATGAGAGACAAGAATTTAATGATGCTACAGCTCGAAGTGGTGGGTGATGGTAAAAGGTTTACCTTTCAAGTCAGATTCGATGCATGTATATATAAAAATTAAACCACCTCCATTTTATTTTGTTTGTTGTTTTATATTTTTTCTTTTATGTCAAAATATTTATTATTTTATTTTAAATTTAACCTTACAAATATATGAAAAGAAAAAAAAAATTCAATTTTTTAAGTAAAATATAAATGAATAAGATTTTATGTAATATAAAAGGGAGGGATATATTAGACTAAAAAATTAATTGTTAATTCTACATTAAAATTCTAAAACAACAAACAAAATGAAACGGAGGGAGATATTGAGTCCAAAAAATTAATTGTTAATTCTAGATTAAAATTCTAAAACAACAAACAAAACAAAACGGAGTGAGTATATTACTATGTCATAAATACATACTCCCTCCGTTTCGTTTTATTTGTTGTTTTAACTTATTTATTTTGTGGCAAAATATTTATTATTTTATATATTTTAACACACACTCTCTCTCTCTAATTTAACCATATCACAAACTCTATTTAGGAAAATATAATTGAATAAAATTTTATGCCATAGAGATGAGTATATTTGTCCACAAAATTAATTGTTAATTTTAGATAAAAAAACATAAAACAATAAATAAAATTAAACAGAGGGAGAAAATTAATTGTAAATTCTAGATAAAAAAACATAAAATAATAAATAAAACGAAACAGAGGGAGTATATTATATACTCCATCCGTTTCATAATATTTGCTATTTTAGGATTTTAATCTAGACATAACAATTAATTTTTTGGATTAATTAATAAACCATTTCTTCTATATCAAATAAAATCTTATACCTTTATATTTTTTAAAAAGTTAACAAAATTTTCTCTCTCCATATTCATGGGGTTAAATTTGAGAGAAATTGTGTGAAAATATCTAAAACAACAAACATTTTGACACAAATAAAACTCCTAAACAACAAACATTATGAAACGGATATATATATATATATATGTATGTATATATATATTTCATTCAACTATCATATATTATATACAAATTTATGTTGTAATCTAATATAACGACTTGATATATATATATATAGGGAATGGATCTTTTATAAACACTTCCCTCACGTGTAAATTGTGGACTGATTTCATCCATTAGATTTGACAGATGTATGACAAGGATTATATCTATTTTAATTATTATATTATATTTATTTTATGGAGAAAGGTCATATTAGTCATTATAATTTCATTAATATCTTATTAAATTCTTATTTCCTAGAATCTAGTTTTATCCATTTTGCATTCACTTTCTAATTTTTCCATTCTCAAATATTTACTTCTAATTTTTAATATATCAACAATATTTTAGAATTTTCGTTTCTTCAATTCTCACCATCAATTTGCTCATTGATTTTTTTATGTTTATCCGTCATGTTTCGAGATTTGAAATTGATTTATATGCTTTTTTTCACTCAAGAATATCGATTTTTTTCTTACTCAACTATCATATTGTATTCATCAACGAATAAATACTTTAATGGCGTATTCACCATATCAAAACACAGAACATAAGAAAACCCAGGTTCACTATCATTTTTTTATGTTTCTTTTTAAATTGATGATGTTTGTAGTTTTATTGGTTTTTTTCGTGAACTCACTTTCTTGTATGTTTTTTTTAGGAGAATATTAATAATTTTTTTGGCAAAATACTAATATATTAATAGCTTAATTATTAGGAGATGGTTTATGATATTGATCTGGTAATACTTTCTTTTGTTTTATTGGTGTTGGTTTTTTAATCAATGATGCTTATAGTTTTGTTGATTTCTTTTTTATTTTTCCCATTTTTTGTTAGGCTTTTTCTGGAGTAATTTTAATGAATTTTTTTTATCAACATATTAATGTATTAGTAGCACATAATTCTCAATTTAAGCATTAGAAGTAGCAAAAATAGCATCCAAATATATAGTACACATGTTATCACAAAAAAAAATCAATTTCGAACAACAGAAAAATAGCACTACAAATAATCAATGTAAACATCTAAAATTACAAAAATAGTATATGTTATCACAAAAAAAAAATATTCGAACAACAAAAAATCATCTTCAGAATTTCTTTTCCCATCGGATGAAACTTGTTCAAAATAGGAAAAATGGCATCATAATTCTCAATTTAAGCATTAGAAATAGCAAAAATAGCATCCATATATATAGTACACTTGTTATCACACACACACAAAAATTCGAACTACAAAAAATAGCACTACAAAGTATCAATGTAAGCATCTAGAATTAGAAAAATTAAATATGTTGTCACAAAAAAAAAAAAAACAATTTCGAACAACAAAAAAACAACTTCAGAATTTCTTTCCCATTGGATGAACCTTGTTTGAAATATGAAAAATAGCATCATAATTATCAAGTTAAGCATTAGAAATAGCAAAAATAGCATCAAAATTATAGTACACATGTTATCACAAAAAAAAAAAATCGAACAACAGAAAATAGCATTACAAAGTATCAACGTAAGCATCTAAAATTAGAAAAACAATATATCTTAAAAAACTTAATTTTAAATAACAAAAAAACCAAAAACCTCACAATAGGAAAATAGTGTTCCAAAGAATAATATAAACATCTAGAACTATAAAAATAACATTGTTCACAGGTGTTAGATTAACACGCCACGACATACTAAAATATTATCATAATAAAACATATTATCACCCAACATTAACAAGCATCCAAAATTACAAAAAAAGCATCACAAATAGGTTGTTATAAATAATTATTATGCAATCATAAATAATTAATTTGATTGAGATCATAATCAAAAGCATTATCACACATTAATACCAGCATTCAGAAATACAAAAATAAAAATCATAAAACATCGGTGCTTAAAAATAAATCT
Organism: Perilla frutescens; assembly: GCA_026008535.1. Taxonomy (NCBI): domain Eukaryota; kingdom Viridiplantae; phylum Streptophyta; class Magnoliopsida; order Lamiales; family Lamiaceae; genus Perilla; species Perilla frutescens. The sequence goes on from BRKX01000018.1 coordinate 45,911,240, forward strand.
GGTGTAACTATAACTATTTATTTTTAGTGCTATCATAATTAAAAGCATTGTCACCCATCAATAACAGCATTCAGAACTATAAAATCAGCATAACAAATATAAACCAATGCAACAATACTCACCTTCAAAATAAATTAATCACAATGAACTGCTCGAAATGTTCCTTAGACGTTACTAAATGGAATTCATTTTGCTATTAAGATTGTTAATTTGTTCCCTTTAAGAGTATGCGTAAATCATGGTGCTATTAAATAATATAAATACAATTGTACATTTTTACCCTTATATGCATCTACAAGTTAAATAATAGCAATATTGATAACTTCTTCCCTAATTAATAATAACCATTGATCTAATCAAATGAGATGCTATGATTAATCCACAATTTATACACAAGGAGTATGTTTACATGCTAACCCTCCCCTATATATATATATATATATATATATTATGTATAATTAATGATAGAAAATAAATATTCAAAGTAATATAATCGTACTCCTTTAACCTTAATTCCTCGCATATATGACCATTATTGAATTATTTTTTCATTTTTACTATAATTTGTTATTGTTCTTAAATGATTATATTGTATAACCAGTTTAACATATAACGCCCGAAAATTTTCCACCTTCTATAATCCTAAGATTTCAGAAACACAAAAATCAATAACTTTAAACTATTTTTTCCAAACTCTTGACTAAATAGTTTACAAATACACAATCTTAAACAACCTTTACCTTTAAACATACGAACACCACATCATAAAGAAAGAAAAAAATATGAAATAAATTAAATGCACTATCTAAAATAGAGATCTTGCACTACGATTTTTTTTTTTTTTTACCATAGTCATTCTCAAAGTTCCACGACTTCTTCGACCTTCCTTAAACTACAAAACTATAAATAGGAGGGGGGGTGAGTACATAAAAACATACTCAATGGGCACTACATATTGCACATATCTCATCAAATCAGTAATTCAAACAAGTAATTAAGAATACATATTGACAGCATCATAACGTATATAACTGGTACATGCTTAACATATAATCTCTTGTATGAGATTATACGTAAACAACTGCATCTCAAATAATATTCAAACAAGTTTAAATCACATATATAACCTAATTAAACATGCACAATAACCACGTTGCAACATGCTTTAGCAACTGAAGATGTTATACTTTAGCAATTGGACAAATTAAGTAAATAAAGAAAAAGTTATATAACTATATGGTATAAATTTTCTTGTAATGCACGTTAAAAAGTTTTGTTTAAAAGTACTCTAGTAAAATAACATTATGCATATGAGTAAATAGATAAAAATGATTTTCCTATTTCTTATTGATCCAATTTTGAATTCTAAAATTAATATACTATAATACATTTCTATATATCTATCTATCTATCTATCTTTCTTTCTTTCTTTCTTTCTTTCTTTTTCATTATTTTTTCTTTTTTTGAGGAAACACGATTATTTTCTTGTTTTATAAAGCATGGTCACATCTACTAAAAACAATGTGAAACGATCTTGTTAGCATACGATTTTCATCGAAATTTCTTTGTAGTATTTCTAAAGTTCTTCACCTATTTAACTGGAGTTCTATCTTTCAGTGTGTTGATCTTTTCTTTAATTTGAAATTTCCGAATTCACAGACAAAATTAATGAAAGAAACAAAGAAATTTAATTCCATATAATCATCTAAAAAGATACACTATAGTTTCACTATGATTATAGCACTACTACTTTACAAAAGTTTAACTAATTACCCAACATAATTTAAAGAAAGAAACTAAAAAATGAGAGACATGATGCTTGTGATAGTCACAAACTGAATAACATAAAGGAAAATAATCCATGACAATCGACACAAGTAACAACCAGGGTCGGTCCTCAGTCCTGACATTTCGGGGGCTCATGGCGAAATAAAAGAAAGGACCCTAATTTCGATTTGTCCAAATTTTCAATCGACTGACCGCTGCAGTGTCTGGAACTAAATTGTAAACTTCAATTTGCAATTAAAAATTTAGTTATAATTTTTTTATTAATTTCTGTATAATTTAATATAGCAGCATAATAAACTCCAATAATTAATTATAAACCATTGAATTTGCAGCAATCATATAAAATAAATATCAATTTTTTTTTGCCCCTAAAATTTGGGAGCCCATGGGCGACGGTCCACCCCAACATGCATTTAATAGTTAGAGTGACTAAATTAATGAACACTCGAATTCAACTCAAAGGTTAAAAGTTCTTTAAAATTCATTCAAAACTGTCATGTCATCATCATATCGAATACGCCACACCACAAACAACATCCAAACATTAATGTCTCCACAAAGCACACCACATAATGTTGACTTACATTCATCCAAACAAATCATTCATAAAAGCAATAGAAAAAATAGTAAAACTCCATGAAATCAAACCCTTGCTGCTTCCTTTTCTGCATGTCTCCTACATGAGAATAACAATAATTTTTTTCTTGAGTGTTTTTTTTTATCTTTGAATTATTACAATTTATTTATTTTCACTTTTAGCAAAAGTTGTATCTTTATTTATATAATTTTATCCAAAACTTTAAGGTCTTCCCATCAAAGTAAAAATTTTATCATTCATTTTTTTTTATCCAAAATCATTTTCATTAATCTTGAGTCCACTAATTCTATATTTGTATTATAAAATCTTGATGGTTAAATTCAATTTATATATGCATAACATATATATATATATATATATTATTTTTATTTTTATAATATTAACAGCGGGACCTCTGAACCAAAATATTTTATGCATATTTATGATATATATAAATGACTAATTTAATGTATCCTATCAATCAATAAAAACAAATTCAATCTAATTTTTATACATAGAACATGATCGAAACTGAGTAAAAAATAAGCAAATCCTAAAGCAATGAGAATCCAGAATAAAAATATATATATATATATATATAGAAATAAATAAATTAAAATTTTATTTCATTATCCTTAATTATAGTGAGTAACATTTATGGATTATATTAATACTGCCAATATAATTATTGAGAAATGAATTAAAATGTAAACTGAGTAAAATTAAAAATGTGGTACCTACCTTTTGTGGCTGGCAAAAGAGATGTAAAGAATGACCATCATCAATGTCTGCATTGCTACTGCCTCCCGACTTGTTCTCATTACTCGAAACCATACTTGTCATTTTTCGGCATGCTGCAATATGTATGTCCTTGAGTAGAGGGAATTCAATGCCTTCAATTCCTTGACAGAAAGTTGTGAGATTGTGCAGTCCATCTAACTCAACCTTGTTCAGTTTTGGGAACATTTTTGTTATTGTGGATTCGCTATTGTTTATATTTTGGTCTTCTTCTTCGTTCCACAAAAACACTTGTTCCATCATCCCACAATATCTAATTCTTAGAGTTTGGAGCTGTGAAAGGCAATCCTTTCCTGCAATTGACAACCGCCTTAGATTGCGTAGGCTGTCACAACAAGCGATTTCTATGGAAGAAAGGTTGCTAAACACTGGACCACTACTGCTCTTCCAGAATTGCTTTAGTGCCGGCAAGTATTGAAGTGATAGTTCCTTGAGATTCTGGAAAGAATCCGATGAAATAGGACCATCCAATATCTCTTCTAATTCTGGAAGAGAGAAAAGCTCCAGAAACTCCATGTGCGGAAACACAGTGGCACCACCATACCTCCCAATATTCTTCATAGTCTTACATTCACCCAAAAGCAACCACCTTATGTTCTCACTGTTTGCTAAGTAGTCCACATTATTTGCACCATTTCCAGTTAACTGTAGACATTCTGTATCTCTTAGAAGCTGCATCACAATCCAATCTCCTACACAACTTCCACCCTCCCACTCTAGACTCATTTTTTTGTCACACGGATAAGAATAGAATCCATATGGCAAAGAAGAAGATGAAGGAATTTTGATGCAAAATCTCTCCAAGTTCGATGAAAAGCGCATCTTTTCCGCAACTAATGCAGCATCCTCTATCTCAATCTCCAAGCACCTCAAATTAATCAACGACTCCAGCTCTCTTAACTCTGCATTCTCTCTTTCTTTGCTATCCGATGCTTCCCATTTGTTGAAGCTCCACAACATCTTCAACTCCTCCAACCCAACTAGACTTGATATGATTCCTGGAGCTATCCTTTCTATACTTTTGCACCTCGTAAGATCTAATAGTTTAAGGCGATCTACTCCCTTAATCTCTGGTGGTAACTCTTTAATCGAATCACAATCACGGCAAATGAGAATCTCAAGATTTACCAATTCCCCAACAACTGATAATGTCTCCAATTTCTGACATGAATGCAACATCAAAGAGTTGAGATTTTTTAGTGATGGTATTGAGTGTGGCAGTGACGTGAATGAGTACTTCTCTATGCACAGTACATGGAGATCTTTAATCCCTTCAACAAATGATTTGTCGAATTTGATTTCTTCTGAATTAGGAGTCAAGAAGAGAAGACGCAAGTTTGTAGGAAGCTTAGTTCTTCCTCCGCCTTGCTGAAAAGAAGAGGAAAGCCAAGTGCAATCATTATGACCAATATATCCTTCATGTGTTAGCAATGAATATGCAAACATCACGAACTACATCATGCATTCGAACACAATCTTCTTCATCGCTATCTAACAATAAAGACTGACTTTTAAGCATCTTAGTCAATGTGCGCATCCAATCCCTTGCTTCTTCCATGCCTCCTTCAAATATACGTAACCCCATATAGAAATAAGTCAATTTTTCTGTAGGAATATTAACATCTTCATCGAACAAACAACAAAGCAGAAATACGAATTTGGCTTCGTCAAAGTCCAACCTATCGTAACTTACTTTTAGGGGATTATAAACATCTTTAATAAAATCGGGGATATTAGTTGGATTAGCTTTTCTCAATTGCCGTACTGCATCTTTCCAAATACCCTTATTCGTCTCATCTTTTAGGGCCGCACCAACAGTTGCAAGGGCGATCGGCAATCCTTTGCACTCTTCTACCACTTCTTTAGCCATAGAATTCAACTGAGTATCATCCACACATTTGCCAGCTCTCCCTTTAAAGAGAAGCCATGCATCTTCTTCAGACAAGACTTCCATTCCAAAAACCTTAACATCCATTGCACTCAAAACATGATGATTTCGAGATGTTAAAAGGATTGTGCAATCTTTGCAACAACGAGGTATTCCTATATCTTCTACCTTTAGGCTTTCCCAAATATCATCCAAGACTAGGAGAATTCTCTTTGTACCTTCCGTTAGTCTTGCATGTAACATTTGTACTCTATTGGCCATCGAATCTTCCTCTTTGAGATCCTTCAAACCCAATGTTTTACCAATCTCAACCTGAATTTTCAACTTGTCTACTGGTTGGCTAACCACTGCCATCACAACTTCTTCAAATAAATGCTCCTTCAATGCCCTGTTCATGATCATTTTGACCATGGTAGTCTTTCCTAGACCTCCCATCCCACATATCCCTATCATATTCACATCTCCACCTCTCAAACTTGTCATGATGTCTTCTTCAATTTGTTTTCTTGACTGGAAATCAAATGCAGTTCCTAACAGAACTGCTTGGGTTGCTGCTGGAGGTTGTGGGTGGGCTATAACGTTAAACTCGCACTGGCCTCGATGCTCTTTCATACGATCAGTTGTTTTCTTAGCTCTCCTGCTAAGAGAAAAACGATCTTTGAGCTTGAAACAACCACTTCCTACATTTGTAGCTTCATTCGAAATTCTATTCATTTCGTCCATGATTTGCTTAGAAGTTGTTAACCAAGTGTCAACTTCAGGGACAATAACTTGTGAATTATTTTTTTCACCATCAACTCTCCCCTGTAATCCTTTTGTTGCATCATCGAGTGCTCGGGCTTCATGTTTGAGAGTATCTATGTTGGAAGTGAAGCAACATAGATAATTGAATTGACGCATGATTGTTGCACCAACCCATTTCACTCCATCTTCTATAACTGGTCTAAGAATTTCTGCAGCAATATTTTCTGCCATTTCTCTCTCTCTCTCTAATGCTGGTCCTAACATTAATCAAGGAAGAGTTAGAGAAGTTTCGCTCTGTGATAATTGGCTTTGTGGGAAATATGATTTCAGAACTCTAATATGCAATTTAGTGAATTCAAAGCTAGTACTTAACTATTTCGTCTCTAACAATATATAATCAGAAGATAAGAAAATTGAAGTTGTTTATGAAATCTGCTTTTCAAATATCATAAATAGAAACAAAATGTTCTTGACTAAAATTGAAATAAGAGAAACAACTATTTAGCCCAACCATTAATATTTAATAGTGTTAATTTTCTCCACAATGTCGACCAAAACCAGAGGGGGAATGTGGAATATTGTATTCCAAAGGGTCGAGAGTGAGTCTTCTGTTTCCAACTGTTTAGCATAACCATCTAAATTAAACACTCTACTAATTTTAGCTAATTATTCAAGGGAAAAGAGTCAAGTACACCCCTAATGTTTTCTCTTAGAATCAGTTAAACCCCTGAAATCTTTTTAGGTACAAATAAGCCATTAATATTAATAATTAATAACATACATGCCCCTCAGTACTATTATCATTCCAAAATAGTTTTGTGCCAAAATTTTCTTCTATTTATTTTTAATTTATAACAATGGTTTCTCTAATTTCTCCGTATTTTGTTTATAAAATATGTCAAATCAATTTTATTATTATTATTATTATTATTATGAAAAATATTAACATATTAGAATATTCCAGACACTTTATTTTAGAAATTTTATTTATTATAAATTAATTATTATAATTACCAGTACAATATCTTATCGGTTCAATTTTTTAAATCTTACAAAAATTAAAATTTGTTTACACAAATACACATATCATTAAAAAATTGATAAAAAATAACAATAAAATATAGAATTAGACAATTATATCAGTATTAAAATTTATATTAAATTAAAAGCATATTTAATTTTAACCGAAAAATTCAATTATTTCAGTTTCAATTATTAAGGGCAATTAATTCAATTTTGTTCCGTTATGAAATTTTTTAATTTGATTTATTTAGTTCAATTTTAAAATTAATAAAGATAAACCATATAAACTAATAATACTTTCTCATTTCTTCTTACCTGCGGCTCTGAAAGAGATTTCTAAAGAAAATTAAATGCTGCTAACTGAATTTGGCGCTACCTCTGCCTCTTTTGAAGACACCTTTAGTAAGGTGTAGGCTTTGCTGGTGTTCTATTGTTGTCTCATTATTATTGATTAAAAATCATGTCCTCACTAAATTTATCAAAGTCCGATATTAAGGATAATTACTTACGATATTCTTTTATTAGATAGTAGATAAATTATAATTTAATTTAAGTAAAAATAAAAAATAAAAACATTGTAGTAGTAATTATTATAATTAATTTAAAATAAACAAAAAGTATAAAATTTTGAAAAAAAATGTGCCTGAAATATTTCAATATTTTATTTAGTATTTTTAATAATAATAATAATAATAATAATATATTTTTGACATGATTTATAAAAAAAATATAGGGAAATTGGAGAAAGCTTTATTACAAAATATTTTTGAATATTAATAGTAGGGAATGAGCATGCATGTTACTGATTATTAACATTAAAGATTTATTTGTACCTAAAATAATTTTAAGGACTTATTTGTACCTAAAATGATTTTAAGGACTTAATTTGACCCTTTTCCATTATTTAATTACAATAATTCATTAACATCTACAAATTATATATGCTACAAACAAGTGGAAGGAAGGACTAACCTTTTCAACGACTAAGTGGAAAACAATATCCCCGTCTTACAAGAGGAAAGCCTCAGATCAAAGCCAACTGCTAAAGTTTATTGAGAGAGAGAAAAGTGAGGGAAGAGTCAGTGAGTAAGAATTAATGTTGGCAAACAGTTGGCACACCAAGTTGAGACTAGAGAATCTCTATTCAAATTAAACACTATTAATTTTAGCTAATTATTTAAGGACAAATAGTCAAATACACCCCTAATGTTTTCTCTTAGGTTCAATTAAACCCCTGAAATTTTTTTTATGTACAAATAAGCCCTTAATGTTAATAATTAATAACATACACGCCCTCACTACTATTACCATTTCAAAATAGTTTTGTGCCAAAATTTTCTTTTATTTATTTTTAATTTATAACAATGCTTTCTCTAATTTCTCCATATTTTGTTTATAAAATATGTCAAATCAATTTTATTATTATTATTATTATGAAAAATATTAACATATTAGTATATTCCGGACGCTTTATTTTAGAAATTTTATTTATTATAAATTAATTATTGTAATTATCGCTACAATATTTTATCGGTTCAGTTTTTTAAATCTTACAAAAATTATGCCATTAAAATTTGTTGACACAAATACATATCATTTAAAAATTGATAAAAAAAACAACGAAATATCGATTTAGACAATTATATCACTATTAAAATTTATATTTGATTAAAAGCATATTTTATTTTAACCGAAAAAATCAATTATTTCAGTTTCCAATTATTAAGGGCAATTAATTCAATTTTGTTCTGTTATGAAATTTTTTAATTCGATTTACTTACTTCAATTTTAAAAATAATAAAGCTAAACCATATAAACTAATAATAGTTTCTCATTTCTTCTTACCTGCGGCTCTGAAAGAGATTTCCAAAGAAAATTAAATGCTGCTAACTGAAGGCGCTACCTCTGCCTCTTTTGAAGACACCTTTAGTAAGGGTTTCGCTTCTTTCACGCTTGTAGTTAAAAACAAAAACAAAAATAGTGTAGTAGTAATTATTGTAATTAATTTAAAATAAAAAAATGTATAAAATTTTGAAAAAAAATGTGCCTGAAATATTTCAATATTTAGTATTTTTAATAATAATAATAATAATAATATTATAAATATATTTTTGACATAATTTATAAAAAAATATAGAGAAATTGGAGAAAGCTTTATTATAAAATTAAAATAAATAGAAGAAAATTTGGCACAAAATATTTTTGAGTGGTAATAGTAGGGAATGAACATGCATGTTACTAATTACTAATATTAAATGTTTATTTGTACTAAAAAATTTTAAGGGTACCTAAAAAGATTTTAAGGACTTAACTTGACACTTTTCCATTATTTAATTACAATAATTAATTAACATGTACAAATTATATATGCTACAAACAAGTGGAAGGAAGGACTAACCTTCTCAAGGACTAAGTGGAAAACAATATCCCAAGCTTACAAGCGGAAAGCCTCCGATCAAAGCCAACTGCTCTCGAGAGAGAGAGTAGAGAAGAGAGAGAAAGGTGAGGGAAGAGTCAGTGAGTAGAAGAGAGAGGGGAGAATTGATAGAAGAGAGTGAAACGTAGTAGATGAAGAGAGAGAGAGAGAGAGAGAGAGAGAGAGTGGTAGGTGTATGCAATAACGCATGCAGAACATCTAAGTCTAGAATCTAGATATGTATTGCACTGTACCTTTCTATATTTCGAGCTCATAACTGTCCAATCTCAATTGCCACATGCTTCTAATTCAAACAGAAATGTATATTCTACTGTGTAAAGATATTGTTTCTCACCACATAAATCACAATACATCACCATTTTTTTAAATAATAAATGGTTAATTGGTTTAAATATCATGAATTATACATGATTTCTGGTTTTTAATATGAACTTTAAAATATTGCCTCTACAATATGAATTTACATTTTTTTTTGCAATTACAACATCAGCTCAAAATTGAGTGCAATTCCAAGCACGAAAATTAGGTAAAATACTTAATTGATTGAACATTTTTTAAGTAGAGATTGAAGTGACGAATCTGTAGGTGTATGCATGCACATCACACTTGTACATATGGGTGCTACATTAATTTTAATTGGCCAAAGTTCAAAATGATGTTATAATTGCAAAAAAAAAAAAAGTTAGTTTATGTCTATAACATTTTAAAGTTCGTGTTAAAAATCAAAATTCATGTATAATTCGTGATATTTAAACCATTCAACTCAATAATAAAATACTTTGGGGAGTGTACTTGGAACGATAGATTAGATTCATAAAAATATATATATCATAATTTTTATTTTGAAAATCTAAAAATAAAATAAAATTATAACTATATTCTGATCAATTGTGAAGGTTTGATTGGTATGCAAGGGTACAATCTGGACATATGAAAGAAATGCAATCAATGAAATGAGCAAACACAAACATTATCATCAACATTAGGTACAATTCATGCTACTATAGGAAAATGAAGTGATGAGAGAGAGAGAGAGAATAGAAATGGAGTGGTCGAAGTGCCGATGAAATTCTCTATTTCACATTTGGTCTTGCAACATGTGTTCCACGATTAAATTTTTGAAATTATCTTCTATTTTTCATTTTTCGTCAAATTTAATTTATTATATTTTAGTTTAATTTTACGATTTTTTTGGTTTCACTCCACCCAATTAGAGTTTATAATTATTTTTTAGTATTTAACTTTCAAAAAATTACTTTTATGGTTGATTATTTTAAAAATATGATTTATAATTTTTTAAATTTCAATCTTCTGTTGATAGATGTGACTTGATCGATTATGTTATAACTAATTTTTATTTTTATAATATCTATTATTAAACTTGTAAATTTGATCGTGGAATACATGTTGAAACGTCAAATGTGGAATTGAAAATCCTATCCGACAGAAGTGAAAATATTATTACCATATACGCATCTATATATGCAAAATTTCCAAATATATATAGAGAGTTCCAACCCATTTTATTGTTAGCTAAATATCGTTCACTGCCCCTTCTTTCTTTTCCGCCATCAATTACTTGTTAACCTTTTTTAGCTAATTTAATTGTTGACTGTTCGTGGTAATTTCTCTATTAATTAATTTCTCAACCATTAAAAAAATGATAATTGAGTCTAATTATTCTATCAGTAGCATTAACAACATGCAGTTTATTTAAAATAAAAATAAAAATTGGACATTAATGAATAAGATTCAAAAGTCACCAGATGGAGAATTTATTTCTTAGTTGAATATAAATAGTTGTGACATAGGTGGGGCCCGGTAGCTTAATTAATACTACCTCCCTCCCAAATAAATTGAGAAATGGCCTGATGATTATTAAAACATATGTGCAAAACCAGGTAAAAAATAAAATTCTCACTGGGTAAATTCATCAAACAAGTGGCGGGCAGGGATTTGCAACTCAAATACAAAATTTGCCCAATAAATTCCGACGAGATGATGTTGATTATTCGAACCATCAACATTTTGTCTCTGAACTTAGTGAGAAAAGGAATATATAAATGAGATAATTCCTCAAGCTTGCTATAACATACACACCCACAATAAATTAACATGGAAAAATCTTAATTAAAATGAATTTTAGTTGCTCTTACTTTTGATAACTAGATATTCGATTTAATTACACTTTTAGACCTATAAAAATAGGGTCAAAATATTTTTAGCTCCGAAACAAACATTTTTAGTTCCAAGTATGATTTTTGTTACATTTTTGGTCCCCAAAGATATATTTTGACCTTTATATCCCAAAACTTACTGGACAATTAATGCCGTTTAATATTGTGACTAAAATCGTCAAAATATTAAACTTGGGACTAAAATGGTTTGGACTAAAACTGGTTTAATTCATATTAATTAATTATTTTAAATATTTAAAAACACAATAGGCAATTACATCTAACTAATATTCTTTTTTAATTTTTTCCTCATATATTTTTTCCTTGCAAAACAATTTCCCAAAGCCAACTCCTCAAATTTTTGCAGTCACTTTTATGTTTCGGACAAGCCCATTGTATGAGAGAGAGAGAGAGAGAGAGAGAGAGAGAGAGAGACTAGAAGGGAGGGGGGGGGGGGGGCAATTGAGAGAAGAGAACATGTTGGAGTAGGTGAGTGAAATTAGTAGATGAAGAGAGAGAGAGAGAGAGAGAGAGTGGTAGGTGTATGCAATAATGCAGAATTTACCTCTATGTCTAGATATGTATTGTACCGTACACTTCCACATTTAATTTCCAGCTCATAACTGTCCAATCCTCTCACATGCTGCCTAATTCGAATCGTGTGTAAATTCAACACTTTATGTAAAGATACCGAGATGTTTGATTTTATTTCCAATTATGATAGAAATATTATTATTATTATTATTATTATTATTATAGATTGATGAACTTATTATTACCACTTCAAAAAATAGATTGAGGAAAGAGATTATCACCATTTATTTTAATAATTAGGTCATTGATAAAAAAATACGAATAATTATTTAATACCTTTATAGGTTGATGAACTTATTATTAACTCATGAAAAAATAGAGTGAGGAAGGAGAAAAAGAAAGAGAGTCGGAGAAACATTATGACAGATATAAATAAGGATAGTTTGTGAAAAAATAAAATATATTTATAGCTTATTAGAAATAAATAATGTCAATGAAGGCAAGATGAATGATTAATCTCATACTTTTTGGAGCAAGGATCTATGTGGGGTGGGTCGATCCTACACCCCACCTTCAATGCATTGTGCTTCTGAGATGCTGCCGCGTGGACGCCTCTGTTGCAGTGTGAACAGTAACCCGATTGACAATTGTGAACCGGATTTCGGATGAGCCGGTGGATGGAAGTTAGACGGCGTTTGATTAGCGGCGTATACGTCCCTTTCCGTGTCAAAATGGGGCAGCAAGCTTCTGTTGCTATGCAGGATTTGCATTTTCGAGGTCAGTTTCTAATTTGAAAACATTCAATTCATCAATTTGGTGAACAACCCACCGTTCTGTAGCAGTAACAAATGTATTTTTGTTTTCAAATGCCTCTCTCTTGCTCTTTCTGGTATCCATATTGGATTGGAATTGACACTGGGTAAAATTTTTGGCGAGAACCAATCCGAAAAATCAACCGCTTTTTTTAGAAAATCTGCCTCCAGCAAGACAAGATAGGGGGACGCCAAAAAGCCGTATAGTGCAGGAGCGCTCACATTTTTTGGCTTACTCTTTCACTTGGAGAAATATCGGCGGCGAGCAGAGAAATATCTTCTCCGGTACAAGGTAGAAAAATCTAACTGATAAATACATTTTTATCTCAGTTCTTGAAATTGGTTGTGGGATTTTTCTAAAGGGTTAAATTAGTGCCGCACCTGTTTGACAAAATGACTCTATGAGCGATTCAATTAACCCCAATTGAAAAGCTTTAATTTTTATTATTGGGTGATTATTAAAAAAATAAGATGGATGTTAAGTTGCAATGATAGATAGATTGGTGATGACTCAGCTAATAGGTTCAGGTAAATCGGAGCATAGACCATTGTTCGGTTTATCTGAAAGTCAAATGCCATGTTGTAAATGAAATGTTTTTCAGAACTAAGAGAAGCAGATTACGGAAGAAAAGATCGTGGATGCGTCTGTGACCGCAATTAGTCTATTTCCACTCTATTGCATTTGTATTTGATGGTTGCTATGCCCTCCCTTTCTTTCTATATCACTCGCACTCATTTGGAGGGCTGATTACTGCTTTAGTATTTTTATTTCAGCATATAGAGGGCTGATTTAGAATGTCCTGCATTACAACTGGAGATGCAATGCTGGCAATCATGGAGATCGGTACTTCAACACTTGCATGCATGATAACCTCTGTTGTAAGAGCCGAAGAAATTATGTTTGTCATTCAGTTTTAGATGATGTTGGAAAAAATTAGGGTCACACTTATTTTTCCATTTTTTTCTTAATGGACTGAAGAGCTACAATATGATGGAACATTATTTTGACAGTAGATCAATTGATTTTTTTAGTTTTATTTGGTTAGTACCTTAAGTTGGAGCTCATGTCATTGTTGTTCTGGTGAGTTATAATTCCCAATAGAAACTGGTATGTATAATTTGAACAGGGGGTTGTTTGTGTTTCTTCTATTTAGTCATAAGGCAGAGAGAGTGTCATCCTGGGGGGTTTGATTTTGTTTCTTATATTGTTTGTATTGTCCTCATCGTTGTATTTGACTATTTTATTACATTGTTATAATTTTTTTTATATTAAAAGAATGATGATTTGGACCTGTAGATTTTGTCTTTTGAAGAAGTGGAGGGTCTCATGGCAATGTAAGCTGCTGAAGAATGAGAAAGAAATGCTGACTTTATGGTGACGAAAATTCATTTTGTGACAGTAATTTCTTCATAATTGGTAATTTATGATGAACTCTCACATTACCCCGAGTTTATTTAGTTAGGTAATGTACTTGTGTAGATGTTTTACTCATATTATGTACTCTGAACTTGATTTTGCCTTTGAATTATTTCAACCAAAAATGTGATTCCAATATTAAGGAGAGTTATTTATGGTTTGATACTGGTAGTACTCAGTTTCAATCATCGTGTGTATAATTTTCAATTGTTGTTCAAAATCAGTAGCCATAGTGTTGAACCATCAGTATTTTCAAATGCTTTCTGCAAAAGATACTTGCTTGAGCTTCTTGATCTCATTTATGAGCTGCTGGTACTTAGTGTTTCTTCTTTTGATGGTTTTGCCCAAGACTTAAGAGAGCTCATTTTGTCTTAATAATATCTTGAAGTATGGCTATCTGCAACACCAAATCCTGCTTAGGTGTGGTAGTGCGAGAAGATGGCTAAGTATATATCTTCCAAATTTAATTTAGCAAAAGCTAAACATTTTGATATTTAGATGACCAACGTGTTATGATTCACATATTAGCATATTTACAGATAACAGATTCCTCAATGGAAAATAGGACTTTGTTGTGCATAAGGAGAGCAAGTCCACCCTCGATTCACCAATTGTGTGATCTCATGAGACATATTGCAACTTAAGTGAAGCGACCAAGAAACTAAAATCCTATAATTATATAAGTAAACCATAAATAGCCATCTCGTAAGTTTGTATTGTTCAATTTTAAAGCATGTTAAGTACATTGTTGGAATGTATGTGCTGCTCAACAAATCCCAATCAGCAAAAGCAAGTTTTCTATTTTCTCGCATAAAGGGAAAAAAAACCCAAAACTGGCGGATAAATCTTTTCCAAACTAGCACAGCTAAACATCAGGTATAGACCATTTTTGTGCTTCCTGTAGATTTTACACATCAATGAAGAAGTTGAGTAAGAGTGCTTTCTCTGAAACATGGTATTATGGAGGTGAACCGCTTTTGAGAGAGAAACATCATTATTATTATTAGAAAGGAGGTCACGATTCATACATTAATTGCCTCGTAATCGGGTTTTCCATGCTTTAGCATCCATGTAGATTGTCCCTTTATTATATAACTAGTAAAGGTTAGCACAAAGAGAGGTCACGATTCATAAATTAGTAGCAGCCGTATATATGATACGTCAATAAAAATACGTTTGCTGTAATTAAGTATTAATCTTACTGTTTGGAACCAAATCAGGATTTACACCATAATTAGATGCCTGCAACATAGTAAGAAATATTATTAACATGGGAACACTATTGTGTTGAATTTTATAATGATTTTAATAACTGTTATAGAGAATCAAAGAATAAACAGAGAGACTGATAAAAAAAAAAACTATTGTAAACTAAAATTAACAAATGGAAACACTTATTGGACCATAATTTCTTGCATCGTGAAGCTCTTTCCATATACGAGAACTTCTTAAACTGTCCCAGAAGGCCGCGAGGCTTCTAATGGCTACACTTCATGGACATACGCCAAAGATGAGGCCTTAGCCCCCCATCATAATTTTTCACGGCAGCACTCCATAACAAAGATGATTTGAAATGAGAATATTTTTTCTTTACACCCGGAGTTAAATTTATCGCCAGAATTGTATTGATCACTGACCACAAGTGAACACTCAACATGCAGCAACAAGAAACATTCGGCGAGAATAACTGATAAACACAGTAGTATTTAAAGTGACTTTCCCTTGCCAAATAAGACATGTTTTCCCTAGAAAGGAGCAAAGTTTGTCTAATAATGGGAACTTACAGAAAAAAAGATCGTGTCTATTGCACTATTCTGATCTGAATGGACCGTATCTCCTTGGTTTCCTAAAAATTTCTCAATGACAGAGGGATCATTAGTGGCCACCTTTCCTAGTTCTTCAATCAAAGGAAGTTTCTGCAAGGATAATGAATGATCAACATGATGAAAATAAAAATGAAAAAGTGCATCAGGTAATGGATAAGCAAACAAGTTGCCAAAGTAATCACCTGGAATAGGCAATATATGTGGAGGCCTAATCAGCTGTCGCACCAGTTAGAAGACGTAACTAATGGCCCCAGGTGCAATATTTCAACCACAATTGAGCTATTGCCTTGCATGGGAAAAAAAACCATAAAAACCCACAATCTTGTAGAAATATGGGAGTGTGGCTAACTGCTATAATAACTTAAATAATAAATTTTCCTTATATTTTGATTTAAACATGTCCCAAATGGAGGCACATGAATAAGAGTTCTGAATTTGATGCACTGAAATTAGAACAAATCAAACATTCTATAAGACTATAACAACTACCAAGTTTATTGGATCTCAAATGATGGCAAATTCATGAATAGGAGCTGTTCAAAATAGAAGAGACAAAGTAGTAAAATTTGATAATTTTTAAGGGTCAAAGAGACATGGAAATACAAACAAGTCCCAACAATCATAATTTACCTCGAATGCTTTAAACCAATTTAATACAGCTCTATAATCATTTAACACTCACTAATTCATCCAAGTTACTGCAGCCCCAATTCATAGAATGAAAAAGAAAAGAGAACTTACACAACTCCATTTGGAATTTACTTAAAATAACATCCAACTTCAACAGCAACCTTTAACAAACCTTTTTAAATAATCTTTTATCAATCATATTCACTTGTTTAATAATGAAATCAATGAGTCAAACCAGATTTTGGGTTCAAGTTCAAAACACAAATTGTTGTCTTTTCCAGATTTTCCTCACATAACTCCAATTCATGGATTCCAAATACAAATTGATGTTTTTAAGTATAGAAATATACATGCAATCATTGATAATATTACATAACATATTTGAAACTAGAATGTAGGATTAAAAATACCACCAACATCAGCTCTTTTTCAGATTTTATTTGCAACTAAATACTTAGTTTCAACTAGATTTAGAAGCTAATACTAGCAAAAAATTGTAATTAAGGGATGAGCAAAAGAAGCTTATGACAAGAGCTTAAATTTGACAATGGACTTTTAATGGAGAAGATGATCGAATTGATTACCCATTTACCCCCTTTTCACATAGTGGTTTTTAGGAATCAGAAAGAGAGAGAGTTTCAAAGAGAAGCGAGAGAAGTGGTTGAGAACTAAGAAAATAAAATTGAATTCCCACTTCATTTTTTTTTTAATAATTGGGTGGGGGAAACAGTGTCGGGGAGTGAATACCTTTAAAGAAACAGAACCAACAGCGGGGTTGTTTTCCTAGTTTTTTTACAACTCGTGAAGCCTAAATTAAGGGCCAGAACTAAGAAACAAACAAAAATAATCAATCAGCAAACTAAATTCTACTTGATCCTATCATTAGAAGCATTTCAAGCATTATATCTAACAATAATCAAGCTAAACTAAGCAAAAATCCAGTTTACTCCAAGTTTTCAGTGAGAAAATTATTATTGAAAAAGACAGAATATCATCAGTTCATGCCAATCTGGCTCTCAATCAAATTGAAATAGTACCAGTCACACACCTAAATAAGAAACTGAATCCATACAACCTCAAACTGGTGCATAACATGCGAGCAAACACTAAACACACACACACACACACACACACAAACACACTAAATTTCCACCGCGTCTCAATAATATTCTGAGCCATTTAAAGATTCAAACATGCCATATAAACTCCAAAAACTGAGATAGAAACTCAAAATATATTTAAAAAAAAAAAGAAAAAAAAATGGCATTTTGAACATAGCTAAACAAACTTACCATGGAGGTGTTTAGAGCATTAAGGTCATCTCCAACAGTTTACTCTATTTTACAGCACCTCTATCTCTATTATACAGCATGGTCCTCACTTCATCTCCAACAGTTTACTCTAAATTCTACTCTAAAAAGGAATATTCCATATTATTCCTTTTTATATATTTACTTTAATCAATATTTTCCCAAAAAAAAATAACTATTAAAATTTCTCACACTATATAATAATAAAACATGGAAACATTTTATAATAATATTGCAAACAAGCACAATTACATACTAATATTGCAAATATAAATAAAAAGTACAAACTAATATACAATTTTTTATGTTAATGTTTTTAAGGAAGAAATAAATTCAAGTATAAGATTAATAAATATAAATATAAATCATGTCAATTAACAAAAAAAAAAAAAAACGTGAAACAAAAATACAAACATAACTGATTTTTTATATATATTAAATCATATAAATTAATATAAATCATATATTAATTTAATAGATCCTTCCCAACCAAACATATTACATACATTTAAAAAAAAAAAAAAAGGGAAATGAACAGTAATACAGCCGCTACAGTGTTGCTCCATTAATAGAGCAAGAGAGTTGTATCTGTATTTTACAGCTTCAAATAGAGCAGCCATTGGACTTTGTTTTTTCCACTTTTTGCTCTAAAATAGAGATTTGAAGTAGCCATTGGAGTTGCTCTAAGAGATGACGGCCTGTTGAGAATTGCTGTTCTTGAACTTCCTTTACCCTCAACAAGTACCTGAACGTTAATCCACCAATGCGATTAATTTTCCACGACACACACAAAGGGATAGTGGCGAGAGAGAGAGAGAGAGAAAGAGAGAGAGCTTCCTAATTTATCAGAATCACCAGTCAATAAGTGGGTTACTGGAGATAGGCAAAGCATCTGGGGCCATAATTGATCTCCTCGCCGGACAAAATCCATCGGCGAAGAAATACAGATTTAGAGGGTCGCAAAATTGTCCGTGAATTTCACTCTTCGCTTCAACGTTGGACGGTGAACTCGACAATCTTTAATTTGGAATAACTTTCCTTCTGGCATTTCTCAATTACTAATATTTGGGTATATTTCGTTACAATCAGAGGAGACCCATGATCACACCAAGTAACCAGCAGCCCAGCGATGGTTAAGTCCACAACTAACTTCACCGATAGTAACCTATTCTAGAAATGAAACACAGTTGAGAGGGAAGAAAGCTGACGAAGAACACACACACTAGAATGAGGAGTAGGTGAAACTACTGTGAGAGATACAATTAGGGTTAGGTTAATAGAGCCTTCACAAGCTATGCGGAATGACTTGTGCGGCTTAAGTCGAGACAATTGAGCCTCCGACAAATGGACCACAAGTCCACAATATATCTAATAGGCGGGACAATAATAATCAAATTCTAATTCTACCGCCAAACTGAAATAAAGGAGGGATGTTTTCAAGCAAATTTAAAAGTTATAAATTATATTTAGTGGCAAGCAAATTTCAAGCGCTCTATAAGTATATCTCTAATTACTCTAAGGGAGCCCAGCTTATATCGACAAAAGCAAATAATTAAATGGAAAAAGCAACAGGGTTTAAAAACTATGAGTTTTATCGACAATATGTACTTTTTTTCACAATATTCATCTAAGGGTCCCACAATTTCTGAAAAAAACTGACACTATTCTGCTTCACATAAATTATCCCAACTTTTAAAATAAAGTCCCCACCAACCCCACGTTGTCTCTCTCTCTCTCTCTCAATTTGAAGTTAGGGAAAACAGAACATAAAGCATACCCAACAGCAAAAAAAAAAAGAGAAAAAACACAACCCGCCGTCATCGATTGTCGTCGAGCCTCGATTGGAATAATTTAATACTAATCGAGGAATTTTAATCCATAAATAATTAATTTTAAAAAACTAACCGAGGAAATCCTAGAATAATCTAATACTAATTGAGGAATTTTAAAAATCATAATCGATTAATATTTTATTTAAAAAAAATAATCGATGAATATTTAATTAATCGATTAAAAAGTAAAAAAAAAAACTAACCGCCGATTATCAAAGTGATAATCGATGAATATTTAATTAATCGATTATCAAAGTGATAATCGATGAAATATTTAATTAATCGATTAAAAAGTGAATATTTCACATGTGAGAATATTTAATTAATCGATTAAAGTGAATATTTAATTAATCGATTAATCAAAGTGATAATTAATGAAATATTTCACATGTGAGAATCAATTTAATTATACTATAGTGTATAGGTTGTGTGTAATTATAAAGAAGGGCTTCACAGCTGCAATTAAAAAAAAAACCTAGCCACAACCGATCATCTTCTCATCAAGTAGGCTTCCTTTTTTTTTAAATATGTAAATATCTTCTTCGATTACAATCGTCGGTTAATTTGATGCTATTGTATTAATCGATGAACTAAATTAAAATAACTGAGGCCTGTTAAAACAATCGAGGAACTTTAAAAAATAATCGAGGAAACTTTAAAACAATCGAGGAACTTTAAAACAATCGAAGCTTTTAGTTTATTAATCGAGGCATCATAAGGCAACATAATAAGGCTTTTATTTTATTAATCGAGGCATCATAAGGCTTTTAGTTTCTTAATTAATTAATCGATTGTTTTAAATAATGCAACATAAGGCATCGATTGTTTTAATCGAGGCATCATAAGGCTTTTAGTTTATTAATTGAGGCATCATAAGGCTTTTAATCGAGGCATCATAAGGCTTTTAGTTTATTAATCGAGACATCATAAGGCTTTTAGTTTCTTAATTGATTAATCGATTTTTTTAAATAATGCAACATAAGGCATCGATTGTTTTAAATAATTACTAGCATCGATTACTTAACTAAATTTTTATATTAATCAATGAACTAAATTAAAATAACCGAGACCTATTCAAACAATCGAGGAACTTAAAAAAATAATTGATGCTAATAGGTTTCATGACTTATATATATATATACACACACACAATCGAGGCTAATAGTGTATAGATTGTATGTCCACGATTAATTCGATTATATGTCCACGATTAATTCAATTTAATTATACTATACTGTATAGGTTGTTTCGAGATTTCATAATTGATAATCAAAGTGATCTTCACAAGTAAAATTCCGATACAACATATACACTATATTAAAATCAAATTGATTACACTATAGTGTGTAGATTTTATTGAGATTTCACTTGTGAGAATCAATTTGATTATACTATATAGTGTATAGGTTGTATTAGGATTTCACATGTGAGAATCAATTTAATTATACTATGGTGTATAGGTTGTTTCGAGATTTCATAATCGATAATCAAAGTAATCCTCACAAGTAAAATTCGGATACAACATATACACTATATTAAAATCAAAATGATTACACTATGGTGTGTAGATTTTATCGAGATTTTACTTGTGAGAATCAATTTGATTATACTATATAGTGTATAGGTTGTATTAGGATTTCACATGTGAGAATCAATTTAATTATACTATGGTGTATAGGTTGTTTCGAGATTTCATAATCGATAATCAAAGTGATCCTCACAAGTAAAATTCCGATACAACATATACACTATATTAAAATCAAAATGATTACACTATGGTGTGTAGATTTTATCGAGATTTCACTTGTGAGAATCAATTTGATTATACTATATAGTGTATAGGTTGTATTAGGATTTCACATGTGAGAATCAATTTAATTATACTATGGTGTATAGGTTGTTTCGAGATTTCATAATCGATAATCAAAGTGATCCTCACAAGTAAAATTCCGATACAACATATACACTATATTAAAATCAAAATGATTACACTATGGTGTGTAGATTTTATCGAGATTTCACTTGTGAGAATCAATTTGATTATACTATATAGTATATAGGTTGTATTAGGATTTCACATGTGAGAATCAATTTAATTATACTATAGTGTATAAGCTGTGTGTAAATTTAATATAGCATCGATTAAATTTAAAATAACTGCGATTGATTTTAATATCATCGATTATTTTAATCAATTATTAACAATCGATTATTTTAATCGATTGTTTTAATCAATTGTAATATTTACAATCGATTATTTACAATCGATTATTTTAATCGATTGTTTTAATGAATTGTAATATTTACAATCGATTGTTTTAATCGATTATTTACGATCGATTATTTTACGATTGATTATTTTAATCGATTATTTTTACAATCTTCCTCGATTAAATTAAATTTAATTATCAGCGATTAACTCTAATTTTTAAATATCCTCGATTACTTCTAAGAGCCTCCATCAATTAGTTTTAACCTATACCTCGATTAATTTTAATCTATGCCTCGATTAATAGTAATTTCAATTATGCCTCTATAATTTAATAAGGTCCTCGATTAAGTTAAAAAGGTCACGATTACTAGTTCAAATATCCACGATTATTGCTAAAACTAACATCGATTAATAAAAAAATTCATCGATTATTCTAAAAGGTTCATCGATTACTAAACTCTTCATCGATTATTCTAAAAAATTCATCGATTATTCTAAAATATTCATCAATTAAATTATAAGTGAATTCAATTTATTCATCGATTATATTGTGGCTAACATCAATTAATCCTACAAGCATTGATTATTCTAACTACTTCCTCGATTAGTAAAAAAAATGCATCGATTAAATTTAGAATAGCATAGATTAATTCTAAGAGCCTAAGAGCCTCCACTAATTCTAAAAAATAACTAGATTAATTATAATAGCCACGATTATAGTCAAAAACATGAAAATCATAAATATATTACGGATAAAAGGGTACGACATGCGTATCTCTCTCTATCGCCTATTTTCAAATTAAAAAATAATCTATACTTCTAAAAATTAGTCGATGAATCTTAAAAATTAATTGATGCTTCTTATAAAATAATCGACACTTCACAAAAATAATCGATGCTGTTTTAAAATTAGTCGATGCTGCTTAAAAATTAATCTATGCATTACCAAAGTTAATCGATGAACCTTACAACATAATCGATGAACCTTACACTAATCGATGAACCTTGCGTGACTTTTTTAAAATAATCGATTCCAAAAATTAATTGATGCGTGCCCAATAATAATCGAGAAATTTATTAGAATTAAAGTTTCGGTCTTAGGTTGTGCATTGTTTAAATAAATAACTGACAAAAGTACACTGTGGCAATGATTGGGTGTGGGGACCAACTATTTAATAGTACAAATTGCCTAACAAACTACCTATTTTTAAAAGTTGTTGTTTTTTCCCAAAAACTATTTACTTTTGTCGATTTTTACCTATTTTGACTTACTCTAATGTGATGAGTTGGTATTGATAAGCTCATTTATTTCGTATTTTTATGAACATTTTAGTCGCTCTAAATGTCCTTTTTAAAGTCTTTTGTGTCGGAAAAGAATCAGGAAAGTGGTTTGGACATCACAGGAGTCGAATCTGACGAAAGAAGCATTTTGGCCTTTAAGTTAACTGGATGAAATGGGCATATCAAATAAAGATCTAGCTGAGCAGAAGATGTTGTGCCCACAGTACTTGCGCAGATTCAGAAGAGACAGTGAAGAAGGCATTCGCCGAAATTGCGGGATTTGATTGGCTGGAGATAAAGATGGCCGATCTGATCAATTCTGAAGGGAGTTGGAGCGGATAACGGCTCCTAATGGATCAGCATGCAAGGAAGAGATGGCATCCTTAAAATATCGGGATCAACCCAACAACCTTCAAGATAAAGCTTATCCAGCCAGAGTCCAACGGGGCACACTGAATCTGCCAGATGGTTGAAGATCCCTATTTTTGAGGATTTTATTTAATCATTGTACTCCTATAAATACTAGTTTGATAGGTTAGAAAAGACACAATTTTCATAACTTATAATTCCGCACTTTTATTTTCGTGTTTAGGTTAGTTTCAATGTTGTTTCGGCAACAAGACAATCTGGGGCCTTATGCTCGCAGGGATTAGGATTTATATTTAATTAATGTTGTTTACGTTCGGCGTTGGTGTTGGACGAGTTTTTATTCAATTCTAGTAAGTTTTTCCTATTTATCATCTCTTTATTTTCTGTAATTACAATTCCATCTAGCATGAGTAGCTAGATTTATATTCCGGGTTGAACAAGGATGAAGATTAACACACAATTAAAACTGGTGAGGCCGTGTAGGCATTTTTTCTGCCGAGTTTTGTTCCTATGCTAGAAAAAAGCGTGTTTAATATGACTAATGTGGCTGATAATTCTTTAGTCATAATGGACATTCTAAAGCTAAAAGAATTAATGAATCGTGATTGTGTGTTAATTCGATAGTAGTTGGGAACTTGGTGAGTTGTTGTGTGCACACAAGGAATCAGTAAACACAATAAACTTGGGTTCGTCTAGAGGCTATTAATTCTTAATTTTCTTAATCAGTATTCTTAATTTAGCTTATTAATGTTGGTCTTAATCTTAATCTATATATTATCTAAAAGTAAGATAGTTATCAGAAATAGAAATAACAATTTTTCCCGCCCAAATCACTATTCCTAATGGAGCAGTTAATATTTTCTCTTAATATATAGATTACGTATGTATAATTTAGTGATAGATATTAGGATAGATAACTTTCATTATATATATACATAGACACCATATCTATTTATACTAATTGAGAAACTAATATTTTCTCTTAATATATAGATTACGTACATATAATATTAGTGATAGATATTATGATAGATAAATTTCATTATATATATACATAGACACCATATCTATTTATATTAGAAATTAATATATGAATATTGATATTAGGGATGAACAACTCTCAACCGTGAAATATTAATATTAATATTAGGAATTTGTGTATATATTTATATTATATATGGATAAATTTGATTATATACACACACACACACCATATCTATTTATATTAGAAATTAATATATGAAATATTAAATGAGAATGGTATTTAGGACCTGATATTGGGTTGAGGATATATAAATCACATATAATGAACCTAATCTAATTAAATATTCTCCTTAAAAATTCTACTGATAATACACGCACTTCATGAAATGAATTTTTTTAATTCATTTATAAAATCTACAATATCTGAATGTGAATGTTGTATAATCATCTCCACATTAATAAGATATTCCCCGCAATATTATCTAATGATATCTATTAATATACTAGTGATATGTATAATGTATAATATAATATATATGAATATATCCTCATTAATTTCCACACGTTAAAGATATATTATCACATATATTTTTGAGATTTGTGTGCATATATAAACCATATATAATGGAACAAATCCAATTCATCAAAAAATTCAATTCATACCATAAATATTTTTTTTCGTACGATTTTATAAATAGATCCGTATGCTACGCATACAAATCAAACGCTCTATTGCATTTTACAAGAAATTAATTCATTCCAAATCATAACTTCGTGTCTCCATTTTTCAATTTAGTTACTTTTACAAGAAATTAATTCATTCCATATCATAACTTCGTGTCTCTATTTTTCAATTTAGTTGAGAGGGTTAGGGAAACCGGTCATTCCATATATTAATTGATATTGAAACTTAGGTTGTTCGTATGTACGAACAACCACCGTATGGAAGATCGCATGCTAAACCAACTCTCGAGATAATTCTCCATGATCGTGTCGGTGACCATATATGATCGTGTCGGTGACCATATACACGGTACCATGAGGAAGTCAGATCTCGAGCGGTTTAATATCGAATTTGTGGAAGGCGGTTTATACGCTTTTCAATTTTTCGATATACAAGGTAATATGATGAAATATAGAACAACCCAACATTTGTTCAAATTCATTTTTTCTTCCTATACGAAAGTTATCCCCAACATTTGTTCCAATTATGAGATTTCACATCTTTACAAGAGTTGGTCCATTTGATGAGGGTTTGCTTTTTGGTATTAACTACACTTAATATTACAATTTCAGTTTATATTGTTTATATTTTTTTGTTTTACTAATATATATAATTTTTTATCATAACATACATTATTGGAAAAGTTGAAAAGCACTCTAAACCCCGAGAAATACAACGTAACGGACGCCCTACCAATTCATGATTTATATTGAAGATGTAAATTATACTTCAATTCATGATTTATATTTTACACTATGCATGAGTTTTGTTTCAGTACGATAATTGAAGCAATATTTTTTTATTGTGATCATATTTTAATAAAATTTTAAATGTGTACCCTACTCTCCGTGCATCGAACGGGTGCAATACTAGTATATATAAAAATAAGAAAGTATGTCATTAATAGAAACTTAGTTTTTACCGCAAAAATCACTTACTACATTTAGTAAGTTTATTCTTATGTAACAATTTAATTTAATTGTATACTAATTGATTAATCATTAATCATACTTAATCTTAATATTAATATACAGGGGCGGTTTTGAGGGTATGCGGGGTGGGCGACCGCACAGGGCCCCAAAAAATCGAGGGTCCCCAAATATATATAGGTCCATATATGTATATATAGATAAACAGTTGAAAATATTATCAATTAATCATTCAGCTCACTGGAAAATCGCTTTCTTCAAGTTTCTTGGCGCTACACTGATGCGGGTTCAATTCTTGCGTGTAACATTTTTTTTTACTGCTTGCGCTTGGGGCCCTTGACATAATTCCCTTTTTAACAAGTAGGACCCGCCTATATTAATCGATTGGTTTTTTTTAATTAAGCCTCGATTCTTTTAATATCTTCATAAAATGCAATTTTCAGAAAATGCAATTTTTAAAATTAATCAAGGATAATTTAATATTAATCGATGACAAATTAATTGATTAGTTTTTTTTGAATTTTTTTTAAATTAATTGATTAATTTTTTTTGAATTAATCGATTAGTGCCTCGATTATGATTAAATTAATCGAGGAAGGCCTCGATTAGTTTTTTTTAATTAATCAAGGCTTGCCTCGATTATGATTAAATTAATCGAGGAAGGCCTCGATTAGTTTTTTTTTAATTAATCGAGGCAAGCCTCGATTAATATTAAATTAATCGAGGAAGGCTTCGATTCATTTTTTTTAAATTAATCGAGGCTAGTATTAAATTAATTATTTTTTTTAATTAATCGAGGCAATTAGTATTAAATTAATTGAGCGATTAGTTTTTTTTTAAAATTAATCAAGGCTTCCTCGATTAGTATTAAATTAAGCCTCGATTGTTTTTTTAATTATGCCTCAATTAGTATTAAATTAGTTTTTTTTTAAAATTAATCGAGGCAATTAGTATTAAATTAATCGAGCGATGCGTTTTTTTTAAATTAATCGAGGCTTCCTCGATTAGTATTTAATTAAACCTCGATTATTTTTAAACATTCCTTGATTAAGATTAACTGAATATTCCTCGATTAATTCTAAACATGAATAATTATGAAATTATGAATTAGCCTCGATTAATTATGAAATTATGAATTAGCCTTGATTAATTATGAAATATAATTAGGCTTGATTAATTAGCATAATAAGTCACGATTACATTTTAACATGCCTCGATTAATCTATGAGAGCCTTGACTAAATTCAAAAGCATCAATTAACATAATACAAGACTCGATTAACATAATATTCCAAGATTAACATAATAAGCCACAAATCTTTTCCAAAAATCAAGCCTTCACTAACATAAACAACCACGACATAATATTCCAGGATTAACATAATAAACCACAAATCTTTTCCAAAAATCAAGCTTCGATTAACATAAACTAACCACGACTAATTTCTAAACTAATCGATGCTTAAATTAAACAACCAGTTTGAAGAGAAGCATATTTGAGAAGATGACGTCTCCGGTCGATCAATGGGTCCTCGCTCCATCTCTGGGGCCGGCAACGGTGAGTCTTCTATCCGTTTTTTTTTTTGGCAAGAACGGTCTTCAACCCGCAAGATCTCCAACACCGTGAGTTGGAGAAAGTAGATTTGCAAGAAAGGTGAGTTTTAATCGAGGCGGCTGCATTTTTTTTTCTATTTTAATCGAGTTGGAGAGAGTAGATCCGTTAGGTTTTGAAACTTTTAATCGAAATGGAGAAGAGAGAGAGAACGTGGGGGGTTGGTGGTTGTTGGAAGAATTTATTCCCTTGCATGCAGTGGTGTCAGTTTTTTATAAACTCTGTCAGATATCTTGTACAAAATAACTACAAATTATCAAAAAAACCCATGGCTTCTAAATGTTGTTGTTTGTTCCCCCTGTTATTTACTTTTGTCGAGAAATATTTTTCACCCATCAACAAATCTCTCATATTCTTCATAGTCTACACACGATTATTTCGCTGACGAAAATTCCAATTCATGCTTCTTTCATATTTGCTTCAACTTTTTTTTTTAACATTTTTAGTGCTCATGTTCTCAATTACTCACCCAATTAATTTGTGCAGTTAGTTTTTTTAGACAAAATTTGCCTGCAAAAGATGTTTTCCCCCACAAATGGAAAATAAGATGGTAGACGAGTTCCGCCATTGAATGCAATTTTCAGTGTGAGGTGAGATTTCTTTAATAAATAAATGGTGAGTGAGATTTATTTAATTTTATTAATCTTTCAATTTGTATTATTATGTGTTAGTTTTATAAATAGGGACATGAGTCTGCCATCAACTATCATTTACAATGGTTGGACTCAAACCTACTTGCAGAGACTGCTAATGGAATCGACGACAAGATAAAGGTTTCTCTCTCTGAAATGTAAATTAATTAATCAATTTAATTAATTAATTATTATTTATAATTAATTAAAAATATAAATTATAATTAAAAAGATATAATTTATAATATGTGCAACGCACAGGGGATTTGCTAGTTTTTGTTATTTTTGAACATAGCTATGTAAACATTAACCAACATAAATTATAGTTATATAGACTGTATACTATAATATAAATAGTATAGATAACTAAGGGTTCAATATTAACTGAATAACATTATTGCTAACTACTGAGAAATAAGAATATTATTACTCTTGACCATTTGATTTCTTAATTTTGATAAGAAATTTTTGAGAAATTATTATATTTTTAATATCATTTATTTCACTTCATATTTCAAATAGAATTTAATGAATTGAGAATTATTATTTTGTCAATATTTGTCTTAATTTTTGTTAATTTTTATTTTTCCTTTTATTGACATGCATATTTTTAACTAACATCGACTATATACTAGAATATAATATTGATAGATAGACGATGGTACATATAACTGAGAATTTAAGATTAATGTCCTCTTGGGGATGACCTTGGAGTGGTGGTTATCTTGAGGTCAAAGGTCTCAAGTTCGAATCCCACCACGAGCAAACACAACACCAATAGTTGTGAGTCAGTCACACCTAGCTTGCCAAGTGCGGGTTACCTCCCTGTATGGATTGCAGGCTATTACACAGGTGCAGGTTTACCCAGTGCGCACTTTGGTAGCGGCTACGGGTTACCCTCGACATAAAAAAAAAGATTAATTATATAATATTAGTGCAAAGAATATTGTTAGTTATGAACACTTGATTACTTTATTTTTGTTAATTTTCCTTTTCTTGTATTACTCCGTTACTTTCAATAATATTAGTTTAATATCAATGCCTTCATCTCCTGTATTATTAATATTTAATGATGAGTAGTGATGAAATTGTCAATATATTTTTTAATTCTTTTGTTCCTTTATTACTTTACATATATTATAAATTTATAATTTATAAGTTATAACTAATAATCTAAGATGACTATAATCTATACATTATATACTATATATTGTTAATTTTTTAAAATTTCTCTTATTACTCATCTATTATTGTGTTAAGCATTCGATTTCTTAATTTCGATAATATTAAAATAATATTGTTAATTTCATTTCATATTCATTATTTAATGAATTCTGATTTGTAAATTATTATTTAGTAAATATTAGTCTTAATTTCCTTTATTGCTTAATTAGTACCATTCAATTTCTTAATTTCAATAATATTAATTTGATATCATTTCATGTTTCATATTATTATATATCATACTAATATACAATGTAAAATATATAATATGTATATATATAGTTCATTAGTTTGTGTGTTTATGTATATAATTGTTACTCTTCAATCTTGATAATTGATTTATTAACTTTTACAATGTTAGTTTAATAGTTAACTAGTATAGCACCTGTGCGATGCACATGAGATGCTATTAAAAAAATATTTATGTACAATAATAAAATTATATTCAATCATGAATTTCGAATATAATTATATGAATTATATCGTTTGAATTATAAATTACTTAAAAAAAATAAAATAAAAATAAAAAATCCCCTTCTTCCCCCCCCCCCCATGACCGCACCCACCACATTGTCCCTACAATTGCTCTCTCCTTTCCCTCCATTTATGCTAATCTCCATTTCTCTCATCTTCATCTATTTATTTTATTTGTAAGAATTGCCTATGAAATCAAATGTGTGTATTGATTTCATATATTTTTGGGACTAAAAAATTGATTTCGTTAACTTCTCCAATCATAGGATTTGCCGCATTAATGTTTGGAGAAATACATATATCTGATTGAGGGGTTGAAATTTGGAACATGGTGTTAATGATATTACTTTAAAATTTGGTGACATTGAAGGATTTGTCATAATATTTTATAAATTTGAAAAAGGGTTTTGTCAGAGTTGGAACACAATGTTGACGGCAACTACGTCCTTCTCTATTTTATTTTGAAAAAAAATAATTAATGGGGAAGAAAAACGAAGACGACAAGTCAGGAAGAAATGTGATGGCGACAGAGGGCGGTAGGTATGTAGTATGGAGGGGAGAGAGTGAGAGTGGAGAATAATTTTTTTAATTTCTTTTGATTTTTTTAATTTATTTTCATAATGAAAGGATATAAATGACTTTTATTGTGGTATGTAAAGAAAAAATGTGAAAATATGAAAAATATGTGTGGTGTATGAAATAAATGTGGTATATAAAGAAAAAAATGGTAGTGTATTTAAAAACACCCTTAATCAATTAAAGAGTATAAAATTTAAATCAATATTTTAAAAATATTTCATTTGAACTATTTAATATATATAATTCAATTCAAATATATAAATATAAAATATATTAAATATTCAATATTAAAATGATAATATCAAATATCTAAATATTAGACCTGATCTCAACTTAGAGATCAACAAATGTGGAAATATCATTGTTGTGACTCACAATTTATAATTTATTCATGCATAACAATATTTGTAAGTTTTTTTACGTGTGATGATTTTTGTTTGAAAAACTAAAACTATAAGCTTTACCTATTTAATTTATATATATATATATATATATATATAATTCATTACATAAACATATTTAACAATTAATTGCAAAGTTCTATTAATACATTTTTTTATTCAAAAATTTAAGTAGATTTAATTTAAAATTCTCGTTGTATATCTTGATTAATACATTTAATTTGAAAATTTAAATATATTTAATTGAAATTTTGATGTGGATCTGGATTTATTTAATATATTTAATCAACTTAAAATTTTAAAATATTTTAAATTAATATATTAGAACATTCACTCGTAACACTTAAAATAATGATAATTAATATAAACTTATGGTCCATCATAAAGAAAAAATAGGTGTTTAGAAAATTCACATATAATCAACAATTTAAAGGCCACATAATTTTTTTCATTGGATGAACAAAATAATTTTTGATAAAAAATAGTATTTTTGCAAAATAAAAAAATATAATATTGAAATTATAGTATTGAATGACTATATAATATAAATATTAATTAATTAATAACTATTATACTTTTATTTATAGAAAGTGCATTTAGGCGGGAAAACTTATTATTACTATTTATAGTGACTATCTTACTTTTAAATATAATATAGATACCGTTAATTTCATTATAATTATATTTTTAATGAGTATTAATTTGACAAAAGTTACAACATAACTAAATAATATTTTAAAAATTATAAAAACAATGTGTTTCGAGTTCTAAATCGAAGCTCGAGCTCAGTCTGTTAAAAAGCTTGACAATCTCACGAGCCGAGTTAGCCTGAGACCTCGATGAGCCAAGTTCGAGCTCAACTTGAGTAATGGCAAGCTCGTATAGTAAGCTCGAGCTCGACTCGTTTAATAAACAAATCAATTTTGAGCAAATTTTTTTCGAACTTGATATCTGAATATCTTGTGAGTAGTTTGGCTCATTTACAGTCGTAGTAAATTATTGACCGATGCATTAATTTTTCCCCAAATGAAGTAATAATAATTATAATTATTTGATTGCATCTTTTAGATTCAGAAATGTAAATTAATTTTGACATCTTATATAAAACATGTCGACCACATAATTTTTATTGTTGACGCATTAGTTCGCTCCAATTATAAATATACATAGTCAACCAACAAGAAAGTATTCCAATTCACATTTTTTATTTTTAGTTAATATGGATGCCATGTTAATATTCTAACACGAACTATATAATTATTTATAACGGATGCTTAATGCTAAGATAAACTGAAATTAAATAGGGCACCATAATTAGCATTTTTTCCGCGGCAAACATAATTTCCACTATGATTTACGAGTATTGACTGACCCATATTCCCAGCTGGAAAAAAAAAAAAAAAAAAACTTCCTGCGCAAAGCTGACAATGACATGGAGTAAATTGTGGTCTTAAATTTCATATGAAAGATGTAACGGCGACAAAACGTCCGTCGAGGCCTTCGTGTGAACGCCTCATTTGTAAACCGAACCGGAGTTTATTTCCTAGATCGAGTCAGTCTGAAACTTTTGACTTTTCAGACCAAAACTTTACACATGGCAGCATCTGGGGGCGTCAATGCATTGGAGGTGGGTGTAGTATCGAAAAGCCCATCTATGTGGGAATGATGATTCGTAATAGTGAAATATACTCATTATGGGATTTGAAATTAATTAATGTAACGACCCGTTTCTCAAAAAAAATCATTTTTAAATATAATCTTTTGATGTTATCGTTACGATTGATTTAATATTTGATATATTATATTTATTTTAGTCATCCCGCCTGCAGAGAAAAAAAGAAGATAATATCAAAAATTCATAGTATGGAAGTTCAGTAATTTATGCTGCCAAATTCCATAAAAAAAAAATATTCAAATAATAATAATAATAATAATAATAATAATAATAATAATAATACAATTAATTCTAGCTTCTTTTGTCCCTCAATGTCACGTTTTAACAACTGCAATGCAGTTTTATTTTCGAAACAATCATTTATCAAGAAAACCACTCTTCATTCAAAGATTAAACAATTCCTTTTCACATATATCTCAAATGCAAAACTTTCATTCATCTCTTTTGAAACGTAAAGATTCATCAAAAAATACAATGAAGAGCAGAGACTAGAAATTCCATACTAAGTTTTAATATCAACAATCTGGAATCAGTGTATTTACTCAACAAAAATATCTTTATAATTTCTTAATCTCCTGCATTTTTAAACTTTTGTTTTACCCCTTTACATTACCATACACAGAATAAATGCAGCAACCGAAAGTGTTAATTAGAGTAGCAAATTTCAGTCACTCTTGAAAGTGGTAATTCTTCAACCCCATATCCTAAGTATCTGATTTTTCTTATATTTTAGTGTGATTAATTTAATTTTGGATTATCTCTGAATTTTTCAGCTAAAAATATTAAATTGAAATCAAAAGACTTTGTTCTATATTTTTATCTTGAATTGAATCACGTTATCTGTTTATCTTTCAATTACAAGTCATTTTTGAGAAGCCTAGAATATTTATGATTTGAAATATCAATTCCTACTGTGCTTGTAATTTCACTCATCTTTCTCTAAATTTATGATAAAACCGAGGCTTAACTAACCTTTTAACTTTAGGATATTGTTTTCCTAGTTCAATATTAGTAGTTTAAAAATACGTATTCTCTAATTTAGCCCAAACCATTATTGAATATTATCAAACTTATTAATCTACAATTGGTCAGGTTTTATAATAAAAAAGAATAAACTAATCTTCTGATGATTAAATTTTATAATTGATTGATAATTTAGCCCTTTAAATATATAAATTCCAATAGACTGATTTAGTTCTCTAAAATATTTAATTATATTCTCTACTAGGTGAAGGCGAATTAGTTTCTGCAAGTCTTTAATATTTTGCATTGAAAAGCCGAGTCAAAGGTCTTCAAAGTAAAGGTAGGGAATTTTATACGCACGTGGTTATTTATTATCCATTATATATTGATCTTGTGATTTATTGTTCGACTGAATCTTTATGTGAAAGTTAAAGTTAAAGTATGCCAGGGACCGCTCATAGGTCCGGGACCGTAAAAGTTGTCTTTGGGTCGCCCACCGTGCATGTGTATATGCATATACTTGTTCAGAGACCGTTAATAGGTCTGAGGCCGTTATAAGTTGCATTTGGGCTGACTCCCCACTGTTCAAACCATTATTATATTGACATGACATGAATGTCTGAATATGAGTTACTCATTTAATATGTTTTGGATAATGCGTATTCTCCACTGAGTGTATTCATTATACTCATCCCTTCATTATAACATTTCAGATTGAGGAGTTCGATGATGGCAGTGAGGAGATGGATGATGGTTAAGTTTTTATTTAAATATTTAAGTTACTAAACTCATTTGACTACTAAACTTAGGTTGATATTTCAGTTGGAGTGTGTGTTTCTTACTTTAAAAATATTTAGAAGTTTGAACTATTTAAAATCGCTTCCGCACTATGTTATATGAATTATTATGTAAGTTTCTTAAATAGAAGTTTATTTATGTATTATTATGATTTTCTAGTATTAGTTTTATTCCATATTTGAGAAAATGTTTTAAATTCTCTTTCATGCATTATTTTATATGTTAGTTTTTATAAAATAAATAGCATTCTAGATTTATAAAAATGGGGTGTTACAATTAATATGGCAATTGTGATTCTATTCACATTTTACTTCTACATGCCAATTACCAGTTGTGAATAGTATAAATTAATAATTAAATATGAATGAAATGTTATTTCCTATATATTGTAGCACCCCGATCCCGAAAGATCGTGAAAATGGACACCATGGGGGTGGGAATTAAGAAGTGGGAAAGAAATGGGGTAATTAAATTAATGACGGGGTGTTAATCCAAAAGGATTAATGTTTGGAATAAAATTTAACAACCGAGTATGGCAAACATAGGTTATGCGTTCCGGAAAATTAGACAACATAACCTCTGTAACTAGAGCGAATTCCCGTTTATAACGGCTTATAAGAGAAGAATGGAGGCTGTAACAATTCAATAAGCCATTTCATAGGTCAAACGAAAACAAATAAACAGATAGTCACATATGCAGTTTTAGCAAAGCAGAGCTTAATAACTCGAAAGATACAATTTGCAAAGATAGTATAGTATAACCCACCTTTCTCAGGATTCTGAAAAGCTAACTCCTGAAGAATCAACCCTGATACTCTTTCTCTAGCTGAGCTGGTACTACAGAAGGTAAACTTTAACTTAGGATAAACGCTATACTTCCGGAAATTAATCTACTATAAGCGGAGCTATAATTAATTCTATTCTATTCTAAAATAAATTGTGCGACTCTAGAGATCTCAAATAATTTCGACGAAGAAGGAAATAAATTCCAAAACGTTATTCTTGCTTTATTGGGATCAACTGATTTGACAGATGCCTCTTTCCAAAACTTTTCATTTATCCAAAGTTTACCAGATCTACACCACGACACATTTTAACCGCTCGAAAATTACGAAAATATTCAGGGATGATACTATACATGCCAAGAGTAAAGAATGAGAATTTTAGAATTTTTCGATAACACATGCTCCCGGTATAAAAATAATTGTCTACTTTAAATAATCGAAACTATTCAAAACTCGCAACGAGATCGCGAAACTTGGCAGGCTTATAGGAAATAATATTTGGAGCAACTTTTGAGAAGAAGCTTTTTCGATTTGACTACCCGAAATAGGCGAAAATTGGTGATTACCGAAACTGATCGGTGCCGGTAGCAATTTCTGTTTTCCGGTGATTTCGCCAGTTTTCGGCCATCGGATGAAAAAGTGTTCAACATACGAAACGTAGAGAACTTCAAGACACACAACATACTAAAATTTCAGCTTCAACAGAGAAGAAACGAACCGAAATGAGGCATCGAAAGGCAGCAGCTGCGCGGGGCCGATGGGCTGGCCGGCGGCGGCGGCTGCTCCGGCAGTCTGCTGCCGGCGGGCGGCGGCTGCTGGGGTGGCTCCTCCCGTGCTCCCTCAACCCGAACTCGCCCTGCCTCGAATTTCTCTAGAAGCTGCTCGGTGTTTCGATTTTGAAAATGAATGAAAAAAATGAAACCTTAACCTTCTATTTATAGAGAAAAAGTAATAGGATAATTACGAATTAAAGAAAGATGATAATGATGGTAAAAGAATAGGATAATTATGAATAAGATAATCTTTTGAAAAAGAAATTGGATAATGACGGATGTACCTTTTTTTATTAAATCTATTATTTTCCAACTTAAAGTTGTGTCAAGAGTTCATTTGAACTCGAAATAGGAAAATTCAAAGTTTGGCACGATGCTCGAAACTTTTTCTATCAACCCGAGAAAAATATTATAACATATTTTTAAAGCAATTTTTTGACCAAATTAAATTTAACAGATATCTTTGGCCGCGATTTTCCTTTATTTGAATCCTTTAAGGACCCAACTTATTTTCTAAATTACCAGAGGGTAACATAAGTTGAATTAAACCTACTTAAAATATTTCGAGGTATTACATTCTACCCCACTTAAATAAATTTCGTCCCGAAATTTCCATATCTTGAGAAGAAGTATCAAAGTACATTCTCAGAGTTCAAAACCTCAATTTTTGTACTTGCTGCCTGGAATTGATAAGGGTCTCCTATTCTTTAGGTCGATTCTCAACTTTTAGCCTTCTTTCCGCTTTCTTCTTGGTTAAATACTTCTTTGAAGAGTCTATACTCGCTCTTCTTTTCCACGCTGATTTATCTTTCAGAAAGCCTAAACATTCTCCATCTTTCTCTATCTTTTATGAGAGTTATCACAATGCACCGACTTCATATAATCTCCTCATGGTTCGAATGAGGACTCCCTTGGATGGTTGGATTACAAATTCTATCAGGTTCGAACTGTGTTTTATCTCTTTTCTTAAAATCTTGAGATTCGACGTTCACGTCTTCTTGAAGCGTGCTTGAATCGTATTTCCGATGCAACTTAGTCTTATTTTCCTCATTATACTCTTCTCTTTCTTTAAAGTGGTAGTCCGACTGTCTAGCTCCCGCTAGTGATCACCTTCGCTTGCATGCATAATAAGAATCGCACGTCTAGACTTTAACTGTAAGCTCGAAACTTGCTTGTTGACATCCATTGATCATCTTAAATGTTACGAACTAAGAAATTACTTTAGAAATGTACTTTCGACTTTGGAGAACACTAACTGGTACTACTTCAGTTCCATTCGTCATTATGTAATACTATCATCCGTTCTCCTGACAATATACTTAAATGAATACTTCTATAAGCTCTCTCTTCTATTTGAAGACTCACACTTAAGTTCTATGAGTGAGATTAAAATAAATCAAACACCTCTGAGTGAGAACTTTATCTGATCAACAAAAGCTGGAAGAGAGGTAACACTAGGTTATTTATACCAAAAATATTACCTTTTTAGAGGATTTATAACTCGAAGGGTTCTCACATTTTACAAAGATATATGAGAATAACAAAAAAAATCAACGCTTAAGAGTTGAGAACCGTGCTGAAATATTTTCATAAAGGCGTCAGCATAGCCTAACAAGTAAATGCCATTGCTGATTCTTGATGATCAAAGAAGTATCATCCAAAAGATTTCAAATTATCCAAGAGGATAAAATCAACGAATCCCAAATGGTATAAATGGTATAAATGGAGAATTCAAATGATATGAAGCTGTTGAAGGGAAATTGATTAAATTAATAAGAGAATAAATCGATTTCAAAAGAGAATGAATAAATCGATTCTATTGACACAAGAATGAATAAATAGACTCATCAAAACTTCATATCATAATGAAACTCTCAATCTATCGAACACTAGGTCTATCTTCTTAACGATCTTCTTCGGGTTCTTCTTCCTTCTTTCTTGAGCTTCACGCATCTTGTTTTTTTTTACGAGGTTGCTACGATAAAGCACGAGTCGGCTAGACTTTTCACTGGCTGGAAAAACGACGTATCGGGAATCATTTTCTACCCATCGGAAGGATACGAGAGAACGACTTGATCTATGATACCTCCTAGACTTAAAATAATTTGACTTAACTTCTCCTGAAAGCTGAGTAGAACACCGGCAAACATATCTTTAAATTAATTTGGTAGCAATCATGACGACCATCTTTACCCTCATTCTAAAAATTGATCTAAAACAAGCTACAAATCTTGGGAATGAAATACGCCAGGGCCTCGATTAGCCATCCACTGAGGTGAAGAGCTTTCTCTTGGAGGAACGAATCTTTATTCCATGTAATTACAACAGGATCGTTAAACAAGACTCCTAAGTTGAAAGCTTGCGTAGGGATTTCTTGAACTTGCAATAGATCTACAATCTGATAACGGGCCTATAAATCGATTACTCGTTTCTTTTCTTTTAGTTCGAAGTTAAAGCTTTATAACCTCATCTCCACATGGAGGTATAAAAGAAGTTGATCGGTCTACCTCAATATTTCGCTCAGGTGACAATTCTGATGTTGAACCTTGTTTGTAGTAGCCATCATCGTCTAACATATCTACCCATAAAAATTCACAGTCTCCACATAGATCGTTGACTTATGTTTTTGTTTTCAAAATATTTTATTCCTTAATGTGTCCATCTTCCTAGTAACAACGTAAATTCTTGATCAACTTTAACACAGCTCAATCTGAAAGACTTCTTCTAACCGAATGTTGACCCCCATAGAGTAGGTTATTTCTCCAACGAACTCAAACACCGAATTGATCTTTTTCTTAGTATACGTACAAAATCTCATAATCCGCTCATCATGATATACATGTGGCAGTTATTCTGAGCCGTAAGTTTATGTTCAGTCATCAAAATGAAACGTTTCCTCAGTCAAACTATGTTCTCAACAATCTCATAAGTGTTTACAAATTCAGCCTAAGTTCATCAACTATAGGCTAAGTTCATCTTACGTTCTCACACTTTCAAGTTCTTGTACTCATTCAAGAGTATAAACAATAAACACATTCCGGCTATCAAGGTTTACAGTATGCATTCCGCACGTTCCCAACATCACAAGTATGCACAAGGCATATATAAACAAGTTCATACATATATGTAATCAACATAGTTTTTCGACAGAAACCAGTATGCTCACAGACATATTTCAAAACCAATATGCTATCACCATAGCAACAGAGTACGCAATCAGCGCAGTTAATCAGAATATGCTATCCGCATAATAATCAATCTTTCGAGGAATTCCCGTAAACACGGCGAATCCTAATCTTTAATTTTTATACAAACTTAACATTTCAACAAATAATGTAAACTTTTAAAAAATAAAATTTGCATAAAAACATGCGTACCTTTTAAGCTGTTACGTGAGTGACGAGCTGATGGCTTATATAATATCACACGGAATTTCAATGAAAGACGAAATAAGACCCAGCAGGTCTGCAGAGTTGCAAACCTGCTCTGATACCACTTTGTAGCACCCCGATCCCGAAAGATCGTGAAAATGGACGCCACGGGGGTGGGAATTAAGAAGCGGGAAAGAAATGGGGTAATTAAATTAATGACGGGGTGTTAATCCAAAATGATTAATGTTTGGAATAAAATTTAACAACCGAGTATGCCAAAGATAGGTTATGCATTCCAGAAAATTAGACAGCATAACCTCTGTAACTAGAGCGAATCCCCGTTTATAACGGCTTATAAGAGAAGAATGGAGGCTGTAACAATTCAATAAGCTCTTTCATAGGTCAAACGAAAACAAATAAACAGATACCAACAATCAATAGATCCATTCATAGGCCGACAAAAGAAACAGACACCAATATACTGAACAAATTATGCCCTTCCATAGGCCAAAATGAATGATCAAATAGACATAACGAAAGATGGGCTTCCTCCTCTTGGAATAATTATATAGCTAAGCATATGATACATGTTAACTAGGAAGTCAACAAATGTTCAGAATCAGAGAAGCAGAATCATATCAACAAAATACCAAGATCAGAGTTCTTAGCATTTAACAAAAGAATATCATATATGCGGAAGCTCAATTCTTAACAGAATACTAATAAAAAGAGACGACAACGAAAAAATATGTAAATCATAATAGCCCATATCTCAGCCTCGTCACCTCCACGCTCTAGTCTACTGACCTGAAAATATATGGAAATATTTAGGCTGAGTACTAATGCACTCAGTGGGCGAGTTTTGACAATTCAAGTTATGCAAATCATTTTGTTAAAGTAATCTATCTGTGTTCATGCAGGTAGTGAAGCTTAGGAGGTTTAAAAGTTGGAAGTAACCTAAGTTCACCAAAACATTTTATTGTGAAGCGCTTAAGAGTATAACCCGTCACTGCCCGCAACCCAAACTACATCACCAGCGCATAACGTTGAGTATGACCATTGTATACCCAAAAAGTATAATCAATAAGTGTTTCATTTTAGTCTCACCGACAAGGAGTAGGGCAAGACAAATAATGCATGCATACTGTAGCTACTCACATTGACACAGTGCTGGTATATGAGACTCCGACAACATACAGTAGTACGTAAATATTTAACACAGATAGTCACATATGCAGTTTTAGCAAAGCAGAGTTTAATAACTCGAAAGATACAATTTGCAAAGTTAGTATAGTATAACCCACCTTTCTCGGGATTCTGAAAAGCTAACTCCTGAAGAATCAACCCTGATACTCTTTCTCTAGCTGAGCTGGTACTACAGAAGGTAAACTTTAACTTAGGATAAACGCTATACTTCCGGAAATTAATCTACTATAAGCGGAGCTATAATTAATTCTATTCTATTCTAAAATAGATTGTGCGACTCTAGAGATCTCGAATAATTTCGACGAAGAAGGAAATAAATTCCAAAACGTTATTCTTGCTTTATTGGGATCAACTGATTTGACAGAGGTCTCTTTCCAAAACTTTTCATTTATCCAAAGTTTACCAGATCTACACCACGACACATTTTAACCGCTCGGAAATTACGAAAATATTCAGGGATGATACTATACATGTCAAGAGTAAAGAATGAGAA
Source organism: Perilla frutescens (assembly GCA_026008535.1). NCBI lineage: Eukaryota > Viridiplantae > Streptophyta > Magnoliopsida > Lamiales > Lamiaceae > Perilla > Perilla frutescens. The sequence continues at coordinate 45,952,517 of BRKX01000018.1, forward strand.
TTTTAGAATTTTTCGATAACACATGCTCCCGGTATAAAAATAATTGTCTACTTTAAATAATCGAAACTATTCAAAACTCGCAACGAGATCGCGAAACTTGGCAAGCTTATAGGAAATAATATTTGGAGCAACTTTTGAGAAGAGGCTTTTTCGATTTGACGACCCGAAATAGGCGAAAATTGGTGATTACCAAAACTGATCGGTGCTGGTAGCAGTTTCTGTTTTCCGGTGATTTCTCAGTTTCCGGCCACTGGATGAAAAAGTGTTCAACATACGAAACGTAGAGAACTTCAAGACACACAACATACTAAAATTTCAGCTTCAACAGAGAAGAAACGAACCGAAATGAGGCGTCGGAAGGCAGCTGCGCGGGGGCGATGGGCTGGCAGACGGCGGCGGCTGCTCCGGCGACGGAGGTCGGAATCCGGCGGCGGCTCCGGAAGTCTGCTGCCGGCGGACGGCGGCTGCTGGGGTGGCTCCTCCCGTGCTCCCTCAACCCGAACTCGCCCTACCTCGACTTTCTCTAGAAGTTTCTCGGCGTTTCGATTTTGAAAATGAATGAAAAAAAATGAAACCTTAACCTCCTATTTATAGGGAAAAAGTAATAGGATAATTACGAATTAAAGAAAGAGGATAATGATGGAAAAAGAATAGGATAATTACGAATGAGATAATCTTTTGAAAAAGAAATTGGATAATGACGGATGTATCTTTTTTTATTAAATCTATTATTTTCCAACTTAAAGTTGTGCCAAGAGTTCATTTGAACTCGAAATAGGAAAATTCAAAGTTTGGCACGATGCTCGAAACTTTTTCTATCAACCCGAGAAAAATATTATAACATATTTTTAAAACAATTTTTTAACCAAATTAAATTTAACAGGTTTCTCTGGCCGCGATTTTCCTTTATTTGAATCATTTAAGGACTCAACTTATTTTCTAAATTAACAAAGAGTAACATAAGTTGAATTAAACCTACTTAAAATATTTCGGGGTATTACATATATACATTGTTACTCGTATATAATGGAGAACAAAATGACAAACCCATTTGTTCCCTTATAAATCGAATAATCTTTTTTTGTATCTTTTTAATTAAATAAGATTCAGTAACTAATTTTATCATTACAATATAAATTTTTCCTAACATTATTATATATATTGAGAAAGTTTGATATATATATATATATATATATACAAGTATATATTGAAATATACTTTTTTATTAACTATCTAAATTATATTATTCGATAATTATTAAATTCTATTAATTAATTTAAATAAATTAGTTGAATTGTGTGCAAAACACGATATGTAAGCTAGTTTTGATAAAACCTTATTTTATATAAAAGTTTGAAAAAGAGTATTTTATCTACACACTTCGCATCGGGACTTTAGTAAGTTACGGTTATACATTCTCCTAATGTACATTGAGAAAGAAATTGCCGAGACTTTTTTTATGTCGACTCAATCATAGATGAATTTAAAATAATGAACAAACGTAAAGTACAACTTACGATGCCAAAATTTTAAATAAATATGACTTTATTTTAATTTAAATAAATAGTTGCATATATATATATATATGTATACGTACGTGTGTGTGTGTTTTTCGCCCCCAAATTAAAATTCCTGCATTGCGTCGTCCCTGTTAGTGAGTCAATGTTTTTAAAGAGGAACCTGAAAACAATTTATTGAGTTAGTTGAATGACTCTCTAGGTTTCATACCAGCCAAGAAAATATTTTCTCGAGTCTACTATATATCATTGAATTTAATCCAAGTTTCACTTGGAGATTTGTGATAGTCATAAACACAATAACATATTTAAAAATAATCCATGACACAATTAACAACTATAAGTATAATAGAGTAATCAAATTAATATTAATGAATACCAGAATTCAACTCAAATTAAGTTTACATGTTTTTTAAAATTCATTCAAGATTACCACATCATCATCATATCGATACATTACACCTCAAACAACATTCACACAATGTCTCCACGAAGCGCACTGCATAACGTCAACTTTACATTAATCAAAACAAAGCATACATCAAAGCAATTAAAAACAGAGCCAAGCAAATATATATGGAAAATAGTAAAACACCAGGAAATCAAGCCATTCGGCTGCTTTCTTTTCTGCATGTCTCCTACATGAGCATAACAATAATTTATTCAAGATTTTTTTTATTTGAGTCATGTGAAGAAAGTACGCTGAATTTACATATGCTACCAATATTTAAAATCCATTTCTTTTATATATGGGTGCATTATTGACTTTGGCTTTGAGCAAAAGACTTTGAGCAAAAGAAAGAGGCTGACAAATGTGGGACATTGTTGATCAATTATTGATCTCAATCAGTGGAAATTCTATGTCGCACCCACACGTAGTGTGTCATGTGCCACAATAGACCTAATGTTACACTTTAATGTGTTATAATAGGTCTATTGTGACATATGAAAGTGTCACATTAGCTATTTTGGGGATGCGGCATAGAATTTCCCCTCAACCAGATACTACCTTTCCTTCTCTATTTTTCTTTTTAAATTATGTGTCTTATTTTGTTTCTGTTTTTTTTAAATTAAATAAAAGCGTTTTTTATATATAATCAAAGTCAGAAAAAGAGTATTTTATGTGCACACCTCGCATAGATACTTCAGTAAATCAACGTTTTTAAACACAGCTGAACATCAAACTGATCAATTTATTTGGTTATTGGGTTAAACGGTTAAATTGTTTTGAAAAACAAAATGAATAACCCGTTATATAATATTTATATATATTATACACATATAGATACACATTAAAATATAATAAAAATTAGACAAACTAATATCACAATAAGTATATTATATTGATTTTAAAAATACACCCAATTTATATCAATGCAAAGTAAATAAAATGTTTATCGATAGTTATTCCATAAGGTAAGCAGTTCATAATATAATATTTATAAAAATAAATATTGAACATCAAATACTAATTTATTGGCTAATATATAATTAAATTTCAAATAATTAAATATTGATTTTAATTACAAATAATACTAACATTACTAATCATTATTTCACAAGCCAATGTTTTATAATTTATTTCTTCACTCTCCACTCATTTTAATTAAAATATGTTAAATTAGATAGTATTAAACATTGATTTTAATTAGAATGAAGATTAAGTTGAATATATATGTTATTAATATTCAAATAATAACATAAAATTCTATTGGCACAATTGGTTGAGTACAAAGCTATGGCTACTTTTTTTTTAGACGTGTAGTGGATTTGTGGATGCTATTTGAATTGTTATTGTATTCATACAACCCAACACAAATAAAATAAGTGGGTACGTAGTTACTTTTGGGGATAAAAAAAGTTCAAATATAAAACTTGAAAAAATAAATAAATAGACTAAACAACACTTGGAAGCAAAAATGTAAAAGTTGGTATTGTTTTTAAATACGAACCCGAAATCAATTTATTTTCTTGAGGCTACTATATATATATATATATATATATATATATATATATACCATTGAATTTAATCCAAGTTAACACATGGAGATTTGTGATAGTCACAGACATAATAACATATTGAAAAATAATCCATGACGTACAATTAACAACTATAAGTATAATCGATTAACCAAATCAATGAATACCCGAATTCAAATTAATTAAAGTTTACAATTATTGTTTAAAATCCATTCAAGACTACCACATCACCATCGTATCGAATACGTCACACCTCAAACAGCATCCACACAATGTCTCCAAGAAGCACACCACTTAACGTAATGTCAACTTACATTAATCAAAAGAAAGCATATTCTTTGACAATACAACTCAATAGGTGTACATTTATGAGTTTGATTTTAAAGATTTGAATAGGTGTACATGTATTGTTTATATATTTATATATGTATGACATTTAAAGATGAATCCGCCACTGATTGGGCACGGGGGATCTGATGCGAACCTTATATATATGAGTGCATTAATATTCTTTACTGAAAGTTTTTGCAATAAAACTTTCAAAGGATACATATAACATGTAGAGAGTCCAATATTAATGTGAAAATGGATATGACGAGTGAGGAGAAAACATAATTGTAGATTTTTAAGCATCAAATATATGACCTCGCAAGATTTACTAAGAAAGTTGTAACAACTTCTCATCTCCTTATAAATAATCTAATCATAATTATGCATGACAAATGAGACTATCGATCAAGATTTTCTTTACCTTTTCTCGAGCCAAGTAGTGTTGCTGCACCGTGCCATTCAAATCCTTCAAGCCACAAAAATCTACATTGTCGTTCCGACAAATTTCAAATTTGGTGTTGATAGGAGTGCCGAGGTGAAATCTTTCATATTAGGGCAGCTACGAATAACCGCATTTCCATTCGCAAAAGCTCGCCAATTTTTGATCAACACCACTCACGCCTTTCTCCTCCTCCTCATCACCTTTAATCACTTCGACCAATTCATCACGGTAACGTATTCTCAATACTTTGAGACTGACCAGATTTGTAACAATTGAAGGCTAAAATAAACTCATACTGCCCTCACACCCATAGATTGATAAATTTTCCAATACATTAAAGACGGAAACATCAATTTTATGACCACATGAGAATGGATTCCGACCGGTTAATAATTCCTTGAGGTTGCCGAATGACACCTATAATACATATAATCTACTGATCACTACCTTAATGAAAACAAACATAATACTACCAATATATATAATCATTGAAAAATTAATTAAAAATGTAAATTGAGTTAAAATTATAAATGTGGTACCTACCTTTTCTAGCTCCTTGAAATATAATGGTGTTGAAGAATTAAGAATTTACTTCCTCCTCCTCCTCCTCCATTTCCGGGACCTCTGCACAACCTTTCTTCTCCTCTTGTTTTTTCTGATTACAATATTCATTAATGTGAAAACGGATATATGATGAGTGAGGATCGAAGAAAACATAATTGTAGGCATCAAATATATGATTTGGAAGTTGTAACTTCTCATCTTCTTATAAATAATCTAATCTCATCTTCTAACACGCACCATTTGTTTGGAGCCACGCAAGTAGATACATTTAATTAAGTGAATAAATATAGAATGCTAGTTGTTCTTAATTACCTCAAATTGTCGTTGCACCACGCCATTCAAATCCTTCAAGCCACCAACATCTTTCCAGTTTATTTTGACAACTTCCAATTTTGGTGTACTTAGGAGTCCCAAAGTGAAATATTTCATATCAGGACACTCATAAATATCCACTTTGCTCAATGAAGGGAACTCGACATCAAATTTCCATTCACAAAAGCTCACCAATTCAGGTAAATGATACAGCCAAAGCTCCTGTAATTTAGGAAATAGAAGAGCGGTCCTTTGACCACCACTCACAGCTTTCTCCTCCTCATCATCTTTAATCACTTTTACTATTTCATCACAGCGTACTATACTTAATTCTATAAGACTGACAAGATTTGCAGCAATTGAAGACGTAAATAAACCCTTACTGCCCCCATACATACCGTATATTTGTAACTTTTCTAATCCATTAAAGAATGATACATGAATTTTATGACCACAGAATGGATTCCGATCGGTTTCTAATTCCTTGAGGTTGCCGAATGACACCTGCAATTCAGATAATCATCAATGAAACAAAATACTTCAATTTTTCTCTCAGACCATGCATCAATGAAAACAAAAAATAATACCACCAGTATATATATAATTGTTGAAAAATGAATTAAAATGTAAATTGAGTTAAATTATGATAGTGGCACTTACTTTTTCTAGTTGGCAATAGAGATGCAAAGAATGATGATCATCAATATTGTCTGCATTGTTGGTGCCTCCCAAGTTCTTCTCATTACTTGAAACCATACCTGTCATTTTTGGGCATGCTGTAATAAGCATTTCCCTCAGTAGAGGGAATTCAATGCCTTCAATTCCTTGGCAGAAACTTACCAGATTTGGCAGAAAACTTAACTCAACCTTGTTCAGTTTTGTGAACATTTTTGCTATTCTGGATTCGCTATTGTTTTCATTTTGCTCTTCTTTTTCGTTCCACAAAAACACTTGTTCCATCTTCTTGCAATATTCAATTTTTAGAACTTCGAGCTGTGAAAGGCAATCATTTCCTGCAATTGACAACTGCCCTAGATTGCGTAGGCAGTCACAGCGGCTGATTTCTATGGAAGTGAGGTTGTGGAAAACTGAAACAACATCATTGCTCTTCCATAATTGCTTTAGTGCCCACAAGTCTTTAAGTGATAATTGCTTGAGATTCTGCAAAGAATTGGACGTATAAGGACCATCCAATATCTCTTCTAATTCTGGAAGAAAGTAAAGGTGCAGAAACTCCATGCGCGGAAACACAGCGGCATTATCCATTAATGATGTTCTTCCAATATTCTTTATTGTCCTACAACAACTCACATACAACCACCTTATGTTTTGATTTTTTGCCATGTGCACATTATTTGCACCATCTCCAGATAAATATAGACATTCCGTATCTCTTAGAAGCTGCGTCTCAAGCCAATGTCCTACACAACTTCCTTCCTTCAAGTCTAGATACATTTTTTTGTTGCACGAATAAGCAAAGAACTCATAACCTGACAAAATGTTAAGACGAGTTGTGATGTAAAATCTCTCCAAGTTTGATGAAAGGCGTATGTTTTCCGCCGCTAATGCAGGATCCTCTATCTCAATCTTCAAGCACCTCAAATTAATCAACGACTCCAGTTCTCTCAGTCTTGCATTCCCATTATCTCTTTCTTTGCTATCTGATGCTTCCCATTTCTTGAAGCTATCATCCATCTTCAACTCCTCCCACCGAACTAGAGTTGATATTATTCCTCCACCTATTCTTTCCAGATTTTGACAGCGTGAAAGATCTAATAATTTCAGCCGATTTAATCGCTTCATCTCCAGTGGTAACTCTTTAATCGAATCACAATTATAACAAATGAGAATTTCAAGATTTACCAGTTCCCCAAGAACTGATAATGTCTCCAATTTCCGACATGAATATAACATCAAAGAGCTAAGATTTTTTAGTGACGGTGTTGTTTGTGGCAGTGATGTCAATGAGTACTTCTCCATGCACAACACGCGGAGATCTCTAATCCCTTCAAGAAATGCACTGTTCAATTTGAATTCTTCCTGAATATCTGAATCACCAGTACTCAACAAGAGAAGACGTAAGTTTGTAGGAACCTTAGTTCTTTCTCTGACTTGCTCAAAAGAAGAAGAAATCCAAGTGCAATCATTATGACCAATATATCCTTTCTGTTTCGCAATCAATATGCAAACATCACGAACTACATCATGCATTCGAACATAATGATCTCCAAACTCACTATCTAACAGCAAAGACCGACTTTTAAGCATCTTAGTCAATGCACAAATCCTATTTCTAGCTTCTTCCAAATTTCTGATTCCTCCTTCAAATATGCCTAATCCCATACAGAAACAAGTGAGATACTCTGTATGAATATCAACATCTTCATCAAACAAACAACAAAGCAAAAATATGGATTTGGCATGCTTAGAGCCCAAAGCATCATAACTTAATTTTAGGAGATTATAAACTTCTGCAATAACTTGTGGGATATCTGGATCAGATTGTGTCAATTGACGTAGTGCATCTTTCCAAATAGACGCATTCTTCTCATCTTTCAGTGCCGCACCAACAGTTATAAGGGCGATCGGTAATCCTTTGCACTCTTCTACAACTTGTTTTGCTAAACAGTTCAACTTAGTATCATCCGCAAACACTTTCATTCCAAAAATCTTTTGAACATTCATTGCACGCAAAACATCACTATTTCGAGATGTTAATAGGATTGTGCAGCCTTTGCAACCACAAGGTATTCCTAAATCCTCTAACGCGAGTTTTTCCCAAACATCATCTAACACTAGGAGAATTCTCTTAGTGCCTTCAGTTAGTCTCTTATGTAACGCTTGTACTCTATTAGCGATCGAAGCTTCCTCTTTGAGATTCTTCAAACCCAATGGTTCGCCAATCTCAACCTGAATTTTCAACTTGTCTACTGTTTGGCTGACCACTGCCATCACAACTTCTTCGAATACATGCTCCTTCAATACTTTGTTCATGATCATTTTGGCCATTGTAGTCTTTCCTAGACCTCCCATTCCACATATGCCTATCATATTCACATCTCTACCTCTCAAACTAGTCATGATATCTTCTTCAATTTGTTTTCTGGACTTGAAGTCAAATGTGGTTCCTAATGGAACTGCTTCCATTGCTGCTGAAGTTCCTGAGTGGGATATAACAACAAACTTGCACTGGCCTCGAAGCTCTATCACTTGATCAGTTGTTTTCTTAGCTCTCTTGCTAAGAGAAAAACGATCTCTAAGCTTAAAACAACCACTTTCTACATCTGGAACTTCATCCAAAATTGTATTCTTTAGTTCTTTGATGTCATTAGACTTTTTTATCCAAGACTCAACTTCAGGGACAATAACTTGTACATTATCTCTTTCTCTATCGACTTGCTCCTGCAGCCCTGCTGTTGCATTTTCTAGCTCTTCAGCTTCACATTTGAGAGTAGCAATGTTAGTAGTGAAGCAACAGAGGTAGTTGAATTGGCATATGATTGGTTTAGCAACCCATTTCACTACTTCTATTGCGGGTCCAACAAAACTTGCCGCAATTTCTGCCATTTCCTGCAAGTCATTTTTGTTTCAAATTAACAAGAAAGTGTTAAACAGCTCCACAAAGGGGATATACAGGTTACATATACAGAGAAAGTCTTAACAATTTTCTACACTCAACCAACCAGTAGATTAAACATTTATAATTTTATAGATGGAGGTATTTAAAAAATAAAAGTAAAAATTCACATGCCCAAACAGTATATTAAACATTTATTATTCCATTAAACCAAGAAAACAAGTCGATATACTGTATATTCTTACCAAATTAATTCCTACTTGAAGTGGATAGGAGCAGACTAGATGACTAGATCTGACCAAAAGTGGAAAAGAAAGAGAGTCGTAAATATTATGTATTAATCAATTCGAGCACACAGTTGACAAACAAGAAAAACTGAGTTTCTGCCAAGAATTTAATGCAACAAAACAAAAGAAATATCTGTGTAGTTTCAAAAAAATGAGAATCTATATATTCTCACACATAGTACACACAGTAGCAGAAGGCAAATCAACTATATATGTTGAACAATATTAAGAAATCACAAACATTACAAGAGATTTATGCAAACTACGACAGCTACACGAAACACACAGACGTACCTTAGCTTAGAAGGCCGGAGAGGTGGCTGATCTGATCTCAAATGGAATTCTGATGAACTATATTACTATTAATTACATATATATATGATGTTCTTCCTTCTGCTCTCTCTGCACTTTTTTTTGCTTTATTTTTTGCAGTATAAATATTGACAGTGACTTTGACCAAAAACAGACAAATGTGGAGCTCATAGTGAGAGTTATGTTGTTGCTGGAACAAATTTTTTAATCACCATTTTTTTCTCAATAATATTTAATTTGTTGTAGAGGGATCAAGGATGAAAATATCGCTATCGCAACATATATCGCAATTTCAATTTTACGGATATATCGACGGATATATCGATATCGCAGAAAATTGAAAAAAATGACGGAAATCATATTAAAATCTTGGAAATTTAGCATGAAATTTTAGGAACTATTATGACATATTATTATGCACATATTCCACTAATTTTTTTGATAGAATTGTATTTTGAAAGCAAATATATGAATAATACATTATATAAATACCGTCTGAGACAATATATTTGATAAAATAATACATAATACAATATAAAATGACTAAATAAACATTATAAAGTACAATTAATACAAAAATGAGGATCTATGAGGTTCAAATATAGTAGATGGAATGCCATTTTGTTCTAAACAATATTGGTACCAACTTATCACGTTCGAGTAATTATTGATATAATTATGCACATTCGCTTGATATGTTTCTTGATTTCTTCCAACAGCTTCACCATGAATTGGATAATGTCCACTAACCCAATTATTTTGTTGATACACATTTTGAGTAGTCCAATCAATTTGTAAACTCCCATATGTGTAAGAAGCATATGAATCTTGGGACATATCACTATGATCAGTGCCACCCATATTCATAGAATCAAGATTTGACAAATAATTTATATTCAATCTTAGATTTCAATTTCGTGTGATATATGGGGAGAAAAATTTTAGTGATTTGTCCATCATGTCCTCTAACTGAAAAAATGAAAAAATAAAGTCAGTGCATGTGCATCTCACTTTTCTTCCTAAGACATCCGTTGATTTTCCGGTCTTCTTTCTCTTATATTGTTTTGCAAAGTGAATGTCTTTATAAAGCAAAGAATATTGTAACTCAAATAATTACATTTAAGACCTAAAAAAGATCACAAAAATATATAGTATTAAATAAAAATCAAAATATATTATAGAAATATTAAAAAAATTGCGATATATTGCGATATCTTGCGATATTTTGCGATATCTTGCGATTTCTCGTCGATACTCGGGAAAAAAGATATTCCCCTCAATATCCGTATCGCAATGTCAATATCCGCGATATATCCGCGATATTTCGCGATGATACATTTATGATGGAGTGTTAATTTAAAGCAAATGGCAAACATGTTTTAACTTTATCACGAGCAAACCTCTTTAATCGAAACAGGACGACATATTTTAATCGCAACTTTCAAACTTCATAATAAATAAATTAGCCGTACCTAGTACCTACCATCTCATCAACAAATGTTTATTGTTAATGACTTTTTTATTCAACTTTAATTTACTAAGAGTTAATTATAATATTTATATTGGAAAACTACACTTTGATATTTAGATTTTGAGCTCTTTCTTTAAAATAACTCTTTTTTTTTTTTCAAAATTAACAAAAGAGTACCGATTCTTTTAAAAAAATTTGCAGATGGTGGCTTAATTTGAAGGCGGGAGAGGTGGCTGATCTGATCTCAAATGGAATTCTGATGAACTATATTACTACTATTACATATATATGGTGTTCTTCCTTCTGCCTCTGCAGTTTTCTTGTTTAATTTATTTTTGTAGTATATAGATGCGAGGTTGGAAGAGTGTTATCGAGCGAGGATGTACGGGAGAGAGAGAGAGAGAGAGAGGAGAGAGGGAGAACACTTTTACTCTCTTCGCATGAACTTTTCTACTACACTCTGGGCAACCCTTCGTGTTACACAATTAAATTTATTAATTCAATATCAATTTATTATGTTTTGATTTAATTTTGCACTTATTATTTAGGCTTTATCCTATCCAATTAGGGTATATAATTATTTTTTAAGAAATAATCAATTATTAATTAGAAAATAAAATTTAATATTGAAAAATAATTATATATATTGTATTTGGGTAGGATAAACCCTAAATAATAAGTGTAAAATTAAAATAAAACATAATAAATTGAAATTGAATTAACAAAAATTGAAGATAAAATAATAAATTTAATTATGTAATACTAAGTGTTGTACAAAGTGTAACAGAAGATTTCATCCGTTCAAAATGTGAGACCGCGAGTAGGCGGAGGCTCTATCGAGTGGGGCGATGGGGCCCATGTTGTAGCTTCTGCCTCCACTATCTATTTTATTATTAGTCAAATTCAAGATAGCAAATGCTTTTTTAGCCAAGTTTGATAAGTCATACTATTCTATTCAAAAAGTGGTGTAAAAGTCCTACATGCCCTTTTTGTCTTATTTGAAGAATTTTCATTTCTTTTCTCATCTGAGGATGTTGAAGCTCCGAATGTAGACTTTCCTCCCTTGGGACATTGGTCTATTCATGTGGCCCATGTTGACGATGCACTAGCAGTGGTACAGGACGACCCATCCCCGACAGATATTGATGTGATAGCCGTGGGAAAGACTTTCTTAGAGAAGAAAGATTTGGTAATTGCTGTTGGAAAGTGGCATAGGCAGCATCAAGTGGAATATTCAGTCTCCCGATCCAGCAAAAGTCGATTAACAGTTATTTGCAAAGAAAACGAGACTTGCCCGTTTAAATTAGTAGCAAGTTCTAAGGGTGGCTTGTAGATGGTGACTAAATTAGAGGATAATCATACATGTCGGTTGGACCTGACATGTAATGCGCCACGGAAGTTATCCTCTCGAGTAATTGCTGATTTATTTAAGAAGAGAATCCTAGATGAGGGTTCTATCCTGAAGCCGAGAGCAATGATAGCTGAGATATTGAGGGAGTATGGCATTGAGGTTGAGTACAGTGTTGCATTGCGGGCTAGGAATCTCGCAATAGAGATAGTTTACGGTTCTCATGATCAGTCTTTCGCGATATTGCCTGCATATTTGGAGATGTTGAAGAGGTCCAATCCTGATACGATTTATGATTTGGAGACTGATGGTGATGATCGTTTCATGTACACATTTGTTGCTCTAGGAGTTTGTAGAGCGGCATTCAGAGTGTGTATGCGTCCAGTTATCGCCATTGACGACACTCATTTGAAGGGGAAGACCAAGGGTATTCTTTTCGTCGCTGTGACGAAAGACGGTAATGAGCAGTGTTTCCCTCTTACCATTGGTGTGGGTCCTATTGAGAATGATGCAGCCTGGACATGGTTCATGGAGCGGTTTAAGAGGGCCTTTGGAGATCGTGATGATTTGGTGATAGTCTCGGACCAACATTTGAGCATCAAGAATGCTGTTAAGGTAGTGTATCCTACAGCGGTCCACGGATTGTGCTATTACCACATCGCGAAGAATCTAATTCGAGCAGGTCGTCATGTGATTTCGATGTTTAAAAGTGCTGCATTTGCATATAGAGAGGAAAAGTTTCTGAAATATCTATCGATGATCTCCGCAAGCCGAGTCGAAGTTTACAATACATTGCTGAGTATAGGGGTACATCGTTGGGCACGGTCACAATGCCCTTCACGTCGTTACAGCTTCATGACATCAAATGCAGTTGAATGTTTCAATGCTCGTTTATTGTGGGCTAGAAGATTGCCCATATGTTCTCTCATTGAGGTTGTCAGGAATGTGATAGAGAAGTGGTTCGACGAGAGACGTGCGAAGACAGTATCGAGAGATCACATACTTACAGAATTTGCTTACACAAAATTGAGCTATCAGGTGGAGATGAGCCTTCAGTATGTTGTTCGAGGCCATAATGCACATTTGTACAAGGTACAAAAGAACGATAAGAGCTTCCTAGTTGACCTTCAAAGGAAAACATGTGAATGTGGTGCATTTCAGCTCGATCAAATCCCTTGTTCTCATGCAGCGGCTGCTATTCGGTACCGTACCTTTATAAACATGTCTTTTATAAACTCCAACTATTATGTTTTATTAGTAACACATTAGAACTATTGTAACAGGAGTGCAGGACATGACATATATGATTATGTGGACTTGTATTTCAAGCAAGTTACACTTTGTCTTGCATACCATGATCGTGTACGTTCAGTGCCGAGTCAGGATGAATGAACAGTCTCAAATTTATTCAAAGTTTGCCCTCACAAATCAGTTCGCCAGGCAGGTCGGCCTAAGGAGGGAATATATCGTTCAGCAGGTGAAAGCTCAAGTACAAGAAGTAGAAGACAACAAGTATGCTCCAGGTTTGGAGGCACTGGCTATAATAGGAAGAAATGTACAGCCCCACAACAGATTGAGGATGGAGAATGGGATGCACCTGGTGAAGGGCAACGTCGACCTAAGAGATGTAGTATCACGCTCCTGCATAATACGGAGCATCTCCTCGCCTGTTTGACACGCCACTTCTCGCATTCGCCCAGCATGCTTGCAACACTAGTGATCCTCACTAGTGCTAGACGTGGGAGTGGCCAGTCTAGGACGCTTCTCTGTAGGGCGACTCCGTCGTATCTTGGATGACTCAACTGCACCCGTATCTACACACGTGCGAGGAATGCAACTCCCAGATCGCCTGGAGTGAGAGAAAGCTCTGGGAGAAGAGGGTGCTCTGGGAGGAGAAAGAGCTCTGGGGGGAGAGGGAGCTCTGGGAGGAGATGGAGCTCTATGTTGATGCGCTCTAGCCAGCTCTCGGTAAGTGGGCTTCATCCTCTTATTGCGTTGTGCCTCATACGTCACGCCCATACAATCACTGAGCAAGACACTTCTATAATATGAAGTGGCCATCTCATGCTCACTCGGTTGTAGATATATGAAGCATAATTGCTCCAAATGGTAAAGAATTGATTAGAAACACTTCAAATAATCAAGAAAACACACATTGTTTAAAATAAATGCTCACCTCATCAGAAAACAATGTGTCCAAACGCGCAGTCTTCATCTTAAAGGCCCACTTCAAACACATGGGCAATGCGTCTGGTGCTGGAACCTATGCACAATGTGCACCGAGTCTCGGTAAGGCCTCATATGCCCACACCTGTCGAATAAGACACTGATCAAATTATATTCAATAAAATAAGATTACAGTCATAATCATGACAAAATTGAGATTCATACCAGTAGAGCCCACATCGGTCCATAGAAATGATAAGACAATCTAGCTTTTCCTCCGTCTTCTTGAATTTTCTCCTCAGCTCCACCTCAGTAGACGGTACCAAACTCATATAATGCGTCAAGATACTGAATGCATAAGCTCCCCATGGAAATGAGTTCCATCGATCCCGATCCTCAGCTAAGACCCATACCCAGTCATCTATCATGTGTGTCTGATCATATCCAAAGATCATGGTGTGCAGGAACAGGACATTGGCGACCATGACGTAATCCATGAGGTCATCTCCTAGTGAATAGGTCCTAAACCTCTCAAGTAGGTCCTTCACTCTCAGAGGTGTCTTGTTCAACTCACGGGAATAAAAAGATCTCCTAGAAATCTGATGTGATGCAGACGGATCAAAATCAGATCCTCCGAACTGCAGTCCAGTCACCAGAGCAAACTCACTCGGAGAAAATCTAATATTGGTTTCTCCAACCCGAAACCAAATATCGTGCTCCTCTGCACCGTCAATAATCACCTCCCGACTCAATAATGCGTGTAGAGCATTGTTACAACTGTTTCCACCCACGAAATCTATCAGATGCCCAAAACACGACTCTCTCCTAAACTGTTCGAATAGTTCGGGCCCACTACTGATCACGTGTAATACTTCCCTAATTACACTCATATTGTCCTTCCAGTATAAATTAATCTCGCATGTGATGTTCTGTAAAGCCTCTCTTCTCAACACCCAATCACGCTATTTTTTAAATAATATATATACAAAAAATTAACAATAAATAATGCAGAAATAAAACAAATATAATTAAATTAAAACTAATTGGACATGATATAGATATCTACATGCTGAGAATTTACCAATGATTGAGAAGAAGAATTAATTATGAAATAAAAAACCTAAGCACAAACAATTATAAAAAAAAATTATATTTCGTGACAATATATTGTCACGAGATTAGGTTCCGGGACAATATATTGTCACGAGATTTCATGTCGTGAGAATATATTTACACGAGAATAGATTTCGTGTAAATATATTCTCACAGTTTTTTTACACGAAAAGATAGCATTCGTGAGAATAATTGTCACGAGAAGAGATCTCGTGTGTATATATTATCACGAGATCATTTTCGTGAGTAAATTTTCTCACGATATCACCATATTTTCCAGAATTCACAGGGCAAAAACACGATTCAAATTCCATAAAATTCAACCTATTTCAAAACCTCCCAACATTCAAACATAATGAATACCCTAAGATTCGAACATATTATCTTATTTAAATTGAAAAAAAAAACACATCCAATTCCACATATTCAAATTGACGAAAATTCGACATGAAATCGTTCGAGTTCGAGTTTAGAAGCCTAACCTGTTGAAATTCGACAGCCCAAGGCTCCAAATTTTTCATGTCGTTGACGAGAGCGCCGTGAGTGTTCGCGACAATTATTCGATCTCTTTTCATGAGTTTTTCACCCTTGAAGTCGTGTGTATGTTGGGTTGAATTCGTGAGGATTTTGGCTTTGAAGGCGTGTGTATGTTTGGCCGGTTTTCGTGAGAATTGTTTCGTGAGGAAATTTTGGCTGGGTTTCGAGAAAATTTTTGGCTTCTTCTTGCTGCTGCTAGTTTCGTGAGAATAAGCTAAAGGGGATCCTCTTTTTGGGTCTCTATTTTGTTGTTATTATGTTTTATTAAAAAGAGATTGAATTTGAAATAAAGGGGTCAAAAAGAATATTTGACTGGACCCACATTTAGTAAGGGTATTTAAGACATTGTGAGAAAGTTTGAATAAAAAAGCATGAGTTATCAATGTTGGCTAAAAAAACATTTGCTATTTGGTTTTTGAATACTTGTATCCATTTACACTATAGTTATATGTATGATATGTGTGGGTGTGACATGTGAAATGAACCATTGTTGCAACGTCTCTTTCCCCTTTTTTTAATACACATCCTATTATATATTGAAAGTGGATGTTTTAATTTTTGGGGTAAATTTCATTTTACCTCCTTGTATTTTTTTGAAAAAAAAAATTGTATTTAATAAATAATATAAAACCTCATATTATGTATATACTCCATAAAAAAGAGTTTTTTGGGAGAGCGTAAAGTAAACTTGCTAAGAAAAGAGTATATGATTCATTTTTTTTTTATAATTTCTGTTGTACATAAATATATTTTATATTATTTAAAAATTGTAATATTTGGTCAAACTACTAATTTTATAATTTGGTATTAGTTTTTAAATATAATCAATATTTTAAAATAATAGTTCGACCAAATACTATATATAATTTTTAAATAATATGAAATATATTTATATTTAAAAAATAATACAAGACTTAGAAAATTATCAAAGTAGCAAAAAATGGACTTTTTTATGGTTATACATAACATATAGGGTTTTACACTATTTATTTAACACATGGAGTAATATGAAATTTACCCTTTTTTTTTCAAAAGAACTGTTGGAAACTTTTTCATTTTTCATTTTTTTTATTTCTCAACTATTATAAACACAATATTTGTCTATCCATTTCTCTACATCATTTTCTATCATTTTTCATTCCATTCAATATATATTGTTTTACCAATTCTAATTCTCGTTCAACATTTTTCTATCAATTCTCACCAACAGAACAATGGATAAAAATTCATTTATGAATGGGAGAGAAATAAAAGTGGCAATTTTTGGTTGTGCTAATTAAGAGGACAGCAGATGGCAATTTTTGGTTGAGAATTTTGTTATGCAGAATGAGATGCATATACTGTATATTACAGCTGACTTACACTCACTAGCTCCATTTGGGGGAGTTGATATCTGCAGTTTAATTTTGTCATCTGACTACTAATAATAATACCAATAAATTAATGAGTGACAAAATTAAATTAATTGAGGGATGCATGTACATGTGCTACTGATTCGTACGGGCAGTTTTGAATTTTTTAAAATACTGGTGGAGGATCACATGTGTTGCACGTAATTTATGTAATTTTTTACTAATTAAAAAATACATTATAATATGGAAAATTAAAAGTTTTTTAGAAAATATAAAATTTAAACTTATAAACTATATTATAATTAGAAAATATTAATAAATATCTAATAAATAATTAGAACAAGAATATATTAATAATACTAAAATAAATTCTTTTATCTAAAAATAAAAAATAAGTAATTACAATAACCATATATTTTATTTACGATCAACATCTCTTTAAACTTCTTCATGAATTAATACATTCTTATATAAAAATTAAACTTCTGAATGCTTTTTTTACTAAGGATTTTTGGCTAACCTTTGTTGATCAAAGAACTTTCTATGTATTATATTAGGTATCAATTAAAATTTATTATGTGATTTCAAAAAGGGACATATGTTCTGTGCATGGTATTGTTGATTTTAATTTCTGAGCAATTTTCCAATAAGAATTGGAAAAAAAATAGAGTAAAAATATAATATCAAACAAACAAATTAACACCATCACACTGAGTTGAATAATCATTATTCATCATAACCAGAGGCGGATACGGGGGGCTGGGGGGCTCCAGCCCCCCCCCCCCCCTAACTCAAAAATAACTCCATTTTTAACAGGGGTAGTCGGATTTTTTTTTTCTTAGCCCCCCAACGTCGGACAACCGGAGAGATCGGGAAGAAGGAAAAAAGAAGAAGAAGAAGAAGAAGAAGAAGAAGAAGAAGAAGAAGAAGATTGATGTCCTCTGCTCTGATCTGCTAACGCCGTCGGCCCGTCGCCATGGACGAAAGCTTGAAGAAGAAGAAGATATATGACTATCAACTATCATTGACTTTTGTGTACAAGTAATAATATTTTAATAATATATTGAAGGCTTTTTTAAACAGAAAAGTAAAAAGTGTTTATTGTTAAAAAAACGTGTTTTTAATTAAAAGAGGTCATTCCATTTATTACAAAAAGAGAAGAATAAAGACGTGTAAAAAAAAAAAAAAAAAAGAAGTAAAAGTCCCCTTCAAGCAAAGACAAGTTTTATGTTTATAATATTAATATTTTTGTTATTTATTGTAAATTTTTTCTAGATGCTAAACTGAAGAGGTTCAAAATTTGCGGATTGTGATGTCCATTTCATTCAACTTATTCAAGGTTAGTGTTAGTTTACTATTTTATTGTGTAGAATTTGTTGGATATATAATAATGATATTATTAAATTTATTTTGGTTTGTTTAATTTAATTTACATTCTTTAAATTTGAGCCTAAATTAGGGTTTTAGTTTATATTTTAAATTGAGGATTTTATAGAATATAATTATAATTGAAAAATTAAAAGTTTTGATATTATTACTATAATTTTGCGTATTAATTTATATTGAATTTTGTATTGTGTAGATAATGAAGCGATATTATAAAATTTTTTAGTAATGATATCTCTTCGTCACCTTTTTTTTTAATGAACATAATATTGTTGCTGAGTTAATGGATAGTCCTCGGGTTCGGGTAGAAGTGAAATTTAACTTGGATGATGTTGTTAGTGATCCGAGTTTGAGATTTTTTAACTTAGAATTTTTTATACTCTTTTATCAGTACGTAATATGATTTAAATTTTTGATATCATTTTTTGTTGTTGTTATTATATATAAATATATGCCTGGGTGAAAAAAAAATACACTATGAAAATAGTATAGGTTGTACAGTGTCAGCTCCCCCTGATATTTTTTTCTGGTTCCGCCACTGATCATAACCAACATTAAACAATTAATAATAATGTCTAATAATTTCTTTGTTCATTTAATTCAACAATATATATTTTTTTATTTTTATCTTCATTTACTCAATTATTATATAATATACAAATTTATTTATACTTTAATGTAACTCATTGAAATATTTAATATTATATATCAATAAAATAAAATAAAATAAAATAAAAATGAGATATAACTATAAAAGTAAATTATGATTTTGTAAAGAAAAACTTTGAAATTTGTATTCGAATTAAGATTATTGTAAATATTTACATGTTGGTTGGAACATGTGTAAATGCGTAATGAAAAATGATAAACTAATTAACAATAGTAATAAACTAGATCATCAATCAACTAATGCGATTAATTACAATTTCCATAAAAAAATGAAAATGAATAATCGATAAAATAGTAAGAAAATGAGATATAAGTGAATGAATTATGATTTATGAATTGCAAAAGGATAACACTTTGAATTTTGAATTCGAATTAAGATGATCGTAAAATATTTATATATTGAATTTTGAACATTAATCATGAAAAATAATAAGCTAACATGAGTAGTGAGCTAAATCACTAATTAACTAACATGAATATAATTTTTAACTGGACTTTTATCTTTCACTATGTTGATCTTTTCTTTGAAATTTCCTAATTCATAGACAAAATTAATGAATGGAACAAATAAATTTTATTTCATAATCTCTAAGATTATTGTACTAGTACTTAAATAACAAAGCTTTAACTAACCAATATAATTTGAAGAAAAAAATAAAAAAAATGAGAGATACGATGGATGCATGACGGCCACCTAACTGTTTGATGCATGTCCTAACAGAGGATTTGTATCTTCGGATTCTAATTTTAAGTGGAAGCATTTGTATTTTCGGATTTGATTTAAGTTGAATTGGAACTTTTTTTTTTTTTTTTGGCTAATGTACCAATTAAGCAATGAAGACTGAAACTATGTGTATCGATTATCAACTTCTAGAAATGTTGGAGTTGAGCTCCATTGTTGGATATCTTGTATTTATATTATAATTTTGCATTATATATCATTTGGAGCATATTTTAACCTCCTCTTGAAGATTTGTCATGGTCACAAACACAATAATAACTCGAAAAATAATTCATGACACAAGTAACAACTATTAGTATAATAGAGTAACCAAATTAATGAATACTCGAATTCAACTCAAAGTTTACAAGTTATTTAAAATCCATTTAAGACTGCCACATCATCATCATATCAAATACGACATGCCGCAAACAACATCCACACAATGTCTCCATGTAGCACACTACGTACATAACACTTGAGATCCTCGATCTAGTCCCAACTTGTGTGTGCCAACCGTATCAAAATTCAAAATTATTAATTTTTTTTCAGTTTTTTCTTCAATTTTAATTTCTCTAGGTTTAGTATAATTTATTTAGGGTTTATTCCACCCGATTAGGATTTATAATTATTTTTTAATATTTAATTTTTATTTTTAAATTAATTATGATTAGTTATAATATTGGCACACGGTTGGTACACAAAATTGAAACTAGAGGATCTCTACTCCCTACATAACCTCAACTTACATTAATGAAAACAATGCATATACATAAAAGCAGTTTCAAAATAGACAATGTATATGGAAAATAGTAAAATTTATTATAATACCCCAAAATTTTATTATCTAAATTTAATTAGGATATAGTCATATTTGAACCTAATGATTATCTAAATAAATATTATTATATTTCAATCCTATCTAAATATTATTATTATTATTATTATTATTATTATTATTAAATTTGAAAACAATTAAGTTATAGAGGTGTATATGTATGCTTGCGAGAATGCTAGCTATATATATAAGTAATTATATTATAGTAAATGCCACTTGGAATCTTGGATAGATAAGAATGTAAAGAAAAGAAGATTAGGATGGATTAGGATAAAATTTTAGGTTGGGCATTTATATTACATACACGTGCCCTTCACTTTTGGGTTGGATTGAAATTTAGATACACGTCTTTGCTTATATATATGAATATGGCTTTTGGACATCCACTTTTATTTAACTATAAGAAGTAATACATTATACTACAACAACAACAAAAAAACGTGAGTCCTCATAAATTGAAAGAGAAAACTTCACAGCTAGGCAAAGGTTAGTGTATATATTATTAATTTTGCATATATATCTAAACTAATATTTTAGGAGTTGGATTTGAAGTTATTAGTGTAATATAATGAATTTGGATTGTCAGTTTTGGAATTAGGGATTCTTTGTGATGATTAATTAGTTCTATCATTTAATTAATATGATACATATGAATTACTAACTTGATTAATTTGTGATTATCAGTTTACTGTATTAAGTAAATTTCTAATGGATTTGTATTAGTATTATGAATATAGGTTATGTATTATAAATTCATATATTTAAATATATCTAGATTTTAATAAATTAGCACTATTAAATTAAGGATTAGATAATATTGTTTTAACTTTACTAAAAACAGAATCTTTTCTCCATTTAATCATGCATTGTGTATATATTATTTCATTAATTAATGTGGTTTAATGGATGTAAATAATAATATTTGTATGATTTTATAGTTAGAAGATGTCAATTTGTTATAATCACCAAGTTTAAAGCATTGAAGCTAGTGAATAAAATAAATAGAAATTTAAATTCGAAAGGAGCTTAGGGATTGAGTTTTGATAGGGGTCCTTTAGTAGAACTAATCCAAGGCTGATTGTTGTAGGACTAAAAGAAGTAGCAGAATTTGAGCAGAACCAATCCGGAATTTGAGAGTTTTTCTTCTATCCAGGTGGGCTATTATATCTTTGTAAATTATATCTTTCGAGCTAATAAGCTCTGCCTTGTTACAATTGCATATGTGACTATCTGTGTTAAATATTTACGTGCTGGTGTATGTTGTCGGAGTCTCATAAACCAGCGCTGTGTCAATGTGAGTAGTTACAATGTGCATACATTATTCGCCATGCCCTACTCCTTGTCGGTGAGACTAAAATGAAACACTTATTAGTTACACTCATTGGGTATATTTTGGCCATACTCAACTTTACGCGTTGGTGATGTAGTACGGGTTGCGGACAGTGACTGATTATACTCTTAAGCGCTTCACGATAAAATGTTTTGGTGAACTTAGGTTTCTTTGAATTTTAAAACCTCCTAAGCTTCACTACCTGCATGAACACAGATAGATTACTTTAACAAAACGATTTGCATAACTTGAATTGTAAAAACTTGCCCACTGAGTGTATTAGTACTCAATCCAGATACTTCCTAACATTTTTAAGGTCAGTAGGCTGGCGCGTGGATGTGACAAAGTTGAGAGATGAGCTTTTGTTAAATATGAATTAAATACTACACCTTCCTTTTTATATAAATGTTGTGGATGAATGCATACAGAATAATAAATTAATTAAATTGTCTAATATATCTTTATGTGAATACATTAAATGAATTAAATATAAATGTTTGAATGCAAATGAGGGCAAATATGTGAAAAATATAAATTTTTTGTCTCGAATTTGTAGAATGATAATTTTTTAAACAAAATTAAAATGCTAGAATGATACTTATTCAGAAATGAAATGATATATATATATATATATATATATATATATATACGAGTATTTTGAAAAAAATTCAGTGTTATTTTCATCCTAAATTTTGAAAAAATGTAATTAATTCATTATTGTTTTCATCCTAAATTTTGTGATAATTAAAAAGACAACATGTAAATAGACTTTATTATTTTAAATATGATACATAATATTTTGTTATTGTCGATGTATAATTTACTGATAATACTCATGAAATGAAAATTATTAGATATAATTTACTGATAATATTCGAAGAATGAAGATTGTTAGAATCGAATAATAATGTTTCAAAAAATAAATAGACTGATGTGATGATGCATGTATTTTTTTACTAGGCCTTGTATTAAATATTTTAAAAATTATTTTTTAAATATAATATTAATATAAAAAAAGTTGGCGACCCCAACCAAAAGATGGCCGCCGGGCCTTCCCGGAATAAGTTGTAGGAATTGAATAAATCCATTCTATATGATTAAAATATCCTTTACTAGAATATTACCATACCCTATAAAACTATGAACTTTGACCCGCCGCCACCATTTTCTTCTGCCATCTATGGGCAGGAGAGACAAGCCTCACAACCTCATCTAAGAACCTTTTCTTCTTCAAAAGCAAAACTAAAAAAAATTACGAAAACAATTTCTGAACCAGAGGAAGCCCACCTTCGGTTTTTAAAGATTTTATTGTGTGCAAATTATTTTATTAATTTCATGGATAGATTGACCATCATTGTGTTGATTTCTATAATTAGGAGTAAATGAGAAATAAAAGAATTGAGAACATGCTCATCGATTCTGGATAAGGGAAAAAAAAGAAAAAAGATTTTGCCGGTGTTTAGAGATTTAAGGAATTAATTATGAATATGAACGAATTTCTCACCGAATTGCAGATATGGTGGAGGATGAGACTGCCGTCGTGAATGAACAATTGATTTTTGTTAAATCTTTAATTCATAGGTTTAAATGCATAATAATCGGTGAAAGTCGCCCAAACAAAATATTTCATCAGGATAAATTTGTCATAAATGAAAATAAATAAGTTTTAAAATGATTAGGAATACATAGTACCACTATAGGGAATAACGATTCCTTTAGGAATAATGATTAGTTGATTACTAACAAAAAAAAAATACCGATTAAGGGAATTGGAGTTAAGACAGGAATGGTCATTCTATTCTCACTCCATTCATTCGAATCAATCATGTCCTTAGTGATTGATTAATTACTGTAATCTAATTAAAAGTGATTATGGATAATCTTTTAAGTATTCTTTGCTATTGATGTAAATAAAATATGTCTCAATAATGGCGACTTTTGGCTTTTTTCTAAAAGCATAATTTTGACCACTTTTCAATAATTAGACACATAGGTCTTTTTTGGCTGTTTTTGAATTTTACAGTCGTAATCTAAAATGCCCTTATGATTTAAAATTGTATTATTCATGTTCTATTATACTTTACATTTGATGCTATAATCCATTCCACCTTCAATATAAATTATAAATTAAATAGCTAACTTTTTCATATTTTTTTCAATTCTAGTATGCGACCTTTTGCGAAGATAAAAAAACGAAATTTTCAACGTCAATTCTCCTATGTATTAAGTGCACCATCAAATTATCAATGCGAGTCAATGCGTAAAAAAAAGTGATATGAGTGATACCTTTTAAGGATATGAGTGATACTTTTTAGTGTTATAGTAGATATTGATTTTTAAAGTTTTTTTTTTTGCCAATACTTTTTTAAGGATACAAGTGATATTTTTTGGAATTTTGATTGATATTTTTTAGTGTTATACTCTCTCCATCCAATTTTATAATTAATTTGTTTTCTAGTCGCACGTATATTAAAAATATTTATGAAAATAATATATTAAAGCTAAACTTCCAATAATACCTATACTGAATATTTATAACTTTCAAATTTTAAGTGGTTAGTATTTTAATTTCCAAGATTCAACGAGGGTGTATTCACACATTACTATATATTAATGATACTATATAATTGGGACACCTCAAACTAGTAATATGGACTCTATAATGGGGACGGAGGGAGTAATTGATACTGATTTTCATTTCTTTTTTATAGCATGTTGACCATCTGATGGTTTTCAACTGATGGTGCATAAGATGCACATAAACCTTCTCTACTTAAAAATACGACATTTCCTTGTAATTTATTATTCATATAAAGAAATAATACCTAAGATTCTAATTATCCATGTCACAATCTAATTAGATGCGTGATAGAATTGAAAAAAAATAAAAAATAAAATATTACGTGCTATATAAATGTAATTTATTGAATGTTAACATAATATTGAAAATTTGGAACTTCATCCAAAATTGTATTCTTCATGCTGCCATTGAATTTTAATACAAGTTACACTCGGAGATTTGTCATAGTCACAAACACAATTAACACATTGAAAAATAATTCATCACACAAGTAACAACTATATATAAGTATAATAGAATTACCTAATGAATACTCGAATTCAACTTAAATTACCACTTGAAATATAATGGTTGAAGAACAAAGAATTTAGTTCCTCCTCCTCCTCTTCCTCTATTTCGTGGACCTCCGCACCACCTTTCTTCGCCTCTTGTTGTTTATTCTGATTATAATATTCATTAATGTGAAAATGGATATGATGAGTGAGGATCGGAGAAAACATATTTGTAGGCATCAAATATATTATATCTTGTTGTTTTTTCTGATTAATTACATTCATTAATTACATCAGTTGTATTATATCTCAAGATTTACATTAAAAAAAGTTAATTACCTCAAATTGTTGTTGCACCGGCGTCATTCAAATCCTTCACGCCACCAAAATATTTCTTGATTATTCTGACAACTTCCAAATTTGGTGTAGTTAGGAGTCCCAAAGTGAAATGTTTCATATCAGGGCACTCAGAAATTTCCACTTGATTTCTATAAGTGGTCGACGACACCCTCATGCATTCTTGCAAACTTATTTCATCCCGTGGATTTGAATAAGTTTGGGGGGATGTATGCTTGTGATGCCTAGACCTTTATTTTATTTTATCTGCGTTACTTGTTTAGTTTAGTTTTGTTTTCCGGAAAGTTTGAAAAATTTTGAATTTTGGTCTTGATTTTTTGTGGGATTTTGATGATACGTGCTTTATTATCTATGGTTTAGTGCTTATGGATCGAAATTATTTAATTGGGAATAATTTGAGCATGTATAGCATGATTTGAATGAGCATGTGTTTTAGAGATTTTCGAGCTTTATTTTGGCCAATGTGAGCTGTGAGATTTTGAGCCTATAAGACTGTTGTCTTAATTTTTGTTCTTGTGTGTTGGTTGTCTGTACACTTGTTTCTCTAGAACTTGCATGTCGTCTTGCTTGAGATTGAGTTTCTGTGCTTGAAAATAGGAGATGATAGTAGGTCATCTTTTCTTTAGCCATTTATCCCATACACTGTCCTAAATTCATTTGATTCCTTTGCGAGCCCTTTTGTGCCTAAATGCCTTTTTTTTGAGAGCCTATGTGGGATGTCATTTGTTGATTCTTGTGGAGAAATAGGAAAAAGGGTAAAGAATTTTGGAGTTGGGATGGAGAAGAAAAAATGATGATAATTGGTGATTTTTGTTGGTGCACAAACAAAGGAAAAAAGTGCTATGTGAGTGTTGAAAAGGAAAAAATCGAAAAGAGCACTAAAAAGAAAAAATGTGAAAAGTGCCAATGAAAAGAAATAAAAAAAAAGAGAGACCAAAGGTCCCTAAGTTGAAAGAAAGAAAAAAATATAAATGACTTAAGGTGGTGTAGGAGGAAGTTGGAAAAATTCCAACTAGTGTTTGAATGTGAAAAGTAGTTGGGAATAGAAAGTAAAAGTGGTGGATCGTGTTGCAATTTTTTAGTCACTTTAGCCAAATATTCCTAACCTTAACCCAAGCCTACGTTACAACCTTAACGAAAGTCCTATTTGATCTTAATTTTGAGCACATTTGTTTGTCAGTGGAGAGCTTAGATTGCATGCAAGCATATGGTAGATCAAGTGTATAGTTCAATGTTTCGATGAGTGCTTACCCTTATTTTATCACACTTTGAGTGTTTGAGCGAAGCACACACCGGTGAGGATCATTGGCTTGATATTTGCTCATTGAAATCTATCGCATGTGTTCATGATTTGAGTGTTGTGCTTGTTTTTGTTATTCCCGATTAGATTTTCGAGGTTGTAGATGCTAGATTATAAATTGTGGAGTTATGTATTGTTTGAATTCCATGTTTGGTTTTTGTTCCTTATTTGGGGACAAACAATATTTTAAGTTTGGGGGAGTTGATAACCTCATATTTTACATATATTTTGAGGTACATTTGAGTGGTATTTGATGGGCATTGTATGCATAAAGTGTTGAGTTTTGCATAGTTTTCTATGTTTTGTGCAATGTCACGTGTTTGTTCATTGTGAAGGGAATTAATGCCATTTTTTTTGTGGACTTCAAATCAGTGTAGGAACACCCTAGAAAGATGGGAAATCAAGTTAGGAACGCATTGCAAAAAGAATCGGGTCAATCGGACGAGAAACGAGTGAGAACGAAGCAAAACAGTGAAAGGCTACCGGACTGCCACCTGGACCCGCGACCAGGGAGATTAGTCGCGACCGGGGTCGCGAATTTTGCTCTTCGGACCCCCCCTCTCAGTCGCGAGTATGCAGGAAAATGCCACGTGGACTCGCGACCACACCCGCGACCGACCCGGTCGCGAGTGAAGGGAGTCCGATTTTTAGCCTATTTTGGCCCGTTTTCTTTTCTTTTTTGACTGGGATACTTCCAACACTATATATACCTCCTCAAACACGAAAATTGGAGATCACAAACCCTACCATAACTCCAAAAACCACAAGAACACACACCATATTCCTCTCTTAAACACAGAGATAGAGAGTTGCAGAGAAGAACACGGAGAGCAAGACGAAGAGATTCAAGCCAAGCAAGAATAGAGACAGAATAATTACTTCCGGGTTTTATTTATCTTTATTTATCTTGGACATGGTTTCTTGTTGGATTTTAGTTTTCTATATTTATATGGATAGCTAAACCCTAGTTTTCTAGGGTTAGATGATGAATTATTTATAAAGTTTATTTTATTGGTTTTATCATATTTCCTATGACTTTATCTTGATCTTTGATTACTCTTGTTTTTATCTGTATTGTTTAACTGATCACTAAATGATACAATTTGATGTGTTAATTCATAAATCGAGAGAGGAGTTTTAACACGTGATCTGGAGTAATTAACTCATTAATCAATAGCATTCGAGAGGGTTGAGGTTAATTGAGAGAACAATAGACCCTGGGAGCCATTAGGAGTTGCATGCTAGGCATTGAACGGAGACGTTAATACTAGTTGTGTGATCCACGCTTTAGGCACTTCGAGAGAAGGTTTAAGGTATAATTGTGGTTGTTCTAGCTAGATTTAAGTCCCTACATAGGTGTATGATGAAACAATTAAATAAATGGATTAGATAAGGATTCTCCAACTCTAGAATTCGTCTTTCTCCGTTGTTTCTTCTTTACTCTTTCTTCTCTGTGTTTCCATTTATATTATATGTTTAAGTATTTTAATTAGTTCAAAACTCTTTAATCGATTGTCTAGATAGCATTTAGGAGTTAAGTTCTAGTACTTAGTTAAATATTAAATCTCTGTGGATTCGATACTCTTGTTCACTGCTACACTATAAACCTCACTGTGCACTTGTAGTTTAGGTGAAAATAAATACCGAACATTATCATTATATCGAATACGCCACACCACAAACAACATCCAAACATTAATGTCTCCACAAAGCACAACACATAATGTCGACTTACATTCATCCAAATAAATCATACATAAACGCAATAGAAAAAATAGTAAAACTCCAAGAAATCAAGCCCGTGCTGCTTCCTTTTCTGCATGCCTCCTACATGAGAATAACAATAATTTATTCAAGATTTATAATAAACATTTTTACCAATACTTGGGTGCATTACTATTCAAATTTTTACTGAGAGTTTTTGCAACAAAACCTTTTTAAATAAACATAATCAATTTATTAACTTTCAAAGGACAATATGGTAGAGAGCACAATATTTAATTTGTTATTTACATGCAGTGCAAAGCTCATTGAGAGATGTTGATAGTAATTAGTAATTAGCTCCATATATATAATATATATTGTTGGTGTTGATCATATAATATAAAACTGCAAAATGTGAAGAAAATATAATACATAATCAAATAAAGGAAAGGGTTACCACTTGAAATATAATGGTTGAAGAATTAAGAATTTAGTTCCTCTTCTTCTGTTTCTTGGACCTCTGCACCACCTTCTTTCTCCTCTTGTTGTTTTTTCTGATTACAATATTTATTAATGAAAATCTTAAGATTTTCTAACACACACCATCTGTTTGGAGCCATGTAAGATGAACATGCAAGTAGACACATTTAATTAAGTGAATTAATTTAGAATGTTAGTTTGTTCTTAGTTACCTCAAATTGTTGTTGCACCGCGCCATTCAAATCCTTCAAGCCACCAATCTCTTCTCTGTTTATTCTGACAACTTCCAATTTTGGTGTAGTTAGAAGTCCCAAAGTGAAATGTTTCATATCAGGGCACTTATAAATATCCACTTCCCTCAATGAAGGGAACTCAACATCAAATTCCCATTCGCAAAAGCTCACCAATTTTCGTAAATTCTCCAGCTCAAGCTTCTGCAAATTAGGAATGATCGCCACTTTCTCCTCCTCTTTCTCTTCCTCTTCTTCAATCACTTTTACCATCTCATCACAGTAACTTATACTTAATTCTCTGAGGCTGACAAGATTTCCGGTGGTTGAAGATGAAAATAAACCCATACTACCCTCATAATGAGAGATTGCCAATACTTCCAATCTTTTAAAGAGGGACACATCAATATTTTTATAACAATACAATGGATTTTCATTCCATTCGATTGTTAATTGCTTCAGGCTGTGGAATGAAACCTGCAATTCAAATGACCTACTTAGTAACTTAATAATAAATTAAAATATAATGACGAAGAAAGAAAAGGTTGGTGACTCATGATTTACTTCAAGAAAATTATTGAGGTCTGTTTTGAAGGCTTCGAGATTTGGTGCAGCCAGGAATCCCAACGTGAAATATTTCATATTCGGGCACTCTTCAATTTCCACTTGCCTCAATGAAGGCAACTCGACATTACATTTCCATTCGCAAAAGCTCACCAATTTGGGTAAACGATACAACT
Organism: Perilla frutescens; assembly: GCA_026008535.1. Taxonomy (NCBI): domain Eukaryota; kingdom Viridiplantae; phylum Streptophyta; class Magnoliopsida; order Lamiales; family Lamiaceae; genus Perilla; species Perilla frutescens. The sequence goes on from BRKX01000018.1 coordinate 45,982,652, forward strand.
CAAGCTCCTGCAATTTAGGAAATAGAAGAGTGGTCTTTTGACCACCACTCGCGGCTTTCTCCTCCTCATCATCTTTAATCACTTCGACCAAATCATCACAGTTATGTATACTTAATGCTCTGAGACTGACAAGATTTGCAACAATTGAAGGCGAAAATAAACTCATACCACCTTCATACCCATCGATTGTTAACTTTTCTAATCCAATAAAGAGGGATGCATCAATTATATGACCACATGAGAATGGATTATGACTGGTTTGTAATTCCTTGAGGTTTCCGAATGACACCTGCAATTCAGATAATCTGCTCACTACCTTCCACCTAACTGAATCATAATATATCCTAATTTAATGAAACAAAAATGTTTCAATTATTCCACCTATCCATTTCTCTATGATAAAAAAAATCTCAAAATGTCCAATTCTTTATTCTGTTTTTAAAAAGGACTTCAATGAACCAACTAAATTAATTCAAATGCTTAAGACTTAAAAAAATGATATAAAATATGGTATAAAAAATCATTAATCAGAAAAATTACATATATATACATATATATATAGGGGTGAGTTACAATGGTGGAACTGGGGATCCTGTGGGAGCCTTCGCCCCCAATGAGAAAATAAAAATAAAAAATTAGTGTATATGATTATTAGTAAATAACAATTCGGCCCCCAATGAAAATTTTCTACTTTTTCCCTGGTGAGTTATAATGTTTACTATTTTTTTTTTGTGAGAACTAAGATGAGAGACGGACCTACATATGGCCCAAGGAGGGCACCGAGGCCTGAGCCCTTGACAATTTGAAATTTTTTAGTATTAATATAGTAATTAAATATGGTTTGTAAAACTTGTATACAAAAATGATTGAGTATGGGTTCGATTGCGAACCAAATCACTTTTTTACGTTTGTTTTCTCTTTTAAAGTTGGATTCTTTACCTTTACTTTTTTTCTTGAGTGTTTTTTTTAGCTTAGAGCAAAAGTTGTATCTTTATTTATATAATTTTATCCAAAACTTTAAGGTCTTCCCATCAAAGTAATAATTTTATCATTCATTTTTTTTTATCCAAAATCATTTTCATTAATCTTGAGTCCACTAATTCTATATTTGTATTATAAAATCTTGATGGTTAAATTCAATTTATATATGCATAATATATATATATATATATATTATTTTTATTTTTATAATATTAACAACGGCTCCTAGCCAAAATATTTTATGTATATTTATGTTATATATAAATGACTAACTCAATGTATCATATCAAGGAATAAAAACAAATTCAAACTAATTTTAATACATAGAACATGAGCGAAACCGAGTAAAAAAGTAAGTAAATCCTAAAGCAATGAGAATCCAGAATAAAAAAAAAATTACATATATATATAAATAAATAAATTAAAAATTTATTTCATTATCCTTAGTTATATTGAGTGACATTTTATGGATTATTATATACTGCAAATATAATTATTCATAAATGAATTAAAATGTAAATTTAGTAAAATTATAAATGTGGTACCTGGCAAAAGAGATGCAAAGAATGACCATCATCAATGTCTGCATTGCTGCTGCCTCCCCACTTGTTCTCATTACTTGAAACCATACTTGTCATTTTTGGGCAAAATCTGATAAACATTTCCGTCAGTAGAGGGAATTCAATGCCTTCAATTCCTTGACAGAAAGTTGTGAGATTGTGCAGTCCATCTAACTCAACCTTGTTCAGTTTTGGGAACATTTTTGTTATTGTGGATTCGCTATTGTTTATATTTTGGTCTTCTTCTTCGTTCCACAAAAACACTTGTTCCATCATCCCACAATATCTAATTCTTAGAGTTTGGAGCTGTGAAAGGCAATCCTTTCCTGCAATTGACAACCGCCTTAGATTGCGTAGGCTGTCACAACAAGCGATTTCTATGGAAGAAAGGTTGCTAAACACTGGACCACTACTGCTCTTCCAGAATTGCTTTAGTGCCGGCAAGTATTGAAGTGATAGTTCCTTGAGATTCTGGAAAGAATCCGATGAAATAGGACCATCCAATATCTCTTCTAATTCCGGAAGAGAGAAAAGCTTCAGAAACTCCATGTGCGGAAACACAGTGGCACCACCATATCTCCCATCATTACGCATTAATGATGTTCTCCCAATATTCTTCATAGTCTTGCACTCACCCAAATTCAACCACTTTATGTTTTCACTTTTTGCCAACTCCACATTATTTGCACCATTTCCAGTTAAATGTAGATATTCTGTATCTCTTATAAGCTGCATCCCAATCCAATCTCCTACACAACTTCCACCCTCCCACTCTAGACTCATTTTTTTGTCACACGGATAAGAATAGAATCCATCTGGCAAAGAAGAAAATGGAAAAGGAATCATGATTTGAAATCTGTCCAAGTTCGATGAAAAGCGCATCTTTTCCGCAACTAATGCAGCATCCTCTATCTGAATCTCCAAGCACCTCAAATTAATCAACGACTCTAGCTCTCTTAACTCTGCATTGCCATTCGCATTCTCTCTTTCTTTGCTTTCCGATGCTTCCCAGTTCTTGAAGCTCTCCAACATCTTCAACTACTCCAACCCAACTAGACTTGATATGATTCCTGGAGCTATCCTTTTGAGATTTGAACACCCTGTAACATCAAACAGTTTCAGGCGATCTAATCCCTTCATCTCTGGTGGTAACTCTTTAATCGAATAACAATTACGACAACTGAGAATCTCAAGATTTACCAATTCCCCAACAACTGATAATGTCTCCAATTTCCAACATGAATGCAACATCAAAGAGTTGAGATTTTTTAGTGATGGTGTTGCGTGTGGCAGTGACGTGAATGAGTACAACTCAATGCACAACACGTGGAGATCTTTAATTCCTTCAACAAAGGATTTGTCAAATTTGATTTCTTCCTTCAGTTCTAAATTATGAGTCATGAAGAGAAGACGCAAATTTGTAGGAAGCTTAGTTCTTCCTCTGCCTTGCTGAAAAGAAGAGGAAAGCCAAGTGCAATCATTATGACCAATATATTCTTTCTGTTTAGCAATGAATATGCAAACATCACGAACTACATCATGCATTTTGACATGATCTTCATTACGACCATCTAACAGCAAAGACCGACTTTTAAGCATCTTACTCAATGTGCACATCCTATTCCTTGCTTCTTCCATGCATCCTTCGAATATACCTAACCCCATACAGAAACAGGTCAAGTAATCTAGAGGAATATTAACATCTTCATTGAACAAACAATAGAGCAGGAATATGGATTTGGCATGCTCAGAGCCCAAGGCATCGTAACTTAGTTTTAGGGGATTATAAACTTCTGCAATAACTTGTGGGATATCTGGATCGGATTGTGTCAATTGACTTAGTGCATCTTTCCAAATAGACACATTCTCCTCATCTTTCAGCGCCGCGCCAACCGTTATAAGAGCGATCGGTAATCCTCTGCACTCTTCTATGACTTGTTTTGCTAAAGAATTCAACTTTGTATCATCCACACATGTGCCAGCTCTCTCTCTAAAGAGAAACCATGCTTCTTCTTCAGATAACAATTTCATTCCAAAAACCTTTTTAACATTCATTCCATTCAAAGTATCACCATTTCGGGATGTTAAAAGGATTGTGCAGCCTTTGCAAGCACAAGGTATTCCTAAATCCACTAGCTCGAGTCTTTCCCAAACATCATCTAGAACTAGGAGAATTCTCTTTGTGCCTTCAGTTAGTCTTGCATGTAACTTTTGTACTCTATTAGCCATCGAAGTTTCTCCTTCGAGATTCAAACCCAATGATCCACCAATCTCAACTTGAATTTTTGACTTGTCTACTTGTTGGCTGACGACTGCCATCACAACTTCGTCAAATAAATGATTCTTCAATGCTCTGTTCATGATGGTTTTGGCCATAGTAGTCTTTCCCAGACCTCCCATCCCACATATCCCTATCATATTCACATCTCCATCTCTCAAACTTGTCATGATGTCTTCTTCAAGTTGTTTTCTTGACTTGAAGTCAAATGTGGTTCCTAATGGAATTGATGTCATTGCTGCTAGAGGTCCTGGTTGGGATATAGTGTTAAACTTGCACTGGCCTCGTAGCTCTTTGATACGATCAGTTGTTTTCTTAGCTCTCTTGCTAAGAGAAAAACGAGATCTAAGCTTCAGACAACCACTTCCTACATTTGGAACTTCATTCAAAATTTCATTCATTTCAGCATTGATAGCTTCCGACTTTGTTAGCCAAGTCTCAACTGCAGGGACAATAACTTGTACATTATTTCTTTCAATATCAACTCTCCCCTGTAATCCTTTTGTTTCATCATCGAGTTTTTGGGCTTCATCTTTGAGAGTAGTGATGTTGGTAGTGAAGCAACAGAGATAATTGAATTGGCGTATGATTGGTGCACCAATCCATTTCACTATTTCTATAGCTGGTCCAACAAAACTTGCCGCAATTTCTGCCATTTCCTACACAACTCTTTTCTGTTTCAAGTTAATGAGAAAGTGTTACATATACAGAGAAAGCCTCAACAATTTTTTTACACTCATAACTCAAGTAAAACATTTATAATTATATAGATGGAGATATTTAAAAAATAAAAGTAAAAATAAAAATTCACAAGCCCAAACAGTAGTATTAATTAAAACCTATATTAAATTAAGCCAAGAAAACAAGTTGATATATATTCTTACCAAGTATCCGATCGATCTTACAGATTTTCCTGTTGCCAAGTCGAGATATATATATAGGAGCAGACTAGATCTGATATGATCAAAAGTGGAAATTAATTAAAAGAAAGAGAGACGTAAATATCATATAATCAATTCGAGTAGACAAACAAGAAAAACTGAGTTTCTGCCAAGAATTTAATGCAACAAATTAAAACAAAAAATATCTATATTGTCTCAAAAAAATGTGCTTCGGAAAAATCTATATATAACACTATTGTTATCCTTTTCTCACACACAGAACATAGTAGCATCAGCAGGCAAAGCGGCTACCTTTTTAGATCTAGAACAAGACTCATTAAGAAATCACAAACATCCTCTAATTAGTAAAGTAGACAAATTATTGATTTTTAACCTTATGTTACTATTTTCATTTGAGCAAAAAAATTGGCAGACAATTGTGGGACACAGTTTATCAATTATTGGGTAATTTCCCTAATTATTCAATTCAATAATCAGCTACTACTTTTCTAATTTCTTTATTTTCTCTTTAAATTATCCGACTGTCATATATAATTACTATGTATCAGTATAAGTACATCTACAAAATACTTCAATTTTGTGGTGTTGAATATGGAGTTTTTATTTTGCAACATTAGTTTTTTCGGTTGTAAATTTTTTAAAGAGGTGCCTATTTTGACACAAATTAAAACAAAATATTAGATTATTATTACATCATTTTAAAAATTATTTTTAAACTGCAAATCTATTACAAGGTGGTGAATGCGGTTAATTTGATAATTAACCCCTATAAAGAAGCAGCAAAATAATTAATTAATGTTGTTCATTCCTAACAAAAATTAAGAAGCAGCAAAATCTTATTGAACTAATAAGGTGGATAAATATATGTGTGTCAAAAAAAGATGTTGCACTACAATGTAAAAACTACATGATGCAATATAAAAGATATATATTGCACTAATAAACCTAATAGAAACTATATAATAATGCAGCCAAACCAACAAATGTAACAACGTAAAAGCATTACAAGCTAAAGATCAAAATAACAACACAAAAGTTAAAGAAAATAACACTAGCTTGTAATAAACGAAAGTTAAAGAAAATAACACTAGTTACACAATTGTACACCAAAGAAGTGAGATAAATGATCTCACGCAGATAGAGTTCATGTTATTCGAGTGGATACTACCTATATTTTTAAAAATATACAATCTAATATTTATATGTTATATTTCATTTTGGACCTAACTCACCCATAAATAAGGGAGAGATATTACCACCTTTATAAATTTTTTCCAAATGCTACATATACTCCACTATGCGAATGATACCAATGCATGGGGTACAAATCCATGCCACATGGGATTTGTACCCCTCCATTGGAGATGCCTAAAGTGGCATTTGTCGAATAAATGTGTGTAAAAAACTTTAAAATGATAATACTGTCTGTCACATCTTAGTTCTTAATAATAACAAAATCAAAAGAGAAATTTTTCTTTGAGCTAGTGGAGAATACGCGCTTATATATATAGACTTTGGATCAGCTTGCTTCATTTTTCCATCACTTCTTCCAAAAAACTGAATGAAACAAAATACACGTCTTTAATTTTGGGAAATGGGTCAAATAAACCCTTAATGTTTACACTTAGGATTAAATAGGCCTCTAAAGTATTTGTAGGCACAAATAAACCATTAATGTTATAATTACTAACATTTATGGCCCTCTCTTGCCACTCCAAAATAAATTTGTGCCAAAATTTATTCCAATTTTTGAAGCATCAACAAGAACAACTACTTATAATTTTATTATCTTATTTTTTTAACTTATGATTTCTCCCATTTTTCTATATTTTGTTTTATAAAATTTTTCAAAAATATTATTATTTTTATTATTTGTTAATTAATTTAAATATTTTTTCTAAAAAATACCATTGGGTAAATTTAAATATATTTCTAAAAAATATTCATTTTAAAGGGAGGGTGTGGAGGGGGGCGGGGGAGTTGGCGATGTTAGCTGGGGAAGAAGGGTAGATTTTCTTCTTCTTCTTTTATTTTTTTAAACTAAGGGTATATTGTTAGAAAAATATTAATTAATTAATAATAATAATTTTAGAAAATAAAATAGAGAGAAATGGGAGAAAGCATAAGTTTAAAAAGAAAAAGATGATAAATTATACTAATTAGTTATTCTCGTTAATTTTTCAAAAATTAAAATGAAAAGAATAAAATTTGGGGCAAAGTAATTTTGGAGTGGCAATAGCAGGGAGAGGGCATAGATGTTAGTAAATTATAATTTTAAGGGTTTATTTGTTCCTAAAAATACTTTAGGGGTTTATTTGATCCTAAGTAGAAACATTGAGGGTGTATTTGATCCTTTTCCCTTTAATTTTTTTATAATAATAATATTAGAGAGGGGAAATTTCATATTATTATTGTGTATTTTCAAAATTTAGAAAAAAAAAATTACATATATATTTAATAAACAGTCTAAAAACACAGTCATAAAATTCAGCACTCTCTCTCTTAATACCTAAGTGCTTGTTTACTTGAGAATATACATGAATATAATTAAATGGGTAGAAAATTTTTTTATATCCGGTTGTAGTATTGAAAAAAAAAATTCATCCTTTTTTATTGTAAATTGATCAAAATTTCTTTGTAATCTTTCTGAAGTCCACCACCTATTTAAGTGGAGTTGTTATCTTTCACTGTGTTTTCTTTGAAATTTTTGAATGCACAAACAAAATTAACGAAGCAAACAAAGAAATATAATTTCATAATCATCTAAAAAGATACATTGTAGTCTCACTATGATTATAACACTACTACTAATTAACAAAAGTTTATCTAATTACCAAATATAATTTGAAGAAAAGAACTAAGAAATGAGAGACATGATGTTTGTGATAGTCACAAACAGAATAACATATGGGCAAATAATCCATGACAATTGACACAAGTAACAACTATAAGTATAATGAGTTAAAAAAATACATATTAACACTTAATGTTTGCACAGATGAACACTTATAGAACTATATCAATTTTTCAATCTCGTAAATGTTGACTTAGATTGCTGAAACTCTTTCAAACCCAATACTTAACTTATTCCATTTGTACAAATATTGGATGTTATTGCTGTTCTTCACAATATTCAACAGTTCATTTTTACATTTGTGAGGTTGTAAAATTATTTTAACGTTATAAGCGTTAATTTGTGCAAATGTTCACTATCAATATGTAAATTTTGAAAGTTTGAAACACAAGTGTAAGAACAATCAACATTGAGTACTAAAGTGTAATAATTTTTTTTTAATGCAAATTAAACGAAGATTGATATATAATGAAGGCATGTAGGCTGCATTATTATAATTTCTTAAATTGGAATTTTTATGTTTCAATATATAGTTATTAACATTATTTTTTATTACATTTATTTTACATATAACATAATTATCAATTTCTTAAGAGTTAAATATTCTAACAAATTTATATAAATATATAACCATAAAAACCTTTAAAATGAAACATAAGTTATTGTTATAATCTTTGTTCACATGTATTTTTCATAAATTTTTAATCACGGTCAATTATACGCAGTTGTTTCACGAGTCACAAGTCATGTTCATTTGAAAGTTTTTATTTGTAAAAATGATGTATACATACAAGTGTTGCGCAGCTTATAATATAGTAGTTTAATTGTAGTAGTTTATTAATTATATGGGCTTATCAAGTAAAATATTAATTACATAAAATATCTAAAATGTGACACTTACACTACAAGAAAACACAGTTTTAGCGACGGAATACATTCCATCAACACGGGCGACGGAATGGCGACGGACCCGTTTTTCTTTATTTTTTTAATTTATTTTTAATTCCGAGAAAATAAGGCGACGGTTACTTTATTTTTATATTTTTTTAGCCGATTAATAAGGTGACGGAATATTCTGTCACCTTATTTTTTTATTTTAAAATATAATAAAGAAATCAGGCGACGGAACGATTCCGTCGCCATGTCCGTTGTCCGGTATTGTAATATACGGGAACAAACACATTCTTCCCCATTTCCCCCGCCCCCCAAATCAACCCAACCCTAAAACCCTCTCGCCGCCGACCGCCGCCCCCACACCGCCGTGCGCCCTCTCCCTCTCCCTCTCCCCCTCCCATCCTCTCTCTCTCCCTCTCTTTCTCCCCCTCATTTTTCCGCGCCGCGTCCGCCGCCTAGGCCGCCCTTGTCGCGCCCCTGCCGCCCAGCCCACCTCCGCCGCCGCCTGAGGTAAGTTGGTTATTTCGCTTTTTAAAAAAAAATTCAGTTTTTAGTTTGATTTTAATTTCTTAGTATTTTGGTTTCTATTTCTTTTAAATCAAATATTTAGTTAATAAATTTCTTTACTTGTCAACAAAAATCTGCCATAAATTTCTTTACTTATCAATATTTTTTTTTTTTGATTTAAAATAGTAGTGTATAAAATTTATATTGTATTATTTTATGAGACCTATAGAATTAAAGCATGTTAGTTTAATTTTAATAAAGCATGTTAGTTAAATGGGACGAGGGCTCCTGGATCCCTCTATATTAATTGTAGGTATTTATAATGGGACGAGGGCCTCTAGATCCCTCCGGTGTTTGGTGTTTGTTAGTTAAGTTAAGTTACGTCGATAACTTGGTCAAAATATAGGTTTCACGTCGTTATGCTGCCGAATTTTTATCTTTTTTGAATTTTATGTTTTTTGGTTTAATTAAGATCGTGTGTATAGATATCTATATGAGTTGTTTTTGTCAGATGACTAGAGGAGGTGGATCTCACGGGGCTAGGTCACGTGCTCTATCATCTATGGGATTCGTTGGCGGTCCCATTGATGATAGTGTTGGTTAGGATGGGACCGATGCTCAGGAAGAGGAGTCCCGCACAGTTGACTCGAGACAGGAGATCGAGCTCGAGACTGTGGGCAGGGAGAGGTATTTTGATCTAAATATCAATATATTTAATTAATTTACTTTATGCATATTATAATTAAATCTAATTTGCATTTTCAGAGTCATGATGCCCTCGAACGCCTGTTGGAGGGCAATTATAGCTATATTCAAGAGGCTTATGCATCCTACGGGCTTCGCTTGGAAGAAGGTGCCCGTGGAGAGGAGGATGCTGTATTGCGGGGAGTTCAAGGTAAAAAATTGATATATATGTATTTTGTGTTGTCTAATATTATTACTAACGTCGTTGGTTATTGATGTGTTAATACAGAAGGAGTTTAGGTGGTCATTCCCTGATGAGGAGATCCTTCCGCTCTTCTAGAAGAAGTGCCAGAATGACATGGTGTACCACATGAAGAAGGATGACTACTAGGCGGGCAAGAGGCCCGATTTTGTATGCCTGGAGGACTGGCCTGCCTGGATAGTATACTGGCAGACCGAGGAGTCTGTACAGCAGTCTGTGTAGGCGGTGCTGGATAAGCAGGCAAGGATGGAGTCCCTGCTCGAGCGCCTTCTCAGTCAGCAGTCGGTTGGTGCTGGTGACGGATTCGGAGGGCCTAGTAGCGGTTCCAGACGGCCGGATGGTGAGGAGAGCTAGTAGTTTTATAATTTTTTATTATATTTGGGTATAAATAAATAGTTAAAAAGAAAAAAGAATTAAAAATAAACCGAATTAAAAAAATGGAATTAAAAAAACCGAATTAAAATTAAAAAAAATTAAAAAAACAAAAATGGCGACGGAAATATTCTGTCACCTGAGTTTTTCGTCCGTCGCCTTAGTTAGAAAACCATTTACGACGACACTTTAAGGCGACGGACCCGTTCCGTTGCTTATACCGTCGCCAAATGGAGGCGACAGAAATGTCCGTCGCTTTATTTTTTTAGCGACTAAATTTACGAGACGGATAATTTCCGTCGCCATTCCGTCGCCCGTTAAATTTGTGACGGAAATTGGGTATGGGACCATGGAAATTTCCGTTGCTATTTTGCAATTTTCTTGTAGTGTTACATTAAGGGAAAATGGTCTCGCAGGTCCCTGAACTTTTTGGCGCGGATCTCGCAGGCCCCTGTACTTTTTTTTGGCTCAATTGAGCCCCTGAACTTTTTTTTTTGGGTCTATTGGGCCCCTCCGTCAAGCCCCTCTTGACGGGGCCGTTAGCTTGACATAAAACGACGTCGTTTTAGGTTTTATTCGAATAAAAAAAATTCAAATATTCAATTTAAATTTCACCCGACCCATTTTAAAAATATCCCGACCCCATACTAATTAAACCCAACCCTTTTTCCTGAGCTTGGAAATCACCATCACCGCCCTCTCAAATGCAACGGTGTTCAGCGTGATACCATCGCCCACCCCTCCGAATTCCGTCAAGTTAAAGGCCACCGGTCGTAACTTCGGGAGCTGCCACAGGGGAAAAGCCCGCCGAAAAATCAAGACGCCACCGGAGGCGACATCTCGCTGCCAGTAAAAGACGTCAAGAGGTAGGCGAGGCAAAGCGCAGTCAAAAGGGTCTTGTGGGTCGTCACAAAGAAGGAGGCGGCGGAGGGGATCCAACGACGTTGGTGGTGGTGGTTTGCCCACAACCTCCGCCAGAAGCAAGGCGGGCTCGATGTGGGGGTAAGCGTCTCCACCATTTAATTATGGAAATGATTTAATCGTATGAGTTTCGAGAGATTTAAGCTGCATATGAATTGGTGTATGGATCAAGAAGAGATGAAGCAGTGGAGCGAGAGGGGTTTTGAAATGGGTGAGTTGAAAGAATTTATTTTTGGGGGGGAAATTGGAATGGAAGGTAGAAGGTGAGGATCAATGAGCATTAATGGGTGTTGGATTGTTGAAATGATGGAGATGGTGAAGTGTATTGGAAGCGAAGTGAGATTCAAACTCAGTTTTCCGATTGGATTTTGGGGGAATTTGTTTCAGACTACAATCGCTCATGGCAGGTTGCACCTGAATCTCCGGATTTCTTTTTTTTTTTTTAATTAATCTTAATGAGGCGGGTTAAATTAGTATCGAGTTAGGATATTTTTAAAATGGGTCGGGTGAAATTTAAATTGAATTTAAATTTTTTTTTTATTCGAATAAAATCTAAAACGACGCCATTTTATGTCGAACTAACGGCCCCGTCAAGAGGGGCTTGACGGAGGGGCCCAATAGACCCAAAAAAAAAGTTCAGGGGCTCAATTGAGCAAAAAAAAAGTACACGGGTCTCTGAGGTCCGCGCCAAAAAGTTCAGGGGCCTGCGAGATCCTTTTTCCTTACATTAAATATATAATAATTAAGTTTGAGATCATGAATGAACCCGTGCGATCTAGTATGTTACTAACATCAAGTGATTTTAATTTATTGCTAACATCCGGTTGACTCATATTGTTAACTTGACGCGTATTAAACACGACAATATAATATATATTAGTAACATGTTGCTCGTATGTGAATAATGATTTGCTATTATGACTTAAGTTCTCAAATATATTACAAGTTTTCAAAACAATATTAAACATTGATAAAGTTATGATTGTTTGATGAACTTAACTATATATAGCTCATACTTTAACTATTTTCTCATGAAAGCAACTTGACGTTCAAAGTCATGTATAAAAAAAAATCATATTAGCAACATAAATACATGATATGAGCAATATTGTGATATCATATTAGCAATGTCTGATAGTTAATTGCGGGTTTTATATACATGAAAAATAGTTTTCGTATTTCTCATTAAATTTTGCTCAAATAAACATATGCAATATAGATCTTAATGAAAGACCATGGAAAGATCTTTAATTTGATATATTTTTTGTGTAAATTGAATAAAAACGAGCAAGCTTTGATTATATAAATTTTTTAAGAATTTTTTAAAAGATGATGACATCATTTATGGAAAACAAAATATGAAAATACCCTTTATATTTTGAATTTATGATATTTATAACTATGCCACCATCTTTTTATCCTCCATGTCAGCAATATAATTGAATTTGATTGGTTTCTAGATTCTCATGTGGGGATAGATTTATATTTAAGCCTACCCCTATACGTATGTATGTATGTGTGTGTGTGTATATATATATAAGGAATGGATCAAATAAGATTTTTTTGTTAGTGTGAGAACTAGCACCACAGCTATACCATCCAATTAATTAAATAATCTAATGGTTGAGATTTAATACAATAGGTGATGTCAATTTTGTATAGAATAAGCCGATAATTGAAATATGTGAAAATGATTTTCATTGATAAAGTGATTGTATTATATATACTCATCCATTCCAAAAATGTAGTCTCCTATTCTTTTGTTCAACTACCCGTTAATAGTTTGTTTACATCTAAAGTTTCTTACTCTATAGTAGCTTTGTTTAGGGGTGATTGATTTTTGATGTTTGCCTACGTTTGTAGTTTTAGTCATCCATCAGGTAGTAGATTTTTTTTTTATGTATTTTGTAGAGATTTCCATATCCGAATAAGAGCAGAAGACATCTTAAAGACGAATTTATATTTAGTGAAATTTTCTTCTTTACGTTGTGCTACAAATACATGTTGTATTTGTAGCACCTCAATTTTCCATCCATACATTAATTTCTGCTGTATATTAAAAGATCTTGTTTCCCTATTCAAAAAAAATAAGAGTAAAGGTCCAATTTGATTCTACAACTATTTGCGTATGAGCATTTTGATCCCTGTTTATCGTTTTGGTCCAAATTGATACCATAACTATTTTAAAGGTCCAATTTGATCCCTATTTTGATTCCCGTCACTAACGGAGATGGAGAGACGGTGTTATCTACCATTTAAAAAAGCTTAACAGGTTTTCGTGTCATACAAAATAAAAGTTGGCAGAATCAATGTTAGGCATTGAAAGTCACATGCCACAAAAAGGCAACCTAATTAACATCAAACCTGGATCATAAAGAACAAAAACCACATCAAGCGAAGTCAAATCTAATAACAAAGAGTGAGTTTTCGATTGAACAAAAGGTTAACAAAAGCCTAAATCGATGATTTGTTGGTGTCTCCCTTCGTAGCCCACTTCTTTTCCCTTTCATTTTCAAGTTATATATGTTGTAGTGATTGATCTTTTTCCATTCAATTTTGATCCCGGTGGTTTGAAAGGTATTTTCCCATTAGTTTCAATTCTTAAATCCACAAAAAAAAAACAAAGAATTGATACAGAATACCTATTAATTTTAACGAAAATGATGTTTCAGCCCTTTATTTAAATGTTCAAAAATGAAGAATATTTGTTTAATAAGCATTCAAAAATATGAATTCTTACCTTTTTTTTTCAAATGGGTACCCTACCAGAGTGGATACACACTCTTTCCAGGACCACCACCACCACTAATTATCTTCTTCGAACAATTTCGGGATTTGGATGAAATTTTGGAATTTTTTGTGAACTTTATGATTATCTTGACTTTGAAGATAGATAACGTCGTTTCTCAACTCTCCATCTCTGTTAGTGACACGGATCAAAATATGGATCAAATTGGACCTTTAAAATAGTTATGTATCACTTTGGACCAAAAAGATAAATAGGGATTAAACTGCTCCTACACAAATAGTTGTAGGATCAAATTGGACCTTTGCCCAAAAAATAAAAAGATCTTATTTCTCTTCATATATTTCTCTCGAATTCGCAGTTGTTTTCAGCAGGGACTCTCAATATTAATATTAATCACCCAAATTATTTTGGTTGGTTAGTGTGTCTTCTCCAATTCTATGCTAGCTAAATGTAATCAAATACGCGTGAGTATAAGCTTAGCTTCCAAAATAAGAGTGCTATAATTGTGTAGTTTGTATGTGCAAGAAATGAAGACTGCTATATATAGTAAATCCTAGCATATATGATATATATTTTGTTGCATGGGAGAAGCTAATATGTAATCCATCACAGATCTCATGAAAATCAATTCAACAACTCTTATGTTTCTCTGTAACAGCTTTTCCTCCCCAAAAATCAGCTCCAAAATAGAAAATTTACAGCACCAAATCATATTCACAAACAAATCTCACACAAATCTACAAATATAAAAACGATCCTACAGGAATTAAGTTGTAATATTCAAAATAAACAAACAATACAGAGATTTAACATAAATAAATTAAATAATTAATCAATGATTATATATATATATATATATATATATTATATATCCTCTGCGCGTACCTTTATTAAACAGGTTGCTTAGAAGAAGGAGAGCTGCCTCGATCAAATGGTCTTCCGCTGTGCAGTTTTCATGCTTTATTTATGTAGGAAAGTGAAGTGTGTGGCTTACAGATATATGTTGGGAATAATTAAATATCTAAAGTAGAAGAATTATTATTTTTAATCTATAGTAACTATTACACTTTTCTAAAGCTGAATAATTATTGATATAATACTTCTTCTTTATCTGTATATAAAGTTCTTAAAAACGAATACCTTACCTTAAATGCACGTTCAGCATATATAGATACTTACATATTAAGCATGCATTTAAACATTTATTACTGTATTATTCCAAAACAAATTAAAAATAACATTAAGCACTCTTAGGGGTGATCACTTTAGGTGAATAATTAATTCCAGCTTAAATTGTAAGGAAGTTAATTACCCGTGCTTGAATCAGAAAAAGTGTTGATTTTCGAGGAGATAAGATTTTTTAATCCATTTTCTATGTCCTATTTTAATGCCCCATACTATTATATATATATATAATAATGTTAATTATTGAATCAAAAACTATTATGGTATAATTAAGGGAAAAGGAGCAAATTGCCCCTCCGATTTTTCTTCAAGGAGCACTCTGCCCCCTCTGTGACTATTTAGAGCAAATAGTCCCTTGTAGGTTAAAATTTAGATCATTTAGACACTTAATTTAACACTGTAGGAAACGGCTGTTTACTTCCCTATCAAACGTTAAGTTTCTCACGGTAATAACCAATATTAGTGAAATAGGGTTCCTAATTTCAGCAGGCAATTGTTTTTTATAGAAGTCCTTACCGTATTTCACCCAATTTCTACTGCTCTATCTCTTAGTTTCTGAGGTAATTCTTGTAGTGTTTCTCCTAATCCATTCAAAGCATCAATTTTTACAGCAATCCCACAAGATTTCTTTGATTTTTCAGAATCACTTAGTGTGTAAAGATAAAGTCAGATCGTTGTGGTCCATTCGGTGAGTTGCCCCCACTTGGTCGGTACAAGTCTGACAAAAGGTATATATTTTGTTGAAACCGTTGGTTTGTTATTTTGGATATGTTTTGTTTTGTCTTTCTTTATTTGCTTGTGCAGGAAGATAGTTGGTTGAGATATTCTAGGAAATCTGTTGTGATTGACTAGTTCAAAGAGTTGATCAAGATAAGGTTGTTGCAAGATAAGGTTGTTACGGAAGTTGCGGGCGTGCGGCGCAAATTTAGGAATGAAGATCATGGAGAGATCAAGTTGTTATTTGGAGTAGAGACCAAGTAATTAGTTTAGTATAAATAGGAATTATTTGTATAGAGATAGATACGAATCCAGAGATATAAATCAGATCTGTTTATAGAGATAATAGTTTTTCTACAAGTATTAGTTAAGACAACTTTAGTCACAACCTTCTGTGAAGGAAGAGATAAAGTGTCTTAAGTTTAGTAAAAGTTTTCTTGTAGTGTTTTTGTAATTCACAAATTCATAGTGAATATTTTGCCCTGAGGCACTTCGCGAGATTATAGAAATATAATCTCGTGAAATTTTCAATCCATTGTTCTGTTACTATATTTCCGCTGCATGTTCAAAGTTGTCCCAACTTTAGATACAACTTTGATCACAACTCTGTCAAAACCGAGAGTTCGGTTTCTTCAATTGGTATCAGAGCATACACTTGACACACTAAGTGGTGATCCTGCTTTTGTGAGTACAATGGATTGTACTAACCCGTTGTTTAACAAACCACCTGTTCTAGATGGAATGAACTATTCTTTTTGGAAAGTTCGAATGCGAGCATGCATCAAATCCATTGATGCAAGAGCATGGAATGCTGTTCAAAAGACATGGACGCATCCCAAGACCGTTGATGCTGAAGGTGACACTATTCGTACCCCTCCAGAAGAATGGACCAGGTCACAAAATGAAGATGCTACCTTCAATGACAAGGCACTCAATGCAATTCAGTCTTCTTTGGACATTCAGATGTTCAAACTCATAAGAAATTGTGAGTCGGCCAAGGAAGCATGGGATATCCTCCAACAACATTGCGAAGGCGATGTTGGAATTAAAGAATCACGTCATCGTATTCTCACCACTAAATTTGAGAACATGAAGATGGTGGAAGATGAGACAGTTGGAGAATATTGCAACAAATTGCTGGAAATTGCAAATGAGTGCACTGATCTTGGTGATCCAATCACCAACAAAAGGTTAGTTTCTAAAGCCTTGCGAACTCTAACACCACATTTTGATATGAAGGTTGTTGCTATTGACACGGCAACAACCACTGGATGTTTGGACTTCACGAGGCTGATGAATGACCTGAAGACCTATAAAATGGAGATGAATGAGAAGGGTGGGTCAAAGAAGAAGGGAATTGCCCTGACAGCTGGATCAACTTCAAAGTCAACTTCACCCTATGATGAAGATGAGGATGAAGATCTTGAAGAAATCAGTGAAATAAATCCAGAATATGCTCTTCTCACCAAAAGACTCAACACTCTCATTCGAGCTAATAGAGGTAAACAACAGAAGGGAAGTACTGCACAACGTAAGCCTCGCCATGACTCATCTGGACCTTTGATAATTTATGAAAAGATGAACTCACCTGGAAGAGATCCCAAGATCATAAAGCGTGCTGCATCAGATCACTTTAGGCCAAAGGAAGTGAAAGATTTCTCCAATGTCCAATGTTATGAGTGCAAAGGCT
Organism: Perilla frutescens; assembly: GCA_026008535.1. NCBI lineage: Eukaryota > Viridiplantae > Streptophyta > Magnoliopsida > Lamiales > Lamiaceae > Perilla > Perilla frutescens. Next base: position 46,000,208 of record BRKX01000018.1, read on the forward strand.
ATGGGCACTTTGCAAATGAATGTGCAAACACCTTTAGGAAACTTGGAAAACCTGTCACATTCCTATCTCTCAGCGATAGTGAATTGGACACCTCGGGAATCTCCGTGGAAGAAGTCTCGGATGATGCAAACTATAAACACGTAGCCCTAACTGCAGTATGTACCGATACGGAAAATTCAAAGCTTGCTAAAGTTGAGATAACTTCTGACAGGTATGACGAGTCCTATTATGAAACGCTCTTCTGCTTCAATACGGTGATCACTACTGCAGATGAAAAAGAAGTAGAAGTTACTGAAGAAGAAACTCTGGAGTTGTTAATAAAGTGGCAGGAACTCTACAAGGAGCTGCACGCCAAGTGGATAAAACAGTGCAAGGAAATTGAGTCATTTACAGACGAATCCACAAATCAGAAGGCATCTCTTGCAAGATTGGAAGTTATGTTGACAAAGAAAGATGCAGAGATTGATGATATGAGGATTCAACTCAATTTTGCCAAGAAAACCTTCAAAAAGTTCAACACAGTTACTTCTAAACTTGATGAGGTTTTTGCACACACTCAGGTAACTTCCCATGGCATAGGTTATGATAAAACTGTAAAAACTGCCTACACTCAAATTCTGTCCACAAGTGGAAAACCCTTTGTGAAAGCTCAAGAAGGTAACTCTACTCTATCAGCAAGCAAGAAGCGCAGAAGATTTGTTTGCCATTATTGTTTTCTCCCCGGGCATTATAAAACCCTTTTGTCATAAGTTTCTGCAAGAACATAAAAGGGAGATTCAGTTAAGGTCACAGGCCTCAAAATCAGGTCTTAGAGTCAAAAGTGACAAAACAAAGAACCTGGTCTGGAAGCCCAAAGCTGCCTCCAAAGATACCTGCAAAGTTGTTTTCACTGCTTCAGTATCTGATGATTCGACAACTTGGTACTTTGACAGCGGGTGTTCTCGCCACATGACTGGAACCCAATGTTATCTGACCAACTACCAAAAGATCAATGGTAGCGAAGTCACATTTGGAGGAGGATCAAATGGCAAGATTGTAGGACGAGGAACCCTGAACAGTTCTGGACTTCCAAAGTTGGCTAATGTGTCACATGTTGAAGGGTTAACAGCAAATCTCATTAGCATCAGCCAACTCTGTGATGACAACTTCAGTGTCATCTTTGATAAAAGAAGTTGTACTGTGATTGACAGTCATGGCAAACATGTAATTTCTGGGGTAAGGTCTTCCAATAATATTTATGAAACTAACAGAAACAGCTGTTTGAGTGCGCAGGTGAATGAGGTGCAGCTTTGGCATTAAAAATTGGGCCACACAAATTTCTGAAATATGATGAATCTTCAAAGGCTCAATGCTGTTATTGGGATTCCAAAGCTGAACGTTTCAAACCCAAGCCTATGTGGAGATTGTCAAAAGGGAAAACAAGTCAAAGCATCGCACCCTGTTGTGATAACTTCTGAGAGACCTTTTACCACTCAAAGCTGCTTCGAACTGCTTTATATGGATCTTATGGGACCAGCTGAGGTTGAAAGCCTTGGAGGTAAGTGGTATTCCTTTGTAATAGTAGATGATCTCTCTAGGTACACTTGGGTAAAGTTTCTGAGAAATAAAGGTGAAACTCATGATACCTTCTTAGAATTGTATGCTAAGATCAAAAACTTTTACCATGCTTATGTTAAAAGAATACGATCCGATCATGGAAGGGAGTTTGAGAATTCTAAACTCCTGGATTTCTGCATAAAAGAAGGTATTCATCATGAATACTCAGCTCCAAAGACACCTCAGCAAAATGGTATAACTGAGCGAAAAAATAGGACTCTGCAAGAGATGGCCACTGTTATGTTACACTCGAAGAAGTTGGCCAAACGTTTTTGGGCTGAAGCTCTAAACACGGCATGTCATGTAAGTAACCGAGTAAACTTAAGAACCGGAACCACTATGACATCATACGAAATTCTAAATGGTAAAAAACTCAATCTGAAATACTTGCATGTTTTCGGTTGTGTTTGTTACGTTTTGAATGATAGGGACTATCTTTTTAAGTTTGATCCTAAAAGTGACAAAGGTGTGTTTGTTGGTTACTCACTTAACAGACATGCATACCGTGTCTATAACCTTAGGACCAAAACCGTGATGGAAAGTATAAATGTGAGATTTGATGATATGGCCAGTTTGTATACTCCTGCAGACGATACTAATGAGTTAATTGAGATACAGGGCAGAACATGTAGCACTGAAGAGGAAGAAGAAAAAGTTAACCCTGATGTTGAGCTCACTTCAGCGACAAACGAGGATACACCTTCAGATGACTCTGAATCAGATCTTAACTTAGAAAATTCAGAGATACCAGAAGTAATCCAGGGGAATGTTAGAAGAGACCCACCAAAGAGAATTCGGAAAGATCATCCAATTGATCAAGTCATTGGAGATGTTCACGAAGGGGTCAGAAGAAGAGGTAGAACTGTTGTCAATTACAAGGAAATGGTAAGGATGGTGTGTTTGTCGTGTGTTATAAATGAGGTTGGTACTGTTGTCTTTTTATCCATGGTTGAACCTAAAAATGTTAATGAGACATTAAAAGATGAGTTTTGGATAAGTGCCATGCAAGCCGAGCTACTTGAGTTTGCTAGAAACAAAGTTTGGACACTTGTGCCTAGACCTTCGGGGATAAACGTGATAGGAACTAAGTGGATATTCAAAAATAAAACTGATGAATTTGAAAATGTCATTAGAAACAAAGCCCGCTTAGTTGCCCAAGGTTATACTCAAGTAGAGGGGATTGACTATGATGAGACTTTTGCTCCCGTTGCACGAATAGAGTCCATCAGGTTACTTTTTGCCATTGCATGTTATCTTAACATTACTCTTCATCAAATGGATGTTAAGGCAGCGTTTTTGAATGGAGTACTTGAAGAGGAAGCTTACGTGGAACAACCCAAAGGTTTTGAAGATCCAACAAACCCAAGTCATGTGTATAAATTACATAAGTCATTATACGGACTAAAACAAGCTCTAAGAGCTTGGTATAGTCGGTTAACTGAATTCTTGCTTGAGTTTGGATTTTCCAGGGGTCATGCTGATAGAACTTTATTCCTCAAGAAAGATAAAGACATGCTTACAATCGCTCAAATCTATGTCGACGATATAGTGTTTGGGTCGACAAGTGAGAAAGCTTTGAAGGAATTTGTTGAAGCAATGTCCACGACTTTTGAAATGAGTATGGTCGGTGAGCTTAGTAATGTCCTTGGACTTCAAGTCAAACAAAAGGAAAATGGTGTTTTTGTCTCACAGACAAAATATGCCAAAAACCTTGTAAAGAAGTTCGGTTTGGAGAATGCAAAGCACATGAGGACTCCCATGAGCACGACTGAAAAATTGTCGAAGGATGCAGTTGGACCTGAAGTTGATCCAACTTTATATAGATCAATGATCGGAAGTCTTCTCTATCTAACTGCTAGTCGACCAGATATCATGTACAGTGTGTGTGCATGTGCTCGATTTCAGTCTTGTCCCAAAGAGGAACATCTTAAGGCGGTAAAAAAGATCATTCGGTATGTGGCCGGAACTTGTGAATTGGGTCTATGGTTCACAAAGGACACAACAATAGATCTTGTTGGATACAGTGATGCTGATTGGGCTGGAGAAATTGATGATAGACGGAGTACAAGTGGAGGATGTTGTTACTTAGGAAACAACCTCATCTCTTGGCACATCAAAAAGCAAAATTATATCTCATTGTCCACAGCCGAGTCCGAATATGTGGCTGCCGGGAGCTGTTCAACTCAGTTGATATGGCTGAAGTCAATGCTGGATGATTATGGCCTGGAAAGCGATTCCTTGATAATGCTCTGTGACAATACAAATGCCATCAACCTTGCAAAGAACCCCGTTCACCACTCCAAATCCAAGCACATTCATTTAAGGTATCATTTTATTAGAGATTTAGTTGAAAAGAGGTTATTAAAGTTAGAGTATATTAGTACAGATAATCAACTGGCTGATTTATTTACAAAAGCCTTAAGCTATGAGAGATTCTCAATTTTGAGAAAATCTCTTGGCTTGTGTTCTATATGAAAAATACAGTTGACTCAACTGTTGTCACACTTTTGGCATATCATCGTTAACTGTGAAGTTGAACAGATTCCAGGATGAAAAAGCCTATTTTAAGGTGAAACCATGATTGTTCTTATAAAATCATATAACTAGATCAAAGATCTTAGATAAATGATTTTTATGAGATTCTTTTGGTTATTCATCTATTCATCATCTGCTTCTCTTCTTAATAAGTTTTCTATGATGTATCAAAAGTATTTCTGATAAATAAAATTTTGGTGACAATAGTTGGTTAATTATAAAAAAAAAAGGAAAATTTTGAAAGTCAGTTGAATGTATCTGAAAATGTATCTTACTCTATCTTTAATACCTATTTTGAATATATCTCTAATATATTGATTCCTATTTATTTGGAAGCGGCTACCTACCAGATATAGTTATATTCTTCCATATTTTATTTTTAAAAGGTCATTTTCGTTTAGATTCTCTCATTCCTTTCCAAACACCCTTTCGTCTCCCTTCAACCCTTATTCTCTCACTCTCTTCGCCATTTTCGCCATGGATTCTGATAAGATGAAGAAAATTCAGGAATTGCTTAGCGATCCCGAAGCCTCTGCCTATCTTCGTCATCTCTCAACCTTTCCTCCACAGCCCTTATTTTTATCTCCACCACAACCGATTATCTCTAACCCTTTTCGTCTTCTGTCACCGGAGTCTACTCCGATAATCCGACCAAAAGTCCTTTTGTCACCCTCTAGAGGTAATGCTCCTATGGAGATCTCTCCTGAATTAGGAAGTTGTTCGGAAGTTCAGTCAAAACCCCTTTCTCTTCCGGTATCCTCTCCAGCTCAACCATTCTCAGCCTCTCTATCTTCCGAGCAGGTGATAATTTTAGCCCCCGACGGAGTAATTATGTCGACCTATGACACCCCAGGTCTCGACTCTCAAGTTCTTGATACGCCTGTTCTCGCCGATGAGCAACTCGACCCACTCTTTCCTTCCAACGAGGGAAATTTGTACAATGATGGTCCAATTGAGGTTCCTTTTTGATACGACCCGGACAAAGAACCTAGGACGATAATAACAACGTAGCGGAAGACTTAGGATACGAAACACCTCAACTAAATGAAGGGTTCCAATCCGACTCGATAAATAACGAAAATACGACTAATCTAGACAACTAAAATACCTAGAACGATGACACAAATATATAACACAAATCCAAAGGTATATGGGCTGAAAAGGAATGTATAGGGGCTGGAATTGTGGAGGTTTTCGTGTGTGATGGCTTGTGAAGAATGGCTGGAGAAGGTAGGATATGATAGAGTACGATTGAACTTATGGTATGAATGGATTGGCGTAGAACACGATCACGATCTTGGGGGCTGAATTGAAGCGTGCGTTGATGAAGTATGGATGGCGACGATTATGGTTGATGGATGATGATTCGTTGATGTGAATCACAACCCGATAGCCTCCTTGAATCTCGAACGTACCCAAGAATGAAATCTCTAAGTTGATCTTCGGATAGCGAATACCGGTTAATCCCTCAAGTGGATTAAGCAATACCCTTGATTAAGACTTAAAGTTGCTAGCTCCAAGAATATGAATTTTAAATCAAAACTCACAAAGATTTTAAAGGGGGTTGAGACAATATTGAAAGCAAAGCTTAATAATTCAAATAAAGTCTAAAGTATCAATGTGACATGGTTCCCCTATTTATAGGACTATGGGGGAACGAAATTAAACATAAAATAAGGTTCAAAAATTGATCCAAAAGGGATCTCTAACTATACTAGGAAGATACCTAAACTAGAATTCTATTCAAGGTAGGAAATTGCCTTAAATACAATTCTAGTCAAACCTATTTAAATAATGAACGAAAATTACATTATAAAATAAATAAAATCTGATCTAATAATGTCTCTAATTAAATAAAAACTATAGGTTAAAAATTATCAAGGGCCGAACTACTCGGTATGGGCATACCGACCGAAACTAGTCGGTTTGGGCATACCGACGGGTTCACGCACACATGCACTTCAACTCTTCATGCATTGCTCTTCAAATCTTGATCTTCAATCTTTAATTATTAAAGGAGTAACAATCTTGGGGCTGCATTTAACTTCTTCTAATTCTTCAAACTTCTTGCGAATAATTGCTTGGAAACAACCTTGCAATTTCTTGGCTCGAAATCGTGTAATTGAACCTCTAAATGGCAGCTTCGGATTTAGTTCTTCAAGGCCTTGCATGGCTTCATCATTCCCCTCCTCTTGGAAAGAATTCGTCCTCGAATTCAAAGCTCCGGGATCAAAGACGAACACGAACTGGCCATCAAATTCTTTTTGCACAAGCTGCATAAAACACTTCTTCATGAACGTACACATCCACTTGGTGTCAAATGGCCAAAACTCTAGCTCCATAGTTTGCCTTGTCATGGCATTCATGATCAAATCTGGTGGTACATCAACTTCCAATGGAATTTCTTTGACAACCTGTAAAATAAAGATATCACAAGAAAATGGTTGATAAAAAATGTTAGAACTCGGCAATGTCTCTAAGTTCGCTGGTTCAAACTTCTTGTGATCTTTAACCATTGCTCCATTGATGTCAATCTCCTTTTTAGAACATGGTTGTAATTCCTCCAACTTTTCATTTACTTGAACTTTCTCAACTGCAACATTGATCTCCATTTCTTCTTCTTCACTCAAAGGTTGATCCGACTCTTCTAGATCAAGCTCTTCAACAACCTTCTCTTCTTCTTCAACATTCTCACAAGTTGCAACATCGATCAGTTCTTTAATAGATGCATCAACGGAAATTGTTACCTCGAAAGTAGAATCTTCTTTGATGGCAACGATCTCAGATGGTAACTCAACGTGGATCTCTTCTTGAATGTTGCTGGCTTGGCTTGGCACATCCATGACCGGCTGAACTGGTGATGCAGGCCGTGTAGGTGGTACATAGGTATGTAGAAACTCCTCGAATGACTCAGGTTCACTCCTAGTGAACGGATATCTCGTGATCGAACGGGCTGTTTGGCGTTGAGCTCTAAGTGGTGGAGGCGATGCTTTTTGCGTGTTGAGACTCTCAAGCTACTTCGTTAACTTGGCTAGTGGATTAATCAGCTCATCTCTCATTACTTGTAGATTTGCTTCCATGCTCTTGATCATTGCATCAAAATGGTACTTTGTGTCCCATGCAAGGAACTGACTGGATGACTTGGGTGCATCGTATGGATTCATAGTAACTTGGATGGAGTATGGTCCGGATGGTGTATGAGTGGTGTATGGTGTAGAATGTGGTGTAGGGCAGATTTTTCGAACCCTTATATGTAAGGAACGGAAATTATAGGGTATGGAGAGTATATGGAAGGTTTGAAAAGATTGGAATGGAAGAAATCAAGATAAGGAAAGAATTAGATGTATTTTTGAAGTCCTAAATAGTGTAGGAGATCCAAAAATAAATCCCAAAGGTAGAAGGAAAGAAAAAGGAAAGAAATATTAGGTAATTTGGAAAGTGTTACACAATTGTGACACAATTCTAAATATCCTAATTGAACTAGACTCTAAAAGGAATGAACCAAAATTAAATTACAACTCAAAAGGAAACTACCAAAAAGAATTAAAAACTAGGAAGGAAAGTTCCAAAAATAAAATATAACTCTAAAAGAAATTACCAAAATAAAATAGAACTTGAAAGGAAAATTCCTAAAATAACATAAATCCCTAATGGAAGGTACCAACTATTAGAACTTGACTATAAGGAAAATACCAACTATAGAAAAGTACTAAAAGGAAAGCACCAAAATTAAAACAAGACTCAATAGGTAACACAATGAATATGCCTCTTTTCTCTTCTTTTTTTCTTTTTTTTTAATTTTCGGATTTTTTTTTATTTTTTTATCCGAACAAATTTTTTTTTTCGGTTTTCCTTTTTTTTTAACCGATTTTTTTTTCTTTTTTTTTTTCAATGTACTCTAGCTATTACAACTCAAAAGACATGTAAGAAAATAAACGACACGTAGGATAAAATGACACGTCGGATTGAACCACGACCAGCAGAGCTAACGTGGCTCTGATACCAAAATATGATACGACCCGGACAAATAACCTAGGACGATAATAACAACGTAGCGGAAGACTTAGGATACGAAACACGTCAACTAAATGAAGGGTTCCGATCCGACTCGATAAATAACGAAAATACGACTAATCTAGACAACTAAAATACCTAGAACGATGACACAAATATATAACACAAATCCAAAGGTATATGGGCTGAAAAGGAATGTATAGGGGCTGGAATTGTGGAGGTTTTCGTGTGTGATGGCTTGTGAAGAATGGCTGGAGAAGGTAGGATATGATAGAGTACGATTGAACTTACGGTATGAATGGATTGGCGTAGAACACGATCACGATCTTGGGGGCTGAATTGAAGCGTGCGTTGATGAAGTATGGATGGCAACGATTATGGTTGATGGATGATGATTCGTTGATGTGAATCACAACCCGATAGCCTCCTTGAATCTCGAACGTACCCAAGGATGAAATCTCTAAGTTGATCTTCGGATAGCGAATACCGGTTAATCCCTCAAGTGGATTAAGCAATACCCTTGATTAAGACTTAAAGTTGCTAGCTCCAAGAATATGAATTTTAAATCAAAACTCACAAAGATTTTAAAGGGGGTTGAGACAATATTGAAAGCAAAGCTTAATAATTCAAATAAAGTCTAAAGTATCAATGTGACATGGTTCCCCTATTTATAGGACTATGGGGGAACGAAATTAAACATAAAATAAGGTTCAAAAATTGATCCAAAAGGGATCTCTAACTATACTAGGAAGATACCTAAACTAGAATTCTATTCAAGGTAGGAAATTGCCTTAAATACAATTCTAGTCAAACCTATTTAAATAATGAACGAAAATTACATTATAAAATAAATAAAATCTGATCTAATAATGTCTCTAATTAAATAAAAACTATAGGTTAAAAATTATCAAGGGCCGAACTACTCGGTATGGGCATACCGACCGAAACTAGTCGGTTTGGGCATACCGACGGGTTCACGCACACATGCACTTCAACTCTTCATGCATTGCTCTTCAAATCTTGATCTCCAATCTTTAATTATTAAAGGAGTAACAATCTTGGGGCTGCATTTAACTTCTTCTAATTCTTCAAACTTCTTGCGAATAATTGCTTGGAAACAACCTTGCAATTTCTTGGCTCGAAATCGTGTAATTGAACCTCTAAATGGCAGCTTCGGATTTAGTTCTTCAAGGCCTTGCATGGCTTCATCACTTTTTCTGAAATTGAAGAAGAAACCCAGATGGAGGAATCTGAAAAGCCTTCTCCGACACGAACTCCTTCCAAGAAGAAATCAACTAAATCTAAGAAAGCTCCTCAGACTAGACGGTCCAAGCGCCTTCACATGACTGGTAGCTCGTCGCGGACTCCGGTGGAGCCGATTGAGATCGTTAGTGAGGCTGAAGAGGAGGAGGAGTGTGACAAAGAGATATCGAAGAATTATTCGGGCAAGAAAACTCTTTCTGTTCATGGGTCAGACTCGGGGACAGGCGAGGAAGCTGAAGAGATGATTGTTGTCTCAAAGAAGGGTAAAAGGAAAATTTCTTTTTCTTCTCCTATGAAAGTTCACGGGAAAGTTGTGAAGAAAGTTAAGCGGAGTATTGCTCCAGCTGAGGAGGAAGCTGATTCAGAATCTGATCTAGAGGTATCCAGGGCTAACTCAATTTTGTTTTATTCTGATCTTGCTAAGCGTAATTGGGATTTCTTTAAGAATAGGGAAATCTTGAATGATCGTGCGGTTGATTTAAAAGATTTTACTGGATATAACTTGGTTGAGTTTCTGAAAAAGAGGAAAGTATTGGGGAGTGTTACTTATGTGAAACCCTATGTTGCTGAAGTAGTTAGGTATTTTTATGCAAATTTGACACATGATTTCGGAAATCAAGCCTCTAAGCAATATGGTAAAGTTTTTGTACGAGGGAAGGTATTCACAGTTACTCCGGCTAGGATTAATAAATTTTTGAGAATACCTAATGTTGTTGAAATTGATGAGGAGGTCAATGAGGAGTTGGAGGCTAAGATGGTTGATTTATTAACTGGAGGCCAAGCTGAGTTGTGGGTAGCTAATAAGAAACCTAACAGACTTGCTTCTGTCCTCACTTCATTGTTCTCTACACTTCACAAAATTTATGTGTCAAACTGGATTCCTACTTCTAACACAACGATGGTGCCTTTTGAGCATGTTTGCTTGTTATATAAGGTTTATATGGGGGAAAAGGTGAATCTAGGGCAACATATTTTCAATTCGATTGCCGAGATTGCCATGACAAAATCCAACAAGAAGTTGGTGGTTCCCTCTGTCATTTACAACATGTTATTGGACCAAGAGTTTAAGGCAACAAAGAAGGATATTCTGACCTCCAAACTTCCTCTCCAGACTGTACAGAAAGCCTTTCTAGCCGATTCAAGGACTCGTGATCTTCCATGGAGAGATGCTACTAAAACTGCTCATTCTTCATCCAAGTATCTTTGTACTATTCCTGTGTTTGTTTTGCAGGAACAAATCCATTTCGTCACTGCGTAGATTCAAATCTTTGATAAACAAAGGCGCGTATTCCAACGTCTCCTTTCTTCCCAAAAAGGGGGAGAAGGCACCAGCCGAGGAGACCAACATGGAAGTGAGGATGAGGATGATGAAGAGCAGGAGGAGTAGAGGAAGGAAGGCTAAGGTGCTGAAGAACTGTAGTCTGTTGCAGTTTTTGTTTGATGTTTGTTAAACAATTTCTCCAACTTTGTTTCAAAAACAACTATGTTTTTATGTGTTTTTGTTTTGCTGCAGCCTAACTTATGATGCACTGATGATCTTATGATACACTAATGATCGTTTGATGTTAGAGTTTTAGTTGTTGATGATATAATATCATGTGATTATCTTTTTGGAATTTTGCGTGGTTTGCATGACAGGGGGAGAAATTGAGTAAATTATGATTTGTTTTATTGTGCTTGTTCTTTTGTTCCAAGTACATGTTCAGGGGGAGTTTAGTTATGATTTAAGTATGTTACATGTGTGAAGTTGTTTTGGGAAGAAAGACAAAAAGGGGGAGATTGTTTAAACCGTTGGTTTGTTATTTTGGATATGTTTTGTTTTGTCTTTCTTTATTTGCTTGTACAGGAAGATAGTTGGTTGAGATATTCTAGGAAATCTGTTGTGATTGACTAGTTCAAAGAGTTGATCAAGATAAGGTTGTTGCAAGATAAGGTTGTTACGGAAGTTGCGGGCGTGCGGCGCAAATTTAGGAATGAAGATCATGGAGAGATCAAGTTGTTATTTGGAGTAGAGACCAAGTAATTAGTTTAGTATAAATAGGAATTATTTGTATAGAGATAGATACGAATCCAGAGATATAAATCAGATCTGTTTATAGAGATAATAGTTTTTCTACAAGTATTAGTTAAGACAACTTTAGTCACAACCTTCTGTGAAGGAAGAGATAAAGTGTCTTAAGTTTAGTAAAAGTTTTCTTGTAGTGTTTTTGTAATTCACAAATTCATAGTGAATATTTTGCCCTGAGGCACTTCGCGAGATTATAGAAATATAATCTCGTGAAATTTTCAATCCATTGTTCTGTTACTATATTTCCGCTACATGTTCAAAGTTGTCCCAACTTTAGATACAACTTTGATCACAACTCTGTCAAAACCGAGAGTTCGGTTTCTTCATATTTTATGTTGATTCTTCATTTTTTACATAGATTATTGTATAAAAAAATTGGAAAAATCATTTTTTTTCTCCATATATATGAACATGGGTTTCTGTTAAATTAATAGTAAATGTTAAGTTTTTATTCAATTCTAGATAAATTTATTGGATAGATTTTGATGATTTTTTTTTCCTTGCATTTTTTAGGGTGAAAGAGGGGCAAATGGAGACCGTGAATTTGGTGTTTAATTATAAAGGTAGATGGGTTCATACACCTAATTTATCATATATTGAGGGTCAAAGTAGTAATGTAGAGAATACAGACATAGATTTCTTATCCTTTACCCATATGATTAAAAGGTACAAAGAGGAATTTCAAATGCCAAATGTGACTAAATTAATGTACCAAAAACATGGATAAACACATGAAAAAGGGCTGGTAGTGATTGATAATGACGCTGGGATTTGTCAGATGATAAAATTTATAAGACATTTAAGTGTTGATGATATTGTTCATATTTTTCGAGTGGAAGATATTGGGGACATAACTTACATAAGTAGTCAAGCACTGCTTATAACTGGGGGTCTGATTGTCTTATAGAAAAGTGGGGAACTGGTTTAATTATATTGATGAAAATGATCCATTTATGTCTGAATTGATGGATGGATTAATAATAAAGATTGGGTAATTAAAGATGATTCTGGTAGTAATGGGAGGGGTGAACATGTGATCCAACAATCTAGAAAGGGTAAAGAGGTCTTCCAGATTGGTATTGATTTTTTCTGATTCAGGACTAGAATCTGAAAATTATAGTTGTGGGGAGCAGTCAGATAGTGATAATGAGGAAGAAACTTTTGATAGTGAAGCTGAGGCTGTTGACATGAAATTAATGAATCAAAGCAGAAAAAAAATGAAATATGATGTAGATGACAACAATCCATATTTTATGCTAGGGATGACATTTCATGACGCAAGTGAGGCTAGGCTTGCAATTGCTAGGTATAGCATTGCAAAATGTACCCCTTTGAAAATTAGGCCAAATGAGGCAAAGAGATTTCGAGCTAAATGTAAAACTGATGGGTGTGTAACACCCTAATTTTATAAACCTAGAATGCTATTTATTTTATAAAAACTAACATATAAAATAATGCATGAAAGAGAATTTAAAACATTTTCTCAAATATGGAATAAAACTAATAATAGAAAATCATAATAATACATTAATAAACTTCTATTTAAGAAACTTACATAATATATAATTCATATAACATAGTGCGGAAGCGTTTTTAATAAGTTTAAACATCTAAGCATATTTTAAATTAGAATCAATCCAACAGAAATATCAACTAAAGTTTAGTAGTCAAACGAGTTTCATAACTTAGAAATTTAAATAAAAACTCATAACACATCCATCTCCTCCTTGCCATCACCAAACTCCTCAACCTGAAATGTTGTATTATAGGGATGAGTATAACGAATACACTCAGTGGAGAATACGCATTATCCAAAACATATTAAACGAGTAACTCATATTCAGACATTCATGCCATGTCACATAATAATAATTGTTTGAACAGTGGGGAGTCAGCCCAAAGGCAACTTATCACGGCCTCAGACCTATTCACGGTCTCTGAACAAGTATATGCATATACACATGCACGGTGGGCGACCCAAGGACAACTTTTATGATCCCGGACCTATGAACGGTCCCTGGCATACTTTAACTTTAACTTTCACATAAACATTCAGTCGAACAATAAATCACAAGTTCAATATATAATGGATAATAAATAACCACGTGCGTATAAAATTCCCCACCTTTACTTTGAAGACCTTTTACTCGACTTTCCAATGCAAAAAGTTAAAGACTTGTAGGAACTAACTCGCCTTCACCTAGCAGAGAATATAATTATTTATATTAAATAATTAAAGTTATTAAGATATGGAATGCTTAATTTTATTAAAAGATTAAAGTTTTTTTTTAATCAAAAACTTATATATAAATCCATGAATATATATTAAGCAGAATTAGAGTTATGGTGATGTCTCATATATACGATTTCAAATAATATTCATGAATAATTAAGGGAAGACAAAAGCTTTATTATTTAAATATTATTTGAAGACTTTAGGGATAGACTTTTAATAGCCTAAGAATTGGTCAACGTATTTATCTAAAGCAAATATCATATCTCAAGAATTGAATTCTTATATCAATACTCTTTTCCTTAAATCCCTAACAGACCGTCTCTCTCTCTCTCTCTCTCTCTCTCTCTCTCTCTCTCTCTTAATCTCTTCTGCTACTCTTCTACATCTCCTTCTTTATTTTCTTTTTCTTTTTACTTTTATCTCTATTGCTTTTTCCCAATTCTTATTCTCCAACATCAAATATCCCATTAAATAACCTAATTACTAGTAGGGATGTGAGAAAATACGTCAGTTCTAATTACAATTGAATTGAAGATGGCCTTCAACTTCAGGGTTTTGAATCAAGGAAGCACAGCACTAATTTGAAGGCTTAACATCAGATTCGATTCAATGAATTTGAAGGATTGCTTCTGGGTTGATTTTACGAAGTAAAACAGAGATACTACAGGTAATGCAATTTTTATATATGTCTAATTTCCTAAAATTTTGACATTACCAATAATATATATAACAATTAACCATTAAAAAATACAAATTCGAATACAGGTTTGCCATGGAAGTTTGAAGGATTATCAGTTACAAAGTGACAGGAGTTTCTTTTCTTTTCTGGTCAAGATAATCGAATTCTGAATATTCTGTTGTAGAACAAGATGAACATGAATTAATCTTTAAGGAGAACGATTTCAAGAAATTGTATGGGGATTTTCTTGAGTGAATACTTGCCTCTGAATTTTGTCTGAAACTTGAATTTGAACTCTTATTTTGATGTACTTCTTGAACGAATTGATGAACTCTTCATCTTGATTCGAATATAGAAATGTGGCTTTGAATTGTAAGGTTTGGTGTGAACAGAGAGATGCTTCATCGTTGAAGGTGGTTTCTTTGAAGATCTTGGTGGCTCAAATGAGTTTAATTGGTTTCTGATGAGAGGTTTTGATAGGAAAGAAATAAACTGCTTTTTTGTAGTTGAATTTTGATCGTGGAATGGAGGAGGAATTACTATATTATTATTATTATTATTATTTTTATTTTTTTTTATTATTCAGCTTCTAGATTTTAGAATAATTATTGGTTATTAATTGATTTAATCCCATAAGGATTTATGGATTTAATATTTTATTCAATATTTTATTTAATTATCAGTCATTAAATATTAAAATTTAAATTTTTCTCTGCTGGCGACGCGACTAAAAATATAAATTATATAGCTGATATTATTATAACGACAAGACTAAAAATACTATATTTATAAATAATAATTTTGAAAAATGGGTCATTACAGGGTGTTCATTTCATCTATTCATATCTAGTGAGGATAATGGTGGGGCTTTGATGGTGAAAAGAATAGATGATGAACATATTTCTTTGAGGGATGAGAACAATAAATCAGCAACAGCCAAGTTTCTTGCCTCTAAGTTTAAATCCAAAGTTTATTAGAGGCCAAAAACTTCAGTTCAAAACTTGAAAGTTGACACCGAGAAACAAATGAAACTGTGTGTGTCTAAGTATAAATGCAAGAGAGCTAAAAAGATTATACTTAATGAGTTGGAAGGTAGCTATAAGGCTGAATATGCTAATATTGGAGCTTATGTTGGTCAAATTAAACAGAGAAATCCAGATATTAACACTGCCCACTTAGAAATTTGTGAGGAATCATTGAAAGATGGAGAATTTGTGTTTAAGAAAATATATATCTGTTTTGATGTTCTTAAGAGGGGTTGGAGGGAGGGTTGTAGACCCATTATAGGATTGGATGGTAGTCACTTAAAGGGGACTGTTAAGGGACAGGTCTTGGCTATAGTAGGTAAAGACGGGAACGAGCAAATATTTCCAATTGCTTGGGCCGTAACAAGTATTGAAAACAAGGAGAATTGGGCCTGATTTCTACAATTGCTGGTTAAAGATTTGCAGATTGGAGATGATGGCAAGAATTTCACTATAATTTCAGATATGCAGAAGGTACTCTAAATATTTGTTTGGTAATATATACAAAATTTCATATATTTTTCTGGTTTATCTTTTACTCAATAATGTTCTCTATGTTTGATATAGGGTTTGGTACATGCTGTAAGTAAAGTATTGCCACTTGTTGAGCATAGATTTTGTAACGCCCTGATCCCAGAAGAATAGTGACAAGGGACCCACGCGCTACTGGAGAAAAGGAAAAAGGGGTTGTGGCATAAAAATAATCATAGAAATAGGGTTAGTGCCCCAAATATTTGGGCAGCATAACCTCTGTAATTAGAATTTAGCTACGCTCTAAGGCGTTTTAGAAGGAACTTGAATCAATGATCAATCATCAAAGGGAACTTATCCCACCAATTAATTGTAAAGACAGATCTCAATAACAAACACAAATCATATTATGGTTCAAACAACTGAAGACAAACTATATCAGAGTAAACGGAACAAGCGTAAAGCATTTTTATTAAACTTAAGCAAAATATTTCCAACTACTTCTTTGTTTAGAGTATCTAAGATCTCTAAACAACGCAAAAAGAGCAAACATATATCAACAAAAACACAGCCCCTGTCCCAGCTTCGTCATCTTCCAGCCTGTCTCTCAACCTGAAAATATTTAGAAAAGATTTGGGCTAAGTACTAGTGTACTCAGTGGGCAAATTTTGATAAACAGTTCACAAGCATTTTATAAATATGAATATCGTATCTACACAAGTATAACAATGGAAAGGTTTCAAATATTAAAAAAATATTCCATGTATACAAAGCTTCTTTTAACCTTGCACACTCTATCTCAACTGTCTCTTCCTACAGTGTCTTAACTTATATACACGTCCTCCAGCTCAGCTGTCTAATAAAGGTTAGTGTACACGGTCCCAAAGCTTTAAGGATCCGAACTCGAGTCTAGTTAAGCACTCAATATTTTCGTAGGATACTGACGAACGCAAACAGTGAGAGAAATCATTTTGATACAGATATTCATGCTTTAAAGTTATAAGCAGTTGAGCTTATTAGCTGAACATAATTTGAGAAAAATATAGCCCACCTGAATAATAGATAAACTTTCAAACTCTTGGTTGATCCTGCTCAGGTTTTAGGGAAAAGGGTCTCTCAGGCCCCTGAACTTTTTGGCGGGGACCTCGCAGGCCCCTGTACTTTTTTTTGGCTCAATTGAGCCCCTCAACTTTTCTTTTGGGTTCTATTGGGCCCCTCCGTCAAGCCCCTGTAGACGGCACCATCGACATGAAACGACGTCATTTTAGATTTTATTTATATTAAAAGAAATTCTAAAATCAATTAAAAAGTAACCCGACCCGAAATGACCCAAACCCCCCAACCCGTCTCCTCTACCCGTTTCTAAAGAGTCTTTTCTCTCGAATGAAATAATCCTTCAGTTGGAGTCGGAAACCCTAATCACAGTTTTTGTAAATCTCAATCCTCACTCTATTATTCAAGGTAAAATCGTTGATTATCCTTCTTCATTTTGCTTTTGACGCTTAAATCCGACTACTTTTTTTTTTCTAAATCACAGTGAATTTCTCTCTCTCTCTCTCTCTCTGTCTCTCTCTCCGTATTATTATAAGAAAAATATGGCCTATTTCGTGAAGATTTTTCTTCTGCTACTCGTATATTGATGAATCATATACGCGGCATCTTTGCTGCTTAATGTGCGTGTTTTGGTAAACTTGTTTGTAGTTATTGATTATGCAGAATGCAGTTGAATCCTTCTGCGAATTAATTGTAAATATTGTGTTTACATGTCTATGTATAATTTTGTAGGTGGGTATAGGAATAGTTGTTTATTTCGTGGTTGATTCTTTGCCGCATCACCAATCTTAGTTTCATCGGCTAGATCATCAACTCAAACCAAGGCCCCTGTTTCAGATTTCGTACACCAATTTGAAACGGGTAGAGGAGACGGGTTGGGGGGTTTGGGTCATTTCGGGTCGGGTTACTTTTTAATTGATTTTAGAATTTTTTTAATATAAATAAAACCTAAAACGACGTCGTTTCATGTCGAACTAACGGTGCTGTCTACAGGGGCTTGACGGAGGGGCCCAATAGAACCCAAAAAAAAAGTTGAGGGGCTCAATTGAGCCAAAAAAAAGTACAGGTGCCTGCGAGGTCCCCGCCAAAAAGTTCAGGGGCCTACGAGACCCTTTTCCCCAGGTTCTATTATATCTTTTGGGCCTACAACAATGATCATTGGCTTAGTTTAACTAAAGAGCCTCTATCAAAACTTAATTCCTAAGTTTAATTTTTAAATTTGATATTAAACTTCATTATTAATTAATTCTATATTTCCTATAAATTTGATATCATTTCTAAGTTAGAGAATAGAAAACAGAATACATGTAGCATGCTTATACGATTATTATTTCATAAAATTGAAGTAACATAATTACTCGGGATACTATCTTCTAAATAGCTGGTAAATATTGTATTTCAAAATTGAACACTGATCATTTATTTGTTTTGCTATATCAGTTATTGAGAAGTGTTAAATCATCAAATGATAATTAGCTTAACCCTGTGATGTATTGTTAAATCAACTACTCTTGATTACATAATAAATAACTATTCTCTGCAACAAATAAAATTTATAGAACATAAATAATCAATTTGTTATTAAAACTAATTAATCACGTAAAAGTACAATCTAATTTTAAAATAAAAGATTTATGTTCCTAAATAATTAATTAAGGAATTCTAGGTTAGATAAAAGAAATTTAGATAAAATTTATGGGTTAAATTGATATTTAAATAATTTGAGCTAATTCAAATTTTAATAAATCTGAAAATTAGAAAATTGTGGCCTAATATAATCTGGACTAGATATTAATTTCTAAAAAGTTTATAGGATCCAAATGTATTTTTTCAAATTTATATGAAATTTATATACCTTCTGGGGGTTTTTTTTTCTAATTTCTGCAAATTAATGAGGTTGGGCCATTATGCAATTTACTTTATTGCAATTAAATTCTTCTTTTTCTTCCTTCTAAAGTGGCGTCATTCAGCTATTGAGAAAATGAAGAACAACTAAAGAATCACCAAGTGCTTGCCTAAATCCCACTTCCTTTTCATCCTCTTTGCAAAATCATAATAAGAAGAATAGAACACAAATCGAAAATCCCTAAATTTCACTCCTAAAATCCCTAATTCTTCTTCCCCCCTTTTCTTCTTTTCTTTTTCCGACGTTGGTGAACTCACCGCCATCCACCGATGACGCGAAGACCTGACCCTGAACCTGCAGCATGGTCCGACAACTTCAGCCATGAGGCGGCCATAGCGACAACACAATGTAAATTCTCCGGTGACTCAATTTCATCCGGAGCTCGGTACGACGCCCGCGACTGACTGGCGAAACGTAGACCTCCGACATGACTTAGACTAGCGTCGCCGAGACCCGAGCCTAGCCGACGAGCCCTCCTCTGCTTCGACTCAACCCAACAGCTTCTCTCTTTCTAATTCTATTTTTTTTAATTCTACATTATGTAGCTCTAAATTCTGAAATAATTTTAGTATGAAATTCACATATTTGAGTATGAAGGATTTTGATTGAAATTTGCTATATTGAAAGTGGTCTCGGGAAATCTATTTGAGGGTGGTGCTGTTTTAATTTTGAATTGATGCATTAAGAAATAGGAGTTGATGGTTTACATTGATATAATTCTGTTGGACTATAGCTGGATTAAACTTTGAAGTAATTTGGGCAGAGTAACGGATAGGATAATTAAAGTTGAGTCAAGAGTTATACTCTTTCTCCGCAAGATGAAATTGCACCGTATATTAAATGCAAACGGATTATAGCAATCGTCTCTAAGATAAAATGACTTTCAACAAAGTTTTGTTGCACTTTTACAAAACTATGTTACAACGAACAAAAACAATAATCGAGATTCTCAATCGATTACTAGGGTAGAAGAGAAGATTTCGGATTGTGAATTAGTGAATGAAAATGAAGGACTTGTGGTCTTATTTATAGTAGGTGAAGAGTTGTGGTGAAGTGTTGCACCAATTGGCTCCAAACAGTGCAACGGTTCGCTTCCAAGGCTGAATGGTTGTGTCGATTCGAGCCAAGAGTCGCAACTGGTGAATCATTGCGTCCGATTGGCCTAGAGCTTTCGCACCAATTCGATTCGAGCGGTTACATCCGAACGGTCGCAACCATTCGCCCAATTCTCACTCACCCTTTCACTCTTCCATTTAATTTACTAATATAATTAATATCTCTTTTAATTAGATATTTAATTGATTAATTAACTAACTATACTAACAATCCCCCACAAAAGAGATATTTGAAAATGCAGAGTATAAGAATCTCGACAAATTATTATTGCTTAGGGATAGGTAGCTTCCAGCTTTGAACCTTCTTTTAGTATAGTATTATCGGATTTACTCGTTGCTCAGTGAACGCGATGTCTTGAACTGGTCAACTTTAAATGTAAACTAAACAATAATACTAACACAATAACAATTCTATTAATGTTTTGTTCTCACGTTTTGTCCTTTTTGGCCTTGGACCGTATCTTGTTTCATAAGTGATTCTTTTTGAAGCGGCCCCACTTCTCACTTATATAGGTGATCTCCTATTTAAGAGTAAACTGCCATTAACCCACCTTTTACTCGGTATAGGAATCATTAAAAAACCTTTAAGTTTTATCCTGACCATATCCTAGCAGTCATACTTGGTGTAGTACCTAGAATGAGTTTCATAGTGTAAATATTCCGAGTATCGTAGTGTAAACATTCATAGCTTAGTTGTCTCATTGAACCATCTTCTTGGGATCTCCAATTGGTATGGTTGAGTTACCGCTATGAATGTTTTTGTTTATGTGGCTTTTCAAACATATTCCCTTTACAGCACTATATAGTAGATCTCTATTAATACCTTTAGTAAACGGATCTGCTATATTTTCTTTTGACTTTACATAGCCAATACACACGATTCCATTTGAAATCATTTGTCTAATGGTATTATGCCGTCTTCGTATATGACGAGATTTACCATTATACATTCTGCTTTGTGCTCTTCCAATTGCGGACATACTGTCGCAATGTATCATTATAGGAGGCACTGGTTTTTCCCAACAAGGAATATCTTCTAAGAATGTTCTAAGCCATTCGGCTTCTTCACAAGCTTTGTCTAATGCAAGACCGAAGATGCCGGTATGAAAAAGTTCATTGTCAGTCGGTTCTTAGATTTCAAGATGGAGGATTCTCAAACTGTCCTCGATCAAGTTCGAGAAATTCAGTTGATTCTGCATACCGACTTCTTAGACAAAAGCTTGTCGCAACAATCTGGTTTCTTGGTCGAGTAAGAAACAAAATTGTATCTCACTCTCCACGGCCGAATCAGATTATGTTGCTGCTGCTAGTTGTTGCTCTCAACTGTTGTGGTTAAATCAAATGGTGCTAGATTATGGTCTGGCTAGTCCTTCTTTGACATTACTATGTGACAATGTCAGTGCAATTGAAATTTTGAAGAACCCAGTCCAATATTCTCGCACCAAACATATTGACATCAGACATCACTCTATCCGTGATCTTGTTGAGCGAGATATCATTAAAATGGAATACATTTCTATAGAAAATCAAATTGCTGATATTTTTACTAAACCTTTGGATTTTGAGATTCTCTTCACTAAGGAAATCTCTTGGAATGTGTGTTTTTTAGTCAATGGTGACATCCTGATATTAAAGTAAATGTTTTAATCTTTGACATCAGGTCCTTTAATTCTGAATGTATCAAAATTATATGGTACGATGTTATGATTTTATAAATTAATTCATGTGAATTGATTTTATCATGACGTGTCTCCATTTTTTTCATATTTCAGAATTTGTTTTTTTTTATCATTTTTATTTAATGATTTTATTATTATTTTAATAATAAATAATTAAATTGTATTTGATAAGCAGGTACACTTATCCGTATATCTTATGATATGATGAGAGAGATAGTGAGTTACATCACTTTCATTATTTTAAAAGAAGAACTTTTTGTCTCACTCTCTCTCTATATCTGTTTTCTTTCTCTAAACAATTCAGCTTCTGCGCTTCTCTAAAAATTTATTTTTTCTCCTCATCTTTGAATTGTGTTCATCCATGATGATGCTTTCAGCAGTTGATGGAGTAGTCTAAAGTAACTCTGTCATCAGCCTCAACACCAGCCCCAACAGTGAACCCTTCTCGTATACAAGTCGACGGGATGTCAATTTGTATGATCTAGTTTATGTATGTTGTAGTTTGTATATGAATTGATGGGATGTCAATTTATATGTTTTAGTTCTTTTTAGTGATAGTCTAGATTAGAACTTGTAATTTTGTTGTAGTGTTGAGAGCCTTCGCGTCCAACATTGACAGCTTGAAAATTTTGTACTCATAATAGTATAATTTCGCCCTGTGGCAATCATACACATGTTGTGTGTGATTTAAAAATTATATTGTGTATTCTTGTGCATTTTATTTCCATCATATTTATGTTAAGATAAGTTGTGTTAACTGTCTTTAACATTGAGTTTGACATTACGAATCTGTGTCTAATTTCAGTGTTTGTGGCAACAAATTCCAACAAGTGGCATCAAGAGCCGGTACTTAACACACTAAGTATTCGATTCTTGGTTTGTTGACTTACTGAAAGATGGATATTCATATCAATCAGTGCCGTCCTCCGGCATTGGATAGTAATGGCAAGAATTATGCTATGTGGAAATCACGCATGAAGATGTATATCAAGTCCATTGATGAGAGGGCTTGGTTGGCTGTAACTGAAGAATGGTCTCCACCAAGGATGGAAGGACCGAATGGAGTGTTCATTCTTAATCCAGAGACTCAATGGACTAATGATGATCAAATCATTTCCAACTTCAATTCAAGGGCACTCAATGCTATTTTTATTTCGGTTGATGTCCCGTGCTTCAAGATGGTGTGTAATTGCACCACGGCATATCAAGCATGGAACATAGTGCAGGAACATTGTGAAGGATCGACTAGTGTACGATAAATAAAGCTTAGGCTACTCACTTCTAAGTTCGAAACTCTGCGAATGTTAGAAGATGAGACAATCTCAATGTACACTGAACGATTGTGTGAAGTGTCAAACGAGTCTACAGCTCTAGGATGTCCGATCTCAAATGAGAACATGGTTAGCAAACTTCTTCGTACACTTACGGAGAGATTCAAAATGAAAATCTCAGCAATCGAAGAAGCTCATAATGTATCAAACATGAGTTTAAGTGAAGCAGTGAGCATTCTACTCACGTTTGAGATCAATCTTGAAAACCAGAAATCAAACACCTCTTCCAAAGGAATTGCACTTCAATCAGTAACATCAAACTCGGATGTTCAACTTGATATTGAAAACATTCAGGAGATTACTGAAGATGAACCCCTGAGTGCTGCACTGCTTACCAAGAAGTTCAATACCCTTATTCGGTCAATGAAGAAAGGTTCACCAGCCTTTAAACCACGGAGACTGTTTGATTCTCCCTTGTCGACATCATCTGGATCGACAAAATCATCAAAGTCTCCAAATGTTGCAGTGAAGGACATTGACTTAGTTCAATGTAGGGGATGTTCTGGTTTTGGACACTATGCTAATGAATGTCCTACTGTCCAAAGGAAGCAGAGAAGAAATTACAGTGCTGCCATGTTAAGTGATGAATCCGGTGATGAAGAAGCTGAAAAACAAACTGTTTTGTTTGTAAAAGTCGATGATGACTTAGATGGAATGATTGACGCTTTAACTGACATGGATAGTGGTGATTTTGACTATGATACTAGTCTTGATCATATGACTTCAGATGTTCCAAGCAATGTTATGGAGAATGTTACACAAGAAATCTCTGCCATTCCTCCAGACACCACTAACTGGTATGAAATGACATTGCTGGATGAGTTTTGCAACACTACTGAATTATCTCAGATGGAAGAAGACAAGTTCGATGTCAGCCACCGAGAAGCTCTACAACAATTAGACAAGGTTGTAGATGAAGTGTGTGTCCAATGGGCTGAACAATGAAAGGAATTTGGGATTCTCGTAGAAGAAAACAAAACTCTAAAGCGAAGGGTGCTGGACCTTGAAATTCAACTCAGTCGAGGTGATCTTGAGCTGAATAAGTTTTGAAAGGAAGTAGATGCTGCTTAAAAAATATTTCGACAACTTAATCAAGGAACATCTACTCTGAACGAGGTTCTGACATTGGAACAAACCACGAAAGCAGGCTTGAAATATACATCAAGTTCATCAATGTCTATCTCTAATCCTATCAAGTTTGTTAGAGGGAAAAACTCTAAGGATGTTCCAGTCAATGTTCACGGACATGTCAAATCGAATGTCAATGACAAATCAAAGGAGAAGAAATTTGTTTGTCATTATTCCCAAAAGCCTGGACACATCAAACCTTATTGCTTCAAATATCATGATGATATAGCAATAGGAAAGATTGTCGTAGAAAATTCTTCTAAACCTACCAAAAAGAAGAAACACTCAAAGAAGGCAAAGATCTCGTGCAATGTTGTCTATACATCTTTGAAAGCCAACATTGCTGGTACGTGCTACTTTGACAGTGGGTACTCACGGCATATGACAGGAAATTCTAAGTTTCTCGATGACTATACCACGACAAGCAAAGGAAAAGTTAGTTATGGTGGAGGAGCACAAGGCAACATAGTAGGAAAAGGAACCTTGAATGTCAAGAGCTTTCCCAAGGTACGCAATGTGCTTCATGTCGAAGGTTTAACAGCAAATCTGATCAGCATAAGTCAGCTATGTGATGACGGTATGCATGTCAGATTTAATAAAAACACCTGTGAAGTTTTTGATAACGAGAATAAGTGCATTATATTCGGAAGTCGGGCATTGGATAATTGCTATCATGCTGACAAGAATGAAAAATGTAATGTTTCAGTCAATGTTGACACTTAACTCGTACATCAAAAACTTGGTCATCTCAGCTTTCAAAGTTTGAAGAAACTAATTGAAGCTAATGCTGTTCGGGGTATTCCACCTGTGAAGATCAATCTCGATGTTGTTTGCAGTGCATGTTAAAAAGGCAAACAAGTAAGAGCTTCACACAAAAGTTCCTCAGCTTGTCAAACCACTAAGTGCTTCGATCTGATTCACATGGACATCATGGGTCCCGTTGACACCAAAAGCATGAGTGGAAAGAGATTTATTCTTGTGATAGTTGATGATTTTTCGAGATTCACATGGGTTAAATTTCTTCAAGAAAAATCTGAAGCTTTCAGGATGTTCAAGAAGTTCTGCAGCTTGGTGTCAAGACAACATGAATCCAACATCAAATGCATTAGAACAGATCATGAGCTCGAATTTGAAAACTCAATGTTTGAAGAGTTTTGTGAAAAAAGAGGCATCATTCATGAGTTTTCTGCTCCAAAGACACCTCAACAAAATGGGGTGGTTGAGAGACAAAATCAAACTCTTCAGGAGATGTCAAGAGCGATGTTACAAGCTCAACGGTTGTCCAAGAAGCTATGGGCTGAAGCAGTTAACACTGCTTGTCACATCGGGAATAGAGTGATTCTTCGCCCAGGCAAAACTGTGACACCGTATGAACTTCTGAAGGGAAAGAAGCCCAATTTGAAGTACTTTCATGTATTTGGATGTGTATGTTACATCCTGAATAACAGGGATCATCTGGGAAAATTTGATTCCAAAAGCGACAAAGGGATTTTCTTGGGTTACACATCTGACAGTCGTGCTTACCATGTGCTTAATCTTAGGACAAAAACCATCCAAGAATCAATTAACAATGTTTTTGATGACCACACTGGTATTGCTTCAAAATCTGAAGAGGATGATGTGATTGATCTCATTGACACAGGTGAAACGTCAAGTGATCAGACTGGAAGTGATTGTGAGAACAAGACATCCACTGAGAATGTCAAAGTGAATGTTCCACAGAATGATGAAGCTTCAGTTAAAACATCAACTTCAATATTCACTTCAGACAGTGAAGACGATTAGATGGTGTCTGCCGAACATGAACCAAGAAGAGATCCTCCAAGTCGAATTCGGAAGAATCATCCAGATTCACAAATCATTGGTGAGCAATCCGAAGGAGTTCAAACTAGAAGCAAGAACTCAGATGAATACAAAGAAATGCTGAAACTGGTATGCACGTCTTCTTTAAATGTTTGTATGTCAAACACTTGTTTTCTGTCTAACATTGAACTAAAAAACATCAAGGAAGCCCGTAATGATAATTTTTGGATCAATGCTATGTATGAGGAACCAAACCAGTTCGTAAGAAATAATGTATGGGAATTAGTTCCACGCCCCAAAGATAAAAATGTGATTGGGACAAAATGAATTTTCAAGAATAAAACGGATGAGGCTGGCAATGTTGTCAGAAATAAAGCTCTTCTAGTGGCTCAAGGTTATACCCAAGTTGAAGGGGTAGACTTTGACGAAACATTTGCTCTTGTTGCAAGGATTGAATCCATTCGTCTTTTATGTGCAATTGCATGTTATATGGGTTTCACGCTATATCAAATGGATGTTAAAAGTTCTTTCTTGAATGGCTTTCTCAATGAAGAGGCATATGTCGAACAACCTAAGGGGTTCGAATGTCATGAGAAACCATTGCACATGTTTAAGCTAAAAAAGGCTTTGTATGGTCTCAAACAATCCCCTAGAGCATGGTATGCTAGACTGACCGATTTCTTGCTCCAAATTGGTTTTTCAAGAGATCAAGTTGATAGAACATTGTTTATCAAGAAAAATAAAAAACATATTACTGTTGCTCAAATATATGTTGATGACATTGTTTTTGGTTCGACTTGTACTAATCTGCTCAAAGATTTTGTAGACTCAATGTGCAACATGTTTGAAATGAGCATGGTTGGAGAGCTCAACTATTTTCTTGGTCTACAAATCAAGCAAGATAAAGATGGGATTTTCATCTCTCAAAGCAAATATGCTAGAGGATTGGTCAAGCATTTCGGATTAGAGAACGACAAACCTATGAAGACGCCTATGGGATCTTCCGAAAAGTTGAGCAGAGATGATGTTGGTAGCAATGTTGATTCTACCATGTATAGAGGAATGATAGGTAGTTTATTGTACTTAACAGCTAGTCGCCCTGACATTATGTTTAGTGTTGGTGTTTGTGCGAGATATCAATCTCAGCCTAAAAACTCTCATCTTAAAGCTGTTAAAAGAATCATTCGCTATGTTTCTGGCACAATTGGGTTTGGTATTAAATACTGCAAAAGTTCTAACATTCATCTTGTAGGATATAGTGACTCGGATTGGGCAGGTGATGTCGATGACCTAAAAAGCACTAGCGGAGGTTGTTTTTATTTTGGCAACAATCTGGTTTCTTGGTCGAGTAAGAAACAAAATTGTATCTCACTCTCCACGGCCGAATCAGAATATGTTGATGCTGCTAGTTGTTGCTCTCAACTGTTGTGGTTAAATCAAATGGTGCTAGATTATGGTGTGGCTAGTCCTTCTTTGACATTGCTATGTGACAATGTCAGTGCAATTGAAGTTTCGAAGAACCCAGTCCAACATTCTCGCACCAAACACATTGACATCAGATATCACTTTATCCGTGATCTTGTTCAACGAGATATCATCAAATTGGAATACATTTCTATAGAAAATCAAATTGCTGATATTTTTACTAAACCTTTGGATTTTGAGAGATTTTCTTCACTAAGGAAATCTCTTGGAATGTGTGTTTTTTAGTCAATGGTGACATCCTGATGTTAAAGTAAATGTTTTAATCTTTGACATCAGGTCCTTTAATTCTGAATGTATCAAAATTATATGGTACGATGTTATGATTTTATAAATTAATTCATGTGAATTGATTTTATCATGACGTGTCTCCATTTATTTCATATTTTAGAATTTGTTTTTTTTATCATTTTTATTTAATTATTTTAATATTATTTTAATAATTAATAATTAAATTGTATTTGATAAGCAGGTACACTTATCCGCATATCTTATGATATGACGAGAGAGATAGTGAGATACATCACTTTCATTACTTTAAAAGAAGAACTTTTTGTCTCACTCTCTCTCCGTATCTGTTTTCTCTTTCTAAGCGGTTCATCTTCTCCGCTCCTCTAAAAATTTGTTTTCTCTCCTCATCTTTGAATTGTGTTCATCCATGGTGGATCAGTCTCCAAATCCATACTAGGTGATGATGATAATGCTCCAGCAGTTGATGGAGCAGTCTAAAGCAACTCCATCATCAGCCTTAACACCAGCCTCAACAGTGAACCCTTCTCCAACTTCAACAGCGACTCCTATCACTGCTACTGCCGCCACTCCAGAAATTCAGCCTTCCGTTGTCCCAATTCTTCCCCCACCACCGTCCTAATCTACTGCCTCTGTCCCAGATCTTGAGCTTCCCCCTCATTTTGAAATTCTAAACCCTAAGCCTCTCCAAGTGCATGTGCTTGGAGAGCCCTCAAACCCAATCGATCCCGATTCCTCCGCTCATCTTCACTCTCTCTTAAAGACAGTGAAGCCCACATCTTCGATCTGGAAGTCTAAATGACTTCACAGTGACGCTTCGGAGTCCACTGAAGTACCTTTCATCAAGAAAGAGAAAATGGAAGGCGTTAAGACTTATTCGCGTTCTCTACGAGATGAATCGGACTCTACCGGTGATCATCCCTCTTCTCCTCCCTCTAGTGATGTCAAGCATGATGTTAATGTTGATTCCCCGCTTGATGTTACTCAAGCATACAGTAAGATCTTCTACTCTTTAGATGCTAAGAAGTCTTTTGATCTTATTTCTAAGAGGTCATTTAGGGTTGAAAAAATGGTAGATGTCTTAAGCTTCAAAAAGTATGGGATGGATGTGTTCTTGAATGAACGGGGCTTGTGGAATTCTGTCACTTCCTTGTTGTGTTATGATTCGTTTGTTGTGTATGAATTTTATTCAAACATCATTCCTGATATGGGAGATCCGTCCAAATTATCTTTTGGAACAGTTTATATTAGGGATCATGTTTACAAATTTTCCCCTAGTATAATTAACTCATTTCTTGAACTGGGTAATAAGGACACGATCATTTCATTAGATTTGCTTGATGATGTGGTGAGGGTTGTTACTGGAGGTCTTGTTCAATCTTGGATGAACAAGGTACCTGCCTCCAAGCTAACGTTTTTCTACACAGTGCTGTTCAAGTTAACTGTGTGTAATTAGCTTCCCACATCCAATGCATCAGTCCTCACAGTTGATCAAGCTATTCTGCTATACAAGCTTGGGACTAATCTGCCCTGCAACCTTGGAACGTATATATTTGATGCTGTTTTGAAGGCTGCTTCTAAAATGAGTTCTTCAAATGTGCTTCCTTTTCCATGTTTAATCTTTGCTATTCTTAAGAGTCAAGGATTGAAGGAAAGCAAGAAGAACATTGTTATTGAGCAAGCTTCTCTAACTATTCAAAAGCCCAAGGGGAATGATGACCGAGTTATTGACCTGCCCTACCTCTCAGCTGCTGGTCCTACAGATCGATCTGCTAATGCTAGTCCTACTCTTTCCCAGTCACCTACTACTCATCCAGTTGAGCCTGAAGTTCTCTCCACAC
The DNA here is from genome assembly GCA_026008535.1 of Perilla frutescens. Classification (NCBI taxonomy): domain Eukaryota; kingdom Viridiplantae; phylum Streptophyta; class Magnoliopsida; order Lamiales; family Lamiaceae; genus Perilla; species Perilla frutescens. The sequence continues at coordinate 46,029,682 of BRKX01000018.1, forward strand.
CTGCAATTCCTATTGTGATGATGCCTTTGGAGATCCTTCAACAGAATGTTGCTCAACTGGATCAATTAATCATGTCTCTTTCTTCCGTGCGCGATACCTTTATGTCTCTCCTTTCTGCACAAAAAGGGGGAGTACATGCTGACGAGGAGACTGATGTAGGTGATGTTGATGCCAGTGCTGCATCAACTGTTAGAGGACGGGGACGGAATAGTGCAGCCAAGGGGAAGAGGAAGATGATGTGAAGGAAGGGGGAGATGATGTGAAGCTGTGTGTGTCAGCTTCTGATTGTTATAAACAATGTTTTACTTTTGCTTGAAACAATGTTTATTATTTCTGTAATTGTGCTTGACACATTTTAAGATGTTTAATGCATCTTTTGTTTTACTATGTTGATGTGTGTGCTGGACACACGGTCTTGGTATGCATTTTATGCATATCTTGTTTTTTTTTTGTTGAATGCAATTTATGATTGTGTTCTTGATTTTATATGCTCATTCAGTTTTTTATATTCGTGATATATCATTATGATTAGGTATATTGAGTTTGTTTTGAGATATTGAATGATCAATATGTCATGATTATTGTGTGTTAAATGTTCAGTTCAACATTGATAGTGTTGTGTTGAACTTTCTATTCAACATTGATTTTATAATAGGACAAGTTCCTATTATATAATGATCTAATTAAGGGGGAGTAACCGTTAAGGGGGAGATTTTAAGATCTCCATTTTCCGCTGCGACTCTAATTATATAAAATACATTGAGTTGTATGTTTTGTGCAGAAAGTCTAAGATTAAGGGGGAGATTGTTGAGTGCTGTATGACATTAAGGTTCAATGTTGCACGTAATGTCAGACAGACTCCCTACGACATTGTCTGTGACATAGCCGCAACTAATCTTATCATTTTCTAGTTTTATTTATTATTTTAATGAATAAATAATTTTATATATCTTAAAATATATGTGTATATCCACGAAATATATATTTCAAATAAATGGATATATACATTGTTGGAATTTGTTGCCACAAACACTGAAATTAGATACAGATTCGTAATGTCAAACTCAATGTTAAAGACAGTTAACACAACTTATCTTAACATAAATATGCTGAAAATAAAATGCACAAGAATACACAATATAAATTTTAAATCACACACAACATGTGTATGATTACCACAGGGCGAAATTATACTATTATGAGTACAAAATTTTCAAGCTGTCAATGTTGGACGCGAAGGCTCTCAACACTACAGCAACATTACAAGTTCTAATCTAGACTATCACTAAAAAGAACTAAAACATATAAATTGACATCCCGTCAATTCATATACAAACTACAACATACAAATTGACATCCCGTCAATTCATACATAAACTAGATCATACAAGTTGACATCCCTTCGACTTGTATACAAACTAAAACATACAAATTGACATCCCGTCAACTTGTATACAAACTAGTAAAGGTTTCACAACCTTGCTATCTATCCTAACTTGTACAATCTATTCCGTGAAAGGATTGAACAACAATAAACATTAAGATAGAAGAAGGAGCGAAGAACGAAACCTATACTAAGTTTGTGACTCAAGCTTTCTTCAATCTTCACGCAGGGGAAAATATATTGGGCTTGAATAAGTCTTCAAGTGTTGATCACATCCCTTATATGCTTCTTCACTTGAATAGACAAGGCTCAAGTCTTCTCTCTCTTGATCGTGGGTTGGAGATAACCGCTCTTCATCACTACTCCATCGTTTGTGAGAAGAGAACCGTCTCCTTGGCACGGTTGTGGCCATATCCACGTTCTCACCTATTTTCCAAATATTCTAGCAATAAAAAACTGAAAAAAGAAAAGAGGTTAAATAAAAGAAAACAAGAAGCCTTAAAAATAGGAGATATAGTTTTGACTTTGTCAAACTCTATTTTAAATAATATATCTAATATGTATATATCCATTTATTTGAAATATTAATTTCGTGGATATACACATATATTTTAAGATATATAAAGTTATTTTATTTATTAAAATAATAAATAAAACTAGGAAAGGATAAGATTAGTTACGACTATGTCATAGACAATGTCACAAGAAGTTTGTCTGACATCGAGTGCAACATTGAACCTCAATGTCATACTGCACTCAACAATCTCCCCCTTAATCTTAGCCTTTCTGCACAAAACATACAACTCAATGTATTTTGTACAATTAGAGTCGCAGTGGAAAATGGAGATCTTAAAATCTCCCCCTTAAGGGTTACTCCCCCTTAATTAGATCATCATATAATAGAAACTTGTCCTATTATAAAATTAATGTTGAACAGAAAGTTCAACACAACAATATCAATGTTGAACTGAACATTCAACACATAATATCAATGTTGAACTCAACATTCCACACACACTAATCAAGACATATTGATCATTCAATATCTCAAAACAAACTCAATATGCCTAAACATAATGATATATAACGAATATCAAAAACCAAATAAGCATATAAAATCAAGAACACAATCATAAATTGCATTCAACAACTAAAAACAAGATATGCATAAAATGCATACCAAAACCATGTGTCCAGCACACATAAAAACATAAAACATTAAACATTTTTTTTATCAAAAAAAATTTTAAACTTCAGAAGCTTAAACACTAAGCTTCACATCATCTTTCTTTTTCCTTTGGCTGCACCTTTTCTCCTCTTTGCTTTACCAGCAACACTCGGTCCAGCATCTGTGTCTCCAGCATCCGCATCATCACCATCAGCATCATTATCCACTCCCCCTTTTTGTGTAGAAAGAAGAGTCAGAAAAGAATCTCAAGCCTTGGTGAGTTGACCAATCACATGATCAAGCATGACAATTTGATGTTGAAGAGACTCCAGCAGCATCATGAAAATTGGAATAGAAAGCGTGGAGGCAACATCAGGATAGACATCAGATTAGGAAAGAGCAGGGGTACCTTCGGCAGAAGGAGGCACTGGATTTGCAGCATCATGAGGATAGGGAAGATCAATGATCCTGTCATCATTCCCCTTGGGCTTCATTATAGAGAAGGTGGATTGCTCAGACAATACACTCTTCTTACGTTCCTTTAACCTTTAGCTCTTAAGGATCCTATAGATCAAACATAGGAAAGGAAGCAAGTTCGAGGAACTTGACTTAGAGGCAGCCTTCAAAGTAGCATCAAAAATGTATGCACCAAGGTTGAAAGGAAGCTGATTTCCTATCTTGTATAGGAGAATGGCCTGATCAACTGTGATGACAAAGGCATTTGATGTGGGCAGCCAATTACACACTGCAAGCTTGTATAACACTGAGTAAAAGAATGTTAACTTGGAAGCAGGCACTTTGTTGAGCCATTTTGGAACCAAACCTCCAGTAATAACATTCACCACATCATCAATCAAATCCAAAGACATGATTGTATCCTCATTACCCAACTCAAGAAACGTGTTAATAACATTAAGGGAAAACTTATAGATTTTATCCCTAACAAACACAGTTCCAAAACACAGTTTAGAGGGATCTCCCATATCATAAATGATGTTAGCATAAAATTCATGAATAACATCAGGATCATATGACACTAGCGACGTAACAGATTTCCATAAACTTCTCTTCTTAAGAAACACATCTATCCCATATTTTTTAAAGCTAAGAACATCTATCATTTTCTCAACCTTAAGAGTTCTCTTAACATAAAGAGCATGGATTTCTTAGCCTCTTCAGAATAGAAAGTCTTACTGAAGGCTTACGTGACATCAAGAGGAGAGTCATCATCTGTGCCGAAATCTTCATCCACGGGCTCAGCGGTAGGATTGACACTCTGTGTGACATCAGCAGGAGGAGAAGTAGGAACTTGTTCACTAGTGGAGTCGGATTCATCTCTCATCGACTTGGAGGTAGCCTTAGACCCTTCCTTCTTCACCTTCTTGGAGGAGACGATCTCAGGTTTGCCAGTATCATCACTGTGAAGTCACTTTGATTTCTTCATTGGTGGAGAAGTCTTCGCCATTTTTGACAAATACTGCAGGTGAGAAGTGGCTTCCGGGTCGATTGGATTTGTGGAATCTCCAAGCACATTCATCCTAATCGGCTTAGGGTTTAGGATCTTGGTTCTAGGAGGAATAATGAGATCCGGATGAACTTCAACTTCAGTTGGCATCGCCTTTGATGTTGAAGGCTCAGTGACATTCGCTGTAGTTGGTTCGACATGAGCAGTTGGTGGAGCAATGTCAGGAGTCTGAGTTGATGTTGCAGAGAGTGGGGGTTGTACTGCAGCAGCTGGTGTTGAGGCTGATGATGGGGATCTTTTGAGAGCTCCATCATTTCCTGCAACATCATCATCGTGGCTTGTAGATGATTAGGGTTTTGGTCCGCCATGGATGAAAAATGAGAGAGAAACATTTTGAAAAGATGGAGAAGATGAATCGTTTGGAGAGAGAAACGCGAATCAGATATGGAGAGAGAGATAGAGGGTTTTGAATTGAAAAGGAGATAAAGACAAACCATTTTATTATATTAAAATAATGAAAGCGATATCTCTCATTCTCTCTTTCTTATCATATCAAAAGATATGCGGATAAGTATATCTGCTTATCAATAAAAATTCAATTACTTATTATTTAAACATTAAATAATAAATAAAAAGTAATAAAAACAAATTCTGAAAATAAATAAAACTAATGGAGATGAGTCATGATTGAATAAATTCTCATGAATTGATTCATAATAAAAAAATCATATCATCGTACCATAGTTTTTATTAATTTCAGAATTACAGAATCTAATGTTTAAAATCATAACATTGACTTTAACATCAGAATGTCAACATTGACTAACAGACACACATTCCAAGAGATTTCCTTAGAGAAGAAAATCTCTCAAAATCCAAAAGTTTAGTAAAAGTATCAGCAATTTGATTCTCTGTAGGAATGTATTCCAATTTAATGATATCCCGTTCTACAAGATCACGGATAAAGTGATGTCTGATGTCAATGTGTTTGGTGTGAGAATGTTGGACTAGGTTCTTCGAAATTTCAATTGCACTGACATTGTCACATAACAATGTCAAAGAAGGACTATCCAGACCATAATCTAACACCATTTGATTTAACCACAAAAGTTGAGAGCAACAACTAGAGGCACCATTTGTTTCTTACTTGACCAAGAAATTAGATTGTTGCCAAAATAAAAACAACCTCCGCTAGTGCTTTTTCTGTCATCGACATCACCTGCCTAATCGGAATCACTATAACCTACAAGATAAATGTTAGAACTCTTGCAGTATTTAACACCAAACCCAATTGTGCCTGAGACATAGCGAATGATACGTTTAATATCTTTAAGATGAGATTCTTTAGGCTGAGATTGATATCTCGCACAAACACCAACACTAAACATAATGTCAGGACGACTAGCTGTTAAGTACAATAAGCTACCTATCATTCCTCTATACATGGTAGAATCAACATTGCTACCAACATCATCTCTGCTCAACTTTTCAGAAGATCCCATGCGTGTCTTCATAGGTTTATCATTCTCTAATCCGAAACACTTGACCAATCCTCTAGCATATTTGCTTTGAGAGATGAAGATTCCATCTATATCTTGCTTGATTTGTAGACCTAGGAAATAGTTGAGCTCTCCAACCATGCTCATTTCAAATGTGTTGCACATTGAGTCTACAAAATCTTTGAGCAGATTAGTACACGTCGAACCAAAAACAATGTCATCAACATAGATTTGAGCAACAGTAATATGTTTTTGATTCTTCTTAATAAACAATGTTTTATCGACTTGACCTCTTACAAAACCAAATTGGAGTAAGAATTCAGTCAGTCTAGCATACCATGTTCTAGGGGCTTGTTTGAGCCCATGCAAAGCCTTTTTGAAGCTTAAACACGTGCAATGGTTTCTCATGACATTCGAACCCCTTAGGTTGTTCGACATATGGTTCTTCATTGAGAAAACCATTCAAGAAAGCACTTTTAACATCCATTTTATGTAAAGTAAAACCCACATAACATGCAATTGCACATAAAAGACGAATGGATTCAATCCTTGCAACAGGAGCAAATGTTCCGTCAAAGTCTACCCCTTCAACTTGGGTGTAGCCTTGAGCGACTAGACGAGATTTATTTCTGACAACATTGCCAGACTCATCTGTTTTATTTTTGAAAATCCATTTTGTCCCAATCACATTTTTATCTTTCGGGCGTGGAACTAATTCCTATACATTGTTCCTTACGAACTGGTTTAGTTTCTCATGCATAGCATTGATCCAAAAATCATCATTAAGTGCATCCTTAATGTTTTTCGATTCAATGTTAGACAGAAAACAAGTGTTTGACATACAAACATTTAAAGAAGACATGCATACCAGTTTCAGCATTTCTTTGTATTCCTCTGAGTTCTTGCTTCTAGTTTGAACTCCTTCGGATTGCTCACCAATGATTTGTGAATCTGGATGATTCTTCCGAATTCGACTTGAAGGATCCCTTCTTGGTTCATCTTCGGCAGTCACCACCTGATCATCTTCACTGTCTGAAGTGAATGTTGATGTTGATGTTTTGACTGAAGCTTCAACACTCTGTGGAACATTGACTTTGACATTCTCAGTGGATGTCTTGTTCTCACAATCACTTTCAGTCTGATCACTTGACATTTCACCTATGACAATGAGATCAATTACATCATCCTCTTCGGATTTTGAAGCAATACCTGTGTGGTCATCAAAAACAATGTTAATTGATTCTTGGACTGTTTTTGTCTGAAGATTAAGCACACGGTAAGCACGACTGTCAGATGTGTAACCCAAGAAAATTCCTTTGTCGCTTTTGGAATCAAATATTTCCAGATGATCCCTGTCATTCAGGATGTAACATACACATCCAAACATATGAAAGTACTTCAAATTGGGCTTCTTTCCCTTTAGAAGTTCATACGGTGTCACAGTTCTGCCTGGGCGAAGAATCACTCTATTCCCGATGTGACAAGTAGTGTTAATTGCTTCTGCCCATAGCTTCTTGGACAAACGTTGAGCTTATAACATTGCTCTTCACATCTCCTGAAGAGTTCGATTTTTTCTCTCAACCACCCCATTTTGTTGAGGTGTCTTCGGAGCAGAAAACTCATGAATGATGCCTCATTTTTCACAAAACTCTTCAAACATTGAGTTTTCAAATTCGAGCCCATGATCTTGACACCAACTTGTAGAACTTCTTGAACATCCTGAAAGCTTCAGATTTTTCTTGAAGAAATTCAACCCATGTGAATCTCGAAAAATCATCAACTATCACCAGAATGAATCTTTTTCCACTCATGCTTTTGGTGTCAACGGAACCCATGATATCCATGTGAATCAGATCGAAGCACTTAGTGGTTTGACAAGCTGATGAACTTTTGTGTGAAGCTCTTACTTGTTTGCCTTTTTGACATGCACTGCAAACAACATCGAGATTGATCTTCACAGGTGGAATACCCCGAACAACATCAACTTCAATTAGTTTCTTCAAACTTCAAAAGCTGAGATGACCTAGTTTTTGATGTACGAGTTGAGTGTCAACATTGACTGAAACATTGCATTTTTCGTTCTTATCAGCATGATAGCAATTATCCAATGCCCGACTTCCGAACATAATGCATTTATTCTCGCTATAAAAAACCTCACAGGTGTTCTTATTTAATCTGACATGCATGCCGTCATCACATAGCTGACTTATGCTGATTAGATTTACTATTAAACCTTCGACATGAAGCACATTGTGTAACTTGGGAAAGTTCTTAACATTCAAGGTTTCTTTTCCCACTATGTTGCCTTGTGCTCCTCCACCATAACTAACTTTTCTTTTGCTTGTCATGGTATAGTCATCGAGGAACTTAGAATTTCATATCATGTGCCGTGAGCACCCACTGTCAAAGTACCACGTACCAGCAATGTTGGCTTTCAAAGATGTGTAGACAACATTACACGAGATCTTTGCCTTCTTTGAGGGTTTCTTCTTTTTGGTAGATTTAGAAGAATTTTCCACGATAATCTTACCTGTTGCTATATCATCATGATATTTGAAGCAATAAGGTTTGATGTGTCCAGGCTCTTGGCAATAATGACAAACAAATTTCTTCTTCTTGGACTTGTCATTGACATTCGGTTTAACATTTCCGTCAACATTGACTGGAACATCATTGGAGCTTTCCCCTTTGACAAACTTGATAGGATTTGAGATAGACATTGTTGAACTTGATGTATATCCCAAGCCTGCTTTTGTGGTCTGTCCTAGTGTCAGAACCTCGTTCAGAGTAGATGTTCCTTGATTGAGTTGTCGAAAGGTTTTCGAAGCAGCTTCTACTTCCTTTCTCAACTTGTTCAGCTCAAGATCACTTCTAGTGAGTCGAATCTCAAGGTCCAGTACTCGTTGCTTTAGAGTTTGGTTTTCTTCTTGATAGGACGTATTCTACTTGTTTTTATTACTATCTTTTGATGCATTTTCTCCTAGTTAATTGTCCTATATTTGTGTATATTGGTAGAATGATGTGTTTGTTGAGTGGCATAGGGATATGTTTGAAAGATGAAGAAAAGGGGTATGTTTTTGGTGCAAAAAGATTTAAGTGAAGAAAGGGGCAAAGTTCGAGTCTGAGCAGATCCAGCCGTAAGACCTTGCAGCTGGAAATCCAGAGCAGAAATTCTAGAAGCTGACTGGATACGCGTTTTGGGCTTGCTGAACCCAACTCTCAGCCCACGATTAAAACTGGACGCAGAAGAGCTCTCTCCACCGCCTTTAGGAGTCTTTTGCATGGGATTTACCTAGATTAGGATTTTATTTCCTATTAGAACTCTATCTTTTTATGGTTTGTAAATATATATTATTATTCTAGTTTTAATTAGACATACACGCTCCGGACAAAAGAACACAGCAAGTTAAACGGTTTTAATTTAGATTTCAATTCCTTCTCTATTTCGATATAATCATCGCACAAATATACAAGTTTCTGTTGCTCGATCCAAGCATGCAAGTTAGCTAATTTACTCGTATTCCGGTGACGACGATGAAGCTCCACTTATACGAACTGTGAGATCTAAATTGTTCGCTCATAATTAATTGATGCATGTATCTGTTGTTCTTGGATTTCGAATTGATAATTATTCTAAGTCTATCGAATAGTTGCAAATATTTGGTAGGTTGAGATTAATTACAAGCCAGTTAAATCATCCATACGTAATTGTGGAATAGGTTTAAACAGTGGTAAAATGGTTGCTCAAAACTAGGGGAATAATAGAGTTAATTTCACAGTCCTGCGTCAGAGTTTGTAAGATTAAGAATCGGGTCTCTGTTGTGTTCATTGCTTTCAGTTCATTAAACTTAAAGATCGTCTCTTACAGTTGTCAACCGATTAGAGAATAATTAATGAAGCATCTTCTTAATTATCGAAACCGTATGGAGAGATTAAGTCATGTCAGAAGCGTCTTCGGTGACTATAACTGATTTGCATGGTTTGATTAATTAATTCTTGCATCTGTGATCGGTCGTTATGAGTGGAGTGGAGTTTGTTGGATCCGGAATACCCTTTCTTTATAGATTTAAGATTCGTTCTCTCTGCACAATTATTTTAGCTAGTCGTTTATTTAGTTCTTTAATTTATTTTGTTGTATAAATCACACAAAACCCTTTTCTGGAGTTTGGTCACGCAGACTGAAAGTCAAGAGTAATTCTCGCCGGTCCTTTGGGAGACGATCCTGCTCGCCACTGTACTCTGCAGTGTGGGCTTGCCAACGAAAGTCGGAACATTTATTTTTGGTGAAAAACGACGCACCACTTCCACAAGAATCTCAAATTCTTTTGATTGTTCGGTGCATTGGACACAAACTTCATCTACAACCTTGTGCAATTGTTGTAGAGCTTCCTAGTGGCTGACTTTGGACTTGTCTTCTTCCACCTGAGACACTTTAGAAGTGTTGCAAAACTCATCCAGCAATGTCATTTCATAGCAGTTAGTGTTATTTGGAGGAATGTCAGAGATTTCTCGTGTAACATTCTCCATAACATTGCTTGGAACATCCGGAGTCACAAGATCAAGACTAGCATCATAGTCATAATCAACACTCTCCATGTCAGTTAAAGCGTCAATCATTCCATCTAAGTCATCATCGACTTTTACAAACAAAACAGTTTGTTTTTCAGCTTCTTCATCACCGGATTCGTCGCTTAACATGGCAGCACTATAATTTCTTCTTTGCTTCCTTTGGACAGTAGGACATTCATTGGTATAGTGTACAAAACCAGAACATCCCCTATATTGAACTGAGTCAATGTCCTTCACTGCAACATCTGGAGACTTTGAAGATTTTGTCGATCCAGATGATGTCGACGAGGGAGAATCAAACAATCTCCGTGGTTTGAAGTTTGGATAACCTTTCTTCATTGACCGAACAAGGGTATTGAACTTCTTGGTAAGCAGCGCAACACTCAGGGGTTAATCTTTAGTAATCTCCTGAATGTTCTCGACATCAAGTTCAACATTTGAACTTGATGTTACTGATTGAAGTGCAATTCCTTTGAAGGAGGTGTTTGATTTCTGATTTTCAAGATTCATCTCAAACGTGAGTAGAATGCTCACAGCTTCACTCAAACTCGTGTTTGATACATTGTGAGCTTCTTCAATTGCTGAGATTTTCATGTTGAATCTCTTCGGAAGTGTGCGAAGAAGTTTTCTAACCATGTTTTCATTCGAGATCGGACATCCGAGAGCTGTACATTCATTTGACACTTCACACAATCGTTCAGTGTACATTGAAATAGTCTCATCTTCTGACATTCGCAGAGTTTCGAATTTAGAAGTGAGTAGCCTAAGCTTTGTTTGTCGTACACTGGTCGATCCTTCACAATGTTCCTACAGTATGCTCCATGCTTGATATGCCGTGGTGCAATTACACACCATTTTGAAGCACGGAACATCAACCGAAACAAAAATAGCATTGAGTGCCCTTGAATTGAAGTTGGAAATGATTCGATCATCATTAGTCCATTGAGTCTCCGGAGTAAGAATGAACACTCCATTCAGTCCTTCCATCCTCGGTGGAGACCATTCTTCAATTACCGTCGACCAAGCCCTCTCATCGATGGACTTGATATACATCTTCATGCACGATTTCCACATAGCATAATTCTTGCCATTACTATCCAATGCCGGAGGACAGCACTGATTGATCTGAATATCCATCTTTCAGTGAGTCAACAAACCAAGGATCGAATACTTAGCGTGTTAAGTACCGGCTCTTGATGCCACTTGTTGGAATTTGTTGCCACAAACACTGAAATTAGACACAGATTCATAATGTCAAACTCAATGTTAAAGATAGTTAACACAACTTATCTTAACATAAATATGCTGAAAATAAAATGCACAAGAATACACAATATAATTTTTAAATCACACACAACATGTGTATGATTACCACAGGGCGAAATTATACTATTATGAGTATAAAATTTTCAAGCTGTCAATGTTGGACGCGAAGGCTCTCAACACTACAGCAACATTACAAGTTCTAATCTAGACTATCACTAAAAAGAACTAAAACATATAAATTGACATCCCGTCAATTCATATACAAACTACAACATACAAATTGACATCCTGTCAATTCATACATAAACTAGATCATACAAGTTGACATCCCGTCGACTTGTATACAAACTAAAACATACAAATTAACATCCCGTCAACTTGTATACAAACTAGTAAAGGTTTCACAACCTTGCTATCTATCCTAACTTGTACAATCTATTCCGTGAAAGGATTGAACAACAATAAACATTAAGATAGAAGAAGGAATGAAGAACGAAACCTATACTAAGTTTGTGACTCAAGCTTTCTTCAATCTTCACGCAGCGGAAAATAGATTGGGCTTGAATAAGTCTTCAAGTGTCGATCACATCCCTTATATGCTTCTTCACTTGAATAGACAAGACTCAAGTCTTCTCTCTCTTGATCGTGGGTTGGAGATAACCGCTCTTCATCACTACTCCATCGTTTGTGAGAAGAGAACCGTCTCCTTGGCACGGTTGTGGCCATATCCACGTTCTCACCTATTTTCCAAATATTCCAGCAATAAAAAACTGAAAAAGAAAAGAGGTTAAATAAAAGAAAACAAGAAGCCTTAAAAATAGGAGATAGAGTTTTGACTTTATCAAACTCTATTTTAAATAATATATCTAATATGTATATATCCATTTATTTGAAATATTAATTTCATGGATATACACATATATTTTAAGATATATAAAGTTATTTTATTTATTAAAATAATAAATAAAACTAGGAAAGGATAAGATTAGTTACGACTATGTCATAGACAATGTCACAGGAAGTCTGTCTGACATCGAGTGCAACATTGAACCTCAATGTCATACTACACTCAACATACATATTAGATATATTATTTAAATAGAGTTTGACAAAGTCAAAACTCTATCTCCTATTTTTAGGGCTTCTTGTTTTCTTTTATTTAACCTCTTTTCTTTTTCAGATTTTTATTGCTGCAATATTTGGAAAATAGGTGAGAACGTGGGATATGGCTTCAACCATGCTATGGAGACGGTTTTCTTCTCACACACGATGGAGTAGTGATGAAGAGTGGTTATCTCCAACCCACGATCAAGAGAGAGAAGACTTGAGCCTCGTCTATTCAAGTGAAGAAGCATATAAGGGATATGATCGACACTTGAAGACTTATTCAAGCTCAATCCATTTTCCGCTGCGTGAAGATTGAAGAAAGCTTGGATCACAAACATAGTATAGATTTTGTTCTTGGTTCCTTCTTCTATCTTAATGTTTGTTGTTGTTCATTCAATTCATGAAAGTAGTTTGAACAAGTTAGAATAGATAGCAAGGTTGTGAAATCTATACTAGTTTGTATACAAATTAACGGGAGGTTAATTTGTACGTTTGAGTTCTTTTTTAGTTGTAGAGCTAGATTAGAATTTGTATGTAGCCGAAGTGTTGAGAGCCTTCGTGTCCAACATTGTAAGCTTGAAAAATAGTTTGTGCTTATAGTAGCATAATTTCGCCCTGTGGCAATCACACACATGTTGTGTGTGATTTAAAATTATTTCGTGTGTTATTGCATATTTATTTCTAGCATATTTGTGTTAAGATAGTTGTGTTAACTGTCTGTAACATTGAGTTTGACATTACGATTATGTGTCTAATTTCAGTGTTTACGGCAACAAATTCCAACAAATAGGTTCAGAATCAAAATACCATACGGACATAAGTATGAGTAAATTAAACAACCACCCCCCACGAGTGCTCATATGAAGTCCAATCCTATTATAACTAACCCCCTCCATTTTTTTTGTTTATTTAGTAGAGATATGTTAATGATTTAGTATGTGAGAAAGTACTTGTTTTTGTTCTGGTTCAATGGACTTGTTTGATTTGATGAGTAATGCTTTGAAACAAGTATGACGATGCTTTCATATTAATATATTGATGAATGAAAGTAGTAAATAGTAACTAGTGATTATTGTATTAAAAATGTCATGTAATATCAAACTTAGTGCTTTCGTAATGAGTTTCTAAAGGTAAAATAACCGCCAAGAAATTAACTCTGAAATATTTAGAGTAAATATTACCTAATATCAAACTGAGTGCTTTCGTAATGATTTTCTAATGCTACAATATCCGCAAAATTTACTTTGAATTAATTACTTGAAATGCTACCTAATATCAAACTTAGTGCTTTCGCAATGATTTTGTAAAGCCACAATATCTGCAAAATTAACTTCGAATTAATTGATGTAAATATTGTGACTTGATCAATCCTAGATAGGCACATCAACATGTTAAGTAATGATTAAAATAAATGTGATATTAATTGCAAAAGAATGTGTTAGTAATATAAAACTAAAAGTATACGTGGGAGTTCTAAAAATGTTAAAAAAACATAAAACTACAAATTGAAAGTATCACATTCCTTCTGAGGACAATTCCGCAAATCATGATCAGACCTCTATCCACATGCCTTGCACGTTCTCAATGGTTTATCTTTATTTTCCCTTGATGTCTCCTTCCCTGATTTTATACGGCTTCCACTCCCTTTTGTCTTCACTTGAGCTGGTGGCCAAATAGTAACTTCATTCGGTACTGTTGATTGATAGTAATCATCAAACAATCTCTTCTTGGCATTCTCAGGACCTTCATTGCCTTCATTTGGTTTTATAGCATCTTTCATGCCTCTAATAGCTTCCAACAATGAATTAGATTTATTGGAGTCCCCCTCGACCCAACTCAAGCAGCTATAAAACTCAGAGATAATATCATACATGATAAATCTAGTGGTTTACATCTAATACTTCGTAACCAAATAACAAATGTTTTTTATGTTGACCATACATAACGATGATAAAGACACGATTTCATCGGAAAGAATTCTTCCAGCAGCCATTAAAGTAAACTACTGCAAAAAATATCCAACCTCTGAAAACGGACTTGTAAAAATCCACAAAGATATCAAAATCCTAATATTTTAAATTTATTATCATGTTGACTTAATTATTTTAACCTCGAAAAACATACATATTATAGATGAAAATGATACAAAACCTGAATCTTCTATCGTGAATTCTGGAAAAACACAGTTGATTCGAATGTTTTTGCTCCAACACTTACAAAAAGAAACTGATCAGCTAGTGGAAGACGTGGGGGAGGAACGGATCTTTTCCAAATTAAATCTCTTAATCTATGGAAAATATAATAACTAGATATATATAAATAAATTCATAATTTATCAAAAAGTCTAGATTACCCTTATCCCTTGAGAATAGTCAAAACTACCAAATATATGAGTGGATTTATTTTTTAATCTGAACCGTTGATATATCTAAATCCAATGGTTGATATTTGTTCTCATTTCTCATACCAATACCTATACCTCATTGGAGCTATATCCTATATATATATATATATATATATATATATATATATATATATATATATATATAGGGGTTGATTATAATGGGTACTAGGTATTCCCGTGAGAACTATAAACCATGCTTATTTAATATGATTTTGTAGCTTATCTTGTTGTATTTTAGTGCTATTGTCACTAGCACTAAAATACAACGAGATAAGCTATAATTTTTTTAAAAAAAAATTAGCACTAAATTACAATAAAATAATTTATAACATTGCACTAAATAAGCATGGTTTATAATTCTCACGTGAATATCTAGTACCCATTTGAACCAAATTCTATATATATATATATATATATATATATATATAATATAAAGGTAGAAAAATTGACCAACAAATAATTAATAGAAAAAAATCATAAAATGAGAGATAAGAATTTAATGATGCTACAGCTCGAGTGGTGGGGAGACGGTAAAAGGTTTTTTTAAGTCAGATTCGATGCATGAATATATAAATATATATTATATTACAATTCATACATATATTTCATTCAACTATCATATGCTATTACATAAAAATTTATGGTATAATCTAATATAACGACTTTGATGTATATTATGTATAATTAATGATAGAGAATAAATATTCGAAGAAATATCGTATTCCTTTTACCTTCGTTGTATATATGATGAGTATTGAATTATTTACATTTTGGTACTGTAACTAGTTTAACAAGTATACTATTTAATTACATAACCAATATATAAATTAATACGGATACTATTTAGTTAGCAACTGAAGATGTTATAATTTAAGTATAATGAAAATTTTCTAATAACTATGTGATATAGATTTTAATTTCTTGTAATGCACGTTAAAAAGTTTTGTTTATAAGCTCTGTAGCAAAATAACATTATGTGTATAAGTAAACAGATTAAACATTATTTTCCTATTTCTTATTGATCCAATTTTGAATTTTAAAATTATTATACTATAATACATGTTTTGGTTAGCTTTTTACAATATTATTATAAAAGAAAACGAAAAAGAAGTGATGTGTTACAAATTACAACCAACAATTAAGTTGAATTATTAATCGATCCATTTCAAATTAATTATCATTTTAAAAAAAAATTCATAGAATTAAGATGTATTAACTTTGACAAATATACCCCCTCTCTGTAACCTATATTAAGATATATTTTCCTACCAAATATAGATCTCTCTCTCTCTCCCCTAATAAATGTATGATTTTTTTTACTCACACAGCCAACCTGATGGTATTGAGAAGATTCGAATTCGTGACCTTTGATCTTCAAATAACCTCACTCCACCACTAAGTTATCCCCACAGGGACCTTAATAAATACTCCATCCGTTTCGTTTTATTTGTTATTTTATATTTTTTATTTTATTTCAGAATATTTGGTATTTTATATATTTTCACACACACTCTCTCTAATTTAACTCTATCACAAACTCTATTGTAAAAAAATATAATTGAATAAGATTTTGTGCTATATACGAGGGATGAGTAAATTTGTTAACAAAATTAATTGTTAATTCTAGATAAAAAAACCTAAAACAACAAATAAAACAAAACGGATGGAGTATATGAATAAAATGAGGGTTTGTGAAAATGTTGTAAACATTAAATATTTTAAAATAAACTAAAAATTTTAAAACCAAAAATTAATTATTACATAATTAAATAACCATATATAGTCAATATTTATTAATAAAAAATTAATAAGATAACAAAATTATGAATTCTAATTATGAAATAATCAACTATCATGATGTTGTTCTCTTAAAACACCCAAATAGAAGAAAAAAAAATTAAAGCAAAAAAGCCTTTATATAAAATTATAAAATATGCAAAGATACAACATGAAGCAACCAAGTACTGAAAACTGCTACCCAATTTTTTTTTTCTAAGGGCGAAAAAAACCGATATATACCCATTAATTGAACTAATATGTTAAGATTTTAAAAGAATAACGAATAGAATATATTTTATGGATAGAGCACTCTCTACTTCATACTTGAAATTTGGATTATCAGATCTATCTATTATATTCTCTAACATGTATTTACGAAAAGGAAAATAAAAATCCAACAATCTGCTATGGCAATCTTATGAAAATTAACAATAGTCAACGTAGGGTGTGAGACTATTTTACGAGTCAAAATTGATAAGATCAATCAAGATTTAAATTAAAATACGATTAAACACCAACATAATTGCATGTCCACTACAAAAAATTCGTATTTTAACGACGGATTTTTCCGTCGTTAAAAATTTAAAATCCGTCGGTAAATCATTTTAACGACGGATTCAGTCCGTCATTAATAATCTCGTCGTTGAGTTATTTTAATGATAAATTAACAACGGAAAATGTTAGCGACGGACTTAGCGACAGAATTTTTCCGTCGTTAACTTATCACCGAATTTTGTCGTTAGAAAAAAAATAAAAAAAATTATTAATTTAACGACGGAAAATTTCCGTCGTTAAAAAAAATGGACAGCCACCAATTGAATTGAGCCGAGCCGACAAGCCACCAAATCCGAGCCGCGTCGAGATGCCTAGCCGAGCCAACCAATAATTCAAATTAAACCCTTCCAAGTTTGTGCACAAGTGAACTTGAACTCGAAACCTCTAAAAAGGAAATTGATGCACTAACCAAATGGGCTAGTGAGTATTTCATGTTATAATATGAAAATAGCACACACACACACACACACACACACACACACACCACACGAAACTTATTTATATATTATCTGTTTATATTATTTTTAAATTAAATAATTATATATTTTATTCATTTATTTAAATATCTATTATAATTTTTAATATTATATGTTTATTATAAAATATAATTATATTATATCATTATTTAATTAATTTTCTCAAATATTAAGAACTTAAAAATAAAAAGCTACAAATATTAAATAATCATATGAAATAATAAAAAATTAAAAATTAATTTTAGAAAAATTGAAAATATTCCAAATATTAATTTAAATTCGTAAATAATTATTACTTGAAAAAATAAAAATAATATAAAATATTAAAAAATAGTTTAAAATATTAAAAAATAAAAAAAAAATAAAATGGAAATTTGAAAATGTAAAATAAAAAAATTAAAAATTAATTTTAGAAAAATTGGAAATATTCAAAGTATTAATTTAAATTAGAAAATAATTATTACTTGAAAAATTAAAAATAATATAACATATTAAAAAATAGTATAAAATATTAAAAAAAAAATAGAAATTTGAAAATGTAAAATAAAAAAATTTGAAATATTCCAAATATTAATTTAAATTAGAAAAAAAAATTAGTACTTGAAAAATTAAAAATAATATATAATATTAAAAAATGATATAAAATATGAAAAAATAATATAAAATAATAAAAAATTTAAAAAAATCACATAAATCAATTAAATCTGAAAAAAATAAATCAAATAACAAATAAAAAATTTAAAAAATTAATTTTAAATTCGTATTTAAGTATTAATTAGTAAATAAAAAAATAAAAAAAAGGAAAAAAATAAAAAATTGTAAACAAAATAAAAAAAAATCAAAATGAAATTTAACTACGGAAAAAAATCGTCGTTAGTCCGTCGTTAAAAAAAATAAAAAAATAATATTTAACGACGGATTTTTCCGTCGTTACGTTAGAGACGGAAAAATCCGTCGCTAGTCCGTCATTAAACATTGTAATCTTCATCTGTCGTTAATTTCATCATTAAATCGCGTTTTTTCTTGTAGTGATCACCAATTCTCCAGTGTACTAGATGCACATCTGACAGTGAACCAGGAAAAAAAACCCGTCAAAACAGGTTACACGGTTGATACTGATTTTGACGGTTGCCTTTTTTTTTTTACCAGTACATTTTAAGTATATATGTGATACTTTTTAATTGGACTTTTGAGTAATATATACTTTTTAGTGTTATGATTGATACTAATTTTGACATTTTCTTTTTGCTGGTTAATCGGGTCAACATCTATTGACCCCGCATTGACAGTCAGATGTGCACCTAGTGCACACAAGACCACCCCATCGCACATATATATATTAGTGTGCTACAGGATATATATGGGTTCGAATTTAAATTTTCACTCTTCTTACAAAATTTTATCTATAAAACGATTTATTTTTTATAGTATTATATATTTATTTATATATGTAAAAATATTTAAATGTGAAATTTGACCCGGTGGTAAGAAGCTTGAACATAGAATGTCATGCGTGTTCAATTGTTTTTAGTCGAAACTTAATTTTCTTTTGTGATTGCTTTATTTATTTTTATTATCATTGTTTTTAGCCCCAAAATGCTTTTTTTATTGATTTTTATAATCTAAATATATATTAGAAATAAGAAAACATAACAAATGAAATTCAAGAAATATAATATGTTTACACTGCGAGAATAAGGAAAAAAGGGGTCCAACTTTTTACCTCAACTCAAACCACTGAATTATTAGCCCTGATGGTTTCACACAATTTTTTTTATTTTTTTTTATCTTTTGATGTATATTGATTTGAATTGAATCAGAATGAAGTACAATGACTCCACCGAATTAAAATTACAGGTCAATCTATATAATACTACCTCGATTTTGAAATGTTTGTTGTTTTTTTTTTTCAAAATGTTTGATATTTTATATAATTTGATATCCTCTCTCCCAGTTTTAACCCTCTCAAATCCTACAACATTTCTTGATTCTAACTTACATATAATATATGAAGAGAGAAAATATTGTTATTTTTTAGGAAAATATAGATGAATTAGATTTTATGACATATATGAGGGATGATATATTTATCCACAAAATTAATTCCAGATAAAAATAATAAAACAACAAACATTTCAAAACAGAAGTAGTATATAATAATGACTCCGGATCCGGATATAGCAAAGTAAAGTTTCCCGCTCTTTTACACCATCCCAAAATTGGAATTTTTTTATATTAATTATTTTTTTCTGTGTACATGATTAAATATAAGTATATTTCCATGAATATAAAAATCTCAAAAATGTTTCAAATTTTTACATTGTGTAACTATGGAAAAATGGAACATTATTTTACGTGTAAATAATTAATATTTCCATAAATATTAAAATCATATATTTCACTACAAAAAAAACGCGATTTAGCGACGGATTAACGATGGATTAAATTTATGATATTTAACGACGGATTAACGACGGAAAATTCTGTCATTAACTTAATGACGACAAACATCCGTCGTTACCCATCGCATTTTAATTTTTAAATTTTATTTTTTAATGTTAACGACGGACTAACGACGGAATTTTCCGTTGCTAAGATAGAGACGGAAAAATCCGTCGTTAAATTTTTTTTTTTTTAATTTTTTTTTAATATTAGTGACGGATTTAATGACGGAATTTTCCGTCGTTAAAATTAATTTTGATTTTTTTATTTTTTATTATTTTTTATTATTTTTTTTAATTTTTAATTTTTCAATTAATTCTTAACTACGAATTTTAAATCAATTTTTAATTTTTTTTATTTATTTTATTTTTTATGGATTTATTTGATTTTTTTAATTATTTTACATTATTTTTAATATTTTCATTTTTTAATTACTATTTAATTATGAATTTGAAATTAATCTTTTTAATATTATTAATTTTTTTATTTTTATATTTATTTTATTTTAATTTTTTACTTTATTATATTATTTTTAATATTTTATATATTTTGAAATTACTAATTAATAATTTTTTAATAATTTTTATTTTAATAATTTTATCACTTTAATTTTAATTTTATAAATATTATTAATTATAAATATATAATATCAGAGTAAAATAATTAAATATTAAATAATGATATAATATAATTATATTTTATGATAAAAATATAAATGGTAATAGATATTTAAATAAATGAATAGTATATATTTTATTTAATTTTGAAATAAAAAATCAATCAAAATAGGTTTTGTATGTGTATATTGATATATATTATTTGTGTACTTGTACATAAACATCCCCTAGCCCACATGGTTAGAGGCGTCTCCTCTTTCCCAAAGGGCCTGGGTTCGAATCCTCTCCCAAGCGAGAGATTTCAGCCTATTAATATAGGTGCCTATGGTGCGGCTTGGTGGCTCGACTCGCTGTGGTGGCTTAGCCGCGGCTTGTTCAGTTTTTTTTTTTTAACGACGGAAAAAATCCGTCGTTAATTCCGTCACTAAATTTAATATTTTTTATTTCCTTACGAAAGAATTTGACAATATATTAACGACGGATTAGATCCGTCGCTAAATTGATTTAACGATGGATTTTTTATGTTTAGCGACGGAAAAATCCGTCGCTAAAACGTGATTTTTTTGTAGTGTTTTGCAAATCTGTAATGAGATTACATTACACTATTAAATATGGTGTATATAATTATATATATATATATATATCACCGTACGTAAAAGAGGAGCACTATTTTATTATTTTATGTGTAAATAATTAATATTTACATAAATATAAAAATCATATCTATTGCAAAATATAATTATACAAAATCAAATCAAACTATTATTAAATCAATTCTACCATAATATCCAAAAATAAAATTTAATCAATTAATTAAATTCAATATATTGCCATAATTCAATTGTTAATCAATCAATTATCAAATAAAAAAATTATTATTTGACAATGTATGACTAAAGTTAGTATAATTGATTTTCAGCTCATTATTTTGAATTTGTAATAGATTAATTATGGTGAAACTATAAAATTGTATACTTATCAATTGCGTTAATAATACAGAAAGATTAAATTAATTATATAATTAGTGTACTTATATGGAATTTATATTATTCCATACTAGTATTTCTCCTATGCGATGCACAAATAATTATTATTTTTTTAGATCTGTAATGTTATGATTATTTTTTTAATTATATATGTTGTGTTCAATTTTTAAAAATTAATAAAATGATATGCACATGCGTTAATTAATTAGTTAAGAAGATGAATTTTGTGTAGTTACAATAAACAAAAAGAAAATTAAATTTTAGGACTAAATGGAAATCCATGTTAGAAAGATCGAATTGGAATATTTCCAACATCATAATTTTATAAATAACAATGTATAATTGTCCATGATTATAGAACATTTGATTTCTTTGAATATATGACTTGTATAAAAAATATAATTACTTAATTATTTTAAATGATGAAATTAAAATAGAAAAAATAATAAAATATTATTATTATTATTATTATTATTATTATAGTGCAACACAAATTAAAGCTATTTTTACAAATCATCCACCTATGCATAAAAAATAAATTAAAAAAATGTTACAAATCTGAAATTTCAAAGTAAAAAAAATAATAAATAAGATTGCAAATATTTCTTAAAATACAATGGTTGTAATCTAAAATGTCGTGAAAAATGTGAAAAATAAAAAATAAAAATTTACAACAATAAATGTCACTAAGTTTTTTAACTCAAACTGTTGTCTAAGACAAAGTGTATAATAGAAAACGATTTATACAGAACCGTTATCTATCACACGAGTTTACCTTAATATGTGTATAGATTTGTGTAGCATCATTACGGTAATTATTCATGTTTTACTAAACTAATATATATTCTCTCGAAATCAATTCATCTATTTATTGCTTTGCTTCTTTGAAAAAGGTGAACAAATCGACATTCTGAGATGGTGAAAATAGTTCCTTCATATCAACATTATCATTTTCCGACATTGAAAAATGGGAATAAAATAAAGATGAGAGTGTCAAAGAGGTAAGAATTACGTGATTTTCTTATATAAATATATGTTTTTTCTTTTTTCATACGCATAAATCGTTAATTTTAGAGATTTGATTCATTTGAACATAACTTGCTTCAAAATTGCATAATGTCTATCCAAACTATGAGATTTTAGAATTTGTGAAGTTTTTCAATTTTGATTAGTTGAACTCAATATAAATTTGACATTACTATGAGATTTTTATGAATACGTATGACGAATTTATGAATCAAATTAAACCTTCTTTTTTCTTTTGTAGAATTTTTAAGAACTTTATGCTTTCAATTTGTAATTAATCAATTAGAAATAAATAAATAAATAAAACCTACATTTTCCCTCATATTTGTCCTCTGCTTGTCGACTTCAGATTTTATAAGTTTATGCCTCTTATATTGGGATTTTATGTTAAATCTAAACCAATCGCTTAGTTTTTTTTTTTTTTTTTGCTAGAATATAATAGTTAATTATTGAATGTAATTTTAGTATAAACAGTTCTTTTTTTTCTTTTATAATGTCTATTAGATAATATATTATTTTAAGTATAGTAATTTTTAGAATTCAAAATTGGACCTATATGATATAGGAAATTGATACATTTCTATCTATATATTTGTTTATTATTATATACACTATATTAAAAAATTTATTTCACTACGTTCAAACAATTTTTTTGAACATTTATACAAGAAAATCTATATCATAGTTGTAATAAACTTTTACGTACTTTCTTATAGAAAGTAATAATCAATATGTAATGATAATACTGAACAATTAATCATTAATAATTACAGTGACAAATCTAATATATTGAAGAGCTAATATCTGTAATATCCCGAGACATTTTCATAATCATTATTCAGAAATCTAGATACCTGCTCGAAAATAGTCGTATCAGGACCTATTGATAATCTTATATTTGAATCCTATCTAAATAAATCAAAATTTAATTAAGATAAATATTATTATTTATTAATTGTAATATTATAAATTGTTAGCAAATCAATTAGATTTATACAAGTATATTTATGGAGAGGGACCGTAGGTGAATTTGTAATATCGAATTTTAATTTACTTGATAACACTCGATAAAATTAGTTAGACGTGATGAAATCTAAAATTTTGCTCATAGTATTAGGAATATTTAGGATTTATAGTTGAATTTAGAAGTTTACTTTCGAGTCTTAAAATACTTTGCAAGTCTTGTTTATTCGTACAAGGTTTATTTGAGTAATTATTATTTTTTTATTATCTAAAGGATTATTAAATGATTTAAAAAAAAAATGAAAAAGATGATTGAGATATTTATTAAATTTCTTCATTTCCCCATTAATTGTACACGTAGATACTTAAGTAAGTCGGCAAAATCTGGAATACACCTGTCCAACTCTTCTTTCTCTTTGTTAATCAATCAAATATCACAAAATCTTGTTTCCTTCCCAGTAGAATAACATAAAAATAAAATAGAAACATTTTTCCATACTCTTCGACTGCAAATCGAGTTTCACAGCAAATCTCCACTGCTTAATACCTTAAACCATAAGTGTAACAGCAAACTCACACCTCTCGGTAAGTTTATATTAAATTTAATTCTATGTATTTACTGTGTAAATTACACACCCATTTATCTCATCATATTTCTCCAATTTCAATTAACCCAAAACAATCAAGAACCGAAATCAAGCGATCCTATTCTCGCTGCATATCATATTTAGAAGTTAATATACATAATTGCAACATATTTTAGCTAATTACATAAGTTAAAAAAAAAAAATTCAGAACCCTACATGCTTTCAATTCCCACATCCTAAATTATCAACACCAAAACATGCTCCACCATCAATTTCACCCCACATATTCACAATTCCACATTTTCAAGAGAATTCAGGAATTTAGTTATAAGATTTCAGATAGACAAGTAGATATTAAGAAAAATAAATAAAATGGAGAGAGAAGTCGTGGGTTGAATCGGGCAGAGGGTTTTCATCGAGCCTGAGCTAGCGGGAATCGAAGCAGGGGAGGGCAACATAGACTGGGCTTGGATCTCGGTGACACTTGTCTGGGTCTGTGCTTACTGACTGGAGTTGATCTGAGATGGCGTCGAGTCGCCGAAAGACTTGCGCCGGGGTTAAATGACTTCAGGGCTACAGTCGTCGATTGGTGTTCAATTGTGTTGAACTGCTTCATAACTGGAGCGTCGATCTAGGTTGCTGCAAGTGCGGCAGCAGGTCAGGGGTGTGGTCCTCACGTCGTCGGCGGGCAGCGGTGAGCTCGCCGGTGTCGAAAAAACAAAAGGGGGAGGAAGAATTAGGGATTTTGGGAGTGAATTTGGGGATTTCTATTTTGTTCCTCATTGCTAGTCGAGAGAGAGAGAGAGAGAGAGAGAGAGAGAGAGAGAGAGAGAGTGAACGAAAGCAGAGATGAAAATGAATTTGGGGATCTTGTTTTTCAATTAATTCTTACGTGATTTAGGGGAGAAGGAGAGAGGGAGTTAGAATGAAAAATGGGGACTTTGATTTCATTTCTATTCCAGGCGTGAATTAAGAAAAGGGAATGGAAGGGTTTTATTATAATTAAATTATTTACTTTTGAACCCTTTCTCACTAATTTCTTGAAATTGGAAAATGGCCCCAATAAGTTTAATTACTTTAGAATTTGGTCAATAAATCCTTCTTAAATATAGAATTTAAGCTATAAAGTTTTATCTAACTTTTTCCTATTTAACCAAGAATTCATAAGTTAATTATTTAGAAATATAAATCTTTTATTTTTTAGATATATTAAAATTATATATATATGTATATACACATATATACACTATCGCATATTTTAATCTCTTTAGAGGATTTGTACTTAAGTAATAGATTATTTTAATTTAACTTTAGCTCATAGAGTTTATTGAAATTTTCTATTTAGTCAGGACTAATAAAATATTTATTTGGGAGCATAAATCGAGTTATTAAAATTATAATTGGCCTAAATAATTTATTTGAATTTATATTGATATTAGGTACGGCCCAATTAGGACCCTTGTCCACACTGTGATCCCCTGCTCAAATACTACGCGTTCCCTATTATCAGGTGGGCTATATTTTTCTCAAATTTATGTTCAGCTAATAAGCTCAACTGTTTATCAATTACGAAACGTGAATATCTGTATCAAAATGTTTTAGCTCACTGTTTGCGTTCGCCAGTATCCTACGAAAACATTGAGTGCTTAACTAGACTCGAGTTCGGATCCTTTAAGCTTTGGGACCGTATACACTATCCTTTATTAGACAGCTGGGCTGGAGGACGTGTATATAAGTTAAGACACTGTAGGAAGGGACAGTTGAGTTAGAGAGTGCAAGTAAGATTAAAAGAAGCGTTGTATACATGGAATGTTTTTTTTTAGTGTTGAAACCTTTCCATTGTTATACTTGTGTGGATACAATATTCATATTTATAAAATGATTATGAACTGTTTATCAAAATTTGCCCACTGGGTACACTAGTACTCAGCCCAAATCTTTTCTAAATAATTTTTCAGGTTGAGTGGCAGGCTGAAAGATGACAGAGCTGAGACAATGGCTGTCTTTTTGTTGATATTTACTTGCTCATTTTGTGTTGTTTAAGAGATCCTAGATACTCTAAAACAAGAAAGTAGCAGTAAATATTTTGTCTAAGTTTAATAAAGATGCTCTACGCTTGTTCCGTTTACTCTGATATTGTTTGTCTTCAGTTGTTTGAATCATAATATGATTTGTGTTGTTATTGAGATTTGCCTAATTGGCGGGATAAGTTCCCTTTGATGATTGATAATTTATTCAAGTTCTTTCTAAACGCCTTAGTGCGTGGTTCTATTACAGTTATAGAGGTTATGCTGCCTAAGTGTTTGGGGCACTAACCCTATTTATTTGATTATTTTTATACCACAACCCCTTTCCCCTTCCCCCAGTAGCGCACCGGTCCCTTGTCACTACTCTTCCGGGATCGGGGCGTTACAGATTGGTATCAGAGCAGGTTTACAACTCTGTAGACCTGCAGCATTATTCTTTGAGCCTAGAATTAAGTCTAGTCTCTTAAACTATTTATTCGGCAGCCCTCAGCACGTCATCTATGCCGCTCTCAACGAAAAAGGTATGCAAACATTTATAAAATTAAGGTTTATGAGATTGTAGTTAGTCACGCTGTATATTTTCCAGGTTTCATGATTATATGTCATGATTCATTTATCAAAGCTATATCCAGGTTTCACGATAAGAAAATCGTGATTCTTTCTATTCAGGTTTCATGATAAGAGGTCATGATTCAGATATTTTCATGTTTCACGATCAGATATCGTGATTCATTTATTTAAAAAAAAAATTCTTTTAGGTTTCACGACTAGTTTTCGTGATTCGTTTATTGAGAATCTTTTACAGGTTTCATGATTATCTATCATGATTCATCTATTTCAGAATATTTTTCAGGTTTTGTGATAAGATATCATGAATTGATTATTTATAATATTTCAGGTTTCATGATTAAATTTTGTGATTCATTTGAATAAAAGTTATTAAGGTTTCACGACGAGAGTTCGTGATTCGTCTAAAGTTACTCGAAGATGTTAAGACATCTAGATTTTGGTGTTGACCAAAAGATAGTAATAATTAAAATAGATTAGAATTACTTTAAGTGATGAGAATAAGTTGTGAATGACTTTTAGATTGAACATAGCAAAGCATTTAGACTATAGTAAGTTGAACCTATCATTGACCATTAAGTTATCTTGTTGCTCTTGAAAACTTAGACTAACTTAGTGAAATTCTTCAGATGGCCAGGGTGATTGAGACAGCACGGAAGCGTACTCAAAACTTCTATACTTTTGAGGAACACATTAAGAGATTTCGTACATATGTTAAAGATCGATCCGATACTGTCCCTGAGTACATTGGGCATTTTGTATCGCTTTGGCGACGTGCCAGTGGAGCCGAGGGAGGAGTCTTAGACTTTGAGGCCTCTTTCAGGCTGGCTTATGGTTTACCACCTAGCTGGAGGCGGAGAGCGCTACAGGTATTGGGTGATACGGTCGAGCGTGACCCTGATACCATGGCCGAGATTGGAGATTTCCCTAGATATTGTAGTATGATTCTAAGGATCTGGGCACTTTATAGAGGATGTCCTCCAGTAGACGAGGCAGTACCCTCGCATAGCCACGGTCCACCAGATTCTGTCATGCAGCAGGGTATGGAGGTAGATGCTAGTATACATGTCTCTAGTTTCATTCCTCATGTAGGTACTCACGATGCCGAGGCTGGACCATCAGGCACGCAGGCTGATCAGACTGATGGGTCAGTAGCACCTAGAGCTCGGGATGATCGAGACGGGAGGTGCGGCGTGATGGAGGATGATACAGATGATGAGGACACAGAGGAGGAGGATCCTGTTGAGAATGAGATAGTGGATTTGACTGGAGATTAGTGGATGGTTGGATGATGATAGCACTTGGCTAGGTTAGCTAGGCATCTCTTTTTGATTGTATCGTGGGTCTGGTAGCCTTTTTGTTCATACCGACCCGATATCTTTTTGTATGGGTAGTAGTTTGCATTGTATAGTTTGGTATATATATATTGTATATATGATGTATGATGTATGATGTATGATGTATGATGTATGTACATAAACAGTGATCATTGTATATATGTAAAAGTCCTCTTTTGGAGGCACTTTTCCTTTATCGTTTATATATGGCTATTACTGTTTATGGCCTTGATTTATATGTGTATAAAAGTCATTCTTATGAGGCAACCAATGTTTATTTTATTTTATTCTATATTATTTCTTATTATTACAATTTTAAAAAAAAATAATAAATAAATAAATATTATACATATTAACTTATGTTTTCAATTTATATTTAGGATGCCGCCACGTACGAGATTGCCAATCTCAGAAATCCGAGAAGAGATACCAGAGGTAGAAATACCTATTCGCCTGTCACGAATTGAAAATGACTTTCGAAAACATAATCCACCTATGTTTAATGGAACGGGTGATCCAATGGATGCTGAAAAATGGATTCGTGCTTTGGAACGAATCTTTAATTTCATGGCTTGCACCGATGAAGAAAGATTATCTTGTGCTCAATTTCAGCTGACAGATGATGCAGACTATTGGTGGGAGTCTGTACGTAGAACAATGACGGAAGAACAATGGCAACAATTTTCTTGGGATGACTTTAAGGCTGAGATATATCAAAAGTATATTCCAGACTGTTTTAGAGAGAAGAAGGAGTCAGAATTTTGGAATCTTCGCCAAGGAAGATCTACTATCACAGAGTATGATAGAAATTTTAACCAACTGTCAAGGTATGCCCCACATCTCGTGGACACTGATAAGAAGAAAGCAAATAAGTTTCGAAAGGGCTTGAGACCAGAAATTGGAATGACCCTAGCAGGTCAGGATGAGATGACATATGCACAAACTTTGAGTAGGGCCCTGAATATAGAATCCATAATGCCAGCGGATCGAGTACCACAACAGTCACTACAACAAACTCAAGACCTAAAAGGAAAAAGGAAATGGGAGGATAACAGTAGAGGAAATTTCCAAGGAAGAAGACAACCATGGCAGGGAAACAATCAAAATAACCAGTTCAATCAACAAAGAAACAACGGGCCATGCCCAAGATGTCATAAGTACCACCCAGGCAGATGTATGGCGGGAAATGATGGATGCTTTATCTGTGGAAAGCCAGGACATATGGCTAGGGATTGTCGCAATAATATTAGAAATAATAGACCTCCTCAGCGACCAAATCAGGGAAACAACCCTAGGCCGAATCAAGGAAACAACTTTAGGCCACAACAAGGGGGAAATCCCAGGCCTAATCAAGGTAGCAACCCTAAGCCAAACCAAGGAAGAAATTTTGCACCAAACCAGGGACAGCGCGGCCAACAACAAGCTAGAGTTTATTCACTGAACCAGCAGCAAGCTGCACAAAATCCAGAAAACCTAGCAGGTATGATTAACTTGCTTGATATACCTGTACTAGCATTGTTCGATACAGGGGCAACACACTCCTTCATTTCGCAAGAAACATGTGAACAATTGAACTTAAGGCAAGATGAAGTTGTTAATGCTTTAGAAGTTAGCATTCCCTCAGGAAAAACTTTGATAGCAGATAAGATGTGCTTGAACATAGAGCTTGATATAAGTGACAAGAAATTCAAAATAAACTTGCATGTTATCAAGATGAAGGATTTTGACCTAATTCTGGGAATGGATTGGTTAACCACGGAATACGCAACAATATGTTGTCATGAGAGAGAAGTTATTTTTAAGAAACCAGGAGAAAAAGAAGTTAAATTTTTCGGAGCAAGGATAGGTACAAAGGTACCAATCATTTCAGCACTCAAAACTGCAAAGCTGTTGAAAAAGGGAACTTGTCAGATCTTCATAGTAAACCTAACAGGAAAGGAAAAGGACAACATAACGATAGATCAAGTCCCTATTGTTCAAGAATTTGAGGATGTATTTCCGCAAGATCTACCAGGAGTACCACCGGATAGGCAAGTTGAATTCACAATTGATTTGGAGCCGGGAGCTGCACCAACTTCCAAAGCACCATATAGAATGGCTCCCAAAGAATTGCAAGAATTAAAGGTACAATTACAAGAACTACTGGACTTGGGTTTCATACAACCTAGTGTTTCGCCTTGGGGAGCACCTATATTGTTTGTTAAGAAGAAGGATGGGACATTGCGGATGTGTATTGATTACAGAGAACTAAATAAGTTAACTATAAAGAATAGATACCCTCTTCCAAGGATAGATGACTTATTTGATCAGCTCAAGGGGGCACGTGTGTTCTCAAAAATTGACCTACGATCTGGATACCATCAACTTAAGGTTCGAAAGGAGGATATTCCAAAAACTGCATTTCGAACACGCTATGGACACTATGAATTCATAGTAATGCCATTTGGGTTAACAAACGCACCGGCAGTCTTTATGGATTTGATGAACCGAATATTCCATCCATATTTGGATAATTTTGTCCTTGTGTTTATAGACGATATTCTTATATATTCCAAGAATGAAGATGAACATAAAGAGCATCTGCGAATAGTGCTGGAAACACTACGAAAAGAAAAGTTATATGCCAAATTCAGCAAGTGTGAATTCTGGCTTGAAGAAGTAATGTTTCTTGGTCATATTGTGTCAGCACAAGGGATTAAGGTAGATCCTGCCAAGATTGAAGCAGTAAGCAACTGGAAGTCACCTACCAGTGCACATGAGATAAGGAGTTTCTTAGGATTGGCTGGCTACTATAGGAGATTTATTGAAGGATTCTCTAAAATAGCAAGACCAATGACCCAAATGTTGAAAAAGAAGATCAAATTCACTTGGTCTGAAGAATGTGAAAAGAGTTTTCAGACACTCAAAGAAAAGTTAACCACAGCACCGGTACTAGCCATACCGGAAGGAAATGAGGGATTTGTCATCTTCACTGATGCATCCTTACAAGGTTTGGGTTGTGTTCTCATGCAAAATGGGAAAGTCATTGCTTATGCATCTCGTCAACTAAGACCACACGAGTTGAATTATCCTACACATGACCTTGAGCTAGCAGCAGTAGTGCATGCTTTAAAAATTTGGAGGCACTATCTGTATGGTGTGAAGAGTGAAATTTACACAGATCACAAGAGTCTTAAGTATTTCTTTGGACAAAAGGACTTGAACATGAGACAAAGAAGGTGGTTAGAATTGGTGAAGGATTATGATTGTACGATTCAGTACCACCCCGGAAAGGCCAACGTAGTTGCAGATGCCCTCAGTCGAAAATCCAAGGCAAAGTTGGGATGCTTCCTAACCCAACAAGAGAAACTCGTGCAAGAGTTTGAGAAACTAAGAATAGAGTTGGTGCGACCACCAAGCTCTACAAAAAGTTACATAGCTGCTCTAACAGCTAAACCAGATTTAAGAGAAAGAATTGTAGAAGCACAGAAGAAAGATGATTTTTTAGGGAAGATGCGCTTACAAGCAAGATCAGATGATCCTAAAGGTTTTGCTGAGGCAAGTGATCACGCTCTTATGTTTGAAAGAAGAATTTGTGTGCCCCACAATCAAGAGATAAGGAATGAGATAATGAGTGAAGCTCATGATACTCCTTATACAGCTCATCCTGGGAGTACAAAAATGTATCGAGATCTGAAAAGAAATTTCTGGTGGAGAAATATGAAAAGAGAAATAGCCTCATTCGTGGAACGTTGTCTGTCCTGCCAGCAAGTGAAAGCAATACACCAAAGACCATCAGGACTTTTACAACCATTAGAGATTCCTGAATGGAAGTGGGACCACATCAACATGGACTTTGTTGTTGGTTTACCAAAAACAGCACGTGGAAACACCGCTATCTGGATTGTTGTTGATCGATTAACCAAATCAGCGCATTTTCTTCCAATGCGAATGACCTTAGGACTGGACAAGTTAGCACAATTATATGTCAAGGAGATTGTCAGATTACATGGGATACCCGTATCTATCACATCTGATCGTGATACAAGATTCACATCCCGATTCTGGAAAAGTTTGCAAGATGCTATGGGCACTAAATTGAATTTCAGCACAGCTTTCCATCCTCAAACTGATGGGCAATCAGAAAGAACCATACAAACACTTGAGGATATGCTTCGAGGAGTAGTAATTGATGGAGGAGGAAGCTGGGAGAATATTCTACCTTTAGTAGAATTTGCTTATAACAATAGTTATCAGGCTTCAATAGGGATGGCACCATATGAAGCCCTGTATGGCCGAAAGTGTAGATCACCACTTTACTGGGATGAAGTGGGTGAGAGAAAAATATTGGGCCCAGAGATCGTTCAGACGACGGTGGAAATAATCAATAAAATAAGAAAAAGAATAGCTGAGGCCCAAGACAGACAAAAGGCTTATGCAAATAAACGTCGTACTGATTTGCATTTTAATGTTGGAGATAAAGTATTCTTGAAAATATCTCCGACAAAGGGAGTTGTAAGATTTGGCAAAAGAAGCAAATTAAGGCCAAGGTATATAGGACCCTTTGAAATTCTTGAGAGGATTGGAGAAGTTGCTTATAGATTGGCATTACCGCCAAGTCTAGAAGGGGTACATGACGTGTTTCATGTATCTATATTAAGAAAATATGTGTTTGATCCTAAGCATGTAATTAAACATCATGAAGTGGTCCTAAGCGAGGATTTAACCTATGAAGAAAAACCAATAGCTATACTTGACCGGAAGGTGCAAGTATTGAGAAATAAACAGATACAATTGGTGAAAGTTTTGTGGAGCAACCATGGAAGTGAGGAAGCTACATGGGAGCTAAAAGATAAGATCCAGGAGCAATACCCTGACTTGCCATTTAGAGGTATGTCAAATTTCGGGACGAAATTTATTTTAAGAGGGGTAGAATGTAATATCCCGAGACATTTTCATAATCATTATTCAGAAATCTAGATACCTGCTCGAAAATAGTCGTATCAGGACCTATTGATAATCTTATATTTGAATCCTATCTAAATAAATCAAAATTTAATTAAGATAAATATTATTATTTATTAATTGTAATATTATAAATTGTTAGCAAATCAATTAGATTTATACAAGTATATTTATGGAGAGGGACCGTAGGTGAATTTGTAATATCGAATTTTAATTTACTTGATAACACTCGATAAAATTAGTTAGACGTGATGAAATCTAAAATTTTGCTCATAGTATTAGGAATATTTAGGATTTATAGTTGAATTTAGAAGTTTACTTTCGAGTCTTAAAATACTTTGCAAGTCTTGTTTATTCGTACAAGGTTTATTTGAGTAATTATTATTTTTTTATTATCTAAAGGATTATTAAATGATTTAAAAAAAAATGAAAAAGATGATTGAGATATTTATTAAATTTCTTCATTTCCCCATTAATTGTACACGTAGATACTTAAGTAAGTCGGCAAAATCTGGAATACACCTGTCCAACTCTTCTTTCTCTTTGTTAATCAATCAAATATCACAAAATCTTGTTTCCTTCCCAGTAGAATAACATAAAAATAAAATAGAAACATTTTTCCATACTCTTCGACTGCAAATCGAGTTTCACAGCAAATCTCCACTGCTTAATACCTTAAACCATAAGTGTAACAGCAAACTCACACCTCTCGGTAAGTTTATATTAAATTTAATTCTATGTATTTACTGTGTAAATTACACACCCATTTATCTCATCATATTTCTCCAATTTCAATTAACCCAAAACAATCAAGAACCGAAATCAAGCGATCCTATTCTCGCTGCATATCATATTTAGAAGTTAATATACATAATTGCAACATATTTTAGCTAATTACATAAGTTAAAAAAAAAAAATTCAGAACCCTACATGCTTTCAATTCCCACATCCTAAATTATCAACACCAAAACATGCTCCACCATCAATTTCACCCCACATATTCACAATTCCACATTTTCAAGAGAATTCAGGAATTTAGTTATAAGATTTCAGATAGACAAGTAGATATTAAGAAAAATAAATAAAATGGAGAGAGAAGTCGTGGGTTGAATCGGGCAGAGGGTTTTCATCGAGCCTGAGCTAGCGGGAATCGAAGCAGGGGAGGGCAACATAGACTGGGCTTGGATCTCGGTGACACTTGTCTGGGTCTGTGCTTACTGACTGGAGTTGATCTGAGATGGCGTCGAGTCGCCGAAAGACTTGCGCCGGGGTTAAATGACTTCAGGGCTACAGTCGTCGATTGGTGTTCAATTGTGTTGAACTGCTTCATAACTGGAGCGTCGATCTAGGTTGCTGCAAGTGCGGCAGCAGGTCAGGGGTGTGGTCCTCACGTCGTCGGCGGGCAGCGGTGAGCTCGCCGGTGTCGAAAAAACAAAAGGGGGAGGAAGAATTAGGGATTTTGGGAGTGAATTTGGGGATTTCTATTTTGTTCCTCATTGCTAGTCGAGAGAGAGAGAGAGAGAGAGAGAGAGAGAGAGAGAGAGAGAGAGAGAGTGAACGAAAGCAGAGATGAAAATGAATTTGGGGATCTTGTTTTTCAATTAATTCTTACGTGATTTAGGGGAGAAGGAGAGAGGGAGTTAGAATGAAAAATGGGGACTTTGATTTCATTTCTATTCCAGGCGTGAATTAAGAAAAGGGAATGGAAGGGTTTTATTATAATTAAATTATTTACTTTTGAACCCTTTCTCACTAATTTCTTGAAATTGGAAAATGGCCCCAATAAGTTTAATTACTTTAGAATTTGGTCAATAAATCCTTCTTAAATATAGAATTTAAGCTATAAAGTTTTATCTAACTTTTTCCTATTTAACCAAGAATTCATAAGTTAATTATTTAGAAATATAAATCTTTTATTTTTTAGATATATTAAAATTATATATATATGTATATACACATATATACACTATCGCATATTTTAATCTCTTTAGAGGATTTGTACTTAAGTAATAGATTATTTTAATTTAACTTTAGCTCATAGAGTTTATTGAAATTTTCTATTTAGTCAGGACTAATAAAATATTTATTTGGGAGCATAAATCGAGTTATTAAAATTATAATTGGCCTAAATAATTTATTTGAATTTATATTGATATTAGGTACGGCCCAATTAGGACCCTTGTCCACACTGTGATCCCCTGCTCAAATACTACGCGTTCCCTATTATCAGGTGGGCTATATTTTTCTCAAATTTATGTTCAGCTAATAAGCTCAACTGTTTATCAATTACGAAACGTGAATATCTGTATCAAAATGTTTTAGCTCACTGTTTGCGTTCGCCAGTATCCTACGAAAACATTGAGTGCTTAACTAGACTCGAGTTCGGATCCTTTAAGCTTTGGGACCGTATACACTATCCTTTATTAGACAGCTGGGCTGGAGGACGTGTATATAAGTTAAGACACTGTAGGAAGGGACAGTTGAGTTAGAGAGTGCAAGTAAGATTAAAAGAAGCGTTGTATACATGGAATGTTTTTTTTTAGTGTTGAAACCTTTCCATTGTTATACTTGTGTGGATACAATATTCATATTTATAAAATGATTATGAACTGTTTATCAAAATTTGCCCACTGGGTACACTAGTACTCAGCCCAAATCTTTTCTAAATAATTTTTCAGGTTGAGTGGCAGGCTGAAAGATGACAGAGCTGAGACAATGGCTGTCTTTTTGTTGATATTTACTTGCTCATTTTGTGTTGTTTAAGAGATCCTAGATACTCTAAAACAAGAAAGTAGCAGTAAATATTTTGTCTAAGTTTAATAAAGATGCTCTACGCTTGTTCCGTTTACTCTGATATTGTTTGTCTTCAGTTGTTTGAATCATAATATGATTTGTGTTGTTATTGAGATTTGCCTAATTGGCGGGATAAGTTCCCTTTGATGATTGATAATTTATTCAAGTTCTTTCTAAACGCCTTAGTGCGTGGTTCTATTACAGTTATAGAGGTTATGCTGCCTAAGTGTTTGGGGCACTAACCCTATTTATTTGATTATTTTTATACCACAACCCCTTTCCCCTTCCCCCAGTAGCGCACCGGTCCCTTGTCACTACTCTTCCGGGATCGGGGCGTTACAATATCTGTCAAAGATTTAGGATTTCATTTATAAACGATAATCAATATCAATGTTGATTTACTGAGTCACTATAATCTAATTACCGAAAATATTGAGCTATATGTATCATACCAAAATTATATTTACATGAGGTTGTTAATGTAATTCTGGAATATAATTAATATTTGATTTAGATAATGACATAAAAAAATTACATAATGTTAGTAACTATAAATAGATGTAGCATAGTTCCAATTTCAATTTGCTTACACACATAATGTATCCTAGCAGAAATTGTTGTAAACTCCATCTTAATTACTTTAGCAATTATATTTTTCATCTTATTAGACATGTAGGACTTTAATATGTATCAGGTGTACGTTGGTTTATGGATCCGATTACATTTTTGCTAAAAAAATTGAGAGGATAGTCATTAGTTATTTTTTGGCATTTTTTTTAAGTTCATGATAATTTTAAAAAATTAGCAAAGGTTCACTTCAGAGCATAAGTTTATATTTGGCCAAAAGTATATTTGGATCCACATACTTTTACAATATTCTAAATTGGGCCATTCAAACTGGTATGATCTTGAATATCGTGGAGAAATCTCGAGCTTCAAGGACAACAAGGTACGAGTATCCAATTAAAAAAAGGGATAAGGTCCAATTTGGTCCTACAACTATACCTAAAATCTCAGTTTGGTCCCGAAACAAAATTTTGGCTCAAATCGATCCCTCAACTTTTTAAAATGTATCATATTAATCCCTCAACTTTTTAAAATGTATCATATTAATCCCTAAACTAATTACCGTTAATGTCCGTCAGTAACGGTGTTAAACTAAGGGAAAAAAAAAGTCCAAGTTGGTCCTATAACTATACACGAAATCTCAATTTAGTCCTGAAATAAAATTTGTGCTCAAATTGGACCCATTTTTTTTATTAAACCCTAATTAGATTAATTCGAGACCAATGTCAAGCCACATATACAATTTATGTATCCGAAAGTTTGAACATCCTTTTCAATAGTCTCAGTCAAAATTTAATAATTTTAGAAACCAATACTAAGTTGTGGAACTATCTAATCTACATAATGAAATTTTGATGATATATAATTATAAGCCAAGACAAAAAAATGTACGTAATATTATTATTTCATGATTAGTACAAGAAGAAAACTAGTCAGTTTATATTGTTTCTATCATATATCAATTCTAGGTAAGTTTATTGATAAATATTATATTCATTATAATATCATTAATTATATTGACACATTGGAGAGAAAAATATACATTTACTAATTATATCATCCACAATCATTTGAGTATCTTGAGACATTCTTCAAATTTTTCATAGACTTTATTAATTAATAAAAAATGAAAAAGAATAGTAAAATAATAAAATTATTAATAAAGTGAAAACGAGACTAAAATATTCCACATTGAACAATTAAAATTTGGGTTAAAATTTTATATAGAGATCAAACTGAGATTTCGAGTATAGTTGTAGGACCAACTTGGACTTTTTCCCTAAAATTAACACCGTTAGTAAAGGATGTTAACGGAAATTAGTTCAGGGATTAACATGATACATTTTAAAAAGTTGAGGGATCAATTTGGGCCAAAATTTTATTTTGGGACCAAACTGAGATTTCAGGTATAGTTGTAGGACCAAATTGGACCTTATCCCATTAAAAAAATAAAAAATATATTAACCTAACTATGTCTTTAGCCTAAAGATATTATAAATGTTTTGTATAATTTGTATAATTTGACAATGATGTTTTCAATTGTAAATTAATGAACATTAATGTTGTACACAAAGAAATATTATGAGCCCCATTGTGGACACCCAAATGGTATAAATCCCTTTTGTGAAAGAAAAACATCTATGGTTTAAGATCCATCGTTCCCTTTTTCCTATTGAAAAATAGAAGTCTTCTAAAATTTGTGTTTTTTAAGTTTTATATTTCTAAATTTGTCATAAATCACAATGTTGTGTCCAAACATTAATATTTTATGAATTATACATGAGACAATAATTATCGTCATGTTGAATTATTTAATATTATAAAATTTTAAATATACCCCCCCCCCCCCGTTTCTATATATTTATTGTTTTATGAGTTTTAATTTGTGTCAAAATATTAAATATTTATTATTTTATATATTTTTACATTCTCTCTCTCCAATTTCAATCCTACAAATATATATATAGAGAAAATTGTCATTTTTTAGAAAAATATGTGTAAATAGGATTTTTTGTGATATTGAAAGAAGGTATATGTGTGTGTGTGTGTGTCCAAATAATTTATTTTTAATTTTAGATTAAAATCCAAAAATAACTAACATAAAACGGAGGGAGTAATACATTGTGCATCGCACAGGTGGAGTACTAGTTGTAATAATACAAAGAGCACATATAACTTATTTTACTTTGGCAATTTAATCTTTTTTAATTTTAGAAATTTCTATAATGATTTTTTTTAAGTTGCTAACACTATACGACCATATATACTACACAATAAAATTATGTTAAAGTTCACACGATTTCTTTCTTTCTTTCTTTCTTTCTTTCTTTCTTTTTCTTTTTGTTTTATAAAGCATGGCCACATTTGCTAAAAAACAATGTGAAACGATTTTGTTAGCATACGGTTTTCATCGAAATTTCTTTGTAGTATTTCTAAAGTCCATCACCTATATATATGTAACTGTAGTTTTATCTTTCACTGTGTTGATATTTTCTTAGAAAATTCTGAATTCACAGACAAAATTAATGAAGGAAACAAAGAAATTTAATTTCATAACCATCTAAAAAGATACACTATAGTCTCACTATGATTATAGCACTACTAGTTAACAAAAGTTTAATTAATTACCTAGTATAATTTGAAGAAAAAAACTAAGAAATGAGAGACATGATGTTTGTGATAGTCACAAACAGAATAACATATAGGAAAATAACCCATGACAATTGACACAAGTAACAACTGTAAGTTTAATAGAGTGACTAAATTAATGAATACTCGAATTCAACTCAAAGGTTACACATTCTTTAAAATTAATTCTAAACTGTCACGCCATCATCATATCGAATACGTTCCACCACAAACAACATCCAAACATTAATGTCTCAACAAAGCACACCACATAATGTCGACTTACATTCATCCAAACAAATCATACATAAAAGCAATAGAAAAAATAGTAAAACTCCATGAAATCAAGCCCTTGCTGCTTCCTTTTCTGCATGTCTCCTAGATGAGAATAACAATAATTTATTCAAGATTTTTTTATCCGAGTCATGTGAAGAAAATATGCCAAATTTAGAGGCTACCAATATTTAAAATCCATTTATCTTATATTTGTGAATTAGGCCATTTCCAACAGTTTACTTCATTTTACAGCACCGCTATGTCTATTATACATCAAATCTTCATTTCATCTCCAATAGTTTACTTTAAATTCTATTCTAAAAAGAAATATTCCATAATATTCCTTTTTTATGTATTTATTTTAATCTATTAAAATTTCTTAAACTAAATAATAATACAACATCGAAACATTTCATAATAATATTGCAAAGAACAAAGATTATGAAAATTATATATTGATATTAAAAAAATTACAGACTAATATTATTATATTGCTTTATTTATATTTTCAATGTTGTATTAGTATTTTTAAATTATCATTTTTCAATGTTCTATTTGTATTTTTAATGCTTAATTTGTATTTTCATTGGTTTTTATATTTAGTAGTTTTATTGTGTAATTTATTAAATGTCATTTTAACTTTTATAACAAAAAAAAAAACATGACCATTCTTATTTAATGTCATTTTAATTTGCCACTTTTTGCTCTAAATTTGAAGTTTAGAGCTTCTATTGGAGAAGCTCGATCTAGTGGGGTTCTGGAAAAGATCTTATATATGGGTGCATTACTATTCAATTCTTTACTCAAAGTTTTTGCAACAGAACCTTTTTAAATAAACATAATCAATTTATTAACTTTCAAATTAAGGTTTTTGCAACAAAACCTTTTTAAATAAACATAATCAATTTATTAACTTTCAAATTAAGGACAATATGGTAGAGAGCACAATATTTAATTTGTTATTTGAAAGCTCATTGAGAGATGTTGATAGTAATTAATAATTAGCCACATATAAATATGGTTGGTGTTGCTCATATCATATAAAACTGCAAAAAATATGAAGAAAATATATACAATCAAATAAACGAAGAGGCTTACCACTTGAAATATATTGGTTGAAGAATTAAGAATTTAGTTCCTCCTCTATTTCCTGGACCTCTGCACCAGCTTCCTTCTCCTCATGTTGTTTTTTCTGATTAATTACATTCATTAATTACATCAATTGTATTATATCTCAAAATTTACATTAAAAAAAGTTAATTACCTCAAATTGTTGTTGCACCGCGTCATTCAAATCCTTCACACCACCAAAATATTTCTTGTTTATTCTGACAACTTCCAAATTTGGTGTAGTTAGGAGTCCCAAAGTGAAATGTTTCATATGAGGGCACTCAGAAATTTCCACTTCCCTCAATGAAGGGAACTCAACATCAAATTCCCATTCACAAAAGCTCACCAATTTGGGTAAATCCCACAACTGAAGTTTCTGCAATTTAGGAAAGAGAAGAGTGGTCCTTTGAGCTGCACCACTGATCACCACTTTCTCCTCCTCTCTCTCTTTCTCTTCCTCGTCTTCAATCACTTTTACCATGTCATCACATCCACCTATACTTAGTTCTCTGAGGCTGACTAGATTTTCAGCGGTTGAAGATGTAAATAAACTCGTACTGCCCTTATACCACCAGATGTCCAACACTTCCAATCTATTAAAGAGGGATACATGAATATTTTTATAACAATGCAATGGATTTTCATTCCATTTGATTGTTAATTGCTTCACGCTGGGGAATGAAACCTGCAATTCAAATGACCTACTTAGTAACTTAATAATAAATTAAAATATAATGACGAAGAAAGAAAAGGTTGGTGACTCATGATTTACTTCGAGATAATTATCAAGGTCTGTTTTGAAAACTTGGAGATTTGGTGCAGCTAGGAATCCCAACATGAAATATTTCATATTTGGGCACCTATGAATTTCCACTTCATTCAATGAAGGCAACTCGACATCACATTTCCATTCGCAAATGCTCACCAACTTGGGTAAATCCTCCAACTCAAGCTCCTGCAATTTAGGAAATAGAAGAATGGTCCTTTGACCACCACTCGCGGCTTTCTCCTCCTCATCATCTTTAATCATTTGGACCAATTCATCACAATCACTTATTTTCAATGCTTTGAGACTGACAAGATTTCTAGCAATTGAGGATGAAAATAAACTCATAGTGCCCTCACACTTAGAGATATCTAACTTTTTCAATCCAATAAAGAGGGATGCATCAATTATATGACCACATGAGAACGGATTCCGATGGGTTCTTAATTTCTTGAGGTTTCCGAATGACACCTGCAATTCAGATAATATGCTCACTACCTTATTGCTAATTAACTGAATTATAATACTATATTGAAATTTAATGAAACAAAAATGTTTCATTTATTCCACCTATCCTAAATTATATATTGAGTAACATTTTATGGATTATATTAATACTGCCAATATAATTATTGAGAAAGGAATTATTATGTAAACTGAGTAAAATTAAAAATGTGGTACTTACCTTTTGTGGCTGGCAAAAGAGATGCAAAGAATGACCATCATCAATGTCTGCATTGCTGCTGCCTCCCGACTTGTTCTCATTACTTGAAACCATACTTGTCATTTTTGGACAATATTTAATAGACATTTCCGTGAGTAGAGGGAATTCAATGCCTTCAATTCCTTCACAGAAAGTTGTGAGATTTGGCAGTTCAAATAAGTCAACCTGCTTCAGTTGTGGGAACATTTTTGTTATTGTGGATTCGCTATTGTTTATATTTTGGTCTTCTTCTTCATTCCACAAAAACACTTGTTCCATCATCTCACAAATTTCAATTGATAGAGTTTGGAGCTGTGGAAGGCAATCCTTTCCTGCAATTGACAACCGCCCTAGATTGCGTATTCGAGGACAACTGCTGATTTCTATGG
This sequence comes from Perilla frutescens, assembly GCA_026008535.1. Lineage (NCBI taxonomy): Eukaryota > Viridiplantae > Streptophyta > Magnoliopsida > Lamiales > Lamiaceae > Perilla > Perilla frutescens. The sequence continues at coordinate 46,072,082 of BRKX01000018.1, forward strand.
AAGAAAGGTTGCTGAAAACTGAACCACTACTTCTCTTCCAGAATTGCTTTAGTGCCGGCAAGTTATAAAGTGAAAGTTCTTTGAGATTCTGGAAAGAATCCGATGAAATAGGACCATCCATATCTCTTCTAATTCCGGAAGAGAGAAAAGCTTCAGAAACTCCATGTGCGGAAACACAGTGGCACCACCATATCTCCCAATATTCTTCATAGTCTTACACTCACCCAATTTCAACCACCTTATGTTTTCACTTTTTGCCCACTCCACATTATTTGCACCATTTCCCTTTAACTGTAGACATTCTGTATCTCTTATAAGCTGCATCCCAATCCAATCTCCTACACAACTTCCACCCTCCCACTCTAGACTCATTTTTTTGTCACACGGATAAGAATCAAATCCATGTGGCGAAGAAGAAGATGGAGGAATTCTGATTTGAAATCTGTCCAAGTTCGATGAAAAGCGCATCTTTTCCGCAACTAATGCAGCATCCTCTATCTCAATCTCCAAGCACCTCAAATTAATCAACGACTCCAGCTCTCTTAACTCTGCATTCTCTCTTTGTTTGCTATCCGATGCTTCCCATTTCTTGAAGCTCTTCAACATTTTCATTTCCTCCAACCCAACTAGACTTGATATGATTCCTGGAGCTATCCTTTCGAGATTTTGACACCCTGTAACATCAAACAGTTTCAGGCGATCTAATCCCTTCATCTCTGGTGGTACCTCTTTAATCGAATCACAATCACGACAAATGAGAATCTCAAGATTTACCAATTCCCCAACAACTGATAATGTCTCCAATTTCTGACATGAATGCAACATCAAAGAGTTGAGATTTTTTAATTCGGTTGTGTGTGGCAGTGATGTCAATGATGAGTAACTTTTAATGCACAACACGTGGAGATCTGTAATCCCTTCAAGAAAGGTATTGTCAAATCTGATTTCTTCTTCCAGTTTTGATTTACCATTCAAGAAGAGGAGACGTAAGCTTGTAGGAAGCTTAATTCTTCTTTCTACGATCCCCTGAAAGGATGAAATCCAAGTGCAATCCTTATGACCAATATATCCTTCCTCTTTAGCAATGAATATGCAAACATCCCGAACAACATCATGCATTCGAACATAATAATCTCTTGAATAACTATCTAACAGCAAAGACCGACTTTTGAGCATCTTACTCAATGCGTACATCCTATTCCTCGCTTCTTCTATATTTCTGATACCTCCTTCAAATATGTCCAATCCCATACAGAAATAAGTCAAGTCCTCTACATAAATATGATCATCTTCAGGAAACAAACAACAAAGTAAGAATATGGATTTGGCTTCCTTAGACTCCAACTTATCGTAACTTACTTTCAGGGGATTATAAACTTCTTTAATAAAATCTGGGATATCAGTTGGATTAGCTTTTCTCAGTTGCCGTATTGCATCTTTCCAAATACCCTTATTCTTCTCATCTTTCAGGGCCGCACCAACAGTTGTAAGGGCGATCGGCAATCCTTTGCACTCTTCGACCACTTCTTTAGCCATAGAATTCAAGTGACTATCATCCACACATGTGCCGGCTCTCCCTTTAAAGAGAAGCCATGCATCTTCTTTAGACAAGACTTCCATTCCAAAAACCTTAACATCCATTGCACTCAAAACATGATGATTTCGTGATGTTAAAAGGATTGTGCAACCTTTGCAATAATGAGGTATTCCTATATCTTCAACCTTGAGGCTTTCCCAAATATCATCCAAGACTAGGAGAATTCTCTTTGTACCTTCAGTTAGTCTTGCATGTAACATTTGTACTCTATTGGCCATCGAAGCTTCCTCTTTGAGATTCTTCAAACCCAATGTTTCACCAATCTCAACCTGAATTTTCAACTTGTCTACTGGTTGGCTGACCACTACCATCGCAACTTCTTCAAATAAATGCTCCTTCAATGCCCTGTTCATGATCATTTTGGCCATGGTAGTCTTTCCTAGACCTCCCATCCCACATATCCCTATCATATTCATCTCCCCTTCTCTCAAACTTGTCATGATGTCTTCTTCAATTTGTTTTCTCGATTGGAATTCGTAGGTTGTTCCTAACAGAACTGCTTGGGATGCTGCTGGAGGTCCTGGGTGGGCTATAATGTTAAACTTGCACCTACTTCGAAGCTCTATCATTCGATCAGTTGTTTTCTTAGCTCTCTTGCTAAGAGAAAAATGATCTCTAAGCTTGAAACAACCACTTCCTACATTTGTAGCTTCATTCGAAATTCCATTCATTTCGTCCATGATTTCCTTAGAAGTTGTTAACCAAGTGTCAACTTCAGGGACAATAACTTGTGCATTATTTCTTTCACCATCAACTCTTCTCTGTAATCCTTTTGTTGCATCATCGAGTGCTCGGGCTTCATGTTTGAGAGTAGCAATGTTGGTAGTGAAGCAACACAGATAATTGAATTGGCGCATGATTGGTGCACCAATCCATTTCACTACTTCTATAGCGGGTTCAATAAAAGCTGCAGCAATTTCTGCCATTTCCTACAAATCTTTTGTTGTTTCAAATTAATGAGAAAGTGTTACATATATAGAGAAAGTCTCAACAATTTTCTACAGTCATGACTAAGTAAAACATTTATAATTATATAGATGGAGTTATTTTAAAAATAAAAATTCACAAGCCCAAAGGGTAGTATTAATTAAAATTTATTCAATTAAGTCAAGAAAACAAATCGCTAGCATTACAATATTGTTATCAACTATCCAATGTCTTTTTTATAAATATTACCGAATTTACGTTAATACTCCCGCCTAGAAGACTTATCAAATATTATAGAATTGCCATCGCCCCTTTTAAGCAAATCTAGGTCTTAAATTTTTGTTGATTGTATGGTGTAAGATGGGTTCTTAGGCAATGTTTGGTAGCCTGAATAAATGCATATTAGTAAAGGTATCCAGCAAGAACCGTGTGTTTGGTAGCCATTGCTCGTTCACGCGAGGCCCGGTCCTAACGCGAGGCCCGGGGTGTAATTTACTGATTCGGCTGGATAATGTATCCGACGGCCCCCCTCGGTTACAATTTCTGGCGTAGCAATCTTAGTATATATGTCTTTATCTAGGCTACCAAACATTGTCTAAACTAATTTACTCATTCCAGAAGTTAGTCTACCAAATAAAACAATGTACCAAACAAATGTGTGAAACAATCTTAGTATATTTATCTTAATAACCAAACACACAATTAAAATAGCTAATACGCAATTATCTTTCAAAGCAATCTAGATTTTATTAATGTGGGTATATCCATACCAGTATACCAAACATTGCCCTTAATTTTCATATTAGGATTAGTTTACACTATAACCAATCATGTATATATATGTATATAGCGAATGGATCAAATAGAAACTCAATCCCCATATGAGAACTTAGGGATGGCAATTTACCAGCGGGAACCCGACCCTAATAGGTGCGGGTTTGAGGGGCATTTGGTATCCACTGATAGCTACGTGGTTAGAATTCACTATCCATTTAGTTCGCGGGTATGGGTTTGGATAGTTACTATCCGTACTCGTGAAACCCGTTTACCCGCGAAAAATAACCGCGGAAATACCCGTAAAATACCTGACTACCCGTATAGTTTAATTACAGTTATAAACTTATAATAATTGAGTCATTAATCTCATTTCTAGGTAATGTTCAATTTCTAATGTAAATAATTGTTTATTTCATAGGTCAAGGAAAAAATAGAAGTTTTTGGACATGTCTTGAAGACGAAGAAGAACAAGAGTTGAAGGAAAATTATTCTATTTCAACCGTGGACTTGGAATGATATAACTTTATTAGATTTTAAATTTGAACTTTGAATTTTAGTTGATGAATTTGGATATTAACTGTGGATTTCAGGATTTGAACTTTGTGATTGTAATTTATGGATTTGAATTTTGATGAAATATGTGATTTGTGGTGAATTTTTTATTATGGTTCGCGGGTGGCGGGTACCCGACGGGTGGCGGGTATTCGCGGGTCGCGGGTGTGGGGGGAGGAAAGTACCCGTCGCGGGTCGCGGGTACGGCTTTTGTTCGCGAGTACGGGCATGGATAGCCACTATCCGTGCCCGCCGTACCCGATTGCCATCCCTAATGAGAACCTAAGAATCAATCATAACCTTAAATTTGACTAGATCTAATGGCCACAATTTAATCAATGTTTTAGTCAAAGCAAAGTAGCAAACTTGTAATATTTGATAACTTAATAAAGACGAGGTTATTTTTCATAATTTAGAAATTATGTTTTGTTCTTCGGATTTTGGGCACAATTTCCGAAATTAATTAGATAACGCTTTAAAACCGTTGTATTTTCTGGTATTGTATTGATATACTAACATAAGAGATATATGTTACTAATATCAAGTGATTTTAATTTGTTGCTAACATGGGATGGACTCATATTGTTAACTTGACGCGTATTAAATACCACAATATAATATATTAGTAACATGTTGCTCGTATGTGAATAATGCTTTGCTACTATGACTTAAGTTCTCAAATATTACAAGTTTTCAAAATAATATTAAGCATTGATAAAATTATGATTTTTTAATGAACTTAACTATATATAGCTCATACTTTAACTATTTTTTCGTGAAAGCAACTTGACTTTCAAAGTCATGTATAAAAAAATGCATATTAGCAACATAAATACATGATATGAGCAATATTGTGATATCATATTAGCAATATCTGATAGTTAATTACGGGTTTTATATACATGAAAAATAGTTTTTCGTATTTTTCATTAAATTTTGCTCAAATAAACATATGCAATATGGATCTTAAATGAAATATCATGGAAAGATCTTTAATTTGATATATTTGTTTTTGCATAAATTGAATAAAAATGAGCAAGTTTTGATTATTTAAATTTTTTAAGAATATTTTAAAAGATGATGACATCACTTTTGGAAAATAAAATATGAAAATACCCTTTATATTTTGAATTTATGATATTTACAACTACGTCTTTTTATCATCCATGTTATCAAGATACTTGAATTTGGTTGGTTTATAGGTTCTCATGTGGGGATAGATTCCTATTTGAACCTACCCCTATATGTATATATGTATGTGTGTGTGTGTCTATATATATATATATATATATATATATGGAAATGATCTAATAGGAACCAAATCCCCCCGTGAGAACCTAGGAACCAATCCTAATCTTAGATTTGATTAGATCTAATGACCATAATTTAATCAAAGTTTTAGTCAAAGTAAGGTGGCAAACTTGTAATATTTGAGAACTTAATGAAGGCGGGGTTATTTTTGTAATTTAGAAATTAGGTTATGTTTTTTCAGATTTTGGGTCAAATTCTCGGATTTAAATAGACAACACATTAAAACTGTTGTCTTTTATGGCGTTGTATTAATATGCTAATATAAGAGATTTATATTGCTAACATCAAGAGATTATGTTGCTAACATGAAGTAGACTCATATTGCTAACTTGACGAGATCATAATATTAAATTGACATGTATTAAACACCACACATATAACATTGGACCACATTTTAAATAATAATGTGTAACATGATCATTCATACATACAACTAGAGCTGTCAAATGGGTCAGGCCGGGCCGGCCCGAGCCCATGGGCCAATCATTTTTTCAGGTCGAGCCGGCCCGACCCGAAACCATTTCGGGCCTAAAAAATTGAGGCCCAGCCCGGCCCAAATTTCAGGCCAGGTCGAGCTGCCCGTGGGCCTAAGGCTAAATTTCTGTTTTTTTTACTAGGCCGGTATCGGCCCATTCGAGCTAATTTTTTTGTCGGGCCGGGCTGGCTAGGCCCGAAACCCTTTCGGGCCTATAAAATCACGGCCCAGCCTGGCCCAAAATCGGGCTGGGTCGGGCCGGGATGGGCCAGTTTTGACAGCTATACATACAACATATTGCTAATATGTTAGAGATTATACACACTGCTAATATGTGACTAATAATTTGCTAATATGTAAGTAACATGTTGCTAATATGTGAATAATGATATGCTAGTATGATTTAAATTCTAAAATATTACAAGTTTTTAAAATAATATTAAGCATTGATAAAGTTATAATTGTTTATGAACTTAACTATATATAGCTCATACTTTAACTATTTTCTCATGAAAGCAACTTAAAATTCAAAGTCGTGCATAAAAAATTTCATGCTAGCAACATAAACACAAGATATGAGCAATATTGTGATATCATATTAGCAAATATCTGACAGTTACGAGTTGAATTCTCGTGATTTTTTTTTGTATTTTTCATCAATTTTTACTCAAATAAACATATACATTATGTATCTTAAATGAAAGAGCATGAAAAAATCTTTAATTTGATATATTTTTTGCGTAAATTGGATAAAAAATGAGTAAGTTATGATTATTTAAAGTTTTAGGAATTTTTTAAAGGATGATGTCATCACTTTATAAAAAAAATCTGGAATTACCCCTTATATTTCGAATTTTACATATTTACAACTATACCACCGCCTTTTTATCCGCCATATTATCAAAATCCTTAAATTTGATTGGTTCCTAGGTTCTCACGCACTAATTGGTTCCTATTTGAACCCACCTATATATATATATATATATATATAAGAAATGGATCAAATAAATTTTTTTTGTTAGTGTGAGAACTAGCACTATTGCTATACCATCTAATTAATTAAATAATCTAATGGTTGAGATTTAATACAATAGGTGATGGCAATTTTATAAATAATAAGCTGAGAATTGAAATATGTTAAAATGATTTTCATTGATAGAGTGATTGTATTATATATACTCATCCATTCCAAAAATGCAATCTCCTGTTCTTTTGTTCAACTACGCGTTAATGTTTGTTTACATCTAAAGTTTCTTTCTCTATAGTAGCTTTGTTTAGGGGTGATTGAGTCATCCATCAGGTAATAGATTTTTTGTATGTATTTTGTAGAGATTCCCATATCCGAAGAAGACAGAAGACATCTTAAAGACGAATTTCTATCTACTTTGTTTTTTTTTTTTAACTCACTTTATATTTAGTGAAATTTTCTTCTTTAGGTTGTGCTGCAAATACATGTTGTATTTGTAGCACATCAATTTTCCATCCATACTTTAATTTCTGTTGTATATTAAAAGATCTTGTTTCCCCATTCAAAAAAAAAGGGCGAAGGTCCAATTTTTTTTGAATGTCGAGGGTAACCCGCAGCCGCTGCCGTGGTGCGCACGGGGTAAACCCCATTCCTGTGTAATAGTCTGCAAACCTACACAGGAGAGGTATACCACACTTGGCAGGCCACATGTGACAAGCTCTCACCTAGTGGTGTTGGTGGTGGGTCGAACTTGAGACGTTTGGCTTTAAGAAACACCATTCCACCACTAGACCATCTGGGACGGCAAAGGTCCAATTTGATCCTACAACTATTTGTGTAGGAGTATTTTGATCCATGTTTATCGTTTTGGTCCAAATTGATACCATAACTATTTTAAAAGTCCACTAACGGAGATGGAGAGTTGAGTAACGGTATTATCTACTATTTAACAAAAGCTTAACAGATTTTCATTTCATACAAAATAAAAGTTGGCAGAATCAATGTTAGACATTGAAAGTCACATGCCACAAAAAGGCAACTTAATTAAGATCAAACCTGAATCATAAAGAACAAAAACCACATCAAGCGAAGTCAAATCTAATAACAAAGAGTGGGTTTTTGATTGAATATAAAAGGTTAACAAAAGTCTAAATCCATGATTTCTTGGTGTCTCCCTTCGTAGCCCACTTTTTTTCCCTTTCATTTTCAAGTTATATATGTTGTAGTAATTGATCGTTTTCCATTCAATTTCAATCCCGATGGTTTGAAAGGTAGTTTCCCATTAGTTTCAATTCTTAAATCCACAAAAAAAAATCAAAGAATTGATACAGAATACCTATTAATTTTAACAAAAATGATGTTTCAGCCTTTTATTTAAATGTTCAAAAATGAAGAATCTTTGTTTAATAAGCATTCAAAAACATGAATTCTTACCTTTTTTTTTTCGAATTGGTACCCTACCAAAGTGGATACACACTCTCTCCAGGACCACCACCACTAATTATCTTCTTGGAACAATTTTGGGATTTGGATGAAATTTTGGAATTTTTTGTGAACTCTATGATTATCTTGACTTTGAAGATAGATAACATCGTTATTCAACTCTCCATATCTGTTAGTGACACAGATATCAAAATATGGATAAAATTGAACCTCTAAAATAGTTATGGTATCACTTTGGACCAAAAAGATAAATAGGGATCAAACTGCTCCTATGCAAATAGTTGTAGGATCAAATTGGACCTTTGCCCAAAAAATAAAAAGATCTTATTTCTCTTCATATATTTCTCTCGAATTCGGAGTTGTTTTCAGCAGGGACTCTCAATATTAATATTAATCACCCAAATTTTTTGGTTGGTTAGTGTATCTTCTCCAATTCTATGCTAGCTTAATGTAATCAAATACGCGTGAGTATAAGCTTAGCTTCCAAAATAAGAGTGTTATAATTGTGTAGTTTGTATGTGCTAGAAATGAAGACTGCTATATATAGTAAATCCTAGCACATATATATTTTGTTGTATGGGAGAAGCTAATATGTAATCCATCACAGATCTCATGAAAATCAATTAAACAACTCTTATGTTTCACTGTAACAGCTTTTCCTCCAAAAAAATCAGCTCCAAAATAGAAAATTTACAGCACCAAATTCACAAACAAATCTCACACAAATCTACAAATATAAAAACGATCCTACTTGAATTAAGTTGTAATACTTAAAATAAACAAACAATACAGAGATTTAACATAAATAAATTAAATAATTAATCAATGTTTATATATATATATATATATATTATATATATCCTCTGCGCGTACCTTTATTAAAACGGTTGCTTAGAAGAAGGAGAGCTGCCTCGATCAAATGGTCTTCCGCTGTGCAGTTTTCATGCTTTATTTATGTAGGAAAGTGAAGTGTGTGGCTTACAAATATGTGTTGGGATAATTAAATATCTAAAAGTAGAAGAATTATTATTTTTAATCTACAGTAACTATTACACTTTTGTAAAGCTGAACAATTATTGATATTATACTTCTTTTTTATCTTTTTGAAATTTCAATTAGAACTTCTTTATCTGTATATAAAGTTCTTAAAAACGAATACCTTACCCTAAATGCACGTTCAGCATATATAGATACTTACAAGTTAAGCATGCATTTAAACATTTATTACTGTATTATTCCAAATTAAAACAAATTAAAAATAACATTAAGCACTCTTAGGGGTGATCCCTTTAGGTGAATAATTAATTCCAGCTTAAATTGTAAGGAATTGTTGATTTTCGAGGAGATAAGATTTTTTAATCCATTTTCTATGTCCTATTTTAATGCCCCATACTATTATATATAATAATGTTAATTATTGAAGCAAGAATTATTATGGTATAATTAATCTTAATTAACATTTACCGCTAAGAATTATTTAAAAAAAATTATATACCTTAATTATGGAATGGTAAGACCTAAATGTCAATTATTAATGTTCGATATTTTATTTCACCTAAAATACTACTCACAAGAGAACGAGGTAAATTATAGTAAAACAACGATGAGCAAGGTCGTATCCACAGAGACTGGCTAAGTAATGCAACTAAGTACTCAATTTTATTGTCCTACTTTATCTAGAGAACCGAATTAATGGTTGATTTTAATAAACTAAATGCTGTAAATAAAATAAATAAATCAAGCACATAAAACTGGATAAACAGATGAAGAAACGGATCCTAGGATAAGTTGTAATAATATTTAAAATTAATTATTAACATGTCTATGTGGATGTAGTACATGTGCAGATAATCGATGGATTAAAAATTAAAATAGGGGGAGTTGTAATAATATTTAAAATAATCAAACATTACAGCCGAGATTTAACACAAATAATTGATATCTATTTATTCAAACTAATTAAACTTCACACCCACACACAGACACACATACCTTTATTAAAAATTTAAAACGGTAGCTTAGAAGGAGAGGTGACTAATCTGATCTCTAATGGAATTCTGATGAACTATATGCTCTCTGCATTTTCATGCATTAGTTTTGCAGGAAATTAGTGAAGTAGACAAATTATTTGAGCAAAAAGAATGTGGCAGACAATTGTGGGACACAGTTTATCAATTATTGGGGAATTTCCCTAATTATATATTCATTTCAATAATCAGCTACTACTTTTCTAATTTCTTTATTTTCTCTTTAATTTATCCGGCTGTCATATATAATTACTTTGTATCAGTATGAGTAAATCTACAAAATAATTCATTTTGAGGTGTTGAATATGGAGTTTTTATTTTGCAACATTAGTTTTTTCGGTTGTATAATTTTTTAAGAGGTGCCTATTTTGACATGTACAAATTAAATCAAAATATTGAATTATTATTACATCGTTTTAAAAACAATTTTTAAATGGTAAATCCATTCCAAGGTGGTGAATGGTTAATTTGATAATTAACCCCTATAAAATTTATGTATGCCAGGATTAATGTTGTTCACTCCTAACAAAAATAAAGAAGCAGGAAAATCTATAAGATGAATAAATATATAAGTGACAAAAAAAGATATGATGTTCTGATGAACTATATTGCTATTAATTACATATATGTTCTTCTTCTGCTCTCTTGCACTTTTTTTGCTTTATTTTTTGCAGTATAAATATTGGCAGTTACTTTGACCAAAAACAGACAAATGTGGAGCTCATAGCAAGAGTTTTTCTATTGCTGGAACAAATTTTTTAATCACCATTTTCTTGTATTCTTTTTTTCCGATTTTGCAGAGTTGTTTAGTTTTTGGTTTGTTTTTTTTTTTTTTTTCATTTGTTGTCGGGGGTGGGAAGTGAGGTGTTGACGAATCTGGATTGCTTGATAAATATTTGCATTTATAGTTGAAGCTGGTGTGTATGATAAAGATGTGAAATTCAATTTTTGTGGATAGCTAATGAGTTCTAATTTGTGCCTTTCATATTGAAATGTTAAATTAGGGTTTTCTTTTTGTTATTGAAATGTGGTAAGATGTCGATGATATTCATTTGTTATTACAACGATAATAACATTGGGTGAGCTAATTTATTCGGTATTATTTCATATGCATATCATTGGGATCTGATGCTGGAGAACACCCTTCTTGATTGAACCGTGGCCCACAGTTAAAAAATCTGTATTTTTTGGTTATTCGAAGTTAATGGTAAACATCTATGTGAGTTGAAGTGTAAGCTTACTTGCTATAGTAAAGATTGTTTGACGAAGCTGTTTGTATTGACTGGTTTTTTTTTCTTCTTTTTTCCCTTCGTGTAGTCAAGTATGCTTTATTATTTAAGGTCCAACTGTTGGAACTCTTGTTGGAGCTCTAGAGGTTCTATATAGGAGATAATATGTTGAGAAGGTTAGACATCTCATGTTTCTTGCTTCATACAGTAGTGCAGTTTATATTTTGTTGGCATGTCATTTAATCTAATTTATCTAAATTGTAATCTACTCTTGAGATTCTCTTGATTCATTTTTTCGTGTAATGGCCCCGATACAATACAATGAATTGGGATGAAAGAGGTTTGTAAAGCTGATGGTGATGAGTGGAAGTGAATGAGTATTGAGGTAATTTGGCTTTCGATTGATAAATGAACTTGCTTATTACGTGCCTCAGGAGTTAGTTACATAGTAATATTACCTACTCTATGTGAAATTTACCTTGTCTAGTGTTTAGTCAAACATGAATAGGATGCAAATCTTTTTTTTTTTTTTTTTTTTCATTCTTCTGTTTCAGTAAAATGAGCATGCTCTGTCATGAATTCTTTTGTTTTTGTCATAGTGAGGTTTGAGTATCTAGTATGGTGGAGTGTGTTGTTGACTTGTTGGAAAGCTTTATGATGGTGATGTGTCATGAATTCATGCTCTGTCATGAATTCTTTTTTTTATTGTTCTTTCTTTTCCTGCTGCAGATGGTAATGTGTTGGAGCTCTGTTGGTGGTATATAAACTACCTTTGTTGCTGTTGGTTTCCTTGTCTGGATCCAAGTAGGATGATTTGTCAATCTTCCAACCCATATTACACAATTTATGTGAGTATTCTTGATCGTATTGATATATTTTGCTTAGCTTATTGTTTGAATCTATCTAGTTTGAGATGTATAGTAAATTTGGCACATAAGTAACAAACAATTCTGATTTGGTCTCAGTAATCTTGACTCTGATTTATTCATTCGTCAAAAGTATTGTGTTTCTAAAATTAACAAAACAGGCCGGACTCATTCTTTCAAAAAAAAATTGCAGATGGTGGCTTAATTTGAAGGCCCGAGAGGTGGCTGATCTGATCTCAAATGGAATTCTGATGAATTATATTACTACTATTAAATATGGTGTTCTACCTTCTGCCTCTGCACTTTTCTTGTTTAATTTATTTTTGCAGTATATGGATGAGGGATTGGAAGAGTGTTATCGGGCGAGGATGCATGGAGAGAGAGAGAGAACTTTTACTCTCTCAAATTCGGATGAAATCTTTTGCTACACTTTGAGCAACACTTGGTCCTACACAATTAAATTTAAGAATATTTTCTTCAAATTTTTAATTCAATATCAATTTAATTTATTTTACTTTAATTTTACACTTATTATTTAGGCTTGATCATACACAATTAGGGTATATAATTATTTTTTGGGTTAATTGCCTCTAAAATCACCATTTTTACTCACTTTTTTATTTTAAACATCACTTTTTAATTTTTGCAATTTTAACATAAATTGGAACTATTTTGTAAATTATTTTTTAGGTATGATACCGTATTCTATCTCAACATTCAATAAATAATAATTTAACACTTAATTTTTTAATATTTTTTCAATTCTATTATGCGCATTTTTCTAGCAATAAAAAACGACATCATTTTCATCATACTTGGAAATATGATATTTCCTATTAATTTCTCATTCATATTGTTGTGGTATCGCCTAGCCAGGGCTTACACTGCTTGGTTCCCTCACTCTAGCGGTCTCACACACTTGCTACTCAAGTAGCAGAGACCCAAGGAAGAAGAAAGAAAACAATGCAAGCTATTACAGTAAGTTACAGTGGAGTTTCAGAAGCACGGCTTCAAACTTGAGCTTCAACTTGTTCTTTGTCTTGAAGAAGCCTCAGAGAAGTAGACCAAGAGGATCTACAAGTCTTCTTCACAGGCAAAGGGACTGAGATGATTCAATCTGCACAGACACAAGCAAAACAAGTAAGATTCAGAGAGATATAGTAGATAACAAGAAGCAGAAGTGAAATAAGCCAGAGATAATATAGATCAGAGTTTCAATCGGTGGGAAAAGTGTGCTCAAGGCACGGTTTGGCTCAGATTTTCCCACGAACGGCGGCGGTGGCAACTCCGATGACAGGAGATACCCAGACCAGGGGGAAGGGGAAGAGGAAGCGGTGGCTAGGGTTTGCAAGGGGGCGGAGACGCTCGAACTTTCTCTCTCAACACAAGCTTCTCCCAACACTCATATGCCAAACATGAATCACTACACAAGATTCCGGCAAGAGAAACCGTGGGAGCAAGCTGAGAAGAACCAGAAAGAGAGAGAGAGAGAATACAAGATAGATCTGTGAGATGAACGATGAAGAGGGAGAGGGATCCATCTCTGGTTATAAAGGCTTCTAGAGCATCGAGAAGCAACAGCAAGAATAATGAGAAGTTAATAGGGAGATGGACCGTCGGATAGGGTTAGGGGTTTAGGGCTTTGGGCCTTGTAGTTAATTAAATAGGAACTGGGCCAAGAAAAAATAGCAATTGGGCCAACACCAACACATATAAAGAAATAATACCGAAGGATCCGATTATCCATGTCACAATCTATTTAGATTGCGGGATAGAATTGAAAAAAAAAAATTAAAATGTAAACTATAATTTATTGAAGACTGACAAAGTATTGAAAAATTGACAATAATTTGAGATAAAATATGATATCAACACTTTACTTTGATATAAAGTTATGGGAGATGGTTTTACATGTTGAAATTTACAAGACGGGTCAAGATCCTGAGTAAAATCCATATTTATTAGCATAATTGTAATTTATGTACATGTTTGATTATGTGTGAATTCAAAATTTGACCCGTGTCTTTATAAAACGGTCTCACACAACTCTCTTTTACTTTATTTAATTCTCTTCATTTAACAGTTTCTTGCCATTCTTCTTTTTTTAATTTATTTCTTAAACAAATTAAAAAATACAACCTTTAAACACTAACTAATAATTAAGAGTGTGAAAGCACTTAATTGAACCAAGAGAAGGGGTTTGATTGAGTTTGACTGCTTGAGAGGAAAAGCTTATCGCACACCAGATCACATGTTGCATTTCCTATTACATTTCCTGTTCTAAGCATTCATTTTAAATTTTTTTTTTTTTTAATTTTTAATTTATTATGATTTTATTTAATTAAAATTTTCCCTTTAGGATTCATTCACCTCCAATTAGGATATATTAATATTTTTTTAAAAAAAATTAAAAAAAAATCTAGTTATGCAACACGAAATGGAATAGGAATTGCAATAGAGGATCTGATCCGAGCTTATCGGTACCCGGTCACACAATCGGATAAACTTAATTTAATTAATATTATATAACGACATATTTGAGCATTTTCTGTTATTATACAAAGTAAATAAATAAGTTAATTACGATTAAATACATCACTTTTGACATAGTTTGTAATTTAGAAATGAATTTTGAAATATTGCAATTAAAACATAAATCGATTTTTTTTTTTGCTGCAAAACAGACACAATTTACAATAATATGAAAATCAAACACTAAATTTCTCATATTGATCTTTATTGTATTAATGAAATTAAAATTATGATTATGCTATATATATATATATACAATTTTACAATATTTCATATGTTATATATCCGTTTTTCGTTCGTTGGAAAATTTGGGGGTCCATTTTGCGAACAATTGCAAGACTGTGTTTTAATTGTCACGTTTCAAAATTTATGTCTAAATTGCAATCTATGTCAAAATTTATGTATTTAATCATAATTAACCAGTAAAAAAATAGATCTTATATATAACATTTTTTCTACCTAGCAGTTAAGTGTAGCATGCACTGCACCCGTCCAAAATGTATGTTATTTTAAAGTTTATTATTCAAAATATTTACATCTTAATTTTAAATTAAAAAAAAAAACTCTCTAAAATAATATATATTTTAAAACAGTGAGAGTACATATATGAAAGGGTAAAATTAAACATGCAAATACCTCCCAACATTTACTTCGAGTGGCAAATTTCTCTCTAACATTTTTTGGGCCAATTAAGTCTATAAAAACATTTTAGAGTTTGGGATATTTGCACATTTACCCGGTAAGAAATAATAAAAATATTTCTAGCAAGAAATTTGTTTTATTTTTAGCGGTACAAAATATGTTCATTTTTTTTACTTTAACCCAAATTTTATTCTTGTGTTTCCTTTTTTTTTTATGATTAAAGAGCATGAAAAGATAAGATTCTAGTACAAAATCTAGAAAAATAATCTGATTTTGGACCGCCAGACAAGCAAATCTGATCTTGAATATTTTTGCTGGTCAAATGAAAACTGAACACGGATTTAGGTAAACAAATGCCAATTATTTAGAATTATATATTATATAAAGGTCGAAAAATTGACCAACAAATAATTAATAGAAAAAATTCATAAAATGAGAGACGAGAATTTAATGATGCTACAGCTCGAGTGGTGGGTGATGGTAAAAGGTTTACCTTTTAAGTTAGATTCGATGCATGTATATATAAATATATTACTATGTCATACTCATACATATATACATGTATACATATATATATATAGGGAAGGGATCAAATGAGAACCCTTCCCCGGGAACTAGGAACTCACCTAAATTTTCCATTACTTAGATCTTAATGGACACAATTTAGTCAAAATTTGGTCAAATGTAAGGTGGCATACTTGTAATTATATACAATTTTAAGTAAATGAGGGTATTATGATAATTCAATAATTCTTATGTTTTGAAACATGATTTTCTCCACTCTTCAACATTCATAATTTTTTTTCTTTGTGCACTTTTCTCTCTCTCTTCCCACTCTGTCTCTCTATTTTCCATCTATTTCCTCTCCCCTTTCTCTGTTTGTTTTGTAAACCATTTACTAAATACAAATTGAAACATTATGATAATTTAATAATTTATTAAAATAATAAAATATTATAATTATAAATATATATGTGGTTAAGATGATTTTTTTATGCAAAAACTCAAAATTGATGTTGTCGGTTCAGACACGCTTTTGAATTCTATTTTTACCTTGTTTCATCTTTTTTCATATAATGTTGTTGATTCATATATTTATCTTTTTTAATTGTCCCGTCCAATTTTGATTCCTGTATTTATTTTCATTTTTTCGTCAATGATTCTGTTATTATTATAGTTCGTGCTAAAATGACATATACATCATGCAGGAATGGTTCATAGTCCATGCTAAAATGACATGACTTATGCTGGTATTTATAATATCATTCAAATTTATTTCTGACATGTGATAAATGCTGCTGATGTAAGTTACATGTTGGATAAATTTCACAATAAATTGAAAGTTTCAATTAAACAACAATAACTTTATCCACATATAAACGTAATACTGATATGTAACGTCATGCTAAAATCTCTTATACACTATGCTAATATGAGAGTAATTTAATGCTAAAAATTCATAAACGCAATGTTTTTTCATATAATATATCAAATTATAATTTTTTTCATACTATTTCATTCAAGATCTCACATGGCTTTGTTTATCCGAAGAAATATGAAAAAAAATATAAAATATTCATTTTTAGGACTTATTTTATTTTATTTTATTTTATTTCAAGAATATATGATTTTTTTTCAAAAATTTTATGACATTCCCTTTGTGGTTATTACATTAATATTAAGGTTTGTCAATCTTAATTACTGTTTAGAATATGATGCTAAAATCAAAGAAGTATGAGGCTAAATATGTTCCCATTTTGGTTTATTGTATCCCCCCATTATTGCTTATCAAATCATGCTAAAATTAAAAAATTATCAGGCTAAAATGAGGGATGTAGCATGCTAAACTTGATGTCACATTCTCATTAGAGTTCATTGTTCTCAATTAGGATTTATTCTTCCCAATTAGGATTTATTACATTCGCATTAGGGTTCATTGTTCTCAATTAGGGTTTATTGCATGACCTGTTACTGTTTATAGTACCTTGTTAAAATGGAGGATGTATTAGGTTAAAATGAGGGCAGAATAAAGATAAATTTGAGGTCCCATTACTATTAGGGTTCATTATTCTCAATTAGGGTTTATGACATTCCCATTAGGGTTCATTATTCTCAATTAGGGTTTATAACATTCCCATTAGGGCTCATTATTCCCAAGTAGGGTTTATTATATTCGCATTATGATTTTCTAGATCCTTCATGTTGTTTAGTAGATCATGCTAAAATGAGTTAATTAAGTATCAGGCTAAAATGAAGGAAGTAGCATGCTAATTTTTTTGTCACATTCCCATTAGGATGTATGACATTTCCATTATAGTTTATTACATCACATTATGGTTTATTGTTCATAATATCAAGTTAAAATGAAGTGATAATATGGTTAAATTAAGTTTACCCAGTTCGATTAGGGTTTATTGTGTTCCTATTAGGGTATAGAACATCATGCTAAAATCACGGAAGTATGATGCTAAAATGAAATACTATATGATGCTAATAAAACAACAATATCATGCTCGTATAAAAAAAAATATTCACGCTAATAATGACATTTCCAAATATTAATAACAAATGTCTGAAACTAATATTCATCACCTTAAACTAATATTATTCAACTTAAACTAATATTTATCAACATAAATTAATATTCATAAGAAATATGTCTTGAAATTAATAGTACTTGTAGAAATTTTATTAACAGTATAAATCACTTCGACATAACAAATGCTTCAACATTAATTGGACCATCTTCACATGAGAGCTTGTAGTGTAGGTTTTCCTCAACTTTGTTCCTTTCACTTTGTATGTTACTCTCTGTACTTAGAATTGTAGCACATATTTTGTTCTCATAAACTTTATCTCGTTTCGGGAACTATTCTCCCATTTTCTTTCTTAGTTGTCAGTCATCTCCTTCGTTGCTTCACTTTCTCATTCTTTTTCTTCTTTATCATCAACTCGTATTTTTCATTTTATAGTATCTGTATAGGTGTAGGTGTTTATATAAAATTGTTAGAAAAATATTCATAATATCACCCGCTAAATATATTACACAACATGCTAAAATGTATTACACAACATGCTAAAATGAGAATTTTAATAACATGCCTCCAAATGAGTTCACTCCAATCTAATGAGAATATCTTTATTTTGATATATAATTTGCATAAATTTAATTAAAACGAGCAAGTCATGATCAAAATGCTGATATAAGTTACGGATTATACTCAAATGTCCTATATATATCATGTTATTATGCGAGTAGTTTCATGCTAAAATGTTATATAGATCATGCTAAAATATTATATAAGTCGTGCTAATATAAATATGGGGCTATTTTGTATCAAAAATATGTCTGAAAATTGATTTTTGTAATTTTCATCTATTTTTTTCAAATAAACATATGCAATATGGATCTTAAATGAAAGAGTATGAAAAGAGCTTTAATTTGATATATGATTTGCGTAAATTCGATTAAACATGAGTAAGTTATGATTGATTAAAATTTATACAATATTTGTACAAATATGATGACATCATCATCGTATTTTGACAGAAAGAAATTAACCCCCACTTTTGAAGTTCAATTTATTTACCAATATGCCACCGCTTTTTTTTAAAAGTTCAATATATTTACAAGTTTGCCACCCATAATTTGTTTTAATCTTAGTCATATATCCAAATCTATAAATGGGTGGATGAGATGAGTTCCTTGTTTCCACCTAGGGAAGGGTTCCCACCAGATCCCACCCATATATATATATATTTCATTTAACTATCATATATTATATACAAATTTATGTTGTAATCTAATATAACGACTTGATATATATATATATATATATATATATTATGTATAATTAATGATAGAAAATAAATATTCAAAGAAACATCATACTCCTTTAACCTTAATTCCTCGTATATATGACCATTATTGAATTGTTTACATTTTTACTGTAATTTGTTATTGTTCTTAAAGGATTATATAGTATAACTAGTTTAACATATAACGCCCAAAATTTTCTGCCTTCTACTCCCCCAATTTTAAATTAAGTGTCATTCTAACACTTTAATAAGTGTCATTCTACACAATCAATCGAGGTAAAAAATTCACATTTTTCTCATATTTGCTCTTATTTTATGCATTCAAACAATCATATTTAACTCATTTAATGTATTCACACAAATGTGTATAAAGTAATTTGATTATCTATTAATATATTTACTAATATGTGTGCATTCATCCGTAATAGCACTTATTCAGAAACAAAGGGAATATAATGCTACTGTACTACTTCGGTAAGAAGATTTCAGAAAAACAAAAATCAATAACTTTAAACTATTTTTTCCAAAACTCTTGACTAGCATTCGAGATTAAATAGCTTACAAATACACAATCTTAAACAACCAGCTTTGCCTTTAAACATATGAACACCACATCATAAAGAAAGAAAAAATATCAAATAAATTAAATGCACTATCTAAAATTATCACGACCCCAAATTAATATCTGATTAATATGAAGTGTGACTGGTACGACTCGACCCCAATGAAGAATGGATCAAGACGCGAACCGAAACTAATTAAATAAGGAAGTGAACTATTATCTTCTAGGATCGATATTTTGGTCTGAGAACTCTAATTCCAGACTGATTTTAAGTACTCACAAATGACTGAATAATAATAGTACTCAAATGATTATCGAGTTATGGGACTCGTCCAGAACAAAAGCTGAAATGTTGGACTTGTGATATAACTGAGTGGCGGAAGCAAAAGAAAGACATTTAAAATACAAGACCATCTGAGCCTTGTACAAAAGAAACTCCACTCTCAGCACTTCTCCCTTCAACACCAGCTCAACCTGCACATTTAAAAACAAACATGCAGGGCTGAGTACAAGGGTACTCAGTGAACACATTGCCAAAATATCATAATATTTATGATATTATGAACGTTTATAAAAACTGGTTTTATTATCATCATCCGAGTAAACACACAGGGGTTTTATCTGAAAAGGCCCTACGGTTTACTAAATTTTTCTGTCTTTGAGCGCTCTTTTCTGTTGTATGATCATCCATATCCGAACTGAATGCCGAGGAATAGCTCCGCTCAGCCTTTTCCACGAATACTTATCTGAACTAAACGCCGAAGAATAGCTCCGCTCAGCCTTTTCCACGAATGTTTAGCATTGTCGATGTCTTAGTCAGGAATAGCTCCGCTCAGCCTTTCCCTCTTCCTAATATCACCGACCTTAAGTGTACACTAACCTCGGTTAACACGCTAAGTTAGCACGAGGCCCGATCGATTTAAGAGTTAGAAAGCCCCTTGCGAGCTAACTAAATACAGATAAGAATATCATACAAAATAAAATATTTTATGCATGACAATAACTTATTTGCATCAGAAATAAATAACTTCTGGTGAGTAAAAACTCAAATCATTAT
Source organism: Perilla frutescens (assembly GCA_026008535.1). NCBI lineage: Eukaryota > Viridiplantae > Streptophyta > Magnoliopsida > Lamiales > Lamiaceae > Perilla > Perilla frutescens. The sequence goes on from BRKX01000018.1 coordinate 46,092,865, forward strand.
TTGGACTAAGAGTCCATTGAAAAGAAAGCCCACCTTTCACCGAGGTTTTAACACTTGAACTGCAGCAAAAGTTCCTCCTCGTACTTTATCTTGCACTAGATAGCTCGCCTTCATAGAGTTAATATAAAACTGAGTACGTTGAACCAAATACGATATTTGGACTCAACACGAAATTGAAGGCCTATTAGGGTCTAGTATCCGTTCTAAATTTTTCTTGTTTAAGGGTAAATCTTGACCCTAGTTCTAACCCATATAAATACATTCATCGACATCAGTTAAGGTATCAAAAATACCTTAACATCATCACAACTAGATTCTAGGAACAAAGTCATCACTAAGTTCGTAGACTAAATGACGTTTTGCACAACGTCTATCTTTGAAAAATTTTCTATTTTGACTCACTAAGGTTCAGGGGATGAGCCATACACCGATGGAAAGCCACAGAAGTCTAGTTTATGGCCAAATTTACGGCGACTCAAGATGATAACTAACGAAAAAGTTATGACCGATTTACTAGAAGGTGGCAGAACTGCCAGAATTTCTGAAAACAAACTCGTGACCTGACTTTGAAGATTTTTCACGATCGATTCAGGAAGAGTTACGGACTGAGATATATACCATTAGAAAGCCACGGAAGTCTAGAATTTTTAAAAATTTACAGTGGCTTAAGATGATAACAAATGAAACGGATATACCCGTTTTACTGAAAGGTGGCAGAACTGCCATGACTTCCTGAAAACAGAAACATGACTCACCTTTGCCGATTTTTCATAATTTACTCAGAACGAAATAGAGATTGAGACCTATACCATTGGAAAGCCACTTAAGTCTAGTTTCTGGAAAAATTTACGTTGTCTCAATCCGACGTACAACGAGGGAGTTATGCTCGTTTTACCGAAGGGTGGCAAATCACCGACCCGCTCGCGTGAAATACGCGAACTCAAGCCAAACTTCACAAGCTTTCTATATGTTCGAAATCATGCATTTTAACACATCAAACCTCATCTCAAACATGCCTTTAAGTACTATTGAGCCCATAAACATCTAACATACTTTGAACACAAAAGACACAACAACATGCTTCATAATATCTCAACAAATTTTGCAACATAAACCAACTCATTTCTACCATCTAACATGCTTCAAAATACCTTTCAAAAAACAATGGAGAGAAGCTTTAGGAGGTTGAAGATGGTGGGATCAAGCTTTGATTATGGATGTCACTTCTACTCTCCTTCCCTCTTGAAAATGTGTAGAAAATGAAGTGAATGGAAGATCATAAAGGGTGGTGAAGGAGAAGCAAGGGAGAGTGGCTGTTTTGTCCCTCTTCTTCTCGAAAATCTTGTGGAGGAATTAGAAGGATTATGTTTGTTAAACACTTTTTTTTCATAATATATATATAATATATATAATACCTATATATCTATATTTTTTTCCATTTTGGTTGACTTGGGGAAACAAAGAAACATGAGGGTGGCATGGGAGAGGTATGGACTCCCATGCCTTGGGAGTTGACCAAGAAATATCCGGTTAAAATACCGGTTGTTCGACTATCGTGATATTTTTCATCTTCGAAAAAAAATCTCGAATTAAACCGATATTGTTAAAATAATTCACTTACTTTAAAACAATAGTTTATTTGAAATTATTGATTTTTAAAACACCACTTTGAAATACTGGTTTTAATTTTTCGACCATTAAAACATCCGAACTAGAGAATATCTAATTCTCTTGGATTTTAAATCACCCTGTTTAAATTATCTGAATTTAAACACTAATGACTAGAGAATATCTGATTCTCCGAATCCTAAAAATATTTATCGGAATATCTAATTCACGATAACCACACACCGCAAATTTAAAAGAATATGAATTGAATTTATCTGAAATTCCAATCCCGACTTTCCATAACTAAAAAAATGGATTAACCCTAACTGAAATAATTAATTCACCTATGGGAATTAATTGATCTTGAATTCCATGGAACTTAACGGATACTTTCGACCCTAATCTGACTGGAAATTACTATACTAAATAGTAATTGCAACAGTTTACTGCAATTAAGCAGTAATTAATTTACAGGGTATTACATTCCACCCCCCTTAAAATAAATTTCGTCCCGAAATTTACATACCTTAGAGAAACAATTCCGGGTATTTTGCTTTCATCTTATCCTCGAGTTCCCATGTCGCATCTTCCTGACCATGGTGACTCCATAGGATCTTAACTAGAGGAATAGACTTGTTCCTCAACTCCTGGACCTTTCGATCCAAAATGGCTTCTGGTCTCTCTTCATAAGTTAGATCTGGATCTAACTCAATCTCACTGTGCTGGATTACATGCTTAGGATCATACACGTATTCTCTTAACTGAGAGACATGAAATACGTTATGAACATTACCAAAACTGGGTGGTAATGCCAATCTGTATGCCACTGCGCCTATTCGCTCAAGGATCTCGTAAGGTCCTATAAAATGTGGTCGTAACTTTCCTTTTGCGCCGAATCTTATTATCCCATTGGAAGGAGATACTTTCAGAAAAACCTTGTCTCCTATTGCAAATTTTAAATCTGTAGGGCGATTATGAACACAAGGACAAACTTATCTAAGAATGGATGAAACACCCTATTCATGAGATCCATGAATACTGTTGGGGCATTTGTCAATCCGAAAGGCATTACTGTAAACTCGTAATAACCATATCTGGTTCGGAAAGCTGTCTTGGGTATGTCTTCTGACTTGATCTTCAACTGATGATATCCAGACCTTAGATCAATCTTTGAGAATACACTTGCCCCCTTGAGCGGATCAAAAAGATCATCAATCCTTGGCAACGGATACTTGTTCTTCAATGTCAGCTTATTCAGCTCACAGTAATCTATGCACATCCTCAATGTGCCATCCTTTTTTTTCACAAACAGGACTGGTGCTCCCCATGGTGACGCACTAGGTCGGATGAAACCTAGGTCTAATAACTCTTGAAGTTGAATCTTGAGTTCTTGCAACTCTTTTGGGGCCATCTTGTATGGAGCTTTTGAAATCGAGCTGCTCCCGGTTCCAAATCTATTGCAAACTCGACTTGCCGGTTCGGTGGCAATCCTGGCAATTCTTCTGGAAAAACGTCCGCAAACTCTTGCACATCTGGAACATCTTCCATTGTTCTCTCTATATCATCTATCTTGTTTAGATAAACCAGGAAAGCTTGATTTCCTCTCTTGATCATCTTCTTAGCCTGCAGCGCTGAAATAATTGGAGTGAACTTTCCCATCTCTATGCCGTGAAAACTTGTTGGCTCTTCTCCTGGAACTTGGAATGATATCTTCCTTTCGCTGCATAGGATCGTGGCATGATTTTCTGACAACCAATCCATTCCTAGGATTATGTCGGTATCCCACATCGGTAGGACACTAAGATTATCAGCCTTAATCCTAATTGTTCCCAAGTCTATTTCTATGTTCGAGCAAACATGAGTCGTAGTCATGGTTTCGCCAGTTGGTGTTAGAATCTTTTTTTTATGACTAGCTCATTCAGTTTTAAGCTCTAACTTATCACAGCATGCTGATGAAATAAAGGAGTGCGATGCTCCAGTATCAAATAAAACAACTAAAGGCATGCCATGAAGTTTGCCCATACCTGCAAGATTACCTTTCTGCTTCCCTTTCCCGGAGGAACTGGGGTTCATTGCATAAGACCTGGGATTTCCTTGCTGCATCTGCCTCTGCTGTTGCTGCTGATACTGCTGTTGCTGGGGTTGCTGACTTTGTTGCCCCGATGCCTGCAAGGCCTTAAGATGTTGAGGGTTCCGTCTTTGTTGTGCCTTCGGGCAATTCCTTGCATAGTGACCTTCCTGGCCACAGTTATAGCAACCCCTGTTGCCGGCCTGACACATGCCCTGGTGGCTTTTGTTGCACCTTGGGCATAGAAGAATGTTGGGTTGTGATGGTGCAGTTCTTCCCTGAGCAGGGGCACCCTGCTGGCCCTGCTGCCTATTTCCTTGCCAAGGCTTCCTGTAGCCTTGGTTCTTGTTCTGGTTACCTCCATCATTCCACTTTCTCTTCCCTTGGAAGCTCTGTGATGGAGTCCTGGCTGGTGCTGGTGCTGAAGTAGGTATTGGAGTTGATACTGGGGCCTTTATTTCTTCAGGCATTACTGCCTCGATGTCCAATGCCCTATTCAACGACTCGGCATAGGTTAGGTCTACTCGACTTGCCAACGACATGGCAATCTCATGCCTCAGTCCTAATCTGAACTTAGATGCCATCTTTTCATCAGTATCTACCTGAAGAGGTGCATATCGTGATAGCTCGCAAAATACTCGCTTGTACTCTGTGACGGACATCTTTCCTTGTTTCAGAGTATGAAACTCTGCTTCCTTCTTGACTCTGAACGTCTTAGGAATGTATTTGTCGTAAAATCCAGTTTTGAACTGATGCCATGTGTAAGCATCAAGCTGCTCCGGAGTCATGGTCCTCCTTCTAGACTCCCACCAGAAATATGCAGATCTCGTTAACTGGAATGCTACACAGGAGAGTCGCTCCTGGTTATCACAGCGGAGGAAATTGAAAATCCGCTCCAGCGCTCGGATCCATGTCTCAGCATCGGACGGGGTTCCTGCTCCATCAAATGATGGAGGGTTCTGTCGCAGAAAAAGCTCCTCAATTCTGCGCTGTGGAGGTGGGGGAGGTGTCTGCTCTCTTTGTTCCTCGTGTTCTTCTTGTTGTTCTTCCTCCACTCATTCTTGTCTTCCTTGCCTTGGAGGTCTCCCTCTAGGCCTATTCTGTCTTACGGGATTCACATTCGCATTTCTTCCTCGTGCTGCTCTGGGTGGTACCATTCTGCAAATTATAATTTCAATTTATAATTAATAATTAGGCCACTGCCCACTGCTGTATAATAACTCATGCTTTAACTAATCCTTAACATATCTTGATTATGAAAAATGCGTTGAAACTCTGAAGCATAATCAACAACTATTCTAGTCTTATATATATATATATATATATATATATATATATACATCAGGAAAATTGCCTCCAAGGAGGTCTTACAAGTACATTTCCTAATACATGGGTTCTGCAAAAACTAGCCATGCCTGGACGACAGAATGCTTACAAGCTACGCATTCCTGTCTCAAAAGGTGGGAATACCTAAGTCCCAAGAATGGTCCTCTAGGGAACACATTCAACTACCGAAATGTACATAACAAAATATATAGTCGTCCTGATACAAAATACACTATCATAGCTCAAAAGCTAAACTAGTCAGATGAGCTACTGGCCGACCGACCATCCTGAATCCTCTGAGGGCCATCTCCCTCCTCTAGCTGTGAATCCTCCGAGGGATCCTCCTCTGACTCCTCCCCAACTGCCAGTACCAGACGGCCTGCAGCTGCTGCACCTCCCTCCTCAGCTCTCTGGCAGTGCACCTCGTGCACAACCTCTATGGTCCTCTCCGGAGAACCCATCACTGTCTGGCGCTTCCTGGGAGGAAGCTCATCATCTGTATCTCTCGAGACTGCTCGCCTCACTCACGAGGGTCCAGCGATCATCATTCCTGCATCCCTGATATGGCAGGAGATCAGCATCCATCTGTGCTGCTGGCTCCAGAGGTGGTGCTACCTGTGCTGCGAAAATGAGAGGAACAAGACGGTCATAAACTCCCCTAGGTGGCTCATCCCTGAGAAGATAGCCGTGCATCTGAGCATATGGGCCTGGAGGAGGTACACGCTGAGTAAGGTGCATCAGTAGGGCGATAAACTCAGGCAAATTCGCCATCAGCTCAAAAGTCGAGTGCTGGCATATATAATAGTATGAGGCCTCTGTCGCCCATCCACGCCACAACTGTGGAAGCACTCTAAGCAGGCGATGAATACCCTCCACATCATTAAGCCTCGCATGCAACCATAGCTCGTGGTAGCATGACAAGAACCCTGCTAGGGTCTCCCCACTCTCTGGCTCACAAGTCCTGAACAAAAAGGTATACTGTGCTACGGATATCGGATGGGGTACACTCTTCCGTGCCGTACATCTCTGTCCCGCCATCTGAAATATAAAGGAGAATCTTCGTGAGAAACTCATTTATATAGGCACGCCTAAAAAATACACATACAACCGTATTATGACCCTTTGAACTGATATACTAAACTAAAATGGTAATTCTAACATCTCCCAAAACTTAAAGGGACTAATAATTTCCACACTCAAAATCATACTGAAATGAGTTCTTGCTGATGAACTCTTTGACTTAGAACAATTCTAAGTCTATTTTTGAGGTGCTGACTCGAATATTCTTAACTCCTTTGAACATTCCCGACCAATTCTCGAAACATCTACTGGAAAATCCTGAACTCTTAAACTCTATTTCAAGGCGCTAACTTGAAATAGAAAACTTTTGGCTACTTTTCAAGTTTCTAACTTGAAAAACTATGAACCTACTATTTGAGACGCTGACTCAAATACTGAAGTTTTACCTCGAGACGCTAACTCGAGATAAAAAATTTTTAGGTTACCCTTTTCGAGACGCTGACTCGAAAAGTAAAATATCTGAAGGATCTAGTTCAAAACGCTGACTCGAACTAAAATTTTCAAGCTTCTATCTTGAAGGTTCCTGGACTGATTTATTTTGAGACACTGACGCAAAATAAATTCGGCTCGAGGTTTCAAAACGCTAATTTGAAAACCTTATTAAAATGAGGACTTGATGCATCAGCTACTGGAACTGGAATTCCTGATCATCATGCCTCGTGAAACTGGATCTGCTTCTGAAACTTGTCTTTTTCCTTCAAGTTCTTGGACTTGCTGAATTTCTTCATCAGGTTCCAATGGCTGAGTCTTTACTTAGTGAAAGCCAACTTAAAGGGAACTAAGGCAATCTAGATTTCTCTAAATTCCTCTATGTTCTCTGAGGCTTAAATTCATGAAGCAACCTGACTTATCTGAAGTCCGATCGTGCAAAAGCCCGACTTTTCTAAAGTCTGACTCATTTAAATTTTGCAATTATCTAAACTGTACTCTTGCAATCTGGCAACCTCGGGTGCCTGCTTAACTGTTACATCGTGAGCTTGCCTCAATGAAATAAAAATAATTAAAACTCTTTTAAACATAAAAGCCTTTCATAAACTTTTTCTGACGCAAAACTTTTACCAATATCTGATTGGTCTTAAAACTTTTGCCAATATCTGATTGGTCTTACCATGCCATTATCTGAATGGTCTTACTAAAAATTTTTATAAAATCGCCACTTCTGGAAGGCCTGATCTGAATGATTTTATATAAATTTTGCCAACATCTGGATGGCCTGATCTGAATACTTTTATAAAAATTTCACCATTATCTAAATGGCTTAACTGAAAATTTTTATAACTTTGCTATTATTTGAATAGCCTGAACTGAAAGATTTTCAAAATCTCGCCACTATCTGAATGGCCTGAACTGAATACTGTAATTTTGAAAATCACATACCTTTCTTTCTTTTGGTTGAGACTGATGTGAGGGAGTGCTGAGAGTTGTTAACTGATCACTGAACGGTCTAAGGAACAATCTTAGACTTAACTAAAAGAACTTAGAGCTCAGAGCAAAAACACGCGCTCTGATACCACTCTGTCACGACCCCAAATTAATATCTGATTAATATGAAGTGTGACTGGTACGACTCGACCCCAATGAAGGATAGATCAAGACGCGAGCCGGAAGTAATTAAATAAGGAAGTGAACTATTATCTTCTAGGATCGATATTTTGGTCTGAGAACTCTAATTCCAGACTGATTTTAAGTACTCACAAATGACTGAATAATAATAGTACTCAAATGATTATCGAGTTATGGGACTCGTCCAGAACAAAAGCTGAAATGTTGGAGTTGTGATATAACTGAGTGGCGGAAGCAAAAGAAAGACATTTAAAATACAAGACCATCTGAGCCATGTACAAAAGGAACTCCACTCTCAGCACTTCTCCCTTCAACACCAGCTCAACCTGCACATTTAAAAACAAACATGCAGGACTGAGTACAAGGGTACTGAGTGAACACATTGCCAAAATATCATAATATTTCTGATATTATGAACGTTTATAAAAACTGGTTTTATTATCATGCATCCTAGTAAACACACAGGGGTTTTATCTTAAAAGACCCTATGGTTTACTAAATCATTTTCTGTCTTTGAGCGCTCTTTTCTGCTGTATGATCATCCATATCCGAACTGAATGCTGAGGAATAGCTCCGCTCAGCCTTTTCCACGAATACTTATCTGAACTAAACGCCGAAGAATAGCTCCGCTCAGCCTTTTCCATGAACGTTTAGCATTGTCGATGTCTTAGTCAGGAATAGCTCCGCTCAGCCTTTCCCTCTTCCTAATATCACCGACCTTAAGTGTACACTAACCTCGGTTAACACGCTAAGTTAGCACGAGGCCCGATTGATTTAAGAGTTAGAAAGCCCCTTGCGAGCTAACTAAATACAGATAAGGATATCATACAAAACAAAACATTTTATGCATGACAATAACTTATTTGCATCAGAAATAAATAACTTCTGGTGAGTAAAAACTCAAATCATTATTTGGACTAAGAGTCCGTTGAAAAGAAAGTCCACCTTTCACCGAGGTTTTAACACTTGAACTGCAGCAAAAGTTCCTCCTCGTACTTTATCTTGCACTGGACAGCTCACCTTCATAGAGTTAACATAAAACTGAGTACGTTGAACCAAATACAATATTTGGACTCAACACGAAATTGAAGGCCTATTAGGGTCTAGTATCCGTTCTAAATTTTTCTTGTTTAAGGGTAAATCTTGACCCTAGTTCTAACCCATATAAAGACATTCATCGACATCATTTAAGGTATCAAAAATACCTTAACATCATCACAACTAGATTCTAGGAACAAAGTCATCACTAAGTTCATAGACTAAATGACGTTTTGCACAATGTCTATCTTTGAAAACAATTATGTTTTGACTCACTAAGGTGCAGGGGATGAGCCATACACCGATGGAAAGCTACATAAGTCTAGTTTATGGCCAAATTTACGGCGACTCAAGATGATAACTAACGAAAAAGTTATGACCGATTTACTAGAAGGTGGCAGAACTGCCAGAATTTCTGAAAATAAACTCGTGACCTGACTTTGAAGATTTTTCACAATCGATTCAGGAAGAGTTACGGACTGAGCTATATACCATTAGAAAGCCACGAAAGTCTAGAATTTTTAAAAATTTACCGTGTCTTAAGATGATAATAAATGAAATGGATATACCCATTTTACTGAAAGGTGGCAGAACTGCCATGACTTCCTGAAAACAGAAACATGACTCAACTTTGCCGATTTTTCATAATTTACTTAGAACGAATCAGAGATTGAGACCTATACCATTGGAAAGCCAATTAAGTCTAGTTTCTGGAAAAATTTACGTTGTCTCAATCCGACGTAAAACAAGGGAGTTATGCTCGTTTTACCGAAGGGTGGCAAATCTGCCGACCCGCTCGCGCGAAATACGCGAACTCAAGCCAAACTTCACAAGCTTTCTATATGTTCGAAATCATGCATTTTAACACATCAAACCTCGTCTCAAACATGCCTTTAAGTACTATTGAACCCATAAACATCTAACATACTTTGAACACAAAAGACACAACAACATGCTTCATAACATCTCAACAAATTTTGCAACATAAACCAACTCATTTCTACCATCTAACATGCTTCAAAAATTTAACAAAATTAAGAAGAAGAGGAACGAGAGGGAGAGAGGGAGAGACGACAGAGAGATACGAGAGGCCGGGAGAGAGAGGGAGAACCGAGAGAGGGAGAGATGGCAGAGAGAGAGAGAGAGATGAGAGAGGGCAGAGAGAGAGCCGAAAGAGAGACATAAACAGAGAGAGAACATTGCGAGAGAGAAGGAACTTACCGGGGGAAGGGGAGTCGCTGGAGCACGTCTTGTCGCCGGTGGAGAATCACCGCTGCAATAATTGGGGATTTAGGGTTGAAAGAAATGAAATTCCTGTGTCGTTCCTCGACTGTAATATTTTTAATTAGTGATGGACTAACGGCGAATTATGTCGATTTTTTATTAATATTTAATTAAATCATTAACAACGGTAATCCGTCGTTAACTAATTAATAGATAAATTCCATTTTTTTTTTAAAAAGGGGCTGTCACATAACAAGTATATTATTTAATTACATACCTAATATATAAATTAGTACGGATACTATTTAGTTAGCAACTGAAGATGTTATACTTTAGCAATTGGATAAATTAAGTAAATAATGAAAAATTTATATAACTATATGGTATAAATTTTCTTGTAATGCATGTTAAAAAGTTTTGTTTATAAGTACTCTAGTAAAATAACATTATGCATATTAGTAAACAGATCGATAAAAATGATTTTCCTATTTCTTATTGATCCAAATTTGAATTCTAAAATTAATATACTATAATACATTTCTATCTTTCTTACTTTCTCTCTTTCTCCTTTCTTTTTCTTCTTTTTTGAGGAAACACGATTATTTTCTTGTTTTATAAAGCATGGCCACATCTACTAAAAAACAATGTGAAACGATCTTGTCAGCATGCGATTTTCATCGAAATTTCTTTGTAGTATTTCTAAAGTCCTCCACCTATTTAACTGGAGTTTTATCTTTCACTGTGTTGATCTTTTCTTTAATTTGAAATTTCTGAATTCACAGACAAAATTAATGAAGGAAACAAAGAAATTTAATTTCATATAATCATCTAAAAAGATACACTATAGTCTCACTATGATTATAGCCCTACTAATTTCATATAATCATCTAAAAAGAGACATGATGTTTGTGATAGTCACAATTCACAAATAGAATAACATATAGGAAAATAATCCATGAAAATCGACACAAGTAACAACTTGTAGGGTCAGTCCTGACATTTCGGGAGTCCATGGCGCAATAAAAAAAGGGCCCTAATTTTGATTTGTCCAAATTTTCAATCGAGTGACTGCCGCAGTGCCAATGCTGTGCCCGGAACTAAATTGTAAACTCCAATATGCAATTAAAAATTAAATTATAATTTTCATTAGTTTCTGTATAATTTAATATAGTAGCATAATAAACTCCAATAACTATAAATCGTTGAATTTGCAGCAATCAGATAAAATAAATATCTATTTTTTTTTGGGCCCCTAAAATTTGGGAGTCCATGGACGACACTCCACCCCAACATGCCTTTGGGCCGGCCCTGGTAAAAACTATAAGTTTAATAGAGTGACTAAATTAATGAATACTTGAATTCAACTCAAAGGTTACAAGTTCTTTAAAATTCATTTGAAATTGTTACGTCATCATCATATCGAATACGTCACACCCAAGGATGAAAATATCGCTATCGCAACATATGTCGCAACTTCAATTTTATGGATATATCGACGGATATATCGATATCGCATATCGATATCGCATAAAATTGAAAAAAATGACGGAAATCATATTAAAATCTTGGAAATTTAGCATGAAATTTTAGGAACTATTATGACATATTATTATGCACATATTCCACTAATTTTTTTGATAGAATTGTATTTTGAAAGCAAATATATAAATAATACATTATATAAATACCGTCTGAGATAATACATTTGACAAAATAATACATAATACAATATAAAATGACTAAATAAACATTATAAAGTACAATTAATACCAAAATGAGGATTTATGAGATTCAAATAGTAGATGGAATGTCATCTTATTCTAAACCATATTGGTACCAACTTATCACGTTCGAGTAATTATGGATATAATTATGCAGATGCACTTGATATGTTTCTTAATTTCTTCCAACAACTTCACCATGAATTGGATAATGTCCACTGACCCAATTATTTTGTTGATACATATTTTGAGTAGTCCAACCAATTTGTGAACTCCTATGAATCTTGGGACATATCACTATGATCAGTGTCACCCATATTCATAGAATCAAGATTTGGCAAATAATTTATATTCAATCTTAGATTTCAATTTCATGTGATATATGGGGAGAAAATTTTTAGTGATTTGTCCATCATGTCCTCTAACTGAAAAAATGAAAAAATAAAGTCCGTGTACGTGCATCTTACTTTTCTTTCTAAGACATCCGTTGATTTCCCGGTCTTATTTCTCTTATATTTTTTTGCAAAGTAAATGTCTTTAAAAAGCAAAGAATATTGCAACTCAAATAATTACATTGAAGACCTGAAAAAGATCACAAAAATATATAGTATTAAATAAAAATCAAAATATATTATAGAAATATTTAAAAAATCGCGATATATTGCGATATCTTGCGATATTTTGCGATATCTTGCGATATATTGCGATATATTGCGATTTCTCGTCGATACTCGGGAAAAAAGATATTCCCCCCAATATCCGTATCGCAATGTCAATATCCGCGATATATCCGCGATATATCCGCGATATTTCGCGATATTTTCATCCTTGGTCACACCACAAACAACATCCAAACATTAATGTCTCCACTCTCCGTAAAGCACACCATATAACGTCGACTTACATTAATCCAAACAAATCATACATAAAAGCAATAGAAAAAATAGTAAAACTCCATGAAATCAAGCCCTTCTTGCTGCTTCCTTTTCTGCATGTCTCCTACATGAGAATACCAATAATTTATTCAATATTTTTTTATCTGAGTCATGTGAAGAAAATATGCTAAATTTAGAGGCTACCAAAAACATAATCAATTTATTAACTTTCAAAGGACAATATGGTAGAGAGCACAATATTTAATTTGTTATTTACATGCAGTACAAAGCTCATTGAGAGATGTTGATAGTAATTAGTAATTAGCTCCATATATATGTATATATATATATATATTGTTGGTGTTGATCATATAATATAAAACTGCAAAATGTGAAGAAAATATAATACATAATCAAATAAAGGAAAAGGCTTACCACTTGAAATATAATGGTTGAAGAATTAAGAATTTAGTTCCTCTTCTTCTATTTCTTGGACCTCTGCACCACCTTCTTTCTCCTCTTCTTGTTTTTTCTGATTACAATATTTATTAATCACTACAAAAAAATTCTGATTTAGCGACGGGGTTTTCCGTCGCTAATCCCGTCGCTACAGGGTTTAGCGACGGGATTAGCGACGGGAAACCCCCGTCGCTAAATCGCTCGTCGCTAATCATGCGCGACGGTGGCTCGCCCGTCGCCGAGGATCTAGCGACGGGGCACCCCGTCGCTATATAGCGACGGATATAGCGACGAGGTACCCCGTCTCTAGATAGCGACGGATCTAGCGACGGAAACCCCGTCGCTATCCGCCAAATTTAAAATTTTGAAATTATTGATTGGCCCGGCCCGCGATGAGCCCCCGACCCGGGGGCCCGACCCATTAATGAGCCCTTGACCCGACCCGATGAAAGGCCCGCGCCCAAGCCCTTCCCAAGCCCTTCAAGAATAATTTTGTATAATATGCACCTAAGAGGATTCGAACCTGTGACCTCCTAGAAGGAGGGCCAAGCACTTATCCATTGGGGCAAGTTCAATTGATGTTATATTGATAGTTTAAATAATATATATACTTATACGATTTTTTCATAATTTATTTTTATTTATCTCTATAAATTAAAAGTGTTATATTCTTATTAATATATTTATATCTATTTGTGCACAAATATATATATACATATATATATATAATATTGATATTATATTGTATTATATATTTTTATATAAGAACTATAATTTAAGGTGATATTTATTAAGTATCCATGCATACAAAAATTATAATAAAGGTGATATTGTATTATATATTTGTATATAGAACTATAATTTATTAATTAAATTATTTTAAAAATGATTAAATAAAATTTAAAAAATAAATAAAAAATTAAAAAAAATTAAAAATTACTTTAGTTTATAATTAAAAAATAAAATTCATTATATACTATATTATGTATATATATTTTCATAGTATATTTTAGTTTGTTAATGTATAATTGATTAATCTTGTAGTAGTAACTATAATAAATATTATGTTAAACTTAATACATTTTTTAAATATATAATAATATACTAATTAGTTTATTTATAAGAATACTAATAAAGATAATTTGTATAAATTTTTATTTAATAAGGAAATAATACAAATTTAAAGATGTGATATTAATAAATGTGTATAATTGCGATATTATTTTTTCAAATATTAAAATAAATGAATAAAAATATAAAAATGATTTTAATAGGGAGAATATTTGTATTAGAATAGATTGAAATCATATTTAATTATTTTAAAAATAATTAAATAAAATTTAAAAAATAAATAAAAAATTAAAAAAAATTGAAAATTACTTTAGTTTATAATTAAAAATTAAAATCCATTATATACTATATTATGTATATATATTTTCATAGTATATTTTAGTTTGTTAATGTATAATTGATTAATCTTGTAGTAGTAACTATAATAAATATTATGTTAAACTTAATACATTTTTTAAATATATAATAATATACTAATTAGTTTATTAATAAGAATACTAATAAAGCTAATTTGTATAAATTTGTATTTAATAAGGAAATAATATAAATTTAAAGATGTGATATTAATAAATGTATATTGCGATATTATTTTTTCAAAAATTAAAATAAATGAATAAAAATATAAAAATGATTTTAATAGGGAAAATATTTGTATTAGAATAGTATAAAATCATATTTAATTATTTTAAAAATAATTAAATAAAATTTAAAAAATAAATAAAAAATTAAAAAAAATTGAAAATTACTTTAGTTTATAATTAAAAATTAAAATCCATTATATACTATATTATGTATATATATTTTCATAGTATATTTTAGTTTGTTAATGTATAATTGATTAATCTTGTAGTAGTAACTATAATAAATATTATGTTAAACTTAATACATTTTTTAAATATATAATAATATACTAATTAGTTTATTTATAAGAATACTAATAAAGCTAATTTGTATAAATTTGTATTTAATAAGGAAATAATATAAATTTAAAGATGTGATATTAATAAATGTATATTGTGATATTATTTTTTCAAAAATTAAAATAAATGAATAAAAATATAAAAATGATTTTAATAGGGAAAATATTTGTATTAGAATAGTATGAAATCATATTTAATTATTTTAAAAATAATTAAATAAAATTTAAAAAATAAATAAAAAATTAAAAAAAATTGAAAATTACTTTAGTTTATAATTAAAAATTAAAATCCATTATATACTATATTATGTATATATATTTTCATAGTATATTTTAGTTTGTTAATGTATAATTGATTAATCTTGTAGTAGTAACTATAATAAATATTATGTTAAACTTAATACATTTTTTAAATATATAATAATATACTAATTAGTTTATTTATAAGAATACTAATAAAGCTAATTTGTATAAATTTGTATTTAATAAGGAAATAATATAAATTTAAAGATGTGATATTAATAAATGTATATTGCGATATTATTTTTTCAAAAATTAAAATAAATGAATAAAAATATAAAAATGATTTTAATAGGGAAAATATTTGTATTAGAATAGTATGAAATCATATTTAATTATTTTAAAAATAATTAAATAAAATTTAAAAAATAAATAAAAAATTAAAAAAAATTGAAAATTACTTTAGTTTATAATTAAAAATTAAAATCCATTATATACTATATTATGTATATATATTTTCATAGTATATTTTAGTTTGTTAATGTATAATTGATTAATCTTGTAGTAGTAACTATAATAAATATTATGTTAAACTTAATACATTTTTTAAATATATAATAATATACTAATTAGTTTATTTATAAGAATACTAATAAAGCTAATTTATATAAATTTGTATTTAATAAGGAAATAATACAAATTTAAAGATGTGATATTAATTTATTGTGTATAATTGCGATATTATTTTTTCAAAAATTAAAATAAATGAATAAAAATATAAAAATGATTTTAATAGGGAGAATATTTGTATTAGAATAGATTGAAATCATATTTAATTATTTTAAAAATAATTAAATAAAATTTAAAAAATAAATAAAAAATTAAAAAAAATTGAAAATTACTTTAGTTTATAATTAAAAATTAAAATCCATTATATACTATATTATGTATATATATTTTCATAGTATATTTTAGTTTGTTAATGTATAATTGATTAATCTTGTAGTAGTAACTATAATAAATATTATGTTAAACTTAATACATTTTTTAAATATATAATAATATGCTAATTAGTTTATTTATAAGAATACTAATAAAGCTAATTTGTATAAATTTGTATTTAATAAGGAAATAATATAAATTTAAAGATGTGATATTAATAAATGTATATTGCGATATTATTTTTTCAAAAATTAAAATAAATGAATAAAAATATAAAAATGATTTTAATAGGGAAAATATTTGTATTAGAATAGTATGAAATCATATTTAATTATTTTAAAAATAATTAAATAAAATTTAAAAAATAAATAAAAAATTAAAAAAAATTGAAAATTACTTTAGTTTATAATTAAAAATTAAAATCCATTATATACTATATTATGTATATATATTTTCATAGTATATTTTAGTTTGTTAATGTATAATTGATTAATTTGGTAGTAGTAACTATAATAAATATTATGTTAAACTTAATACATTTTTTAAATATATAATAATATACTAATTAGTTTATATATAAGAATACTAATAAAGCTAATTTGTATAAATTTGTATTTAATAAGGAAATAATATAAATTTAAAGATGTGATATTAATAAATGTATATTGCGATATTATTTTTTCAAAAATTAAAATAAATGAATAAAAATATAAAAATGATTTTAATAGGGAAAATATTTGTATTAGAATAGTATGAAATCATATTTAATTATTTTAAAAATAATTAAATAAAATTTAAAAAAATAAAAAAAAATTAAAAAAATTAAAAAAAAATAGCTACGGGGGTTCCCGTCGCTATTTCCGTCGCTAGAATTAGCTACGGGGGTTCCCGTTGCTATTTCCGTCGCTAGAATTAGCTACGGGGAACCCCGTCGCTAACTCCGTCGCAAAATTTTCCCGTCGCTATTTCCGTCGCTAGTGGCGACCCGTGTCGGCCCCGTCGCTAATTCCCGTCGCTAGAATGGACTTTTTTTGTAGTGAATGTGATGAAAATGGATATGATGAGTGAGGATCGGACAAATTAAAACATAGTTGTAGGCATCAAAAATATGTTATATCTCAAGATTTACTAAGAAAGTTGCAGACAATTAATTAACACCTTCCTTGACTCCAAACGATTTGAAAGTTGTAACACCTTCTCATCTCCTTAATAATCTAATCGCAATTATGACAAATTAATGAAAATTTCAATATTTTCTAACACACCCCATCTGTTTGGAGCCATGGAAGATGAACATGCAAGTAGACACATTTAATTAATTAAGTGATGAATTAATTTAGAATGTTAGTTTGTTCTCAGTTACCTCAAATAGTTGTTGCACCGCGCCATTCAAATCCTTCAAGCCACCAATCTTTTTCCAGTTTATTGTGACAACTTCCAATTTTGGTGTAGTTAGAAGTCCCATAGTGAAATGTTTCATATCAGGGCACCAAGAAATATCCACTTCCCTCAATGAAGGGAACTCAACATCAAATTCCCATTCGCATAAGCTCACCAATTTGTGTAAACTTTTTAACTTAAGCTTCTGCAATTTAGGAAAGAGAAGAATGGTCCTTTGAGCTGCAGCACTGATCACCAATTTATCCTCCTCTTTCTCTTCCTCGTCTTCAATCACTTTTACCATCTCATCACATTCACCTATACTTAGTTCTCTGAGGCTAACAAGATTTGCAGTGGTTGAAGATGTAAATAAACTCGTACTGCCCTTATACTCAGAAATTGCCAACACTTCGAATCTTTTAAAGAGGGACACATGAATATTTTTATAACAATACAATGGATTTTCATTCCTTTGGATTGTTAATTGCTTCACGCTGTGGAATGAAACCTGCAATTCAAACGACCTATTTAGTAACTTAATAATAAATTAAAATATAATGACGAAGAAAGAAAAGGTTGGTGACTCATGATTTACTTCAAGATAATTATTGAGGTCTGTTTTGAAAGCTTCCAGATTTGGTGCAGCCAGGAATCCCAGCGTGAAATATTTCATATTAGGGCAGTCTTTAATTTCCACTTTCCTCAATGAAGGCAACTTGACATCACATTTCCATTCGCAAATGCTCACCAATTTGGATAAATGATACAACTTAAGCTCCTGCAATTTAGGAAAGAGAAGAGTGGTCCTTGCGGCTCTCTCCTCCTCATCATCTTTAATCACTTGGGCCAATTCATCACAATCACCTATTTGACTGACAAGATTTCTAGCAATTGAGGATGAAAATAAACTCATAATGCCCTTACACCCAATGATTGTTAACTTTTCCAATCCAATAAAGAGGGATACATCAATTATATGACCACATGAGAATGGATTCCGACAGGTTTGTAATTCCTTGAGGTTTCCGAATGACACCTGCAATTCAGATAATCTGCTCACTACCTTCTAGCTAACTGAATCATAATATATCCAAATTTAATGAAACAAAAATGTTTCAATTATTCCACCTATCCATTTCTCTATGATAAAAAAAAATCTCAAAATGTCCAATTCTTTATTCTGTTTTCAAATGAACCAACTAAATTAATTCAAATGCTTAAGACTTAAAAAATGATATAAAATATGGTATAAAAAATCATTAATTAGAAAAATTACATACATATATATATATATATAGGGGTGAGTTACAATGGTGGAACTGGGGTGGGAGCCTTTTTTTTTTTTCTCAAGTGTTTTTTTTTACCTTAGAATCATTACAATTTATTTATTTTATTTTCACTTTTATAAAAAGTTGTATCTTTATTTATATAATTTTATCCTAAACTTTAAGGTCTTCCCATCAAAGTAATATTTTTATCATTTATTTTTTATTTTTATCCAAAATATTTTTCATTAATCTTAAGTCCACTAATTCTATATTTGTATTATAAAATCTTGATGGTTAAATTCAATCTATATATGCATAATATATATATTATTTTTATTTTTATAATATTAACAACGGGACCTCCTAACCAAAATATTTTATGTATATTTATGTTATATATAAATGACTAACTTAATGTATCATATCAATGAATAAAAACAAATTCAAACTAATTTTAATACATAGAACATGATCGAAACTGAGTAAAAAAAAAAGTAAATCCTAAAGCAATGAGAAATGAATTAAAATGTAAACTGAGTAAAATTATAAATGTGGTACCTGGCAAAAGAGATGCAAAGAATGACCATCATCAATGTCTGCATTGCTGCTGCCTCCCGACTTGTTCTCATTACTTGAAACCATACTTGTCATTTGTCGGCAATATAGAATAGACATTTTCGTGAGTAGAGGGAATTCAATGCCTTCAATCCCTTGACAGAAAGTTGTGAGATTTGGCAATTCATATAACTCAACATTGTTCAGTTTTGGGAACACTTTTGTTATTGTGGATTCGCTATTTTTTATATTTTGATCTTCTTCTTCATTCCACAAAAACACGTGTTCCATCATCACACAATCCCAAATCCTTAGAGTTTGGAGCTGTGGAAGGCAATCCTTTCCTGCAATTGACAACTGCCCTAGATTGCGTAGGCGGTGGCAACGCCTGATTTCTATGGAAGAAAGGTTAGTAAAAACTGGACCACTACTGCTCTTCCAGAATTGCTTTAGTACCGGCAATCCATTAAGTGATAGTTCCTTGAGATTCTGGAAAGAATCTGACGAAACAGGACCATCCAATATCTCTTCTAATTCCGGAAGAGAGAAAAGGTAAAGAAACTCCATGTGCGGAAACACAGTGGCACCACCATACCTCCCAATATTCTTCATAGTCTTACATTCACCCAAAAGCAACCACCTTATGTTCTCACTGTTTGCTAAGTAGTCCACATTATTTGCACCATTTCCAGTTAACTGTAGACATTCTGTATCTCTTAGAAGCTGCATCTGAATCGAATCTCCTACACAAGTTCCACCCTCCCACTCTAGACTCATTTTTTTGTCACACGGATAAGAATAGAATACACTTCTAAAATGAGAAGATGAAGGAATTTTGATGCAAAATCTGTCCAAGTTCGATGAAAAGCGCATCTTTTCCGCAACTAATGCAGCATCCTCTATCTCAATCTCCAAGCACCTCAAATTAATCAACGACTCCAGCTCTCTTAACTCTGCATTCTCTCTTTGTTTGCTATCCGATGCTTCCCATTTCTTGAAGCTCTTCAACATTTTCATTTCCTCCAACCCAACTAGACTTGATATGATTCCTCCACGTATACTTTGAAGACCTTTACACCATGTAAGATCTAACAGTTTCAGGCGATCTAATCCCTTCATCTCTGGTGGTAACTCTTTAATCGAATCACAATTATGACAACTGAGAATCTCAAGATTTACCAATTCCCCAACAACTGATAATGTCTCCAATTTCTTTCATGAATATAACATCAAAGATTTGAGATTTTTTAGTGATGGTGTTGCGTGTGGCAGTGACGTGAATGAGTAGAACTCAATGCACAACACGTGGAGATCTTTAATCCCTTCAACAAAGGATTTGTCGAATTTGATTTCTTTTGAATTATGAGTCAAGAAGAGAAGATGCAAGTTTGTAGAAGCTTAGTTCTTCCTCCGCCTTGCTCAAAAGAAGAGGAAAGCCAAGTGCAATCATTATGACCAATATATCGTTCCTGTTTAGTAATGAATATGCAAACATCACGAACTACATCATGCATTCTGACATGATCTTCATTACGACGATCTAAGAACAAAGAATCTAACAACAAAGACCGACTTTTAAGCATGTTAGTCAATGTGTGCATCCAATCCCTTGCTTCTTGCATGCCTCCTTCAAATACACCTAACCCCATACAGAAATAAGTCAGCTTCTCTAGAGGAATATCATCATCTTCTCCAAACAAACAACAAAGCAAGAATACCGATTTGGCATCCTCAGACTCCAACTTATCATAACTTACTTTTAGGGGATTATAAACTTCTTTAATAAAATCTGGGATATTAGTTGGATTAGCTTTTCTCAATTGCCGTAATGCATCTTTCCAAATACCCTTATCCATCTCATCTTTTAGGGCTGCACCAACAGTTGTAAGGGCGATCGGCAATCCTTTGCACTCTTCTACCACTTCTTTAGCCATAGAATTCAACTGAGTATCATCAACACATGTGCCCGCTCTCCCTTTAAAGAGAAGCCATGCATCTTCTTCAGATAAGACTTCCATTCCAAAAACCTTAACATCCATTGCACTCAAAACATGATGATTTCGGGATGTTAAAAGGATTGTGCAACCTTTGCAACAACGAGGTATTCCTATATCTTCTACCTTGAGGCTTTCCCAAATATCATCCAAAACTAGGAGAATTCTCTTTGTACCTTCAGTTAGTCTTGCATGTAACATTTGTACTCTATTGGCCATCGAAGCTTCCTCTTTGAGATTCTTCAAACCCAATTGTTCACCAATCTCAATCTGAATTTTGAACTTGTCTACTGGTTGGCTGACCACTGCCATCACAACTTCTTCAAATACATGCTCCTTCAATGCTCTGTTCATGATCATTTTGGCCATGGTAGTCTTTCCTAGACCTCCCATCCCACATATCCCTATCATATTCATCTCCCCTTCTCTCAAACTTGTCATGATGTCTTCTTCAATTTGTTTTCTTGACTGGAATTCGTAGGTTGTTCCTAACAGAACTGCTTGGGATGCTGCTAGAGGTCGTGGGTGGGCTATAATGTTAAACTTGCACCTGGCTCGAAGGTCTATCATTCGATCAGTTGTTTTCTTAGCTCTCTTGCTAAGAGAAAAACGATCTCTGAGCTTGAAACATCCACTTCCTACATTTGTAGCTTCATTCGAAATTCCATTCATTTCGTCCATGATTTCCTTAGAAGCTGTTAGCCAACTGTCAACTTCAGGGACAATAACTTGTGCATTATTTCTTTCACCATCAACTCTCCCCTGTAATCCTTTTATTGCATCATCGAGTGCTCGGGCTTCATGTTTGAGAGTAGCGATATTGGTAGTGAAGCAACAGAGATAATTGAATTGGCGTATGATTGGTGCACCAATCCATTTCACTACTTCTATAGCTGGACCAACAAAACTTGCCGCAATTTCTGCCATTTCCTATAACTCTTTTCTGTTTCAAATTAATGAGAAAGTGTGAAACAGCTCCTGCATGTTACATATACAGACAAAGTCTTAACCAATTTTCTACACTCAATTAAACATTTTCTACGCTCAAACCAAGGTTTTCAAGCAGAAAATCACTACAATCAAGGATTCTGACAACAACATTCATATATATGTTTCATATGGAAATCTCGACAATGCTTCCCAATCTCTAACAAATGTTAGGCTTAATGATGAAAAGAATCTGTCACTGGCAGCCATAGCTCGCATTTATATTGCCATACCTTGAGGTGAAAAAGAACAAAATTGATGAACAATATGCCTAAGTTCTTGGAAATCTTTAGGAAAATCCACATCAACATTCCTCTTATCGATGTATTGCAAAGGATGCCAAATTATGTCAAGTTCTTCAGAGAAATGTTAACGAAGAAGAAGAGATCTTGAAGGAGAATGAGATAGTGAACCTTACCAAAAAGTATAGTGATTTGATCTAAAGAAAGATACCAACAAAGCTCAAGGATGCGGGAAGCTTTGTTATCTCTTGTGGGATTGGTGACATATTCATTGGAAATGCGTTGTGTGACTTGGGGGCAAGCATAAATCTTATGCTATTTTCCTTGTTAAATAAGTTTAAGCTTGGAGAGTTTAAGGCCACATTGTCCTTAGCCCTTCAAAAGAATAAGAGAGAAGCCACAAAAGATAATGAGCTTAAAATTATTGAGGAGTTCGAGGTGGCCCAAAAACGGAAGCCTAAGGAGGAAAGCTTGAAAGTGAGGAAAGAAGAGGAGATGCTAAAGGAGTGTTATAAGATCTTTGATCCGGATTTGACTTCTATGCCTAAAAGGAATTATTAAGTACACATCAATGTGGTACATATGCAGATCGATAAATTAATACGGGAGGTTGTAATATTTAAAATAATCGAACATTACAGAGATTTAACACAAATGAATTAAATAATAAATGAATATTGTTGATATATATTTATGCAAACTACAACTTTATACACACACGTACCTTTATTAAAATGGTGGTAGCTTAGAAGGAGAGGTGTCTCATCTGATCTCAAATGGAATTCTGATGAACTATATTATTAGCATCGCATATTCTCTTCCTTCCGCTCTCTGCAGTTTTTATGCCTTATTTTTGCAGGAAATTAGGAAAGTAGACAAATTATTGTTTTCATTTGAACAAAAGAATGTGAACAAAAGAATGTGGCAGACAATTGTGCATGGGACGTAGTTGATCAATTATTGATTTCTTTACAGTCATGGAAACTTCTATCACACGTTAACACACGAGTAAATATATATTTTGGTCTTACAGTACGTGCATAGCCCACTTTTAATCCCGATACTATTATTTTTGGTCTTTTTAATTTTCAAAAAAAAAAAGTTCAATTTTAGTCGTTAATAATTTTTGAATTTAGTCCCACGATTTTAAGGTCAAAAGCGAGATCAAAATTAAAATTTACTTAGTTCGGAACCAAAAATGATAGTCTCAGGATCAAAAGCACACTAACACATGTCCTGCGTTATTGAAAGGTTGGCATGTATTATTATTGTAACGATTTAAAAGTCATGTTTAAATTACAAATCAATTCAAAAGTTGTGAATACTATGACAATCGACCTTTTTAACATTTATGACCACATGTTTTCACTCCAAACAAAAATAAAGAAGCAGAAAAAACCTTATTCAACAAACAAGCTAAACAAATATAATATAAGAACCACGTAATGCAATAAAAGATATTGCACTAATAAACCTATAGTAGAAACTATATAATAATCCAGCGATAGCAACAAATATAACAACGTACGTAAAACAGCACAAGCTAAAGCTAAAGAAATTTAATATTCCCTCCGTCCCGATTATATAGTCCTTTTTACTATTTTGAGGTGTCCCAATTATATAGTCCCATTACTATAAATACTATTAATTTTCATATATAGTAATGTACAAATAAACCCTTGTTGAATCTTGGAAATTAAAAAAATAACAATTTAAATGTTGAAAGTCATAAATATTCAATGAGGGTGTTATTGGAAGTTTAGCTTTAATATCTTGTTTTCATAAATATTTTTAATCTACGTGCGAGGAAAAATAGGACTATATAATTGGGACGGAGGGAGTATATTTTATTTACTAATTAATTACAATCAGACATAATAAAATCAATTCATAAATGTTAGTTTCATTTATATCTTATTTATTGTGGATACTAACCAAATGAATGACAATATTCATTCTATGTAGAATTTTAATTAAATATTTTTTAGCCATCCCACTAACTATTTTTCTACATTTATGACTTCATTCATTATTTTTAAATAAATATATAACTATTTGTTATTTAATAATATTGTCTATATAATGCATGCATTTACAGGTTGAAAACTAACAAATTGACAATACTTTTATTAACTTTTTTTTATATAAAATTAACTAAAAAATACATCGATTTTTAAATAAACCGTTTTTTATATAAAATTAACTAAAAAATACAACTGTTTTTAAATAAACCGTTGTTGTTTTATAAAATTAACTAAAAAATACAAAGGTTTTTAAATAAATCGTTGGTTTTTATAAAATTAACTAAACAAGACAATGGTTTACAAGAAAAACTATCGTGCAAGTACTAATTTTACAACAGTTGAATTAAAAAACGTTGTTGATTTCCGAACACTAGATTTAAAAACACAACGGTTTAGTTATAAACCATTGTTAAATTACAGAATAGACAACGCAGGATTATTTCAGAACGGTTATGAACCCTTGTCTTCTATACAACGACAACGGTTAAAGACCGTTGTAAATTACCTACACAAAAGACAATACCACTATAGACAACGGTTATTTGAGCTGATTTACAACCGTAGATACCCGTTGTCTATTGATGCATTTGTAGTAGTGGTTCATAAATTTTAAAACTTCCAAAATTTGTCCTCCATGTCATTAACATAAGCAAAATTATGTGTTGGGCAAATCTATTAATGTATGATATATATACACATATATAACATAAAGGAGCGGAACCATAAATTTTTGAGGGGGAGGCCGGGGAAATTATTCTTCACTAATATTTCTATATAATTTTTTTTTATTTTTTTTATTTGGTTTGGGGAGGGCCAAGGCACCAACTGGCTCCCCAGTGATTGTATTATATTGGCCAAACCATGATTTATATTCCAAACTATTTTCATTTTCTCAAATTTATGCTAAACTAATATTTTTATCAATTAAATACTTAAACTATTAAAAAACTAATCAAATCTATCCTCAGATATATTTTTAGGCAAAAAATTAGCTAACTTTTCGTCTTAATATTTTGGTCAACTTCTATATGTGTATGTTATATATACACATATATATACTTGCTTCCCCAGTGATTGTATTATATTCGCTAAAACATCATTTATATTCCAAACTATTTTTTTAAAAATTTATCCCAAACTAACATTTTTATCAATTAAGTACCTAAACTATTAAAAAATTAATCAAATCTATTCTCAGATATATTTTTAGGCAAAAAATTACCTAACGTTTCTGCTAAATATTTGGGTCTTCTTCTTATGCTGTAGCCAAATCGATCATATCTATGACATAATATCTTTATTCTAATTTTTTAAACTCTTTTTAAGATCTGATTTTGACCCAAAAATGTATTCGTGGATAGATTTGATTAGTTTTTAATAGTTTATGTATTTAATTGATAAAAGTGTTAGTTTGTGATAGATTTGAAAAAATTGAAATAGTTTGGGATATAAATGATGATTTAGCCTATTATATATACTTATCTGTTTGTTCAACTACCCGTTAATAGTTTGTTTACATCTAAAGTTTCATACTCTATAGTAGCTTTGTTTAGGAGTGACTGATTCTTGATGTTTGCCTACGTTTGTAGTTTTAGTCATCCATCAGGTAGTAGATGTTCGTATTTTGTACAGATTCCCACATCCGAAGTAGAGCAGAAGACATCTTAAAGAGGAATTTCTATCTACTTTGTTTTTTTTTAACTCACTTTATATATTTAGTGAAATTTTTCTTCATGTTGTATTTGTAGCACAACAATTTCCCATCCATACTTTAATTTCCGCTGTATATTAAAAGATCTTGTTTACCCTTCAAAAAAATAAAAAGATCTCATATCTCTCCATATATTTCTCTCGAATTCGCAGTTGTTTTCTGAGGGACTCTCCGGTATTAATATTAATCTAGTTGAAATCATCTATTGCACATTAGGTGTTGCATTCCGTATTGCACACTTGATTTTTTTTATTTATTTTTTCAATTTTTTCTTCGATTTCAATTTCTTATGTTTTAGTTTAATTTCACACTTATTATTTATGATTCATCCTTCCCAAGTAGATCGCATTGTAATTTTTATTATTTAATTTTCATTTTTTAGTTATTAATTGATTATTTAAAAAATTAAATACTAAAAAATTATATTAAACCCTATTTGGGTAGGATGAACCCTAAATAATAAGTGTAAAATTAAACTAAAGTATAATAAATTGAAATCGAAGAAAAAAATTGAACAAAAATTAAAAAAATCAAGTGTGCAATATAGAATGCAACACCGAATGTGCAATAGACGATGTCAAATGATATTAATCACCCAAAATACGCGTGAGTATAAGCTTAGCTTCCAAAATAAGAGTGCTATAATTGTGTAGTTTGTATATGCTAGAAATGAATAGTAAAAATCATAGCATATATATTTTGTTG
Organism: Perilla frutescens; assembly: GCA_026008535.1. NCBI lineage: Eukaryota > Viridiplantae > Streptophyta > Magnoliopsida > Lamiales > Lamiaceae > Perilla > Perilla frutescens. The sequence continues at coordinate 46,119,865 of BRKX01000018.1, forward strand.
TATGGTAGAAGCTAATATATATGTAATCCATCACAGATCTCATCAAAATCAATTCAACAACTCTTATGTTTCTCTGCAACAACTTTTGCTCCCCAAAAATCAGCTCTAAAATAGAAAATTTACAGCACCATATTCACAAACAAATCTCACACAAATCTACAAATATAAAAACGATCCTACAGGAATTAAGTTGTAATATTTAAAACAAACAAACAGTACAGAGATTTAACATAAATGAATTAAATAACTAATAAATGTTTATATATATATATATATTATGAAAAAAATATATATAATCTGCAGACGTACCTTTATTAAAACGGTTGCTTAGAAGGAGAGCTGCCTCGATCAAATGGTCTTCCGCAGTGCAATTTTCATGCTTTATTTATATAGGAAAGTGAAGTGTGTGGCTTACAAATATATATTGGGAATAATTAAATATCTAAAAGTAGAAGAATTATTATTTTTAATCTATCGTAAATATTGCACTTTTTAAAGCTGAACAATTATTGATATAATACTTTTTTTTATCTTTTTGAAATTTCAATTAGAACTTCTTTATCTTTATTATAAAGTTCTTTAATTTGAAACAAATACCTTACCTTACATGCACGTACGTCCAGCATATATGCATACTTCCATATTAAGCATGCATTTAAACATTTATTAGTGTATTAATGTATTCAACTGAACTACATTATTCCTCAACAAAATCTTCTACTACACTTTGTGCAATACCTGGTGCTACACAATTAAATTTACTCATTTCTTTTCGACTTTTTAATTCCATCCATGACACTTGTGCAACTATATTTTCTTGAGGCTGCCATTGAATTTTAATGCATGTTACACTCGGAGATTTGTCAATGCATGTTACACTTGGAGATTTGTCATAGTCAAACACAATGAACACATTGAAAAATAATTCATCACACAAGTAACAACTATGAGTATAATAGAATTACCTAATGAATACTCGAATTCAACTCAGAGTTTATAAGTTCTTTAAAATTCATTCAAGACTGCCACGTCATCATCGTATCGAATACATCACACTGCAGACAACATCCACACAATGTATCTAAGAAGCACACCTCATAACGTCGACTTACATTAATCCAAACAAATCATACATAAAAGCAATAGAAAAAATAGTAAAACTCCATGAAATCAAGCCCTTTCACCGGCTTCCTTTTCTGCATGTCTCCTACATGAGAATAACAATAATTTATTCAAGATTTTTTTTTTATTTGAGTCATGTGAAGAAAATACGTTGAGTTTACATGCTACCAATATTTAAAATTCATTTATCTTATAAGATGAGGGTGCATTAATATTCTATACTGTGGAAGTTTTTGACCTAAAACATTTTTAAAAAATCATAATCAATTTATTAACTTTTAAAGGATACTAGCGGAGATCACGTGCGTTGCACGTAAATTGTATGATTTTTTACTAAAATATGTAAAATTAAAAATTATTTTGAAAGTGTAAAATTTAAGGTTATAAGCTATATTATAATTATAAAATATTAATAAATATCTAATAAATAATTAGAGTAAGGACATATATATTGATAACATTAAAATGAATTCTTTTATCTAAAAATAAAAAAAAATAAGTAATGTATCATTGTGTTAAATTTAATATTGAATATTATATGTATATCTTCTAAAGTACAAATTATATTCTAGATTTACATACAATGTATACATACCATACTATCTTAAAGTTACTTATAAGCATAAATTTTCATTAGTTCATGTAGTTGAAATATTAACCACTATACATTTACAGTATATAAAATAAAAATAATGTATATATATATATATATATATATTTAGTTTTATAAACACTTTATGTGTTCTTTCTAATATTAATTATTGAAAATACTAAAGCTTAAAAATATATTTGTTTTCAATATCTAAGATCTAGACTCATATATTCACGTTATAATAAAATGTATTATATTTATTGTTATCTTTTTTCCTTTTACCTAATCTGGTGATTGTCCTAAATCCTAATAAAATTGAATCGTGAATAAGTCATTTAATTGAATTGAATTGAATTGTTTGTATGAATCTATGAAATCAATAATTTAGATTATTTCTTCCTCTATTATTTATCTTTAGTAGATATAAAATAAAATATTGAATGTGCTACATATCTAGTACGTAGAAGATTGACGTTGTGGTACTCACATTATGATTAAGTTTTTTAATTAATCTTTGTGGAATACAATCTTGCTCATCATTTTAATAAAATTACTCTGTATACTTGAGGATAGCTAATGAGAAGTTGAATAATTGTAATGTAACAAAATAACTATTTGAATGAGAAGTGCAAGAAATATGGTATTTAAAAAAATAAATTATTATATTTGCTCAAATTTGGCAACTAAAGTCTACATTTTTAATTATAATATTTACATGTGCTATTATAAAAGTAGTATTATGCTCTAATATAATAGTGTAATTAAGCTATTTTTTTCCTAGTTAAATTAGTATTAGAAAAATTACCAGTATTCTAAAATGAATTGTTGTATGCATGGTAACTTGTTAGGACCATTTTGAAACAATATGGAGCCTGAGGTGAAATAATGAATATGTTTAGAAGTATTTTTTTTTTTAAAATTGATAAATACACTAATATATTTTAAAGAAATTCATTTATTATTTCTCGTTTTATCAACAATACAACCACTTTTAAATGCTCTAAATCCCAAAGTTTAGACATATTACTCAACTTAAAAACTTACTTCAACAAAAAATAATTGTTATAATCAGTATATCCAATAATATCATATAGGTAACATATGCATTGAGAAATGTTTATTTTAATATAATATCTCAATATATAATTTGTATTTAATTTTATATTCTAGGTTCTATTAACATATACTTTAATAAATGTTTTCAAATGTTAGGTAAATTAGGGTTGAAAAATAATTTGTTGTAGATTAAGAAATGATAAACTTTATTCAGAAATCATAAATTTGATCATTTATATATTTAAAATACTTGACTTTAAAAAAATTGTTAATCGAATGTGGATAATACATATGTTTATTTAGCTAACTATTTTAACGATCATGAGGCCTGATCGATCGACTCGAATAATGCCTCATAGTAGAAACGACATATATAGTGTTATTTCATTTAAAAACCCACACACACACACACCCACACACATATTCTTGATTTACACACACACACATATATATATATATATCTTAATTAAATTATTTGTAATAAAATTTAAATTAATATATTCATTTATGAATAATATTTTTTCCTCCAATTTATATATTTGAATTTAGATTGATGAGTGATTGTGAAGTTTATTTTGATAAAATATGTATTTTTTTTAAAAATAACATTTTTATGGTTTGGAGGACATGACATAATTTTTAAAACTTAATTACTTTGATAATATTAATCAACTTATCTTTAATAAAAATAGATAAGTGGTCAAATAATCAAAAGTATTAATATCTAAGTATTTTTCAAATGTTAGATAATTAGGGTTGATAAATAATTTGTCAGAGATTGAGACATGAAAAACTTTATTCAGAAACCATTTCAAAAAATTTATTAATTAAATGTGGATAATGCATATGTTTATTTAGCTAACTATTTTAATGAAAATCATGAGGCCCGAGGCGATCGACTCGTTTGCCTCATAGTAGGAACGACACAGTGTTATTTCATTTATAGACACACACACACACACACACATTCTTGATTCATACATATCTTAATTAAATTACTTGTAATAAAACTTAAATTAATATGTTCACTTATGAATAATTTTTTTCTCCAATCTATATATTTGAAATTATCCTCTATGATTTGACACTAATATTAAAAAAAATTCTTTAGATTGATGAGTAATAGTGAAGTTTAATTTGATGACATATGTAACTTTTTTTTAGAAATAACATTTTTATGGTTTGGAGGGCATGATATAATTTTTAAAACTTAATTACTTTGATAATATTAATTAACTTATCTTTAATAAAAATAGATAAGTGGCCAAATAAATCAAATCTATTAATATCAATCTAAGAGTTTTTCAAATGTTAGATAAGTAGGGTTAAAAAATAATTTATTAGAGATTAAGACATGATAAACTTTATTCACAAATCATAGATTTGATCATCTATATCTTTAAAATACTTGACTTCAAAGAAATTATTAGTCAAATGTGGATAATACATATGTTTATTTAGCTAACTATTTTAATGAAAATAATGTGGCCTTAGGCGATCGACTCGTTTGTCTCATAGTAGAAACGACATAGTATTATTTCATTTATAGACACACACACACACACACACCAATATTCTTGATTTATATATATCTTAATTAAATTACTTCTAATAAATTCAAATTAATATATTCACTTATGAATAATATTTTTTTCTCTAGTCTCTATATTTTAAATTATCCTCTATGATTTTACATTAATATTAAAAAATTATTTAGATTGACGAGTAATTTTGAAGTTTATTTTGATAAAATATGTAATTTTTTTAGAATAACATTTTTTATGGTTTGGAGGGCATGACATAAATTTTAAAACTTAATTACGTTGATAATATTAATTAAATTATCTTAAATAAAATAGATAAGTGGTCAAAAGAACATTTCATTATATATACTATCTTTAATATAAATAAGTAGGCGATGATAACTTTTTCGGTGCTCGTAAAATTTTACATTTGGTCTTTTACAATGAAATTGTTTCAATTTATGTTCACTATGTAACATTTTTGCTATATTTTTTATCTATTTCAGTTCACTAATATTTGAATTATTGATATCACATGATGTGAATCAGTAATTTATAAGTAAAAAATTTAAATTTTAAGTATATTGAATAAATTATACTTATAATTCCCAGATAATTAAATTATTATACTCGATCAATTTTGAAATTCAACACGATTTTTAAAATATTTTGATAATAATACCTTTTGAATTGTGAAAAATTCGACTACCCTAAATTGTTGCTAAAAAATAAATTAGAACAAGCATTCATTATATAAAAAAAAATAATAAAAATAATCGACATGAATGCATAGGATATGCATTGTATACATATATATATATTAATTAATAATTTATATATCTTATTGGTTTATAAAGATATTAATGAATCACCGAGCATGTTAATTAAAAAATAATATGTAAGTTGAAATTATAAACTTATACATACGTGCACTTATCAAATTAATGCAGCAATCAAAATTATATATGTATTTTAAATATAATATTATGAAAGTCAATAATAATATTTATTAATTGTTACCATATATATGCATATCAAATGAATGATCATTTACATAATATCACGCTAGAAGTTTTATATCTACTACTATATGATAATAAAAAGTTCATGGTGTAGATTTATTATATTACCCTATTGTGCTTCATTTAAATTTATTATAGGGATATATTAGTTAAATTCAATTTTTAAACAAAGATCTTTTTATATATAGTAGTAGATTTATATGGAAACTAATATATTATATTGGATTTTACATTATAAATACATATTATATATTATATTACATAATTATCCTTAAATTAAAGTTGTAGTAGGAATATAATAGGTAAACCAAAATTTGTAAAACATCACACTTTTATAATAGTAGTAGATAATATAACATGGTAGAGAGTCCAATATTTAATTTGTTATTTACATGCAGTACAAATCTCATTGAGGGATGTTGATAGTAATTTGTAATTAATTAGCTACATAAAAATTGTTGGTGTTGATCATATAATATAAAACTGCAAAATATGAAGAAAATATATACAATCAAATAAAGGAAGGGGCTTACCACTTGAAATATAATGGTTGAAGAATTAAGAATTTAGTTCCTCCTCGTCCTCTATTTCATGGACCTCTGCACCACTTTCCTTCTCCTCTTGTTGTTTTGTCTGATTACAATGTTCATTAATGTGAAAATGGATATGATGAGCGAGGATCGGAGAAAACATAATTGTAGGCATCAAATATATTACTATATCTCAAGATTTACTAAGAAAGTTGCAGACACAATGGATTAATTAATGAAGATGAATTAATACTTCCTTGACTCCAACCGATTTGAAAGTTGTAACACCTTCTCATCTCCTTAATAATCTAATAGCTATTATGACAAATTAATTTGTTCTTAATTACCTCAAATTGCTGTTGCACCACGCCATTCAAATCCTTCAAGCCATCAAAATCTTCACTGTTTATTGTGACAACTTCCAATTTTGGTGTAGATAGTGTTCCCAAGGTAAAAGATTTCATACTAGGGCACTCTTTAATTTTCACTTCCCTCAATGAAGGGAACTCAACATCAAATTTCCATTCGCAAAAGCTCACCAATTTGCGTAAATACTCCAACTGAAGCTTCTGCAATTTAGGAAAGAGAAGAGTGGTCTTTTGAGCTGCAACACTGATCGCCAATTTCTCCTCCTCTTTCTCTTCCTCGTCTTCAATCACTTTTACCATCTCATGACATAATTGAATACTTAGTTCTCTGAGGCTGACAAGATTTTCAGCAAATGAAGACATAAATAAACCCATAGTGCCCTTGTACAATGCGATTGCTAACACTTCCAATCTTTTAAAGAGGGATAAATGAATATTTTTGTAATGATACAATGGATTTTCATTCCATATGATTGATAATTGTTTCACGTTGTCGAATGAATCCTGCAATTCAAATGAAATATTTAGTAACTTAGTAATAAATTAAAATATAATCACGAAGAAAGAAAAGGATGGTGACTCATGATTTACTTCAAGAAAATTATTGAGGTCCGTTTCGAAAGATTCAAGATTTGGTGCAGCCAGGAATCCCAACGTGAAATATTTCATATTCGGGCACCCTCCAATTCTCACTTTCCTCAATGAAGGAAACTCGGCATCACATTTCCATTCGCAAATGCTCACCAATTCAAGCTCCTGCAATTTAGGAAATAGAAGACTGGTCCTTTGACCACCACTCGCGGCTCTCTCCTCCTCATCATCTTTAATCACTTGGACCAATTCATCACAAAAACTTATTCTTAATGCTCTGAGACTAACAAGATTTGCAGCGATTGTAGACGAAAATAAACTCATAGTGCCCTTATAAAGATATCTAACTTTTCTAATCCAATAAAGATGGATGCATAAATTTTATGACCACATGAGAATGGATTCCGATCTGTTTCTAATTCCTTGAGGTTTCCGAATGGCACCTGCAATTCAGATAATCTGCTCAGTACCTTCCAGCTAACTTCATAAAATTTAATTACTTAAAATTTTATTTCATTATCCTTAATTATATTGAGTAACTTTTTATGGATAGTATATTAATATAGCATCTCATGCAACTCTAATTTAGGTAGAATCCTTTTTTCATAACACTGCCAATATAATTATTAAGAAATCAATTAAAATGTAAATTGAGTAAAATTATAAATGTGGTACATACCTTTTCTGGTTGGCAAAACAGATGCAAAGAATGACAATCAGCAATATTGTCTGCATTGGTGCTGCCTCTCGAGTTGTTCTCATTACTTGAAACCATACTTCTCATTTTTGGGCATCCATAAATCCACATTCTCGTCAGTAGAGGGAATTCAATTCTTTCAATTCCTTGCCAGAAAGTTGTGAGATTTGGCAGGGATCTTAACACAAAAAACCTCAGTTTTGGGAACATTTTTGTTACTATGGATTTGCTATTGCTTATATTTGGGACTTCTTCTTTGTTCCACAAAAACACTTGTTCCATCATCTGACACTTGTCAACTATAAGAGTTTGGAGCTGTAAAAGACAATCCTTTCCTGCAATTGACAGCTGCCGTAGATTGCGTAGGCGCGGACACTTGTAGATATATATGGAAGAAAGGTGGTGGAAAACTGGATTACTTCTGCTGTTCCACAATTGCTTTAGTTCCGGCAAATCTTCCAGTACTAATTTCTTGAGATTCTGGAAAGAATTGGATGAATTAATTGGACCATCCCATATTTCTTTTAAATCGGGAAGTGAGAAAAGCTTCAGAAACTCCATGGAAGGGAACACAGTTGCCACACCATCATTATGCATTATTGACGATGGTCTTCCAATAATATTCTTCATATTCTCACACTTATGCAGCTCCAGCCACCTAATGTTCTCACTGTTTGCCAAGTAGTCCACATTATTTGCACCATTTCCACTTAAACGTGGACACTCTGTATCTTTTAGAAGCTGCATCTCAATCCAATCTCCTATACAACTTCCTCCCTCCCACTCTAGAGACAATTTTTTGTTAGATGAATAAGAATGGAATTCTGCTAACGAAGAAGTAGATGGATGAATTTCGATGTGAAATCTCTCCAAGTTTGACGAAAGGCGCATCTTATCGGCAACTAATATAGGATCCTCTATCTCAATCTCCAAGCACCTCAAATTAATCAACGACCCCAGCTCTCTTAGCCCTGCATTCTGTCTTTCTTTTCTATCCCATGCTTCCCATTTCCTGAAGCTCTTCTTCATCTTCAACTCCTCCAACCCAACTAGACTTGATATGATTCCTCCACCTATACTTTGAAGACGTTCACACTCTGTAAGATGTAACAATTTCAGGCGATTTAATCTCTTTATCTCTTGTGGTAACTCCTTAATCGACCCACAATAACTACAAATGAGAATCTCAAGATTTACTAACTCTCCAACAACAGATATTGTCTCCAATCCCCTAAATGAATATAACAACAAAGAGTTGAGGTTTTTTAATGACTCTGTTGCGTGTGGCAGTGATGTCAATGATGGGTTACTTTCAATGCACAAGACGCAGAGATTTATAATCCCTTCAAGAAAGCTATTGTCCTGCAATTTGAATTCTTCCTCAATATGTAAATCACCACTCAAGAAGAGAAGACGTAAGTTTGTAGAAAGCTTACTTCTTTCTCCGATCGCGTGTAAGGAAGAAGTCCAAGTGCAATCATTATGACCAATATATCCTTCCTCTTTAGCAATGAATATGCAAACATCACGAACAACATCATGCATTCGAATATAATCTTCATTATGACCATCTAAGGCTGTCAAAATGGACCCAACCCAATGGGTCAGCCCAACCCATCCACAGTTGGGCTGGATTTGGCTTAAAAATGACAGACCCAAAAAATTGGGCAAAAAATGGGTTAGCCCAATGGGTTGTGGGCCATTTGGGTTTCTAGCCTAACTAGCTTAATTAAATCTTCATATCATCAAAACCTATATTCAAGTTATGTTCTTAAAAAAAATATGGAAGTTTCATATTGAAAAACTAGAAAAATGATAAAATAAATGCTGACATTTATCAATAAAAGTAAAATATTAATATTATTAATATTTGTTTAGATAATATTTCTTAATAATAATAATAATAATAATAATAATAATAATAATAATAATAATAATAATAATAATAATAATAAAAGTAGTAGTACCAAAGTAACAAATTGGAAAAAATGAAACGAATGTGGTATTAAAATCAAATTACGAGCTCTCTCTATATATTTATTTATATTTATATTTATATATAAATATATAATAGAAAAGGTCGTAACACATGGGAGTGGGTTCAAATTTGAACGTGCCATCCATACAAATGTTTACTGATTGAATTGATAATTGAAAAAAAGGTCTAATTTAATTTAATTGGTCCCCAAAATAAAGTCTTTTAATTTTTATTACTAATTTTTAAAACCATATTCTAACCAATTTGTTGTATGAAAGAAGTGGGCGACCACATTATGTGTGGCTTCATCTGCCAATATCATTTATTTGAATGTATTTTTCAAAAAATAAAATATACGAAAAATAATAAAAGTTTGAATCATGTACCTACTAACGGAAAAATGACGATATATATGAAATTTCGGTTATTTTCTTTTTCCCTTTTCATAAAATTTACGTACATGCATGTGACGATAATTTAAAAATATGGCACTATATATTTTTCCTTGTGCAATAAAATTTAGTTTGGCTAGGCTTAGAAGTAATATTGATTAAATTGATAAATATCCTACTTGGAGTATCACCATCAAATTTATTTATTTTATATAAGATTATTTTATATAAGTGGTTCAAATTTATAAACCACTTAATTGCGACCATATTGATAAATTAATCAGAATCACAACCAATTAATGAAATCGTGACTAAATTGATAAATTTTTAAAAAATAATATATACATACATATATATATATATATATTTTGATTAAGTGGTGCAAAATACTAAACAAAATGTTTGGCTATTATTTATAAGATTCCGAGCGAGTTGTTTTTGTTTTGCTGGCTTCATGGGCTGCCCATGGGCTAGAAATTCAGCCCACTCATTTTTGGGTTGGGTTGGGTTAGGTCAGATTGTGGTTGTGGCCCATTGGGTTTATGCTGGGCTGGGTTGGGCTTTCATTTTGACACCTCGGGACCATCTAACAACAAAGACCGACTTTTAAGCCTCTTAATCAATGTGCACATCCTATTCCTTGCTTCTTCCATGCCTCCTTCAAATATACCTAACCCAATACAGAAATAAGTCAACTTATCAACAGGAATGTGAACATCTTCACCAAATAAACAACAAAGCAAGAATACGGATTTGGCTTCCTCCGAGTCCAACCTATCGTAACTTATTTTTAGGGGATTATAAACTTCTTTAATAAAATCTGGGATATTAGTTGGATTAGCTTTTCTCAATTGTGTCATTGCATCTTTCCAAATACGCTTATTCTTCTCATCTTTCATTGCCGCACCAACAGTTGTAAGGGCGATTGGCAATCCTCTACACTCTTCTACAACTTGTTTTGCTATAGAATTCAATCAAGTATCATCCACACATGTGCCAGCTCTCCCTCTAAAGAGAAGCCATGCATCTTCTTCAGATAATACTTCCATTCCGAAAACCTTTTCAACATCCATTGCACTCAAAACATCACTATTTCGGGATGTTAGAAGAATTGTGCACCCTTTGGAACCACGAGGTATTCCTAATTCTTCTACCACGAGTCTTTCCCAAACATCATCCAAGACTAGGAGAATTCTCTTTGTGCCTTCAGTTAGTCTTGCATGTAATGCTTCTACTCTATTAGCCATCGAAGCTTCCTCTTTGAGATTCTTCAAACCCAATGGTCCGCCAATCTCAACCTGAATTTTCAATTTGTCTACTGGTTGGCTGACCACTGCCATCACAACTTCTTCAAATACATGCTCCTTCAATACTCTGTTCATGATTATTTTGGCCATGGTAGTCTTTCCTAGACCTCCCATCCCACATATCCCTATCATAGTCACACCTCCATCTCTCAAACTAGTCATGATGTCTTCTTCAATTTGCTTTCTTGACTTGAATTCAAATGTAGTTCCAAACAGAACTGCTTTGGCTGCTGCCGGAGGTCGCGGGTGGGCTATAACATTAAACTTGTACTGGCCTCGAAGCTCATTTATACGATCAGTTGTTTTCTTAGCTCTCTTGCTAAGCGAAAAACGATCTCTAAGCTTCAAACAACCACTTTCTACATTCGGAACTTCATCCAAAATTGTATTCTTTAGGTCTTTGATGTCATTAGAGCTTTTTATCCAAGTCTCAACTTCAGGGACAATAACTTCTATGTTATCTCTTGCTCTATCAACTTGCCCCTGCAGTCCTACTGCCGCATTCTCTAGTTCTTCAGCTTCATGTTTGAGAGTAGCGATGTTGGAAGTGAAGCAACAGAGATAATTGAATTGGTGTATGATTGGTGAACCAATCCATTTCACTAATTCTATAGCTGGTCCAACAAAACTTGCCGCAATTTCTGCCATTTCGTACAACTCTTTTCTGTTTCGAATCAATGAGAAAGTGTTAAACCACTCCTATATGTTACATATACAGAGAAAGTCTTAACAATTTTCTACACTCATGACTCAACTAAAACATTTATAATTATATAGATGGAGATATTTAAAAATAAAAATAAAAATTCACAAGCCTAAACAGTAGTATTACTATTAATTAAAATTTATTCCATTAAGCCAAGAAAACAAGTCGATAATATTCTTAACAAATTGCCACTTGAATCCGATTGATCATACAGGTTTTCGGCCTGTTGCCAAGTCCATATATAGAAGCAGACTAGATATGATCAAAAGTGGAAAAGAAAGAGACATGAATATTAGCATATATTAATCAATTTGAGCAGATCGACAGTTGACAAACAAGAAAAACTGAGTTCTGCCAAGAATAATTGAATGCAACAAAACTAAAAATATCTATATATCTTCAGAAAAATCTATATATATATATAGATATATATATAAATCTATCTCTACTGCTATCATTTTCTCACACAGTACACGCAGTAGCAGGAGGCAAAACAACTAAATAGCTTTTATTAGCAATAATTGTAGAACTAGAACAAGAGTAATTAAGAAATTACAAACATCGATCCTCCATCCTCCAACTATTGGAGGTCAATTATCTATTAAAATTAATTATTAACATGTCGATGTGGATGTAGTACATGTGCAGATAATCGATGAATTAAAATAGGGGAAGTTGTAATAATATTTAAAATAATCAAACATTACAGCTAGCCGAGATTGAACATAAATAATTGATATATATTTATGCAAACTAATTAAACTTCACACACACACACACACACACACACCTTTATTAAAAATTTAAAACGGTTGCTTAGAAGGAGATGTTGGGAATGGCCCATTTGTCCTATTTCTGGCCCAATACTAAACAACCCATCTATCCGGCCCAGCCCCAAACCCTTAACCCTAATTGTCGATCCAACTTCCTAATTAAAACAGCATTAAGGCTGTTGGTATTTCCCTATGCTCTAGAAGCATCTATAATATCACTCATCTCTCTTACTCTCGATACACAAGATCTCACAATCTTATCTCATATTCTCTCTCTCTTTCTGGATCTTCTCACCTCGCTCCCTCGGTTTCTCTGGCCGGAGTTCTGCCAATTGGCTCCTGTTTGGCCGCTGAGTGTTAGGGAGGAGTGTGCTGTGAGAGAGAAAGGAGGAAACCCGCCGCCTCCTCCAAACCCTAGCCTTCACTTCCTCTTCCCCTTTTCCTGGACTGTTCTCCGGTCGCCGGAGAGGGCTGCTGCCGATCCCAATGGGAAAATCTGAGCCGCTGTGCCTTGGGCACCTTTTCCCACACCCGATTGCTCTCTGTCTTTTCTTGTCACTTTCATTCTCTTATCTGCTGTATTATCTCACTTGTCTCTTTGCCTTCTCTGCAGATCTGAAGAGATTAGTGCCTGTGAAGAACCTTGAAGGTTCCCTTGACCTTCATCTCTGAGGCCGAAGTTGCTGCTGCTTGAAGAAACCCTAGAATAGCTTTTGCAGTTTAAACATCTTGTAAACACTTGTAATCTTTCGGTTCTAGCTACTTGAGTAGCTTGTGCTAGGAACCGCTAGAGGTAGGGAAGCAAGCGGTGTAAGCCCTAGCTAGGCGATACCACAACAGTGGTATCAGAGCCTGGTTTAGGCCTAGCCGGGGGAACCCTCCTGTCTCCATTCCTAGCACCCCGCCGCCGGTAAGGGCCGCGCGTACTTCGCCCCCCTCGGGCTCCGATCTAAGGGTAAGTCCGGCTTTCCCCTTCCTGGGAAAGTCGGCTCTGGTATTTTTCCTTAAAACCCTAAAATTTCTCGGTGGTATTTTGTCGATTCTGTGCCTTAATTGCTTCCCCTTATTTGTCTCTGATCTGTTCATTGGCATTCTAAGCCAACCCCTTATCTGTTGCTTACGGTCGGGACCGTCTGGATTCCCTATGGGTCTCCTCAAAGCGGGTTGCCCCGATAGCAAAGATAAGTAAGGACTTTTCAGTGGGTTTTGAGCTTGATTGTTGTATTTCTCTATCTGTTCTTCTTTGTTTGTTTGTTCCTTTTCTTGATTCTGTTGTGGAACCCCTGAGTTGGGTTCCTATTGACTTAGCAATAAGTCTGTGGTGGTGTTTCTTGGCTGAAAAGGTGTTAGGGATTGACCTGAGTGACCCCCTGCGCCACAGATAAATCTGTGTTGCGAGCTGGGATAGCCTCAGCTCTAGATTCCCCAGGTGTTCCTTTTCTGGCCTGTGAAGCTTGTGCTTCCTGGTTGTTGTTGTATTCCTAGGTGTTTGTTTGTGTTCTGGTGATTATTCTGGGAATCTTGAGTGATTCTGTGAAATTTCTGTGTTTTAAGTGAAATTTCTGTGTTAAGCATGAATAATCTAAGTGCTGTCCCGTTTAATGGGAGTGGTGATTTTGGCGATTGGCAGACCAGGGTAGAATGCATTTTGACAAAAGAAAATTTATGGGATGCTATATCTGAAAGAATTGATGAGCATGAAGCTGATAAAAATCTTGCTAAATTAAATGCTGGTGCTAGAGCTACAATTTTGTTAAATCTGAGTAGTGCTATTGTGAGGCAAGTCTCTCATCATAGATGTGCTAAGGATTTATGGGATGCCTTAACTAATCTGTTTATTGCTAAATCTGAAGAACATATGTATTCTTTGCAAAGCCAAATTATGTCTTTTCAAATGGATCCCTCTAAAGATGTTGACACAAATATGCATGAATTCACTAAGCTTTTAAAGGATGTAAAACTTGCTGGAGATGATAAAATTGAAGCTTATGCTCCTCAAATCTTGCTTGGTGCTATTCCTGAAATATATGCTGAAGTTAAATCTGCATTAAAATATGGTGGTTGTAAACTTACCTGTGACATGATTGTGTCTGGGTTAAAGGCAAAAGAAAATGAAATCAACAAATTAAGTTCTAAGCCTCTGCAAAATGAAATCATGTATGTAAATAAAAACTTCAAAAACAGGCCCTATATTGATTTCAACCCAGAGAACCCCAGTGTTTTAAACGCAGAACAGCATAATAGAGAATCTGAACTTGAAGAAAGACATAGGAGGGAATGCAGAATTGATAAATCCAATAACCTTTTCCAGCCCTCCTGCAACAGATTTATTCCTCAAAATCCTCAAAGGCAAAACCATTATCAACCCAGAAACCAACCTTTCAGATCCTCACCTCAAAACTTTCATTCCCAAGATCAAAAGCCTAAGAAAACCTGTTGGAATTGTGGGAAATCTGGTCATTTCTCAAATAGGTGTAAACAGCCTAAGAAGGGGAGGGGCTTTGGGAATAATCATGCTAATCTCACTATGCAGTATAACCCTAAATGCTTTGGGTGTGACAATAATGAGCCTGATTATGAAAGAGGAGAAATGTATATGGTTCACACTACATCTGATTTTCAATTCATAAATCTGTCTAATGCTGTGTCAAATTCCATGCTTGAATCTGAATGGTTAATTGATTCTGGATGCACCTTTCATGTCACCCCACACAAGCACATTTTCTCAAACCTTAATTTGTCTAAGTGTGGATCTGTTGCATTGGCTGATGGCCAACAGTGTGATATTGAAGGAAAAGGTGATATATGCCTGAAATTTGAGAATGATAGCATGATCAATCTGCAAAATGTGAGATATGTGCCAAAATTAAAGTTTAATCTCTTATCTGTCTCAAAATTGGCTGATCAATTGCTTTATGGCTCTGTGAACCAAAAATGTTTCAGTTTTGAAATGAATTCTGTGCACTATTTTGATGCTCCTAGAAAGGGAGATCTGTACTCTGTGCTTGCTAAACCTATGCCTATCTTGTCTACAAACTTGGTCCAATCTGATAAAACTCATCTTTGGCATGCAAGATTAGGTCACATGAGTAACAAGGGTTTAGACATACTGAATAAGGCTGGGGCTTTTAAAAATGACAAAGTATCTTCTATGCCTTTCTGTGAACCTTGCTTGTTGGGAAAACAACACAAATCCCCATTCCCTTTATCTGCTGCATATCCAAAAATGAAATTGAGTTCTCAAATTCTAGAATACTTGCATGCAGATGTTTGGGGACCTTCAAAGGTTCCAACCCATGGTGGTAACATGTTCTTCTTATCTATCATTGATGACTTTTCAAGAAAAACATGGGTTTTCTTAATGAAAAATAAATCTGATGTTTTCATGAAGTTTTCAAAATGGGCTGCTGAAATACAAAATCAAACCAATATGAGAATTAAATACTTAAGAACTGATAATGGTTTGGAATTTTATAATCATGCCATGGATAATCTATGCAGTGAAATGGGAATTAAAAGACACAAATCTGTTCCCTACAACCCCCAGCAGAATGGGGTTGCAGAAAGAATGAATAGAACTCTCCTGGAGAGAGTTAGAAGCCTGCTTGCAGGCTCTGGGCTTGATAAGCCATTCTGGGGTGAAGCTCTAATGACTGCATGTTATCTGATAAATAGATCCCCCTCTGTCCCATTGCTGGGAAAGCAACCTGAGTCTGTGTTTCTTAATAAGCCTGTTTGCATTGATAACTTGAAAGTTTTTGGTTGTTGTGCCTATGTACATCAAAGATTAAGTAAGATTGAACCAAGAGCTAGAAAATGCATCTTTCTTGGCTACCCTGAAGGAGTAAAAGGCTATAGACTGTGGGATAAGACTCTACCTGGCTTTAAAACTTGTATTAGCACAGATGTTACTTTCAATGAGAATGACTTTCCATGTTTGATGAAATCCTCACCTTCTGTTGCTCCTTGTGAGGTGGAGAAACCTTCTGATGTTATCTTTATCCCTAATCTGTCTAAGGTGGAACCTCTTCTCATTGAACATGATTTGCATGATAATATGAACAATCAAGATGATATTAATGCTGATGATTCTGCTTCAAATGCTTCTGATCACATGAATGTTTCTGAATCATCTGAGTCTCTTCATGAACATAATTCTGATCATAATTCTGAGCATAACTCTGAACAAATAAATTTGAATGATTATGTGCTTTCAAGGGATAGAGTTAGAAGGGTAATTAGAGCCCCTTCCAGGTATAATGGATGCAATTTATCATTTTATGCCTTCAATGTGTTTAATAACCTTGAATCAGCTGAGCCTAAAACCTACAAAGCTGCTGTTACTTGTCCTGATTCTGAAAAATGGATTGAGGCCATGAAATGTGAGATGAAATCATTACATGATAATGGAACTTGGATTTTAGTTAAGAAACCTGATGATTGCTCAGTTGTGGAATGTAAGTGGCTCTTCAAGATAAAACATGAAATTAACAATGTTAGATATAAAGCTAGGCTGGTTGCAAAAGGATTCACTCAAAAAGAAGGTGTTGACTATAATGAAATTTTTGCTCCTGTTGTTAAGTTTACCACTGTGAGAATCATGCTTGCATTAACTGCTCATTTTGATTGGGAACTCAAACAAATGGATGTAACAACAGCCTTTTTGCATGGAGAACTTGAAAACAACATCTATATGCAACAACCTGAAGGTTTTATTGATAATAACCATCCTGATCATGTATGCTTATTAAAGAAATCTTTGTATGGTTTGAAACAGTCACCTAGGCAGTGGAACATTAAATTTGATAACTGTATGAAAAGCATGGGCTTCTGCAGAAGCATGTTTGATCACTGTCTTTATTATATGTCATCCCTTGTGCCTATTTTTCTGCTCCTATATGTTGATGACATGTTGCTGATAAGTCCCTGCTTGATGACTGTAAAGAATGTCCAATCTAAACTCTGTGCCAACTTCAATATGAAGGATTTGAGAGATGCAAGGAAAATCTTAGGTATGAACATTGATAGGGATAGAAATAAGCATTCTTTACTGCTGCATCAATCTTCTTATGTTGAACAAATATTGAAAAAATTTGATATGCATGCATGCAAGCCTGTTTCTGTTCCCCTTGCATCTCACATTCAGTTAAGTAAAGATCAATGCCCCAAAAGTGATTTTGAATTAAAAGAAATGGTAAATATTCCCTATGCTAATGCTATTGGATCACTCATGTATCTGATGATAAGCACTAGACCAGATATAGCTTATGCTGTATCTTGCCTAAGCAGATATATGGCCAATCCTGACATGCCCCATTGGGAAGCATTGAAATGGTTGCTAAGATACTTGAAATCCACTGCCTCTTGTGGTTTAACCTTTTCAAAATCTCCTAATGGAGTCAAATGTGTTGGCTATGTGGACTCTAATTATGCAAATGATAGGGATCACAGAAAATCTACAACATCATATGTGTTCACTCTATGTGGTTCTTGTATAAGTTGGAAATCACAATTACAAAGTATTGTTGCCTTGTCCTCCACTGAGGCAGAATACATTGCAGCTACAGAAGCTGTAAAAGAAGCTATATGGCTGAATGGTGTGTTAACTGAAATTAATTTCATTGATGATAAACCCCTACTTTATTCTGACAGCCAATCAGCCATCCAACTTTGTAAAAACCCAGTCTTTCATGATAGAACAAAGCATATTGATGTAAGATATCATTTCATAAGAGACATAGTAGAGAAAGGAGAGGTATTGCTTGATAAGATCCCATCTGAATTTAACCCTGCAGATATGGGCACTAAGTGCCTGCCAGTTGCAAAGCTGGAATCTTGCATGAGGTCCCTCAACATGGACTTTGGTTAATACTTATGGGATCTGTGATGGGATCTCACAGTTGATTCTGTGGTTCTAAGTCCCATCCTTATCTCTGAGGCAGTTGGGGCCTCAAGTTGGTGATTTACCCTAGTACTTTTAGCTAGGTTTTAAACAAGTTCATGAAGGTCAATGATCTTTTGAGACCAGAGACTTGTTAATTGGGTTGGTCTCGCGTGGTAGAGACTGGATTAAATACGCATAGTGTTTAATTCCTCCTTCTCTTAGTGTGACTTTGTGTTACATTCATGAGTAAAAATAAATGGCTATGATGATAATCTCGTGTGTTTCATTTTGGCAGGTCCTCTTCCTTGGTGATGGAAACAGTCCAAAAGGGCCAAGGTGGAAATGTTGGGAATGACCCATTTGTCCTATTTCTGGCCCAATACTAAACAACCCATCTACCCGGCCCAGCCCCAAACCCTTAACCCTAATTGTCGATCCAACTTCCTAATTAAAACAGCATTAAGGCTGTTGGTATTTCCCTATGCTCTAGAAGCATCTATAATATCACTCATCTCTCTCACTCTCGATACACAAGATCTCACAATCTTATCTCATATTCTCTCTCTCTCTTTCTGGATCTTCTCACCTCGCTCCCTCAGTTTCTCTGGCCGGAGTTCTGCCAATCGGCTCCTGTTTGGCCGCTGAGTGTTAGGGATGAGTGTGCTGTGAGAGAGAAAGGAGGAAACCCGCCGCCTCCTCCAAACCCTAGCCTTCACTTCCTCTTCCCCTTTCCCTGGACCGTTCTCCGGTCGCCAGAGAGGGCTGCTGCCGATCCCAGTGGGAAAATCTGAGCCGCTGTGCCTTGGGCACCTTTTCCCAAACCCGATTGCTCTCTGTCTTTTCTTGTCACTTTCATTCTCTTATCTGCTGTATTATCTCACTTGTCTCTTTGCCTTCTCTGCAGATCTGAAGAGATTAGTGCCTGTGAAGAACCTTGAAGGTTCCCTTGACCTTCATCTCTGAGGCCGAAGTTGCTGCTGCTTGAAGAAACCCTAGAATAGCTTTTACAGTTTAAACATCTTGTAAACACTTGTAATCTTTCGGTTCTAGCTACTTGAGTAGCTTGTGCTAGGAACCGCTAGAGGTAGGGAAGCAAGCGGTGTAAGCCCTAATTAGGCGATACCACAACAGGAGAGGTGGCTGATCTGATCTCTAATGGAACTCTGATCAACTATATTCTCTCCCTTCCGCTCTCTGCATTTTCATGGTTTAGTTTTGCAGGAAATTAGTAAAGTAGACAAATTATTGATTTTCAACCTTATGTTATCGTGTTTTCATTTGAGCAAAAGAATGTGGCTGACAATTGAGGGACATAGTTGATCAATTATTGGGGAATTTCCCCAATTATTCATTTCAAGAATTATACTACTTTTCTAATATCTTTATTTTTCTCTTTAAATTATCCGACAGTCATGTATTATTACTATGCATCGGTATATGTGCATTTACAAAATAATTCAATTTTTGAGGTGTTAAGTATGGAGTTTTATTGTGCAACATTAGTGTTTTCAGTTGTAAAAAAATTTAAGAGGTGCCTATTTTCACATAAATTAAATCAAAATATTGAATTATTATTACACCGTTTTAAAAATGGTACAAGCTTTAGCTATGCCTTCTTCTCTCTCTGTCTAACTTATCTCATAGTAGAAGAAACTAATGAGGGAGATGAGTTATGGAGTGAAAAGAACAAATTCCATGATTTAAATAGATCCTAGAAATGAATGCCTAGAGAGAGAAGTACAAAACGCTCATCTATAATTTCATGTAACATTGAAAGTTCTCTTGGTTTTGATTATATTGATTATATGTACGCCTCGATTCAAGAAATCTGAGGCGCTACACAAGATTTAAATAAAGTCTCTAATTTCATACTCCCTCCCTTTCAAAATGTTTGTTGTTTTAGGTTTTTTTTTGTTTCAAAATGTTTGTTGTTTTTACAATTTGACATCCTCTCTCTCAATTTTAACACTCTCAAATCCTACAAGATTTCTTGATTCTAACAAAATGGAGAGAGAAAAATATATGGAGAGAAAAAAATGTTGTAATTTTTTAGGAAAATATAGATGAATTAGATTTTATGGCATATATGAGGGATGGGTATATTTGTCCACAAAATTAATTGTTAATTCTAGATAAAAAAAAAATCTAAAACAACAAACATTTCGAAATGGAGGGAGTATATAACAATTTCAGCTTTAAAAGGAAAAGTTTTGATGATAATTTCCTTACAAATAAAAACATCCGCGGATAATTTGAAAATACATTTTTTTTTCTTGTATTTTGTTCCACTTTGGGTTGCGAGTTAGCTTATAAATAGATATTATTTCCCATATTGTTGTACAAATGTCAATATATCAAGTATATAGATTGCATATATTCTTGTAACAAATTTGTTCTCTAAATGACACATTCTTATCACTATATTTTTTGTCGTACATATAAATATAAAGAACCTAACTATTGAATATATTGAAAAATATAACTAAATTTGCATACAATAATTTATAAATATATGAGAAATTTATTTATCTGTAGTAACATGTAAAATAATTAAGAAATTTATTAATAAAATATAAAAATTATTAAAAGTTTCAATAAATATTACTTAGTGTATATATATGTAATTCTAAGAACAATTTAGAAAAGTTAACAAACATATATTGCTTGTCTCTAGAGATAATATCGTCTACAGTAATACTTCTTAATAAAATAGATGTATCATAGAGATCCTTCACATGAATTGAAACTATTGTGGTAATAAACTTCTTTATGTTTTTATGTCAGCCTATTTTGTCTTTTGAAAAAAATAAGTGGATATATATTTCACTAGGTCTTAACATATATAATAATATTAATTATATTATATTGCCCTCGTCTAGAAGAACATGAACTGCAATATCTTGTTACAATTGTATGTTTGTCATTATTCCCATTTATTTATACATATAATAAGGCAAAATTGCTGGGGCAAAAGCGTAATAAAATAAGTCAGATAAAACTTGATTTAAAGCAATATTTTGGCCAAAAACTTTCGTAAATATATTTTTGTTCTAGCGGTTACATAGCATCTTTAAATCTCATATTTAGGTTCAAGACCTGGTGGTAAGTAGATTTTGCCAATTTAGTTGAAAATTACTTAACACAAAGAATTGAAATTACTTATCGCAAAACTAAACTAAAACATAAAAAATTAAAATTGAAGAAGAATCACAAAATTAAAATTGAAGAAAAATAATAATGATAATACTACAGAAATTGTACACCAAGAAAGTGAGATAAATGATCCCATGCAAGCAGAGTTCATGTTGTTCGAGTGAGTATATACTACTACTTTAATTTTTTTAAATATATAATCTAATTTACAAGTAATTAATATTTTATTTATAATTGATATGGATATTTCATGTTGGGCCTAACTAACTCATAAAATGACTTAAAAGGGAGGGATGTCACCACCTACTTAAATTAAAGTGGGATATGTCATTTTTTCCGACTAATTTGCTATAATTTTAAAATGATAATACAGTCCGTCATTTCTTAGTTCTTAATAATCACAAAATCGAATTGAAAGAGAGAACTTTTTTCTGCGAGCTAATGGAGAAAACACTTTGGATCAACTTGCTTCATTTTCCATCATTTTTTCGGATACTGAATGAAAAAAAAAATACACTTCTTTAATTTTTTATAACAATATTGAGAGGGAAAATTTCATATTATTATTGTATATTTTTTGAAAAATAGAAAAAAATCATATTTAATAAATAGTCTAAAAACACAATCATATAAAATTCAGCACTTGGTGGAATGGAATGGAATTGAATGAAATAGAATATTCGTTCGTACGTTCATTCTCAAATTAACCACAACAAAAGCAAGAAAACGAAGCATTTTACCAACCATGAGACTGATCACTTGAGAGCCTATGCAGATTCATCCAAAATGAAATTTAATTTTCCTATTTCTTAAAGTTGAATAACCACCTGCAAATTCAACTTGATTCAGTTAGAAAATTTAAAACTCGAGATTCCGGATGAATACGGGCATGGAGTCGAGAGGAAAGCTCTCAAACTCGGGAAATTCTATGCTACCGCAGTGTCACAAGGTAGCATAGCTAGAACAACTTCAGTTTTTTCCTTATTAAAGGAACAACCAAAAAGAGCAATCCAATCTCTCATGCAGACATATATAATATTATAAAAATATTCGAGGTTCGTTAATAACAATTATTTTTAATCTTCCTCACGAAACATCCAATAACACATAAAAAATATATGATTAAAAAATAAGTTTTAAACTTTACACATAACTTCAGAGAGCCTCTGAGGCTCTGCATTTGCTGCTTCCTTTTCTGCAGTCTCCTACATGAGAATAACGATAATTTATTCAAGATTTTTTTATTTGAGTCACGTGAAGAAATTACGCTGAATTTACATGCTACCAATATTTAAAATCCATTTGTCTTATAGTTGTGAATTAGAAGTGGGGTTCCGGGAAAGACTTTTTATATGAGTGCATTAATATTCTTTAATGAAAGTTTTTTGCAATAAAACCTTTTCAAATAATGATAATCAATTTATTAACTTTCAAAGGATATACCATAACTTGGTAGGGAGTCCAATATTTAATTTGTTATTTACATGCAGTACAAAGCTCTTTGAGAGATGTTCATAGTAATTAGTAATTAGCTAGCTACATATGTATAATGTATTGTTGGTGTTGATCATTTCATATAAAACTGCAAAAAAATCAAGAAAATATATACAATCACGCTTACCACTTGAAATATAATGGTTGAAGAATTAAGAATTAAGAATTCAGTTCCTCCTACATTTCCTGGACCTCTGCACGAATTTCCTTCGACTCTTGTTGTTTTTTCTGATTACATTCATCAAAGTGAAAATGGATATGATGAGTGAGGATCGGACAAAACATAATTGTAGATATACACCAAACATATGATATATACCTCAAGATTTATTGAGAAAGACACAACTAATTTATCTAATCGTATATTATGACAAATGAGACTCTCAAGATTTTCTAACACACACCATTTGTTGGAGCAAGCACACAAATCTAATTAAGTGAATGAATTTAGAATGTTAGTTGTTCATAATTACCTCAAATTGTTGTCGCACCGCGCCATTCAAATCCTTCAAGCTACCAAAATGTTCATCCTTTATTCTGACAACTTCCAATTTTGGTGTAGTTAGTAGCCCCAAAGTGAAATTTTTCATATAAGGGCAACTCCAAATTTCCACTTCCCTCAATGAAGGGAACTCAAGATCACATTTCCATTTGCAAAAGCTCACCAATTTGCGTAAACTATACATCTCAAGCTTCTGCAATTTAGGAAATAGAAGAGTAGTGGTCCTTTGAACAGCAGCACTGGTTACCAATTTCTCATCCTCTCTCTCTCTCGCTTCCTCGTCTTCAATCACTTTTACCATCTCATTACACAAACTTATACTTAGTTCTCTGAGGCTGACAAAATTTTCAACGGTTGAAATCGTAAATAAACTCGTACTACCCTTATAATTAGAGATTGCTAACACTTCCAATCTTTTAAAGAGGGATATATGAATTTTATAACAATACAATGGATTTTCATTCCATTGGATTGTTAATTGCTTCAAGTTGTGGAATGAAACCTGCAATCCAAATTACGTATTTAGTAACTTTGCATGATAATAAATTAAAATATAATGATGAAGAAAGAAAAGGTTGGTGACTCGTAATTTACTTCAAGATAATTATCGAGGTCTGTTTTGAAAGCTTCGAGATTTGGTGCAGCCAGGAATCCCAACGTGAAATATTTCATATTAGGGCACTCAGAAACATCCACTTTCCTCAGTGAAGGCAACTCGACATCACATTTGCGTTCGCAAAAGCTCACCAATTTGGGTAAATCATGCAAGGTAAGTTCCTGTAAGTTAGGAAATAGAAGAGTCCTTTGACCACCACTCACAGCTTTCTCCTCCTCATCTTTAATCACTTTTACTATTTCATCACAGTTACATATACTTAATTTTATGAGATTGACAAGATTTCCAGCAATTGAAGACGTAAATAAACTCGTACTGCCCCCATACACAGAGTATATTGATAACGTTTCCAGTTGAATAAAGAAGGGTACATGAATTTTATGACCACAGAATGGATTCTGATCCATTTTTAATTGCTTGAGGTTGCCGAATGGCACCTGCAATTCAAATAATATCTACTGATCACTACCTTCCAACTAACTTCAAACTATATAAATTTATCCAAATTTAATGTAACAAAAATAATTCAATTATATATTCGAACAATCCAGTAATGAAAACAAAAATAACACTACCAGTATATATAATTATTGAGAAATGAATTAAATGTGGCACTTACTTTTTGTGGCTGGCAAAAGAGATGCAAAGAATGATGATCATCAATGTCTGCGTTGCTGATGCCTCCAAAGATGTTCTCATTACTTGAAACAATACTTGTCATTTTTGGGCATTTTTCAATGGACATTGTCGTGAGTACAGGGAATTCAATGCCTTCAATTCCTTTACAGAAAGTTGTCAGATTTGGTAGATCACTTAACACAGCCTCCTTCAGTTTTGGGAACATTTTTGTGATATGTCGACCATTGTTTGTATTTTGGTCGTCTTCTTCATTCCACAAAAACACTTGTTCCATCATCTCACAACGGCTGATATCTATGGAAGAAAGGTTGGTAAAAACTGGAACATAATTGCTCTTCCAGAATTGCTTTAGTGCTGGCAAGCTTCGAAGTTGTAATTCCTTGAGATTCTGGAAAGAATTGGACGAAATAGGACAATCCAATATCTGTACTAACTGGGGAAGAGAGAAAAGCTTCAGAAACTCCATGTGTGGAAACACCGTGCCATTATGCATTAATGATGTTCTTCCGATATTCTTCATTGTTTCGCACTCACCCAAATTCAACCACCTTATGTTTTCACTTTTTGCTAAGTCCATATTATTTGCACCATTTCCAGTTAAATGTAGATATTCAGTATCTCTTAGAAGCTGCATCTCAATCCAATCTCCTACACAAGTTCCTCCCTCCCATTGTAGAGATAATTTTTTGTTAGATGAATAAGAACAAAATTCATCTGCCAACAAAAAAGAAGAAGATGGAGGAATTCTGATTTGAAATCTCTCCAACTTTGATGAAAGGCACATGTTTTCCGCAGCTAATGCAGTATTCCTCCAAGCACCTCAAATTAATCAGAGACTCAAGCTCTCTCAGCCCTGCATTCTCTGTTTCTTTTCTACCCCATGCTTCCCATTTGTTGAAGCTCCCTAACATCTTCAACTCCTCCAACCCAACTAGATTTGATATGATACCTGGACCTATTCTTTTGAGATTTTCGCACCCCGTAAGATCTAACAGTTTCAGGAGATTTAATCCCTTTATCTCCTGTGGCAATTCCTCAATCGACCAACAATTACAACAAGTAAGAATCTCTAGATTTACCAACTCTCCAACTACTGAAATTGTCTCCAATCCCGGACAAAAATGGAACACCAAAGTGTTGAGATTTCTTAGTGATTGTGTTGTTTGTGGCAGTGATGGCAATGAGTAATACTGAATGCACAACACCTGGAGATATCCTATCCCTTTTTCAAGAAAGCTAGTATCCAATTTTGATTCTAAATTACCACTAAAGAAGAGAAGACGTAAGTTTGTAGGAAACTTCGGTCTTTCTCCGACTAGCTGCAAAGAAGAAGAAATCCAAGTGCAATCATTGTGAAAAATGTATCCCTCCTGTTTAGCAATGAATATGCAAACATCACGAACTACATCATGTATTCGAACATCATCTTCATCACGCAAACCATCTAACAGCAAAGACCGACTTTTCAGCATCTTAGTCATTGCACAC
This sequence comes from Perilla frutescens, assembly GCA_026008535.1. Taxonomy (NCBI): domain Eukaryota; kingdom Viridiplantae; phylum Streptophyta; class Magnoliopsida; order Lamiales; family Lamiaceae; genus Perilla; species Perilla frutescens. Next base: position 46,146,298 of record BRKX01000018.1, read on the forward strand.
ATCCTATTCCTTGCTTCTTCCAAATTTCTGATGCCTCCTTCAAATATGCATAATCCCATGCAGAAATAGGTCAACTTCTCTACAGGAATATCAGCATTTTCATGAAACAAACAACAGAGCAAGAATACGAATTTGGCATGCTTAGAGCCCAAGGCATCATAACTTAATTTTAGGGGATTGTAAACTTTTGCGATAAAATCTGGGATATCCGGATCACATTGTCTCAATTGACGTAGTGCATCTTTCCAAATAGACGCATTCTTCTCATCTTTTAGCGCCGCACCAACAGTTATAAGAGCAATTGGTAATCCTGCGCACTCTTTCACAACTTGTTTTACTAAAGAATTCAACTGAGTATCATTCACACATGTGCCAGCTCTCTCTCTAAACAGAAACCATGCTTCTTCTTCAAATAAGGCTTTCATTCCAAAAACCTTTTGAACATTCATTGCATTTAAAACATCACTATTTCGAGATGTTAATAGGATTGTGCAGCCTTTGCAACCACAAGGTATTCCTAATTCCTCTAACTCGAGTCTTTCCCAAACATCATCCAAAACTAGCAGAATTCTCTTTGTGCCTGCAGATAGTCTCGAATGTAACTTTTGTACTCTATTAGCGAGCGAAGCATCCTCTTGGAGCTTCTCCAAACCTAATGGTCCACCAATCTCAATCTGAATTTTCAACTTGTCTACTTGTTGGCTGACCACTGCCATCACAACTTCTTCAAATGCATGCTCTTTCAATGCCCGGTTCATGATCATTTTGGCCATGGTAGTCTTTCCAAGACCTCCCATCCCACATATCCCTATCATATTCACATCTCCATCTTTCAAACATGTCATAATGTCTTCTTCAATTCGTTTTCTCGACTCAAATTCATATGTCCTTCCTATTGGAGCTACTCTCATTGCTGTTGGAGGTCCTGGCTGGGATATAGCATCAAACGTGCACTGGCTTCGAAGATTTTTCATACGATCAGTTGTTTTCTTAGCTCTCTTGCTAAGTGAAAAACGAGCTCCAAGCTTCAAACAACCACTTTCTAGATTTGTAACTTCGTTCAAAATTCCATTGATTTCATCTTTCATATCCTTGGAAGTTTTTAACCAAGTATCAACCTCACGGGCAATGATTCGTACATTATCTCTTGCTCTATCAACTTTCCCCTGCAGGTCTCCTGCTGCATCATCAAGTTTTTCGGCTTCGAGTTTCAGACTTGTGATGTTGGCAGTGAAGCAAAAGAGGTAATTGAATTGGCATATGATTGGTTCACCAACCCATTTCATTGCTTCAATAGCTGTTCCAACAAAACTTCCCGCAATTTCTGCCATTTCCTACGTCTTTTTTGTTTCAAATTAATGAGAAAGTGTTAAAACAGCTCTGGAGAAGGTGTGTGTGTATATATATATATATATATATTACATATACAGAGAAAGTCTTAAAAAATTCTACACACAACCAACCAGTAGATTAAACATTTATAATTATATAGATGGAGATATTTAAAAAATAAAAATAAAAATCCACAAGCCCAAACAGTACTATATACAACATCTATGAGGCAATTTGTTTTAACCATCTAAAATTTTAAAAGACTTATTTTAATCACTTATTTTTATATACATTTATTTTAATCACTTTGGACTAAATTATCCTTAATTAAAGAAATAAAAAAATTGAAAACTAAAAAAGAGAATTAAAAAAAAGGAAAAAAATTAAAACAAACCGCTCTCCATCCATCTCTCCTCTCATATTCATCTCCGGCCAAATTTTGAAAAAGTTGCAGGGGCCGACCCGCTCGTGTAGAGGAGAAGAGAGATTCTTTATTTCGATATTTTTTAAAATATTAATTTGATGGTATTATAGTAAATGTGGATAAATTAAATATTTTTAAGAAGACATGACTAAATATATTTATTTTTAAAAATTTTATGTGGCTAGTTAACCATAATTTTTCGTATTGACTCCAACAATTTATTTATTCCATTAATTAAGCCAAGAAAACAAGCTAGTCGATATATATTCTTACCAAATTGCTACTTTAATCCGATCAATCTTACAGATTTTCCTCTTGCCAAGCCGATATATAGATCTGATCAAAAGTGGAAAACAAAGAAAGATGTAAATATTATATACTCCCTCTGCTACGTTTTGATTTTTATTTTAGTTTTTTTTTATTTAGAATTAATAATTATTTTTATTGACTAATATATACATCCCTCGTTTATGAAATAAAATCTTATTCACTGATATTTTTCTAATAATAAAAACAGCATTTTCTCTCTATATATATTTTTATAGTTTAGGATATGATTAAAATTGAGAGAGAAAAATGTGAAAATATATTAAACAACAAACATTTTAACATAAAATAAAAAAGTTAACACAACAATCAAAATAAAACGGATGAAGCAATTAATACGAGCAGACAATTGATAAACAAGAAATACTGAGTTCCTGCCAAAAATATCTATGTTGTCTCAAAAAAGGGCACTTTGGAAAAATCTATATATATGTGTGTGTGTGCGCACACACACACACCCACACACACACACTACCTCAATTTCAAAAAAAAAAAATTGTGTTTAGATTTTACAATAAAAATAAAAAATAAAAAAAATGTGATAAATATACTCTCTCGAAATTAAGATATATTTTTCTAATATATCTTAATTTCTATTTCATTGTAATACTTAGGAGGGGAATTTGGAAAAAAAGAGTATTGTTAAAAATTGAAAAAACATCAAATAATTTGCAACAAAATTAAAACATCAATCTTTCTAATTGATGAATTACAAGTATCACTAGCGTCAACAATTTCTCACACAGTACTACTACACACAGTATCAGGAGGCAAAGCATCTATATATCTTTTTATTAGCAGTAGTTATATATCTAGAACAAGATTAAGAAATCACAAACATATATCCTCTAATTTTTCGAGGCCAATTATCTATAAAAATTAATTATTAATTAACATGTCGATGAGGTGTATATATATATATATATATATATATGCAAACTACGACAACTACACACACGTACCTTTATTAAAATGGTGGCTTAAAAGGAGAGTTGGCTGATCTGATCTGAAATGGATTTCTGATGAACTATATCACTACTGGATATGGTGTTCTTCATTCTTCTCTCTCTGCACCTTTCTTTCTTTATTTATTTTTGGAATATAAAATATTGACATTGACTTTGAACAAAAGGACTGGCTGCTGACAAATGTGGGACATAGTTGATCAATTCTTGATTTCATTAGTCAGACAGTACTTGTCATTCTTCTTCTTTTTTCTCTTTTAATTATCCCACAACCATATATAATTATTACTTGGTTGTACAAAATAATTCAGTTTGGGGGTGTCTAATACGTGATGAGATCATCTATTCTAAATTTGGTGTTTCAATCCATATTATTCGATCGAATTCTCAAGTTTAATGATATCACAAAAATAAAAATTAATTATAACATAATCGATCTAGTCACATTTATCAACAAAAAATTGAAATTTTAAAAATTATATATCATATTTTTAAAATAATTAACCATAATAATTATTTCTTTGAAATTTAAATGCTAAAAAAATAATTACTAACTTTAATTGGGTGGGATGAACCTTAAAAATAATCATAAAATTAAACTAAAACATGATAAATCAAAATTGATGAAAAAATGGAAGAAAACTTCATAAATTTATTCATGGAACATCGGTTGAAACATCAAATTTAAAATAGAGAATCTCACGCATCCAGTCTAATACGGGGTTTTTACTTTTTATATGTGGTTCAACTTCGGTTTTAAATTTCAGTTGTCGAAAATTTTAAGGCTGGCTATTATAATATTTTAAAATTTATATTTAAATGATAAATTCTTTTAAAGATGGTGAATGGTTTCACAATCAACCCTTATAATATTTATGACCAGGATTAATGTTGTTAACCCCAAACAAAAATAGAGAGGCGGTTTTTGCTTATTGATTTAATAAGCTGAACAAATAGTGTAACTACCCACCTAAAATTAAAAAAAAAAAAAACAAAAGTTTAGCCACTAACTTTTAAAACTATTTATTTTATCCACACTTATAAAAATAGCCTTATATTTATATTTTTATAATTGAATAAAAAAATCACTTCTCCTTGTCTTCTCCAAACCCTGTCATTAACCACTTGTCCTGGTAGGGATGACCTAGTGGTGGAGAGGTGTTATTTGGAGACCAAAGGTCAGAAGTTCGAATCTCTTCAATATCACAGATCGGGTGTGTAAGTATAAAAAAAAAATACCACTTATTAAAAATTTTAAAGCAAAATTTGTCAAAAGGAAATTCAAATTTCTCCACCAACAAGGCCATTGTCGATTTCTGTAAAAGAGAAATAAAATTGGGATAAGGTCCAATTTGGTTCTATAACTATACCTGAAATCTCAGTTTGGTCCCGAAACAAAATTTTAGCCCAAATCGATCCCTCAACTTTTTAAAATGTATCATATTAATACCTCAACTTTTTAAAATGTATCATATTAATCCCTAAACTAATTACCGTTAATGTCCGTCAGTAACGGTGTTAAACTAAGGGAAAAAAAAGTCCAAGTTGGTCCTATAACTATACACGAAATCTCAATTTAGTCCTGAAATAAATTTTTTGCTCAAATTGGACCCATTTTTTTTTTATTAAACCCTAATTAGATTAATTCGAGACCAATACCAAGCGACATATACAATTTATGTATCCGAAAGTTTTAACATCCTTTTCAATAGTCTCAGTCAAAATTTAATAATTTTATAAACCAATAGTAAGTTGTGGAACTATCTCATCTACATAATGAAATTTTGATGATATATAATTATAAGCCAAGACAAAAAAAAAATGTATGTAATATTATTATTTCATGATTAGTAAAGCGAAAACGAGACTAAAATATTCCACATTGAACAATTAAATTTTGGGTTAAAATTTTAAATAGGGATCAAACTGAGATTTCGAGTATAGTTGTAGGACCAACTTGGACTTTTTCCCTAAAATTAACATCGTTAGTGACGGATGTTAACGGAAATTAGTTTAGGGATTAACATGATACATTTTAAAAAGTTGAGGGATCAATTTGGGCCAAAATTTTGTTTGAGGACCAAACTGAGATTTAAGGTATAGTTGTAGGACCAAATTGGACCTTATCCCAATAAAATTTTCTCCACAACCAGTCGACCTCTTTGCAAGATTTTAAAATTTTAGGCAAAAGTTATCCTCCAATCCGTACACTTCTGCAAATTGAAGTGAATGAATTCAAATTTCTCCCACGACCCAACCCTTAACCTTTGCAAATTTAAAATTTCTCCCCAAACCCATCGACCTCTTCAAATACGCGAAAACTGCTGCGCATAAGATGCATGGGTCGGCCCATCAGACGGACATGATCCGCACCGATCTAACCCGTCCCATGACCCGGTATATAAATAGAATTTCTGCTCCAGTTCTCTAATTCCACACCCCCTTTCTGCCTACTGCAAACCCTGGCCGCCCCATCTCCTCTACCATTCTTCACCCCCGACTGCAAACCATAGCCGCCTCATCTCCACTTTGATTCTTCACACCCGACTGCAAACCCTAGCCGCCTCATCTTCACCCGTCTCTCTAACGCTATTCGTTGGTTTGTGTCTCTCTCTTCTGACGTCTATCTCTCCCAGAGATCGGTGGTTTGTGTCTCATGCTCCCGGCGCCTCTTTCTCTCTCGGCGAAATATGTAAGTTCAAGACAGCCTATTTTGTATTTTTCATTGATGCTTATCAAATTCGGTAGTGTGATTTTGTGCTTGTTAAATTGTACAATAAGTCGTTTTATTTCCCCTTATCAGATTCATCAATTTTGGATTTTGTAAGTTAGAGTAGAATATTTAATTAAATTTTGAGGGGAAAACTTATGTGGAAATATTTGTTTCCCTTTCGAGAAAAATATGGATGAATTATTCTTTGTATGTGTCATTTTTATTACTTTATGGGTTCCCTTTTTTTAGATCCCTTCTTAATAATATATAAGTAACATATTTAATGCTTATATACCTTGTTCGGTAATTGAAGTGGATTGAAGTGGGTTTTATTTTTTTGCTGGTATTTGGATTTGTGAATGATTTGGGGATTCTGTGATGTTATGATTTGAATTTTATTTGAAATAGAAAATTAAAATAAATTTGAAATAAGTATTAAGTTGCAACTGATTTTGTATTTGATGTGATTTTTATGTGATTTTTTTGTGTTTCTATATATTTTTTACTTATATGTATGCTAGGAAATATATTTAATCTTAATATGTCTTTATTGTATTTGATTGTTCATATATATTGCATATCTATTTAAATTTGAGTAGTATGAATTTTTAGCTATTTGCCATTTTTATTTGTAAAGAAGTATCTGTGTTTATTATGTTAAGTATCAGTTAAGATGATAATTAGTATCAATTGATGTAGAAATATATATCAGATTGTGCAGTGATATGTTTAAATACCTTAATGGTTCAGTTATATATTCATATTTTAGTCTTTTGTATTATTTTTTGTTTTTGTATTAATTCAAGTTTCAGTTATGACCATTTGTATATAGAGTATCAATATTACTGATGATTAATACCAGATGAGATTCTTGTGAGTATCTGAATTTTAGGGCAATTTTTTTTTTTGTGCATTTTGACTTTTGAGTATTGAATATGGCATTTGAATCTGAGTGGTACCATTTGATGTATTTGTTTTGACTGATTAATGTGAAATGGTATATAATTATTATGAATTGTCATGCTAAGTATCATTTACAATGCTTATTAGTATCAATAGGAATCAGAAGCATGTATCAAAATTTCCATAGTTTTTGTTTGATATATGTTTTGTTAGATGTTATGTTTATATCTTTAGAATTCAGTCTAGCATGTTTTGCCTCTTCCATTGTTTAAATGTGTGTGCATTTTCATTTTTTTGTATGGAGTATCAATTTTCATAATGATTAGTACCAAATGAAATGCTTATAAGTATCAGAGTTAGGTCAGATTTTGTTTTATGTTTTTATGTGTATGCATTTTCATTTTTTTTATATGGAGTACCAATTTTCATGCTGATTAGTACCAAATGAGATGCTTATAAGTATCAGAGTTAGGTCAGATTTTGTTTTATGTTTTTATGTGTGTGCATTTTCATTTTTTTTGTATGGAGTATCAATTTTCATGCTGATTAGTACCAAATGAGATATTTTTATTTGTTGATTTTTACAATGCACTGCTGACTTGAGTTTAATAGTCATTATATCTTGAGCATCGTTGCATATATTTTTCTTTTCTATTTTCCTATTAGTTTTTGGGGGAAGGGGTGTGGATTTATTTAGAGGTCATTGCATTGAAGCTTCCAGATGTGTTGTTTGTCTAGCACTAAGTGAAAGATTGGCAGGTTGTGATGACTGCATGTGTGAAATACTTTTCGTTCACCTTAGATCATCTGATGCGGGTGATTTGTTTCCTTGCTACGGTGAAAAAATGCAGAAATTTCTTCTGAGATCAAACTCATAAAATGCAGAAGATATTCTATCTATTTTATTTAAATATAATACAGATCCTTTGCATGACAGAAAATGTGGAAGTTAAAGTTAAACTGATAATTGTGTTGATAAATTTTCTTCATACATCATTCAATGATGATGTAACTGATTAAACAATGTGTAGAGTATTAGAGATAGTTTTTTTGCTTTCAGTTTGTATTCCCCTAATTGATTTTCTAACTTCATTTTGTTAGTTTTGCAGTCCGTTGGTCGAAGAAAGCTTCGAACCATGTATTGTGCCCGTATCGCCCTTGCAACAACGAATGATTTAAGATTTGAAGTTTATAAGTTGGTGCTTGCATTGATGAACAGGAGGAAGAAGTGATTGAGAATTTTGTATCTATTTGTTGGATACATGTGGTGTTATGGCTGGATATTTGAACAACACTTTGGTATATTTTGATTTGGTGGTTTGGATTTGTTAGATATGTGGAGTTTATTATGGTTGAAACATGAAGTTGTTTATAATGTTGGAGATGATTGGATGAGGTAAAATACTGTTCTTATGTTATTTTGTGGTATGTATGATGGTGAATCGATGTTTTGGATTATTTATTTTGAATCAATGAAATGGTGGTTGGTATTATTTTATTTTAAATTTTGCATTATTTAAGATGTTATTTTGTGGAATAAATTTTGTATAAAGTATAGAAGTTTATGTTGAATTTTGTCCTTTTAATAACTAGCATAACCTATATTGAGCAAGACCCATATTTATTTTCAAAGACAATCGTAATATCATTTGTTAACTTATATAGTATCAAATGTAGGGGTGAGCAAAACCGATCTAAAACCGAAAAACCGAACCGAACCGTCTAGTTGGATTCGGTTCGGTGCAATTTATATAACAATCGGTTCGGTTTCGGTTTTAAAATATATGACCGATTTTTTATCGGTTTGGTTTCGGTTTTGAGTCCAAAATAACCGAAGAAAACCGAACCGACCGATTAATAGGGTTATTTTAATTAAAAAACATATATCCTCATTTACATTAATAATAATTCAGAAGTCTGAAATACCGACGCCTCTCAGTCTCTCAAATCCCTAAATCGATCGCTTCTCTCCACTCTCCAGCGCGGAGCACCGCATCTCCGAGTCTCCGACGCTCGTAGCTCCGAGCCTCCGACGTCTTCCAATCTCTTCTTCGGCAGTCGTTCATTTCAAAAAGGTAAGATTAGTGACTAGTGAGAAAGAAAGAGAGAGAATGAGAAATTAAGAACCCATCTTTGTCAGTTTTAGTCGATTCTGTGAGGTGACTGCTTTTTTGGTTATAATATTTCTGCAATTGCTTCTTTTACTTCAAGATTCAAGAACCCATTTTTTTTATTACTTATTTTGGTTTTGGCTATGTACTTCGTTTTTTCATGGACGTCTAGCTTCTATTAATTTGTATTTTGTACAATATTTTTCACGCGCATCGAAACTGTTTGCTGTTTCTGGTTGGGCTATAGGTTTTTATTAGCTCCATGAGGCAAGTAATACTTATGGTTTTGTTATGTTATAATAAAATAGTTGTTGAGATAGCCAAACTAATTTTTATTTGAATCTGCTATGTGGAGTATACATTATATACGATGTTGCCTACTTTAATTATGTATAATTGATAGTGGATGTTGTAACTTGTAATTGATAGTCGTTTATGGTTTTGTTATGTTATAATAAAATAGTTATTTTGTTTTTAATTATGTATAATTGATAGTAGATGTTGTAAGGCTGGCATGCAACTAAAATCTGTGCAGCAAATTTTGTGGGTTCTAGTTAGCTCTAGTGTGGCATTAGTTTCCTTAAAATATTGTGTTAGAAAAGGATAAATTAAAGAATTTCCTCAAAAAATTATGATATGTCGGCTCCTAGCTATGGTTAATCATTGACATCTAGCCAAAGATGTATTAAACAGCTTTGGATTATTGTTTGCATGTTCTATTTTTGTAACGCCCCAAACTACTCCGTTTGGCCACGTCACTTAACATACTTATAACGTCCCAAACTACTCCGTTTGGCCACGTCACTTAACAATAATTCATTTACATGCATTTTCATTCTCATTATAAATTGAGTGGAAGCTAAGGTCAAATAGCATAATGAGTTATAACATCATAATTTCGAATATAAATTTTTCTTCCACAATTATAACATGCAACCTATCATAATCTACCATGTCACAAAGCATCGTATTTAACGGGAGCATAGAATAAACCCATCCACATCATTCATACAATCATCTAACCTATCGGGCTCATAGGTCTTAGACGACCCGCCCGTCTAGCACCCTAAATTAACAAACATAGCATAGGAATTCATTGGCTTATATTTACACATCATAGGCTCCTAGGTCAATTGACCCACCTTTAAAACATTGACATGTTATATCAAGTTAAACATAGCATAACCACAAAAGATCGGGCTATTGCCATCCCCAATAATCGTTGTTCATAAAACAGAAAGAATGATCAATGTAATAATACTAATAATATGCATATTCAAGAGCAAGCAAAATTAAACACAAGCTTGTGGGGCTCTCTTGTGTTCACAACACTCCTACTCCAGCCTTGACTCCTCAACCTGAAAATTCATTGAATGAATGTGGTGAGTATTTAACAATATACTCAGTGGGGAACACTGTAAACAGTTATAGCTAATTGCACAAGTGAAAATATAACATATGGACTTTTCTTTACTTTGTGGAGACTAGTCTCAACCTCGTAGGGTCTAAACATCATGATGCCCCCGTTAATGAACATCTTTGGCCCTGTAGGGATGCCCGCAGACATACTACCCCCTAGGGAGGACATTAACAGGTCTATGTTCGATCCCAAAGGATCTCTACCCCGAAGGGTCTCTTTGTCGAGCCCGAAGGATCTCTTTCATTCACCGGTCCAAAGACCCTTCATACATATACAATCAAAGCACAACAATAACTATAACCTTAAACGTGTTCACAGTTTAGAGTTACCCCACCTCATGAGACGCTTTCATAATTTCTCAACCTTTGAAATACTTCTTGGCCGTGCACAAGTTGTCCTCCTCGAGCCCCAATACGTCGCCTAGCACCTTTAAATCCCCCTTTTCATTTTAGATGTCGAGTTATACAATTAAATCATAGTTTAGACCAAACTCATGATATACCTTGCTTTAAAGTCTTCAAACATATTCCCCATACACAATCATGGATAAACAAGCTCATACTGTGATTTTGGACTCAAAATACACATTAAAACTCTTTGAAACATTTAATCGAACACGTTACGTGCACCCATTTAAACCACATGCTCAAGACTCATTTTAAATCCTTTAGACCCAACATTTCAAATACAAACACCTTCATCCTATGACTCTAACATACATGAAAATCAACCCCAAGCAACCATCACAATACCTCCATATGATTATCAACAAAACAAAGGGAAATTAGGGCAAAGATCCAAACCCTAGCAACAATGAACCATAGGAATTCGTTATAACTTCACATATAGCCTCAAGGAGGTAAATAAACCATATGTTTGAGATGTCAAAGTAAGAGGATCAATAAAAGTGAAAACCCTAATTTTTGAGTATGAACCCTAGTTTCCAATCAACATGAAAATGGTGTTTTAATCACCAAGGTGAAGAGGGTATGAAGTTACCTTGGTTGATGGAGGATGATGAAAGGATCCACTCAAAACTTGAAGAATTCTCTTGAGAGATATGGTGGAAGAATCCCCAAAAGAGAGAAGAAATGAAGATGAAATGAATAAGTGGGGTATTTATAGGTAGAAATCTGGCCCAGCCCGCGCGACCGCGCGCCTCCCACGACCGCGCGAGGGGGCTCTCGGCCCAGGCTCCCCGCGAGCGTGCGCCTTGCCCATGCCCCGCGGGCGCGCAGCCTCCCGCGGCCGTGAGCGCGCGCCTTGCCCATGCCCCGCGGGCGCGCAGCCTCCCGCGGCCGCGCACGGCCCCGCGGGCGCGCACCACCCCGTGGCGCGCGGCGTGCCCCATTCAACCCCTGATTCTATTTCGACTCCCGAACATTTTTCAACTCCATTTAACACGGCTTAGATTTTCGAAACCCCCGATCAACTCAGCGTTAGGGTGTTCAAGTTATGGCAAACACACTATTAAATACAAGCACATTCATTCATTTTTATATAACTCAACACTTTAGTATTAAATTCAAACTGTGTTATACACTCGGTATAACATCACTATGCTATGACGTATCGGCTCGAGTGAGACAACCTGCAACAAAACAACGGCATAACATACAAACCTACTCACATGATTAATATTCAACAATATTAATTCAAATTCATTTTCCAAAATTATAATTCATAATTTAGAAAAAGGGACGGGGTATCACAATTTTTGAACTACTTCTTTATGAATTTTTTGGACTGAAATTGAATTGATTTTATTGTTTGCATGCTCTATTTTTGAACTACTTTCTTTATGTCTTTTCTTTTTCTTTTTCTTTTTTCTTGGTATAGTTGCCTTGTTTATATCACTAGTAATAGTAATTTATAGAAGAAAAGTGGTTCTGTGCTCTACTTTATTTATGAGAATATGAGATCACTTATCTTTCTCAAAGTCAATCAATTATAAATATTGTTAATTTGTTATAATTAGTTAATTTATCTTATCTATGCTATGCTCTATTTGTAGGTTATCTAGTTGCAGATGGAAAACTCCACCGAGAATGACTTGGAAATGGCACCACCGGCACCGAGCCAACAAGATTCTACAACAACTACAAGTGCTAAGGCTAAGAGGAAAAATGTTATAACTCTAAGAGAGAGAGTGTGGGACCACTTCACTGCATTTTTCGATGAAGAAGGGGCAAGGAAGGGAAAATGCAATTATTGTGGTAAGATTTACTGTTGTGATTCAAGGAAAAAATGGAACTAGCTCAATCAATAGTCACATGGACTCATGTCTTCAAAATCTAGCCCATTCCCATTTGAAACAATCTCAATTATCTTTACAACCTCAAACTGATGGAAATGAGTCTATAGGTGTTGGTAGTCTAACTACTTGGAAGTTTGATCAAGAGTTATGTAGGAAAAAACTAGCTCAAATGATCATTATAGATGAACAACCATTTTCTGTTGTGGAGGGTGGAGGGTTTAGGGACTTTGTGACTCACTTGCAACCCAAATTCAAAATTCCATCACGTTGGACAATTTCTAGGGATTGTGCTGCTTTGTTTTTTGATGAAAAGAAGAAATTGGTTGAGTATTTCAAAACATCGGGTCAAACAGTTTGTATTACTACAGATACTTGGACTTCTATTCAGCAATTGGATTATATGTGTGTCACTGCCCACTTCATTGATAATGATTGGAATCTTCATAAAAAGATTATCAATTTTTGTACAATTGAAAGTCATCGGGGTGAGGATTTGGGTTAACAACTAGATAGTTGTATCCGTGAGTGGGGGATTGCAAAGGTATTTACTATCACTGTAGACAATGCTAGATCAAATGACACACATCTTTCCTACTTAAAAGGAAAACTTAATTCTCGGGGTTCTTCTTTTTGTAAGGGAAATTATCTGCATATGAGGTGCATTGCTCATATTCCTGCTTTAGTTGTTAAGGATGGATTGAAAGAAGTAAATGTGTCGGTTGATAGGATTAGAGAAGCGGTCAAGTATATTAGACAAACCCCTGGTAGATTGAGAAGGTTTAGAGATTGTTGTGTGACTGAATCTATTGAGTGCAAGAAGATGTTGTGTCTTGATGTTGTTAATAGATGGAATTCCACTTATTTGATGTTGAGTATTGCTCATCAATATGAGAAGGCATTTGAACGATTTGAACTTGAAGATCCGTATTTTAAGCTTGATCTTGAAGATGGTCCTCCTACAATTTTAGATTGGGAGAATGCTAAGAGGATGATTGATCTCTTAAAAATTTTCTACACTCTCACTCTTAAGATTTCAGGCTCATTATATGTTACATCTAATGATTGTTATCAAGAAATAAGCACTTTGAGTTGTTTGTTGAATGCGTGGATGAAAAGTGCTTCTTTAGATGTTAGACGAATGGGCACGAGCATGAAGGTAAAATTTGACAAATATTAGGGAGATGCAAAGAAGATGAACAAACGTCTAGATGTGGGAGTGGTCTTGGATCCACGTTACAAGTTTGAGTTTGTTGAATATGCACTTATTGAAGAGCATGGAGAAAGTCTTGGGTTGGAACTTGCTAAGGGTGTTAAGGATGCCATAAGTGAGTTGTTTGAGGAGTATAAAAATGCATCTCAACCTCAAAGTCAAAGTGGAGCAAATCAAGAGCAAGTTGAACCTTCTACTTCTAGTGATGTTTCCGGTATAACGGTTGAAAGCATGGGTGAAAGGTTTTACAAGCGCAAGAAGGAAAGTGGAGTTTTGAATCGAAGTGAATTGGAAATCTATCTTGATAATAATGATGTTATTAAGGAAAAGACAAACTTTAATGTCTTGTTGTGGTGGAAGGTTAACCAACCTCGATTGCCCATTCTTTCTCGTCTTGCTCGAGATGTCTTGTCGGTGCCGGTTTCTACCGTTGCATCGGAATCGGCCTTTAGCACAAGCAAAAGAGTTCTTGATCCATATAGGAGTTCTTTAACTCCTAAAATGGTTGAGTGTCTTGTATGTGCCCAAGATTGGTTGATGAGGTCAAAAAAATACATGACAATTGAAGAGGACTTGGAAAATATTCAAAAATATGAAGAAGGTAATCTAATTGTTGTTTACTTTTTTAATTATTATTCTCTTTTTTTAATAATTGTTTACTACTTTACTTTATTATTCTTTTTTTTTTGTAGGCATGACAAATGTTGGTGGCACAAGTGAAGCTTAAGAGTTAAAGAGGACTTGGATTTTGGACTTTGGAGTGTTTGTTTTGAATATTTACCATTTGGAGTTTGGACTTTGTTTATTTTATTATTTGAGTGTTTGTTTTGAACATTTGGAGTTTAGACTTTGTTTATCTTATGATTTGATGACATTGTTTTGGTTTGTTTATCATGTAATTTAATTTTAAGACTTGGTTTGATGCTTGTTGAGTAGAATTAGTGATTTGCAAAAAAAAAATAGATTTTATCGGTTTGGGCCGCACCGACCGAACCGAACCGGTTTAATCGATTTCGGTTCGGTCGAAAGATGTAATCGGTTCGGTTTCGGTCCCAAAAAAATGAATTCGGTTTTATCGGTTTTGGTATTTCGGTTCGGTCCGGTTCGGTCCGGACCGTTTGCTCAGGCCTTATCAAATGTTCAATAAAAAAGTAATCATTTATTCCATGTTAAGGTATAATTTGATATACGTATTCTGATTTTAAGGAAAGATAAATTTGTTTTCAGAAATGATATTAGTATCATTTGTGTAGTTATAAAGTATCACATTTAAAACAAAGTAACATTACATCCTACAGAGTATCATTTATTCAGCGTAAATGTATCAATTGAAAAACAAATACGTATCGTTTAAGAGTCAAATGTAATATCAGTTTAAAAAGTAACTTAATATGCCAACATGTGTATTTTTGTGCATGATTTCCAATTCAAGAGTTAATTCACTCTTTTAGCTGCTATAAAACATGGACAACATTTTTCATCACAACTCAAAATAAATCAAAATAAAAATCAGTGTTTGAAAATTTCTAATAAAGTTACATTGTTTGGCCATTTTTTACATAAAAAAGCAACTTGAACAATCAGTAAGAGTCAACAAACTAAGAAATCATGCATAAATGAATGTTTAAGAAATGAAATTACATCATAATATAATTCCAAAATGATAAATTTCTTACATAATAAAATGTCATCAACATTTTGATTCAAATTAAATTCTTAAAACATCCCAAGATAAATTTAAAAAATGAGAAATCTTCAATCTAAGAATCTACAAAGTAAATTTAAGAAGTGAGTCAGTTAGATAGAAAATGTACCATTTAATAAGCATGAAAGTATCAATTGTGCTGAAGATAGGTATCAACCTGATATCCATCTAAAACAAACGAGGGTTGAGAGTTTTGGAACCAAACTCACTCAACTGAGTTGAGCCAAACTAATAAATCATGCAAAACCCCCAATCAGAAAGTGCACATTCTCAGGTTAGGCCTGTTTATACATAGAGACATCTTGATTTTCACCATAACGATCAAATATAGAATGCAAGGTACATTCGGTAGTGTCTCATTTCAGCCATATCCTCGAGCTGAAAAAGAGTTTCCACCCACATTCTAAATCACCTCCTACGAGATCAACAAAACAAATGGAAAAATCATTCATTAACAATCATTCTTCATCTTAGTACTGTATTCTAAGATAAGGGGCATCTCGAATCTAGAATCCAAAATAAAGCTCAAACTATACCATTCACAACTGTTTATCCACAATTATTTCTCTCAACACTTCCAAATCCCCAACATCAAACTCATTTTCTTTAGAAACTAAATAAAAAGGGCAAAAAAAATCAGATTGAGAGAATTCAAACCTGACTAAAATTCTTCTTCAACAAACCAGCAAGCAACGCCCGGTTCTGTGCATCTTGCCACAACCTGGGATAACAAAAAAAAAATCCCAAAGGATAAATTCGAGCACTAAATTAAATAACACAACGTAAAAAGAATAAAAAAAATATTAGCAAATGAAGCATGCGGATAAATATACAAGTCCATTAACAGCTGAATTATCAAAGCAAATCGAGAGAAATACCCGGTCTCTAATGAAAGAATTGGCGGCTAGGCGGAGGGCAGAGTTGGTTTGGCGATGAGAGATATGCCGACAATTTTGGCGGCGGCGATTGCAGGGAGCGATGGAGAATCGGGCGCAAAGTGGAGTTCCATTGATCGGGTAGTCGAAGTTGAACGGCCGCTGCTATCGAAATGAATTTGCTAACAAAATTGAACTAATTAAATCACACACTCATATAACCATAATGTAGAGAAATATATAGTCAACTTACGCGTAGGAGAACTCCTCTTGATCACATCAGACTCCATCTTGTTGCACTCTGCCACACATTCATGTATATTTTTTAAGACCGTAAATATATACATATTTGCATTACCTATCAACGAATATATAAATATTAAAACTCAGCTTCACAAAAACAAATTGAGAAATGGCCTGATGATTATTAAAACATATGCGCAAAACCAAGTAAAAAATGAAAATTTCATTGGGTAAATTCATCAAACAAGTGGCGGGCAAGGATTTGCAACTCAAATACAAAGTTTGCCCGTTAAATTCCAACGAGATGATGTTGATTATTTGAACCATCAACATTTGTCTCTGAAATTAGTGAGAAAAGGAATATATAAATGAGATAATTCCTCAATCTTGCTGTGATATACACACCCACAATTAATTAACATGGAAAGTTCTTAATTAAAATGAATTTTAGTTGCTCTTACTTTTTATAACTAGATATAGGAGTTAATAACACTTTTGGGCCTATAAAAATAGGATCAAAATACTTTTAGTCCCGAAACAAACATTTTTAGTTCCAAGTTTAATTTTTGCGACATTTTTGATCCTAAATGATATATTTGGACCTTGTTTATCCCAAAACTAATCGGACAATTAACCACCGTTAAATGTTGTGATCGAAATCGTCAAAACATTAAACTTGGAACTAAAAATATTATGATTTGGAATAAAACTATTTTAATCATATTAATTAGTTATTTTAAATATTTAAAAACACGGAAATGCAATAGACGGTTTCATCCAACTAATTTTATTTTTTAGTTTTTTCCTTGTAAAACATTTTCCCCAAGCCCACTCCTCAAATTTTTGCAGTGGCTTTTATGTTTCGAACAAGCCCAAGTGTATGAGAGAGAGAGAGAGAGAGAGAGAGAGAGAGAGAGAGATTAGAAGGGAGGGGGGGAATTGAGAGAAGAGAACAGTGTTGGAGTAGGTGAGTGAAATTAAGAGATGAAGAGAGAGAGAGAGAGAGAGAGAGAGAAGAGACTGGTAGGTGCATGCAATAATGCAGAATTTACCTCTATGTGTAGATATCTATTGCACCGTACATGTCCACATTTAATTTCCAGCTCATAACTGTCCAGTCCTGTCACATGCTGCCTAATTCTAATCGTGTGTAAATTCAACACTTCGTGTAAAGATACAGGATGTTTGATTTTATTTCTAATTATTATTATTATTATTATTATTATTATTATTATTATTATTATTATTATTATTATAGATTGATGAACTTATTACTAACACTTGAAAAAATAGAATGAGAAAAGAGATTCAAAAAAAAGTTATAAAGGATTTGGGGTTTTAGTTTTTTGTTTAATTGCTTATTCAATTTAATAAATAATATTTCTTTCAATTTTGTAGTGTTCATTAATTGTTTGTAATTTCTATAAGAGTAGTGTAGATTATATGCAGTAAGAATCTATATTCCGTATATAAACAATTCCTCATTATTTTTTATATTTAGTTCTCAACAAGAAATTCAAGAAATCAAACTGTAGTAAAGTGTTGTGATTATATGGTTGCACTAATCTTTTTTCCTCACCGGACTTATGAGGTGTTAATACGTGCACATAATTATTATTTGTCTGTAAAAAAAAAGAAAAAGAAAATAGTTACACTAACTATAGCACAATTAATTTAAAGCAAAATAATCATAAGATTATCACCATTTATTTTAATAATTAGGTCATTGATAAAAAAAATATGAATAATTATTTAATACCTTTATAGGTTGACGAACTTATTATTAACGCGTGAAAAAATAGAGTGAGGTAAGAGAAAAAGAAAGAGCGTCGGAGAAACATTATGACAAATATAAATATATAAGGATAGTTTGTGAAAAAATAAAATATATTTATAGCTTATTAGAAATAAATAATGTCAATGAAGGCAAGATGAATGATTAATCTCATACTTTTTGGAGTAAGGATCTATTTGGGAATGATGATTCGTAAGAGCATCCATAATGGGATGTATTTTTAAGTACAAATTTTTAGTATGTATCAAAAATTTAAGGTGCACACTTGTAAAGGTAAAAAAAAGTACAAATTCTAGAAATGGTATAGCTGCATGTACCAAGTATTTTGGGGAAAAAATTGTGATGTGGGACCCACTCTCCTTTTTTTATTCTTTTTCCTCCTCTCTCTTGCCCTCTCTCTCTCTTCTCTCTCTTCCTCACTCTCTCCACCTACCCACCCACCTTCTCTCCCCACTTTATTTATACATAGTGCCCCTCTCTCTCTCTCCGTGGATAGTTCACGGTGGAGGTTCACCGTGAACTACCCGGTCTAATTTTTTTTTTTTATATATATGTACACGGCCACCCTCCACTGTGAACTATTCGGTCCAATTTTTTTTTTTTTATGTACACGGCCAAAGTTTAACAATTAAATTAAAACAAAATTTAACAAATTAAATTCAAAGTGTAATCAAAGTGTAAAAATGCCTCACGATTCATTTTTAATTTAATTTTTTTTTAATTTTTTAATGATAGTTTTGAAATTTGTATATAAAAAAATAACATTTAAATAAAAATTAGTTAAATTATATATATATATATATATATATATATGTGTGTGTGTGTGTGTGTGTTTTATAATATTTAAAATATATATATATATATGTATATGTATGTATATATTTTATTAAGTGGAAATATATAAAACTACCCATATTCCTTAACTAAAAACCCCCTTTACCCACCTCCTTATCCACATCCAACAATTATCCAACTTTAGTATAAAGTCCCTAAAATACCTAGGGATGTCAATTTTACCCGCGGGTAAACGGGTTATAGGGTAGGGCACTGCCCGTAGATTCGGGTAACGGGTAGGGTACTGCCCGTACCAGTTAATTTTTTTTAGGGTAAGGGTAGGGTATGCGATTAAAGTTTTACCCGATTACCCTAACATATTAAATATATATATATATATATATATGTATATATTTATTTATAAAATTTTTACTTGTTCTTTTTGTTGTTTGATGGAGATTTTTACAATTAATTTTCTCGTTTTGTCGTTATGGACTTATGGTGGCATCACAACAATTTAATTTATTTGTATTGATTATGTTTTGACAAAAGAACTAGTGTATTAATTTTTTTCGTGTTTTTTAGATTTTTTATTGTGATATGTTAATATTATTAAATAAATCTAAACGGGTAGCCCGTTTACCCGTGGGTACCCGATTACCCGTAGGGTAATACCCGTACCCTACCCGTTATAAAAAATAGGGTAATAAGGTAGGGTATGGGTAGGACATTTTCTATTAGGGTAGGGTATGGGAAAGGCATACTCGTACCATACCCTACCCATTGACATCCTTAAAAATACCCTAAAAAAGGTTTTACTTACACATCTCTTACACAAGTGTACTTGATTGTGCTAAAAACCAAGACAAGTGTACTTAGGACTGTTACAGAGACATGTGACAATGAAGACTTCTCATTGGCTGAAAAATCATTGCACAGATCCCGAATGAGGAATTTTTCGGCCGGTATTCCAGCGGTATAACATCATACCACCGGTATACGGGCGGTATTGGAGATACCGACTGATATGCGAGCGGTATATTAGATACCGCTGGATTACAGGATCAATACCGGCCGGTATTCCAGCGTAATTACATAATACCGGTCGGTATTGCACAGATTTCTAATCTAATACCAGTCGGTATTCCAGTGGTATATGGGCGATATTGGATTACCCGACCAATACGCGAGCGGTATCAATGTAACTCGGTGGTATGTGAGCGGTATTCATACGGTATTCGATTTTCCTCACTTTTGAAGATTGTCTTGTTTTTATCTTTTTTCTTACACGTTTGTACTTTGATGTATAACAAAACAATTGAAGAAGTACATGGATGTAAAAGGGGTAGGTGAGATTGAAGACATGTCATATTTACACCATAGGATATCAATAAAATCCAGCGGTATTCGATCGGTATCACATGGTAGACTCAATAGTTTGTACATTGAAAATGACATATCATATTGCCTTATACTTTTACACACATGCTAGATGTAAGAGAACGGTGAGATTGAAAACTTTTTCGTTGGATGATTTCATATTCAAGCATTAATATACAGGATATACTACACACATCAATTTCAAACAAACACAAAACACAACACAACACAACAATATCTAGCAAAAAGAAAGAAACAATCCTTGTGCAGTCTAACACAAATTTCTCAGGTATATTTTGAATCTTTCATGCAGAATATATACCGTTCAAATACCGTTCTGAACCCTATCTAAACGGTATTCGAGCAGCGGTACCGAGCGGTATCTTCATTATATAATGTTTTCATTGACATTATATTTTGTATACCGCTCGAATACCATTCTGAACCCTATCTAAACGGTATTCGAGCGATAATAGCGGTATCGAGCGGTATCTTCATTATATAATGTTTTCATTGACATTATATTTTGTTTAATCTACAGATGGATCATTGGTAAAGTATCATTGTACAATATGGTGGGCGATGGCAAAACTCCGACTACGAAGGCGGTGATGAGCAACTTGTACATTCCTGCTCAACCTATATCTTTGGGCGAGTTAATCTAGCGCATCAATTACATCATGCGATCTAATTCACTGGGTACAGATTATCTTCTCTATTATTTATCGCATACTCGAAATGGTAGATTATTGAGGTCTCTCTTGAGTACTGATCAAGATCTACAGGGGTTGTGCATTCGAGAAGGTGAATCGACAGTGTATGTTGTTCACAATGTACAAAATAACATCAGGACAAGCTATCAACAAGATCCATATATACCATCAGTGGATTACTCAAGTCCTTTGTTTGATAATTGTGGCACACAATATTAACAATTTGATAATCGTGGCACACAATATTCACAATTTGATTGGTTTAGTGACCCGCATTACAGTGTTAGCCGCAGTATGCCAACTACCACATCATATCATGAACCAGTAGGCTCACATGAGTACCCAGGTGATTTTGGAAGCAATGGTGAGGAAGATGACGCTGGAGGCAACCCCTCACAGAAGGACGGGGGTGACGGGAGAAGCATTGGTGAGGAAGAAGATGATGATGATGAAGATGATGAAGATAAAGACGAGGCTGAGGCTGAGCGATCGGAAGATGATGATGATGAAGATAAAGATTATGATGAATATGAGGGTGAGGCTGAGGGTGAGGATGAGGATGATAAGGAAGATGATGAGGAAGATGAAGAAGCTGATTTTACCAATAGGTTTACACAATCTACATTTGTAGAGTTTGCTGCATGGATTCGTAGAGAGGGTGGCATAAACAAACTATTGTCTATGTTAGGGATTAGCAACCCTTCACCAATACCCGAAGAGTCAAACCCAGCTGAAGAGCTAAATAAAAATTGGTTAATACCGATGATTCCTATTGATGTTTTAGATTCACTTCTGATATCTGATTTGGAGGGGGTACCAGACGACCAACTCTGTAAAGGGTCCACCTTTTGGGCTAAAGATGCTCTGTCAATCGCGGTGGGATTATGGAATATTCATCATCGTGCTGAATATAAAGTGGCTCATTCAGATTCAAAGCGTCTGATTATTGTATGCAAACATGAAGATCATTGTCCTTTTGAGGTGCGCGCCACATGGAGAGAAACATTTTGGATTGTATATAAGTTCACAGAAGAACATACTTGCATGAACGACTTGAGTCGTGTCGCTCCGAGACAAGTCTATGCAAAAGTGATTGCAGCGTATTTTGCCAAAAAAATGCGCAGTGAGGGCCAGATAATGAAACCAAAAGATATCAGGGCGAAGATGTTGGAAGAGTTTGGTATCTGAACCAGTTACAGCGTGGCACTCCGTGCCAGAAATACTGCGATCGAGATGATTTATGGTGGGCATGAAGATTCTTTTAAGATGCTACCTAGCTACCTATACATGTTGGAACAAACCAATCCTGGTACGTTTACTGACGTAGAAGTTGGGCCTGATAACCAATTACAACACGTGTTTGTTGCTCTTAGTGTTTGTCGTACTGCATATGCCATGTTTTTGAGACCGGTGATAGTTGTGGACGGAACACATCTGAAGGGAAAGAACAAGGGCATTTTATTTGTTGCAGTAACGAAGGACGGAAATGAGCAGTGGTTTCCATTAGCAATTGGTATTAGTGCAATCGAAAATGATCAATCATGGACTTGGTTTCTGAGTAGGGTGAGACTAGCATTTGGATGCAATCCCGAGACATTAATTGTCTCTGATGCTCACATCAGTATAAGTAATGTCGTTTAAGAAGTGTTTCTAGGCACACCCCACGGACTTTGCTACTATAACTTGTTAAACAAGTTCACGCGGTATGACAAAGGGGTTACAAGCATGTTCTACAAGGATGCATACAATTATCGCTGAACAGCATATGACAAGGCAATGACGGCTATACATGCTCTAAGCCCAAATGGAGCTTATAGAAAGTTGATGGATATTGGACCAGAGAGATGGGCACGATCAAAATGTCCAGTTCGCCGTTATGGTTTTCTTACGTCTAATGCAGCAGAAGTTTTGAATGCACGTTTGTTATGGGCAAGACATCTTCAAATATGCTCATTAATTGAGTACATCAGGCATGTGATTGAGCAGTGGTTCGATTTTAGACGAGCACGTGCAAATGCACGTGATAATGCTTTGACTAAAGAAGCCTTAAAAAAACTGCGTGAGGAAGTGGAAAAATCTCAGGTCTATAACATTGTCCCAACCTCAAATTCAACATTCAAAGTTCATGACGGCAGGCAAACATTCATTGTTGATCTTCATCAGAAATCATACAAATGTCACGAGTTTCAACTGGACTTGATGCCATGCTCTCATGTTGCTGCTATTATGTACAGATTATATATTATACACCAGTACATCGAATATTTACGTGGGCGGCTGTTTAATTTTTTATTATTATTTATGCAGGAAAAATGGTGAATCAATCCTTGACTATGTCTCTTCATACTACACGACGGATAATTGGCATGAGACATACGAAGGGTCAGTAAGGTCCCTGCCTCATCGAGACGACTGGGTGGTACCAGCTCACATTGCACAGCAAAAGGTGACGCCACTTATAGTGACCAGTCAAGCTGGCCGTCCCTCAGGATATCGCCATCCATCTGGGTGGAAGCAGCTAATTGTAGACGTCGAGCACCGAGAAAGTGCAGCATATGTCGTGATCCAAATCACACCAGAAATAATTGCCCTAATAGAGATAGATAAACCATATGTAGTATTTATTTCTTCAAAAAATGGTAGACATCAATTAGTTAATTTGGTAATCAGTTGTATGGCAAGTATTAATTACTGTTTGCTTTGTATTGAAATTTCTTTTTTGTTTAGCAATATTTAATGATTTTCTAAATAAATAAATATCACAAAAGAAATAGTAGAAATGGAATTGAAAATAAATTGCAAGTTATATGTAATAACTAAAGAAATAGTCAAAATGGATGCACACGACCGTTACACGTCTCGAATATCAATTGTGCCATGTACCGTCGGTATAGGGTTAGATTTTGGACCACATTCCCCCAAGATATAGCTGGTCTACCACTTAGTAGGCGCTCAATGTACATATACAAATACGGGCCACACCTAAATGAATCAACCTGAATCATTTTCCATCTGAATTCCCAACATTTTCCGAGATCGCTGAAACGCCCAATGGTTGAGTTCCCAATATAGACTCACATCCAGAAGCTGGTCCAGCAATCGAAGTAATGGCATCAACTGAGCCTTCCCTGTCTTGAGAGCTGATTGCTCCAGTGTATGTGTAAGCGAGTCATACACTACCACACGCCACTCACTCAAAATAATTTGCACCATAACAAAATGCCAATTAATGAGGCACACGGTGATAACCTAAATAAAATAAAAAAGTTATTAGAACAAATGGAAGAAACCAAATTGGGCGGTACCGGACGGTATTCGAGAGTCACCGAGTGGTATCCAAACGGTACCAGACAATCTCTGAGCGGTACCCAAGCGGTACCGGGCGGTATCCAATATTTTCATTCACATTTTCCGAAATAAGCAAACTAAACATAAATAAAAATATAGTGTTGAAAAACCTTATATTAGTTGCACCCCACCAAGGTTGTGAGGTAGGCGACTCGGATCCTTGGATAACTCGCACCAGTGATTCCGTCGGACTCCATTCTGCAATTTTTAATTTGCCGGTTCTCGGATCTTTAACTTTGCGTAGCCATTCAGATTCTAAATTGGTCTGTAATTTGAATTTGAATTCTAGTTATATACGTATTCATCAAAGAGAGATTTAGACAAAAAAAAATTCTAGTGCCTTACAAAGAATGTTGGGCTAACGATAATTGTGTTAGTGGCATTCACATTAGGCAAGATATGGTCTCCATCTGCCAATTTCTTCTTTATCACCTCCATCATGATGCCAACTGTCTGTATAGATAATTTTTTAGAAAAATTAGATGAGAAAAATATTTGTTTGAGATTTGAAAAAAACTTACATCTAACTCCATATCGGTGTTATAGTCTTCCAACCGGGCGAAAAACACTGGTCTTAGTGGATGACCACTGTATGCAAGATTGATTGGCACTCTTGCTCCAAGTTTACGGAACTCATTATATGCAATTTGGCTTTCGATAGGGAGCATCAGAGGTGCGATATTACAGAAAGGGATGGATGGGATAGCATAATCAAAAGGAGACGACTCAACCACTTTTTATTTTCCTTTTTCTCCCTCCTTTTTGACATTCTGTATTACCTATGATACAATATTTGTCTTTTGATCGTTTTTACTATTAGTGAATAAATATTTTGTACTAACTGAGACAATTTAGTATTCTTATGAATATTTTTCACTAGTAATTGAAGTTTTAGCACTTTCATTTCGTTTTTTAGCACGTGTGAAGCGTGGCAGAGGGCTATTTTCCTCCACCTCAATATCCTGAAACAATGATATAAATTAAATTAAAAATTGCAAAATTCGGACGGTACCCGGGCGGTAGCGGAACGGTACCCGGCGGTAGGGAGTAGTACCCAGCGGTATCTTACCGGTATTACTTAATATCGGCCGGTATTACAAGAGTGGTATTACTATATACCGCTGGAATACCGTTCCTGATACCGGCATGAATCCAGTGGTATTATATTATACCGGTCGATATTCTTGCGATATTATATGATATCGGCCGGTATCCTAACGGTATTACATTATACCGACGATATTAGTTAATGAAATTACTAATTATACCTTATGAGGTTCCTCCACCTCAATTACTGTGTGAGGCGCATGATCCGTCTCCTGTACAGGACCAAATACCACATCCTGACACAATTATATAAATTAAAATAAGAAATTGCATAATTGAATTAATTAAATGTGCATGAAATTAGAATTTATACCTTATGACCATGATCTTGTATATCTCTAGAGAATGTATCAACACCAAGCTCGTATTGTGCCTCGAGGTCTGGACAGAATAGTACCTACAACGGCTGTGCAGTCGTCAGAAACTCATCTATATCCATAGGTGTCGGCATTACTTCAATCTGTAGAGACCTCTTCCCAGGGCCAAGTAAGTTCTGGCCCTACTCAATCCTACATGCCACTTGGCTTATAAATCGTACACCTGCTGCAATACTTGATTGGAAATCACCCTATGAGGTGCTATTGCATTCACCTCCAAATTATTCTGTGCTTCATCCTTTTAGGTGCCTAAGCTATGCAGCAAATGTGTCTCCATTCATGTCTAAGTTTGATGCTCGAAGTTATAAATGTATATTTCTTGGTCATGCTGCAAATAAGAAGGGATTCATATTATATAATGTGGAGAAATGTCAACTCTTGGTTTCTAGAGATGTGAAGTTTATTGATGATACATTTGCTTTGCAAGATTCTTCACACTCTATATTACGATTCTCCTCATTTCCACATATTTCCTCTGATCCTATTTCTTCCACTTATCTCCCTGCAGATGAAGATGATGTTCTTTTGCCAGAGGCAGATACCTCTACTCATCCAAATTCCCCATCTCTCCCTGCCTCAGAAGGTTATTTACCCACAGCTCCATTACACCCACTTCGCAGAAGCCAAAGATAGCTCAAGGCACCTTTTTACTTGCAAGACTATGTCTGCAATATCTCTGCAGATTGCCCTGAGGCTGTAACTTGCTCCACATCCTCACCTTCCACATTTTCTTATATCACTTCTCCTGCACTTACTCCCTCCTACAAAACTTTTCTTGCCAATGTGCAAAGTCTTCAAGAGCCTCAGTCTTACTTAGAAGCCAGTCAGTTCATTGAGTGGACTGAAGCCATGCAATCAGAATTGCAGGCTCTGGAACAAAATCACACCTGGGACCTCACTTCTTTACCACCTGGTAAACATGCCATAGGGTCTAAGTGGGTATTTAAGGTGAAACTCAAGGCTGATGGGACTATTGAGCGCTTCAAACCGCGGCTTGTAGCAAAAGGATACAAGCAGGAATATGGTGTGGATTACCTTGAGGTTTTCTCCCCAGTTGCTAAACTAGTCACAGTGAGGATATTCATTGCTCTAGCTACACATTTTTCATGGCCATTGGAACAAGTGGATGTTAATAATGCCTTTCTCCATGGCACTCTCTCGGACGAGATTTATATGTTACCGCCACAAGGCTATACTAAAGTTGGTCCTAACCAAGTCTGCCGCCTTGTCAAAAGTTTGTATGGGCCTAAGCAGGCTTCCTGCGAGTGGAATTATGAGCTAACTCGTTTCTTAAGTGATCAACGATTCACTCAATCTCCAAATGATCACTGCCTCTTCATCAAAGGATCTGGAGATTCTTTCCTTGCTATTCTCATTTATGTTGATGACATATTGCTCACTGGACTTGACTTAGGCGCCATTAACTCTCTTAAGGCTGCACTTCATGCTCAGTTCACTATTAAGGACCTTGGTGCGGCCCGATTTTTCCTTGGTGTGGAGATTGCTCGAGGACCTACTGGTACTTATTTGAATTAACGTAAATACACCCTAGATCTTCTTGAATCAGCTGGCATGCTCGGGTGCAAGGCTGCATCTACCCCTTTTCCTGCTGGGATGTATTTGTCCAATGACTCATCTACTCTAATTACCTCAGCTGATAGTTATAGGCAAATTGTTGGGCGCTTGCTTTATCTCAATCTCACACACCCTGATATCTCATTTGCGGTACAACAGTGAAGTTAATTTATCTCTTCTCCCAGATAATCACATTGGGATGCCGCCATGCATGTTCTATGGTATTTGAAAGGCTATCCTTTCTCTGGGCTTTTCTTTTCTTCTTCTACTGATTGTGCCCTCGAGGGTTATTGCGACGCGGATTGGGGCTCATGTCCTGACACACGACGGTCTCTTATTGGCTATTGCTTGTTTCTGGGGTCCTCCTTGATTTCTTGGCGGTGCAAGAAACAGCAGACCGTGTCGATATCTACTACCGAGGCTGAGTATCGTAGTATGAGTGCCACGATCCGCGAGCTCATGTGGGTTACATACTTGATGTCCGATTTTGGGATTCCTCTCACACTCCCTTTACATCTATTTTGTGATAATCTTGTTGCTGTTCATATCACCAAGAACCAAATGTTTCACGAACACACGAAACATTTAGATCTTGATTGTCATTTTGCACGCGAACATTTTCAAAAGGGATTCTTCATTCCACAACATATTTCTTCTACTTTGTAGCTCACAGATTTGTTCACTAAGTCCCTTCCTGGGCTGCATTTTAGATTCTTACTCTCCAAGATGCATCTCCGTGATCTTCATGTTGTGCATCTTGCGGGGGGGTGATGCGATCTCTGTTATATGGCTGCATGGCCACGTCATCAATCCATGAGCATTTTATCTTGGTACTCTATTATCGTTAATTTTCTTTCATTAAGTTTGTTTTGTATTCTAGCCGTAGATTTGGTGTGTGTTTTCTTTGTGAGTACAATAGTGGGCATTCTATCTCTATAAATATGCCCCAAGCTGTATTACTTGATTTTGGATTTTGATTTCCAGAAATAAAGATTTGATTCTCAAATATCTTCATCACTCTTCTTTGCATGTTTACAACTCACAAACACAACAAACATCATCTCTGCGAGTGCCTCATCGTCATACTCGTCTCTCGACAGCCCTCCGTAGAAGTGCCGGATATCTTCTATTTATGCCAAAATATTGGCGCGGAAGAGGTGGCATCGGTGGTCTGCCTTGAGCATTATGCTGACGAGCTCGTCTTTAGATTCTTCCAACTCACAGAACTGGGGCTGGCTGTGATGATATGGCCCCAGTGAAACGACATAGGGATCATACGCCTGCTTATTTTGCTCTTGTATTAGTGGTGGAACTCTGTGCAACACTCACATCCACGGGGGCCTCGGCACCTCCTTCTCGTCAGAACTGGTGCTGCTAGGGCCACTACCGGTGGCGGCTGAAGCTCCCCTTTCCACGTTAGCACGGTTGCTGCGGTTATTTTTACCGGAGACTAAACTGTTCCCCATATAGCCGTACGTACGTTTCTATATTTTAAATTTTACTATTTGAATTGATTTGATTTGGTAGTTGCTGGGGATCGAAGGTGGATCATATTGCTATTGATATAGCTGGTTTTAATTTCATGAAGAATAAACCATGCTCTTGTCTTAAGCATGGTATTTGTACTTTGCTTGTAAGATTAATTTCTCATTAATAAACATGTATGATCGATCCTATGTTGTCACATATATTGCATGTTAATTGCCTTACTCAGCTGAAATTTCTATTGCACGTTTGGTATTGCATTTCCTATTATACACTCGATTTTGTTAGGTTTTTTTTTTTCAATTTTTCATTCTTTAGTTTAATTTTACACTTATTATTTAGAATTCATCAAACACAATTAGAATGCATTGTAATTTTTTATTATTTAGTTTTAAATTTTTAACTATTAATTGATTATTTGAAAAATTA
Source organism: Perilla frutescens (assembly GCA_026008535.1). Classification (NCBI taxonomy): domain Eukaryota; kingdom Viridiplantae; phylum Streptophyta; class Magnoliopsida; order Lamiales; family Lamiaceae; genus Perilla; species Perilla frutescens. The sequence goes on from BRKX01000018.1 coordinate 46,175,766, forward strand.
AATACTAAAAAAAAATATTAAACCCTAATTGAGTAGGGTAAACCTTAAATAATAAGTGTAAAATTAAACTAAAGTATAAGAAATAGAAATCAAAGAAAAAATTAATAAAAAATTAAAAAATCGAGTATGCAATATGAAATGCAACACAAAATGACTAATAAACGATTTCAAATGTGCCCTACTTTGCCGTTCAATACTTACATGTTTCATCTATCATATATATTATTTTTTTACAAAATATTAATTTGTTGTTACCGATCGATACTCTCATGAGCTTCAACAAATTAATGTGTTTCTTAATTAATAATTACTAAAGTTATTAGAGATAACTAAAATATGTACGGACAAGGACGAGTTGATGTATAAACACAAAGCTACCATACCTCTTTAACACTCCATGTGAGTCATCGCAGTTACACGAGGGATGTGAATCGATTGTTCGGAAATGTTAATTTTGGAATAAAAAAATTTCAAAAAATAAAATTCGAAATCACAAAAGTTGAGAAAATAAAATTATGATAAAATATATAAAGATTAAGATTGAAAAAACAAGTAGAGAATGAATATATGATGGAATATCATATTAGAAAAATAAAATCAACATGTAATAATTATATTATATCAAGCGATTATAATGCACATAATATAATGTTCTCGATTTTAGTGGCCCCAAATTTTATTTTTTATGACTTTTTTGGTTTCAAAATTAAAATATTCAAACATTTATGAAGTAAGTTGTTAGTTTTGAGACTTAAAAGGTCAAAAATTAAAATACGGGACCAAAAATGTTGAGTAATAAACCTCGGGAACAGGAAAGTCAAATGCGGGACTAAAAGTGTATTTTTGAATAAATAATTAAATATCATATTCAACAAGTGTAAAATTAAACTAAAGTATAACCCATTGAAATTGAAAAAAAAAAGCATAATAAAAATTAATATTTTTAAATGTGTAGCATCTGTGATGCACAGAATGTAGCAGATGAAATTTTCTATTACATTTTGTGCAATACTTGGTGCTACACAAATCAATTTATTAAATTTTCTTTAATTTTTTTATTCAATTTTAATTTATTATGCATTATTTTAATTTTACACTTATTATCTAGGGTTCATACTACCTAATTAGGTGTATAATTAATTTTTCAATATTAAATTTTATTTTCTAATTAATAATTAATTATTTCTTAAAAAAATTATATACCTTAATTAGGTATGATGAACCCTAGTTAATAAATGTAAAATTAAACTAAAGCAAATAAATTGAAATTGAATTGAAAAATTGAAGAAACTTCAGACTAGTAAAAGACAGTTTTCTCCTTTTTCTTCCTTACGCATTTTCTCAATTTTCCCCATTTCACGATGAACCCTAACCTTCGATTTCTCATCAAAGACTGAATTTTTATCCATATCTCCTTCCCTCACCTCTCCAACTGCCCGATTCATGACAATTTGTTGAACCGATCGTTGTTGTTTGATTGGTGCACCGATCAATTAACATGGCTTATGCTGCTCTGATTTCTCTGAAGCGCACCTTACAAGAAGATCGAGATCGAGATGGATTTGTTGACAGTGAAGATTTTGAAAGAGGAGTACACTAGAGATTTCCAAATTGAAGATTTGGAAATAATGGAGCTTGTAGACTGCATCCCTTCACTTGTGGCTGCTGCACAACAAATGCAATAGAGGTTTGCTTTTTTTAATGATTAATAATCTGAAATGAGATGCAACTTAGACATCAACTCTACAATTCATTTAGCTCTAATCATTGGAGTACACGGTGTTTCGTGTGAATAAGATTTCATGATTAATATTGATATATAGAACATCTCACAATAAGTGAGACTAGGTAGCTAGCTAGGTGTTTCTTGGATTGATTGTGTAGTAAGTTTGGAGAAAAGTGAGGCAGAGAAGAAAGGCGACGACGAAGAGAGCTATAGCAGTCCATGGACTGTGAAAATTGATGTTTATGAGCTCTGCAATCCATGTCTTGGCTTTGCTGTTGCAATGGTTGTTGATTCTCATCTTGATCTCATAAAAAACGCGGTGGTTCTCTATTCCAGGAGGATCAATCTGCTTGAATATTCTGAGGACCTCTTCATTTTCCCCTACGAAGCTCACTATGATTCCCTTTTCTTGCAGCGCCTTTACATCCTTGGAGTCCTTAATCATTGATTTCATAAGAGCAACATACGACGTCACCATTATACCGGCGCAAGGCGTCCCTAGGGATATCTCCAGGGCCACCATGTTCGCTCTTTGGAGACTGCAAGAACATGGAGGTGAAGCACTCCAAAGAAGTAATATGAATCAAACCTGATATCAAGAAGGAAGTTGGAGCTCGGTTTGAAGTGAATCCCCTTCGCTTTTAGTTCTGTCACAGATCCAAACGACTGCTTTCCCGGTTGAAAGAAACTACCTGCTACTGTTGCATAGCTCTTTCTCCTTCACCATTTGCAGCATTTCAAAGTAGTTTTTTCAGTTTCATTGAACCTTGAATCTTCCGGATTGACCAGAATAGTATTACGGATCGCTTCATGAAGGTGGAGAGGAAAGTATTCATCTCTCACTGGGTACTAAGAAAGTTATTTTAGCTTCGTCAAATCCCCTAAAGTTCGGAAGTTCAGTAACCTAAACATTAGTGCTTCACCTTCTCCTTTCCTATCACCATCATATGCCGACTTAATTAGTAAGTTGATTAGTGATGCAAAATTTACTATCCACAATGATATTTCAATATTTATAAAACTCGAGTCATGCTTACAAGTATACAAGCATATAATTGTAGACATGATAAAACGAGATCGATCCACAGGGAAATAGAATAGAAATTAGACAATGCAAGTACCACGACGATAAACGAGTGCAATATCGAGATGATAAATAAGGAAAGGGGTGTGTTTTAACCTAATCACAATACCAAACATGAACAAAAGACGTAAACACCTAAACAACAATAATTATCAATCTAAGTGTAAATGTAATAAATAATACCAACAAGAGAGAGAGATTTGAAGATGATAAATAAAAGCAAAACTCTAGGATATGGATACACAATGCTCATATTAATCTACAACAAGGGATTACAGACACATATATGCAAAGTTCATAGATAGGAAGACCACGAATATAAAAGGAGCATCTCTCGAATATCTCCTTAATTGTGAATGCGACAAGGATGGCTATCTTTAACACATTCCAAGGTCACACCTCCCAAAGGCTCTAAGGGGTCACATTTCCTTCCACATAATGATATTCGACTAAGAAGACAAATACGTAGATTTGATCCAAACATGCTTATGATCATGGGATTGACTAGATGCAAGTGATTCATATATGTGGTGCTAGTAAGATGGCCAATCAAACAATACCATTCAAGCCCTAGCATAGATCAAAATCTTGACAAAGTAATACATATATATATATATATCCCAAATTAAAGATCAATATTCACATTACTTCACCACATCCTAGAGCCCTAAGGCTCTAGCCAACCATATTCACAATAAAATCAAGACTACAAAAGAAAAAACAAAAACTCATTCTAAATACAAGTTTAAGAAAGGAGAAGAAGTGATAAAACCCAATGTAGAACACTCTTCTTCAATCATATGGCTTGGATATTCAAATGGATGGTTGAATCTTCCTCCTTCCTCTTGATCTTCAAAAATCCGAAACTTGGTGTTTCTCTAGTTCTACGGTTGGAAAGAATAATAATGAATATCCCCCAAATTAAACATAAGTAATGGACTAATAATGGAGTGCAAAAAGTCACAAAATGGAATCGTCTGTCCCGAGCGCGACCCCTTCTTGGTCGCGCCTACAGGTCACGCTTGGGACACACAAAAACACGTCTCTGAAGTGCTGAAATGCGGGCATATCGGTCGCGTCTGGAGGCCGTGTTACAGAGGCCATGGGGTACGGCATGCCCTGTACTCGCGCCTAGAGGCTGCGTTGCAGAGGCCCTGGGGCACGGCCTCGGGCCGGTCACGCCTGGAGGTCACGCCTCAGGTTCGTGCTTGATTATCTTCATCTTTTCAAGTCTTGTGCGGCCTTTGATGATTGAAATCCATATTCAACTTTGATGTGTACTATAATAACCCAAAAATATCCTGTATTGGCCACTTTTAACAAAATTAAAGATTAAAGACAATATATACAATATTAACATACATATATACCTAAACTTAGTGAAAACGCACTCATAAGTGAGTGCAAATGAGTGCAATATATGCACTCATCAACTCCCCCAAACTTAAATATTTGTTTGTCCCTAAACAAAAACAAGAGTAGCAAGGCAAGAATTTTGATTTAATTAGAATCAAGATGAAAATTTGCTTCAAAATCAAAAGACGAGCATTTCATAGATGATATTGGGAATCAAATGTAAACAAGTACAATAAAATCATCATGATACAATTATCGAAGTACAAGCTCTCACAAGGATAATAGAACTCACTCCCGAGTGTATAGGCTAAAAGTGTATCGCTCAAGGTCAAGAGTGCACTAGATTTCTACCATAAGCTTGCAAGGTGACTAACATCTCCACTACTTCGCATGTGTTCTTAATCGAGAATCATTAAGGGCTTTTGGGTTGTAGTGAAGGCTTTTCAGAAAGGTAGGTACATATTTGGCTAAGTGGTTTCCTAAAAATACCAAATTCATTTCATTACCAAACAAGAAGAACTATATAAGTTCTCTTCTACCCCATTTTGATTCACAACCCCATTTATTTGAGATTTTTCCAAATTTTTCATCATTTCATTACTCTTTTATTTTGTGATCATAATGGAAGACTACCTCTTCTTCTCTTCATTTTCAATTCTAATCAAAATAATTCACTTCTTTTTGTTCTTTTTCAACACAAGAGTTTTTCAACATTTTACCTTTTTCCAATTACAAGATTTCTCAAAAGTTTCAATTTGAAAGAGTAGACACAAATCTTGCCAATTATTCCATTCCTAACCCAACAAAATCAATAAAACATTTCAAGGTTCAAAAGGGCTTGCAAGAGATTAAATTTGTATGGGAAGGTAAAGAATTTGGGTTATCATGAGGTTAAGACAATAAATGACCTTAAATCATTTTCAAGAAATTAAACACACCCTTATAACCTCAATTAAGTCACAAAGAAAGTTCTAGAGAAAGACTAGTGCACCATGAAGACCATCAATCACTCATTAAAGAAGAGATTACACTTGTGTAAGCTTTGGATCAAAATCTTCCCAAGGTAAGCTTTTCCTTCAATAATTGTACTTTTGAGACACTATAAGAACCTTGTTCACATTATCATGCTATACCATCTTGCATTTTATCAACATTTTTCAAAAAAATTTCAACATAAGCTTATCATCATCAAAGATTCCAACTCAATCAAAAAAATTGCTCATGACTCCTATCATGTTACAAGAACATACACCTATTTAAGTCCAAAAAAATCCCCAAACCGCATATCATAAGACAATCGAACAAAAGCATAGATAAAACATCACATATGCTTATGAAACAAAATGGCATGCGATCGAATATATATCAATTGCTTCCATCCAATCCATCCAACATGCATAAAGCAATTTAAATAAAATCTGAACATAATCCAAACATAAATAAAACATAAGCATGCAAGCATGGTCAATTATCTAAAAGAAAGAAACATAAAATCCTAACATAATCCAAACATAAATAAAACATAAGCATGCAAGCATGCTCAATTATCCAAAATAAAGAAACATAAACAAATTAACTAAGCATTGTTTTAAAATAAATCAATAAATGAGCAGGAAAAGAACCTTGCCACCACTACTCTCCCCCTCCCCCAAACTTATTTTGATCCAAGAGTGGAAATAAGTTTGGAGGCATGATGGTGGCAACGGTCACTAACGCTCAATGAGGAGGTTGCTGGTGTTGGTGAGGAGACTGCTGCGGGTACTGCATAAATGAGGTTGATGGCATGAATTGGAAAGCCTGGAACTGCTGAAACTGGTGTGAAGAGGAGGTCGCCATGAATTGCCCGGACGGGAACTGTTGGAATTGCTGTGAAGAGGAAGAAGAAGCCATGAACTATCCAGTCGGAAACTGCTGCATCGATTGGAATGGCTGCTGCTAAAACTGCTGCTGTGGCTGGTAGGAGTTGTAGCGAGTCATTTGCTGCTGATGCTAGGATGGAGTGTAGGGCTGCCCCTGTAAGCCAGAGTTGGTGTTCATTCCTCAAAAGAGTCCGGCTAGGTCTTGTATCTCCGATCGAAACGAGCCCATATTATCAGAAATGCCTCTAATCTTACCCCGAAGGCCTATGTACCTTTCATCTATATCCATTTGGATGGCATGAAACCTGTCATCCACACTAGATTGAATCTGACCCATTCTGTTATGCATGTCGGTGCGGATATCATCAAATCTGGTGTACAAATCCTACCTCAGAATCCTAAACTCGTCATACACATCACTCCTCTAGGTCTGCATGGACTCCTCCATTGACATCATGTAGCCATCCAGTGCATCGAAGTGGCCAGCAATTTGTTCTTCAGTATAGCGTCGCTCTCGTCTGAAGTTGGCACTGGATGGTCCCTCTCCAGCATCCTGTCCTCCTCCTTCTGGCTGCTCATCAATAGCATCCCTGATGCCCCTAGGAAGTCCCGTGGCTTGAATAGCCTCACGATGAGCCAGTGTATCCATCATCCAATTGTCTCGCTCATGGAAATTGGATACATGAGTAAGAGCCGGATTTGGCAGCAGAAAGTTCCCCCACCTTTCATGGATAGTAGATATGTGGTATTATTCGATGTGAGCATCTTTATATTTCTCAAGTAAGGGATACTCAAGAGTGTCACTCCGGGAGTCTCTTAGTATTCACCCAAATTGATGTTGAAGTTCTTGGCTATTGGGATGATCAATCCCCCAATGCATATCCAGCCATTATCTATGTGAGCTTGCCTTTGAAGCTGCTCAAGAAAGAATGCTCCAAAGTTCAGGTAGACGGCATTCAGCATGGCCCATAGCTCGAACAATTTTGAAGTCCTTACCCCACTATTCTCTCGTCTAGTAAAAATTGTAGATGCTAGAATGCGATGCAGATATCTGAAAACGGGGTTAGGCATGGCAGATGCCTTAGCAACGCTAGAGTCATACTTCTCCGTCTCAGACTCTGTCAGGCAGAAAAGACGGTAAGCAAAATCCTTGTCATATCTAGCTGGAGCATAGTAGATGTCGTCATCAGGAGCATTGAAGATTCGGTTGACATCCTCCACCATGAGAGCTCTATCCATATTGCTTATCCTGAAAGTGCACCTAATGAGCCCTTTCTTGGCCGTCCTCTTGACGTCCAGTGTACTCAGCACCTCTTTCACCAAGAGAGGGTAGGTCTTTTTTGCTCTCTCCAGGGCCTGTAGCCATCCGATCCTGTTTAGAAGGGTCCATACATCATCCCTTATCCCAAGGATCTCTGTGGATGTGGGACACATAAATCGTGTAGTGGCCACACTTAATGGGAAGAGTATATCCCATCTTGTCCTTTTCCATATCTCTATAAAGTGAATCCCATATATCATGGGATCGTCTATGCCGATGTCTTCTTCTTCTTGTTCCTCTTCTTGTTCAATATCGGGATCGGATTCGGGCTCTTGTCTTCTTGAAGACTTTCTTCCCCTTCTTGGTGCCATCTTAGTACATTTTAGGATACGTTACCTAAGAAAAAAAAGAAGAAAAAGATTCATAAGATATAGGGGCATCATCAACTTAAAATTCAAACAAAGAAATTGAGGTTTCAACACATATGACAAAATCCAACACACTTCCTCAACTAACTTTGGTAAATCAAAGTTTAAATCTATTTACAATTTCATGCCACTTATCAAATGATAAACACGCTACATTTTTCAAGGAACCAACACCAAAATGCACATTGAGGCACAAATGGAGAAGTTACAAAATGCCTAGTTTCACATATGACAATATCAAAAACAAAGGCAAAATGTGCATGCGTTCAAAACCAAACATGATTAACTCAAGACAAAGTTGGTTTGTGAATTTGGTAAAAGGTCCTCAAATAAATATGACAAAATCAAAAGCATAGGACCAAATAACAAAATTCTTCAACACTATCAAAATTCGTGAAGGCATGTGAGACAAGAAAATTCGTGTCTCAAAAGCATAGGACCAAATAACAAAATTCATGAAGGCATGTGAGCGTTGCCAAAAGATGAGGTTGATTTCAAAGAGGAATGAGATGACAATGAGCGCCATTGTTGAAGTACAGTTGTTCGACGTATGGGGGATCGACTTTATGGGACCATTTGTGGCTTCCGAAGGAAATTTTTACATACTCCTAGCGGTGGACTATCTCTCCCGGTGGATTGAATCAATTTCCACTAAGACAAATGATTCAAAGATTATGCTAAAGTTCCTTCAAAGGAATATATTGACAAGATTTGGGGCTCCAAGAGCCTTAATTAGTGATGGAGGCACTCACTTTTGCAATAAGTGGATGACGAGCCTCCTAGCACGAAATGGAGTGAAGCACAAGGTGACGACTCCCTACCACCCACAAGCCAATGGGCAAGCCGAGCTTGCAAATAGAGAGGTAAAACAAGTCCTCCAAAAGGTGGTGAAGACAAACGGGAAGGATTGGTTGAGCCATCTCGATGAAGCACTTTAGGCCTATCACACGGCCTACAAGACTCCATTGAGGATGTCTCCCTATCAAATGGTGTTTGGAAAATCTTGTCACCTTCCCATTGAGCTCACTCACAAGGCGTATTGGGCCACAAAAAAGCTCAATCTTGACTTTGAGATGTCGGAAAAGGAAAGAATTTTCCGTTTAAATGAAACTGATGAATTTAGGCTTGAAGCCTTTGAAAATTCTTTCATCTACAAGATGAGGACCAAACTCTATCATGACAAGTTCTTGAGGAAGAAAGAACTTGCACCCAGAGATGCCGTGTTACTTTTCAACTCAAGATTGAAGTTGTTTCCCGGGAAACTTAAAATGAAGTGGGGAGGTCCTTACTTAATTTCAAGAATTTTTGAAAGTGGAGCGGTGGAATTACAAGCTAAGGACGGGAATCGCTTTGTTGTCAATGGACAACATGTCAAGAAGTTCTACAATGCGGAGGAGCAAGCCGGAGTGTTTGTCCTCCATCTCAAAGATGTTTGAAGAACATATTCCGTCGAGCTCACGACGTTAAATTAAGTGCTAGTTGGGAGGCAACCCAATCATTTTAATTTTTGTTTTTGTTGGTTTATTTTTCTTATTTTGGTTTATTTTAAGTTTTATTGTCTAGTTAAATTCTTTTGTAATTGATTGATTCCTAAAATGAGGAATTAATCTTAACATGGTGTTTGTGTATCTAAAGTGAGTACAAATTATTGCAGGAATAGAAAACTAGAGGCAATGGGGCAATAAGTGTCAAAAGGAGAAGAAAAACAAAGACAAGCTTCAGGCGCGACCCCCAGGCGCGACTAAGCATGGGTCGCGCCCCAAGGCACTTTCCACACGGCCTCCAGGCGCGACTAAGGATGAGGCCGCTCCCCAGGTAACTTCAGACACGAGCTCCAGGCGTGAACGTGGGCCCTGTTGCAGAGGGCTTCTGCGACTTGATTTTCTTCAACCCACACGCGACCCCCAGGCGCGACCAAGTGCTATCTGCATTGCAGGGCCCTTAGAACGCGGCCTCCAAGCGCAACAGGGGCAGGCCGCGCCCCGTAAACAGATGGGTTTTAAACCCCTTTTCTCTTATTTCTCTCTCATTTTCACACTCTCACTCACTCTCACTTCACTCTCACACATGATTTTCACTCTTTTCCAAGAAGAAACAAGGTAAGTTCTCTAAGATCCTTCATAACTTCACTTAAATTATACTCTATCATGAATTATATGCTTCCATTGTTCACATTTTGAGAAATTTGGGGAAAAATTCCTCTTTTATGCCCTAGGAATGGGATGAATGAATTCGGTGTGAATCTTCCTTAAATTTTTCTTTCATTGGATGGAATCTACAATATCTTGCATGGGTATGATATGGGTGTTGGAATTTGGTTGGGATTTTGGTGAAATTTGATTGGATTCTTGATGAAATTGGGGCGAAAATGGGAAATTTGATTTTTCATGTCAATTGCTTATTTTTGTCTCCATTGTTGCTCATAAGAGGGGTGAATGCTTACAATACTTGCACTTAGACAAGTAGGATGAAGTACATTGTCCTCATTTGAGAAAAAATTGCCATTTTGGTGGAATGAATTATTGTATTTTGTTCCTACCTAGTCTAAGTTAGCTAATGCAATGTGAGATGAAAGAAGTGGTTGGATTTTGATACATTTTGCTTGGGTTCATGTTGATATTATTGGAATGGAGCATGGAAGCTCAATTTTGACAAATAAATTGTTGGCTTTAATGTGAAATTGGAACCATTGCTCTCTAATTTGGAGTCTTTACTACATTCTTGCATGATGAGCCTTTGTCATCTCCTAATTGGTTTGAAACTTGAGGATTAAATGTCTAAATTGGGGAAAATTTGAATGATTGAGAAATGGTGCAAGAATGTTGGTTTTGAATGTTATTTACATGCTTTATTCAACCTTAAATGTGAAGTTTTGCATTCAATGATGAGATACTTTCGGAAAAAGCATGAATTTGATAAATTTTGAAGCCTAAAAATAGAGAGATTGAATATAGTATACACGTGATATTGCTATGTTGCTTTGGATATTGTCATATTGATTGTAATCCTCTTTTTGCTTAAAAATCTTATTAAAAAAAATCATGAAATTATTGAATGCATGAGATAAATGTGAGCATTGCTCTTTAATGTTGAATAAGCCCTCCCATATTTTGATTTTGTCATCTTTAAAATAAGGGTGTTTTATTTAACAAATTGCAATTTACTTGCATTTTTGGTTGTAAATTCATGATAATGCCAAGAAAATAGAATTTGTTGTAGTGGATGAATGGAAAAAGATGAGCTCTTTGTTTTTTGATATTGTCACATTTAATGGAGCCCTCTTGTCTTGATTTTTACTTGTAATTAAGTTGGGTAGCTAAAATCATGGGATACAAGCATTGTTGTTGACCCTCCACATTTAATGGAGCCCTCTTGTCTTGATTTTTACTTGTAATTAAGTTGGGTAGCTAAAATCATGGGATACAATCAGATTGAGCTTTATCTCCTCGTCTGAGCTTATCCTTTTGTTGCAGCACCTTCCAGGAGTCCAACTTAGCTCCAACTCTCATGCGGATATGTAGCTATCCTCCCACCAGCTGTCCTTCAACTTACTCCCGAATTTCACTGGAATGCCCATTCTGCCCTGTGGTCGAGTCTGTGCGAGTACTGTGGGCACGACATCATCTGTCAGCTCCATCCGTATCTGATATGCCGACTTCACTGACCGAATGTGGGATGGATACTGAAGAAGTTCCCTGTGCCTCTAATGAATATAGGTTTGAGATATACGTGAATAACTGGGCATAAAATGCCCCTTCCGCCAGACTCGACTCCTGGAATGCCCTTTGACCGCAACCTGGTTCCTTTCGACTCAAAACACACTAAAAAGGACATTTATAGAGGATAAAATGCCCATAAAAACACGAAATAAATGGACTTATCACACCCACACACTTTAAGAATGATTGTCCTCAAGCATGCGGTTCAACGCATCCAGAAAAACAAAAGAAAATAAAAGAGAAAAGAAACAGACTCAAGACACAAGCATGCAAACTGTTACTCAGTGTGGGCACATCAGAAATAATCTAATAAAAATTGCAAAGTTCCAGCATACCTAAAAATAGGTCAAAAATGAGTTCTAGCTTGGTGTTCCTCACAGACTCTCTTCACTTAGTGTATACTATCATTTCGGCTATAATTTTATGCAAATTCGTCCCATAAGTTTGCCAAAGTTCTACTGTTCATTCTCCAACAACCATGATGCACTATTATCAATAGGGCTTTTTAGGCTACAGTTGGGAATTTTAAGTGGGAGGGGTTTTTATTGATTGTGCAGACCCCTCCCTAGCTCCTTTTTATTCACTACCCTCTTGTGCCCTGTTCAGGCAGTGAATTTTTCTATATTGGGCATTCTGAGCACTTAAGACTCGGGGGGTTTTATTCAGACTCTTTTTTTTTCTTTTTCTAATCACTTTTTTCTTTTTTCCCTTTTTTTTTATTCTTCCCCCTATCTTCTCTGGCCCTTCATATATATATACCTTCCCAGAAACAACTCCGCCTTACCCATTTTTCTTTTCAGGTTTTATAATGCCCTGGCTAAGTATAAACCATCTCAGAACAAAATCGGCCAGGGCATTTCATAGGCTCAAAAGGGGGTGCAAGGGCTGTGTCATTGGTGGGAGGTATTTATTTCAATGGCTCAGCAAAACATGGCCTACCTCATCTACATGTGCATCAATAATTCCAAGAGTTCAACACAGAACAGAGGTAAATTCTAGAACATAATAAGCACATAATTTTTCACACTCATGAATGAAAGAAAACTGTAAACTGAAGCATACAGCATATAGGCTCAAGTCTTACAGGGCATGCTGAAACTCGTTCATCATCCCTATCTTAATTGGGCATGCTGATTTTTCTGTAAAGCAATTAAAGTTGGATCATTACGTGAAATGCCCACATAGACTCACAGAATAGCATGCTTTGACTCAACTACCTACCTACACACTTTGCAACTTGCAAAGTGTGAACACAGACTCAAACGACAAAAACAAAGAAAACAGAAGTACAACAAAAACAAAACAAAACAAAACCTAATCTAAAAGGACAGAAAGAACCAGGTCAATCGGTTGCAGGCGTTGGGTAGGAGAACCCAACATGCTTGAAATAGGCCTTCAGGGCTGCTTCGATTCGGGTCAACTTTTCATTGGTTTGGAACTGGGCATTCTCTATCAACTCAAGCCGCCTTGTGATCACTGCAACTGGGTGCTCCCTCTGCGGTGCCTTCCCTGCTGGTGGTTTCTTCGATGTACCTGCCATAGCTAAAAGCATGCTCGAGGGGTCTGCCCCCGGCACAAAGAAAACAGGCTTTCCATCCTCATCGTCAACCACATCTTGCATTCTTCTCAAGTAAGATCAAAATACTCACGGGGAAGGGGGGTCAATTCAGTATCATGTAAATCAAGAAGCCTATATCTAACCGCAATCTGGGTGATCAATTGGGCACAAGAGATATGATGCCTAGGGTGTGTTTTAATTTCCCAAAAATGTGCAATGGCCACAGAACCAAAATTAATTTTAATTTTATGAACCATACACCACAAAATAAATAGCTCCTGATTGGTGATTGAATTAGAGCTATCCTTACGGCCGAAAAAATTATAGGCCAACACCCTATGGCAGAAACTCAAAGCATCATTATTTAAACAATATCCCTTCGTGGATCCGCTTTGAAAAACAGACCCATCACCAATATCTATCCATTTTGCATCGACTCCTTCTGCAGAGTCGGGCACTACAGTCACAACATCGACATACTCCTCCTGGAGGTCCAAGTATATTACGTTGCCCAGTAACATATTCAAGTCATCAACAGACACAGAATAATTCCTACCCATCAGTTTAAAAGATAATACCCTAGTGGAAGTAGCAGGCTTGTTCACAGCTTTAATTTTCAAGTTCTGGACAAAATCACGAGACAACGATGGAAAAATAACACACTCCATATCTAAGAAGCATTCCCAACCAATTGCAGAAAATAAATCCCTTACCTCCTGCTCTATACCAAGAGTTGCAAGCGTCTCACGGTGGACTCCTTTTGAGTTGATGATGCCTCTGACTGGTGGCGGGCCACTGCTGGGCTTACTTGGTGTGGGGCTCCCCACCCCTCTGCCTCTTTTAGGCACAGGGACTGAAGTGCCCTCTTCAGCTTTCCTCTTCTGTGAAGAGGCCTCTACAGCCAGCTTAGCTCCGGCTTCCACACTAACAGATTTCCCCACCCTTTTCCTGGGTGAGGAGTCCTCCGAGGGCTCTTCAGAGTCTGCTTGCATTTGGGAGGGTGCACTGGGCTCCTGCTGCTCCTTCTCTTCGTCAGTATCCCCTTGATGGGATGCGTCTGGCTCGGGTTGCTCTGGAATGGGCTCTCCAACTTTTCTTTCTCCCTTCGCTCTTTCTAGTGCCCGTTTTTTTATGTCAGCGGGTGCCTTTTCTTCCTCTTCAAACAGCGGTACCTTTTCCGGTTGGGGCTCAGCCTCAATGTCTTCAATCTCAGTCAGATATTTGTCCAACTCACTATCTTTATCTCCTTCATCTTCATCCTCTCCCTTCTACTTCCTCTCCTTCCTCTTCATCCTCCAAGTCTTCGATCTCCACCGACGGCACAGGAGTCGGAACCTTAACGGGCCTCTTAGCTTTCTACTTCTTAGTCCCTTTCTTCGGCTTTGGCTCAGGCTCTTCAGTAGCCTCTTCTTTCTGCATGCTCTCTGCAGTAGCCTCATCATCTTGCTGCTCCGTTTGAGTTGGAGTAGCGGAGCTTTCTTCTGTTGCCTCGACTTCAGGCGCAGCCTCCTTTTCCGACGGAGTTTCCTTGGCATGTTTGCTCGACATAGCTGCCTCAGACGTAGCTTTCCCTTTGGATTTCGCAGAAGGTTTCTTCACGACCTTGGTCGGAGAGGGCTCTTCAGAGACAGCGAGGGTCTCGAAGTCCAGGGATGCCTTTGGCCCAGCTTTTGGTGCGACCTTCTTACCTCTTGTCTTCGCCATTGTTGGATTTTGGAAGGTTTTCAGGAATTAGGGTTTCAGAAAAAATCGAGAGGGAAGTATCTGAATTTTATAGAAGGCGAGTGAAAGTGATAGTCGAGATTTTGTGGGGTAAGGCTTTTATATTGAAGGGATTACTATTCATGATTTGACTTGTGACTCTCCAACTTCCTTAGGAGTCTCTTGGATCAGTATGCCCCGTGCTAATAGATAAGTCTTATCCCCTGAAAATTCGGAACAAACTCTATCTCTCCAGAATGCCTCACTTCAGAATCCCTATTTCTAAGGGATTTATTTTTATCTTCATCTTTCTCTCTCCTTATCTAAACCTGCAAACATCATGCTTATCCAAAACAAGCGTAAAATTGCTCCCTAAACTAGTTTAATTAACTGGAAAATACTTATTAAAAGTAAATAAAACGGATTAAGACAAGAAAACACCTGGGTTGCCTCCCAGTAGCGCCCCATTTATTGTCGTGGGCACGACATCACCCCAGATCAGGCGTAAGTGGGTTCCGCGAGCCAGATCACTGTGACATCTTTATCAGAGTGCCCAGGTAAGCTTTCACACGGTGGCCATTCACTTTGAAATGCCCTCCAGTATCGGGGTTTATCAGCTCAATTGCCCTATTAGGGCATTCTGCATATACTTCAAATGGACCAACCCACTTGTTCCTCAGTCCTCCTCCCATAAGCTTGAACCTTGAGTGGTACAAAAGTACCTTCTGTCCTGGACTGAATTTCTTTCTCCGTATTACTTGATCATGGAGCTTTTTCATATTTTTCTTGTACAGCACCGAATTATCATAGGCCTCCATTCTCATTTCTTCCAGCTCTTGAATTTGAAATTTCCTGAAATGCCCAGCGGCATCAGGATCCATATTCAGCTTCTGAAGTGCCCATCGTGCCTTGTGTTCTAACTCGACTGGCAGATGGTAACACTTCCCAAATAACATCCTGTATGGAGACATCCCAATTGGAGTCTTGTATGCAGTTCGGTATACCCACAGGGCATCTTCCAGATGAACACTCTAATCTTTTCGGTTCGGAGCCACAACCTTTCCAAGAATGGCTTTAATTTCTCGATTTGAGACTTCAGCTTGGCCATTTCCCTGGGGATGGTAAGGTGTGGTGACCCTATGGTGAACCCCATACTTCTTCAATATTCTTTCCAGCGTTTGGTTGCAAAAATGGGTCCCTTGATCACTGATGATGGACTTGGGCACACCAAACCGACTGAAAATGTGGGATTTCAGAAATGCAGCTACCACCTTTGCATCATTGGTAGGAGTAGCCTTTGCTTCTACCCATTTGGACACATAATCAACTGCCATGACAATGTATTGGTTCCCCCTCGAATTTGGAAAGGGTCCCATAAAATCCATTCCCCAAATGTCAAAAATCTCCACTGGCATGATTGGCGTCATGGGCATTTCATTTCTTCTTGTAATGTTCCCTAACCTCTGGCATTGGTCACACCTTCTGCATACGTTGTGGGCATCCTTGAATATTGTGGGCCAAAAGAACCCACAATCCAAAATTCTTCTCGCTGTTCGGTTTAGTCCGAAATGCCCTCCGCAAGCATAACTGTGACAATGCTTTAGAATTTCATCTATCTCCTCATCAGGGACACATCTTCTAATGATTTGATCAGCGCATCTCCTTCATAGAATAGGGCAATCCCATGCATAGAACCTGCTCTCATACCTTAGTTTATTTTTCTGGTACCTTGAGTACCCAATAGGCATTTCTCCAGACTCGAGGTAGTTCACTATGTCTGCATACCAGGGTACTAGTGTGCCCCTTGATAAATATAAATGCTCATGAGGAAAATGATCGGTAATGGGCATTTTGTCACCTTTCTCATTCAGCACCCGGCTCAGATGGTCAGCCACCAAGTTCTGTGCCCCACTCTTATCTTTTATCTCGACATCAAAATCTTGTAGAAGCAGGATCCACCTAATTAGTCTTGGTTTCGTCTCCTTCTTGGCCATCAAGTGCCTCAGTGCACCATGATCTGTATAGACAATGCTCTTTGCTCCTAAGAGATAGGATCGAAACTTCTCAAATGCAAACACTACTGCCAATAGCTCCTTTTCAGTAGTGGTATAATTACACTGTGCCCCATTCAGAGTCTTGGAGGCATAGTAAATTACATGGCTTTCTTTTCATCTCTTCTGACCCAGTACATCGCCCACGGTGTAACCACTGGCGTTACACATAATCTCAAAGGGCATTCCCCAATCTGGTGGTTGAATGACTGGTGCCGTGACCAGTTGCTTTTTCAGAAAATTGAATGCCTTCTTACACTCTTCATTGAATTCAAATTGAACATCTTGCTGCAATAAGTGAGTAATAGGCTGAGCAATTTTTGCAAAATCTTTGATGAACCTCCTGTAGAAACCAGCGTGCCCCAAGAATCCTCTCACTTGTTTCACCGAAGTGGGATATGGCAGTTTCTCAATTACGTCCACTTTGGCTTTATCGACCTCAATACCCCTTTCAGAAATCACATGTCTCAGTACAATGCCTTCTCTGACCATGAAATGACATTTTTCATAGTTCAGCACTAGGCATTTGTCCACACAACGCTGCAACACTTTCTCCAAATTATCTAAACATTGATCAAAGGAGCTCCCATACACTGTGAAATCATCCATGAACACTTCAATACAGTTCTCGAGTAGATCAGAGAATATGGTCATCATACATCGCTGAGATGTGCCAGGAGCATTGCAGAGGCCAAAGGGCATTCTACGATAGGCAAATGTCCCGAATGGGCACGTGAATGTTGTTTTCTCCTGGTCCTCTTGACTTACTGCAATCTGCATGTATCCTGAGTATCCATCCAAGAAACAAAAGAACTTGTATCCTGTGAGTCTTTCCAGCATTTGGTCAATGAACAGAAGTGGGAAATGATCCTTCTGCGTGACCGTGTTCAGCTTCCGGTAATCAATGCAAACTCTCCAGCCAGTTTGCAGTCGTGTGGGAACAAGCTCTCCTTTCTCATTTTTCACAACTTGAATGCCTGACTTCTTGGGCACAACATGGATTGGACTGACCCACTTGCTGTCTGAAATCGGGTATATAATGCCCTGGTCCAGAAGCTTAATTATCTCTTTTTGCACCACATCCTTCATCACTGGATTGAGCTTTCTTTGTGGGTCACGAACAGGTTTTGCATCATCTTCCAAAAAAATTTTGTGCATGCAAACCGCTGGGCTAATGCCCTTTATGTCTGCCAAAGTCCATCCGAGTGCCTCCTTGTATAGTCTCAACAATCTCAAAAGGCGGTCTTCATCAGCTTGATTCAACTCCGCACTTATGATTACAGGGAGAGTCTCATTATCTCCCAAGTAGGCATACTTCAAATGCCTTGGCAATGCCTTCAACTCCAGCGTGGGCGCTTTGACAATAGAAGGCATCAACTTGTCATCATTTCTTCGAATGGGCACACCGTAGACCACATATCCATGCGGCATTTCTTCTAATGAATACAGCATCATAATTCCATCCCTTATGTCATCATCCTCGTCCAGGGCATCCTGGTCAATCAGTCCATCCCACAATGCCCTTCCAGTGGTTCTCTGTTGCTCACCATGGATAAAGTAGAACAGCTCGGGGAATGAAATGTGTTCACAAAATTATAATTTTCTGTATCCGGGGGGTACTTCATCGCTTCAAAGATGTTGAACGTCACCTTCTCCCCATCAAACTCACACGTCAGTGTGCCCTTGTCCACATCAATTTTGGTTCGAGCTGTCTTCATGAAAGGTCTTCCCAGCAACAAAACTGAAGATTTTGAAGTCGCTGTGCCCATGTCAAGCACATAAAATTCTGCTGGGAAGATAAGCTCATCCACCTTAACCAATACATCTTCAATGAGGCCTTCTGGATACACATTAGATCGGTCGGCTAACTGAATGACCACACGAGTCTCCTTCAAAGGTCCAATCTTCAATTCTCTGAACACCGACATGGGCATTACATTGATTGATGCTCCCAAATCCAGCATGGCCTTTTCAACTTTCTTGTTCCCTATGATGCAGGGAATCATGAACATCCCTGGATCATCACACTTTTTAGGTAACTTCCTCTGTATTACAGCCGATACATTCTCTCCAACTAGGAACCTCGCATTATCATTAAAGCGCACCTTTCTGGTGCAGAGTTCTTTTAGAAACCGGGCATACCGTGGCACTTGTTTGATTGCCTCGATTAGTGGAATGTTGATCTCCATCTTGCTGAATACTTTTAGCATCTCCTTGGTTTCCTCTTCTTTCCTATTTTGTGCCAATCTCCCTGGGAAGGGATGTTTCCGTCTTTCTAGAATGGGCACTTTGGCAGGCTGCTTCTCTTCCGGGATGGGCACAACATCAGTCTGCTCAGCTTCTTGTGTCTTGTCCTCTGTGGGAATTTCTTCCACTTCTTCCTCCAAGGGCACATCATCCTTCTCTTCTCTCGGTTTGACCATCTCCGGAAGCTCTTTTCCACTCCTCAATGCTACTGCATTCACCTGCTCTCATGGGTTTTCAACTTAGGAAGGCAGCTTCCCATTTTTCTCCTCCATCTTATGCATAGCTTAAGCTAGTTGATTGATTTGCTTGCTCATGTGCGAGAGACCAGCTCGAGTCTCTTGCTTAAACTTCTCATTCTCCTCAGCTATAGCGAACACAAGATCTTCCAGCCTTTGCTTCCTTTTCTCCTCTGGTGGTGGCAATGGGCGTGCAGGATGCCCATCCTCTGGCCTTCTCCATCTAAAATTTTGATGGTCTCTCCAGCCAGGATTATAAGTCTAAGAATGGGGATCAATATCTTCTGGAATGCTCATTCTGACCACCTACAGCGTTCACTTCTTCCATTTCATCTTGTAGAGTAGGGCATTCATCCGTGAAATGAGATATGCTTTTGCATACCCCACAAGGTCTGGGCTTTCTTGCCATGCTTGCACCGGACAAGATTTTTTCGATCTTGTCGCACAATCTATCAATCCTGCTGTCCTGGTCCGGTGCCCTTTCTGTTTCACTTACAACCCGAATGCCCTCTCCACCGAAGTCTCGGTTGTCTTTAGCCATTTCTGTGAGAATTCTGAATGCTTCGACAAGTTGTTTGTTCAAAATGGATCCTCCACATGAGGCATTTACAATCGTCCTCTCATGTGGTCTCAATCCTCCGATGAAGTACTGAATCAAATTGTGTTCAGTAATCTGGTGTTGTGGGCATTTTGCCAGCATCGCCTGGAATCTTCCCCAATAGTCATAGAAACTTTCGTTAATTCCCATCTTCAGGCTCCATATCCTTTTTCTCATCTCTTGCACTCTGGATGCTGGGAAATATTTTTCCAAAACTTTCTATTGAAGTTGTCTCCATGTGGTCACAGCGCCAGTGGGTAGTGTGTACAGCCAGTCCCGTGCCCCATCCTGAAGAGTGAAAGGGAACGAGACCAACCGCACATACTCCTCTCGTCCATAGTTGGATGGTTGAGTCTGGCAAACCATCTCAAAATCTTGCAAATGCCTTTGTGGATCCTCTCTAGGCATTCCGTGGAACTTTGACAAGATCTGGATAAAGTTTGCGTGAATATCCCAGTTCTGAGTCACAGCTGGGAGTGTAATGCCCATTAGGCGCAGATTCATATTGGTCGGGAAAACCAACTGCCTTAAAGTCTTGTTATCATCCGCATTGCCATTCGCGGCATTTCCATTTGCGCCCATGTTGATGTTGTGGCCGTTCTCAAACTGTCTTTCCTCCTCGTGCCCTTCGTCTCCTTGATCTTCTTGATCCTCTGGTGGTGGTGTGGGCTCACGAGGTCTATTTGCTGCTTGGCGTGCCCTCTTCACTGCTGCCCTGTTTTTTCTCAAAGTCTTCTCTATCTCCGGATCGTACAATAGAGTCTCTTCTGAAAAGCCCCTGGGCATCAACTTCCGGGCTCACCAATTGTGGAAGATAAAATCACTAGAAACCAGCTCCCCGGCAACGGTGCCAATTTTGACGCGCAGTCGTTTTGCGCTAAAAAATATATTTATAAACTCCTGTGCCCATAGCGAGCGTAGCTAGCCAATGAGTACGGGTTGATCCCATAGAGAGTTGTTGCGATTCTAACTTCAAGTAACCAATCACAAACGGGGTTTTGGTGTTGTGACTAAACTGAATGTAAATCTGCAAAAGAAACTAGAGAAAATATCAAATAACAAAAGGTTCTGGTATTTGAATTAGAATTTGGTTAAACAGAAAACAACTCGATCATGGGCACACCGATTTTCAGACATGATACGTCATCTAGTTATGGTGACCGGATTCATCTCTGCGTCTCCTCATCTATCCTTTCATTTTAGGTTTAAAAGTGATTCCTCTTCGATTAAACCCCTAACCAGTTACCCACCTCCCGATTCCTCTAAGAGATGTAAGCAAACAAGCAGCAGTATGCCCTAGACGGTCCCAGATTTATTGCGTTCAACTGATTCCTCTTGTGCCCACAATAACCCATTAATTCCCTCATTATTATATGAACCGACACACAGTCACGATTCGCCAATTCAATTAACAGTGGTGTGCCCTTTTTACCTAACGAGTGATCAGCCACATTGGGCACTTCAGACACACACTCACGTGGAACAATGCACAAGAATTAATGGAAACTAATCATGCATTACTATGCCCATTTTGGCCTCACGAGTCCAGATTTATGCTTAATCCAATTTCATCATTCAAACGCCAGAATTAAAGATCTAGCCGAGAAGGCTAGACATAATTAAAACCGCAGAATTTAAAGACATAAAAATAAACAAGAACTTACTGAATTAATTAAGCAAAAACTCGACTTCAACGTCGATGAACATGAACATAACCTAAGTCCCGAAGGTTTAGGACCTTTCGGATTGTTTGGCTGCCTAAGCAGCGTGCGGAAATTAAAATGCAGAAATGTAAAAATGTAAAATGTTTCAGAGTGTCTAAAGCTTCTTTTTCCAGAAACTAAACTTGTTTAAATAACTACATTTCTGAGTAGAGTTTCCCCCACATGCGGGGGTCTTCTGCTGAAAATCCGGAACGGTGTGCCCTCGCTGACTTTGACTGGATAAGCTTCATCTTCAACAAATCCCTATTTTTTAGGGATTGCTCTTATCTCCTCAGATTGAGCTTTATCTCCTCGTCTGAGCTTAGCTCCAACTCTCCTGCGGATATGTAGCTATCCTCCCACCAGCTATCCTTCAACTTAATCCCGAATTTCACTGGAATGCCCATTCTGCCCTGTGGTCGAGTCTGTGCGAGTACTGTGGGCACGGCATCATCTGTCAGCTCCATCCGTATCTGATATGCCCACTTTACTGACCAAATGTGGGATGGATACTGAAGAAGTTCCATGTGCCTCTAATGAACATAGGTTTGAGATATACGTGAATAACTGGGCATAAAATGCCCCTTCCGCCAGACTCGACTCCTGGAATGCCCTTTGACTGCAACCTGGTTCCTTTCGACTCAAAACACACTAAAAAGGACATTTATAGAGGATAAAATGCCCATAAACACACGAAATAAATGGACTTATTAGACGCCAAATGTGAAATTTACTATCCACAATGATGTTTCAATATTTATAAAACTCGAGTCATGCTTACAAGTATACAAACATATAATTGTAGATAGGATGAAACGAGATCAATCTATAGGGAAATAGAATAGAAATTAGACAATGCAAGTACCACGATGATAGACGAGCGCAATATCTAGACGATAAATAAGGAAAGGGTGTGTTTTAACCTAATCACAATACCAAACATGAACAAAAGACATAAACACCTACACAACAATAATTATCAATCTAAGTGCAAATGCAATAAATAATACCAACAAGAGAGAGAGATTTGAAGATGATAAATAAAGGCAAGACTCTAGGATATGGATACACAATGCTCATATTAATCTACAACAAAGGATTACACACACATATATGCAAAGTTCACAGATAGGAAGACCACGAATATAGAAGGAGCATCTCTCGAATATCTCCTTAAGTGCGAATGTGACAAGGATGGCTATCTCTAACACATTCCAAGGTCGCACCTACCAAAGACTCTAAGGGGTCACATTTTCTTCCACATAATGACATTCGACTAAAAAGACAAATACGTAGATTTGATCCAAACATGCTTATGATCAAGTGATTCATATATGTGATGCTAGTAAGATGGCCAATCAAACAACACCATTCAAGCCCTAGCATAGATCAAAATCTTGACAAAGTAATACATATATATATATATACATATATCCCAAATCAAAGATCAATATTCACATTGCTTCACCACATCCTAGAGCCCTAAGGCTCTAGCCAACCATATTCACAATAAAATCAAGATTACAAAAAAAAGAACAAAAACCCATTCTAAATACAAGTTTAAGAAATGAGAAGAAGTGATAAAACCCAATGTAGAACACTCTTCTTCAATCCTATGGCTTGGATATTCAAATTGATGGTTCAATCTTTCTCCTTCCTCTTGATCTTCAAAAATCCCAAACTTGGTGTTTCTCTAAGTGTTTCTCTAGTTCTAGGGTTGGAAAGAATAATAATGAATATCCCCCCAATTAAACATAAGTAGTGGACCAATAATAGAGTGAAAAAACTAACAAAATGGAATCGTCTGTCCCGGGCGCGATCCCTTCTTGCTCGCGCCTACATGTCGCACTTGGGACACACAAAAACACATCTCTGAAGTGCTGAAATGCGGGCACATCGATCACGCCTAGAGGCCATGTTGTAGAGGCCATGGAGCGCGGCTTGTCCTGCACTCGCGCTTGGAGGCCGCGTTGCAGAGGCCTTGGGGCGCGGCCTCGGGCCAGTCACGCCTCAGGCTCGTACTTGATTATCTTCATCTTTTCAAGTCTTGTACGACCTTTGATGATTGAAATCCCTATTCAACTTTGATGTGTAATATAATAACCCAAAAATATCATGTATTGGCCACTTTTAACAAAATTAAAGATTAAAGACAATATATACAATATTAACATAGATATATACCTAAAATTAGTGAAACCATACTCATCAGTGAGTGCAAATGAGTGCAATATATGCACTCATCAATTAGCCACCAAGGGATCTGATTCTCCAACTCATAAACAACATCAACCCCCATTAAATTCACTTGGACCACGTCTAGCCATCCAAACAGAAATGTAGCTTTCTCCTTACGGTTTTCTTTATTTACTGCAATTATCTCCACAAAGCATTAGACGACGCAAGCATCAAGGAGCATCATCTCCGTGAATACCTCATCGCCGTACTCATCTATCGACAGCCCTCTGTAGAAGTACCGGTTATCCTCTATCCGCTTCAGAATATTAGCGCGAAAGAGGTGGCATTGGTATGTCTTGAGCATGATGTTGGTGAGCTCATCTTTGAGTTCTTCAAACTCATGCAACTGGGGCTGGCCGTGGTAATATGGCCCCAGTGTGTTGAAATTCTGAATCAAAGCTAGAATATGAATGTAACAGTAACAGAACTTAAGAGAATAGAAGGTGTTTGAAGAAATGTATGAGAGAATTTTTTTGTATATTCAACTTATGAATCTGAAGATATTTACACGGTATTTATAGATGCTAAACTCAAGCTAACTCCTTGATAACTACTTTTAACTAACTTCATGAATCAAGGAGAGAGAGACACGTGGAAACAAAATATCTGTCTAGCATACATTGATAAATATCTAATACTCTCCTGCAGAAACCTCGGCTATTCTGATCTGATCTTTAATCTATCTCTTAAACATTGAAATTTGACTTCTGCTAGAGGTTTTGTAAGTAGATCTGCAACTTGATCAGCTGAAGGCACATGACCTATCTCAACAGATTTGTCCTGCACCTTTTTCCGGACAAAGTGAACATTTATCTCCATATGTTTTGTCCGGGCATAAACCACAGAGTTGGATGCCAAGGCTATAGCACTGCAGCTATCTGACCATATCTTGACAGGTTTGTCATCAAGAAACCTAGGTTCTTTGCATAAAGCTTTTAACCACACCACTTCAGCAATAACATTTGCTAAAGCTCTGTATTCAAACTCTGCACTACTCCTTGACACTACCTCCTGTTTCTTAGAACTCCATATAATCAAATTTTGTCCAAAAAACACACAACGACCACCTGTAGAATGCCTATCATCTAGGCAACTTGCCCAATCAGCATCTGCATATGCCTCAAGCTGTAGAGAAGAAATAGAACTGAACTATAATGCCAAATGCCTAGTACCCTTCAGATATCTCAAGAGGTGTTTATATGCAGTCCGGTGAGTAGTTAATGGCTTCTGTAAGAACTGATTGAGCTTGTTAATAGAGAAAGATATATCAGGTCTTGTAAGAAAGAGATACTGAAGTGCTCCAACAATGCTTCTGTACAAGATAGGCTGATCAAACTCAGTTCCATCTTGCTTAGATAACTTTGTAGAAGGCATCATGAGAATGGCACATGGCTTACAGTCTATGAGATTAGTTTTAGCCAGCAACTCATCAATATACTTAGTTTGAAACAGCTTATACTGACCATGTATATGATTCACCTCAATTCCCAGAAAATAGCTGACAGCACCAAGGTCTTTAAGTGTAAATTTTTGATTCACATCTGTAATAACAGCAGCAATCTCAGACTCATCATTTCCAGTCACCAGGATATCATCAACATATACTAACATAAGCACCACTGACTTAGCAGCCTTTCTGAAAAATAGAGAAAAGTCTGAATGAGATCTCACAAATCCAGTAGAAATAAGATGAGTCTTGAGTGTATTGTACCAGGCCCTTAGTGCCTGTCTCAAACAATAAATCACCTTTTGTAACTTGCAGACATGATGAGGAAACTTCTCATTTTCAAAACCTCTGGGCTGTGCCATATATATTGTTTCCTCAAGCTCTTCATTAATGAAAGCATTATTTATATCAACCTATCTAATTTTCCAACCGTTGATGGCTGACATAGTAAAGATCAACCTAATGGTTGAAAACTTAACCACAGGGCTGAAGGTTTCAAGAAAATTCACCCCAGTATATTGTTCAAACCCCCTTGCTACCAATCTGGCTTTTAACTTGTCCACTGTCCCATCAGGTTTAGTTTTGACCTTAAAAACCCATTTATTTGAAATGAGCTTTTGGTCAGCTGTGGAAGGAACCAGTTCCCAGATGTGCTTTTCTTGTAAGACATCAAATTCTGCTTTTATTGCAGCAAACCAACCAGGATCAGCCAAGGCCTGAGTAACAGATGTAGGTTCAGTGAGAACCTGATGCTCAGATAACCAGACCTTGTGTTTAAATATCCCATTCTTAGACCTAGTAATCATTATGTGGGTTGAAGGATGTTTGGTTTTTGAGGATGGTTTTGAAGAAACAGAAGATGGAGAAGAATGATGTGAAGAAGGAGCTGATGGATTTGAATGATTGGAAGGAGAAGACTCAGAGTTATTTGAATGAATAGAGAAACCAGAAGATGCAGGATTATTTAAGAAATTAGGAGAATAATTTGAGGAGTGAGGAACAGAAATAGGTATATATATGGTGGCTGCAGGAAATTCAGGAGAAAGAAATGAAGAAGAAGAACTGTTATTCATAGATGAATTGGGACAGAGAGAAGCATATGGATATTCTTCTTCACTAAAGGCTACAGAGTCAGCCACATATGTTCTACCATTTGGATGATAACACACATTACCTTTGTGATGAGAGCTGTAACCTAGGAATATACATTTGCTAGACCTGAATTGAAGCTTATGGTTATTATTGGGTTTTAGGTAGGGAAAGCAAGCACATCCAAACACTTTGAGTAGGTTGTAATTGGGAGAAGTGTTAAACAACATTTGAAAAGGAGATTTGTTGTTTAAAACAAGTGTAGGTAGTCTGTTAATGAGGTAAGTGGAAGTATGGAATGTTTTCCACTAGAATTGTAATGGAAGGGAAGCTTGAGATAATAGGGAAAGGCCCTTGTCAACTATATCTTGGTGTTTTCTCTCAGCCTTACCATTTTGTTGGTGTATGTATGGACATGGATGTTGGAAATGAATACCTATAAGTGAGATGAGATACAAGAGGTCTATACTCTTCTCCCCAATTAGACTGAAAGGCTTGAACATAGGTCTAGAATTGACATTGTATCATGGCTAAAAATTGTTTGACAATGGCAGAAGCTTGAGACTTAAGAGTAAGAGAAAAATCCAGGTATATCTAGTAAAATCATCCAGGAAATGAATATAATATTTATAACCATAAATACTAGCTGTTTTAGTAGGACCCCATATGTCTGAATGAACTAATTGGAAATGAGTTGTTGTTTTAGGTGGCTGAGATATATGAGCATGCTGATGAATATGGCCTATTTTGCATGCATCATAAAAGCATAAATCAGAAGGAGAACGTGGAAGTTTAATGGAGTGAAGAAGAGTAGAAAGAACAGAACTACTAGAATGTCCAAGTCTTTGATGCCATTTATTCATAATATGTGTCAGATTACATGACAAAACATTTGCAGAAACTAAGTCTGTAGTACAGTCAGATGATATGGCAGATGTCTTAGAAATAAACATATTCCTAGCTTCATTAGATGCAGTGGAAGAAGACATACAAGCAGAATGACTACTAACTTTCTGCAGAGGCAGTATAGACAAGTCAAGCCTGTAGAGTCCATTTTCCAAAGTTCTTTTCATCAGCAGCTGGTTGCTGAGTTTTTCCTTGACAAGACAAGAGTCAACATGAAACTCAACAATCACATTGTTATCCTTAGTGAATTGTGATATGCTTAATAAGTTCTTTGTAATTTGGGGAACATACATAATATTATTAAGCATGAGTGAGTGAGAAGATTGTGACACAGCAGCCTTACCAGAAGCAACAAAAGACAGATGTTGTCCATTTCCAACCATCAATCTCTCATCACTATGAGTCGGAGAGGCTAAAGACAAATATTGCAGATCATTTGTGATGTGATTCGTGGCTCCACTGTCTACAACTCATGGTGTATAACCGTCATCTTCAAAGATATCATCCTGATAAACATCTACTGCAGATGAATCAGCATAGAATGCATTAGCAATGGGAGGAGGAGTACCAGTGAAATTGACATCAAAGCGTTTATAACACTTCAAAGCCACATGGCCAGTTTTGCCACAAAGCTGGTATATAATTCTGTTATCTTTTACGAATCCTCGACCATTGCCTCTTCCTCTAGCACCAGATCTATGAGATGAGTTGTAGGCTCTGTTGTAAGCAACATGAGCACTAGGAAACAACAGAAGTTGATTGTGAATCCTTTGCTCTTAAGCCTGAAGACCAAAGTGAACCTCTTGAAGATTAAAAGGCTCAGATCAGTGAGTGAGATTCACCACTACAACTTCATACTCCACACCAAGACCAGCAATGATATACAAGACTAATTCATCATCTGAAATCTGGTGACCAGCGCCAGCTAGTAGATCTGCAAAACTCCTTATTTTCAGAAAATAGTCATCCACAGACTGATCACCCTTCCTAGTAGTTTGAAGCTGGAAACGAAGCTGCCACAGCTTTAGATTGAGACTGAAATAAGGACTCCAACACTTGCCACAACTCTCTAGCGGAGGAACACCGAGTACCATACTTCATCATGGATTCACTAATAGAGCTGAGCATCCAGCTCATTAAGAACTGATCATGAGAAAGCCAGATTAGATTCTCTGAATTGGTCATACATTGACTAGAGGAAGAAGTAGGGAAAAAATGAGTAGGAAACCATTTAAGTGGATCAATAAGATCATAGAGACCATGTGCACGCACAATAGTAAGAATTTGCATATGCCAAAAGGCGTAGTTGGATCGATCCAATCTAACATGGATCGACTGAAGATGCGGAAGCTCAACGAGTGTAGGTGCCATATATAGCAGAACAGAAATCAACTGAAAAAAGGAAGAACTATAATAGAAATGCAGAAATAAACTAAGAAACCACAATAGAAATGTAGATTTCAACCGCAAGGATCGAAGGCGAATGATACCATGTTGAAATTCTGAATTAAAGCTAGAATATGAATGTAACAGTAACAGAACTAAAGAGAGTAGAAGGTGTTTGAAGAAATGTATGAGAGAATTTTTCTGTATATTCAACTTATGAATCTGAAGATATTTACACGGTATTTATAGATGTTAAACTCAAGCTAACTCCTTGATAACTACTTCTAACTAACTCCATGAATCAAGGAGAGAGAGACACGTAGCAACAAAATATCTATTTAGCATACATTGATAAATATCTAATACAGTGAAACGACGGAGGGATCGTACGCCTTCTTATTTTTATCTCGTAGTCGTGGTGGAACTCTATGCACTTGCATCCACTTAGGCCTTGCCTTACTGCGGCCACTATTGATGGCATCCAGAGCTCCCCTTTCCACATCGGCACGGTTGCTACGGCCATTTTTTCTGGAGACTAAACTGTTCCCCATGCCGCCGTACGTACTTTTCTATATTTGAAATTTTGTTGTTTGAATTGATTAGAGGAGAAGAAAACTTGCTCTTGTAATCTAAACACGGCTTTTAATCAATATAATATAGTCGTTGGTGAACGGCTATTCCAAATGTCCCCTTTTTTTTCCCAAAGCTCATCAGTCAATTTTTTTAAATAATTATATGTATATTTTGCATTTATCATGACGCATGATGTAACACCCCAGATTTTTGGATAAGGTTTAGAGGATTGTTAATGGTAATTAATTAGTTAAGGAAGAAATTTAAATAAAGTTATTTAAGGTCTGATGTCAGTCACGACTTTAGGGGTCAGTTTGTTGTGAAAATTATCTTTTTGGAAAATGTGATCTTAACTCTATTATGGCCATTTGTGATCCTGTTAGAAAGGTTTTAACTCCAGGAGTGTGCCGGTGTTCTCAGAATTTTATTCTGAAGTCATTTGAGTTCCCGGTAGTGAAAAACGTATTTAAAAGGTGAATGAATAATAACTTTTGCGTGCGTTCGTGTTTTAAGAAATTTACGAAATCCTCCTTGTTGATCCAAGTCTAGTTCTGTTAGGCCCCTCTTATGGGAAATGACTCAAGGATTCCGTTGGCATTCATGGATTTCCATTCTGAGGTCAATCAAACGCTCGGGAGCAAAATCTGTCAGTCTGAGTGAATAGTAAAAAGTAATTCTAAAAAGAGAATCTTTGCTTGTCTTTCTTCTGACGATGACCCCGTCTTTTTCACAAATCAAGTTGGTTCACTAGTATTCGAGCCAATAAGTCTCCCGGTATTTTTAGATTTCATGTCTGAGGTCATTTAGACCTCGACATCAAATAAATCAGCTTTTAACCGAACTAAGGGTAACTTTTGCAGTATTTCCGCACTGGAGTGGCTTCTCAAGGAAGCCAAACTCTCTTCTATAAATAGAGGGCCACCCCTTTGCCTTCATTTTCTCATTTACCATCCATTTCACTTTCAAGTTGAGAGAGTGAGATATCTTTGAGAGCCGAGAGAGTTCTGTCGAAGTGAAAAAAGCGTTCTTCGTGAGTGTTCTACAAGATGATGAGCGGAGTGGAGTGGAAGGGATACGGTGAGGGAATGTGCTAGGGGTGCCGTTGGGTCGTAGCAGGCGGCTCTGCCGCCATTGCGACTTGATGAGATGCCGAACTAGCCACCTTTTCTCGACACACCTAACCCCGCCCATTCTTGTTCGTCGGTCCCGATTCCATTTCTTTTCCGTCTTTCAATGTCGTATTTACTTTCCGTTCTTCATGTTATTCGTTATTACTCATTATTATTCCATTGTTATTCTTGTCATTAATTCTCGTAATATCTCGTTGTTACGTTAAGGTTCCATTCAAGTTATATTTTAAGATTTCATCGTTATTCTAAATGTTTAAAGAGGATTATCGTGTTTATACCGTTATAATTTCTTTTTGAAAGTTAAAGCATGTCGTTTCATGTTAAATTAAATTATTGAAGCATGTTGTTATATGTGTTCTTCATGTTCATTGAAAGAATCAATGAACACCGAAGAAACCCGGAAGAAATCCGCCCAGAAACTGGGCGGAAAAGAGAGAAAGTAGGAGTCGTGACCGCGGGAGGGTGCGCCATCGTGCAACATACCCCTCAGCCCAGCAACCCATGACCGTACAGGGGTGTGCAAGCGCGCGGGGTGCCACCAGCGTGCAGTACCCCCGTGTCGTCCGACACTGATTTTTCTCCAGCTATTCTCGTACCCTATTTTTGAGTTTGTCGAGTTATGTTTTCCCGAGTTATTTCCAAGTTTAATTTAAGAAGCTTTTCAAGCTATCTCCGAGTTATTTTGTGTAAACTTCTTAAGTTATTTTCCATCTAGAATTCGAGTAATCAAGATGTGATTTTCTTCAAGTAAATTCTTCTCAAACTTTATAAAGTCGTAAAGTCGTGCAATCTATATATTAAGTCTTAGATCTTAGCCTTCAAGTTAGATGTCATTATTTCTCGCTTTCGATAGTTAATTTCTTCGAAGGAGGCCGCTAAGTCGATAATTCAACTTTTGTAGGAGGAAGTAAGCCTCGTGGGAATTCAGAGAAGGATCATCAACTCGTTGCCTCATCTTCTGCTCCGTAATCAAGGTGGGTAAATCTATACTCATCTAAAAGTTTGAGCTAATAAGCTCTAGAAACATATAGGTCAAATGAGATATCCAAAAACATATTTGCTCTGTCTGATTGATCTCTGTACGAGGAAGAAAATGAAAGATATTGTATGTTATTTGAGCTCTTGAGCATGTTTAGAAATGCTAGAAATGTTTAAGTATTGTTTATGCTTAGCATGAGATTTATAGAATTGTCTTTAGTTACAATTCGTATTTATGTATATTCATTTCCTCGTATTTGAATGTTTATGCTTTGTTAAAGCTCATATAGTTAAGGATTAAGGATTGTCTTGTTAAGGTAGCATTAAAACCTTTATAGGTCGAGATCATGCTATATTAAAGGATTAGCCCCTAGACCTTGCTCTAGGTTGATTTTTCTAATAAGGTTAAGGAAGGAAGGAACTTAGCATTTCGCTTAAGCAGGAATTGAGCTCAGAACTTTTAAGTGAGTCATTGCTGGGTTAGCTCCCTCGCAAACTCGATTGGATATTTGAGATGATCCCTCTTCTATCTTATGGCATGCCTAAGGGTGCAGTTGACATCAGGTTTGAGCCAGGTTGGGCCCAAAAAGAAAAGGTTTTACGGATATGGAGAGGGCTTTTGTGTTTTGCTCTCCATATACCATCAGTTATTTATTGGATATCTCGAGATTATTAAAGAGTTTTTGTTAAAACCCACTTAGTACATTAGTGCTCATGTCCCCTCTTTTTCAAATATTTTCAGGTTGAGATGCTGAGGATATTGGTGGCTGCGGATGTGGGTTGGCTGCCAAGATGTTTTGTTATAATCTAAGCTTCTTTTAAAATCCCATTATGTGTTTTGCTACTCTGATACACTCTTTCTAATTCCGTTCAAGTTCTATTATGTTTATCGAGAATCTATGAATATTTCCCTAAACATGGTTACTTATAGATATAAAGATGCATATTCAGTTTTATTCATGCTTCTTGAGTATATTTTCCTTTCACCTATGAAGAGACTTGTGCACATTGGTACCTAATTATTCGCATGGACCTATGAATGGGTCTATGCTCATTGGTATCTGATTAGTTAGCCGTTTTATTCCGCTAAAGCATGTTCCTTCTTAACCAAGTAATCTCGAGTATCATCATCTATCTTTCAAAACATATCTTTATTCTTAAAACTTCTTCATAAATTTTCCGACTTAATTCATAAATCCCTTAATAACACCCCGTCCCCATTCGTTAATCCCTATCTCGGGATCAGGCTGTTACACATGATCAAGTATTTATAATAATTTAACAATAATAATAATAATAATAATAATAATATCAGTCAATACAATCCAATATTAGCAAATTATGAATAGATCATCGAATATGGACATTAATTCATACATAGTACCGCTTGACCGTTTTTCCACTAGATAGTCCAACACAATTTTTTGTATTATTAAAGCAAAATGCCTCTTAACCCAATACAAGTACTTATTTTTCATTAGATCATCCATCAAATTAAGAATGGATTAATAATATGCTCAATTAGACCAACAAGACAATTAAAAAAGATTTGATAGAAAATATTGATTTTGGAAAAAAAAATTAGCGTGCTTTATCAAAAAAAGAAAAGAAAAATATTTAAATGATATTTATTTATTTTGAGTCTTATGATATTGTTTAAAATAATTTTGTTTCTTTTATTTCAAGTTTGTTCGAAGACAAATGAACTGACTAGTTACATGATTTTAAAGTCTTTAAAAATGCAAAATCTTAATGAATTTGAATGTATTAAACAAATTTTGTACTTAAAAGCAGAATAAAGATTTTTTAAGCCCATTTTATATGAATTTTAAAAAATTTATTTCATTAAAATAGGGGCATAATTTTTAACCTTCGCACAGGGCCTTCGAAATCTGAGGACCAGCCGTGATTTGGATTTTTGAATAGATTTGAGGCTAAGTCATGTGTAATGAGTTATTTATATATGATGAATAGATCTTAAATGATATTGTGAGTTCTTTGCTATCATTATTATTTAAGTTGGTTAATATTGTTTTTTTTCTCGAATTTTAATCTCATTATCTTCTTCAAACACGAGCAAGTTAATAAATTATTTTTGCATCATTCCATGATGAAGAAATCCATAAGGTTGAAATGGATTTTGCAACCCCTAAAAATAGGGGTGTGGATGGAAAGTGTTGATAATTTCCTTTCTAAACGTGATTGAGTTAGAGATGGTATAAATTCTTATATGGATCTCATTTTTTTATCATCAACGTGGAATTCAATTAGATGGGGTAACATAAGATGTAACATGATAGATGATTTCAACCACATTCAATGTCTCCAAATATATATTAATCAAGAGTTTTATAGGGTGATTTTGGTGCAATTTTATTCGTTCACTATGATTTAGGTACTATTGCACGAGCAAAAAAAGAAATAAAAAATAAAAAATCAGAACATATTGTTCGTCCCTGAAGAGCTAAATAAGTGATTAGGGGGTAAATAATTACGATTAAATCACTTTATTAAATTATCAAAGTTTTACGGAAGTGTAAAAAGGGCTTTCTCAGCTAAAGCTAAAGCTTGAGTTTTGACACAGTTGATTTTTCTTAGTTGTCAAAAATAATTATCTAAACTGATAAAACACTTACATAAATATGAGCACACATAGCAGATAACTAAATATTAAAACAGTTAAAAAAATTGTATATAAGACATGATGTATAGATGTTCGAATCATGAATAACACTACGTCTCCTCTTCTTCAAAAAATGGAAGGTGGCCACTATGTTTTCAAAGTCTATCAGTTACAACTTAGATTGCACAGTTTAGTCAGTTGTTCATACTTGTAAGCTCAGTTTCACTGCTATTGCTAGAGATCTAACTTCATTTAAAGTATGACTATATCTCAACTTGCATGTCCTATCAACATAGTGCTTTAGGTGCTATTAAAATTAATAGTTCATACTTGCAACACGGCTGTTATTATTAAAGATACTTGACAACTCTCAATTTCCCATTGAGAGGTTAGGTGTTATTGATGCATGACTACTCAAAGTTTTCATGTTATTACTACAGGATATTGAATGTTTTAGATCTCCCAATATCATACAACGAGATATTACTACCTCCTATCTTCTGAACTGCAACAGTTGCCTCAGAAGTCAAAACTCAAACAGAGTTTCTGGATCTTCAAATGTCTTCTCTGAATCTCTCTGCCAAGCCGAAAAATCACAAGCTCAAGCTCGAGCTCACCTAAGAAACTTGAAGCAGCTCAGTCGATTTCTTTTTTGAGGTCGAGCTAAATTAGGTTATGTATTAATATTAAATAAATATTTTATTTAATTTGAAATGAAAATAAATCAACACTACATGTTTAAATAAATAAAATATTATGGATGGTGTAATTACATTCAAATTTGATTAGGTTGAGCTCGAATTATTTGATTCAATTTTGAGTTAATTAGTGTCGCCTAAATAATTAGGTAGATAAACTTTAATATCTAATACTACTGCCGAAATTAATATCTTACACCATTCAAATGTCATTTTAACACCTGAACTATTGAAAAATTATTCAAAACTATTGTCATTAGTATTTTTCCAGCCGATTTTTTTTTAGAGTTCGAGCCTCTCACCCCAATTTCTTTTTTCAAATTTATTTTATTAATTCGGTTCGTTTACTAATAAAACATAAAAAAAAATTCGATTGTTAGCTTCGATTTAGAACAGTAAAACAAAACCTACTAATTAAATAGAATGCTCAACCCTACTGTAGGTAGCGGTGCTACTTCGTTAGGTCCAATTGTTATATATTCTCACCTAGAAGATATTAGTGAAATTTAAATCTGTAATGAAAAAAAAATTGTGGAATTGTCACTCCAACAATTAAATCACCCTATATGAACTTTGTCACATATATTTAAATTAAATTAGAAATCATTAAAAAAGAATGGTTCATTTTGCAAAAATATCAGCTAGCATGGTTTGTAATATCCAAAAAAGAGCTTGATCTATAGTGTTCTTGTAACGCCCCAATTCCTGAAATCCGAGGCGCTACACAAAATTAAATGAAATTTCTATTTTCATAACCATTTTACCTTTAAAATGAAAATATTTTTATGATAATTTCTTCAGAAATAAAATCCACCAATCATCGTTTTAAAAGACTTTTCAAACAACCAATCACAAATATATTTCACAAACTACTAGTCAATGTTGAAAGTCTAATATTTGAACAAGTCAAAAATAACGGTGGAACATGTACGATTTTAATATTCATAAATATTCAGTGGAAGCATAATACGTTAAAATATTGACCAAAGTCAATATTCAACATTCAAAATATAATTTTGAATAGTCAAAACTTATAGAACTTCTATGTCCACGTCAGCTGCCTGCATCACCTTGTACCTGAAAAAAATGTGGGTTGAGTGCCAGAAAACTCTCAGTGGGTTTATCGTGTTCGTCCAAACACATGCAAGGATAAAATCCAACAATCCAATATTTAAAAATCATGTTCCTGCGCTTAAGAATATTTCTTCAAAAGCTGATAATCAATATTCATTCATATGCTCATGCGCTTAAGAATAGTTATTTAGAAGCGAACAATTCAATATCATTCTCATAACAATGCGCTTAAAAATATTTATTCAAAAGTGAACAATTCAGTGTTCATTCATATATCAATAATGCGCTTGAGAATATATTTACTCAAAAGTCGATGCGCTCAATTAATCATGCGTGGATATATGCCCTATTTGATCACATACTATGTTTCAATATAATTGACCATGTCAGAATTCATCATGCAGGTCAAATCATATCCACGATGAGCGAAAACAGTTATAAAACATATATAGACGAAAGCAATTTAAAAACATATATTTTAGTCAGCAAAAACCCACCTTATAGCTAAAATAGCTGAAGCCTTTACCACGATCCTTGTAATTTCTAAGTCGGAATTTCTCGTACATGGCCTACAGAGAGGGTTACCTCTTAGTATTGTCATCACAACCCAAACTTACTCTATAATGTAGATACAAGCTTACAATATGCTTCTCATACAACTTGGGTTCATACGGACGTCATCAACGCTCAACGACCTAGTTAAATTGATGTTTTGGGCCCGACCCACGGCCCATTGGTCTAGGACCCGTATTAATAATGATCATTATTATTAACAATGAAATCTTATACCTATAGGTCACAAATATATTCTTATATTTTTCCCTAAAATTTGGAGTAGTTCGCAATTCAAGTAGACACGATCAGACGTAAATTGTGAAAATGATCACTACAAACCTCAAGGATAAATTGATCTTTTGGAATTTAATTGAAAGATAACATATAAATATTAAATTAATGTAACATTTAGGATGAGACATTACATTTGTTTTTCTATAAGAAAATACTTGGGAATTTAATCATATTTTGCTTATAACATTTTAATCCGTCATTTTTTTTTACTCACGCACACAACCTGTGGTATTGAGGAGATTCGAACTCGTGACCTTTGGTTTTCAAGCAATCTCACTCCACCACTAGCCCATCCCCACCGGGACTAATCCATCATTTTATATATCAGATTATCAAATGACCACCCACCAAGCCTTTAAATTATAAAAACAGCCCCAAAACTTTAAGAACAAATATTAAATAGCACTTACATCACTAATTAGTAATTACTGCTACTCAACCAAAAATAATTTTCAAAAGTTATGCAATACAAATCCAAAGTGCTTCAACTAGCTTACGGGAAAAACATTTCATTTCAAAATTCATCCAAACCACATTTGTAATCCACCAAGTTTTATGCTTCAATTCTCCAATATATTAATAACACCTTAACTGTACAATGAATTGATCAAAAGCAGATTTAAAACAAGAATTTTGAGATAAAAGTCATATTTTCAGATTTTAAAACATGATTTCCTAACAACTTTCGACACAACCTGATAGGACAAACAAATTTCAATTAAAAATCTGAAACTATATACAAACAACTTGCAAGGGAAGATTTATATGTATGGTTTTCAGCGGAGGGAAAAGCTGTAAACGGACCATCGAATTAGGAGCAATAGCGTTGTGGTCAGCAACAGTGATCTAACGTCAACTTTTGGTGCACAAACGATGGGCTAAACGATGTCGGATCATCGATCGTAGAATGGATACATACAAGTTGTAGTGTGGAGTTTATAGGGATATAAAATTTGAGCGGGTACAAGGATCGAATCAGCCGGAGATGGCCTCAAAAGTGGACTGCAGTGACTTGTGGCAGGCAGCAACTCCCAGCTGTCCTTGCCTTCGGTTTCAACTCTTCTGGTAAGCCCTTCCAACAAAAACTTGCATAATTGTAATCTATTTGATGATAGGAACTAATCAATGTAAATTTCATGAGTTTTGGCTGCGCTTCTCAGATCGTAAAAGGTTGAGGAATGGAAGCTAATGGTGGTAGTTTTATTTTGGAGAAGAAAGTTGAAAGCTTAATTTCCTTTCTCCTAATCTCAATTCCAACACCAGTACTGCATCTCATTACATGCGTAGGCCATGCAAAAATTATGTGTAAGTGGGTTTGTGGGCCGGGTCAGTTGGGTTCGGAGTGAAATTGGGCTTCGAATTAGGCATGTGATACTAGACATGCCATGGAATAAATTTCTTCGTGTGCTCAAATAAAATATCCGATTTTAATGTTCTTGATGTCTACGGGTTTGTATCGATACGATCTATGATTTGGTGAGGTCAATGGATTGACTTTATACTTGTTTCTAGGTGAGTATATCTAAAAATATTATTTTGGGCCCTAAAATCCATTAATTTGGACCCTTGCCATTTTGATTCATTTGTGCTATATCTTGTTTGACTTAATTAAATTACTTAAGCCCAATTCATTGTTTTGGGATATTACAACCCTACCACCTTAAAAAAAAATTCGTCCCGAAATTAATACACCTGGAGAAAAGAAAAAAAATGTTTGTATATCGCATTATAATTTAATCATCTATTTCTCACATCATTTCATACTTTCCGTGTAGGCTCTACTAAACCCTCCACTAACAATATTTCTTCTTTTTTTTGTACTTCAAAATTTTAGCGATCAAGGATCTCCTTTTGCATATCTTGATAAATAAGCTCTAGATTTACTTTTATGTCTTCCTTATGAATGGCATGACTAAGGTCAAACACATATACTCGAAGCATGGACACGTGGAACACATCATGTATACCATCTAATTTGGCGGTGAGGCAATCATGTAACTACTTTCTTGATTCAATCGGAAATCTCATATGGTCCAATGAGTTGTGACTCGACTTCCAGTCATAAGGCCTCATAAAGAGTCATTCGTTGTATGACGTAAATTTCATTATCATATTTATCGGCCATAAGTTTGTTGTTATGTCGTGATAAATATTTATGTTTCTAGGGTGGTTAGGGGTGGAAATGAATAGTGTAGAAATTTACATATAAATTGAATTCATGACACTTGTCCCGTTCCAAAGCTATCAAGTTGCTTGCTAGTGACCCTGATTTGTCTTTTTATTTTCACAGTACTTGGGCAATATAATACGAAGTGACTACATCAACAACACACTTTCTTCCTTGCGCCTCTTGTCGCAAACTTTTGCAAAATATTTTTTTTTCCCGTTAACTTCTCGTATTGGTGTTTTCTCCATTCTTGGCCTGTTTGTAAGATCTAGATTCATCTTAGTCCTAATTGGTCCTCCATCTCATTTTTTTTAACTATTTCCTTAGGTGTTCACTTGTCCCCGCTTGTTTTATTAATTTTAGATATAACGATCCGTTTTCTTGCAGCTAGAACATGCATTCTTTCTTTTAAGATATTCTCCCTTGTATTCTTTTCCACATGTATGACATAACAACTTCTTCTTTTAGCCACGTGACTGCAATCTCATTTACCTTATTTGATTTGCCTAAACTATTCTCTTTTTAACCCCTTTTCCTCGTGTTTTTAATTTTTTTTCTCCTTCACTGGTTCGCATGCACCACTGCAGTCAAATTGGATTGAAAAATTCATGATCTTGAATCTCCTTCAGAATTTTCTTTGCTCCAGATTAAATCGTTAGCCACCGTGCTGCCATATAATGTAAGAGTGTCGATAGAATACCAGGATATTCTCCTAATAAATGAAAAGATTCTTCGAGAAGTTTAGGTAGTTAATCTCAAACGTCAGGATCTGGTTTTACTTGCACTTGTTTATTAAACATTTGCGCTGCCCAATGCACATTTGTCTAACACAGTATTGCTCAAACAAATTATAGCTTCGTTGTCGGTCACGCCTTTAGATATTCTATTAACTTCTCACCGCTTGTTCGTCATTCGCAAAATATGCATCTCTAAGCAGTGCTCAAGATTTCATTTATAAGGCTTGGAGTCACGATCTTCCGAAATGTTCTATAAACGATATTAATAATAACGAAAAGTAGTCATAGAGATTAACTAAGATCTCATCATCTATCATAAAACACTTAAATGAGTCTAGTTCTTATCATCTATATGTAAAATAAAGTTATAGAGTCATCTTAAAGTTCATACTAATGGGTAAGAACTTAAAAGCACACTATACAGTCATGGGTTCATCTATGTTAATGTTCTCGTGGAGATATGCACATGCTCATAATATATTTCGAAATAAATTTATTTCGTAAATATTTCTTTCCCTTTAAATATATATAGAAAAATATATATTTATACTTGTCAAATTTCTCATCTCGAGCTTTTATAAATTAATAAATATACATAATATTATACCTGTGATGCCGAGGCATGACGTGGACGTCGAACAATGGGTCGAATAAAATATTACACGTTATTGAGAACATGATTTTAACAATATTTTGAAAATGACCTTGCAGGCCTACAGATTCATAGACCCGCTCTGATACCACTCTGTAACGCCCCAATTCCTGAAATCCGAGGCGCTACACAAAATTAAATGAAATTCCTATTTTCATAACCATTTTACCTTTAAAATGAAAACATTTTTATGATAATTTCTTTATAAATAAAATCCACCAGTCATCGTTTTAGAAGAATTTTCAAACAACCAATCACAAATATATTTCACAAACTACTAGTCAATGTTGAAAGTCTAATATTTGAACAAGTCAAAAATAATAGTGGAACATGTACGATTTTAATATTCATAAATATTCAAAATATTCAGCGGAAGCTCACTATGATTCCCTTTTCTTGCAGCGCCTTCACATCCTTGGAGTCCTCAATCATTGATTTCATGAGGACAAGATACGACGTCACGGTCATGCTGGTGCAGGACGTCCCTGGGGACATCTCTAGGGCCACCACGCTCGAGAAAACGGTTCCAGTCTCTTCGGAGACTGTAAGAACAGAGAGGTGAAGCACTCCATAGAAGTAATATGAATCAAACCTGATATCAATAAGGAAGTAGGAGCTCGGTTTGAAGTGAATCCCCTTGGCTTTCAGTTCTGTTGGTGGCGGCTGGAGATCCCCTTTCCACATCGGCACGATTGCTGCGGCCATTGTTTCTGGAGACTAAACTGTTCCCCATGCAGTCGTACGTACGTTTCTATATCATGAATTTTGCTGTGTGAATTGATTTGTTAGTTGCTGGGGATCGAAGGTAGATCATATTGCTATTGATATAGCTTGTTAAAGGAGAATAACCCTTGCTCTTGTAATGAGAACACCGCTTTTAATTAAATTAAATGAGAGAGCAATCCAATCAATATTAGCCGTTGGGGTGGGAAATTCAGCAATCAATAAGGACATCTTCTTTATTGTCCGAACATCGACATATTCTTCTCCAGCTCTCTGGTGTACTCCTTTTTCAACATCTTCACTGTCTTCAACAACTTGAATTTTGTCTGTGTATTTGAAAATTTATCACCATATCTAGATTGAGATTTTGAAGATGATGGAAAAAAAAGAGAAGGATTAATTTGGTTGTGAATGAAAAAAAGATCAATTGAAATGGATATTTATACATATATTGAAGTAAAATTGTGTGATAGATAACGATTCATATACAAATTGTTGTCTATCACATGATTTAACAATTACATTTTAGACAACAGTTTTTGTACAATAGACAATAGTAATTACATTAATTGTTGTAATTTTTTCTTTTTTGCTTTTTACGACAATTTAGATTATAACCGTTGTCTTTTAACTATTATTTGCAAATTTAGTTATTATTTTTTACTTGGAAATTTGATATTTTTAACATTTTTTATTTTATTTTTTTATGCACATATTTGTATTACTCTATATTTATCACCTTTTTTTTCATGTATATAATAATAATAATAACATAATTTGTAATAATTTATTATTTTTTTATTTCAATTTCATCATTTAAAATAATTAAATAATTATATTTTTATGCATGCCATATATTCAAAGAAATCAAATGTTCTTTAATCGTGAACAATTATACATTACTATTTATAAAATTATGTCGTTTGATTTTCATTTAGCTCTTAAAATTTAATTTTCTTTTTTGTTTGTCATAACTACATATGTAGCGAGCTGAACCCGAAGGCCCAGATTCTACCGAAAACATACAACCAAAAGAAATGATGATAAAATTTTCGCGATTCAAAATAAATAATTTTATTAGGTCATAAAAATTTGGGAAATATTTCATTTAAAATATTCAAATATCCACGCTCACAGGCATTTACCATTCAAACCTGTATGAGTAAGACTAGTCAGAATTCAACATTTAATATTTAAAATACGTTGTAAAGACCACAACACTCCCCATTGACCTTACAATAATTAAATTTTTCATAATCATAAAGCGGAAGCATAAAATTCATACTTATTGACCACAAAATACACATAATCAATAATTAGAAATCATTAAAGTGGTCAATGAATTAAGAAGCTCCCCACTGGTCTACGTCAACCGCCAGCCGTCATCAAATACCTGAAATATTAGAAAGTAGATGGGCTGAGTGCCAGAAAACACTCAGTGTGATTTTAAATTTTTGAAATATACTTTATGATTCAATAAATAGTTTGCATATTAAACATAATTACAATAATGCCCATAAAAAGTATTTGCTCATTAACATACGGAAAGTTAACTCAATATAGTTCTCTATCATATAATTTGCACCATTGTGCCATACCGCACCGAAGTGCTATATCATACCGCATCGAAGTGCTCATACTACACCGAAGTGATATATCATACCGCACCGAAGTGCTCATACTACACCGTAGTGCTATATCATACAGCACCAAGGCTCATATTGCACCGAAGTGCTATATCATACCGCACCAAGTGCTCATACTGCACTGAAGTGCTATATCATACCGCACCAAGTGCTCATACCGGGAACCATAGAGCTTAATATCTTCCGATGAACCATAAAAAGAATATTTGATCATTAAAGCATGCTTTAACATAAACATATTTTATCATAAACGTAATACGATTTTGAAACATAAAGCCTCATGTTAATTAGAAATCATGCAGCCATAAAAGTAATCTGAAGCATGCTCCAACATAAACATATGTTGTCATATATAGAACACGTTTTTGAAACATAAGTCACGTGTTGGATATATATCACCCACCTTATAACTATAGTAGCTAAAACTTTGATCATACTATGCTCATTCTAAGCCTATCATCTCGGATAAAATTTATTATAAAATCATATCGTAATAGCACACTAGAGTGTTGATCATAGGTCATAGCATAAGGGA
Source organism: Perilla frutescens (assembly GCA_026008535.1). Lineage (NCBI taxonomy): Eukaryota > Viridiplantae > Streptophyta > Magnoliopsida > Lamiales > Lamiaceae > Perilla > Perilla frutescens. Next base: position 46,218,744 of record BRKX01000018.1, read on the forward strand.
GGGTCAAGCGTCCGGTTTCCTAAATTAATAACATTGCTAAGAATGCTGAACAATCGAGCAATAATCCTAACTTATAGTCCACTAACATAGGTTACAACCTAAAATGCATCGTCTAGGTCTCATTCATTCATCAATTAATAGCATAGCATCATTGCTTATAAGGGTTACTACATCTATCTCGTATGGTATTATATATCGAGACAATTATTTCATATCGTAATATCAATTCATATCCAAAAATCATTCCGTAGATGATTCCATAGATCAACATTCCATTTTCACATAGAAGAGTATAGAATTACCCACCTCATTTACAAATCCTGGGGTAGAGCAGCGACTTAGGGTTCGTTTCTTTGATTGCTCGAGCTCAACTCGCCCTACGCAAAGTTAATTAATGACTCGTTAACCCTATCGAAATCCTAGAGCCCAAACACATAAATAAAGGAATTTATCCATTCTCTTCACTATGATCTGGACACAGAGGGCACGAATTTAGAGCTTCTACTCGATTTGATACATAAATGGGATTTAAATAAAATATTAATTCGAGGCAGACCAAATAAAAATGTTAATGAAAGACGGTACTCCGTCGTCTCTTCGATCGAACACGATTCTTATCGTATTTTTACAAAAGAGTACATTTTTCATATGAACAGAAAATAAGGAATCTAACAATAAAATTTATTTTTGGATCCAATGATTGAAGTAAAAGTTGATTCATAACAGCCCCCTTTTCACATTATTTGGAAAAAAATAAAATCTCATTTTAAATATTTGCAATTTAGTTCAAACTTATGTCGAATTCTAAAAAAGCATTCAACCTATTTTATTTAAACTATAAAACAACCTCATTTCATGTTCTTAAAACATTTAAAGCGGCTCCCAAATCTCTGAAAGAAAAATCCTCCCACTTTGAGTTGAACACCTCACGGCAATCAACAACATTTCACCTATTTTCAAAACTTTTAAAACACCCCCCTAATTTAACATTCCTCCATATTAAATAATTTAAGGACACATAACCACCACAAAATTGAAAGAAATTCATACTCCTTAGTCAAATTGGAAAAGCTTTCAAAAATATTAAATATAAGCACAATACTTAATCTAATTGCCAAAAATGTAACCCACAACCTTTGAAGGATTTTAAAAACAGCCTGCATCATTTTTGAAAAAACACAACACAGATCCTACATCACATCTTCTTCTCCTCATTGCTTAAAAATTTACAATCGGTGTTTCCCAACCACCAATGGTTTTCCGGAAACTTTCCAACATTAACTACACTACCTAGTGCATCCCAAAATCAACCTAAAAAAACTTCCCAACAATACAATTGGTTTAAAAACATAAACAGAGGATTTCGAAACCTCATTTTATCATTTAAGAATCTATTTTTAACATTTTCAAATCACCTTGGATTCCAATCATTCAAGCTTTTGATCGAACACACACACACACACACTTGGATTAAACATAATTTATTAAAATTTAGGGCTTGGCATAACATTAATTCAATATCATACAAATTATGATTATATAATGTCAATATTCTTAGAATCGACTAAAAATCAACATAGATATTTCAAAACCCCAACTCATACACTTAAAGACATTTCCCCTAATTTTCTCCTCTTGTACCAGTTTCAGTACATCAGCCATATCTCTTCAACCAAAACTCCGAATCAAGTAATTCCAAGTTCTATAGAGCCCTAAGACGTATACCTAAAAATGTTCCTCAAATACACATTTCCAGATTTTGACATGAAAAGGGCTAAAAATTCGAATTAATCGGAAGCAAGAAAACTATCCGAAAATGCGACAGATTTTGATTTTCGATGATTTGGCCGGTTTCCGGCCACCGGATAACAACGACATCAAAAGATGAAACGTAGAACACATATCAATGTACGACATATCCGAAAATCAAGAGAAAAGAATGTGAAACGAACTGGGACGATGCCGACGAAGATGGCTGCTGAACAGAGGTGATGATGGGCAGCAGCTGCAACCTCTTTCTCCGGCGCCGGCAGCTGGACGGCTTAGGCAGGGCGGCGCCGGCGGCGGTGGACGGCAGGGCAGCTGCCTCCCGTTCCCTCTCTCCCTCCCTCTCTTGGCGATCTCTCTCTCACCCTTAATTTCTCTTGATCTCACTTCTCTTCTTTCCCATTTCTTCTTTCTCTTCTCTTTCTCTCAATTTCTACTCTCACTCTCTTTTCTCCTTTCGTCTTCTTCACTCTTCTTTCCTCTTTTTCTTTCTTTTCTTTTTGAGTTTCTCTTTCTTCTCATATATCATATGTTGGGGAAATAATATATATATATATATATATGTTGTAAACTAGAGAGAGACGAGAGAGAATATAAATTCTATTTGTCTTCAATATGAGGACCAAATGCCTCTATTTATAATAGTACAAGGGATAGGGTTTTAGAGTTAGTAACTTGGCCATCACTCATATCATATATATCTATTAGATATATTTACAACACTCCCCCTTGAGTGACCAATCTCTAAAACAAATGTTGCCTCATTAAAACCTTGCTAGAAAAACCCAGTGCGAAAAAATCTAGTCGAAGGAAAAAGAGTACAACTGCTCTCCCTAATCTTGAGATCATTGTAGATCTTTGAGTTGGCACATGCCAATTTTATGTACTAACTTTTTGAATATTGATGTTGGTAATGCCTTTGTGAATAAGTCCACCAAATTGTCACTTGAGTGAATTTGTTGAACGATGATATCGCCACTCATTTGGAGATCGTGTGTGTAGAATAACTTGGGAGAAATGTGCTTTGTCCTATCACCTTTGATGTATGCTTTCTTGAGTTGCGCGATGCAAGCAGCATTGTCTTCATACAAAACAGTTGGAGTGATCTTTGATGAAGGTAATCCGCATGACTCTTGGATGTGACTTGTCATATTTCTCAACCATACACACTCTTGACTTGTTTCATGGATTGCAATGATTTCAGAATGTTTTGAGGATGTTGCAGTCAAGGTTTGCTTCACAGACTTCCATGATATAGCAGTTCTATCACATGTGAAAACGTAGCCAGTTTGTGACTTGGCTTGATGTGGATCGGATAAAAATTCTACATCCGAATACCTTACCAGAGAAGAATCAGAATTTTTCAAATAATATAATCCAAGGTCTATGGTACCCTTCAGATAACGTAGAATGTTCTTAACCTCATTCTAATGTCTCAAAGTGGGTGCAGCGCTATATCTTGTGAGAAGATTTACAGAAAAAGCTATATCTGGTCTAGTATAATTAGCCAGATAAGTTAATGCTCCAATTGCACTTAGATATGGTACTTCAGGACCAAGTATCGTTTCACCATCTTCAATAGGTCGAAATGGATCTTTCTTTATATCAAGAGATCTAACGATCATTGGTAATGCTAATGGATGTGCATTATCCATGTAAAAGCGTTTTAACACTTTTTCTGTATATGTGGATTGGTGAATAAACGTTCCTCCTCAGACACGTTCAATTTGCAAACCAAGACAGAATTTTGTCTTTCCCAAATCTTTCATCTCAAATTCTTTCTTCAAATATTCAGCAGTTTTATTGAGCTCTTCAGGAGTCCCAATTAAATTTAAATCATCAACATAAACTGCTATAATTGTAAATCCACTTTCGATTTTCTTTATGAAAACATAAGGGCAGATATCATCATTTTTGTATCCTTCTTTCAACAGATACTCGCTCAATCTATTATACCACATACAACCAGACTGTTTCAGCCCATACAATGATTTTTGCAGTTTAATCGAAAACATGCTTTTTGGTTTTGACTTTAATGCTTCAGGCATTTTAAATCCTTTAGGGATTTTCATATATATGTTATTATCTAATGACCCATATAGATAGACAGTTACTACATCTATAAGGCGCATAGCAAGCCTTTGTGACACAGCCAAACTAATCAGAAATCTGAAAGTAATCGCATCCATTACTAGAGAGTATGTTTCCTCATAATCAATTCATGGTCTTTGAGAGAAACCTTGCGCTACGAGTCTTGCTCTATATCTCGTAACTTCATTTTTCTCGTTTCTCTTTCTAACAAATGTCCATGTGTATCCAACAAGGGTTTCAGATTCCGGAGTTAGGACTATAGGTCCAAATACTTTCCGGTTATCACAAGAATTTAATTCCATTTCCATAGCTCTTTTCCACATTAGCCAATCATTTCTCTGTTTACATTCTGTAACAAATTTTGGTTCATGATCCTCATTTAAAATTTGATGAGCTATATGAAAGGTGAATATAGCATCTATAATGAAATGTTCTTTCTCCAGTATCTGATTGAGAAAATTACAAGAATGGTCCCACAGGACATGTCCCTTCGCGATTTTGGTCTCATACGTTTTATTTTGGTCCTTATACTTTTTTTTGCTGCAAAAATGAACCTAAAAGATAGAGATATTCATAAATAGTCCCGAATTAATTGACGGCAAGATTAGAAGCTGACGGAGCTGATACACGTGAGCTGCACGTGATTTTAATTTAACCTAATTCGGTCTAATTCAAGTCAAAATCCCCAAATCAACAAATTGAAAAACCTAACCCCTGTTCTAAAAACACCCGCGAATCTCACATGAAAAATCCCCAAATTTTCCAATCCCTAGATACCCAAATCAGCGATCACTGAGAACGCAAGCTATGATGATACGGAGGAAGGTTCATCTCTGTCTACCACACCCACCTTATCATAAGTATTCTTCCCTAAATTTTTTCAGATTTCGTTAATTTTTGCGTGATTTTGGTGAAGATGAAAGTTTGTAATTTTGCCTTTCAAAATAGGTGGGATAGAGTATTGGTACACTATGAAGCTTAGGCATGGAGGCATGGTGGTTAGTGACTACGGCAAATTCGAATATGTAGAGGGTACCATTTCTGCTTTTGATTTCGTTGACACGCGAAAATAGTGTTTTAAGTATTTAGAGGGGTTATGTGTACAAATAGGCTACCTAGGGGCTAAGAAGTTCTATGACAAGGATAAGAGTGATAGACTGAAGCCGGTTGCGTGTGAGTATGATACTTGGAAGCTCATTATAGCGGCGTATGAGAGCAGAGAGTTCATGTTGTATTTAGATTGTCTAAAAACATTGATTGAATTGACTGAAGGGGCTGTGGAAGGGAAGGTAGAGTACATTAATGAGGTGGGAGCTCAAGAACAAGCACGAGGTGAAGATCATGTGGTCCATGTTATAGTGTATACTGGTGTACCTAGAGAAAAGCATACAGAGACTGTTGTGGCTGAAGCTGGCCATGCAGAGGGGACTCGGGTTGAGGCTGGGCATACAAAGGGGGCTCGGGTTGCATCTGGGGCTACTGTGGAGGGTGGGGTTGAAGTTGGGGCTGTAGTGGAGGGTGGGGTTGCATCTGGGGCTACAGAGGAGTTTGTTGTTGAAGCTGAGGCTGCAGTGGATGATGGGTTGCATCTGGGGCTACAGAGGGGGTTGTTGTTGAAATTGAGCCTGCAGTGGAGGGTGGGGTTGTATCTGGGGCTACAGAAGAGGTTGTTGTTGAAGCTGAGGCTGTAGAGGAGGTTGGGGTGGGAGTTGGGGCTATAGAAGAGGTTGTTTTTGAAGCTGAGGTTGTAGAGGAGATTGGGGTGGGACTTGGGGCTATAGAAGAGGTTGTTGTTGAAGCTAAGGCTATAGAGGAGGTTGGGGTGGGACTTGGGGCTACAGAGAAGATTGTGGTAGAACCTGATTATGTTGGAGTGCAAGAAAGGGGTCTAGTCACTGATCCAGAGTTTGAGGCCATGCTAGATAAAGTTGGAGTGCAGGAAGGGGGTCTAGTTTTTGATCCTGAGTTTAAGGCTATCTTAGATAATGTTGGAGTGCAGGAAGGGGGTCTAGTGTCTGATCCTGAGTTTGAGGCTATGTTAGATCAGGTGGCAACAGAAATTAATGCTATTAGAGAAGACCTGGTGGTTTCAGACAGTGAAGACTCTGATTTCAATAAAGATATAGACAGTGGTGATGAAGTGATGGATGACATCTTGTTCAGTGAAAACATTGATCAAGATGCTGAGTGGGGAGGCAAAGCACTGATGATGGATGAGAAAGAGAGCTCAGGGTCAAGTGATGATGAGTTTGAAGAAGATCACCATGGGAGTGACTTTGAGAGCATAGGATCTGAGGAAGCAGATGATGAGGATGCTGCTACTGACAAAGCATCTACATCCACTTCTGAAATTCAAAGATTCATCTTGGGCCAAGTTTCAGCACCAAGCAATAGTTTAAGGATGCGGTAAATGACTACTCAGTTAGATCTGGGAGGACTACAAGGTTTGAGAAGAATGATGTTAGAAGAATATATGCTAGATGCAAGAAGAAGGATGAAGGGTGCACATGGTATATCAATGCACTTAAAGTGAAGGATACAGAATCATTTCAGATCAAATAAATGGACCTCTCACATTCATGTGCAAGACAATACCGGGTGGCTAATACAAGAACAAGTTGGTTAGCTCAGAAATTTGAGAAAAGATTCAGGGCAGATCCAAAGACAAGTGTGAAGGGGTTCAGGGCCAGTGCAATTCAAGAGCTAGGTGTTTACATATCATCTCACCAAGCTTTCAGAGCAAGAGAGATGGCACTTAAAGCCATTGAAGGAGACAGCAGTTAACAATATTCAAAGTTGTGGGACTATGCAGAGAGCTTGAGGAAAAAGAATCCTGGATCAACTGTGATTTGACAAACTGAGCCTTCAGCTTTTGGTAACACTTTCAAGCGGTTTTATGTTTGTTTACAAGCTGTAAAGATGGGGTATAGGTCAGGTTGTAGGCCATGGATATGGGTAGATGGATGCCACTTGAAGGGTAGGCCAGGAGTGTTGTTGATCTCAGTTGGCATTGATCCCAACAATGATCCATACCCCTTGGCTTATGCAGTTGTTGGGGTTGAGAATAGAGAATCATGGGAGTGGTTCCTACAGTTATTGAAGAAGGATTTATTAACTGAGAGGAAAGATGCCTACACCTTCATGTCAGATAGACAAAATGGTCTAATTGGGGCCTTTGAGAAAGTGTTGCCAGGAGTTGAGAATAGGTTTTGTGTTAGGCACCTTCATGGCAATATGAAGAGGGCTGGTTTTAGAGGCAAGAAGTTCAAGACACTGTTATGGAATGCTGCAAATGCTACAATTGTTGCTAGTTTTCACAGTGCCATGATTGAGATTGAAAAGGCAGATAAGAAATGCCTGGAGTGGCTGCAGAGGGGAAAATCTCCTAAGGAGTGGTCAAAATCACATTTCTCCACTTTTGGGAAATGTGATACATTGGTGAACAACATGTATGAACAATTCAACCACTGCCTGCTAGATGCTAGAGACAAACTAGTGCTAACAATGTTGGAGCGGATTAGGGAGTATATGATGACTAGGCTACAGAAAAATAGAGACAAGTCTGAGAGATTGTGGGAAGGGAGGGCTGTTTGTGGGAGGATAAGGAAGTTGCTTGATAAGTACATGAAGGCTTTTTCAGACTGCATTCCCATCAAATCCACTGAAACTATGTATAAGGTTTCTAGCTATGATGGGTCCAGATATCTGGTCAATTTGAAGGATCACATATGTGATTATAGGAGATGGGAATTAAGTGGAATCCCTTGTAAACATACAATTTTTGCCCTGTCTGCAGAAGGCAAGCTGCCAGAGGATTATGTACACAGATGCTATTCAGTTGAGACTTATGCTGCTGTTTATGCATATGACATAAGTCCAATGAATGGCAAGGAGTTGTGGGAGAAAACTGGGTTCATTCCACCACTTCCACCTGCTTTTGGAAAGAGGGAAAGGGGTAGGATTCAGAGAGAGAGAAGGTTTGGGCCTGATGAAGCCCCACAAAGGAAAAAGAAGAGAACTCAACCTACTCAGAGTCTGGAAAAGCATAAGTTCAAGGTGACCTGCAAGCTATGTGGAGTGCAAGGGCACAACAGATTGGGTTGCAAGTTGAGAAATGTCTATTTGTATATGTAGTTTACTTCTTTTTTAGTTGGCTAACTAACTGAAATACTAAGCATGTACTTCTTCAGATTGCAGAGGGTCTGCCAACAATTGGGGAGAATGAAGAGGTTTCTCAGACTGAGGAGAATGAGAAGGTTCCTCAGACTGAGGAGAATAGGGAGGTGCCACAGACTGAGGAGAATAGGGAGGTGCCACAAACTGAAAAGGCAATTGAGGAGGTGCCAATAATGGGTTTCCCTCAGCCTGAAGAAATGTCACAACATGATTACCCTCCTTTAACTCAAGAGGAACCTACTGCGTTTCATCATGTATGATGTAGATGCTCATTATTTTTGTTGTGGGTAACAGATTTTACACATTATTGATATATGATTGCTTGTGCAGATTGTTTCTGAAAAGGCAAGTTCCAGTAAGAAGCCAAGTACTTTGCAAGGAAGACAGATTCTGGTAAATGACTTTGTACTCATTTTTCTTCATAGTCTATTAGTTATATTAACTATATTATATGCATGCTTTTTAGGCAAAGAGAAGGTGTAGGGTTGTTAAAGAGAAGGCAAAGAAGAATTTGAATGAAGGGGGGAAAGCAGCACCCTGCACTATCTCCAGCTCAGTCATTGAAAGCCAACCTCAAGTGATGCAAGCTGGTGCCTTGTAACCAAGGCAGATGGGGCCAAATATCAGGGCTCCTTCTATTATGAATTTCATTCCACAACAATTCATAGGGAGCCCTTCAGTTGGTGCAGAGCAGCCCAGAGAAGTGAACTCCATGAGAGTGTTCAACAGTGGTGGCAAGAATTTTACCACACTGTCAAGCTTGAGGGAGAGAGCAAGGAGGAGATAAGATAAGTCCTCACCTGTTTGTTTGTTGGTTTTTTGTTATTTTGGCAGCAGACTTGTTAGTTTTTTTGAAAAAATTACTGCAAAAGGCAAACTGCATTGGCTCTTATCTCATCAATATTTTTTGTTAATTATGGTGATTTGGAACAGTTAACCATATTTTTTGTTAACTAGGGCTCACTGCAGATATGCTAATCATGATACTATATTATTGTTGTTGGGTTGTGAAATGGTTGGGAAGATGAAATGACAATGGTGTTATTCTGAATTTTTTTTCTTGGTAGATTGTTTCTGGATATGAGTTCATATTGTTGGGAAAACTTGCATATTGTCATACATATATTATACGATTCATGGATGTTGCAGCTTACATAAAAGGCTAGGATATTAATCTAGGGGAACACTAAAGCATTTATTTCAAGAAAACAATAACTGCATACAACATAAAGACTAGAAACATTAATTTCCCCCACTTTCTCAGTTCTACCACCTCTGCCTCTAAGTTCTTCATACCTCCAGCCATATCCCTCATACATTCAGCCATTACCCTCAAATCGTCAGCCATATCATCAGTTGACATTTTCACCCTAGAGCTGTGGGACTCTCCTAATTTTTCTTGAGTTGGACAATCATCGATCCACCTGAAAAACTTACAACCACCGCGTAGTGAATCAGGGCAAGTGTAGAAATGCATACCTTTGCTATGTGGATGATTGGAAACATAGGCACGCACAGGCTTTTGACAATCACACACCAAGAAATATCTGTTTTCCTTGCTTGAAGATGAATCTGACATTGTTCTCTTTTTGCTTGTGGATGCCTAAGTTGAGTGCATATATGTGTATATATATTGAATGGAGTCAGGTGTGAGGCATAAATGCCCTCCAAGAGGTTGAATTTTCCCTCCAAATTCCAAAATTTCCCTCCAATTTACTGTTATTAATAATGTTCTGTATGGGACTAAAATTGCAAAATGTTGTGGGACTAAATTTGTATTAACGTTTAACAGCAAATGTGACGGCGAGGACCAATTTTGCATATCGTGGTCCAATGGGACCAATTTAGAAGGTTTAGGACTAAAATCACGAAGGGGCATGTCCTGTGGGACCATTCTTGTAATTTTCTTGTATCTGATTGGAAGATAAATAATTTATTGAGATCTCATGATTTTCAGATACTTGTAATTCTTTAGGAATTACATCACAATTATTTGATTGATTAATCATTTTCGTCATTGTTTGGTTTCCATCTTGCCTCTTTCTTTTCCTAGGCATAGAATCTTTGGAACCAATTGGTCGATCACGTTTTTGACGAATTTTAGATTCATTTGCTGCCAAAGCTATTTGTCCTTCAGGGACATCAATTTTGGCTGGAGTATTTGCAGCATGTATGTGAGATTGTGTCACTTTTCTTGTGTCTACAAAAGCATTTGGAAGTTGGTTTGCAATCTTTTGCAAATGAATAATCTTTTCAATTTCTTGTTCACATTGATTAGTTCGAGAATCAAAATATGACAAGCTTTTCTCATTCCAAGATATTTTCTTATGCTTTTCTAGATGTAGATTCGTTCCACCTAATGTTGGAAATGTCATTTCATCAAAATGACAATCTGTAAAACGTGCAGTAAATAAATCACCCGTTAAAGGTTCAATATACCTTATAATCGAAGGTGAATCAAATCCAACATATATCCCAAGCCTTCATTGGGGACCCATTTTTGTTCATTGTGGGGGTGTAATTGGGACTTGAACCGCACAACCAAAAGTTCATAAGTGAGAAACATCTGGTTCTCGACCAAAACAAATCTGCATTGGGGAGTATTCATGGTTGGCCGATGGTCTAATATGAACTAATGTTACCGCATGTAATATGGCATGACCTCAAGCAGTAGTTGGGAGTTTTAATTTCATAAGTAACGGTCTAGCAATAAGTTGAAGACGTTTAATAAACGATTCTGCTAAACCATTTTGAGTATGGACATGAGCGACTGAATGTTCAATCTCAATTCCAATAGTCATACAATAGTTTTCAAATGCTTGAGACGTAAACTCACTAGCATTATCAAGACGAATTCTTTTAATTAAATTATCTGGGAATTGAGCTCGTAATTTTATAATTTGAACAAGTAGTCTAGCAAATGCTGCATTTCTAGTAGAAAGCAAGCATACATGTGACCATCTAGAAGAAGCATCAATCAATACCATAAAGTATCGAAAAGGGCCACATGGTGGATGTATATGTCCATAAATATCTCCTTGAATTCTCTCCAAGAAAGATGGAGATTCAATATTAATCTTCATATATGAAGGTCTAATGACTAACTTGCCTTGCGCACAAGCATCACATGGGAATTCATTTGTCATAAGAATCTTTTGATTCTTCATGTTGTGCCCATATGAATTATTGATTATTCGGCGCATCATAGTTGCTCTAGGATGTCCAAGCCTATCATGCCAAAGTATAAAGCTTTTTGTGTTATTGAACTTCAGGTTCATGACATGGTTTGTCTCAATTGCCTTTATGAATGTGTAATACATCCCAGAAGATAGTATTAATAATTTTTCTTTCGTTCGCTTATGGCCGGATACAAAATAATTTATACAGAGATATTTTTTTCCACCTTCTGATATAGTCTCGATATGGTATCCATTATAGCGGATATCTTTGAAACTTAATAAGTTTCTTTTGGACTTACTAGAATACAGGACATTTTTAATATCTAATTTAGTATCATTTGGTAAAATAATACAAGCTCTTCCGGAGCCTTCAATGATGTTTGATGTACCTGATATCGTGTTAACATTATCCTCAGCTAATGTCAACTTAAGAAAATATTTCTTATTTTGGTGAATGGTGTGTGTAGTGGCACTATCAGCAAGACAAATATCACAAGATTCCATTTGAATGTCTGAGACGTTTTTAAAAGAAGATCAATTATTATTGAGTAAAAATATGAAAGGAAAAATAATAATTGTTTTTAACGGAAAAACAATGATGTGAAAGTAAATAAGCAATGTATTTTTATCAACTAGAAATAAATGATAAAGGACTAAACAATGTCCATAAGATCGTTTTCAAGCACACCACCACCAATCAACTGATTCATGTTATCTCCTTTTGGATCATCAAAGAAGTCGGAGACATCTAAGTGAGTAGTATCAATTGGACCATCAAAGTCAACGACATTAGTTTCCTTCTTGTCTTTTTCCTTGATCGAATCTTGAGATAGATCTGCAAGGTGTTTTGCCATTTGAAAAGTACGTGACCAATGTCCATTCATGTCACATCTATAACATGCAGCTTCCTTTTTGGATGAACTGTGCTCGTTGGATGTTTTTTATCTTTTGTTGCTAGAGGTTGCATCATTTGGTTTACCGCATCCACGACCGCGACCATATCCACGTCCACGTCCACGCCCATGTCCACGTTGGTTCCCACAATCTCCATTGTCATGGTTGAAAGTTGCATTGGCTTCAGGCAATGCAGTGGAACCAGTGGGGCGGAGTTCGTGATTTTTCATGAGCAATTCATTATTTTACTCGGCAACCAACAAACAAGATATTAGTTCAGAGTACTTTTTGAAACCACGCTCCCTATATTGTTGTTGTAACAGCACATTAGAAGCATGAAAAGTGGAGAATATTTTCTCAAGCATGTCAGCATCAGTGATATTCTCTCCACAAAGTTTCAATTTTGAAATAATTCTAAATAATTCAGAATTATAAGCACTCACAGACTTAAAGTCTTGCAGTCTAAGATGCATCCACTCGTAACGAGCTTTAGGAAGGATGACAGTCTTTTGATGATCAAACCTTTTTTTCAGGTTTGTCCACAACTCACTCGGATCTTTGACGATCAAATATTCCATCTTTAGATCATCATGAAGATGATGACGAAGGAAAATCAGCACCTTAGCGCGATCCTGTTGAGATTCTTTATTTTCTTCTTTGATTGTCTCCCCTAGACCCCTTGAGATCAGGTGAACATTAGTATCAAAAGTCCATGACATATAATTCTTGCCTGAGATGTCAAGGGCGATGAACTCAAGTTTGGCTATGTTTGCCATTGGTGCAATTCTACACAAAGAATCAATGATATATTATCCACATGTTTAATTTATTTGCTCTTTAGAGCATGTAATATTCTTCAGGAATTTTACTTGTGCTACTTTAATAGCATCAATTTATGATCTTAAATGTAATATTCTTCATGAATATTACTTGTGCTACTCGAATAACATCAATATTTAATTTTTTAAGATTAAATCGGAAAAGACCGATTATTATAATAATAAGAAAAACAGACATAATATATTAAAGCCAATAAACATGATGTAAAAAAATGTACCTTCTTGGATCGATGGACTTCTAGAATTGAAGGAGAGGGTAGAACAATCGTGTTGATAACGTGTTGTAAACTAGAGAGAGACGAGAGAGAATATAAATTTTGTGTGTCTTCAATATGAGGACCAAATGCCTCTATTTATAATAGTACAAGGGATAGGGTTTTAGAGTTAGTAACTTGGCCATCACTCATATCATATATATCTATTAGATATATTTACAACAATATAAATATATATACACACACACACACACATATAAATTACATCTATTGGACTTTGGAAAATGAAAATGTCATGGGCTTAATTTTTTTTTTGGGTCTCAATATAAAATTAATTTGAGCTCAAATTAAATGGGCTTTAATTAGAATAAAATGGGCTCGACATAAATCTTGAAATGGGTCGAGTAATTGGGCCAAAATCGGGTTTCAACAAGAATTATTGTCTAATGTTCGTTCATTCTCGTTTAATAATAAATGGGCTGAAATTAAAAATATTTATAGACGGGCTCAGAAGTCTCATACTTACCTATTATTAATATAAAATGACTTGCTATAAAATTTGAGCCCTAAATAAAAAGATTGGGCCCGAATTTAGTTTTGGGGTGTTACAACATAAAATTGATCTTATTATCTAATTAATTAATGTATGTGTATATCATTTTATTAATTTTTATAGAATTAAAAAATAATCATACCCAATATATAGAATTAAAAAATAATCATAATATTATAAATTTAAAAAAATATAATTATATGTGCATTGCACGGGAGAAATACTAGTTTATAGATAAGTTCTAGCACTACAAAAAATTCACGGTATAGCGACGGATTATTCTGTCGTTGAATTTCATAATTCCATCATTAGTGTTCTCTAACGACGGACTAACGACAGATTATGTCCGTCGTTAAACAGACAGTCGGCAGTATATTTAATGACGGATTTGATCGGTCGTTAATGGCTAACGACAACCTTAACGACGGACGTATCCGTCGTTAAAAAGGTCGCTCATTTCAGTCGCAGACAATATTTAACGACGGACATCCATCTTTAAAAATTCGGTTATTTTTAAATTAACGATGGATAAATCCGTTGTTAATTTTTGAATTTTCTTTTTTTTTTAATTATTTTTATTTATACATTTTTGATTTTGGTAATTTGGAAATGTTTTAAATTGAATGGAGTAGATACAAAATATTATATAAATATTTAGTTTGAATAAGATATTAAACATATAAAAGTAGTTATCCAAAATCATACATAATCAAACATAACAATTTTAAAATCATACATAATCAAACAAAACAATATCCTACATGTCTGGAGGCTGAGACGATGACCCATCGGCGTCCCCGAACCGACGCTACTGCATCTCCTGCATCTGCTCGAGGAGAGCAAGCTGCTGATCCATCATCCCATAGTGCTTCTGCTCCCAGGTTTGCTCTCGTTGCTGAAAACTCTCCTCCTGTACCTGCAAATCTTGGATGGTGGCCATAGTACCAGGAGCCTACTGAATCACCACTCCTCTGACTATGTCCGATGTGGGCAGCAGCTCTATTACCCAGCCCAAAGATGCGTCTCTTCTCCACGCCCACGACATCGATGTAGATCGATGTCATTTTCGGCGGTGACTCAGATAATTAAGTCGGGGGCAGCTGACTCCTACACAACAAATGCAAGAGAGGTTTTTTTTTTTTTTTTTAATGAATAATCTGAAATGAGATGCAACTTATACATTAACTTTACAATTCATTTAGCTCTAATCACTGGAGTACATGGTATTTCGTGTAAATAAAATTTTATGATTAATATTGATATATAGCACATCTCACAATAAGATCCCAATATTGTTGGCGGTCAATCTCTCTCCCTCCAACTAAAAAACAACAGAAAAATAACAGTTTTATAATCATGAAGACCTCTTTTTTGGAAAAGTAGAAAAAAAGTTGAATCAATAGCTAGCTAGGTGTTTCTTGGATTCAATGTGTAGTAAGTTTGGAGAAAAGTGAGGCAGAGCAGAAAGGCGGCGGCGAAGAGAGCAATAGCAGTCCATGGGCTGTGAAAATTGGTGTTTATGAGCTCTGCAATCCATGTCTTGGCTTTGCTGTTGCAGTGGTCGTTGATTCTCATCTTCATCTCATCAAAAACGCGGTTCTCTATTCCATGATAATCAATCTCCTTGAATATTCTGACGATCTCTTCACTTCCCCCCACGAAGCTCATTATGATTCCCTTTTCTAGCAGCGCGTTCACATCCTTGGAGTCCTGAATCATTGATTTCATGAGGGCAAGATACGACGTCACCATCATGTCGCCGCAGGGCGTCCCTGGGGATATCTCCAGGGCCACCATGTTCGAGAAAAAGGTTCCGGTCTCTTTGTCTACTGCAAGAACAGGGAGGTGAAGCACTCCAAAGAAGTAATATGAATCAAACTTGATATCAAGAAGGAAGTTGGAGCTCGGTTTGAAGTGAATCCCCTTCGCTTTCAGTTCTGTCACAGATCGAAACGGCCGCCTTCCCGGATGAAAGAAACTACCTGCTGCTGCTGCTGCATAGCTCTTTTTCCTCCACCATTTGCAGCTTTTGAAAGTAGCCATCTCTTCCCCATAGCGATCTAAATCGAGAAGATTGTTGATCTTTGGATCTTCCGGATTGACCAGACTAGCAATATGGATCGCTTCAAGAAGGTGGAGAGGAAAGTATTCATCTCTCACTGGGTACCAAGGAAGTTGTTTCAGCTTCGTGAAATCCCCCGAAGTTAGGAAGCTCAAGAACCTAAGCATTAGTGCTTTGCCTTCTTCCTTATCACCATATTATGCCAACTCAATTAGTGAGTTGATTAGCCACCAAGGGATCTGATTCTCCAACATATAAACAACATCGGTCGACATTAAATTCATTTGGAACATGCCCAGCCGTCGAAACAGAAACCTACCTTTCTCCTTACGGGTTTCTACATTCGCTGCACCCATCTCCACATAGTAAAAGACGACGCAGGCGTCGCGGAGCATCATCTCCGCGAGTGCCTCGTCGTTGTACACGTCTCTCCACAGTCCTCTGTAGAAGTGCCGGATACCTTCTATCCGTGCCAGAATGGCGCGGAAGAGGTGGCGTTGGTGGTCTGCCTCGAGCATGATGTTGACGAGCTCTTCTTTCAATTCTTCAAACTCACGGAACTGGGGCTGGCCGTGGTGATATGGCCCCAGTGAAACGATGGAGGGATCGTACGCCGCCTTATTTTTCTCTCGTAGTCGTGGTGGAACTCTGTGCAGCACTCGCAACCACTCGCTGCGGCTGCTGTCGGTGGCGGCCGGAGCTCCCATTTCCACGTCGGCACGGTTGCTGCGGCCATTTCTTCTGGAGACTAAACTGTCCCCCATGCAGCCGTACGTACGTTTCTATATGTTTGAATTGATTTGTTAGTTGCTGAGGATCATATTGCTATTGATATATATATAGCTGGTTAAAGGAGAAGAAACCATGCTCCCTCCCTCACATTTTTTAGCATAAGTCAACCATCTCACCATTCAGAATATTTGAATTCAAATAAACGGCAAACACCGACTAAAGCATGCGCAAATAAAATGCAGTTAATTATATATGCTAATTAAAGACTTGTTAATTTCTTGAATCGATCAATTTATAACATTGTTTTTTATCTCCAAGCAACCTCACTCCACCATTAGGTCATCCCCACCGAGATCAATTTATAACATGGTTTTATACAACTGTTGTGTCGTGGAAGAGGCTTTTATTAAAATTAAATAAACCAAAAATTAAAATATGAAAACAGTAAAAAAACAATGAGTTGCCTCCGAGCGCGCCTTCATTTATAGTCTAAATATGGAGTGTCACTTTTACCTACTCTATACTATGATTTACTAATTGAAATTCCTAAAATAACAAATAGACCAAATCAATAATATAATTATATAATTGAGATTATAATTATGTTGCAAAATTATAATTTAATATTTTTGTGTTATTTTTTATTCATTTGGTCTCTTTATTTATTTTTATTATTTTATATAATTTTCTTATTAAATTTTAAATATGATTACATAAGATACGATATATGATTACATTTCACTATTAATTTAACTAATTAATATTTATGATAATTACTGAAAATGAATACAAATTACAAAATGGAATATGAGATATATGGTATGCATGTGGATTGGAAAAGCCTTTTGAAATATAGTATTAGTGTATTTAAGAATTATAAATGCTACATTTTAAAGTTTTGGACTAGAGATGACCTTAGTTGAAATATCATAATTTATCTTATATATAATACTAGTATTTATCATGTGCTATGCACAATTCTTTTTTATTTGTGATGTTATTATTATTATTTATATTATTTTCGTTGTTTTATAATTAAGAGAAGTACATGCAAATTAATTAGATAAAATATATAATTTTTTTTACTTAGTTATGGACAAACAAACAAAAAAGAACAAACCGAAATTAACAGAGATTGGTTTCTTGGAGGAGACTAAACCAAAATCGACAGTTCAGTAGTCTGATTTTTCAGTTGCGGTTCAATTCTGCTTAACCCTATAACTCAGTTGCGATTCGATTCTACTCAGTCCTATAACTTGGTGTCGATCGGTGTCTTGGAAGAGCGAAGATAATTGTTGATCCAACTTTAATATTCTTTGAAATCGATAATTCTTTTATTTTGAATCATTAAGTAAGGATATAATAGAAAAAATAATGTAATATTATTTTTCCAAGATTTGTGTGTTCTTAATTTTTGTAAAAATTATAGTAGGGCCATATTTATGAGATGGAAGAAGTAAATTTTAATAATAACAATAACAATGACAAGTTGACAACTACTCTTCACATTTAGCATAACGAGTCTATAGATATTCAAATTTCAAATCCAACTTGCAGCGTGCCTTTCTTTCTCCGGTTCAACCATCTCACCATTAACAATATTTGAATATATTGAATTAAAATAAACGGCAAACACCAACTAAATCATATGCAAGCCTCTTAATTTAATGGTTCGTCATATCATAGTGGGAACTAATTAGCTAGGCAGGTGGGGAATTTATAATTTCATGAACAAATTAAATAAAATGGGGTTATCGGATAAGTCGCGTGCAGAGAAGAAGATGTCGCTGTTCGGAACACTTTTGGTCCTAAAAATTAACGGACTATACTTAACATCCGGAAGACCCGTCTTGCTCGATAAAATTTTGAACATCCAATCGTAGTTGAGCTTTTTGATTTAAGAGCGGGGGTAAACATAGGCCCAAACGATGAGCTAAAGAATGCATTGGTGGATATATTATGAAGAGTATTATGAATTTTGTTGTTTGAATTGATTTGTTAGTTGCTGGGGATGGAAGGTGGATCATATATATATATAGCTTGTTAAAGGAGAAGAAACCTTGCTCTTGTAATGAGAGCACCGCTTTTAATTCAATTAAATGGGAGCGCAATCAATATAATATAGCCATTGGTGAATGGTTACACCAAATTTGGAGGCCCAATTTTTTTTTTATCGTGTAGATTTAAAATATGATTATCTTGTCCCCCTTATTGAATAATAAAATTAGAAACACATGAGATTCAATCTCTCGCAAAATAAGTATCGAAAACTTTTAAAGCATACATGATTATATATAAAATAAGATTATTTTATATATATGCATATATATATTCTAGAACAAGACATACTTTACTTTTTTTTCTCAAACACTTAAAATTTTATTTTGCATTTATCATGATACATGATCGAGTATTTATAATAATAATAATAATAATAATAATAATAATAATAATAATAATAATAATAATAATAATAATAATAATATCAATGGATACAATCAAATATTAGCAAATTATAAATGGATTATCGAATATGGACATTAATTCATACATAGTACCGCTTGACTGTTTTTCCACTAGATAGTCCAACATAATTTTTTGTATTATTAAAACAAAATGCCTCTTAACCCAACACAAATACTTATTTTTCATTAGGTCATGCATCAAATTACGAATGAATTAATAATATACTCAATTAGACCAGCAAGATCATTAAAAAAAAAAGACTTGATAGAAAATATTAATTTTGAAAAAAATATTAACGTGTTTTTAAAAAAAATAGAAGAAATATATTTAAATGATATTTTTTATTTTGAGTCTTATGATATTGTTTAAAATAATTTTGCTTCTTTTGTTTCAAGTTTATTCGAAGACTAATGAACTGACTAGTTACATAATTTTGAAGTCTTTAAAAATGCAAAATTCTTGTGAATTTGAATATATTAAACCAATTTTGTACTTTAAGCAGAATAAAGATTTTTTAGGCCACTTTATATGAATTTTAAAAAATTTATTTTATTAAAATAAGGACATAATTTTTAACCTTCACACAGGCCCTCGAAATCTGAGGACCGGCCTTGGTTTGGATTTTTGAACATATTTGAGGTTAAGTCATGATGTGTAATGAGTTATTTATGATGAATATATCTTAAATGATATTGTGAGTTCTTGGCTATCTTTATTATTTAAGTTGGTTAATATTGTTTTTTTTTTCTCGAATTTTAATCTCATTATCTTCTCCAAACACGAGCAAGTTAATAAATTATTTCTGCATCATTCCATGATGAAGAAATCCATAAGGTTAAAATGGATTTTGCAACCCCTAAAAATAGGGGTGTGGATGGAAAGAGTTGATAATTTCCTTTCTAAAGGTGATTGAGTTAGAGAGGGTATAAATTCTTATATCACTTGAGATCCTCTAGTTCAATCTGTGTGTGCCAATCGTGTACCAAATCTCAAAATTATTATTTTTTCTCTTTTTTTTCTTCAATTTTAATTTCTTTAGGTTTACTATAGTTTTACAATTTTATTTAGGGTTTATTCAACCCAATTAGGGTTTATAATTATTTTTTAATATTTAATTTACATTTTTAGTTAATATAATTGATTTTTGGGGCTGATTATTCCAAACTTAAGGCGTATAATTTTTTAAAATTTTAATTTTTAGCAATAAGTATTAATTATGATTAGTTATAATATAATAAATTTTATTTTTACAAAAATATTATTAATAATATATAATTTTAATATTGATACACGATTAACACACAAAATTAGGACTAGATGATCTACTCTTCTTATATGGATCTCATTTTTTTTTATCATCAACGTGGAATTCAATTAGATGGGGTAACATAAGATGTAACATGATAGAAGATTTCAGTCGCATCCAATGTCTCCAAATATATATTAATCAAGAGGTTTTATGAGGTGATTTTGGTGCAATTTTATTTGTTCACTATGATTTAGGTACTATTGCACGGACGAAAAAAGGAAATCAGAAAAAAAAAATCCGAACATATTGTTCGTCCCAGAAGAAGAGCTAAATAAGTGATTAGAGGGGTGAATAATTACGGCTAAATCACTTTATCAAATTATCAAAGTTTTGCAGAAGCGTAAAAAAGGCTTTCTCAACTAAAGCTAGAGCTTGAGTTTTGACTCAGCTGATTTTTCTCAGTTGTTAAAGATATATTATCTAAACTGATAAAACGCTTGCACAAATATGAGCGCACACAACAGATAACTAAATATTAAAACAATTAAGAAAAACTGTAAATAAGACACGATGTATAGAAGTTCGAATCTTGAAAACTCTACGACCCCTCTTCTTCAAAAAACTGGAAGGTGGTCACTATGTTTTCAAAGCCTATTAGTTACAACTCATATTGCACAGTTTAGTTAGTTGTTCACACTTGTAAGGCTCCGTCTCACTGCTATTGCTAGAGATCTAACTCTATTTCGAGTATGACAATATCTCAACTTGCATGTCTTATCCACAGAGTGATTTAGGTGCTATAAAAATTGATAGTTCATACTTGCAATACTACTGCTATTACACTACAAAAAAACCGGGTTTTAGCGACGGAATAGACGGAATATTCCGTCGCTGTACAGTGGAATTTCATCGCTAGAAGGACTTAGCGACGGATTTAGTCTGTCGCCAATAAGCTCGTCGTTACACCGAACTAGCGACGGTATTTATACCTGTCGTTAGTTTAGCGATGGATTGGCGATGTAATTTTCCGTCGCTAACCGTGTCGTCACCGACCGTCGTCCGGCGTTGAGGCGATGATTTTTCGGCGGACTAGCGACGGATCATTCCGTTGCTAGAGTCTGAAAGTATGGTCCATCGCTAACAATTTTTTTATTTTATTCAAATTTTAATATTATATATATATAAATTAATTAAAATCGAATATTATAAATCAAATACTAATAATAAAAATATGATGTATTAATTCACAAATAAAATGTAATTATTCCAATATAAATAATGTATCAGTCATTAGTGTGCAGGGGCGGGGGCGGAGGGTGTGAAGGCTGGCCAAATCTAGCAAACATCTGGGCCTCCATCTGAGACTGCATTCTAGCTTACATCTGAGCCTCCATCTGGGCCTGCAGCTGCTGGATCTCAGTCTGGACCTCAGATCTGACCTCGTCCCGGATCTCGGACCTGACCTCATCCAGGATTTGGGCCCGCATCTCATCCGCACGCTGCATGAAGGCCTCCTCCATAAGCACGGGCTGCGAGGTGGCGCCTGACCGAATATTTCTACTCCTGCTATCGCCACTATATAAGTGCGACCAAGTGCCAGTGCCGAAGACGCGCTTCATCTTGTTCATCCCTCCAAGCGCTTCTAGATAAAGAGCAGTCATATACACATGAGGCACCTTATAAGTGTCCGGATCTGGCTGGCTCAACTCCGCCGCTCGTTGGTACACCTCCGCCTAAACACAATAAGTCGTTAATTAACTAAGTATAAAAAATGCATTATACTAAAGATTATTTATAAATTAAATACATACAGCAAGTCGCTAGCTCTTCTTATCAGTAAAAACTCCATTCTTATCACGGTGGAGTCTAAAAAACAATTCCCATCCAACCTACTCATCTGGGAGTCCCTGAGCCTGCGTCTGCTCAATTAACATAAACGGTTAAACACATTCAAATGAATTGCATAAATTAAAATAACTGGATATATAAAAATAATTACCAAATCATCTTCGTGCTGCACAACACATCTGGACCCACCCTTATGTGTGATCATGCCCATCCCTGGTCCATCAGGCTCAGACCGCATGTTCCCTGAAGCAATATGGGACTTTTTCTTCGACTCATCACTATCCCAGTAGTTCAACCAAGTAGGCCACATCTCTAAAGAAATTTACGACGGCCTCTTCCTGTTCCTGCCCCTCTTGATGGTACAGATCATATCTCTATATCTCTCGGCCGCCTTCGAGAACCACAGCTAACGCACCACCTCATCCAAGCAGGGCTCCCATGTGAACAATTTTTGCATAGGAAAGTAACAACATTATTAATTCAACTGATTATTTGACTAAGTGCTGAAATTGGAAAATAAATTATACCCTGACTTTCTCAAAATACAGCTTCTTTGTAGCAGCAGACACTAGCTTCCAAGAAATGCGAGCTGGATCTATATACTTCTTGAATATCACTGTCGTGGCCGCCGATACATCATTAGATGGCATCAAAATCCTACAAATAACAAAACATCATAAATTATCTTATTTTTTATAATTAAATACAATTAAGTATAAAACAATATTAGGAAATGTGCTTTCGCCGTACAGTGACCACAGTGAGACCATCATGGCGTGCTACCATCACTGACTCATCAAATGACGGCTACTCATTAATGTGTAGGTCTCCTACGGAGGCATTAATGCCTCCGTACGAAGAGGATGATCCGCTGGCACCGCCTATGGTGCCAGATCCACCAGTATCACCTCTAGTACCAGATCCGCTGGCACCACCTCTCCTGCCAAATAATCCACCTCTAGGCATCTGCATCTATTAAAAGAAGTTAGTTAAATTACATTTAATGTAAAGAAAATAAATAATGAAACAAATAAGTGCTCATGTAATTCACAACTAATCATCGTTTATACTATCACTATCATCCTCAGCATCAGTGAAAATCTCTTCTTCTTCTTCTTCTTCTTCAATTTCTATCTCACCTCCATTCGGATGAATAGAAACATAATCATCAATCTCTATAAGTGGAGGCCGATCATTATGCAGTTCATCCTCTTGAAAAAGCTGGGACTTCTACATTTGAGATTGATGTTTCTTGTGGGAGTTCTACATTGGACCTAGCTTTAATCTTACACACGGCCCACCAATCACTTTTTGCTTAAGATAAACTCGGATAGGAATAGTAATGGATTTGAATTGCATTTTTTTGCGAGGACATACGGCTCATACTTATTGTAGCTACGCTTATAATTTATTAAAACTAATTTTTAGTTTGGATGAACCAATGTCCCCTGTGGTGTTGTGTCAAACCACTTACATTCGAACAATACTGTCCTTTTAATTAGCAGACCGGGATATTCAAGCTCAAATACTTTTTCAAGGCGAACATAATAATCGTTCTCGTCCGTACCATAATTAGTACCTTTTACACAAACTCCACTGTTCATTGTAGCTCTACGTGTGCCGTGATTCATAGTGTGAAATTTGTAACCATTCACATAATATCCATGATACACTACAACATTACGTAGTGGCCCTTTTGAGAGATCTCGAATATATTTGTTCTCTACATTATTCGCAGGATCTTGAGCCTATGGGCATTAGAGAATAGGATAAAATTATTAAAGACACATTCATGCATTGAGACATACATACATGCATTGAGACATGTACTCACATGTTTGGTAAACCAAGGTGCAAAATCTGAAAATATTTTACCCTCAATGTCAGCTCTTGGTAAATTAGGATGCATTATTTCCATCTGATTCACAAACAAACTAGACAAACATATATATTCACGTTAATTATTGGATGACTTATTGAAATAAATTTATGACAAGTGTTTAGGTACGTACTTTATATAGGACTCGACCTCAATGCAGTTAAGTAAAATGTATATTCGGGCAGCATTGCACTCTTGATCAGTGAAAAATCTAGTTGACTATTTTCCAAATGATCATCCAGAATACTTAAATATTGAAAGACAATCTGGATCATCGTTTACTGTATCACCTCTTCCGTCATAATTTCGAGGCAAATTTTTACTCTTTGTTCACACATGATCTTCAAAATAGTAGGAGCAAAAGGTCGATGCTTCTTCCACTAGATAAGAATTGCATATTGATCCCTCAACCTTTGCTTTGTTCTATACATTATTCTTTAGCTTTCGAAGTACCTTTCAAATGAGTACAGATATTGAACTGGGCCGACAATACGAGCTTCATCAGCTAAATAGAGTCAACTGTTGGAGATGGAGTGAAGACTAGGTTGTATAATAGAGATAGAGGTGCTGTAAAATAGAGTAACTGTTGGAGATGGCCTAACAACATAAATTGAATTTAGAAATTAAATAAGCAATTCAGTAAAAATTTCGGCAACACCTATGTGTAAATCCTAGTCTCAAATTCTCGACTCTACGCTAATTGATCTACGTTCATCTAATC
This sequence comes from Perilla frutescens, assembly GCA_026008535.1. Classification (NCBI taxonomy): domain Eukaryota; kingdom Viridiplantae; phylum Streptophyta; class Magnoliopsida; order Lamiales; family Lamiaceae; genus Perilla; species Perilla frutescens. The sequence continues at coordinate 46,243,415 of BRKX01000018.1, forward strand.
AACTAAGGGCTAGTTTCATGTGCATAAAACTGATGGGCCTATCCAATCAGACGGGTCGGCCCATCAGGCCCATTAGAAGCCAATCCAACACCTCACCAATTCACAATTAAAAAAAATGGAAGGATACTTATAGCCAGCGCTCATCCCTACCAAAACATAAATAAATTTAAAAACATCAACTCACAATTCAAAATCCACGCAAAATCAAACCTAATTTTTCGTTGCCGCTCATGAGTACAGTGATGAGAAAGTCGTCGTCGCCACTAAGCCACCGGAAAAAAGGACGATGTTGCTGTTGAGCTACAACAATGTCGCCACTCAGCCATCGAGAAGAAAAAAAGCGTCGACGCGTCGACATGGCTAAGCCACCATAAAATTGAGGTCGCTGCCGCCGCTGAGCCACCGTAAAGACGGGGTCACCATTGCCACTTAGCCAACAAGAAGAAAATAGTCATCGTTGCTTGCTCGATCAGATTGATTTTTATCGCCACCAATATAAAAAAATTATTCGATTGAAAAAAAAATGTTGTATTAAGCTCATGGATGATCTGGGAGAAAATTTCGATTTTGGTCCCATAGAACATGGGTTAGTCCGATTTTGGTCCCAACTCTATCACTTTTGGTCCCAAATCGAATTAATTATCACTTTTGGTCCCACCGTAACGTTTACCGTTAAAAAAATTATCGATTTTGGTCCCAATTTTTTTATCGATTTTGGTCCCAATTTTTTATCGATTTTGGTCCCAAACATAAAAATGGCAGAAAATTTCAATTTCATTTCAATTGGAGGCAAAATTGAACTAATTTGTTAGAAAATTAACCTGATTTGGTTCCAATTTTCCTAGAAACATGCATCTGAATATATACACGCACCAATTCATCAAATTAAAACTACTAAATTAAAAGAAAGCATAAAATCCCAAACATTAGACAATTAAGTGTGATGAATTATATACCAAAAAGCCATGTTTAACCCAAACTACAAGTAAGAGCATGCTTATAGACAAAAACTGCTACTGGGCAAAAAATGAAATGAGTTTTAACCCAAACTACAACCAAGAGCATGCTTATAGGCAAAAAACAGCAGCTGGGCAAAAAATTGAAAGCAATACCAAGATGCATACAGTCAAAAGCAATACCAACAAGTTCAACCCTTTGCACCATTCTTCTTCTTTAAGGCAGACTTCATGGGGGGATTATATATATCAAACTTTCATCTTCTTCAAGGCAGACTTCGGGGGGGGATTATATATATCAAACTTTCACAAATCATTTGGAACACCTAATAATTAATGAAATTCGCATTTAATCCACACAATGCATAATGGGCTTTCAGTCCTACTTTTCATCATATCTACATATATGAAATTAAGCAGACGTATTATCTATTTTCAAATGCATATAATGAAACAAGAACACAGATTAACAGCACGAAAAAAGGAAATATTAAGATGAAAAAATTAAAGCTCGTCAATTTGCCAAATCAGAAATCAAGCAATTGAACACAATTGATAGAAACTCAATTGAACACATATAGTTAGACAAGAAAGCAGATTCAAACCTCATGAATCTATAGGGAGTTGCTGAAAATAATGAATTAACATTATACTCAGGTTATCGAAATTAAGAATATGGCCGATACTCTCTGATTACCATCAACTCTATATATAGCATTATATTGACAATTAAGAAAAAAAAAAGGTCCTACGTATTGTTGGCATCTGGACGCACTGCTTAGAGCCTAGGCCGGAGATGAAGAGGAGGGCGGTGCGGCCGTTCGCGTCGATGGTGTCGACGTTTCTTCCGTCACCGGAGTTGATGAGCTGCTTAGAGGATGGCCTCCAAATCCATCACTCGACATTAGAGGGCGGGCACACCATCAAATTCCCCCACAGCGTCTCCTCCAAGGAGCTGCCTCTCTCCGACGCCGTCTGCGTCCCCCGCGGCTAAGCGCCACCACCGTCCCTCCCTTCGAATCATCCTTCTGCCTTCTTTGAAATCGACAAGCTACTCTCAAATCGGGGAAAATTTAGGAGAGAATGGTTTGGGGGATTAGGGCTTTTTCTTTTGATTTTGGAATTTTAGTTCAATTTGGGGATAAATTAAACACGTGAGTCACGTGCCGCTGCCTCCCGTTAATCCGTCAAATATCCGTTTAAATTGTGGGACCAAAATTGATAGTTTATGTCCTATGGGACTACATTTGATAACAATTTCTAAAATAGGACCAAAAGTGATAGTATAGGGACCAAAATCGGACTCGGACATGTCCTATGGGACTATAATCGAAATTTTCTCGATGATCTGGTGGTGCGATGAGTATTCCAAGAAGGTGACCATGATTTCTATCAAGAACAACCTTCAGATTTTTATTTATCATCAATTTCAAAATATCATCCCTACACGCAGTACATTGCCTCCACTCAAATTTGCATAGTTGCAGTTGTTGAATTTGTAAAAGAATTTTAATTTATAACATCTGGAGTGTAGGTTTAGAAATTGAGTATATCCAATTAAACGTCCTTTTGTATTGATATCAGAAGTGGTTGAATGAATTGTGTATATTTTTGTGGGTTATTGATGTTTACTGGTGACAGAATTGAATATTCGTGATACTTTGTTACATCTCAGGCGATACTTTAATTTTACATAATATATGTGATACACTGATTTAGATGGTTCTCTTTAATTGATTTCAAGGAAATTGGGTTTAGAGTTAATAAAAATACATTGAGAAGGACAAGAAGAAGTTGGTTAATAATGCAGCAAACTCAATTTAATGAAATAAATTTAGCTCCAAAACTCTCAATAATTTATAAGAGTTATATCCAAATGATACTTTTATTTATGATATCTGATACTTTAAGATTATATAATTGATACTTTCTTGTAGCTGAAATACTACCAATATATAGCGAATATGTAGAAAATTTTGATTGTAGTCTTATTACATGACAAGTGACACTTTTTTTAACATATTATGATACTGTTCTTTGTGTTCAGTATTACCTTTTTTATACTTTTCAAGTGACACTTTTTTAACATATATATTCATACTGTTCTTCATGCTCAGTAGTACATTTTTTTATACTTCTTCATACTCATTATTTACACTTCTTTACTGATTATTTACACTTCTTTTAACATATTATATTACTGTTCTTCGTGTTCAGTAGTAACTTTATTATATTTTTTCAAGTGACTTTTTTTAACATATATTGATACTGTTCTTCGTGTTCAGTAGTACCTTTTTTATACTTTTTCATACTAATTGTTAACACTTCTTTTAACATATTATGATATTGTTCTTCATGTTCAGTAGTACTTTTTCGTACTTTTCCATACTGAATGTTGTAAGCAATGAACATAGTCTATAACTTTATATATTGATCAATCAACAGGTATCAGTAGAAAATCATTCTCCCAACGAGATAATATGGAAAACAGTACTAATCATTATATCATCAAAATGTTGAGAAGAGAAATACAAATTATAATTGAGAAAAAATATCATTAGTTACAAAGAAATGTATCACTAATTACACATAAAAGTATCTATAATGATCTTGAACGTTGATTGCTGTAGAGGAGAAATATCAATTATCATTGATTAAAATATAAATAATTACAAAAAAAGTATTACTAATTACAAAGAAAAGAATAACTACTTGGAAAAAAAAGTATCATTCCTTAAAAAAAAATATCACTAGTTACACATAATAGTATCAATAATAATCTTCAATGGTTGACTGTTTTGCCTCTACGCAAAGCTCTGCAGACACCAAAAAAATAAATTAACCATTCAAAATATCCAATAAAATAGAGAATATAGAAGCAAATATCAATCAACTTCAAAGTTAAATCACAATTCCCCAAAAGAAAATAGAGTGTAGAAGTACTTATCAATCCAACTTCAAAGTTAACTCTCTAGTACTAAAAAACATAAGATCATGTTTACATAATTAATCGCCAAGAACAACGATCAAATTTCACCAGATCTACATAACAAAATCGAACAATAATGAAAACCTAATAAAAAATGAAAAAAATTGAATAACTACCCCTGGGCTTCAAGGTTTCATATACAGTGCTATCCCGCCACCACTCTCATACGAGTCATCATCAACCCTCGTCTTCCATGACTGCAACTGCGACGGCGGCGATGGAGCCTACACGCACACACTCAAATCCACTCGTGTATCACATAAACAAAACTTGTATCGATATTGACCTCCTCTACTCCTCCTCTGAGACAACGGCGGCGACAAGTTCTATCATCATGAAGATGGTAAGGATTGAGAAGAGAGACGGATCGAAAGAAAGAAAAAAAGACATACAGAGTAGAGAGAACTAGGGTTTGGAGAGAAGAATCAGATTAGAGAAGAATGATTAAAATGAATGATTTTTTATTTTTATCTAGTTTTTGGGTCGGGTCGGGTCGGTAGTTGACCCGCCCGTCTGATAGGCTAGGATCCATGCACCTAGTGCATAGGAGACTTTGTGATCAACTAATACCAACAAAACCAACAAAAATAAACAATTTCAATAATTCAAATTTACACTCTAGAGGAATTCACGGGTCTTCATCCCATATAAATTAAACAAGTAATAAAGAGGGATCTAGGAGCCCTCATTTCATATAAATTTAAAATTCCTTATTTTTATAATTTGTCCAAAAAGTGATCATATATAATTAGACGATAATGGTTTTTCCTTTTTTAATTCTCAAGTGGATAAGTTATAAAAATGATCTTTTTGAAATAAAAAGATCATTTTTATTTATAAATAAATTAATGTTCAAATAATTTTCGATCAAATTCTTCTTCCTCACTTGTTACATCTAATTGTGTTAATAATAACAATCTTCTTCACCCATGTTGCATTAGGCTCCCACTAGGTACTTGATTTTGATTATATTCTAATTGTGTTAATAATAACATTCTACTTTTGAAAAAGTATATCTTTAACATAATTATTGATATCAATTTCCATACATTCAAAATTGAATTTCTACATAGTTTTAATTTGTCATTTTTAAAATAAATATCTTAGTAATATACATTTATTTATTTCTGAATTTATTAGAGGAACTCTCTTTTGTGATATATCTACCTAATTAATTTTGAATCCCACCCATCCCTTCCTTTAATTTCTTCTTCGTGGACTGCTCTTTTTTTCTTCTATATTTCATATAGAACTTGGAAAGAGAGCCTCTCCACACTATATGAGGTATTAACTAATTAGTTATAGTATATTGATTGCAACAGCTAAATTAAATAATCATATATACATAAAAAATTGCTCAAACACAAGAATTTAAAATAAAGTCAACATCTTCTACATGACGAACCGTGTTGTGGGATTTTTCTCTCTATTCATCATTTGGTCAAAAATTGCAGCAACCTTACATATGTTTATTAATTCGCGGGCCCCATGTCTCAGTCCAGTTCCTTGATTTTTTTGTTACTTCTCATGCACAAAATTATTTTATTTTGTTATGGGTTAATTGCCTTAAAATACATAAACTTTGACGTGTTTTTGATTTTTCACATATTTTAAAAAATATAATTTTAATAATATGAACTTAATATTTATTTTTTCTTTCCCAAAATTATCATATACGGATATATATTATTGTTTGTAATTTATTGACATCATTTGTTTTATTTTTTTGTATTTTAGTTTGCTATAGATTTTGTTTAAGTCGCGTGGTTGTACTTTATGTTAGTAGAGTTCTAAGTAATGGAGGTTATATAATGAGATTTTATTTTATTTTATTTTTCTATAGGTTTTAAGTAATAGGGAGTTTACATTCAGGGTTGTATTTTATATTATATTTTTATTGTTTTTTAAGTAGTTGGTGGTTATATGTATCAAAATATCTAAAAAATAATATCTATGTTTTAATTAATTACGGGGGTTGTGAAAAGAAAAATACGAGTTGTCAATAGAATTTCGATTCACCTCCTCGATCTGCTAGGTCCTAGACAGAGTAAATTTCGATTATAATCTCATAGGACATGCATTAATCAGTTTCCATACCTTTTTTTTTTGTCATTTTTAAAAAATTGTCCCATTTTAGTGACATAGGTTTATGATTTTCGAATTTGGTCCCACGATTTTAAGGTCAAAAGCTTTTGGACCAAAATTGAAATTTACTCAATTTAATAACACAAATGATAGTATCGACACCAATACCGAACTAACGCATCTCCGGTGGGACTAAAATCAAAATTTACTCCTCCTAGACACCTTCTTTGATGGTTTATCCAAAAATAAAAATGGTGTGCACATGTTTGACTGCAGAATAATCTACAATATATAATTCATTAATTGTACTATCTTAGATATTTTTCCCCAACGTGGGCCACAGACATTAGCTGTATTCATTAAAACAACAGAAGAGTCTGAAGACCAAGACTCATATTTCTCAAAAAAAACGAAAAAAAAAAAAGAAGACCAAGACCTCATATCTAACATACATATGATCATCAGTTAGTGGACGGTTTTCTATACGGTGCAATGGGATGCAATGGTAATTTGTACACAGTTTATAAGTTCGAATTACGAACAAGGTGGAATAATAGTCCAGTTTCAAATAACTATTTTCCTTCTCAAATATAAAAATAGAAATAGAAATAAAGAACCCTTTTGATAGTTTTTGAAACCATTTTTTTGTTGAGAGGCTAAATTGTATGGATATCATGAATAATTAGTTGTCTGCCAGACAAAAACAAATAATAAAAAATAAAATCAAAATTTGAGTATTGTAAGTTTTTTGTGCAGGTGGAATTCTGGCTTTATTTATTGCTGACCATCTTTGGTTATGGTAAATTCTAGTGGGGTGCAATGCATTCTTTTACTGTTTGTAGACGATTTTTTTCATTTCCGATCTTTAAAGAAAATCATATAATTTGATACTTCGATTTGACTTTGTATCTAACTAAGCAACCGGGCCATAAAAATTAAATAAGTTAAAAAAATGCACGTGTTCATGGTTCTGGAGCTTGAGACAGTCAAATCAAATAAATCATATAGAATAAATTTCATTTGTGGTCCCACAGGACACACTCGAATCCATAAATGATTCCAATACTATCAAAAGTGGTCCTTATAAAAAATTTAACATCAAATGTAGTCTCGTTCGATTAAAATTCTCAATTGTAGTCCTGTTTTTTAACGGGTCCTTCAAATGTAGACGAGAGCCCTCCACGTGAGTTGCACATGATGGAGTAAATTTCATTTATGGTCCCACATGACATACCCGATTCCGCAAATGGTCCCAATTCTATCAAAAGTGGTCCTTATAAAAAATTTAAGAGCTAATTACCCTAATTTCTCTATCTCCCCAAAAATCAAGAGCTGAAATCCCTAATTCTCCAGATTTTTTCCTCAAAATTTATTCTCCAATTCCAATGATTTTTCACGCAATAAAAAACACCCATTGCCCCTAATAGGGAGAACATCAAAAAGCTTCGTAGAGACCAACAAGGTAAACAAAGAGAAATATAAGCAAACATTTATTAGCTATGACTATGATTAGTATTTATTCATATTTTCATAACTTAACTAGCTTTGTATTTTGATAGGACCAACAAGGTTGATTTTTTTGCACCTTTCGCTTAGACATTGGACACTATATGTTCAGAATTGTGCACTGATGAAGGTATTTGAAGCTGATGAAATTGAACAGCATGAAGGTGCTAACTTGCAACCTGTTGATTTGCAAGAAGTTGAAGTGCAACAATTCACACAACCTTATTTCCCTAATGTGACTCAAGAAGATCAAGAGGAGCATGAATTTGAAATTGTGGATGTGGATGACCCCAAGGAAAGGAAAAAATCAATAACAAGGAAATGAAGAAACTACTTGTAAGTTACAATTTAGTTACATGTGTAAGTCAATGTATTTTAACCATTAATAAATTAATTTACTATTTATTAAGCAAGCAAAAAGAAAGGAAGACAAGAGATGAAGCAGAACAGAAAAGAGGTGAAGCAAGATGAAGGCATTGGTGGACAGTAAGCTTTACTAGGACAGTAATGGAACTTATAAACTATTTTAGACTTTTTTGTTATTATGATTTTGAGAAGTCATGTATATGTCTTTTGTGTTGAAACTGAATGATAATTGAATGCCTTTTGCTATTATTTATTACTGTCATATTTGTGCATTTCTATTAGAAAATAGATATGCATTTCATTTCATTACATAATATTTCAGTTCATACACCTTCAATACAGAGCTGCATTTCATTGAGAGAGAGCTACAAATTATTTCAAGAAAATAGCCACTAATACAAACAATTGTAGAACACGTAGAATCTTTCATATCTTCTTCATCTCTCACCAAATTCTTTACTTCTTTCACCATATTTCTTACTTCTTCAGTCATTTTTAATTTTCTTAGGTGGCTGTCAAAGCTACTCTCATCCGAAACATAATCTTTATCCTCCCACATAAAAAAATCGCACCCTTTATCATATTGAAAATCTGGGCAGTTGTAGAATGTCTTGCCTCAGCTGTGAGGTTATTTGGAAATCCATCTAAGGGGCTGCTCTACCACAGTGACAAGTTAGGAATCCTCCACCAAAATGTTTATTACTAGATGCAGCAGACATGATTTTTGTGTGGATTATTTTGGGTGATTGTGTTTGTTTTCATTGTTTGCGGAGAATACACACATACACACACACACACATGTTAGGTCAGCTTCTCCACTCAGTTTCCCTTTAAAAATTGCTAAATTTTCCCTCCAAAGTTGGTTAACCAGTCAAAAATCCAATTGTTTTGAGTTGACAAATCAATAAATATGTTGGTTTTAACGTGTGGAACCAATAACGAGAATGAAATTAACAATAAATGTGATTGAAGGACCCAATTTTGAGAGTATTGGGACCACTTTTGATAGTATTGGGATCATTTGCGAATTCAGGTGTGTTCTGTGGGACCATAAATGAAATTTACTCAAATAATATTTCTTTTATTTGTTTAATTTTGCTTTGGAGATTTTTCAGAAAATCAAATTATATAAGTTGAGACTTGAAACAATCAAATGGTATGAAGAGTCCACTTGATGACTTCAAAGTGACCAATTATAACTAGCTTCTAGAATTCGGAAAATTAATCAGCCATATATATATATATATATATTGGTTCTTAATTGGTCAACGGGCCCCCTATATATTTTAAGACTAATTCCTTTATAAAGTATATTTTACCTTCAACAAAAAACTAGAACTAAAAGTTAAAAACAAACAAAACGAATGTGATAATGTGCTTCCTTTTCAAAATTTCCCGAATTCAATTATCTGGGCAGCGCATGAGATTTCATATTATATTTTCTGTGTTACATTTTTAAATTATGAGTTTTTAGTGTATTTTTACTTTAATTTTTTTTGCAATTTATTTTAATTTTACATATACGATTGTTTTTTTAGGATTCACCTCACCCAATTAAAGTTTATAATTAATTTTTAGCAATTAATTTTTAGTTTTCAATGAATAATTCATTATTATAGTTTATTATTTCAAAATTAAATTTTATAATTTTTAATTCCTCTATTTGTTGATAAATATCGATTATGATTATTTATGTTATAATTAATTTTTATTTTATAATAAATATTATTAAAATAATAAAGTTGATAGTGAAACAGAAAGAAATGCAACATGAAATTTGAAATTGTCTAGACATGGAGAAATGTGTTGGCTCCTATATATCCACATCTCACTATATTATGAAAATACGTGATTGTTAATTACTCCCTTAGGATATGGATGAGATCTTTTATTCCATATTTGGTGTTTCAACCTGTGTTCCACGATTAAATTTAAGAATTTTTGGTCCATTTTTCGTCAATTTTAATTTATTGTGTTTTGGTTAAATTTTACCCTTATTAATAATTGAGGTTGATTTTGCCCGATTAGGATTTATTTTTATGTTTACTATTTAATTTTCAAGAAATGATAAGTATGGTCGATTATTTTATAAATATGATTTATAATTTTGAAAATTCTAATCTTTTGTTGATAAATATGACTAGGTTGATTATGTTATAATCTTCTTCTTTTTTTGTAATATTTATTATTAAATTCGTAAATTCGATTGTGGAATACTGACTGGAATACCAAATGTGAAATAGAGGATCTCATCCGCTTAGGATGACCTATTTGTAGAGTGAAGTGGTTGTTATCAAAACGTGCAGTGCGTGTCAAATTTAAATTTCATTACCATCTTAAAATTCACAAAATTTTTCTAACACGAATTATTATAATTCACTCATCACCTAAAAATATGATATCAGTGTTGAATGAAATAGGAGAATTCAGTATCAAATTATATAAATTATTTTACGTTGGGGGAATCTAATTATAGGACGTTAATTGTAAATATAATTAATAAATAAAATGCTTGGAAAAGTCCATTAGCAAAGAACGCGTTATAGTCCGAACGAGAAAATAAGACTATTGTTTGGTCCAAGGACTGAGTTTCCCGCTTACAAAAAATCATCACCACTCTATAAATAATTCTCAATATTTATATCAAATAGCTTCAATATATATTATATATATAATATCGTCTCACACCACACCACACCATATCAGAAACGTACCGTAGAAATTAGCAAGCAAGCACCATGGAATTCTCTCAAATTTTTGGATTCTTGAAAATATTGGGCGAATCCATGAAACTTGTTTTGAAAAATGGAAAATCGATAGCATCGATCACCACACTTTCCCTACTCCTCTCATCTTCCCTCGTCTTGTTATTCGGTTACTGCTACCAAACAACCATGACTTACATCACCAATCCCATCATCATGAATTCCACCTCCGCCGTCATAATTTGGCTCGCACTCCTTTTCTCAGTCGAATTATGTTTCCTGTTAGCTATCAGCGCTATCGCCCACGCTTCTGGGATGGCGACGATCTTAGCAACAGCCACGTCGTATTTCGACACCAAAACATCATTGCAAGATCTATTTTCCATGGTTAGAACCAAATGGAGAAGCCCATTCACATTCAACTTCTTCCACCTAGGATCATCGTCTGCATATTCATGTCGACATAGGATGATGTATATCTTGTGTATCGTTGCGGTGTCGGTGGCAGTTCCTCTAGTGATGTTCAATCCCAATCCCATTACTATTACGATCGTCAGTGTTGTTGGGGTTTCGCTTCTCGTTTTCCAGCTCTACGCTTCGGTTGTTTGGGTTCTGGCGGGCATTATTCCGGTGGTGGAAGACGGCTGTGAGGCGGCTGAAGCAATGGAGAAAGCCGAGAAACTCGTTCAAGGGCAGAGACTCCATGGTTTCATGCTCAACTTGTTATTAAACGTGATTTCTTTAATTATTTTATTTAGTTTGTGGATGATTGTGGACGATAAAGGGAGCCTCCAGCTAGTGGTAGTGGTGTACGCCTTATTTTTTATCAACTATTCTTTACTCACGAGGATCTTTGGGAGTGTGGTATACACGGTGTACTACTTTCAATGCAAGGAGTATCACGGTGAGAAGCTTCAAGCACTACCTGGGAATTTTCATTACACCACAGTGTATAATGATATTCCTTGATTTTGGATTTTTCTTTTCAATTTTTTGTAAACAATGTCTATGATAATCTCTCTTGATATTTATTTATTGAGGCACACTTGTGTAAGACCATTTAATTAATCTCCTAGACCATCACCAAGATAGATGATTTTGAGTGTGGAAATGCCAAATTGCATATTTAATGCAATTCCAACAGTTTCATCTCAACTTGCTGAATTGATGTGGAATGAACAGTGCATCGGTTCATATCGGTATGTTTTTTTTCCTTTTCTATTCCTTTATATATTTTATAAAATTATATTATATATAAATTAAATAAATAGTATTGCATTAATTTAAACACAAAATATATAATACATAATTAATAAAAATACAAATATATAGATATTACAATAACAATACAAAGACACAAATCCATAAACATTTCATATATATGAAATGTTGGTTTTATTTTTAATAAATTGATCGTGTTTATCCAAAAAAATTTAGTTTTGTAAAACTAATATGTTTTTTATTTATTAAATAAATAAATATATATATATATATATATAACACCATATATTCAATTCAACAATTCAATAATAAAAATTAAATGAATAGTAATAAGTATAAAAAAGGAATATTTTGTTGTAGAGTGAAATGTAGAGAGGTGCTCTTGGAGATGAATATTGAAAATCTGTAACTTTATCTGTATAATAGTGTAGAGTTAACTGCATTATAGGGTTTGTTGTTAGAGATGGCCTTATATTAGACATATCTATCTTTAACCCATGAGATAATCCTTTTTTTTTCTTTTTTTCTTTTTTAGTAATTCTCTTTCCCTCTCCCCTTTTGCCTTTTATTTTTATTTTTATTTTCACTTTTTAGTTTCTTCGTTTTTATTTGATTTTTTATAAATGTATATTTAATTTTTTTAAATAAATATATACTCAAATTAATGAACTCTAAAATTGAATTGAATTATTTTAATTTTTTTTATTCGGTGTCTCGCTCAATGTATTTGTCTGATGCTAATGCATGTATTTTAAAAAAGAATTGAAAAAATAAATGTAACGCCCCAGTCCCGAAAGACCGTGGAAATGAGCACCACGGGGGTGGGGATTAAGAAGTGGGGAAAGAAAGGGGATTTCGAGGAAAATTCTCAATAAATGATTCCAAATTAGTTCAATAATAGAATACGATCATCGTAACAAATTCAGAGTTATATATATATATATATATATATATATATATATATATATCCAAACATGAGTTTTTGCTCTTGCGGAAACTAAGAAATATCAAAAGAAATATTACGATGATCAGAGGTTAAGACGAGCCAAGACAACGGGTTAGCTACAAAAGTACACATATAAGCCCCATCACAGCTCATCGTCTCCACGCTCCAGCTCATTGTCCTAAAAATATTTGAGAAAATATTTGGGCTGAGTACTACATATACTCAGTGAGTTTGCTGAGAAAAACTGAGTTATCAAAAGCATTTGATAAAATAATTATCTGTGAGTATGCAGATGAATCTTAGAAGGTTCTGTAAAGGGAAAATGCATCTAAGTTCATCAAAACATTTTACATGAATGTGTTCACCAGTAAACCTTGAAGTGAACCTTGATCCATCAGTAAATCCTGAAATGGACCCACTTATCAGTAAACCCTGAAGTGAGCTAAGTACGACACCCGCAACCACCACTACATCATCATGCGCAATTTCCGAGTAAACCCTCAAAGTAATTAAAAGTTCTTTTAGCTGGGAACAGCAAGGGATTGGGTGCGACTCAAACCAAGTAAGACTGTAGCTACTCACATTGACACAGCGCTGGTATATGAGACTCCGACAACCACAGCAAGCAGAACGAATCATTTTGCACAGATAATAATATATGCACATTTGTTTCAAAATGAGCTTAATAACTCAAACATAGCATTTTGAGAAAGATAGTATACGCCCACCTTTTGACTATAATATCGAAGCTTTTCAGTTTCTGCGGAATCGAGCAACACCACAATGATTACGTCTTACGACAAATGATCTACAAATATCAAAATTCGTCTTAGAACCTCCATGAGGTCAAGACTCTCGCAATTACATAATTTCACATGCTCGTTAGTTAAATCGACCCAAGCTAAACCTTAATAGCTTAGCAATTGCCTACCCCGACAACCAATAATGACTCAAATCTCAACAATACTAATTCAAATAAATGAGACTCAACAAAATCATAGTCCTATGGGAGTTTATTAAAATAAAAAGACCCTTTTAAAACACATTTATCTCATTCAAGCATAAATCTAACACTTGACGTGCGATTATAAACGACACAATTTAAATCCATCGTTAGGACCGATCTTAGCTCAAGGTTCCTCACAACCCTAGCTACTAACTGATAAGGACACTCCTTAGCATCATCCAAAGAGTTAAAAGATCCTTTTAAAATTGATTTCAAACAAGGGTGATTTGAAAGCTGAAAATTTGTTGAGCAATCTGCACAACAACTGACTTTGATGATTTATCAAAACTTACTCAAGAATAATTAGGGGCTGATCCCTATACCATTGGAAAGAAACTTAAGTCTAGTTTCCGGTAAAATTTACGGTGACTCAATTTGATAACTAACGAAAAAGTTATAACCGATTTACTGAAAGGTGACAAATATGTCATGAATTTCTGAAAGGAAAACATATGACCTTACTTTGCCGATTTTTCATAATTTACTCAAAATGAATTAAAGATTGAGACATATACCATTGGAAAGCCACGAAAGTCTAGTTTTCGAAAAAATTTATGGTGTCTCAATCCGACGTCTAACGAGTAAGTTATGCTCGTTTTACCGAAGGCTGGTGAAACTGCACGGGGCGTCGACCAGCGCTCACTGGCATCCAGCGCCCACTGGCTTGGTCGCTGGCCAACTCTCTCAGCCCAGCGCTCGCTCACCTTTGAACCCAACGGTGGCTGGCTTTGATTCCAAGGTAAAATGAACTACGAGGGCTTTGATTCCAAGGTAAGGGATAAGTAGGCAGCTTCATATGAAGTGCAAGCCCAAATTTCAATTATTTCTTTTCCCCCCCTAATTCCTAAATTCTAAATTCGCTCAAATTGTTAAAGTTAAATGTTAATTCTAATTTGTAAATTGTAATTTAGTGTTAAATTGTAAGTTTGTAACTTGTAATTTGTAAATTTGTAAATTGTAATTTCATTTTTGCATAGTTTGATTAATTTACAATTTGTAATTTGTAAATTTGCAAATTGTAATTTAATATTTTCATAGTTTGATTAATTTACAATTTGTAACTTATAATTTGTAATTTGTAAATTTGTAAATTGTAATTTAAATATTTTCATACTTTGATTAATTTACAATGCTTAACTTGTAATTTGTCATTTATAAATTAGTAAATTGTAATTTAAATATTTTCATAATTTGATTAATTTATAATTTGTAACTTCTAATTTGTAAATCGTAATTTCATATTTTCATAGTTTGATTAATTTACAATTTCTAACTTGTTATTTGTAATTTTTAAACTTGTAAATTGTAATTTCATATTTTCATAATTTGATTAATTTACAATTTGTAATTTGTATATTTGTAAATTGTAATTTAAATATTTTCATACTTTGATTAATTTACAATACTTGACTTGTAATTTGTAATTTGTAAATTAGTAAATTGTAATTTAAATATTTTCATAATTTGATTAATTTATAATTTGTAACCGGAAACCGTCTGTGATAAAAAACCGGCGGTTTCGGTTACAAAACGTAACCGGCAACCGCCGGAGGACAGTGTTGTTCTGGTTCCGGCCATCCGGAACCGTGTAACCGGCGGTTACAAACCGGAACCGGAACCGTGGGCATCTCTAACTGGAGTGGGTTTGAAGGTTGATCCTTATGTGGTTTTTGCTAAAATGATCTTTAAACTCTTGGTAGTATTTAAACATTAAATGTTTATGCCAATACTCTACAAAACTTTTAAGTTTGAAAGTTATTGACGTCAGTGGTCAGTTTATGATTGTATATACAAATATTTGAATGTATAGAAGGGTTGACCGTTGAACTTTTAAACATGTGGCCTGATTGGCTATGTATATTGTCAGGTCATAATTTGGTTATGTGTGTGTTAGTGATTTTAAAATCCTTGTTGAAAGTTGACTTTGAGGACGCCTGAGTGCGTGCGTGGTTTAAACATTTTTAAGTTGAGGTGCTGCCCATTTACAAATTATTTATAAAGTTAAATCTTATCTTTTGAAAAGTTTTTATCACGTAAGCATGTACGTTTGTTTTGGTGACGTTTTGGTCCTAATGGGGCTGGGGTGTTACAAATTGCTATTGATATAGCTGGTTTAAGGAGAAGAAACATTGGTCTTGTAATGAGAACATCGCTTTTAATTCAACTAAATGGGAGAGCAATCAATATAGGTGTTGGAGTGACCAACGATAACTTTTTTTCTACATTTCAATTATAATATAGCCATTGGTGAACGGCTAGCGACAGATAATCCGTCGCTAAACTTTTCAGACATTTAAAGTGGCGGGAATATTTCGCGTATATGATTAACAACGGAGTAGAGACGGAATGAACGTCGTTAATATTAATGACGGATCTGGTCCGTCGTTAGAATTTTAAATTTTAATTATTTAAATATAAAAAAATTAACGACGGATTATATCCAGCGTTAGTGTTTTTTTTTGTAATTATTTTTTTCTTGAAAAAATTTAACGATGTAATATTTTTGTCGTTAATATTTTAATTTACAAATAATTAAATCATATAAAACTTAACGATGGAATATATCTGTCGTTAATATTTTAATTTTTTTTTCCGAAAAGTTTAACAACGAAATAAGCCCGTCGTTAATATTTAAATTTTTAAATATTTAAATCAGATCAATATTAACGACGGACAAGATCCGTCGCAGTCTGTCATTAAGTTCTAATATGAAACCAGACTTGGGGCATCACTTTCATTTCCTCCAAATTGCAGAAGCAAACCCCCAAGTTGATATGACGTTTTGTTATTTATTTATTACTATGTAAACATTAACTAACATAATTTATAGTTATATGGACTATATACTATAATACAAATCTTTATATATATAAAAGCAACAAAGTATGCCTTTTATAGTAACTTAATATTTTCCCGCCAAAAACACCTATTACATTTAGTAAGTTGACTTTTATATATACATATTAAGATTTAATTGTATGTTAATATAATACTACCTCCGTTTCAAAATGTTTGTTGTTTTAGGTTTTTTTATTTGTTTCAAAATGTTTGTTGTTTTATATAATTTGACATCCTCTCTCCCAATTTTAACCCTATCAAATCCTACAAGATTTCTTGATTATAATTTACCTATAATATATGAAGAGAGAAAAATATATGGAGAGATAAAATATTGTTATTTTTTAGGAAAATATAGATGAATTAGATTGTATGGCATATATGAGGGATGAGTATATTTGTCCACAAAATTAATTCTTAATTCCAGATAAAAAAAACAAAACAACAAACATTTTGAAACGAAGGTAGTATAATATAATATAATATAATAGTTTATACTATATCTAATACATATAATAAAATAACTGTTTAATTCTATATTATATATAAGTAATATAATATAAAAAATTAAGCATATCATATAATAGTACGGATAGACATCAATATAGATATGATATATAATATAGTAATTCTATCGACATTTGTTACGGAAATTATTTCTACATATAATACACACACATATATAATGCAAAGTATTATGATGATGTTTTATAATATGAATTGATTTTTATAAGAAAGTAAACATATATAATATGTATAATAATTAATATTAATATATGTATATATACTATAATATATATTTAATAATATAATAAAGTGATTTTTATAATATACGTTTATTTGTATACATACATAATAATTAATCGATATATAAATAATAATTTGTTTTTATATATCAATATATCCTATATGTATGCATAAATACAACTAAACATTATACCAGAGCTTATATTATGTAATACGTTAAATATATTTGTTATATATATTTCAATCTCTCTCATTCTCTCTCTCTCTCTCTCTCTCTCTCTCTCTCACTATTTCTTGCAACACCATTTCTCCCATATTCACAAAAACATAATTCAGGGAATATAAAATTTTGATATAAAAATTAGAATATTTTATAGGGAAATTATTTAATGGTTGAAAGTTGAAATTAAACGCAATTAACTCTAAATTGAAACGCCTACTACAATCAACTTCAAATTGACGCCCAATTTTAATTTTCTGATGACATAATTTAATCCCGTAATTGTGGCACTCCTAATTAAGCACGCCCGTTTTGTGCTTAAAATATCTCACTAAGAAGAAGGCTTTGCATTTAATTAGGAAGCAAACAGTAGCAACTACAAAATAATGATCTATAAATATAGATTGAAAATGGTGTAACAGGATTATGTAGAAACATATTTCAAAATTATTTACGTATAAACATCTTGAGTTGAAGATGCTGGGGTGGCGACTTTAATTTCGTTTCTGGAGATTAGTTTTTTTCATAATTCATTTTCTTGATACTAACCCAATATCAGGCATTTGTTTTTCCTAATTACAGAAAAATGCAGATTTTCCCCTAATTATAGAGGAATGCTACGAGGTCGAGATTCAAGAGAGAAGCCAAAAAATAAGAAAATAACTCAATTAACGCTGATGGTGG
This sequence comes from Perilla frutescens, assembly GCA_026008535.1. Taxonomy (NCBI): domain Eukaryota; kingdom Viridiplantae; phylum Streptophyta; class Magnoliopsida; order Lamiales; family Lamiaceae; genus Perilla; species Perilla frutescens. The sequence goes on from BRKX01000018.1 coordinate 46,261,684, forward strand.
AAAAAATGAAAGGCGGCGGATAGAAGGTAAACTAAAAATAATGATAAGAAGGTGGAGAATCATATACGAAGGAACCGCAAAATAGATTTGGCCGTACATGTATGATGTCATAGATCTCTTCCACAATACATATTTTTTATTGAAAAGATCTATGACACCATCTGTGAAAAAATTGTAACACAACAGAACAATTTTCTATTGGCCCAAGATCAACAACCAAGAGTAAAAGGAGACAAACAAGAAACAAGAAAAAAACAAAATTATAAAAGAGTATATATATTTTGGCAGAAGACTTGTGTTGCTTTTCTCATCTTTTGAGTACTAAACATACATATTTATATTAGAGAGAAGGCACTTGTAGACTCTCTAGTTAATAAATAAGGAAAACCAAGAGACTAAATTCATCCACTAAATACTTCTCATGAGATGAATTTAATCCTAGCATAAATACAAAAAGAATTCCAAAAGATCAACTTTTTTCACACTTCCCCTGAAAGTGATGTTTTGGAAATTAATCCCAACTTAGAATGAAGGAGTTCAAATTATTTTTTAGGAAGTGACTTTGTGAATATATCAGCAACATTATCTTGACTTCGCACTTCCAAAGTGTTGATTGTACCATTAAGAACATTTTCCCGAACAAAGTGATAGAGTTAATTTCGATTTTGATCCCATAGGATATCGAGTATTTTGATTTTGGTCCCGACACTATCATTTTTGATCATTTTTCAAAAAAATCACCCAGTTTTAGTCCCATAGATTTAAGAATATCATTTTTGGTCCCATGATTTCAAGGCAAAAAAGGGGACCAAAATTGATACTAACTCTGTTTGGGACCAAAAATGATATTGCCGGGACCAAAATTGGAATACCCGATGTCCTATGGGACCAAAATCAATATTTTCTCCAAATTGATGCTCAATTTCAATGTGTTTGGTTCTTGCATGACACACTGGATTATTGGCAAGTTTCATAGCACTTTGATTATCTCCAAAAATTGCAGTTGGCTTGATCATAGGAATATGAAGGTCATCTATAAGCCTTTGCAACCAAACACATTCTTGAGTAGCAAGTGATGCCGTTTAATATTCCGCCTCTGTAGTTGATAGAGAAACTGAATCTTGTTTCTTGCTACACCAAGAAACAATTGTATCACCACAAAGGAAAACATAACCTGATGTAGATTTTCGATCATCCAAATCTCTAGCAATATCTGCGTCTGTGAAGCCAGTTAAAGAGACACTAGCTTTTTTTCTTGAAGAACAAACCCAAATCTGGAGTTGAGTTGACATACTTCAAAATCTTTTTTGCTGCTTCCAAGTGAGGCTTCCGTGGTGATTGCATAAATTTGCTAACATATCCAACTGAGAAGGCAATATCTAGCCTTGTTATAGTCAAGTATAAGAGACTACCAACAATGGTACGATAAGGTTGAGGATATGGAAGAAGTGATCCTTCTTCACGCCTTAGCTTTTCGTTTGCATCAAGAGGAGTAGAGCATTTTTTGCTTTGGTTTAATCCAAACCTTTCAACTAATTTGTTAGCATAGCTTTGTTGGGTAATAAAAATCCCGTTCTTCTTACTCATCACCTCTAAACCAAGAAAGTCGTTCAATTCTCCCAGTTTCTTGATGTCAAACGTTCGTCCTGAAGTTTTTCAACTTCCTTTTCATCATTTCCGGTTATTATCATATCATCCATGTACAAAAGAACGACCACATGCATGTTTCTTTGTTTCTTAACAAATAGACTTGAATTTAAGTTTGATGCAATGTAGCCACAAAAGTGTAGATAATGAGAGATTTTACTGTACCATGCTCGTGGAGCTTGCTTTAGCCCGTAAAGAGATATATTATATTACCCTATTGTGCTTAATTTAAATATACAGTAAAATAAGAATTTTTTTATATATAGTAGTAGATTCATATGGAAAATAATATAACATATTAGATTTTTCATTATAAATACATATTATATATTATATTACACAATTACCCTTAAATTAAAATTATAGTAGGGATATAATAGGTAAACCAAAATTTATAAAACATCACACTTTTATAATAGTAGTAGATTTGTGTATTTGAGAAGTGGGGTTCCGGAAAACATCTTATATATATGGGTGCATTACTATTCAATTCTTTACTGAAAGTTTTTGCTACCAAACCTTTTTTAAACAAACATAATCAATTTATACTTTCAAAGGTCATATATCACATGGTAGAGTCCAATATTTAATTTATTATTTACATGCAGTACAAAGCTCATTGAGGGACATTGATAGTCATTAGTAATTAGCTACATATAAATATTGTTGATGTTGATCATATAATATAAAATTGCAAAATGTGAAGAAAATATAGTATATAATCAAATACACGAAGAGGCTTACCACTTGAACTATAATTGAAGAATTAAGAATTTAGTTCCTCCTCTATTTCCTGGACCTCTGCACCACCTTTCTTCGCCTCTTGTTGTTTTTTCTGATTACAATATTCATTAATGTGAAAATGGATATGATGAGTGAGGATCGGAGAAAACATAATTATAGGCATCAAATATGTTATATCTCAAGATACTAAGAAAGTTGCAGACACAATTAATAATTAATACTTCCTTGACTCCAACCGATTTGAAATCTGTAACAACTTCTCATCTCCTTAATAATCTAATCGCGATTATGACAAATTAATGAAAATCTTAAGATTTTCTAACACACACCATCTGTTTGGAGCCATGTAAGATGAACATGCGAGTAGACACATTAAATTAAGTGAATTAATTTAGAATGTTAGTTTGTTCTTAATTACCTCAAAATGTCGTTGCACCGCGCCATTCAAATCTTTCAAGCCACCAATCTCTTCCTCGTTTATTCTAACAACTTCCAATTTTGGTGTAGTTAGAAGTCCCGAAGTGAAATGTTTCATATCAGGGCACTCAGAAATATCCACTTTCCTCAATGAAGGGAACTCAACATCAAATTCCCATTCGCAAAAGCTCTCCAATTTTCGTAAATCTTCCAACTGAAGCTTCTGCAATTTAGGAAAGAGAAGAGTGGTTCTTTGAGTTGCAGCACTGATCACCAATTTCTCCTCCTCTTTCTCTTCCTCGTCTTCAATCACTTTTACCATCTCATCACATCCACATATACTTAGTTCTCTGAGGCTGACTAGATTTTCAGCGGTTGAAGACGTAAACAAACCCATACTGCCCCTATACCGTGAGATTGCTAACACTTCCAATCTTTTAAAGAGGGACACATGAATATTTTTATAACGATGCAATGGATTTTTATTCCATTTGATTGTTAATTGCTTCACGCTGGGGAATGAAACCTGCAATTCAGATGACCTATTTAGTAACTTAATTAATAATAAATTAAAATATAATGGACGAAGAAAGAAAAGGTTGGTGACTCATTATTTACTTCAAGATAATTATTGAGGTCTGACTTAAAAGCTTCGAGATTTGGTGCACCCAGGAATCCCAATATCAAATATTTCATATTCGGGCAGTATTCAATTTTCACTTTCCTCAATGAAGGCAACTGAACATCACATTTCCATTCGCAAAAGCTCACCAATTTGGGTAAACGATACAACTCAAGCTCCTGCAATTTAGGAAATAGAAATCACTTGGGCCAATTCATCACAAAAACTTATTCTTAATGCTCTGAGACTGACAAGATTCACAACAATTGAAGACGAAAATAAACTCATAGTGCCCTTACACCCAGAGATATCTAACTTTTCCAATCCAATAAAGAGGGATGCATCAATTTTATGACCACATGAGAATGGATTCTGACTGGTTTCTAATTCCTTGAGGTTTCCGAATGACACCTGCAATTCAGATAATTTGCTCACTACCTTCCACCTAACTGAATCATAATATATCCAAATTTAATGAAACATAAATGTTTCAATTATTCCATCTATCCATTTCTCTATAATAAAAAAATCTCAAATGTCCAATTTATTAACCTCAATTCCTTATTCAGTTTTTAAAAAGGATTCAATAAACCCACTAAATTAATTTAAATGCTTAAGACTTCAAAATGATACATAATATGTTATAAAAAATAATTAATTAGAAAAATTACACGCACACACACACATAGGAGTGGGTTATAATGTGTACTAGTTCTTGGCGTCAAAACTAGGAACAATATATTTGATAAGCACTAAAATACAATAGGATAAGATATAAAATTGTAATAAATAAGTAATGTTTCTAATTATCACTTCAAAAACTAGTACCTATTTGAACGAAGTCATATATATATATATAGGTTCGTTCAGGTGAGAAATGACAATGATGCTTTTCTTATTATATCTTATTATATTTGACTGTTGAATTGCTATGAATTCATTGCTTAATTACTATAACTTCATTGAATATGTAAGATAAGCAATTATGCAATGAAATCATAACAAATAACCGGTAAATTATAACAAGATACACATCATTCTTATTTCGTACACCAATAAATATTTCTCATCTGAACTAAAATCTAAACACGCACACACACACACACACACACACACACATATATATACATGGATTTTGTTACATGACAAACCAACTTAACAACTATATGTATCATATCAATGAATAAAAATATATACAAATTAATTTGAATACAAAGAACATGATCGAAACTGAAAAAAAAAACCTAAATCCTAAAGCAATGATAATCCAGAATAAAAAAAATTACATATATAAATAAATAAATTAATTAAAATTTTATTTTATTACCATTAATTATATGGAATAACTTTTTATGGGTAGTGTATTAATATAGCGTACGTCTCATGCAACTCTATTTTAGGTAGAATCCTTATTTCATAATATTAATTACCAAAATATAATCATTGAGAGATGAAATAAAACGTAAATTGAGTTAAAATGTACCTTTTGTGGTTGGCAAAAGAGATGCAAAGAATGATGATCATCAATATTGTCTGCATTGCTGCCGCCTCCCGAGTTGTTCTCATTACTTGAAACCATACTTGTCATTTTTGGTCAAAATTGAATAGACATTTCCGTGAGTAGAGAGAACTCAATGCCTTCAATTCCTTTACAGAAAGTTGCCAGATTTGACAGAACAAATAATTTAAGCTTCATCAATTTTGGGAACATTTTTGTTATTGTTGATTTGCTGTTGTTTATATTTTGGTCTTCTTCTTCGTTCCACACAAACACTTGTTCCATCTTCTGACAATATGAAATATCTATAGTTTGTTGCTGTGAAAGGCAATTCTTTCCTACAATTGACAACTGCTCTAGATTGCGTAGGCTGTCACAACGCCTGATTTCTATGGAAGAAAGGTTGGTAAAAATTGGTACATAATTGGTACATAGTGCAGGCAATTCTACAAGTTTTAATCCCAGTATCTCTTCTAATTGGGGAAGAGAGAAAAGCTTCAGATGCTCTAATGAACGAAACACAGTGGCACCATCATTATGAATTAATGATGTTTTTCCAATAATATTCTTCACAGTGTTACACCTACCCAATTCCAGCCACCTAATGTTCTCACTGTTTGCCAAGTAGTCCACATTATTTGCACCATTTCCACTTAAACGTAGACATTCAACATCTCTTAGTAGCTGCATCTCAATCCAATCTCCTACACAGCTTCCTCCTTCCCACTCTAGAGACAATTTTTTGTTAGATGAATAAAAATTGAATTGTCCCAACGATAAAGGTATAGGTGGAGTAGGAATTATGATTTGAAATCTGTCCAAGTTTGATGAAAGGCGCATCTTTTCCGCAACTAATGCAGGATCCCCTATCTCAATCTCCAAGCACCTCAAATTAATCAAAGACTCGAGCTCTCTTAGCTTTGCATTGCCATTCGCATTCTCTCTTTCTTTGCTATCCGATGCTTCCCATTTCTTGAAGCTAGCCAACATCTTCAACTCCTCCAACCCAACTAGGCTTGATATTATTCCTCCACCTATTCTTTCCAGATTTCCACACCTCGAAAGATCTAACAGTTTCAGGCGATTCAGTCTCTTTATCTCCGGTGGTAATTTCTTAAGAGATTCAGAACCAGCACAAACGAGAATCTCTAGATTTACCAACTCACCAACAACAGATATTGTCTCCAATCTGTTACAATCATTGAACACCAAAGACTTGAAATTTCTTAGTGATAGAGTTGCGTGTTGCAGTGATGTCAATGATGAGTAACTTTGAATGCTCAACACGTGGAGATTTCCAATCCCTTCAAAAAAGTTATTGTCCAATTTACATTCTTCGTCAGTATCTAAATAACAACTCAAGAAGAGAAGACGTAAGTTTGTAGGAACCTTACTTCTTTCCCCGCCTTGCTGAAAAGTAGAGGAAATCCAAGTGCAATCATTATGACCAATATATCCTTGCTCTTTAGCAATGAACATGCAAACATCACGAACAACATTATGCATTCGAACATAATCTTCATTATGGCCATCTAACAGCAAAGATCGATTTTTAAGCATCTTAGTCAATGTGGATATCCTATTCCTTGCTTCTTCCATGCTTCCTTCAAATATACCTAACCCCATACAGAAATAAGTTAACTTCTCTACACGGATATTAGCATCTTCATTAAACAAACAACAAAGTAAGAATACAGATTTGGCTTCCTCAGACTCCAACTTATTGTAACTTACTTTCAAGGGATTATAAACTTCTTTAATAAAATCTGGGATATTAGTTGGATTAGCTTTTCTCAATTGTCGTATTGCATCTTTCCAAATACCCTTATTCTTCTCATTTTTTAGGGCCGCACCAACAGTTGTCAGGGCTATCGACAAGCCTCTGCACTCTTTCACGACTTATTTTGCTATAGAATGCAATCCAGTATCATCCACACATGTGCCAGCTCTCTCTTTAAAGAGAAGCCATGCATCTTCTTCAGATAATACTTCCATTCCGAAAACCTTTTCAACATCCATTGCACTCAAAACATCACTATTTCGAGATGTTAGAAGAATTGTGCACCCTTTGGAACCACGAGGTATTCCTAATTCTTCTACCACGAGTCTTTCCCAAACATCATCCAAGACTAGGAGAATTCTCTTTATGCCTTCAGTTAGTCTTGCATGTAATGCTTCTACTCTATTAGCCATCGAAGCTTCCTCTTTGAGATTCTTCAAACCCAATGGTTCACCAATCTCAACTTGAATTTTGAACTTGTCTACTGGTTGGCTGACCACTGCCATCACAACTTCCTCAAATACATGCTCCTTCAATGCTCTGCTCATGATTATTTTGGCCATGGTAGTCTTTCCTAGACCTCCCATCCCACATATCCCTATCATAGTCACACCTCCATCTCTCAAACTAGTCATCATGTCTTCTTCAATTTGCTTTCTTGACTTGAAGTCAAATGTAGTTCCAAGCAGAACTGCTTTGGCTGCTGCCGGAGGTCGTGGGTGGGCTATAACATTAAACTTGCACTGGCCTCGAAGCTCATTGATACGATCAGTTGTTTTCTTAGCTCTCTTGCTAAGAGAAAAACGAGCTCTAAACTTCAAACAACCACTTTCTACATTTGGAACTTCATCCAAAATTGTATTCTTTAGGTCTTTGATGTCATTAGATCTTTTTATCCAAGTTTCAACTTCAGGGACAATAACTTGTACGTTATCTCTTGCTCTATCAACTTGCCCCTGCAGTCCTGATGCCGCATTCTCTAGTTCTTCAGCTTCATGTTTGAGTGTAGCGATGTTGGAAGTGAAGCAACAGAGATAATTGAATTGGCGTATGATTGGTGAACCAATCCATTTCACTACTTCTATAGCTGGTCGAACAAAACTTGCCGCAATTTCTGCCATTACCTACAACTCCTTTCTGTTTCGAATCAATGAGAAAGTGTTAAACAGCTCTTATATGTTACATATATACAGAGAAAGTCTTAACAATTTTCTACACTCATGACTCAACTAAAACATATATAATTATATAGATGGAAATATTTAAAAAATAAAAATAAAAATTCACCAGCCTAAACAGTAGTATTAATTAAAATTTATTCCATTAAGCCAATAAAACAAGTGGAAAAGAAAGAGAGACGTAAATATTATATATTAATCAATTCTAGCAGATCGACAGTTGACAAACAAGAAAAAACTGAGTTTCTGCCAAGAATAATTGAATGCAACAAAACCAAAAATATCTATATATCTTTGGAAAAATCTCTCTCTCTCTCTCTCTCTCTATATATATATATATATATATATATATATATATCACTACTGGTATCCTTTTCTCACACATAGTACACGCAGTAGCAGGAGGCAAAACAACTATATAGCTTTTATCAGCAATAATTATAGATCTAGAACAAGAGTAATTAAGAAATCACAAACATCGATCCTCTAAATTATTGGAGGTCAATCATAATTTATGCAAACTAAACTTCACACACACACACACACATACCTTTATTAAGAATTTAAAACGGTAGCTTAGAAGGAGAGGTGGCTTATCTGATCTCTAATGGAATTCCGATCAACTATATTCTCTCCCTTCTGCTCTCTGCATTTTCATGCTTTATTTTTGCAGGAAATTAGTGAAGTAGACAAATTATTGATTTTCAACCTTATGTTATTGTTTTCATTTGAGCAAAAGAATGTGGCTGACAATTGTGGGACATAGTTGATCAATTATTGGGGAATTTCGTCAATTATTCATTTCAAGAATCAGATAATACTATTATAATTTCTTTATTTTCCTCTTTAAATTATCCGTCAGTCATATATAATTGATATGTATCAGTATAAGTGCATCTACAAAATAATTCAAATTTGAGGTGTTGTATATGATTTTTTTTTTGTGCGACATTAGTTTTTTCAGTTGTAAAAAATTTTAAGAGGTACCAATTTTGACAATTAATTTAAAATGTTGAGTTATTATTACACCGTTTTAGAAATCAATTTTAAATTGCAAACCCATTCCAAGGCAGTGAATCGTAAATTTGACAATAAACCCTTATAAAACTTACGCCGGGATTAATGTTGTTCACTCCTGATAAAAAATAAAGAAGCAGCAAAATCTCTTATTGAAATAATAAGGTGAAAAAATATATAAGTGTAAAAAAAAAAAGATATTGCATTACAATGTAAAAACTACATGATGCAATATTAAAAGAGGGCAGGTCTTGTGTGCACTATATGCACATCAGGCGATCAACGTGTTGACCGGATCAACGCGCGTTGATAAAAAAATCCGTCAAAATTAGTATCATTCATAATACTAAAAAATATCAATTCAAAGCCCAAAAATATTATTTATATCATTAAAAAGTATCGGTCAGAAAAAAAAATAACGAAAAAAACTGTTAAAATCAGTATCAATCTAAACACTAAAATATATCATTCAAAATTTTAAAAAAAAGTATCACTTGTATCCCTAAAAAGTATCACTCATTTTGACGATTTTTTTGGTCAACGCTTTGACGGGATCAACATGCTTTGACCGTTTGATGTAGATCTTATGTACAGGAGAATTTGCAATCAAAAGATATTGTACTAATAAACCTAAAACAATTTATATAATAATGCAGTCAAACCAACAAATATAACAACGCAAAAGCAGTACTACAAGCTAAAGATCATAATAACAACACATAAATAATTTAAAAAAAAATAACACTAGCTTGAAATAAACGAAAGTTCCACTATTTCAAATTACATTATCTCAAATCAACTATGCCATTTTTCTCTTTATAACGTAACTACATGTTTTTGAGGTCGAAATCATCGCATGTGGTGCTTTGAAGAAGCAACGACGAACTAAATCCCAATCTCTCTCTCTCCAAATCAAACTGCAACAAATTATCTTCAATCTGATGCCCACCAATCACGATCGACGTTTTCGGATTCAATCCACCATCCACGAACCCTAAACACCATGCATCATCATTCTTCATCCTCACCATCGAATTCGATCCATGAATTCTCCAAAAATTCTTGCTACTCGGAAAAACAAGATCGATCACCGGAACAACCGGTCCGAACTGGCTCGTCGGAACCTCTTTTGCCTCAAAACACACACCAAACGGCTCAACCGGAGTAGATACGGTGAGGTTAAGATTAACAGATTCCTTAACGAACGCATTCACCAACGCCTTCAAGATCGAGCTCTGCAGCACCGAATACGGCTTCGAGCTGCTGATTTTGGTCCCACCGAGGCCGAGACCATCGATGGCTAAAAGGGTTTGATTCAAACTTACAACTCTGCCGTTAACTCGGAATGAAGAGACGCCGACGTAATATTCCGGCGACTTGTACCAGTACATCGTATCTGTGTCGGCTCCTTTTGCAGCTAAGAGTAATGGTGTGTATGAAAGCATCTTCGAAACTTCGATTTTTGGAGAGAAAATGTAGGGTCCACCAGAGTTAAACAGAGCAATTCCCGTTGAATTTGAGGAGTTCGGTAGACAGATTGCGAAAATCCATGGAGATTTTGAGCCTCGGCTGATTTGGGAGGAGAGAGAATAATTAAACCGGCCTAGAGATGCTAGACCGGTTGACCCTTTAGCTAGGCCACGGTAGATTTTGGAATACATGTTGGGAAATGTGCAGGAAAGCACTAGCTGCATAGTCGAGCCGAGTCGAGCTGAGTAGTTGAGGGTTGGTAGGGTGAATTTGTCGGTGATGATATTGCCCATTCCGCCCTTGAGGGTGACCGGGTTCTGCGGGTAGAACGAGCAGGTCTCATTCGAGCAACCCGGGCCGGGTTTGTCGAAGCAGTTGCCCCACACCTTCGTGTCGAGGTCTAGGCAGAGCGACGAGTTGTAGATGACGGGGGCGTAGGACGATGACTTGTAGTGGCGGTTGCAGTCGTACCACGGGAGGTACGAGCCGAGGTCGAGGTGTAATTTCGACGGTTGTAGAGGGGTTTTCATGTAAATTGACATGGTGTAGAGGTTGGTGATTTCATCTTTGTTTATGGGGCTGAAAAGGGTTGTGGATTGAGTTGAAGATTGAAGGAAGATGAAAGTGGCAAGAAAGAAGGTAGTAATAAGAGGAGATGACATTTTAATTAATTGGTAGCTTTTGATTGAGAATTTTGTTGTGCATATGAGATTTATGTATATATATTAATATATATTATAATTATATACTATATTATATATTATGCTTACAGCTGAGTTACACTCACTCCAATTGGGGGAGTTGATATCTGCATTTTTTGTCACGTGACTACTTATATATAATAATATCAATAAATTCAACCATGTTGATCTTTTCTTCAAAAAAATAATAATTAATGCGTGACAAAATTAAATTAATTATATTGATGGATGCATGTGTTAATTACTTAATTACGTCTTCGATCTGATTCATACGCGCAGTTTTGAATTTTTTAAAATATTAGTATATATTATGCTCATCATCTTGCAATAATTATATTAACGTTGACTTTGATTAGGACCAGCGATATACAGTGGCATGCTAATACAATAATATGCTATATTTGTTTGTCAGGATAATTTCATATAATATATATATTTATATGGTTACTTTAATCATTGTTCAGAGCAAAATAATTGACTAATTCCTTAATTGGATCTCCCCATTTCGTTCAATATAATTTAGCGGCAATATAAATGTATTTTATATTTTTTATTTTTTTACCAATTAGCTGCAATATAATCTAGCACCCATTTCGTTCAAAAATCGCTACTAAGATATATTAATTTTATATTTGATTAAAATTTTTAACATTAACGGATTTTTAAAAAAAAAATTTAATAATGTGTGGAGATATTTAAAAGAGAATCTGTCTCTATAATTTAACTTTTTGAATAAATTTTCAAATAGATTTGTTTATTAATATTTTGAACAGTTGCACTGGTTACCAGCGAAATATTACGAATTCATCACTGAATCTATGAAAATTAAAAAATCCATAATTTTTAAATGACCCACTATTTAATATTTTTTTTGTTGTTAATGCATCGAAAAATGCTTTTTTCTTTAACAAATTGATTGTGAGTTTTAGTTAACTCGCCGTAAATATTTATTCGCATCTAATTTAGAAAACAAAAATACTTCACTTTAGAAATGATTTTTTAAGCATTTTTATTTTTCGCTCAAAAAATTTAGTTAATGTATTTTATTATATTTAATTTTTTTCGCAGTTTAGCGACAAAATTTAATAAATTCAGTGCTAATTTAGCTGCGAATTTCGAAATTTTGCCGCTAATTGTATTTTATTTTATATATTTGATTAATATTTTTAACATTAATGAATTTTTAAATTTTTTTTTTAATAATGTGTGGGGATATTTAAAAGAGAATCTGTCGCTATAATTTAACTTTTTTTAACGAATTTTTAAAAAATTTTATTTTTTTATATTTTTTTCCAATTAGCGGCAATATAATCTAGCACCCATTTCGTTCAAAACTCGCTACTAACATTTATTAATTTTTTATTTGATTACTATTTTTAACATTAACGGTTTTTAATAGAGTGTTGGGATATTTAAAGTGAATTTGTCGGTATAATTTATCTTTTTGAATAAATATACAAATTGATTTCCTTATTAATATTTTGAACAGTTGCACTGATTACCGGCAAAATATTACGAATTCGTTACTGAAAGTTTGCTTTTATTTCTACTATTGTATACACCCTAGCTCGTTTCATTTTAATATAAATTTGAAATAAACGATATTTTCCCTAGCTATATAAAGCCATGTTAGTGAGAAGCAATTAGAATAGAAGCCAAAAGTGGTTAATTATTAATTTGGAATTATGCATTACTTTCAGAGCACAGAAGAGGAGAGCAAAAAAAAGGTCATAATTTTTCCTGATTAATTAACACAACGAATTGAAATTAATCGATCGTAAAATTAATTAAGCTAAAACATAAAAATAAAAAATGAAAAAAATAAAATAATGATGATGCTACACAATTGTACACCAAAGAAGTGAGATAAATCTCATGCGCCGATAGAGTTCATGTTGTTCGAGTGAGTAGTATTAATATATATTTTTAAAATATACATAGTCTAATATTTATAATTAATATTTCATTTTGAACCTAATTCACTCATAAATCAACTTGTAAGGGAGAGATATTTCCACCTTTATAGAGTGGCACATGTTATTTTCTCGAATAAAATGTGTGTGAAAACTTTAAAATGATAATTCCGGCTGTCACATCTTAGTTCTTAATAATAACAAAATCAAAAGAGAAATTTTTCTCTTGAGCTAGTGGAGAAAACGCGCTTATATATAGACTTTGGATCAACTTGCTTCATTTTTCCATCACTTCTTCCAAAAAACTGAATGAAACAAAATATATGTCTTTATTTTTTTATAATACTCCTCCGTCCCATTTTGATAGGTTTATTTTCTTTTTTTGGTATGTCCCGATATATAGGCATGCTTTTAAATATATTTAGCTAATTTACTACTCCCTCCGTCCCAATAACAAGGTTCCTCTTACCTTTTTGAAATGTCCCAATAGCAAAGTCCCATACCAAAAAAGGAAAAATTAGGGTGTGGAACCCACTTACTTTATATTATTTTTTATTATAATACTCCTTAATAAAGTGGAATCCATTTATTTTATATTACTTTTAATTATAATACTCCTCCTCCTTAATACTCGTGCCCAATAGCAAGGGGATCTTGCTATTGGGACGGAGGGAGTAATATATACCCCTATTTAATATGTTCATATTAGGCATTAATTAAATGTCAAAGAAATAAATAGGGGCATATTAGGAAGTTTCTTCATTAATTGTCTTTCCTAATCATTTTCTTAATCCTTGTAAAAATTCTCAACCAACGTGTCAAATGGGAGGGAGTGAGTAATAATTAGAGAGGGGAAAATTTCATATTATTATTGTGTATTCTCAAAATTTAGAAAAAAAAATCATATATATTTAATAAATAGTCATAAAATTTAGCACTCTCTCTCCTAATACCTACGTGCTTGTTTACTTGAGAATGGGGCAGACTTGGGTGAGACCGTCTCATACATGAGACGGGTCAATACTCACATACGGGATCATTATTTATGGGTGAAGTATCATTAACTCACATGTGAGTATCATTATTTATACCCGCATGTGAGTATCATTATTTATGGGTGAAGTATCATTAACTCACATGTATCATTATTTATGGGTGAAGTATCATTATTTATGGGTGAAGTATCATTAACTCACATGTATTGATCCGTCTCATGTATGTGACCGTCCCATACAAGTTTTTGTCTATATGAATATAATTAAATGGATAGATAATTTTTTTATATCCGGTTGTTGTATTGAATAAAAAAACAATAAATTTCTTGTAGTCTTTCTAAAGTCCATCACCTATTTATTGTAAATTCATCGAAATTTCTTTGTAGTCTTTCTAAAGTCCATCACCTATTTAACTGGAGTTGTTATCTTTCACTGTGTTTAGACGAAATTAATGAAGCAAACAAAGAAATATAATTTCATAATCATCTAAAAAGATACACTAGTCTCACTATGATTATAGCACTACTACTTAACAAAAGTTTAACTAATTACCAAATATAATATGAAGAAAAAAACTAAGAAATGAGAAACATGATATTTGTGATAGTCACAAACAGAATAACATATAGGAAACTAATCCATGACAATTGATACAAGTAACAACTATAAGTATAATAAATTAAAGTTACCAAATAAATGAATACTCGAATTCAACTCAAAATTTGCAAGTTTCTTTAATATTTAATTAAGACTGCCACATCATCATCGTATCGAATAGGTCACACCACAAACAACATCCACGCATTAATGTCTCCATGAAGCACACTACTTAACGTTGACTTACATTAATCAAAACAAATCACGCATCAAAGCAATAAAAAATTAAATAGAGCCAAGTAAATATATATGGAAAATAGTAAAACTCCATGAAATCAAGCCCTTTTGCCGCTTCCTTTTCTGTATCCCTCCTACATGAGAATAACAATAATTTATTCAAGATTTATTTTATTTGAGTCATGTGAAGAAAATATGCTAAATTTACAGGTTACCAATATATATTTAAATGACCTTGTATTTTTGAATTAGAAGTGGTGTTCCGAAAAGACCTTAATTATATGGGTGCATTACTATTCTTTACTGAAAGTTTTTGCAATAAAACTTTTTAAAATGAACATAATTAATCAATTTATTAACTTTAAAATGATATATATAACATGATAGAGAGTCCAATATTTAATTTGTTATTTACATGCAGTACAAAGCTCATTGAGATCGTGTTCAATGTTGATAGTAATTAGTAATTACTAATTAGCTACATATAAATTTTGTTGGTGTTGGTCATATCAAATAAAAATGCAAAGTATCAAGAAATTATATACAATCAAATAAAGGAAGAGGCTTACCACTTGAAATATAATGATTGAAGAATTAAGAATTAAGTTCCTCCTCCTCCTCCTCTATTTCTTGGACCTCTGCATTAATGTGAAAATGAATATGATGAGTGAGGATGGGATCGAGAATACATAATTGTACGCATCAAATATATTATACCTCAAGATTTACAAAGAAAGTTAATTGCAGACACAATTAATTAATTAATTAATTAAGATGAATTAATACTTCCTTGACTCCAACCGATTTGAAAGTTGTAATTAACATCTTCTCATCTCCTAAATAATCTAATGGCAATTATGACAAATTAATGAAACTCTCAAGATTTTCTAACACAAACCATTTTTGGAGCTGAGCCACGGAAGATGAACATGCAAGTAGACACATTTAATTAAGTGAACAAATTTAAAATGTTAGTTGTTACCTTAAATTATTGTTGCATTGGGCCATTCAAATCCTTCAAGCCACCAAAATCTTTCCTGTATATTTTGACAACTTCCAATTTTTGTGTAGTTAGGAGTCCTAAAGTGAAATGTTTCATATCAGGGCACTCATAAATATCCACTTCCCTCAGGAAAGGAAACTCAACATCAAATTTCCAATCGCAAAAGCTCACCAATTTGAGTAAACCAACCAACCGAAGCTTCTGCAATTTAGGAAAGAGAAGAGTGGTCTTTTGAGCTGCAGCACTAATCACCAATTTCTCGTCCTCTTTCTCTTCCTCGTCTTCAATCACGTTTCCCATCGCATCACATTCACTTATACTAGTACTTGATCATTCATCAAGATTACCGGCCACTGCAATTATTATTTGTCCATGTACGAAGATTAATGTTTACTCGATCGGTATCTTGAGACGGATCCCCAATTTGAATTGCATGCTCACTAATCGGAGATCAGAGAATGTGGAGATCATTGGGTTCTCTATGTAAACTTAATTAATTGCACGGATCTTAGAACTTCATAATTTCACATTCAATATATAAATCAGAATACTAACCTTGATAAGATATTGCTTAATTTGATGATGATGAAGAAATTGGTTTCTCTCCCTTCATCGTTTTTCTTAAGCACAGAACCCATTTAGATGATATAGAAAATATAATTATGTGTATTTTTTTATCGGTAGGTGAGAGGACCAGTTTCAGATACAGTTATATATATATATACACACACACACACAAACACACACATACACATTCTATCGGATAAACATTACCAATTTATCAAATAAACATCGAATTATTTGAACCATATAATTAAGATACTTAAATTAATATAAATATCTTAATCACTTAATTATTAATGACACGTGGCCATTAATAAATCTAACATTCTCCCTCTTGGCCAGAGTGACAGAAATAATCTTGATGGTTTAAATAAAATTATAATGTGCACGTCATCAGATAAATTCATTGGTCAAAATATTATGTCTATATTAAATATATACCAATACGAGTCATGGCGGTTCTACATCAATTTATCGATATAGTTCCTTTAATGTACTACAATATTAGTAATCTACTTAATACGACTCATAATAAAGGATAATAACGGTCCACATTAGTGTCTCTTTTCAAGACTAAAATATTTCCAGTTAATGTCAAACATTATGTATACCATACCGACATAACAAGATATCAATAAATATCAGAAACGATATATAATGCGATCAAAGTGTCAAATAATCATAAGTATATTACAACTTTTTAGCAATACCCATTCTTTCGACATGTTCAATAAATATCTTTGGAGATAATCCTTTCGTTAATGGGTCAGCTATCATGAGGTCGGTGCTAATATGTTCAATTGACACCTTTTATTTCTAAACTTCTTCTTTAACGGCAAGGTACTTCAATTCCATATGTTTAGCACATTTGGAATACTTGTCATTTTTAGAGAAGAATACGGCAGCGAAATTATCACAATAAATTTTCAGCGGCTTGGCAATACTGTCGACTATTCCAAGTCTCGAAATAAAGTTCTGCAACCAATTTCCATGAATTGTGGCCTCAAACACATGCCACAAAGTCAGCTTCCATAGTGGATGCAACAATTACTACTTCGCACTCTTCCATGAAATTGCTCCACCAGCTACAAGGAATAAATAGCCAAATGTTGATTTTCTTGTGTCAACGCATCCAGCAAAGTCTGAATCTGAGTATCCAATCACATTTAGGTGATCGGATCTTGGATAAGTAAGCATATACTCTTTTGTTCCTTACAGATACCTTAGTACCTTCTTTGCAGGTTTCCAGTGATCCATTCCAGGATTGCTTTGGTAATGACCAAGCATGCCAACAGCAAAGCTGATGTCAGGCCTAGTACAAGTATGTGCATGCATCAAGCTACCGACAATTGATGCATAAGGAATGTCTTTCATTTGTTCACGTTCCAATTCATTCTTTGGACATTGTATAAGGCTGAACTTGTCTCCCTTCTGGATTAAAACGATGCTTGATGAGCACTTGTCCATCCGAAATCTGCAAGAACTTTATTAATGTAAGCTTTCTGAGACAACCCCAACATTCCTTGTGATCTATCACATAATATTTCTATTCCAATCACATAAGTTGTCTCTCCCATATCTTTCATTTCAAAGTTCTTCGAGAGAAATTTCTTGGTTTCATACAATAATCCAAGATCATTAGTTGTAAGTAAGATGTCATCAACATACATGATAAGGAAAATTATCCCACTGACTTTCAGATATATACACCGATCAACAGTGTTTTCCTTAAATCCAAAAGACATAATGGTATCATTAAACTTAAGATACCACTGACGGGAAGCTTGTTTAAGCCCGTATATTGATTTTTTGAGTTTACACACCATATCTTCTTTTCCTTCAATGGAAAAACCTTCAGGTTGATCCATATAACATTTTCCATTAAATCTCCATTCAGAAAAGCAGTTTTAACATCCATTTGGTGTAACTCCATATCATAATAAGCCACCAAAGCCATAATAATTCTAAGAGAATGTTTCTTAGATACGGGTGAAAATGTCTCCATATAATCAATGCCATCTCTCTGGGTAAAACCCTTAGCAACAAGTTGAGCCTTGTATCTTTCGATATTGCCATTAGAGTCACGTTTGGTCTTAAAGACCCATTTACATCCAACTCTTTTATAATTTTCTGGCAATTCTACAAGGTCCCAGACTTCATTGTAAGCCATTGGTTTCATTTCTTCTTTCATCGCATCTAAGCATTTAATAGAATTATTACTTTCCATGGCTTGAGGGAAGGAAACTGGATCATTATCATCAATTTCAATGTCAAATTCTGACATTTGTAGATAAACTATATAATCATTAGAAATAGCAAACCTCCTTTATCTTTCTGACCTTTTTAAGGCTATTTGATTTGGTTCACCTACATCATGTTCATTGATAATGGGTTCATTATTAGGAGGTTGATCATTTATTTGTTGTTCTTGTACAACAATTGTAGGAACAACAACATGAGAAGAAGTTTTGGGCAAATGTATCTCTACCCTAACTTCTTGAATGTCCACATTTCGCGGTTGTTCACTCCTACTGATTTCACCATTTTCAATGAATCTAGCATTTCAAGTTTCAACAATTCTCGTACTATGGTTAGGACAGTAAAACCTATACCCTTAAGACTGTTCTGGATAACCAATAAAAAATCACTCATGGTTCTTGGATCCAATTTCTTTTCTTGTGGATTATAAATCATTAATTCTGCCGGACAACCTCAAACATGCAGGTGTCTTAAACTAGGTTTTCTATCAGTTCAAAAGGCATTTTAGGAACTGCTTTGCTAGGAACCCTGTTTAACAGATACATGGCAGTTTTAAGTGCGTACAACCATAATGAAATGGGTAAAAAAAAGTTACTTAACATACTCCTAACCATATCCATAAGAGCATGATTATGCCTTTCTGCTACACCATTTTATTGTGATGTATCTGGCATAGTGTATTAAGCACATATATCACGCTTTTCAAGGAATTTAGCAAATGGGCCAGGGCATTGCCCTGATTCATCATATCTACCATAATATTCACCACCCATATCAGACCTGATGATTTTCACTTTTCTATCTAATTGTCTTTCAACCTCATTAATAAACACTTCTAAAGCATCTACAGACTGAGATTTTTCTTGTAATAGATAGATATAACTGTAACGTGAAAAATCATCAATAAAGGTGATGAAAAAATTTTCCTTCACAAAAGAAGGAATATCAAAAGGCCCACAAATATCAGTGTGTATTATTTCAAGAAGTTGTGTGCTTTTAGTGGCTCCTTTCTTTGTGTGTTTTGTTTGCTTTCCTTTAATGCAATCCACACAAATACCAAGATCAGTAAAATCTAAATTGGGAAGAATTTTCATTCTTTACTAATATTTGTAATCTTTCTTTGGAGATGTGCCCCAAACGTTTATGCCACAAGTAAGCAGAATTTTCATTAGCTAAGCCACATTTAGTTCCAACATTATGATACATGGTTAAGAGAGTCTCAGTAAAAAAATGATCAAGTTTCAATTTATATAAGCCATCATGCAGAATACCAGAACCGATAAAAAGATTTTGCTTGAACAAACTGAAACATCCATTACCGAATTTAAAGGAATATCCAACAGAATCAAGTTTGGATAAAGAAACTAAGTTACGAGAAATAGAAGGAACATAAAAAGTTTCAAACAAATCTAAGTGATATCTAGTATCTAGAATTAAACGAAAGGTTCCAATGGCTTCAACAAGGTCTTTAACTCGATTTCCCATATAAACGAAGTTTTCATTTGGATTTATGATTCGGGTTGTAAAGAATTCCTGCATCGTATTTGAAATGTGAGTGGTATAGCCAGAATCAAGCCACCAAGTGTTATTAGGAACTTCAACCAAATTAGATTTGAAACATACAAAAACATTATGTATACCTTTCTTTTCGAACCATGCTTTACGTTTCAGACAATCTCGTTGAAACTGTCCAGGCTTTCCACAAAACCGGCACTTAAAATTGTCAAGTTCATTTTTCTGGATTTGGGCAGATGACTCATTCACTTTATGTAGTCCTTGTTTACCATTTCCCTTCTTTCTGATGGCTTTCTTACCAGCTCCTTGATTAATTGTGAGATGAACAGAATGAGTTCCTTAATTCTTAAGCCTCGTTTCCTCCTGAACTAACATTTCGTGAAGTTCATTCACATTCCACTTATCTTTCATGGTGTTATAGTTCATTTGGGATGGACTGTACTCAGAGGGAATTGAGTTTACGATAAATTGCACAAGGAAATTCTCATCTACGCTCATCCCAATGACTTAAGTCTTGCTGGAAGGTTTGTAATTTCAATGACATATTCATGCATGCTATGAGAACCATCAAATTTCATGGTGGTTAAAGTAGCCATTAAAGTCCCAGCAATAGATTTATCAGCGGTTTGGGAATGTTCTTTCACAAATTTCAGAAATTCCTTAGCACTTTCAGTGTTAGAAATAGTAGACTTGATATTGTCTGCTACACTCATTCGCATAAACATAAGGCTTAGTTTGTTTGATTTCACCCAAGCATCATGGACAGACTTTTCAGCAGCACTACTAGTGTCAGTAATGGCAGGATTTTCAACTTCAAGTGATGAATCAAGATCCAAAACACCAAGGTGAAATCGAATTTGTTCACACCAATTAGAAAAGTTCAATCCATTAAACATTGGAACAGACAAAGCATGCAAATGAAGAGCGACGGGAGTGGGCACTGCAAGGATAGTATAGTTTTTACACATTAAAGTTTTGAGTTACTTAAACAGATTCAGGATCACTAAACAATAAATGTACATTGATGATCTCCTTTGGGCGATACAACAATATAAAATCATAATCATAATAATGCTTGCAAATTTACCATAATTTGATAATTGAACATGATAACTTTAAACCAGTTTGTTATCTTTGGATATTCAAAATAGTTAGAACATGATATATCAATTATCACACTAATATTCATAAATTATAAGAACATATAATCAACCTTTGGGTGATTTTTAAGTGTCTTATAATTATGAAAATTCAATTACCCATAGTTTAAAAATTACTTAAATCAAGCATCACATCATTATGGATAATTAAAAATAATTATACGATTAAAATTTATTAAACTTTCAGGTCAGACCACTTTGGTGATTAACAGACCAACATTAAATAAATTCAAATCATATAATAATAGTAGTCAATTGAGACTTGATAATATTCCATCATAATCTAACACATAATATGGCATAAACATTACGAAAAATTCAAAGAAATCATTAATCATATTGAACATTATGGAATATCACAATATATGGAAGAAACATTAATTGTTGAGATTTCAGTAAATAGCACATATAGGCAAAATACAACTTGCCAAAATCATAAGTTCTCAAATCTTGTTCCTTAGGCAATGTTTGGTAGCCTGAATAAAGGCATATTAGTAAAGGTATCTAGCAAGAACAGTGTGTTTGGTAGCCATTGCTCATTCACGCGAGGCTCGGTCCTAATGTGAGGCCCGGGGTGTAATTTACTGATTCGGCTGGATAATGTATCCGACGCCCCCCTTGGTTACAATTTATGGACAAGGTATCCAACGCCCCCTTCAGTCTACCAAATAAAGCAATGTACCAAACAGATGTGTGAAGCAATCTTAGTATATTTATCTTAATAACCAAACACACAATTAAAATAGCTAATACGCAATTATCTTTCAAAGCAATCCAGATTTTATTAATGTGGGTATATCCATACCAGTATACCAAACATTGCCTTAAACTATTATTATAATAAGTCATTCAACAAATTCTCGTAAAACATAAAACATGAGCCATATTATTCTAGAATAAAATATAGTCTGACTTAAGTTAGCCCAATTCTTTAATCATAATTAAGAATATAATTATATGATGTTGGTTTAACGTCATCAATGTGGAATCCTCAATTCTTAATCAATACCGATCGATCAATTAAAGAAACAATCTTGAATGAATATCGATCAATTTAAATAACAATTTATCTGTATCGTGAGTCGCGAATTCAAGACAAATTATTACGATAAAATATACCCAGGTCAACATAATATATATATTAGCAGCGGAAGAAAAAATAAATTTCAATTCAATATAAATCGAATTGCAATTTAAATCAAAATAATTTCATAAGAAATTCAATTCACAACTTATAGAATCATTCATGAATGAAAAATCATGAGTTCCAAAACCATGCTCTGATACCACATGTAAACTTAATTAATTGCACGAATCTTAGAACTTCATGATTTCACATTAATATATAAATCAGAATACTAACATTGATAAGTTATTGCTTAATTTGATGATGATGAAAAAATTGGTTTCTCTCCCTTCACCGCTTTTCTTAAGCACAAAACTCTTTTATATGATATAGAAAATATAATTATGTTTATTCTTTTATCGGTAGGTGAGAATACCAGTTTCAGATACAGTTATATATATACACATATATATACACGTTCTATCAATGTGATGAATATCGTGAAATCACCTTTAGATAAATATGACCAATTTATTAAATAAACATCAAATTATTTAAACCGTATAATTAAGATACATAAATTAATATAAATATCTTAATCACTTAATTATTAATGACGTGTGGTCATCTTACACTCTATTCCGATTTTATGAGATGTCAAGATAATATATAGATGCTACACTTCGGGATATTTGTTTACATAGATTGGAGGAGCTATTTTAGGGAAGTCTATAAAATAGGCTTGTAGCTTCTTCCACCATGACTGTAGCGTTCATTGTTTGTTTTAAGACATCATATTACTCATACTTCACTCAAAGAATAACATAAGTGCTTCAGAGTCGAAGTTTATCGACATTAAGTTTCTGTTGTTAAGGAGAGGTTCAGAATAAATAGTTTTTTTTTTACACATAGAAACAGAAAATATGCTAGTAGGTCCACTAACTAAGACATTAACATGACATAAGGTCTTTTATAATTACTAGCGGAGATCACGGTGCGTTGCACGTAAATTATATGTTTTTTTACTAAAATGTGTAAAATTAAAAGTTCTTTTTAAAGTGTAAAATTCAAAGTTACAAGCTAAATTATAATAAGAGTAAAAATATATATATATTAATAATAAAAAAATGAATTCTTTATCTAAAACTATATATATATATATATATATATTGAAGGAATGTAGATTCTCATATATGTGAATACAATGACCAAGTTTTTTATTACGATTAACATCCCTTTGAACTTTTTCTTGAATTAATATAGTTTTATATTAAAATAGAACATCTTGTCAATGCTAATAAGTTTTAGGCTAACCTATGATGATAAAAAAAAAACTTTTCATGCATTATTTTAGTATCAAACAAAATTCATCCTTGTTTCAAAAGTGGACATCTCTTTTGTGGTTATGCTGATTTTAATTTCTCAGAGCAATATCCTAGTAAAAATTGAAAAAATAGATTAAAATTATAATATTTATACTTCATAGTTAGGTGTGTTTCTAAATACTACACATATTTTTCATAGAAAGCTATATTCGAAAATTTATTTTCAAAAATATAATGCATGTTTGAAAATATACTTTTGAACATACATGATCAATAGCTTAGGAAAAAAATTAGTTGAACGTATTTTCGAATCTATTGGTCATATTTGCAATTCAATAGTTTCCAGATCCAAAATTGAGCAACAAAACATCAATATTTTCAAATTTAAATCACATTTTATTACAATTTCAAAGTATACATGACAGTTATTAACATATTCTAGCAAATATGCCTCCTCTTTTCAAATTTGAAAAACTAAATTGTCACACCTCTTTTTATCTCTCAAATATGAACACTTCTCTCACACGTGAAAATTTCTCTCTTTGATTTTGTAGCATACGTGAATTATATATATATATATATATTTAAATTGATTAAAACTAATTTTTTTAAATTGAGGATAAAATTGGTTCCGAACATTGGCCCATCTTATGAATTTTGACTTGTAAAAATAGTTTTATACAAGCTTTTGTCATTTATGAAAATAATAAAGTTTAGAGATATTAAAGACACATTCTTTTTTATTTTATATTTTATGAGGAAATATATATATATATATATATATATATTCATATCTCATTCATATTATTAATCAATTTGAAATGATTCATGCATCATAAACTCTACAAACTTATATTATTATGATCTAAATTAAATTGATATCAATAAATATACTAATACTTAGATATATTAATGTCCTCATCATTAATTCATTGATTAGTATATATTGATTATCACCATTGGCATTATAGTGTAAGAGACAGATCAGCTGCTTCTTTTTTTTGTCACCTCGGTTTTCTTTGACAGGTATATCAAGTCTCTGGAGCATGAATTGGTGTTCTTGAGCAAGTCCATTCTTGAGCATGAATTGGTCTCTGGAGTCTTTGCTGATTGATCTCCATGCCAAAGCCCTTGGACTTGCCTCACCGCTTGATGTTCCGATTGCTTCTGCTATCCCAGCTGCTGGAGAGCGTGCTGTTGCTGCTGTCGATGTTGCTGGTGCTGATGCTGCTGATGCCTCCCCTGTCTGAAGGTTGATGTTTGCCGTTTCTGGCAACAATTAAGGGAGAGAAGAATGATGGGTGAATGAAGGCCAATGTTGGTGAAGGATGGCCTTTTCTACTGATGCTTTGAGCGTGTGCTCATTTTATTATGCTTTTGATGCTTTCTGAACAAACTTTAATTGGGGATGTTGTTTACCCCACTTTAATTTTTTGTTGGTCTGTACTTTTATTTGATCAACTGATAATGCAGTTCTAACTGTGAAAACAATGCTCTGATCGTGATGAAGACACTCCCAGAACAGATTCAGGGGGAGTCAGGAACTATCCCTAACAGTTTTTAAATATATCATACTTTTGATATATTTTGATCTGCGAAGTTTATTCAAGTGTTGTGCAGATTGTGATGATAATTATCGACCATAAATGCCAAAAGGGGAGATTGTTAGTGCCACAATTATGCACTAAGTGTTCGTGTTGTTATTGGCGAAATATGTTCGACAAAATGGACCTGGGTATGTCCCAACAAATTCTGTTTTCCGCTATGCAAGAAAAAGAGAACAGTTGGCGAACTATTCCAGATTATGTCCCAGACAGAACCAGGGACATTCTATTTATGGCAATTTCCTTGTTGGAAAGATCTTGCGACGAATCAGTTTGGAAGTTCAAGATATATTCGTTTGACTGCCTTGTGGTGTAGATTCCGTGCTGAATTAACCCTACTACACATGGAAAGTATCTACACACGTTTGAGAAGATCACAAACCATTCATTCACTTACCTTGTTGGCAGAAGAAGGAGATCGATGCCAAGCTAAAGTGAAGACTATTTATGAAGGCCGATTTGTGTAGCTATCGGTAACCACTCATATATTATTTAGAATCTCTTGATAAATTGTTTGAGAGTCAGTTTATTTGTGGTCATTGTAACTAGTAGTTGTTCCTTAAACAGTTCAACGTGATAGACTAGTTTTCAGTGTTTTCGAGTGAAACACGTGAGGGGATTTTTATATCTGTTTTGTACGCAATCTCGGGAGAGATTGTAAGTTGAAGTCGTGGTTAGCTAGAGGGAGTCTAGTGTCATGGTTGTGAGGGGATCTTACAACTTTCAGCTAGCGAAAGAGTTCGTAGAAAAGAACGGACGACATAAGGCGGGAGGCTTGTATGTGTAAGAACCCTAATACACTCTTCGAAGGAGTAACAGTCAAAACTTTAAGTTTGGGAGGAATCCCCTAGAGTAGGTTGGTTGAACCGAACTGGGTTAACAATCTCGTGCATTTTTACTGCTTTATCTTTTTATGTTCTTGCATCTGTTCCACACATATTGTAGAACATATTTTAAGCAGATAACTAAAACACGTATTGCACGAATTATCATTTTTCAATTGGCACCAGAGCGGGTTGCCTGTTTTCATGGTTAATATTTGGTTATTAATTTGTGTTTTTGTGTTGTTTTGCCAAGATGGATTCGATAAAAGAAGGAGCTTCGACGGTGCGACCTCCGCTCCTTGATGGCAACAACTATGCCTATTGGAAAGCTAGAATGATAGCTTTCATTCGCTCATTTGATGAGCGTGCCTGGAAGATGGTGACTGAAGGGTGGAAGCCTCCCACAAAGATGGATGATAAAGGTAAATCTGTGCTGAAACTTGAAGAAGACTGGGGGGATGCTGAGTATCAGATCATGGGGCTAAATGCTAAAACCATGAATGCCATCTTCTCTGCTGTTGACATGAATGTCTTTAAGCTTATCTCCACCTGTGACAAGGCCAAGGATGCGTGGGATATCCTGCAGACCATGTTCAAAGGAACAAGTAGTGTTTGTGCATTTCGCATGCAACTTCTCACCACCAGATTTGAGAACCTCCGTATGGACGAAGGAGAAAAACTTTCTGATTTCAATGCCAAGATCTGTAACATTGCTAATGAAAGCTTTGCTCTTGGAGATGCTATCTCTGAAGAGAAACTTGTGTGAAAAGTGCTGCGATCTCTGCCCAGAAGATTCGCCTATAAAGTCACAGCAATTGAAGAAGCCAAAGACGTGAGCAAGATGAAGCTACAAGAATTGATGGGGTCTCTGCGTACCTTTGAAATGGGACTGACGGATGACGAGGCAGTATAGAAGAAAAGCATAGCTTTTCAGGCAGGCTCAAGTTCTGATGTGTCAAACACTGTCTCTAACAAACATGATCTGGCTGAGTCAATTGCTTTGTTGACAAAGAATTTCTCGAAATTTGTCAAACGCTTTGAGAAATCTTCACAAAACAATCCTGGCAAGAACAAGTTTTCTAAATCTCAGAGATCTAAAGATGAAGATCTTAGTGAAGAAAAACACAAAGATGCGAAGTGCAGGGAATGTGGTGGCCTTAGACACTTCCAAGCCGAGTGTGCTAACACTCTCAAGAAAAAGAATAAATCTTACTGTTCCACTCTGAGTGAAAGTGATGATCCAGATGATAGTGGGAGTGATGAAGAATGCGTGAGCAATCATATTGCTTTCATGACACAGTCTACTAAAGAACCTGTGTCTAAATATGTCCCTGACAGTTAGGATGACAAGGTATCTGAATGCAGTGACGATGATGAGTTCACTGAAGAATCGGCCATAGAAGCATACAAAAAACTACATGAAAGCTGGATCATGGTGGTAAAAGTCAATGAAGGGCTGCTGAAAGAAAATGTTGATCTTATAAAAGAAAGAGATAACCTATCCATGCGCCTCGGTGAACTGCAGAATGATCTTCAACAATCCAAAAACAACACCCTCTCTCAAAATGGTGAACTGCAACATCTGAAGAAGCTCATCAAGATGATGAATTCTGGATCATCTTAGCTTGATGAAATCCTTGCTAAAGGAAAACGTCCTTAGGATCATACTGGTCTTGGTTACAATGGTGAGAAGGTGTATGACTGATTCTGTCCAGGACAAACATCTAGAACGCATGATGAACCAGTTCTTGAATCCGAAGCTGAACCTGAGAACAAGCAGTCACGGACTCAGTAGTCGCCAAAGTCACAGCCTCGAAAGATGCGAGTTGTGTGCCACTACTGTGAGAAGCCTGGTCACATTCGACCACACTGTTGGAACTACATCAATGATCTCAGAAAAATGAGGAGGAGAGGCCTATCTCAGAATGACCTTAATTCCAAAAGAAGAAATGTGAGGAACAGATCCTGGAACAACCACAAGAACTATGTGGTTCACATTGCCCTCAATATCAATGCAAAGAGCAGCTGGTACTTTGACAATGGATGCTCATGACACATGACTGGAGATGCCAGTATGCTGAAGAATATTTAAAAGGATTGTTCTTATCAATCCGTTACTTTTAGAGACAGTGTCAAAGGAAGAGTGCTTAGCCGTGGAAATCTAAATGTTGAAGAAATGCCCAACTTGGAGGATGTTTTGCTTGTCGAAGGACTAAAAGCTAATCTAATTAGCATAAGTCAACTTTGCAATCAAGGTCTCTTAGTCCACTTTACTAGAGACAAGTGTCTTGTGAAGAACAAAGAAAGTGTGCTGCTAATGGATGGAGACAGATCGAGGGACAATTGTTATCTTCTCAATATGAAAGAAAATTGCTTTAGAACTCAGCTTGGTGAAGCAAACGTATGGTATGAAAAACTTGGCCATATTAGTTACAGAAACATGCAACGTCTCATGAAGATTGATGCTGTGGTTGGAATTCCGAAATTAGATATTGATTGTGGCAAAGTTTGTGGACCGTGTCAAGTGGGAAAACAGATTCACACTTCTCATAAATCTATCAAGAAGATTACCACTTCAAGTGCCTTGGAGCTGTTGCATATGGATTTGATGGGGCCGGTTCAAACTGAAAGTATTGGTCGAAAGAGGTTCATTTTTATGTGTGTGGATGACTACACTCGATTCACATGGGTGGAGTTCCTAAGAGATAAGGGAGAAACTTTTGAGACATTCAAAAACCTATGTCTCAAACTCGAAGTAGAAAAGGGAACTGTTGTGAAAAGAATTCGAAGTGATCATGGTCATGAATTTGAAAATGCTTTCTTCAAATGTTTTTGTGAAGAAAGAGGTATTGCTCAGAAGTTCTCTGCACCAAAAACACCTCAACAAAATGATGTTTTTGAGAAGAAAAATCAGACGCTTCAAGAAATGAGCCGAGTCATGATGAAGGCAAAATCTGTCCCCGACAACCTATGGGCTGAAGCTGTGAACACTTCATGTCATATTATCAATCGAGTATATTACAGACCAAAGACGAGAGTTACTCCCTACGAGCTATGGAAAGGGAAGAAACTAAACTTAAAGTACTTGCTACATGTTGAGAGACCGAGAGCAACTTGGCAAGTTTGATGCCAAAGGTGATGAATATATATTTTTTGGTTACTCAAGGAATAGACGTGCCTATAGAGTCTTCAACAAAAGAACCAAGACAATGATGGAGTCCATTAACATCGTTGTAGATGATCTGGAAGAACCTGTTGCCCAAATTGATGAAGAAAGTATTGATGTCACCATTTATATGCCAGCTTCTGTTCCAGACAGTTCGGAGCAAAATGACCAAACTGAGACGAGAATGAGAAACTGGATGGTTACAAACCTTCAAAAGGTGTGCAGAAACATTATTCTACAGCAGGCATCATTGGTGATGTGGGTGAAGGAATTAGAACAAGAGGAGTTCGAAAGAACTGTCGTGAGATGATAGCAAATGTCCGCTACACTTCTACAACTGAGCCTAAGAATGTTAAAGAGGCTTTACAAGATGATCGATGGATTCATGCCATGCAAGAAAAGCTCTTGCAGTTTGAGAGAAATAAAGTATGAGATTTGGTTCCATGTCCTAAAGGTGTAAATGTGATCTGGACAAAGTGGATCTTCAAGAATAAAACAGATGAAGAAGGGAACATAACCAGAAACAAGGCAAGACTTGTTATCCAGGGTTATTCCCAAGTTGAAGGTGTGGATTTCGATGAGACTTTCACTCCAGTTACTCATCTTGAATCAGTCAGGTTGCTTCTCGCTATGGCTGCATGGATGAAGTTCAAATTGTACAAAATGGACGTGAAGAGTGCCTTCCTAAATGGGTACTTATCTAAAGATGTTTTTGTGTGTTAACTTAAAGGCTTTGAAGACCCTCACCATCATTATTATGTGTATAAACTGAAGAAGGCATTGTACGGCCTTAAACAAGTCCCTCGTGCTTGGTACGAGCGACTTACGAAGTTTCTGTTGGAGAAAGATTATGTTCATAGTGGAGTGGATCGAACACTCTTTGTTAAAAGAGAAAAATCTGAAGTGATCATTGTTCAGATTTATGTAGATGATATTGTCTTTGGATCTGTGTCAGACAGATTGGTGAATGAGTTTGTCAAATATATGACATCTGAGTTCGAGATGAGCTTGGTTGGTGAAATGACCTATTTTCTGAGGCTTCAAGTAAAGCAAAAGGATGACGACATCTTTGTGTTTCAAACAAAGTATGCAAGGAATTTCATCACCAAATTTGGCATGGAAAGTTGCAGCCCTAAGAGGACACCTATGAGAACCCATTTGAAGTTGTCAAAAGATGAAGCTAGAGTGTTCATTGAGCAAACCTTATACCGAAGCATGATTGGTAGCTTGCTTTACCTGACTACAAGTCGGTCGGATATCTATTTCAGCGCTGGAGCTTGTGCTCGGTACCAATCTGATCCCAAAGAAAGTCATCTGAAATCTGTCAAGAACATAATAAAGTACATAAAAGGTACTGCTGAGTTAGGACTTTGGTTTTCCTATGACACAAACCCTAGTTTGGTATAGTTTTGCGATGTAGATTGGGCTGGATGTACTGAAGATAACAAGAGTACTTCTGGAGGATGTTTCTTCCTTAGCAACAACATGGTCTCATGGTTTAGCAAGAAGCAGAATTCTATTTATCTTTCCACTACCGAGGCAGAATATATTGCAGCTGGGAGTTGCTGTACTCAACTGTTATGGATGAAGTAGATATTACTTGGCTATGGTGTGCCACAGTCTGTCCTTACCAGATACTGTGACAATATGAGTGTAATAAATATTTCGAAGAATCCTGTTCAGCACTCTCGAACAAAGCATATAGACATCCGCCACCACTTCATTCGGGAGCTTGTTGAAGATGGATCACTTATGATTGAATATGTTGGAACAGATGCCCAGCTTGCGGACATCTTCACTAAGGCACTTGATAGTGTAAGGTTTGAAACACTAAGATCCTCCTTGGGTCTTTGTGTTCTCTAAACTTCTCCATTGTGAGAAGCCTATCTGTGCGGTCTTGGTTAGTGATGTATGTACAGAGAGTGTAAAATGACCAAGTTTGATATGGTCTCTAAGATGTGTTCCAACTTCTGTCCCTGACAATTGTAGCTGATTTGAAACAATTACTTTCTAACGGGTAGTGGATCCTTGTTTTTCGTGCCTTGATCGATTCCACTTCCCTATAACAAGCAGCGGGGTGGTATGTTTATAGGGTGAGTGAATTAAGGAATTTTCCTTCCAGACTTTCCTAATTAAGGTCTACACCTTATTTTTTTCAAAGAAAATAGAATCTTTGAAAAATTCTTTGCATCCTAAGTCATTCTCTTGCTCTCACTGGTGCTCGCTTGAATTTTACTGTCTGAATTCAATGGCGGACAAATCAGATTCCTCTAAACCATCTCCAGCCAATAAACCCAGACTCTCCACTCATGATTTGCAGTGCCAACTGGCTGAGTTGTCTCAACTGATTGTATTTACTTCTTTGAGCTCCTCCGTCCCTGCTTCTGTGGAGCCATCCGTTTCTATCTCCGAAGCCCATGCTTCTGTGCCTACTTCTATGGCACTTTCTGCTGCTTCGCTACCTAGATCTATGTCTGAGACAGATCTCACTGCTCAACCCTCTCCTAGGGTTTCTGAAGAACCTTCGTCACCTCCAATGGTGAATGAGGACGCCGTGGAAGCCTCAATTGCTACCATTGTGGAAGATATTGGAGTTGCTGACGACTCCATTGCTGCTGATGAGGGTGATTTCTCCCCCTCTGCCACTAAATTTTCCTAGACAATCGATGCTCTGAAGATTGTCCAACCTCCGGCTGCCATCTCCGATGTTCCTCTTGCAAGTGACTCTCCGATAGTCACAATTCATGTGCCCATATGTGGTGTCTCCCCACCTACTGTTGAAGAATCCACTCCTCCTTCTGTAGATGAAGGAAAAGATGTTAAAGATGTTGATGTGTCCTTCCTAGACTCGTCTGAGCCCGAGTCCCCAGAAATTTCCTTCCGCCGACGAGGAGCAAAATGCAAATTGGAATTAAGGGATAAGGAAGTTTCCTCTGAGGATAATGATCACATTGTGTTGGCCAATCTGAAATCTAAGGCGCTGTCAAAATTAACTCAGAAGAAAGGGAAGTCCTCTGCTGCCCCCAAAGTGAAAAAGCCCTCTGTAAAGAAGAGTGATAAGAAGAAGGCTCTTGCGAGAAAGACACCTACTGTTCCTCGCCGTGTGACTAGGAGTGTATCTGCGCAGAAGCTTGGATTGGTCTCTGGGAGATGAAGGCCATTGATGAAAAATGCGAGTGCTCCACCTCTCTCTGAGGATGAGCCTGAAAGTGTGCATGTGGATGTCTCGGGCAGATCTGACTCGGAGTCTAATGATTTTGATACAAGTAAGTTTCTCTCTACTTTTCATCAAAAGCAATACAAGTTTGTTGTTGGTCACTCATTGGTTTCTGAGTGATGTTTGGTTAAGTCTGATGTAGAGGGGACTGGTATTGATATTTTGATGCATGATCTTCGCTTAGAGAAATCTGCTTACACTGCACCCCCATTTGTTGCTGCTGTTGTTCATGAGTTTTATGCAAATCTGTCTAAACGCATGCATGATGCTTCATATGAGCATGTCTTTTCTGTTTTTGTGCGGGGTAATTGGATTGCTTTTTCCCCTGCTATGATCAATGAGTTTTTGGGTCGCGAGAATGTGGTTGTGCCTGTCCCAGTTTTTTATCTGAATGAGGTGGCATCTGAGTTAACTGTGAGAGTCGTTGTGCTTAGCCGTCTTGCCGCTCATTGCTTGCTTCTAACTTAAGTGTCAAGTATTCGATCCTCCACAAGGTTGATGTCCGCAATTGGTTGCCCAGTACCCACGATTCTACGGTGGGTAAGCCTATGGCATTGCTGCTATTTTCTGTGGGCACTCGTCGAGGGGTCAACCTTGGTTTGATCATTTTTGAGAATGTGTTTGCTCATCTTGAATCATCTCGTGCCCAGCAATTGGTTGGCTATCCTGGACTGATCTTCAGCATCATCATCGCCCAGCGTGATGTGGTTTCTATAAATGATTTGTATGCACCTGTTGCACAGCCTCTGATCATCAGCCATAAACTCTTCTCATCCCAGCATGCTCCAGATGTTCCCGCCCGAGATGTTGATGACGGCTCTGGACCTGTACCATCATTTGTCCCAGACAGATCAGCTGCTTCTTTTCCTGTCATATATGTTTTCTTTGACAGACATATCAAGTCTCTGGAGCGTGAATTGGTGTTATTGAGCAAGTCCATTCGGACCTTCAAACCAGGAAGCAGGAGCTGGAGTCTTTGTTGATTGATCTCCATGAAAAAGCCCTTGGACTTGCCTCGCCGCTTGATGTTCTGATTGCTTCTGCTATCCCAGCTGCTGGAGAGCCTGCTATTGCTGCTGTCAATGCCGCTAGTGCTGATGTTGTTGGTGCTTCCCCGGTCTAAAGGTTGATGTTTGCCATTTCTGGAAACAATTAAGGGTGAGAAGAATGATGGGTGAATGAAGGCCGATGTTGGTGAAGGATGACCTTTGCTACTGCTGCTTTGAGCGTGTGCTCATTTTATTATGCTTTTGATGCTTTCTGAACAAACTTTAATTGGGGATGCTGTTTACCCCACTTTAATTTTTTGTTGGTCTGTACTTTTATTTGATCAGCTGACAATGCAGTTCTATATGCGAAAACAATGCTCTGATCATGATGAAGACACTCCCAGAACAGATTCAGGAGGAGTGTGACCACTACTACAATTATGTTAATAGACTACATCTGAAAGACATCATTTCACAATGGTTTTGATTAGAACGGATGTCTATTTATATGTTGATTTAGCTAAGGACAACGGTTGTTCTACAACTGTTGTCATTCAGTGTTGTTTTAATTGATTTAGACATCGGTTAATAGACAACGATTAAAATAACCGTTATATATTTAATTTTTAGAACAGACAAGGGTTCTCAGAACCGTTGTAGTTTAACGTATTTTTGTTGACAACGGCTATTGTTTTAACGGTTGTTAGGATCTGTTGTTAAATTTCCATGAAACAACGATGTTTCATTTATGGTTAATTAATTTTTGCTGTATATAATTCAACCTTCAATATTTTACAATAGCATAAATCCAATTATCTCACTACAAAATTTGTGAAAACCCTGAGATTGCTAGAAGTGAATAGCAATGCATACCACCTCCCAGCCTGTAACTACAACCTCGTCGGAGACATTGCTGGCGGCGACTGGCCTTTGTCCGAAGGAAAGGCTCTCATCTTCTCTTCCCTGATTCAAATCCCTAATTTTTTCCCACAGTCATGATGAGATCGAGATAAGCAAAGAAGAAGATGATCCGGAGCTGCAGTTCAAAGGTCCTATGACGCGTTTATGAGCAAAGAAGTTGCAAGCTTATTTACAAGCTTCAATTAGGCGTAAATTCGAACTTGAAGAATAAGACATGAAGAGCAGCTCGAGATTAGTCACTATGCTTTCAATTGAAGATAAGGATCAAACTTTGATGAATTGAAGCAATTTTGGGCGAAGATTTGAAGATTAAAATTTGAAGCCAATCCAGGAGGTTATGGCGAATAAGGCGTGACCATGTCTTAGTTGCCAGAGGCATGGACGAATTTGGATCAGCCCATGTCGTGAATTTGGATCGGCCCATGTTGTGTGATGAAGTCCAAAGTGGCGAGAGTGAAGGCCCAAATCAATTTGGGATTTATCTTTATCTAGATAGATTTTTCTTATTTTATTTTTGATATCTTTTGATTCTTACCTTAAAAACAGATTTTGGATAAGGTAACAATTCTAGTTTGACTAGGACTAGTTAGGATCGATTTCTTTAGTTGTTAGAACTCTAATTTTCGTTCATAGCCTATTAGTATATATAGGACATCTATTTGTTACATTAAAAGTTAGACAATTGCATGAATTCAAGAAGTTATTTCTCTTTTGTCTCCAGATCTTTTGTTGATCGAAATTTACTCCAAAAATTCTATTAATTTAGCAAACTAATAGTCTTATTTAGGTTCTTCAGGGTATAATTAATTACTTGGGAGAATTGCTATCCGAAAAAGCTAGACAAGTGCGTTCGAGTTGATACAATACGGGTTCACCGATCTATCCAATCCACATCTACCAAACACCGCCGCCAATTCCACCACTCCGACGTCCTTCCGCTAGCAATGCCGCCATCCGCTGTCGAGTTCCAGCCACCACCGAGTCATTCAAGAGTCATTCATCGAGTCCTAGTTTGAGTCTAAGTTTCCTAGTTAGAATTCTATTTAAGGTAGATTTCCTATTCTAATTAAGGTAGGAATCCTTGTTAGATTAGAAAACCTTTTTATTTTTGATTTCTTAGTATTTTAGGACTCTAATTTCGTCCACCCCCTTCACCTATATAAGGGGATCAGTTGTGAACTTTATTTTTCAGACGTTGCATGAAATAAAGAGTTAATTTCTCAATTGTCTCACCGATCCTTTGGTTGATCGACCCATTTATCAAGTGCTTTTGATATACCAAATCATAAGTCCTATTTCAAGCTCTTTTCTATTCCATCAAGACTAGGGGGAGTGCTATCCAACTTGGAGTTGACGAGATATAGCGTTCGTCTTCACCGCAAGACGGGGTTCGAGTAAGTAATCTTCTTCTACCTTGTTTATTCATCTCCATCGTTTATCTACCTTCATCCCTACATTACGCACGTATCATCATCATCCATAGTCCACAAAACAGCCTAAATCCACCCCATAATTCGTTCATCATCTACACATGCTCAATTCACCCTAAATAACACGTATAACCAATCTGCCCTAATTCGCCCATTTATCTATTTATTTATGTGTCTTTTTATCTTAGTTAAGTGATAGTCTAGAGTACCTTAGGTATTTAGTTTAATTCAACGAGTAATTTGAGTTTATTGTTCGTATAGTTGAGTTGTATTTTCGTTCTTTTTGTTAGAGTCGTATTGATCCCTTACGCATCCGACGTAGTTTCGTTCCTAGCTTCTGCATATTTAGTCCTTATCGTATCCCATAGGTTCCGGGTCACATCATAAATTGGTATCAAGAGCCACGTCAGTTTCTATCGTTCGTGGTTCAATACATCAATTGTGTTCATTTTCTCGTTTAGAGTCTTTCGATTTGTAATACTTGCATTGTTCATTGAAAAAAAAAGAAAAGAGCTGAGGGATCGAATCCCTACAGCACAAAAAAATATAACCGATAAAAAAAAATGAAAATCAGTTTGATTCTTGTGTTATTGATTTTAATTCCTTGTTTTTAGATTTGTTTCCATATATTTAGGGATTCTTAGATTGTGTTCACATTGGCCAAACACATCCAAAAGTCTCTTTCCTTATCTATTAGATTTCATACTTTGTTTAGATTTCTTCCATCCTCATCCATATCTAATCAAGATCTTTCTTACTTATCCACACCTATTTCTATTCCTATCTCTCATAGGGTTCGAAATTTTCAGTTCTCTTACATCTACACCTGGTTCACCTTATACACCACATAATCCATACACCCGTACACCCGTGGTCCATATACACCATCTACTTGAAATACTCATTCCACATGCCTACTTCTACTTTTAGCAACCTTCCGGCTTGATTTTATCCGTTGAAGCTTGAAGAAGACCCAGAGGAGCTAGTCAAGAGGAGATTCTTTCGATCAGCACACTCCCAAATTTTCACTCCACATGTGCACCACATCAATTTGAGAGATATACACGACTGGAAAAATCAAGAGTGCTATACACGAGCGTTTGTGAGGAATTGTGAGGTTCTATTCCACTTTTTCTTCACGTTTGTTCGTTTTGCAGGATAAATGGTTATAGCTCAGCTACCACAGCTAGATCAACGGAAAAATATTTTCTACACCCGTTGTTCCATCCAAGACAAAATTTGTTCCATGATTATTGACAGTGGTAGTGTTGTTAACGCCATTAGTCAATATGCAGTGGACAAGCTCGGCCTAGTACCACAGAAGCATCCCAAGCCCTATAAGTTGCAGTGGCTTACAGATAGAGGCGAGATACGCGTGGTTCACCAGGTAAGTGTCTCATTCTCAATCAATAAGTTTTCTGACACTGTTTTGTGCGACGTTATCCCTATGGAGGCAACGCACATTCTTCTAGGTCGACCATGGCAATTCGATAGAAGATCAGTGCACGATTGTCACGCCAACACTTATTCCTTTGCTTGGAATGGACGGACCACCATACTGAGGCCTTTGGCGCCTAAGGACGTCATTGAGGATTAGAAGCGGATGCAAGAAAATTTTAAAGCCAAAAGGGAAAGGAAGGCTGCAGCTGCCAAGTGCGAATCAATCGCTACCGTCCCTAGCCCTACGTCGACACCGTTAGAGTCTTGTTCACTTCAAGACATATTGTCTAATTCCTCCAACGCAGATCACCAGTTAAATTCAGACATGATAAGTGAAGCTACAATTCCGTCCCAGCCCATATGCATTGATCCCACACTTGATTCGGGTAAGTCAGATAATCTGTTAATTTCTCAGAACAATGCTACTCATGATCTTTTTTTTCTAGTGATGTGCAGATCAAGAAGAGAGAGTTCGAGATTGAGCAGCTTGGAATAGTTACATCCAACCCTGATGGCAGCTCGAAAGAAGTTTCCAACTCTCAAGAGGGGATCAACGAAGAGCTGAAGTTGGAGCATGATGATGTTCGACTTAGAGATCAGCTTGTTCTAGATAAGTCATCCAACACCCACGTTGTTTATCTTAAGGACGTGTTACATGAAATCGAGAGAGGTAAGTGTCGTCTATCCTATTCTAGCACTGATAGGTATTTGATGTGTATAGTTGAATCTATGTTCCTTTTTAGAATTAATTTAACATTTGGATTTGACTTGAATTGCATTAAAAGACTGGATAGTAGAGAGCCATTGTTTGTTCCAACCAAGTGTAATATGCGTGCATGGTACTTGAATTCGATTAGTTTGTGTTTTTCCATTGCTCATTTGAAAGCTATTCATAGTGTTGAACATGCTGGAAATTGCATAATTGTTTATTATACCACGTTAGATCCATTATATGTTACACGTATGAAGCATGATGTTGAGAATGTGTGTAGTAGATGCATTACATGTAGAAAATCAAAATCTACCTCACATCCGTTTGGTTTATACACGCCTCTACCAGCCCCGTCTTCACCGTGGATTGATTTATCTATGGATTTCATACTTGGTTTGCCACGGTCTAGGTCTGGTTGAGATTCTATATTTGTTGTGGTTGATAGGTTTTCCAAGATGTCTCATTTCATTGCATGTAGGAAAACTGATGATGCTGTACACATTGCCAATTTGTTTTTTTATACATGTTGTGCGTTTACATGGAATACCTAGAACTATTGTTAGTGATAGGGATTCTAAGTTTCTAGCACATTTTTGGCGTGTACTTTGGGGAAAGCTAGGTACCAAACTGTTATTTTCTACTGCATGTCATCCACAAACTGATGGACAAACTGAAGTAGTTAATCGCACTTTAGGTACTTTGCTACGTTCTTTAGTTAAAAACAACTTGAAATCGTGGGAAGATTGTTTGACATATGCTGAATTTGCTTACAATCGAGTTGTGCATTCATCTACTAATATGTCCCCATTCGAGATTGTTTATGGTTTTAATCCGCTAACGCCTACTGATCTTTTGCCTTTACCTGTTGAGCATCTAACAAGTGTTAAAGGTACAAGAAAAGCGGATCAAGTAAAGGAGATGCATGAGAAAATACGTGCGCGTATTGAAGCCGTTGGCGCACGTAATGTTGTTCAAAAGAACAAACGGCGCAAGCAACTGATTTTCCAGCCCGGAGATCGCATTTGGATTCATCTGAGTCCTGGCCGTTTTCCTAATCTGAGGAAATCAAAATTGATGCCTAGAGGAGATGGACCGTTCACCGTGTTGAGTCGAGTCAATGACAATGCATATCGCATTGATTTACCCGGTGAGTACAAGTGTTCATCTACATTTAATGTTGCTGACTTATCTCCATTTTCTGCAGATGATGAGTTCGATGTTGATGAGTCCGAGAATTCGAGGACGAATTCTTTTCAGCAGGGGGGAATGATGAGATCGAGATAAGCAAAGAAGAAGATGATCCGGAGCTGCAGTTCAAAGGTCCTATGACGCGTTTACGAGCAAAGAAGTTGCAAGCTTATTTACAAGCTTCAATTAGGCGTAAATTTGAACTTGAAGAACAAGACATGAAGAGCAGCTCGAGATTAGTCACTATGCTTTCAATTGAAGATAAGGATCAAACTTTGATGAAATGAAGCAATTTTGGGCGAAGATTTGAAGATTAAAATTTGAAGCCAATCCAGGAGGTTATGGCGAATAAGGCGTGACCATGTCTTAGTTGCCAGAGGCATGGACGAATTTGGATCAGCCCATGTCGTGAATTTGGATCGGCCCATGTTGTGTGATGAAGTCCAAAGTGGCGAGAGTGAAGGCCCAAATCAATTTGGGATTTATCTTTATCTAGATAGATTTTTCTTATTTTATTTTTGGTATCTTTTGATTCTTACCTTAAAAACAGATTTTGGATAAGGTAACAATCCTAGTTTGACTAGGACTAGTTAGGATCGATTTCTTTAGTTGTTAGGACTCTAATTTTCGTTCATAGCCTATTAGTATATATAGGACATCTATTTGTTACATTAAAAGTTAGACAATTGCATGAATTCAAGAAGTTATTTCTCTTTTGTCTCCAGATCTTTTGTTGATCGAAATTTACTCCAACAATTCTATTGATTTAGCAAACCAATAGTCTTATTTAGGTTCTTTAGGGTATAATTAAGTACTTGGAAGAATTGCTATCCGGAGAAGCTAGATGAGTGTGTTCGAGTTGATACAAACACGGGTTCATCGATCTATCCAATCCACATCTACCAAACACCGCCACCAATTCCACCACTCTGACGTCCTTCCGCCAGCAACGCCGCCGTCCACTGTCGAGTTCCAGCCACCACCGATTCATTCAAGAGTCATTCATCGAGTCCTAGTTTGAGTCTACGTTTCCTAGTTAGAATTCTATTTAAGGTAGATTTCCTATTCTAATTAAGGTAGGAATCCTTGTTAGATTAGAAAACCTTTTTATTTTTGATTTCTTAGTATTTTAGGACTCTAATTTCGTCCACCCCCTTCACCTATATAAGGGGATCAGTTGTGAACTTTATTTTTCAGACGTTGCATGAAATAAAGAGTTAATTTCTCAATTGTCTCACCGATCCTTTGGTTGATCGACCCATTTATCAAGTTCTTTTGATCTAGCAAATCATAAGTCCTATTTCAAGCTCTTTTCTATTCCATCAAGACGAGGGGGGAGTGCTATCCAACTTGGAGTTTA
This sequence comes from Perilla frutescens, assembly GCA_026008535.1. NCBI lineage: Eukaryota > Viridiplantae > Streptophyta > Magnoliopsida > Lamiales > Lamiaceae > Perilla > Perilla frutescens. The sequence goes on from BRKX01000018.1 coordinate 46,302,243, forward strand.
CGAGATATAGCGTTTCGTCTTCACCGCAAGACGGGGTTCGAGTAAGTAATCTTCTTCTACCTTGTTTATTCATCTCCATCGTTTATCTACCTTCATCCGTACATTACGCACGTATCATCATCATCCATAGTCCACAAAACAGCCCAAATCCACCCCATAATTCGTTCATCATCTATACATGCTCAATTCACCCTAAATAACACGTATAACCAATCTGCCCTAATTCGCCCATTCATCTATTTATTTATGTGTGTTTTTATCTTAGTTGAGTCATAGTCTAGAGTACCTTAGGTATTTAGTTTAATTCAACAAGTAATTTGAGTTTATTGTTCGTATAGTTGAGTTGTATTTTCGTTCTTTTTGTTAGAGTCGTATTGATCCCTTACGCATCCGACGTAGTTTCGTTCCTAGCTTCCGCATATTTATTCCTTGTCGTGTCCCATAGGTCCCGGATCACATCACTCTTGACTCCAAGCCGTCGTCCAACGAAGATAGAAAACCGGTGGAGTGTTGAACCCCTTGATCTCAAGGTTGGTCTCTAGTCGCTCAAAGTTCTTTACTCCATAGTCTCTCCAAATCTAGTTCGATGACTCTAATACTCCATTTCATAAAAACTGGGTTGAGGTATTGAATTCTAGTAAATCTTCCAATTGATTTAAGTCTGATTTATTCAATCTCTTGCTGTTGTTGATGTTGCCATCCAATCTTTTAAGAAATTTTTGTAAGGATGTTCATCTGGGCATATTTTAAAATTTAATTATAGCAATTTATATTGTTTTGATATGACTTGCAGCCACTGCAATTATGTGCAATGGCTCCAATCTTGCACGCGAAAAATATACATTTTTTTTAATTCACACTATGACTTGATTGGGGAGCCCTGTGATTATTATTTTTTTTTAAACAATGTTTATGGTCGTCCGTATTCTGTAGATCTTTGTTTATTGCATATAGAGCTCTGAGCATAATATGTTTTGATGTAATTATGGCAATGATATAGAGCTGATCGATTCCTACTTAAATCATTAGTCTATTTGTGTTTGCAATTCAATTTTTTAGTGTTTCTGTTCGAGTTATATTTGTGTCTGCCCTGGTCTTTATACATATAAATATATGTACATACATATAATATTCTAACACATGTGCGAGTGTAAAGTATACGAGTATATTAAAATAAAAACATAAAGCTATGTATATATATGTATATATATATATGACTTGTTTGAGTGTAAATTGTGTTAGACATAATTTTACTTGAATGTTTTCTTGTTAATTGCTTAATGGTGTTAGTGGTTGTTTCCAATTAATTTGATATAATAAGATATGTTATGTCTTATGTTGTGCAGCTGTGCTACCTATAGCCCACATATAAGAATATAATGCTCACCAGTGGATTTTTTTAATGCATTTCACATGCTTGAATTCTTTTTCTTATTTATCTTCTATTCTACTAGTTCACTAAGTTATTGATATTGGCTCCAGATTTCTGATGGCAATAAAAAGGCCTGTGTTGCTCTATGTTCCTCATTTTGGAATGCAATTATCCAAAGCGGCTTGCAGGAAGAAGATTATATTAATAATAGGTGAATAGTTATGGGCTTCCTACTGTATTTACTTTCTTCCTCTATGTTTTTTTTTCTGAACATCATGCTGAGCTGTCCCTTCTCATATTTTGGCAAATGTTCCGGTGGCTCTCTTGGATGCTTAACCAAGCAGGTTTTTGTATATGTTTTTGGACTTAAAATGTTATCTCCCCTCTTAAGATAAAGTGCACATAACCACCTTTCTAGACGTTCCTGTTGATTTATTTTTTAATTTTATCTTTTGAAAAATACTTATATTTTTATATATTTGATTAGGGTGGTTTCCAAAAGGTGCATCTATTGGATGACACTATTGCTGAAATTTTAATGAAAGAACTTTCGGAGAGACGGAGTTGGTATAATGGTGGCAAGGTAGGTAATCTTCTCAATATAGATGATAAATTTAACTATTTTTAGTTCAATTAGTTTGTTTATTCTGAATGTTTTTCTTCTAAAATTAAGTTAATGGTTAGATTATTTGACCTAAGCTTACATAAAATATATTGTATAAATATCTTTGGAATTTATATTCTTACTATGGTATGAAAGTATATCTGTACTGCATAACAAATTCATTTTAATATATTCAAAATAGTATATTGTATTTGATTTTTGGTTTAGAAACTTAACAAGTTCTATTTTACTATTCCTCTACCACGGAAGCACACTTTTAAAGATTCTATTATTGAAAGAATTGAAGAGGCTTTGAAGAGCTATAAGGGATGATACTAAGACACTAGGTACCTAATCGATCTTGTTATAAGTAGATAGTCTTGGTAGAAAGGAAATGTGTATCCTTGAGCTTCAAGTGGATCTAGAGGAAGCTCAATAATGTATTTTGTTACTTCGTTTATCATGTATTTAGGAATTAGATGATTCAGGAGAATACAATACTATGTTTATTATATATTTGGCATGATTTGGTATATAAACTATAATTTTTTCAATTTGTATTTTGGATGCCTTTTGTTTTAGCTTTAAACCCCTTAAATGGGGTCTATCCTAATAGTACAACAAATTTAAAATACAACAGTTTTTAGAAAAATTTGTTGTCTCCTATATATTATGCATGTTTATATGCAACGGTTGTGTAACAACATGGTTGTATATTTAGCAAATGGACAACGGTTTTTAGACAATTGTTGTCTTTCCATGACAATTTAACGGTAGAACACAACGGTTTTATGTAAATACGGTTGTTAATTATTCAAACTAACAACGGTTTAAAACCGTTGTCCTTTCACATGCCAAAAGACAACAGGACTTTAGACAACGGCTGTAAAGATACAAAGACAATGGTTAAAACTCGTCTATTATTATATTTGTAGTAGCGATAGGAACTATCCCTAACAGTTTTTAAATATATCGTACTTTTGATATATTTTGATCTGCGAAGTTTATTCAAGTGTTGTGCTGATCGTGATGATAACTGTCGACCATAAATGCCAAAAGGAGAGATTGTTAGTGCCACAATTATGCACTAAGTGTTCATGTTGTTATTGGCGAAATATGTTCGACAAAATGGACATGGGTATGTCCCAACAAATCTTGTTTTCCACTGTGCAAGAAAAAGAGAACAGTTGGTGAACTATTCCAGATTATGTCCCAAACAGAACCAGGGACATTCTATTTATGGCAATTTCCTTGTTGGAAAGATCTTGCGACGAACCAGTTTGGAAGTTCAAGATATATTCGTTTGACTACCTTGTGGTGTAGATTCTGTGCTGAATTAACCTTACTACACATGGAAAGCATCTACACACGTTTGGGAAGATCACAAACCATTCATTCACTTACCTTGTTGGCAGAAGAAGGAGATCGACGCCAAGCTAAAGTGAAGACTATTTATGAAGGCCGATTTGTGCAGCAATCGGTAACCACTCATATATTGTTTAGATTCTCTTGATAAATTGTTTGAGAGTCAGTTTGTTTGTGGTCATTGTAACTAGTAGTTGTTCCTTAAACAGTTCAATGTGATAGACTAGTTTTGAGTGTTTTCGAGTGAAACACGTGAGGGGATTTTTATATCTGTTTTGTACGCAATCTCGTGAGAGATTGTAAGTTGAAGTCGTGGTTAGCTAGAGGGAGTCTAGTGTCATAGTTGTTAGGGGATCTTACAACTTTCGGCTAGCGAAAGAATTCGTGGAAAAGAACGGGCGACATAAGGCGGGAGGCTTGTATGTGTAAGAACCCTAATACACTCTTCGAATGAGTAACAGTCAAAACTTCAAGTTTGGGAGCAATCCCCCCAGAGTAGGTTGTTTGAACCGAACTGGGTTAACAATCTCGTGTGTTTTTCCTGCTTTATTTTTTTATGTTCTTGCATCTGTCCCACACAGATCGTAGTGTATATTTTAAGCAGGTAACTAAAACACGTATTGCACGGATTATCATTTTTCAATATATATTTAAAATATATACTTAGAGCAAATACTTAAGTTTCATAAACTCTAATAAACTCCAAGTTCATTACAAAAAAAAAAAGAAATTCATAAAATATAAAATTCACATTTCCGATATTAATAAAATCATAATATCCACCTACTAGTTTAAGTTAGTTCAAAAACCACTAACGACCACAAAATATCATGTTCAAAACTCAGGTGAAATAACCAAGACATCTAGAGAACATCCACCACATTTCCTTCACGCTGCTCCAAGCTTAATGACATGAAAATATTTTAAAATGTGGGGTGAACTCTCTTAAAATGTACTCAGTGGTGGGGATCACGGGCATTTCTTTCTATTTATCCAACAAGAATAAATCGCAAGAATAATGGATTTAGGGTACTCTTCTTCTGATTCTAAAATACATCTTGAACTATGCACATGACATATTCTGATGCATACAAAATGTTATTCTGATGCGTATAAAATATTATTTTTGATCTGATGCGTATAAAACGCTATCCACATTCCATCCACGATAATTCAAGTTGGATTAAAAATATTTATGTCTTAAAAATCATATATCATATACTTTATTTCACATATAATAATTTTACCCACCTGAGAATAAGGAGTACGTAAAATTGAGTAGGGAATCACAAAGTAGACGAGGGTCCTAATTGCGCCACATCTAGTATCAAAATAATTTCAATTAAATCATTTATGCTAATTATAATTGTAAGAAATCTGAAAATCAAAGATTTATGGACCAAAATAATTAATTTATGAAGTTTAGGGTTAATAGAAAATTTAGACAAACTTTTTGGGCTAAATTCATATTTAAATAATTTATGAGCCAAATAGCAACTTCTAAACAAAATTAGAACACGTTATTAAGTAATATCTGGTAGTAGAAGTCCTTTATTAGACTTTATTTATTTTGCAAAAAGACCCCTCTCCATTCTTTCCTAAAATCACCTAAGACAATAAGTTTAGAAATCAAAATCCATAAATTCATCTTCATCTCTCCTCTCATTCACTCTCTCTCGACTAGAAATAGTGAACAAATAGAAATCCTCAAATTGGAAATACTTGCCTAAATCCCAATTTCTTTCCATCTTCTCTCCCTATCATCTTCTCTGGTGAGAGTACTACCCTCACCCACTCTCTTCTTCTCAACTCCGTCAAGCTCATCTCTGTTCGTCAACGACTGACGACAAATGACTCAAACAGCCAAGAACCACTGCAGCCAAGGCAAGTCTCGTCGTGACCCCGGCCCAGCCGACGACGTCTCTTCCCTGCTTCAACTTCTGTAGTAGTTTAACCCCGATAAGGGACCTCTGCTTGACTCAATGACATGACTCGACTCAACCCGCAGACTTAGAACCTAGACTCACCAAGACCCAGCCTCCACTTCTTTCTCCCTTTTTCTTCTATATTTCTTAATTTCTAATCTATTTATTTCTCTGAAATTCTTTAATTTCCGAATTCTGAAACCATTATAGTTTTGCTTCGTCAGAATTGTGAATACACTATTTTAGCATATGACAATACTCTGTCAACATATGTTATAAACCATAATTGGATGTGATAAACCATAATAATTAATTAGGAACTATAAACAAAAAATAAAATTAAAAGAAATAATCATAATTGGATGGAATAAACCATAATTTAGATGAAATAAACCATAATTGAGATTGAATAAACCATAATAAACTTATACTATGCTAGCATTATAATAATTCTTTGTTAGCACAGCGAATACATTATGTTAGCATATGATAAGTGCTTCGTTAGCATACGTTATCATATGTTATCATAATATCGACGAAGAATTATTGTATGATAACGAAAGCATTTACAACCTGGGCATGCGTAAAAAATTATCTTTTTTATTTTTCGTTCATATTTTTTCATCTAAACAGTCTTTCGACATCTTAAATGAAAGAGCACGAAGAGAGCTTTAATTTGATATATTTTTTGTGTGCATTGGATTAAAAACGAGCAAGTTATGGTCGTCTAAAGTTTTTAAGATTTTTTTAATTGCTGACATCATCATTTTGAATGAGTTTGGACGAAAATAGCCCTCCTTTCTTTATTTTTTGCCCTATTATTTACGAAATTGCCACCTTAAATCTCAATCATTAGATCAATAAATTGGATGGTGTAAGATGAGGTCTCAGTTCTCACACCAGGAAAATGGTCTCATTTGATCCATACCCTAATATATATATATATATATACCCGTGTTTAAAAAAAACAATACACCTACTTGTTCTCATACCCACGTGAGTAGTAACTTTTATATATCCGTCCCTATACCCTCTGGGTACTTAAATATCCATACACATATGACCGTATCCATTACCCGCACTTTCACTAGATAGTAATTACAATGCACGAAAAATATTTTATAAGATTTAATGAATTTTAAAATATATTTATAAATCAAATAAAAAATATATAGTTCAGTATATATTTTATGTGTATATTTTAAATATGTGAAAAAATATATGGAATACGAAAATGTAGTTTATATATTAGATGGAGTAATATAGCTGTTTATTTAAAAGATAAAAAAAAATCCGTTTAAAACATGTTCACGTTTTTTTATTGTAGATCGTTTCTATGTAATATATGTGCATATATAATAAATTAATATTTTTAATATATATACTATATATATTTATGAACATATATCTTCTTAAGCATACTAAGTAGAAAATTACTAATATCTAATTTTTCTATCAAATTTAATGATATATTTTCAATAATTATTCAAATATATTTATATTAGTATCCATTTTTGTTGTATACTTTTAAAAATATGTGCAAATAATTTATGTAAGTTAATTTTTTATAATCATTTATGTATAAAATTTTCAATATATGAATAAATAACATAATTAGTTACAATTTAATATTTTATACATAGTTCAAATTTTATCCGTGCACAATTATTATTCTATTCTTTTTTTTATGTCGAGAGTAACCCATAGCCGCTACTTAAGTGCGCACTGGGTAAACTGTTCCCCTGTGTAATAATCTGCAAACCACACATAAGGGATAAACCACACTTGTAAATCAGACTCAAACTTAGTGGTGTTTGTGGTAGGTTTGAACTTTAGACCTCTGGTTTCAAAAAAATATCATTCCACCACTAAGTCGCGCACAAGAAAAAACATCATTCTGCCACTGGACCATCCACAAAGGAACATTATCATTCTATTCTTGTTATAATAAAAAAATAGTCGACCCATTGAGTGTATAAACTATTAAGCCTAAATCAGTGAGGGAGATCGAGGAGGGTCCCTATTTACGAGGGATGGACTTAGTCTAATCTTTTTTTTATTATATTATCTTATATTCTTTATTCCATTTTGGAACATCAATATTTTACTTCATAAATTCTATAAATTTAAATACTATATTTCTTTTTTTTTCGAGGTGTTACATCCTCCCGTCCTTTAAAAAAAAAAAACCATTCCTGAAATTGAATATACTTGCTATGACGAGGGTTGGATACTTTGCCATGATCTGATCTTCAAGTGCTCATGTAGACTTCTCTTATCCATGTCTGCTCCATTGAACTTTCACAAGCATCAATTCTTTATTTCGCAGCTTTTGGACTTTTCTGTCAAGAATAGCTATAGGAAACTCGTCGTATGTCAGATCAAGATTTACTTTTATTTCTTCCTAATTTACGATGTGACTTGGATCAAAAATATATTTTCGAAGCATTGAAACATGAAACACATCATAAATTCCTCTTAACTTTGGTGTTAACGCCAATTAAGAGGCAACTCCAATTCATTAAAGAATTTCGTAAATATAGGCAAAACAGCAAAATGGCGTTGAAATCCGTTCCAAGGGCTACTGCATCGGCGGCTGCATTGTAGGGAGAGCAGAGCAAAATGGTAAATATGTCGTCGCTCTCTCCATCAACGGGAAAATTTATGTTTTTTTTTTCATTTTCTTTTTATGTTATATTTTGTTTAGTTTTTTTTTTTATTTTGTGGATGTTATTTATTATTTGTTTTTTATTTTAAATAATATGTTGTAATTAATATTAAAAATTGATACATATGATAAATTTAATTAAATACAAATGTTGAAACATAAAATTAAATTAGATAAAAATTAGACCAACAATGAAAAATATTAAAATAAATAAAATTACACCAACAATAAACTACATAAAAATACTAAAATAGATAAAAATACATGAAATAAAAACATAAAATTGCGCATAAAATAAAATAAAAAGATGATACGAATATTTTCCTAATAATACATAAAAATACTAAAATAGATAAAAGTACATGAAATAAAAACATAAAAATGCGCATAGAATAAAATAAAAAGATACAAATATTTTTTAGTGTAGAATTATAGTGTAAACTGTTGGAGATGAAATTGATGAGAATCTGATGCATTTAAGTGATAGTGATATTGTATTATATACAGTGTAGACTGTTGAAGATGGCCTTAATCATCGATCGGTTTTAAATATAGAATTGAATTGTGTTATCTATATATAGCCAGGTCCAGGAGAAGATCGAGAATATAGGCAAGTAATTACATAAACAGAAATCAAGAATTTTATGGGTTCCCTTCAGTTTCTTCTTCCGTGCATTTCCCCAAGAAGCTCAAGGGGGAAATCATATGGCCGTCGCGGGTTGGTGGTGTCATGCGAAGGTGGAGGAATTGACCGGAGAAACCTGCTGATGGGCTTGGGTGGTCTGTACGGCGCCGGCAACCTCATCTCCTCCGCCGATCCCAAAGCTGTCGCCCGTCCGATCCCGGCTCCTGATTTCACGAAGGAATGCGGCGTCACTACTATTCGTAAGCAAGGGGGGGTAGAGGTGAAGCTCAGTGATCCTAAAGATAACTGCTGCGCCCCCCTTCCGGAGAACGGGATCGAGCCCTTCGTGCTCCCGACGGTGCTGAACATGCGCCGGAGAAAGGCGGCGCACAGTCTGGACAAAGACTCCATAGCCCAGTACGAGGAAGGCATCCGCCTGATGAAGCAGCTCGACGTCGACGACCCCAAGGACCCCCGCGGCTTCAAACAACAAGCCATGATCCACTGCGCTTACTGCAACGAGGGCTACTCCGACGACAGTGTGCCCGACGGGCTTCCCAAACAGAAAATCTCCGTCCACGGCTCGTGGCTCTTCTTCCCCTTCCACCGCTGGTACTTGTATTTCTTCGAGAGGATCCTCGGGGAGCTCCTCAAAGACCCCGACTTCGCCTTGCCCTACTGGAACTGGGACCACCCAGCCGGCATGACCGTGCCCCCCATGTTCGTGACGAACAAAGACTCGAAGCTCTACGATGAAAACCGCGACGAAATGATCACCCCCAAAGCCATCCTCAACCTCGCATCCAAAGAGGACAACGGCCTAACCGATGAGCAGAAGAAAAATAATAATCTGAGCATGATCCACAGCGAAATGATCGGCGGAGTCAGATACCCCATCGACTTCATGGGGCAGCCTTACAGGGGTGGGGACAATTTCCCCTCTCCTATGAGGGGAGGGACGTCGGAGCGGGGGTCCCACACCGGCGTCCATAGGTGGGTCGGAAACCCCAAAAACGAACACAACGAGGACATGGGGAGCTTCCACTCCGCCGGCAGGGACCCTCTGTTCTACTGCCACCATGCTAATGTCGACCGGATGTGGACCATATGGAAGAATCAGCTGGACACTAGTGTCCCCAGAAACATCAACGACCCCGATTTCTTGAACTCCTCCTTCCTGTTCTACGACGAGGAGAGGCAGCTGAGGAGCGTCACAGTCGCCGACTGCTTGGACACCACCAAATTAGGGTACGTCTATGAGAAAAGCGACACCAGCCACTGGGAGAATATCTCTCTGAAGAGGGAGGGGCCTAGAGCCGACTTCGAGGAGCTATCCAAACTCGCAGAGAAAGATGTGACGTACCCTATCACCCTCCACGACACCAGGAGGGTCGTGGTTGATAAATCGGTGAGAGGCAAGGCCGACGAACTGCTGGTGTTGGAGAACATCCGCGGCGATCCCACGAAGGACATTACCTTTCATGTGTTCGTCAATAATGACGACGAGAATTTGCTGACACTGGACAGGGCGGAGTTCGCCGGAATGTCCTCGCAGCTGGGGTCTACTGCGCCGCACCCCGAGGAAGAAGGGACGCTCAGCATCAGCTTGAAGGAACTGTACGACAACATAAAGATCGGAGACGAAGACGACAAGGTGGTGGTCACGCTCCATCCCGTCGAGAATGGGGGGGAGCTTACGATTGGTGGTATCAAGATCATCCAGGCGCTGCCTAAAGCGGAATGATCAGATAACAGATATCATCACATGCAATGCAACTCATCTTCTCCAGCTTCATTAATTATGCATCTGCTGCTTTCAACTTTCACTTAATTTCGTGTGTTGTTTGTTTTCATTTTGCTTTGAGCTGGACTCTTTTCGATCATTTCAGTTTTTTTTAAAATAATATTAATGAGATGAGTACGTGTTTACTTAATTAATTTGTTCTCTCTCTTATTATATCTATCTATCTATCAGAATTCAAGATTAATTAATTGTTAACTAAGAATGGAACTCTCTTCTCTTCTCTTCAAGCTCGTTCCTGCTGCGTTGGTACAATATAATTACGTACTATAAAATTACGGAGTTAGTTAGTTAGTTATCTTCTACTGCTTTCTCAAACATAAATAAAGTATTTCATGCTACTGTAAATTCTAGCTAGTAATTTAATGAGACAAAAACTTGTATGAGACTGTTTAACGGTCTCTTATATTAGACTGGTCAAATAATACCCAAACTCGCCCAAAACCCGCTCGCGTGTAGCTCAAGCGCCTGTGCAGATTTTTTTTTTTTTTCAGACAGACAACCCAGTTTTTCTTTTTCTTCTTTCTTCTTCTTTTTTTCTTTTCTTTCTTCTCATTTTGTTTGTTTCTTTTTTCTTTTTTTTTTCTTTTTTTTTAATAATTATTGTATATCAAGCACAATATACATGTTTAAATAAATTTCATTTAAAAAAAATTAATTCAATTCAATTTTAGGGTTCACTAATTCCATTTTAGGGTATATATTTATTTCAAAAAATATATATTTTTTCTATGGCGGTTAACTAATTATTGAACTACAAAAAAGAAAAATCATTAGTTATAAGGTAAAGTATCATTATTTATGTAGCGACCCGAACCCGAAGGCCCAAGTGCTAACGAAACACACACCAAAACAATAGACCATAAAATTTTTCGCAATTCTAAATAAATATTTTCTTTGGATCTTAAAAATTTGGGCAACATTCCGTTTAAAATATTTAAATACCCACGCTCACAGGCGTTTACTATTCAAACCTGTATGACCAAGACTAGTCAAAATTCAACTCTTGACATTTAAAATGCGCCCAAAAACCACAACATTCACAAATGTCCATAAAATAGTTAATTGTTCTCAAATCATGAAGCGGAAGCATAAAAATTTATATTTATTGACCACAAATATACATAATCGATAATTAAAAATAATAAAAGGGTCAACAAAACAAGAAATCCACATTGGTCCACGTCAGCTGCCAGCCGTCATCCAATACCTGAAAATATTATGAAAAATAGATGGGCTAAGTGCTAGAAAACACTCAGTGGAATTTTTAATTTCTGAAATATGCTTTATAATTCAATAAATAGTTTGCATATTAACGTATTTACTATTATGCCCATAAAAAAAAATATATGATCATTTACATACGGAAGATTAACTCAATATGGTTCCCTATCATATAAATTTCACCGAAGTGACATATTTGTACCGTAGTACCATAATTGCACAATTATGCCATACCGCACCGAAGTGCTATATCATACCGCACCGGAGTGCTCATACCACACCGAAGTGCTATATCATACCGCACCGGAGTGCTCGTACGGCACCAAAGTGCTCATATCATACTGCACCGGAGTGCTCATACCGCACCGAAGTGCTACATACTGCACCAAGTGCTCATACCAGGAACCATAGAGTTTAGCAACTTCCGATAAGTCATTAAAAGAATATTTTGAACTTTGAAGCATGCTTTTATACAAACATATTTTCCTCGTAAACGTAACGCGATTTTGAAACATAAAACCACGTGTTAATTTGAAATCATTGAGCCATAAGAGTAATCTGAAGCATGCTTAAACTTAAACATATGTAATCATAAATAGATCACGCTTTTGAACATAAGTCACTGTCAACTATAAATCGTAGAGCCATAAAAGTACTTTGAAGCGTACTTTATCATAAATATATATTATCATAAATAGAATACGTTTTTGAAACACAATTCACGTGTTGAATAGATATCATTGAGCATAAAAGTATTTTGAGGCATGTCTTATCATAAACATATTTCATCATAAGCATAACATAATTTTGAAACATAAGTCGCGTATTGGATAGATATCACCCACCTTATAACCATAGTAGCTAAAACTTTGATCGTACTATGTTCGTTCTAATCCTATCGTCTCGAATAAGATTTATTGTAAGATCATATCGTAATAGCACGCTAGAGTATTGATCATAGGTCATAGCATAAGGGTCAAACGCCCGATTTCTTAAATTAATAACATAGATGAGAATGCTAGACAATCGAAAAATAATCTTAACTTATGGTCCACTAGCATAGGTTACAACCTAGAATGAATCGTCTAGATCTCATTCCTTCATCAATTAATAGCATAACATCATTGCTTATAAGGGTTACTACATCTATCTCGTATGATATCATATATCGAGATAATGATTTCATATCGTAATATCAATTCATCTCCAAAAATCATTCCGTAGATGATTTCATAGATTAACATTCTATTTGCACATAGAAGAGTATAGAATTACCCACCTCATTTACAATCTTGGAGTAGAGCCTCGACTTAGGGTTTATTCCTCTGTTTCTTCGAGCTCGACTCGTCCTACAAAGTCAATTTATGATTTATTAACCCTATCGAAATCCTAGAGCCCAAAATATAATTAAAAGATTTATTCATTCTCTTGACTACGACCTCGACATAGAGTGCACAGCTTTAGAGACTTCTACTCGATTGATACATAAAGGGAATTTAAATAGAATATTAATTTGTGGCTTATGCGATTTCAAATACATAACTCACGGTTAAATCCATATTAGAATCAAAACCCTTCCAAACTCAAGCTTGAGCCCTCTTTTATATATATATATAACACCTTAACATTAAAAAGAGCTTGCACAAAATAGCTTATAGAAGCCTTGTTGCAGCATAATTCAAAGGAACCTTGAAATAAAACTGATTTTATTCAAAATGACTTCAACTCATTCTCATCCTCCAAAATAGTAAAGTTTGTCTCTTTTTTTTTTTCTCCACTCACAACCCCTCATCATCTATCACTTTGATAAAACATCCAATACCAAGAAACAAACATTAAAACTTCAAGATTTGAGCTCTACTTGAACCAACACATTTCAAAGCTCACAAATAACTCATCACCACATTCATACTTATTTAAACTCAAGCTCTAAAAAGTAACTTAATTAGTACAAATGAACACTAAACTTCAAAACAAAATATGCAAAACAGTCATGAAAGTCTACTTTTCAATATCTTAAAAAAAATGAACTTCTCAACTAATATATATATATATATATATATATATATAAGAGTTCAATCATTGGTCATACTTAAAATTGAAATATATAAAATTAAAGCTCATAGAAAGAGATTACTAACTTTTTATGTCATAATAAACAAGATATGATCCTACACATGAGAAAAATAAAGTATATAAATTTTGAAAATTTTCAACTACACATGCTTTCAAATAAATAAAAATTTAAATGTTTTGAGTAGAAATCTAAATAACGGAATATTCGATATCAAACCCCACAATGCTTTATGTTTATCCGATAATTATGAAATACAACAAGGACAACCCTTATCATAAGATAATTCAACCATATAAATTTGAGAATTTTCTAACAATCTTTAATTTGAAAATAAAATCCGAACGAATTTAACGTTTTAGGTAAAAATGCAAATGACGGGATAATAGAAAATAAAATTCATCAACATGCTATCCTAACGTAAAACAATATTTCGGACAACTTTCTAGTTGAAACATTTTCGATTCGGGACCTCAAAAGGCCCCGAAATAGCCGATTACTAAATCTGCCGCTACAGTAACCTCGCTACAGTGCAGGTCTGATTTTCGACGATTTGGCCGGTTTCCGGCCACCGGATGCCAACGATATTAAAAGATAAAATGTAGAACACGTATCAATGTACGACATATTAAAATTTGGGAGGAAAAAGACGAGAAATGGACCGATACGACGACGACGAAGGCGGCGCATCGGCGATGGAGATGGCGGTGCAGCTGCTGTCCGCGCGACGCTCCGGCGTGATCCTCCCCGGCGCAGTGCCGGTGGCCGGACTGGCGGCTGGCCGGCGGCAGCCCACCCCTCTCCAGCATCCCTCTCCCTCTCGGTCTCTCTCTCATTCTCGAACCTCTCTCTCGGCTCTCAACTCCCTCTCTCCCCCTTTCTTTCTTTCTTTCTTTCTTTCTCTCCAAGCTTCCCTCTCTCTCTCTCTTTCTCTCTCTCCCTCCTCTCGATCTGCTCTTCTCTCCATCTTCTCCCCTTTTCTTTTTCTTTCCTCCACTTTTCTCTCTCTCTAATGCATATAAAAATGGGGGAATGGGGAAAAATATCTATAGATATACACACACATATATATATATTATATTCATTAGGCTTATTTATTTATTTTTATTTTGGGTCTCAATATTAATTAATTTGGGCTCAAAATAAATGGGCTCTATTTAAAATAAAATGGACTTGATATAAACTTTGAAATAGGCCAAGTAATTGGTCCAAAATCGGATTCCGGCAACAACTAGCGCATAATGTGTTCGATTAATCTCAATCCGAGAAGAATTGGGCTGACATAAAAATATTTACGGATGGGCTCAAAAGCCCATACTTGTCTATTTTTAAAATAAAACGTCTTGTTACAATAATTGGGCCCTAAATAAAAGATTGGGCTCGAATTTAGTTTTGGGGTGTTACAATTTATGATATGAAGTGTTAGTAGCTCTGAGGTTAATTAAACATAAATTATCAAACGGATAACAAGATGTATCAGTAACATTAGTTATAAAATGAAATATCATTAACTATGAAGATAAGTATCATTAGATATAAATTTGGCAAAATATCATTAACTATTAAGTGAAGTATGATATATATATATATATATATATATATATATATATCTGGTGAAGTATCATTAATTATGGATGAACTATCATTAACTCGGAAGTGGAGTATAATATGATATTATTAATGATTAAACTTTAATTATCGAATCATGAATAGATAAATGTCATTAAGAATGAATGGAGTATCATTATTTATGATGTGAAGTATCATTAACTCACATATGAGTATCATTATTTATGGATCGAAGTATCTTTACCTGTGAAGTGGAGCCTCATTATTATGGAAAAAAGTATCACTAATTACAGAATAAAGTATCACTAATTAGAAGAAAAGTATCACTAATTAGAAAGAAGAGTATCGGTTCAAACATAATCTCAAATTGAGATAAATATCATTAACTATATATTAAGTGAAGTATCATTAGATATATATATATATATATATATATATATATGGTGAAGTATCATTAACTGTGTGTGAAGTATCATTAATTATGGATGAAGTATCATTAACTCGGAAGTGGATTATAATATGATATTATTGATGATTAAACATTAATTATCGAATCACAATAGATAAATGTCATTAATTATGAGTGGAGCATCATTATTCATGAAGTGAAGTATCATTAACTCACATATGAGTATCATTATTTATGAGTTGAAGTATCATTACCTGTGAAGTGAAGTCTCATTACTATGGAAAAAAGTATCACTAATTAGAAAGAAAAAGTATTACTAATTGTAGAAGAAAGTATCACCAATTAGAAAGAAAAGTATTAGTTCAAACATAATCTCAAATTTAGATAAATATCATTAACTATTATAGTGAAGTATGGGCAGAAAAGCTTCCAAAGAAAGAAAAAGAGCACGATTCTGCCAAAGAAAGAAAGAAAGAAAGAAAGAGTTAGACCGTGAAAAAAAAAGAAATTAAAAATTGAATATCAAAGAAAAGAGGGGCGGGAGACCATTAGAAAAAATCAAAAAGAAAAGAAAAAAGAAAGGGGGACCACTTTGTTGGGTTAAATAATATCCGTCTAACGAAAGAGACCCATTAGATGGTCTCACACAAGTGTGCTCCATTTAATGAATATATAGTTTGGATGTACTGGTTTTGGCCAACATTAAAGGAAAATTATACTTTGATACCTACATTTTTGTCTTTCACAACAAAAAAATCGCGTTTTAGCGACGGAAGCGCGCCAAGCCAATCCCAAAATAAATAAAAATATTAAAAAAATAAAATATATATATACATAATTAATTAGTAATTGAAAAATAAAAAATATTAAAAAAAGAGTATATAATATTAAAAAATTAAAATATAAAATAAATTTTAAAATGTAAAATAAATAAAAAAATATTAATTCAAAATTCATAATTAATTATTAATTGAAAAATTAAAAATAAAAAAATATTAAAAAATAATATAAAATATTGAAAAAAATTAAAATAATCAAATAAATCTGAAATAATAAAGTAAATAAAAAATAAAAAATTTTAAAAAATTTTTTCAAATCCGTTGTTAAGCTTAAAAAAAATTAAAATTTAAAAAAAATAATGTTTAACAATACATTTTTCCGTCTATAATATAATGACGGAAAAATCTGTCGTTATTCTGTTGTTAACATAAAAAAAATTAAAAATTAAAATACTACGTGTGTCTGTCGTTAAGTTAGAGATGAAAAAATCTTTCATTAAACATAAAAATCTTATTTCGTCGTTAATTTATCGATATTTTAATGACGAAATATAATATATTTATTAATGATTGCCTCCCGTAGACCACATCGGCATATCTTAGAAATACATAAATACTTCCCTGCAGAAGATATGAACAAAAACTGAAAGACATGCAATAAAATGCCATAGACCGACTCTATCTACATGCATATTCGGATATAAAATAGGGTATTGTTTGTTGATTGAGAAATTACACTTTTGGTCCCACAGGACATCAATCTCCTCGTTTGGAAATGGTCTCAATACTCTCATTTTTTTACCCTAAATCAAAAAAATCACGGAGAAATGACCCTACAGGACTATATTTTGTAATTTTAGTC
The DNA here is from genome assembly GCA_026008535.1 of Perilla frutescens. Classification (NCBI taxonomy): domain Eukaryota; kingdom Viridiplantae; phylum Streptophyta; class Magnoliopsida; order Lamiales; family Lamiaceae; genus Perilla; species Perilla frutescens. The sequence goes on from BRKX01000018.1 coordinate 46,319,520, forward strand.
CCAAAAACTTAATAAATTTGTCAAACACTAACGGCGAGTCTCCACGTGAGATGCACATGATGAATAACTGAGCCCTAATAGAGAAATCTCCAAATCTACTAATTTCTTCATTCATCTTTGACATTCAATCAAAATCTTCATTGCAAAATGTCTATCTGTGAGAAGCAAACTCGAGGAGCCCTTTTCCAACCTCACCGCCATTTAGAACTGCGAATTGAGTGAGAATTTGTCGATTTCTATTGTCATGGCGTCAATTATAGCCATACTCAAGAGCTGCGACGATCACACAAGGAGCACTTTGGAATTCTCCTATGTGCGCTTCTACATTAGTGACATAATCTCGAGGCTCAAAATTACAGCATCCACTACAAAGAATCCGCGTTTTAGCGACGGATTTTGTCGCTAAGAATCAAAAATTCATCGCTAAATCATTTTAATAGACCCAGTCTGTCGTTAATAATAATATTGTTAGTCATTTTAAAGACAAAATTAACGACGGAAAAATGTTAGCGATAAATTTTTTCCGTCGCTAATTTATCACCAAATTTTATCGTTAGAAAATTTAAAAAATATACCGATGGATTAGCGATGCAATTTTTTTGTCATTAAAAAAAATGAGTCGAGTCGCGAGCCGAGTCTAAGGAGCAGCTTGAGCAAAGCCGCGTAGAGCCAGATGATTAAATCGTGGAATTTCCATACATGGATGAGATTCAAACCCACGACCTCTTGAATAGTCCTCTAATCATGTAGGTTAATGAACATTTATGTTAAAATATAGAATAATATATATATATATATATATGCACACACACACACACGAAACCTATTTTGATTGAATTTTTATTTTTAAATTAAATTATATCATTCATTTATTTAAATATCTATTATAATTTTTAATAGTATATGTTTATTATAAAATATAATATTATATCATTATTTAATATTGGATTATTTTAATTAACTTTCTCAGATATTAAATATTTATAATTAATAATATTTATAAAAATAAAATTAAAGTGATAAAAATTATTAAAATAAAAAAATTATAAAAAAAGACATTATTAGTTATTTAAAAATAAAAAATATTAAAAAATAAATTAAAATAATTATAAAATTATAAAATAAAATAAATTTGAAAAATTAAAATAAATAAAAATATTAAAAAAATTATAGTCGTAATTAATTAGTAATTGAAAAATAAAAAATAGTATAAAATAGTATAAAATATCGCAATGAAGAAGCAATCGCTGTTTGCGCTCAATGGAGTGAATCAAGAAGACAAGAGATACGTGAAGATGGCAGTCGAGATCGATTGCTTCGTGAATCTTGTTGTGAATTTTTTTGATTTTCAAGAGAGCCGCGAGAGCTGTGTTTGATAGCTGGGTTTCACCATCGCAAAAGCTTGTGGAGTGGTGCATGCGTGATTGCATTGTTGATTAGAGTTTTGCAGTGTGAGAGTGAGTTGAGCAAGGAATTTGCTGCAAGGTTTTTTTTTTTTTTTTTCTTTGTTCGATGAAAGTTATCTAGAATTGGGATAATGTCTAACTGGTATCTGTGACTGCTCTTTTAAAGATTTACAGTAGTGATGGTCAAAATGTCGAAAAAATTTGTTGGAATCGAAGAAATTAAGAGATTCTTGGGCGAAGATGGGCGATTTCTGGACTGATTGAGCTTGCTAGCTAGTAATGAAGATAAGGCTGCAGAAATTCATTATGTTGAGTTGTTGCAAATTATGGCTTAGAGACTAGGCACAAATCAATCTTTCTCTCTGCAAAATGATTTGAGCTCTCTCTCGGTCATCTATCTCTGCAAATTGATCTAAGTTTCTTCCGATTTTTTGATTGTTTGAAGTTTGAGTAGTATGTTGTATGATGTGATAGCTAGGTTGATTTACTCATTTATGATCGGCGGCAGAATGTCACCGGAAAAGAGAGAAAGAAGTTATTTAGAGAGTTGATTTGCATTTTGGTACTTGTTTCTCTTGGAAAAAGGAGGGTCCTTTTGAAAATTAATCATATCTCTTTTTAAGGACTTATATTTTTATAATGTGACAATATGCCTTTTAGCCACACGAAACTTTTAAAAAGAAAATTTAGCCACTTATGTTAAAAATATTACTCCCTCCGTCCTAATAGCAAGGTCCCTTTTTTTTTTATTATTTACTCTCTCTATTTTAATAGAAGAAGGACATTGTTATTGGGACGGAGGTAGTATTTTTTTAGCCACATTTATTATACTACCCTTATTTATTTTAAAAAATAATGTTAAAAGTAAAAACTAAATACTCTCTCTCTCCAAAACACACTCTATCTCCTAAAACTAAATCTGCAACTCACCTATTCTCGTCCTCTCTCTCTTTCTTGTACCAAATATGCAAATCCACCACCACCAACACCAACACCACCGTTGAATTTGTAACTGTCGCCGGCGTTCGTGGAGCTTGCAACCGTCGTCCCTGTCCTGGGGTTGATTCCCATCGTCATTCATCTGCCAATGAAGATCGCATCAAGTGGTATCAAAGCTTCAGCTTTGTATCAGGTTCCAAATTATCTACTTTTAATTTTTTTTTTCTGAATTGTAGTTCTCGCCAGTTAATAAAAAAAGAGTTTTTTAGCGAGAAAATTTTTTGTTGTTTCGTTAATTCTAGTATTGATATTTGAGTTTTCTTAGATTTACTTGCATTTGGTGGTATTTAAATATTTTACCTACCCAGTGAGCACATTCGTCTCACCAAGTAGCGATCAAAGAGATTGTAGCTTCGTAGTCGTTCACGTCTTATGATATTTCTTTAACTTCTAATTAACCACATGTTCATCATTTGGGAAATATACATCTCTAAATGGTGCTCAGGAATTCGTCCATAAAGCTTAATTGGACTTACGATCTATAAGATGTTCTATTAGCAAAACTATGGTTCACAAAAAGTTAACAATCTTCTATAGTAAAACACTTAGGACATGGTTGGTATGATGGAATGGAATAAGAATGGAATCACATTCCCACGTCCATTCTCATTCCTATGACTGGTATGAGTTTTTCAATTGGGAATGGTCATTTCCGAAGGAGATTAGCCGTTACTTCCACTCTCATGGTATTATGTATTCCCGATTATCAAAATAAATTTTATTTTTTATTTTGCAAAACTATACTTTATTTTTTTGTATTGACAAGTGAAATCTCATATTTTTATAAAATATTTTATTAAAAAACAAATTTATGATTTTTTTTTTTAAAAACTCATTGATAATTTATTAATGATTCATAAAATTTTGTAATATTTCACAAAAGTACTAATGATATTATAGGATTACATAAATTATACAAACCCGCTAATCATTAGTGAAATACTTATTAAAAATATACTCAATTATTTCATAAATGTTAATAGAGTAAAAATAATCGTATAATATTCAACAATATGTTATTAAAATATAATAATATCTTTGAAAGAAGAGTAATTTGTTATTTAGAACTAAATAAGTCAATTCGTCTATTTTATTTATTAATTAGATAAGTTTTCATTCCCATCATCATTCCATTACTAAGTTCATTCCATTCCTATATACCAGCCTTTCCCTTAAGTTCTAGAATCATTTTAGAGTTCATACTAATGGGTAAAAACTTAAAAGCATACTATCTAGTTATTTGTTCATCTATGTTGATGTTCTAAGTGTAGATTTACACATGCTCATTATATCCTTCAAAATAAATTTATTTCGTAACTATTTCTTTCCCTTTATATATATATATATATATATATATATATATATATACTTGTCAAGTTCCTCATCTCGAACTTTTCATGAATTAATAAATATACATAATATTGTACATGTGATGTCGATGCATGACGCAGACGTCGGACAATTGGTCAAATAAAATATTACACGTATTTGAGAACATTTTAACAATATTTCAAAAATGACTTCGTAGACCTAGAGATTCGTAGATCCGTTCTGATACCATACTATAATGCCCAAATTCCAGAAATCTGAAGCGCTAACATAAGATTAAAACAAATTTCCTAATTTTCCAAAAATTACCTATTTGAGGAAAATATTTATCCATAAATTGTCATATAGTTAAAACCACTCAATCACAATTTGGGGAGACTTTTCAAACAACAATCATAAACATATTTCACAAATGACTAGTCAATGTTGAAAGTCTAATATTTGAACAAGTCCAAAATAATAGCAGAACATGTAAGATTTTAATATCCTTAAATATTCAAAACATACAGCGGAAGCATAATACGGCAAAATGTTGACCAAAGTCAACATTAAACATACAATTTTGAACATAGTCAAAGACTTAAAGGACTCATATGTCCACGTCAGCTGCCTGCATCATCTCGTACCTGAAAAATATTTTAAAAAACGTGGGTTGAGTGCCAGAGAACTCAGTGGGCATATCGTGTTCGTCCAAACACATGTAAAAATTTATTATATCAAAATCCAACAATTCAATATTTAAGATCATATTCATACGCTTAAGAATATTTATTCGAAAGCCGACATATCAATATTCATTCAAATTCTTATGTGCTTAAAAATAGTTATTCAAAAGCCGATAAATCAATATCCATTCTTGTAACGCCCCAATTCCTGAAATCTGAGGCGCTACACAAAATAAATTAAATTCCTATTTTCATAACCATTTTACCTTTAAAAAAAATATTTTTATGATAATTTCTTTTAGAAGTAAAATCCACCAATCATCATTTTACAAGACTTTTCAAACAACCAATCACAAATATATTTCACAAACGACTAGTCAATGTTGAAAGTCTAATATTTGAACGAGTCAAAAATAACGGTGGAATCTACACGATTTTAATATTCGTAAATATTCAAAATATTCAGCGGAAGCATAATACGTTAAATTATTGACCAAAGTCAACATTCAACATTCAAAATATAATTTTGAATAGTCAAAAACTTATAAAACCAATATGTCCACGTCAGCTGCCTGCATCACCTTGTACCTGGAAATATTTTAAAAAAAGCGTGGGCTGAGTGCCTGAAAACACTCGGTGGGCTTATCGTGTTCGTCCAAATACATATAAGGATTTTTCATATCAAAAACCAACAATTCAATATTTAAAAATCATGTTCCTGCGCTTAAGAATATTTATTCAAAAGTCGATAATCAATATTCATTCAGATGCCCATGCGCTTAAGAATAGTTATTCAGAAGCGAACAATTCAATATCATTCTCATAACAATGCGCTTAAGAATATATTTATTCAAAAGCCGATGCGCTCAATTAACCATGCGTGGATACAGACCCTATGTGATCACATAACTATATGTCAATATAATTGACCATGCCAGAATTCATTATGCAGGTCAAATCATATCCACGATGAGCGAAAACAGTCGTAAATCATATATGGATGAAAGCATTTTAAAACATAAGTTTTTAGTCAGCAAAACCCACCTTATAGCTAAAATAGCTAGAGCTTTACACGTGTGCTGCAGATCCTAAGTTCGAGTCTTGGGTTCGGCCTATAAAGGAGAAATTTCCTATTAGCGCCATGCTATGTCATAAAACTATATCATAGGATATGTTTAGGCTTAGTGAACAAATTCTCAGAAATATTTCAGCCGGAACGGTAATAATTGATGTGTTTAATGGCTTTAGAAATAATCCTAGAGGCTCAAATTAAAACATGACCATTTAACGAATATTTAACATAGACTCTTAATTGGAATAAATGAACTTATACAATATATGAATCAAATATATTTGTAAGTATCTTCATTAAAACTTGTATTATATACACATTCTCTATTAATTTAATTATAGAGCTTAACAATAAAGGAAAGTAAAAATAAAAGAAAAAAAAAACATAAACACACGCACACACCTTTCGATTCCTAGATTTTTTTTCAAACCTTTATAAAACCCAAATACACACAAATATATTCACACAACTGTACACACACCTCTCCATTTTAAAATTATCATTCTCACAATACTACTTTCTCTCACTACTGACACTACACTTTATAAAGAGGAAATAATGTGTCTCATTTCTCTCCATTTTCGTATACTACACACATTTACACTCTTTAATTTACAACTTTAAAAGTCAAACACACTTTCTACTTTCCAAAATAATCTGTGCTTTCAACCACCCATTTTCTCTCTCTTTTGAACACAATTCTTTGGAAAAATAAATAAATGTTCATTTTCTCTCTTCATACAACACGTATACTCACATGCACATGAACCAAGATAATATTTTTGTCTTTACTGTGTCATCTCTCACTTTTCATTTTCATTTTGAAACCCATCAACATATAAACATCAGCACCAAAAATTCAAAATAAAACCTCTTCCCCAACTTCTCAACCCTCGGCCACGCACTGCACACACATGCACAATTTTTTTTATGTTTTTCTTTCACCATTTTACAAAATATACAGTAAGTACTACATATTTAACTACAATTTAAGAGGAGCATCAACAATACTTCCAAGAAAATAAAAAAAAAATGAAATTCTAAGGATGAAGAAAGTTTTGGAGATTTTTCCACTATTAGAGCTCAAATTTGAAATTAAACTCACAAATCCCCATAGAACTCAAGATAAACAAGGGGGAAATATAGAGGAGGACGAGGCTCAGATAAGGGTGGCAAAATTGGCCCAACCCACACTATATTTGGGCTTGATTGGGTTAAAAATTAAAGACCCAAAAAAAATGGGCTAAAATAGATTAGCCCAATTGAGCTTTGGGCTTGATTGGGCTATAACTGCTGCCCCAGTTTGTAATATGTACCACTCAATCCCGTCAATTAAATTTTTTATTCATATTTTGACTTGTTCAAATTCATATATATTAATACACCTTAAATATTGTTAATTTAACATATATATTATTTAAAAATATTTATTTGATTTATTGATCATTATGATGATATATACGTAATATATAGCATACGTGTATGTGATTTGTGATAACATTATTCATATACTTTATGAAAGTTATAACTATTAGCACTTTTTATTTGATTTATTATTAATCATGTGAGATTAATAGCTCAAAACGAGTGATCGAAGAAATAATTATATTAATCCTAATTTCTCAATGATCCTACTTTAATTAAAATGTTTTATATAACTGTCATTCTTTGTAGGACTTTGCGTGCATTTCCAAAAATATATCTTTTACCTCTAAGAAATAAAATAAATTCATTAATACCGTATATATGTTAAAACAATTACGTAGCACATGATTAGTTATACGTCTAATTAAAATTAATATACTCATGTAGTCATGTATGTATAAGACGATTTAAATTTGGTAGTTGTCCCTCCCTCTATTTTCCTTGCAAGTTATTTTCTTCTAGCCAGTCTTGCCCTCCACTGGTAAAATGAAGAACAACAAAGAAATGAATTTATTTATTTTTGACAAAAAAATTATAGTGATAAAGATAGTCACTGGTTTCTTACTAAAAGACCCGGCCACTTCATTCATTTATAAATAAATTAATTTGTTAGCCACAGGTAGAGGAAATAGAATTATGGAAATCAGTTCATTGATTCCCGGATTTACGAAATTATAATCAATTGTGGATGGAAAAAATCATATGTTATACTATATTTTATAAATAAAGAATATATTATTATTTAATAATTCGAATATAATATATTATCATATCCCTGAAATTATATGTAAGAAAAAAGTTTAATTCTAACCCAACTCACTCACTGTTTCCCAAATATAAATAAAGAGATATAATGCCGCAAATTTAGTTTGCTCAGGTGGTAGGAGAGTCGAGGAGGAAGGAGGAAAATTTGTGCTTCCCATAACACTATTGTTGGGTATCAAATCTTAGTATTTTAAAAAAGAATAATGCTAGCCAGCCAGATCTAATTTTTTGATGATTAATAAAACTGTATTATTAATAAATTAATTATGTTAATTATTAAATGTTATGTTTTTACTATATTATCCTTCTGTCATGAAATTAGCGATTTGTAATTAATTATTAAAATCACTCTAGAAGCGGATCGGAAGAAAGGGGCGCAGCTTCATCTTCTTTCTTTTCTTCACTTCTTTATTTTTTTTCCATCTTCGATTTCTTCTGAATTGAAGCGCATATAGAGTTGCCCTAATTATTATAGAGGGCATCAATGTAAATTTATTGAATAATTAGTGTTTTATTAATTAAATTAATTAATTATTAAAAATAATAAAAGATTCTGGCTAGCCAGAATCTGGCTGAAAATCACTACTCTTTAAAAAAATTGGGTATAATGTTTATTTAGTTGGTTAATTTAGTTATATTTGTGTATTGAATTTAAAGACATTTTAATTGTTTAAAAAAATATTTTTTTTATGTATTTGCGTATAATGTTTATTTAGTTGGTTGATTTAGTTTAATTTGTGTATTGAATTTAAAGACATTTTAATTGTTTAAAAAAGTATTTTTTTATGTATTTGCGTATAATGTTTATTTAGTTGGTTAATTTATTTTAATTTGTATATTGAATACATAAGAAGTTTTATAATATTAAATTTGAACTTTCAATTTTTAAAAATAAAATGGGGTTATATTAGGATTTATGATTAATGCATGGGTTACAAATGGGTTGCCAGCCCATAGGGCTGGAAAAAGCAACCCACTCATTTTTGGGTTGGATTGGGTTGGGTCAATGTGTGGTGTTTAATCCATTGGGTTGGTGTGGGCTGGGTTGGGTGTCCATTTTGCCAGCCTTAGGCTCAGAGAATAGTGTTATTGCATGTCGGATCGGACCCCCCGAAAAGCTCACCGGCGACACACCAAACAGCGGCCAAGATGAGCATTTTCCGGCCATTTTGGCCTTCCTCTCCTTATAAAACTTGCACCAATGCTTTTAAAATGAAAGGAGGAGTCTGAAACATATTTTTAGGGAAGAAATTTGGCCGGAAAGGGTTATTCCGATGACGGTGGCGGTGGTCGGCGGTGGCGTTCCGCCTCCAAGCACCTTGCCGAAAATCGCATGAGGAAGATGGAGAGGAGGAGTGAGGAGAAGCTTAACTTTGAAAATGAGAGCAAAGTTCACCGTAAGGAAAGGGATATTTATATTTGCTAATTTGGGCTTAAAGGCCCACAAACTCCAAATTAAAATGGATTGGCTCTTTTCAATTATTATTTTTTTTATCCAAGCCACTAGAGTAAGTTTGGATTCTAGGTAAAAAAAAAAAAACTATGTTTCTCTACACAAATTGGCCCAATTTCATAATATGGTCCAAATATAAAATTTTGGGGTATTACAATTCTATTGCCCAAGCGCTTAAGAATAGTTATTCAAAAGCGAACAATTCAAAATCATTCTCACGTTAATGCACTTAAGAATATCTATTCAAAAGTCGCTCAAAAGACCATGTGTGGACCCTATGTGATCACATAACTATATTTCAATATAATTGACAATGCCTAAATTCATCATGTAATTCATTATGCAGGGTTAATTTATATCCACGAACAGCGAAAACAGTCGTAAATCATACATGGACAAAAACATTGTAAAAACATAGATTCTAGTTTGCAAAATCCACCTAATTATATATAGCTAAAGTAGTTGGAGCTTTACACATGTTCTGAAAATCCTAATTAAGTTTGGGTCTAAGATTCAAGCCTACAAAAGAGAACTACCTATTAGTATCATGCTAAACCCTAAACCTATCTCATTAGGTAAGTTTAGACTTAAGGAACGAGGTCTCAAAATTTTGTTCAAACGGACAACTCTTGAAAACTAGATGTTTTAAAATCAACCTAAAAGGCTGAATTGACTACTTTCATTTAACACTTTTTAAGAATAAACTCTTGAAATAAATTGAAATTATCCAAGAATATTAAAAGATGATTGCAATATTTTTCCTTAAAAATTTATAGTTATTTTATTAATCTTTTGAAATCTTAATTAATTATAACTCATAAAAAATAGAAAATAAAAAATCGCAAAGACTCTTGTACATAAGATGTACATCAGACGGTCAACGTGTTGACCGGATCAACGCGTTGACTCGGTCAAAGCATTGACCAAAAAAATCGTGAAAACGGGTGATACTTTTTATGGATACAACTGATACTTTTTTTTAATTTTGAATGATACTTTTTAGTGTTTCGATTGATACTAATCTTAACAGTTTTTTTCTTTATTTTTTTCTAGCCAATACTTTTTATTGATACAAATGATATTTTTTGGACTTTGAAATGATACTTTTCAGTATTATGAATTATACTAATTTTGACGGATTTTTTGGTCAAAGCATTGACCGGATCAACAGGTACTGACCCGGTCAAATTAACGCGCTGACCGTCTAATATACATCTTATGTACATGAGACTTGCCCAAAATAAATAAAACTCACACACACAACATGAACTCACGCACACACTACATTATAAACTCTCTCACTCTCTCTCTCTCTCTCCCTCTCCAAACTCATTATAAAGTCAAACCCACTTCTTTTCTCTTTCTTCAAAACATAACCCATCAATTCTCTGATCTTCTGCACAGCAAAACAGATTTATTTCTCTAACAACACACATGCACACTTTTCTTTTCTCTTTTCCTAATGCCAAAACCCGCCTATACTCACACCCTCCCAAACCAATTTAAGTTCACACAATTTAAAGCAGCAACCAATATATCTCTCCCTCTTTAAACTCGCCGATGTTACTTGCACACACGCACAAATTCTTTTCAAAACTACATCATTTTATATCACACGCAACACTTCTAAACAATTAATTTTGTATAAAATAGTCCTCATAAGTTAAAGCCTCAATAACACAAAAATCACATAAAAATGATGGATTAGAGGGTGTTTTCAAATATTATGGTTTTTTTATTTTAAACTCGAAATTGAACCCTCGAATATTCATAGATCTCAAAATTAACAAGGGGGAAAGAATGAAAGATAGATAAAGAAGAGACGAAGAAAGAGGTGTCATTGCATGTAGGATCCGGCCACCGAAAAAGTTCACCGGCGACGCACCGATGCGCGGTCAAGATGAGCATTTTCCGGCCATTCCGGCCTTCCTCTCCTAACAAAACTTGCATCATTGCTTTTAAAATGATGAGTCTAACTCGTATTTTTTAGAAGTTTTTGACCGGAAAAGAAGTTTCCGGACCATAGACGGTGGTCCGGCAACGGCGCTCGGTGCCACCTTGCCGGAAATCACCATGGAGAGGAAGGTGGAGATGAGAGCTTCCCTCTTGTGTATTAGAGAATAATGATCTTAAACATGGAGGAAGAAAAATATTTATTATCTATGAGGTGTTGGCTGTAAGCCCAAATACTGGAATTTAAATCTAAGTGATCTTTTATTAATTAATTCGTGCCAAGACCACTATGAAAAGTTAGTCTCTGAACAATTAATTCTATCTGTCCAAACAAATTGGCCCAAACCTAAAAAAAATCTAAGATCAATATTTTAGGGTATTACATCACGAGCTTAAAAAAGATATAATTTAATTACACAAGAATGTAGTGGTTGAGGTAATACACAACTATTGATCTGCAAACAATTCGTTGGTTCGTGCCTTAATGATTCATTCTAGAATCATCATGAAATCACCCAATGTATTGCTAAATTGCATACGTGGCTTCAGAGTATCGTAACTTGTGATTTACCTAATAATTAAATTATTTATTTTGGTTTGAAGAAAAAAAAATGATGGATGTGGTAAAATTAATTAATCAATATAACATAGGTTTACTTTGATGCATATTAGGAATGAGATATGGATATCTAATCACTCAAAGTCAAACTTATCATGGAAATTCGAATATTCGTTGTTTTAATATTAAGTAAAATAAACATTTAATATAGTTAGATAACTTTGTCAATCCACCACTATCCATCAAAATAATCAAGGTCTAATAAACATTAAGTTTAACATAAACTTCCCATTGTACAATTTACAAATTTTAAAAAATAAATATTTAAAAAATATAACAAAACTTTGCAAATTCTCACAAAAGTATAAAAAAAATTAGTAATTTGGCCAAATATTATATAATTTTCAAATTATAATATATATATATATAATAAAGATGTTTAAATTACCTTTTTGTATAACGAAAATGGTAAAAAAAATATGTCTACACTCTTTCTTAACATATGTGGTTCACACATAATTACATTTTTCGGAAATGCTTTTTTAAATAAATTTTACCACAAAAGATGAAATTTTAAACTATATATTAAACGTGTTAAGATTTTTTATTTTATTTTATTTTGAGAAAAAACCGAAGTTTAATTATATGAATATTACCCATAAGTGTTGATGTTTTTGGCCCTTTGCACAAAGTTGAAGGGGTACGTAACCACAACTCCTTTCAATTCTTCTTTGATTCCGTTGCTTTTTTTCAGCATCATATTTTGCATAAACGTCCTTATTTGTCAACTAAACTTTAAGGTTGTGATATTCTATTTTCAAGAATCAAATCTCTCTCTCTCTCTCTCTCTCTCTCTCTCTCTCTCCCACACACGCATATATCACACATTATTGCACATTTTGTGTTGTATTCTTTATTACACATTCGATTTTTTTTTCTCCAATTTCCATTTCACGTGCTTTAGATTACTTTTATACTTGTTATATTTAGGTTTATTATAGTGTTTTAGTATTTAATTTTTAGTTTTTAGTTATTAATGATTATTTGAAAAATTAAATACTAAAAAAATATCGTAAAAACTCTTGTACATAAGATGTACATCAGACGGTCAATGTGTTGACCGGGTCAACGCGCGTTGACTCCGTCAAAGCATTGACCAAAAATATTATGAAAGCGGGTGATACTTTTTAGAGATACAATTAATACTTTTTTTAATTTCGAATGATACTTTTTAGTGTGTCAATTGATACTGATCTTAACAGTTTTTTTCTTTGTTTTTTATTCTGGCCAATACTTTTTATTGATACAAATGATACTTTTGAACCTTTGAAATGATATTTTTCAGTATTATGAATGATACTAATTTTGACGGATTTTTTGGTCAAAGCATTGACTGGGTCAACACGCGTTGACCCAATCAATGCGTTGACCGTCTGATGTACATCTTATGTACAAGAGACTTGCCCAAAAAATATATAAGAAACCTTAATTCGGTATAGTAAACCTAAATAACAAATGTAAAACTAAATTAAAGCATAAAAAATTTAAATAGAAAAAAAATGCAAAAAACTAAAAAAAAAGTGTGTAATAAGGAATGCAAAACAAAAGGTGCAATAAAGTATCTCATCTTATGCATATATAGGAATATATAGTATTGTTATCAATCGTGAGCACCTAGTGTAAATGACACTTGAATGGTCACTTTAAAGATAAATAATGCTGAAGTCATCTCCAAAAGTTTGCTTCATTTTACGATAGCTACAATTCCATTTTATATGCAGAATTTGCATTTCATCTCCATAATCTACTCTAAATCATGCATTAAAAGGGAATTCTGCATTTTTATGGAGATGAAATGCAAATTCTGCATATAAAATAACGATAAAATTTATAAAATTAATAATATTGCAACTTAAAAAAAACAAAATAATTTGTAAGAAAAAATCAAAAATTACATAATAATATTTTATAATTCTACGAATTGGAATGTATATATATATATATATATATACCACAAATGTTCGATTAATGCATTTCGAAGCGCCAAATGAGCATCTTGAAAATAATGCATTATTTCGAAGCACCAAATGAGCATCTTGAAAATAATGCATTATTTTGAAGCGCCAAATGCGCCAAATAATGCAATTTTTTTATAAAAAAATTGCCTAAAATGAGCAAGAAATCTTGAAAATGGAAATATTTATTTCAAAGAAAAAAACCATTAAAAAAAAATTATTTCAACTATTAAAAGAAATTCCAAAACGAAAAAAGAAATGAGAATGAAAAAAAAAGAAAAAAAAATTATAATTAACCTATTAAAAAAAAGAAAAAATTATACAACAACGTGAACGGTGTTGCTTCAAAAATGAATCAACACTGCACATGGCTGGAAAATAAAACTCGATTTAGAGTAGCAACATAAATACCATGAATTGATATTGACAATTAAAGATATACTTTAATCCTATGTTTTATGAAATATTATGTGATTTTTTTGCAAATTGTACTTGACCTTATCTCACGGAAAGTGAAATAAATGTGCCTTCAATTCACTTTGATGATTTTCCTATATAAATACTTCATTTTTTCTCCAATTTTCAATTCCCATTCTCATAATTCCTTCCACTTCTATTTTTTTCTTCTCCCAACATATTGTAGTTGAAATTAATCCTTTATTTTTAACTAATTCTAGTTTCAATTTCCTATAACAACACATTTTCAACTCGCCACATTTGATAAACACCAAAACTATATATCTCTTGGAGGGAAAAAAAATTCAAAATAATCAAGAATTAGATTAATTATAGTATTATAAATTGTTTATTTAAAAAAAAGGAATATATATTATGACATTATCACTCCCTATTTCCAAACACATGCCACCCTCTCTACACATCCCAACCAACAACCACCAACTCCTCCGCCACCCGCCGCCGAAAGACAAGGTGGTGGTGGTGTTGGGCGCCACCGGCGCGGGCAAGTCCCGCCTCTCAATCGATCTCGCCACCCATTTCGCGGCGGAGGTAATAAACTCCGACAAAATCCAAGTCTACCAAGGCCTAGACATCACCACCAACAAAATCACTGACGAAGAGCGCGGCGGCGTCCCCCACCACCTCCTCGGCGTCGTCGATCCCGACTCCGACTTCTCCTCCGCCGACTTCCGCCGCGCGGCAGCTCTTTCTCTGCAATCCATAACCAGCCGCGGCCGGCTTCCGATCGTCGTCGGAGGATCAAACTCGTTCATCGAAGCACTCGTCGACGCGAAATTCCGGTCGAAGTACGACTGCTGTTTCCTTTGGGTTGACGCGGCGGTGCCGGTGCTCCACGCCGCCGTGTCCCGCCGCGTCGAGAAGATGGTGGAGAAAGGAATGGTGGAGGAAGTCCGAGGCTTCTTCAACCCGAGCGGCGACTGCACGAAGGGAATTTTGAGAGCCATCGGAGTTCCCGAGTTGGCTCGTTTCTTCCGAGCGGAGCCGTTTTCCGACGAGGTGACTAGGCGGCGGATCATGGCGGAGGCGGTTGATGAAATAAAAGTTAACACGGCTAGATTGGTGTGCCGCCAGCTGGAGAAGATTATTCGGCTAAGGAACGTGAAGGGTTGGAAAATGCACCGCCTTGATGCGACGGAGGTGTTACGGAGACGCGGCGGAGAGGCGGAGGCGGCGTGGGAGGATCTGGTGGCGGAGCCTGGAATCGGGGTGGTGTGGAGGTTTTTGTATGGGTTTAAGCCGGTGGTTTACGGCGGGGTGATGGTGGAGAGAGGAAGAGCTCCTCCAGTGGCGGCAGCATATCTATAGATAGAAATTTTAATTTGTTTTCTAAAATGGTATTATTGGACTGGATTGTTGTTAATTTTTTATTAAAAGATATTTAATTTGTTATTTTAATAAATAATTTCTTTATGATTGTTGTTTAGCTTTTTAATCTACAATTAACATTTAATTTTATGGATTCCTTCAATAACATATAAAACCATATTCACTTATATTCACTTATACCTTATATGGTATAAGGTTGTATATGTTTGACATTGAATGTGTTTTATCATATAAGATATCAATATCATGTTTATTTTGATGTATTAAAATATATGCATAAATAATATAGCATTTGCTTAGATGTATTAGATTCTCTATAAAATTTCAATTTCTAAAATATCCTTTAATTAGTTACCATATATTGTGTGAATATTCTATAGTGAGATTTTTAATTAAGATCTGCAATGTTATTTTAGTTTGCAATTTTCAATAATTTTGTATGGTATAATCACCTGCGTGCGTGGTGTGATATGTTATACAGTACCATATAAATGTTTAACACATGTTGGGACCTTATATAATCATGGGCTTATAAGCTTTAATATTGCTAGCAAACATAGTATTAGGGTGTTACATGTACTTATCACACTCTTATACTACATATCTAGCAGATAAGCCCTTAGAGTTTGGGATAAGGTTAAAATTGGGAGAGAGATTGTGAAAATATACAAAACAATAAATTTTTTGACATAAAATAAAAAAGCCAAAATAATAATCATAGAGAAACGAGGGTTTAATTTTTTTGGATGAATTCTATTGAGAAAATTTCAATTTTGATCCCATAGGACATGTCCTAGTCCGATTTTGGTCCCAACCCTATCACATTTGGTCCTATTTCAGAAATTGTTATTAAATCTGGTCCCATAAGACTTGGATTATCAATTTTGGTCCCATAATTTAGACGGAAAAAATAAATGGGGTAACGGCCGCTAGTTTTGGGACCAAAATCGATAATATGGGACCAAAAGTGAAATTTTCAGTAAAATAGAAATCCTAAAATGTAATCCGCTATGAACGATTTTTGAGCCGAAAAATTGATCAAATGTTAGATTTGTAAATAGAGGGTACTTTTTATTATTATTTTTTTAATTGGGTTATTTAAAAAAATACTACAATAAAAACGCGATTTAACAACGGATTATAATTCGTTTTAAAATACAGACACATTAACAGGATTAAGATTAAGATATTTAATGACGGATTTTTTTGTCTCAAACTTAACAAAGAACACACGTCGTACTTTAATTTTATTTTTTTATTTTTTATGTTAATGACACAATAACGACATATTTTTTATAATATTTATTATATATATACATATACATATATATATTATTTTGCAATTACTAATTAATTACAAATATAAATTTTTTATTTATTTTACATGATAGTTTTAAATTTTTTTAATGTTATTAATTTTTTAATTACTATATAATTACGAATTTAAAATCAATCTTTTTAATATTATCGATCGAACTCGAGCTCGACAGAAAATTAAACTAAATAAAAAAATGGATTTCTTTTGATTTAGTAGTTGCAATTTGATGATTTGGTGAGTAGATATATATAGATGCATGTTCGTGGGAAATTTGGAACTAAATTAGGTTAAATTTCTACCACATCAGTTTGATTTTGCCTCCAATTAAATTACAAAGAAAAAAATTTCTAGCATTTTTCTGTTTGGGACCAAAATCGATATCAAAATGGGACCAAAATCGATAATTTTTTTAACGGAAAACTTGGGACCAAAATCGATATCAAAATGGGACCAAAATCGATAATTTTTTAAACGGAAAACATTACGGCGGGACTAAAATTGATAATTCAATCGATTTGGGACCAAAAGTGATAGGGATGGGATCAAAATCGGACTAACACATGTCCTATGGGACTAAAATCAAAATTTTCTCGAATTCTATTCAAGAAGGGTTTATACCACTATGTCCCTAAAGTTCAGTAGATGAAGTAAATCACGATATGCATACATAAGTACGTAGGTGGGTGACCAACAATAATTTTATTTTATATATTTTTTTGTAGCAAGGGATCTTTATATCTAAAGTGAGAACAAAATATTTTTCTAGCAAAAAAATTAATGATGTCCTTTTAGCAACATAAACTCGTTAAGGGTTGTGTTTGTATCATAATTCACAAATTATGTCATTCCAAAGGGGGATATTGAGTTCTCTGGTTTAAGTTATCACCGTGCATATGTATAAATCCAATTTTATATTGATTCGTGTGATATATTGAACTTTTTTTATATATATAGTTGGAGATGAGCGGATTGAAATTCGAAATTCATAATCTCATCAATCTCGACTCACAACACTATCTTGTGCAAAACTCATATTATTATAGGACTAAAATTCGAGATGACAACCCTCTAAGGCTCTAACTCATAACATAACATCACTACATCAATTAGGTCACTTTCATCGCGTAACGTGTGATTTTCAACTTTTTAATGAAGTTAAACAAGCATCAATGTGTTTTCATTTCGCTGTCAGAAGATTTTTTCCAATCTATAGAAATTAACTAAAGTATACACAAACATTAACAATTATTGGTCCAGTTATTATTCTTCAGGCTGTAAAGACAAAACTTATAACTTTCGAATAAACATTCAAATCACTCAATTTTCTTCCTTTTCTTTTCTACCATATTCGTTACTAATGGCAGCTCTAGATTGTTTTTTTTAGCTTGTGACTAATCATATTTATGTGATAGTTAAGGGTGTAAATAAATTGAGATTAATTATAGTAGTCGGTATTTGGCTTATAAGGTGTTAGTGAAATTAAAATTTAATTTAAATCTTTGGCCACAAATACACGAGTAGAGATCCTCCATTCCCAAAATTGCGTGCCCACATTAAAATTATATATAGTTAATAATATTTTTTATATAATAAAAATTATTATATTATAACTAATTTCGTTATATCAATTTCAATATGTAGATTTTTTTTTTTTTGAAAAAAAAAGAAATATTAGGCGATTTCATTATGTAGATCGATTTAATGATAGTAAAATTTTGACCTCTTTTTTTTTAAACAAGTTTTGACCTCTTCTAGATAAATAAATCGCATGATTTTTTATGGACTTTAATTTCAATATATATCTAATTATTACAGCTTTCTCAAAAAAAGGTTCGATAAAATTCTAATTCTCTTAGAGTTTAAAGGCTATGAAATTACTTTAAATTTCACATTTACAAAAACTTTAATGAACTGATATATTATTTAAGTGAATAAGATTTTATATGATATAGAAGAGAGATATATTAGTCCAACATATTAGTTATTAAAATTCTAAATTAAAATCATAATACAACAAGCATTTAAATACAGAGGGAGTGTAATTTATTGGACTCATTTTGATCATACTGGACACTTTGATGTTAATTGCAAGAGAAAATATTGATTTTGGTCCCATAGGACATCGGGTATTCCGATTTTGGTCCCGAGACTTCATTTTTGGTTCCAAACAGAGTTAGTATTAATTTTGGTCCCTTTTTGCCTTAAAATCAAGGGACCAAAAATGATATTCTTAAACCTATGGGACTAAAACTGAGCGATTTTTTTTGAAAAAGGACCAAAAATGATAGTGTTGGGACCAAAATCGGAATACCCGATGTCCTATGGGATCAAAATCGAAATTAACTACTCTTAATTGCAACATGAATTTTAGGCAAACATGTAAAAAAAAACAAAACATCAGAGGGAAAAATTAAAGCTTGGTTTTCAGTTCGATCTGGTTGATTAGTTAAAATAATGAAATTGAACCGAACACCAAATCAAATCGGTCGGAAACCAAACTAATTTTCAGTTTCGTTATAGTCCGACCGACCGGTTCGGATATTCGGTTCTTATTATATTTTTGTGTTACACTCCATATTTTATTATCAAATTTTAAATTTTAGAATAGTTACTAAAAAAACATAAACTAATTAAGTATAACATAATCAACCCTAATTAATTAACTAACATTCAATAATTAAATTCATAAGAAAACAAATGCAGCAAAAAAATAATGCCATATAGGAATCAAACCGCCGACCCACTGCATCATTGGCATTAACATGTATATAAGTTGGGATTTCTCTATATATAAAATATATTTTTATCTATTTTTCAGATAATTAATATATGTCGTCAGTACCATATTTATAACATGGGATTCTCTATTTTAAATTTGGTGTTTCAACCCGTATTTCACGATCAAATTTACAAGTTTAATAATAGATATTACAAAAATAAAAATTAATTATAACATAATAAATCTAGTCACATTTATCAACAAAAGTTTGGAATTTTAAAAATTATAAATCATATTTTTAAAATAATCAACCATAATAATCATTTTTTTGAAAATTAAAAACTAAAAAATAATTATAAACCTAATTAGGTGGGGTGAACCCTAAAAATAATCATAAAATTAAGCTAAAACATAATAAATTAAAATTGATGAAAAAATAAAAGAAAACTTCATAAATTTGATGTAGAAACACAAATTGAAACACTAAATCTGGAATAGAGGATCTCATCCGCGTCGAAACACGCAATTTATAAATCATACCAAATATAAGATACAATTTGAAATAATTGGATGTTATCTATAAATAAACACCGGTAAGTACCCAATTTATATAAATATTATTAATATAATAATATTGATAACATTGGAATAGAAAACGAAACAGTACCATCTGCAATACAAGTAGTGCAAACGCACATTGCAACATGGCATGAGACACACACAACATTACATATATATTAAACTAGACACATAAAATCATATATATATATGTATATATATATTAATATTATATAGTTTTAAAACTAATTAACACACAAACGTCATAAATTAAAAACCATGCATGCAAGAAATCAAATTAAATCGCCGTCGAATCCGGCGGTCGATCTTCCCAACCGCCGGCGAATTAATCCGACGGTCAGAACTTCGAGCCGCAGTCGAAGTTAACCTCGCAGTTGTCGTCGACGATCACCTTGTACTCGTGGGCGGGTCGGGTCATGAACGGCGGCAGGCGCACGAGCAACTCGCACACACACACGGTGTCCACTTGCTTCAGCCACCGGCAGCACTCCTCCTCCTCCGGCGTCTCCACGTACCCCGACCTCGGGTGGTGGTGGCGGTGCTGGCGGTGGTGCCCGCCCTCCTGCCCGTCGTCGGGGGAGGGAGGCGACGGCGGGGATGGAATAGGGACCGGCATGAACGGCAGAGCTTTGCATGCACGGTTCACCAATGCGAACTGGGATGCGCAGAGTGGTTTCGGATTCTCCGGCAGCGGCAGGGGCAGGGGTAGTGGCAGCGGCAGCGGCCGAGACAGCGGCGGTGGACGGTGGAGGAGCCATTGGGAATGGGCTTCCGGCGAGGTGGGGTAGAGAGAGAGGATGAGAATGGCGGCTAGTAATTTGATGAAGGCCATTTTAAATTAATTTAATTGGAGGATTGGAGATGGGGAGTTTTGTTTTGTTGAGATTGTTGGGAGTTTTTGTGAATATTTATAGTGAAGGGGTGATTGAATGTTAGGTCACAAGGTTTTCATGGTTCTTGAATTAGGTTTTTGGGGTATTGACTAGATTATAGTAAAGATCAAGAAAATGAGACATGAATGAGGATTTGAATATTTTTGTTGTTGCTTTTATGGGTCCGATGAAGTTGGATGAATTTGATGGAGTATATATATATATGTAATTAATATATATATATATATATGTGTGTGTGTGTGTGTTTGTTTGTAATTAAAATGAAATATATGATTGAAAAGGTACTTGAATTTTATTGTCACAATGAATAACAAGGAATTTAATTCATCTTTAGTTGTCTTCTTCTAAGAGGAAATGAATATTATTAATTATTTGTAATTAGTTCAAATGTAATTTTCTTCTATCTATCTATCTATGTGTATATATATTTACTATCTATCTATACATATATTAAGGCAAAATTGTGTAATAGACAACGGTTTTACTATAAACCATAAAACCGTTGTCTATCACACGATTTAATAGTTACATTTTAGACAACACTCTGTATATAATAGACAACAGTTCTGAGTTAATAGACAACAATGGTGACATTTATTGTTATAAATTTTTCTTTTCTTTTTTTTTGAAATTTTCATGATGGTTTAGATTATAACCATTGTATTTTAACAAATTTTTGCAATCTTATTTATTATTTTTTTACTTGAAAATTTCAGATTTATAACAGTTTTTATTATTTTTTATGCATAGGAGAATGATTTCTATACTACTCTACATTTGTCGCATAAAAAAATAGATTTTGTTTATGTTGCACTGTAATAACAATAATACATTATTTTTTATTTCAATTTCATCATTTAAAATAATTAAATAATTATATTTTTTATATTTATAAAATCGTACGTCATTTAAAATATTTCAATTCAATTTTTCTATCATGGATTTTCATTTAGTTCTTAAAATTTAATTTTCTTTTTGTTTGTCATAACTATACAAAATTGGTCTTCTTATCTAATTAATTAACACATGTGTCATTTTATTAATTTTAAAAAATTAAGCACAGCATATAAAATTCAAAAATAATAATAATATTATAAATTTTAAAAAATAATAATCATTTGTGCATCACACAGGAAAAATACTAACGTGATATCATGTCAACGAGGACGTCTAATGTTATGAACGTAGGGAAATGCAAGAATAATATCTCTAAATAAATCAAAATACAAAACTTCAGATACAAACAAAAGATTGACGAGATGTTGCATTAAATAATGTCACAACATTAAGGTCCATGACAACTTTCGTTTTCTCTTCATATTTTTCTCTCAAATTTTTGCAACATTATTCTGAAAATGCAAATCCCTTTTATTACACTAAAAAAAATTGGTCTATATAAAATTATTAGCGACGATAAATGTCGTCACTAATACTAGACTGTTACTAATAATATATCGTTTCTAATTATTATATGTCATCTCTAATAAAATTTTGTATTGTTGTCACTTAAAAATATTTTTTGTAACAATATAATGTCGTCACAAATTGAGTGTCACTAAAAGTTCGTCCAAAATAAATTAAAAATTATATCAAGTGATAACGTTATCGTCACAAAAAATATCATTAGAAATGACATATAATTATTAGAGACAACATGTTGTCATGTTGTTACTTAAGTCTATTATTAGTGACGACATTTGTCGTCTCTAATGATATTGTCACTAAAGACCATTTTTTATGTTACACTTTTACGTGTTTCACTCCGTATTTCATTATCAAATTTATGATTTTAATAATATTTATTATAAAATAAAAATTAATTATAATATAAATAATCATAGTCAACATTTATGAACTAAAAAAATGAATTAAAAAATTATAAAACATAATTTTGAAAAAATCAACCATAATAATGAATTATTAATTGGAAATCAAAAATTAAATATTAAAAAATAATTATAAACTCTAATTGGGTGGGGTGAACACTAAAAACAATCGTAAAATTAAATTAAATCACAAAAAAAAATGAAGAAAAAAATACTAAAAAAACTCGTAATTTGAAAATGTAACAGAAAATTTCGTGTGCTATTTGTGTCGTTCCACCTACAAGAGAATTAAAGAGCATACTCTCAAACTCTACAAAATCAAGAATATAGCATGCGTACATATATATTAGCTCATATTTAAGGAATATCAAAGACATTTAAAATATATCATATATATATATGTGTGTGTGTGTGTGTGTGTGTGTGAGACAATATATAAAAAATATGGGTGTTTTTATTTAATAAATTATGTTTTTAGCCACTATTTTGAAAAATATTATTTATTGTCATTTTTTAGTGAAAATACTTAATTAGCCTCCATTAAAATTGTGAGATGCACGATTAGGGTAAGCTAGTCGGGTGCACGAATGAGATATGGTCGTGTAACAGTACAAATTAATATTATTAATACATTATTCTATCTATTAATATGTAAGTGAGTATTTTCATATAAATTTAAAGCTAAATATGAGATTTTATTAAACATTTTTTTAGGAAACATTAACCAAAATTAACTAGCTAAATAAACCCTAGATTTTCCGGTTTCCTTTTTTTTCTCAAACGGATTTCGCCGGTTCCTTAGCTCCATAGGTTTCCTCTTATGCTCACCCAATTCCCCGCTTCGTCATATTGTACTCCGTAGTCAAACTATGACTATTAAGACTAAAGTCAAAGATATAGTAAAGGTACAATCCTGTTCAGCGCAAAATTAAAATAATAAAAACAAAAACCCTTATTAATGATGATCACTGCACACAAATTTCCATCCACCATTTCATTGTTTGCATATATATATGTGTATATATATACACACACACACACTATAAATAATCAAATCACAATATCGAACTGATTAGCTCTGCGAAGAAAGTCGGCGCAATTTTGTGTGAATTCAGTCTCCTCTTCGGTTAATTCATTTGGGGTTTGTAATTCTGAGTTTTGCTCTTCGTTCACTTCTGTTTCCCGCTTTGAATTGTGTGCTTAATTTAGTGTTTCGTGTTGATTACGTGATGATATTAGAATTCGATGCTTTCGTGTTGTTGCGCTCTCTCTCTCTATCAACACACACGCAGATGTTGGAATAAGACGAAAAGTTGTTGATGTTATTGTTTTGATTATGGGAATTGCTTTCTTCGCTTTCGAATTTTGGTACTTTGGTGTGCTCTGTCGTTTTCCTTATAGCATAAGCAAGAACATGGTTGGGAGTTTAGGGTTTTGAAGTTATTTACACGTTCCTGTATTTGGATTCGATTGCATGAATTGATGAACTCATGGAATTTGAAAATATCAGTATGATCGTGTAAGTCGAAGTTTTTGGTTATTTGCAGAGGTGATTTTTGCAAATTCGGAGATGGGATTCAATAAAGTGTACAGGACATTGCAGGAAGTTTTCCCTCAGGTAATTTTTGGCGTTTTGATTTTTTTATTTTTTTTGTCGGTGACGGTTGTTGTTGGGTTGTACTTTTAGGACACATGAATTCTTAACTTAATTTGTTATTCTTATAATATTCTGGAAATTGATTGTTAACTTGTTTTATCTGAGAGAATAGATGTGGTTTATGTGGTGACTTGTTCTTCTTGGCAACAGATTGATCCTCGAGCTCTTAGAGCTGTTGCTATTGAGCATAGCAAGGACGTTGATGCGGCTGTTGAGACTGTGCTTGCCGAGGTCATACCTTTCTTTACTATACGAACTAGACCAAAAACCCCTTCGACTGGGAGTGTTTCTGTTGGAGGATCATCAAAAGGTGATAGCTTTATCTGATTATGATGCTAGAATTTGTCTTTTGGACGATTCAATTGATGCTTGCTTGCCTATTGAGTTTTAGCTGTTGAATTCTTACTTATTTGAGTTGCACCTTATTCCTGTGGTTCTATTTATTGATTCCAATGGCTTTTTCAGGTGCTATTTCCAATGCGCAAACTGTGAACTGCACATCTGTGAATGCTGCGGTTGGCTCAACTGATAGCCAGAATGGTTCTATTGCGAATGTTGGATATCAACAGTCTTTTGGTGATGCTAATGATGGGCGTAGTGAACCTTTTTATGATCCACATGATCGACATTGTGAAAGAGTGCGTGCTATGGTTGAATTGGCATTGTCTCGTGGTGAAATGTCTTGTGATGAAGCTGATCAGTTGATAGCTGGGGTAAATGCTCATCAATTTGAAGTGTCAGTAGAATTCAAAACAGATAAAACGCCTACAGAGGGTAAAAATCCAGAAAGCCTTTCAGCTACCAATAAAGACAGTGAGCAGGGGAAGACCTCTGGAGATGGCAATACTTGTGGGGTTGGACCTGCTTCATTTATTGTTCGTGATCTAACAGCAAGCCTTCCTGAAAACAATTCCCCGTTGTTAATACTGAATGACAATTCTGGAAGTGACAAGATGGAATCTACCAGCAACATTGCTGACACTGATGATGATGGCTCCATGTCTCAATCTAGCAAAATTGATATGATTGATGCTCTTGCCAAAATTATAGCTGATGCAAGAGATAATAAGGTATCAATAGCATCAATCTCGGTTGTATTTTGTGTATCTCTATTTCCTCATTAATTTAAAGATTAGATGTATTACCAGCTTCTAAGTGTTATCATTTTAATCTGTGTTGGCAATTGTCCAGACTTTTGCTTGTCAATTTGATCGGATGTCTGATAAAATGTTGCAGAAAACGTTGTTCTCAGCAATGGACTCTGTTATCAGCATGATGAGGGAAGTGCAGCATAAAGAGCAAGCTGCAGAACAAGCCAAAGTGGAGGATGCTATGGGCAGTACAGATATACTGGTTAAGTCTGAAGAACTTAAGCAAATGGTGAAAAAGGCAGAGGAAGCAAATTCCACGGTTGTATTGCTATTTCTGATGTTGTCACATTATTGTAAAATAATCTAAAGCAATTTGTCTGTCAAAATTTTTTTCTTGTGGCTCATAATATTCTCTCTCTCTCTCAGCACGCTGGAGAAGTGTATGGTGAGAAGGCCATCCTAGCATCTGAATTAAGAGAGCTTCAATCTCGTGCACTCTCCTTGTCAGTTGAAAGAGACAAATATCTTGCTGTTCTTGATGAGGTTCTCTTAAGCTTTATTCTCCTTTTAGTGCTAATGCTTCTATTATCTATTCCTTGCATCCAGTACCATTATACATTGTGGATGTAGGTATACTTGCCCAATCCCACTGTATCACGCTCTTATTTGTCACATTGTTATTCTTCATTTGATAATTAGCTTCAATTGTTTGACAAGATGGATTTCCTTTGACATTTTCAAGTTTCTTGTCACTGTCCTTTCTTTTTACTATTTGTTTCACAAACTAGTTGTGAAATCAAAATTTCTTTTTATTTTTCTTTAAAAGAAAGAAAAACTTGAGCTTGAATTACTTTCTTTTATTTTATTCTGTGACTAATCTTACTGGTGTCTTTCTTTTGTAAACATTGGGGCAGCTTGATCATTCTTTTCTGTCATTTATCTTGCAGCATTATGCATTATCTTAGTTGTTGAAGTGTTACAAGTTTAAATTCTTTTCTAGCTAAGGCTTCTTCTTTTACCTCTTTTGACTTTAAATTACGATTGTTGGCTTAATGAAGTTGAAAAGGTTGAACTTTAAATCGAATCAGAGTTGTTTATGTTTTCTCCTGCAGATGCAACAAACTTTGGAGGTGCGATTGACTGAAGCTCAGAATGTAATAAAATCTGCTGAGCAAGAAAAAATGGAAAAGGAAAAGGCTGCAATGGAAGCCCTTGCTGAGCAGGAATTGATCATGGAGAAAGTGTTGCAACAGTCGAAGATCCTTAACCAACAGGCAGAAGATAATGCCAAGGTAGATTTCCTTATCTCTTATTCATTATAGTTAGTGTTTAGCTATTTAGCAAGAGCGCATCTGAGAGTATCGATTTTATTGTTTGATGCTGTGTTTGTCATCCTAGCTCTTTTGCCACCGGAGTTTCTTGTACTGTATTGTTAATTAGCTTGTTTCTATGTTGCAGTTGCGGGAATTTCTTGTGGATCGTGGCCATGTTGTAGATATGTTGCAGTAAGTTTATATGTCCTTATCTGCCAAATTTATATCGGGTTTCTTAACCACCGTTATTTCCTCTGGAAATGCCATATTATTATCCTGCTTTGTTGGATCTTTGAATTCCCCTCACTAGGATACTTGATTTTCGTGATTAGCTCGTGATGATGCAATCTGGGACTGGGACCATGTCTTTCGAGTTTTTGCTTTCGTCTAGATTTACGTGTTCATTATTCAAGCTGATGAGCCTCGTCTTTTTTTTTTCTTGCTTCCTTTTCTCCAGAGGAGAAATCTCTGTTATATGTCAGGATGTGAGGCTGCTGAAGGAAAAATTCGATGAGCACATTCCATTAAGCAAATCACTCTCATCCAGCCAGACCAGCTTCATCTTAGCTTCATCTGGTTCGTCTTCGAAAAGCTTGATTTCCGAGCAAGTGGAAGCACTTCCCGACGAAGGAGCTGATGGTTCACCGGGCACTCAAGAGAAGGAAGGTGCGATTTCTTGTTCGGCTGGGGACTCGTCTATTGTTCAAGTTGCTAGGAATGATCACAAGTCACTCTCAGATGACGAATGGGAAATCTGCGACCATGATGTTCCTTCTTGAATGCAAACCACCAGTACTGATGGCTCAGGTTCCCTCTGATTTTGTTCATTTTACTTCTAGAGATTGTTTTTAAGCTTTGGAATTCTGTGGATTCTAAAACGCCAGGAAATTACGCGAATAAGTTTATTCGTATTTGTTCATATAAATATTATAACGAAAATTTTCTGCTGTCTGTTTTCTAACTTTTTTTTTTCTATAATATGTTGCTTGATCGAGGCTTTATTATGTCACCCTGCAATTTATACATCAATTCTTTTATCAAGGATCCTTGATTCATGTGAGGAAACTTTTGCTATTGAAATCGAGTTGAAAACAAAGACCATAGCCATGTCTACGGGAAATTCTATGACTCGTGAGGACGTAGTGTGTTATGTCACAATAGACCTAATGTGATACACATAGAATTTTCCCCACGTCTATATAAACACACGCCTATGAGGCTGGGCCGGTTCTGAGGTAGGTCAGGTGGGCCGCCACGAAAGGCTTCCATTTTCTTAGGGGTCCCAAAAAAATTGGAAAAAAAAAATTATTAGATAATTCTTTATATATATATATTTGATTCTGGAATCCATTTTAGTGATTAGTTTCGTTGTTTATGTTTTTTTTATGTGAAAATTTATTGAGATTTTGTGTTATATTAATCTCACTTTTATAATTGGACTATTAATCAACTATTCATTTTTTAAACAAAGATCTAATACTATAAATTGAGATGTTGCGTTCAGAACTTATATTCCCCAATTTTGACTTCACCAAAACCCAATTATAAAATATCAAAATAAAACTTGAGATGTTGTCAATTTGAATCATTCTTTTTAATATCATCAATATCTTTCTTTCACGATTATTTAATTAATGAAAGCGTTTGCTACTCACCAAATTCACGAACTGAATTTTCTAAACATTGCTTGAATTTTTACAAGATTTAGAATAATTAAGACAAAGTCAAAGAATCTTAAGATACAGGCGAAAAAAAAAAAACTTATACCCCCTTCTTCTCACTTGCCATAGCCTCCGAAATGTCAGGGCCGTACGGAGATATCACATCAAGAAAAATGAAGAAATAAAGGATAAGTATATACACTTGCAGTTTCTGAAATTGAAGAAGTCACACCAAAAATTGAGAAGAAATCATTTCTTTTCAAATCTCTCCCAAAGCCTTTATTATGTCTCCCTGCAATACAACAAACACATGTTATTGCCTTTAGTTTCAACACATGCAGAGCTCTGTGCAAGTGTGTTTCGGGCAAATTCTATGACGCGTGCACATAGGCGCCCATTATTTAAAAAATTATTATTTTGTGTGAGAGATACATATTACATGCGCACGCGTCATAGAATTTCTCGTGTATTTAGAGAGAGAGAGAGAGACCGCGATGGCCAATGGCGGGGTGGTCGTTCCATAACGTTTGATGACATGTCCATCTCTGTCAAGAAGAAACTTGGTGAAATTCCATTTGATGCTACTCCCATAAAGGCCTCCTGTGTTTGCTTTCAGAAACTTAAAAACTGGTGCTGCTTCTGGGCCGTTCACTTTCACCTTGCATTACACCATTGTAATAGTTTCATCAATACATATATATACATATATGTGTGTGTTACAAAATTGTAAGAACGAAGGATAAATTTTCACTTTTAGTCCATTAGAATAAAGTCAAAGCACTTTTGATCTCATATTTGACTTTTTTGCTCTCAAGGTTTATGTACTTGATATTTTTTGTCCTAAATTTTATTTTATTTTATCTTTTCAATTTTCTTCGTTCCAAAACTACAATTTACCTCATAACTGTTTGTTTTTAATAATGTTGGAACCAAAAAAATCAAAAAATAAAAGTTGGGACCATAAAAGTCAAGAATATTGTATTATGTGCCTTGTAATTGCCTAATATAATATATATGATTGATATGTTGATTTGATCTTTTCAATAAAACATTCAATCATATTTTCTTTCTGTATGCATTTTTCGATCTCAATCTTTATATTTGTTGTCCTACATTTTATTTTCTCAACTTTTGTGGTATCAAATTTTATTTTTGACTTTTTGGTTCCAAAATTAACATCTCCAAACAGTTGTGAGATAAGTTATTTGTTTTTAGACTAAAAAGGTCGAAAAAAAAAATTGGGACCAAAAATGTAGAATAAATAAACTATGGGATCAAAAAAAATCAGATACGGGACCCTTTCTAATGGGAGCAAAAATGAAATTATTCCTAACGATAACGAAAAGACAGCCCCTCATAAAATGATTAAGAATGATGCATCAAACAGAAAAGGCTAAAGCTACATAAAGTGGACTAAAATTTCATAAGAAATGATTGAATCTCACTATGCATGTGATGAAATCATGTGACCATGAAACTCATTTCAAGATTTTTGAATAGTTGAGTTCACAAATCACAATACAAATTCAGATCACCTAAGCCCTGCTGCAAGATCACAATTACATCTCCATGTATGACAAAACAATACTATTAACTAGCTTATCATCCATGCCTCATATTCTCATATTTCTAATTGCATAATGCTATTTCATATTTCATCTACTTCATAAAAACTTCCCATCTCAGAATTCGAAGAAATAAACTGCAAATTATTGGCACATTCGACGTGTCAAGAAGTAAAAAAAAAAAAATTGTGCAATAAAAATGGTGAGAGAGAAAGTGAAGAAATTTGGAGATTGTTTAACCTTGTGAAAGATGGGATACTCAGCGTTAAATCTTGTGCATGCAAATTGCTCTGCTTCTTCGCTCGTTCCAGGCTCCTGCTTCAAGAACTGATTGCATGGGAATGCCAATATCTCAAAACCTAATTCCCACCAAAATAAAAATAAAAAATCTTCATCACAAAGAACATAAAAAAAAAGTTAATATGAAAGTAAAAAAAAAAAAAACAGACCCTTATCCTTGAATTGAGTGTAAAGGTCAGATAACTCTGTGTAATTTGTGTATGTGAAGCCACTGTTTCAACCAACCAAGAATAAACTCATTACACATCCAAGAAAACACAATACATACATCCCTCTACAGAGAGAGAGAGAGAGAGAGAGAGAGAGAGAGAGAGAGAGAGAGAGAGAGATGTTGAAGAAAAGAACCATTTGGAAGCGACATTGACAACAAGCAACACCTTCCCCTTGTAAATATCGAGGCAGACATCTTTACCTCTGCTGTCCTGCTCGACATGATCGAACAAAAAATCTTACGTTTGAAACGTATGAATACGAGATCATCATCAAGATTAATGGGGGGATAGAGAAAGAACCTTGACATTGAACTCGTGGATGGATTTCTCTGGGATTGATGGAGAACTTCCCATTAATTCGGTATTTTCTCTCTCTGGTTTCTGTTACAAATGACATCGTTGAGGCAATACGTCGAAAGGTGTTGGATAAAACGTTGATCTCCGCTTTGCATGCCCTATCATTTTGATTGGTTGTATATGGCATATATATAATGTACGTACGTATAGATATTGTATCTATACACACACACACACACACACATATATATATATATATATTATCAAGAAATTAAATTATCAAATGATCACAAGTCTCACTATAGAACTATGAATTAATCTCAATCATTCAATAGGACAGTCCAGACCGGTAGAATATATATAGAAAAGGTGGTAGTATTATAGTAAATAGTAAGCTCGTCAAAAAAGCAAGCCATGCTTTTTTTTTTAATATGATTTAATTTAATTTAGTTTTTTTATTTAAGACATCATTTTCCTCTCCAATTAGAGTATATTAAAAAAATTAATTATTAGAGTATATTTGGCAGAATTGCGATGAAAATGGACATTTTTCCGTGCACACACCGTGAACTCACGGCCGTAGATCCAGACTATGTCCGACGGTGAATGGGCATCGACAACCACTCAAAACGTCAAAACGACAGGCTCAACATGAGCTTCCAGATGATGTATTCAACTGTTCAATCCATCAATCTAGATGAATCACTGGAATAAAATTAAGGCCATATGCTTTCATCATTTAGAGCCTACTAAGAAACTAGGCAACTTCATTTCTCATCAGCAGAAAACAACCATTAAGAGAAACCCGAGCACAAAATCTGACAACCACCAATTCACTAGCTAAGCTGAGAAACGAAAACAAATTATGAGCAAGATTAGTAAGAAATACTGCAACTCACCAAATTCATATCCAGAGATATTGCACTGTAATCAGCAAGGCACTACCAACAAGGAGAAAATACGAGTATGATACGAAACGGTCAATTCGAGCACAGACGACTAGACACCATATTTGGCATTATAGAGGAAAATTTGAATAATTATGGATTGTAACCTTCAGCTAGAATCATTCTGATCGGCTGAGGAAGTCGAACGACTCAACATGTACAGGGTTACCCATGATATTTTTTACAATAACCACCACCTAAATGAGAACAAAGAGAATGGGGCAGAAAAATACAAATCATTCTCTAGATGTTGAAGGCAAATCCTATATTGTTTCTCAGAGCAAAATCTTACAGATTTGACATAGATAAATCTCAAGTTAGAAGCCTAGAGATAAATATTACATCTCCCACCTACCAAACAGCCTCTCATTCTTTGTTCACAAGGCAGCCACAGACAGATTGACAACATATATATGTACAACCGACAGAGGAGCACAACATTTTTTCGTTGAGGGGCAAACCAGTATTAACCTCCTTGAGTCCCATAGGAGTTACCTCTCCGTTGAAATATCAAGCTGACCATATAGATGGAAAAGTCAGAAAGTGATAGTACACAGAATAACATTTGTTGAATTAATAGATCGTATGTCAAATTACCGGTTTGATGAAGCTGATGCAAACACGTTATCTAGGTTTCCAAAAGTTAGGACCTGAAAAACAAAGAGGGGGTAAAAATATGTAGCAGCTAAGTAATTCAAGCCACAATTCTGCAGTGCCGTTTTTTCTTATGCAAGTTAGCTCATGATCGGGGAGGGGGGAGTCTGAGCATAATCTACATCTGCCATGGTGAATACACACATCATTGCATTACAACAGAAAATAAGCATAAGTTTAGAGATAATGAACTTCCTGTGCAAACAGTATGTATCTAAATTTCAGGTTAAACTTGAGTTGACGGTTGAGAAACAAGCATCCAAAATTCAAAATAAGGTGTCCAATATTATGATATTCATCACATCTTGTCACGTGTGCTACAGCCTACAAGTACCATTTCTCTTAAGAATTTATCAATATCCACATGCCAAGGTACGTTCAATCCTTTCAACATGCCAGATTAGTTTGATCATTCAGCTTTCCTCAAGAAACTAGGTCTGAATTAGGCGGTTGCGTACATATTGATGTTGCGGTATTTCGACAAATCTTTTATACGCCATAGTTGAAACAAACACAACCAAGAAATGAACTGTATAGATTTTCATGAATTCATAAATTGTACATGATTGTTAAGATTCAAAATCCATTTTCCACAACTTAGTTTGAAGTTATGGAACTATCAGCCAGAACGGAACACATTTCCTACAGGCAAGGTGTTGCTGTAACAACCCAGCCATCAGCTTTTTCTTACAATAGTTCCCAATCAATTGACTTTTATAGAGCTTCAGCAGAAGCTATAGACACTGCATGTTAATGTAGAGGACAAAAATGTAGGAATCAAGTAAACTTCACCAAATAAGGCTCAAGATCAATTACAAGATGGCAAACACGTCAAACATATTTTGCACCAGATCTGAAGGAAGGTAATGCAGATGTAGGACAATTACTTTTTCCATAAGATACAGAGATAGATTGCAGACCTTTATTCGCCACTGGAATAGGACCTTCAGAAGGTGGTCCGTAAGGATTAAATTGTCTGTGGTTCATAGACCGGGGAGGGTAATTCCACCTATTGTTAGAAACAGCTGTCTCGCGGACTGGGCCAGGGTATGGCATATGTGCATGAGCCATTCTAGAATCATCATAATGGTATGGACCTGAGAAAAGATTGATATACTGCTTATTGACGAAATCCAAACATAAAATGAATGAAATCATGCCTAAACTGAAGTAAATAGGGGATGCTTTAGTCACCAGAGACAGATGGCAAACGTGGCCTCCAGTGCTCTCCAATATTATCCCGTTGACCAAACTTATATCTGTCTCGATCCCTGTAAAAGTTTCCATTTTCCGTGCTACGCGATGGGAATCTGTTGGGATGAGAAGGGGGTGGAATATCCCTCCGTGATTGGATTCGTTGCTCTTGGACATATGAGAACTGATCTGATGGAGCAGGGTGTGGTGGGGGCAGATGAAAACCCTTGCTGAAAGCCCCATCCATTGGCTGGAAGCCATTTGACGATCGACCAGAGAAATGGGAGGCACGCTGATCGCTGAAAGAACGATTATTACTGCAGTAAGACATCTGTCTTGGCAACTGAGCTTCAGAGTCTTTGCCATCGTGATGACGATGATGCCCCGTGTCCAAGGTTCTTGGCTTGGTTCTTGGCGAAGGAGACCGTCTCACAGTGGGTTCCTGAACATTGAAATTATAATTATGAATCAAATCATCAATAAGGACAAAAGAAAGATTCACAACAGGGGCAATTATCAAAGATTATGGATACCAAAGAACAGGGCAGAAAGAAACCTGAGAATTTGAATGAGAAAATTTTGAAGCAGAATCAAACACGGCGGGTGGAAAGCCTGATAGCGGAAGAGGATGCGCTGGAGGCGGAGGTGGTGGTGGTGGTGGCGGTGGAAGGGGAGAATGAGGTGGGGGTGGAGCAGACCCCGGAAAATGTGCAGATATCAGATGGGTATCGTTGCTTTGTTGAGCAGCAAATGGTGCTCCATAATGGCTATCAGACTGATTATGTTGCAATTGTGTGCATTCAGTTCCGGCAATATTACTGACAGAAGTAGCTTCAACGTCACAGCTCGGAGCCACATCTTCCATTTCAAGCTCACCATCAACATCTTCCAAGATATGGCTACGCTTCTCAACTGTAGCAGTCACAGTCGGTTCTCCATCAACATGCACATCTTCCATATTATGCTCTGGAGTAACAGCCTCAAAGTTCTCTCCATCAGAATCACTTACTATGTCATCATCCCTCAACATAGGAGGCATCCGAAAACCAGGAAGCTGGATGCTTGAATTGCTAAATTAATAAAATTAAATTTGTTAGTCACAGTATAAAAAACATGTGTATACATAAAGAAATATGGAGAGTACAATAGCTAGTCCTTAAGTCCAATTGCTGCAACATAAGCTGTATTACCTTCCATACTCATCAACCAACATGCCTTCCATTTCTCTGATGGGATCATCAAAAGGCCTCTCAAATTTACAAGATCTCCGAGAGCCACCATTAACATGCGAACGATAAAGGGCTTCAAGTTCTCGAATATGGTGACGAATTAAGGTCTCTGGAAGAATCTTCCTCTCTAGCCAAACTTTCAAAACCTAACCAGCACACAGTAAATAGAACATAACCAACAAGTTAGTGCAAAATATGCAATTAATACGAGGAACAAAAAAGAATATGTAGAAGAGAGGCTTAACTCACTTTTAAACACTGCCTATGATTCTCATAAAAACCAGTACCAGCAGGGGCAGCAGCCAACAGTAAACGTGGCAAGACTGCCTGGATTGCTGAGGGATATACACCAGCATCACCTGAACAGGTAAAACATATAAGTCAACCTAGAAAAATCAAGAATCCAGTACAATGTAGAAACTATGTGATAACAGGGGTATAATATGCAAACACAGTGACCAAGGAAAACACAAGCTACCTTTCATGCCTCCAGAGCACTGAGTGATTGAGTCAACAAGGAAAAAAAAGTCAACCTTTTTGTGTGGACTTGATTCACTTTCCAAATTATGGGCCAGTAATTCAACCACCTAAGGAAATGAAATATTAGCATATTGAAGAGGTAATGCAGAGAGGAGAAAGGGGAAAAAGAAGAAAAAATAAATAAACTAAAGGAAGAACTGATATGAATTTAACTACAGCCAGTAGAAATAGATCTTGCATGCTCATTCTTTGGCATCAAAATCAAGGAAAAAGTTGTTATAATGAACTAACATAAATGCCCATGCATAGATGTTTCAAGTCAGAGAAGTTGCATACAATTTAGACATCCTCATCTCCACAAATGTTCTATAAAATGCAGGGCTGAAGGAGGCTAGGGCCAATACCGAACAGAATCTAAAATCCCATGCAAGAGTTTCCAGGTATTTTAATCAGTAGCCATGAAGTTCTGACACACAAAAGTTAAACAGAGAGTTCCAAAAACTATGACCACAACTGTCCATGAGAGCCAACTTCTATTTTCCAAGCAAAGCATAACACCCTCTATCAGTGATTTGTGAGCATATCAGAAATTATAAAAACATGATGAGATACTGGTTCTTTTGCAACTCTTGAACCAAAATAATCTTTGCATTACACTAGAGAAAAAAGATACCTTCGTTGCAAAACCGAGTTTTGCACAGTCAATAGCAATCCGTGTTGCTCGACCAATGCTCTCCTTTGTCCTTGTCAATGATCTGATAACATTTTCAAGTGATGACAAGAGCTCCATCTTACTGCTTGACTTGCCCGCAAGTTTAGCTTTTTCAAGATGTAATTGACCATTACTGCAAGAGCTTTTCTTTTCAACATAACTATCTGATGACGAAATGTAGCATATGGAAGAACTGGGAGGAGATGATTTCGTAACAGATTCCGGCCGATCAGTTGCATGTGATGGAGACTGAGCAACTAAGACAACTTCGTCTTCTAGATGACCACTATTTAAAACTTTCACAGGACTAGCTGAGGGCACAACAGTAGAATCTGTGCATGCTAGTCTATCTTCTCTGATAAATTCAGACCTAGAAATACATCAAGCCCAAAGAGAGTTATGGCTACACAGTTCAAATCAGGCAAGGAAAAAAGACAAAATAAAGTACATTATAATT
The DNA here is from genome assembly GCA_026008535.1 of Perilla frutescens. Classification (NCBI taxonomy): domain Eukaryota; kingdom Viridiplantae; phylum Streptophyta; class Magnoliopsida; order Lamiales; family Lamiaceae; genus Perilla; species Perilla frutescens. Next base: position 46,356,071 of record BRKX01000018.1, read on the forward strand.
ATATTTTACCTCTGACCGTCTTGGTTCTCGGATAAAGGAAGGTGCATTTTCTTTTGTAGCTCGTCACCACCATCTGCACGGTCAATATTTTTACATTTATCAATATCAAATGAATCACCAGTGATCTCTTCCACCAAGAGAGAATCTGAGTTCATCGGGGACATGTTGGCATCAGTTTTGTTAGCAGTATCCTTCAACACTAAAGGTTTGATCTTGCAGCCATTAGGAGACAAAATCAAGCATGGCCTGTTGCAGTCTAAATGAGACGCATCTTCAGGAATGGCTGGTACATCCGGATTTAGAGGTTGATGCACAGAATCAGGGCGCTCATTTAAGGGAGACAATTTCAGGCGTTTGCTCTCAACACCTTCTGCATGTTCAACTGAATCCTTGCATAACTCTGAATATGAGCTACCAATGCCAGAACTTCTACAACAATCTAATGCCATTTCAACAGTTTCTCCATGTTTTTCTGGGACTTCCATGTTTAACCCAAAACAGGAGACAGAAGCACTTGATAGAGAAACACCAATGCTAAGATCCCCAGCTGATCCTGCTCCTAATTCAATTACAGTTTTTTCTTCAGAGGACAGCTCAGAGCATTTCACAGAAGAACAGCTCTCATGAGGAGTATTCCCCTTCGGTGAACAACTAGAAGCTCTTTGACTAAGCTCAGCTTCATTAGCAGACATTGCCTCCAAGGCACGATGTAGACGCTTCGACGGAGGTAAAGCAGCTTCCCCATCCACAAAATTTTTTCTAGTTTCCCAATACTGAGGCTTTCTATCAGGACTGCCATGAAAGGAAGGTGAAATATCTGAATCTCCTTTGATGAGAATAGCTTCCCCATCAGGAGGAACATGCACCGTAGTATTCAAGGGCACATAAGACTGTATAGAAGTTTCAAGAACTTCCATAGTTTTTTCTTCGTCATGAGCTGATTTGATTTCTTCAACCCTGACAGGTGACGATTTGCCCAAACGGACTCTAGCTCTTTTGCTCAACGGTAGATGCTCATCACTCTCTTCTTTAGGACATCTTTCGGTCACTTTCAAATTATTACTAGGTGAGATGCAGTCAGTCTTGAGAACTTCAGTCTCTGATACAACCTCATCCAGTTTAACCACCAGAGCACTTCTATGTCGTTTTCGATTAGGCTTCCTTTTCTTCTTGATGATGTTAGCATTAGTGTGGAAGTCAAGCCTGTCGCTCAACTCTGTTTCTTCTTCGTTCTTTTCGGAAAAAGGCTCCTCCTCTAGTGGTTTACAACCTGAGTCTACAGAGCTGCCATCGTTGAGACTATCCGAATCGGAGTCCGCCGTCATAATCTCAGAATCATTCTCATCAACACTACCATTTGACAGAAAATGAGGTGAGTCGACAATGTTCCCCTCAGAATCATCTGGTGATTTAATAATCCTTCTACTTCTTCTCAGTGATCTATCCTGCGCATTAGCACACAACCGCCTAGAGCTCCTATGGTTACTGGTGGGAGGCAACATTAGCTTCTGCAGTCTACCCACATCAACCCTTGAAGAACTTCTCAATTTTCTAGCAGATATCCTCCTCTGCTGACCAATATTTCGTGATTGAACAGCATCAGTTTTGCTTCTTGTTGAATACACATGTATTTCGGTAAACCCAGAATTTGAATGTGCCTCCTCCAGTTGCAACCCCTCTTCATGCAGAGCATCTTCGGCTGCTGCAGCTACAGCAGCTTCAGTTAACGAGTTCAAATCATCAGTGGCTCCACCAGAAAGTTGTTTAAGTGTAATCACAGCAGCTTCATCATTCACAGATCGAGTCCAGGACTCATCTGAGTTGTTTTCATTGGTGGTAACAGTTTCCTCAGTGAGATTATCACTCGTAACCTGCTCCTGTTTCTTCAGCTTCTCAAAGCAATCAATTATCTCCCTTAATGCACGAGTAAAATCAGAACCTTTTCCATGGCGTTTACCTAAGAGAGAGACTTTTTTCTCTTCCGTGAACTCTTCAATATCAGCATGACTACAGAAAGCACTGTACAAGAGAACAAATCTTTTTAGAATTTAGAAACCAAGACTGTGGTGATCATCTTTTTTCAATTGGATTATCAATTACAAGGATACACTTTTTAACATGTAAACATACAAAAGTGTTTACATAATGATGCAACCCAAGCATGAGAACAATATAATTTGAGCACAGCTGTATATTCAAGAAAATGGAATGTCCAGGCAGAAGGTTTGTAACATTTATCCAAAGTGTGATGGAGATGAAAATTTAGTTGATTGATTAATTCAAGTTTTTACTTTTTATATATAATTTTTAGTTGTTTCCTTAATCTTCCTTCATAACTAGATAGTATTTGAATCTTAGCAGGAGTTTATTTTCCGCTGGTTCATTGGAAATATCCTGTAAACGAAATTCATGGCATTGATTCACAAGAAAGCTGGCAACAAGCAATATGGTCACCTATTCATATTAGGTAGAGCAAAAGGAATTCTAGTCCAACTAAATAAGTAATCTTAGGAATCAAAGAATTAAATATTCTAATTCTAATAAATTATTAACAAGAATCTCCTAATCTAAATAGAACACTAAAACTAACTTCCAAGTAAATTGGCATCACATATGCCATAGATGGGATTGCCTCGGATGATTAAAATATTGGCCAGGAAACAAGAATAAGATCTTTCAATGCTATAAACTAGAGCAAGATATAGCAGTAACATAATTGACTTAACATGAGCAGTTAACGAGGATAACGCTCATGATATTATCGGTGAAAACGAAAATTTCAGACAAAAAGCAACCCAGGTTAAACTTTGGTTTTAGCATCTAAAGCATAAACTGGGTGGGGGTAGGGGGGAGGGGGGGGGGGGAGAACTTACATTTGTTGAGTCCCAAAAAAGTAGACAAGTACTTTCTTCAAATCAGCAGGGTAACCCCACTTCTGTGGCTCGCTCACCTGCCATGGAAAAAATGAAAAAACAGTAGTCAGAACAGCCACTTTAAGAAGGTCAAAAGAGCAGTCTTGAAAAAGGCCATATAGCCTGGAATAATCAATATATTGCTATTCTATAACTCTAAAGAAATGTCCACTCTCCATCTAACTAATGTCTACAAATGCTTATAAACCCACCAATACTTCAACCAATCAAATCTACAACCATAAAAGTCTACTCTACAATGCCACATCACTAATGTTGTCAAATGCCCAAACCAACAATTAGGTGTTCACTATTAATTCTCAGAAAAAATAATTTTACCCCTAAAGAAGGAAGAAAGGTGATGTGAATGCCTAAAATCACAAAACTTGACTTGTTTTTGCGTAGTTCATTCGGTTAAAGCGTACTCAACCAAATCAGAATACTCAGTCAAAACTCAATTCAGTTAACACCAAATTTTATTTCATTTTGCAGCTTAAGCAAATGCTTAATTGAGATTTTTATTTTTTTAAATGAAAAATACCAGATTTTGCTTCTATTTTTGCGACATTACAAACAAACTTTTCCAGTCTAGCTCGCTTCAAACAAGTACTTGGAACATTGTGGAGCTTAATGAGTATTCATGAAAAATATGCGTCTTACCACATCCAAACACATTTTCCTACTTTCTGCAAACTTAATTCATGTAGAAGGGCTAAGTTCCCTCCAAAGCAAAGACAATAAGATAAACTCTAACACCACTCTACATATGCACTGATCTTAGAACACTGAGTAAGAATCTTTCTAGCAACACGTTTTCAAAATGTGCTGGAACTTTAGGTGCAGTGTTATTTACTCAACTAAGGAATAGGTATATCTTTTGCATACTCAACTAATGACTAGGTATATATTTACAGCTCATCCCACCGCAGAAACTCTAGCATCATACAATATCTGATGTACAATCCAGAGGCATAAAAATAACAAAAAAGAACAGTCACCAACTCACCATAAGCAGTTACCTTCATCTAAATTACCTCACACTTATTTTAAAATTAGCTCAACACTCGATAGATAAATTTACTTGCAAGACAGAGATCAAAATATAAAAGAAAAACACGCAAATGGCTACAGGAAATGCACCTTCTTTAGCAAGTTTCACCGGAAACGATGCATTCTATTTAACAAAGACAATCTAGAATCTAGATGCATGAGACCATTCTCTAGATGAGGCATCTACATAGTGGAATGAATGGGGAAAGAAGCTGCCACACCACCAAGGAATGCCTAAAATCTACATGGCTATCTATAAGAGAAAGAGTTACCCAAGAATCTAGTTTACATTTACCTAAGATATACCACAAATACCAACCCGGCGCACTCAAGGCACAAAGGCCCCCATGTCACCTGAGGCGCAAGGCGCAACAAATGCGCCCGTTTCACTGACATGGGGTGCAACATTCTGAAAACATTTTCTATATGAACATCAAAATCTGGTTGATTGAAGGGATATAAGTTGTAGCTATCAAAGATAAGCCCTTCAAATGCATCATGAGGTATTAACATCTAGAAGTTGAACGGCCAGTTTTTTCTTTTGAATCCAAAGGAAAAAAGTGCTGCTGGAAAAAAGAAGAAATGTGATAGTAAAAGCTGATTAGGCATAGATTCTTAACCTAGATGGGCTCTACCAATAGATTTTTGACAAGCCCATGAAAAAGCAGTTATTATCACTTATCAGTATTTATCTTAAACCTAAAAGCCGGTCATTAATTATCCCAAAACCTGAAAGCCCAATATTATTTCAATTAAGAAGCAGAAAAGCACAAGCAAAGTGCAGAACCTCAGCAGCACTTTGCCTGGTTCACCTGGACAACCAGATGAGCCCTTTGATAACACTGAACCAATCAATCTCCCTCAGGAAGAATCTATCTACAATGACTTCCACTTCCAAATAACAGTTTTTATCCCCAAGGTTCATGGAAGACTACATACATAAAGGCATAGCTATACTCATTCACAGAAACCAAGTAACCAACAAAATAACAATTGCAATGATGTTCATTGGGAGCGCAATACTAGTCCAATTGAACTCAACTTGAAAAGCACCCAAATACACAGCTTCAAGAATCAATAGGCAAAAAACACAAAATCCAACCCAAAACCACAGCCTCACCCAGATCCGAAGTTACCAAACTATGAACAAGTAAACAAGCATGCAATAAGAAACCCTAACTCTCCCCGCAAAACAAAGGAAAATAGCCAATAAAAGAAACTAATAGACATACGGTGGCAGGCCAGGCCGGAAAGCCCTTGACTTTGGCGAGCACGAGATCGCCGACTTCCCACTTCCGCCGCGCCGCCGCTGTCGCCGCTCTACTGCCACCTTTTCTCCGGCTCGGAGCCATAGGGACTACTACTTACTCAACCTACCTACACCCCAAGCATTGGAAAATCAAATCAAGCAAACCATTACACGAAAGAACCCTAATTTCCCCAAATTCTCAGCAGAAAACACCATCCCCAGCAAAAGACACCCGATTACGCAAGCTGCACACGAGTTCAATCACGTGGGCACAAAACCCTAACCCCTAATTCACAATCGAATTTGAATGGGGGAGGGGGAAAAGTGGAGAAGAACGGTAGAGGTGAGTAAGAAGAAGGGTTGAGCAGAAATGGGGAAAATCAGAGAGTTTGGTTAGCTTCTGGAAGCGAGGGGGCGGTGATAATTGCTAAACGGCGCGGGTGGGGTGTAGGATAGGAGGCGAGGACATTAGTGCGACAGCGGGCACGTGGCCCGCACATTTTGTCCGGATGGCCCGTTTCGATAGTGGGCCGTGATATGGGCCTACGGTACTTATATTTGATCCCGTAAATGCTACACCTGATGAAATATAGGTACCTCGTTCTTATTATTAATCTGCGTACAATATTGATATCATGAATTGCATTTGGTGTATTTTAGAGAGTCGGGTTGAAAAGATTGAGAAAGCCTAGTTGTGGTTGGGGCGTTTCGAGAGTGGGCTGCGATATGGGCCTATAGAACTTATATTTGGTCCGTAAATGCTACAACTGATGAAATATGGCTATACCTTATTTTTATTATTAATCTACGTAGAATAATGATATCATAAATTGTATTTGGTGTGTTTTGGAGAGTCGGGTTGAAAAGGTTCGGAAAGTCTAGTTGTAGTTGGCTCGCTTCGAGAGTGGGTTGTTATATGTGCCTACAATACTAATATTTTAGTCCTGTAAATGTTACACCAGATGAAATATAGGTATCTCATTTTTATTATTAATCTACGTAGAATAATGATATCATAAATTATATTTGGTGTATTTTGGATAGTCGGGTTGAAAAGGTTCGGAAAGCCTAGTTGCAGTGGCCCGTTTCGAGAGTGGGTCAGTATATATGCCTACAGTACTTATATTTGATCTCGTAAATATTACACCTGATCAAATATAGCCACCTCATTTTATATTATTATTCTGCGTGTAGTGATATCATAAATTGTATTTGGTATATTTTAAAGAGCCCGTTGAAAAAGTTTGGAAAGTCTAATATTGGTTGACCAAGTTCGTGCAATTGATTAGTGGTTCTAAACCTAACTTAGTGCTAAGCTTGAAGGATTTTAAATATTTGTATATCACTATCAAAAGTATTGAAAATAATCTACATAAAAATGATGTGCATACTATAATTTAAGGCGATGAAATTAGTTTTTCGGATTCTCTTTCAATGGGTATTCGAGAACAAGATTGGACTCACAAAGACATGATTATAGTCATTCAAATCCCTAATCAGGAGTAAAATGTCCAAAATGCCCTCGTATGAAACCCTATCACTAGAGGTGTCAAACTTAGTCCAATAGCCTATTCATTTTTATGGTGTCAAATTGAGCTGCAAAATTAACAACTTAACAAAAAATTGACTAATGGGTTATCCTAGTCGCTTTCGATTTTAAAACTCTACATATAAATACTAGATTAATCCATCATTTATATCCCAATCTATTTTTATTTTTTCAAATTCATCATATGCTAAAACTTGTATCAATTAAATATCTAAAATATTAAAAAAAAAAAAAAACTAATCAACTCTATCATTGAATACATTTTCCAGCAAAAATCAAATCTAAAAAAGAATTTAAAAAATTAGAATAAAAATATAATCTCATAGATGATCAATTTGACTACAACACAATAAGAAAATCCAATTATTTAGCCGATATATTATGCAAGTTTTTGCCTAAAAATGTATTAGGAAAAAGATTTGATTAGTTTTTTATATAATTTATGTATTTAATTGATAAAATTAATTTGGGATAAGTATGAGAAATCTACGGTGAAAAGGATAATAATTTGCTCATACAACAAGATCATCACTTTGATGTGCCCTTGAGAACAAGGTACTAAGCTACAATTATAAAGAAAAATTTTATAAGAAATAAAACACACACACACACACACAAAATATCTAGGCTACAATTCTATGCACAACTTGTACAAAAAGATGAACCACAAGCAAAAAAGTACCATAATCTCTTGAGCTCAATTACAAACACAGTTTGCTTACTGTCTCATACATTCATTCATATATGGGAGCAATACACAAATTACAAACAAATATAAGACCCTATAAAGACCCATCTTTAGATCACAAGGAAGGCAGAAGGGATATAAGAGATTAGAACAACATTTACAGCTGCATCAAACTAGACGCAAATGCCGCAGCAGGAAAAATGATCCTATTTAACCCTAAAGAAGAAGCTATGCTAATTTCTTTCTCATCTCAGCTATTGGAAGCTACCGGTCACTAGCAACTTACGCTATAGTCTTTGCTTCACGCGTCTGCCATTGATATCACTTCCGTCCAGGATGCCTTCAATTCCTAGCTTGCCCACGGCTATAGAGTGTTCGTTGATCCTCGCAACATATTCCAACAATTCAGTTAGAACCTGAGGACAGCTTTCTTTCAAGTATTCAAACCCATCCGTCTGCATTACAGCTGCATTGAAGGAACTTCAACCCATTAGTTGCAACAAATAGAATATCCAAACTCATCAAAAACAAGTTGGAACTTTGGAACCTTCAAAATATTATATTAATAGTATCACATGACAGCCGTAATTTAAATATCTTGATAAATGACTTCATGCATTTAAGGGATTTGACCACCAAGCAAGATGTGGCATATCATATCCAGTCTCCATTGCTTCGAAGACCATTTACTTTTGGAAGGTCAAAAAGGCCATTTGGGTGAATAAGGAAGTGAAACCTGAAGGTTTTCCTGTTAAGTTCTAATGAAGAGGAGCATTTGCATTTCTTTTTAATTTTTTTCATCCATAAAAGCAGAGGTGACAGAATGACGGGATGATCAGAGGTTTGTGAGATTAGTAAACAGATGCAATGTGTTGACAAACTACTGGGCTTAACTTTTTCCTTGAAACTACATACTACATAGTGATCAATGATTATAAAACTCCACCAGCAATCATCGATAAGTTCCTATCAGTGAAGAGGAATAATTATTTTCCTTTCCTACAAATGTTAACAGTGTAACCACACATATAGGATATTAATAAGTCTGAAGTCCTATATGTCATGCTCGGGATAATTCATAGCTCAAAATGTATCACAATTAGAGAAAATCGTAGCACAGCAATAAAGTAAAGCACTTAAAATTGAAACCAAAATTCAAGATGAAGACCTATCACCAATAATCGATACAATTATATTTATAGCAATCCTCTTGTATTAGATCGTCTAGAAAACTAGCATACACCCACAAGCCTACTTAATTCCTCAGTCCACACAAATGAGTACGAAATAAGCATTTTTACTGAAGTATAGATCTAAAAGCAGATGTATTAGAAATAAATATACCTCTAAGATTTTCGGGCAATGCCACAAATTTCAGACAGACGGCTTTTAGCTGGAAACAGTGATGCTGCTCTGCCAGTGCCAACGTTGTTGCAACAGTATTAATAGCAATGTCCTCACAGAGGTTAGCCTCGCAGACCAACCTGAGCCTATCTAAACCATACCGGTCAGAAGCAGCAAGCAGGTGCTGAGACATCGAGGTTGAAGCCCATTTCGAGTTCATTCCAGTAAGCTCTTCCATATCAGGTAGCTTATCCCAGTATATGAAATGAAGCAATGCCTGCAAGTTAAAAAAACATAAGTGATTAAAATAGGCAAAATTAACCATATGGATAGGAAATGGAATCACCCAGCTCAAATGCTAATTAATTAGGCTCATTCGTAAGAGCAGGCAGAAAAAATAAGTAGTAGATGGCAAAAGAATCATATCTTTATCAAACATATGTCACATACAAAGACCAAAAAAGAGAAGCCAAGGAAATGATTTTCTGATTATAGGGACTTGCACACAAAAATCTATTTAAGAAATTGCAAATAGAAGAGCTTCATAGGTGGATAGAGAAAGATATGTTACAAGTTCTACACATGTACAAAGTTAGCAGCCATAAAACAGCACATTGAAACTCCATATCAGTGCCACATTTCCTTCTTACTCAATCAAATGTACATATAGTTTCTAAACTGCAGTTATTAAGGAACTTGAACAAACTAATAACCAGTATGAACAATAACAAAAGCATGCATGAATTTGTCCTAGTACTTGGGAGGAAGTGCAAAGCAGAATTGTGCCACCTCAAAACAAGATTTCAAGTAAACTGAACTACCTCAAATCAAGTTGAATATTATATTGCCTTATCAAAAATGTCAAGACAAATTAAATTTTCAACCAAAAATAAACAAATAGACAAATGTAATTAATAGCTATAATGCACTAAATATGAAGTAGACGAACATATGGAAACACATTAACACAAAATAAAAATGAAAAAAATTGATAGTTGCTGGGTGGAAGCGGAGTTTCAAACTACCTTAAAAACTGGTATCTCCATGTCCTCAACTTTTATACACCTTGTGTTCTGATCTTTCATTGGACCATATAACTGAGCCCTGAATACTGGAGACCGAGCTGCAAGTACCAATTTGTGAGAAGAAAAAGTTTCTCCGTCAACTTCAAATTGTACATCAGTTCCCGTTCCACTTTCAAGCAGCTTTCCAAAATGCTGACCAAGGTTTGATGGGGGTAATGGTATAGAGTAGACCTTAGGTCCCTCTGTGTGAGACTTGACAACACCAACACAGCAACGAACTTGAAGGCAATCATCTTTCAGGTAGTCAGAAGCTTCCAGAGCAGTTCTTTTGAAAAAACGCTTGTATCCCCTGCAGCCAAAATTAGCCATTTATGTTATGCCGGCCATTTCCATATAAACACTGTGGGATTCTAGGACATGAAAGATTAAGTGTTCCTGTGTACTTTATATAGAATATATAAGAGAAAATACACGGGTTAAAGGGAGTTTACTTCAGCTTCGCATAAGATACTTCACTATGCTTGCCTAAGAGAAAATCAAATCAGAAAACTTATGACTATTCTCCAGGGATTCCCCATAGCTGTTGGTAACAGCTTGAGCAAAGTAAACACCCAATAGAATAGAGCAAAAAAACTATGCTAAATGGAACCAACAACGGAATGAAACCAACAAAGGAAGTATAGGTGACTATTTTATCTTCACTAAGACAGACAAGGGAGATAATTAAGCAAAGAACAACGAAGGTGTGGGCTATGAAGCTCAAATACCCCAAAACTTTGCATCTCTCAACCATTTTCAACCATAATTCAGACAGAACCAAACACCAAGCAATTGTATCTGTGATAATATTATGCTCATAAATCATACATGCTAAAAACTACATATAATTCTTCTCCTCAATTTAAATTAAAACAGACTCTTGAATCTTAAGGCATCATCTCATAGCATGCGGAAGTTGCACGATGAAGATTAATATTTCAGTAAAATCTTTTCAGAAAAACCTTCACATGTTGCTGCCTGTCCCACATCAGCATTTTAAAATAAAATCCCCACCATATCATAACATCATCATCTAGGTATAAACAAAGAAGTCATGTTCAACACCCATTGGCAATGCCATTATAGCAGGCATTAGTAAACAAAATTAAAACCCGCAGAAAAGGCTGCGGCCAGAAAAAAGGAACAGCAATTGTACTGAAATGTATAGCATTCTTATCCTACTAGACTTCATCGACTTAATTTTTATCCTATCTAAAAACACAAAACAGACAAATAACATCAATATCAATAAAACAGCTGAACTTCATAGACTGTACAAAATGATTAAAGCAGTGCAAAAAACTACATATAAAATAAATTAAAAAACCCTCAACGCGATAAGTCACCAACACATGAAAGAAAACCCACCACATGCTGCCTCGATATTTAAGGGTATAAGGCCCAGTCTCCAACGCCCTTCCAAAATGGCTATGAACCTTGTGTCTCTCTCTCCCACTCTGATCCAAAAGTGTAAGCTCAAAAAGCGCCCTCACATCCGTCCCCTCACTCGCTAACGCGATAAAAATCGACACGTAGTTGGAATTATCCTCCATGCTCTTCCCATCAGGGTAGAAATAAATCGCCCAAGCGTACCCGCCAACCATAAACGTATCCGACGCTATGTACTTCCCAATCCCGATTCCCTTCGACAGCGAGTACCCCGTGATCTTGAACTCGTGGGACCCGTTAACGGTCTCCGTTCTTGACGTCGACGTCGTCAGCGCCGGCTCCGACGATGAAGACGGTTTCGACATCTCCCTATTAACCCTGCCCATTCCGACCGCACGGGCTTGAATTTCCTCAAGAACAACAAATATAATCGGAGAATTGTGAGGAATTAGGCAATCTGGGGAATCGAGGGGAGATCTGGGCGAAATTCAAGCGGATTTAAACAGCGTTTGGACTGAATTGATGGAAATGGATAAGGGTTTTTGAAAGGGCCACGATTGCGAGAGAATCTAGCGTTTTTTTCGTTTGAATTGAATTGGAATTTGACTATACGGAAAGGTCGGATAAAATTCTAGGGTTTAGGGGAGAAATGAGGAGTGACGACTGGAGGGGAGCTCTCTATTTAGAGAGAGAGAGAGAGTATGTGTGTGTGTGTGTTTCTAGAGAGAGAAAATCTAGCAGACAGGAGACATTTCTTCGTACCTTTATATACCTGCGCTGTCGAAAGAAAATGATTAAAACTGAGAAATGCTAACGTGCACGACTGTGAAACAGTAGTCCGAATTGTCCAGCTGGCGCAAGCTGATTCGTGGGATTTGCTGACCTTTTGCTTTAAACTTCACTTTTATTTTATTTTGTATATTCTCTTTAAAGCTTTTTTCAAATAAATATTTTGTTAATTCATAGTAAGAAAACTTGGATATCAGGTTTAAATTTAAATATGTTGACCTAATGTTCCGACCCAAAATCGTATTAAATTGATCGTTCCTTCTTCCCAATAACGATCGTTAAATTTATTTCATGATATGAATATTGAAGAAAATTTTAGTGTTTATCATTTATTTCAGAGTTTTAAAGTCAAATCAAATTTTATAGTTCGAGTGCAAATTAAAGTTCAAGCAAATGTCAGAAATACAACATGTATTGTTATGTGATATTCATTTATTCTTATTATGCATTTTGTATATGGGAATTAAATATTCGACCAACGGGTAGTAGGAAAAGTTATTCAACCTACAGAGTGAATGTTCGGTTGACGGGTTGTAGGAAAATGATACTTAATGCTATGTATTTATTGTTCATAATATGCATAATCCGAATAAAAGCAAATATCATTGAGTTAATAACACTCATCTAAAGTTATTATATTTCCGGATTTATGAAGCTCGGACAATGATGTGGAGACGGGATGGGGCATCACACCTAATGTGTATTGTCTCTCTTATTCCATGTGGTCGTGAGGAACGTCTCTTTTATGGAAAATTTCAATATTTACTAAAAAAATAATATTGACATGGGGTTGGTTATAATGGGAATGTGTTTCGTGAATAAACATGAAAATTAGTTTGTTTACTACATTTTTAGTGTTTTGCTTATTGTATTCGGTGCCAAAACAATTAGTGCTATAAAATACAATAAGAAAAACATTTTAAAAAATAGCATCAGAATAATATAAGAAAAACACTAAAAATACAGTAAATAAATTGATTTACACATTGTCACACAAAGCACTAGTCATCATTTGAATCAAATCCGTTGACCTAAAATATTATCTTTGCCACTATCAGAGGCGAACGTATGTAGGGGCCAAGTCCTTGGCCCCCTTTTTAAAAAAATTAGGGGTATATGTATAATTTCACATGTATGACTGATAAACATGGCTTTTGTATGCATTTACGTGTCAATTTGGATGATATTTAAGGTTTAATGCATACATAAGTTGGTGTTTGATTGTTGTTTCGGCTTTTCTCGTGCATTCTCATGTTTTGCTCTTTTGGTTGAAGTTTGAGCTAAAAAAGGGATATTTTTGATGAGACCGTGACAAGTATCAAATCGGTCCATTAAAAGCTACCATTAAAAATCCCAAGATTGTCATGTTGTTCAAAATTAAAGATTGGAGGTCAAGATTTGAAGAATAATGCATGAAGAGAAGTTGGAGAAGGTGTTCCATTCGTCCATAGTGTCACAATAAAAGATCAAGTCTTGGATGTTGGAACAGAAGCAAATTACACGTTAGGCATGATGACGCTAAGCAGTTTTCCGGAACAGTTGATTAAAAATTGGTTCCCTTAATTTAATTATGGAACACGATTTTTAACCTATGGTTTTTATTTAATTAGAGACATTATTAGATCAGATTTTATTTATTTTATTATGATATTTTCGTTCCTATTTAGTTTAGGTTAACTAGAATTTTAATTAAGGTAATTTCCTACTTTGAATATAATTCTAATTTAGGTAATTTCATAGTCTAGTTATAATTCTTTTTAGATCAGATTTTTAGGTCTTTTTAGCTTCAAATTTCGTCCCCCTTAGCATTATAAACAGGGGAACCATTGTACATTATTATTTAGACGTTGCATGAAATAAAGAGTTATTTTCTCAATTGTCTCACGATCTTCTGTTGATCAACCAAACACTTTTGTTGTTTTAGTTCAAAAACATCATTCTTAAAGCTAGCAACTTTGAGTCTTATATCAAGAGAACATTCTAATTCACTCGAGGGATTAGGGTGAACTCGCTAATTGAAAGAACAACTTTGAGGCACTTTTTCATAGTACGATCAGACTAGGGGGATTTATCGGGTTGCGATTCATTCTACTTCAACATCTACATCAAGACGCCATCACCAACATCCATTCAACACCGACGTCTGTATCACAACAATTCCACAAGTCCAGCCGTGTTCAACTTCAAGTAAGTTCTTAGTCTAAGTGTTCTAGTCGTCTAGTTATTCATAGTTTCAAAACTGAGTCTTTATAACATAAACTTGAGTCTTTAGTCCATAAAATCGAGTCTTTCTTTGTTTTATTTCGCCTTTGTTTTATTCTAGTCTAATTAATCGAGTCTAGTCCAGTCATATTTCTAGTCTTTTCAGTTCAAGTCTTCCGTTATTCGTACCATATATCGAGTCCCGATATTATTTTGAACCCTTACATAGTCATCGTGTGTTCCGTTCTTGAGTCTGCGCAATTTGATATTCTTTTATGTTCTTGAGCATGACGGAATCACATAAATTTTCAAGATTCAATTCAGTGGGTAGATAAGCTAGAAAGATAGAGGATTGAGTTAGGGTCATTCTCCAACTTGAATCAGGTCAATCGGACGAGAAACGAACAAGAACGGAGCAAAACAGTGAAGGGTGCCAGATCTGCCGAGATACCCGCCGACCGATGGATAAAACCATCGATATGCGGTTTCTTCACAATGGCTCGGCGAGCAGAACAGAGAAATCCGCCGAGGTGTCCCTTGGTCGCTGGTTTTTACCCGCCGATCGCCAGATTCAGCCTCCCGGTCGCCGAGTTATCCTTGAATTACTATTTTTCGTATTTTTAGCCCGTAAATTTGCCTTTTAGGTTGGATTTTTAGTACTTAGTATATATATGGTTGTTAGGAACGAATTTGGGAGCTTCTATTCATTATTTTTCAGTTTTATTTTAGATTTCATAGCGTCAAGACATGAAGATTCAAGATTGAAGTTTTATGCATTGAATTTCTCTACGGTTTTTCTAACTTTGTTATTTAATTATGTTTCTTTATTCTTTTTTTCTTTTAGATTTCATTATGTGTGAGTAGTTCGTATAATTAATTATAGGGTTTGTAGCATTTATGAAAGTGTATTGATTTAATTCTTCATCAATTTTCGTTCCAATAATATGGTTAAAACATTCAAGTTTAGATTTCTTATGCATGATTAAGGCCATAGTCATTGTATGCCAGCTAATTAATTTGAGTCCTGACGGAGATAATTAATTAGTGGGATTGAATTGAATGATTTGATACACGTACTTGTATCTGTAGGAGGTTTTAAATCTGTTGATCTATCGGGAGTTAACAATTAATCTAGAGACGAAATTAATAGATAAATTGTTAATCTACTTTTACCTTGAGACCTGACGGAGATAAGTAATTAGAATTCTGATCCTTCACCGATAATTAAATTAAATTGGAAGTTAATGGAATTTTAGATTAATATATAATGGATTAATGTGTCTGCATTCCTTATGATTAATTATTTTATTTTATTGATAGTTCCGTTTTTAATCTTGTTTGATTTGTATTTGATTTTATTATTGAGTTTAGTGATTTATTTTTAATTCTCTGCCTAGAAATAGTACGCCAAAGAAATAGATAGTCTGGATAATAGAGAGTTGTTAGCTTAGTACTCAGTGTGATCAATAATTCAGTCTCTGTGGATACGATACTCGATTCACTTGCTATATTGCATGTCTATATTAGTTGCAGATAATTACATAATAAATTAGTACATCAATAATCTAAATAAAATAAAATAAAATATCATACACACTATGCGGGCACAACAACAATTTCTGTATTATGGCATTTACAATTACACAACAAGCTCAAAAAATCCGCCGCCCTCCAAAATCCCATCTCCCAACTCTAAATTCCAAATCAAATATAGTATTATAGCTTCTGTATTATTTCTCAATTTTTATTTTTATTTTTTTCTTCCTCAATCTTCATCCATATCAAATTAAATTCGTTATTATTCTTGCATTTAGATTTGATTTATCCCTCCCTTTTTTTGCCCTACAAAATTTTTTGAATTAAGGGCCTGAGAGTGACATTTCTACACTATTAAGGTAAAACTTATTACATTTCACTTTTTATATTGAATTATTTTAATTTTAATTACTTTTATGGATTGTTTGCCCTAATTTATTTTATGAATTCATTTGTCCATTATCACTTGGTTATTAATAGATGGATTATTATAATTCTTCATCATTGTTAGTTTAAACTATTATTTGTTTGTGATTCTAAATTAGTTTAAGCTAAATTTTGTTAGTTTCTAATTTTGATTTATTTTTTTCTTAGATAAATTGAACAATTTTATAGTAGAATATCACGCATTGTGGAGACATCATCTTCGTCAGTTACTAAATCTATACTTGTTGAATCCCAAGAATCAGCAAACCAAGAAAATATCCAAGTTGATTTAAAGAACCTTTCTAGTGACCCCGGACTACGACCAACTATCACGAGCTATATATTATTCGTTGGACCTCTCTCGATTGAAATCCTGGGTCCGTAATATCCAAGTTAATTTAAAGAACTTTTCTAGTGACCCCGGACTACAACCAAATATCACGAGCTATATATTATTTATTGGACCTCCTTCAATTGAAATCCTGGGTCCGTCACTAGCCACTATAGCGTGTGATCACTCATATTTTTACAATTATGGCTTTGTGAATTGAAAGTAAAAATAAAAACAAGGTATTTGTATGAATAAAATATAATTTATTTAATCTCGATGCATAAAAGTAGTTAATTTGAATAACACAAGTGCAAAGACAATCACCTACACTAGTGAATTTGGAGGGTTTCCGTGCACCCGGATGTATTCAATGACGTCTCGTGGCGCGTAACGTAACGTATCGTGTTAGCAGTCTCTAACCTTATTATAACGGTTATAAAAGCATGGGAAATTTCAAATAAATTATTAGCAATAAAAATGTGAATATTGAAAAGTCAAGATATGATATCTAAGTTCGTTATCAAAGTGGACTTTCTCTCTCTATATCTATTTTTATATAAGATGAATAGATGATATCAAATTCCTATCTCCATTTCGTGATTAAAAATTATATATCAAAAATCCAAATTACGTTTAAATTCAAGACTACATCAACTAACAAAACTAAAAAAATACTACTAAATTGCAAAAATCAGACAATACATATCGATCTCATAACACTCCTTCAAATTTGTGCACACTTCTTCACACTGCTCAACTGCAGAAGATGAATCATGGTGAAAAAAGGTAACACAAATTTCTGGGCTCAAAATTACAAGTACAGTTTGTTTTAAAAATCTCATACCCTCAAAATCATTGGAACAATACGCCTATTACAAAATCACAACAGATACAACACCGTAGGAAGACCAACCTTTTAGATCACAAGACATTTACAGCTGCATCGAACGAGACGCAGACGCCGCAACAGGAAAAATGATCCTAAGCAACCCTAAAACAGGAACCTATGCTATTTTTCTTTCTCAGCTATCTGAAGCTACCAGTCACTAGCAACTTGCGCGCTATAATCTTTGCTTCACGCGTCTGCCATTGACATCACCTCCGTCCAGGATACCCTCGATTCCTTGCTTGCCAACAGCAATAGAGTGTTCGTTGGCCCTCGCAACGTATTCCAACAATTCAGTTAGAACATTGGGACAGCTTTCTTTTAAGTATTCAAACCCATCTGTCTGCATTACAGCTGCATTGAAGGAACCTTCAACTCATTAGCAACTGCAGATAATATACTAACTAAAAGAAGTTGAAATTTTTTGAATCTTAAATCATCAAGTACTAAACAACAGATTAAATATCTCAATAGATGACTTCATCACTGCTTTAAGCAAACAGCGATGAGGCAATTGCAACCTTATCGTGTATATCATATCCAATCTCCATCCCTTTTCTGGACCGTTTAATTTTTGCCATTAAGATAGACGAGGAAGTGGACTCTCAAGACCTTTCTTCTTCCCATTAAGTTTTTCAATGAGAAGAGGCATTTTGCATTTCATACGGGCATGAACTGAGGTTTCAAAGACTTATAAAGGAGGTGAAGTGTTAAATAAACTGCAGATCTTAACTTTTTGCTCTGAAACTATGCCATAACTAATGATTATAGATCTCAACCAACAATCCACTTTGCTACCTTCCCCATTAGTATCTTGCTATGGTTTGCACAACCTACCCATTCTACAGCAAATTCTCACAGTATAGCCCCAAAATTATAGGAAATTCAGAAATTTTTAAGGACTCGAAATATTTTACATCCGTATGTAATGCTTAGTGTTGATGCCAGAATTCAAAATGAAGATCTATCACCAGAAATCAGTACTGTTAGTGTAATTCTCTCGTGCTTGAATTATGAGGACTCTAGTGTGCACCCACAAGCCCAACTAACTCCTTTCAGACTACAAATTAAGCGGTACAAATAATCATTTTTTTCCCTGAAGTATAAAGCTAAAAGAAAAGCAAATGCACATATAAGATAATACCTCTAAGATTTTCAGGCAATGCCACAAATTTGAGACAGACAGCTTTTAGCTGGAAACAGTGGTGCTGTTCCGCCAGTGCTAGTGTTGTTGCAACAGTATTAATAGCGACATCCTCACAGAGGTTAGCCTCGCAGAGCAATCTAAGCCGGTCTAGACCATAACGATCAGCAGCAGCAAGCAGGTGCTGAGACATCAAGGTTGAAGCCCATTTTGAGTTCATTCCAGTAAGCTCTTCCATATCAGGTAATGTATCCCAGTATATAAAATGACGTAAGGCCTTCAAGGTAGTAATATCATAGGGATTAGAACATAGGACAAGTCGACAAAATAGATAAAAAATGTTATAACCCAACTCAAATGCTAATTAATTCAGTCTAAAGAGCAGGCACAATTACTTAAGCAGATGGAAACAATCAGCTCTCTGTCAAACATACCACATTCAAGCACCCTCCACAAATTCTACTTACAAAAGGGAAGATTCTTCCATTAGCACTCATGCTCTCAGTCTGAAAGAGAAGCCTAACTAATAATCTCACCACCATAGGCAACCTCACAAGAAACATATTGAAGCAACTACTTACACATGTCTATGTTTCAAATTCCACAAATCGATAAAGTTAACTATAAAACTGCAGGCTGGAAGTCCATGCCTTTATAACCTTTACTTCTTACTTGGTCAAATAACTTAAGAGTATATAGTTTCTACAGTAAGTTATTCTGGAACTCAAACAAACTAACAACCAATACGAATAAAAAATGAAGCATGCAAGTAGATCTACACTAAACTCAAAACAAGATTAACAAGTAGAATGGATATTGTCTTTAGTAAATACGCCACATCACCCCCACCCAGTCCCAAAATAAAAAGACAACAGAAGTTAATAGCTATTCGCTAGAAATTAGTATCTAAGGACTGATATTACTAAATTTGAGTAGACAAACATAATTAGAAAGAAATTTGAAGTTTTTGGGTAGAAGAGGAGCTGCAGGAGACCTTAAAAACTGATGCCTCCATGTCCTCAACTTTTATACACTGCGTGTTTGTATCCTTTAGTGGGCCATATAATTGAGCCCTAAAGACTGGAGACCGAGCTGCAAGGACCAACTTGTGAGCAGAAAAAGTCTCTCCATCAACTTCAAAATTTACATCGGTTCCTTTTCCACTTTCAAGCAGCTTCCCAAAATGTTGACCAATGTCTGATGGCGGCAATGGTATAGAGTAGATTTTAGGTCCCTCTGTGTGAGACTTCACAACACCCACACAGCAACGAACTTGAAGGCAATCATCTTTCAGGTAGTCAGAAGTTTCCAGAGCAGTTCTTTTGAAAAACCGCTTGTATCCCCTGCAACCAAAATTGACTATTTATGTTATACTGAACATTTCCTTAAATACAATTTACTGCAGCGTTTTAGGACAAGAAATGTTAAGTTCCTTTTCATGCTTCACACAGAATACACCAAAAGAAATATAAAATACAAGGGGTGTCAATAACTGCCCCCTATCAATGACAAGGAGGCAACTTGAACATACCCCTCCTCCAATGCAAAAAGTCAACAAGCAACAACTATACAACGGAAAAAGGAAGACAATAGTCTATTTCAAAATAGAACACCAATCCTAAAATAACATTAATTTCAATAAGTAAGAAGTCATATTTAACACCCATTTCTCAATCAATGTGTTTTATATTAGCATACATAAACCAATTTAAAATCTGCAGGAAGGCATCCTACAGAAGGGAAAAAAAGGACAACAATCATACTGAACTGCATAGAATTCGTATCTTCCTATTTTTTCCTTTCCAATAACAGAACACGGATCATTAACGTCAGTAGGAATGAAACAGCTCAACATTATCCAAAACTAAACCACACAAATTCGAGAAGAAAACTAAAAATAAGATATTCAACAACAAAAAAAAGTCACGGGCACATGAAAGAAAACCCACCACATGCTGCCTCGATATTTAAGCGTATAAGGCCCAGTCTCCAACGCCCTGCCAAAATGGCTATGAACCTTGTGTCTCTCTCGTCCACTCTGATCCGACAGAGTTAGCTCAAAAAGCGCCCTCACATCCGTTCCCTCACTTGCTAACGCGATAAAAAGTGAAACGTAGGTACCATTATCCTCCGTGCTCTTCCCGTCAGGGTAGAAATAAATCGCCCACGCGTACCCGCCAACCATAAACGTATCCGACGCTATATATTTCCCGATCCCAATTCCCTTCGACAACGAATACCCCGTGATATTGAACTCGTGAGACCCGTTAACGGTTTCCGTTATCGACGTTGATGTCGTCAAAGCCGGCTCCGACGAAGAAGACGGCTTACATACCTCCTTGTTAACTCTCCCCATTTCAACCATAAACGCTGTCCACCAACAAATTTAAGCAAATCAATCGGAGGATTCCGGGGTTGAAAATAATTGAGAGCAAACGGAGGAAGAAATTTGTGGAATTGATGACGGATCTGGGCAAAATCGGAACGGATTTAAACAGCGCGTGAATTGAATTGACGGAAATGGATTAGGGGTTTTCGCACGGAGCGCGATTGCGAGGGAATCTAGCGTCCTTCTTCGTTTGAAATTGAATCGGAATCGAAAATTCAGATAGGTCGGATAAAATTCTAGGGTTTCGGGGAGAAATGACGAAGGGAACGGAGCTTTATTCTAGAAAGAGAAAGGGCGCTTTTAGAGAGAGAATGTAAGAAAATTGGATGTTCGCAGATTTAAGCTCATACCGCGGTATTTATACCTGCGCTGTGGCGGATAAATAATTGCACAGAGAAATGTTACGGTACGTCACGACTGCAAAACACGTTGGCCACTTGGCACAAGCTTATTGGTTGCTTTCACCTAGTTTCTCTTTCAGACCTTTTGCTTTATCCTTTACTTTTATATATATTCTCTTTTAGCATTTATTGAAATGGACATTTTATTTTGTCATGAAAAATAAATGAAGTTTTTTTTTATTATTATTCAATTCAATTAATATTGCCCCATCTGTTTAAAAAGCTGGGACCTGACCATATAACTCGTAATTTTAATTAAAATTTAAGGATTTACGAGGAGGTAGATTATTATACATATTTAAAATAAAATGTACATAAAAGTATTAAACTACTAAATTTATTTTAGCTTATGCGTCTATATACAAATCATCAATATATCGTATACATGTACGAGTAGAGATCCCCTAATCCCAATTTTGTGTACTAACCGTATACCAGCATTAAAATTATATATTGTTAATAATTTTTTTTGTAAAAATAAATTTATTATATTATAACTAATCATAAGTAATATTTATTCCTAAAACTTGAAATTTCAAAATAAAAAATATACCTTAAGTTTGGAATAATCAATCCCATAAATCAAATATATTAACTAAAAATCAATATTAAATATTAAAAATAATTATAAACACTAATTGGGTGGAATAAGCCCTAAATAAAATTGTAAAATTATACTAAATCTAAAGAAATTAAAATTGAAGAAAAAAAAAGAAAATGTAATAATTTTGAGGTTTGGTACACGGTTGGCACACATATGCTGAGACTAGAGAATCTCAAGTGATACATGTACTACGATGAAGAAAATGTAAATTTGGAATTAAGTTTCTTTAGAAAACACCCCAATATTGAAAATCTCTATGTAAAAAAGAGGTTTCGAATTTCAAGATTTACCTGGTGTACGAGAGCGAATTAAGTAGAAGTTATGGGTTACTCTCGTAAAAAATTGAATCTTCAGTATAATTCGTATGTTACTACGTGCACACGAGCTAAGTTAAATAACGATGGTAGGTTATGCTCCTTTTGTTATGAATTCTTGTTTTGATTTGGAGACATGAGGATTTTTTTGTTGTTTTAGTGATGAAAAATAGTGATTGTAATTTTATTTATTTTTAGTTGCATATTGAGTTAGTAAGAACTTTTTTGTGATTTTGTCATAATTGTTTTATTATTATTTGAGTTGGCCTCTCATTATTATTTAGATAATAAAGAATATCACTAGGCTATATCGTGTATTCCTTGCCAGAGTTTGATTAGGAACTTAATTTATTTTAGAGGTGTAAAATGCAAATATGTCAATTTTAGGCGTAAAAACTGTAAATAAGGTGGAGTTAAATGGTACAAAATGCTAACTAAATGCCAACAGTTTTTGTGGGACCCACTCACATGATTGGTTATGGCTTTTCGTGCATCAGATTGTAGCTTACCAGAACTTCACGTGCTTATGTGGCGCGTGACGTAACATATTGCGTAAGCAGATTTTAAAGGATTATATTAGTATTATTACTAGATTTTTAATATAAGTATTCCATCTTCACATTTTATAAATAATATTTTAATAAATAAGCTAATACTATTTTTTATTTGTTTGTTTAGTTTTTTTTATGTTAGAAAATTATTATTGTAAATATAAAATGAGTTAAGTTGATGATATAACTGATAAAAAATAATTATTTGAATATGCACACATACATATGTATATACATACATGTTATATTATAATATAATATGTTTGAAATTACAAAAAATATTTATACATGTATATATATAATATATTCCAATAATTCTATAAATAATTAAGGGTAAGTCTCTTGTACATAAGATGTACATGAGACGGTCAACGCGTTGACCGGGTCAACGCGTGTTGACCCGGTCAATGCTTTGACCAAAAAATCCGTCAAAATTAGTACCATTCATAATACTGAAAAGTATCATTTCAAAGGCTAAAAATTATCATTTGTATCGATAAAAAATATTGGGCAGAATAAAAAAATTAAGAAAAAAACTGTTAAGATCAGATCAATTGACACACTAAAAAGTATCATTCGAAATTAAAAAAAGTATCAATTGTATCCCTAAAAAGTATCACCAATTTTCACAATTTTTTTAGTCAACGCTTTGACCGAGTCAACGCGCGTTGACCCGGTCAACGTGTTGACCGTCTCATATACATCTTATGCACAAGAGTTTTTGCGAATAATTAATAACTACTCCATATTACAATCAAAAATATTACTCCATCTGTTTCTTTATAATTGTTGTTGTTATAGTTATTTTATTTTGTGTCAAAATGTTCGTTGTTTTATATATTTTCACACTCTCTCCCAACTTTAACTCTAAACATATATGGAGAGAGAAAATATTGTCTTTTTTAGGAAAAGTATAAGTGAATGATATTTTTTGTGATATAGAAGGAATGATCATATTAGTCCAGAAAATTAAATGTTAATTCTGGATTAAATAGCTAAAACAACAATCATAACGAAACGGATGTAGTATATTATAAACTTGCAACCCTTGTTTGTATATAGCGTTTGTACTAGCATTTGTTGAGTTTATAAATATCCGTATCATTATTGATTTACTTATACATTTAATTAGAATGTTAAATTAGTAATTATTTCATATTCATTATAATGAAAAAATATTTTAAATATTATATCTACGTATAAAGTATGATTACTATGTTTTACTAGATAATTTATTTGATTATTTTATATATATTGCTAGTTATTTCACATGATAAAATATATCGAATGTTATTCATTACTTCTTAATTTGTGAACACTCTTATATTTATGCATTCGTGCAAATAAATTTGAATGTCATATACATAATGGAATATTTTACTACCTCCGTTTCTGAGTAAATATCATTTTGGATGAATACACACATATTAATAAATTAATTGAGTTACATAATACACCCTCATGTGAATACATTAAATGAGTTAAATATTGATGTATTGATACAATAAATGAGGGCAAATGTGTGAAAAAATAAATTGTTTGTCTCGAATTTGTAGAATGTCATTTTTTTGAAACAAACTTTAAATGCTAGAATGACATTTATTCAGAAACGGATGGATAATATATATATTATAGCATAAATAAATTTTGGTGTGTGTGTGTGAGAGAGAGAGAGAGACAATAAAACATGTAAAAAATATATTTTTTTAATATACTATTGATGATATGATGTTTTTGAGAGGAAAATTATTTTTGGGGAACTCCATTTTATTATATTAGGTAGATAGCTTATATTATTATAATTATAATTATATTAATAGGTAATTGGTTTAAATGTCACAAATTATACACGAATTTTGATTTGGGTTAATGTCGATTTTTAGCCCGACTTTCAAACAATTAACAAAAATGTACCCACTTTTCATAAATAATATTTTAATATCTGGTCTTTTGAATTTATCACAAATCTAACATGTGGTCAATTTTCGAACTTTAAATAGTGAACATGTATTTTTTATCCAAATATTTAAATAAAATGAAAAATCACTCGTGCGTGCCATACGACGTCATTTTGACAAAACAATATTAAAAAAATTAATTTCACGTTAACTATTCAAAGTCTTAAAATTAAATTCAGGCTATATTTGTGATAATTTCAAAGGACCATCCATTAAATTGTTATTTATAAAAGACGGATAAAAAACTGCTATAAACACTATTGATTTTGAATATGAATTTTAAAATTTTATCCCTACAAAAAAAAGCTTACATTTTTTTTTTTTTTTGCAATTATAATATCACTTTGAATTCCGCCCAATTAAAGTTGACATAGCACCCATATGTACAAGTGTGATGTGCATATGTTCACCAACAAATTAATTTCTTTGTTCAATCAATTAAATATTTTACATAATTTACGTATTTGTAATTGCACCCAATTTCGAATTGATGTTGTAATTGCAAAAACAGAAAGTTTGTATTATAGAAGTAACATTGTAAAGTTCATGTTGAAAATCGAAATTTATGTAGTTCATGATATTTAATCAAATTTAACCCCAATTTTAACATACCAAGCAGTTAATTAATAAACCAAACATAATAAGTATATCCTTTTGAAAAAAATTCAACATATTTTGTTGAGAATGGTAGTGGTGGTTTAAATGTTCGTTGTGGGAGCTGGCACAATCTGCCATGTAATTTTTTTAAAGTTAATATTAATGCTGGTTTCTTTACTGATACCAACGAAATGAGTTTTGAGATTATAGTTCGAGATGATATTGGTGGTTTTGTTGCAGTTAGGTCTAGCCGTATTCTGGGGTGCCTGCGGGTCAATGAAGGTGAAGTATTAGGTTTGCATGAGGCTCTTTCATGGATTCAGTCTCTCGGTATCCAACGTGTTATTTTTGAAGTTGATTCCAAAATGGTGGTTGATGCGGTGAATTATTCTTCGTCGAACCATTTCTGAATTTGGTTCGATTATTTCAAGGTATCGCAAACTTTTTGATGATTCACATAATTTTTCTCTTAATTTGGTTCGTTGTAGTGCTAATTGTGTGGCATATAATATAGATATGGTTGTTCGTGATTTTCGAAGCCCTTTTTATTAGGTTGAGTCTCGGCCTTTTGTGGTAGGTCTTCTCGATAATTCTTGTTCTTGTGGTTCTTAATAAAATATCATTTTGGTTGTAAAAAAATATTTGTAATTAGTGTAATTCTTGAAAGTTTGCATGACATTTTGGTTTTTAAAATGAACAAATTACACTTTGATACCTATATTTTGGATACGTTTTAAAAAATGACCCACTTTTTTCAAAATTAACAAAAAATACACACCTTTTAAAAAAAATTACAAATCTAACATTTAACCAATTTTATGGCCACAAAATCTCACGTAATTGATAATATTTTAATATTCATATAACCTTGAGGTCACGGGTTCAAATCCTGTCTCCGCAACATCTTCCCAGAATGTATCCTAATTTTTGGCCTAATTCTTCTTCTGATGATCGATTCAACCTCTGATCAAAAAGATATACCTTGGTTATATTTCATCTCTTCAACAAGTTTAGTAATGAGCATAACATCCCTATTGTTCCGATGGAGATAAGAACCTATGATTAGCTTTTCGGGAAATTTCCAGGCCGGAATAGGGTTATATACATTCTCAAGAGGTCATTCGAGCGTATCTAAATAGATACTATGTTTACATATGGATCCCTAGATTTATGATACATGTATAGGATGTACCCAATGTGTCCGGGCGTGCCCCACCGATGTATTAGAAATGATACCCCCGATCGATGAACCTACAAAATCCTTCAAATTGTATTTGATTAAATCCAGGTATTGTAGACATTGCCTCGTTTGCATCCCCGAGCATTTTGAATTTCCCATTTATAAAAAAATCCCATTATATTATTAAGTACATTCTTCGTCGAATTAGATCGACGATCTAGCAGTCATGTGGAAAAAATTCATCCAATCAAGAAATATTAAATTATAATAAATTACATACGATTTTCAGGTCGTAAAATTAATTAAATGTTAGATTTGCAAAATTATTGAAAATGTGGGTACTATTTTGTTAATTTTGAAAAAGTGGATCTTTTTAAAAAATACACAAAATGTAAGTATCAAAGTGTAATTTATCATTTTAAAATTATTTTTCTCCCTCTAAAAATAAAATAAAATAAAAAAATAAATATTGTAAACTGGTTGTAGTCTTGTATTCAAATTCTACTAATACACATGGTTCGTCATAACAAGTATAATAATAAAAAAATAAAATATTGTGTCTGGTTGATTTTTAATTGGATGGTACCCCATACTCAAATGCATTTTCTATTTTGTACATAAGGATAAGAGGAGGTCTCCTGTACACTAGTCTAATGGGCCGGCGCATCAGGCTGACCCGACCCGGCCTAGCTAAAAAAAAAAAACTATTTTCTGCAGACGCGTGCACCACGTGGCGCGTGAGGTACATGATGAGTGCATAAATTGCACTCATTTTGAGTACATTTGAACTTAGTTATCTTGTAAATATGTTGTGATTATTGTTTATATTGCGTTTTCTTTTATTTTGTGTAATGTGACCAATATAGGGAATTTTTGGGTTAAACAAATGCAAAAAGGAGTCAAGTTGAGAATTGATCGATCAACGCTTGCACAAAGATGAGAAAAGACAAGAAAAACAAGCAAAAGGCCAAAAGCGACCCTGAAGCGCGAGTTACTCGGAGTCGCGCCACAGCCACCCTGCAGCCCGACCCCAAAAAGCGACCCTTTTGGTGGCGCTTTGTCAGCTTCAGAGGCCGGTTTTTCTTCAGCTGGAACGCAACTCCAAGGCGCGAGCAACACAGGTCGCGCTTTAAAAGCAAAGAAAAGCGCGACTCAAAAACGCGATCACCTCAGGTCGCGCTTCAAAAGCAAAGAGAAGCGCGACCGGAAAACGCGACCATTTCTGTCGCTCTGTACAAGCTTCAGAGAGCTGTTTTTCTTCAGTCCAAACCCGACCCTAAAACGCGATCACCTGGGGTCGCGTTTCTCCTTGACGGATTTCAAAACTTGACTTTTGACACTCCATTATTGGTCCACTACTTATGTATATTTGTGGGGATTTTCAAAAGGAGGCCATCGACCCTAGAACTCAAAAATACACTTAGAGAAATACCAAGATTGAGGATTTTTGAAGATCAAGAGAAAGGAGGAAGATTCAACCATCCATTTGAACATCCAAGCCATAGGATTGAAGAAGAGTGTTCTACATTGGGTTTTATCACTTCTTCTCCCTTCTTAAACTTGTATTTAGAATGGGTTTTTGTTCTTTTTCTTGTAATCTTGATTTTATTGTGAATATGGTTGGCTAGAACCTTAGGGCTCTAGGATATGGTGAAGCAATGTGAATATTGATCTTTGATTTGGGATATATATATATATATATGTTATTGCTTTGTCAAGATTTTGATCTATACTAGGGCTTGAATGGTGTTGTTTGGTTGACCATCTTACTAATATCGCATGTATGAATCACTTGCATCTAGTCAATCCCGTGATCATAAGCATGCTTATGTCAAATCTACGTATTTGTCTTCTGAGTCGAATGTCATTATGTGGAAGGAAATGTGACCCTTAGAGCCTTTGGTAGGTGCGACCTTGGAATGCGTTAGAGATAGCCATCCTTGTCGCATTCGCAATTTAAGAGATATTCGAGAGATGCTCTTATTATATTTGTGGTCTTCCTATCTATGAACTCTGCATATGTGTGTGTGCAATCCATTGTTGTAGATTAATATGAGCATTGTGTAGCCATGTCCTAGAGTTTCTCCTTATTTACTATCTTCAAAGCTCTCCCTTATTTGGTATTGTCTCTTGAGTGCTAATTATATTGATAATTATTGTTGTTTAAGTGTTTATGTCTTTTGTTCTTGTTTGGTATTGTGATTAGGTTAAAACGCACCCTCTCCTTATTTATCGTCTAGATATTTCGCTCATCTATCGTCGTGGTACTTGCATTGTCTAATTTCTATTCCATTTCCCTGTGGATCGACCTCGTATCATCATATCTACAATCATATGCTTATACACCTGTAGGCATGACACGAGTTTTATAAATATTGAAACCATAGTAGAAGTGAAATAAAATCCTCTACCAGTACACGCGCCTGTTATATTTTTTTTTTATTTTTTTCGATTTTTTTATTATTTTTTTGATCTTTTTTCTGATTTTTTTTTCGATTTTTCAGTTTTTTTTGTGATTTCCCCCCAAATTGTATACCCTAAAATACAATTAATGAACCCTAAAAATTGAAATAAACCTCTAAAAACACCCCAAAAAAACCCTAAAAAAACAAAATAAACCCCTAAAAACATAAAAAACCCCAAAAAAAAAACACAAAATAAACCCCTAAAAATACACCAAAAAACCTAAAAAATAAAATAAATCCCTAAAAACACCCAAAAAAATACTAAACCTTAAAAAACCCCCCCAAAAAACCCTAAAAAAATTTAAAAAAACACTAAACCCTAAACCCCTAAGCTCTAAACATTAACTGTGATGAAATAAATCATAATTTGAATTAAAGAAACTCGTATACAACAAGTTGCAAGCGCAATACTTTTTGTGGTTACGGGTGATATTTTTTGTACTTCGGAATGATACTTTTAGTGTTAAGAGTGATACTATTTCTGACGAACTTTTTTTTTTGGGCGGGGCGGGACAGGTCAGGGTTGACCCGCGCGTTGACCCACGGACTCGCCCCGTCTGATGGGTCTGATGGACTCAATTTTGGGTTTCAAAGTCTCATAGGAAACTTTGCCTAAGGATAAATATTTTTTTAAGGATAAAAAATTGATAATAAAATGATATTTTTCTCCACAAAAACCAATTTTATCGTGAAAGCTCTACAATACATCTCACCCTTCTGCAAGCGACAAGTATGTTGAAAAAAATATATCGTGATATTTTAATTAATATTTTGTGACATTTCGATTATTGACACTTAATTATCTGTTGTAACAATGCGAAATTGAAATTATTTTATAGGTCGACCCATACAGATTGATAAGGGTGGTAGTAATGGTAGGTTCATCCAACCCATTGAACCTACTTTTTTGGGTTCATCCAATTAGAGTAGGTTGGGTTCAAGTTGAGGTTGGGGGTGTGGGTTCAAATATTTGAAGTTGGGATGGATGGAGAAATAGCTAATGAGAGAAAAGGAGGTGGGCCATGCCTTTAAATATATATAGATGTGTATATTAATGGGACCCATGTTGAACTTGCTTTTTTAGGTTTATTGTTATTGGGGATAGATTTATAAAGATGGTGGGATTTAACTTTTGACATGACGCTTATGAAGTGTTGAAATTGCTTTTTGGGGTTCACTATTACAACCACCCTAATAATATAAATTGATTATAAATAATAAGTGGATGTATTTCATCCCCTTATAATAGAATTTACGCCTAATAGAGTAATAGTAAATGTTGGAGAAAAAAGTTAGTAATAGAGAATTTGCTCATCAATATAAATGTTCTAATCTGGAAAATTAATATTAAAAAAAAGCAAAAAAAGGGGCATTATCAAATTTTAATAAGACTTTTCAAGTAATTCATAAAAATGTCATGATCTTTTATAAATAACAATTTAATACCTGACATTTTGAATATATAACAAATCTAGCATGTAATTAATTTTTGAGCTTTTAGTTGCAGCTGTATATCTTTTTTTTTTTAATTTTTTAATAACGTGGAAAATACTCACGCCACGTCAATTGATTAAATAAAATTTAAATAAAATTATATTTCACTCCTGACCGTATGTAAGAAGATATATGTTGGGAACTAAAAGTCCGAAAATTAATTACAGACTAAATTTGTTGTATATGATCATGACATTTTTTTGAGTTACTTGAAAAATAATGCTAAAATCTGATAATAACAAAAAAAAAAGAAAAAAAAAAAGAAAAGGGATCTTGACGATTACAAAATAAATAAAAGCTCCCATGAATTCTGATTCTGACATATCTCGTAGAATATTCCAGAACCAGAACATGACAAAATGCTTTTATTTTTTTTGGTCGTTTTCGTTAGAAAATCAACTGAATCTCCTCGAAGCCTAGCCACAGGAATCCCAGTTGGAACCTACATCACATAAATTATCCATTTTTTTCCTTCATTTTCTTGATAAGGAATCGGGCTGCAGAAAAAAGGGGGGCCCTGTTTCAAGAACAAGATATTTGGAATTTTGACCACTAAAAAAAAAGGAAAAATAGAATCTTGGTTGTTGAAATCAAAAGAAGAGATGGAATTTAGCTTGATGGCTTCACATGGCTATCCTCCTGGGTTGGGGGTTGCTTTCAATCCGGAACATGGCTGCTGCAAGGTGCCAAAGGTAAAGATAATTTTTATTTACCTTTTTTGGTTCATTTTTTTTTTATTTTTAATCTATGAAATGGAATTTGGTATATATTTTTGTGTTTTGAATTTTGACTAATGGGGTGATTGTGTTTTGAGAGAGTGGATGGGTTTCTTGAACTAGAAAGAGAATAAATGGTATGAATTGATGTGGTAAATATTAATTTTGTGTATTTAGTTTGTTTTCTGGGCTGGGGGTTTTGTTTGAAATTGGATTTGATGGAGGGTTTTGAGTTTGAGTGATTGGATGTGTTTCTTGAATTAGAAAGAGAAGAAAAAAAAGCTTGAACTGATATTGTTTAATTTCAAGAATTGAAGCTTCAAAATGAATAATGGCTACAATTCCTTGTGCAATTACTTTCTTTAGAGTGAACTGGGCAACTGTGCTTTGATTTGCTGAAGATGGATCTTTCATATTCATATAATTGATGGTGCTCTTGAATTGTCATTTCGTTCAGGGGTGTAATCGAGCCAAGTATTAGCCTTATCGAGCTCGATTAGAAAACTTAAAGCTCGACTTGACTCGAGCTCAGTCGAGCTTTGATTTTTCGGGCTTGACTCGATAGCAAACTCGACAAGCTCGAGCTCGACTAGATTATGTATAAATATTGAATAAAAGAAATACTTATTTAATTTTAAATAAAAAAAATTTAATTATTAATGATATACATGTAAATAATTAAATTATGAAGGGTAAATTTGTAACTATCTTAAGCCCGATTAAGCTCAATAAGGCTCGAGAGCCTGTCGAGAACACTATTATTATGGAGCTTGATCTTGAACTCGACAAACCTCGAGTCGATTTCGAGTTTTCGTCGAGTCGGTCCCGAGTAGCTCATGAGTAGGCTCGACTCACTTACACCCCCCCCTAGTCTCGTCTGCTGGTTAGACTATTATCAATCTTCACAAGTAAAAAAATCGATCCTTCTACGACATAACATATGTTTTGGTGATCTTCATGTCGTTTTTCATTACCTCAAGGATACTTTCTTACTCCTATATCGAGTGATGATATGATTCATTATATACATCATTTCCTCGCTCACAAGCAGAACTTCTATAGCACTTGAGTATTTTATCAAAGACCTTATGCTGTCTTGAAAGAGCTGGAACTTTTGACAGATATATCTTATATTCTCCTCTTTTTCTTGTTTCAGGAATTGCACCGCTTTCTCGAATATCGCAGACCAAATCAAGATCTTGTCAATTCCAAGTCCTTCAATTTATGGTTGCAACAAAAAGAGGAGTTGAAATTCACAGGTGGACTATTGGATTGTAATGACTTAGGCACGGAAAACTCTAGAAGGCGACTCATTGATGTTCAAGGTTCACAGCTCTCTAATTTCTCTGCTTTTAGTGCATGAATAGTGAGAGTTATTGCTTTATAGTGTTACACTAGAAGTTGTTTCCTTTATTTTTTCTTTGGCCTTATATTCATTTATGCGATATGTGATCTAACATTCTCGGTTCCTCCATATATTATTTGAATCTGAGTAGTCTATTAGTTCCTTTACTCAGAATTGGAGTACATATAGTAGTCCTGAATTGCTTTATTTTGAAGGCAGATATTCATCCACAGTCCCTACTTTTGGGCTTTGGAATTGCTGAGCAATGCACTAGGCAGGAGAAGATATTGGAGTTGCTCGCATCTGGATCCATTGAAGTAGAAGATGGCCTACTAGATCTGTCGAAGCTCTATGATTTGATGGGGCCTCAAGGACTGATAACCGATTCAACTCAGCAAGCATTCACGTCTTGTTCCAAATGGTGTTGTCGTGATGCTGAGTCTGAGCAATCTCTTATCTATCCAGCCAGAGAACTATACTTAAACGAACCTATATTGGATGTCGTGGGAGGCAGGAGCAGTTGTAGAGAAAATACATTTCATGATTTGAGTGATATACTTCCCGTCATTTCTGACCTTTACTTCCCGAAGAACATAGTTAAGTCCAGCCAACGGACAATGCTGGTCCCTTATTTTGAGAGGTATGTTCTTCATTTCATTATCTGGCTGTCGTCAACTTTATGACATTCTATACAGTGTTGAAACATAGTTGTTTCAGAGTTATATCAATACTGGTTGATGCTCGTATTTATATACCCCCGAGCTATGCAACTTATATTCTGGAGGAAGACGACTTTGATTTAATCAGACTTTGACATTGGATTTGTTTATTTGTTTTGCCTTCGTTATTTGCTTTCGACCATGTTCAACTAAGCTCAATATCTTAGAAAATTGGATCTTAGTTCTCCATGTCTGATAGCTATGAGTGCAGCCAAAACGAGTTTGTTATTAAATGTTTTGTATTTTGGAAAAATAGTTTTAGTCATCTGTATATCTCAATAGTACTACTGTTCGATTCATATAGCTTTTTATTGCTTTGCATTTTTTCATGTAGTGTGTTTAGCCGTAAATTTTATTTCCTGACTTCTTGCATTCTTTTTTTGTTAGGCGGAGACGAGGGCGTTCTAATACAGATTCATCAAAGCTTGCAACAGAGAAAACTGCAGCTCTTAAAAGGTAAGAACATGCTTTCATCTCAAATCAGTATATGTTGAAGGACTTAAATGGTGGATGTGCATGCAATAACAAAACAGCAAGAATCATATCACAACTCGTGTATGAAAGCTTTTGCTCGTATTAGCCTGCAAATCATTCACACACATAGCTTATATTTTTCACATTTTGTTAGTCATGTAAAAGCAAAGGCGAAGACATCACAGAAGAGGAAGACCGCCCCCAAAACCGCTAAAGAGAGGGACGTCTCTTGCAACAGCTACCTCCACGCATGTGAAAGTCTACTCTCCGTGATTGTCGACAGGAAGCAGCAGGGCAAAAATGCGATCATCTCCTTGAAGAAATCCGGTCCACAGCTCTCTGAGCTACTGACCCGATTTTCTGCCAGCATTGCTGGAACCGGTGTTGCTGTTGTTCTATCTGTTGTCTGCAGAGCTGTTTGCAACGGGGTGCCATTCTCCGCATCAAAGCTTTTGAGCACGGGATTAGGTTTAGGACTAGTTTGGCTTTCTTCGGCTCTCAATAAATTGAGAGATACGGTGATCTCCATCAGCAAATCTTCTGGGAAGTTGGGTGCGGATGAAGAGGAGATGATGGACCGTCTGGATCGAAATTTGAAGGATGTTTGCTTTCGAACAGCAGCCGTGATGACAGTTGCAGTGCTTCGATTGGCTTGATCGACGTTCGTTCTTGAAAGACTTCGTAGTCTTCTCATGCCACTGCTTTGGTTATGATTTGATAGATTTATGCAATGTACAGGTAGTTTGATCTAGAATTAGCTAAATATATTTTGCTAGTGTTAGTTTTTTCTTATGAGGTCAAGTGTTTCTTTGATTGTTGCAATTTACAAATGTTTACTCTATTTGAGATGGTTTCACGTGTGTAATTCTGCAAAACTAATGTGCAGATGAAATGAGAGCTAAGTTTATCATATGTTTATTTTGCTTTGTAGCCTTTTTTTCTTGGTGACTAGAAGAAAATGTATTTAATGTTTTTTTAAAAAAAGTAAAATAGAGAATAGAAATTCCCAAAATGAAAGATTATTAATTTAAAAATCATTAAATATGGATATATTATATATTGATGAAAAAGAAAATATATGGTTCCTTGAACAAAAAAAGTGGACTATAATTTCAGAACTGAGAAAAAATATTTATTTTTTTCAGAAGATGGAATATTAGTTATGATTAGTGTCTAATGACTTGTGGTAAATCATTAGGATTATGAAGTCGTTTGCTTGCAAAATTACATTGATTAGTTAATTGATCAACTCTCAATATAATTATATTTTCCATGTATTCTTTTTTTTTTTCTTTTTTCTTTAATAACATGTCATGAATACATTAATAATCTCTACCAAACGAACTTCAAATGTTACATCTATAATTTCAAATCACGAACATCGATATAAACGAATATAAACTATAAAGACATCTCAGAGTGACTTAGTTGATGGAGTGGATGAGTTAATGACTAGAATATTTCAAGTCCAACCCACAAAACTTGCCTTTGTACAATTCGCAAGCTACCGCACCCGGTTTATTCATAGTGACAACACTATTATTCTCGTCATAAAAAAAAAAGAAACAATAGATGTGATATACATACGACTAACAATCTTCTGTCACGAACTCGACAAAAACAAATAAACAGAGAGTCCGGGAAATTAAAAAAAATCCCCGGAGTCTCTGGCTCAACTAATAAGCTTCGCGATCACTCCAGCCCCGACAGTTCGTCCCCCCTCCCTCATGGCGAACCTTTGCCCTACGATCATAGCGAAAAACAAGAATCATTCATGCTCAAAGACGACGATCATAATACTTACCGGCAAATCGGGAGAGAAAATTTAACTGTCTCAACTCACCTACTTCGAGAGGCACCGGAGAAATAAGCTCAAAAGAGGCGGTGACATTGTCACCGGGCATTACCATCTTGTCCTTTGGCAACAAAACCGTACCCGTAACATCCGCCGTCCTCATGTAGAACTGAGGGCTATACTTCGAGAGGAACGCGGTGTGGCGCCCGCCTTCTTCCTTCGTGAGGACGTATATCTCCGCTTCAAATTTCGTGTATATTTTAAGAGTGCCTGGCTTTGCTATAACCTGAATTCCAGATGTGAAGATAAACTTCAGTGGCTAAAAAATTTTAAATGCTGTGGTCTGAGGTGACTGCCTCATTTGCCTTAAAGAAAAAATCTGTCAACATCAGACACACGAGATCCTCTGTTTCCAATCACGTTTCATCTACTATTCTTCTGAAAAGACAGTTTGATGAAACATGGTTGGAAACATAGGCGACTGCCTCGTTTGCCTCAAGGACAAAAATCTGCCAACAGCAGACACACGAGATCCTCTGTTTCCAATCACGTTTAATCTTCTAATGAAACAGTTGATGAAACACGGTTGGAAACATGAGAATGCAACTGTTGCGTAAATTTACCATTCCTCGTTGGATCTCGTCACGTTTCAAGCCACGTAAGAGCACTCCCAGATTATCACCAGCCTAGCGAAATGTGAGATTTGTGAAAGTTATTGAGACATGAAGATTTCATTTTTTTTTTGGAGGAAAAGAGAAACTGGTAAGTATATATCTCACCTGGCCTGATTCTAGAGTCTTTTTGAACATCTCAACACCAGTTACTGTAGTTTTTATTTTGTTCTGTGAAAGAAAGTAGGCATCAGTTGCATGTTACATGAAACATTCAGGGCTAGCTTGGTTTGAGCGATAAAAATCTAGTTTAGGTGTGATTGATGAAACATTCAGGGCTAGCTTGGTTTGGGCGATAAAAATCTAGTTTAGGTGTGATTGATAATTTTATTCGGACTTATCATTTGTTTGTTTCGAATGATTAGAGCCCGATATTGATGATGATATCGGACTCCAATCAATTATTTCAGTGATTACTCATTCACCCCAAAACCCCCCAAAATTGGGTGATTAAATTCATCAATCAAACAATTAATAGTAAATTTACCCATACATCCTCATCTCAAATAAAAAATAAATTTTTATCTACATTATTTATTGGATAACAAATAAAATAATTACAATTTTAATAATTATTATGAGAATATTGATATATAAATATAATATTAATGTGAATACTAATATGTAATTAAAAGAGGATTTCTGAAGAAGAAACTATTTTGATTAATTATTTTTATGTGTCCATTATTTCTCAAATGTTTGGTAAATTATTTTTGTGCCTCGATTATTTCCAATTTCATGATTTCAATTATTTTTAAATAAAAAAAATACAACTTAGACAATTGTAAACAAATATCTTATATGAAGGATAATTTATGTATTTTCCAACATTTTAATTCTAATCATTCAATTCAAACAGAATAATGACAATCTATCCTAAATTATTAAAACTGCAATCAAGCAATCCAAACAG
The DNA here is from genome assembly GCA_026008535.1 of Perilla frutescens. Classification (NCBI taxonomy): domain Eukaryota; kingdom Viridiplantae; phylum Streptophyta; class Magnoliopsida; order Lamiales; family Lamiaceae; genus Perilla; species Perilla frutescens. Next base: position 46,393,216 of record BRKX01000018.1, read on the forward strand.
AAGATTATTTTTATCCAAACCATGCAGTTCTACTTTATCATGATTTGCAACCAAAATTAATCTAAAATGCTACACATGGAAAATAAATGTATTAATTATACGTGATCGTATAAATTTTTGTATGTGAAAATTCGTAAATAATACCATCAACATATTTTAAATTGAATATATGTATATCAAGTGCATATTTCCTTGGTTAAACTAGATGTGATAAATTCTACACATACAAATATTGGTGAGATTTAAACTTGAAGTATTCGTCCCAAACTATACCACTTCATTATATTTTAAATGAATTATATAAATAAAAAAAACGTAAAAAGACCAAACCTAAGGATCTCGGATATCACAAATTGATAACTTAGGGAGCCGGGACCTCATATTATTAGACCACTTCATTATTAGACCATCTCCAAATGACTTCAATTTTTTTTTTTTTGGCATGTATCATTATCTTTGTTCTAGGATTTAAACTCGAAAATTTTGTTCCCTTGTATGTTTCTGGTTCAATTGTTGTACTGTGAATGACTTTTGAGGCCATAATAATAATAATAATAATAATAATAAGGATTAATTGCCTTAAAATACATAAATTTTAAGGTATTTTTGATTTTCACACGTGTTAAAAAAGTTAGTTTTAATAACATGAACTTAGCACTAGTTTGAGTTTTTAAACGATTTTCAATTTCGGGCACTCTAATCCGATCAGAATTGATAAAAAAATTCATGTATTTTAAGATAATTTGATGTACACGAGATGTATAAGTGAAAATGTCTGATAACTAGTCACTTCAGTTGACTAAAATTTGAAATCATGTGAAAAATCAAACAAGTGTTAAATTCATGTTATTAAAACTACATTTTTTAAAGAGCCTACTTTTTTTCTAGCCACTTATACTTTAAAAAAACTTATTTTAGCCAATAAATTTTACACATATTTTTTTTAGCCACTTTGGACCATAATAATAATAATAATAATAATAATAATAATTGATATTGTCTCATTTTTTTTTATTAAAATCAACATATTTTGACCAAAATAATAATTTGGCCATAATTTCACTTAACCGACAAACATATGGATAACACTACAAAAAAAGTCCATTCTAGCGACGGGAATTAGCGACGGGGCCGACACGGGTCGCCACTAGCGACGGAAATAGCGACGGGAAATTTTGCGACGGGGTTCCCCGTAGCTAATTCTAGCGACGGGAACCCCCGTAGCTATTTTTTTTAGTTTTTAATTTTTTTAATTTTTTTTAATTTTTTTAAATTTTATTTAATTATTTTTAAAATAATTAAATATGATTTCATACTATTCTAATACAAATATTTTCCCTATTAAAATCATTTTTATATTTTTATTCATTTATTTTAATTTTTGAAAAAATAATATCGCTATATACATTTATTAATATCACATCTTTAAATTTATATTATTTCCTTATTAAATACAAATTTATACAAATTAGCTTTATTAGTATTCTTATAAATAAACTAATTAGTATATTATTATATATTTAAAAAATGTATTAAGTTTAACATAATATTTATTATAGTTACTATTACAAGATTAATCAATTATACATTAACAAACTAAAATATACTATGAAAATATATATACATAATATAGTATATAATGGATTTTAATTTTTAATTATAAACTAAAGTAATTTTTAATTTTTTTTAATTTTTTATTTATTTTTTAAATTTTATTTAATTATTTTTAAAATAATTAAATATGATTTCAATCTATTCTAATACAAATATTCTCCCTATTAAAATCATTTTTATATTTTTATTCATTTATTTTAATTTTTGAAAAAATAATATCGCAATTATACACATTTATTAATATCACATCTTTAAATTTGTATTATTTCCTTATTAAATAAAAATTTATACAAATTAGCTTTATTAGTATTCTTATAAATAAACTAATTAGTATATTATTATATATTTAAAAAATGTATTAAGTTTAACATAATATTTATTATAGTTACTACTACAAGATTAATCAATTATACATTAACAAACTAAAATATACTATGAAAATATATACATAATATAGTATATAATGGTTTTTAATTTTTAATTATAAACTAAAGTTATTTATTATGTAAGTAAAAATAATTTAATTCATTATGATATTTAGCATGAAACCCCAAGTAAGACTATTTAACCACATTTTCACCATGATATATATATATATATATATATATATATATAATTTTTAAAATAATTTAATTAATAAATTATAGTTCTATATACAAATATATAATACAATATCACCTTTATTATAATTTTTGTATGCATGGATACTTAATAAATATCACCTTAAATTATAGTTCTTATATACAAATATATAATACAATATAATATCAATATTATATATATATATATATATATATATATTTGTGCACAAATAGATATAAATATATTAATAAGAATATAACACTTTTAATTTATAGAGATAAATAAAAATAAATTATGAAAAAATCGTATAAGTATATATATTATTTAAACTATCAATATAACATCAATTGAACTTGCCCCAATGGATAAGTGCTTGGCCCTCCTTCTAGGAGGTCACAGGTTCGAATCCTCTTAGGTGCATATTATACAAAATTATTCTTGAAGGGCTTGAGAAGGGTTTGGGCAGGGTTTGGGCGCGGGCCTTTCATCGGGTCAAGGGCTCATTAATGGGCCGGGCCCCCGGGTCGGGGGCTCATCGCGGGCCGGGCCAATCAATAATTTCAAAATTTTAAATTTGGCGGATAGCGACGGGGTTTCCGTCGCTAGATCCGTTGCTAAGCCAACCCTGTCGCTAAATCGGAATTTTTTTGTAGTGTAAATTGTTAATTTTAAAAGAATTGACGAATTAAAAATAAAAAAATTATATATATATATATATATATTGCTATCGAACAATTAAGTTTAGCACTAAATGAAATATTTTTTCTTTCGAATTCGCATATACTATGACATTAATTATCACCATTAATTTGTGCAAAGCTTTAGTTATGCTTCTTTGAACTTTTTCCAATTACTTGATTCCCAAAACTATAAATTCGCCAATTTTATAGACCTTTGAAAAAAATGATAGAATCCGATTCCTAAATTGAAATGTGATAGACATATATATTTGATAAGTGAAATGATTAAAATATTCTTGTTAGTCAATTTATGGATCAAATTGGACAAAATCCACCCACAGTTGCATTTTTATTGTGACCGGATTAACCCGGTTTGATTAGATCCAACTTACTCGCATTAGATTTCATGGTACATTTTTTCGTATTTCACAACTAAATTTTGATTTTCTTTTTCATTTTTTTCTTTAATTTCAATTTTTTATATTTTAATTTGACAAAAACTTGTATGAGACCGTCTAACGGATCGCTTACGTTAGACAGGTCAAATAAAACCCAAACCCACCCCAAAACCCATTTTCGCGCGCAGGCGCGTGTCTTACACGCGCCCCCACGCGCAGTCACTAGAGTATCATTAGGTATAAAGTAAAGTGTCACTATGTGTGAAGTATCACTAACTGTGAAGTGAAGTATCATTAACTATGAAGTGAAGTATCATTAGATATAAATTTGGCGAAATATCATTAACTATTAAGTGAAGTATCATTAGATATATATCTGGTGAGTATCATTAACTGTATGTGAAATATCATTAATTATGGATGAAGTATCATTAACTCGGAAGTGTAGTATAATATGATATTATTGATGATTAAACATTAATTATCAAATCCAGAATAGATAAATGTCATTAACTATGAGTGGAGTATCATTATTTATGTGTGAAGTATCATTAACTCACATGTGAGTATCATTATTTATGGGGTGAAGTATCATTACCTATGGAGTGGAGTCTTATTACTATGGAAAAAAGTATCACTAATTACAAAGAAAGTATCACTAATTACAAAAGAAAGTATTACTAATTAGAAATAAAAGTGTCAGTTTAAAACATAATCTCAAATTGAGAATCAGATCTATGAATACAATAAAAACTCATTCTTGAGTAAAAAAATTTATTTCACTATCATAGAGAAAAATATTATTAATTACAAAATAAAATATCACTAATTATAAAAGAAAGTAATACTAATTACAAATAACTATCACTAAAAATCTTCAACACGGTCTCAATCTTCCACCTTACAAAATCAACAATGGCATCCTCAACGCACCTGTATATGCTACAAACTCAAAACCCAAAATAGATCTAAGAATTACTCAAAACAACACAAATCTCCATACACGCACTAAAAATTCACATCAATAATAGCCAAACCAAATCTAACTTAATATCATAGTGCCTCCAACATCATCTCTCTAATAACAGGATGTGCACCTCTCCATTCTTAAAAATCCGTCACCTTCAAAAACCAAAAAAAAAAAAAAGAGAGCGAAAGAAAAAAAGAAAAAAAAAACTCACCCCCATCCACCGATCATTCTCTATTTTATGGTATAGTTGAATTGATTTCCACAACACACTATAGAAGATTGGGCGCCATGACAATTTCGAACGCGGTGGTGGGGAATTTGACAACGATTTACTTGTTGGTTATCGCTGCGTTGAAGGTGTACGGCCTGGCCGTGGGGTGGAGCTACGATAGCGGCTGCATCCTTGCCCTTTCCATCGCGGTGGTGGCGGCCATCCTCTTCGCCACCCACACCTGGGATGTGTCGCGCAACAAAAATTATAGAGAAATTGAAGTTTTGATTGAGAAGGGAAGAATGAAAGTATAAAAGTGGGCGGCTAGGTTTCCTTTTTTTTTTTTTTTCTTTTTATAATTTAATGAATCCGAGTCAGGTACAGATCCGTCTAAAGTAAGAGACCCGTTAGACGGTCTCACACAAGTGTGCCCCTTTTAATTTTAATTTATGAGGAATGTTAATTAGACTTCATTATATCCAATAAGAGAATATCATTATTTTTTAGTATTTAATTATTAGTTTTTTAATTAATAATTATGGTTGATTAAATATTTCCTAGAATTATAATTTTCTTAATTCATTTTTTTCGGTTCGACTTGATATGACTTTAGCTGATCGAGTTGGACATAACGTCCACTCTTGCAGCATAAACCAATATGCCACAAAATTAAAAGGCTAATATACTATCATTCAACGTGATCCACAAACTTTAATTGTCTTAATCTACACCATTGATAATTTTAGTGTAAATGCATCATTCAATAATATAATGATTTACCTTCGCTACGAAGCTCTAGAAGACTAAAAACGGAGTTGTTTCTTAACGACAACGTCTTGTTTTTCCTAGTTTGACTATATTGACATTGTAGCATCTTCTACTCCTCGTGTGTGTGTGTATATATATATTGTTGGTGCTATATCTATATATCATTGTCCACCACAGAGAAATCAGCCCTTTTCAGATCAAGAATTCATCACTATTAATTTTCTGCACCAACCAAAATGATCCAAGTCGAATTTGAAGCTGCTGCTGCTGCAGATTTTTCAGCTCAAAATGTCACTAAACATGCTGAGAAAAGGGAAATTCTTATTGTGAGAGAGCAGAAGTTTGTTAAATCTGCTTCAAGAATAAATGAAGTTTCTCGACTGAGAGTAAAAAATATTGCTGCAGATGAAGAAAAACTGCCTAATTCTATGCATGAAGTTAAGTTTTCTGATTATATCAGTAAGGTCAAGAACATGATGATCAAAACTGCCTCAAGTGTTGGTGTTGGAGGAGCGCAGCCTCTAGAGAAAAACGCGTAAAAGATAAGGAACTCAAGCTTCCAAGAACGAACACATGTAGTACGATAACATTCATCTATCTATATATATGTATATATGAATGTGTGTATATATGCTAGAATAAGGATCAAAGCTGCTGAGAAAAAGGGCTTGTAGATGCATGTGGAGTTATGATTTGCTTGATTGCATTGTCATGTAATATTTAAGTAATGTGAGATTAATTCTCTAGAATTGTTTGTTTCTGTTGTGAATTAAAGTTTGATGTATTTTCTCAATGACTTGAAAATTACTTGTGGAGTTGTGGTAAATGTTAAAGAAAATGATGACAATCCATAATTTTGCAGGAGCATAAATACATAATTTTTCTTATATATATGATTTGGTTCAAATGAGAACAGTGCTTCGTGTAGGAACGTGAGAACAGTGTTTGTTTAGTGTAATTTTAGTGCTTTTCTTACCGTATTTTGATGCAATTTTTTTTATTTTTAATGATTTTCTTATTATATTTTTGTGCTAAATATTTTAGCACCAAAATAAATAAGAAAAGAACTAAAATTATACTGAACAAGCTCGTTGTCACGTTTCCACCCAAACTTAGTTCCTATTATAACCAACTCCTATATATATATATAAATACATATGCATCTCTATATCACACATATACACAAGTTTACGTACGGAATTATCCTTGACTGCACTCACACATTAAAAATGAACATGATGGACTGATGGTTACTAACTCCTAGAATTAATACGGTCCGTCAATTTAATAGATTAATAGTTTAGATTAATCTATAATTTACACACTAAGCACCTATTTACATAAACACTAACCCTCCCCTATATAAATATATATGCATCTCTTTCTTTTTTTAGTATACACTACCAACAAATTATTGATGAAAGGTAACGTACGTGCAAATTAGTGGACAAAACAGGCTTGGCCTCTAATTATACGTGGAAGAAAAGTCTTAAATGGATTATTTTTTTATTAATTTAATTTATTACTTAAGTAATTGATGCAAATTAAAGGAAAATATAAATGTGATTTGGTGGAAAGATACATGTCTTAATTACTCATTTTTTTAATTTTTTTATATTTCTTTTAATAGAAAAATCATTATAAATCCGTAGTGCAAGAAGTGTCATATTACTAATTTTTAATTATTGACCAATTCATGTATTAGATAATGTTATGGATTCAGCCGTATTTCTATTTTTCTTACTCTTTCCTCTACCTATCTTCTTGGTAGATTAGGATCGATTGTAAATAGCTCAATAATTTGTAAATTTTGCAGAATTATTGGAATGAAGAAATGAGGAAGATTTAGAGAGAGAAGAACGAGAGATAAGGGAGAAGATAGATCAAACTTTTTCATATCATATTTAGACAGAAAATGCCATATTTAAGCAATACAATTTGGGACCACTTTGATTAAAAAATACAAAACCTAAGTAATATTATGGACCAGTCCTTCTTTGAAAATAAAAGGAAACACAAACATAAGCCCAATCCTTAAAAGTGGCCCACTAATAATTCAACCCATGCCACATGCTTTTCGGTAGCTCCAACCCGGCCCGCGCCCTCCTTATCAACCATAGATTGAATTTGCTCGGATTTCCCCAAATCATCCACAAATCCTAAAAATTGAGTCTTGAGCAGCCCCGCCTCGCCGACACCATCGATGCCAACCCCAACCTCTTCTCCGACCACTTCCATTAGTTCTAAGGCCACAACACTACCTCCCCTAATTGAGATCCTTGTCCGCAAAGTTCAAAGTCGGGGAACCTTCTCCTCATAAATTTAGCATCCTCCTAGGAGACAAGATCGAGCCTTTCATCTCCCCATGACACCAGGACCTGCTCGATGGCCTCCTTACCCCTCTGCAGAACACGAGAGCCCAGCACAGCTCCAGGATATAGGTGAAAGAGTTCGTCTGCCGTCGTTTCAGGTAAGGTGGGTAAGGGAACAGTGTCTTCTCCTATTTTTTTCTTAAGGAGGGACATGTGGAACACCGGGTGCACGCGTGAGCCCTCCAGCAACTCTAGTTTGTAGGTAACCGGACCAATCCGCTCAAGGATGGTGTAGGGGCTGAAAAATTTGAAAGAAAGTTTAAGATTTTTTCGTATTTAAACTCAGTTTTGCATGTAGGGTTGAAGTTTTAGATAGACTTGGTCTCCAACCTGATACTGCTTTTCCTCCCTGGACTTGTTAGCATAGGTTCGCATCCGTTCTTGAGCTACCCTTAGGTTTTCTTTTAGTTGCTGCAACATAATTTTTTCTTTCTTGGATCGTTTCTTTCACCTCCTGGTTAGAGGTATCCAAGTAGGGACCTGTAGCTAAATAGGAAGGAGCATAGCCATATAGTGCTTGAAACGGTGTGAGTTTCAAAGCTGTTGTACCAATGCTCATCAAGAGATATCCATTTTCAGCCACTGTTTGGGGTTTGCAGAAGTCATGCACCTCAAGTAGTTTTCTAGGCACTGATTTAGCCGTTCAGTCTGGCCGTCCGTTTGAGGGTGGTAGGCTAAAGAAAAATTAAGTGTCACACCTAAAACTTTGAAGAGTTCCTTCCAGAAGCTGCTGGTAAAAACCTTATCCCTGTCAGTCACAATACTGACAGGCATCCCATGTAGCTTGTATATGTGATCCAAAAATAGTTTAGCCACACTTTGAGCTGAAAAAGGGTGAGAGAGAGGTATGAAATGACCAAACTTGGTCAACCTGTCAATGACCACCAAAATAACATCTTTTCCCCCTGATTTAGGTAGTCCCTCAATGAAATCCATAGTTATATGGCTCCAAGGTTGGTCTGGTATGGGTAGAGGCTGGAGTAGCCCTGGGGTAGCACCTCCACTGGGCTTGTTGAGGGAACAAATATCACATGCCTTTACCAATGCCACCACTTCAGCTTTCATACCAGGCCAGTAGAATGCTACTATGAGTCTCATATAAGTGCCATGAACCCCTGAATGCCCTCCATAAAAAGAGCTGTGCATAGTGACTAGAATTTTGCTCATAAGTTCTTGATCAGCTCCAACAGTAACCCTGCCTTTGTACCTTACTAATCCTTGAGTCATAGTGTACTTAGACTCTCCCTTAGGGTTAGCTTCCAATGCCTCAATGATTTTAGCCATAGCAGGATCCTTGTCATAGCTCTGCAACACTTTCTGCACCCACAAGGGAGTAATGGTGCTTAGCACCTGGCATTCATTCCCAGAATTTTGAACTCGAGATGCCCTGTTCTCTGCTCCCTTTTTGTACTGAATCACATAGTCCAGCCCCAGTAATTTGGTTATCCACTTCTGTTGAATAGGTATTCATAATTTTCTGATCCAAAAGATGTTTAAGTGCTTGCTGATCAGTCTTAATTATGAACCTATGACCCTGCAGATAGTGCTTCCACTTATTGATAGCCATTATGATAGCCAAGAATTCCCTCTCATAGATAGACAAAGCCTGACTTCTGAGGCATAGAGCCTTGCTTAGGAAAGCAATGGGCCTTCCCTTCTGCATCAACACAGCTCATATGCCTACCCCACTGTCATCAGTCTCAACTGTAAAGGGTTGAGTGAAGTTAGGGAGGGCTAAGACTGGGGCTTGGGTCATAGCCCTTTTTAGGTGTTGGAATGCTTGTTTAGCATCTGGATTCTATTTGAAGCCATTCTTCTTTAGTAAGAAAGTCAGAGGCTTGCTGATGGCCCCATAATTTCTCACAAATTTTCTGTAATATCCTGTTAGACCCAAGAAACCCCTTAGTTGCTTAACATTCTGAGGTTGTGGCCAGTTCTCCATACACTCAATCTTCTAGGGATCTGTAGCCACCCCTTATCCAGTAATAATATGGCCTAGATACTCAATGCTTGTCTGTCCAAATGAGCACTTGGACTTCTTAGCAAATAACGCGTGCTCCCTTAATATAGTGAAGACCTCCCTTAAATGTGTCAAGTGTCCTCCCAAGTTCTGCTATAGATCAATATGTCATCAAAAAACACTAGGGTGTGTTTTCTCAAACAATCCTTGAAAACTTGGTTCATCAAGGATTGAAATGTTGCCGGGGCATTACAGAGGCCAAAATGGCATCACCGGGAACTCATAATGCCCATGATGAGTTCTAAATGTTGTGAGGTATCTGTACTCTGGTTCCATGAGGATCTGGAAGTATCCAGATCTGAGGTCTATTTTTGAAAAATAACCGGACCCTTGCAACTCATCCAATAGCTCATCAATAATAGGTATAGGATAATCATGCTTAACAGTGTAGTTGTTTAAGTACCTGTAGTCCACACATAGCCTCCAAGTTCCATTCTTCTTCTTGACTAACAATACAGGGGAAACAAAGGGGCTTCTGCTATGCTGAATGATCCCAACATCCAGTAGCTCCCTTACAATTCTTTCAATCTCATCCTTGTGTTGATGAGAAGACCTGTATAGGAATTGGTGTTTAGGGACAGTTCCTAGCTTTAACAGGATCTGGTGTTCTACTCCCTTGGTAGGAGGTAGTCCTTCTGGCTCTCTGAAGATGTCTTCAAATTCAGTAATGAGTCCCTCTAGCTGCTGATTCTTAGTGAGATTGGCAGTCACCACAAAGACCTCCTCCATTTCTTTCTTCAGTTTGGTGTGTATGAGTTTGAAAAGGGAGTGGTGGGATATGAAATGGCATTCATGGTGTGTTTTATTAGCAAATAGCTTCAGTTTCTTTCCCATCCACCGAAGGTTCACAACCATCAGTTCATAATCCAGCTCAATAGGGGAACATGCCTTGAGCCAGTCTCCCCCTAAAATCACATCACACCCCTCATGTTGTGATGAGATCGTGCAAAGCAATGAAGAAGATGATCCGGAGCTGCAATTCAAAGGTCCTATGACACGTTTGCGAGCTAAGAAGTTACAAGCTTATTTGCAAGCTTCTATTCGTCGTAAATTCGAATTGCATGAAGATGAAGTGAAGAGCAGCTCGAGATTGATCACCATGCTATCCATTGATGATGAAGAAGGAAGCATGAAGACGTGAGAAGAAGAATGACGCCATTTGGACGTGTGCATGAAAAGTTATACGCGTTTGCATGGGAAATCAGGAGATGCTGTTTTTCATGCAAAGGTGGCAAGATTAATTATAACATGGGCCACGAATTTAATCACTTAATTCAGCCCATTGTCGTGATTAATTAAGTCCAAATAGGCGAGAATATTGAAGCCCAAGTCCATTGGGATTTATCCTTATCTAGTTAGATTTAGATAAATTTTTCTTATCTTATTTTTGGTATCTTTTGATTTTATCCTAGTTAGATTAGAACTAGTATTTTTCGGCCATATCCTAGTCTAGATGCCCTAGGATTTTCGGCCATAGCTATTTGTCACGACCCCACATTAATATCTGATTAATACGAAGTGTGACTGGCACGACTCGATCCCAATGAAGGATGGATCAAGGCGCGAACCGGAAATAATTAAATAAAGAAAAGAACTACTGTATTCCAGGAATGATATTTGTTGTGAACTCAAATTCTGGACTGATTTCAAGTACTCACAAGGGACAGAATAATAGTAGTACTTAATTGATTATCAAGGTATTGGACTCGTCCAAAATCAAAAGCTGAAATATTAGACTTGTTATATAGCTGAGTCGCGGAAGCAAAAGAAAGACAATAATAATAATGATAATAATAATAATACAAGGTCATCTGAGCCTTGTACCAAAAAGAACTCCACTCTCAGCACTTCTCCCTTCCACACCAGCTCAACCTGCACATTTAAAAACAAACATGCAGGGCTGAGTACAAGGGTACTTAGTGAACACATTGCCAAAAATATTTACTGAATTGAACACTGATTTTCTTGTCATGTATCTGAGTAAACACACAGGGGTTTTATATAAAAAGGACCTATGTTTTACTAAATCACTTTCTGTTTTTGAGCGCTCTTTTCTGTTGTATGATCATCCATATCCCACTGAAAGTCGAGGAATAGCTCCGCTCAGCCTTTTCCACGAACGTCGGGGAATAGTTCCGCTCAGCCTTTTCCCTCGAACGCTTAACGTAACTAAATGCCGAAGAATAGCTCCGCTCAGCCTTTTCCTCGAACATTTAGCATCGTCGATGTCTTAGTCAGGAATAGCTCCGCTCAGCCTTTCCCTCTTCCTAATATCACCGACCCAAGTGTACACTAACCTCGGTTAACATGCTAAGTTAGCACGAGGCCCGATCGATTTAACAGTTAGAAAGCTCCTTGCGAGCTAACTAAATACGGATAAGGATATCATACAAAACAAAACATTTTATGCATGACAGTAATTTATTTGCATCAGAATAGTTAACTGCGGGTGAGTGAAAACTCAAATCATTATTTGGACTAAGAGTCCGTTGAAAAGAAAGCCCACCTTTCACCGATATTTTAGCACAATAGCAAAATGCTCTTTCTCGCGCTTTATCTCGCACTGGACGGCTTGCCTTCAAAGAGTTAATATAAAACTGAGTACGTTGAACTAAATACATTGTTTGGACTCAACATGAAATTGAAGGCCTATTAGGGTCTAGTATCCGTTCTAAATTTTTCTTAGTTTAAGGGTTAACCTCGACCCTAGCTCTTAAACATCTTACAACACACATCATTATCATTCAAGGTATCAATAATACCTTAACATCCAACACAATTCGATTCTAGAGACAAAGTCAACACTAAGCTCATAGATTAAACAATATTCTGCACAACGTCTATCTTTGTAAAATTTTCTGTTTTGACTCGCTAGGGTGCAGGGGACAAGCCATACGCCGTTGGAAAACCACAGAAGTCTAGTTTCCGAAAAATTTGACGGTGACTCCAGATGATAACTAACGAAAAAGTTATGACCGATTGACTAGAAGGTGGCAGAACTGCCAGAATTTCTGAAAGAAAACACATGCCTTGACTTTGACGATTTTTCATAAATTGCTCAGAACGAATTAGAAAATGAAACATATACCATTGGAAAGCCACGGAAGTCTAGTTTTCGGAAAAATTTACGGTGACTCAATACGATGTCTAACGAGGGAGTTATGCTCGTTTTACTGAAGGGTGGTGAAACTGCCGAACAGAACTGCGCAGCGCGCCGTCTGCGCGAACTCCAAACAAACTTCGAATCAGTCGACTGATTAACCTCATCAGTTAGTTAACTGAACTAATGCTTCAGTCCGGAACTGATTAACTTCATCAGTTCGTTAACCGAACTGATGAGTTTCAGTCCGGAACTGATTCACTTCATCAGTTCGTTAACCGAACTGATGAGTTTCAGTCCGGAACTGATTCACTTCATCAGTTCATTAGCTGAACTGATGAGTTTCAGTTCGGAACTGATTCACTTCATCAGTTCGTTAGCCGAACTGATGAGTTTCAGTCCGGAACTGATTCACTTCATCAGTTCATTAATCGAACTGATGAGTTTCAGTCCGGAACTGATTCACTTCATCAGTTCGTTAGCCGAACTGATGAGTTTCAGTCCGGAACTAGTTCACTTCATCAGTTCGTTAACCGAACTGATGAGTTTCAGTCCCGAACTGATTCACTTCATCAGTTCGTTAACCGAACTGATGAGTTTCAGTCCGGAACTAATCACTTCATTAGTTCGTTAACCGAACTGATGAGTTTCAGTTCAAATACCAAGCTTTCATCACCCCAAAACATCTCAAACTGGACTACACATGCTTGCACATAACCAACTAATTTTCTAACATGAACGTCATTTAAAACACCAAAAATCCACACATGCTTCTCAAGCTTAGATCTGAAAATATATGTTTATATAGCTGATGATTTTTGAAAATACCTTTTCCAAAATAACAAAGGAGAAGAGTTGGAAGAAGCTTGAAGGAGATGAAACGACTGAAACAAAGCTTCCAACGATGACGCCGGAAACCCAACGGTGAAGAGCGGATGAGGATAGCTTGAGCTCTTCTCGACAAGGCTGTAATTTCTTGCTTCTACCACTCTCTCTCTCTAAAATTTGTGCAGAAAATGGGGATGAAATGGAGAAGAAGAAATGAGGAGCTGCTGTGTTTCCTCTCCCTCTTTCTCGAAAATTTTATGGCAAATGAAGAAGTGAAATGGGATGAAGAAATAAGTTGGATGCCTTGCCCTTTTCTCTCTCTCAACCTCTACGTAAATGCTTGGGTAAGGCTTTACCATTAAATGAGAGTAGGCTAGGCTACATATTTTCCCCTTTTCCCATTAGACTAATAAATGCCACAAGAGCTTTGGTAGATTGGTAAGGAAGTGACAAAAAGTCTTCCCAACTTGGAAAAACTAGTTGCTAAAATATCGGCACTAGGGGATATCTAATTCACTCTATTTGAAATGCTCTGCTTTAATTATCTGAATTTAATACTTGCATGACCGGAGGATATCTGATTCTCCCAGTCCAGAAAATATTTATCGGAATATCTGATTCATGATAAACATACACTGCAATAATGGAATCGAATTTATCTGAAATTCTGATTCCGGCTTTCCATAACTAAAAAGAGGATTAAACCCTAACCGAAAATAATTAATTCACCTATGGGAATTAATTGATCTTAAATTCCATGGAACTTAACGGATACTTTCGACCCTAATCTGACTGGAAATTACTATACTAAATAGTAATTGCAATAATTTACTGCAATTAAGCAGTAATTAATTTACGGGGTATTACACTATTAGTCTAAATAGGACTACTATGTTACATTCAAAAGTTAGACAATTGCAAGAAATAAAGAGTTATTCTCAATCTGTCTCCTAGATCTTTTGTTGATCGAGTATTTACCAAACAATTCTATTGATTTAGCAAACCAATAGTCTTATTCAAGTTCTTCAGGGTGCATTCAAGTACTTTGGAGAATTGCTATCCGGAGAAGTTAGACGTGCGCGTTCGAGTTATCAACCCGGGTTCGTTCGATTTAACCAATCCACAACACTACCATCGCCGTCGCCCAAGCCACCTTCACCGCCGACTTCCGCCGCCGTTTTTCAGCCACCCTCGAGTATTCCAAGTGTCCCAATCGAGTCCTAGTTCGTGTCCTCAATTTCTAGTAAGTTTTATCATTTAATTCATGTCGGGTTGAGTCCTTCTTTAGCTGACGTAGTTCGAGTCCTTCTTAAGTCTTCCACCTGCGTTCTTCGTGTCTTGGAAACATTGTCCGGGTCACATCATAAATTTGGCATCAGAGCCACGTCAGCTCTGCTGGTCGTGGTTCAATCTGACGTGTCAAATACGTGTCATTTAATTTTCATATTATTTCGAGTCTATTGTAATTTGATTGATATTCATTGAAAAAAAAGAGAAAAAATGTATCGGCAATAAAAAAAAAGTGAAAAAAAAACCGCCGATTATATAAAAAAAAAAATCAGATTTGATTCTTGTTAATTTCGAATTTTACCTTGTTTTTAGATTTGTTTCCATAAATTTAGGGATTCTTAGATTGCGTTCACATTGGTCAAACACATCCAAAAGTCTCTTTCCTTTTCCATTAGATTTCCTACCTTGTTTAGATTTCTTCCATCCTCATCTAAATCTAATCAAGATTCTCCACCCTTATCCACCCAAGATTTTCGATCCTATACCCTATAGTGTTCGAAATTCTCCATCTCTTTCTTACCTACACCCGGTTCACCTTATATACCATATAGTCCATACATCCGTACACCCATACACCCATACACCATACACCCGTGGTCCACTTACACCAACCCATTGAGATACTCATCCATACACCTACTTCTACTCTTAGCAACCTTCCGGCTTGATTCTATCCGTTGGAGCTTGAAGAAGACCCAGAGGAGCTAGTCAAGAGAAGCAGTTGTTTCGATCAGCCCACCCCCATATCCATTCACACACGTGCACCACATCTTTGAGAGTTAAACACAAGTGGAAAAATCAAGAGTGACATACACGAGCGTTTGTGAGGAATTGTGAGGTTCTACTTTACTTTTTCTTCACGTTTGTTCGTTTTGCAGGTACAATGAAGAAAGGTAACAACACTGAGGCGTCTACGCCACCCCCTAGGTCGCCAAATACACCAGGCGAGCAGTCCTACTCGTCTGAACCACAGTGGGATGCCAAGTACCAATATGAAGCTCTAGCAAAGCATTTTGAGCGACAGACTCGTCTACTAAAAGACGAACTTGGCAACCAAGTAGCTGAATTGCAAGAGGAGCTTGCAAGGCTTAGATCTCAAATGACCGCATCCCAAACGGTCCAAGGAGATCCTGAGAGGCCACTCGAGTCTCAAGAAGAAGAGACGAGGCAAGCTGAGCCTCAAACTAATGTAGAGAGGCAAACCGAGCCTCAAGACAACACAGAGAGGCGTCCCGAGCCTTAGACAGAAGCACATGGCCGACGCCAGCAGCAGAGACATGTCAATAGGCCATCGCCTGTACAATAAGATGTTCAAAGGCCGCCCCGTGAGCCCGCCTTTGAAGAAGACTATGACTATGGATACGATTCCTATGTAGCCAGTGGTTATGAAGCTGATTACACACCACAAGGGCACAGAGGACGCCATGGATGACCCCGAGGTCCCCATAAGCATGCAAACTATCATGATGATAATGATGGTAGGCTCAACAACATCAAAACGAGCATACCCGAGTTTGAAGGCCTTCACGATCCTGATATCTACTTAGATTGGGAACGTAAGGTAGAGAAGATCTTTGCATGCTACAACTTTTCAGAGCAAAAGAAGGTACAACTCGCATGATTAGAGTTTAGAGGCTACGCAGCCTCATGGTGGGAAATGCAACAAGAAAGAAGGCGCAGAAACCACAATCCACCAATCGACAATTGGGAAGAAATGAAAGGATTCATGCACGGCCGTTTCATACCAATGCACTATGAGAGAGAGCTTGAAAAGAAGCTCAACCGGGTCAAGCAAGGTACTAGATCGATTGAAGAGTACCACAAGGAGTTGGAGACGCTTTTGAACATAGTTGGAAAGCAGAAGACCTTAAATGCTACCATCATTCGGTACATTGAAGGTATGAATCCTGACATTGCATGTGAAGTCGAGCTCAGAGACTTCACCAATGTAGAAAGAATGGTGCAGTACGCATCGATTGTGGAAAGGCAGCTGAGAGAGGGTCGCCATCGATCCCACTACAATTCAGCCCCTACATGCCCCTCTTGGAATAAAGGTACACCTTCCACATCACTTTCTACCCCTTCTACTGATTCTACACGACCCAGAGGTCTATCCGGATCACCCGAACGGCGTTTCGACCATTCTACACCGCAGTCCAGCAGTAGACCCGAGTCTACGCCACCCACTCAGCCTCGGTCGACCCCTACACGGCCAAACCAAGGTGCAACAGCCCCTAATGCAGCCCCTAATCGAGCTCGTGACATTCAATGTCATAAGTGTCAAGGTTGGGGCCATTTCCAAGCTCAATGACCAAACCGGCGAGTTCTATACCTGACGGAGTCAAATGAAGTCGAATCAGCTAGTGAGGATGAAAAAGAGCCCGTGGGCGATGCCACACTTGAAGAATAAGTCGAGAATGATGCGCCCAACAACCAAGTCGATCCGGAAGTTCAGCTCAGTTTGGTCACCATCCGGAGTTTGAGCATCATTCGAGAAGAGGAACAAGAATACCAATGGGAAAACATCTTCTACACCCGTGCAGTGATTCAAGGTCACACGTGTTCTATGATAATTGACAGTGGTAGTGTGATCAATGCCATTAGTCAATACGCAGTGGAAAAGCTTGGTCTACCTGTTCAACAACATGCAAAACCATACAGATTACAGTGGCTTACAGATAGAGGCGAGATACGCGTGGTTCACCAGGTAAGTGTCTCATTCTCAATCCATAAGTTTTCTGACACTGTTCTGTGCGACGTTATCCCTATGGATGCGGCACACTTGTTGTTAGGCAGACCTTGGCAGTTTGATCGATGTGTTGTCCACGACGGACGTTTGAACACTTACACCATCGACATTGATGGCCGAATCAGCACCTTAAGGCCATTGTCACCTAAAGACGTTGCTACGGATCAGCAATGCATGCAAGAGAGGTTCAAAGAGGAAAAGGCAAAGCAAGCAGCCGCAAAACGGGCCCCGAAGGCCACGGCCGAAACCTCAGCCCCCGGACAGCCCCTTGCCGCCACTACTTTACCTTCCAAACAACCTCATTCGGACTCCTTAGCTGTGGAAAAGAAGAAAGAATCGAGTACAAACAAGCCTCACGTGAAGAGCTTGTTTATTTCAGCAAAAGGAGTTCAGAAAGCCGTCAAAGCAGGTATGCCTCTTGTCCTACTTACATTTAAGGGCAGTGCTACTAATGATTGTTTGCCTAGTGATGTGCAGCCCTTACTTGATGAGTTCAAGGACATTTTTCCTGAGAAGATACCCGGAGGACTTCCACTAGTGCGAGGAATCGAGCATCAGATCGATTTCGTCCCCGGAGCCGTACTTCCCAACCGACTAGCCTATAGGACGTCTCCCGACGAGACTAAGGAGATAGATAGGCAAGTCAAAGAGCTATTGGAGAAGAAGCAAATCCGTGAAAGTTTGAGCCCGTGCACCGTTCCAGTGATCTTAGTGCCAAAGAAGAACAACGAATGGCGTATGTGCATGGATTGTAGAGCAATCAACAAAATCACGGTAAAGTATTATTTTCCCATCCCTAGATTAGATGACATACTTGATGAGTTATCTGGTTCGCTTGTCTTTTCTAAGATTGATTTGCGTTCTGGTTATTTTCAAGTACGTATGCAAGAAGGTGATGAATGGAAAACTGCATTTAAAACAAAGCATGGTTTGTATGAATGGCTTGTTATGCCTTTTGGTCTCACTAATGCACCAAGCACATTTATGCGTTTGATGAATCATGTTTTGCGTGAAGTGATTGGAAAGTATGTTGTTGTGTATTTTGATGACATTCTGATTTACAGTGACACGACACATACACATATGCAACACCTTAGACACGTTTTTGAACTACTTAGGGAGTCGAAACTCTATGGTAATCTGTCTAAGTGTTCGTTTTGCATGAGTGAAGTCGTTTTTCTAGGCTTCGTTGTGAGTATACGTGGTATAGAAGTAGATCGTTCCAAAATCAAGGCGATTGATGAATGGCCCACTTCTAAGTCTGTGAGTGATGTGAGATCTTTCCACGGCCTTGCTGGCTTTTATCGTCGCTTTGTGCACGATTTTTCCAGCATAGCTGCGCCGCTTACTGAGTTAAGCAAGAAAGATCGAAAGTTTGAATGGGGTCCTGTTCAAGAGCATGCGTTTAACACTTTAAAGTCTTGTTTATGTAATGCGCCTGTTCTTGCTCTTCCGGACTTTAATAAAACTTTTGAGATTGAATATGATGCCTCGGGCAAAGGGATTGGTGCTATTTTGATGCAGGAACGACGTCCAGTCGCCTATTTCAGTGAGAAGCTCCATGATGCAGCCCTTCATTATTCCACCTATGACAAGGATTTGTACGCACTCAAAAGAGCTTTAGAGACGTGGCAGCACTACTTATGACCTAAAGAGTTCGTGATTCACACGGATCACGAAAGTTTGAAGCATTTGAAAGGCCAACAAAATCTGAACAAACGACATGCACGATGGGTAGAGTTTATCGAGTCCTTTCCGTACGTCATCAAGTACAAAAAGGGCGCCAAAAACGTGGTAGCTGATGCATTGTCGAGAAGGTACGTTCTCTTGAACCTAATGCATGCTAAGATGTTGGGATTTGATGCAATTAAGGAGTTATATGCATGTGATGAGTTTTTCGCACCCATATATGCTGATTTTTGCTCAAAATCTCATGCTTTTGATGGTTATTTCGTGCATGAGGGTTTCTTGTTCAAGGGTTCACATTTGTGTATTCCTAAGTCTTCTATGCGTGAGTTGTTAGTTCTTGAATCGCATGCGGGAGGTTTAATGGGTCACTTTGGTGTGTCTAAAACGTTAAACTTGCTGCATGAACATTTCTTTGGGCCACGTATGAAGCATGATGTTGAGAATGTGTGTAGTAGATGTATCATATGTAAGAAGTCAAAATCTACCTCACATCCATTCGGTTTATACACTCCTCTACCAGCCCCGTCTTCCCCATGGATTGATTTATCTATGGACTTCATATTAGGATTACCACGATCTAGGTCTGGTCGAGATTCTATATTTGTAGTAGTTGATAGGTTTTCCAAGATGTCTCATTTCATTGCATGTAGGAAAACCGATGATGCTGTACACATAGCCAATCTGTTCTTTATACATGTTGTGCGTTTACATGGAATACCTAGAACTATTGTTAGTGATAGGGATTCTAAGTTTTTAGCACATTTTTGGCGTGTACTATGGGGTAAGCTAGGTACCAAGTTGTTATTTTTTATTGCATGTCATCCACAAACTGATGGACAAACTGAAGTAGTTAATCGCACTCTAGGTACTTTGCTGCGTTCTTTAGTTAAAAAAAACTTGAAATCATGGGAAGATTGTTTTTCATATGCTGAATTTGCTTATAATCGCGTTGTGCATTCATCTACCAACATGTCTCCGTTTGAAGTTGTTTATGGTTTTAATCCGCTAACGCCTAATGATCTTTTGCCTTTACCTGTTGAGCATCTAACAAGTGTTAAAGGTACAAGAAAAGCGGAACAAGTTAAGGAGATGCATGAGAAAGTACGTGCGCGTATTGAAGCCGTTGGCGCACGTAATGCTGTTCAAAAGAATAAACGGCGCAAGCAAATGATTTTCTAGCCCGGAGATCGCGTTTGGATTCATCTGAGTCCTGGACGGTTTCCTAACTTGAGAAAATCGAAATTGATGCCAAGAGGAGATGGACCGTTCACCGTGTTGAGTTGAGTCAATGACAATGCATATCGCATTGATTTACCCGGTGAGTATAAGTGTTCGTCTACATTTAATGTTGCTGACTTATCTCCCTTTTCTGCAGATGATGAGTTCGAAGATAATGAGCCCTTGAATTCGAGGATGAATTCTTTTCAGCAGGGGGGAATGATGAGATCGTGCAAGGCAATGAAGAAGATGATCCGGAGCTGCAATTCAAAGGTCCTATGACGCGTTTGCAAGCTAAGAAGTTGCAAGCTTATTTGCAAGCTTCTATTCGTCGTAAATTCGAATTGCATGAAGATGAAGTGAAGAGCAGCTCGAGATTGATCACCATGCTATCTATTGATGATGAAGAAGGAAGCATGAAGACGTGAGAAGAAGAATGACGCCATTTGGACGTGTGCATGAAAAGTTATACGCGTTTGCATGGGAAATCGGGAGATGCTGTTTTTCATAAATTTAGGGATTCTTAGATTGTGTTCACATTAGTCAAACACATCCAAAAGTCTCTTTCCTTTTCCATTAGATTTCCTACCTTCGCCATTTGGACGTGTGTATGAAAAGTTATACGCGTTTGCATGGGAAATCGGGAGATGCTGTTTTTCATACAAAGGTGGCAAGATTAATTATAACATGGGCCACGAATTTAATCACTTAATTCAGCCCATTCTTGTGATTAATTAAGTCCAAATAGGCGAGAATATTGAAGCCCAAGTCCATTGGGATTTATCCTTATCTAGTTAGATTTAGATAGATTTTTCTTATCTTATTTTTGGTATCTTTTGATTTTATCCTAGTTAGATTAGAACTAGTATTTTTCGGCCATATCCTAGTCTAGATGCCCTAGGATTTTCGGCCATAGCTATTAGTATAAATAGGACTACTATGTTACATTCAAAAGTTAGACAATTGCAAGAAATAAAGAGTTATTCTCAATCTGTCTCCTAGATCTTTTGTTGATCGAGTATTTACCAAACAATTCTATTGATTTAGCAAACCAATAGTCTTATTCAAGTTCTTTAGGGTGCATTCAAGTACTTGGGAGAATTGCTATCCGGAGAAGTTAGACGTGCGCGTTCGAGTTATCAACCCGGGTTCGTTCGATTTAACCAATCCACAACACTACCATCGCCGCCGCCCAAGCCACCTTCACCGCCGACTTCCGCCACCACTGCCGCCGTTTTTCAGCCACCCTCGAGTATTCCAAGTGTCCCAATCGAGTCATAGTTCGTGTCCTCAATTTCTAGTAAGTTTTATCGTTTAATTCGTGTCGGGTTGAGTCCTTCTTTAGCTGACGTAGTTCGAGTCCTTCTTAAGTCTTCTGCCTGCGTTCTTCATGTCTTAGAAACATTGTCCGGGTCACATCATGTTGCAACAATCTGAGAGAGTGTTGTAGCTTGACACCTTGCATTTGCCATCCAAAACTCCCAGCTTTAGAAGAACTAACCAGCCTCTGGCCATTTGCTACCTTAATAAGTAGAGGTGCAACTGACTCCACTTGGCATCCCAACATCTGAGCAGTAGATTCCTTGATAAAACTCAATTAAGGTACTCCCTGTGTCAACCAATATCTGCAACTTTTTCCCATTGCAGACCCCTGTAAATTTCAAGGTAGTAATAGTGTCTTTCCCTTTAAGGGTGTGTAGGGACATTTGGGTCTTCTCTAGAGGTGCCTCTGGAGCTGGCTCCTCTTCTAAGCTGATGAGGGGTTGGCGATAGGCTATCTCCCCTTCCTCAGACATGATCATATAATGAATCCTGTGTGAGCACCTATGGCCTTGAGTATATTTCTTATCACAGTTGTAACATATATAGGCCCAATGCCCTCATGTCAGCCATTTGAGCAGCTTGATTGGTTTCTTTGCTATGTGTGAGTCCTTATTGGGTTGGGGAAAGTTTCTGAGAGGGCTGTGGTTTGGGGCCTGAATTAGACCAGCTACTGGTTGGTCTGTTTGTACCCTTCAACCTCTTTGTGAGTGCCTCAAGGGTGATCAATTGATTCTTGCCCAGGTCTATAGCTTGTTGAAGGGTAGTGGGATTGAACATAGAAACTGCTGCCCTTAACTCTTCACTTAGCCCACTCAGGAAACTAGCAACAAAATAGGCTTCAGTGTAGGTTCCCTTAGTGCACATAAGCATACACTCCTTTAGCTCCTCAAACTTATCAACATAATCCAGGTAATCCTCACTAATAATTCAACCCAATGCCACACGCTTTTCGGTAGCTCCGATCCGACCCGTGCCCTCCTTATCAACCATAGATTGAATTTGCTCGATTTTCCCCAAATCATCCACAAACCCTAAAAATCGAGTCTTGAGCAGCCCCTCCTAGCCAACACCGTCGATGCCAACCCCGGCCTCTTCTCCGACCGCTTCCATTAGTTCTAGGGCCAAAACAGATAATGATTTGAAATCTGTAGAAATAGTCTCCCACTATGATTGAGTTCAATAATTTAGCATTTATTTACAACATGTTTTCTTTTCAAAGATTATTGATCTCTATATAAAGCTTTAACATTTCTTCAATCAATATCATAAACAAAGTAGGAGCTTCTTCTATAGATGGAAAAACTTGGAAAAGCAGGGCAAATGCCCTTATTAGTTTGTCTTTTAATTTGGTATTTTGTATCACCATCTTCCAAGTATCTGCTTATAAGCCTTTTGTTTACTCATCACCCTCACCACCTATAGAACATGTTTGAAAATTCAGAATATATTCCCAAATTATCACCACCGTCGATAAAGAAGTATCACTACAGCTCGCCTCCACCCCCGACGTATTATTATAAGTAACTATAATTAATGATGATTATGAATTAAAATAAAATACTACAAATTATCGTCTTAAAGAGATTCTCAATTTATATTGTATCTAGGGACATAATTATTCTTCTCAATTTATGGGGCAATAAAACTAGTCAAATAATTATATTCTTTAGCAATATTATGATTCTCTATTTCCTAAAAAATTAAATACTCCCTCCGGTCTCTAATATTTGATGTTTTAAACTCTTTCACTATAATTAAAAAAATATTAATGACTCCTAGAATTTCTACTTATCATTTTGAAAATACTCACTTCTAGAAAGTATATACTCTCTCCGTCCCGATTATATATATAGTCCACATTTCTATTTTGAGGTGTCCCGATTATATAGTCCAATTACTATAAGTAGTGTTATTTTTAATAGGAATTTACAATTATACCTTTATTAGGTTTTGAAAATTAAAAAAACTAAACATTTAAGTTTGTGAAAATTATAAATCTTAAATGTTATTTTTTCAAAAAAAGAGAAACATTAATTAAAATTGACCAACTTAATTAATTTGCATGTACTTGAATTTGATCAATTCTATTGATATTCATTGTATTTGCACTTCATTAATTGTATATTTTCTTTGTTTTAAAAAATTAATACATTAAAGTTGAGCGAAAATTTAAGTTTTAATAATTTTCATTAAATAAGGTTAAAGTTGGAAGTTTAGCTTTTGTTTCTTATTTTCATAAATATTTTTAATCTACGTGCGAGTAGAAAAGGGACTATATAATCGGAACGGAGGGAGTAGTAAAATTGACTTTTGAGTAGGATTGCTTATTGTAAAATTGAATTTAATATTTCTTGGAATGTGCTTGGAAGGGGAGAGAAATGAGAAATTAAAACAACCATTCATGAATAAAGTAATGAGATGAGAGAGAAACAACCTAAATAATCTAAAACTTCAAGTAAATGAAAAAAAAGATGAAAAGCCTAAAACATCAAATATAAGAGACTAGAGGGAGTAAAATGTTTTGTATTGTGTTGTATGTATTAATTTTGCGTAGCTTGAGAATAAATTGTCATAAATCTTGTTAATTAATTGGGGGTTGGAAAAATGATAATTTTTTTAAAATTATTTAGCCTATTAGTTCATTACAAGAAAAACGTGATTACCGACGGATTTAACAACGAATTATATTATGTCGTTAAAATATCGATAAATTAACGACGGATTAAGATTGAGATGTTTAACGATGAATTTTTCCGTCTCTAACTTAAGGACGAAAGAGACGGAAAAATCTGTCGTTACGTCTTATTTTTATTCTTAAATTTTATTTTTTTATGTTAACGATGAAATAATGACGGATTTTTCCGTCGTTAAATATTATTATTTTTTATTTTTTTAGTTTTAGCGACAGCTTAATTCCGTAGCTAAAATTAATTTTGATTTTTTTATTTTTAAATTTTTATTTTTTTTATTTTTCCATTACTAATTAATTACGAATTTGAAATCAATTTTTTTTTATTTTTTTGGATTTATTAGATTTTTCTAATTTTTTTTAATCTTTCATATTATTTTTTAATATCTTTTAATTTTTATTTTTCAATTAGTAATTAATTATGAATTTGAATTTAATCTTTTTAATATTATTAATTTTTTTTATTTATTTTACATATTAAATTTTATATTTAATTTATACTATTTTTTAATCTTTTTTATTTTTTATTTTTCAATTACCAATTAAATAAGAATATGAATTTTTTTTTTAATATTTTTCATATTTTTATTTATTTTAGTTTTTCAGATTTTATTTTATAATTTTTATACTTTTTTAATTATTTTTATTACTTTAATTTAATTTTTATAAATATTATTAATTATAATTTTTCTCAAAATTACGATTACGAAATTAATTTTTTTATTATTTTTTATAATTCACTTTATTTATATATTATTAATTATAAATATATAATATTTGAGAAAATTAATAATATTTTAATATTAAACAAGGGCGTTGGGCCCTTGTGCGCTAGGCCAGGTTGCCTATGGGCTGGGCCAGCTATGGGCTCACATCTCAAATATTCACAGTTTTATTTTTTTTCCTTTCTTTTTTAAATTTTAGCGAAAAAAAACCCGTCGCTAGTTTTTTATTTATTTTTGTATTCAGAAGATAGAATTTGGCGATGATTTAGCGATGGATTACGGATTTTTCCATCGCTAAGTTTTTTTCGTCGTTAATTCTGTTATTAAAATGTCTAACAATGAGATTTTTAACGACAGACTCGGATCGTCGTTAAAATGACGGATTTTTGCTAAAACGTGATTTTTTTTGTAATGGTTGCACCTCTGGGTAGTTATTGTAATATACTATATGATTTTCAATATAATTCACTCACAACTTTTAGATTTAATTTGGTTAGTTCGAATTTAACAAATTAAAATGAAAAGAAAAGGAAGAGAGAGAGAGAGAGAGAGAGAGAGAGAGAGAAGGGAAGGCACATAATTAAAAGAGAAAAATAAAGAAAGAAAAGTAGTATCTGATGAATGAAATCAATAATTGATCAACTATGTCCCACTATTGTCTGCCACATTCTTTTGCTCAAATGAAAACAATAACATAAGGTTGAAAATCAATAATTTGTCTACTTTACTAATTTTCCTGCAAAAAAATAAAGCATGAAAAGTGCAGAGAGCGGAAGGAAGAGAATATGCACTGCTAATATAGTTCATCATAATTCCATTTGAGATCAGATCAGCCACCTCTCCAGCTTTCTAAGCTATCATTTTAAATTTTTAATAAAGGTATGTGTGTGTGTGTGTGAAGTTTAGTTTGCATAAATATATATCAACAATATTCACTTATTATTTAATTCATTATTTGTGTTAAATTTCAGCTGTAATGTTTGATATCATTTTAACATTACAACTAATTCCCCTATTTTAATCCATTGATCATCTGCATATACATGTACCACATCGACATGTACTTAATAATTAATTTTTATAGATAATTGACCTCCAATAATTAGAGGATGTTTGTGATTTCTTAATGAGTCTTGGTCTAGATCTATAGTTAGTGCTAAAAAAAAGATAGTCGCTTTGCCTCCTGCTAATATGTACTAAGTGTGAGAAAAGGATAAGTTATATTTGTATATATATAGAATATATATCGACTTGTTTTCTTGGCTTAATTGAATAAATTTGGTAAGAATATATATCGACTTGTTTTCTTGGCTGAATTGAATAAATTTTAAATAATACTACTGTTTAGTAGCATGAAGTGTACCTAGTGTTGATAATTCTCATTTCATTGATTGTGCTACAATTATTGTACTTCTTTCATATTAATTGCCACATGCATACCAATCAAACCTTCACATGCAATTGGTTAGAATACATAATGCATATATGGGTACTACTTCATACTGTAAAAATTATGATATATCAAGAAGGTGTTTGTTTATTTTACAAAATGTTGTTGTGTTGTGATCTATGCGGTGAGAAATAATATCTTCACACAAACTGTAGAATTTACAAATGATTCGAATTAGCAGCATGTGACAGGATTGGACAGTTATGAGCTGGAAATTAAATGTGGAAATGTACAGTGCAATAGATATCTAGACATAGAGATAAATTCTGCGTTATTGCATACACCTACCACTCTCTTCTCTCCCTCTCTCTCTATCTCTCTCTTTTCATCTACTACGTTTATCTCACCTACTCCGACACTGTTCTCTTCTCTCAATTTCCTCCTCCCTTCTAGTCACTGACTCAGCTTCCCTCATTTGTCTCTCTCTTCTCTACTCACTGTATCTCTTTCTCTGCTTATACAATGGGCTTGTTCGTAACATAAAGGCTCCCACTGCAAATTTGAGGAGTTGGGTTTGATGTGAGGATTTACGCGTGCAAGTTAGCCGTTGAAAAGGTTAGTCCTTCCTCCCACTTGCAGGATATATAATTTGTAGCTGTTAATTAGTTATTGTAATTAAATAATTAGCTCAAATTAGTGGAGTTTAGTATATATGGTTAATTATGCTAAAGAGTTGGAAACACAAGACTCACTTTCGTCCCCTGTTTGTTTTGGAATACATTCCACATTCCACCTCTTGGTCGACATTGTGCAGAAAACTATTAAATAATAATGGTTGGGTTAAATAGTTGTTTCTCCAACTTCGATTTTAGTGAAGAACATTTTCTTTTTATTTACTGTATGTAAAAAGCAGATTTCATAAACAACTTAAATTTTCATATCTTATGATGATATATTGTTAGCAATGAAATTGTTGGTACTAGCTTTGATGAATTAACTAAATCACATATTAGAGTTCTGAGTCAGATTTCCCACAAAGCCAATTACTACAGATCGAGCGAAACTTCTCTAACCCTCCCTTGATTGATGATAGGACCAGCATTAGGGAGAGAGAGAAATGGCAGAAAATATTGCTGCAGAAATTCTTAGACCAGTTATAGAAGATGGAGTGAAATGGGTTGGTGCAACAATCATGCGTCAATTCAATTATCTTTGTTGCTTCACTTCCAACATCGCTACTCTCAGAGATGAGGCCCGAGCACTCGATGATGCAACAAAAGGATTACAGGGGAGAGTTGATAGTGAAAGAGATAATGTACAAGTTATTGTCCCTGAAGTTGACACTTGGTTAACAGATTCTAAGGAAATCATGGACGAAATGAATAAAATTTCGAATGACGCTACAAATGTAGGAAGTGGTTGTTTCAAGCTCAGAGATCGTTTTTCTCTTAGCAAGAGAGCTAAGAAAACAACTGATCGAATGATAGAGCTTCGAGACAGGTGCAAGTTTAACATTATAGCCCACCCACGACCTCTAGCAGCAGCAGAAGCAGTTCCGTTAGGAACAACGTATGAATTTCAGTCGAGAAAACAAATTGAAGAAGACATCATGACAAGTTTGAGGGGTGGAGATGTGAATATGATAGGGATATGTGGGATGGGAGGTCTAGGAAAGACTACCATGGCCAAAATGATCATGAACAGAGTATTGAAGGAGCATGCATTCGAAGTTGTGATGGCAGTCGTCAGCCAACCAGTAGACAAGTTGAAAATTCAGGTTGAGATTGGTGAACCATTGGGTTTGAAGAATCTCAAAGAGGAAGCTTCGATGGCTAATAGAGTACAAAAGTTACATGCAAGACTAACTGAAGGCACAAAGAGAATTCTCCTAGTCTTGGATGATGTTTGGGAAAGACTCGTGGTAGAAGAATTAGGAATCCCTCGTGGTTCCAAAGGGTGCACGATTCTTCTAACATCCCGAAATAGTGATGTTTTGAGTAAAATGGATGTTGAAAAGGTTTTTGGAATGGAAGTCTTATCTGAAGAAGATGCATGGCTTCTGTTTAGAAGGAGAGCTGGCACATGTGTGGATGATACTCGATTGAATTCTATAGCAAAAGAAGTCGTGAAAGAGTGCAGAGGATTGCCGATCGCCCTGACAACTGTTGGTTCGGCACTAAAAGATGAGAAGAATAAGGGTATCTGGAAAGATGCGGCAGGGCAATTGAGAAAAGCTAATCCATCTAATATCCCAGATTTTATTAAAGAAGTTTATAATCCCCTAAAAGTAAGTTACGATAAGTTAGATTCTGAGGAAGCCAAATCCGTGTTCTTGCTTTGTTGTTTGTTCGACGAAGATGTTAATATTCCTATAGAGAAGTTGACTTATTTCTGCATGGGATTGGGCAAATTTGAAGGAGGCATCAACAATTTGGAAGGAGCACAGAATAGGATGAGTGCATTGATTAAGAGACTTAAAAGTCGGTCTTTGCTGTTAGATGGTCATAATGAAGATCATGTCAGAATGCATGATGTTGTTCGTGATGTTTGCATATTCATTGCTAAACAGAAAGGATATATTAGTCATGATGATTGCACTTGGCTTTCCTCTTCTATTAAGCAAGGCGGAGGAAGAACTAAGCTTCCTACAAACTTGCATCTTCTCTTCTTGACTCGTAATTCAGAACAGGGAGAAGAAATCAAATTCGACAAATCCTTGGTTGAAGGGATTAAAGATCTCCACGTGTTGTGCATTGAGAACTACTCATTCACGTCCCTGCCACATGCAACACCGTCACTAAAAAATCTCAACTCTTTGATGTTGCATTCATGTCGGAAATTGGAGACGTTATCAGTTGTTGGGGAATTGGTAAATCTTGAGATTCTCGTTTGTTATGATTGTCGTTCGATTAAAGAGTTACCACAGGAGATAAAGGGATTAAATCACCTGAAATTGTTAGATCTTTCGGGGTGTGGAAATCTCAAAAGAATAGGTCCAGGAATCATATCAAGTCTAGTTGGGTTGGAGGAGTTGAAGATGTTGGGGAGCTTCAAGAAATGGGAAGCATCGGATAGCAAAGAAAGACAGAATGCGGGGCTGAGAGAGCTGGAGTCGTTGATTAATTTGAGGTGCTTGAAGATTGAGATAGAGGATCCTGCATTAGCGGAAAAGATGCGCCTTTCATCAAACTTGGACAGATTTCAAATCAGAAATTCTCCATCTTGGTGGTCATGTGAATTCTCTTCTTATTCATGTGACAAAAAAATGAGTCTAGAGTGGAAGGGAGGAAGTTGTGTAGGAGATTGGATTGAGATGCAGCTTCTAAAAGATACAGAATGTCTACGTTTAACTGGAAACGGTGCAAATAATGTGGACTACTTGGCAAACAGTGAGAACATTAGATGGCTGGAGCTGGGTAGGTGTGAGACGATGAAGAATATTGGAAGAACATCGTCATTAATGCATAATGATGGTGTTGCTACTGTGTTCCCTTCCATGGATTATCTGAAGCTTTTCTCTCTTCCCGATTTAAAAGAGATATGGGATGGCCCAATTTCATCGAATTCTTTCCAGAATCTCAAGAAATTATCTCTCACAGATTTGCCGACACTAAAGCAATTTTGGAAGAGCAGTAGTATACGCCAGTTATCAACTGTGGATTACCTTCCACAGCTCGAAGTTCTAAAAATTGTGGAATGTAAGATGATGGAACAAGTGTTTTTGTGGAATGAAGAAGACGACCAAAATATAAACAATCGTCGACATATCACAAAAGTGTTCCGAAAACTGAATGAGGTTGAGTTACGTTATCTGCGAAATCTCAAAACTTTCTGTCAAGGAATTGAAGGCATTGAATTCCCTCTAGTGACGACGATGTCCATTAGGAAATGCCCAAAAATGACAAGTATGGTTTCAATTAATGATAACAAGTCTGGAGGCAGCATCAATGCAGACAATATTGATGATCATCATTCTTTCCTTCTCTTTTGCGAGCCAGAAAAGGTAGGTACCACGCACATTTTTAATCAATTTCTCAATGATTATATTGGTAGTATTGTGAAATAAGGATTATACCTAAAATAGAGTCGCATGAGACGCTATATTAATACATTGTCCATAAAAAGTTATTCCATATAATTAACGGTGATAAAATAAAATTTTAATTAATTAATTTATATTGTAAGTCTCTTAATTCTGGATTGCCATTGCTTTAGGATTTAGTTGTTTTATTTAGTTTGGATCATGTTCTATGTATTCAAATTAGTTTGAATTTAGTTTTATCGTTGATATTATACATATAGTTGTTCAGTTAGTTTGTCGCACGATAAAATCCACAGCTGTCCACACACAGGTAATTTTTCTATTCAATGTTTTTATATATCATATTATGCATCATTTTTAAGCCTTTTGAATTAATTTTAGTGGGTTGATTGAACCACTTTTTCAAAAACTCAATAAAGAATTGAAGTTAATAAATATTTTTGTTTCATTATTTGAATTGCAGGTGTCATTCGGTAACCTCAAGGCATTAACAGCCGATCGGAATCCATTTTCATGTGGTCATAAAGTTCATGAATCCCTCTTTAATGGATTAGAAAAGTTAGAAATCAATGGGTATGGCGGCGGTATGAGTTTATTTTCACCCTCAATCACTGGAAATCTGGTCAATCTCATAGAATTGAGCATAGATTCCTGTGCTGAATTGGTCGAAGTGATTAAAGAGGATGAAGAGGAGGATCGTCAAAGGACCACTCTTCTATTTCCTAAATTGCAACAGCTTCGGTTGCTGTATTTACCCAAATTGGTGAGCTTTTGTGAATGGAAATGTGATGTCGAGTTGCCTTCATTGAAGAGAGTGGATATTCAGAGCTGTCCTAATATGAAATATTTGACGTTGGGATTCCTGGTTGCACCAGATCTCGAAGATTTCACTTTGATCAACTTCAATGATTATCGTCAAGTAAATTATGAATCACCAACCTTTTCTTTAATTTATCATTTCTCATCAATTGTTTTTTTTTTTTTTTTTTTTTTGAGAAAATACTTTGTCATCAAGTTATTTGAATGGCAGGTTCCATACGACAACCAGAAGGTATTATCAATTGAAGGGAATGAAACTCCATTCTATCCTTACATCATTCCTGTATCCCTCTTTAATGGATTGCAACAGTTAAGAATCTGGGGGTATAAGGGCAGCATGAGTTTATTCACGTCTTCAACCGCCGAAAATCTTGTCAGCCTCAGAGAACTAAGCTTACGTCGCTTTGTTGAGATGGTAAAAGTGATTGAAGACGAGGAAGAGGAAGAGAAAGAGAAAGAGGAGGAGAAAGTGGTGATCAGTGCTGCAGCTCAAAGGACCACTCTTCTATTTCCTAAATTGCAGGAGCTTTGGTTGGATAGTTTACCCAAATTGGTGAGCTTTTGCGAATGGAAATGTGATGTCGAGTTGACTTCATTGAGGAAAGTGGATATTAAGAGCTGTCCTGATATGAAACATTTCACGTTGGGACTATTAACCACACCAAAATTAGAAAGTATCAAAATAGGCTCTAAAGATTTTGGTGGTGTAAAGGATTTGAATGACACGCTACACCAACACTACTTGGCTCAAGAAAAGGTAAGAACAACTAACATTATTCTAAATTCATTGTTTAGATTCCATATATTATGTCTATATATACAGCTTGGAGACTTGAATTCACGTGTTTAGTAAATCTTGAGACTCACTTCTCATAATGTTAATTAATTGCGATAATATTGGATTGAGGAGTTGGCAGTACTAGACATGTAAATTAAGTTGTTTCAACTTTCAGTATGCGAGAAACAGAGATACAAATTTATTTAATTCATTGTAATTTCCACACAAATTAATGTAATCAGAAAAACACAAGAAGAAGGGACACACATTTATTCAATTCACTGTGTTTTCTCCTTATTAAACAGACCCACTCATTTCGTTCATTTTCATATGAATTAATTGTAACCAGAAAAAACAAGAAGAGGAGAAGACAGGTGGTGCTGAGGAGCAGGAAAGAAAGGGCGATCAAAGACAATCGTAATTCTTCAACTATTTGAATGTGGTAAGACCTTTCATTCATCTAATTACTTTCAACTTCCCACAATGAGTACTTTTGTATTGTAAATAACATAAATGATTATTTTAAAAAGTTTTATGCAAAAACTGTATAAGATAAATGGATTTTATAATGTCCAAAATGATTCTCTAATTAATTTTCTAAGATCACTTGTTTCCCTAAACAAATTAATTTTCATCTTAAATTGATTCCACAACCTTTTCAAATATATCACCACCTCCCTCTGTTGTTCTTTCCATTAACATCGCTAGTAATGTCCATCAAAATCACAAATCAACACACATTTAGTCTCACACATGGATCTTTTCATGTACCATTAAACATGTATTTTTTATATAAAAATAAACTCAAATTTCTTGCTCATTCACTAAGAATCGTTGAAACAAAAAATTATTAGTTGATGCCTTATGTTTGGTAATAAACTCAAATTTCTGGCTCATTCACTACTCTGTTTCCTCTGCTTGTTCTAGTTGGAAACAGAAATCCTTTAGATGGAGAAGAAAGATCTGAGGGAACTGTTCCATCCCTCTTTCGACATTCCGCTGCTCTAATTCTATTTCGTACAATTCATCAATTTATCAAAAATCTCGACATGGGATGACAACGTGGTGGAATGGAGTTCTGTAGAAATGGAGATGCAACAGTAGGTGCAATTAATTAGCAAGAGATATTATAGGAGAAATTTGTACGATCCGATCCCCACTTGCAAGTTCACAATCTGTTTGATAATTTGTCGATGTATATCTGTAGTAGATAAGTCATGTACAACATATTCGATCTAAAAAATGTTGTTGGAATTCAAATTTATAATCTTTGAGTCACCATTCAACTGTTTATAAATGAGATCCTCTAGTTCATTTTTCTCTCGACTTTA
Source organism: Perilla frutescens (assembly GCA_026008535.1). NCBI lineage: Eukaryota > Viridiplantae > Streptophyta > Magnoliopsida > Lamiales > Lamiaceae > Perilla > Perilla frutescens. Next base: position 46,426,802 of record BRKX01000018.1, read on the forward strand.
AATTTATTAGTTTTCTTTTTTTTTTTTCCCTTCAATTCTATTTTTTGTGATTTAATTTAATTTTACAATTATTAATTATGGTTTATGCTTATCTTTTACCATTTAATTTTTAATTTTCTAGTTCATATATAGAGTTCATTATTCCATTATTAAGATATACTCGTATGTCTCCTGCGAAACGATACTTGGTACTATTTTATTTTATAATAATTGAAAAACTAAAAACAAATTACTTAGATTTGTATTTGTAGCGCGCGTGGCCACACATGTATAAGTGTGTGAAACAAAAGTATAAAAAAGTTTTTAAATAGATTAAAAAACTAAATTTTATTTTTCATAAATATAAACTATAGTTATCATAATTATTTAAAAAAACAAATGACATAATATCGTCTTGGAGTAAATAATAGCATGCTATAAAACAATGGCATAAAAGAAGTTAATTGAGCATGAGTAAATTTCACTTTTAGTCCCATTAGAATAGGATCAAAACACTTTTAGTCCTAAAAGTTATTTTTTGGTCGCAATTGATATTTTTTCGACAATTTTGGTTAAGATATTTTTCCGACAATTTTAATCTCATAAGATATTTTTCTCGATAATTTTAGTCCCAAAATATCTTAAACGCACTTAACTTTCTTTGTTAGTTTGTGAGTAAAATTGACGAAAAAATATTTTATGGGACTAAAATTATCGGAAAAATATTTTTTGGGACCAAAATTGTCGAAAAAATATCATTTGGGAGAAAAAAAGTAACTTTTGGGACTAAAATTGTTTTGACCATATTCTAATGGAACCAAAAGTGAAATTTACTCAATTGAACATATATGGTTTGTAATACAGTCAAATTGTACACTAGAAAAAAATAATCTAATTGTCAATATACACAAATATCCACTAAATCGAATTTTTATTTTTTAGTTGCGGAGAGGGGCTTGATTCACAATGTTGCTTGATGATTGATACAACTATTTAAAGAATCAACAATGGAGCCAAAAAGTCATTTGAATAATATATTAATTCCATTTTTTTTTACATAATTTCTAATTTTTCGACTATAGATTAATTCAAAAGAGCTGGCCGTTTGCTAAAGATCTTTAATTTGAATAAAAACTGAAAGATAAACACATCTTAAATGCAAATAAAAATTATTTATATAAAAGATTTTCAATAAAATTAGCACTAGCTATCTTAAATGGAAATAAATAATTCAAATGTGAATAAAAGTTAGAAGATAAAATCAAATTAAATACTACATAGGATGCTAATGAAAACTCAACAGATCTTGTGGTTTGAAAGCACTACAGCAGCTAATCAAGCAGATATGAATAACCAACCAATAGATCTATATACACACCCAAATGCAACAAATTTGAAGAGCTGATGGCAAAATATTTTTTTGTACTCTGCAAAGCAATTTGAGTAGTGTAATAATGAAGAAATAAATAATTTCTACCATGTTCACAACAACTTTATATTTATCTACTCCTAGCAATTGGTAAAGAAAGAGTAAAGTTGCAAAGGTACTGACAATTATCTATTTTTACCAAATGTTTGGCTCATGAGAAGACTTCTTAAACCTTAAATTAATATTATTTCATCGTGTTACATGCCCGGAATTTTATTGGTACTACAAAAGCCTCCGAGCGAGAAAGTAGAAAAATATCAAGCAAATGCATTGTGGCCCATTAATATCATTTATGGATTCAGGATTGCGTAATCAGTCACTTGTTCATCTAGAAATCCTTCACTTGCAACATGCAAAAGATGGGAGCAAAAATCAGCAATGCATTCACAAAGAAGCTCTAAAGGGAAGATAAGACATATATTATAGTGCAGATTCTTAATTAAAATAATCATAACCACATACCTTTGGAGGAATGTTTGTCATCTCAACATATCCAACAGGTTGTCGACATGCTACTCAGAAACCTTTTCAAATAGTGGGAAAAAAAAATGGTGCAGCTCCTTGCTTATGGGCAGTCACCTTGCATAAACAGTCAGACTTGTCAACTGATGTCACAAAAATGAATGAAGACAACCTATTAACCTATCCCAACAACTAAATTTGGAAGCCAAATTCAGTCTAAATCCCAGAAACATACTATAATTACAGTGTTGATTCTATTACATTGTCATGCGGACTTCATACATTATAGGACTAATGCAAACTAAGATAATTACTAACAAAAGACATGAGCTAAGTGGTGGCTCTGTTTCTCTCTCTCTCAGATAATTGGCACTACAAGAAAAAACCTCATACACCACGGTGAATAACCGTGGTGTATGACAAATTCCAACCGTGGTCTAGGTGGGCGTCGTCTATGCACACGCTCATACACCACGGGTAATCACCGTGGTAATTTTACCACGGTTTTAACAAAACCGTGGTTAATTTACGACGGTCGCATACCACGGTTATTCACCGTGGTAATTTTACCACGGTTTTTAAAAAACTGTGGTAAATTTATGAAAAACCGTGGTAAATTTACGACGGTTACAAAAAACCGTGGTAAAATCACCACGGTTTAAGTATAACCGTGGTAAGTTTACCACGAATTTATTAAAATCGTGGTAAAATTACCACGATTTTCTTAAAAAACCGTGGTAAAATTACCACGATTTCGATAAAACCGTGGTAAATTTACCACGGTTCACCATTAAAACCGTGGTATATTTTTATTTTTTATTTAATTTTATAATTTTATTATTTTATTTTTAAATCCCTTGATAAATTGTTGTCTAGCATGTATAATCCCAAACTAAAAAATATTTTATAGAAATGATAATCATCCAAAATACAAAAATCTCATTCAAAATACAAAATATCATCAAAATACAAAAAATCTCATCCAAAATTTTATATTACACCATAACTATCTCAAATACTATATCTCATCCAAAATGCAAAATTCATTGTTACAAAGATGTCAATTACTTGTTCAAAACTACTACATAAATTCAAAGTTTTATTACAAAATTCTTACTAGTTTCATTAGCTAGCACCGATGATTTATTGGAGAAATAAAAAGACCACAATAACCTGCAACATGTGAAAAGACAAGTAATTAATTACGAGACCTTAAAATCGTAAAACAATGACAAGATGTATTAACCTAAATCTTTGTTTCTTTCATTGTACAATATATATTCAAGGATATCTAAGACTTTCTGAGCAAGAAAATAAAGAGAAAAAATAAACATGCACATATGCCCCTAGACTTATACATAATGCTGCTTAACAAGGCTAGCTATGTGGAAAATATCATAAGCTATGACTGAATATGCATTTCTCAGGTAAAAGATTCAACATACCAAAAGTTGTTCAACTCTTCTCGTTACCAAATTGATGTGCCTAAAACAAGGGAAGAAATTTGTCATATATGATTCAGCAAGTTCCAGAGCATGCCTAAGTTCACATTTCTATTACCATTAGTGAAATACTCCCCTTTGAAAATGAAGTTCCTATCATTATATTGATTATGCCATACTTTAGTTCAGCATAAAGAAACCAACAATTCCCTTTCCTTCCAACTTCGTATAAGAATACATAACTCTTTAGATACACATATCAATACAAGTGCAGCATGATTACTCATATTGAGGGTGGTAGTTTCAAATGAGACTTGTGTATCAATTATAAAGGACTTGATAGTTAACAGAGTAAACAAATGAGAGGACAAGCAGCATGACTAACCAAAAAGATATGAATCCAGACTTTTGTTGGGCATGTACTCATAAAGTAGAATCTTTTCTTCTCCCTAAATGCAGCATCCCAACAGTTGCACCTATAACACATGAAGGAAACCACTAGTGAAATACTCCTCAGTGAAAATGAATTTCCTATCATTATATTGATTATGCCATATTAGACCGTAAGAGATTCTTAACAGACCAAAGAGATCATTAGTAGAGCTAGGCTGCTAACCATCAGCAAACAATCCAACACTAGCTAATCTCTGAATCTGTGTTGCAAGAAAATTAAATTTGAGACAACATATTGAAGGCTCATTAGAATACATTAGTCTTTGCAGAAAAAAGAGAGAAAAAATAAAGAACAAATTATCGAAACACGTGTCTATTTTTTTCAATTTAACATACACCTCAAATTTCCATAAGAAATTCATCTATAAAAAAATAACAACATATAAATCCATTAATATACAACAGACTCCAAGAGCGAGAATTACCTGAAGCACATATATTTTTGCCTTCAGATTAGCTTTTGTTGCAGAAGGTATTGATGCTCCTTCCACATGACTATTTAGAGAAGTTACTTTCTGAAAAGTAGTAAAAGAAAATTCAGCTCATAATATCAAAATGTGACAGACAAAAAAGAAATTCTTCCACTGATTATAAACAACAGCAACAATTCTTCCACTTTAGGGAAATTGAGTTTTAGAACACTAAAAGTAGAAACCTTCATATAAAAGAATACATCAGTAAAAGACAGATACAAGAAATAAATGAAGGAAAAATTCAGTCATATGACTCTTACAAAAACATGAGACAAGCTAAGAATGGAGTTTTCACAAAATGCAGACAAAATCAACTAAAAAATTACATGAACTAAAAAGGGCTTTCGTGCAATGTAGATCACATCTAGCCTTCTCTGCACCTGAACACGAGATTATTTTTCAACCCAAGATTCCTTATTGCATTCTCCCAATCCTCTCTAATGAGTATTCCATTTAGCAGTTCCAAATCTACCCAAATCCCACCAATGAAAAGAGCCAGGAGAAGAGAGTCATAACCCATGAAGAACGTGTTTAGTAACAACTAAGCAGCTCCATGCAATCGACTATAAGTCTGCAATAAAATTAACTGTAACACATAAAAAGCATTTAGCCCGGATGGATCTTCAAACTTCAGAATTAACACACCTAGAGAAATCCAAGAACACATGAGACTTCAAAATTTGTTTGATGCTCTTGAACTTTTCCCGAAGTTCTGTGATCTTCTAAAAATCTCTATAAGCTTCAAAATGACTGCATAGCTCGTTGACAGCCTGAAATGTATACCCAACCCATGAAATAGTGGGAAAAAACAATCAAGAAAACCATGATTATATATGCATCCCATCAGTAAATACAACATATACCTTAAAGTGAATTCAAGACAATCTAAACGTGATTGAACAAATCAGCAAATATTTTTAAAACATGATGCGCAATATTTTTAAAGCAAGAAACCAATAGTTTGACACTGATTTGAGACCTATGTAGCTAAAAAAAAAATATCATCTGTACTAGCAAAGAAAGGTGACAAAACATGTGTACACCATGTGATACCTCAAGCTGTGCAGTTGCCTCCTTGTATTGTCTTTTAGAAGCCATAGCTTGAAGTTGTTCTACAGCAGATACTGTCATACCCGATAGAGTTGGCATTGAGTTTTATGAAGTCAGATAAAATTTAAAAAAAATAAAAGCATGTAATGTCGATTTGTTCTTCAAATACAGCAAGGATTCCATGATTCCTCATGACCCAAAGTAGTCAATATCATATTTTCAACAAAAGCAGTCCACAAAATAATGGAAGTAATAATATAAACAGAAAAGTGAAGGAGGAAGACAAAAATAAAAGATTTCTCAATTGCTCATCTCCCAGAAGCACATTTAATTTGATTGTCAAATTCCACAAACCTACTCTCACTCAGTATTATACGTTAGTTTCTCCCTTCCTTGTGCTCTACAATTAGAAAAAGTTCAACCCATATCTTGATTTGCTTGTTAAAAGTAGACGTGAACTAACAGGCCATAAGCTCCCCATCCATTTTAACAAGCATCTTCTGACTACCAGTACTCCATCAGAAAAAAAAAGTAAATATCAAAACATCAATCAAACTATTCCATCTCTATCAAAATCCATGTTAGCTTCGGTGAGCCGAAACTAGCAATAGAAAATACTGAAATACTGATAACAAGTAAAATTGCCTTAACAGAACATTAAGCAAATATATTTCTTATGCGGATCATAAAATGGCACCTGCATGAACATTAATAAGAGAGTTATGCAAATAAGCCTTAATTTATCTCATAAACAGCAGAACTTATAGACTGCAAAAAAAAGATTCAAAGGAGCACCACTCAAGCCCCCCCTCCCCAAAGAAAAATAAGATTGAATGGAGACTGAATCAAACTTTTCATAAAAAAACTTATCTAGCATAGTAAGATGATGAAGGGCAGTAATCGTAGTAGTTATATGCTTCTTTGCAAAATCTAGTTTCTTGATATCACGACATATCTCCTGAACCATTATTTCACTTTGCTCTGCTTTCATTTTTATTTCTTGCATTTTGTACAAGAGTTCCTAAGTTCCAATGATAAAAGCTAGTTAGTCAAAGGGGAGAGCATCACAGAAAATAAAGCTTTCAAGAAATATGATAAACAAACCAGGGGAAGGTATTTGTGCTAATGTTGGAAATCAAACTTTTGCCACTTAACTAGCTAATAAAAATAATGGACATACCTGGATTGCACCAGTAGCTGTTGTAAGATCCTCACAGGCCTTGCTCCCTAAATTACTCTATAAAGTAATATATACATCATAAATGTGTTAATAGAGGAAGTATTGTTGAGAACAAAAAATTTATTTTCTTCATAAGCTAGACGAAAATAAAAACCAGCAAGAGTGATTAACTCTTATGCATCGCAAATATACAAATATGCCTACCTCGAAGTAAATTGTTCTCATGTGAATGAAATCTATCGAGAACAAAATAAAATAAGATGATTCTTTTTTCTCTTGACACACATTCAAGCAGCTAGCACGGTAGAATAAACCCTGGATTTTTATTCCCGATGGACATGTAGGCACTCGTTAGTTAATTAACTAAGATATTATTACAAGCTTCACTGAGTTAATAATGAAAAAAGAAGCAAATACAGAGAACCAACAGCTACAACAAAGACATGGAAAGTGGAGAACCCCCTGCACAATAGTAGCCAATAGTAACATACTAAATTCAAGGTAGCAAATGCGTTTAATGGCAATTAAAGAACATATCATTACATCGCCAAGAAGCACTACCTTATTCCATTCAAGCTTTTCTTTGTTGTTAGCTTGCTGTATACCTTGAAGAACAAAGTACTAATTGCTGTTGTTAGGTGTGAGAATATCAATATGCTTGTTAGCTATGAGAATATCGATCACCATCTTCACGTTCAGAGTCAAAAGAATGATCGATTTTGGAATCAACTATTTTGTTTTAACCTTAGACCTGACTAAGAGAAGATTCTATTGTTCCGGGGACACTAAGTGGTAGTCTTAATTTGCAGTGAACTGCAACAAATCCAAACCAAAAACCAAAACCAGAACATTGAAATTAGCCACACACTCCCGCACTCAAAACCCCTTATTATGAGGCACACCCGCCATAAAAACTGACATTGAAAAATAAAACAAACAACTCTGGACAAAAATGGTTTTTAAATATATTACGAGGTGGAGTGTCGACTCCTTCTGGATGTTGTAGTCGGTGAGGGTGCGACCATCCTCGAGCTGCTTTTCAGCGAAGATGAGGCACTGCTGGTCCGGCGGGATATCTTCCTTGTCCTGGATCTTCGCCTTTACGTTGTCGATCGTGTCGGAGGATTCAACCTCCAGGGTGATCGTCTTACCCGTTGGGGTTTTGACGAAGATCTGCATCTTCGTGGCGGAGTGAAGAGAAATTTCTGGAGACCAGCAATGGAGATGGTAGACTGAAGGAGGATTCAAGCAAAGAACAGCGCGCGGGATCTGTGTATTAGGGATTTAATTTTTTTGATCCCTCTTTTTTCTTTTATTTTAATTTAATTTTAATATTAAACACACGCTCATACACCACCGTTGCATAATATAGGTGGTGTATTTATGAATATACACCACTAGACTATTTGAAACTGAGGTGTTTCCTCTGGGAGAGCATGCTCATACACCACCGTTTTTACGAAAACCGTGGTTTTTATCTAAATCACCACGGTTTCTTGTCAAAACCGTGGTCAATCAACAGTGGTGTATGAGCTGTTTTCTTGTAGTGTGGGCTCTATTTTCGTATTGCCAACTCCAAGTCATCATGGGAATATTTGAGTCCAAATGCATACACAGAAAAAAAGTTGAAGAACCAAGCATAAATAACAAAACCACTTACGTCTTTAGGCAAGTTTTTGATTGGAGTGCTGGCATAAGTCCAAATATATTGTTCAATGTTAAAAAACTAAAAGAATTAAACAGCAACATAAATTGGAGTGCTGGCATAAGTCCAAATATATTGTTCAATGTTAAAAAACTAAAAGAATTAAACAGCAACATAAATTTACAACCTTCGGACTAAAAAACACCTAAAAACTTTTAGGAAAGGAGAAAGTGAGAGCCTAAATAATGGGCATGATGAAAATGTAAGTCATAGTAACAGAACTAGAGCAACACAAAGAAGAAAGCCTCACTCCTCCATGTTAAGATATGTCAAGTGACATGTTTGCTCAATCTTATCACCACCTAGCATTTACACTAAAGAATAGTATTATAAACAATAGAAATGCCAATTATTTTCGAAAAAAATAGCAAACGAAACACACCAATTACTCAGCAAAGAACCTGTAAATGAACATATTATTTTTACCTTAATCAATGTATTGTGAAGTCAATACATCCCTAATACAACAATCACACCATAAAGTGAGTAATTGAAAGTGTATTTTGCAGATAGTTGAAGGTGAAAACAAAGCGACCGATTGAACTCTTCACAAGCTTTACCTAAAATTGGTTTAGCCAAAGGTCACACTTGCAAAGCAAAGGTGCAAAGATTAAAATTAGGGTAACATGTGAGAAACATGAACTCCTCCAATAGAATAAAATTTGGGTCTACAATCCAGATGCTCAGATTATAATTTATTGAGAAATGAAATCTACAATCACAAATCAAAAGAGCAAAAGCGAATAACCAAGGCCAAATGAATGTTTTCAATTACCTTCGAAACTTTGGCAAAGGAAAATTGACAGGCAGCATTAGCGCACAGAGCAACAGGAAGAAATGGGTGACCTCTCTTCATTGGGTGGCTGGAAACAAAGCTTTCGGCACCGTTCTTGATTCCATAACTTGAGAATTCGATAACCCTTGTTGGCAGTGCTATCTGAATAAAGTGACGGAGAATTTATAGGCGGAGGTGATCGCGAAAGGTGGTGGTGATTCGTTTCAGTCTTTGGCTTGAAAAATAGAACCGTCCCTTCAGCAGTGTTTGGCTTGAAAAAAGGGACGCCCTCCTTCCGCCTCCATCGACCAATCATGATATTTTTTCATAGAAAATAACTTTTGAATGTAAATTGATTATATTATAATAAAAATTGAACTGGAAGATCTATGTCTGTTTAGGACATCCAAGAAGACAAACATATCATTATCCTTCTCAATCACGGGGCAATAAAACTAGTTAAATAATTGTATTATTTAGCAATTATGATTCTTAATTTTCTAAAAAGTCAAATAAAATGGTTTTATATTGTATGTATTAATTTTGCGTAGTTTCAGAATAAATTGTCAGAAACATTGTTAATTAATTGGGGGTTAGAAAAATTATATTTTTTAGCCTATTAATTTGCACCCATAAATAGTTATTGTAATAGACTATTGTGTAATTTTCAATTCACTCAACTTTTAGACTTTATTTGGTTAGTTCCAATTTAGCATAAATAAAGAAAACAAAAAGAAAAAGGGGTACACTTGTGTGAGACCGTCTAACGGGTCTTTTACGTTAGACAGATCCTCACCCGACCCGACCCAACAATATATATATATTAAAAAAACACTTTCTTTCTTCCAGTAGGCGTTTATTAGGTTTTCTTCTAGCTCTCCTACGTACGATCGTGATTCCACCTCGCGATTCCGCCTCCACGCACGACACGTGATTCAAGTTCACGATCCACAGTTGAACTCTAGCTGCTCGTGATTCATCCTCTTGTGGTTTCAACCTCCTGCGATTCAAACTCGCGATTTTCTGCACAATTTGATGGATAATTTGGGAAAAGCAAGCAAAGTTACCTCCGGTGGAATTTCAGTCAATTCCGGCAACGTAATATTATCAACAACTGGTGGTATGTGTTCTTAGTTTAGGAGATTTGTAATTTTGTTCCAATTGTGCAACAATAATTATGCATATGAAATTATGCATTCCAATTGTTCAACAATTTGTTCCTAAAACTAATTCATTAAAATTTTGATTTAGTAATCTCTTATTGTTATAATAATTCTGTAACTGATTTAAATTTCATAATTTTCAGATATTGTTATACTTGATCATGAATACAATGTTGAATATGTTGAAACAACATCTATCGATGAGGATGAATCTGTTATGCTGGAAATTGGGAGTAAGTACTACTTTACTTCTATTTTTTATTTGCTGCAACCATCAGCTGGAAAATCTATTTAACACAGTAGTGACACTTTACCGATAGTTAGTGATACATTTTACACAGTTATTGACACTTCCCTGTTTATGCCTCAATAATTAAATTCAATGTTAATGTTTGTTAGTGATACATGCTCATCATCATAGTAATCATTCGCATAGGTGTTATATAGATCAAATTTAAGGTGTTGTAGCTTATTGATGAAGACGTGCCAAGCATTGACAAAAAACCAAACCCAAGTTGTTTCATTGCTTATAATTAAAGATAAATGATTAATACCCATCCAGGATCTGATTGAGAATAAGGCATGACCATGCCTTAGTTCCAGTTGAGAATTTACAAAAAAAATGAGTGAAGCCCAAAAAGTGACGAACATGCATGGACGTCCCAAATCAAGCCCACTCGTCCAAGCCCAAGTTTGAGGAGGATCAATCATAGTCTATCTTAGTTAGGATTATTTTTATTATTTTATTTTTGGTATTTTATCTTTTATGGATTGTAGAATTCTATTCATGGTAGGATTCCTAGTTATGGTAAGATTTGATTTTCTAGTCTTTTACTTACCTTAGGATTTTCAAAGTCCCACATTATAAATAGGACATGTTTGTATCATTATTATTCAGACGTTGATTGAATATTTTAGTTAATTCACAATTGTCTCACAATCTTTTGTTGATCACCAAATTTACAACTCTTAAAGAAATTACAAGCTTCAAATTTTACTCAAAGTCTCGTTCTAATTCTCTAGTAGAGTTAGGGTTAGATTGCTACCTATCGAAGAGAATTAAGTAGTGAATCATTTTGTGTATTGTTTTACACTTGGTGTTTCGCCCCGAGTTCGATTCATTCATTTATCTAGAAGAATTCAAGTGGTGTTCGTTTTGTGAAGTAATCTTCACTTGGTTAACACTCTAACTTCAACTCATTCTACCAAACACTAATCGCCGATCCATCTACACGTCATTCATCAATCATCAACGTCCGTCTTCACCAACATTCACCAAAGTTCCAGCCGTGAATCTTCATCCACATCAAAGTCATCACCCATCGAGTTTATCATACTGTAAGTGTTCTATTTGTCTAGTAAATTCGAGTCTAAGTACAACCATATATCGTGTCAAATTCAGTCCAAGTCTTCTGCTAATTGTGTCATATATCGAGTCCCGGTATTCATATTGAACCCTTACATAGTCCGCCATGTTCTCCGTTCTTGAGTCTGCATACTTTGGTATTCTTTTATGTTCTTAAGCATGACGGAATCACATCATCATTTGATTTTAGAAATCACTGATTCTTCACCGATAGTTAGTGATCTTTCACAGATAGTTAGTGCCACCTTTCTTATTTCAGGTTGTATAATTCAATTCAATGTCATATTTTGTCATTTATGGTCATTATGATAGTGATACTTCACATTATAATTAATGATTCTCTATTCCATGGTAATGATAATCTTGAAAATAATAAATCCAACAACAAAATCATATTGTTTCACTTACTATCTAATTATGATTCACTCAATAGTAATGATACTTTAAGAAGTACATAGTGATACGACACCCACAATTATTGACACTATTTTGGTTTTGCCTCAATAATTCAAGAAGTATATATCACACGCCATATTGTATTTTATACAATAGTGATACTTCTATGGTATTTAGTGATATATTTCACAAAACTATTGACTCTTCCCGGTTTCTGCCTCAATAATTAAATTTAATGTCAATGTTTGTTAGTGATACATGCTCATCATCATAGTAATCCTTCGCATAGGTATTAGTGATACGTTGCATATTGTTTCACTTACTACCTAATTATGATTCACTCTATAGTAATGATACTTCAAGTAGTGGAAGCAAGCAACCTGAATAGAATACAAATTCTATTTCTTGGAGAAATCAGATGATGAGAAAGTACTATGCTACTGTTATGAAAGTCAAAGATAATGAAGAAGGAAGAAAAATACTTAAAGAATAGCATAACAAGGTTGTTGCATATGTTGAAGAGCTGAAGAGTATAGTGCCTTCCGTGGGGGATACATATGTTTCAAACTCTTCTATTCAAATATTGGATCATGCACGTTCAACCACAAAAGGTAGGAGAAAAATAATCAAAGGGCATCTTCAAAAAATGAAGAAGAAGAATGCAAGTGGTACTTCAATTTCAAAGGACTTTGGTTACAAAACCCCTAATCTCATATTATTTTAAGTTTCTTATTATATTGTTGATACTACAGTTAATATGTATTTGATACTAATATATTATTGATACTCTTTACTCATGTATTTAGTTTCCAATTATATTATTGATACTCTTTACTCATGTAGTTAGTTTTTTATTATATTATTGATACCTGTTATATTATTATTGATACTAAATTATTACAGAGAATTAACATCAAATATGATAAAAATTAACATGAACAAAATGTTATGCGATTAAATTATTATTGCAATAAATAGTGTTACTTCATGTTATACATAGTGATACTTTCTTCATTAGTATTAATACTGTAATATATAATTATGATCGATGAAATTATTTGATATATTGAAAACATAATTACTATTGCAAATCTTTTTTTATCGTTTATGTATGCCTCTCTGTTTTTTAATACCGATAACAATGCAAAAAAACTGGGTTTTAACGACGGACTCCGGCGACGGATTTTTATCCGTCGGTAGTAGCAATGGATTATCGATGGTATGTCCGTCGCTAACTTTTGAGCCGGAAAATTTAGCGGGGGCAGTTCGCGGTTAAATTTTACGACAGATCTACGACGGATATTTTGTCGGCAACTATAACGACGAACTATGTCTGTCGTTATATTTTTGGGTGATTTTTTTTACTTAAGTAATGCTGTTAACGACGGAAACGGTCCATCGCTAGTTATTTAATTTTTTTTATTTTTTTAATAGAAACGACGAACATAGTCCATCGTTAGTGTTTTTATAATATTTCGGATTTAATTTTTAATATTAACGACGGACTATACAGTCGGGACCAGGCCCTTCTCTTTCATTCAATCCAACCCCTAATTCACAAATCCACCCCTAACCCTCCTCTACCTATCCAACAGTGACGGAGGTGAATGACGACGGCGGCGGCGGACGTGGCGACGACAGGTATAATCTCTGTCTCTCTCTCTCGCTCTTTCTCACCCTCTCTACATCTCTCTCTCTCTGTCTCTCCCTCTCTCGGCTCTCTCTCTCTCCCTCTCTGCCTTCTCACCCTCTTCCCTCCTTTTTGCTGCCCCCTCTCTCTCCCCATTCTCTACTGCCCCCCTCTCTCGGCTGCCCCTGTCCTTCCCTGTCTCGGCTTCCCCCCTCTCTCGGCTCCTCTCTATCTCCCCACCCTCTGCCATCTCTCCCTCTCTTGGCTCTCTCTTCCTCTGCCCTCTTCTTCTTCCTTGTTAGATTAGGGATTATGGTTGTTAGCTTTAATTTCATTCATTTTATGTTAATTAGGGATTAGGGATTGGAAATTAGGGGTTAGGGATTTGGAAATTGGGAGTATATCTATTGTTGTTGTTGCATTAGGGATTAGGGAAATTAATTTAATTAATTTTATGTTAATTTTTTCATTATTGTCATCATTGTTATTAATTTTATGTTAGTGATTAGGGATTTGGAAAATATTGGGGGTTATGGATTTAATTTTTTATGTTATGTAATTATTATTAATTAATTGTTGTTATGAATTTTTGTTTAGGTATTGTTCAAAGTAGTTTGCTCAATTTGGTAGAAGCAAATCAGAAGAATTAAGTTAAAGGTGAGTTCGATTTGCTAAATTAATTATGATGTGAAATTGAAAGTGAAATCAAGCATGTTAAGTATGATGTTAATAAGCATGTTCGACAGTTTATGAAATTGAAATTGAAATTAAGCATGTTAAGTATGATGTTAATAAGCATTTTAAGTATATATGATGTGATATATTATAAGCATGTTGTTCAATTTATTACATTCAATTAATTAAATTCAAATTATACTTTTGTGAATGGGATGAGGGGCCCTAGATCCCTCTTTCTGAATTGTTTAATTTTGAATGGGATGAGGGACCCTGGATCCCTCTTTATGAATTGTTGGTGGTGTTGATATATTATTTATGTTGGTGTTTGTTGGTATTAATTAAGTAGTTATTAGTGGAACATAGATCAATTAGCGTAGAGTTGAGAACTTGGGATTAAGATTTTCACATAGCTGCTGCCAAAATTTTAAATTTTTTTAATCATGTATTGATTGAATTGTTGGCATTTGTTGGTTTTATTTTTGGTATTGATTGATTAACTAGAAGAACATAGATCAATTAGCGTAGAGTCAAGAACTTGGGACTAGAATTTTCACATAGGTGCTGTCGAAATTTTTAATTTTTTTTAATCAATTTTATTTGAAACTCGATTAATTAGATAAGTTTTCCACCAGATTCTCACCTAACAATGAGATATAATCGTGATTAGATGTACAAACGATATGGGGCTAATGGGTGTTGATAGAGACTTATTCACCTCTAAGATTTATTTCAATATTTATAAAACTCGTGTCATATCTACAAGTGTATAAGCATATGATTGTAGATATGATGATACGAGGTCGATCCACATGGAAATGGAATAGAAATTAGACAATGCAAGTACCACGATGATAGATGAGCGAAATATCTGGACAAACAATAAAGAGAGGGTGTGTTTTAACCTAATTACAATACCAAACAAGAACAAAAGACATAAACACTTAAACAACAATAACTATCAATATAATTTTTACTCAAGAGACAATACCAAATACGGGAGAGCTTTGAAGATGGTAAATGATGAGAAACTCTAGGACATGGCTACACAATGCTCATATTGATCTACAACAAGGGATTACACATACATATATGCAAAGTTCATAGATAGGAAGACCACGAATATAGTAAGAGCATCTCTCGAATATCTCTTAAATTGCGAATGCGACAAGGATGGCTATCTCTAACGCATTCCAAGGTCGCACCTACCAAAGGCTCTAAGGGTCACATTTCCTTGCACATAATGACATTCGACTAAGGAGACAAATATGTAGATTTGATCCAAGCATGCTTATGATCACGGGATTGATTAGATGTAAGTGATTCATACATGTGATGTTAATGAGATAGCCAACCAAACAACACCATTCAAGCCCTAGCATAGATCAAAATCTTGACAAAGCAATAACATATGTATATATCCCAAATCAAAGATCAATATTCATATTGCTTCACCACATCCTAGAGCCCTAAGGCTCTAGCCAACCATATTCACAATAAAATCAAGATTACAAGACAAAGAACAACAGCCCATTCTAAATACAAGTTTAAGAAGAGAGAAGAAGTGATAAAACCCAATGTAGAACACTCTTCTTTAATCCTATGGCTTGGATGCTCAAATGGATGGTTGAATCTTCCTCCTTCCTCTTGATCTTCAAAAATCCCCAATCTTAGTGTTTTTCTAAGTGTATTTCGTGCTCTAGGGGTAGATAGATATGTATTTTGAAAATCCCAAATGATATATAAAAGAGTGGACCAATAATTGGATGCCAAAAGTCACTTTTAATTTCCGTCTGTGCAGAACTCGACCCCAGGAACTCGCGTTTGAGGGTCGAGTTTGGAACAAAGTAAATCAGGTCTCTGAAGGCTCTGCAACACGGCATTTGGGTCGCGTTTTTACTCAAGGCCGAGACGCGACCCCAGTAACTCGCGTTTGAGACCCACGTTTCGTCCAAAGAAATTCGGGTCTCTGAAGCTTCTGCAAAACGGGCTTTGGGTCGCGTTTGGGGGTCGCGTTTTGACTTAAGGCCGAGGTGCGACCCCCCATGGTCGCGTTTGTACCTCGCGTGGCACTGTGTTATGACGTGCGACCACCTTGGGTCACGTTTGGGGGTCGTATCTTCAATACTTAGTCATTTTCTTACTCGTTTCTTCATCATTTCATGCTTTGTGTACTTTTTGTTGATCCCACTATCAATTTGACTTTGTTTTTGCTCTTTATAACCCAAAAATTCCCTATATTGGTCACATTACACAAAACATAAGATTAAATCAAAGATTAGCAATATATACATTATATATACAAGATAACCAAATGCAAATGCACTCAAAATGAGTGTAAATGAGTGTAATTTATGCACTCATCAACTCCCCCAAACTTAAACATTTGTTTGTCCCCAAATAAAAATAAGAGTAGAAGGACAAGGTAATTGAGCATATTGGAATCAAGATGGCAATTTGCTTCAAAAATCAAAAGATAAATAATGCATAAATGGTAATGGCAATCAATCATAAACAAGAATATCAAAATCATCATGACACAATTTGTGAAGTTCATACTTTCTCAAGGTTCAATAGACGCTTATTTTCGAGTGTATAGGCTAGAAGTGTATCACTCAAGGTCGAGAGTGCACTAGACTTCTACCATATGCTTGCAAAGTGACTACAATCTCTACTACTTAATGTGTGTTCTCAAACAAGAATCATCAAGGTCTTTTTGGGTTGTAGTGAAGGCTTTTCGGAAAGGTAGGTATATATTCGGCTAAGTGACTTCCCAACATTATCAAATTCATTACCAAGCAAGTAGAACAAATCAAGTTCTCTTCTACCCTTATTGCTTCGCAACCCATATCTCTTTGAGATTTTCCAAATTTCTTTCAACATTTCATACTCTCTTGTTTGTGATTTACATGTAGAATTATCTTTCTTTTACTTTGTTTTCAATTCTAATCAAGATGATTCACTTCTTTGTGTTCTTTTTCATCACAAGAGTATTCATTATTTCACCTTTTGTCCATTCTACAAGAATTCTCAAAAGTTTTATTTGAAAAGACTACATAAATCTTGCCAATTATTCCATTCCCAACCCAACAAAATCAATGAAATAATTTCAAGACTCAAAGGGCTTGCAAGGGATTAAATTTATATTGGAAGGTTCAGAATTTGGATTGTTATGAGGTTTAGACAAAAAATGGCCTTAAATCATTTTCAAGAGATCAAACACACCAATGTAACCTCAATTAAGTCACAAAGCAAGTTCTAGAGAAAACTAGTGCACTATGAAGACCATTAATCACTCATTAAGGAAAAGATTACACTTGTGTAATCTTTGGATCAAAATCTCCCCACGGTAAGTTTTTCCTTCCCAAATTGTACTTTTGAGACATTAAAGAACTTTATTTACAAAATCATGCCATGACATCATGCTTTTTATCAAAATTTTGCAAAAAAAAATTCAACATAAGCTCATGCTCATCAGGGATTCCAATTTCATCAATAATCATGCTCTCATAACCCCTATTATTGTTACAAGAACATACACCTATTTAAGTTAAAACATCCCCAAACCACAATCATAAGGCAATTGAACAAAAACATAGATAAAATATCACATGCTCATGAAGCAAAACGGCATGCGATCTCATTATCTATCAACTACCATCATCCATACATTCCAATGAAAACATAAAAATCCTGACATGATCCAAACATAAATAAAAAAATAAGCATGCAAGCATGCTCCATTATCCGAAAGCATAAATAAATAAACAAGTCTTATGAAATAAAATGGTAAAAATGATAGAAATGAGCAGAAAAGATCCTTGCCAACCACTACTCTCTCCCCCTCCCCCAAACTTATTTTGATCCAAGTGACGAAATAAGTTTGGAGGCAAAAAGGTGTTGGCAAGGGTCACTAACGGCTCAGTGGGGTGGATGCTGCTGGTGATGCGGAGACTGTTGCGGAAACTGTTGTGAAGTGGATGACGGCATGAACTGAGAGGTCTGGAACTGCTGAAACTGCTGAAAGGAGGTAGCCATGAACTGCCCCGTTGGCATCTGCTGAAATTGCTGGGAGGAGAATGAGGACGCCAAAAACTGTCCAATCGGAAACTGCCACATCGACTGGAATGGCTGCTGCTGGAACTGCTATTGTGGCTAGTAGAAGTGGCAGGGAGTCATCTGCTGGTGCTGAGATGGAGTGTAGGGCTGCTGCTGTGACCCAGACTCGGTGTTCATTCCTCTGAAGAGTCTGGCTAGGTCCTGAATCTCAGACCGAAACGAGCCCATGTTATCAGCTAGGCCCCTGATGTCACCTCTGAGGCCCGTGAACCTCTCGTCAATATCCGTCTATAAGGCATGAAATCTGTCGTCTACACTGGACTGAATATGTCCCATCCTGCCATACATGTCGTGTCGGATATCATTAAGCCTCGTGTACATGTCTTGCCTTAGTGCTCCGAACTCATCGTGCAAGTCACTCCTATAATGCTGCATAGTCTCATCCATGGAAGTCATGTACCCATCCAATGCGTCAAAATAACCAGCAATCTGTTCTTCCGTGTAGCGCCGCCCTCGTCTAAATACGGCTATGGAAGATCCTTCTCCTCCATTGTCACCACTGGCCTCTCCTTGGTCCTCAACGGAGGCTCGTATCCCTCTTGGTACTCCAGCTATGAGCGACTGTCTCCATCTTCCAATTTGTCCTCTCTTGATAATTTGACACATGAGTAAGTGCCGTGTTGGGCAATGAGAATGTCCCTCCAGTTCTCATGTTCAGCAGATACGTGTGTAAATCTGAGCTCAAGATCTTAACATTTCTCAAATAGTTGAGGTTCAACAACCTCGATCCTCTATTGTCAAGATAATCCTCAAGATTGATGCCGAAGTGTTCGACAATCGGAGTGATCATCCCTCCAATGCAAATGTGCCCGCTATCAAGGTGTGATTGTCTGTAAAGCTGCTCTATGAGGAAAGCACCAAAGCTTAAATGGACCCCATTCAACATAGCCTAAAGTGCAAACAGCTCTGAAGTCCTCAACCCGCTGTTTTCTCTTCGAGCAAACACTGTGTTCGCCAAGATGCAGTGCAGGTATCGGAAAACCGAGTTAGGCATTGCAGATGCCTTTGCTGTGCTGGAGTTGTATTTTTCTATGTGTCTGACTCTGTGAGGCATAGGAGGCGGTAGGCAACATCTTGGTTGTACTCCCGAGGTTGGTGATAGATACCGTCAGTAGGAGAATTGAAAATCTCGTTCACATGGTCAACAATTAGCTCATGGTCTGTGTTACCCATTTGGAAGGTACATTTGACAGGCCCCCTCCTTATCGTCCTCTTTATCTCGAATGTGCTCAGTAGCTCTCTAACCAAGAGAGGAAATGTCATGCAGTTCCTATCCATGGCTTGAAGCCATCCCATTTGGTCTAAAAGTCTCCACACATCGTCCTTGATCCCAAGGGCTTCACACGTGTCACTGCACATGAACCTTGTTGTAACAAGGTTGACATTGAAAAGCCGCTGCCAATTCTCGTAGTATTCATCACTACCGAGGTAGATGCGAAACCGCATCGGATGATTGACTGCAAAATCCTCATCTTGTTCTTCCTCTTGGGCTTCTATCTCCGGATCAGACTCGGATTCGGGTTCGGCTCTTCTTGAATATTTTCTACCTCTTCGTCCCATTTTTGGTGTGTGGGAGTGGTACCTACAAAAGATTTGAACAAAGTTTAGGTAAAGGAGTAGAAATCATCTTCTTCATTTTAACAAAGTAGAATGTGGTTTCAAGTGTATGACAATATCAAATATATTCCACATTTAACTTTATTGAACAAAATTTGTAATTCTCATAAGCAAATCATGCCCTTTTAATATCATTCATGCTTCAAGGCTTTCCCAAATCATCATTACAACAAAGCATAAATCAAAGAGCACAACTTTATCTTGACAAACGAGGCTCAAAGCCATGTGTGACAATATCAACAACAAATCAAGATAAAAGTGCCTCCAAAACACACGCATTGTTACCATTTTCACAAGGAAAAGACTTAACAAATGTGACAAAATCCAACACGAAAGCCCATTCAATATGCTTAATGTTAGAAACAAAGCTTGTTCCAAGTGATTTAACATGCTAGAGATTTACTCAATTCAACTCAAACACAAGTCAAATAGGTACAAACTTTTTGCAAGAGGGACTCCAAATACATATGACAAAATCAAATCATAAGAGACCCATTTTCCTCTAGCATGCTTCACAACAAAAACCCATTCTCATGAATTGTGCTTAGAACTATATAGAGATGAATATGAGCAAGTAAACTTCATCAAGAGGATCAAATGATGCAAACATTTAGCATAGTATACCTCATTTGCAAAATCAAAGCTCAAAATTTCATTCTTTATGATCCTAAGTATTGACATTGAGTAACAAATGGTTTCAAGTTCATGCAAGATGGCAACTACCAATTTTTAAGTATTAAGTTAGCCAAGTGAAACCAAAATCATAAGAAAATTTGAAGTTCAAAAAATTCTTGCCCAAATTAATGAAGAATTCAAACTAAAATCACCACAATTTAACAATATCCACCATAAATCAACAAATTGCTCTCATCCATGTTAAACCCATGTCATCAATTGTATAATTATTCAAATGTAAGCACAATGTAGGCATAATTGAGGGACATTCATGAAAAATTTCTCATTTCACTCCTAGGGTTCCAAATGTATAAATTTCTCCCAAATTTCCAATGTAGGAAAGGAATAAAGCAATTATTCATGCCAAGGAGCAGAATATCAAGAGAATTTCAGTCAAAAGCTCATACCTTGAGTGTTGGAGGTGCAAAACTTTGAATGCCCATGTGTGAGAGTGTGAGTGAGTAAGAGAGTGTATGAAATGTGAGTGCAAAATGAGGGGAAAAGAGAATAAAACCCGTCTGGAGCGCGGCAAAACGCGACCCGGGTCGCGCTTATGGCTCGCGTTTTGGCCTTCTTCTAAAACGCGACCCCAGTAAGTCGCGCTTGTGGCCCGCATTTCTGCTGAAGAGTTTTGGTTCTCTGAAGCTTCTGCAACACGAGATATGTATCGCGTTTTAGGGTTGCGTTTTGGCCTCTTTGTGAAACGCGACTCACGGAGCTCGCGTTCAAGGCCCGCGTTTCGTCAACTCATCAAAACACGACTGAGGAAGTCGCGTGTCTGGGTTGAGTTTTTATTGAATTTGAATTTTTGAGACTTTTTGGGCTCCTCCTCCGCACTATGTACATTCCCAAACTTCGAACACCATTTCCTACAACATTTTACTACAAAAACATAAATTCCAAAACAAAAACCAAGATGCAACCTAATTAAATTAACTAGGCAATTGAATCATAGACAAACATAACAAAACGAAACTTAAAACAATAAAAACTTAAAACCCATTGGGTTGCCTCCCAATTAGAGCTTAATTTAACTTCGTGAGCTCGACGGGATATGATTCTTCAGAGATTTTTCAAATGGAGGACAAACACTCCGGCTTGCTCCTCCGCATTGTAGAGTTTCTTCACACGTTGCCCATTGACAACGAACAGGCTCCCATCCTTGGCTTGCAACTCCACCGCTCCATTCTCAAAGACCTTTAAGATGAAGTAAGAACCTCCCCATTTTGTTTTGAGTTTCCCGGGAAACAATTTCAACCTCGAGTTGAAAAGCAACACGGCATCTCCGGGTACAAGTTCTTTCTTTCTTAGGAACTTGTCATGATAGAGTTTGGTCCTCATCTTGTAAATGGAAGAATTTTCAAAGGCCTCAAGCCTAAATTCATCGATTTCATTCAAACGGAAAATTCTTTCTTTTCCAGCCATCTCAAAGTCGAGATTGAGCTTCTTAGTGGCCCAATACGCCTTGTGAGTGAGCTCAATCGGAAGGTCACATGACTTACCAAACACCATTTGATAAGGAGACATGCCCAATGGAGTTGATGAGTGCATAAATTACACTCATTTGGACTAATTTTGAGTGCTTTTGCACTTGGTTATCTTGTATATATGTTGTATATATTGTTTATTTCTGTTTTAATGTTTTGTTTAATGAAATGTGGCCAATATAGGGAATTTTTGGGATATAAAGGGCAAAAACAAAGTCAAATTGATAATGGAATCAACAAGGAATACACAAGGCATGGAACAATGAAGAAACGAGCAAGAAAAAGGCTAACACTTGAAGATGCGACCCCCAAATGCTACTTCAGGGGGTCGCGCTTCATCACACGGCGCCACGCGACCGTGAAACGCGACATAGGGGGGTCGCGCCTCGGCCTTGAGCCAAAACGCGACCCCCAAACGCGACCAAAAGCTCGCTTTGCAGACACTTCAGAGAGCCGATTTCCTTCAGGCGAAATGCGGGTCCAAAGCGCGAGTTACTGGGGTTGCACCTCGGTCTTCAGTCGAAACGCGATCCCGAAACGCGACCGAAATCTCATGTTGCAGAGCCTTCAGAGACCTGATTTCCTTTGTTCTAAACTCGACCCTCAAACGCGAGTTCCTGGGGTCGAGTTCCACACAGACAGAAATAAAAAGTGACTTTTGGCATCCAATTATTGGTCCATTCATATATATATCATTTGGGCTTTTCAAATGACATATCCATATGCACCCTAAGAACAAAATAAACACTTGGATAAACATCAAGAGAAGGGATTTTTGAAGATCAAGAGGAAGGAAGGAGATTCAACCATCCATTTGAGCATCCAAGCCATAGGATTGAAGAAGGAGTATTCTACATTGGGTTTTATCACTTCTTCTCTCTTCTTAGTCTTGTATTTAGAATGGGTTATTGTTTTTCTTCTTGTAATCTTGATTTTATTATGAATATGGTTGCCTAGAGCCTTAGGGCTCTAGGATGTGGTGAAACAATGTGAATATTGATCTTTGATTTGGGATATATATATGTGTTATTGCTTTGTCAAGATATTAATCTATGCTAGGGCTTGAATGGTGTTGTTTGGTTGGCCATCTCACTAACATCACATGTATGAATCACTTGCATCTAGTCAATTCCGTGATCATAAGCATGCTTGGATCAAATCTACATATTTGTCTTCTTAGTCAAATGTCATTATGTGGAAGGAAATGTGACCCTTAGAGCCTTTTGTAGGTGCGACCTTAGAATGCGTTAGAGATAGCCATCTTTGTCACATTCGCAATTTAAGAGATATTCGAGAGATGCTCTTACTATATTCGTGGTCTTCCTATCTATGAACTTTGCATATATGTATGTGTAATCCCACATTGTAGGTCAATATGAGTATTATGTAGCCATGTCCTAGAGTTTCGCCTTAATTATCCTCTTCAAAGCTCTCTCTTATTTGGTATTGTCTCTTGAGTGAAAAATATATTGTTAATTATTGTTGTTTACGTGTTTATGTCTTTTGTTCTTGTTTGGCATTTTGATTTAGTTAAAACACACTCTCTCCTTATTGTTCGTCTAGATATTTCGCTCTTCTTCCGTCGTGGTATTTGCATTGTCTAATTTTTATTCCATTTCCCTGTGGATCGACCTCGTATCATCATATCTACAATCACATGCTTATACACTTGTAGGCATTGACACGAGTTATAAATATTGAAATAGATCTTAGAGGAAAACAAATCCCTATCAAGTTTTTAGCGCCGTTGCCGGGGACACGGAATTAATTTGATAAATGCAATATTGTGATAACAATTGAGTGGATTACTTTAGACATTTTTTACTTGTTTTATTTTAAAATAGTTTTTCTTGATTTGTTTGTCCTTTTTGATAGGAAGTGTATGCGCACTCATTCTCAGGGAGAACCACCTATTTCATGAGACTTAGAGATTGAAGCAATGGTTCACCACAACAACGCACGTAGACGGAGGAGAATGGCGGATCTACCTCCACCGGTTCAAGATCCGATGATTGCCCAAATGCAAAGGCAATTGGAGGTGATGCAAGAGCAATTGAGAGCCCAAGAGGAGGCTCATAATAGAAATGTGGAGGCACCAATCCGAAATCTTTTCCAACCTGTCGTTGATCAAGGGGTGGCCAATGGACCAACCATTCAAGCCAACAACTTCGCGTTTAAGACCTCTCTCATACTAATGATCCAACAAAACCAATTCCGAGGGACATCAATGGAGGATCCACATAAGCATATCCGTAAATTTCTCAATGTTAGTGGGACAATGAAGATGAATGGAGTCCCGGATAATGCAATCCGCATCCGACTCTTTCCATTCTCATTGATCGACAAGGTGGAAACATGGTGGTTGAGCCATGCTCAAGGAACATTTCAAACTTGGGATCAATTGGTGACAAATTTCCTACACAAGTTTTTCCCACCCGGAAAAACCCTCAAATTGAAAGGAGAGATCACCGTGTTCAAATAATGGGATGAAGAAAGCTTATATGAGGCGTGGGAGCGCTTTAGGGAGATGCTAAGGAAGTGCCCCGAACATGGTTTTGGAACCGATCATCAAGTATGCATTTTCTATGGAGGAAGCAAAGATGAAGTGAGAACACTCATGGATTCGGCTGCGGGTGGATCATTATTGGCAAGAGGGCCGGAAGAAGCCTTGAGAATAATTGAAGAGATGGCCTCAAATTCCTTTCAATGGCCGGCGGCAAGAGAGGGAGTCCAAACTCTAAAGAAAGTGGCTTCTACTTCAAGTTCGGATGCACTTGGGCTTGTGGCGGCTCAAATGGCAACCTTGAATTCAAAAATTGAGGCCTTTACAAATCCAAAAGTCGAGACATCTCAAATCCACAATGACCATTCAATCCGGGGTACAAGCCCCAATACGGAGGTCAATATGGTGGAAACCAAGGTTATCAAAATAAAGCTTAACACTCGAACTTCTCCTATGGTAACCCGAACAATGCTATCCAACCACCTCCGGGCTTCTCGGTCACGAATAGTGTAATTGATGAGGAGAAGAAGCCCAAGATGGATAAACTCCTAATGGAATTTATGGGGAAGACGGAGAGTGACATGAAAGACTCTCAAACAGGAATTGGGAAGTTAGAGAATACCGTCGGAGCAATTGGCAACCAAGTTAACACTTTGGAGAAGCAAATGGGACAATTTGCAACTATCTTGGGAAGCCAACATCAACAAGGAAAGTTCCCAAGCAATACTACAGTGAATCCGAATAATCAATGCTAGGCAATTACCTTGAGAAGTGGAACCGCTTATGATGGCCCCGATATGCCGGATGATGAGGAAAGCAAAGGAAAGGTTGATGAGCAACCAAGTGAGAAGAAGAAGGGGGAGAGCCCGAGTCAAGAAGACTTAAATTCCAAATTAAAGAAACATGATGCCCTTGAAAAAGGAAAAGAGAAAGAAGAGCCAAAAAGGGTGATGCCGGAAGAATACAAAGTACCAATACCTTACCTACAAAGACTCCAAAAGGTGAAGAGTGACGAGCAATTTTCTCGGTTCCTCGACATCTTTAGAAATGTACAAATCAACATCTCTCTTGTTGAAGCACTTCAACAAATGCCAAATTATGTTAAATTCTTGAAGGATGCGATTTCCAAAAAGTGGAGATGGGGGGAGTATGAAATGGTTAACTTGACCAAGAATTGTAGTGCTTTACTACAAAGAAAGTTGCCTGCAAAAATGAAAGATTCGAGAAGCTTCAACATCTCGGTTACCATTAGAGACAATCACGTTGGGAAGGCTTTGTGTGATCTTGGGGCAATTATCAATTTGATGCCCCTCTCATTCATTAAAAAGTTGAAAATGGAGGAGATCAAGCCTACCACCATTTATCTCCAAATGGCCGACCGCTCTTTGACATACCCAAAGGGTGTGGTGGAAGATGTGCTAGTGAAGGTCAACAAATTCATCTTCCAGGTAGACTTTGTGGTTCTTGATATGGAAGAAGACAAGGAAGTTCCCCTCATCTTAGGGCGACCGTTTTTGTACACGGGAAAGGCCTTGATAGATGTGGAGAAAGGAGAACTTACCTTGAGAGTGAATGAGTAGAAAATCACATTTTCCCTTCAAAAAGTGATGCAACATCCCGAAGAAGAGGCAAAGAATATCGAGGAGTGCAAAGTGCTCCAAATGGTGGATGAATGCATAAAGGAGGAAGAGTTGAGGAGCCTAAAGGATCCTCTTGAGATTTGCATTTCTAACTCTATCTTTAATTCTTTATCCAATGATGATGTTGGTCTATGTGATTCCGTTTCTATGATGAATTCATTTCAGGAATCATACTTGAGGAAGCCAAAGTTCTTGCCATTGAGAGACGAGGACCAAACATCAAAGGAAGAGGACGAGTTGAAAGCAAAAGAAGAAATGGAGTTGAAACCCCTACCTACACATTTGAGGTATGCTTACCTTGATGAAGCCAGGTAAAAACCGGTGATAGTTTCTTCCCTCTTATCCGATGAACAATGCGATAAATTGTTAAGGGTGTTGAGGAAATATCAAAGCACTATAGGATGGTCAATTTCCGACCTTAAATGCATTAACTCTTCTATTTGCATGCATAAAATCTTGCTTGAGGAAGATTAGAAGCCTAAGGTGCAAAACCAAAGAAGACTCAACCCTATTATGAAAGAAGTTGTTAGGAAAGAGGTCTTAAAATTGCTTGATGCCGATATCATATTTGCTATTTCGGATAGTGAGTGGGTAAGTCCTACTCAAGTTGTTGCTAAAAAGGAGGGGATGACATTGATAGAAAATGAGAACAAAGAAATGATTGCTACTAGGGTAGTAACTGGTTGGAGAATGTGTATAGATTATAGGGCTCTAAATGCTTACACTAGAAAAGACCATTTTCCTCTACCCTTCATTGATCAAATGTTAGATAGGTTAGTGGGTCATGAGTTCTATTGTTTCTTAGATGGGTATTCAGGGTACAATCAAATCATGATTCCTCCCGAAGACCAAGAAAAGACCGCTTTTACTTGTCCCTATGGCATATTTGCATATAGATGGATGTCTTTTGGGTTGTGTAATGCACCCGCAACCTTTCAAAGGTGTATGATGTCCATCTTTCATGGATTGATTGAAAATATCATGGAGGTGTTTATGGATGACTTTTCTGTATTTGGTGATTCATTTGATATATGCCTTGATAATTTAACACAAGTTTTGCAGAGATGTGAAGATACTAGTCTAGTGCTCAATTGGGAGAAATGCCATTTCATGGTGAGAGTTGTCATTGTTCTAGGACACAAGGTGTCGAGTGAAGGTTTAGAGGTGGACCGGGCCAAGATAGTGGCCATTGAAAAGCTACCTCCACCAACGAATGAAAAGGGATTTAGAAGCTTCTTGGGACACGTCGGGTTCTATAGGCGCTTTATAAAAGATTTTTCCAAAGTTTCTAAACCTCTTTGTCGTCTACTCAAAAAAGCCGTTGAATTTGATTTTGATTCTAATTGTTTGCAGACTTTTGAGACGTTGAAGAAGGCCCTAATCACGGCACCCGTACTTATCACACCCGACTGGAGTGAGCCTTTTGAAGTAATGTGTGATGCAAGCGAGATAGCGGTGGGAGCCGCACTTGGCCAAAAGAAGGACAAACTCTTCCGAGTCATCTATTATGGGAGTAGAACTTTGAATCCCGCTCAAGTCAACTACACCACCACGGAAAGAGAACTCTTGATGGTCGTCTATGCATTCGACAAGTTTAGGCCCTATCTCATTCGAGCCCGAACAATTGTGCACACCGACCACGCCGTTTTGAGGCAAGAAGGATGCAAAGCCAAAGCTTATCTGATGGATTCTTCTACTCCAAGAGTTCAATGTGGAGATCAAAGATAGAAAAGGATGTGAAAACGTGGTAGTGGATCATTTGTCTCGATTAGATCATATGAAAGGAGAAGAGGAGACCAAGAGGCCAATCAACGAAAGCTTTCCCGATGAGAGAATCATGTCGGCATCAATAAAAGTCCCATGGTTTGCGGATATTGTCAACTTTCTAGTTGCCAAAGTGAAACCCGTGGAGATGGAGAGCTACCAAAGGAAAAAATTCTTCCATGATCTAAAATTCTACATATGGGAGGAACCTTATCTTTTTAAGAGGTGTGTCGATTCCATCCTTAGAAGGTGTGTGCCGGAGGAAGAATGGATTGAAATAGTAAAGACATGTCACGATTCTCCTTGTGGAGGCCATTTTGCTTCCAATAGAACCGCTAGGAAGATTCTACAAAGCGGGTTCTATTGGCCCTCCATTTTTAGAAGTTGTGAAGAGTTTGTGAAGACATGTGAGCGATGCCAAAAGATGGGCTCGATTTCAAGGAGGGATGAGATGCTGATGAGTGCAATTGTAGAAGTGGAATTGTTTGATGTTTGGGGGATTGACTTCATGGGACCGTTCGTGGTGTCCGAAGGAAATATCTACATACTTTTGGCGGTTGATTATCTCTCACGATAGATCGAAGCAATCCCAACCAAGACTAATGATTCGAAGATTGTGCTAAAATTCCTTCAAAGGAATATTTTGACAAGATTTGGGGCTCCAAGAGCCTTGATTAGTGATGGAGGCACTCACTTTTGCAATTAGTGGATGACAAGCCTCCTAGCACGATATGGAGTGAAGCACAAAGTGACAACTCCCTACCACCCACAAGCCAATGGGCAAGCCGAGCTTGCAAATAGAGAGGTCAAACAAGTCCTCCAAAAGGTGGTGAAGACGAACGGGAAAGATTGGGCAAGCCATCTCGATGAAGCACTTTGGGCCTATTGAATGGCCTACAAGACTCCATTAGGGATGTCTCCCTATCAAATGGTATTTGAGAAGTCTTGTCGACTTCCAATCGAGCTCACTCACAAGGCATATTGGGCCACCAAGAAGCTCAATCTCAACTTTGAGATGTCGGGAAAAGAAAGAATTTTTCGTTTGAATGAAATCGATGAATTTAGGCTTGAGGCATTCGAAAATTCTTCCATTTACAAGATGAGGACCAAACTTTATCATGACAAGTTCTTAAGAAAGAAAAAACTTGCGCCCGGTGATGCTGTGTTGCTTTTCAACTCGAGGTTGAGGTTGTTTCCCGGGAAACTCAAAACAAAATGGGGAGGTCCTTACTTCATCTCAAAGATCTTCGAGAATGGAGCAGTGGAGTTGCAAGCCAAGGATGGGAGCCTATTCATTGTCAATGGGCAACGTGTGAAGAAATTCTACAATGCGGAGGAGCAAGCTGGAGCGTTTGTCCTCCATTTGAAAAATCTTTGAAGAACCGTATCCCGTCGAGCTCACGATGATAAATTAAGTGCTAATTGGGAGGCAACCCAATAAGTTTTAAGTTTTTATTATTTTAAGTTTCTTTTTGTTATGTTTTTTTATGTTTCAATTGCCTAGTTAACTTAATTAGTTTGATTACCTAGTTAATTTAATTAGTTTGCATCTTTTGTTTATATTTAGAAATTTTTGATTTTGTAGTAAAAATGTTGTAGGAAATGGTGTTCGACGTTTGGGAATGTAAATAGTACGGAGAAGGAGCCCAAAAGGGCTCGAAAATTTAAAACCGAGAACACACAACCCGGACACGCGACTTCCTCAGTCGCGTTTTGATGAACAAGCGACACGCGAGGCTTAAATGCGACTATCCAGGGTCGCGTTTCACACAGAAGCAAAACGCGGCTCTAAAACGCGAGGAATATCTCGTGTTGCAGACGCTTCAGAGAACAAAATTCATGCAGTAGAAATGCGACCCAGAAGCGCGACTTTCACGGGTCGCGTGTCACAAGAAGGCTGAAGCGCGAGCACTAAACGCGACCCCAGTCGCATTTCGCCGCATTCCAGACGGGTTTTACTCTCTTTTCCCCTCATTTTACACTCACATTTCATACACTCTCACACTCACTCTCACTCGAACACACACGGAAATTCCAACATTCCGCCATTCCACAACGATTCCAGGTAAATTTCTAAACCTACTCTATGATATCTTCTACATTATACATAAAGCATGTTTCTTTGAATTAAAAAGTCCATATGTTTTGAAAATTTGGGAAAAATTTGTGCTTGGTGCCCTTGGGTGAGATGGATGAATTTGTTTCATAAATATGCTTTCATTGTGCTTACACTCCGCGAATTATGAGATTAATGGCATGGGTTTAACATGGATGGGATCAATTTAATGGTTTATGGTGAAATTTGTTGAATTTTGGTGGTTTTTGGATTGAAATTGACCATGAATTGGAACCAAGGAAATGTAATCTTCAACTTTCATTTTTATTTGTTTGTTCTTGCCCAATTATTTGCTTTATTGGTAGTCATTTCCATAATGCATGAACTCTAGATCATTTGTGACTCCAATGCAAATATTTAGGTTGCTACATAATAATTCTTGAGATGATTATGCAAATGAAGTACACTATGTCAAAATTGTGGCGCAATAAGCCTTTCTTTATGAAGTTAATGTTGCATTTTCATCTCCGATTTGTTCTAAGCCAATTCATGAGTATGAGTATTGTTGAGAACCATGTTTTGATGGGCACTTTGTTATGGATTTTTTCATATTAAATTGGAGACCCGAGTGCCCAAATATTGTCTTGATTATGAATTGTTAGACCATTAGATAATAATTGTTAATGGCATTGAACATATTGTTTAGGTCCTTTTGTGTTGGATTTTGTCATATTTGTTTATGTCCTTTCAATGGTGAAAATGGTAACAATGATGTTGTTGTAGAGGCACTTCTATCTTGCATTTGATTTTGATATTGTTAAAAATGGTTTGAGGCCTTTTATGTCAAGATAAATTTGTGCTCTATATTTAATGATTGTTGTTGGTCATGTGGGTGAATTTTGGCGAATGAACAACCATAGAAAGCATAAGTTGCTTAATGTAGGTTGGAAACTTTTAATGCAACAAAGTTTAAAGTGAATGAGTTCAGATGTTGTCATATGCGTTAATCACTTTATACCTTGTTGACATTGTGAAAATGAGTTATACTCTCTTGTCTAAACCTTGTTCAAATCCTTTATAGGTACCACCCCTATACACCAAAAATGGGACGACGAGGTAGAAAATCATCACGAAGAGCCGAACCCGAATCTGAGTCCGATCCGGAAATAGAAGCCCAAGATGAAGAACAAGATGAGGATTTGGCGGTTAATCATCCGATGTGATTTCACATCTACCTCGGCAGTGATGAATACTATGAGAATTGACAGCGGCTTTTCAATGTCAACCTTGTTACAACAAGGTTCATGTGCAGCGACACGTGTGAGGCACTTGGGATCAAGGACGATGTGTGGAGACTCTTAGACCAAATGGGATGGCTCCAGGCCATGAATAGGAATTGCATGACATTTCCTCTATTGGTTAGAGAGCTGCTAAGCACATTCGAGATGAAGAGGACGACAAGAAGGGGGCCTGTCAAATGTACCTTTCGGATGGGAAACACGGACCGGGAGCTTACTGTTGATCAGTTGAACGAGATTTTCAATGCTCCTACAGACGGTATTTATCACCAACCTCAGGAGTACAATCAAGATGTTTCCTACCACCTCCTATGCCTCACAGAGTCAGAAACAGAAAAATACAACTCCAGCACAGCAAAGGCATCTGCAATGCCTAATCCGGTTTTCCGATACGTACACTGCATCTTAGCAAACACAGTCTTTGCACGAAGAGAAAACAGCAGGTTGAGGACTTTAGAGCTATTTGCACTTTGGGCCATGTTGAATTGGGGTCCATTTGAGCTTTGGTGCTTTCCTTATGGAGCAGCTCTACAGACAATCACACCTTGACAGCGGGCACATTTGCATTGGAGGGATGATCACTCCGATTGCCGAACACTTCGGCATTAATCTTGAGGATTATCTTGATAACAGAGGGTCGAGGTTGTTGAACCTCAACTATTTGAGGAATGTGAAGATCTTGAGCTCAGATTTACACATATATCTGCTGAACATGAGAACTGGAGGGACATTCTCATTGCCCAACACGACACTTACTCATGTGTTGAACTATCAAGAGAGGACCAATTGGAAGGTGGAGACAGTCGCTCATTTGGCGGCTATTGCTGCAGCTGGAGTACCAAGAGATATACGAGCATCCGTTGAGGACCAATGAGAGGTCGGTGGTGACAATGCGGGAGAGGGATCTTCCACAGCCACATTTAGATGAGGCCGGCGGTACACAGAAGAACAGATTGCTGGTCATTTTGACGCATTGGATGGGTACATGACTTCCATGGATGAGACCATGCAGCATTGGAGGAGTGACGTGCACAACGAGTATGGCGCACTGAGGCAGGACATGTACACGAGGTTCGATGATATCCGACACGACATGTATGGCAGGATGGGACAGATTCAGCCCAGCGTAGACGACAGATTTCATGCCATACAGACGGACATTGATGAGAGATTCACGGGCCTCAGAAGGGACATCAGGGGTCTAGCTGACAACATGAGCTCGTTTCAATTCGAGATTCAGGACCTAACTGGGCTCTTCAGGGGAATGAACACCGGGTCTGAGTCACAGCAGCAGCCCTATACCCCATCTCAGCACCAGCAAATGACTCTCTACAACTCATACCAGCCACAAAAGCAGCCATTCCAGTCGATGCAACAATTTTTGACTGGACAGTTTTTGGCGTCCTCATCCTCCTCTCAGAAATTTCAGCAGATGCCGACTGGGAAGTTCATGGCTATCTCCTCGTAGCAGTTTCAGCAGTTCCAGACCTTACAATTTATGCCGTCATCCACTTCACAGCAGTCTCCACACCAGCAGTAGCATCCACCCCACTGAGCTGTTAGTGACCCTTGCCACCACCCTTTTGCCTCCAAACTTATTTCCTCTCTTGGATTAAAATAAGTTTGGGGGAGGGGGAGAGAGTAGTGGTTGGCAAGGATCTTTTCTACTCATTTTTACTGCTTTATTTCATAAGACTTATTTATTTATTTATGCTTTCGGATATTGGAGCATGCTAGCATGCTTATGTTTTTATTTATGTTTGGATTATGTTAGGAATTTTATGTTTTCATTGGAATGTATGGATGATGGTAGTTGATAGATAATGAGATCGCATGCCGTTTTGCTTCATGAGCATGTGATATTTTATCTATGTTTTTGTTCAATTGCCTTATGATTGTGGATTGATGATGTTTTGACTTAAACAGATGTATGTTCTTATAACAATAATAGGGGTTATGAGAGCATGATAATTGATGAAATTGAAATCCTTGATAAGCATGAGCTTATGTTGAATTTTTTTAAAAAATTTTGATAAAAAAGCATGATGTCATGGCATGATTTTGTAACCAAAGTTCTTTAAGGTCTCAAAAGTACAATTTGGGAAGGAAAAACTTACCGTGGGGAGATTTTGATCCAAAGATTACACGAGTGGAATCTTTTCCTTATTGAGTGATTAATGGTCTTCATTGTGCACTAAGTTTTCTCTAGAACTTGCTTTGTGACTTGATTGAGGTTTCATGGGTGTGTTTGATCTCTAGAAAATGATTTAAGGCCATTTGTTGTCTAAACCTTATAACAATCCAAATTCTTAACCTTCCAATATAAATTTAATCCCTTGCAAACCCTTTGAGCCTTGAAATTATTTTATTAATTTTGTTAGGTTGGGAATGGAATAAGTGGCAAGATTTGTGTGACCTTTTTAAATAAAACTTTTGAGAAATCTTGGAGAATGGAAAAAGATAAAACAATGAATACTCATGTGATAGAAAAAAACATAAAGAAGTGAATCATCTTGATTACAATTGAAAATGAAGTTAAAGAAAGAAAGTTCTACATGTACATCACAAATAAGGAACTATGAAATATTGAAAGAATTTTCGAAAATCTCAAAGAGATATAGGTTGTGAAGAAATAAGGGTAGAAGAGAACTTGATTTATTCTACTTGCTTGGTAATGAATTTGGTAATGTTGGGAAGTCACTTAGCCAAATATATACCTACCTTTCCGAAAAGCCTTCAATACAATCCCAAAAGACCTTAATGATTCTTGGTTGAGAACACACACTAAGTAGTGGAGATAGAAGTCACTTTGCAAGCATATGGTAGAATTCTAGTGCACTCTCGACCTTGAGCGATACACTTCTAGCATATACACTCGAGAGTGAGCTTCTATTGAACCTTGAGAGAGTTAGAACTTCACAAATTGTATCATGATGGTTTTGATGATCTTGTTTATGATTGATTGCCGCTATCATCTATGCATAATTTTTGTCTTTTGATTTTTGAAGCAAATTGCCATCTTGATTCCAATATGCTCAATTACCTTGTCCTTCTACTCTTGTTTTTGTTTGAGGACAAACAAATGTTTAAGTTTGGGGGAGTTGATGAGTGCATAAATTACACTCATTTGGACTCATTTTGAGTACTTTTGCACTTAGTTATCTTGTATATATGTTGTATATATTGTTTATTTCTGTTTTAATCTTTTGTTTAATGAAATATGGCCAATATAGGGAATTTTTTGGGATATAAAGGGCAAAAACAAAGTCAAATTGATAATGGGATCAACAAGGAATATACAAGGCATGGAACAATGAAGAAATGAGCAAGAAAAAGGTTAACACTTGAAGACGTGACCCCCAAACGCGACTTCAGGGGGTCGCGCTTCATCACACGGCGCCACGCGACCGTGAAACGCGACTTAGGGGGGTCACGCCTCGGCCTTGAGCCAAAACGCGACGACCAAACGCGACCAAAAGCTCGCTTTGCAGACACTTCAGAGAGCCGATTTCCTTCAGGTGAAATGCGGGTCCAAAGCGTGAGTTACTGGGATCGCGCCTCGGCCTTCAGTCGAAATGTGACCCCGAAACGCGACCGAAATCTCGTGTTGCAGAGCCTTCAGAGACTTGATTTCCTTTGTTCCAAACTCGACCCTCAAACGCGAGTTCCTGGGGTCGAGTTCCGCACAGACGGAAATAAAAAGTGACTTTTGACATCCAATTATTGGTCCATTCATATATATATCATTTGGGCTTTTCAAATGACATATCCATATACACCCTAAGAAAAAAATAAACACCTGGATAAACATCAAGAGAAGGGATTTTTGAAGATCAAGAGGAAGGAAGGATATTCAACCATCCATTTGAGCATCCAAGCCATAGGATTGAATAAGTAGTATTCTACATTGGGTTTTATTACTTCTTCTCTCTTCTTAGTCTTGTATTTAGAATGGGTTATTGTTTTTCTTCTTGTAATCTTGATTTTGTTATGAATATGGTTGGCTAGAGCCTTAGGGCTCTAGGATGTGGTGAAACAATATGAATATTGATCTTTGATTTGGGATATATATATGTGTTATTGCTTTGTCAAGATTTTGATCTATGCTAGGGCTTGAATGGTGTTGTTTGGTTGGCCATCTCACTAACATCACATGTATGAATCACTTGCATCTAGTCAATCCCGTGATCATAAGCATGCTTGGATCAAATCTACATATTTGTCTTCTTAGTCGAATGTCATTATGTGGAAGGAAATGTGACCCTTAGAGCCTTTTGTAGGTGCGACCTTAGAATGCGTTAGAGATAGCCATATTTGTCGCATTCGCAATTTAAGAGATATTCGAGAGATGCTCTTACTATATTCGTGGTCTTCCTATTTATGAACTTTGCATATATGTATGTGTAATCCCACATTGTAGGTCAATATGAGTATTGTGTAGCCATGTCCTAAAGTTTCGCCTTAATTATCATCTTCAAAGCTCTCTCTTGTTTGGTATTGTCTCTTGAGTGCAAAATATATTGTTAATTATTGTTGTTTACATGTTTATGTCTTTTGTTCTTGTTTGGCATTTTGATTTAGTTAAAACACACCCTCTCCTTATTGTTCGTCTAGATATTTCACTCTTCTTCCGTCGTGGTAGTTGCATTGTCTAATTTTTATTCTATTTCCCTGTGGATCGACCTCGTATCATCATATCTACAATCACATGCTTATACATTTGTAGGCATTGACACGAGTTATAAATATTGAAACAGATCTTAGAGGAAAACAAATCCCTATCAGGAGTCTTGTAGGTCGTTCCATAAGCCCATAATGCTTCATCGAGATGGCTCGATCAATCCTTCCCGTTTGTCTTCACCGCCTTTTGGAGGACTTGTTTGACCTCTCTATTTGCAAGCTCGCCTTGCTTATTGGCTTGTGGGTGGTAGGGAGTTCTCACCTTGTTCTTCACTCCATGTCGTGCTAGGAGGCTCGTCATCCACTTATTGCAAAAGTGAGTGCCTCTATCACTAATTAAGGCTCTTGGAGCTCCAAATCTTGTCAAAATATTCCTTTGAAGGAACTTTAGCACAATCTTCGAATCATTAGTCTTGGTTAGAATTGCTTCGATCCACCGTGAGAGATAATCCACTGCCAAGAGTATGTAGAGATTTCCTTTGGACACCACAAACGGTCCCATGAAGTCCATCCCCCATACATCAAACAATTCCACTTCTACAATTGCACTCATCAGCATCTCATCCCTCTTTGAAATTGAGCCCATCTTTTGGCATCTCTCACATCTCTTCACAAACTCTTCACAATTTCTAAAAATGAAGGGCCAATGGAACCCGCTTTGTAGAATCTTCCTAGCGGTTCTATTGGAAGCAAAATGCCCCCCACAAGGAGAATCATGACATGTCTTTATTATCTTAATCCATTCTTCCTCCGGCACACACCTTCTAAGGATGGAATCGGCACACCTTTTAAAAAGATATGGTTCCTCCCATATGTAGAATTTGAGATCATGGAAGAACTTTTTCCTTTGGTAGCTCTCCATCTCCACGGGTTTCACTTTGGCAACTAGAAAGTTGACAATATCCGCAAACCACGGAACTTTTGTTGATGCCGACATGATCCTCTCATCGAGAAAGCTTTCATTGATTGGCCTCTTGGTCTCCTCTTCTCCTTTCATATGATCTAACCGAGACAAGTGATCCGCCACCACGTTCTCGCATCCTTTTCTATCTTTTATCTCCACATCGAACTCTTGGAGTAGAAGAATCCATCAGATAAGCCTTGGCTTTGCATCCTTCTTGGCAAAAAGATGCCTCAAAGTGGCGTGGTCGGTGTGCACAATTGTGTTGGGGTTTTTTCGAAATGTACTCCACATGATCTTTTTGGATGCCATTAATTCTAAGCTAATGTATATTATAATTTTATGTGTGACATTAATAATCCTATGTTGAATTAACATTCAAGTTTCAATATTGAATCTATTGCAGCGGAAAAAATAGAATCTATCGAAATCGGTACTTACAAACTTTGTCGGGTTGCTCACGGGATTAAAGATCTAATCTCGTTGTTGATGGAGAACACATGATCATAGTGAATCTTCATGGTGTTCGAAACACACAGCTCCAATATTCTACTTCTTCATCTTCTGCTATATTTCCGGACCTTGTTTAGATGCAGGGTGGGCTGCAGACTACTAAACGGGTGTGGAAACTCTATGAATCAAGAGAGAACTTAGAGGGGCTGTATTAGGCTTTTTTTTTTAATTTTCGTGGCCTCCCTCCCTTTATATAGGGGAGGGGACGAAAATTAACTCCCCAATCCCTATTGGGCTTGGGCCTGCAACTTTGATTCCATTCCCAGTCCACTCAGATCATATTGGGCTACAACAAGGATCTAGAAAAATATTAAATTGGCCTACTAATTTATTTAATTTCCAAAATCCAATAAACTTAGGTTATAATTAAATAAATTAAGTATTATTTTTATTCCACTAAAGAAATAATACTGACCTACCAATTTAATACATATTTATGAATATGCTTTCTTCTTTAGTTCAGTTATTCCCCATGTTTAAGATATAATGTCCATTAATTAATTATGTGAGTTTCTGACAACTATAATTAATTAATATCTTGTCCTTGAGTAGTACCGCACGACTTCCGTTTATAATGATAAGAATAAATTAATATTCTGCCTGCAGGGCTTTCCATGATCCTTGTGCTTCCTCAAGGGGACACCATCAACCTGGTGCATCAGGACACGGTGCCCCTACATATTACACGACCCATCATATGTGTAAATGTTACAACCCAAGATATCGAGATTATTGTTTATATGAAAGAATCTCACCCTTTGATAAATCAAAGCTGCAAACACTATACATATATGTCCGCCAACATATAGGGGTTAAGAACCCGAACTCTGTGGATTCTTATTCTCTCATTTAAGGTCAGAACAGAGAATAGAATCCTAAGTAGATCCTCCTCAATACACTTGCCCGTGTACTAGAATAATTAGTTAGTCAAGATAAACTAACTATCAGATTATTCTATGGTGTACCGATGATGGGTTCAGGACCATCTAAGTTGTGAGTCTTTTAATACAATGCAAGGAATCCGATGATATGATCTTTACCGTATGTTGACCCACACCATATCATCTACAATGCAAGTATATGGAATGTGCAATTAAACATAAGAATAATTAAAAGCACATGGTGACTGCAATTATTATTCAATCCATATTATCTTAAATATTGTTGTTTAATGTATACAAAGACAAGCTTTCCAGTATACAAAACCAACAATCTTCCACTTATACTCGAAGCATGTCTTTCAAGTATAAACAACACGGGCTAACTCTCCAATATCACATAAACTGAAAACGGCACCCGGGTCTGCATCAACTCCCATTATCTCCACTTGACCATTGAAGGTCTGAGCTTGGAAGGCTCGTGAATAGAACAACCATTTTTGTCTTCCAATGCAATTTAGACAACTGCCACATCTTCATCTCTTATATCTTGTATAAGGTGGTACTACAAACCTATGTGTTTAATTGCCTCATGGACTCTGAATTCCTTTCAAATTTGCCACTGCTCTAGAGTTATCACAGTGTGTTGTGATATTCCTAAAGAAAATTAAGAATCACACTCGAGTCCAACAAGAAGCTATGGAGGCGCACAGTCTTTCGTAGCCTCAGAGTTGGCCACATACTTGACTTTCATGGTGGAGTGAGCATGCATTTTTGCTTTACTCCTCCATGCCACGACTCCTCTTCTCAATTCAAACACATATGCCGAGAAAGATTTACTCTGATCTTTTTTATCGGTTCTAGAAAAAACTAAGTCCGCATAACCCAAGGGAATTAGACTGACCAAGTGATAAATGAGTAAACAATCTCAAATCCTGTTGAGAATACTCTTTATCATAGTCTATTGTCCTTTACTAGGGTTAAGTTGATATCTTTCCATTATGCCTACTGCATAGCAGATATCAAGGCTTTGTGAATAGCGTAGCATACGTGAGACTTCTTTTTGCAAAAGCAAAAGAAAACTCATTTCTCTCATCCATCTCATATGTGTATGGGGAACACATTTCCATGAGTAGATGTATTCCATACTCAAAAGGTAAAAACCTTTTTGGAATCTATATGTTGAATCTAGCTTGCACATTTTTGATAAAGGTAGCCTGGAATGAGTTAATCAGCCCAAATCCTTTGTATCGAAATGCCTGGACAGCCACACCCCTATGTTTAATAACTCCTTCTCATTGTCACCCAATAAGTAAGTTGTTACTTAACATATGTAGTACTAGCATAACCACCACGTTTCCTTCATGACTTTTGTACACACAGACTTCATCCGATTTTCCACGAATCCAGACGACTGGACAACTTCGTGAATATTCCAAGATTTTGATACTTACTTAAATCCACGAATAGATTTCCAAGCTAGCACAGTAAGTGCTAGTTAGCCTTTAGCAATGAACCCATTTGTTTGTCGCATATAGATATTTTCCTCAAGACTTCCGTTCAGGAAAACTGTCTTGATATCTATTTGCCAAACAATTAAGTTTAAAATGAGCAGCAATAGACAAGAGTTTCTAGATCTAACAAATCATTTGATCTCTCTTCTTTTTTTAGATTCACTTTCCAAATAATTTTTACCTTATTTAGTGATTCCACAAGCTCCCACTATTCAAATTCCATTGCAATTTTCCAAGAAATCGTATCCTTATCTTGAACTACTTTATCGTAGTTTCTGGGATCTAATTCATTTAGTCTTTACAGAAAAATAAAAGAGTTTTCTAGACTAATGAATCTAATAGGTTGGCACACAACCCTCCCACTGCGATAGAGTATTTTCCGTACCTCCGTGACATGTTGTGCAGTAATAGGTGGTACCTCTTCTTGTACACTTTGGTGTAGGATTCGAATGTCCTTTCTCAATACCTCAAGAACGATCTTGTTCTTGACCTTGTGACTTATCACATAGTCTTCTTCTAAGAATTGAGCATTAGTGTTTATAATGATCTTCTGATTCTTAGAACTATGGAACAAATCACTTTTCATTCATCTTGGATATCCAACGAACAATTGTTGTTTCTAGGACATATCCGCAGAATGAAATAAACAACTTTGAATAGCTCATCATCGATCTAACCATTCCAATAACATTATGTTCTTCACACCACCATGCCTTCTTGTTGTTTGAATAGCAGACGTAGTGCACTAGGATACAATCCCATTCTCTGTCAAGTGGTCCCTAAAGTCACCTAAGAGGTATTTGTCACTATGATCAGAAACATAGTGTCTTGATACTTTTACTAATGCGTTCCTCCGCTTCCATCTTAAATTCTTTAATTTCTCAAAGCATTTAGACTAGCAACACATTATGCAAATGTATTTAAAACTGAAGTAATCATCAATGAACGTGATGAATTACTCATAACCACCTCTTAGTGTGAACTTTCATAGGGTCACATAGATAGAGTGAATTAAACCTAATAGCCTATTTGGATCTATTCTTTTAGCCTTTAAAGTCCTTTTGAGATAACTATGTCATTTTATCCATTGCCCTACACGCTTCCTTTGATTGAGATGCATTCTTCTTCTTACCCGAAGATGCATTTCTCTCAGCCATTTGTGCTTCTGTGATACTTTTCACTAGTATCTCAGTTGTCTGAAGAATAACAAGCATTTCTGATAAAGTGACATAATTCTTTATCATGCTAAAGTTCAAAAGAACTATTTCATAGGGGAGGGGACGAAAATTAACTCCCCAATCCCTATTGGGCTTGGGCCTCCAACTCTGATTCCTCAAAGAATTTAGACTAGCAACACATTATGCAAATGTATTTAAAACTGAAGTAATCATCAATGAACGTGATGAATTACTCATAACCACCTCTTAGTGTGAACTTTCATAGGGTCACATAGATAGAGTGAATTAAACTTAATAGCCTCTTTGGATCTATTCTTTTAGCCTTTAAAGGACACTTGGTTATTTTACCTTCTTAGTAGGATTTACACAAAGAAACGATTCTAGGACCAATGAGACCAATGGACCATCATTTATCAAGCTTTGAATCCTTTTAAGAATAACAAGTCCAAGTTTTAGACATCAAAGATAGGTTTGATTCTTTTGCGAAGATTCCTTCTTTTATTGAAGGTGATCAATGTATTCAATAGTTGTTTTGTAGTGTTAAGCATAGATTTTAGTGTATTAAAGATACCCATCCAATGTGCAAAAATAGATAAAATGTTTCTCATCTATGATAACAATCTAGTTATCAAAAGTAACAAAATATCAATCCAAAACTAACTTAGAAACAAAAACCAAGTTTCTAAAGTTTAGCACATATAGACAATCCTTTAAAACTAAAACTATCACTACTGAAAGGTATATCTATGTCTCCCACTGCAATAGCTGCCACTTTACCATAGCATTGCACATGTACATAGTGATCTCATCTTCATTCAAAAGAGTGAGAGATACCTTTCCTTTTGAGAGGACACTCAGACTTACAATGTCTCGGCTGATTGTACTTGAAGCACATATCCTTCGGGCTTTAAAGTCCTTTTGAGGTAACTATGTCATTTTATTCATTGCCTTACACGCTTTATTTGGTTGAGATGCATTCCTCTTCTTACCCGAAGATGCATTTCTCTCAGCCATTTGTGCTTCTGTGATACTTTTCACTAGTATCTCAGTTGTCTGAAGAATAACAAGCATATATGATAAAGTGACATAATTCTTTATCATGCTAAAGTTCAAAAGAACTATTTAAGCTTCAGGGACAGACTATTAAACACCAAGTTGATTAAGACTCGGTATCTTGTTCACCATCCAAGGTTTCGATCTCCGATAAGTTGTTTATCATCTAGAAAATGTGATCCCTTACAGGAATGGAATCGACTATCTTGGTGTTTATTAGATTTTTCATGGCAATATATTTTGTTGTGTAATTCTGATGTCCGAAGAGTTTCTTGAGATTACACCATAAGAGGTTCTCACTACTTCATCAGAATTAGCAACTGGTTTCTTATCACATTCCTCATCAAGTACAATTAAACCTTCAGCCGTTTAAGACAATGTTTTAAGTTCCGAATCCAGTCTTTAGTATTTCACCGATATAAAACTTTTGAGAATAGAAGACAAGTTGGAGAGTGCCAAGATAATATAGAATAGCAGAAAAGTAACATGCAGTATAGTCACACCATTTAGGATACTAAACATATAATTGAAATCCTTAAAAATAATTATATGCATATCCACCAACATTTTAAAAATGTTTCTTATAAGCCACGTTAGTGTGGACGTTTATAAAATTCATTTTTAAACAAGTTATTAACCTTTAATTTACCTCCAGTCAAGTTTCCTTATGACAAGTAAATTAATAGTTGGAAAACATTCCCAGTCATGTAATCTTCTAATTAATAAGCCACGTTAGTGTAGACGTTTATTAATAAATTACACCTAAGTGTGAACACCATCATCTTTACCCCAAGGGCACCGGTTTGAACTCATTGCTCCAGTTGGAGGAGTCAATTTATTCTAACAGCGTCCTACATTTATCTATTAAGAGGTTTATTTTCTAGAGAGAGTCCAGTGATATGACACATCCGTTAGGGAGGATGAACTATTATCAACGCGCATGCCCATCACTTCTCAATTAAACCAGATTA
The DNA here is from genome assembly GCA_026008535.1 of Perilla frutescens. NCBI lineage: Eukaryota > Viridiplantae > Streptophyta > Magnoliopsida > Lamiales > Lamiaceae > Perilla > Perilla frutescens. Next base: position 46,469,827 of record BRKX01000018.1, read on the forward strand.
ATGGAGACCGATTGAGATTTCTACATACTTTGGTATGAATCTCTCCCACTTAGTTATTTATACTTGAGGTTTTCATTTTATCTCATTAGCATGCAAGATCATCACATAAAATGATAAACATCCACGACATGCATCCATACAACATTATAAGCATAATAATTTAAACCAACTATCATGGCATATTTCTCATGTTGTATTCATGAGATAATCTTGAAAAGACAGCTCCGGAAATCCAGACATCATCCACGCCACCACTAAGCGCCTTGCCGAAACCCTATCGCCGATTAGGGTTTTGGAACGTGTCTGAGATGTCGTCTTTCCTTGATTGGGGCTGCTCCACTTTCCTTCCTTGAGTACAAACTCCTATCCTCATCTAATTCTATAAGGATTTCTATCCCAAATTTAAATCTTACCCTATCATATTTGAATAAATCCAAAGATATCAATTACCTTATCCAAATCCACTAGGATAAAGTAATCATTATCTTAAATATTCAATTTCCATAAGATAAAGATTTTAATTATGGAAAATCCTAATAAATCTAGAAAAATAAAGGAATTAAAATACAACTCAAGACTATGTGATTTTCAAAAATCACATCTATACTCTAACATTTATTTTTCCTATTACATTAAACCAACGTAATAAAATAAATGCTAATCTAATCCATGGATTTTCTCATGGATAAAAAAACTAGTAGCCAAACCGGCATACGACCATCAACAACCACACATTCAACATAATTAAATCATCACATCACAAAATTAAAATGTCATGATAGTCGGTATCACCTACAAACAAAAACCGTCTACATACAACAACTATCAAAATTAAGTGATAAACATAAAATTGCATATGATATCCATACATGATCATTTTCGAAAATTATCTTTAATTTAAAATTGAAATTTTCGAAAATCACTTTAAGATAAAATTTGGAAATTAATTATAATCTTCCACCAAATTAAATCTTAATACTTCGAAAATTACATAAGGAATAAATCTGAAAATTTTGATATTTATCAAAAATCTTTCCCAAATAAAATCCTTCATTTTCGAAAATCCCTAAATAATTAAATTTGAAAATTTTGGTATTAATAAAAAATCTATCCCAAATTAAATACCTAAGTTTCAAAAATTCAAAGAATAATAAATCTGAAAATTTTGATCCACTTCAAATACTTTCCAAATTTAAAATTCTATTTTGAAACCTATTTGAATTATAATTAGGTAACTTTTGATATTCATCAAAATTACCTTATCCAATTATAATCCCCCATATTTTGAAAATATCTTTAGGATTAGATATGAAAATTTTTGATAACATCAAAAAAATCTATTCCAAATCTAATTCCATATTTTTCAAAAATATGGATCAATTTAGGGAATTAATTTAACATCAAATATTAAAAATTTGATCTCCAAAATTCGAATATCCCTAAATAAAATTAATAATTTGGAAATTTGATATTAATCAAAATCCTCTCCAAATTATATACAAGGTATCAAAATTACTAGAATAAAAAATATGGAAGTTTGATCCCCTTCAAACACTTACCAAATTTAAAATTCTATTTTGAAACCTACTTGGATTAGAATTTGATAACTTTTGATATACATCAAAGATTACCTTCTCCAATTCTAATCCCCATAATTTTCGATCCTATCAAGATTAAATTTGGAAATTTTGATATTAATCAAACTTCTATTCCAAATTAAAAACATAAGATCGAAAATTACAAAAATTAATTAGGGAATTGATCGACTTACACAAATTTTCGATCATGGTAGCAATTAGAATTTGGAAATCTCATCATTGACAAAATATCTTTCCAAATTAATATCCCATGAGCGAGAATCCACAACACCGATTAAAATTAGGATTTTTAAAATCCTTAACAATTTTAATTAGTGAATTAATGTGTTCTAACATTTTCGAACATGATGATGCATAGAATCTCGAAATTAAGTTACCTTTACATAATCCAAATTCCATATCATGTTGATCGAAAAAACTAACAAGATTAAATTGAGTTTTTTTTTCGATCCAAAAAAAAATTCCATTCAATTTAAATCTCAACAAATTCGAAACTTTAGCATAATTAAATATGAAAATTTATAACACATAAATCCATCCTCATATTTAATCATAAATTTTGAATAAAACATAGAATTAATTCTAGAGCAGAGCCAAAACCTGCTCTGATACCAGTTGTTGGGGTTTTTCGAAATGTACCCCACAACATCTTTTTGGATGCCATTAATTCTAAGCTAATGTATATCATAATTTTATATGTGACATTAATAATCCTATGTTGAATTAACATGCAAGTTTCAATATCGAATCTATTGCAGAGGAAAAAATAGAATCTATCGAAACCGGTACTTACAAACTTTGTCGGGTTGCTCACGGGATTAAATATCTAATCCCGTTGTTGATGGAGAACACATGATCATAGTGAATCTTCATGGTGTTCGAAACACACAGCTCCAATATTCTACTTCTTGATCTTCTGCTGTATTCCCGGACCTTGTTTAGATGCAGCCGACCTTGTTTAGATGCAGGGTGGGCTGCAAACTACTAAACGAGTGTGGAAACTCTAGGAATCAAGAGAGCACTTAGAGGGGCTGTATTAGGCTTTTTCTTTTTTTTTTTAATTTTCGTGGCCTCCCTCCCTTTATATAGGGGAGGGGACGAAAATTAACTCCCCAATCCCTATTGGGCTTGGGCCTCCAACTCTGATTCCATTCCCAGTCCACTCAGATCATATTGGGCTACAACAGGGATCTAGAAAAATATTAAATTGGCCTACTAATTTATTTAATTTCCAATATCCAATAAACTTAGGATATAATTAAATAAATTAAGTATTATTTTTATTCCACTAAAGAAATAATACTGACCTACCAATTTAATGCATATTTATGAATATGCTTTCTTCTTTAGTTCAGCTATTCCCCATGTTTAAGATATAATGTCCATTAATTAATTATGTGAGCTTCTGACAACTATAATTAATTAATATCTTGTCCTTGAGTAGTACCGCACGACTTCCGTTTATCATGATAAGAATAAATTAATATTCTGCCTGTAGGGCTTTCCATGATCCTTGTGCTTCCTCAAGGGGACACCATCAACCTGGTGCACCAGGACACGGTGCCTCTACATATTGCACGACCCATCATATGTTTAAATGTTACAACCCAAGATATCGAGATTATTGATTCTATGAAAGAATCTCACCCTTTGATAAATCAAAGCTACAAACACTACACATAGTTGTCCGCCAACATATATGGGTTAAGAACCCGAACTCTGTGGATTCTTATTCTCTCATTTAAGGTCAGAATAGAGAATAGAATCCTAAGTAGATCCTCCTCAATACACTTGTCCGTGTACTAGAATAATCAGTTAGTCAAGATAAACTAACTATCAGATTATTCTACGGTGTACCGATGGTGGGTTCAGGAGCATCTAAGTCGTGAGTCTTTTAATACAATGCAAGGAATCCGATGATATGATCTTTACCGTGTGTTGACCCACACCATATCATCTACAATGCAAGTATATGGAACGTGTAATTAAACATAAGAATAATTAAAAGCACATGGTGACTGCAATTATTATTCAATCCATATTATCTTAAATATTGTTGTTTAATGTATACAAAGATAAGCTTTCCAGTATACAATATCTCCACGGATTTCACTTTGGCAACTAGAAAGTTGACAATATCCGCAAACCACGGAACTTTTGTTGATGCTCACATGATCCTCTCATCAGGAAAGCTTTCGTTGATTAGCCTCTTGGTCTCCTCTTCTCCTTTCATATGACCTAACCGAGACAAGTGATCCGCCACCACGTTCTCGCATCCTTTTCTATCTTTTATCTCCACATCGAACTCTTGGAGTAGAAGAATCCATCGGATAAGCCTTGGCTTTGCATCCTTCTTGGCAAAAAGATGCCTCAAAGCGGCGTGGTTGATGTGCACAATTGTTCAGGCCCTAATGAGATAGGGCCTAAACTTGTCGAATGCGTAGACGACCGCTAAGAGTTCCCTCTCCGTAGTGGTGTAGTTGACTTGAGCGGGATCCAACGTCCTACTTCCATAGTAGATGACTCGGAAGAGTTTGTCCTTCTTTTGGCCAAGAGTGGCTCCCACCGCTATCTCGCTTGCATCACACATTACTTCAAAAGGCTCACTCCATTCGGATGTGATAAGCACATGTGCCGTGATTAGGGCCTTCTTCAACGTCTCAAAAGCCTGCAAATAATTAGAATCAAAATCAAATTCAACGACTTTTTCAAGTAGAGGACAAAGAGGTTTAGAAACTTTGTAAAAGTCTTTTATAAAACGCCTATAGAACCCGGCGTGTCCCAAGAAGCTTCTAACTCCCTTTTCATTTATTGGTGGAGGTAGTTTTTCAATGGCCACTATCTTGGCCCGGTCGACCTCTAAACCTTCACCCGACACCTTGTGTCCTAGAACAATGCCATCTCTCACCATGAAGTGGTATTTTTCCCAATTGAGCACTAGATTAGTATCTTCACATCTCCGCAATACTTGTGTTAAATTATCAAGGTATATATCAAATGAATCATCAAACATAGAAAAGTCATCCATAAACACTAGAGGTGGCAATTCGGGCGGCCCGGCCCGAAAATTCGAGCTTTTCGCAAAATTCAGGCCCGGCCCGGCCCGAAAAATTTCGGGCCAGTTTTTGTGAGGCCCGGCCCGGAATTACTTCGGGCTTATTTTTTTGAGGCCCAGCCCGGCCCGAAAAGACGGGCCGGTCCGGGCCGCCCATAGGCTTAGTGTTATTTTCCGTATTTTGGGCCAAAAAGCCTGGCCCATTCGGGCTTCTCTCATTTTCGGGTCGGACCGGGCCTAAAATATTTCGGGCCAATTTTTTGTATACCCGGGCCGGCCCGAAAATAGTTCGGGCCTAATTTTTTTTAGCCCGACCCGGCCGAAAAGTGGGTGGGGCCGGGTCAAAATTGCCAGCCCTAATAAACACCTCCATGATATTTTCAATCAATCCATGAAAGATGGACATCATACACCATTGAAAGGTTGCGGGTGCATTACACAACCGGAAAGACATCCATCTATATGCAAATATGCCATAGGGACAAGTAAAAGCGGTCTTTTCTTAGTCTTCGGGAACAATCATGATTTGATTGTACCCTGAATACCTATCTAAGAAACAATAAAACTCATGACCCACTAACCTATCTAACATTTGATCAATGAAGGGTAATGGAAAATGGTCTTTTCTAGTGTAAGCATTTAGAGCCCTATAATCTATACACATTCTCCAACCGGTTACTACCCTAGTTGTAGCGCTGTCATTTCATAATAAAAATGCCACCAAAAAAAAAAGATCTCTTTTTATATTCATCTAATTATAAAACTATTCATACTATTAAAAATAATGCAGAAGCTTCTGAAAACTAAAATAAAATCAAGAATGCATCAGAGTATTAAGCTATACCAAGATTTCAAGCATCATATCAAAGATCCATCAAATATAATCTAACATAAAAAAAAACTATAATTCATACCTGGCCATAACTAAGTTTCAAGTCAACAGAATAAACGTAAATCCACCTATTCGGGACACAGACCGCAACAGTCTAGGCAAAAAAATATTATATTATAGTCACATTCCCATACCACGTATAGTCATAATCAAAAGGTTAATTAAAGTCCACGCTCGTTAGTCAAAATACTACAAAAAAAAAACATGATACTATTAGCAAGGTATATACAGTCAAATGGGAGAATTCAGTGGTAATCCCTAGCTGCTCCGCCCCTCGACTCCATACCTGAAAAATATCAACATGAATAGGGTGTGAGCATATAAATATACTCAGTGGAGAATACACCGCAAGCAGCTATAACCAATTATGTAATGCATCATACAAATGAACACATAAACGTAGTTGACACATTGAGACTAGCCTCGGTCCCTTGTGGACCTGACCCCTTGTGGGCCTACCCCTTGTGGGCAATCAACTTCGTCGATCCCTAGTGGATCATGAACCCCTTGTGGGCCACATTAGTTCATAGGCATGATACATAACACAACAATGATTATAACCATGTAATAACTACGCTTACAGATAGAAGTAAACCCCACCTCGAATAAAGATCAATGCAAACCTCTTAAAGCTTCAGGTTGTTGTCCGTCTTCGAGCTCCGATTGCGCCGCTCCTAGAACTTTAGAATTGTTACTTTAGTTACCGGGCACTTAAGATAATCATTTGAGCAAAGTTTATCATTTTTTATGAATTTAAATCATCTTATATCATTTGGATATTTTAAGGCCCTTTAAACAAAATTAAGGGTCTAAATTAAACAATAAACATAATTTAAGCTAATATTTAACTCATTAGAAGCATTTGACATATTTATAAATTTAAGTTAAGTGTAATAACATAGACACATCTTCTAAAAAAAACTTAAGTCTTATGTTCATTCTCAAGGAATTTTAAGCTTAACTTTAATTATTTCAAAATTATGAACTTAAAGGATATTTTTATAAAATTCGAGAGGTCATAACACAACTTAGTAAAATCTAAAACTTGATATAATCATTCAAAATTATACAAATGCCCAAATAGTGATTCTATACAATCAAAATCCTCAAATTCAAACAATTGAAAGAGATCCCCTGTTTTCTCCTTTTGTACCAGTTTCGGCATATCGCCCATAACTCCTCAACGAAATATCGAAATCAAGTAATTTCAGGTTCTATAGAACCCTAAGAAGTATATCTAAAACTGTTCTTGAAATAAACATTCCCAGATTCGAACATAAAAAGGGCTAAAAAGTCAATCGAAGAGGACCTAGGTGGAAATTTTCAGAACCAGACGCAGTTTGGTATATTGGGTGTATCTTCATCATCAAAGCTCTAAATGAGTTGATTCAAATTTCAGATTAAAGCTAAGACAATAATCTACAACCCTAACATAGTGTGGACGTCCAGAAATTGCTCAATAAAATCAGGTTTTTTGATTAAAAATGGGTGACTTATGCTGTAAAAAAAAAACAGATTTGGGTGGTAGGCTTTTGGCTTGGATATCCACAATTAAACCCATATTATTTTTGAACAATCAAACACTTATCTAGGACACTCCTTAAACCCCAAACAATCACCACCCAAAATCAAAAGAACAATCAAAGAAAAGAGGGAAAGAAGTTACCTTGCTTAGAAGAGAATTGATGAGAGAGATGGACTGCTAGTGTGGGTGAGATCTTCTTCCAATAATTGGGGAGGGGAAAGAAATGGAGAGGAATGAGCGATAGAGGAATCGAAGAGAGAGGGAGAGAGTGAAAGACACAATAGAACATCCTCTTTTTATTTCCATTTTATAAGAGAGAGAGAAGAGATTTCTAGAATAATAGAGAGTGTTATAAATATATATAATCTATACTACCTTGGTAAAAATATCAAAAGATATTTTCACTTAATATAATATTTTATTCTTTAATTATTTCCTCCTCACTTTTATTTACTAAATGTAGTGGAATATCTACAATATTTTGCTAAAGTATAGTTTTCATATTTATTTAATTACTCCTACACTTACCATTACTAATATTAACTTTAGAAAATCCAAAATCTTGAATACTTATGATTTAAATTATGCAATTGTATTTATTTAGGCATGGTACTCGATCTATTTAAAGTTCAAAATTTCTTTTTCTATATTGAATAATTTTTCCTTCATTTATTCTTCACTAGGGGCGCATCATTGCTCTGAATTGGACAACCTGTAAAAATTTAAGTCAAGAACAATAAATATCTCAAACTAAGTAATTTAACTTGCAAAATTTAAAAGTTAATTTTAAAAAAATTGGGGTATTACACTAGTAGCAATCATTTCTTTGTTCTCATTTTCTATCAATGTCATTCCCCCTTTTTTAGCAACAACTTGAGTAGGACTCACCCACTCACTATCCGAAATAGCAAATATGATACCGGCATCAAGCAACTTCAGGACCTCTTTCCTAACAACTTCTTGCATAATAGGGTTAAGTCTTCTTTGGTTTTGCACCTTAGGTTTATAATCTTCCTCAAGCAAGATTTTATGCATGCAAATAGAAGAATTAATGCCTTTAAGGTCGGAAATTGATCATCCTATAGTGCTTTGATATTTCCTCAACACCCTTAACAATTTATCACATTGTTCATCGGACAAGAGGGAAGAAACGATTACCGGTTTTTGCTTGGCTTCATCAAGGTAAGCATACCTCAAATGTGTAGGTAGGGGTTTCAACTCCATTTCCTCATTTGCTTTCAACTCGTCCTCTTCCTTTGATGTTTGGTCCTCGTCTCTTAATGGCAAGAACTTTGGCTTCCTCAAGTATGATTCCTGAAATGAATTCATCATAGAAACGGAATCACATAGAACAACATCATCATTAGGTAGAGAATTAAAGATAGAGTTAGAAATGTAAATCTCAAGAGGATCTTTTGGGCTCCTCAACTCTTCCTCCTTTACGCATTCATTCACCATTTGGAGCACCTTGCACTCCTCGATATTCTTTGCCTCTTCTTCGGGATGTTGCATTGCTTTTTGAAGGGAAAACATGATTTTCTCTTCATTCACTCTCAAGGTAAGTTCTCCCTTCTCCACATCTATCAAAGCCTTACTCGTATTAAAAAACGGTCGCCCTAAGATGAGGGGAACTTCCTTGTCTTCCTCCATGTCAAGAACCACAAAGTCTACCGGGAAGATGAATTTGTTGACCTTCACTAGCACATCTTCTACCACACCCTTTGGATATGTGAAAGATCGGTCGGCCATTTGGAGACAAATGGTGGTAGGCTTGATCTCCCCCATCTTCAACTTTTTAAAGAAAGAGAGGGACATCAAATTGATACTTGCCTCAAGATCACACAAAGCCTTCCCAACTTGATTTTCTCCAATGGTAACCGAGATGTTGAAGCTTCCCGGATCTTTCATCTTTGCTGGCAACTTCCTTTGTAGTAAAGCACTACAATTCTCGATCAAGTTGACCGTCTCATACTCACCCAATCTCCTCTTCTTGGAAATCACATCCTTCAAGAACTTCGCATAATTTGGCATTTGTTGAAGTGCTTCAACAAGAGGGATGTTGATTTATACCTTCCTAAAAATATCGAGGAACCGAGAGAATTGCTCGTCGCTCTTCACCTTTTGGAGTCTTTGTGGGTAAGGTATAGACACTTTGTATTCTTCCGGCATCATCTTTTTCGGTACTTCTTTCTCCTTCCCTTTTTCAAGAGCATCATTTTTCTTTAATTTGGGACTTAAGTCCTCTTGACTCGGTCCCTTTTTCTTCTTCTTCTCACTTGGTTGCTTATCAACCTTTTCTTTACTTTCCTCTTCATCCGGCATCTCGGGGCCATCATAAACGGTTCCACTCCTCAAGATAATTGCCTTGCATTGATCCTTCGGATTCACGGTGGTGTTGCTTGGGAACTTGCCTTGTTGATGTTAGCTTTCCAAGATAGTTGCAAATTGTCCCATTTGCTTCTCCAAGGTGTCAACTTGGTTGCCAATTGCTCCGACGGTATTTTCTAACATCCCAATTCGTGTTTGAGAGTCTTTCATGTAGTTCTCCGTCTTCCCCATAAATGCCATTAGGAGTTCATCCATCTTGGGCTTCTTCTCCTCATCAATTACACCATTTGTGACCAAGAAGCCCGGAGGTGGTTGGATAGCATTATTCGGGTTACCATAGGAGAAGTTCGGATGTTGAGCTCTATTTTGATAACCTTGGTTTCCACCATATTGACCTCCGTATTGAGGCTTGTACCCCGGATTGAATGGTCGTTGTTGATTTGAATAGCCTCCTTGGTTTACATAGTTAATCTCCTCAAATTGGCTTTGAGATGTCTCGGCTTTTGGATTTGTAAATGCTTCAATTTTTGAATTTAAGGTTGTCGTTTGAGCCGCCACAAGCCCAAGTGCATCTGAACTTGAAGTAGAAGCCACTTTCTTTAGAATTTGGACTCCCTCTCTTGCCGCCGGCAATTGAAAAGAATTTGAGGCCATCTCTTCAATTATTCTCAAGGCTTCTTCCGGCCCTCTTGCGAATAATGATCCACCCGCGGCCGCATCCATGAGTGTTCTCACTTCGTCTTTGCTTCCTCCATAGAATATGCACACTTGATGATCGGTTCCAAAACCATGTCCGGGGCATTTTCTTAGCATCTCCCTAAAATGCTCCCACACCTCATATAAGCTTTCTTCATCCCATTGTTTGAACACGGTGATATCTCCTTTCAATTTGAAGGTTTTTCCGGGTGGGAAAAACTTGTGTAGGAACTTTGTCACTAATTGATCCCAAGTTTGAAATGTTCATTGAGCATGGCTCAACCACCATGTTTCCGCCTTATCGATCAATGAGAATGGAAAGAGTCGGATGTGAATTGCATCGTTCGGGACTCCATTCATCTTCATTGTCCCACTAACATTGAGGAATTTACGAATATGCTCATGTGGATCCTCCATTGGTGTCCCTCGGAATTGGTTTTGTTGGATCATTAGTATGAGAGAGGTCTTAAACTCGAAATTTTTGGCTTGAATGGGTGGTCCATTGGCCATCCCTTGATCAACGACGGGTTAGAAAAGGTTCCGGATTAGTGCCTCCACATTTCTATTGTGAGCCTCCTCTTGGGCTCTCAATTGCTCTTGCATCACCTCCAATTACCTTTGCATTTGGGCAATCATCGGGTCTTGAACTGGTGGAGGTAGATCCGTCATTCTCCTCCGCCAACGTGTGTTATTGTGGCGAACCGTTGCTTCAATCTCTATGTCCAATGAAATAGGTGGTTCTCCTTGAGAACGAGTGTGCATACACTTCCTATCAAAAAGGACAAACAAATCAAGAACAACTCTTTCAAATAAAACTAGTAAAAATTTCTAAAGTAATCCACTCAATCGTTATCACAATATTGCATTTATCAAATTAATTCACTATTTCCCCGGCAACGGCGCTAAAAACTTGATAGAGACATATTCACCTCTAAGATTCGGTTCAATATTTATAAAACTTGTGTCATGCCTACAAGTGTATAAGCATATGATTGTAGATATGATGATACGAGGTCGATCCACAGGAAATGGAATAGAAATTAGACAATGCAAATACCACGACGATAGATGAGCAAAATATCTGGACGAACAATAAGGAGAGGGTGTGTTTTAACCTAATTACAATACCAAACAAGAACAAAAGACATAAACACTTAAACAACAATAATTATCAATATAATTTTTACTCAAGAGACAATATCAAACAAGGAAGAGCTTTGAAGATAGTAAATGATGAGAAACTTTAGGACATGGCTACACAATGCTCATATTGATCTACAACAAGGGATTACACACACATATATGCAAAGTTCATAGATAGGAAGACCACGAATATAGTAAGAGCATCTCTCGAATATCTCTTAAATTGCGAATGCGACAAAGATGACTATCTCTAACGAATTCCAAGGTCGCACTTACCAAAGGTTGTAAGGGTCACATTTCCTTCCACATAATGACATTCGACTAAGAAGAGAAATATGTAGATTTGATCTAACCATGTTTATGATTACGGGATTGACTAGATGCAAGTGATTCATACATGTGATGTTAGTGAGATAGCCAACCAAACAACACCATTCAAGCCCTAGCATAGATCAAAATCTTGACAAAGCAATAACATATGTATATATCCCAAATCAAAGATCAATATTCATATTGCTTCACCACATCCTAGAGCCCTAAGGCTCTAGCCAACCATATTCACAATAAAATCAAGATTACAAGACAAAGAACAACAACCCATTCTAATACAAGTTTAAGAAGAGATAAGAAGTGATAAAACCCAATGTAGAACACTCTTTTTTAATCCTATGGCTTGGATGCTCAAATGGATGGTTGAATCTTCCTCCTTCCTCTTGATCTTCAAAAATCCCCAATCTTGGTGTTTCTCTAAGTGTATTTCATGCTCTAGGGGTAGATAGATATGTATTTTGAAAACCCCAAATGATATATAAAAGAGTAGACCAATAATTGGATGCCAAAAGTCACTTTTAATTTCCGTCTGTGCAGAACTCGACCCCAGGAACTCGCGTTTGAGGGTCGAGTTTGGAACAAAGGAAATCAGGTCTCTGAAAGCTCTGCAACACGGCATTGGGGTTACATTTCGGGGTCGCGTTTCGACTCAAGGCCGAGGCGCGACCCCAGTAACTCACGTTTGAGACCCGCATTTCGTCCAAAGGAATTCGGGTCTCTGAAGCTTCTGCAAAACAGGCTTTGGGTCGCGTTTGGGGGTCTCATTTTGGCTCAAGGCCGAGGCGCGACCCCCCTTGGTCGTGTTTGTACCTCGCGTGGCACTGTGTTATGAAGCGCGACCACCTTGGGTCGCGTTTGGGGGTCGCGTCTTCAATACTTAGTCGTTTTCTTGCTCGTTTCTTCATCATTTCATGCCTTGTGTACTCTTTATTGATCCCACTATCAATTTGACTTTATTTTTGCTCTTTATAACCCAAAAATTCCCTATATTGGTCACATTACACAAAACATAAGATTAAATCAAAGATTAGCAATATATACATCATATATACAAGATAACCAAGTGCAAATGCACTCAAAATGAGTGTAATTTATGCACTCATCAGGTGTTTAAATCCGGATTCCTGCGTGGACTGGACTGGAAAGCTTCATCGAATTTACTGCTAGTCGGCCTGTGTTCATAGATGGAGATAATATTAAGTGTCCGTGTCATAGATTTGATAACATTCCCTTTCAAAATCAATACATGGTTCGGTTGCACATCAGGAGGCATGGGTTTGTGAAAAATTATCGCGTCTGGAGGTTTCAAGGATAAACAGCAGAGACTGCGACTCCGGCTATGAATTTTGGGCTGGAGACTGTATCAAATGGTCTTCAATGTTGGTGGTCCAGATCTGAACATGGATGACAATATAGCTAATCAGATTCCGGAGAAGCCTCCTAACCCAGAAGCACAAAAATTATATGACATGTTGAATGCTGCAGATAAAGAGTTGTGGCCTGGCTATAAGACACATTCACAATTGATATTGAGGCTCATCTCATGACCTTGAAGTCTGAGAACAACATGTTACAAAAGTGCTTTGATCAGATTACAAAATTGATGAAAGAGATAGTACCTGAGAATAACTAAGTCACATACAATTTCTATACCACAAAGAAACTGTTGCGCGGTATAGGATTACAAGTAGAGAAGATTGACTGCTGCTTCAGAAATTACATGATCTTTTGGCAAGGAGACAGTGAATTGTTGGAATGTAAGTTCTGTGGCCATCTTCGATACAAGAGTCAAGATAATTAGAAGGGGAAAAAAAATAGCTCATAAGAAGATGTACTATTTTCATCTCACTCCTCGACTGCAGAGATTATATGCATCTAACGCCACAACTGCTGAATTGCATTGGCATGCGTCATCAGTAGACGATGGAATGATGCGTCATCCAGCAAATTTTGCAGCTTGGAAGCATTTGAATGAAAATTTTCCTGATTTTGCAGCCTCAGTTAAAGCGTCAATCATTCCATCTAAGTCATCATCGACTTTTACAAACAAAATAGTTTGTTTTTTAGCTTCTTCATCACCGGATTCGTCACTTAACATGGCAACACTGTAATTTCTTCTCTGCTTCCTTTGGACAGTGGGACATGCATAGTGTCCAAAACCAGAACATCCCCTACATTGAACTGAGTCAATGTCCTTCACTGCAACATTTGGAGACTTTGATGATTTTGTCGATCCAGACGATGTCGACGAGGGAGAATCAAACAATCTCCATGGTTTGAAGGTTGGCGAACCTTTCTTCATTGACCGAACAAGGGTATTGAACTTCTTGGTAAGCAGTGCAACACTCAGGGGTTCATCATCAGTAATCTCCTGAATGTTCTCGACATCAAGTTGAACATCTGAACTTGATGTTATTGATTGAAGTGCAATTCCTTTGGAGGAGGTGTTTGATTTCTGGTTTTCAAGATTCATCTCAAACGTGAGTAGAATGCTCACTGCTTCACTCAAACTCATGTTTGATACATTGTGAGCTTTTTCAATTGCTGAGATTTTCATGTTGAATCTCTCCGGAAGTGTGCGAAGAAGTTTGCTAACCATGTTTTCGTTCGAGATCAGACATCCGAGAGCTGTAGATTCGTTTGACACTTCACACAATCATTCAGTGTACATTGAGATAGTCTTATCCTCTAACATTCAGAGTTTCGAACTTGGAAGTAAGTAACCTAAGATTTGTTTGTCGTACACTGGTCAATCCTTCACAATGTTCCTGCAGTATGTTCCATGCTTGATATACCGTGGTGCAATTACACACCATTTTGAAGCACGGAACATCAACCGAAACAAAAATAGCATGGAGTGCCCTCGAATTGAAGTTGGAAATGATTCAATCATCATTAGTTCATTGAGTCTTTGGAGTAAGAATGAACACTCCATTCGGTCCTTCCATCCTCGGTGGAAACCATTCTTCAATTACAGCCAACCAAGCCCTCTCATCGATGGACTTGATATACATTATCATGCGCGATTTCCACATAGCATAATTCTTGCCATTACTATCCAATGCCGGAGGACGGCACTGATTGATCTGAATATCCATCTTTCAGTGAGTCAACAAATCAAGGATCGAATACTTAGTGTGTTAAGTACCGGCTCTTGATTCCATTTGTTGGAATTTATTGCCATAAACACTGAAAATAGACACAGATTCGTAATGTCAAATTCAATGTTACACACAGTTAACACAACTATCTTAACACAAATATGCAGAAAATAAAATACGCAATGAAACAAGATATAACTTTTAAATCACACAACATCATGTGTGTGATTGTCACAGGGCGAAATTATACTACTATGAGTACAAAATTATCAAGTTGTCGATGTTGGACACGATGGCTCTCAATACTTCAGCAACATTTACAAGTTCTAATCTAGACTATCACTAAAAAGAACTAAAACATACAAATTGACATCCCGTCAATTCGTATACAAACTAAAACATACAAATTGACATCCCGTCAACTTGTATACAAACTAGCAAAGGTTTCACAACCTTGCTATCTATCCTAATTTGTACAATCTATTCCGTGAAAGGATTGAACAACAACAAACGTTAAGATAGAAGAAGGAACGAAGAACAAAACCTATACTAAGTTTATGACTCAAGCTTTCTTCAATCTTCACACAGCAGAAAATGGATTTAGCTTGAATAAGTTTTCAAGTGTCGACCATGCTTCTTAAATATGCTCTTCACTTGAATCCAACAAGGTCCACGATTTCTTTCTTGAACATGGGTTGATGATAACCGCTCTACTCCATGACTTCACCGTATATGGAAAAAACCGCCTCCAAGGCGTGGTTGAAAGCTTCCCCACATTCATGCTCTTTTTCTAAATATCCAGCAAATATAATTTTCTGAAAAAGAAAAAGAAATAAATAGAAAAACCGCTAGACCTAAAAAATAGGAGATAGAGTTTTGATTTTGTCAAACTCTATTTTAAATAATATATCTAATATGTATATATCCATTTATTTGAAATATCAATTTCGTGGATATACACATATATTTTAAGATATATAAAATTATTTTATTTATTAAAATAATAAATAAAATTAGGAAAAGATAAGATTAGTTACGACTATATCACAGACAATGTTGCAGGGAGTCTGTCTGACATCAAGTACAACATTGAACCTCAATGTCATACAGTACCCAACATAATCAATTAGTAATTGAAAAATAAAAAATATTAAAAATATTATATAATATTAAAAATTAAAAAATAAAATAAAATTTAAAATGTAAAATAAATAAAAATTAATAATATTAAAAATATTAATTTCAAATTCGTAATTAATTAGTAATTGAAAAATTAAAAATTAAAAATATTATAAAATATTCAAAAAATAAAATAATCAAATAAATTAGAAATAATAAAATAATAAAAAAATAAAATTTTTTAAAAAATTGATTTCAAATTTGTAATTAGGCATTAATTGGAAAATAAAAAATTAAAAAATCAAAATTTATTTAGCTATGGTTTTTTGGAGCCCAAAAATTGTATTGAAATCGATGTTGTAGCTGCTAGGGAAACCAGAGCTCAGTGGCATACATACTGCTAGAGATAACAGTATTCTTGTGTTTTTTGTAGAATTTATTTTTGTGTTTTTTGTATTGAGTGCATAGGTGTATACTGACAGGTTTGTGGCATTTATTCCCTCGAAAAAGTGAGTACTTTTACCTTCAAAGCTTCAATTTTTCGTCTAGAAAGCAATAAAATCGGTCCAACGAATTATAATTCTTATGGAACAAAAATTGCATATCAATTTACATAATGGCAGGATCATTTTTACATGTTTTGATCGAGTGGGACCAAATTAGTTCGTATGAGACCAAAATCGGAGAGGGTCTTGTCCTATGAGATTGAAAATGCAATTTTCTCCGACGAGAGTCGTGGTAAAGATTTACGAGTTGATCGATGATGTGAAACAAATTAACAGAAAATGCATGGAACTATAACCTTTTCTGTTATTTTTTCACTGATTTTCTCAACCGAAGTATAATATATATTACAAGTTGGATTTAAGGAAGAAACAATCCAGAAACCAAAATACTCATTAATCTAGACTTGCGCTAAAACTTGATATGATCATATTGAAAAAACATAAAATACACACACCCAGTAGGGTGATCTGATCTATATCGATCGCACCAACCTGTTTTCTTCAACACCACCACTCCAACTTGATTCTCGTAACTAATCATGCGGCTGCTGCTGGTTGAGGTCTGAAAAGAACGCAGACAAACGGCGTCATGCACATAGCGCCAAGGATCCAGCAAGCCATGGAAAGACCTCCTGAAAGAAAGGTGGCCACAAGGCCATTCAAGAAAAGCAAGACGAGGCCGATCCCGAGTAGCTCAAGAACATACCCGAGGCGAGGGAAGCTTGTCCTGATCAGAATCCCATTCCAGAGAAACATGAATGCAGCCATGGAACCCACGATGATGATGTGGTGATCTCGATTGAATTTCGGCGAGAACAGGAGCCCCAGTGTCGCTGTGATTGGGAGTGTTAGCACAAGTTTTCCCAGTTCAACAGGGTGTGGATCCGTGGCTGCAGGAGATGGCGGGGGGGTTACGACGGGAAGGCCTTGTGGTGGAGTAGACGATACCAACTTCGAAAAAACACGTGGTATGGAGGAGAGTTTTTTCGAAGTACGGTAAAGACACTCTAGGAGCCATCTGAAAGATGGAACGGCTTCATCACCGGTGGCAGCTGTGAGTTTCTCCTCGTTTTCCATTATGGAATGAAGGTGGTTGTACTTTGTAGGGCTTTTAATTTAATTTAGAATGATTCTATGCATGTTGTGCTTCCGGTCTTTAGAGAACTTCACCATCGAGACTTAAGAAGAATATTGTAGAAAATGCATCAATAATTTATAGATGCACGATATGTACGGCGTACTCACTTCTAAGTTCCAGCTATATTTTGTTTGAATGAAATATTGAATGTCGTCACTGCTGATGTCATTACATGATACCATACAATATCGTCATGTCTATCATTATTAAATTGTAAAATATATAGAAAAATATTGAATAGATATCTAATAATAATAATAATAACTATTTAATAAATGTATGATGAATAACACTATCCAATAGAAGTAAAAATATTTAAATATTACACATTTACATGTCGTCTTGTTACATCATGTACTATTATGCTTAAGGGCATCCACAATAATTCTACCCAGTTTC
This sequence comes from Perilla frutescens, assembly GCA_026008535.1. NCBI lineage: Eukaryota > Viridiplantae > Streptophyta > Magnoliopsida > Lamiales > Lamiaceae > Perilla > Perilla frutescens. The sequence continues at coordinate 46,487,657 of BRKX01000018.1, forward strand.
AGGTGTTATCATTGCCACATCACTGCCACATCATAAAATATCTATCTATTATCTACCTAACATATTTCTCTACAATCATTCTACCTAAAAAGTAATTATTAATGGGCCCGCTATCATATCCACTCATTTATCTTTTATTATATCTTATTAATTTATTTATTTTATATATATATAATTATTTTTACTTTCATATTTAAATTTAAATATATATTTAATTAATAAATTAATTTTAAAATTAACCTCCAAAAAATTCCGCAATATTAAAATTAAAACACAAATTAAATTGATACATTAAAAAAAAAAAACAACTCAAACCAACATCCAACATAATTAAAAATACATAAAATTTAAATTAACAAATTACTAATTATCACTACATATTGTTAGGACGGATATTAGATATTTCAGAAAATGAATTCAAATTTAAGTCTAGAGGAAAGTTTTGAGTTTGGGACCAATTTGGGTAACGATTGTTGGGACGGATATTGGACATTTGAGAAGAAGAATTTGCTTGGAAGGTAGAAGAATTGAAGAAATTCTTGTTTGGATCAGGTTCCATTTTAATGGAAAAAATTCTTGATTTTTGGAATATGATATTAGAAGTGAGAGATTTGAGAAGTTGTGTTGCAGAAAATTGTGAACTTGATGTAATAAAATATCATTTATATTTCAACATTTATATTCTAAAAAAAGGGTTACATACACACAAACACAACCGAATGCCTACAAAAAAAAAAGTAAAAATTTTGCAAATTTTGAATAAATAACATTCTTTTAATTATTATCTTTCGTTAGATTAGTTTCATTATTAACTTTCGTTATTAATTATATTATTTTCGTTATCCATAACGATATTAATTATTAACTTTCATTAATTTAATTATTATCTTTCGTTTAGTTAGTTTCATTATTAACTTTCGTTATTAATTTCGTTATCCATAACGATACACACACACACACACACATATATACATATACGATAAGTAAAAAAGAATAATGAAAATTAAAAAAAAGGAACTAGAATAACGAAAGTTAAAAAAATGATAACGATTATAGTTGAAACAATGATAACGATAATGAAAAGTTTATATTAATGATAACGAAAGTTATCATTAATATTAATCGTTAATATTAATGAAAGTTAATATTAACTTTCGTTATCATTAACGAAAGTTTTTTTTTTTTTTTTTTTTTTTGAGCAATAACGAAAGTTAATATATATTGTTAACGAAAGTTTAGAATTAAACTATCATTATTATTTATTCGTTATCATTTTTTAACTATAATGGTTATCATTAATTCTATCTTTTAACTAAACTAGAATTAAACTATCGTTATTATTTATTTTTGTAATAATCGTTATTATATTAATGATAACGATAGTTATTCTATTTTTGATAACGAAAGTTATCATTATTATATTTAAACTATCGTTATTGTTTATTAACTATCGTTATTATATTTTGTAATAATCGTTATATTATATTAACTATCATTAATGTTTGGTATGTATAGATGGGAAAAATTAAAATTTTCGTTATTGTTTATTAACTATCGTTATTATATTTTGTAATAATCGTTATATTATATTTTTCCCACCACTCCAATTGCATGAATAGTACCCCCAATTGAATGAACAGTAATTAAAATTTTTACTCCATGTGATAGTGGGGTCAACTTGAGTATCGATTTTACCAATCTGTCTAGATATTCTACTTTCTCCCTCAAACTTCTATCTAATGATATCTGGCCCACCCACAACCCTTCTACCATAGTACACGTCATCTTCTGGCTTGGAAAAACCTCCCATTGGAGGTGCTCTAAAGTTGTAAGTACTGCTAGTCCCTCCTCATCAAAAAACTAAAATAAAAAAATGTTATAAAGTACTCGTGGAGTTGTTAGAGCATCTCCAACCCAACTCTAAATTTCATTTTGCAGTTAATAAGATGCTTCAACCCACCTCTAAATCCAACATCATTTTGATGTAAAACTTCAAATGTGAATAGTATATACCCAAACATGGAGATGCACTATTCATGACTCCATATTACTTTTCATGAATCTGAAATTGCAAAATAGTCCTTCTTAATTCTTTCTTCTCATCTTTCGTTCGTTCAAAGTTTTAATGTAATTTTCTTCTCATCTTTGTGTAATTTCTCAAGTCGTGTAATTTTCTATTTTAATAAATGTTGAAATTATTTTTTTACGGTCATTCATATTTAATATTTAATTTTGTAAAGAATTATATAATTATAATTAAATTTAATACATTGTTGTGTATATAACAAAAAAAAAAGAGGTTCAATTTAAAAATTTATAAACATTATAAATTTTGACAATTTATAATTTCCATGGTTAGAAATTGCCTGCAATTATTGGGAAAATGTATTCTTTATATTGCAAAATAGCAAAAAAAATAAGAGGTTCAATTTATAAATTTTGATAAATATGTGGGTGTTATTGAAATAAACATGATAAATAGTAAAAGGTGGAATATACTAAGAATATTCTTTTTGATGTTGGATTTGGATTTGTAGGTTGAAGATCAATTAGTATTTGATGTGACACTTATTTCATTTTGAGTTTGAATTTAAGTATTTGGGTTGGAGATGGTAACGTATAATCCACTTCAAAAAAATCGGAAGAAATTATGGCGACGCGTAATCGTTGGTGACTGATTTTCCTTGAACAACTTGTAATATTCTCAATTTGTAAATGGCGGCGCGTTGAATTTTTTATTCTTAGATCTTTTACTAACAAGACTTTCTTAGAGCTGCTAAGAAAGTCAATACCAATTAGCCAATCAATATTGACTTGAAGATGACATCTTGGTAACATTTTAAAATCTAAGTCTCCAATATTTCAACAAATATTTATGTTTTTTCTAAATATTTATGATGAACATACTAAATATTATTGTATCTCATTTTATTTTAATTTTCTTGATATTTTATCATAACTTTTAGTCTAAATATTAAAGAAGAATATATGATTATTATTTATTACACTTAATTTCAAATTGTTCATATTTTTTTTTTGTTATGAATTTTGTATTGAATTATATGAAATACAATATTTTTTAAACTTTTATGATGAAATACTAAGTATTTTAGTAAATTTCAATGTGGAATCTTATACATTGCACACCACATCTAGGATCTTACCATGTATCCACTATTAAATATATTATTTTATTACTTTGGTGATTATTTTATCTAGAACCTGGAAGGTTGCTTGGTCAACCCAATCAAAGATTCACCAAATCTTTTTCAAATTAGACGTATATTACCGACAAATAATACTCCTTCCGTTTCATAATGTTTGTTGTTTTAGGATTTTAATCTACAATTAATAATTAATTTTTTTGACTAATATACCCCTTCCTTCTATATCAAATAAAATCTTATATCTTTATATTTTCCTAAAAAATTAGCAATTTTTTTCTTCATATATTTATGGGGTTAAATTTAGAAGAAAGAGTGTGAAAATATCTAAAACAACAAACATTTTGACACAAACATAAAACTCCTAAAGAACAAACATTATGAAACGGAGGGAGTAATATTTAATGCTTCTAATCCTTTTTATACTGGAAAAATTACAATATGATTAAAATTATCAAATTATATAGTTTAGAATCATCGGCCATTATTTTTAAAAATTGAGTTATTTTATATAAGATGGAAAGTATTGAGCATTTAATGCAAGTCACATCACATTAAATGCATTGACAAATTATACAAAAATCGAGTATTAAAATCCGAAAAAACACAAAGTTATTATCTTATGATTAGGTAGCTGGTCAACACGTCTTTCATAATTTGTCTGTAATCATAATTTGTCTGTACAGCAGAACCTTCCAAATGGAAGGTTCGATGCTGGACTTCGACTCACTGCGCCTCGCCGATGGATTACCGCCGCGTGGAAAGTTTTTAACTTCATTTTTCAGAGCTGGACCCACACGTTTCTGAGGCCGATTTTAGGGCTAAAATTGAGGAGGTTGGATCGTTGCTTCATCAAAATCTTCATCCTCTCAAAGGCTACTTTTATTGTAGAGAAGAGAAACTCCTTATCTACGACCCCATGCCGAAGGCAGCCTCTCCACCCTTCTCCACGGTTATGGTTAGTTTACTATATATATTCCTTCGCGACGCTTCCTTTACCATATATTCTGCTGTCTTTTGTGTTTGTAATTGCTTTAGAGTTTCTATAATACAAACATTGTTTCATCAAATATATACTTATTTGATATAAATTATGGGAAATATCGTATTTGATTTTCAATATTGTGGGATTTGATGCCTATTTTAGGCTTCTAAAACTGATTGCTGTGAACCAGATAGAATCTTGCAGATGGGCACATCTATCTATGATTTTGAAGAATCTGTGGCCCTGACGTCCCTCACAAACCCCCCAGCGCCAGGTACCTTCATTTCCTTTTCCAACCTTCTCTCTCTTTCAGATTCACTTAATTTAATCCCCCCCTCTCTCTGTTTATAACCTTTTAATTAGGTAGATGTAAAATTATTGTTTAGCTCAATATATTGTTTGTTGTAGATTAGGAGTAGCCTGCCCTGATTGGGTGGAGGCGGTCGAGTTTGTACAATTATTAATTAATTACATAGATCAGATCGACATGTCTGCATATGGATGGTCTTCTCACTTCACTTGTGCCATCAATTTTGGTGATAATTAATGGGATTTAATTAATGCCAAATTTATGATACTTGTAAATTGTCTCTCTCATCTCTCGCTCTCGCAACTTTCTGCTATGGCTTCGCTCCTGTTTTCAGTCACCGGCATGAGACTAAAAACCAGCCTAAATGTAGCCACGTCTCCTCCTCCACCGAGACCTTCTCCGCTGACGAAACTTTTCTCTCCTTTCGTTGGGTAGCGTCTCCGGCGACTTTTCTGGTCTGAGGAACCGACCTGCGCCCCTTAGTTAACTAAACATCTCCCGGATATGCTTTTGTTGAGATAAATTTTTGAGTTACCCTTGAGCTTTTCATTCCTTGGAGCTTCTAATTTTTGCTTTCCATTACAGTTTGAAGAGTCTCATGATGCTGAAGATGCCATATGAGGGCGTGATGGTTCTGATTTTGATGGGCTTCGGCTACGGGTGGGTATTGTTTGTGTTAGTTACCTTTTGCTTGCATCCACTGGCCAGGTTAATGTTTGTGATCTATTGTCAGTTGTCACACAGGTTGAGCTAGCGCATGGTGGGCGTGGCAACACTTCATCAACAGATCGTCATAGTGGAAGTTGTGGTCCCCATGGTAGAGTTTGCTGGCGCTCGGAATACAGAGGTGAATACATGAATCCTTATGTGAATGCCATATAATATTAAAGATTTTGATATCTCTATGATTTTGTCTCATTTGTCATTATTTTCCAGTTTTAGTTATACTGTCTTGCCTCATTCTGCTTCATGGGAAGATCTTAAGGTAAAGTATGCATTTTCGTGGTGCTCAATAGTGGCGCAAATCTCTTGTCACGTAACACTGAGCTGGCTGTTGGTCTCATTAGTCTTAATGGCGATTTCTAGGATCATATGCGTCGAGCTGGAGATGTTTGTTTCTCACAAGTTTTCCACGAGGGGAGTGGTAAGCTTTATATCAATATGGGTATTTTATATTTTAGCAGTGACAAATTAACCAATACATATTGTTATTCATAGTATTATATTATGTGTTGATAACTTGATATGTTTTCCAGTACATTTCCTTTTGGGTTTGTAGTTGTCTATTTGTCTCTTGGCAATATTTTGGTCCGATTGGGGGTGGGCTTTGGGATTGCAATCAGGAGGGATTTTTGCCGCTCATTCTATTCAGAAGCAGTTTTTGCTGCTTAATGCCTGCCATATCCAAATTTTTTTTGGTTATTCGACATAACCAGATTAAGTTTATCACACCTTTCTCGTTATAGTTTTAAGAGTAATGCAAGCAATTAAAATTCTAATATTTTCATGCCAAGTATGCTTAAATAGTTTATGACCTATTCTATGCCTATGTGTCTTTTGTTCTTTCCTATTACTGGTTCATTTTTAAGCATGCTCCTTCTGATAATGCTGGTTGTTTCTACTGGTTCATCCTGTTTATCTTATTTAGCTCTTTCTTTTTCCTTTTTTTCCTTTTTTTTTCTGTTATAGGTCTGTTAAAACTTTTAGTTGAAAGCTTAAAGGTTAGGCTTGTTATTTTTCTGTTTCTTTTTTGGACTATTTTAATATATGAATAGGCATTGTGAGTAGAAGAGCCAGTTCGTACAAGTGCAGTTCTGAGTGATCGAAGACTTTCTTATCAATGAACAATATATCATGGCACTCATGTTCCTCAAAAAAAAAATCATGGTACTTATGCATGTATGTTTGTTGACTTGTGGAGAGAGCTCCTCAAGGGTTGTATCACATTTTGGATAGTAAAAGCTTTTGTTAGGTAATCGATTTCTGATATCATCTTAGTTCTTGATCCTTTCTGCTGACAATAGTTACTCTATTACATTGACTACAATGAATATTTGATGCTCAGGTTTGATGCTGTGTTGATGTGCTATGTATATATCCCTAAACTGTTAAATCTGCAATCCTTTTCTTTTGATACATCCTGAATGAGATGTGCTAGATTTTGCCATGTTTTCCAACAAAACAGTTCGACTATGAAATTGTGTCTTTGGATTTTTTTATTTTATAAAAAATATAAGATAGATTTGATCAAAGTTTTAATTTTTTAAATTTTACATAAATTTAATGACATTTTCAAGGCATAAATTCATGTTATTTACGGATATTATGATAGATATAATTATCTTAAATTCATGTTATTTACGGATATTATGATAGATATAATTATCTACACCCTAATTAATAGTGCAATGCAATATGATTCAAATTATTATATCGTTTATGCAACAAATCTTCACTATTATAAATGATAATGTGTTGTCACGGTTTAATATTAATAGTTATTAGTTGACTATATGTTAGTCACAACTTAATATTATAAATTACTTATATATTCCCTTAAGATGTCACAAGTTAATAATATGGATGATTAAAAATAAGAATATTTTGAATTCATAGTATATTTATTGGTTAAAAATAAATAAATAAATAAATATATAAAATGTTGCAATACTTGTTTGCTTAAAAAATGATAATTTAACTATAGAAATAATATCGAAATTGATTATCTAATTAATTATTCTATCAGGAACACTTACAAAATATTTTTCTCAATTAAAATCTGTCCTACAACTTTTTTTAAAGTGTATCGATTTGATCACTCTGTTATTCCTGCCATTAGCAATGCTAGTAATGTCCATTAAAAACACACATTGAAAAATATTCTGCTCACGCTCTCATATATTTTCTAACACTAACATATTTTTCTACACATATACAGATTAAACATATATATATATTAAACCTTAAAAATAAATAAAAATATAAAAAATTCACAAATTTTAGCAATTGTTAAATTTATTTTATGTATTTTTTATTTTTGATATAACAACAATGCATTTATTCTTATATAGATTTTATCAGCAAAGATAAATATGATTCGATTGTTTCGCTTAGTCAATCATGATTCCAATGGTTCACTTGCTTTTTATACTGTTTTTACCCAAAAATATTTCTTAATTTATTTTCTTTAAATAAATAAACATAAAAGGGATAGTTTTATTTGTTTAGGACCAAATGAAGAAGTTTACTGGAATTAAGTAAATTTTAATACAATTCACTTACTTAATATTAATTTACGATTACACAACTAAAATTTATCACAAACCTAATACTAATATCTATCATTCATCTCAGACTTGTATTATGTATACAGTTTAAAAGATAGATCTATCAAAACAAAAATTAATAAAATAATAAAAAATATGATGCACCAACAAACAGTGTCTAAAATAATAATAATGTAAATTAATCAATAAATAAATAACATTCTTGGAATCTAACATTACAAATATAATTGCATTCATTTTCAATTAAATTAGATCCATTACTAATTATTTTAAAAAAAGTTGAAATAAATAAAGTTCCAGGCATTTAGTTGCAATCAGATTGAATTGATTGAACAAAAATACTGTAGAATTCTAATTTTTTTAGTGCTCCAAATACTTCTATGTTTCTTAATTTTAGAAGCCACATCATAAATTTACATATTTTCCGAGATTACCTTCAACTGACACTCAAAATTCTGAATATACAATTCATCTTGCTTGTGCAATACATTGGTTGTTCGTCACATTGGTTGTTCGTCATTCGAAAATCATCTTCACCTCAAACCCCTTCTGGAATCATAAAAAAAGGAAAAAAATCAAAAATAATATCAACAACAATTTATGTGGAGAAAATTTTACTTTTGGTCCCATAGGACACACCCCAGTTCAATTTTGGTCCCAATACTATAAATTTTGGTCCTTTTTCAAAAAATTCTCTCAGTTTTAGTCCCATAGGAGATTATCAATTTTGGTTCCATGATTTTTAGGCCAAAAACGAGACCAAAATCGATATTTTCTCTGTTTGGGACTAAAAATGTTATTATCGGGATCAAAATTGAACTAAGGTGTGTTCTGTGGGAACAAAAGTGAAATTTTCTCGTTATATGTCATGCGGGAAAAAATGACATAAGATGGGTGCAAAAAAAATTTATAATGTCAAAATTATAACTCTATCATTATTTATAAACGAAATTAGAAGGCTCATCTGAAAAAAGGCTCTCGGCCATACCCATGATTTTAAAATTAAATACTCTACACTATATATAAATTGATCGGAATTGATTGATGATAATCGATTCCATAATTATGGTTTTTAATATAATATATATATATATATATATATATATATATATATATATATATATTTCATAAGCTCTAATAGTTAATCAACATAATAAATGTTTATAAAAACAGTGATTTGCGGGTAATTTGGTATTATGTTTGCATAGTAAATATTTTCATTAATTACATGACATAATCTCTATATAATTATTAATTTAGATATTATTATATTATACAATAATTAAAATTAACCTTTTAGAATATACCACAATTAAAATTATGGCACAAAAATTTCATGATTGATCAATTAAAAGTTGAGTATATAATTAAAAATTTCATGATTAAAGTTTAGATATAATATATAATTAGTTATTTTTCTACAGAGATATAGAAATAATTAATTGATTCCATATTAACTATTTATGGAAATTATGTTGGATATTATTAAAAATTGATTTATTACTAATTTATTCCAATTTTATATTAAATATTTCTATATTCGGAAATATATTTTGATCGTGAAAATTTATGATTTCTATTTAAGATGACTATCTTACTTTTAGATATAATATATATTGTAATTTTGTCGTTATAAAAAGGATTAGGAACCTTAAATATTATAATTTGTCGGTAATATACCTCTAATTCAAAAAAAGATTTGCTAAATCATTGATTGGTTGACCAAGTAACCTTCCTAATTATACTTAAGTACTTAACTCTTAATCATCAAAGTAATAACATAATATATTTAATAGTGGACACATGGCAAGATCCTAGATATGGCGTGCAATGTATAAGGTTCCACATTTTTACCTATATATTATAGTATCGTATGTCATATCTCATTTTATTATAATTTTCTTTAGGAGAATTATAAATTTAAAGTCCGAAAGATGGTTTATCTATCAATATAGAGCTCAGAAGATAGATTTTATCGATTCGAGGCTCGAAAGATCTAAAACTATCAATTTAAGACTCATAGATTTAACAGAGTTAAAACTCCATCCAACAAAAGATGATGTGGCCGTTAAAGGCATTTGAATGATGTTATAAATAATAACTTTCTTATAATTGTTCGACCTCATATTCATTCGAGCTTGCTCTTAGAGCCTTGAGCTCCCCCAACTCGCCTTCTTCATTGTTCGAGCTTTGTTATACAAAGATAGAACAATGAATCTGATTTCATCGATTATAACATTGTGACTGACTTCGTAATTCTGAAGCTATGAAAGTAAGCCTGAGAGAGTTTCAAACTTTGAAAGCAAGCTCAAATTAAATGAGCTCGAAATCTTGAGAGCAGGCATCGTGAAGCTCCAGACCCTGAAGGCGAGTCTATTACAGATCATGGCTTTACCTTTCCCATTTACCTTCGACCTCATGCTCGAGGTCGTATTGTTCGACCTCATATTCATCTGGATTGCGTTACTTCAGGCCTTACGAAAAATTATCTCTACAATACTGTACTATAATTTCTTATACTACTATGCTAGTACGTATTAAATGTTTTTTCTTAATCTACCAATTCAACTTTGAAAAATAAAAATTATCAATTCATGACCTGAAAGATGATAATTGTCAATCTAGGACCTCAAAAATCATATAATTCGATTTCTTTTTTATTTTTAATAATTTATTTACTATATTTAATAAATTGTTAAGATTTTTTAAATATACTAAACATATTATTAACAATATCTTATTAAAAAATGAATGATAAATATTTGATGTTGATTGGAAGAAAGAGAAATTAATATTTTATTTGAAGTAAAATAAACAAATATATTGTAACTTCTTATAGTTTCAAATGAAATGAGCTTATATAATATAAGACATGAAAGATCGGTAGTCTATCAATTCAGGTTTCGCAAAATGAAAACTATCAATTCATGACATGAAAGATATAATTGTCAATTTAGGACCTAAAAAATAATGTATTTCTATTTATTTTTATTTTCTAATAATTTATTCACTATGTTTAAACTAACATATACATATATAATTAATAACGGATTTTTTGTTGAAAATTTATATAAAAATAATTAAAAATAAGAGAAATAAAAAATTCAAGATTTTTAGGTTCTAGATTAACAATTATCATCTTTCAGTTATGGATTGATAGTTTTCATCTTCCGGGCGATGAATTGACAGATTATCCATCTTTTAGGTCCTGAATTGATAATTCTCATATTTTTTAAGTTGTGGGAGTAGTGAGATTGATATTAATTTAAATGGACAATTATAATTCTCTTTTTATTTTTTAGTTATTTTTATATTAAAAATATACTTATTAAAAATACTTTAAATTTGAGTATCGAATAGGATCGAAGATAATTCATATTAAAAAAAAGTTATAAGTAAACAAATTATGGATAAGATTAATACTGTGTGGGTCGAAGTGGATTCATTTTAAAAAGGAGTTAGAAGTAAACAAATTTAAGGATAAACTAATACTAGTAAATATCAAATAAACTTATCAAATTAATTTGAAAATAAATATAAAAATCCGTTCAAGCTTATATGATTCATCATTTGATTATTATTTTTCGTTTAATCCACTACTCATTAAAAAAACACACAATTAGACATATAAAGTTTATGATAATATGATTTGTTAAATATTTAATTATTGATAAAAAATTTACATGAAAATAATATCAGAAAAATAGAAATTATCACAAAAAAAAAATTATCCATAACATATAAATTTTTTTAATGTTCAGAAAAAGTATTCAGGATTTTATTCATCAAATGAAACAATAACTAAGGAATCATTAGACAAAAAGATATATAAAAAATTGTGAAGTGTGTGTGTGTGTATCTTTAATTTGTCTCATGTCATATATTTTTGGAAATAGAAAAATTTTAATAACTTTTGCCACATATATTCATCATTCATGAGCACGTTAAACTATTTTTGAAATTAAAAATTAAGTAGGAATTATTTTGAAACGAAGCAATGCTAAATTACGAAAAGGGTGTTTTTAAATACACCATTAAAATTTTATTATACACCATTATTAAATTTAATTAAAAAATAAATAACTCATAATTTACTCAAACTAGTTTTGCACCTGTGCGATGCACAAGTAATCATCAAATTTAATTGGCAAAAATTAAAGACAGACTATAATAATTTTATGGTAGAAATAATTTACAATAAAAAATAAATAACTTCATTTCACACACAATCATTCAATTATAGTCCATCGTATGCTTTTTTTTCAATAAATCAAAGAGATGTACACTTTTTCAAAATGGCAATGGTTTAATCATATATATAATAAATAGTTATATTATCAATATTTTTTTTCCGTTCATAAGAATATATAATATGCAAAAAAAAAGGTACACAAACATGATCATATATTTTTAGATCGAACTAATTCGGAATGTCAATAAATATTCAAAGATACATAACATAATAGATTTTCCTAGATGAAGAGTTGTGTGTGTGTGTGTGTGAACTATGAAAATCTAACTTTTCCTTCCTTCTCTACTGAGATCACATAGAATGAGTAACATAAAACGAACAGAAACCTTACACTCCACATTTCTCTTTAGGAAGAAGAAGGGTACATAAATTTTGTTTTGAGCAATTATCCTGATCAATTGAAATTTAATCCAGACCATTTATCATAGAGCATTCAAGAGAAAATGAAATACCTCATTCATTCAATTCGTTGATCGATACAATGGATTGAAATGCATAATTTTAAAACATATCTTTGATTCATAATGAATGATACTTAAAGCACATATTACTAATTCAAAGAAAGTAAAAAAGTGGCATGGCATACAAACTCATATATATCTTACATGATTCCAAAGAGTGTGCAGAGAAGGATTGTGGATAGATAGTGTCATATATACTATTTCTCCACCATATCAAACACACGACGTAAACCTGGTTTGGATATAGAAATTAAAAAAATATTTGTTGTCTCGTTTTATTGAAAAGGTAGAAGTGTAGAGGAACAAACAATTACAATATTTAACTGAATTGAAATAAAGTAAAGAATCGATGTGCAGATTCTGGTTCCGAGAAGCCGCCGCGCTATTTCTCCACCATATCAAACACACGACGTAAACCTGGTTTGGATATAGAAATTAAAAAAATATTTGTTGTCTCGTTTTATTGAAAAGGTAGAAGTGTAGAGGAACAAACAATTACAATATTTAACTGAATTGAAATAAAGTAAAGAATCGATGTGCAGATTCTGGTTCCGAGAAGCCGCCGCGAGTCGAGGGGACCTCTCTCCGCAAGACAAATTAAACACACGATCTGGGCTCGGGCACGGGCACGGGCGGGCGCGCGCGTGTGGGCTCATGGCCCACATCCTTGTGCACTTGATTACTTCACTTAAGTGTTAATACACTTAAATACACTTCTTAATTTGATTAAGAAATCAATGTGGGATTATTTAATGTGTCTTAAACACATTATCCCACACACCATAAATGTCCAATCGTGTGACCAACTTTAACCATTTATTTCTCACTCACCGAAAATCGGATTTGAGCAAATAAAAATACTACGATTATCTACTCACGACATAGAGCAATCGTACGGTATTTAATTCCTCCAAAATTAAATATCCCGGTCACGAAAAATCAGATAAAATGAGTCATACTCACTTTATTAAATCCTATTTTCCAACAATATATATATCATTACTCACTTCAGCACTGGGCAGACATGATCTGCAGTCCGCCACATTTATTAATTATGACTTTATTTGTGTGCTTTTCATTTCCAAGCATCAGACCTTTAGAGGAACCATTAAACATAATGACACAATTGTACAAAGTCTTGTTATATTTTCATCTTCATCCTCTCCTTCTACCACATCGTGATTATATATGGACATTCCGAGTAAAGAAATAGTAGGCGGCGATGTTCAGCACGTCGAAATTAGTGGCTAAGGGACTGCATACGGAGCCGAGAATCGGGTAAATCATGACGCCGTGGTGGAGGCGGCGAGCAACGGGATTGGCAAAGTAGATTTGGTGGAGTTGGCATTGCATAAGAACGCCGCCGGCCAGATCTCTCTCGCATGAGTCGCACACCTAGACGCGCTCGTGGATGCCGGTGTCGCAAGTGGTGCCGAGGTGAGCCAAGTCGGCGTGACTGTACACTGCTGCAGTCTTTCATGGTGGTGGTTGTTGGTGTTTCGTCTTTCATTATCTCTGTTTTTTGTTGAGGAGTTTGGGAGTATTGGAGGTGAGAGAGAAGGAATCGTATTTTCCCTTTTGTGGTCATAAATTTAAAAACATTAATCATATTAATATATAATGGACGGTTAATTCGCATATCCATCAATTGTGGAACTGCGTCGGCAGTTACTAATTCCATAATCATGCGGTGCAGCTGATCTTCGAGCCCTTAACCGACGCAATTCAAAATAAAAGTTGAAGAGAAGTAAACTATCGAAAATACCCAGAAATTGGCGCAAAATTTGAATGCAGCAAAAACTGTGTTTTTATATATATATATAGATATATAGATATAGATGTCCTTTTTAATTACAAAACATTTATTTAAAAATCAATAAAAAATACTCAAAAGACACTAAAAAAGAAAAAGAAAAAACTGCCGTCTCATCTTCTTCCTCACCATATTTTCTCTCTCCTCTCCATCATTTCTGCAAAAGTCTCATCTTCCTCAACCCATTTTCTCTCTTCTCTCCTTCCATTTCTACAAAGTACAAACCCACAACCAATCCAAAGAAATAATGAATACCACATAAATCATGATTCTTGATCGATCACAAAATTAATCAGCAAAAATAAAGAAGCATAACATCTCACTGTTTTCTCTGCACTAAGTATCGCATCTGGAAAATAAATTTTCAAAAACATTTTCAGAAACTGAGGCCTACTTCATAAACAGATTTTCGAAAAAATTTAATTCAATTCATCATTAACGTTGGAAAGGGGTCAATTTGCGCCTGATGGTGGTTGATCCGTGCAAGGGCTGTCGAAAGTCGTCGGCATCGTCTGTGGATGCTGCTGGCCGAGCTTTGGCAGCAATGAGAAGAAGCTGTAGGACATTCCACATAGAATTGAAGAATGTCAGACTTTGAAATTTGAAGGAGAACTGGAGAAGTTGAAATCTTCTTCGCTCCCTTTATTTCAATTATTTTAAATTAATTTTTTAAATTAAAGGGTAAAATTAAGAAATAGTGTGGTGTATAAAGTACAAAAATTAAAAAGAAAATTAAAATAGTAGTGTATTTAATAAATGTGGTGTATATTGAAAATTTAGTGGTGCGAATAGCAACACCATTACGAAAAAGAGAGGAACCTTTCCGCCAAAATATTACACTGTATTTACCCCAAATATATAATTAGTACTAATCATTATTTTTTAATAATAAAAAGGAGCAATAATTACTAATTAAAGTCTGATAAAAAATAGGAAAAGTCGAGAACACCAAAAAATTAAAAAGAAACCGCCACGAAAATTTGAATATGTTAATTCATAAATTCTATCGTAAAATACAGGTTGGAACATAAAATCCAGAATAGAGGATTCCATTCGTGTTTCAATAGCCTAAAAAACCGGTTTGAGAAACAATACTTAACCAAAAATTTACCGACTATATTCCTTCAAAAATGGGTTTGCAAGAGAGAATGTAATCTTCAAAAGGATAGATCTTCTATGCACTAGATGCACATCGGATTAGTGTATATTATTAAAATACGTCGGTTAATTTAAAATATTTAAAAATTTTAAGTTGATTAAATATATTAAAATAATTATAGACCCACATATAAATTTCAATTAAATATATTTAAATTTTCAAATTAAATGTATTAATCAAGATACACATCAAGAATTCTAAATTAAATCTACTTAAAATTTTGAATTAAATGTATTAATTGAACTTAGCAATTAATTGTTAAATATATTTATGTCATGAATTATATATATATATATATATATATATATATATATATATATATATATATATATATCAATTCTGATATTCAGAATTGATATGCTGAGCATCAAAATTGAGCGATTCTATGAGCGCCCAAATCCACATCAGATTTCTTTTTTTTTTCTTTTTCTATTTTCCCTCAATTATAACTAATTTACATAGGTAAATATCTCTCTCTTCTGTTCGTTTCCTTCTTCTTTCACCTCTGCCGTTTTTTTTTTCCATCGTTCTCTTTCCTCCATTCTCCATAATTTTTTTTGGATTTCTGATTTCGATCAACCGACTCAACAACGGAGCCACCAATTTTTTATGCTTGGATTGTCGTCTTTCTTTTCTTCTTCTGCGTCGCGATTCTGTCGATTTAATGTTATTGCAGCAGCCACCAAATATTGTCAAATTCAAAACATCAAAGCTAGATCGAATTGGGGGATAGGCGCCGTTAGGAGCACAACGCAGGTTTGTTTCGTAGTTCTTCTATTCTTTCTCGTATGAATTCTCTTGGGTTACTCTATATACACCAAGATTTTGTTTCTTCCCCACCGGTCGATTTTTTTCCTTATTGTTTTGTTCCTTTTCTGCACACATTTTTTTGTTAACTGATATGATCGTCCGCGACGATCATCTGCGTTTTCATAGTTCCAATGTGTTTCATGAATTTTATGTCAATTATCTCGTAGAAAATCTTTGGGTTACTCTGTATAAGGCAAACGCAGATAAAGAAAAACTGATTCTTGGCTTCTTTGTAAGATGGAACATGCATGTAGTTGTGCTTATAAACTGCTGTCATGGGAGCATAATATAAGCGAATCTTCTAGGCAGAGATCGCAAAACCTTTCGCACAAGTTTCTCTTCAGAGATCGCTTCTCCAAGCGCAAAGCTTTCATTAGCGATGTCGCAAATCTTGGCGTTGAAATCAGCAAGTTTTTCACCTTCATCCATGCGAAGGTTCTCAAATCTGGTGGTAAGCAGCTGCATTCGAGAGGCACGAACACTACAAGTTCCTTCAAACGTGGTCTGCAAGATATCCCACACATCCTTAGCTTTGTCACATGTGGAGATAAGTTTGAACACGTTCATGTCCACTGCAGAGAAAATAGCATTCATGGCTTTAGCATTTAGCCCCATGATCTGATAATCAATATCGTCAAACTCTTCTTTTGGCTTCAGCACCGCTTTGCCTTTCTCATCCTTCTTGATAGGAGACTTCCACCCTTCAGTCACCATCTTCCAGGCACGCTCATCAATTGAGCGAATGAAAGCTGTCATACGAGCTTTCCAATAGGCATAATTATTGCCATCAAGGAGCGGAGGTCGCACCGTCGAGGCTCCTTCTTTCATCGAGTTCATCTCGGCAAAAACAACACAATAACACGGATTAAAATCCCAAGATCAACCCTGAATACAGGCAACCCGCTCTGGTGCCAATTGAAAAACAGTAATCCGTGCTTAAACGTTTTTTAGTTAACTGCTTAAAAACTGTTCTGTGATATGTGTGGGACAGATGCAAGAACATAAAATAACAAAGCAGTAAAAACGCACGAGATGATAACCCAGTTCGGTTCAACCAACCTACTCTGGGGGGATTGCTCCCAAACTTGAAGATTCGACTGGTACTCCTTCGAAGAGTGTATTAAGGATCTTACACATACAAGCCTCCCGCCTTATGTCGCCCGTTCTTCTCCTCGAACTCTTTCGCTAGCCGAAAGTTGTAAGATCCCCTCACAACCGTGACACTAGACTCCCTCTAGCTACCCACGACTTCAACTTACAATCTCTCCCAAGATTGCGTATAAAACTGGAATAAAAATCCCCTCACGTGTTTCACTCGTAAACACTCAAGACTAGTCTATCACGTTGAACGTTTTAATGAACAACTACTAGTTACAAAAACGACCACAAACTGATTCTAACACTAGAATCTAAATAAAATATCAGTGGTACCGATTGCTCCTCAATTCGGTCTTCATATAGGCGTCGATCTCCATCCGCCGCCAATATGGTATATGGATTGTGGTTTGTGGCCTTCCATACGTGTGTAGATACTCTCCATGTGTAGAGGGGTTAATTCAGCACTGGATCTACACCACAAGGCAGTAAAACGAATTAATCTTGACCTTCCAAACTCGTTCGGCGCAAGATCTTTTCAACATGGAAACTGCCATAAAGAGAGTGTCCCTGGTTCTGTCCGGGACATACTCTGGAACAGTTCACCAACTGTTCTTTCTTTTCTTGCACAGCGGAAAACAAATCTTTGTGGGACATACCCAGACACACATTGTCGAACATATCTCGCCAATTCAACAACACAAAACTTAGTGCATGACGATGGCACTAACAGAAGTAATAGTAATATAGTTCATCAGAATTCCATTTGAGATCAGATCATCAAGCACCTCTCCTTCTAAGCTACCATTTTACAGATTAAAGGTACGTGTATAAATGTATGTGTGTAAATATTTATCAGTAGAGTTATAGTTTGCATAAATATATATCAACAATATTCATTTATTATTTAATTCAAATGTGTTAAATCTCAGCTGTAATGTTTGATTATTTTTAATATTACAATTAACTTTTCTTATTTTAATCCATCGATTATCTGCATATGTACCACATCAACATGTTAGTAATTAATTTTTATAGATATAGTTGACCTCCAATAATTAGAGGATAGATGTTTGTTGTTTCTTAATTGCTCTTGTTCTGGATTTATAATTATTGCTAATAAGAGATATATAGTGGCTTTGCCTCCTGCTACTGTATGTGAGAAACGGATACAAATATAGTAGTAGGGCTGTTCAAGAGAGAGAAACAGCATAGATTTTTCCAAAGCTCAGTTGTAGCACAGTTGTCTTTTTTGGGTATATATCTTTGTTAATTAAGAAGAACAACAGGAAACTTTTACATTTTGATTTATGACTTGCAGTTTGAAACGTTTACATTTTGAATTATGTCTCTCTTTTCTTTTCCACTTTTGATCAGATCAAGTCTGCTCGTATCAATTTGGCAATAGGAAAATCTGTGTGATCGATCGGATTCGAGTGGAAATTTGGTAAGAATATATATAAATAATATACATGTTTTCTAGTTCTCACGTGTCCATGAATATAATTTTTTTTTTAATCACATTTTATCCATGTTGAAACAGAAACAGTTAAAAAAGAATGGCAGAAATTGCAGCAAGTTTTGTTGGACCAGCTATAGAAGTAGTGAAATGGATTTGTGCACCAATCATACGTCAATTCAATTATCTCTATTGCTTCACTACCAATATCACTACTCTCAAAGATGAAGCCCA
Source organism: Perilla frutescens (assembly GCA_026008535.1). Classification (NCBI taxonomy): domain Eukaryota; kingdom Viridiplantae; phylum Streptophyta; class Magnoliopsida; order Lamiales; family Lamiaceae; genus Perilla; species Perilla frutescens. Next base: position 46,506,686 of record BRKX01000018.1, read on the forward strand.
AAACTCGATGATGAAACAAAAGGATTACAGGGGAGAGTTGATAGTGAAAGAAATAATGTACAAGTTATTGTCCCTGCAGTTGAGACTTGGCTAACAAAGTCCAAAGCCATCAAAGATGAAATGAATGAAATTTTGAATGAAGTTCCAAATGTAGGAAGTGGTTGTTTGAAGCTTAGAGATCGTTTTTCTCTTAGCAAGAGAGCTAAGAAAGCAACTGATCGTATGAAAGAGCATCGAGGCCAGTGCAACTTTAACGTTATAGCCCACCCACGACCTCCAGCAGCAGCCGAAGCAGTTCCGTTAGAAACAACGTATGGATTCCAGTCGAGAAAACAAATCGAAGAAGACATCATGACAAGTTTGAGAGGTGGAGATGTGAATATGATAGGGATATGTGGAATGGGAGGTCTAGGAAAGACTACCATGGCCAAAATGATCATGAACAGGGCATTGAAGGAGCATTTATTTGAAGAAGTTGTGATGGTGGTGGTCAGCCAACCAGTAGACAAGTTGAAAATTCAGCTTGAGATTGGTGGACCATTGGGTTTGAAAGATCTCAAAGAGGAAGCTTGCATGGTTAATAGAGCACAAGCGTTACATAAGAGACTAAGGGAAGGCGAAAAGAGAATTCTCCTTGTCTTCGATGATGTCTGGGAAAAACTTGTGGTACAAGAATTAGGAATACCTCGTGGTTTCAAATGGTGCACAATTCTTCTCACATCCCGAAATAGTGACGTTTTGAGTGCAATGGATGTTGAAAAGGTTTTTGGAATGGAAGTCTTATGTGAAGAAGATGCATCGCTTCTGTTTAGAGGGAGAACTGGCACATTTGTGTATGATGCTAGATTGAATTCTATAGCAAAAGACGTTGTAAAAGAGTGCAGAGGATTGCCGATCGCCCTTACAACTGTTGGAGTGGCGCTAAAAGATGAGAAGAATGAGCGTATTTGGAAAGAGGCAGTATGGCAATTGAGAAAATTCTAATCCAACTAATATCCCAGATTTTATTAAAGAAGTTTATAATCCTCTAAAAGTGAGTTATGATAAGTTGGACTCTAAGGAACCCAAATGCGTATTCTTGCTTTGTTGTTTGTTTGGTGAAGATGCTCATATTCCTGTAGAGTAAGAAGTTTATAATCCTCTAAAAGTGAGTTATGATAAGTTGGACTCTAAGGAACCCAAATGCGTATTCTTGCTTTATTGTTTGTTTGGTGAAGATGCTCATATTCCTGTAGAGTACTTGACTTACTTCTGTAAAGGGTTACGTATATTTGAAGGAGGCATGGAAGTAGCAAGGAATTGGATGTGCACATTCACTAAGATGCTTAAAAGTCGGTCTTTGTTGTTAGATGGCCGTAATGAAGATTATGTTCGAATGCATGATGTTGTTCGTGATGTTTGCATATTCATTGCTAAACAGGAAGGATATATTGAACATAATGATTGCACTTGGATTTATTCGTTTGATATGGTTGGAGGAAGAACTAAGCTTCCTACAAGCTCATGTCTTCTCTTCTTGACCCCTAATTCAAATATTGAGGAAGAATTGAAATTGGACTTTACCATTCATGAAGGGATTAGAAATCTCAACGTGCTGTGCATTCAGTACTCATTGACATCACTGCCACAAACAACACAATCACTAAGAAATCTCAACACTTTGGTGTTGAATTTTTTAAAGGATTGGATACAATATTTTTTGTTGGGGAATTGGTAAATCTTGAGATTCTCGTTTGTCATGATTGTAATTCGATTAAAGAGTTACCACCGGAGATAAAGGGGTTAAATCGCCTGAAATTGTTAGATCTTACGGGGTGTGGAAATCTGGAAAGAATAGGTGCAGGAATCATATCAAGTCTAGTTGGGTTGGAGGAGTTGAAGATGTTGGGGAGCTTCAAGAACTGGGATGCATGGGATAGAAGAACAGGAGTGACTGCATGGCTGAGAGAGCTGGAGTGCTTGATTAATTTGAGGTGCTTGGAGATTGATATAAGGAATCCTGCATTAGCTGCGGAAAACATGCGCCTTTCATCAAAATTGGAGAGATTTCAAATCAGAATTCCTCCCCCATCTTCTTCTTTGCGAGGTGATGAATTCTTCTCTTATTCTTCTAACAAAAAATTGTCTCTAGAGTGGGAGAGAGGAAGTTGTGTAGGAGACTGGATTGAGATGCAGCTTATAAGAGATACTGAATGTCTATGTTTAACTGGAAATGGTGCAAATAATGTGGAGTTGGCAAAAAGTGAAAACATAAGGTGGCTGAAGGTGGGTAAGTGTAAGATAATGAAGAATATTGGAAGAACATCATTAATGCATAATGCCACTGCGTTTCCACACATTGAGTTTCTGAGGCTTTTCATTCTCCCAAAATTAGAAGAGATATGGGATGGTCCAATTTCATCAAATTCTTTCCAGAATCTCAAGGAATTAAATCTGAGACACTTGCCGGCACTAAAGCAATTCTGGAAGAGCAGTACTGGTCCAGTACTTTTCCATAACCTTTCTTCCATAGATATCGGATGTTGTGAGATGATGGAACAAGTGTTTTTGTGGAGCGAAGAAGACCACCAGAATATAAACAATGGCGAATCCAGAATAACAGAAATGTTCCCAAAACTGAACAAGGTTAAGCTACATTCGTTGCCAAATCTCATAACTTTCTGTCAAGGAATTGAAGGCATTGAATTCCCTCTGCTGACGGAAATGCGGATTGAAGAATGCCCAAAAATGACAAGTATGGTTTTAAGAAATGAGAACAAGTCGGGAGGCAGCAGCAATGCAGACAATATTGATGATCATCATTATTCACATCTCTTTTGCCAGCCAGAAAAGGTAGGTATTATGAAATAAGGATTCTACCTATATTAATATATTATCCTTAAAAACTTACTCCATATAATTAAGGGCAATAAAATAAAATTTTAATTAATTAATTAATTAATTTAGTTGTTTTATTTAATTTGGATCATATTGTTCTATGTATTCGAATTAGTTTGAATTTAGTTTTATCATAGATATGACATATATAATTGTCCAGTTAGTTTGTCTCACGATAAAATCCACACACACAAACATAACATATAGGTAATTTTTCTAATTGTCAATAAAATTTTTATATCATATTATGCATCATTTTTAAGTCTTTAAACATTTGAATTAATTTTAATCGGTTTATTGAAGCACTTTTTTAAAAACTGAATAAAGAATTGAAGCTAATACATTGAACATTTGATATTTTTTATTATAGAGAAATGGATTGGTGGTCAAAGGGCCACTCTTCTATTTCCTAAATTGCAGGAGCTTCGGTTGGACTATTTGCCCAAATTGGTGAGCTTTTGCGAAGGGAAATGTGATGTCAAGTTGCCTTCGTTGAGCCGACTGATTATTTTTGACTGCCCTAATATGAAATATCTCACGTTGGGATTCCTGTCAGCACCAAATCTCGAAGCTTTCCATTCAAAATTCAATAATTATCATCTAGTAAATTATGAATCACCAACCTTTTCTTTAATTTATTTATCAAGTTATTTTTTTTAATTTTTATGAGCAAATAATTTATAATCAATTTATTTGAATGGCAGGTTGCATACGATAACCAGAAGGTATTATCAATTGAAGGGAATGAAAATCCATTCAATCCGTACATCATTCCTGGATCCCTCTTTAATGGATTGCAACGGTTATCAATCAATTGGTACAAGGGCAGTGTGAGTTTATTTACGTCTTCAACCGCTGAAAATCTTGTCAGCCTCAAAGAACTAGATATAAGTTGCTGTGATGAGATGGTGAAAGTGATTGAAGACGAGGAAGAGAAAGAGAAAGAGGAGGAGAAAGTGGTGATCAATACTGCAGCTCAAAGGAGTTTATTTCCGAAATTGCATAAGCTTTGGTTGGATAGATTACCCAAATTAGTGAGCTTTTGCGAATGGAAATGTGATGTCAAGTTGCCTTCACTAAGGGAAGTGAAAATTTGGAGTTGCCCTTATATGAAAAACATCACCTTGGGACACCTAACTACACCAAATTTGAAAATTGTCCTTATAAATGGTGATGATTTTGGTGGTGTACATGATTTGAATGACGCGCTGCAGCAACACTACTTGGCTCAAGCAAAGGTAAGAACAACTTATAACATTCTAAATTAATTGTTTAAATTCCATATACATATGTTAACTAATTGTGTCTATATATACACCTTGGAGACTTAAATTCACGAGTTTAGTAAATCTTCGTACTCTCATTAATAGTAAATGTGATAATATTGGATTAAGGAGTAGACAGTAGTAGACATATAAATTAAGTTGTTTCAACTTTCAGAATGTGAGAAACAAATTAAGATACAAATTTATTTAATTTATTGTTTTTCTCACTCATCCATTTTCACATTAATTAATGCAATCAGAAAAAACAAGAAGAGGAGATGAAAGGTGGTGCAGAGGAGCAGGAAAGAGAGGGTGATCAAATAGAGGAGGACCCTGACTCATAATTCTTCAACTATTATTTCAATGTGCATGGTAACACCTTTTCATTTATTTTATTAGAATTATTTCCTAAGTTTTTTCAGTTTTACATTAATCAACACACCAACAATTTTCTGTAGCTAAATATATACTACTTACTATCAACTTCCCACAATGAGTACGTTTGTATGGTAAATAACACAAATGATCATTTTAAAAAGTTTTATGCAAAAACTTTAAGGAAAAGATTAATAGATTTCAATTATTGGTAGCCCGTGAATTTAGCATATTTTATTTCTTGGGATAATGTCCAACGATTCTGTAATTAATCTATATCTATACTAATATAAAAAGTGGTTTATCTTACAATTTTGAGTTTACCTATAATAACCTTATTTTATATTTTAATCAAGGACAATATTGTAATTACATAATATTATTATATATATTAATATTATAATTCTACACAAAAATAACTACGATAACAACAGACCCAAAAATTCATCAGCAACCTAAAACGTTAACAAAAATATTAAGACTCCGAAACGGAAAATAATTGAGAAAAAAACAGCAAGTAATTAGATGCAATAATCATGCATAAACATCAGACCAGAATCTGCAAGCTACCAGAACTACACTACAAATTAAACAAATCTTTACCTCAAAACAAGCTAATAATTAACCAAGAAAGATTTATCATTTCATGCAATATCAATTACGTACAAATCGAAATAATTGATGTTTTTACAAAAAAAAAAAAAAAAAAAAAAACTGATCTATATAATATAATATATTATTATAATCAAAGATTAAAACACTCATCAATTATAACTAATCTATATAATCTAATATATTTACATTCACGAAAAACTTAAAAACCACCGATCAATTCGATAACTCCACAATCTAAATCAAAGATTCAAAAACTCATTAAGAATTCAAATTACCAACCTTAGTTGATAAGTATGACTTTAGTCAACTAACACAATTCTTTAAATGACTCATTCCACAATCTAAATCAAAGATTCAAAAATTCATTAAGAATCCAAATTACTAACCTTAGTTGATAAGTATGACTTTAGTCAACTAACACAATTCTTAAAATGACTCATTCAAGTTGTAATTTTTTTGTTGCCCACAAGGTCACAACACCGTATCTTATGATAAATATCTAATATTATGTTCTGCATACTTAATATTTTGAGCTTCATATGCCCAATTGACAAAATTGAAATATTGTTAAAATTGAAGATGAATATCAACATTAATTTGTTCTTGTGTTTCATTAGTAGATTTAACGTACAGTACTCTATATACTCTACTTGGACGCTTAATTAGTAATCCTAACATCAAACTTTCATACTTGACGATTACAAAAGTATAATTGTATAAATATTCAGAACGAATTGTACAAACGAAGTCCATCTTTAGGGTTTTTTTATTGTTTTTTAATTTAATCATTCAAGTAAGATGTTTATCAATTGTAATGTTATAACAAAGAAGGGATAAATGTGTCCAAATAAAAAAAAGGACATTTAAATTTTATTTGTCTTTCTAAAGTCGATTCCCGTGTTACGTACAAATGGTGAGTAATAATTATAGGAATTAAAGAAGTATCCAATTTTATTCATTGTGGTAGTGTACGATTTTACTATATAAGAAACCCATAATTTTGTTGTGGTAATTATTCTTTTTTATAAATTTGTCAATTGAAATTCTTGATAATTTTGTACGAATTGTTTACTTCTAAATATAGAGGTTATGTCTATTTTTTAAGATGAGAGAAGTGATTCTCTATCTTGCTCTGGTTCGAGGTCAAAGTGTAGAAGTTCAAATCCTATTGATAACAATTTGGATTGAACTTTTAATTTGGATATGCAAGTTCTTGATAATCATTCACCGAGACTCACAATTTACCTCTCCTACTAAGCTCTATGGACGGAGCAATATGTCCCCTGTTGAAGTGGTTCATCCAGAAAGATTTCATTTTAGAACATATTAATTTTGAGTTACTATTTTAATTACATATTAGGAGAACATTTAATCTAGAATATTGTTTTATAGTCTAGTAATAATTTTATAATATCATGTACAACATGATATAAGAAGAATGTAAATTTTAGTTGCCAAACTTGGACGTATAATAGTTTTTTTTAATTACGTTAATTGTACTTTTTTCATAATAACTGAATCCAAAACAAATTATTTAAGTTTTATTCAGTCTTTATTTTGTACACTCATTAATAAAATAACAAATTAATAAAACTTACTAATCAATTTAAAAATTATTTATTATTGTCATTTTTTTTTCACTTCTAAAACGGATGATAAAATCATTATTTAAATATTATTTATAAGATGACATATTGACTTGAATAATTAATAAGCTAATATCTAAACGATAAACTGTAATGATATTTAAAATTTCAAAAAATGTAACTATATGTTTTGTGTGTGTTTTAACATGGAAGATTATGGTATTTTTACGAGATTTATATTTTATATATAGTACATTATAAAATAATTAATTATAAATATTATATTTTTACTCTATTTTATTTAATTTTAAAATTTAAGTTAATAATTTGACTAATTTGTGTCTCCTTGTACCAAATTATATAAAATCGAAATGGATTTGACATATTGTAGTTGAAAAACGGTTTATCCAAAGCTTTATAGAATATAACCACTTCCAAGGACTTGGCTAAATTTCTATTCATTAATGCAATGAGATGTCTCTTTTCAAATCAGAATGGCCGGATATATTTTCTTTTATACCTAACATACTGTTTACAGGGTGCACGATCAACCATAGGTTCACCAGGATGAAATCTATAACAAAGACGTTGATAAGCCATTATTTTTTATATAAAAGGGAAACATATCTCAGGTTCGAGATCCACCATTACATTTCCCACAGTTCAAAACTAAATAAATACTAAAACTTCAACAAAATATTTGCACGTTGGCATAAATAGTATCATAGTAGATAAAAAATGAAACCCCATTCTATAATTACTTGACCAGTCAAATTTGCAATTTTTCATTTTTTGTCGATTGACCTTTATGTTATCCTTGTTTTGTACGTAATAGGTATAATGCATTTATCATAGAGTATACATCAAATAATTAAATAATTATCGTGAAGAAGGATCATTTGAAAATTATGTCAAATTTATTTATTTTATAAGAGTCTAATACTACTTTTATAATTATATATATTGTACATATATAGTGATTCTGTTAAATAGTAAACATTAATTGTATTTTTTGGAACAAAACAAAGTCCAATAGTATATATATTTAAAGAAAAATACTATAGCTATTCTTTATTTTCTATACTTATATATAATCAAATATAAAAAAAATTCATAAATTGTTCAAACTTTTGACTTAAGAAATTATTGAAAATAATAAATATTATGATAAAAATGAAATAAAAGGTAAAATGCAATTATTAAGAATGTTTTTTAAATACTCAACATTTCTTCATTTGTAATTATCTTATTTCAATTGTTATAATTTTAAAACAAAATCAGAAAGTTTGAAATCATTATAATCATCACTCAATCAATTTTATTTCTTAAAATTTAAATCAATTCAATTTGTTTTTTCCTATTTTATGCAAATTTAAATTTCATTGACATATGATTAATTTTACTTCAAAAGATATATATTTACAATATCCAACATGGCTTTAACCCACTAATGGATGACTCATTATTCATTTTTATATAAAATAATTTATTTCATTGTTCTTAATCTAATCTTGTTCTAACTTGTTATGTATTTAATTTATTTTTCCAAATTATAGTATACCTTATAACTTTTAATTTTATCCTTTTAAAAAAAAATTAATATTACATATCATAATACTTTTTAGAAATACACAAATTACGTGCCACACACGTGACAATTCAATAAAAATGCCACAATTTAGTCAATTATTTAATCAAAGGGAGGTCACAAACTTGTAATATATGAGAATCTTAATGAAGACATGTTATTTTTCATAAATTTGAAATTATGTTATATTTTATGAATTTTGAGCTCAATTTTTGGAACCCAATAGACAACATTTTGAAACCACAATCTTTTTTAGATATTGTATCGGGCTAGCTTAGTCAGCCCAACATAGGTTGTCCACTAAAAAAGGGAAGTTCGCTTTTTAAGTAACAAATTTCTATCCCAACCAATAAGACGATTGACCTCACGATTTTACTACATGAGCCAAGGCATGAGGTTTAATTCGAGCTTCATAGGTTTTTTCACCCAGAATATTATATTGGAGATATTTTTTGGTGAATACGTATGACTCATCGAAACTTTTCATCCCCATTCAGTGGAGTCCCACGAGGAGATAGTGTGATATATTTAGGTGTATACATTGATTATATGTAAACAAGGATTTACTAATATGTTAGTAACATATTGCTAACAAGTGACCAATAATTTGCTAACATGACTGATAAATTGACATGTTTATATTAGCAACATACATATAAGATATTAATACTGCATATGGTGCTAAATGTTACAACTTGTATTATGCACTAAAAATGATTTATTTTATTTTTATTTTTATTTATTTATTTATTTGTATTTCTCATCTATATTTTTCAGATAAAAATATACAATATGTCTCTTAAATGAAGTGAAGAAGACTAAGAAGTTATACACATTTTTTTACTTAAATATTATCTTGTTCATTATCTATTAGGAGTTTCCAATTTTTGTAATATATTTACTTACTTAAATATACGCCTCTTTTTATATTGGTATTAATATATATTTACAACGATTTTGAAATACTATGAACATTTGTGCACTTTATGAGGATTACTGAAAATTGTTAAGTTTTACAAATATTAATTACTTATTCATTGAGTTGCAAGATCAAGAATTAATAACAATACAAAATACATTGAATAATCATTTTCAATAAAACATATACATAAGGTATTTGATTTATATTGAAAAGCAATAATTTTTTATATTTTTTTTATTATTAGCGATTAATTATTCTACATGTGCATTGTTGCGATTACAAAAATCCACATGTTACAATGTTCGAAAAAAAGTTTCAGCAATATACGTAGGATACTCAATACAAGAGTATCTTGCATCAATTAGTGACATAATTTATTACTATATGAATGATTAATATGTAATTTCTTGAAAAATTACTATTTTAAAATAAAAGGGTAAATTTCAACCTTTTACAATTTTAACAGGTTTATTATTTTAGAACTAATACATTTTTACTTACTATAAAGGTTTGAGCTTACAAGCATAAATAGATATACGTATGCTTCATGATAAATCTAAGGAATATATTAATAAATGATGAAAGATGAGATCTGAAAATTGTAGCCACTACTATCCAAAAACAAAAATTGCTACAATTGAATATTGAAAGTCAAATCAAAGAAGAGAACGAAGAATTTATAACAAAAAAAAAATCAAGAAAACAGAAGTGGGAGGAAAACAAGATTCAATTACAAAGTTGAAGCCTATTGAAGGGCAAGTAATGAAAAAAGAAGAATATAAAAAAAGGTTGAAGAATGCATTGAAATTGCAAAGGACAATGATGAGACGTTAGAAGAATTTATCTCTTAGATCAAAAAGAAAAAGCAAAAGAAAAAACTTCATCACTCACCAAGATTAAACAAGAAAAAAATAGTGTGAAGAAAACGTGGTACACTTTTTTTTAAATATTATCTCATTCATCAATAGTAGGATTTTTCAATTCTCATAGATACATTACGGACTTATAAGGTCTCCTATTATATTGATATTGATATAAATTTATTTAAATGATTTTCAAATATTGTGAACATTTATGCACTTTATATGTATTAGTCAAACTTAATTGTTGAGATTTACATATATTAATTGTTAAGTGAGCTATAAGATCATCAATAAAAATATAAACAATTATCTTTTAATATATTTTTCAATGAAAAAAGAATATGAATAGATAAAAATCACAATTATAAGCTAATATCGAATTGTCAATTTATGATTTAAATACATAAAATTCTTTTATTAGGTATTACATATAAAAATGATTGATCATGGTACATATAAAAGTTGTAAACATGTTCACTATTGGCACGTTAGAAACTCACAATATAAAAAAAATATTGACAATACGTGCAAACGCACGTTTACTAAGCTAGTTTCCTAAAAGCACTTTTTCCCCTAAATAAATTTTCGTATTAAATTGATCCCACAACTTTTTAAACGTGTCACCTCCTCCCTCTGACCCCTGTTGCTCTTTCCATTAATGTCGTTTGTAATGTCCATTAAGAACACAAACCAACACACATTTTTGTCTCACACAGGAATGTTTTCACATACCATTAAACACCTATGTTTTATATAAAAATAAACTCAAATTTCTGGCTCATTCACAAAGAATCGTTGAAACCGAAAATTATTTGATGATGCCTTATGTTTTTGTAATATTGCTGAACCAAACTATTCTGTTTCCTCTGCTTATTCTAGCTGGAAACAGAAATCCTTCAAATGGTGAAGAAAGATCTTAGGGAAACTGTTCCATCTCTCATTTGAGGTTCCGTCGCTCTAATTCTCTTTCGTACAATTCATCAAAGATCTCGATATGGGATGACGACGTGGTGGAATGGAGTTCCGTGGAAATGGTGAGGCAACAGTTGGTGCTTTTAGCAAGAGATATTAGAGGAGAAATTTGTATGATCCGATCCTCACTTGCAAGTTCATAATCTGTTTGATAATTTGTCGATATAATAACATGTAGTGTCAAATAAATGTACTTCACCATTTTATGGCATGGTTTTATCACGAAAAAAGCTGTGTATAAAACATATGCTACACTTATTAGTAGTCTAAAAAATGATAGTTTATGTCGATTATATTGTGTTTGAGTTGAAAGATTTAGTTTGGCGTAAAAGATTCGAATCTACATATTTCTTTGCGGTTTGATTCTTCGCTTGCATTCTCATATTATATTTAATACCTATGTAGTAGATAAGTGATGTAAGACATACACATTCTAAGAAATGTTGTTAGAATTCAAATTAATAATCTTTGAGTCACCCTTCATATGTTTATAAATGAGATCTTCTAGTTCGATCATTTTTCTCCCCACTTTAAATTTATCATTTTTCTTTCTTTTTTTTCTTTAATTTCATTTTTTTTGTGGTTTAGTTTAATTTTATTTTCAATTATTAATTAGGGTTTATACTTATTTTTTACTATTTAATTTTCAATTTTATAGTTAATATATAATTGATTATTAGAGTTCATTATTCCATAATTAGGATATATAATTTTTAAAATTTTAATTATTTTTAATCCATAGATGTTAGTTATGATTGATTATATTATAATAATTTATATTTTTTTAAAACAAATGTTATTAAAATAGTGAATTTGATAGTGAGACACGATAGTGAGATATGAAAATTAGACCGGAGAATCTCATATCCACTGTTTAGGCCATCCAAGAAGACATTATTATACTCACATTTTAATACAAATTAAATTGGGGCACTAATTAGTGATGATTATAAATTAAAATAACATACTACTCCCTTCGTCCCGTTATTGTAGTCTGTTATTCCTATTTTGGATGTCCCAAAATTATAGTCCTATTATAAATTGGGATTGTATTAAAACATTATTTTACAAATATAACTCTATTTAAGATAGTATGAATGAAATTATTAGAGTAAAAAATAAGAGCAATATATGATAATTGTTGTATATTGTGTATTTCTAATACATATTAAATATGATTTCTTAATCTGTGTGAAAAGGGGAAGTGGTCTATAATTGTGAGATGGAGGGAGTATAATATATTGTATCTAGGGAATAACAAACATATGTATAATTATTCTTCACAATTTATGGGGTGATAAAATTAAAGTAGTCAAGTGTTCAAATGCAATCCTCTATCCCACTTTTCTCTTTCCCATTTGGTGTCTTTATTCACAAGTCATAGATTTGATCATTTATATATTTAAAATGCCTGACTTCAAAAAAATATTAATCGAATGTGGATAATACATATATTTATTTAGCTAACTATTTTAATGAAAATAATGAGTCCTAAGGCAATCGACTTGTTTGACTTATAGTAGAAACGATATAGTGTTATTTAATTTACACACACACACACATATATTCTTGATTTATACATATCTTAATTAAATTACTTGTAATAAAATTCAAATTAATATATTCACTTATGAATAATATTTTTTTTGATTTTATATATTTGATATTATCTTCTATGATTTTACATTAATATTAAAAAAATTAGATTGATGAGTAATTGTGAAGTTTATTTTGATAAAATATGTAATATTTTTAGAAATAACATTTTTATGATTTAGAGGGCATGACATAATTTTTACAACTTAATTACTTTGATAATATTAATTAACTTATCTTTAATAAAAATAGATGAATGACCAAAATAACATTTCATTATATATACTATCTTTAATACAAATATGTGGGTGATGATACCTTTTTTGGTGCTCTTATAAGTTTACATCTCTCTTTTGCAATGGAATTATTTTAATTTAATTATGTACATTATGTAAGATTTTTGCTATTTTTTTTTATCTATTTCAGTTCACTAATATTTGAATTATTGATATCACATGATGTGAATCAATAATTTATAAGTAAAAATTTAAATTTTAAGTATATTGAATAAATTATACTTATATAATTCCCATATAATTAAATTATTATATACTTGACCAATTTGAAATTCAACATGATTTTTAAAATGTTTTAATAATGTCACCTTTTGAATTGTGAAAAATTCGATATCCCTAAATTGTTGCTAAAAAATAAATCAGAGCAGACATTCATCACATAATAATAATAATAATAATAATAATAATAGTAATAATAAGAATAATAATAATAATAATAATAATAATAATAATAATTGACATGAACGCACATGATATGCATTGTATATATATTAATTCATAATTTATATCTTCTTGGTTTATAAAGATATTAATGAATTGTCTAGCAATTAATTAAAAAATAACCTGCTAGTTGAAATTAGAAACTTATACACGCGCACACATATCAAATTGACGCATCAATCAAAATTATATACGTATTTTAAATATAATATTATGAAAGTCAATAATAATATTTATTAATTGTTAATTACCATATATATATATATATATATCAAATGAATGATCATTTGCATAAAAATCATGCTAGAAATTCTATATCTACTACTATATGATAATAAAAAGTTCATGTTGTAGATTTATTATATTACCCTATTGTGCTTAATTTAAACATATTAAAGGATATATTAATTAAATTCAATTTTATAAAACAAGGATCATTTTATATATAGTAGTAGGTTCATATGGAAACTAATATATTATATTAGATTTTACATTATAAATACATGTTATATATTATATTACACTATTACACTTAAATTAAAATTATAGTAGGGATATAATAGGTAAACCAAAATTTATAAAATATCACACTTTTATAATAGTAATAGATAAACAACAATTTCTTCACCAATGCATGGTTAAGTGAGTAAATTAAATTTGGGATAAGGTCCATTTTGGTCCTATAACAAAATTTCGGTCCAAATCGATCCCTCAACTTTTTAAAAGGTATCATGTTAATCCCTTCGTTAGTGCCTAAACTAATTTTTGTTAACGTTCGTTAGTATTTGCATTAATTTAAAGGAAAATGTCCAAATTGGTCCTACAACTATACTCGAAATCTTAGTTTGATCCTAAAATAAAATTTTAAACCAAATTTTAATTGTTCAATGTGGAATATTTTAATCTCATTTTCAGTTCATTAATAATTTTATTATCTGACTATTCTTTTTATTTTTTATTAATTAATAAACTTTATGATTAATTTAAAGAAAGTCTCAAGATATTAAAATGATTTTGGATAATATAATTAGTAAATGTTATTGTTTCTCTACAATGTCAATATAATTACGTGTACAATTAATAATTAATGATATTATACTGAATATAATAATTATCAATACACTTATCTGGACTTGATATATGATCGAACTAATTAATTTTCTTCCTGTAATAATCATGATCATGAAATAATAATATTATATTTTTTTTGCCTTGGCTCATAATTATATATCATCAGAATTACATTATGTAGATTAGATAGTTCCACAACTTAGTATTGGTTTTTAAAAATATTAAATTCTGACAAAGACTATTGAAAAAGACGCCCAAAACTTTCTGATCCATAAATTATACATGTGGCTTGTTGTTGGCCTCAAATTAATCTAATTAGGGTTTAATAAAAAAAAATTGCGTCCAATTTGGGTCAAAATTTTATTTCGGGACTAAATTGAGATTTTGGGTATAGATTTGAACATTTTTCTTTAAATTAACGTCGTTAGTAATGGACGTTAATGGAAATTAGTTTAGTGACTAACGGAGGGATTAATGTGATACCTTTTAAAAAGTTGAGGGATCGATTTGAGCCAAAATTTTGTTTCGGGACCAAACTGAGATTTCGAGTATAGTTGTAGAACCAAATTGGACCTTATCCCATTAAATTTTTGTGGAGAGGGGAACAATTGCAAAAATGTGAAGAATTTACAACACGCTCAATTGTGTTGTGTAGAGAAAAATGATTTTTTTATTATTAATTTCCGATTAGTAACAACGAATTAAGTTATTGTAATATCCCGAAATGTTTTCATAACTATTATTTAGAAACCTAGATACCTATTCGGAAATAGTCGTATTAGGACCTAATGATAATCCTATTATATATATTATATTATTTTTGAACTCTATCTAAAAAAAAATTATAATAATTAGAAAACTTGTCCAAAATTTCACCCTTGGTAATAGAAATATTAGAGTTAGTAGTTGAATCTAGAATTTTACTTTCGAATTAAAATACCTTTCGAGTATTGTTATTTTGCAAGAGTTAGTTTGGTAATTATTACATATATATTTGTATTGTTAGGATTATTAAAAAAAAAGAAAATGATTAAAATATTTATTAAATTTTTTTCGATTTCCTCTTTAATTGAGAAGGCTGGTGTTTATGCCAATTCATCAAATTTTGAAGGACACTTGTCTAGGTTTTATTTTCTTTACAAATTAATTAAGAACCATATAAGCTTATCTCTTTCCCCTGCAAATTAACGTAAAAACAATATAGAACCTTTACCCCAAACTCTTCATCCGGAAATCAGGTTTCATAGCAACTCACTCCTCTTGGTAAGCTTAGTTTGAATTTAATTTTCTATATTTGCCTTATAAATTATATGCCCAAATAACTTCAGCAGAATTTCCCCAATTTTAACTAAATCAAAACCCATGAATTCATATTACTGTAGTTCATCAACTCATTCTTCATAAAGCATCAATTCAACACCAAAATCAGAACCACCCTCAATTAGATTTCCCAAAACCAATTTCTACAAATCATATTCCAAACAAATATCTCCTCACCAACACATACGCACGGTTCCACAGTTCCAAAGAAATCAGGAATTGAATTATAAGATTTCTAATAGGCAAAAAGATATAAAAAAAAAGGAGAATAAATAGAATTAGAGGAAGAGAAACTTTCGGGTTGAGTCGAAATAGGGGAGGGCTCGTCGGCTGGGCTCGGGTTCCGGCGATGTTAGGATGAATTGTAGTTGAGGTCTGCGTTTTACCGGATGGTCGTCGACGTTGTACCGAGCTCTGGAGGAATTTGAGTCGTGAAGAACAAGCGTTGTGTTGCTGCTGCGGTTGAACTCGCGTTGAGCCATCTCATGGCTGGAGTTGTTGGACCCGGTTGCAGCAGGTGCGGCTGCGGGTTCGGGGTCGGGTTTTCACATCGTCGGTGGACGGCGGTGAGCTCGCCGGCGTCGGAAAAAGAAGAAGAAGGGGGAAGAAGAATTAGGGATTTTGAGAGTGATTTACCAAAGAAGAAATGGAGGATTTAATTGCAAAATAAGTAAATTGCATAATGGTATCCTCATTAAGTTGTAGAAATTAGAAAAAGCCCCAGAAGGTATATGAACTTCACAATCATTCATAATTATTTAAAAATAAAATAAAATAATACATTTAAATCCTATAAACTTTTCATTAATTAATGTCTACTCCAGAATTCATAAATTGATTACATTAGGCCATAATTTTTAATTTTCAGATCTATTAAAACTACAATTAACCTAAATTAATTTAAATATTATTTTAGCCCATAAAATTTTATCTAAATTTCATCTATTTAACCCATAGGTCATAAATTAATTATTTAGGAACATAAATCTTTTATTTTTAGTTATATTAAAATTAAAATTGGCCCAAATTATTTAAAAATCAATTTAGCCACATAATTTTATCTGAATTTTCTTTTTAACCCAGAATTCATAAATTAATTATTTATGAACATTAATCTTTTAGATTTAGATATATTAAAATTATAATTGATATAAATGATTTATTCAAAATTAATTTTTGATATTAGGTGCGGTCCAATTAGGATCCTTGTCCACTCTGTGATTCCCTGCTCAAATACTACGCGCTCACTATTATCAGGTGGGTTATATATCTTTCTCAAATTATATTCAGATAATAAGCTTAATTATTTATCAACTCTGAAGCATGAATATCTGTATCAAAATGATTTCTCTCACTGTTCGCGTTCGCTAGTATCCTACGAAAATATTGAGTGCTTAACTAGACTCGAGTTCGGATCGTTTAAGCTTTGGGACCGTATACACTATCCTTTATTAGACAGCTAGGCTGGAGGATGTGTATATAAGTTAAGGCACTGTAGGAAGGGACAGTTGAGACAGAGCGTGTAAGGTTAAAAGAAGCTTTGTATACATGGAATGCTTTTTAGTTTTGAAACCTTTCCATTGTTATACTTGTGTGAATACGATATTCATATTTATAAAATGATTGTGAACTATTTATCAAAATTTCCCACTGAGTACACTAGTACTCAGCCTAAATCTTTTTAAATATTTTCATGTTGAGAGGCAGGCTGGAAGATGACGGAGCTGAGGCAAGGGCTGTCTTTTTGTTGATATTTGCTTGCTCTTTTTGTTTTGTTTAGAGATTTTAGATACTCTAAAACAAAGAAGTAGTTGGAAATATTTTGCTTAAAGTTTAATAAAGATGCTCTACGCTTGTTCCATTTACTCTCATATACTTTGTCTTCAGTTGTTTGTTATTGAGATCTGCCTTTACAATTAATTGGCGGGATAAGTTCCCTTTGATGATTGATCATTGATTCAAGTTCCTTCTAAAACGCCTTAGAGCGTGGTTAAATTCCAGTTATAAAGGTTATGCTGCCCAAGTGTTTCGGGCACTAACCCTATTCTTAGGATTATTTTTATGCCACAACTCCTTTTCTTTTTCCCCCAGTAGCGCACCGGTCCCTTGTCACTATTCTTCCGGGATCGGGGCGTTACATAATTGTATCAGAGCAGGTTTACAACTTCGTAGACCTGCAGCATTATTCTTTGAGCCTAGAATTAAGTCTAGTCTCTTAAACTATTTATTCGGCAGTCCTCAGCATGTCATCTACGCCGCTCTCAACGAAAAGGTATGCAAACATTTATAAAATTAAGGTTTATGAGATTGTAGTTAGTCACGCTGTATATTTTTCCAGGTTTCATGATTATATGTCATGATTCATTTATCAAAGCTATATCCAGGTTTCACGATAAGAAATCGTGATTCTTTCTATTCAGGTTTCATGATAAGAGGTCATGATTCAGATATTTTCAGGTTTCACGATCAGATATCGTGATTCGTTTATTGAAAAATATTTTTAGGTTTCATGATTAGTAATCATGATTCGTTTATTGAAAATCTTTTACAGGTTTCATGATTATATATATATATTGCGAATCAATTATTTAAAAATATTTTTCAGGTTTTGTGATAAGATATCATGAATCGATTATTTATAATATCTCAGGTTTCATGATTAAATTTTGTAATTCATTTGAATAAAAGTTATTAAGGTTTCATGACGAGAGTTCGTGATTCGTCTAAAGTTACTTGAAGATGTTAAGACCTCTAGATTTTGGTTTTAACCAAAAGATAGTAATAATTAAAAGAGAACAGAATCAACTTAAGTGATGAGAATAAATTGTGAATGGCTTTTAGGTTGAACATAGCAAAGCATTTAGACTATAGTACGTTGAACCTATCATTGACCATTAAGTTATCTTGTTGCTCTTAAAAACTTAGACTAATTTAGTGGAATTCTTCAGATGGCCAGGGTGATTGAGACAGCACGGAAACATACTCGAAATTTCTATACTTTTGAGGAGCACATTAAATGATTTTGTACATATGTCAGAGATCGATCCGATACTGTCCCTGAGTACATTGGGCATTTTGTGTCGCTTTGGCGACACACCAGTGGAGCCGAGGGAGGAGTCTTAGACTTTGAGGCCTCTTTCAGGCTGGCTTATGGTTTACCACCTTGCTGGAGGCGGAGAGCGCTACAGGTATTGGGTGATACGGTCGAGCGTGACCCTGATACCATGGCCGAGATCAGAGATTTTCCTAGATATTGTAGTATGATTCTAAGGATCTGGGCACTTTATAGAGGATGTCCTCCAGTAGACGAGGCAGTACCCTCGCACAGCCACGGTCCACCAGATTCTGTCATGCAGCAGGGTATGGAGGTAGATGCTAGTATACATGTCTCTAGTTTCATTCCTTATGTAGGTACTCACGATGTCGATACTGGACCATCAGGCATGCAGGCTGATCAGACTGATGGGTCAGTAGCACCTAGAGCTCAGGATGATCGAGACGGGAGGTGTGGCATGATGGAAGATGATTCAGATGATGAGGACACAGAGAAGGAGGATCCTGTTGAGGTTGAGATAGTGGATTTGACTGGAGATTAGTAGATGGTTGGATGATGATAGCACTTGGCTAGGTTAGCTAGGCATCTCTTTTTGATTGTATCGTGGGTCTGGTAGCCTTTTTGTTCATATCGACCCGATATCTTTTTGTATGGGTAGTAGTTTGTATTGTATAGTTTGGTATATATATTGTATATATGATGTATGATGTATGATGTATGTACATAAACAGTGATAATTGTATATATGTAAAAGTCCTCTTTTGGAGGCACTTTTCCTTTATCGTTCATGTATGGCTATTACTGTTTATGGCCTTGATTTATATGTGTATAAAAGCCATTCTTATGAGGCAACCAATGTTTATTTTATTTTATTCTATATTATTTCTTATTATTACAATTTTTAAAAAAAAATAAAGAAATAAATAAATATTATACATATTAACTTATGTTTTCAATTTATATTTAGGATGCCGCCACGTACGAGATTGCCAATCTTAGAAATCCGAGAAGAGATACCAGAGGTAGAAATACCTATTCGCCTGTCATGAATTGAAAATGACTTTCGAAAACATAATCCACCTATGTTTAATGGAACGGGTGATCCAATAGATGCTGAGAAGTGGATTCGTGCCTTGGAGCGAATCTTTAATTTCATGGCTTGCACCGACGAAGAAAAATTATCTTGTGCTCAATTTCAGCTAACAAATGATGCAGACTACTGGTGGGAGTCTGATAGGACATATTCTACTTGCTTTTATTGTTATCTTTTGGTGCCATTTCTCCTAATAAATTGCCCTATACTTGTGTATTTTGGAAGAATGATGTGTTTATTGAGTTGTGTAGGGATGTAGTACAAAGTTGGAGATCAGGTCATGCTTTTGGTGCAAAAAGAATCTAAGTGAAGAAAGAGCAAAATTCGTGTCTGAGTAGATCCAGCCGAAAGGGCATGCAGCTAGAAGATTGGAGCGATTTTCTAGAAGCTGGGCTTGGATACGCGACTTGGGTTTGCTAACTCCAACTCTCGGCCCAATTCCAGACATGGACGTAGCTGCAACAGATTCCACCGCCTAAGAGTCCCTACTTTGCCAATTACCTAGTTGGGATTAGATTAGGATGTTAATTTCCATGTGGATACTATCTTAATTAAGGATATTATATATAGATTAGGACTTATCATAATTCCATTCATTCCATTACGAAGAACGCAGCAGAGCAACAGAGAAACGCCGGGCACCAGATTCTTAATTCATCTTCTTCGTTGTTTTATGGTGTTTGATTATTATTTCTTATTGCGATCAGATTTTAACATGCAAGTTAGCTAAGTTCTTCTTATTCTAGTGACGACGACGAAGCTCCGCTTATATAACTGTGAGATCTAATTATTTGTTCATAATTAATTGATGCATGTATCTGTTATTCTTGGATTTCGGGTTGTTAATTATTCTAAGTCTATCGAATAGTTGCAAATATTTGGTAGGTTGTGATTAATTACTAGCCAATTAAATCGGCCATACGTAATCGTGGTTTAGGTTTAATAAGTGGTAAAACGGTTGCTCAAATAACTAGGGGAATAATAGAGTTAATTTTGCAGTCCTGCGTCAGAGTCTGTAAGTTAAGAATCGGGTCTTTCTTGTGCTCATTGCTGTCGGCTCATTAAACTCATAGAGCGTCTCTTACAGTTGTCAGTCGATTAGGGGAATAATTAATGAAGCGTCTTCTTAATTATCGAAACAATATGGAGAGATTAGGTCATGTCAGAAGCGTCTTCGATGACTATAACTGATTTGCATGGTTTGATTAATTAATTCTTGTATCTGTGATCGGCGTTATAAGTGGAGTGGAGTTTGTTGGATCCAGAATACCCTTTTTGTAATTGATTTAATTCAGTTCGTTTGCACACGAATTTTTGATAGTTGTCTATTTAATTCTTTAATTTATTCGCTACATAATTCACACAAAACACGTTGCTGGAAGTTTGGTCATGCAGCCTGAAAGTCAAGAGTAATTCTCACCGGTCCTTTGGGAGACGATCCTGCTCGCCACTGTTCTCTGCAGTGTGGGCTTGCCGACGGAAGGCGGAACATTTATTTTTGGTGAAAAATGACGCACCAAATTTTGGCGCCGTTGCCGGGGATCGGTTTCAAGCAGTGATTACTCGAAATTTTCAGTTTGTTATTTACTTTGCTTTATTTTTTTATTCTATTTTTTCTGGTACATGACCCGTTCCTCTGCAGAAGAAGATTTAGTGTTCGATCCAGAGTCAGAGCGAACGTTACACCGATTGAGGAGAGCTGCTAAGGAGTCTAAGGAGACTCTCGAATCTGAACAAGACACTCTCGGTATTGATCAACTTTTTGACATGGCCAATAATCAAAATCCACCGAACCCGCAAGGCCTTGCCGCAGGAAGAGCCCTCATCAATGCAAACGTTGCTGATCCTGAGCCCGAACATGAGCCTCTCATCAGGGAACTCGGCCGCCTTCGGAGCAACAAACCCATCTACATCGTGCTGCCCCCGATTGCCAACAATGCAGAGATCCGACCTGCATTCATCCAAGTCTTACCGAAGTTTGGTGATTTGCCGGGAGAGAGTGCGCACAAGCACTTGTCTGAATTCGAGCTCGTATGCTCCACTCTGAGGCCGCAAGGTTTTACCGCCGATAATCTGAGGTTACTAAATTTTTCTCATACATTGCAGGGAAAAGCGAGAGACTGGCTGTTTGATCTTCCACCTAGGTCGATCACTACTTGGGATGAATTGGAGGAACAATTCCTACGCAAATTCTTCCCGGAGTCCCGAGCTGCAAACCTAAGGATGGCAATTAGCAGCATCAAACAAAAACCAAATGAGAGTTTAGCCGAGTACTGGAAACGATTCCAGCAGCTTTGTCGCAAGTGCCCAGACCACGGGTTCACGGATTATCAGCTTCTGACTAATTACTTTTACCGTGGCATGTCTTCTTTTGATAGGAAAATCGTCGATTCTGCCAGCGGGGGTTCTCTTACCAACAAAACCCTCGGTGAGGCCAAACAGCTCATCATAGACATGGCTTCTGGAGGACAGCAGTACGAAGAAGAAGACGATAGCAGACACCGACCTATAAGGGCACTCGGCCGAGCTGAAGAGTCGGGAGTGAATGAAAAGATAGATGTTCTTACTTCCCTGGTCCGAACCCTTGCTGTGGCGCAGACAAGGCCAAACCGCTCAGGAGTCAGTTCTTAAAATGGACACTTCACTTACGAGTGTCCCAATTTGCAAGGGCCCTCAACTGAACAAACTTGTTATGGATCGGGTGATGCACAGCAAGATGCTCTCAGAGGAATCAACTATGATGCCCCGCGAGGAGACAATTTTAGGAGGAAGTGGAATAATGATCCTTACTCCAATACCTACAATCCAGGTTGGAGAGATCACCCGAATTTCCGTTGGAGCCAGCCTAGAGACCAACTAGTAGCAGGAGATCTGCCACCGAGGCCCCCAAGGGGTGAGCTGTATGCCCACACAGACCGATCTGCGCCATCTTTGAGTGAGATCATGAAGAGTCTCGAGCAGAGCACAAGCCTAGTGAACAGTCTAGCGCAGAGCCAAAAGGCTTTTCAGTAGGAGACACAAGCTGCCCTAGGCAGTATGGGCATGCAGATCACTCAGCTTGCCACTCAAATAAACAAGATGCAGGCGAATCAAGGCAAACTCCCATCCCAAACTGAAATGAATCCAAGAGCGCATGTTTGCGCTGTCACTTTGAGAAGTGCGGAGGAGTTAGCCGAGTTGGAGGCTAAAAAGGAAAAGAACCAGCAGTATGGGCATACTACAGAGCCGGAAAACCCTCCCAGAGCAGAGGACGAACCAACTTCCGAACTCACTCCACCTAAGGTTAGTGTTGAATCTAAAATTTTTAACCCTCTGATTGCAGCGCCTTTTCCTTCCAGATTGGTTCAAAATAAGAAGGAGGATGATGAAAAGGAGATCCTCGAGCTATTCAGGAAGGTACCTTTTGGTGGGCTGACTGAAACCGATGCAATAACAGAAGAAGATGAGAAGATTCGAGATATCATAACGCAGTTGTATGCCACCAATGAATTTCTAACTCGGAATCTGACGGGCCGTATGCCCTTACCGACCAACTCGGAACCAATTTTACCAACTCATGTAAAGACTCCAGTGCTGGAGCTGAAAGGGCAAGAAGCAAGGTTGGTCGAGCTTTTGAGGAAGCATAAAGGTGCGGGGATGGAAACAATTCCTTTCGACAGGGGTAGATCTGCTACCCCTGAAATTGTCTCTTGATCGTGTCTCCCTATGTCGAGCCTCCGACATTAACTAAGGGCGCTTCTCAGGAGGCAACCCGAATCCTTTTCCCTTTTTCTTTTATTTTTGTCTCTTCATTATTTGTTTTGTTTTGTTTTGTTCTCATGCAGGTACCACATCCGCTTCTCTCTTACCGGAAATTGAAGCTTTGATCAATACTGCTGCTACCCGGCTCGAGGACAGTCTAGGACGCCGGCTTGATGTCATGGAGCAAGTTATCCACCACATGGCGAGAGAGAGTTAGCCCTTTCTTTTCCCCTCCCTTTTAATTGTAGTTTGTCATTGATTTGCTTGTTTTTTCCTTTTTGGTGTTTGCGTTTTTATTTTTGTTGTGTCTTGAGTCTGCTTTTGTATTCCTCTCACAGTGAGGACACCGTGACCTTCAAGTGTGGGGGGGGGGGATTTCCTGGTCAGTTTCTTGATTAATGAAAACATTAAAAGAAAAAAAAAGTCATTTTTTTTAGTTTCTGTTGGAAGATCACTAAGTATTGATTGCCACAAATTGATGAACTTGAGGAGAATGGGCTGTGATTAGTTTGACTGGATGAATGGTTGTTGTTTTGTGATGGGAATGTGCCAATTTTTTGGATGAGATCTTGGATGATGAATTATGCCGTTGATCAAAATTTTTGAGCCTACAAAAATGTGAGTTTTTGAGCCTATGAGCATGCATGAATTAAGAGCTCACCTTTTGTATGATGAGTGTTTTCTGATTATGTTATTTGATGCTTGAATTGCTTTGCTGCCACCTTGCTACCACCTCTGATTTCATGCACAAAAGTGATTAAGGCATTTAGGGGTACCCGAGCTATTGGCCTAAAAACATCCTAACCGTATATTGCCAATTAGTGAGCCATCTTGAGCTTGAAAACCATTTCTTTTCAATGTACAACCACTATACATGAGCCATAGCCTTTGTTTTGGCCTGCTTTTGTCCCTGAAAACGTGCAAGTACTTTCATGAATGGTGTTTAAGCTGCACAAGTGAGGAATTTGAGGGCTTGAGAAGAAAAAATGTATGAATGCTCATATCCTGCTCCTCCGAAAAAAATTTTGAATAAGAAGCAAAGCTTCTAAATAATAAAAAAAAAGAGAGAAAATCAAAGAAAAAATTAAGAAGTAGGATATGGAGAGAGCAAAAGAATCTGTGTGCTCAAATTTTTGAAATAAGCCCTAAGTTGATTTGAGGATTTTGCTGAGCCGTGCTTAAGAGAAATATACATTCTTGTACTTGTATCGTTTTCTTTGTACTCAGCTACTTTAGCCAAAAGTATCCTACCTCATGAACCTTAGCCCCATTACAACCAAAGAGGAAAGACCTTATGATTTGTGAACGAAATTGAAGTGTGGCAGTTCTAGGTGACAAATGAGCAATTTTATGTTGAAAAGAGCTAATCATCATTTTGAGTGAACAACTTCCTGACCTGATTTCTTTGAGAGTTAATGAGTGAATCCTGGTGAGGCTGGATTGATAAATATGATTGTAACTTGATTGACAAAATGTTGGCATATTTCTTAAACAAAATTGGTTGGTGGTTTGTGGATTGATAAATCACAGTTCCTACTCTGATTGTTCGTCGGTTTGGGAAGTTGATGCTTGTTCATTTATCCTTTTGAGTCTGTTTTTGTTGCTCGAGGACGAGCAAGGTTTAAGTGTGAGGGAATTTGATAGGACATATTCTACTTGCTTTTATTGTTATCTTTTGGTGCCATTTCTCCTAATTAATTGCCCTATACTTGTGTATTTTGGAAGAATGATGTGTTTGTTGAGTTGTGTAGGGATGTAGTACAAAGTTGGAGAAAAGGTCATGCTTTTGGTGCAAAAAGAATCTAAGTGAAGAAAGAGCAAAATTCATGTCTGAGTAGATCCGGCCGAAAGGGCATGCAGCTGGAAGATTGGAGCGATTTTCTAGAAGCTGGGCTTGGATACGCGACTTGGGCTTGCTAACTCCAACTCTCGGCCCAATTCCAGACCTGGACGTGGCTGCAACAGATTCCACCGCCTAAGAGTCCCTATTTTGCCAATTACCTAGTTGGGATTAGATTAGGATGTTAATTTCTATGTGGATACTATCTTAATTAAGGATATTATATATAGATTAGGACTTATCATAATTCCATTCATTCCATTACGAAGAACACAGTAGAGCAGCAGAGAAACACTGGGCACCAGATTCTTAATTCATCTTCTTCGTTGTTTTATGGTGTTCGATTATTATTTCTTATTGCGATCAGATTTTAACATGCAAGTTAGCTAAGTTCTTCTTATTTCGGTGACGACGACGAAGCTCTGCTTATATAACTGTGAGATCTAATTGTTTGTTCATAATTAATTGATGCATGTATCTGTTATTCTTGGATTTCGGGTCGTTAATTATTCTAAGTCTATCAAATAGTTGCAAATATTTGATAGGTTGTGATTAATTACTAGCCAATTAAATCGGCCATACGTAATCGTGGTTTAGGTTTAATAAGTGGTAAAATGGTTGCTCAAATAACTAGGGGAATAATAGAGTTAATTTTGCAGTCCTGCATTAGAGTCTGTAAGTTAAGAATCGGGTCTTTCTTGTGCTCATTGCTGTCGGCTCATTAAACTCATAGAGCGTCTCTTACAGTTGTCAGTCGATTAGGGGAATAATTAATGAAGCGTCTTCTTAATTATCGAAACAGTATGGAGAGATTAGGTCATGTCAGAAGCGTCTTCAATGACTATAACTGATTTGCATGGTTTGATTAATTAATTCTTACATCTGTGATCGACATTATAAGTGGAGTGGAGTTTGTTGGATCCGGAATACCCTTTTTGTAATTGATTTAATTCAGTTCGTTTGCACACGAATTTTCAATAGTTGTCTATTTAATTCTTTAATTTATTCGCTACATAATTCACACAAAACACGTTGCTGGAAGTTTGGTCACGCAACTTGAAAGTCAAGAGTAATTCTCACCGGTCCTTTAGGAGAGGATCCTGCTCGCCACTATACTCTGCAGTGTGGGCTTGCCGACGGAAGTCGGAACATTTATTTTTGGTGAAAAACGACGCACCTGAGTCTGTACGTAGAACAATGACGGAAGAACAATGGTAAGAATTTTCTTGGGATGACTTTAAGGTTGAGATATATAAAAAGTATATTCCAGACTGCTTCAGAGAAAAAAGGAATCAGAATTTTGGAATCTTCGCCAAGGAAAGTCCACTGTCACAGAGTATGATAGAAATTTTAACTAACTGTCAAGGTATGCCCCACATCTCGTGGACACTGATAAGAAGAAAACAAACAAGTTTCGAAAGGGTTTGAGACCAGAAATTGGGATGACCTTAGCAGGTCAGGATGAGATGACATATGCTCAAACTTTGAGTAGGGCCCTGAATATAGAATCCATAATGCCAGCGGATCGAGTACCACAACAGTCACTACAACAAACTCAAGACCCAAAAGGAAAAAGAAAATGGGAGGATAACAGTAGAGGAAATTTCCAAGGAAGAAGACAGCCATGGCAGGGAAACAATCAAAATAACCAGTTCAATCAACAAAGAAACAACGGGCCATGCCCAAGATGCCATAGGTACCACCTCGGCAGATGTATGGCGGGAAATGATGGATGCTTTATCTGTGGAAAGCCAGAGAATATGGCTAGGGATTGTCGCAATAATGTTAGAAATAATAGACCACCTCAACGACCAAATCAGGGAAACAACCCTAGGCCGAATCAAGAAAACAACTTTAGGCCACAACAAGGGGGAAATCCCAGGCCTAATCAAGGTAGAAACCCTAAGCCAAACCAAGGAAGAAATTTTGCACCAAACCAGGGACAGCACGGCCAGCAACAAGCTAGAGTTTATGCACTGAACCAGCAGCAAGCTGCACAAAATTCAGAAAACCTAGCAGGTATGATTAACTTGCTTGATATACCTGTACTAGCATTGTTCGATACAGGGGCAACACACTCTTTCATTTCGCAAGAAACATGTGAACAATTGAACTTAAGGCAAGATGAAGTTGTTAATGCCTTAGAAGTTAGCATTCCCTCAGGAAAAACTTTGATAGCAGATAAGATGTGCTTGAATATAGAGCTTGATATAAGTGATAAGAAATTCAAAATAGACTTACATGTTATCACAATGAAGGATTTTGACCTAATCTTGGGAATGGATTGGTTAACCACGGTGTATGCAACAATATGCTGCCATGAGAGGGAAGTTATTTTTAAGAAACCAGGAGAAGAAGAAGTTAAATTTTTCAGAGCAAGGATAGGTACAAAGGTACCAATCATTTCAGCACTCAAAACTGCAAAGCTGTTGAAAAAGGAAACTTGTCAGGTCTTCATAGTAAACCTAGCAGGAAAGGAAAAGGACAACATAACGATAGATCAAGTCCCTATTGTTCAAGAATTTGAGGATATATTTCCGCAAGATCTACCAGGAGTACCACCGGATAGGCAAGTTGAATTCACAATTGATTTGGAGCCGGGAGCTACACCAACTTCCAAAGCACCATATAGAATGGCTCCCAAAGAATTGCAAGAATTAAAGGTGCAATTACAAGAACTACTGGACTTAGGTTTCATACAACCTAGTGTTTCTCCTTGGGGAGCACCTATATTATTTGTTAAGAAGAAGGATGGAACGTTGCGAATGTGTATCGATTACAGAGAACTAAATAAGTTAACTATAAAGAATAGATACCCTCTTCCAAGGATAGATGACTTATTTGATCAGCTCAAGGGGGCACGCTGTAATACCCAGACCTCTCACTACTCAAGCTAACCTTAATTGATATAAGTTTTCTATAAATCTTATGTGATTATTTTCATGTCAATTGTATTTATATAGATATATGCGTCAATGAGATAATATTTATTTATTTGATATTTGTATTATATTAATTATTTTTTTTTCTATATTCTAGATTTAAAAAGTTCTATTAATAATAGTAAATTGATGTAATAGATAGGATATATTCAAGTTTAGATAATAATATTATTATAAAGGGATACATCATATATTGATACATTAAACGTAAGGATTAGATTAGATGAAAAAAAAAAAAAAACATGAATTTCTTTATGCTTACACGTATCTTAGCATGTGATAGGTGTATCACTTTTAATTTCATGTGTGCTAAGCTAATTACACGTGTAAATAATGGTTGCTTGGAAGACAAGATATAATTAAGTAAAGTGCATATAAAATAATCTATTGCCAAATTACTTTGAAATGGAGAAACGAGGGTTGAATTGGAAAGTTCCGGCCAACTTAGGTGAGATTCTTTCAAATTTTATTTCATTAATTTGGTGCCACAGTTAGATTTAATGACTTAATTATACTCTTAAAACACAAGAATCCATGCGTATGAATGATCTATTCTATATTTTTATTTCATATAAAAGTTAGAATTAATTATAGGGTCATGGGAGTTGATAGAGATTAATGCTTATAATCCTTAAGGTTTTGACATCTTTAGCAATTTACTAACTCGGAATGTTTTATTTTTATGTTTAATTAGTAAGAGAAGAAATTTAAACGTTTGATTAGTAAGAGAAGTAATTTTTGAACTAATGAATGTAAATTTTTATTGGCATGCATTTTACTGATAGTTCAATGATGTTAAATTTGTGGTGTTATAAAGATTCGTGGATTAGTTAGAATATATTTAAATAACAACTTTATAAACAGTTCATATCTAGCTAGAAATAAGTGTTCTAATTGCTAAAGCATGTAAATAGTGAATTTTAGTTCATATTTATTGTCGATTAAAGTTTTGGAAATTATTGGTGAATTCAACTTGGAGGATTTTACTTTGTTTTGTATTCTTTAACCTTAAACAGCAGTTGGGCAATAATGAATCAAGACTCTTAACTTAGATTTTAACGTATTGATTACAATTGGAATATTAGTATATTGTTAAAGAAAGAAGACGAATAAATAAACAAATAAGGATCATCATTGGATTCCATTTTGTATTATAAATTGATTAATAAATTGAATGTTAATTTATGATTTATTTTAATTAAATCCTCTTCAGAAAGCATCCACCTTAGGATTGCAAATACAATTAAGTCTTGGACTCGAGGTAAGTAGAATTTCATCTGCAACTACAATGCATGAAAATATTATTATTTGATATATATGTGATTATTATTTATTTATTTATTTATTATTTGTTATTATGTTATACTGTATGATTGTGTGATGTGATATACTTGTGATATTGTATTATGTTGCATTGAATATCTGGTACATGAGCACGAGCATATGCATGCATGTCATGTAGATATTGTTGAGGTTGCATGCATGAAATGGTTTTCAGAGAGAGAGAAAATGTTTTGTTTGGGATTGGTCACCACCAGCCCGTGTTGTGCTGTGTTGATATTTGTGCCTCGAGTGGGATGACTTCCATGTGGGATCAAAGGGAACAGGCAGGGGGCGTATCCCTTGGGGTCCAGGGAGGATGGTCCACTTCAACTGCACGTTTGAGGTGATGAGTGGCTGATGTGGGATGACTTTCATGTGGGATCAAAGGGAACAGGCAGGGGGCGTGTCCCTTGGGGTCCAGGAAGGATGAGCCACATGAGTGCACTAATCACAATTTGGCCAAGTGAATATTGATTATATTATGAGCTCATGACTCATGTTGGTGTCTGGTGAAGGGAGCCAAGTTCCTAAACGTTGAACATGCTTTTGAGATGGCATGAAATGATTTTATACACGAGCATTTCACGTTTGTGCTATAATGTGTCTTGCACGTGTTGTGACTGCCAGTGAACATGCATGGGCATGATTTCTGCTTACTGAACATTAGCTCAAGTAGTTCATGCATTTGTAGGTGAAAGTGATAACGTGTGGTGCATTGATGCATGGATGTTTAGAGCTCTAACAAGTTCTGAGAAGTGTATACATGGATGACGACCTGTGAGGAGGGCAAGGGCTTATTTTATTATATTTTGATGCTTAGATGTCATAGGTTTGAATTTAAATTTATCTATATATATGCAATAATTTCTTTATACTCTTTAGTAAATTATATATTTTTATAATCAATGATCACTTTAAATGCACCACATGTTAACCTAAATTTTTAACGTTAGCACTTTTTGATAGAAAAGTACATACTTATATTTTACAAAGAGACACCTCACCCGCATTTTTACATTACTTTGTATTTTACATTTATTTTATTGGGCCGGGTGTTACAGAGTGGTATCAGAGCACAATTATGATTCTGTAGACTGTCCATGTATACAAGTTCAGAATTTGTGGAGAGTAATCTTGCTAGTGATGTATATGTAATGTGAAATTTGTGAATTGTGCTTTGAAAGTTTTAAAATCTATACCACCTGGTGCGTCATAATTTGCTAGAATTATGATCTATTATAAATCTCTGCATTACAAGAGTTATAATGCTGGGCATACTAAAAGTTAGTTGTGACAAATTTTCGGATACCTCATAATTTGATGTAGCACGGACTTTCCTACCACCATATGATAAATATTTGACATCACTTGATTTTTTTTAAATATATAATTTTAATAGTATTGTTGGAAAAATGTGTCGTGGTTAAAAATAATAATTGAGTTGCCATAAAAGAAATAGCAAACCTTTCTAGTCTAATATTTGGCAAAAAAAAAAATAGTGTAATTGGGCTACATTTTGATTAATTGGAATATGAAGAATATTAAAATGTAAGAGATCTTGGTTGGTGATTTATCTTTCTAACAGTATTTGAACCCTTTATTTCATGTTTATGGGGAAAGTTTAGTTAACAGACTAAGTTATATATGATATATTAAAAAAAAAAGAAGTGGGAATTGTTATTTATATTTTATCTTTAACAAAGTGATTCAACCTTATGCGTCTACGTTTCGGTGTTATTAGATATTAGAGATAATAGAATTCAAACTTTAGAAGAGATTGCACAAAAAAAAAAATAAAAAAAAATAATATGCACTTAATGAAGTTACTAACTTTATCATTTGATGGTATTGAACTATTTTTTGTGATAGTAAGGATATTTGGGATTAACCTTCTGCATATATTATTAATCATTTGTTCCAATTATTCTATATATGGCATAATAATACTTCATATTTATAAATTATTTCATCACGTACAATTTACCATATTGTTTCTTGGAATTAATAAAAAAATGAAGTTAAATAATTTGTTAATGGAATCCTAAATGGTGGGGTTGGAAAATTTCATTAGCAGACTTTTTCATTTCATTATTTGGAAAGAATAAGGATACGTTATAATTTGCTTCTTAAAAAAAAAAAGAATTAAAGTCTGCACATGTTAAGGTTATGTGTTCAACTTATACATGTATTATCTATTAATGTAAGTGATGTATAATACAGTTCATCTTAAGTGAGGACTTTAAGTACATAATATTATCATAAGGACTAGCTCCGAACTATTAGAGAATAACAAATATACCGATAGTGTAGTTAGTATAGTGATGGAATCTTATAAAATAAGACCACTAATCAAATCCTATATATAAAATAAAATTTCGAGGACGAAATTTTTATAAGAAGGGGTAAATGTAATACCCAGACCTCTCACTACTCAAGCTAACCTTAATTGATATAAGTTTTCTATAAATCTTATGTGATTATTTTCATGTCAATTGTATTTATATAGATATATGCGTCAATGAGATAATATTTATTTATTTGATATTTGTATTATATTAATTATTTTTTTTTCTATATTCTAGATTTAAAAAGTTCTATTAATAATAGTAAATTGATGTAATAGATAGGATATATTCAAGTTTAGATAATAATATTATTATAAAGGGATACATCATATATTGATACATTAAACGTAAGGATTAGATTAGATGAAAAAAAAAAAAAAACATGAATTTCTTTATGCTTACACGTATCTTAGCATGTGATAGGTGTATCACTTTTAATTTCATGTGTGCTAAGCTAATTACACGTGTAAATAATGGTTGCTTGGAAGACAAGATATAATTAAGTAAAGTGCATATAAAATAATCTATTGCCAAATTACTTTGAAATGGAGAAACGAGGGTTGAATTGGAAAGTTCCGGCCAACTTAGGTGAGATTCTTTCAAATTTTATTTCATTAATTTGGTGCCACAGTTAGATTTAATGACTTAATTATACTCTTAAAACACAAGAATCCATGCGTATGAATGATCTATTCTATATTTTTATTTCATATAAAAGTTAGAATTAATTATAGGGTCATGGGAGTTGATAGAGATTAATGCTTATAATCCTTAAGGTTTTGACATCTTTAGCAATTTACTAACTCGGAATGTTTTATTTTTATGTTTAATTAGTAAGAGAAGAAATTTAAACGTTTGATTAGTAAGAGAAGTAATTTTTGAACTAATGAATGTAAATTTTTATTGGCATGCATTTTACTGATAGTTCAATGATGTTAAATTTGTGGTGTTATAAAGATTCGTGGATTAGTTAGAATATATTTAAATAACAACTTTATAAACAGTTCATATCTAGCTAGAAATAAGTGTTCTAATTGCTAAAGCATGTAAATAGTGAATTTTAGTTCATATTTATTGTCGATTAAAGTTTTGGAAATTATTGGTGAATTCAACTTGGAGGATTTTACTTTGTTTTGTATTCTTTAACCTTAAACAGCAGTTGGGCAATAATGAATCAAGACTCTTAACTTAGATTTTAACGTATTGATTACAATTGGAATATTAGTATATTGTTAAAGAAAGAAGACGAATAAATAAACAAATAAGGATCATCATTGGATTCCATTTTGTATTATAAATTGATTAATAAATTGAATGTTAATTTATGATTTATTTTAATTAAATCCTCTTCAGAAAGCATCCACCTTAGGATTGCAAATACAATTAAGTCTTGGACTCGAGGTAAGTAGAATTTCATCTGCAACTACAATGCATGAAAATATTATTATTTGATATATATGTGATTATTATTTATTTATTTATTTATTATTTGTTATTATGTTATACTGTATGATTGTGTGATGTGATATACTTGTGATATTGTATTATGTTGCATTGAATATCTGGTACATGAGCACGAGCATATGCATGCATGTCATGTAGATATTGTTGAGGTTGCATGCATGAAATGGTTTTCAGAGAGAGAGAAAATGTTTTGTTTGGGATTGGTCACCACCAGCCCGTGTTGTGCTGTGTTGATATTTGTGCCTCGAGTGGGATGACTTCCATGTGGGATCAAAGGGAACAGGCAGGGGGCGTATCCCTTGGGGTCCAGGGAGGATGGTCCACTTCAACTGCACGTTTGAGGTGATGAGTGGCTGATGTGGGATGACTTTCATGTGGGATCAAAGGGAACAGGCAGGGGGCGTGTCCCTTGGGGTCCAGGAAGGATGAGCCACATGAGTGCACTAATCACAATTTGGCCAAGTGAATATTGATTATATTATGAGCTCATGACTCATGTTGGTGTCTGGTGAAGGGAGCCAAGTTCCTAAACGTTGAACATGCTTTTGAGATGGCATGAAATGATTTTATACACGAGCATTTCACGTTTGTGCTATAATGTGTCTTGCACGTGTTGTGACTGCCAGTGAACATGCATGGGCATGATTTCTGCTTACTGAACATTAGCTCAAGTAGTTCATGCATTTGTAGGTGAAAGTGATAACGTGTGGTGCATTGATGCATGGATGTTTAGAGCTCTAACAAGTTCTGAGAAGTGTATACATGGATGACGACCTGTGAGGAGGGCAAGGGCTTATTTTATTATATTTTGATGCTTAGATGTCATAGGTTTGAATTTAAATTTATCTATATATATGCAATAATTTCTTTATACTCTTTAGTAAATTATATATTTTTATAATCAATGATCACTTTAAATGCACCACATGTTAACCTAAATTTTTAACGTTAGCACTTTTTGATAGAAAAGTACATACTTATATTTTACAAAGAGACACCTCACCCGCATTTTTACATTACTTTGTATTTTACATTTATTTTATTGGGCCGGGTGTTACACACGCGTGTTCTCGAAAATTGATCTACGATCTGGATACCATCAACTTAAGGTTCGAAAGGAGGATATTCCAAAAACTGCATTTCGGACAAGCTATGGACACTATGAATTCATAGTAATGCCATTTGGGTTAACAAACGCACCGACAGTCTTTATGGATTTGATGAACCGAATATTACATCCATATTTGGATAATTTTGTCCTTGTGTTTATAGATGATATTCTTATATATTCCAAGAATGAGGACGAACACCAAGAGCATCTACGGATAGTGTTGAAAACACTACGAAAGGAAAAGTTATATGCCAAATTCAGTAAGTGTGAATTTTGGCTTAAAGAAGTAATGTTTCTTGGTCATATTGTGTCAGCACAAGGGATTAAGGTAGATCCTGCCAAGATTGAAGCAGTAAGCAACTGGAAATCACCTACCAGTGCATATGAGATAAGGAGCTTCTTAGGATTGGCTGGCTACTATAGGAGATTTATTGAGGGATTCTCTAAAATAGCAAGACCAATGACCCAAATGTTGAAAAAGAAAATCAAATATTTCATTTGGTCTGAAGAATGTGAAAAGAGTTTTCAGACACTCAAAGAAAAGTTAACCACAGCACCGGTACTAGCCATACCGGAAGGAAATGAGGGATTTGTCATCTTCACTGGTGCATCCTTACAAGGTTTGGGTTGTGTTCTCATGCAAAATGGGAAAGTCATTGCTTATGCATCTCGTCAACTAAGACCACATGAGTTGAATTACCCTACACATGACCTTGAGCTAGCAGTAGTAGTGCATGCTTTAAAAATTTGGAGGCACTATCTGTATGGTGTAAAGAGTGAAATTTACACAGATCATAAGAGTCTTAAGTATTTCTTTGAGCAAAAGGACTTGAACATGAGACAAAGAAGATGGTTAGAGTTGGTGAAGGATTATGATTGTACGATTCAATACCACCCCGGAAAGGCCAACGTAGTGGCAGATGCCCTCAGTCGAAAACCCAAGGCAGATTTGGGATGCTTCCTAACCCAACAAGAGAAACTCGTGCAAGAGTTTGAGAAACTAAGAATAGAGTTGGTGCGAAGCTCTACAAAAAGTTACATAGCTGCTTTAACAACTAAACCAGATTTAAGAGAAAGAATTGTAGAAGCACAGAAGAAAGATGGTTTCTTAGAGAAGATGTGCTTACAAGCAAGATCAGATGATCCTAAAGGTTTTGCTGAGGCAAATGATCACGCTCTTATGTTTGAAAGAAGAATTTGTGTGCCCCACAATCAATAGATAAAGAATGAGATAATGAGTCAAGCTCATGATACTCCTTACACAGCACATCCTGGGAGTACAAAAATGTATCGAGATCTGAAGATAAATTTCTAGTGGAGAAATATGAAAAGAGAAATAGCCTCATTCATGGAACGTTGTCTGTCATGTCAGCAAGTGAAAGCAATACACCAAAGACCATTAGGACGTTTACAACCATTAGAGATTCCTGAATGGAAGTGAGACCACATCAACATGGACTTTGTTGTTGGTTTACCAAAAACAGCCCGTGGAAACACCGCTATCTGGGTTGTTGTTGATCGATTAACCAAATCAGCGCATTTTCTTCCAATGTGAATGACCTTAGGACTGGACAAGTTAGCACAATTGTATGTCAAGGAGATTGTCAGATTACATGGGATACCTGTGTCTATCACATCTGATTGTCATACAAGGTTCACATCCCGATTCTGGAAAAGTTTGCAAAATGTTATGGGCACTAAATTGAATTTTAGCACAGCTTTCCATCCTCAGACTGATGGGCAGTCAGAAATAACCATACAAACACTTGAGGATATGCTTTGAGGAGTAGTAATAGATGGAGGAGGAAGCTGGGAGAATATTCTACCTTTAGTAGAATTTGCCTATAATAATAGTTACCAGACTTCAATAGGGATGGCACCATATGAAGCCCTGTACGGCCGAAAGTGTAGATCACCACTTTACTGGGATGAAGTGGGTGAGAGAAAGATATTGGGCCCAGAGATTGTTCAAACGACGGTGGAAATAATCGATAAAATAAGAAAAAGATTAGTTGAGGCCCAAGACAGACAAAAGACTTATGCAAACAAACATCGTACTGATTTACATTTTGATATTGGAGATAAAATATTCTTGAAAATATCTCCGACAAAGGGAGTTGTAAGATTTGGCAAAAGAAACAAATTTAGGCCAAGGTATATAGGACCCTTTGAAATTCTTGAGAGGATTGGAGAAGTTGCTTATAGATTGGCATTACCGCCAAGTCTAGAAGGAGTACATGACGTGTTTCATGTATCTATATTAAGAAAATACGTGTTTGATCCTAAACATGTAATTAAACATCATGAGGTAGTCGTAAGCGAAGATTTGACCTATGAAGAAAAACCAATAGCTATACTTGACCAGAAGGTGCATGTATTGAGAAATAAACAGATACAATTGGTAAAAATTTTGTGGAGCAACCATGGAAGTGAGGAAGCTACATGGGAGCTAAAAGATAAGATCCAGGAGCAATACCCTGACTTGCCATTTAGAGGTATGTCAAATTTCGGGGCGAAATTTATTTTAAGGGGGTAGAATGTAATATCCCGGAATGTTTTCATAACTATTATTTAGAAACCTAGATACCTATTCGGAAATAGTCGTATTAGGACCTAATGATAATCCTATTATATATATTATATTATTTTTGAACTCTATCTAAAAAAAATATATAATAATTAGAAAACTTGTCCAAAATTTCACCCTTGGTAATAGAAATATTAGAGTTAGTAGTTGAATCTAGAATTTAACTTTCGAATATTAAAATACCTTTTGAGTATTGTTATTTTGCAAGAGTTAGTTTGGTAATTATTACATATATATTTGTATTGTTAGGATTATTAAAAAAAAAGAAAATGATTAAAATATTTATTAAATTTTTTTCGATTTCCTCTTTAATTGAGAAGGCATGTGTTTATGCCAATTCATCAAATTTTGAATGACACTTGTCTAGGTTTTATTTTCTTTACTAATTAATTAAGCACCATATAAGCTTATCTCTTTCCCCTGCAAATTAACGTAAAAACAATACAAAACCTTTACCCCAAAC
The DNA here is from genome assembly GCA_026008535.1 of Perilla frutescens. Taxonomy (NCBI): domain Eukaryota; kingdom Viridiplantae; phylum Streptophyta; class Magnoliopsida; order Lamiales; family Lamiaceae; genus Perilla; species Perilla frutescens. The sequence goes on from BRKX01000018.1 coordinate 46,544,437, forward strand.
TCTTCATCCGGAAACCAGGTTTCATAGCAACTCACTCCTCTTGGTAAGCTAAGTTTGAATTTGATTTTCTGTATTTGCCTTATAAATTATACGCCCAAATAACTTCAGCAGAATTTCTCCAATTTTAACTAAATCAAAACCCATGAATTCATATTACTGTAATTCATCAACTCATTCTTCATAAAGCATCAATTCAACACCAAAATCAGAACCACCCTCAATTAGATTCCCCAAAACCAATTTCTAAAAATCATATTCCAAACAAATATCTCCTCACCAACACATACACACGGTTCCACAGTTCCAAAGAAATCAGGAATTGAATTATAAGATTTCTAATAGGCAAAAAGATATAAACAAAATAAGGAGAATAAATAGAATTAGAGGAAGAGAAACTGTCAGGTTGAGTCGAAACAGGGGAGGGCTTGTCGGCTGGGCTCGGGTTCCGGCGATGTTAGGATGAATTGTAGTTGAGGTCTACGTTTCACTAGACGATCGTTGACATTGTACCGAGCTTTGGAGGAATTTTAGTCGTGAAGAACAGGCGTCGTGTTGCTGCTGCGGTTGAACTCACGTCGAGCCATCTCATGGCTGGACTTGTTGGACCCGGTTGCAGCAGGTGCGGCTGCGGGTTCGGGGTCGGGTTTTCACGTCGTCGGTGGACAGCGGTGAGCTCGCCGGCGTCGGGAAAAGAAGAAGGGGGAAGAAGAATTAGGGATTTTGAGAGTGGAAATTGGGGATTTTCGATTTGTATTCTATTTTTCCTATCATGATTTTGCCAATAAGATGAAAATGAGTTGGGATTTAAGAATTTAGGCAAGATTTCATTTTGATGAATTTAGTGATTTTCCTCCATTTTCAATCGAGCAAGAGAGAGAGAAAGAGAGAGTGATGAGAGGGATGAGAGAAATGAGGAATGAAATTGAATTAAGAATTCTATTATCTAATCAGCTTGATGTCGTGATTTACCAAAGAAGAAAGGGAGGATTTAATTGCAAAATAAGTAAATTGCATAATGGTATCTTCATTAAGTTGTAGAAATTAGAAAAAGCCCCAGAAGGTATATGAACTTCACAATCATTCATAATTATTTAAAAATAAAATAAAATAATACATTTAGATCCTATAAACTTTTCATTAAATAATGTCTACTCCAGAATTCATAAATTGATTACATTAGGCCATAATTTTTAATTTTCAGATCTATTAAAACTACAATTAACCTAAATTAATTTAAATATTATTTTAGCACATAAAATTTTATCTAAATTTCATCTATGTAACCCATAGGTCATAAATTAATTATTTAGGAACATAAATCTTTTATTTTTAGTTATATTAAAATTAAAATTGACCCAAATTATTTAAAAATCAATTTAGCCACAGAATTTTATCTGAATTTTCTTTTTAACCCAGAATTCATAAATTAATTATTTAAGAACATTACTCTTTTAGATTTAGATATATTAAAATTATAATTGATATAAATGATTTATTCGAAATTAATTTTTGATATTAGGTGCAGTCCAATTAGGATCCTTGTCCACTCTATGATTCCCTGCTCTCAAATACTACGCGCTCACTATTATCAGGTGGGTTATATATCTTTCTCAAATTATATTTAGCCAATAAGCTCAATTATTTATCAACTCTGAAGCATGAATATCTGTATCAAAATGATTTCTCTCACTGTTCGCATTCGCTAGTATCCTATGAAAACATTGAGTGCTTAACTAGACTCGAGTTTGGATCGTTTAAGCTTTGGGACCGTATACACTATCCTTTATTAGACAGCTAGGCTGGAGGACGTGTATATAAGTTAAGGCACTGTAGGAAGGGACAGTTGAGACAGAGCGTGTAAGGTTAAAAGAAGCTTTGTATACATGGAATGCTTTTTAGTTTTGAAACATTTCCATTGTTATACTTGTGTGAATACGATATTCATATTTATAAAATGATTGTGAACTGTTTATCAAAATTTCCCACTGGGTACACTAGTACTCAACCCAAATCTTTTTAAATATTTTCAGGTTGAGAGGCAGGCTGGAAGATGATGGAGCTGAGGCAAGGGCTGTCTTTTTGTTGATATTTGCTTGCTCTTTTTGTTTTGTTTAGAGATTTTAGATACTCTAAAACAAAGAAGTAGTTGGAAATATTTTGCTTAAAGTTTAATAAAGATGCTCTACGCTTGTTCTGTTTACTCTCATATAGTTTGTCTTCAGTTGTTTGTTATTGAGATCTGCCTTTACAATTAATTGGCGGGATAAGTTCCCTTTGATGATTGATCATTGATTCAAGTTCCTTCTAAAACGCCTTAGAGCGTGGTTAAATTCCAGTTATAAAGGTTATGCTGCCCAAGTGTCTGGGGCACTAACCCTATTCTTATGATTATTTTTATGCCACAACTCCTTTTCTTTTTCCCCCAGTAGCGCACCGGTCCCTTGTCACTATTCTTCCGGGATCGGGGCGTTACAGTTATAATACGCCGTAAATAATATTATTGAAAAAAATAATATTAGATCTAATATAACTGTGGCATTAAAAACATTGCCACCGTTTCGTTTTGTTTGTTGTTTTAGAATTATAATCTAGAATTAATAATTAATTTTTTGGACTAATATAAATATATTCCTCCCTTTTATATTATATAAAATCCTATTCACATATATTTTTCCAAAAAGTTGAAAAAAATTTACTCTCTATATATTTTTAATGTTAAATGAGGGAGGGTGTCAAAATATATAAAACAAAACCATTCACCGTTAATTTGGATTAGCGAAGAAAAAAATCGCCACCAAGAACGCCGCTATAGTGCTTTCGTTAATATATATATGTTGGCGACAAATTTATTTCGCCGCTGAGTTAGTAACGAAATTAATCGCCGCTAACACATAGGCTAATCGCCGCTATAGTTGACTCTTGCAACCGCAAGCTTCTAATCTCACTAATAATATATGATTTGCTATTAATAGTAAATTTCAATTCAAATGAATGTACATGCAATATAAAAATATTAAAAGCTATATATATATGTGCGCGCGCGCGCACGCGCACCCACATCAAATTCAAGAATAGCATTAGATTTACTTAAAAAATCAGAATAACAACCATTTGCCACAAAATTAATATGATGTAATACAAATTAAAAAACAGACTAACAGAGCATATCATTAGATGATGACTACTACATTTAGAGCAAAAAATATACCTCCAGAGGTTATGGTGTGATATGATCAACAAACTAACAAAGCATCAGTGCAAAAGGTACCACGGTTATCATACCTCACAAGAAGTGAGGCATACCACTCAACAACAATAAAGAACTATTCAAAAACAAGCTTACACTCCTCGTTCAATGGAGACTCGGTGTAATCTTGCAACTATAAAAACCAAGAAAAAGCAAAAATGGGAAAGTCTAGCAGAGCTACTGAAATAAGATTGAGATGAGATTTCAAACATTCCCATATCATTGATTTAATTTATTCATTCTAGTGGTGAAATGAGATATATTACATTACAAGTTACAAATTACAGCTTGCAACAACAATGATTGTCTTGTTCATATATAAGTATATAACTAATATGTTTCTTTTGGAGTATACACACACTAGAAACTAAGGGGTGGAAGGGAACATGTATTTGTTTAACAAGATATAATTTTTTTTTCACAAATATTGAAATAATTAGTTGTATAACCTTCCTTTCTTAGAAACAATATTAATTCTCTTATCGCACAACATGCTCAAATTGGGAGCCAACAATCTTGTATATCGATCGAAATAGAAGAGTTGCTTAGAAGATTTTATCCCAAACTGGACATATTGAGAATAAATAAATGGCTACCTTATGTAGATATTTTTTGGCTTAGCTTAACTTAGCTGTCATATCCTTTTGCATTGTGTATAAATAGAAGTATCTTATAAATATAAAATGTGGATCTTCATCTTAACCGTTCGATCGCTGGAACAGTTGTGCGGTATGGATTTAAGTCAAAGTCTTTAAGTTAGTATTATCACTTCATTCACTTGTTATTTTCTTTTATTTGGTCGTTAGCCTTTGGTCCAAATATTCATGTTATTGGCCATTTCTGAAGCCCAGTTGTACGAAGGGTTAAATGAGTACGACAAAAATTATTTAAAAATTCTCACTACTTCTCTCATTTCTGTCAAAGTTCACATTTTGATCCAAGTTTATTATATCAAAATTGCTAGGAAAAAGAGAAACACTACAGGATTCTAAACTTTCTGCTCTTCAAATTCTGTAGATTTCTTGTTACAGGTGCGTCCACTTTTTAAAAGATGTTTGTTAAATAAATTAAAATGTAAATATACATATCTTATGCTCGTACTATGATTTCCTAAATTCTCTCTCAATTTTTTTGAGTCCTGTTTTGCTATTGACTTCATATCATCTCTCTCTAAAGTCAGAAAGAAATGGCTTATGCTGCGGTTGCTTCTCTCTCACAAACCATACATCTCATCCTCAATTATCACCAGGATTCTATTTCCCCTCAATTGAGAATTCTAATCGCATCTCTCCATCAAAACGTTATTTTCTTGCAATCGTTTCTTGAAAACTATCCAGATGAAGCCGACAACTGGGAAGAAAGAATGAGGGATGTAACAAACGAGGCGGAAGATATTATTGAGATTCTAATGTTGAATTCATTGCTGGATTCGACTGTTGGGTCATCAGAACCTAAGTCGAAAAAGAGCAAGTATGAATTCCGTTCCAATTTAAATGAGCTAGAAAGAGTAGCAGAGGATATCGAGTCAATAGTTAAAGGAGTGAAGGAGAGACACAGACAAACCGCGGGTGGTTTCGACGACGGCTTAACGGAAATAGTTGGTCGACTTTGTGGAGGATCATGTCCTCGGGAAATCATCACAATTGTTGGAAGGGGAGGTATGGGTAAGACCACTCTGGCAAGAAATGCTTACAATCATCCATTAATTGTGGAGCGTTTTGACATCCGTGTTTGGGTGACAGTATCACAGGGTGGAACTTTTTCATTCCTCCTCAACATGCTGAGAGCGGGAGGTCAAAGAAATGAATTATTCTCAGAGCATCTTAAGATTGAATTAATAGTGAAATCCCTAGATTCCAAGAAGTACCTTATTGTGTTAGATGATGTATGTAGTGAAAAGGATTGGAACATGTTGCAGCCTGCGTTTCCTGATAATGGGAATGGAAGCCGAATAATATTAACCACAAGGCTACCAGATGTGGTTGGCTCTTATTATCATCATATTCATGAGATGCGTTACATGAATGTGGATGAAAGTTGGGATATGCTTCGACAAATGATATTTAAAGGGGAACCCTGTCCTCCTAAATTGGAGCACATCGGAAAGATGATTGGGAGAAGCTGCAGAGGGCTACCACTTGCTATTGGGGTGGTTTCAGGAATTCTCACTGCTGATAGGACTCAAGCTCGGTGGGAGGATATTGCCGAAAACATGGAGACTGTCGTTGATGGCGAAGATGATGAGCATCCTCTTCAGATACTATCTCTTAGTTACACATACTTGCCTCATTATTTGAAACCCTGCCTCTTATATTTGGGGATTTTTCCACAAGTTCACGAGATACGAGTCTCCAAACTCATCAAACTATGGGTAGCTGAGGGTTTTCTGAATGAAAGTGAGTGTAAAAGCTCAGAAGAGAGAGGAGGAGAGTACTTGGAGGAGCTTGTCAAGAAAAGTCTTGTTTCTGTCATCAAGAGTAGGAAGTCTGATGGCAGAGTCAAGAGAGTGAGCATCCATGATCTCGTTCGGGATTTCTGCACAAGACAATCCAAACTCGACAATTTTTTCGTCTATTTTACCGAGTCCCCTGTAGTGGCAGGCGCCATGCAAGCTCAACGCCGTATAACTGTTGCTGATATTGATAATATTCTTGAAAATGTTTATGGCTCAACCATCCGCACTATAATATGTTTGGACGGCAATCATGGAGGTATTCCATGTTCGTTACAGTATTTTAGATTGCTCAGAATACTCGATTTGTCAGAGGCCGAAAGCATATTCTTTCCCAAGTGGAAAGAGTTCATTAACCAAATATTTGAGCAGTTTCATCTTCGCTACCTTGCCTTTACTGTTTATAAAAGTCGGCTCATTAATATTCCGAAAGCCATATCAAAGCTTCAGAATCTTCAAACCTTAATCATTCGAACAAGGCTGCAGCAACCTCGACCGCTTCAGTTGCCAGTGGAGATTTGGAGGATGCGGCAGTTAAGGCATGTCGTCGTGCATTCTTGTGTGTTACCCACTCAAGAAGAAGAAGAAGAAGAAATGTTTGCTCTAGAAAATCTGCAAACACTTGATGAAGCAGTAAATTTTGTTTGCTCGAGAGACAACCTGGAAATGATCCCTAACCTGAAAAAACTGTGTATCTTGTACACGAATTTCAGTCATCAAAAAGATTATCAGCTATACAATCTTATATATTTACAGAAACTTGAAGTTCTCGAGATACGGACGCAGGGAGGGTATGGCATCAGCAGCCCTGCATTTCCTCCGACATTGAAAAGGTTGAGTTTGAGCGGTCTGAAACTTCCATGGGAGGATATGAAAATTGCTGGGTTATTGCCTCATCTTCAAGAGCTTCAACTAAGAGACGAGGCTTGCGTTGGCAGCAAATGGGAAACAAGTGAAGGAGGATTCTCTCAGCTCAACTTTTTGCTGATTGATAATTCAGATTTGGAGCATTGGATTACTGCAACTACTCACTTCCCAGTACTCAACTGCCTAGTGCTTCTTGATTGTCGGAATCTGAGAGAGGTCCCAAATGATATCGGACGTATTCCGACACTTGAGTTAATTGAGGTGAATGAATGGAACGCCTCTCTACTCGCCTCGGCCAAATCTATACAAGAGGATCAACAAAGTTGGAGAAATCATTCCCTGCAAGTTCGTGCTGTACCAATTCCATTCAAAAGAAGACGATAATCCAGCATTTTTATGACACCAAACATTTGCATGACCTTCCTCTTTGCTTAATGTAGTGTACTGATATATTTTTTGATTTTTTGTAAGTTGCTACAGTAATTTTGGAATAGAGTTGTAATCTTGCCTTGTAAGAAATGGGGGGAAGTTTGTAGAAATGGGAGAAGTTTGGAAGAAATAAAGGGAGAAACGAGCTTTGCGCGCAATTCTAACTTGTTTCTTCATTCATATTTATCATGATACTAGCTGAGAAAGTGTGCATTGCACCCAATTTAATTAATATGCTTAAATTAATTATTAAAGTTTGAATAATTTTACTATACTATATTTGAATAATTTTACTATACTATAGTTTGAATATGCTTAAAAAATATATTTTATTATATATATATATATATACATCATTTTATAAATATAATAATATTGGAAAATTCTAGATTAATCAATAATCGGAAAAATGATATAAATATAAATGGTAACTATTCGAACACGAACTCGGAATTTATAGTCTTTTCATTTGTTTTTATTTTTTGTTCTTTTTCAGTTTCATTTTTTAATAACAATTCTCAACCTTTGATTGTTGACATATATATGTATTAATACAATTCAAATCTTCTATTCAACAATTTTTATTTTGACTTTACTGTCTAATAAAAACATAAACTTTTAATTAATGTAAATTCACAAAATCTTGCATAATCCATTTTAGAAAAATTCAGTATAAAGTTAATTAAAACTTACTAAAATAATTTATATAGTTAATGAGTTCAAAATATTAATAATTATATAATTTTTTTACTATCATGATAAAACACATTATATCACATCAATTGATATAGTTTATCTCATTTATCACTCTATGTTATCAATTAATTTGCATATGATATCACGTATTAAATTGATTGAACTATTTTAATTATTACACTTGTCAAAAAATATTAACTATTTTTTGTGTGTATTTTATCTGAACATACATTTAATACTATATTTTTTTATTGAAATATAAATGAGTACATCGAACAAATAAAACTAAAAATAACTTAACTAAATTAAAATGGTGTTGAATGTATAAATATTGTGTGTTTAAAGATAAAAAAATATATATTATTATAGCAACATGTGTTGCTATGATAAAGAAATGATAAAATCTCAAAAGTTTGGTTAATAGTTTGTTGTGGCAAATTTAATTTCATCTTTTTTGTGATTTAGTTTAATTTTATATACAATTATAAATTAGGACTTATACTTATTTTTACAATTTAATTTTAAATTTTCTAATTAATAATTAATTATTAGTGTTCATTATTCCATAATTAGAATATATAATTTTTAAAATTGTAATTTTTATCTATGGCAAAAACTTGCATGCAGTAGATGCATATAATCTTATATCAGACGGTCAATGCGTTGATCGAGTCAAACGTGGTTCAACACGCGTTGACCCGGTCAGCCCGCAAAAAAGAAAAATGATGAAATATGTGATACTTTTTAAGGATACAGATGATACTTTTTGAATTTTGAGTGATACTTTTTAGTGTTATGGTTGATACTGATTTTTTTTTCTGGCAAATACTTTTTAAGATACAGGTGATATTTTTAAGTTTTTGAATGATACTTTACGGTTGATATTGATTTTGAAAGATTTTTTTTTTTTTTTTCGAGTTGATAGGGTCAACGCGCATTTGATCGGTCAACACGTTGACCCGTCAACGCGTCTGATGGTGTACCTAGTGTACACAAGTGCTTCTCTTTATCTATTACTATTAGTTATAATTGATTATATTATAATAATTTTCATTTTTATTTCTTAAGTTTTTTCAGTCTTACATTTATCAACACCACCAATTTTGCATAGCTAAACATATGTTAAATTATATGAGATTTAGCTAAGAAAAAAACTTCGAGAGTGTCGCATCGTGAACAACTATTATAAAAAGAATGCACGGAGAATCAGAAAGGTACCTTTCAGTTTGTTTGGGATAGATATGATTCAAAAATCACAATATGAATTTGCATATTGAATCATGAATTAACTCGATGTAGAAGTAAACAATTGCAAGATGTGATAGAAATGTGAAAAAAAAAAAAAAAAAGTAGTCCAGCTTGTTTTAGTAAACCGTAGGAGGAGGTGAGTTGTAGTAGTAAGTTGCGGTGGAGATGGTGACGGAGGTGGAGGATGTGTAGTAATATGGCCGGGGTGGTGACTTGTATGCGTATTTTGGATGTTCTACATGCTTTGGTGGTGGAGGTGAGCTGTACTAGTATTTTTTTACCGGTGGAGGTGGCGATTTGTACGTATATTCGGGGTGTTCTACCTCCTTTGGAGGTGGTGGTGACTTGTAGTGGTATGGTGGCAGTGGAGGTGAGCTATAGTAGTACTTCTTCGGCGGTGGAGGTGGAGATTTGTGAGTATATTCAGGGTGCTCTACTGCCTTCGGAGGTGGTGGTGACTTATAGTAGTTTGTTGGCGGTGGAAGAGAGCTATAATAGTACTTCTTTTGCCGGTGGATGATGTGACCCGGGACCTATGGGACACCACACGAACGACTTATGCGGAAGCTTATAATCGAAACTACGTCGGATGCGTAAGGGAACAATACGACACGAACAATGAATTAAATTACAACTCAACTAAACGAACAATTTGGACTCGATAATAAACGAATACGACCTGAATTAGACTCGACGCCTAAGAACTCCAGATGATGACCAAAAACCCAAGCAAAACACAATACCAAGACGAGTAGAAAAGGAACGAACTCGAATAGAAGAGAAAGACTCGAATTAAAAACTAGAACTTACTAGAATACATATAGACGAACAAGGACTCGATGACGAACACGTTGAACACCCTTGAGAGGCTGGACTCACAGCGGTGGTGGCTGGAATGGCGGCGGACGTCGGTGGTGAAGGTGGTTTTGGCGGCGGTGAAAATTGGTAGAAGGATAAATCAGGATCGGCGAACCCGTGTTGTAGCAACTCGAACGCGCACGTCTAACTTCTCCGGATAGCAATTCTCCCAAGTACTCGTTGTACCCTGAAGAACTTTGAATAAGACAATTGAATTGCTAGAACAATAGAATTTGATAAATGGGTCGATCAACCAAAGGATCGGTGAGACAATTGAGAAATTAACTCTTTATTTCATGCAACGTCTGAAAATTAATGTTCACAACTGATCCTTTTATATAGATATAAGGGATGGACGAAAATCTAACTTAAAAATACTAAGAAATCGAAAATAAAAAGGTTTTCTAATCTAACAAGGATTCCTACCTTAATTAGAACTCTATCTAAGGTAAAAATCAAAAAAGGCCAAAAATAAAATAATAAAAATCTAAACTATGGATAAATAAAACCCAACACTTTGGGCCTTCAAACTTGGGCTCTAATAATTCAAACATGGGCTGAATTAATTAACTCCATGGGCTGCTCATCATGTTCGAATTTATTCATGTCTTGTTCTTCAAATCTTGATCTCCAATCTTTAATCTTGAACAACACAACAATCTTGGGGTTGCTCTCAACTCTTTCTTCATCTTCAAACTTCTTACATAAAAATGCTTGGAAATATCCTTGCAATTGTATGGCTCGAAGTCGTGCAATTGGATCTCGTAATTGCAGCTCCGGGTTTGGTTCTTCAAGGCTTTTCGTGGTCATATAATTCCCCTCCTCTTGAAAAGAATTCGTCCTTGAATTCAAATCTCCGGGATCAAATATGAACATGGAAGGAACATCAATTTTTCTTCGATCAAGCATACAAAACCTTGACATGGCGTCCATGAACAAATCTGGTAGAACAACAACATTTAATGGAACATCTTCATCAACCTGTAAAATAAAGGTATCACAAGAAAATGGTTGATAAATAATGTTAGAACTCGGCAACTTCTCTAAGCTCGCTGGTTCGAACTCCTTGTGATCTTCAACCATTGCTCCACTGATGTCAATCTCCTTTTTAGAACATGGTTGTATTTCCATTTCTTCTTCTTCACTTAAAGGTTGATCCGACTCTTCTAGATCAAGCTCTTCAACAACCTTCTCTTCTTCTCCAACATTCTCACAAGTAGCAACATCGATCAGTTCTTCAATATGTGCATCAACTGAAATTGTTACCTCGAAAGTAGAATCTTCTTTGATGGCAACGATCTCAGATGGTAACTCAACGTGGATCTCCTCTTGAATGTTGCTGGCTTGGTTTTGCACATCCATGACTAGTTGAACTGGTGATGCAGGCAGTGTTGGTGGTACATAGGTACGTAGAAACTCCTCGAATGACTCAGGTACGCTCCAACGAAATGGGGCTATTTGGCGCTGAGCTCTAGGTGACAATTCTACATTTGACTCTACTTGAACCACTTCATTTTGCCTCATCTCTAGACTCTCTAACCACTTCTCTATCTCAATGGCATATTGCACCATGTCTTTCAACTTGTCAAAGTGATACAATGCTACCTTTTCTCGGATTTCCCTTCGTAGACCAGCTAGAAATCTATCCATGGTATCTTCTGGATATTCTTCTATATCAGCTCATCTCATGGCTTCAAGCATTTTGTTGTAGTAGTCATTTACACTTCGATCTCTTTGTCTAAGCTTGTATAGCTTCTCCTCCAACTCCCATTGGTAGTGGTCTGGAATGAAGCGTTTCCGCATTAAATCTTTCAACTCACGCCATGTGTCAATAGGTGGAAGGTGATCTCGATGGCATCGCTTCTGCTGTAATTCCCACCATGTTGCTGCGTAGCCTTTAAACTCGAAAGAAACTAATTGCACCTTCTTTGGCTCGGGGAAGTAGTAGTACGCAAAGATTTTATCAACTCTGCGTTCCCAATCTAGGTACATATCTGGATCATGTAGACCCTCAAATGTTAAAAACATGGTACAGGCATATTTGAAGATTTACTGAAGAATTGTAATGTGCGGAAGTATGTATTGAGCGTTGAAAGAACTATTGTATTGAATAATTTCTATCTATTTTACACAAAAGGTTACACTGAGATATATAGACTATACAACGTATCACATATGGAAACAAATCAATCTAAAGATATGATCTAAAGATCTCCTTTGATCTTTTCCTTGATTCTCGACTTTTTCTGTTTCTAACACTCCCCCTCAAGCTGAATAGTAGGATCGCCAATGTTCAGTTTGTCAAGTATCATCGTAAAGTTTCTTGCACTGACCACTTTAGTAAGAATATCCGCTAACTGATCTTCTGATCGAACAAACGATAGCTCAACAATCCCAGCCTCAATTTTCTCTTTGATGAAGTGTCTATCTACTTCAACATGTTTTGTTCGATCATGCTGAACAGGGTTCTCGGAAATACTGATTGCGGCTTTATTATCACAGAAGAGCTGACATACTCGAGACGAAAGGAGATCCATTTCCTTGAGCAGTTTCCTCAACCACAAGATTTCTGTCAACCCGCTTTTGATCCCTCTGAACTCTGCTTCTGCACTTGAGAGAGATACCACCTTTTGTTTCTTACTCCTCCAAGTGACGAGATTACCACCGACAAAGGTAAAGTATCCTCCTGTTGATCGTCTGTCCACATGATTGCCTGCCCAATCAGCATCAGTATACCCATGTATATCAAAGTTCCCATGTTTCGCAAATAGCAAACCATGGCCATAAGTCCCTTTCAGATATTGAACGATTCTTAGAGCTGCATCAATATGATCAACTTGAGGTCTGTGCATAAACTGACTCACTACACCAACAGCATACGCGATATCTGGTCTTGTATGGGAGAGGTAGATTAATTTACCAACTAGGCGTTGATACCTGTCTCTGTCAGTGAATTCGGCTCCTTCTTCAACTTGTAGTTTGTGATTCACGACAATCGGTGTATCAGCTGGTTTGCAATCCACCATCCCTGTCTCTGCAAGAAGATCTAAGGTGTACTTCTTTTGGTAAATGAAGATGCCTCTTTCTGATCGAAGCACTTCAATCCCGAGGAAGTACTTCAGCTTCCCTGAGTCTTTCATTTCGAACTCTGTGAACAAAGCCCGTCTTAGGTTTTCCATCTCCTCTACATCGCTGCCGGTAATGATCATGTCATCAACATAAATAATCAGGCATGTGATAAGACCCTTCTGTTTCTTCAAAAAAAGAGTATGATCTGAATTACTTTGTTGATACCCATAACTCCTCATAGCAGTGGTGAATCGGCCAAACCAAGCTCTTGGAGACTGTTTTAAACCATATAATGTTTTCCTCAACTTGCAGACTTCTCTTCTTCCGAATTGTTCTTCAAAACCCGGTGGTCTTTCCATATAGACCTCTTTACTTAGTTCTCCATGCAGGAAGGCATTGGTGACATCAAACTGGTGGAGCGGCCAATCTTGATTTGCTGCAATTGAGAGTAAGACACGAACTGTGTCCATTTTTGCAACTAGAGAGAATGTCTCAGAATAGTCCACTCCATAGGTTTGAGTATATCCTTTTGCGACGAGGCGTGCCTTGTATCTGTCTATCCTTCCATCAGGTTTTCATTTTATAGTGAACACCCATCTGCATCCAACCGGGTGTTTGCCTTTAAGAAGTTGGCATTTGTCCCAAGTATTGTTTCTAGCCAATGCTTGCATCTCTGTATCCATAGCATCCTTCCAATGTTTGGATTGAAGAGCTTCCTCTACTGATTTTGGAATTTCCACTTCTTCATACATGGCTGCCTCAAAAGCCAAGGCCATTTCTATCAAGTTTCTCTGAGCTGTACTAGCCACCGGATGTTTAGATACTCGTGGCTTGTACTCCGGAGAGTACTTCTTCGGTGGCACACCTCTATTGATTCTGGGTGGCAACACACGCCGTTGAGGCTCTTCCTGATGTTCAAATTGATTCTGATCCTCCCCCTGAACCTGTTCCTGCTCATCTTGTACATCACTCAACTCATTGTTAGTCTCATGACTATCTTCCTCAATATCACCAATATCACCAATATCAGAAGAAATACCAGTAGAAATATCAGGAGAGACGTGTACCTCAGGAGTATTCTTAGCAGGAGACAATTGGACAGGTGACACAAGAGCTTCGAGTTGTACTGTGGTGGGTGATGGTGTCTCGGCGGTGATGCGCGCAAGCTCTTGTGGGACCTCAGCATTCGACACCCCTGCTGGAGATAAAACCGGTTGACACAACCAACTCAAGGAATCTCGTACAGTCTCCCCCTGATTCTGGAGTTGGGATGAATAATAAAACTCGGACTCAACAAATTAACAGTTAAGAGTTGTATAGAGACGGTGAGTAGGGGGATGATAGCATCGATATCCTTTTTGGTGTGGTGCATACCCCACAAACACACATTTTAGAGCACAGGGGTCGAGTTTACTGCGAGATGCTTTGGGAATGTGAACAAACACAGTGGAGCCAAAGATACGAGGAGGTAGGGTGAGGGACACAGGAACACTGGTGTGGGTAGCGAGGCTTTGGAGAGGAGTATGATGATTGAGGATTTTGGTAGGGAGACGGTTGAGGAGATAAGCTGAGGTAGCTACTGCTTCGGGCCAAAAATGTTGGGGCATGTGGGACTCGATCATGAGAGCTCGGGTCATTTCAAGTAGGACTCGGTTTTTTCATTCTGCAACACCGTTCTGTTGGGGGGTGTTTGGACAGGTGGTTTGATGGATAATACCATGGTGGTGAAAAAATTTCTGAAGATCTGTGTTGAGGTATTCGCCACCGTTATCAGACCGGAGGATTTGGATTTTTTTGTGGTATTGAGTATGCACCATATGATAAAAATTAATAAAGCGAGCAGTAACATCAGATTTGTTTTTCAAAACATAAAGCCAAGTCATACGCGTGCAATCATCAATAAACAGAACAAAGTACCGAAAAATAGAATTGGTAGAATCCGGGGCTGGACCCCACACATCAGAATGTATCAATGAAAAAACAGTATTAATCCTAGTGTTGGTAGGACGAAAAGTAGTACGATGACTTTTAGCCAAAATACACGTTTCACAAGACAAACTAGGATTACTCGAAAATAACGACGGAAATAAGTGTTTGAGATATCTGACAGATGGATGTCCTAACCGGTGATGCCATAGCCAAAGTTGTCGATTTGATGTCCCGTGAGCAAGCCTAGCAACACCAGTGTTCCTGTGTCCCTCACCCTACCTCCTCGTATCTTTGGCTCCACTGTGTTTGTTCACATTCCCAAAGCATCTCGCATTAAACTCGACCCCTGTGCTCTAAAATGTGTGTTTGTGGGGTATGCACCACACCAAAAAGGATATCGATGCTATCATCCCCCTACTCGCCGTCTCTATACAACTCTTGACTGTCAATTTGTTGAGTCCGAGTTTTATTATTCATCCCAACTCCAGAATCAGAGGGAGACTGTACGAGATTCCTTTAGTTGGTTGTGTCAACCGGTTTTATCTCCAGCAGGGGTGTCGAATGCTGAGGTCCCACAAGAGCTTGCGCGCATCACCACCGAGACACCATCACCCACCACAGTACAACTCGAAGCTCCTGTATCACCTGTCCAATTGTCTCCTGCTGAGAATACTCCTGAGGTACACGTCTCTCCTGATATTTCTACTGGTATTTCTTCTGATATTGGTGATATTGAGGAAGATAGTCATGAGACTAACAATGAGTTGAGTGATGTACAAGATGAGCAGGAACAGGTTCAGGGGGAGGATCAGAATCAATTTGAACATCAGGAAGAGCCTCAACGGCGTGTGTTGCCACCCAGAATCAATAGAGGTGTAGAACATCGGCATCTCTGAATCGATTTAGGCGGGCTCAGACTGGATCCATCTAGCTTGATGATGTGGTTTTACTGTATAGATGGTGTAGGTAAACCTGCTGATTGGTGTATGTGGACCATGGGTGTACGGGTGTATGGGTGTATGGGTGTACGGACTATATGGTGTATAAGGTGCATTGGGTGTAGGTGTGTGTGGACTAAATTTTTTGAATCCAATAAGGTGTAGGAATCGAGATTTTGGGGTGGATAAGTATGGAAGATCTTGATTAGATATGGATGAGGATGGAAGAAATCTAAACAAGATAGGAAATCTAGTAGATAAGGTAGAATACTTTTGGATAAGTTTGACCAAGTGTGAACACAATCTAACAAATCCTAAAATATCTATCTAAGATGGATTCAAGCCTATCTAGACTAGGAAACAACAAGTAAATCAAAATAAAACAAGAAATAAAATCAGATTTTCGTTTTTTTTTTGACGATTTTTTTTTGTGCTGTAGGGATTCGATCCCTATGCTCTTTTCTTCTTCTTTTTTTTCTTTTTCAATGAACAATGCAAGTGTTACAACTCGAAATACTCAAAAATAATAAAACGAACAAAATTGACGTATTGAACCACGAACGATAGAAACCGACGTGGCTCTTGATACCAATTTATGATGTGACCCGGGACCTATGGAACACGACACGAACGACTTATGCGGAAGCTTATAATCGAAACTACGTCGGATGCGTAAGAGAACAATACGACACGAACAATGAATTAAATTACAATTCAACTAAACGAACAATTTGGACTCGATAATAAACGAATACGACCTGAATTAGACTCGATGCCTAAGAACTCTAGATGATGACCAAAAACCCAAGCAAAACACAATATCAAGACGAGTAGAAAAGGAACGAACTCGAATAGAAGAGAAAGACTCGAATTAAAAACTAGAACTTACTAGAATACGTATAGACGAACAAGGACTCGATGACGAAGACGTTGAACACCCTTGAGAGGCTGGACTCCCAGCGGTGGTGACTGGAATGGCGGCGGACGTCGGTGGTGAAGGGGGTTTTGGCGGCGGTGAAAATTGGTAGAAGGATAAATCAGGATCGGTGAACCCGTGTTGTAGCAACTCGAACGCGCACGTCTAACCTCTCCGGATAGCAATTCTCCCAAGTACTCGTTGTACCCTGAAGAACTTTGAATAAGACTATTGAATTGCTAGAACAATAGAATTTGATAAATGGGTCGATCAACCAAAGGATCGGTGAGACAATTGAGAAATTAACTCTTTATTTCATGCAACGTTTGAAAATTAATGTTCACAACTGATCCCTTTATATAGATATAAGGGATGGACGAAAATCTAACTTAAAAATACTAAGAAATCGAAAATAAAAAGGTTTTCTAATCTAACAAGGATTCCTACCTTAATTAGAACTCTATTTAAGGTAAAAATAAAAACGCCAAAAATAAAATAATAAAAATCTAAACTATGGATAAATAAAACCCAACACTTTGGGCCTTCAAACTTGGGCTCTAATAATTCAAACATAGGCTGAGTTAATTAACTCCATGGGCTGCTCATCATGTTCGAATTTATTCATGTCTTGTTCTTCAAATCTTGATCTCCAATCTTTAATCTTGAACAACACAACAATCTTGGGGTTGCTCTCAACTCCTTCTTCATCTTCAAACTTCTTACATAAAAATGCTTGGAAATATCCTTGCAATTGTATGGCTCGAAGTCGTGCAATTAGATCTCGTAATTGCAGCTCCGGGTTTGGTTCTTCAAGGCTTTTCGTGGTCATATAAGTGGAGGTGAAGATTTATAGGTATATTCGGGGTGTTCTACCTCCTTTGCAGGTGGTGGTGACTTGTACTAGTATGATGGTGGTGGAGGAGAGCTGTAGTAGTACTTCTTTGCAGGTGGAGGTGGGGATTTGTAGGTATATTCGGTGTGTTCTACCTCCTTTGGAGGTGGTGGTGACTTGTACTGGTATCATGGCGGAGGAGGAGAGTTATAATAGTACTTCTTCGCCGGTGAAGGTGAGAATTTGTAGGTATATTCGGGGTGCTCTACCTCCTTTGGAGGTGGTGGAGACTTGTAGTGGTATGGTGGTGGTGGAGATGAGCTATAGTAGTACTTCTTTGCTAGTGGAGGTGGAGATTTGTAGGTACATTTGGGGTGTTCTATCTCCTTTAGAGGTGGTGGTGACTTGTAGTGATATGGTGGCGGTGGAGGAGAGTTATAATAGTACTTCTTTACCGGTTTACCGGTGGAGGTGGAGATTTGTAGGTGTATTCGGGGTGCTCTATCTCCTTTGGAGGTGGTGGTGACTTGCACAGGTATGGTGAGGGTGGAGGTGAGCTATAGTAGTACTTCTTTGTGGGTGGAGGTGGAGATTTATAGGTATATTCGGGGTGTTTTACCTCCTTAGGAGGTGGTGGTGACTTGTATTGATATGATGGCGGTGGATGAGAGCTGTAGTGGTACTTCTTTGCAGGTGGAGGTGGGGATTTGTAGGTATATTTAGTGTGTTCTACCTCCTTTGAGGTCGTGGTGACTTGCTTTGATATGGTGGCGGTGGCGGTGACCCATAGTAGTACTTTTTTGCCGGTGAAGGTGGAGATTTATAGGTATATTCGGGATGCTCTATCTCCTTTGAAGGTGGTGGTGATGCATAGTGGTATGGTGGCGGAGGAGAGCTATAGTCGTATTTCTTTACCGGTGGAGGTGGGGATTTGTAAATATGTTATGGATGCTCTACATACTCTTTAGGAGGCAGAGGCGATGAGGAGTAGTAGTAGTAGTAGTAGTAGTAGTAGTAGTAGTAGTAATAATAATAATAATAATAATAATAATAATAATAATAATAATAATAATAATAATAATAATAATAATATAATTTGCAATAGTTTATTATTTTTTTATTTCAATTTCATCATTTAAAATAAATAAATGATTATATTTTTTATACTTATCATATATTCAAAGAAATCAAACATTCTTTGATCGCGGTTAATTATACATTTCTATTAATAAAATTGTATGGTTTGAAATATTTCAATTGGATCTTTGTAATATTGATTCTCATTTAGTTCCAAAAATTAATTCATTTTCTATTTGTTTGTCGTAATTACACAAAATTGATCTTCTTATCTAATTAATTAATGCATGTGCATATCATTTTATTAATTTTTAAAATTGAAAGCAACATGTAGAATTCAAAAATAATCATATTATTACGAATCTAAAAAATATTGTTAGAACAAATTGTATGTATTAATTTTGCATAGTTTCAGAACAAATTGTCAGAAATATTGTTAATTAATTGGGGGTTGAAGTTATAATTTTTTTAGCCTATTATTTGCACCCCTGAGTAGTTATTGTAGTATATTACTCATTTCGTTCCATTTTTATTTGGTTAATTCGAATTTAGCAAAATTAAAAATAAAAGAAAAGGAAAAAAAGAAAAAGAAAACAACATGCACATAATTAAAAGAGAAAAATAAAGAAAGAAAAGTCGTATTTCATCATTGAAATCAAAGTGATCAACGATGCCACATTTGTGAGCCACATGCTTTTGGTCAAAGTCAATGTAAATATTTATACTGCAAAAATAAAAAACATATATGTAATAGTAATATAGTTCATCATAATTCCATTTCAGATCAGATCAGCCACCTCCTCCGGCCTTCTAATTAATCCACCATTTTAATAAAGGTACGTGTGTGTGTAACTAGAAGGTTACCCAAAAACCAAAAAAGAAAAAGAAAAGAAAATAAAAGACTAACTCGAATTTTCATTAATAAATATTATTAAAATAATGAATTGAAATCGCTAAGTACACAAAAGTAGACATGAAAATGTAGGCCATCTAAAAAGACATTATTACACTCACATTTTAATATAACTTAAATTGGAGCAAATCTTCTTCTTTTAAAAATCTATATTGTATCTAGGGTTGGAAAAATGATAATTTTTTTAGCCTATTATTTGTACCCCTAAGTAATTGTTGAAATATATTTCTCCCTCAAAGCACATCATGTACCGGTGGTGGGGTTTCTGAGTTTTGTAAGAAAGATTGGGAGACAACGGTGCATGCTCGTATTTTTTATGATGTTGTTAAGACTGTGTGAAAGTGGAGTAAGTTTTGGGCGATTGTGAAAAGATGGAGGAGGGGAAGTTTGCTACAAATGGGGAGGGAAGTTTCACAGAAGTGCACTAAGGAGGATTACGAGGTCTAGAGAGTAACTTCGTATTTAATATATATGGTCCCATTTGTGCTGTCAGATGGGTATTGAGTCTATTGACTTCTCAAAAGCGTATGTGGAAACAAAGAAGGGAAGCTTCGTGCAGCTCTCGAACGCAGGATATTGTATATTCGAGTTCCCTTTTTGACGCTGAAATCGATTCAGTGCTTTTATGGTGTGGGTTTATGCATGCACGAAGAGTTTGATCCTTTCGTGGTTTACTTAGACTCTCTTATAATTATTCGTATTCTATCCGGCAAGGATAATGAGAACTCGTATATGGAGAATGAGATGCCGCCTTTGGCGAAGGTAATCAAAACTGGAGTTATTTTCGATTTCTGCAATATGTATAGGGAGACAAATGCTGTACCTCACACACTCGCTCGTTTTGGGGCAGGTTGTGGTGGAATGATTACTTGGAACTCAAAGTTTCCTCACTGGTTGAGGGAGTTGATCGAATAAAATTTTGAGATTTTATTTAACTCATTTAATGTATTTACACAAGGGTGCATTAAGTAATTTAATTAATTAATTTATTTGTGTGCATTCATCCAAAATGATATTTAATTAGAAATGGAGGGAGTATATAATTTTCAATTCACTCAAAACTATTAGATTTTATTTGGTTAGTTCGAATATAGCAAAATTAAAACGAAAGAAAAGAAAAGAAAAAAGAGAGAAAAAGGCAGGCACATAATTAAAAGAGAAAAATAAAGGAATAAAAATAGTATGTAATTAATGAAATCAATAATTGATCAACTACGTCCCCACATTTGTCAGTCAGCCATCCGCGTTTACTTAAAGTCAATGTCAATTATTTATCTACTCCAAAACAAAAAAAAAAAAAAGCAAGAAAACTGAGAGCAGAAGGAAGAACACCATATGTAATAGTAATATAGTTCGTCAGAATTCCATTTCAGATCAGATCCTCAGCCACTCTCCAGCCATCTAAGCTATACAATTTTAAATTTTTAATAAAGGTATGTGTTTGTGTGTGTGTGAAGTTTAGTTTGCATAAATATAAATCAACAATATTCATTTATTATTTAATTCATTATTTGTGTTAAAGCTCAGCAGTAATGTTTGATTATTTTAATATTGCAACTAATTTCCCTATTATAATCCATCGATCATCTGCATATCTATCACATCGATCATCTGCATTTCATGTACTAAATAATTAATTTTTATAGATAATTGACCTCCAATAATTAGAGGATGTTTGTGATATCTTAATGAGTGATGGTCTAGATCTATAGTTAGTAAAAGATATAGTCGCTTTGCCTCCTGCTGGTATGTAGTATGTGTGAGAAAAGGATAACAATAGTGTTATATTTGTATATATATAGTGGCTTTGCCTCCTGCTGCTATGTAGTATGTGTAAGAAAAGGATAACAATAGTGTTATATTTGTATATATATAGATTTGTGTGCATATATATACATATGTATATATATGGAGTGTTTTTTCCAAAACGCATATTTTTTTTTGAGACAATAAAGACCTTTTTTGTTTTAATTTGTTGCATTCAATTCTTGGCAGAAACTAAATTTTTCTGTTTGTCAGCTCGATTTGATTATATATATGATATTTACGTCTCTCTTTCTTTTAATTTCTACTTGTGATCATATCGTATCTAGTCGGCTCCTATATGTATATCGAGTTGGCAACATGAATATCTGTAAGATCGATCGGATTCTTGGTAAGAATATATGTCGACTTGTTTTCGTTGCTTACTTGAATAAATTTGGTAAGAATATATTTTGACTTATTTTAATTTCTTGGCTTAATTGAATAAATTTTAATTAATACTACTGTTTGGCCGGGCTTGTGAATTTTTAATCAGGCGTTGAAAAGGTTAGTCCTTCCTCGCACTTGTACGATATATAATTTGTAGCTGTTAATGTCACGACCCCAAATTAATATCTGATTAATATGAAGTGTGACTGGCACGACTCGATCCCAATGAAGGATGGATCAAGGCGCGAACCAGAAATAATTAAATAAAGGAATAAACTACCATATTCCAGGAACGATAATTTACTGTGAACTCTAATTCATAAGTGAGTTTCAATTCACAAAATATAACTGAAGAAATAAATACCTCAGAGTAGCAAAAAGGTATCATCGAGTTCAAGACATACTGAAGACTTGACTCGGTTATACTAAAGTAGCGGAAGCAAAATAACATGACAAAATACAGGAAATATTCTGAGTCCTGTACAAAACAATTTTCTTTTCCAGCACTTCACCCTGCACCATCAATCCTCAACCTGCACATTTAAAAACAAACATGCAGGGCTGAGTACAAGTATACTCAGTGAACACATTGCCAAAATATCATAATATATCTGATATTATGAACGTTTATAAAAACTGGCTTTATTATCATGCATCTGAGTAAACACATAGGGGTTTTATCTGAAAAGGCCCTATGTTTTACTAAATCATTTCCTTGTCATTGCGCGCCTTTCTGTTGTATGATCATCCATATCCCAACTGGTGTGCCAAGGAATAGCTCCGCTCAGCCTTTTCTTCACACATCGAGGAATAGCTCCGCTCAGCCTTTTCCACGAACGTTTAGAACCGTCGATGTCTTAGTCAAGAATAGCTCCGCTCAGCCTTTCTCTCTTTCTAATATCACCGACCCAAGTGTACACTAACCTCGGTTAACACGCTAAGTTAGCACGAGGCCCGATCGATTTAACAGTTAGAAAGCCCCTTGCGAGCTAACTAAATACGGATAAGGATATCATACAAAACAAATATTTTATGCATGACAATCATCTATTTGCATCAGAATAATTAACTGTGGGTGAGTAAAAACTCAAATCAATATTTGGACTAAGAGTCCATTGAAAAGAAAGCCCACCTTTCACCGACGTTTCAAAATGGCAGCTGCTAGTTCTTCACAGGTCTTATCCCTTGCGAATCTGCTAGCCTTCAATATATAAAGATGTACTTAGCATGTTGATCCAAATCCGATAGGACTCAACACGAAACAAAGGCCTATTAGGGTCTAGTATCCGTTCTAAATTTTATCTTAGCTTAAGGGTTATTCTCAACCCTAGCTATTAAACATATTAAGGCATACATCATCATCATTTAAGGTATCAACAATACCTTAACATTATCGCAATTAGATTCTAGCAACAAAATCAACAATAAGCCCATAGACTAAACGTGGTTCCGCACAACGTCTATCTTTGCAAAATTGTCTGATCTGACTCACTAAGGTGTAGGGATTGTACCATACACCAACGGAAAGCCACGGAAGTCTAGTTTACGGCTAAATTTACGGTGACTCAAGATGATAAATAACGAAAAAGTTATGATCATTTTACTAAAAGGTGGCAGAATTGCCCGAATTTCCGAAAATAAACTCGTGACCCGACTTTGAAGATTTTTCACGTTCGATTCAGGAAGAGTTACGGACTGGGCTATATACCATTAGAAAGCCACGGAAATCTAGAATTTTTACAAATTTACAGTGGCTTAATATGATGACAAATGAAATGGATATACCCGTTTTACCAAAAGGTAGCGAATCTGTCCCGAATTTCCGAAACAGAAAATATGACCTAACTTCGCCGATTTTTCATAATTTACACAGAACGAATTAGGGAATGAAACCTATACCACTGGAAAGCCAATTAAGTTTAGTTTTTGGCAAAATTTACGGTGTCTCAAACGGATGTAAAACGAGGGAGTTATGCTCGTTTTACCGAAGGGTGGCAAGTCTGCCGAAAACGAAGTGCGCGGTCGCGCGACTTGCGCTCGTCCCCGCGGTCGCGCGGGACTGAGGCCGAAAGTCGTGGGAACGACGATGGCCGCCATGGAAGCTCTATCTCAAGCTTTCAATCTCAACAAAACACATCTAAAAACTCATTTCTAAATCATTTAACATGCTTTGAAACACCAAACCTCAACCCAACATGTTTAAACATTAATCAACATGTTATCTCAAAATCTTGCAACACAATATATACACATTTCTCATGAAAATCTGGAACATAAATCATGCAACAATATAACTACAAGTTTATTTTCGAAATACCTCTTCAAAACAAAGATGGAGAAAGGTTGGAAGAAACTTGAAGGAGAAGAAGTTGCTGCTGGGTGCTGCCTCCTTCCTCTCTCTCTCGACAGTTTTCTTCTTCTTTTTTTTTTTAGAATGGAAGGTGATGAAGATGGAGTTGCTGCTGCTACCTTTCCTCTATCTCTCGTAAATTTTGAGTAGGAAATGAAATGAAGAAGAATGGAACGAAGAAGAAGAAATGGAGACGATGAAGAAGATGGTGGAGGAGAAGAAGTGGAGAAGATGAAGGTGGTGAAGGAGATGAATGCCAATCTTTCTCTCTCTTCGACAACATATACAAAACCATGCAAAAATATATCTTTTTTTTATATGGATAAGAAGAAAAAGAGACAAAGGCACGTGTGAGACATGGCTTAACCCATGCTTAGTTGACTTTAATTACTTCTTACAACAAGTATATATATCCACAACCAATTCCCTCAATCCTCTCTCGGCAAAATACATATACAAAGCAACAGATATCTATTTCTACTATTGAGGACATATGAAAGGAAAAAAAAATCGTGGGTGGCATGGTTTACACAAGATTTGTTGACTAAAAAAAAATACTCGGTTGTTCGATTATCGTGATATTTTCCGTCTCCGGAAAAATTCCAAACTAAACCGATATTGTTAAAATAATTTACTTATTTTAAAACAATAATTTATCAAAAATTATTGGATTTTAAAATACCACTTTAAAACACTGATATTAATTTCTCGACAATTTAAAACATCCGAAACCTAGAGAATATCTGATTCTCTTGACTTGAGCATCTCGTTTAAATTATCTGAATTTAAACAATTGCTTGACTGGAGAATATCTGAGTCTCCCAGTCCTGAAATTAATTATCGGAATATCTGATTCACGATAATCACGCACCGTAAATAAAATAGGAATCGAATTTATCTGAAATTACGATTCCGGCTTTCCATACAGAAAAGGAGATAAACCCTAACTGAAATATTTAATCCACCTACGGAATTTTAATTGACCTTGAATTCCATGGAACTTAACGGATACTTCCGACCCTAATCTGACTGAAAATTACTATACTAAATAGTAATTGCAACAATTTACTGCAGTTAAGCAGTAATTAATTTACGGGGTATTACAGTTAATTAGTTATTGTAATTAAATAATTAGCTCAAATTAGTGGAGTTTAGTATATATGGTTAATTATGCTAAACACTTAGAAACACAAGACTCACTTTTGTCCCCTGTTTGTTTTGGAATACATTCCACATTCCACCTCTGGGTCGACATTATGCAGAAAACTATTAAATAATAATGGTTGGGCTAAATAGTTCTTTATCCAACTTCAATTTTAGTGAAGAACGTTTTGTTTTTATTTACTGTATGATAAAAGCAGATTTCATAAACAACTTAAATTTTCATATCTTATGATGATATATTGTTAGCAATGAAATTGTTAAGTACTAGCTTTGATGAATTCACTAAATCACATATTAATATACAGCCAAACTTCTCTAACCCTTCCTTGATTGATGTTAGCACCAGCATTAGGGAGAGAGAGAAATGGCAGAATATATTGTTGGAGCAATTCTTAAACCAGTTGTAGAACCTGTAGTGAAACCGGCTGGTGCAAAAATCAGGCGTCAATTCAATTATCTCTGTTGCTTCAGTTCCAACATCACTACTCTCAGAGATGAGGCCCGAGCACTCGATGATGCAACAAAAGGATTACAGGGGAGAGTTGATAGTGAAAGAGATAATGTACAAGTTATTGTCCCTGAAGTTGACACTTGGTTAACAGATTCTAAGGAGATCATCGACGAAATGAATATAATTTCGAATGAAGCTACAAACGTAGGAAGTGGTTGTTTCAAGCTTAGAGATCGTTTTTCTCTTAGCAAGAGAGCTAAGAAAACAACTGATCGTATGAAAGAGCTACGAGGCGAGTGCAAGTTTCATGTTATATCCCACCCACGACCTCCAGCGGCAGCCGAAGCAGTTCCGTTAGGAACAACATATGAATTCCAGTCGAGAAAACAAATTGAACAAGACATCATGACAAGTTTGAGAGATGGGGATGTGAATATGATAGGCATATGTGGGATGGGAGGTCTAGGAAAGACTACCATGGCCAAAATAATCATGAACAAGGTATTGAAGGAGCATGTATTTGAAGAAGTTGTGATGGCAGTGGTCAGCCAACCAGTAGACAAGTGGAAAATTCAGGTTGAGATTGGTGGACCATTGGGTTTGAAGAATCTCCAAGATGAAGCTTCGATGGCTAATAGAGTACAAACATTACATGCAAGACTAACTGAAGCCACGAAGAGAATTCTCCTAGTGTTGGATGATGTTTGGGAAAGACTCGTGGTAGGAGAATTAGGAATCCCTCGTAGTTCCAAAGGGTGCACAATTCTTCTAACATCCCGAAATAGTGATGTTTTGAGTGCGATGGATGTTGAAAAGGTTTTTGGAATGGAAGTCTTATCTGAAGAAGATGCATGGCTTCTCTTTAGAGGGAGAGCCGGCACATGTGTGGATGATGTTGTATTGAATTCTATAGTGAAAGAAGTAGTGAAAGAGTGCAGAGGATTGCCGATTGCCCTGACAACTGTTGGTGTTGCGCTGAAAAATGAGAAGAATGTGGCAATTTGGAAAGATGCACTACGTCAATTGACACAATCCGATCCAGATATCCCACAAGTTATTGCAGAAGTTTATAATCCCTTGAAGCTGAGCTACGATGCCTTGGGCTCTAAGCATGCCAAAATTCATATTCTTGCTTTGTTGTTTGTTCGATGAAGATGCTAATATTCCTGTAGAGAAGTTGACTTATTTCTGTATAGGGTTAGGTGTATTTGAAGGAGGCATGGAAGAAGCAAGGAATAGGATGTGCGCATTGACTAAGATGCTTAAAAGTCGGTCTTTGCTGTTAGATGGTTTTAATGAAGATCATGTCAGAATGCATGATGTAGTTCGTGATGTTTGCATATTCATTGCTAAAGAGGAACGATATATTGGCCATAATGATTGCACTTGGCTTTCCTCTTCTTTTCAGCAAGACGGGGGAAGAACTAAGCTTCCTACAAACTTGCGTCTTCTCTTCTTGACTCGTAATTCAGAAGAGGGAGAAGAAATCAAATTCGACAAATCCTTGGTTGAAGGGATTAAAGATCTCAACGTGTTGTGCATTGGGAACTACTCATTCACGTCCCTGCCACATGCAACACCGTCACTAAAAAATCTCAACTCTTTGATGTTGCATTCATGTCGGAAATTGGAGACATTATCAGTTGTTGGGGAATTGGTAAATCTTGAGATTCTCGTTTGTCGTGCTTGTGGTTCGATTAAAGAGTTACCACAGGAGATGAAGGGATTAAATCACCTGAAGTTGTTAGATCTTACACGGTGTTACGGTCTTCAAAGTATACGTGGAGGAATCATATCAAGTCTAGTTGGATTGGAGGAGTTGAAGATGTTGGGTAGCTTCAAGAAATGGAAAGCATGCGATAGAAAAGAAAGACAGAATGCGGGGCTGAGAGAGCTGGAGTCGTTGATTAATTTGAGGTGCTTGGAGATTGAGATAGAGGATTCTAAACTAGCTGTGGAAAAGATGCACCTTTCATCAAACTTGGAGAGATTTCACATCGGAATTCCTCCAATTTCTTTTCGGCCTTGTATTTCGCCAGGTGAATTCATTGATTTCTATTCTTATTCATCTAACAAAAAATTGTGTCTAGAATGGGAGGGAGGAAGTTGTGTAGGAGATTGGATTCAGATGCAGCTTATAAGAGATACAGAATGTCTACGTTTAATTGGAAATGGTGCAAAGAATGTGGACTACTTGGCAAACAGTGAGAACATTAGGTGGCTGGAGCTGGGTAAGTGTAAGACTATCAAGAACATTGGAAGAACATCGTCATTAATGCATAATGATGGTGTTGCTACTGTGTTCCCTTCCATAGATTATCTGAAGCTTTTCTCTCTTCCCGATTTAAAAGAGATATGGGATGGCCCAATTTCATCGAATTCTTTCCAGAATCTCAAGAAATTATCTCTCAAAGATTTGCCGGCACTAAAGCAATTTTGGAAGAGCAGTATTATACGCCAGTTATCAACTGTGGATTGCCTTCGGCAGCTCGAATTTCTAAAAATTGAGAACTGTGAGATGATGGAACAAGTGTTTTTGTGGAATGAAGAAGACGACCAAAATATAAACAATCGTCGACATATCACAAAAGTGTTCCCAAAACTGAAGGAGCTTGTGTTACGTGATCTGCCAAATCTCTCAACTTTCTGTCAAGGAATTGAAGGCATTGAATTCCCTCTAGTGACGAGGATGTCCATTAGGAAATGCCCAAAAATGACAAGTATGGTTTCAATTAATGATAACAACTCTGGAGGCAGCATCAATGCAGACAATATTGATGATCATCATTCTTTCCTTCTCTTTTGCGAGCCAGAAAAGGTAGGTACCACGCACATTTATAATTTAACGCAATTTACATTTTTAATCATTTTCTCAATGATTATATTGGTAGTATTGTGAAATAAGGATTCTACCTAAAATAGAGTTGCATGAGACGCTATATTAATACATTGTCCATAAAAAGTTATTCCATATAATTAACGGTGATAAAATAAAATTTTAATTAATTAATTAATTTATATTGTAAGTCTCTTAATTTTGGATTGCCATTGCTTTAGGATTTAGTTGTTTTATTTAGTTTGGATCATGTTCTATATATTCAAATTAGTTTGATTTTAGTTTTATCGTTGATATTATACATATAGTTGTTCAGTTAGTTTGTCTCACGATAAAATCCACAGCTGTCCACACAGAGGTAATTTTTCTATTCAATGATTTTTATATATCATATTATGCATCATTTTTAAGTCTTTTGAATTAATTTAAGTGGGTTGATTGAAGCACTTTTTCAAAAACTCAATAAAGAATTGAAGTTAATAAATATTTTTGTTTCATTATTTGAATTACAGGTGTCATTTGGTAATAACCTCAAGAAATTAACAACCGATCGGAATCCATTCTCATGTGGTCATAAAGTTCATGAATCCCTGTTTAATGGATTAGAAAAGTTAGAAATCATTGGGTATGGTGGCAGTATGAGTTTATTTTCGTCTTCAATTGCTAGAAATCTGGTCAGTCTCAAAAAATTGACAATATGGTACTGTGCTGAATTGGTCGAAGTGATTAAAGATGATGAAGAGGAGGATCGTCAAAGGACCAGTACTCTTCTATTTCCTAAATTGCAGGAGCTTAGGTTGATGTATTTACTCAAATTGGTGAGCTTTTGCGAATGGAAATGTGATGTCGAGTTGCCTTCACTGAGGAAAGTGGAAATTGAAGACTGCCCGAATATGAAATATTTCACATTGGGACTCTTAACCACACCAAAATTAGAAAGTATAGAAATAGACTATGAAGATTTTGGTGGTGTAAAGGATTTGAATGACACGCTACACCAACACTACTTGGCTCAAGAAAAGGTAAGAACAACTAACATTATTCTAAATTCATTGTTTAGATTCCATATATTTTAACTAATTATGTCTATATATACAGCTTGGAGACTTAAATTCACGTGTTTAGTAAATGTTGAGACTCTTACTTCTCATAATGTTAATTAATTCTGATAATATTGGATTGAGGAGTTGGCAGTACTGGAAATGTAAATTAAGTTGTTTCAACTTTCAGTATGCGAGAAACAAAGATACAAATTTATTTAATTCATTGTAATTTTCACTCATATCCATTTTCACACAAATTAATGTAATCAGAAAAACACAAGAAGAAGGGATACACATTTATTCAATCCACTCATATCCATTTCGTTCATTTTCATATGAATTAATGTAACCAGAAAAAACAAGAAGAAGAAGAAGAAGAAGAGGAGGAGGAGAAGAAAGGCGGTGCAGAGGAGCAGGAAAGAAAGGGTGATCAAAGACAATCGTAATTCTTCAACTATTTAAACGTGGTAAGACCTTTCATTTATCTAATTACTTTCAACTTCCCACACTGAGTTTTGCATTGTAATAAATAACATAAATGATTATTTTAAAAAGTTTTATGCAAAAACTTTAGGCCTCAAAAATCATGAACTTTGGACATAGTTGTAAATAACATAAATGATTATTTTATAAAGGTTTATGCAAAAACTTTAGGCCTCAAAAATCATGAACTTTGGACATAGTTTTAAATAACATAAATTATTATTTTATAAAGTTTTATGCTTAGGCCTCAAAAATCATGAACTTTGGACATAGTTACAAATTTGGTACAAACTTTAAAAGTAAGCAATTAAAACACCAACTTTTAACTTGAGTGTTATTCAACATCCCCAAATCTTCACAAAATAAATTGATCTCTGATTCAATCGCCAACTTGCTTGTCTCTTCAAATTCATAATGATTCGATCATTAATTTTTGAAAAATAATGTTGATACACCTAAATTTTAATTTTTTTCCCATTGATGCGAGTGTGAACTTTTGGCCTCTTTGACGTCATTTTTCAAAAATTGATGGTCGAGTCATGACGAGTTCGAAGAGATGAGCAAACTGGACGGAGGCCAATTTATTTTATAAAAATTTGGGGATATTGAATAACATACAAATTCAAAATTGGCGTTTACATTGCTTATTTTTAAAGTTCATGTTAAATTTATAACTATACTCAAAGTTTGTGATTTTATTGTGTTCTTTGATTTTATTGATTTGTGCATGGGAGATGTTCCATTGTATTTTACTTTTTGCAAATATTTGAAAATGTGTCTGTTTAATCAACTCGTGCGTAAAAAATATATTTCTTAAGTTTTATCAGTCTTACATTTATCAACACACGAACATTAATTTTCTGTAGCTAAATATATACTACTCACTATCAACTTCCCACAAGGCGTACTTTTGTATTGTAAGTAACATAGATGATTATTTTAAAAAAGTATAAGATAAATAGATTTTAAATATTGTAATCCTCTAAATTTAGCATATTGTTTATTGTTGTGTGGCAATTATTTGATGATGCCTTATGTTTTGTAATATTGCTGAACCATACTACTCTGTTTCCTCTGCTTGTTCTAGCTGCAAACAGAAATTCTTTGAATGGTGAAGAAAGATCTGAGGGAACTGTTCCATCTCTCTTTCGAGGTTCTGTTGCTCTAATTCTATTTTGTACAATTCATCGTTTCATCGAAGATCTCGACATGGGATGACAACGTGGTGGAATGGGAGTTCCGTGGAAATGGAGAGGCAGCAGTATGTGCAATCAGCAAGAGATATTAGAGGAGAAATTTGTATGATCCGATCCCCACTTGCAAGTTCATAATCTATTTGATAATTTGTCGATGCAATAACATGTAGTGTCAAATAAATGAGCTTCACCATTTTATGGTATGGTTTTTTCCGAAAAAATCTCTGTATAAAACATATGATACACTTATTAGTAGTTTCAAAAAATATAAGTTTATGTTGATTATTGTGTTTGAGTTGAAAGATTTAGTTTGGAGTAAAAGATTTGAATCTACATATTTTTTTGCGGTTTGATTCTTCGCTTGCATTCTCATATTATATTTATTACCTATGTAGTAGATAAGTCATGTACGATATACTCATTCTAAGAAATGTTGTTGGAATTCAAATTTATAATCTTTTTTGAGTCACCCTTCATCAGTTTATAAATGAGATCTTCTAGTTCGATCACTTCTCTTCCCACTTTAAATTTATTAGTTTTCTTTTATTTTTTTGTTCAATTTTTTTGTGTAGTTTAATTTTACAATTATTAATTAAGATTTATACTTTTTTATTATTTAATTTTAAATTTTATAGTTAATAAATGATTATTAAAGTTTTTTATTCCATAATTAGGATGTATATTTTTTAAAATTTTATTTTTTGTCTATAAATGTTAGTTGTGATTATTTATATTATAATATTTTTATTTTTATAATAAATGTTATTAAAATAGTGAATTTGATGAGTGATATATGAAAATTGGACTGGGCCGGAATCTCATCTCCACCGTTTTATAATTAGGCCATCAAAGAAGGCATTATTATACTCACATTTTAATATAACTTAAATTGGGCAACATTATGACTTGTGCTAATTAGTGATGATTATGAAATAAAATAAAATACTACAAACTATCGTCTTAAAAATATTCTCAAAAGGTCATGGGTTCGAATCTTCTTAATACCACTGGTCGGGTGTGTGACTAAAAAAAATATTCTCAAATATTAATGAAGCAAATCTTCTTATTTTTAAAATCTATGTTATATTGTATCTAGGGATGGAAGAACAAACATATATATAATTATTCTTCAAAATTTATGGGGCGATAAAATTAAACTAGTCAAATAATTGTCTTATTAAGCAATTATGATTCTCTATTTCCTAAAAAACTAAATAAAATGGTTTTGTATTGTGTATGTATTCATTTTGTGTAGTTTCAGAATAAATTGTCAGAAATCTTGTTAATTAATTGTGGGGGTGGATAAATGACATTTAAAATAAAAATTAGCCTATTAATTTGCACCCCTAAATATATAGTTAGTAATATATTATATAATTTCAATTCAATCTTAGATTTGATTTGGTTAGTTCCAATAAAGCAAAATTAAAATTAAAAGAAAAGGACAGACACATAATAACAAGAGAAAAATACAGAATGAAAAGTAGTATCTGATGAAATCAATAAGTAATCAACTATCTCCCACATTTGTGAGCCAAATATTTTTGCTCAAAGTCAATATAATTTATCTACTGAAAAAATAAACCAAGAAATGTGCAGAGAGCAGAAGGAAGATGACCATATGTAATACTAATATAGTTTAATTCATCACAATTCCATTTGAAATCAGATCATGAAGCACCATAACTCTCCTTCTAAGCTACCATTTTAATAAAGGTACGTGTGTGTGTATCAGTAAAGTTGTAGTTTGCATAAATATATATCAACGATATTCAATATTTCTGTTAAATCTCTGTAATATTTGATTATTTTAAATATTACAACTTCCCCTATTTAATCCATAGACCATCTGCATGTGTACCACACCGACATGTTATTAGTTTTTATAGATAATTGACCTCCAATAATTAATTAGAGGATCGATGTTTGTGACTTCTTAATAATAATCTTGTTCTATATCTTTACTCATTGCTCATAAAAGATAGTTGATTTGCCCCTCCTACTACTGTGTGTACTATATATGTGTGAGATTCCGGTGCTTTAATTCTATTTCATTCAATTCTTCGATTCATCAAATATCTCGACATGAGATGACCAAGTGGTGGAATGGAATTACGTGGAAATGGAGAGCCAACAGTAGGTGGGATTAGCAAGATATTAGAGGAGAAATTTGTATGTTCCCATCCCCACTTGCATCGATGCAAGTGGGGATACAATTAGGTGCGATTTTTATACGAAAAAAAACTGTATATAAAACATAAGATGCAATTAGTAGTCTTAAGTTTATGCAGATTTCAGATTTTGTTCGAGTCAAAAGATTTAGTTTCGAGTAAAAGATTTGAATCTGCATTGATAAGTCATGTATGGCATAATCTACAAAATGTTGATGGAATTTAAATTTATAATCTTTGAGTCACCCTTCAACTAGTTATAAAATCCAATTATGGTTTATATTTATTTTTTACTATTTAATTTTCGTTTATTTTTCCCCCCGTTTCTGAATAAGTGTCATTATAACATTTTAATTTTATTTCAAAAAAGTGTCATTCTACAATGTCGAGACATAAAATTCACATTTTTCTCACATTTACCCTCATTTAATGCATTCAAACATCTATATTTAACTAATTTAATATATTTACACAAGGGTGTATTAAGTACTTTAGTTAATTTATTAATTTATGTGCATTCATCCAAAATTACATTTAAATGGAAATGGAGGACGTATATAATTTTCAATTCACTCAAAACTTTTAGATTTTATTTGGTTACTTCGAATTTAGCAAAATTAAAATGAAAGAAAATAAAAGAAATAGAGAGAAAAAGACAGGCACATAATTAAAAGAGAAAAATAAAGGAATAAAAAGTAGAATCTCATTAATGAAATCAATAATTGATCAACTATGCCCCATAGTTGTCAGCCACATATTTTTGCTCAAAGTCGATGTCAATGATTTATCTACTCCAAAAGAAAGAAAGAAAATCAAGAAAAGTGCGAAGAGCAGAAGGAAGAACACCATATGTAAGAGTAATATAATTCATTAGAATTCCATTTCAGATCAGATCAGCCACCTCTCCTTCTAAGCTACCATTTTAAATTTTTAATAAAGGTATGTGTGTGTGAAGTTTAGTTTGCATAAATATATATCAACAATATATATCCATTTATTATTTAATTCATTATTTGTGTTAAATCTCAGCTGTAATGTTTGATTATTTTAACATTACAACCACATCGACATGTATTCAATAATTAATTGTTATAGATAATTGACGTCCAATAATTAGAGGATGTTTGTGATTTCTTAATGAGTCTTGGTCTAGATCTATATTTAGTGCTAAAAACACAGATAGTCGCTTTGCCTCCTGCTTCTGTGTGAGAAAAAGGATAACAGTAGTGTTATATTTGTATATAGAGATTTTTCCAAAGCACTTTTTTTGTTTGTCTACTCAAATTGATTATATGATATTTATGTTTCTCTTTCTTTTAATTTCCTCTTTTGATCATATGAGATCTAGTCTGCTCCTATATATATATCCACTTGGCGACAGGAAAATCTGTAAGATCGATCGGATTGTTGGTAAGAATATATATCGACTTGTTTTCTTGGCTTAATTGAATAAATTTTAATTAATACTACTGTTTGATTGGGCTTGTGAATTTTGTTTTTATTTTAAATATTTCCATCTATATCTACTATTATAAAAGTAGTGTGATGTTTTAGAAATTTTAGTTTACCTATTATATCCCTACTATAACTTTAATTTAAGGGTGGCTCCTCCTCTCTCCTCCCCTCTCTCTCTCCCACTCTCTGTCACTCTCTCCCACATCTCTCTCTCGTCAATCATATATATATAGGGATAGAATCTGGTGAGAACCAGTCACCAAGTGGGAACTGGGAACCAATCCCATTCCCCATTCCAAAATTTGGACGGCCCAGATTAAATAGATAAAGTGGAAAATGAGCGGTGGCAATCTCATAATTAAAATGAAAACTTTAAATTCACTCGTTTCATTAAGGGTAAAATTGGAACAAAAAAAAGTGACATCATCATGTTTTGAAATAATTCTTAAAAGCTTTAAATGATTATAATTTATTCGTTTTTAATCGGATTTACGCAAATCTTATATCAAATTAAAGCTCTTTTCATACTCTTTTATTTAAGATCCATATTGCATATGTTTATTTGAAAAAGTTAGATGAAAAATATAAAAAAATCATTTTTAGGCATAATTTTCGCATAGAGCAACCCCAGATTTATATTAGCATGTTGTATACAACATTTTAGCATGACCTATATAACATTTTAGCATATTGTGTAATACATTTTAGCGAGTGATATTATGAATATATTTCTAACAGTTTTATATAAACACCTATACCTATATAGATACTACAAAATAAAAAAATACGAGTTAATGATAAAAAAAGAATGAGAAAGTGAAGCAACGAAGGAGATGACTGACAACTAAGAAAGAAAATGTGTAAATATTTTTCGAAACAAATATCAAATTTAGCCTCCTACTTCGCTCATTTTAACCTCATTCATTTCTCATTATAGCATGTTCTGATAAACAAAATATGGAACGATGATTTCATTAGAATGAGACGCAATACACATATTTGAGGACAATGAACCATAATGAGAATCTGATAATTACTAACTGGGATCAGATGAACCATAATTGGAATGTAATAAACCTTAATTAGGAACGGTGAACCCTAGTGGAAAATGTCACATCAAATTTAGCCTCCTACTTCACTGCGAAAATAATGATCGTGATGTTTGAAGGCACTCCCAGATTAGTCTCAAGGGGAGTGTACGTGGAACTGTCCCAAACAGTTTTTAAATATATCACTTGTTTTGATATATTTTGATCTGCGAAGTTTATTGATGCGAGTAGATTTACTCTCCACAATGGTTTCAATATTTATAAACTCGAGTCATGCTTACAAGTATACAAGCATATAATTGTAGACAGCATGAAACGAGATCGATCTACAGGGAAAAGGAATTAGAACTTGAAAATACAAGTACCACGATGATAGACGAGTGAAATATTTAGACTATGGATTAGGATGAGGGTTGATTGTCACAACAAAACCAAAACATAAGAAATAAACAAGTGAATACCAAACAACAACAATAAACAAACTAAATAGCAAATGAAATAAACAATACCAACAAGAGAGAGATATTTGAAGATGATAAATAAGGGTAAGACTCTAGGATATGGATCCACAATGCTCCTATTGATCTACAACAAGGGATTACACACATATATATATGCAAAGTTCATAGATAGGAAGACCACGAATATAGCAAGAGCATCTCTCGAATATCTCTTAAATTGTGAATGCGACAAGGATGGCTATCTCTAACGCATTCCAAGGTCGCACCTACCAAAGGCTCTAAGGGGTCATATTTCCTTCCACATAATGACATTCGACTAAGAAGACAAATACGTAGTTTTAATCCAAGCATGCCTATGATCACGGGATTGACTAGATGCAAGTGATTCATACATTTGATGCTAGTAAGAATACCACTTCAAACAACAACATTCAAGAACTAGCATGGATTAAAATCTTGACAAAGCAAAATATATATATATATATAAAACCCAAATCAAGATCAATATTCACATTGCTTCACCAAATCCTAGAGCCCTAAGGCTCTAGCTCTAGCCAACCATATTCACAATAAAATCAAGATTACAAGACAAAGAACAACAACCCATTCTAAATAGAAGTTTAAGAAGAGAGAAGAAGTGATAAAACCCAATGTAGAACACTCTTCTTCAATCATATGGCTTGGATGCTCAAATGGATGGTTGAATCTTCCTCCTTCCTCTGGATCTTCAAAAATCCCCAATCTTGGTGTTTCTCTAAGTGTATTTCGTGTTCTAGGGTAGATGGATGTGTGGTTTGAAAACCCCAAAAGATATATAAAGGAGTGGACCAATAATTGGATGCCAAAAGCCACTTTTAATTTCCGTCTGTGCGGAACTTGACCCTAGGAACTCGCGTTTGAGGATCGCGTTTCGAACAAAGGAAATCAGGTCTCTGAAGGCTCTGCAACACGGGCTTTTGGTCGCGTTTTGGGGTCGCGTTTCAGCCTTTAGTCGAAACTCGACCCAAGGGGGTCGCGTTTGAGGGTCGCGTTTCAGCCAAAGGATTTCGGCTCTCTAAAGGCTCTGCAACACGGGCTCTGGGTCGCGTTTGAGGGTCGCGTTTCAGCCTTCAGTCGAAACTCGACCCAAGGGGGTCGCGTTTGAGGGTCGCGTTCGGCATGAGTCTCTGGTAGCTTCCACAG
Organism: Perilla frutescens; assembly: GCA_026008535.1. Taxonomy (NCBI): domain Eukaryota; kingdom Viridiplantae; phylum Streptophyta; class Magnoliopsida; order Lamiales; family Lamiaceae; genus Perilla; species Perilla frutescens. The sequence goes on from BRKX01000018.1 coordinate 46,581,942, forward strand.
TTTTGCTTTGTTCTCACTCGTTTCTTGGCCGATTGACCCGATTCAACTTGCAGTGTGCTCCTTATTCGATTCTCTATCTATGTATGGTCTTGAATCCTTCAAGTTTGAAGTAATTGATCATCAAGTTCCTGCAAAACTCAAATAAGAAACAAAACATCCAAACCGGGAGGTTAAGAGCTCAAATTGGGTTAAAGCACACATTTAACTCACCAAAACTCGTCATTTCAACCTTAATAAATGGTGCAAAAACCACAATTATCAACTCCCCCAAACTTAAATATTTGTTTGTCCTCAAATAAAAACAAGAGTACAAAAGCAAGCAATTTGAGTAAATTTGAATCAAGATGGCAATTTGCTTCAAAAATTAAAAGATAAACAATGCATTGATAACATTGGCAATTAAACATAAACAAGTACATCAAAATCATCATGATACAATTATCGAAGTTCAAGCTCTCACAAGGATTAATGAACGCTCACGCTCACTCTCAAGTGTATAGGTTAAACATTTATCCGCTCAAGGTAAAGTATGCACTAGAATCCTACCATATGCTTGCAAAGTGACTACAATCTCCACTACTCCACGTGTGTTCTCAAACAAGAATCATTAAGGGCTTTTCGGGTTGTAGTGAAGGCTTTTTGGAAGGGTAGGAAAAATATTTGGCAAAGTGGCGTCCCAAAATACCAAATTAATACATTATCAACCAAGTAGAACCACACAAGTTCTCTTTTACTCCTTTTATTTCACAACCCAATCTCTTTGAGATTTTTCCAAATTTTTCATCATTCCTTACTCTTTTTGTTTGTGATCACAATTTGAACATCTCTGTTCTTTTCTTCAATTAAGGATTTTCAATTCTAATCAAGATAATTCACTTCTTTTTAATCTTTTCATCACAAGAGTATTTCAATATTTTACCTTTTTCCAATTACAAGATTTCTCAAAAGTTCCAATTGAAAGAATATACACAACTTGTCATTTATTTCATTCCCAACCCAACAAAATCAAGAAAACATTTCAAGGCTAAAAAAGGGCTTACAAGGGATTCAATTTGTATTGGAAAGAAAAATATTTGGATTATTATGAGGTTAAACAACAAATGGCCTTAAATCCTTTTCAAGAAATCAAACACACAATTGTAACCTCAATTAAGTCACCAAGCAAGTTCTAGAGAAAGACTAGTGCACCAAGAAGACCATCAATCACTCATCAAAGAAGAGATTACACTTTTGTAATCTTTGGATCAAAATCTTCCCAAGGTAAGCTTTTCCTTCAATAATTGTACTTTTGAGACACTAAAAGAACCTTGTTTACGTTATCATGCTATAAAATTTTGCCTTTTATCAATATTTTTCAAAAATTTTGAACATAAACTCATGCTCATCAATGATTCCAATTTCATCAAAAACATGCTCTCATAACTCCTATCATGTTACAAGAACATACACCTATTTAAGTCAAAATATCCCCGAACCACATATCATAAGGCAATTGAACAAAAATATAGATAAAACATGCTCAAACATCCGAACATGCTCCAATATCCGAAAACATAAATACACTAACTAGACAATTATTTAAATAAAGTGGTAAAATGAGCACAAAAGACCCTTGCCACCATGACTTTCTCCCCCTCCCCCAAACTTATTTTGATCCAAGAGAGAGGAAATAAGTTTGGAGGCAAAAAGATGGTGGCAAGGATAACTAAAAGCGCAGTGAGGTGGATGGCGTGGAGACTAGTGTGGAAATGGCTGAGAAAATGATGACAACATGAACTGGGATTGGTTTTTGATCTCGGCAATGAGGTCGGGCTCGGCTCGCAACCTTTGTTTCTCGAGTTTTGAGCTCCGTGCTTTTAGCTTTTAAGCCTTTTCCATGCTTCTTTTGACATCTATTTTCGAACACTTATGCTCTCCCGTCATTCAACATAACTCCCTGCATTCATTTCACTCCACAAACATAAACACTAATCAACAACTTCCAATCAAAATACCACCCTTATAAACAAATCTAAACTAAATAAGATAAATAAAATAAGACAACAAATCAAAACAACATAAAAATCATTGGGTTGCCTCCCAACAAGCGCTTAATTTAACGTCATGAGCTCGACGGGATATCAATGGCCAATAGTCAACCAAGAAGATATGGTGGCTTCCTATGCCACACAAGAGCACCTTCTTGAATTCTCCAAGGCATTGCAATCAAATCCGGTTCAAAGATTCTAAAATACTCCTCAGGAATATCTTCTTCACTCTTTTCTTGACAAATCAACTTGCCCGGTTTGACTTTTCGAATCACCTTGCACTCTTCCGTGTCCTTAGACCCATCTTCTTTAGGAACTTCTCTTCTCTCCTTTAATTGATACATGATCGACAAGTTATGAACCCTGAGAGTAAGTTCACCTTTTTCCATATCAATTAGGGCCCTTACCGTACTCAAGAATTGTCTTCCTAGGATGAATGGTATCTCTTCGTTCTCCTCCATATTGAGTACCAAGAAATCAACAGGAAAAATGAATTTGCCTACTCGCACAAGAACATTCTCAATGATCCCCTTTGGATGAGTAATAGAATGGTCTGCTAATTGCAAGCAAACATTTGTCGTCTTCAACTTTTCAACTTTTAGCTTATGAAAGAAAGAAAGAGGCATAAGGTTCACACTTGCTCTAAGATCACAAAGTGCATTCACAATCAACTTTTCGCCAATATCACATGGGATAACAAAACTCCCTGGATCTTTTAACTTTGGTGGCAACTTTTGTTGAAGAAAGGTACTACACTCCCCCGTGAGGCTCAATACTTCACACTTTCTCAACCTTTTCTTTTTTGAAAACATTTCCTTAAAGAATTTTGCGTAGTTTGGCATTCTTTGCAACAAATTCACATGAGAGAGGTTGATGTGGACTTTTCGAAACACCTCCAAGAATTTCTTGAATTGTTCATCTTGCTCATTCTTTCGCAACATTTCAGGATATGGAATAACAACAAGGAAGGGAGGCAAAGTTGATGGAAGTGACTTACTTGAAGTTTTCTCCGTTGACTTCTTCTCAATTCCAATTTCACAATCCTTGGCTTTCAATCCATTTTCAACTTTTCGTTCCTCAAGATTTATATGAGAAACCTCCAATTTTTCCACTGACCCAACATTCAACACATGTATAGCCTTACATTGCTCTTTTGGGTTGATGGTTGTATTGCTCGGGAACTTGCCTTGTTGGTGTTGATTCCCTATGATTGTAGCAAGTTGGCTCATTTGCTTCTCTAGCATATTCACTTGGGTGCCAATCGCTCCCACATGATTCTCCAATTTTTCAAAGCGAGATTGTGTCTCACCCATGCATTTTTCCGTCTTTCCCATGAATGCCATCAGGAGATCATCCATTTTAAATTTCTTTTCTTCATCAATTATGCCATTGGTGCCCGAAAAACCGAGAGGTGGTTGAATGTCGTTGTTTGGATTACCATAGGACAAGTTTGGATATTGTGCCCTATTTTGATAATTTTGATTTCCACCATAATGGCCTCCATATTGTGGCGTGTACCCTTGATTGTATGGCCTTTGTTGATTTGAATAGCCTCCTTGATTCACATAGTTAACCTCCTCAAATTGGCTTTGAGAGGTCTCGGCTTTTGGATTGGTGAAGGCTTCAATCTTTGAATTTAAAGTCGCCATTTGAGCCGCCAAAAGCCCAAGTGCATCCGAACTTGAAGTAGATGCAACTTTCTTTAAAATTTGGACTCCCTCTCTTACCACCGGCCATTGAAATGAATTAGAGGCCATTTCCTCTATGATTCTCATGGCTTCGTCTGGGCCTCTTGCTAATAAAGATCCTCCTGCGGCCGCATCCATTAGTGTTCTCACCTCGGGTTTACTTCCACCATAGAAGATACACACTTGGTGGTCGGTTCCAAACCCATGCCCGGGGCACTTTCTTAGCCTCTCTAAAGTGTTCCCACACCTCATACATGTTTTGCTCATCCCATTGCTTGAATACGGTGACGTCGCCTTTAAGTTTGAGAGTTTTTCCGGGTGGGAAAAACTTGTGAAGGAACTTTGTCACCAACGCATCCCATGTTTGGAACGATCCTTGGGCTTGGCTCAACCACCAAGTCTCCGCCTTGTCGCTCAAAGAAAATGGGAATAGCTGAATTCGGATTGCATCATCCGGGACTCCATTCGCCTTTATTATCCCACTATACTCAAGAAACTTGCGTATGTACTCATTTGGATCCTCTATTGGCGTTCCTCGGAACGGGTGTTATTGGATCATGAGTATAAGGGACGTCTTGAACTCGAAATTGTTGGCTTGAATGGGTGGTCCGTTCGCCACCCCTTGATTCACGATTGGTTGGAAAAGATTTCGGATTGGGGCCTCCATGTTTCTATGTTGTGCATCTTCTTGGGCTCTCAATTGCCCTTGCATAACCTCTAATTGCCTTTGTATTTGGGCACTCATAAGATCTTGAACTGGTGGAAGGTTATCCGCCATTCTCCTCCGTCTACGTGGGTTTCTGTGGCGCACCGTTGCTTCAATTTCTGGATCCAAGTTGATAGGTGGCTCACCTCTAGATCGAGTGTGCATACACTACCTGTCAAAGAACCAAAAAATCAATGCAAATCTTAACAAAACAAAATAAAATGTCTAAACTAATCCACACAATCATTATCACAATATTGCATATATCAAATTAATTCACAATTCCCCGTCAACGGCGCCAAAAACATTATGCGGGTACATTTACTCTCCACAATGGTTTCAATATTTATAAACTCGAGTCATGCTTACAAGTATACAAGCATATAATTGTAGACAGGATGAAACGAGATCGATCCACAGGGAAAAGGAATTAGAACTTGAAAATACAAGTACCACGATGATAGACGAGTGAAATATTTAGACTATGGATTAGGATGAGGGTTGATTGTAACAAAAAAACCAAAACATAAGAAATAAACAAGTGAATACCAAACAACAACAATAAACAAACTAAATAGCAAATGAAATAAACAATACCAACAAGAGAGAGATATTTGAAGATGATAAATAAGGGCAAGACTCTAGGATATGGATCCACAATGCTCCTATTGATCTACAACAAGGGATTACACACACATATATGCAAAGTTCATAGATAGGAAGACCACGAATATAGTAAGAGCATCTCTCGAATATCGCTTAAATTGCGAATGCGACAAGGATGGCTATCTCTAACGCATTCCAAGGTCGCACCTACCAAAGGCTCTAAGGGGTCACATTTCCTTCCACATAATGACATTCGACTAAGAAGACAAATACGTAGATTTAATCCAAGCATGCCTATGATCACGGGATTGACTAGATGCAAGTGATTCATACATTTGATGCTAGTAAGAATGCCACTTCAAACAACAACATTCAAGAACTAGCATGGATTAAAATCTTGACAAAGTAAAATATATATATATAAAACCCAAATCAAGATCAATATTCACATTGCTTCACCAAATCCTAGAGCCCTAAGGTTCTAGCCAACCATATTCACAATAAAATCAAGATTACAAGACAAAGAACAACAACCCATTCTAAATACAAGTTTAAGAAGAGAGAAGAAGTGATAAAACCCAATGTAGAACACTCTTCTTCAATCATATGGCTTGGATGCTCAAATGGATGGTTGAATCTTCCTCCTTCCTCTTGATCTTCAAAAATCCCCAATCTTGGTGTTTCTCTAAGTGTATTTCGTGTTCTAGGGTAGATGGATGTGTGGTTTGCAAACCCCAAAAGATATATAAAGGAGTGGACCAATAATTGGATGCCAAAAGTCACTTTTAATTTCCGTCTGTGTGGAACTCGACCCCAGGAACTCGCGTTTGAGGATCGCGTTTTGAACAAAGGAAATCAGGTCTCTGAAGGCTCTGCAACACGGGCTTTTGGTCACGTTTTGGGGTCGCGTTTCAGCCTTCAGTCGAAACTCGACCCAAGGGGGTCGCGTTTGAAGGTCTCGTTTCAGCCAAAGGATTTCGGCTCTCTGAAGGCTCTGCAACACGGGCTCTGGGTCGCGTTTGAGGGTCGCGTTTCAGCCTTCAGTCGAAACTCGACCCAAGGGGGTTGCGTTTGAGGGTCGCGTTCGGCATGAGTCTCTGGTAGCTTCCACAGTTTTGCTTCGTTCTCACTCGTTTCTTAGCCTGTTGACCCGATTCAACTTGCAGTGTGCTCCTTATTCGATTCTCTATCTATTTATGGTCTTGAATCCTTCAAGTTTGAAGTAATTGATCATCAAGTTCCTACAAAACTCAAATAAGAAACAAAACATCCAAACCGGGAGGTTAAGAGCTCAAATTGGGTTAAAGCACACATTTAACTCTCCAAAACTCGTCATTTCAACCTCAATAAATGGTGCAAAAACCAAACTTATCATTTATTCAAGTGTTGTGCAGATTGCGATGATAATTGTCGATCATAAACACCAAAGATGGAGATTGTTAGTTCCACCGTTATGCACTAAGTATTCGTATTGTGTTGTTGGCGAGATATGTTCGACAATGTGTGCTTGGTATGTCCCCGAAGCATTTATTCCGATGTGCAAGCAAATAAGAACAGTTGGTGAATTGTTCCCTCTGATGTCCCAGACATACCCAGAGACACATTTATATGGAAGTTTCCATAAATACAAGATCTTGCGCTGATCTATTTTCGGAAGTCAAGATATGATCGATTAACTGCCTTATGGAGTAGATACCATGCTGATTTATTATCCTCTCATCCAAGGAAAGTATCTACTCAATTGGGAAGACCGCAAACCAATATTCACTTGCCAAAGATATCAAGATAGAAGTCAACGATAGCTTTGAAGTGAATTTATAAGAAGGCCGATTCATTTCATCAACCGGTACCACTTACACCTGTTTAGATTCTCTTAGAAGATTATTTGAGATTCATTTCATTTGTGATCTTTGTATTAGCTAGTAACTGTTCCACAGTATGTTCTAGCATTTGAGTGTTTTGAGTGAAACACTTGAGGGGTTTATTAATCCGTTTTGTACGCAATCTCGGGAGAGATTCTAAGTTGAAGTCGTGGGTAGTTAGAGGGAGTCTAGTATCACGGTTGTAAGGTGATCTTACATCTTTCGTTTAGTGAAATAGTTCATGGAGAAGAACGGGCGACACAAGGAGGGAGTCATGTATGTGTAAGATCGCAAATACACTTCATGAAGGAGTAACAAATGAATCTTCAAGTTTGGGAGCAATCCTTCCAGAGTAGGTTGTTTAACCGAACTGGGTTACCAATCTCATGCGTATTTTACTGCTTTCTATTTTATATTCTTACATATGTCCCACACATATCGTAGAACACTTGTTGGCAGTAGTTATTAAGCACTTGTGAGCACGGATTATCATTTTTCATTTTTTTTACAAAAATTCTAAACCTTCTCAGATTGTTGACGTATACATGTATTAACACAATTCAAATCTTCTATTCAATAATTTTTATGTTGACTTTACCTCTAATAAAAATACAAATTTTTAATTAATATAAGTTCACAAAATCTTGCATCATCCAATATTTCAGAAAAATTCAGTATAAAGTTAATTAAACTTACTAAAAGTTAATGAGTTCAAAATAGTATTAATTATATGATTTTTTTATTATCATGATAAAACACCTTATCGCACATCAAGTAACATAATTTATCTCAAAAGTAAATTATATTTTTAACCACTCTAGGTTATCAATTAATTTACGTATGTCATGATACATTGAATTGATTGAACTATATATTTTAATTATTACACATGTCACAAAATATTAACTATTTTTTTGTGTATATTTTATCTGAACATACATTTAATTCTATATTTTTTATTGTAATATAAATGACTACATTGAACAAATAAAATTAAAAATAACTTAACTAAATTAAAATGGTGTTGAATGTATAAATATCATGTGTTTAAAGATAAAAAAAAGTTCATTATTATAGCAACATGTGGTTCTCAATGATAAAGAAATGTTAAAATCTCAAAGTTTGGTTAATAGTTTATTGTATAGATCAGTTGTGCTATAGACAACTGATGACGTGCCATCTTTATTGATTATCAACTCGTCTCTGTGATAATTGTGTATTCGTTCAGTCGAGCTTGTCACAACTGATTATTTTAAGTTATTTGATATTTCATCAAAATATTTGACCGATTGTTTTTCCAACATAATCTATATGAACTATGTAATAGTACAATTCTATTAAAATAATATTTAAATTATAACATATAATATATTATATGTGGAGAATTAATTATATAATATATTATATTACTGTAGGATTATGTTTTTTATTTTTTTCCTTGTTTGCTATGGTTAATATGATGAAGAATAATTGGTGGAGAATTAATTGATGTGAATAAAGAATTGTAATAGTACAATACTATTGAAATATATATAATATATTAAACGAGATAATGATATATATAATGATTGATGGAGAAGAAATTCTTGATTTTTGATAGAGAACTTAGTATCATCAGGTTAGTTTATATTCTTTCTATAATTCAAGCATTTATTTTTCAATCTCTTCATTCGAATGTAATTTATATAGACTATATGATTGATGGAGAATTAATTCATGTGCATGAATGAAAAATTTTAATAATACAATTCTATTGAATTAACATTTAAATTATAAACTTAAATATAATATATTATATGTGTTGAATTAATTATATACTATATTATATTGTTGCAGAATTATGTTTTTTAATTTGTTTCTTGTTTGCTATGGTTGATATGATAGATAAATAATTGGTGAAAAATTAATATGATGTGGATGAAGAATTGGAATAGTACAATACTATTGAAATAAATATAATAAGTTATATGTAAATAATTAATTATATAATATAGTATATTACTATTTTATCCTTAAATTAAGTGCATGTTATGGATATAATAGACAAATGATATTTTGTAAGAAATTAAATAAATATAATATATTATATTTATAAATAATTATTTATAATATTTTATATTAAGGATAATTTTATGTAGTAGAGTTCAATTATAACAAAACTATTGAAATAAGTATAATATATTATATTTACAAAAAAAAAATTATAATATATTATATTACTTTTTTGCCCTTAAATTAAGTGCAGATTGTGGACATAATAGGCAAATCATATTTTGTAAGAAACATCCACACTTTTTATATAGGTATAGATTATCATAGTTTGATGTGAGAGTTAATTTCACTTTTAGTCTCATTAAAATATGGTCAAAACACTTTTAGCCCTCCAATTGTAATTTTTTTGGTCCCAATTAATTTATATTTTACGACATTTTCTTGTCCCAAAACTAACTGGATATTTAATGGCGTTACATGTTGAAATATATCATTTGAGACCCAACACGTAAGGAAGATTAATTAAACTTGGAATCAAAAAAGTTACGATCGCGACAAAAAATTTAATTTTTTTAGTTTATTTTCATATTTTCTCTTCAATTTCAATTTCTTGTGCTTTAATTCAATCTTAAACTTGTCAAACTTCTTTATTTTTAATTATTTTTAAAATATACAAATTATAATCAATTACATGGGATTTTGGTTCGGAAATTTGGTCAAACGTTAGATTTACATTTTTTTAAAAAATCAGTACTGATTTGTTAATTTGAAAAAGAATGATTATTAGTGAAAAATAGCTCAAAATCTAGATATCATAATGTATTTTTCAATATAAATATTATAACTAACTTTTAGTAAAGTTCAATAAAAAGTAATTAACAATAAACATTTGTTGATGAGACGGCAGGTACTACTAATTTATTTATTTTCAAGTTTGAGTGCGATTAAAATATGTCTTCCTATTTCGAATAACGAGGTTTGCACGTGATAAGAGTTAAAACATGTTTACCATTTGCTTTAAATTAACACTCCATCATATCGTATCCCTCTACAACAAATTAAAAAAATTGTTCCTTCAGAACTCTCATTATGAGCTTCACATGATTCTGCTTTTCGTCAATAATTTATACTGCAAAACTAAATAAAGCAAGAAAAGTGGAGAGAGCCGAAGGAAGAACACCATATGTAATAGAAATATAGTTCATCAGAATTCCATTTCAGATCAGATCAGCCACCATTTTCATAAAGGTATGTTTGTGTTTATGTATGTATAGTTGCAGTTTGCAAAAATATATATCAACAATATTCATTTATTATTTAATTCATTTGTGTTTAATCTCAGCTGTAATGTTTGATTATTACAACTTCCCCTCTTTAATCCATAGATCATCTGCGTATGTACCGCATCGACATGATAATAATTAATTTTAATAGATAATTGACCTCCAATAATTAGAGGATCGATGTTTGTGATTTCTTGATCTTGCTTTAGATCTATAATTATTGCTAATGAAGGATTTATAGTTGCCTCTGCTACTGCGTGTACTATGTGTGAGAAAAGGATAGCAGCAGTGATAGATTTTTCCAAAGCACACTTTTTTTGACACATATTTTGTTGCATTCACTTCTTGGCAGAAAATCAGTTTTTCCTGTTTGTCAACTGTCGATCTGCTCGAATTGATTATATAATATATACGTCTTTCTTTCTTTTCCACTTTCGATCTGATCTAGTCTGCTCCTATATATATATATATATATTTGGCTACAGGAAAAACTGTAAGATCGATCGGATTGAAGTAGCAATTTGGTAAGAATCCATATCTATCCTAGATAAAAAGTGCCTAGCTTGATTCTATTTCAATTCTTCATCCATATCAATTAGTGTTCCACCAATTATTTCTCTATAATATCAACCAGAACAAATAAGAAAAAATAAAAAAATAAAAAAAATAATCCCACAATAATATGATATAGGGGTAGTCTTGCGTGCACTAGATGCACCATCAGACTTGTTGACCGGTCAATGCCGGAAAATACATGTTGACTCGGTCAACCCATGAAAACTAAAAACCTTCAAAATCAGTTCATACTATAATACTAAAAAGTATAACCTCAACGTCTAAAAGTATCACATGTATCGTAAAAAAGTATCGTCCAGAAAAAAAGGAAAAAAACGAGTATCAACCGAAACACAAAAAAATATAATTCAAAATTCAAAAAGTATTACCCGTATCATTAAAAAAGTATGACCCGTTTTGACATTTTTTCTTTTTCGCGGATTGACCGGGTCAACGTCTACTCAATGCATCAACCGTCTAATGTACACCTAGTGTCCATGAGAAATGGTGTATGATATATTATATGATTAATGTTTTCACATATAATATATTATATTGAGAAGGACTTGTGTGCACTAGGTGCACAATCAGACGCGTTGACCAGTCAACGAGTAAAAAAAAAATTCCTTCAAAATTAGTATCAACCGTAGCTCTAAAAGGTATCATTCAAAAGCCCAATATTATCACACGTATTCTTAAAAAGTATCGATCATGAGTTTTTTTTTTTTTTTTGTCAAAATCAGTATGAACCGTAACACTAAAAACTATCACTCAAAATTCGAAAATTATCATCTGTATCTTTAAAAAGTACCTGTTTCACCATTTTTCTTTTCTGCGGGTTGACCGCGTCAACACGTGTTGACCCATGTTTGACCCGATTAACGCATTGACCGTCTAATATAAACTTATATACATCAAGTGTAAGCAAGTTTTTGCCTATTATATTTTATAATTTAAATATTATTTCAATAGAATTGTGCTTTTATAATTTTTCATTTATCCACATGAATCCATTCTCCCTATATAATGAAGAGACTGAAAAATAATTCCATCCCAATGAAGAGATTGAAAAGTAAAAGCTCTAATTTGATTTTTTTTTCGAGGGATAAAAATCAGATATGTAAAAATCAGATTGTTAAACAAAGGAGAAACCTAATAGAGCATTACTCAGAAAAACACCCGTATTAGCGCAAAAAAAAAAAAAAAACCTAGAATCTTTAATGGCTGATTCATCCAAGTTCACCATCTGACTAGAAGCTTTCTCATAAACCTGTAAGATGTGCTTAACTTTAAGGTTTTATCCTTCATTGGCCCTCCCACAAATAACACTGTCATCTCCGAAAAAAAGATGGGAGATGGGGGTGTCTCCGGACATATTTTGCCCCATGCAGCAGGTGCTGCATCTCAGCAAGTTTAAGGACAGCGAAATGATCTTCTGCATAGAAAAGAAGCAAATATGGGGATAAAGGATCTCCTTGACGGAGTCCTCTACTCTACCTGGTGAGAAATGATCTCATTGACGGAGTCCTCTTCTCTCAACGTACACACCTCCTAATCAAATTCACAAAGTTAACATGGAGTCTTAACTTCATCATAACCCCTCGGTGGAAAGACCAATCCACCCGATCATAAGCTTTTGACATATCTAGCTCGGAAGCAAACCCCCCTTTTAGCCTTATGAGATTTCATGTGATGGAAAATTTCATAAGCAAGCATAGCATTATCAGTTATGAGACTACGAGAGACAAAAGATCTTTTTGAACAATAGACCAAGTTTTTTAAAAAAGAAGAGAGCTGACAAATAGGGCCGGTCCTGACAAAAATGAGGCCCTGGGCGAAATTATAACAATGGGCCCCCAATATATTATCTTACGCAATACATCGAAAAGCAAAAAATGTCTATTACTTATAAAAAATGACTTCGTCTACCATTTTTACTTGCAAAATCATCTACAATATCGTTCAAATCTATGTTTAACATTTACAGAGTAAAAATAAAAGAGTAATAACATGTGGATAAATTGGTGATTGAGACTTGAGAGCTGTTTGAGATGCGTTTTGATTTTGTATTTCGGATACACTTCCAAGTTCCAACTTCTAAACTTTCTGATAGATGATAATCTGCAAAAAATAAACTAAAATATTTAATTCAATTGGTCTTGCCTGTAAAAAAAATCACAAAATCAATAAAATATATGAATTTACTTACCCGTAAAACAAAATCAACAAGATGCTTCAATGGTTCCGCCTTCTGAGTTCTGAAATTGGAATCTGAATTTCAGAATTTGCAATGAGAATTTCTTTTGCTCGAACAAATAGGTCGATACTCGATAGTCAAGAAATAAAAATTGATATAAGAGAAATAGAGAATTCATATGGTTCCTTCTATTTATATAATTATATTCATGAATATAATCATATTCATGAATATGAATATGATTCAACGGTAAGAGAAATATGATTCAACGGTAAGAAAAGTAAGTTGATAAATGCACTCACTTAAAGCACCGGGACAGATGGTTTGTCAGTGACATCTGTCCCGTGACAAACCATCTGTCCCGGTGCTTTAAGTGAGTGCATTTGAGCAAAGTTGCAGCATTAATATCTTCCTTCGTGAAAGGTGTTTGAAGCTTTGAGTTCATATATGTAGTAACGATAGGATTAACCGCCTCAAGAATATCTAACATATCTGTGTCCACTCTAAACGTGAATAAATCTTCAAAATAGTCCCGAAAAGGATTTGAGTAATCCTGTTTCTTCTCTGCCTACCATTTGCAGTCCTGTGGAAATACGAAGTGTTTTTATCACCATCTGAAATCCTAGCAACCTGCGGCTGATGCTTCCACATAATCTCTTCTTTCCGCAACAGATCCTCCATCTTACAGTAGGAGATCCTCCAGAAACCTCTTGTACACTCACAAGCTCCTCTCGGCAATCTGAACTAACTTTATTCTTGTTAAGAAGTTCTCTATCAATAATCAAGGATAACTTCTCCATCAATGACTATATAGTTAATTCTTGATATATAATATATTATATTTATTTCAGTAGTATTATACTATTACAATTCTTGATTCACATCAAATAATTCTCCGCCTATTATTTCTCCATCATATCCTCCATAGCAAATTAACAAGAAAAAAATTTTAAAAGACCAATGAGTTAATTATTTTACAATTTCTTTGAAACTCAATGTCCATTTTGCTCCCTTTCTTATTTACCCGGGAGTATCCCTATTTACCCTTTTTGGTCCAAATTGATTACTTAACTATTTTAAAGGTATCAACTTCATCCTTTTCTTGCTACTATAACGGATGAAGGGAGACGAAAGTTAATAACATCCGTTAAAACACACATTTGGATCATTTCACACATTATCCGATATTTTTTTACTCGAAATGCATCTACAATATGCAGTCATCCTGCAAGTAAAAATTCTACTAGAATTTCCAGCTGACATTATTTAAGTTTGAAATTTTTCTTGAAATTGAATATAAATGTTAATAAATTTTGTTATTTTCAAAAGTTAATATTATAAATACATGTTGGCAATCCACGACCAAAAATAGCTCCAAGGATCCTGCAAAATCAAATCAGTCAAAGATTAGAGCCTAAATTAGATTAGTTTCCTTAATTAATGTTTTTGATCCCTTTATTACCTCTGTATTGTAATTGGCAAAGATATACAAGAAAATATAATTCTCAACAATTAGCTTCCAATACCGATTCTATCAAAGTTTACAGTTCTTTTCTTCAATCATGTTTAGATCTCTAACTTACATGGTATCAAAGCAGTGAAGATCCTCACGGATCGACATTGTTCTGCTTCATCATCTACCAATGGCAGGGGAAGACGACAGCCCATCGAGCGCCCAGCCATCTCTGCCCGGGGCAGAGTTGCTGGCACAACAATTGGCTAATCTCTTCAAACAATTCAGCCCATCCACAACAGAACCACGATCCTCAGAACCAAACCAGAACCAAACTGTTATCATCAACATAAAACTCAACGAATTCAACTACTCGCTATGGTCTAGGATGATGCACCTAGCCATCGGTGGAAGAGGATGCCTCAGTCACATCACGGGCAACCCCCTTCCGCCGGAATCCACAGATCCAGCATACCCAAAATGGTACCAAAATGATCTCACGGTGATCTCGTGGATCATACAGAATATGGAGCCGAATTTGGCCAATAACTATGTCCAATACAAATCAGCAGCAAGTTTATGGAAGAGTCTAGCAATCACATACAGTGTAAAGAGGGACTCTGCTCAAATTTTCGATCTAACAGTCCAAGCAAATAGCATCAAACAAGGGCAAGGCACAATCGAAAATTTTTACAGCACTCTTCAACGCATTTGGGCGGAAATAGATGACAATCAACCAAACCCGATGAAGTGCGAGACAGATATAGGAACTTATCAGAGGCTACAGTCAGAGACAAGATTGTTCCAGCTCTTGGCCGGAATCAGTGAGAAATACGAACCTGAGAGGAGAGACATACTCAAGACAGATCCCTTACCGACCGCCGAAGCCGCGTATGCATCGCTTCGACGAGGAGCAGCACGACGAGGATTGTGGGGCACTGAGACTGAAAGTGTGACCGAGCAAGGGCTCGGCAGTGGGCTTGTTGCCCACACCGATGGAGAAGCCAACGGTTTAGCGGCGAAAGGGTTTCGCCCGTCCCGGTCAGGTCCACCCAAAGGCAGCGGCGGCGCATCATCATCCCGAGAAAAAATCGACAAATCTAAGTTGAAATGTACCCACTGCGGAATGAGTAAACACACGAAGGAGACGTGTTTCCGGCTAGTCGGGTACCCGGAGTGGTGGGAGGACAACCACAAACCTCCCAAAGAAAGCCGGGGCAAAGCTGCTGTGGTGGCGGGCAACCCAGAGGTCGCTGGCACCAGGCACGGCAGTGATGGGCGCGGCGGAGAAGGGAGCAGTGGCAGTGGTCGATCGGAGGAATTTGGGATTGCGGCTAGGGCTTCGGGAGAAAGCAATGGAAGAGAAAGACCCGTCGATTTCGATTATGAAGGTATCGGGTCGGATATATCCTTATCCGACCCGCCCAGCACTTCTTTTTTACCTTCTGCAAGCCCAGGCCCACCTTTTATTAATGTGGATAATAACTTAGCCCAAGTTTATGTTTCTGGACATGGGTTTCGAGATGAGTGTAAAAATAATGCTTGGATTTTTGATTGTGGGGCCACTGACACAATGACATTTGATGCTGCTGATATTTGTGTTCCTTCACCACCTCATAAAACTTGTGTCCAAACAGCTAGTGGTGAAATTACTCCTGTGACTGGTGCCGGAACTATAGAAATTTCTCCGACTCTAAAAATATCAAATTGTTTGCATGTTCCGGCATTATCTCACAAATTGCTGTCAATTAGTCATATTACAAAAGAGCTGAATTGCACGGTTCTAATGCATCCTTCCTTTTGTCTGTTACAGGATATCCGGACGGGGGAGATCATTGGACGTGGCACTGAGCGTCGGGGACTGTATTACGTGGATGAAATTACTAAAAAAGGCACGGTGATGCTGTCTACCGGGACCACCTCACAGGCAGCTTGGCTTTGGCATCGTCGGCTGGGACACCCTTCTGCGGGTTATCTAAAACTTCTTTTTCCTAAGTTATTTCCTACTTCCAAATTGTATTGTGAGACATGCGTTTTGGCTAAAAGCCACAGACAGACCTTTAAACCAAATCATACTCGTGTGCCGTCTATGTTTTCTCTTGTTCACTCTGATGTTTGGGGTCCTGCTCCTGTTACCGGGGGTCAGGGATTTACTTATTTTTTGTTGTTTATTGACGATCATACACGTATGACTTGGGTTTATTTTTTACGTCATAAGTCTGAAGTTTTTTCTAAATTTTCTCATTTCTATACTTTGATCCAAAATCAGTTTAAAACCAATATTCAAACCTTACGATCCGATAACGGGGGCGAATTTGTGAATTCCTCAATGACCAAATTCTTTCTCACTAACGGATTAGTTCACCAAACCACCTGTCCTTACACACCCGAACAAAATGGGGTTGCTGAAAGGAAAAACAGAATCATTCTTGAGATCACCCGGGCGTTACTCATTGACTCCAGGGTGCCCTCTCATTTCTGGCCTGAAGCTGTTGCTACGGCAGTGTATCTCCTCAATCGGTTACCTACAAAAAGCCTTAATCTTCAAACTCCCATTCAGTGTCTCTCCCAGCTTGTCAAACTTCCTGTTCCCCTTACCCTTAAACCTCGTGTCTTCGGTTGCTCTGTTTTTGTACATCTTCCTAAACACACTCGCACCAAACTTGATCCTTGTGCGGTCAAATGTGTGTTTGTCGGATATGGTATCCACCAGAAGGGGTATCGGTGTTTTGATCCTAAGTCCCGTCGCCTGTTCACCACCATGAACTGCGACTTCCTTGAAACTGAGTTTTTCTATCACCACCACCACCTTCGCGGTCAGGGGGAGAATCCTAGAGTTGACCCACTAAGCTGGTTGCTAATGCCAAGCAGTTCTGTGGAGGCAATCCCAACAGAGATAGTTAACCGTTCCGCTGAGATAGTATCTGAACCGTCATTACAGCTCACTGATCTCATTGCACCGGACAATGCTCTTTCCAGTCCGATATCTGAGGAGGTAATTAATCCTACTGATCATAATGATATTGTTGATTCCGCTACCGATTCGATTGATACTTCCGCTGCTGATAACACTAATGTTACTGATGTTACTGTTAATGAGATTTTAGATCCTCAGATACAGGATACCAGGCAGTATGTATTGCCTCCTCGAAGTAACAGGGGGGTTCCTCCAAGAAGATATTCCCCAGAAAGGATTTCCAGGAAATCAAGATATTCTGTTGGGAACATTGCACAAGGAAATCTCACCAGATTAGCCTTGGCTTTCCAGACAGAGTTATATAAGGAAGAAAGTATTCCTAGAACAGCTCAGGAAGCTTTTCACTCAAAACAGTGGACAGATGCAATGAAAAAGGAAATGGATGCCCTTGCCCGAAATAAAACATGGGAACAGTGTGAATTGCCACAAGGAAAAAAACCAGTTGGCTGCAGATGGGTCTTCACAATCAAGCGGAAACCTGATGGGACAGTTGAGAGGTACAAAGCCCGGTTAGTTGCAAAAGGGTACACCCAAATCTATGGAATAGATTATTCTGAGACTTTTTCCCCAGTTGCCAAGATGAGTACAGTAAGGGTCTTACTCTCAATAGCAGCAAACAATAATTGGGGCCTTCATCAGTTTGACGTCACTAATGCATTCTTGCATGGAGAGTTAAAAAAGGAAGTGTATATGGAAGCTCCACCGGGATTCGAGTCTCAATTTGGGAAGAAGGAAGTGTGTCGATTAAAGAAAACTCTTTATGGGCTCAAGCAGTCACCAAGAGCTTGGTTTGGAAGATTTACCAGTGCTATGAAAATGTGTGGTTTTCGACAGAGTAATTCTGATCACACATTGTTCTTAAAAAACCGGGGAAACCTTGTCACTTGTCTGATAATCTATGTGGATGACATGATCATCACGGGGAACGACACAGAAGAAATTGAAAAACTGAAGAAAAATCTTTTCTTGGAATTTGAGATGAAGGACCTAGGAGCTCTAAAATATTTCCTAGGTATTGAAGTTCTTAGATCTACTAAAGGGATCTTCATACGACAACAGAAGTATACTCTGGACCTGCTCACTGAAACAGGAATGCTTGATTGCAAACCTGCGGATACTCCAATTGCCGTGAATCATAAGCTTCAAATTGTTGAAGGTGCAGAATTAGCAGACAGAGAACAGTATCAACGACTGGTGGGTAAACTGATCTATCTCTCTCACACCAGACCGGATATAGCATATGCAGTGGGAATAGTTAGTCAGTTTATGCACAAACCCCAGGTTGATCACATGGAGGCGGCAATCCGAATTGTACGATATCTCAAAGGCACGCATGGATATGGGCTGTTGTTTAGGAAACACGAACACACAGCAGTTTACGGCTACACTGATGCAGATTGGGCAGGAAGTCCTATGGATAGAAGGTCTACTGCTGGGTACTTTACCTTTGTAGGGGGGAATTTGGTCACTTGGAGAAGCAAGAAGCAAAAGGTGGTAGCCCTATCTAGTGCAGAAGCTGAATTTAGAGGGATAAAGAGCGGGTTGACGGAAATTCTATGGCTACGGAAATTGTTAGCGGAGATTGGCTTTACTCTTGATCAGCCATGTCAGTTGTTTTGTGATAATAAAGCTGCCATTAGTATCTCTGAAAATCCTGTCCAGCATGATCGAACAAAGCATGTTGAAGTGGATAGACACTTCATCAAGGAGAAATTAGAAGCCGGAATTGTTGAGTTACCGTTTGTTAAGTCAGAGGACCAGCTGGCAGATATCCTTACCAAAGCTGTGAACTCAAAGAGTTTTTTGAGAGTTCTTGACAAGTTGAGTATTAGAGACCCTACTACTCAACTTGAGGGGGAGTGTTGGCAATCCACGACCAAAAATAGCTCCAAGGATCCTGCAAAATCAAATCAGTCAAAGATTAGAGCCTAAATTAGATTAGTTTCCTTAATTAATGTTTTTGATCCCTTTATTACCTCTGTATTGTAATTGGCAAAGATATACAAGAAAATATAATTCTCAACAATTAGCTTCCAATACCGATTCTATCAAAGTTTACAGTTCTTTTCTTCAATCATGTTTAGATCTCTAACTTACAATACACATCAAGTATATTTTCAAGTTGAAAAATATTTTTCAGCCATATGTCTGATAAATATATGTGCAATAATCTATATAATTAGAAAATTACTAAATACTCATGAAAATGTTTAGAAAATTATGCTGAATTTATTAATTTTATGATAGTCAAATACTACACTTTTAGTGACATAAATATGAATTCAATTAAAACAGAGACATTATTGCACTTTTTGGAAGATAAGTACAAAATAAACTAAGAGTGTTTTGTACATTTAAATACTCTATTCATTATTTATATTTTAGTAATTTCTTAAATCAAATGTAGAGGAAGTTTATATTTTTTATTGAATATTTATAAACGTTGAAATTAATAAACATCAATATAAAAATGAAAGGAAATGTAAATAATTTTAAAAATAAATAACACAATTGGAAATCATTAAATCAAGAACAATCTAATCAATTTATTTTGATCAAGACTAAATTATTGACAATCAATTTACGTTTTTCCTTTTTGTTCTATGCAAATTTAAATTATATTTCACGTATTAAGAATTTGTACTTAATAAGATATAGAATTCAATATGAAATTTAACACAAAGATGGATTACTTATCACTCAATAACTCATTTTTATATAAAATGATGTATTTTAATTAATATGCTTAGTGTATTCTTATTCTAAATTTAATATTTTATAATTATAATAAACCTTAATCATACCTGTTAATTATACATATCATATTATTATTTAATAAAATCATACAAATTACATGCAACGCATATTATCTATGCTAATATATATAAAATTCCTGCTAATAAAAGATAGTTGCTTTGCACATGAATTAATCATGATTTTGGCGTGTTTCTTATAGCTATGGATTGCATTTTGAAACTTGTACATTTTGATTTTGTTGCCAATAAAAGATATATAGTCGCTTTGCATTTCCTACTATTGCGTGTACTATGTGTGAGAAAAGGATAGCAGTAGCTCTATATATATATATAGATTTTTCCAAAGCACACTTTTTTGAGACAACATATATAGATATTTTTGGTTTTGTTGCATTCAATTCTCGGCAGAAAATCAGTTTTTCTTTTTTGTCAACTGTCTGCTCGAATTGATTATATAGTATTTACGTCTTTCTTTCTTTTCCACTTTTGATAAGAAAAAAAATGTAAGACAGATTCGATTCAAGTAGCAATT
The DNA here is from genome assembly GCA_026008535.1 of Perilla frutescens. Lineage (NCBI taxonomy): Eukaryota > Viridiplantae > Streptophyta > Magnoliopsida > Lamiales > Lamiaceae > Perilla > Perilla frutescens. The sequence goes on from BRKX01000018.1 coordinate 46,602,576, forward strand.
TGGTAAGAATCTATATAATTATAAATGTTTAATTGAGTGTAAAAAATTGTTAAAACTTTCTCCGTATATGTAATAATAGGAGCTGTAGTTTAACACTTTCTCATTAAGTTGAAACAGAAAAGAGTTGTAGGAAATGGCAGAAATTGCGGTAAGTTTTGTTGAACCGGCTATAGAAGCAGTGAAATTGATTGGTGCACCAATCATACGCCAATTGTAATATGATATTATAATATTAATAGTATATTAATCATATATTAGTTAGAATGCTAATACAAATTTTATAATGTATTAGATGATTACATTATTGTCTTTAGATAAATATAAAATAAGATTATAATATATAAATTTAAAATTGTATGATAAAGCACTTTTTAAAGATGAAAGGGTCTCGCACAAGATTCATAGAGATAAGTAACAGAATACTTGTATACCTATGTGAAGTCGATAGAATCCTTGAAAGTTACATCATTTTCCATAATTTCAAAAGCTGACTACTTTCCACAATTCATTAAAAATAAACCAAACACAGAAATTTAAAAATAATTGATTCAACATCAACCAAACGAGCCCTTAATTTTTCATAGTTTATGATTGATATATTTTCAGAAATGAAATAGTTAAATGTGTTAGAGTTCCGAGTCATATTTTCGAGTGAAACTTCTCTAACCCTTCCGTGATTGATGTTAGGAGAGAGAGAAATGGCAGAAAATATTGCTGCAGAAATTCTTAGACAAGTTATAGAACCTGTAGTGAAATGGGTTGGTGCAAAAATCATGCTTCAATTCAATTATCTCTGTTGCTTCAATTCCAACATCGCTAATCTGAAAGATGAAGCCCGAGCACTCGATGATGCAACAAAAGGATTACAGGGGAGAGTTAATGGTGAAAGAGATAATGCACAAGTTATTGTCCCTGAAGTTGACACTTGGTTAACCGCTTCTAAGGAAATCATGGACAAAGTGAATGGAATTTCGAATGAAGCAACAAATGTAGGCAGTAGTTGTTTCAAGCTTACAGATCGTTTTTCTCTTAGCAAGAGAGCTAAGAAAACAACTGATAGTATGAAAGAGCTACGAGGCCAGTGCAAATTTATTGATATAGCCCACCCACGACCTCCAGCAGCAGCCGAAGTAGTTCTGTTAGGAACTACATTTGAATTCAAGTCCAGAAAACAAATTGAAGAAGACATCATGACAAGTTTGAGAGATGGAGATGTGAATATGATAGGGATATGTGGGATGGGAGGTCTAGGAAAGACTACGATGGCCAAAATGATCATGAACAGAGCATTGAAGGAGCATGTATTTGAAGAAGTTGTGATGGCAGTGGTCAGCCAACCAGTAGACAAGTGGAAAATTCAGGTCGAGATTGGTGGACCATTGGGTTTGAAGAATCTCAAAGAGGAAGCTTCGATGACTAATAGAGTACAAACATTACGTGCAAGACTAACGGAAAGCACAAAGAGAATTCTTCTAGTCTTGGATGATGTTTGGGAAAGTCTCAAGGTAGAAGATATAGGAATACCTCGTGGTTCGAAAGGGTGCACGATTCTTCTAACATCCCGAAATCATCGTGTTTTGAGTGCAATGGATGTTAAGGTTTTTGGAATGAAAGTCTTATCTAAAGAAGAAGCATGGTTTCTCTTTAGAGAGAGAGTTGGCACATGTTTGGATGATATTGGATTGCATTCTATAGCAAAAGAAGTGGTAGAAGAGTGCAGAGGATTGCCGATCGCCATTACAACTGTTGGTGCGGCGCTAAAAGATGAGAAGAATAAGCGTATTTGGAAGGATACACTACGGCAATTGAGAAAAGCTAATCCAACTAATATCCAAGATTTTATTAAAGAAGTTTATAATCCTCTAAAAGTAAGTTATGATAAGTTGGACTCTGAGGATGCCAAATCCGTATTCTTGCTTTGTTGTTTGTTTGGTGAAGATGCTGATATATCTCTAGAGAAGTTGACTTATTTCTGTATGGGGTTAGGTGTATTTGAAGGAGGCATGGAAGAAGCAAGGGATTGGATGTGCAGTTTGACTGAGATGCTTAAAAGTCGGTCTTTGCTGTTAGATGGTCGAAATGAAGATCATGTCAGAATGCATGATGTAGTTCGTGATGTTTGCATATTCATTGCTAAACAGGAAGGATATATTGGTGATAATGATTGCACTTGGCTTTCCTCTTCTTTTCAGCAAGGCAGGGGAAGAACTAAGCGTCTTCTCTTCTTGACTTGTAATCCAAAATTGTGGGAAGCAATCAAATTAGACAAATCCTTTGTTGAAGGGATTAAAGATCTCCACGTGTTGTGCATTGAGAACTACTCATTCACGTCACTGCCACATGCAACACCGTCCCTAAAAAACCTCAACTCTTTGATATTATATTCATGTCAGAATTTGGAGACATTATCAGTTTTTGGGGAATTGGTAAATCTTGAGATTCTCGTTTGTCGTGAATGTCGTTCGATTAAAGAGTTACCACAGGAGATAAAGGGATTAAATCACCTGAAATTGTTAGATCTTTCATGGTGTCAAAGCCTCCAAAGAATAGGTGAAGGAATCATATCAAGTCTAGTTGGGTTGGAGGAGTTGAAGATGTTGCAGAGCTTCAACAAATGGGAAGCATGGGATAGAAAAGAAAGACAGAATGCAGGGCTAAGAGAGCTGGAGTCGTTGATTAATTTGAGGTGCTTGGAGATTGATATAAAGGATCCTGCATTAGTTGCGGAAAACATGCGCCTTTCATCAAACTTGGACAGATTTGAAATCAGAATTCCTCTATCTTCTTCATTGCGACCTGACTTCTTTTCTTATTCGTGTAACAAAAAAATGAGTCTAGAATTGGAGGGTGGAACTTGTGTAGGAGACTGGATTCAGATGCAACTTCTGAAAGATACAGAATGTCTACATTTAAGTGGAAATGGTGCAAATAATGTGGACTACTTGGCAAACAGTGAGAACATTAGGTGGCTGGAGCTGAATAATTGTCAGACAATGAAGAATATTATTGGAAGAACATCGTCATCAATGAATAATGATGATGTTGCTACGGTGTTCCCTTCCATAGATTTGCCGGCACCAAAGCAGTTTTGGAAGAGCAGTAGTATACGCCAGTTATCCACTGTGGATTGCCTTCCACAGCTCGAAGTTCTAAAAATTGAGAATTGCGAGATGATGGAACAAGTGTTTTTGTGGAATGAAGAAAACGGCCAAAATATAAACAATCGTCAACATATCACAAAAGTGTTCCCAAAACTGAAGGAGGTAGAATTATATCGTCTGCCAAATCTCTCAAGTTTCTGTCAAGGAATTGAAGGCATTGAATTCCCTTCACTCACTAAAATGCGCATTCAGAGTTGCCCAAATATGACAAGTATGGTTTCAAGTAATGAGAACAACTCGGGATGCAGCGGCAATGCAGACAATATTGATGATCATCATTCTTTGCATCTCTTTTGCCAGCCAGAAAAGGTAGGTACCACATTTATAATTTTACTCAATTTACATTATAATTCATTTCTCAATAATTATATTGGCAGTATTTTGAAATAAGGAGTCTACCTAAATTAGAGTGGCATGAGATTCTATATTAATATATTATCCATAAAAAGTTACTCAACATAATTAATGATACTAAAATAAAATTTTAATTAATTTATTTATATTCTAAGTCTCTTAATTCTGGATTAGCATTGCTTTAGGATATAGTCGTTTTATTTAGTTTGGATCATGCTCTGTGTATTCAAATTTGTTTGAATTTAGTTTTATCATTGATATAATACAAATAATTGTTCAGTTAGTTTGTCTCACGATAAAATCCACATGTGTCCACGCACATATGTAATTTTTTAATCCAATGATTTTTATATATCATATTGTGCATCATTTTTAAGTCTTAACCATTTGAATTAATTTTAGTGGGTTGATTGAAGCACTTAATCAGAAACTGAATAAAGAATTGAAGTTCATAAATATTTTTGTTTCATTATTTGAATTGCAGGTGTCATTCGGCAACCTCAAGGAATTATCAACTGGTCGCAATCCATTCTCATGTGGTCATAAAATTGATGTATCCCTATTAATTGGATTGGAAAAGTTATATATCTCTTTGTTTAAGGGCAGTATGGGTTTATTTTCGCCTTCAATTGCTAGAAATCTGGTCAGTCTCAAAAAATTGGCAATATGGTTCTGTGATGAATTGGTTGAAGTGATTAAAGATGATGAGGAGGAGAAAGCCATGAGTGGTGATGGTCAAAGGACTCTTCTATTTCCTAAATTGCTGGAGCTTGACTTCATTCGTTTACCCAAATTGGTGAGCTTTTGCAATTGGAAATGCGATGTTGAGTTACCTTCATTGAAGAAAGTGAGCATTCTTAGTTGTCCTAATATGAAAGATTTCACGTTGGGATTCCTGGCTGCACCAGATCTCGAAGCTTTCACTTTGTCCGACTTCAATAATTATCGTCAAGTAAATTATGAATCACCAACCTTTCCTTTAATTTTTATTTCTCATCAAGTGTGTTTTTTTTTTTCTTCGAGAAAATAGTTTGTCATCAAGTTATTTGAATGGCAGGTTCCATACGACAGCCAAAAGGTATTATCAATTGAAGGGAATGAAAATCCAGTCTATCCTTACATCATTCCTGTATCCCTCTTTAATGGATTACAATGGTTAATGATATCTAATTATAAGGGCAGAATGAGTTTATTTACGTCTTCGACCGCTGAAAATCTTGTCAGCCTCAGAGAACTACATATAAGGGAATGTGATGAGATGGTAAAAGTGATTGAAGACGAGGAAGAGAAAGAGAAAGCAGAGGAGAAATCGGTGATCAGTGCTGCAGCTCAAAGGAGTTTATTTCCTAAATTGCAGGAGCTTTGGTTGATTGGATTACCCAAATTGGTGAGCTTTTGCGAATGGAAATGTGATGTCGAGTTGCCTTCATTGAGGCAAATGCATATTTTTGGGTGCCCTAATTTGAAATATTTCACGTTGGGACTCCTAACTACACCAAAATTAGAAAGTACCAAAAGTGATTTTACAAAATTGAATCATTTGGGTGGTGGTGGTGTAAAGGATATTAATGATGTGCTGCGGCAGCAACACAACATGGCTCAAGAAAAGGTAAGAACAACTAACATTATTCTAAATTCATTGTTTAAATTCCATATATTTTAACTAATTGCGTCTATATACACAGCTAGGAGACTTAAGTTCACGTGTTTAGTACTGGACATGTAAATTAAGTTGTTTCAACTTTCAGAATGCGATCGAGAAACCAACATATAAATTTACATAATTCATTGTTTTTCTCCCTCATCAATTTTCACATTAATTAATGTAATCAGAAAAAACAAAAAGAGAAGGAAAGCTGTGATGAGCAGGAAAGTGGTGAGGATTTGAATGACGCCTGCAGCATCTCTACTTTCAACTGTCCTGCAGAGAAGCAGGAAAGAAAGGGTGATCGAAGACAATCGTAATTCTTCAACAATTTAGACGTGGTAAGGCCTTTTATTTATCTAATTACTTTCAACTTCCCATAATGGCTTTTGTATGTAAATAACATAAGTGATTATTTTAAAAGATTCATGCAAAACCTTCAGGGTTAATTGCCTTAAAAATCATGAACATTGGACATAGTTGTAAATTTAAAACGAACTTTAAAGGTAAGCAATTAAAGATCCCCAACTTTAACTTGATTGTTATTCAAGATCCCCAAATTTTCGCAAAACAAATTGATCTTTGGTTCAACCGCCAACTTGCTCATTTCTTCAAATTCATAATGATTCGACCATAACAACGGCCGAATTTAACAATCCCTAATTTTTTCCCCATTGATGCAAATGTAAAATTTTGGCCACTTTGACATCATTTTTCAAAAAATTGATGGTCGAGTCATGTTGTAGAGTCGAGCAAATTGTATGTATGTTGGATTGAAGATCAATTTATTTTATAAAAATTTGAGGATGTTGAATGATACACAAATTCAAAATTAGTGTTTTAATTGCTTACTTTTAAACTTCATGTTTAATTTGCAACTATACTCAAAGTTCGTGGTTTTTAAGCCGGCCAATCAACCCAAAACTTTAAGTATAAGAATAATAGATTTTAATTATTGGTAGCCTGTAAATTTAGCATATTATATCTTGGGATAGTGCCCAAATTGATTCTCTAAATATTCATCTTAATATTGTGAATTGTCCATTAAAAACACAAATCAACACACATTTTTGTCTCACACCACACGAATCTTTTCACATTCTGTTAAACAATTATTTTTTCATATAAAAAAAATCCAAAATCTACAGCTGATTCTCATTCCACTCTTACCCTGTCCGCTCCTACCTCATCTCTTTCTCATCATTTCTGTCGAATACAGTGAAATGAAATTCCCTTTTTTATTGTTTTTTCGTTTGATTTGAGAGGCCATTAATTTGCAAACAAATTCTTAAACGATTTTCTGTTAAGAATTATTGGATAATTATTAAACAATTAATCTTGTTAATTATAAATTGGGGTGTTGGAAAAATGATATTTTTTAGCCTATTAATCTGCACCCATAAACAGTTATTGTAATACATTATATACTTTTCAATTCTCTCACAACTTTTAGATTATATTTCCTTATTTCGAATTTAGCAAAATTAAAATTAAAAGAAAAGAAAAAAAAAAGAAAAAGAAAAATACAGGCACATAATTAAAAGTGAAAAATAAAGAATGAAAACTAGTATATATCTAGTCATTGAAATCAATAATTGATCAACTATGCCCCATATTTGTCAGCCACATATTTTTTCTCAAAGTCACTAATTTATCTACTGCAAAAATAAAGCAAGAAATGTGCAGAGAGCGGAAGGAAGATCACCATATAGTTGAGTTCATCACAATTCCATTGAGATCAGATCATGAAGCACCTCTAGCTCCTTCTAAGCTACCATTTCATTAAAGGTACGTGTATATACGTATATATATTTAATTATTGGTAGCTTGTAAATTTAATTAGCATATTATTTCTTGGAATAATGTCCAAAATGATTCTCTAATTATTTTTCTAAGATCACTTTTTTCCCTAAACAAACTAATTTTCATCTTAAATTGATTATTCCACAACCTTTTCAAATGTATCACCACCTCCCTCTATTGTTCTTTCCATTAACATCGCTAGTAATGTCCATCAAAAACACAAATAAATATACATTTTTGTCTCACACACGGATCTTTTCATGTACCATTAAACACGTATTTTTTATATAAAAATAAATTCAAATTTCTTGCTCATTCACTAAGAATCGTTGAAACCAAAAATTATTTGTTGATGCCTTATGTTTAGTAATAAACTCAAATTTCCGGCTCATTCACTACTCTGTTTCCTCTGCTTGTTCTAGCTGGAAACAGAAATCCTTTAGATGGAGAAGAAAGATCTGAGGGAACTGTTCCACCTCTCTTTCGAAGTTCCACTGCTCTAATTCTATTTCGTACAATTCATCGATTCATCAAAGATCTCAACATGGGATGGCAACGTGGTGGAATGGAGTTCTGTGGAAATGTAGAGGCAGCAGTTGGTGAAATTAATTAACAAGAGATATTAGAGGAGAAATTTGTATGATCCGATATCCCCACTTACAAGTTCACAATATATGTTTGATAATTTGTCGATTTGTGCAGTAGATAAGTCATGTACAACATAATCAATCTAAAAAATGTTGTTGGAATGCAAATTTATAGTGTTTGAGTCACCATTCAACTGTTTATAAATGAGATCCTCTAGTTCATTTTCCTCTCTACTTTAAATTTATTAGTTTTCTTTCATTTTTTTCTTCAATTCTATTTTTTTGTGGTATAATTTAATTTTATAATTATTAATTAGGGTTTATACTTATCTTTTACTATTTAATTTTCAATTTTCTAGTTCATAGTTGATTATTAGAGTTCATTATTCCATAATTAAGATATACTCCCTCCGTCCCAATTATATAGTCCTATTTCTCCTCGCACGTAGATTAAAAATATTTATGAAAACAAGATATTAAAGCTAAACTTCCAATAACACCCCCATTGAATATTTATGACTTTCAACATTTAAGTTGTTATTTTTTTAATTTCCAAGATTCAACAAGGGTTTATTTGTACATTACTATGAAAATTAATAGTATTTATAGTAATGAGACTATATAATTGGGACACCTCAAAATAGTAAAAGGGACTATATAATCGGGACGGAGGGAGTATTATTTTTTAAAATTTTAATTTTTATCTATAAATGTTAATTATGATTAATTATATTATAATAATTTTCATTTTTATAACAAACTAACAGAGATCACGTGCGTTCCATGTAAATTATATGATTTTTTACTAAAATATGTAAAATTAAAAGTTCTTTTGAAAGTGTAAAATTTAAAGTTATAATCTATATTATAATTAGAAAATATTAATACAATAACTAAATTTTTTATTACGATCAACATCCCTTTGAACTTTTTCTTGAATTAATATATTTTATACTAAAATAAAACATCTTGTCGATCAATGCTTTTTCACTAATAATTTTTGGGCTACCCTTTGATGATAAAAAAAACTTTCCATGCATTATTTTTTTTAGAGAAGTTCCATTCATTATTTTAGTATCAAACAAAATTCATTATGATTTCATAAAGGGACGTCATCTCTTTTATGGTTATGTTGGTTTCAATCTCTAAGAGCAATATCCTAGCAAAAATTGAAGAAAATAGATTAAAATTATACTCCCTCCGTCCCAATAGAAAAGTCCACCTTTTTATTATTTACTCTCTCTATTTGAATAGAAAGTGGACCTTGCAAACGGGACGGAGGGAGTAATATTTATACTTTATAGTTAGACATGTTTCTAAATACGTACTCCACATATTTTTCATACAAGGCTATGTTCGAAAATTTATTTTCAAAAATATATGACAATTTTGAAAATATATTTTTGAACATACATGATCAATAGCTTAAGAAAAAAATTAGTTGAGCGTATTTTCCAACCTATTGATCATATTTGTAATTCAATAGTTTCCAGATCAAAAATTGAGCGACAAAACATCAATATTTACTAATCTAAACCACATTTTTATTACAAATTAAGTACATATGACAATTATTAATCTATTCTGGCGAATATGCCTCCCTCTTTTCAAATTTGAAAAACTAAATTGTATTGTGACACCTCTTTTATCTCTCAAATATGAACACTTCTCGCTCACATGTGAAAATTTCTCCTTTTGATTTTATAGCATACGTGAATTATATATATATATATATATATATATTTTAAGTTGGTTAAAACTATTTTTTATTTAAATTGAGGATAAAATTGGATGCGAATATTGGCCCGTCTTACGAATTTTAAGTTGTAAGATGGTTTTATACAAGTTTTTGTCATTTATCAAAATAATAAAGTTTAGAAATATTAAATATACATTCTTTTTTATTTTATATCTTATAAGGCTCATATATATATATATATATATTCATATCTCATTCATATTATTAGTCAATTTAAAATGAATCATGTATCATAAACCCTACAAACTTAATTATATGCTTTGATCTAAATTAAATTGATATATATCAATAAATATACTAATACTTATATATATTAATGTTCTCATCATTAATTCATTGATTAGTATATATTGATTGTCATTATAGTGTAAGAGATACTAAAAGAATATATATTCTTGATTTACATACTATATATGTATATATACCATACTATCTTAAAGTTACTTATAAGCATACATTTTCATTAGTTCATGTAGTTTAAATATTAACCTCTATACATTTACGTACAGTTATATATATATATATATATACTTATATAAATACTTTGTGTTCTTTCTAATATTAATTATTGAAAATATATTTATTTTTTAATATCTAAGACTCATATATTCACTAAAATGCATTATATTTATATTTATTGTTATCTTTTATCCTAATAAAATTGAATCGTGAATAAATCATTTAATTGAATTGAAATTATTTGAATGAATCTCTGCAATTAATGATTTAGATTATTTCTTCCTCTATTTCTTAATTTTCTCCATTTATCTTTATTTGCCTTTATAAGGCCCCATGCCTACGGGGTGGGGCCCAGTAACGAAATGATGACACAATGAGCTCCGCTAGTAATTACTTGGCATTCGTCATCGCAATGTCAAAATGGTTAACCCAAGTTACTTGAGAGTTCATTGAGCCCACTTATATTATTATCATACTTTCATTCTCCCACCGATGTGGGATGTCACAACCTTTATTCAATTATTTATCTTTAGTAGATATAAAATAAAATCTTGAATGTGCTATATATCTGATACAGACTAAATTTTGGATCTTTTTACTTTATCTTTTTACTCGTTTTTAGTACTTTTAGTAGTGTCTAGAGTCTAGTTTGGGACAAAGTGTAACAAGAGAGAGAAGAAGCACGTTTGGACTCATTATGGGCATAATCACGATGCTAATTTGACTGAGGGCATAAACAGGATCAACCGCTGAAGTTTTGACAGTCTGTTGCGGATTTTACGCGGAAGTTCAACAGCTAATCCTTTTCAACTGATGTGGGCCCACGTGCACAGCAGTTCTGTAGCTTGGGAAAGTTCATCTAGAGGGGAGAGAAGATGTGGAGAAGAGAGAAGAGAAGAAATAAAGGAGAGAGAAGAGATGGAGCAGCTCATCCCTATAATTTAGGGAACGTGGTTGAAGTGGATCTCTCCAACTTACTTCATGCCCTTACGTGGGCTGGGCTGGGCCAAATGGTGGCTTTTCAAACAACTAAAAATATTAGTTAGCTTTCATCTTCGTAGAAGATTTAGAAACACACCCTTTAGAATCACAAAATATAGATTATTCTCTGTAGTTAAGTGTTCTAGAAATTCTGCACAGTTGGGGGCGATTTGCCCTCGGCTGATGCATATATCTGTTTTTGCTCAAATTTGGAGTTGGTTCCAGATTTTAATCTAGTTTGTGTTTCTTTTATCATGAGTTGTTTATTTACTTTCGCTTTATTTATTAGTATGTTATCTAGCTAAGTATTCAGTGTTCAAGTCGGATGTGAATATGTTGAGGTAGAAATTATGCATGAGGCTAATCGATCTGAAATTATGCATGTGACCATTCTTAATTGAATTATTGTTTATGTAAGTCAGGGTGGAAGTAAGGGCGATCGAACCCTGATGAGCCACTAAGTGATAAAACAGGAGCTAAAGCTTGGAGATTAAAGTATAGGTGGATTTGGGCACACAGACAAAAGGGTCCCATTTACTAGCATTGGGTTCCTCTGATTTAATGTTGCTATCCTTGCAAACCCTTTGCATGACTATATTTTTTGGGTCTTGGGTAGTTAGGGACTAAGAGTCACCGACCGTATCGCTCTTAACATACACAGTAAGAAAGAATTAGGTGGTGTAAGGCGACCGTACCTGCTCTCTATAACCAAACGGTCTTATCAAGGTATCTATGTGTTTGTGCCCGAGATTGCATGTATCTACCAAAAACTGAATTCATATTTGACTTGAACATTTATTTTATATTTACTTATGTCTTGTGTTATTTTTATTTGTTATTTAGTTTTGAATAGTGCAAGGAAGGATTAGTGACAGTAATCTATACAAATTCCCGAAAGGTGACTGAGAAGATAGGAAGGTTAATCACTCCTCGTGTGACGATATCTGCCTTTGGGCACTATACTAGCCTCTGAGGGCAAATTAAACCATCTGCAGGGCTTGCCCACATGTGTGATTTTGCACGCAAAACGACAGCGTGTCAATATCTAATACTTAGAAGATTGATGTTGCATTACTCACATTATGATTAAGTTTTTAGTCTCTTTGGAATATGATCTTGCTCAACATTATAATTGTAGGTCGCAAAATTTTACAATATTATAAATAATATTTTTACTGATTTTAATATATTTATTTAGTTTTAGAATCATATCAAATCCGAAATTAGATAAAATATTTAAACAATAAAGATATTATTTATATATAATAAAAATCAAGTTCTTTGGCAACAAGTAAATATGATACGATCCCACATCGGATCCACAAGCAATTGTGGATGGGTACTTAAGTTGAGGGTGAACCCTTCACCCTTGAGCTAGCTTTTGTGGTGGAGTTAGGGTCTTGGGCTTAAGTTCCTATCAAATTATCTTTCAGAAGATATATATCAATTTCCAACAGTCAATGAGATAGTGTCATGTCAGTCCTAGATCTCTAGATCTCTCAATGAGATAGTGTCATGTCAGTCACACCAGAAGTCAGAATTGATCTCTAGATCTCTCTCCCTACAACTGTAATAGAAGTCAGAATTGATCTCTAGATCTCTCTCCCTACAACTGTAATAGATCCCTATCAGTTGAAAATCACACCAGAAGTCAGAATTGAAGAGTTCAAAAAGTTGGAGAAAAATTCTTTACGAAGTTCTCTTCAGCATTCAAATCATTCTTCGCCAGAGTATAGATCCCTATCAGTTGAAAATCACACCAGAAGTCAGAATTGAAGAGTTCAAAAAGTTGGAGAAAAATTCTTTACGAAGTTCTCTCCAGCATTCAAATCATTCTTCGCCAGAGTCATCTCAAATCCAGCGTTCAATTCGGAATCAAAGTTCTCAAACCCTCCAATCGATGTTATAAAGTCCCAATATCCAAGGTGTTCTAGTAAGATTCAAGTTGTTCTTTGTCAGAATCACCTCAAATCTAACGTTTAGTCCGGCATCAAGGTCATCGGCCCCCGATTAACATTATCAAGTCCAAATACCAAGTTAAAGAAGATCGAGGATATAAATCTTTCCCGAAAACTTCAAAGACAAAGTTGCAAATAACAAGTCCGAGAAAATCAAAGATACAAATTTACTAAAGATTTCAAAGACCGTTTGAAAATCAAGTTTTGAAGAGAAGAATCAGAGGAAAAATAGAGATTGAATCCATGAAAATATATTTTTATGCGAAAATCATCTGAATTGTGTACACGTATTGTGTTTTACCAAATTAAATACAAAAATTTGTGTTACAGTAATACAGATACTTCGTATACTTGTGGATAGCTAATGAGAAGTCAAATGATCATCTACTCCATAAATTATTAAGTATGTTTGGTAAAAAATTTATCCATTGTTAAAATGGAATTTCATATTGTACATATATTTTCCCCTAAAATAAGAGTTTATGGCAATTAATGAGGTGTTCGATGAAAATGCGAGATTCATCAACAAAATCCCCAAAAGCCACAAATTCTGACTTCTGCCTAATGAACAAAATCCCCAAAAGCGTCACTTCTCCAAAGTTTCATGGAGAAATCATCACTTCTCACGATATGTTCAACATGGTTTAATTTAATTCAATTCAAAATTAATTACAGCTATGAATGATTATTATAACAAAAAAGACTTCCATTAAACTATTTTTTTCTTTACCTTTTAAATAATCACACCGACTCCCTCGTGGATATTTTTTTTTCTTTTAACCTCATTAAAATTTTTCCCTTAAATAAATTAATTTTAAAGCGACGAACGTAACATCAAATGAGTAATTGACGGCTACTATTATCTACAATATCATTTATTTATTTTGCTCAAATTCTATACCATTCTTTATTAGTTTACGAAAATCAAAAGCTCAATTAACTAAACAATTTTTGTCAGAAAGTCCTCAATACTAATTATTTAATTATCTAATACGTTGAATGCATGAAATATTAAGATTCTAGGAATAAAATATAACCATTACTAATCACTAAAAAGGTTATTATTGGATACTGGAACTCACATCAGTTCATATTTTTTTAAATAAATGCCTGTTTATATAAAATTAAATATGATACTTACTATAAAATTCATTTTTATTCGTAAAAATCTGATTTCATATAAATAATTGTATTAAACAATTGGGAAAAAAATATTAAAAGTTAAGATTTTGATTTTCAAAAATAATAACCGCTGGTAGAAAATTTGAGCAAATAAAATATACAGCCTAGAGATCTTTTTTCCCCAGTTATTTATACTATATATTCAAGTGTACAAATGTGTTAGTAACTTAGTACATGAAAAGATACAGTTTAAAATGGAATGGAATATAGTGGAATGGAATGATCATTCCTATGTTCACTCTCATTCCTACAGTTTAAAATTGAGAATCATCATTCGCACATGAATCTTTATTCCCAAAGAAAAGAGAATACTCATTCCACCAACCTCCTAAGTTAATTTATCTACTCCCATTGATCCAAAAAAAATCAATATGTGATATATTTACACATAATTATATCTTATAATATTATCTAATCATATTTAGGAAAATAAGAAATCAAATTTATTATTATTATTATTATTATTATTATTATTATTATTTTTACATTATTTATTTATTTTCAAAAATAATTTAAGAGCATATGTTAAAATCAATTTTTGATAGTTTTAAAAATCTTATTTAAGAAAAATGAAAGTGATACCGAAATAAATATAACATAAAAATATATTCTAATACAAATAAAATAATTATGTATTCCATATAGTTTGATAAATTCAAATGAAAAATTGAAACAATAAATTATTTTTCTATGAAGTAAAATATTTTTACTAAGCTATACAAATTATTATATATTTATTAATTAAATACTATAGAATAATTTTTTTTCAATAAAATAAATAAATTATAATTTGCTAAAAAAATTGAAAAATAATCACATACTAAAAAAGACTAATGATGCTTAGAAATGTAAGGAAAAAAATACGGCATTTGTTTATAATTAATATTAACTACTACGTGCACTTTATTAAATTATAATGGAATTTAAAAGTACATAAAATATTCATTATATAAAATAAAATAAATAAAATATTGCATTCCGTTCTTCATTACGTAGACACATACCAATTATAAAAATTATCATTCCATTCAAACCATCATTTAATTCTTAAACCCATTCAATTCATAACTAATTCTATTATATCATACCAATTACCTAAGTATGTGTAGAAAAATACGTGTTAGTGTGTGTTTACTAATGCCATTAACTTTTCCATTCAATGAAATGTCTATATCGTCCAATTATTAACATAGAAATAATTATTTGAATCAAATAATCAAGAAGAGGGTTATAAGCTCTTCACATATAGTTGAGAGAGCTATTTGCACATTTTCTATTTTAATTATACAAAAAATAATTTATTTTGATTTAGAATGATTATTTTGGATCAATTGAAGATGTTTCGAAGTTTCATTCATATATTTTGCACTAAATTTTATTTTGAATAGACTATACAATCAAAATATACAATACTTTCAAATCCTCAATAAAAACATCACTAATTGTGAAATTAACATCATAAATGAGGTCAAACGACCTAAATTTAGACTAATTAAATAATAATATAAAAATAGCAAAACATTATATTATGCCGCTAAATATTTTTTACAATAGTTATAATACAATATCATACTCGAGCTCAAAAAATAAAAATAGAGTAAACATGTATAAGAAAATAACTAGCAACTCATTTGGGCTCGACTAGATAGCTAGATATACAAGCAATCTGAAACATAAATTTTAAAGTTCGATATTATTTTAAATATGCTTGAACAAGTGTATGTGCGTACTTGATTTGACTCATTTACAACCCCCAAGTAGTACGCCAATGCTCTAATATGATCCACATGGAATTCAAAAATAATTCAAGAATGGGTACTTAAGTTGAGGGTCAACTCTCTACTTTTACTCTTAAGTTAGCTTTTGTAGTGAAGTTAGGGCTTTTGGCTTGAGTTTGGTTGTTTTTGGAGAGATACAAATATCAATTTTTGTTGGTGAAAATTAAATCCAGAGAAATTTTGGGCTGACTTTTTGATACTGAATATCAAATCAAGAGACAAAATTGGTAACATAATTAGATATATATAAGTTCATTATGTCATAAATTTGCTCCGTAAAAGTAGTGAAAAATAGAAAAAAGACAATATTCAACCAGCTGAAATCCTATGTTGCACATTTCGTGTTGCTTTTCCTATTGCACACTCGATTATTTTAGTTTTTTAAAATTTCAATTTTTTTTGTTCAATTTCAATTTCTCATTCTGTAATTTTATTTTACACTTATTATTTAGGATTAATCATATCCAATTAGAGTGCATTATAATTTTTTTGTATTTAATTTTTAATTATTAATTAATTATTTGAAAAATTAAATACTAAAATTTACAAGCACTTGTGGAACGATAGTTCGTGGTAAGATTTACGAGTTGATCGATGGTGTGAATCAAACAGAAAATGCATGGAACTATAACCTTTTCTTTTTTCCTTCTCTCGCTCTCTCTTCACTGATTGTCTCTGCCGAAGTTGAACCGATCATCGTACATTTTATTCCGATTCTAAAAAAAAAAAAAAAAAAAAAAACACAAAAACCTGAAACCTGAAACACTATAATATATATTAGGGCCAATTTTTTTTAGCCACTTAGAACTTTAGGACTCAATGGCTAATTTTTTGTTTTTTTGTTTTTTTGACTGGCTACTTTGCCATATTGTCATATGCTATAATAGTCGGATTTAAGGAAGAAACGATCCAAAACCAAAATACACTCAATCTAGACTTGCCCTAAAACTTGATATGATCATATTCAAAAAACATAAAATATACACACACACACACAGCAGGGTGATGTGATCTATATCGATCACACCAACCTGTTTTATACGCGTTTTTTCATCATATATCTTTTCTTCAACACCATCACTCCAACTTGATTCTCCTAACTAATCATGCCGCTGCTGCTGCTTGAGGTTTGAAAAGAATGCAGACAAACGGCGTCATGCACATAAATCCAAGGATCCAGCAAGCCACGGAAAAACCTCCGGACAGAAAGGTGGCCACAAGGCCATACAAGAAAAGCAAGACGAGGCCGATCCCGAGGAGTTCAAGAACATATCCGAGGCAAGGGAAGCTTGTCCTGATCAAAGTCCCATTCCAGAGAAACATGAATGCAGCCATTGAACCCACGATGATGATGTGGTGAGCTCGGTCGAATTTCGGCGAGAACAGGAGCCCCAGCGTCGCTGTGATTGCGAGTGTGAGCACGAGCTTTCCCAGTTCGAGATTTTGTAAGGTTAGTACAACAGGGTGTGGATCCGTGGCTGCAGGAGATGGTGGGGGGTTCACTACGGGAAGCACTAGTGGTGGAGTAGGCGATAATACCAACTTTGAAAAAACACGTGGTATGGAGGTGAGTTTTTTCAAAGTACGGTAAAGACACTCTGGGAGCCATCTGGAAGATGGAACGGCTTCGTCATCAGTAGTAGCTGCGAGTTTCTCCTCGTTTTCCATAAATGAATGAAGGTGGTTGGGGGGCTTTAATCTAATTTAGAATAATTCTATATAGTTTATGTTGAATACAACTCATATATTAATGTCTTGTTTATCTTTTGTTGAGAACAAAAAAGTATGACCTTTTTTGTTATACTGACATCATGCATCACTCTTACACTTACTAATTTAATTTTGGCAACATTTTTAGTCCCAAAACTAACTAAATACTTAACAGTCGTTAAATTTTTTGGGACCAAAAACGTCGAAATATACAATTTGAGACCAAACACATCGGGAAGATTAAACCTTGGACCAAACAAATTACGATCTGGACAACAAATATACATATCAATTTTTTTAGTTTATTTTCCACTTTTTTCTGCAATTTCAATTTATTGTACTTTAGTTTAATTTTACACTTGTTATTTAGGGTCCATCCAATCCAAATAGAATTTATTATAAGGGTCGTTAACTATTCGACTAATTTTGAGATAAAAAATATCGAAATATATGATTGGAGACAAAAAAAATGTTAAAAAAAATTCTAATGCGACCAAAAATTTTAATGGTACCAAAATGAAAGTTAGACCAAGATTATCGGTTGCTTTTTTGCCAACCGTTCGACCGCCACTTAGAAAAGAAAAAAAAATAGAAATAGTTGGTTTTGGACGTTCGACCGAGGGAGGCCAGCAGAACGCTGGTCTCTCTCTCTCTCCTCTCCTATTATTTTATTAGTTTTTTTTATATTTTGTATTTTTTATGTTTTATTAAAATAAATATATGCATTATATCTAAATTTTATTGGATATGTAAATTTTATTTGGACACTTATCTCTATTTTATTGGATATGTAGATTTTATTTGGATATGTAGATGCAATGATTATTAATAATAAATATATCTATTATATCTAAATTTTATTGGATATGTAAATTTTATTTGGCCACCTGCCTCTATTTTATTGGATATATAAATTTTATTTAGATATCTAGATATAATGCATATATTTTTTTAATAAGTTTTTTTAAAAAAAAATAAAAAATATCAAAATTCGTATTTTTCATTCTTTATAAATAGAAACCATTTTTACTAAATTTCCACACCTCACAAATTTCTCTGTAATTTTCAACTTTGGTGATGAGTACCTCAGAAAGCCCACTGAAGAAGACATCGCAACTCTTCTTCATGTCGGAGAACAACGTGGTTTCCCAGGTGTGTTGGAAAGTATTGACTACATGCACTGAGAATGAAAAAATTATCCTACCTCATGGGCAGGGCAATATGCAGGAAGAAGCGGTAGGCCAACAATAATTTTGGAAGCAGTTGCGTCGCAAGACCTATGGATCTGGCATACATTTTTCAGAACTCCGGGTTCGAAAAATGATATCAATGTACTTGATCAATCTCCTCTATTTGATGATATTTTGGAAGGTCGGGCACCAAAGGTCAATTATGTTGTAAATAGCAAAGAAAAAATATGGGATATTATTTGACTGATGGCATATATCCTCAATGGGCAGCATTTGTCAAATCTATTCCTGCTCCACAAATTCGGAAGCATCAATTATTTGCTCAACATCAAGAGGCAACCCGCAAAGATGTTGAGCGAGCATTTGGTGTTCTACAAGCTCGTTTTGCTTTTATCAAACATCCATGTCTTATTTGGGATCGTGACATTATTGGAAAAATAATGATTGCTTGCATCATCATGCATAATATGATAGTGGAGGATGAAAGGAGCACTTACCTAAACTATCATGATCCGGCCGAATTTATAGAAGATTGAGGTAGACAGAATAATCAACGAAGTGAAGATCAAGAAGAAGAAAACGATCTCATTTATTCTACGGAGAGGATTGTAAGCTTGTCGAGCTATGTGAAAACTAGATCACAACTTCGCAATCCAGAAGCTCACGCCATTCTTCGTGACGACTTGATCGAGCACATATGGCAAAAATTCAGCCATTAGCACTAAATTTATATTTTTTTTCATCTATTTTAATCGTCGTTTGTTTATTTCAATTCATATTCGGTTTATTGTTATTTATGTTCTTGTTTTGTTTATTTTGTATTTTATCATATTGTCTATTTTATAAAAGTTTGTTATTTTATGTTATTACAATTTTCAATAATAATAATTAGTTATTTCAATTATTATTAATTATATTATATTTATTAATAAAAGAAAAGAAAAAATAATATATAATGTTGTGGTTGGGTGTTGGGATGATTGCTGATAAACTATCAAATTATATATGATTGGATTGAATAAAATAATAGTGATATGGTAGAGAGAGAAATTAATTAAATATTAAGAATGATTGCGCGATTGAGATATTTAACCAATTGCTGATAATGGTTGTCTTAGCCTTTGATAGGTAAAGTCTACCGTCCCCCAGGGTGCATTGCCCTTCCCTCCTTTGATTGACACGTGACCCATTTTTAGACCTGACATAATATAAACGGTAGAAGTAATTATTACTTTTGCCATACTGACATGCATCAGAAACGTACGCTGCAGAAATTTTTTAAATCATCGAAAAGCGGTAAAATATTAAAAGTTATAAATTTCGTACTTTATGCAAAACTAATTGTACGACTAAATCTATGATTAATTATTATTTTTTTCCTTTTAGACTGCTATGTGTTGCTGTTCAACAATGCAGATAAACTGAGTTATGCAGAAATCAAAGCACAGTTTGTCAAAGAAGGGTAAATTGCGTGCTTGATCATATATAAGATCATTATGCAAGGTAATTTTCAGTTTTATAATCATTAGATCATTTTTTATATTTTAGCTCGAAAAGACTACTTAATCACCTATTACATGATCAATTGATTTTTTTAGATCTCAGCACAAGAAGACTTCGATCCACAAGTATGATTCAAGGCTTTCACAGTAAGATCAAATTGTAATAGAATTTTGAATTGATCGACATTGTTGTAGTTTTTAACAAATAATCGGGAGCTAGCTTTGACAGATTGAATTTTATATTTTGGACATGTATTTTGAATGATATTTAAATTTGTATTTTGAATGATATTTTAATTTGTATTTTGAATGATATTTTGTATTTTTTGACGACTATCAATTATATTTTTTTAAATTTGAGATTTATACACGATAAAAATAATACATTTAAACAAAACAAAAAAAATTATGACCACGGTTTTTTAAAAAACCGTGGTAAATTTACCACGATTTTGATGAAAACCCGTGGTAAAATTACCACGGTAAATAACCGTGGTGTATGAGCGTTCGAAAAGACAATGGTGGCCTAGACCACAGTTGTAATTTCTTATACACCACGGTTATTTCTTGTGGTGAAAAAATTATATACTCCTCTCCTTTCACAATAAAGTGTCATTTATACACCACGAGGTAAAAATTTCACATTTTTTCTCATATTTGTCTTCATTTAATGTATTCAAACAATCATATTTAACTCATTTAATGTATTCACATAAGGGTGTATAAGGTAATTTGATTATCTAATTAATATCTTTATTAATATGTGTTTTCATTCAAAATAACACTTATTCAGAAACGATTGGAGAATATTATATGATAAAATTAATATATAAAAAAAACAATTTCGTTAAATGTAACTGTGTCAATCAAACATTTACAGCCTCCAATAAAGTGTCAAATAACTCCGTTTATTTATTTGATCGAGCAGCATTGTGCAAATGATTAATTGAACCATAATGATTACAAACAACTTCTACAAATGACTTAAGTCCGAGTTAAGTACCCCAAATAAAATAAAAAATTTCATATGTTGAGAACAAACAGTATTTAGTATCACCCTAATCTATATCATTACATTTCGTACGTACATGTAGGTAGTATTAAATTATTATTGCTATAATTGCTCCAAGTTGAAAATGGAAGGATCTCAAATACAATTCAACATATCCAAGTATTTTTATTTTTATTTTTGAGGGAAAAACACACCCAAATATTAATATGGGTTAATTGGTTTAAATATCACAAACTATAAATAATTTCTGATTTTTAACACGAATTTTAAAATGTTGTCTCTATAACATGAACTTAATTTCTTTTTGCAATTACAACATTAGTTCAAAATTGAGTGCAATTACAGACATGAAAATTATGCAAAATACTTAATCGATTGACCATTTTTTAAGTAGAAATTGAAGAGACAAATTTGTAAGAGTATGCATACACATTACGTTTATACACATGGATGCTACGTCAATTTTAATTGGTCGAAATTCAAATTGATGTTATAATTGCAAAAAAGAAAAATGTAAGTTTACGTTGTACGTATAATATTTTAAAGTTCGTGTTAAAAATTAAAATTCGTATATAATTCATGATATTTAAACCAATTAATCATATTAATATAAATTTTGGTTATAAGTTATAAGTGATATAATTGTTGGAGATTTGTGCCCTTAAAGCAATTGTGAATTGTTTTTATCTTATTTATAAAAGCGACATTTATTTTCGAACTAATATGCTTCTTGTATGCATTTATTTTACATCACAGAAAATCCCTAGTTTATTTAATGCTACCATAATCTTAGTATATAAGTGTTATATACAAGAGGATTAAGATTATGGAAAATAAACTAAAAATGAAGTCCGTGACGAATTTAATTAAAGTATGGGATCTTTAATTAAAATGTCACTAATGCTGCCCGAAGACATTATGAATGTGACCGTTTTATCCAAACCGTTGATGTGGAGACATCCAGTTGGGTACATTTATATATGATATGATCATATAGGACTTGGACCGATTTAATTTAATTATTCCTTCAAATTCCGTTAAATAAAAGGAATATTAAATTAAATCACAAGATGATCATATATGAATAATCTTAATCCTGAGTGATTATAGACTCTTGTTTATTTCAATGTAATTCTTAATTTGCTCGTTAAAGTTTGTTTGCCAACATTCTCTAAACTTGCATTTTAGATTCACATTTGAATTAAATAGCTGAGAATGTAATTTATAGATATGGAATCCATTCCTTCTTTTGAGAAATAGAAAGATAATTCTCTCATTTGTTAATTTTGGAACTGAGTGATTTGAGATCTCTAATTTATAAATCGTTTATAAATTAATCGCTCACTGGTGAATTAATGGTAAATAATGATAAGAAATAATTGAAGAGGTTAACGGATATTACCTGTCCTCAATTATGAATTATCTATGGAGGATTAATTCATATGAAATGATTAAATCAATGGACTGCTCAAATTCGTAGAGTAAATATGTTTTATAATTAAAGAGAGTACAATTCTGAATTTTTAGTGGAATAATATCGGAATTAATAGATTGAATAAATTAATTAAAGAGTTTAATTATTTATTCGATTTATTGGAGCTCTTGATTATAGGTCCATGGTCCCCGATTCGCCTTCCTATATTATTGACGGGTTAATAATAATATTTAAGTTCCTAAAGTATTAAGAAAAATGAGTTTTCATAAAGTTTGGGCTTATGTGTAAATATTAGTTAATTCCGGGAATATATGATATTCTACAGTTTGACTGTACTAGGAATTAAATAAATATGAGATATTTATATTATTTACATATTAGTAATAATTAATAATTATTTGAGATAATTATTAATTTGTTTCCTTATCTTTTATAATTCTGAATCTGTTTAAGATAGGAAATTGATATGTATTGGGATTTGACCTATATCTAACTATAAATACAACATAAGAGAAGAGAATTGGAGACACCGTTTCTGAGAGATTCACAAAGACGTGAATTCTTCCAAAAAAAAAATCACAAAGTTGATTCTTAAAAAGAATCAATTCACATACGCCATTCTCAAGTCACAAAATCAAACAGTTTGGTTTTGTTTTCTCTTTTTTTTATTTATTTTAATTCAGATTATATATCCTCCCAATACTATAGCCCAATTCTACGATTTCATGTGTTGAAAAAATCGTAGAAAAATTAAGTTAGGAACTTAATAGATTTATTTCGGTGCCCACTCACTACCGTTCAAAGGGATGATCGAATCGGAATCGGAAGATCGTGGTGTTTACGAGCTTCAAGATTCAAAGGTTGATCGAAGAAGACGAAGGAGATTTAAAAAGGTATTTTCTTTATCTCTTCTTTAGTTTTAAGTAAATTTAATTTGCATGGATATTATATTTTTATATCACAATCTATATTATGATTAATACTGCTTCCGTTCCCGAAAGACGGATTTTATTCGATCCGAAATTTATTTCGAATCGGTTTACTTTCCAACAATAATCAAATGTGTCAGTGTAAAGAGAAGGTGAGAATATATATAGTATGTAAGTTTATAAAATATGAATATCTTAATTAATTAATCTTAATTCATAGATTGTATCAAAACATAACCACATGTGGCTGGAGAGGGGAATCCTTTCTGCAACTTATTTAAATTATTACATAAATTTGGTGATTGGTGTTCAGATGGATTTAAGGAGGCTAATTCGATAATGAGCTCTAGTTTAATGCGCTTCCCCGTTGGATTGGAGACACGTGTAAAGTGGTTTGGTCCAAAGTCTTCGGCCCATTTCCTTGTGGAGCGGCCCGAACCCGGTTACTGTTCCACGCCGTTAACGCCCGTTAGTGTCCTCCGTCCACGCGCCGTCACTGTTTGCCTTGGAAAGTCAGCCTAGTCAATAGGGTGGGTGGGCCGTTGCTACACGCAACCTTCGCTCAGTCAGAGAGGTCATGATTTGATTGAAAGCAGATATGTTTGGATTGTGTTTGATTTTTTCGGCCAAAACTATAAACCAAGCTTTTTACGGAGTTTAATGTTATTATTTTGCGAGGATATTCTTGTATTACTATTAATGGTATGATGGTACCATGTTGCATGAATATAGTCCAGAAGTTTGATCTTTTTTTGGATATGGTGTTGGTTTTTCGGCCAATACTATAGACGATTATTTATGTACGATTTGTTGTTGTAATCTTTTGAAATAACCTCTATATTAGCACCTAATTGTGTATGTTGATTTTGCAGTAATAGGCGGGTTGGATTTATGTACTTATGATATTACGTCGGAGTTGTCTTATTTTGGGGGAAATTGTAATGCACTTTGATTTATTTGATAAATCTGAACATTTACGTATATATATATGTTGTTAAATTATACATAAATATCAGCAAACGTTGTAATTGAGTAGATTATTGAAATAGGGGTAAATGTAATTCTTGGGGCCGATTGTAATACCCTAAAGAACCCTGTTGAATTTGCGTGGAATAATTTTTGGCGCAGTACTCTGCCCTTCATTTAAATTTATATATCTAAGTGGTTAACTTCCCGCCTTATATAGGGAGCTGTAGCAAAGTTTGCTATTGCATAACCCCAGTGTTAATTAATGAGTGATTTGCTTAATTACCCTGGGTCTAAACTCCTATATAGACAACCGCATCCAAAAAGAGTGCCACAGTCGTCCGACTATTCGAACTTCTTTGGGCAAGGCTGGCTATTACTCAACCTCAGTGGAAGCGAGCGAGAAGCAAGCGGCGGATTCGGCGAGAGGGTTTGTGAATGTTCTCTTAATTTGGGACAACTGTGTGCTATCTAATTTTTGGTGTATTAATTAAATTTGTTGTTTTGCTCGCCGTTTTGAAGCGAATAGTTGAAGAAGTTAGAGCGATGAAGCGGACGTACAATGAGAGTGCGTTTCCTAGAATTAGAGGTATGATCTTTCGATTGAAAGGCTTGTAAGCAATTTTTATGGATTACTTTTAGTAAATGGTATTTGTGTCTGCACTTGGAGCCATGTGATTTTATGTAATTGCCGGTGCTTCGAATTGAAATTAAGGGTGTTTAATGTCCTTGGTTGTCTTGAATTTTTTTAGTTTCTTAGCCGTGTGGAAATGCGTCGTTTTTTATTGTTGCATGTATGAGGTTGACCGGGAATAGTTTCATGCTCTATGTCTGTGTGAATCTTTCTTTTTTATCTCATTCAGTGGGTAGTTGTCTGGTGGTTTGGTGTGGGTGTAATTGGGTGTCTCCTTGGAAATTTATTGAGTGTAATACAACTGTAAGTGTGCTGCAACACTTGAAATTGGTTGATCTAAATCAGACATGGCGGTGAGTTAGCCCACTAAATGTGTTTGACGGTTCTTTAAGGAGCTGTCTAGTACTGAGCTTGTGGAAGTGACACTGATCATTTTCGGATGAATGAAGTCTCTGTCGTTTCCACATGAGGCCTTTGAAAGAATGTAGTGGTATATTGAGCTCTGACTGTGTATATTTCAGTGTGGAATGCGAGGGAAAGTTGTATATTGACTCTCTAACTTTGTACTGAGCTTGTACTTGCAGTTTGTGCATGTTTCTGAAATCCATTCTATATATCTACTAAATGCATCTTGGAGCAGCTGTACTTTGTGAAATGATTCGGTGCAGATGGTAGCCATTGATTTTAGTAGACGAATGGTCTTGATTTGTATATTTCATCGTTGAGTATATGAATTTTGTTCGCAAAATGTTATCATTGTGGGTCTGTATCCTTTGAATCCTTTTAACAGGTCGAATCCCTATAGTAATTGTTTTCAACTAATTTTGAGAAATATCAACACTGAGCAATATATGAATCGAGTGTATACGTAAAACCATTTATGAAAAGAATTAATTTCAGTATCAATCAACCCAAATAAATGATGGGGACAGAAGTTCGTTTGTATTTGTGAATATTATTGGGAGTACATTGCTTGACTGTTGTTTGTTATGCTGCCTGGTTTACATTGGAAGAATTGGTTGATTATAAAAGCAATTCCAGCGCACCTTGAACACCGCATTTGTACTCTATGTGAAAGTGCTTAACCTGTTGTATATGATGGTTTGTTTAATAATTCGATGCATGGACTGGCTTCAATCATAGGTTAGAGTGCACATGTTTTGAACGAAGATATCTGGTTATTTTGTGTATTTATTCGGTTAAATTTGTGCTTGTGATGCTACATCTGACCTTGATATCATGAAATATATATCCAGTTCCCTGTACGCTTATAGTCGTGGCCTGGGCTGGTTGTTATTCAATCCGTTTACAGTGCCTAAGAGTGTGATGTGTTAGGGTGTAAGTTGGCATGTTGTACATATCATATGATGCCCCAACTTTGTGTTTGTATGTCCATAACTACGAATTGAATATGCCACCATAAAGCTCTCTGTATTTTTGTTAATTGCAGTGTTTAAACCTGCAGAGATATTTACATAGCAGGCTATTTGCATGCATGGTGGCAGACTGATTGACAAATACTCTTTGGGAAATGGTTGTGAACCTGTGTGCTGCTCTATTTAATTTGTTATCGGAATTCTTTATTGTTGTTGGATGCAAATGGTGTTTTTTGTTCGAGTGTTTATTTTTTGGGTTCATTCTCATTAGTGGGTTGTGCTTCTAATACGGAGACAGGTGATGATCCCCTCCTAGTATTCGAGGGCTCCCACCTGTGGTGGCTGGAGAACGTACGTCAATGTCTTGATAAGTGGAACAACATGCGCATGAGCATGTCTCCTTTCAAACACTTATTTGATCTTCCCGCGCTACATTTCAACGCCCCACTATATCAACAACTGTTGCGCTGCCTGGATAAACAGTCCCGGGCAAGTAACACCCTACGGTTCGTGATAAATGGAGACGTCCTTGTGTTCGGGCCCACGGACTTCGCCGTGATGACCGGTTTAAAATTCAATGGATACACGTCCCCTCCAGCTTCCTCTGCCGTGCATGAAGGTGCCTTCGGTGGCAAACAGAACCTGACCCTGGTTGAAGTGCATGACCGGTTTCGTGATGAATGCGTGGAGATGAAGGGCAGCACCCGTCTCTGTTTCCAACTTGGTTTGTTGTTTATCCTGTACAGCACCATTCTGTTTAGAGGTCGAGTTACTGACCAAATTGAGATGAATTACTTCCATCTAGTGGATGACTTAGAAGCCTTCAATAAGTTCCCATGGGGTTTAGTAGGTTACAATTTCTTCATTCACTCCACTCATGAAGCCCGTGAGCTTCTTGACCGTCTTACTGTTGAGCCTAATGATGCCGGTGGGTACCCGATGGAGGTGCATGCTGGCGGATTGAACATGGCCTTGATTTTGTGGGCGTACGAGGTGATGCCCGACCTTGCTGCCGTTTGCGGTCGTAGGCTTGGTTGCCAGATGGATCGCATTCCCCGAATGCTGTGGTGGTACACCAACAATTTTGCTGACCCAGCGACAGTGAAGCAGTTATTTTCTAGGCGACGTAAGATGGTTAAGGTAATCTCCTATTCTTAGTGGTGTACTGCGTGAACTGCAGTTTGTATTGTGAATTTGATCTTAACCGATACTTTGCTGTTGATGTTGTCACGTTGGTCTTGATTTTATGTTAATGTTCCCAACAGACACCCCTAGTAGTGACTTGCGAGGAGAGCCGCATTCTCTCTAAGACAGGGCTGTACAGTACTCCGCATCTGCCGTGCACTCCCTTTGCATCTCTTCATCGGGGCTGCAACGAAGCCGGGCAGCCGTTAGTCCCTAATGTGGACGTGGGTCTGCAGAGCCTCCGGCTGCGATTCATGGTCCCGGAGATTTTTACTCGTACTGATGGTGCAACTGGTGCCACTCCTGTCGTCGGTCGAGGCAAGCGGACGGCGCGAAGAGGAAGGGGAAGAGGAAGAGGGAGAGGAGTTCGCATTGGAGATATTGGGGAACTCCCCATGGGCCTGCAGCAGCGCACATTCGAAGGGCCACAATCTGCCCCACCTAAACCGGTCATTCCTAACCTCCCTCACAATGCTGGCTACCCACGCCCCAACCAGGGGTCCAGCTCTGTCCCGCCGCCGAGGAAGAGTCACCCCGATCATTTGGCACGCAAGAAAGATGTGCGTAAGTGTACCTTAATCATATTACAAAGCATGAGTATTGGTTCCCACTCCTCCCGTTCATTCCTTTGTTTGTTGCTATCGCTGTAATTGTGATCATCTACTTAATTATGCAGGTTAACATGTTGACAGTGTCCGAGATAGCCCAGAGGTTGGCAAATGTTGAGGAACTTTGCCACTCTCTAGTTGCAACTCCTTTCTATGCGATGAAGTTCCCATCCGCAGCTCCAACTGATTTCCGCTCCGCATCACCTCAATTTGCTGGGGTGCTCCCCAGTGATGAGATAAGAACAGTGCCCTGCCGCCGCCTCTCGTTTGACGAAATGGGGCCCACCTCAGCAGGTGCAGCTGCCGGTGCCACATGTAGCACACAATCATATCCATGTGGGTTGGATGTCTTGAGTGCAGTGAGCCTCGATAGTGATGCCGACTTCTCTGCCTTCAAGCGATGGTATGAGTGTAAAGAGCCTGAGAACAGCTTGTGAGTACCACATGCATGCCTTATTAATTTCATTTCATGTTCCCTGAGTGTGTACACTATCACCAACACCTGTGGTTAATAAAATATATCAGGCCCAACAACATACCAGTCCCCACACGGATGAGTCTGGGTGTCGTGCGTCCATGGTTTGACAAGCTGTCTAACCCGGACGGGTGGTTACAAGACCAGGTGTGTCCTTACATACTCTGTTGCATTCAATCAGTATCAGGACTTCATAGTTAGGGTCAGCCACTGAACCCACTGCTTATATTCCTTTCTGATGCCTGTACGCAGTACATTGATGCACTGGTGGCACTGATTATGCGGCAAGCAAAGGCGGAGGACGTTTTGCGGGCTGAAATGAGTGTGACCGTGATGGATACAGTTTGCTGGGTATACACATGTTAACAAGTTTATGTTCCACCTGCATGTACTACGTTTTTTTGAAATGGCCCAATGTTTTATTTTGCAAAATGCACATATTTTTGCAGGACATTCTGCAGCAGGAAGACTGGATGATGGTTGAAGAAATTGTAGTCCCTTTCGCAAAGGGTAGCTACATTGAAGATTGGGGTGAGAGGTGGGCAGTCACCCGCAGGGTAGTTGGTGTTGCACACTTGAAGACAAATCACTGGCTGTCGTACCACATTTCAATTGATGAGCAGATGATCATTGTGTACGACTCGACCTCGAAGGACAGTGACTGGTCTATTGTGAAACAGGCGTTTGAGAAGATGTCCAGATACCTCCCTGACATCTGCCGTTCCTGCGGAATTTTGCCGATGAAGGACGGGGCGTTGCAACCGTTGGTTGATAAGTTTGAAGTGTTGCTTCAGGAGTACACCCCGCAGCAAGGGAATGGCTCTGATTGCGGTGTCATGGCCGTGCAGTATGTCGAATGCCTCATTAGAAACCGGCCGTTGTCTTCCATCGTCCCTCGACTTTGTTCGTACCGCCGGAATAGATTCTGCGCTCAGCTCTTCCAGTTCGGGTTGAAGGTCCTCGGTTCGCGCGCCGCTGCAGGTGCGGGGGGAAGTAGCACTCTGTGAACGAGGTGGTCCCGTCATATATGAATGCATAGTGTACATATATCTATATATCTTTGCACAATGGTGTTTATGTGATTAGTTGGGGAGCCTTTTTTGGTTTGCATCGTGCACCCAACGAGTGGCCAATCTTTTTGTAATGTTGCACTTGTTACTTTTTGAGGTCCTGGCCTTTGTGAACTGAACGCTAACTCACCTTTTGTGATGTAGGTCCATCTACTAGAGCAGATCAGGCTAAGCCATAATTCAAATTAAAATATTACATTTTGGCTACTCTCATTTCATTAGTAATTTATATATCTGTCATATTACAATTACATGTGTAGATTTCCACACTACACTTATTACATTAAGTGTGGGATGGGAATCTTACAACCATTAAATTATACTACAAACGTTGATTTATAACTTGTACTTATATAGTCATATGTCAGATTAATAACTTAAAAACATATGGCCTTCGAAACAATCCTATTAACTACTAAAGTAATTATAACATGTATATTTGTTCGTCATTAGTAACGCGAAAAGAAATAGCCGACATATAAGAATATTAATTATTATTATACCAATATTCCTTCTGTGTCGTTGGCATCAAAACCACAACTCTGGAGGGTGCGTAACCACATGTGTTCTTTGTTATGTTTTTTAAAAAGAAAGCATCATCCAACTTCTAAACCGCAATCCGATTTTATTGTGTCTGTATTCTGAAACGAATAATGGCTGGGTGTTCAATTGACCTTTTAGTGTACTACTGATGTGAGTATCCCAATCGATACCATAATAATAACATCTGCCGCCCCTATGTGAAGAAAAATATGTCCGCCACAGAACGTGAATACGTGATTACATTTTACGGGCGCCACTGTGGGTGAAAATTTCAGTTTCACAGCCACTGAGCCGATTGTAGTCCAAAACAAACGTGTGTGACGGCCAGAATGGGGGTGGGGAAACCTACGGAAAACTTTAAATACCGCACTAATTATACCGGGGAATAATCGAAAATACACATTTTTTGTATAGCGAGAATTTCGGTACGGTTTGATACCGTACCGTAATTTTTCGTTACGTTGATGGTATGCACTTTTAGAAATTGCGTTATACCGCTGTATACCGATATTTCGGCACATCATGGAGTTTCGGTATGTACCGGTTCTCGTGATATACCGACAATCGGTATACACCCAAATACCGATATATGCCGAAACTCCACGATGTGCCGCTATACAGACGGTATATTGATGTCTCGGTACGGAACGGTATATCGATATACCGATATACCGTATTTTTTTAAAAAAATTAACACATCTATAATTCAATGTTGTAATTATAATATTGCAACATATATTTAAATTCTATATTTATAAATATGAGAAAGAAAGGCAGAAGAAATACAATGCAATAAATTAATATTTTGTTATTTT
The DNA here is from genome assembly GCA_026008535.1 of Perilla frutescens. Classification (NCBI taxonomy): domain Eukaryota; kingdom Viridiplantae; phylum Streptophyta; class Magnoliopsida; order Lamiales; family Lamiaceae; genus Perilla; species Perilla frutescens. The sequence goes on from BRKX01000018.1 coordinate 46,633,693, forward strand.
TTTCAAAAGTTTTGCAGAAATACCATATTTGGAAATTAATAAATACATATGAGATATGAGGACAACACTTCACTATTTATATTTTCATTTCTTAATATGGCTCGTATTGAGAATTAATAAAGGAATATTAATTAACTACATCCACTAATGTGGATTACAATTATGAGTACATTCATTAATAAGAAAATTTACATCAATTAAAATAACAAACCTTTTCAATTATAATTATAGTTGAATACATTTGATTCTACAGTATTGTAACGTATATTTTCAATTTGGATTCATAATTATAACTCAAATATTTACCCAAATATTTATGAAAGACTGAAAATGATAAATAATAATACAACGCGGTAATATAACATTAAACTACTTTCTCATCCACTTAACAAAAAAACCTTTATTATTCATATACTAACTTTTGTACATGAGTAATGAAAATGAATTAACGAAAGCGAGGAATTATATAATTATGTAACACGATTACAGATAGTGCAATCATTAAAAATAATCAGAATAAATTGAAAATCAATATACGAATATGAACATGACCACTGCACGTATATATGAATCATAAATACTTCATATATACGTTTTTGATGATGATGAAAATACAAAAACTCAAGCTTTTTATCAAATAGCTTTATATATAAATAAATATATATATATATACTATATATATATATATATTGAAATAGAATGCAATCATATTTGTTGTTCCTTTGAAGAATTGAATCTAAACTTAGTAATCTTGTCTAAAGGCAAGCTCAGATAAATGCCCTTATCCATCGACAGCTTCATTGTTACTGTTGATTATATTTGATTATTCTATTATTTAGTATACCAACTTCAAGTATATCTACAAATAATTGAGGTCTACGTATATGAACGATGAAATCAAACCCTAATTCTCCCCTAATTAGTTATTCACTCTATTGCATAAATAAGTGCAAAACTATAAAAAATTAAATCTACAACTACATCTTAAAATTGAATCATCATGTAATACTAATACTTAAATGTTGACTTAAAAAATTCAATACAACTTAGTGAGTATTCAATTTAATAAATCAGAATCAAGAATTGCGTATATTAAATTTCTCATTTGATAAAAACGTTTTCATCTACAGTGAATAACTCTCATCATCAAGCCTATATTTGATTCTTATATACTATACTATTCAAGTATTTAGTATAGCTGAAAATTCCCTATATGTACGTCCCTATATGTACGTATATGAACGATGAAATCAAAGTTCACACGTCCATTTTTGACTTTTTCACTATATTGCCAAAAAAAATTTAAACTCTACAAAATTTTCTTCATATCTATAGCAAAAGCATTAATTATCATGTAATACTAATAATTAAATCTGTTGTAAATTACTTTAATAAAAATTAGTTCATATATTTTAAAATTACAAATCATAATCAAGAATTGTTTATATAAAAAATGTAATCACATAAGTTTCTTCTAGAGTTAATCACTCCCACTATGAAGATTATATTTGATTATTCTTTACTATACTATACAAATATTAAGTATACGTACAAACATATATTCGTACTCAACATTAAGTTGCTATGTTATTTCATTGTTTATATTATATTTGAAATTCGGATGTTACGAAATGGGCTATTTAACTTGTTTGGTCTTGGTATTTTGTTTGTTCATACATGAATGTTTATGTTCTTATTTGTACAATACGGATGGGATCGCCATGTCAAACTCGGTATTTTCGTACTACCTTACAATTTAGGCATTTTGCAATAAACCGTGAAACTTGGGTGGACATCGGAAGTTCGGGCGAACTCGGTATACCGTATACTATCGGTACGGTACGGTATACCGAAAATATCAAGAACGTTAGCAATAACCCTTACTGCGTATACCGAAAACTTCGGTATACCGACATTCGGTGTACCGAACGTTTTGGTATGAGAACGGTGTGAAATGTGTCTATATGGCAATTTGGGAACCTTTTACGGTACGGGGTGCAATTCTTACGTATACCGTACCGACCCAGTTTTATAAGAAATTGAATGGGCATTACCATTTCCTTGAGTTGCTTTGATGTATCGCGGTTGATTGTTCATGGAATGCACGACTAACACGATACTCATTTAGCACTGTACATTCCTGCTATGATCGGACACCCTCCCACTCGGCCTCGATCATATCCCACTGTCTTATCATCCGTACTGGTAATGCTACACCTGGGGTATTCTGGGGTTAAACTTCCCTTCACGTTCCTCTTGAAAGACTAACTACACGATTCACTGTTTGTTAATCGCTATATATTATCCTTAATCACGCTACTGTTATTCCTACTGTTATTCCATGCAAATCAAATATTACTGCCTCCACTCACTACTAACCCTACCGGATCAACTGATACGCTGCCTGAAGTTTCATTTGATACAAAGTCGAAGTTAGTTTTATACCGGCTGGCACCGGACCTAATTTCCCTATATTTCTGTTTATTTTGTAGGGTCCGGTTAACAAATTCTGTTTAGCATGCATCGCCACGTATTGTTGTGTTCCCCAACCCCCTCTCCTGTGTCCCCCAATAGGCAAGAGTAATAGTACGTTAAAGCATTTTATACATACATGCACTCCATACTACAGCGATACATGCGTTACCCGTCGTCCCATTCCAAGGCCCCATAAATTTCGTGTACCTTGTCGACGGGCCACACAAGTTAGCAAAATATGGCCCCACACAAACAAGGAGCTGGAGCCACAAAAAAACGACATACATATACACAATCCGAAAGTGTGGCCGCACGGCCATAATTCTTAACATATGTTTGTTACGAGGGCATGCATGGCCTAAATTTCCCAAAAACCCTTACTTTCTTGTCTTTTCAAAATATGTTAGAATGTGGGCTACAACAATCCACCCCTCTGTGCCTGCTGCAGATACTTCTTCCCCGAATCTGAGTCCAGCACCATCACCCCGATGCTCGGGAAGGGAGCTGATATGTCCGTGAATAGTAGAACATCGCCGGGCCTGTAGCCGTTGTCACTGGTGAATTGCGCCCACCCATCCTGCCTGATGTAGAAGCGGACATCAGTATTGTTAGCCCTCTCTCGGAACTGCACTTCCCATGTGCGACCGTCTTCATTTTGTAGTGTCACTATGCCACCATGAGAGACGGGCAGCGCCCTCGCAAACGCTATGGGGAGTTCCTGTCGCATATCGAGAGAGATGAGTGTGTCAGTGCTTCCGTTAAACACTAATTCGTGTTCGTTGCATTCATACATGCACCGTACCCAAAACACAAGCCTTACTTACCAGCTGTGACAGCAGGGAATACTCCTTCATCTGACGAACAAATTGCATTTTTAGGGGGTAGGTGTCTGCGGTCCGATGCCTAACTTGAGTTAGTCCTCCTGAACCCTCTGCGAACACACACATAATTCTATAATATTAGGTTCTCTGCAGAATCCTCCAGGCCATGGTCCTTCGCAAGTGTTTGTTTCTTACATACATTATAGTTAATAATTCGATTGTCGAATGACATGACACGCTGTATAATTGTCAGAGCAACTCGTACTTCACTCATGCTAACACAGTCAAAATGAGGGCACTGGCACAGATGTGTATACTAATATCCCTAACTGTGAGCCATGCATCCTGAATGTATAAGTTTACAAATAAGGATGGATGACATTGCATGCTTTCATTTTATGATAACTAAGACCCTGCCAAACGTACAACAACATCAAACCTGGTAACTATACTGCATTTGTTATGTGAGGCCATATCTGACATGAGTGTCTCCCGTCACAACTGAGGTTTAATTTGTTGATTTGTTGGGTATTCTTCCCTACACCCAATTGCATCGTTAAACTGCTCACACAATAACAGGTCATCTCGGTAGCCGGATGTTAATTCACTATGCTGTGCTTATGCTTGTGGACATATGCGAGCATTGTCTGTCCATTAACACCATCTGTTCTCATACCCGCCCCTACGAGACTAATCAATGGTAAATACATGTTTCTTTGGAGGTTTTAATATGCATTCCAACCCTATCCCACTTAATAGTGCTGCATTGACTATGAACTATATGCATGAATTAATGTGTAGTTTATGATTAATTTATACAATCCCCCCACTACCACAATGCAACAGTGCTTACTTAAATCCCGTTCACAACTCTACAAGCTGCAGCATCATACACACAATTTTGGATATTTCCGATATCTGATTCTTATGGATTAAGTGATTCTTAATTAATAATTGCTTACCTCCACTCACGGCGCCACCCCACTTCCGCATACCCTTTTCATCGTACGCACAAACCTTCCAAGTGCCGTTTTTTGGCTCAAATGTGAAAGTTATAAAGTCCCCTCTCCGCAGTTGATTCTCCTGGGCAAACTCTGGCCAACCATCTTCCAGCCAAACTTTCCCTGCCCGATTACTCAGCCTCACCTTCCACTGCCGATCTCCACTCTCTGTCGCCAGCTTGATCAACTTGCCTTTCAGAAGGAAACTGTACGCATCCGTGAACGTTGGGGGTATACACTGCATTGCGATTCAATACAGTCATACTACAAATGTTTGAATGAATAACCATACCATATATTTAATTTAAGGTTACCCTACTAGTGTCTGTGACCAATTTACCCGGAGGAACCGGAAGAAGGAAGCTACTTTCATTGATCCATCTGTCACCGCCCAGTTTTGACCAACCAGCTCCTGCTCGCAACTATTCCAGTCGTACAGCCTGACCCTGTAAGTTGCACCACGTTTTTGCTCGACCAACATGTGAAAACCTGATGCCACCCTCGTTTCGTCTCTGAATGTGCTCCATCCCTCTGTGAAGAAGCACTCACCAGTTATACGGCACTTGATCGTGACCTTCCAAGTTCTTCCATGGTTATCCTGCAAATTGATTCTTGCATCTGACATGGCACAAGGGAATGCACCAAGTGGAAAGCTCTACAACAGTATATCAATAAACGGTTCAACCCCTCAAAATAAGTGACGAATGGAACATTTGACATTTTTAGGAGCCACCTAACATGAACTCATGCGTGTATGCCTTTGGATACACATGAAAATGAAAGGGAATGAAATCATAAGAATGTATCTATGGCTAACCATTCTCTCCTTGAATGAAGCATCCCCCACAACCGTGTAGAAAGAATACTTGTGCTTCTTACTTGTTTCTGCCTCCATGGACTCGACACAAGGCCTGCAGAAAGTAATCCAGACTCCATCACGGCAGATTTAGTTAATGTCAATAGCACATTGAATAAAGTTGAACAACATCCATATGGATCACACCATTCAAACTAAAAGTGCTCAATACCGACTCTTAAATCACTATGCCCGCTCGCTCATTAACTATTCACCGCCCAAATCTAAAATTAAACAACCACACTTTTTTATTAGGTTTAAACATTCTGGCTTCCAGGGTTATCGTATTTCTATGACTCGACAGTGCGAATCTTATGCGAACGGATCATATTTTTTTAGGCGCAAATTCGGGCATATAATGGGTATGGGAGTGATCTAAGTTTGGGGGTGACGATGTAAAAATTTGCAAAATTAAAAATAAATACCAGGACCTTATCACTCCCGTCAACGAGAGTTGAGTTAGGTTTACTTTACCTTTTGTTCAGGGTGGGCTTCCGTCGCCGTATAATACAGTAGATGGTCTTCTTCGCCGATCAGTGATGGGCGGCCGGACTGCTGCGGTGAGGTTAGCGTTGGGCTGCCGGCTTCATTCTCCGATTTCGAAATGGTCAACGGATGCGTCTTAAAGAAGCCGCTCGTTCCGGTGGCGTTTTTCGCTTTTTCTTAGAGTCGGAATCGCCAAGCACGTTTTAACTAATTAGCTACCTACCACCGACTCCATTTTACTTTGGCTGCTTAAGTATGTAATTTCTTATCCCGTTCTCTAACAAATTTATAAATTTAGTTATGGAGCCACCTCTTTACAGGACATAAGGTCCTACAGTTTTGGTCTATGAACTTGGTTGCCTCATAATATATATTATTTATCTTGCACTGTAAATCTCTATGATGAGATTGTGTAGTTTACCAATAATGTGATGTATATTACCCCCCCCCTCTTACAAACTGGCCTTATTGACAATTTACAATATAGTGATTCATCTTTAAATTTACGTATCGTTAATACGTTCTCGTAAAATAACCAATGCACAGTTTCAGGCGAATTATGTTGTATTGCAAGCAACATATGTGTCCGTAGGGTTACGTGGTTTGTATCCATTGCATCATCGTCCTTCATACCTAACAGTCCTGGTTATGTACAATAAAATTCTTCACGCAGGTCACTTTTAAATTGGATAATCCACAGTGTAATTACTCAAGCCACAACTTCAGTAGTGTGATTGCAACGTTTGGACATGTCCCCTTATATCAATTAAAAGGATCCGCTACTACGCTCACCCAGCCGTGTTAAAATAGTAGCAATTACTTTCACCCTAATATACGAATTCATTTACAAAACCAATAACAAATTAATCAATTATTTAGTACTACGTAAAACTTTCATCATATTCCAGTGGATACATGCCTTGCACTGAACAAGTACATCTCCATAAAACACCATTCACGTGAAATGTTAGCGCCTTTTTCGTATTTGTCCCTGGTACTGTTTATTTAACTAATTACATGACATCTAACATTACACTTACTAATATTATGGTGGTATACAAAGTTGTATGAATCTATTCCTGTGTACGGTTAATAATAATTTTCCCCAAACATGTCATCAACTGTAATTCGAGTGGACATAATTAAAGTTATTCATATACATTTAATTACACACACACCCACATATCTACAAACGAAGTACGGAGTCCTCTGTGGTAATGAGGGGTACCTATATGACTCCAACACTCAACCCTAAAAACCAATGAAAGGTATAATTGAATGAAAACTTGATCAATTCACTTCTTCACACGGATGAATTGAACTTATATGGATTCATATCGACGAGCACTATCGTCTAACATATTCGATTACCTCCATCGGATAATACTTGTGCCCTATATATTTAAAATCATAATTGGGCTACAAACCACGTCTTCTGGGCTTTTTAAAAATAGTTGATACAACTTGAGCATTATGGCTCTAGCAGCTACCTTTGGCTTCTATTATTGGCTTTTGGCTATCACATCTAATAATACGTTCCTAAGTTTTGTTGACAATGAAATGAAAAAATTTAAATGTTCAAAGAAATTTAAACATAGTTACGTAATATGCAATTAGAATCTTCTCAAAATCTACGTACAGCTGACAAAAACTACGAAGAGCATGTTTAGTTAATTTCTATACCTTTTTTGAATTAGAAAACCTGTTGGAAACAGATAATAAATCGGTATGTAAAGAGGGACAAAATACGTAACCATTTATAGAGATACAAAACAATTACTATGTTTTTATATTTACATAAATTACTTACATGTGAAATTTTAATTAGTCTTAAATATATATATATATATATATTCATATATATATATATATATTCGTTAATAATAATGTGGCACCGAATCAGATGGTGCCACGTGTGCAGGGACGTTGCCTACGCCTTCAAGTCGGAATAAGCCGACTCGGTTGTGTGATTTAGTGAGTTTATGGATTTTAATAAATTACTAAAGTAAATTGTCATTTTCGGTGTCACCCACTCGGGTGTCACCGATGTAAGTAGCCTTATATTACAACTGTAATTGTCACAACGTACATGAATTATTTAAACCAATCTATACATGTATTACGGTAAATTGGTATGGGTACAGTTGCCCTAAATAAAGTCAGTCAACAGTTGTGTTTTGGAATTATTTCTGTTGACCAATGAAAGAATGTGGGGCTTCTTGTAGTGCTTACTGGTTGGCCTAAATTTATCTTGGATTCGGATCGACACTTGTGGCTCCACTTTCCTCACCGCTTCTTTTGCCCATTTTTCCCCCGTTTTTTAGTTTTGCCTCTTTCAAATCTATTTTGCCTAAAACACTAATTCAATTGTCCTTTCTTATTGTTTTGATCTCTTTCTTCGTTGCCCTTTTTCCATAACTAAAATTCAATTCATCTTGTGGTCTAGTGAATCCTGGGTCGCATCTCAAGTATATTCTTAAAAAAAATTATTATTGCAATGATTATAATGAGATAAATTCATGGACATTAATTTAAAGTTATAACAACTTTACATGATGGCCAATTTTAGAATGGAGATTACAAACGACAGAAAGTGCAACTGTACACATTCTCTTCTTAAATTGTGACACTTCATGCTCACCTCCGATCAGAAATTTTCAAAATGAGATATTATGAAGAGGAAAATAATAATAATAATAATGAAATAACTATAACTATACTTCCACTAACAAGATTTGAATTGTTATTGGTCGTATCAAATTTTATAGTCTACATACTTTTTAAATTTGCTAACAAAATTAACAAATTAGAACGACGTATTGGAATTCTACACTTCACTCCTAACACTTAACTTTCAGCTCCACTGCAGTGTATTTACTATGGAATATATTCTCCAGCTTTAAGAAAGACTTCAACAGTAAAAAATTAAATAATAATTATATAAATTTGATTACACGTGAATGAACAATAACTGAATTGTTGCTGCCCATATCAAATATTTCCCGTGTACGTTTTAATATGTAATCATATACTACAAGCCCGTTCTAGTATAAATCGCCTGAATATTCCCGGAATCATAGATGCATACACCATATTTTCTGCATCATAGGCATTAACTTTTTATTTAATAGACAACGTTGGTGACACGAATAGTTGAAGATATTATATATCTTTTAGATCGGTGACGACGATTTGGAGTACAAAATCTTGCAATCAGAAATACTATTTTTTGGCCTAAAAATTGTGCGCTTTGTAACATTCCATACGTTACAATGTATACATGAATGGATACTTTACAGTACACTATATTTTGAATGACTTAAAAAGGTCTCCATTCCTGCGCTATTATAATCATTGTAGTTTATAAGTATAACTTCATTCGGCATCAAATTGTTATTTGCCTATTTCAAATTTTACATTAAAAATAAATGATCAAAATTTTTATACCTGGCATGTTTTTAAATTAAACCAGTTTTATCAGGAAGTGGTCAAATATGAATTGTTATTTATATAATCGCACCATTAGGAATATTCCCACTTCATCTTTCTACATTCTAATATGGATTATTATTTATTCCCTTAAATTACATTTTCTTTTTTTCCTGGTCTTAACTGCACAAATTTATCTTCTTATCTAATTAATTAATGCACTTGCAAATCGTTGAATTAATTTATTAAAATTGAACACAACATATAGAATACAAAATAAGCATAATGACACAGTGAGTTGAATATTTATTTGTGCATTGCACATGAGAAATACTGGTGCTCTTTATATTATGAGCGTATTTATTTTCTTATATAAAGATGATCAGCTTGGCATGTATATTCAAAAAATATGTGAACACTATGCGTACCCTTTAAGGTAATGAGCGAACCAGTATAATTTTTGTTTGTTTTTAGCCATCTCGTTCTTATTCTTCAAATTCCTTAATTCCCTGTTCAAAACAAGTAAGTTGTAAAAATGATATTATTAGCATAATATATTAGATGGACTTAAGTTACAAATATTATGATACATTACAACATGGTATCTGCCTTTCAGAACGTTGTTGAAGAATATAAAAATTATATCAAAAACAATATTCTAGTGCTCTCTTTTTAGCGAGAAACTGTACTCATATAACATTCGGTCCCTCATTTTGGTTAATTCTCAAATGCGGACAGTTCTCTAGCCGCTCAACGTCGGGCCGTATCTTCCTCAATTCAGTATGGTGAACGTATAGGCAACACAGCCTTCTCAGCTGCATGCCTAACATATGTATACTTGCAATTTGACGCAATAAGTTGTTTGGTTTTTACGTTATTTTCATACACCCATTTAAAACCTTCTAACTTGCATAAGATCCTAATGTGCTACTAATAGAATGTTCAACTGGGGAGGTAATTTACACCGTTAGTACTTTGATGTGTCCGAATTCCCGAATAACTTGATGGTTCAATGTCCACTTTTCCATGTGAAACATGTTTGCACGTCTTGTGACCAAACTTTACAACTTTAAATTATAGTGAAGATAACTGTTGTATTTGTTGAATGAGATATATGTCAATTTGCATTAACAATCTCCTCTCAAGACATCCTTACTCTGGGAGGTGGAAGTCCCCATTGTCTCTACTCAATGCTCAACCGTGATACTATTGAATCTTCATCAATCGGGGGAACACATAAACAAGTAAAAGCTCCATCCAAAGGTTTGTTTAATGCAAAGGTTGTTTTCCCTCTTCTCGTTCATATATTTTCTTAGAATAATATTAGTTGTAACATTGTGCATCCGTCATCTGGCGGGGCGCCATTTTATGCAAATAAGTCTTATAACTGAACAATTATCAACCTATTGCCTGAAAGGGTTGCGCAATTAAAAAAACCCAACATAAACTTGTGTTATATATCCCCCTAAACAAACAACCAAACATACATTCATAATTTTAGATTCATTTTTTATACCTTGCTTCAACAACATTTACATATTCAACCTGGCCTCCCCATACCAGAAGACGTAATCACGCTTTGCCTTTATCCTCACAACATAATGTCAACATTAACAGGTCAATCCACTATTGCGTAACCAAATTCCCTTTTCCTAATGTCTCCACTAACTTATACTTGGCGATACACAGTACTTTGGTTTTTGGAAAAAACCAATTTACGTGCAACCTTGAACTTTTATTTATGCCTTCAATCAGGCCGCAATATTGGCGACAAAAATCTGCACCACCACACAGCTTATACAATGCTGCGTACATTAACCAATAGGCAAAACCATGTACGGCATTTATCTAAAACTCCCTCCTTACAATAATTGCAATTATGAGGACGATACCTGCTGTAAGCATCAGCCACATGAATCGGCGACCAGTCCCCGGGTTCCCTTGGCAACAGTTACCATCTTCTGCACTCCTCCTGCGGCGCAGTTGTTCATCCTTTAATTTAAGTTTCTCATCCAGCACCTCCGTCAGAAGACTCTTGTATTTCAACTGAGTTTCGAGCGCTTCCTGTCGCTGCATCATCCGTTGCACGGCCCCTAGGTAATGGGGCGTCAGTTCGTCGTCCACCCATCGAAAAAACGTGCAGCGGGGAACCTGTCAATCGGGTGTTGTAATTTTGGGCGTTTCGTTGTCGATTGACCCATTCAGTATCCGGCGGTATATAAAAAGAATTAAAGTAAAGACTCCTTACCGTGTAACGGACGAATCGCCTGAAAGGATTCGCCTCGGTTCCAGACTCATACTGTTTGCCGACACCGTGCACATGACAGACGACGGGGAGGCGGGCCACGTTTGCCTCGCTGTTAGAGGAAGTTGCAACACTTGAAACTCCGGCCACGGATTCCATCGGCGATTTGTAAAATTGAACTCTCACGATGACAGCAGGAAAGAGTAAAGTGGGCATTTATGATATGCCCCCGACTTCTTCGAGAAGTCATTGGATCCTTTGTTTGAAATTTTATGCGAATTCGTAATGGGCCCACTTTTGGTTTTTACCGCCCACATAACCAAAAGTATACAATTATTGTTTACAAACTATTGCAAATAGTATCTACATATCTTCTCATATCATATTTCCCGCACCAATATAAAAGATGCAATTTCATCTCAAATTTCGAGCGTCTTTAATATGTAGACGAATCAACTGGACTACATGTATGTTTTCCACTTTAAATTAATAGCTCCACTTATAAAAAATAAAAAAAGTTACAAGAAACTTTAAAAATTACATGCATATGTACAAAACGCTTTAAAACAATTTCATATATACATTTTATAGTTATAAGCCAAAAATATATATCATAACATGTTCCCTAATATTACTACCATACATTCTTACACATTAATAAATGTTAAGGACTACGTTATCCACAAATTGATTTTGCGGATGACATTTATGTGGGAAAAAAATTCCGGCGTAACAAACTAAGGAATACATTTACAATGAAAAAAATGACTACATGTAAACTATTGCTTAGAATTATCTATACACATGCCTATACATATATATGTTCATAGTATATATGTGTACATGGTCAGTTCAAATTAATTACGTACCAATGGTAAAGGTCTACTATGTGCATCCAGGAACCTTAACACACACTTTTCTGACCTAGTAATATTATTTAACACAATAACACATATGTCTTACCCACAGTGTTCGACCAAATAATTCCACACGTTGTCATTATTAATTATCATACGATTTGCACAGCAAATTTTCTCCATCTCAACCAATTATCACCCCTCGTGTTCTGTTTGTTTGAAACGAATTCTACATATTTCGTTCCCAAAATGTGAGTGTTCTTTGTCACATGTTTTTGAATTTTCATTTGCTGCTATCAAATTTTAATGCTTCATATTAGGTTCAATATCCCAATTGTCAATGTGGAAATGAATATCAATGATAAGGATTGCAATCACATAAATGGTTTCATCAATTATTTATATTCCACTAAGTCATTGAAGGCACACAAATATGAATTTACTTGTGTTCAACCGTACTTCCTATATTTTGTAGGTAGGGCATGCACTATACGCTAAATTTATGTCGTAACGAATAGTGTTATATAAATATCTGATTTGTATTGTGAGACGGTACATATATGCGAAAGTGGAAGACAAGTCGAGTTTAATCCATGTATGTGATAGGTGTGGTACTGTGGCAAATAATACATGTATATGGTAAATGTGATTGTGCTTGAGTGGTTGGACGAATAAAATTACGAGCCACATACACATTTAAAACATATATGGTACAAATTAGACTTAACAATGAAAATAATGAGCAAACAAATTATTAAAAATGCTGACAAACGGTAACGAAATTCTTCAGAGAATTGTACTATGATGCATGCTACATGCTTCGAAAAAAGATAACAACTCATTCGAGCACCATTCCAGACCATACCGACTATGATGACGACCGTACAGGCCGACACTTCGTACAAGATAATTTAGACACATAATTAGGGTGGTGCATTGCATAAACGTTCTTATTTTTGCAATTTAATACATAGCCCATGCATGTTTTATTGTACTCTAACCATCAGGAATGTGTAATTACCTATTAATCCCATTGGCCAATAGGATCACATTTGCTTGGTTTTGTAGACATATGGCTCGTACTTGCTATTTTGATTTGTGGTAGTCGTATTTGATTTGTAGCCAGGATTAATGAGAACATTATCTTAGGGCTTTGCATACCTTATCCAAATATCCGTGCATCACTTCTCGGGTAAGTACAGTCTTGTGTATACAATTCGTTTTTTCATCTGCAACTAGAGGCTGTGAGTGCGTGAGCCAAGTGAGTCGGTCGCTTAAACCCCCTCCCCCCCAAATTTCGAATTATGTGGGGCCCCAACATTTCTCAAAATGTGTCATATAAAACTGACAGTTGTGATATTTTGTCTAATGTCCTCATGGTCCAGTGGTCAGATGTCCCTTCACTCTTAAGGAGTGCAAGGGTTCGGTTAAAGTAGTCGCCAAGTTGGAGGCTCAATTTGTTTTTTTATTTACCATATTTCCACTTCCATCATTTACTCTCTCTGTGTGGACATTGCTTGTGCCATTTCATTTTACTTCACTGTTTAAATAATGAAATCACAGCGTTATTTTTTTCATTCAATCTCTGTCGGCTTTCTTGCCCTCGCTCCCTCTATGTTTCAATAAATTCAATATGTTTTCGATAGTCACCAACATTGATATTTTTTGGTTTCACTTTACTGGTTTTTTTTTTCCAAAAATCGTAAATCAAGTTTGTTAACAAATGAATTTCCAAATATTTAATCACAATCTGTATTAGAATGCCCGCTAGTTGCGCCGTTTTTTCTCTTTAAAGCTTTAACTTAATGCTAACCAAGTTTTTTCCATTTGACACTTAAAATATAAATTATTTTACCAATTATTGCTGACATTCTTAATCTATAGCATTATTCGAGAAGTTGCTGTATATGGCCGGCAAATAGAATAATTCCTTTTTTTATGATTTATAATCCAAAATAATAATATATGCTAACATGAAATCATATATTTATTTACACTTCCAATTATAGTCAAATGTATTGTCTGGAAAATCATATGCCCTCATTTGTACTTCCTCGAGTAAGTCACACTCCATCATTTGGTTCGGCCCTGTCTATAACCTATTTACTTGTCATATCCGCATACGAACTATTTTTACTTTTTGTTGCTGTGAAAATGTATGAACCTATATAATAATAAATATATTAATGAATACCTATGAATATATATACATCTCATTCAGCAAATCAACTACATTGTCTCATGCTTAAGAAAACACACATTTGTAATCAATTTAACAAAGATTATGTGTGAAAATGTAAAATGTTTACAGGCATCACACGTTTTAACGAAATGCAAAGACGGTAAACATATATAGTTCCACCTACATGCTAAATTTAAGATAACATGTTTCGTCAATTAATTGATGAGTACATCGTCATATTATCTCAAAGTTTAGAATTACCTAAACTAATTATACTACTATTAATGTTAATAATAATAATATTATTACTAACAATAATAGTAATAATATTATTAGTATTCGTAATAAAACTGACAGTTTTTTTAATGATAACAATATTATTTTAATAGTATTCATATTGTATAATTCATAATTTAAGATATTATAATAATTATTATAATTAATACTAACAAATTAGCGGTACTTTTCAGGGTAATTATCAATTCAATCACTCGACATTAATGAAAATATGTATATATTGCTATATACATATGTATATGCATTACTTATTGAATATACTGTATATACGGTTATTTGTGTGTAGTTCTTATCAATGAAGTTGTGCATAATGTGCAATCAATTACAGAATATATTTTCACAGATTTATTGATCTCCAATGAAGCATTCAATCAATCACACTACAATGACTTTGATTTTATATATGTTTGGTGACGATCGTCCTAGGGCTTGAATTTAAGAATTGAGAATTTCCAATCGGCAATCGAAATATGCCTCACAATTCCATTGCGTTTGAGTGTGCGTGATTTATGTTTAATGGTATAATTAACAATACCCGTACTCAACATCAACAACTATTATGGGCGGTAGTTAAATGAAGAGAGAAATTGATCCCAACTATCTCATCGCCGACACAGTGCAACAATACATCGACCAAGAAGGTCGATCAAACAATGAATGGTGAAGATGGAGTGGAGGTTTTACACAGCACTATCGATTTATTTTATTTATCTTTAAATCTGGTTGAGTTATTGACCCATATAAGTTTGAAATTTTTGACTTTGAATTTCAGTTGACCAGTTTTCGTTTAAAGAACCACGGAAAAACTAATTATGAAATGCAGTTTTCACGGTTTGGACTTTTGAGGTAATATTACAGTTTTGTAACAATTGTAAATGTAAATATTGGAACGCCAGGATTTGACTAATAGTCAATTTTTTCACATGTTTTAGATTCATATTTCATAGTGTGACGCCTTAAAAAAAATGTAACTTTCAGCTTAATTCATTTGCCTATATTTTTACTAGTTTATAAGTTTAAAAGAGACGATGAATAGTTTATATGGATGAATTATGTATTCTTGCTTTTTGCGTTTGTTGTTGTAATTACACTTGTAGTTTTATATTGTAGGTTCGGTGGTGGTTGATGTACCATACACGCTAAGTGTAATGTTGTTCGCAAATCTGAATCTCTGTCTAAGATTATATAAAATTTAAACTAATTATTGACACTGTAATTACTGTTGTAAGCCCAGTATGTACATTTTAGAAAAAATATGTTAAGTTAGTTCGGCCATGGTGTAAATAATTATTTTAAGCATCACAAATTGCAATTACCAATTGCACACTAAAAAAACCGCCAATCTTTATGGGAAAATAGATTATGTATGTTTAATTTTTAGGTTTATATGTTTTCTAGTTTTAGTTCTCACGGGATCGCATTCAAGAAAGGGAATGAAATCCCCTCATGTATAATAAATAGTTGGTGTTGTTATTACGTCCCAATGTTGGGTGGAATATGGTTTCTTGATAAGAATAGTAATCGAACAACTTTTTCGCCAAGTTTTGTGAGGGTCGTAATACGCGTAATTAACCAATTATCTAATTTCTTTGTGGCTCATTTAATTTAATTTGGAATAGGAAGAAAATGAGATAATCGTTTTTCCTTCATATCTCCGTGGTCCCGATTATGGTGTATGTAGGTGCGAAGAAGCCTTTTTTCATGCTTTTATGTAGTAAAGGATTAAATCAAAACACCATACTTACTTTCAGAGGACAATATGCTAAAAAATGTAATGCATATCAGTTGTAAGGATGGAAATTCTCCCATCTAAATTTCCATTTGAATTGTCTGTTTACGTTTATGCACTTTTTATCCTATGACTTTCCATTCGTAAACAATAATTTTTTATTACCATATTTAGGAGTTCGTTGAAAATACTTGATTACTACTCATACACAATATGCATAATAATAAATTTAGTACTTAATATCATGTCCATCGCAAAGGTCATTTGCTACTTACCATTGCTGACGGACATTGGCCTAGGGAGTTTCCGTAATGCTATTTTCTGTCTCAGAATATTAGTATGTAATTGCATATTATTATTATTATTATTATTATTGAAATTTTTAACCTTGAACTATTATTACTTTGATTATTAACATAATTATCGTATTTGTTAATATTATGATCGAATCTTTTGAAAAATGTATTTATTATAAGGAATCAATCTGGGTTAGTAATAGCATGTTTGTTTTTACCACATTCCAATAATCAATGGGCTCACAGAAAAATATGAAATCTTTTCGACCAACCAACATCACATAGTCAATATTAACAAAGATGTAACGGCACAAAATGAGTACATTGTACATGTAATTAGCGGCACAATTAAAACGGCTTAGTAATTCATCGGGGCAGCCCTAAACATTATCAGGCACTCCCTTCTTCAGGACATTTATCCTTGCCTCTAGGCACTCGATCTCGGCCTTTGTCCGCTCTATTGAATGTTGGACCTCTTGCTTCCGTATCATGTGAAGCGCGTTCTCGTAGAACCTCTTCTTTTCACGCTGCAGAATTTAGGATCATTGTTTATCAGTAATTAGAACCAAAAACCTGACCTTCCGGCAGCCACGGAAAGTACGCCAGAAAAAAGAACCGCACCGCGTGTTCCAAAAGTAAATCTCTTATCTTTGCGTCGGCGACCGACTGTGCTGCTGCTGCCCTCCGGAGTTTTGCAGAATCAATCGATGACTGAGAACGACATGCTTGAACATAATTAGATTTAAACGTATGGAAGTGAGTTGCAGGAGTAATAACATTATAATGGAAAAGTAGTGACCTCCGGCGTATCGGGCACTGTCGTTGGGCGGGCTCTCTTGGACGAACTGGTGGTGTCCTCGCTGCTGCTGTGGCTGACAGGATCCATGGCGGGGAGATCTGATGTTTTGACGTTAGGAGGAATATGTATTACACACAAAGAGCGATGCAAGACCGGCCGGCGTGACTCCAAAGTTAACTACCCAAATATTGAGAGGAATGCGTGGCTTAAGTAACCTCTCTCGAGGATTCCAATCGGCGGGGTGGTACATTTGTGTCGGTTCAATAATGATTCCCGCTAACAGCCTTTTAACCGCCCCATCACATACTGCCGTAATAATTACAGTTAAATGGAAATGTAAGGGAGCGAAACCCAACGCGAGTTAACACTGATTGAGTCAATTGAAAGCGTGCCAAATGAGTCACCAAACCAACGGTCATGCCATGTAGGTAATTAAGGGTCCAAAAAATGCCCACAAGTAAATACTAAACGTCCAACCTATACCCATACATAACTGAGCATTTTTATATTAATTGTGTTTCGATGTTTCACTGAACTTTTTTGTGAACATGGCATATGTAATTATTGCGATTCTAGCACAAGACCAAAAATGTACCCCCACGTACCATACAGTTGTGAAGAGTGTCATGGCCGGCTACGTGTATTCACATGGGTGAGAAGTTGCAAAGTGCTTTGACAAATTGAAGAACTAAGTAACCTTATTTTTCCCTCACTTTCACCGTCGTTGTAATCGATTCCGGACATGGAAATAGTGTGGCCTTACTACTGAATAAAATATGTATGGAACATGTAATACCCCGAAATATTTTAGAAGATTTTATTCAACTTATGTTACCCTCTGGTAAGTTAGAAAATAAGTTGGGTTCTTAAATGATTCAAATAAAGGAAAATCGCAGCCAGGAAAATCTGTTAAATCTAATTTGGTCAAAAATTACCTTAAAAATATGTTATGATATTTTTCTCGGGTTGATAGAAAATGTTTCAAGAATCATGCCAACCTTTGAAATTTCAAATTTCGAGTTCAAATGAACTCTTGGCACAACTTTAAGTTGGAAAATAATAAATTTAATAGAAAAAGGCACATCCGTCATTATCCAATTTCTTTTTCAAAAGATTATCTTATTCGTAATTATCCTATTCTTTTTCCATCATTATCCTCTTTCTTTTATTCGTTATTATCCTATTTATTTTTCCTCTATAAATAGGAGCTTAAGGTTTCATTTTTCATTTATTTTCAAAATCGAAACGCCGAGCAGCTTCCAGAGAATGTACGACTCTAGTTTTCTATTTTAATTCTGAAATAGTCATTTTGAAGGTGCCAACGCGTAGATCATGAATACATGATTGAAATGATGACACGAAGGATGATCACGATGGAAAATCATCGTGACCGCCGCCAATTCCTCGGAGAAGGTACTTTCTCCGATTCTGGTCATTCAGACCGATGAATTTAGAAATTTCAAGTTCTAAATATGCTTATATTTCGATTATCTTTAATTCTACCGATTCCGATTTTTGATGTTGTGAGTTTTCGGTATTTTTCCCCATTTTCATTTTATGTAAATCTCAGATCTACTCTTCCTGGATAGTCGTATTAGAAATCTTCTTTTTATAAATAGTCTTTGATCATTTGGATCTTGTAGTTATCCGGAATAGATTTTTGATTTCTCGTCGTTTGAAATCCGGATCCGAATATTATATTATAAATCTGCCTAGTTCGAATTTATGTTCTAGCCGTCCAATCTTTGATCTGATTACACCATTAAATTCCTTATTTTCTGCACTATCAAAAATTGTACTTTTGAGTGAAAATCCAATGAGTATCGAGCTCGATCGAGACCGATACATTTTCAGCTAAAATCTGTGAATATTGTTACCGAAACTCGCGTTTCACCCATTTTGGGTAGTCAAATCGAAAATGTTTCTTCTCGAAAGTTGCTCCAAATATTATTTCCTATAAGCCTGCCAAGTTTCGCAATCTCGTTGCGAGTTTTGAATAATTTCGATTATTTAAAGTAGACAGTTATTTTTATACCGGGAGCATGTATTATCGAAAAATTCTAAAATTCTCATTCTTTACTCTTGGCATGTATAGTATCATCCCTGAATATTTTCGTAATTTTCGAGCGGTTAAAAAGTGTTGTGGTGTAGATCTGGTAAAATTTGAATAAATGACAAGTTTTGGAAAGAGACATCTATCAAATCAGTTGATCCCAGTAAAGCAAGAATAACGTTTTGGAATTTATTTCCTTCTTCGTCGAAATTATTCAAGGTCTCTAGAGTCGCGCAATCTATTGTAGAATAGAATAGAATTAGTAATAGTTCCGTTTATAGTAGATTAATTTCCGGAAATATAGTGTTTATCCTGAGTTGAAGTTTACCTTCTGTAGTACCAGCTGAGCTAGATAAAGAGTATCAGGGTTGATTCTTCAGGAGTTAGCTTTTCAGAATCCCGAGAAAGGTGGGCTATTATATTTTTACAAATTGTATCTTTCGAGCTATTAAGCTCTGCTTTGTTAAAATTGTATATGTGACTATCTGTGTTAAATATTTACGTGCTACTATATGTTGTCGGAGTCTCATATACCAGCGCTGTGTCACTGTGAGTAGCTACAGTATGCATGCATTATTTGTCCTGCCCTACTCCTTGTCGGTGAGACTAAAATGAAACACTTATTGGTTATACTCTTTGGGTATACTATGGCCATATTCAACGTTATGCGCTGGTGATGTAGTTTGGGTTGCGGGCAGTGACGGGTTATACTCTTAAGCGCTTCACGATAAAATGTTTTGGTGAACTTAGGTTGCTTCCAACTTTTAAACCTCCTAAGCTTCACTACCTGCATGAACACAGATAGATTACTTTAACAAAATGATTTGCATAACTTGAATTGTAAAACTTACCCACTGAGTGCATTAGTACTCAGCCCAAATCTTTTCAAATACTTTCAGGTCAGTAGGCTGGAGCGTGGAGGTGACGAGGCTGAGATATGGGCTATTATGATTTACATATTTTTCCGTTGTCCCTTTTTGTTAGTATTCTGTTAAGAATTGAGCTTTCGCACTTATGATATTCTTTTGCTAAATGCTAAGAACTCTGATCTTGGTATTTTGTTGATATGATTATGCTTCTCTGATTCTGAGCATTTGTTGACTTCCTAGTTAACATGTATCATATGCTTAGCTACATAATTATTCCAAGGGGAGGAAGCCCGTCTTTCGTTATATCTATTTGGTCATTCATTTTGGCCTATGGAAGGGCTTCATTTGTTCAGCATATTGGTGTCTGTTTTTTTTGTCGACCTATGAATGGGTCTATTAATTGTTGGTATCTGATTATTTGTTTCCGTTTGGCCTATGAAAGGGCTTATTAAATTGTTACAGATTCCATTCTTCTCTTATAAGCCGTTATAAACGGGGATTCGCTCTAGTTACAGAGGTTATGATGTCTAATTTTCCGGAAAGCATAACCTATCTTTGTCATACTCGGTTGTTAAATTTTATTCTAAACATTAATCCTTTTGGATTATCACACCGTCGTTAATTAAATTACCCCATTTCTTTCCCGCTTCTTAATTCCCACTCCCGTGACATCCATTTCCACGGTCTTTCGGGACCGGGGCGCTACAGAACAAAACTCCAATGACATAATTACCGACAGGCAAGGAAGTGACAGTTCCATGCAGGGCAGATCCCAATGTTGTAGTTGCATGAGTGGACGAGCAATAGTGAGTCATAATTTTGAGGCTTAGAATATGTTCGAATTCGAATTACACGAAAGACCAATTTTTCCTTACCTAAAAATATATATAATTTTTGGAACCCAACTAAAAAGAAATTTCAAATTCTATTTGCAGGGCAAAGAGAACAAGCATTTTCATATAACATATAATATTTAATTTATAAATAATTGGGGAAACCATTTTCACTGGGTATTTCATTTTGACAAAATGGTAGAACCTGCCGCCTCTATAAATAGCGTTTTCGCATAAGATTTCATAACATTTCCTATTGAAACTTGGAATGAAGGTTCGAAGACATAAGATGACAGGGGGGAAAAAATTTGTGAGGAAGTCAGAAAGAACGACATAATAGCTGGTTGGGGGGGGGAATGAATGCTGTGAATTTATTATTTAATAAGCCAGATAAAAGAGATGGGAAAAAATATCAGGCGGAGAGAGAGAGTGAAGAAATGATGGAACTGGATCGGTAAATTCCACAAAATCCGAAGGGGAGGAGACTACGAGGAGCCGATCCCTTGCACACTTTGGGAGTCTTACAGAGGTCAAACCACTGGACTGACATGCGTTTTGTTATATTCTTAGCACTACTATACATAATATATAAGAATTAGGAGATGGGCGACATCTTCTCTAAAGCAAGCCAGTTGTAACTGTGCATGCTGGAATGCCATGGATGAGATGAAGCGCGAAAATGGAAAACTGAAACCGGAGCAGATGGCTAGGTTGCGCAAAATCTAGGTTGCGCAACATTGGTTGGAGGGTATATGAATGATATGGATCCAAAATTGGAATAATATTCTTAATTGGGGATGCCACTATATCACATCATCAGACCCCCAGTTGGAACAAATGTATTGCCTTACCAAAGAAGGGGAGAGGTTGTATTATTTTTTCATAAGCAGCCTTTTTTCCCTTTACCACACCGTGTATTTGTGTGTTTATCCGTCACTGAAGTAGTGCTATTTCAATTGTTAATTAATTTTTCTGATTTCTTAAGTTTCGAAGTTGTGTAATGTCAACAATATAATATTGTGGTTGGCTACATAAACAACACGACCGAGGATTGGGCAAAGCGAATTTAAATAATCAAGAATCAACTAGTGTCGACCGTATTCAAGGCAATATTGAACTATTTGTGTTGCATACATAGTATGTCTGCATAGTACAAGCGTAACGTCGAAGGATGTTGAAAAGGACATGAATAGTGTCATCGCGGGTAGGTCTGAATAAGTGATCCTAAGTTGCCCCTACTATATTCCATATTTTGTTCAAAAAATTATATACAATACAAAAGTTTATTTTATTGCATTTTGACTTTTTATCAATTCCTAGAAATCTATGAGATATGTTTTCACAAAAAATATATATTAAACGAAGCAGGTGTTTGGGAATAAAGAAAATCATATTTTCATTGTGGAAGTAAGACAACCGAATTCACATTATTTAATTGGTAGATAATTATAATTCATAAATTTTAACTATTAGTTTATTTTAAGGTAACTTGTAAAGTAATTAATATAATGAGAAATATTGCAAATATTCATTAGTGGAATGCAGTTTTTTAATAAACAAACTTAATAACTTTTTAAATGAAACCTAATCGCATGTCTAAATGTGGTAAAAAATCATCAATTCTATGAAACTATAGTTTTGTCGATCCATGACTGAAATATACATTTCCTTCTTCTCAAGCGCAGCCTAAGCAAACTATACGAAAATACTTATTGTCATATACCAAATTTATTAAAACATCAGATACACAGTCAGATCAATTACATATATATTATCATATATATATGTATGTATATACATATGTATATATATATAACGAGCTCCAATCAAATAAATATATAAATTGTGGTGGAATGTTGTACCAAAATTCCACATATGAATTATTGGAACTTAAAAAATTTTACAGTAATGCATTCCGAATTTTAATTATCAACTGTGAAATATTAATTACCAAAACAATGCATACACTTAAGCCTCGTATGGTTTTAGCTAAAACTATATATTACTATTCACAAATGAGACGATGAAATTATTGTAAAATAAATAATATCGGTCATCTCCTATATACAACATCGCATTAAGTATTTCTCTCTCAACCTTCAATGATTCTTCATATTGTTGTCACAAATATAATAATAATCATTACATAATTATCTTCATTCTACTGTCTCCGAAGATTTGATTCTCATACAATCAGACACAAATTGCCCCTGGCTTTATTTGAGCTCTTCAGTGGAATCTACCTATCTTTTTACGGTATTCACTGATTTCTAGTACAAGATACCCAATTTCAACACCAAAATGCAATTTATTGCGGTAATATCATACATACGTAAATGATTTAATGTTGTTGTGACTACTTGTCTATCACACAATCTTTCATTTAACATTTACAATTGCGTTAGACAAAACATTATAATCTCAGGAAGTATATTAGACCCATAAGATGTTCCTAACCGTCCTCATGATATGCGCACAATTCAATTATATAAATCATTATATGTACCAAAATTGTCAAAAAAAAAAATTAATTACCAGATGTGGTCACATGTTTGTTAGTTAATATAACTATATCATCATCGTGGTTTCGTATTACATTGCTGTAGACAACAAACGTAAATATACTCTTAAAAAAACACTACAATACAAAAATAATCAAATTCTATGCAATGAACATAAAAAAATAGCCAACCCCGCTAAACTCTCAAATATAAAACGTGTAAAAACAACCAAACATAAAAAAACACATCGAAGTATGACTAAATGAAAACATTAAAAAAACATAATAGGGAAATTAAAATATCAAATTGAATTGTCATACTTTTATTATTGCGTAATACTCATACGCAAGAAACCATCATTGAATCGGAAATATACTTGATTTCATGATGTACGAACAAATATAATCCATACTGGAAACTGAGAAAGTGGATTAGAGAGTTGTTTTTGTAGGAATGAATGGGCATTAAGCAAATATTTATGATGTGGTGCGTATTCCAATTTTATCAATACTCGTATATAGTAATTTAAGTATTTATAGCGCGTATCAATTGAATTCTTAAAGAATAAACATCACATTAGTCGTTTATACTAATTAGATTCCGGTAATGAATCAATTAATTAAGTTAATTATGAATAATCCAACAAGTATCAGTAATACACGAAATCATTCCCAACTGACTTCAATTTTTTATTGGTACTGGCGTAGTAGTTGGTAGTATTAATATTAGAGTGAAAATGCAACAAATTATGGATGTGATTAGTATTTGAATTTCATGCATAACCAATGAAATAAATGTGCTAATTATTTTAGCTGAATACATGCATTAGTTAAGGTGTTCCGATAACATGTTATATTAATATTAATATGCGTAACAATAGATTTATATAAAACCTAAATAAAAGGTTCTAATCTACATTAATTATGTGTATAATAAGTGGTTTGTGCTGATCATATAATAAATTTGTAGTCGAATTCTATGGGGAAGCGTAATGTGCATTGTAATGAATTTGACACTTCATATAATTAATTGCCTGGCAAGCTTGCTTATTATTTGGCTCGTATTAAACAAATGAATGCAGTTTCGGTAATACAATATTGATTAAAAGTGACCTAGGTACTACCTGAATTATGTTATATGTTAATGCTCATTGTTCAGTTCCGTAATACTCTCTCAAGTGATTCACTAACTTAAAGGTATATTTATGTGATGATTTTTCCTTTTATATTATTATTTTAACATTAATATTAAGTTGACAGTATATTGACATTCAACAAAATATTTATAGTTTAGGTAGATTGGATAGTTTTGGCGGGAAAATCAAATCATAAACTTTCCTATTATTAGATATTGTAGGATTAACATAATTATGGATTCATTGTAATATATATTTGTCTATATATAAAATGTAAAACATAGGTTGGTGTATATACCTGTATATATAAATATACACACACACAGCTACAGAGAGAGCTAGGGAGATATTGGTTCATATCTACATGTAGTACACATTAATTATGTACATACATAGTACTAATATAATGTAGCCATAAAAAACCTAGACGCCCATAAAATTTTTTGCACAATTGAAGGTCATTTAGTAGATACCATATGGAAGGATTGGAATTGGAATATGAAAATCAAATACACAAGTATGAACTATATTAATTAAATTTAATTTAGTCAATATGTAATATGCTCAACGCACACGTATATATTTATGTTTCTGGAACCGTAATTTAGGCTGGACAATTTACTTGATATGTTCATCCTATATGTATTATCTTACCATCATATAGAGTGTATATAGAGGGGTTTCATTTTTTAGTTCTTTAATATTCATATTTTATATATTTTTCTATAATAACAACTTTGATCCCCAAATTAAAAAACTCATCATAACAGTTTACATAAATACTTTGATTTTATATATACAACAAATATATAGTAAACAATTGGACCCACATAATTAATGTTCTTTTTATTTAAGGGAGATTGTATATTAAGTTTAGAAAGGGTTGATTTGACTGTTGGCGTGTAAATATTTATGTTAATGCATGTTGCCCCTTATAATTAGGTTATTTTTTTAAATACAATATATGTATATTTTTTAAAAGAAGAATGCTAGCCAACCAGCTGCTGGATGGCCAGACCATAATTTTGTGATGATTAATAAACGGTATTATTAATAAATTAAGGATGTTACTTATTAAATGTTATATTTTACTATATGATTCTTGTATCATTAAAGTAGTTATTTGGTAATTAATTATTAAAACGACTATAGAAGCGGATCGGAAGAAAGGGGCGCAGCTTCATCTTCTTTCTTGTGTTCACTTCTTTATTTTTTGCCATCTTCGAGTTCTTCTGAATTGAAGCGCATATAGAGTTGACATAATTATTATCGGGGGCATCAATGCTAATTTATTGAATAATTAATGTTTTATTAATTAAATTAATTAAGGATGAATAAAATAAGAAAAGATTCTGGATAGCCAGAATTTTGCTGAAAATCATTACTCTTTTTTGAATATATGAAGTTCATACAGGTTTGCGTTCAATGCATTGTTGTGAATACTGAACTTAATGCAGATTGAACCCTATAAAGATGTGATGTATTTATTTTCAATAAAATAAAGATCTACTTTATTATGTAATTGTAAAATAATTTAATAATTCAAATACAGAGTGACAGTGAGGAACGTAACACATATTGCTTCATTGGATTTATCGTTGACTAAACAATCGTAATTAGGTGTTTTAAGCAAATTAATTACTAAAAAATTGCCTCAGTTGATAAAAAAGGGTTGAATTTGCGTGAAAATTACATCATATTCGTAAGATAAACATTAACAATACTCAGCGTCATCTCAATGATTCTGTAAGCCCTGTGCAAATAATAAAAATTCGGCCCTAAAATAAAAAAATTATATTATAATTTTTATAATTATATTAATATTGTTAGAAACACAAAAAATTCAAAATATTGTATTTATAGTGTTGATAATATTTTCAATACAACCTTAAGCAAATATGAGCCTTCTACAATTTTACATAAAAAGTGATACTCTTCTAACACTCTTTGAAGCAAATTCATCAATTAAATCTTCATATTCAATCTTTTGCGAAATATCAATTTCTATAGCTATCATCAACAATGCATTAAGTCATTAAGTATTTCTTGTGACATCGTCGAACGTAGATATGACTTCAACAACTTCAATTTTGAAAAGCTTCTTTCTGCAGATGCAACAGTAACTGAAATAGTCATTAAAATTCTATATGTGATAATTGTATTAGAAAAACAATCTAAACATTTCAAAAACTTCAAAATATCAAGGGGTCTTATATTATCTTCGGTCAATTTTTCTCTAAGTAACTTTAACTCCACAAATAACTCATTTCCATCAACATCAGAGTACTCGTTATGTTTAAGTGTACTATGAAAATGAATACAACAAGACTTCAAACTAATACCATCCAATGACTGCAATTTGCTAGAAGTAAAGAAAAAACCAAATATTTTTTCATAATGTTGAAATTGCTCAAACCTGCTTTTAAGAGAAGATATTGCTTGATCAACAATATAAAGAAAATAATTAACTTTAAATGATTCCTCAACAAATAGTGCAATAGCAGATGATGAAGAAAAATCCAACGGTAATTAAAAGAGAATAATTATGAACGAAGATGAAAAGTTGGAAAATTGAAGATGAATAATATTTGTGTTGGAAGTTGAAACTTGAAAATCCCGATATTTGTATTAGGTATTAGAAGAGAATAGAGATAATTTATTTTATTAAAAAAATAAATGAATATTGATTAGATTTTTTTTGAGGCCCCATAAATTGTGAGGCCCTGTGCGAAAGCACACCTTGCACACCCTCATAGACGGCCCTGACAATACTAATAATAAAAAGGTTCATAATAATCATAGTAGTAGTATGCATTATTATTATGATAATAACCAGAATCCCTTGACTAACAATAATGCTGGTAATAAGAAAAAATAAAATAATGAAAATTATATTAACAAGCATATTCATTAAAATAACATTCGTCATCATAACAATGCTGAGAATCCCCTAAAAAATAATAATTCTGATAATAATACAACCAATTACACAAATAATAATAACTCTAATAATAATAGTAGCATGAATACTACTATTAATAATATGAATAAGAATAATATGAATAATATTATTCTTAAACACTTTCGAATGTGTTTTTTAACCATTTCGGTGTGGTTGATGAGATTTGCTAGTCAATATTGAATAACATTACTGTAATTATATGTGATTCGTATGAGCGTATTATTCTTATCCGAGTAGCACCTCCTACATAAAATAATATGTCATTTAGACGTGCCCATTATATGCTCACACAATGCTGATGGATAAAGGTGAATTTTATGAAAGTTATTATATATCAAAGAGGACAAATATTAGTATGTATATATTGATAATGATTTACATAATAAGAATGAGAAGTGTATTAATAACAACGTGCAGAAACGATTTACTAGTATTTCCGACGGGCCTATGAATATGTCGACTCGACATCTGGCCCAGCCCGATTCCTCAGCAATGCTGCCTACGCGGGTAACTGGAAGTACTAAATTGACATTTAACACTTTATGCCGCCTCAAAATTGCACAAGCCCTAAATTCAGACGAACAACATCGGCGAAGCCCCAACCTCTCCACTGAGAACACCGTCGCCATGACCTTCCGAATGCGGCTGCCGATTCAAGAGGTGTACAATTGCATACAGGGGGAGAAGAAGGAGATTCGCTTGCTGCAATATTTGCTCGTGGAAATAACTGAGGAGCCGCATTCGCGATGCTGAGACCGCCGCCGCGTCCTTCGAAGTTATTGCCGCCGCCATGTCAGACGCTTTCCGTTGGCCTATAAGTGCCGTTGATGTGGCCTGCAAGGTGGACGAGCTCCGTAACCGTTTTGAGGCCTTTTTATGGTTCAAATCGCTGCCTGGGATTCAATACGACTCAACAGAGAACAGAGTCACGGCTTGGCCTATATATTGGGAGCGCTACGATGTCGCCGACGTAAGTTGGGCTAAAAATTTTCAATTCCTTTGGTTATTTGCGGTTATTAATGTATAATTTCAATTTTTTGGTCGTCGTCCTTCGTAATGTAGCATGAGCCGATGCGGAATCTCGTGTTCCGGCTGAAAGGGGAGCCAATCTACGCGTTACTGCATGAAGTTTTCACAGCAGGTCGGTTAGGGAGGCTCGATGTGCAGTGGGTCATTGCACGGTGCATGGGCGGGGACCCGAGGTGGTGCCCAGCTCCGATGGTGTACTGGTGGGACTATGCTTGACTGAGATCCCGTCAGCTGGCTATCCGTGGCCTGGAAGATGGTCTACTTGTTTTTGGGACGACTGATAGGGCCTTGGCTGGTAACTGATATGGATATATGTAGTTATTATAGGGTCGTCTTATTTTGAATATTATGCGTGGCCTAATAGTTGGATGTGTACATGAAGACTAAAATATATAACGATATATGTCTATTTTGCTAAGTAGGGGTATATGCGCAAGGCACCTTCAAATTACGGAAGTGTATCAGTGGACCAGTGACGAATCAGCATAATTACTGGTTCATTTAAGTAATGTATGATCGTATTTAGAAAGTTTAATGTGCATATTTTGAGGATGGTCATAAATTACAAGTCTTGAAAGTTATTCAATGAATATGTCATCCTTTTTTAAGCAAACGTGAAACGGACATACACATGTTAAAAAACAGGAACATTAACTTTTTCTGGGCGTGGATTACGGTCATGGATTGGTTAAATACGGTGTAGATGAATTGGTCTCCAACTTGAATGTTTTTTTCCATTTAAGAACATTGGGGACCAGATTATGATGACAGTAATAAGTCTGTATAAATGATTTAATAATTTTTAAATTATTTGTTGTTTGAGTTGCAATACTTGGGGATGATTTGCTCAAAAACACCTTCTTTATGCTGTGTAAATTGTAGGCCGAGTACAGCTAGGGGATGACGATTACCTAGATCGCTTTTAAGTGTCAAACGTTCGGGATAATTCCCATAATTGTGAATTACTTAATAATTGCATAACGTCTACAATAGTTGTTGCAAATCATTTCAAAGACGTTTGTTTAATCAAATTCAAGGACGCATACTAAGTGGAAGAGTAACGTTGTACAATGTAGGGGCTTGCTTCAAACCAATATTTACAAATAATTTTGGTACAATTGTTGTTAAGGGAATGAGGAAATCCATATTATCGAAATACTGGACTTAGACTACCAAAAAAACCTGCCTACACCGAATTTTGGGTATGCAGTAGGCATCCGTACGTTAGCATACTGTATCGACAATGTTATGTAGGGTGTCGATATGGGAGTTAAAAGTTATCGGTGTAGCGCGTTATACCAAATATACAGTATATTTCGGTATTCGGTAGATCAGATGTTTCGCTACATCCAAGGTAAGGTCGGTATATATCGATATGTAAGTACATCGGTATATATCAACAATCCGCAACCGCGGTACGGTACGGTATACCGATATACCAGACCATAGCGTACATGTAGGATGGTTATATTATTTCTACTTCTTGACAACGAATGGTTATTGTAGTATACTAAAATTATTTGAGGACACATTACTACAAATATAGTAACTGACTTTGTGTAAATGAAGGGCATGAAAAAATGGAGCGAATGAGTATATATCATCATCTATATCTATATAATATATAATAACAAGACCGTGACTGTAAATAGAAAATCTCATTTTTCCCGCCCAAATGACGTATCCGTGTTTGGAAATATAATATTTATTAACTAACTCATTATCCATAATTTTCCCCTTTTATATTTATTTTTCGACAACCTATTAGTTATATAAGGTAAATTATGATATATTAATTCTGAAAATATTCTAATTAATATATATATATATATCATCAATCTATATCATAATTTATGTAATATAATCCCGTGATAAATCTATTCTAAATTTCAATCATGAATTAACCAAAGTATAATTACCATTTATACACAATATAGGTGATAATATCATTTATGTAAGGTAGATGTATCTTAATCAATATAAATTTACGTAATATAATATGATAAAGTCTATTCCACTAATATATCAAAAAATAAGTCACATAATATAATATGCAATAATTACAATAGATTTATGCATGCCGAGATCTATGTACGGTTAATAAATACATTGCAAATCAATAAATTAAATATATTATATGTATCATATAATTATATATAGGTCAAATGTATATTTATGTCCTGAACTTTGACACTTTTTTTTAAAAATGTCCCGAACTTTAAATAATACCAAAATATGTCCTGAACTTTAACAATTTTTTTAAAGATATCATGAACTTTGACCTTTGTCTAAAAATGACCCGAACTTATAAATAATAAAAAAAAATGTCCTGAACTTTCCAAAATTTTTTTTTTAAAAAAATGTCATGAGATTCAATTTTCGGCGGTGGATTAGTAACGAGGCATACCGAAATCTAACATGCCAAAGTGACGTGGACTTCGTAATTTTTTAAAAATAAATCAATAATGACGACATTATTTTCCGTTTTCATCTCCAAAACTGTAACTTTTCATTCCAACAAATGTCTCATACCAATCCAATTTGAAGAGAAAAAAATGTATTACTTTCACTCGTTTCAAAATTCTCAATCCTAATGGAAAAAAAGAAAATTAAATTATTTCTTCTTATTCTCCCCAAATCTCAATCTGAACAGAATAAATCCAATTTGCAGGAAAAAATTGTATACCCTTCAAATTGAGATTAAAAAAATATATATATTTCACTTTTACATGCTGGACTCTGGTATGCCTCGTCATTAATCCGAAACTGAAAATTAAATCCTATGACATTTTTACCAAAAAGTGAAAAGTTCAGGACATTTTTGTTATTATTTGAAGTTGAAGACATTTTTACAAAAAATGTCAAAGTTCAGGACATATTTTAGTATTATTTGAAGTTCGGGACATTTTTAGAAAAAAGGTCAAAGTTCGGGACATAAGTATATATTTGGCCTATATATATATGTTATTTACCTTAAATAACATCTTAATATTTATATTGTTATATTGATCCATTAATTAAACCATATGAAATTATAAAAGGTAAAATGCAACTAATTAATAAATCGGCTAGAGTTAGAAGAATTGTCATAAATTTCGGTTGTTATTATATATTTTATTTTTGTACTTTTTATAATTTATATGTACGAACTCATTGGTCGTGATATATATAATAAAAAGTCAATTCTAACATTGAATCTTTTTTAATATTTAGATTGTAATTAGTCTAGCAAAGTATATTAATTACCATATATAATTTATTCACTATATAGTGATTTATATAAATAACTCATTTTGTCAGGTCTGTATGAAACCCAACATCTTCTGAAAAATAATTATAAGAACTTTTTTGTGCTTTCTAATTTGTATAAATTAATCATGTGATCCAATGTATTCGTACCACGCTAATATGTATGTCGTTTTTTGCAGGTAGATCGATAAAAAAAACATCTAATTAGTCCTTAGATGAATCAACCCTTCTAACCGTGAATGAGTTTTCAAATTGTGCCTTGATGAGAGAGACTTACTTCATGAGGTATGTACATGTGCATTGGATACAAATAGTCTAATACTATAGATTTTCGAGTTTTTTTCCATGCAATCATAATTTGAAGTGAGGGGTGATACATGTATATTTTATCAAATACACATTATTATATAGAACACTAAGATGAAACATAAGATAGCAAAACGGATTCAAGATTTCTTTAATAACCAAGAAGATTTGGTTATGAATTGAAACTATGCTCACAATTTTATTTATTGGTTATTAACTTTTTTTCTTTTTTTTTTTACTGATCAAACTATTCTTGGTATTTCTATTTGTAATTAAAATTGATTCATTCAGTTTCGCATTTAGTACTGTGAATTTAGTACATTTATGTAGTATTGTATAGTGCAAAAAACATATATATATATATATGTATATATGTGTGTGTGTGTGTGTGTGTGTTTTGATGTCATTATATATTGATATATTTTTGTAAGGTTGAGATTTTTCTTTGTTATTTAGTAATACTTAATAATATTATTTTTTGGTTAAATTTGTATTGTAAATTGTCTATGTATTTCGTTTAACCAGAACTAAATTTTCATTTTGCGGGCATGAAGACACGAACCATGTATTAAATTCTCATTAATATTTAAAAAATTAATAATATTATGACACACAAATTTTATTCGCAAAAAATGCACAAATTATATTAGATGCAGTTTCTCCAATAAAAATCTATAATAATTTTATGACAATTATAAATAATTAATCATTCAAAAATTTCTGAATACACTTCATTCCCTACATTGTCCGAATATGTGCAGTAATGTCTATTATGGGAAACTATCTTCTATATATTACATCATGATATGATCATTGTAAATTAGGAATTACACACACATATATATAGCAGGGAAAAAACAAATAAATTCTTATAGCATAACTTGCATAGAGACAATCATTTGGAAATAGATAGATTTGCGAAAGATATATATATATATATATATATATATATATATATATATATATATATATATATATAACAGTTTCAAAGTAAGTTAATTAATAAGGTTATCAAATACAATCAACAAAAAATATATACTTATTCCTATAGTTTTAAGATGTATTTTTCGGGTTGATAATACAAGCCTTATAGATTAATTGAAATCCATATGTACACGAAACTTCAAACTTGAAATGAATTGTAAAAAATCATTTTTAATTTCACTCTCAACTACAAGTGTGTGTAACTAACGCGCAAATGGTAGATTACAAAGATGTATGGGTTGTTGAATGATATTGTTAAAGTGGAGAAAGAGATGAGATTGTCGCAGTTAATAGATGATAATGAGATTTAAGAAACAACAAAGTAGGGTTAAAGTTTTATCCATGATTTTTACTCAAATCTTCTTAATTTTATGTATTTTTGTCCTATTATTTACTTTTATTTTTAGCCGACTTCAGACGAGTAATTAAAGTTAGTAAATGTGTATATTATATTATTTTCTTATTTTGATTATTCAATTAGCTAGAAATTGTGTATGTCCGGTCATTTTGAAATAGAATTTAAAATTAATATGAAATGAATTATATATATATATATAATATTTATAAATATTTTACATAAATAAGTATGAGATATGGTCTAATATTAAATTAGTTGAAATAAAACCAAATTCAAAATATTTAGTTTTATTATAACATATACAATGTTTTACATATTTTGTTGGTGTTAAAATTGAACATTATGCTAAACTCACAAGTCTTTGATTCACCTTCTATCCGTGCATCGCACGGGCGATATACTAGTATCAGCATATACTGCATCCGTCCAACTTATACAGTAATTAATAAAAGGAAAATAAGGGAAAATTGATGAGAAGGACGATAAGAAATCCCATAATCCGATTTATCGATGCAAATCAATCATTTATGTCGTGTTTTAATATTAAACAATGTGCTGAGACATGTATTATTTAAGTTGCTTCATATTTGTATATTAACCACTCCACTAATAACCCATACCACATGACACAGAACCTTGCGATTTTGTATATATCAAGATTAAGTTTGCCGCAAAGGTGTGTGATTAAGCTTAGATGAAGATTAAGATGATATAACCAAAACAAACAGAAATATGTGGGCCGGGGCAATGCTTTGGATAATTTACTCAGTACCAATTGGAAGGATTTGGGCGCCCGTTTAAATTATATTTGAATCGCCAATTCCTGCGAAGTGCCGTGGGCTATTCAACTCTGGCGAATCGTCCATCGCACGCCACGAGTGAAAAAATGATTGGGGGAATACAAATTCGCCCGGTTCGGACGAAACCCTTGCCGCCGCGCCTCCCCAAATTAGAACGTCATCACAACAGGAACCGAGAATGTGATCAGACAAGAATCCGGCGCCCTCCCTCGCAATGGACTCCGTCAATAACACCATTGTAAGCCTTAATTGAATAGGTCAACATTTTGGGTTGGCGTCGGCAGACGCTGTTTGCAGGGGAAACTATACGTGTTCCACATTACTGGTGCACTGTACCACCCCAGAGGGAGAAGGGGGAGGGAAGTAGATCCAGCCAGTTTACCGAATACAAGGTACGGATCGGAATGTCAGTTTGGAGGTTTAGGATAGTTATGAAGATGTGCGTGATTTATTATACAATTTACAATATGAATTAGAATGTGATTGCTCACCCTAAAGAGAAATACATGCACTATGGTAATTGATTTGAACGAGGCACCAAACTCGGAAGACGAAAGTAGTCAGTCACTGGGCACGACCGCAGACAATGGGAATGAGGATGATCCCATAGTTAGGCAACTATTACAGAAGCTTGCCCCTGGTTCAGCACTCGATGGGTTGGATGCGGCGTACGTCCTCTACTGTGAGTATGCCAGACATGTCGGATTCAGTGTTCGGAAAGGGTCGCAAAATTACTTCAGAAAAACTTCCGAGATTCAGATGAAACTGTATCATTGTTCATGTGAAGGTGTGAGTGAGAATATCTGCTCCCAGAATCGCATACCTGTTTATAAGAAACAACAACGAAGAACGTCGTGCAAAGCACGTCTGCGTGTTGTAAGGGAACATGTAGATGGAATCTGGAAGGTGGGTTCGCATCAGACGACCCACAATCATGAACTATATGAGGCGGATCAAACCTACCTACTGCGTTCTGTGCGGAATTTGTCCCATGCACAAAAGTCCATATTAGAGCAGATGCGTGATGCAGGAATTGGTGTCAGTAAGGCTTGTAGATTCATGGAGAAAGAGTCGCGCGGGGTGCAAAACGTGGGGTTCATCAGGAAGGACGCATATGATCATATGAATCGCATTAGGGCAGAAACAAAGATACCCAATGGAGATGCGAGAGCAATCGTGCAGGTGTTTGCTAACAAGTCTAAAATAGAGCCATTCTTCTACTCGAATATAATGTTGGATGATGAGGGCCGGTTGATGAACTTCTTCTTCCGCGACTGCCGAAGTGCAGCAGATTATGAATTGTTTGGAGATGTATTGTCCGTCGATACCACTTTCAAGACTAACAAGTACAATCTAATATGTGCCCCGTTCGTCAGGATGAACCACCATCGACAAAATGTTATGTTTGGATTGGGATTCCTGTCGGATGAGACAACGAAATCATTCGAGTGGTTGTTTTCAACATTCCTTGATTCAATGGGGGGAAAAGAGCCCCAGATTATTTTCACAGATCAATGTCAAGCACTGATGAATGCTGTGGATTACTGCTTCCACACAGCTCGACACCGTCTCTGTCAATGGCACATTAATCAGAACGCACTGATGAGTGCATAAATTGCACTCATTTGGACTCATTTTTGAGTGCATTTGCACTTGGTTATTATGTATATATTTGGTAAATATTGTTAATAATGTTTAACTATCTTGTTTGGCATAATGTGACCAATTCAGGGAGTTTTTGGGAAAATAAATGCCAAAAAGAGTCAGGTTGTGAGTCGATCGATCAAACGCATACACAAAGACGAGAAAAGACAAGAAAAACTTCATGTAGGACAAAACGCGACACCAAAGCGCGAGCACCTCAGGGTCGCGCCACAGCCGGTCTACAGTGCGACCACAAAACGTGACCCGTTGGGTCGCGCTTCGGCACTTCAGAGAGGGTGTTTTCTCCAGCTAGAACGCGACACCAAAGCGCGATCTCCTGAGATCGCGCTTCAAAAGTAAAGGAAAGCGCGACCCAGAAACGCGACTACCTCAGGTCGCGCTTCCAAGGCAGAAACAAGCACGACCCAAAAGCGCGACCCATTCGGTCGCTCTGTACAAGCTTCAGAGAGCTGTTTTTCTTCAGTCAAAACCCGACCGTAAAATGCGATCAATTGGAGTCGCGCTTCGCCCTGACAGATTTCAAAAAGTGACTTTTGGCATTCAATTATTGGTCCATTCATATTTATATCTTTTGGGCATTTCAAAGAGAATACGAAGGAGCCCTAGAACGAATTTTACACACAAGAGAAACATCAAAATGGGGATTTTTGAAGATCAAGAACAAGATTGAAGATTCAACCATCCACTTGAGGATCCAAGTTATAGAATTGAAGAAGGAATACTCTACATTGGGTTTTATCACCTCTTCTCTCTTCTTTGATTTGTATTTAGAATGGGTTATTGTTCTTCATTTTGTAATCTTGATTTTATTGTGAATATGGTTGGCTAGAGCCTTAGGGCTCTAGGATGTGGTGAAACAATGTGAATATTGATCCTTGGTTTGGGATGTATATATGTGTTGTTGCTATGTCAAGGTTTTGATCTATGCTAGGGCTTGAATGATGTTGTTTGGTTGGCCATCTCACTAACATCACATGTATGAATCACTTGCATCTAGTCAATCCCGTGATCATAAGCATGCCTAGATCAAATCTAAATATTTGTCTTCCTAGTCGAATGTCATTATGTGGAAAGAAATGTGACCTTTAGATCCTTTTGTAGGTGCGACCTTAGAATGCGTTAGAGATAGCCATCTTTGTCGCATTCGCAATTTAAGAGATATTCGAGAGATACTCTTATTATATTTGTGGTCTTCTTATCTATGAACTTTGCAGCAATGTATGTGTAATCCCACATTTTAGGTCAATATGAGTGTTGTGTAGCCATGTCCTAGAGTTTCGCCTTATTTGTCATCCTCAAAGCTCTCGTTTGTTTGGTATTATCTCTTGAGTGATAAATATATTGATAATTTTAGTGTTTATACTTTTATGTCTTTTGTCCCTGTTCGACAGTTTGATTTAGTAAAATACACCACCTCCTTATTAGTCGTCTAGATATTTCACTCATCTTCCGTCGTGGTAATTGCATCATCTAATTTCTATTCCATTTCCCTGTGGATCGATCTCGTATCATCATTTCTACAATCACATGCTTGTACACTTGTAGGCATTGACATGAGTTATAAATATTGAAACAAATCACAGTAGGTTTTAAGGTAAACTGAGCCGCTGTCAAGTTTTTGGCGCCATTGCCGGGGAAACGGAATTAATTTGATAAATGCAATATTGTGATAAAGATTGAGTGGATTACTTTAGACATTTTTACTTGTTATTGCGAAGAGTTGTGTTTGATTTGTTTGTCCCTTTTGATAGGAAGTGTATGCACACTCGTTCTCAAGGAGAACCACCTATTGCATTGGACTTAGAGATTGAAGCAACGGTTCGCCACAACAACGCACGTAGACGAAGAAGAATGGCGGATCTACCTCCACCGGTTCAAGACCCGATAATTGCCCAAATGCAGAGGCAATTGAAGGTGATGCAAGAGCAATTGAGAGCCCAAGAGGAGGCTCACAATAGAAATGTGGAGGCACCAATCCGGAACCTTTTTCAACCCGTCGTTGATCAAGGGGTGGCAAATGGACCACCTATCCAAGCCAACAACTTCGAGTTTAAGACCTCTCTCATACTAATGATCCAACAGAACCAATTCCGAGGGACACCAATGGAGGATCCCTATGAGCATATCCGAAAATTTCTCAATGTGAGTGGGACAATGAAGATGAATGGAGTCCCGGATGATGCAATCCGCATCCGACTCTTTCCATTTTCATTGATCGACAAGGCGGAAACATGGTGGTTAAGCCATGCTCAAGGAACATTTCAAACTTGGGATCAATTGGTAACCAAGTTCCTACACAAGTTTTTCCCACCTGGAAAAACTCTCAAATTGAAAGGAGAGATCACCGTGTTCAAACAATGGGATGAAGAAAGCCTATATGAGGCATGGGAGCGCTTTAGGGAGATGCTAAGGAAGTGCCCCGGACATGGTTTTGGAACCGATCACCAAGTATGCATCTTCTATGGAGGAAGCAAAGATGAGGTTAGAACACTCATGGATGCGGCCGCGGGTGGATCATTGTTGGCAAGAGGACCAGAAGAGGCCTTAAGAATAATTGAAGAAATGGCCTCAAATTCTTTTCAATGGCCGGCCACAAGAGAGGGAGTTCAAATTCTAGAAAAGGTGGCTTCTGCTTCAAGTTCAGATGCACTCGGACTTGTGGCGGCTCAAATGGCAACCTTGAATTCTAAAATTGAGGCCTTTACAAATCCAAAGGCCGAGACATCTCAAAGCCAATTTGAGGATGTCAACTATGTGAACCAACAAGGAGGCTTCTCAAATCAGCCAAGGCAATTCAATCAGGGGTACAAACCTCAATACGGAGGCCAATATGGAGGAAATTCGGGTTATCCAAATAAAGCTCAACACCCGAATTTCTCCTATGGTAATCCGAACAATGCTATCCAGCCACCTCCGGGTTTCTCAGTCACGAATGGTATAATTGATGAGGAGAAGAAGCCGAAGATGGATGAACTTCTAATGGCATTCATGGGGAAGACGGAAAGTTACATGAAAGACTCTCAACCACGAATCGGGAAGTTAGAAAATACCGTCGGAGCAATTGGCAACCAAGTTAACACTTTGGAGAAGCAAATGGGACAATTTGCAACCATCTTGGGAAACCAACATCAACAAGACAAGTTCCCAAGTAACACCGCTGTGAATCCGAAGGATCAATGCAAGGCAATTACCTTGAGGAGTGGAACCGCTTATGATGGCCCCGAGATACCGGATGATGAGGAAAGCAGAGGAAAGGTTGATGAGCAACCAAGTCAGAAGAAGAAAGAGGAGGGACCGAGTCTAGAGGACTTGAGTCCAAAAAAAAGAAACATGATGCCCTTGAAAAAGGAAAAGAGAAAGAAGAACCAAAAAGGGTGATGTCGGAAGAATACAAAGTGCCCATACCCTACCCACAAAGACTCCAAAAGGTGAAGAGTGATGAGCAATTCTCTCGATTCCTCGACATCTTTAGGAAGGTACAGATCAACATCCCTCTTATTGAAGCACTTCAACAAATGCCCAATTATGCAAAATTCTTGAAGGATGCGATTTCCAAAAAGAGGAAATGGGGGGAGTATGAGACGGTTAATTTAACTGAAAATTGTAGTGCTTTATTGCAAAGAAAGTTGCCCGCAAAGATGAAAGATCCGGGAAGCTTTAACATTTCGATAACTATTGGAGAAAATCACGTTGGTAAGGCTTTGTGTGATCTTGGGGCGAGTATCAATTTGATCCCCCTCTCGTTCTTTAAAAAGTTAAATATGGGGGAGATCAAGCCTACCACCATTTGTCTCCAAATGGCCGACCGTTCCTTAACATACCCAAAGGGAGTGGTGGAAGATGTGCTCGTAAAGGTCAACAACTTCATTTTCCCGGTAGACTTCGTGGTTCTTGATATGGAAGAAGACAAGGAAGTTCCCCTCATCTTAGGGTGACCGTTTCTGTACACGGGTAAGGCCTTGATAGATGTGGCGAAGGGAGAACTTACCTTGAGAGTGAATGAGGAGAGAATCACATTTTCCCTCCAAAAAGCAATGCAACATCCCGAAGAAGAGGCAAAGAATATCGAGGAGTGCAAAGTGCTCCAAATGGTGGATGAATGCATAAAGGAGAAAGAATTAAGGAGCCCAAAAGATCCTCTTGAGATTTGCATTTCTAACTCTATCTTTAATTCTTTATCCAATGATAATTTTGGTCTATTTAATTCCGTTTCTATGATGAATTCATTTCAGGAATCCTACTTGAGGAAGCCAAAGTTGTTGCCAGTAAGAGACGAGGATCAAACATCAAAAGGAGAGGATGAGTTGAAAGCAAAAGAAGAAATGGAGTTGAAACCCCTACCTACACATTTGAGGTATGCTTACCTTGATGAGGCCAAGCAAAAACCGGTAATAGTTTCTTCCCTCTTATCCGATGCACAATGTGATAAATTGTTAAGAGTGTTAAGAAAATATCAAAGAACCATATGATGGTCAATTTCCGATCTAAAAGGTATTAATTCATCCATATGCATGCATAAAATCTTGCTTGAGGAAGATTATAAACCTAAAGTGCAAAATCAAAGACGACTCAACCCTATTATGCAAGAAGTTGTTAGGAAAGAGGTTCTAAAATTGCTTGATGCCAGTATCATATTTGCTATTTCGGATAGTGAGTGGGTAAGTCCTACTCAAGTTGTTGCTAAAAAAGGGGAATGACTATTGTTGAGAATGATAATAAAGAAACAATTGCTACAAGAGTAGTAACGGGGTGGAGAATATGTATAGATTACAGGGCATTGAACGCATACACTAGGAAAGATCATTTTCCATTACCTTTCATTGATCAGATGCTAGATAGGTTGGCGGGTCACGAGTTCTATTGTTTCCTTGATGGGTACTCCGAGTACAATCAAATCATGATTGCTCCCGAAGACCAAGAAAAGACCGCTTTTACTTGTCCATATGGCATTTTTACGTATAGATGGATGTCGTTTGGGTTGTGTAATGCACCCGCCACCTTTCAAAGGTGTATGATGTCCATCTTTCATGGATTGATTGAAAACATCATGGAGGTGTTTATGGATGACTTTTCTGTGTTTGGTGATACATTTGATATGTGCCTTGCTAATTTAACACAAGTATTGCAGAGATGTGAAGAAACTAATCTAGTGCTCAACTAGGAGAAATGCCACTTCATGGTAAGAGATGGCATTGTTCTAGGACACAAGGTGTCGGGTGAAGGTCTGGAGGTGGACCGGGCCAAGATAGTGGCTATTGAAAAGCTACCTCCACCAACAAATGAGAAGGGAGTTAGAAGCTTTTTGGGACACGCTGGGTTTTATAGGCGCTTTATAAAAGATTTTTCCAAAGTTTCTAAACCTCTTTGTCGTCTACTCGAAAAAGCCGTTGAATTTAATTTTGATTCTAATTGTTTGCAGGCTTTTGAGACGTTGAAGAAGGCCCTAATCACGGCACCCGTACTTATCTCACCCGATTGGAGTGAGCCTTTTGAAGTGATGTGTGATGCAAGCGAGATAGCGGTAGGAGCCGCTCTTGGCCAAAAGAAGGACAAACTCTTCCGAGTCATCTACTATGGGAGTAGGACTTTGGATCCCGCTCAAGTCAATTACACCACCACGGAGAGGGAACTATTGGCGGTCGTCTATGCATTCGACAAGTTTAGGCCCTATCTTATTGGGGCCCGAACAGTAGTGCACACCGACCACGCCGCCTTAAGGCATCTTTTTGCCAAAAAGGATGCAAAGCCAAGGCTTATCCGATGGATTCTCCTACTCTAAGAGTTCGATGTAGAGATAAAAGATAGAAAAGGATGCGAAAACGTGGTGGCGGATCACTTGTCCCGACTGGAGCACGTGAAAGAAGAAGGAAATACATGGCCAATCAATGAAAGTTTTCCCAATGAAAGGATTATGGCAGCATCAACGAAAGTTCCGTGGTTTGCGGATATTGTCAACTACCTAGTTGCCAAGGTGAAACCGGCAGAGATGGAGAGCTATCAAAGAAAAAAATTCTTTCATGGTCTCAAATTCTACATATGGGAGGAGCCCTATCTTTTTAGAAGATGTGCCGATTCCATCCTTAGAAGATGTGTACCGGAGGAAGAATGGATCGAGATAATGAAGGCATGTCATGATTCACCCTGTGGAGGCCATTTTGCTTCCAATAGAACCGCTAGGAAGATTCTACAAAGCGGATTCTATTGGCCCTCCATTTTTAAAAACTGTGAAGAGTTTTTGAAGACATGTGAGCGATGCCAAAAGATGGGATCTATTTCAAAGAGGGATGAGATGCCGATGAGTGTAATTGTAGAAGTGGAATTATTTGATGTATGGGGGATTGACTTCATAGAACCATTCGTGGTGTCCGATGGGAATCTCTACATACTTTTGGCGGTTGACTATCTCTCACGGTGGATGGAAGCAATCCCAACCAAGACTAATGATGCAAAGATTGTGCTTAAGTTCCTTCAAAGGAATATTTTGACAAGATTTGGGGCTCCAAGAGCCTTAATTAGTGACGGGGGCACTCACTTTTGTAATAAGTGGATGACAAGCCTCCTAGCACGCCATGGAGTGAAGCACAAAGTGACGACTCCCTACCACCCACAAGCCAATGGGCAAGCTGAGCTTGCAAATAGAGAGGTCAAACAAGTCCTCCAAAAGGTGGTGAAGACGAATGGAAAAGATTGGGCAAGCCATCTCGATGAAGCATTATGGGCCTATAGAACGGCCTACAAGACTCCATTGGGGATGTCTCCCTATCAAATGCTATTCGGGAAGTCTTGTCACCTTCCAATCAAGCTCACTCACAAGGCATATTGGGCCACTAAGAAGCTCAATCTTGACTTTGAGATGTCGGGAAAAGAAAGAATTTTCCGTTTGAATGAAATTGATGAATTTAAGCTTGAGGCCTTTGAAAATTCTTCCATTTACAAGATGAGGACCAAACTATATCATGACAAGTTCTTAAGAAAGAAAGAACTTGCACCCGGTGACGCCGTGTTGCTGTTCAACTCGCGGTTGAGATTGTTTCCCGGGAAACTCAAAACAAAATGGGGAGGTCCATACTTCATCTCAAAGATCTTCGAAAATGGAACAGTGGAGTTGCAAGCCAAAGATGGGAGCTTATTCGTTGTAAATGGGCAACGAGTGAAGAAATTCTACAATGCGGAGGAGCAAGCCGGAGTGTTTGTCCTCCATTTGACAAATCTTTGAAGCACCGTATCCCGTCGAGCTCACGACGTTAAATTAAGCGCTGATTGGGAGGCAACCCAATGCTTTAAGTTTTGTTGATTTAAATTTCTTTTCTTTGAGTTTTTATGATTTTTGTCTAAATTAAATTAAGTGTTTAATTGTGCATATTTTGGAGGAATTAAGGATAATTATATATTGTCTTGTAGGAGTTGTGCTGATATAGAAAAAAGGTACAAAGATGGAATTGCACAGAGTGTTGAAAATGAGCCTAAAAATGGGCTCGAAGTTAGAAAATGGACAAACGCGGCCGTAAAACGCGATAAGCAGGGGTCGCGTTTTAAAGGGCTCAAAGAGCGATGGAAAAACGCGACACGAAGGTCGCGCTGTACAGGGCTTCAGAGACATGAATTCACGAAGACAAAACGCGACCCATAAGCGCGATCACCTACAGTCGCGCTTCATAATGCTTCAGGGCGCGACCAGAAAACGCGATCAACCCTGATCGCGCTTTTTCCTTTTATCAGAACGCGACTTCAAAGCGCGACCTGGCTCGCGTTTTGCCCAGTACAGACGGGTTTTTAACCCTTCCCCTTTCATTTCATACACACACTTCACATTTCACACTCACTCACACCCAAGAACATACGAAAACCATTCCTCTCCCTCAAGATTCAAGGCAAATCTCTCAAA
Source organism: Perilla frutescens (assembly GCA_026008535.1). NCBI lineage: Eukaryota > Viridiplantae > Streptophyta > Magnoliopsida > Lamiales > Lamiaceae > Perilla > Perilla frutescens. Next base: position 46,677,795 of record BRKX01000018.1, read on the forward strand.
CTCTTCTATTAATCTACTCCCATTACCCTTAAATGTTGATTATATGGTTTAAATTGTTCCTATGTTGGAAAAATTGGGAAAAATTCATGATGTTGAACCCTAGGTCTCAAATGAACAAAAATCCAAATGAATATGCTCACATTGTATGTACATTGAAGAACAATGCAATCGATGGCATGGGTGAGTTATGGGTTTTGTGGAATTTTTGATAGTTTGGAGAATTAGGCTTAGAATTTTGGAAAATTGTGAAAATTAAGCATGAATGCTAGATAATTATTTGATTTTTCAAATGCCATAGCCTTATTAGGTAAACATTGGCCTAAAATTTGTGGATGTTGAACCATTCTTGCATAGGTGTGCTTATGGTGTTCCCCACTTGGATTGAATTTAAATTTTTGACAATGACTGTTGGGGAAAATGAGTTAATACACCTTGAAATATGCATGAGTGTTGCTCTTACTTGAAGATGGCACAGCTTTTATTTTCCTTGAAATGTTGGTTATACATAACCTTGGGACATTGTTGCTCTAACCATGAAATTCGGAATTAATCGACCATAGAAAGGAAAATAAGAAATGTTGCCAATTAATGTGGTTGTTAAACACATGTTTTTGAAGGGTCTTTATGTTTTTGACATTATCATATGTGTTGGAAGCCTCTGTTGTATTTTGCATATGCATTATAATGTATTGAGCATGTCGTTATGAACATTTGTGTTTGATTTTGTCACATCATTTAGAATCATGGCCTTGGCTCAATTATATTAAATGTTTTGATCTTGAAGAACAACTTTTTATCTTGGAATTGCTAGTGATATTGTCATATGATGGCGTTAGGCCTTTTATTTCCAAGATAAAGTTGTTGTTGATATTTGTTCTTTTGTGATGAGGATGTTGTTGGGGAAGATTGGCTATGTGTATAAAATTTTGTTTCACAACAAAGTCTCTAATAGTTTAACAAAGATACACGGGGGATTGAGTTGGATTTTGTCATATGTTTAAAACCCCATTACCTTTGTTAAACTAAAGTGTTTTGTGCTCATTTATCCTAAACTTTGTTGGATTTTTATAGGTACCAATCTCACCCCAAAATGCCAAGAAAAGGGAGGTCGTCTAAGAGGACACATGTTGAGTCCGACCCCGAAGTTGAGGCCGAAGACGAGGGGCAAGATGAGGACTTGCCGGCAAGCCATCCAATAAGGTATGGGGTCGTCCTCCATGATGAGGAACATATAGCGAATTGGAACCGGCTTTTTAACGTCACCGTTGCACCAACCAAGTTTATGCACGAGGGAACATGCGAGGCCCTTGGTATCAAAGATGAGGTGTGGCAGCTCTTGGATCGCATTGGTTGGCTCCAAGCTCTAGAGCGGGATTGTTTGACGTATCCCCGCCTAGTAAAGGAGGTGATGAGCACTTTTGACATGAAGAGGACAGACAAGAAGGGACCGGTTCGATGCACTTTCCGGCTTGGAAACCTAGACCGCGAGCTAACCGTGGATGAGTTGAATGAGCTTTTCGGAGCCACACAAGAAGGCATTTACCATGAGCCCCGCGAATTCAACCAAGAAGACACCTACTGCCTTCTATGCCTCACGGAGACGGAGACGGAGACGGAAAAGTACAGCTCTAGTGTGGCCAAAGCATCAGCTATGCCCAACCCGGTCTTTAGATACCTACACCGAATCCTTGCCAACACCGTTTGGGCAAGAAGAGACAACAGTGGGCTGCGGATGAAGGAGTTGTTTGCCTTGTGGGCTATGTTGAATGGACGGCACTTAAACTTTGGTGCCTTCCTCATGGAGCAGATGTTTCGACAATCCTACCTCGACAGTGGACATATTTACCTTGGCGGATTGATCACTCCACTAGCCTATTACTTCGATGTTGATCTTACAGAAGAGATGCACATACCGGGGTTGAGGATGATCAACCTCAATCACCTGAGGAATGTGAAGATGCTAGCATCGGATTTGAATCAATACCTGCTGAACATGCGAGCCGGGGGAACATTCTCTTTGCCAAATCAAGCTCTCACACACGTGTCAACTTGGAATGAGAGGAGAAATTGGAAGATGGAGACGGTTGCCCATCTTCAAGCTATGGGTATAGCCGAGCAGCAACGAGGAATAAGAGGTAATCATGACGGTCAAGGAGACGACGAAGGAAAAGCAGGAGGAGAAGGGTCGTCTACAGCCGTATTCAGACGTGGGCGGCGCTACAATGAAGAACAGATAACTAGCCGCTTTGATGCACTTGAGGAAACCATGTACAATTGGAGAGATGATGTGCATGATGAGTTTGGAGCACTAAGGCAAGACATGTACACGCGATTTGATGATATCCGACACGACATGCATGGCAGGATGGGACAGATTCAGTCCAGCGTGAATGATAGATTTCATGCCATACAGACGGATATTGACGAGAGGTTTACCGGTCTTAGGGGTGACATCAGGGGTCTTGCTGATAATATGGGCTCGTTCCGATCAGAGATACAGGACCTAGCCGGTATCTTCAGGGGCATGAACACCGGGTCTGGGTCACAGCAGCAGCCCTATACCCCATCTCAGCACCAGCAGATGACACCCTACAACTCCTACCAGCATCAGCAGCAGTTTCAGCAGCAGCCGCCATTCCAGTCTTTGCAGCAGTTCTCGACCGGACAGTTCATGGCCTCGTCATCTTCTTCACAGCATTTTCAGCAGATGCCGACCGGACAGTTCATGGCCTCCTCCTCTCCGCAGTTTCAACAATTCCAGCCTTCGCAATTCATGACATCCTCGCAGTATCCGCACCAGTCTCCACACCCGCATCAGTCTCCTCATCAGCCGCAGCCACCTCATTGAGCGTTAGTGACCCTTGCCACCACCTTTTTGCCTCCAAACTTATTTCCTCCTTAGGATCAAAATAAGTTTGGGGGAGGGGGAGAGAGTAGTGGTTGGCAAGGATCTTTTCTGCTCATTTTCATGAACTTTTTAACGCTTTATTTTTCTAAGACCTATTTATTTATTCACGCTTTCAGATATTGGAGCATGCTTGCATGCTTATGTTTTTATTTAAGTTTAGATTATGTTAGGATTGTATATTCTTATTTGGTATGCATGGATGATGGTAGTTGATGGATTATGATATCACATGCCGTTTTGCTTCATGAGCATGTGATATTTTATCTATGTTTTTGTTCAATTGCCTTATGATTGTGGTTTGGGTTTGTTTTGACTTAAATAGGTGTATGTTCTTGCATCGTTAATAAGGGTGTTGAGAGCATGATTATTGAAAATATTGGAATCCGAGATGAGCATGAGCTTATGTTGAATTTTTTTTGAAAATTTTTGATAAAAAGCATAATGTCAGGGCATGATTTTGTAACCAAAGTCCTTTAAAGGTCTCAAAAGTACAATTTGGGAAGGAAAAACTTACCATGGGGAGATTTTGATCCAAAGATTACACGAGTGAAATCTTTTCTTTGTTGAGTGATTAAATGGTCTTCATTATGCACTAAGTTTCTCTAGAACTTGCTTTGTGACTTAATTGAGATTACATTGGTGTGTTCGATCTCTTGAAAATGATCTAAGGCCATTTGTTGTCTAAACCTCATAAAAATCTAAATTCTTAACCTTCAAATACAAAGTTAACCCCTTGCAAGCCCTTTGAGCCTTGAAACTATTTTATTGATTTTGTTGGGTTGGGAATGGAATAATTGGCAATATTTATGTGGACTTTTTCAAGTAAAAATCTTTGAGAAATCTTGAAAAATTGAAAAAGGATAAAACAATGAATACTCTTGTGATAGAAAAGAACACAAAGAAGTGAATCATCTTGGTCATAAATGAAAAATGAAATAAAAGAAAGATAGTTCTTCATTTGCATCACAAAGTATGAAATATTGAAAGAAATTTGGAAAATCTCAAAGAGATTTGGGTTGTGAAGAAATTAGGGTAGAAGAGAACTTGATTTGTTCTGCTTGCTTGGTAATGAAATTAGTAATGTTGGGAAGTCACTTGGCCAAATACATACCTACCTTTCCGAAAGGCCTTCAATTCAATCCCAAAAAGACCTTAATGATTCTTGGTTGAGAACACACGCTAAGTAGTGGAGATAGAAGTCACTTTGCAAGCATATGGTAGAATTTTAGTGCACTCTCGACCTTGAGCGATACACTTCTAGCCTATACACTCGAGATTGAGCGTCTATTGGACCTTGAGAGAGTTCGAACTTCGCAAATTGTATCATGATGATTTTGATGATCTTGTTTATGATTGATTGCCGCTATCATCTATGCAACTTTTGCCTTTTGTTTTTTTGAAAATAAAATGCCATCTTGATTCCAATATGCTCAATTACCTTGTCCTTCTACTCTTGTTTTTGTTTGAGGACAAACAAATATTTAAGTTTGGGGGAGTTGATGAGTGCATAAATTGCACTCATTTGGACTCATTTTTGAGTGCATTTGCACTTGGTTATTATGTATATATTTGGTAAATATTGTTAATAATGTTTAACTCTCTTGTTTGGTATAATGTGACCAATTCAGGGAGTTTTTGGGAAAACAAATGCCAAAAAGAGTCAGGTTGTGAGTCGATCGATCAAACGCGTACACAAAGACGAGAAAAGACAAGAAAAACTTCATGTAGGCCAAAACGCGACACCAAAGCGCGAGCACCTCAGGGTCGCGCCACAGCCGGTCTACAGTGCGACCACAAAACGCGACCCGTTGGGTCGCGCTTCGGCACTTCAGAGAGGGTGTTTTCTGCAGCTGGAACGCGACACCAAAGCGCGATCTCCTGAGATCGCGCTTCAAAAGTAAAGGAAAGCGCGACCCAGAAACGCGACTACCTCAGGTCGCGCTTCCAAGGCAGAAACAAGCACGAGCCATTCGGTCGCTCTGTACAAGCTTCAGAGAGCTGTTTTTCTTCAGTCAAAACCCGACCGTAAAATGCGATCAACTGGAGTTGCGCTTCGCCCTGACGGTTTTCAAAAAGTGACTTTTGGCATTCAATTATTGGTCCATTCATATTTATATCTTTTGGGCATTTCAAAGAGAATACGAAGGAGCCCTAGAACGAATTTTACACATAAGAGAAACAACAAAATGGGGATTTTTGAAGATCAAGAACAAGATTGGGTTTTATCACCTCTTCTCTCTTCTTTGATTTGTATTTAGAATGGGTTATTGTTCTTCATTTTGTAATCTTGATTTTATTGTGAATATGGTTGGCTAGAGCCTTAGGGCTCTAGGATGTGGTGAAACAATGTGAATATTGATCCTTGGTTTGGGATGTATATATGTGTTGTTGCTATGTCAAGGTTTTGATCTATGCTAGGGCTTGAATGATGTTGTTTGGTTGGCCATCTCACTAACATCACATGTGTGAATCACTTGCATCTAGTCAATCCCGTGATCATAAGCATGCCTAGATCAAATCTACATATTTGTCTTCTTAGTCGAATGTCATTATGTGGAAAGAAATGTGACCTTTAGATCCTTTTGTAGGTGCGACCTTAGAATGCGTTAGAGATAGCCATCTTTGTCGCATTCGCAATTTAAGAGATATTCGAGAGATGCTCTTATTATATTTGTGGTCTTCTTATCTATGAACTTTGCAGCAATGTATGTGTAATCCCACATTTTAGGTCAATATGAGTGTTGTGTAGCCATGTTCTAGAGTTTCGCCTTATTTGTCATCTTCAAAGCTCTCGTTTGTTTGGTATTATCTCTTGAGTGATAAATATATTGATAATTTTAGTGTTTATACTTTTATGTCTTTTGTTCCTGTTCGACAGTTTGATTTAGTAAAATACACCACCTCCTTATTAGTCGTCTAGATATTTCACTCATCTTCCGTCGTGGTAATTCCATCGTCTAATTTCTATTTCATTTCCTTGTGGATCGATCTCGTATCATCATTTCTACAATCACATGCTTGTACACTTGTAGGCATTGACACGAGTTATAAATATTGAAACAAATCACAGTAGGTTTTAAGGTAAACTGAGCCGCTGTCACGCACCCTCACATTTTGGGAGTCTCAATACAGACAAAGAATTCAAAAAGAAGTGGCACCACTGCATGAATGGATGTGAAACTGAAGTAGAGTTTCAGGATACATGGCGGTCGATGATAGACGAACATATGTTGGGAGATTATACCTGGTTTGAAACAATGTACCGACTGCGTAAGAGATGGGCTCATGTCTTCACGAATGACTGTTTTTCCGCAGGAATGCATGCTACCTCGCGCAGTGAGGTCACAAATAAGGTTTTGAAGGATTATGCGCACGCAGTGGAACGCTGACTGAATTTGTTCGCCATTATGAGCAGATTCAGATAGATTGGCGCTTGAAAGAGCGGGCAGAAGATGCCCTGTCGATAGGAATGCCGGGACAACGAGTTAATGATAACCATCTCCTTACCCATGCCGCCAGAATTTACACACGCAGCATTTACAAATTGGTCGAGATTGAAGCTGCAAGTTCAATAAATATTGACATGATACAGTCACCTCTGGACTACAGCGCGGCTGAGTTGGAGTTCATTGTGTGCGGTCAGGGAGTTCACCATCGCAGCAGGCGTGTGGTGCTCCAGCAAGGGACACAATCAACGACGTGTACATGTAAAAAGTGGGAGACAGAAGGGTTGATATGCCGTCACATGTTTAAGGTTTTTTTCACTATAAATATCAGAAGACTCCCCGAACAACATATTTTGCAGAGATGGACAAGGGCTGCTAGGAATAGATCGCCTAACAATATCATTACCCCTTCTGGTGGAGATATACCGGATGATAGATTGTTTGTGAATAATATTATGCAGCTAGCTTACGCGATCGCGTACGAGTGCAAGGATAATGTCAATTACACGACATCGTTGCACCAATGCATGACTTTGTTGTTTAACCAGACGTGTGGGTCTCAACACGAAGCCACCTCATCCACAAACATGGGCTCTCGTCCTTCGGATAGCCCTCACAGTTGCGGTATTCGCAACCCGCCGACAACTAACCATGCTTGGTATCCAAGACACAGGGGTGGTGGACGAGAACCGGTTCATAAGAAGTGTCGGAATACGAAAAAAAGAGGTGCCCCCTTAAGTAATGCAGGTTATACAGGCGATGTAACCATATTTCATAAATAAGCAATTCTAAAATCGGTTAGATGCGGTATACTGTGGCGAGTCTGGTAACATTCCTCAAATTATGTGCAGGCCAGGACAATGCGGTGGGCATAGATCCACATCAGTGGATCCATTATAATATGTTGAGGAATAATCTTCCAGGCAGCATGGATTATGATGCGTGTATGGAGACTGAGACGGGCAGTGTAACACCATCACAATTGGTATTAGTAGAGATATTCGTGCTTCAGAACATTAACATGTCATTTTGGGGTTTATTTTGCAAAATATTGACTGGACACTATAATTCATGTCGATTTTTTTTAACAAACAGGTCATTCCAACGCAATCTTCTGTTCACAACCGTGGCATTCGATAAACAAAATGTAAACGGCAGGTTCAGGAGACAAATACAACCCGTGACATTAGCCTGCAAAGTGTAAGGAATCATGTGACTGCCCATCTATTCTCTGTCCAATTGTTTTGGTATGCACATGTTTGGCTTTTAGTTAGTGCATTATTAACGGCCAGCTGTAGATATACCCGTCAAAATAATGTCACACATGCCCTCGAGGCACTAATTATGAAAACGTTGTTATTCATGCGGATGGTTTTATATATATATATACATGTTGTGCTATTTGTAGCACGAGATGAGATGTTATAAATCGCATTACTTTACATAGAGCAAACCCGTATTCATAATCATTCCGGAGAACCAAACGACATACACCCGCGAGGTGCAATTGTAGAAAGTTCAGCATGTCGGCAGCCGATCCATACTCGCAGGAAACTTCATTTTATACAGGGGTTTGGTCCCATAATGTGGAGAAAATAGTGCTGCAAAAGTTGCAGATAGCTCGGTCGAAATCACAATGGGAGTATTCGGAGGGTGTTGGTAATGAGGGCTGCTTCACACGGATAATAGGTGAGATGAGGGCAGAATGCATATATCATTGGCAGCACTAGAATGGAAATGCAGCCAGTGGGAAAGACGTCACGCGGAGTTCAAGGATCTCATTCAACGGCCAAACGTACGCTACAACTCTGCGACAAACAAGGTCGAGACAACGGCACGTACATGGAAAGGAATCATAGAGGTAATAGTCATGCCTTGTAGATTTCATATGAAACCCGATGTTGAAATACTAACAGGGTACAACTTACGACGGGCACTTTTATTGCAGAATAACCCAGGGTACGCCATTTATATGAACGAAGGGGAGGCTGAATGGGAACTGCTGAAGGCAGTGTGCGAGCCCGTGATTAATATTAGTTCGTCCTCAAACACATCCGAATCTAGAATTCGAAGATCTGCATTTTCAGACAGCGGTCGCCGGCGATCCCGTGCCACCGTGGATGAGGTGGTTGACCAACCCATCTCCATGACGCCTACATCATCTCCAGAAGAAGATTCCTTGTCCCAAGAGTTCTGAACGTGCATTTATCAGTTGGATAGCGCAAGGGTGTATCTTGTGAGGGGTCATGATTGTGGCACAAGGGGAGTGTTTGGCAAATGATATGTGCTCCCACATTTTGGGGTTCACATATACATGCGAAAAAAGAAGTTGCGTTGAACTACCTTCAAAGTCGACATGTGTTATGGTTAACCTTCATTTGTGAACCATCCGTTTTCCAAATGCTACGTACCTTATTCTTAACAAAGAGGGTGTAATAACCGATAGCGGCCGTTACAAATACCCAGTTCTTTTTAAAATTGTTACTTGAACAATGAGGAACGTATCGCTTGGTAAATTCAATATTATCCAACTCCCTTCGTCAGTTCGGTATGCTGGGAGAGTATAATGTTTTTCCAATTCCTTACCAGGTTATTATTTTTAGCAGAGATAAATTGCAACAACAACATTGCAAGAATTCGGCCGTTAGATTGCAGAATATTTTCATGTACTTACACAGAGACTTGGGCAATAACACCAGACGTGTACACATGTGATCCTCCCCAGCAACCAGTTTACCGAAAAATTAATGTACACATACTAATGATGTATGGAAAACTACGCTTGATAATACTAAAACGCATACAGAAGAGGTGTACTATGGGGATTAGGGAATACATTGCTGAAACACATTAGAGGAAAACAAAGTCAGGTATTCAAGCAGAAGATAGACAGACGATAAACTTCTGAATATAACTGATGCAGAGTAATCCAATCGGGTAGGGAAAAGGATATGCTCACTACAACATGAGGCAAGAAATAGAAAAAAACGTCAGGGCAGTGTCTTATTCAGAGTAATCCAATGGGGAAAGGGAAAAAGTATATTCTCAATACAACAAGGGGGGAATAAATGCTAAAAACACAGCACACAACTTGTAAATAGGCCCGAGTAAAAAAAACCAACATAATCCAACAGCCGACCAGGGTATGAATTATGAAAACACATTCAGGCTCAGAGGGAAACCGAATACGGGGATCGAACTTAATCAAAGTCAGACCCCTTAGCTGACCTGCACGTATCAAGCAACAACAGGTTCGCCTACACTAATCTCATACAATTTTGCACAATAACTGCGCCTGTACATACCGCAATGCTCGGCATCCAAAACAAAGACGTCACGGCCGCACAAAAGGCATTCAAGAAACTTGATTACCATGATGCCGCAATCAAAGTCGTTCAGTTGCTGAGGAGGGTGGCGCACCTGGATAACATCCCACATAGGATGCAGAGGGATGGTCATACGTTTTTCATCCTAAATACGGAGTTCGGCACATAGCTTTGGAACGTTGATGCTCATGTTGCGAAACGGGGTCGACAGAGATTCCCAACAACGACTAGTGGATGACGGATCGTAAACTTTGATGCATTGTCCCTCTAACAAGATCTCATAGGCCACCCAGTGTTTACCAATGTTCCCGACTCCATACACGCGTTTAGCATACTGCCAGTGAACTGGACAAGATGTAGGATACCGGTCCAAAGCGTACGGCCCAGCATATTGTGAAACCACCGCAAAGTTATCCGAGATAAGGGGCTTCTGGAAAGGAGCATAAGCATTATTATAATTCACGTACAAATAATGCCAACAGATAATTTGAAATGCCACAGGAAGGACCAAACAAGCGTACCCAGCAGATCATCTCCAGAAGTGCGCGCTCTCCATTTAGCTGGCCAGCATCCTTCAGCATCCAAACCAGCACATTTAACAACGAATCAATATGCTGCAAAACAACAAACTTTAGGTCACTGCATGTTAATGGAAGGACGGATAAGGTACAAAAGTAAACAAAAGCGGGACACAGGCCAATATATAATTAAAAAGCAAGACGGCAGTTAATACATCAGCACGGAGCGGATATCGGGACGTCCAGATGAAGGAAAACCAATCAGCATCCGCATGTATACCATTCAGCAGGAGGATGGAGTCAGACCTGAAAAATAAGAAAATACACAATCACAAACAACATGTATATCAATTTTAGAGCCCCAATTGCTCCATAGAATACCCACTGCTCATGCTTACTCAGTCTTTTGGGTACATTCGTTATACCAACTCTCAAACTCATCAAGGACTGTGTGGTCAAGATCCAGATCGCGTGGATCGTGTTGAGCATCTAACGCGGGAACTGACCTAGAGCGCGTGACAATGGTGCGGGAAATCACTTTTGGTGGTGGTTTACGGACTCGCTTCCTCGTACTGCTAGATGCAATCCCTGTCATGATGAATGGAGTTCTGACATCACTTTGCGAAGGCAGTTGATCCCCTACAGCGGGTATGAAGGAGTGTGGGTCATTATTCAGAACAAGAATAATCAGAATGATTGTGCTCAACAAGATCATCACTGACGGGGGCCTCACCTGGGATAACTCCCGTACCTGACTCATTCACTGCGGGGGATCCAAGGTTTGGAAAGGTCGGTGCCGCCGTAGGATTGCTATCTCCAAATATGTCATATTGAGGGAGATCATCATCATCTAGTCCTGCATCAGTGCTCGCCCCATCCGGGTCCCCTACGGCCGCCTTTAAACCTTGCAGATTTTTCTCAAGACTAGAAACCCCCCTAAGCAGGCCAGATATGACCAAACTCGTCTCCTGCAACATTTAATTAGTAAGGCAGGGTCTAATTTATTCACACAACATGATGCAGATGGGACATCCTTACCGGAGGTGGTACGCCGGGCCAAGCTGTCCCTTCTAGTCTCAACGATTTCCGTTCAGGAACATGTAAATTCTGCTTCCCATTACGTTGGGGATCAGATCCCGGACACTTCTTCGGCAGTCTGCGGTGCTTATAAATAACTACACCGCCACGTCTCCGTGCAAGAGGGCCCAAAGTAATGTCGTTAACCCCAAGCAAATTTAACATATGTTGCTCCTTATTAGAAACTATAATATCAACCTGTTAACAGTATTCTCCATGTTAATTGTATTCCCAACCTACACGTGGAACTAAGGCTGCGGATATAAAGAGTAAACAGAGATAATATTAAGTTTTCCACCGCAAATTGTAGTACACTCACCGGATATGCGCCGGCATTTTTGGCAGTGAAATACCTATTAATCCGCTCAAAACGAAAGTGTTTGCTGCTAGCCCATCTTATCATCCTAGGATTTTCATCCTCCATACCAGGCACCCTCATGGCACATCCACGAGCAAGATTAGGCATTACCTCATACGCCCACGTCTGCAGAGCAATGGCGAACCCATTCGCATCATAAGCCAATGTCTTCCCTTCAGCAATCAAGTTATCGAGAATATCCCTAGCACGATGAGCCGTACGCACAAGAAATTCATAGGACACCTGGCCCCACGCAAACCCATTAAATTTCTCAAGATCATCAATTAGGTGGAAGTACTTCAAATCGATCCTCTTCGATTTCCTTGCACGGATGAGTAAAATCCCATACACGATATAGAGGAGTGCAAGCTTGAATGCATCAAGCGAATCACCACCGGTGGCTTCGCATTCTCTTATGAAACTTTTTTGAATGTCGCTGAAAACTAGATCAGTTCTGCCATGGAAGTAAGTTTCGTGGAATTCAGAATCGGATGGCGGTTCTTCCCAACCATGCATGCTCAGCCCTGTCATTAAACTAAATTCACGAGGCCCAAACTCAATAACTCGATTGTTAATACGGAAAGACAACCGCTGCCGTGCCAGGGAGCTCTTTTCCAGTTTCTTTATGAGCACGTGGTACAATTGACCTTGAAATTGAATATCAGGAATAGATAATAAATGACCAAAGCACGATGCGTTAAGCAGTTCTCGCTTTTCAACAGACAGGTGCGACCGAATCATGTTCAGCCATGATAAGTGTCCACGTCCAGAGACAATCGCACCTACAAATATCCCAAAGGAATCATAAATCCTCACAAAATTCACACTCAGACATCCTTTACACGCACGGACAGAGGTTCACCACCAAGCAATGTCTACACAATATGCAGCGCTACACTTTACGAAATCGAAGTGAACATGATTTCATATGTAATGTTCATGAATCCTTCTGAAGACCGTACACATATGTTCAATAACAGATTCATGACAGCATTTGCAACAAAGGTCGGAAAAATATATGGTCCATTAGAACATGTGCCAGAAATAGCAAATATACTGACAACCTCTCACATTTATGTGGCTTCGATAGTCCAGCTGCGTAAAGGAACACATCAAAGCGACGACAACTATGCTTACAAAAACTGGACACAACTACACGGTATTCAATATAACACGTACCACTGAGCCACAGCCGACCTAAAGGAAACCTAACAGCGACCACCTTATCAATTACACTTCCTCACCAGTCTAATCACATTCATGCAGAGTGGGAACATCTTAAACAGAGGACAAACAACGCGCCACTGATTACGACGATTCCTCACCTAAATACAAAATCGGCAATGTAATGGGACAGCAGCACATTATCTATATTCGTAAACGAGAACGAATGAATTGTATCTCAGCACTAATTTAAGAACACCACGCCGAGTTCGCAATGTGTATGGAATAACCAGCAAAATCATTCACGGATGGAAACTCAAAATCAACACTGGGCGCACCCAAATAAAAGAGAATTCACGAACTAATAAACAAAATCTCATACACTCTATGTGCAAAAAGACGAATTCACACAATTTGACGATTGCCCAGCCAAACCATATGCAATTAATCTGGACACCTTAAAATTTTGAACAGGATACGAACTAAATAGGTAAGTGAAGATTAATTACCGCTGCGGCTTGTATTGGATGTGTTCGAACTCATTGCTTTCCTCTCTGAACAGCCGCTCCACCAAGAAATGACAGAAACCCTAACACCGAAGCTGAAATGCGCCGTGGACGGAGAGCACTGGATTACAACAGATCCAACAGTAGCCGTAAACGGAGTGGGTCAAATTAGGTAGAAAACGTAATCGAAGAAGACGATGGACTGGAAATCTTAATGTTTGTGTTACCTCTAAGCTGGAATCGGGAGACTTGAAGAAACCCAAAATTCACAACTCACCCCAATAACCTCACTGTACACCAACACGAAATTAAAAAAAATAAGGAATTATCAATAAAAGAGCTTATGTCCAATTAAATCAGATGGACTAGGATAAAATTATAGACCAAAGTTTTATGTTCACTAGGTCATCATAAAGCTTCGTTGTACTAACACGATATCAAAATAATTATTTCAGACTGCTGGCTTTGGATCAGACTACTGGCTGCAAATACATTATTCCGGATCCGGTTTTGTATTTCATAGAATAACTTCTCAAGTTTAGTATTACTTAATCATGAAGTGTGTTTTACTGTCTTATTCTTCAAAATAATCATCGCAATATATTCAGTATGCTGTATTTCACAAATTCAAACAATCCCCAAGATTTCAATCAGCTATAAAACGATTATCACTAATATTTCAATTGTCCGAATCACAAATCATTTAAAACTATAGCCGATAAATTCCCAAACAGTACGCCTTTTCATTGATTATCACTATAAACAATTAAAATAAATGGGGTCGATATCTATATTTACTCAATTGTATATTATATTGTATTTACATACAATGTGAATGAAAGGTGAAATTTGTGTTGCCTTACACAGCAACGCCCGTCGCACAATTTAGAATGGTAGATTATTGTCTTTCCGTAGTATTTATTATAAATAAACTCTTAATGGGTTATATTATATCGAGGCATTTGATTTACCGTGCCTGTTAGTTATACATGCATGCGATAAGATCTATGCTTATTCCTCAGTCACAAAACAATATAATTGATTTGTTCATAATTATGGGATATACTTACATCTTCAATTACTTTCAAGTTATATAACTGCTCGAGATGGGATGATAAACATTTTAACCCGCACATAAAATATACACGCTCATAACATGATAATGTTCACTTCCATTGACATGTGTCGCCTAAAATAAATGTATATACATGGTTCTTTGTTAGAAAACAAGTTCACTTAACAAAACCATTAAACAAACTTAACATGGAATCTATCGAAAACTAATTGTTCGTTTCAAAACTACAATAGTGCACGGTTTGTCCTTAGAGTTGAGACACCACATATTCAAGGGTATTAAATATATCTCACTTACTTAGGGTATCCAATAAGGTTCTAAACGAATCAAATAATTTTAGTTCGGTTCTATATTCGATTCGATTTTTTGATATTCGAATTCGGAAATTCATGATTCGAATACAAATACAAATACTTTTTCCAATTCGATTACTTATCAAATTCAAACTCAAAATCATGATATTCGATTCGATATCATGATTATTCTATTCGATTTAGGTTTATATTTATATAAACATATATATATATATTTATATAATTGGTTCTGATACATAAATATCCAATAGTCCAATGATACGGCAAATGAGATGACTTAATACAATATATATACATATAGATATATATATATATATAAACTACATTAACAAACAAAATTAAACAAAAAAAATACCAATACCTCATTGTTTATTAGGTAAAATATTGGTTTAAAATATTATTTTAGGATATTTCCTTCAAAAAGGCGTATCGAATATATTCGAATCGAATCGAATAGTGTTAAAATAATAAAATTTTGCATCAAATACAATCAAATCGAATTGTATTCTATAATACAATTCGATTAAATCGAATCGAATATTTGTGAATCTCTTATCTAATCGAATACCGAATCAAATATACAATAATTTTTCCTAATCGAATCCAATACATAGATATTCGCTCCGATTCGATTCGTTTACAACCCAAGTATCCAATTGGATAATACTCCTAACGAGAATATGTCGGGAGTTATATTAATTAACATGAAGATGAGTGGCGTAGTCAATCAGACGATCAATCATATGAATGTCCACATAAACTTCCCTTTATTTTTGCTGATTACTTTTCCAAAATACATTGCATATTCATTAATGAATATTGATTCATTAATGAATTCATTGAATGGAAATTATAATTTATTATGTAATGGATTTAATTCTTGGCAATACAAAGAAGTGAAGATCAAATCGGAATATTAAATTCTTCAAGGATCATGCTTGTCTAACGATTTCTCCTTGAATAGAATCGAACAAAACTACATTTTAAAGAACTTGGAAAAGTTTTTATTAAATACACCCGGATTTTAAATGTCGTTTCAAACCCAACACATTCCACATCCAATACACCGCCCTAAATGAAATTTTTGAATTTACATATTCAGCATCCGATAGCTGTAAGCACGTAAAAAAACAATTAACATTAACACCCCGCATTCTACATTAAATAACTTTAAGGATGATGTCATAAATCATCGTCGATTATTCTACTGGGGAAATACAGTGAAATAAAAACAATACAACACATAAAATTGCAATGGCCTACCTTTTCACTAAAGTATCATATATATTTTTATGAAAAAAATTTACCGAATCAATAAAATTTGTTATACATAGTCCGATTGCTAAAAATAAACTCAGTCACCTATTATAATTAACAACCACAAGGCAACAATTAATAAATTTAATGATGGTCTAAAAAATCCTGGTCGATAATTCTAATTGCAAAATACATTGAAAGTTAACAAATACACCAGCAGACAAGCACCTCATTTAATAATCACAGCATATAATATAAATATACAATACAACAAAGGGTTAATTAGCCATAAATTAAACATGTAAATTAAAATTAGCATCAATCAGAATTCAGTACACTAATTTCGGCTTACTAAATGATTGCAAAGGCTGAGCCTCTGCGTCGAGCAGTGTGTATGTGGGCCACCCTACGTTCAGGCCTGTCAACGAAAGGAAAACTTACAACACTGCCACTTCACGGCGCGTGGATGTCCGACACTCACGGCAGTAATGGCATGGAACAGTGCGACGGGTTGGACCCGCTCCACATGCAAATGGGCACAAGACTTTTGAGAAAACACTTTACACGCGTCCTCAATCCAGTGGGGAAGAGCAGTACACTACAGCTCATTATCGAATTTGCCGATTTAAGGAATACTAAATCAATCATCAATATTATGGGCCACGTGTCAATCAAAGGAAAGAGAGGGCAATGCTTCCTGGACACGGTAGACATTTAATGCCAGGGATATGTATGTACGGCGTCACTCACTTGTGTTGCTAAATTTTGTTTGACTGAAATAAATGTGACTGATGAATGACATAAATGATGATCCATTGCTGACGTGTTACCCGAACTTTTTGATTTGATCACATCATGACATCAATGATGCCATAGCTTACGTGTGCACATGAACTTTGCGATTTGACTAATTTAATACGTTACCTTACATGAATGGATTTGCTAATGAAATAAAATAAATTTTTTTCATAATGGTATTTCCGAAAATGGAATCATAATGTTATTTAATTAAAAAATATTTATGTTATCTAATTAATAATTAGTTAGTTCAAATAATTATATCCGCAAATCAATGTATGATTTGGCATATCTATTCTTATGGAAAATCTCAAGACAAACCACTGTCTCCTATTTTGGTATTTGAGATTTCCGATTACACTTTTTATGTTACATTCCGTATTACACTTTCAAATTATATTTTTTTTATATATTTTTTCTTTAATTATATTTTTTTTGTGATTTAGTTCAATTTTTATGGTACACCCCTCCCAATTAGGGTTTATAATTATTTTTTAGTATTTAATTTTTAATTTTCAATTTTCAATTAATAATTCATTATTATGGTTGATTAATTCAAAATTAAATTTTATAACTTTTTAATTCATTTTTTTGTTGATAAATGTTGACTATGATTATTTATATTAAAATTGATTATTATTTTATAATAAATATTATTAAAATTATAAATTTAATAGTGACATACAGAGTGAAACACATAGAAGTGTAACATGAAATTTGAATCCCTATATTGGAATCTCCAAGCTTCATAAAAAACTCTATGATTTACGTAATTTTCCTTTAGATTATTAATTGTAGCCACCGATTAGTGTCCCGTTTTATACATGATATCGAATATCATTTAATCTATATGTCTAACAATATTTAAGTGCAAAAACAATATATTGGTGTGTGTGTGTGTATATATATTACATGTATGAATATATTATATTTATCTAAATTAAAAGATTTGTATGTAAAATTGTAAATCAATTTATCACTAATTATGGATTGAGATAAAGCGTGTCAATTGTTTGTTTCAACTATTAAATAGTTGAAGGGCGATTGGTTGTTGGTTTATAAGTGGTCGCATGTGGTTATTTTTGAGTAATTATATTCATAGTCTTATTCTCAACCTTAATTATATTATATAGATAAATAAATAATCAAAAAAATCCAAAATATATGTTGTATATACTTTTATTGACCGAACACAATGCAATTACTTCCAATCCCAGACCGTACTATATATATATATATATATATATATATATAGGGTTGGGTTCCAGAAGGAACCATATCCCATATGAAAACCAAAAACCAATCTCAGCCACAGATTGATTCGATTTGGACGGCCAAGATCAGATCAAAATTTTTTAAAAAAAAAGGTCGCATTATTGTAATAAATTAGAACTTCGGTGCCCCTAACACATACAGAAATCAAGAGATGAAGAACAGAGACTACATAAGATCTACAACCTCACAGATTTCCCTCGAAAAAGAAGAGCTCTCTAGAACACACAGTAAGAATGAATCATTGTGTGAGAAATGAACAGCCGCAGATGATAAGTAGGGCAACAACAGTTTGGAACCGGTCTTGTCTCCACTGGGCCGAGTTGCCACCAGTTGTTGGGCCGGTTAAGAGTTAGCCCATGATAATAAAACAGTTGGGCCTATCCTCACACATACAAAAATTCATTTTATAAGATGTTCCATTTCATTCTATATATAGTTCGTAAACATAGCAATTATAAAATTAAATTATCATTTAATTCATATCATTATTCCATTAAAAATTTCATTTCATTCATATGATTCCATTATTTCATTCCAATTAATCATCTACTCCATAAATTATCATTTGAAATCCTCTATTGCACATTTCGTGTTGCATTTCGTATTGCACACTCGATTTTCTTAGTTTTTTTTCAATTTTTTTCTCAAATTTCAATTTCTTATGCTTTATTTTAATTTTACACTTATTATTTAGGGTTCGTCCTACCCAATTAGGGTTTTATATATATTTTTAGTCTTTAATTTTTTAAATAATCAATTAATAATTCAAAATTTTAAATTAAATAATAAAAAATAACAATGCATCCTAATTGGGTTTGATGAATTCTAAATAATAAGTGTAAAATTAAACTAAAGTATAAGAAATTGAAATCAAGGAAAAAAATTGAAAAAAACTAAGAAAATCAAGTGTGCAATACGGAATGCAACACAAAATGTGCAATAGAAGATTTCAATTGATAAATTATTAGGTGTGTTTGGTAAAAAATTTATCCATTGTGAAAATGAAATTTCATATTGTACATATTTTTCCCCTAAAATAAGAGTTTATGGCAATTAATGAAAATGCTAGATTCATTAACAAGAACAAAATCCCAAAAGCCACAAATTCTGACTTCTGCCTAATGAACCTTTTAAAGCGTCACTTCTCCAAAGTTTCATGGAGAAATCATCACCACTCACGATATGTTCAACTTGGTTTAATTTAAGTAAATTCAAAATGAATTACACCTATGAATGATTATTATAACAAAAAAGACTTCCATTCAACAATCTTTTTCATTAAATAATCACACCGACTCCCTCGTGGATATTTTTTTTTGTTTCCTTTTAAGCACATTAAACTTTTTCCCTTAAATAAATTTAATTATAAAGCGACGAACGTAACATCAAATTGAGCAATTGACGGCTCCTATTATCTACAATGCCATTTATTTATTTTTGCTCAAATTCTATACTACCATTCTTTATAATTTTACGATAATCAAAATCTCAATTTACTAAACAATTTTTGTCAGAAAGTCCTCAATACTTATTATTTAACTACTCCCTTCATCCCATTTATATAGCCCCTGTTACTATCTTAAAGTGTCCCAATTATATAGTCCTATAACTATATATAGTATTAATTTTCATAGTAATATACAAATATACCCTTGTTATGTCTTGAAAATTAAAAATCAACCACTTCAATTTTTTAAAGTCATAAATTTTATCATATTTAGGAAAATAAGAAATCAAATTTATTATTATTATTATTATTATTATTATTATTATATTTACATTATTTATTTATTTTCAAAAATAATTATAAAACATATGTTAAAATCAATTTTTGATAGTTTTAAAAATTTTATTTAAGAAAAATTAAAGTGCTGCCAAAATAAATATAACATAAAATATATTCTAATAAAAATAAAATAATTATGTCTTTGATATAGTTTAATATATTCAAATGAAAAATTGAAATGATAAACTATTTTTCAATGAAGTTAAAATATTTTTATTAAGCTATACAGATTATTATATATTTATCAATTAAATACTTTAGAATAATATTTTCAATAAAATAAATTATAATTTGCTAAAAATATTGAAAAAAGAATCACATACTAAAAAAGAAAAATGATGTTTAGAAATGTAAGAAAAAAAATTACGGCATGTGTTTATAATTATATTAGCTACTATATATATAGACTTTATTCAATTATAAGGAAATTTTAAAATACATAAAATATTCATTATATAAGATAAATTAAATAAAATATTGCATTACATTACATACTTCATTACGTAGACATATCAATAATAAAAATTATCATTTCATTCAGACCATCATTCTATTCCTAAATTGATAATTCTATTATATCATACCAATTACCTAAGTATGTGTATAAAAATATGTGTTAGTGTGTGTTTGCTAACAGCGTTAACTTTTTCATTTAATTAAATGTCTATATAGTCCAATTATTAACGTAGAAAGGATTATTTGAGTCAAATAATCAAAAAGGGGGTCATAAGCTCTTCACGTATAGTCGAGGGAGTTATTTGCACTTTTCTCTTTTAATTATACAAAAACTAATTTACTTTGATTTAGAATGATTATTTTGTAACACCCTAATTTTATAAAACTAGAATGCTATTTATTTTATAAAAATTAACATATAAAATAATGAATGAAAGAAAATTTAAAACATTTTCTCATATATGGAATAAAACTAATACTAGAAAATCATAATAATACATAAATAAACTTCTATTTAAGAAACTTACATAATAATTCATATAACATAGTGCGGAAGCGATTTTAAATATTTCGAACATCTAAACATTTTTAAAATAAGAACACACAATCCAACATAAATATCAACTAAAATTTAGTAGTCAGACGAGTTTAATAACTTATAAGTTTAAATAAAAAAAAACCTATAACACATCCATCTCCTCCTTGCCATCACCGAACTCCTCAATATGAAATGTTGTAATATAGGGATGAGTATAACAAATACACTCAGTGGAGAATACGCATTATCCAAAACATATTAAACTAGTAACTCATATTCAGACATTCATGCCATGTCACATAATAATAATTGGTTGAACAGTGGGGAGTCAGCCCAAAGGCAACTTATCACGGCCTCAGACCTATTAACGGTCTCTGAAGAAGTATATGCATATACACATGCACGGTGGGCGACCCAATGACAACTTTTACGGTCTCGGACCTATGAACGGTCCCTGACATATACTTTAACTTTTACTTTCACATAAACACTCAGTCGAACAATAAATCACAAGCATAATATATAATGGATAATAAATATCACGTGCGTATAAAATTCCCCACCTTTACTTTGAAGATCTTTGACTCGATTTTTCAATGCAAACTGTTAAAAACTTGAAGGAACTAACTCGCCACCACCTAGCAAAGAATATAGTTAATTATTTTATTAATCATTTTAGAATAATATCACAAACTGTAGATGACTTCTATTTTTTTTATTATAATTAATCAAAGTAAAAGTTAATTGTTTTAGTAACTTTTAATTAATTTATGGAGATTTGGACTGATTTCGAGAAAGTATTTACTATACTATTAGTATTATTAATATTTTTTCTATTGTAATAATAAGGTTAACAATTTAAAAGACCACCCTAAAGTTAAAATCTAATCTAGTTTCGGCCCTACAATTCACAAACTTGGAGAAAGGAGAATTTTTAAAGAAAAGAATAAGTAGAAAAAAAAATGTATAAAATCTGCTCAGTAGTTTGTAATTAAAAAAAAGAAAAATCAGATTCAACTTGGATCAGGTATGAAATAAAGGTATGGTCTTGGTTCAGAATTTAAACAGCAATTTAGAAACTGAGTTTGAATCGTGTTCAGATTACATGGTTTGGTTTGAAAACATTTAACATTATACTACAGAAACTTCCTTTTATATAAAGTAATACACATACTACAGAAACACCCTTTTATATATTAAACTAATACACATCACCATACTTAAAACTACATATTTCGTAAAATTAAAACTAACTTCTAAGATTCAATATTTGGATATAGGATAAGGCCGAAATGCTAACAGAAGCATTAGCAAATACTTAAATCAACGAAAGTTTCTTTTCTGATTTCTTCTTTCGATTATCAATACTATGCTGTGGAAAGAAAAGAATATATATTTAAGGAAGTATGATTCTAAGAATTTAACAAGAGATTTCGTTGAGTATATACCTTGATTCCAGATTGTTGATTTTGAAACTTAGTTCGGAATTTCTGGTTTTCGTTCGTCGATAAATTTCTCAATCGCATCCTCTTGCCTTAAAAAGTGAACGAAAGCTTTGTATTTCACATGGTTATGAAAAGAGAAACTGTTCCAGATTTGAATGTACGGTAGTTTCTTGATAAAAGATGGAAAGGATTGAAAACTGCACGGTTCTGCAGTTAAGTAGAGAACATGGCTTGATGAAAGTTTACTATGGAATAACTGATTTTTAGATAAATATTTATTATTATTATTATTATTATTATTATTATTATTATTATTATTATTATTATCATCATCATCATCTAGATTTTGGTAGGGCTGTAAACGAGGCGAATCGAGCCGAATACCTTCAAGCTCGAGTTCGGCTCGTTTAAGTTATACTCGGTTCGAGCTCGAGCTCGAGTTCGATTCGAGCTTCGAGTTTGAGTTCGAGTTCGTCTCGAATTAGAAAATTCGTGATCGAGTTCGATTCGAGCTCTCGGCTCGAGTTCGGCTCGATAAGGATATGTTCAGGTTCGATTAAAAAAACTCGATAAAAAGTTCGATTAAAGCTCGATAATAATAAAATTTGTGATCGAGTCCTTTTCTTTTCTTTTCTAGATTTTCTTTAATTATGTTTATTTTTATTTTATTTTCTTTAAACTAATTACTTAATTATGTAATTGTAGTCATGCTTATTACTCATTTAATTATTTTTCATTATTAATATAGGTGTATTCAAATTTTAATATCTATTTACCTTAATTTGAATTAAAATACAAAAAAAATTCTAATATAATTTATAAATCATAATTTACTCATGTCTCATTTTATTTTTATTTTATCGATCATTCATTTTCACTTTTTATTTAAAAATTGTATTCATTAGTTAATTAGTAATTTATCTCACTATCCATGATAGCTTATTATTTTTCTTTCAAATTTAAACATACAAATATTTTACAATCATCTTAATTCAAATTCAAATTTCAAAGTGTTTTGTATTATGCAATTTATAAATTATAATTCAAACCTATCTCATTTTCTTACTATTTTATCGATTATTCGGTTTCATTTTTATATAAATTGTAATTATATTAGTTGATTGATGATATAGTTCATTATTCTTGTTAATTTATTATTTTTTACTACACATTCACACATGTTCCAACTGATAAGTAAATATTTATAATAATCTTAATTCGAACACAAATTTCAAAGTTTTTTATAATGTGATTTATAAATCATAATTTATTTTTATTGTTATATCTCAATTTTCTTTTATTTTATTGGTATATAAATTAAATATTTCAATGAGGCACGCTAAAGTATACATAATATTTGTATATTATATAATAATTGAGTAAATTGATATAATATATATTGTCGAATCAAATGAACTAAGTAATTATCAGACACTATTAATTGTTTGTTGATGAATAATTGTGATTTAATTCAATATAATGATGTTTGTTTGATATCATAGGTTTATTCAAATTCATTTGTGTTTATTTCATTATCAAATCTCAATTCTTAATTATAACTATAAACTATAATTTTAATTATCTCATAATTAGATAGTTTTTTGTTAGACTGCTTCAAAATTCAAATATACTATTTTATATTAATATTTTAACTAAATAAATTGTAAATGGAAATCTTAAAGTTGGATAATCAATATTTTATTACATTATTTTTTATCATATAAATCTATTTACATATTCCTATTTTTTGTTTAATAAAATAAGCTTAACTTAATGTTTGTAAATCTCATTAATTGATTCCTTTTTTTATGATAATACTAATTCTTAGATTTCATAGAGTTCATATAGTCTATTATTATTAGTTGAATATTTTTATCTGATAAATTGATAATATGATATTATATATGTTTATATAAATATAATATATAAATATTTGCATATATTTAAGTTTTGGAGAATTGTTATAAAAACATTATTTGATTCAATTAACATAATTGTTAATAATTTGATCAAGTGACTATAATAACAAATTGAAATACATTTGGCTAATGTTTGAATCTTGTTGGGGGTGAAAATTTAAATTTTTTAGCTTATTTATCAAAGCTCGATTACAAGCTCGATTAGAAGCTCGATTAAAAGCTCGCGAACTACTCGATAAAAGCTCGTTTATAGTCGAACTCGAGCTACTCGTGAGAAGCTCGTGAGTAGCTCGAGTTCGGCTCGAGAAAATTGTCGAGCTCGAAAAAAAGCTCGAATTCGGCTCGTTTAATAAATGAACGAGTTTCGATCGAACTTTTTTCGAGCCGATACCCGAGTAGCTCACGAACAGTTTGGTTCATTTACAGCCCTAGATTTTGGATTAGATAAGAAAATTTTGGAATTATAAATTATGGTATTTTATTACTTTTATTCATATTATGAATTCTTGATATTATCTTTTAGTTTTCTCTGCAGGCAGGACGACTAACTTATAAGTATAAATATAATTTCAGTAACGGCGAGATTAAAATACCAAAAATAATTAAAAACGTTTAATAACTGGTCGTTACATATTTTGGATCAATTCAAGATGCTTCAAAGTTTCATTCATATATTTTGCACTAAATTATATTTTGACTAGACTATACAAATTGTGAAATTAACATCATGAATGAGGTCAAACGGCCTAAACATGGACTAATTAAATAATAATATAAAAAGAGCTAACATAACATTATATTATGACGCTAAATATTTTTTATAGTGGTTATAGCACAATATCATACTCGAGCTCAAAAAATAAAATAGAGTAAGCTCGACTCGATAGCTAGCTAGGTATTCAAGCAATTTGAAATATAAATTTTAAAGTTCGATATTATTCCAAATATGCTTGAACAAGTGTATGTGCGTGCATGATTCGACTCATTTACAGCCCCCAAGTAGCATGCCTACACTCTCAGTTTCCGATATGATTAATTCCACATCGGATCCACAAATAATTCATGGATGAGTACTTAAATTGAGGATCAACTCTCTATTCTTACTCTTGAGTTAACTTTTGTAGTGAAATTAGGTTGTTTTTGGAGAGATACAAATATCAAATTTTGTTGCTGAAAATTAAATCAACAGAAATTTTGGGTTGACTTTTTGTCACTGAATATCAAATCAAGAGACAAAATTGATAACATATATAATTAAATTATTTTACACACTCGATTATTTTCATTTTTAAACTTTCAATTGTTTTTCTTTGATTTCAATTTCTCATATTTTAATTTCATTTTACACTTTCAATTTAGGATTCATCACACCCAATTAAAGTGCATTATATTTTTTTTTGTATTTAATTTTTAGTTTTTAACTATTAATTAATTATTTAAAAAATTAAATACTAAAAAATTACGATCACTGGTGAAGCGAGAGTCGTGGTAAAGATTTACGAGTTGATCCATGATGTGAAACAAATTGAAAATGCATGGAACTATAACCTTTTCTTTTTTTCTTTTCTATTTTTTTTTTCACCGATTGTCTCTGCCGAAGTAAAAACGATCATCATACATTTTATTCCGATTCTGATCTACATACAAAAAAAAAAAAAAAAAAAAAGAAACCTGAAACCTGAAATACTATACTATATATTAATAGTCGGATTTAAGGAAGAAACAATCCAGAAACCAGAATACTCAATCTATACTTGCCCTAAAACTTGATATGATCATAATCAAAACATAATACACACACACACACACACACATCAGTGTGATCTGATCGATATCGATCACACCAACCTGTTTTATATGCGTTTTTCATCATCTTTTCTTCAACACCATCGATCAAACTTCATTCTCCTAACTAATCATGCGGCTGCTGCTGGTTGAGGTCTAAAAATAATGCAGACAAACGGCGTCATGCACATAAATCCAAGCATCCAGCAAGCCACGGAAAAACCTCCGGTCAGAAATGTGGCCACAAGGCCATACAAGAAAAACAACATGAGGCCGATCCCGAGTAGCTCAAGAGCATATCCGAGGCGAGGGAAGCTTGTCCGGATCAAAGTGCCATTCCAGAGAAACATGAATGCAGCCATTGAACCCACGATGATGATGTAATGAGCTCGGTTGAATTTCGGCGAGAACAGGAGCCCCAGCGTCGCTGTGATTGCGAGTGTGAGCACAAGCTTTCCCAGCTCGAGCTTTTGTATGGTTAGTACAACAGGGTGTGGATCCATGGCTGCAGGAGATGGTGGTGGGTTTACTACGGGAAGGACTAGTGGTGGAGTAGGCAATACCAACTTCGAAAAAACACATGGTATGGAAGTGAGTTTTTTCCATGTACCGGAAAGACACTCTGGCAGCCATCTGGAAGATGGAACGGCTTCGTCACTAGTAGCAGCTGCGAGTTTCTCCTCGTTTTCCATAAAGGAATGAAGGTGGTTATGGGGCTTTCAATCTAATTTAGGATAATTCTATATATGCTGAATGCAGCTCATATATATATTCATGTCTTGTTTATCTTTTGTTGAGAACAAAAAAGTATGATCTTTTTGCTTATACTGACATCATGCATCACTCTTACACTTACTAATTGAAATTCTGTTTTTTTTTTTTTTTTAACTTATTATCATAGATTGCAAAGAGATCCTGTGGTCCAAAGTTGAGTGTGTCAACTTTGTACCAAACATTAAAATTATTAATTTTTCTTCAATTTTATTTTCTTTTGGTTTTGTATAATTTTACATAATTATTTAGGATTTATTCCACCCAATTAGGGTTTATAATTATTTTTTAAACCCTATGACATATATCTCCAACAGAACTATGACATATATAGTACACATAATATGAACTCGTGGAAAAAAGATAATTAATACTCCCTCCGTCCCATAATTATAGTCCATTATTCCTTTTTGGGATTTCCCAAAATTATAGTCCTATTCTAAATTTGGATTGTATTTAAATATTCTTTTACAAATATAACCCTATTTAATATAGTATGAATGCAATTAATATAGTAAAAAATAAGGGCAATATAGGATAATTATTGTAAATTGTATATTTCCAATACATATTAAATGTGATTTCTTAATCTGTGTGAAAATGAGAAGTGGACTATAATTATGGGACGGATGGAGTATTAGATATTAAGAGACTTAAAATCTTACAATTTAAAAGCAAATTATGAACGTGGAGGTGGCGATTTGTAAGAATATGGTGATGGAGGTTGTAATATTACCTCTTAAAAGGCGGTACCCACAATTTATATGTGTATTTCCGATGCTCTACATGTTTGGAGGTGGTGGTGACCAATAGTCGTATGGTGGCGAAGGGACATATACAGAACTATAATATATATAGTACTTGTTTGCCGGTGGAGGCGGTGATTTGTAGGCATATTTTGAATGTTCTACGTGCTTTGTACGTGCAAAATACCAGAAGACAATTAAACTACTAATTATACGAACATTTGCCCTGTTTTTTACATCTTTTGGGTGTCCTACTTTGTGTTTGATGTTTTAAGAAATGTTATGCTTTATATAGTCATCGATCTTAATTAGAAGCAAACAGATTATCTTAATTAAATTCCAAATCATATATTGAACTATGATATACAGTTGGAGGTAGCTGTTTCTGCATATTTCAATCACTTAAGCTAGCCCGCATGAACTGGTCAATATATAATTAATAATGCATTTCTTGCACTACATATTTATATTTTTAATTCTTTTGCCACCAAAAAAAAAAAAGTTAAGAACACACAAATGATATTTATATTGCTTAATAAATAAATTAAAAAAATCATTTTTAAGAGAAAATCATGTGCCATTTAAGACATTTGTGCACGTTTAGAGATGTGTTATCCACTCATTTGCACCTAAGTTCATTGGTACCATATTTGAGAAAATTGGGTTTCCGGTCCCACTGAATATATATGTCTCTTTAGAAAGGATCTATGAGTATAATAATCTACCTACTATATAAAAACAAAATAGTGGGGACATGTTGACATTTCACATATTATTACATTTTCTGAAGAAATATATATATATATATATATACACACACACTCAAGAGATGAGTCCCAAACTTGACGCATCCCAAGTTAGGACACATTTGTTGGTTGAAGAGTTGGGAAAATTTGAAAAATCTATAAAAATTCATTTAACTGGATAATTAAGCAAACATTCACAGAAACAAAAGTAAGCATCTTCCTATGCTTCTTTCCGCATTTGCTATATTTTCTTGCTAGGGATTACCGGGCAGAAGAAAGAGAGTGATGGAGGCAGGCAACATCACCGTCGTGCTCAAGGCAAACTTGCACTGTGAAGACTTCGGCTCCTAAATTTCGAAGTGTACTCGCTTGTGTGATGGTGAATTTTAAACTAATTTTTAATGATCCTATCTTAGTATAATTTGCTTGATTTTATTTATATTTTTTTGAAAACTAGATATGGATATCATGAAAATCAGCAACTGACATATGGAGAAGACAACTGTCAATAAGTATTTGAGAAAATATAGATTGACTCTTTCTCCATCCATATTTTCTCAAATACTTGAAAAATATATATATGAAAGCTTTTAGAAGTTCAACACTGGAAATAAAGATATAAATAGTAGTATTTGCCTAGGCTAGCTCACGAACATGTTCAAGCTCGATCTTAATGGGTAAATTAAATAAGCTATTTTTTTAGCTTGAGCTCGAATATGTAAATTAAATGGCCTTTTTCTGAGCATTCAAGATCAGACTCCATTAGTAAATTTTCAAGCATTTCACGAGCTGGGTTAGAACCGAATTCGAACATGATAAATATTTATCGAGCCGGGGCTGAACAAGAGGAAGAAAACTCGAATTGAGCTCGAGCCGAGCTTGAGTTGAATATTCCTATTGAGCCGAGTTCGAGCATCAGGGTGTTTGACTCGATTCGGTTCGTTTACAAATTACAACCTTAATTATATACAAGACAACTACAAATTTCTAGCCGTCACGAAAAAATAAAATAAAATAAAAAATTGTACCGTGGCAATGGCGATCCCTCTCTTTTTCTCCTTGGGAGCTTTATCAATTTCGTCGAAGGCAACTGCTTTCGCCTTCCCTTCTTCTGCCAATATCTTCAATAAAGCCAATAACACTAACACGTAACATACGAGATCCTCTATTATAAAATAATATTATATTTTTAAAGCAATACAGTCGGAATAGGAGATGAAACACGTCACAACAACGCATCACATGTACATAATCACACAATTCACATTCTCAAAATGGAAATTTCGTTAGCAGAAAAATATCAATATCAACGATCACTTTCTATTTTCCGAATCTACCTTCGTGATTGTTGCAGTTAACGTCGTTTTTCCATGATCAACATGCCCAATCGTCCCAATATTCACGTAAGTTCATATTTTAAATTGAATGTTTAAGGTTTCCTAAGTATCAAGTGCATATTTCCTTGGTTAAACTAGATGTGATAAAAAAAAAAAAACTAGATGTGATAAACTCTACCCATAAAAGTATTGGCGAGATTTAAATTTTAAATTTTTGTCCCAAACTATATCACTTCATTATTAGACCATGTCCACATGATTTTTTTTTTGAGCATGTATCATATTATCTTTTTTTTAGGATTTAAACTCCAAAATTTTGGTTCAATTGTTGTACCATATATAGACATATAAGGATACGAATAATAATAATAATAATAATAATAATAATAATAATAATAATAATAATAATAATAATGATAATTTTGATGATTATATATCTTCTCATTATTATCACTATAATAATAATAATAATAATAATAATAATAATAATAATAATAATAATAATAATAATAATAATAATAGCCTTAAAATACATAAACTTTGGAGTATTTTTGATTTTTCACACGTTTTAAAAAAGGTAGTTTTAATAATATGAACTTAGCACTTGTTTGAGCTTTTAAACGATTTTCAAATTCGGGCACTCTAATCTAACCAAAATTGATAAAAAAATTCATGTATTTCAACACAATTTGATGTACACGAGATGTACAAGTGAAAATGTCTGACAATCAGTCACTTCAGTTGACTGAAATTTGAAAATCATGTGAAAACCGAACAAGTGCTACATTCATGTTATTAAAACTACGTTTTTTAAAACATGTGAAAAACCAAAATCACCCCAAAATTTATGTATTTTATGGTAATTAATAATAATCATAATAATAATAATAATTGATATTATCTCTTTTTTTTTATTAAAATCAACATATTTTTGACCAAAATAATCATTTGGCCATAATTTCACTTAACCGACAAACATATGGATAAATTGTTAATTTTAAAAGAATTGACGAATTAAAAAAAATATCATATATATATATATATATTTGCTATCGAACAATTAAGTTTAGCACTAAATGAAATATTTTTTCTTTCGAATTCGCATATACTATGAGTCTATGACATTAATTATCACCATCAATTTGTGCAAAGCTTTAGTTATGCTTCTTTGAACTTTTTTCCAATTACTTGATTCCCAAAACTATAAATTCGCCATTTTTTTAGACCTTTGAAAAAAATGATGGAATCCGATTCCAAAATTGAAATGTGATAGACATATATATTTGGTATGTGAAATGATTAAAATATTCTGGTTAGTCAATTTATTGATCAAATTGGACAAAATCCACCCACAGTTGCATTTTTATTGTGACCGGGTTAACCCGGTTTGATTAGATCCAACTTACTCGCGTGATATTTCATGGTATATTTTTCTGCATTTCACAACTAAATTTTGATTTTCTTTATCATTTTTTCTTTAATTTCAATTCTTATATTTTGATTTTATTTTATGAGGAATGTTAATTAGACTTAATTATATCCAATAGGAGTATATCATTATTTTTTACTATTTAATTATTAGTTTTTTAATTGATAATTATGGTTGATTAATTATTTCCTAGAATTATAATTTTCTTAATTCAATTTTTTTTTGTTTGGTTCGACTTGATATGACTTTAGCTGATCGAGTATGACATAACGTCCACTCTTGCAGCATAAACCAATATGCGACAAAATTAAAAGGCTAATAATCTACACCATTGATAATTTTAGTGTAAATGCATCATTCAATAATATAAGGTTTACCTTCTCTACGAAGCTCTAGAAGATTAAAAACGGAGTTGTTTCTTAAGGATAACATCTTGTTTTTCCTAGTTTGACTATATTTACATTGTAGCATCTTCTA
This sequence comes from Perilla frutescens, assembly GCA_026008535.1. Taxonomy (NCBI): domain Eukaryota; kingdom Viridiplantae; phylum Streptophyta; class Magnoliopsida; order Lamiales; family Lamiaceae; genus Perilla; species Perilla frutescens. Next base: position 46,709,252 of record BRKX01000018.1, read on the forward strand.
CTCCTCCTGTGTGTGTCAATATATATATATATATATATTTATTAATTTTCTGCACCAACAAAAATGATCCAAGTCGAATTTGAAGCTGCTGCTGCAGATTTTTCAGCTCAAAATGTCACTAAACATGCTGAGAAAAGGGAAATTCTTATTGTGAGAGAGCAGAAGTTTGTTAAATCTGCTTCAAGAATAAATGAAGTTTCTCGACTGAGAGTAAAAAAAATTGCCGCAGATGAAGAAAAACTGCCTAATTCTATGCATGAAGTTAAGTTTTCTGATTATATCAGTAAGGTCAAGAACATGATGATCAAAACTGCCTCAAGTGTTGGTGTTGGAGGAGCGTGGCATCTTGAGAACAACGCGTAAAAGAAAAGGAAATCAAGCTTCCAAGAACGAACACATGTACGATAACATTCATCTATATATATATGTATGTATATATGAATGTGTGTATATATGCTAGAATAAGGATCAAAGCTGCTGAGAAAAAGGGCTTGTAGATGCATGTGGAGTTATGGTTTGCTTGATTACATTATTATGTAATATTTAAGTAATGTGAGATTAATTCTCTAGAATTGTTTGTTTCTGTTGTGGATTAAAGTTTGATATGTATTTTCTCAATGACTTAATTGAATAGTACTTGTAAATGTTAAAGAAAATGATGACAATCCATAATTTTGCAGGAGCATAAATGCATATATAAATTTTCTGATATATATATATATAGAAATATATATAAATTATATGCATCTCTTTCTTTTTTAGTATACACTAGCATCAAATTATTGATGAAAAAATGAAAGGAAACGTGCAAATTAGTGGAAAAAACAGGCCTCTAATTATACGTGGAAGAAAGTCTTAAATGGATGATATTTTTATCGATATAATTTATTAAGTAATTGATGCAAATTAATAAAAGGAAAATATAAATGTGATTTGGCTGGATGTATGTCTTAATTACTCATTTTTTTTATAAAATTTTATATTTCTTTTAATAGAAAAATAAGTATAACTCCGTAGTGCAAGAAGTGTCATATTACTAATTTTTAATTATTGACCAATTCATGTATTAGATAATGATTTGAAATCTGTAGAGAGGTAGTCTCCCACTATGATGCAGTTCAATAATTTAGCATTTAATTACGATTATATGTTTTCTTTTCAAAGATTATTGATCTCTACATAAAGCTTTAACATTTCTTCAACCAATATCAAAAACAAAATAGGAGCCTCTAGAGATGGGAAAACTTGGAACATGTTGAGCATTCAGAAAATATCCCAAAATTACCACTACCGTCAATAAAGAAGTATCACTACAGCTCGCCTCCACCCCCGACTTATTATTATAAGTCAATAATAAGTCACCACCACCTTTAAAACATGTAGAGCATCCACAATATACCTACAAATCGCCACCACTTCCACCAAAGAAGTACTATTACAACTCACCTCCACCCCCAAAGTATGTCGAGGAACCAGAATACGTTTATAAATCCCCACCTCCACTAGTAAAGAAGTACTACTATAGCTCGCCCCCACTACCCCCGTACTATAATAAATTGCCATCCCTTCCAAAGCTCAAAGAACATCCAAAATACACCTAAAATCCCCGTCTCCACCACCAAAGAAGTACTATTACAACTCACCCCCATCACCAAAGCATGTAGAGCACCCTGAATACACTTACAAATCCCCACCTCCACCAGCAAAGAAGTATTACTATAACTCACCCCACCACCCTTGTACTATAATAAATTTCCATCCCTTCCAAAGATTGTAGAACATCCAAAATACACCTACAAATCCCCGCCTCCACCACCAAAGAAGTACCATTCCTTCCAAAGATCAAAGAACATCCAAAATACACCTAAAATCCCCGCCTCCACCACCAAAGAAGTACTATTACAACTCACCCCCATCACCAAAGCATGTAGAGCACCCTGAATACACTTACAAATCCCCACCTCCACCAGCAAAGAAGTATTACTATAACTCACCCCCACCACCCTCGTACTATAATAAATTGCCATCCCTTCCAAAGATTGTAGAACATCCAAAATACACCTACAAATCCCCGCCTCCACCACCAAAGAAGTATTATTACAACTCACCCCCATCACCAAAGCATGTAGAGCACCCTGAATACACTTACAAATCCCCACCTCCACCAGCAAAGAAGTATTACTATAACTCACCCCCACCACCCTCGTACTACAATAAATTGCCATCCCTTCCAAAGATTGTAGAACATCCAAAATACACCTACAAATCCCCGCCTCCACCACCAAAGAAGTATGACTACAACTCACACCCACCTCCAAAGCATGTTGAGCACCCAAAATACACTTATAAATCCCCATCCCCAATAACAAAGAAATACTACTACAACTCTCCCCAACCGCCACCACACTACCATAAATTGCCATCCCTTCCAAAGCTCGTAGAACATCCAAAATACACGTACGAATCCCCACACCCGCCGTCTTATTCTCACTACAACAAAATGTGGCTATTGGGACACTTTTATAATAAGCGTCCTATTATTACTTTAATGGGACGCTTATGTATAACGTCCTATATCGAAGTAAATAAAATGCCAAAAATAAATAATGAGTCTTGGTATGTATTATTTCTAGATTCAAAACAAAATCACAATTAAAATAGATGACGAGATCTTAACACAAATATCATTAATTCCCTCTCTTTGATTCTCTCCCTCTATAGTAGAAAACTCTCAATCAGATCTCTTTCTTCGATTCTCTATTCCCAAATCACTCGCATTTGAAATTCTCTGAATTCGAAAGTCGAAACACTAGTTGGAGAATGATGAATGAAGAAGGAATGATCACATGCGACAAGTTCGATCGAAGGAACTTGAGGTGCATCGAGAAGACTGTTGATTTATACTTCTATATCTCTCCAGATTAAGGTACGGTTGAAGAAACTCTCCATCTATTGTTTATACTGTATTTTCTACTCCGATTATTTGGTTATTTGAGTTTTTTCTGAAACACTATCGCACTCATTTCTTATAAAATAGTTTATAAGAATATGCATACATTTCTGATAATTTCTATTTACTTAAAACTAATATTATTTTTTTCTTCTGATATATGAAGATGTGTAAGATTATTGATGGATCATCGCCACAAGCTACAAGCTCAGCAGAGACTTTGCAGCTGCAAGCATATACTTCAACTGTTGGGTATCAATAGCCGTCGAGAGGATTCACCGTTCACCGCGGCCGTCACCAATCGTTGATAGAAAACGCATAGAGCACAAAGGAGAACCACAGAGGTAATCGGAGACAAGTCCACAACCGGCAGCCACTCAACCTTCACGACAAGCCCCTCGTCACTCAACCACTGACACTCCGGCAAGGCTACAGTATCATAGAGATACAAGGTTCCCGGAGAAAGTAGCCGGAGATGGGAGAGAGATCACGATCAAGCACAGAGCTTAGATCTAGGGTTTGCTAAGAGAGAGAGAGAGAGAGCGGAGCAGATTAGAGTGTGATTGTTGATTAGGGATAACTAATACATATAGTATTAGGGCAACACTTAAGAGGGCCGAGAAGGGAGCTGGGCCGCCAGGGTCAAATGGGCCGAGAGACAAAACTAATAAAGATTGGGCCAAAATAACTCACAATCTCCATCTTTGTCCCAAGTGCATCAACAGTCAACTGAGGAGTCCGAGGGGTATCATCATTGCCATTTTACTTCTTCAAAATCACAAAGACAAAGAAGAAGAGATGGAGGAGAGCACTGAGCAAAACCTGGCCATAGAGGCTAACCCAACTTAACCTGAGATTCACACAGAAAAATTAGGAGGGTAAGAAACATAAATGACACAGATATAAACAGCAAAGAAAAATGAAACTTTAACCAAGATCAAACTTTAAGATTTTCATGCACAACCTTAGCTTTTCAACTGGAAGGCATTTGGTACCCATATCAGCTGCGTTGTAATCTATATAGATCTTGTCAAGTAAAATTTTACCTTTTTCAACAATGTCACGAATAAAATGAAACCTAACATCAATGTGTTTAGTTCTATCATAGAAGACTGGGGTTTTGCATAATTGTATGGCAGATTGACTATCAGAAAATACAATGGGAGATTTATCCAAAAAACCTATTTCAGACAGTAAACCATTCAACCATATAGCTTCCTTAAAAGCTTCAGTTGCAGCAACATACTCAGATTCAGTAGTTGACAGAGCAACAATGTGTTGGAGTTGTGATTTCCAACTAATGCAGCCACCACACAAAGTAAACACATATGAAGTTGTGGACTTTCTATTATCCCTATCATTTATAAAATTAGAATCCATATATCCAGCCAGTTTCAAGCCATCAGCTGTCTTGGAGAAAGTCAGACCACATTTCTCAGTGGATTTCACATATCCGAGAAGCCATTTCAAGGCTTCCCAGTGAGGTTTACCTGGATTTGACATGTACCTACTTAGACAACTAACAGAGTAAGCAATATCAGGCCCAGTACTAATCATGAGATACATAACAGATCCAATTGCATTAGCATAAGGCACAATTTTCATTTCATCAATTTCAGATTCAGATGAAGGACACATGTTTTTACTCAAGTTGAAATGGACAGCAAGAGGCACATTCATAGGTTTAGCATTATTCATAGAGAATTTACTCAAAATCTTTTTAACATAGTCAGTTTGATTCAAGACCAGAGTGGAAGACTTCCTATTTCTAATGATATGCATGCCAAGAATCTTTTTTGCATCTCCTAAATCTTTCATGTCAAAATTTTCATAAAGTTTATTTTGCACATGCTTAATTGAATCAAGTTTAGGACTAATTAGCAACATATCATCAACATATAAGATTAGAAACATATGGATATTATTATCACATTTGTAGTACAAGCAGTGATCAAAATCAGATTTCTTGAAATCAAGTGACTGCATGCATTGTTCAAATTTAATATTTCATTGCCTAGGAGATTGTTTCAACCCATAAAGGGCTTTCCTAAGCAAACAAACATGTTCTGGATTTGTAGAATCAACAATGCCTTCAGGCTGTCTCATATAAATATTGTTATCCATATCACCATGCAAGAACACATCCATTTGTTTTAATTCCCAGTCAAACTGAGCAACTAAAGCTAGCATTATCCTTACAGTGGTGAATTTGACAATATGGGCAAATATTTCATTGTAATCTATCCCCTCTTTTTGAGTAAAACCCTTAGCTACTAACCTAGCTTTGTATCTAACAGATTCAGATTCCTTTTAAGTTTAAAAAGCCATTTGCACTCAACCACAGAGGTATTAGCAGGTTTTTGAACAAGTATCCAAGTTTTATTCTCATGCAAGGACTTCAATTCACATTTCATTGCATTCAACCATTTTTCAGAATCAACAGACTTCAAAGCTTCTTTATAGGTTAGAGGTTCATCACTTTCCATGCAATTAAACACATTAAAAGTAAGGAAAGACATTTCATATTCATCAAATCTAGGAGGCTGTCTAACATTCCTCTTAGATGTATCCCTAACCAATTGATAATCATACAATTCTTCAGATTCATTATTATCAATTTCTTCATGAGGAGTATCATTATTTTCTGCATTATCATGCTCAACAGGTAAGGTTTCATTATTACCAGGCAAAGGCTTTACCTTAATTGGAGTAGTATCAGGAGTAGATTCAGATACAGATAAAGGAGCATATAAGTAAGGAAAATCACTTTCATTAAAGACAACATCTATGCTGGTAATGGCTTTGTAGCCAAAGACAATTTGTCCCATAATCTATAGCCTTTTACCCCCTCATAGTATCCTAAGAAAATGCATTTCTTAGATCTAAGCTCTAACTTATCACCTTTTACATGCACAAAAGCAGCACATCCAAACACTTTTAAGTTAGACAAATCAACAGGCTTTTTGTAAAAGACAGACTCAGGACATTTACCAAGCAAAGGGACAGAGGGTGACCTATTTATTAAATAGGCAGCTGTTAAAACAGCTTCACCCCAAAACTTTTTTCCAAGACTAGAGGAAGTAAGCAGACATCTGACCTTATCAAGCAAGGTTCTATTCATTCTCTCAGCAACTCCATTTTGCTGAGGGGTATAAGGCACAGACTTGTGTCTTTTTATACCATATTCAACACATAGAGAATCCATAGCAGTATTGTAAATTCCAGGCCATTGTCAGTTCTTAAGGTTTTTATTTTCTTTCCAGTTTGATTTTTAACAGAAGTTTTGAAATTTTTAAATTTATCAAACACATCAGATTTTTTTTCATGAGAAAAACCCACACCTTTCTTGAAAAGTCATCAATAATGGAAAGAAAATACACATTTCCTCCATGTGTGTGTAACACCCCGTGTAACAACCCGCTTTTACGTAATTTGAATTATTTTAATTGCTTAATAATTTGGGATTGAGTTTTAATTTATATGATATTGCGCCCCTAATATAGAAAAGAAAATTTAGAACTTAAACTTGGGCCTTAGAATTATTATTTGATGTTGTTTAAATATTTTCGAACTTATTCTCTCATGTACTTTTGAAATAAAAAGAATTTAATTTTATTTAAAGATAATCATGAGATTAAAATTAATATTATCTTTATTTTTATTTTTTATTTATTCTTCAAAGTTATACTCAAAATTTAACTTTATCTTTATTATTAAAATATTATTATTCCTAAAGTTTATCCAAATTATTAGTATATTTACAAATATCATAAAATATCTATATAATTCCCGTTCCCCTTTTTGGATCAAAAGCCATCTCCCCCCCCCCCCCTCGCTCAATTGGCATCTGCCATGTGAAACAAAAGAAAGAAGCAAAGAAAAAATAGAAAGAAAGAAGAAGAGAGAGGAGAGAAGAGGAGAGGAGAGTAGAGAGGGCCGAGAGAGAGTTGAGAGTGAGAGAGAGAGGTCCGAAGGAGAGACAAGGATGGAACTGCTGCCACCACCTCCGACCTGCTGCCGCCTTCCCGTCGCCGGAGCGCCAGCGAACAGCCACAACCGCTGCCAAGGCCGAGATACCACCCCCCTACAACACCCATTTTCGTCGTCGTCGTATTGGTCCATTTCTATTCCTTTTTAGCCCAAATTTTAATATGTCGTGTATTTAAATGTGTACTACATTTCGCATGTTGAACTTGTTCTCATCCGACGGTCGGAAACCGGCGAAATCCCCGGAAAACAGAAAATTCAAACGTCGCCGATCAGTCACGTTTCCCCCATTTTGACCCGTTTTGGATCGTCAAATCGAAAAAGTTTATTCACGAAAGTTGCTCGAAATAATATTTTCTATATGTCCGTCGAATTTCGTAATTTTTGGATGAGTTTTGAAAAATCTCAATTATTTAATTTATACAGTTATTTTTGTACCGGGAGCATGTGTTATCGAAAAATTCTAAAACTCTCAAACTATAGTCTTGGCATATATAGGATGACCCTTGAATATTTTCGTAATTTTTGAACGGTTAAAAAGTATCGTGGTACAAATCTGATAAAAATTGATTAAAATGGCAAGTTTTGGAAAGAGACCTCTATCAAATCGGTTGGTCCCAGTAAATCAAGAATAATATTTTAAAATTTATTTCCTTCAGCGTTAAATGTACACAAGGTCTCTAGAGTCGCGTAATATATTTTTTTGAAAAGAATAAAATTAAATAATAGCTCGGATTATAGTAGATTAATTTCTGAAAATATAGCGATTATTCTGAGTCAAAGATTGACCCTTGTAGGACTTGCAGAGCCTGGTAGGATTAATGAAACCATTTTCGAAGTTATTGTGCTGTCATGTGCTCGTCATCCAGGTGGGCTATATTTTTCTCAAATTATGTTCAGCTAATAAGTTGAACTGTTTATCAACTGTGAAGCATGAATATTTGTATCAAAATGTTTTAGCTCACTGTTCACGTTCGCCAGTATCCTACGAAAACATTGAGTGCTTAACTAGACTCGAGTTCGGATCCTTTAAGCTTTAGGACCGTATACACTATCCTTTATTAGACAGCTGGGTTGGAGGACGTGTATATAAGTTAAGACACTGTAGGAAGGGACAGTTGAGATAGAGCGTGCAAGTAAGGTTAAAAGAAGCTTTGTATGCATGGAATGATTTTGAGATTTGAAACCTTTCCATTGTTATACTTGTGTGGATACGATATTCATATTTATAAAATGTTTGTGAACTGTTTATCAAAATCTGCCCACTGGGTACGCTAGTACTCAGCCCAAATCTTTTCTAAATATTTTCAGGTTGAGAGACAGGCCGGAAGATGACGGAGCTAAGGCGAGGGCTTACTTGTTGTTATATGCTTGCTCTTTTTATATTGTTCAGAAATCTTAGATACTCTAAATCAATTAAGTGCTTGCAAATAATTTTACTTGAATTGTGCTCCGCACTTGTTCCGTTCACTCTGATACAACTTGTTTTCAATTGTGTGAAGCATGTTATGATTTCAGCATTTTGCTATAATGTTCCGTTATAATTGTTGGCGGGATAAGTTCTCTTTGATGATTGGTATTTTACTTAGGTTCTTCCTAAACGCCTTAGTCCGTGGTTCTATTACAGTTACAGAGGTTATGCTACCCAAGTGTTTCGGGCACTAACCCTGTGTCTATGATTATGTTTATACCAAAACCCATTTCCCCTTTTCCCTAGTAGCGCGTCGGTCCCTTATCACTACTCTTCCGGGATCGGGGCGTTACAGTGTGGGATCCTTTGAAGGTCCCCACACATCAGTATGAACATATTCAAGCACATCAATAGATTTAGGCACATTAGGAGTAGGATTAACAGGAAAAGTAACTTTGTGTTGCTTACCAAGCACACAAGTATCACAAAAAGGCAGCTTAGAGACTGCATCATTTCCAAACACTCCAGATTTTGACAAGCATTCAAGACCCTTGTTACTCAAGTGTCCTAACCTAACATGCCACAAGCCAGTAACATCAGAAGCAACTGCACTCACAGAGACATCAACAGTAGCAGAAACAAAATACAGAATATTTTTTCTAAGGGCTTTGAATAAGACAAGATTTCCCTTTAAAATTTTCATAGCATCACCACCCCATTTGCCTTCAAGACCAGAATCTTCAAGGGCAGTGCATGACATCAAATTAAAGCTTAATTCAGGAACAAATCTTACATTGGACAAAGTCAAAGTAAACCCACAAGAAAATTTAAAGCAGATATTGCCAACACCCATAACCTTCAGTTTTCTCCCATCAGCAAGTTTCACAAAAGAATTTTGGATAGAGGAGATAGAAGAAAACAATTAACTGAAAAGGGAAATGTGAAAAGAACACCCTGAATCAAGGAGCTATTCCCCTTCATCACACTGATTAGCCACAAAGTTTATGTCAACATCAAATGAAACCATGTAAACATCAGATTCATAATTTCCAGAAGGACACACAACAGAATTTGCATGATCAGTTTGATTATCATTATTTCCCTATTTTCCCTTTTCTTTTTAGGGTTGGTACAAGTTTTGGCAAAGTGCCCAGTTTTCTGACAATTGTAACAGATTTTTCCTTTCATAAAATGTTTATTAGATCTACTTTTAGATCTACTCTTGTTTTTTCTTTCATTTTCACCAGATTTTGTAGAGGTTCTCCCTCTAATATGGTGAACTTCACCACCAGAACTACTACCACCATATTTTATATCTTTTCCTTTAGCCCTCAATGCAGCACATATAATATCATAAGTTGTGGCATCCCTACCATACTTTATGGCAGATTTCACATCATTATAGCTATCAGGAATTGCATTCAAAAGCACAGAGACAGTATATTCATCAATGTGTTTATCCCTAACAATTTTCATGTCTTGAATGAGTTTATTAAACTCATCCAAATTTGAATCCATGTCTTTTGAGGTATCAAGCTTAAAACTGAAAAATTTACCTTACAAGTGAATTAAATCAGTTATATTTCTTTCAACATATAATTCATGCAATTTTTCCCAGATTTCCTTAGCACAATTTAGGTGAACCACCTTTCTTAGCACAGAATCAGTCAGATTTAACAAAATAGAAGCCACATCATTTTTGTTCATTTTGATTTTGGCTGTGTCAGTGACATCACTGGGACAGCCAACCTCTATAGCTTGATCAGTGTTAAGATGAACTAAAACACACTCCATTTTCTTCTTCCAAATTTGAAAATTAGATTTTCCATCAAAAGGCGGATTATGCATGGTGGAACTCATGGTGACAACAAGAAATAGCAACAACCACAGACAGACGCAAATAAGGATAAATAAGAGCCTTGATCAGGCAGGAAACCACACAAGCACGTAAGCACACAACTCGAAGGCAAGCTGATGAGAGCCCAGTTCACGAGCAGTTTAAACTGCTGTGCAAGGGGTCACTCAGGGCCTTGACAGACTTAGAGGAGGGATGAATCACACAGAAACGAGCAGCAAAAAAATAAGCAAAACACTTAGCAAGCACAGATAAAGAAGGGACAGAGAGATAAGCGGAAGCAACCAAGGATCAGAAAAAAATACCCAAGAAACACGAAGCCACATAGACTCAAGGGCCCTAGGACTAGTATACCAGCAAGTAAACCCAAGCCTATTCGCCCTTTTCAAAGGGGCAGAGACTAAGTATTTAAAACCGAGAAGTTTCACCGCTTTACCTGAGCAGAAACCCTAAGAGCTGGGGAACGGCTCAGCCACTAGGGCGGAGGGATGACGACGGTGCGGTGGCAGTGGGTGCCCTCGATGGAACTCGTGGCTCTGATACCACTGTTGGATATCAATAGCCGTCGAGAGGATTCACCGTTCACTACTTTCACCAGGCGCGGCCGTCACCAATCATTGACAGATAACGCACAAAGCACAAAGGAGAATCACAGAAGTAATCGGAGATAAGCCCACAACCGGCAGCCACTCAACCTTCACGGTAAGCCCCTCGTCACTCAACCACTGACACTCCGGCAAGGCTACGGTATCACAGAGATACAAGGTTCCCGGAGGAAGTAGCCGGAGATGGGAGAGAGATCACGATCAAGCACAGAGCTTAGATCTAGGGTTTTCTAAGAGAGAGAGAGAACGGAGCATATTAGAGTGTGATTGTTGATTAGGGATAACTAATACATATAGTATTAGGGCAACACTAAAGAGGGCTGAGAAGGAAGCTGGGCCGCCAAGGTCAAATGGGCCGAGAGACAAAACCAATAAAGATTGGGCCAAAATAACTCACATCAACTACTCAAAATCTGAAATGATTAGAGTAAGAACATCCAAGTATCCAACTGATGATCATGGCCTTCATGGCTGGAACTGGCAGGTAAAACACATTAAAAATTTAGTGATGATGATAAATATATTGTTCGCTAGTTCTTCGCCTCATTGTAAACTGATATCTCGATTATTTGATGTTTATTGAGTTGCAAATGGTTGCTCCCTAGTAATTCTTGTATGCTTTTCTTTAGATTCTGATTTTCTTGTGTAAAAAATGTGTATTCTTGAGGTTCTATCCTTTGCAGCATTGAAAATCAGTTTCTATATATCTTTTGTCTGCCCATATGCTATATTCTATGTGTATGAAAACCTATGTATTTCAGCATGATTTGAGGGCTAGGGTATGCCTTATTGCTTGCTTAATCATTGTTATTCTGATCTGGATTAAGTTAGACTTCTCCCATTGTCCTCTGCTTAAGCTTATGGAATTTGTAATTTTTGAACATTGCTTTGGGTCTGTGAGTTCTATGTCTTTATATTGCTGAAATTATTGCTTAATCTGTGAAAGCAAGCCCCGTTGTGTATCTGCATGCTAAAGTTCAGGAGTTTTTTGCTATTAATTCAGTCGTTTCCAAATTAAGGTTGCCGATTGTGAGTGAAATATTATTTGCCCTTAAAATGTTAAATTGCATGCAAGGCTGCAACACCCTCCTTAAGAGTTCTTTATCACTGTTACTGCAAATATGCTTATACAACCTGAAATATTATCTGCCCTTAAAATGATGTCATTTTAGGATTAGTTTACACCTTCTTCTTTTTTTCCCTTCCCCAAATTAAATAGAAAAGAATGTCTTTTTCAATAAAATAAATAACTCAAAATAATAATATGAATAAATAAAATTTGAATTGAATTTTTTTTCTAATATAAACTAATTCGTCAATTGAAATTTAATTGGTTATGGCCAACAATAAATTAGGAATAATAATTCATTCATACTAATCATTTAAGATAGAAATTATAATCCTGGTGGTGAATTAATAAAATGATAACTTCATAATATATAATTTATAAAATAAATTACGTGAATAACATAGATCAATAATTTTAAATAAATCATGCAATTTAATCATGATTCATTATTAAATAAAAGTTGATATCAATTTAATAAATATGTAATCTAATTCATAAAAGTCAAATTGCTAATTCTACCCTAATTTGTTTTGATTGAAGAGAATTTGTTTAATTTGTTTTGATTTATATGTATTTAATTTTATTCCAATATTTATTTATATATTTGAGTGAAGTTCAATTTTCCAAGCTCAATTATATATAAACTAATATCATATATATTTTTTTAAAATGTATCAAGCCTAAAAATAAAAAGTATAAATAAAAAAAATTAAGGAAGCAAAATTAAAATTTAAATAAATAATCTTATTAAAAAAATATATTGGGGGATGTAGGGCCCCCCAGACCCCCCTTCCATCCGCCCCTGTATGTACCTCATTAACCATTATAATGAAAATTATTGGTTATAGTGATGGCTCCAAGGACTCGAAGATCGTTGGTGCGTAGAAAGTTGAACCATGGATTACGAGATGAGGAAGAGATAGAGGAATGCGAGCAACAAAGTAAATAACGTAAAAATCTGGAAACTTCTCTAAAAAGATCAATTATTTTTCTATAAAAGTATCCATATCTTCTTTCTTTTGTAGTGATAGCTTCTAGGACTCAAAAAGCAATTGTTAATCAAATAGAGAAGCATGGACAACAGGAAAGTATGTAGCCAGCACAACCACAAATCAGTCAGCAAGCTTCTAGGGTACAAGGTAAATATCCTATATACTAGAAGGCAATTTATCAACCTAAGATTTAACTTTTTTTTATCTCTTGTTCTTTTGAAGTGGTGACTCACAGGACTAGAAGAACACCTGTTAATCAAATGAAGGAGCGCGCACAAAATGAAAGTGTGCAGCCACAAATCAATTAGCAAGCTTCTAGGGTACAAGGTAAATTTCTTATGTACTAGAAAGTAATTTATCGACCTAAGATTTAACTTCTCTGAATGCAACCTAAGTCTTAGCATTGGCATACCATGAGATGATCTTCATTATGCACTCTTATTATCGATATTTTCAGGTGACAAATGTCGATGATTAAGATTGATTGTGCTTTGGTTCACAGATGATTCAACACACATGGAATGAAGTTGGGAAATGACTTATTTGACCTCTTTGTAGCTAGATACATTTGGTTGATAGAATTATGATATTGACTTGTTATCTTAAATTCTTTTTTTGTACTCTTGAATTTATAGCTTTTAACTTGGACATAATTATTTGTTATGTTAACTAAATGTATGAGATCAACTAATGGAATCGTTTGCATGCTTATGTTGGTTTAAATATTTAATTACTTTAGGTTATTATTTTTAAATTAATATACTTAAATTTTAGTTAGTATATGTCAGTAGTACAAGTACAACTGTACAACTTATCTTTTGTGCATATCATTATAAAACATTTTTCAGTGCTAAAAAAAAATTATCCCTTCAACTTAATAAGACACTTGTAAGTGTCCTATTACATTGCCAAATGTTATATTACTAAATCTTTAATAGGGCACTTGTAAGCGTCCTATTATACATATTGTGACGCGCGCAAATAGAACTTTTATACAAACGTCCTATACAACAAAGCGTCCTATTATACAACATAATAGGACGCTTACAAGCGTCCTATTAGGGGAATTTTGTTGCAAATCACCACCTCCACCTTCCCCCTCTCCGCCGCCATATTACTACACATCTCCTCCACCTCCTTCACCATCTCCACCGCCACCTTACTACTGCAACTCGCCTCCTCCTCCCAAGGAATACTAAAAAGAGTTGGACTGGTTTTCTTTCATATTTGTTTCACGAGAATTGAGTTCGTATGGATTTGATGGTCTACAACATCCTATAATTGTTTGTTTGTCCACAGGAATTAATCCTTTCGTCAATAATTGAGTTGAGTCATGAGAGCTTGTTTATTTGTGTCTAGGTGTATACTTTTCTCTAATATTAGTTAGTAATGAATATTCATTTTGTGATTTTAATTCATAATTATTAAGTACCCCATGAAATTGTAAGCCTTATATTGTTTCTACTAAATTATAATGATCTTTTCGTAGTTAATTTCCGTTGAGTTAATATTTGTATATTTCTTACATTTATGCTCGATGATTCTTTCTAATTGTTTCCTAATTAAGCCGCTTATATAACTGAACATTTTAAAGAACAACACGACACACGAATAACACAGATTACAAATTAATAAAATTGTCAGAATTCTTGTTAATTAATTGGGGGTTGGAAAAATGATAATTTTTTTAAAAAATGTTTTTAGCCTTTTATTTTCACACCTTAGTAGTTATTTTAATGTATTACATAATTTTCAATTCACTCACAACTTTTAGATTTTCTTTGGTTAGTTCGAATTTAGCAAAATTAAAATGAAAAGGAAATAAAAAAAAGAGAGAAAAGGGAGGCACATAATTAAAAGAGAAAAATAAAGAAAGAAAAGTAGTATCTGATTGATGAAATCAATAATAGATCAACTATGTGTCCCACAATTGTCTGCCACATTCTTTTTCTCAAATGAAAACAATAACATAAGGTTGAAAATCGATAATTTGTCTACTTTACTAATTTCTTGCAAAAAATAAAGCATGAAAACTGCAGAGAGCGGAAGGAAGAGAATATGCAATGCTAATATAGTTCATCTTAATTCCATTTGAGATCAGATCAGCCACCTCTCCGGCCTTCTAAGCTACCATTTTAAATTTTTAATAAAGGTACGTGTGTATGTGTGCGCGTGTGTGAAGTTTAGTTTGCATAAATATATATCAACAATATTCATTTATTATTTAATTCATTATTTGTGTTAAATCTCAGCCGTAATGTTTAACATTACAACTAATTCCCCTATTTTAATCCGTTGATCATCTGCATATGTAACACATCGACATGTACTTAATAATTAATTTTTATAGATAATTGATCTCCAATAATTAGAGGATCGATGTTTGTGATTTCTTATAAATGAGTCTTGTTCTAGATCAATAATCAGTCCCAAAAAAGGGATAGTATGCTCTATGTGTGAGAAAATGATAACAATAGTCTTATATTTGTATATATATAGGTTTTCCAAAGCACATTTTTTTGAGACCAATAGTTTTAATTTGTTTTGAGACCATATATATATTTGTATATATATAGGTTTTTCTTGTTTGTCTGCTCGAATTGATTATATGATATTTACGTCTCTCTTTCTTTTAATTTCCATTTTTGATCATATCAGGTCTATATATATATGTAATGTCGACTTGGCAATAGGAAAATCTGTAAGATCGATCGGATTCTTGGTAAGAATATGCATCGACTTGTTTTCTGGGCTTAATTGAAGAATAAATTTTAATTAATACTACGGTTTGGGCTTGTGAATTTTTAATTAACCGTTGAAAAGGTTAGTCCTTCCTCCCACTTGTAGGATATAAAACTTGTGGCTGTTAATTAGTTATTGTAATTAAATATTTAGCCCAAATTAGTGGAGTTTAGTATATATGGTTAATTATGCTAAACAGTTGGAAACACAGGACTCACTTTCGTCCCCTGTTTGTTTTGGAATACATTCCACTTTCCACCTCTGGTTCGACATTGTGCAGAAAACTATTGTTAGAAATGAAATTGTTAAGTACTAGCTTTGATGAATTCACTTAATCACATATTAGAGTTCTGAGTTGTATTTCCCACAAAGCCAATTACTACAGATCGAGCGAAACTTCTCTAACCCTTCCTTGATTGATGTTAGGACCAGCATTAGGGAGAGAGAGAAATGGCAGAAAATATTGCTGCAGAAATTCTCAGACCAGTAATAGAAGATGGAGTGAAATGGGTTGGTGCAACAATCAGGCGTCAATTCAATTATCTCTGTTGCTTCACTTCCAACATTGCTACTCTCAAAGATGAGGCCCGAGCACTCAATGATGCAACAAAAGGATTACAGGGGAGAGTTGATAGTGAAAGAGATAATGTACAAGTTATTGTCTCTGAAGTTGACACTTGGTTAACAGATTCTAAGGAAATCATGGACGAAATAAATAGAATTTCGAATGAAGCTACAAATGTAGGAAGTGGTTGTTTCAAGCTCAGAGATCGTTTTTCTCTTAGCAAGAGAGCTAAGAAAACAACTGATCGTATGAAAGAGCTACGAGGCCAGTGCAAGTTTGATGTTATATCCCACCCACGACCTCCAGCAGCAGCCGAAGCAGTTCCGTTAGGAACAACATATGAATTCCAGTCGAGAAAACAAATTGAAGAAAACATCATGACAAGTTTGAGAGATGAGGATGTGAATATGATAGGGATATGTGGGATGGGAGGTCTAGGAAAGACTACCATGGCCAAAATAATCATGAACAAGGCATTGAAGGAGCATGTATTTGAAGAAGTTGTGATGGCAGTGGTCAGCCAACCAGTAGACAAGTGGAAAATTCAGGTTGAGATTGGTGGACCATTGGGTTTGAAGAATCTCCAAGATGAAGCTTCGATGGCTAATAGAGTACAAACGTTACATGCAAGACTAACTGAAGGCACGAAGAGAATTCTCCTAGTCTTGGATGATGTTTGGGAAAAACTCGTGGTAGAAGAATTAGGAATCCCTCGTGGTTCGAAAGGGTGCACAATTCTTCTAACATCCCGAAATAGTGATGTGGTACGTGTAATGGATGTTGAAAAGGTTTTTGGAATGGAAGTCTTATCTGAAGAAGATGCATGGCTTCTCTTTAGAGGGAGAGCTGGCACATGTGTGGATGATACTGGATTGAATTCTATAGCAAAACAAGTCGTAGAAGAGTGTAGAGGATTACCGATCGCCCTTACAACGTTGGTGCTGCGCTGAAAAATGAGAAGAATGTGGCTATTTGGAAAGATGCACTACGTCAATTGACACAATCCGATCCAGATATCCCACAAGTTATTGCAGAAGTTTATAATCCCTTAAAACTAAGTTACGATGCCTTGGGCTCTAAGCATGCCAAATCTGTATTCTTGCTTTGTTGTTTGTTCGATGAAGATATTAATATTCCTGTAGAGAAGTTGACTTATTTCTGTATGGGGTTAGGTGTATTTGAAGGAGGCATGGAAGAAGCAAGGAATAGGATGTGTGCGTTGACTAAGATGCTTAAAAGTCGATCTTTGCTATTAGATAGCGACGAAGAAGATTGTGTTCGAATGCATGATGTAGTTCGTGATGTTTGCATATTCATTGCTAAACAGGAAGGATATATTGGTCATAATGATTGCATTTGGCTTTCCTCTTCTTTTCAGAAAGGCGGAGGAAGAACTAAGCTTTCTACAAACTTGCGTCTTCTCTTCTTGACTCGTAATTCAGAACAGGGAGAAGAAATCAAATTCGACAAATCCTTGGTTGAAGGGATTAAAGATCTCCACGTGTTGTGCATTGAGAAATACTCATTCACGTCCCTGCCACATGCAACACCGTCACTAAAAAATCTCAACTCTTTGATGTTGCATTCATGTCCGAAATTGGAGACGTTATCAGTTGTTGGGGAATTGGTAAATCTTGAGATTCTCGTTTGTTATGATTGTCGTTCGATTAAAGAGTTACCACAGGAGATAAAGGGATTAAATCACCTGAAATTGTTAGATCTTACATGGTGTGAAGGTCTTCAAAGTATAGGTCCAGGAATCATATCAAGTCTAGTTGGGTTGGAGGAGTTGAAGATGTTGGGGAGCTTCAAGAAATGGGAAGCATCGGATAGCAAAGAAAGAGAGAATGCGAATGGCAATGCAGAGTTAAGAGAGCTGGAGTCGTTGATTAATTTGAGGTGCTTGGAGATTCAGATAGAGGATGCTCCATTAGTTGTGGAAAAGATGCGCCTTTCATCAAACTTGGAGAGATTTCAAATCATAATTCCTCTATCTTATTCTATTTTGTTGGAAAGTGGATTCTTTTTCTATTCTTCTAACAAAAAATTGTCTCTAGAGTGGGAGGGAGGAAGTTGTGTAGGAGATTGGATTCAGATGCAGCTTATAAGAGATACAGAATGTCTACGTTTAACTGGAAACGGTGCAAATAATGTAGACTACTTGGCAAACAGTGAGAACATTAGGTGGCTGGAGCTGGGTAAGTGTGAGACGATGAAGAATATTGGAAGAACATCGTCATTAATGCATAATGATGGTGTTGCTATTGTGTTCCCTTCCATGGAGTTTCTGAAGCTTTTCTCTCTTCCCGATTTTAAAGAGATATGGATGGCCCAATTTCATCAAATTCTTTCCAGAATCTCAAGAAATTATCTCTCAAAGATTTGCCGGCACTAAAGCAATTTTGGAAGAGCAGTATTATACGCCAGTTATCAACTGTGGATTGCCTTCGGCAGCTCGAATTTCTAAAAATTGAGAACTGTGAGATGATGGAACAAGTGTTTTTGTGGAATGAAGAAGACGACCAAAATATAAACAATCGTCGACATATCACAAAAGTGTTCCCAAAACTGAAGGAGGTTGAGTTAAATGCTCTGCCAAATCTCACAACTTTCTGTCAAGGAATTGAAGGCATTGAATTCCCTCTAGTGATGACGATGTCCATTAGGAAATGCCCAAAAATGACAAGTATGGTTTCAATTAATGATAACAACTCTGGAGGCAGCATCAATGCAGACAATATTGATGATCATCATTCTTTCCTTCTCTTTTGCGAGCCAGAAAAGGTAGGTACCACACACATTTATAATTTAACGCAATTTACATTTTTAATCAATTTCTCAATGATTATATTGGTAGTATTGTGAAATAAGGATTATACCTAAAATAGAGTTGCATGAGACGCTATATTAATACATTGTCCATAAAAAGTTATTCCATATAATTAATGGTGATAAAATAAAATTTTAATTAATTAATTTATATTGTAAGTCTCTTAATTCTGGATTGCCATTGCTTTAGGATTTAGTTGTTTTATTTAGTTTGGATCATGTTCTATGTATTCAAATTAGTTTGAATTTAGTTTTATCGTTGATATTATACATATAGTTGTTCAGTTAGTTTGTCTCACGATAAAATCCACAACTGTCCATACACAGGTAATTTTTCTATTCAATGATTTTTATATATCATACTATGCATCATTTTTAAGTCTTTTGAATTAATTTTAGTGGGTTGATTGAAGCACTTTTTCAAAATCTCAATAAAGAATTGAAGTTAATAAATATTTTTGTTTCATTATTTGAATTGCAGGTGTCATTTGGTAATAACCTCAAGGAATTGAAAACCAATCGGAATCCATTCTCATGTGCTCATAAAGTTCCTGAATCCCTCTTTAATGGATTAGAAAAGTTAGAAATCAATGAGTATGGTGGCAGTATGAGTTTATTTTCACCCTCAATCACTGGAAATCTGGTCAATCTCATAGAATTGAGCATACGTTTCTGTTATGAATTGGTCGAAGTGATTAAAGATGATGAAGAGGAGGATCGTCAAAGGACCACTCTTCTATTTCCTAAATTGCAACAGCTTCAGTTGGTGTATTTACCCAAATTGGTGAGCTTTTGCGAATGGAAATGTAATGTTGAATTGCCTTCATTGAGGAAAGTGAATATTGAGAGCTGTCCTAATATGAAATATTTGACGTTGGGATTCCTGGCTGCACCAGATCTCGAAGATTTCACTTTGATCAACTTCAATAATTATCGTCAAGTAAATTATGAATCACCAACCTTTTCTTTAATTTATCATTACTCATCAATTGTTTTTTTTTTTTTTTTGAGAAAATACTTTGTCATCAAGTTATTTGAATGGCAGGTTCCATACGACAACCAGAAGGTATTATCAATTGAAGGGAATGAAACTCCATTCTATCCTTACATCATTCCTGTATCCCTCTTTAATGGATTGCAACAGTTAACAATCTCCTTGTATAAGGGCAGCATGAGTTTATTTACATCTTCAACCGCTGAAAATCTTGTGAGCCTCAGAGAACTACGTATACGTCGCTGTGATGAGATGGTAAAAGTGATTGAAGATGAGGAAGAGAAAGAGAAAGAGGAGGAGAAAGTGGTGATCAGTGCTGCACCTCAAAGGACCACTCTTCTATTTCCTAAATTGCAGGAGCTTGAGTTGTATCGTTTACCCAAATTGGTGAGCTTTTGCGAATGGAAATGTGATGTCGAGTTGCCTTCATTGAGGAAACTGAAAATTGAATACTGCCCGAATATGAAACATTTCACGTTGGGACTATTAACCACACCAAAATTAGAAAGTATCAAAATAGGCTCTAAAGATTTTGGTGGTGTAAAGGATTTGAATGACACGCTACACCAACACTACTTGGCTCAAGAAAAGGTAAGAACAACTAACATTATTCTAAATTCATTGTTTAGATTCCATATATTTTAACTAATTATGTCTATATATACAACAAGAAGAGATACACATTTATTCAATTGTGTTTACTCCTTATTAAACAGACCCACTCATTTCGTTCATTTTCACATGAATTAATGTAACCAGAAAAAACAAGAAGAGGAGAAGAAAGGTGGTGCTGAGGAGCAGGAAAGAAAGGGTGATCAAAGACAATCGTAATTCTTCAACTATTTGAATGTGGTAAGACCATTCATTCATCTAATTACTTTCAACTTCCCATAATGAGTACTTTTGTATTGTAAATAACATAAATGATTATTTTAAAAAGTTTTATGCAAAAACTGTATAAGATAAATGGATTTTATAATGTCCAAAATGATTCTCTAATTATTTTTCTAAGACCACTTTTTTCCCTAAACAAATTAATTTTCATCTTAAATTGATTCCACAACCTTTTCAAATATATCACCAACTCCCTCTGTTGTTCTTTCCATTAACATGGCTAGTAATGTCCATCAAAATCACAAATCAACGCACATTTTGTCTCACACACGGACCTTTTCATGTACCATTAAACACGTATTTTTTATATAAAAATAAACTCAAATTTCTTGCTCATTCACAAAGAATCGTTGAAACCAAAAATTATTTGTTAATGCCTTATGTTTCGTAATAAACTCAAATTTCTGGCTCATTCACTACTCTGTTTCCTCTGCTTGTTCTAGCTGGTGAAGAAAGATAAAGATCTGAGGGAACTGTTCCATCTCTCTTTCGAGGTTCCGCTGCTCTAATTCTATTTCGTACAATTCATCAAAGATCTCGACATGGGATGACGACATTGTGGAATGGAGTTCTGTGGAAATGGAGAGGCAACAGTAGGTGCAATTACTTAGCAAGAGATATTATAGGAGAAATTTGTACGATCCGATCCCCACTTGCAAGTTCACAATCTGTTTGATAATTTGTCGATGTATATATGTAGTAGATAAGTCATGTACAACATATTCGATCTAAAAAATGTTGTTGGAATTCAAATTTATAATCTTTGAGTCACCATTCAACTGTTTATAAATGAGATCCTCTAGTTCATTTTTCTCTCGACTTTAAATTTATTAGTTTTCTTTTTTTTTCCCTTCAATTCTATTTTTTGTGATTTAATTTAATTTTACAATTATTAATTATGGTTTATGCTTATCTTTTACCATTTAATTTTTAATTTTCTAGTTCATATATAGAGTTCATTATTCCATTATTAAGATACACTGGTATGTCTCCCGCGAAACGATACTTGGTACTATTTTATTTTATACTAATTGAAAAACTAAAAACAAATTACTTAGATTTGTATTTGTAGCGCGCGTGGCCACACATGTATAAGTGTGTGAAACAAAAGTATAAAAAAGTTTTTCAATAGATTAAAAAACTAAATTTTATTTTTCATAAATATAAACTATAGTTATCATAATTATTTAAAAAAACAAATGACATAATATCATCTTGGAGTAAATAATAGCATGCTATAAAACAATGGCATAAAAGAAGTTAATTGAGCATGAGTAAATTTCACTTTTAGTCCCATTAGAATAGGATCAAAACACTTTTAGTCCTAAAAGTTATTTTTTGGTCGCAATTGATATTTTTTCGACAATTTTGGTTAAGATATTTTTCCGACAATTTTAATCTCATAAGATATTTTCTCGATAATTTTAGTCCCAAAATATCTTAAACGCACTTAAATTTCTTTGTTAGTTTGTGAGTAAAATTGACGAAAAAATATTTTATGGGACTAAAATTATCGGAAAAATATTTTTTGGGACCAAAATTGTCGAAAAAATATCATTTGGGAGAAAAAAAAGTAACTTTTGGGACTAAAATTGTTTTGACCATATTCTAATGGGACCAAAAGTGAAATTTACTCAATTGAACATATATGGTTTGTAATACAGTCAAATTGTACACTAGAAAAAAATAATCTAATTGTCAATATACACAAATATCCACTAAATCGAATTTTTATTTTTTAGTTGTGGAGAGGGACTTGATTCACAATGTTGCTTGATGATTGATACAACTATTTAAAGAATCAACAATGGAGCTAAAAAGTCATTTGAATAATATATTAATTCCATTTTTTTTTTACATAATTTCTAATTTTTCGACTATAGATTAATTCAAAAGAGCTGGCCGTTTGCTAAAGATCTTTAATTTGAATAAAAACTGAAAGATAAACACATCTTAAATGCAAATAAAAATTATTTATATAAAAGATTTTCAATAAAATTAGCACTAGCTATCTTAAATGGAAATAAATAATTCAAATGTGAATAAAAGTTAGAAGATAAAATCAAATTAAATACTACATAGGATGCTAATGAAAACTCAACAGATCTTGTGGTTTGAAAGCACTACAGCAGCTAATCAAGCAGATATGAATAACCAACCAATAGATCTATTTACACACCCAAATGCAACAAATTTGAAGAGCTGATGGCAAAATATTTTTTTGTACTCTGCAAAGCAATTTAAGTAGTGTAATAATGAAGAAATAAATAATTTCTACCATGTTCACAACAACTTTATATTTATCTACTCCTAGCAATTGGTAAAGAAAGAGTAAAGTTGCAAAGGTACTGACAATTATCTATTTTTACCAAATGTTTGGCTCATGAGAAGACTTCTTAAACCTTAAATTAATATTATTTCATCGTGTTACATGCCCGGAATTTTATTGGTACTACAAAAGCCTCCGAGCGAGAAAGTAGAAAAATATCAAGCAAATGCATTGTGGCCCATTAATATCATTTATGGATTCAGGATTGCGTAATCAGTCACTTGTTCATCTAGAAATCCTTCACTTGCAACATGCAAAAGATGGGAGCAAAAATCAGCAATGCATTCACAAAGAAGCTCTAAAGGGAAGATAAGACATATATTATAGTGCAGATTCTTAATTAAAATAATCATAACCACATACCTTTGGAGGAATGTTTGTCATCTCAACATATCCAACAGGTTGTCGACATGCTACTCAGAAACCTTTTCAAATAGTGGGAAAAAAAAATGGTGCAGCTCCTTGCTTATGGGTAGTTACCTTGCATAAACAGTCAGACTTGTCAACTGATGTCACAAAAATGAATGAAGACAACGTATTAACCTATCCCAACAACTAAATTTGGAAGCCAAATTCAGTCTAAATCCCAGAAACATACTATAATTACAGTGTTGATTCTATTACATTGTCATGCGGACTTCATACATTATAGGACTAATGCAAACTAAGATAATTACTAACAAAAGACATGAGCTAAGTGGTGGCTCTGTTTCTCTCTCTCTCAGATAATTGGGCTCTATTTTCGTATTGCCAACTCCAAGTCATCATGGGAATATTTGAGTCCAAATGCATACACAGAAAAAAAGTTGAAGAAACCAAGCATAAATAACAAAACCACTTACGTCTTTAGGCAAGTTTTTGATTGGAGTGCTGGCATAAGTCCAAATATATTGTTCAATGTTAAAAAACTAAAAGAATTAAACAGCAACATAAATTGGAGTGCTGGCATAAGTCCAAATATATTGTTCAATGTTAAAAAACTAAAAGAATTAAACAGCAACATAAATTTACAACCTTCGGACTAAAAAACACCTAAAAACTTTTAGGAAAGGAGAAAGTGAGAGCCTAAATAATGGGCATGATGAAAATGTAAGTCATAGTAACAGAACTAGAGCAACACAAAGAAGAAAGCCTCACTCCTCCATGTTAAGATATGTCAAGTGACATGTTTGCTCAATCTTATCACCACCTAGCATTTACACTAAAGAATAGTATTATAAACAATAGAAATGCCAATTATTTTCGAAAAAAATAGCAAACGAAACACACCAATTACTCAGCAAAGAACCTGTAAATGAGCATATTATTTTTACCTTAATCAATGTATTGTGAAGTCAATACATCCCTAATACAACAATCACACCATAAAGTGAGTAATTGAAAATGTATTTTGCAGATAGTTGAAGGTGAAAACAAAGCGACCGATTGAACTCTTCACAAGCTTTACCTAAAATTGGTTTAGCCAAAGGTCACACTTGCAAAGCAAAGGTGCAAAGATTAAAATTAGGGTAACATGTGAGAAACATGAACTCCTCCAATAGAATAAAATTTGGGTCTTCTATCCAGATGCTCAGATTATAATTTATTGAGAAATGAAATCTACAATCACAAATCAAAAGAGCAAAAGCGAATAACCAAGGCCAAATGAATGTTTTCAATTACCTTCGAAACTTTGGCAAAGGAAAATTGACAGGCAGCATTAGCGCACAGAGCAACAGGAAGAAATGGGTGACCTCTCTTCATTGGGTGGCTGGAAAAAAAGGGACGCCCTCCTTCCGCCTCCATCGACCAATCATGATATTTTTTCATAGAAAATAACTTTTGAATGTAAATTGTGTAAATTAACCTTACTATTCTCTTTTTATATAGCATATAGATAGATTATTTTTTAGAATTTTAATTTTTATCTATAAATGTTAATTATGATTGATTATATTATAATACTTTTAATTTAAAACAGTGAATTTGATGGGGGAACCCAAGTGTGAGACACAAAAAATTGAACTGGAAGATCTATGTCTGTTTAGGACATCCAAGAAGACAAACATATCATTATCCTGCTCAATCACGGGGCAATAAAACTAGTTATAAATAATTGTATTATTTAGCAATTATGATTCTTAATTTTCTAAAAAATCAAATAAAATGGTTTTATATTGTATGTATTAATTTTGCGTAGTTTCAGAATAAATTGTCAGAAACATTGTTAATTAATTGGGGGTTAGAAAAATTATATTTTTTAGCCTATTAATTTGCACCCATAAATAGTTATTGTAATAGACTATTGTGTAATTTTCAATTCACTCAACTTTTAGACTTTATTTGGTTAGTTCCAATTTAGCATAAATAAAGAAAACAAAACGAAAAAGGGGTACAGTTGTGTGAGACCGTCTCTCTTACGTTAGACAGATCCTCACCCGACCCGATCCAACAATATATATATATATATATATATATATATATACATATTAAAAAAACACTTTCTTTCTTCCGGTAGGCGTTTATTAGGTTTTCTTCCAGCTCTCCCACGTACGATCGTGATTCCACCTCGCGATTCCGCCTCCACGCACGACACGTGATTCAAGTTCACGATCCACAGTTGAACTCTAGCTCGTGATTCATCCTCTTGTGGTTTCAACCTCCGGCGACTCAAACTCGCGATTTTCTGCACAATTTGATGGATAATTTGGGAAAAGCAAGCAAAGTTACCTCCGGTGGAATTTCAGTCAATTCCGGCAACGTAACATTATCAACAACTGGCGGTATGTGTTCTTAGTTTAGGAGATTTGTAATTTTGTTCCAATTGTGCAACAATAATTATGCATATGAAATTATGCATTCCAATTGTTCAACAATAGTTCCTAAAACTAATTCATTAAAATTTTAATTTAGTAATCTCTTATTGTTATAATAATTCTGTAACTGATTTAAATTTCATAATTTTCAGATATTGTTATACTTGATCATGAATACAATGTTGAATATGTTGAAACAACATCTATCGATGAGGATGAATCTGTTATGCTGGAAATTGAGAGTAAGTACTACTTTACTTCTATTTTTATATAAAATAATTTATTTAAATATTATTATTATTGTTATTATTATCTATTCAATAAATATTTTCTAATTATAATAAATTTTATAATTTTTAATTTTATTCTTTTTGAAAAAAGTTTTAATTATACATAATATAACTTTTTTTATTAAAATCATACAAATTAGAAAAGACTGTTCACCAGATGAAATGTCAGCTAATAAAACTAAAACCATTATAATGCGTAACGATAAAAAAAAAAATTCCCTCCATCCCATTTTAATAGGCTGATTGAGATTTTTCACGAGGATTACGGAAAAGATTGGGAAAGACAATTAATCAAGAAATTTCCTAATATGCCCATATTACTTTCTTTGACAGTGAATTAATTCCTAATATAAACATGTTAAATAGAGATATATTAGTAAATTAGCTAAATATATATAGAAATAAGCTTAAATATCGAGACATACCAAAAATGAGAACAAGTATATTAGTAAATAAGCAGTAAGAGAACTTTGATTTTAGAAGCAGTTAGAGAATCATTCCCACCAATTAGATTTTTCAGTGCAAGAGAAATAGAAAAAAAAAATCTAGAGACTATAGGATTGAATGAAAGAAAAAAACTCTTTCGTTTGTCACTATAATGAATGAATTAATTAATTATACATTATACTAAATAAACTAGTTGAGATTTTGTCTCTTCTTCTTTTTTTGATTTAATCAATTGCGATATCATTTTCTAAAAAGTAAATTATTTAGTTAGAAATTGTTTTGGTCCGTAACGTTGGTATTTCTAATTGTTCTGGTTTGTACCTTTGGACATACATCAAACAGTTGGGCGGCCTTAATTCAGAACTCGAGGTTTCCAGCAACACATGCCTTCGGTTAGCCATCATTAACCAATTTCAAATTCAAAAGAAAGCACAAATAACCCTAAAATTAAACCGAAATTCATCCATCTGCACGATTGTCTTCTACACTCTTGTAGAGATCAATTGCATGTTCAGGCCAATGCGAGCTAGATTTTCATCAATTCGGATTGAAACTTATCGCCCTAACCCTTCAGTGTTCAAAATTAACGCAACAGTACCAATTTTTTCAATTCCATCAATTTTAGGCCTGAAAATCGTACCCTATTGATTGTATTTTAAGAATCATTGATTGGAGAATTATTTAAAAGTATTACTACAACTAATAGCTCTTCCCCTCCCTCTGCCGTCATACTACTACAGTTCACCACCACCTCCAAAGCACGTTGAGCACCCAGAATACACGTATAAGTCGCACCTCCACCAACAATGAAATACTACTATAGCTCACCACCACCGCCAACATACTACTATAAATCACCACCTCCTCCAAAGCAGATAGAGCATTCTGCTAGTCTGTGTACTATGTGTGAGAAAAAGATAACCGTAGTGATAGAATTGTGTGTGTGTGTCCATATATATATATATATATATATATATATAGATCAGAGTTCAAATAGGAACACGAAACATGTGTAGGAAATAGGAATGAATATCAGCCTTAGGATTTGATTTTTTGGAGGGTCAGGATTCGTGTTTTATAGGGAGGATTAGATTGCAAATTTTCATTAACTTAATTAGTGAAGG
Source organism: Perilla frutescens (assembly GCA_026008535.1). Lineage (NCBI taxonomy): Eukaryota > Viridiplantae > Streptophyta > Magnoliopsida > Lamiales > Lamiaceae > Perilla > Perilla frutescens. Next base: position 46,737,130 of record BRKX01000018.1, read on the forward strand.
GTTATATTTGTAATTGTCATTTTTATATGAATATCTAATCCCACGATTTTAGGAATTTACTATAATCCTTTATTTTCGATTATGGAAGCTTTTAATTATTTGGACGGTTTTTCCCTAATTATTTGGACGGTTTTTTCCCCAATTATAGAACGTGCATTCAACATTTAAAAACTAGTACTTAATATGTATTACACTATTTTTAATAAAAATGCCCGACAAATGCTGTTAACAAAATATAATTTGCTAATGTTTTTCGCTAATTTGTGCTAATCCAACTTTTTTCTGCACATAAATTGTTCCAGATTCTCATTGTGACAATGGGAGTAAATGAACTGTCCGAATTTTGCTAACCTATGATATATGCTTTGCTATCTAATATTAATTATTTGCTATTTCAATAGTTGTTAACACGCTTTAAATTTCTCCAAAAGATTTCATCAAGTCAGTTTTTAGTCAAGTATTCATCAAAAAATTTCATCAAGTCAGTTTTTAGTTTTCTTCGAGTCATCGATTCTTCATACTCTAATATATTGTCTTTAATTCTGCTCAAGTCAGTTTTGAGATAGTATTGTTTATGATAGTAATTTTTTTCTCTAACATTAGACTATTTAATTCTTAATATTAGCAATATAGGAGTTACCCAGAAATAGTGTCTATATTTTTTGTCATATATGTTACCGATAAAATTGTTAATTTTAGCAAAGTTTTAATTTAATATTAGCTCATTTAATTTTTAAAATCAGCACCGACAAGATATATTATTCTTTTTAACCCCAAAATAGGGTGCAATTTAGGTGTTAGAATCATTGTTTTTATTTTACATGTGTTGTGTTGAGTTTAATATAGTATATTTTCTTTTTTTAATTGTCAATTTTCGATCGTATAATCACCCTTTGCTAACTATTACTTGCTAAGTATTCGTCTCTTTTTAATAAAATGCCAGGCAAGTGCTATTCCCAAAGTATAATTTGCTAACGTTTTCAATATTTATTGCTAATTCATCTATTTTTCACGCATGAATTGTTCCAGGGTTTCATCGTGACTATGTGAGTTAATTCACTGTCAGACTTTCGCTATTTATAATATATTGTTCGCTAACTACTACATTATTATTTGCTAATTCAGTTTTTTTCCAAGCATGCATTTTTTGCTAGATCGCAATGTAATTTATTTAAATGTCAGTCAGATGATATCCAAAGTATTTTCTTTGCTTCGTATTGCAATGTCGTTTGCGAGTTCATTTCATTTTTCACAAATTCATTGAACCGATTTCTCACTTTGAGTTTGTTATTTAATTACATGTCAGTCAGGTTCTATTCAGTAGGTATTTGTTTGCTAACTACTTATGATTTTTTTTTATCATTCACATTGACTTTTCAGTTATGAATAAATGTAAAACAATTATTCAAATTTTAACATGATCTATAATGCATCACATAATCATCAATCTGGAAAAACTCAAAACGCAATTAGGAACCTAGGTTGTGTCAAAATCGAATTATGCCTTATACTAGAGATTCCTCGTAATAATGGCTTCAATGTCTCTTGCATCTTTTTATTGCTTGCTCCTCGTGACGTGATCCCCTGGATGCCTCCCACCTACATAAATAAACAATAAAAAGATGGGAAACAAGAAGAAACAAATCAACAATTTTCAAACATAGCCAAACACTATAGAATCAAATTCTCATTTCTTGCTAACCGACACCCACATATTTCAAAACACGAAAACAATGAAATCTCAAGCAACAATATTTGCTAAATATAACACAATAATATGCTAACGATAACCAAATTAATTGCTATCCATGTTTAAAAAAGTTATAAAGACAAATACTCTTCTGCAGACTGCTTCAAATTGTAGCCCTTGTTTAATTAAATAACTTAGGCAACAAATTCAGTTTTATTTGATATAAACATCCATAGATTTGCTAATAAAGATCCTATATGTCTGCTACCTGTGAACAAACAAAAAAAAAACAATGCTAATATTCAAGAACTTTAATATGTTAATGACAACCAAATAAATTGCTATCCATGCATAAGAAAAGCAAGGAAAGAAGAATGCTATCAATTTCAACATCATTTGCTAACACAACAATTTAGTTTGCAAACACTGTCCAATATATTTGCAATCATTAACTAAATAAAACTGCAATATGATACTATAATTCATAATTTTGATAATTTCAACATACGAAAACAATGAAATCTCAAGCAACAATATTTGCTAAATATGACACATTAATATGCTAATGATAACCAAATTAATTGATATCCATGCATAAGAAAAGCTAGCAAACAAAAATGCTATCAATTTCAACATCATTTGCTAATACAACAATTTAGTTTGCTATTATTGTCCAATATATTTGCAATCTTTAACCAAATAAAGCTGCAATCTGCTACTAACATTCACAATTTTGATAATCTCAAAACACGAAAATAATGAAATCTCAAGCAACAATGTTTGCTAAATATAACACGAAAAGTGTATACCTATTACATCTTTTTGTTGTTTGCTCCTCATGACGTGATCACCTGGATGCCTCCCACCTACATAAACTAACAATCAAAAGATGGGAAACAGGAAGAAACAAATAACAATTTTCAAATTCTCATTTTTTGTTAACTGACACCCATATCAAAACACGAAAATAATGAAATCTCAAGCAATAATATTTGCTAAACATAACACAATAATATGCTATCGATAACCAAATTAATTGCTATCCCTGTTTAAAAAAGGTATAAAGACAAATACTCTTCTACAGACTGCTTCAAATTGTAGCACTTGTTTAATTAAGTAACTTTGGCAACAGATTCAGTTTTATTTGCTATAAACATCCATATATTTGCTAATACAGATCCTATATATCTGCCATATGTCATCAAACAAAAAAAACAGTGCTAACATTCAAAAATTTTAATTTCTTAACAATAACCAAATAAATTGCTATCCATGCATAAGAAAAGCAAGGAAATAAGAATGCTATCAATTTCAACATCATTTGCTAATACAACAATTTAGTTTGCAAACATTGTCCAATATATTTGCAATCACTAACCAAATAAAACTGCAATATGCTACTATAATTCATAATTTTGATAATTTTAACCAGACACTGCACATAAACAGACAATACAGTTGGATGTTTACATATTACATCATTAGTGGAATTAAAGTATTATATATTATTATCACTTACCTAGATTTTTAGGATTTAGCGTAATAATAAATATAATTGGTGTTTACCTATTACATCAGTCATGGGATTCTTTCTCTTCCCTTTATCAGCCGCAGTACTGCCACCTACATAAATAAATACTCAAATTATTTGCTAAAACATAGTTTCATCATATATTTGTTATATAGTCTAAACTAACAATATACTGACGAAATAAAATGCATTATGATTGTACTTGACATCCACAGTTGCCACATATGAAATAAAAAAACAAAAATGCATGCATCGGATGTTGGTGTTATTTTTACACACAAGAAGCACAATATTTCAATATCAATAAGTAAAAATGTGCTAAATATAATTCAACAAAAAAGATATTGACAAACAAAACTTCAAATGGCAGCTATACATTGCTTTCAGTAAAATCAAATTTGCTAACTTTAATACAAAACTAAGTTATTAATTGATAATAATTGCTACAACAGATTCATATGCTATCATAACTAACAAAACATCAAAGGGCAAATACTGAATGCGGGAGAAGTTCTTTTACCAGGCACTGCACATAAATAGACAATACAGTTGGTGTTTACCTATTACATCCTTTGGGGGATTCTTTCTCTTGCCTTTATCACCCGCGGTGCTACCATCTACGTAAATAAATACTCAAATTATTTGCTAAAACATAGTTTGATCATACATTTGATATATAGTCTAAATTTGCAATATACTGACCAAATAAAATGCATTATGATTTTATTTGACATACACAGTTGCCACATATGAAATACAAAACAAAAATGCATGTACATGATGTTGGTGTTATTTTTACATACAAAAAGCATAACATTTTGCTATCAATAAGTACAAATGTGCTAACTATAATGCAACAAAAAGCTATTAACAAATACAACTTCAAGTGGCAGATATATACATTGCTTTCAGTAAAATAAAATTTGCTAACTGTAATAAAAAAACTAAGCTATTAATTGATAACATTTGATACAACAGATTCATACGATATCTTAAGGAAGAAAACATCAAAGGGCAAATTTCGAATGCTATAACTGACATCACTATTGCTAACTAAAATAAAGCAAAAGACTATTAATTGGCTATTTAATATATTTACAAATTTCTTGATATGATCTGAATGCATTATCATGACATCTGCAACAAAAATGCAACTAAAAGCTATTAACAAACACAACTTCAAGTGGCATATATGCATTGCTTTCAGTAAAATAACATTTGCTAACTATAACAAAAAAAACTAAGCTATTAATTGCTACCATTTGATACAACAGATTCATACGATATCTTAGGCAAAAAAACATCAAAGGGCAAATTCTGAATGCTATAAGTGAGATCACTATTGCTAACATAAATAAAGCAAAAGTCTATTAATTGACTATTTAATAGAATGACAAATTACATGATATGATCTCAATGCATTATCATGACAAAACATTTAACAAATCAGCTGAAATGGCAAATAGTCCATGCTATAAGTCATACAAATCTGCCGAAATGGCAAAAAAAATCTACTACATATATATGAAAAGAAAGCATACATAAATACAGAAATAAAAAAATGATAAACTGCTATCACAACAACTAAACTTGCTAACTACGAACTACATAGAAGCTAACAATATCCAACATTTACTAATCAATATTTTCATAGCAATTAAACGAAAGTCAAAATTGTATCAACCTATTTTTCAACCCATGTGCGCGCCGCAAAAACAAATTCGCCAAATAAATAATTCCCATTTTTCAAAGCGATTTGCAGTCACAAAAATGAACGATTTTACTGCTTCCCCCACATTCAAACAAAAAAACACAAAACAAATAAAGAACAATGAACTTAACTATCATATTCCGATGATAACAACAACAAAAAACCCAAAAAAAAAAAAAACAAATCAAATGCAAACTAACTCAAAACCCTGCAAAAATCACAGCAAACAGAGACAAATAAACAAGTTCGATGTCGATCGAAGTTACAAAAAGACCTGGAATACGCCTTGTTGAACGCACTCCGGTCATCTTCAAGTTGCTTCTGATATGCTGTCGCCTCTCTGTTTTATTTGGCCGCAATATGCTTTCGCATCTAGGTTTTGCCAAAAACCCTAGATTCTTTGGCTCCAAAACGAAATAAATTCAAAAACTAGACAAATCTCATAGATTTGGGCGGAAGTTGATAAGGGAAATAGCTTAATTTTCGGAAAAAACTTTTAACCCACTTTTACCCTTTTCACACTGAATTACCGAAAGAAATGGGAAAAAATTGCTATTTACCCCCTCAAATATTTTTTACATCTTGACCGTCCATTTTTGGATGATCTATGGTTTAATTTGTGTTCCTATTTCCTACATAGGGGTGTGGTAAACACTTTAACCCACCCATATATATATATATATATATATATTAGTTTTTCCAAAGTTTGAGACAACATCGATATTATTTGTTTTGATGCATTAAATTCTTGGCAGAAAATCAATTTTTCTTGTTTTCCAAAATGATGAAATATTTTCAAGAGACATTTTACAGATAAGATCATGTCAAGATTTGAAAAATGTAAAACCCAATATTTATTTTCAAACTAGCGATATTATTTTACACAACTCTTATGACATACTGTCTAAAAAGATAATAATATCATGACTATAAAAGAAGAAAAGAAACAATATCAAGACACACAATTTTAACTTCCCCACATCGATTATACACAATATCACTTCAAAATAGAGATGTCAATCATGCCAATCCGCTACAGTAGAACTATTCGGTTCGGGTCAATGAGGGCTTGATTTTCTTGGGACTGAAAATTATGTCATACCCTAACCTTTTAGTTTACAAAATTAACAAATGAGTACTTAGTTTTTCAAAAAAAATTGCAAATCTAACATTCAATCAATTTTTGGACCCGAAAATCATACGTAGTTGATTGTATTTTAAGATTTATTGATTAGATAATTTTTTTACGCAACTATTGGGAAATAGAAATATTAAAATATAATCAATTACATAGGATTTTATGGTCGAAAATCGGTCAAATGTTAGATTTGTAATTTTTTTTTAAATCATTACTATTTTCTTAATATTGAAAAATCTGGGTATTGCTGAAAAAGAACTCAAAATATAGATATCAAAGTGGGTATTTATAATATAGATATCAAACTGGGTATTTATAATGGAAATATAAATATTATAACTAACTTTTAGTAAATTTCAATAAAAAAGTTATTAACAATAAACACTTGTTGATGAGATGGTAGGTACAACTAATTTATTTATTTTGAAGTTTGAAAGTTGCGACTAAAATATTTAGTCCTATTTCGAATAAAGAGGTTAGCACGTGATAAAGTTAAAATATGTTTGCCATTTGCTTTAAATTAACACTCCATAATATCGTATCCCTCTTCGACAAATTAAAAAATTGTTCCAGCAACAACATAACTCTCGTTATGAGCTCCACATTTGTCTGCTTTTGGTCAAAGTCACTGTCAATAAGAAATATTGATTGGTACTCTGCACAAACCACGATTAACACACATTTGATTTGCCAAAATAAATAACAACTAAGCTAATGCACATCAATTTCACTAATAATTATAATTTACAAATAATTGGGATGAGATTATCTATTGTACATTTTGCGTTGCATTCTCTATTCACTACCAAAAAAAATGGTCTTTAGAGATAAAATTATTAGCGACGACATTTGTCGTCACTAATACTAGACTTTTAGTAACGACATGTCGTTTCTAATCATCAAATGTCATCTCTAATAAAATTTTTGTGATAACATTGTGGTCGCTTAAAAATATTTTTTGCGACGACATCATCTCGTTACTTAGAGACGACATTGTGGTCACAAAAACAGCGTCCCTAAAAATTTGTCCCAAATAAATCAAAAATTATTTTAAGTGACAACATTGTGGTCACAAAAAATGCCATTAGAAATGACATATAATTATTAGAGACGACATGTCGTTACTTAAAAATCTATTATTAGTGACGACATTTGTCGTCGCTGTAATATTGTCGCTAAAGACCATTTTTTTGGTAGTGATTGTACACTCGACTTTTTTATTTTTTTTTAATTTCAATTGTTTTAGTTTAATTTTACATTATAACTCAAAACTGAAAATTAAATATTAAATAATTATAATACACCCCTAATTGGGTAGAATGGACCCTAAATAACTGTGTGCAATTAAACTAATTAAAGCACAAGCAGTTGAAATGGAAAAAAAATGAAAAAATATATATAAATCGAGTGTACGGTAGGAAATGCAATACAAAATGTGCAATAAATGATTTCATGTGCAAGTTTTTTATTATTATTTTTTCCAGTTAAGCTAAAAAATATACTATAAAATGCACCCCATGAGTGGTTGGCAAGTATAGTAACCAGCTTCACAGAAATAATTGATGTTGTTCTGACTTCTGTTCAATATCACAATATGAGTTCGCTGCAAATTCTCTTCTGCCCTGGCATCCCAAAGAAAGCTGCGGCTCATCCTTCCCTTAAAACTCGCCATAGCCCACCGCTTGTTGTGTTTCAGCCTTCAGGTTCAATTCACCTCTCTCTCTCTCTCTCTCTCTCTCTCTCTCTTAATTCATAAATAAATAAATAGATAGATAGATAGATAAGGCATAAAAACCATGAAACTATAAGTAGGCTATTTTACAAGTTATCAAACATGCATATTAAAGTATAAATTAAACAAGTATATATATGATTTGGTGCGCATGCAATCAATTGTTGCAGCTGTGATGATGGATGGGACTTCAAGTAGCGTGAGGGATCTCCGGCCACCCATAACCAGTTTCAGGCCGAGCATGTGGGGAGACATTTTCTCTTCCTTTTCACTCAACGATCAGGTATACACGTGTCCGCACCAAAGATGTTTTCGTACGTAGCCATGAGTGCGTGTATGTGTTTTTAACAGGGTTAATTACCAAAAACATCACCGATTGAAACCACGGCCAAATAGCCCACACTATGGAGTTTCAAACCCCCTTTTTAATTTCATGAAATTTCAACATCGAACCAGCATCGAAATTTAAAATTTAATGTGTAACGTACACAAACCCTCATCATCGATATTTCTCCATGTAATTATTCTATCGTTTAACATTCGATTGATAAATTGAGAATATAATTAGAAAGCTCATGACAAAGGTTTTCTAACCATACCACATTACATGGCATGATCGTTCGAATCAATCATAATTAGATCGAAGAATTTATAGGCATTTTATTTAATGGAAAAAACTAACACTGTTAAACGAAAGTGTGAATTTAATATATTTTGAATAGTTAAGGAGGTCGATTATACTTTTTAAATAGGTTATGTGTGTATTGGAGTAAAAAAATAGTTCATACATCTAGGTAGAATTTGACATATAGTTCGGGTGTTTATTTACCCCTTTGTCCTATCGCCAGAGATCCTTCGATCCTCATACATATATTTTTTGAATTCTGAATAAGCTATTTTTCTATCCTCTTTCCTATCGCCGGAGACCCTCCAATCCTAATACATATATTTTTTGAATTCCGAATCAGCCATTTTTCAGAGACTCAAAAAATAATAAAAAAAGAGTAAACAAAATCTGGAAAAAAGAGAGAAAAAAAACGCAAAATTGAAATTAATTTTGATTAAAAAATAAAAAAGAGGGGAAAAAAGGGGGACGATAGCGCATGCAAAATATGCTAATGGCTGCAGCTTCCACCAAATTGATGGTATTAGTCGACACACTGGAGCGTATGGGATTGTCATATCATTTTAAGACAGAAATCGATGATAAGCTCAAACAAGTGTATGATTCTATCGATGAAGAACAGGACTGCGACTTGTTCACTACTGCACTTCGATTTCGTTTGCTCAGACAACACCAGTATCATGTTTCTTGCAGTATGTCACGTATTACTCAAGTTTAATTAATTTCAAACTTAGATATACGTTTATTATTGCCTAGTGAGAACAATGATGCGCATATATATATATATATATATATATATATATTTATAAATGGTTTTTAGAGATAAGATTATTAGTGACGACATAATACTAGATTTTTAGTAACAACATGTCGTTTCTAATTATCACATGTCGTTTCTAATAAAAATTTTGTGATGACATTGTTGTAACTTAAAAATATTTTTTGTGACGACATCATATCGTGCTGTCACAAATAGAGCGTTCATAAAAGTTCGACCCAAATAAAGTAAAAATTATTTTAAGTGACAACATTGTCGCCACAAAAAATATCATTAGAAATGACATGTAATTATTAGAGACGACATGCCATTACTTAAGTCTTTGTCGTCGCTAATAATTATGTCACTAAAGACCGTTTTTTTTTGTAGTGTGTGTGTGTGTGTGTGTATTGTTGGAAAAAATATTATTAGTGTGAGGGATATTTTATCTATAATTTACTAAAGCCCTAGATATCAAACGTCTCCACTAATTGCAACCTTTCATTTTGTGGAGGTTACACTTCTGTTTTAATGGTGGATCAAGTGTAAAACCTCACTTTGAAGTATATAAAAAGGGCTCTCAATCTTCATTTGTTAACACACTAATGCACTCTCATTTCCTCTCTTCTCTAGTTTTCTATTCTCTCTTTTGAGCAATCTTGAGTTCAAGTTCTAGTTCTAGTTCTAGTTCGTGTTTTGAAGGTTGTGTTCCAAGTTTCGAGTCCTAGCTATCTTTGATCAAGTTTGAGCATAGTGTTCAGTTTGCTGGGAAGAGTTTCGTGCTGTCCATTGTATCCTGGGAATCAAACACTCATGTGGGGCGAATTTGGTTTAATGTGATCTCTACAGGCCTCGGGTTTCCTGTATTCTTGTTAATATTATTTTTATCCTTTGTTTATGTCAAACTATTGTTATTCTGATCTTTAATTATTCTTGTTGTTATGTTGTAACCTTGTTTTGTTCAGCTAGATTCAACATATATATGATGATCGATGGTGATGAATGTAGATGCTTTGGGAAAATTTGCTGACGAAGACAACAAATTGAAAGAATCCCTTTGTAGTGATATTGAGGGTCTATTAAGCTTGTACGAGGCAGCTCATGTTCGGATCCACGACGAATATATTTTAGATGAAGCCGAGGCGTTTACGACCCATCACTTGACCAATATGTTACCAGAATTAGAGCCCCACATTAAAGAGAAAGTTCAACTAGCTCTCGATTACCCGCTTCATAAGAGTCTTACAATCTTCAATCTCCGATTTCATATTTCCATCTATGAAAAAGACAACTCAAGGAATGAACTTCTTCTAAGACTGGCCAAATTGAATTTCAATTTCCTGCAGAACACTTACAGGAATGAGCTCTTTCAACTCACAACGTAAGTTAACTTTTCTTTTGGTTTTATCATGATTTACATATGGTATATATCAGTTACTCATTTACTTCTTCCAAAATTTTAATCTTATTGGTTTCATTAATGGTTTTATGATCGAAGGTGGTGGAAGAAGTCCGACATCAAAGCTAAGGTGCCGTATTTTAGGGACAGATTGGTAGAGTGCTATCTCTGGGCCATGGCGTATAATTTTGAACCACACAACTCTTGCGTCAGAATGGTGATTACAAAAGTCTATATAATGTTCATGATTGTGGACGATACATATGATAATTATGCAACACTTGAAGAAATTGAACTTTTTACTCGGGCATTAGAGAGGTATGCATCACATAATCATGATCTAGCTTGTGTAGAAAATCCTATTTCTATTTACCCTGCCACGTAAAAAAAAAAAATCTACAATCAAGAAATCTTAAAATACAATCAATCTCGTACGATTTTATATTAATTTTAAAAAAAGTGAGTTGTTTTTTAAAAAGATCCCAAAATGTAGGCTTGAAAGTGTAATTTGTCCTCACTTTTTATGTCATTAAAAATTTATTTGAGTAAAAACTAATCTAACTTAATTGTGATTTTTCTCAGGTGGAATATGGACGAAATTGATATGTTGCCCGATTGCATAAAAGATGTTTATGAATTCATTATGAGCGTCACAAAAGATTTTGAGCGTGAAGCAGAAACTCAAGAAAAATCGTTTGTGATCCCTTATTATATTGAAGAAGTAAGCTAGCCCATCTTTCATCTACAGCAAAAATATTATGAAAATTCATATATATACATCTATATAGACACACACACACACATAGGGGTTGGTTATAATAGGAACTAAGTTTGGTGTAGGAATGTAAGAACGAACTTCTATAGAGTAATTTTAATGCTTTTCTTATTTTATTTTGGAGCTAAAACATTTAGCACTAAAATACAATAAGAAAAGCATTAAAAACAAAAATTAAAAAATTGCATCAAAATATAGTAAGAAAAACACTAAAATTACACTAAACAAGCACTGTTCTCACATTACTACACGAAACATTGTTCTCATTTGAACCAAATCCTATATACATACATACATATATATATATATATATATATATATATATTTCAACGGTAACTAATTAATTTAATTTTCTTTGTAAAGTTTTTTACTCTAAATAAATTAATGTGCATGCATGAACTATTGTTGATTATGGCAATTATATATATTATCAGATGAAAAAGGTGGGTAAGGGTTATGCTCAAGAGCAGAAGTGGATAATGGAGGGAGAAATGCCTAGTGTGGAAGAGTATTTGATGAATTCAAGGATTACGACGCTTATATACATCTCATTCATACTATTCACACTAGGAATAAAAGCAGCTACCAAGGAAAACATTGATTGGGTGCTAACTGATCCCAAAATCTTTCTATCAAGTACAGAGATATGTCGACTCATCGACGACCTGGCTAGTTACCAAGTAATCAAGCATTACATTTCATTCATTCAACATTTCACCTCAATTATTTTTCTAAACATATAATTTTGCACTACTATATATACACACTTGTGGATTATATATATTTCTATATAGCGCGAGAGCAAGGAAGGAAAAATGATGACGTCCGTGGACTATTACATGAAAGATAAAGGTGTATCGAAGCAAGAAGCTCTTTCTGCATTTGCGGAAATAATTGGGGAAAGATGGAAGCATTTGACTGCAGAGTGGGTGAATTGTGCAATATATATGGAGATGGTGCCAAAGGAATTGGTTGAGCAATTTCTCAACTTTCCGAGGGCAAGCGAGATGACTTACAAGAACAATGAAGATGGTCTCGCCGATCCGGAGAAGAATTTGGGACCACTCATTGATGCTTTGTTGCTCCATCCCTTACTTATTTGAATCAGTCATTATTTAATAGTTCATATTTGCATTGTTAGATAATGTGAAAGAGAGGGATTAAGTGAGACTAATTCTATATGTTCAACTTTGTGATGGAGGAGAGAAATTTGCACAAAATGTAATTTTAAATCACACATTCGGTATGTGATTGCTAGAGAGCAAAACTTCACTGTCACAAGTGATGAAATACAATGCTAATATCGTCTCGGTTCACTTCCTTGACAACATTGCGTAAATTTTAAGTACAACACTAGAATGAATTCTAAAATAACTATCTAACATAGAATTTAACAAAATGATAAACTACTTAAAAAAAATTTATAAAATGATTTATTTTAATGTTCTTAATATTTCTTGTTCTAAATTATTAGATATGTAATTAATATTTTCTAATTATAATATAGTTTATAACTTTTAATTTTACACTTTCAAAAAAAAACCTTTAATTTTACATATTAAAATAATTTTTACATAAAAAATTATACAAATTACCTGCAACATACGTGATCTCCGCTAATCTATACCTATCACTACAAGAATTCGTCGGGATAGCGACGGACATTTCCGTCGGTAATCCAAGATTTTCCGTCGTTAATTCGACTTAACGACGGATTACCGACGGAAACTCATCGTCGTTATTCCGTTTGTCGGCAATAAATATTAACGACGGATATGGTCCGTCGTTAACGGTGGTGTCGTCTACAGTCGTTACGTTTTACGACGGACTTAACGACGGACTAGGTCCGTCGTTAATAATTGAAAATAAATGAAAATTAAAAAACCGATTAATATAACGACGGACTTCGTCCGTCGTTAATAATTAAAAATAAATTAAAATTTAAAAATCGATTAATATAACGACGGACTCTGTCCGTCGTTAATAAATAAAAACAAATTAAATTTGAAAACGGATTAATTTAACGACGGACAGAGTCCGTCGTTAATAAATTAAAAATAAAAATATTTCTTTTTATTAATTTCTTTTTTTTTTTTTGTAATTTAGATTATTGTTTGTAAATAAATTATGGAAAAACTATAATAAATATATATTAAATAAGCAATACAATACAATACATAAAATGTAATGTACTATAATAAAGAGTGTATAAAATACAAATAATAAAAGTGTCAAGATGAAGATGAAGGAGGGCCCCTAAACTGCGCCCGCATCAACTCGAACATCTCGGCCTGCTGGCGCAGCATCTCCTGCTGCTGATCGATCTTCTCCTACTGGGCTTGGAGAAGCGCTGCCTGTGCGTCCATCTTCTCCTGGAGAGCCGCCTGCTGGGCATCCATCTTTTCCTGGAGAGCCCTGATGGCAGCCTGAGTGTCGGGCTGTGGAGGAGCTGCAGATGAGACGCTAGGAGCTGAATAACTCCTAGATCGACTGCCGAGCCCAAACACTCGATTCTTCTTCGAGTGTCGTAGGGCAGCGTCCACGTATACGGCGCTCATGTCCACGGGTGGTGGCGCCTCATCTGTGCCAGGAGTCGGCTGGCTCAACTCCTCAACCCGAGCCAATACATCAGCCTATTCACAAAATCGAAAAAGAATGATTAAATATTTAATTTCTATGTTATTAATAAATTTATAAATTTTGCTAAATTAACTTACAGCTATACGGGCAGACTTCCCATCTGTGTGGGATCCATCGGCATTGTCGTGCAGCCTCCTGAATGTCTCCCACGCCATGTCATTGGGTTGCACGCCCTTCTCCTTAGCCTATTAATTGGATAGAGATGTTAGCACAAACATATTAAAAATAAAATAAATAAATATTAATTTTATTGCATACCAAAGCTGCAGCATGCGCAACTGCACTCCGAGAGCCTCCTCGATGCTTCACAATGCCTGTGCCAGGACCATCGGGCTCAGTCAGACGATTCTTCGATGCGATCGCTGACTTCTTCTTGAAGGCATCACTGTCCCAGTACGCCTTGAAGCCCTCCCACATCTCAGGAGGCATGAATGGAGGGCAGCCCTTGGTCCTATCCTTCTTGAAGGTATGGACCATGTCCCTGTATCTCTGAGGAGCCCTGAGCTCCCATGCTGCCCAAATGGCATCCTCCAAAGTGGGATCCCAAAACCACTCCTTCTGCAAGATATTGAGAACATGTGAAAATATTAAACTTATATAACATTTTAAAATATATGTATATAATAATAAGATACCCGGAACTCCTCCCTATATGTCTGCCTCCTCTCAAGGGGCACTATCTTCCAGGTGTAAGCACCCGGGTGCAAAAACCTCTTGAAGCTCTGTGTGATGGTGGCTGAGACGGGATAACTGGGCATCAATTGGCTTCCAAATATAAAAAACAATAAATATATTAGAATATTACAGTTATTAAAATAATAATCTGTAAAAAAATATTCAAAACTATCTAATTCAACATACCCATCCTGAAGCCAACAACGACGACGACCTGCGCATCAACATCGGGCAGTGACGATCCGGATAGTGAGATCTCGCCAACTGGGCTGCTCAGGCCCACAGATGATGATGATGAACCTCTAGCTGAGGTAGTACCACCTCCCTGCATATGCAATGCCATATTAAGTTTAGTTTATGAAGTTAGCAAATTGCAACGGTACTAAGTACTTGAATAAGAAAACATCTATATATATCAAATAAGACCAAGCACACTAATCATCTATGTCATCATCATCACTTATACTGTCATCTGATAAATCGATCTCTGGTTCTATATCTTCTTCATCATCTTCTTCTTCTTCTTGAATGTCTATTAACCCACCATCTGGATGATTTGGTATAGGATCGTCATCTATTGTGAGGGTATGCAAACTATCAACTTCATCCTCTTGAAAGGCTGAGGTTATGATTGTATTATCATCCTCTGATGGTACTTCAACATTAGATCGAGCCTTTATTTTACAGACCGCCCACCAATCACTTCGAGAGCGATTTAAAGTTGGGTATTCACAGTAACACACTTGGATTGCTTGTTTAGCAAGCACAAATGGATCAGATCCTGAATACTTACGCTTATGATTTATAGAAACCATTTTGTAGTCAGGATGCACTTTTGTTCCTTGTGTTGATGTATCAAACCACTCACATTTAAACAACACTGTCTTCTTAATAGGTAGACCAGCGTATTCCAACTCAATCACCTCTATCAATCGCCCGTAATATTCAGTGTGTGTCCCTTTAATGCAGACTCCACTATTTATTGTAGCTCGCTGTGAGCCGTGGACAATTGTGTGAAATTTGTACCCGTTAATAAAGTACACAGGGTATACATTAACGGAACGTGAAGGCCCACTTGAAAGATCACGCATGATCTTGTTGACATTATTAGTTGGTTCTTGTGCCTGTTACAATAGAAAACTTCATACAATGTTACAGTTGCTCATGTATACTTACATTAAGGTTTTCGGATATCATATACTTACATATTTGGCGAACCAGCTCGCAAATTCTTTATCCATTCGTTTTTCAATATCTTCCATTGAGATATTCGAACACGATACTTTCAATTGGTCAACGAACACACTTCAAAAAATTAAGCATGGATTAGAATTTGGTGAAATAACACTAACACATTTTAAACAGTTCACATGCTTACGTTGTGTACGGTTCAACTTCTGGACAATTAAGCAACACGTAAATCTGTGCTGCAGCATACTCGTTCTCCGTCAAATATCTTTTTGACATTCTTCCAGATGGTCGACCGTGCTGCTTGAAAATCGACAGATTTGTTGCACTGTCATCTTGTGCGTCTCCAATACCTTCATAATTACGAGGTATGTTTCTATGTCTCGTTTTTACAAAATCTTCAAAATAATACGAACAGAAGGTCGAAGCTTCTTCCACCAAATAAGCATTACAAATTGAGCCCTCAACTCTTGCTTTGTTTCGGACGTTGTTTTTCAACTTCCTCAAGTACCGTTCAAATGGATATATCCATCGATACGGTACAGGCCCAGCAAGTCTGGCTTCATCAGCCAAGTGGACAGGTAGATGCTCCATTGAGTCAAAGAAACTTGGTGGAAAAATGCGTTCAAGTTTACACAATATGATTGGAATACTTTCATGAAACCGACACACATCATCAACAGTGATACTTCTGGCTGTCAAATCCTTGAAGAATAAACTCAATTCCGTGATTGCCTTCCAAACATTGGAAGGGAGAAGTTCAGCAAATGCAATCGGGATAAGACGTTGCATGAACACGTGGCAGTCATGGCTTTTCATGCCAAACATTTTCAATTTTCTCATATCCACGCATCTGCTCATGTTGGACACGTACCCATCTGAAAATTTCAACTCTCGAACCCATTCAAATAAGATGTTCTTCTCTTTCTTGTCCAACGTATAACAAGCCTTTGGATACTTGCCTGTGGACTCGTTCCGTTTTAGCTCTGGTCTTGAACAATACATATTCAACTCTTGTCTAGATTTGGAGGTATCTTTTATCTTCCCCTGCACATTCAACACAGTATTGAATAGATTATCAAACACATTCTTTTCAATGTGCATTACATCCAGATTATGACGAATCAATAGTGAGCTCCAGTATGGAAGATCCCAAAAGATACTTTTCTTTTTCCACCCGCAACCTTTGGAAATTGTCACATTATCATTATTCTCTGTGACTTTTTGAAGACCCAATGCTTCAATGCGAGCCAGAATTTCATGTCCCGATCTCGTCTCTGGAGGTCCTTCATTCACCACTTTGTTTTTTAAGAATGCTTTTTTATTTTTTCGGAAAGGGTGGTTTGCAGGTAAGAATTTACGATGGTTATCAAACCATGATTGTTTACCACTGCATGATAAGGTGAAGGCGTCAGTGGACTCCATACAGTGTGGACATGCCAATCTCCCAGCAGTGCTCCAACCAGATAACATGGAGTAAGCGGGAAAATCACTAATTGTCCATATCAATGCTGCTCGCATTTGAAAATTCTGTTTCAATGAAACATCATATGTAGGCACACCAACCTCCCACAATTGAATCAATTCAGATATCAAAGGTTGTAAAAATACATCCAACTTCTCTTTCGGATTACGTGGCCCTGGCACTAATACAGTTAGGAACATGTACTGCTCTTTCATACACATCCATGGGGGTAAATTATACAGTGTAATGATGACGGGCCACGAAGAATACTGTTGTCCTGATTGCCCAAATGGTTGGAACCCATCAGTAGATAGACCCAACCTAATGTTACGTGCTTCAGAAGCAAATTGAGGAAAAATTATGTTCAGATGTTTCCATGCAGGAGAGTCCGCTGGATGTCGCATTACACCGTCATCAACAGATGATGCATGCCACCGCATATCCTTTGCTATTGCAATAGATGCATACATCCTCTGTAACCTCGGAGTGAGTGGAAAATAATACATCTTCTTATGTGCAACTGTGGTCTTCTGTCTTTTTTGCGAACGGCGACTCGTTTCCTTGAAACGGGGATGACCACAGAATTTGCATTCAGTCAATTCACTATCAGCAGCCCAATAGATCATACAGTTGTTGAAACAACAATCGATCTTCTCAACAGGTAGCCCTATACCCCGCAGTAACTTTTTTGTGGTGTAGAAATTATCAGTTACCAAATTGTTCTCAGGAACTATCTCTTTCATTAATTGAGTTAGCTGATCAAAGCATCTCTCTGACATGTTATTCTCAGATTTCATGTTCAGTAGACGAGCAACGAGTGACAATTGAGAATGGTTCTGACAACCCGGCCACAATTCTTTGTCTGCGGCCCTCAACATGTCATAAAATCGCTGCGCTTCTGGATTTGGGGCCTCCTCGGTATGATCATCGACATTGATGTTCATATGCGGACCAGCAGCATCCATTACCATGTTCTGGTATGTATTCACTCCATCCTGACCACCGAAATTCTGATCGGTGTCCGGATGCACCTGTTGTTCGCCTTGATAAATCCATACACGATAATTGTGCACAAATCCTTTCTTTGCCACGTGTAGTCTAACGGTAGACGGCGTTTGGAATGGAATGTTCTTACACTTACGACATGGACACTTAATCTTGTCTACACTCATGAAGGACGGTTGATGACAGGAAAACTCGATGAAAGCATTTAGTCCATTAAGGAAGTCCGGATTCAAAGCACCATTCTGAAGGTATCGCCGGTACATCCATTCACGATCTCGACTCATTGTAGAAGACCAATTTCTAGAATTTTTGATCGTAAAATACGCACCGATTATCGTTCAATTAAAAATAAAATAATTCATTTAAAAAATAGCGCTGAATTTTTTAAAAATTTCGGCAGCACCTATGTGAATTTTCTAGTCCCAAGTTCTCGACTCTACGCTAATTGATCTATGTTCTTCTAATCGATTCAAAACAACAATACCAACAGAAACCAACAATTCAATAATAAGGGATCCAGGGGCCCTCATCCCAAACAGAAATCAACAATTCAATAAAGAGGGATCCAGGGGCCCTCATCCCAAACAAAAACCAACAGTTCAATAAAGAGGGATCCAGGGGCCCTCATCCCATTTAACATAATTGACATACTCAGCATAATAAATCCACACACAATATACTTAGCCTAAATTGCCCAAATAAATTTAACATAATTAATTGGCATATCTAGATGCATAAATAAAATACTTAGCATGATAATTGCCTAAATAACAAACTTAATTAGCCTAAATTTACCAAATAAATTTAACATAACTAAATGACATATAATTGCATAAAAAAAATACTTAGCATGCTAATTACGTAAATAACAAACTTAATTAGCCTAAATTTACCAAATAAATTAAACATAATTAAATGACATATGATTGCATAAAAAACATACTTAGCATGCTAATTGTCCATATTAACAAACTTAATTAGCCTAAATTTGCCAAATAAATTTAACATAATTAAATGACATATAATTGCATAAAAAACATAGTTAGCATGCTAATTGCGTAAAAATACATACTTAGCCTAAATAACATACTTAGCATAAATTGACAAAATAAATTGACAACATTAATATATTTAACATGCATATTAAAATCATAAAATCATTACATACCTTTGTAATATATATGAATCTACTTGATAAATTCCTCAATTTGATGTTTGAACCTCACTATAGCTCTTCTAACTACAACATAATTACAAGAAAAAAATAAAATTAATCAACTTACACACACACACATATACACTAACACACACAAAATGAAACACTAACTTAAACAAATCTACCACATAATTAGTACAATTTAAAATATACATAATTAATCCAAATTAATTATCAAAAAACACCTAATCTAACCTAACCTAAATAAACACATAATTAATCCAAATTAATTATCAAAAAAACCTAATCTAACCTAAACTAACAAATAAAAATTAACCATCAATCAAAACACCAAAAATGACACACACAAATCTAAAATACACACACACACACACACACACACACACACACACACACACACAAATCTGAAATATATATATACACACACATACACACACAAATCTGAAATATATATGAAATATATATATATACAGTATATATGAAATATATATTAAATTACAGTGTATATATATAAGTATACATATATATGTATATATATACAGAAATCGAGAGAGATAGAGAGGTACCTGCTCGCCGCCGCCACCGCCGCTCGCCGCCGTTAGGGAGAGGGTATATATATGTAAAAATTCCCCTGCTCGCCGCCGCCTCACTGTCCGTCGCCGCCGCTCGTCGCCGCCTTCAATGTTCGCCGTTCGCCGATGGGTCGGGGGGGGGGGGGATTGGGGTCGATTAGAATTAGGGTTGTGAATTGAAATGAACATCCCGCGTTCAGATTCAATCTGATAAATCGATTATTAACGACGGCCTTAACGACGGACGTAGTCCGTTGTTAATATTAAAAATTAACTAAAAAAAATCTGCAAAATTAACGACGGACTCCGTCCGTCGTTAATATTAAAAATTAAATCAAAAACAAAATCTGAATACTTAACGACGGAACCCGTCCGTCGTTAATATTAAAAATTAAATAAAAAATAAAAATCTGAGAACTTAACGACGGACGCAGTCCGTCGTTAAATAATAAAATTAAAAGAAAATTATTTAAAACCTATAACGACGGACATAGTCCGTCGTTAATATTAACAAATAAATAAATAATAAAAATCTGAAAATTTAACGACGGCCATGTCCGTCGTTAACTATTAAAATTAAAAAATAAATATTTTGAAAATATATAACGACGGATTTAATCCGTCGTTAATATTGAAAAATCAATAAAAAATAAAATTCTGTAAATTTAACGACGGAATACGTCCGTCGTTACGTATAACGACATTATTTACGTCGTAAGTCCGTCGTTACATGCCGACGGACATGGTCCGTCGTTACTCCGTCGCTAAATGACGACCCGAATTATGTCCGTCGGAAATTCCGTCGGTAAAATGTGAATTTTTTGTAGTGTGTAGAAAAAGTGTGGATGTTTCTTACAAAATATGATTTGCCTATTATATCCATCATCTACATTTAATTTAAGGGTAAAAAAGTAATATAATATATCTAACTATTTATAAACAAATAAATTAAATTTATAAATATGATTATATTAAAATAAATAATTTTCTGAAAACAGTATCAATTTATCCTTTGAAGATCACAATGATACGTTCGACCCATTGTATTTTATTACTATTATAAGCATTTGGTTATATGTATTATTTAAGATAAAAACTTATATGAGACGGTCTAATGGATCTCTTACGTTAGACGGATCAAATCGATCCAAAAACCCGCTCCAGATCCGGATCCAATTGGAAAAACCATTCTGTTCACGCGCCTGCTTCTTTATCTTTTTACGCACGCGCCTGCTTCTTTATCTTTTTTCCTTCTTTTGTCGTTTTCCATGTTGGATGTTTTGACTTTTTAAAAAAAAAAAATTCTTTCTTTCACTGTACATTTTCTTTGTTTCTTTTTTAGTATTTTTATTTTTTTTCAGTTTTGCCTTTTTGTTTCTTTTTTTAGTTTTTTTCAAAAAAATTATTTTACCACAACTAATTAGCGAGCGCAGTGCACGAGCTCACACATTAACATCAAGTGATTGCATTGCGTGAGATGCTGGGTAAAAAAATAAATTTTATTTAAAAAAATAAATTAATTCAATTCAATTTTAGGGTTCACTAATTCCATTTTAGGGTATACATTTATTTTTAAAAAAATATTATTTTTTTCTGGTGATTGACTAATTATTGAGAAAAAAAAAAGAAGTGTCATTAATTATAAGGTAAAGTATCATTATCTATGATATGAAATATCAATATCTCTGAGGTTAATTAAACATTAATTATCAAACCAATAACAAGATGTATCAGTAACATTAGCTATGAAATCAAGTATCATTAACTATGAAGTTAAGTATCATTAGCTATAAATTTAGCAAAATATCATTTACTATTAAGTGAAGTATGATTAGATATATATCTGATGAAGTATCATTAACTGTTGTGTGAAGTATCATTAATTAGGAATAAAGTATCATTAACTTGGAAATGGAGTATAATATGATATTATTGATAATTAAACATTAATTATCAAATCAAGAATAGATAAATGTCATTAACTATGAGTGGAGGCAGAAGAAAGTATCACTAATTATAAAGAAAAGTATCACTAATTGCAGAAGAAAGTATAACTAATTAGAAGAAAAGTATCATTAATTGCAGAAGAAAGTATCACTAATTAGAAAGAAAAGTATCACTAATTGCATAAGAAAGTATTACTAATTAGAAAGAAAAGTGTCACTAATTGCAAAAGAAAATATCACTAATTAGAAAAAAAGTATCACTAATTACAAAAGAAAGTATCACTAATTAGAAAAAAAGTATCACTAATTACAAAAGAAAGTATCACTAATTAGAAAGAAAAGTGTGAGTTTAAAACATAATCTCAAATTGAGAATCAGGTCTATAAATACAATAAAAACTCATTATTGAGCAAAAAAAATTATTTCATTATCATAGAGAAAAATATTATTGATTACAAAATAAAAGTATCACTAATTCCAAATAAAAGTATCACTAATTACAATAAAGGTATCACATTTCTTCATTACATTCATCAGCTCGAAACCTTTCTCCACACATCTCTTGACAACATAATCAAACACAGAGCAACATCTTTTTCCATTCCCAACCCAAATCGAACCGATATAATCTCTAACACTAGAAGCTCAGAAATACACACGATCAAAGACCTTAACAATTGCAATCAACTCCAAATGCCAATGCAAATTCAAATTAAATCAACACAATTCCATAAAAGAAATCAAAGTTGAATACAAAACTACAAGAATAAATTAAAGAAGCCAGAATCTCACGAACCTTAAACACAGATTTACAGAGAGAAACATCGTTTTTGACGGAGACAACAACCGGGACTTGCAAAAAAGGCAAGATTTTTCCCAAAATTCAAAACAAGTCAACCAAGAATTCCCCAAAAAAACAGCCTTGGCAAGAATGAGGTTCACAGTGTTTGGATAAGCGAACGTGACGAAGCCAAACATCTCTTCTGCTGATATGGGATCCTCATATCTTGAAAATGCCCAAATATACTACAACCTCAAATGCAAAACATCCAAATTAGCTAAACACTGAGATCGAATCCATCACTATCACGAGATATAGAAAATGCACCTAAAATAATTGGACACGTCTTCTTCCTTGAAGGTACTATCAGCAGGGAATGTCAAGTAAATCTGCCTCGACCCAGGATTCACACCATTTAACCCGAAATCGCCTCGCCCGCGGCCGAATTTTTGCATTTCGTAAAAAAAAAAGAAGATTTGACAGAGAGCGGCGCTGCACAGAGGAAGAGAGAAAGAGAACAAATTTGGAGAGCGGGTCTGGAGTAGGATTTTTACCCTTTTTTCTTTTTCATTTTATATTTAAATTTGATCCGGGTCGGATTAGGATCCGTCTAACGGAAGCGACCCGTTAGACCGTCCTATAGGAGTGTGCCCCATTATTTAAATATTAACTTAAAGGAAGATACATAAATACTTGCTATATTGCTTACGATAAAGGTTTATAAATCCGTGTAATTGTGTTGTGTTCCACTCTAAGATTTATCGATAATGAATTAATTATAACCATCAAGATCTAACATGAACTATGATTTTATTTCCTTCATTGTGGGATTGTCATGCATAGTTGATATCTTCTAGAGTTTGCTTTGTTATGCATGTTGGAATACCTTAGTGTGGTAGAATGTGAAAAAGGGCAAATAGGATAAGCCGATTTTTAGCCTTCTATTTGAGCCTACCTGTGAAGAAAACCCCCAGATAGCCATTTTGAGCTTTAGCCTTCTTAATTGAATTTTAACTGCATTACTAGCCATGTTTATCCTTCTTTGTATTGATTACCGTGTTTTGATCCCTTTTAATTGAAAAAATGTGCATAATTTTTCATTTGGATTGGTATTGTGGATGATTTAAATTTGGGGGAATAGAAGTGAAGTGCTTTGCTCTGGTTTTTGAAAAAAAGAAGTTTAGAGCTATGGTTGGGAAGTAAGAATTGAAAAAAAAAAGAGAGAGAAGGTTGAAAAAAAAATATCGAAAAAAAATGATGAAAAAGATTTTGAATGAAAAAAAGGGGAAGGATTGGAGAAGGTTGAGAGAAAAGAAAAAAATTGTGTTGATTAGAACCTTCATGTGTGCAAAAAAAGAGGGGACCGGATATTTGTGCTATATTGATATCATGTAAAAAATGAATTGCCATTCCTTCAATTTTGAAACTTAAATATCCTTGTTTATCCACCCCTACCTGAAGCCCCATTACAACCGAATTTGAAGTTCCTAAATTTGCATTTTTGCTCACTGTTTGGTGCTGACTTGATATATTTGCAAGTTTATGGAAGAATCTTCTTTGTTTTGACTTGAGAGTTCCTATATATAAGCCTTAAACACAGTTGAGCGTTTTGAGTGAATCTTGGTGAGGATGTTGAATTCCACTGCACTTGAATTTTGAGAAATCATCAAGGTACTTGATTATGTGCTAGTAGTTGAAATTCATTCTTTTCATTGTTGATGCTTAATCTGTGTTTTGGTTCATTTATTTGGAGCATTATGATTTGAGTTTTGAAGGGCGTTCGAGTTGTTTTCGTTTTGGTCTATTCTCTTGCTTGAGGACAAGCAAAGCTTAAGTGTGAGGGGGTTTGATAAGTTGCATATTTGCACCTATTTTTGGGTGATTTTCCCTCATTTTACTGAGCTTTGTTGTTGGTTTATTTGGAATTAATGATCTTTTGAGTTTTGCAAGAGAATAAAGAAGTTTTGTAGGAAAGAAGGTCAAAACAATCATTTTGGGATCAAAGTTGTTGAAAAATGATGATGAATAGTCGTCCAGGAGCGTATGGCAGATAAGGCATGGCCACGCCCTAGTCTGTAGCGGGATTTATCTCTTAAATCTCAAGTGGGTCCTAATTTTTATAACAAGAGGCGAATTCTTTGAATCTAAAAGAGGTATATCGTGATTTTTACATTGAGAGAGGAGGAGACTTACCATTGGGATAGAAGAGAGAGAAGGACTGCCAAGAAGAGATATATCGAGATTTGTACATTAAGAGAGGCAGCGATCGATTGGGGCTGAGAACTACTCTTATTTTTCAGACATTGTTTTTCTTATTGGATTATGAAGTTCTAAATTATTTTGTAGCTAGAGGATAATCGAGACTCTGGTGCTACACGTTTGTGAGATCGAATTTGGTTTTATCATAATTTAATTCTCTCTTTATTTATAAATCTTCCGTTTGTGATTTCTGTTAATATTTTGATAATTGTGCAATTTGCGCGCGTTGCATGATTCTTGGAACGATTTGCTAGTTGAATAATCTAGATATGTAATTATTTAGATTATTTGCCTAAGTAGCGAGTACCGCAATTGGATAGATTGGGGGTAAACAGTCCCGCTTTCGACACTTTAAAGATTTATAATCTAATTTGAACGGGTCATCGTATCAATCTCTGTGGATTAGAATTGGTGTTTCTCTAGAACTTAAAGCTGTTAGTAGATTAAATCCTAAAGTCGTATCTAGGATTGTCTATTGATTAGGGAAGTAGTCAATGGTCGTACCTTGATTGTCGATTAATTAAGGAGAAACGAGGTTGTTAGGTCGTACCAATAGCCATAGCCAATTTAGAGAGAGAGAGTCGAATTATATTTGTGCATCTGTGATCAAATTGTGTAGTCGATTGTCGAGATTATTCTTGAGCTAGATTTCTCTCTATTTGATCTTCGTTATTTATTTATTTTCTTGTTCATTCTTCGATTTAATTAGTCATTTAAATTCTAATCTTCAAAACCCCCATTTAGTTTTAGGTAATTGGATAAAAAGATTAATATTTAATTTGCCAGTCTCTGTGGATCCACCCTGCTCCCTACTATCGCAATTCATTTGATTTTAAAAAGCATGTTTATTTTTGTTGGTTTCGACACCCATCGTATATATATATATATATATATATATATATATATATATATATATATGCATGTATATATATATATATTTCATATGAACCACTCAAATTAGAAAAATAAACAGAGAAACATATTTTCATTTCTGAAACATATACCTCTAAATATCAAATTATTCATCATAACAAAATCATTAAATTTTTTAAAAATCATAATAAATTGAATTGAAAAAACTTAAAAATGAAAATCAGACCAAACATTTATGAATTTGTTAAATGTTGGAAAGAAAGAAAGCTGTTAATTCCGCTGGAGCACAAGAAACAGCTGTGTAGAATTCTTACTGCAAACATCGAAGGCGTGTGGATTATCTTCAACTTTTGCAAAAATATTAGCAAACATTTTGTCGACGACACAAGTTCCGAAGTGTTTCGAGAAAAGTCCCTCCATTCCAGATCTCAAGAGTGTTATCATATTAACTGCATTAACCGGGAAGCTCGGACATGATAGCTCCACTGTCTGAATGGTAAAGCAACCAGCAGCAGCATTCCTCACTAATTTAGTCATCTCCCCTAGCGTGGGAACATAGACCGGCAAGTTGAAGGCGTCTATGGCGCTTCTCTTCACCACTACCTCCTTTGCTAAATCGATCAGGCTGTCTTCAAGATAGTTGAAGAGGACACCTGCAGATAGAACTGAAAATCAAATCAAATAGTTCAATACACGACCCGTGTTCATTCGTTAAAAGTTTGAGCTCGATTCCATAAGGATGTCAAACAAGCTTGAACATAATTTTACGTTCGATCAGATTTAAAGCTCGGCTCTAACTCAAGCTTGATAAGTAAAAATTGAGCAAATATATGTAAAAATATCAAACTACTCTAGCTTCACTCGTGTTCAACATGATTAAAGCTCGTTTGAGATCCACTCGATTGATAATCAGACAAGCTCAAACATAAATTTTATAAATCAATATCATTTCAAACAAGCTTCAACATATTATATATATGTTCGAGCTCGGCTTGACTCATTTACATCCTACCTGTAGAGTGCTCTGAGATGGAGACCCCATCATCCGTTGCAGGCATCAGCAGAAACAGAAGCCCTCCACTCACTATCTCTTCCGCTCTCGCACTCAGAAACACTCCCACATCCTTCTACCCTCGTTCGTGAACTGATGTGCATGCGGCTGCAGCTCGGAGAGCCATTGCAGGCAGTGGGCGGAGTGCGCTACAGTGATCGATCCCGTGGAACGATCCAGGCACCCCGGCCGCGTAGTATTTTCTCCCTGGATGGAGGGAGGCAAACAGGGTGTTGAAATCGTTGGCCGACTGATCGTTGAACAGCACTTGGAATTCGAGTTTCTTGAAATCAACCCCCTGCAGAAAGCACTTGTTTTCGAATGCTTTCATCAGATTTTGAACCGTGAAGAATGTGTTTGGCCCGACGGAACAGCCCAAATCTGCTATCGTCACTGTGGTGGAGATTGAGAGGAGCTTTTCTAAGTCCAGTTTCGAAATCACTGCCTCTTCCATCATTCCCATCACTGAATCGGACCCTTCTTTCTGTAATCAATTAATTGATACTATTCTGAATAATATATATATTCATAAGACTAATATAATTAAGGATGAATTGAAGCGATCCATTTAATTTGAGTGTCACTTACCTGATATTGGGAGTTTTTGGAGTAACTATAGGCACCATCTCCAGCATTCATTGCAAAACTTTCCTCCATAGTGCCTCTCTCTCTCTCTCTCTCTCTCTCTCTCTCTCTCTTAATGTCAAATTATATATATTGTTTTTGTTTTTTTATTACAGCTCCATGATCCATATATAGTTGAGAAGCCTTCTAAAATTAAATAGAGTTTTGACTTTTGAGGAGCGGGTGTTCATTTTTTCTTTCATTATATTTTTAGTATAGGAGTGGGTGATCATTTATCAACCGGAAATAATAATTGGCCAGATTCTGACCTGGCTATACCGAGGTATAATAATAAGTACCCATTGTATTATTTTATTAAATGATAATATTAATTAATGTTATATTGTTACGGCGATTATTATGTTGTAATTAATTTTAATAGACACTATTTATTCATAAATATTATGTACCTTTTTTCAATTTAATTACATTACAAATTTTGAAATAATTAATTATTTAATACAACATTTGATAGTGAGATAAATATATTAATTAGATCATCTATAGCGGTATTAATATCAGCGACATCTTTACCACAAATTAATAATTATTTTTGTTTCATTATTTGAATTGTAGGTGTCATTCGGAAACCTCGAAGAATTATCAACCGACCGGAATCCATTCTCTTGTGGTCATAAAATTGATGTATCCCTTTTTATTGGATTTGAGAAGTATCAATCTCTCGGTATGAGAGCGGTATGAGTTTATTAATTTTCATCTTCAATAGTTGGAGATGTTGTCAATCTCATAGAATTATGCATATATAAATGTGATGAGATGGTCAAAGTGATTAAAGATGATGAGGGGAAGAAAGTGGTGAGTGTTGCAGCTCAAAGGACCACTCTTTTATTTCCTAAATTGTGGGAGCTTCACTTGTTTCATTTACCCAAATTAATGAGCTTTTGTGAATAGAAATGTGATGTTGAGTTGCCTTCATTAAGACAAGTGTATATTAAATGGAAAGTGTCGGAATAGACTTAAAATATTTTAATGGTGTAAAGGACTTGAATGAGAAGTTGCATCATGAACGGTTCTTGGCTCGAGCGAAGGTAAGAACAACTAATCAAGATTAGTTGTTTAAATTCCAAATATACCTTAACTAATTGTGTCTATACAACTTGTTCATCTTTCGTGACTCAAATTTACGTGTTTAGTAAATTTTGAGACTCCCATTTCTCATAATATTAATTGCGCTAATATTAGATTAAGGAGTTCACAGTACTGCATATGGGAATTAAGTTGTTTCAACTTTAAAAATGCGAGAAACAGAGATACAAATTTATTTTATTCATTGTAATTTTCTCCAAAACACACCCACTCACTCATATCCAATTTAATTTCACACAAATTAATCTAATCAGAAAAAACAAGAAGAAGAGATACACATTTATTTAATTCATTGTGTTTTCTCCTAATTAAATCGACTCACTCACTCATTCATTATTTAACTAGCATTATCCGCCGTGCGATACACGGATATAAGATATTGTATTCTTGTGTTTGATATAAAATTTTATCATAAATAGAAAAATATATAATTATATTGATCCAAAACTAATAAAATTAAATTATACTCTTATTCAAAAATGTAATAATAATAATAATAATAATAATTGAAATAATTTCCTACACACAATGTTAGTAGTACATGAATTAACATATCAAAGCACTCCGATTGGAAATAACAACATATAAAGATAATCATGGCTAAAAATAAATTTATTTGTAAAAAGTCTCACATGAGATAATTGTCGATATCCCAATAATATGGTAAAAAAAAAACAATCTAGACAACATATTTTAGTTATGATAATGAAATTGTCTAATAAATACACTATTTTGGCAGCAAATTTTCATAAGAGTAAGAAAACTTTATTTATATATGATCATTTACTCTTACATCTGTATACATGTAGTAGATAATATTAAGAAATTCCTATCACTACAAGAAAAAAAGTACATACACCACGCCTAATTCACCACGGTTTTCATAATAAACCGTGGTGAATTTAAGAACTACCACGGTTTTCATTAAAACCGTGGTGTATGAGCGCTTTTTTCCCAAAAATACACCACGATTCTAGATAAACGGTGGTCGTCATGTTCAAGAACACCACAGCTATTATGTTACCGTGGTATATGTGCGTATTTCCATCAACCACAGGTAATAGAAACGGTGGTGTATGTCTATATTCTATCCCCTAATTTTAAAACAGAGCGGGAGGTTGAAAAAATTAAAATCCCTATCTCGCTTCTGCCTCTCTTTTCTTTTTCCTTCAAAATTCATTGTACTCGTTGGTCCATACCTTTTTCTCTCACTTTGAATTTTGCCGTCCAAATTTCAATTGGCGTTACTTCTACGAAGTGAAGTTTGGGTTTTGATTTTGGATTATACGAATTTGTTGTCGTGTTCTATGGAACGCCGATCGAACGAGAAGAAGAATTCACCAATCGTAAGAAAAGGTGGTGGCGGGGGCTTCCTGTCAGCTCAGGACCGCTCTTCCTCTGTGGAAACAAGTGGTGAGAACGATAAGCTGATATATTCCTGAATTTCTGCAAATTGGATTTTTTATGTACCGTTTATAATGGTTTAGAATTTCAAATTGATGGTTTCTAGAGATGTTTATTGAGGAATCGAGAAATTTGAGTTTTTGTGGATAAAGGTTAATCGTAGCTGTTACTTGCATTAGCTTACTTGATAACGAACTGATTCTCGAAATTTTACTACTCTGGTTAAATTTGGCAGTGGTTTTCGCAAAAGAGGATTGTAAATTTTTAAAAAATACAAGATTTAATTTCTCTGCTCAAACCAAACTAATGAAGTTATTAAAAAAAAGATATTGCACCTTTAGAAAGAAAGAAAACCTAATTTCGCATATTTCTGGCTGAATCAAATTATTCAGATTGTCACCAGAATTCAACATCATTAGAAAAATCATAATATAATTCAGCATAATTGAGTTTTTGTGAGAAAAGTGCTGTCAAAAACCAAGGAATTACTATAGGACTGTATACGAATGTGTTTTATATACAAAACATACTGTCGGCTGAAACAAGTTTTGAGGATGGAAATCAGATAAGTTTGCTCACGCTTCTGTTCGATGAGTGGCTGCTTAACACAAATGTTCTGTTCTTGGGCATTTTCAAGATTATTTGTCCTTTTTTCCTACAGATGTGTTAGTGATATGGGGAATAATTTGGGGTGAAGTAAGAAATCAATAGATGGATGATAGGTACGGTGATTGTGGTGAAATATTGTCATCTCTTTAGTAGGAAAACTTGGAATGTCTAATGAATTTTTGTATGACCATTTTATTTCCCATTCATATCCTTAATTCTTCCATAACTTTAGACATGTTCTATAGCTTCTCCACTTTTGTTTGGTAAGAGCGGTAGACAAGAAATTAACAGAAATATTTAACACTTCCTATTTGATGATTAAACTCCCTGAATTTCTGGTGATATCAACATCAATAATTGTTTAATTAGTTTTCTTAACGTATTGTGAGCAAGAATAATTATGTTGATTGTTGTAACTAAATAATATACTTAAGAATAGTGCTATTATATTTTTTCAATCAACAATAAAAATTGAATGTCTACAATGTTCAATGCACAATTTCATTTCTTGATGAGAGCATTTTATTTTTCTTAAAAAGAAACTTCAATCATGATTAAACACCTTAACCAATCTTTTTTATCTACTAATTTATTAGAAACTTAAAATATTTCTAGTCTAACTTAAAATAAGAAACAATACAGAAACTTAGTTCTATTTGTATTGTCATTATTTTGATAAATTAGCTAAAGTGTCTTTTCTTGCGTATGTGTGTGTGTGTGTGTGTGTGTATGTATATATATAGTGAGTTCTCTTTAACAAAATTAGATATATTATTGTATTTTTTTAGTTCAAATTATCATGGTTTCTTCTCTTTCAACTATCCTTTCATATATAGTGTCATTGTCGCAAGGGATGGTGCTTTTAACTTTGTCTTTTTTAGGGGTTTATTTAGGTTTTCCGATACTTATTTGTCATGTCTAATGTGGCTCAATTGTTTTTTTTTTGTTCCAGGAATTATGTGGAGGAAATTTTATCTCTCAAGATGTTTTCTCTCTTGCATTATCATTGATGGAGGTTTGTGCTTTTGATACACTCTCATTTTCATTTTGGTGGATGTTCTCAATATAATTACTTAGCATTGTTTTGTAGGAATTGGTTATGTGCTTGAGATAATCATTTAGCATTGTGTAAAGGTATGTGCTGAATTTATTCATGAGATTATTGTATTAAGTCTCATTGATCTATAATTGCATTGAAAACACGTGTATGGGTTCTTTCAAGGCTTACAATCTTATAGCTGAGTAATATTGCAGATTCACTTTTAGAAGTGTCTTTCTCTTATGGTGAAATCTTTAACCTGAGTAATCCTCTTGCTTGAATAGCTTGGTCTGGACAGTGCTATGCATAAATGTGGGACAATGCATTGTGGCATCAGTTCCACAGTTCCCAAAGTAGTTAATAAATAATGAAGCCATTTTGTGTAACATGAAAGAATCTTGACAGTTCTCTCACTCTCTCATTAAATTATTATTTTCAAGCTCAGTATGATTTCAGTTAACAAATGAGTATCTATCTTTCAGGATATGAAGCTGATTCCTTAAAAACTCAAAGAAGTCTTGCTTGTTTGAACTTTGGGTAGAGTTTGATATTCAACACTGCTATCTCAACTTCTATGGTCTTGTGTTCAAGTGGGATCATGCAGGAAAATATGACTGTTCAACTTCTATGGTATTGTAGTGAAAATATCACTAAATCAGCACCAGCAGCCCTTGGCTAAAGTAAGTGCATCTTGTTGGTTTGCTCATGCTGTTGATTGTGTTATTATTTCTGGCGCTAATTATTTTGTTTGCTACCAGTAAGTAGCTTTCTTTAGTGTGATTTTGATTACTATTCTTTATTTTGTTTGATGCTATCTTTTTTGTATCTATGTACTATTTAAGTCAAATTAATTGAGATTATGTGTAGGAATGGAAGAACTCCGTTTTATTAGGATACAACTATTTTGATTTCCAAAATTGATTTGTGTTGGCCATTACTCTTTGTATGATGTGCAAATGCTACCTTAATGAGATAGAAGATTAATCAATGCTTAATGATGATGTTGGCAAAAGGCTGAATCAGATGGTTCCAAATCCTATAAGTTAATGTCTATGATATTTTTTCTTGCAATGAGGTAATTTTCAGTTTTATAACCATTATATCATTTTTTATAGTTTAGCTCGAAATTAAAGACTAATTAATCACCTACTATATGATCAATTGATTTTTTTAGATCTCAGCACGAGAAGACTTCCACAAGTATGATTCAAGGCTTTTAGTAAGATCAAATTGTAATAGAAATTTTGGATGGTCGATATTGTAGTAGTTTTTAACAAATAATCGGGAGCTTTGACAGATTAATATTATATTTTTTGGACGTTGTATTGTAATGATGTTTTGTATTTTGAATGATATTTTAATTTGCATTTTGAATGATATTTTGTATTTTTTTACGATAATCAATTATATTATTTTTTAATTTGGGATTTATACATGATAAAAATAATACATTTAAATAAAAAATAAAAATATACTACGGTTTTAATGGTGAACCGTGGTAAATTTACCACAGTTTTATCGAAGTCGTGGTAATTTTACCACGGTTTTGATAAATCTGTCGTAAACTTACCACGGTTATACTTAAACTGTGGTAAAATTACCACGGTTTTTTGAAACCGTCATAAATTTACCACCGTTTTTCATAAATTTACCACGGTGAATAACCGTGGTGTATGCGACCGTCGTAAATTAACCACGGTTTTTTGAAAACCGTGGTAAAATTACCACAGTGATTACCCGTGGTGTATGAGCGCGTGCATGGACGACGCCCACCTAGACCACGGTTGGAATTTGTCATACACCACGGTTGTATGAGTGATTTTCTTGTAGTGTATAAATACAAAACACCAAGTAAAGAAAAAAAGTTCATTACAATCATATTTTATTTAGAAGTACGACTTGAAAATAGAAAAATTGTCAATGTAGCAATATAGACCGACAAAAAAAATCTCAATCGCGTGTTATGGTATGAAATACACAAACTAAACACGAAGTAAATTGAGAGCCATCAAAAGTTAATTTAATTATACTATAAATATCAAGCTTTAAATTAAGGTATATATATATATATATATATAACTTCAATAAGTATTGTATATCCTACTTAATTTTGAAAATTTAACTATAGAAATAATATCAAAATTAATTATCTAATTAATTATTCTATCAAGAGCTCATTACTCACAAAATAATTTGTCAACTAAAATCTATCCCACAACTTTTTTTAAAGCGTATCGATTTGATCCCTCTGTTATTCCTTCCATTGCATCAATTAAAAACACACATTAAAAACTATTTTGCTCATACTCTCAAATATTTTCTAACACAAAAAATTAAATAAAAGAATAAGAAAACCTAAAAATTAAATAAAAGAATAAGAAATTCACAATTCGTCGATAAAAATCTGAAACGTATAGAAAAGATGAAAATTTATTGATAATTTATATTAATTTTCTGTAATAGACTCGGTTGTTTTTCTGAAGTTTTTAGATTTCTTTCTGCCTATTTTGTGGTATTTTTTTATTGAGTTATAATTTGTAATATGGATCAGTAATGAAGATAATTTCTTTATGAAATGTTTATCACAGAGATGGAAGGAAAGAGCAAGATAGAATAGAGTAGAAAGGGGGAGAGAAGTAGAGACGCAGGGAGGAGGAAATTGATACTTTTCATACTTGCATTCATCAGGGTAAACTTTGGTATTTAAACCATACAAAGTTGGGACCACCAAGTACAAAATAAGATAAGCCTAGATTAAATTGACCAAAGTCCTTCATTTAATTTAATATTACTGAAGCCCAACTAATTGAGCCTGATTACTACCTCAGCCCAAAGCCACTGATTCGAGTACCTCGCCCGACCCGTTCTCTGCCCCATGGAGCTTCAAATCCCCCAATTTGATCTTAAGATTAGAGAACCCTAAAAATGGGATCTTTACCTCGCCCGATACCTCTTCAAGCTTCACGCCTCTCTCAAGCTCAAATCCCCCTTCTTCCTCCCCAATCTCCAGCTCTGTAGCTTCCCTTAACAAATGGTTCACGACAATACCCTCTCCAATTTTAGATTCTTGTTCCTAAGGATCAAAATTTGGAAACTTTTTTCTGATAAATTTTGTATCTTCCCAAGAAGTCAGCCCCATCTCTTCACTCTCCCACTTAATCAAGACCTGATCAACTGAATCTCGGCCACATTGAATCGTCCGGGAATCTAAGGCCGCAATGGGTTCAATCCTGAAAACACCCTCGGGAGTAAGGTCAGGTAACTTGGGTAAGGCAACAACTCTGTCATTTACTTTCTTTTTGAGGAGGGAGACGTGGAACACGGGGTGGAGAATACCCATATAGGGCCTGAAATGGAGTCACTTTCAGAGCAATATGGTAATTTGTGTTATACCAGTGCTCTGCCAGTGATAGGCATTTAGACCAATGCTTGGGGCTGTGGGATCTCATACATCTTGAGTAGGTTTTTAAGCATTGATTCAACCTCTCTGTTTGTCCATCTATTTGAGGGTGGTAAGCAGATGAGAAGATGAGAGTCACCCCCATCATCCTGAAGAGCTCCTTCCAAAACTAACTTGTAACACTTTGTCCCTATCAGTGATGATACTGACTAGCATTCCATGGAGTTTATAGATGTGGTCTAGGAACAATTTGGCCATAGAAATGGCAGTGAATGGGTGGGAGAGGGTAATGAAATTACCCAACTTGGTTAGCCTATCAACCACCACCAATATCACATCCTTTCCTCCGGATTTAGGTAGGCCCTCCATGAAGTCCATAGTAATGTGACTCCATGATTGGTCTGGAATAGGCAGTGGTTGGAGGAGTCCTGGGGAGGTGCCATGTGCTGGCTTGTTGAGTTTACAAGTGTCATAGGATTTAAGAAGGTCAGTCACCTGTGTTTTCATCCCAGGCCAGTAGAAAGTGGCCTTTAACCGCATATAGGTTCCCTGCACCCCTGAGTGTCCCCCATAGGGGGACTTGTGCATAGCTGAGAGGATTTTTGCCCTCAAGTCCTGCCCAGCTCCTACTACTTGTACCTGATCAACCCTTGAGATATGGTAAAGTTTGAGCATGTGGTAGTATCATCCTTGATGTCTTCCATAACTTTGGTAATGTAGGAATCCCCTTCATAACTGTTTAAAACCTCCTGTATCCACAAGGGGGTGACAGTGGTAATGACATTGCAATCACCCTCTTCCCCTTGCTTCCTAGAAAGAGCATAGCTGCTCTATTTTCAGACCCTTTTCTATACTGAATATCGTAATCATGCCCCAACAGTTTAGTGATCCACCTCTGTTGCACTGGGTTCATCACCTTCTGATTCAGTAGTACTTGAGTGCTTCTGATCAGTTTTGATTATAAACCTATGGCCCTGCAGATAATGCCTCCATTTTTGTATAGCCATGAGAACAGCTAGGAACTCATTTTCATAAATTGATAGAGCCTGGTTCTTAAGGCATAGAGTCTTGCTTGCTGAGGAAGGCAATTGGCCTACCTTTCTGCATGAGTACTGCTCCAATTCCCATGCCACTAGCATCTGTCTCTAGGGTAAATGGTTGAGTAAAATCTGGCAGTGCCAGAACAGGTGCTTTGGTCATGGCCTCCTATAACTGAGTGAATGCCAACTCAGTTTCAGGTCCCCAACTAAAATTATTCTTCCTTAGGAGGGTGGTGAGAGGTTTGCTAATGGTTCTATACCCTTTAATAAACCTTCTGTAGTATTCTATTAAGCCCAAGAACCCTATGAGTTATTTGATGATGTGAGGTTGTGGCCATTTCACCGTGCAAGCAATCTTCTCTGGGTCTATGGATACCCCATCTGCATTGATAATATGTCTCAAATAGTCTATCTGTTGCTGCCTAAAGTGGCACTTAGACCTTTTGGAATATAGTGAGTGCTTCCTTAATGTGGTAAGAACTTTCTTAAGATGCACCAAATACTCTTCCCAAGTCTTACTGTACACCAGTATATCATCAAAGAATACAAGAGTGTATTTCCTTAGGCTGTGTCTGAAAACTTGGTTCATTAGGGATTGGAATGTGGCTGGTACATTGCACAGGCCAAAAGGCATGACTAGGAACTCATAGTGTGGCACTTAGACCTTTTGGAATATAGTGAGTGCTTTCTTAGTGTGGTAAGAACTTCCTTAAGATGCACCAAATAATCTTCCCAAGTCTTACTGTACACCAGTATATCATCAAAGAATACAAGAGTGTATTTCCTTAGGCTGTCTGAAAACTTGGTTCATTAGGGATTGGAATGTGGCTGGTGCATTGCACAGGCCAAAAGGCATGACTAGGAACTCATAGTGTCCACTATGGGTCTTGAAAGTTGTCATGTGCCTATGCTCAGGTTCCATTAGTATTTGGAAGTATCCTGACCTCAAATCCAGTTTTGAGAAGAACCTGGAACCATTTAATTCATCTAATAACTCCTCAATCACAGGTATAGGATAGTCATGCTTTATTGTCATACCATTTAAATGTCTGTAGTCAACACACATTCTCCAGGAGCCATCTTTCTTCTTGACTAGCAAGACAAGTGATGAGAAGGCACTCTTGCTGGCTGTATGACCCCTGTAACTAAGAGTTCTCCTGCTATTCTTTCAATTTCATCCTTGTGGCTGTGGGAGGATTTTTAGGGGTAGAGATGTTTAGGTTGGTTGTCTGGCTTGAGCAAAATTTGATGCTCTATTCCCCTTGTAGGTGGTAGCCCATCTGGTTCCTTAAACACATCACTGAACTCATCTAGAAGACCTTGCAGTTGTGGGTCCTTAGCGTAGTCAGGCTTTTGTATGGTGACAATGAACACTTCTACCACCTCTTCTCTAGCCTTGGAATGAATAAACTTGTACACAGAGTGATGTGAGATGAGTTGGCGGTCAAGTGTGGCCTTATGAGTAAGCAACTTGATTTTCTTTCTCCCTCATTTGATTGAGACTGTTATCTTCTCATAGTCTAGTTCTATGGGTGTGCAAGCTCTTAACTAGTCCCCTCCAAGAATAATGTCACAACCCTCATTCTGCAACAATCTAAGAGAGTGTGTAAGTTTGTTTCCTTGCATTTCCCACCCAAATCTTTCAGCTTGAGATAAGCTAACCAACCTCTGCCCATTAGCAACTTTAATAAGTAGAGGATTAGCTGAAGTAGTACTACACCCTATCAATTGTGCAGTAGATTTCTTGATGAAGCTCAGGGTGTTGCCAGTATCAATTAAAATTTGAAGAGCATGCCCTTGACTAGTACCTGTAAACCTTAGGGTAGTAACTCCCTTGTCACCTTTTAATGAATTGAGAGTGATGATGGGTTCCTCCCTGGCTCCAGCCAGAGTGTGTTCCTCTTCAATAGGAGGTGTAGGAAAGAGTTGGGTCAGCTCTTGTTCTTTCTCCTTAGTCATAATCAAATAATTGATTCGATTTTTACACCTGTGTCCCTACTGAGTACTTCTATCACAATTGTAACAGAGCCCTTGGGCTCTCCTTTTCCTCATCTGGTCAGAAGTGATGAATTTGGTGGGAGGTTTCTAAGGTAAGTTTCCTTTGGGGGCAGAGGAGAAATTGGTTCCCTGAGAAAAGTATCTAGCAGTGTTGACTGGAGATCTGTTGCCTGCCTTGATTTTCTTAGTGAGAGCTTCCAAGGAGATTAGTTGATTTTGCCCCAGTTCTATGGCTTGTTCTAATGTTGTGGGATTAAACATCTTCACAGCAGCCCTCAATTCTTCCCTAAGGCCACTCAAGAAGCTTGCCACAAAGCAGGTCTCAGAGTATGCACTACTGTCATAAAGGGCCATACACTCCTTGAGTTCTTCAAACCTTTCTACATACTCAGTATAGCTGCCAGTATGTCTTAATTTGTTGAATTCCACCACTATGTTGGCTTCCCTCAGATCTTCAAATCTAGCTGCCACTATATCCACAAATTGCTTCCAAGTGAGGTTGGTCAGTTTAGTGCTGTAGGATTGATACCAAAGGGCTGCCTTCTTCTTAAAATTCATGGTAGCAAGGGCTATCCTCTGGTCATCAGAAATGCTAGGTATCATTTTGAAATAACTGTTACACCTAAGGATCCAAACCCCAGGTTGTATACCATCAAAGCTAGAAAAGTCAATATTTGGCAGAGGTGTGATGGCCTGAACTAGTTAGAAGTCACCCAGTTGTCTGCTTCCACTAGAGTACTGAGCTCTAGAGTAAGAACCTTTCTAAAAAAAGTTGCTCGGAGGTTTGCCCAAGATAGAGTCTTCATGAGCAGGTCCCTTTCCCTTAGCTTGAGTCTACAAGGAAGAAATTAGCTCTGCAAGATGATTTACTTTTCCCAGCATACTTTCTTGTGTTTTTAGACATGGATTCTTGTGTTTTAGACATGGTTTGTATCTGTTCCTTAAGCCTCAACTCAGCAGCATCCCTTTTTAAACTTTCAACTTGAATATTCTGATGTAGCTGCCTTTGTGTCTCCTGCAGCTCCTTCAACCGTGTGTTCTCAGCCGTATCCAAGGAAGGCTGGCTCTGAATACCAAATGTAATAGACTCGGCCGCTTCTCTAGAGTTTTTAGATTTCTTTCTGCCTTTTTTGTGGTATTTTTGTACTGAGTGATAATTTGTAGTATGGATCAGTAATGAAGATAATTTCTTTATGAAATGTTTATAACAGAGATGGAAGGAAAGAGCAAGATAGAATATAGTAGAAAGGGGCAGAGAAGTGGAGATGTAGGGAGAAGGAAATTGATACTTTTCATACTTGCATTTATTAGGGTAAAGTTTGGTATTTAAACCATACAAAGTTGGGACCACCAAGTACAAAATAAGATAACCCTAGATTAAATGGACCAAAGTCCTTCATTTAATTTAATATTACTGAAGCCCAACTAATTGAGCCCGATTACTACCTCAGCCCAAAGCCACTGATTCGGGTACCTCGCCCGACCCGTTCTCCAACCCATGGAGCTTCAAATCCCCCAATTCGATCTCAAGATCAGAGAACCCTAAAAATGGGATCTTTTCCTCACCCGACACCTCTTCTAGCTTCACGTCTCTCTCAAACTCAAATCCCCATTCTTCCTCCCCGATCTCCAGCTCTGTAGCCTCCCTTAACAACTGGTTCACGACATTTTTCTGAAAAAAAAATGAAACAAAATATACATCTTAGTTGAAAAGGATAAATTATGTTTCATATTTTTTTTTGGTGAATTAATTTAATCAAAGTGCTCTGGGAAATTCTCAAAATAATAATTATTATTCATGAAAAATTTGTAAAATAAAAAAATATAAGTTTCAATCAATACTAAATTCCTTGTAATCATTTCTCATTCAATAAACTAACTTGATAATTTTGTCTATAATCAATCAAATAATCCTATAATGAGATATAGTATATAATATCCACCAACTTATGATCATTGTATTTTTTATACTATTAGAATAATATTTAGACAAATAATATTTATATTAAGAGTGTAAAAATATATATTTGTGGATAGTATTGACTTTATTAAGGTAAACATATTTTATGGAATTAATTAGACAATTTTGAACCTAATCAAAATGCAATTAATCGTGAAAATAAAATGTGCATTCTATATCTAATAAATTTGAACTTAGGTGTTGTAATTCCAAATTTCAGCAATTATTAAATTTATTTGATGTAATCTTGAATTTCAATATAAGGACAATGCATTTATTCTTATATATATATATATATTGAGAAAAAACATGAAAATAAATTAAATTAAGAACATGTAGATTTTATCAGCAAAGATAAACATGATTTGATTGTTTCCCTTAGTCAATCATGATTCCAATTTTTCACTTATTTTTTATACTTTTTATTTTTACCCATAAATATTTCTTAATTTATTTTCTTTAGATAAATAAACATAAATGAGATAATTTAATTTTTTAGAATGAGATGGAAAAGTTTACCAGAATTAAGTAAATTTTAATACAATTCACTTGATAATTGATATTAATTTACAATTACACAAATAAAATTTATCACAAACCTTATCATAATACCTACCATTCATCTCAAATCGTTGTATATAGTTTAAAAGATAGATCTAATCAAAATAAAAATAATAAAATAATTGAAAATATTACGCACCGATAAAAAAATGTCTAAAAAAATAACAATATGAATTAATGAATAAATAAATAACATTCTTGGATAAGAGTCAATCTAACATTACACAATAAAATTGTGAATCATTCAATTACAAAATATAATTGCATTTATTTACAATTATATTACATCCATTTACAATTACATTACATCCATTACTAATTTTAAACAAAGAAAAGGTTGAAATAAATAAAGTTTCATGCATTTAATTGCAATCAGATCAAATTGATTGTACAAAATAACTGTGGAATTCTAAT
Source organism: Perilla frutescens (assembly GCA_026008535.1). Taxonomy (NCBI): domain Eukaryota; kingdom Viridiplantae; phylum Streptophyta; class Magnoliopsida; order Lamiales; family Lamiaceae; genus Perilla; species Perilla frutescens. The sequence goes on from BRKX01000018.1 coordinate 46,778,276, forward strand.
TTTTGAGTGCTCCAAATACTTGTATGTTTTTCAATTTTAGGAGTCACGTCATAATCTTACATATTTTTCAAGATTACCTTCAATCTACATTGAAAATTCCGAATATATAATTCATCTTGCTTCTGCAATTGGATGTTCGTCATTTAAATCATCTTCACCTCGAACCCATTATTCTTGAATCATAAAAAAAAGGAAAAAAATGAAAAAAATAATATCAACAACAACAATTTATGTTATATGCCATGTGAAAAAAAAATGACACTCTTAAAGCTTTCCACATAAGATGGGTGCAAATATAGATATATATATATATATAGGGGTTGGTTATAATGAGAACAGTGCTTCATGTGAGAACGTGAGAACGCGCTTGTTTAGTGTAATTTCAGTGCTTTTCTTATTTTATTTTGGTGCTAAATCATCTAGCACTAAAATACAATAAGTAAAGCATTAAAAATAAAAATTAAAAAATTGCATCAAAATACAATAAGAAAAGCACTAAAATTACACTAAACAAGCCCGTTCTCATGTTCTCACATGAAGCACTGTTCTCATTTGAACCAAATCCTATATATATATATATATATATATAATGTCAAAATCATAATCTTATTCTTGTTTATAGATGAAATTCAAAGGCGTATCTAAAAAAAAGGCTCCCGGCCATACCCATGATTTGAAAATCATATACTATATAAAAATTGATTGCAATTGATGGATGCATAATCGGTTCCATAACTATGGTTTATATATATATATATATATATATATATATATATATATATATAATCATGGTCTATATTAAATTGATTTATTATAAGCACTAATAGTTAACTAATATATAATCAACGTTTGTAGAATTATAAAAATAGTAATGGATTGATTTGCGTGTAATTCGGAATTGAGTTTGTATATGTTATAAATATTTTCATTATATTACATGACATAATCTATATATAATTATTAATTATTAATTTAGATATTATTATATTATACCACAATTAAAATTAACCTTTTATAATATACCAATATTAAAATTATGGCACAAAAATTTCATGATTGGTCAATTAAAAGTTGAGTGATAGATTAATGTAATTATAAAATGATTTTGACATAATCATATATAGGTTGCTTATTTATAATAGATATTATACGAAATTATATATTGATGATTAATAGAATTACATCCAATTTTAGATATATTACATAATTATTTATTTTTCTATGGATGTAGGGAAATAATTAATTGATTTCATATTATTTATGGAAATTATGTTGGATATTATTAAAAATTGATTTATTACCAATTTATTCCAATTTTATATTAAGTATTTCTATGTTTAGAAATATATTTTGAGCGGGAAAACTTATAATTTCTATTTACGATGACTATCTTACTTTTAGATATAATATAGATGTAAAAACTAGAAGAGGAGAAGAAAAGTGGTGCAAAGGAGATTAGGAACAAAAAGGGTGATCAAAGACAACCGTAATATTCTTCAACTATTCAAGCATGGTAAGACCTCCTATTTATCTAATTACTTTCAACTTCCCACAATGAGTTTTGTAGTGTAAATGACATAAATGATTATTTTAAAAAGTTTTATGCAAAAACTTTAGATTAATTGCCTTAAAAATCATTAGCTTTGGACATAGTTGAAAATTTAATGCGAAGTTTAAAAGTAAGTAATTATAATACCAATTTAATGCCAATTTTTAACTTGAGTGTCATTCAACATCTCCAAATTTTGGCAAAACAACTTAATCTCCAATTCATCCACCAACTTGCTCGTCTCTTCAAATTCATAATGATTCGACCATTAATTTTTGAAAAAAGATGTTTGTACGACTGAATTTAACAATCCCTAATTTTTTCACATTGATTTCACTACAAGAATTTCGATGATAGACAACGACTGTTCCGCGTTGTTAATAGAGAAAATGGTTGATGTTAATAGAGGCGTTGTCTATAAGATGCGCTGAAAAACAACACGTAATAACCGTTGTGTATTAGCTTATAGACAACAACTCGGTCAAACCATTGTTAAACTATACTGCACTTATGCTGATAGACAACGGAGAATATAGCTGTTGTCTTTACTCTTATAGACAACGGTTTCTAACTATAACCATTGTTAACTAACAACGGTTATGTATATAACCGTTGTCTATTAGTTTATAGACAATGGTGCACAGAAAATAACGGTTTTCTAGCCGCTGTCTTTCACTTGATAGAAAATAGTTTGGTTTCAACGATTGTCATTTATTTAAAAATTGCGATTTTCTTTGCGAAATTACAATATAATTTTTTGAAACCTACTAGTAAATATTAAAATGTAGCCTGAAATTTTCAATTATCAAATAAGTAGATATCAAGCATCAATATAAATAAAACTTCATTTTACAAGCTACTTTACATCAAAATACAATCCAAAAGTTATAATTCCATGTGATTGCATGCTTTGATCCATAAAATTGTCATCAAAATATGAGCCCCGAATGTCGTTAACAAATATCAATCATTTCAACATGCCCACTTCATCAAACTATCTGTAAAAAAAAATATAAGTCCCAACCACTTTCTGCTAACTAAAACAATATTCAAATGAGATAAATTTGACGTCATTTTTCAAAAATTGATGATCGAGTCATGATGGGCTGAGAGAGATGAGTAAATTCTACGTTGGATTGGAGGTCAATTTATTTTATAAAAAATTGGGGATGTTGAATAACGCACAAATTCAAAATTGGTGTTTTTTTTACTCACACACCCGATCTGTGGTATTGAGAAAATTCGAATCCGTGACCTTAGATTTCCAAGCCATCTCACTCCACCATTAGGTCATCCCCATCGGGACAAATTAAATTGGTATTTTAATTGCTTACTTTTAAAATTCATGTTAAATTTACAACTATACTCAAAGTTCATGATTTTTAAAGCAATTAATCCAAAACTTTAAGTATAAGATTAATAGATTTTAATTATTGGTAGCCAATAAATTTTCAGGATAATGCCCAAAATGATTCTCTCAATATTTTTGAATAGTTAGGAATGTTAACAAAAAAAAACATAAGAGTCTAAAATCGTCAATTTAATTCGAATAGAAACGTGTTTTTATATATTGTCATCACGGTTAATTGGACATATGAACTTATATTCATATACTAATCCCGTCTAAACTTTAACTAAATTATTATAGCGTGATATTCAGATTTATTTTCATTTAAATATGTGCAAATTAATCGCATATCTGTTGGAAAGCATGTCACTACGAGCAGAATTGTAAGAAGTATTACACTTATGACCTCACTGGAAAAAAATAGTAGAAGCAAAAGCTTCATGTATATATAATCGCATGGATACTAATAGTGAAAAAATAGCACAAAATGGATTTTCGTTAGTAACTAATAATAGAGAAAACGATACAAGGAATAGAAATCAATAAACAAAGAATTACAAAATGTTGAAAACATTAAATCCACACAAACTCAACTCATGGCACAAATGTGAAAACACGGTACGTCCAGTTCTTTTTAGTAGTATTTTTGAACCGGTGGAGGTGGGGATTTGTAGGTATACTCGGGGTGTTCTACCTCCTTTGGAGGTGGTGGTGATGTGTAATGGTATGGTGGCGGAGGAGGAGAGCTATAGTCATATTTCTTTGCAGGTGGAGGTGGTGATTTGTAAGTATATTCCGGGTGCTCTACTTTCTTTGGAGGTGGGGGTGACTTGTAGTGGTATGGTGGGGGTGGAGGGGAGCTGTAATCGTATTTCTTTGCAGGTGGAGGTGGTGATTTGTAAGTATATTCGGGGTGCTCTACTTCCTTTGGAGGTGGGGGTGACTTGTAATGGTATGGCGGCGGAGGAGGGGAGCTGTAGTCGTATTTCTTTGCAGGTGGAGGTGGTGATTTGTAGATATATTCAGGGTGCTCTACTTTCTTTGGAGGTGGGGGTGACTTGTAATTGTATGGTGGCGGAGGAGGAGAGCTATACTCATATTTCTTTACAGGTGGAGGTGGTGATTTGTAAGTATATTCGGGGTGCTCTACTTCCTTTGGAGGTGGGGGTGACTTGTAGCTGTATGGTGGCGGAGGAGGAGAGCTATAGTCGTATTTCTTTGAAGGTGGGGGTGACTTGTCCTGGTAGGGTGGCGGAGGAGGGGAGCTGTAGTCATATTTCTTTGCCGGTGGAGGTGGTGATTTGTAAGTATATTCAGGATGCTCTACTTCCTTTGGAGGTGGGGGTGACTTGTAGCTGTATGGTGGTGGAGGGGGAGAGCTATAGTCGTATTTCTTTGCTGGTGGAGGTGGTGATTTGTAAGTATATTCGCGGTGCTCTACTTCCTTTGGAGGTGGGGGTGACTTGTACTGGTATGGTGGCGGAGGAGGGGAGCTGTAGTCATATTTCTTTGCCGGTGGAGGTGGTGATTTGTAAGTATATTCAGGGTGCTCTACTTCCTTTGGAGGTGGGGGTGACTTGTAGCTGTATGGTGGTGGAGGGGGAGAGCTATAGTCGTATTTCTTTGCTGGTGGAGGTGGTGATTTGTAAGTATATTCGGGGTGCTCTACTTTCTTTGGAGGTGGCGGTGACTTGTAGCGGTATGGTGGCGGAGGAGGAGAGCTATAGTAGTACTTCTTTGCCGGTGGAGGTGGAGATTTGTAGGTATATTCCGGGTGTTCTACCTCCTTTGGAGGTGGTGGTGATTTGTAGCTGTATGATGGCGGAGGAGGAGAGCTATAGTCGTATTTCTTTACAGGTGGAGGTGGTGATTTGTAGGTATATTCAGGGTGCTTTACCTCCTTTGGAGGTGGTGGTGACTTGTAAACGTATGGTGGTGGCGGAGGAGAGCTATAGTAGTATTTCTTTACCGGTGGAGGCGGTGATTTGTAAGTATATTCAGGCTGCTCTACCTCCTTCGGAGGTGGTGGTGACTTGTAATGGTATGGTGGCGGCGGAGGAGAGCTATACTCGTATTTCTTTGCCGGTGGAGGTGGAGATTTATAAGTATATTCTGTGTGCTCTACATATTCTTTTGGTGGCGGAGGCGATGAGTAAATATAAGGTGTATCTGCAGATACTTGAGAGATAGTGATGTAAAATGCCAAGAAAACTAATAAGGACAGGTGCCCTGATCTTTCCATCTTTAGGAGCTCTTTTTTTTTGGTTTTTTGATTGTTGAAGAAATGTAAAGCTAGATATATAGAGTGATCAATCTTCGAAGCAAACAGATTGTTTTAATTAACTTCCACATTATTGAACTGGATTGTAGTGGGTCACTACTAACACATATTTTAATATTTTAAGCCATGAACTGGTCAATAATTTTATTGATAATATTGCATTTTTTGCACTACGTATATAGTATATTTATAATTCGTTTGCTATCAAGAGAAAACTCAAAAAAAAAAAAAACATTAGCCGAATGATCGATATTTATATATATTGTTGCCTTCCATTACTTAATAGTAAAATAATAATAATAATATGAAAGAAAAGCTTATGCCATTTTAATGCTTTCCTGCACGTATATAAATACAGATGTGCTATCCACTTATTGCACGTTAGTTTTCATTCGAAAATAATAAATTTCTTGTTGTATTAAAAATATCTTATATTATAAGTAATTATTTAAAAGCTTAATAAATTAAAATACTTTTTTTAAATGCAGGTACATCATACAAATTATGAACGTTATATAAAGAACAACGACTAACAAATTAATATTATAATCAAGTGAATATAACAAAAGCCAAATATGAAACGAATATTATTTATGCCCATTATCTATAATAATAGTACGTCTGTAAATATACTTATATACTAGGTAAATATGCCACTTCGAATGAGCAATTAATGAATACAATATATTAATAACTAGATATATAGATAACTGCATTTGAAATCCTCTATTGCACATTTTGTGTTGTATTTGATATTGCACATTTAATTTTTTTAATTTTTTGTCAATTTTTTTCTTGAATTTCAATTTCTTATGCTTTAGTTTAATTTTATACTTATCATTTAGAGTTCATCATACCCAATTAGGGTTATATATATATTTTTAGTCTTTAATTTTTCAAATAATCAATTAATAACTCAAAATTCTAAATTAAATAATAAAAAAAATTACAATGTATCGTAATTGGATTTGATGAATTCTAAATAATACGTGTAAAATTAAACTAAAGCATAAGAAATTGAAATCAAGGAAAAAAATTGAAAATAAAAAATAAAAAAATCGAGTGTGCAATATGGAATGCAACACCTAATGTGTAATAGAAGATTTCAACTGAGATAATTATGGGTGCAATGGGCATCATTAGTCGGTCGGACATTTTTTTTTTAATTCTGAATTTTTGAGGTTAAATTTTGACTTCCTTTGATTAATGCAAAGACCTCCATTTGTTTAGCTAACTACTTAGTCACCATTCCAGATTTCAAGTTTAGTTTCATTGTGAATTTTTTAATATAAATAAGATGTGATAATATATTATATTACATATATATAATTATGTCTTGAACTTTCATCTATTTTGCAAAAATATCCTAAAATTTTTACTTTTTAATTGTAAAAATGTCATATATGTGATCAAAATTTCAATGTCCAATTGTTGATAAGGCACATCAAAGTCTAATGTCCAAACTGACGTGAAAAGTAATATTTAATCTCAACGTGGAATATATTTAAACATTGGACTAGGACATAATATTTCAGCAATCTTATGTTGCAGTCCAAATTTTATGTATTTTCAATATACATAGTTTACGAAGTGTATTAATTGTTTTTGGTAAAAAAAAATGTATTGATTTTTGTAATGATTGATTTAATATTTTGAACTATATAATTGATTGATTTTTTTCATATCTATACATATATGGTGGGATGCATTTCAAATTTGTAGCTAGTTGGAATGATGAGACTCATGAGAGGAATCTTTTTAAGTACGTGCTTAGCATATATGTTAGGAGAATTGGAAAATGGAAATAGTGGCTTGAAAATAAAACCAATTTCACCTAAATATTTCGAAAAGTTAATTAGGATTGTGCCCAAACATAAAACTCACGTTAAGAGTCTAAAATCGTCAATTTAATTCCAATAGAAACATGTTTTTATATATTGTTATCACGGTTAGTAGAACATATGAACTTAAATTAATGTAATGATCCCATCTCAACTTTGACTTAATTATGGCGTGATATTTGGATTTATTTTTACTTAAATATATATGTGCAACTTAATCGCATGTATATTGCAAAGTCATGTCACCTCGAGCATGGTTTGTATGAAATATTACGGTTATGACCTCATGGCAAAAAAAAAAAAGTAGAAACAAAAGCTTCATGTATAATTGCATGGATACCAATAATGAAAAAATATCACAAATTGGATTTTCGTTAGTAACTAATAATGGAGAAAACGATACAATGAATAGAAATAATCAATAAACAAACAATTACACAATGCTGAAAAACACCAAATCCTCGCGAACTCAAACTCGTGGCACAAATGTGAAAACAATGTCCAACTGTTTTTAGTATTCATTGGGAGGAGGAGGTGAGCTGTAGAAGTGAGATGGCGGTGGAGATGGTTAAGGAGGTGGAGGAGATGTAAAGTAATGGCAGTGGAGGAGACGAGGAAGGTGGACGTGGTGATTAGTAAACATATGGTGGTGGAGGTGGCGACTTGTATGTATACTCGGGATGTTCCACGTACTTGGGTGGTGGGGGCGAGTTGTAGTAGTACTTCTGCGGCGGAGGGGGGGATTTATAGGTGTATTTTGGATGCTCAACAAGTTTTGGAAGTTGTGGTAATTTGTTGTAGGTATATTCCGGGTGCTCTACTTCCTTTGGAGGTGGTGGTGACTTGTAGCTGTATGGTGGCGGAGGAGGAGAGCTATACTCGTATTTCTTTGCGGGTGGAGGTGGTGATTTATAAGTATATTCAGGCTGCTCTACTTCCTTTGGAGGTAGGGGTGACTTGTAGCTGTATGGTGGCGGAGGAGGAGAGCTATACACGTATTTCTTTGCAGGTGGAGGTGGTGATTTATAAGTATATTCAGGCTGCTCTACTTCCTTTGGAGGTAGGGGTGACTTGTAGCTGTATGGTGGCGGAGGAGGAGAGCTATACACGTATTTCTTTGCAGGTGGAGGTGGTGATTTATATGTATATTCAGGCTGCTCTACTTCCTTCGGAGGTGGGGGAGACTTGTAGCTGTAAGGTGGCGGAGGAGGAGAGCTATACTCGTATTTCTTTGCAGGTGGAGGTGGTGATTTATAAGTATATTCGGGCTGCTCTACTTCCTTCGGAGGTGGGGGTGATTTGTAGCTGTATGGTGGCGGAGGAGGAGAGCTATACTCGTATTTTTTTGCAGGTGGAGGTGGTGATTTGTAAGTATATTCGGCTTGCTCTACTTCCTTCGGAGGTGGGGGTGACTTGTAGTTGTATGGTGGCGGAGGAGGAGAGCTATACTCGTATTTCTTTGCAGGTGGAGGCGGTGATTTATATGTATATTCGGGCTGCTCTACTTCCTTCGGAGGTGCGGGTGACTTGTAGTTGTATGGTGGCGGAGGTGGAGAGCTATACTCGTATTTCTTTGCAGGTGGAGGTGGTGATTTATAAGTATATTCGGGTTGCTCTACTTCCTTCGGAGGTGGGGGAGACTTGTAGCTGTATGGTGGCGGAGGAGGAGAGCTATACTCGTATTTCTTTGCAGGTGGAGGTGGTGATTTATAAGTATATTCGGGCTGCTCTACTTCCTTCGGAGGTGGGGGTGACTTGTAGGTGTATGGTGGCGGAGGAGGAGAGCTATACTCGTATTTCTTTGCAGGTGGAGGTGGTGATTTGTAAGTATATTCGGGTTGCTCTACTTCCTTCGGAGGTGGGGCTGACTTGTAGTTGTATGGTGGCGGAGGAGGAGAGCTATACTCGTATTTCTTTGCAGGTGGAGGTGGTGATTTATAAGTATATTCGGGCTGCTCTACTTCCTTCGGAGGTGGGGGAGACTTGTGGCTGTATGGTGGCGGAGGAGGAGAGCTATACTCATATTTCTTTGCAGGTGAAGGTGGTGATTTGTAAGTATATTCGGGTTGCTCTACTTCCTTTGGGGGTGGGGGTGACTTGTAGTTGTATGGTGGCGGAGGAGGAGAGCTATACTCGTATTTCTTTGCAGGTGGAGGTGGTGATTTGTAAGATTGTTCTGGGTGCTCTACTTCCTTCGGAGGTGGGGGTGACTTGTAGTTGTATGGTGGCGGAGGAGGAGAGCTATACTCGTATTTTTTTACAGGTGGAGGTGGTGATTTGTATGTATATTCGGGCTGCTCTACTTCCTTCGGAGGTGGGGGTGACTTGTAGCCGTATGTTGGCGGAGGAGGAGAGTTGTAGTCGTATTTCTTTGCTGGTGGAGGTGGGGATTTATAAGTATATTCGGGATGTTGATCTACCTTCTTTGGAGGTGGTGGTGATGTATAGTGGTATGATGGTGGTGGGGGAGAGCTATAGTCGTATTTCTTTGCTGGTGGAGGTGGAGATTTATAAGTATATTCTGGGTACTCGACATACTCTTTAGGTGGCGGAGGCGATGAGTAAATATAAGGTTTAACGGCAGTTACTTGAGAGATAGTGATGGAAAATGCCAAGCAAACTAATAAGGATAGGTACCCTTGTTTTTCCATCTTTAGAGACTCTTTTTGTGTTTTGATGGTTGAAAGAAATGTAAAGATTCATATATATAGTGATCGATCTTCGAAGCAAACATATTGTTTAATTTTAATCAACTTTAAAATTATTGAACGGGAGTATAGTGGGAGACTACTTACACATTTCAATATTTTAAGCCTTGAATTGGTCAATAATTAAATTGATAAAATTGCATATATCTCACTACGTGTATTACAGTGCTTTTGCTATCAAGAGAAAACATAAAAAAAATATATATATATTAAAAGAAAAGAACAAATATTTTGATTGAGAAAAGATATACAAATGTGTTATCCACTAATTGCACGTTAGTTTTTATTCGAACAATTTTTTAAAGAGAAAAGAATATATATCTTGTTGTCTTTAAAATATCTTATAATATATGTCATTATTTTAAAAGGATTAAGAAATAAAATTCTTTTTTTTTTCTAAATGTAGGTGCATCATAAAAATTATGAACATTAAACAAAGAACTATGATTATCAAATTAATGGTATAGACTATAGTGGAAGTGAATATAACGAAAGTCAAATATCAAATGAATATTATTGATGCCCATAAACAATAACCCTAGTCCGTAAATATATTGCGTAAATTTAACCTTCGTAGATAATTGTGGGAGTAATTAATCGATATCATTAGTCGGTCGTCGAACATATTTTTTATTTTTAATAGCGGAGATCACGTGCGTTGCACGTAATTTGTATGATATTTTACTCAAATATGTAAAATATTAATAAATATCTAATGAATAATTAGAGCAATAATATATTAATGACATTAAAATAAATTCTTTTATCTAAAAAAAGTAATCTATCATTATGTTAAATTCTACGTTGAATATTATATGTATATATTCTAAAGTACAAATTAAGCATATATGTGAAATATAATAAAACTGTGCATAACAAAAGAATAATATTTAAATTGATCTAAATTTTTAAAATATATAATATATATTGGGCGGGTGTACATTTTCATATATGTAAATACAATAACTAAACTTTTTATTTACGATCAACATCCATTTGAACTTCTTCTTGAATTAATATATTTTTTATATAAAAATAGAGCATGTTGTCAATGCTTTTTCACTAATGATTTTGGGCCAACCTATACTGATCAAAGAACTTTCTATGCATTCTATTAAGAATCAAACAAAATTCATTATAGAGCAGATTCATAGTAAAAATTGAAGAAAATAGAGTAAAACTATAATATTTAAACTTAAGAGTTATGTGTGTTTCTAAATACCCCACATAATTTACTTCATATACCACTAATTAAAAATTAATTAATTACTAAATTACTCAAATATTCATTCATTTTTTAATGTAATTTCTTACAAGGCTATGTTTGAAAATTCATTTTCAAAAATACAAGACATGTTTGAAAATATATTTTTCAACATACATGATCAATAGGTTAGAAAAAAAAAATTAGTTGAACGTATTTCCGAACATATTGATCATATCTGTAATTAAGTAGTTTCCAAATCCAAAATTGAGCGACAAAACATCAATATTTATAAGTTTAAATCATATTTTTATTACAAATTCAAAATGTACATGACAATTATTAACCTATTTTAGCATTTTCACCCCGCTCTTCTCAAATCCGAAAAATAAAATTGTGACATCTCTTTTTATCTATCAAACGTGAACACTTCTCGCTCACACATGAAAACTTCTCTCTTCGATTTTGTAGCATATGTGAATTAATATTTTTTTATTGGTTAAAATTATTTTTTTAAATTAAGGATAAAATTGGATCTGAAGTTACAAACATTGACCCGTCTTACGAATTTTGACTTGTAAGATGGTCTTATACAAGTTTTTATCATTTATGAAAATTATAAAGTTTAGAGATATTATAGATACATTCTTTTTTTATAAGGTTTGTATAGATTCATATCTCATTCATATTATTAATCAATTTAAAATGCTTAATGTATCATAAACAATACAAATTTGTATATTTATGGTCTAAATTAAATTAATATCAATAAATATACTAATACTTAATTAGATATATTAATTTTTCCATCATTAATTCATTGATTGGCATATATTGGTTATCACTATTGCCATTAAAGTGTAAGAGATACTAAAAGAATATATATTCTTGATTTACCTACTATGTATATATACCATACTATTTTAAAGATACTTGTAAGCATAAATTTTCATTAGTTCATGTAAATGAAATATTAGCATCTATACGTTTACAGTTATATAAAATAAAAAATATATCTTTAGTTTATAAACACTTCATGTGTTATTTCTAATATTAATTATTGAAAATAATAAAGCTTAAAAATATATTTATTTTAAATATCTCCGAAAAACAAAATTGTGACATCTCTTTTTATCTATCAAACGTGAACACTTCTCGCTCACACGTGAAAACTTCTCTCTTCGATTTTGTAGCATACGTGAATTAATATTTTTTTATTGGTTAAAATTATTTTTTTAAATTAAGGATAAAATTGGATCTGAAGTTACAAACATTGACCCGTCTTACGAATTTTGACTTGTAAGATGGTCTTATACAAGTTTTTATCATTTATGAAAATTATAAAGTTTAGAGATATTATAGATACATTCTTTTTTTATAAGGTTTGTATAGATTCATATCTCATTCATATTATTAATCAATTTAAAATGCTTAATGTATCATAAACAATACAAATTTGTATATTTATGGTCTAAATTAAATTAATATCAATAAATATACTAATACTTAATTAGATATATTAATTTTTCCATCATTAATTCATTGATTGGCATATATTGGTTATCACTATTGCCATTAAAGTGTAAGAGATACTAAAAGAATATATATTCTTGATTTACCTACTATGTATATATACCATACTATTTTAAAGCTACTTGTAAGCATAAATTTTCATTAGTTCATGTAAATGAAATATTAGCATCTATACGTTTACAGTTATATAAAATAAAAAATATATCTTTAGTTTATAAACACTTCATGTGTTATTTCTAATATTAATTATTGAAAATAATAAAGCTTAAAAATATATTTATTTTAAATATCTAAGACTCACATTCATGTTATAAAATGTATTATATTTATTGTTATATTTTTCCCTTTTAACTAATCTGGTGATTATCCTAATAAAACTGAATCGTGAATAAATCATTTAATTGAATTGAAATTATTTGGATGAATCTATGGCATTGATGAGTTAGACTATTTCTTCCTATATTATATCTGATGCACTATTTATTATGCAATTATCTACAACTAACACAGGTCATGCAATATAGTAAATGAATCGAGTATCGTATCCACAGAGACTGAATTATTGATCACACTGAGTACTAAGCTAACAACTCTCTATTATTCATGCTATCTATTTATTTGGTGTACTATTCCTAGGCAAAGAATTAAAAAAATAAATTTCTAAACTCAATATATAATAAAATTAAACGCAAATCAAATAAGATTAAAAACGGAACTATCAATTAAATAAAATAATTAATTCTAGGGAATGCATACACATGAATCCACTATGTATTAATCTAATTCCATCAATTTTTAATTTAATCCAATTATCGGTGGAGGATCAGAAGTCTAATTACCTATCTCTGCCAGATCTCAACGTAAAGTAGATTAACAATTTATTTATTATTTTCGTCTCTAGATTAATTGTTAACTCTCAATAGATCAACGGATTTAAAACCTCCTACAGATCACAAATACGTGTATCAAATCATTCAATTTAATCCCACTAATTAATTATATCCGCCATGACTCAAATTAATTAGCTAGCATACAATAACTATGGCCTTAATCATGCAGGAGAAATCTAAACTTGAAAGTTTGAACACGATAATCGGAAGGACAATTGATGAAGAATTAAATCAATACATAATTTCATACATGCTACAAACCCTAGAATTAATTATACGAACTACTCACACATAATGAAATCTAAAAGAAAGAAAGAATAAAGAAACATAATTAAATAACAAAGGTTAGAAAAACCGTAGAGAAATTCAATGCATAAAACTTCAATTGAATTTTCATGTCTTACCGCTATGAAATCTAAAATAAAACTGAAAAATAATGAAATGAAGCTCTCTAATTTCGTTCCTAACAACCATATTTATACTAAGTGCTAAAAATTCGGCCCAAAAGGTAAGTTCACAGGCCAAAAATATACAAAATATCACTTCTCGGACAACCCTACGATCGGTAAAGAAGAATCCGGTGCCCGGCGGCTAAATCCGGCGATCGGGGGACTGCTCGGTGGAATTCACTGGACGAACTCACCTAGCTATTGTGAAGAAACCGGCGATTGGTGAGTTGGTCGCCGGTTTCTGGTGCACTCCACTGTTTTGCTCCGTTCTACCTCCTTTTTCGTCCGATTGACCCGATTCAAGTTGAAGACTGATCCTAACTCGATCCTCTATCTTTCTAGCTTATCTCCCAACTGAATTGGATCTCAAAAGTATCCCATTTTTTAACTCAAACTTCAACAAAAAGAGCAAACATATGAAATTGCACAATAAAATGTGAAACTATGATTAAACACCAACTTATGCATGCATTAACCATTAAATACCATTTGAATAACACCAAAATGCATACAAAAGTCATATTTATCAACATCAGCTCCTAATTTTCTCCATTTATCTGTATTTGCCTTTATTTATTTATTTATCGTTAGTAGATATACAACAAAATCTTGAATGCACTACCTAGCTAGTACTTAGAAGATCGTCGTTGCAGTACTCACATTATGATTAAGTTTTGAATCTTTGTGGAATACGATCTTGCTCAATATTGCAATTCAGTTATTTTGTATACTTGTAAATAACTAATGAGAAGTCGAATAATTGTAATGCAATAAATAAATATTTAGTTTAGTATAGTGCAAGAAATGGTATTTAAAAAATAAATTGTTATATTTGCCCAATTTTGGAAACTAAAGTCTAGCTACATTTTTAATTATAACATTTGTATGTGCTATTATAAAAGTAGTATTATGCTATAATATAATAGTGTAATTAAGCTAAATTTTTTCCAAGTTAAAATAGTATTGAAAAAATTAGTAGTGTTCTAAAATGAGTTGTTGTATACATGATAGCTTTTCAGCGTCACTTTGACACAATATGGGGCCCGTGGCGAAATAATGAATATGTTTAGAAGTAAAATATTTTTAAAAGAAAATTCACTAATATGTTTTAAAGAAATTCATTCATTATTTCTCATTTTATCAATAATAAAATCACTTTTAATTGTTTTAAATCATAAACTGTGACATATTACTCAACTTAAAAATTTACTTCAAAAAACAATTGTTCGGTAGGTAATATTTGCATTAGGGAAGGAAATGTTTATTTATATAATATAATATCTCAATATAAAATTTTACATTTTATTTTATGTCCTAGATTCTATTAACGTATAGTTTAATTTTAAAAATAAGTCAAATCTATTAATATCTAAGTGTTTTTCAAATATTAGATAAATTAGGGTTAAGAAATAATTTGTTAGAGATTAAGACATGATAAACTTAAAATTCAGAAACCATAGATTGATCCTTTATATATTTAAAATAATTGATTTTAAAAAATTGGTAATCAATTGTGGATTATACATATATTATTTAGCTAACTATTTTAATGAAATAATATGAGGTCTTAGGCGATTGACTCATTTGTCTCGTGGTAAAACGACATAATGTTATCTCTCTCTCTCTCTCTCTCTCTCTCTCTCTCTCTCTCTCTCTCACACACACACACACACATATATATATATATATATATATATGATTTACATATATCTTAATTAAATTAGTTGTAATAAAAGTCAAATTAATATATTCACTCATGAATAATATCTTTTTTTTCTCCAATCTATATATTTAAAATTATCCTCTATGATTTTACATTAATATTAAAAAAATTATTTAGATTGACGATTAATTGTGAAGTTTATTTTGATAAAATATGTAATTTTTTTAGAAATAACATTTTTATGGTTCGGAGGGCATGGCATAATTTTTACAACTTAACCACTTTGAAAACTTAATTTAATTAATTTATCTTTGATAAAAATAGATAAGTGGCCAAAATAACAATTCATTATGTATACTATCTTTAATACAAATATGTAGGTGATTGTAATTTTTTGCTGCTAAGTCCACAACGCTCTTTTGCAATGAAATTGTTTCAATTTATATATATTATGTAACATTTTTGTTATTTTTTTATCTATTTCACTTCACTAATATTTGAATTATTGATATCACATGATGTGAATTAGCAATTTATAAGTAAAAAAATTTAAATTTTAAGTATGTTGAATTAATTATATTTATAGGCGGCTAATTCCTAGATAATTAAATTATTATACTTGACCAATTTTAAAATTCAACATGATTTTTAAAATATTTCAGTAATATCACTTTTTGAATTGTGGAAAATTTAGCATCCCTAAATTGTTGTTAAAAAATAAATTAGAACATGCATTCATCATAGAAAAAAACAAAAAAGAAATCATTGACACGAATGCATGTGATATGCATTTTATATATATTAATTCATAAGTTATATCTTATTGGTATATATATAAAAATATTAATGAATTGTCTAGCACATGTTAATTATTTAATTGCTTTAAAATTGAGTTTTAATTTACTTGAGAATGCTTGGTAAAATTAGACAAACTTGAGGTAGTCCAACATTGCGCCTCTAGATTACAGGAGAAATTTTAGAACTTAAATTTGAGTCTTGAAATTATTTTATGATTTTGTTGAATATTCTCAAAAGTTATTTCTTATATCTTTGCATTAAAATAAAAGATTTTATTTTAGTTGATGATAAATATGAGATTAAAAAAATAAAATAAAATAAAATTGATTATGATAGTGATGAATTTTTCTTTAATCGCCATTAGCCGCACACGTAGTTGCCTATTCAGCAAAAACGTGTTCGGTATTTTTATTCCACCTAAATTGCAAGTGTACAGCGAGGTTTCTAGTATAATAGTGAACAAGGTCGAATCCACAGAGACTTAAATTTCAATTACTAGTTATTCTATTTATCATAACTCTGCTATCTAGACTACCCAAAATTCAGTAATTTCAAACACATAAAGTAAAACAATTAAATAAATTAAAATACTAAAATTCAACAGTAGATAAACTTGCAGAGAAAATTATCAGGAAGAAAAGCGCATTCTAGGATTGAGCAATCATCAATTAATACATCTTATTAACTAATCTAATATTCATGCCCATGTTGGGATTTTAATCACACTAGAGCAACCACTTTGATATTCAGAACCTCTTCTCAGAGAATTAAGAACATAGATCACACAATAAATAACAATGCCTCCATTTATTATCTAGCATGCGACTCCTAAATGATCCATGGGTTTACTGCTCTCTCCAGTAATTTCAACTCTCTCGAGTGTTGTTAATTACTAAGTTAATTATTCCGTTTTAGTGTTGAAACTCCTCTCTCGATTTATGAATCAACATAATAAATTACATCAATTAATGGCCAGTCAATTGACATAAATAAATGCAACCCAAGAATAATTAAAGTGCAATAAAAATCATAGACATAAAAATTGGAATTAATTAAAAGATTTCATAAATGAATCATGAGTCAACCCTAGAATACTAGGGTTTAATTGTTCATAATTAAATAAACAAAAGATATTATGGTCTGGATGTTCATGGCTAGACAAGAAATGAAATAAATAAAACCCGGAAGATTAAATCTGCCTCGAATCTTGACTTGCTTGAAATCCTTGGTCTTGTTCTTCGTGATGCTTTTTCTCCACAGAAAACCTCTATTTCAATCTTAGGGTATGGTAACTGGTGTCCGATTTTCGTCCAAAAGGAGTCCTTATATACTAAGTTAAGAAAAAGTCCAAAAATATAGTGGAAGATTCAGAAAAGCCCGCTGCATTCGGGATCAGAGTCGCGACCGGCTCGCTCGCGAATCGGCCCATGAATCCACATTTTACCACGTGGCATGACTCGCGACATCACAGTCATCTCCTCTTGATGACTCGCGACCCTGCAGTCGCAACCGGGTCGCGGGTGCTCGCTCGCGATTTCCTTCTCGACTTGTTTCGTCCCGTTTTCTCGACCAATTTCTTCATGTACTCTCTCGGGATTCCACATTCACTTCAAACCTTTAAAGCATCTACAATTGACGAACAAACCTGCAAAAATACGTCAAGCACGACCAACTCCCAAAAACTCGAGAAACTCGAATAAACTGAGATAAAACATGTACACTTAAGACATATAAAATACGACACAAAAGTGTAACAAAATTAGTGTAAACTCTCAGTTTATCAACTCCCCCAAACTTAGAAGTTTGTTTGTCCTCAAACAAAGAACCAAAATCCAAAACAGGAACGAGACAAATTATGCACACAATCCACAATCTAGCAATTAAGACGTCAAGAATTAAAGGAACACGAAAGCTCAAAACTCAAAAGTCTATCATATCCCACATATATGCCCTCGAAACTCAACAAATACAATTAAGCCAATGTGCTTCTTGGGTGTACGTGTACCCCTCAACTCTCACAAGTCAAATAAATCAAGGTAAGCACTCATCGAATGTCGACCATGTAAAAATATCAACCATAAGCTTGTATTCTTTCTCGACTCACCAAATGAGATCATGCCGGAATAAAAGATCAAAAAGGACTTTTAAACAGGTTGTAATATAGGTTTCGGGTCGGGGTTGGAAATATATGGGTAAAGTAACTAAAAGACTTGTAAAAAAATCACATAAATTTACAATTCTCTCAACTCATCTCCACCATTCAAGACTAAACACCCCTTTTTCTTCATTCAAACACCAACAAGTTAGAATTTTTCTAACTCAACTCCTTCTACACAACCTCATTTTTAAGGACTCTTTAAGTCCTCTCCATCATTTTCTACTTGTGTTGTTGGCACCACTTATTTATTTTATTTTTCGATTTTTTTATTTTTTTTTCGTGCCAACAACAACAACAACCACACATCTAGCCCATTTATCAATTCATTTTTTGACTCCACAATCATCCATCTTCCCTTCACTCCTATCTTCCACACATTCATCAATTCGATATGTTTAGTGTTTAAATGTGTTATTTTATTTTATTAATTTTGTTATGTTTAGTAAATTATTTTCTAGTATTTTATGTCGTTATGTGTGATTTTACGCGTTTAGTAAGACTAAATGCCTTGTTTCATGAAATTATTCCCGAAATCATTTATCCACATAAAAAAAAGAGAGAGAGAAAAATAAAAGAATATGGGCAATAAGGATCTCTACTCCTCTAGTTGATTAATTCGACTATGAGTATGGGAAACCACACAAGAACACTAGGGATTTCCTCCCTAAGGATTTTACCTTGTGAATTTTGATCCACACCTAAAAATTTGTTTAAATAAATGGGATTGCATTCCGGATTCTACTCCTCTCATGTGTGTGTTAATCCGTTCACGTGCTGCATGATGAGTATGTGAAACCACATTAGAAATCTCGGTTAAGCTCGATGTTTAGACCTAATGACCCTCGTCCTATGTTTGCAATCTCTTATGTTGTTGAAAGTTTCGTTTCTTAATAAATGTGGATGTGATTCGTGGGGAATCAATTGAATTGAATCAGGTCTTACATGTTCTTCTTAATCTTGAGAAGGCAAGCAACTCACTTGATTGGATTTTGTGCTCACCTTCTTTGATGATGAATGTTTTAGTGGGAACCACGAGATTTGTCAAATGCATGATTGCTTTGCAAACTTTTCCTTTTTGCTTCATGTTTTTAATTATTTGTTTGTTTGAGGACAAGCAAAAGGCTAAGTGTGGGGGAGTTGTTTAGTGTCTAAATGTGTTATTTTATTTTATTAATTTTGTTATGTTTAGTAAATTATTTGCTAGTATTTTATGTCGTTATGTGTGATTTTACGCGTTTATTTTCATTTATTGCTCTAATGGTGGATTATGCCAAGTTATGCAAGAACTTGAGCTTTTGATTGCAAAAATAGGGTATTTAATGGCATTTTGGTGGCAAACAGAAAAACCAAAAATTGAGCTCGAGTAGTCGAAAAGAAGGATACAAAGGACGGGGACAAGGAGGACTTGGAATTGCACTCGATTGCACTCGAAGACGGAACACCGAAGAAAAGACCGAGACCCACCACCCTGCCGCCGCGGCGCATGGAGGCTCTCGGCGGAGAGCCCCCGCGCCCGCGGCACATGCCGCCGCGGTGGCCTCTCCCTAGGCGCGCCCGCCCGGCGCCCCGCCACAGCGCATGGGGTTCTCTTTTCCCCTCTCCGGATCAGTTTTTCACCCCTATTTCAAGTGCAATCCCACTCCATTTCACTCCTATTTCATAGCTGCAATTAATTTAATCCTTGATGAAGACTTTTTTAGCCACCTAATTAGTAGGAATTATAGGATATCATTTCCCCTAAGAATTCTTTTTAGATTTTGGCTCCTTTTCCCCTAACAAATCTCCCACAAATCTCACACATTTAATGCTCCCTTACAATCAACTCATCTCATCACATTTTCTCTCTCATCTCATCTCTCTCTCTCTCTCTCAACTCTCGATTCTCTCTCGTTGGAGGATATCTCCAATAGATATTGGGAGATATCACCCGAATTCATTCATCATCTTTCATTTTCTTCCTCACCATTCTCTCACTCTCCCTCATTCATCATACACCACCATTCAAGGGAGGAGGCACTACAAGAAAATCGTTCATACACCACGGGTAATAACCGTGGTGTATGACAAAATCCAACTGTGGTCTAGGTGGGCGTCGTCTATGCACACGCTCATACACCACGGGTAATCACCGTGGTAAAATTACCACGGTTTTAAAAAAACCGTGGTTAATTTACGACGGTGGCATGCACCACGGTTATTTACCGTGGTAATTTTACCACAGTTTTTAAAAAATCGTGGTTAATTTACGAAAAACCGTGGTAAACTTACGACAGTTACAAAACAACCGTGGTAATTTTACCACAGTTTAAGTATAAGCGTGGTAATTTTACCACGAATTTTATAAAACCGTGGTAAAATTACCACGATTTTCTTAAAAAACCGTGGTAAAATTACAACAGTTTCGATAAAACCGTGGTAAATTTACCACGGTTCACCATTAAAACCGTGGTATATTTTTATTTTTTATTTTATTTTATTATTTTGTTTTTAAATCCATTGATAAAATTGTTGTCTAGCATGTATAATCCCAAACTAAAAAATATTTTATAGAAATGATAATCATCTAAAATACAAAATCTCATCTAAAATACAATATCCCTATTGCTTGTTAAAAAAACTACTAAACAAATCCAAAGTTCTATTACAAAGATCTTACTAGTTCCAATAGCTAGCTCCAATGATATATTGAAGAAATAAATGAGAGATTATTAGCTCACAATAACCTGCAACATGTCAAAAGACAAGTAATTAATTACAAGACCTTAAAATCATAAAATAATTACGGGATATATTAACCTAAAGCACTATATACAATTACATATACCAAATCAATAAAATCACAAAACAACAATGTCATGAGATAAGAAGCATGTACATAAATTAATGAATGTAGGCTTGTTGCTAGCCAGAGACAGATTAATCAGTTTTATATTCTCCAATATCCATTCATTTGGTACTCTATTACCATTGACTTATAAATCTACCTATCTTCTATTACTACAGATAGCCTATCGGTTACCCTTTTTATTAGTTACATGCCAAGTCATTACAAAGCAATTTATACATTCACATGTGATTATCACAATTCGGCTTGAGGGTTTCTAATTCGTGTCCGCACATAGATAAATTACAGATACAAACTGAATTAGAACCACAATGACTGGATTGAACCTAAAGAAACCAAACTGGCAAATGAGACAAACAAACTATCCGCACTTAAGGTGGGAGTCCTAACCACACCATTTCTTGAGAATACTATCCACATTTCTTGAGAATACTAGATGAAAAGAAGTGACAATGAGAACCCATCACTAAAATTTGACATGTACATGATCTCAAAAACTAGCAAAGTCTTTAAGGTAGCACAATAAGTAATTTTCAAATTTTATTCAATCAACAAGTTTATATTTTAACAGCAAGCAGTGAAAAAGAATTTTGAACCATATGTAATAACTGTCTGATACAGATGTAGCTTATTTCAAATTCAAAACACACTCACACATATATTATGATACATGAAAAGGTTTAAATATTTCTCAGCAATTGAACGAGATTTAGAATATATCAAGACATGGCACAAACCTGAGATATTTATCAAAAGCTGACTAAATGTGCTGGAGATATAATTTTTGACAGCATCACGGGCATGCTGAATAAACAATGTAATTATTAGTTTATCGATCATAGCACAATGTAATTAACAATGCAATGCAGATAGATAGCTGCAGGGAGAATTTGCTCTTATATAATGTACATTAGCAAAAATGTTGCTACCTCCAAAGCAAAAATAGTAACCATTGGTTATATAATAAATTACGAAAGAAAATGACAAACTTCTGTAGATGTCATCAAAAGGTATAAAACTTATTCATCCATGCTTATGGTAAATGATCAATTAAAAAAATGGACAAAAAAAAGCAGTAGATCTCATATTGTCCACCAAGGATAATTAAGTAAAAGTATTGATATAACCACCAAAAACTTTATATTATGTCTTTTATGTCTATGCCATAAGATGGCAATGACCATATCAAAAGCAAACCAGTAACCAGTAATCAGCCTATATTCATTCCACCTATTGTCTTAGCCTCCGGGAGGTAGGTGGCCAACTGATTCAGATATTGCATAAGCAGTTACAGATTCCAACAAATGATTATCACAGGAAGCTTAGTGCTGTAACAAACACATGATGGTTACTTCCTTTAAACATTACAGGTCTATATCTTCACCAAGTCACCATAAATGACACTTCATACTCAAGCATATTTGAAATATGTTCAGCTTCTTAGAATATATCATGATCTCGTATGGCTTCATAGTCGTGAAAGAATTCTTAAAGCCACACCCAGGGTACCATTAGTGCTACAATTCTACCACCCAGAGTAATGCTATTAAGAACCAGATAAATCATGCTGCAAATTCAAGCAAAAACAAAGAATGAAAGGTTGACGTCCACAATCAATAATCATATATTGTGGATTATGTTACTTACGAAGTATTTCCAGAAGATCTACAGAACGAACTTGCTTCATGATTTGTTGATGAATAGCTTTAAAGTGCCTGATGTTTGAACATAAAGTAGCAAATATGAGATCTTTAACACAATTTTATAACACAAAAAATGTATCATAACAAAATAGTTACAAACGCAGCCATACTTCTTAACAAGGTCTTGTCCGAGATTAGATAGTTGTGGTTCTGAATGCAAGAATATAACTTTATAAGCCCGAACAGCTTCCGCAAATTCATGAATCGAGGCCTGAAAATAAGCAATACTTTGTAATCTAAATGGTGATACTTAAAGTCTAGCATATCTAAGAATGAAAATTAATGATGATACGTGAAGCCTAACATACTAAGAACAACACTTTATTATGATAATTGAAGCCTAACATGTCTAAAAACGACACTTTATGATGATACTTGAAGCCTAACATATCTAAGAACAGCACTTTATGAACAACTCTTCAGTATCTAAACTTCTGAGAGCAGTTGAAAAGGATTCAAGAACCTCTGCTGAAAAACAAACTTTCAAGAACAGTGCATATTCAATTTCTCTGACTGCTTTGAGTGCAGCTACAGGTGCCCATATAAGATCTATATGAATCATGCAATTGTCCACCCAACTGCCCCAGAATCATCTATGTTCAAAACTTGGGTAAACAAACTCACAGTCACTAATTCCTCTCACCTCATGTGTAGTAGTAGAAGCAGAATCTGGAGCAGATCCCTGGTTAGTAGACTCATCAACCTTAATGGGCACACTTGCTAAATCCTTATATTCCAGATCGAGGTCCACAAGAAACTGCTCCAACTTCTCAAACAATTTAACCTTCAGATTTTCAACATATTCAACAAATGGTAAAAACAATTAGCATAAGACATCGTAAGCAGCCTAGCATAGAACATTCATATACTTTTGCCACATGACCACAAACCAAATATTAATGCAGTAAATTCCCAGAAAGGCCTACTTTGTTTGCTAAGTGTATAATGCACAGCATATAGCGCGTTAGAAATCCGAATACTTTTTTATTGAGAAACAAAAGCTTTAGGTACAAACCAGAAAATCCAACTACTTAAGAAGCATGACAGCCTCAGCTCTTGCTTGTATTGACTCAGAATCTGAGAAAACTTTCCCCTGAAAAAAATAATAATTAAATTTACAGTGTAGATGATACATAGAAGGAATAAAGAATTTAAGGAGACAGAAACCCTCCAGCACAAATCTTTTCTTTATTTGAATGCCAACAACATATCTTCTCGATATGAAACCAATATTTACAGCAGATAAACATTGATAAGAAGCATGAACTCACCAGAGAAATTGTTCCCGAATTGATGTTCCACACCCTCAACTGCTGCTGTAATAGCTATCAAAAGCAAGAAGGGCAATAAAAATCCATCTAAGATTTTTATTACTAGTATATATCTTCAAACAATTTCAAAACTAACATTTTTAAATAATCAACAAAAAAGATAAGAATTATCTTTCCTTATGAGAAAGATTTTCTCCCCAATCAATGAGCAAATAAAAAACTCAAAACAAGCTCGAAATTCCTAATGAATTTATGAACTATTAGGCCAGCCCACAGTTTCGAACAGGACTAAATTCCTAGTATTTCAATCATAGAATGTATCATAAATTTATACTACAACATAATATCTAAGTAAATCCAGAATTAATGAATTCGTATAATTGAAATTGAATAAAACCAAATCAAGAAATTCACCTCGATCTCAAGATCCGCTCCCCAGAATTCCTGAAACCGAATTTGCAAGTAAAAACCAGCTGCTTCACATTCCCATTGACCTGAAAAACCTGCGGTCTGCACTCGGGCTCTCCATAAAAAAGAAACACAAATCTCGGGTCGGGCTCGGCCCGCACATTCAAATGCAGCTTGACGTCCGACCCACCAAGTAATACCCACCCATTTTGGATGACACACTTGCCCATATTCTCGAGAATGCCCTTCAAATCCAACTGCACCACCGCGCAACCGACCAGCTTCCCTCCGCTGACGAAGCCGCAGCCGGCACTGCCTCGGCCGCTCCGCCGGTGAATCTCAATCTTGAGGGATGAGAACTTGGTCGATTTCTCGGCCTGTTTCTCGAGGTCCGCCTTGTTGAGGGCGAAGCAGCCGTGGACCTTGCGTGTTGATTTCAGAGGACGAAGGTCACAAGTGGAGATCATCAAAAAATGGAGATAAGGCAGCAGGCGGGAGACGGCGGGTAGAGATGGTGAGTTTGTAGACGAGGCGGCAGCGGGTAGGGCTTCAGTGTGTTCGTTCATTTGGGGAGGAAAGGGGAGAGCAGACGGCAGCAGGGGAGAGATGGCATGAAAGAGGAGAATTTGAGATCGAGGGAAAAGAGAGAGGCGCGCAAGTTGAATTTTAGGGATTTGAGTAGTTTTCAATTGATCCCCATCGTTCCCTTTCATTTTAAATTTTTCTAAAATATTAAATAATTGTATTTAATAAGAAAATTCACATACACCACTGTTAATTAATAACGGTGGTGTATGCATGAATACAGACCACAGACTCTTTAAAACTGTGGTATTTTTTCCTGGAAAATGCGCTCATACACCACCATTTTTGGGAAAACCCTGGTTATTGGCTCCGTAACCACAGTTTTACGTCAAAACCGTGGTTAATCAAGGGTGGTGTATCAACGATTTTCTTGTAGTGAGGAGAAGGAAAGAAAGGAGGTAAGCAGGCTAGGTTGAAGAAGAAGACACAAGAAGAGGTCCGACTCTGAGCCGTCCGCGGAAGCTAGGCTCGTTAGAAGGCTTCTTTTGGTATTTTTTTCTTAAACTTGGATGATTTGTGGGGGTTTGTCCCAAACTTGTGAAAAACATTGGATATTGTAGAAGTTGTTGGTATTTTCATTTGATTATGAGATGATACACTCTTATGATATTTGTGTTGTTTTAAACATGGTTATGAGCTAATATCTCCATTAGGGGGTAGATGATCGATTTGATTTTGATTTATGCTTGTGATGGTTGGTTGTTGTTGTTGGAATTGTGCTTGTTTATATTGAGTGCTTGATCACCACTTAGCATTGCTAGGCTTTAGATGAGACCGAGAGGAGATTCTAAATCATGACCTACGTTCCTTCAACGTTAGGTGAATTGGGTTCATAAGCCTAATATATTGATCTTCCTCGTACAATATAGCAGATAGAGGTTTAACGGATAGACGGTGACAGTAATTGAAGTTAAACTAACTGACGGGTCTATCGTGTGTTTGAGATTAATATAACCAACTTGAAGCAAGTTTAATGAAGAACCAATGAGAAAATCCACACCCTAATGCTCGTATCATAAACTTTTCCTCGATCTTGATCCTCGTTGTTGTTCGCATTTTCTTAAGTTAAATTGCATGTTTTAAATTCTTTAGTTTAAATCACCATCAAATCCATGATTAGAGTGTGTAGGTTTCATTTTCGTCGTTCTAGCACGTTGCATGCATAGCCTCAAGATAATTGCCCACAAGAAGTCTTCCTTGAGAGTTCGACTCGGATTAGCTCATCGCGTCTACAATTGACCCCGTCCAATTGTGGGTTTGGTTCCAAGTAGTTTTAGCGTGTTGAGTCTAAACCGGAAAATACAAATTTGTGGACCGCAAACACGATACCAAATAGGGAGTCCAAGAAAAAAACAATAAGGCACAACGGGGTTCACAAAGGAATCATGTATATTTTCGGACCGTATATCGATAAATGGCTGCAGAAAAGATGGCCTAAAATCATTTTCTCAATTCCGGACACAACCAACATTTTGAAAGAGAAATTGTGCAAGTTCTAGAGATATAAGAACATGTCCGACCAACACATCAAAATAAAGAGATGGATCAAACACCTCATAGGCACAAAAGCTCATGGCTTAACATTGGTCATAATCATGCTCATCAAGCTGAAAAACACAAGCATGTTCAAGTCAAGACTATGGCAATTAAATCAAACGTATTCCCAATCTCTCAATCATAACTACCAAATCATGAATTATGCACATAGTTCATACAAGTTCCCAAACGACAAACAAGATCAAAAGCAAATAAGCGCAAAATTTCTTCCAAGGTAACTAAACCACTAAAACCAAACAAAAACAAAAACAACAACTAGCAAAAATGACTAACTAAGAAAGTAGGTAAATAAAAATCGGTCCAGACACCTTAAGCGCACATCTCCCCAAACTTATTCAATACTCAAAGGAAGAATAAGTTTGAAAAGAAGATGTAAAGATGGCTGAACCACTCACAACATAGTCAGGAGGATGGGGGAGGCCGGTATAGCGGGTACCCAAATGTCATGTACGGGTACAAGTGTGGGGCATCTGATGCTGGAACTAGCCACGCTGAGAATGGCTAGATGAGGTGGGCTCGTGAAGGCGAGCAGAGGTAGACGGAGCACTGGGGCCAGCACCATAATAGGGGTTAGGGAAATACGCACTCGAGTGCGGTTGGAGTCCCCTAACCATATCTCGAATGTCATGGATCTCTCTGCGCATAGAATGCACATCTGTTTGCAGAGTCTAAAATGCCGCATTCATGGCACCATAATTTGTGTTCAAGGTGCCGACCGCGGTGTGCATCGAGCCAATGGCCGTGTTCATGTTGGTCATCATGTCAGTGAGAGAATCCCACTGCTCGTCTGTGCGCTCCTCCGATGTTTAGAGTGCATGCTCTCCTTGCCGCTTGAGCGAACGACACAGCCTGCGCCCGTTGAACGCTTTCTGGAATCTGGAAACGGTCTTCGCCAGCTGCAGCAGTAATAGTGGCACGGTGGGCTAGATTATCTAGCAGCCAATTATCGGTGTTGGTGAGATCCGAAACGGTGGTGAGCAGGCGGTTGGGCAAGGGGAACATACGATCTCCCCATAAGGTCAGGAGATGAGCATCCATGCAGTTGACCAGCATCCAGGACTAGCAGAGATTCGGCAAATCGATGGCTTGAGGACCCGAGAGACTGCCATACTGATGTAGTGGGATACCCAGATGTGTAGCAATCAGCGTGAGTATGCCACCAATATTAATGATATCTGTGACTTGTGAACTTTGCCTCTTAAATTGTTGCATCTAGAAAGCGGTAAAGTTGAGGTTGGTGCCACTCAACATGGCCCACAAAAAGAGAATCTCGGGCGTCCGGATTTCCAATGTCTCGTGTGGTGCCAACACAGTAGAAGCAATGATCTTCTACATGTAACAAAATATTGGATTTGGCATCATGGACGCTTTAGCTCGTTTGTGATCGTATTGTATCGTCTCAGACTGTAGGCGTCGTTAAAAATGTGCAGCTCGAACTTCAAAACGATTGAAAATACTGCCATCAGGGACATGAAAAATGGCATTGACTTCATCAGCGGTGAGGACATGAGCCACATTCCCCAAACGGAATGTCATAGTGTGGGGGCCTCGAATCTGCATCGATTGCACCTCAAGAGTGCTGAGAAATTTATACACCAGCACCGGATAAGTAGGCCATCCCCCAGCCACATCATGGTTCCACCCTATGCAGTTAATGAGGCCCCACACATCCTCGTGGATGCCGAGAGTGGTAGTAGT
Source organism: Perilla frutescens (assembly GCA_026008535.1). Taxonomy (NCBI): domain Eukaryota; kingdom Viridiplantae; phylum Streptophyta; class Magnoliopsida; order Lamiales; family Lamiaceae; genus Perilla; species Perilla frutescens. The sequence goes on from BRKX01000018.1 coordinate 46,806,765, forward strand.
GGCAGTGCAGGGATATCGTGTGGGGAAAATCTTCATTACTGCTAAGCATCCCCAATCATCACGTTGCTCTTGCGTCTGCAACTCGATACTGTATCTATGTGGGTGGTAGAGAGGAGTTGTAGCTTCATCATCATCAGCAATCTCGGGCTCGAGCTCTTCAACCACAACATCTTTTTCAGATTCAGCCTCGTAATCGTCATCATCAGAGTCGTCAGTCTTAGAGCCCCCATAATGTTCATTTTCTTCGGATTTATTTTCTTCCTCAGATTGATCCAAATCCTCGGATTGTTTGTCATCCTCATCAGCATAGTCGTTAAACTCATCTTCGGCACTGGAAGAGGTGGGTGAAGGAGTGGAAAGAATAGGGGGCCTGCTTCTATCATCTGTGAGAGTAATGGGTCTACTTCTGCCCCCTTCTACCAATCGACTGAAAAAATTACCCATTGCTATATAGCACACCCACACAAGCAAAGTCCTACAAAAAAAATTAAAACGAATCACACCCACACTTTTTCTCCCAAACTTGCACAAAGGCAACAAAATCACCTTCACCATCCCCCATTCCCTTCCATCACACCCAACCAACGGGATGGTGCAAAAAGAAAATAACACAAGGACCAAACTACACCATTATCCAAACACATCCGCACACAATTAGCACGCCACAATGCACAAGACACAAAAGATTATCACAAAACAAGCATGTAAGCATACAATCTCCAACAATAATCCAAATGTCTCCCACATCCATAGCATAAAAAATTCAACCAAAGAAAGGAAAATTGGAGCTGCAAATCATGCAAACATGTAATGCCTATGGAATGGGGACAATTGGAACCAACAATTACAACCAAAAATATGGAGAACACATAATTCCAAAATATTCCCCTCTTTTAAACCTAGAAATTGGGTAATTCAATTTCTACCATGAATCAAGCAAAAAATTATGAAAATCAAGTCAACATGTCATGGGTAATTGAAAAACATAAGATTAGAGGGTAGAAAACATACCTTGAGTGGTGGATTTGGAGAAGAATTGAGTGTGTGTGCGTGTGTGTGTGAAGTAGAAAAGAAAGAATGAGAAAAAAATGGGAAATGAGTGATTAAAACTAGAATCCGCGTCGCCACATCAGCCTGGGATTCGCGACTCGGGTCGCCAATTGGGTCGCGAATTTTTTTTGTCCTCTGTGGAAAATTCACGACCTAGTCAGCACACTTGCCACGTGGGTAAGTTGAAAATACATGACCGGGTGGAAATTCACGACCAAGGTCGTGAATTTTCTTCTGTGGTACCCCCTCTCTGTCACGACATTGCAGTGGCTCCTTGGATTGATTCGCGACCGTGTAGTCACGATCGGGTACCTCACGACTCGAGTCGTGAATTACAGTCTGGGCATCCCGGTGATTTTTTGACCTCCTATTTTTGCTGTACTCGACCCTCAAGATCGGATGTGATCGAATGCATGATAGAAGGTCCCGAGTAAAGGTTCAACCGATCCCAATCGCAACTTTCTTTACGTATGCCCAATGCGTGAAGACACGACACTGAAGGTTACTTGGAATGCGTCTATCATCAGTCGATCTATTCCGCAGCTATTACCTGCATAACTTAGCAAAAAGACACAAAACAAAGAAAACAAAACAAAACAGCCCAAAAGACTCTAAAAAAAAGATAAAACACAAAATAAAATGTTGGGTTGCCTCCTAACAAGCACTGCATTTAACATCAACAGCCAGACGATCATGAAACTCAAGGTTGCATCAACTTGATGTGAGACACCTCGTGTCTCTGCTCCAGGCTGTAGTATTTCTTTACTCTATGACCATTGACAATGAAACGCTCACCAGTTGCAGATAGAAGCTCCACTACACCAAACATAAAACAAAACGTGGGGTTGCCTCCCAACAAGCGCTGCATTTAACGTCGACAGCCAGACGATCATGAAACTCAAGGCTCCATCAACTTGATGTGAGACACCTCGTGTCTCTACTCCGAGCCTATGACCATTGATAATGAAACGCTCATCAGTTGTAGATAGAAGCTCGACTACACCACTGGGTAGAATTTTCTTAATCACGAAGGGCCCCGACCACTTGGATCTCAATTTTCCTGGAAACAATTTCAAATTAGAGTTAAATAACAGAACATTATCACCAGGTAACAACTTCCTTTGAAAAATCATCTTGTCGTGGAAGGCTTGAGTCCGTATTTTGTAGAGTAAGGAATTCTCAAATGCTTCCGTGCGGAACTCATCCAGCTCATTCAGCTGCAGCACTCTCTTTTGGCCCGCTGTTTTGAAGTCGAAATTCAATTGCTTGACAGCCCTGTATGACTTGTGCTCTAACTCCACCGGCAGATGACAAGATTTTCCAAAAATCAATTGGTATGGAGACAGGCCCAACGGTGTCTTGTACGCGGTCCGATACGCCTATAGTGCATCATCCAATAGCAAAGCCCAATCCTTCCTATTAGTATTCACCGTCTTGTCCAAGATCTGCCAAATTTCCCGATTGGCAAGCTCGGCTTGCCTGTTTGCTTGTGGGTGGTACGGCGTTGTCACTTTGTGCTTGATTCCATACTTGGCCAACAACGTCTCCAATGGTTTGTTGTAAAAATGTGTCCCCCCATCACTTAGTAATGCTCTAGGTATTCCAAAACGGGAGAACAACTTCTTCAAAAAGCTCATAACCACCTGAGAGTCATTGGTAACTGTCGGGATGGCCTCAACCCACCACAAGACATAGTCCACGGCTAGTAAAATGTACTGGCAGCCACTAGAAGACACTGGGAATGGTCCTATGAAGTCGATGCCCCACATATCAAATAACTCAACCTCCACAATGTTAGTGAGTGGTATCTCATTCTGCTTGGAAAGCCCCCCCTCATTCTTTGGCATTTGTCACACTCCCGGGTGAGCTCGTGGCAGTCTTTGAACAGAGATGGCCAGTAGAAACTACTTTGTAGGACCTTAAAGGCACTGTAGTTGGCAAAGAAATGGCCACCACTCGGTGAGGCATGGCACTGTAGAAAGATGGTCTGCCACTCCTCTTGAGGCACACAACGGTGGATGATTGTATCAGAGCAACGCCGGAATAGGAACGGGTCATCCCACATGTAAAACTTCACATCATGGAAAAACTTCTTCTTCTGATGTGAAGTCAAGTCCGGTGGAGGTACACATGCAGCAAGAAAATTAACAAAATCAGCAAACCACGGAGACTGGGATTTCACCTAGAACAGTTGCTTATCTGGAAATTTCTCATTTATGGGGACATGAGCTTCTTTACCCTCCACTGGGTGCTCCAGTCTAGACAGGTGATCCGCAACAACATTTTCACAACCTTTTCGATCCCAGATTTCCAAATCAAATTCCTGCAGCAGTAAAATCCAACGGATCAATCGAGGCTTGCCGTCCTTTTTGTCAAATAAATACCTCAATGCGGCATGGTCAATGTAGACTATAGTCTTTGCGCCAATGAGATAGGCTCGAAACTTGTCGAAAAAATACACCACCGTCAATAATTCCTTCTCGGTTGTTGTGTAATTTACTTGTGCCGAATCCAGAGTTCTACTGATATAGTAAATTACACAGAACAACTTAGCCCGCTTTTGTCCCAAAGTAGCCCCAACAGCAACATCACTTGCATCACACATTATCTCGAACGACTGCGAACAATCAGGTATGATCAAGATAAGGGCACTCACCAAGGCTTTCTTCAAAGTCTCAAATGCCTACAAACACTCATCAGAGAAGTCAAAAGCACTTGATTTTTCCAACAAATGGCTAAGGGGTTTAGCAATTCTAGAAAAATCTCGAATAAAGAGCCGATAAAAATCAGCATGGCGAAGAAAACTTCTCACAGATTTCTCATTTGTAGGCGGGGGTAATTTCTCTATAGCAACGATCTTGGCACGATCTACCTCTAAACCTGCATAAGACACTTTATGGCCCAAAACTATACCATCTCGTACTATAAAATGGCACTTTTCCCAATTAAGAACTAGGTTGGTGTCTTCACATCTCTGCAAGACTTGGGTTAGATTGGCTAAATAGTTAAATGAATCACCATAAACAGAAAAATCATCCATAAATACTTCCATAATAATTTCAATTAATCCATGGAAGATAGCCATCATGCACCTCTGAAAAGTAGCAGATGCATTGCATAGACCAAAAGACATATATCGATAGGCAAAAATACCACAAGGACATGTAAAAGCAGTTTTTTCTTGGTCCTCAGGAGCAATCATAATTTAATTATAGCCAGAATAACCATCTAAAAAGTAATAATACTCATAACCGGCTAATCTGTCTAACATCTAATCAATAAAGGGAAGGAGAAAATGGTTTTTCCTAGCGGCTGCATTTAACATACGATAATCGATACACCCACGTCAACCAGTCACGACTCTAGTAACAATTAATTCATTCCCTTCACCTTCTATAACAGTCATGCCTCCCTTCTTAGCCACAACTTAAGTGGGATTAACCCACTCACTATCAGAGATAGCAAAAATAATTCCAGCATCTAATAATTTCAGGACCTCTTTTCTTACTACCTCTTGAATAATAGGATTCAACCTACGTTGATTTTGCATACGTGGTTTATAATCATTCTCAAGTAGAATCATATACATGCATATAGATGGGCTAATCCCTTTTAAATCAGAAATCGACCAACCTATAACACTCTGATGCTTTCTCAACACGCAAAAGACTATCCAACTGAGACTCAGAGAGGTAAGCAGAAACTATTACCAGCTTGGATTCATTTTCACCCAAGAAAGCATACTTGAGATGGGCAGGCAATGGCTTCAACTCCAGCTTTTTAGGCATCTGTGACTCGCCTTCCTTAGCTTTTTCGCTTTCATCCCTCAGTGGTAGAAACTTGGATCCTCACCTTGGAATTTCCTGCAATGAATTCATTTCAGCAATGGTATCAGTTAATTTAAAATCATCAAAATTGGATTCACTTATGGAAAAATATAAATGGAGCAAACTTTACTCCAAAGAATCCATGGGAGTCACAAAATCGGCCACATTTATGCAGGAATCCACCACTCTGAGAACTTTCCATTCTTCAACTTGTTGGGCATCCTCTTTGTCATGAAATTGCATAGCTTTGAAGAGAGAAAAAGTGACACTCTTGTCATTGACACGAAATGTCGATTCTCCCTTAGCCACATCTATCAATGCCTTACTCGTGTTGAGAAACGGGCATCTCAAGATAAGAGAAACTTCAGCATCCGCCTCCATGTCTAACACCACAAAATCAACGGGAAAAATGAACTCGTTGACTTTGACCAAGACATCTTCAACTATCCCCCGCGGATGTGTCACTGATCTGTCTGCAATCTAAAGACATATGGTGGTGGGCTTGATCTTCCCAATGTTCAGCTTTTGGAAGAATGATAATGGCATCAGGTTGATATTAACCCCCAAATCGCATAGGGCCCGCCTAGTGTGATTGCCTCATATAGTAACTGAGATAGTAAAGCTTCTAGGATCCTTGAGCTTAGATGGGAGCTTCTTCTGGATTAAAGCACTGCAATTCTAAGAAAGGTTTACTGTGGCATAATCACCTAGTCTTTTTTTCTTAGAGATGACCTCTTTAAGGAACTACGCATAACTCGGCATTTGCTGTAAGGCCTCCACCAGAGGGATGTTGATTTGCACCTCTGAAAAGTAGCAGGTGCATTGCACAGACCAAAAGACATATATCGATAGGCAAAAATACCATAAGGACAAGTAAAAGCAATCTTTTCTTGGTCCTCAGGAGCAATCATAATCTGATTAAAGCTAGAATAACTATCTAAAAATCAATAATAGTCATAACTGGCTAATCTGTCTAATATCTGATCAATAAAGAGAAGGGGAAAATGGTTTTTCCTAGTGGCTGCATTTAACATATGATAATCGATACACACACGCCAACCAGTCACGACTCTAGTAGCAATTAATTCATTCCCTTCACCTTCTACAATAGTCATGTCCCCTTCTTAGCCACAACTTGAGTGGGACTAACCCACTCACTATCAGAGATAACAAAAATAATTCCAGCATCTAATAATTTCAGGACCTCTTTTCTTACTACCTCTTGTATAATAGGATTCAACCTACGTTGATTTTGCACACGTGGTTTATAATCATTCTCAAGTAGAATCCTATGCATGCATATAGATGGGCTAATCCTTTTTAAATCAGAAATTGGCCAACCTATAGCACTTTGATGCTTTCTCAACACACACAAGAGACTATCCAACTGAGACTCAGAGAGGTAAGTAGAAACTATTACCGGCTTGGATTCATTTTCACCCAAGAAAGCATACTTGAGATGGGTGGGCAATGGCTTCAACTCCAGCTTTTTAGGTGCCTGTGACTCGCCTTTCTTAGCTTTTTCGCTTTCATCCCTCAGCGGTAGAAACTTGGATCCTCGCCTTGGAATTTCCTGCAATGAATTCAATTCAGCAATGGTATCAGTTAATTCAAAATTATCAAAATTGGATTCACTTATGGCAAAATATGAATGGAGCAAACTTTGCTCCAAAGAATCCATGGGAATCACAAAATTGGCCACATTTATGCAGGAATCCACCACTCTGAGAACTTTGCATTCTTAAACTTGCTGGGCATCCTCTTTGTCATGAAATTGCATAACTTTGAAGAGGAAAAAAGTGACACTCTCATCATTGACACGAAGTGTCAATTCTCCCTTATCCACATCTATCAATGCATTTTCCGTGTTGAGAAACGAGCGCCCCAAGATAAGAGGAACTTCAGCATCCACCTCCATGTCTAACACCACAAAATCAATGGAAAAAATAAACTCGTTGACTTTGACCAAGACATCTTCAACTATCCCCCACAGATGTGTCACTGATCTGTCTGCCCCATTGAAGACATATGGTGGTGGGTTTGATCTTCCCAATGTTCAGCTTTTGGAAGAATGATAATGGCATCAGGTTGATACTAGCCCCCAAATCGCATAGGGCCCGCCCAGTGTGATCACCTCCTATAGTAACTGAGATAGTAAAGCTTCCAGGATCCTTGAGCTTAGCTGGGAGCTTCTTCTGGATTAAAGCACTGCAATTCTTAGAAAGGTTTACTATGGCATAATCACCCAGTCTTCTTTTCTTGGAGATGACATCTTTGAGGAACTTAGCATAACTCGGCATTTGCTATAAGGCCTCCACTAGATGGATGTTGATTTGCACTTTCCAGAATATCTCCAAGAACTTGGAGAACTGCTCGTCCACTTTCTTCTTCTGCAACCTCTAAGGAAAAGGAATGGGCAGAGATACAGGAGTGGTCTGAGGTGGCACTGACGGTGATGTAGGACTATTGGCGGCTGGACTGTGGCTTTTCGAATCTTTTTCTGACTTCTCAGAATCTTCATCAGGAGTAAGTGCAAGTCTCGGATTTTTCGGCCCTTCATAAGAGGTCCCACTTCTCAGTTGTATAGCCTTGCATTGCTCCTTGGGATTGACAGTTGTATTGCTAGGAAACTGGTCTGGCTATTGCTGATTCCCGCCTAATATGGCTAACTGTCCCAACTACTTCTCAAACATCTTCATTTGAGTTCCCATGGCTCCAACGGCATTCTCTCAAGCTTCTCAACTCTAGATTGAGACTCTCCCATATACTTTTCTGTCTTACCCATGAAAGCCATCAGAAGCTCATCCATCTTTGGCTTCTTATCTTCATCAATCTCACCATTGGTCACCGAAAAACCCGGTGGTGGCTGCAACGCGACATTGGGATTCCCATAAGACAGATTGGAATGATTACCTTGGTAGAATTAATTCCCACATCGGTAATTGTTATTGTTCCCATAACCTCTCTGATTGACGTAGTTCACGTCCTCCATTGCATTCCCTACAGGAGTGTCTACCCCCGAGCGTGTCATAGCATCGAATCGGCTGTTGATGGTTGCATTCAGAGTAGAAAGCTGGGCGGCCAGCTTAGAGATAGGGTCAGTGTCATCTACTGCTGTAGCCCTCTTCATAATCTTCACCTGTCAATCATTGGTCCACTAATAACTGTTGGTGGCCATGTCATCAATGATAGACATGGCTTGATTATGTCCTTTATTTAGCAAAGACCCACCTGCAGATGCATCTAGAAGCCTCTTCACCTCCATATCGCATCCGTTGTAAAAGATGCAAACCTGGTGATCAACCCCAAATTCATGATTGGGGCACTTCCTCAGCAACTCTTGAAATCTCTCTCATGCTTCGTATAAATTCTCGTCCTCATATTGGCGAAATTGAGTGATTTCACCTTTCAGCTTCAGAGTTAGACCAAGAAGAAAAAATTTATGGAGGAACTTGTGTGCCAAGCACTCCCAACTATCCACCGTACTGAGATCCAGTGAATGGTACCAATCTTTAACAGCATCCCTCAGTGAGAAAGAGAACAGACGAAGTTGAATAATGTCGTCTGAAACCCCATTCATCTTGATGGTACTGCATATCTCCAAGAACTATTGCAGATGTGCATTCGGGTTTTTAGTCTTTAGCCCTCCATACTGATGTTGTTAAACCATGCCAACCAGTCCTGTTTTCAGTTCGAAATTGTTAGCATTCATCCTGGGACCGGAAAGATGGCCATGATTGAGCACCAGCGTAAACATCTGATTTATTGGTACTGGAACTGCCTCTCTTGCGGCCTCTTGCTCTTGCATTCTGCACTGAATCTCCTCCAACTGTCTCTGCGATTGCCGTATTTGCTCGATTATAACAGGTGCTGCTTGTTGATCTGCCATTTCTCTCTTTCTCCTTCTTGCGTTATTGTGCCGAGCGGTAGCTTCAATCTCAAGATCAAAAGTCTGCAATTGCTCTCCTTTTGATCTTGTGCTCATACATAACCTATGAAATCAAAGGAAAGAAATAATATTTAAACAGGAATAAGAAATAAAAATAAAAAATATCTAGAGTAGCAATATAAAATAAACTCGAATAATAGTAAACAAAGAAATAAGTCCTCGGCAACGGCGCTAAAAACTTGTTCGGTATTTTTATTCCACCTAAACTGCAAGTGTACAGCGAGGTTTCTAGTATAATAGTGAACAACTTCGAATCCACAGAGACTTAAATTTCAATTACTAGTTATTCTATTTATCCTAACTATGCTATCTAGACTACCCAAAATTTAGTAATTTCAAACACAAAAAGTAAAACAATTAAATAAATTAAAATACTAAAATTCAACAGCAGATAAAGTTGAAGAGAAAATTATCAGGAAGAAAAGCGTATTCTAAGATTGAACAATCATCAATTAATCCATCTTATTAACTAATCCAATATTCGTGCTTATGCTGGGATTTTAATCACACTAGAGCAACCACTTTAATATTCAGAACATCTTCTCAGAGAATTAAGAACGTAGATCACACAATAAATAACAATGTCTCCATTTATTATCTAGCATGCGACTCCTAAATGATCCATGGGTTTAATGCTCTCTCCAGTAATTTCAACTCTCTCGAGTGTTGTTAATTACTAAGTTAATTATTCTGTTCTAGTGTTAAAATTCCTCTCTCGATTTATGAATCAACACAATAAATTACATCAATTAATGGCCAATCAATTGACATAAATAAATGCAACCCAAGAATAATTAAAGTGCAATAAAAATTTTAGACATAAAAATTGAAATTAATTAAAAAAATTCATAAATGAATCATGAGTCAACCCTAGAATACTAGGGTTTAATTGTTCATAATAAAATAAATAAAAGATATTATGGTCTGGATGTTCATGGCTAGACAAGAATTGAAATAAATAAAACCCAGAATATTAAATCTGCCTCGAATCTTGACTTGCTTGAAATCCTTGGTCTTGTTCTTCGTGATGCTTTTCCTCCACAGCAAACCTCTGTTTCAATCTTAGGGTATGGTAACTGGTGTCCGATTTTCGTCCAAAATGAGTCCTTATATACCAAGTTAAGAAAAAGTCCAAAAATACAGTGGAAGATTCGGAAAAGCCCGCTGCATTCGTGATCAGAGTCGCGACCGGCTCATCCGCGAATCGGCCTGTGGCACCACGTGGCATGAAATTCACGACCCGTTCCTTATTCGCGACCCGAGTCGTGAATTTTCTCCTCTGTCGCGACATCGCAGTCGTCTCCTCTTGATGACTCGCAACCCTGCAGTCATGATCGGATCGCGGGTGCTCGCTCGTGATTTCCTTCTCGGCTTGTTTCGTCCTATTTTCTCGACCAATTTCTTCATGTACTCTCTCGGGACTCCACATTCACTCCAAACCTTTAAAGCGTCCACATTTGACAAACAAACCTGTAAAAATACGTCAAGCACGACCAACTCCCAAAAACTCAGAAAACTCAAATAAACTAAAATAAAACACACTTAAGACATACAAAATACGACACAAAAGTGTAACAAAAACAGTGTAAAATCTCAATTTATCAATCACACTTGTCATTCTCTCATTCTCTTGATAATCAAATTCCAAATTCCGTGGATATCTATGTGGTTTACCATGAAAAACAAGTATCCTGCCCAATCAATACATCATCCCCTTCGAACTGGAATTCATGCTTCAAACCAAATTCCATAACTTGAATCAATTACTCAATTCATTTCCTGCCCTTAACGCTACTGTAAATTCATCATCTCGGTAAGATTTCCATTTGAGCATTCACAATCCCAATATATTTCACTAAATTCCAACAACCAAAAATCAATTGATAATGACATTATAAAGCAAATCATATCAAATTATCCATTCTCAGAATTGTCCAACTCACGTTTTTTTTTCTGAATCATATAATCTTTATCTAATTTACTTCATTAATTTCAGATGAAACATAGGGTTTAGGAACTGAATTAAAATAGGGATTTCAGAAAAAAAATTAATAAATAGAAGAAAAGGGAGAAAGAAATCGAGGTTGGATCTTGGTGAGTCGGGGTTGTGGGGGCAGCGAGTCGAGATGGGTTGGTGCTAGTTCTACTGAATCTTGGAGCTAGGATGAGCAGAGGTCAACTTGTTTTGAGCATTATTAAGTCAGTTGTGTTGAGTCGGGATGTTCTCGATTGTGGGTCTGTGTTGTCGAGGCAGGGAAGTCGAGTTCGCATCGGGTTTGGAATCGTCGCCAGAACTGGGTCTGTCCCTATTGCCGTTGTCATCAACAATTTGTGATTGGCGTCGGTGATTGGGATGGCGACACTTGCTCGTCGGAGTTGAGTGGAAGAGAGAAGATGGAGAGAGAGAACTTGGTTTTCTGATTTTGAGAAGAAAGAAATTAGGGAAGATGAGAGATTGAGAGGAGAGTGGAATTAGGAAATTGAGTCTTGGGAATTTTGATTTCTCAATTGGTTGGGGTTGGTGTCGTGATTTTAGGAAAGAAGGGAAGGATCTTTTTGCAATTTAAATAAAATATATATTAAGGGCCTCTAATATAGAGAAATTATATATTAGCATGCCTTGATTTTGGGAAGTTATTACTTACCTCATAAATTAATTAAATACGAATTTAGCCTAAAAAGTTTGTCTAAATTGTCTATTAACCATAGAGCTTCATAAATTAATTAGTTAGGATTATAATTTCTTAATTTTTTTAGAATTATTGAAATTAGAACTAGGTTAAATAATTTATTAAGATTATTTTGATTTTAGGTGTGGCGCAATTAGGACTCTCGTCCATTTTGTGATCATCTGCTCAATTTTGCGTGGTCATTATTCTCAGGTGGGTGAAATTATTATCATTGAATAAAATTATATGATATATGATTTTTGAGATAGAAATATTTTTAATCCAACTTGTATCGTGGATGGAATATAGATAGCGTTTTATACGCACATAATAGTGTTTCATATGCACAGAAGCGTTTTGTACGCAGCAGAATATGTCATGTGCATAATTCAAGATGTATTCTAGAATCAAAAGAAGAGCACCCTAAATCCATTATTTCTGCAATTTATTTCAATTGGATAAAATAGAAATAAATGTCCATAATCCCCACCACTGAGTACGTTTTAAGAGTGCTCACCCCACATTTTTAAATATTTTCAGGTCAGTGAGCTAGGAGCAGCGCGATAGAAATGGGGGTGGACTTTCTCAAGATATTTTTGTTACTTGACCTTAACTTTTGCACTTGCTGCTTAAACTATTTTGAATTTAGTATTTTGTATTTGTTATTAATTTTGACTAACCTAAACCGGCAGTTTGCTATTATGGGTTTATTAATATTAGGAGTGTGAATTTTATATTTTTGAACTTATGAGTTACTTTTTGAAATAAACTTGGAGTTTATAAAATGCAGGTACTTTGTTCTGAGTATATATATTTTTGAAATATATATATATATATATATATTGTGTTCTATTCTTCTTAGGATTTCTAGCATGATTATTTTAGAAAAGGAAAAAAAAATTACTTGAACTATTATTATTAGAATCATTTTCTGCTTAAAGAAACAGAAAGAGTAACACTTTAAATTATAGAATATAGGGTGTCACATTTAGTGGTATTAGAGCGGGTCTACTTTCCTATAGACTCAATGTGTTTGAAAGAATTAAATTGTTTGATTTTATGGTATGCCACCCATTTTTGTCACGTGCTCCGAAGGTATTTTGTTTGATTTATTTATTTTGCAAAATTGTTTAATGTGGTGAGCATTAAGAAAAAATTGAAAAAAAAACTAAAAAAATTGAGTGTGCAATACGGAATGCAACACTTAATGCGCAATAAAAGATTTCAACTGAGATAATTATGGATGCAATGGGCATTATTAGTCGGTCGGACATATTTTTATTTTTTTAATTCTGAATTTTTGAGGTTAAATTTTGACTTCCTTTGATTAATGCAAAGACCTCCATTTGTTTAGCTAACTACTTAGTCACCATTCTAGATTTCAAGATTAGTTTCATTGTCAATAAGGGCCAAATAGACCACTAAATTTATTTGGGGGCTTAATTGGCCCACTGTAATTTTTTTTGGCTCAATTGGGTCACCGCATTTTTAAAATCGGATCAATTGAGCCACTGTGTGATGGAGCCATAACGTCCTCCGTTAAGTGGGTGTGAAACGACGTCATTTTGTTTAATTTTTTACCCGACCCACCCATAACCCCTAACCCAACCCACTCCTAATCCCTAACCCGTCCTGCTGATCTAAAATCCACAAAATCGATATTTGGGAATTTGGGGGATTTAAAATCACAAATTCCCCAGTTAGGGTTCTTTGCGAAATCCCCAAAATCGAAAATTCCACAAATCCTCTCACCATCCCAAATTACTATCGCTGTAACCAGATGTTCTACTCTCAGTCACAAAAAATATTTGGGGGATTTTCTTTTGAATTTTGAAGGAAATTTAGGGGCAAGCTGGAGGGGACCGTCTTCAGACGAGGTGTCGTCTAATGAAGCCGAATCTGACTCCGATGAGAGGAGGTCTGCCGGAACAATAGGAGGTAAGAAATCCTCATCTGAGTCATCTTCATATGCTGAACTGAGTCTTCTTCCTCTTTGAAATCTTCTTCATAATCTGTTGCTACCCCTTTCTCAAATTATAAAGAGTGATCAGGTGTGGGCGGTTTTGGAGTTGGATTTCTTTTGTTGATTTTTTGGTTGATTTGCTTGTGGGATGAGGGAGCTGGGTAAGGATGAAAGGTTAGCTTGGGATTTAGATTTTTGACAGGATTTGAGTGTTTGTGATCTGGTTTGAATCCCAGGTTGGTTAATTGTCTGGGCAGGGGAACTTTGATGAGTGGCATCTGTTGCTTGGTTAAGGGAATCATGTTTGTTAGATTTTTTGTGATTTCTGGAGGAGAAGTAGAATCTGAAGCTTGTGATTTTTTTGAATTTTTTGCAGCTAGCTGTGCAAATCTGAAGGCGGTTTTTGCTTTTTTTTAATGGATTTTTTGGAGCTGCAGTTGGAAGGGGTCGTCGGAATTTGGGGAAGTTTTCTAGCAGCAACTGTTTTCCGGCCTATAACAAAGAATTTTGAAGTTTCTGACCCAAAACATGGCTGGAAAATGGTTTTTGACACAAGAACATAAAAAGGACGAAAATAAAAATTAAAATAAAAAAAACTGGAAAAAACAAGAAATTAAAATGAAAAGGACATTAAAATGGATCTAAGGGGGGAAAATGACATGAACTTGGATGATCTTCATGGGGGATTTGGCTGTGGATCGGATTAGGGGTTAGGGGTGGGTCAGGTTATAGGTTAGGGTAAAAAAATAAACAAAATGACATCGTTTCACACCCACTTAACGGATGACGTTAGGGCTCCGTCACGCAGTGACTCAATTGACCCGATTTTAAAAATGCGGTGGCCAATTGAGCCAAAAAAAATTGTTAGGAAAAACTATCAAGGAACCTCTAGATAAGGTTTTAATGAGATGTCAAAACTATTTATGAAAAACTGACTAAAATTCAAGCTGTAGATCTGAGCTGACCAATCCAAAGCATCAAGAAGGAACTCAATTAAAGCCAAAGTCAACCAAACTGGAGTATGGTCTACTAGCTGGAAGGATACGTCATTCAGTCAGAACTCAACTGAGGAGTCAAAGAGTCGAACCAGTCGAAACAAGCTGACAGCTAAGTCAGCTGAGCTGAGGGAGAAAATAATCGACTAAGACTGAAGAAACTGATAAGAGATCAGTTTAAACTGAAAACTGGAAGTATCCAACTGATGGTCAAACTGAAGTAAACAGACAAATCAGCTAAAGGCAAGAACTGAAGTCAGCCAGCTTGTGATTAATCAAGCTGACAGGAAAGCTCAAGATAGAGCAGTCAAACTGACAAGCTAGTCAACAGCTTGTGACTAGTCAAGCTGACAAGAGAACTGGAGTAATAGCCAAACTGAGCAAACAAGCTCAGAACTGCCGACTGGAGTAATAGCCAAACTGAGCAAACAAGCTCAGAACTGCCAATTGAAGTAATAGCCAAACTGAGCAGATAAGCTCAGAACTGCCAACTGGAGTAATAGCTGAACTGAGCAAACAAGCTCAGAACTACCTACTGGAGTAATAGCCAAACTGAGCACACAAGCTCAGAACTGCCAACTGAAGTAATAGCCAAACTGAGCAGATAAGCTCAGAACTGCCAACTGGAGTAATAGCCAAACTGAGCAGATAAGTTCAGAACTGCCAACTGGAGTAATAGCTGAACTGAGCAGACAAGCTCAGAACTGCCAACTGGAACTCAAAATTGCTAAAACTGGAGTTCAGAACTGCCAGCCAGAGAGCCCTGGAGTTATTGCTCAAAACGAAGATCCTGGAATTAATGCTTCAACAGAGATCCTGGAATTAAATATCCAATAGAGATCAAAGCTCCAGCGATCATAAAGACTATCTGCCATTGATAAGACAACAGAGCTACCGATCAATGGAACTCAACGGTCATAAAATCACTCCTCTATAAAAGACGAGTGAATCAGAGTTATTAAGTGACTTTCGACTTTTAGACTTATCACAATATTCATTCTTGAAACCTTCAAGCAGAGCTTTCTCTCTCCCTCTCTTACAGCTCAAGGTCAACATTTTGTTAAACTGCGAGAGTCCAACTGAGAAGTAGAATCCACAGAGTCAAAGAATTCAGCTAGCTGTTGATAATCCAGCCAGAGCAATCTTCTTAGTTTCAGCAATACATCGATCAACTATCCAGCTCAATTGAAGGAGCACATCAGTTGATACCCCTTATTCAAGACTAACCTCTTGAAGATCGAAAGAGATCTAAAACCTCTTAAAGACATCAATAGCACCTACCTTCCTAGTGAGCAGTTAGGGACTTCAAGTGTGAGCCGTCGACCCGCTGAGGTAGCGAGCAGTTACCAGGTTCAGCCAACTGTCCTTCATTGTGTAATTTGTAAAGAAACTCAAGTTATATAGTGAAGTTGCCCTTCTGCGGAAGGAAGAGAGGACGTAGGAGTTTGAGACTTCGAACCTCTATAAATCATCTGTGTGATGTAATATTCTTGATTACTTGCACATCTTTTAAATTGTACACAAGCTCACACAATCTGCACTCAAGCTGTCATAAGTACTCAACCAAATCGTGCATAGATAAGTTTCTATAAGCGAGTCAAAGGGCCCCTATTATTCCGCAATTGAAGAAAAAGTTTTAATCAGTTTATTCACCCCCCCTCTAAACTGATATCGACTCGCCCGGGACCAACAAAATTACAGTGGGCCAATTGAGCCCCCAAAATAAGTTTAGTGGCCTATTTAGCCCTTATCCCTTTTTAATATAAATAAGATGTGATAATATATTATATTACATATATATAATTATGTCCTGAACTTTCGTCTATTTTGCAAAAAATCCTAAAATTTTCACATTTTTAATTGTAAAAATGTCATACATATGATCGAAACTTTAGTGTCGAATTGTTGATAAGGCACATCAAAGTCTAATGTCCAAATTGACGTGAAAAATAATATTTAATTTCAACGTGAAATATATTAAACATTGGACTAGGGTATAATATTTCAACAACCTTATGTTGCAGTCCAAATTTTATGTATTTTCAATATACATAGTTTTTTTTTTACACTCACACACCCGACCTGTGGTATTGAGGAGATTCGAACCCGTGACCTTTGGTCTCCAAGTAATCTCACTCCACCACTAGGCCATCCCCACCGGGATTTTTGGTAAAAAAGAGTATTGATTTTTGTAATGATTGATTTAATATTTTGAACTATATAATTGATTGATTTTTTTTATATCTATACATGTACGGTGGGATGCATTTCCAATTTATAGCTAGTTGGAATGATGAGACTCATAAGAGGAATCTTTTTAAGTACGTGCTTAGCATATATGTTAGGAGAATTGGAAAAGGGAAATAGTGGCTTAAAACCAATTTCACCTAAATATTTCGAAAAGTTAATTAGGATTGTGTCCAAAAATAAAACTCACGTTAAAAGTCTAAAATCGTATATTTAATACCAATTGAAATTTTTTTTTTTTACTCACACACCCGATCCGTGGTATTGAAGAAATAGAAACGTGTTTTCATATATTGTTATCATGGTTAATAGAACATATGATATGAACTTAAATTCGTGTAATGATCCCATCTCAACTTTGACTTAATTATGGCGTGATATTTTGATTTATTTTTACCTAAATATATATGTGCAACTTAATCGCATGTATGTTGCAAAGTCATGTCACCTCGACCATAATTTGTAAGAAATATTACACTTATGACCTCATGGCAAAAAAAAAAAAAGTAGAAACAAAAGCTTCATGTATAATCGCATGGATACCAATAATGAAAAAATATCACAAATTGGATTTTCGTTAGTAACTAATAATGGAGAAAACGATACAATGGATAGAAATAATCAATAAACAAACAATTACAAAATGTTGAAAAACTTCAAATCCTCGCGAACTCAAACTCGTGGCACAAACGTGAAAACAATGTCCAACTGTTTTCAGTACTCATTGGGAGGAGGTGAGCTGTGGTAGTGAGGTGGCGGTGGAGATGGTAAAGGAGGTGGAGGAGATGTAAAGTAATGACCGTGGAGGAGACGAGGAAGGTGGACGTGGTGATTAGTAAACATATGGTGGTGGAGGTGGCGATTTGTATGTATATTCAGGATGTTCCACGTACTTTGGTGGTGGAGGCGAGTTATAGTAGTACTTCTGCGGTGGAGGTGGGGATTTATAGGTGTATTTTGGATGCTCAACAAGTTTTGGAAGTTGTGGTAATTTGTTGTAGGTATATTCAGGGTGCTCTACTTCCTTCGGAGGTGGGGGTGACTTGTAGTTGTATGATGGCGGAGGAGGAGAGCTATACTCGTATTTCTTTGCAGGTGGAGGTGGTGATTTGTAAGCATATTCGGGTTGCTCTACTTTCTCCGGAGGTGGGGGCGACTTGTAGCTGTATGGTGGCGGAGGAGGAGAGCTATACTCATATTTCTTTGCAGGTGGAGGTGGTGATTTGTAAGTATATTCGGGTTGCTCTACTTTCTTCGGAGGTGGGGGCGACTTGTAGCTGTATGGTGGCGGAGGAGGAGAGCTATACTCATATTTCTTTGCAGGTGGAGGTAGTGATTTGTAAGTATATTCAGGCTGCTCTACTTCCTTCGGAGGTGGGGGTAACTTGTAGCTGTATGGTGGTGGAGGAGGAGAGCTATACTCATATTTCTTTGCAGGTGGAGGTGGTGATTTGTAAGTATATTCAGGCTGCTCTACTTCCTTCGGAGGTGGGGGTGACTTGTAGCTGTATGGTGGTGGAGGAGGAGAGCTATACTCGTATTTTTTTGCAGGTGGAGGTGGTGATTTGTAAGTATATTCAGGTTGCTCTACTTCCTTCGGAGGTGGGGGTGACTTGTAGCTGTATGGTGGTGGAGGAGGAGAGCTATACTCGTATTTCTTTGCAGGTGGAGGTGGTGATTTGTAAGTATATTCAGGTTGCTCTACTTCCTTCGGAGGTGGGGGTGACTTGTAGTTGTATGGTGGTGGAGGAGGAGAGCTATACTCGTATTTTTTTGCAGGTGGGGGTGGTGATTTGTAAGTATATTCGGGCTGCTCTACTTCCTTCGGAGGTGGGGGTGACTTGTAGCTGTATGGTGGTGGAGGAGGAGAGCTATACTCGTATTTCTTTGCAGGTGGAGGTGGTGATTTGTAAGTATATTCGGGCTGCTCTACTTTCTTCGGAGGTGGGGGTGACTTGTAGCTGTATGGTGGTGGAGGAGGAGAGCTATAATCGTATTTCTTTGCAGGTGGAGGTGGTGATTTGTAAGTATATTCGGGCTGCTCTACTTTCTTTGGAGGTGGGGGTGACTTGTAGCGGTATGGTGGCGGAGGAGGAAAGCTATACTCGTATTTCTTTGTAGGTGGAGGTGGTGATTTGTATGTATATTCAGGCTGCTCTACTTCCTTCGGAGGTGGGGGTGACTTGTAGTTGTATGGTGGTGGAGGAGGAGAGCTGTAGTCGTATTTCTTTGCTGGTGGAGGTGGGGATTTATAGCTATATTCGGGCTGCTCTACTTTCTTTGGAGGTGGGGGTGACTTGTAGCGGTATGGTGGAGGAGGAGGAGAGCTATACTCGTATTTCTTTGCAGGTGGAGGTGGTGATTTGTATGTATATTCGGGCTGCTCCACTTCCTTCGGAGGTGGGGGTGACTTGTAGCTGTATGGTGGCGGAGGAGGAGAGCTGTAGTCGTATTTCTTTGCTGGTGGAGGTGGGGATTTATAGGTATATTCGGGATGCTCTACCTTCTTTGGAGGTGGTGGTGATGTATAGTGGTATGATGGTGGAGAGGTAGAGCTATAGTCGTATTTCTTTGCAGGTGGAGGTGGAGATTTGTAAATATATTCTGGGTACTCGACATACTCTTTAGGTGGCGGAGGCGATGAGTAAATATAAGGTTTACCAGCAGATACTTGAGAGATAGTGATGGAGAATGCCAAGCAAACTAATAAGGACAGGTACCCTTCTTTTTCCATCTTTAGAGACTCTTTTTGTGTTTTATGTTTGAAGAAATGTAAAGGTTCATATATATAGTGATCGATATTCGAAGCAAACATGCATATTTTATTAATTTTAATTAGCTTTAAAATTATTGAACGGGAATATAGTGGGAGACTACTTACACATTTCAATATTTTAAGCCTTGAATTGGTCAATAATTAAATTGATAAAATTGCATATCTTGTACTACGTGTATTAAAATTGTTTTGTCATCAAGAGAAAACATAAAAAAATACTAAAAAAATATTTTGATAGAGAAAAGATATACATATGTGCTCTCCACTAATTGCACGTTAGTTTTCATTAGAACAATATTTTGAAAGAGAAAAGAATATATTTCTTGTTGTCTTAAAAATATCTTATAATATATGTCATTATTTTAAATGCTTAAAGAATTAAAATTCTTTTTTTCTAAATGTAGGTGCATCATTCAAATTATGAACATTAAAAGATTAACAAATTAATATTATAGTCTATAGTGGAAGTGAATATAACGAAAGTCTAATATCAAATGAATATTATTGATGCCCGTAAACTATAACCCTAGTCGGTAGATAATTGTGGGTGTAATTGATTTGTATCATTAGTCGGTGGGACATATTTTTTATTTTTTTTCTTCAAATTTTAAATTTTGTTTGGTCAAAGTTGGACCTTAATGTGTTTAGCCCCAAGTACTTAAGCCACTATACGAGATTTCAAATTGTGTTTCATTATGAGATTTTTAAATTAAATAAGATATGATAATATATTATATTATATATATATATTTATATATATAATAAAAGTCAAATATATGTTTATCTCCAGAACTTTCATCTCTTTTGAAAAAATGTTCTAAGCTTATTAAAATGCCAAAAAAATATCCAAACTTTTCACATATTTGCAATAATGTTATATGATCCAATTTTCGATGTTAAATTGTTAATAAGGTACATCGAATTCTAGTGTCCAAAATGACGTGAACATCATACATTTAATTTTAATATAGATTATGATTTTTCACGCCATTTTAAATACTGGACTCGGGTGTGATTTTTGTCTGACGCCAAATACTGAATTCGGGGAAATTTTTGCAAATATGTGAGAAGTTTGAGTATTTTTCGACATTTTTTTAAGTTCATGACATTTTTATAAAGCATGCAAAAATTCATGGCATGCGTATATATTTGGCCGATAATAAATATATTTTATATAACCGTATATTAGAATGTATATGTAATACTTTGTTTGAGTTGGCCCAGCCTGATTGCTCGGCTCGATCTGAATTGATAGCCCTAGTATTCGTTGCTAACATTTTTTTATTGTTAGGGGTGTGATGAATGTAATCAAGCCGAACAAAATATGAATCAGATCCTTTATGTCAATTCTTATTCCATTTAGTGTGCCGTAATCATTTTTTTTTAAATTTTAATATATCCTAATTAGGGAAGAATTAACCCTAAATTAAAATTAAGTGAAATCATAAAAAATTAAAAAAAATGATTTTTTTTAAAAGCAAAGGCTAGCTTAGCACACAAAATGCCACAAGAAATGTAACAAGTGATCTGGTGTGAACAAAATATTGTTCAAAATGTGAGGCATATGACAGGATCCATAGCGAGCATTCCGCGGCTTGTTGCGGTCTAAATTTTATGTATTTTCAATATAGTTTATGAAGTGAATTAATATTTTTTGGTAAAAATGATTGATTTTTGTGTGATGATTGATTTAATATTTTGAACTATATAATTAATTTTTTTTTTTTTTATGTATACATGTATGGTGGGATGCATTTCAAATTTGTAGCTAGTTGGAACATGAGACTCGTGAGAGGAATCTTTTTAAGTGCTTAGCATGTTAGGAAAATTCAAAATAGTGTTTTTAAAATAACAACAAATGTCGCCTAAATATTTAGAACAATCCAAACACACACACACACACGATAGATTCTAAAATCGTCAATTTAATTCGAATAAAAACGTGTTTTAATTTGTATATTGTCATCACGGTTAATTGGGCATATATATATTGATCTCATCTCAGCTTTCACTAAATTATGGCGTGATATTTGGACTTATTTTTATTTAAACATATGCAACTTAATCGCGTGTTGGAAAGTCATGTCACATCGATGTAATTTGCTTGTGTTTATGATATATTTTTTACTAAAAAAAAAAGGTAATGTCACCTTGAGCTGAATTGTAAGAAATATTACGATTATGACTTCACGGGAAAAAAGATAGAAGAAACAAAAGCCTCATATATAATCGCATGGATAGTAATAACAAAAAATATCACAAAATGAATTTTCGTTAGTAACTAATAATAGAGAAAACGATACAAGGAATAGAAATCAATAAACAAACAATTACAATATATTGAAAAAAATCAAATTCACGCGAACTCAACTCGCGGCATAAATGTGAAAACACAGCACGTTTAACTCTTTTTAGTATTCCATGGGAGGAGGAGGAGGTGAGTTGTAATAGTAAGGTGGCGGTGGAGATGGTGAAGGAGGTGGAGGAGATGTATAGTAATATGGCGGCGGAGGGGAAGAAGGTGGAGGTGGCGACTTGTATGTATATTCTGTGAAAAAATGAAACAGCAGCAGAAGCAAACAGAGAAGATTGCAGAAATAAACTGAGATATATTGCAATGAGAATAAATAACAAATACAAGCTAAATAAATATTGGAAGAAATCCTAAAATATCTCAACTAAACACATCGTGTGTTAAGATACTAACTAAAGATAATGGAAATAACTAATAGCTAAATAGAAGGAAAAAACATAACAGACTTTGACTAATTCAACTCTAACTTAATTGACAATAAGTTTCACTAATTTGTAACACTCCCCCTTAGTGCAAACTTGTCAGACTTGATGTCCACACCAGCAGACTTGATGTCAGCAACACCAAGATCCCTTCGAAAGCCTTCAAACTTTGCTTTGCTAAGAGCCTTTGTAAATATATCTGCAACTTGATCTTCATTTCGAATTTTCTGCAACTGAACCACTTGAGTCAAAACCTTTTCACGAACAAAATGGTAGTGCGTTTCAATGTGTTTCGTGCGAGCATGAAACACGGGATTTCCAGCAAGCTTGATTGCACTTTCATTATCACAATGAATAGTAACAACATAATTCAAATCACAGAAAATTTCTCCAATAAGCCTCCTAAGCCAAACACACTCTTGAGTAGCCATAGTAGCTGCCATATATTCAGCTTCACAACTTGAAAGAGCAATAGTGGCCTGCTTTTTACTACACCACGATATTGCAGCACTACCTGTGTCGAAACAATACCCCGTTGTTGAGCGCCTATCATTTATGTCACCAGCCCAATCGGCATCTACATAACCACTCAAAGAGAATGATGTATTATTCTTATAATACAACCCAAAATTCAGAGTACTCTTAATGTAGCGAAGAATTCTCTTTGCGGCAGTCATATGAGTCTCACACGGTTTTCCCATAAATTGAGAAATAACTCCTGCAGAAAAAGAAATATCAGGTCTTGTGATAGTTAAGTAAAATAAACTACCAACAAGTTGACGATAACGAGTTGCATCTTTCAGCAACTTTCCTCCATCAATAGCAAGCTTTAAGTTAATTTCCATAGGAGTAGCCATAAACTTTGAATCTGTCATATTGAAACGATTCAACAGACTTGCTGCATATCCACGTTGTGAGACAAAAAATCCATCTGACTTCTGAACTTCCAAACCAAGAAAAGAACTAACTTCTCCTAGATTCTTCATTTCAAACCGAAGAGACAGGGCATCCCGAAGTTGAGTAATTTCAGCATTATCATTGCCCGTAATAATCATATCATCCACATAGAGAAGAAGCATGATACAAACTGAAGATGTTTTCTTGAAAAATAAACTGAAATCTGCAGCTGAAGACTTGAAACCACAAAAATCAAGATATTGAGCAATTTTACCGTACCAAGCACGAGGTGCTTGCTTGAGGCCGTACAACGATTTCTTGAGTCGACACACATGGTTTGGGAACTCTTTGGAGACAAATCCAGGGGGTTGATCCATAAAAATATCACAATCCAAGTCTCCATAAAGAAACGCATTCTTCACATCTAATTGCCACAAATTCCAATTATTATGAGCAGCCAAAGAAATAATAGTTCGAATTGTTACCATTTTTGCAACAGGGCTGAAAGTTTCCTCATAATCTTCACCATACTGTTGAGAAAAACCACGAGCAACTAGACGAGCTTTGTAACGATCGATTGTACCATCTGCTTTCTTCTTCAACTTATACACCCATTTACAAGTGACAGGCAGAATATCCTTGGGCTTTTCAACGAGCTCCCAGGTGTAGTTCTTGTTTAGAGCAGAAATTTCCTCATTCATTGCCTTTTCCCATTCGGGGATCCCTTTGGCTTCATCATAAGATGCTGGCTCATCATCACATGAATCTCCCATCAGAAAAGCTGAAACAACAGAACAAAGATTTAAGGAAACCTCATAATCAACCAAATGAGATGGTTGCTTTCTTTTTCTGATGGGCCTTCGATTTCCAGCCTCTATGGCTTCTTCCTGCTGAATAGTGTTGCTTACCCTTTCATCATCAACAAATGGCGAAAGATCAGTCTTCACGCATTGTTGTCCACCAGTAAAGTCGGATGAAATTTCATCAAACACCACATCACGTGAGACTATAACTTTCTTTGTATCTGGATCCATACATCTCCACCCCTTCCTGTGAGTATCATATCCAACAAAAATACACCGCTTCGCCTTTGGATCAAGTTTAGTTCGATGGGATTTTGCGATATGAACATAACAAATTGAACCAAAGACTCGACAATAACTCACATTGGGTTTGTGATGGTATATTAACTCATATGGAGAAATTTCCGAACCTTGCCATGGAGGTAGCCGATTAACAACATGACATGCTGTCTGAATAGCTGCTGCCCAAAGCTCTCTTGGAAGATTTTTTGCATGTAACCAGGATAAACACATAGATGTAAGATGTGCTAACTTACGCTCAGCAACCCCGTTCTGTTGTGGAGTGTCTGGACATGTCATTTGACGCCGAATACCATGGTCTCTGCAATAATTAAGAAACTGATCTCACATGAACTCTCCTCCATTATCAGTGCGTAGACACTTTATTGACATCCCTAACTCTTTCTCCACCTGCTCCTTGAACTGAATAAATTTGGAGAAAGCCTGACTTTTGTTTTCAAGAAAGAAAACCCATGAAAAATGAGAAAAATCATCCACAATAATCATAACATAGAGAAAACCACAATAACTTGGTGTCTTTGTTGGCCCCATTAAATCTGAGTGCACCAGTTGCAAGGCAGCAGAAGCTCTATTCTTTGAATTCGGGAAAGAAAGACGATGTGATTTTCCGAATTGGCAGCCCGAACAAACCACATCTGGATGAACTTTCTCAAAGCGAGGAATGTCTTCAATTAGTCTCTTCACAGAAATTCTCTGCAGCAATTGGTAACCAACGTGGCCCAATCGAGCATGCCAAATAGTGGCACTTGCATTTTGACCTGTCTTTTCAGCATATGCATTGGTTGCAGACAAAACATATAGTGAATCTTTTCTATTTCCAGAATATAAAACATCAGCTTCAATGTGTTTTATATTAGCAAGAATCTGTACATCATGTGGACTAAAAAGCACATACCTCCCCGAATCAGTAATCTGAGAAACCGAAGCAAGATTCTTTTTCAGGCCTGGAACGTGATATACATCTTCAAGTGAGACATCCTTATCAACACAAACAGTCCCTTCTTTCACTACTGGGTGTAGTGAATTATCCGCAGTCACAATAACTTTCTTCCGAGTATGTGGACGAGCATTTGAGAGTAATGATTCATCACCAGTTGCATGGTGAGAACATCCAGAATCAACGATCCATTCCTTGTTGACATCAGTGGAAACATTGGTATATACTTCTGCCTTGCAATGTTGTGTGGCAGAATGCACCTCACAAGGTTGATGAATATCCTCAATAAACAAGCATTGTTCCCACTTAGTCTGCTCATCAAGCTCATGAATTGCATGGGCTGTCTCTCCATCTCTAGCAAGATCAACACGACAATTTCGTTGAATATGACCTGGTTTTACACACCGATCACACTTCACTTTCACACGACAAGTGCATTTCATGTGCCCTGTTTTTCCACATCTATAACATTCCTTCGAAAAATATTTGGACTGCCCGTCGCCTTTAGGTTGGTTTCTGCCATTTGAATTATTTGTGTTAATAAACTTGCCCTTTCCCTTGTCTTTCGCGTAAAGAGCATCCTCAACTGGAGATGCCGATTGTTTGTTAACACCAACCATTTGTTTCACCAATGCTTCCTGATTTGATAACAAATTTTCCAACTCAATAATAGAGGGTTGAGTTGCCCACCCTTGTATCGAAGAAATAAATGGCATAAACTCTTCACGCAATCCACGAATAAGATAACGACGCAATCGAGCATCTTTTACAGGTTCGTCCGTATCTAATTCTGAAATTTCAGAACACAAAGTTTTAACTTTCAAAAAATACTCAGAGATTGAAAGCTGACCTTGAACTATCCGAGCAAGTTCATTCTCCAAAAATTGGAGCCTCATTGTGTTCTTTTGAGTGAACAGTCTTTCAAGTGTCTCCCACACTTCTTTGGGTGTCTTGACATCACGAACATGCTCGATATAATCCATACTGATCGACGTACGCAAAGCAAATAAAGCTTTGCCACATTTGATCTTCCACTTTCTCCGTGCTTCGACATTTGCTGTTGTATCCGCTGGGAGTTCATCGTCTCCAGAGATAAGATCCCACAAATCTTGCCCTTGTAGATAAGCTTCCATACACAGCTTCCAGTAACTATAATTGTTACCAACAAGTTTATCTACTGAGGCACTACTTCCACCATTCATCTTCACAGAGAAATAAAAACGAACACCTGGTATGCAGGATAACCAGGCTTTGATACCATGTGAAAAAATGAAACCGCAGCAGAAGCAAACAGAGAAGATTGCAGAAATAAACTGAGATATATTGCAATGAGAATAAATAACAAATACAAGCTAAATAAATATTGGAAGAAATCTTAAAATATCTCAACTAAACACATCGTGTGTTAAGATACTAACTAAAGATAATGGAAATAACTAATAGCTAAATAGAAGGAAAAAACATAACAGACTTTGACTAATTCAACTCTAACTTAATTGACAATAAGTTTCACTAATTTGTAACATATTCTGGATGCTCCACGTGTTTTGGCGGTGGGGGTGAGTTGTAGTAGTATTTCAGTGGTGGAGGTGGGGATTTATAGGTGTATTTTGGATGCTCTACAATTTTTGGAATTGGAAGGTGTGGCAATTTATGGTAGTATGGTGGCGGTGATGGGGGTGAGCTGTAGTAGTATTTCTTTGTTGGTGGGGGTGGGGATCTGTAAGTGTATTTTGGGTGCTCTACATACTTTGGAGGTGGGGGTGAGTTGTAGTAGTACTTCTTTGGTGGTGGAGGTGGGGATTTGTAGGTGTATTTTGGATGTTCTACGATCTTCGGAATGGATGGTAATTTATGGTAGTGTGGTGGCGGTGGGGTAGAGCTGTAGTAGTATTTCTTCGCTGGTGGGGGTGGGGATTTGTAAGTGTATTTTGGGTGCTCTACATGCTTTGGAGGTGGAGGTGAGTTGTAGTAGTACTTCTTTGGTGGTGGAGGTGGGGATTTGTAGGTGTATTTTGGATGTTTTGCGATCTTTGGAATGGATGGCAATTTATGGTAGTGTGGTGGTGGTGGGGGAGAGCTGTAGTAGTATTTCCTTGTTGGTGGGGGTGGGGATTTGTAAGAGTATTTTGGGTGCTCTACATGCTTTGGGGATGGGGGCGAGTTGTAGTAGTACTTCTTTGGTGGTGGAGGTGGGGATTTGTAAGTATATTTAGGATGCTCTGCATGTTTTGGAGGTGGTGGTGACTTGTAGTAATACGATGGTGGAGGGGGAGAGCTATAAATGTACTTTGTTGGTGGAGGCGGTGATTTATAGGTGTATTCTGGATGTTCAACGTGCTTCGGAGGGGGTGGAGGCGAGTTGTAGTAATATTTCTTTGGTGGTGGTGGTGGGGATTTGTAAGTATATTCAGGATGCTCTACATGCTTTGGAGGTGGTGGTGACTTGTAGTAGTACGCCGGCGGAGGGGGCGAGCTATAAACGTACTTTGTTGGTGGAGGTGGTGATTTGTAGGTGTATTCTGGATGTTCGACGTTCTTCGGAGGGGGCGGAGGCGAGTTGTAGTAGTACTTCGTTGGTGGAGGCGGTGGTGATGTGTAGGTATATTGTGGGTGCTCGACATGTTTCGGAGGTGGTGGTGAGTTGTAGTAATACGATGGTGGTGGTGGTGAACTGTAGGAATCCTTCTTCAGTAGTGGAAGCGGTGATTTGTGTATGTATTCTGGAACCTCAATATCTATGGGTGGTGGGGGTGACAAGTAAACATAAGGTTTGTGGGCAGAAACTTGAGTGGCAATAATACAAAGGGCCAAAATGCAAAATAAGAAGGGCCTTTGCCCGGGTTTTCCTAGTATTTCCATATTCTTTATGGGGCTTCTACTTTGTGTTTGGTGATTGAAGAGAATTGCAAACCTATGCTATATATAGTGATCAATCTTTAAAGGAAATTTATTAAACAAATTTCAAATCATTGATGATCTGCAGCATAATGGGCGACTACTTCTACATTTAATTGTTGAATTGGTCAATAATTAAATCAGTTGTATGACACTTCTTGGACTACGTAAATATTTATACTTCTTTTCTATGAGAAGAAAAAAAAATGGAAATAAAGAATAGTTAAAGAAGACAGTGAGACTGTGAGAAGTTTCCATCCTAATGATATGTATACCTTCCCTTGACTTACATATTAAATAAATAAGTAATATTTTATTTTATTTATGAAGAAATCTAATGCTATTTATTAAGACTTTCCTGCACATAATTAAGTATAGATGTGCACTTGAGATCATGTAGTTCCAATTTGTATGTGTCGAACGTGTATCAAATCTTAAAATTATTAGTTTTTCTTTAATTTTTTTCTTCAATTTAAGTTCTTTTCGTTTAGTATAATTTTATATTATTATTTAGGGGTTATTCCACCCATCAGGGTCTATAATTATTTTTTAATATTTAGTTTTCATTTTTTTAGTTAATATGATTGATTATTCCGAACTTAGGATATATAATTTTTAAAACTTTTAATTTTTTAGCAATATCCTTGGTCTATTATTTTTAAGTTATTTGCATCTCTTTTTTTTGTTCAAATACGAAAGTTTCGGTCAGTCGAAAAAATATTTCGTGACATTTTGATTACCTACTCTGACATTTAAGTATTTATTGTGACAGTTCAAAATTAAAATATTTTATCGACCGGCCGATAGAAGTTGAAAATAAAAAAGTTTGGTCGGAAATTTGCATCCCCCACCTTAGAATTTACCCCCCTACGGTCATGTATATTATATTTGATGACTAGGCTTCATATGGAATTTTGCAAATTTGGGATGTACTTTATGTTATATAATAAATTTTATTTTTATAAAAAACATTATTAAAAATATACAATTTTAATATTAGCACACGATTGGTACGTACAACTTGGGACTAGAGGATCTCTACTTACATTTATGTTATCCACTAATTTGCGTGCATTAGCAATTTGTACGTACCTAACCTATGTATTTTTGTTCACATCTATATTATATTTAAAAATAATTATTAATATAATATGAGAATAATTAATTATGTAATTAAGTAATACAAAACTATGTAATTAATTAATTACTATGTAATTAATTAATTAATTAGAGTACGGAAATGCCTGTTTATATGAATACATATATATAGAAATATTGCATATATATATTGATAATTTTGACTGTTAAGTCACTCAATTAACACACATTTCTATAATATAAAACCTTAATTACGAGTTTGGATCTTCTCCAATCAAACTCTTTTTCTCCTTCCCCGCCATCGGTTAATTAAATTCTATGGTAGAGGAGATGCATTGCATTTCCTCCTCCTGTTGGTGACACATGTTCGGAGTCTATCATTTTTAAGTTATTTGCAGCTCTTTTTTTTTTGTTCAAAGACCGACCTATCATGACACTTCAACTAATATATCGTGACATTTCGATTACCTATTATGACAGTTAAGTACATATTGTAACAGTCCGAAATTGAAATTATTTTATCGACCGGCCGATAGAGATTGAATATAAAAATGTTTGGTTGGAAATTTACCCTCCACCTTAGAATTTACCCCCCTACTGTCATGTATATTATATTTGATGACTAGGCTTCATATGGAATTTTGCGAATTTGGAATGTACTTTATGTTATATTTTATTTAAGAATTTTTTTTTTAACGTTCAAGATTAATAGCTCATAGGAAAGGTAATGAATTATAGTTTTGAACTTTCAAAATTGATCAATACATTGTATAATTTATACTCCCTTAATTTCACAAAGATTGATATTTTAGATTTTACAACAAAAATTAAAAATTAAAAAATGTGATAAATATAATCTCTCTCTCTCTCTCTCTCTCTCTCTCTCTCTCTCTCTCTCTCTCTCTCTCTCTCTCTCTCTCTCTATTAAGTTATATTTTCGTAACATATCTTAATTTCTCTATCATTGTAATATTTATGCTTCTATATTCTCATTAATTTCCTCAACATATTTATGGATGAGATTTTATAGGAATAAAATTGGAAAGAAAGGTGTTAAAAAGTGTAAAATATCAAATAATTTGCAACAAAATGAAGACCCTAAAATATTAATCATTTTGAACCTGGGAAAAAAGTTCCTAAGAATGAAATTACATTTAATTAAAATAGATTAATTTAATTAAAATATTTAATTATGTGAGCACAAAGAATACTAATTGAATGGTAAATTAATTCCTTAATTTTTAGTTAAATTAGACTAGTTCAATTAAAAATATTACCGTACGTATAGGCAAGAAGGATTAATTTTTAATTCAAATAGTATCATTTTTGCCTAGAAAATATTTTAAATTTTTAATAAGTATCCTTTGTGCCTACGGAATCAATATTTTTAATTTTATATTCATCCAGTTTAATTAAATAAATTACATTTAATTCAATTCGTATCCTTAATTTGTTCCTACGATAATATTTTTAAAAAAATAATTCAATATAATTAAATAAGAATTCGTTTTTATGAACTACTATGGTGTGACAACTGTAAATAAGAGTTTCAACCCGTAGATTTAATTTGAATAGAAACCTTCCAGTGGGTATGACCTAGTGGTGGAATGAGGTTGCTTTGAGATCAAAGATTACGGTTCGAATCTCCTCAATACCACAGGTCGAGTGTGTGAGTTAAAAAAAATCGAATAAAAACGTGTTTTTATATATTGTCATCACGGTTAATTGGGCATATGAAATTAAATTCGTATACTATGCTCATCTCGATCAACTTTGACTTAATTATGGCGTCATATTTGAATTTATTTTTATTCAAATATATGCAACTTAATTAATCGCATGTTGGAAGGAAAGCGGCTGCAATCGTCTGCTATATTTTGTGCAACACTTGGTCCTATATAATTAAATTTATTATTTTTTCTTCGATTTTTTTATTCAATTTCAATTTACTATGATTTATTTTCATTTTATACTTATAATTTAGGGTTCATCATATCCAATTATGATAAATAATTAATTTTTCAATATTAAATTTATTTTCTAATTAATAATTAATTATCTCATTAAAAAATAATTATATAATTAATTATCTCATAAAAAAATAATTATATTCCCTATTTGGGTATGATGAACCTTAATTAATAAGTGTAAAATTAAACTCGAATGGGATCTTCTATTTTAAATTTGATGTTTCAACCCGTGTTTTAAGATCAAATTTATAAATTTTTCTTCCATTTTTTTCGTCAATTCTAATTTATTATGATAGTGGAATACGGATTGGAATATCAAATCCGTGGAATACGGATTGGATTAAAATTGATGAAAAAAATGTAAGAAAACCTCATAAATATGACCGTGGAATACGGATTGGAATATCAAATATGGAATAGAGAATCCCATCCGAGTACCAAATGTTACACAAAATTTTGCAGATAATTTCATCCGGAAAGTCATGCATGTCAGTGCGAGCAGAATTGTAAGAAATACTCCCTCCGTCCCAATTATATAGTCCCTATTACTATTTTGGAGTGTCCCAATTATATAGTCTCATTACTAAAAGTAGCATTAATTTTCATAGTAATGTACAAATACACCCTTATTAATTCTTGAAAATTAAAATACTAACCACTTAAATTTTAAAAGTCATAAATATTAAATAAGGATATCATTGAAAGTTTAGCTTTAATCCCTTGTTTTCATAAATATTTTTAATCTACGTGCGACTAGAAAATGGACTATATAAATGGGACGGAGGGAGTATTACGCTTATGACCTCACGGGAAAAAATAATAGAAACAAAAGCTTCTTATATTATCGCATGGATACTAATAATGAAAAAAAATTACAAAATGAATTTTTTGTTAGTAACTAATATAGAGAAAATGATACAGCAATAGAAATCAATAAACATTACAAATATTGAAAAACATCAAATCCACGTGAACTCAACTCGTGGCGCAAATGTGAAAACACAATCCAACATGTTTTAGTATTCCTTTGGAGGAGGAGTGGAGTTGTAATAGTAAGGTGGTGGTGGAGATGGTGAAGGAGGTGGAGGAGATGCATAGTAATATGGTGGCGGAGGAGAGGGAGAAGGTGGAGGTGGTGATTTGTAAATATATGGCGGTGGAGGTGGCGACTTATATGTATATTTTGTATGTTCCACGTGCTTTGGCGGTGGGGGCGAGTTGTAGTAATACTTCTGTGGTGGAGGTGGGGATTTGTAAGTGTATTTGGGATGTTCTAGGAGCTTAGGAATGGATGGCAATTTATGGTAGTGTGGTGGCGGTGGGGGCGAGCTGTAGTAGTATTTCTTTGCTGGTGGGGGTGGGGATTTATAAGTGTATTTTGGGTGTTCTATATGCTTTGGAGGTGGGGGTGAGTTGTAGTAGTACTTCTTTGGTGGTGGAGGCGGTGATTTGTAGGTGTATTTGGGATGTTCTACGAGCTTTGGAAGGAATGGCAATTTATGGTAGTGTGGTGGCGGTGGGGGCGAGCTGTAGTAATATTTCTTTGCTGGTGGGGGTGGGGATTTGTAATTGTATTTTGGGTGCTCCACATGCTTTGGAGGTGGCGATGAGTTATAGTAGTACTTCTTTGGTGGTGGGGGCGGGAATTTGTAGGTGTATTTTGGACGTTCTACGATCTTTGGAATTGATGGTAGTTTATTGTGGTATGCTGGCGGTGGGGGCGAGTTGTAGTAGTACTTCTTTGGTGGTGGAGGTGGGGATTTGTAAGTATATTTAGGATGCTCTACATGCTTTGGAGGTGGTGGTGACTTGTAGTAATACGATGGTGGAGGGGGGAGCTATAAATGTACTTTGTTGGTGGAGGCGGTGATTTATAGATGTGTTCTGGATGTTCAACGTGCTTCGGAGGGGGTGGAGGCGAGTTGAAGTAATATTTCTTTGGTGGTGGTGGTGGGGATTTGTAAGTATATTCAGGATGCTCTACTTGCTTTGGAGGTGGTGGTGACTTGTAGTAGTACGTTGGCGGAGGGGGAGAGCTATAAACGTACTTTGTTGGTGGAGGTGGTGATTTGTAAGTGTTTTTAGGATGTTCAACATACTTCGGTGGGGGTGGGGGTGAGTTGTAATAGTACTTCGATGGTGGAGGGGGTGGCGATGTATATGTATATTGTGGGTGCTCGACATGTTTCGGAGGTGGTGGTGAGTTGTAGTAATACGATGGTGGTGGAGGTGAACTGTAGGAATCCTTCTTTACTAGTGGAAGCGGTAATTTGTGTACGTATTCTGGAATCTCAATATCTATGGGTGGTGGGGATGACAAGTAAACATAAGGTTTGTGGGCAGAAACTTGAGTGGCAATAATACAAAGGGTCAAAATGCAAAATAAGAAGGCCTTTTGCCCGGGTTTTCCTAGTATTTCCATCTTCATGGGGTTTCTACTTTGTGTTTGGTGATTGAAGATAATTGTTAATCTATACTATATATAGTGATCAATATAATCTTTGAAGGAAATTTATTAAACAAATTTCAAATCATTGATCTGCATCACAATGGGCGACTACTTCTACATATTTAATTATTGAATTGGTCAATAATTAAATTAGTTATATGACATTTCTTGCACTACGTATATATTTATATTTCTTCTCTATTATGGGAAGAAGAAAAAAAGTTAAAGAAGACAGTGTGATTGTGAGAGGTTTCCATCCAAATGATATGTATACCTTCCCCTTGACTTACATATTAAATATAAATAAGTAATATTTTATTTGTGAAGAAATCTCATGCCATTTATTAAGATTTTCCCGCACGTAATTAATTACAGATGTGTTATCAACAATTATCTATTTTTTTAAGTACTCATTTTTTTATAAAAAAACTGAAAAATATTTAATTAATTTTACGACCCAAAAGTCATTCGTAATTGATTGTATTGTAATGTTTCTATTTCTCAACCGCATAGAAAAATCCCTTCAATCAATACATATTAAAATACAATCAATTACATACAATTTTCGATCTATGAATATATCAAATAGACGTGCAAGAAGAAAATAAATTGAACATAATTAGTGAAAGAATATTAATTTTTGATTAAAAATGAATTTTCACATTTACATCATTAATATCACTAAACATTAATTTATTCTTGAAAAAAGGTTGAAATACACCCCTAATATTTACTATCGGGATCAAATAAGTTTTTTATGTTTTTCCATGTAGAAATAAATTTTTTTGTTGGTATACGTGTACATACAAGTCTACCTTGATCAATATCACACAAAAATGACTTTCGGCAAAAAACAAATTAAAAAAATCATTTATTTAGAGCATGGAGTGAAAGTATAAAATTATTAATTTGATAATTAATTTATATCTATATGTTTTGATTACTGATAATTGTTTATCTTATCAACTTTTTTTGTTAAAATATATTATATTTTTTAAATTAAAATAATTTCTTTTTCTAAATAATGTAGTGATTATTTAAATTTGAATTAGAATTTATATTAATTTTTTTTGGTAATAAAGTAGTGAATATTTTAATTTTAATTCTATGTGTGTGGCTCACACGATTTTGTATTTATTATTTTATAAAAGTTGCATAACCATAAGTTCGTTTCTTTTTTTTAAATGTTTTTCGTTTCAATTACCTTATTTGTCATAGTATAATATATATAGACATATATATTAAACTTATAATCAAATTATATATTTTTCAAATAAAAATGGCACTAAAAGAGAGAATGGTAAATATTTAAAATTTAATTATACGGTAGAAAAGTGTGTTTAGACTTGATTAAACTTGAATATAATAAATTTTGAATGTAGTATTCAATAAATTAAACTTGAGCGCTTAATTCGATAATAAGAAAAATTATTTAGCTTTCTCAATATTTAACATTTTTAAATATAAAAGAGCCCTCAATATATTTATTTATAAAATCAACTCAAATAGATTTTTATTTTACATTCAAACTTTATTTTATGTCAATTCAGAAAGAGAAACATTTTTTAAAAAAGTGTAAACTCGTGATTTTGCAACTTTTATACAGGTCATTCAAAAGATAATTAAAAATAATACATCAAATCAAGTTCAGTCATTGACAAAAATATTTAAATTTAAATAATCACTATTTTAATTATTTTTAAAAATGTACATTTTATTTTTAAAAATATAATATTTTTACTATTATTTGTTTTAACAAAAAAGGTTAAAAAGTTAATTAATTATCAGTAATTAAAATGTATAGATATAAATTAAACATCAAATTAATAATTTTATAAATTGGTATATATGAGCTCTAATACAAATACTAACATCAAGGACTTATTTATATTTAGAAAACAAAAAGGGCTATTCGACTCTTAGAGTAAATATTAGAGGTGTATTTGAATATTTTTTTTTCTTTATTCTTTAAACTTAAAATATACAAAATAATTTCCGTACATTATACGGGAGACATACTAGTTAATTAATTAAATAGAGTATGGAAATGTCCGTTTTTTTTTATCTCACACACCCGACATGTGGTATTGAGAAAATTCGAATATGTGACTTTTGGTCTCCAAGCAACCTCACTCCACCATTAGGTCATATATAATACATTGACATTTAATTTAGATTGTCAAGTCAATCAATTAACACACATTTCTATAACAATCAATTAACACACATTTCTATAATAAACACTTAATTATGAGTTCGGATGATCTCCTACCAAACTCCTCTACATCTCTTTCAATATAATTAAATAAGAATTCATTCTTATGAACTATTATTGCATGATGACAACTATTAATAAGAGTCAAAAATCGTAGATTTAATTCGAATAGTAACGTGTTTTTACACATTGTCATCACGCGGGTTAATTCGACATATGAACTTAAATTCGTATACAATACTCATCTCAATTTTAACTTAATTATGGAGTCATATTTGGATTTACTTTCGCTAAAATATATGCAACTTAATTAATCGCATGTTGGAAAGTCATGCATGTCACTTCGAGCAGAATTGTAAGAAATATTACGCAATTGATCTCAAGGGAAAAACTATCACTAAATTGATTTTCATTAGTATTTAAAAATGGTGAAAACGATACACCGATAAAATAGAAATAAATAAACAAACAACTACAAAATGTTGAAAAATATCAAATCCACGCGAACTCAAATGTGACAACACAGTACGTCCAACTCTTTTTAGTAATCTTTGGGAGGATGAGGTGAGTTGTAATAGTAAGGTGGCGGCGGAGATGGTGAAGGAGGTGGAGTAGACGAAAACGTGGAGGTGGTGATTAGTAAACATATGGTGGTGGAGGTGGCGACTTGTATGTATACTCTGGATGCTCCACATGCTTTGGTGGTGGGGGCGAATTGTAGTAGTATTTCTGTGGTGGAGGTGGGGATTTATAGATGTATTTTGGATGTTCTGCAAGCTTTGGAAGTTGTGGCAATTTATTGTAGTGTGGTGGCGGTGGGGGCGAACTGTAGTAATACTTTGTTGGTGGAGGTGGAGATTTATATGCATATTTTGGATGATCTACATGCTTTGGAGGTGAAGGTGATTTGTAGTCGTACTTCTTTGGTGGTGGAGGCGGGGATTTGTATGTGTATTTTGGATGTTCTACAATCTTTGGAAGGGATGGTAATCTATGGTAGTGCGGTGGCGGTGGGGGCGAGTTGTAGTAATATTTCTTTGCTGGTGGGGGTGGGGATTTGTAAGTGTATTTTGGGTGTTCTGCATGCTTTGGAGGTGGGGGTGAGTTGTAGTAGTATTTCTTTGATGGTGGAGGCGGGGAGTTGTAGGTGTATTTTGGATGTTCTACGATATTTGGGAGGGATGGCAATTTATTGTGGTATGGTGGCGGTGGGGGCGAACTGTAGTAGTACTTCTTTGGTAGTGGAGGTGGGGATGTGTAAGTATATTCAGGATGCTTTACGTGTTTTGAAGGTGGTGGTGACTTGTAGTAGTACGCTGGCGGAGGGGGAGAGCTATAAACGTACTTTGTTGGTGGAGGTGGTGATTTATAGGTGTATTCTGGATGTTCAACATGCTTTGGAGGGGGTGGGGGTGAGTTGTAGTAATACTTCTTTGGTGGTGGAGGTGGTGATTTGTAAGTGTATTTATGATGCTCTACATTGTTTGGAGGTGGTGGCGACTTGTAGTAGTACGCTGGCGGAGGCGGCGAGCTATAAACGTACTTTGTTGGTGGAGGTGGTGATTTGTAGGTGTATTCTGAATGTTCAACGTGCTTCGAAGGGGGTGGGGGCGAGTTGTAGTAGTACTTCTTCAGTGGTGGAGGTGGGGATTTGTAAGTATATTCAGAATGCTCTACTTGCTTTGGAGGTGGTGGTGACTTGTAGTAGTACGCCGGCGGAGGGGGCGAGCTATAAACGTACTTCGTTGATGGAGGGGGTGGCGATGTGTAGGTATATTGTGGGTGCTCGACATGTTTCGGAGGTGGTGGTGAGTTGTAGTAATACGATGGTGGTGGTAGTGAACTGTAGGAATCCTTCTTTACTAGTGGAAGCGGTAATTTGTGTACATATTCTGGAACTTCAATATCTATAGGTGGTGGGGGTGACAAGTAAACATAAGGTTTGTGGGCAGCAACTTGAGTGGCAATAATACGAAGGGTTAAAATGCAAAATAAGAAGGGCGTTTGCCCGGGTTTTCCTAGTATTTCCATCTATAGCGTCTACTTTGTATTTGGTGATTGAAGAAAATTGTTAACGTATACTATATATAGTGATCAATCTTTGAAGGAAATTTATTAAACTAATTTCAAATCATTGATGATCTGCATCATATTGGGCGACTACTTCTACACATTTAATTATTGAATTGGTCAATAATTAATTGAATAAAATGACACTTCTTGCTCTACGTATATATTTATACTTCTTTTCTATGAGAAGGGAAAAAAAAGGAAAATTATGTCGTTAAATCAAAAAAATTTTGTTATATTGCATATTAAATAAATAAATAATATTTTATTTGTGAAGAAATCTCATGCCATTTATTAAGATTTTCCTGCACGTAATTAATTACAGATATGATATCCACTAATTTGAAAGCACGTTAGCTTTCATTAGCAATTTATACGTGCCTAACCTAAGTTCCGAATCTAATATTTTTGTTCACATTAATTATCAAACAAAATGAGTGATTTGTTTCTTAGAACTAATTAATGAGCAATCTCAATTATGTTTACATTAATGTGTTGTCCTATCAGACACAAACCCAAGCTGTAATAGAGACATTGTATTATAGGAGACATCTCAAGTTCGAAACTCAGTACCGCTTCATTTCTCCCAAGATAAAAAAAGGGTATGCATTATGGTAATTAATTAGTAACGGGTCGGGAATAAAGCTTTCGAAATCTAGGTGAATAAGAATTTTATTTAAGTTATATATTTATTAAGTTTTTGTTTGTTTATTTTTTAGTTTGGAGAAGGAGAGCAGTGACTTTCGAACCTGATACATTTTCCTTTTATAAAGGAGTGTTCACTATTTGGGTATTTATTAAGTTACATAGGTTCAACTAGGAGTGGTAATTTTAGCCTAGCCAGCTTTTTGGGCCAAGTAGGGCCAAAAAATTTAGGCTTGAATTTCAGCCTTTGTCCGAAATAGAGTGACCCGAATTGTCCGGACCACTTAACCTAAAAAATTGAAAAAATTTACTAGGCCATCACGACCCGGCCCAACCCTCCTTTTCTGACCGGGCTTCTAAAATATAGGCCTAAATGGTTTTTGGGCCCGGTCGAACCCAATTTTTGCCATTGGCTTGTCCGAACTGCCACCCTTAGGTCCAACCTCTCAATGCTTCATTTCATAATTATACCATATCTTATAGATCAATTGTGGGATTACATATATTAGCATTTAAAAAATTCATTATTTCTTATTAATTAATTATCTAGTGAACGTTGATAGTTTTTTTATAAGAAAAAAAAAAGATTGAACTGTAATTACACTGTTGGTGATGGAATTGAAGATTCCGTCTCATTTTAATGATGGCGTGAGATACTCTATTATTAATCATATTACACATATTTCATTTTCATATCATCCATACATGTTACATGCATTGGATGACATCATGATGTTGCAAATTGTTATACTAGTAAATTAAACAGAAGATGCGACAGATTTTGTAATAGGAAAGTCCAATCTATACATATATTAAGGCAAAATCATGTAATAGACAACAGTTCTAGTGTAAATCGTTGTGTATTACACATTTTGCCTTAGACAACTGTTTTTGAATAATAGACAACAGTAGTAACATTTATTGTTGTAAATTTTCTTTCTTATTTTTATTTATTTATTTATTTTTGCATTTTCCACGATGGTTTAAATTACAACCGTTGTATTTTAAGAAATTTTTTGCAATCTTATTTATTTTTTTATTTGGAAATTTGAAATTTGTAACATTTTTTATTCCATCTTCTTATGCATAGATGGATAATTTATAGTACTATACATTTTGTCGCCTAAAAAATACCTTTCATTTGTATTACACTATAATAATAATAATAATAATAATAATAATAATAATAATAATAATAATAATAATAATAATAATAATAATAATTTGTAATAATTTGTAATAATTTGTTATTTTTTATAGTTCAATTTCATCATTTAAAATTATTAAATAATTATATTTTTTATACATGTCATATATTCAAAGAAACCAATGTTATATAATCGTGGACAATTATACATCGTTATTTATAAAATCGTGACATTGGAAATATTTCAATTCGATCTTTCTAACATGGATTTTCATTTAGTTCCTGAAATTTAATTTTCTTTTTGTTTGTCGTAACTATACAAAATTGATCTTCTTGTGTAATTAATTAACACATGTGCATATTATTTTATTAATTTTTAAAAATTAAATACAACATATAAAATTGTTGAAAATCACTAAAATTGTGTTTCTCTGTTGTGAATTTCTGAATATTCCTAAATGATTGTTGGTGACAGAAATTAAATGCATGTGTTGTAAATTATAAGAAAATGACAATGCATTATATTTCAGGACCGCAGCAGTTAATATTCTGCTCCATACTCGTGCGCAGTGTCTGATGCCTCATCAGTCATTACCAATCTTTCCTTTTCTTTTTTGACTAAAATATGATGTTGAGTTCTTGAGTATTCACAACTAGACTATTGGGTTATAAGTTAATTTCACTTTTCGTCTCATTAGAATATAATCAAATTATTTTTAGTCTTGATCGATTGTTACTTTTTTTATACCAAAAGAAATTTTTGCTGCAGTTTTGATCCTAAATGATATGTTTTGACGTTTTTGGTCTCAAAACTAATCGGATTAACGGCCGTTAAATTTTGGAACCAAAACCGTCGAAACATATTATTTGGGACCAAAAATATCAGGATCGAGACAAAAAAAAATGTATGTATCAATTTTTTTAGTTTATTTTTATTTTTTCTTTGATTTCAATTTCTTGTACTTTAGTTTAATTTTATACTTGTTATTTGGGTTTTATCCTGGCGAATAAGAATTTATTATTATTTTTTAGCATTTAATTTTCAAATACTCATTAAATGTTTTTATTGTTTTCTTTATTTTTAATTTTTCAATATATACCAAATAATATATTTAAAAATAAAGACCGATGGGTATTTTAGTAATGGTGGCTAAAATAATTTGTTTGATAATAATAAAATATTTGCGATTTGAATTAAGTTTCTTGAGTTTGATAATAATAGGTGTTAATTGTCTTAAAATACATAAATTTTGGGATGTTTTTAGCTTTTCACTCATCCTCTATCCCAACATTTTTAGTTGTATGGAATCATCTAATGGGAAAAAAGTTGAAGGTAAAAGATCGAGTGGCTAAATTAAGGGGAACTTTAGTAGAATGGCTAAATCAATTTAGTAGAATGGCTAAATTAATTTTTCAAATCATCAATTAATTTAGCCATTCTACTAAAGTTCGCATAAAACGTGAAGCCGTGAAGGTAAGAGAGATAGGTAGAGATCGAGTGGGAAAAAGTTGTATTGACTAATATACCCCTACCATAAATGTCTAGTTAATTAAAAATTAGTTATATATTAAGGGTGCAACTTGAAAATAAAATACTAATTGAATAAGGTGAAATGCCAAAAAAATTATTTTGAGGTGCATTATGCAAAAGAGATGTAATTTGAGGGTGTGAATTGTCAGTTAATGATCAATAGTATTAGCCTATTCCAATTAGGATCCAAAATTAATCCTTAAAAATTGTCCCTTTAAAATTTATGTGACGTCCTTTCAGTTAAAAGTAAGAGTAAATTGCACTCTAAGTGTCACATTTTGGTCTTTTATTCAAAAACAACATAAAAAAACTATTAACAAAACAATATCACAGTTTTCAAAGTTAATGTAAATCTACCATGAAGTTGATTTTCCAGAACCAAAAAACCCGCGTGGCACTCCGGATACATGAAAATAATAATTATATTTTGGATCAAAACAATATCATTTTTATTTTTTATTATTTATAATTTTTAGATCAAAACGGCGTCGTTTTGGTCCGACGTGTGATTATTTATTTACACCTAATTTCCTTTTCTGGGCTGAAAAAGTTCACGCATGAATCCAGCGTACCCCATGGGATTTCTGGTGCTGTAAAATCAATTACATCATAGGTTTGCAACAAATTTTGAAAATTTGAGTATTATTTCGTCAATGGTTATGATTTAGGTTATTTTTTAAAAAGTGACCATAATTTGGGGCTTAAATCACAATTCACCCGGAAAGTTCTATGCTACCTAATAGATATCTATAGTGTCAGTCTTAAGTCTCACAATTAGGGCTGTAAATGAACCAAACTATTCATGAGCAATTTGGGTATCGGCTTGAAAAAAATTCAATTGAAACTCGATCGTTTATTAAACGAGCCGAATTCGAGCTCAATAATTGTCTCGAGCCGAACTCGAGCTACTCGCGAGCTTCTCACGAGTAGCTCGAGTTCGACTATAAATGAGCTTTTATCGAGTAGTTCACGAGCTTGTAATCGAGCTTTGACAAATAAGTTAAAAAAAAATAATTTTCACCCCTAACCAGATTTAGACATTAGCCAAATGTATTTCAATTTGTTATTATAGTCACTCGACCAAATTATTAACAATTATGTTATTTGAATCAAATAATGTTTTTATAACAATTCTCCAAAACTTAAATATATGCAAATATTTATATATTATATTCTGATATTATATTTATATAAACATATATAATATCATATTATCAATTTATCAAATAAATATATTCGACTAATAATAATGGACTATATGAACTATATGAAAATTAAGAATTGATATTATCAAAAAAGAGAATCAATTAATGATATTTACAAACATTAAATTAAGCTTATTTTATTAAACAAAAAATAAGAATATGTAAATATATTTGTCACGACCCCAAATTAATATCTGATTAATATGAAGTGTGAC
Source organism: Perilla frutescens (assembly GCA_026008535.1). Lineage (NCBI taxonomy): Eukaryota > Viridiplantae > Streptophyta > Magnoliopsida > Lamiales > Lamiaceae > Perilla > Perilla frutescens. The sequence goes on from BRKX01000018.1 coordinate 46,849,357, forward strand.
TGGCACGACTCGATCCCAATGAAGGATGGATCAAGGCGCGAACCGAAAATAATGAAATAAAATGAACTACTGTATTCCAGGAACGATATTTGCTGTGAACTCAAATTCTGGACTGATTTCAAGTACTCACAAGGGACAGAATAATAATAGTACTTAATTGATTATCGAGGTATTGGACTCGTCCAAAATCAAAAGCTGAAATATTAGACTTGTTATATAGCTGAGTTGCGGAAGCAAAAGAAAGACATTTAAAATATAAGACAATTTGAGCCTGGTACAAAAGGAACTCCACTCTCAGCACTTCTCCCTTCAACACCAGCTCAACCTGCACATTTAAAAACAAACATGCAGGGTTGAGTACAAGGGTACTCAGTGAACACATTGCCAAAAATATCATAATATATATCTGATATTATGACCGTTTGTTAAAACTGGTTTTATTGTCATGCATCTGAGTAAACACACAGGGGTTTTATCTAAAAAGGCCCTATGTTCTACTAAATCATTTTCTGTCTTTGCGCGCGCTTTTTTATTGTATGATCATCCGTATCCGAACTGAATGTCGAGGAATAGCTCCGCTCAGCCTTTCCAAGGACGTCGAGGAATAGCTCCGCTAAAGCCTTTTCCACGATATCTGGTGCGTCGTTTTACACCAAAAATAAATTTCCCGACAGCAGTCGGTATGCCCTTACTGCACGTGTACAGCGATGAGCGAGATCGTCTCCCAAAGAACCGGCGAGAATTACCCTATACTCTCAATCTGTATAACTAAACTTTCAAGGGGGTTTTGTGATTTTAATAAAACAAACGAAATTAACAATTAAATATAAAATAAATTCACGAAAAATTAAATCGAATGAACTTAAGATATGAGAAGAAGTATTCTGGAATCCAATTAACTCCACCCTAGCTTACCTAAACCGATCCTTGATGCAATGAATAATTCAATTAACACATACAAATCAGTTATAGCTACCGAAGACGCTTACTGACGCAGCCTAATTCCTCCGTAGTTTCTCGATAATCAGGAAGACGCTTCACTAATTATTTCCCTAATCGACTGACAACCGTAAGAGACGCTCTATAGGTTTAATGAGCCGACAGCCTTAAACTCTAGAGGAACCCGATTCATAATTAACAGACTCTAACGCAGGACCGTTAAATTAAGATTGTTATTCTCCCTGGTTCTGAAGAACCGTTTCGCCACTAATTAAACTTAAACCACAATTACGGATGGCCGGTTTAATTGACTACTAATTAATTCCAATTCACCAAGTATTTGCAACTACCTAGCAATATTGAAACAATTAACGACTCGAAATACAAAGAATAACAAATGCATGCACATAATTGAATGATGAACACGATTAGATCTCACAGCTTATTTAAGCCAGGGTTTCGTTAGTTGTTTCCAGAATAAGAAGAAATTAGCTAGAACTTATATTAAGATTGAATCGCAAAAATATTGAAATAACCAATACCATGAAAATAACCGAAGAAGATGAATAATTCTGCTACAGAGAAAACGTTGTTCTTGTTCCTGTTATTCCGTGAATTAAAGTCTGGATATTCAAAATATGATAAGTCCTAATCTATATATCAAATTCCTAAAATAAGATAATATCAACAAGGAAATAACCATCCTAATCTATTCCAACAAGGAAGTTGGCAAAAACGGGACTCTTAAGACGGTGGGAACTCTTCTAGCTCGCGTCCAGGCCTTGGGGCTTAAGTAATTTCTGTGTTCCAGCCCATAAACGCACGTTCCGGCCCAGTTTCTTGAGTTATCCGCCCATTCGTGCTTCCGTATGCCCATACGGCATGACTTTACTTTCTTCAATTTCAACTTCTTTTGCATAGCTCATTTCTTCACCAAAAGCACACCATTTTCTTCATCTTTACCTTACTACCCTGCAAAAAACCTCAAGGTACAACTTCTTCCAAAATAGCATCATTATATAACAATTAACACAAATAAACCACATCAAATCGCCCCAAAATATCAAGTGGAATTGGCCCGATCAAATCCCCCTATACTTAGATAACGCTCGTCCTCGAGCATATCCAAGCACACAAAAGAAACAAAAACTCCAACAGAAACACATAAAAACAAAGAGTACCGGCTGCCTTGAACCGAAAAGTGCTCGGAGTAGGAACCATGATTAACCTAACCACAACCACCAACCTGTTCTATTCTAACGAATACACCAAAACTTCTCATTTATGTCAAGAAAGTGCTCATTGATCCAGCCTCGCCATGGTTCACTCCAAATTCACTCAAAGAAGGGAATATAGAAATTCACACAAGTCGTGATTTGTCATTCTCAGCATAGCTTTGCCTATATGTCACTGGAATTATCAACAATTAAGATCAAAACATAAATCAAAAGGGCTTTTTCCAAAGGTTGTAACGGGGCTCGGGATTAGAGGTAGGACCTTTTTGGGTTAAGTGGTTAATTAACAAGAAAACATGCAAGTCCTCCAAAATGTGGATTCAAATCGTAGCTGCAATTATTTAGCAATTTCAAACATCAAACTGGCTTTCATAATTCATATGTACACAGGGCATAATTTCAATCAATCTCTCTCTTTTTTTCTGAAGCTTTGCTTCTTCTTTCTGATCGTTCTCTTTTTTTTTTCTTTTTTTCTTCTTTTTTTTATTTTATTTTTTTAACGAAAGCATAAGATTGTCCTTCCACTTTCCAGCATCACTCTTTGTATTATTGCAGCTTAGCAACTTAAGGAATAACTTGCATATTTTCAGGGTCAAAAGTAGGCTAAAACAAGGCTTTGGCTTCATGTATAGTGGCTGTACAAAAATCATAAGCCATATAAAGCTCAACAGGCTCACTAATTGGCAATTTGAAGGGCAGGGAATTTTTAGACCAAAGCTTGGTTAATTCCTAGGTGTCTTTATCATTTCCATGCTTGAAACTCAAAAGGGATAAAATAGGGGCAACAAGGCAAAGCAAACATTGAATAAACACAATCCGACACTCTCACAATAGAAATGGGAGCTTCATAAAGATGGTTCATGCTCACAGGCTCAAGAACTTACGTATATAGGCTAAAATAATATGATCAAAAGCACGATCCATGTTCACAAATTCAGCAAAGACTGGTGTATCATTATCACAGAACAACAACCAACAAACCATTCAAACCAAATCATAGCCCTTCCTCCTCGTACGAATCAGCTCAAGGCAACCAATACTAGACCAAAAACAAGCAAACACAATACTGAAAAGAAACAGAAACACCAAATTGTAAATTAATTTTGTTTTTGTTTTTTTTTTTTAGAAATAAGACACTAACAATGAGCAATCTCCCCCCCCCCATACTTAAACACCACAGGGTCCGCACTGTGTAGGAAAAAAGAACTCGACAAAAATCAGAAAACACATAGACAAAGCAAAGCACACACAAGCAGAGAACACAACAAAACTAAAAACGAGGGGGGAAAAGAGAGGCAAACTCCTCAATCTGAGAGATGGCGCAGGGCCTGCTCCAGAGTAGTGAGACGATCATCAATAGCATCCAAACGTTGACCAAGGCGATCCTCCAAGCCGCGGGTAACTTCAGTGATGAGGGCCTCAATCTCAGGAAGGAGAGAGGCAGGAGGAGCAGGAGCAGTGGATGAAGAAGAAGGACCTGCACTGGGAAAACGACTCGGACCTTGTACGCCCGGTCGGGTGAGCTTATACTGCCCTTGGGCATCAACACAAATCAAGCGCATGGCAGTGAAATCAGCAATAGTAAAGAGAGTGGCAGGGAGGGGTTCAGGATCATCAAGAGGAATATGCAAATGTTGTGCAAGCAAAGTCACAAAATAACCTAATGGGGCTCGACAAAGAAAATGGTTGGCACTATACTGCCACTGTCGCGCTAACCAAAACGCAAAATTCAATTGTTTGTGGGAGATCATGCAATCAAGAATGAAAAGCTCCTGCAAGGTGACCACATTCATCATATCAATACGGCCAAACAAGTTGGCGACCAAAAACCTATGACACAGACGGAGAGCATCATCACAAATGTTGGCACTCCGAGAGGAACGAGCAACAAACTCAGTGTCAATGCTCAACATACGCCAACACTCAGGGGCGAGAGTGGAAAAGGACTCAGACACATCGCACAAGGCAGACTCATACAGCTCATCACGAATAGACTCATCAGACTCGAATCCCAAAACCACATTCAAAGCATTTATAGACATGTGAAAATTGCGACCTCGTAAAGAAAAGACGACATCATGCTTATCATCAAGAGCGCGTGAGGAATCAAACACATATGAAGAAAGGAATTCTAAATACAGCTTCCTATGGACCAGGGCAGAAATATCTAAAAACGGGGACCAACCGATATGATCAAAGTGTGATCGAATTCGATCATTAACCCCTAGAATGGTAATGTCATCTCAATCAAAAATACGAGCGCCGATCAGACCACGCTTGGCGTTCCTTTCGGCACGAGAGCGTACCTGATCCGGCTGCCGGAACGGCGGCCGTGGAAGAGGAGGCGGCGGTGCAGAGGGTCTGGGGGCAGTAGACTTCGACCGAACACGGCGGTGACTCGATGGTGGTGTGACCGCGGTAGATGGAATGGGGACAGGGGAAGGCGGCGGAGGGGACGTGTCCGGCGAAGGAGAATTGGCAGGAGTAGGAATTCGTGCCGCGGAAAGAGTGGCGGAGGACGACCCAGAATAAGTGAGCGAGGCGGCTGGAGTGGCAGCGACAGGGGTCGGAGAGGGAACAGTGGTGCTGGTGTCGCCGGCGGCGAGGTCGACGAACAGCGGCGTCCGAGTGCGGCGTCGCTTACTCACGGAAGGGGTGGTGACACTAGCGCCCTCAGAATGGCGTCGGGATCGGCGCAGGAATGGCGACGGTTGATTCAACTTGATTACTCTTTAATTACAGTTAAGCGCGTAATTACTGTACAAGTACAGTAATTTCCAGTCAGATTAGGGTCGAAAGTATCCGTTAAGTTCCATTGAATCCAAGGTCAATTAATTCCCATAGATGGCTCAATTATTTTCCTTTCAGTTGGATTATATTCCCTTAACAGTATGGAATGTCGGAATCGTAATTTCAGATAAATTCGATTCTTATTCTTTTAAATTACGGTGTGTATTTATCGTGACTCAGATATTCCGATAAATATTTTTAAGACTGGGATAATCAGATATTCTCCGGTTATTCAGTGTTTAAATTCAGATAATTTAAACATGGCGATTTAAAAGCCGAGAGAATTAGATATTTTCTAGTTCGGATGTTTTAGTAGTCAAAAAAAATTTAAAACCAGTATTTCAAAGTGGTACTTTAAAACCAAGTAATGTTAGATAAATTATCATTTTAAAATAAGTGAATTATTTCATCAAGTTCGGGATTTTTCCAGAGACGGAAAATATCACGATAACCGAACAACCGGTATTTAAACCAGATATTTTTCTTAGTCAACCCAAGACATGGGAGGCCATGCCTCCCCTCACCTCTCCCATACCTTTCCCACGTCACTCTTGTCCCCAAAATAGTAAGTTGATGTATATGTATAGTATAGAGAGAGAGATAATTCATTTCACCATTTCATCCTCATTTGCTAACAAGTTTCGAGAGTGAGAAAGACCAAACAAGCTGCTCTATCTTGTTGCTCCTTCACCAACCTTTCATTATCCTCCATTCCCTTCTTTTTCTACACAAAATATTCAAGAGAGAGTAGAAACGCAGCAACTCTCATTTCATCCTCACTCCATTTCACCTTCATTTTGACGCAAGAAGTCGATCGAGAGAGAGTGTGCAATTATGTAGCATTTCATTCCACCTCTTCATCCTCACCTCTGCATGAGAAACCGAGACAAAGTCGGAGTGTAACTGCAGCCATTGTTGAGGAGAACTCCATCTCGTTGCAGCCGTTCTTCACTATTGTGTTTCCGGCGTCGTCGTTGGAAGCTTCGTTTCCATCGTTCCATCTTCTTCAAGCTTCTTTCAACTTTTCTCCATTGTCATTTTGAGAGGTATTTCAAAAACCATGAACTTATATAGATGTGTGTATATATATATATAGGTTTGATGTTGTATTGGAAATCATGTCTTAAGTTTTTGAAGCATGTTAGATGGTAGAAATGAGTTGGTTTATGTTGTAAAACTTGTTGAGATATTATGAAGCATGTTGTTGTGTCTTTTGTGTTCAAAGTATGTTGGATGTTTATGGGTTCACTAGTACTTAAAGGCATGTGTGAGATGAGGTTGATGTGTTAAAATGCATGATTTCAATAATATAGAAAGGTTTGTGAAATTTGGTGTCGAGTTTATGGCTGTTGTAAAGTGGTTTGAGTTCGCGCATTCGCGCGCGCGGGTCGGCAGATTTGCCACCCTTCAGTAAAATGAGTGTAACTTGCTTGTTAGACACCTGATTAAGTCACCATAAATTTTTCCGAAAACTAGAATTAAGTGGCTTTCCCATGATATGTGTCTCTGTTCATAATTCATCCTGAGTCGATTGTGAAAAATCGGTGAAGTTGGGTCATGTTTCTGTTTTCAGGAAGTCATGGTAGTTCTGCCACCTTTCAGTAAATCGGGTATAACTGTTTCATTTCTTATCACTAGACTTTCGTGGCTTTCTAATGATATATGGCTCAGTATGTAACTCGTTCTGAATCGATCGTGAAAAATCTTTAAAGTCAAGTCACTAGTTTGTTTTCAGAAATTCTGGCAGTTCTGCCACCTTCTAGTAAATCGGTCATAACTTTTTCATTAGTTATCATCTTGAGTCATTGTAAATTTATCCGTAAACTAGGCTTCTGTGGCTTTCCATCGATGTATGGCTCATCCCCTACATCTTAGCGAGTCAAAACAGAAAATTATGCAAAGTCGAATATTGTGCAGAATCTTGATCAGTTGATAAGTTTAATGTTGACCTGGATTTTAAAATCGTATTGTGTCAGATGTTGAGGTATTTTTGATGCCTTAAATGATGTCGATGTATGCCTTTAGATGGTTAAGAACTAAGGTCATGACAAAGGTCTAAGGAACAATCTTAGACTTAACTGAAAGAACTTAGAGCTCAGAGCACAACCTGGCTCTGATACCACTCTGTCACAACCCCACATTAATATCGGATTAATGTGACGTGTGACTGGCACGACTCGATCCCAATAAATCTTAACCCTAGTTCTTAACCATCTAAAGTCATACATCGACATTATTTAAAACATCAAAAATACCTCAACATCCAACACAATACGATTTTAGAATCAAGGTCAACATTAAACTTATCAACTGATCAACATTCTGCACAACATTTGACTTTGCATAATTTTCTGCTTTGACTTGCTAAGATGCAGGGGATGAGCCATACACCGATGAAAAGCCACAGAAGCCTAGTTTACGGCCAAATTTACGGTGACTCAAGATGATAACTAACGAAAACGTTATGACCGATTTACTAGAAAGTGGCAGAACTGCCAGAATTTCTGAAAAACAAACTCGTGACCTGAATTTGAAGATTTTTCACGATCGATTCATGAAGAGTTACGGACTGAGCCATATAACATTAGAAAGCCACGGAAGTCTAGAATTTTTAAAAATTTACAGTAACTTAAGATGATAACAAATGAAACAGTTATACCCGATTTACTGAAAGGTGGCAGAATTGCCATGACTTCCTAAAAACAGAAACATGACCCAACTTCGCCGATTTTTCACAATCGACTCAGGATGAATTATGAACAGAGACACATATGGGAAAGCCACTTAAGTCTAGTTTCCGATAAAATTTACGGTGACTCAATCCGGTGTCTATCGAGCGAGTTACACTCATTTTACTGAAGGGTGATAAATCTGCCGACCCGCGCGCGCGAATGCGCGAACTCAAACCACTTCACAACAGCCATAAACTTGACACCAAACTTCACAAACCTTTCTATATTATTGAAATCATGCATTTTAACACATCAACCTCATCTCACACATGCCTTTAAGTACTAGTGAACCCATAAACATCCAACATACTTTGAACACAAAAGACACAACAACATGCTTCATAATATCTCAACAAGTTTTGCAACATAAACCAACTCATTTCTACCATCTAACATGCTTCAAAAACTTAAGACATGATTTCCAATACAACATCAAACCTATATATATATATATATATAAGTTCATGGTTTTCGAAATACCTCTCAAAATGACAATGGAGAAAAGTTGAAAGAAGCTTGAAGAATATGGAACGATGGAAACGAAGCTTCCAACGACGACGCCGGAAACACAACATTGAAGAACGGCTGCAATGAGACGGAGTTCTCCTCAACAATGGCTGCAGCTACACTCCGACTCTCTCTCGGTTTCTCACGCAGAGGTGAGGATGAAGAGGTGGAATGAAATGCTACATAGTTGCACACTCTCTCTCGACCGACTTCTTGTGTCAAAATGAAGGTGAAATGGAGTGAGGATGAAATGAGAGTTGCTGGGTTTCTACTCTCTTTCTCTCTCTCTTGAATATTTTGAGTAGAAAAAGAAGGGAATGGAGGATGATGAAAGGTTGGTGAAGGAGCAACAAGATAGAGCAGCTTGTTTAGTCTTTCTCACTCTCGAAACTTGTTAGCAAATGAGGATGAAATGGTGAAATGAATTATCTCTCTCTCTCTCTCTCTCTCTCTCTCTCTCTCTCTCTCTCTCTATACTATACATATACATCAACTTACTATTTTGGGGACAAGAGTGACATGGGAAAGGCATGGGAGAGGTGAGGGGAGGCATGGCCTCCCATGCATTGGGTTGACTAAGAAAAATATCTGATTTAAATATCAGTTGTTCGGTTATCATGATATTTTCCGTCTCTGGAAAAATTCCGAACTTGATGAAATAATCCACTTATTTTAAAACGATAATTTATCTGAAATTACTTGGTTTTAAAGTACCACTTCGAAATACTGGTTTTAAATTTTTTTCGACCACTAAAACATCCGAACTAGAGAATATCTAATTCTCTTTAAATTATCTGAATTTAAACACTGAATGACCGGAGAATATCTGATTCTGTCAGTCCTAAAAATATTTATCGGAATATCTGAGTCACGATAAACACACACCGTAATTTAAAAGAATATGAATCGAATTTATCTGAAATTACGATTCCGACTTTCCATGCTGTTAAGGGAACATGATCCAACTGAAAGGAAAATAATTGAGCCATCTATGGGAATTAATTGACCTTGGATTCAATGGAACTTAACGGATACTTTTGACCCTAATCTGACTGAAAATTACTGTACTTGTACAGTAATTACGCGCTTAACTGTAATTAAACAGTAATCAAGATGCGGGGTATTACAAAAAATAATAAAATGTGTAATAAGCATGACTATAATTACATAATTCAGTAATTAAGATAAAGAAAATGAAATAAAAATAATTAAAGAAAATCTGAAAAAAAATAAAAGAAAAGAATTCAATCACAAATTTTATTATTATCGAGCTTTAATCAAATTTTTTATCAAATTTTTTAATCGAACTTGAACATACACTATATATAGTGATCAATCTTTAAAGGAATTTTATTAAACAAATTTCAAATCATATTGATGATCTGCAGCATAATGGGCGACTACTTCTACATTTAATTGTTGACTTGGTCAATAATTAAATTAGTTTTATGACACTTCTTACACTACGTAAATATTTATACTTCTTTTCTATGAGAAGAAAGAAAAATAGAAATAAAGAATAGTTAAAGAAGACAGTGAGACTGTGAGAGGTTTCAATCCTAATGATATGTATACCTTCCCTTGACTTACATATTAAATAAATAAATAAGCAATATTTTATTTTATTTATGAAGAAATCTAATGCCATTTATTAAGAGTTTCCAGCACATAATTAAGTACAGATGTACACTTGAGATCATGTAGTACCAATTTGTATATATTGAAAGTGTATCAAATCTTAAAATTATTAGTTTTTCTTTCATTTTTTCTTTAATTGAAGTTCTTTTCATTTAGTATAATTTTACATTATTATTTATGGGTTATTCAACCCATTAGGGTTTATAATTATTTTTTAATTTTCATTTTCATTTTTTAGTTAATATAATTGATTTTTGGGGTTGATTATTCCAAACTTAGGGTATATAATTTTTAAAAAATTTAATTTTTAACAATAAATATTAATTATGATTAGTTATAATATAATAAATTTTATTTTTATAAAAAATATTATTAACAATATACAATTTTAATATTGGCACATGATTGGCACGTACAAATTATGGGACTAGAGGATCTCTACTCACATGCATACTCCCTCCGTTTCATTTTGTTTGTTGTTTTAGGTTTTTTCTTTTATGTCAAAACATTTGTTGTTTTACATATTTTGACACACACACACACACACTCTCTCTCTCTCTCTCTCTCAAATTTAACCTTACAAATATATGGAGAGAGAAAAAAAAATTAAATTTTTAGGAAAATATAAGGAAATAAGATTTTATGTAATATAAAAGGGAAAGATATATTAATCCAAAAAATTAATTATTAATTCTAGATTAAAATTCTAAAATAACAAACAGAATGAAACCAGGGGCGGGGGAGTATATGTTATCAACTAATTTGCGCTCATGTTAGCCTTCCTTAGCATTTTTGTTCACATCTATATTATATTTAAAAATAAGATAATCTATGTAAAAAGTAATTACAAATTTTTCTGCCTTAGTAACATTTACAATTGTAATAATTATTAATATAATATGAGAATATTAATTATGAAATTAAGTAATAAAAAACTATGTAATTAATTAATTAATTAGAGTCGGGAAATGCCTGTTTATATGAATACATATACATAAAAATATTGCATATATACATTGATATTTAATTTAGACTGCCAAGTCAAACAATTAACACACATTACTATAATAAAACCTTAATTACTAGTTTGTATCCTCTCCAACAAAACTCCTTTTCTCCTTCCCCACCGTCGGGTAAATTCTATGGTAGAGGGGATACATTGCATCTCCTCCTTCTGCTAAAGACATATGTTCTGAGCTACTCCCTTCTGCATACTCCCTCCGTTTCATTTTGTTTGTTGTTTTAGGTTTTTTCTTTTATGTCAAAACATTTGTTGTTTTACATATTGTGACACACACACACACACACTCTCTCTCTCTCTCTCTCTCTCAAATTTAACCTTACAAATATATGGAGAGAGAAAAAAAAATTAAATTTTTAGGAAAATATAAGGAAATAAGATTTTATGTAATATAAAAGGGAAAGATATATTAATCCAAAAAATTAATTATTAATTCTAGATTAAAATTCTAAAATAACAAACAGAATGAAACCAGGGGCGGGGGAGTATATGTTATCAACTAATTTGCGCTCATGTTAGCCTTCCTTAGCATTTTTGTTCACATCTATATTATATTTAAAAATAAGATAATCTATGTAAAAAGTAATTACAAATTTTTCTGCCTTAGTAACATTTACGATTGTAATAATTATTAATATAATATGAGAATATTAATTATGAAATTAAGTAATAAAAAACTATGTAATTAATTAATTAATTAGAGTCGGGAAATGCCTGTTTATATGAATACATATACATAAAAATATTGCATATATACATTGATATTTAATTTAGACTGCCAAGTCAAACAATTAACACACATTACTATAATAAAACCTTAATTACTAGTTTGTATCCTCTCCAACAAAACTCCTTTTCTCCTTCCCCACCGTCGGGTAAATTCTATGGTAGAGGGGATACATTGCATCTCCTCCTTCTGCTAAAGACATATGTTCTGAGCTACTCCCTTCTGCATACTCCCTCCGTTTCATTTTGTTTGTTGTTTTAGGTTTTTTCTTTTATGTCAAAACATTTGTTGTTTTACATATTTTGACACACACACACACACACTCTCTCTCTCTCTCTCTCTCTCAAATTTAACCTTACAAATATATGGAGAGAGAAAAAAAAATTAAATTTTTAGGAAAATATAAGGAAATAAGATTTTATGTAATATAAAAGGGAAAGATATATTAATCCAAAAAATTAATTATTAATTCTAGATTAAAATTCTAAAATAACAAACAGAATGAAACCAGGGGCGGGGGAGTATATGTTATCAACTAATTTGCGCTCATGTTAGCCTTCCTTAGCATTTTTGTTCACATCTATATTATATTTAAAAATAAGATAATCTATGTAAAAAGTAATTACAAATTTTTCTGCCTTAGTAACATTTACAATTGTAATAATTATTAATATAATATGAGAATATTAATTATGAAATTAAGTAATAAAAAACTATGTAATTAATTAATTAATTAGAGTCGGGAAATGCCTGTTTATATGAATACATATACATAAAAATATTGCATATATACATTGATATTTAATTTAGACTGCCAAGTCAAACAATTAACACACATTACTATAATAAAACCTTAATTACTAGTTTGTATCCTCTCCAACAAAACTCCTTTTCTCCTTCCCCACCATCGGGTAAATTCTATGGTAGAGGGGATACATTGCATCTCCTCCTTCTGCTAAAGACATATGTTCTGAGCTACTCCCTTCTGCATACTCCCTCCGTTTCATTTTGTTTGTTGTTTTAGGTTTTTTCTTTTATGTCAAAACATTTGTTGTTTTACATATTTTGACACAAACACACACACTCTCTCTCTCTCTCTCAAATTTAACCTTACAAATATATGGAGAGAGAAAAAAAAATTAAATTTTTAGGAAAATATAAGGAAATAAGATTTTATGTAATATAAAAGGGAAAGATATATTAATCCAAAAAATTAATTATTAATTCTAGATTAAAATTCTAAAATAACAAACAGAATGAAACCAGGGGCGGGGGAGTATATGTTATCAACTAATTTGCGCTCATGTTAGCCTTCCTTAGCATTTTTGTTCACATCTATATTATATTTAAAAATAAGATAATCTATGTAAAAAGTAATTACAAATTTTTCTGCCTTAGTAACATTTACAATTGTAATAATTATTAATATAATATGAGAATATTAATTATGAAATTAAGTAATAAAAAACTATGTAATTAATTAATTAATTAGAGTCGGGAAATGCCTGTTTATATGAATACATATACATAAAAATATTGCATATATACATTGATATTTAATTTAGACTGCCAAGTCAAACAATTAACACACATTACTATAATAAAACCTTAATTACTAGTTTGTATCCTCTCCAACAAAACTCCTTTTCTCCTTCCCCACCATCGGGTAAATTCTATGGTAGAGGGGATACATTGCATCTCCTCCTTCTGCTAAAGACATATGTTCTGAGCTACTCCCTTCTGCATACTCCCTCCGTTTCATTTTGTTTGTTGTTTTAGGTTTTTTCTTTTATGTCAAAACATTTGTTGTTTTACATATTTTGACACACACACACACACTCTCTCTCTCTCTCTCTCTCTCTCTCAAATTTAACCTTACAAATATATGGAGAGAGAAAAAAAAATTAAATTTTTAGGAAAATATAAGGAAATAAGATTTTATGTAATATAAAAGGGAAAGATATATTAATCCAAAAAATTAATTATTAATTCTAGATTAAAATTCTAAAATAACAAACAGAATGAAACCAGGGGCGGGGGAGTATATGTTATCAACTAATTTGCGCTCATGTTAGCCTTCCTTAGCATTTTTGTTCACATCTATATTATATTTAAAAATAAGATAATCTATGTAAAAAGTAATTACAAATTTTTCTGCCTTAGTAACATTTACAATTGTAATAATTATTAATATAATATGAGAATATTAATTATGAAATTAAGTAATAAAAAACTATGTAATTAATTAATTAATTAGAGTCGGGAAATGCCTGTTTATATGAATACATATACATAAAAATATTGCATATATACATTGATATTTAATTTAGACTGCCAAGTCAAACAATTAACACACATTACTATAATAAAACCTTAATTACTAGTTTGTATCCTCTCCAACAAAACTCCTTTTCTCCTTCCCCACCATCGGGTAAATTCTATGGTAGAGGGGATACATTGCATCTCCTCCTTCTGCTAAAGACATATGTTCTGAGCTACTCCCTTCTGCATACTCCCTCCGTTTCATTTTGTTTGTTGTTTTAGGTTTTTTCTTTTATGTCAAAACATTTGTTGTTTTACATATTTTGACACACACACACACACACTCTCTCTCTCTCTCTCTCTCTCTCAAATTTAACCTTACAAATATATGGAGAGAGAAAAAAAAATTAAATTTTTAGGAAAATATAAGGAAATAAGATTTTATGTAATATAAAAGGGAAAGATATATTAATCCAAAAAATTAATTATTAATTCTAGATTAAAATTCTAAAATAACAAACAGAATGAAACCAGGGGCGGGGGAGTATATGTTATCAACTAATTTGCGCTCATGTTAGCCTTCCTTAGCATTTTTGTTCACATCTATATTATATTTAAAAATAAGATAATCTATGTAAAAAGTAATTACAAATTTTTCTGCCTTAGTAACATTTACAATTGTAATAATTATTAATATAATATGAGAATATTAATTATGAAATTAAGTAATAAAAAACTATGTAATTAATTAATTAATTAGAGTCGGGAAATGCCTGTTTATATGAATACATATACATAAAAATATTGCATATATACATTGATATTTAATTTAGACTGCCAAGTCAAACAATTAACACACATTACTATAATAAAACCTTAATTACTAGTTTGTATCCTCTCCAACAAAACTCCTTTTCTCCTTCCCCACCATCGGGTAAATTCTATGGTAGAGGGGATACATTGCATCTCCTCCTTCTGCTAAAGACATATGTTCTGAGCTACTCCCTTCTGCATACTCCCTCCGTTTCATTTTGTTTGTTGTTTTAGGTTTTTTCTTTTATGTCAAAACATTTGTTGTTTTACATATTTTGACACAAACACACACACTCTCTCTCTCTCTCTCAAATTTAACCTTACAAATATATGGAGAGAGAAAAAAAAATTAAATTTTTAGGAAAATATAAGGAAATAAGATTTTATGTCATATAAAAGGGAAAGATATATTAATCCAAAAAATTAATTATTAATTCTAGATTAAAATTCTAAAATAACAAACAGAATGAAACCAGGGGCGGGGGAGTATATGTTATCAACTAATTTGCGCTCATGTTAGCCTTCCTTAGCATTTTTGTTCACATCTATATTATATTTAAAAATAAGATAATCTATGTAAAAAGTAATTACAAATTTTTCTGCCTTAGTAACATTTACAATTGTAATAATTATTAATATAATATGAGAATATTAATTATGAAATTAAGTAATAAAAAACTATGTAATTAATTAATTAATTAGAGTCGGGAAATGCCTGTTTATATGAATACATATACATAAAAATATTGCATATATACATTGATATTTAATTTAGACTGCCAAGTCAAACAATTAACACACATTACTATAATAAAACCTTAATTACTAGTTTGTATCCTCTCCAACAAAACTCCTTTTCTCCTTCCCCACCATCGGGTAAATTCTATGGTAGAGGGGATACATTGCATCTCCTCCTTCTGCTAAAGACATATGTTCTGAGCTCACCATTTTGAAGTTATTTGTAACTCTTTTTTTTTTGTCTGAATACAAAAGTTTCGGTCAATCAAAAAAACATATCATGATATTTCAACTAATATATCGTGACACTTCAATTACCTATTATCACACTTAAGTACATATAATGACAGTCTGAAATTGAAATTATTTTATCGATTGGCCGATAAAAATTAAAAATAGAAAAATTTGGTTGGAAATATATAATAGAGGAATTGCATCCCCCACCTTAAAATTTACCCCCATCGTGGGAGTGCCGTCATGTATATTATATTTGATGACTAGGCTTCATATGGAATTTTGCGAATTTGGAATGTATATTATGTTATATTTTATTTAAGGAAATTTTTTTACTTTCAAGATTAATAGTTCATAGGAAAGGTAATGAATTATAGTTTTGAACTTTTAAAATCGATCAATTCATTTTATAATTTATACTCTCTTAGTTTCACAAAAATTGATGTTTTAAGTTTTACAATAAAAATTAAAAATTAAAACTGAAAAAATAGTTCCTAAGAATGAAATTTCATTTAATGAAAATAGATTAATTTAATTAAAATATTGATGTGAGCACAAAGAATACTAATTGAATGTAAAATTAATTCCTTAATTTTTAGTTAAATTAGACTAGTTCAATTAAAAATATTGCCGTATAGGCACGAAGGATTAATTTTTAATTCAAATAGTATCATTTGTGCCTACGAAAAATATTTTAAATTTTTAATAAGTCTCCTTTGTGACTACGGGATCAATATTTTTAATTTTAAATTAATCCAGTTTATTTAAATAAATTACATTTAATTCAATTCGTATCCTTAATTTGTTCCTACGATAATATTTTTTTTAAAAAAATCCAATATAATTAAATAAGAATTCGTTCTTATTAACTATTATGGTATGACAACTGTAAATAAGAGTTTCAACCCGTAGATTTAATTCGAATAGAAACGTGTTTTTATATATTGTCATCACGGTTAATTGGGCATATGAAATTAAATTCGTATACTATGCTCATCTCAACTTTGACTTAATTATGGCGTCATATTTGAATTTATTTTAATTTAAATATATGCAATTTAATTAATCGCATGTTGGAAGGAAAGCGGCTGAAATCGTCTGCTACACTTTGTGCAACACGTGGTGCTATATAATTAAATTTATTATTTTTCTTTGGTTTTTTTATTCAATTTC
This sequence comes from Perilla frutescens, assembly GCA_026008535.1. Taxonomy (NCBI): domain Eukaryota; kingdom Viridiplantae; phylum Streptophyta; class Magnoliopsida; order Lamiales; family Lamiaceae; genus Perilla; species Perilla frutescens. The sequence goes on from BRKX01000018.1 coordinate 46,866,166, forward strand.
AATTTAATGCTTTATTTTAATTTTATACTTATAATTTAGGTTCATCACATCCAATTATGATATATAATTAATTTTTCAATATTAAATTTATTTTCTAATTAATAATTGATTATCTCATAAAAAAATAATGATATATCCTAATTGGGTATGATGAACCTTAATTAATACTCCCTCCGTCCCGATTATATAGTCTCTTTTACTATTTTGAGGTGTCCCAATTATATAGTCTTATTTCTATAAATACTATTAATTTTCATAGTAAAGTACAAATAAACTCTTGTTGAATCTTGGAGATTAAAAAAATAACAACCTAAAAGTTAAAAATCATAAATATTCAATGGGGGTGTTATTGGAAGTTTAGCTTTAATATCTTGTTTTCATAAATATTTTTAATCTAAGTGCGGGGAGAAATAGGACTATATAATTGGGACGGAGGGAGTAAGTATAAAATTAAACTCGGATGGATCCTCTATTCCAAATTTGATGTTTCAACCCATGTTTAACGATCAAATTTATAAATTTTTCGTCCATTTTCCCGTTAATTTTAATTTTTTATGTTTTAGTTTAATTTTATTATTATTTTTAGGGTTCACCCCACCCAATTAGAGTTTATAATTATTTTTTAATATTTAATTTTTAAATAAATGATTATTATGGTTGATTATTTTTAAAAAATGATTTATAATTTTTAAAATTTCAATATTTTATTGATAAATTTGACTAGGTTGATTACGTTATAATTAATTTTTATTTTTGTAATATCTGTTATTAAACTTGTGAATTCGATCATGGAATACGGGTTGAAACACAAAATTCGGAATAGAGGATCACATCCCAATTAAACTAGAGCATAATAAATTGAAATTGAATAAAAATTAAAAAAAATAGTAAATTTAATTATTTAGTACCAAGTGTTGCACAAAATTTAGCAGAGAATTTCATCCGGAAAGTCATGCATGTCAATGCGAGCATAATAGTAAGAAATATTACGCTTATGACCTCACAGAATTGTAAGAAATATTACGCTTATGACCTCAAGGGAAAAAATAGTAGAAACAAAAGCTTTTTATATTATCGCATGGATATTAATAATGAAAAAAAATTACAAAATGAATTTTTCGTTAGTAACTAATATAGAGAAAATGATACAGCAATAGAAATCAATAAACATTACAAATATTGAAAAACATCAAATCCACGTGAACTCAACTCGTGGCACAAATGTGAAAACACAATCCAACATGTTTTAGTATTCCATTGGAGGAGGAGGGGAGTTGTAATAGTAAGGTGGTGGCGGAGATGGTGAAGGAGGTGGAGGAGATGCATAGTAATATGGTGGCGGAGGAGGGGGAGAAGGTGGAGGTGGTGATTTGTAAACATATGGTGGTGGAGGTGGTGACTTATATGTATATTTTGGATGTTCCACGTGCTTCGGCGGTAGGGGCGAGTTGTAGTAGTACTTATGTGGTGGAGGTGGGGATATATAGGTGTATTTTGGATGCTCTATAAATTTTGGAAGTTGTGGCAATTTATGGTAATGTGGTGGCGGTGGGGGCGAGCTGTAGTAGTATTTCTTTACTGGTGGAGGTGGGGATTTGTAGATGTATTTTGGATGTTCTACGATCTTTGGAATGGATGGCAATTTATGGTAGTGTGGTGGTGGTGGGGGAGAGCTGTAATAGTATTTTTTCGCTGGTGGGGGTGGAGATTTGTAAGTGTATTTTGGGTGCTCTACATGCTTTGGAGGTGGAGGTGAGTTGTAGTAGTACTTCTTTGGTGGTGGAGGTGGGGATTTGTAGGTGTATTTTGGATGCTCTGCGATCTTTGGAATGGATGGCAATTTATGGTAGTATGGTGGTGGTGGGGGAGAGCTGTAGTAGTATTTCTTTGCTGGTGGGGGTGGAGATTTGTAAGTGTATTTTGGGTGCTCTACATGCTTTGGGGGTGGGGGCGAGTTGTAGTAGTATTTCTTTGGTGGTGGAGGTGGGGATTTGTAAGTATATTTAGGATGCTCTACATGTTTTGGAGGTGGTGGTGACTTGTAGTAGTATGTTGGTGGAGGAGGAGAGCTATAAATGTACTTTGTTGGTGGAGGCGGTGATTTATAGGTGTATTCTGGATGTTCAATGTGCTTTGGAGGGGGTGGAGGTGAGTTGTAGTAATATTTCTTTGGTGGTGGTGGTGGAGATTTGTAAGTATATTCAGGATGCTCTACTTGCTTTGGAGGTGGTGGTGACTTGTAGTAGTATGTTGGCGGAGGGGGAGAGCTATAAACGTACTTTGTTGGTGGAGGTGGTGATTTGTAAGTGGATTCTGGATGTTCAACATACTTCGGTGGGGGTGGGGGTGAGTTGTAATAGTACTTCGATGGTGGAGGGGGTGGTGATGTGTACGTATATTGTGGGTGCTCAACATGTTTTGGAGGTGGTGGTGAGTTGTAGTAATACGATGGTGGTGGAGGTGAACTATAGGAATCCTTCTTTACTAGTGGAAGCGGTGATTTGTGTATGTATTCTGGAACCTCAATATCTATGGGTGGTGGTGGTGACAAGTAAACATAAGGTTTGTGGGCAGAAACTTGAGTGGCAATAATACAAAGGGCCAAAATGCAAAATAAGAAGGGCTTTTGCCCGGGTTTTTCTAGTATTTCCATATTTATGGGGTTTCTACTTTGTGTTTGGTGATTGAAGAGAATTGTTAACCTATACTATATATAGTGATCAATCTTTGAAGGAAATTTATTAAACAAATTTCAAATCATTGTTCTGCATCATAATGGGAGGCTACTTCTACACATTTTCAATTATTTAAGCTATGAATTGGTCAATACTTAAATTAGTTATATGACACTTCTTGCACTACGTATATATTTGTATTTCTTTTCTATGAGAAACAAAATATAAATAAAAATAATGAATAGTTAAAAGAAGACAGTGAGACAGGTTTCCACATCCAAATGATATTTATACAATATTCCCTTGACTTACATAATAAATAAATAATATTTTATTTTTGAAGAAATCTCATGCCATTTATTAACACTTTCCTGCACATAATTAATTACAGATATGTTATTCACTAATTTGCGCGCACGTTAGCTTTCATTAGCAACTTGTACGACCCTAACCGAATTGAATATGATATTTTTGTTCACATTAATTAGTAAAAAAATTTGTGATTTGTTTCTTAATTATAACTAATTAATCAAGAACTATCTCAATTAAGTTTTCATTAATGTGTTGTCCTCTCAAACACTCAAACACAACCCAAGCAATAGAGATATTGTACTATAGGAGATGTCTCGAGCTCTAGACTCACCGTTTCATTTCTCCTAACATAAACAAGGTATATAAATATACGGGAAGAAAACTTTTGAAATCTATAGGTGAATGTAAATTTTATTTAAGTTATATATTTATTAAGTTTTTATGCTTGTCTTTTTTTTTTTTAGTTTGGAGGAGGGGTGGATTTCAAACCTTATACATTTCTCTATTGACTAAGAATAAGGCTCAAACACTTTTAGTCCTTAAATGTATAATTTGGGTCTCAAATTTAATTTTTCGACACTTTTGGTCCCGCAATTTACTTTTCAACACTTTTTGTTCCAAAAAAACTAACGGACTATACTTAACATTCGTTACGTACCTATTTTGGAGCCAAAACAATACCTATTTTGGATTGAAATTTTCGCTGCATTTTCTTTATTTTTCAGCCTTAATTAAGCAGTGCAGCGAAGACCATCACATCTCATGTTTTTTTCTTTTTCTTTTTCATTTTGTAATCATATCTACATGTATTAACGGATGTTAAGTATAGTTCATTAGTTTCTAAGACTAAGAGTGTTAAAATATAAATTGTGGGACTAAAACTATCGAAAAAAATTATACTTGGGACCAAAATTGTACATTTTAGGACTAAAAGTATTTGGATCTTATTCTTACGGGACCAAAATGTAATACTATTTCTCTTTTATATAAAGGTGTCCACTATTTGGGTATCGCAGAATGAATATATTTATTAAGTTATACAGGTCCAATCTTTCAATACTTCATTTCTTTTCTATGCATGTGACAGTCCATCAAACACAAATTTGATGCAAACAAGATCACCTATTCCATAATTTTATTATATCTCATAGATCAATTGTGGTATTATATATATAAAATTTTAAAAATACAACAAAAAATAAAATAAAAATACAACATTATTCATTTGAGAATGATCAAGGAATTGATCTGTATAGGATTCGAGGCTCACTCGTCTCCTTCTTCAACATATAAAAACACAAACTTAATTGACCATAACAAAAAATAAATAAAAAATACAACACAATCCATTCGGAAATATTTAAACAACGGTGAACATCTATGTGTAGGGTTTGAGACACTTGACTCTCTTAATTTTTTTTAAAAAAAAAACACAAATTTAAAACTTCAATATTTTATAAATTCATAAAAGAATTAATATTTATCTTCTTCAATTTAAACAATAAATTATATTTAAAACAATTAAAATTTTTAATCACTACACATATCATAAAATTAAAGTTAAATCTAAATGCGTATATTTACTAATACACTTATACTACAAAAAACATATAAACCTTGAAACATATTTATAATATTTGTAGAGCGTTTCTTTAATAGTTTGGTGTTTATAATGTTTAATAAACTTAAAATGTAGTTATAAATAAAATGTAGATATGATATATTATGCATAATAATATTATTTTATCATATTTAGAAAAAATAAATCGAAATCAAATTAAATAATTAATTATTATTATTTTGTAATTATTTTTATATTATTTATTTATTTCAAAAATTAATTTAAAAATATATGTTAAAATTAAATTTTGATAGCTTTAAAAAAATAAAAGTGATACAAAAATAAATATGACATAAAAAAAATATATTATAATACAATGCAAATAATTGTGTATTTGATATAATTTAATATATTCAAATCAAAAATTGAAATGAATCAGTTTTCTATAAAGTAAAAATGGTTTTATTAACTTATACAAATTATTATATATTGATTAATTAAATACTCTCGAATAAAGTTTCTCAATAAAATAAATAAACTGTGATTTGCTAAAAAATTAGAAAAAAGCAGATACTAAAAGAGAAATCGATGTTTAGAAATTAGTATAAAAAATAAATTAAGGCATGTGTTGATATTTATTAGTTACTACATACACTCTATTCGATTATAAAAAAATTTGAAAGTATATAAAATATTTATTATATAAGATGAAAATATATATATATATATATGTATATATATTGTTCTTCATTACACAGACATACCAATCATAAGAATCGTCAGTCCATTCGAACCTTCATTCCATTCCTAAGCTAATTTCATTCATACCTAAGTATAGAGAGTACTCAATTTCCAACAACAATAATGAGTAAATTTCACTTTTCGTACGATTAGAATAGAGTCAACACACTTTTGGTCCCAAAAGTTACTTTTTTGGGTCCCAAATGATATTTTTTTTGACAATTTTGATCTCATAAGATATTTTTCAGATAATTTTAGCCACACAAGATATTTTTCTTACAATTTGAGTCCCAAACTAACTGAGATCTTTGATGCGCTAGACAATATAAATTAATTTTAGATAGAATGACAGGCGATGTCTTGAATTTTGGAACGCATGTTGTTTGTTTTCATGTGCATGAGATACATCTCAAATTAATCAAAATTGTTAATTTGGGACCAAAATTGTTGAAAAAAATACATCTTATGGGACTAAAATTGTCAGAAAAATATCTTATGCGACTAAAATTGTCAGAAAAATATCATATAGGACCAAAATTATCAAAAAAAAATATCATTTGGGACCAAAATAGTATTTTTTGAGACTAAAAACATTTTGACCCTATTCTAATAGGAACAAAAGTCAAATTTACACACAAAAAAATGTACCCAGTTTTGACAAATAACAAGGTTATGACGCAAGGAGTTTCAAGAACAAGCAGCATTTGTGGATATTTAGCTTGATTTGTATTTTTATTTTATTTTTTATTGCGTTGAAAATCACTAAAATTGTTTGATTCGGGTTGTGAGTTTCTGCATATTCCTAATGATTGTTGGTTACAGAAATCAAATGCATCTGTTGTAAATTATAAGAAAATGACAATGCATCGTATTTCAGGACCGCAAGCTGTTAATATTCTGCTTTTTCTTCGTGATCGCTGTCTGATGCCTCATCACCAATCTTTCCTTTTCTTTTTTGACTGAAATATGATGGTGAGTATTCACGACTAAACGAATGGGGTGTAAAAAATGAATCGAGTGGAGTCGAGTCAAACATATTACTCCTCTCTTCATGCTATAGGTCCAAATTTTATCTCCCAATCATCACTCCGCCGATTTATTAATGAATTTTTTTGTTTAGGATGTCTGGCTTCTTAATGATACTCTTCTAAAACATTTTAAATCAGTTATGAAGTTTTTTGTTTAGGATGTTGACTTTTAGGCAATTATATTTGAAACATTTTTTTTTTTATCTGCAACATACACGTGTAAATCACAAAATGAATTTTCATTAGGTACTAATAAAGGAGAAAATGATACAAGAAATTAAAACACAAAAATCAAGGATCTCATAAAAACCTCTTTCTTATTGGCGCATGGATTCCGAATGGATGAACAGATAATTATCACAAGATGTTGATGGTCATGAGTTCCTCATGGACCCAACTGATCTTGTGACACAAATTAATTAAAATGAAAAATCGGTGAAACACTTTTTAGTATTCCTTAGGAGGAGGGGGTGAATTGTAGTAGTAAGGTGGTGGCGGAGATGGTGAGGGCGGCGGAGGAGATGTATAGTAATATGGTGGTGGAGGAGAGGGGGAAGGTGGAGGTGGTGATTTGTAAGAATAAGTTGGTGGAGGTGGTGATTTGTAAGAATGTTGTGGATGTTCTGCGTGCTTTGGAGGTGGTGGTGAGTTGTAATAGTATTTTTTCGGTGGAGGAGGCGGGTATTTGTAGGTGTATTGAGGATGGTCTATTTGTTTTGGAGGTGGCGGTGACTTATAGTAGTACTGTGGGGGTGGTGGTGAACTGTAATAGTACTTCTTTGGTGGTGGAGGAGGGGATTTGTAGGTGTATTTTGGATGCTCTACGTGCTTTGGGGGTGGGGGCGAGTTGTAGTAATACTTCTTTGGTGGTGGAGGTGGGGATTTGTAGGTGTATTTTGGATGCTCTACGTTCTTTGGTGGTGGGGGCGAGCTGTAGGAGTACTTCTTTGGTGGAGGAGGTGGCGATTTGTACGTGTATTCCGGGTACTCTACATGCTTTGTAGGTGGTGGGGGAGAGTTGTAGTAATACTTCTTTGCAGGTGGAGGTGGAGACTTGTAGGCGTATTGTGGATGCTCTATCGTTTTTGGAGGTGGTGGAGGTGACTTGTATTGGTACAATGGTGGTGGGGGTGAGCTGTAATAGTACTTCTTTATTGGTGGAGGTGGTGATTTGTAAGTATATTTTGGATGTTCTGCATGTTTTGGAGGTGGGGGTGACTTATAATAATATGAGGGTGGCGGCGGTGAGCTGTAGTAGTACTTCTTCGGTGGAGGGGGCGGCGATTTGTAAGCATATTTTGGACGCTCTACATGTTTAGGAGGTGGCGGTGACTTGTAGTAGTACTTCTTTGGCAAAGTCAAAGGCAGTGGCGACTTGTAGATATACTCTGGATGCTCTACATGCTTTGGAGGTGGTGGTGACTTGTAATTATATGATGGAGGCGGGGGAGAACTGTAGTAGTATTTCTTTGTTGGTGGCGGAGGTGAACTGTAGAAATACTTCTTTATCGGTGGACTCAGTAATTTATTTTTATACTCTGGATGCTCGATATGCTTTGAAGGTGGTGGAGGTGACAAATAAGCATAAGGCTTATAAGCAGAAACTTGAGAGAGGATGATGCAAAATGCCAAAGCACAAACTAATAAGGGCATTTGCCCTATGTTCCCTAATTGATCCATTTTAAGGAGCTTTGAATTTTGTGGTTGATGATTGAAGAAATGCTAACCTTTATATAGTTATAATCGGATTCCAAATTATTGAAGTCATGAATTAGTCAAGAATAAAATAATTAATTTTATTAGTACACAATTCATGCATTACATCTCTACAAACTTATATTTTTATTAAGGGTAAATTTCATATTATTTCCCTATGTTTTCATGAAAAATCAAAAAACCCCCTATGTTAAAAAAATAGTCTTAAAACCCCCTCTATTATGTATAATTCATCAAAAAAAACCCATTGTTTAAGAAAGTGTATTACATTTGCTAAAAAAATAGTGTATGATTCTTATTTTTACAATTTTTGTATTATTTTTTAAATATAATTAATTTTTTAAAATAGTAGTTTGACCAAATACTATAATTTTTAAATACTATAAAATATATTTATATGTAAAAAAAATACGTAACATAGGAAATTATCAAAATAGCTAAATATTAGTAGTATAACCAAATACTAAATTTTTTAAATGATATAAAATATATTTATCTATAACAAAAATTGTAAAAATAAGAATCATACACTCTTTTTTAGCAAATGTAATACACTTTCTTAAAAAGGGGATTTTTTTGATGAATTATACATAACAGAAGGGATTTTAAGACTATTTTTTTAACACAGGGGGTTTTTTGATTTTTCGCGAAAACACAGGGGAGTAATATGAAATTTGCCCTTTTATTAAAATAAGAAGTACAAAAAAAGTACAAGTGAACGAAACAGAGAGATGCTTCCAGCCAAATGAGTCTGCGTCGTGCGTTACACTACGAAATACATAAATTAAAAATTGCATTTTCTATTAAAGAATGTTTTATGCCATTTGTGACTTTCTTGCACTTTATGTACGGATATATGTTAATTAGTAAGGGTGAGAAAAAATCGAAAACACTGAAAATCGAACCGAACTGAACAAATTCGGTTCATTTGGTCCGGTTCTTTTAATTTTTTAGTCTGGTTTGGTTTTTTGAAAAAAAATTCGGTCATCAGTTCGGTTCGGTTCTGCAGATAACGGATCAAACAGATCGAATAAACCAAGCCTTTTTTTTTATTATTAATTTATTATTTTTTTAATTATTATTTGTTTGATACTTCAGATGTTTGTATTGTTATTTGTTGGTTTGGTTTTTTATATTAGCTATAAATGCTTATTTATGTTAGTTAAGCTATTCAAAATAAAAAAAAAGGAAAAAAATAAAGAAAAATTAGACCGAACCGAACTGAACAAATTCAGTTCGGGCCAGTTCGGTCTTCTCCTTAATTCAGTTTGGTTCGGTTCTAATTATTTTCCAATTTGGTCTATTCGATTTTATGATTTTTGGACCAAAATAGACCGAATGCTCACCCCTATTAATTAGCCACTAATTTGCACATTAAATTTAATTGGTGGAGATGATTTTGGAAAAATGAAATACCCCATTTTAAATAGAAAATGGTTTTAAAAGTCTTTTTTAGGCTAGTTAATTAAAGTTTAAAATAGTGCTCTTGCTTTTTTTTTTTCCATTGCACGGTTCTTTTCTCTTCAATTGCTTAACGATTTTCCACTTGTTTTTTTTTTCTACTTCTTGAAACAAGATCACAATTTTTTTAAGAAATAATCGATACACATTGCTAAACATGTGCACTTATCTCAATTTTGAAAGATTTAGTGGAATTTAAAATAATAACTTTTTAATAATGATATGAACACTCCACTAATTAACTAGACCGTTCACAGGCGCAAAATCACTAATTAAAAAAGATTAACCAACCAAACGATCGAATGAAATTTCCTTGTTACACGATCAAATTTATTAGTTTTTCTTCTTTTTTTCCGATATCAAACAATAATTAGGAGGAATCCATAAAAAAAATGGAGAAGAAAGTTTATAGAATATCTTTTTCATCAAATGATATAATATACATGCATACATCACATCAGTATCTAAATCTGACGTAATTGATCTAAGCTATTTATTTTCCATTATTCCATTTTAATTTTTTGAAACCTTGCCTACCGTTCCATGTTTAGGTAAGAACTAAGAAAATATTCGCATAAAATGTGAAGCCGTGAAGGGGAGAGAGATAGGTAGAGATCGAGTAGAAAAAGGTTGTATTGACTAATATAACCCTACCATAAATGTCTAGTTAATTAAAAATTAGTTAGATATTAAGGGTGCAACTTGCAAATAAAATAGTAATTGAATAAAGTGAAATGCCAAAAAAAAAATTTGGGGTGCTGCAAAAGAGATGTAATTAGAGGGCACGAGTTGTCAATTAATACCCTATAGTATTAGCCTATTCCAAAATTAATCCTTAAAAAGTGTTCCTTCAAATTAAAAATATGAGTAAATTGGACTCTAAGTCTTACATTTTGGCCGACAGCATAAAAAAAATAAAAACTATTAACAAAACAATATCACAGTTTTCAAAGTTATTGTAAATCTACCATGCAGCTGATTTTTCCGGAACTAAAAACCCCGCGTGACACTCCGGATACATGAAAATAATAATCATATGTCGGATCAAAACAACATCGTTTTTTTTTTTTCTGATCAAAACAGCGTCGTTTTGGTGCGACGTGTGAATATTTATTTGCACCTAATTTTCTTTACTGGGTTGAAAGAGTTCACGCATGAATTCGGCGTAACCCATGAGATTTTTGGTGCTGTAAAATCAATTACATGATTGATTTGCAACAAATTTTGAAAATTTGAATATTATTTCATCAATAGTTATGATTTAGGTTGTTTTTTAAAAAGTGACCAGAATTTGGGGCATAAAGCGCAATTCATCCGGAAAGTTCTATGCTACCTAATGGGTAATATAATATCTCATGTGGCACAATAAATCTATTGTGACACTCTCAAGTCTCACAATAGATGGGTAGCATAGAATTTTCCCAATTCACCCTATATTAAAAGACTACGTGTGTCGTGTTCGACACCCACCGTTCTTCTTTCCCGACTCAAAAAAAGAAAAAAGAATATTAATGTTAAAGCACGCGTTTCCTTTTAAGAAGTGAAAGCTGATCAACCACGTTTTCCATGTTCCCACATCGGCCTAATTTTCCACCCCATTTCTCCAACAATTCTTCACATTCTTGACTATCTAACTCCCTTTTTCTTTCACTCAAAAAAAAAAATATCTCCCTTTTTTTTTCTTTTATTGAACAAATTATTGACTATCTAATTCTAACCTTAGTTTTCACTATTTTAAAATGGATTCTTCACAACCTTTTGTCACGCAACACCTTATCCTACCAATCATGGTTATTGATTCCCACACATCTAACAACTCACTCGAATTCTTTAGACCTATGAGACACAATGGGAATCCGATTCCAAACGAAGAAAAAATTGTTCATGTTTAATCTAGACACTCCAATTAATTAAACTCGACACGATCCTAAACGTGCTCAGTTCGACTCGTTTGCACCCTTAATTTCGTTTAAAAGGTAGGCGAAGGGAATCCACCGGGCCATGCTCCACACTTTCTTTGTTGAAATTTTTACACTCTTAGCTTTTTCACACCAAGATTAAGCAGCTAAGCAACTATTAGCCCTACCCTCGTATAAATTAGCGATAGTAACATCTTATTTTGTTCATCACCACATCAAATAATTAAACAACAGAAAAAATTAGCAATGGCGCAGAGCAAGAACATCAAGAAATCTGAAGGGATTTGTGAGAAAATCCACAATGCAGTGAGCCCTTTTCGACCCCGAATTCGACGAATCTCCCAGCAGCCTCAGAGCTCGCTTTCTGTCACCAGAAACAGCAATCCAGTTGAGATTAGTTCACCTCAAACCAAACCGGTTCATGTTCTTCACAAACCTAGCATGTCCGAAGCGATCCCGGTCGAATTCGGACATGCTGCTGCACATTTCTCGTCTCAGAACAGCAAGATCAAAGATCGTGAGAGAGAGATAGTGATTGTTAGAGGCCAGAAGTTTGCTAAATCTGTTTCGGAAAAGCAAGATTTTGATGCTGCTAAATCTCCACTACATCATGTTCATTTTGCGAAGGGAGGTGATGAAGATCATCATCACACGGTTCATGAAGGTAAGTTTTCTGATTATATTAGCAAGTTCAAGAATAGGATGATCAAAACTGCCTCGAATGTGGGCCGCGACGGCGGCGGCGGCGGCGGCGGCGGCGGCGGTGGTGGAGGAGGAAGAGGAAATTCGATGAGGAGAGATAGCTTTAATGATAAAGTGACGAACTACATTGATCAAGCGAAAATCAAGATCAGAACGACGACGAATGTTGGTGGTGATCAGAATCATTGAAAAATTGAGTGAAAGAGATGGAATTATTGGATTTAATTGCAAATTTGGGGATTTGCTTACTTTTAATTATATTTGTGATGATATATATTATATATAATGTTTGAGTGTTAATATGTTGTGTTGATGTAATATTGATATATATGTGGTAGAATTAAATTGCTTATTTATCTGTTGTAAATATTTGAATATATTCCTTGATGTATTGTCACCTATGGTGGAATATCTAGGGCTCTTGGATTGGATTGATTTTGAATGTATAGTTATAGTTTGACTTGCTAAATAAAGGTTAATTGTTTGAGAATCAATTGACTATCAATCTCAAATCATATTTGGAATAGTTTGGATGGTGTTGATTGATGGAAATAGTTCGGATAAGGTGTGCACACGATAAGTAAATCACATTTTTCGTGTAATTTTTTTGCGAACCACTTAAAATAGTAAATAAATTATACTAAGAAAATCATATATGCTAAATTCGATTAACATGACGGTGGGATTTGAGCTAGAGATCGACCGTGCCCAACAGCGCTAAATTTCGTGTGTCATAAATTTTAATTTTTTAATATACACGAATTGGGAAATGATGTATACTAAATAAATTTTTTAATTAAATCAAATCATAATAAATTAAAAAAAAATTAAAAAAAAAAAGAAGGTTTGGCAAATGAGATGCCACAGGGAATGTCACGGGGAATCTGGTGCGGCGATCGACACAGCGACACCCCCAAGTACCCGACACCTCTATTATGATCAAACATTAATTGTTTTATTTATATTCATTTTAATCAGGTGTTTTTTTTCTAATAATTAGTCAGTTATGAGGTGCGAAGTCCAATTGAAGAATTAAATAATGCATGTAAATTTTTGCAAGACATTATATCAAAGGTTTGATATATTAACTCAACAATTAAATAAAGTTGAGCTTTAGCTTATTTCGGAATATTTACGACACTTTATTCTAATTTTGAGAAAAATGAGCACATTTGATCAATTTGGACATAAAAAAGCTATCTAACAATCCAAATATTTGTATGTATATAGTAGTATTTAAATACTTTTGTACTATTATTTGGTATTTTTTTTAGTTGGGCCTCAAATAAATTATTTAAATTAATTACTATTGAAATCAATTAGCGGGGATAGCTCAGTTGGGAGAGCGTCAGACTGAAGATCTGAAGGTCACGTGTTCGATCCACGTTCACCGCATTTTATTTTTTTTATATAATTTTAGTTTTTTAGCATTTTATTACCTTTAAAAACTAAATATCTGTGCGATTTTTTTTATTATTTTACTTCATAATTTTAGTTTTTTATTTTCAATTTATACTTTTGTAATTTTACTTCATAATTCTAGTTTTTTAGCATTTTGCCTTTAAAAACTAAATATTTGTGCAATTTTTTTATTTTACTTTTATTTTAATTTTCAATTTCTAGTTGTATAATTTTACTTCGTAATTTCATAGTTTTATAATTTTACTTCATAATTTTAGTTGTTTAGCATTTCGCCTTTAAAAACTGAATATTTGTGCATTTTTTTATTATTTTACTTTTACTTCATAATTTTAGTTTTTAATTTTCAATTTACATTTCGAAATCACATTACCCCCAAAGTGTCATTGACACTGTCTATGAGATTAAACATGGCTCGTTGAATAAAATAAGATATGATATTTTTATATTCCATTGTGAAAAATATCTAAATAAAATATGTTTTTGTAATTAATAAGGTAATTAAGGATAGTTTTTTTTTTCTCCTTTTTCATATTTTGACTTTTAAACACTAAATATTTCTAGAGTTTTATAGATAGTCTCAATTCTTTTTTTTAGTAAGAGAAATTAGGAAATTAATATTCTAGACAAACTCTAAATATTTCTGGAGTTTTATAGATAGTGTCAATTCTTTTTTTAGTAAGAGAAATTAGGAAATTAATATTCTAGACAAACTCTAAATATTTCTGGAGTTTTATAGATAGTGTCAATTCTTTTTTTAGTAAGAGAAATTAGGAAATTAATATTCTAGACAAACTTCGATCATTGTTAGACTAAGCCAATGACAACCCTTAGATTAAATGAATCACAATCATAAATTACCGATTCAGCAATATAAATAAGGAGTTTTTCTTCATTGTGAACCATCAAAGTTAAAATAGTCTTCAAATGAATAAAAATTATCGTCTTCAAATGAATAAAAATCTCTTTTAATCGATGGTGTATGCACCTAAATGTTTAGCCATTCATGTTAGGTAGTTAAAATACTAAATACAAAATTATTTTTATCTATTTTTCTTACTAGTAAAAAAAATGCTATTATATATTTTTAAAAGAACTTTTATAGAACAATATGTGGTTGAACATATCTTTATATATATAAAAACAAGAAGTTATGCCATTAATAGATATCTAGAATTTTCCCGCCAAAAACACCTTCCGAATTTAGTAAATTTATTAAATAATTTATATTTAATACTATTCAATACATTAACTTTAAAATCATATTTTTTAGATAATGACGTATTGTTATCTATGTATACGTTACTGAAATGTAAAGCTATCATCCGAAAAATATGGTATTTTTCATCATTTTTTCCTTCATTTATTTTCTTATTTTCTTTTCATAATCTATATAAAATCTAATATAAATAATTAATGTAATATAATAATCTATATCTATATATACATATATATCTAATCTAATATACAAATAATATAATATCGTTTTAAACCCAATGTAGCAATATAATATACATATATAATATATAATTAATATTTAATATAATATGTTGTTTTATAATATACGTTCTTTGCATAAATTTATATATAATATACATGCTAATTAAGTATATATAGTTATGTCATCAATCACCTCAATTAATTAAAATTAAATGACGTGATAAATATATATATGCGTTTTTTGGTTGCATATCACTCTAATTGCATATAAATATAGATTGATTATTCTATTACGTTAATTGTGTTATTTTTATTAATTATATATTAATTTTAATTTAAAATATATATAAAAGTAAGAAGTTATCCCTTAATTAATAACTAAATTTTTCCGTCCATTTACACTTACCGGAGATGAGAATGTAATATTTATTAAACAATAAATATTTATAAATTGAAAAATCATTATCTACAAATCCAAAAATGTTAAATTTATATACACGGTCAATTTCATTCAATCATTTAAGATGATAATCACTATATTTTTTAAAATATTATTATATTTATAATATATATTCTATACATCAATCTATATATAATTAATTAATAATATATTATTAATTAATTAATATTACATTCCTAATCATAAAAATATATGTTTATACAATTAAATCAATACTTTACAGATAAAATACAAATCATTCTCACATTTTTCCTAATTAATATGTTTGATCTTTCAATACAAATTAGATACACAGACACGCGCACATATATACATTGATGTTATAATACATACATATTTGTTATATATTTTTTACCTCAATTAATTATCCCAAAATTTAGTTTATCAATCAATTATTATTGTTTCTTCAATTAATCCAAAAATCTCGAATGTAAATTATGGAATGAGTAATTGACTATAAATATGAAATTAATGGACCAACATAAGTTTCCATATTATGCGGACAATGCATAATATAAGTTTCAATTAACTAATATAAGTTTACATAATTAGTGAGATAATTACACTAAGATTGTGCCCATTGTTTTAATTATATTCTATGTACCAGTTCCTCTATAAATAGATGCATCATATCATCTTTTGCATCCAGGATATTGTATTTATTTGGATTTTTTTGTGTAATGGTACGAGTTATTAATTTTTTTTGTAGAAGACTTTTGAGTAGTGCTTGTGTATGTTGTTTGTCACTGAGTTTTTTGTTTATTTCTATTGCAGATTAGAAGTACGAACAATCAATAGAAATCAGTCTCTCCCACAATGAATAGGAATTGGAACTCCTTTTGATCAAATTGCACGACATTCTCCTACATGTGGATAGAAAACAACCTCAATAGTCATGATGTTTTATTGTCATTGTGTTTTTTTTTTTTTTTTTTTTTGCTTTTTTTTAAAACTTGCATGCAAATACTATTACAATTGCTTTTGATTTTGTAATGAAATTTGAAAATGCAATTGTTTTTTCTGTGCATTGTATATATTGATTTAAGAATGAATTTTATGCAATTTTTAGATTTTTTTTTGTGATGATTATTATGCCAAAGAAAATTACATAAAATAAAACTAATTGTACTGCAAACACATGCTGTTGCAAAAAAAAAAAACACCATAAAATTGAGTCATTAAGTGTGAACAATTGTATCGCTTCATGTCCTATTGAGTCATTAATAATAATGTTGTGTTGCCTAGATTTTAATTATAATCCTTTTAATTATAATCCACATAATATGACTATTTACAATTAAATATGATTATTTAAAAATATAAAGTTAACAAAACATAAATAATTCAAATATTAATTTCTAATGTGAAATAATTGATTTCACACTATGTGTAAACCAATATTTTACAATATAATTTAATAAATTCCTACTTAATGTAAGAAGACATAAAATGATCTGATGTCGAAGTATTTAATTTCACTTATTCTTTACAAATAATGTCAGCAAGGAAAGTCAAGAATTAGTTCCGAAAATCCTGGAGATTGAATCACAAGAGATTAGGACTCTATTTAGATAGATTGTTTCCTAATATTCATAAAACTCGTGTTATATATCTCTCAATGTATTTTGTAACACATAACAAATCAATACAGAAAACTTCCGCTATTCCAAATCACAATTTCTCTCTAAACAGTCTAATCTTTCACTATGATTAAACCTATTTCTCACATGGTATCAGAGCAGTGATCGATCCTAACGGATCATCATTGTCTCTGCTTCATCATATACCAGATCAATGGCTGAAAATGAGGATGGCACGCCGAGCGCCCAGCCATCTCTGCCTGGACCAGAGTTGTTGGCACAACAACTAGCCTCACTTCTCAAACAGCTCAACCCACCAACAACAGCAGAAACCAGAAACTCAGAATCAAATCAAAACCAAACCGTGACAATGAACATCAAATCGAATGAATTCAATTACTCCTTATGGTCTAGGATGATGCATCTAGCCATTGGGGGACGAGGGTGCCTCAATCACATCACCGGCTACCCTCCGCCCCCAAAACCCACTGAACCCGCCTATCATCAATGGTACCAGAATGATCTCACAGTTATCTCATGGTTGATACAGAACATGGAGCCGACCCTGGCCAACAATTATGTCCAGTACAAGTCTGCAGAAGGATTATGGAAAGGGTTAGCAACCACATATAGCTTAAAGAGGGATTCTGCACAAATATTCGAATTAACAGTCCAAGCAAACAGTATCAAGCAAGGACAGGGAACAATTGAACATTTTTACAGCACACTGCAGCGTATCTGGGCAGAAATCGACGAAAGTCACCCGAACCCCATGGAGTGTGAAAAGGATATCGACACATATCGCCGGATTCAATCTGAAACCCGGTTATTCCAGCTTCTCACCAGAGTGAGTGACAAATTTGAACCGGAGCGCCGTGATATCCTTAAAATGAATCCCCTACCGAATGTCGAGGCCGCCTACGCCTTCCTCCAACAAGGAGCCACTCGCAGAGGAATCTGGACCTCAGAGGCGGCGGACGAAATCTCTGACCAAAACATTGGCAGTGGGTTAATTATACAAGGCGCCAGTGACGCCGTCAGACTAGCAGCGAAAGGATATAGGCCGGGAAATCGCTCAAACTCAGGACCCTCGAAAGGGTCTAGTTTCGCGAATCGTGAAAAGATCGACAAGAGCAAGTTGAAATGCTCTCACTGCGGGATGTCGAAGCACACCAAGGAAACGTGATTTCGCCTCGTCGGTTACCCAGAATGGTGGGAGGACAACCATAAGCCCCCAAAGGAGAAGGAGACTCGAGGCCGCGTCGCCGCCGCCATCGGCGACTCAGAGGCCACCGGCCACCAGATGGGCGGCAACGCTGGTCGCGACGATGGTCGGAGCAGCAGCGGTGAAGATGGGGCGAAAATGGCTACAGTGGCTAGGGTTTCCAATGGCAACGACTTCAATGGGGAGAACTCATTTAACTACGAAGGTACCGGGTCGGGTTCCTCTATACCCTCCCCTCCCCTCCTTTTTGATAATAGTGCAGATTGTTTTACTAGTGCTGCCTCATATGATGACAAATCAAATACATTAATTAATGTGGGTGGTGTGAATGTTATTAATACCCATGAAACCAAAAATACTGCTTGGATTTTTTACTGTGGTGCAACAGATACAATGACCTTTGATGCTTCAGATCTATGCACTCAGTCTCGGCCCTCGAAAACGCATGTTTTCACGGCTAGCGGGAAAATTACCCCTGTCCATGGAGCTGGCACTATCTCTATTTCTCCTACATTGAAGTTGTCCAATTGTCTCTATGTTCCAGATTTATCTCACAAACTGTTATCTATTAGTCATGTTACAAAGGAGCTAAATTGTACTGTTCTGATGCATCCTTCCTTCTGCATTCTACAGGATATCCGGACGGGAGAGATCAGTAGACGTGGCACTGAGCGTCGGGGATTGTACTATGTCGACGAGATTGCTCACAAAGGTACGGTGCTGCTGGCCACCGGAACTAAATCCCAAGCTGCTTGGTTATGGCACCGGCGTCTTGGACACCCGTCTGTCGGTTATCTCAAACTTTTATTTCCTCAATTGTTTTTCCCTGCCGATATGTATTGTCAGACTTGTGTTTTGGCCAAGAGCCATAGACGTTCTTTTAAACCAACAAACACTCGTGTGGATACTATGTTTTCTTTAGTTCATTCGGATATTTAGGGTCCAGCGCCTGTTGTCGGTGGACAAGGTTTTCAGTATTTTTTATTGTTTATTGATGATCACACTCGTATGACTTGGGTGTATTTTTTATGTCATAAATCTGATTTTTTTCCAAATTTGTCCAATTCTATAACATGATTCACCACCAATTTCAAACCAAAATCAAAATTTTGAGATCCGATAACGGGGGAGAGTTTGTGAATCTTTCGATGACCAAATTCTTCACCGATAACGAATTACTCCACCAAACCATCTGTCCTTATACACCTGAACAAAATGGGGTGGCTGAACGAAAGAACCGGATTCTCCTTAAGGTTACTCGAGCCTTACTCGTTGAGTCTCGAGTACCTCCCCATTTTTGGCCTGAAGCTATCTCTACTGCTGTGTATCTCCTAAATCGGTTACCCACAAAAAGCCTCTCACTCCAAAATCCTCTTTAGTGTCTGTCTAACCTTGCTCAAATTCCCGTTCCTCTTACCCTCAAACCTCGCATCTTTGGTTGTTCTGTGTTTGTTCATATACCCAAAAACGCACGCACTAAGTTGGATCCTTGTGCTGTTAAATGTGTTTTTGTAGGATATGGCATTCAATAAAAAGGCAATAGATGTTACGATCCCAAATCTCATCGTTTATACACTACCATGAATTGTGATTTTCTTGAGACAGAATATTTTTACCATCACCACCTTAGTGGTCAGGGGGAGAGTTTTAAACTTGACCCACTAAGTTGGCTTGAGCCAGTGTCGGTGCCAAATCTCAACAGCTCAGGAACAGTTCCAACAGGGACAGTTAACCAAGCCACCGAGCCAATCTTGGAAGCAGCGTCACAATCACCGGCACCCAGTGAACCGAACAATGGTACTATCCTCGACTCGATATCCCCGATAAATGACGAGCCTCTTATTTCTGTTGATTCCTTTGTTACTAACCATGAAGTGCCAGAAAATACAGAGTTACTCCAGGATAATACAGTACCAGAGGTTACTAACAGCACTGAAACAGAGATTACAGAACCAGTTACTGGCAGATATGTACTACCGCCACGAAGTAACAGAGGTGTTCCTCTAAAGCGGTATTCTCCAGAAAGGATCATAAAAAAATCTAGATATGCAGTTGAGAATATTGCTCAGGGAAATCTCGCACAACGTGCCATTGCTTTTCAGGCTGCCTTATTTATATGAAGATGAACACCTTCCGAGAACAGCTCAAGAAGCTTTTCAATATAAGCATTGGACAGATGCTATGACAAAAGAGATGAATGCCTTGGAAAGAAACAGTACATGGGAAGCATGCAGCTTACCTCGAGGTAAAAAACCTGTGGGATGTAGATGGGTTTTTACTATCAAAAGAAAATCAGATGGGTCTATTGAGAGATATAAGGCGAGATTGGTTGCAAAAGGATACACCCAGATTTATGGTGTGGATTATTCGGAAACCTTCTCACCAGTGGAAAAATGAATACCGTTCGGGTTCTTTTGTCGATTGCAGCAGATCAAGACTGGCCTCTCCACCAGTTTGATGTTACTAATGCCTTTCTTCATGGCGAGTTAAAACGGGAAGTGTATATGGAGGTTCCTTCTGGTTTTGAGGCAAAATTTCAGAACAACGAAGTGTGTAGATTGCGGAAGACGTTATATGGGCTCAAACAGTCTCCAAGGGCCTGGTTTGGCAGATTTACCAGTGCTATGAAGAGCTACGGATACCGACAAAGCAATTCCGATCACACACTCTTCCTGAAAAAATGAGGAAGTCTTGTCACCTGTCTAATCATCTACGTTGACGACATGATCATCACTGGAAATGATTTGGAAGAAATTGAAGAATTGAAAAAAGGCCTGTTCCGAGAATTTGAAATGAAAGACTTAGGTACTCTCAAGTACTTCCTTGGGATTGAAGTTTTAAGGTCAACAAGGGGAATCTTCATATGCCAGAAAAAATATACACTTGATCTGTTAGCCGAGGTGGGAATATTGGATTGCAAACCAGTTGATACTCCTATTGCTGTCAACCATAGTTTGCAACTTATGGAGGATGCAGATTTGGCCGATTAAGGACAATATCAGCGGTTAGTAGGGAAGCTTATCTATTTGGCTCACACCAGACCCGATATAGCTTATGCTGTGGGAGTTGTTAGTCAGTTCATGCACAGACCATAAACAGATCATATGGAGGCTGCGCTCAGAACTGTGAGGTATCTCAAGGGTACCTTTGGCTATGGGCTACTGTTTGAAAAACACGGACATTCCAAGGTACACGGATATACAGATGCGGATTGGGCAGGTAATCCTGTGGATAGAAGGTCGACTGCTGGGTACTTTACATTTGTGGGAGGAAACCTTGTTACTTGGAGAAGCAAAAAGCAGAAAGTGGTAGCCTTGTCTAGTGCAGAAGCCGAGTTCAGAGGCATTAAAAGTGGTTTGACTGAAGTTTTATGGCTCCGAAAGTTGCTCGCCGAGATTGGATTTAATTCAAAACAGTCGTGCCAGTTATTTTGTGATAACAAGGCCGCTATTAGCATATCCGAGAATCCAGTACAGCATGATCGAACAAAGCATGTGGAGGTAGATCGACATTTCATTAAGGAGAAAATTGAAGCCGGAATCATTGAGTTTCCATTTGTTCGATCCGAGGACCAACTTGCAGATATCTTAACTAAAGCTGTAAACTCAAAGGATTTTTCAAGAAGCTTGGTCAAGTTGAATATTGGAGATCCCACTACTCAACTTGAGGGGGAGTGTCAGCAAGGAAAGTCAAGAATTAGTTCCGAAAATCCTGGAGATTGAATCACAAGAGATTAGGACTCTATTTAGATAGATTGTTTCCTAATATTCATAAAACTCGTGTTATATATCTCTCAATGTATTTTGTAACACATAACAAATCAATACAGAAAACTTCCGCTATTCCAAATCACAATTTCTCTCTAAACAGTCTAATCTTTCACTATGATTAAACCTATTTCTCACAAATAAAAGACATGATGACGAAATAATCAAATTTTAGAAGTGTTGCTCAAGTAGTGACGACTCTCCCTCAATGATATGATATCCACTTCACACAATTGGGGGATGGTGAATATTCATATATATAATATTTTTCTTAAATGTGTTTTTTTATCATTGTAACTAAAATTATAAACAATTTCGATTATGTGTGTTATGGATTTTGACAGAACTATTTATGTTATTTATTTTATTATTTTTATCAGTTATTTAACTGTAATTTAATTATTTTATTCGTACAAATATTAATCATAAATTACATATATATATCTCTCCGTGCATCGCACGGGATGTAATACTAGTTAGAAGTAAAAAGTACACATTTTATATATCTTGTACACAAAGTACCCTACTTATTAGCACATCAAAATTTGATTATAATGTACATTATAAATATGAACTTATAAATAAATATGTAAAGATGGATCTGGAACGAGTTCATCGAATACACAACCTTCAGATCTTCAATTTGAGAAGGAGAATTTACGATGCAATTGCGAGTGCTTCACATGGAACATTGCTCATCTACGTGAGAGAGAGATTAAACAACACATTTTAGTTCATTTTAATATTTGATAAATGTAATTTTTAAAAATTTATGGTATATCAAATCATCATTATTTTATTTTAGTTTATGACTTTAAACCTATTTTGTTGGGTTAATAAATTAGTATGATGTATAGTACATATAAATTATAAAATTACATTGTTTGCTCACTACCTTATAAGCATAATGGACCTAATAAAATTATGAACTTCAATTAATCAATATTAATTGTGTTATATTGATTTGTATATATTTGGGTTAATATTTCAGCCATCTATTTATTTGGTAAATTATTAAGGGAAATGGTCCAACCAGGACCCTAAACTATATGTTAAGGTTTAAGTAGGACCCCGTTTTAATTTTTGGTTCAAATAGACCCTCAAACTCTCAAAATTAGCTCAAAGAAGACCCTCCTTACCCCCTCAAACTAACATATGAAACGTCCGTCAACTTGGTCATCAAACTCCTCTCTGCTATTCTCTTCTTCTGCACCCTCACCACCCACCAATTCCTCCATTTCCGCTTCATCATCTCCCTCTCATCTCTTTCTAATTCTGACGATGGTCTGATCTCTTCTGCACCAAAAGCTATGAAGGATCAGTTGCAGTTGCCCTCGCTTTTCATCTGCGACCATGGGACTCGGATGAGAGACCCATGACAATGGAAGTGTTGAGACCACCTCGGTAGACATACATGTAGATGAGGTTGTAGGGAACAGAGCAGTAAGAGTTGAAAACTTGCTATTCACAGTAATCAATTCTTGTGTTCTGTTCATCACATTGGATAGTTTATCATCTATCTAGGCAAGAGCTCCACTGCAGGTTTCCAAGTCGAAACCCGGCAGCGCACCTGCTTGATCACCACCATCATCAAGCCCAAACATCATAAACTTATCTAATCCATCATCGACAAAGTTATCAAACAAAAGCACATAGCCCATCGCCGGCTACTAGGGATTCAAGCTCCATAACCAAATCCAATTCATGTCCAATTTGAGCCAACTCTATCAATTCTGATAATCGGTATTTTTGTACTTCTTTTGACTGCAACTTGGGGCTATTTCAATACCATTTTATAAACCAATTGTATATTTTTGATGTCCAAACCCATATTTTAATCCAAGTGCAAATTCTAGGTGTGTTATTGAAGAATCATCGAATTCAAAGAACCAGGCGCGACCCACAGCACGGGTCGAGGCGCGACCACTCCGCCCGCGCCCAACGTGGCTTTCCACGCGTCTCTGGCGCGAGCCACAGCACGGGTGGAGGCACGACTGGATCGGGTCGCGCCAAGCCAGGCTTTCCACGTGTCTCTGGCGCGACCCACAGCGCGATCACTGGCGCGACCGCGCTCCCGCGCCCAGACACTCATTCGCGCCCTTCTCTGGCGCGAGCTACAGCGCGACCTGGGCGCGACCGAGCCCGTGTCGCGCCCAGACGCCCTATTTTGCGTGCCTTATCAGCGCGTTTCCTTCTATTTTGAAAGGGCAGATGGAAAGAATAGAAGAGGGAGAGAGGCAGACGGATTTTTTGGAGAAGAAAATTAAGGATCAAACTCTAAAAATTTCTCCCAATCCCTATACCCATTTTTCCCCTAGAAAATCAAGGATAGAACCATATAAATGAGAGGAGGAAGAGGGCTGGGGCTTGTAAAGAGGAATTCTTGAAGTTTGAAGAATTGATGTGGAAGGATCTTGTGCAATCTTTGTACATTCTATCGGTTTAATATAATCTCTATTTATGATTTATGTTCAAGTAATTTATTTTGCTTTTAAGATTATGAGTAGCTAATTTAATTAGGGTTGGGGTGAAGGATCTTTGAAATAAGAATGTTTATTATGAATGTGGGATGAATGTATATTTCTTTGATTAAATCTTGTGGATCATAGTTGTGATTGTAAATGTTTATGGGTGGCCTCCATTTATGTTTATCTTTATGTTCAATGGGTGATTAGTTTTGCTTATTTGGTGTTTGTTGATGATCTATGAGACCTTGTGGTTATACTTTGAAAGACGTATGAGCATTTAGGGTTGTAATTTGTGGAGGGGACTCTTTGTATGTTTGAGTGAAATGCTTGTTAGAGATAGCAAGTATTAACATCATTTTTGCATATTAGGTGTTTGAGAAAATGCTTAAATGAACAAACCCTTGTCATAAATAAAGTTTTGAGTTATATATGATCTTCATGTTTGTGTAAACCCTTAAATCAAGGATCCAACACCCTAAACCCCTTTGTTAACCTGTACATTTCCTTTCTTTAGTGTTGAAAGTTATTGAATTTTAAATCTTTATGTTGGATTGATGAATGAAGTGAACAACAACTCCTTTGACTTATTTAAGTTTAAATAGTGATTGAGATTTAATTAGGCATTATTTGTGCATCTTAGAATATATCTCATATTCCTTGTGGTTCGACTCGTATCATTGCTTGCTACATCCGTGTACACTTGCACATGACACGACTTATTATTTGAGGTATAAAATAATCGCATCAAATTCATCATTTGCTAAAACCACATTTAACTTGTTTATGCTCAACAAAAACAGCCCCCAAGTCTTCTACACTGGGCTTCTCCGTCACACTTGCAAACAAAATCCACACAGTCATCGAACCACGGTAAATAACTGTTAAGATATAAAAAATAATGCATTCAAAGTATTCGATGAAATGCAAGAGACTCAATGAAACAATATTTTTCTATTATTCAAGTATTTCAACAATAACTGCTTCAAGCCTTATTTATACATCAAGCTTAACTAATATCTAGGAGCGGAAAATATCTAGACTAAAAATATCTATTACCTTAGCTCAGCCAAAGTCCGAGATCACGAGCTGCTGCCACGTCAAACTATTATTTATGTGACTGAAACATCTACATGTTAACACCCCCCGCAGGCTTGAGCTGGTGAAGATCACCAAGAGAAAGCTTGGAAATGAGCTCACGGAATCAAGGGCCATATAGTGCCTTGGTAAACACATCGGCAAGCTGCAAATCTGTGGAAACAAATCGAGAAACAATAAAACCACGACGATAATACAATCTAGAGAAATGACAGTCGAGATCGAGGTGTTTAGTGCGCTCGTGAAATACATGGTTCTTTGTGATTTGAATTGCCGCCTGATTATCACAAAAAATAGGAATGAGAGTAGAATAAGAAATCAAAAGATCATTAAGCATGTAGGAAACCCAAATGAGCTCACGGACAACATAGCTGAGACTACGATACTCAGCTTCGGCCGAGGAGAGAGACACCGTGGTTTGCTTCTTGCACTACCAAGAAACAAGACAACCATCAAGAAATATGCAATACCCAGAAATAGAACACCGGGTGTCTGTACTAGCACCCCAATCAGCATCGCAATAAGCAATAGGAGAAAAAGTAGAAGAAACTTTATAGTAGAGACCAAGAGAAGGACACCCTTTAAGATACTTGAGAACATGCAAAGCAGCCGTCCAATGAGTGTGGGTAGGACGATTAAGGAATTGACTGAGTTGCTGGACGGCGAAAGAAATATCAGGGCGAGTAAGATTTAGATAAAGTAATTTGCATATAAGCTGTCGATAAGCATCAACTTGAGGAAATAAGTCATCATCACATTGAGACAGAGGCTGACCCGGGGGAAGAGGAGTAGATACAGCCTTATACCCAAGTAAACCAGCTGAAGAAAGAAGATCAAGGACATATTTTCTTTGGCAAAGGAAAGTACCAGCAGCGGACCTAGCAATTTCCATGCCAAGAAAATACTTGGCTTCCCCAAGATCCTTTATAGTAAAGGCATCATGAAGGGATGCCTTGACTTCAGTGATAATCGAAAGAGAAGGACTGAGTAGCAAGATATCATCGACATACACAAGAAGAGCTATGAAAGTGTCCCCATCTCCTTTGGTGAACAAACAGGAATCTGATTCAGATTGAGTAAACTGTAGAGTAGCAAGACACTTACAGAATTCCAAGTTCCACTCTCGAGAGGCTTGCTTAAGCCCATATAAGCTCTTGAGAAGTTTACAGACTGCATTAGATGACCCGTTGTTATATCCGGGAGGTAGCTGCATATAGATTTCATCAGAAAGATAACCGTGAAGAAATGCGTTGTTAATATCAATTTGATGTAATAACCAACAATGTTGTGTGGCAAGGGCAATTAACAACTGCACTGACACTAGTTTGGCAGCAAAGACCTCCTGATAATTGATGCCATACTCTTGATTATAGCCCTTGGCTACAAGCCGGGCTTTGTACCGTTCAACTAAGCCATCAGCATTTAACTTGACCTTATAAACCCATTTACACCCGATCACTTGTTTACCAGCAGGCAGAGGTACAATTTCCCAAGTTTTATTGTCCTCTAAAGCCTTCAGTTCCTTATGCATAGTATCTATCCATTCTGGATATATACATGCATCTTTATAGTGAACAGGTTCTTGAACTGAGTTCACATTTAAAAGGAATGATGTATATGAAGAGGTAAGGGAATCAGAAATCAAGTAAGGAAAAGTAGGAGAATGGAGGGAATTAGAACTGGAAGGTGTTGATGCACTATTTATTATGCACTAAACTGTAACTAACACAGGACAATGCAATATAGCAAGCGAATCGAGTATCATATCCACAGGGACTGATTATTTGACAATACTGAGTACTAAGCTAACAACTCTCTATTATCCAAACTACCAATTTATGAGTTTACTAAAACTAGGCACGAATTTAAATAAATTAAAAGAGAATAAACATAACCAAATAATGCAAATAAATATCTAAGCAAATATTCAAACTCAAACAATTAATGAAATACTAATCCTAGGGAATGCAGCACACATGTATCCACTATGATTCAATTTAATCCTAATCTTTCCCAATTTTAATCCAATTGAAGGTGAGGAATCAGAAATATATCTACCTATCTCCGCCAGGTCTCAAGGTAGAAGCAGATTAACAAACAACATATTACTTTCGTCTCTAGGTTAATTTACTAACTCCCGATAGAACCACAGATTTAAATTCCCCTACAGATTCCTTAGAACGTGTATCAAATTATTCAATTAATCCCACTAATTAATTATCTTCGTCAGGACTCAAATTAACTAGCTAGCATGCATCAATTGTGATCGGTAATTAAGTATGAAATCAAAAGTTCTTGAACAATTGAACACAATAATCGGAAGGGAAAAATAACAAGATTAAATTAAATACATAGCTTCAATCATGCTTTGCAAACCCTAGAATTAATAAAAGACTACTCACACATAATTAAAACCATAGAAATAATAGAAATAATAATAAACATTGACATAAAATAAATGTGCAATAGAATAGAAAAACCGGAATGATGATTTGTTGAATAAAACTTGAATTCTTCTTTCTTGAATGTTCACAGCAAACCTCGAAAGTAAAATAAGTTTGGAACTCTAAAATAATGAATTAAGTCCCCAATTTTCGTCCAAAACAAACATATATATACTAGGTATTGAAAATCCGGCCGAAAGATGAGTTCGTGGGCCGAAAACGTGTCAGGGAGACAATTCCCGTCAATCCTGCCGACCCATAAGTGAAGCCCCGCCGACCGGCGGCCTTCCCCCACAGATCGGCGGCTGGATCGGTGAGAGAAACAGTGATTTCCACCGTTCTGGCCACCGGTCGGCGGCCTCAACCCGCCGGTCGGCGGGTTGGCCGGCAGCTCCGCGTGCCTCCACCATTTCGCTCTGTTCTCCTTCGTTTCTCATCCGATTGACCCGATTCAAGTTGCGTTGCGACCCTCTCTTGATCCTCTATCTTTCTAGCAATTTTCTTCTTGAATTGGATCTTGGATAAATCCCAAATTCAGCTCAAACTTGCACAAGAAACACCAAAACATCAAATTGCCCATGGAAACTCGAAACTAGTATAAAAACTCAACAAACGCATGCATTAATCTTCGAATATGATCTATATAAATCTTCAAATGCATGTAAAAGCCATGTTTATCAGGTGCAGAGACAAGAGTAGAAAAATTACAGATGTAATCATCTAAATATGAGGGAGGCTTAAAGATTCTCTGACTAACCCTTCTAGGGACAGGTATGAGCTGAGAATCAGATGATGTGCTAGAAGGAACAGTTACTGTATCAGAAGATTGGGAAGATGGGTTTAGAGAAGTATCCTTCAAAGTAGAAGAAGGCTGCTCAGAAATCAAAGAAAACAAAGAAGGTGTGGTGAAATCTGGAAATGATGAAAAAGGTAAAGAAACAGAAGGTTGTTGTGTTTGCAAAGGGAATATTGTGGGAAACACTTCAACATCCCTAGCAACACCAACTGTCTGAGAAATTAAATCATATAACAAATGACCTTTATTATGTGATGCTGGACCAAGATAGACACATTGCAAACTCCTAGTGGTAAACTTGGTTTTGGAAGGCAGAAGATTTACCTAAACCAAGCAGCCAAAAGGATGAATGTCATGGAGAGAAGCACTCTTCCCAAAAAGCAACTCATATGGAGTTTGCCACTGCAACACTGCAGAAGGTAATCTATTGATCAGAAATGTGGCAAACAAAATAGAATATGGCCAGAAAATAGCTGGTAGCTTGCTTTGAAACATCACTGATCTGGCAACCTGTAATAAATGCCTATGCTTCCTCTCAACAATACCATTTTGTTGAGGGGAATATGCATAGGACCTTTGATGAATAATGCCATGATCATCTAACAAATCCTGCATCTTGTGATTCACAAACTCTGTCCCATTGTCAGATCTCAAAATGTGAACATTTGTTTGAAATTGAGTCTTGACAAAAAAGAGAAATTTATGAATAATATGCCACACTTGAGTTTTGCTGGTAAATAAAAAGGTCCAAGTAGCATGGGAGAAATCATCAACAACTGTCAGGAAGTAAGGAGTTTTAGTAAGACTCTCACCTGAGTAAGGACCCCATACATCAACATGGAGAAGCTGAAATTCTCACTTCTTCTGCCAAGAGTAGGAAAGGGCTTTCTCTGTTGTTTAGCCCTGTGACAGATGTCACAAGACTCCAAAAGGCTATAATCAGCATCTCTATATCTCTTTTGAAACATCTCCATGTGTTTCATTGTAGTAATGGAGGGATGTCCAATCAGGGAATGCATTTCCTCAAGGCTAGGAGAGCTGGTACTGGCTGCAACAAAATGACTATCATCATTTTTGAACATATATAAAGTCCCTCTCATTTTCCCAATACCAAGTGTAGAGCCTGTGTCTTTAAGCTGCACTATGCAATGAGATTCCAGGAATATTACTCTTCCATTCAAGGTTTTGGTAAGTGGACCCACTGAAAGCAAGTTATGAGTAAATTCAGGAGCAAATAGTACATTGGTCAGCTTAATGTTTGAGGTTATCTGTGCATCCCCTGCCATGAAGGCCCATAGACTAGTTTCATCTGGCAAGAAGATTCTGAGTGGGTGATCAAGCTTTCTGAGGTTTGTGAGAAGGTGAGCTTGACAACACATATGTATACTTGCCCCGGAGTCAACTATCCATTCATCTTTTCTAATTTCTCCAGAAATACCAAATGCATAGTGACCAATATACTCAATTGAATCTGTACCAAAGTCAAGCTCAACTACATTAGCTGCCTCTGAAGTATTTTTAATTCCAGAGGAATCACCCTTATTTGCAAGTCCTCTGTTCTGTGGCAAATATGTGGTCAAATATCTTGCTAACTCTGATTTGATCACTTGACCAATTTCTGAGTAAGGCTCTTGCATACCTGCACCCTTAGAAAGCACATCACTGCCGCATGTATCTCTGTGTGTAGTGAGATTTGCTCTGGTTTTTCCTTTATCATCCTTAAATTTTCTATACCAGTCAGGGACTCCATTGATCTCAAAACAATCTGAAATCAGGTGACCTGTCTTGCCACAGTGGTCACACTTCGGTTTTGATTTATCCTCCTTGGTAAGTTTTCTTCTAAAACCATCCTTCTTAGGTGGTACTCTCTGGTTAAGATATAGTGCACTCTGTTCAACTCCTTCAGAGTATTGTGAAGACACCTGCAACTGCTCCTCTACCTGGAGCACCATAGCGTAAGCTTGACTGACATTAGGCAAAGGGTTCAAAATTAATATTTGTTGTCTTATTGGCTCATAAACACCATTGAGCCCCATTAAGAATTACATTAGCTTTTCTTCCTCCATATCTACCTTAATGTCATTAGCTGCTTCACAGATGCAAATCTTAGAATTCTTAAGAAGTGTCAATTCGTCCCAAAGAGCACTAAGATTATTAAAATACACCAACACCGATTGAGTGTTCTGCGTATAAGACGCAAGTTCCCTTCGAAGCTTATATAGACGTGGACCATTTCGCTTTCCAAAGTGTCTATTAAGTTCATCCCAGAGCTGCCTAGAATTGGCTAAGTGTTGAAGACCTCTAGACAATTCCTTAATGACAGAATTACACAACCAATTGAACACCAGGTAATCCGCCTTAATCCATTGTCTATGATCAATTGAATTTTGATTAGGCTCTATCACACTTCCATCAATGAAACCTAGCTTGTTCCTAGCGAACAAAGCTCTTTTTATAGCTCGGCACCAGCTGTGAAATTTTTTTCCGTCGAACAAATCCGTGGTCAAAAGCATTCCAGGATGTTCGTTTGGAGCTATATAAAGCTCATCATTAGCTAGCATGCGATTTTGTGTAATCTCATTCCGAGTTAAAGGCAGAACTTCCATACCTCTACCACCAGAAGTATTCGTAGCATTCTGCATAATCGGCTAATCTGAATTCAACGCACCATCGGAGGAATTCTACATTCCACTGGACGCACCATGCTCGAGTGTAAAACCAAGTTCGTCATCGTGAACGTTTCTCCACTCGAATTTCCAATTGCCTTTCGCCATATTTGATGCAATGAAGCAGATTCAGAGTACAAATCGATCGATGACTTAAAAAAAAGGATCAACAATCTAGCATTAACCTCGCTCTTGATACCATGTTAAGATATTAAAAATAATGCATTCAAAGTATTCGATGAAATGCAAGAGACTCAATGAAACAATATTTTTCTATTATTCAAGTATTTCAACAATAACTGCTTCAAGCCTTATTTATACATCAAGCTCAACTAATATCTAGGAGCGGAAAATATCTAGACTAAAAATATCTATTGCCTTAGCTCAGCCAAAGTCCGAGATCACGAGCTGCTGCCACGTCAGACTATTATTTATGTGACTGAAACATCTACATGTTAACAAGAACTGACAAAGGATATGTGTGTAAAGTGATAGACACATTAAGCTTCCGCCCCTGCACACCTAGACGTTGTGAAATACGAGATCCTCTCATTCCCCCCACCCCCCCGATGATGAGATCGAGGGAAAATATGTCTCGCCTTCATGACTTTCGGAGTAGAGGAGAGGCTAAATATTGGCTTGCCGTGGCTATCGGAATTAGAAAGATATGAGGGTGAGATGAAGAAGCATGAATGGAGGAATTGGAGGGTGCAGAAGAATAAAAGAGCAGATGAGGTGTTTGACGGCAAATTGACAGATGTTACATATATGTTGATTTGAAGGGTTAAGAAAGGTCCTCATTGAGCTAATTTAAAAGTTCAAGGGTCTATTTGAACCAAAAATTAAAACAATGTCCTACTTGAGCCTTGATATATAGTTTAGGATCTTAGTTGACCATTTTCCCTATTATTAATACAACGTGTACTAGTGACATTGGAATAAGTTATAAACATATATACCATCAACAACATTTCATCCCAACTATTCTATTTAATAAGATCTTATAATTCAAATAATATTTTATTTTATATTTTATATATACCACCAATTGCAAAAACTTACATACACTAGATGCATATAATCTTATATCAGACGGTCAACGCTTTTGACCGGGTCAAACGCAGGTCAACTCGCAAAAAAAAATGATAAAATAAGTGATACTTTTTAATGATACATATGATACTTTTTGTATTTTGAGTGATATTTTTTAGTGTTACGATTAATATTGATTTTGACGGTTATTTATTTATTTTGGCCGATATTTTTTAAAGATACAAGTGATATTTTTAAACTTTTGAGTGATACTTTTTAATATTACGTTAATACTGATATTGAATATATATTTTTTGAATTAACTGAATCAACGCTCGTTTCCTGTGTGCACCTAGTTCAGACGAGTCCTTCTCACCACTTATATATCCCATAATAATTTAAATGTGTATGTTATAAACGCATCATTGCAACATTTACTCGCCTATCGAGACGACACATAAATACGCCCTAATTTAAAAACTTTATTTTCCCTTCTATATATTATTTTTCAATATTGTAATAAAAAAATCACATGACAACTACATTAATATTACAATACAACCTACAAAAATATGCATGAAATCATCTAGTCCCTAATACATGTCTATTGTTGAAATTAAAATTAAAATTTAAGTAATAATTACACAATTGAAAAAAAATTCCTTCTCGATTTTACACATTTTTTTAGCTAATTAGCCATCATAACTAAAAATATAAATGGTTTTCCATATTTAGCTTAGATATCCCTCCAAACCACATAAATTCCACCTAAACCCCGAGATCCTAACCCTCGCTTTCGCCACCACCTTTTTCTCGTGTTTTTCCGCTCTCTACAGTAACCAATTTCTCTCACATTTTCAGCTCCAATTTCAAGAATATAACTCCCACCAAATGCCCCACACTCAACCAACTTCACATTACGCTCTCAAATTAACAACAAATTATCGAAAATTTTGATTGAAAAATATTCATACAATCCGCAAATTTTTTTTAAATTTTTTTCCACGTGAAAATTTTGCTTGATATAAGCTCGGAATGGCGCCGGCGGCCGGCGTAGTGTTAAAGGGCGACCGGAGTCCGGAGAAGCCGATGGTGGTGCCGCAGCTTCGGTCGGCGGGGGCGGCGGTGCCGGAGGCGTTCGCAAAGGACGCCATCATCGCGTGGTTCCGCGGCGAGTTCGCGGCGGCGAACGCCATCATCGATGCGATCTGCAGCCACCTGCAGGAGCTGGAGAGCATCGGCGGCGGGGCGGATTACGGATCGGTGTTCTCCGCGATTCATCGGCGGCGGCTGAATTGGGTGCCGATCCTTCAGATGCAGAAGTACTATCCGATTGTTGATGTGATGGCGGAGCTCGAGAAGGTGGCGGAGAAGAAGCGAGAGGCGGTGGCTGTGGGCGGTGAAGGTGGCTGTACGTCTGCGGTTAAGGAGGAGTGCGTGGAGAAGGAGAAGGAGACGAATGCCGAGGGGAGTACTGATAATGCCGGCGGGGAAGTGGTGGCTGAAGACGGCGGCGAGACGGTGGCTGATTCACCGGAAAGTGATTATACTGATTCAGGTGAGTGGTTATAAATTCTCGATCGTTTTTATGATTAATTTCATCAAAACTTAATCATGCATGATTACACTGATTTAGGTAAGTGATTGGATTTTCGATCATTTTCATGATTACGTTGGTTAACGTAAGCCATAAATTATCGATCAGTTATATGATTTATTTCATCAAAATTTAATCTTGACGTCCGTTTTGGAAAGAATTTGACGATCGAAAGCATATTTTAACTCAATTTGCCTCGTAAATCAGAAAAATATTAGGAATTGTTAATGATTTTCTCATTAAGTACTAGTTGATCTTATTTAATAGATTTAATAATATAGTATTAGTTAATAGTTATGTGTACGTACATTTCATTTGTCTTTGCTGCGTTCGTACAATAACGATTCAGTTAAAATAATATTGAAAATAAATTGAAACGGCATGAAAGATCACAAATCGAGAAGCGATTTCTTGAGTCATGTGAACATGTGAGGTTTGTGTGACGACAAATTTGATTATTTATTCTTTTTTTAAAAAAATGATTATTTATTGTTAAGGTAAAGTGCACCTGGAGATGCGTGAGGTACCATTAAAATAGCTGGATTAAATTTTCTTGCTTCATTTCATGGGCTGCTTGTGATCTTCTTGTTAATGAAGGCTGTGAATGTTGGGTGATTGTATAAGCAAAAAAGAGAAATTAGCTGAATTTAATGCTTTTATTTGGTTATATGCATTGCAATGCAAGTGCTGACACTCTTCCTACTTAATTTAGTAAATATAGTTGAACTGAAAATGAAGGGCTCTGAGTTTATTAATTGCTTTCAAGAGTAGCATAACTTGATTTATAGCTGCTGAATTCTGGCTTCTTTTATCTTTTGTTTTCTATAGTCGAACTTCTTTGGTTATATGGATTAGAACTTAATAGTTTTTCAATGATTCCATATGGATTAATCTGATCATTTTTCTTCATAACAAATGGTCTCTGGTAAGCTTTTATTATAATCTAAGTACTATGAAAAAACAGAATTCTTGATCTGGACTGCAGGATCTCAAGAACTGCAGATTTTATGTTCTAACCACGAAGAGTGTGAGGCGCGTCAAGCCCAGATCAAGATGACAAAAGGGTTCGTGGCAAAAGAGCCAGTAAAGGGGCAAATGGTAAGTATCTTTCTTAACATATATCTCTTCTTGTTTCTGTGGATGAAATAAGTCTATTTCGCGTGCACAACACATACCGCGAGCATCTAGTAATCCGCGTATATCATGTGCTTGACAGGTGAATGTTGTTAGAGGTCTTAAGATGTACGAAGACATATTCACTGGGGTTGAGCTCTCAAAGTTGAATGATTTTGTGAACGAACTCCGACTGGCTGGTCGGGATGGTGAACTCTCAGGTGGATCCTGTGATTCGTGATGCTTTTGTTGTTAGACTAGTTGTTTCCTTTACGGCCAGAGATTTGTAGAGGGCATCTTCTGTAGGTTTGCTTAAGCAGGTTTGGTTATTCATATTTACTCCCAAGAAATATGTTAGTCTTCTAACAGAAAATTTCCAAGTAAAAGATGCAATTTTATGC
Organism: Perilla frutescens; assembly: GCA_026008535.1. Classification (NCBI taxonomy): domain Eukaryota; kingdom Viridiplantae; phylum Streptophyta; class Magnoliopsida; order Lamiales; family Lamiaceae; genus Perilla; species Perilla frutescens. The sequence continues at coordinate 46,901,784 of BRKX01000018.1, forward strand.
GAGCAGGAACTCAATCATCTTACAATTCAGTAGCTGCTCGTAAACTTGCATGTTGCAAACGAATTCTTATCGTGTTTCTTCTATAACTCGGTGCTGATTGATTTTCAGGTGACACCTACATTTTATACAATCAGCAAGTGAGAGGGAACAAAAGGGAGCTTATCCAATTTGGGGTTCCCATTTTTGGGCAGATAAAAGAAGACGCTGCAGATAAATTTCAAAAAAGTATGGCAAGTTTACATTCAAATGAATCAAACTACTTTTCTTGATTGATTCCAATTATGTTTTATGTCTTCCTTTATTTACGAAGAACCATTCAACCATGTGGAAACAGGCTACATTGAGCCGATTCCAGCTCTTATACAGGATGTGATCGATCACTTGATTCAGTGGCATTTGATTCCAGAGAACAGGAAACCCAATAGCTGCATCATCAACTTCTTCGACGAGGTATACATCCTTCAGCTTCACTCTGTATCTTTCGACTTTCGTTTTAGATTGTGCCTAGCTCATCACAGCTCTATGTACAAGAAGATTATGAAAGAGAATAGTTTGTTGATTGTGCAGGGGGAGTATTCTCACCCTTTTCTGAAACCACCTCACTTGGACCAGCCTCTCTCTATTCTGCTCCTCTCTGAATCAACAATGGCGTTTGGTCGTACGCTTTTCAGTGATAGCGAAGGGAATTACAGAGGACCCCTCACACTCTCTCTCAAGGAAGGGTACGTAGCAAAACCTTGTAGCTTGTAAGTATAGGGATCTAAATATGCATTTCATCAAGTTCGATTTTGAAACAATTTCAGGTCTCTTTTAGTAATGAGGAGAAATAGCTCAGACACAGCAAGGCATGCTATGAGCTCGTCGCTAAACAAGAGGGTGAGCATTTCTTTCTTCAGGGTGAGAAGTCTCCGACGGGCAGAGACAGAGAGTAGTCTCGACGAATCCATGACCTTATGGCAACGAGGACTCACGGCCTCATACACCACGCAAGATAACTACGAGCCTTTGGATATAATCCCAAAATGTGGCTTCCTGCAGTCTCCTGTCATGATGCTCGCCCCAGTGAGCCCGGTGGCTGTGAGCCCCGGAGGAACTCCGCGCGGTGGCACTGGAGTTTTCCTTCCGTGGACTGTCGGAGTACCAAAACCTGCGAAGCATCTCCCACCACGCGCACAGAGACAGCGGTTTCTTCCTCTTCCTTCGACTCTAGATACACAAAGTTGAGACGACCTAACAGCACCCGAGAGATCGGGGCTGTGATTTTTGTATGCGACTGCAGCCTGCAAGAGGTTTTTAGTTGAATTTGCTAGCATTCATGCTTCAAAGAAGCAATTTTTTCAGCTGAGAATGAGTTTTTGTTTCTGTAGGTTTTACACGGCCACAATTCAAATATAGATATAGAATCAGAAATTTTGAACTTTCATTTTTGCCACAGCTGAGATTTGAGGGTTAGTTTAGAGAGAGCTAACTGTTGTATCAACTTGTTTTTATTCAGGTTGAGGCTTTTTGGATATGAAAAACGATCCCTTTTTTTTCTATTTAATCAGATTTTCTTTTATTTCAAAATTGTAATTATTAGCTACTAGATGTAATCTAAAATTCAGTAGTGCATGACAAACAAGAGAAATGAACATGAACAGAAACATCCAACATCTTGAAAAGAGTGGTTACAATTGAGAATTTAGAACTGACAATATTACAATTCAAGCATGTTCATCACTTAACACATGGAGCCACATAAACAACGGCAAATCTAGCATACAATCATGAAGAGTGCCAAATGAAGAACAAAGAATCAAACACATTTCATCAGCTTTGATAAATTTATATTCTTGATATTTACTTGGTAAGAAGCTTTAATGGGATCGTTGATCCTTTTGCAGATCCATCAGTTTCAACCCGACATTAGCTAGGCACCATGTTCGCACCTAGCTCGTCGTTCAAGCCATCAAGATTTCACTGGCTCATCATCATCCTCGATATCCCAACTCAAATCCTCATCATCTTCTGCAGCATTGAGCTGCTTCCTTAGCTCTTCTCTGTTCGGTTTCTCACCATGAGAGCCACTCGATATTTTCTCACTTCCAATGTTCTCAATCTCATCCCACCCCATATCTTCCTCCTCCGTCTTCACCTCATGGCTCGACACTGCTGCAACATCGCCTTTCTCCCCGGATTCACCCTTATCTACGCCCACATTCTCATTATTCTTTCCTTCAATACCTTCTTCAGGTTTCGATTTCTCATCACTTTTCACTGCAGCAACTTCATCAGACTTCGTTTCTTTCTCATCCATAGGTGCATCTCCATCACCACTTTTCTCATTCAACTTAACCAGATCATTCTTAACTCCATCATCCACAGTAGCATTCCCTCCTTCCTTCTCAATCTCTCCTTTCTCAACAAGATTCGAGCTTCCATTACTCACGACTTTCCCTTCAGCAACATCTCCTCCTTTCGCCTTCTCACCATCCTTCTCCTCCTCATCATCGACATCCCAAGACAACTCATCATCGTCTTCATCCACAGAAATCGCCCTCTTCACAAGATTGGCTCGGACCTTCTCCTGCTGCTCGAGTTTATCCACTCTGTAAAAGTATCTACACCAAAATGTATCTTGATCAACCACATTTGGTACAACCTTTCTAAATATAGCATCCAAAACCCCATTTTCCCCGATCAAACCCTCGATTTCGCCCCTTTTTTTGTCGAGCTTAAACCTTGATTTCCACTTCTCGTACTCCTCCACATCTTCCGGCTCCTCACAGAAAGTATTCAGATCACTCTGAATCCCACTCAACTGCGCCTCAAACCTACTATACCTCCCCGAGTTCATGCTCCGATTAACCTCCGGCGTCTCCGATTCCCCATCCGAAGCAGAAACCTGCGGCTCCAACGAGATAATCTCAGCCGTCGATTTCAGCACTCCATCCAACACCCCGTGCGCCACCGACGTTCCGGCCTCCAGCGACGCCGGGAGATCCTTCACGGCTCGGCTCGCGACTTCCCGGATCACCTCGGTCTCCTTCCTCAGACCCGTCCCGAACTCCTTCAGATCTCTGCTGTAAGTCTCGATCACCGATTCGGATCTGGTAGCCAGAGTTTTGATCAAACTCCCGAAGCTCCATCCGTCGGCGTCGCCGCCATGAGCGCCGCCGTCCGGCTTCCGGTCTTCGTCAGCCTGTTTGACGTCCGAGTCAGGGTCCGAATCGTGTGGGCTTTCGGGTTTCAGAGGCTCCGGATCGTCTAAGATGATGGATTTGAAGAAATTCATGGTGTGAGTTTGTGAATTGAAGGATTTTAGGTTAGGGTTTCGGGGAGAATTGAAATTTGGGAATTGGGAATTTGGTATTTCAGTTGTCGTTGCCGTTTAGAGACGATGGTTACCGGTTGGGATGGTTAAAGCTGAGCGCACGCCATTTAGTTGGACCGGTCGTTTGGGCTCATTAATTGGGCTTACATAAGTACTAATTTTTTTAAAAAATGAGTCGAGTCGAGCTGAATATTTTAATTTTTTTATTAAATTTTAAAAAAAATGTTCGTAGGTGTATATGAGATCAATGTAAAAGTGTAAATGAGTTGAGTCGAATTCGAACATACGTATGTTCAAGCTTGTTTGAAATGATATCGAGTTTTAAAATTTATGTTTGAGCTTGTTTAATTATCTATCGAGTCGAATACGAGTCGAGCTCGAGTAGTTTGATATTTTTACACATGTTTGCTCATTTTTTACTTATCGAGCTCGAGTTTGAGCCGAGCTTTAAATTTTATCAAACACAAAATTATGTTCAAGCTTGTTTGATATTTTTATCGAATAGAGCTCAGATGAACTTTTAACGACCGAATACGAGGCGAGTATCGAACTATTTGGTTTGATTTTCAACCCTCATCGTAGTGAATTTTAATGAAATTGCATTTCGAGGAATTTAAGAGCATTTTGATCATTTTATCTATTTTTATTAGGATTATTATCAAAATTCTAAATTTAATCATTTTTCAATTTTTGAAAATGTCATGTACTCTATTCGTTCCAAAAATATAGTTCGTCATTTTTTGTGTTCATCCGAAAATTATAGTCCACTTACCTTAAGCCATTCATATTTAATGTTCTTTTAATTTTTCAAAAAACATATTGAATGAATATATAAGGATATATATAGTAGGAAAAGTATTGTACTCGCTCAGTCCCATTTTGACAGGCTGATTGGGAGTTTTCACGGGATTAGAAAAGACAATTAATCAAGAAACTTCCTAATATGCCCTTATTTATTTCTTTGACATTGAATAGCCTAATATGAACATATTAAATAGGGGTATATATTAGACCATCTCCAACAGTTGACTCTATTTTACAGCACCTCTATCTCTATTATACAGCATGCTCCTCACTTCATCTCCAACAGTTTACTCTAAAAATATATTATTCCTTTTTATATATTTACTTTAATTAATATTTTCCCAACAAAAATAACTATTAAAATTTCTGAAACTATATACTAATAAAACATGGAAATATTTTATAATAATATTGCAAACAAGCACAATTACATACTAATATTGCAAATATAAATAAAAAGTACAAACTATAATATTACAGCATTAAAAAACAAAAACATGACAATATAAGGCACAAAATAAAACACACAAATTACATACTATTTTTTCTAAAACTCTGAATTAGAATAACATATTTTTTACATATATAAAAAATTTGATCTCGTGACTAGATAAATTATCACATAAAAAATGTAGCGCCCATATCTACTGTCGAAAATGAGATGAAAAGAAGGAAAAAAAAAAGAAAAAAAAAAGGAAATGAATAGTTTTAGAGCATGTACAGTACAGCTCTATTAATAGAGCAAAAAAACTCAATCTCTATTTTAGAGTACCAAATAGAGTAGCTGTTGGAGGAGGTTTTTTCCCTCTTTTGCTCTAAAGTAGAGCTTTAGAGTAGCTTTAGTAAATTAACTAAATATATTTAGAAACACACCTATATATCGGGACATACCAAAAAGAAAAATAAACCTATCAAAATGGGTTGTAGGGAGTATGTGATTTACATTTTCAAATACATTAAATGCATTTTATAATTATTATAACTTTTTAAGCTGTCAAAATTCGATTCACTCCACCCATTTTTGGCTTTTTTTCGTCTACTTTTTCCGATTAATAATGCCAAATTCCATTAAATAAACAGTTCGTCTTGGATATTTTTCTACTAAAAAAATTGAATATATTCCGTCAAATTAATTTTGCATCTTGGTCAATGAATTAAATCCTACCCCTAAATCATTGTTGGAAACTGTTAATATGCATTGAAATTAAAAATATCATGTATGATATTGATGTGATTAAAAATATTTGATCCTTTTGATTAATATGTTGTTCACAAATATTAATTAAGTCAAACATTGAATCTTGTTTGAATTTAGCTTGACTTGTATTCATTATAAAATTTAAATAACTATTTAATTAATTAAGCATCAATCTTGTGCCAAGTCTCGAGTTGTTTAATTCATTTACTTAAGATTTAATTATCTCGTTACCACTCATCAAATCATTTGTAGCAACTAGCTAGGCATAGTTTACAATCGTACTATAGTTCGAATTATTGTAGAATGAGGATTAAATTATCTTCAATTTTCATCTTGAGCATATATATATATATATATGTATGTATCCCACAAACGTCTCTTATATGTCAAATATATCATGTCGAGTTTTCCTAAAGATTTTATAGTACTTTTTAATCGAAGTGTAAGTAGCAGCTTCTACTGTCCCGAACTCTAAAAAATCGAGCTCGTGATGTTGCACAATCCAAAGCGTAAATTAAAGCGCATATATAACATGGATAATCGAATTTCAAATTAACTCCACTAAAACCAAATGAAATCCTCTATCCCACTTTTCTCTATCCCATTTGGTGTTCCATTTTAATTTTTATTCGATTTTCATCAAAAAAAAAATAATCTTCGATTTCAACATGTTATGACTTAGTTTAATTTTATAATTATTATTTAGGGTTCATTCCACCCAATTAGGGTTTATATTTATTTTTTAATATTTATTTCTTATTTTTTAGTTAATATAATTGATTAATATGGTTGATTATTCCAAAAGTAGGGTATATAATTTTTAAAAATTTTAATTTTTAGCAATAAATGTTGATTATGATTTGTAATATAGTATAATACAATTTATTTTTGTAATAAATGTTTTTAAAATATTAAATTTCATAGTGGGACATGAAAAGTGGAGTAGAGAATTTTATCCCCACTAAAACTATCTTAAAAGACAGATATATATATATATATATATATATTAAGAGAGAGATATTTATATATAACATTTATAATTTATAAAAGTCCTCCAATTTATTTCCCTCCATTCTCTTAATTCTCTTCCACATTTGAAAAGAGATATATAATGATCAACACATACAAGGTCAATAACTTCATGTGTCTTCCCAAATTAACATGCATACACCCAAGCAAACGAACTTCTGACAAGATCCTCTATTCCAATTTTGTGTTTCATCTTGTATTTCAGTCAATGGATTCATATCATGTGTATTTAAATTTTTTTTAGTGAATAATTATTTAATTTTTTAAATACACATGGCATAAATCCAATGGTTAGAATACAAACAAACTCAAGCCACTCTTGATACTTGATACACATGTTTCTCTCTCCGCCCCCCTCTCTCTCATCACTCTTCCAAAGAATGCTTGCTCGAACGATAAAGATCATAAGGTGCCCACAAATAATCAACGCTGCAAGGCCTCCTCGAATCCAACCTCAACCATGGCTTCCCTTTCCCACTCCAATGCAGCAAACTAATCAACCCCGGGTGCAATCCTCTGCATCTCCCTTCAACGTTATCACCTCCCAATCCATGCTTATTCCACCTATGATCAACGGCCTCGATCTCCCCGGCCAGAACAAGCAAGAACGGCGGCAACGAGCCCAAGTCATAAATCCTCCTCTTCTTCTGCACCACCATCCACCTCTCCACTCTCTCACTAAAACCCCATCTCCTCCACTTCTCCAAGTCCATCACCATCACTCCGGTGTTGAAATAGCACGGCTTCCGCCCCTCGAACGTTCTAGAAAGTTCCGGGCTCGACCAGAAGGTGTTGGTGAAGTAGCTCGTGAAGTTTGCATGGCAGTATTGCGGCGCGGCGAGGACTTTCTCTTTCAAGTCCGTTCGCCAGAGTTTTGAGACATCATCGACCATGACGAGATCGGAGTCGAGGTAGATCAAACGTTTGACTTCCTCCGGCAGCATGTCGGCGAGGTAGATTCTCGCGTAGTTCAATGGCTGGTCTAGGGCTTGACGAATGGATTTGGAGATCAGTGCACGAACCCTAGCGGTTTCGAGGCGGTAGAGATTGAAGTTGAGGTAAGGGAAGGTGGATTTGATGGTGGAGAGAACGGTGGGGTTGTTTTTTACCCAGACGAAGTGGAAGGTGACGTTTTCCGGGCAGGTGGAGTGCTGCAGAATGGAGAGGACCGCCGCCGCCGTGCCTCGGAGGTAGTTGGCGTCGAGGGTCATGGCGATGTGGATGGTGGCGGTGGTGGTGGGGAGGAGGAGCATGTTGCGCCGTTGTGGAATTTGGGGGCTTCGCGGAAGGGGAGAGGGGGGTGGAGGGGTGTGGCGGAGGTAGGGAGGAGTAGGAGAGGGAGGAGGAGGAGGAAGGGGATGGAAGAGGTGGTCGAGGCGGCGGCGGCGGTGGTCATGAGGTTATAATGGAGGGGAGGAGAGGAGGAAGGGATTAGCCATTGGAGGGTGGTGAGGAGAAGATGATTGATGGATGGGTGAATTGGGAAGGAAGAGAGAAGTGGTGGGATTCATTTTATTTTATTGGGAGGCATGCAATCATCCATGCAAATATTATATATCTATATATATATATAATTAAAACATAATATGAAATAAAATTTCAATCCATAATAAAATAAATAAATAAAATTGAACGTTGCTTGATTCAAATTATAATCTCCTTAATTTCTACTCATATAATACGTTGTTCGAATTGAATGTACTTTTTTTGTTTTATTTCATGTTATCGGAATCAAATTTATGATTTTATTGTTGATTATTATAATAATAAAAGTAATTATAACATGGGATAATGGATCATAATCAAGAATATACGTACTATTTGGTTTGGCCCATTAAGACTATTCTTGATTTTATGATTTATTTGTGCCGAACAATACAAAATTAATTGCGGAAATTGATCCCACGTACATGAGATCTTTATTTTTTATATTATATATCCATAGAGCGATAGATACATCTATGTAGTAATAAAATAAAATACGAAATAGATAGAATATAAAATAAATAAATAATTTTCTCATGGGCCATGAGCCCCAACACTTGTACTGTTGTACTTGGGTATGCATGCATAATATAATATAATATAATATAATATAACTGGACTTGTATGCACTAAGTGCACCATTAAACACGTTGATCGGATCAACGATGTAAAACGCACGTTGACCAATCAACATTAAAATCAGTATCAATCGTAATTATTAAAAAGTGCACAAAAGTATCACATGTATCCTTAAAAAGTATCCGTAAAAAATGTCAAAAGCAATATCAACTATAACACTAAAAAGTATTACTCAAAATTTAAAAAGTATCACATTTATCCTTAAAAAGTATCACACATGTCATCATTATTATTATTTTGCGGGGTCAAAGCATTGACCCCGTGTTGACTGTTTAATATAACACCATATATAAGGGCAATTCTAAACATAGACATCATTTTGCTCACTACAGCCCTCAAATAACTAAAAAAATAAAATATAATTTGAATGTTCTTTTTTAACCCTAAAGCCCCCATTTATTTTCGAAATAAAATCCAATAAACATTTTGTAACAACAGCAGTCCCCAATTTCCCCTCAAGAAAAATAAAATACAGCCCCCTTCTTCAAAATCTCAAGAAAAAAAAAATGTCATCACGAATCTCTACTGAACAATTAAACTTAAAAAAAAATTTATAGTGTCATCATATTTATCATTTATGTATCACAAACCAAACCTCTGAATCTCTGATCAAGTTTTAACATAATTGATGTCAGTTTTTTATGCCCCTTAAAGTTAAATAGGGTTCACTATTTCGAAGAAAGAGGTGAGTTCTTGACGAAAATTCAAGGGAGCTAACGAAAATGGGCGGCTTAAGTTTGGTGGCAAAAGAAATTGCACAAAATAGAGATGAATTAATTATGCAGTAGATTAATTAATGTTATGGATGATGAAATTGAGAAATAAAAATAACCCATAAAATAAAGTTAAATGAAAAGCAAAGCTTTTGATGGAGAAATTTATTATAGTAGAGAAATTTCAGAGTTTCAAAGCGAAGAAGACAATCATGTAATTGAAGAACGTGTAGCAGCGGGAAGGCAGAAGGCTCCGGTGGCAATTTCACACTTTTCCTTTTTGTCATTATTTTGTTGGGGACTACGCAATCCTAATATTTAATATGGAAATAATTGGAGTTTAAAGGGCAAAATTGAAGTTTCAAATCATATTTTTATGTTATTTTAATGTTCGAGGCTATAATGAGAAAATTAGTGGCTACATACAGAATCACCCCATATATAATTAGTGTAGAAATTTTTTTGCCAATATAATATAATATAATGGCAAGTATATGAGATGAGATTCTCTCTCTCATTTCATGTCTCACTATTAAATTTATTATTTTAATATTTATGTTTATAAAATAAAACGTCAACTTCATGTCTCACTATTAAATTTATTATTTTAATAATTAATAAAAAAAAAGTATTATAGCACATCGATCCTAATTAATAACTGTAAAATTAAACTACAACGCAAGAAATTAAAATTGAAAAAGGAATAAAGAAAAACTAATAATGTCAAAAACAAAATAAGAAACGTGAGCTAGAGAGACCACGACTTAGATTTCCTTTTCTCATCTCTTCAATTTTCTAGCATTTTCATTTAAGCAATTAAGAGGTAAAAATATCTGCAAATAACACAGTAACTGGAATTGAAATATGACTGCAGCAGTGTAAGCTTTATAAACGTATATAGATGCCATGTTAAATTGTGCATTTCTCTAATTAGTCCATGACAATTCTTGAGGAAGAACCTACAGCAATCTTTTTATAATACAAGTATACAACAGAAGATCGAATTGTACAATGCGAGAAGCTTCGAATCAGCAAAACTTCCAGTTCTTTCAGAAATATGCAATGGAAAGATCTTATGATGAAGATCAAAGCTCGTCTTTTATTTGAGTTGCTTCATAACAAGCTTCGTCCCAGTAGTAGGGGAACTTCAATCTGGCAGCTGTGTGTGGCATAGTCCAATCATCGTATATGAACCTGTGATCAAAAATCATAAACTGTCAAAAACTTGCCAACCACAAGATGCAGCAGATTATGATTATCTTCTCGTTGTTGAACAGAACAATAACCCATTACCTAGAGTGAACGATTTCTAAACAAAAAAATTCAGAGTAGCAGAAAAGTGGTGTTGCTCAGATATGGAAGTGAGATCAGATGTGTGGGTGCATGAATATATCAAATGGCTATTTCAAAAAATTAAATATAAACTAAGTACGGTCTATGAGAATGATTTGTGTCGTTAGGCTGGTAAAAGTCCCATCTCGTAAAATCTAAAGAGGTCATGCAACTTGTCTAATGATGCCTCATTCTCTCAAGATTTATCTATAATTGCATTTCACAATCACCACTTATGTAAACCACAAGATATTATGAGTCAAGAGGTCCTGCGGCTTGTCTGATGACGGGTCAGCACATACAAACCCGAGAAAGGCTGATAAAAAAATTACTTGCACCAAATTTGAAAAATAGACCAACTGCCCTCAAAAGGGGCCTGATTCCCTTCAAGACTTCAATGGATATGGATGTATCAAAATGGATTAATTGTTGATGATAGAGCTGTGGAGGGTTATTTCTCCAAATGAAGGGAGGTAAGTGGTGACATTTCCTTATTAATTGAGATCTAAATTATAAGCTAACCCTCCCATACAAATTCATAAATAGATTCTACAAGCTTTTTTGTCCTAATCGTTTAGCCACGAAGAATGTAAAACAAATTTTTGCAAAAAAAATATGTGAATGACAGTTCAACAAAATAAATTGGAGTTCATCAGATGCAGCAGCCCAAAAATTCAGTGCAACTTATAGTTGGAGCAATCAAGTGGCAATATGAGACGAGTGTATAATAACTTACGCTTTCACTGGTGGTCTAGATATAATAACCATAACTTGCAAATCCTCTTGCTCATTTGTGTTCCACACCTACAGAAGATCATAGTCGAGCGCAAAAGAAAGCAATTAAATTCAGTAGCTAGATAACAGCAAATCAGGATTATGCAGTTTATCTGAGGTCTAACTTGTTGCCATGAGATTCAGAAATCAGTAAGCAGATATGATGATGATGTCAAATATCTAGATACTGAAGGGTTGTTGAAACTCAAATAAAATTTCCACTGGAGAGAAAAAACAACAGAACAAACGACAGCATCTAGTGAAGCCAAGAAGCATATAATTATGATTTATTATATAAGAATTTTTAAGGTCTAAACTTTACGAGAGGGAACATGTTACACACAGATCTGTGTTTGTGTGGCTAGTACTCAGCGACATCATAACTATATTACATTATTACCACCCTCAAGCTCACTCAACTACATCTGGAAAGAGGACAGTGGTAAGCAAACAGCCCCAAATGTTGAATAAGCAATTGTAAATTGAACAATCTTATACACGAAAGAAAGGCTCCACGTCCATGCAGATCCCAACTCACAATAGGCTTCACAAATTTTCGTCATCCCAGCACTACTTGTTACCTATTTACCTCTTTTGCTAATCTAGCTGGCAGTGATATTTTGATCTAAAGACTGCGGATATCTTCACTTGTGCTATATTCCCCATTATGAAAAATATTCAACAACACAATCCACCACACAAAATTGCACAAAACATACAGATTAAATATCTTCTGCTTTTTTTCCCAGCTCAGTATGCTATTAGAATCTTGCCAACATGCCAACACCAATCATACGCAGGATTCCTAAAACACATCCTTCTTCATTAACATAACAAATGTATAATGTATCACCTAGATCTCCTAAATCTACGGGGGTAAGTTCAAAAACAAAAACCAAACAAGCCAATATACCTGATGAGCATCATTGACAGGGACGAAAAATGTACTATTCTTGAAAATCAGAAGCTCCTGAGGACTGCCCGGATATTTTTTCCCCGAATTCGAGGCAAGATAAAGAGTGCCACTCCCCTTTAGAACCACAAATATTTCCTCACATGAATGTCTGTGAATTGGTGTCCGAGCACCCGGAGCAAATGTCTGGAGCCACACCTCAACCTGCCAAGAACCCACATAAACATATAAAAATCAAAGTAACAGAAGCACCCAATGCAGAGCATGATCGTTCAAGATTCACAATAGCACAAACAACACTTTTTTAGGAAAAAATAAATAAAGGAATCGAATCATAGTTACCTCCTTAAAACCGTGCATTACAGAACCCGCAACAGTGATGTGAGATAAACCCTGCCTACCATAATTTTCCTGATGAATTTCACTGATATTTCGGACTATGGGCACTCCTACAATTCAATTTGCACGAATAAAAAACGAGATCATTTCAAGATGGAATATTTAGTTGATAAACTTCATGCACACCAGCTGTTCGATGAAATGAATGTGAGAGGGCCGCTTACCATTGGACGCACATTGGGAACTTTCGACAGTTGCAGAGAACCAAAGCGCAATCAAGAAAGAAATCCACAGAAAACCCATAATTTTCGACATCCAATTGCAGAAGTATTGCTTATATTGGCCAATTTCAAGAGCTTTGTTCTTTATTTTTGTGCCCTCGAATTACATTTTGTTTCTTGCTTTTCACTCTTTATAAATTCACAAAAATATTGACATTTTCGTTTTGGTTTCGATTCTCGAATATTCAGTATAGTATTTTATTTTGAATGTATCGATTATATAGTTGTGTTTAATTTTATATGCTATACATTTTGAAATGAAATAATGAATAATTAAGTATTTAGATGAATGTGTAATCTTCAATGTATATGGTTTTTTTTTAATTATTCATATATCCGAACCGATAGTATTGAAGAGATTCGAACTTTTAATTTTTTGGTATATAAATTTATTATCCAATTTATCTCCTAAAAGAATAAAATTATTGCATTTTGTGTACGCTATGATCTAGGCAACATAATTTATGATATTTAAAGTACTCGAAAAATGAATGCATATTTACTCAATAAAAATAAAAATAAAAATTGAATGCATATCAAATATATGCTAAAATATTTTAAAAACGAATGCATATCAAATATTTATTTTAGAACACCACTACTTTAAAAAAGTTGTACTTTGCCACCTAAATTTTCAAAATTTATATTAATTTAGTCCCATATGCATATGCTGATTGTGATTAGTATAAAAATATACATTATTAGTTAGTAGTATAATTAATTTTGTATATTATGTAATAATATTTATTTCTAAATATGGTAAGTATTTTGCCAAAAAAAATTGCTACTCCTACATCCAATTGTTTTTCTTTTTTGCATGGTTTTGTCATTGAATATATAGATATAGATACAGATAGATGATTTAATTCTACAATTAATCTATCTTCAAATATTATTTGATTAATAATTATAATTTAATTTCCAATCTTCGAGTGTTTTAACAAAAATCACCTAATATTTTAATAGTCACAGTCTAATTCAGGGGTGTTCTAGCATAAATAACTTAACATTTTAAAATATTGAGTTACTTATGTTAAAATGTCTAAATATTTATAATTAAATTGTAATTATTAAATTATTTTTATTAAAACATCTAAAATTCAAAGAATTAAATTGTAATTACCAACAGGGAGTTTCTGTTTGCACCCCAATATTTACTCTTTGCACCACAGTTTCTCCATGCACCACTTTTTTTACTCTTTGCACCCCTAAAATTGACTATAATACCCTTCCATATTAAATATGTTTTTTACTTTAAAAAAAATCACGTTTCGTTCGAAGTCGTGTGTTCGAACATTATCAATATGTTCGAAGTCTTCTGTTCGAACATAATGGATTTTTTTATTTTTGAATAAAGGACATTTAAGTAACTTCAAAATTATTTTATTTTTATCTTTTTTATTTTAGTGGTGCAAAGAGTAAATATGGGGTGCAAACAAAAACTCCATAAGCAATATTCCATATTTATAGCAAAAAAAAAGTTAGGGCCGAGAGTTCTCTTTAAAAGCCCAAATACTTAAAAAGGGCCTTGTAAAAAGACAAGAATATTCCTTCTACGTTTCACCTGAATAATCGTGCAACGTTGCATATCACGATTCGACGAGTTATATTCCTTCGTATAAAAACTAATTTGATTAAATTTTTTGCAAATATATTCAACAAGATTCAAACAGTCTTAATCACTAGATTTTCAAGCTTTGATATTTGCGAAGAAATCTTGATCGATTGGGCTCAATTGCAGTAACTATTCATTGACAAAAGTTTCTGTATTGAACTCAAATCTTGATAAGCTGGGTTTTAATTGTAGTTCCCTTTTCTCTTGAACGTGACAAAATTTTTGAGTGTTGAACTCAAGTTCGTGATATATCTGTAAAGCTCAGCTTCTTGATCAAACGGCTTTTCTTGTTTTTGGATTGCTTAGTTAATACACTGCCAGCTATTCCCCGCGCTCTACCTGTTTGATGGAAGCGCGCTGTGGAATTTGGAGATGAGATTGAGATTTGGAAGGAGGGAATAATGGGGAAAATTTTAGATGGGTTTTTATTGCCCTTGTTACTTTTGATAGGTATTTTTGTTTTCAATATCTTGTTGCAGCTGGTTTCTTAAATCAATTATTTTATTTTGATCAGTAACTGCGTTCTCTAGAATTTATCTTGTTTCTATTTTCTTCCTGTAATGTAGTCAGCAAGATTGCTTAATTTAAGTCTAGATTAATGTGCAGAGCACTTAGAGAGAATCTAAATATGGCCATTGAGTAAATTCAGTAGCTGTCTTTCTTCTTAGATTTTGTGGCTAGATAATGGAAGAGAAAGACATGGATTTGAAAAAAGGAGTTATAATATTGCAAGATTGAATTTTTCTTTGACCTTCTGTTCTCCCATTATAGTCTACTGAGGCAAAAGGGATTTTGGCATTTTTCTGTTGTTTCTGAGGCGAACCCCTTTGCTATCATAGCTGTGATTTGTATCTATTAGAGATGTTTGTTTTTTCTCAAGAATGTGACATGATTAACTCGATTGATTCTCCAATTGGTTCTTATATATTCTTTATTCTTACAGCTGGGTTACTCAATTGGAGTCTGATTTCTTTCACCAGTTTGGTGGCTTCTCTTATTCTCCGATTTACTTCCCCTAAAACAGGTATTACTTTGTCTGTGAACTCACTAGGCTACTTTACCAGCTCATCTATTGAGATATCAGCATTTATTTACTCACAAATTGTTTGATGGCATGTTTCAGCATTTCTACATATTGAACCTTTTGACATATGTTTTCTTTAATGTTTGATTTTCTGATTGCGTGTATGTTTCCATTCTCTCTTTTGCTGTACATTCTGCAGGATTTCGATATCGAGGGAGAGTCCTATCTTTGTGGTTTATTTTCATATACTCAGCACTTGTGATTATTTCACAAGTAATTTTCCTTATCCTATGCGCTATTCTGGATTGGAAATGGACCGTTGCAGATGCTTGGTGGATAAAGATTATTGGATTTATGAAGTAGGACATTTTATTTACATTACGAAGCTATTCCAAAGTGATGAATGATCTAAATATAGCAATTTTTCCTTATGTATATGGTATGATAAAAAAAAATTGTAACTGATTGGTATTCATCATGTGTGCTTCTGCAGCATCGAATCCTGGAGATACCCCACAGTTATCTACTTCCTAGTAGTACAATTATTAGCAGGACTAGTCGCTTTCTTTGAGATCAACAGGAACAGATTTGGCTTTATTGAATCTCGAGATTCATGCTGGGGCCGTTTTTCTTCACTTGTTGAACAGATAGGTTTGTCAAATTTACCATCCTCCTCACTGTTGGCAAATTACAAGAAACAAAAATTTGTTGAATCACTCTTCCTTTTATATTTTCTGTGCTGTTACTAGGAGAATATTTTGCTTGAATTAACTTCAATGTTAATAATTGTTGTGTATGTATATACTGAACAATCAGAACTAATAAAAAACTAGGCGTCTCAAAATTTCTATGCTAAGAATTGTATTTGAATAAACTATTTGTTATATTGACTCTATAGTTTCTGCCAAAAACTATGAAAGAGAGATTTCACACTCCCCGACCTCGACCCTGAAGACAGAACAATCAGAACTAATCACAAACTAGGTGTCTCAAAATTTCTAAGCGAAGAATTGTATTTGAATAAAATATTTGTTATATTGATACTACACCAAAAACTATAAATGAGAGATTTCACAGGCAAGACATTATTACAGAGAATAAGTTATCTATTTTGTTTGTTGAAGACTGAATTTCATATTATTCCTGCAAAGACATGTCTGTTACTAAGGATTATAGGAGCAAATTGAGCTTTGATTCCATATATTTTCATATAGTTTTTTTTTTTTTTAATTTACAATACTTCATTTGATTTTCTATTATTTCAAGACAAGTTACCCTCATTTCTTCATATGATGCCAAATCTTGACCATGATCCCTATTTCCTCTCAAATGGAAGGTTATCGTCTTAGGTTGGTTTGCTGCTTACTGCTCCCAGTTGTGCAGCTAGCTTCAGGGATCAGCAATCCTTCTTGGCTTTCCCTGCCATTTTTCATTTGCAGCTGTGTTGGTCTTGTTGATTGGTCTCTGACAAGCAACTTTTTAGGCCTTTTCAGGTAGTTTATCTTTTTAGTATTGTAAAAAAAATTCTTTTAGGTTTATGAAACAAAATTTTCTTTCTCTCAGACAAGATTGTTGAGGAATGGAGTTTCTCCAGTTTAGTTTGCCATTAGTGCTTATATTCTTATACATCTTGAAGGTGGTGGAAGCTACTCTGGGTATATGCTGGCTTCAACATTGGCCTACTGTATGTTTATCAGCTTCCTGTTTGGTTACCACAGTCTTTTCAAACGATAGCTGATTCAATTGGTCTATACAAAGCTTCTGTCAGTTCTGACTGGCAAGAAATTTGTTCTGGTATTTCTCTGATGGTGTTTTACTATATGGTACGCATTTGCTGCTTAGCTTTCAGTTTGACTTATAATTTGTTGTGTTTCCTTTGTTTCGCTGAAGATTAATTTGTCGATGTATTAATATGTTTAAGCAGTTTTAATTTGGTTAGTTATAATCATCTCTGAAGCCTTTTACAAGCATTGTTGTCTATCTTCTACTTCGGATAGGTCTTCCCGAAGATTCAATGTAAAAGTTCTACTTCCTGATTAATGACATGGTCAAAGTATGAAGACCTACTATGTGTGTGCATTGAGAAATTATTAGGTGTGAAGGGTTAATTACCGTATTAGACTCCTAATGTGGAGAGACAATAAAGTTCTATGTTGTAATTATAGAATCTGCATCTCAGCTATTTCAACCAAAATTTGGCATGCTTTTTGTAGAAGAAATAATTGAAGTTTATATGCTTCATTCTAAAGAAAGGTACATGTTCACTTCCACTTGCAGGAACTTCAATTTGGTTGAAACCGGCCAACTTAGATAAAATTTTATTCATAACTGAGGAACTCTCTTTGGTTATTTTTTAAACACTGATATGAAATAAAGATGAGGACTTCAACACAATCATTGATGCATAATAGTTCTTGGGAAGCCACATAATTCGTAAGTGCTTGTCGTGGAACTTTCTTATGTTTATTCATTCTTGCGACGCAGAGTTGGTTCTAATGTGAATAAGATTATATGTGTAACTTGAGTTGCCTAAGGGCTTCACATAGGTAAAATTTATTGAATATGATTATGATGTTACAGAAAGCTATTTTGTAAGAGACATGAAGTGTTTTTAGTTTGAGAAAAAAGGAGATGAAATTGTTGATTCTGTTGGAAAGTGCATCAGTACATTGTAGCCATGTTTATGATAATTTGTGAATTTGTGATTACAAGAGTGTAGAAGTGACAAAAGAGGGGTGGGGTGGGGGTATGGTTCCGTTCATAATGGCAAAAGATTTTTTTTATTAGGGAAAACAGTGAGAACCATATTTTAGTTATTAGTCCTTATTAGTTGAACTATAAGATTAACTTGTGTGGTGTGGAGAACTTAGTACTCCCTTTCATAGATGAAGTCTATTTGATGGTTGATTTGAACAATTAATATCTGATTTTGAAGTGCATGTGCAGCTCTCTTTTGTAAAACATGATTTAGAAGACATGGAATTCATGATGTCCATGAGAGAAGGCAGCCTGACTGAACAACTTCTTCCCTCAAGAAATTCCCTTTTTGTTCGCCAGCTGAGGTAAAATGCTGCTTTGATTTTATTAGTATTTCCATCTTAAGCAACCCAAAAAAAAAGTGAAATCATAGTGAGTTTTCATTAAAGATTTAATATTTGAACTAATACACTGATTGTAAATAAGTTGATTCAGAAGTTGTGTTGATGGTTTCCTTTGTGAATAAGTACGAAAGCTAGTTTTATTTGGATGTATTTGCTGATTTGTTGCCTTTGTTTTCTATAATGATTATTAGTTAAGGCATGTTTCTGTTAACACTTCGATTTTTAAGAGTTAATTAGCATAAAGTGGGGATTTATTGGCAGAGATCTTTTTCTTCTTGCTCATTTTATTATGTTAAGGTTATATGGCATCTTTGCTAACACTAATTTTTTATATTATGTAATTTATGTCTTGTTAGTTTGTTAAATTTATCTTTCATATTGTGTTCTGTTGAAAGTATATGGCATCTGTGCTTTCATTGGTTTGTTTAATTATCTCTAGGATTTTGTTATGCCAAGTTTATGTAGAATCTGCGCTTTTCAATAGCTTGTTAAATCATCTCTCTGATTTTCAGGTCTGGTGTAAGACATACAAATATTTTATTAAGGGGGAAAGTCTTCAGGTTTTTTAGCATCAACTGGTTTACTTATGGTTTCCCGGTATGCAGTCACAAACTCGATTAGTTTCCTCTATGGATGTATCTTTGTACTTAAATGAATTACATAATTCATCGAGGTTTTTTATAAAAGAAATGTTCTGGCATCCTTCTAAACAGTTAATGTTTTAGTTTAACTTTCATATGTAAATATGACAGGTATCCTTTTTGCCTTATGACAGGTATCCTTGTTTGCCCTTTCATACTGGAGCTTCCATTTTGCAAGTATATGTGCATTTGCATTACTTGCATATGTTGGGTATGTTTTGTATGTGTTTCCATCCTTGTTCTGGTTGCACCGGTTAAATGGGCTGCTTCTAGTGTTCATTCTCTTGTGGGCTGTGAGCACTTATGTTTTCAATGTAGCTTTTGCATATGTGAACTGGAAACTCGGGAAGGTACCTCCTTATCTTGATCTTCGACCTGAGTTTGTAAGCTTGAGCTTGGGTGGAATTTATTACTATTTTTCCTTTTTACTCAGGATATGGAGATCTGGGAGATGGTTGGATTATGGCATTATCCTATCCCGGGTTTTTTCCTTCTAGCACAGTTCTGTCTTGGGATTCTTGTTGCTCTTGGTAATCTTGTAAACAATTCAGTATTTCTTTGCCGATCAAATGAGGAGAGGCAACTCTCTGATGAGAACAGGACCGAGGAAGGTATGGATGCTTATATTAACACTAGTAATATGGTATTGCATCCTTGCTAAAAGTTAACATGGTGTAATCTTTGTTTCTTCTATGTTTTGAAGACCTTGCTCTCAGTTAATCCATGTGACTGAGAGATAAAGCAGCACTGCTTAGTTGATCACCACCTATTTCAGTTTTGATCACTTTAATGCACTGCTAATAAGTAATCCTTGAGTGAATCAAATGAGTTTGGTTTGACTGTAATCATTTTAGCCAGGATACGAATGTGGAATGGGAGGAGGGCACTCATAGTAATTATTCTTGGTTTCTCTCCATCTGCCGCTAGAAAAGAATCTTTCTGGCGCAATCTTCTAGCAGTGGTTAGGATTGGTGTGTGTTTTCATGTTTCCTTGGATTCACACCTTTTGAAGTAGTCTGCGTTTTCAGCTAAGAATGACCAAAAGACTGTTTCATTTGCCATTTACAACTTCCATTACAGTAGATGTACTTATGATTTGTCTTCCTTATTGTCCACGGATTTGGGAGTTTCTTATTAGTCATCTCCTGCTTCTATCATGCTTGTAATGATTTTTTTTTTTTCTGTTAAGTGAATCAGCTTTTACATTATGCCTAACTGCCTATTTATTATGTTTATATGATTGCAGTGAAAGAAGATACCAAGGTCTTGATTGTAGCCACAATTGCCTGGGGGCTTCGGAAATGTTCTCGGCCTATTATGCTATTACTTATTTTCCTGATAGCGGCAAAACCTGGTTTAGTTCATGCTGTTTATAGTACGTTGAAGTATTATTACCTATGATTTTTCCTTGATTTACCTTTTTCTTTTTTCTCTTTTCCTTTCCTCTTCCTTATAATCTAGTGCAAGTGCAAAATAGCCAAGCCTGTAAGGATGGATGTTCAATATTCTGATTGGTGTGAACTGTCTTTCCTTTCAGTGATATTCTTCTTTGCATACCTTTTGAGCCATGAAGTCAATAAAAAGATGCGCAAGTGCCTTATTCTTCTGTGTGAGGCTCACTTTGCTGCTCTATATGTTCTTCAGCTTAGTCTTGTATCCAGAATATTGGAGCAGAAAGGCTCTATGAGTATGGAAGTGCTATCCGAATTAGGTGTGTGTTTTATTAGTCTCACATGTCTTAATCTGTATCGCTGCCAACATTTCCTACATTCTCCATTATCTGCCGGGACCTTTTTTTTTTTGCTGAAAGTCTGCTAATTTGTTTGTGAAATGTGTGTAGGTCTTGTAGAAAGTGATAGCACTTGGGAATTCCTGGAAATAGCTCTGCTTGCATGCCTTTGTGCCGTTCATAACCATGGATTTGATATGTTGTTCTCATTCTCTGCTATCGTTCAGCACACGCCTTGTCTTCCCATTGGCTTTGGCATTTTGAAGGCTGGTTTAAACAAATCTGTTCTTTTGTCAGTTTATGCCACCTCCAACGTCAGAGATCGTGACAATAATTCCCATGGTACTGTAACCTTTTCCATGGATTATTCTGCAATTAAAACTATTCATATGTGATATATGCTAGAGTTCCTTTATGCATGATATCTGTGGTGGTTAAAAAAAATACAATATCATCCTGTATCTTATGCTATTTTTTCCATCTTTCAGAGAGAAGGGTGGCATTGTATCTCAGTGCAATAGGGGAGAAGTTCTTATCCATATATCGATCATTTGGAACCTATATTGCTTTTCTCACCATTCTTTTTACGGTGTACCTTGTGAGACCCAATTACATATCATTTGGTTACATTTTTCTTCTCCTCATCTGGATCATTGGAAGACAGCTTGTTGAGAGGACCAAACAGCGTCTATGGTTTCCGCTCAAGGCATATGCAATTGTTGTTTTCATTTTCATTTATATTTTAAGTATTTTTCCCACTTTTGAGGCGTGGATGTCCAAAAAGGTCAATCTTTATGTTTGCTTTGGCTATAATAGTGATGCTTCTTTACTAGAAAATCTTTGGGAGTCTCTAGCAATTGTAATCGTCATGCAACTTTATAGCTATGAGAGAAGGCAGAGTAAATACATGAACTTGGAAGATGCTGATCCATTGCAGTTTGGGATTTGGGGGTTCATTAAACGTTTCCTGATCTGGCACAGTCAAAAGATTTTGTTTGTGGCGCTGTTCTACGCTTCATTATCTCCAATAAGTGCATTTGGGTTTTTGTATATTCTTGGTCTCATCTTGTCATCTGCTTTGCCTAAAGCATCTAAAATCCCATCCAAATCATTCTTAATTTATACAGGATTTCTGGTTTCAACTGAGTATCTTTTCCAGATGTGGGGTAAACAGGCTAAAATGTTTCCAGGACAAAAGCACCATGATTTGTCTCTTTTCCTGGGTTTACAAGTGTATAGACCTAGTTTTGAGGGCCTAGAAGCAGGCTTGAGGGCGAAAGTGCTGGTAATTGCTGCATGTATCCTTCAGTATAATGTTTTTCACTGGTTGGAAAGAATGCATAGTTCTCTTTCGAATGAAGGGAGATCAGAAGAACCTTGTCCTTTATTTGTTTCGGAGGAAGATCTTTCTACCGTTGTTTTAACTCCTAATGGGGATAATGATACATTATCTGAATCTGGTGAGCCCTCCCCTGAAAGGATAAAGAGCAATTCATGGTCATCTTTTCGACATGTTAAACCATCTCAAGATTTGTCTCCTGGCAGCAGCTTTAACGAAAATGGAAGCAGTAGAAAATTCTCTTTTGGTTATATCTGGGGAAGCATAAAGGAAAGTCACAAGTGGAACAAAAAAAGAGTTGTTTCCTTGAGGCAGGAGAGGTTTGAAATGCAGAAGACAATGCTAAAAGTTTATTTGAAGTTTTGGACCGAAAACATGTTCAACCTCTTTGGGCTTGAGATCAATATGATAGCCCTACTACTTGCCAGTTTTGCTCTGTTAAATGCCATGTCTATGTTATATATTGCGTCTCTTGCAACTTGTGTTCTATTGACACGCCCGATCATACGTAAGCTATGGCCAATGTTTGTCGTTCTGTTTGCTATTATTCTTCTTTCTGAATATTTTGCAATGTGGAGCACTATGATGCCTCTCAGTCAACATATATCCACTCCAACTGATGCTCGCTGTCATGACTGCTGGAAAATCTCAAGTATATACTTCCACTATTGTGAAATGTGTTGGCTGGGTATGACTTCTTCTCACATTGTTATTTTGCTTCTCTTGAAACTCAAATATGTATATGGGTCTAGATTTACACGTCTTCCTCCCCCTCCTCCTTTCGTTTCGTGCTATGCAAATTATTTCCAACAATCATTTTAGATGCTTGTTCAGATCATAGTTTTGGGTTAGGGTCCTGGCAAAGAAATACCTTTATAGTTTTATGGTCAGAAACTACAGTTGTCTATGTGTATGATGCTCAACAGATTCAGAACTAGTTTTCTAATAAAAGTTTATCAGCAAGTGTTGGGACCACTAATTAATACTCAGTACTTCTGTCCTCCGCGAAGCAGTCAAAGGACACAAATAAATTAAACTAAAAGTGGGCGAGCCTCCTGTTACTAATCGTGCAACCTTGTTTCCTGGATGTTTTAGGATCTTCTGAAAGCTTCCAAACTGGCAGTTCATTCTTGTTAAAACTGTACTGCCTCATTCTAAAGTGCCATTAGAGTTAGATAAATTTTGAGCAGTATCTAATCACGAGTTTGGTATTTTCTGTTAAATTTTATGTGCACGATTTATTTATTTATTTATTTTATCTTTGCAGGGATTATAGTTGATGATCCTCGAATGCTGATCAGTTATTATGTGGTATTCATGCTGGCATGTTTTAAACTCCGAGCAGATCGTGCATCCGGGTTTTCATGGTCATCTACGTATAACCAGATGGTTTTTCAACGTAAAAATGCATTTGTTTGGCGAGATATCTCATTTGAAACCAAGAGCATGTGGACTATTCTGGATTATTTGAGGGTTTACTGCTATTGCCATCTATTGGATCTTGTACTCACACTGATTTTAATCACTGGGACCTTGGAGTATGACATTCTGCACCTCGGATACCTTTGTTTTGCTCTATCTTTCTTCCGCATGAGGCTTACCATATTAAAGAAGAAAAATAAGATCTTTAAGTACTTACGTGTGTACAATTTTGCCGTAATTGTTCTCTCTCTGGCCTATCAATCTCCTTTTGTTGGTGATTTTACTGCAGGGAAGTGTGAAACTGTTGATTACATCTATGAGGTGATTGGGTTTTATAAATATGATTATGGATTTCGGATTACCTCAAGATCTGCTCTGGTTGAAATCATCATTTTTGTTCTGGTATCTTGTCAGTCATATATGTTTTCTTCCTCGGAATTTGATTATGTATTTCGATACCTTGAGGCTGAACAAATTGGTGCAATTGTTCGGGAGCAAGAGAAGAAAGCTACTTGGAAGACTGAACAGTTGCAGCATATTCGAGAGTCTGAGGAGAAGAAACGTCAGCGTAACTTACAAGTGGAGAAGATGAAAGCTGAAATGCTCAACCTACAAATTCAGCTCCACAATACTGCTCAAGCTGATTCTTCACCTGCTAATAATGAAGGATTGAGAAGAAGGAAGAACGCTTCGCTTAAACTGCCAGAAACTGACCATGTTGAGAAACAGGATGGTGATATCAATGCTGATTCAGTTTTCCCTTCTTTTCTGTATGAATCTCCCAGGAGATTAAGAGAAGAAAATCCATTTACCGTAGAATTTACAAAGCAACAAATGGATGCTTCTACTAGTGAGATAACTGAACTTAGGGACGAGGCTGGTGATAATCCTGTTAATGATTCAGATGAAGCGAAGAAAGGTAAACGCCAGTCGAAGGAAAACCATTTAGCTTCTGCTGTACAATTAATAGGTGATGGTGTTTCTCAGGTTCAATCAATTGGGAATCAGGCAGTCAGCAGTCTCGTCAGCTTTCTGAATATCTCACCTGAAGATTCAGATTCAAATGAACCCCCATATTTACAAGAGGGCCATTCTGGTGATGAAAGAAGCACAAATAATAAACAGCCACACTTGAGTAGTTCATCTTCTATGCTGTCTGACAAGAGTAGAACTTCAGGATTTGCGAGCTGGCAGATTGGACGAATAATCCGCCATATATGGTCTCAGATGCGATCAAACAATGATGTGGTGTGTTACTGTTGTTTTATCCTTGTTTTCCTATGGAACTTCAGTTTGCTTTCCATGGTTTACTTGGCGGCTCTGTTTCTATATGCTCTCTGCGTGAATACTGGGCCAAATTATATCTTCTGGGTTACAATGCTAATCTATACAGAAATTTATATTTTGGTTCAGTACTTATACCAAATAACGATACAGCATTGTGGTTTCAGCATCCAGTCGGATCTTCTACGTGAATTGGGGTTTCCTACCAAAAAGATAACATCAGCATTCGTTATCAGTTTGCTACCTCTGTTTTTGGTGTATCTATTCACTCTAATACAGAGCTCTATTACTGCAAAAGATGGTGAATGGTTTTCAGTAGGATTTGGTAACGGTAAAGGGGGGGCACTAAATCGAGAATGGGTCCAAACAGGCTCTAGCTGGAGTGAGAAAGCAAGGAAGTTTTTCCAATTAATCAAACGAGTGGTCATAACAGTGGTGAGTAACTGTTGTAGATATTGGAAATCACTGACGCAAGAAGCAGAATCTCCTCCATACTTTATTCAGTTGTCCATGGATGTCAAAGCATGGCCAGAGGATGGGATTCAACCAGAGAGGATTGAGTCTGGAATAAACCAACTGCTGCAGCTTGTGCATGATGAAACCTGCAAGAATGAAATGCCTAATTGTTGCTCTTGTGCCAGCAAGGTTCAAATTCGTAGCATTGAAAGAAGCTCTGAAAACCCGAGTGTGGCCCTGGCTGTTTTTGAGGTGGTTTATGTCTCTTCATTGACTGACTGTAGGCCAGCAGAACAATTCAAATCTCTTACTCCAGCCTCCGACATAACAAAGGAGATACTTAAGGCACAACAGAGGGAACTTACTTATAAAGTTGGATTCCCTTACCATATAATCTCAGTAATTGGAGGTGGCAGAAGAGAAATTGATCTTTACGCCTATATTTTTGGCGCTGACTTGATTGTCTTCTTTCTGGTTGCCATATTCTACCAGTCTGTTATTAAAAATAAAAGTGAATTTCTAGAGTACTATCAGCTTGAGGATCAGTTCCCGAAAGAGTATGTATTTATTCTAATGGTAAGGAAAGTCCCCAATTATCTTGTGAAATTGGACCACTTAAGATTGCCTGATAAAAATAACACTGATACTTTAAAAAAGTCAAGTATAGAATGCTATATCTTACTGAACTTTTTAATAACGTGGCTCAACTTAATTCAGCAGTGCCTTATTTGCATATACAAATGTATATACATTATAAAATATGATTGTTCTTTCTTTTAATCTGCCCGAATTATCTTTTTCTGCAGATAATCTTCTTCTTGATTGTTGTTGATCGCGTCATTTACCTCTGTTCATTTGCCACCGGAAAAGTCATCTTTTACATTTTCAGCATCTTTCTTTTCACTTATGCTGTCACCGAGTATGCTTGGGATATGGATACTTCACAGCAGAATACTGCTGGGTTGGCCCTTCGAGCAATATATCTTACCAAAGCAGTTTCTCTGGCATTACAAGCCATGCAAATTCGATATGGTGTTCCTCATCAAAGCACATTGTATCGCCAATTTCTAACCAGTGAAGTCTCTCGTGTTAACTATCTGGGGTATAGGCTTTATCGAGCATTACCTTTTTTGTATGAACTGCGCTGCGTCCTTGATTGGTCATCCACAGTCACATCCTTGACGATGTATGACTGGCTGAAGGTGAGTCTTCATGTTTCTTGATCAGGGTTGTTCATTGTTTTCTTAAGCGTCCCCATTTATTTTGGAAAAGACTCCAACTTATGAATAACAATAGTGTAATTCCATGCCGGAATTTGGTTTCTTGGGTTAATAATAATTATTAATTATTGATTCCTTGACATGGGGATTCTAGAACAGTACCAGACTTGTGTCTATTGGACCTACTCTATGCTAGTGATTTATGTACCTTTCTTTATTAAATAGATTTATTTTAATTAGAGAAAAGACTCATTATTCACACTTCAATATACTATGCTCTTTGTTATTTATTTTGATATAACCTATATTGAATTTAAGCACTGTGTGCAAGTTTTCGAAAGACTGGCTCCATTTCCTGATTGGTTAGTTCAACCCTTCAATGCTTGAATTTGGTTACTAGGTGAAACTTTTGGTTCATTTTGAAACTAAGGAATTTTCACCAACACCAATCTTTGATTTGAGCCTGTTATTCGGTTTGGTTTCTCCATCTCAGCTATATTATTCTCTTTCAGTTGGAGGACATAAATGCAAGCTTGTATCTTGTCAAGTGTGATAATGTTCTGAATAGAGCTTCTCACAAACCAGGAGAGAAGCAGACAAAGATGACCAAGTTTTGCAATGGCATCTGTCTCTTTTTCATTCTAATCTGTGTTATTTGGGCTCCAATGCTGGTAAGAAATTCCTGACTCGAGTCTGCTCTGTAATAATGTACTGGGACTTGTCATTATTAAAATTGTTAATATCAAATAGCAAGGAAAAAGGTGACCTATCTAATTGTTTTAGTTTTTACAGGATTATTGCATGTGTTGATCTGATCTTTTGATTAAGTGCATAACAAATATTGAGACAAGTCCTTGCAGTATGCTTCACGAGGACTTCCTAACTTTCCTTTGGAGTACAGTGTAGTCGTAAATCTTAAATATGATATTGTACATGATTGCAAGTTGGATGATAAATGATTAAACTGATAATTCTTTCAGGTTTCAGTTTTGAGGTCATCAAATTATTTTTTCCTTAAAATTAAGATGTTCTATCTGCTAGTTTCCATTTTTCATCTCTGAAGGCACTCATATTTGATGATGAGCATAACAGTAGCTTAGTTCAAGAATGATGCAAAAAAGAAGGTATAAAGGTTAACTTATCATAAGATACCCCGCAATTGATAGTGCAAATCCTAGAAATGTTGGTTCTATATTCAATTGAACAATGTCATTTTTAAGATTGAGGTGCTTGTAGGATGTTGAAGGTATTAAAGTCCATGATTTTTTCTGCAGATGTACAGTAGTGGCAATCCTACAAACATAGCAAATCCGATCAATGATGCCAGTTTTCAGTTTGACATCAAGACAACGGGGGGCAGATTGATCTTGTATCAGACAACTCTTTGTGAAATACTTCCATGGGATAAAGGCAAGTCAGATGACCTTGATCCGCAACAATATTTGGACTCGTACAATGTGAATGACATTCAGCTGATTTGCTGCCAAGCGGATGCAAGTTCTCTGTGGCTCGTCCCTGGTGTGGTTCAGAAGCAGTTTATTCAGTCTCTTTACAGTGCTATGGATATGAAATTTGCTTGGATACTTACGAGGGACCGACCCAAAGGCAAGGAAAAGGTGAAATATGACAAAAATGTTGATCCATCAGATCTTCCAAAACCATCAGAGGTTGAGGGGGTTCTCAATGGTTCCTTTGACAGCTTTAGGGTTTACAATATTTATCCAAGAATTTTCCGTGTTACTGGTGCTGGAGAAGTTAGACCTTTTGATCAAGAGGTATGCTTTTGCACCTTCTTTATATTATTAGCAATCTATCCTGTTTTTTGGCAAAAGAAGTTCATTCGTCCTGAACAAGAAATAACTTAATGGGTTTGCATTAATCTTCCATAAATTGGTGATCATAAAAGTGCATAAGAATGCTTGATTTAGTCCATTTTTCAAATTGAAAGCTTCAACATGTCATCAACCAGTATGTAAAGAGGGAATTAAAACTAGTTACATTAATCAAGAGTTTGTTCTGGTAAAATGAGTGCACTATCACAAAAACAATGCTGGCTTACGGCACCTGACAATAGTTTTGGCAACTGCTATTTCTTTAGCCCGAACAGTTTGATTATGCCTTGCTAAGTTCACTGGGAAAATGAATGTTCAGAAAACCTACTTTCTACTGAATATGAAACCAGCATCTCACATGTTGGAGACCAGCATTTCACCTTTCCCCCGTATTTTCATTGTCTGGTTCGCCATTACTTTGAGTACATATGTTGTGTACTTAACAAGAATTAAAAAGTAGCTAATGAATGACCTAGCTTATCCAGCTAAGAAACCAGGGGGTGGATAGTCTTGTACATATACATCAAGTGCAGTATGGACTGGGGGTGTATGCAGATGGACTGTAAATTACTGCCACTCTTTTTTCTTGTTAAAGAATAAATCTTGAGATCCGAAGACTGATAGATAACATAGATTTCCCGTATTACTGCCCTTAATTTCCAAACAAATGGCAATTGGCGACTTCACCTGCAGCTTAGCTAATTTTGTATTTTCTGAAGCAGTCATTTGTCAATGCGGATCTTGTCTTACATCATGAGGAATATGAATGGTGGTCGTTCCAAGATATCAATCCTCCAGATGCGGATGCCTGTGGAGGATTGTCTGGGCCCATGGCTGTCATCGTGTCAGAGGAAACCCCACGTAAGTATTAACGACTTTATGATGTGTGAACATTGAATAGAAATGTATTATATCATGTCTTATTAATCCATGAAATTGCTCCAGAGGGATTTCTTGGCGAGACCCTCAGCAAATTCAGTATTTGGGGCCTCTACATCACATTTGTCCTCGCTGTTGGCCGGTTTATTCGAATGCAATGTTCTGACCTGCGGATGCGAATACCGTTTGAGAATCTCCCTTCATGCGACAGGTATCTTTGTCATTAACTCATTTTTGGTGTTACTTTTTTAATTAAACCACTCCAGTAGATGTTCTGTTCAATTCAGGGCTAAATCTTTTCAACCCGATTAGTATTTTACATCCCCAAATGGGTCCTTTATAGTTGTTTTCTGCTAGTGTTTATTACACATGTTCAAGCAAAAACTTATGTTTCCTCCCTAACTAGTTAGTGTATTGATTCCCTCTTAGTTCCTCATCTTTCTCATTATGATCTTTAGTTTCCCGTTTCGTTTGTATCGTCTTGTTCAACATCTCTGTTTGTTTCCTCAGGTTGATCGCAATCTGTGAGGATATATACGCTGCAAGAGCAGAAGGCGAACTTGGAGTTGAAGAGGTCCTTTACTGGACGTTAGTGAAGATTTACCGGTCGCCTCATATGTTGCTTGAGTACACGAAGCCCGACTAGTTTCTGCAGATTGGGTGCCCTTGTACTATAGAGAACAGATTGTTGTGATAGGATCGACTAACCTCTTTTAGAAGATACTGACTCACCGTGTAAAGTCCACCACTAGTTGCTTCTCGACTTCATGCTTATCGTTACCAGCTACATTTCGAGTTCCTGCTGCTCTTTTTAGTTTCGAGCAAAGGGCACAGTTTGTATAGTAGCCTTTATACAGTCTCCTTACTATATAGTTCAAAGAAAGATGAGTGAAAACAGTCTGATTCTTGCCCTGTATTTTTGAACAGTAAAAATGTATCGATATTTGAATGAAGTAATCCAGATTTTCGACATAATTTTCGTTTACTAGTGTATGAATTAGAATGATGAACCCATATATATATTGAGACTCAAAACATTCAAACTAACAGTTCAGTCGAAAATCAATTTATCTACATACATTTTTACCTGCCGTTTAGAAATGGGGACATCATCAACTAAACGCAAATTAATAGAGGTCGAGATCAGAAACATCGGTCAAGCAGTATCCTACATCATCTTTGGACAAATGAAAGAGAAATCTCGGACAGATGCATACTTTTTGAACCTTTGATTCTTGTCTAAGAATGTGGGAACATCATTTAACGACCTCAGTACTTTCCCGTTCGGGGTGTCGTAATAGCAATCCAACCTTGAGCCATCTTTCCTCATCACCACTCTTCTCTTGAAACCTGCTGGAGTTTTGGGTAGGTTGGGCTTGTCTATCAACCAGGTTCTTGAGTTGTCGAGCTCGATATCAGCTGCATTGTTGCAGGAAACGGCACCCATCGCCATCTTGCTGCAAACAAATGGCTCCTCTATGACTTTGCTTCTGATTTCTTCGTACTCTTCTTGAGTCGGGATTACTCTCCATTTGAAGCATTCCGCGCATTGCACAGTCCATATGTCCACGGTTTTGCTGAATGGTCCTGATTGCTGTTGCATGTATTAATCAAGAAACATATCAACAATCTACTAGTTTTGTCAAAAAGAGACGAAATGGGATGAAAAGAAGGAAACTACAAATGCAGGAATTTGATATCAAGGTGTGTGGGATGCTACATTCGACCAAGAATTATAGTGTTTTGTGAAAAACAGATAAAAAGGAAGAACCCCATTTGATCAAACATACAAATACTTGAAGGAAAACAAACATTGATAGCATTTGGTGGATGCTGCATTCAATCAAGAATGTTCAAACATACACATACTCAAGAATGATGGTGTTTTGTGAAAAACAGAGAAAAAGGAAGAACCCCATTTGATCAAACATACAAATACTCAAAAGGAAACAAAGATTAATGGTATGTGGTAGATGCTGCATTCAATCAAGAATGATCAAACATACAAACACTCAAGAATGATGGTGTTTGGTGAAAAACGGATAAAAAGGAAGAACCCCGTTTGATCAAACATACACATACGCAAGAATGATGGTGTTTGGTGAAAAAAAGATAAAAAGGAAGAACCCCATCTGATCAAGCATACAAATACTCAAAGGAAGAAAATATTGATGGTATTTGGTAGATGCTGCATTCAATCAAGAATGTTCAAACATACAAATACTCAAGAATGATGGTATTTTGTGAAAAACAGAGAAAAGGAAGAACCCATTTTCATCAAACATACAAATACTCAAAGGAAACAAAGATTTGATGGTATTTGCCAAATGCTGCATTCAATCAAGAATGATCAAACATACAAATACTCAATAATGATGGTGTTTTGTGAAAAGCGGATGAAAAGGAAGAACCCCATTTGATCAAACATACAAATACTCGAAGGAAACAAAGATTGATGGTATGTGGTAGATGCTGCATTCAATCAAGAATGATGGTGTTTAATGTTTAACATCAATTTGAGGAGATGGTACATTTTGTGTAGTTACTCATCAATCAATCCATTTATACTCACGACATATCTCGAGACAGTTCAATAAAGTGGCAAGCATAATAACCAAGATGACTCGTAGTCAAGAGAATGAGCTCTTATAGACAACTGTGCCTCGATGTATATACTCATTCCGTATTACTAAAACAATGTTTCACATCTACAGTTCGAATGAATAATATAATTGGTTTTTCCTCAAAAAGAAAGAAAAAAGAAAAAAATGTGTGTCACACTCACCATTAATCCACATACACTCACCACAGACATCTCACCATTAATGCAGACTAACAATCCACATACAGACAAGCATGAAACATCACAGATTCATGGTGTAAATTTGGCCTTATCTCACCATAAATTTTCACACACACACACACACACACTCATGTAATCACACATCAGAGTCATTAAGTAAATCTGGCCTTATTTCACCATAAATACACAGACAGAGAGGTGTAAGGTGTGTGCATCTACCACACCTTGTACAGACATGAACTAGTTCATGGATTTATGTGGAAAATGTAATAAAAACCAAAATGGGTGAAAAATGAAACAAAAACTTGCATTTTGGGACATGCTGACAGAAACCGAGATTCAAGGGCTTTTCTTGAAATCTGCAGAGAGAGAGAGAGAGAGAGAGTGGTCACTCACACACACACAAAAACACAACAACAACCACAACACCACAAAAAAAAAAAAAAAAAAAACACACACACACACAAACAAACAAACAACAAAATAGAAAACTATCATAACCTGAGAAATGTTTTGAGACTGAAAAAGTAAAGGAAGAAAAGCAAATTTATTTATGTAAACATATACATTTTTCGGTGAAAGAAGACAGATTTTTTGTTAGAAAATACCCTTCTAGAATGTTGGGGAGTGGTCGACTTCTCCATCAAGAATTTTGTTTTTTGCAGAATTTATTTTTCTTTCCCTTTTTTCCTGTGTTTGTTCTCTTTTTTCTTCACTTGACTGCTGCTGCACTTAGCAGCCAGTATCATGTGTGAAAAAATTATCTATTAGATGTAATATTTAATTTTTTTTAAGTATGTAAT
Organism: Perilla frutescens; assembly: GCA_026008535.1. Classification (NCBI taxonomy): domain Eukaryota; kingdom Viridiplantae; phylum Streptophyta; class Magnoliopsida; order Lamiales; family Lamiaceae; genus Perilla; species Perilla frutescens. Next base: position 46,934,752 of record BRKX01000018.1, read on the forward strand.
AGTGATTTTTAACTGTACTTTTTGCATTAAAAATCTTGAAAATATTCTTTCATCCATCCCATTTTTTGACAGACTTATTTTTCTATGTCCTGATATATAGAGGCATATTTCTAAATATATTTAGCTAATTTACTAATATATATCCATATTTAATATGTTTACTGTAGACATTAATTCAATGTCAAATAAAAAAGGGGTATATTAGGAAATTTCTTGATTAATTGTCTTTCGCAATCATATTTTTAATTCCCGTGAAAATTCTCAATCAGCCTATCAAAATGTGACAGAGGGAGTATATATATTATATCGAGGGTGTATAATATCTCAACGTTTAACCAACTCATATATTTTTCACTTGTAATGTAATACTAAACAACTTAGTTTATATTTTGAAATTTAAAAGAAAATGAAAATTGAAAACTTAGATCGAATTTCCGTATTTTTTTAATTTCACAGCACCATGATATCAATATGTGCATACCATGTGGGATTTTTATGGTCGAAAATATCATCTTAGGAAATATCAAAATGACATTTTTAAAATGTTGGGACTTTTTTTTTCTTCAAAATTCTCTTAGACTGTGTCCATTGGTGGCACCCGAGTGAGTGTCATCATTTACGACAACCTCCATTTTAAAAAAAAAAATATCAAAAAGTCATCAGTTTGGCATTTGGGTCGGCTGGCCGATTTGGAAGGCAGTGTCATGACACTGCACACGTGGCACCCTCTGATTGGGTGCCACTATATATATATATATATATATTAATAATTTAAAATTTAAATAATTTATATAATTAAAAAAAACAATATTCATGGTTTTTTTTTCTCTATAAAATGGAGCCAATTTTTTTCTCTTTTTACAAACAACTATCCTCTCTTTTTTCTCACATAGCTTATTTGATTTGAAAAATTCTCAATCTCACATTTCTTTTTCATTGTGTTGTCAAATAAATTATGAATTTATAATTGTATGAGTTTTTTTTTAATTATGAATTTTAAAAATGTATCTAATAAAATAATTTTGATTTTTTAAATAAAGAAAAAATTATTATTAATAATATTTTATTTAAAAAATAAAATTATAAATATTTTATATAGATAGGAAGAAAGAGAAATTAATATTTTATTTGAGTGTCAGGTTGGATGAGTGTCACTGATGGGGTGCAAATTAAAAAATATTGGGAGTTCTGGATGTGGAGGAGAGAGAAATTAATATTTTATTTGAGTGTCCGGTTGAATGAGTGTCACTGATGTGGATAGCTTTAAACGTTGCTACATTATATAAAAATTACCATTGTAAATAAAATAGGATTATTTTTACCATAAAAATACGAGACCAGAAGTTGTAACAAGACATTAAGACGCACAAATAGAAATATTTAATAATAGTGTCACAGAGTGAAAAAAGTATCATAATAATGTTATAATAAATATGTAATAATTATATTTGAGGGAACAATATCTGTAAATACCCAATCATTTTCTCCTTTTTACATAAATAACTCAACCTGTATTAAATTAATGATTTCGTTCATAAAAATAAACGAAATTATCTGCCTCCAACGAAGGCATATGAATTAATTTTGATGTATTAGTATGTCATCAGCATTAGGTTTACCGCGTGGAATTTCCAGTCAAGAAATTAAATTACATGAAAATAAATAATCATATGTCGGACAAAAAATTTATGCCATTTTCAACTATTTTTTAAATTCGAATCAAAATGATGTCATTTTAATTCGGCATGTGATTATTTATTTCTACATAAATCGGTTTATTGAGAAGTTCACACACACATCTCTCTCGCATGCCACGTGGTATTTTCGGTGCTAGAAAATTAATTGCATGATAGGTTTGTAGTGAATTTAAAAATTGAGTATTTTTTATTAATAGCTTTGATTAGGGTCATTTTTTATATATTAAAAAACAACCAAATATATGACTTAAAAGTGTAATTTGCCAAAAATAATAATAATAATTAAATGAATATATTTCAAATCAAAAAAAGTTGGATGATTTATTGGAATTTTATTTTTTAAATATGAGACCTGCAATTTATTTTTTAAACAATGAGAAATCTCTATAATAGTTATTTGTGGTGCATATTTTGCGTATATATATTTTTATTTTTATTTTACTCACACATCCGACTTATGGTGGTATTGAGGAGATTCAAATCCGTGATTTTTATTGTTCAAACAACCTCATTCGACCGCTAGGTCATCCCCACCGGAGAGTATTTTGCGTATATTTTACTTCTTCTATTGTAGTAATTTGTATATTGTATGAGATAAATAAACTCATAAGGTATGAATGAGAGCATTTTTTGTTAACTATTTTATGCTCTTATATTAATTTATAAACTAATTTGAGATGTAAATCCAATAGACAAACTCAATATGATAAATTTAACCTAAAGCAAAATTCAAAACATACAATATTTTTATTGCGATTACCTAATTGTTTATTGAAACGGTGATTGTGCTAATTTATTATGTTGATCTGAATTCTAAATGGCTGGAACCCAAATTAGATTATATAATAATTTTTAGAAAAGTTTGATTTTTCCTTTGTAACTCCAAAATTTATTGGGTTTCTTTTTAATTTTCCTTTTCTCTTTGTAATTTTGTAGATATGAGATTGGCTATTAATGTTAGGCGCGTAGAAGTAATAATTAATCAAAGCAAAAATTCTAAAAATCTTAGTATAAATAGTCAATAAATGATGTAAACAAGTAGATTATTGCAAAATTACACCACTAATATAAGATACAATAAATTTTGAATTATCAATTTTATGGTCGAATTTGAGAGTTGACTATAAAAGAGCCGTCTCGTATGACTATGAAATAAATAGTAAATGATTATTAATAATATCGTTTTGTTAATGGTACAAATAATGAAATTGCCTGATATTTTAGAAAGTATAAAAAATTGTATCCATAAATTTTGACCTAACACGATATTTTATGCTACAATATTTCACTATGATATTTTTATTCTTTGAGAGACTACACTTGGTTCATTAGTTCATATCAAAATCATGATTTTTTGTTCAATTCTTTCGGGCACATTATAAGTAACAGGAGCGGGATTTACTCAGTGCGCACTTCAATAATGACTGCGGCCTGTGAATTATCCTCGACATAAAAAAAATTAATATAAATAAATTGTACTCACAAATTATAATTATATTCGTGAAATGGCTTGTGAATATATTTATGTCCACAACTTTTCTTTATTTTGTTTGATAATGGAAATAAAAGATCGAATTACTAAAAAAGAAAAATATTTGCAACTAATTTTGTTCAAGTTAGTAATAATAAATTAACAACATACCTATCATGTGTAAACATTTGATGAATACGATAAATATACGGTAAGCTCATATAAATTTAAATTATAAAATGTCCAAATAATTCGGGAATGTATAATAAATAAACCGTTAGCTCGTATAAAGTTATATTCATGAAACATCCAACTAGCTCAACAATGTAAATATATAATGAAGATGCGTCAAAGAGATCGTTAGCTCGTACATAAATTAACTCGGAAATGTAAATACTTTAGAAAGATATGACAAATAAACCGTTAGCTAATATAGAAGTCACATTTATGCAAGGATGAAAATATCGCTATCGCAACATATATCGCAACTTCAATTTTACGGATATATCGATATCGCATATCGATGTCGCAGAAAATTGAAAAAAATGACGGAAATCATATTAAAATCTTGGAAATTTAGCATGAAATTTTAGGAACTATTATGACATATTATTATGCACATATTCCACTAATTTTTTTGATAGAATTGTATTTTGAAAGCAAATATATAAATAATACATTATATAAATACCGTCTGAGATAATACATTTGACAAAATAATACATAATACAATATAAAATGACTAAATAAACATTATAAAGTACAATTAATACCAAAATGAGGATCTATGAGATTCAAATAGTAGATGGAATGTCATCTTATTCTAAACAATATTGGTACCAACTTATTATGTTCGACTAATTATGGATATAATTATGCAGATGCACTTGATATGTTTCTTAATTTCTTCCAACAACTTCACCATGAATTGGATAATGTCCACTGACCCAATTATTTTGTTGATACATATTTTGAATAGTCCAACCAATTTGTGAACTCCTATGAATCTTGGGACATATCACTATGATCAGTGTCACCCATATTCATAGAATCAAGATTTGACAAATAATTTATATTCAATCTTAGATTTCAATTTCATGTGATATATGGGGAGAAAATTTTTAGTGATTTGTCCATCATGTCCTCTAACTGAAAAAATGAAAATATAAAGTCCGTGCACGTGCATCTTACTTTTCTTTCTAAGACATCCGTTGATTTCCCGGTCTTATTTCTCTTATATTTTTTTGCAAAGTAAATGTCTTTAAAAAGCAAAGAATATTGCAACTCAAATAATTACATTGAAGACCTGAAAAAGATCACAAAAATATATAGTATTAAATAAAAATCAAAATATATTATAGAAATATTTAAAAAATCGCGATATATTGCGATATTTTGCGATATCTTGCGATATATTGCGATTTCTCGTCGATACTCGGGAAAAAAGATATTCCCCCCAATATCCGTATCGCAATGTCAATATCCGCGATATTTCGCGATATTTTCATCCTTGCATTTATGAAACGTTCGACCAACTCAGGAATGGAAATATGATAATTACGAAGATACGATAGATATATCATTAGCTCGTACATAACTTATATTATAAAATTCCAACTCACACGGAAATGTAAAAATATTACAAAAATACGATAAATAAACCGTTAGCTCATACATAAGTTACATTTATGAAACATCAAACTAACTCAAAAAAGGAAATATGATACAGAGTCACGACAAATATATCATCAGCTCGTACGTAATTTATTATTATAAATCATTCAATTAACTCTGGAACGCAAATATATTATGAAAATACGACAAATAAAACCGTTAGTTCATACATAAGTCATTTTTTTGAAATATTTCTATATTTTAGCAAATTATATTTATGATTGGTCCAAGTAACTAACAAAATAAGAGAAGCACTTATGTGCACTAGGTGCACCATTGGGCACATTAATCGGGTCAATGTCGGAAACTGCACGTTGACCCGGTCAACTAAAAAAATGCTTCAAAATCAGTATCAACTACAACACTAAAAAGTATCACTTAAAAGCCTAAAAATATCGCATGTATCCTTAAAAAGTATCAGCCAAAATAAATAAATAAAAACCTCCCTCAAAATCAGTATCAACCGTAAGACTAAAACGTATCACTCAAAATTCAAAACGTATCACCTATTTTACCATTTTTCTTTTTTACGGATTGGTCGGGTTAACGCACGTTGACCCGCGTTTGATTCGATCAAATGCGTTGGCCGTCTGATATAAGTTTATATACATCTAGTGAATGTAAAATTTTGCCATGAAATAATTAAGTGAGAAATTAATCATGAAAATTGAAAATTACAATTAATTTTCTTGTATTTTTTACCTCAACCAAAGCTTATCTATAAAATCCCAAATTCAAAAATTGCAAGGTAGGAATGAGGCGAAAAGGGGCTGGACATTAATTAGGGTTCCATCTCGCAATCCGGAAATTGGGGTTTTGGGAAAATCTCACTACCAAATTTGATTTTCGATTGGAATAACCATGGTTAAACCAAATGATGGTGGAAAAAGGGTTAAAGGCTAACTACACTTTGGGTTAGCGACCCCTATAAATATGAAGCCGTGACGCATCACACACACAGTGGAAGAGCGAGAGACAGCTTCTTCAGAGAGAGAGAGAGAGCTAAAAAAAGGACAAAAAGAGGGTGTTTATGCGTGTTGGAGGCTACTGCTTTTCAATTCACAACGTTTCGTGAGTGCCCCTTTTCACTGACTAATGTAACTCGGCTGTTCATTTCACGAACTCAATTAATTTTAGTGTTGGTAAAAAATGAAAAAAAAAATCTGATTTTCTAGTTCCTTCTTTCGTTTCGGGGAGTTTTTGTTGGTCATTGAACTCAATTGATTTTGATGTTAATGCCGGAAAAAAAAATGATGTTGGTTAATAAAGGAAATTTCTTTTTTCTAGTTCTTTCTTTTGTTTCGTCGAGTTTTTCTCTCTTTGTCGTCGTCGTGATTTTTCAGCTTTAGCATTTTTTTTTGTTTTTTTTTTAACTTTTTTTGGGTTTTTTGTTTGAGGTAATGTTTGTGTAGAATGATTTTTGTTGATGATTTTTGTTTAGTGAAGTGGACATACAATTGAATTAATAATCAGAGTGTGATTTATGTTTTTTTTTTTGGTTTCTAATCTTTGTTTATTTGAGTGTATTCAGTGCAGGGGAAGTTCTAAGAAAGCTCAATTTTTCAAAGCTTTGCAGGTATCCTTCTATCTTGATTGTCATTAGAAATTTGTTTAGTAAAGCGAACATGCAATTGGATTAATAATCATAGTGAGATTTTGTGGTTTTCTGTTTGTTTCTAATCCAGATTTATTTGAATGTATTCAGTGCAGGGGAAGATCGAAGAAAGTTCAATTTTCCGAAGCTTTGCAGGTACCCTTCATTCTTGATCGTCATTGGAAATTTATTTATTTTATCAACTGATTGTTGGTGATTCATGTGTTGTGTTGTTCTCATTCATTTATGTGGTGATTATCATGGAGATTTATTGCTTGTTCAATCATGTAGAAAGTTATGCCATTCACTCGATTTTTTTGTATCTGCCCTTGGTTCGGATCCTGTTTTTCTCATTGGCCATGAGTATTTATTTATATGAAATAATTATAATTGTTTCCTGAATTAATAGAAACCAATGTAATTTAAACTTTCCTGATATGTTATGTTTATTATTTCCTTGTTTTTCTTTTACTTATTTGGATACCGGACAACCGTTACATAGATAAACATTTTCCATGCTGCAGAGCTACAAATTAGTCGTTCTTTTTTTTTGGGGGGGGGGGGTGTGGTAAATAGATACACATTAGTCGTTTCTGAATCTATGCAACACGACAAATGTGTATTTATGTACCCTTTATCCCCAAAAAAGAACAAGTATCTAGGCAACACAACAAACGTGTATCTATGCAACACGACAAATGTATATTTATGTACCCTCACCAAAAATGTGACAACAAATATGTATCTGTGCAACCGTTGTACAGTATCCAAATAAGTTTGTCAGACTGCTCATCTTTTTTTCTTCTAATGTTTGTTCTTGTTAACTATGTGAACGTGTCTTTAAATTTTAAGCGAACTTCAAGTTAGTGTTCTCTCAATTCTAGTTATAGTAATTCAGAATAAATTTGAAAATTTTCAATTTGCTGACGTGTTCACTCGTTATCACTAATTGCTTAATCTGACATGGATTTTGTGTTAACTGCTGATGATTTCTTCCATTATATTTTCTATATTGATTAAGACAAATAAGAACTTCTCTCCTGGATTAAATCGAATATCATGTCTTTTAAATAAACTTTCTTATATTTGCCATTATTTCCTGTTGCTGTTTTATTGCTACTTATTATGAAACCATTTTGATATATTACTGATGACTGTCACATTGACCACTACAGCAGGGAAGTTTGAGGCATTTGATCTCACGAAAATTGTTTTGTGAGTAAGAAACATGAGTGAAAATTGCAGTGATGTTGACTGTGGCAGTGACGAAGTCTCAGATCTTTTGGTCAATGAGAAGGGTAGAAATAAGAGGAAATTTTTAGCTGATTTATCACTGGACCTTCCAGCTGAAGTATCAAGAATGTCTCTAACGGAATTCCCCAGGTATGAAATGCTAGAGGAAAAGTTTCGAAACGCTTTGAATGAGTTGGGATCCATTATGGAGAGGTCTGAAGACTCTATTGAGGAGGAGGACATTGAAGAATTCCAAGAGTCTGATTGGGAAGATCCTGTGACCTGTCAGCTTGAGGAGCTGTTGACGAACAATTTATTTGCGACTTTCTGCAGTGCAGTGAAGAAGATTGTTGAATCTGGGTACACTGAAGAAATTGCTGAGTGGGCCGTTTTAAATAGCAGCCTGTTCCATGGTAGTAAAGATGCTGTATCCAATGTCGTAGATGGTGCTATGACTTTACTAAAGAGAGAGAAGGAGTTGGGTAAACCAAAGCATCCTGTATTTGATGGACTGCAGAGCCTTGTAGACTACACATTACTGGAGATGATTTATGTGCTTCGAGAGGTTCGGCCAACCGCGTCTGTATTAGAAGCGATGTGGAGCCTATTAATAAGTGATTTAAACCTCGTAAATGCATGTGTAACAGAAGGAGGCCCAGAGGGTGGTTCTTGTAGCCAGGGAGCATCTGGAGAAAACCAAACACTTTCCCAATCTAAATCTGAAACTTCTGGCACTAGTCAATCAAAGGATTCTAACAACTCGGGTTCTCAGCCCAAAGCCCCTGCTGCTTCCCCTGTTAGCCAGCCAACAAACAAGCAGAGTCCCGGTGAACTGGATAGTCCTGGAAAAGAAAGTTCTCCTGCATCTCAAGAAGCAAAGGGAAACTCATCAGCCATTGGTGGGGAGAATATCCAGACTTCATCCCAAGGAACTGCCGTGGATGACAAATCAGGGGTTAGTAGAAAGGGTTTATCCATCAATTCAAAGAGAGATATGCTTCGGCAGAAGGCTTTTCAGTTTGAGAAAAATTACAAAGGCCGCCTATCGAAGGGGGCTTTTAAGGCCAAAGTTGCTGCCTGGGGAAGTATGGTGTTGGACAAGTCATTGAGGTCGTCTTCTAGCGTTGCAATGAAGGGAGCTCTTTCCAAGTTACCTATTTCAGCTGCAAGTGTTAGCTCTGTTGTGGAAGGTAACAACCATCCAGCAAGCAATTCGCCATCCCTTGGGCCTACCAGCAGTGTTAAAGATGCTGTGTTTGCATTACCTGCAGTAAGCACTAAATCTCACGCATCTGCTGTTCCAGATGCTAAATGTGGTTCGAAGAGTGGAGCCAATGCTTCTGATACTCCTAAGGCTGTTGATTATTATGCTTCAATTCCATTTGATGAAACTCTGCAGAAGCACGTCCCTCAAGATGACAAAGACGAGGCCATTCTTATTCTAACCCCCTATATGCAAGATATTCAGAAAGAGCTCCAAGGATGGACGGAGTGGGCTAATGAGAAGGTTATGCAAGCTGCACGGAGGCTTGGAAAGGAACAGGCAGAGTTGAAAATGTTGAGGCAAGAGAAAGAAGAGATAGAAAAATTTAAGAAGGAGAAGCAAGCTTTGGAAGAGAGTACCCAGAAGCGGCTGTCTGAAATGGAGTATGCCCTGTCCAATGCCACCAACCAGATTGAGGTGGCAAAAGGCACCACTCGTCGCCTTGAAGATGAGAATAATATCTTGAAGAACGAGATGGAGGCTGCTAAGGTGCAGACGCTAAGGGCTGCTTCTAACTTGCAGACTGCTCTGCAAAGAGAGCAGGAGACCATGAAGAAATTGCAATCGTGGGAAGCAGAGAAGTGTTTAGTCCAAGAGAAACTGACAAATCTGAAACGCGATATAACTGCACTAAACAGTCGAATAGAAAAAGCTAAAGGACGTCAGGATCAGTTCAAGGTACGGACTACCTAAAATATATATAAAACAATCACAGTTTCTCTCAGCACAGGTGCCTAAAAATTAGTTTTCTGCTGTATCAATGAGTTTATCAGTGTCTAACCACCCGCCCTATACTGCTCGGGCTCAAGGTCCCAATAGTCACATCGATTTAGGTATGCATAATCTTAGGAATTAAAGGACGTTCAGGCTCCAAACCCATCAAACATAGAATACTTCTTATTTTATTTTATTTTGTTTTGTTTTGTTTTCCTCTTTTTTTAAAAAAGGCTGAAACTGTGTTTTGCTATTCTAGGCTCTCTGGAAGCAGGAGGAGAAGGAGAAACTAAAAAATCAGAGACAAATAGATTCCCTAAGGAGGAAACTAGAAGAAGAAGAAGCTGTGATGAAAGCAGAAGCGGACAACATAAAAAAAGCGGCGGAGAAGGACATGCTGAGATGCGAAGATGGCATCAAGAATCTTCAGAACATGATTGCGGAAATGAGACTCGAGTCTAACAGATCAAAGATTGCAGCCCTTAACATGGGCTACGGCAGCTATTTAACAGGTCTCCCCGGATCACAACTCCCTAAAGTGACTAAGAGGTTGGCCGTCTTTCAGGACTTCGGTGAGGAGCCGGACGTGAAACAAGAAAGGGAATGCATCATGTGTATGACAGACGAGATCTCCGTGGTTTTCATCCCATGCGCGCACCAGGTTCTTTGCGGCCCATGCAACGTGCTCCATGAAAAGCAAGGCATGAATGACTGTCCTTCTTGCAGGACGATCATCCAGAAGCGCGTCTCTGTCACTTACCGTGCAGATTAGTAGTCTCCTTCCAATGGTAGCTTCTGGGAAACTTGGTTGCATTTTGATGGTAGCCTTATATCGCTATTAGTATTAGTACATTTTGAAGCAGGAAAAAAAAAACAAACAGTTTAGAAGACTGAGAAAAAAGGGTTAGAAATTGAGTAGCTGATGCTTCATGAATCAAATTGGTGGAAATGGTTTACATTGGGATGTACATCCTCTCCTTTTTTTTTTTACTTGCCTTTCTTGCAATAATTAAGTTGAAAATTTTCTTCTTTTTTTGTATGTTAATTTGTTGGTGAAGTTTCTCTCTCTAGTTTTATCTTCCAAAAAAGAGTCCCTTTTTCATAAAAATTCATTTTGTAGAAATTATGTTTGTATTTAGATCAATGGTTTCGGTTATCATTGCATCTTTGATTCTTTGTACTAATTTTAGCATCTTTTGATTCTTTATATTCCGGTAGGGGGTGTGCATTCGGTCGATGTGATTCAAATTCAAAGTTGACCAAAAAATCGAACCGGGTTTATCGTGATTGGCTATCTACAGTCGTTATTTATAAGTCTACTATTGGACTCCGTATATTGGCATTGGCGGTTAGCCATTGCTCATTTTGCTCTACCGAGGTTTGCAGAACAATTTAGGTGACCATGGTGATCATAAAAAATAGCTCAAAATGAAGGTTGAAGGAAAAATAATCTAATTGTTTGTATTAAGAATGAAGATATATAAATTCTTAACGATGTGGTGCGTAACTAATTAAATGAAAATACATTATCATAATAATGTGTACCTAAAAATTAATTACAACTTTTCCGATTTTAATTCTAAATAAATGTGGAGGTTGACTACCTATTTTTTTTTTTTAAGCAAGTGGAGGTTGACTAATTAAGATTTAACAGAAAGCGTATTTTTTGGTAATTATTTATTTCAACTTTTTTAATAGTATAAATAAAATTAATTTTGTTGATTCAACAAATGAAGTCGATATGTCCGAGTGGTTAAGGAGACAGACTTGAAATCTGTTGGGCTTCGCCCGCGCAGGTTCGAACCCTGCTGTCGACGATTTTATTTTATACATTTTTTATTTTTTTTATTACAATTTTGAATTAAAGAACTAAGAACTCATCTTATACCGTCCAAGGCAATTTAATGGCTGATATTAAATGTCCACCTAGATGATTTAATGGCTGATATTAAATGTCCAAGTCAAGGCAAAATTAGATGATTTAATGGCTGATATTAAATGTCCAAGTCAAGGCAATTTAATGGCTGATATTAAATGTCTGGCTGATATTAAATGTCCAAGTCAAGGCAAAAAAGAAGGAGGCAGGAGTATGATTGTCAAATGTCAATAAAAAAGCTGATGTCATCACTTTTTTAAAAAAAATTCTAAAAACTTTGATCGACTATAACTCACTCATTTCAAATCGGATCAACGCAAATAATATACCAAATTATAGATCTTTTCATACTCTTTAATTCAAGATCAGTTATGGATATGTTTGTTCAAATAAATATAGACGAAAAATACAAAATATAAATTTTTACTCGTGTCCAGCGCGAAAATACTTTCGTTAGCTTTTAAATAATGGTTCGTCAGCATTATGATAAGTTGATTACGTATGCTGACGAAGCATTTGTTATATGCTAACATATTGCATTTATTGTGCTAATGAATGATCTTAATGTTAACGTATTACACATATATTATTATTATGATTTATTACATTTCAATTATGACTTATAATTATTTTTTATGATTTAATTTTTATGTTTTAGTTACTAATTGAATATTATATATTATTTATTTCATCAAATTAGAATATATTAGTTAGAGTTTTCTTCATCCATTTATGGTTTATAATTTATGCTAACGATGAATTGTCATATGCTAACATAGTTTATTCGAAATGCTGATAAAGTAATATCATTATGCTAATGCGTTATATTTATATTGTTATTATGATTTATTCCATCCAATTGGGGTTTATAATTAATTTTTAGAATTTAATTCTATTTTTAGATCATTGAAGTTTATTATATCTGAATTATGGTTTATTTCATCTTATTAGAATTTATAATTACACTTTAGAATTTAATTTTTCGTTAACAATATGAGAAAATTTTTTATTAGCATAAATATAACACTTCGTTAGCATGATGATAATACTTCGTTAGCATGACGATATGTTATCAAATATCCTCCGCGATTTTTATAAGAATTACCAAATTACGTTAATACCCCGCGCGGATTTTTTTCCAAATATTACAGGATTGCCACCACTCCTTTTAATCAAATCCGGACCATAGATCTTTATTGATTGTATGGTGTGAGATGGGTTCCTAGTTCCTACACTAGGTAGGATTTGCATTGTAACCCTCCCCTATATATGTATATACATATAATACGAATTTAAAAAGAAATAGTATTCTTTCTTAATTTTTCATTGGTTATTTTTTATTATAATTTTCAATTAAAAACATGAATTGATGGCCCTATACCGATCGTAGGCTTCTCAAATCTTGTTGGCCATTTGTGTTCCCTCCGTGGCTATAAATCTACTACTGTTATAAAAGTGTGATAGTTTATAAATTTTGGTTTATCTATTATATCTCTATTATAATTTTAATTTAAGATTAATTGTGTAATATAATATATAATATATATTTATAATGTAAAATCTAATATAATATATTAGTTTTCATATGAATCTACTACTATACATAAAAAGATATATCCTTAATTTACAAAATTGAATTTAACTAATGTATCCCAATAATATATTTAAATTAAGCACAATAGGGTAATATAATAAATCAAGAATGTGAACTTTTTATTATCATATAGTAGTAGATATAAAATTTCTAGAGTGATTTTTATGCAAATGATCATTTATTTGATATGAATATATATTGTAACAATTAATAAATATTATTATTGATTTCCATAATATTATATTTAAAATACATAAATAATTTTGATTGGTGCATCTATTTGATATGTGCGTGTATGTGTAAGTTTCTAATTTCAACTTACATATTTTTTTAATTAACATGCTAGACAATTCGTTAATTCTTTATAAATCAATAAGATATAAATTATGAATTAATATATATATATATAATTCATATCACATGCATTCATGTCAATTATTTTTATTATTCTTCTTTATATGATGAATGCTTGTTCTAATTTATTTTTTAGTAACAATTTAGGGATGTCGAATTTTCCACAATTCAAAAGATATTCTTAAAACATTTTAAAAATCATGTTGAATTTCAAAACTGGTTGAGTATAATAATTTAATTATATGAGAATATAAGTATAATTTATTCAACATACTTAAAATTTAAACTTTTGTACTTATAAATTACTGATTCACATAATGTGATGTCAATAATTCAAATATTAGTGAACTAAAATATATTAAAAAAAATAGCAAAAATGTTACATAATATACATAAATTGAATCACTTTCATTGCAAAAGAGCGATGTGAACTTATACGATCACCAAAAAATTTATTATCGCCTACATATTTGTATTAAAGATAGTATATATAATAAAATGTTATTTTGGTCACTTATCTATTTGTATTAAAGATAAGTTAATTAATACTATCAAAGTAATTAAGTTGTAAAAATCATGTCATGCCCTCCAAATCATAAAAATCTTATTTCTAAAAAAATTACATATTTTATCAAAATAAAATTCACAATTACTCATCAATCTAAAGATTATTTTTAATATTAAGGTAAAATCATAGAGGATAATTTCAAATACATAGATTGGGCAAAAAATATTATTCATAAGTGAATATATTAATTACATTTTCTTACAAGTAATTTAATTTAAGATATATATATGTATATATATATATATCAAGAATATATATGTTTGTGTAACACTATGTCGTTTCTACTATGAGACAAATGAGTCGATTGGCTTAGGTCTTATTATTTTCATTAAAATAGTTAGTTAAATAAATATATGTATTATCCACATTCGATTAACAATTTTTTTGAAATCAAGTATTTTAAATATACAAATAATCAAATCTATGGTTTCTAAATAAAGTTTACCATGTCTTAATCCCTAAGAAATTATTTTTTAACCCTAATTTATCTAACATTTGAAAAACACTTGGATATTAATAGAATTTATTTATTTTCAAAATTAAAGTACACGTTAATAGAACCTATGACATAAAACTAAATACAAAATTATATATTGATATATTATATTATATAAATAAACATTTGACAATGCATATATTATTGGATATACTAATTTTAAGTTGAGAAATATGTCACTGTTTGGGATTTAGAACATTTAAAAGTGGTTTTATTGTTGATAAAGCGAGAAATAATAAATGAATTTTTTTAAACCATATTAGTGTATTATCTTCTAAAAACTATTTTACTTCTAAACATATTCAGTCTCGACTGGTCATATTATCTCAAAGCGGCTTTAACAAGAAACAACTAGCTTTTATAATTTTCGATGCACTGGTAATCATGTTTTATAAGAATATTTTTTCGGTTAACTGATTTGTTGTCATTTTTATTTGTATCTCCAATATCTTGCTAACATATTTTGAACTTTAAATTTCTAAGATTGTCAAAAGTATTTATCTAGAAGAATCGGTAGGAGAATTGGTGTTCTAGTAAGTGGTCCTTCGGTGTATTGAAAACATGTAGTATGTGATTTTGTATACTCTTCACACCATTTTTTTTATATTTTTTTGTTTAATCTTTTAGGTGATTTCTGTAGAGGAGTTGTTTTTGAGATTGATCGTGTTGCACGCATAAATACACATGTCCAGTTTGCTAAAGTTTTTGGATTGTTGCTGCTATTTATTGTAGTTGACATGATGAGATGCTTGAGATCACTAAAAGGCAAACATAGGTAGTTGTGATTTTGTTTTTCATTATTTTAATATTGGATTTATTAATGATGTTTGGTCCATTCAATTTTTCAGATTTCATCATATCTTACGGGAATTGAGGTCAATTTTGAGTCAATATGCTATAAATGGTAGGTAAAAATATTTTCTATCAAAGTAAAGTTGCAAAATACCATTTCTAGGATAAATATATATAATAGGATTTCCTTTTCAGAGTAAAGTTGCAAAATATTATTTTCCACGGTAAATTAATATTATGAGATTTTTTTTTCCTTTTAAATTTTTATGATAACTAAATATAAAAATCTTGCTGATTATAAAATTCTTTTGATCAGTAGTGCAAAAGGATTGAATGCAAATCATAGAGTGAACAAGGAAGAGTGACCATGGTGGAAAGGTGAATGCCTTCATGAGGTGCTCGATAATCTCGATGCTCCATTTCGTGATCAAAATGGTCTTGTGAGATATAATGCAATTTTCAATCACTCTAGGGTCTTTTTGACTTTTGATATTGATTAGTTAATGTAATTTTCAATATTTATTATGTCTTTTTTTATAGGATATCCACTATCAATAATAAAGATGATGGAACAATTATTGGGAAAATAGAACCTGAGACGGTTCATCTAGACAATAGTTTATTTTTAATGCATTCTAAGGTATTTTTCAAAACACATTTTTCATATGGTAATACCTTAGTTATTAATGTTTTAATTTTTTGTTACGAAGTATAACACATTTTTTTTTTGAGAAACAAGTAGAAGTACTTGCAATCTTTCATGGTGGACTTAGTGTGAATGCTACACGGGCTGGTGAGCACCTATGGCATGTTAAATTAGCTATAATTGATGAAAATAATCTTAGAAGATGTTATTTTGTATGTGAAAAATGTTAGTTTTAAATTTTATTTGTTGACATGTTATGTATCTTGTTTTAGTATTTGTTCTTGTGTGATATGTTATTTTTGTTTGCAACAAAGCCAATGTTTGTTGCTTCTCTGTTTACTGCCCAATTAGGATTCTTGAATCTATTAGCAGTGTAATATTTTCAATTCAATTTTATCTATTTTTCTTGTTTTTCAATATGAATAAGTGTTTATTACTAAAATATATTTCATCCTTGTAGACAAGCATTTGTGTTGGGTATAATGTTAGATTGCATATCCACTACGCTGTGGAAGATTGCAATGTAGAGTTTACAAAGGAGCTCGACATGCATGAATACACTTTCTCTTATTAGAATGAAGTCATTGTATGTTGGTGAAGGGGCTTGCGTTGTATGTTGTATTCAAGTGTTGCAATTAATGCTTCTCATCCATTGTATAATGTTTTTCATCCATTATATAATGATGCTCATTAATTATACAATGCTTCTCAGGTAAAAAATTCTATATGCGTTAAGAGGTACTTGAGTTTTGCCCATCTTGGATGATCTAGTCTTTATGCTGAAGGTTATGATAAAGTTATTATTCAGTCTTAATTGGTTTATTGGTTTAAGTATTAGGTCTCAAGCTTGAAGGATGCATATGCCAAAAATTAAAGAAGTATCAGATTGAATGGTTATCTTCTCTCATTATAAACGGTAAATATATCTATTTTCTTTAGATAATTGATGATGTTGACTTGTGTAGTGACCGTATGTTTGTACAGATAGATTGTATCAAAAGAGTATCAAGTCATATCACCTCCATGGATGATACAATCTATCTACCGTGGATCTCCATCGGTAAAAGTTTGCATATTTGTTCTTTTTTTATAATTAAGTTTTTTAGAGGCTAATATATAATAAATTACGAATACAGACATGTCCAGTTTGATAAGTCTTTTGGATTACCTTGGCTACTTATTATAGTTTACATGAATATTGAATATACTAATAATGTTTGGTCTACCCAATTATCAGATTTCATTATATATTAAGAGAATTGAGGAATAATTCATTTTTCAGTCACTAACTCTAATGCCTTTTGAATTTAGATATATTAATTAGTTAGTGTAATTTTTGGTATTTATTATGCTCTTTTTATTATTAGAATGTCTATTATCTATAATGTTAAAGATAATGGAACAATTGTTGGGAAATGGACTCTGGACGGTTCATCTAGGCGATTAATTTGTTGTAATGTCTTCTAAGATATTTTTCGAAACACATTTTTCATTTGATAATACTTTAGTGATATATGTTTTGAATTTTTTGTGACTAATACTACATCTTCTAGCAGTATCAATAGATGTCACATGAACGCCATTTGAAGATGGGATTGAGGACATTTTTTTGGAGTGTAGTTAATTTTGTGAATGAGTTTTGCTTAGATTTCAGTCTTGAAAGGGGAATCACATGCACGGTAAGAAAATATTGGAAAACTAAAACAAAAGACTTGGTTTAAGTAGGAGATACGGGGGAATACGATCGAGGGACACTTCATTATAAATGGTAAATATATTTATTTTCTTTAGATAATTAATGATGTTAACTTGTGTAGTGACGGTATGTCTGTACATATAGATTGTATCAAAAGAGTATAAATCATATCACTTCCATGGATGACAATCTATTTACCGTGGATTTTCACAATCTATCTATCGTGGATCTCCATCCGCAAAAGTTTGCAGATTGGTTGTTTTTTTAATTGGATTTTTTATAGGCTAATATGTAATAAACTAATATAAACTTTTATATGTTTTGTAGGTCAATTGGAATTTCTATATGTGAGAGGTAACTTCAACTGCAATGCCCATCATCTTTTCGAATTTAAATTTTCTTGGACAAATCTTCAACATAAATGAATATGATATGTATGTATCACTATAAATACTGTATCATCTCATGAACTAGAGGCAACACACACTTTGCGAGAGTGGGAAAGAATTTTGGGTCAATGAATATGGATGAATTCCTCAACAACATATTGACTACTGAAGAAAATGAAGCTCAAGCGAGTAATGGCACTAATGTGATGCAGCAACAATTCCCCCTACAGGAAAGTTGTAATAGTAATGGAAAGAGATTAATAGCTAAGCAACCTAGCTTGTCGAGACAAGGTTCTCTCAGCATCCCAGAGCCTCTCTGCAGGAAAACTGTGGACCAAGTGTGGTCTGAGATTCATAAGGATCAGCAGCACCACCACCACCTTCATACCACATCAGCTCGAAAACAGACTACATTCGGAGAGATAACACTCGAAGATTTCTTGGTACATGTCGGGGTTATAAGAGAACAAAATTACCTACCTCAACCTCCATCTCCATCCCCCACCTAATAATTTTGGAATGTTCTACAACAATAACAATAACCATCATAATATTAATTTGTTGCAAGCCCTGCTGCTGCTGCTCCTGGGATCAACATTAATTTTGGGGGTTATCAGCATCATCCCCAGCCTCCTGGTGTGGGAATGAAGGCAGCGGGTATTTATCACAGTCACAATCACAACCACTTCCTCCGACTGTAGCCAATGGAGAAAGAGGTACAGGTGGTAGTTTTGGGATGGGGTCACCAGTAAGTCTTTTATCAAATGGAATGGATGCCAGAGGAGGACGGAAACAGATGTTGGATGACCCCGTGGAGAAGGTGGTGGAGAGGCGACAATGAAGAATGATTAAGGACATAGAGTCTGATTTAGGTTTTATTCACTCGATCATGGGTACATCGATTTTCCTGAATTATTAAGTCACCTAATTATGGAGGCCGGATTCCTCGCTACATCTCCTCATTCATCCGTTCATAATAAGTTCAAAAGTGATTTCACATCGATTAAACCCTTAACCTATCACCCACCCATCGGTTCCCCAAAGAGATATAAATGAATATGCAACAGTGTACCCTAGACGAACCCAAGTTTGTTGTGTTTACTGATTCCTTGTGTGTCCACAACAACCCACCGTTTTTTCAATTACTGTTTAAATTAACACACAGTCACGATTCGCTAATTCAATTAATCCTGGTGTGCTCTCTAAAACTAAAGAGTGATCAGCGACATTAGTCATTTTAAACATACTTACGAGGAACAAGATCAAAAATAGGTAGAAACCATTCATGTAGTAATATGCCCACACGGCTTCACGAGTTCAGAATTTTACCTAAATCATTATCTATCATTCAAACACCGAAAATGGAAATCTAGCTACTCATGCTAGACGGAATTAAAATTGCAGAAATTAAAGATATGATTTAAGGAAATGACTTACTGAATTAAATTAATAGCTGACTCAACACCAACGTTGAGCATGAAGACATCTTATATTATTTGGGCTGCCGTAGCAGCTTGAAAGTAACAATGAAACATAAATTAAAGTGCAGAAAATTAAAGAGTGTAGTTGATTATTTGTTTCCAAAAGATAACATGTTTAAATAGAGAACAAGCTGGATACAAATTCCCCCACAGGCGGGGGTCTTCAACTGTCTTCCTGGAAATGGTGTGTTCCGTTTCACTGGACTGGATAAACCTTACCTAGTCAGGGTGTTGATCAAATCCTGATTTTTGAGGGATTTCTTCTCATCACTTCGGGCTCATCCCTCTAGCAGTCCTGCCTTACACTAACTCCTCTCGGATCAGTGCCTAGCATCCTGTATATCTCCAGTCAACCAAATCCTGAGAATCCCGCGTGTGCTCTCTCCAAATCCTTGGTCGAATCTGCACGAGCAATGTGGGCACAACATTGTCTAGTCAGCTCCATCTTTTTCTGATATGCTCATTTCGTCTCCTGAATATAAGGATGTTGCTGAAAAAGTTTCCAAATGCCTTTGAGTGTTGTTTATAGCGTTGAGATATGCATGAATAATTAGGCAAAATGTCTTTTTTGCTAGATTCAACCTCTGAAATGTCCATGGCCACTTTGTTGGTTCTTTTCAACTAAAAAACAACTAAAAAGGACATTTAGAATACCTAACATACCCATAAAATCGCGAAATAAATGGACTTGTTAAGGGCCAACACAAGTCGACATTTACATGCCCTTATGGAATTTTTGCATACCAGCACATGCCATTTGATTTGTGCAATGCTCCAACCACATTCCAGAGGTGTATGGTGGCGATCTTTCATGGATTCATTAAGAACATCATGGATTTAGTTATGGATGATTTTTCAATTTTTGGATCCTCTTATGATATTTATTTGGAAAACTTGTCTCAAGTTTTGCAGCATTGTGAGGAGACCAACTTGTTCTTGAATTGAGAGAAGTGTCATTTTATGGTACGAGAGGGTGTGGTACTTGGTTACAAAGTTTCTGCAGTTGGATTGGAAGTTGATCGGACGAAGATTGTGGCTATTAAGAAGTTACCCCTCCTAAATCTGTGAAAGTTGTTCGTAGTTTTTTAGACCATGTCGGCTTTTATAAGATATTCATTAAGGACTTCTCCAAGATCTCTAAACTATTGTGCTTTCTTCTGGAGAAAGATGTGAAGTTTGTGTTTGATAATGAGTGCATGGCTACATTTGAGAAATTGCAGTTAGCTTTGGTAAGCAGTCCAATTTTAATACAACCTATTTGGACTAAGCCTTTTATTTTGATGTGTGATGCTAGTGATCTAGCCATTGGATCCCTGTTGGGGCAAAAGGTGGACAAATTCTTCCATGTGATCCACTACGCCAGTAAGACACTTGATTGTGCTCAGCAGAATTACACCACCACAGAGAAGGAACTGTTGACGTTGGTATATGCTTTTGATAAATTCCGAGCATACTTGATTGGGGTGCAGTCCTTGTCTATACCGATCATACCGCCATTCGATATTTGCTGCCAAGAAAAATGCCAAGCCAAGGTTGATTAGATGGATCCTACTGCTGCAAGAGCTTGATATGGAAATCAAGGATCGCAAAGGGTGTGAGAATGTAGTTGTTGACCACCTTTCTTGTCTCGAGAATCTGGTGGAGGGAGAGGACCAAAGACTCCTCATCACTGATAGTTTTTCTGATGAACAAGTGCTAGAGGTGAAATTGGCCGATGTTACTCCATGGTATGCCGACATTATGACTTACTTGGTAATTCGTGTCATTCCTAAGGATCTCAACTCCTATAAAAGAAAGTGTGTTCGGGATGATGAGATCCAAGCCATTATTGAGCAGTGCCACAGTTCTCCAAGTGGTGGGCATTTTGCAACAAATAGAACCGCCATGAAGTTCAACAAAGCGGGTTCTATTGGCCAAGTATTTATTGAGATTGCCATGCCTTTATTTCCAAGTGTGACCGGTGTCAACGGGTTGGACATATCATTAAGCGGGATGAGATGCCTCAAAATTCAATGATGGTCGTCGAGCTTTTTGATGTATGGGGGATAGATTTTATGGGATCGTTCCCTAAATCTCAAGAATTTTTCTACATTCTTCTAGCAATGGAATACATGTCAAGATGGGTGGAAGCCATTCCCACCACCACCAATGATGTCAAAGTTGTGTTGAAGTTCTTGAGGAAGAATATCTTGACTCGGTTCGAAGCCCCGAGAGCCCTGCTTAGTGATGGGGGGGGTCGCACTTCAAAAACAAATGGCTAGAAAGTTGCTAGCTAAATATGGTGTGAAGCACAAGGTAATATCTCTATATCACCCTCAAGCTAATGGACAAGCCGAACTTAGCAAATCCTAGAGAAAACAATGGTGCACCGAAAGGATTGGACAGACTTTCTTGACGATGCTCTTTGGGCTTATCGCACCGCGTAGAAGACGCCCATAGGTATGTCTCCTTATCAGTTTGTTTTTGGTAAATCATGTCACTTATCTGTAGAAATCGATCACAAGGCATATTAGGTTGTAAGGAAGATCAAATTTGAGTTTCAAGAAGTTGGAATTGAAAGAGCTCATCAATTATTGGAGTTAGAACAATGGAAGTACGAGGCTTATGAGAATCCGTGCATCTACAAAGAAAGAGCTAACAAGTTCTATGATTGAGTCATTAAGCAACATGAGTTCTCTCCGGGGGATGAAGTGCTTGTTTATGATTCATGATTAAGATTATTTCCGGACAAGCTGAAATCAAGTTAGGTGGGTCCATTTGTTGTGTACAAGATAAATTGGAATGACACGTGATTTGTTGCGAGCTGATGGAAACACTTTTGCAGTAAATGGGTACCACCTATTGTCTACAAGAATGAAGCTAGAAATAAATGCAAAAAGAGATTGTAAGTTTTCTTTAGCAAGTTATCGAGTTTATATTTCACTATTCTTAAGTGTTCCTATGTTCTAATTTCTTTTATTATAACATTAGGTTTAGGAAATCCAAGGAAGAAACAACTACCTTTATGATTTTGAATGCACTGATAATCATGTTTTATAATCAGCCATTAATGTTTTTTTTACTTAATTGATTTGTTGTCATTTTTATTTGTATCTCCAATGTCTTGCTAACATGTTTTGAACTTCAAATTTTAAGGATTAGCGAAAATATTTATCTAGGAGAATTGGTGTGTCAATAAGTGGTCCTTCAATGTGTCAAAAATATGTAGTATGTGATTCTGTATAGTTTTCAAGGCATTTTTTTATATTTTTTTATTTTATCATTTATGTGATTTCTGATCGTATAGGAGTTTTTGAGATTGAAAATGCCACATACATATAGACACGTCGGGTTTGATAAGTCTTTCGAATTGCTTTTCTACATATTATAGTTTACATGAATATTTGATTTAATTATTAATAATGTTTGGTCATTCAATTATCAAATTTCATTATACCTCAAGGGAATTGAGATATATTACAATTTTGACTCACTCATTTTGATGCCTTTTTTAATTTTAATATTGATTAACTAATTTTGATTAAAAATGTAGATTTTAGTTGTCAAATTTGGGCAAATATAATAATTTATTTTTTAAATATTATTTCTTGCACTTCTCAATCAAATAGTTATTTTATTACATTACAATTATTCAATTTCTCATTCATTATCCACAAGTATACGAAATAATTGTATTACAATGTTGATCTTTATAATATTGGGCCAAGATCGTATTCCACAGAGACTAAAAACTTAATCATAATGTGAGTACTGCAACGTCAATCTTCTAAGTACTAGATAGGTAGTGCATTCAAGATTTCATTTTATATCTACTAAAGATAAATAATTAAATAAAGACAAATAAAGATAAACAGAAAAAATTAGGAACTGATATAATAGAGGAAGAAATAATCTAAATCATCGATTTCATAGATTTATCCAAACAATTTAAATTTAATTAAATGATTTATTCACAATTCAATTTTATTAGGGCAATCACTAGATTAGTTAAAATGGAAAAAGATAATAATAAATACAATACATTTTATAACATGAATATATGAGTCTTAGATATTAAAAAATAAATATATTTTAAAGCTTTATTATTTTTCATAATTAATATTAGAAAGAACACATAAAGTGTTTATAAAACTATATATGTGTATATATATATATATATTATTTTATATAAATGTAAACGTATAAAGGTTAATATTTCAACTACATGAACTAATGAAAATTTGTGCTTACAAGTAACTTAAGAAAGTATGGTATATATACATAGTATGTAAATCAAAAATATATATTATTTTAGTATCTCTTGCACTATAATGACAGTAGTGACAATCAATATATACTAATCAATGAATTAATGATGAGAACTTTAATATATCTAAGTGTTAGTATATTTATTAATATCAATTTAATTTAGATCATAAGCAAGTTTGTAATGTTTATGATACATGAACTAATATGAATGAAATATGAATATATAAGAGCCTTATAAAATATAAAATAAAAAAGAATGTATCTCTAATATCTCTAAACTCTATTATTTTTACAAATGACAAAAGCTTGTATAAATCCATCTTACAGGTCAAAATTCATAAGACAGATTAATGTTCGGGTCTAATTTTATCCTCAATTTAAAAAAAAATAGTTTTAACCAATTAAAAAAAAATATCAAATCATCTATGCTACAAAATCAAAGAGAGAATTTTTCACGTGTGAGCGAAAAGTGTTCACGTTTAAGAGATAAAAAGAGGTGTCACAATTTATTTTTTTGAATTTGAAAAGAAGGAGGCAAAAATGCTAGGATCGAATAAGTTAATAATTGTCATGTATACTTTGAATTTGTAATAAATTATGATTTGAATTTGTAAATGTTGATGTTTTGTCGCTTAATTTTGGATCTAGAAACTATTGAATTACAAATATAATCAATAGGTACAAAAATACGTTTAACTAAGAGCCTTATAAAATATAAAATAAAAAAGAATGTATCTCTAATATCTCTAAACTCTATTATTTTTATAAATGATAAAAACTTGTATAAAATCCATCTTACAGGTTAAAATTCGTAAGACAGACCAATGTTCGGATCTAATTTATCCTCAATTTAAAAAAAATAGTTTTAACCAATTTAAAAAAAATATCAATTCATGTATGCTACAAAATCAAAGAGAGAATTTTTCACTTGTGAGTGAGAAGTGTTAACGTTTAAGAGATAAAAAGAGGTGTCACAATTTAGTTTTTTGAATTTGAAAAGGAGGCAAAAATGCTAGGATCGAATAAGTTAATAATTGTCATGTATACTTTGAATTTGTAATAAAATATGATTTAAATTTGTAAATATTGATGTTTTGTCGCTTAATTTTGGATCTAGAAACTATTGAATTACAAATATAATCAATAGGTACAAAAATACGTTTAACTATTTTTTTCATAAGCTATTGATCATGTATGTTTAAAAATATATTTTCAAACATGTCTTGTATTTTTGAAAATGAATTTTCAAACATAACCTTGTATGGAAAATATGTGGCGTATTTAGAAACACACCTAACTATAATATATAAATATTATAATTTTAATCTATTTTTGTCAATTTTTACAAGGATATTGCTATAAGAAATTAAAACCAACATAACCACAAAAAAGATGTGCCCTTTTGAAACCATTTTAAATTTTGTTTGATACATAAATATAATGCATGGAAAGTTATTTTATCAGCGCATGTTCATTCAGAAATCATTAGTAATAAAGCATTTACAAGATGTTCTATTTTAATATAAATAAATATTAATTTAAGAAGAAGTTCAAATGGATGTTGATAGTATGTAATAAAAAGTTTGGTTATTGTATTCACATATGAGAA
The DNA here is from genome assembly GCA_026008535.1 of Perilla frutescens. Classification (NCBI taxonomy): domain Eukaryota; kingdom Viridiplantae; phylum Streptophyta; class Magnoliopsida; order Lamiales; family Lamiaceae; genus Perilla; species Perilla frutescens. The sequence goes on from BRKX01000018.1 coordinate 46,960,148, forward strand.
TTTACACTCGCCCAATATATATATATATATATATATATATATATATAGTTTTAAATTTAAATTAATTTAAATATTATTCTTTTGTTATGCACACTTTTATTATATTTCACACATATGCTTAATTTGTACTTTAGAAGATATACATATAATATTCAATATAGAATTTAACACAATAATACAGTACTTATTATTATTATTATTTTTTTAGATAAAAGAATTCATTTTACTGTTATAAATACACACACACACACACATTCTTAATCTAAGTATTTATTAGATATTTATTCATATTTTCTAATTTAATATAGTTTATAATTTAAAATTTTACACTTTCAAAAGAACTTTTCATTTTACATATTTTAGTAAAAACATACAATTTACATGCAACGCACATGATCTCTGCTAGTATATGAAAAAATACAATTTAAAAAAGAAATAGTATTCTTTTTTAATTTTTCATTTGTTATTTTCTATTATAATTTTCAACTAAAAACATGAATTTATGGCCCTATACCAATCTAGGCTTCTCAAATATTGATGGCCATTTGTGTTCCCTTCCTGAACATAAATCTATGAAAAAAATACAATTTTAAAAAGAAATAGTATTTTTTTTATAAATTTTCATTTACTTTTTATTATAATTTTCAATAAAAAAAAATATGAATTTATGGCCCTAGACCAATCATAGGCTTCTCAAATCTTGTTGGGCCTTTGTGTTTCCTTCCCGGATATAAATATATAAAAAAATACATTTTAAAAAAGAAATTGCATTCTTTTTTAATTTTTCATTTGTTATTTTTTATTTTAATTTTCAATTAGAAACACGAATTTATGGCCCTATTCCAATCATAGGCTTCTCAAATCTTGTTGGCCCTCTGTGTTCCCTTCCTGAACATAAATACATGAAAAAAAAAACAATTTTAAAAAGAAATAGTATTCTTTTTAAAATTTTCATTTGTTTTTTATTATAATTTTCAATTAAAAAAATATAAATTTATGGTCCTATACCAATTATAGGCTTCTCAAATCTTGTTGGGCCTTTATGTTTCCTTCCCGGCTTTAAATAAAAAAAATGGTATTTCAAGAAAAGGAATATTTTGTGTTAATATAAAAATGGTTAATTGTTAAAACACCTTCTCTGAACGATTTTACAAATTAGACATAATTCTTAAAATTTTTACAACAATCACCCAATTTTTTGATTTGCGGCGCCACTCTTTTTTTTTTTTTTTTCCCCTGATGATCAAAATTATGATGTGACAATATATTCTCATCGTGTATAAATTAATTCAATTTTGTGATGTCTAAAATGAGTTTTTACCGTGCAACATCACTTTTTCTCGATTGTATCTATTTTACTCAAATAAAACACTTTATTATTCAAAAGCAGTTTTTTTTTTTTTTTCCCATTTAACCCCTAAAAAATGATCTTAATCAGTGTAGGCAAAAGAGAGAGAATATAGGAAACAAATGAGTTTTGATTAAATGATTAGTCTCAATCAAAATTAAGTTAGTGGGCATTAGTTTAAGGTATAAAATTAAATTGCGGCACTCCTGTCTCCACCACTAGAACTAATATAATTTCTCAATTTTTTTTATATATTCAATAATATCACCCAATATTTCTACATTATCCCTTTAAAATAATTAATAATAGTTGCAAGTTTGCAACATGATTTAAACACGTTACAACTATCCAAACTAATTTGCTCCAATAATTAATGGATAATTAAATGGTTTGAGCGTGCTAAGTGCGAAATTAGAATTAATTAGATAGTACAAATTTTATCACAATTTCAAGGATTGTGCTAATAATTAGTGAAGCTTATCGCATTTAATTCTAGATAAATATTATTTTTAAATTGAATTTAAAATTTACAATAAATGATTTCCAATATTTTTTTAAATAGATATTCCCTCTGTCCCATTTTAATAGGCTGATTGGAGTTTTTCGCAGAGATTAAGAAAAAGATTGGGAAAGACAATTAATCAAGAAGCTTTCTAATATGTCCCTATTTAATTCTTTGATATTAAATTAATGTCTAATGTTAACATATTAAATAGGGGTATATATTAGTAAATTAGCTAAATATATATATAAATATGACTATATATCGGAACATACCAAAAATGAAAACAAGCCTATCAAAGTGGGACGGAGGGAATATAATCTTTACTCACGAAAACTTTCTATCAACAATTCTTATAGATATAATTTGACATTTACAAATTACAGACTTACAGGCAATTTGCTCTTTACCAAAAATATAATAAAAAAAAATCTCCCTCACATATTATTTTTAGAAAAAAAAAACTAATTTCATGTTTTTTTTTTACTTTTACCCCCTTATACTTTATTTTGTACACGTTCATACATATGTTTTCCTTTTCTTTTATGTGAACGTGAAAAAAAATATGAAAATACAAAAGTTAAATATATAGATTTTTAACTTGCATTTTCCTAAAATAAAACCTCCCAAAACTCAATATTTATATTTTAAATTCCATACACAAAAATCCAGAATAAAGAGTAATGGCTGCAAGCATTTAACAAAAAAAAAAAAAAAACTGAAACTTATTACATCATTCGAATGTAACAAAACGAAAGAATTATATCATTATATTAATTTCTACTTTAGGCTAAAAAAACATCATTATTAATTTCCACTAATGAATACTTAATTCCCCTCAATTACATTAATTACCTGTATCTCTGCTTTGGCAAGTCAATTTCTCACGTTTAAATCACATCCTTTGTTACTCAATTAAGGGGAGCCGATCTGCAAGTGACAAAAGGAAGACTTTGATTGCGTTGTGTGCACGGTGGACTGGGGAGAGAGAGAGAGAGAGAGAGGAGAGAGAGAGGGAGAGAGAGGCCAAAAATTCTGAGCACAGAGAGCTATGGAGATTGTGGGACAGCTGCAGAAACAGTTTGTTGACTTCTCTACTTCTCTTTATCGCGAGGTAAGTTTTTCTCTCTCATCTTTTATTCTTTTACTGTTTTCAAGAAAAAATAAGCAATCAAGATTTGCTAATTACTCTGTTGTATGTTTTCCAATCCCTTCCTATATGAGAAAGACTGAATCTTGAAAGATTTTGTCTGCAACTTCAAAGGGCTCTGTGAATTCTTACATTTTCTTTATTTCCAATCTTATTAAAGTGTGAAAGATCGAATTTTGAGACACTTTTTTTCAGGAATTATAAGAGGGCTCTATTAATTGTCAACCTTATGTCTCCAATCCTTTTTATATGAATTTTTGAAATATTTTTTCAAGAATTTTGTTAATCTAACTTTAATTTCTTGATTTTGGAAAAGGGTTTCTTGGATGAGCAGTATCTCCAGCTGCAGAAACTGCAAGATGAGAGTAATCCTGATTTTGTATGTGAAGTTGTTTCACTCTTCTTTGAGGATTCTGAGAAGCTTCTGAATAATTTGGCAACTGCTCTGTGGGTTTAATTTCTTTTTCTATAATTTTTTTTCCCTTTTTGCGTTTTGATTCTTGGCTCTAAATTTTGCTAATGTTTTTCTTTTCCTTTTTTGTGTTTTTTTATATTGATTTGAATTATGTAGTCAGCAGCAGGTTGTAGATTTCAAGCAGGTTGATGCCCATGTTCATCAGTTCAAAGGCAGCAGTTCCAGGTAATAAATAATTATCAAGAATTTGATGTACTGCACTGTTTCATCAATTGAATTCTTGAATTTGAGATCCTTTGATTTGATCATGTCATCTGATTTGAATCCCACAACAAGTGTGTGTGTGTGTGTCTGTGTGTGTTAAGACTTAAGATTATGTAGATTTAGATCTGGCTGCAATTCTAGTCGAGATGCTCGTTTTTCAGCATTCTTTCACATGTCATTTGATCCTCTTTTCATTGAATACCAGCATAGGTGCACAAAGAGTGAAGAATATGTGTGTTGCATTCAGGAACTTCTGTGAAGAGAAGAACCTTGAGGGGTGAGTTTTTCACTTCCTGCTAATGCAATCGTTGCTTACTGATTTGATATTCGTTCTGAATGAGGTGATTGGAAACAATGCTCGAATCAGGATAGAAAAGACGTTTATGGTTGCTGACTTATTCATTCAGAAAGAACTGGCTTGTGTTGATATATGTTGTATAGATCATAGCTGCTAAGAGTAGTTTTGTGTTCAAGATTTCTCTTAATTACGAGTTCTAGTGATGCCCCGTAAAAAGTTATTGTAGACGAGACTTCTATGACAATAAAAGTATGACCAACATCCCATTGCTGTTCTTAAAAAGCTAATGCATATTTAGGTCTCCTTATGTTCGGTTTTCTTTTCTGAATCAGATCTCTGTACTTTTATCTGTTATAACTGAATTCTCGTATATTCATCCATGTTAAAACTAGGTCTCCATATACTTCTACATAAGTCAACAATATAGGGTACCTAAATATGCTTTATTCCTTTTTAAAAATATGAAACTTCTGGAGAAGCATATGGTTTGATTTCTAGCCTTTAATCCAAAGCATGCTACTAATGCTCGTATGCTCGAAGCTCTCCTTATATGTATCGGTTGTGCTCATTTTCTGTGATTGAACAATCACATTAGACAGTATTGCTCTATGTTTTATGGTTTCATTGATTCGATGCAGGTGTTTGAGATGTTTGCAGCAAGTAAAGCATGAGTACTTTCTTGTAAAGAACAAGCTCGAGACTTTATTTAGGGTGAGTTCTCCTCCATCTTCGTGTTTCAGAATCGAACACACCTCACCATTGCATCCCATATTTGGACTAGTCGAAATCTGGTTCTCTCTTTACTGTTGTACACACATCGATCTCACATATATTTCTGATGATCAAGCTAATGCAATTTCCTTCTCTATACTGACTCTGCATTCGACTTTCTGCAATTTCCAAACGTGAAAACTGTATAACGACACCCTCTGTTAAATGCAGCTGGAGCGACAAATCTTGGAAGCCGGTGGGACAGTTCCCGCGATAGCATGACCTGCCATCAGCTGATCGAGCCTGCTCGTGACTAGAATTATCGCGTAGTTGTAGATTTGGAGATGTCTGAGGTGAATGTTTTGTGTGAATTCGATTTTCTGTTACTTTTTATGGCTTCTATATCAACGCTCTGTAATGCATTAGCTGTTAATACTTAATGCTGGCTTCCATCTTTTCTTCATCTTCAGCCATTTATAGCCTATAACAACGGTTTGTAATTTCAGACAGCACATCTGCTTATGCATGATTGAATATTAACCTCTTATTTCTAGATTGATTCATTCAAATTTTCAATCTTTTGCTTCACCATTTCATCAGTTCTATCAAGTTAGTAGGTTTAACATGTCATGGATTGGGGTCCATACCGTGAGTTTGAATCGAGCTCGAGTTCGAACAGAACATAGAGTTTCATGTTCGATTCATCATTATGCACGCTGAAAAGTTCTCCGCATGAGGTATTATGATTGAAAAAGTGATGGTGAAATTCAAAATTACTGGTGGGATTCAAAACTCGTGATCTTCTAATTATGAGATCGTTAATTCTCCAATTTGACCGCCCCAATTTGGGAAACCAACCATTTGTTTTCATCGTCTCTTTTAAGCCTTTTTTTTTACTTTTTTTTTTCTAGATGCATATTTATTTACGGATGAGATCTTCTATTTTCTATTCCACATTTGGTGTTTCAATCCGTGTTCCACAAAATTTATGAATTTTTCTTCCGTTTTTCCATCAAATTTTAATTTATTATTTTTTAGTTTAATTTTGCACTTTTTAATTATGGTCGATTCTTCCAAATTAAGATTTATATTTATTTTGAGTATTTAATTTTCAAAGAAATGATTATTATGGTTCATTATTTTATAAAAGATATGATTTATAATTTTTAAAATTCCAATCTCTTATTGATAAATGTGACTAAGTCGATTATGTTACAATTAATTTTTATTTTTGTAATATCTATTAGTAAAACTTATAAATTCAATCGTCAAATACGAGTTGGAATAGCAAATGTGGAATAAATGATTCATCCAATTTATATATTCTCTATCTTCGAGTAATCTAAATTTTATAATGGTAAGTATTATCTATCTTTTTCTTTTTCTTTTTTAATAATTGTCAAAATTCGTGTCCAAAATTTGGCAATTATTTTTCTTCTAATAAATTCAAATAAAAATTAATTTTGGTAAACAAGATTTATGTGCAATGTTCCTCTATCTTTTAAAGGGCCCTGCAACTTTTTGGCATTTTTGGCCTTTTACAGCTATACATATTCAACCTTTTTGTTGGCTCTTTCTTTGTCTATACTCTTTATTTAGCATAATGTTTTTGTTTTATTTTTTGCTTCATTTTTTTTGGCAATTGGATCACACCTAATCTAGTTTATATCAATAATTAGACTTATAACAAGTTTACATTTTGATGTCTGATCACAAATACAGCAAATTCAATTAAGTGGAATACAAATCGGACTACGTAGAGGTAAAGTCTACCATTCGTTAGAGGGCATTGCTCTCTTCTTGTCTTTAATATGGGTGGACATATGTCATTCAAAGACGGTGATAGGGCAATGCCTTCTGAAGCATGGTAGACTTTACTGTAGATAGAATCGGATATTCCACTTTTTAGGGTAAATTCAAACTAAATCTTGAGGTGATGTATCTCATTTAAAATTATAGTAAATGCTGGTAAAGCTACTACATAAAGTAAAATCATATTCATGTATAACAAATACATTAATATAATTTTATTAGTTCGAGTTCAAATTATAAAAAGGATTAAAACTAAATGCATTACAATTTGGATTCTTGTAAATATTTTACCCTTTTTGTTTATCTAATTATAGACAAACAATATTGGTTGCTCCATCTCTATCTTGTTCTAAATTTAGGGAAGCAAAATCATTAGGAACATGGAATATACATGTGGAGTTTATATTTTGTGCCTATATATGAAAGAGACATTATGCCTTAACACATAAATATATACCCCATGATCTCTATTTGTATATAAACAATCAAATTCAAAAAATATTATATATATATATATATTGCAAATTTTGTATGTTTTTATGATATAATAAGAGATGTATCAACAAATAATTAGAATAACAATAAAAAAGAAAACTATTTAATTACTACTCTCATATAGTCATATATGACGAGGACTTTTAATTTCAAGGTAAATTACATTATATGTCCAAACTATTAAGATTTTACACAAATGTTCTAAACTATGACTAATTACATTTTATGTTCCTAATTATTGATAAATTAATAAATTTGTCATGAGAGTTAAATTTAGGATATTGAAGGAGGAATCAAACCCTCGTATCCTCCCATTCTGAACCCTACATTTGTTCTGGTATTATAGTTCAATCACACTTTTTCACGGAATTATTGACAACTGCATTGATTTTCAGCTGTTGGAATTTGATTCTCAGGATAAATTTATTAATTTGTCGATTCTCTGAAACATAAAATGTAAATTAGTCATAGATGCTGATTTTTTGAAAGAAACTTTATACATTGTGACATAAAGTATAATTTATTATTTATTTTAATTGGATATATTCCTAATTGGTACTTAGTCTCATTTTATACTATTTGGTACTACACCATTTGGATTTTCGCAGGTCTTGTGTGCATTAAGTGGACATCAGACGGTCAACGCGTGTTGAGTCAGTCAATGAGTTGACCAAAAAATTCGTCAAAATTAGTATCATTCATAATACTGGAAAATATCATTTCAAAGCCCAAAAGTATCATTTGTATCAATAAAAAGTATCGGCCAGAAAAATAAATAAAGAAAAAAAATTATTAAAATCAGTATCAATCTAAACACTAAAAAGTACTACCTCCGTTTCAAAATGTTTGTTGTTTTAGGGTTTTTTTTTTGTTTCAAAATGTTTGTTGTTTTATATAATTTGACATCCCCTCTCCCAATTTTAACCCTCTCAAATCCTATATATATAGAGAGAAAATATTGTTATTTTTTAGGAAAATATAGATGAATTATATTTTATGGCATATATGAGGGATGCGTATATTTGTCCATAAAATTAATTCTTAATTCCAGATAAAAAAAAAAAACAACAAACATTTTGAAACGGAGGTAGTATCCTTCAAAATTAAAAAAAAATAAAAATCAGTTGTATCCCTAAAAAGTATCACCCATTTTCACGATTTTTTTTGTCAACGTTTTAATAGAGTCAATGCGCGTTGACTCGGTCAACACGTTGACCGTCTGATGTACATCTTATATACAACAGTTTTTGTGTATATATATATATATGAAAATTCATAATGTAACGTGCACTTATAAACTAAAATATAAAATAAAATACATACTGCAGCAAGGATTGGTGGGAATGAATCGACCGACATCTCTTCTTGCAATTTTTCAACCACCAAATTATTCACATAATTTTTCCGACACAACAATCGCAGTAATCATCTTTACTATATAACAAAAGTTGGCAAAATATTAAAGCAACATTTACATTTTCTGCATTTTTAGAAACTCTAATCTATAATAATCAATTTCTACAGGAAAATTGGTTATTAGCTTTAATTGTTTCTGAAACTGTTGTACATGATTCATTATTAATTTTCATTTAAAAAAATATCATTATTAATTGTCAGGTTCCGTACGTTTAGGTATGCTTGTTATTGTTGGTGCTGAGATTTTTATTTTATTTTTTAAATGAAAAAAAATAGTGAGTAGCTAAAACTAAACAGAAAATAACTATTTAATTTTATTAAACACAATTATTTTATTGAAAGAAGATTTTTTTAAAACTTAAGTGAAACCTTCATTAATATTCAAGTCACATAAATATTTGACAACAGCTAGGGCCATTCCATTATGCAACAAATTTAATAATTAAAAAAAGATTTTCCTTTCGTTTCATAATAAGTATCATTCTAGCACTTTAATTTTGTAGAAAAAAGTGTTATTCTACACAATCGAAGTAAAAATTTTCAATTTTTTTCCCCATATTTTGACCCCATTTAACACATTCAAATAAGCATATTTAACTCATTTAATGCATTCACATAAGGGTGTAAGTAATTTTATTATCTAATTAATATCTTTATTAATATGTGTACATTCGTTCTGAATAATTCGTATTCAGAAACCGAACAAGTACTATCTTCATTAATATTATATTCAGTAATAATGAGTGAACTGTAATTATTTATTTCTTTTCAATAAATTACTAATTGAGGCATATAACGAGGGAATTAGAAAAGAATTCAACAACTTCCCTAAAATTGCTAATACACCCCATGTTCAACAAAACATCTCCTTCAACTTCACATTAGTTTCTTGGAAAATACACTGGTATACATCAATAGGTGTAATTTATAATTTTTTTAAAGAAGTCATTATAGACTAAGTTTAGAGAAAAATATTTATAATATTTTTAGGGGAGATAAATATTCATAATTATATTATTCCTATGAAAATAATACGAAAGTCTAATAGATATTAGGTCACACGATATATAGCAACATTTTTTTTCTCCAATTTGGGGGGGGGGGGGGTCATTTTTAATTCAGTTTTATTAGTAATATTTCACCCCGTCCAATGCATAGTCGTTTGTTAAAGAGAATAATTTAGGTATTTAAACAGACAATAAAATGTAAAAAAAGTATAAAATGCATAATTTACTAAAAAAATTGAAAATAAAAGCTTTAAAAAAACGTTACTTGTACATTTTATAAAAGAAAAATAAATTAATACTATAAATTTTCCTTTCCATTTATTTCCTTTTCAATTTTCACCAAACAATATTAAAAGAAAACAAAGCATTAAATGAGCAAATGGGCGGCCTCTGTGAATAAATTGCGATGATCTCTGTTCATTAATATTTAGATATCAAAGCATGAAATGCAATTAATTAAGAAATTTTGGAAGTGATTTGGGAAGAAAAGTGTTCAGCTTATTATTCATAGCAAATTGTTATTTTTTTTTGGTATATAGATATTATTATATTTTATTGTCCTTATATTATATAATTGTGAAATCATAAATTAATAATTCAAAATTTTGTGGTCACAAGGACTTGTCACTTGTCTAACACGATTTGCCTATTTAGGCACGGCTCACAGCTTACTAATTATTACTCACTAATAATATATATGCTTATCTAAATAATTTTGTTATAATATTTAAATAATTCATTAATTATTATTAGTCACATTTGATATTGGATAGCCCAGAGAATCTAATGATGCGACTCATACCACTCCTTCATAATTGCACATCCCTTCTCAAGTACTATCTTTAATTTGATGACAGTATAATAAAAAAATGTATATCTCTGTCCCAACAAAATGATCTTTAAAGACAAGATTATTAGTGACTATGAATGTCGTCATTAATAATAGATTTTTAATAACGACATGTCGTTTCTAATCATCACATGCATCTCTAATAAAATTTTTGTGATTACATTGTTGTCGTTTATAAATATTTTTTGCGACGATACAAATAGAGCGTCCCAAAAAGTTCGTCCCAAATAAATTAAAAATTATTTTAAATTTTAATAAAAAATTTATATCTTTGCATTCATGGGAAAATTCTACCATAGTGGTTGGGTACTACCCAATCGCAAATACACTATTTAAAAATAATAAAACTATATTAGGTACATAATAAAAAATATTAAAATATTTAGTGATTGAAGTAGTACCCCAACAAGTGGGGTAGAATTTTTCTGCATTCAACAGAGGTGTACGTGAAATAAAAAAAAATTAATTTTTTACGAGATTATGAAACATGTGATGCGCATTAGTCAATTGAAGAACTAAATAAACTATAATAAAGTTGAAGATAATCAAATTGAACTCGCATAAAGTTTTGAGAAAGTCACTTTTTTATGGGCTAAACCAAATATTAAACTCCATGCATGTACCTCCTTTTAGCATTAACCTTTTTTGAAAGAGCAGATCATGTATACACTGAGTGCATATCAGACAGTCAACGTGTTGATAAAAAAAATTATCAAAATCAATATTAATTGTAGTATTAAAAAGAATATTCAAAAGCCTAAAAGTATCATTTATATCCTTAAAAAGTATTGATCAGAAAAAAAAATATATTCAAAATCAGTATCAACTGTAACACTAAATAATATCACTTAAAATTTAAAAAGTACAACTTATTTTGACGATTTTTTTGATCAATACGTTGATCGAATCAATACTTTAACCGTCTGATATATACTTAGTTCAAAGTTGAATTGAGTTTTTGAAATATAACATCTTTGTGTATGATAAAGTGGTTTAGTTGATGAGTTAGTATTTGAAATATCATCAACACGATTTGTTTCGAAGAATTTATATAATATGAGTATTTATTTTTTTATATAGTTTACGAACTAATGCACATAAAATATAATTTAATCAGAACACGCCCACAAATACTCGATTAAATTTTCTAGCATGAAAATAGAATGACAAATTTACAACATTCATTGGCTTAAACAAAAAAGGTTTCCACGTAGTTCGAGTAAAACAAGCCCCACCCACAAGACCCGACCCGAATGATCTGTCCATCCGAGCCTCAGGCTTCTCACGTCCACGTAGGCTCGGACAACCGTTTGCCCCTCCGGACCTGCCTCATTAAACAAATAAAACTCGAAATTAAAATATAACAAAAAAATAAAAATCAACCCCTAAATCCCATAACGACAAAAAAATAAGGAGAAAATCACACTAAAATATAATAAACTGTCTCGTACTTGCTGCATAAACGCACAACACACAGTAGAGAGAGAAAGCAACGACAACATAAACCTGCAAGTAGAGAGAGAGAGAGAGAGACAACAACGACAATTACAAGCTGCAGCTCGTTTGCATTTCCTATTTCTCACCTTCTCCAAAACTATCAAAACACCCCCATTTTCTTGAATCTTGATTCTTGATCAACCTTCTCTCTCTCTCTCTCTCACACCTGCACGTAGAGAGAGAAGCACTTCGACGACAACGATATATATATATACATATATACATATATCTGCAGTGTATTTCCATTTTCCATTTACCCCATTTTTCTTCAATCTTGATCAATACTCTCTCTCTCTCTCTCTGCTGCAGGATGTACACTGTTTCTCTCTCTATATTTTGTGCAAGTTTGATTTTGCTACTGCAATGCGGGCTTCTCTCTCATGCATTGTTGGACCCGAATGATTTCTTGGCATTACAATCCATTAGAAAAAGCTTAAACGATTTGCCGGGCTCCAACTATTTCGTCTCATGGGATTTCACGGCGGACCCCTGCACTTTCTCCGGCGTTTTCTGCGACGCCGACCGCGTCATCGCCCTCAACCTCGGCGATCCTCGGGCCGGGTCACCCGGGTTAACGGGCCGAATCGACCCGGCGATCGGCAAACTCTCCGCTCTAGCCGAGCTCACCATCGTCCCGGGCCGGGTCGTCGGGTCACTTCCCCGCACCCTCTCGCAGCTCAAGTCCCTCAAATTCCTCGCCGTCAGCCGTAATTTCATCTCCGGCGATATTCCAGCTGGCCTCGGCCAGCTCCGGCGACTGCAAACCCTTGATCTCAGCTTCAACCAGCTCACCGGAGCCATCCCCCGACCCGTCGGAGCATTGCCGGCGTTAGCCAACGTGGTTCTCGGCAACAACCACCTCAGCGGTCCGATACCTCCCTTCGTATCTCACGAGCTGGCTCGACTCGACTTAAAGCACAACAATCTATCTGGTTCACTTCAGCAGCTCGGGTTTCCCCCATCACTCCACTACATCTCACTGTCATCAAACCGTCTCTCCGGTTCACTAGACCGGGTTTTCTCCAACTTGAACCAGCTAAACTACCTCGACCTCAGCTCGAACCTATTCACCGGTTCGATCCCGGTCGAGCTGTTCAGTTTCCCGATCAGCAACCTCCAACTGCAGCGGAACCAGCTCTTCGGCCCGGTCGAGCCGGCTGATCAGGTGACGATCGCGACCGTCGATCTCAGCTTCAACCGGCTGTCGGGGCAAATATCGCCTCTGTTCTCGACCGTTGAGAATTTGTACATGAACAATAACCGGTTCACCGGTCGGGTGCCGAGTAGCATAGTGGACCGGCTGTTGGCGGCCAGCATTCAGATATTGTATTTGCAGCATAATTATTTGAGTGGGATCGAGATTAATCCGACGGTGGAGATTCCTCTGAGCTCATCGCTGTGCCTACAGTATAACTGCATGGTCCTGCCCGTAGACACGCCCTGCCCGCTCAAGGCTGGTCCGGACAAATCAAGGCCTACTTCGCAGTGCATAGAGTGGAAAGGGTAAGATGGGAATTTGACCTTTTCGGGCAGGGGTAAAATGGGTAATTTAGTATTTAATTTTAGTTCAATAATTCATTTATTCTTTATTTTGGTGATGTGGGTAATTCTTTGGGTGATTATGGAATATAATTGTGGATAATCAATCGGAAAAAATAGAAAGGAAGAAGAAATATTTTAGTTTGTTTTTATGATTTTGTAGTTTTGGTGCCTTTTTTTTTTTTAATTTGCTTTATAGCAGATTTTCACCATTCTTTTTTAGTTTTGTAATCAGAGATTAATGGTTATTTTTATTAATTTTATGTAGTTAGTTTATTCTTTGAAATGTGAAGTTTAGCCTATTATTTACTCTCTACTCTCTGTCTTCTTCTTTTTATTTTTTATTTTTTTATTTTTTTGTGTGTGTATGTATGCCTAATTATTCGTTTAGTAGGAGAAAGACGTTGGGAATTGTCAGGAGCCGCCCAGCATTATATATTGCAGTAATGCAGAAATAAAGTTTTATTATAAATCCCTTGACTTTCTATAAGTATTTTTTTGGTACCATGCACAAATTTAAATATTTATAAATTCATATTTAAAATTTTGGATGTCATCACATTGTCTTTGAATGAGAAAAATATTATTCTATAAATTTTTATTGTGAAAAAAAAAAAATTCAGATGAAATATGGGGACACAATGAATGATACGGTTGGTTCTAAAGCATCAATATAAGTTTTGATTGATAGTACCGCATTTAACATATAAAAGTATATAAATTCAATGCTTTGAAACTTAATATTAATCGACGTGGAATTAGTCAAGTAAAAATAGTAAATTAATGATAATTTTTATTGTTGTCCTGTGAGATGGTCTAGTGGTGGAGTGAGGTTACTTGGAGACTAAATATCACATATTCGAATATCCTAAATACCAGCAGGTCGGACGTGTGAGTAAAAAAAAGATAGTTTTTATTGTTAAAAAAATTTAATTAATCCTATTACGATTTATATAATTATCTAATAATTAGCTATGACAAAAAAATAAATAAAATTACGTTGATAATGTGGAGAAGCCCAAATCCAAACAAGTAAACAGTCCAAAAAACAGAAAGCCCAACCCTGAATTTTATTAAATACTTTAAAATATTTCTGAAAAAATGACATTGTCCCATAATGTATATTGTAACGTAACATCTTAGAAAATTTAAACCTTGATTTAAATTAAGGCTAAATATTTCGAAAATTTTGGATAAAAAAAATAGAAGATGAATTAATTTAGATTTATTTGGCTACAACTTGACAATTTTTTTTTGAAATAAATATATACTATAAAATGGAATATTTAGTGACCTAAAATAGAAATGAATTAATTTAATTTTTTGAATTAATTTTATTTTTTTATCAAGCATATCTAGCAGTGCACTTGCTCGACATTAACGTGTGGATTCGTGCACTGCGCTCGATACAAAATAAAAGTTAAAAAAAAAGAGGGCGCCTGAAATTCGGGTGGGTGGATGGATTTTTGAACGGGTTTAAACTTATTTGGCCCGTTTAACGAATTGTTACTCGTTAGACAATTTACGTAGGGATGCTTTTAGGATAAACATCCCATTACCATTTTTGTAAAATGCGTCTTATTATATCTTTGATGTAAGCGTTATTTTAGTTATAATAAACTCTCAGTCAAATCCTCGCACCTAGTTTATTAATTTTTCACATTATTTTCTTAATTCACAATTTGCGATGTATACATGTTGCTGGGATGGATGATTCTTGATTTATTTTCTTTAAATTCTAAGTTCTTATGAAACCAAATCAAATTGATATTTTTTTTTTCATTTGGCCAATTAAGAAGCTTGATCAGCTGCTTCAACCCCAATCGATTAATTTTGAATTAATTATTTTCAGTTCAGTCCTTACGATTACATAGTTAGAATTTTCTATTAATTATACATTGACCCCAAACTTTAGAAGAACCCTATTTTGGTTATGAATTTTCGAGATGGATATATGATAAGATTTTGTTTCTAAATTAATTTATTGTAATATACTCCCCGTTTTGTTTTGATTGTTGTTTTAGTTTTTTTATTTATTTAGAATTAACAATTAATTTTATGGACTAATATACTCATCTCTCATATATGACATAAAATCTTATTCACTTATATTTTTCTAAAATAAGGTTAAAATTAGGAGAGAGAGTGTGTGAAAATATTTAAAACAAATAAATTTTAACACAAAATAAAAAAGTTAAAACAACAATCATAATGAAACGGAGGGAGTATATAACTTTACATTTTCTTCTTTGTTGAACTTACAATGCAATATTAATGTTTATATATTAAATATGCATGAGGGACTTGCAATGTTAGATTGCTTGTATCGTGTAATGCAATGGCCAATGGAGTTAAAAATATTCCATAAATTAATATTTTAATACGTTACTGTTTTTTCATGACTGCAATATATAAGTCGTTAGTTAATCATCATGTTATATACTGAAATAACGAACCGAATCGAGCCGAACACCCTGATGCTCGAGTTCGGCTCGTTAAGGAATATTCAAGCTCGAGCTCGGTTCGAGCTCGATTCGAGATTTTTTCCTCTTGTTCAAGCTCGGCTCGATAAATATTTATCATGTTCGAATTCGGTTCGAGCTCGGTTCGTGAAATGCTCGAAAATTTACTAAACGAGTCTGAGCTCGAATGCTCGAAAAAAAGCTCGTTTAATTTACATATTTGAGCTCGAGCTTGAAAAGAATGTTTTATTTTATTTACCCATTTGAAATATTTATAATATTCATGAACATGTTCGTGAACATGTTCGATTAAGCTCAAGCTCGAACATGTTTGCGAGCTGACCGAGCGGAATACTAATCTGTTCGAGTTCGGTTCGATAATTTTATCGAGCTCGATTTGAGGCTCAAGCTCGGCTCGTTTAGAAAATGAACGAACTTCGAACGAGCATTTTTCGAGCCGAATTCTGAATAGCTTGCGAGCAGCTCTGTTCATTTACAGCTCTAGAAATAATAATAAAAGATAATAGGGAAATTATGCAATGCAATAAGAAATAAATTTAACTAGAGGATACATAATATATAGGTGTGATTTAATAAAAAAAATTATTCTCTGTAATACTTAATAAGAGATTTCTTTCTAGAAATTTTAATTTATGTTACTTGAACTCTACCCTATAAAATTGTCAAATATATTGTAATACTTTTACTAATACAACTCTACCAATATTTCCGTATATAAATAAACCAATACGAATTCAAATACCACAAGTATGAAGATTGAATATAACACACTCTAATTAATATTCTTTTAAATCCATTCACGATTGCCACATCATCAACATATGTGATACGTAGCCACGTCATAAACATACATAATACGTCACACTGCAAACAACATCCGCACAATGTCTCCATAAAGCACACAACATAAAGTCGACTTACATTTAACAAAACAAAGCATACATAAAAGCAATACAAGAAACCAAATCCAGCCCTTCTGTTCGCTTCCTTTTCTACGGCCACCTCACCTGTCTCCTACATGAGACAATTAAACAGTAACTAGAGAGGGATGTTGTGATGAAAATGATAATTAAATTTAGAGGCTACCAATATTTAAAATCCATTTATCTTGTACTTAACATTCACATGTGCAATAATCATAAAAACAATAGTGAGAGACTTAGAATATTATAATATGGTGGAATGAGAGTTCAATATTATGTCATTGGTCTGTATTGTTCTTTTTCTTTTTTTTTTTTTTTTTGCAATAAAGCTTTCTTGTATAATCATAATCAATTTATTCACTTTAAAATAATATATATATAATAAGGATAATTTCACTTTTAATCCTGTCAGAATATGGTTAAAATTCTTTTAGTCACAAATCTGACTTTTTTGGTACCCAAAACTAAACTTACCTCACAATTGTTTGATGAGGATATTAATTTTGGAAAAAAAAATCAAAAAATAATATTTGGGTACCCAAAACTAAACTTACCTCACAATTGTTTGATGAGGATATTAATTTGGGATCACAAATGTTGAGAAAATAAAATTTTGGACCAAAAGTGTAAAATTTTCATCAAAAAATGTGTAGATAATATGAAAATGTGATTGTATATTTTGTTGGGAAAATGAAATCAATACATCATAACTATATTATATCAAGCGATTACAACATAAATAATATAACGTTCTCGACTTTTGTGGTCTCAAATTTTATTATTTTTTGACGTATTTTTTTGAAAATAACATTCCCATTGTGAGATAAATTGTTAGTTTTGGGACCAAACAAGTAAATAATAAAATAAAAAATAGGACTAAAAATGTCAAGTAATAAACAATGAGACTAAAAATGTTAAGTGAATAAATATAATGGGACTAAAAAATCAGATTTGAGACTAAAAATGTTTTATCCCTGCCCTATTTTAATGGGACCAAAACTGAAATTATTCCAATATAATAATATAGTTGAATGAGAGCTGAATATTATGCTATTTACACTAAAAAACTCATTGTGGGAAGTTAATAGTAATTAATCACTAAATTTAGCTACATTAAATTGTTGGTGTTGATCATATATAAAGTTGCAAAAACTGTATAGAAATTCTAATCAAAGAAATGAAAGGGCTTACCACATGAAAATGTTGAAGTATTATGAATTTGGCTCCTCCTCTATTTCACCCTTTCTTCCTTCTTCTTCTGTAATTGTTTTCCTGATTACATTAGTGCCAAATTGGATTAGTGAGTTGGTCTGTTTACGAGCAAATTAAACTTAATTTAGACTGTTTAAGTAGTAATTGTACACAACAATGATCTGATAAGCAACTCAAATCCAGATTTAACTCCACCATTAACTCCAATAATTAGTCATGACAGTTTCTAAAAGTAAGGTGTTGGCTGATGATTACACAATTATTCCTCAATTAGGTTACTAATTAACACATACAATTTGTTTGGACTAACCTACACGAGAAGATGAAGAATTAAGATGGAAAACAATTAATTTAGAATGTTAGTTGTTCTTACCTTTGTTCCTCCTCCATTTCTTTTTGTTGCTGCCTTTCCTGATTAAAATAGTGTAGGGGTCAGTTAAGGAGGAAAAACATAATTGCGACATGAAATAATTAAAGGTAACTAAGGAAGATTATTATATTGATGATCCAATCAGTTATTGATCTTATTATATTCTTGACTGCAAACCTTCTGTTTCTAATCATTCCTCAAGATTTACCAAAACATGAATACATAATTATTACTTATAAGGTTGCTAACACAATCTTTTTGGACCAAAAAGGGAGCAAGTAGACACAATTAATCAAGATGGAAAAGAATTAAGAATATTTAATCTAGAATGTTAATTAGTATTTCTTACCTTTACTCTAGCTGAATGTTGCAGCAGCGCTCCATTCAAACCATTTGCTGCACCAAAATCATCATCGTTTATTTTGACTGTTTCCAGTTTTGGCGTAATTAGGGGTCCCAAGGTGAATTTTTCCATATTATGGCACTCCTCAATTACAACTTTTGTCAATGAAAGCAACTTAATGTCACATTTCCATTCGCAAAAGCTCACCAATTTGGGTAAATTACACAAACGAAGCTCTTGCAATTTAGGAAATAGAATAGTGGTCGTGCTTTGAGCACCACCGCTCACCACATTCTCCTCCTCTTTCTCGTCTTCAATCACTTTTACAATCTCATTACAATAATAAATATCTAATTGTTTGAGATTGACAAGATTTCGAGCCATTGAAGACGAAAATAAACTCATACTGCCATCATAACTCACGATTGTTAGCTCTTCCAGTCCAGAGAATGAAACCTGCAATTCAAATAATCTACTAAGTACCTTACAAGTAACTTGATAATAAATTAAAACTAAATGAAAGAAAAGGTTGGTGATTCATAATTTACATTGGATCCCAAGTTGAATATCTTGATCATATAATTAGAGCACGAGGAAATAAACAATCTCCTGCAGTTCACATCACAATTCCATTCGCAAAAGCTCACCAATTTGGATAAATACACCAACTGAAGCTCCTGCAATTTAGGAAATAGAAGAGTCCTTTGACCATCACCACTCACCACTTTCTCCTCCTCATCATCTTTAATCACTTCGACCAATTCATCACAAAAACTTATCTTCAATTGTTTGATACTAACAAGATCTCTAGCAATTGAAGGCGAAAATAAACTCATACTGCCTTCATACTCATCGATTTCTAACTCTTCCAGTCCATTAAAGGAGGATACTGCAGGAATTTTATGACCACAAAATGGATTCCGATTGGTATATAATTTCTTCAGGCTACCGAATGACATCTGCAATTCAATAATCTAAATCATATACTTGTCATTTTTGGGCAATAGTTCATGGACATTTCCGTCAGTAGAGGGAATTCAATGCTTTCAATTCCTTGATACAAAGATGCCAGATTTGGCAGAAAACTTAGCACAACCTCCTTCAGTTTTGGGAACGATTTTGTGATATGACGATTTCGTATTTCACTATTGCTTTTGTTTTCATCGTCTTCATTCCACAAAAACACTTCTTTCATCATCTCACATTCCGAAACACGAAGAATTTGGAGCTGTGCAAGGCAACCCATTCCAGCAAATGACAACTGGCCTAGATTGGGTAGGTGGGGACAATCACTGATAACTATGGAAGAAAGATTGCTGAAAACTGGAACATAATTGTTTCGACGCAGGCTACTGCTCTTCCACAATTGCTTTAGTGCCGGCAGATTTTGAAGTGATAATTCGTTGAGATTGTAGAAAGAATTGGACGAAATTGGACCATCCAATATCTCTTCTAATTCTGGAAGAGAGTAAAGGCTCAGATGCTCTATCAAAGGGAACACAGTAGCACCATCCATTGTTGTTCTACCAATATTCTTCATAGCCTCACACTCACCCACCATCAACCACCTAATGTTTTGAGTTTTTGCCAGGTCCACATTAGTTGCAACATTTCCTATTAAACGTAGACATTCGGTATCACTTAGAAGCAGCCTCTCAACCCAATCTCTGAAACAAGTTTCTCCCAGCCCGCGTACACTCATTTTTTTGTCAAACCTAGCTCCATCCCACTCTTCATTCATTTTTCGGATAGACGGTCCCCACTTAGACCCGAAGAAGGCACTGAAGAAAGAAGGTTTTACATATGCCTCTGCATGAATTGAGATCTGAAATCTCTCCAACTTTGATGAAAGCTGCATCTTTTCCACAACAAATGCAGGGTTCACTATCTCAATCTCCAAGCAGGTCAAATTGGTCAACGCCTCCAGCTCTTTTAGCCCTGCATTCACATTCTCTCTTTCTTGAATACCCCATCTCTGGAAGCTATCCAACATCTTCAACTCTTCCAACCGAACTAGACTTGATATGATTCCCGGACCCATTCTTTTGAGCTGATGACACCGTGTAAGTTCCAACAATTTCAGGCGGTTTAATCCCTTTATCTCAGGTGGTAACTCCTCAATCGAACCACAATCACGACAAATGAGAATCTCAAGATTTACCAACTCCCCAACAGCAGACATTGTCTCCAATCCCCCACATGATTCTAAGACCAAAGTGTTGAGATTTTTTAATGACTCTGTTGTGCGTGGTAGTGATGTCAATGATGAGCAATTCTCAATGAACAACACATTTAGCTCTTTAATTCCTTCAAGAAATGTATCGTCCAATTTGAATTGTTCATCCACTGAATTACGAATCAAGAACAGAAGGCGCAAGTTTCTGAACCTGGCAGGAAGCTCAATTCTTTCTCCGACTTGCTGAAAGGAAGAAAAACTCCAAGTGCAATCATTGTGCCTAATATATCCTTCTTTTTTAGCAATGAATATGGATACATCCCGAACAACATCATGCATTCGAACATAATCTTCATTACGACCTTCTAACAACAAAGACCGATTTTTAAGCATCTGAATCAATGCCCGCATCCTATTCCTTGCTTCTTCCAAATTTTTGATGCCCTCAAATATGCCTAATCCCATAGAAAAACAAGTCAAGTACTTCAAACAAATATTAGCATCTTCAGGAAACAAACAACAAAGCAAGAATACGGATTTGGCCTGCTTAGAGCCCAAAGCATCGTAACTTAGTTTTAGGGGATTGTAAACTTCTGCAATAATTCCTGGGATATCTGGATTGCCTTGCTTCAATTGTCGGAGTGCATCTTTCCAAACACCTAGATCATTCTCATCTTTTAGCATCGCACCCACAGTTATAAGGCCGATCGGCAATCCTTTGCACTCTTCTACGATTTCTTTTGCTATAGAATTCAACTTAGTAACATCCACACATGTGCCAGCTCTCTCTCTAAACAGAAACCGTGCTTCTTGTTCAGATAATACTTTCATTCCAAAAACCTTTTCAACGTTCATTGCACTCAAAACATCACGATTTCGAGATGTTAAAAGGATTGTGCAGCCTTTACAACCACAAGGTATTCCTAATTCCTCTAGCTTGAGTGTTTCCCAAACATCATCCAATACTAGGAGAATTCTCTTCGTGCCTGCAGTTAGTCTCGCATGTAACATTTGTACTCTATTAGTCATTGAAGCTTCCTCTTTGAGATTCTTCAAACCCAATGGTCCACCAATCTCAATCTGAATTTTCCACTTGTCTACTGGCTGGCTGACCACTGCGATCACAACTTCTTCAAATACGTGCTCCTTCAATGCTCTGTTCATGATAATTTTGGCCATGGTAGTCTTCCCTAGACCTCCCATCCCACATATCCCTATCATATTCACATCTCCACCTCTCAAACTAGTCATGATGTCTTCTTCAATTTGTTTTCTTGACTCGAATTCATATGTATTCACTCCTAATGGAGTTGTCGTCTTTGCTGGTGGAGGTCCTCGGTGGGATATAACATCAAAGTTACACTGGCCTCGGAGCTCTTTTATACAATCAGTGGTTTTCTTAGCTCTCCTGCTAAGAGAAAAACGAGCTCTAAACTTCAAATAACCGCTTTCAAGATTTGTAGCGTCATTCAAAATTCCATTCGATTTGTCTTTGATATCCTTAGACTTTATTAACCAAGCCTCAACCTCACGGGTAATGACTTGTACATCATCTCTTGCTCTCTCAACTTGGTCTTGCAGGTCTCCTGCTGCATTTTGTAGTTCCTCGACTTCCAATTTAAGATTAGCGATGTTGGTCGTGAAGCAACAAAGGTAATTGAATTGACGCATGATTGGTGCACCAACCCATCTCACAACTTCTATAGCTGGTCCAAGAAAACCCGCCACAAGTTCTGCCATTCTCTACAACTCCCTTTCACTGTTTTTGTTCCAAATGAGAAACAATTAAAGATTATAGAAGTAGATTAATTATCCTTGTAGAAATAATTTAATTTACAATTTATTTTCTTACATTATTTACATTGATGTAATAGTTAGTAGGTTATGAGTTGTGTATGTTTGAATGCTATTATTAGTGGAATATGTAGTGTTGATAGTGAAAGTAGTGGTGATAACCGTGAGAGTAGTGGAGCATCACAGACAACTCTGGGACCAAAAAGGGGAGAGGGGCGTGTCCTATGGGACCAAAAGTGAAATTTTCTCGAGCATCACATGGAATTTCCTGTTAGTGTTACATTATGTACTACATTTTTAAATTACGGGTTTTTCTTGTACTTTTTTTTCTTTAATTTTATTTTTCTGTGATTTAATTTAATTTTGTGATTATTTTTAGATTTCACCTCACCCAATTAGGGTTTATAATTATTTTTTAATATTTAATTTTCTATTTTCAATTAATAATTCATTATTATGGTTGATTTTTTCAAAATTATGTTTTATAATTTTTTTAATTCATTTTTTTGTTGATAAATGTTGATTGTGGTTATTTATTTAATGATGAAACACGGAGTGAAACACGAAATACTGTAACATGAAATTTCAACCCGGATAGCCTTAATTGAGATTAGATGAAAGGGTCATTTGAGACCTAAGTATCTTATGTATCTATGAAGATGAGAACACAACACTACACAAAATTGAGTTTTGGCAATATACTAGTCTTCCCCAATATTTGTGTTTATAGTTTTTCGTTGATTCGTGATGTTCTCCACATTATAACAATCCTACACATACGCTCAACATTTTGAGAACTGAGTATTAAAACAATCAATCGAATGCACGTTTTAATTTCCTGCAGCTATATCAGCCCAGTTAGTTTTCCACCTTCAACAGTAGCTTTCCAACCAAATCACAAATTTCTGCAAAAGTACTACACAAAAGTAGAAAAATATTGAGAAAAAAGGCGGTGGGGGTGACGGAAGGGAGCTGGAGGTTGGAAAATGAAGTGATAAGAGAGAGAGAGAGGGGGATAGGTGGGAGCAAGTAAGGTGAATTATGAAGATTGAAGAAGCTAATAGAAGGCGAGAGAGATGGCTGACCTGATCTCAAATGGAATTATGATGAACTATATTCGCATTGCATGTTCTATGTTTCGTCTTTCAATGTCATTGTCGTCCGATGGTCGGAAACCGGCCAAAATGCCGGAAAACGTAAAAATAAAGGGGCACCGATTGGCCCTCATTTTTCTCAATTTTTGCCCATTTTGGATTGTCGAATTGAAAAAGTTTGAAGTGGAAAGATGTTTCAAATATTATTTCCTACAGTACTGCCAAGTATCATAATTTTCGGATAAGTTTTGTGTAAAGTCAATTATTTTAATTAGACAGTTATTTTTACAATTAAAGCACGTGATTTCAGAAAATTTTGAAAATTGTATATTTTGATAAAGATATATGTGAGATATGTCTTATTATTTTCATAATTTTCCGATGAGTATAAAGTCTCGTACTGTATATATCTGATAAAATTAGGTAAAATGACAAGTTACGGAAAGTAACATCTATCAAATTTATTGGTTCCATTAAACCAAAGATAATATTTTGGAATTTATTTCCTTCTGATCAGTTGAATTTATAAGAGAACGTTAGAGTAACACAATCTATTTTTGAATGAAATTAAATTTAAATAGATGCTCCAAATATAGTAGATAATTCCCAAATTGATATATTTTACTTACCCCATGTCTATAATCATCTTTTTATTTATTTTGTAAATTTGGGATGAGTTCTAGAATTTGTCAAATATTTAATTTAAAAAATTATTTTTATATCAAAAGCTCGGGTTTTGAGAAAATTCCTAGACTCGTGTATGTTAGTCCTCATAGGTGTAGGATCATTTTCTATTTATTTTGAAATTTTTTGATGAGAAATGTTTCGTTGAATTACCCGGGTAAATGTCGAGAAAGAGGGAAGATGGAGTATCGTCTTTTACCAACATCTTGACTTGG
The DNA here is from genome assembly GCA_026008535.1 of Perilla frutescens. Lineage (NCBI taxonomy): Eukaryota > Viridiplantae > Streptophyta > Magnoliopsida > Lamiales > Lamiaceae > Perilla > Perilla frutescens. The sequence continues at coordinate 46,984,746 of BRKX01000018.1, forward strand.
TCAGCTTCAAATTAATGCTTTATTGAAATTCCCTTTATGCATCGAATTGAGTAGAAGTCTCTAAAGACGTGAGGTCGAAGTCAAGAGGATGGGTAAATCCCTTAAATTATGTTTTTAGCTCTAGAATTTCGATAAGATTAATGAGTCATTAATTGACTTTGTGTAGAATAAGCTGAGCTCGATGAATCAAATGAACAAACTCATAAGTTGTTGCTTTATCCCAAAGATTGTAAATGAGGTGGGTAATACTATACTTATCTATGGTTTGAGTTAGTGAGCGTTATAAGTATGTGAGGGAAAAATGAAATATCCAAATAAATGATTTTATGCCCGATTAGTCTATGTGAAATCTATGGAATATTGAACTATCTATGGAATGTTGATCTATGGGATAAATGATTGGGCTCTGAGCATGATAATGGATGCTAGCATATTTGTGACATGATATATTATTTGTTATGAGATTTAGATGATCATGATCATTGATTATTATTCTCGGAATAAATATTATGTTATAAAAGCATTGTTTAGATGTATGATACCTTATAAAATAAATAGTATCGATTATAAGTTACAATGCTATGTTATTAATTGATGGAAGAGTGACACCTAGATGATGTATTTTGGGATGTGATTTATGTTAGCAGATTATAAGTTAAGATTATTGTTCAACCGTCTAACATTGTTATCTCAGTTAATATGTTATTAATTAGGAACTTAGTCTCTTGACTCTTTCTTATGTTTTGGCTTATGATTAGGACCCTAGTATGCCACTAAGATATGATCTTTATAAATAAGTCCTTACCCGAGATGGTAGACTTAGGACGACCGTACCAGGTTATGATTAAAGTTTTAACCACCACTACAAAAAAACCGCGTTTTAGCAATCGATTTTAACGACGGACTCACGTCCGTCGCCATTTAACGACAGATAGTCCATCGTTACATTTTTCAGCTATTAAAGTTGACGGGAGTGTTTCCCGCTAAAACTTAACGACTGATTAGAGACGGATAGTCCGTCGTTAAATTAATTATATTTTTCTTATTTATTAATTATTTAAAAATATAAAACTAAAGACGGACGTATCCGTCATTAGTATTTTCTGATTTATTAATTATTTAAAATATAAAACTAACAACAACCGTATCCATCGTTAGTATTTTCTGATTTTTTTAATTTTTTTTTAATTTTTAATTTTTTAATTTTTTTAATTTGTCAATTAATACTTAATTTATGAATTTGAAATTAATTTTTTTTTAAAATTTTGATTTTTATTTCTTTTATTTTAATTTTTTTAATATTTATATTATTTTTAATATTTTTTATTTTTAATTTTTCAATTACTAATTAATTATGAATCTTTTTAATATTAATAATTTTGTATTTATTTTATATTTTGAAATTTATTTTATTATTTAATTTGGATATTTTATACTATTTTTTAATATTTTTTATTTTTCAATTTCAAATTAATTACGGATATGAATTTTTTAAATATTTTTATTTATTTTACTTTTTCAAATTTAATTTATTTTATATTTTTTAAATTTTTTTATTATTTTTTATTATTTTTTAATATTTTATAACTTTTGTTATTTTTAAATTTCTAATTAATGTCTTTTTTATAATTTTTTGTTTTAAAAATTTTTAGGACTTTACATTATAATTATTCAATTTGGTAATAAACATACAATGAAAATATATTTCATGATATATATATATATATATATATATATACTAGTTCTATATTTTAACAAACATACCTACTAGCCCACATCGTTAGAGCTTGAAGATATAAGGCCTTTCAAATCTCTTGGAGGACAAATTTCGCTGAATTAGTTCAGCCTTCACACTATCGGCTCAGGCTCAGGGCTGAGCTTTAGCCATGGCTCATGCCCTTGGCTTAGCTTGCGCAGTTTTTTTTTATCGACGAAAAAATTCCGTCGTTAAATTTATTAATTTTTTATTTCTCTTGACAGAATTTGACAATAAGTTAGCGACGCAATTTTCTCGTCGCTAACTTTTTTCTATTGTTAATTTTATCGTTAAAATGACTAACGACAGGATTATTAATGACTGATTGGATCCGTCGTTAAAATAATTTAATGATGGATTTTTAATGTTTAGCAACAAAAAAATTCGTCGCTAAAATGCGAATTTTTTGTAGTGTATTATAGCTATAAGGTTGGTGATTTCGAACCAACACATGTCTTTATGTTTCAAAACGTGTCATGTTTGTGAAAAAATATTTTTATGTTGAAGCATATTTCAAATTATTCTTTTTATGGCTCATTGGAAGATATCAAACTCTATGATTTCATTTATGGCACTACAGCGCAGTATGATATTTCTATACAAATATGACACAGTGAAATTCATATGTATATGATAGAGAACCATATTGAGTTAATCTTCCATATGTTAATAAGCAGAGACCTTTATGGGCATTATAGTATATACATATTTAGTATGCAAAATATTTATTAAATGATGAAGTATATTTCTGAGATTGAAACTCCCATTGAGTGTTTTCCGGCACTTAGCCTATCTATTTTTTCAAAATATTTTTTGGTACATGATGACGGTTTGCGGCTGACGTGGACCAATAATTTCGTTGACCATTATATGATTTCGAATTTTTGATTATGCGTAGTTTGTGAGAGAAAATTTTGCTTTTAGTCACACAACATGCCTGAGCCCTATGTTGGTCCTAATATTATCGCTTTTGGTCCCATAAAATATGGAGTATCATTTTTAGTCTCACCGTTATGATTTCTATTAAAAGTACTATCGATTTTGTTCTCATTTTAGTATCGATTTTAATTGGTCCAAAAAAAAAATCCATCAAATATTCAAAAATTTCGAGAAATTTTTTTACTAATGATTGGAGGTAAAATTGAGACTCAGCTAGCTACCAACAATTTCTATAATCTTGTAAATAAACTTAACCCAATTTTCAATCAATAAATCATGTCCTATTGGACCAAAAGTGATATTTTCTCTGATTTGTGTCAATAAGTATAAATTTTTATATTTTCACTTTATGATTATGAAGTATTTAATTATTTTATGGACATTTGTCCGTGTTGTGGTCTTTTGGCACATTTTAAATGGTGATTGTTGAGTTTTGACTGGTCGTGGTCGAACAAGTTTTGATTGGTTTTTGAATGGTAAACGCCTATGAACATAGATATTATGAATATTTTAACGGTAATGATACCCAAATTTTTATAATCCAAAAAACTTATTTATTTTAAATTGCAAAAAATTTATTGTCATTTCTTTTGGTGTGTGTTTGCGTTAACACTAGGACCTTTGGGTTTGGATCGCTACAACCTTGCCTATTGCTATCCCTAACTCTGAGTTATAATGTTTAGGGGTAAAATTGAGATTTTGATAACATTTTAATTGTAATTAATCTTAGGGGTGGGGTTGTAGATGCAATCAATTTATGTTTTGCAAGTAATAGAGAAAACACCCAATTAATTAAGATGTACACAACACGCTATGCCTTCATTATAGATGTAAATTATAATTGAAATAAAACGGAATTAAATGCTTATATCAAAACAAAATAATGAATACTAATCACATAAATCTTATCTGAAAACAAGAAAAAAAAAAGGTGAAAGTGTGGTCTCATGATCATTATTCATGCGTAAATCAAGTAACTTTTATCAGCAGAAACAGAAAAATATAGATCTAGAACCAAGATTATTGAAGAAAGCAAAAATATATATTTCGTAATTGGTGGTCAATTATCGCCAAAAATTAATTATTAACATGTCAATATGGTCATATGCAGAGGATCGATGTATCAAATTAAAAGCGGAATTGAAGTTATAACATTTAAAATAAACAAATTAACAGTACGGAGAGTTAAGAGAAATGAAAACAATTAATGAATGTTGACATTTTTTATGCAAATTAAACAACTTTACTGATACATATTACGTACCTTAATTTATTAAAACGGTTGCTTAGAAGATGAGCTGCCTGCAGATGTAATCTCAAATGGAATTGTACGAGATGATTTGTTTTTGCAGGAAAATCAAGTTTAAGGATTACAAATGCTGGGCAATTCTTGATTTCAATCTTAAATATAAAGTAAAATTTTGACGATTTTGAGAAAAAATTAAGGAGCAGAGAAACGTAAGACATAATCTTTGTCTGGATCAGATGCTTGCTCTACCCACAAGTTTAGCATCTTATATAAATTAATCAGAAAATTCTTAATGTTTATATGTTTTTTTTTTCTTGAACAAATAATTATTAATTAATTAGTCGTTTTTTCCAGGAATAATTGAACCCGATTGAGAATGAGATATATTAAATATTCAAATGTTACTGTTACATATGCTAACTTTTCAATGTTTGGATGGATTTACCATATTAATTTAGACGAATCTTACTCTTGCCTCGATTGTAAGTTACCACTATGCATGTAACGAACATAACAGCAGATAATTAATTGAGGGGAAAAGGACATGTTCGTAGGTAGCTAGTAATTAACAATCAAGAATATATAATAAAGAAGATTGTAAGCTACGTAGATTGATTATTATTAGCTTTTAGAAATGTTGCTGCAGAAATATTGAGAAGTAGCACTATATGTCTAGTTTTTTATTAAATGTCACATTTCTATTCGCAAAAGCTCTCCGATTTGGTAATTTAGGAAATAGAATAGTCGTCGTGCTTTGAGCACCACCACTAATACTCACCACATTTTCCTCATTTTTCTCGTCTTCAATCACTTTTACGATCCTCGTACTGCCTTCATATCTCGAGATTCTTAGCTCTTTCACCTGTTCGAACCCGGTCAAGCTGTTCAGTTTCCCAATGAGCAACCTCCAACTGCAGAGGAACCAGCTCTTCGGCCCGGTGGCCGGTTCATCAGGTGACGAGAGGACACATAATATATAGGTGTGATTAAATAAAAAGTTTATTTTCTCTAATACTTAATAAGAGATTTCCTTTCCAGAAATTTTAATTTATGTTACTCGAACTCTACTCAATAAAATTGTCAAATATATCGCAATTTTTTTCCTAATACAACTCTACCATTTAAGTATATAAATAAACCAACGAAGAACCATGACCATATACGTAACTCACTTGATATTTCTCCGGGTGAGAACCTGTGTACGAATCCAAATCCCTCATTCCCCGACTAAAAAAAAACGACATACGAATATTGAATATAACACACTCTAATTAACGTTCTCTTAAATCCATTCAAGATTGCCATGTCATCAACATACGCAATATGTAGCCACGTCATCATCATACATAATACGTCACACTGAACACAACATCCGCACAATGTCTCCATGAATCACATTACATAAAGTCGACTCACATTGAACAAAACAAAGCACACATGAGAGCAATACAACAAACCAAATATGGAAAATTAGTAATGTCTTCAGCCACGCAAATCCAGCCTTTCTTTTTCTTCTCTACGGCCACCTCACCTGTCTCCAACAAGAGATAAACAGTAACTATAGAGAGGGATATTTAAATTAAAATGCTAATTAAATTTTGTCACGACCCCAAATTAATATATGATTAATACGAAGTGTGACTGGCACGACTTGATCCCAATGAAGGATGGATCAATGCGCGAACCGAAAATAATTGAATAAAGGAATGAACTACTAAATTCCAGGAACGATATTTGCTGTGAACTCGAATTCTGGTCTGATTTCAAGTACTCACAAGAGACATAATAATAATAGTACTTATCGAGGTATTGGACTCGTCCAAAATCAAAAGCTGTAATATTAGATCTGTTATATAGCTGAGTTGCGGAAGCAAAAAAAAGACATTTAAAATACAAGACCATCTGAGCCTTATACAAAAGAACTCCACTCTCAGCACTTCTCCCTTCAACACCGACTCAACCTGCACATTTAAAAACAAACATGCAGGGCTGAGTACAAGGGTACTCAGTGAACACATTGCCAAAATATCATAATATATATGATATTATGAACGTTTATAAAAACTGTTTTATTATCATGCATCCGAGTAAACACACAGGGGTTTTATCTGAAAAGGCCCTATGTTTTACTAAATCATTTTCTGTCTTTGAGCGCTCTTTTCTGTTGTATGATCATCCATATCCAAACTGAATGCCGAGAAATAGCTCCACTTAAGCCTTTTCCAAGGACGTCGAGGAATAGCTCCGCTAAAGCCTTTTCCACGAATACATATCTGAACTAAACTCCGAGGAATAGTTCCGCTCAGTCTTTTCCACGGACGTTTAACATCGTCGATGTCTTAGTCAGGAATAGCTCCGCTCAGCCTTTCCATCTTCCTAATATCACCGACTTAAGTGTACACTAACCTCGGTTAACACGCTAAGTTAGCACGAGGCCCGATCTTAGAAAGCCCCTTGCGAGCTAACTAAATATAGATAAGGATATCATACAAAACAAAACATTTTATGCATGACAATAACTTATTTTCATCAGAAATAGATAACTGTTGGTGAGTAAAAACTCAAATCATTATTTGGACTAAGAGTCCGTTGAAAAGAAAGCCCACTTTTCACCGAGGTTTTAACACTTGAACTGCAGCAAAAGTTCCTCCTCGTACTTTATCTTGCACTGGACAGCTCGCCTTCATAGAGTTAACATAAAACTGAGTACGTTGAACCAAATACGCTATTAGGGTTTAGTATCCGTTCTAAATTTTCTCTTGCTTAAGGGTTAATCTCGACCCTAGTTCTTAACCATCTAAATACATACATCGACATCATTTAAGGTATTAAAAATACCTCAACATCCATCACAAGTCGATTCTAAAAACAAGATCAACATTAAGCTTAGATTGAACAACATTCTGCACAACGATCAACTTTGCAAAATTTTCTGTTTTGACTCGCTAGGGTGCAGGGGACAAGCCATACACCGTTAGAAAGCCACGGAAGTCTAGTTTACGGCCAAATTTATGGTGACTCAAGATGATAACTAACGAAAAAGTTATGACCATTTTACTAGAAGGTGGCAGAACTGCCAGAATTTCTGAAAACAAACTCGTGACCTGATTTTGAAGATTTTTCACGATCGATTCGGGAAGAGTTACGGACTCAGTCATATACCATTAGAAATCCACTTAAGTCTAGTTTACGGAAAAATTTACGGTGACTCAAGATGATAACTAACGGAAAAGTTATACTCGATTCACTAGAAGGTGGCAGAACTGCCACGAATTTTCGAAACAGAACATATGACCTGAATTTGCCAATTTTTCACAATCGACTCAGGAAGAACTAGAGACTGAGACCTATACCATTGGAAAGCCACTTAAGCCAAGTTTCCGGCAAAATTTACGGTGTCTCAATCCGACGTGTAACGAGGGAGTTATGCTCGTTTTACCGAAGGGTGGCAAATCTGCCGACCCGCTCGCGCGAAATACGCGAACTCAAGCCACACTTCACAATAGCCTTTCTATATGTTCGAATCATGCATTTTAACATATCAACCTCATCTCAAACATGCCTTTAAGTACTATTGAACCCATAAACATCTAACATACTTTGAACACAAAAGACACAACAACATGCTTCATAATATCTCAACAAGTTTTGCAACATGAACCAACTTATTTCTTCCATCTAACATGCTTCAAAAACTTAAGACATGATTTTCAATACAACATCAAACCTATATATATATATATATATATAGGTATATATATAACTTCATGGTTTTCGAAATACCTCTCGAAATGACAATGGAGAAAAGTTGAAAGAAGCTTGAAGAAGATGGAATGATGGAAACGAAGCTTCCAACGACGACGTCAGAAACACAACGGTGAAGAATGGCTGCAACGAGATGGAGTTCTACTCAACAATGGCTGCAGCTACACTCCGACTCTCTCTCGGTTTCTTACGCAGAGGTGAGGATGAAGAGGTGGAATGAAATTCTACATAGTTGCACTCTCTCTCTCTCTCGAATATTTTGTGTAGAAAAAGAAGGGAATGGAAGATGATGAAAGGTTGGTGAAGGAGCAATAAGAAAGAGCAGCTTGTTTGGTCTTTCTCACTCTCGAAACTTGTTGGCAAATGGGGATGAAATGGTGAAATGAATTATCTCTCTCTCTATACTATACATATACATCAACTTACTATTTTGGTTGACTTGGAGATAAAGGGGACGTGGGAAAGGCATGGGAGAGGTGAGGGGAGGCATGGCCTCCCATGCCTTGGGTTGACTAAGAAAAATACCCGATTTAAAATACCGGTTGCTCGGTTATCGTGATATTTTTCGTTTCCGGAAAAATTTCGAACTAAACCGATATTGCTAAAATAATTCACTTACTTCAAAATAATAATTTATCTAAAATTATTAGATAAAAATTTACCGATTTTATAACCTCGATATTTAAAATATTAGAACTAGAGAATAATTAAATTCTCTCTATTTAAAATACTCTGATTTAATTATCTGAATTTAAATACTAAATGAATGGAGAATATATGATACTCCCATTCCTGAACTAAATTATCGAAATATCTAATTCACGATAACACACCGCAATTTAAAAGAATAGGAATTGAATTTATCTGAAATTACAATTCCGGCTTTCCATAACTGAAAATGGGATTAAACCCTAACTGGAAAAATTAACCCACCTACGGGGATTAATTGACCTTGAATTTCATGGAACTTAACGGATACTTTCGACCCTAATCTGACTGGAAATTACTATACTAAATAGTAATTTCAATAATTAACTGTAATTAAGCAGTAATTATTTTATGGGGTATTACATTCCACCCCCCTTAAAAATAAATTTCATCCCGAAATGTAAATACCTTAGAGAAATAATTTTGGGTATTTTGCTTTCATTTTATCCTCAAGTTCCCATGTCGCTTCTTCCTGACCATGGTGACTCCATAGGATCTTAACTAGAGGAATAGACTTGTTCCTCAACTCCTGGACTTTTCGATCCAACACAGCTTCTGGTCTCTCTTCATAAGTTAGATCTGGTTCTAACTCAATCTCATTGTGCTGAATCACATGTTTGGGATCATACACGTATTTCCTTAACTGAGAAACATGAAATACGTTATGAACATTACCAAAACTGGGTGGTAATGCCAATCTATACGCCACTGCACCTATCCGCTCAAGGATCTCGTAAGGTCCTATAAAACGTGGTCGTAACTTTCCTTTTACGCCGAATCTTATTATCCCCTTGGAAGGAGATACTTTCAGGAAGACCTTGTCTCATGTTGCAAATTGTAAATCTGTACGACGTTTATCCGCATATGACTTCTGCCGACTCTGGGCTTCTTGAATCCTCTGACGGATTTTTCTGACAATTTCAATCATTTCTGACACTGAGTCTGGCCCAAGAATCCTTCGTTCACCCACTTCATCCCAATAAAGTGGTGATCGACACTTTCGCTCATACAATGCTTCGTATGGCGCCATATTGATGGTTGCTTGATAACTATTGTTATAGGCGAACTCAATCAATGCTAATATTTCCTCCCAGCTTCCACCCCTGTCTAGAACCACTGTTCTCAACATGTCCTCTAATGTTTGGATGGTCCTTTCGGACTGTCTATCCGTTTGTGGGTGAAACACTGTACTGAAATTGAGTTGAGTTCCCAACTCTTTCTGCAAGCTAATCCAAAATCTTGAGATAAACTTTGAATCTCTGTCCGATGCTATCGACATCGGAACACCATGAAGGCGCACAATCTCTCTAACATAAATCTGAGCTAGCTTATTCGATCCATCCGTAACTCGAATCAGAAGAAAATGAGCTGACTTTGTGAGCTTGTCAATAATGACCCATATGGCCGTATTCCCTCGTCTTGACTTGGGTAGGCCTGTCACAAAATCCATCGCTATGTGTTCCCACTTCCACTCAGGAATCTCTAACGGTTGTAGCGCACCATAAGGCCTTTGGTGCAATGCCTTAACTTGTTGACATGACAAGCATCGCTCAATATAGGAAGCTATGTCCCGTTTCATTCCTTCCCACCAGAATTTCTGCTTCAAATCCTGATACATTTTCGTACTTCCCGGGTGTGCTGTATACGGAGTATCGTGAGCCTCGCTCATGATCTCGTTTCTGAGCTCAACACAGGGTGTAACACATATCCTATCTTCATAAAGGATAGCATTATCTGATGCTTCCTTGAAGCTTTCTGTTTTTCCCAATCTGATCTTCAAGCGCATCTCTTCCATGGTTTGATCTTTTCTCTGTGCCTCAATTATCTTTTCTCGGAGATCTGGTATAGCTACTAATGTTGCCACACGACATACAATTGCCTCAGGTAGGTAAACCACCTCTAGCTGTAAGCTTTCAAAATCTCTGATGAGTTTCTCCTCCTGAGTGAGGAGAAAACCCAACCTGCTTGTTTTACGACTCAAGGCATCCGCTACCACATTAGCCTTGCCTGGGTGGTAACTGATTCCACAGTCGTAGTCCTTTACTAATTCGAGCCATCTGCGCTGTCTCATATTTAAATCCTTCTGCTCGAAAAAGTACTTCAGACTCTTGTGATCTGTGAAAATCTCACACCTAACTCCGTATAGGTGGTGTCTCCAGATTTTCAAGGCATGCACTATTGCTGCCAACTCTAAGTCATGCGTAGGATAATTCAACTCATGAATTCTTAACTGTCTGGACGCATACGCTATGACTTTACCTTTTTACATTAGGACACAGCCTAATCCATTCTTCGAAGCATCCGTGTAAATCACAAATTCTTTATCACTAACTGGAATGGCTAACACTGGAGCAGTTGTTAATCTTTTCTTAAGCTCCTGAAAACTGGCTTCAAATTCTTCTATCCACCGGTACTTGATTCCCTTCCTTAACAATTGTGTCATTGGCCTAGCTATCTTGGAGAATCCTTCTATGAATCTCCTATAGTATCCAGCTAATCCCAAGAAACTTCTTATTTCATTAGGAGTAGTTGGAGACTTCCATTCTTGTACTGCCTCTACTTTAGAGGGGTCCACTTTGATTCATTCCGCTGACACAATGTGCCCAAGGAACATTACTTCCTTCAGCCAAAATTCGCACTTACTGAATTTGGCGTAAAACCTTTCTTTTCTTAGTGTTTCTAACACTGTCCTCAGATGTTCTGCATGATCTGATTCATTCTTGGAATAGATGAGAATATCATCTATGAACACAAGGACAAACTTATCTAAGAATGGTTGAAACATCCTATTCATGAGATCCATGAATACTGCTGGGGCATTTGTCAATCCGAACGGCATTACCGTAAACTCGTAATGACTATACCGGGTTCGGAAAGCTGTCTTGGGTATATCTTCTGACTTGATCTTTAACTGATGATACCCAGACCTTAGGTTAATTTTTTAGAATACACTTGCCCCTTGAGCTGATAAAAAAGATCATCAATCTTTGGCAACGGATACTTGTTCTTCAATGTTAGCTTATTCAGCTCACGGTAATCTATGCACATCCTCAATGTGCCATCCTTCTTCTTCACAAACAGGACTGGTGCTCCCCATGGTGATGCACTAGGTCGGATAAAACCTAGGTCTAATAACTCTTGAAGTTGAATCTTGAGTTCTTGCAACTCTTTTGGGGCCATCCTGTATGGAGCTTTTGAAATCGGAGCCGCTCCCGGTTCCAAATCTATTGCAAACTCGACTTGCCGTTCGGTGGCAATCCTGGCAATTCTTCTGGAAAAACGTCTGCAAACTCTTGCACAACTGGAACATCTTCCATTTTCCTCTCTATATCATCTATCTTGTTTAGATAAACCAGGAAAGCTTGATTTCCTCTCTTGATCATCTTCTTGGCCTGCAGTGCTGAAATCATTGGAGTGAACTTTCCCATTTCTATGCCGTGAAAACTTGTTGGCTCTTCTCGTGGAACTTGGAATGATATCTTTCTTTCGCTGCATAGGATCGTGGCATGATTTTCTGACAACCAATCCATTCCTAGGATTACATCGGTATCCCACATCGATAGGACACTAAGATTATCAGCTTTAATCCTAGTTGTTCCCAAGTCTATTTCTATGTTCGAGCAAACATGAGTCGTAGTCATGGTTCCGCGAGTTGGTGTTAAAATCTTTTTCTTATGACTAGCTCGTTCAGTTTTAAGCTCTAACTTATCACAACATGCTGATGAAATAAAGGAATGCAATGCTCCAGTATCAAATAAAACAAGTAAAGGCATGCCATGAAGTTTGCCCATACCTGCAAGATTACTTTTCTGCTTTCCTTTCCCGGAGGAACTGGGGTTCATTGCATAAGACCTAGGATTTCCTTGCTGCATCTGCCTCTGCTGTTGCTGCTGATACTGCTGTTGCTGGGATTGCTGACTTTGTTGCCCCGATGCCTGCAAGGCCTTAAGTTGCTGAGGGTTCCGTCTTTGTTCTGCCTTTGGGCAATTCCTTGCATAGTGACCCTCCTGGCCACAGTTATAGCAACCCGTGTTGCCGGCTTGACATATGCCCTGGTGGCTTTTGTTGCACCTTGGGTATAGAGGAATGTTGGGTTGTGATGGTGCAGTTCTTCCCTGAGCAGGGGCACCCTGCTGGCCCTGCTGCCTATTTCTCTGCCAAGACTTCCTGTAGTCTTGGTTCTTGTTCTGGTTACCTCCATCATTCCACTTTCTCTTCCCTTGGAAGCTCTGTGATGGAGTCCTGGCTGGTGCTGCTGCTGAAGTAGGTATTGGAGCTGATACTGGGGCCTTTCTTTCTTCAGGCATTACTGCCTCGATGTCCAATGCCCTATTCAACGACTCAGCATAGGTTAGGTCTTCCCGACCTGCCAAATACATGGCAATCTCATGCTTCAGTCCTGATCTGAACTTAGATGCCATCTTCTCATCAGTATCTACCTGAAGAGGTGCATACCGTGATAACTCACAGAATACTCGCTCGTACTCTGTGACGGACATCTTTCCCTGTTTCAGAGTATGAAACTCTGCTTCCTTCTTGACTCTGAACGTCTTAGGAATGTATTTGTCGTAGAATCCAGTTTTGAACTGATCCCACGTGTAAGCATCAAGCTGCTCCAGAGTCATGGTCCTCCTTCTAGACTCCCACCAGAAATCTGCAGATCTGGTTAACTGGAATGCTACACAGGAGAGTCGCTCCTGGTTATCACAGCGGAGGAAATTAAAAATCCGCTCCATCGCTCGGATCCACGCCTCAGCATCGGCCGGGGTTCCTGCCCCATCAAACGATGGAGGGTTCTATCGCAGAAAAAGCTCCTCAATTCTGCGCTGTGGAGGTGGGGGAGGTGTCTGCTCTCTTTGTTCCTCGTGTTCTTCTTGTTGTTCTTCCTCCACTCTTTCCTGCCTTCCTTGCCTTGGAGGTCTCCCTCTAGGCCTATTTTGTCTTACGGGATTCGCATTCACATTTCTTCCTCGTGCTGCTCTGGGTGGTACCATTCTGCAAATTATAATTTCAATTTATAATTAATAATTAGGCCACTGCCCACTGCTGTATAATAACTCATGCTTTAACTAATCCTTAACATATCTTGAGCATGCAAAATGCGTTGAAACTCTGAAGCATAATCAACAACCCTTCTAGTCTTATATATATATATATATACATCAGGAAAATCGCCTCCAATGAGGTCTTACAAGTACATTTCCTAATGCATGGGTTCTGCAAAAACCAGCCATGCCTGGACGACAGAATGCTTGCAAACTACGCATTCCTGTCTCAAAAGGTGGGAATACCTAAGTCCCAAGAATGGTCCTCTAGGGAACACATTCAACTACCGAAATGTACATAACAAAATAGATAGTCGTCCTGATACAAAATACACTATCATAGTACAAAAGCTAAACTAGTCAGACGAGCTACTGGCCGACCGACCATCCATCCTGGATTCGCTGAGAGCCATCTCCCTCCTCTGCCTATGAATCCTCCGAGGGATCTTCCTCTGACTCCTCCCCAACTACCAGTACCAGACGGCCTACAGCTGCTGCACCTCCATCCTCAGCTCTCTGGCAGCGCACCTCGTGCACATCCTCTATGGTCCTCTCCGGAGAACCCATCACTGTCTGGCGCTTCCTGGGAGGAAGCTCATCATCTGCATCTCTCGAGACTGCTCGCCTCACTCGCGAGGGTCCAGCCTCATCATCATTTCTGCATCCCTGATGTGGCAGGAGATCAGCGTCCACCTGTACTGCTGGCTCCAGAGGTGGTGCTACCCGTGCTGCGAAAATGGGAGGAACAAGACGGTCGTAAACTCCCCTGGATGGCTCATCCTTGAGAAGATAGCTGTGCATCTGAGCATATAGGCCTGGAGGAGGTACACGCTGAGTAAGGTATTGATGCATGAGTAGGGCGATAAACTCAGGCAAATTCGCCATCAGCTCAAAAGTCTGAGAGTGCTGGCATATGTAATAGTATGAGGCCTCTGTCGCCCATCCACGCCACAACTGTGGAAGCACTCTAAGAAGACGATGGATACCCTCTACATCACTGAGCCTCGCATGCAACCATAGCTCGTGGTAGCGTGACAAGAACCCTGCTAAGGTCTCCCCGCTCTCTAGCTCACAGGTCCTGAACCAAATGGTATACTGTGCTACAGATATCGGATAGGGTACACTCTTCGGTGCCGTACATCTCATGCCTGCCATCTGAAATATAAAGAATGATTCTAATGAGAAACTCATTTATATAGACACGTCTGAACACACACATACAACGGCACTATGACTCCCTAACCGAAAGGAAAAGAATAGAAGGAAAAATTTCCACAGTCAACTTCACACTGAAATGAGTTCTTACTGATGAACTCTTTGACTTAGAACAATTCTATGTTTATTTTCGAGACGCTGACTTGAATATTCTTAACTCCTTTGAACATTCCCGACCAACTCTCGAAACATCTACTGGAAAATCCTGAACTCTTGAACTTTATTTCAAGGCGCTAACTTGAAATAGAAAACTTCTGGCTACTTTTCAAGTTTCTAACTTGAAAACTCTAAACCTACTATTTGAGACGCTAACTCAAATACTGAAGTTTTACCTCGACATGCTAACTCGAGATAAAAATTTTGAGGTTACCCTTTTCGAGATGCTGACTCGAAAAAGTAAAATATCTGAAGGATCTAGTTCGAGACGCTGACTCGAACTAAAATTTTCAAGATTCTATCTTGAAGGTTCTTGGACTGATTTATTTTGAGATGCTGACTCAAAATAAATTCGGCTCGAGGTTTCGAAACGCTAATTCGCAAACCTTACTAAAACGAGGACTTGATGCATCAGCTATTGGAACTGGAATTCCTGATCATCACGCCTCCTGAAACTGGATCTGCTTCTGAAACTTGTCTTTTTCCTTCAAGTTCTTGGACTTGCTGAATTTCTTCATCAGGTTCCACTGACTGAGTCTTTACTTAAATGAAAGCCAACTTAAAAGGAACTAAGGCAATCTAGATTCATCTAAATTCCTCTATGTTCTCTAGGCTTAAATTCATGAAACAACCTAACTTATCTGAAGTCCGATCGTGCAAAAGCCCGACTTATCTAAAGTCTAACTCAATTAAATTTTGCAATTATCTAAACTACACTGCTGCAATCTGGCAACCTTGAGTGCCTGCTTAACTGTTACATCGTGAGCTTGCCTCAACGAAATAAAAATAATTGAAACTCTTTTAAACATAAAGGGCTTTCAAAAACTTTTTCTGATGCAAAACTTTTGCCAATATCTGATTGGTCTTACCGAAAATTTTTATAAAATCGCCACTTCTGGAAGGCCTGGTCTGAATGATTTTATAAAAATTTTACCAACATCTGGATGGCCTGATCTGAATACTTTTATAAAAATTTCACCATTATCTAAATGGCTTAACTGAAAATTTTTATAACTTTGCTATTATCTGAATAGCCTGAACTGAAAGATTTTCAAAATCTCGCCATTATTTGAATGGCCTGAACTGAAAGATTTTCACAATCTTGCCATTATCTGAATGGCCTACTTGAATACTGTAATTTTGACAATCACATACCTTTCTTTCTTTGGTTGAGACTGACGTGAGGGAGTGCTGAGAGTTGTTAATTGATCACTGAACAGTCTAAGGAACAATCTTAGACTTAACTGAAAGAAATCTTAGAGCTCAGAGCAACAACGCTCTGATACCACTCTGTCACGACCCCAAATTAATATCTGATTAATACGAAGTGTGACTGGCACGACTTGATCCCAATGAAGGATGGATCAAGGTATGAACCGAAAATAATTGAATAAAGGAATGAACTACTAAATTCCAAGAACGATATTTGCTGTGAACTCGAATTCTGGTCTGATTTCAAGTACTCACAAGAGACATAATAATAATAGTACTTAATTGATTATCGAGGTATTGGACTCATCCAAAATCAAAAGCTGTAATATTAGACTTGTTATATAGCTGAGTTGCGGAAGCAAAAGAAAGACATTTAAAATACAAGACCATCTGAGCCTTGTACAAAAGGAACTCCACTCTCAGCACTTCTCCCTTCAACACCAGCTCAACCTGCACATTTAAAAACAAACATGCAGGGTTGAGTACAAGGGTACTCAGTGAACACATTGCCAAAATATCATAATATATCTGATATTATGAACGTTTATAAAAACTGGTTTTATTATCATGCATCCGAGTAAACACACAGGGATTTTATCTGAAAAGGCCTTATGTTTTAATAAATCATTTTCTGTCTTTGAGCGCTCTTTTCTGTTATATGATCATCCATATCCAAACTGAATGCCGAGGAATAGCTCCGCTTAAGCCTTTTCCAAGGATGTCGATGAATAGCTCCGCTAAAGCCTTTTCCACGAATACATATCTGAACTAAACTCCGAGGAATAGCTCCACTCAGTCTTTTCCACGGACGTTTAGCATCGTCGATGTCTTAGTCAGGAATAGCTCCGATCAGCCTTTCCCTCTTCCTAATATCACCGACTTAAGTGTACACTAACCTCGGTTAACACGCTAAGTTAGCACGAGGCCCGATCGATTTAAGAGTTAGAAAGCCCCTTGCGAGCTAACTAAATACAGATAAGGATATCATACAAAACAAAACATTTTATGCATGACAATAACTTATTTGCATCAGAAATAGATAACTGTTTGTGAGTAAAAACTCAAATCATTATTTGGACTAAGAGTCCGTTAAAAAAAAAGCCCACCTTTCACCGAGGTTTTAACATTTGAACTGCAGCAAAAGTTCCTCCTCGTACTTTATCTTGCACTGGACAGCTCGCCTTCATAGAGTTAACATAAAACTGAGTACGTTGAACCAAATACGCTATTTGGACTCAACACGAAATTGAAGGCCTATTAGGGTTTAGTATTCATTCTAAATTTTCTCTTGCTTAAGGGTTAATCTCGACCCTAGTTCTTAACCATCTAAATACATACAACGACATCATTTAAGGTATTAAAAATACCTCAACATCCATCACAAGTCGATTCTAAAAACAAGATCAACATTAAGCTTAGATTGAACAACATTCTGCACAACGATCAACTTTGCAAAATTTTCTGTTTTGAGTCGCTAGGGTACAGGGGACAAGCCATACACCGTTGGAAATTCACAAAAGTCTAGTTTACAGCCAAATTTACGGTGACTCAAGATGATAACTAACGAAAGAGTTATGACCATTTTACTAGAAGGTGGCAGAACTGCCAGAATTTCTGAAAATAAACTCGTGACCTGACTTTGAAGATTTTTCACGATCGATTCAGGAAGAGTTACGGAATGAGTCATAAACCATTAGAAAGCCACTTAAGTCTAGTTTACGGAAAAATTTACGGTGACTCGAGATGATAACTAACTGAAAAGTTATAGCCGATTCACTAGAAGGTGGCAGAACTGCCACAAATTTTCGAAACAGAACATATGACCTGAATTTGCCAATTTTTCACAATCGACTCAGGAAGAACTAGAGACTGAGACCTATACCATTGGAAAGCCACTTAAGCCAAGTTTCCGGCAAAATTTATGGTGTCTCAATCCGACGTGTAACGAGGGAGTTATGCTCGTTTTACCGAAGGGTGGCAAATCTGCCGACCCGCTCGCGCGAAATACGCGAACTCAAGCCACACTTCACAACAGCCTTTCTATATGTTCGAATCATGCATTTTAACATATCAACCTCATCTCAAACATGCCTTTAAGTACTATTGAACCCATAAACATCTAACATACTTTGAACACAAAAGACACAACAACATGCTTCATAATATCTCAACAAGTTTTGCAACATAAACCAACTTATAATATGGTAGAATGAGAGTTCAATATTATGTCATTAATCTTTATTGTATTTTGTTTTTGCATTAAAGCCATTTTAAGTAATCATAATCAATTTATTCACTTTCAAAATAATATAATAACATAGTAGAATGAGAGCTCAATATTATGCCATTTACAGTACAAAACTCATTGTGGGGAATTCATGGTTATAAATTACTATATTTATCTACATTAAATTGTTGGTGTTAATCATTCATAAAATTGCAAAAACTGTAGAAATTCCAATGATAGAAATGAAAGGGCCTTACCACATGAAAATGTTGAAGAATTATGAATCTGGTTCTTCTTCTTCTTCTTCTTCTTCTTCTTCTTCAGTTGTTGATTTCCTGATTATGTTAGTGCCAAATTGGATCAGTGAGTTTACGAGCAAATTAAACTTGATTTAAATTGTTTTATTAGTAATTGTAGACAACAGAACTGATCTAATAAGCAACTCAAATCTAGATTTTAACTCCGCCATTAACTCTAATAATTAGTCATCATAGTTTCTAAAAGTAAGGTGTTGGCTGATGATTACACAGTTATTCCTCAATTAAGTTGCTAATTAACACATACAATTTGTTTGGACCAACCTACATGAGAAGATGACGAATTAAGATGGAAAACAATTAATTTAGAATGTTAGTTGTTCTTACCTTTGTTCCTCCTCCATTTTTTCTTTTTGTTGTTTTTCCTGATTAAAATAGTGTATGGGTCAGTTTAGGAGGAAAAACATATTGTTGTCTTCTGCTTCTCCAACTTGAGCCCTCAACTGCTGAACAATATCTTCCTTCCTTAGGACGACCTGCTTGGGGAACTGATTTAGGAGGACAAACTTTAAATGAAGAAGAGACTGTACGTCTATTCATCGTGACTCGACACTGAACATACACGATCATGGTATGCAAGATAAAGTGTAACTTGCTTGTAATATTGGTAGACATAATCATATATGTCATGTCCAACACTCTTGTTACAATAGTTCTATGTGTTAATAAAACAAACATAATGATCAATAGAATGTTTATAAAAGTATGGTACCTAATAGCAGCTGCTGCATGAGAACAAGGGATTTGATCGAGTTGAAATTCACCACATTTACATGTTTTCATTTGAAGGTCAACTAGGAAGCTCTTCTCGTTCTTTTGTACTTTGTACAAATTTGCATTATTACCTCGAACGGAAGGCTCATTTCCACTTGTTTGTACAGCTTCGTGAAAGCATATTCTATGAGTATGTGATCTCTCGACACTGTATTCGCACATCTCTCGTCGAACCACTTCTCTATTACATCCCTCAAAACCTCAATGAGAGAACATGTGAGCAATCTTCTAGCCCACAACAAACGGGCATTGAAACATTCGGCTGCATTTGATGTTATGAAGCTGTAACGACGTGAAGGGCATTGCGAGCGTGCCCAACTATGTACCCTTATACTCAGCAATGTATTGTAAACTTCTTCACAACTTGAGGAGATCATCGCTAAATATTTCAGAAACTTTTCTTCTCTATATACAAATGCAGCACTTCGAACACATAGAAATCACATGACGACCTACTCGGGCTAGATTCTTCGCTATGTGGTAATAGCACAATACGTGGACCGTTGTAGGATACACTACCTTAACAGCATTCTTGATACTCACATGTTGGTCTGAAACTATCGCCAAATCATCACGATCTTCAAAAGCCCTCTTAAACTGCTCCAAGAACCATGTCTAGGCCACATCCTTCTCAATAGGCCCCACACCAATGGCAAGAGGGAAATACTGCTCATTACCGTCATTCATCGCAGCGATGAAAATAATACCCTTGGTCTTCCCCTTCAAATGAGTGCCGTCAATGGCAATAACTGGATGCATACATAGTCTGAATGCTTCTCTACAAACTCCCAGAGTAACAAACGTGTACAGAAAATGATCATCACCATCAGTCTCCAAATAATAAACTGTTTCAGGATTGCACCTCTTCAACATCTCCAAATATGCAGGCAATACCGCTAAAGACTGATTATGAGAATTGTAAATCATCTCTATTGCAAGATTCCTAGCTCGTAATGCAACGCCATACTTAACCTCAATACCATACTCCCTCAATAGTTCAGCTATCATTGATCTCGGCTTCAGGATAGAACCCTCATCTACGATTCTCTTCTTAAAGAAATCAACAATAACCTGAAAGGATAACTTTCGTGGTGTATTACGTGTCAGTTCCAATCGACATGTATGATTATCCTCTAATTTTGTCACCATCCACAAGCCACCCTTAGCAGTTTCCACTAATTTAAAAGGGCATGCCTCATTCTGTTTGCAAACAACTGTTAGTCGACTTTTGGTGGATCATGACACTGAATATTCCACTTAACGTTGCATATGTCACTTTCCCACTGCAATTACCAAATCTCTCTTATCTAAGAAAGTCTTTCCCACTGCTAGTGCATCAATATCATTCGGGAATGGGTCGTCTTGTACCATTTCTAGTGCATCATCAACATGGGCCACAAGAATCGACTAATGTCCCAGGGGAGAGAACTCTACAGTCAGAGCATCAACATCAGGAGCAACATCCTCAGATAAGAAGTTATGAGGTCCACCATACTGGAGAATATTCACAAACTCATCGAGACGCCCTTGCTCGCGAATGCTCGCGAATTCATTCACAAAATTTAGCAATTTGCTTACGCCGAACTTCACTCTCATAGTTCTCATCATCATCATCATCATCATCATCATCATCATCATCATCATCATCATCATCATAAGACAGATCATCAAGACTATCCTTTCCATTTAGGTCGTCATTATCATCATTTGACGGCATTACTATTGGAGTTTGCTGAATTGATTTCTTGGTGACGTATACAATGGGTTCATCTTGCTCCTGAACTAAACGAGCTAAATCAACATCCATTTTTAAGAGTCCTCTCAGTGTCCTCCCTGTCAATAACCTCGTCCAATAACTCAGTGTATAACTAACACTTGTTGGAGATGTTTTCATAAAATCGTGAATCTCGTTTATCAATTTATCACGCGATAAATTGTCAAATAGAAGGTGCACGAGCTGATCTTCACCATCCACATACTCATATCTCTCCCATCTACCACTATGTCGGACAACAATACGTTGCCAAGACATCTGAAATCAACAATAAAGAGTGATTAAAGTAATTTAAAAAATAAATAATATCGTGAGAATATTGTCACAGAAGCACATAATTCGTGACAATATTGCCACGGTTCAAGTATTTTCGTGACAATAATTAAAATTTATTTTAATAAAAATTTTGACATGAAAAGAATAGAGCTAAATTCATTTTTGGTCCCACAAGACATGTCCGAGTCCGATTTTGGTCATCATACTATCATTTTTAGTCTTATTTCAAAAAATTATATCAAATGTGGTCCCATAGGACTTGAACTATAATTTTTGGTCCCACGATTTAAACGGCTCTTTGACAGATTAACGGAGAGAGGCTTGCACGTTACTCACGTGTGTCATTTTAACCGCAATCAAAAATCCTTAATTTAGAACAAAATCCCTAATTTAGATTGAGAATCCCAATTCAATCGAACGCAGCACCACCAAAATCTCTCTACTCTTCTACAGTTATACTCCATTACTACCACTCCAAACCCTCCAAAACCATTGGTGAAAATTCCATGGAAATCAGGTCTGAAGCCATTCAAGAATCGAAGAAGGCTCTTTCAGACTACCTCCTCATAACCCGATCTCTGCCTTTCCTCTAGATTGACCATATCTCCCGAAATCAGCCTCAACTAGGAAATCTTGTCGAAAGTCCTCTTTTCACCTTCTAATTTTTTATGCTCGTTTCAGCAATTTCTCAGGTACCATCTAATCATCTAACTCGATTTTTTCTTGGATATCATCAAATTGAATTGTAATGAGAATGGAATTGCATGTGATGTTTTGCCTAAAAATTGATTTTTTATTTTTGATTGGGGGCGTTTTGGATGTGGTTTGTGCATTGGCACTGGCATTGTGAATTTCAACTCCAAAGGTTCGATTTTGAAGTCTGCTAATGAGCCCTCGAGCTCGGCTGGAAGATGTGGCGGGAACTGGAATTGATCGGCAAGAACATCAGTAGTAACAAGGAATTTAGAGGTTTTGTTAGTTTGAATAAGAGTGGTAGCAGTGGCAGTAGCTCTGAGTTGTGCCCACATTTGATATCTGTGAGCGGGGATGAATTTTTGAAGAATCAGAAGTTGATGATGTTTCCGTGTGGACTGACATTGGGGACGCATATAACGGTGGTGGGGAAGCCGAGGGCAGCCCACACGAAGAGTCGAAGACGAACCTGAAGATTTCTCTGTTAAAGGAGGGACAGTATTTGATGGTTTCTGAGTTTATGATGGAGTTGCAGGGGGTCATGGGAAGCCGGTCATTGAGCATAACACTTGTTATAGAATGCAGTGGGGGACCTCCCAGAGGTGTGAAGGTTGGAAGTCTCGTGCTGATGAGGAAACTGGTGAGTGCAAGGCCTTGCCTTTTGATTGCTTGTTTTTGATATATTCATCTTGGATGAATGATGGTTGTTTTTATTTTGGGGAGAATGATATGTGTTTTGATGATCTAATGAGATGTGTGAATGAATTTGAATTTAATTACTCCAATGGAGGTGGTTATTTTGTTATGCATACCTTAGTACTTTATTAGAATTAAAGATGCCGTGAATAGAATTAAAGATGCTATCTGAGTTGTCTCTAATTGTTATATTTGTAATTCTGGTCTGGTGTTGCTAATCATGGGATTCTTGTTTTTCTGCAGTTGATGAAATCTGTGGATGAGCAAGAAGTTGATTCTTATTTCTTGGATATAGTTAATATAGCAATTACAAATTTCTTATACGTAGTAGCCTAATGATATTGAGCTCCAAATCAGTTTAAATTTCCCTCAAAATCATTTCAATTTTGCCTCCAATCAACTTGTGAAATTTTTTTGGAATTTTTTTGTTTGGGACCAAAATCGATACCAAAATGGGACCAAAATCGATAATTTTTTTTGGCGGAAACCGTAACGGTTGGACTAAAAATGATAATTCAAATCCTATGGGACCAAAAGTGATAGTATGAGGATCAAAATCGGATTCGGACATGTCCTGTGAAATCAAAAGTGAATTTTGTCATAAATTCATGTGATTTCGTGACAATATTGTCACGAAATTACTTGAACTGTGACAATATTGTCATGAAAATGCTGAATATCCAAAATATTACACGTTTACGCTAATGTTCACAAAACATCCAAATCTACAAATTCATGTTAATCTACCACAAAATATGCAAATCTACAACCATCTATGAATATATATATTCTTTAAACATTACCAAAAACAAGATCTTAGAACTTCAATACCTATTAATACAAATATTATGAAATTATCATAAATTACGGATAAATTGCTTTAAATTTTATAAGGGCATTAAACCCAACAATTTCGAACAACTTCACGGTGAGAAAAATAAAAAAATGCACCTTAATTTTCTTGGGGATATGTGGTTGTTTCTCAAATAAATTTGCGGTGCTCGACCTTAATTTCTTATGTTTGTGAATGGCGCAAGTTTTTTTTTTTTTTTTTTTGTTTAACATGTGTATTCAATATTTCAACTACCAATTTTAATGTCACACGTTTGAAGACACCAAAGCCCTTCTCCCAGCATTCAATCCACCATATTTAGCCTTTTTTAAAATAAAAAAAATATGCCACGTGCAAAAGTTTAAACAAAAAAGACAAAAAAAAAGGATTGACTTTTCCAAGTTAGTAAGAGTATATGAGATTTTTACACTATTTTTTGAATAGAAAAGAATTGGTTATAGAAGTTAGTTAGAAAAGAAGTCGTTAAATTCTACTTTAATTTTTTCCCATAAATACGTTGATAATATGGAGAAGCCCAAATCCAAAAAAGTAAACAGTTCAAAACACAAAGGTCTGACCCCGAATTTATTAAATACTTAAAAATATTTTTTAAAAACATGGCATTGTCCCATAAAATTATATGGTGTTTCAGATGAGTTGGGGGGGGGGGGGGGGGTTCAAAATTCTTTGCGACATAATAATTTTTTTCTCTCTAATTAGCTATACATTTGACATTGACCGGCCTTAATTAGTTGCTAAAACTCTAACATGAGTTTGTTGGGAGTGTCGTATATTTCAGTTAATTTAGCTTGATTAGATTTTTTCACTAGGATTAAAAAAATTATTGAAAATTACAATTAAACAGATAAACTTCCTAATACACCCATATATTTTTTGAGAAATATATTATTTTCTTTGAAAATAAATTAATATTTAATGTAAACATATTAAATAAGAGAATATTAGTAAATGAGCTAAATAAATACAGAAATCTACCTATATATTAAGACATAAAAAAAATCTATATAAATGGGATAGAGGGAGTACATGACAACTTGATGGCCTTTGATTTAGTGTACATGGACTTTGTCATGGATGTTTTATCTCCCTTTTCTTTTTCTTTTTTTTTTTAAATTTTCTGAATTGATCAGTGATTTTGTTTTCTTGGGCCATAAAGATTTTAAATTTTCCTCATCATTTGTGTGAATTTTCGAACAGGATATGTAGCGCCTCGGTCCCGAAAGACCGTGGAAATGGACGCCACGGGGGTTGGAATTAAGAAGCGGGAAAGAAAGGGGAATAATTTGATTAACCAAATCTCAAAAGAAGACTCACAATAACCAAACATGTTTTTTTTAATAAATATATTTATTCAAAACACCAAGATCAGGGTTATTAACGTTTAACAAAAGAGTAGCATAAGTGCGGAAGCTTAATTCCCAATAGAATATTAACAAAAGGAGATAATGGGAAATAAGTAAATAATAACAGCCCATATCTCAGCCTCGTCACCTCCACGCTCCAGCCCACTGACTTGAAAATATTTGAAAAGATTTGGGCTGAGTACTAATGCACTTAGTGGGCAATTTTTCACAATTCAAGTTATGCAAATTATTTTGTTAAAGTAATCTATCTGTGTTCATGCAGGTAGTGAAGCTTAGGAGGTTTAAAAGTTGAAAGCAACCTAAGTTTACCAAAACATTTTATCGTGAAGCGCTTAAGAGTATAACCCGTCGCTGCCCACAACCCGAACTACATCACCAGCGCGTAAAGTTGAGTATGACCATAGAATACCCAATGAGTATAACCAATAAGTGTAACCAATGAGTGTAACCAAAGAGTGTAACCAATAAGTGTTTCATTTTAGTCTCACCGATAAGGAGTAGGGCAGGACAAATAATGCATGCGTACCGTAGCTACTCATATTGACACAGTGCTGGTATATGAGACTCCGACAACATACAGTAGCACGTAAAATATTTAACACAGATAGTCACATATGCAATTTTAATAAAGTAGAGCTTAATAACTCGAAAGATACAATTTGCAAAGATAGTATAGCCCACCTTACACCTACAGAAGTCTTAACAAGGATTCAACACTCGAACACGGTACTGGAGACGGAGCAATGGTCCAGAGTTCCTTCCCGGATTCCCCTAGGGCTAAGGTGCTCTAACCATCTCAAGATTCAACCCTTCACCTTCCTCGTAAGTCAAGCAAGTCCTACAAGGATCAATCTTGCTTTAGGATCAATAACTACTTCCGGAAATAATCTAATATTCGCTTTAATTTAGTTGGAACCTTATTAATTTTACTTCAACTAGGAGTGCGCATTACTCGGGTTTTAAATCCAACATGAATCGATAATAGATTCTTACGATACTCTTCAATTAACTTGAAACAAATTTGATGTAAAATGGAACGATTTAAAACAGGACAGAAACTTCAAAAAATCATGGGAAATTCAATTCAAATCGGATTGAGACACGGTCAGCGGCCACGCATCCATCACAATGAGACCTACAATCGGTCAAAAGGAGTCGGAGACAAATTCCGTTCATCCTGGCCTGAAATCGGCTGGAAAAGATACTGTTTATTGTTCCCGGAACAGATTTTTCATCAAAAAGTTTGAGGCTCAAATGAGTTCGATACGTAACGAATTTTCGCTCAAAAATACAATTTTTGATACTAGAGGAAACAAAGATTTCAATATAGCAAACGGATTTAGATTTTATAATGTATAACGACTGTAAATGAGCATGAAATTCAGCATTATTAACATAAGACATAATCTGCCGGAAATAAGTTGGTTTTCGGGAAACTTACGACTCGATTTTAGAAGAACAAATGACATCAGATCATGGATTGGAAAATATGTCTGCAAAGCTTGATATGAAAAGATTGTGCAGTCCAAAAATAAAGTCAAGAGGATGGAGGAATAGACGGAAAATAGCCTCCGAAGTTGCACTAGCAATACAACGATTTCTGCGGCAGATTTGACATGTTGATTTGCGACGTATCTTTGATAGACCAAATGATATCACATCGACGATCCGAGACCTATTCTGGAAACCTTGATGAGTTAAGTTTATAATTATTTAGATTTCATAGAAATATAATGGCTCGATCTATGGGATAAAGATGTCGAAAATGGGTTTGGCGAGTTACGAAAATTATACCACCAAGAAAATAGTCGAGGTTCGCTTAGGAGCTTTAGAGATCCGAATTGAGAAATTCTTGAGCCTAAAATCAACTACATAATTAGAGGAAAAACATACTAAATTTTCAGAATTTATGGATGACATTTAAAGGACGAAAATTGTAAAATACGACTGCTATACTAATGATAAAACTGACAACTAGAAACCCCAATTTTGTATGTCTTCGGTTCTGACTTTCTGGAAACCAAATCGAGCGATTCCAATGGCTAACATCAACTACGTGAAGAGAGGAACAATATATCAAAATTTCAGCTATGTTGGTGGAGATTTGAGGGTCGAAATGTACAAAATACAATCGTTGCTGCAGCTTGGTGGAAAACAGCGACCACTGCAATGTTTGCCTTCGTTCTCGACCATATGAGAACCCAATTGGATGATTTCTTCGGCTAACATCATCTACATCAAAGTGGGATTCTCTCTGTAAAATTTCAGAATTGTTGGTTAAGGTTTGAGGGTCGAAAATAGACGAGAAAGAAAGGTTGCTGCTGTGAGGGAAAGAGAGAAAGTAGTGAAGAAGAGAATGTGGGAGAAAGTTGGGCTCTTCCTCACCCCCTCTACTTGATTCAACCAATAATTATGTTAGACATGTGTAGGACATGCATCCAACTAGTTGGAATAGATGGTGACACATGGGGCACTCTTGTCATGCATGGTGACATTTGGAGCAATGCAAGGTGACATTTGGAACAAGGTAAGGTTGACACTTGGAGCATGATAGGGTTGAGTGGTGGCAATCAATTTGTGACGTATTTTAATATATGGTATTGGGTTGAAATAGAGAATGAATAAAATTGGGTTAGAAGGTTAAACGAACTCCATTTTTAATGAAATTAACGACCTCACGATTATGAAAGGATTGTAACTCCTAGTCAAAGACGAAATCAAAATTTTCGGAGTTAGACATAAAGTGGTAGGATTTTATTTTAGGAATAAAAATACAGTCTTTCAATAATTAGGATACCCATGATTTAATAAGCGTCCAAATGACAAATGAAAAAGGCTCATGGAAATGTCTCGTCACAAGGAACAAAATATGTGATCGAGAATTAGAGTACAATATGATTTTAAGAATAGAATTGAGCTAACTTTAGGAGTCATTTTCTCTATTTTTGAAATTTTCTAAAATCATTTCAAAGAATCATATAATCAATACATGATTCCTATACGGTTGAAGTAATTCATAGATTTATTTTGGGACGGGGTGTTACAGATATATGATAAGATTTTGTTTCTAAATTAATTTATTGTAGGGTCTATAGTTATAACTTCACATTTTATTCTTTGTTGAATTTACAATGCAATATTGTTTATATGTTATGCATAAGGGACTTGCAATGTTAGATTGCTTGTATTATGTAATGCAATGGCCAATGGAAGTTAAAAGACTCTATAAATATTTTAATACGTTACTGTTTTCTCATGGCTGCAATATTTAAGTTATTAGTTGATCATTTTATATACTGAAATAATAGTTAGAGTGTAACACAAATTTTTGTATTTAATTTGGTAAAACACAAAATAATGTACAAATAATATATTTTTCGGATCAAATTGTATTTGTTGGATCCAGTCTCTATTTTTCCTCTGATTCTTCTCTTCAAAACTTGATCTTCAAATGGTCTTTAAAATTTGCAGAGTAAATTTGTCTTTTTGGATTTTCGGATCAAATTGTGTTACAACAAAATTATACAATGCAATGAGAAATTTAACGAGAGGCCACATAATAGGTGTGATTTAATAAAAAAATTGTTCTCTCTAATACTTAATAAAGATTAATTTCCTTTCCAGAAATTTAATTTATGTTACACGAACTCTACCCTATAAAATTGTTAAATATATCGATCCCAATTCCTAATACAACTCTACCATTTAAGTATATAAATGAACCAATGAAGAACCATGATCATGCAACTCAGTTGATATTGCTTCCTTTTTAAGGGTGAGAATCCATGTACGAATCCAAATCCCACATCCTCAAATTTTTAAAAAAATATACGAAGATTGAATATAACACTTCTTTTAAATCCATTCAAGATTGCCACATCATCAACATACATAATACGTAGCCACGTCGTCATCAACATACATAATATGTCACACTGCAAACAACATCCGTACAATGTCTCCATGAAGCACATAACATAAAGTCGACTCACATCTAACAAAACAAAGCATACATAAAAGCAATATTACAAGAAGCCAAATATGGAAAATAAGTAATGTTTTTGGCCATGCAAATCCAACCCTTCTGTTCGCTGCCTTTTCTACGGCCACCTCACCTGTCTCCTACATGAGATAAACAGTAACTTGAGAGGGATGTTGAAATGAAAATGCTAATTAAATTTAGAGGCTACCAATATTTAAAATCTATTTATCTTGTACTTAACATTCACATGTGCAATAATTGTAAAAACAATAGTTAGAAACTTAGAATATTATAATATGGTAGAATGAGAGTTCATGTCATTGATCTGTACTCTTTTTTTTTTTTTTTGCAATAAAGCCTTTTTAAATAATCATAATCAATTTATTCACTTTCAAAATAATATAATGATATAGTAGAATGAGAGCTCAATATTATGCCATTTACTGTGCAAAACCTCATTGTGGGAAGTTCATAGTAATACATTACCGTATTTAGCTACATAAAATTGTTGGTGTTGATCATATATAAAATTGCAAAAACAATAGAAATTCCAATAAAAGAAATGAAAAAGGGTTTACCACATCAAAATGTTGAAGAATTATGAATTTGGTTCCTCCTCAATTTCACCCTTTCTTCCTTCTTCTTCAGTAATTTTTTTCCTGATTACATTAGTGCCAAATTGGATCTGTGAGTTGGTCTGTTTACGAGCAAACTTAATTTAGATTGCTTAATTAGTGATTGTAGACAGCAGTGATCTGATAAGCAACTCAAATCCAGATTTAACAATTAGTTGACGATTACTGTGTCTAAAAGTAGGGTGTTTGCTGATGAATACACAGTTATTCCTCAAGGTTGCTAACAATTAATTTAGAATGTTAGCTGTTCTTACCTTTGTTCCTCCTCCTCTTCTTCTTCTTCTTCTTCTTCTTCTTCTTCTTCTTCTTCTTCTTCTTCTTCTTCTTCTTCTTCTTCTTCTTCTTCTTCTTCTTCTTCTTCCTGATTATATTAGTACCAAACTGGATGAGTGAGTGGGTCTGTTTAAGAGCAAACTTAACTGTAGCCATCAAATAACAAAATCTATACAAGGAAGATTATAGATCTCCAATATCAATTCTTGATCTAATATTTGTGAGTATAACCCTCTGTTTCTAATCATTCCTCAACTCAAACCACGCCATCTCTCCGTAATCCAATCGAAATTATGAGACATGAGTCTCAAGATTTACTAAAACATGAATAACAATTATTCCTTATAAGTTGCTAACACACAATCTTTTTAGACCAATAAAGGGAGCAAGTAGACACAATTAATCAAGATGGAAAAGAAATAAGAATATTTAATCTAGAATGTTAATCAGTTGTTCTTACCTTTACTCTAGCTGAATGTTGCAGCAGCGCGCCATTCAAACCATTTGCTGAACCAAAATCATCACCGTTTATTTCCACAATTTCCAGTTTTGGTGTAATTAGGGGTCCCAAGGTGAATTTTTCCATATTATTGCACCCCGAAATTTCAACTTTTGTCAATGAAAGCAACTCAACGTCACATTTCAATTCGCAAAAGCTCACCAATTTGTCTAAATCCCACAGCCCAAGTTCCTTCAATTTAGGAAATAGAATAGTCGTCGTACTCTGACCACCACCACTGCTCACCACATTCTCCTCCTCTTTCTCGTCTTCAATCACTTTTACCATCTCATTACAACTATATATATCTAATTTTTTGAGATCGACAAGATTTCGAGCAATTGAAGACGAAAATAAACTCATATGACCATCATAACTCCTGATTGTTAGGTATTCCAGTCCAGCGAATGAAACCTGCAATTCAAATAATCTACTAAGTACCCTAGGAGTAACTTGATAATAAATTAAAACTAAATGAAAGAAAAGATTGGTGATTCATAATTTACATTGGATCCCGAGTTGAATATCTTCATATTAGAGCACTTGAGAATAAACAACATCCTGCAGCTCACATCACAATTCCATTCGCAAAAGCTCACTAATTTGGGTAAAGCATCCAACTGAAGCAGCAGCAATTTAGGAAATAGAAGAGTCCTTTGACCATCACCACTCACGACTTTCTCCTGCTCATCATCTTTAATCACTTCGACCAATTTATCACAGTTACGTATTCTTAACACTCTGAGACTGGCAAGATTTCTAGCAATTGAAGATGTAAATGAACTCATACTGCCGGCATACCCATTGATGTCTAACTCTTCCAGTCCATTAAAGAAGGATACTGCAGAAATTTTATGACCACAAAATGGATTCCGATTGGTAGATAATTTCTTCAGGCTACCGAATGACATCTGCAATTTAATAATCTAATCACTACCTTGCAACTAACTTCATATTATATATATATATATATATATCCAAATTCAATGAAAACAAGACGTAATTGGTCATTCATAATATCAATATGTTATATGCCTGTATCAGACGCAAACAGAGAAAATGAACAAATGTGGTACTTACTTTTTGTGGTTGGCAAAAGAGATGTGAAGAATATTGATCATCATCAATGTCTGGGTTGCTCGTGTCTCCCGAGTTGTTCTCATTACTTGAAACCGTACTCGTCATTTTCGGGCATTTTTCAATCTGCATTTCCGTCAGTAGAGGGAATTCAATTCCTTCAATTCCTTGATACAAAGTTGCAAGATTTGGCAGGTCCCTTAACTCAACCTCCTTCAGTTTTGGGAACGATTTTGTGATATGACGATTTCGTATTTCACTATTGCTTTTGTTTTCATCATCTTCGTTCCACAAAAACACTTCTTTCATCATCTCACATTCCGAAACACGAAGAATTTGGAGCTGTGGAAGGCAACCCATTCCAGCAATTGACAACTGGCCTAGATTGGGTAGGTGGGGACATTCACTGATAACTATGGAAGAAAGATTGCTAAAAACTGGAACATAATTGTTTTGACGTAGACTACTGCTCTTCCACAATTGCTTTAGTGCCCGCAAGCCTTCAAGATCCAATTCCCTGAGATTGTGGAAAGAATTGGACGAAATTGGACCATCCAATATCTCTTCTAATTCTGGAAGAGAGTAAAGGGTCAGATGCTCTATGAAAGGGAACACAGTAGCACCATCCATTGTTGTTCTACCAATATTCTTCATAGTCTCACACTCACCCACCATCAACCACCTAATGTTTTGAGTTTTTGCCAAGTCCACATTATTTGCACCATTTCCTATTAAACGTAGACATTCAGTATCACTTAAAATCAGCCTCTCAATCCAATCTCTTAAACAAGTTTCTCCCAGCCCGCCTACACTCATTTTTTTGTCATGCCTAGTTCCGTCCCACTTTTTATTCATTTTTTTGATGGACCAACTAAAGAAGAAATAAGGTTTTACTGCATTAATTGAGATCTGAAATCTCTCCAACTTTGATGAAAGCTGCATTTTTTCCACAACAAAAGAAGGATTCACTATCTCAATCTCCAAGGAGGTCAAATTGGTCAACGCCTCCAGCTCTCTCAGCCCTGCATTCACATTCTCTCCTTCTTGAATGCCCCATCTTTGGAAGCTCCCCAACATCTTCAACTCTTCCAACCGAACTAGACTTGATATGATTCCCGGACCCATTCTTTTGAGCTGATGACACCGTGTAAGTTCCAACAATTTCAGGCGGTTTAATCCCTTTATCTCAGGTGGTAACTCCTCAATCGAACCACAATCATGACAAATGAAAATCTCAAGACTTACCAACTCCCCAACAAAAGATATTGTATCCAGTCCCCAACATGAATCTAAGATCAAAGTCTTGAGATTTTTTAATGACTCCGTTGTGCGTGGCAGTGATTTCAATGATGGGTAATTCTCAATGCACAAGACCTGGAGATCTCTAATTCCTTCAAGAAATGTATTGTCCAATTTAAATTGTTTATCCACTGAATTACGAATCAAGACAAGAAGGCGTAAGTTTCTCAACCCGGCAGGAAGCTCATCTCTTTCTCTGACGAACTGAGAGGAAGAAGAAATCCAAGTGGAATCATTGTCACCAATATATCCTTCTTTTTGAGCAATGAATATGGATACATCACGAACAACATCATGCATTCGCACATAATCTTCATTACGACCTTCTAATAACAAAGACCGATTTTTAAGCATCTGAATCAATGCCCGCATCCTATTCCTTGCTTCTTCCAACTTTCTGATGCCTTGTTCAAATATGCCTAATCCCATACAGAAACAAGTCAAGTACTTCAGACAAATATTAGCATCTTCAGGAAACAAACAACAAAGCAAGAATACAGATTTAGCATGCTTTGAGCCCAAGGCATCGTAACTTAGTTTTAAGGGATTGTAAACTTCTGCAATAATTCCTTCAATATCTGGATTGCCTTGCTTCAATTGTCGTAGTGCATCTTTCCAAATACATGCATCATTCTCATCTTTTAGGGCCGCACCAACAGTTGTAAGGGCGATCGGCAATCCTCTGCACTCTTCTACGACTTGTTCTGCTAAAGAAATCAACTTAGTATCATCGACACATGTGCCAACTCTCTCTCTAAAGAGAAAGCATGCTTCTTCTTCAGAAAGTACTTTCATTCCAAAAACCTTTTCAACATTCATTGCACGCAATACATCACGATTTCGAGATGTTAATAGGATTGTGCAGCCTTTGCAATCACAAGGTATTCCTAATTGCTCTAGCTCGAGTCTTTCCCAAACATCATCCAAAACTAGAAAAATTCTCTTTGTGCCACTTAGTCTAGCACGCAATTTTTGAACCCTACTAGCCTCCGAAGTTTCCCCTTTCAGATCCAAACCCAGTGATCCACTGATCTCATTCTGTATTTTCAACTTGTCTACTCGTTGGCTGACCACTGCCATCACAACTTCTTGGAATACATACTCCTCCGATGCTCTGTTCATGATCATTTTGGCCATGGTAGTCTTTCCTAGACCTCCCATCCCACATATCCCTATCATATTCACATCTCCACCTCTCAAACTAGTCATGATGTCTTCTTCAATTTGTTTTCTCGACTCGAATTCATATGTATTCACTCCTAATGGAGTTGTCGTCTTTGCTGGTGGAGGTCCTCTGTGGGATATAACATCAAAGTTACACTGGCCTCGGAGCTCTTTTATACAATCAGTGGTTTTCTTAGCTCTCCTGCTAAGAGAAAAACGAGCTCTAAACTTCAAATATCCGCTTTCAAGATTTGTAGCGTCATTCAAAATTCCATTTGATTTGTCTTTGATGTCGTTAGACTTTATTAACCAAGCCTCAACCTCACGGGCAATGACTTGTACATCATCTCTTGCTCTCTCAACTTGCTCCTGCAGGTCTCCTGCTGCATTTTGTAGTTCCTCGACTTCCAGTTTAAGATTAGCGATGTTGGTCGTGAAGCAACAAAGGTAATTGAATTGACGCATGATTGGTGCACCAACCCATCTCACAACTTCTATAGCTGGTCCAAGAAAACCCGCCACAAGTTCTGCCATTCTCTACAACTCCCTTTCACTGTTTTTGTTCCAAATGAGAAACAATTAAACATTATAGAAGAAGATTAATTATCCTTGTAGAAATAATTTAATTTACAATTTATTTTCTTACATTATTTACATTAATGTAATAGTTAGTAGTTCAAAAATTGAGATTAGATCAAAGCTTAGTATCCTATGTATCTATAAAGATCAGAACACAACACTACACAAAAAAGAATTTTGGCAATATACTAGTCTTCCTCAATATTTGTGTTTATAGTTTTTTCCTTCATTCATGATGTTCTCCACATTCTAACAATCCTACACATACGCTCAACATTTTGAGAACTGAATATTAAAACAAACAATAGAAGGCACGTTTTCCTCCAGCTATATGAGCCCAGTTAGTTTTCCACCTTCAACAGTAGCTCTCCACCCAAATCACAAATTTCTGCAAAAATACTACACAAAAGTAGAAAAACACTGAGAAAAAAGGTGGTGCGGGCGACGGAAGGGAGCTGGAGGTTGGAAAATGAAATGATGAGAGAGAGAGAGAGGGGGATAGGTGGGAGCAAGTAAGGTGAATTATGAAGATTGCAGAAGCTAATAGAAATGGAGTGCAGAGGTGGAAGTACTATGAAATTTCCCTTTTTTGTTAATTTATTTCTTGATTGTTCGTGGTAATTTCTCTTTTAATTAATTTCTCAACCATTAAAAATGATAATTGAGTCTAATTATTCTACCAGTAGCATAAAAAATGCAGTTTATTTAAACAAAAATAAAATAAAATTAGACCACTACACATATATCAAGGCAAAATCATAAAGGGCAAAATTGTAATTAAAAAAAAACTAAAAGAGAGACGTAAATATCATATAATCAATTCGAGCAGACAAACAAGAAAAAGTGAGTTTCTGCCAAGAATTGAATGCAACAAATTAAAACAAAAAATAACTATCTTGTCTCAAACAAAAAGTTCTTTGGAAAAATATCTATATAGACAAATATAACACAACTGTTACCCTTAGATACTAGCCCTTTTTTAGCACTAACTATAGATCTAGACCAAGACTCACTAAAATATCACAAACATCCTCTAATTATTGGAGATCAATTATCTATAACAATTAATTATTGAGTACATGTCGATGTGGTACATATGCAGATGATCAATGTGTTAAAATAGGGGAATTAGCTGTAATGTTAAAATAATCAAACATTACAACTGAGATTTGACACAAATAATGAATTAAATAATAAATGAATATTGTTGATATATATTTAAGCAAACTAAACTACACACACCTTTATTAAAAATTTAAAATGGTAGCTTAGAAGGCGGGAGAGATGGCTGATCTGATCTCAAATGGAATTATGATGAACTATATTCGCATTGCATGTTCTACGTTTTGTCTTTTAATGTCATTGTCGTCCGGTGCTCGGAAACCGGCCAAAACGGCAGAAAACATAAAAATAAAGGGGCGCCGATTGGCCCTCATTTTTCTCAAATTTTGCCCATTTCGGATTGTCAAATTGAAAATTTTGAACTCAAAAGATGTTTCAAATATTATTTCCTATAGGACTGTCAAGTATCATAATTTTCGGATAAGTTTTGTGTAAAGTCAATTATTTTAATCAGACAATTATTTTTATAACCAAAGCATGTGATTTCAAACAAATTTGAAAATTGTATATATTGATAAAGATATAGGTGAGATATGTCTTATTATTTTCATAATTTTCTGATGAGTATAAAGTCTCGTAGTATATATATCTGATAAAATTAGGTAAAATGACAAGTTACGGAAAGTAACATCTGTCAAATCTATTGGTTCCACTAAACCAAAAATAATATTTTGGAATTTATAAGAGATCCTTAGAGTAGCACAATCTATTTTTGAATGAAATAAAATTTAAATAGATGTTCCAAATACAGTAGATAATTCCCAAATTTATATATTTTAGTTACCCCATGTCTATGATCATCTTTTTATTTATTTTGTAAATTTGGGATGAGTTCTAGAATTTGTCGAATATTTAATTTAAAAGTTATTTTTATATCAAAAGCTCGGGTTTTGAGAAAATTCCCAGACTCGTGTATTTTAGTCCTCATAGGTGTAGGATCATTTTCTGTTTATTTTGAAATTTTTTGATGAGAAATGTTTCGTTGAATTACCCGGGTATATGTCGAGAAAGAGGGAAGATGATGGAGTATCGTCTTTTACCAATCTTTATCGAAATTCCCTTTATGCATCGAATTGGGTAGAAGTCTCTAAAGTCGTGAGGCCGAAATCAAGAGGATGGGTAAAACCCTTTAATTATGTTTTTAGCTCTAGAATTTCGATAAGATTAATGAGTCATTAATTGACTTTGTGTAGAACGAGTTGAGCTCGATGAATCAAATGAACGAACTCCTAAGTTGCTGCTTTATCCCCAAGATTATAAATGAGGTGGGTAATACTATACTTATCCAGGGGTTGAGTTAGTGAGCGTTATAAGTATGCCAGGCCAAAATGAAATATCCAAATAAATGATTTTATGCTCTGCCTGATTAGTTTATGTGAAATCTATGGAATATTGAACCATCTATGGAATGTTGATCTATGGGATAAATGATTGGGCTCTAAGCATGATATAATGGATGCTAGCATATTTGTGACATGATATATTATATGTTATGAGATTTAGATGATCATGATCATTGATTATTATTATCGGAATAAATATTATGTTATAAAAGCATTGTTTAGATGTTTGATACCTTATAAGATAGATAGTATCTATTATAAGTTACAATGCTATGTTATTAATTGATGGAGGAATGAGACCTACACTACCAAAAAAACGGTCTTTAGCGACAATATTATTTGCGACGACAAATGTCGTCACTAATAATAGACTTAGGTAACAACATGTCTTCTCTAATAATTACATGTCATTTTTAATGACATTTTTTATGACGACAATGTTCTCACTTAAAATAATTTTTAACTTATTTGGGATGAACTTTTAGGGACGCTCTATTTGAGACGACATGTTGTCGTCGCAAAAAATATTTTTAAGCGACAACAATGTCATCACAAAAAATTTATTAGAGATGACATGTGATGATTAGAAACGACGTGTCGTTACTAAAAATCTAGTATTAGTGACGACATTTGTCGTCGCTAATAATCTTGTCTCTAAAGACCATTTGTAGTGCTAGATGATGCATTCTGGGATGTGATTTATATTAGCAGATTATAAGCTAAGATTATTGTTCAACCGTCTAACATTGTTATCTCAGTTAATATGTTATTAATTAGGAACTTGGTCTCTTGACTCTTCCTTATGTTTTGGCTTGTGATTAGGACCCTAGTATGTCACTAAGATATGATCTTTATAAATAAGTCCTTACCCAAGATGGTAGACTTAGGACGACCAGCTTATGATTAAAGTTTCAACTATCACTACAAAAAAACCGCGTTTTAGCGATCGATTTTAATGACGGACTCGCGTCCGTCGCTAATGGTGACGGCTTAACGACGGATAGTCCGTCGTTACATTTTTCAACTATTAAAGTTGGCGGAAGTATTTTTCACAGAAACATAACGACTGATTAGAGACAGATAATCCGTCGTTAAATTAATTATATTTTTTTATTTATTAATTATATAAAAATATAAACTAACGAAGGACGTATCTGCCGTTAATATTTTTGATTTAATAATTAATTAAAAATATAAAACTAATGACAAACTTATCCATCGTTAGTATTTTCTAATTTATTAACTATTTAAAAATATAAAACTAATGACGGACTTATCCGTCGTTAGTATTTTTCGATTTATTAATTATATTAAAAATATAAAACTAACGATGGACATATCCATCATTAGTATTTTCTGATTTTTTAATTATTTAAAATATAAAACTAACAACAGACGTATCCGTCATTAGTATTTTCTGATTTTTTTTTATTTTTTTAAATTTGAATTTTTTATTTTTTTTAATATTTAAATTCCCAATTATTACTTAATTTGCGAATTTGAAATTCAGTTTTTTTAAAATTTTTAATATTTTTTATTTTATTTTTTAATATTTATATTATTTTTTAATATTTTTTATTTTTAATTTTTCAATTACTAATTCATTAGAAATCTTTTTAATATAAATAATTTGTATTTATTTTATATTTTCAAATTTATTTTATTTTTTAATTTTTGATTTTTTATACTATTTTTTAATAATTTTTTTTATTTTTCCATTTCAAATTAATTACGAATCTGAATTTTTTAAATATTTTTATTATATAATTTTTAAATTTTTTTTTTATTTTTTTATTATTTTTATATTAGTTTTTTAATAATTTATATCTCTTGTTATTTTTAAATTTCTAATTAATGACTTTTTTATAATTTTTTATTTTAATAATTTTTAGGACTTTATATTATAATTATTTAATTTCGTAATAAATATTCAATGATAATATATTTCATGTGTATATGTATATAGATATATATATATATATATATATACTACTTCTATATTTTAATAAAAATACCTAGTAGCCTACATGGTTAGAGCTTCAAGGTGTAAGGACTTTCATTACCAAATTTCGCTGAATTAGTTCAACCTTCACACTATCAGCTTAGGCTCAGCTCGGCGGCTGGGCTTTAGCCGTGGCTCATGCCCTTGGCTTGGCTCGCACATTTTTTTTAACGACGGAAAAATTCCGTCGTTAAATTTATTATTATTTTATTTCTCTCGATAGAATTTGGTAATAAGTTAGAGACGGAATTTTCTCGTCGCTAACTTTTTTCCGTTGTTAATTTTGAAGTTAAAATGACTAACGACAAGATTATTAACGACGGATTGAATCCGTCGTTAAAATAATTTAACGACATATTTTTAATGTTTAGCGGTGGAAAAATCCGTTGCTAAAATGACGATTTTTTGTAGTGTATTATAGCTATAAGGTTGGTGATTTCTAACCAACACATGTCTTTATGTTTCAAAATGTCTTATGTTTATGAGATAAAATATTTTTATGTTAAAGCATGTTGCAAATTATTCTTTTTATGGTTCATTGGAAGATATTAAATTCTATGATTCCAATTATGGCACTACGGTACAGTATGACATTTCAGTACAAATACCACACTTCGGTGAAATTCATATTTATATAATAGAGAACCATATTGAGTTAATTTTCCATATGTTAATGAGCAGACACCTTTATGGGCATTATAGTATATATATATATATTTAGTATGCAAAATATTTATTAAATGATCAAGTATATTTTTGAGATTGAAACTCCCACTGAGTGTTTTCCGGCACTCAGCCTATCTATTTTTTCAAAATACTTTTTGGTACATGATGACGGTTTGCGGCTGACGTGGACCAATGAGACTTCTTATTTCATTGACCATTATATGATTTCTAATTATTGATTATGTGTAGTTTGTGTGAGAAAATTTTACTTTTGGTCCCACATGCCTAAGCCCGATTTTGGTCCTAATACTATCATTTTTTTTTGGTCCCATAAAATATGAAGTATCATTTTTAGTCTCACCGTTACAGTTTTCATCAAAAGTACTATTGATTTTGGTCTCATTTTAGTATCGATTTTGGTCCCAAAAAAATCCATTAAATATTCAAAAATTTCCAGAAAATCTTTAATAATGATTGGAGGTAAAATTGAAACTCAGCTAGCCACCAACAATTTCTATAATCTTGTAAATAAACTCAACCCAATTTTCAATCAATAAATCATGTCTCGTGGGACCAAAAGCGATATTTTCACTGGTTTGTGTCAATAAGTATGATTTTTTATACTTCCACTTTATGATTATAAAGTATTTAATAATTTTATGGACATTTGTTAGTGTTGTGGTCTTTTGGCACATTTTAAATGGTGATTGTTGAATTTTGACTGATCATGATCGAATAGGTTTTGATTGGTTTTTGAATGGTAAGCGCTTATGAGCGTGGATGTTATGAATATTTTAACTATAATGATACCCAAATTTTT
This sequence comes from Perilla frutescens, assembly GCA_026008535.1. NCBI lineage: Eukaryota > Viridiplantae > Streptophyta > Magnoliopsida > Lamiales > Lamiaceae > Perilla > Perilla frutescens. The sequence continues at coordinate 47,025,226 of BRKX01000018.1, forward strand.
ATAATCCAAAAAAATTATTTATTTTAAATTGCAAAAATTTTATTGTCATTTCTTTTGGTGTGTGTTTGCGTTAGCACTAGGACCTTCGGGTTTGGATCGCTACAACCTTACCTATTGCTATCCCTAACTATGAGTTATAATGTTTAGGGGTAAAATTGAGATTTTGATAACATTTTAATTGTAATTAATTATAGGGGTGGGACGTTGTTGATGCAATCAATTTCTGCTTTGCAAGTAATAGAGAAAACACCCAATTAATTAAGATGTAAACAACACGCTATGCCTTCATTATAGATATAAATTATAATCGAAATATAACAGAATTAAATGCTTATATCAAAACAAAATAATGAATACTAATCACATAAATATCTTGACAAATATATAGAATACATCACATAACTCTTATCTGAAAACAAGAAAAAAAAGGTGAAAGTGTGGTCTCATGATCATTATTCATGTGTAAATCAAATAACTTTTATTAGCAGAAACAGAAAAATATAGATCTAGAACAAAAATTATTGAAGAAAGTACAAATACATATTTTGTAATTGGTGGTCAATTATTTATAAAAATCTATTATAAAAATCAATGTATCAAATTAGAAGCGGAATTGAAGTTATAACATTTAAAATAAACTAATTAACAGTTCGGAGAGTTAAGAGAAATGAAAACAATTAATGAATGTTGATAGTTTTTATGCAAATTAAACAACTTTACTGATAATACTACGTACCTTAATTTATTAAAACGGTTGCTTAGAAGAAGAGCTGCCTGCAGATGTAATCTCAAATGGAATTGTACGAGATGATTTGTTTTTGCAGGAAAATCAAGTTTAAGGATTACAAATGTTGGGCAATTCTTGATTTCAATCTTAAATATAAAGTGAAAATTTTGACGATTTTGAGAAAAAAGTAAGGAGCAGAGAAACGTAAGATATAATCTTTGTCTGGATCAGATGCTTGCTCTACCCACAAGTTTAGCATCTTATATAAATTAATCAGAAAATTCTTAATGTTTATATGTTTTTTTTTCTTGAACAAATAATTACTAATTAATTAGTCGTTTTTCCCAGGAATAATTGAACCAGATTGAGAATGAGATATTAAATATTCAAATGCTACTGTTACATATGCTAACTTTTCAATGTTTGGATGGATTTACCATATTAATTTAGACGAATCTTACTCTTGCCTTGATTGTAAGTTACTACTATGCATGTAACGAACATAACAGCAGATAATTAATTGAGGGGAAAAGGACATGTTCGTAGGTAGCTAGTAATTAACAATCAAGAATATATAATAAAGAAGATTGTAAGCTACGTAGAGTTGATAATTATCAGCTTTTAGAAATGTTGCTGCAGAAATATTGAGAAGTAGCACTATATGTCTAGTTTTTGATTAAAAATAATCAATGTAGAAAATGCTAGTTGCTCTTACCTTTCTCTCCAACTAAGTAATGTTGCTTCATCGTTTATGTTGACAATTTCCAAGCTGAAAACTTCATATCAGAGTAATCAACAATCCACAATTCCTAAAATGAAGGCAATTCAATGTCACATTTCCATTCGCAAAAGCTCTCCGATTCGGCTAACCAAGTCAACTTCAGTTTTTGCAATTTAGAAAATAGAATAGTCGTCGTGCTTTGAGCACCACCACTACTACTCACCACATTTTCCTCCTTTTGCTCGTCTTCAATCACTTTTACGATCCTCGTACAATATTTCTAATTGTTTGAGTTTGACAACATTTCTAGCAATTGAAGACGGAAATAAACTCATACTGCCTTCATATCTCGAGATTCTTAGCTCTTTCACCCGTTCGAACCCGGTCAAGCTGTTCAGTTTCCCAATGAGCAACCTCCAACTGCAGAGGAACCAGCTCTTCGGCCCGGTGGAGCCGGTTAATCAGGTGACGAGAGGACACATAATATATAGGTGTGATTTAATAAAAAAGTTTATTTTCTCTAATACTTAATAAGAGATTTCCTTTTTAGAAATTTTAATTTATGTTACTCGAACTCTACTCTATAAAATTGTCAAATATATCGCAGTTCTTTTCCTAATACAACTCTACCATTTAAGTATATAAATAAACCAATGAAGAACCATGACCATATATGTAACTCACTTGGTATTTCTCCCGGTGAGAACCTGTGTACGAATCCAAATCCCTCATTCCCCGACTAAAAAAAACGACATACGAATATTGAATATAACACACTCTAATTAATGTTCTCTTAAATCTATTCAAGATTGCCATGTCATCAACATACACAATATGTAGCCACGTCATCATCATACATAATACGTCACATTGAACACAACATCCGCACAATGTCTCCATGAATCACATAACATAAAGTCGACTCACATTGAACAAAACAAAGCACACATGAGAGCAACACAACAAACCAAATATGGAAAATTAGTAATGTCTTCAGCCACGCAATCCACCTCACCTGTCTCCAACAAGAGATAAACAGTAACTATAGAGAGGGATATTTAAATTAAAATGCTAATTAAATTTAGAGGTTACCAATATTTAAAATCCATTTATCTTGTACTTAACATCAGATGTGCAATAATTGTAAAAACAATAGTTAGAAACTTAGAATATTATATAATATGGTAGAATGAGAGTTCAATATTATGTCATTAATCTTTATTGTATTTTGTTTTTGCATTAAAGCCGTTTTAAGTAATCATAATCAATTTATTCACTTTCAAAATAATATAATAATATAGTAGAATGAGAGCTCAATATTATGCCATTTACATTACAAAACTCACTGTGGGGAATTCATGGTTATTAATTACTATATTTATCTACATAAAATTGTTGGTGTTAATCATACATAAAATTGCAAAAACTGTAGAAATTCCAATGATAGAAATGAAAGGGCCTTACCACATGAAATGTTGAAGAATTATGAATCTGGTTCTTCTTCTTCTTCTTCTTCTTCTTCTTCTTCTTCTTCTTCTTCTTCTTCTTCTTCTTCTTCTTCTGTTGTTGATTTCCTGATTATGTTAGTGCCAAATTGGATCAGTGAGTTTACGAGAAAATTAAACTTGATTTAAATTTTTTAATTAGTAATTGTAGACAGCAGTAGTGATCTGATAAACACATACAATTTGTTTGGACCAACCTACATGAGAAGATGGAAAACAATTAATTTTGAGTGTTAGCTGTTCTTACCTTCGTTCCTCCTCCATTTTTTCCTTTTGTTGTTGTTGTTGTTTTTCCTGATTAAAATAGTGTAGGGGTCAGTTTAGGAGGAAAATATAATTGTGCCATCAAATAACAAAAGGTAATTAAGGAACATTATTATATTGATGTTCCAATCCATTATTGATCTTATATTCTTGAAAGCAACCTTCTGTTTCTAATCATTCCTCAACCCCAACCGGGCCATCTCTCCTTAATTGAGTCAAAATTATGAGAAATGATAGTCCCAAGATTTACTAAAACATGAATACACACTTATTCCTTATAAAATTGTTGCTACCACATACAATCTTTTTGGACCAACAAAGGGAGCAAATAGACACAATTAATCAAGATGGAAAAGAATTAAGAATATTTAATCTAGAATGTTAATTAGTATTTCTTACCTTTACTCTTGCTAAATGTTGCAGCAGCGCGACATTCAAACCATTTGCTGCACCAAAATCATCATCGTTTATGATGACAGTTTCCAATTTTGGTGTAATTAGAGGTCCCGAGGAGAATTTTTCCATATTATGGCACCCCCTAATTACAACTTCTGTCAATGAAGGCAACTCAACGTCACATTTCCATTCGCAAAAGCTCGCCAATTTGCGGAAATACGACAGCTGAAGCTCCTTCAATTTAGGAAATAAAATAAACAAGATTTCGAGCGATTGAAGACGAAAATAAACTCATACTGCCATGATAACTCCTGATTGTTAGCTCTTCCAGTCCAGAGAATGAAACCTGCAATTCAAATAATCTACTAAGTACCTTAGGAGTAACTTGATAATAAATTAACACGAAATGAAAGAAAAGGTTGGTGATTTGTAATTTACATTGGATCCCAAGTTGAATATCTTCATATTAGAGCACGAGGAAATAAACAATCTCCTGCAACTCACATCACATTTCCATTTGCAAAAGCTCACTAATTTGGGTAAATCCGACAAATCAAGTTCCTTCAATTTAGGAAATAGAATAGTCATCGTGCTTTGAGCATCACCACCACTCACCACATTCTCCTCTTCTTTCTTGTCTTCAATCAGTTTTTCCATCTCATCACAATACAATACATATAATTTTTTGAGATAGACAAGATTTTGAGCGATTGAAGACGAAAATAAACTCATACTCCCTTGATACCAATAGATTATTAACTCTTCCAGTCCAGAGAATGAAACCTGCAATGCAAATAATCTACTAATTAAGTACCTTAAGAGTGACTTGATAATAAATTAAAACTAAATGAAAGAAAAGGTTGGTGATTCATAATTTACATTGGATCTCAAGTTGAATATCTTCATATTAGAGCACCCGGAAATAAACAATCTCCTGCAGCTCACTTCACATTTCCATTCGCAAAAGCTCACCAATTTGGGTAAATACTCCAACCTAAGCTGCTGCAAATTAGGAAATAGAAGAGTCCTTTGACCACCAATCACTCCTTTCTCCTCCTCATCATCTTTAATCACTTCGACCAATTCATCACAGTTACATATTCTCAATTCTTTGAGACTAACAAGATCTCTAGCAATTGAAGATGAAAATAAACTCATACTGCCATGATTCCCATCAATCTCTAACATTTCCAGGCTACTGAATGACATCTGTATTGAGATGTCTCCACCTACCCCTCTAGAAACATGGAGAAGCTACAAGCACTAGCTAGAGTATCTAGAACCTAGGAGACTTAGTCTATAGAATAAAATATTGCTAGTAGGTAGCAGAGGATTCTAGAGCTAGCTTGAAAGCTCTTAAATCCACCGCCATTCACTACTATAAATAGGCCTAGATACTAGCCATTTTGTAGCAAGTAAGTGAGCTACAATTGAGTGTAAGAAAAGCAATATATTAGCTACTCTAGAGAGATAGTCGAGAGTTGCTAGTGAGAGTTGTAAATTGAGTGTGATACTTTGCAATAATAAATTCTTCTTTATTATATTTGAGAGCTTCCTATATTCAACAACGTGGTATCAGAGCCACGTTAATCGATAGCGTGGTTAAGCAAGGCTGTGGGTTCGTCGTCAACACAAGAGGAGATTATTAAGGTCGTGCACAATCTCAGATTGTGAAGTGAGGATGCTTACTTTGTTACGCGGAGGTAATCAAAGTCACGATGGCCGAACTACACGTGGTAGGCGGAATGAAGCAACTCAATAATCATAACTACACCACTTGGGAGACTTGCATGGAGTCCTATCTCCAAGGGCAAGATCTGTGGGAGGTAGTTGGTGGAAAAGAGACGACGCCGCCGGAGGAAGCCGAAGCCTTGAGAAAATGGAAGATCAAGGCGGGGAAAGCAATGTACGCGCTCAAGACTACAGTAAGCGAAAATTTGTTGGAGCATATTCGGGCAGCTACCACTCCAAAGGAGGCGTGGGACAATTTGGCGACACTGTTCAGCAAGAAGAATGAGTTCAAGCTGCAACTCTTGGAGAATGAGCTCCTATCACTCAGGCAAGGAGATATGCCAGTTCGCGACTATTTTAACAAGGTACGCACTCTTTGCCGTGAAATTTCGGAATTGGATTCCTCTAGTAAAATATCAGAAGCTAAGATGCGTAGAATAATTATACATGGGCTAAAACCCGAATTTAGGGCAATAATGACCTCCATACAAGGATGGTCAGAGCAACCTTCTTTGGTCAATCTTGAAAATCTTTTGGCTGACCAAGAAGCTCTGACCGGACAAATGGAGGAGGTTTCATTAAAAAGAGATAATGAAGCCTTATTTAGCCATAATAAAAAGAAAGGATTCTCGCATCTTAAAAATGAATATAAAGGAAAAGAAGAAAATAGTTCTAAGGCTAGAGGAATCCAACCAAATCGTCAAAAGAAGGGTCCACCGTCCAAGGGCAACAAGAAGGGGAGTTGCTACGTATGTGGCAAACCAAATCACTATGCCCGAGATTGTTGGCATAGGATGAATGCTGCCGAAGGGAATATAGCCACATCCAACAAGAAAGAAAATTGTAGCAGTGAAGAAGAGTGGGTCGTTGAGGCATCCACTGCGATAGTTGAGAAAGCTGAGCCGAGGCCAATAGAAGAATTGGCGCTAGCAGTCGTCCCCGTTGCGAAGATAAACTACGAGAAAGATTGGATAGTCGATTCAGGCTGCTCCAATCATATGACGGGAGACAAGGAGAAGCTCCAAGACACAAAGGAGTATCGAGGAGGCCAAATAGTGGTGACCGCCGACAACTCAAGATTACCGATAGCACACATCGGCAAGACACTCATCACACCGCGGTTCAGTCCCAGTCAAGTGCAGCTGCAGGACGTCTATCATGTTCCGGGAATGAAGAAGAATCTCCTGTCTGTGGCGCAAATGACAGATACAGGTAAATACGTACTTTTCGGACCTAAGGATGTTAAGGTGTATCAAAATCTTAAAGTTATAGGTACACCTATCATGGAGGGTCAAAAACTAGAGTCTATTTATGTTATGTCGGCTGAGTCGGCATATGTAGATAAGACTCGAAAGAACGAGACTGCAGACTTGTGGCACGCAAGGCTAGGACACGTGAGCTACCATAAGCTCAAAGTGATGATGAAGAAGTCGATGCTCAAGGGACTCCCTATGCTGGAAGTTCGAGAAGACACGGTGTGTGCTGGTTGTCAATACGGTAAAGCGCATCAACTACCGTTTGAAAAATCAAACTACAGAGCAAAGAAGCCGTTGGAGATGGTTCACTCCGATGTGTTCGGACCGGTCAATCAACCATCAATTAGAGGGATGCGCTATATGCTGACGTTCATCGACGATTTCTCAAGGTATGTGTGGGTTTTCTTTATGAAAGAAAAATCAGAAGTCTTTGAAATATTTAAAGATTTCAAAGAAAATGTGGAGAGAGAAATCGGAGATAAGATCCAGTGTCTTCGCACGGATAACGGGGGAGAATACACATCAAAAATATTCTCCAAGTATCTCAGCGAGCAAAAGATACACCACCAGTTGACGTGCCCAAATACACCACAACAAAATGGTGTAGCTGAAAGGAAGAATCGGCACCTTGCTGAAACGTGTCGAAGTATGATACATGCTAAGAATGTACCAGCAAGATTTTGGGCGGAGTGCATGAACACAGCAGCACATGTGATAAATAGGCTACCACAAGCAAAGTTGGGCTTTGTGTCACCGTTCGAGAAATTATGGAACACCAAACCGGTAGTCAACCACTTCAGAGTGTTTGGATGTGTGTGCTACGTGTTTGTGCCGAGCCACCTTCGAAGCAAGTTCGATAAGAAGGCGATCAGGTGTATCTTCGTGGGATATGACAACCAGAGGAAAGGATGGAGATGCTGCGATCCAACTACGAACAAATGCTACACGTCACGCCATGTGGTCTTCGATGAAGCATCCTCCTGGAACACACAACAAGAGTTGGAGTTTCAAGGATCAAAGGAGATTAAAGACAGGCTCGAAGAAGAGTTGGTGAAGCTTCCAGAAGCTCAAGAAGGTGACAAAGAGATCGAAGGCGCTGAAGAGCCGAATGTCGGAGGAGACTCTCCAGAAATAAGAAGGCCGAGCCAAATTGAAGAGATCCAGGTACCGCAAGAAGAAGATGAAGAATCTCCAAGTCCACCACAACTAAGGAGGACTACGAGACAGAGGAAGCCCAATCCCAGGTACGCCAATGTAGCCGTCGAGGAGGACGCAAATATGAAAGAGCCAGAGACATTTGAAGAAGCAACCCAACGCAGTGAGTGGAGACAAGCGATGGGGGAAGAGATCATGGCTCTAAGGAAAAATGAGACGTGGGATTTGGTGCCCAAACCAGCCGGAGTTAGACCCATCTTGTGCAAATGGGTATACAAGATCAAGAAGCGGCCTGACGGATCGATAGAGAGGTACAAGGCTCGACTTGTGGCCAGAGGATTCTCACAGCAATACGGGTTGGACTATGAAGAGACCTTCAGCCCAGTTGCGAAGATCACCACAATACGAGTGCTGATCGCATTAGCCGCTAGCAAGGGATGGAAGCTGTGGCAAATGGATGTCAAGAATGCGTTCCTACACGGAGAGCTCGACAAAGAGATATACATGGTGCAGCCCATGGGATTCGAAGATGAGAAAAATCCAGGCCACGTGTGCAAGCTGAAGAAGGCATTATACGGGTTGAAGCAGGCACCCCGAGCATGGTACGGTAAGATTGCTGAATTTCTAACTCAGTGTGGTTATTCAGTTACACTAGCAGATTCAAGTCTCTTCGTCAAGGAATGTGGAGGAAAACTAGCAATAGTGCTAGTGTATGTCGACGATATCATCATCACCGGAGATGACGAAGAAGAGATTCAGCAAAGCAGGAGAAACCTATCTGTGAGGTTTTAAATGAAGGAACTCGGAGAGCTCAAGCATTTCTTGGGGCTCGAATTAAAGAAGACAGATAAAGGGTTGTTCCTGTACCAGCTGAAGTATGCTAGTGACCTACTGAGGAAATTCGAGATGCTGGATTGCAAGCCGTCATCAACACCGATCGAAGCAAAACATCAAGTTGTGCGGCGATGAAGGCAAAGACTTGGAGAATGCCACTATGTACAGGCAGTTGGTCGGGAGCTTAATCTACCTAACTCTGACGAGGCCAGACATCACATACGCAGTAGGGATCGCGAGTCGGTTTATGGAGAAACCGAAGAAGCCACATCTCGAGCTAGTCCGACGTATACTCAGGTACGTAAAAGGTACTATTGACTATGGATTATTTTACAAGAAAAATATAGACTTCCAGATTATTGGATACTGTGACGCGGACTACGCCGGATGCCGAGACACGAGAAGGTCCACTACTGGCTATGTCTTCAACTTTGGATCAGGGGCAGTTTCTTGGTGCAGCAAGAGACAACCAACGGTATCACTGTCCACAACAGAAGCCGAGTACCGAGCAGCAGCAATGGCAGCTCAAGAGAGTGTGTGGTTGGTACAATTAATGAAGGATCTACGCCAACCAACTAACTATGCGGTTAAGTTGTATTGCGACAATCAGTCAGCTATCCGCATAGCAGAGAACCCAATCTGTCACGCAAGAACGAAGCATGTGGAGGTGCACTACCATTTTCTAAGGGAAAAGGTGCTCAAAGAAGAAATCAAGATGGAGCATGTGAACACAGAAAGACAAATAGCTGACGTGTTCACCAAAGGGCTCAACGTTTCCAAGTTTGAAGAATTTCGAGCACAACTCGGATTGGTTCGGAAGGAAAGCGTGGAGCATGAAGGAGTCGGTGTCGAGGGGGAGTATTGAGATGTCTCCACCTACCCCTCTAGAAACATGGAGAAGCTACAAGCACTAGCTAGAGTATCTAGAACCTAGGAGACTTAGTCTATAGAATAAAATATTGCTAGTAGGTAGCAGAGGATTCTAGAGCTAGCTTGAAAGCTCTTAAATCCACCGCCATTCACTACTATAAATAGGCCTAGATACTAGCCATTTTGTAGCAAGTAAGTGAGCTACAATTGAGTGTAAGAAAAGCAATATATTAGCTACTCTAGAGAGATAGTCGAGAGTTGCTAGTGAGAGTTGTAAATTGAGTGTGATACTTTGCAATAATAAATTCTTCTTTATTATATTTGAGAGCTTCCTATATTCAACAATCTGCAATTCAATAATCTAATCACTACCTTATAACTAACTTCATATTTTATATATATATATATATATATATATCCAAATTTAATGAAGCAAAACGTAATCGGTCATTCCTAATATCAATATGTTATATACCTGTATCAGATGCAAACAGAAAAAGATGAACAAATGTGGTACTTACGTTTTGTGGTTGGCAAAATAGATGTGAAGAATGATCATAATCTATGTCTGGATTGCTCGTGTCTCCCGAGTTATTCTCATTGCTTGAAACCATACTTGTGATTTTTGGGCATTTTTCAATCCACATTTCCGTCAGTAGAGGGAATTCAATGCCTTCAATTCCTTGACAGAAAATTGCCAGATTTGGCAACGAACGTAACTCAACCTTGTTCAGTTTTGGGAACGATTTTGTGATATGACGATTTCGTAATTCATTATTGTTTTTGTTTTCATCACATTCATCCCACAAAAACACTTCTTTCATCATCTCACATTTCAAAACACGCAGAATTTGGAGCTGTGGAAGGCAACCCACTCCAGAAATTGACAACTGGCCTAGATTGGGGAGGTGGGGACAATGACTGATAACTATGGAAGAAAGATTGCTAAAAACTGGAACATAATTGTTTTGACGTAAGCTACTGCTTTTCCACAATTGCTTTAGTGCCGGCAATCCTTGAAGATTCAATTCCTTGAGATTTTGGAAAGAATTGGACGAAATAGGACCATCCAATATCTCTTCTAATTCGGGAAGACAGTAAAGGCTCAGATGCTCTATGAAAGGGCACACAGTAGCACCATCCATTGTTGTTCTACCAATATTCTTCATAGTCTCACAGTCACCCACCATCAACCACCTAATGTTTTGAGTTTTTGCCAAGTCCACATTAGTTGCACTAATTCCTAATAAACGTAGACATTCAATACCACTTAGAAGCAGCCTCTCAAGCCAATCGCTTAAACGCATTCCTCCCAGCCCGCGTATACTCATATTTTTGTAAAATCTAGCTCCGTCACACTTTTCATTCATTTTTTGGATGGACCACTCAGGCAGTAAGATTTTTCGCAATTTATTCATTTTTACATCTCCCTCTGCATGAATTGAGATCTGAAATCTCTCCAACTTTGATGAAAGCTGCATCTTTTCCACAACAAATGCAGGATTCCGTATCTCAATCTCCAAGGAGGTCAAATTGGTCAAGGCCTCCAGCTCTCTCAACCCTGCATTCACATTCTCTCTTTCTTGAATACCCCATTTCTTGAAGCTCTTTAACATCTTCAACTCTTCCAACCCAACTAAACTTGATATGATTCCTGGACCAATTCTTTGTAGACGATGACACTGTGTAAGTTCTAACAATTTCAAGCGGTTTAATCCCTTTACCTCTGGTGGTAACTCCTTAATTGAATGACAATTATGACAAATGAGAATCTCAAGATTTACTAGCTCTCCCACAAAAGATATTGTCCCCAATCCCTCACATGAATCTAAGACCACAGTGTTGAGATTTTTTAATGACTCGGTTATGTGTGGCAATGATGTCAATGACGAGCAATTCTCAATGGACAACACATTCAGCTCTCTAATTCCTTCAAAAAATGTATCGTCCAATTTGAATTGTTCATCCACTGAATTATGAATCAAGAACAGAAGGTGCAAGTTTCTCAACCTGGTAGGAAGCTCAGTTCTTTCTCCAACTAGCTGAAAGGAAGAAAAACTTGAAGTGCAATCATTGTGCCTAATATATCCTTCTTTTTTAGCAATGAATATGGATACATCCCGAACAACATCATGCATTCGAACATAATCTTCATCATAACCGTGTAACATCAGAGATCGATCTTTAAGCATTTGAATTAATGCCCGCATCCTATTCCTTGCTTCCTCTAAATTTTTAACGTCTCCTTCAAATATGCCTAATCCCATACAGATACAAGTCAAGTACTTCAGATAAATATTAGCATCTTCAGGAAACAAACAACAAAGCAAGAATACGGATTTGGCATGCTTAGAGCCCAAGGCATCATAACTTAGTTTTAGTGGATTGTAAACTTTCGCAATAAATCTTGGGATATCTGGATTGCCTTGCTTCAATTGTCGTAGTGCATCTTTCCAAATACATACATCATTCTTCTCTTTTAGCGCCGCACAGACAGTTGTAAGGGCAATGGGCAATCCTCTGCACTCTTCTACGACTTGTTTTGCTAAAGAAATCAACTTAGTATCATCGACACATGTGCCAACTCTCTCTCTAAACAGAAACCAAGCTTCGTCTTCAGATAATACTTTCATTCCAAATACCTTTTCAACATTCATTGCACTCAAAACATCACGATTTCGAGATGTTAATAGGATTGTGCAGTCTTTGCAACCACAAGGTATTCCTAATTCCTCTAGCTCGAGTCTTTCCCAAACATCATCCAAAACTAGGAGAATTCTCTTTGCGCTTGCAGTTAGTCTCGAATGTAATTTTTGTACCCTACTAGCCATCGAAGTTTCCCCTTTCAGATCCAAACCCAATGATCCAGCAATCTCAACCTGAATTTTCAACTTGTCTACTGGTTGACTGACATCACAACTTCTGGGAATACATGCTCCTCCAATGCTCTATTCATGATCATTTTGGCCAAGGTAGTCTTTCCTAGACCACCCATCCCACATATCCCTATCATATTCACATCTCTACCTCTCAAACTAGTCATGATGTCTTCTTCAATTTGTTTTCTCGACTCGAATTCATATGTATTCACTCCTAATGGAGTTGTGGTCTTTGCTGGTGGAGGTGCTGGGTGAGATATAACATTAAAGTTACACTGGCCTCGAAGCTCTTTTATACCATCAGTGGTTTTCTTAGCTCTCTTGCTAAGAGAAAAACGAGGTCTAAGCTTCAAACAACCGCTTTCAAGATTTGTAGCTTCATTCAAAATTCCATTCGTTTTGTCTTTGATGTCGTTAGAGTTTATTAACCAAGCCTCAACCTCACGAGAAATGACTCGTACATTATCTCTTGATCTATCAACTTGCTCCTGCAGGTCTCTTGCTGCATTTTCTAGTTCTTCGACTTCCAGCTTAAGGCTAGCGATATTGGTCGTGAAGCAACAAAGGTAATTGAATTGGCTCATGATTGGTGCACCAACCCATCTCACAACTTCTATAGCCGGTCCAAGAAAACCCGCCACAAGTTCTGCCATTCTCTACAACTCCCTTTCACTGTTTTTGTTCCAAATGAGAAACAATTAAACATTATATATGGAAGACGATTAATTATCCTACGCATAGGCTCAGCATTTTGGGAACTGAAAATTAAAACAAATAATCAAAGGAACGTTTACTTGCAGCTACATCAGCCTGAAGTTCAGTTAGTTTTCCATAAAAATACCGAAATTAATTACGAATATTTACGGTATACCGATTTTTAGGTGAGGTACCGTAATTTTACAGTAAAATATAGTATGAATTATCAAAAATCAAGTTATAGCGGTGTATACTGAAAGTTTGGCCCTCATACATCAGTACATACTGTACCATGGTATATGATGAAATGAAGGTATATACCGCTATATTAATATATACCGTCATACCAGTACATACTATCATACCGAAATTCGATATATACAACACTTCGATATATACTGAATTTTAATATATTATTATTATTATTATTATTATTATTAATATTATTATTATTTTGCATGTCCATAATACAATGCAACGATATAATATTTAGTAAGTTTATCATAAAAGTTTAACAATAATTTTATATTTAATTTAATGTCTAAATTATAACTAAAAATGAACTACTTAAAATTAAATGTAATAAATAATAATCTTCTATTTTTCTTTAATCAATTAATTACAAGTTAAAATGAATAATCAACAAAAATTAAAAAAATGATATATAAGTATTATAAGATATAAAATTATTTCAATACAACGAAAGATAAATTAAATTATATAATGTACAATAATCTTTTATTCTTCTTCAATTTTCAAAACAAAAAAGTTAATAAGAATGATTGAAAAGATTAAAATAAAATGATATATATTATATAGTAATATAATACTTAGTTTGTTTATCGTAAAAGTTCACAGAAATATAATATTTAATATAGTTTAATAATTAAATTATAACTAAAAGTCAAATAATATGTAATCAAATGTAATAAACAGTAATTATATTCCTTTTCAATCTTTAAATTAAAAGTTTTGGTGAATGGTCTAAAAATTTAAAGAAAATGAGATATACTATACAATAATATAATATTTAGGTATTAGTATGTTTATTATAAAAGTTTTGAAAATTATTAAATTTCATATGATTTAATAATTAAATTATAACTACAAATTGATCTATTTGAAATTAAATGTTATTGATAATTTTTTATTCTTTTTTAATCTTTAGACTAAAAGTTATGATGAATGGTAAAGAAAATTATACTAAAATGAGATATTATATACAATATTATAATAAATATGTTTATTGTAAAAGTTTAAGAAATAATATATTTCATATAATTTAATACAAAACACCTAATAAAAAAAATTGAACAATTTGAAATCAATTGTAATAAATAATAATGTTATATTCTTCTTTAATCTTTAGACTAAAAGTATGATGAATTATCGAGAAAGTTAAAATAAAATGAAATATGCTATACAATACTATAATACTTAGTATGTTCAGCATAGACATTTAGGAAAATATTATATTTCATATAATTTAATACAAAACTCCTATAAAAATTGAACAATTTGAAATCAAATGTAATAAATCATGATCTAATTATCTTTTTCTTTAATCTTTAGACTAAAAGTTGCGATGAATTATTGAGAAAATTAATAGAAAATGAGATATGATATACAATATTATAATACTTAGTATATTCATTATAAACGTTTAGGGAAATATTATATTTCATATAATTTAATATAAAACTTATAACTAAAAATTGAACAATATGAAATCAAATGTAATAAACAATAATCTCGTATTCTTATTTAACCACTAAAAGTTTTTGAATTATCTAGAAAATTAAAATAAAATGAGATATACTATATAATGCTATAATACTTAGTATACTATAAAATAAAATGAGAAATGTCGGTACGATAAGATATACGGAAATGTTAATTGGTATGATAAAGATATACTTTATGTGTCATACTAAAGTATAACGAACTAAGGTACAATAAGGTATACCGAAATGAAGGTACGGTCAATGTATGCCTATGTGTCATACCAAACTTAAGGTATACAAAACTAAGATATACCGGAGGTAAAGGTACGACAACAGTATGATTTTGTCATACTGTAAATTAATTAAGATAAGATATAAAGTATCCGAAAAAAGTAAAATATACCGTACCGTGCCACCCCTAATGAGTAGCATCAACAAAATGCAATTTATTTAAACAAAAAAAATGGACAACTATACATATATCAAGGCAATCATGAAGGCTAACATTGTAATAAAAAATAAACTGAAAAATATAAATAATTATTTATGAAATTTATAACATTTTATCTCAAATAGCATAGTTGGCACAGCATCTCTCTTACCTTCTAAAGTTTCGTTCGGCACAATAGCTTTTTTGCCTCTTTTTTCCATCTAAAATATAAAGCAAATTTAATGGATCCCAAAAATAGACATAATGCTTTTTTGCCTTTTCTTCTTCTACAAATATAAATCAAATTTAATAGATTCCAAAAATAGCGAATTGTCCAATGAGTTTCTAATTAAACACATGATTAATTTCACTTTTTTTTTATTTGCTGCTTAACTTAATTATGAAATATTGCTACCTAAATTAATTATAATAAATTGTCGGATGAGTTCCTAATTCACATTATTAATTTCATCCGTTTTATTTTCTGCCTAAATTAATTACAAGAACTTTTTCGATTACTAGCTTAATGAACTGTTTGATTGGAATAATACATGATGATAAATGCAATTAAAATTTCAATCTCTCATCTAAATTATATACCCTACATACAAGTGGAAGGAAGGACTAACCTTTTAAATGACTAATTATGTTGAAGACATTAATTATTCGAAGCTTGTAAGCGGAAAAGCCTCACATCAAAGCCAATTCCTCAAATTTTTGCAGTGGGAGCCTTTATGTTTCCGAACAAGTCCATTGTATAATCCTATCAAGAGAGAGAGAGATGAGGGAAGAGAGTCAGTGACTAGAAGGGAGGAGGGAGGGGGGAATTGAGAGAAGAGAACAGTGGTAGGAGTATGTAACAAGGCAAAACATCATTTTTTAAAAATAATAAAACAGTAATAAGGCATAACATCTTTTTTTAAAAATAATAAAACACCTTCTTTGATATATAATATATCATAATTGTATTTAAAATGATTAATGAATTAAATAGGGGAAGTTGCGGTATTAAAATAATCAAACCTTAGTTGCAGAGATTTAAGACAAATGAATTAAATAATAAATGAATGTTGATATATATATATATATATATATTTATGCAAACAACAACTTTACTGATATATATACATATACGTACCTTTATTAAAATGGCAGCTTAGATCGAAGGAGGGTTGTCTGATCTGAGCTCAAATGGAATACTCTGATGAACTAAATTAGCAATATTACAATATGTGCAGATTTATTTCTGCAGGAAAGTATAGTTTGTGGCTCACAAATGTTGTGCATAATTAAATATCTAAAAGTAGAACAATTATTGATTTTGATCAAAAGCAAGATAGTGTTTTCATGATTTTGATAAAAAGCTATGCCAGACAAAGATATGTGTGGGGCCATTTTCATCAATTATTCATTTCAATCAGATACTACTTTTTATTCTTCATTTTTCTGTTTTAATTATGTGTGGGGATTTTTTTTTCTTTTTTTCTTTTCTTTTCAACGTTAATAAAAGCTTCTTTATTTTTTTTTTATATAAAATTCTAAAAATTGAGTATCATACTAAAAGACTACTTGCCCAAAAATTTTCTGAAATTTCTGGAGATTTTTATTTTTGTGGAGAGCGAGAGAGTTGAAAGGTGATGGGAGTTTTTTTGTTTATCACAGGCACACTATTGTTTTCAAATTATTTATTGAAACAAACAAATTATACATAAAAGAAGAAAAAATACAACCCAAGTAAATATGGAAAATAAGTGATGTTTTTGGGCATGTAATTCTTCTGCTCCTGCATGTGAATAATAGTAACTAGAGAGGAATCTTCTATATATCATTTTCTTCAATATTTTATATTAGAATCATGTGAAATAATAAGATTAGTGACAATATGGCAAAGTAGCCAGTCGAAAAAACAAAAAACTTTTTTTTAGCCATTTTTTTTTAAAAACTATTTTTTAGCCATTTTTAGCCTTTTTTTTAGCCATTTAAAAAATTTGTCCAAAAAAAAGGAAAAATAAAATTAAGTGCACGCGTGGGCAAGTGCGGAGCTGCCAACGCGCGTGCACCTTTTTTTTCTTTTTTATTAATTATTTAAAAATGGGAGAATGATATTTTAGTCGAAAGTGGCTAAAATTTGTATATATAAATTTGAATATTTAATATATTATATTTTTCATATTACTATATCATTTATGATATTCAATTTTAATTAATTTGAGGAATATAAATAAAAAAATAAAAAAAATAGCGGCGGACCGTGTTCTGGCGGTTTAGTGACGGATCGCTCACAGTGGATTTAACGATGAATTTTAATCCGTCGCTACTAGCGACGAACTTACACCATCGGAAGTCCGTCGTTAATTCATCGTCGCCCATCGACCGACCAACTAGCGACGATGCACAAAGGCGACAGATATTTCGTCGGTAATATAACGACAGATAATAATTCCATCGCAAGACTTATATAACGACTAGATAATCGGCGACGGACAGCTTGTTAATTCGTCGCTAAGGTCATATAGCGACGGAAAAATCCATCGCTAAAATCTATTTTTTTTGTAGTGTATGTTTAAAAATTGGTGGCTAAAATAAGTTTTATAAAGTTTTAAGTGGCTAAAAAAAGTTGACTTAAATTATTAATATGTTAAATTTTTAGTCTACTAATATTTAAAATCTATTTATGTTATACTTAACATCAGAATTGAAATGCACGCAGCTTATTCTAAGTTTTTTACTTGCTTAGTAGTATAGCCTTTTGTTTTCACTATATATATAAAATCGTGTTTTTAAAAGTAACACTTTTTAGTACTTGAGAAAGCTATAATAATTAGCTAATGGCCATTTCGTTTTTAGAAGTAGCACTTTTCGTAAATTTGTGATAGTCACAAACACAATAACATATTGAAAAATAATATCAATCAAACAAGTAACAACTACATGTGTAATAGATAAGTAACCAAATTAATGAATACTCGGATTCAACTATTTTTTTTTTTTTTGAAGAGAAATCAAAGATTTTATTCAAACACTCTCCGTCAACCACGAAGGAAAATCTTTGGTCCAAATACAAAAATCATTACAGCCAGCACCAAACTGTGCAAGATTATGAGCAACTTTGTTAGCTTGCCTCAATATATGTTGAAACGATAAAATGCCACCCGCTTTAACAACCTCAGCCACAGGCGGGATCTCCTTTTCAATAAACTCATCTTCCTCATCTCCATTAGCAAGCAAACGAATAGGCAATAGAGAATTTGAGAACACAGCACAGGGGGGGGGGGAGCAGACCCTCTTGCAAGCAAAGCCCAACTCCATATAAAATGGTGTTAATCTCGGCATCAAGAATTGATGAAGGTGGAAGCGTTGTTTTTGCGAAAGCAGCCCGAATAGCTCCTTCATGGTCACGTACCACCCCAACACCAAATCTACCAACATCTTCCTTTACAGCTGCATCAACATCCAATCTATAAACCCCCTTGTCCGGAGGATACCAATCTTTCTTTCCCACTTTCACACCCAGAGACATGGTCGCCAAAAATTCAACTCTAGCTGCCCGAAATTGAGTTAAACATGTCGTGGAGGACTCAATGGCCACCTCCAAGGAGCTGCAATTACCATCATGTTTCTCGGTACACAAATACCTCCAAACCACTGCTAGATTAACCCCCTACACCTCATAATCCTCCTTCTTAAACCTCCGCCGTAACTCCTTTCCAATCCCAGCCATAGGGAGATCTCTCAACTCTTTCATCTTCGACCAGAATATAGTTCGCTTCCAAAATCTTTTCACACGATCACAATACATCAGACTATGTGTTGTAGTGCCCCACATTCTATACATCTTTCACATAAACCACTACCTGGGACATGATGATCCTTTAAATTCATTTGCACTGCTATGAAATCCAAAAATACCCTCCATGGAAACACTTTGACCTTCGGTGGTATGTTTAAATTCCATACTAGCTCATTCCACTTACTCGCCAAAAATTCAACTCTAGCTGCCCGATGTGGATTCTTGTTGAGTAAAATATCCAATGTCCAACAGGTACCCAGTTTTCACAGTATATCCTCCCTTCTCCTCAAATTTCCACGAACATTTATCATCCTCCTCCGCAAGAATAGGGGTCCTCAGAATACTCTCCAGAACAGGAGGCTAAAAAAACTTGAAGCAACATTTCCTCATTCCAACTTCAGATTCTGGTCTACCTGCACCTTCACCCCCGGCACACCACAAGGAAAACCACTCACAAAATCATCCTACCTTCCATCTAGCGCCTTGTTGGATAATAGATCTGCTCCAACATAATGATCTCCAGCGGAAAGATGCATTCGATCCCACTTTTGCATCCAAAATAGACCCCTGCTTA
This sequence comes from Perilla frutescens, assembly GCA_026008535.1. Taxonomy (NCBI): domain Eukaryota; kingdom Viridiplantae; phylum Streptophyta; class Magnoliopsida; order Lamiales; family Lamiaceae; genus Perilla; species Perilla frutescens. The sequence goes on from BRKX01000018.1 coordinate 47,044,778, forward strand.
TGATATTTTGACCGGAGCACCCTAGCGACAAAAGAATTAGGCGACATATGCTATGATGTGTTTCCGCCTCCCGAATTCCATTTTGAATGAAATTGATCGTGCTTGTGCTCGATTTTGGTGGGGAGACAAGATGGATAAAAAAAGGATGCGCTGACTCGGATTCAACTAAATTGAAAGAGCACATGTTCTTTTAAATACATTCAAGATTTCCAAACATCATCATCGTATAGATACGTCAAACCCGAAACAACATCAGCACAAAGTATCCATAAAATTGACTTACATTAAACAAAACAAAGCGTACATAAAGCAAATTATATATCCAACCAACTATTGTTGTTATATTCATTGATGATAATAGAAAATTTTTGTCGATATGAAGATCTTCGTTGGGTATGAAATCAGAAATTCTGATCAAAATTTATAAGTAAAAAAATTTGAATAAAGAGAATGAATTCAATAAAAAAAAGTAACGTGCGGAAAATGAAGGAAGAAATTGAAGAATAGAAATTGCAGGCAGAAGGAAATTAAGAAATTAACGGTCAGAAAAGAATGAAATCACATATATGAAATAACATGAATCAAGGAATTTCAACAACATAAATTACAAATATGACCCTGGTTGCCAAATAACTGAAATAAGAGAACAAATGCCACTACAAAAAAATCGCGTTTTAGCGACAGATTTTTCCGTCGTTAAACATCAAAAATCCGTCGTTAAATCAATTTAACAACGGATTAACGACGGATCCAATCCGTCGTTAAACCTCTCGTCGTAAAATCATTTTAACGACGGAAAAATGTTAACGACGGAATTTATCCGTCGCTAACTTATTGCCGAATTCGATCGTGAAAAATAAAAAATATTAAATTCCGTCGTTAAAAAAAAAACCAGCCGAGCCGCTGAGCCGGGGGGGCATGAGCCGCGGCTCAAGCCGAGCCATGGAGCCTAAAATTAATTCAGGCGAAATCTGCGCTCCAGCGAATTCGAACACGGGCCAATGGCCCTATGCCCTAAAGCTCTAACCAAGTAGGTTAGAAGGTATTTACGTTAAAATATACAACTAGCATATATATATACACACAAAACCTATTTTCATTGATTTTTTATTTCCAAATTAAATAATTATATAATATAAAGTCCTAAAAATTATTAAAATAAAAAATTATTAAAAAGTAATAAATTAGTAATTTAAATATAACAAAAGATATAATATATAAAAAATAATAAAAAAATAAAGATAATAAAATAAAATAAATAAAAATATTAAAAAAAATTCAGATTCATAATTGAAAAATAAAAAAATATTAAAAAATAATATAAATATTAAAAAATTAAAAAATAATATAAAATATTAATAAAATTAAAAAATAATATAAAATATTAATAAAATTAAAAAATAATATAAAATATTAAAAAAAATAAAAAACAAAATAAATCTGAAAAATAAAATAAATAAAAATCAAAATTTTAAAAAAATGAATTTCAAATTCGTAAAATAAGTATTAATTGGGAAATTAAAAGTTAAAAAAAATAAAAATTTAAAAAATAAAAAAAAATAGAAAAAAAAAAAAAATTAATGACGGAATTATTCCGTCGTTAAATTTAAAAAAAATTAAAAATTAAAAAAATTAATTTCTAACGACGGATTTTTCCGTCTTTAACGTAGCGACGGAAAAATCCGTCGTTAGTCCGTCGTTATATTAAAAAAATAAAATTAAAAATATTAAATTCAATTTTTAACGACGGATTTTTTCTGTCGTTACGTTAAAGACGGAAAAATCCGTCGTTAATCGTCTCATTCACAATCCGTCGTTAATTTGTCGTTAATCTAGCGACAGATTTTATTCCGTCGTTAAATCCGTCGCTAAAACACGATTTTTTTGTAGTGTGCGATGAGTGAAAATTAAATAAAAAATATAGGCAAAATAATTTCAACAGTTAGTTATGCTAGATCCAATCCACACTCTCATTTCTGACATCAATTAATGATTCTTATCTAAATCATACTCTATATAAGGGTATATATAGCGAGTGGTTGAAGAGAGAACTAGGCCTTATGTGTGAATTATGAATCAATCCACACTCTCCAATTTTATGATTCAATGACACATATTTGATAAAAAAAAAGAGGACTACCAAATTTATGCTAATGCTAAAGTTATGAAAATTTGATAAAAGGGATGGCAAAAACATTCCAAATTTGGGTTCAATATTAACGTAGAACACCCAGCGTGCCAACGTAGACACATTGATCATATATTGACCGAGCACTATCCAATTCACTGATATATTAATATTTATTATAAAAATAACATAAATCAATTTTATTTTATTTTTTTATTTTGCTGTGAATTTTCCTGAATTCACGGCTACATTTAACGGCGAATTTGTTTCACGATTTCGCCACTACGAGTTGAGGCGAATTTTAGTTTTTCAATTTTTTTAAAGGAATAAATTTTAGCGGAAAATTCTTTTTAAATAATTGACACTGAGCGTTAAGAATAAAAAATAAAATAAAATCGACCAACGTTCGTATCGATCACTTTCGAACTCGTCGCTAATGTTTAAAATATTAGATTGTTAAATGTTGGTAGCGGTTTTCGGACGTAATAATGTTTATAATATTAATAAAATATAAAATATGTAAATATTGGTAGCGATTTTCAGAGGAAAACGATGCTAGTATATTAATATATATATTTTTTATGTGTGTAGCAAGAATATAATTAGTTAAAACTATAATTCAAAGCTATAAATTTTAATTCGTGTGATAATAAATGATCCTATACTCATTTTTTTACATTTTGTTAAAAAAATATTATAAGTTTTAATGAAATGACAATAACTGGAGGTAATGTTGTGAATTAAATTGTAATTATTAAAATATTGAGTTATTTTTGTTAAAACCTTCAAATGTTGGAACTTAAATTATAATTAGCCCGTTTATAAAATTAGGGTGTTACATATTATATATTATATTATATTACACTATAACCCTATAATTAAAATTATAATAGGGACATAATATCAAACTAAATTTTATAAAATAAGGTTCTTTTCATATTGTTGTAGACTAAAGATTTTTTAGTAAACTTTTCTGATCCAATGCCTAGTCCAAAAGTCGAAGGGTTACCTTTGAGAACAAAAAATTTCAACCCAAAAATAAATCTAGCCGAACTCACAGCCAGCCCAATTTGAAACCGAGCGGGTCACTGACATCAATACAGTAGTGCTCAATCACCGAAACACTCCAAGACTTATTTTTAAAATAAGATCTAATATATCTAAAAACATGTGTATAAAATATAGAAACCTAGTCTTAAAATAAGTTTCACCAAACACCATCTACCTGAGGTGGCGGTTGCGATGGATTTTTGGACCGAATTAGGTGCCGCCGCCGTTGTAGAGGTGGTTCGATTGGACCGCCATTATTAACATTTGGAGGCGAATTAGGTGTAAATTTGCCATGACCAAGATGAGTTTTATGAGAAAACGATGGTTTTGTACCTCCTTCCTTTCTCTGTTGCAGTATCTGCGACAGAGAAACGTCACTAGCAGAGATATCATCTCTATCTTGCATAGTCCTTGCCATTACAAATGAGGGTTTCTTCACACATTGTGTGAAAATCAATGCGTTAACTAAAATTGCAAAGAAAAAGAAACACACAAGTTTCATTGATATTTGGGAAATGAATAACAACTGCTGGACCTGCTACTATTTATACTGTGTTTAAAGAGCATATATGGTCTAGTGTCATGTTCGATTTATAAAATACGTCATGTAAAAAATATGTATATACACACATTTGACCAGCAGAGAGTTAACATCTTATACGGCACTCTCTGCTGCAGCATGCAATATTTGACCAACAGAGAGTTAACGTCTGCTTTGGTTTGAAATTAATGGCTCGAATTCAAGAGAAGAGGAGTACTTTTGTTCGCTCGAATTCTATATGACTCGATGACTTTTGTAGCTGTAGCTTTACACGTGGCGACATCTCACAACGGGAGTGCAGTGGGTGGGCGTGTTGTATAGAATTTCCCACAATTTACACATGAATATGCATAGTGCATGAGTTGTTTTTTTTAGCAAGACGACGTTGAGTCGCAACAAAAACTAAAAATAAAAACTTGTTCAAGATGTATCAGAGTGAACACAATTTCGCAATCACAGTGAGCCAAAATTCAAGAACAAAAAAATGGTTAATTGTTTTAAAAATCATGAACTTTAACTTTAAACGTGTGCAATTTCGCAATCATGGCGAGCAAATTTAACATGAACTTTAAAAGTAGGCAATTAAGACATCAACTTTGAATTTGTGTGCTATTCAACACGTCGTCATTTTCAAATTTTATAAAAATTTGGGAATATTGAATAACACACAAATTTAAAGTTGGTGTTTTAATTGCCTATTTTAAAAGCGCATGTTAAATTTGCAACTAAGCTTAAAATTCATGATTTTTAAGGCAATCAACCCAAAAAGAAACTGCATTCATATAGAGTGAAAAAAAATGAAAATATCGTATACGTTTTCTTGACTCTTGGGCACAAAATTATTTTATTGAATTCGTCAAGAATATAAAGTCCTTCGAGGCTTAGTTTCCAAAGAAAAATGAACTACAATCAATTGAAATTTGAAAATAGGCTTGATTCAAAAAATATTCCACTCTAAAAAATGACGACTCATAAAAAATGTACATTAATTAATGTGAATGTGACTCAATTATTCCGAACTTGCAATTCGGGCAGAAGATTTTGCCGTTAGTTTCAAAGTCTACGCTGGCTCCACAATAGACTAGGATACGTAGTTTGTCAGCTTAATAATCAAACGCCAATAAATTCTTCTTAACAAGTAATAAAATGATGTGAGAGTATCATTCCTCAAAGACAACGCTATTGGTATTACTGAAACATATTTATTCTAATTTTATATGGACAAACAAAAATTGGTTTCATATTTAAAAAAGAGCAGGGGGCCAAAAAAACGCCCAAACCATATGTCGAATCCTACCTAGATGTACAAACTATTTTTTGTCCCAAATGCACACCTAAACTACTTAAAAAGAACAATCGCCCCCCTAAACTATTAAAAAATGAACAAACTAACACTTGAAGTTAACACCGTTAGTTTTTTCCGTTAATTAAAATGTGTCAATGTCAATTCTATTGAATTTGTTGCTTGAAAAGTTGTGAATTTTGGATGTAAACATCAAAGTTGTACTTAATATTGAAGCTAGTGTTTCGACTATGTCTTCAACGTACAACAAAAAAATAAATAACACTTTGCAAATGTATACCAATTTGTACTTAATGATACCATGTATTGTGGTATGGTTAAGAAAGCTCTCGTCACAAGCTTTTTAATTATACTCTCAATTTGTCAATCGGGCGTTAAACGATAGAATGATTACATGGAGATATATCGATGACGAGGGTTTGTATTACCAATTAAATTTTAAATCTCGATACTGATTCGATGATGGATTTTGAAATTAAAAGAGGGGTTTGAAACTCCATATTGTGGGCTATTTGGCCGTGGTTTCAATTTGTCCGATTGGAATTCATAATTGATAATGTATGTGATTGAGTACTATTTGAAGCACTCAAACTTTAAAATTGTTCAATTCATCAAAATATATGGTGGTTTAGACCATATTATTTTTATCAATCTAATCTATCTAACTAATTTATTCCAAAGTAAACACTATTGTTTTTTACCTTAACCATTTAAACGAAAACAAACAAAATATAAAACTAACTAGAATAAATACAAAGCAACAAGATTCAATCTAGCTCATTGTTCATAAGAAATTATCTGTCAATAATCAAGAATTACATCAAGATTCAATCAATGATTTGATTCATTTAATATAATTTATTTAAATAGTTCTTAATAGAAAACATATAATTTAGTTGTGGTAACTACAATGTGTGTGTGTTCAAATCATGTTATATGGTATATGAAAGAAAATTAAAAAAAAATAGTTTCATAATATATACAACCAAAATGCTATATTTTAATTTATTAATTGAAATTGATATGTTCACTCTCATTCATATGATTAAGAGTAGTTCCAATTAAATTTATTGAAACTAAATTTCAACTTCTTTATTTATGGTTAGGCTTGGATAATGTTGACTGCACCAAGAAGACATGTCAGATAATATATATTGAACTATTAGAATATATATCTATTAAAGTGAATGAAGAACACTTAAAAAAAGTCCATGATGAAGATAAATATAAGAATTGATTAATGTAGAAAATTTTGGGGGCTCTATTTTGAAAGTTGCTAGACAAAGTTTTAAAAATATGATTAATTGTAAACAAAAGATTACCAACTTTATGCGAATTTATAATTTATACATGACTTTTAAAACATTACAATAATAAATGGTTGATTGGAAAAATAAATTTTAAATTATGGTTCAAATGTACCTTTTTCTAGCTTATTAATTTATAATTTAAGAAATTTAGAATATAATATTGGTTGGTTTTATAGTCATATATAAAATATTTTATAATAGATTATTCAGTTAATTAAGAATATCTATTTAAATTCATGGGGGGAGGAATATTGCATAATTTTTTGGAATATGGATTATGTTGACTACCTATAATCATATGACTGAGAATAAACATAGTCCAATTACTTATGAAAGAGTTGAAATAGAAGAATCGGATATTTTCCTCTTATATTGAACTACTAACTATTTAACATAATTCTCAAACTATTAATTAAACATAATACATATAGAACAATAATATAATTCATAGTTATATGTAGAAGTGTTGTACATTAGAATTTTTTTTATAGAATAATATTATATACATATATATATATATATAAGGTGTTTTGGTTGAATGAGAATAATTAACTTTCTCGGATGGAAGGAATTTATATTGCACATATTTTGGAATATAGATTTCCACGAAAATGGTGATTACCAATTTTAAAACATATCAATCATAAGAATGAGAATGGACATTCTCTGTTAGTTGAGAAAATAATTGAAATTCAGAAATTGAATAATTGAATATTTTTTCCTTAGATTTGTACTACTAATTAAATTAGTTAATCATTGAATCAAGAATTACAACTGAAAATCAAATTATATTTTTCGTAAAAAAATTGTAAACAATGTATAACATTTTAAAAATATATTGAAAATGAAAACCTCGAACGCATTTTACCACAACAAACTGTTAACCAAACTTTGAGATTTTAACGTTTCTTTATCATTGAGCAACACATATTGCTATAATAATGAAGTTTTTTTTTATCTTTAAACATATGATATTAATTTATACATTCAACACCATTTTAATTTAGTTAAATTATTTTTAGTTTTTTTTGTTCAATGTCGTCATTTATTTTATAATAAAAAATAAATGATAATAAAAAATCATATGATAACGTTTCTTTTGTCATGATAATAAAAAATCATATAATTAATACTATTTTGAACTCATTAACTTTTTAGTAAATTTAATCAACTTTATACTGAATTTTTCTGAAATGGATGATTCAAGATTTTGTGAACTTATATTAATTAAAATTTTATATTTTTATTAGATGGTAAAGTCAACATAAAAATTGTTGAATAGAAGATTTGAATTGTGCTAATGCATATATACGTCAACAATCTAAGAAGGTTGAGAATTGAAAAAAAAAGAATTTTGAAAAAGGATACGTGCATATCTCTCTCTTGTCTTACTGCATTTTACTTTTAATTGTTATTATTTTATTACTTAAAATACTTTATCACGTAATTGATATAATTTCATTACATGAGTGGTACAGAGTAATTATGAAATAAAATATTAACAATTATATAATAAATTCATATATAAGATATATAACCAACAAATACATTAAGTAATAAATTTATATACATTAATAAACAATGAACAAATTAATTAAATCAACTTGTCGCCTTTTTTCACATTTTCATCAACTCTCACGACCATCCATTAATTAATTAATTAATTAATTTATTTATTTATATACATTAATAAACAATGAACAAATTAATTAAATCAACTTGTCGCCTTTTTTCACATTTTCATCAACTCTCACGACTGTCCATTAATTAATTAATTTTTTTTTTGTGATCGTCCATTATTTAGTAATTTTTTAAATACAAATATTATAAACATGATTGAGTTTCTGAAACTCCTCTGGTCGTTTTTCAATATTTGGGGAATCTAAGATATAACGTATCTATACCTAACCCTATGTCTATATACATATAAATATCTATCTATATATATATATATATTAAAACAACAAAACTATAAACAAATTAAAAGACTATAAATTCTGAGTTCGTGTTTGAATAGTTACAATTTAATTAAATTTTATGTTTATATTATTTTTCTGATTATTGATTAATCTAGAATTTTCAGATATTTTTTAATTTATAAATTGATATATATATATATATATATAATGAAATATATTTTTTAAATTGACTACTCAAATATAATATAGTAAAATTATACAAACTTAAATAATTAATTTAAGTAAATTAGTTGAAATTGGACGCTTTTTCTGCTAGTCACCACAAAAGAGAGATGGAACAGTTTCTGGTTAGAACACAAGCAGACGAGACAGAGTAGTTTGGTTCAGCGATTTGAGGCACATGAGGCTTCGTAACTTAAGTTTGTCGGATAAAATTCTCATAGTTTTTTTCACTTGAATGCAACACGGGCGGATCAAGATATGCGTCCCATTAAATAAACACGACACATTGTTCGACATTTTACACAACAGAATCAGCAGCTAAGTTGTGAACTTGTAGCTGGTGTATCCAGTCTTAACAAGGAATAAAAACGAAATCATAACTAACAGCAGAAAGGAGTATATTATATTATATTACACTATTACCCTATAATTAAAATAATAATAGGGACATAATATCAAACTAAATTTTATACACACACACACATTATTTTTATTTATGGTTATTTTATTGAAGTAGGGCACCATTTTTTAAAGTATAAACAGGGCACTTGAAATCTCACGGCCGGCTCTGCCTTTGAGAACAAAAAATTTCAACCCCAAAATAAATCTAGCCGAACTCACAGCCAACCCGATAACCCTAATTTGAAACCGAGCAGGCTCACTGACATCAGTACAGTAGTGCTCAATCACCCAAACCCTCCAAGACTTATTTTTAAAATAAGATCTAATAAATCTAAAAACATATATATAAAATATAGAAACATAGTCTTAAAATAAGTTTAACCAAACACCATCTACGTCTTAACAATCGGGTATACAAGCGCTTGGGCCTAACTGAGGTGGCAGTTGCGATGATCGATGGAAAGAAATTAGTTGCCGCCGCCGTGTTAGAGGTGGTCCGATTAAACCGCCATTATTAGCATTTGGAGGCGAATTAGGGGTAAATTTGTCATGACCAAGAAGAGTTTTATGAGAAAACGATGGTTTTTTACCTCCTTCCTTTCTCTGTTGCAGTATCTGCGACAGAGAAACGTGACTAGCAGAGATATCGTCTCTATCTTGCAGAGTCCTTGCCATTACAAATGAGGGTTTCTTCACACATTGTGTGGAAATCAATTCGTTAACTAAAATTGCAAAGAAAAAGAAACACACTAGTTTCATTGATATTAGGGAAATGAATAGCAACTGGTGGACCTGCTAGTATTTATACTGTGTTTAGAGAGCATATATGGTCTGGTGTCATGTTTGACTTATAAAATATGTCTTGTAAAAAATATGTGTATACACACGTACATGTATGAATTCATTAAATACTACAGACTTTTTATTTTTCATTTCTAACCACAAATCAACATAACTTGTTAAAGACGTAGCTAATTATGAATTAATACTGATATTTTCCCGTGTGATGTATGAGTTTTCATTTTATAAATCATATTATTATATGATAAAAGAAAGTATTTTTTTTTTGGTAAAAAAGAACAAATGAAAATTAATATTTAAATGACATGCAATTTAAATTTGAACTTAAACAAGAGGCATACTTTTAACAAACGTGGTAACCATTTCGGCTCGTTTGAACGTAAAGTTTTTTGGGAAAATGATTTTTGGGAATATGATTCTGAGGAAAATTATTACTAACATAATCTTTATTTTGTGTTTGGAACACAATAAAAAAATTGTAATGATTCTCTTTTTATTATTGGATTAAATTTAAATAAGAGTAGATAATTAAATATCTAAAATATATAGTATCTTATTTCATACTACCAATATTTATAATTTTAATTACGAACTCTATAATGTGTAATTTTTTAATTTGCATTAGTTGTATAGATATTGAATACAACATCTTATTTCAATTTAAATAAAATGATATGACTAAAAATTAATCAATTAAGGCAAATATTATATTTGTTATCCGAATATTTTTTATTGAATTGGAAATCAAAATTATATATATATATATATATTGAATTGGAAGTCAAAATAATCTATATTGACAATGGTATGATCGTCGTTTAGTCCGCAACATTGTCTCAAAAATGATATTATTGAAATTTTAATAGAAATGCCAAAAAAATGATTGATAAAATAGTCTAATTTTGGTCATAATTTCTTCAATAAAAAAATATCACATTTTTGAATTTCTTTTTTCTTTTATAAAATTTTATATTTTTTCTATTTTATTTATTTTACTCATTTTTTATTGAAATTTTTTAATCCAAACTTAGTATTAATAATAAAAAAAGATAATAATAAATCTTATTTTTTCAATTTAAAAAAACCATTTTTTTATTTTTTTAGTTAAAAATATGAATCCAAATATAATAATGATTTATAAAAGAATAAATAATAATAATAATAATAATAATAATAATAATAATAATAATAATAATAAATGAAGAAATCGAATAATGAAATAATTTCACACTAAATTCCCAAAATCAAGAAAAAAGAATAGCTATTGGAAGTAGGTATTTAAAATCCAAAAAAATTGCACGATTTTTCTTGTTTTGAGGAATGTGATTCCTTTTCATATTACATAAAAAATGAATCAAACATATTAATATTAAAATAGAAAACCGGATTACTTTCACAAATCAAATTCCGTCCCAACCAAACGGGGCCTTTAAGTTCAGTTATAATTAGCATGTACACAATTTACATATGAACATGTATAGTGAGTGGTTTTTTTAGCAAGACAACATTGAATCGCAGCAAAAATTAAAAATTAAAACTTGTTCAACATATATCAGAGTGAACACAATTTCGCAATCACAGTGAGCCAAAATTCAAGAACAAAAAAGAAAAAGTTAATTGTCTTAAAAATGATGAACTTTGAGATTTAAAAGTGAGCAATTTCACAATCACAGTGAGCAAATTTAATATGACCTTTAAGTAGGCGATTAAAACATCAACGTTGAATTTGTGTGTTATTCAACATCCCCAAATTTTTATGAAACAATTGACCTCCATCCAACATTCAATTTGCTCGTCTCTTCGTGACCGTCATGACTCGATCATCAATTTTTAAAACTAGCGTCAAAGTGGCCACAATTGTATGTTGGATTGAAGGTCAATTTATTTTATAAAAAATTGAGGATGTTGAATAGCACACAAATTTAAAGTTGGTGTTTTAATTGCATACTTTTAAAGTTCATGTTAAATTTGCAACTAATATGGTTAAAGTTCATGATTTTTAAGGGAATTAACCCAAAATGAAACTACAGTCATATGGAATGAAAAATGAAAATATCTTCAATCTAGTTTTGTCCACACACAATTATTAATAAAGAAAAATCAAGTTATGGAGAGAGGTTCCCAATTCTTCATACTTGAGCTCTTATTGATTCATTTTGTTTATGGCTTAGCCATAGCAAATAGCGACATCAACACCGATCGTTCTTCGCTTCTTGCCTTAAAATCTCGTATCACGTTAGATCCTCACAATATAACCAGAAATTGGACCAACGAGACCCATATTTGCAACTGGGTTGGAGTTAGCTGTGATTTCCTTCATAAGAGAGTGACAGGGTTGAATATCTCTAATATGGGGCTTGTAGGCACCATTCCACCAGAAATAGGCAATCTTTCTTACCTTGCTTCTTTGGATTTGAATGATAATATTTTTCATGGTCATATTCCTCCATCAATCTTCAACTTGTCAATGCTAGAAGTCATAACCTTAAGAAGCAACAATTTGTCTGGTACCCTACCAAGCGACATGTGCATGGACAGTCTTCACAATCTTAAAGTGCTCCGTATATCTTACAACGGTATGTATGGAGAAATACCGTCGAGTTTGGGCCAATGTTCCAAACTTCAATTAATTTCCTTGTACGAAAACAACTTAGTTGGGCAGGTGCCAAGAGAAATTGGGAACGTAACACTGCTTACGGCATTATTCCTTGGGCAGAACAATTTAAGTGGTACGTTATTATCTCTATGTTAATCCATAATTGTTTTCATTGTTATTATCATGCGCAAAGACTTGGAGTTAGAGTTTTTTTAAGGACAACAACTTAGGCCGATTTGGAAAAGAGGACAGATTTATTGCGGGCCGAAATTTAAGGACATTAACATTTAAGTATTGTGTCCGTAGGCCAATTTTCTGCCCGAACGGGTTACGGAGGCCAATTTTCTGCCCGAACGGGCTGCAATTTTAGGACATCAACATTTAAGTATTGCATCCGTAGCCCGTTCGGGCTGAAAATTGGCCTACGGATGCAACACTTAAATGTTAATGTCCTTAAATTTCAGCCCGCAATAAATTCGTCCTCTTTTTCAAATTGGTCTAAGTTGTCCTTAAAAAAACTCGAACTCCAAAGACTTGCTTACACCCTCTGTATATAATTAAGCTTTATATCAGACAAATACTTTTTAGCATTAGAACTAGAACTGATACTTTTTGGTATGGAAGTGACATTTTTTCAATCCAAACATTGTGGTAATAATTACAAAGAGCCTTCACCTTTTTTTAAAAAAAAATTAGCTAAAAGAGACGTGGTACTTTTCAAGATTAATTTAAAGTGATACTTTTTAGTATTAAAAATGATACTTTTTTCCATCTAATATAATAAGGCTCGTATACAATAACTGGTGTATACAAGACCACTCCATTATTATTATTATTGTTGTTGTTGTTGTTGTTGTTGTTAAGTTGTTCGGAAAACCTTTAACTAATGTAGGTAGCAAGAGGATCGAAGAAATTTAAATATTGAAATTATTCATTTTCTCTACGATCCATTTGTAACTGAATATAAATACTTGACCACAATAAATATTTTTTTAATATTAAGTTTTATTCTATACTATAAATTTTAATCATACCTAAAATTTAAATTGAGGTTACAAAATTATTTTACGATCCACACAGGTGATATTCCGAAGGAAATTTATCATCTTGATAAGTTAGAAAAATTATGGATGGACCAAAATAAACTTAGTGGACCACTACCCCGAGAGATTGGAGCCTTGACAGCCCTACGTCAATTATACCTCGATGGTAACCCTTTGACTGGTATATTCCGACTCTTTGACCTTTTTCTTTATTTTTTGTCAATTTTTATGGCAGTTTTATCCAGTCCAGAGTTGATTAGATCATTTTTATTCATTTAATTATTATATATTAATTTGCATGAGTTAATGTTATTTCTTCTTTTTCCTGATATATGGGTGCTTATATATGGAGGTTTGTGAGACACCAAATATTAATGCCGAAGTAGGACAAAATTTATGCTAATTAGACAGCAATATATAACAAAGTATATATAAAGGTACTCGAAATATATATATTTAAGGGCTAGTCTCTTGTGAGACCGTATTGACATACTCAAAATAAGTAACAAGTGCCACTTTCCACAAGACAATAGAACATAAGTGAAAAGATAAACTCAAAATATAAATAAATAAAGGACTATTTTAATTAGCATTTAATAGCATATTTCACTAACCGTGTGGTACTTATATTAAAGCTTGTTGTGACTTCATAATTCCACAGGCAATATTCCTAAAGAGCTTTGCCATCTCAATAATTTGGAATATTTGAGCATATCATTCGCCGGACTTAATGGATCGTTGCCAAAAGAAATTGGGAACATGACTGCCTTACGTCTCATAAAGCTTGATAACAACGCTTTAAATGGTATGATTATATATATGGCTTTTTCATATCAGCTCTTTTCTTTTTCTCGATCTTTATTTGTTCATTAACTGATAATTAATATATATATATATATATGTGTGTGTATGTATCGTTAAGTTGTTCTTCAATTATATGTTAGGTGCTAGGACTTAGGAGTGTTATTTGGGCAGGAAATTGTGGCTATGTATAGAGTCGGACACGGGGGGAGGTGGTGGTCGGACGTGGGGAGAGGGAAGAGGGTGAGGTGAGTTGGGCAAGAGATAATCAAGAAGAAAGACTATTTGCTGGCCCCGTTAATTTGTTTCAATTTTTGTTTTCTAATTTTCTTATTTTCGTTTTTGATTTTTTTAAAGTTTTTGTTCAATAGCTAAGGATATTTAGTCCATGATGGAGTGAAGATAAATCTTAAATAGAAAATATATAAACTGAAAATAAATCCTCAAAAGAGAGGCCACAGAGACGAAGCTCTGTCACAGAGAAGAGGTTTCTCTGCCAGCGTCAAACGCCAATTTCTATTGATCCCAAGATACCCTAATCTAATTACAAAATTAATATAAATACTACTAAGGCCCATGCATAATACATAAAGCCCGATAACCAAACCCTAGATATAAACCATTAATAAGGAAATAACTAATAATAAATAAATAACTAATAATAAAACTCCTCCAGCTCCGCTGCAGCGCTATCAATTGCTTCCTTCGCAAAACAACCTTGTCCTCAAGGCTGAAGTCAAGTAATTGCCCCCTCAAACCCATGTGATGACATCCGAGATCGTTGAAGTTGGTGCAACTTGACTGTAGGATCAGGTTGCTCAACCTCGGGGCTAATTTCCTGGTCCAATCTCTCCTCCGCTGAAATCTCCTCCTCCGCATCCAGGATCACTGTGTGGTATTCTTCTGTGACGGGCTGTAACGCTCTCCACATCGATAACATTTGCCCTTCGCCCTATATTCCTGCACTTCTGCCGGTGTGAGGTGACGTGTATTATGATTTCCTCGCGGTGCAGACACCGAGGATGAGGAGTGGGAATGGGTTGTGGCTCCTGTCTGAGTCTGTACACTCTCCGGTATTGAGGGACTCTGAAAAGTGGAAGTAGGGCACGAGAAGGGCCCGGAAGAAAAACTGGATTTCGGCGGTGGCGCCCCACCTGCTTGTACGAACGAGTAAGTCGTCGCGCTGCCCGAATTGCTGCATGAACATCAGTTGTTTCAGAATTTGGAATTCTATCACGAAGCTCTGTCTGAAGACCCCCCAAAACGATCCTAAATATTGCTCCGGAGAAAGAACAGGTAGTTGGGCAACCCGCTCTTCAAATAACGTCAAATAGTCTTCCAGAGAACCCATTTGGCACATTAATTACATAGCTTCGTAAGCATTTACTGCAGAGCTGTCTCCAAAGCGTTCCACTAACTCCCGTGTAAACTGCGCCCACGTGATGGCAGCTGACCAGCGCAACACCCACTGGGCCCAAAACATCGACCGCCCACTCATGGCGATAAGAGCCAGTTGCACACGATCATTCATTGGTGTGTGATGAACAAGAAAATACTGCTCGCCCTCGGCCTGCGCGAGCCAAGCGATTGGGTCTGTACCGTCAACCGATTGAAACTCAATTCGTGGGGTGGGCACTGTTGTATTGGCGCTCGAACCATTTTCCCCCTGTGCTGTCGTCCCCGAACCAGAACCGTTCTGTTCCTGAGATGCAGAACCAGAACCTACCTTCCTGAGATGCGATCGACTCGCCCAAGCGTGGCCCCATAGACTCCAGTTTGGCAAGGATCACCGTGAATTGGTGGTCATGCTTTCCCAAGGCTTTCTCAATTGAAACCAACGCACTCTCCAACACAATCACCCTCTGTTGCAAATCCTCCGCTATCTTCTCCATCTTTGAGTCGCTTCGGGTCTTGGGCATGAACTCCACGTTCACCGCACCAAATTGATGGAGTGAAGATAAATCTTAAATATAAAATATATAAACTGAAAATAAATCCTCAAAAGAGAGGCCACAGAGATGAAGCTCTGCCACAGAGAAGAGGTTTCTCTGCCAGCGTCAAACGCCAATTTCTATTGATCCCAAGATGCCCTAATCTAATTAGAAAATTAATATAAATACTACTAAGGCCCATGCATAATACATAAAGCCCGATAACCAAACCCTAGATATAAACCATTAATAAGGAAATAACTAATAATAAATAAATAACTAATAATAAAACTCCTCCAGCTCCGCTGGAGTGCTATCAGTCCAATAATAAATACTTTTAAAAGTTATGGGGTAAAATCAGTGTTTTGAAAGTTTAAGTGGATAAAGAAAGTTCACTCTATGAGAGCTAGCCTAGAGATAAAAAAGGCGAAGTCGTGTGGGATAGGTTGGAAGCCAAGAGACTCAATCACAATAGAAACAAACCGACTTATTGGTATGCACTCAACCAAGTGTGTTATGAGATTTAGAGTAAATTTCATTTTTGGTCCAATTAAAATAGGGTAAAAACTCTTTTAGTCCCAATTGTTACTTTTTTTTTTCCAAGAGAATTTTTATCGATATTTTTTTATCCCAATGATATGTTTCGACTTTTTGGTTCCAAAACTAATCGGACACTTAACGGTCGTTAAATTTTAGGATAAAAAACATCAAAACATAAACCATTTGGGAACAAAAACGTCGCGAAATTAAACTTGGGACATAAGCACATACAGTTGGAATAAAAAATGTATATTTCAATTTTTTTAATTTTTTTTTTCATTTCGATTTCAATTTCTTATAATTATTTAATTTATACATGTTTATTTAGGATTCATCCTACCCAATTAACAAGTATAAAATTAAACTAAAGCACAAGAAATTCAAATCGAAGAAAGTATAAAAAAAAAATTGATATATACATTTTATGTCTCGATCCTAACATTTTTTGTCCCAAATTAAAATCTTTCATACATTTTTGGTCCAAAAATTTTAAAATTATCCGGTTAGTTTTGTAACCAAAAATGTTGAAACATATCATTTGAGACACAATGTCATAAAAAATTATTTTCTCTAATTTAGAGATGAAATATTTCATTTCAAAGTCATCATTAAGTAGTAAATGAAAAATTAATAATAAATTAGATAAAATTAAACAAAAATTACAACAATTATAAAAAAAACTATAATTAATAGTCATTGAAAAATTAAAAAATTGAAAAAATCCAAAAAAATAAAATAAAATATCTTTGGCAACAGAATGTTTCTGTCACTAAGTAGCTAAAATTAAATAAATTAACAAGAAAAAAGATTAAATATGTCATTACTCTGTCGTCTTTAATATACAAAATTAAAATTAAAATTCGATGTTTAACGATGGATTTTTCCGCGCTAAGATAGTGATGGCAAAATCCATCATTTAGTGTTTGAATCTCAATCCGTCAATCATTTTATTTATTTTCCTTTATGTATTATATATCATGTATACATGTCTTAGTAAATATATGTATATGATATTGATATTTTAAGCATCTATTATAAAATTTAATGAAATAAGTATACTTTTGTGCACAAATTACATATTTGTATGCATTATATGTACGTGCGCTATAGAAAATTCATAATTAATAATGCTTAAAATTAAAGGGATGGAAAAATATTTTATAATTTGAGGCAAAAATTCATCTCAAATTCATCATTAAGTAGTAATACAAAATACAAATTAAGTTTTGGTCATATGCATTCATTTTATTTGTCTTCTTTTGCGTACTATACATTGTTATACATGTATCAATGAATAACCATAAAATCGATATTTATAGTTAGATTTTTAACCATAAAGGATATGATATAATATTAATTTCATATTATTCTATGAATAAATAAAGTTTTAATTTTGAATAAAGAATAATTATTTTATATTATTATTATTATTATTTTATAATTTTAATGTTAAACTATATCTCTAATTCAAATCTAAAAAAATTACAATTAGATGTTTAGAGAATGAAAAAAATAAAGAAAAAATTAAAAAAATGAAATTTATTTTTAGCTACGAAAAATTAAAATAATTAAATTTAGCTTTGTTAGAAATTTTCCGTCACTAATTATATAGCTAAAATAAAATAAAAATAAAAAAATTAGAAATGTAGAGATGGAATTTTCCGTCTCTTAAATTAGAGATTGAAAATTTACGTCGCTATTCTATCGTTACTTTTTTTTTTTTTTTAAAAAAAATAGAGACATAAAATTCCGTCACTATTAATTGATTGTTAATTAGAGATGGAAAAATCCATTGTTAAAGGTCCTGTGTTCAATCCTTCGTTAGTCTGTCGGCAATTTATAAACAAACTATATTCCGTTGTTAAACGCTTTTTTTTTTTTTGTAGTATATGGTTTTTCTTGAATATCAAGAGGACCTACACTGTTGCATCTGTTTATAGGCCTATACTGTACTGGCTATGGGCCTATTCAAAATTTTCAAGCTTCTATACTGGCTATGCATCTATTTTCATATTCCTCGTAAGAGAATGGCATGCTCGATTATAAGTCCTATGACGTTTTTTAGCATTGTTAAGATGGAGTTGATTATATTATAGGTTTATCTCATATGTTACGTACTGATAATATTATTGTGCATGTTCTAGCAATTCCTGTTAAGTGGTTGTCAGTTTTTCCGTTTCAGCTAGGACTTTTTTTTTTTTTTTTAATACAAGTTCGTTTGGTTTTGCTTTAGAAAAAGTAAAAATCAAAAATTTCATTACTGGTAGAAACCTCTTGGTTTGATAATATTTTTTGAGTTGGAAATGAGGGACTGATATTCCTACCCTAATTTCTCAGATTTATAAAGAGGGAGCATCACTAATCTACCATGCTTGTGATTTATTTCTTATAAGTAATATCCCATTAGTAGCATATATTGTAAATTTACAATTAAATTTACTATTCCTAATTTTACAATATTATTGTTTCAGGTCTTATTCCAAATGAGATCGGTCAACTTAAAAACTTGATACAACTGTCTATATCTTCTAACAAGTTGGTGGGCCCTTTACTGCCGAGCTTTTTTAACATGTCTTCGTTGGAATATATTTCCTTTACAAATAACGCACTGAATGGGACACTACCAAGAGAAGTTGGGAATATGAAAGCGCTTAAAGAAATATACCTCGTCAACAATGCTCTGAGTGGTAAGATTACTACCTCCTCTGCAGCTTTAAGTTTGATTTTAACCTAAAAATTATGTTGTAGAATATGAGTCAAACGCTTAAATCTTATATTTGATTTCTGTTTTTCTTCAGTTAATTGGTAATTTTCATCCATTAGTATAATAATAAAAACCTGTCGTTCGTTTTTAATTAGGCTCCTATAGTACTTGAGACGTGTAAGAGAGTCATATTTATAGGCATGCACTTCCACTACAAGAGCACTTGAGATCCTCGAATCTCATCCTGTGTGTGTCAATCGTGCACCAAATCTCAAAATTATTACTTTTTCTTTCATTTTTTCTTCGATTTTAATTTCTTTAGGTTTAGTATAATTTTACAATTTTATTTAGGGTTTATAATTATTTTTTAATATTTAATTTTCATTTTTTAGTTTTTTTTTTTATTTTTTTTACTCACACACTCGATTTGTGGTGTTGAGGAGATTCGAACCCGTGACCTTTGGTCTCCAAGCAACCTCACTCCATCACTAGACCATCCCAGCGGGACAATTTTCATTTTTAAGTTAATATAATTATTTTTAGGGTTGATTATTCCACACTTAAGGAATATAATTTTTTAAATTTTTAATTTTTAGCAATAGATATTAATTATGATTAGTTATAATATAATAAATTTTATTTTTATAAAAAACATTATTAACAATATATAATTTTAATGTTGGCACATGATTGACACACAAAATTGGGAGTAGAGGATCTCTACTCCTACATAAGGGGTTTAATGTGTTTAAGGGCATTAATCTTGATTTGTGTAATCCCTAGGAGTCGGGTTATCTTTTCATCTCAACCACACATTTTACATTGAAAATATAATCAAACAAACATATTTTTATTTTCCAAATCTGTACATTTATCATTTATCATAACAAAATTAAATCATTTATCATAACAAAATCATTAGATTTTTTTAAAAATCAATACACCTGGTAAATTGAATTGAAAATAGTGAAAATTGGAAATTGATGTTGGCAATAAAAACAAACGAGCCCTTAACCTCTCCAAGTCGCACGGTACGTAAGATTAATGTGTTGCACGGCCTTATATAAATTTTATGCATATATAGGAATACACAATTTGTTTAGGATACCGACAAAACCATTTATTTTGCATTTTTTTGAGCATTTTAGGCGTTCTAAATGTCCTTTTTAGTTGTTTTTGAGTCGAAGAGAACCTAGAAAGCGGTCAAGGGCATTTCACAAGTCGAATATGGCGAAAGAGACATTTTGCCTAATTATTCATGCATATCTCAACGCTATAAGTAGCACTTAGAGGCACTCGGGAACTTCTTCAACAATACCTTTCACTATCATTTTATCCAAAACTACACACATAAATAGCATGTAGCTCGTTTTATATACATATTTTTTATAATTAATTAAATGATCCTCCATGTGATGTCATCATTTTATAGGTGTTATTCCAAAAGAGATCGGCCAACTTAATAATTTAAATTCATTGTTCATGGGATCCAACAAGTTAATCGGCCCTCTGCCCCCAGCCATTTTCAACATGAAAGCACTTCGCTCGTTATCTCTTGAGAACAATGCTTTGACCGGTACGGTTCCTCTTCTTGCTTCGTGCAGCAAAAGCTCTTTCGTGATTTTCCTCTATTTGGATGACATTTTCTTCTTTTTGGGGTTCCATAATTCATTGATAGAAATTGAATCTTGTTTACAAAATCATATTAGATACGCGATCACTTTTAAAATAGTAATATAAATGCCTTTCAAAAGTAATTTTTTGACTATAAGCTGCGCCAGGAATTCCTTTGCACTCAAACGCAGAATTCGAACTCCGTTGGAAAAAGTATTTTTATAATACTGAAAATTATCATTTTTAATGTCGTACACCATTGTACAAAAGAATTTTCCATTATAAAAATATAATTGGAAAACTAAATCACAAATTAAAGGTAGTATAATAAATTAAAATTACCACCAACCTAAGAAGTTTAACTGTTATAAGTATGTCATTATGAGTGTGTTATATGAATCCTTCAGGTACACTTCCTGGAGAGTTGTTTACCCCTAATATTGAGATTATTTATCTCTCCAACAACTCATTTGAAGGTTTCATACCACTGGTCATTGAAAGATCCCAAAATTTGACATATCTTAACTTGGCCAAAAATCATCTGTCAGGTCCAATTCCTTCCATCATGGGAAATCTATCAAACTTGAAAACACTAATGCTCTACTCCAACAAATTCATTGGAGAGATTTCATCATCCATTTGCTACTTGAGATCTCTCCAATTCCTCCACCTATCCAATAACAGTTTGGAAGGATCAATTCCAAAGTGTTTAGGGGAGTTGAGCAAATCTTTGCAGGTTTTGCATTTGAAGGAAAATCGTCTCAGTGGCCTTATTCCACCAACATTTACAGAGGACTGTGCTCTCGAGTCCCTTAACTTGAATAGCAACCATTTGAAAGGAACATTACCACAATCCCTAGTGAATTGCAGGAAGTTGCAGGTTCTTGACATTGGAAACAATTATATACAAGGCATATTTCCCTTCTGGATGGAGACATTTCATGAGCTTCGGGTCCTTGTTTTGAGATCCAATAGATTTAATGGTGCCATGGCATCACTCACTTCTCTGATTAATGTTCCATTTCCAAAGTTACAAGTGTTGGATATATCTCAAAATGAATTCACTGGTTCTCTTCCCAATAGATATTTGACTAAATTTCCAGCCATGATGAATGCCAAGGAAAATATCACGGAAAAGAGAAATTGGTTCAAGAAATATGAGGAGTCGATAGTATTTGTTTTGAAAGGCTTGGAGCAGCCGGTGGAGAGAATATTGACAACCTTCACAACTATTGACATGTCTGATAACAAGTTTTCTGGAAGTATTCCTGAATCCATTGGAAAGATTAATTCATTGAGGTACTTGAATTTGTCTCATAATGATCTCACTGGCCATATACCACCATCTCTAGGAAATGTAAAAGCACTCGAATCATTGGATCTATCTTCGAACCATTTGTCTGGTGAAATTCCGTGGCAATTGACTACGTTGAATTTTCTCTCTACTTTAAATCTTTCGATGAATGATCTTGTTGGGCAGATACCTCAATCTGGCGGCCAGTTTCAAACATTTGATGATACCTCGTACATCGGAAACTCAGGATTATGCGGATTTCCATTGACTCGAAAATGTGAGCAATTTCCCACGTTGCCTCAAGAAAGTGATTGTTGTAATTTTGTTGATGGGTTTACTTGGCAAGCTGTTGCTTTGGGATATGGATGTGGTTTTGTAGTAGGAGTTGTTTTGGGTTGTATAGTTTTTGAATATGGGAGGCCTAAATGGTTGGTGAAATTATTTTTCAGAGTTCAGTACAAGGTGAAGAGAAACACTACATAATATATGCCACAACCTAGAACTCGATTCAAGGTCAAGACCAAATAGATGATCCTAATATTATATATATTCAGAATTAAATAAGAAATACTATTGTGGTTTAAGAGAGACTTGTATGTTAATTGAGATCAATGTATAAGAAACATGTGTAGAGTGGCATTTTCTCTCATGTATATATAGATGTTAAATATAGTTTTGTATATATCCAAATTCTGGAAATACAACACAGAAAATACTCCAATATTTGAGCTCATTTCTTCCTCTCTCTCATGGAGATTTACATTTCATGTGAAAACTCTAGCGTGAGATGAAATATCAACACTATCAAGATAAAGTTCTTTATGCCCTACTCGATTTTGAAGAAGCATCTTCTGGCTGGGAAAAACCTCTAATATCCGAAAGTGGTGTGTGCTGTAATCTTTGTGAGTTCTGAGAAGTGTGTGTTGTAATCTTACAAATGAGTTTTGTTGATGTTTTTTCGTATCTATCTAAAGAGGATTTTGGTGTTTTTTGTGACTTCATTCTATTTTTCTACAATACTTTATGAGAAAAGTACAGAATCTTGAAATTAATGATTCTCACATAATCACATAATTGATAGGAAATTGTTTACTTTTCTCCATTATTAAATCTGTAAGTGCGTTGATGAATTTCTTGAGAAGAATAGAAACTGATATTTTACCTCCTTGATTTTTCTTTCTACTCTCTATCTTTCGTGATGGCTAGAGTTTTTAGAGAATATCCTTTATAGTAGGAAGTGGACCTAATTTTGCGGTAATGAACTTTTATTCCCCATAAGCCTGTTATTACGATCAAAGAGCATATATATTAAAATTGCTCTATATTAACTCAGATATAATATAGTCCTTATTTATTTATTTATTAGTCCTTAGTAAGTCACATAACTTTACATGAGACATAAATAATGTTACACACCCCTACTTGGCTCATATGATGTTACTTAACATCATGGACAAAATAAATAAATAAATTAATTAAACTGACATAATGCACATATAAATGATTAAACATTTTACTTCATTGGGTTTATCATAATTTCATAATTAAAAATAGGAACTAATTAGACTCGATTGACACACATACACGATTGACATAGTCCCTTTCATGTATTCCGAACTAATCTTTTCCTTAATACGCAGGGTCGACCCTAAGATTTCGAATGCGTGTGTGATCATTAAAAATAGTCCCCCTACTTATTTTAATCTATACCTATATAAAAAGTATGGATGTTTCTTACAAAATATGAGCTGTCTATTATGTCCACAATTTGCACTTAATTTAAGGGTAAAAAAGTAATATAATATATTATAATTTTTTTGTAAATATAATATATTATATTTATTTCAATAGTTTTGTTATAATTGAACTCTATTACATAAAATTATCCCTAATAATTGAAATCTACTACATAAAATTATCCATAATATAAAATATTATAAATAATATATTTTTTCATAATATAATATATTATATTTATTTCAATAGTTTCGTTATAATTAAGCTCTAATGTATAAAATTATCCCTAATATAAAATATTAAAAATAATTAGTTGTAAATATAATATATTATATTTATTTAATTTCTTATAAAATATGATTTGTCTATTATATCCATAAATATGCACTTAATTTAAGGATAGTAATATACTATATTATATAATTAATCATCATATTAATTTTCCACCAATTATTTCTCTATCATGTCAACCACGACAAACAAGAAAGAAAATAAAAAGTATAATCCCACAACAATATAATGTATTAGATAATTAATTCAATAGAATTGTAGTATTATAATTTTTCATTCACACACATGAATTAATTCTCCATCAATTACATCATCTATATAAATTACATCCGAATGAAGAGATTGAAAAATAAAAACTTGAATTTATAGAAAGATTATAAACTAAGTCGATAATGTTTGAGAAGTTATCTATCAAAAATCAAGAATTTCTTCTTCATCAATCATTCTATATTTCATTATTCACATGTAATATATTATATTTATTTCAATAATATTTTACTATTACAATTCTTCATCCACATCAATTAATTTTCCACCAATTATTTCTGCATCATATTAGTCATATCAAACAAGAAAAAAAATATATATATAGAATTAATTCTCCACATATAACATATTTTATTTTATAATTTAAATATTATTTCAATAGAATTGTACTATTGCATAGTTTATACATATTGCATCCCTATGAAGAGATTGAAAAATAAAAACTTAAATTTATGCAAAGATTATAAATTAACCTCATTGTTCTTAAGAAGTTATCTGTCAATATTCAAGAATTACATCTTCGTCAATCATTAATGTGGGGAAAAAGATAAGATGATCAATTGGAATGACTTTCTATCAGTGATTTGATTTATTTAATATAAGCTATTTAAGTAGTTTTTAATAGAAAACCTGTAATTTTAGTTGTAGCAACTATATTGTCTGTGTGTGTGTGTGTGTGTGTTCTGAATCATGTTATATGGTATGAAAGAAAATTGAAAAAAAAAATGGTTCCATATTGTATATAACCAAAATGCTAAGTTTTAATTTATTCCTTGAAATTTATGTGTTCATTCTCATTCATATGATTATATGTAGTTTCAATTAAATTTATTGAAACTAAATTTCAACTTTTTTATTTATTGTCAGTCTCGAATAATATTGACTACACGAACAAGACATGTAGATGATATATGTTGAACTATTAAAAAATATATCTATTAATGTGAAGAACACCTAAAAAAAATCAATGATGAAGATAAATATAAGAATTGATTAATGTAGCAATATTTGGGATCTCTATTTTAAAAGTTGCTAGACAAAGTTTTAAAGATATGGTTAATTGTAAAAAAAAAAAAAATCACCAACTTTAAACGAATTTAAAATTTATACATTGCTTTTAAAATATTACAATAATAAATCGTTGATTGGAAAAATAAATTTTAAATTTTGGTTCAAATGTTATGTTTTTCTAGCTTATTAATTTATAATTTGAGAAATTTAGAATATTGGTTGGTTTGATAATTATATGTAACATATTTTATATTAGATTATTCAGTTAATTAATAATAGTTAATTAAATATGTGGTGGGAGAAATGAATATTGCACAATTTTTTAGAATATGGATTATGTTGACTACCCATAATCATGTGACTGGGAATGAACATGGTCCAATTACTCATAATAAAGTTGAAATAGAAGAATTGAATATTTTCCACTTAGATTGAACTACTAATTATTTAACATAGATTCTCAAACTATTTAGCTAAACATAATATAGAACAATAATATAATACGTAGTTATATGTACATTAGGATTTTGTTTAGAATGATATATATTATGTGTTGTGGTTAAATGAGATGATTAAACTCCTCGAGTGAAAGGAATGATATATATTGTACTACTAATTAAATTAGTTAGTCATTGAATCAAGAATTATAACTGCCAATCAAATTATATTTTTCTTAAAAATAATTGTAAAATATATTGAACATGAACCCCTTGAACACAATATATCACAACAAAATATTAACCAAACTTTGAAATTTTATCATTTCTTTATCATTGAGCAACATATGTTGCTATAATAATAAAGTTATATATATATATATATATATATATCTTTAAACATATGATATTTATATATTCAAACCCATTTTAATTTAGTTAAGTTATTTTTAGTTTTATTTGTACAATGTAATCATTTATATTTCAATAAAAAATATAGTATTAAATGTATGTTTGGATAAAATACACACAAAAAAGTTAATATTTTGCGACATGTGTAATAATTAAAATAGTTCAATTGATTCAGTGTATCGTGATATCATATGTAAATTAATTGATAACATAGAGGGGTTAAAAATATAATTTACTTTTGAGATAAACTATATTAATTGATGTGCGATAAGGTGTTTTGTCATGATAGTAAAAAAACATATAATTAATAATATTCTGAACTCATTAACTATTTAAATTATTTCAGTAAGTTTAATTAACTTTTAAACCTCCTAAGCTTCACTACCTGCATGAACACAGATAGATTACTTTAACAAAATGATTTGCATAACTTGAATTGTCAAAACTTGCCCACTGAGTGCATTAGTACTCAGCCCAAATCTTTTCAAATATTTTCAGGTCAGTAGGCTGGACCGTGGAGGTGACGAGGCTGAGATATGGGCTATTATGATTTATATATTTTTCTGCTGTCCCTTTTTGTTAGTATTGTGTTAAGAATTGAGCTTTCGTACTTTTCGTATTCTTTTGCTAAATGCTAAGAACACTGATCTTGGTATTTTATTGATATGATTCTGCTTATCTGATTCTGAACATTTGTAGACTTCCTAGTTAACATGTATCATATGTTTAGCTATATAATTATTTCAAGGGGAGGAAGCCCGTCTTTCGTTATGTCTATTTGATCATTCATTTTGGCCTATGGAAGGGCTTCATTTGTTCAGTATATTGGTGTCTATTTCTTTTGTCGACCTATGAATGGGTCTATTGATTGTTGGTATCTGGTTATTTGTTTCTGTTTGGCCTATGAAAGGGCTTATTGAATTGTTATAGCTTCCATTCTTCTCTTATAAGCTGTTATAAACGGGGATTCGCTCTAGTTACAGAGGTTATGCTGTCTAATTTTCCGGAAGGCATAACCTATCTTTGGCATACTCGGTTGTTAAATTTTATTCCAAACATTAATCCTTTTGGATTATCACCCCGTCGTTAATTAAATTACCCCATTTCTTTCCCGCTTCTTAATTTCCACCCCCGTGGCGTCCATTTCCACGGTCTTTCGGGACCGGGGTGCTACAAAAATAGCATTATGGGCTATCAATTAAATCATTACTATAGCACTACAATAACATTACCAACTCTCAATTAAAGCATCAATACCACACAAAATAGCATTATCAACTATCAATTAAAGTATCTCATAATCAACCTAAATACATCATAGTTTTAAAATGAAAAAATAAGACATACTAATTGCTACCTATGATGCTCATGATCAATGTGTTTCTTCAGTATATTAATATTCTCCTAAAAAAGCATAAAAGAAAATATGTTCACCACAAAAACCAAATCAAAAGCATTGTTACACATAAAAAAAGCATTACATTAATAAAATAAAGCATGTTGGATGTCACACAAGACACTTTCATACAACCTAATTAAACATAAATTAATCAAATAATAATAAAAAATATGAAATTCGATAAAATATTAATTTTTTTGGAACACTTTAATTTGCTATGAATCATATACAAAAAAAGGAATTAAAACAGAGCTTCTCCAATAAATAAAATTAAAGCATAATTTTTCCAAATCATTCAATGAAGCATTACCAACCACAAAATAAGCACTCATATTTTGGAAGAAAAATTGATACCAGACAAATACCTACACTCTTAACATATAACATGTCATTTTATTTCTTTAAATAATATTCAATAGCTTAAATAAAGCATTGTGAAATGAAAAAAAAAAGCATCAACAAGAAATTAAAGCAATATAAAAAAAAAAACACAAAACATAATTAATAAAGCAAGTTATAATAAAAAAATGGATTGAATGGGTGGACGGTTTTTTTAATTGAATTAATTACTCAAATTAGTTAGCATGATTTACGCATAGTAAAGATATGAGAATTATAATGGGACAAATTAACCCTTTAAGGTTAAATCCACATTTAAATAAATAGCATTAATCATTTAATTCAAATAAATTGTAGACCATCTAAATATCAAGATTAACGGACACGATTAATCCCTAAATTATACACTAGAGATATGTATGCATGATAATCCTACCCTATATAAATATATATATATATATATATATATGTATGTATTTTTTTAATTGACTACTGGTGCGTCGTTTTTCACCAAAAATAAATGTTCCGACTTTCGTCGTCAAGCCCACACCGCAGAGTACAGCGGCGAGCAGGATCGTCTCCCAAAGGACCGGCGAGAATTACTCTTGACTTTCAGTCTGCGTGCCCAAACTTCCAGAATCGCGTGAATTATATAACAAAATAAATTGAAAAATCAAATAACCAACTAAAGTAAATATTTATGCAAACGAACTGATTTAAACCAATGACAAAAAGGATATTCCGGATCCAACGAACTCCACTCCACTTATAACACCGATCACAGATGCAGGAATTAATTAATCAAAACATACAAATCAGTTATAGTCACCGAAGACGCTTCTGACATGACCTCATCTCTCCATACTGTTTCGATAATTAAGAAGACGCTTCATTAATTACTTCCCTAATCGACTGATAACTGTAAGAGACGCTCTATAAGTTTAATGAGCCGACAGCAATGAGCACGAGAAAGACCCGATTCTTAACTTACAGACTCTGACGCAGGACTGTAAAATTAACTTTGTTATTCCCCTAGTTATTTGAGCAACCGTTTTACCACTGATTAAACCTAAACCACGATTACGTATGGCCGATTTAATTGGCTAGTAATTAATCACGACCTACCAAATATTTGCAACTACTCGATAGACTTAGAATAATTAACGAGCCGAATTCCAAGAATAACAGATACATGCATCAATTAATTATGAACAAACAATTAGATCTCACAGTTATATAAGCGGAGCTTCGTCGTTGTCACCAGAATACGAGTAATTTAGCTACTTTGCATGCTGGAATCGAACAATAATAAATCGTGTAATTGTGCGATGATGATATCGATAAGAAGAAGAAAATAAAACTGGATTAAACTGATCGCTGCCTTCGTTCCTTGTTCCTAGCGTGCGTGATGATAGAAAATAAACTAGATACCTAATATATATTTACAATCCATAAAAGATAAAGTCTCTAATAGGAAATAAGATCTTAATCTAGGTAAATCCCATGCAAAATACTTTTAGAGGCGGTGGAGAGGGATTTCCGCGTCCAGGTTCGGGCGTGGGCCGAGAACTGGGCCCAGCAAGCCCAAAATGTGTTCTGGACTGGGCCTCCAGAAACTTGTCTCGATCATCCAGCTGCATGCCCTTGCAGCTTGCCCTGCTCGAACTGCTTCCTTTTCTTTACTTGTATCTTCTCATCTGAATCCCTTTCTTTTCGAAGTACAAAAACGAGAATCAATGAAATATCTCTTTGATTGAAAGAATTGCAACAAAACCCTGCCTCTTTTCTCCATTTTGCACCATGTCCCTACACAACTTAACAACATATCAAAGCACCAAAATACACAAATATAGGATAAACAATAAGGAGAAAAGGCACCAAAAAGTCGTGATAATAACAAGTAGAATATGTCCTATCAAATCCCCCCACACTTAATCCTTGCTCGTCCTCGAGCATATCTAAACACACAACACAGACTCCAACAAGGATGAATGACCAAGTATTAACTTCCCAAATCAGTGAAAAATCAGAGTACGAGCTGTGATATATCAATCCACAAACCACCAACCAATTTTGTTCAAGAAACATGCCAACATGTTGTCAATCAACTTAGAATCATACTCATTAATCCAGCCTTACCAAGATTCACTCATTAACTCTCAAAAACAGGTCAAGAGGCATTTTTTCACTCAAGTCATGATTAGCTCTTTTCAACATAAAATTGCTCATATGTCACCCAAAAATGCCACACTTCAATTTCGTTCACAAATCATAAGGTCTTTCCTCTTTGGTTGTAATGGGGCAAAGGTTCACGAGGTAGGATATATTTGGCCAAAGTAGCTGAGTACAAAGAAAATGATGCAAGTACAAGAATGTATATTTCTTTTAAGAACAGCTCCGCAAAATCCTCAAATCAACATAGGGCTTATTTCAAAAATTGAGCACATAGATTCTTTTGCTCTCTTCATATCCTACTCCTCAATTTTTTTCTTTTGATTCTCTCTCTTTTTTTTCTTTTTTTTTTTCATATAGAAGCTTTGCTTCTTATTCAAAATGTTTTTTTTTCTTTTTTTCGAAATACCAGGATACGAGTATTCATGCATTTTTTTTCTTCTCAAGCCCTCATATTCCTTACTTGTGCAGCTTAAACACCATTCATGAAAGTACTTACATATTTTCAGGGACGAAAAGCAGGCCAACAGAAAGGCTATGGCTCATGTATAGTGGCTGTAAACAACAAAAGTTGGATCTTTTAGGCTCAAGGTGGCTCACTAATTGGCAATGTATGGTTAAGATGTTTTCTTGGGCCAATAGCTCGGGTATCCCTAATGCCTTAATCACTTTTGTGCATGAAATCAGAGGTGGCGACAAGGGTGGAAACAAAGCAATTCAAGCGTCCAAAAAACATAATCAGACAACACTCATTATACAAAAATGGAGCTCTTAATTGATGCATGCTCATAGGCTCAAAAACTCACATTTTTGTAGGCTTAGAACGTTGTGATCGAAAGCATGATTCATCATTCAAGATCTCATCCAAACTTGACACATTTCTATCACAAAAACCAACCTCTCATTCAGTCAAACCAATCACAGCTCAAAACTCCTTACTCTCACCAATTCAAGTTGTCAACACTTAGGCAAAATCCCAACAAAATCCCAAAATAAACAACTCAAAAATTTTATTTTTTCACAAATAAAGACATTAACAATATAGCCCCCCCACACTTGAAGGTCACAGTGTCCTCACTGTGAGAGGAAAACAAAAGCAAACTCAAGCTAGAATAGAAATAAAAACTCACACACAAAAAGGAAAAAACAGCAAGCAAATCAAGGATAAGAAACGAGTAAACGGGAGGGGAAAAGAAAGGGCAAACTAGCAATCAAGGCACGAGGCGGTCAGTAGGAGCATACAGACGGTGCTCCAGTGCAGTGGTTCAGCTTGGTGTGTAATGCTCAAACAACTCCACGAGCTCGGCAAGGGTAAGGGCAGCGCTAGAAGAGGAACCTGCACTAGAAAGTTGGACAAGATCTCTCTCTCTCTCTCTCTCTCTTTCCTTTTTTTATTATTATATTAAAGAAAAGAAAGTAAGTAACTAAATGAAATACGAAAAATGAAAGAAAGTAATAAAAGCTCGGGTTGCCTCCCGAGAAGCGCTCTTATTTTACGACTGAGGCTCGACGTGGTGAGGTACGGTCAAGAGGTAAATTCGGGGATATCCGATCTACCCCTGTCGAAAGGAATTGTTTCCATCCCCGCACCTTTATGTTTCTTCAAAAACTCGACCAACCTTACTTCTTGCCCTTTCAGCCCCAATACAGGGGCCTTCACATGAGATGGTAAAATCAGTTTCGAGTTGGTCGGCAAGGGCATATGGCCTGTCCGATTTCTGGCTGGAAACTTCTCAGCTGCGTACAGCTGCTGGACTATCTCGCGGATTACCCTTTCTTCCTCCGAATCTGCAGTGGGTTTGGGTATTCCATTAAAGAGTACCTGCTCTAATTTGTCATCCCTGAAATTATGCTCAACAGACTCATCAATAATGGAATCGATAGTATCAACCATAAAAAGAGCTTCAGGGTCTTCCACATGCTTCATAACTTCGAATATATTAAATGTGACAACATCTCCATCAAATTCAAAACTTAGCATTCCCTTGTCTACATCAATCTTAGTTCGTGCAGTTTTCATGAACGGGCGGCCTAACAGAATTAATGATCTATGTGCAGACAATGCATCATCTATGTCAACGATGTAGAAATCAACAGGAAAAATCAACTCATTCACTTTAACTAAGACATCCTCTACTACACCTCTAGGGTATGCGTTGGACCTATCAGCTAATTGAATGATGACTCCAGTATCTTTCATAGGACCCAACTGTAATTCTTTGTAAACAAAGAAAGGTATAACGTTGATAGATGCACCTAAATCTAGCATAACTTTCTCGACCTTTTTGCTCCCAAAGATGCAAGGGATGGTAAACATACCTGGATCTTGGCATTTTTGAGGTAATTTCCGTTGAATAACGGCTGAAACAGTCTCACCAACCGTGATCTTTGCATCTTTCCCATATCTTATCTTCTTAGAGCATAGTTCTTTCAAAAACTTCACGTAATGAGAGACTTGCTTGATAGCATCGATCAGAGGTAGGTTGATCTCGACTTTCTTGAAAAGCTCAAAGATCTCTTTCTCATCCTCCCCTTTCTTGTGCCTTGTTAACCTGGAAGGAAAAGGAGCTGCATTAATAGGGTTAGAATATTTAGGTGGCACTTGTACCTCAGTAAGGGCAAACGGGGCAGCAGATTGTTTGCCCTCTGTGCTTAGTCTGTCTTCAGCTTCTGCAGTTTGCCCACACCGCGTGTTGTCTTTCTTTTTCTTTGTTTCCACCTCAACCAATTCTTTGCCGCTTCGAAGGGTCACAACACTGATGTTCCCTCGTGGATTCAGCTCGGTTTGAGAGAGAAGAGACATAGTAGGTTGTTCATTCCTTTCGCTAGATTCTTTTTTCGGCCCTTTAGTATGTCCTTCCGGCTTTTTTTCTTCCTTTTTGGTCTCCAACTCGGTTAACTCCTCCGTACTTCTCAAAGTGACAGCGCAAACATGCACTCTTGGATTCATTTCAGTTTGGGATGGGAGTTTGCCTTGATTCGCCTGCATCTTGTTCATTTGCGTGGCGAGCTGCGTGATCTGCATGCCCATACTGCCCAGGGCAGCTTG
Source organism: Perilla frutescens (assembly GCA_026008535.1). Lineage (NCBI taxonomy): Eukaryota > Viridiplantae > Streptophyta > Magnoliopsida > Lamiales > Lamiaceae > Perilla > Perilla frutescens. The sequence continues at coordinate 47,078,090 of BRKX01000018.1, forward strand.
TGTCTCCTGCTGAAAGGCCTTTTGGCTCTGCGCTAGACTGTTCACTTGGCTTGTGCTCTGCTCAAGACTCGTCATGATCTCACTCAAAGATGGCGCAGATCGGTCCGTGTAGGCATATGGCTCACCTCTTGGGGGCCTCGGTGGCAGATCTCCTGCTGCTGGTTGGTCTCCAGGCTGGCTCCAACGGAAATTCGGGTGATCTCTCCAATCTGGATTGTAGGTATTGGAGTAATGATCATTATTCCACTTCCTCCTAAAATTGTCTCCTCGCGGGGCATCATAGTTGATTCCTCTGACAGCATCTTGCTGTGCATCGCCCAATCCATAACAAGCTTGTTCAGTTGAGGGCCCTTGCAAATTGGGACACTCGTTAGTGAAGTGTCCATTTTCAGAACAGACTCCATAGCGGTTTGGCCTTGTCTGCGCCACAGCAAGGCTTCGGACCAGGGAAGTAAGAGCATCTATCTCTTCATTCACTCCCGACTCTTCAGCTTGGCCGAGTGTCCTTACAGGTCGGTGTCTGCTGTCGTCTTCTTCTTCGTACTGCTGTCCTCCAGAAGCCATGTCAATGATGAGTTGTTTGGCCTCGCCGAGGGTTTTGTTGGTAAGAGATCCTCCGCTGGGGGCATTGATGATTTTTCTGTCAAAAGAAGACATGCCACGGTAAAAATAATTAGTGAGAAGTTGATAATCAGTGAATCCATGGTCCGGGCATTTGCGGCAGAGTTGTTGAAATCTTTTCCAGTATTCGACTAAGCTTTCATTCGGTTTCTGCTTGATGCTACTGATAGCCATTCTCATATTGGCAGCTCGAGTCTCAGGAAAGAATTTCCTCAGAAATTGTCCTTCTAATTCCGCCCATGTGGTGATAGATTCCGGTGGCAAATCAAACAACCAATCTCGTGCCTTTTCCTACAAAGTGTGAGAAAAAGTGAGTAACCTTAGGTTATTAGCAGTAAAACCAGTAGGTCTTAAAGTTGAGCACACGAGATCAAATTTAGACAAATGTTTGTGTGCACTTTCTCTCGGTAAATCACCAAACTTCGGCAACACTTGGATGAATGCAGGTCGGATCTCCACATTGTTGGCAATCGGGGACAGCACAATACAGATGGGTCTGTTACTCTGAAGATGACCGATTTCCCGGATGAGAAGCTCATGATCAGGTCCATGATTAGCCACGTTGGCTTGGATGAGGGCTCTCCCTGCGGCAAGACCTTGCGGGTTCGATGGTGGATCTTCATTATTGGCCATGTCGAGGTGTTGGTCAGCTTCGAGAGTCTCTGTAGGCTCTTTGGTAGTCTTCCTCAACCGATGTAACGTTCTCTCTGGTTCTGGATCGAACATTAAATCTTTATCTGCAGAGGAACAGGTCATGTACCAGAAAAAATTAAAAACAAAACAAAGTAAATACAAACTGAAAATTTCGAGTAATCACTGCTTTTAGAACCGATCCCCGGCAACGGCGCTAAAATTTGGTACGTCATTTTTTACCAAAAATAAATGTTCTGACTTTCGTCGTCAAGCCCACACTGCAGAGTACAGTGGCGAGCAGGATCGTCTCCCAAAGGACCGGCGAGAATTACTCTTGACTTTCAGTCTGCGTGCCCAAACTTCCATAATCGCGTGAATTATATAACAAAATAAATTGAAAAATCAAATAACCAACTAAAGTAAATATTTATGCAAACGAACTGATTTAAACCAATAACAAAAAGGGTATTCCGGATCCAATGAACTCCACTCCACTTATAACACCGATCACAGATGCAGGAATTAATTAATCAAAACATGCAAATCAGTTATAGTCACCGAAGACGCTTCTGATATGACCTCATCTCTCCATACTGTTTCGATAATTAAAAAGACGCTTCATTAATTACTTCCCTAATCGACTGACAACTGTAAGAGATGCTCTATAAGTTTAATGAGCCGACAGCAATGAGCATGAGAAAGACCCGATTCTTAACTTACAGACTCTGACGCAGGACTGTAAAATTAACTCTGTTATTCCCCTAGTTATTTGAGCAACCGTTTTACCACTGATTAAACCTAAACCATGATTACGTATGGCTGATTTAATTGGCTAGTAATTAATAACAACCTACCAAATATTTGCAACTACTCGATAGACTTAGAATAATTAACGACCCGAATTCCAAGAATAACAGATACATACATCAATTAATTATGAACAAACAATTAGATCTCCCAGTTATATAAGCGGAGCTTCGTCGTTGTCACCGGAATACGAGTAATTTAGCTACTTTGCATGCTGGAATTGAACAACAATAAATCGTGTAATTGTGCGATGATGATATCGATAAGAAGAAGAAAATAAAACTGGATTAAACCGATCGCTGCCTTCTTTCCTTGTTCCTAGCGTGCGTGATGATAGAAAATAAACTAGATACCTAATATATATTTACAATCCATAAAAGATAAAGTCTGCAATAGGAAATAAGATCTTAATCTAGGTAAATCTCATGCAAAATACTTTTAGAGGCGGTGGAGAGGGATTTCCGCGTCCAGGTTCGCGTGTGGGCCGAGAACTGGGCTCAGCAAGCCCAAAACGTGTTCTGGACCGGGCCTCCAGAAACTTGTCTAGATCATCCAGCTGCATGCCCTTGCAGCTTGCCCTGCTCGAACTGCTGTCTTTTCTTTACTTGTATCTTTTCTTGCACCAAAACCCTGCCTCTTTTCTCCATTTTGCACCATGTCCCTACACAACTTAACAACATATCAAAGCACCAAAATACACAAATATAGGATAAACAATAAAGAGAAAAAGCACCAAAAAGTCGTGATAATAACAAGTAGAATACGTCCTATCAACTACTCAAATTTAGTATAGTAAAATTATTAAAACTTTAATAATTAATTTAAATAAATTAGTTAAATTGCGTTCTCTGCTAGTAAAATAAAAAATACTTATAAAATGCACCTAAAATATTTTTATTCTTCAAATTGGCAAAATTATGTGACTCACTGGTTCACTAATCTTTGAACAAGCCTAATGCAAAAGAAATAAGTTTACTTTAAACAATATCATGTAAGGGACTCAAATTAAAAACAAAATATCATTTAAAAATATTTCTTCTAGCAATTTTTGAAAGCAAATTAAACTCATTAATATTTTTTTCATCATTAATATTTTCTAACAAATTAATCTTTTTTAAAAATGAATATAAAGCAAGTCATTCAATCTTTCATGTCACATGATCGTCGCAAGTAAGACTTTAATAACTTTAGTTTTAAAAAGTCTTTCTGAAATGCAACTTTAGAAGACATGATCAATAAAATTTTATAAACGACAATATATAAATTAAGACAACTATCCAACATATTCGTAAGTCAATATATCAAAAGTTGCATATTCTTTTGGTAATACATATCACAATGTGTTTAGATTTTGAAACAACTATATTTATTGGAAAGTAAACTTTTGATTTATGAAAATTAAAAAAAAAACAGTACTTTGTAATAAAAGAATATCTAGAAATAGTTTGCAAAGAAAATAGAAGAGCCTAGAAAGTGAATATGTTCATTGTAATCTAGAAAAAAGGGGCACACTCCTGTTAGACCGTCTAACAAATCCACTTGCGTTAGATGGATATTATTTCATCCAACAAAGTGGTCCCCCTTCCTTTTTTCTTTTCTTTTTGATTTTTTTAATGGTCTCTCCCTTTTCCTTTTTTCTTTGATATTCAATTTGTATTTTTTTTCTTATTTTTTTCTTTGGCACTTGCATGCTCTCTCTCTTTGTTTCCTTTTTTTTGTTTTTTTTAATAGCACAAACGTGCCCTTTCCCTTTTCTTTTCTTTTTTCTTTAGCACAATGTACTTCTCCTTTTCTTTTCTTTTTTCCCTTCTTCTTTAGCACATTTGTGCTCTTCCTTTTTGTTTTCCTTTCTTTCTTTAGCACAAACGTTATATTTTCGTTAAATAAAAAATTTAGAAGAAAAGTTATATTTTCATTAAAATGAAAATAACCGATGATTAAGCATTAATTATTAAATTAACAACAGAGAAGTATAAATAATTATCAAGTAAGTATCACTATTAATAAAAATGAAGCATCACTAATATAATGAGTACTTACTACTCACTATCATGTTCAATTTTTGAATTGCAATATTTTCTTTATGTAGCTAATGATTCAATTTTTGAATTGCAATATGTTTGAACTGATACTTTTCTTTCTAATTAGTGATACTTTCTTCTGCAATTAGGGATACTTTGTCACGACCCCACATTAATATCTGATTAATACAAAGTGTGACTAGCACGACTCGACCTCAATGAAGGATGGATCAAGACGCGAACCGGAAATAATTAAATAAGGAAGTGAACTATTATCTTCCAGGATCGATATTTTGGCCTGAGAACTCTAATTCCCGACTGATTTTAAGTACTCACAAATGACTGAATAATAATAGTACTCAAATGATTATCGAGCTATGGGACTCGTCCAGAACAAAAGCTGAAATGTTGGACTTGTGATATAACTGAGTTGCGGAAGCAAAATAAAGACAATAATAATAATAATAATAATAATAATAATAATAATAATAATAATAATAATAATAATAATAATAATAATAATAATAACACAAGGTCATCTGAGCCATGTACTAAAGAGAACTCCACTCTCAGCACTTTTCCCTTCCACACCAGCTCAACCTGCACATTTAAAAACAAACATGCAGGGCTGAGTACAAGGGTACTCAGTGAACACATTGCCAAAAATATTTACTGAATTGAACACTGATTTTCTTGTCATGCATCTAAGTAAACACATGAGTTTTATCTAAAAAGGCCCTATGTTTTACTAAATCACTTTCTGTTTTGAGCGCTCTTTTCTGTTGTATCATCATCTATATCCCACTGAAAGTCGAGGAATAGTTCTGCTCAGCCTTTTCCACGAACGTCGGGGAATAGCTCCGCTCAGCCTTTTCCCTCGAATGCTTAACATAACTAAATGCCGAAGAATAGCTCCGCTCAGACTTTTCCACGAACATTTAGCATCGTCGATGTCTTAGTTAGGAATAGCTCCGCTCAACATTTCCCTCTTCCTAATATCACCGACCCAAGTGTACACTAACCTCGGTTAACACGCTAAGTTAGCACAAGGCCCGATCGATTTAAGAGTTAGAAAGCCACTTGCGAGCTAACTAAATACGGATAAGGATATCATACAAAACAAAACATTTTATGCATGACAATAATTTATTTGCATTAGAATAATTAACTGCGGGTGAGAGAAAACTCAAATCATTATTTGGACTAAGAGTTCGTTGAAAAGAAAGCCCACCTTTCACCGATGTTTTAGTACAGCAGCAAAATGCTCCTTCTCGCGCTTTATCTCGCACTAGACGGCTAGCCTTCAAAGAGTTAATATAAAACTGAGTACATTGAACCAAATACGTTGTTTGGACTCAACATGAAATTGAAGGCCTATTAGGGTCTAGTATCCGTTCTAGATTTTTTTTCTTAGCTTTAAGGGTTAATCTCGACCCTAGCTCTTAAACATCTTACAACACACATCATCATCATTTAAGGTATCAAAAATACCTTATCATCCATCACAATTCGATTCTAGAAACAAAGTCAACACTAAGCTCAAAGATTAAACAATATTCTGCACAACGTCTATATTTGTAAAATTTTATATTCTGACTCGCTAGGGTGCAGGGGACAAGCCATACACCGTTAAAAATCCACGGAAGTCTAGTTTCCGAAAAAATTGACCGTGACTCCAGATGATAACTAATGAAAAAGTTATGACCGATTTACTAGAAGGTGGCAGAACTGCCAGAATTTCTGAAAATGAAATCGTGACCGGACTTTGAAGATTTTCATGATCGATTAGGAAGAGTTACGGACTGAGCCATATACCATTAGAAAGCCACGGAAGTCTAGAATTTTTAAAAATTTATAGTGGCTTAAGATGATAACAAATGAAATAGATATATCCGATTCACTGAAAGGTGGCAAATCTGTCACGAATTTCGAAAGAAAACACATGCCTTGACTTTGACAATTTTTCATAATTTACTCAGAACGATTTAGAAAATGAAATATATACCATTGGAAAGCCACGGAAGTCTAGTTTTCGGAAAAAATTACGCTGACTCAATACAATGTCTAACGAGGGAGTTATGCTCGTTTTACTGAAGGGTGGCGAAACTGTCGAATAGAGCTGCGCAGCGCGCCATCTGCGCGAACTCCAAACAAACTCCGAATCAGTCGACTGATTAACCTCATCAGTTAACTGATTCACCTCATTAGTTAACTGAACTGATGAGTTTCAGTCGGGAACTGATCAACCTAAGCTAGGACTGATTTATTTCAGTTCAACTTATTCACTTCATTAGTTAACTGATGAGCTTCAGTCCGGAACTGATTAGCCTAAGCTAGGACTGATTTATGTTAGTTCAACTGATTCACTTCATCAGTTAACTGATGAGCTTAAGTCTGGAACTGATTAGCCTAAGTTAGGACTGATTTATTTCAGTTTAACTGATTCACTTCATCAGTTAACTGATGAGCTTCAGTCCGGAACTGATCAACCTAAGCTAGGACTGAGTTATGTCAGTTCAACTGATTCACTTCATCAGTTAACTGATGAGCTTCAGTCCGGAACTGATCAACCTAAGCTAGGACTGATTTATGTCAGTTCAACTACCAAGCTTTCATCACCTCAAAACATCTCAAACTGGACTACACATGCTTGCACATAACTAACTAATTTTCTAAACATTAACGTCATTTAAAACACCAAAAATCCACACATATACTTCTTAAGCTTAGATCTGAAAATATATGTTTATATATATAGCTCATGATTTTTGAAAATACCTTTCAAAACAACAATGAAGTGAAGATGAAAGGAGCTTGAATGGGGTTGACGATGGAAGAATAAGGCTGGAACAAGTGACTGCAACTTCACTCTCCTTCTCTCTTCCTTTGAAAACTGAAAATGGCGGTGGTTGTTCTTGTTGCTCTCTCTTTCTTTCTCTCTCTTTTTCGAAAATGTGCACAAGAAATGGAGATGAATAAATGGAATGGAGATGAAGTAGAAGAAGTTGCCTGCTATTTCATCTCCCTCGCTCTCTCAAAAACTTGGTGAAGAAGATGAAATGAAGAGGTGTATGGAAGATGATGAAGTGAGGCTGCTTTGCCTTTCTCTCTCTCTCAACTTTTGGTGTAGAGAGTGAAATGAAGAGGTGGATCCTTGAAGTATAGCTCGGATCCCTCATCTGCCAAAATCACTTTGTAGTATGGCTTGGCTATTGGGGGAAAGGAAAAGAAAACGTGGGGCATGGGGTGAGGTGAGGGGAAAAGCATGTCTTGGGTTGACTAATCAACTACCCGGTTCAAATACCGATTGTCTGACTATCATGATATTTTCCGTCTTCGGAAAAATCCCGAACTTAAACCGATATTGCTAAGAATAATTCACTTACTTTAAAATAATAAATTATCTAAAATTATTTAGTTTTAAAATACCACTTCGAAATACTGGTTTTAAATTTCTCGACCATTAAAACATCTGAACTAGAGAATATCTAATTCTCTCGGATTTTAAATTACCTTGTTTAAATTATCTGAATTTAAACACTAATGACTGGAAAATATCTGATTCTCCTAGTCCTAAAAATATTTATCGGAATATCTAATTAACGATAAACACACACCACAAATTTAAAAGAATAGGAATTGAATTTATCTGAAATTACGATTCCGGCTTTCCATAACTAAAAAGAGGATTAAACCCTAACTGAAAATAATTAATTCACTTATGGGAATTAATTGGTCTTGAATTCCATGGAACTTAAAGGATACTTTCGACCCTAATCTAACTGGAAATTACTACACTTTAATAGCAATTGCAACAATTTACTGCAATTAAGCAGTAATTAATTTACGGGGTATTACATACTTTTTTTCTAATTAGTGATACTTTCTTCGGTAATTAGTGAAACTTTTCTTTCTAATTAGTGATACTTTTCTTCAATTAGTGATACTTTCTTCTGCAATTAGTGATACTTTTTTCCATAGTAATGAGACTCCACTTCACCCCATAAATAATGATACTCATGTGTGAGTTAATAATACTTCACCTCATAAATAATGATACTTTGGTTAATGATATACTCCACTCATAATTAATGATACTTTACCTTATAATTAATGATACTTCTTTTTTTGGCTCAATAATTAGTTAACCGCCAGGAAAAAATATATGTATATATTTTAAAATAAATGTATAACCTGAAATGACTATATTATAATTATTAAAGAAAGAAAAAAAAGAAAAAGAAAGAGACGAAAAAAATGAGAAGAAAGAAAGAAAAAAAGAAGAAATAAGAAAAAGAAGGAAACAAAGAAAAAAGGAGAAGAAAGAAAAAAAAAGAAGAAGAAAGAAGAAAAAAGGGCTTTTGCCCAGCAGTCGAAAAAAGGGGCAAAAAAAAAAAATTGCACTGACGCGTGAGCTACACGTGCCGCGCGTGGCGGCGCGTGTAGCTCACACGCCTACACATAGGGGTGGGTTTGGGGGCGGGTTTGGGCAGGTTTTGACCCGTCTAATGTGAGAGAAATAACTGATTTAAACTATCTATATATATATATGCAATGTACTTTGGGATCATACACGTATTTCCTTAACTGAGAAACATGAAATACGTTATGAACATTACCAAAACTGGGTGGTAATGCCAATCTATACGCCACTGCACCTATCCGCTCAAGGATCTCGTAAGGTCCTATAAAACGTGGTCGTAACTTTCCTTTTACGCCGAATCTTATTATCCCCTTGGAAGGAGATACTTTCAGGAAGACCTTGTCTCCTGTTGTAAATTGTAAATCTGTACGACGTGTATCCGCATATGACTTCTGCCGACTCTGGGCTTCTTGATTCCTCTGACGGATTTTTCTGACAATTTCAATCATTTCTTACACTGAGTCTGGCCCAAGAATTCTTCGTTCACCCACTTCATCCCAATAAAGTAGTGATCGATACTTTCGCCCATACAACACTTCATATGGCGCCATATTGATGGTTGCCTGATAACTATTGTTATAGGCGAACTCAATCAATGCTAATATTTCCTCTCACCTTCCACCCCTGTCTAGAACCACTGTTCTCAACATGTCCTCTAATGTTTGGATGGTCCTTTCGGACTGTCCATCCGTTTGTGGGTAAAACGTTGTACTGAAATTGAGTTGAGTTCCCAACTCCTTCTGCAAGCTAATCCAGAATCTTGAGGTAAACTTTGAATCTCTGTCCGATGTTATCGACACCGGAACACCATGAAGGCGTACAATCTCTCTGATATAAATCTGGGCTAGCTTATTCGAGCCATCTGTAACGCGGATCGGAAGGAAGTGAGCTGACTTTGTGAGCCTATCAATAATGACCCATATGGTTGTATTCCCTCGTCTTGACTTGGGTAGGCCTGTCACAAAATCCATCGCTATGTGTTCCCACTTCCACTCGGGAATCTCTAACGGATGTAGCGCACCATAAGGCCTTTGGTGCAATGCCTTAACTTGTTGACATGACAAGCATCGCTCAAATCCTGATACATTTTCGTACTTCCCGGGTGTGCTGTATACGGAGTATCGTGAGCCTCGCTCATGATCTCGTTTCTAAGCTCAACACAGGGTGGAACACATATCCTATCTTCATAAAGGATAGCATTATCTGATGCTTCCTTGAAGCTTTTTATTTTTCCCGATCTGATCTTCAAGCGCATCTCTTCCATGGTCTGATCTCTTCTCTGTGCCTCAATTATCTTTTTTTCAGAGATTTGGTACAGCTACTAATGTTGCCACACGACATACAATCGTCTCAGGTGGGTAAACCACTTCTAGATGTAAGCTTTCAAAATCCCTAATGAGTTTCTCCTCCCGAGTGAGGAGAAAACCCAACCTACTTGGTTTATGACTCAAGGCATCCGCTACCACATTAGCCTTGCCTGGGTGGTAACTGATTCCACAGTCGTAGTCCTTTACTAATTCGAGCCATCTGCGCTGTCACATATTTAAATCCTTCTGCTCGAAAAAGTACTTCAGACTTTTGTGATCTGTGAAAATCTCACACCTAACTCTTTATAGGTGGTGTCTCCAGATTTTCAAGGCATGCACTATTGCTGCCAACTCTAAGTCATGCGTAGGATAATTCAACTCATGGATTCTTAACTGTCTGGACGCATACGCTATGACTTTACCTTCTTGCATTAGGACACATCCTAATCCATTCTTCAAAGCATCCGTGTAAATCACAAATTCTTTATCACTAATTGGAATAGCTAACACTGGAGCAGTTGTTAATATTTTCTTAAGCTCCTGGAATCTGGCTTCACATTCTTCTGACCACTGGTACTTGATTCACTTCCTTAACAATTGTGTCATTGGCCTTGCTATCTTGGAGAATCCTTCTATGAATCTCCTATAGTATCCAGCTAATCCCAAGAAACTTCTGATTTCATTAGGAGTAGTTGGAGACTTTCATTCTTGTACTGCCTCTACTTTAGAGGGGTCCACTTTGATTTCTTCTGCTGACATAATGTGCCCAAGGAACATTACTTCCTTCAGCCCAAATTCACACTTACTGAATTTGGCGTAAAGCCTTTCTTTTCTAAGTGTTTCTAACACTGTCCTCAGATGTCCTGCATGATCTGATTCATTCTTGGAATAGATGAGAATATCATCTATGAATACAAGGACAAACTTATCTAAGAATGGATAAAACACCCTATTCATGAGATCCATGAATACTGCTGGGGGATTTGTCAATCCGAACGGCATTACCATAAACTCGTAATGATGATACTGGGTGTGGAAAGCTGTCTTGCGTATATCTTCTGACTTGATCTTTAACTGATGATACCCGGACCTTAGGTCAATTTTTGAGAATATACTTGCCCCCTTGAGCTGATCAAAAAGATCATCAATCCTTGGCAACGGATACTTGTTCTTCAATGTCAGCTTATTCAGCTCACGGTAATCTATGCACATCCTCAATGTGCCATCCTTCTTCTTCACAAACAGGACTGGTGCTCCCCATGGTGACGCACTAGGTTGGATAAAACCTAGGTCTAATAACTCTTGAAGTTGAATCTTGAGTTCTTGCAACTCTTTTGGGGCCATCCTGTATGGAGCTTTTGAAATCGGAGCCGCTCCCGGTTCCAAATCTATTGCAAACTCGACTTGCCGGTTCGGTGGCAATCCTGAAAATTCTTCTGGAAAAATGTCTGCAAACTCTTGCACAACTGGAACATCTTCCATTGTCTTCTCTATATCATCTATCTTGTTTAGATAAATCAGGAAAGCTTGATTTCCTCTCTTGATCATCTTCTTGACCCGCAGTGCTGAAATCATTGGAGTGAACTTTCCCATTTCTATGCCGTGAAAACTTGTTGGCTTTTCTCTTGGAACTTGGAATGATATCTTCCTTTCGCTGCATAGGATCGTGACATGATTTTCTGACAATCAATCCATTCCTAGGATTACGTCGGTATCCCACATCGGTAGGACACTAAGATTATCAGCCTTAATCCTAGTTGTTCCCAAGTATATTTCTATGTTCGAGCAAACATGAGTCGTAGTCATGTTTCCGCCAATTGGTGTTAAAATCTTTTTCTTTTGACTAGCTCGTTCAGCTTTAAGCTCTAACTTATCACAACATGCTGATGAAATAAAGGAGTGCGATGCTCCAGTATCAAATAAAACAACTAAAGGCATGCCATGAAGTTTGCCCATACCTGCAAGATTACCTTTCTGCTTCTCTTTCCCGGAGGAACTGGGGTTCATTGCATAAGACCTGGGATTTCCTTACTGCATCTGCCTCTGCTGTGATTGCTGATACTGTTGTTGCTGGGGTTACTGACTTTGTTGTCCTGATGCCTGCAAAGCCTTAAGTTATTGAGGGTTCCGTCTTTGTTGTGCCTTCGGGCAATTCCTTGCATAGTGACCCTCCTGGCCACAGTTATAGCAACCCGTGTTGCCGGCCTGACACATGCCCTGGTGGCTTTTGTTGCACCTTTGATGCACTATTTATTATGCAATTAACTGCAACTAACACAGATCATGCAATATAGCAAGTGAATCGAGTATCGTATCCACAGGGACTGAATATTTGACTATACTGAGTACTAAGCTAACAACTCTCTATTATCCAGGCTACCTAATTTTTAGGTTTACTAAAACTAGACACGAATATAAACGACAATTAAAGCAAAGAAAACAGACCCAAAAGACAATTAAATCAATTTAAACAACTCAACAAATTCAATCAATTAACGAGATATTAATCCTAGGGAATGCAAATTACATGTATCAGCTATGCTTTAATCCAATCCTAATAATTCCCAATTTAATCCGATTATCAGTGAAGAAAAAGAAATATAACTACCTATCTCCGCCAGGTCTCAAGGTAGCAGTAGATTAATAAAATACCTATCACTTTCGTCTCTAGATAAATTATCAACTCCCTAAAACATCAGATTAATCTCCTACAGATTCCGTAGAATGTATATCAAAATGTTCAATTAATTCCACTAGCTAATTATCTCCGTCAGGTCTCAAATTAACTAGCTAGCATACATAAATTATGGCCACTAATCTATGCATGAAATAAAAGCACTTGAACAATTGAACACAATAATTAGATGGGAAAAATAACAGGATTAAATTAATAACATAGTTTCAACATGCTTGCAAACCCTAGAATTAATTGTAAAATTACTCACTCATGACAAAAACGAGGAAAAGAACAATTATAATAATAATTGTTGACATAATATAAATTTGCAATAGATTAAAAGAACCGGAATGATGTTTCGTTGAATAAAACTTCAAATCTTCAATATTGAATGTCGCAGGTGAATCTCGAATCCAAAAATAAAAATAGAATTCTAAACTAATGAAAAAAAGCGTTCAGAATCTATCTCCAAAATTCTATTTATACTAGGAAACTAAAATAAAGCCCAAAAGAAAATAAAAACGGAATAGGGAAATAAATTAGCACAAAAACTGGCGGCCCATCAATTCTCACGCCATTCTTCATGAATTTTTTCTTGCGCCACCCGCGCAATATTTCTCTCCTCAGTTGCGCCACTTGCGCAATGCTTTAAAGTCAATTTTTTTATCTTTCTCCACTTATTTGATGCTCTTTAGCTCGTCCACTTGATTCTTCAATATAAAAATTAATCATCGAGCTACGAATATCTCTAAATCACTCAAATCTGCACAATAACACATGAAACTATACCAAAACGTGAAATCAACTCAAAATATTAAAATGTAACGAATAATACCACATTAAAGTATAATTCTATTCAAACATGCATCAAAAGCCAACTAAAAACTATGCAAAATGAGTGTTTATCAACCCCTCAAAGTTAAGTTATTGTTCGTCCTCAAACAACGAAAAGAACACACAAAACTAAACACGAAGGGGAGCATAACAATGATCATTGATGCCTCAAAAAATAAGATAAAAAATAGAGAACAAACATGATCTCAGTAATCTACACAACTCAACTGCAACAATTAATCTCGATAATGCAACAATTGAATCACACTTGAGAGTTTTTATTATTATTTTTTTTGAAAAAAAAGAAAAAAAATTAAATAAATGAATAAATAAACAAAATTAACACACAAACACACGAAAATAAAAATAAAAGAACAAACCATGGAAAAAAAATCAATAAAATGAAACAAAAAATGCAAATAAAAAATAAAAACACCACATCAAAACAATTAAAAATGGTGGGTTACCTCCCACCAAGTGCTTCATTTAACGTCTTTAGCTAGACGATACCTCACGATGGCTCATGGATCATTGAGAAGTGTGACCCGTAAGTTCCGCTCCTCAGCTGGGTGCTTGAAATAATGCTTGAGACGGTGCCCATTAACTGCAAACGTGCTTCCATCGGCTCGCAATTGATCACACGTGCCATTCCAATTGGTCTTGTACACCACGAATGGACCCATCCACCTTGACTTGAGCTTGCCCGGAAATAATCTCAATCTCGAATCTTAAACAAGCACCTCATCCCCCGGAGAGAACTCCTTTTGCTTGATAACTCGATCATGGAATTTGCTAGCTCGTTCCTTGTAGATGCAAGAATTTGCATAGGCCTCGTTTCTCCATTCCTCCAACTCCAACAACTGATGAGCTCTCTCAACTCCGGCTTCTTGGAACTCAAAATTAATCTTCCTCACAACCCAATATGCCTTGTGCTCGATTTCTACAGGTAAGTGACAAGATTTGCCAAAAACTAGCTGAAAGGGAGACATACCTATAGGAGTTTTGTACGCAGTGCGATAGGCCCCAGAGAGCATCATCAAGATGATCCGTCCAATCCTTTCAGTGCACCACGGTTTTCTCAAGAATTTGCTTGATCTCCATATTGGCAAGCTCGGCTTGTCCATTGGCTTGAGGATGATACGGAGATGCCACTTTGTGCTTCACACCATATTTATATAGCAAACTTCCTAGCCATTTGTTGTTGAAGTGTGACCTCCCATCACTGAGCAAAGCTCTCGGGGCTCCGAACCGAGTCAAGATATTTTTCCGCAAGAATTTCAACACAACTTTAGAGTCACTGGTGGTGGTGGGAACGGCTTCCACCCATCGAGACACATACTCCACTGCAAGCAAAATATAGAGGAATCCTCGAGATTTAGGGAATGGTCCCATAAAATCTATCCCCCATACATCAAACAACTCGACCACCATTGATGCGATCCTCGCCGGTATACGACAAAGACAGCAGATGTTTTATCCAGGATTGTAACAGATTCCTCGGATTGGATGGATGGATCCAAACCCTAGCCTCTCAAAGATATCAAACCTCGAACACGATGTAGTCGAGACCCTCGATCAATTGGAAACACGAACTTGGATTGGGTGATGACGCCACAAACGGGGATGTGATTCCGTTTGATAAGTCGATTGAATCTCACATTGTGTTGTGAAACTCGAATAACTGTCTCAGAGAGAAAAGTGAAAACTTACGTAATAAAATTAATGATATCAAAGTTGTTCTCAAACATAAGAATTACAAGCCTTATATAGTTGGTCCAAAATAAACTATGACCTAATTTAATATCCCACTTGAACTAGGAAATAAAACATAAACATCGCGCAATTCCGGACACGCCCAGATGGGCGCGACACGGGGTCAATCGCGCCTCTACTCGCGCTGTAGGTCGCGCCGGTCTCATTCCGTGTAGCGTCTGTGGCGCGACCGGCTTCACTCGCGCCTTAGGTCGCGCTATAGAACGCGCCAGTCTCATTGCCCGAAGCATAGGTGGCGCGACCGGATCCACTCGCGTGTTCACCCGCGCTGTAGCTCGCGTCAAGCGGCGCGACCGGGTGCTCGCGTCCTGGCTCATGCTGTAGTCCGTGCCCGCAGCTCGAGATCACTATCTTCCACTTGGGATCGGGTTCTTCTCCTTCTATGGGTCGTTTAGCCAACTCTTGGTTCCAGATCTCTCGCATGAACCCATTGAGGCTTTCCTTGAACCTTTTAGCTCTTGCTCGTGTTACCGATCCTTCTGGCACCTTGATTGGATCGGGCATCTCCTCGGCTCGGGTTGTATCATCCCCCTCCTCTTGAAAAGGATTTGTCCTCAAATCCAGCTCGTCACCTACATCAAAAGGACTTAAGTCAGCACATTAAATGAAGAACTCACTTTGTACTCACCTGGCAAGTCCAACTTGTATGCATTGTCACTGATGCGCTCCACAACTTGGAATGGTCCATCGCCTCTAGGAAGCAATTTAGAACGCCTCTGGACTGAAAACCGTTCTTTACGCATATGTAGCCAAACCCATTCACCAGGCTCAAACACAACCTTTCGTCGCCCCTTGTTGGCCTTATTGGCATACTGCTCGGTTCGCCTCTCTATGTTTGCTCTAGCCTTCTCATGTATCTGTTTCACAAAGTCGGCTCTCTTTTCCCCTTCAAGGTTAGTATGTTCATGAACAGGTAAAGGAATCAAATCCAATGGAGTTAAAGGATTAAAGCCATATGCAACTTCAAACGGAGAAAACTGAGATGCAGAATGCACAGACCTATTATATGCAAATTCAACATGTGGCAAACATTCCTCCCAAGTTTTGATGTTCTTTTTAATAATTGCCCTTAACAATGTAGATAAAGTCCTATTTACTACTTCCGTTTGGCCATCAGTCTGTGGATGACAAGTAGTAGAAAACAAAAGCTTCGTACCTAGCTTACACCACAAGGTCTTCCAGAAATAACTTAAGAACTTAACATCTCTATCAGAAATAATGGTCTTGGGCATGCCATATAAACGCACAACTTCTTTAAAGAACAAATCAGCAATGTAGGATGCATCATTGGTTTTAGAACATGCTATAAAATGTGCCATCTTGGAAAATCTATCCACAACCACAAAAATAGAATCATGACCACGTTTACTCCTAGGCAATCATAACACAAAATCCATAGATATATCTATCCAAGGTGATGTAGGAATAGGCAAAGGCATGTATAAACCATGTGGTTGGACTCGAGATTTGGCTTGTCTACATGTAACACACTTAGCACACACACGTTCCACATCACGTTTCATATGAGGCCAAAAGAAATGCTCCCTCAATGCAGCTAAAGTCTTGGCTACCCCAAAATGCCCCATCAAACCACCACCATATGACTCCAACAATAAAAGCTCACACATGGAACAATTAGGCACACAGAAACCTATTTTCTCTAAACAAATATCCATCATGCCTATAAAATTTCCCATCTCCAGATTCTTCACATGCAACATATATATCCTTGAAATCACCATCCTCACTATACATACTCTTAATATGCTCAAAACCAAGTAACTTAGCATCTAAGGTGGAAAGTAAGGCGTACCTCCTCGATAATGCGTCAGCTACTACATTCTCTTTCCCTTGCTTATACTTGATGACGTATGAAAACGTCTCTACAAACTCCATCCAGCGGGCATGTCTTTTGTTCAACTTGTATTACCCCTTCAAATGCTTCAACGACTCATGATCGGTATGGATCACAAATTCCTTTGGCCACAAATAGTGTTGCCACGTCTGCAATGCCCGAACTAGTGCATACAACTCCTTGTCATATGTCGGGTATTTTGCAGTGGCGCCGCCAAGCTTCTCACTGAAGTAGGCAATGGGCCGTTTATCTTGCATCAACACTGCACCAATTCCAACACCAGAAGCATCACATTCTATCTCAAAAGTTTTAGAAAAGTTTGGAAGAGATAGTACCGGTGGATGTGTCAATTTCTCCTTGAGCGTTTGAAACACTTTCTCTTGTGCTTCTTCCCAATGAAATTCCACAGTCTTCTTGATCACCTCGGTCATGGGTGCTGCGATACTATTGAAGTGTGGAACAAAACGCCGATAGAAGCTCGCAAGTCCATGGAAACTTCGAACCTCACTCGCATTTGTTGGCGTCGGCCACTCTTAGATGGCTCAAACCTTCTCTTCGTCCACCTGTACTCCATCTGCGCTAACAACAAAACCAAGAAACACAACCTTATCTGTGCAAAAGGTGCATTTCTTCAAGTTAGCATATAGTTGTTCCTTTCTCAAAGCAAGCAAAACAAATTTCAAATGCTCAACATGGTCCTCTTCAGTCTTGCTATAGATTAATATGTCATCAAAATAAACCACCACAAATCTACCTATAAAGGCACGCAAGACATGGTTCATTAGACGCATAAATGTACTAGGAGCATTTGTTAACCCAAACGGCATAACTAATCACTCATACAATCCTAGTTTTGTAATGAATGCCGTTTTCCACTCATCCCCTTCTTTAATACGAATTTGGTGATATCCACTTCTTAAGTCTATCTTAGAGAATATGCATGCACCATGTAATTCGTCTAACATATCATCTAAGCGGGGAATGGGATGTCGATACTTTACCGTAATGTTGTTGACGGCTCTGCAGTCGACACACATCCGTAGTGATGAATCCTTCTTCGGCACGAGCAAAACTGGACTCGCGCATGGACTCAAACTCTCCCTCACTTGGCCTTTCTCCAGTAGCTCATGTATTTGATGTTCTAGCTCTTTTGTCTCCTCAAGGTTGCTTCGATATGCCGGGCGGTTTGGCAATGTGGCGTCGGGCACGAAATCAATTTGGTGCTCAATTCTCCTAATTGGTGGTAAAGCCGGTGGCATCTCTTCGGGAAAGACATCCTTGAATTCCTGCAAAAGAGACACAATAGAACTAGGCAAAGATGGATCAAATGGGTTAGCACTCATTAACACATCTCTGCGGATCATCAAGTACATTGGCTTCTCATGTTGCACAGCCCATTTGACATCACTGGCTGTTGCAAAACAAGCATGTTGGACCACCTCCTTTCCAACATTGGCCTCTTTTCCTTTCTTCCTCATGGTATCGGCCTCCTCTTGTAGCTTCACTTGGTCCTCGTACACTTGAGATGGTGTTAGAGGAGCTAGTGTCACCGTCTTCTTGTTAAGTACAAAAGAGTACTTGTTTGTGAAGCCATCATGCTTCATCCTCCTATCGAATTGCTATGGACGCCCTAGCAAAATATGTCCCGCTTGCATAGGCACAACGTCTCACAACACTTCGTCTTCATACTTGCCAATCCGAAATGGCACTCGAACTTCCTTGTGCACCTTGGTTTCTCCACTATCATTCAACCACTGCAGCTTGTATGGCTTAGGATGTTTGAGAACCGGTAATCCTAACTTGGTCACCATCACAAGACTTGTAACGTTAGTACAACTACCGCCATCAATAATCATACTACATACCTTATCCTTGATGTGGCATCGGGTATGAAATATGTTCTCCCTTTGCTCCTCGTCGATGCTCTTGGTGTGCAAGCTAAGAGATTTGCGTGCAACCAAAATGAGAGCGTTGGGCGCTGCGTACTCCTCCTCCCCACTCGACTCGGATAAACCCGGCATCTCCGGATCAACTTCTTCTTCATCCATCACAATCTCACCATTGTCTTTTAGTATCATCACACGTCGGTTTGGGCACTGATTAGCTATGTGTCCTCTACCTTGACATTTAAAGCACTTAATGTCTCGGTTTCGGTTACCCGACGAATCTTGGTTGCTTGATCCCGTCACTGTAGGCATCTCAAACTTCGGCTTAGTGAACGGTTGCTTCTCATCTTTCTTCCCTTGATTTGAAGCCTTCCATGAAGTTGTGTTGGAATTTGAGTTCGACTTCCATGTGGAAGAACTCACTCGGTTGCTGTTTCCCCTCCTCTTGAGTTGGTTCTCTACTTTGATAGCCATTTATAGCATGTCCTCCATCTCGACATAGTGCTGCAACTCTACCACTTCTTGGATCTCTCTATGTAAACCGGCTAGAAATCGAGCCATTGTGGCCTCTCTTATCTTCCTCCACATTTGCTCGGATCATTGAGACCTCCATTTCCTTAAAGTAGTCATCTACACTATTCGTACCTTGTCTCAAGTTTTGCAACTTTTTATATAGCTCTCGATAGTAGTAACTTGGTACGAACCTCCTCCTCATCACTGCTTTCATCTCTCCCAACGTCTCTATTGGGTGTTCCTGATTACGCCGCCTGTTGGATGTCAACTGATCCCACTAAACTATGACATAATCTGAAAACTTCACTGCTGCTAATTTCACTTTCTTCAGCTCAAAATAGTTGTGACAATCGAACATCATCTCGATCTTGCGCTCCCATTCAAGGTACAAAGCTGGATCATTTTTACCTTGGAATGAAGGCACATACATTTTGATGTTTCCGAGATCGTCGTCTTCTCGATTCCTTGCTCTCCCGTGTCTCCTACCTCCAGCAGTTGAATTTCTGTCTTCCTCCTCTGAATCTCCCATCTCAGTGTCATAGTAGTCATTCATTTGTCTCTCTACATGCTCATAGCGTCTAGCCTCTATCCGAACTCCGCGTCCGCCTCTTCCACTTCTTCCGCCATGGTTCTCTCGAGGAGCTTGTTGAGATTGCTCATGTATTGAGTTTTTTACTTGGTTTAGCCTCTCATTCAATGACGCCATCTCGGTCTTGAACAACTTCATGAGATGTTGCTGAATGGCTTCCACTGTATTCTTAGGATCAAAAGTCATCTCATCACTCGATCCCGCGGCTGCTCCCTTTGTACCTGCACTTTTGTTAGACATGTCGATTCTTTTTTTTTTTGATCGACTCTTTTTTTTTGAACGATTTTTTTTCCGTCCTTTTTTTTATAACAAAGAACAAATCGAATACTAAACTAGATAAAGAAAATGAACTACTAATGTGACAATGAAATGACACAAACCTAACAAATATCTAGCTCTCAACCTCACGTGTATACTCTCGTGTATCACACAATTGGCTCTTTTCACTCTAATAAACTCACACACTCTTGCCTTTTACCACTCGTATTCTCTCCAAATAGAATTAAACCAGAAACACAAGCACAATAATGAAATCCCAAAAGACCAATCATAGATTCACGAAAGATATGCCGGAAAATTTTGAGAATTTAAAAATTTTCGAAAATTTTTTCGACTTCTCCCCAGGCAATATACGCGTCTCTAACAACTCAAATAACAAAATCAAATGTAACGAAAATACCAAAAATTTTCCCGCCTTTTTACTTATAAATCAGCGATTTTTTTTTATGCTGATATCAGCTCTTTTTTTTTGTTTTAATAGGCGAGAATTTAAATTACAGAAATTAAATGATAAACGGAACCTGATACGACCTGGCTCTGGATACCACTTGATGCGATCCTCGCCGGCATATGACAAAGACAGCAGATGTTTTTATCCAGGATTGTAACAGATTCCTCGGATTGGATGGATGGATCCAAACCCTAGCCTCTTAAAGATATCAAACCTCGAACATGATGTAGTCGAGACCCTCGATCAATTGGAAACACGAACTTGGATTGGGTGATGACGCCACAAACGGGGATGTGATTTCATTTGATAAGTCGATTGAATCTCACGTTGTGTTGTGAAACTCGAATAACTCTCTCAGAGAGAAAAGTGAAAACTCACGTAATAAAATTAATGATATCAAAGTTGTTCTCAAAAATAAGAATTACAAGCCTTATATAGTTGGTCCAAAATAAACTATGACCTAATTTAATATCCCACTTGAACTAGGAAATAAAACATAAAAATCGCGCAATTACGGACACGCCCAGATGGGCGCGACACGGGGTCAATCGCGCCTCCACTCGCGCTGTAGGTCACGCCGGTCTCATTCCGTGTAGCATCTGTGGCGCGACCGGCTTCACTCGCACCTTAGGTCGCGCTGTAGAACGCGCCAGTCTCATTGCCCGAAGCATTGGTGGCGCGACCAGATCCACTCGCGTGTTCACCCGCGCTGTAGCTCGCGTCAAGCGGCGCAACCGGGTGCTCGCGTCCTGGCTCGTGCTATAGTCCATGCCCGCAGCTCGAGATCACTATCTTCCACTTGGGATCGGGTTCTTCTCCTTCTACGGGTCGTTTAGCCAACTCTTGGTTCCAGATCTCTCGCATGAACCCATTGAGGCTTTCCTTGAACCTTTTAGCTCTTGCTCGTGTTACCGGTCCTTCTGGCACCTTGATTGGATTGGCCATCTCCTCAGCTCGGGCTGTATCAACCATCATGGATTTTTGAGGCATCTCGTCCCGCTTGGTAATATTGCCAACTCGTTGGCACCGATCACACATGGAGATGAAAGCATGGCAATCTCTGTAGATGTAAGGCCAATAAAATCCGCTTTGTTGAATCTCCACTGGGCGAACTATGGCACTGCTCTATGATAGCATGAATTTCGTCTTCTCGAACGCATCTCCGAATCACTGCATCAGCACACCTCTTGTAAAGAATTGGTTCTTCCCAATAGTAAAATTGGACATCATGGAGGAATTTCTTGCGTTGGTAGGAGCTGAGATCCTTGGGAATGACACGAATCACTATGTAATTCACAATGTCTGCATACCACGGAGTTTTGTCAACGGCTTTCACTTCTAGCACTTATTCATCCGGAAAACTCTCATTTATGGGCAACTTTGGATCCTCGCCTTCCACTGGTTTCTCCAAATGGGATAGATGGTCCGCCACGACATTCTCACAGCCCTTTCGATCCTTGATCTCCATATCAAACTCTTGCAGCAACAGGATCCATCGAATCAATCTCGGCTTGGCATCTTTCTTGGCAAACAGATACCGGATGGCTGCATGGTCGTTGTAGACAATGGTGTGCACCCCAATCAAATAAGCTCGGAATTTGTCGAAAGGAAATACCACTGCTAGCAACTCCTTTTCCGTGGTGGTGTAATTCTGCTGGGCACAGTCGAGTGTCTTGCTGACATAGTGAATGACTCGGAAGAATTTATCTCGCTTTTGTCCCAACACAGCTCCAACGGCAAGATCACTGGCATTACACATCAAAACAAATGGTTCAGTCCAAATAGGTTGTATTAAAATTGGAGCACTTACCAGAGCCAACTTCAGTTCCTCAAATGCTTCCATGCACTCGCCATCAAACTCAAACTTCACATCTTTCTCCAACAGAGAACAGAAAGGCTTGGAGATTTTGGAAAAATCATTGATGAATCTCCGGTAAAATCCAGCATGGCCAAGGAAACTACGAACCGCCTTAACAGAGGTATGAGGAGGTAACTTCTTGATAGCTACAACTTTGGCTCGATCGACCTCCAAGCCGACAGCAGAGACTCTGTGTCCAAGCACCACACCTTCGCGTACCATAAAATGGCACTTCTCCCAATTCAAAACCAAATTCGTCTCCTCACATCACTGTAAAACTTGGGACAAATTTTCCAAACAATTATCAAAAGAGGACCCAAAGACAGAGAAGTCGTCCATAAATACCTCCATAATTTTCTCGATGAAACCGTGGAAAATGGCCATCATACACCTCTGGAATGTGGCTAGAGCATTGCATAGACCAAACGGCACACGTCGATATGCAAAAACACCATAGGGGCAAGTAAACGCCGACTTGTATTAGTCCTCCGGGGCAATCATAATTTGATTGTAACCCGAATAACCATCCAAGAAACAGTAATACTCGTACCCTGCAAGTCTATCCAACATTTGGTCAATGAAAGGAAGGGGAAAATGATCCTTACGTGTAGCCGTATTCAGAGCACGGTAGTCAATGCAAACTCACCATCCTGTCACGAGTCACGTAGCGATCATCTCATTCCTCTTATCCTTCACAACTGTCATGCCTCATTCTTTGCAACACATTGAGTCGGGCTCACCCACTCGCTGTCAGATATGGCATAAATCATCCCGGCATCTAGAAGCTTCAATACTTCTTTTCTCACGACCTCTTGCATCACCGGATTCAATCTCCTTTGTGCTTGCACTTTCGGCTTGTAATCCTGCTCAAGCAAAATACGATGCATACAAATAGACGGGCCAATTCCCTTTATGTCAGAAATTTGCCAACCTATAGCAGACTTGTATTTTCTCAGCACTCTCAACAACTTATCCAACTCTACAGCAGATAGAAAAGCAGATACAATCACAGGATATGTGTCATTCTCACCTAGAAAGGCATACCTCAAATGATCTGGGAGTGGGTTCATCTTTAAGACCGGTGGTGTAGGTGCCGACTTGGCGGCAGGAGTCTCCTTCTCTACAGTGCCCTCTTGCGGTGGATCCCGAATATCCAAATATTGCACTGGTTCTTACTGTAGTCCCTGCATAGAATCTAGAATCGCAAGATATTCTAAAATTTCATCACAGGAAAAATCAAGAGAGTCATATGAGTCAATAGAATAAATAGAGTGCTGGATACAATGCTGCAGAGGGTCTTCCAACGCAACTGGCACATCGGTGCAGGCAAACCCATCCTCCATTAACGCTATCAATTTACAATCATCAAATTCACTCTCGTGTGGCCTCTTCATAGCATCATACAAAGAGAATGTAATCTTCTCATCATTCATCCGGAATGTCAGCTGGCCGTCTTGCACATCAATTAAAGCACGGCCTGTAGCTAGAAATGGTCTTTCAAGAACCAATGGAATATTCTTATCTTCCGGCATGTCGAGAACCACAAAATCTGCAGGAAAGATAAACTCCTCTACCTTCACTAGCACATCCTCAACAACTCCTCTCGGATAGGTAACTGATCTATCCGCCATTTGCAGTGCAATAGAAGTAGGCTTGATGTCACCAATTTCCAATCTCTTGAAAATCGACAACGGCATCAGATTGATGCTAGCCCCCAAATCGCACAACACTTTACCAAAAGTGCGTCCCCTAATCACACAGGCAATAGTAAAACTACCCGGGTCCTTCTACTTCAGAGGCAACTTCCGTTGCAAGACTGCACTACATTCCTCAGATAGATTCACAGTCTCAAATTTGCCCAACTTTCTCTTTTTTGAAACGGTATCTTTCAGGTTTTTAGCATAACCAGGCATATCTCGTAAAGCATCTAACAGAGGAATGTTGATGTTTACCTTTTTAAAGATCTCCATAAATTTCTCCATCTTCTGCTCAGTCTTGGCCTTAGCTAGCCTAGTTGGAAACGGGGCAGTGGAACTGATGCGCACTGTCATGGGTGCCGTTGTGGCAAGTGCCACTTTTGGTGCAGGAGCAGATGGAACCTCTGAAGCTAGAACTGCCTCATCATTCACGGCTTCGACCACATTGTCATCTTCCTCATCTTGTATCAAATGCTTGTGATTTGTGTATTCCTTTCCACTTCTCAGCTGAATAGCATTACATTGATCCTTGGGATTGATCACTGATTGACTGGGAAACTGGCTTGGCTTGTGCTGAGTAGATGAATTATTGGCTATTTGTCTAACTTGAACCTCGAGCATATTCAACTGCTTAGATAGAGCACTCACCGTTCCCTCGATTTGTGTAATCTTCATTCCAATGGCCCCGATGAAGCTGTTCTGATTAGCAATTAGCTGACTCATCATATCTTCAAGTGAAGGCTTCTTTGGCTCAGAAAGACCTGTAGTGGGAGCAGCAAAACCCGGAGGTTGCAGAGCGTTGTTGGGGTTAGCATAGGAAAAATTTGGGTGATTCCTATGGCTTGGATGATACGCCATATTGTTACTCTGGAATCCTTGCTGGCCTCTATTGTAGTTTCCACTGTTGTAATTTCTCTGATTGACAAAATTCACACCTTCTACGGCAGAGGATTCAGAGCCTTGCTTTTGTACTGCATTCACATCCATGTGTGCGCGCCGCTCTTCTAGAACTTGCTTCTTCAGTTCTTCGATCTCGGCTCTCAGTTCATCCATCCCAGAATCAGATACTGTAGCTGCAGACCTTGTTTGTCATCTCTCCATCGGCCATTGGTAACTGGTGGCCGCCATCTCCTCTATAATCCGCAGTGCTTCAGCTGCGGTTCTATTCACCAGACATCCTCCAACCGAGGCGTCCACCAATCTTTTGGTGTTGTTGGTCAATCCACTGTAGAAGTGAGTGATTTGCTGATCGGCGCTAAATCCATGTTGTGGGAAAGATCGCAGTAAATCTCTGTACCTCTCCCATGCTTCATAAATTGACTCATCTCCCATCTGTGAAAAATGAGTAATCTCAGCAATTATCTTCTGAGCTTTCGATGGAGGAAAGTATTTGGCAAGGAAAGCTTGGCACATTTGATCCCATGTGGTGATGGATTCCTTGTCCAGCTCTTGAACCACTCCTTGGCTCGATCTCTAAGAGAGAAAATGAACATCCTCATGCGAATGATGTCGTCACTCACACCATTCATCTTGATAGTGTCACAGATATCCAAAAATGCATCCAGATAAGCATTTGGATTCTCAGTAGCCTTTCCACTGAACTGCTCCGCAGCTACCATGTTGATCAAGGCGGGACGGAGTTCAAAGTTGTTAGCAGTGATGCCGCCACCCCATCCGGCTCCGAAGTATCTGTCAGTTGGCGCCCGATACAGCTGGTTTAGAGGTGCTGCTTCGTTCTCGGGCGCAGCTTCTCTAGCCAATCTCTGCTCCATCTCTCAGAGCCTTCTAGCTAATGCTTACTGATGAACTCTTTGACTTAGAACAATTCTAAGTCTATTTTCGAGACGTTGACTCGAATATTCTTAACTCCTTTGAACATTCCCGACCAACTCTCGAAACATCTACTGGAAAATCCTGCACTCTTAAACTCTATTTCAAGGTGCTAGCTTGAAATAGAAAACTTCTAGCTACTTTTCAAGTTTCTGACTTGAAAAAATCTAAAGTTACTATTTGAGACGCTGACTCAAATACTAAAATTTTACCTCGAGACAGTAACTCGAGATATAAATTTTGAGGTTACCCTTTTCGAGACGCTGACTCGAAAAGTAAAATATCTGAAGGATCTAGCTCGAGACGCTGACTCGAACTAAAATTTTCAAGATTCTATCTTGAAGGTTTCTTGCCTGATTTATTTTAAGACGCAGACTCAAAATAAATTCAGCTCGAGGTTTCGAAACGCTAATTCGCAAACCTTACTGGAATGAGGACTTGATGCATCAGCTACTGGAACTGGAATTCCTGATCATCATGCCTCATGAAACTGGATCTGCTTCTGAAACTTGTCTTTTTTCCTTCAAGTTCTTGGACTTGCTGAATTTCTTCATCAGGTTCCACTGACTGAGTCTTTACTTAAATGAAAGCTAACTTAAAGGGAACTAAGGCAATCTAGATTCCTCTAAATTTCTCTACGTTCTCTGAGGCTTAAATTTATGAAACAACCTGACTTATCTGAAATCCGATCGTGCAAAAGCCCGACTTTTCTAAAGTCTGACTCAATTGAACTTTGCAATTATCTAAACTGCATTACTGAAATCTGGCACCCTCGGGTGCCTACTTAACTGTTACATCGTGAGCTTGTCTCAATGAAATAAAGTAATTAAAACTATTTTAAACATAAAAGACGTTCATAAACTTTTTCTGATGCAAAACTTTTGCCAATATCTGATTGGTCTTAAAACTTTTGCCAATATCTAATTGGTCTTACCATGCCATTATCTGAATGGTCTTACTGAAAATTTTTATAAAATCGCCACTTCTGGAAGGCCTGATCTGAATGATTTTATAAAAATTTTGCCAACATCTGGATGGCCTGATCTGAATACTTTTATAAAAATTTCACCATTATCTAAATGGCTTAACTAAAATTTTTTTTATAACTTTGCTATTATCTGAATAGCCTGAACTGAAAGATTTTCAAAATCTTGCCATTATCTGAATGGCCTGCTTGCATACTGTAATTTTGACAATCACATACCTTTCTTTCTTTGGTTGAGACTGATGTGAGGGAGTGCTGAGAGTTGTTAACTGATCACTGAACAGTCTAAGGAATAATCTTAGACTTAGCTGAAAGAACTTAGAGTTCAGAGCAAAAACAACATGGCTCTGATACCACTCTGTCACGACCCCACATTAATATCTGATTAATACAAAGTGTGACTGGCACGACTCAACCCCAATGAAGGATGGATCAAGACGCGAACTGGAAATAATTAAATAAGGAAGTGAACTATTATCTTCTAGGATCGATATTTTGGTCTGAGAACTCTAATTCCCGACTGATTTTAAGTACTCACAAATGACTGAATAATAATAGTACTCAAATGATTATCGAGTTATGGGACTCGTCCAGAACAAAAGATGAAATGTTGGACTTGTGATATAACTGAGTTGCGGAAGCAAAAGAAAGACAATAATAATAATAATAATAATAATAATAATAATAATAATAATAATAACACAAGGTCATCTGAGCCTTGTACTAAAGAGAACTCCACTCTCAGCACTTCTCCCTTCCACACCAGCTCAACCTGCACATTTAAAAACAAACATGCAGGGCTGAGTACAAGGGTACTCAGTGAACACATTGCCAAAAATATTTACTGAATTGAACACTGATATTCTTGCCATGCATCTGAGTAAACACACATGGGTTTTATCTAAAAAGGCCCTATGTTTTACTAAATCACTTTCTGTTTTTGAGTGCTCTTTTCTGTTGTGTGATCATACATATCCCACTGAAAGTCGATGAATAGCTCCGCTCAGCCTTTTCCACAAACATCGAGGATTATATATAGAGAGCTCCCACCCATTTGGCTTTCCATATCTGGCTTGTAGTTAGCTGTCAAAATTTTATTGTGAATTAGCTAAATGCCATTCAATTACTTGTCAACAACTTTGGGTGGTACTGAAGTTGTTTGATGAAATGCTTGAACAAGATCGTTGTATCTTGGACTGTATTTTTCTTTCATTGTAAGTGTATTGAATTTATTATTTTCTATAGAATGAAGCAATGACTTTTTCTAATGTCTCCGTAACTGAGTTAAAATTCACCTAGAATATAGAAAATCAAAGAAACTGAAATGTTTACGAAAAAATGATTCATAATGTTACCTATGGGTACCAAAAACATTAAGGTTTAAGAGTACGGATATACCTTTTCGTATTTTTTTCCAATCATAATATTTTGGTTTATTTATTTATTTATGTGTTTCATTCATGGCTTGTATTTGGAAATGGGCCGATAGTTTCCTGAGATTATGAAAACACCATCCTCATTCTATTTTTACTATTCTAGGTTTCTTTGATTTTTTCAGGAGGATATTTCCACTTTATTTTATTTGGTTAATTATTAGTATTATATTTTAGCCAATTGTATTAAATTATACTACAAATTCAAAGTTCAAAAACTGAATTTTTACACTAAATAGTCTAAATTGAGGGTTTGTTCAAATAATAGCTACATAATACAAAAACGCAATGAAAAACTACCCATGGTACAAGTAACAACTACAAGCATAATCAATAGAGTAGCCAAAACAATGCATATATAAGCTAATTAATGTTCTTCTTCAAATCCATTCAAGATTGCCACGTCATCATACATAATAATTAATAAGTCACACTGCAAACAACATCCACACAATATCTTCATGAAGCACACTACATAAAGTCGACTTACATTTGAACAAAACAGAACATAAATAAAAGCAATAAAAAAAAGCCAAGCCCTTTACTGCCAGCTTCCCCTGTCTCCTGCATTAATGAGAATAACAATAGTAACTAGAGAGGGATGTTCTAGACATCAATTTATTCGAAACTTTATATTAGAATCTTGTGAAAAAAAGTGCCAATGTAAAGGTCCAATTTAATCCTACAACTATTTGTGTAGTAGCATTTTGATCCCTATTTATCTTTTTGGTCCAAATTGATACCATAACTATTTTAAAGATCCAATTTGATCCCTATTTTGATCCCTGTCACTAACGGAGATGGAGAGTTCAGTAACAGTGTTATCTACCATTTAACAAAGCTTAATAGGTTTTCGTTTCATATAAATAAAAATTGGCAGAATCAATGTTACACATTGAAAGTCACATGCCACAAAAAGGCAACCTCGATCATAAAGAACAAAAACCACATCAAGCGAAGTCAAATCTAATAACAAAGAGTGGGTTTTAGATTAAGCGAAAGGTTAACAAAAGCCTAAATCCATGATTTGTTGGTGTCTCCCTTCGTAGCCCTCTTTTCCCTTTCATTTTCACGTTATATATGTTGTAGTAATTGATTTTTTTCCATTTCATTTCAAATCCAGTGGTTTGAAAGGCAGTTTCCCATTAGTTTCAATTCTTAAATCCACAAAAAAAAAAAAAAAAGAATTGATAAATAATGCCCATTTATTTTTACGAAAATGCTGTTTTAGTCCTTTATTTACATATTTAAATGTTGAAAAATGAAGAATCTTTGTTTAATAAACATTCAAAAACATGAATTCTTTTTCGGATCGTTACCCTATCAGAGTGGATACACACTCTCTCTAGGATCACCACCACTAATTATATTCTTCGAACAATTTCGGGATTTGGATGAAATTTTGGAATTTTTTGTGAACTCTACGATTACCTGGACTTTGAAGATAGATAACGCCGTTACTCAACTCTCCATCTCTTAGTGACAAGGATCAAAATAGGGATCAAATTGGACCTTTAAAATAGTTATGGTATCACTTTTGACAAAAAAGATAAATAGGAATCAAACTGCTTTTATGCAAATAGTTGTAGGATCAAATTGGACCTTTGCCCATTATTAAATTTAGAGGCTACCAATATAATATTAAAAAATCCATTTATCTTGTACTTAACATCACATGTGCAATAATTAAATCAGAATCCCAGTTTATTCAAAGTCATGTCCATGACTGACAGACTATTGTATGTTTTTGCAATAAAACATTTTAAATTTTAAGTAATCATAATAAATTTATTCACTTTGAAAGAATATAAAATATGGTAGAATGAGAGTTCAATATTGTGTCATTTACAATACAAAACTGATTTCATATATAGTCCTTAGTATATTTAGGTAAATAAAATGTCGTTGTTGATCATATAAAATTTCAAAACTGAAGAAATTCCAATGAAATTAGAAATGAAAGGGCTTACCGCATCATAATGTTGAAGAATTATCAATTTTGTTCCTCCTCGATTTCACACTTTCTTCCTCCTTTTGTAGTTGTTTTCCTGATTATGTTCCAAATTGGATAGAATAAACTCTAATTAATGAGAGTTCAATAATATGTCATTTTCAGTACATAAATCATCGTAAGAAGTTCATAGGAATAGGATATTTAGGTAGATAAAATTGTTGGTGCTAGCTGATCAAATCAATTTGCCAAAAATGAAGAAATTTCAATGAAAGGAATGAAAGGGCTTACCAATTTTGTTCCTCCTCTATTTCACCTTTTTTTCCTTCTTTTTGATCTGTTGTTGTTTTTCATGAGTTTTAAACTGAAATTTGGATTCAATTTGGAGTAATAGTCCGTTTTATTTCGTTTTATCTTTTTTCCCACCTTCAGAAAAAGAAATTCCCCTATTATCATTTGAATTTGTGAAAGGTGACTATCTCAGTTTCGTATACAAATTTATATTTATATACAATCTTTATTAGCACAAAGATATAATTGTAACAACTAATTGCATGGAATAAATCTCAATAATCAATTGTTAACTAAAAAATAAAAATAAAAGTCATGTGAAAAGAATGCCAGTCGGGAAAGACGTGTCCATAATATATCCTAACACTAAACTCCCAACAATGAAGATACAAAACAAACTTTTTTTATGACTTATACTTCACATTTAATTTATTTATCAATTCGAAGAGGATTCTGTGTAAATCCTTTTGGATGCATTAATCATTACTATATGTTTTTGAAATAAAACATTTTTAAATAACCATAATAAATTTATTCAACTTCAAAGAATATAATATGGTTGAATGAGAGTTCAATAATATGTCATTTACAATAGAAAATTCATTGTGAAAAGTTCATAGTAATTGTTGGTAATGATCATATAAACTTGTGAAAAATGAAGAAATTTCAATTAAAGGAATGAAAAGGCTTACCAATTTTGTTGCTCCTCTATTTCACCATTTCTTCCTTCTTCTTCATCTTCTGTTGCTGTTTTCCTGACTAAGTTACTGCCAAATTGGATTAGTGAGTTTCTTCATTTACGAGCAAACTTAATTCTACTCATACATTAAAAAAAAAAAAAAAAAAAAAGCTAAGGAAGACAGGGAATTATTGATCTTGCTTCGACCAACTACTGATGTTATATTAATTCATTCAATATTTACAAAACCTGAATTTAACACCAGCAGTATTTAATTTAGATTGAACTCCACCACACTTCAACAATTAGTTGAAGATCACAGTGTCTAAAAAGTAATGTATTTTCTGATGAATACTAATTATTCCTCAAGGTTGCTAACACATACAATTTGGAACAGTCTCATCCCAAACCACATGAGAAGATGAAGAATTCAGATGGAAAACAATTGATTTAGAATGTTAGGTATTCTTACCTTTGTTTCCCCTCCATTTCTTTTTGTGGTGGTGGTGGTTTTTCCTGATTAAAATAGTGAAGAGTCAGTTTAGGAAAAAAAAAAAACATAATTGTGCCATGCATCATCAAATAATAAAAGGTAAGAAAGATTATATTATTTGATGACCCAATTAATTTATTGATGTTATATTCTTGACTACAGCCAGACCATCTTCTTAATCCAATCAAAACTATGAGAAGAGAATCTCAAGAATTACTGAATCATGAATACACAATTATATTCTAAGGTTTCTAACTTCTAACACATACATTCTGTTCAGACCAACAATATGATATTTACCAAAAAAAAAAAATATAATATTCATTTGAAAAGGAACTTAAAAAAAAAAACGCAGAATACATATGTATAGAAGCATAGTTGTGATGTAGAATGGTTGTAACTAGACTACTACTTACCACTGATTCGAGCCTGGGTTGCTGCAATGTTGTGTTGACTCCTTTAGCTGTCTGATGTTGAGCACATCTCGAGCTATTGAAGATGAAAGTATGCTCTTGATCCCAATAAACAATACTTTGCAGACGTGGGCAGTTTATGATTTTCACTTGAGATAGCAGAGGGCATTTAATACGTTCGATTCCTTTGCACAAGTTTTTAAGCCTTGGAAGAAATGATAGGCTCAGGAACTTCAACTTTGGGAATTCTCCGACATGAATATTCTTATCTTCATTCCACAAAAATATTTGTTCCATCATATCACAACTTTCAACTGCAAGCTTTTCTAGTTGCAAAACACATGAACCCGTTGCCGTCATTGACAATAAAAATAAATTGCATACCCTATGGCATCCATATATATATATGCAGGAAAGCTTATTGAAAATTGAGACCGCATTCATTTGAGATGGACTGTTGCTGATCTTCCACAAATGCTTGAGTTCCGGCAGGGATTTAAGTATTAATTCATTGAGATTCTCCGGGCCATCAATATCCAATATCTCTTCTAACTCCTTAATGTTGTCAAGACAAAGAACCTCTACATGGGAGAAAGGAGTAGCAATAGTCGTCATATTCATCAATTTCGTCTCCATCGAACACTCTCTCAAAGTCAAAACCTTTATGTTAGGCAAAAGAGTAGAAATAGTTGTCATGTTCATCAATTTCGTCCCCATCGAACACTCTCTGAAAGTGAGGCACCGCATGCTCTCACCTACTCCAAAATCCGAACTTGTCGAACGATCTCCTTCTAAAGACATATATTCAACACATTGTTGAATCTTGTTGCTTCCCAAAGAAATATTTCCTTGCAGCTTGAGCTCCATTTTCTCCT
This sequence comes from Perilla frutescens, assembly GCA_026008535.1. Taxonomy (NCBI): domain Eukaryota; kingdom Viridiplantae; phylum Streptophyta; class Magnoliopsida; order Lamiales; family Lamiaceae; genus Perilla; species Perilla frutescens. Next base: position 47,111,264 of record BRKX01000018.1, read on the forward strand.
CAACCTTTATCAAGTAGAATAGATCAGAGCCACATTCCTTTTATTAGATGCAATTAAATACAGTTGTAGCCAGTAGAATAAATACTATTTATATTTTCAATTGTCATATAAATGACAAGAAAATGAAAACTTAGAATATAAAATCTAATTTTAACAAATCAAAGCATAAAGACATAATTCTAACATATAAATATACAAAAATCCAAATTTTACAAAGACAAATGAAAGCACAACAAATAAATAAAAGTACGAACACCCAATTCATGAACATTTAAGAGAATAAAAAAACCAATATCAGTGCGTACCTTGTTATCCGGTTTGCAAAACAAATGTATATAATCATCATCATGATTATTAGTATAAACGAATTTTTTGAGCAATGGGCACCTTGAAATTCTCTTTCGAGCTAGCAAAGGGAATTCAAAACTTTCGATTCCTTTACAAAAACATTTAAGCTGTGGCAGATAATCTAGGATTAGGATCTTCAATTTTGGGATGTGAATATTCCGTATGTTTTCTTCTTCATTCAAAAAGAATACTTGCTCCATCCTATCACAACTTTCGATCACAAGCTCTTCCAGTTGTAAAAGACATGAATCCGTTCTGGTCACTGGCAATAAAAATAAATTGCGTAGCTCATGACATCCATAAATATATAAGGAGGAAAGCTTATTGAAAATCGAGACAACAATCATTTGAGATGGACTGCTATTACTCTGCCACAAATGCTTTAGTGCTGGCAGGAATTCGAGTCTTAATTCTTTGAGATTCTCGAAATAATTTGATGGTATGGGGTCATCAGTATCCCATATCTCCTCTAACTCGGTGAGCTTTACAAGCCTCAGAACCTCTAAGTGAGCGAAAAGAGTATCCATAGTTGTCACATTCACCAATTTCGGCCCCGTCGAACACTCTCGAAAAGTCAGCCAATGCATGTTGTGAACTTCCCGGAAATCCAAATTTCTATAAGAATCTCCTTCTAGTGACAAATATTCAGCATTCCTAAAAGGTTGATTTATCAAGAGCTTCTCCATTTTCACCTGCAGCCTCGCAAAGTAGAATATCGATCACATTCACATTAATTTATGGGAAAATATGCATATTTTTTTCAAAGAGAAATAAATAACTAATATTGATACATACCTTGCTTGATTTGCTAAACAAATTAATAGAAACAATATTTTGAAACAGCACCGGGCAGTCCTCGACTAGTATTTGAGCTAGTTGAGGGAATCCAAAGCTTTCAATTCCTTTACACAGACCGGAGAGCCTCGGTAAAGATTTTAGGCTGATGGATTTTAATTCGGAGAATACTAGTGTGGCATCAATATTCCTTTGATTATTTTCTTCATTCCAAAAAAACACTTGTTCCATCATCGCACATTTCTCAATTTTTAAAATTTCAAGCTTTGAAATGCAATCCTTTCCTGCAATTTCCAACTGGGATTGTCCTGAGGTGAAATTTGTCATCTTAGGGCATCTCACAATGACCAGTTGGCTCAAAGAAGGAAACTCAACGTCACATTTCCATCCGCAAAATGCCTCCAATTTGCTTAAATCCCTCAATGCAAGATTCTCCAACTTAGGAAATAGAAGAGTTCTTTGATCACCAGCACTCACCACTTCCTCCTCTTCCTCATCATCTTGAATCACGTGTACCATCTCATCACATTCGCTTATATCTAGTACTCTGAGACTCAGAAAATTTTGAGCAATTGACAACGAAAATAAACTCATAACACCCTGATACTCAGTGATCCTCAACTCTACCAGTCCATTAAATGTGAATACAGGAATTTTGTGACCACAAAATGGATTCCCAGAGGTTGATAATACCTTGAGGCTGCCGAATGACACCTGCAATTCATAATATATCCAAATCAAGATTTAATGAAACAAAAGGTTGGATATTCATAATTTACATTCATCTGTTTCCTTCATGATTTCTCTAGTCACTTTCTTAACTATTTCCTTAGCTTATTATTCACTTAAACCTGCGGTCTAATTATATATCTATACTAATATTAAAATGGAGTCGTGAAAGATAAATTTCACGACCATCAAATCCCGCCATGAATCAGTTGCATAATTTTGAAATTCAGAACCATAGTTTTTACCAGTTTTTTTTAATCATAGATGCAGGTAGTTAGAAAACTCTCAAGTTCTATGTAATTGCGCCAAAATAAAATCCTTAAAATAATAAAAAGTTAGGGTGCAAAGGTGGTGAATACAACTAATTATAAAAATTGCGCAAATTGAAAAAAAAAAATGTAATTTTAAATTTAGTGATAATTTTTTAAATATTAGCAAATTGCAATTATAATTTGACACAAAAAAAAATACTTTAGTGTTATTGTTGACAACATCCCTATACAATCTCAAACTAATATAAACAATAGAGAGGGAGAGATTATATATATATATATATATATTTAAAATATATACATGGACTTAAAAAAAAAAAAAAAAAGCCAATCATGGGTAAATATAATGATAATAATAATTGAAAAGACAAGCTTGCAAAAAGTATAATAATATTTAATCTCTCAATACATAAAGAAATGGAAAGTCTCTCAATACTTTCATTTGGAAATATTTAATCACCTCACTTTCAATTTATTTTGAATTCAGTTCTTATACTTTATCCTTTCCTAATTGAGCCCCTGATGTTTCATTTGTAAAAAAATAAAGAGACAAGGTCCATTTTGATCCTATAACTATCTTCCTAGGAAAACTTTGGTTCCTGCTTATCTTTTATGTCCAATTTGATCATACAGCTATATTAAAAGGCTCAATTTGATCCCTCCATTGCTCCTTTATTAATGGATGTTAACAAATTTCAATAACGGACGTTAACAATACCCGTTAGAACACACACTAACACACACTTTTCTCACATACTTAGATATTTCACACATTAACCCACACTTTTTACACACATATGGATTGAACATGAAATTTTCACCATATAAAGACCAAATTCTAACTCTAAATTATATAATGACATAAATGAGAGTACAAAAAATCTTTTTCACAAATTAAATTACTGAGGACCCAATTCAAGAAAATTAAGTATTTTTCAGAAGGGAAACATACCTTGTCCGGTTTGCAAAACAAATGTGTAGAATGATCATCATGATCAATTGGAGACTCAGTAGAAACAAGATTTTGGAGCAGTGGGCACCTTGAGATTCTCATTTCAGCTAGCAAAGGGAATTCAAAGCTTTTGATGCCTTCACAAAAACTCGTTAGCCTCAACAGATAATCTAGTTTCAGGACCTTCAATTTCGGAAATACTATACTCCTTTGGTTTTCTTCTTCATTCCACAAGAAAATCTGTTCGATCATTTTACAACTTTCAATGACAAGATTTTCCAGTTGTAAAAGACATGAACCCGTAGCAGTCACTGACAGTGGAAATAAATTGCATAGCCTATCACATCCATAAATATATATGCAAGAAAGCTGATTGAAAATTGAGACGACATCCAATTGATGAGATGGACTGCTACTAATCTGCCACAAATGCTTGAGTGCCGGTAGGGATTTAAGTCTTAATTCATTGAGATTCTTCGGGCCATCAATATCCCATATCCCTTCTAACTCAGTAATATTGACAAGACTCAGAACCTTTAAGAGAGGGAAAAGAGTAGCAATAGTGGTCATATTCATCAATTTCGTCCCCATCGAAAACTCTCGGAAAGTGAGGCACCGCATGCTCCGAGCTACTCCAAAATCCGAACTTGTCGAACTATCTCCTTCAAAAGACATATATTCAAAACAGTTTTGAATCCTGTTTCTTCCCAACGTAATATTTCCTTGCAACTTGAGCTCCATTTTCTCCTCAACCTTTATCAAGTAGAATATTGATCACATTCACATTCCTTTTATCAGATGCAAATGCAGTTGTAGAAATACATGAATGAATACAGAGATATAGCAAAACAACATATAGAAGAAATCTGATTTAATATTTATGTATTTCGATTGTCTTACAAATGTCAAGAAAATGACAATTTAAAGAGTTTGTTATCTTACATACCTTAACATATACAATGTTGAGGTCAATAGTTTTTAAACATTAATAACTTTGAAAGAACTCATCTTAATTTAATACAAACATTATAATTACCAAATTATAACTAGCTTAATTATTCCATAACACATTGTAAAATAAATAAACTACTTCAAAAGTTTATGGAGAAATGAAGAAAATTAAAGGTGGGAAAATATTAAATCGAGCAATTGGCATATAACACTCTTTAATTATATATGATTGTCACTTTGTACTCCAAATGTAAATTTTTGGCAAATTTTTGAAATGGAGTAATTGTTGCACTTTGAACTCAAAACTTAAAACTTCTTATAATTTTGTTTTCTCTAAGGCTTTTTTTCTTCTTATAATGTTGTTTTCTCTATGTGCTTTGTCTTTATTTTTCATACATACATTTTATCTTCTCTCCACTAATAAAATATATTACAATTATATTCTTTTATCATATATCTATATGTTTCATAAAGTTAGTGATGTTTCTTATTCTTTTTTTTAATATGAAAATACAATTACTTTTTAATTTTTTTCATTCCTAAGAGTTATGTGTAGATTATTTTGTGCAAATTCTAGTTTCATTTTATAAAAATATGGCAAACTAATTTAAATTTATCTTATAAATCGCATGCGCAGGCACACGTATATCTATTATCCAACTATAATAATAATTGAAATAGAAGAAAAAATGAATTAAAAAAAACAAAGAAAAAACAAATAGGAGTATTTTATATTTAATAAAAATATCTAAATGGTATAGTGCAACAACTGCACTATTTATATGGTGCAGTTTGCCAAAATTTTAAGCTTGGAGTGCAAGGTGTCAATGTTAAATATGCAAATTTATTATAATTATCCAAATGAGTTTATAAATTATCTATTACATCTTTAGTTTTACTTTTAAGATAGTACATTAGTACATAAAAAAAGATAAAAATAAAAGTTACAAATAAGAATATTAAGAGAATAAAAAAAAAAAACTAATTTCAGTGCGTACCTTATTATCCGGTTTGCAAAGCAAATGTATATAATCATCATCATGATTATTAGTAGAAACAAAATTTTTGAGCAGTGGGCACCTTGAGATTCTATGTTGATCTAGCGAAGGGAATTCAAAACTTTCGATTCCTTTACAGAAGAATGTAAGCTGTGGCAGAGAATCTAGGATTAGAATCTTCAATTTTGGGATGTGAATATTCCTTCTATTTTCTCCTTCATTCAAAAAGAATATTTGCTCCATCATATCACAACTTTCGATCACAAGCTCTTCCAGTTGTAAAAGATATGAATTCGTTTCCGTCACTGATAATGGAAATAAACTGCATAGTTCATGACATCCATAAACATGTAAGGAGGAAAGCTTATTGAAAATGGAGACGACATTTATTTGAGATGGACTACTACTACTCTGCCACAAATGCTTTATTGCCGGCAAGAATTCGAGTCTTAATTCTTTAAAATTCTTGAGAGAATTGGATTGTACGGGGCCATCAATTTCCCATATCTCCTCTAACTCGGGAAGCTTTACAAGCCTCAGACCCTCTAAGTGAGGGAAAAGAGTATCCATAGTTGTCACATTCACCAATTTCTTCCCCCTCGAACACTCTCGAAGAGTCAGCCAACGCATGTTCTGAACTTCCCGAACATCCAAATTTATATAAGCATTTCCTTCTAATGACAAATATTCAGCATTCCTAAAAGGTTGCTTGTTCCAGAGCTCCATTTTTACCTGCAGTATATGATATATCGATCACATTCACATTCATTTATGGGAAGATATGCATTTTTTCAAGGGGAAATAAGTAACTAATATTGATACATACCTTGTCTGGTTCGCAAAACAAATTAATAGAAACACTTTGCAATTGTGGGCAGTCCTCGATTTGTATTTGAGTTAGCAGAGGGAAGTGAAAGCTTTCGATTCCTTTACACAGACTAGTGAGATTCGGCAAAGATTTTAGGTTGAGGGACATCAATTTTGAGAATACTAGCATGGTATCAATATTCATTGGGTTATCTTCTTCGTTCCACAAAAACACTTGTTCCATCATCTCACACTTCTCAATTGATAGACTTTGGAGACGTGCAAGGCAATCATGTCCTAGAATTGACAACTGGTCTAGATTGCGTAGGCAGTGACAACGGCTGATTTCAATGGAAGAAAGGTTGGTGAAAACTGAAACATAATAGTTCTTCGAGAATTGCTTTAGTGCCGGCAAGTCTCTAAGTGATAATTCCTTGAGATTCTGGAAAGAATCAGACGGAATTGGACCGTCCCATATCTCTTCTAATTCAGGAAGAGAGAAAAGACTCAGATGCTCTATGTAAGGGAACACAGCAGCATCATCCATTGTTCTCCCAATATTCTTCATAGTCTCACACTCACCCAAAGCCAACCACCTTATGTTTTCACTTTTTGCCAAGTAGTCCACATTCTTTGCACCATTTCCAGTTAAATGTAGACATTCGGCATCTGGTAGAAGCCGCATCTCAATCCAATCTGCTAAACAAGTTTCTACCTCCAACTGTAAAGACAATTTTTTGTTGCCCCATTTAGGGATAATATGATGACCAGCTGCAAGATATCTGATGTGAAATCTCTCCAACTTCCATGAAGGGTGCATGATTTCAGCTGCAGGATCATCTATATCAATCTCCAAGCACCTCAAATTGATCAAGGCCTCCAGCTCTCTCAGCTTTGCATTCTCTCTTTCTGTGCTATCTGATGCTTCCCATTTGTTGAAGCTCCCCAACATCTTCAACTCCTCCAACCCAACTAGACTTGATATGATTCCTCCCCCTATTCTTTCCAGATTTCCACACCCCGTAAGATCTAACAATTTCATGCAATTTAATCTCTTTATCTCTGGTGGTAACTCTTTAATCGAATCACAATCACGACAAATGAGAATCTCAAGATTTACCGATTCCCCAACAACAGACAGAGTCTTCAATTCCGAACATGAATCTAAGACCAAAGTTTTGAGATTTTTTAGTGACGATGTTGCGTGTGGCAGTGACGTGAATGAGTACTTCTCAATGCACAACACTTGGATCCCTTCAACAAAGGATTTGTCGAATTTGATTTCTTCCCCCAATTCTGAATTACTAGTCAACAAGAGAAGACACAAGTTTGTAGGAAGCTTAGCTCTTCCTCCGCCTTGCTGAAAAGAAGAGGAAAGCCAAGTGCAATCATCATGACCAATATATCCTTCCTGTTTAGCAATTAATATGCAAACATGACGAACTACATCGTGCATTCTGACATGATCTTCATTAAGACCATCTAACAGCAAAGACCGACTTTTAAGCATCTTAGTCAATGTGCACATCGTATTCCTTGCTTTTTCCATTCCTCCTTCAAATACACCTAACCCCATACAGAAATAAGTCAACTTCTCTAGAGGAATATCAGCATCTTCACCAAACAAACAACAAAGCAAGAATACGGATTTGGCTTCCTCAGAGTCCAACTTATCATAACTTACTTTTAGGGGATTATAAACGTCTTTAATAAAATATGGGATATTAGTTGGATTAGAATCTCTCAATTCCCGTAATGCATCTTTCCAAATATCCTTATTCTTCTCGTCTTTTAGTACCGAACCAACATTTGAGAGAGCGATCGGCAATCCTCTGCACTCTTTCACGACTTCTTTTGCTATAGAATTCAATCCGGTATCATCCACACATGTGCCAGCTCTCTCTCTAAATAGAAACCATGCTTCTTCTTTAGATAATACTTCCATTCCAAAAACCTTTTCAACATGCATTGCAGTCAAAACATCACTATCTCGGGATGTTACAAGAATCGTGCACCCTTTGGAACCACGAGGGATTCCTAATTCTTCTACCACGAGTCTTTCCCAAACATCATCCAAGACTAGGAGAATTCTCTTTGTGCCTTCCGTTAGTCTCTTATGTAACGCTTGTGCTCTATTAACCATGCAAGCTTCCTCTTTGAGATCTTTCAAACCCAATGGTCCAGCAATCTCAAGCTGAATTTTCAAATTGTCTATTGGTTGGCTGACCACTGCCATCGCAACTTCTTCAAATAAATGCTCATTCAATGCCCTGTTCATGATCATTTTGGCCATGGTAGTCTTTCCTAGACCTCCCATCCCACACATCCCTATCATATTCACATCTCCGCCTCTCAAACTTGTCATGATGCCTTCTTCAATTTGTTTTCTTGATTGGAAGTCAAATATAGTTCCTAACATAACTGCTTGGGCTGGTGCTGGAGGTTGTGGGTAGGCTATAATGTTAAACTTGCACCTGCCTCGAAGCTCTATCATTCGATCAGTTGTTTTCTTAGCTCTCTTGCTAAGAGAAAAACGATCTCTGAGCTTGAAACAGCCACTTCCTACATTTGTCGCTTCATTCGAAATTCGATTCATTTGGTCCATGATTTCCTTAGAAATTGTTAACCAAGTGTCAACTTCAGGGACAATAACTTGTGCATTATTTCTTTCACCATCGACTCTCCCCTGTAATCCTTTTGTTGCATCATCGAGTACTCGGGCTTCATGTTTGAGAGTAGCGATGTTGGTAGTGAAGCAACAGAGATAATTGAATTGGCGTATGATTGGTGCACCAATCCATTTCACTACTTCTATAGCTGGTCTAACAAAACTTGCCGCAATTTCTGCCATTTCCTACAACTCCTTTTCACTGTTTTTGTTACAAATGAGAAACAATTAACAGCTACGAAGAAACACAATAAACAAAATTAACAAAATCATTAGTTCCTTAAACAAAAACTTGATGATACCAAATATAGGAGTAGAATGACCTGTTTAAATAAAAAAAAAACTGTACATGGATATATTGAAACAACATATAAAATTATATGAACTTGATATTGTACTGAAAGATATTGAAAGTGTATGTCCAAAGAAGAAGGGCTTACTAAAATAAAATAAAAAATTGTAAATAACTTATCGCAAAAAAATATAAATTTACAAGGACAACCTAAGAATGTGTTTTGGCTAAATATAATTATATATGTATTCACACAACGATGTCTGTACGCATGTATCCAATTGATTTATTTAATTTAAATTTTATTGAACAAGATACATCATAAAACATATACTTGTATAGCTTGACTATAATATTTGAACTTAGTTTAATTTGTACGCCTATTTTTTTTGTCCATAAATTTTGATTTATCAGCTAATTTAAAAGGAATTAGTTTTTTTTTTTCTCGATGTTCACTCCAACACCACTGCCCTAGCTGCACATGATATCATGATATTTTATATGTTATAAATCATATATGCACTAATGCACCTAATCCAACATGCAATATGCAGTGTTGCACATGTCATTTTGATTTCATTTGAATCTGGAATCTGATTCCTTTTTATGTGATAAATATATATGATGATGAAGTGGTTATACACTACTACCAACAAAATCATATAACTTTTTACTGTGTGAGATGTAATTGGTTAAAATGGTGAAGTGGTTAGCCTTCTAAAAGGTCAATAACTTGCAGGACTTGGTAAACAAATGTTTAATATATTTACTCAATTATTAATTTCATATATTTACACATCTGTGTGTGCATTTTAATTCAATTTATGAAGGTTAAAATGACACCATAACAGTATGATCGAAAATATTACATAGTTCGATGTGAAAATATGTGTCGAGATATAAATTAACTACTTAAAAGTTAAAATTATCTCTATGTGTAGATATACATCTATTGCATTCCAGCTCATAACTGTACAATCGACTACTGTCCTCGGTAAGATGCTGCTAAATTCAAATAGTTTGATAAATCAACCATCTTTTTAAATAATGAAACACTTAATTTCTTGATATATCATAATCTTTACATGAAAAGTAATACCCATATATGCGTTAGAATTTCCCTTAATGGTCTGCCAAAAACGGAATTTTATTGGTGAAATTTTACCCTCCCGCATGGGATACTATCCTCACCCCATGAGAATCATGAGACGATGTGGAATTTATTTTTTAAATAATGAAATGTAGACTTATAATTATATTTATTTATTCTACATGTCAAGATCCCGATGGGATAAGGGTAATACCCCGTGGGAGCGTAGAATTTCCCCTTTATCGGGTATTCTGATCAATTGTGCAGGTTTGAATGGAATGTATGCAAGGGTACACTGTTCCACCATGTGGAAATTAATATAAAAGAATTAAAGAAGTACAATAATTGTAAAGTAATCAAGGGAAATATTTTCTACTCTAAATCATGATCCCACTTACTTTTTAATCCTTTATTCATCCTAAATACTTTTCTTGATTCTATGAATGGAAAACAATGCGAAACAATTTTTAGTGATCAATGTTAAGCAATGATGAATGCCATAGAAACAATGTTCCCATAAGCTTATAATTATGAAGAATAATAAAAAAATATTGTGCCCATTTGCCACACTGCAATATTTATATAGTTTGGCGTAGTGCCCCAAACAGTGTCCAAGAATTTCTGAGTAATCAATGAATTGAACAAATACAAACAAACCAACACTAGCTAGTACATCCTATAAAAAACTGATAAACAAAAGGTAAAATGTTGAAAAAGATGCATTCAATAATATTGAAAACAAAATATAACAAGATTTTATAAAGTTTACAGATAGAATAAAAAATCAGCCAAAAAGAAAAGTTTAGTAAGTATTTACATGTTTTTATTTCAAATAGAGTTTTTCCATAATTGCTTATTGTTGTTGTTGTTGTTGTTGTTGTTGTTGTTATTATTATTATTATTATTATTATTATTTTGAATGCATGCCATATATTAGAGAAAATATTAGGCTTATGTCTTACAAATTATTTTCTTTCAGTAGTGTATAACTAAATAATGTATCAATATACTTGTTGTGTCTTATTTTGATAGGTTGATTGAGATTTTTCACAGAGATTAAGAAAATGATTGTGAAAGACAATTAATCAAGAAATTCCTAAGATGCTGCTATTTATTTCTTTATGAATTAATGCTTAATGTAAACATATTAAATGGAGGTATATATTAGTAAATTAGCTAAATATATATATAAATATGGTTGTATATCGAAACATCCCAAAAAGGCAAACAAGCTAATCAAAATGGGATTGAGGGAGTATAATATATGTATATTATTGCATTTGCATAATTTATTGCATATATTATTTACTTATATATTTAATATCCACATCATTAATTATAGCTATTATAGAGATTAATTATTATAAATTCAAAAAAGTGGAATGGTTGCAATTAAAAGTCCATATGTAGTTTTGAATAGACATAATTATCAAGCATGAAAAAAGTTCAAGGCAACTAAATTGAGAGAAAAGAAAAAAAAATACAAAGTTGTAGGCTACTAAAGTGCAAGGAGAGACAAAAAAAGCCACTTAAGAACAAAAGTGTTGAAGATTACATTCAGATCAAATTAGAAGATTTAATGTGAATATACATATATATATATATAGATTCACATTATAAATAATATAGATATCCTTCATTAATAGTAATATTTCAAATTTTTGTTGATTCATTCTACAAATTTTATGTGCAATGTTTTTTTACAGTAAATAATATTTGTGTTTTTTCACTTATTTGTAGTTCTTGGTAGGGAAAATGTGCAAATAGTCCATCGACTATTACTTGTGGAATTTATTAACCTTTTCTCATCTATTAATTTAACTCAAATAGTTTCCTCTACGTTAAAAATTAGACCATGTAGACCCTTATTTGAATAAAAAAAAGTTAACGATGTTAACAAGTACAATCTAACACACAATTTTTCACAGTTAGATCTAAGCACCCATTAACACACAATTTTTACACACGAAAAATTAGTACAAATCATTGGGAAAAAAAAATTATACTTTCAATGCATTTTTTGTTGTTTAATTCTAGACTAAAATTCCATGGTAAATTTTTGTCCCCGTAAAATAGGATATATATTGTGAGTTTTTTTATTATGTTTTCATTGTAATTAACTTTAACCCAGAAATGAATTATGAGTGTTAGACTTAAAATATTATTTCTTGCCTCTCTTTAACTTCCCACTTTAGCTTTTATGTATATTATTCTTTAATGCAGCTTTAGACACAATTTTTACGTATCTGCAATTATTCTGAATATTTAATGTTTGTTGATTTCTAGTTATAACATTTTTTTTTTCAATTATTTGTATACTAAATTTTGGTGTAAAAAGTGTGTGTTGGTGTATGGAAAGATTTATGTTAATGTGTTTTTATTAATATTGTTATCTTCTCCATTCAATGAAGGATCTATGTGATCCAATCCTTCGTGATCATAATTGACGCACTAGCTACTTTTACACTTTTTCCTTTATTAGTAATATAACTATATCATATTCATATCCCCTACAAAATTACACGTAAAATTGATTGTATAAAGTAAATATCAACTATTTCTAATATATATATATATATATTGTACCACTTTCAAATCTTAGATAAAATTCTTGACTGGTATAAGTTAAATGCAATTATTAATGTGAATGCCCAAATAATTCATATTATTTTCAAACGAGCATATTATACAATACTATTTATGCATACTTATAATATATTGTTAAAATTATTCATTAATATTTATTAATATACAATTTTTAAAAAATTTATCATGTTTAATAATAAGCTACACGTGCAACGCACGTACTCTATACTAGTAACATAAAAACACCCAAGAAATTCCTACAACTTGTCTCAAAAAAATTTATTTTGTTTTGTGTGTTACTTTTATGTGATTTTCATATGGAATTCCTATATGTGTGCAGGTTTGGACGTGCATGGTGTCTCACAGGGCCTATGTTATTAGCATTAATTATAGATCTAGAACAAGATTAAAAAATCACTAATATCCTCTAATTATTGGAGGTCAATCATCTATTAAAATTAATTGCTAACATGTCGGTGCCGTACATATGCAGATGATCTATGGATTAAACAGGGGAAGTTGTAATATTTAAAATACTCAAACATTACAGAGATTTAGCACAAATGAATTAAATAATAAATGAATATTGTTGATATATATTTATGCAAACTGCAACTATACATACATAAACACAAACATACCTTTATTAAAATGGTGGCTGATCTGATCTGAAATGGAATTCTGATGAACTATATTACTATTACATATGGTGTTCTTCCTTCTGCTCTCAACACTGTTCTTTCTTTATTTTTTGCTTCTGATCAAAAGCAGACAAATGTGGAGCTCATAACTAGAGTTATGCTATTGCTGGAACAATTGTTTTAATGGGCATTTTTTTTTTCTCAATAATATTTAATTTGGTGTGGAGAAATGCGATTTGATGGAGTGGTTAAAGCAAATGGCAAACATGATTTAACTTTATCACGTTCAAACCTCTTTATTCGAAATAGGACGACATATTTTAATGGCAACTTTAAAACTTTAAAATAAATAATTTTTTGTACCTACCATCTCGTCAACAAATGCTTATTGTTAATGACATTCTTTTATTCAACTTTACTAAAAGTTAGTTATAATATTTGTATTGGAAAAATACACTTTAATATCTAGATTTTGAGCTCTCTTTTTTAATTAAAAAGGACAAAGGGCCAAAAAAACACCTGAACTATATGTCGAATCCTACCTAGATGTATGAACTATTTTTTAGCCAAGTACATACCAAAACTATTTAAAAAATACAATGGGCCTCCTCAACTATTTAAAATATATCAAATTCACACTTTTCATTTAACACCGTTAACTTTTTTCGTTAAATAAAATGTTCATAAATTTTTCAACCTAATTATGATTGATTCGGATGATGATACCATATATTGTGGTATGGTTAGAAAGCCCTTGTCATGGGCTTTCTAATTATTCTCTCAATTTATTAATCGGGTGTTAAACCATAAAATAATTACATGGAGAAATATTGATGACGATGGTCTATATTACGAATTAAGTTTTAAATTTTGATACCGATTCAATGTTGGATTTTGAAATTAAAAGACAGGTTTGAAACTCCATAGTGTATGCTATTTGGCCGTGGTTTAAATTTTTCCGATCGGATTTCATAGGTGATAGAATTGTGCTTGACACATTTTAATTAGCGGAAAAAACTAACGGTGTTAATTTCAAGTGTCAGTTTGTTCTTTTTTGAATATTTTAGGAGGCGATTGTTCTTTTCAAATAGTTTAGGGGTGTATTTGGGCCAAAAAATAGTTCATATGTCTAGGTAGGATTCAACATATAGTTTAGGTTTTTTTTGGCCCTTTGCCCTTTTAAGAATAATCAAATTTTTCAAAATTAAGAAAACATTACAGATTAAAAAAAAATTGCAAATCTAATATTTGACCAATTTTCGATCTGAAAATGATATGTAATTGATTGTTTTTTCTGATTACATTAGTTCACGTGAAAATGAATGAGTGGGTGGATCTGTTTAGGAGAAAGCACAATCAATTAAATAAATTTGTATATCTATTTCTCCTATTCTCAAAGTGGGAACAACTTAATTAATTTCCATGTGCCGAATTGCCATATTATCACAATTACTATGTTATGAGAAATGAGAGTCTAAAGATTTACTCAGCTCGTGAATTTAAGTCTCTAAGATGAACAAGCTAGCTGTATATATAGACACAATTAGTTAATGGGTGTGTGTATATATATAGGAATAAGTTCAAATGAGTACTACATGTTAGTGTAAGAACTAGGAACTCTTCCTAGTTACAAGATCTATCAAATCCACATCCTCTCTGATACAGTAGACATACCTCGTCATTTCAGTTTCATCCTTTGATTTCTACTTGTACCAAGGCGTACATCCTATAAAATTTGATTCCCTCATCAAGTGATATAAAACTTTGACCCTCAAATGGCTTCAAATTAGAATCACATTGTGGGACATATGCGTCAGGCAATCCAAGGGTAACAACAATCCGTGTGTGTTGAATGCCATTGATATCTGCAGCGATTTGAAAATTCCATTAAAATATTTTAGATTTGTAAGTTATTTTTATTGATGTATGGACATGTTTATTGGTGGGTGTCGAAACCAACAAAAATAAACCTGCTTTTCAATATCCAAATAAATTGTAATAGTAGCAAGCAGGGTCGAAACACAGAGACTGGTAAATTAAATATTAATCTTTTTATCTAAAATCCTAAAACTAAATGGGGGGGTTTGAATACTGGAATTAAAATAATTCAACGAAATCAATTAAATGGCAAAGAAATAAAATGACAAACGAAGATCAAATAAGAGAAATATCTAGCTCAAGAATAATCTCGACAACGGACTACACAATTTGATTACAGATGCACAGATATAATTCACTTCTCTCTCTAAATTGGCTATGGCTATTGGTACGACCTAACAACTTCGTTTCTCCATAATTATTCGGCAGCCAAGGTACGACCGTTAACTACTTCTCTAATTAATAGACAATCCTAGGTACCACCATAGAATTAAATCTACTAACAGCATTAAGAACCAGAGAAACACCAATTCAAACCCACGAAAATCATACGATGACCCGTTCAGATAAGATTATAAATCCCCAAAGTGTCGAAAGCGGGACTGTTTACCCCCAATCTATTATATACTATATTATGTATATATTTTCATAGTATATTTTAGTTTGTTAATGTATAATTGATTAATCTTGTAGTAGTAACTATAATAAATATTATGTTAAACTTAATACATTTTTTAAATATATAATAATATACTAATTAGTTTATTTATAAGAATACTAATAAAGCTAATTTGTATAAATTTGTATTTAATTATTGAGAAAAAATACAAATTTAAAGATGTGATATTAATAAATGTGTATAATTGCGATATTATTTTTTCAAAAATTAAAATAAATGAATAAAAATATAAAAATAATTTTAATAGGGAGAATATTTGTATTAGAATAAATTGAAATCATGTTTAATTATTTTAAAAATAATAAAATAAAATTTAAAAAATAAATTAAAAATTAAAAATTAAAAAAAAATTAGCTACGGGGGTTCCCATCGCTAAGTTGTAACGACGGGAACCCCCGTCGCTAGGTTTATAAAAATAATGATATATTAAAATTTTAAAATCTAGCTACCGGATTCTCCGTCGCTAGAATTAGCTACGGGGAACCCCGTCGCAAGATTTTCCATCGCTATTTCCGTCGCTAGTGGCGACCCGTGTCGGCCCCATCGCTAATTCCTGTCGCTAGAATGGACTTTTTTTGTAGTGCTTATCAACAAGACGAGTTAGTGGCATAGAGGCATTAGCAACAATATGACGATGACGACGCTCAGAAAAATCATTGTGTTCAGGTGTGTGAGGGGGAGTGGTGAGATGAGATATGCCATGACTAGAGAGAAACATCGCTTGTAACGCCCCGATCCCGGGAGAAGGGTGACAAGGGACCGGTGCGCTACTGGGGGAAGGGGGAAGGGGTTGTTGCATAAAGATAATTAAATGAAATAGCTACATTTGGGCAACATAACCTTTGTAACTGAAATAGAACCACCCACGAGAGTGTTCAGAAGGAATAAGGTTAGTGCCCCAAACATTTGGGCAGCATAACCTCTGTAACTGTAATAGAACCACGCACTAAGGCGTTTAGAAAGAACCTAAATAAAATACCAATCATCAAAGGGAACTTATCCCGCCAACAATTATAAAGGAACATTATAGCAAAATGCTGAAATCATAACATGCTTCAAACAATTGAAGACAAGCTGTATCAGAGTGAACGGAACAAGCGCGGAGCACAATTCAAGTAAAATTATTTGCAAGCACTTAATTGATATTAAGTATCTAAGATTTATGAACAACACAAAAAGAGCAAGCATATAACAACAAGTAAGCCCTCGCCCCAGCTCCGTCATCTTCCAGCCTGCCTCTCAACCTGAAAATATTTTAGAAAAGATTTGGGCTGAGTACTAGTGTACCCAGTGGACAGATTTTGATAAACAGTTCACAATCATTTTATAAATATGAATATCGTATCCACACAAGTATAATAATGGAAAGGTTTCAAATCTCAAAAGCATTCCATGTATACAAAGCTTCTTTTAATCTTACACGCTCTGTCTCAACTGTCCCTTCCTACAGTGTCTTAACTTATATACACGTCCTCCAGCCCAGCTGTCTAATAAAGGATAGTGTATACGGTCCCAAAGCTTAAAGGATCCGAACTCGAGTCTAGTTAAGCACTCAATATTTTCGTAGGATACTGGCGAACGTGAACAGTGAGCTAAATCATTTTGATACAGATATTCATGCTATACAGTTGATAAACAGTTGAGCTTATTAGCTGAACATAAATTTGAGAAAAATATATCCCACCTGGATGACGAGCACATGGCGGCACAATAACTTCAAAAATGGTTTCATTAATCCTATCAGGCTCTGCAGGTCCTACAAGGGTCGATATTCGACTCAGAATAATCTCTATATTTTCGGGAATTAATCTACTGAAATTCGAGCTATTATTTAAATTTTATTCTTTTCAAAAATATATTACGCGACTCTAGAGACCTCGTGTACATTTAACGCAGAAGGAAATAAATTCTAAAATATTATTCTTGATTTATTGGGACCAACCGCTTTGACAGAGGTCTCTTTCCAAAACTTGCCATTTTAATCGATTTTTAACAGATTTGTGCCACGGCACTTTTTAACCGTTCAAAAATTACGAAAATATTCAAGGACCATCCTATATATGCCAAGACTATAGTTTGCGAGTTTTAGAATTTTTCGATAACACATATTTCCGGTACAAAAATAACTGTATAAATTAAATAATCGAGATTTTTCAAAACTCGTCCAAAAATTACGAAATTCGACAGGCACATAGGAAATATTATTTCGAGCAACTTTTGTGAATAAACTTTTTCGATTTGAGGGTCCGAAAGGGCCTGAATTCGAGAATTACAGCAGTAATTCGGCAACGTTTGTATTTTCTGTTTTCCGGCGATTTTGCCGGTTTCCGACCACCGGATGACAACGATATCAAAAGATGAAACGTAGAACACATATCATTGTACGACATATCCGAAAATCAAGAGAAAAGGAAAAGAAATGGACCCAAACGACAACGACGAAGGCGGGTGGCTGTGGGGTGGTATCTCGGTGATGGCAGCGGCTATGGCTGCTCGCCGGCACTCCGGCGACGGCAACGCGGCGGCGGGAAGGCGGCGGCAGGTCAGTCGTGGTGGCAGATGTCTGCTCCAACCCCCCCCCCCTCTCCCTTTCTTTCTCTTCTTCTCGCTCAATTCTCTCTCTCTCTCTCGGATAACTCTCTTTCTTTTCTTCTTTTCCTTTTTCTTTTTTTTTTTCTTCCTTTATCCCCTCACTCTCTCGATTCTATCTCTTCCTAATATAATATGAAATGGGAATGATGATAAGGATAGGGGGGAGGAAATTATAGATATTTTATTAGATATTGAAAAAAATGTTTTTTTTTTGTTTTAACACAATTAAAAGTTGCTTTATTTTATCTGGAGTTCAATTAATCTCGCATTATAAATTTAAAAAATACCGAGAAGTTCATTGGATTATTTCCTATTAAATCAATTCAAAATAATATGCCGAAAATATCATTTGATAATAAAACGAGAAAAGATTCATTTTTAAATTGAATAAAAATTACTATTTATTTTACCAAAAATATTGTCAGAAGTTCGTTTGACCTCTAATTAAAATTTTAAAAGTATCATTGAGATTCTCAGGTCGTTTTATTTCTACGAAAATCATCATTGACCACGCGTCAAAAATATTTAAACTATAATTTTTTTTCAATCATAAATAATACCTAAAATCGCGTCTTTTATCTATTTTATTTTACTTTATTTTAGCTATAATTTTTTTTTTGTAGCCTTCTAAATAAAATAGAAATTGATTTAACTATAATCCAAAAATACGGGGTGTTACATCTTACCCTCCTTACAAAAAATTTCGTCCCGAAATTTACTAATCTTGAAAGGGAGTGTCGGGACAGTTCTTGAGCAATTCTGACTCCAACTCTCACGTTGCTTCTTCTTATCCATGACAGTTTCGTGGTACCTTCGTTAAGCTAATCACTTTATTCTTCAGACTTTAGGTCTTCCGATCAAGAATGATCTGGAGCCTTTCGTCGGACTCTAAATCGTTATTTAGCATCATATCTTCTTTTCTGGTCACGTGGTTTAAGATCAAACACGTACTTCTTCAGCATCAAGACGTGGAACACATAATTGAGGTTGGGTGGGAAGGCTATCCTATATACGCTATTTCATTAATCCTAGCAAAAATACTGTTTCTTTCGAGTTGTAAATCTTACTAAGACATATACTTTGTCTTGGTCCACTTTAACTTGATGCGCATAACTCTTCATACGTTCTTCTCTGCAGCTTTCTTCAAATTTTCTTTAACATCATCCTTTGAGTCGAGTAAAGAAATAGAAAATAGATACTGATTCACTTGAATTAAAACATATTATCTCGATCATCGTATACGTCACCCGGAACCTAAGACATGCAGTCTCGAACTTATCCTTGCTCCTCAATCACAAACGTATAGAGACGGGAGTAGCGAGAACGGATCTTTTTATCGCGATTCTTCATAGACATTCAAAATTTTTCCAACACGCTCCTCAAATACATATACACGTCTAGAAATCCATATAACTTAAGTCATCTAAAAGAATATACTTATCCATTCTAAGTTCTTCCTACGTTCAAGTCTACAAGACACTACATAATCGTTCCCATCTTTTGGTCAAAACCAAAATCCAGATGTCTTGGCATCTTTGAATAACTTTAGACGAATCACGAACCCTCATCGTGAAACCTTAATATAAGTTCGAATCACAATACTTTTTAGTGAAACCTGGAGATAATTCTCTTGTAAATGAATCACAACCTCTTGTCGTGAAATCTGAAAATAATTCTTAACCAAATGATGAATCATGAAATATAATCATGAAACCTGTAAAATATTTTCAAAATTGTTCACGATAACGGATAATGAAATCTGAAAATATTTTACAATAAACGAATCATGATATCAAATCGTGAAACCTTAAAAATATATATGAATCATGACCTCTCATCATGAAACCTGATAATATAAGAATCATGACCTCTTATCATAAAACCTGGTAATAGAATCATGATCTCTCATCATGAAACCTAATAATAGCTTTTGAATCATGATCTCTGGTCATGAAACCTGAATAGAATGAATCACGATTTTTTTATCATGAAACCTGAAAATAGCTTTCATAAATGAATCACGATATCTGACCATGAAATCTGGAAAAATATTTAGCGTGATAAACTGCACTCTCATGTGCGTCAATTTTAAAATACATGTGTACCTTTTGTTGAGGGCGGTATAGATGACGTGCTGAGGGCTGCTGAACAAATAGTGGAAGAGAATAGATATAATTTTGAATTCAAAGAATAATGCTGCAGGTCTACAGAGTTGCAAACCTGCTCTGATACCAATCTGTAACGCCCCGATCCCGGGAGAAGGGTGACAAGGGACCGGTGCGCTACTGGGGGAAGGGGGAAGGGGTTGTTGCATAAAGATAATTAAATGAAATAGCTACATTTGGGCAACATAACCTTTGTAACTGAAATAGAACCACCCACGAGAGTGTTCAGAAGGAATAAGGTTAGTGCCCCAAACATTTGGGCAGCATAACCTCTGTAACTGTAATAGAACCACGCACTAAGGCGTTTAGAAAGAACCTAAATAAAATACCAATCATCAAAGGGAACTTATCCCGCCAACAATTATAAAGGAACATTATAGCAAAATGCTGAAATCATAACATGCTTCAAACAATTGAAGACAAGCTGTATCAGAGTGAACGGAACAAGCGCGGAGCACAATTCAAGTAAAATTATTTGCAAGCACTTAATTGATATTAAGTATCTAAGATTTATGAACAACACAAAAAGAGCAAGCATATAACAACAAGTAAGCCCTCGCCCCAGCTCCGTCATCTTCCAGCCTGCCTCTCAACCTGAAAATATTTTAGAAAAGATTTGGGCTGAGTACTAGTGTACCCAGTGGACAGATTTTGATAAACAGTTCACAATCATTTTATAAATATGAATATCGTATCCACACAAGTATAATAATGGAAAGGTTTCAAATCTCAAAAGCATTCCATGTATACAAAGCTTCTTTTAATCTTACACGCTCTGTCTCAACTGTCCCTTCCTACAGTGTCTTAACTTATATACACGTCCTCCAGCCCAGCTGTCTAATAAAGGATAGTGTATACGGTCCCAAAGCTTAAAGGATCCGAACTCGAGTCTAGTTAAGCACTCAATATTTTCGTAGGATACTGGCGAACGTGAACAGTGAGCTAAATCATTTTGATACAGATATTCATGCTATACAGTTGATAAACAGTTGAGCTTATTAGCTGAACATAAATTTGAGAAAAATATATCCCACCTGGATGACGAGCACATGGCGGCACAATAACTTCAAAAATGGTTTCATTAATCCTATCAGGCTCTGCAGGTCCTACAAGGGTCGATATTCGACTCAGAATAATCTCTATATTTTCGGGAATTAATCTACTGAAATTCGAGCTATTATTTAAATTTTATTCTTTTCAAAAATATATTACGCGACTCTAGAGACCTCGTGTACATTTAACGCAGAAGGAAATAAATTCTAAAATATTATTCTTGATTTATTGGGACCAACCGCTTTGACAGAGGTCTCTTTCCAAAACTTGCCATTTTAATCGATTTTTAACAGATTTGTGCCACGGCACTTTTTAACCGTTCAAAAATTACGAAAATATTCAAGGACCATCCTATATATGCCAAGACTATAGTTTGCGAGTTTTAGAATTTTTCGATAACACATATTTCCGGTACAAAAATAACTGTATAAATTAAATAATCGAGATTTTTCAAAACTCGTCCAAAAATTACGAAATTCGACAGGCACATAGGAAATATTATTTCGAGCAACTTTTGTGAATAAACTTTTTCGATTTGAGGGTCCGAAAGGGCCTGAATTCGAGAATTACAGCAGTAATTCGGCAACGTTTGTATTTTCTGTTTTCCGGCGATTTTGCCGGTTTCCGACCACCGGATGACAACGATATCAAAAGATGAAACGTAGAACACATATCATTGTACGACATATCCGAAAATCAAGAGAAAAGGAAAAGAAATGGACCCAAACGACAACGACGAAGGCGGGTGGCTGTGGGGTGGTATCTCGGTGATGGCAGCGGCTATGGCTGCTCGCCGGCACTCCGGCGACGGCAACGCGGCGGCGGGAAGGCGGCGGCAGGTCAGTCGTGGTGGCAGATGTCTGCTCCAACCCCCCCCCCCTCTCCCTTTCTTTCTCTTCTTCTCGCTCAATTCTCTCTCTCTCTCTCGGATAACTCTCTTTCTTTTCTTCTTTTCCTTTTTCTTTTTTTTTTTCTTCCTTTATCCCCTCACTCTCTCGATTCTATCTCTTCCTAATATAATATGAAATGGGAATGATGATAAGGATAGGGGGGAGGAAATTATAGATATTTTATTAGATATTGAAAAAAATGTTTTTTTTTTGTTTTAACACAATTAAAAGTTGCTTTATTTTATCTGGAGTTCAATTAATCTCGCATTATAAATTTAAAAAATACCGAGAAGTTCATTGGATTATTTCCTATTAAATCAATTCAAAATAATATGCCGAAAATATCATTTGATAATAAAACGAGAAAAGATTCATTTTTAAATTGAATAAAAATTACTATTTATTTTACCAAAAATATTGTCAGAAGTTCGTTTGACCTCTAATTAAAATTTTAAAAGTATCATTGAGATTCTCAGGTCGTTTTATTTCTACGAAAATCATCATTGACCACGCGTCAAAAATATTTAAACTATAATTTTTTTTCAATCATAAATAATACCTAAAATCGCGTCTTTTATCTATTTTATTTTACTTTATTTTAGCTATAATTTTTTTTTTTGTAGCCTTCTAAATAAAATAGAAATTGATTTAACTATAATCCAAAAATACGGGGTGTTACATCTTACCCTCCTTACAAAAAATTTCGTCCCGAAATTTACTAATCTTGAAAGGGAGTGTCGGGACAGTTCTTGAGCAATTCTGACTCCAACTCTCACGTTGCTTCTTCTTATCCATGACAGTTTCGTGGTACCTTCGTTAAGCTAATCACTTTATTCTTCAGACTTTAGGTCTTCCGATCAAGAATGATCTGGAGCCTTTCGTCGGACTCTAAATCGTTATTTAGCATCATATCTTCTTTTCTGGTCACGTGGTTTAAGATCAAACACGTACTTCTTCAGCATCAAGACGTGGAACACATAATTGAGGTTGGGTGGGAAGGCTATCCTATATACGCTATTTCATTAATCCTAGCAAAAATACTGTTTCTTTCGAGTTGTAAATCTTACTAAGACATATACTTTGTCTTGGTCCACTTTAACTTGATGCGCATAACTCTTCATACGTTCTTCTCTGCAGCTTTCTTCAAATTTTCTTTAACATCATCCTTTGAGTCGAGTAAAGAAATAGAAAATAGATACTGATTCACTT
The DNA here is from genome assembly GCA_026008535.1 of Perilla frutescens. Lineage (NCBI taxonomy): Eukaryota > Viridiplantae > Streptophyta > Magnoliopsida > Lamiales > Lamiaceae > Perilla > Perilla frutescens. The sequence continues at coordinate 47,134,859 of BRKX01000018.1, forward strand.
GAATTAAAACATATTATCTCGATCATCGTATACGTCACCCGGAACCTAAGACATGCAGTCTCGAACTTATCCTTGCTCCTCAATCACAAACGTATAGAGACGGGAGTAGCGAGAACGGATCTTTTTATCGCGATTCTTCATAGACATTCAAAATTTTTCCAACACGCTCCTCAAATACATATACACGTCTAGAAATCCATATAACTTAAGTCATCTAAAAGAATATACTTATCCATTCTAAGTTCTTCCTACGTTCAAGTCTACAAGACACTACATAATCGTTCCCATCTTTTGGTCAAAACCAAAATCCAGATGTCTTGGCATCTTTGAATAACTTTAGACGAATCACGAACCCTCATCGTGAAACCTTAATATAAGTTCGAATCACAATACTTTTTAGTGAAACCTGGAGATAATTCTCTTGTAAATGAATCACAACCTCTTGTCGTGAAATCTGAAAATAATTCTTAACCAAATGATGAATCATGAAATATAATCATGAAACCTGTAAAATATTTTCAAAATTGTTCACGATAACGGATAATGAAATCTGAAAATATTTTACAATAAACGAATCATGATATCAAATCGTGAAACCTTAAAAATATATATGAATCATGACCTCTCATCATGAAACCTGATAATATAAGAATCATGACCTCTTATCATAAAACCTGGTAATAGAATCATGATCTCTCATCATGAAACCTAATAATAGCTTTTGAATCATGATCTCTGGTCATGAAACCTGAATAGAATGAATCACGATTTTTTTATCATGAAACCTGAAAATAGCTTTCATAAATGAATCACGATATCTGACCATGAAATCTGGAAAAATATTTAGCGTGATAAACTGCACTCTCATGTGCGTCAATTTTAAAATACATGTGTACCTTTTGTTGAGGGCGGTATAGATGACGTGCTGAGGGCTGCTGAACAAATAGTGGAAGAGAATAGATATAATTTTGAATTCAAAGAATAATGCTGCAGGTCTACAGAGTTGCAAACCTGCTCTGATACCAATCTGTAACGCCCCGATCCCGGGAGAAGGGTGACAAGGGACCGGTGCGCTACTGGGGGAAGGGGGAAGGGGTTGTTGCATAAAGATAATTAAATGAAATAGCTACATTTGGGCAACATAACCTTTGTAACTGAAATAGAACCACCCACGAGAGTGTTCAGAAGGAATAAGGTTAGTGCCCCAAACATTTGGGCAGCATAACCTCTGTAACTGTAATAGAACCACGCACTAAGGCGTTTAGAAAGAACCTAAATAAAATACCAATCATCAAAGGGAACTTATCCCGCCAACAATTATAAAGGAACATTATAGCAAAATGCTGAAATCATAACATGCTTCAAACAATTGAAGACAAGCTGTATCAGAGTGAACGGAACAAGCGCGGAGCACAATTCAAGTAAAATTATTTGCAAGCACTTAATTGATATTAAGTATCTAAGATTTATGAACAACACAAAAAGAGCAAGCATATAACAACAAGTAAGCCCTCGCCCCAGCTCCGTCATCTTCCAGCCTGCCTCTCAACCTGAAAATATTTTAGAAAAGATTTGGGCTGAGTACTAGTGTACCCAGTGGACAGATTTTGATAAACAGTTCACAATCATTTTATAAATATGAATATCGTATCCACACAAGTATAATAATGGAAAGGTTTCAAATCTCAAAAGCATTCCATGTATACAAAGCTTCTTTTAATCTTACACGCTCTGTCTCAACTGTCCCTTCCTACAGTGTCTTAACTTATATACACGTCCTCCAGCCCAGCTGTCTAATAAAGGATAGTGTATACGGTCCCAAAGCTTAAAGGATCCGAACTCGAGTCTAGTTAAGCACTCAATATTTTCGTAGGATACTGGCGAACGTGAACAGTGAGCTAAATCATTTTGATACAGATATTCATGCTATACAGTTGATAAACAGTTGAGCTTATTAGCTGAACATAAATTTGAGAAAAATATATCCCACCTGGATGACGAGCACATGGCGGCACAATAACTTCAAAAATGGTTTCATTAATCCTATCAGGCTCTGCAGGTCCTACAAGGGTCGATATTCGACTCAGAATAATCTCTATATTTTCGGGAATTAATCTACTGAAATTCGAGCTATTATTTAAATTTTATTCTTTTCAAAAATATATTACGCGACTCTAGAGACCTCGTGTACATTTAACGCAGAAGGAAATAAATTCTAAAATATTATTCTTGATTTATTGGGACCAACCGCTTTGACAGAGGTCTCTTTCCAAAACTTGCCATTTTAATCGATTTTTAACAGATTTGTGCCACGGCACTTTTTAACCGTTCAAAAATTACGAAAATATTCAAGGACCATCCTATATATGCCAAGACTATAGTTTGCGAGTTTTAGAATTTTTCGATAACACATATTTCCGGTACAAAAATAACTGTATAAATTAAATAATCGAGATTTTTCAAAACTCGTCCAAAAATTACGAAATTCGACAGGCACATAGGAAATATTATTTCGAGCAACTTTTGTGAATAAACTTTTTCGATTTGAGGGTCCGAAAGGGCCTGAATTCGAGAATTACAGCAGTAATTCGGCAACGTTTGTATTTTCTGTTTTCCGGCGATTTTGCCGGTTTCCGACCACCGGATGACAACGATATCAAAAGATGAAACGTAGAACACATATCATTGTACGACATATCCGAAAATCAAGAGAAAAGGAAAAGAAATGGACCCAAACGACAACGACGAAGGCGGGTGGCTGTGGGGTGGTATCTCGGTGATGGCAGCGGCTATGGCTGCTCGCCGGCACTCCGGCGACGGCAACGCGGCGGCGGGAAGGCGGCGGCAGGTCAGTCGTGGTGGCAGATGTCTGCTCCAACCCCCCCCCCCCCTCTCCCTTTCTTTCTCTTCTTCTCGCTCAATTCTCTCTCTCTCTCTCGGATAACTCTCTTTCTTTTCTTCTTTTCCTTTTTCTTTTTTTTTTTCTTCCTTTATCCCCTCACTCTCTCGATTCTATCTCTTCCTAATATAATATGAAATGGGAATGATGATAAGGATAGGGGGGAGGAAATTATAGATATTTTATTAGATATTGAAAAAAATGTTTTTTTTTTGTTTTAACACAATTAAAAGTTGCTTTATTTTATCTGGAGTTCAATTAATCTCGCATTATAAATTTAAAAAATACCGAGAAGTTCATTGGATTATTTCCTATTAAATCAATTCAAAATAATATGCCGAAAATATCATTTGATAATAAAACGAGAAAAGATTCATTTTTAAATTGAATAAAAATTACTATTTATTTTACCAAAAATATTGTCAGAAGTTCGTTTGACCTCTAATTAAAATTTTAAAAGTATCATTGAGATTCTCAGGTCGTTTTATTTCTACGAAAATCATCATTGACCACGCGTCAAAAATATTTAAACTATAATTTTTTTTCAATCATAAATAATACCTAAAATCGCGTCTTTTATCTATTTTATTTTACTTTATTTTAGCTATAATTTTTTTTTTGTAGCCTTCTAAATAAAATAGAAATTGATTTAACTATAATCCAAAAATACGGGGTGTTACATCGCTAGACTGATATATTCATCACCATTATCAGAATATAAAGTAACAATTTTCTTGTGAATTTTTTTTTTTCAGCAATAGATTTGAATTAGGAAAAATAATAGCAACATCATATTTACGTTTGAGAGGATATAACCAAATGTAGTGTGTGAAATGATCCACAAAAATCACATATTATTTGAAACCATCAACATAATGTATAGGAGAAGTCCAAACATCAAAAAATAAAATTTGCAAAGGAGCATCCAACTGAATGGTGGAGCGAGAAAATGGCAGTTCGTGACTTTTGCTACAAACACATGCATTAAAAATCTGATGATAGCTTGAAAGTGGAAATAATATGACGTTGGATTGGCCGAGGCGATGGTGCCGAGCAAATGAAGGAGCTTTCAAGCTCGCGAGAATTTCATAGAATTGAACAAACTGCGCCGCCGTCGTCGTAGATAACAACGTCAACATGTTGGCATTGGTTACAACAGGGTGGAAGCGGCGGAGGTGGCTTCTCCGGAGTTTTAGGTTTCCTCGTTATTTCTGCAAAATAGCCAGCTTTTCTGAGCGCCGCGGCCACGCAGACAGGATCCACACTTCCCACCACAGTAAGCTCTCCTTTCTGGGCATCCAGTTTTATCTCATTTACACCTGCTTTCTCTCTCTAACACATTAGCTAAGGCTGTCGACATCCAAATATGTTGCTCATTCGAGGAAAGTGAGTAACATTATTACCTGTGAGTTTGGTAACAGCTTTCAGCGCTGCAGTCTTGCATTTCAGGCAGTTGATGCTCACCTTCAGCTCGGTTTTCTACTCGCATTTGCAGTGAAAACAGATGATAAATAACATATTTTCAAAGTACAATTATGTAATGTAGAGTTGATGAGTTAGTAGTTGTACCTTTTCACTCATGATGCAATGTAAATTGAAGATTTAGGATACAAATTGATTTATTTAGGATATATAAATATGTGTATATGGGTGTGGGAGGTGTGAGATAATGAACGTCAACTATTGGAAATAACTATTAGAGGGGCTAAATTTTGGAGTTCTTATAAAAATAAAGTAATTAAGGAACTGTTTTATTGCTATAATTGTAGAGTAATTAATGAATTGAACAAACAATATTATCAACATTAGGTACACTTCATGTGCTACTGCTATTCTTCCATTCACATTATATATAAAATTTATTTGAAGATTCATGCATAAGCTTGTTCATAATTAACAATAATTAAAGAGCTTATTTACTATTGACTCCTTGTTGTTTTTCTTAGTATGTTTATAATATATTTTAATGTCAATTCATATTTTCTGCAAACCTCTTGTTACGAAAATTAAAGACGAATTGAAGAGCTTACTAGAAGAAATTTATGGTTGCATGGTATGAACCCGATTTTTTAGATACTATACATATTTTGCACTGATTATTTATGAATTTGAGATCATAATGATTTTCGATTTTGCATTCAAAGTTTCAAACTTTCAAACTCCCAAATTTGCGACACATTAATTACTCTTAAGGATAAAAAAATCAAATTCAAGAATGATTGCCCTTGTATATTTATTGAAAAAATAACTATCTTTATGGTGCATATATGTACATGTATGATAAAAAAAAAAAAATTATTGATATATTTTTACCGTGGAGAGAAGATGAAATTTATGGGGAGAAAAAGTACATTGAAAGTGCTAAAAACAACAAAGGAAATAGAGCATGAAGAAAACAACAATACAAAAAATAAATATATATAAGGGATAAAATATTCTTAATTTTTATAAATATATTTGATGACATTTTGGTCAGGTTTTTTTATTTAAAATGTTTTGAGGGTGCAAAAAGCAATTAAATTTTAGGGTACGAATTTTAAAGTGTCAATCATATGTAATTGGAGGGTGTTATATGTCAATAACCCGACTAAGATTAGTATTTTTCTCGTAGGCCCCGTAGGAGGAAATCAAGCATGTGAATCTCCATTTCAACTTTTGAGATATCAAACGCTAAAATTCAAATTATTTTTTTTAGTTTTTTCTTCATTTTTTCATCTATTTCAATTCCTTACGCACGTTAATTCAATTTTACATTTGTAATTCAGGGTTCATTCTATCTAATTACAATTTATTATATTTTTAATATTTAATTTTTAGTTTTTAGTTATTAATTGATTATTTGAAAAATTAAATACTAAAAAATTATAATAAACCCTAATACAAGCATAAAATTAAACTAATTAAAATACAAGAAATTGAAATCAAAGAAAAAAATGAAGAAAAATCTAAAAACGCAAAAGAAAATTTCATATTAGGTGAGGGGAATTATGAAGATTGAACAGATCATAGAAATGGAGCAGCACAAAAGTCCAATTAAACAACATATCTATATATGCAAACTTTCGAAATATAGAAAGTTCCCACCCATTTGGTTTTCCATATTTGGCTTGTAATTAGCTGTCAATAATTGATTGTTGGCTAAATCTCATCCCCGTTAGTTCTTTAACCCTTCAATTACTTGTCAACATCTTTTTTCCACAAAACCGTTCACCGCGACATTTAATACGCCACCTCACGCGCAGTGTTTGGAATTATGCCACTTTACCCCACCAATGAGGGACATTTAATACGAACTATGCCATAATCATAATCGCAATGATATTGGGGGATCCCAACATTGAGACTGGTCTTGGCTCTTCACTCTGATACCATGTTAGAAATAGATATTGAGTCTAACTCAATCTCACAAAATTGACTTATAAGGGGAGGGTTGCCCTCATCTTAATATGACTGCTAATTTCACTTTTGATTTCAGGTCGATTGAAAATGGCATATAATTGAGTCTAACATTTTCCTATTAGTGGCATCGGCAATGTGCAGTTTTTTAGATTTTTTTTGGATATTAATGAATTAGCAATCAAGATTCAAAAATTACTGTTTGGTGACCTAACTAGTCATGAGATGGACACTTTTATTTTTTTTAATCATGGACGTTTGTGAATAAAAACTCAAAAAATGGTAGGGAGGAAAGTGTTATGATTGAAATATGGTGTCTTAAAAAAATGTTATTTCATCTAAATACAATAGCTCTTGATTTGCACCTTCAGAGGCAAAGTATTTATCAAGTTTGTGTAATCTAACTGCTCGTCTATTTTTCTTTCACTTGATAACATACTCAATCCATTCAACCTCATCTGTGACAGTTGATCATATAGATAAGTTTTGATCAAGTTTAACTTAGATAAAGATCGATCTTTCGGTTGACCTGCAATGCAATTGTCACTACAAAAAAATTCCGATTTAGCGATGGGGTTTCCCGTCGCTAATTCCGTCGCTACAGGGTCGCTAGATCCGTCGCTAAAATTATAATTTAAAATTTTGAAATTCACCCCGTCGCTATCCCGTCGCTAAAATTATAATTTAAAATTTTGAAATTATTAATTGGTCCAGCCCGCAATGAGAGCCCCGACCCGGGGGCCCAGCCCATGAATGAGCCCTTGACCCGACCCGATGAAACGCCCGCGCCCAAGTCCTTCAAGAATAATTGTGTATAATATGCACCTAAGAGGATTCGAACCTGTGACCTCCTAGAAGGAGGGCCAAGCACTTATCCATTGGGGCAAGTTCAATTGATGATATATTGATAGTTTAAATAATATATATACTTATACGATTTTTTCATAATTTATTTTTCTTTATCTCTATAAATTAAAAGTGTTATATTCTTATTAATATATTTATATCTATTTGTGCACAAATATATATGTATATATATATAATATTGATATTATATTGTATTATATATTTGTATATAAGAACTATAATTTAAAGTGATATTTATTAAGTATCCATGCATACAAAAATTATATTAAAGGTGATATTGTATTATATATTTGTATATAAGAACTATAATTTATTAATTAAATTATTTTAAAAATTATATATATATATATATATATATATCATGGTGAAAATGTGGTTAAATAGTCTTACTTTGTGTTTCATGCTAAATATCATAATGAATTAAATTATTTTTACTTACATAATAAATAACTTTAGTTTATAATTAAAAATTAAAATCCATTATATACTATATTATGTATATATTTTCATAGTATATTTTAGTTTGTTAATGTATAATTGATTAATCTTGTAGTAGTAACTATAATAAATATTATGTTAAACTTAATACATTTTTTAAATATATAATAATATACTAATTAGTTTATTTATAAGAATACTAATAAAGCTAATTTGTATAAATTTGTATTTAATAAGGAGATAATACAAATTTAAAGATGTGATATTAATAAATGTGTATAATTGCGATGTTATTTTTTCAAAAATTAAAATAAATGAATAAAAATATAAAAATGATTTTAATAGGAAGAATATTTGTATTAGAATAGATTGAAATCATATTTAATTATTTTAAAAATAATTAAATAAAATTTAAAAAATAAATAAAAAATTAAAAAAAATTAAAAATTACTTTAGTTTATAATTAAAAATTAAAATCCATTATATACTATATTATGCATATATATTTTCATAGTATATTTTAGTTTGTTAATGTATAATTGATTAATCTTGTAGTAGTAACTATAATAAATATTATGTTAAACTTAATACATTTTTTAAATATATAATAATATACTAATTAGTTTATTTATAAGAATACTAATAAAGCTAATTTGTATAAATTTGTATTTAATAAGGAAATAATACAAATTTAAAGATGTGATATTAATAAATGTATATTGCGATATTATTTTTTCAAAAATTAAAATAAATGAATAAAAATATAAAAATGATTTTAATAGGGAGAATATTTGTATTAGAATAGATTGAAATCATATTTAATTATTTTAAAAATAATTAAATAAAATTTAAAACAATAAAAAAAATTAAAAAAATTAAAAATTAAAAAAAAATTAGCTACGGGGGTAAGGGGGTTTCCGTCGCTATTTCCGTCGCTAAGTTGTAGCGACGGGAACCCCCGTCGCTATATTTATAAAAAAAATGATATTTTAAAATTTTAAAATCTAGCTACGGGATTCCCCGTCGCCAGAATTAGCTACGGGGAAGTCGCAAAATTTCCCGTCGCTATTTCCGTCGTTGGTGGCGACCCGTGTCGGCCCCGTCGCTAATTCCCGTCGCTAATTCCCGTCGCTAGAATAGACTTTTTTTGTAGTGTGTAACCAGCATGATTAATAAAATATTGGAAATATAAGTATTTGGAAAGAAATTCACCCTCTTCAAAAAATGTAGGACATTTATTACTCTTAGCATTCCACTTGAAAAATAGCTAAGCAAGCACAATAATTTAGTGAATAAATAATCTCTAATAATGTCTTCATGCCCATTGTGCTTCAAATGTTGCTCAAGATTCCTACAAAATAACAAAACTTCAACAAATTTATCATATGACTCATTCTTAAACTTTTCCATTCTCTGTCTCTCTTTTCATCCTCAGCTCGCAAATCTTGCCCTTCAGCCTCGAGAAAGATCTTTCAGTTGGTCAACATATGCAATTGTAAGCGGCATGATTAATAAAATATTGTAGGAAATATAAGTATTTTGAAAGCAATTCACCCTTTTCAAAAAATGCAGGACATTTATTACTCTTAGCATTCCACTTGAAAAGACGATTTCATAGTAGGTGAGGCGAATTAGAAGATTGAATAGAGAATAGAAATGGAGCGGCACAAGTTCAAGTAAACACATCTATATAGAAAGCTCCAACCCATTTGCTTTTCCATATCTTCCATGTTTATTATCTGTCAACAATTTATTGTTAATTAGCTAAATGCCATTCAATTACTTGTCAACAACTTTGGGGTGGTATTGAAGCTGTTCGATGAAATGCTTGAACAAGATTGTTGTATCTTGGACCGTATTTTTCTTTCATTGTAAGTGTATTGTATTTATTTTATATAGAATGAAGCAATGAAATTCTAATGTCTCTATAACTGAGTTAAAATTCACCTAGAATATAGAAAATCAAAGAAACTGAAATGTTTACAAAAAAATGATTCATGATGTTACCTATGGGTACCAAAAACATTAAGGTTTAGGAATATGGATATACGTTTTCGTAATTTTTTATCAATCATAATATTTTGGTTTATTTATTTATTTATTTTTGTTTTAATTAATCTCGTGTTTCATTCATGGCTTGTATTTGGAAATGGGCCGATAGTTTCTTGAGATTATGAAAACACCGTCTTTATTGTATTTTGCTATTTTAGGTTTCTTTGATTTTTTTTAGGAGGGTGTTTTCACTCTATTTTATTTGTTTAATTATTAGTATTATTTTAGCTACTTGTATTAAATTATACTACAAATTCAAAGTTCAAAAACTGAATTTTCACACTAAATAAGGAGTATTTTTGCTTAAGATCAAAGTGAAATTCTATGGGACTGAAAAACTATCCATGGTGCAAGTAACAACTACAAGCATAATCAATAGAGTATCCAAAACAATGCATATATAAGCTAATTAATGTTCTTTTAAATCCATTCAAGATTGCCACATCATCATCATACATAATAATTAACAAGTCACACTGCAAACAACAACCACACAATATCTCCATAAAGCACATTACATAAACTCGACTTACATTTGAACAAAACAAAGCATACATAAAAGCAAAAAAAAAAAAAAAGAAGGCCAAGCCCTTTACTGCAGCTTCCCTGTCTCCTACATGCATGAGAATAACAATAGTAACTAAAGAGGGATGTTCTAGATATCAATTTATTCTAAACTTTATATTAAAATCTTCTGGAAAAAAATGTGCCAATTATTAAATTTAGAGGTTACCAATATAATATTAAAAAATCCATTTATCGTGTACTTTAACATCACACGTGCAATAACTGTAAAAACAATAGTTAGTTGATAGAGGAAGACTATAATTAAATCAGAATGAACTGAACAATAGTTAGTTGATAGAGGAAGACTATAATTAAATCAGAATATCCCAGTTCGTTCAAAGCCCTGTCCATGACTGACAAACTATTGTATGTTTTTGCAATAAAAACATTTTAATTTTAAGTAATCATAATAAATTTATTCACTTTGAAAGAATATAAAATATGGTAGAATGAGAGTTCAATATTATGTCATTTACAATACAAAAGAGTATTTAGTATATTTAGGTAAATAAAATTGTCGGTGTTGATCATATAAAATTGCAAAAACTGAAGAAATTCCAATGAAATTAGAAATGAAAGGGCTTACCGCATCATAATGTTGAAGAATTATCAATTTTGTTCCTCCTCGATTTCACACTTTCTTCCTCCTTCTTTTGTAGTTGTTTTCCTGATTAAGTTAGTGCCAAATTGGATAGAATAAACTCTAATTAATGAGAGTTCAATAATATGTCATTTACAATACATAAATCATTGTAAGAAGTTCATAGTAATAGCATATTTAGGTAGATAAAATTGTTGGTGCTAGCTGATCAAATAAAATTACCAAAAATGAAGAAATTTCAATGAAAGGAATGGAAGGGCTTACCAATTTTGTTCCTCCTCTATTTCACCTTTTTTTCCATCTTCTTCTTCTGTTGTTGTTTTCCTGATTACGTTAGTGCCAAAGTGGATGAGTACATTGGTCTGGTTAATTACGAGCAAAAGTAATTCTACTCATCCAAAAAAAAAAAAAAAAAAGCTAAAGATGGGGGGATTATTAATCTAATTAACTCCAACCAACTATTGATGTTTAATTCTTCACTGATCTCAGAGTTTTCATTTAATTCTTTTCGTGTCCCGTTTCATATCTAACAAATGGGATTTTTCGATGATCCACCCCATTTTTGGGGTTAATCAAAGAGGTTCATTACATGAGTTTTAAACTGAAATTTGGATTCAATTTGGAGTAATAGGCCATTTTATTTCATTTTATCTTTTCTCCCACCTTCAGCAGAAGAAATTCCCCTATTATCATTTGAATTTGTGAAGGTGACTATCTCTGTTTCGTATACAAATTTATATTTATATACAGTCTTTGTTAGCACAAATATATAATCGGATAACAACTAATTGCATGGAATAAATCTCAATAATCAATTGTTAACTAAAAATGAAAATTAAAATAATGTGAAAAGGATGCAATCTATCGAAAGACATGTCCATGATACACGCTAACACCAAACTCCCAACAATGAAGATACAAACAAACTTTTTATGCCTTATACTTTACATTTATTTGTCATTTAGAAGACGATTCCAGGTAAAACCTTTTGGATGCATTAATTATTACTGTATGTTTTTGAAATAAAACATTTTGAAATAACCATAATCAATTTATTCAATTTCAAAGAATATAATATGGTTAAATGAGAGTTCAATAATATGTCATTTACAATAGAAAATTCATCGTGAGAAGTTCATAGTAATTGTTAGTGATGATCATATAAACTTGTGAAAAACGAAGAAATTCCAATGAAAGAAATGAAAGGGCTTACCAATTTTGTTCGTCCTCTATTTCACCTTTTCTTCCGTCTTCATCTTCATCTTCTGTTGTCGTTTTCCTGATTAAGTTACTGCCAAATTGGATTATTGAGTTTGTCTGTTTACGAGCAAACTTAATTCTACACATACATAAAACAAAAGGCTAAGGAAGAGGTGGAATTATTGATCTCGCTACAACCAACTATTGATGTTATATTCATTCAATACTTACAAAACCTGAATTTAACTTAACTGTGGTGCTTAGATTGTTTAGTAATTTAACATATGCAATTTTGAACAGAGTCTCATCCCAAAATTAAACGACATGAGAAGATGATGAAGAATTAAGTTGCAAAACAATTAATTTAGAACGTTAGGTATTCTTACCTTTGCTCCACTTCTTTTTGTTGTTCTTGTTTTTCCTGATTAAAATAGTGAAGGGTCAGTTTAGAAGGTAAGAAGATTATTGTGGCATCAAAATATCAAATATTAAAAGGTAAGAAGATTATAGATGATCCAAACAATTATTCATGTTATATTCTCGACTACAATATATCTTTCCATCATTCCTCGACTCCAACCAGGCCATCTTTTTAATCAGGTGGGAATCATGAGAAATGAGAATCTCAAGATTTACTAAAACATGAATAATACATAAATTATTCCTAAGGCTGCTAACACTTACAAACTGTTTGGACCAACAGGGGGGAAATTCTTGTACGCCTCATGAGGTACTACCTCATGTGGCACAATAGAGATATTGGGACACTTGAAAGTGTCCTAATAGGCTATTGGGACACTTTCAAATGTCCCAATAGAGATATTGTGCCACATGAGGTAGTACCTCATGAGGCGTACAAGAATTTCCCCCAACAGGGGAACAAGTATAGACATAATTTTGTAGCTATCAAAGAATGCAATCAATGGAAGAGGATACAAAAAAACAAAATAACAGTAGTATTGTAGAAAAAAAAAGGTAGATGTGATGTAGAATGATTGTAATTAGACAAGTATTTACCTTTCTTTTGAGCATTTGTGGCTGCAACGCAGAATTTGTGCCTTTACCTCTCTCAAGTTGAGAAGATCTCGAGCTATTGAAGATGAAAGGTAACTCTTGATCCCAATAAACTATACTTCGTAACAGTGGGCAGTTGATTATTTTCACTTTATCTAGTAGAGAGCATTGAATGCGTTCGATTCCTTTGCATATATTCTTGAGCTTTGGAAGAAATGATAGGCTCAGGAGCTTCAACTTTGGGAATTTTTCGACATGAATAATCTCTTTATCCGGCAAAAATACTTGTTCCATCATCTCACATTCCTCGATTGATAGAATTTGGAGATGTGCAAGGCAATCATCTCTTACACTTGAAAACAGGCCTAGATTGCGCAGGCGGGGACAACGGCTGATTTCAATGGAAGAAAGGTTGGCGAAAATTGAACTATCAGGATAGAGGATCCAGCATTGTTTTAGTGTCAGCAAGTCTCCAAGTGACAATTCCTTTAGATTCTGGTAAGAACTGGATGGAATTGGACCGCCCCATCTATGTTCTAATTGAAGAAAATAGAAAAGACTCAGATGCTGTATGGGATCGATGACAGGGGACGCGGTGGCACCACCATAGCTCCCATCATCATTCGACCATCTAATGTTTTCACTTTTTGCGAACACCACATTATCTGCACCATTTCCAGTTAGATGTAGATATTCAGTATCTCTTTCAAGTAGCATCTTAATCCAATCTCCTACACAAGTGTCTCCCTCCAAGTGTAGATGCATTTTTCTGTTATTATAATAACCTCCAGGAAATCTTATGTGAAATCTCTCCAACTTCGATGAAAGGTGCACATTTTCGGCTGCAGGATCATCTATATCAATTTCCAAGCACCTCAAATTGATCAAGGCCTCCAGCTCTCTTAGGCTTGCATTCGCATTCTGTGTTTCTATTCTATCCCATGCAACTTCCCATTTGTTGAAGCTATTGAACATCTTCAACTCCTCCAACCCAACTAGACTTGATATGATTCCTCCACCTATTCTTTCGAGATTTCCACACCCCATAAGATCTAACAATTTCAGGCGATTTAATTCCTTTATCTCAGGTGGTAACTCTTTAATCGAATCACAATCACGACAAATGAGAATCTCAAGATTTAACAATTCCCCAATAGCAGACATTGTCTCCAATTCCGAACATGAATATAACAACAAAGTGTTGAGATTTTTTAGTGATGGTGTTGCATGTGGCAGTGACGTGAATGAATACTTCTCAATGCACAATACTTGGAGTTTAATCCCTTCGGATTCCTCGAATTTGATTTCTTCCCCTAGTTCTGAATTACTAGTCAAGAAGAGAAGACGCAAGTTTGTAGGAATATTAGTTCTTCCTCCACCTTCCTGAAAAGAAGAGGAAAGCCAAGTGCAATCATTATGACCAATATACCCTTCATGTTTAGCAATGAATATGCAAACATCATGAATAACATCATGCATTCTGACATAATCTTCATTAGGACCATCTAACAGCAAAGACCGACTTTTAAGCATATTAGTCAATGCGCACATCCTATTTGTTGCTTCTTCTGTGCCTCCTTCAAATATACCTAACCCCATACAGAAATAAGTCAACTTCTCTAGAGAAATATCAGCACCTTCACCAAACAAACAACAAAGCAAGAATATGGATTTGGCTTTCTCAGAGTCCAACCTATGATAACTTACTTTTAGCTGATCATAAACTTCTTTAATAAAATTTGGGATATTAGTTGGATTAGCTTTTCTCAATTGTGTCACTGCATCTTTCCAAATACTCTTATTCGTCTCATCTTTTAGTGCCGAACCAACAGTTGTCAGGGCGATCGGCAATCCTCTGCATTCTTTCACGACTTCTTTTGCTATAAAACTCAATCGAGCATCATCCACACATGTGCCAGCTCTCTCTCTAAAGAGAAGCCATGCATCTTCTTCGGATAAGACTTCCATTCTAAAAACCTTTTCAGCATGCATTGCACTCAAAACATCACTATTTCGGGATGTTAGAAGAATTGTACATCCTTTGCAACTACGAGGGATTCCTAATTCTTCGACCACGAGTCTTTCCCAAACATCATCCAAGACTAGGAGAATTCTCTTCGAGCCTGCAGTTAGTCTGGCATGTAACTTTTGTACTCTAGTAGCCATCGAAGCTTCCTCTTTGAAAATCTTCAAACCCAATACTTCACCAATCTCAACCTGAATTTTGAACTTGTCTGCTGGTTGGCTGACCACTGCCATCACAACTTCTTCAAATACATGCTCCATCAATGCCCTGTTCATGATCCTTTTGGCCATGGTAGTCTTTCCTACACCTCCCATCCCCCATATCCCTATCATATTCATCTCTCCATCCCTCAAACTTTTCATGATGGCTTCTTCAATTTTCTTTGTGGACCCGAATTCATACGTCGTTCCTAATGGAACTGCTTCCATTGCTGCTGAAGGTCTTGGCTGAGAGATAACATCGAACTTGCACTGACCTCGAAGCTCTTCCATACGATCAGCTGTTTCCTTAGCTCTCTTGCTAAGAGAAAAACGAGCTCTAAGCTTCAAACAACCACTTCCTACATTTGGAACTTCAGCCAAAATTGTATTCTTTAGGTCTTTCATGTTATTAGATTTTGTTAACCAAGTCTTAACCTCATGGGCAATGACTTGTACATTATCTCTTGCACTATAAACTCGATCCAGCAGGTCTCCAGCTGTATTTTCTAGTGCTTCAGCTTCATCTTTGAGAGTAGCAATGTTGGAAGTGAAGCAAAAGAGATAATTGAATTGGCGTATGATTGTTGCACCATCCCATTTCACTGTAGCTGCAGTAACTGGTCTAAGAAATTCTGCAGGAATATTTTCTGCCATTTCTCTATCTCTCCCTAATGCTGGACCTAACATCAATCAGGGAAGGGTTAGAGAAGCTTCGCTCGGTATTAATTAGCTTTGTGGGAAATACGACTCCATAACTCTAACATGTGATTTATTGTATTCAATGCCAGTATTTAACAATTTCATTTCTAACAATATATCAATATAAGACAATAAAAAATAAGTTTGGTTGGTATTGAATCTATTATTTTCAATTTTCTGTGTTTGGTTCAATGTTAATGAATTGTAAAAAATAGTCAGATTCTCAAAATAATGAAAATGATGCAACTTTTAAGGATTCTGATCCACTCTACTTTAGATAAGTATTCTAATTACTTAACCGTTTCATCTTTTGATTTCTTCATCAATTATTTTTATTTTTTATATTTATGGTTATTAATTTTGAATTCATAACTTTTCAAAAAAAATACTGAAAATTTTGAAATATTTAATTCTTTGGATTTTTATTAATTTGTGTTTATTAATGTAGAATTTACAATTTTCAACCCTAAAATGAAAAATAAAAAAATTATGAAAAATTGAAAACTAGAAAAAAAAAACTAATTATTTTTTGTCATCAATATTTCAACTAAAATTCAACCATTTTAGCAATTTTTGACAAATGATGGTAGGCAATGACCGTGTCAAAATAATGAGAAGTTTAGTTGTATAATTGATGATAAAAAATTTATATCAAGTTTTCAACCTAAAATTACAAAATAATCATCTTGATTATTTTGGTACTCATATTATTAATATATTCTCTTAATTGTAAATTTAACAAACTTTATATCAATACTAATATAAAAGTGCCTTATCATACAATTTTAAATTTATTCGTCATAATCTTATTTTATATTTTATCTAAAGGAAATCATGACATGTAATCACCTAATATATTCTTATATTAGTATTAGCATTCTAAGTAATCTATGATTAATATATTATTAATATTCTAATACTATATTATAATTTGTGATCGTATATATAATTTTGATTGTTTAATGTTTTATTATTCTTTGTATTCTAACGATTTGTGATTAATATATTATATCTAATATTCTATTATAATTTGTGATAGTATGATTTTGATTATTTAATATTTTATTATCCTTTAAATAATATGGAAATCACATATATACCCATACATAATGTGCGAACAAGATCTCTTAATTAGTCACTCAAATCATACGTATGATGTTTATATAGCTTTTAAGTAAAATTAAATTATTAAATTATAATTGAATAGGATTAAAGAGATGATTATGTATTTACGTGTAACTTTTTAGTAAAATCATCGATTCTATAATCCGTAGCGTAGCGAGGTACGTACCAAATACTAACGGTACCCATCCGATTTTATTCTTAATATGCTATACGTATTCAATTACGTTTTTGGTTAGTTACCTATAAATATTATTCAATATACTTCAAATTTAATTTTATCTATAAATTTTTAATTCACATCGTATGTAATCAATAATGTGAATATTAGTGAACTGAAATCGATATTAAAATGATATATTTTATTATAATATTATTACAATTCTAACTAATTATCTATATTATCAAGTATATTAACACTCACAAAATTGAGTCTAAAAATTATCATATTCCTATTAAATATTTTTTCCATAAGTTTATTTTATTATATTATATATGATTTACATATTATTTAAGGGCAATAATATAACTTCATTATAGATTAATTTTAAGACTAATAAAGTAATCTAATATTGTATTATAATATTATTAAAATTAAGTAGGTGCTATTACTTTTCATTAACAAGTTTTTTATGGTAAAAAATTTTAGATACAGAAAATATTACATCACAATTCTCTCATGTGTATTCAATTTTCTTAAGGGTTAAGAATTTTAGCCTCATGCGCATCAATATTTTTAAATCCGGACCGGGTATTGAACCGGTAAATTTACTAGATGGTCGATGGTTGAATCTTTTAAAAGATCTAAATGATTAGCTATATGATATTTATTTATATTATACGTATATCTACGCATTAAAATATAAATTAAATAACCAAACTGGTATCATAATAAATATATTAATTTAAGTTTAAAAATGCACTTAATTTATATCAACACTAAGTAAATAAAGTGTTTATCAATACTTCTTCAATAAATAAATAATTAAAAGTATAATATTTATTAAATTAAAATAAATAGAAAATATCAAAAAAATTAGATTATGAGAAGATATATAATTAAATATAAAAAAATAGTACACTGATTTTAATTACAAAAAATATTGTGTAATTAATATCACTTAAACATTGTTAATCTTTATTTCATAAGTCACTATATTAAACTTTATTTTTTCTCTCCATTCATTTTAATTAAAATGATTGATTAGATGTATTTTTAAATATTTATTTTAATTATATTCTATGTATTGATTTTAATGAAAATGAGGTTTAGTTATTTTCAATTTATACATACATACATTCATATATATATATATATACATACATACATATATATATATATCCCAAAAATAATAAACAAATGTATTAGCATAGTTGGATAAGTGCACAATATAAATTTATGTATTTTTTTGGAAGTTGCAATCCTCCTCATGCCTGAAAGAATTAAATCCGGACTAATTTGACCGGTTCGACCGATGTTAATGGGGTTTAAGAGATTGGACCGATTTTTTGACTAGTTCGTTGTTGGTTATTTTCAACCCAAAATTTAAATATAACTGGACCGAATAAATAGTCGATTTGCGGTTAAACAACACTGATGCATATTATCTATACGTTCATGTTGAAACTATATATACACATTATTCATCATCTGGAGATGGTCAACTACTACTTCGTGAGGCACCAGTGAATTTCTCATTCTTACAATAATTTGGGAATAGAGAATTAATGATTAAACCATAATTCTCAAAATTATTTATCTATTTTCTATTGGTCTCTTCGAAAATAATGTCATCAAATTTTATTGGTTAATTGAAAAACAAACTATGCCAATATTAATTAATTAGAACAATTGGTATTTTGAATTTGAAAAATATGATTCTCATCAATTTTAACATTCATATAAATTTTAAACAAAAGAAATCATGATTTTTGTATTTTCTTTTATTTTTTTTTCTTTATGATTATAAAACATAGAGTTTATATATTTGCAAAACAATATTCAAGGAAGAAATATGTTTTGACAAAACATGATTAAGTAGAATTAAAATTAGGATATAAAACGTTAAACTTCCATGAGTTGATATATATAGATATGAAAACTGAGAGTTTCATTCATTTGTGAACACATGTCTCATGTGTAATTTATGAACGAATCATTTTCATTTATATTTTAAGATCGATGGACACTATTAATCAATGGTGAAAATATAAAAATGTTATTTTTCTAATTTCATATGCACTGGTTAAAATTATACAATCAATTTTTCTTATATTTGGTAGTAACAATTTTTATGGGATTTATTATTGCAAATAAGATGAAATAAAGCATGTCATCTTCTGAATTAAAATACTTTAGGATGAGGACACGACAATATATTAGTTTAACTTATTTTACCAATGTTTAGTTGGAATTAAATTGTTTCAATGCATTAATTAGTCACCTTTTATTTTTCTGCTCTTACCGAAACGATTAGCATCAATAAATCAATGTATGTGATGCTTATTTTTAAGAATCACTACCCAACAACCTATAACAACATACACCTATAAATTAAGAGTTTATTTTGGTTATCGAATACACATTTATATAGTAATGAATGTTTCGATAATAACACTATACAAATAAAAAAAATTACACTAAGTATAAATAACATTTATCAATGCCTCGTTGTCTAAATTATTTTTGTTCTTTCTGAAAAAATTTCTGATTTCAGCTCCTTATATCATCTAAAAAAAGAATAAGGCACATACAATTTGTAAATTAGGCTATTGGTCCTGACATCAATCACGGAAGGGTTGTAGAAGTTTCACTCGGACATTCAAATGATCACCGCATTTCACGTACATACCTATCAAATGATTGGCCAGAAACGTGTTGGGGTGTTTCGATCTCGTCTGCTTCAAATGGAGATGACCAACTTCCCCCCCTCACCAATTTCGCATAGGAGATTTGTTGAAAAGAGAGACCCAATAATCTTATAGCTCAGTAAAACGCCTCTGCGAGATAAATGGGGCAACGCGTTAACCGCTTCATGGAACTAACCGCGCGACTTGAGATTGAGAAAATTTTGAACGATGCAGGTATAATTTTGAATTTTTTTGGGTTTCATAGCAGAAACGGCCACATGTGAGCTCCGGCGAGCATTGTCGCCGTGAGATCGGTGGTGGAGCCGTGATCCCGGGCTGACCGTTAGTATAAGGCTATTTCGTTGTCTTTTGGAGAATTAGGGATTTGGGGGGGAATAGAAGTCGAGTTAGTTGTGTTAATTTGGGGATTTTCTGAAATTAGGGTTTCTATAACTCATATGCGCCTCACATGTTAACTCGCCGTCAGCTGTCAAAATACGCGGGACCAAAATTGCATATGGCTGTCTTCTGGGGCCATTTTGGCTTAAAAAATAAAGAAAGGACTAAATTAGCTTAGTTTGGGACCAAAATGAAACGGGGGCATGCTTTGTAGGACCATTTCTGCAATTTTCTCCTAATTGAGCCTAATTTAAACGAAAATCTCCAAATCCCAAACCCTATATCCCCAAACCCTAAATCTCCAAACCTATTCAAAAAAACACCCGTGAAACTCAACGAAAATCTCAAAATTCCCAAACCCTAAATATTTTTATTTTACATTTTCAAATTTCCATTTTATTTTTTTATTTTTTAATATTTTATATTATTTTTAATTTTTCAAGTAATAATTATTTTCGAATTTAAATTAATATTTTGAATATTTCCAATTTTTCTAAAATTAATTTTTAATTTTTTTATTTTACATTTTCAAATTTCCATTCTATTTTTTTTATTTTTTAATATTTTATACTTTTTTTAATAGTTTATATTATTTTTAATTTTTCATGTAATAATTATTTTCGAATTTAAATTAATATTTTGAATATTTCCAATTTTTCTAAAATTATTTTTTTATTTTTTTATTATTTCATATGATTATTTAATATTTGTAGCTTTTTATTTTTAAGTTCTTAATATTTGAGAAAATTAATTAAATAATGATGTAATATAATTAAATTTTATAATAAACATATAATATTAAAAATTATAATAGATATTTAAAGAATGCAGGCAGGTGTGAGGCATAAATGCTCTCCAAACCCCTCCAATTTCTGAGATTTTCCTCCAATTCACTGTTATGAATAATTTTCTGTATGGGACTAAAATTGCAAAATATTTTGGGACTAAATTTGCATTAACGTTTAACGGCAAATGTGACGGTGATGACCAATTTTGCATATCGTGGTTCAATAGGACCAAATTAGAAGGTTTGGGACCAAAATCGCGAAGGGACATGTCCTGTGGGACCAGTCTTGCAATTTTCTCGATTTAACAATGGATTAAAAAGGGGCTTGATTCATTGTTAAAAACCTAGTCGCTAGTCAATTTAAGAGAAAATTTCACTTTTGGTCCCATTGGACACGCCCCTCTCCCCTTTTGGTCCCAGAGCTGTCTGTTTTGGTCCCAATTTTTTTTTTACTGTCAATTTTAGTCCTTCCGTGACAGAAAACGTTAAAATTACTGTCAATTTTGGTTCCATAGGAATTTTAATTTCAGCGATAATTTGGGACCAAAAGTGAAATTTTCAGCGAAATATAAATCCTAAAATGTAATCAGCTATGAACGATTTTTGAGCCGAAAAATTGATCAAATGTTAGATTTGTAAATAGGGGTACTTTTTATTATTATTATTTAATTGGGTTATTTAAAAAAATACTACAATAAAAAAACGATTTAACAACGAATTATAAACTACAATAAAAATGCGATTTAACAACGGATTATAATTCGTTTTAAAATACTGACACATTAACAACGGATTAAGATCAAGATATTTAATGACAGATTTTTTTATCTCTAACTTAACAAAGAACACACATCGTGTTTTAATTGTAATTTTTTATTTTTTTATGTTAACGACACAATAACGACATATTTTTTATAATATTATATATATATATATATATATATATTATTTTGCAATTACTAATTAATTACAAATATAAATTTTTTTAAATTTTTTATTTATTTTACATGATAATTTTTAATTTTTTTTAATGTTATTAATTTTTTAATTACTATATAATTATGAATTTGAAATCAATCTTTTTAATATTATTGATTTTTTATTTATTTTACATTTTACAATTTATTTTATTTTTAATGTTTTAATAATATATATTATTTTTTAATATTATATATTTTTCAATTAATAATGAATTACGAATATAAATTTTTTAATATTTTTATTTATTTTACTTTATGATTGTTAAAGTTTTTTTAATATTATTAATTTTTTAATTACTAATTAATTATGAATTTGAAATTAACTTGTTTAATATTATTAATGTTTTATTTATTTTACATTTTTGATATTATATATATTTTTTATTTTTCAATTACTAATTAATTATGAGTATAAATTTTTATTATATTTTTATTAGTTTATATTATTTTTAATATTTTGGGCTTGACTTGTAGTGAAAGTTCAAAATGTAGGTATGAAAGTATAATTTTTTCCTAGATTTTTTACTTTACATTTTACAAGAATTTAATTATGAAATAATCAACCATAATAATGAATTATTAATTGAAAATAAAAATTAAATATTAAAAATAATTATAAACGCTAATTAGATGTGGTGAACGCTCATAAACAATATTGTAAAATTAAATTAAATAAAAAAATTACGTGTATTTAGCGGTGTAAACGAGCCGAGTATCTTCTTGATCGAACTCGAGCTCGACAGAAAATTAAACTAAATAAAAAAATGGCTTTCTTTTGATTTAGTAGTTGTAATTTGATGATTTGGTGACTAAAAGTGATGATAGTTTGAATCCTATGGGACTAAAAGTGATAGTTTGAATCCTATGGAACTAAAAGTGAGCGAATTTTTAACAGCCTTTAACAGCCGTTTAAAACTCTGGGACTAAAAGTGATAGTTTGAATCCTATGGGACTAAAAGTGAGCGAATTTTTAAAAAAAGGACCAAAACAGACACCTCTGGGACCAAAAGGGGAGAGGGGCGTGTCCTATGGGACCAAAAGTGAAATTTTCTCGTCAATTTAACGACAAACACGATGAAAAATTATGTCGTTAAAATTAGTCTCCAAATTGATTGCCATTTTGGTGAGGTTTTTTATTCAAAATGTCTACAAAGTGTCAATCATGTGTAGTTGGAGGGTGCTATATGTCAATCACCGGACTAAAACTAGTAGTTTTCTTGTAGGCCCGGTAGGAGGAAATCAAGCTTATGAATCTCTTACTACGAACGAGGAAATCTTCATTTCACCATTCCAGAATTCAAAAACCTAAAGTTCAATTTTTTCAGTTTTTTCTTCGTTGATTTCAATTTCTTTCATGATAATTTAGTTTTACACTTGTAATTTAGGGTTCATTCTATCCAATTACCGTTTATTAGAAATTGAAATCAAAGAAAAAAATATGAAGAAAAAACTAAAAAAGTAATTGTACAATGGGGAATGAAGTACGAAATACAAAAGACAACTTCATCATGAGAGCAGGTGAGGCGAATTACGAAGATTGAATAGAGAATAGAAATGGAGAGGCACAAGTCCAAGTAAACACATCTATATATGCAAAATTTCCAAATATAGAAAGTTCCCACCAATTTGGCTTTCCATATCTGGCTTGTAGTTAGCTGTCAACAATTTAGTGTTAATTAGCTAAATGCCATTCAATTTGGCTTTTCCTAATTTATTTTTTTGACTGTTCCAACTAATTTCTCTTTTAATTTCAGGTCGATTAAACATGATATATAATTGAGTCTAAGATTTTTCCTATCAGTGGCATCAGGAATATGCAGTTTTAATTTTTTGATTTTTTTTATATTAATGAATAAGATTCAAAAAGTACTGTTTGGGGACCTAATTAGTCACGAGATGGACAGTTTTTTATTTTTTTAATCATGGACGTTTATCAATAAAACTCAAATTGTAACCTGATGATAGGCTGGAAAATGTTATGATTGAAATATGGTGTCGTAAAAAATCCAAAAATAAGTTGAATATATATAAATGGTTGGCAAAGATGGAGGCTTAATATTTTGTATATGTTGAATTTATATGGTTGTGATCAAGCGTAGCGTAAATCTTGGCACTGCCTAACTGATGCATCCCCTAATTATAATATCTAATAGTATTGATTTATGGTTTGATTTATTTACTTTAGTTAGTTTGCATTATTAGGATACTCTGCCTTGTTTAGATTATTAGGGTTTCTTTTTTATAAGTTGTATTCCAATTAATCAAATTCATTATCACAAATAATACTTCAAGTTTGTCATTTTTGGAGTTCGGTATTCGCTCGAAGAATACCCTACCCGATACAGTCCCAAATTAGAGAAAATTTCACTTTTGGTCCCACAGGACACACCTCAGTTCGATTTTGGTTCCGATACTATCATTTTTGGTCCCAAACAGAGAAAAATCGATTTTCGTCCCGCTTTTGGCTTAAAAATCATGGGACCAAAATTGATAATCTTAAACCTATGGGACTAAAATTGAGCGATTTTTTTTAAAAAAATGGTCAAAATTGATAGTATCGAGATCAAAATTGAACTGAGATGTGTCCTATGGGACCAAAAGTGAAATTTTCTCTCCCAAATTAAGGTCGTATCATTATTATTGGATATAATTTAGACAATGAGTAAAGAAAGCGATGATTTAATTTTTGAAATTTGAGTGGCTTCTTGAGAGTAAAATGGATTTAAATGATCAACTTCATTCCTAAGCTCCCTTTTTGTGTACGAGGAAAATCATGGAATGGTGCTGAGTTGAGGAGATCAAGAAGTTGTATAAATGTATACTATTACTATCAAAATGCATTTTCTAACAAAAATTAAAGTGAAGTATATCCATACTTGGGAACTTGATGCAAATTAAAGTTGTTTTTCAGCTTCAACGTGTTGTAGAACTTAATAAAAATTGGTCAAATATAATTGTTTGGAAGGGGTGAGATTTGTTTTTTAGTTGCACGTTAGCTGTTTGATGAAAGTTGGTTTCAAGTATGAAAGAGTATATTCATGAAAACAACTTGAGATATAGCTAGATGGTTGTGAAAATAGGATTGCAACACGAAGTAAAAATGTAATTTTCTCATTAAGTAAATTCATCAAACAAGTGGCGAGTATGGATTCACATCACACCTCTCTAATCATATATAAACACCCAAGAAATTCCAACAATCATGGAAGGGTTATAGAAGTTTCATTCGGTATTAATTGGCTTTAATTTATGGGAAATACGACTCCAAACTCTAATTAATTAATATGCGATTTAGGGAATTCAAATTTAAGCTATTTCCTGACTATAATCATCATAAGATAAGAAAATTTATGTTCTTTACGAAAGCTGCTTTTTATATATAGTACATAAAAAACAAAATGTCCTTCACATTTTTTATTTTTATTTTTGAGGGAAAAATGTCCTTCACTAAAATTAAGTGAAAGAAACAACTATTTAGCTTAAACATTATGCTAGATTTGTTCATTGTCTGGAAGCGGATGGGGTGGGAATGTGGAATGTCTTCCAAAACAAATATTTTGATTGTTTATTCCTATTTTCATCAAACCTTATATTGTACTGCAAAATAATGACATGAAAAAAGAAATTTAGTCCCGATTTTGTAGATACTATACATTTAATGATAGATATATACTATCAAGAGTCGACCTTCGATTTGTACACTTACATAAGTATATATAATGTGGGTATTATGCATCTTTTGCATTGATTAATTTATGAAGTTGAAGTTATTACAATCTTCGATTTTGCGTTCAAAATTTTGAATTTTCAAAACCCCAAATTTGAGATCTTTGATTTCACCAAACATTTTTCAAACTAAAGCATACCATCATATGTTTCACCTTGTAATTGTCTGTTCCTCTCGACGAAGTGGTGTTTCAAAAGGTTGTAGAATTAATTTGGACTGAAACTTTATTTATGAAGGAAAATGTTCTCGTAGAAAATAATTGGGGGATAAATTTTGACATTATCCCTATTAAAAATAAAAAGAGGTTTCACTTAAAATTTTAACCCTAGCTAAATTCCTTCAAATCTTAATCCATCTCATTATTACAAAAATTACGCAGTTCTTTAACTTGACATAAGAGGACTAAAAATTCAATCTTGTGGAACTGAGGATTGTCAAGAAGAATATGATGAGTTATATCCTTTAGGGGTAAAATTGAGATTTTGTTTGAGAGAGTAAAATTGAGATTTTGAAAGCGTTTTAATTGTAATTAATTACAGGGCAGGGTTGTAGATGTAATTAACTTCTACTTTGCAAATAATAGATAAAACACCCAATTAATTTTACACATATATACAAATTAATTAAGTGGAACATTGTTTTGGTATATATGGTATATATGGAATTCTCTTCTTCACAAAAATTCAAATTAATTATAAATTGTCACTTGAAAATATTTCATAAGGTATATTTTGGAAAACTTGGTCGCTACCCTTCTTGTAGTGTCAAATTTTACCCATGGTAAAGTTCACGTTCATACAATCCTCAAGGGTAGTGCTTTAGTTTTCCAAAAATATACATGATCCCATATTTTCACTTGATAATCATATGGCAATATATATAAAAAATGAGTGTCTCAATATTATTTTTGAACAGATCATATTGTGGTTACAAACTTTTACAATATCATGTGATGAATATATTAACTGATAAAAAATCATATATATCACTGTCGTACATGATCCGAGCTAGTACTGATGAGTGATCGAGCTCAAACATGCCACTTCTAATTAATTTATAGCCTATATTGAACAGAAGAATCTGATAAAGGTAATTAATTCATCTATACACGAGTTCTGAATTAGGCCACCCAACTGTTTGATGAATGTCCTAAGAGAGGATTTTTTTTTATGATTTTATTAAGGTAATTTGATTTTTATTGGATAATATACTAAGAAATGTAGAGTGAAACTATGTAGTGATAGGGGATTTAAAATGAACACCTCTGCTATCATTGTTATAACAATATTTAAATAGAAGTCAAAGAAACAACTATTTAGCTTAAACCTTAGTGTTGTGGATTTGTCCACTATCTGGAAGCAGATGAGGTGGGAATGTGGAATGTCTTCCAAAACAAACAAGGGTCGAAACTACGTCGATCTTGTGTTTCCCAAGCTACTAATTTTAGCTCTATTAAACTGCAATCATTAACAGCTAAAAATCATATAACCTACAAGTGGAAGTGGAAGGAAGGACTAACCTTTTCAATGACTAATGAAGTGGAAAATATTATCCCAAGCTTGCACGTTAAAAGGAAAAAAGCCTCAAATCAAAGCCAGTTCCTCAAGTATTCGCGGCGGGAGCCTTTATGTTTTGACCAAGCTAGCTCATTGCATAGAGAGAGAGAGAGAGAGAGAGAGAGAGAGAGAGAGAAGTGAGGGAAGATACTGAGTTACAGAGGAGAGGGGGGAATTGAGAAATCGAAGAGTGAGGAAATCCTTCCCTAGCTACCACCGGTTTACAGCTACTAACACACTAATTAAAAATTAATAAATTATATTTGGGTAGGTGAGTGAAACGTAGTAGATGGAGAGAGAGATAGAAAGTGGTAGGTGCGTCAGGTGAGTGAAACGTAGGAGAGAGAGAGAGAGAGAGAGAGGAACCATGTGAGTGAATTGGAGAGAAAAGAGAAAGCAATATAACAATACGACCTGTAATGTTGATAAACAATAAAGAGCATATTTACCATTGACTTCGTATTTTGTTTCTTAGTATGTTTATAGCATATTTTAATGTTAATTCCTATTTTTATTAAACCATGACAGCAATATTGCAGACACGACCCGTGAAGAGTTTACTTAAGGAAATTTACGGTTGCAAGCTGATCGACCTTTTATTCAACTAGAAATCAAACTGCAAGTGTACGGTGCAATTATAGCAAATACGACAAGTAAGAGTATCGTATCCACGGAGATTAAGTAATTCAACCCTAAGTACTATGACATCAATTAACCTTCACTATCTAGACGAACCAAGAATTAAGATATGAATTATAATTAAATAAATTAAAATCAAACTTCAACAATTAAAATGAAATGCAATGAACCAAAGATCACAAATCAAGAATAAATCAATTAAACGAGAGAATCCTAGGGAGTCGATTTCATTGACTAATCAACACAATTGATAAATTCACTTAATGTTCATTACAACTCAAGTTCTATTAAGACGATCACTTAAATAATTTAAACCCCCTCTCGAAGCATTTAAATCGTAAAACCAACGTCTCCGTTCAATTCCTAATTTGCAACTCTGGCAAGTTCTCAAGATCAAATGTCCTCACTCTTAATCTCAAATCTCTCGATTCTATTAATTAAGGTGTTAATTGTTCCCAATCACCCATTCAACCTCATCTCTCGAATGTTGGAATAATGCATAAAATCAATCCAATTGATGGCCAGTTAACGGAAAGGATTAAACACAAGAACAATTAAAATAGAACAAGGTCTAAACATTAAGATCAAACTCAAATATGCATCATAGTCAATTACTTTCAATCCCTAGAATCCAAGATATTTAGCTAGCCATGGTGAATAAAAAGAACATAAAATATCCAGTACAATTCATGATTAAAATTCGACAAAGACTAAATAAACCTGGAGGTAGAATTTCGGCTTGTCTTGATCAATTCTTGAACTCTTCTTGATTGCACTCCTCTTGATCTTCTCTTCAATTGTGTCTTTAGGTTTTGGGTTGTGTTATTGTGTGTCAAAATCGCCAGAAAATAGCCATTTTATATTTGGGATGAATTTGGGAAGAAGTAGAAATCGCACAAGGTAAGTTGAAGAAGTTGGAAAAATCACGCCTCTTCGTGCACGGGCCGTGCGCTCGTTGGTGTGTGGCCGCACGGTCCGTGAGCCACCTTCTGGACTCAGATTGAAATTTCTTCACGGCCGCACGGGCCGTGCGTCAACTTCTGATGCCCAACATTCTTCATCGTTTTGCTCTGTTCTCGCTCGTTTCTCATCCGATTGACTTGATTCAGGTTACAGCGTGATCCTCACTTCGTGCACGGGCCGTGCGCTCGTTGGTGTGTGGCCGCACGGTCCGTGAGCCACCTTCTGGACTCAGATTGAAATTTCTTCACGGCCGCACGGGCCGTGCGTCAACTTCTGATGCCCAACATTCTTCATCGTTTTGCTCTGTTCTCGCTCGTTTCTCATCCGATTGACTTGATTCAAGTTACAGCGTGATCCTCACTCGATCCTCTATCTTTGTAGGTACTTTTCAAGCTCAAATTCATCTCATACAATATTTGGCACTAAATCCCTTCAAAATGAGCAAAAATGTGACACTGCACAAAATATGGAAAACTAAATGCAACTTGTTAACTTATGCAGACAATGCTCATCAAATACCATCTAAATGATCCTCAAAACCATGAAAACCATGGGTTTATCACAAGCTTGAACCCGACTTTGTTGAACAACACATTTAATAATATGGAAAAGTTACATTTTACTCCCTTTTGTATTTGTCCATGAGCATTTTAATCTATGTTTATATTTTTTATCCAAACTGATATATTAACTATTTTAAATATCTCAATTTGATCCTTTTCTTGCTCCTTTAACAGACGGAAGTTAATAATATTCGTTAAAACACACACTTTTTCTCACACACTTAGATCATTTCACTTTTCTTTATTTTTTATTTTGTCCCTCAATCTTGATCCTCACCATTTTGAATTGTTTTTGAAAAATTATAATCCGTGTTATTATGTGTTTAAGATTAGTGCATGCATGTGTTCTTGAGAGTGATCGATACGAACAGAATCAAGAACAAGTAAATAAAAAGCAGTAAAAGTACGCACGAGATTGATAATCCAGTTCGATTAACCAACCTACTCTAGGAGGACTTCACCCAAATTTGAAGATTCGTCCACTACTCCTACGTGAAGACTATTGGATCTTACACATACAGGACTACCTACTTATGCTGCTCTTTCTTACAATACGAACTCTTTGATGAACGAAAGCGATCCCCTCACAACCGTGACACTAGAGTCTCTCTAACTACCCAAGACTTCAACTTATAATCTCTCCCTAGATTACGTATAAAAACGGATAAAATATCCCTCATGTTTTACTCAAAAACACTCAATGCTAGACTACCACGTTGAACAGTTGAAGGAACAACTGCTAACTATTACAATTATCACAAACCAACGACTCTCAAATACTAAACCCTGAGAATCAAATATGGGGGACGAACCACCGATCTTCAAGAGAATCGGCCTTCTTATATTTTTACACTTCTTATTGACTTGATCTCCAATCGTCATGAACTTGGAAGGTGAATTAGGGTATGAGATTCTTTCCATATTGGTGTAGATGTCTTCCATTTTGTTGAGGGTCTAAATCAGCTCTATATCTACTCCATAAGGCAGCTAAAACAATCGATCCTTGCTTCCCAAACAGATCCAAACCGGATCTTCTTTCGTAAGGAAACTACCATAATTAAACTACCGGAAGCTCCTGCAACATCAGTGGGAACAGTTTACCAACCGTTTTTTACTTTGCACATCGAAATCAGCTCATTACTTCAGGAACATATCCTCGAACACTTCGTCGAACATAAATCGTCAAAACAAACTTAGTCCTCCTAAATGGCACTAACAATTTTAATCTCCATCATCGTTGGACTCCAGCAAGGACTATTGGATTTCTGTGAGTATTTTGAATTATAAAATTTTAAATTAATTGTGTTTAATTCATATGTGTGTAAAAATGTGCGTTACTGTGTGAAATGATCCATTTAATGGATGTTATTAACATTCGGCTTCATTTGTCTGTTAAAGGAGAAAAGTGGGGCAATTTGATATATTTAAACTAGTTAAGGTATCGATTTGAACCAAAAGAAAAAATAGGGATCTTTGATTTCACTTATTATTTTTCGGATAACAGCATAGCATTGTGTTTCTTAAATTTCAAGGGTTCCAAAAATATATTTCAAGTTAAAAACAACTATAAGTTTTGAAAAGTTTATCGACTATCCTTTGATAATTAAATCTAGTCTAGAAAATAAAATGTAATATTCGAAAATTTGTTCACCACTTTGAAAAATATTTAACAACGGATTTTTCCGTCTTTAAGGTAGCGAGGGAAAAATCCGTCGCCATGTCCGTCCCCAATATAATCTGCCACCATTTCGTCGCCCGTAATGAAAAATGGATTATGTGACTATTTTCGTTGCCCGATTTGTATTTTCTTGTAATGATATAATTGAGTTTGAAATATTATTTTACTTGCAATTGGTTTATCAACCACATCCATTTGGCCGTTATGTAAAATTTTTTTATCTCAGAAGGTAAATTACATATTTTTCACTATGCCCTAACAAAGTCGACATATAGGCTCATTTGACCGCTCGTTTGACCCTACATCGATCCAGCATTGTGCCTGTTGAAAAATTGAATGTAAAAAATTAAATAACAATTTATTTTATCCAATTTTTAATTATCGGGTTATTTAATTTTGAAGGAATTAAATAGCGTACGATTGTTCTATATTTGTAGTAGATAATCGCAGTATTTTTATTTTCTCAAATCCGATTTTCGATGAGTGAGAAATTAATGATTGAAATCGGTCACACGATTGAGCATTTATGGTGTGTGGAAAAATATGCTTAAGGCACATTTAATGATCCCACAAAAATTTCTTAACCTAGTTCATAATACTACAAAAAAAATCACGTTTTAGCGACGGAATTTTCCGTCGCTAAATCTCAAAAATCCGTCGCTAATCCGTTTAGCGACGGATTAACGACGGATCAAGTCTGTCGTTAAACACCTAGACGTTAGTCATTTTAACGATAAAATTAATGACGGAAAAACTTAACGATGGATTTTTCCGTCGTTAAATAATTTCCAAATTCAGTCGCCAGAAAAAAAAAATAAAAAAAATTTCCGTCGCTAAAAATAAAATAAAAAAATTTAGCGCGTGCTCCCCACGGCGCCACATATTATTTCAACATTTGCGGCTCGCGAGATTCGAACCCTTGACCTCCGTAAAGGCGGAGATCTATCCTCTGTATCTCAACCAAGTGGGCTATTATATATTTATGTTTATATTCAGATATAATATATATATATATTCCTTCGAAACTGTTATCCTTCATTTATTGAAATATCTATTATAATCTTTTAATGTTGTAAATTAAAATATATTATTATTAAATTATTTATTTAATATTAGATTATTTCAATTAATTTTCTCAAATATTATATATTTATAATTAATAATATTTAAAAAAATAAAATTAAAGTGATAAAAATTATAAAAACAAAAAAGTATTAAATAAATATTTTAATTTAATTATATTTTCAAAAATATCATAATATTATCTAAATATTATAAAATATTAAAAAAATAAAAAATTAAATAAATTAAAAGAATAAAATAAATTAAAAAATTAAAAATATTGAAAATATTAATTTTAAATTCGTTTTTAATTCTTAATTGGGAAATAAAAAAAATAAAAATTTAAAAAAAATTAAAAAATTAAAAATAAAAATTAAATTTAGCGACGGAATTTTCCATCTCTAAATCCGTCGCTTAAATTTAAAAAAATTAAAAAATTAAAAAAATAATTTTTAATGACGTATTTTAGTTAGCGACGGAAAAATCCGTCGTTCGTCCGTCGTTAATGAAAAAAATAAAATTAAAAATATTAAATTTAATTTTTAACTACGGATTATATCCGTCGTTAATATTAAAAATTAAATCCGAAATATTATGAAAAAACTAACGACGGAATATTTTCGTCGTTAATATTAAAAAATAAATAAAAAATAAAAAAAGAAAATATAACAACGGAAACGGTCCGTCTTTAATATTAAAAAATAAATAAAAAATAAAAATCCGAAAATATAACGACGGGAAATGTCCGTCGTTACAGATAACGACAAAGGTTCCGTCGTAAATCTGTCGTTAAAGATAATGACGGACAGTCCGTCGTTACTCCGTCGCTAAATGACGACCCGAATTATGTCCGTCGGAAATTCCGTCGGTAAAATGCAAAATTCTTGTAGTGAAGTATATTTAAGTGTATTAACACTTAAGTGTAATATCTAAAGTGCATAAGGATGTGGGCCATGAGCCCACACGTGGGCGCTCGCCCGTGCCTGAGCTCGTGCACGTGCTCGGCTCATCTCGTCCTTATCCTCGTCCTCAGACTTGGATTTTGGCAATTGAACTTTCAGCGTACGTGAGCTTCCGGGGCCTAACCGTTACGGTTTTATGAACGGACGGGTTGTGGAGCGGGTCGACAAAGAAACGACGGTTCGGATCATCGATCTGCGGGTGTTGTTCATGTTTGGCCTTAAATCTGTAACTCCCACCTGGAGCTGGTGGAGTTAGTGGGCTGTAGTGTAACCGATGTAACTCCTGAGGGAGTCAAAGGTCTATAGTTGCCCCTGGACACATGTCGGAATCCGCTGTTGTTACTCCTGAAGGGACCGCTTGGGATTGAATGCCCCAAACTATAGCTGTCCCCTAGGGTGGAATGATGCATATAAATAGGACATTCCAGCATGCAGGAGTTGCTACATTATTCACAACCATCATACCATCTTGCATTGTTCATTCATGTCTACTCCCAGTCCTGATATTACCTAATTAATCGGAGCCTTGCCTATCTTATTCACAATCATCATATCATCTTGCATTGTTCATTCGTGTCTGCTCTCAATCCTGACATTACCTAGTTCGTCGGAGTCTTGCTGGAATTGTGGTGCTATTGCTGAAAGAATGAACCCGTTTCATCTTTGAGAGACAACATGCCAAACCGTGAACACTAGTTGGGGCGTATTTATCTTGATGAGAGAGGTCCCCTCGACTCGGCTTGCCAGAATCCTGCTGCTTCTACATTCCAGTTTGTGTAGCAGTTCATTTCAGATTATAACTATTGTATTAATTCTACTCATTTATTTCTATTTATTATGTATTCCAAAAGGCAGTGTAATTTTACACAAGAGTGCCTAAACTTTAGGAGAAGCATCATCACTTAACATATATAATATTATTTTGCATGACTATTAAAACTGAAATAAGTAGACTAAGACTAAGAGTAGTACTTTTCTTGTAGACCAATTACCAGTAAATCGAGCTTGTGAATCTCGTATTACGACCATACAAATTGTCATAACTTAATTTCCCCACAAATTATGAGATGCAGTTTTACTCATGAGTGCCACATGATATAATTAACATTTGCACGATCAAATTAGAACTTAATATTGGGTATCTTTTTTAAGGTGAAATTTTATTTTAATTTAATTTAATTTATTACAATGAATCATTTTAAACTACCTCGCTCAAAAGTTGGATCATTCTTGAGCTCATGAGTATCTAATCATGAGTTTGATGTTTCCTACTAAGTTGAATGAAATATTTAATGTAAGAATCTATTTTGAAAATATATACTTGCTCCATGGTTTTCTTGACATGGAGAAATAATTAATCACGATTATTGAATTCAATTCTTTATGATTTTTCAGGCTCGAACGTGAACGTAGACCTACTTTTTCTTTGACATGATCCTAATTTGGAATTGTATCGGATAAGGTATTCTTCGAATGAATACAAACTTCAAGAGTATTCTTCAAGTGAATACCAAAATTCCATAAGTAACAAACTTTGAATTATTATTTCGATGATGAATCTGATTAATAAAAATAGAAAATTCCTAAAACAATTTATAATCTAAACAAGATAAAGAATCATAATAATGCAAAACTACCTGAATTAAAGTAAATAATCAAGCAATAAATGAGTATTATTAAATACTATAACTAGGGGGACGTATCATCATTCTTTAAATCTAAAAAATTATCCTTCTTTCAATCTAAAAATTATGAGTTGGACTTCCGTGCATGACTTTTGTTAAATGAGACGGCGCGTGGGGCCCACGCGCCCGTCTTTTTTTTTTCTGGCAGTTTTTTTACTTTTTTTTTGTTTTTTATCCGATTTTTTCTTTGTTTCTTTTCTTTTGTTTCTGAAAAATATATACCTTAAAATAAAATTAGTAAACCCTAAAATGAAAATAAATTGATTTAATTTGTTTGAAATGAGTATGAAATAGAATTAAAATGAGTATGAAATAGAATTAAAAGGGTGGGTTTGACCGCATTGACCGGGTCAAAGCACGGGTTAACCCGACCCGTCTCATATAGTGCTATTTGCAACAGCTGCATGGAAGTGATGTTTGCCAAAAATTATTGACCCGTAACACCATTGCCAAATGTGCTTCTGATAACTTTATATGCAACTTCCTCATGCTCCTCACTTGAACATGGTATCACTGTTATAATCAACATAATACATTCTTACAACCATTTGTTGCACCACCCCCAAGTTATCACAACCTGTACAACTTCAATTTTTTCTTCATTTTCTAATTTGATAATAGAATCTCTCTTAGGTTCCTGGTTGTCGCATCGGAGAAAATTAAAAATCCTTTCGATGGATCTTATCCATGCTTCGGCATCTGATGGATTTCCTATTCCATCGAAAGTTGGAGGGTTCTGTCGCAGAAAAAGCTCCTCTACTCTACGCTGTGGAGGTGGGGGGGGTGTTTGGTCCCTTTGCTCCTCGTATCTTTCTTGTTCTTCTTCCTCCACTCTTTTCTGTCTTTCTTGCCTTGGGGGTCTCCCTCTAGGTCTATTTTATCTTACGGGATTCGCATTCGCATTTCTTCTTGCTCTAGGTGGTACCATTCTGTAAATTACAATCTCAGATTATAATTAATAACTAAGTCGCTACCTACTGCTATATAAATAAATCATGCTTTAGCTTGTCCTTAACATATCTTGAGCACGCAAAACACCTTGATACTCTAAAGCATTAATCAACAACCCTTCAAGGCTTAAATATATACATATCAGGGAAATCGTCTCTAACGAGGTCTTACAAGTATATTTTCTAATGCATAGGTCCTGCAAAAACCAGCCATGCCTGGACGACAGAATGCTTACAAGGTAACGCATCCCTGTCTCAAGAAGTGAGAATACCTAAGTCCCAAGAATGGTCCTCTATGGAACACATTCAACTGTACTATGACTCTCTGAACTGATATACTGAACTGAAATGGAAATTCTGGCATCTCCCCAACCGAAAGGAAAAAAAAAGAAAATTTCCACAGTCAACCTCGCATTGAAATGAGTTCTTACTAACGAACTCTCTGACTTAGAACATTTCTAAGTCTATTTTCGAGATGCTGACTCGAATATTTTTAACTGCTTTTGAACATCCCTGATCGACTTTTGAAACTTCTGCTGGAAAATCTTGAACTCTTAAACTCTATTTCAAGACGCTAACTCGAAATAGAAATCTCCTGGCTACTTTTCAAGTTTCAGACTTGAAAACTCTGAACATAGTATTTAAGATGCTGACTCTAATACTGAAGTTTTACCTCGAGATGCTAATTCGAGATAAAAAATTTTGAGGTTACCCTTTTCGAGATGCTGACTCGAAAAGTAAAATTTCTGAAGGATCTAGTCCGAGACGCTGACTCGAACTAAAATTTTCAAGATTCTATCTTGAAGGTTCCTGGACCAATTTATTTTGAGATGCTGACTCAAAATAAATTCGGCTCGAGGTTTTGAAACGCTAATTCGCAAACTTTACTGAAACGAGGACTTGATGCATCAGCTACTGGAACTGGAATTACTGATCATTATGCCTCCTGAAACTGGATCTGCTTCTGAAACTTATCTTTTTCCTTCAAGTTCTTGGACTTGCTGAATTTCCTTCATCAGGTTCCACTGACTGAGTCTTTACTTAAATGAAAGCCAACTTAAAGGGAACTAAGGCAATCTAGATTCCTCTAAATTCCTCTATGTTCTCTATAGCTTAAATTCATGAAACAACCTGACTTATCTGAAGTCTGATTGTGCAAAAGCCCGACTTATCTAAAGTCTGACTTAATGAAACTTTGCAATTATCTAAACTGCACTGCTGCAATCTGGCAACCTTTAGTGCCTGCTTAACTGTTACATTGTGAGCTTGCCTTAACAAAATAAAAATAATTAAAACTCTTTTAATCATAAAGGGCTTTCAAAAACTTTTTCTGATGCAAAACTTTTGCCAATATCTGATTGGTCTTACCATGCCATTATCTGAATGGTCTTACTGAAAATATTTTATAAAATCGCCACTTCTGAAAGGCCTAATCTGAATGATTTTATAAAAAATTTGCCAACATCTGGATGGCCTGATCTGAATACTCTTATAAAAATCTCACCATTATCTAAATGGCTTAACTGAGAATTTTTTATAACTTTGCTATTATCTGAATAGCCTGAACTGAAAGATTTTTAAAATCTCGCCATTATCTGAATGGCCTGAACTGAAAGATTTTCAAAATCTTGCCATTATCTGAATGGCCTGCTTGAATACTGTAATTTTGACAATCACATACCTTTCTTTCTTTGGTTGAGACTGATGTGAGGGAGTGCTGAGAGTTGTTAATTGATCACTGAACAGTCTAATGAACAATCTTAGACTTAACTGAAAGAACTTAGAGCTCAGAGCAAAAACGCTCTATACCACTCTGTCACGATCCTAAATTAATATTTGATTAATATGAAGTGTGACTGGCACGACTCCATCCCAATGAAGGATGGATCAAGGCGCGAACCGAAAATAATTAAATAAAGGAATGAACAACTGTATTTCAGGAACAATATTTGCTGTGAACTCAAGTTCTGAACTGACTTTCATTTCTCAAAATATAACTGAATAAATATAGACACCTTAGAATAACAAAAAGGTATCAGCGAGTTCAAGACATACTGAAGACTTGACTCGGTTAGACTTAATTAGCGGAAGCAATATAACATAACAAAATACAGAAAATATTCTGAGTCTTGTACAAAACAACTTTCTTTCTTAGCACTTCACCCTGCACCATCAACACTCAACCTGCATATTTAAAAACAAACATGCAGGGCTGAGTACAAGTATACTCAGTGAACACATTGCCAAAAATATCATAATATATATGATATTATGAACGCTTGTTAAAACTGGTTTTATTGTCATGCATCCGAGTAACAAAAAGGTATCATCGAGTTCAAGACATACTGAAGACTTGACTCGGTTAGACTTAATTAGCGGAAGCAATATAACATAACAAAATACAGGAAATATTCTGAGTCTTGTACAAAACAACTTTCTTTCTCAGCACTTCACCCTGCACCATCAACACTCAACCTGCATATTTAAAAACAAACATGCAGGGCTGAGTACAAGTATACTCAGTGAACACATTGCCAAAAATATCATAATATATCTGATATGCTTGTTAAAACTGGTTTTATTGTCATGCATCCGAGTAAACACACAGGGGTTTTATCTGAAGAGGCCCTATGTTTTACTAAATCATTTTCTGTCTTTGCGTACGCCTTTCTATTGTATGATCATCCGTATCTGAACTGAGTGCCAAGGAATAGCTCCGCTTAAGCCTTTTCCGCACACATCGAGGAATCGCTCCGCTAAAGCCTTTTTCACGAATACATATCTGAACTAAACTCCGAGGAATAGCTCCGCTCAGCCCTTCCCTCTTCCTAATATCACCGACCCAAGTGTACACTAACCTCGATTAACACGCTAAGTTAGCACGAGGCCCGATCGATTTAAGAGTTAGAAAGCCCCTTACGAGCTAACTAAATACAGATAAGGATATCATACAAAACAAAACATTTTATGCATGACAACAATTTATTTGCATCAAAATAAATAACTGCGGGTGAGTAAAAACTCAAATCATTATTTGGACTAAGAGTCCGCTTGTAAAAGAAAGCCCACCTTTTACCGATGTTTTAAAATGGCAGCTGCTAGTTCTTCACAGGCCTTATCCCTTGCGGATCTGCTAGCCTTCAATATATAAAAATATACTTAGCATGTTGATCCTAAATCTGACAGGACTCAACACGACACGAAGGCCTATTAGGGTCTAGTATCCGTTCTAAATTTTCACTTAGCTTAAGGGTTAATCTCAACCCTAGGTTTTAAACATCTTAAGGCATACATCATCATCATTTAAGGTATAAAAAATACCTTAACATAATCATAACTAGATTCTAGGAACAAAGTCATCACTAAGTTCGTAGACTAAACAATGTTCTGCACAATGTCTATCTTTGAAAAAATTTCTGTTTTGACTCACAAAGGTGTAGGGATTGTGCTATATACCAATGGAAAGCCACAGAAGTCTAGTTTACGGCTAAATTTATGGTGACTCAATACCATAACTAACGAAAAAGTTATGACCGTTTTACTAGAAGGTGGCAGAACTGTCAGAATTTCCGAAAACAAACTCGTGATCTGACTTTAGTGATTTTTCATAATTTACTCAGAACGAAATAGAGAATGAGCCATATACCATTAGAAAGCCACGGAAGTCTAGTTTCTGGAAAAATTTACGGTGACTCAATCCGACGTTTAACGAGGAAGTTATGCTCATTTTACTGAAGGGTGGCGAAACTGCCGAACCAAGCTGCGCAGCGCGCCGTCTGCACGGACTCCAAACAAACTCCGAATCAGTCAGCTGATTTCAAGAACTGATCAGTCAACTAATTCCCAGAACTGATCATTCAGCTGATTTCCAGATCTGATCAGTCAACTGATTCCCAGAACTGATCAGTCAGCTGATTACCAGCACTGATCAGTCAGCTGGTTCCCAGAACTGATCAGTCAGCTGATTCCCAGAACTGATCAATCAAATGATTACCAGAACTGATCAGTCAGCTGGTTAGCAGAACTGATCAGTTAGCTGATTCCCAGAACTGATCAGTCAGCTGATCAGTCAAATATATTAGTTTTTCTCCTAAAACTGATTCTTCAACTGATTCACTTCATCAGTCAACTGATGAGCTTCAGTCCGGAACTGATTAGCCCAAGCTAGGACTGATTTATTTCAGTCCAAATACCAAGCTTTCATCACCTCAAAACATCTCAAACTGGACTACACATGCTTGCACATAACCAAGTAATTTTCTAAACATTATGGTCATTTAAAACACCAAAAATCCACACATATACTTCTTAAGCTTAGATCTGAAAATATATGTTTATATATATATATATATATCTCATGATTTTCGAAAATACCTTTCAAAAACAATGGAGAGAAGCTTTAGGAGGTTGAAGATGGTAGAAGAAGGTTGGAACAAGTGACTGCAACTTCACTCTCCTTCTCTCTTCCTTTGAAAAAAATGAAAATGGAGGTGGTTGTTCTTGATGCTCCCTCTCTTTCTCTCTCTCTCTCTAAACTTTGTGCAGAAATGTAACACCCTAAATTCTACAATTTAAAATGTTACTCTTTCTATTCTTTAAAGCGGAAAATTATTAATAAGAATATCAGTTCGAATAATTTTTATTTCCTTTCTAAAATAATCATGCTATCAATCCTAAGAAGAAAAATAGAACACAAAATTTATATTTTTCAAAAATATATGTACTCTGAACAAAGTACCTACATTACGTAAACACCAAGTTCATTTCAAAAAGGAACTCACAAGTTCTAAAATATAAAATTCACACTCCTAATATTAATAAAACCATATTAGCAAACCACTACATTAAGTTAGACCAAAAACTACTAACAAACACAAAAATACTAAATTCAAAACAGTTTACTTTCAGAAACAAGTGCAAAATTTAAAGTCAACCACTGGAAACATTTTCAGAAAGTTCACCCCCATTTCCATTGCGCTGTTCCCAGCTCACTCACCTGAAAACATTTAAAAATGTGGGGTGAGCACTCTTAAAACGTACTCAGTGGTGGGGGATCATGAGCATTTCTTACTTTTTATCCAACAGAAATAAATCGCATGAATAATGGATTTAGGATACTCTTCTTCTGATTCTAGAATACATCTTGAACTATGCATAGGACATATTTTGGTGCATACAAAACGCTTCTATGCGTACAAAACGCTATTATGTGCGTATAAAACGCTATCCACATTCCATCCACGATAATTCAAGTTGGATTAAAATCATTTCTGACTCAAAAAACATATAACATATACTTTTATTTCAAAAATAATAATTTCACCCACCTGATAATAGAGATCACGTAAAATCAAATAGGAAATCACAAAGTGGACGAAGATCCTAATTGCGCCGCACCTAGTATTAAATAATATCAATTAAAATCATTTGTATTGAATTATACTTTATAAAATTAAAATTAAACTAGATTTGAAAACTAACCTTCTTTGTATTCTAACTCCAGCTCACTACCGCGTATGCTTTTTATTTCCTAATCATCTTATAAAATTTGAAGAGAGCAGATTTGTTGATTGATTTGTTTTTCTTCTTATGCGTAAAATGAATTTAACAGTTGTATATATATATATATATATATATATATATATATATATATATATATATATAAAGTCACACCGCCTCATTTCATAATCATAATCTTATCAACTATACAATATTATATTTTAATGAATAAAATATTAAGTTAGTCGGTTAGCTTTCTTTTCTTACAAGTTGAAATATTAGCTATTGCATATCCCAAAATTATTTTAAAGCCTAATGTTTAAATATATATATATATATATATACACACACGAATTAACATATATAATTAATCATAAGTGATTTATATAATTAAAATAAAATTATACTCTTAACTTATGTAACTTTTATCTAAATAAACAAGACTAAAAAAAAATATTATATGGTTCAAACTAAACTTTTAAAACCCAAATAATAACTACAAATATTCTTGATACTAGGGGCACAATTTCGGACTCCCTCAAGTCCAACTAATTCTATTTAGCATTATTAAATAAATAAAAACTCAATTTTTAAAGCAATCAAATAATTTTCATAATTTTAAATCACGAAGAAGTGGGATGTTACAATCCTACCCACTTAAAAAAATTTCGTCCTCAAAATTTATCTTACCAGGTTATCCTAAGGATGGATATTTAGCTAGGATTTCTTCTTCGCGTTCCCAAGTTGCTTCTTCTTTTCTGTGCCTACTCTAGTGTACTCTAATTAGTGAGACTTGTCGATTCCTCAACTCATGCGTTTTCCTATCGAGAATAGCGACAAGTTCCTCTTCATAGGTCAAGTCTTTGTTGAGTTGTATCTCCTCATAGTTGATGGTGTGACTTGGCTCATGCAAATACTTCCTTAGCATAGAAACATGAAAGACATCATGCACCAATGACAATCTAGGTGGTAAAGCTAGGCGATAAGCCACATCACCAATTCGTTCTAAAATTTCGAAAGGTCCGATAAAACGAGGTCTCAATTTTCCTTTCTTCCCAAACCTCAACACCCACTTCATAGGAGCGACCTTCAAAAATACTTTGTCACCTATCTCAAAATGCTAATCTTTTCTCCTTTTGTTGGCCTACGATTTCTGTCGATTTTGAGCAACTTTAATGTTACCTCGAATATTCTCCACTGCTTCCACCGTTCTTTCAACTATTTCGGGACCTAAAATTTTTCTCTCTCCAACTTCATCCCAATACGCCGGTGATCTACATTTTCATCCGTATAGCGCTTCATATGGAGCCATGCCAATGCTAGAGTGGAAGCTATTGTTATAAGCAAATT
The DNA here is from genome assembly GCA_026008535.1 of Perilla frutescens. NCBI lineage: Eukaryota > Viridiplantae > Streptophyta > Magnoliopsida > Lamiales > Lamiaceae > Perilla > Perilla frutescens. The sequence continues at coordinate 47,177,590 of BRKX01000018.1, forward strand.
CCACTAACGGTAGATGCGTCTCCCAGCTACCTCCTAAATCCATGACGCATGTTCGTAACATATCTTCCAATGTTTGTATAGTTCTTTCTGATTGACCATCTGTCTGAGGATGATATGCGGTTGAAAACTTTAGCTTCGTGCCCAATGCTGCATGTAAGCTCGTCCAAAATCTTGATGTGAAACGGGGATCTCGATCTGATATTATGGACACTGGGACTCCGTGTAGCTGGACTACTTCTCGAATGTATAGCTGAGCGAGTTGATCCATAGTGAACGTCATTCGTACGGGTAAAAAGTGAGCTGATTTTGTTAGTCGATCAACTATAACCCAAATCGCATCATGATTCTTCACGGTCTTGGGAAGTCTGACTACAAAATCCATGGTAATATGCTCCCATTTCCATTCTGGTATTTCCAGAGGATTCAACAATCCTGACGGTCTTTGGTGCTCTGCTTTTACTTGCTGATAGGCCAAACATCGTGCAACATAGTCAGCAATCGATTTCTTCATGCCATACCACCAAAAACTTCTTTTTAAGTCTTGATACATCTTAGTACTTCCAGGATCTGCTGTGTAAGGCGTTCGATGTGCCTCATCTAAAATTTCTTTCATTATCTCGTTGTTCGGCACACAAATTCTGCCCTTAAAGAGTAGAGCTCCATCTGATGATATCGTGAATCCCTTAGAATCGTCCGACACTTCTCTTGCTCGCATCTTTTCTAGAAAACCATCTTCTTTTTGTGCCACTCTAATTCTATCTCGTAGCATCGGTTGCACTACTAATGCTGCGATTATAACATTAGCTTCTTCTGGTGTCGACACAACCTTGAGACTCAACTTCTCAAAATCCTTAATCAACTCTTCTTGCTGCGTGATTCCCTTAGTAGGATTCACTTTTTTTCGACTAAGTGCATCAGCCACAATGTTGGCTTTTCCGGAGTGATACATGATCGTACAGTCATAGTCTTTATGTAATACCCCAGATTTTTGAATAAGGTTTAGAGAATTGTTAATATTATTTAATTAATTAAAGAAGGAATTTAATTAAAGTTAGCTATGATTGGATGTCTGTCACAACTTTAGGAGTCAGTTTTTGTGAGGATCGTCTTTTCGGAAAATTTAATCTTAGTTCTTTTATTGTTATTTATGGTTCTTTAGAAAGGTTTTGACGTGAGGAGTACACCGGTATTTTCGGATTTCAAATCTGATGTCATTTGAGTTCCCGGTGATGGAAAAAGTATTTAAAAGGGAAATGAATAGTAACTTTTGCGTGCGTTCGTGTTTTGAGAAATTTACGAAATCCTCCTCATTTATTCGAGTTCAGTTCTGTCAGGCCCCTCTTATGGGAAATGACTCAAGGATTTCGTTGGCGTTCACAGATTGTCATTCTGAGGTCAATCGAACGCTCGGGAGCCAAATCTGTCAGTCTAAGTGAATAGTAAAAAGTAATTCTAAAAAGGGAATCTTTGCTCGTCTTTCTTCCGACGACCCCGTCTTCTTCACGAATCGAGTTGGTTCACTAGTGTTCGAGCCAATGAGTCTCCCGGTATTTTTAGATTTCGTTTCTGAAGTCATTTGGACCTCGACATTGAATAAACCAGCTTTTAACCGAACCCGGGGTAGCTTTTGCAGTATTCCCGCACAGCAATGGCTTCCAAGGGAAGCCAAAGCTTTTCCTATAAATAGGGGACCACCCCTTTGGCATTCCTTGCTCATTTTCACATTTACTTCACTTCTAAATCGAGAGGGTGAAAATCTTTGAAAGCCGAGAAGGTTCTGTCGAAATAAAAAGCGTTCTTCGTGAGTGTTCTTCAAGACGACGAGCAGAGTGGCGCGGAAGGGATGCGGTGAGGGAATGTGCTAGGGGTGCCGTTGAAATCGTAGCAGGCTTCTGCCACCGTTGCAACTCGACGAGACGCCGAGCTAACCACATTCCTTCGACGCACCTGACCCCGTCCATTGTTGTTCGTCGGTCTCAACACCATTTCTTTTCCGTCTTTAAATTCCGCATTTACTTTCCGTTCTTTACGTTCTTCGCGTTCTTCATTATTGCTCGTCTAAAAGTTGTATTTCAATTTTTGTTGAAGTTCCAAGTTAATAACGTTATGTTATATTTCTCATTCTACTTCCGTTATTATTATTCTAAAAAGATTAGCCTTGTTTATTCCGTTAAACTCTGTTCAAGCAACATTTAACGATTTTATCATTATTCTAATTTAAAGGAGGATTATCGTGTTTATGTCGTTATAATGTCAAACCTCTTTTAAGTTAAAGCATGTTGTTGCATGTTAATTTCAAGTATCTTATTTTTTACAAAAATTCGGGTTAATTGTTCTTCGAGTTCTTCGTGTTCGTCGAAGAAATCAACGAACATGAAGAACAGTTGAAGAACACAATTGAAGAAACCCAGTTGAAGAGAGAGAGAGAAAAGAAAAGGAGAGCCCCGCGGGGGGGGGGGGGGGGAAGTGCGCCGCCGCGCCACACCCCCCTTGACCGCGTCCAGCCCGCCGGGGCAAGGCAGCCCCGCGGCGGCCCCTCCTCCTCTCCGGTGTTGTTTTGTTCGCTATTTCTTTTCAGTTATTTCCGTACCCCTTTTTTCGATCTTTTCGAGTCTTCCAAATTATGTTACTTTCAAGCCATATTCAAGTTTAAATTATAGTAAGGTATTCAAGTTAATTTCTATTTATTTTGAATAAGATATTCAAGTTATTTTCCGTCAAAAAAATTAGAGATCGAGTCGAGAAGTTCCTTAAATAAAATAAATCCTTCTCGAACCCTTATTAAGTCAAAGTCGTGCTATCCATGTTAAGTCCTAGCTAAGGGAATATTAGTTGGGTGTTATTTAATATCATGTTATTAGAAATCTTCGAAGGAGGCTTCTAAGTCGACGATTCGACTTTTGTAGGAGGAATCGAGCCTCGGAGGAATACTAAGGAAGATCACCAGCTCATTGCCTCATCTTCCATCCCGTAATCAAGGTGGGTAAATCTATACTCATCTAAAGTTTGAGCTAATAAGCTCTAGAAGCATGTTAGGGCAAATGAGATATCCAATAAAGTATTTTTGCTCAGCCTGATTGATCTATGTACAAGGAAGGAAGAAAGGAAGATATTATGCTTTACTTGAGCTCTCAAGCATGTTTAGAAATGATAGAACTACTAAAGTATTGTTTATGCCTAGCATGAAATGTTTGGAATTATCTTTAGCTCCGATTTGTACTTGTTTACGTGTTTCTCCTGTAATTTAATGTTTATACTTGTTAAGCTCATAGAATTAAGAGTTAAGGTTTGCCTTGTTAGGGTAGCATTGACCCTTTGTAGTCCGAGATCATGTAGTATTAAAGGATTAGCATTAGACATTGTTCTAAGCTCGGTATTGCTAGCAAGGGTAGGAAAGGAAGGAACTTAGCTTTTCACTTAAGCAGGGTATGAGCTCGGAACTATTAAGGGAGTCACTGCTGGGTTTTTCTCCCGCAAACTCATTCGGATATTTGAGATAACCACTCTTCTATCCCATGGCATGCCTAAGGGTACAGTTGACGACAGGTTTGAGCCAAGTTGGGCCAAAAAAGAAAAGGAAAGGTTTTACGGATACGGAGAGGGCTTTTGCGTTTTGCTCTCCGTATACCGTCTATTAATTATTGGATATCTTGAAGTTATTAAAGTATTTTCGCTAAAACCCACTGAGTACATTAGTGCTCATGCCCCCTCTTTTCAAATGTTTTCAGGTTGAGATGCTGAGGATGCTGGTGGCTGTGGATGTGGGTTGGCTGCCAAGACTGTTTTGCTATTATCTAATGTTTCCTTGAAATCCCACTATGTGATCTGCTACTCTGATACACTCTTCTAAATTCCGTTTAAGTTCTGTTATGATCATCAAAACTCTAAGAATATCCCCAGAAATGATTTAATATTTATAAGATGCATATTATGTTTATCTCCGTTTTTCGAGTATGACTTCTGTTCGCCTACAAAGAGGCCTAACAAGTTGGTATCTGATTAGTTAGCCGTTTCATTCCGCTTGAGCATGTTTTCTTTCAACCCAAGTAAACCCGAGCATCACCATCTAGCTTCTAAGGCATGTCTTGGTTCTTAAACTTCTTGTTAAATCTTCCAACTTTATTCATTAATCCCTTAATAACACCCCGTCCCCACTCATAAATCTCTATCTCGGGACCGTGCTATTACACTTTAACTAATTCCAGCCACCTTCTTTGCCTTATATTCAATTCTTTCTAAGTGAAAAAGTATTTAAGACTTTTATGATCCGTATAGATTTCACACTTACCTCCATAGAGATAATGTCTCCAAATCTTCAATGCATGCACAACAGCGGCCAACTCTAGATCATGAGTGGGATAATTCAACTCATGAGGCTTCAATTTTCTAGAAGCATAAGCAACTACCTTTCTCTGTTGCATCAAGACGCATCCTAGTCCTTGTTTTGATACATCACTGTAAATGACAAATCCCTTTGATCCATCAGGGATGGTCAATACTGGGGTTGTTACCAGTCTCCGTTTCAACTCCTGGAAACTTTTCTCACATTTTTCTGTCCATTCAAAAGGTACCCCTTTTCGTGTCAATTGCGTGAGTGGTCCAGCTATCTTGGAGAATCCTTCAATAAACCTGCGGTAGTATCCAGCCATTCCCAGAAAACTCCTCACTTCTCCTACATATATTGGTGGACTCCAATTGTTGACAGCTTCTACTTTTGTTGGATCAACCTCAATACCTTCCGCAGTCACTACATGCCCAAGGAATGCTATCCGATCTAACCAAAACTCACACTTTTTGAACTTAGCATACAATTTCTCCTTTCTTAGAGTTTCCAGCACAACTCTCAGGTGTGCTGCGTGTTGCTCCTTATCTTTTGAATAAATCAGGATGTCATCAATGAACACAATGATGAATTGATCTAAATATGGATGAAATACCCGATTCATTAGATCCATAAACACTCCTGGTGCATTAGACAATCCAAAAGGCATCACCACAAACTCATAATGACCATATCTTGTCCTGAAGGCCGTCTTAGGAATATCGTCTTCCTTTACCTTCAATTGGTGGTATCTTGATCTCAGATCTATCTTTGAGAACACACTAGCACCTCGAAGTTGATCAAATAGATCATCAATTCTCGGCAAAGGGTACTTATTCTTTATTGTGAGATGATTTAGATCTAGATAATCTATGCACATTCTCACACTACCATCTTCTTCTTCACAAATAGAACCGGTGCTCCCCATGGCGAAACACTTGGCCGAATATACCCTTTGTCGAGTAGTTCTTGAAGTTGGACCTTCAACTCTTGTAATGTAACTCTGATGGTGCCATTCGATATGGTATTTTAGACATTGGTGTTGCTCCTAGAATTAAGTCTATCGTGAACTCTACTTGTCGATTTGGCGGTAATTCGGGTATCTCCTCGGGAAATACATCCACAAAATCTCTAACTATCGGTATATCATCCATTGTTGGGTTAGTTGGCGTAGTCCCAACAATACTTACCAAGAATCCTCGGCATTCACATTTCTTCAACATCTTCATAGCTTTCATTGCTGATATAATTCTTGGTCTTCCACCTAACTTAGCTCCGTGGAACATAAACTTTTCCTCATTTGGTTTTTGAAATACTACTTCTCGTTCACGACAATATATAGTCGCAAAATTTCAGCTTAACCAGTCCATTCCCAAAATTAAATCAAATTTTTGCATCTTGAAAGCATGTAAATCAGCTACATGCTCTTTTCCCCCAAAATCCAATTTAACATCTTTAGCAACCCTATCAGTTCTTAATGTCTCTCCAGCAGGAATTCTTACATTGAGGGCTAAGTTTTCTACTTCTAAACTTAGTCCTAGAATAGCACAAAGCTCAGTTGAAATAAAAGAGTGTGAAGCACCAGAATCAAACAGAGCTAAAGCTGGCATTCCAAAAATTATTATCATACCTGACATCGTGCTACTATTTTCCCCAGCTTCTTGTTGTATGAAGGCAAAAAGTCGTGCATTACCACCTTTTTTCGGCTCCTCACGTCGCTTCTTGGGACAATTTGTTGAGATATGTCCTAGCTCATGACATGTATAACAAACTCCTTTACCCCAAAAACAGGGTCTTGTATGTGGCTTCTTGCATTCTAAACATGGAGGAACTCCTGTAGATGCTCTATTTGCAGGACGTACTTCAGTTCTCTCCTTCTTTATAGGAAAATTCTCATTTCCCCTATTGCGATTATCCCATTTTCTTTTACCACGAGGATCTGCATTTCTTGGAAGAGCTTTATCTACTTTTAGTCCGGTAGCTACTTCATGAGCTTGTTTAACAGCTTGTCCATAGTCAACGATCCTTTGTGCCGCTAGAATTCCACGTATCTCTGGTCGAACGCCTCTCATGAACCAGTCTGCTTTTTTATCCTCAGCATCTAGTAGACGTGCTGCGTAACGTGAGAGTTGATTAAATCTTCACTCATACTCTATGACTGACAAGTTACCTTGCTTCAATTCCAAGAATTCAGTTTGCTTCTGCATACGAAAAGCACGAGAAAAGTACTTGTCCATAACGATCTCTTTAAACCTATCCCAAGTCAAGTCTTGACGTTGTTCTTCGGTCATGCCAGTTTTGTACGACTTCCACCAGTGGCCAGCATCCTCAGTGAATTAAAAGACTGCACATGAGACCTTGTGTGCATCATCGCACTCTATGTGTTCGAAAATCCGTTCGAGCTCCATTATCCATTCTTCGAGAACGAGTGGTCCACTCCTACCATTGAATCTAGGTGGAGTGTAGCGACGAAATTGCTCGATCACTTGATTAGTGGTTCGCGGAACAGGTGCATTAGGTACTGCATTTTGATTCAATGTAGCATGTGTTTGTTGTTGAACAAACCTTTGTAGTGCTCTAATCAATTCTGGCACAAAGTTGCCACCGCCTGCATTTGGTGGTTGATTGGCCTCGGGATTCCGTGGTGGATTACGATTGAGAGGCGGTCGTCCACGTCTCATACTTCTGTAATACGCATAGGTAAATGAAGGAACACATACTACTAAGTTCAAGCCAAATAATAAGTATCTGAATATTTTGAATCTAAATAGGGAAAACATCTACGGAAAATGTTTCTATGTTCACTCTAAATTTCGAGGACTAAAATAATTTCTTTCTCATTCATCATATGCATTTAAAGATAATAAATGTAGCACCCCGGTCCCGAAAGACCGTGGAAATGGACGCCACGGGGGTTGGAATTAAGAAGCAGGAAAGAAATGGGGTAATTTAATTAACTAAACCTCAACAGAAGACTCAAAATAATCAAACATGTTGTATAATAATATATACATATTCATAACACCAAGATTAGAGCTCTTAGTGTTTAACAAAAGGATATTACAAGTATGGAGACTTCATTATCAACAGAATACTTAACAAAAAAAAAACAATGGGAAAATACGTAAACAACAAAAGCCCATTTCTCAACTTTTCGGGCACCGGTTGGAAACACTATCAAAATGAATTTTGTTCTATTATGACAAGGAAATGTGTGTATAAAGTTTCAAAATTTTCTCAACGGATTTCATTCCTAAAAGATTGAAAGAAAAATGGATATTTGGGGAGAAGAGGGCCGAGATCATAAAGAGAGAAGATAAATGAGTGATGCTTCATTATGTTTGCTCATTATTTTCATGGTTGAGGATGTTCAGCTGCCCCCACCCTTAACATGTGTGGTGAAACATAGAGCAATATAAAATTGAGTGGTGGCAATCAACTTGTGATATATTTTAATATATGGTATTGGGTTGAAATAGAGAATGAATAAAATTCTATTGGAAGGTCAAGCGAACTTCGTTTTTAATGAAATCAGTGACCACATGATAATGAAAAGATTTGCGACTCCTAGTCAAAGATGAAATCAACTCCAGAATTTAAAATAAAATGAGGTAATTTTTAAGGAGGAAAGATGGTCATTCAATAATTAGGACACATTTTACCTAAAAATTAAAAATTTATAAGGGTCTATTTTCTTCACTAGCTTACTCTTAAGGTAATGTAGGATATCTCCTCTATTTGAGGATCCACACTCGAGTTCTATGAGTAGAAGTTAAATGAAAACAAACGCCTCTGAGTGAGGACTTTCTTTGATCAACAATCCTTTAACAATTTCAAAAGCTGGAAGAGATATAACACTAAGTTATTTATACAAGAAATATTCCCTTAAGTGTATCATCGGGAGAACGAGTGATAGTATTACATAGTGGGCAATGGAACCGAAGTAGTGCCAGTTGGGGCTCTCCAAAGTCAAAAGTGCATTTCGAAAGTAATTTCCTAGTTCATAACGTTTAAGACGATCCAATGGATGATGGCAAGTAAATTCTGAGCTTGCAGATAAAGTCTAGATGTGCGATCTTTATGCAAGCGATAACTAATGGGAATAGGACAGTAGGATTACCACTTTGATGAAACGAGAAGAGTACAATGAGGAATTTAAAGATTGAGCTGCATCGGGAATACATTTCAAAGCACGAGAAGGTCAAACCTCAATATTTTAAAGAATAAGATGAAGCAAGATTTCAGGAGGATAAATATGTCTGTAGAAGCAGAACGGGTATAGACTCTTCAAAGAAGTATATAATCAGGAAGAAAGCGGATAGAGGGCTAGTGGTTGAGAATCAATCTAAAGTATGAGAACCTTATGGGTTCCAAGTAGACAAGTGAAGAAAGTTAGGTATTGAACCCTAAGGATGTACTTTGTTATTCCTTCTCAAGGATATGGAAATTTCGGGACGAAATTTTTTTTAAGGAGAGTGGAATGTAACACTCCGTATTTTTGGATTATAGTTAAAAGTTTTCGAAATTTATTTAGAAGGCTAAAAAAATTATTATTGGAGCTAAGATAAAGTAAAAGGGATAAAAGACGCGACTTTATGTATTATTTAAGATTAAAAAAAATTATTATAGTTGAAATATTTTTAATTCGAGGTCAATCAAAGCCCCAACAGTCAAAGAGAACGTGAATAATAATTTTTAATTTAATCGGGAATATTTGCGACATCCCGAGACTTGACTCGTCAGAGTTTTTCAATAGAAAATGATCCAAGGAATCCGCCGGTGTTCTCGTATTTTTAATCAAAGATCAAACAAACTCCCAACAATATTTTTGGTAAAATAAATGGTGATTTCTAGTTAATTTGAAAAGGAATATTTTCTCGTTCGATTATCAAATAACATTTTCGGCATACCATTTTGAATTGATTCAATAGGAAATAATCCAATGAACCTCCCGATATTTTTAGATTTATAATGCGAGATCAATTGAACTCCCGGTAAAATAAAGTAATTTTTAAATCGAGTCTAAAAGTATTTTATCAGTATTTTATATCCGAAATATTATATTTAAAAATCCTAAAAACATCTAAATAACCGCCCCCGTTAATCTTTATCACCAACCCCATTCATATTATATTCTTTTCCCCCAACTCTTTTCGTGAAGTTTCTATTACACATCCCCACCATTCATAAATCATAATTTATGAGAGAGAGAAGTTGGATAAAGATTAAAGAAAGGAAAAGAAAGAAACTAGAAGAGATAGAGGAGAGAGAGATTAGAGAGCCGAGAGTGAGTTGAGCGAGAGAGTAAGATCCAAGAGAGAGAGAGAGAGGAGTGCAGGAGCTGCCACCACCACCACCAGGCCGCTGCCGGAGCTGTGCCGCCGCTGGAGATGCTGCCGGAGCAGCCGCAACCTGCCAGGAAATGGAGACGTTGTTTCCACGTCGCGCGGTTATCGTCTCGGTCCATTTCTCGTCCTTTTTAGCCCAAATTTTAATATGTCGTGTATCTTTATGTGCTCTACGTTTCGTCTTTTGATATCGTTGTCGTCCGGTGGCCGGAAACCAGTGAAATCGCCGGAAAACTGAAATTTAATAAAAGCACCGATCAGTCCCTTTTTGCCCCGTTTCACTCATTTCGGGTTGTCAAATTGAAAAAGTTTCTTCTTAAATGTTGTTCGAAATAATGTTTCCTATATGCCCGTCAAATTTCGTAATTTTTGGACAAGTTTTGAATAATCTCGATTATTTAATTTAAACAGTTATTTTTGTACCGGTAACATGTGTTATCGAAAAATTTTAAAACTCTCAAACTATAGTCTTGGCATATATAGGATGGTCACTGAATATTTTCGTAATTTTTGAACGGTTAAAAAGTGTTGTGGTACAAATCTGATAAAAATCGATTAAAATGGCAAGTTTTGGAAAGAGGCCTCTGTCAAATCAGTTGGTCCCAATAAATCAGGAATAATATTTTGGAATTTATTTCCTTCTTCGTCGGAATTATTCGAGGTCTCTAGAGTCGCGCAATCTATTTCTATAAAGAATAAAATTAAATAATAGCTCGGATTACAGTAGATTAATTTCCGAAAATATAGTAGTCGTTCTGAGTCGAAGATCGATCCTTGTAGGATTTGCGTGACTTATGAGTAAGGTGAATGATTGAATCTCGTGATGGTTAGAGCATCTTAGCCTAGGGGAACCAGGGAAGGACTCCGGACCGTTGCTCTGTCTCCAGTACCATGTTCGAGTGTTGGATCCTTGTTAGGACTTCTGTATGTCTAAGGTGGGTTATACTATTATATCTTTGCAAATTGTATCTTTCGAGTTATTAAGCTCTGCTTTGTTAAAATTGCATATGTGACTATCTGTGTTAAATATTTACGTGCTACTGTATGTTGTCGGAGTCTCATATACCAACGCTGTGTCAATGTGAGTAGCTACATGCATTATTTGTCCTGCCCTACTCCTTGTCGGTGAGACTAAAATGAAACACTTATTGGTTATACTCATTGGGTATACTATGGCCATACTCAACGTTATACGCTGGTGATGTAGTTTGGGTTGCGGGCAGTAACTGATTATACTCTTAAGCGCTTCACGATGAAATGTTTTGGTGAATTTAGGTTGCTTTCAATTTTAAAACCTCCTAAGCTTCACTACCTGCATGAACACAGATAGATTACTTTAACAAAATGATTTGCATAACTTGAATTGTCAAAACTTGCCCACTGAGTGCATTAGTACTCAGCCCAAATATTTCCAAATATTTTCAAGTCAATAGGCTGGAGCGTGGAGGTGACGAGGCTGAGATATGGGCTATTATGATTTACATATTTTTTTTGTTGCCGTCTCCTTTTATTAGTATTCTATTAAGAATTGAGCTTCCGCATATATGATATTCTTTTGCTAAATGCTAAGAACTCTGATCTTGGTATTTTGTTGATATGATTCTGCTTCTCTGATTGAGAACATTTGTTGACTTCCTAGTTAATATGTATCACATGCTTAGCTATATAATTATTCTAAGGGGAGGAAGCCCATCTTTCGTTATGTCTATTTGATCATTCATTTTGGCCTATGGAAGGGCTTCATTTATTCAGCATATTGGTGTCTGTTTCTTTTGTCGACCTATGAATAGGTCTATTGATTGTTGGTATCTGGTTATTTATTTCCGTTTGGCCTATGAAAGGGCTTATTGAATTGTTACATCTTCCATTCTACTCTTATAAGCCGTTATAAACGGGGATTCGCTCTAGTTACAGAGGTTATGCTGTCTAATTTTCCGGAAGGCATAACCTATCTTTGGCATACTCGGTTGTTAAATTTTATTCCAAACATTAATCCTTTTGGATTATCACCCCGTCGTTAATTAAATTACCCCATTTCTTTCCCGCTTCTTAATTCCCACCCCCGTGGCGTCCATTTCCACGGTCTTTCGGGACCGGGGCGCTACAATAAAACTTTTCTGCATAAATCATTTCTCATCATTCACAAAGTATCTGAATTTTTTTTTCTTAATGCTCACCACATTAAACAACTTTGCAAATAAATAAATCAAACAAAGTAACTTGGAGCAGGAGCATGTGACAGAAATGGGTGGTGTACCATAAAATCAACCAATTTAATTCTTTCAAACACATTGAGTCTACAGGAAAGTAGACCTACTGTAACATCCCACTTTTATGTGATTTAAACTATTTAATTATTTAATTGCTTTAAATTTGAATTTTAATTTATTTGAGAATTTTTGGTAAAATTAGATAAAGTTAAGGGAGTCCAACATTGCGCCTTTAGTTTAGAAGAAAATATTTAGAACTTAAATCTTGGTGTTAGAATTATTATATGGACCTATGAATATATCACCAAATTTATTTCTTATTTGCTTTAGAATTAAAAAAAAACAAGAAGAAGAAAAGAAATTTATTTTTGTTAGAAATAAATGCGAAGTTAAAATATATATATATATATATATGCATTAATATCCTTAACTTGTTAATAATAATCCTTAAAAGGATTATTCAAGGGGATGCTAGAAAATTCCAATGTCCATCTAAATCTAAAAAAAAATTATTACAATATCTATCTCTATTTAAATAAAATACATTTACCGACTTAATAAAATAAAGTTGTTCAACTATAATTCAAAGTAAATCCAGCAAGAATTCCTTATACAAATCCAACAACCTCTACAGCAAATTCGAAACTTTTTGGTAAGCTTTCAATTCCATCTTTTCTTGGAATTTTCTTTTGTTAGCTGCATAATTTCACCAGCAACATCAATCATCTAAATTGCTCTTCATAAAAATTTCCCAAAATCAAGTAATTTAATTCGCAGAGGCCACATAATACCAAAACATGCCTCATCACTTGAATTCATCTTGCACACACATGATATTGCATTTTAAAACATTTAGAAAAATTAAACTAAGAGATTTCAGAATAATATCTAGAAATTAAGGAATTTCAGAAAATAGAAGGAAAAGGGGAGGGGAGAGTGGTGTCGACGAGTTTGTGCTGCGTCAAGTTTGGTGTGGCTTTGGGTCGTGGGTCTATGTTGTTGGTCGGCCGTCGACGTTGGTTTGAGAGTCGATGGAGTCGAGTGAGTCTCGTTGTTGAGTCTGGCTGTGTGAGGGCGTGTATGTGCGGCCTCGAGTCTGCAGATTGTGTCTTCGTGGTTGTCGTGGTCTCAGTCGGGTCGCCGGAGGGAAGAGACGTCGCCGGATTTTGGTAGAAGAGATATAGAGAGAGAAAGAGAGAGAGGGTTAGGGATCAGGAATGAAAACTTGGGAAAAATAGTTGCAGACATGACTTGAGAAAGAAAGAGAGAGAACTGACTTGGAAAATTTTGATCTTTCCAAATGGCCTTGGCGTGAATTTAGAGAGTGAGATGGGGTTAATATCAATTCATGTTATTTGCATTTATTGACCCATTTTATTCCTAAAAATTATTATTAATCCCATAATGTTTTTTGAACTCTAGAATTTGTCCTATTTATTTATCTTAAAATTGCAAATCTGCCTAGAAGATTTCAGAACTTCAACTTTGTCCTAAAGCTTTATAAATTGATTAAATTAGCCCATAAAATTCTAATTTTCAGATTTATGAAAAATTAAAAATTGGCCCAAATTTCTTAATTAAAATTATTTATTTTGATACTAGGTGCGGCGCAATTAGGACCCTCGCCCAACTTGTGATTCTCTGTTCAATCTTACGTGTTCTTTACTCTCAGGTGGGTAAATGTATGCTTTAAAGTTGTATTATGAAATGGGTCATTATTATTATTTATGAAAGTATATGATATGTGTTTTTCTTTTAAAGAAAAATGTTTTAATCCTACTTGAATTTGTCGCGGATGGAATATGGATAGGAATAGCGTTTTGTACGCATCAGAATAGTGTAACGCACGTACCGAGAGCGTGACTTACACAATAGAGAGGTATGTCCTGTGCACAGTGTGATATATCCGAGAAGAAGAAGAAGAAGTACCCTAAATCCATTATTTCTGCGATTTAAATTCAATTGGATAAATAGAAAGAAATGCCCATGATCCCCACCACTGAGTACGTTTTATGAGTGCTCACCCCACATTTTTACATGTTTTCAGGACAATGATTTTGGAGCAGCGTGAAGGAAATGGGAGGGTGGACCTTCTCTAGACTTTTTGATTACTTTACCATAACTTTTGCACTTGTTATTTGAAGTAAACTCTTTTGAACTTGATATTATGTGCGTGTTTAACTATTTTTTTTTACTAATCTAATGTAGTGATTGTATATTATGGTTTTATCAATGTTTCAAGTTAGAATTTTCATATTCTGGAGTTTATGTGTTATTTTTTTTGAAATAATCTAGGAATATAAATTTCCAAGAATATAAACATGTTCAATTTTCTTCTTGGAATTTCTAGCATGATTATTTTAAAATAAAAATAATAATTTGAATTGTTATTATTAGAATCGCTTTCCTCTTTAAAGAATAGAAAGAGTAACATCTTAAATTAAAGAATTTAGGGTGTTACACCTGCTCTGATACCACTAAATGTAACACCCTAAATTCTATAATTTAAAATGTTACTCTTTCTATTCTTTAAAGCGGAAAATTATTAATAAGAATATCAGTCCGAATAATTTTTTTTCCTTTCTAAAATAATCATAATAGAAATCCTAAGAAGAAAAATAGAACACAAAATTTATATTTTTAAAAAATATATGTACTCTGAACAAAGTATCTGCATTACGTAAACACCAAGTTCATTTCAAAAAGGAACTCACAAGTTCTAAAATATAAAATTCACACTCCTAATATTAATAAAATCATATTAGCAAACCACTACATTAAGTTAGACCAAAAACAACTAATAAACACAAAAATATTAAATTCAAAATAGTTTACTTTCAGAAACAAGTGCAAAAGTTAAGGTCAACCATTGGAAACATTTTGAGAAAGTTCACCCCCATTTCCATCGCGCTGTTCCCAGCTCACTGACCTGAAAACATTTAAAAATGTGGGGTGAGCACTCTTAAAACATACTCAGTGGTGGGGGATCATGAGCATTTCTTACTTTTTATCCAACAGAAATAAATAGCAGGAATAATGGATTTAGGGTACTCTTCTTCTGATTCTAGAATACATCTTGAAGTATGCATAGGACATATTCTGGTGCGTACAAAACGCTTCTATGAGTACGAAACGCTCTTCTGTGCGTATAAAACGCTATCCACATTCCATCCACGATAATTCAATTTGGATTAAAATCATTTCTGACTCAAAAAGCATATAACATATACTTTTATTTCAAAAATAATAATTTCACCCACCTGATAATAGAGATCACATAAAATCAAATAGGGAATCACAAAGTGGACGAAGATCCTAATTGCGCCGCACCTAGTATTAAATAATATCAATTAAAATCATTTGTATTGAATTATACTTTATAAAATTAAAATTAAACTAGATTTGAAAACTAACTTTCTTTGTATTCTAACTCCAGCTCACTACCGCGTATGCTTTTTATTTCCTAATCATCTTATTAAATTTGAAGAGAGCAGATTTGTTGATTGATTTGTTTTTCTTCTTATGCGTAAAATGAATTTAACAGTTGTATATGTATATATATATATATATAAAGTGACAGCCCCTCATTTCATAATCATAATCTTATCAACTATACAATATTATATTTTAATGAATAAAATATTAAGTTAGTCGGTTAGCTTTCTTTTCTTACAAGTTGAAATATTAGCTATTGCATATCCCAAAATTATTTTAAAGCCTAATGTTTAAATATATATATATATATATATATACACACACGAATTAACATATATAATTAATCATAAGTGATTTATATAATTAAAATAAAATTATAATCTTAACTTATGTAACTTTTATCTAAATAAACAAGACTAAAAAAAAATATTATATGGTTCAAACTAAACTTTTAAAACCCAAATAATAACTACAAATATTCTTGATACAAGGGGCACAATTTCGGACTCCCTCAAGTCCAACTAATTCTATTGAGCATTATTAAATAAATAAAAACTCAATTTTTAAAGCAATCAAATAATTTTCATAATTTTAAATCACGAAGAAGAGGGATGTTACAATCCTATCCACTTAAAAAAATTTCGTCGTCGAAATTTATCTTACCAGGTTATCCTAAGGATGGATATTTAGCTAGGATTTCATCTTCGCGTTCTCAATTTGCTTCTTCTTTTCCGTGCCTACTACACTGTACTCTAATTAGCGAGACTTGTGGATTCCTCAACTCATGCGTTTTCCTATCGAGAATAGCGACAAGTTCCTCTTCATAGGTCAAGTCTTTGTTGAGTTGTATCTCCTCATAGTTGATGGTATGACTTGGCTCATGCAAATACTTCCTCAGCATAGAAACATGAAAGACATCATGCACCAATGACAATCTAGGTGGTAGAGCTAGGCGATAAGCCACATCACCAATTCATTCTAAAATTTCGAAAGGTCCAATAAAACGAGGTCTCAATTTTCCTTTCTTCCCAAACCTCAACACCCCCTTCATAGGAGCGACCTTTAAAAATACTTTGTCACCTACCTCAAAATGTTAATCTTTTCTCCTTTTGTTGGCGTACGATTTCTGTCGATTTTGAGCAACTTTAATGTTACCTCGAATATTCTCTACTGCTTCCACCGTTCTTTCAACTATTTCGGGACCTAAATTTTTTCTCTCTCCAACTTCATCCCAATACGCCGGTGATCTACATTTTCATCCGTATAGTTCTTTATATGGAGCCATGCCGATGTTAGAGTGGAAGCTATTGTTATAAGCAAATTCCACTAACGGTAGATGCGTCTCCTAGCTACCTCCTAAATCCATGACGCAAGTTCGTAACATATCTTCCAATGTTTGTATAGTTCTTTCTGATTGATCATCTGTCTGAGGATGATATGCGGTTGAAAACTTTAGCTTCGTGCCCAATGCTGCATGTAAGCTCGTCCAAAATCTTGATGTGAAACGGGGATTTCGATCTGATATTATGGACACTGGGACTCCGTGTAGCTGGACTACTTCTCGAATGTATAGCTGAGCGAGTTGATCCATAGTGAACGTCATTCGTACGGGTAAAAAGTGAGCTAATTTTGTTAGTCGATCAACTATAACCCAAATCGCATCATGATTCTTCACGGTCTTGGGAAGTCTGACCACAAAATCCATGGTAATATGCTCCCATTTCCATTCTGGTATTTTCAGAGGATTCAATAATCCTGACGGTCTTTGGTGCTCTGCTTTTACTTGCTGATAGGCCAAACATCGTGCAACATAGTCAGCAATCGATTTCTTCATGCCATACCACCAAAAACTTCTTTTTAAGTCTTGATACATCTTAGTACTTCCAGGATCTGCTGTGTAAGGCGTTCGATGTGCCTCATCTAAAATTTCTTTCATTATCTCGTTGTTCGGCACACAAATTCTACCCTTAAATAGTAGAGCCCCATCTAATGATATCGTGAATCCCTTAGAATCGTCCGACACTTCTCTTGCTCGCATCTTTTCTAGAAAACGATCTTCTATTTGTGCCACTCCAATTCTATCTCGTAGCATCGGTTGCACTACTAATGCTGCGATTATAGTATTAGCTTCTTCTGGTGTGGACACAACCTCGAGGCTCAACTTCTCAAAATCCTTAATTAACTCTTCTTGCTGCGTGATTCCCTTAATAGGATTCACTTTCTTTCGACTAAGTGCATCAGCCACAATGTTGGCTTTTCCGGAGTGATACATGATCGTACAGTCATAGTCTTTAACTAATTCCAGCCACCTTCTTTGCCTCATATTCAATTCTTTCTGAGTGAAAACATATTTAAGACTTTTATGATCCGTATATGTTTCACACTTACCTCCATAGAGATAATGTCTCCAAATCTTCAATGCATGCACAACAGTGGCCAACTCTAGATCATGAGTGGGATAATTCAACTCATGAGGCTTCAATTTTCTAGAAGCATAAGCAACTACCTTTCCCTATTGCATCAAGACGCATCCTAGTCCTTGTTTTCATACATCACTGTAAATGACAAATCCCTTTGATCCGTCAGGGATGGTCAATACTGGGGCTGTTACTAATCTCCGTTTCAACTCCTGGAAACTTTTCTCATATTTTTCTGTCCATTCAAAAGGTACCCCTTTTCGTATCAATTGCGTGAGTGGTCCAGCTATCTTGGAGAATCCTTCAATAAACCTCCGGTAGTATCCAGCCATTCCCAGAAAACTCCTCACTTCTCCCACATATATTGGTGGACTCCAATTATTGATAGCTTCTACTTTTGTTGGATCAACCTCAATACCTTCAGCAGTCATTACATGCCCAAGGAATGCTATCCGATCTAACCAAAACTCACACTTTTTGAACTTAGCATACAATTTCTCCTTTCTTAGAGTTTTCAGCATAACTCTCAGGTGTGCTGCATGTTGCTCCTTATCTTTTGAATAAATCAGGATGTCATCAATGAATACAATGGCGAATTGATCTAAATATGGATGAAATACCCGATTCATTAGATCCATAAACACTCCTGGTGCATTAGACAATCCAAAAGGCATCACCACAAACTCATAATGACCATATCTTGTCCTGAAGGCCGTCTTAGGAATATCATCTTCCTATACCTTCAATTGGTGGTATCCTGATCTCAGATCTATCTTTGAGAACACACTAGCCCCTCGAAGTTGATCAAATAGATCATCAATTCTCGGAAAATGGTACTTATTCTTTATTGTGAGATGATTTAGATCTCGATAATCTATGCACATTCTCATACTACCATCTTCTTCTTCACAAATAGAACCGGTGCTCCCCATGGCGAAACACTTGGCCGAATATACCCTTTGTCGAGTAGTTCTTGAAGTTGGACCTTCAACTCTTGTAATGTAACTCTGATGGTGCCATTCGATATGGTATTTTAGACATTGGTGTTGCTCCTAGAATTAAGTCTATCGTGAACTCCACTTGTCGATTTGGCGGTAATTCGGGTATCTCCTCGGGAAATACATCCACAAAATCTCTAACTATCGGTATATCATCCTTTGTTGGGTTAGTTGGCGTAGTCCCAACAATACTTACCAAGAATCCTCGGCATTCACATTTCTTCAACATCTTCATAGCTTTCATTGCTGATATAATTCTTGGTCTTCCACATAACTTAGCTCCATGGAAGATAAACTTTTCCTCATCTGGTTTTGGAAATACTACTTCTCGTTCACAATAACATATAGTCGCAAAATTTCTGCTTAACCAGTCCATTCCCAAAATTAAATCAAATTTTTACATCTTGAGAGCATGTAAATCAGCTACAAGCTCTTTCCCCCCAAAATCCAATTTAACATCTTTAGCAACCCTATCAGTTCTTAATGTCTCTCCAGCAAGAATTCTTACATTGAGGGCTAAGATTTCTACTTCCAAACTTAGTCCTAGCATAGCACAAAACTCAGTTGAAATAAAAGAGTGTGAAGCACCAGAATCAAACAGAGCTAAAGCTGGCATTCCAAAAATTATTATCATACCTGACATCGTGCTACTATTTTCTCCAGCTTCTTGTTGTGTGAAGGCAAAAAGTCGTGCATTACCACCTTTCTTCGGCTCCTCATGTTGCTTCTTGGGATAATTTGTTGAGATATGTCCTGGCTCATGACATGTATAACAAACTCCTTTACCCCAAAAACAGGGTCTTGTATGTGGCTTCTTGCATTCTGGACATTGAGGAACTCCTGTAGGTGCTCTATTTGCGGGACGTACTTCAGTTCTCTCCTTCTTTATAGGAAAATTCTCATTTCCTCTATTGCGATTATCCCATTTTCTTTTACCACGGGGATCTGCATTTCTTGGAAGAGCTTTATCTACTTCTAGTCCGGTAGCTACTTCATGAGCTTGTTTAACAGCTTATCCGTAGTTAACGATCCTTTGTGCCTCTAGAATTCCACGTATCTCCGGTCGAAGGCCTCTCATGAACCAGTCTGCTTTTTGATCCTCAGCATCTAGTAGACGTGCTGCGTAACGTGAGAGTTGATTAAATCTTCACTCGTACTCTGTGACTGACAAGTTACCTTGCTTCAATTCCAAGAATTCAGTTTGCTTCTGCATACGAAAAGCATGAGAAAAGTACTTGTCCATAACAATCTCTTTAAACCTATCCCAAGTCAAGTCTTGACGTTCTTCTTCGGTCATGCCAGTTTTGTACGACTTCCACCAGTGGCCAGCATCCTCAGTGAATTGAAAGACTACACATGAGACCTTGTCTGCATCATCGCACTCTATGTGTTCAAAAATCCATTGAATCTAGGTGGAGTGTAGCGACAAAATTGCTCGATCACTTGATTAGTGGTTCGCGGAACAGGTGCATTAGGTACTGCATTTTGATTCAATGTAGCATGTGTTTGTTGTTGAACAAACCTCTGTAGTGCTCTAATCAGTTCTGGCACAAAGTTGCCACCGCCTGCATTTGGTGGTTGATTGGCCTCGGGATTCCATAGTGGATTACGATTGAGAGGCGGTCGTCCACGTCTCATACTTCTGTAATACGCATAGGTAAACGAAGGAACACATACTACTAAGTTCAAGCCAAATAATAAGTATCTGAATATTTTGAATCTAAATAGGGAAAACATCTACGGAAAATGTTTCTATGTTCACTCTAAATTTCGAGGACTAAAATAATTTCTTTCTCATTCATCATATGCATTTAAACATAATAAAACTTTTTTGCATAAATCATTTCTCAACATTTCTCATCATTCACAGAGTATCTGAATTTTTTTTTCTTAATGCTCACCACATTAAACAACTTTGCAAATAAATAAATCAAAAAAAGTACCTTGGAGCAGGAGCATGTGACAGAAATGGGTGGTGTACTATAAAATCATCCAATTTAATTCTTTCAAACACATTGAGTCTACAGGAAAGTAGACTTGCTCTGATACTACTAAATGTAACACCCTAAATTCTATAATTTAAAATGTCACTCTTTCTATTCTTTAAAGCGGAAAATTATTAATAAGAATATCAGTTCGAATAATTTTTTTTCCTTTATAAAATAATCATGCTAGAAATCCTAAGAAGAAAAATAGAACACAAAATTTATATTTTTCAAAAATATATGTACTCTGAACAAAGTACCTGCATTACGTAAACACCAAGTTCATTTCAAAAAGGAACTCACAAGTTCTAAAATATAAAATTCACACTCCTAATATTAATAAAACCATATTAGCAAACAACTACATTAAGTTAGACCGAAAACTACTAACAAATACAAAAATACTAAATTCAAAATAGATTACTTTCAGAAACAAGTGCAAAAGTTAAGGTCAACCATTGGAAACATTTTGAGAAAGTTCACCCCCATTTCCATCACGCTGTTTCCAGCTCACTGACCTGAAAACATTTAAAAATGTGGGGTGAGCACTCTTAAAACGTACTCAGTGGTGGGGGATCATGAGCATTTCTTACTTTTTATCCAACAGAAATAAATCGGAGGAATAATGGATTTAGGGTACTCTTCTTCTGATTCTAGAATACATCTTGAAGTATGCATAGGACATATTCTGGTGCGTACAAAACGCTTCTATGTGTACGAAACACTATTCTGTGCGTATAAAACGCTATCCACATTTCATCCACGATAATTCAAGTTGGATTAAAATCATTTCTGACTCAAAATGCATATAACATATACTTTTATTTCAAAAATAATAATTTCACCCACCTGACAATAGAGATCACGTAAAATCAAATAGGGAATCACAAAGTGGACAAAGATCCTAATTGCGCCGCACCTAGTATTAAATAATATCAATTAAAATCATTTGTATGAATTATACTTTATAAAATTAAAATTAAACTTGATTTGAAAACTAACCTTCTTTGTATTCTAACTCCAGCTCACTACCGCGTATGCTTTTTATTTCCTAATCATCTTATAAAATTTGAAGAGAGCATATTTGTTGATTGATTTGTTTTTCTTCTTATGCGTAAAATGAATTTAACAGTAGTATATATATATATATATATATATATATATAAAGTCACACTGCCTCATTTCATAATCATAATCTTATCAACTATACAATATTATATTTTAATGAATAAAATATTAAGTTAGTCGGTTAACTTTCTTTTCTTACAAGTTGATATATTAGCTATTGCATATCCCAAAATTATTTTAAATCCATGTTTAAATATATATATATACACACACGAATTAACATATATAATTAATCATAAGTGATTTATATAATTAAAATAAAATTATACTCTTAACTTATGTAACTTTTATCTAAATAAACAAGACTAAAAAAAAATATTATATGGTTCAAACTAAACTTTTAAAACCCAAATAATAACTACAAATATTCTTGATACTAGGGGTATAATTTCGGACTCCCTCAAGTCCAACTAATTCTATTGAGCATTATTAAATAAATAAAAACTCAATTTTTAAAGCAATCAAATAATTTTCATAATTTTAAATCACGAAGAAGTGGGATGTTACAAGAAATGAAGGTGATGAAATGGAAAAGAAGAAATGGGAAGCTGATCTCTCTCTCTCTCTCTCTCCTTCGTTGCTCTCGGTTTTGAAGAAAGCAAAAGAATTGGTGCTTTGCTTTTGGCTATTTTGATATAAATGGAGGAAAATGGGGCTGCAACTCTTAATCATACTCCTTTCCTTACGAAAGTGGTTTGTAAATACAAGAGGAACTAGCAGCTTGGTTTGACTAAGAGAGTAGGTAATACTTGTCATTAATTGAAGGTAGGCTAGGGTTCTATTTTTCAACTAGACAATGATGAATTGCCCAAGAGAGGTTTGGAGCATGGCAGAGGGAATGACTTCTCACTCCGCCTAAGAGAGGTTTGGAGCATGCCAGAGGGAATGGCTTCTCACCTTGGGGACTGCGAATTGACACATATCGGGTTTTAAATACCCGTTATTCGGTTATCGTGATATTTTCCGTCTTCGAAAAAAAATCCTGAATTTATCCAAGCTTGAAGAAATAATTCACTTATTTTAAAACAATAGATTATCTAAAATTATTTGGTTTTAAAATACCACTTCGAAATACTGATTTTAATTTCTCGACCATTAAAACATCCGAACTAGGGAATATCTAATTCTCTCGGAGTTTAAATCTCTCTGTTTAAATTATCTGAATTTAAACACTAATAACTAGAGAATATCTGATTCTCCTAGTCCTAAAAAAAATATTTATCGGAATATCTAATTCACGATAAATACATGCCGCAAATTTAAAAGAATAGGAATTGGATTTATCTGAAATTACAATTCCATCTTTCCATAACTAAAAAGGGAATTAAACCCTAACTGAATTAATTAACCCACCTACAGGGATTAATTGACCTTGAATTCTATAGAACTTAACAGATACTTTCGACCCTAATCTGACTGGAAATTACTATACTAAATAGTAATTTTTAACAATTAACTGATTAAGCAGTAATTATTTTACGGGGTATTACACAAAACATGCTACAAATTCAGCTGCCATGGTAGAAGATGCTATAAGTGTCTGCTTAGCACTTCTCCAAGAAATGGCTCCCCCAGCCAATAAGAAAATGTAGCCCGAAGTGGATCTCCTACTATCTTGGTATCTAGCAAAATCAAAATCAGAATACCCAATGATCTCCAAATGATCTGATTTCCTGTATGTGAGCATGTAATCTTTTGTTCTCTGTAAGTACCTCATAACCTGTTTGGCTGCTTTCCAATGATCCACACCGGGATTACTTAAATATCTACCCAACATACCAAAAACAAAAGCTATGTCAGGTCTTGTGCATACTTGAGCATACATTAGACTCCCAACAGTCGAGGCATAAGGACTTCTGCATTTCTTTAATTTCCAGATCACCTTTTGGGCACTGATCGAGACTGAACTTGTCTCCTTTAGCTATGAGCGTATCACATGGTTTGCAGTTCTGCATGCCAAATCTTTGTAGCACTTTCTCAATATACGTGTTTTGAGATAATCCAAGAATACCCCGAGAACGATCTCGATGTATCTGGATTTCTAATACAAAAGAAGTTTTCCCAAAATATTTCATCTCAAAATTCTTTGATAGAAATTTCTTGGTATCGTGCAGCATGACAGAGTCATTGGTGGCAAGCAGAATGTCATCCACATACAAAACTAGAAAAATTCACTTACTCCCACTGAACTTGTGATACACACAATCATTAGCAGCATTAGTCTCAAAACCAAACGAGACCACTACTTGATGAAACTTGTGGTTCCACTGACGGGAAGCCTGCTTGAGCCCATAGATGGATTTCTTTAATTTGCAAACCCTAAACAAAAAAATGAAGAAATTAAAAAGTAGAAAGAAAAACTAAAAAGAAAGGGAAAGGGAGAGGGGGCCACTTAAAAATAAAAATTGAAAAGAAAAGGAAAAAGGGAGGGAGACCACATCATGAGTCAAATATACGTAAGAGATCCCATTAGATGGTCTCACACGATGGTGTTCTTAGATTAAATGATGTTTACTTATTTGCGTTACCTATAAACTAGTATGTCTCCCGCGTGATACTTGGTACTATTTTATTTTATAGTATTTGAAAATCTAAGAGCAAAGCTCAATTATGGACTCATGGTTAAATATTTGCAATAAACGAATATAAAAGTAGTGGAAATGTATAAAAATAGACAAAAGTAAATAGTGATTGGGAAAAAAAATAGCTTTTAAAAATAGATAGTTTTGTGGGCAATTTGTCCTATGAGACACTTGGTCCCCACACCCAATCATTGGCTCAGTGTACGTTTTACATTTATTATCACTACACAACAACTGTATATAAATATATATATATATATATATATATTTGAAAGACAAGAGTTGATATCTATGATTATTTAAAAATGCAACGATTAATAATCTACATTGCCACAATTAATTTAAATGAGCCACGATTAATTTTCAATAAGCCACGATTAATTATCTACATTGCCACGATTAATTTTCATTAACCACAATTAATTTTCAATGAGCCACGATTAAATATGTACATTGTCTCGATTAATTTAAATGAGCCACGATTAATTTTTAATGAGACACGATTAATTTTGAATGAGCCACGATTATTTGTTATGAGCCAAGATTAATTTTTAAATGAGCCATGATTAATTTGTGAATGAGTCACGATTAGTTTTTTGTTATGAGCCAATATTAATTGTGGCTTTTTTTGTTGACCTAACCGTAGCTTTTTTTGTTTAAATTAATTGTGATTTTTTAATGCATTTATTTCTTGTATAAGTGAGTGTAATACCCCGTAAAATAATTACTGCTTAATTTCAGTTAATTGTTGAAATTACTATTTAGTATAGTAATTTCCAGTCAGATTAGGGTCGAAAGTATCCGATAAGTTTCATGGAATTCAAGATCAATTAATTTCCATAGGTGAATTAATTATTTCAGTTTGAGTTTAATCCTCTTTTTAGTTATGGAAAGCCGGAATTGTAATTTCAGATAAATTCAATTCCTATTCTTTTAATTTTGCGGTGTGTATTTATCGTGAATTAGATATTCCGATAAATATTTTTAGGACTAGGAGAATCAGATATTCTCTAGTCATTAGTGTTTAAATTCAGATAATTTAAACATGGTGATTTAAAATCCGAGAGAACTAGATATTCTCTAGTTCGGATGTTTTAATTGTTGAGGATTTAAAACCAGCAGTGTTTTAAAAATTAATAATTTCAGATAAATTATTGTTTTAAAATAAGTGAATTTTTTTAACAATATCGGTTTAGTTCGGGATTTTTCCGAAGACGGAAAATATCACGATAGTCGAGCGATCGGGTAGTTTATTTTGGTCAACCAAGGCATGGCTTCCCTCACCTCACCCATGCCTTTCCCCTTACCCTTCCCCTCACCCTCCCACGTTTTTTTTTAAATCAATCAGAACATTTCCATCTACATTATTTCTGCAAAAAAAAAAAAAAAAAGAATCGAGAGAGAGAGATCAAGAATAGCAGCTGCCCTTCATTTTCTTCTTCATTTCCATCTTTGCCTCGTCCTCCCTTTCTTCTTCATTCTTTCTGCACAAAAGTTTGAAAGAGAGAGAGAGACAAGAACATCCATATCCATTTTCGTTTTTTCGAAGGAAGAGAGAAATAGAGCAAAGTAGCAGAGCTTGTTCCAGCTTCTTCAAGCTTTTCCATTGTTGTTTGAAAGGTATTCGAAAAATAGAATTTTTATATATATGTTCAGTTTTGTTTCGTGAGATACATATATATATATATATATGTTGTGTTGCAAAAATTTTGAGAAGCATGTTAGATTAATGGTAGAAATGAATTGTTTATGATTTATAGCATGTTTCTAGCTTTTATTTTTTGGGTTATGTTTGGGGATGAAAGCTTGAGTGAAGCTTTCATGGAGGTCGGCGTCGTTCTCGGCCTCAGAGCGAGTGCCGCGGGGCGCACGGGCGCCGCGGAGGAGAGAGCGCCGCGGGGGTGAAAGCGCCGCGGGGGGGGGGGAGTGCCGCGCGCCCAGGCAGCGCCGCCGCGCACATGAGCCCCGTGGGGGCACTCCAGCGCGCCCGCGCACAGCCCCGCCGCGCACTCCAGCGCGCCCGCGCTCGACTTTTGGCAAACTCGTCACCCTTCGGTTAAACGAGCATAACTCCCTCGTTTTATGTCGGATTGAGACAACGTAAATTTTGCCGGAAACTAGACTTAAGTGTCTTTCAAATGGTATAGGTCTCATTCTCCAATTTGTTCTGAGTAATTTATGAAAAATCGGAAAAGTTGGGTCATGTTTTGGTTTTCATGAAGTCGTGGCAGTTCTGCCACCTTTTGGTAAAACGGGTATATCCGTTTCATTTGTTATCATATTAAGCCACTGTAAATTTGTAAAAATTCTAGACTTCCATGGCTTTCTAATGGTATATATCTCAGCCCATAACTCTTCCTGAATCGATCGTGAAAAATCTTCAAAGTCAGGTCACGAGTTTATTTTCAGAAATTGGGGCAATTATGCCACCTTCTAGTAAAACGATCATAACTTTTTCGTTATTTATCATCTTGAGTTACCGTAAATTTATCCGTAAACTAGACTCCCGTGGCTTTCCATTGGTATATGGCACAATCCCTACACTTTAGTGAGTCAAATCAGAGAATTTTTCAAAGATAGGCGTTGTGCGGAACATTGTTTAGTCAACGAACTTTGTGATGACTTTATTCCTAGAATTTAATTGTGATTATGTTAAGGTATTTTTGATACCTTAAATGATGATGATGTATGCCTTAAGATGTTTAATAGCTAGGGTTGAGATTAACCCTTAAGCTAAGAAAATTTTAGAACGGATACTAGACCCTAATAGGCCTTCGTTTCGTGTTGAGTCCTATCGGATTTGGATCAACATGCTAAGTGTATTTTTATCTACTGAAGGCTAGCAGATCCGCAAGGGATAAGACCAGTGGGGAATTAGCAGCTGTAGTAATTAAAACATCGGTGAAAGGTGGGCTTTCTTTTCAATGGACTCTTAGTCCAAATATTGATTTGAGTTTTTGCTCACCCGCAGTTAATTATTCTGATGCAAATAAATGATTGCCATGCATAAAATATTTGTTTTGTATGATATCCTTATCCATATTTAGTTAGCTCGCAAGGGGCTTTCTAACTGTTAAATCGATCGGGCCTCGTGCTAACTTAGCGTGTTAACCGAGGTTAGTGTACACTTGGGTCGGTGATATTAAGAAGAGAGAAAGGCTGAGCGGAGCTATTCTTGACTAAGACATCGACGGTGCTAAACGTCCTTGGAAAAGGCTGAGCGGAGCTATTCCTCGGAGTTTAGTTCAGATATGTATTCGTGGAAAAGGCTGAGCGGAGCTATTCCTTGGCACACCAGTTGGGATATGGATGATCATACAACAGAAAAGCGCGCGAAATGACAAGAAAATGATTTAGTAGAACATAGGGCCTTTTCAGATAAAAACCCTGTGTGTTTACTTGGATGCATGACAACAAAACCAGTTTTAAGAAACGTTCATAATATCAGATATATATTATGATAATTTTTGGCAATGTGTTCACTGAGTATTCTTGTACTCAGCCCTGCATGTTTGTTTTTAAATGTGCAGGTTGAGGGTTGATGGTGCAGGGTGAAGTGCTGGGAAAGAAAGTTGTTTTGTACAGGACTCGGAATATTTCCTGTATTTCGTTATGTTAGTTTGCTTCCGCTACTTTAGTATAACCGAGTCAAGTCTTCAGTATGTCTTGAACTCGATGATACCTTTTTGCTACTCTGAGGTATTTATATATTCAGTTATATTTTGTGAATTGAAACTCAGTTCTGAATTAGAGTTCACAGCAAATATCGTTCCTGGATTGCAGTAGATCATGTCTTTATTTAATTATTTTCAGTTCGCACCTTGATCCATTCTTCCTTGGGATCGAGTCGTGCCAATCACACGTCGCATTAATTGGATATTAATGTGGGGTCGTGACAGAGTGGTATCAGAGCGTTTTTGCTCTGAGCTCTAAGTTCTTTCAGTTAAGTCTAAGATTGTTCCTTAGACTGTTCAGTGATCAGTTAACAACTCTCAGCACTCCCTCACATCATGCTCGACCAAAGATAGGTATGTAATTGTCAAATTACAGTATTCAAGCAGGCCATTCAGATAATGGCGAGATTTTGAAAATCTTTCAGTTCAGGCTATTCAGATAATAGCAAAGTTATAAAAATTTTCAGTTAAGCCATTTAGATAAATGGTGAGATTTTTATAAAAGTATTCAGATCAGGCCATCCAGATGTTGGCAAAATTTTCAGTAAGACCATTCAGATAATGGCATGGTAAGACCAATCAGATATTGGCAAAAGTTTTGCATCAGAAACAGTTTTTGAATGCCCTTTATGTTTAAAATAGTTTCAGTTATTTTTGTTTCATTGAGGCAAGCTCACAATGTAACAGTTAAGTAGGCACCCAAGGTTGCCAGATTGCAGCAGTGCAGTTTAGATAATTGCAAAGTTCCATTAAGTCAGACTTTAGATAAGTCGGGCTTTTTCACGATCAGACTTCAGATAAGTTAGGTTGCTTCATGAATTTAAGCCTCAGAGAACATAGAGGAATTTAGAGGAATCTAGATTGCCTTAGTTCCCTTTAAGTTGGCTTTCATTTAAGTAAAGACTCAGTCAGTGGAACCTGATGAAGAAATTCAGCAAGTTCAAGAAAAAGACAAGTTTCAGAATCAGATCCAGTTTCAAGAGGCATGATGATCAGGGATTCCAGTTCCAGTAGCTGATGCATCAAGTCCTCGTTTCGGTAAGGTTTGCGAATTAGCGTTTCGAAACCTCGAGCCGAATTTATTTTGAGTCAGCGTCTCAAATAAATTGGTCCAGAAACCTTCAAGATAGAATCTTGAAAATTTTAGTTCGAGTCAGCGCCTCGAACTAGATCCTTCAGAAATTTTTCTTTTCGAGTCAACGTCTCGAAAAGGGTAACCTCAAAATTTCTATCTCGGGTTAGCATCTCGAGGTAAAACTCCAGTATTTGAGTCAGCATCTCAAATAGTGAGTTCAAAGTTTTCAAGTCAGAAACTTGAAAAGTAGCCAGGAGATTTCTATTTCAAGTTAGCGTCTTGAAATAGAGTTTAAGAGTTCAAGATTTTCCAGCAGAAGCTTCGAAAGTCGATCGGGGATGTTTAAAGGAGTTAAGAATAATCGAGTCAGCGTCTCGAAATTGGACTTAGAAATGTTCTAAGTCAAGGAGTTTGTCAGTAAGAACTCATTTCAGTGTGAAGTTGACTGCGGAAATTTTTCTTCTATTCTTTTCCTTTCGGTTAGGGAGTCATAGTGCCGTTGTATGTGTGTGTTCAGATGTGTCTATATAAAAGAGTTTCTCATGAGAATCCTTCTTTATATTTCAGATGGCAGGCATGAGGTGCACGGCACGGAAGAGTGTACCCCATACTATATCTGTAGCACAGTACATCATATGGTTCAGGACTTGTGAGCCGGAGAGCAGAGAGACCTTAGCAGCGTTCTTGTCACGCTACCACGAGCTATTGGTGTGTGCAGGACTCAGAGATTTAGAGGGTATTCAGCGTCTGCTCAGAGTGCTTCCACTGTTGTGGCGTGGATGGGCGTCAGAGGCTTCATACTATTACATATGCCAGCACTCACAGACTTTTGAGCTGATGGCGAATTTGCCTGAGTTTATCGCCCTACTCATGCACCAGTACCTTACTCAGCGTGTACCTCCTCCAGGCCCATATGCTCTGATGCACAGCTATCTTCTTAGGGATGAGCCACCTAGGGGAGTTTACGACCGTCTTATTCCTCCTCTTTTTGAGCCATAGGAAGTACCACCTCCAGAGCCAGCAGTACGGTTGGACACTGATCTCCTGCCCCATCAGGGATGCAGCCATGATCAAGAGGCGGGACCGTCACGAGTGAGGCGAGCAGTCTCAGGAGACGCAGATGACGAGCTTTCTCCCAAGAAGCGTCAGGCGGTGGCAGATTCTCTAGAGAGGACCATAGAGGTTGTGTATGAGGTACCCTGCCAGAGAGCTGAGGAGGGAGGTGCAGCAGCTGCAGACGGTCTAGTACTGGTGGTAGGAGAGGAGTCAGAGGAGGAGGAGTCAGAGGAGGAGGAGCCCTCAGAGGCTTCACAAGCAGAGGAGGGAGATGGCCCTCAGAGGATCCAGGATGGTCGGTCGGCCAGTAGCTCGTCTGACTAGTTTAGCTGTTGTGCTATGGTAGTGTATTTATATCAGGACGACTATCTATTTTGTTATGTATATTTCGGTAGTTGAATGTGTTCCCCAGAGGACCATTCTTGGGACTTAGGTATTCCCACCTTTTGAGACAGGAATGCGTAGATTGTAAGCATTCTGTCGTCCAGGCATGGCTGGTTTTTGTAGAACCCATGCATTAGGAAATGTACTTGTAAGACCTCGTTGGAGGCAATTTTCCTGATGTAAATATATATAAGACTAGTAAGGTTGTTGATTATGCTTCAGAGTTTCAATGCGTTTTGCATACTCTAGATATGTTAAGGATTAGTCAAAGCATGAGTCATTACACAGCAGTGGGGTAGTAGTCTAATTATTAATTATAAATTGAAATTATAATTTGCAGAATGGTACCACCCAGAGCAGCACGAGGAAGAAATGAGAATGTGAATCCCATAAGACAGAATAGGCCTAGGCGGAGACCTCCAAGGCAAGGAAGACAGGAAAGAGTGGAGGAAGAACAACAAGAAGAACACGAGGAACAAAGAGAGCAGACACCTCCCCCACCTCCACAGCGCAGAATTGAGGAGCTTTTTCTGCGACAGAACCCTCCATCATTTGATGGAGCAGGAACCCCGGCCGATGCTGAGGCGTGGATCCGAGCGATGGAGCGGATTTTTAATTTCCTCCGCTGTGATAACCAGGAGCGACTCTCCTGTGTAACATTCCAGTTAACCAGATCTGCAGATTTCTGGTGGGAGTCTAGAAGGAGGACCATGACTCCGGAGCAGCTTGATGTTTACACATGGAAACAGTTCAAAACTGGATTTTATGACAAATACATTCCTAAGACGTTCAGAGTCAAGAAGGAAGCAGAGTTTCATACTCTGAAACAAGGGAAGATGTCCGTCACAGAGTACGAGCGAGTATTCTGTGAGTTATCACGGTATGCACCTCTTCAAGTAGATACTGATGAGAAGATGGCATCTAAGTTCAGATCAGGACTGAGGCATGAGATTGCCATGTCTTTGGCAAGTCGGGAAGACCTAACCTATGCCGAGTCGTTGAATAGGGCATTGGAAATCGAGGCAGTAATGCCTGAAGAAAGAAAGGCCCCAGTATCAGCTCCAGTACCTACTTCAGCACCAGCACCAGCCAGAACTCTATCACAGAGTTTCCAAGGGAAGAGAAAGTGGAATGATGGAGGTAACCAGAACAAGAACCAAGGCTACAGAAAGCCTTGGCAGGGAAATAGGCAGCAGGGCCAGCAGGGTGCCCCTGCTCAGGGAAGAACTGCACCATCACAACCCAACATTCCTCTATGCCCAAGGTGCAACAAAAGCCACCAGGGCATGTGTCAGGCCGGCAACACGGGTTGCTATTACTGTGGCCAGGAGGGTCACTATGCAAGGAATTGCCCGAAGACACAACAAAGACGGAACCTTCAGAAACTTAAGGCCTTGCAGGCATCGGGGCAACAAAGTCAGCAACTCCAGCAACAGCAGTATCAGCAGCAACAGCAGAGGCAGATGCAACAAGGAAATCCCAGGTCTTATGCAATGAACCCCAGTTCCTCTGGGAAAGGGAAGCAGAAAGGTAATCTTGCAGGTATGGGCAAACTTCATAGCATGCCTTTAGTTGTTTTATTTGATACAGGAGCATCGCACTCCTTTATTTCATCAACATGCTGTGATAAGTTAGAGCTTAAAACTGAACGAGCTAGTCATAAGAAAAAGATTTTAACACCAACTGGCGGAACCATGACTACGACTCATGTTTGCTCGAACATAGAAATAGACTTGGGAACAACTAGGATTAAGGCTGATAATCTTAGTGTCCTACCGATGTGGGATACCGACGTAATCCTAGGAATGGATTGGTTGTCAGAAAATCATGCCACGATCCTATGCAGTGAAAGGAAGATACCATTCCAAGTTCCAGGAGAAAAGCCAACAAGTTTTCACGGCATAGAAATGGGAAAGCTCACTCCAATGATTTCAGCACTGCAGGCCAAGAAGATGATCAAGAGAGGAAATCAAGCTTTTCTGGTTTATCTAAACAAGATAGATGATATAGAGAGGACAATGGAAGATGTTCCAGTTGTGCGAGAGTTTGCAAACATTTTTCCAGAAGAATTGCCAGGATTGCCACCGGACCGACAAGTCGAGTTTGTAATAGATTTGGAACCGGGAGCAGCTCTGATTTCAAAAGCTCCGTACAGGATGGCCCCAAAAGAGTTGCAAGAGCTCAAGATTCAGCTTCAGGAATTATTGGACCTAGGTTTCATCCGACCTAGTGCGTCACCATGGGGAGCACCAGTCCTATTTGTGAAGAAAAAGGATGGCACATTGAGAATGTGTATAGATTACCGTGAGCTGAATAAGCTGACGTTGAAGAACAAGTATCATTTGCCTAGGATAGATGATCTGTTTGATCAACTCAAGGGAGCAAGTGTATTCTCGAAGATTGACCTAAGGTCTGGGTATCATCAACTGAAGATCAAGTCAGAAGACATACCCAAGACAGCTTTCCGAACCAGATATGGTCATTACGAGTTTACAGTAATGCCATTCGAATTGACAAATGCTCCAGCAGTATTCATGGATCTCATGAATAGAGTATTTCATCCATTTTTTGATCAATTTGTCCTTGTGTTCATACATGATATTCTCATCTATTCCAAGAATGAATCAGATCATGCAGAGCATCTGAGGACAGTGTTAGAGACACTCAGAAATGAGCGACTTTACGCCAAGTTCAGCAAGTGTGAATTTTGGCTAAAGGAAGTAATGTTCCTTGGACACATTGTGTCAGCAGAAGGTATCAAAGTGGACCTTTCTAAAGTAGAGGTAGTACAAGAATGGAAGTCTCCAACTACTCCTAATGAAATCAGAAGTTTCTTGGGATTAGCCGGATACTATAGGAGATTCATAAAAGGATTCTCCAAGATAGCTAGGCCAATGACACAATTTCTAAGGAAGGGAATCAAGTACCAGTGGACAGAAGAATGTGAAGCCAGTTTTCAGGAGCTTAAGAAAAGATTAACCACTGCTCCAGTGTTAGCTATTCCAGTCAGTGATAAAGAATTTGTGATTTACACGGATGCTTCGAAGAATGGATTAGGATGTGTCCTAATGCAGGAAGGTAGAGTCATAGCATATGCATCCAGACAGTTAAGAATTCATGAGTTGAATTATCCTACGCATGGCTTAGAGCTGGCAGCAATAGTGCATGCCTTGAAAATCTGGAGACATCACCTATACGGAGTTAGGTGTGAGATTTTCACAGATCACAAGAGTCTGAAGTACTTTTTCGAGCAGAAGGATTTAAATATGAGACAGCGCAGATGGCTTGAATTGGTAAAAGACTACGATTGTGGAATCAGTTACCATCCAGGCAAGGCTAATGTGGTAGCAGATGCCTTGAGTCATAAAACAAGCAAGTTAGGCTTTGTCCTTACTCAGGAAGAGAAACTCATCAGGGATTTTGAAAGCTTACAGCTAGAGGTGGTTTACCCACCTGACACGATTGTATGTCGTGTGGCAACATTAGTGGCTGTACCTGATCTCCGAGAAAAGATAATTGAGGCATAGAGAAAAGATCAAACCATGGAAGAGATGCGCTTGAAGATCAGATCGGGAAAAACAGAAAGCTTCAAGGAAGCATCAGATAATGCTATCCTTTATGAAGATAGGATATGTGTTCCACCCTGTGTTGAGCTCAGAAACGAGATCATCAGCGAGGCTCACGATACTCCGTATACATCACACCCGGGAAGTACGAAAATGTATCAGGATTTGAAGCAGAAATTCTGGTGGGAAGGAATGAAACGGGATGTAGCTTCCTATGTTGAGCGATGCTTGTCATGTCAACAAGTTAAGGCATTGCACCAAAGGCCTTACGGTGCGCTACAACCGTTAGAGATTCCTGAGTGGAAGTGGGAACACATAGCGATGGATTTTATGACAGGCCTACCCAGGTCAAGACAAGGGAATACGGCCATATGGGTCATTATTGATAGGCTCACAAAGTCAGCACATTTCCTTCCGATCCGAGTTACGGATGGATCGAATAAGCTAGCTCAGATTTATGTTAGAGAGATTGTACGTCTTCATGGTGTTCCAGTGTCGATAACATCGGACAGAGATTCAAAGTTTACCTCAAGATTTTGGACTAGTTTACAGAAGGAGTTGGGAACTCAACTCAATTTCAGTACAGCGTTTCACCCACAAACAGATGGACAGTCCGAAAGGACGATCTAAAAATTAGAGGACATGTTGAGAACGGTGGTCCTAGACAGGGGTGAAAGCTGGGAGGAAATATTAGCGTTGATTGAGTTTGCCTATAACAATAGTTATCAAGCAACCATCAATATGGCGCCATACGAAGCGTTGTATGGTCGAGAGTGTCGATCACCACTTTATTGGAATGAAGTGGGTGAACGAAGGATTCTTGGGCCAGACTCAGTGTCAGAAATGATTGAAATTGTCAGAAAAATCCGTCAGAGGATTCAAGAAGCCCAGAGTCGGCAGAAGTCGTATGCGGATAATCGCCGTACAGATTTACAATTTGAAGCAGGAGACAAGGTTTTTCTTAAAGTATCTCCTTCCAAGGGGATAATGAGATTCGGCGTGAAAGGAAAGTTACGACCACGTTTTATAGGACCTTACGAGATCCTTGAGCGGATAGGTGCAGTGGCGTATAGATTGGCATTACCACCCAGTTTTGGTAATGTTCATAACGTATTTCATGTTTCCCAGTTAAGGAAATACGTGTATGATCCCAAACATGTGATTCAGCACAACGAGATTGAGTTAGAACCAGATCTAACTTATGAAGAGAGACCAGAAGCTGTGTTGGATCGAAAAGTCCAGGAGTTGATGAACAAATCTATTCCTCTAGTTAAGATCCTATGGAGTCGCCATGGTCAGGGAGAAGCGACATGGGAACTCGAGGATAAGATGAAAGCCAAATACCCAGAATTGTTTATCTAAGGTATGTAAATTTCGGGATGAAATTTATTTTAAGGGGGGTGGAATGTAATACCCCGTAAAATAATTACTGCTTAATTTCAGTTAATTGTTGAAATTACTATTTAGTATAGTAATTTCTAGTCAGATTAGGGTCGAAAGTATCCGATAAGTTTCATGGATTTCAAGATCAATTAATTCCCATAGGTGAATTAATTATTTCAGTTTGAGTTTAATCCTCTTTTTAGTTATGGAAAGCGGGAATTGTAATTTCAGATAAATTCAATTCCTATTCTTTTAAATTTGCGGTGTGTATTTATCGTGAATTAGATATTCTGATAAATATTTTTAGGACTAGGAGAATCAGATATTCTCTAGTCATTAGTGTTTAAATTCAGATAATTTAAACATGGTGATTTAAAATCCGAGAGAACTAGATATTCTCTAGTTCGGATGTTTTAATTGTTGAGGATTTAAAACCAGTATTTTAAAGCAGTGTTTTAAAAATTAATAATTTCAGATAAATTATTGTTTTAAAATAAGTGAATTTTTTTAACAATATCGGTTTAGTTCGGGATTTTTCCGAAGACGGAAAATATCACGATAGTCGAGCGATCGGGTAGTTTATTTTGGTCAACTAAGGCATGGCTTCCCTCACCTCACCCATGCCTTTCCCCTTACCTTTCCCCTCACCCTCCCACGTTTTTTTTTTAAATCAATCAGAACATTTCCATCTTCATTATTTCTGCAAAAAAAAAAAAAAAAGAATCGAGAGAGAGAGATCAAGAATAGCAGCTGCCCTTCATTTTCTTCTTCATTTCCATCTTTGCCTCGTCCTCCCTTTCTTCTTCATTCTTTCTGCACAAAAGTTTGAAAGAGAGAGAGAGACAAGAACATCCATATCCATTTTCATTTTTTCGAAGGAAGAAAGAAATAGAGCAAAGTAGCAGAGCTTGTTCCAGCTTCTTCAAGCTTTTCCATTGTTGTTTGAAAGGTATTCGAAAAATAGAATTTTTATATATATGTTCAGTTTTGTTTCGTGAGATACATATATATATATATGTTGTGTTGTAAAAATTTTGAGAAGCATGTTAGATTAATGGTAGAAATGAATTGTTTATGATTTATAGCATGTTTCTAGCTTTTATTTTTTGGGTTATGTTTGGGGATGAAAGCTTGAGTGAAGCTTTCATGGAGGTCGGCGTCGTTCTCGGCCTCAGAGCGAGTGCCGCGGGGCGCACGGGTGCCGCGGGGGCGAGCGCCGCGGGGGAGAGAGCGCCGCGGGGGGGAATGCCGCGCGCCCAGGCAGCGCCGCCGCGCACATGAGCCCCGCGGGGGCACTCCAGCGCGCCCGCGCACGGCCCCGCTGCGCACTCCAGCGCGCCCGCGCTCGACTTTTGGCAGACTCGTCACCCTTCGGTTAAACGAGCATAACTCCCTCGTTTTACGTCGGATTAAGACACCGTAAATTTTGCCGGAAACTAGACTTAAGTGTCTTTCAAATGGTATAGGTCTCATTCTCTAATTCGTTCTGAGTAATTTATGAAAAATCGGAAAAGTTGGGTCATGTTTTGGTTTTCATGAAGTCGTGGTAGTTCTGCCACCTTTTGGTAAAACGGGTATATCCGTTTCATTTGTTATCATATTAAGCCACTATAAATTTGTAAAAATTCTAGACTTCCATGGCTTTCTAATGGTATATATCCCAGCCCATAACTCTTCCTGTATCGATCGTGAAAAATCTTCAAATTCAGGTCACGAGTTTATTTTCAGAAATTGGGGCAATTATGCCACCTTCTAGTAAAACGATCATAACTTTTTCGTTATTTATCATCTTGAGTTACCGTAAATTTATCCGTATACTAGACTCTCGTGGCTTTCCATTGGTATATGGCACAATCCCTACACTTTAGTGAGTCAAATCAGAGAATTTTTCAAAGATAGGCGTTGTGCGGAACATTGTTTAGTCAACGAACTTTGTGATGACTTTGTTCCTAGAATTTAATTGTGATTATGTTAAGGTATTTTTGATACCTTAAATGATGATGATGTATGCCTTAAGATGTTTAATAGCTAGGGTTGAGATTAACCCTTAAGCTAAGAGAATTTTAGAACGGATACTAGACCCTAATAGGCCTTCGTTTCGTGTTGAGTCCTATCGGATTTGGATCAACATGCTAAGTGTATTTTTATCTACTGAAGGCTAGCAGATCCGCAAGGGATAAGACTAGTGGGGAATTAGCAGCTGCAGTAATTAAATCATCGGTGAAAGGTGGGCTTTCTTTTCAATAGACTCTTAGTCCAAATATTGATTTGAGTTTTTACTCACCCGCAGTTAATTATTCAGATGCAAATAAATGATTGTCATGCATAAAATATTTGTTTTGTATGATATCCTTATCCATATTTAGTTAGCTCGCAAGGGGCTTTCTAACTGTTAAATCGATCGGGCCTCGTGCTAACTTAGCGTGTTAACCGAGGTTAGTGTACACTTGGGTCGGTGATATTAGGAAGAGAGAAAGGCTGAGTGGAGCTATTCTTGACTAAGACATCGATGGTGCTAAACGTCCTTGGAAAAGGCTGAGCGGAGCTATTTCTCGGAGTTTAGTTCAGATATGTATTCGTGGAAAAGGCTGAGCGGAGCTATTCCTCGATGTGTGCGGAAAAGGCTGAGCGGAGCTATTCCTTGGCACACCAGTTGGGATATGGATGATCATACAACAGAAAAGCGCGCGAAATGACAAGAAAATGATTTAGTAGAACATAGGGCCTTTTCAGATAAAAACACTGTGTGTTTACTTGGATGCATGACAACAAAACCAGTTTTAAGAAATGTTCATAATATCAGATATATATTATGATAATTTTTGGCAATGTGTTCACTGAGTATTCTTGTACTCAGCCCTGCATGTTTGTTTTTAAATGTGCAGGTTGAGGGTTGATGGTGCAGGGTGAAGTGCTGGGAAAGAAAGTTGTTTTGTACAGGACTCGGAATATTTTCTGTATTTCGTTATGTTATTTTGCTTCCGCTACTTTAGTATAACCGAGTCAAGTCTTCAGTATGTCCTGAACTCGATGATACCTTTTTGCTACTCTGAGGTATTTATATATTCAGTTATATTTTGTGAATTGAAACTCAGTTTTGAATTAGAGTTCACAGCAAATATCGTTCCTGGATTGCAGTAGATCATGTCTTTATTTAATTATTTTCGGTTCGCGCCTTGATCCATCCTTTCTTGGGATCGAGTCGTGCCAATCACACGTCGCATTAATTGGATATTAATGTGGGGTCGTGACAGTGAGGTAGTTACTGAGCTTCATTAAATAAAAAGAAGGAAAATGTAGGAATTTGTTGACCAAATTTAATACATGTTAGAATTTAATCCTGGCAATATTTAGATTTAATCGTGGTAAATTGAAATTAATCGTGGCAAATTTAAAATTAATCGTGTGCAATATTTAAATTTAATCGTGGTAAATTGAAATTAATCGTGGCAATATCTGAAATTAATCGTGGTAATATTTAAAATTAATTGTGGCAATGTTTAAATTTAATCGTGGCACTGTTTGAATTTAATTGTGGCAAATTGAAATTAATCGTGTCAAATTTAAAATTAATCATGATAATATTTAAATTTAATCGTGACAATGTTTGAATTTAATCTTGATAAATTTACAATTAATCGTGACAATATTTAAATTTATTCGTGGGAATGTTTAAATTTAATCGTGGTAAATTTACAATTAATCGTGGCCAATTCATATTTAAAATGGGGTTGAGACAATTAATCGTGACAATTAATTATGCCATGTTTTAAATGGGGCTGGGACAATTAATCGTGGCAATTAATTGTGCCATGTTTAAAAGGGATGGGACAATTAATCTAGCCATGTTTAAATGGAGCTGGGACAATTAATCGTTGCAATTTGTGGCCAATTAATCATGGCAATATTTAAATTTAATTATGGTAATGTTTGAATTTAATCATGGCAAATTTATAATTAATCATGACACATTAAAATTAATCGTGGCAAATTTAAAATTAGTCATGCAATATTTAAATTTAATCGTGGCAATGTTTGAATTTAATCGTGGCAAATTTATAATTAATCATGGCATATTTAAAATTAATTGTGGTAATATTTAAATTTAATCGTGTTATTATTTGAATTTAATCATGACAAATTTATAATTAATCGTGGCAAATTTAAATTGCTACGATTATATTTTACAAACATATAATTAAATTTAAAGGCCACAATTATGAAGCTATGATTATTTAATAAATGCTACAATTATTTAACATATGGTAAAATTATATTTTCATAAGCTACGATTAGTGTATAGGTTGTTTCGGGAATTTATAATCAAGAATCCACTTGATTATACTATAGTGTATAGATTGTATCGAGATTTCACTTGTGAGAATCAATTTGATTATACTACAGTGTATAAGTTGTTTCGAAAATTTATAACCAAGAATCCATTTTATTATACTATAGTGTATAAGTTGTTTAGAGAAGTCATAATCAAGAGTTAATTTGATTATACTATAGTGTATATATTATTTCGGGAATTCATAATCGATAATCAATTTGATTGTACTATAGTGTATATGTTGTATCGAAATTTCACTTGTGAGAATCAATTTGATTAGACTGTAGTGTATAGGCTGTTTCAGGAATTTATAATCAAGAATCTGTTTGATTATACTATAGTATATAAGTTCTTTCGAGAAGTCATAATCAAGAATCAATTTGATTATATTATGGTGTATAGATTGTATTGGTATTTCACGTGTGAGAATCAATTTGATTATACTATAATGTATAGGTTGTTTCAGGAATTTATAACCAAGAATCCATTTGATATACTATAGTGTATAAGTTGTTTCGAGAAGTCATAATCAAGAATCAATTTGATTATACTATAGTGTATATGTTGTTTGGGGAATTCATAATCGATAATCAATTTGATTATACTATAGTGTATATGTTGTATCGGAATTTTACTTGTGAGAATCAATTTGATTATACTATAGTGTACAGGTTGTTTCAGGAATTTATAATCAAGAATCCATTTGATTATACTATAGTATATAAGTTCTTTCGAGAAGTCATAATCAAGAATCAATTTAATTATACTATAGTATATATGTTGTTTCGGGAATTCATAATCGATAATCAATTTGATTACACTATAGTGTATATGTTGTATCGGGATTTTACTTGGGAGAATCACTTTGATTATACCATAATATATAAGTTGTTTCGAGAATTGATAATCAATAATCAATTTGGTTATACTATAGTGTTTAGATTGTATAGTGATTTCACATATGAGAATCAATTTGATTATACTATAGTGTATAGGTTGTTTAGAGAAGTCATAATCAAGAATCAATTTGATTATACTATAGTGTATCGGGATTTTACTTGCGAGGATCACTTTGATTATCGATTATGAATTCTCGAAACAACCTATACACTATAGTATAATCAAATTGACTCTCACAAGTGAAATCCTCATACAATCTATACACTATAGTGTAATCAAACTTTGCCACGATTAATTATAAATTTACCACGATTAAATTCAAACATTACCACGATTAAATTTAAATACTGCCACGATTAATCTCAATTTTCCACGATTAATTATAAATTTGCCACAATTAAATTCAAACACTACCACAATTAAATTTAAATATTGTCATGATTAATTGGCACAAATTGCCACGAATTGGCCACAAATTTGCCACGATTATAAATTTAAACATTTTGAAATTAGCCACTATTATGAATTCTCGAAATTTGCCACGATTATAAATTTAAACATTTTTAAATTAGCCACTATTATGAATTCTCGAAATTTGCTACGATCGTATGTTTGTAAAATAGAATCGTAGTAATTGTGGCCACGATTAAATTTAAATATTATCATGATTAATTTTAAATTTGCCACGATTAATTTCAATTTGCCACGATTAAATTCAAATATTGCCACGATTAAATTTAAATATTGTCATGATTAATTTTAAATTTACCATGATTAATTTAATGAGCCACGATTAATATAACAAGCCTCTATTAATTTTCTAAAAGCCACGAATAATGTAAAACAAGCCACGATTAATTTTCTAAAAGTCACGATTAATTTCAACAAGCCACGATTATAGCCAAGATTAATATAATAAGCCTCGATTCATTTTTTAAAAGCCACAATTAATGTAAAACAAGCCGCGATTAATTTTTTAAAATTCATGATTAATTTTCTAAAAGACACGAATGTGTCATAGCTTTTTGCCTTAAAGTACGAATGTGCATAACTTTTCAGATTTTGTGAGACCCATTACATGGGGATTGGGTAGAATAAATACAGATTGCCCAAATAACTCCCCACTTTTAAATCTTGCCTAACTAACCCCAATTTCACTAATTTTGCCTAGATATATCGTCCTATAAAAGTATGTGAAATGAACATATAAAAATAGGGTGAAAAATTTATCTAGACAAAAATATATTAAAATTGGTAAATTGTGGTTATGTTAATTGTGGCTTTGCATGTTATAAGTGCCTATCATGTTAATCGTGGCTTATGCAATTAATCGAGGATATTTTTAAATTAATCGTGGCTATGTTGAAACTTAATGGTGGATAATTTAACTTAATCAAGGCATGTTAACAATTAATCGAGGATAATTTTAAAACTAATCGAGGCTCACTTAATCTAATCGAAGCAATATTTAAAAATAATCGAGGATAATTTAATATTAATCGAGGAATATTTAAAATTAATCGAGGCTCGCCTCGATTTTTTTTTAACTTAATCGAGGCATGTTAATCGAGGATAATTTTAAAAATAATCGAGGCTCGCTTAATCTAATCGAAACAATATTTAAAACTAATTGAGGATAATTTAATATTAATCGAGCAATATTTAAAATTAATCGAGGCTTGTCTCGATTAGTTTTTTTTTTAAATTAATCGAGGCATGTTAATCCAGGATAATTTTAAAAATAATCGAGGCCCGCTTAATCTAATTGAAGCAATGTTTAAAACTAATGGGGGATAATTTAATTAATCGAGCAATATTTAAAATTAATCGAGCCTTGCCTCGATTAGTTTTTTTAAAGCCTCAATTAATTTTAAATATTTTTCGATTAATATTAAATTAGCCTCGATTAGTTTTAAACATTGCCTCGATTGGATTAAGCGAACCTTGATTATTTTTAAAATGATCCTTGATTATTTTTTAACATGCCTCGATTAAGTGAAAAAAGCCACGATTATTTATAAACAAGGCTCGATTAATTATAAATGAGCCTCGATTATTTTTAAATTTCCTCAATTAAAACATTGACAAGATTTACATAAATTTTACAAATTTTCAATTTATATGAAATATTAAAAGTATTTAATTTAAATGTAATTTTGTAATTATTGCTAGATTGATTGGGTCAGACAGTCGCTACAGCACGCGAGGCCTTCGGTCATAGTGTACGCCAATTTTTTTTTCCAACTTTTGCTCTTTTTGGTCGATTTGTATTGTAGTGTGAATAAGTTTGTATTGTAGTGTCAATAAGCTCGGTTGTTGTGTCTATTTATTCAAAAATTTAACCTACCTCCTTACAAAACATTAAAAACATGTATTAAATTCGGTCAACAATTTCCTACCTTCCCCTTCTTTTCATTTAATGAAGCCAGTAACTTTCTCTTCTTTTTATTTATTAAAAATCAGTAACTACCTCACTTACACAAAAAATAAATGCATTCATTAAAAAAGTCATAATTAATTGTAGGGAACATTGCCTCGATTAATTTTAATGAAGGCCTCGATTAAATTGCATGATCCACGATTAATTAATGACATTAATCGAAGATAG
Organism: Perilla frutescens; assembly: GCA_026008535.1. Lineage (NCBI taxonomy): Eukaryota > Viridiplantae > Streptophyta > Magnoliopsida > Lamiales > Lamiaceae > Perilla > Perilla frutescens. Next base: position 47,220,993 of record BRKX01000018.1, read on the forward strand.
TTAGATATTAATCGTGGCTAGTTAGATATTAATTGACACTCTCTTAAAATGTCACGACCCCAAATTAATATCTGATTAATATGAAGTGTGACTGGCACGACTCGATCCCAATGAAAGATAGATCAAGGCGCGAACCGAAAATAATTAAATAAAGGAATGAACTATTGTATTCCAGGAACGATATTTGTTGTGAACTCAATATTCTGGACTGACTTTCATTTCTCAAAATATAACTGAAGAAATATATATATCTCAGAATAACAAAAAAAGTATTAGCGAGTTCAAGACATACTGAAGACTTTACTCGGTTAGACTTAATTAGCGGAAGCAATATAACATAACAAAATACAGGAAATATTCTGAGTCCTGTACAAAACAACTTTCTTTCTCAGCACTTCACCCAGCACCATCAACACTCAACCTGCACATTTAAAAACAAACATGCATGGCTGAGTACAAGCATACTCAGTGAACACATTGCCAAAAATATCATAATATATCTAATATTATGAACGTTTGTTAAAACTGGTTTTATTGTCATGCATCCGAGTAAACACACAGGGGTTTTATCTGAAAAGGCCCTATGTTTTACTAAATCATTTTCTGTCTTTGCGTACGCCTTTCTGTTGTATGATCATCCGTATCCGAATTGAGTGCCAAGGAATAGCTCCGCTTAAGCCTTTTCCGCACACGTCGAGGAATAGCTCCGCTAAAGCCTTTTCCACGAATACATATCTGAACTAGACTCCAAGGAATAGCTCCGCTCAACCTTTTCCACGGACGTTTAGCATCGTCGATGTCTTAGTCAGGAATAGCTCCGCTCAGCCTTTCCCTCTTCCTAATATAACCGACATTAAGTGTACACTAACCTCGGTTAACACGCTAAGTTATCATGAGGCCCGATCGATTTAAAAGTTAGAAAGCCCCTTGCGAGCTAACTAAATACAGATAAGGATATCATACAAAACAAAACATTTTATGCATGACAATAACTTATTTGCATCAGAAATAAATAACTGTTGGTGAGTAAAAACTCAAATCATTATTTGGACTAAGAGTTCGTTGAAAAGAAAGCCCACCTTTCACCGATATTTTAATACAGCAGCAAAGTGCTCCTTCTCGCGCTTTACCTCACACTGGATGGCTAGCCTTCATAGAGTTAACATAAAACTGAGTACATTGAACCGAATACGTTGTTTGGACTCAACATGAAATTTAAGGCCTATTAGGGTCTAGTATCCGTCCTAAATTTTCTCTTGTTTAAGGGTTAATCTCGACCCTAGTTCTTAACCATCTAAATACATACATCGACATCATTTAAGGTACTAAAATACCTCAACATCCATCGCAAGTTGATTCTAAAAACAAGATCAACATTAAGCTTAGATTGAACAACATTCTGCACAACGATCAACTTTGCAAAATTTTCTATTTTGACTCACTAGGGTGCAGGGGACAAGCCATACACCATTGGAAATCCACGGAAGTCTAGTTTACGGCCAAATTTACGGTGACTCAAGATGATAACTAACGAAAAAGTTATGACCATTTTACTAGAAGGTGGCTGCCAGAATTTATGAAAACAGAAACATGACCCAATTTTGCCGATTTTTCACAATCGACTCAGGACGAATTAGTGACTGAGACCTATACCATTGGAAAGACACTTAAGTCTAGTTTCCGGCAAAATTTACGGTATCTCAGTCCGACGTCTAACGAGGGAGTTACGCTCGTTTTACTACAGGGTGGCGAAACTGTACGGGCGTCGATCAGCGCTCGCTGGCATCCAGCGCCCGAGCAAGCGGTCGCTAGTCACTGGCCAACTCTCCCAGCCCAGCCCTCGCTCACCTTTGAGCCCAGCGACCGCTGGCCACCAGCCGGAGCTTGGTTCACTCACAAAACCTCAATCTCAGTGTTCGCTCGCACGAACGACCGCTCACTTCGTCGACACTCCAGGCCCAGCGCACGCTCACACGAACGACCGCTCATCGAGAGACAAACCACATGATCCCAGCGGTCGCTCACTCCCAGCGTGCGTTGGATCGACAACTTATGAGAACGACAATAGATACACCGCCATGAAAGCTCGATACTCAAGCTTTCAACTCAAAACAGACCCCAAGAATGAAGCTAAAATCATGCTATAACTCATAACACAACTCATTTCTACCATCTAACATGCTTCAAAATCTGAAGACACAACAACATGCTATCTTCAACAAGCTTTTGCAACACAAACATATATATATATATTTCACGCAAAACTGGAAACATATATCTATATAATTTCTAGTTTTCGGAATACCTCTCAAACAATAATGGAGAAATGTTGGAAGAAACTTGGAAGAAGATGGAACGATGGAAACGATGCTTCCAACGACGACGCCGGAAACGAAACGGTGAAGAGTGGTTGCAACAAGATGGAGTTCTCCTCAACAATGGCTACAACCTCTTGCTTCTCTCTCACTCTCTCTCTCTCTCTCTCTTAAAGAAGATGGAAGAAGAAGATGGTGAAGATGGAATGAAGAAGGAGAAAGGAAAGTAGCTGCTATTTGATCTCTCTCTCTCTCGACAATTTGCATCAAAAGCCAAGAAGATGGAGTGAAGGAGGGTGGATAGCTGCTTTGCCTTTTCTCTCTTCAACTTGTTACGTAAATGGCTTGGAAATTGAGAAGGGAAATGGAAGCTTTTGATTGCTTCAAACACATATAAAACACATCCCCCAAAATCATGCATTGATGGATAGGCTAGTATAGGTAGAGTGACGTGGGGGCATGGGAGAGGTGAGGGAGAGGTATGGCCTCCCATGCCTTGGGAGTTGACCAAGAAAATACCCGGTTTAAATACCGATTATTCGGTTATCGTGATATTTTTCGTCTCCGAAAAAAAAATCCCGAACTAAATCGATATTGCTAAAATAATTCACTTATTTTAAAACAATGGTTTATTTGAAATTATTGATTTTTAAAACACTGCTTTAAAATACTGGTTTTAATTTCTCGACCATTAAAACATCTGAACTAGAGAATATCTAATTCTCTCGGATTTTAAATCACTCTGATTAAATTATCTGAATTTAAATACTAAATGAATGGAGAATATATGATTCTCCCATTCCTGAACTAAATTATCGGAATATCAAATTCACGATAACACACCGTAATTTAAAAGAATAGGAATCCAATTTATCTGGAATTATGATTCCGGCTTTCCATAACTAAAAAGGGGATTAAACCCTAACTAGAATAATTGACCCACCTACGGGGATTAATTGACCTTGAATTCCATGGAACTTAACGGATACTTTCGACCTTAATCTGACTGGAAATTACTATACTAAATAGTAATTGCAACAATTTACTGTAATTAAGTAGTAATTAATTTACGGGGTATTACATAAAATTAATCTAGGTATTTTTTAAAATCAATCGAGGAATCGAGGCAATTTTATAAATTAATCGAAGCATTTCAAAAAATAATCGAGGCTCATTAAAATCAATCGAGATAATTTTATAAATTAATCGAGGCATTTCAATCGAGATAATTTTCAAAAAATAATCGAGCCTCAACATATCAATCGAGGTTTGTAATTTAATCATGGCTCCTTGTTTAAAAATAATTGTGGATTATTTAAAATTAATCATGGATAATTTAGAATTAATTGAGGCATTTTAATCGAGACAATTTTCAAAAAATAATCGAGGCTCAACATATCAATCGAGGCTTGTAATTTAATCATGGCTTCTTGTTTAGAAATAATTGTGGATTATTTAAAATTAATCGTGGATAATTTAGAATTAATCGAGTCTTTATTTCATTTAATTGTGACTTCTTTTATTTAATCGTGGCTTATTTTAATTAATCGAGGATTGTTTAAATTAGGGTTTCGGTTTTAGGGTTTTGCATTGTTTGATAATGCCCTGACAAAAGTACACTGAGCCAATGATTGGATATGGGGACCAAGTCTATTATAGTACAAATTGCCTTAGAAACTACCTATTTTTAAAAGTTGTTGTTTTTCCTCATTACTATTTACTTTTGTCTACTTTTATCTATTTTGACATAAAAACATTTATATAGACTAAAAACTAAAGTTTATTTCATACACATAAATAATAATTACCATGATTATTTAAACAAATAAATAACTTAATTTCATCTTGGTATAATTATAATTCAAGAATATTATAAAATAAAAAACGTTTAGTGTGATGAAGTCAAAATGGGGAAAAAGTTAGCAGCTAATTTGTTTTTAAATATTGAATAAACATTAGAAGATAAAAGAATTTAAATGCAGATGAAGATTAGAATATAAAAGATGTTAAATGTGAATAAAAGAATTTAAATGTTGAATAAAAGTTTGAGCATAACATATTTTAAATACAAATAAAAGTTAGAAGAAAATAAAATTAGCAGTGAAGTCAAAATGAGGGAAAAATGGAAAAAATAAAATTAAAGAAGAGCGAACACGATATTACTGCAGCCCATAAGCGGTCTTGAATTGCCTTGGAGCTCACATGTTTTAGCGCAGGATCCATAACCATATCAGTAGACGCTCTTGAAAACTTGGGCGCATCTGTAAAAGATTTGAATGCTGCTCTGCACCAACATTTTTTTACAATCCCTCGTCATTCTTCACCTACTCTAATTACTTATTTTCTCTAATCTTCTTTTGTTCACTCATTTGTGCCATTCTAATTGTAGCCTTCTTTTCTTTTCTTTTCTTTTAGTTGTGGAAAAATGATCTTTTCCAAATATTTAAGATCAAAGTTGTGGCTTTGCTTCGACTTCTTCATGCAGAAATTGGGTATTGACTTCGTTTTAAGCCAGCATTGATTTCTCCTAAATTTTAAAGTTGATTAAATCATTTGTATTCATTTCTATTTATCTCCTCATGAAGTCTAGGCAACATAATGTTTATAATGATCACCGCGCTGATCCTATAAAAAAAATAATCGGTTACCAAATAATTAGAAACATTAAGTATAACACTGAATACACAACTAGAAAATTAATATGAAGCCAATTAAGTTGGCGACAAGTGTTGAGGTTGAGGTGAAGAAAACAGAACATAAATAAGCTAATTACAATGCATGCAGAAGATTGTAGTAAATTAAGCAGCGTCAGCAGCAGTTGGGACTTGGCGATCGACTAGTAATTTAGCTCTTGCATGTCCGGACTCTATCCTGAACTGCTCCCCCAACCCAAAATGCACCATCAGCAACCACACAAATGTGATGAATTCTCCTCCCTGGCTAAGTTGCCGAGCATGATCACTCGCCCTGCAACGACTCGCACCATACGACATCAGCTCCACCCAAACTCTGCTCATTAACTTCCATTTTTCGACGTCTCCCAGCTTCTTCAGATCATGAGCAAGTATACATGCGTCGAACAGCAAAGACTTGCTTCTGTCCCCCTTCACTTCCTTAGGTGTGGCTTCTGTCTTGCCATGGATCACTTCTAGAAGCTTTTTACAGGCATCCGTCCGTTGATCGTGACTCATTCTTTCCCTCTTGAAAAACTTCTTAGCTTCATCGCACGTATCCTGGAACCGGATTTGTGCAATACCAGCAACTGTGGACATCAATGTAGGCCGCATAACCAAAAGGTATAACATATAGTCTGATAGGATCTTGCATAGTTCACAGTCTTTATTAGGGACGCCGGGGCTCGTGAAATAACACAGTTCAGTGGCAATATGCCATAGGAGCAGGCTCTCATCATATTCAACTTCATCACTCACGCTAGCCCAAATTTTTAATGGGATTTCCTTGCGAACATACTCATCTCTCGCCGAATCTATCTTCTTGCCAGTTTCTCTAGCTGTTGCTTCCTCGGCCTTAGCTTTAAGCTCCTTTTGAATTTCTTTGAGAACATAATCACCTCTCGCCAAATATATCTTCTTGGCAGTTTTTGTTTTTGCTTTTTCGGCCTTAGCTTTAAGCTCGCTAAAAACGAACTCCTTCAACTTATCCTCGCAGGCCTTCTTCTCCTTGTACCGGAACTCATCAAGAGTATCCTTAAGTCTCAGAAAATCAGCTATTATGTTGACCCATCTGCGTCGTCCTTCTCCTTCCTTGAGGCAAAAATTAATAAAGCTGTGCCGGAACATGGTATTAGACCACCGTTGCTCTCTTTTGCAGAATAGAAGTCTGATAAGAAATTTAGACACCACTTCTTTGGAGAATGAAACAACAACCCAATCAGATAATACGAGATTGAACAGACCCACCGTCTCCAGAACAACAGCCCCAACAAGCAAAATGTAAGAAACAGATTTATCTTTAGGGAGTATGCCGTGGTGGGGAAGTCATGCAAACTGCTGAAAGCACGTGGCTATGAGAGCAATGCAAAGAAGACGGCAGATATATCCAATCCAGCAATTCACTACACCCATCTTCGTGTACAGGACATCATATATGAAATTAAGCTCCACCTCCATTACTTGGAAGGCTTCAAGAGCTTTCATGCCAATGAAGAAGCTCCGGCTCTTGTCGCGCTCGTGGAAGCTAAACATGTGGTCGACAATTAGTCCCTTAAAGGTTTCAAAGAAATCGTAGCCCTTTAGGATTAATTTCAAATGGGTATCGACTTTACTGTTATCAGGCTGGGGGGCAGCTGAATTTTTTTCAGGTTCGTTCTCCACTTTTATCACAACTGGAACTCCAGAAGCCTCCAGTGCAGAGAATTCCGCCATAAGCTGAGCGTAGTTGGGTCCAGGATCCGGCTTCGGAAGTAGAGACCTCTTAAAATTTCCCAAACAAGCTCGATATAAAGAAACTGTTCGCTCAGCGTACTTGCAAGCTCCAGCGAAGAAGAGGAGGACAGTCGGGATCCAGTAGTCGTTTGGCAGAGACTGGAAGAGGACATAAAGGACGGCAAGAAGCTGGATGAGGAGGCCGAGGAGATGCCTGATCCACAATTCATTATCCTCGAGAGAGAAGGCAGTGATAGCATCGGGTCCACCCAAGTGCAGCAGCAAGAATGGAGCCCAAAACGCCGCAAGCTGTTTATTCACGGCCGTCTTTGAAGGGCAATCGTTGGTTTGCCCACTGGAGATGAGTCCTACTGCAAATGCAGCCATCCAGTCCGCAAGCAAATAAGATGACCAGATTATCGCTGTCAATGTGGTGCTTCCCCGCCTCCTCCGTGAATTTGCCAAAACTATCAGAACTACTTGGAAAAATAGACTGAGAAGCACAGCAGTACGTAAATTCCACTCATCCCAGGCTCTTCTCGCCCTGCCTGGAACCACCCACGACTGCATTTTCTTCCTTAAACTCGCTCCTGAAATTCCAGAACCATGCATACATCGATCTTCAATTCATTTTTATATAACCGTGTACAACATTAATAAGTAAAAAAATAAATAAAACTGTATGCAAAATTCTGTATCGAGTATGCTTCTCATAAGTATTGATGATGAGTAGCCGCCAGAGATGAGAAATAATAACATGATTTCAAGTTACAGAGACCTTCAATAATCAATCTACTGCTTCATTTTAAGGAGTTTTTGCAAAGCCTGATATTTTCAACAAGTACACTGTAGCCTTTCAAAAAAAGTGGAAGTTTTTGGAAATGGAAACACAGATCACAAGTGTAGAGTTAGTCTTCTTCTGGGTTTCAGATTTCTTCAGTTATATTCAAGCAATAATACGAGAAATCGAAAGCAAAACATCAATTGCTTCATTTCAACCAAAAGCACAAAAATATTTATTTATTTATTTAAAGGTGTTTGCAGAAACTCCATGAGATTCATGGTTACATTGAGCATAATCGAAGAGTAAGCAAACGTATAGATGATGAGAAGAAGAAATAATGCGGATATAAACTTGATTTTGAACGATTACCTAGCTTAGATTTCTCCGGCTTACGAACAACTGAACTTTGATCCGTACGAAAATTGTAGTGTTGACTGCAGTCGCTTAAACACGTTGAACGACTCATATAAAGTAGGAAAACCTCATGTGTGAAAAGTGTGCGTGTATGAAAAAAACAGACTCCTAGTCCTAGTAAAAAAGGCAGTCTCCTCCGTCAAACTTTTTCTGTATTTTTAAAAATATTTTTAATGTATTTAAAAAAGTAAAATCATAGCATAAATTTTTTCATTCGATCTTATTTATTCATTCAAAATATGATTATTTTTATTTTTATTAAATTATCTTATTTAATGGAATCGATGGAGTACGTAAAAAACCTTCAAATGTTGCTTGTACGTGTATACAGAAAAAAAAGAATATATATATATATATATATATATATATATATATATATATATATATATATATTAGGGCTGTGAACGAGCCGAGGCGAGTCGAGTATCACTGAGCTCGAGCTCGGCTCGTTTAACTGCTCGTGAGCTCGACTCGAGCTCGACTCGTTTAACTGTTATTCGAGCTACTCGAGCTCGAGCTCGATACTCGACGCGAGTTTGTATATTCAGAAAATAAGTTAAATAACTCATTAATTAAGAAAATAAGTTAAATAACGTGATATAACAAAAGAGGGAAATAAGTTAATGATAATGATGTTGAATATGAGTCGGATGGAGATTGTATATTGGGACATTTGAATATTTTATCTTTGATTGGTGTTTAGCTTGAATGACTTTTGGTTGGAGATTATTTGGATATTTTATGTTGTTTTATTTTGAGTTTATGATTTGAATTTTCAATGTTACTTTGAATTTTCAGTGAAACGTAGTGAGAGAGAGAGAGAGAGAGAGAGAGAGAGAGAGACCATGTCACCATGTGAGTGAATGGGAGAGAAAAGAGAAAGCAATATAACAATACGACCTGTAATATTGATAAAAAAATGAAGAGCAGACTTCTTGTTTTGTTTCTTAATTAGTATGCTTATAGCATATTTTAATGCTAATTCCTAGTTTTATTAAACCATGACTGCAATATTACAGACACATCACGTGAAGAGTTTACTTTAAGGAAATTTTTACGGTTGCAAGCTTGAACCCAACTTTGTTGTTACCACACATTTAATAATAGGGAAAAGTTACGTTTTACTCCCTTTCTTATTTGCCCACCAGCATTTTAATTCATGTTTATATTTTATAGAGTTAATAGGTTCTAATATCACAATCTTTTCACCTTTTTTTTTGGTTTTCCATACACGTGACGTTTCAATTTTTACAATAATACCATAACTTTATCTTTTTGTTGGACTTAAGCAATAAGATGAAAATTAATCTGACGTGGCCTAACTTTAAACTTTTGCACTCTTAATCTGATGCGGCATAAAATAAATTAGAGTATCTCTCTCATGCGATGTACGAATGTGTTATGTATAATTTTATTTGGTTGAAATTATAATTATGAAAAATTTAAGAAAATTATTACAACAAAATAAATTTAATTTATAACTTTCTGAATTATAGAAAAATTTTAGTATTATTCATTTTTTATTGATTGTAGCATACCTTCATCTTCACTAGTAATATGATGTGGTATAAATTAAACTAGAATATCTCTCGTTCGACGCACAAATGTGGTATGCATAATTATATTTGTAAGAAATTATAATTATGAAAAATTTAAGAAAATTATTACAGTAAAATAAAATTATGATATATCAGATTAAGAGTGCACATATGTAAAAAAAAAAAATTAAGCAACCTAAGATTAATTTTCATCTCATGGTTTAATAGCAACAAAAATTTAAGGTTTTGGAAATATTGCAAGAATTGAAACGTTATGTGAAAAACCAAAAAATGTGTAAAGATTGTGATATTAGAGCCTATTAACCCTATTTTTTAATCTAAGTTGATACATTAACTATTTTAAAGGATTCAATTTGATATTTTTTTTGCTCTTTTAACAGACGGAAGTTAATAACATCTGTTAAAACAAACAATTTTCTCACACACTTGGATCATTTCACTTTTTTTTTCTTTATTTTTTTTGTAATAACCCGAGACTTTCTCATAATTGTTATTTAGAAATCTGAAATACCTGCTCGAAAATAGTCATATTAAGACCTAATGATAATCATATATTAAAATCCTATCTAAATAAATCAAAAATTTATTTAAGACAAATATTATTATTTAGTAATTGTACTATTATAAATTGGTAGCAAATTAATTAAATTTATACAAGTATATATTGAGAGTGGTCGTAGGTGAATTTGTAATATTTAAAGTTAATTTATTTGATTACATTCGATAGAATTAGTTGGATGTGATGGAATCTGAAATTTTGCTTTTAGCATTAGAAATATTTGGAAATTTTATAAAAAAAATAATAATAAATCATTTTTAGTAACAGAAGTATGTGGAGTTAATAGTTGAGTTTAGAAATTTATTTTTGAGTCTGGTTCATTCACATAAGGTTTATTTTTATATTCGATATTTATAATAATATCTATTACTAATCATAATGTTAATACAATTATGTGGTATTCGATAGTAATATAAAACCATAATAATCAACATAAATTAATTCTGAATACATTTAGTTAATCTTTTCAAATTTCTACAAATTGTACACGTGTGTATACATAATTGTCAACTCAGCAATTAAGGATACACTTGTTCGGCTATTCATCTCTCTGTCAAATAAAATACCGCAAGCTAGAATCCTTCCCTGCAGAAAAAAAAAAAAAGAAACCATTAATCCAAACTCTCTGACAGGAAATCAAGCTTCACAACAAATCTACCAATTTTAGTTCGATTTCACTGCTTAACATCTAAATCAAAAGTGATACAGCAAACTCACTCTTCTGGGTAAGTTTATCTCAAATTTAATTTTCTGTTCTAGCTAGATTATACGCCCCTTTAACCTCAGCAGAATTCCCCAACTTCAATTAATCAAAACAAAACCATGAATCTATACAACTGTAATCCATCAACCCATACTTCTTATGCATCAATTCAACACCAAAAACAGAACCATCCTCATTTATTTTTCCCAAACCAATTTCAACATATCATAACCTAGTCAAATATCTTCTAGCCGGTGCACATATATAGTTTGTATGTAGAAACTAAAATTTTAGAATTTCAGATATATATAAATTGATATTAAGAGAATAAATAGAATTAGAGGAAGAGAGAAGCCGCTGGGTTGAGTTGAAGTAGGGGAGGGCGTCGTCGACTGGGCTTGGTCTCGGTGACGCTAGTCTGAGTCGTGCCGGAGGTCTGCGTTACGCAGGTTAGTCGCCGGTGTCGTACCGAGCTCCGGATGAAGCCGAGTTGTCGGAAAACTTGCGTCGTGTTGTTGTGGTTGAACTCGCATCGAGCCGTCTCATGGCTGGAGTTGTCGGACCCGGTTGCAGCAGGTGCGGCTGCGGGTTCGGGGTCGGGTCTTCACGTCATCGGTGGACGGCGGTGAGCTCGCCGGCTTCGGAAAAAGAAAAGAAGAAGAAGAAGAAGAAGAAGAAGAAGAAGAAGAAGAAGAAGAAGAAGAAGAAGAAGGGGGAAAAAGAATTAGGGATTTTGGGGGTGAAGTTTGGGGATTTTCGATTTGTGTTCTATTCTTCATATCAGAATTATGGCAAAGAAGATGGAAATGACTTGGGATTTAGGGATTTAGGCAAACAATTGCACTTTGTTGACTCTAAATCTGCTCTCCATTGTTAGACGAGAGAGAGAGAGTGAGGAGAGAGAGAAGGAATGAAATGGAATTTAGAAATTAGCTTTCTTAATCAGCTGAATGTCGTGAATACCAAAGAAGAAAAGGGAGGATTTAATTGCAAATAATTAAATTGCATAATGGTATCCTCATTAATTTGTAGAAATTAGAAAAGCCCCAGATGGTATATAAACTTCACAATCATTCATAATTATATATAAAAAAATAATAATAAAATACATTTTGATCCTATAAACTTTTCAGAAATTAATATTTAGGCTAAAACTTCATAAATTGATTAAATTAACCCATAAATTCCTAATTTTCAGATTTATTAAAATTAAAATTGGCCCAAATTATTTAAAAATCAAATTAACCACAAAATTTTATCTGAATTTTCTAGTTAACCCAGAATTCATAATTTAATTATTTAAGAACATTAATCTTTTATTTTTAGATATATTAAAATTAAAATTGATGTAAATGATTTATTCGAAATTATTTTTGATATTAGGTGCGGTCCAATTAGGATCCTTGTCCACTCTGTGATTCCCTCCTCAAATACTACGCGTTCACTATTATCAGGTGGGTTATATTTTTCTCAAATTATGTTCAGCTAATAAGCTCAACTGTTTATCAACTCTATAGCATGAATATCTGTATCAAAATGATTTAGCTCACTGTTCGCGTTCGCCAGTATCCTACGAAAACATTGAGTGCTTAACTAGACTCGAGTTCGGATCCTTTAAGCTTTGGGACCGTATACACTATCCTTTATTAGACAGCTGGGCTGGAGGACGTGTATATAAGTTAAGACACTGTAGGAAGGGACAGTTGAGACAGAGCGTGTAAGGTTAAAAGTAGCTTTGTATACATGGAATGTTTTTTTTAAATTTTCAAACCTTTCCATTGTTATACTTGTGTGGATACAATATTCATATTTATAAAATGATTATGAACTGTTTATCAAATTTGCCCACTGGGTACACTAGTACTCAACCCAAATCTTTTCTAAATATTTTCAGGTTGAGAGACAGGCTGTAAGATGACGGAGCTGAGGCAAGGGCTATCTTTTTGTTGATATTTGTTTACACTTTTTGTGTTGTTTAGAGATCTTAGATACTCTAAACAAAGAAGTACTTGGAAATATTTTGCTTAAGTTTAATAAAGATGCTCTACGCTTGTTCCGTTTACTCTGATATAATTTATTTTCGGTTGTTTGAATCATAATATGATTTGTGTTTGTTATTGAGATCTGTCCTTACAATTAATTGGCGGGATAAGTTCCCTTTGATGATTGATCATTGATTCGAGTTCCTTCTAAGACGCCTTAGAGCGTGGTTAAATTCCAGTTATAGAGGTTATGCTGCCCAAGTGTTTGGGGCACTAACCCTATTTCTATGATTATTTTTATGCCACAAATTCCTTTTCCCTTTTCCCCAGTAGCGCGTTGGTCCCTTGTCACTATTATTCCGGGACTGGGGCGTTACAGATTGGTATCAGAGCCAAGGTTTACAACTCTGTAGACCTGCAGCATTATTTTTTGAGCTTATAATTAAGTCTCGTCTCTTAAACTATTTACTCAGCAGCCCTCAGCACGTCATCTATGCCGCTCTCAACAAAAAGGTATGTAAGTTTTTATAAAATTTAGGCATGTGAGATCGCAGTGGCATACGCGATATATTTATCCAGGTTTCATGATTATATGTCATGATTCATTTATCAAATCTATATCCGGGTTTCACGATAAGAAATCGTGATTCTTTCTATTCAGGTTTCATGATAAGAGGTCATGATTCAGATATTTTCAGGTTTCATGATCAGATATCATGATTCATTTATTTAAAAAAAAAATTCTTTTAGGTTTCACGACTAGTTTTCGTGATTCGTTTATTGAGAATCTTTTACAGGTTTCATGATTATCTATCATGATTCATCTATTTCAGAATATTTTTCAGGTTTTGTGATAAGATATCATGAATTGATTATTTATAATATTTCAGGTTTCATGATTAAATTTTGTGATTCATTTGAATAAAAGTTGTTAAGGTTTCACGACGAGAGTTCGTGATTCATCTGAAGTTACTCGAAGATGTTAAGACATCTAGATTTTGATTTTAACCAAAAGGTAATAATAATTAAAAGAGATTAGAATTACTTTAAATGATGAGAATAAGTTGTGAATGGCTTTTAGATTGAATATAGCAAAGCATTTAGACTATAGTACGTTGAACCTATCATTGACGATTAAGTTATCTTGTTGCTCTTGAAAACTTAGATTAACTTAGTGAAATTCTTCAGATGGCCAGGGTGATTGAGACAGCACGGAAGCGTACTCAAAACTTCTATACTTTTGAGGAACACATTAAGAGATTTCGTACATATGTCAGAGATCGATCCGATACTGTCCCCGCGTACATTGGGCATTTTGTGTCGCTTTGGCGGCGTGCTAGTGGAGCCGAGGGAGGAGTCTTAGACTTCGAGGCCTCTTTCAGGTTGGCTTATGGTTTACCACCTTGCTGGAGGCGGAGAGCGCTACAGGTGTTGAGTGATACGGTCGATCGTGACCCAGATACCATGGCCGAGATCGGAGATTTTCCTAGACACTGTAGTATGATTCTAAGGATCTGGGCACTTTATAGAGGATGTCCTCCAGTAGACGAGGCAGTACCCTCGCAAAGCCACGGTCCACCAGATTCTGTCATGCAGCAGGGTATGGAGGTAGATGCTAGTATACATGTCTCTAGCTTCATTCCTCATGTAGGTACTCACGATGCCGAGGATGGACCATCAGGCACGCAGGCTGATCAGACTGATGGGTCAGTAGCACCTAGAGCTCAGGATGATCGAGATGGGAGGTGCGGCATGATGGAGGATGATACAGATGATGAGGACACAGAGGAGGAGGATCCTGTTGAGGATGAGATAGTGGATTTGACTGGAGATTAGTAGATGGTTGGATGATGATAGTACTTGGCTAGGTTAGCTAGGCATCTCTTTTTGATTGTATCGTGGGTCTGGTAGCCTTTTTGTTCATACCGACCCGATATCTTTTTGTATGGGTAGTAGTTTGTATTGTATAGTTTGGTATATATATATTGTATATATGATGTATGATGTATGATGTATGTACATAAACAGTGATCATTGTATATATGTAAAAGTCCTCTTTTGGAGGCACTTTTCCTTTATCGTTCATGTATGGCTATTACTGTTTATGGCCTTGATTTATATGTGTATAAAAGCCATTCTTATGAGGCAACCAATGTTTATTTTATTTTATTCTATATTATTTCTTATTATTACGATTTAAAAAAAAATATTATACATATTAACTTATGTTTTCAATTTATATTTAGGATGCCGCCACGTACGAGATTGCCAATCTCAGAAATCCGAGAAGAGATACCAGAGGTAGAAATACCTATTCGCCTGTCACGAATTGAAAATGACTTTCGAAAACATAATCCACCTATGTTTAATGGAACGGGTGATCCAATGGATGCTGAAAAGTGGATTCGTGCTTTGGAACGAATCTTTAATTTCATGGCTTGCACCGATGAAGAAAGATTATCTTGTGCTCAATTTCAGCTGACAGATGATGCAGACTATTGGTGGGAGTCTGTACGTAGAACAATGATGGAAGAACAATGGCAACAATTTTCTTGGGAAGATTTTAAGGCTGAGATATATCAAAAATATATTCCAGACTGCTTTAGAGAGAAGAAGGAGTCAGAATTCTGGAATCTTCGGCAAGGAAAATCCAGTGTCACAGAGTATGATAGAAATTTTAACCAATTGTCAAGGTATGCCCCACATCTCGTGGACACTGATAAGAAGAAAGCAAACAAGTTTCGAAAGGGTTTGAGACCAGAAATTAGGATGACCCTAGCAGGTCAGGATGAGATGACATATGCTCAAACTTTGAGTAGGGCCCTGAATATAGAATCCATAATGCCAGCGGATCGAGTACCACAACAGTCACTACAACAAACTCAAGACCCAAAAGGAAAAAGGAAATTGGAGGATAATAGTAGAGGAAATTTCCAAGGAAGAAGACAACCATGGCAGGGAAACAATCAAAATAACCAGTTCAATCAACAAAGAAACAACGGGCCATGCCCAAGATGCCATAGGTACCACCCAGGAAGATGTATGGCGGGAAATGATGGATGTTTTATCTGTGGAAAGCCAGGACATATGGCTAGGGATTGTCGTAATAATGTTAGAAATAATCGACCTCCTCAGCGACCAAATCAGGGTAACAACCCTAGGCCGAATCCAGGAAACAACTTTAGGCCACAACAAGAGGGAAATCCCAGGCCTAATCAAGGTAGCAACCCTAAGCCAAACAAAGGAAGAAATTTTGCACCAAATCAGGGACAGCGCGGCCAGCAACAAGCTAGAGTTTATGCACTGAACCAGCAGCAAGCTGCACAAAACCCGAAAAACCTAGCAGGTATGATTAATTTGCTTGATATACCTGTACTAGCATTATTCGATACAGGGGCAACACACTCCTTCATTTCGCAAGAAACATGTGAACAATTGAACTTAAGGCAAGATGAAGTTGTTAATGCCTTAGAAGTTAGCATTCCCTCAGGAAAAACTTTGATAGCAGATAAGATGTGCTTGAACATAGAGCTTGATATAAGTGACAAGAAATTCAAAATAAACTTGCATGTTATCAAGATGAAGGATTTTGACCTAATTCTGGGAATGGATTGGTTAACCACGGAATACGCAACAATATGTTGTCATGAGAGAGAAGTTATTTTTAAGAAACCAGGAGAAAAAGAAGTTAAATTTTTCGGAGCAAGGATAGGTACAAAGGTACCAATCATTTCAGCACTCAAAACTGCAAAGCTGTTGAAAAAGGAAACTTGTCAGATCTTCATAGTAAACCTAACAGGAAAGGAAAAGGACAACATAACGATAGATCAAGTTCTTATTGTTCGGGAATTTAAGGATGTATTTCCACAAGATCTACCAGGAGTACCACCGAATAGGCAAGTTGAATTCAGAATTGATTTGGAGCCGGGAGCTGCACCAACTTCCAAAGCACCATATAGAATGGCTCCCAAAGAATTGCAAGAATTAAAGGTGCAATTACAAGAACTACTGGACTTGGGTTTCATACAACCTAGTGTTTCGCCTTGGGGAGCACCTATATTGTTTGTTAAGAAGAATGATGGGACATTGCGGATGTGTATTGATTACAGAGAACTAAATAAGTTAACTATAAAGAATAGATACCCTCTTCCTAGGATAGATGACTTATTCGACCAGCTCAAGGGGGCACGTGTGTTCTCGAAAATTGACCTACGATCTGGATACCATCAGCTTAAGGTTCGAAAGGAGGATATTCCAAAAACTGCATTTCGAACACGTTATGGCCACTATGAATTCATAGTAATGCCGTTTGGGTTAACAAATGCACCGGCAGTCTTTATGGATTTGATGAACCGAATATTCCATCCATATTTGGATAATTTTGTCCTTGTCTTTATAGACGATATTCTTATATATTCCAAGAATGAAGATGAACATAAAGAGCATCTGCGAATAGTGTTGGAAACACTACGAAAAGAAAAGTTATATGCCAAATTCAGCAAGTGTGAATTCTGGCTTGAAGAGGTAATGTTTCTTGGTCATATTGTGTCAGCACAAGGGATTAAGGTAGATCCTGCCAAGATTGAAGCAGTAAGCAACTGGAAATCACCTGCCAATGCACATGAGATAAGGAGTTTCTTAGGATTAGCTGGCTACTATAGGAGATTTATTGAAGGATTCTCTAAAATAGCAAGACCAATGACCCAAATGTTGAAAAAGAAGATCAAATTCACTTGGTCTGAAGAATGTGAGAAAAGTTTTCAAACACTCAAAGAAAAGTTAACCACAGCACCGGTACTAGCCATACCAGAAGGAAATGAGGGATTTGTCATCTTCACTGATGCATCCTTACAAGGTTTAGGTTGTGTTCTCATGCAAAATGGGAAGTCATTGCTTATGCATCTCGTCAACTAAGACCACACGAGTTGGATTACCCTACACACGACCTTGAACTAGCAGCAGTAGTGCATGCTTTAAAAATTTGGAGGCACTATCTGTATGGTGTAAAGATTGAGATTTACACGGATCACAAGAGTCTTAAGTATTTCTTTGAGCAAAAAGACTTGAATATGAGACAAAGAAGGTGGTTAGAATTAGTAAAGGATTATGATTGTACGATTCAGTACCACCCCGGAAAGGCCAATGTAGTTGCAGATGCCCTCAGTCGAAAGTCCAAGGCAAATTTGGGATGTTTCTTAACCCAACAAGAGAAACTCGTGCAAGAATTTGAGAATCTAAGAATAGAGCTGGTGCGACCACCAAGCTCTACAAAAAGTTACATAGCTGTTTTAACAGCTAAACCAGATTTAAGAGAAAGAATTGTAGAAGCACAGAAGAAAGATGGTTTCTTAGAAAAGATGCGCTTACAAGCAAGATCAGATGATCCTAAAGGTTTTGCTGAGGCAAGTGATCACGCTCTTATGTTTGAAAGAAGAATTTGTGTGCCCCACAATCAAGAGATAAAGAATGAGATAATGAGTGAAGCTCATGATACTCCTTACACAGCACATCCTGGGAATACAAAAATGTATCGAGATCTGAAGAGAAATTTCTGGTGGAGAAATATGAAAAGAGAAATAGCCTCATTCGTGGAACGTTGTCTGTCATGCCAGCAAGTGAAAGCAATACACCAAAGACCATCAGGACTTTTACAACCATTAGAGATTCCCGAATGGAAGTGGGACCACATCAACATGGACTTTGTTGTTGGTTTACCAAAAAAAGCACGTGGGAACACCGCTATCTGGGTTATTATTGATCGACTAACCAAATCAGCACATTTTCTTCCTATGCGAATGACCTTAGGACTGGACAAGTTAGCACAATTGTATGTTAAGGAGATTGTCAGATTGCATGGGATACCTGTGTCTATCACATCTGATCGTGATACAAGATTCACATCTAGATTCTGGAAAAGCTTGCAAGATGCTATAGGCACTAAATTGAATTTCAGCACAGCTTTCCATCCTCAAACTGATGGGCAGTCAGAGAGAACCATACAAACACTTGAGGATATGCTTCGAGGAGTAGTAATTGATGGAGGAGGAAGCTGGGAGAATATTCTACCTTTAGTAGAATTTGCCTATAACAATAGTTATCAGGCTTCAATAGGGATGGCACCATATGAAGCCCTGTATGGCCGAAAGTGTAGATCACCACTTTACTGGGATGAAGTGGGAGAGAGAAAAATGTTGGGCCCAGAGATTGTTCAGGCGACGGTGGAAATAATCGATAAAATAAGGAAAAGAATAGTTGAGGCCCAGGACAGACAAAAGGCTTATGCAAACAAACGTCGTACTGACTTGCATTTTGATGTTGGAGATAAAGTATTCTTGAAAATATCTCCGACAAAGGGAGTTGTAAGATTCGGCAAAAGAAGCAAATTAAGGCCAAGGTATATAGGACCCTTTGAAATTCTTGAGAGGATTGGAGAAGTTGCTTATAGATTGGCATTACCGCCAAGTCTAGAAGGGGTACATGACGTGTTTCATGTATCTATATTAAGAAAATATGTGTTTGATCCTAAACATGTAATTAAACATCATGAAGTGGTCCTAAGCGAGGATTTGACCTATGAAGAAAAACCAATAGCTATACTTGACCGGAAGGTGCATGTATTGAGAAATAAACAGATACAACTGGTGAAAGTTTTGTGGAGCAACCATGAAAGCGAGGAAGCTACATGGGAGCTAAAAGATAAGATCCAGGAGCAATACCCTGACATGCCATTTAGAGGTATGTCAAATTTCGGGGCGAAATTTATTTTAAGAGGGGTAGAATGTAATAACCCGAGACTTTCTCATAATTGTTATTTAGAAATCTGAAATACCTGCTCGAAAATAGTCATATTAAGACCTAATGATAATCATATATTAAAATCCTATCTAAATAAATCAAAAATTTATTTAAGACAAATATTATTATTTAGTAATTGTACTATTATAAATTGGTAGCAAATTAATTAAATTTATACAAGTATATATTGAGAGTGGTCGTAGGTGAATTTGTAATATTTAAAGTTAATTTATTTGATTACATTCGATAGAATTAGTTGGATGTGATGGAATCTGAAATTTTGCTTTTAGCATTAGAAATATTTGGAAATTTTATAAAAAAAATAATAATAAATCATTTTTAGTAACAGAAGTATGTGGAGTTAATAGTTGAGTTTAGAAATTTATTTTTGAGTCTGGTTCATTCACATAAGGTTTATTTTTATATTCGATATTTATAATAATATCTATTACTAATCATAATGTTAATACAATTATGTGGTATTCGATAGTAATATAAAACCATAATAATCAACATAAATTAATTCTGAATACATTTAGTTAATCTTTTCAAATTTCTACAAATTGTACACGTGTGTATACATAATTGTCAACTCAGCAATTAAGGATACACTTGTTCGGCTATTCATCTCTCTGTCAAATAAAATACCGCAAGCTAGAATCCTTCCCTGCAGAAAAAAAAAAAAAAAAAAAAAGAAACCATTAATCCAAACTCTCTGACAGGAAATCAAGCTTCACAACAAATCTACCAATTTTGAAATCTACCAATTTTAGTTCGATTTCACTGCTTAACATCTAAATCAAAAGTGATACAGCAAACTCACTCTTCTGGGTAAGTTTATCTCAAATTTAATTTTCTGTTCTAGCTAGATTATACGCCCCTTTAACCTCAGCAGAATTCCCCAACTTCAATTAATCAAAACAAAACCATGAATCTATACAACTGTAATCCATCAACCCATACTTCTTATGCATCAATTCAACACCAAAAACAGAACCATCCTCATTTATTTTTCCCGAAACCAATTTCAACATATCATAACCTAGTCAAATATCTTCTAGCCAGCGCACATATATATTTTGTATGTAGAAACTAAAATTTTAGAATTTCAGATATATATAAATTGATATTAAGAGAATAAATAGAATTAGAGGAAGAGAGAAGCCGCTGGGTTGAGTTGAAGTAGGGGAGGGCGTCATCGATTGGGCTTGGTCTCGGTGACGCTAGTCTGAGTCGTGCCGGAGGTCTGCGTTACGCAGGTTAATCGCCGGTGTCGTACCGAGCTCCGGATGAAGTCGAGTTGCCGGAAAACTTGCGTCGTGTTGTTGTGGTTGAACTCGCATCGAGCCGTCTCATGGCTGGAGTTGTCGGACCCGGTTGCAGCAGGTGCGGCTGCGGGTTCGGGGTCGGGTCTTCACGTCGTCGGTGGATGGCGGTGAGCTCACCGGCGTCGGAAAAAGAAAAGAAGAAGAAGAAGAAGAAGGTGGAAAAAGAATTAGGGATTTTGGGGGTGAAGTTTGGGGATTTTCGATTTGTGTTCTATTCTTCATATCAGAATTATGGCAAAGAAGATGGAAATGACTTGGGATTTAGGGATTTAGGCAAACAATTGCACTTTGTTGACTCTATATCTGTTCTCCATTGTTAGACGAGAGAGAGAGAGAGTGAGGAGAGAGAGAAGGAATGAAATGGAATTTAGAAATTAGCTTTCTTAATCAGCTGAATGTCGTGAATACCAAAGAAGAAAAGGGAGGATTTAATTGCAAATAATTAAATTGCATAATGGTATCCTCATTAATTTGTAGAAATTAGAAAAGCCCCAGATGGTATATAAACTTCACAATCATTCATAATTATATATAAAAAAATAATAATAAAATACATTTTGATCCTATAAATTTTTGAGAAATTAATATTTAGGCTAAAACTTCATAAATTGATTAAATTAACCCATAAATTCTTAATTTTCAGATTTATTAAAATTAAAATTGGCCCAAATTATTTAAAAATCAAATTAACCACAAAATTTTATCTGAATTTTCTAGTTAACCTAGAATTCATAATTTAATTATTTAAGAACATTAATCTTTTTTTTTTAGATATATTAAAATTAAAATTGATGTAAATGATTTATTCGAAATTATTTTTGATATTAGGTGCGGTCCAATTAGGATCCTTGTCCACTCTGTGATTCCCTCCTCAAATACTACGCGTTCACTATTATCAGGTGGGTTATATTTTTCTCAAATTATGTTCAGCTAATAAGCTCAACTGTTTATCAACTCTATAGCATGAATATCTGTATCAAAATGATTTAGCTCACTGTTCGCGTTCGCCAGTATCCTACGAAAACATTGAGTGCTTAACTAGACTCGAGTTCGGATCCTTTAAGCTTTGGGACCGTATACACTATCCTTTATTAGACAGCTGGGCTGGAGGACGTGTATATAAGTTAAGACACTGTAGGAAGGGACAATTGAGACAGAGCGTGTAAGGTTAAAAGTAGCTTTGTATACATGGAATGTTTTTTTTAAATTTTCAAACCTTTCCATTGTTATACTTGTGTGGATACAATATTCATATTTATAAAATGATTATGAACTGTTTATCAAATTTGCCCACTGGGTACACTAGTACTCAACCCAAATCTTTTCTAAATATTTTCAGGTTGAGAGACAGGCTGTAAGATGACGGAGCTGAGGCAAGGGCTATCTTTTTGTTGATATTTGTTTACACTTTTTGTGTTGTTTAGAGATCTTAGATACTCTAAACAAAGAAGTACTTGGAAATATTTTGCTTAAGTTTAATAAAGATGCTCTACGCTTGTTCCGTTTACTCTGATATAATTTATTTTCGGTTGTTTGAATCATAATATGATTTGTGTTTGTTATTGAGATCTGTCCTTACAATTAATTGGCGGGTTAAGTTCCCTTTGATGATTGATCATTGATTCGAGTTCCTTCTAAGACGCCTTAGAGCGTGGTTAAATTCCAGTTATAGAGGTTACGCTGCCCAAGTGTTTGGGGCACTAACCCTATTTCTATGATTATTTTTATGCCACAAATTCCTTTTCCCTTTTCCCCAGTAGCGCGTTGGTCCCTTGTCACTATTATTCCGGGACTGGGGCGTTACATTTTTTATTCCTCAATCTTGATCCCGGCCATTTTAAATTGTTTTAAACCCCATCGTCATCAGACTCCGGCGAGGACTATTGGATTTATGTGAGTATGTTGAATTATAAATTTTTGAATCAATTATGTTTAATTCATGTGTATGTAAAAAATGTGTGTTAGTGTGTGAAATGATCCATTTAATGGATGCTATTAACTTTCCGCTTCATTTAATTTGTCTGTTAAAAGAGAAAATGGGGTAATTTGATACCTTTAAAATAGTTGAAGTAACAATTTGAACGAAAAGAAAAAACAGGAACTTAAATTAAATAAGAATGATGGAGCAAAATGGACAATTTTCATTAATAATATATACTATCAAGAGTTGACCATCGATTTGCACACTTACATAATTGTATATGATATATTTGCACACTGATTAATTTATGAATTCGAGGTCATTATGATGTTCGAGTTTGTGTTCAAAGTTTAAAAATTTTAAACCCCAAACTTGGGATCTTTGATTTCACTTATTATTTTTCGAATAAAAGCATTGCATTGTGTGTCTTAAATTTCAAGGGTTCCAAAAATATATTTCATTGCAAGATTGGTCGAGAATTGAGCTCGGACAAGTTTCAAAATTTTCAAGTTAAAAACAACTATAGGTTTTGAAAAGTTCGTGGACTATCCTTTGATAATTAAATATAGTCTAGGGACTAAAATGTGATATTCAAAAATTTGTTCACCACTCTGAAAATATGACCTTTCTTGTATAATTAAGTCTGAAATATTATTTTACGTGTATTGGTCTATCAACTACATCCATTTGGCCTTTATGTAAACCAATTTTACCTCGGAAGGTAAATTACGTATTTTTTTAAGGTACTCTCCTGTATTTTTTTTGAAAAATTAAAAAATCTCTGGTGCTTAATAAATAATTTAAAGGGTTAATTACTATAAAATACACAATTTTTTGGCACATTTTGCAATTTAAACATAAACTTTATTAGTTTGTAATTAAAGCACAAACTCACAACTTTTTGTAATATAGCACTTCCAATTTTTTTTGACTAATGGAAAAGTGACGTGGCATAGAAAAATCCAATTGGACAAGATGTCTGATGTGGAAACGAAAAAATTCCACATGAACTTGCCACATAAAATTTCCACCAATAACATTTCTATTAACTAAAAAAAATATTATTGTTGGAATATTTATGTGGCAAGTCAATGTGGATTTTTTTTTTTCCACATTAGCTACATTGTCCATTTGGATTTTTTTTTAATATCACATCACTTTTCCATTCACCGGAAAAAAATGCGGGGGTGTCTAATTTGCAAAAAGTTGTAAATTTATATTTTAATTGTAAATTTTTAAAGTTTGTGTCTAAATTGCAAAAGGTTTCAA
This sequence comes from Perilla frutescens, assembly GCA_026008535.1. Lineage (NCBI taxonomy): Eukaryota > Viridiplantae > Streptophyta > Magnoliopsida > Lamiales > Lamiaceae > Perilla > Perilla frutescens. The sequence continues at coordinate 47,245,007 of BRKX01000018.1, forward strand.
AATTTGTGTATTTTATACTAATTAACCCTAATCTAAAATCCCCCTTTGTTATGTATAATCTATCAAAAATACCCTTTTAGAGAGAGTGAAATACACTTGCTAAAAAAGATTGTATTGTTTATTTTTAGACTATTTATTAAACACATGAGAATTTTTATTTATTTTAAAAAAAACACAAGGAGTAATATGAAATTTATCTTATTTTTCACCATGCCCAAACAAAGTCAACATATAGGCTCGTTTTACCCTACATCCAGTTGTGCCTAAATTTTAGGAGAAGCATCATGGATCACTTAACACACACACACACACACACACACACACATATATATATATATATATATATATATTTTAGTATGATTATTAAAACTGAAATAAATAGACTAAGACTAAGAATAGTATTTTTCTTGATTACCCATTAGAGCATCCACTATGGTGGGTATTTTAGGTACAAATGAAATGGTATGTACTAAAATTAAGGTACACCATAACGGAGGACATGTACCAAATATTTTCGAAGGTAAAGTTATGATGTGGGGCCCACTCTTTTTTTTTTTTTTATCTTTCCTCCTTCTTTCCACTTTTCCCCCCTTCTCTTTATTCTTCTTTCTCTCTCCACCCATATATTCCAACTTTTTCTCTCTCTTTTCCATTTCTCTCTCCTCCTTTATCTTTATCTCTCCTACTTTATCTTTTTCTCTCTTTTCAAAATTATTAAATTTTACCTTATAATAAAATTTTTGATTTCATAGATATAATTAATTTTCTGATTCATGCACGCACTTGTCAATTCAACTTAATTAGTTCATTTCAGAAGCCTTTTTGTATTTCGATATTTCATTTTATGTATCATTTGTGTTTTATTTTCCAACGTTGTACTCATCTTTCTAGTATCAATAATATTTTTTTAATGATTTGGTACGAACGCGATTCATTTTTAATTTTAAAAATTTTAAAAATGATAGCTTTGATATTTTTATATTAAAAAATAATATTTAAATAAAATTAGTTAAATTATACATAAAAATAATATATATATACATATGTATATGTATATTTTTATTAAATGGGTGATATAATATGATAGGACCCCAAAAAGTTATGTATGTACCATATGTTATAGTGGGTGATTGGAAAGGAATGATTATTTAAAAAAATAAGTATATAATTTTTGATGTGACAATGACGTGGTGGAATTATGTATCAAAATTTGGATATAGTATACGATATGCTCTTAGGAGAAAATCAATCTTGCTTTTAAATCTAGCATTACAACCATACAAACCGTCATAACTTTCCCTACAAATTATGATATGCAATTTTACTCATGAGTGCCATACAATGTAATTAACATTTTGACGATCAAATTAAAACTTAATATTGGGTATCTTTTTAAAGGTGGAATTTTATTTTAATTTAATTTAATTTGTTAAAATGAATCATTTTAAACTATCTCCTCACTCAAAAGTTGGATCATTCTTGAGCTGATGAGTATTTAATCATGACTTTGATGTTTCCTATTAAGTTGAATGAAATATTTAATATAAGAATCTATTTTGATATATATACTTGCTCTTTTTGTTTTCTTGACAGGGAGAAATAATTAAGAGTGGAAATTAAAATACCCAAAGTTATTCTACAAATTTTTTTTTTACCCATCTTATTAATATCATTCAATAAATATTCGATTTTACTTATTTTACCTTGCTTTTTCATTTTTCAATGTAGAAGGATATGGACCCCATATGTGTAAGAATTTTGGAAGATTTTTTGCAGGCTTTTTGCAGGGTTTGAAGAGAGTTAGAAGCATTTAATTTCAAAAGTAGTATCCCAACAACCAGTGCACACGTGCAATAAATTAGATCGTGATATTGTAAAATACTGATCGGGTTTTCGATCAGGATATAGTATCGGGTTTCATAGAAGCCTATCGTAATTGCGATCGCGATTCGATCGTGAATTCACTCGAGATATGAATATCGGGTTTCCTAGAAGCCTATCGTAATTAAGATAGATCGTGATTGGATCATGATTTTCAAAAATTCTGATCGGGTTTTCTAAAGTACCGATCGTTATTAGATCGTGATTTCTATCGGGATTTATAGTGTAAGAATTTTTGAAGCCTATCCGGTTTCTATATTCCGATCATGATTTGATCGTGATTTATTTAGGGTTTTTATCGGGATCCCCTTACATGCGAACGGGAGACAATGTGGGAATGTAGAAGTTGCTTTTTCAACTTCCAAGACCTCGTACGGCGTGTTTGACCCATTATCTTCCACGTATTTTCACAGCATTAATTATTATAATTACTATCGCACCAACTCTCTCCCCCTCAAGTCATATCCCAATCCCCAAATCTATTCTTATCAGAAAAGAAATTACAATAGCTCTCTCCCCCTCAATACATATCCGAATCCCTAAATCTATTCCATCCAGTTTTCAATTCTCATCGTGATAACGATCGGAGGTTTCTCACTGTGGTCGGGATATCTATCTAAAGCTCCACATCCCAACAATGGCGTCCGACAGTAGCGAAGAGGTTAGAAATCAATTTGGTTTTTACATTTTATGCTTTCTATTACATTTTTTTCTTTCTATATGACAGAATTATCACCTAATAAATGTGCAAGTTTATCTTTGGATGGTAGTGATCGACCAACTCTACTAAAAATAATTTATTTTAATTTACAGTATTATGCAGAGAATTATAATCACAAATACAAATAAAGTTCATGCATATTTAATTGAAGACTACCAGTTCACTGTAGAGAATATATCTATGCTCTATAAATATTTTAAAAGTAACATCTTTGAACTATATGACAGAATTATCACCTAATAAATTATGAGTAAACTATGAGTAAACTATACTACAGAATTATCACCTAACCAATTATGAGTATACTAGATTAATTCTTATTTAATTTTGAATTTTGGCTAATTTGTAGTGAAGTAATTAAAATTTTGGTTAATTGTATTTAAATGCCGGAAATTGTATGTTAATTGATGTTGACTTGATTTTGGTTAATCATATGCTAATTGATTTTGAGTACTCGATTAGTAGAAAATCCATATTATTTTTATTTTTAAATTACTCACTGTTCATGTTAATTAGTAGAAAATCGATGAATCCCGATAGTATACCGATGGAATCCCGATAGTATACCGATGGAATCCCGATCAGAATCTAGATTAATTCTTATTTAATTTTGAATTTTTGGTTAATTGTATTTGAATGCGGACAATAGTGAATTACTCTGCTAATTAGATAGAATATTCGATTAATCTCAATAGGTGATGCATTTCTTGATTGTGTTTTATTTTTTAATTACTCGTTGTTCATAATAATTAGTAGAAAATCAATGAATCCCGATAGGTGGAATCCTGATAATATCCCGATAGGGTAATTAGTATAATCACGATCGTGTCTTGATCGAAAATACAAATTTTCTATAAAATTTTGAAATTTTCTGAAATTCTTTATTCTTCTTTTTCACGAAGCGTGGTTATGATTGGATTAGGGAAGAGGTACAGACCATGCTACCGACGATTAGCCTTTACTACAAGGTAAAAAATATACAGGATATCAGAATGCGCTTGTTGGAAATTGGTTAAGTCGTGCTACTGAATAGGTTTGAGGCGGGGTGTTTTGGGCAATTTTTGAGATGGAGGGATGAACGATCTTCTGGAAAAGCACTCCATGCATTGATGGCTCGTGAGATCAGTTTGAGAAATGCTCCGAACCATGAGATATGGTTTAATATTGGTGAAAAGAATATTCATTTTTCATATCCCGAGTATGCTCTAGTAACGGAATTACGGTTCGAGTCTTCAGATTTTGATCTAAATATTAAGCAAGACGCGAGTGGCGTTGGAGTATTTTTATGACTTTGTGGTGGCAACAAGATAAGGATAAAGGATTTGTTGAAGACGTTCATATCTGGAGTTGTGCGTAATGCCGATCATGATGATTATCTGAAGGTGGCTAATTTATTAGCCCTTTATTACTTTGCACTTGGATACGACGATCATATATTTGTGGAGTCATCTGCATGGGTGTTAGTGGATGATCTGGAGGTGTGGAATAGATTTCCTTGGGGGGTCCTACACCTACTCAAAACTAAGGCACTACGTTTTAATCTTGCCGACTACGAGGAGGCAGTGCAAAGCGAGTTATCATTTTTACGGCCCCGTGTGGGCTATACAGGTATAACCCCCATTTCGTTAATATTTACATTGACTAATGTTCTAAATTTTTCGCTAGACTTAACTGCGTTGTCATCTTTACTACAGATTTGGGCGTTCGAGGCCATACCAGATCTAGCGAGAAACCTTGCTACGAAGGTTACTTCGAATATATTGCCTCGACTGGCGTGGTGGTTCATGATCATGGCAAAGATCGATGATTTCCACGCATTTCTAGATAAGGAGGTAAATGAGAAAACCTCATTTTATTCTTCAAAATTTGTTTTGGGCCTCACACAATTTTAAATGAATTGCAGCATGAGTGTCAAGAAATGTTAGAGTTAGAGGATGGTGAAGATGAAAGTGATTATGGGATTAGCGTTCAAGGCCCTAACCCCCTTGGTGTTACTTTCTCTACCCTATTTAATAAAAAGAAATCATTGATGGGTGATATACCTACACGTCACTCCAAAGCTCGAAAGAAGAAGAAGCAAGCTCATGAGCCTCAGCTTGAGCATCAATCTCAGCCTGAAGAGCATGAGCATCAGTCTCAGCCTGAAAAGAATGAGCGCGTAGATGCCTGAGGTGAAATAAGGAAAAGCGCATTCGAGAGACTCTATCATCCTCTTCAAGTGGTAGAAGTGATCACACTCGGAATAGGCATGATCGTGACCAAGATCTAGTGGCCAAGATCAAATATGCCTTGCCTCCCGATATATTTGGCCTCAATCAAATATGCCTATGCCTGATCAAGATGAATGCTGTCAGCCCGCTCGGAGGTCTGTGCATGTAGAAAGTAGTCACATCTCTCATCGAGAGAGACACCCCCAAGAAGGTCTCTACAGGAAAAGGGTAGTCGAGGGTCACAACAGAGAGATGCACCTCGAAAGTCTGTAGAGATTGAGGATAGTCGAGGGCCAGTTTTCGAGCACTTGGGCATCGTGCATGAGCAGGTATTTTACGTAAATATTTAATTAACTATGTTTTTATTCGCATTATTTTGATAAGTTCAATATGCACCTTATTCTAATGCTGAATCATGATCTAAATTTACACAGGGTGTATGTTTTGGCCCTGGAGTGGTAGTTGAAGAGGAAGAAGATAGCCTACATGTACTCAGGTTCACCCGCAGTTCGAATGGGAAGCAAGTCGCAAAGAGTTCTACATCAACTCTCACTGATTACAAGGAGTGGCGTAAGGGTCCCAAAGAATCCCCGATCTTCCATCACAAAAGTCACTTCCCGCTAGCACAAAATTTTTTCGATCGCATTGAATCCATGAAGTGTGATATGACTGCCCAGGTAATTAAATTTTGATTATTTACAATCTTTTTTATTTTTTATTACACCATAAATGCCCAATCGTGTGACCAACTTCAACCATTTATTTCTCACTCACCGAAAATCGAATTTGAGCAATTAAAAATACTATGATTATCTAGTCACAACATAGAACAATCATACGGTATTTAATTCCTCCAAAATTAAATATCCCGATCACGAAAAATCAGATAAAATGAGTCAAAACTCACTTTATTAAATCCTATTTTCCAACAATCCCCCACATGAGTGGAAATAGTCCATGCATGTATGCAGACAAGTATCCCAGTTCTCTAGAAAACACAACTGCACCAGGATAGGTAGCTTGTGACTTTGAACCTTCCATATTCTAACACTATTGAGTATACCGGTTGTTTAGTGGACATGATGCCTTGAACTATACATCCTTAGTGTATACCGAGACAATAGTATTGAAAACAGCTATATCTCAAACATTATCTGTTCTCACATTTGTATCCTTTTCAGGCCATGGACAACCTCTTTGAATTCATAAGTATCTCTTTAGAAGCGGCCCCACTTCTCACTTATATAGGTGATCTCCTCTTCCGAGTATCTTGCCATACTCAACCTCATTAGGTTTAGGAATCATTAAAAGTCATAGGACTTATCCTCACCACATTGACAGGTGTGCACTTGGTTTGCTCACAGGGAAAGGTTCACTTATTAGTTTCCAAGTGCTACCAAACCGAACGTTTGTAGCTTAGTTTTCCCATTGAACCAAATTCTTGGGATCTCCAATCATCATGATTGGGTTACCACTACAAGCATTCTTAGATTGTGGATTTTTAATACATTTCCTCAACTTAGTCATTTGATCTCGGTTTAACCCTTTGGTTAGCGGATCCGCTAGGTTATCTATTGACTTCACATAGTCAACTAAGACAATCCCACTTGAGATCATATGCCTCACAGTATTATGTCTCCGATGTATGTGTCGAGACTTACCATTGTACATAGCATTGTGTGCCCTCCCAATTGCCGCTTGACTATCACAGTGAATCATCACTGACGACACTGGTTTTTTCCAACATGGAATGTCTTCTAGAAAGTTGCGAAGCCATTCTGCTTCTTCACACGCTTTATCCAAAGCGATAAACTCAGATTCCATGGTAGAGCGGGCTATACAAGTCTGTTTCGTGGATTTCCACGACACTGCTCCACCACCGATAGTGAAAATAAATCCACTAGTCGAGAATGAATCTTTTGTGTCTGATATTCAATTCGCATCACTGTACCCTTCAAGTACAGGAGGAAACCTTGTATAATGCAGCTCGAAGTTCAAAGTATACTTCAAGTATCTTAGAACTCGTACTAGAGCTTTCCAATGCTCTTTGCTTGGATTGCTCGTGTACCGACTCAACTTGTTCACAGAACATGCAAGATCAGGTCTAGTGCAGTTAGTGATGTACATCAAACTCCCAATGACCCTTGCATACTCTTCTTGAGCTACCGGTTCTCCCCAGTTTTTGCTCAAGTGTACATTGAGTTCCAACGGGGTCTTAGTCGGCGGACTATCAAAAGCGTTGAATTTCTTAATCACTTTCTCTACATAATGAGATTGTGTTAAGACAATTCCACCACTTGTCCGTACTAACTTGATTCCTAGAATCACATCGGCTAAGCCCATATCTTTCATGTCGAAATTTCATTTCAACATTTGTTTCATTTCAACAATCACTTGGTGTCCACTGCCCATGATTAACATATCATCTACATAAAGACAGATTATGGCATAGCCATTAGAACTGCTCTTTATATACACACATTTATCACACTCATTGATTTTGAAACCATTTGATAACATCACATTATCAAACTTCAGGTGTTACTCAATAGGTGCTTGTTTCAAACCGTGCAACGATCTAACAAGTTTACACACCTTTCGTTCTTACCCTGGTGCAACAAACCCTTCAAGTTGTTCCATGTATATTTCATCCTCCAGCTCACCATTCAGAAACGTGGTCTTTACATCCATCTGATGAATTTCAAAATTGTGCAAAGCAGCAATCACTAAAATCACCCGAATAGATGTAATCCTTGTTACTGGTGAGTAGGTATCGAAGAAATCATACCCCTCTTTTTGTCTAAAGCCTTTGGCAACCAAACGAGCTTTGTACTTATCAACAGAACCATCTGCCTTATATTTTCATTTTAGGATCCATTTGCATCCTAATGGCTTACACCCACTTGGGAGATCTGTCAACTCCCAAGTGTGATTTTGCATGATGGAATCGATTTCACTGTTGATCACTTCTTTTCAGAACGCAGCATCTGGACTAGATAGAGCTTCTTTCAAAGACTTTGGCTCATCATCTAGCATATAGGTGATGAAATCCGGACCAAAAGTCTTAGCCGTCCTAGCTCACTTGCTACGTCTCGGTTCTTCATCCACAGGATCAGAAGTTCGTTTCTCAGAACTACCTTTTGCCCTATTCTTATTTTTACAAGGATAGACATTCTCGAAGAATATAGCATTCCTCAACTCCATAATCATTCCTTCAATCAACTCGGGAATCTCCGATTTATGAATAAGAAAATGATATGCACTACTGTTAAGTGCATACCCAACAAAGATACTATCAACCGTTTTAGGACCGATTCTAACTTGTTTAGGAAGTGGCACTTCAACCTTAGCCAAACACCCCCACACTTTGAGGTATTTATAAGACGGCGTGCGTCCTTTCCACAACTTGTAAGGCGTCACATCCTTACCCTTAAGTGAAATTTTGTTCAGGATATAGTTGGCTGTCAACACAGCTTCCCCCCACAAGTTCTGTGGTAATCCCGAATTTATCAACAAAGCATTCATCATCACCTTAAGAGTTCGGTTTTTGCGTTCAGCAACACCATTAGACTGTGGTGAATAGGGAGCCGTAGTTTGATGAATTATACCCGCCTCTGCGCATAACTCTTCAAACGGAGCAACATACTCTCCACCTCTATCACTTCGAATTGCTTTAATTTGACAGCTTAGTTGATTTTCGGCTTTATTTTTGAAGTTCTTAAAAGCTTCAATCGCCTCATCTTTACTTCTTAAAAGATAAATATAATAATATTTTGTGAAATCGTCAATAAAAGTAATAAAGTACTTTTTACCGTCTCTAGTTTGCACAAACTTTAAATCACACACGTCTGTGTGAATTAGCTCTAAAGGTTTAGTGCTCCGTTCAACCGATTGAAATGGTAACTTAGCCTAAATCTAATGACGATTGAAATGGTTTAGTGCTCTAGAGGTTTAGTGCTCCGTTCAACCCATAGATACCATGTGGAATATAATGACGATGATGTTGGTATTATGATTGACGGGTTGTCATTTAATTTTCCCGATCATGGTGGTGGCAACAGGGGTTTGCCTAAATCTTCTTATTGTATGTTGTATATCTTGCATTTGTATTTGAGTTTCAATGTTTCATGATTTGAAGAAAAATCATGGAAATGCATGATTGGTCGGACTCTGTAGTGAGATGCAATGTTTTTCTTTATTTTTAAGGGTAAAATTAAAATATTCAATATTTTTTTTGGCCAATCTTGTGTTCTTGATGGTATTGCCTCTTACCTGTTCCTTTAATTTTGAAGAGGAGCACCGTGCATCATGGACCTCAGTGAATAGGGAATAAGGGAGGTTGTCAATGTCGTGAGGCTAAGTACTGATGCTCTCATCAGTCATCACCTAGGCTATAATTGTGGGTAAGCTTCTCTCGTGCTAGATGAAAGAGCTTGGCAATACTTATATATATACTACATAGCTCTCTTTATCAGATTGATTGCAGTCATGTTAAGGAAATGTAATATGTGATGTGAGCAGCAAGGCTAGCATAATGAGGTTCTTCACTTATTGGTGCTGCATCTATATAAACATGTAAACGTATTAAACAAATGAATGCAGACAAGTAGAATTCTAATAGGTTAGCACTTGGGGGTTCTTTAGAATTTTTGTGTTTAACATGTGGTATTAAATGGAGGATATTCTTTAGAATTTTTATGTTTAACATGTGGTACTAAATGGAGGATTTGAACTATTTGTTGCAAAGTATATTTTTGCATTGCACTAGGGAAGAAAGGTACGTATGCTTTGCTAAATTATATATAAGCCATCTGAGTATTTTTTTTTTTCTCAAAGGAGCGAGATAGGTTCTCGAAGAACATTAAATACTGATAGGGAATATGTGCTGGAACAGAACAAGTCAATTTCCCAACTCTTGAGCAGTAAAAAATGAAATGTGTTTAAAGATGAAATTTTGAATATGTGCCAGAAGGCATTGAATGGTTAATACATAGAACTTAATGATACTCATTTTATATATGTTACAACTGTACTATAAGTTCAGAAGGATTCTCTATTTCATACCCAATGTTGATTTGGGATTTTGCTCCTCGCAGTTTCTTAACCAAATTTACAACAATCTTGATGGATTTTTCTGAATGGCTTGTGAGTCGATATTTTTCTGGTATACATATCATAATGTGTGCCATAGATATACTTACTGAGAAAAATAAACTTTTGATGCGACATCCTAACCCTTCTATGGAGGATGGTCATAATATAAATGGAATTCAAGCCCTCTGGAACTTGAATTGTCTTCCTTTTGTTTTTATAGCATTACCATCCTTATTTGTAATGTATTTATTATGTAAATATATAAAACAAAATTATATATCTCGCGTATGGGGTGAGTTTTTTATATGAGCAAAGATTATCAACTCTCACATATGCGTGTATTTCCTGAGAAAAAAAAAAATCTATCACATATGTGTGTAGATTTTATTCATTACGTTTGTTCTTGCAGATAATAAATTTGGAAGTTTTTCTTTACATGTGAAGTGTCTGCTTTGTTACCGATTATCCATCTAGCATCATATTAAATGTTATAATCTTGTGAGGCTATGACTTGATTATAGAGAAGCTATGTTGGTTTTACACGTTGTGAGTGTTCTTACACAAAGCTTCATATTTTCTGCAAATAAAAGTATAGTAGTAATATCCTACCATACCATGGGGGATTGTTTTGGAGATGGAATTAAAAAATATATTGGGGAAGAAAAGTATTTAATTAAAAGGTTGTCTGTTATGTGATTTATTTTTAAGCGACATTATTCATTGTGCCTGCATTAGTTGTAGATAGTGAGGTGGAAAAGCATATAATTTTTAGTTTCTGTAATGTAATTTCAGCTTTAGAAAATTTAAGAAATGAACATTGTCTTTGTGAATTATAATCGACCATCATTGGAATTTATTAGGCATGTGTCCGTTATAAACGGGCTTCATCCAGGACTTGCATTTAAAGTAATAAATCCATGACAATTATTTTTGGTGGAACTATATACAGTCACGGTATTTCGGTTATCAAAGCTATTCCTAAAAAAATCTATAATCATGTCGCCACTATACATTAAGGGCACGTTTACTTTCAAGGATTTCTTAATTTGATGATTGGTTAATCTTTGGATTAATTGTGGATTGGGATTAAATTAATACTACAATCTAGTGTTTACTTGAAATTATTAAATATAGGATAAAATAATTTTAATTACTGAAACACCCTTCTAGTTTAAAAATTAGGGTAAAACAAGATCATCTTTTCCCCAACCCCTGAACCCCAGTGCTCGCATCGCCGCCTTCGATGCGGAACTCTCTCTCTCTCTCTCTCTCTCTCTCTCTCTCTCTCTCCCCTTAGCATTTGCGAGAATTGGTGGCTGGAATCAAAATTGGTTTGTCGTTTGCATTTGTGAGAATTGGTGATAGGAACCAAAATTGGGGAGGGGTATATTGAAGAGAGAGAAAATCGAGCTTTCAAAAGTAGAAGCTTTGTAGATTGGAACGTAAGCTGTGTACGCGGTGGAGAGAGTGGTAGAGTGGCTGAGATGGAGGTGCCTGAAATGGTACGGTCCGTCGTCTTCTGTGGCACAACGGCGACGGAGGACAAATCTTTCAAATATTAGATCGCCGTTGAGCATTTTAGCTGACGATATGATTCAAACATCATAGATCATGATATTGAGATTTTCTTGCAATAATTTTTAGTTTTGTATCTTGAGATGTGGTCGAAAGGGATGAAATATGTTGATCTGCTTCTTCTTCGTCATTCTGAGTTTGAGAAAATTTGGACTTCTGTGTTAATTTTTCTTCGATCCAATGGCTGAAATGACTTTTCCGTTTTATTGTTAGTTGGATAAAAATAGTCACACCATTTCTGGGCGGATTCATATCCCGCAAATAATCTAAAATATTTGAAATAATACCGGGCTTTGGGATATCACCTATTTGTAATCCCTCAAAGTAAACTGTGGACTAATCTAGATAAAATCAGTTAATCCAACCTAATAATGCAAAGTAAACGTGCCCTAAGATTATTTAGATTTAAAGTAAAATATTTGTGTATAATATTTATAAATACTATTTATTTGTAAGTTAATAAGCGTCGTGCATCTTACATTTAGTAACATCAAATAACATTGAAGTTTTGAATTAATATTTGTAGGTAATAGACAATGATCACACCTTTATTCTACTCCAATATTTTCCTCGAAATCAGGTTGCATGTTTTCTTGGTCAGTGAACTTTGGATTAAGATTTTCGTTGTTGCAAATCGTTGTGATGTTAGGCTTTTAGTTTTTGCACTCTATTGTGTTCTTTCTTTGATTTGTTGTATGTCAGCCTCATCTTAAAAGTTTCACTTTCAATGTTAATAATATACTATATTTTTCTTATGAAATCAACCTATTAAATCAGTTTTATAATGATTCCATGCTATTGAAACATATGATGCGACTTCCTTAATTTGTGGCGAATAATTTTGCGAAAATAAATTCTATTACATAAAGAATCATTTAACATATAAACAAATAAGAAAAGACATGAACAATAACAAAAAAAAAAAAACTAAAAAGTGCAAATAAGACAATTATTTATGTTTGAAAAATATTATAAATATGTGTGCATATATATATATATCTATGTATGTATGTATTATTTATTTTGTAATTTACTTTGTTTTGAATTGACCTTTGTCAAAATTTAAATAATCATGGATTATAAAGATGAGAAATGTCATATATGGATTGACAGCATAACAATAACTATTGTCGATGTACAACATTCGGATCAATTATCAAATAGACTGCCATATTAAAGTATATAGAGAACATTGATTAACAAGTATTTTTTCAATATAGTTTCTTAATAAGATTTAGTAATATTTATATAAATGAAAATATTTGTGTATAATATTTATAAATAATAGTTAATTGTATCGTAATGAATGACATGCGATGCGCACGAGCGTAATGCACTGGTAATTAATTAACAGCTACAAATGATATATCCTACATAGAAGTGGAAGGAAGGACTAACCTTTTCAACGACTAAGTTGAAAACATTAATTGTCCAAAGCTTGCAAGCAGAAAGCCTCGCATCAAAGCCAACTCAATTTTTTTGCAGTGGGAGCCTTTATGTTCCGAACAAGCCCGTTGTATAACTAATCCGATCAAGAGAGAGAGAGAGACAGAGAGGTGAGGGAAGAGAGACAGTGAAGAGAGAGAGAGAGAGAGGTGAGGGAAAAGACAGTGAGTGGAGAAGAAAGAGCAAAGTGAGGGAAGAGTTAATGAGTAGAGAGAGAGGGGAGAATTGAGAGAAGAGAGTGTTGGAGTAGGTGAGTGAAACGTAGTATATGATGAGAGAGAGAGAGAGAGAGAGAGAGAGAGAGAGAGAGAGAGAGAGAGAGAGAGAGGTGAGTATGTAATAAGGCAGCACATCATTTTAAAAAAAATAATAAAACACGTTCTTGATATATCATATATCATAATTGCACTGCACATTTCCACATTTCCAGCTATTAACTGTCCAATCCAGTCAAATGCTACCAATTCGAATAGTTTATAAATTCTACCGTGTGTTTAAGATATTGTTTCTCACAGCGTATATCACAACACAACAACATTTTTAAAAATAATAAAACACCCTCTTGATACATTAAAATTTTTACAATAATTAATTAACAGCTACAAATTATATATCCTACATAGAAGTGGAAGGAAGGACTAACCTTTTCGACGGCTAAGTTGAAAACAGTAATTATCCGAAGCTTGCAAGCAGAAAGCCTCACATCAAAACCAACTCCTCAATTTTTTTGCAGTGGGAGCCTTTATGTTCCGAACAAGCCCATTGTATAACTAAGCTGATCAAGAGAGAGAGAGAGAGACAGAGAGGTGAGGGAAGAGAGACAGTGAGCAGAGAGAGAGAGAGTGCTGAGGGAAAAGGCACAGTGAGTGGAGAAGAAAGAGCACAGGGAGGGAAGAGTCAGTGAGTAGGGAGAGAGGAGAGAATTGAGAGAAGAGAGTGTAGGAGTAGGTGAGTGAAACGTAGTAGATGATGAGAGAGAGAAAGAGAGAGAGAGAGAGAGAGAGAGAGAGGAGTGGTAGGTGTATGCAATAACGCATGTAGAACATCTAAGTCTAGAATCTAGATATCTATTGCAATGTACCTTTCCATATTTCCAACTCATATTTGGAGGTACAAATAAGTTTGTATGTCTACAGTGGGAGCGGGAGAAAAAAAATCGGTACAAAATTAAATATTATTTCTCTACTGCGTGTACGCCTATTTACTCTTCTTTTTCTGAAAATGTGGAGCCCGCGTGTCACTCTACTATTCATTTTTATTTTATTTTTTTGTTTCCTATAATTATACAATTTATTTTATAAGTTATTTTTTTTTTTAATTTTGGATTACATAATTGATTGAAATAATATATATATATATATATAATATATATATAGGAGTTGGTTATAATGGGTAGTAGTTATTTGTGTGAGAGTTAGCAACCATGCTTATTTTATAGAAAAAAGTAGTACCCATTGCATGCATAGTAAATTCTAAAGTAAGGTGGCTGCACTATATTCCTCCCTTCTTTAATTGACAGGTGTCCTGCCCCATCAAATTTTGGTTATTTGCAGCTCTCTCTTTTGTCCAAAAATAAAAAATTTGGCCAAAAGTTTCGTCCGGTCGAAAAAATATATCGTGACATTTCAACTAATATATTGTGGCATTTTGACTACCTATTGTGATATTTAATTACCTATTATCACAGTTCGAAATCGAAATTATTTTATCTGTTGACCGATAAAAATTAGAAATAACAAAAATCAGTTGTACATAGTGAAGGGATTTATTACCTTAGAATTTACCCCATATATGCACTACGTATTCTGACGAATAGCATGTGAAGGTTTGATTGATATGCATAAGGAAATTAATATGAAAGAAGTACAATAATTGAAAAGCAACCAATGAAATGAAATGAATTTTTTGAATCAAAGCATTCAACGAGTAACTTTGTAATACCCCGTAAATTAATTACTGCTTAACTGCAGTAAATTGTTGCAATTACTATTTAGTATAGTAATTTTCAGTCAGATTAGGGTCGGAAGTATCCGTTAAGTTCCATGGAATTCAAGGATAATTAATTCCCATAGGTGGGTTAATTATTATTTCAGTTAGGGTTTAATTTCCTTTTCTGTATGGAAAGCCAGAATCGTAATTTCAGATAAATTCGATTCCTATTTTATTTACGGTGCGTGATCATCGTGAATCAGATATTCCGATAATTAATTTCAGGACTGGGAGACTCAGATATTCTCCAGTCATGCAATTGTTTAAATTCAGATAATTTAAACGAGATGCTCAAGTTAAGAGAATCAGATATTCTCTAAGTTTTGGACGTTTTAATTATCGAGAAATTAAAACCTGTATTTTTAAAGCAGTGTTTTAAAATCAATAATTTCAGATAAATTATTGTTTTAAAATAAGTGAATTATTTTAGCAATATCGGTTTAGTTTGAAATTTTTCTGAAAACGGGAAAATATCACGATAACCGAACAACCGAGTATTTATTTAAGTCAACCAAGCATGGGTGATAGCCATGTCTCCCACGTGTGTGTGTCCCCTTTCATATATCCAAATTAGTAAGTGGATAACTATGTTTGATTAACTCTTATCCATATTAGGAAATAAAATAATATAGATAATTGCATGGTTTTATATATATATATATATATATATATATATATATGTTGTCGAGAGAGAGAGATTGGCATTTCATCTCCTTCACCACCCTCATCTTCTCCATTTCTTCTTTTTCTTCTTCTTCATCACCTTTCATTTATTATTTTTCTTTAAAACTATCGAGAGAGAGAGAGAGAGAGGAAGGCAGCTGCATCATCTTCTTCTTCATCCCATCTTTATCCTTGGAAGGTTTTAGAAGGGGAGCTTCCATTGTTGTGTGAAGGTATCTTCGAAGTTATATATATATATATATATGTGTGTGTGTGTGTGTGTGTGTGTGTGTGCTCTTCCAATTCCAAGCTTGGATAAGAAGTTTATTTGTGTATTTTGGTGTTTTAAAAGATGTTAGATAATTATAAGTTGATAAATGCATGATTGATGCATGCTTCCAGTTTTTTTGGCGTCAGTATATATATATATATATATATATATGGTTTGTGTTTTAATTGTGTTTCAAAGCATATTAGATGATATTGAATGGGTTAATGCATAGACAAGTTGGGATGAGGGTTGATGTGTTAAAATGGATGTTGAAAGCTTGAGTTTTGAGTTTTCATGACTGTCGTCGCTCTCGGCCTCAATTCCGCGCGCCCGCGCTCGATTGTTGGCAGACTCGGCACCCTCCGGTTAAACGAGCATAACTCCCTCATTTTACATCGGATTGAGACACCGTAAATTTTACCGGAAACTAGACTTAAGTGGCTTTCTAATGGTATAGGTCTCATTCTCTAATTCGTTCTGAGTAAATTATGAAAAATCGGCGAAGTTAGGTCATGTATTCTGTTTCGGAAATTCGGGACAGATTCGCTATCTTTTGGTAAAACGGGTATATCCGTTTCATTTGTTATCATCTTAAGCCACTATAAATTTTTAAAAATTCTAGACTTCCGTGGCTTTCTAATGGTATATATCTCAGTCCGTAACTCTTCCTGAATCGATCGTGAAAAATCTTCAAAGTCAGGTCACGAGTTTGATTTCGGAAATTCTGGCAATTCTGCCACCTTTTAGTAAAATAATCATAACTTTTTCGTTATTTATCATCTTGAGTCACCGTAAATTTAGCCGTAAACTAGACTCCCCTGGTTTTCCGTTGGTATATGGTACAATCCGTACACCTTAGTGAGTCAAATCAGACAATTTTGCAAAGATAGACGTTGTGCAGAACCATGTTTAGTCTATGGGCTTAATGTTGATTTTGTTGCTAGAATCTAATTGCGATGATGTTAAGGTATTGTTGATACCTTAAATGATGATGATGTATTCCTTAATATGTATAATAGCTAGGGTTGAGAATAACCCTTAAGCTAAGATAAAATTTAGAACGGATACTAGACCCTAATAGGCCTTCGTTTCGTGTTGAGTCCTATCGGATTTGGATCAACATGCTAAGTGTATTTTTATCTACTGAAGGCTAGCAGATCCGCAAAAGATAAGACCAGTGGGGAATTAGCAGCTGCAGTAATTAAAACGTCGGTGAAAGGTGGGCTTTCTTTTCACTGGATTCTTAGTCCAAATATTGATTTGAGTTTTTACTCACCCGCAGTTAATTATTCTGATGCAAATAAATGATTGTCATGCATAAAATATTTGTTTTGTATGATATCCTTATCCGTATATAGTTAGCTCGCAAGGGGTTTCTAACTGTTAAATCGATCGGGCCTCGTGCTAACTTAGCATGTTAACCGAGGTTAGTGTACACTTGGGTCGGTGATATTAGGAAGAGAGAAAGGCTGAGCGGAGCTATTCTTGACTAAGACATCGACGGTGCTAAACGTCCTTGGAAAAGGCTGAGCGGAGCTATTCCTCGGAGTTTAGTTCAGATATGTATTCGTGGAAAAGGCTGAGCGGAGCTATTCCTTGGCACACAGTTGGGATATGGATGATCATACAACAGAAAAGCGCGCGCAAAGACAGAAAATGATTTAGTAAAACATAGGGCCTTTTCAGATAAAAACCCCTGTGTGTTTACTCAGATGATGCATGATAATAAAACAGTTTTGATGAACGTTCATAATATCAGATATGTATTATGATATTTTTGGCAATGTGTTCACTGAGTATACTTGTACTCAGCCCTGCATGTTTGTTTTTTTAAATGTGCAGGTTGAGGGTTGATGGTGCAGGGTGAAGTGCTGGGAAAGAAAGTTGTTTTGTACAGGACTCAGAATATTTCCTGTATTTCGTTATGTTATTTTGCTTCCGCTACTTTAGTATAACCGAGTCAAGTCTTCAGTATGTCTTGAACTCGATGATACATTTTTGCTACTCTGAGGTATTATTTATTCAGTTATATTTTGTGAATTGAAACTCGGTTATGAATTAGAGTTCACAGTAAATTATCGTTCCTGGAATACGGTAGTTTATTCCTTTATTTAGTTATTTCTGGTTCACGCCTTGATCCATCCTTCATTGGGATCGAGTCGTGCCAGTCACACTTCATATTAATCAGATATTAATGTGGGGTCGTGACAAACTTACATTTCAAGGGTTCCAAATATGTATTTGCAATATTGGGACGAGAAGTTTAAAAAATCTCAAGTGAAAACAACTACTCTCTTAGTCCCAGAAATGTAGTTCCTACCCATTTTACACGTATTAAGAAAAATTATTTAATGTATTTGGAAAAGAAAAATTAAATATTTTTTTTCTACTATACCCTTATTTATTGATTCAAAAGATAAGAGATTTTAATGTCAAAGAACATTAAATAGGAGTATGTTAAAAAAATGAAAATTTAATGAAAATTTATAAGGAAAGTAGACTATAATTTTGGGACGGGTAAAAAAGAAATAATGAACTACAATTATGGGACGGAGGGAGTACATTAATTTTTTGGCATTTTCCGGCCAAAATTGTTGAAATTTTAGCTGCTCACCTTGTGGTTATCTGTTCTTCTAAACGAGATGGTCATTTGGGCACCACCTGCACTCTATTTTAGAGTTTGATTAAGTTAAAAATAGATTTTACTTTAAATTATAACACCGATTTTGGTGTGTGAAAAAATCTGAGTGTGTCAACAAATTGTGTGTTTGTGTGTGTTTTTATCGGATATTAGTAACGATATAAATGGAAGGGGAACCAGACGGAGTAAAGTCATACATTTTAAAAGTTGTAGAATCAATTTTAACTAGAAATTTATTTATAAAGAAAAGTGCTCCCGTGTTGGAGGATCTATTTAGACATTATCCTAGTTGAAAAAAAAAGAGAGAGATTTTACTTCAAATTTTAACACGGGCTAAATTCTTTCAAATCTTAATCCATCTAACTAT
Source organism: Perilla frutescens (assembly GCA_026008535.1). Classification (NCBI taxonomy): domain Eukaryota; kingdom Viridiplantae; phylum Streptophyta; class Magnoliopsida; order Lamiales; family Lamiaceae; genus Perilla; species Perilla frutescens. The sequence goes on from BRKX01000018.1 coordinate 47,263,865, forward strand.
AACAAAAATTGCGCAGTTCTTTGACGTGACATAAGAGGAGGACAAGAAATTCAATTGCAACCTTCTGTGAAATTGAGGATCGATTGTCAAGAAGAATGAGTTATAATCTTTAGGGGTAAATTTGAGATTTTGATAACGTTAAAATTGTAATTAATTACAAGAGTAGGGTTGTAGATGTAATAAATTTCTACTTTGCAAGCAATAGAGAAAACATACGATTAATTTTACACATATACACCAATTAATTAAGTGGAATATTGTTTGAATTGGTATGGAGTTCTCTTCTTTGCAAAAATTCAATGTAATTGTAAAATGAGGGTTTAATTTCAGCTAAGTTTCTAATTGATGATATATATGAGGTCTTTCTCGTTGGTTTTTTTTTTTTTTTTTGAGAAATATAAGTCTTGGTCTTTTTGACTTCTGCTGTACATTTTACTGCTTTTAAGTTCCTGATCTGATGATATATATGAGGTCTTGGTCATTCCTTTTTATTTTTAGAGAGAGAATGTTGAGTCTTGGTCTTTTTCAGACTTCTGCTGTATGTTTTACAGTTTTTATCTTTTTTCATGAAAACAGCTAATGCGTGCAGTGGCCTATGAGTCTTGAGGAAAAATATTTAAGATAGTACAATTTTAATGAATTATATTTGAAGGATTATTCTGCGGTCAAGCATGTGTACACCATTTTTCTTTTTGGAGGAAGTCATCAAAGAAGGTCCTCCAAACCCGAAAAGGTAAATCATGACATGTGTTTTGGTGAGTGGGTATCAAGAATAGAGCCGACTCTGGGGTTTGGAGCGGAGTAGGTCGCGGTCGCGGTCGCCCTGGGTCCCATTTTTTTTTGGAGGCCTAAAAATAGAAATAAAAAATATAATTAGGCAACTCTTAAAAAAGGTATATATATGCAAAGTTGAAAATGTGATCTCTCTTAGACTTTACTTGCTCGACTCTGAATTTTTCATACAAGCAACCCCCGCAACCACAAGGTAAAATCTATTTTGGGGATTAGTTACACTGCTTATATTTTTTCTATGTTTAAGTTTAATGCGAAAGTTTATTAAGATTTTGTGTTGGGATAATTTTAATTTTACAATTGAACTATTAATCAAGTATTTATGCTATGAAGATTCAGTACAAGAAAGACATCTTTAAAGACTTGTCAATCTTTATCAAAATTGAGTAAAGAAAAAAAAATGAGTTGTTGTATTTAGGGTTTTTATTCCCCAATTTCGAGTTCACCAAAATCCAACATAATGTCACAATAAATAATTGAGTTCTATCATTTTGAATCAATTTTTAAATATCATCATTATCTTTCTTTCACGATTATTAAATTAATGAAAGTGTTTGTTACTTATAAAATTTACGAATTTTCTAAATTTTGATTGTACTTTTTCAAAATGTAGGATGATTAAGAAAAAGTGGAAAAAATCTCAAGAAGCTTGTGAAAAAAAAAAATATTAAGATCCTTTTTTCATCTCACCATGAACCTACGAAATGTCATAACCGACCCTGGTCAAAGTGATTGCATGTAAACTAGAAACCCATGAAAAATTCAATTTTAAATATTGCCCGCATGACTTATATATCTTCGGATTCAAATTTTCTGTTACACTTAATTATCTGTGTTTCACTGTCAAAATTATAATTTTAATAATATTTATTATAAAAATAAAAATTAATTCTAACATAAATAATCATAGTCAATATTTATCAACAAAAATATGAATTAAAAAAAATTATAAAATTTAATTTTGAATAAATGAACCATAATAATGAATTATTAATTGACAATTGAAAATTAAATACTAAAAAGTAATTATAAACCCTAATTGGGTGTGGTGAACTCTAACAAACAATCTTAAAATTAAACTAAATCACAAAAAATATAATTGAAAGAAGAAATTATATAAAAAAACTCATAATTTGAAAGTAAGAAATGTAATAAAAAATCTCAAGTGCTTATCTTCATGTTGTGGCCTTAATTGGTAAAGCATACAACTACTACACTCTTATCTCATGATAATTGGGCTATACACACGGACCGTACGCCGTTTTTCTAATGTCCAAAAAAAATATATTGATTATTATACATAAATGAAGTTTACTATTGGTGGACTCACATGTCATATAGTTTGTGCTGCATAAGATTGAAGGAGACGTTTCACGGTTGTCCAATGATCAGTAGTAGGTTTATGTATGAATTGATAGAGCTTATTTGTAGGGTATTTTGGCCCAATTAATTTGGCCCATCTCTATCCCTCTCATTTATTGGTAGCCCACACTTGACCGCCCACTTCTATTCCCAAAAACCTGACCCTTCGTTCTCTTTCTCTTCTTCTTTAATAGAAGCGGGAGGCTTCACTGTTGTGGTATCTTCTTCACATCTCTCTCTCTGAAATCATTATGTTGTGCGTCCCTTGCTCTTCGTGAGCTGTCTCTCTGGTTCTTTGTGAGCGTTCTTCGTGTGCAACTGTCGTCTTAGCTTCGTGCTTGTGTGGTGTTGCCGGTGAGGGTGAGAGAGCTGTAGTCCCTGCCTTTTGTCGTCTTCTGTGTGCCTTTGATCACTGTAGCGAAGGAGTTATCAAGTTTTGGTTCCCTGAGCCTTGCAGCACTCGTCTATCTGTCTGAATCGAGCCTCGATCCCTTGAGGGAAGAGTGGAGCCGACTGCCAGTGACGGAAGTAAGGGCGTTTTCATCTTCGGCGAGTCCCGTTGATACCCTACAGTGGTATCAGAGCCACGGTGGGGATCTCGCGGAACTCTCTCTGTCGCCCATCGGCTCCGCCCGTCCGCCTTGGCTTTGAGAACAACGAGGTAAGTCGGAAACCCCAACCGCGGGGGTTTCTGCTCTGGTATTTCCCTAATTCCTTAGTCAAAATTAGGGTTTTATGTGCTTTTGGGGAAAATCTCTGTGATTTTTATTGATCTTTGAAATTCTGAGTATTTGTTGTTCCTGGTGTTTTAAGCTTTCGCTGTTTATATCTCTATGTCCCCTGTATCTCAATTTGTTTTGGCCCCTTCGATGGTAAGACAGATTTTAATCGGTGGAAACAAAAATTGAGGTTTATGTTGATTAAGGAGAAAGTGTTTAAAGCCATTGACCTTAATTACTGTGAACAAGAAACTGAACAGAGGAAATCAGAAATAAATGAGTATGCCTTGTCTACTATAATGTTGAATCTGTCTGATTATGTGCTTAGAAAGGTCTGTCATATTGAATCTGCCAAAGTGTTATGAGATAAATTGGATGAATTATATAATTTATGTTCTCTTCCTAGCCACATGTTTTTGCTCAAAAAATTCTTCAATTATAAGCTGGATTTGAATGTTGATATGGATACCAACTTGGATGATTTTGGTAAACTCATTCAAGATATTAAAATGGCTGAAGATAAACATATTGATGATTACACTACTATTGGCCTGTTAAATGCTATCCCTGATGCTTATAATGATGTCAAATCTACAATTAAGTATGGAAGGGATGATATTACCTTTGATACTGTGGTTAATGTGTTAAAAAGTAAGGAAATGGAGGTAAAGCCTGGCCAAGGTGCTAAAACTGATAGTGTTATGCATGTGAGGGAGAAGTATAATTCCAGTTCTAAACATAATAACAAGAAGTGTTATCGATGTGGTGAACCTGGACATTATGCTAAATATTGTAAGAAACCTAAATATAAGAATCAAAATTATGATGCTCAGGCTAATGTTGTGGATAATAATTTAGCCATTTATCTGGAGAATGATCTTGGTAATGTTTTGTGATTGTGTTGCTTTCTGGAATTTGCTCCAAGTAAGGTGGAGCTGCTGTTGTTGTTTATCTATGTGTTACTGTGCTCTTTGTGAGCTGTAGATGTTCCTTAATAAATTTGGTTTTGCTCTCAGTGAGTTGTGTTAATTCTTAGTGAATATTGGATCTGTTGGTGGTGCTCTGTGTGAGCTGTTGTTATTTCTTTGTGAATCGGGTTTTGCTCTTAGTGAGCTGTTTTGGGTTCTGTGTGAATTTGGATACTCTATGTTTTCTTGAGGATCGTGTTCAATTTGAGATGAAGCTGTGTGAGCTTGCTCCATCTGATTGATCTTAGTGATCTGTTCTAACTTGGTGTTGTATTCTTATCTTGTCTGTGTTATCTTGCAGGAGAAGTGGAAAAAAAAGCAATGATGAGACCTGCGATACTCCTGTGGAAGATCAATGCACACTGTTGGGCCAAAACGTAGAGATTGTTGGGCATTTTGGCCCAATTAATTTGGCCCATCTCTCTCCCTCTCATTTATTGGTAGCCCACACTTGACTGCCCACTTCTATTCCCAAAAACCCGACCCTTCATTATCTTCCTCTGCTTCTTTAATAGAAGCGAGAGGCTTCACCGTTGTGGTATCTTCTTCACATCTCTCTTTCTCTCTCTGAAATCATTCTGTTGTGCGTCCCTTGCTCTTCGTGAGCTGTCCCTCTGGTTCTTTGTGAGTGTTCTTCGTGTACAACTGTCGTCTTAGCTTCGTGCTTATGTGGTGTTGCCAGTGAGGGTGAGAGAGCTGTAGACCGTGCCTTTTGTGGTCTCCTGTGTGCCTTTGATCACTGTAGCGAAGGAGTTATCGAGTTTTGATTCCCTGAGCCTTGCAGCACTCGTCTCTCTGTCTGAATCGAGCCTCGATCCCTTGATAGAAAAGCGGAGCCGACTGCCGGTGATGGAAGTAAGGGCGTTTTCATCTCCGGCGAGTCCCGTTGATACCAAACATTATTCACAGCATAAGCAATGTGGGACAAGTGAGAGTGAGATACTAGAGGCTCCCAATGACAGCTCGGAATTCGATCGGGCTAGAAAGAGTTGCGCCCGAATGAAGTGTGAGCGCAGGAGATGTGGCCATCGGTGTTGAAATGGGGCTGGCATCAGTCATTTTAGTGCAATGTAATAAGTCAGCAATGTAGCGACGTTGAGAGAGTAGCAATCCGTGAGAATTTGAGACCACCTCAATTCCGAGAAAATACTCGAGCGTGCCAATTTTCTTGATGGAGAAACGTCGTGACAAGATGGAGATGAACTCTTGAACTAAAGCACTATTATTTCCAGTACCAATGATGTCGTCAACGTAGACTAGAACCATCATTGTTACTCCTTGAGTATTTAAATAGAAAAGTGAAGTGTCTGCAACCAAGTTAGTGAATTGAGAATTAATAAGAAATTAACAAAGTTCATTATACCAAGCACAAGGAGATTGTTTGAGCCCATAGATGGCCTTTCAAAGATGGCACACATGGTGATCTTTGGGGCTGAGCCATATAGACATCATCTAGAAGAGTGCCTTGTAGAAATGCATTATTGACGTCAAATTGCCGCAAGGGCCAATTATGGTTCATGGCAATGGAGAGGACAAGGCATACTGTAACAGTCTTAATGACCGGACTGAAAGTCTCATGATAGTCAACTCCGGGACGCTCGTAAAAGCCCTTAGTAACAAGACAAGCTTTGTACCTGCCAAGAGCCATCAGATAAACATTAATCCGAAATATCCACTTACAACCGACAATGTTTTGTACACCGATAGGACGAACAAGTTACCAAATCCCTTTTTGGACCAATGCATCATATTCAGCAGACATAGCCTGATGATGCCATTTGTTATCTTTGAGAGCTTACAAAGATAGGCTAAATGGGATGCCCAAGCTGAGCAGGTTTAAAAATATTATTGCGGGAGCAAGTCACAATAGTGGAGGTACCAGATGGGGGGCAAGTATGGGAGGTTGAGTAGAAACACGAGCTGGATCAGTTATAGTGGCGGCATTTGATGAACATGTAGGAGCTAGAGAAGATGTAGGCGGATTGATATCAAGCGTAGATGAGTTGCCGGAGCTGTCAGATGGTTGCCAGGATGACTCGTCAGGGGGCGATGGAGACGATGAAGGGCTCGAGACAGAGGAAAATCATTTTCACCAAACTGAACATGACAAGAGGTATAAATTTTATGATTGGAAATAACCAAGGAAGACACATGGGGTTGATCGATTATCAAGTTTGTGAGTGGTATATATGGACGAAGCCAGGGATAGCAAATACATCTGAAGGTATGTAGTTTGAGATAATTAGGTGGTGTGCCAAAGAGACTAAGGTAAGGTGACGCGAGATGAAGAGTGGGTGTTGGCAGTCGATTGATGAGATAAACAACAGTAAGAAAAGCAAAAGACCAATAAGTTAAGTGTCATAGAGGCATTAGTACGCAGAGATTTTCAATAATATGATGATGACGACGCTCAGAAAAACCATTGTGTTCAGGTGTGTGAGGGGGAGTGGTGAGATGAGATATGACATGACTAGAGAGAAACATATATATTCACCACCATTATCTGAATATAAAGTAACAATTTTCTTGTGAATTTTTTTTTTCAACAATAGATTTGAATTTAGGAAAAATAATAGCAACATCAGATTTACGTTTGAGAGGATATAACCAAATGTAGTGTGTGAAATGATCCACAAAAATCACATAGTATTTGAAAGTTGAAACCATCAACATAATGTATAGAAGAAGTCCAAACATCAGAAAATAAAATTTGCAAAGGAGCATCCGACTGAATGGTGAGCAAGAAAATGGGAGTTTGTGACTTTTGCTACAAAGACATGCATTACAATGAAAATTCCTAGAACAAGAAAAATCTGATGATAGCTTGAAAGTGGAAAGAGGGGTGGCCGAGGTGATGGTGCCAAGCAAATGAAGGAGCTTTCATGCTCACGGGAACAGAAGAACGAGATATAGGTGTAGAGAGATCGAGGCCACTCATATACACCATCTTTAGACTTGCCTTCATAGAATTTCATAGAATTGAACAAACTGCGCCGCCGTCATCGTAGATAACAACGTCAACATGTTGGCATTGGTTACAACAGGGTGGAAGCGGCGGAGGTGGCTTCTCCGGAGTTTTAGGTTTCTTATCCGGCTTCTTAGGTGGCCCGACCCTCGTTATTTCTGCAAAATAGCCAGCTTTTCTAAGCGCCGCGGCCACGCAGACAGGATCCACACTTCCCACCACAGTAAGCTCTCCTTTCTGGGCATCCAGTTTTATCTCATTTACACCTGCTTTCTCTCTCTAACACATTAGCTAAGGCTGTCGACATCCAAATATGTTGCTCATTTGAGGAAAGTGTGTAACATTATTACCTGTGAGTTTGGTAACAGCTTTCAGCGCTGCAGTTTTGCATTTCAGGCAGTTGATGCTCACCTTCAGCTCGGTTTTCTACTCGCATTTGCAGTAAATAACATATTTTCAAAGTACAATTATGTAATGTAGAGTTGATGAGTTAGTAGTTGTACCTTTTCACTCATGATGCAATCTAAATTGAAGATTTAGGATACAAATTGATTTATTTAGGATATATAAATATGTGTTTATGGGTGTGGGAGGTGTGAGATAATGAACGTCAACTATTGGAAATAACTATTAGATGGGCTAAATTTTGGAGTTCTTATAAAAATAAAGTAAGGAGCTGTTTTATTGCTATAATTGAACAAACAATATTATCAACACTAGGTACACTTCATGTGCTACTGCTATTCTTCGATTCACATTATATATAAAATTTATTTGAAGATTCATGCATAAGCTTGTTCATAATTAACAATAAAGAGCATATTTACTATTGACTCCTTATTGTTTTTCTTAGTATGTTTATAACATATTTTAATGTCAATTCATATTTTCTGCAAACCTCTTGTTATGAAAATTAGAGGTGGCAATTCGGGCGGCCCGGCCCGGCCCGAAAATTCGGGCTTTTCGCAAATTTCGGCCCGGCCCAGCCCGAAAAATTAAAGGCGGGCCGGCCGGGCCGCCCACGGGCTTAGTGTTATTTTCCGTATGTTGGGCCAAAAAGCCCGGCCCATTCGGCCTTCTCTCATTTTCAGGTCGGGCTGGGCCTAAAATATTTCGGGCCAATTTTTTGTATATCCGGCCCGGCCCGAAAATAGTTTGGGCCTAATTTTTTTAGCCCTAATGATAATTAAAGACGAATTGAAGTGTTTACTAGAAGAAATTTATGGTTGCAAGCATGAACCCGGTTTTTTAGATACTATACATCTTTTGCACTGATTATTTATGAATTTGAGATTATTATGATTTTCGATTTTGCATTCAAATTTTCAAACTCCCAAATTTTCGACACATTAATTACTCTTAAGGATAAAAAAATCAAATTCAAGAATGATTGCCCTTGTATATTTATTGAAAAAATAACTATCTTTATGGTGCATATATATACATGTATGATAAAAAAAAAAAAATTATTGATATATTTTTACCGTGGAGAGAAGATGAAATTTATGGGGAGAAAAAGTACATTGAAAGTGCTAAAAACAACAAAGGAAATAGAGCATGAAGAAAACAACAATACAAAAAATACATATATATAAGGGATAAAATATTCTTAATTTTTATAAATATATTTGATGACGTTTTGGTGAGGTTTTTTTATTTAAAATGTTTTGAGGGTGCAAAAAGCAATTAAATTTTAGGGTACAAATTTTAAAGTGTCAATCATATGTAATTGGAGGGTGTTATATGTCAATAACCCGACTAAGATTAGTATTTTTCTCGTAGGTCCGGCAGGAGGAAATCAAGCATGTGAATCTCCATTTCAACTTTTGAGATTTCAAACGCTAAAATTCAATTTATTTTTTTTAGTTTTTTCTTCATTTTTTCATCTACTTTAATTCCTTACGCACGTTAATTCAATTTTACATTTGTAATTCAGAGTTCATTCTATCTAATTACAATTTATTATATTTTTAATATTTAATTTTTAGTTTTTAGTTATTAATTAATTATTTGAAAAATTAAATACTAAAAAATTATAATAAACCCTAATACAAGCATAAAATTAAACTAATTAAAATACAAGAAATTGAAATCAAAGAAAAAAATGAAGAAAAATCTAAAAACGCAAAAGAAAATTTCATTTTAGGTGAGGGGAATTATGAAGATTGAACAGATCATAGAAATGGAGCAGCACAAAAGTCCAAGTAAACAACATATCTATATATGCAAACTTTCGAAACCTTCAATTACTTGTCAACATCTTTTTTCCACAAAACCGTTCACCGCGACATTTAATACGCCACCTCACGCGCAGTGTTTGGAATTATGCCACTTTACCCCACCAATGAGGGACATTTAATACGAACTATGCCATAATCATAATCGCAATGATATTGGGGGATCCCAACATTGAGACTGGTCTTGGCTCTTCAATCTGATACCATGTTAGAAATGGATATTGAGTCTAACTCAATCTCACAAAATTGACTTATAAGGGGAGGGTTGCCCTCATCTTAACATGACTGTTCAAGCTAATTTCACTTTTGATTTCAGGTCGATTAAAAATGGCATATAATTGAGTCTAACATTTTCCTATTAGTGGCATCGGCAATGTGCAGTTTTTTAGATTTTTTTTGGATATTAATGAATTAGCAATCAAGATTAAAAAATTAGTGTTTGGTGACCTAACTAGTCATGAGATGGACACTTTTATTTTTTTTAATCATGGACGTTTGTGAATAAAAACTCAAAAAATGGTAGGGTGGAAAGTGTTATGATTGAAATATGGTGTCTTAAAAAAATGTTATTTCATCTAAATAGAATAGCTCTTGATTTGCTCCTTCAGAGGCAAAGTATTTATCAAGTTTGTGTAATCTAACTGATCGTCTATTTTTCTTTCACTTGATAACATACTCAATCCATTCAACCTCATCTGTGACAGTTGATCATATAGATAAGTTTTGATCAATTTTAACTTAGATAAAGATCGATCTTTCGGTTGACCTGCAATGCAATTGTAGCCAGCATGATTAATAAAATATTGGAAATATAAGTATTTGGAAAGCAATTCACCCTCTTCAAAAAATGTAGGACATTTATTACTCTTAGCATTCCACTTGAAAAATAGCTAAGCAAGCACAATAATTTAGTGAATAAATAATCTCTAATAATGTCTCCATGCCCATTGTGCTTCAAATGTTGCTCAAGATTCCTACAAAACTTCAACAAATTTATCATATGACTCAGTCTTAAACTTTTCCATTCTCCGTCTCTCTTTTCATCCTCAGCTCGCGAATCTCGCCCTTCAGCCTCGAGAAAGATCTTTCAGTTGGTCAACAGATGCAATTGTAAGCGGCATGATTAATAAAATATTGTAGGAAATATAAGTATTTTGAAAGCAATTCACCCTCTTCAAAAAATGTAGGACATTTATTACTCTTAGCATTCCACTTGAAAAGACGATTTCATATTAGGTGAGGCGAATTAGAAGATTGAATAGAGAATAGAAATGGAGCGGCACAAGTTCAAGTAAACATATCTATATATGCAAAATTTCGAAATATAGAAAGTTCCAACCCATTTGCCTTCCATATCTTCCATGTTTATTGTGAATTAGCTAAATGCCATTCAATTACTTGTCAACAACTTTGGGGTGGTATTGAAGTTGTTTGATGAAATGCTTGAACAAGATTGTTGTATCTTGGACCGTATTTTTCTTTCATTGTAAGTGTATTGTATTTATTTTATATAGAATGAAGCAATGAAATTCTAATGTCTCTATAACTGAGTTAAAATTCACCTAGAATATAGAAAATCAAAGAAACTGAAATGTTTACAAAAAAATGCTTCATGATGTTACCTATGGGTACCAAAAACATTAAGGTTTAGGAATATGGATATACGTTTTCGTAATTTTTTATCAATCATAATATTTTGGTTTATTTATTTATTTATTTATTTTTATTTTAATTAATCTCGTGTTTCATTCATGGCTTGTATTTGGAAATGGGCCGATAGTTTCTTGAGATTATGAAAACACCATCATTATTGTATTTTTGCTATTTTAGGTTTCTTTGATTTTTTTTAGGAGGGTTTTTTCACTCTATTTTATTTGGTTAATTATTAGTATTATTTTAGCTACTTGTATTAAATTATACTACAAATTCAAAGTTCAAAAACTGAATTTTCACACTAAATAAGGAGTATTTTTGCTTAAGATCAAAGTGAAATTTCTATGGGATTGAAAAAAAATTGCACATCAATTGAGGGTTTGTTCAAATAATAGCTACATAATACAAGAACGCAATGAAAAACTATCCATGGTGCAAGTAACAACTACAAGCATAATCAATAGAGTATCCAAAACAATGCATATATAAGCTAATTAATGTTCTTTTAAATCCATTCAAGATTGCCACATCATCATCATATATAATAATTAACAAGTCACACTGCAAACAACATCCACACAATATCTCCAGAAAGCACATTACATAAAAGTCTGACTTACATTTGAACAAAACAAAGCATACATAAAAGCAAAAAAAAAAAAAAGGCCAAGCCCTTTACTGCAGCTTCCCTGTCTCCTACATGCATGAGAATAACAATAGTAACTAGAGAGGGATGTTCTAGATATCAATTTATTCTAAACTTTATATTAAAATCTTGTGAAAAAAATGTGCCAATTATTAAATTTAGAGGTTACCAATATAATATTAAAAAATCCATTTATCGTGTACTTAACATCACACGTGCAAAAACAATAGTTAGTTGATAGAGGAAGACTATAATTAAATCAGAATATCCCAGGTCATTCAAAGTCCTGTCCATGACTCACAGACTATTGTATGTTTTTGCAATAAAAACATTTTAATTTTTAAGTAATCATAATAAATTTATTCACTTTGAAAGAATATAAAATATGGTAGAATGAGAGTTCAATATTATGTCATTTACAATACAATATTATGTTAGTTTTTATAAAATTAATAGCATTCTAAGTTTATAAAATTAGGGGGTTACATTGTAGTAATAAATACCATTAACTCACACAAAAGTAACTACGAAAAGTAGATGTTATAGCATTGATTTCATTAAATAATATCTTAAATTATAGTATTAAAAATTGTCAAAAATACCCATATCAATGGGAGGGAAAAGAGTTGTCTGTTATAATATATATAGATATATATGATTGTTAAATGTTGGTGGCGATTTTCGGAGGAAATCAGCGCTAATGGATATAATATTAATAAAATATAAAATATATAAATATTGGTAGCCATTTTTGGAGGAAATCGGTGCTAGTATTAATTTTTAAATTTCTCGGAATTCGCTGCTAAAAATATTAATTTTATTTATATTTAAATTTGACGGCGAATTTTCCCGATTTTGCTGCTAAATTTAGTGGCGCATTTGCCCGAAATCACCACTAAAATTATTTTTTTTTATTTTTTATTAACTTTAGCGGGAAATTTTTGCGATTTCGCCACTAGTAATGGTGGCAAATTTCTAGTTTGTCAATTTTTTTAGGGAATAAATTTTAGCGAAAAAATCTTTTTAAAGAATGCCACCGAGCATCAAAGATAAAAAAAAAAATAATATAAAATCGATCAACGTTAGTATCAATTCCTTTTGAACTCGCTGAGAAAACTGAGAGATGGCGGAGGCATTTGCAGCTAGCAGAAAAATTGGGTTTCCTACAACATCTTTAAAAGCTATTGATATGGGAAATGCAAACAGAAGACAATAGAGAAAGAACAATTCAGCAAGATTAATGTCATGTCATCATCATACAGAATACGTCACACTGTCTCAATGAAACACACTAATAAAGTCGACTTATGTTTATCAAAACAAAGAATACATGAAAGCAGCTAAACAAATATGGAAGATTAGTGTTGTTTTTGGGCATGTAATCGAAACCCCTGAAATGGAGCCTTTATGTTGCTTTCTTTTTTGCGGTCACCTCACGCGTTTCCTACATGAGAATAACAGTAAGAAGAGAGGGATGTTGTGGTGAAAATATAATGCTAATTAAATTTAGAGGCAACCAATATTTAAAATCCATTTATCTTATGATTAACATCACATGTGCATGAAGAAGCAAAACCAACTTTATATGACTTATACTTGACTTACAGACTATTGTATGTTTTTGCAATAAAACAGTTTAAAGTAACCATAATCAATTTATTCACTTTCAAGGAATATAATAATATGGCAGGATGAGAGTTCAGAATACTATGTGCTTTGCAATACAAAACTCATTATGGGAAGTTCATAGTAATTAGTATAATTAGGTACTTTAAATTGTTGGTGTTGACAATAATATAAAATTGTTAAAAATTAAAAAAAAAGAGAGAGAAAGAAATGAAAGGGCTTACCACATCAAAATGTTGTAGAGTTATGAATCTGGTTCCTCCTCTATTTCACACCGTCTTCCTCCTTCTGTTATTTTTTTCCTGATTACGTTAGTGTCAAATTGGATCGGTGAGTTGGTCTGTTTACGAGCAAACTTAATTCTTCTTGTCCAAAAACAAACAAACAAAAAAGAAGCTAAGGAACCATTGATCTAGCTCCAACCACCTATTGATGTAATGTTCTTCACTGATGCCAAGGTCTACATAAGCCTCAATTTAACAGCAGTAGATTGTTTATTAATTGCAGATACAACATTGATCTCAATGACTGAAATCAAGATTGAACTCCGCCATTCACTCCAACAATTAGTTGACGATCACAGCATCTAAGAGTAAGGTTGCTAACACATATGAAAGGGAAGTGAAGTTTCATCCCAAACCAAATGAAAAGATGAAGAATTAAGATGGAAAACAATTAATTTAGAATGTTAGGTATTTTTACCTTTGTTCCTCCTCCACTTCTTTTTGTTGTTGTTGTTGTTGTTGTTCCTGATTAAAATAGTGAAGGGTTAGTTTGGGATGAAAACATAATTGTGCCATCAAATAATAAAAGGTAAGGATGATTATTTGATGATCCAATCAATTATTGATGTTATATTCTCAACTACAGTATATGTAACGGTAACATTGTAGAAAAAAAAAGTTATGTGATGTAGAATGGTTGTAATTTGACTACTACTTACCTCTCTTCTGAGCATATGTGGTTGCAATGCAGTGTTTGCGCCTGTACCTCTCTCTAGAGCATATCTCGAGCTATTGAATATGAAAGGTGACCGATCTTTATGCCAATAAACTAAACTTTCCAGCTTTGGGCAGTTTACAATTTTCATTTTATCTAGATGAGGGCATTGAATGCGTTTGACTCCTTTGCAGATATTCCTGAGCTTTGGAAGAAATGATAGGCTCACAAACTTCAACTTTGGGAATTCTTGGACATGAATATTCTTCTCTTCGTTCCACAAAAATACTTGTTCCATGTTTTTGCAACTTTCAATCTGAAGCCTTTCTAGTTGTGAAAGACAGGAACCCCTTGGCATCATTGACAATGAAAACAAATTGCATAGCCCATCGCATCCATAAATATATATGGAGGAAAGCTGATTGAAAATCGAGACAACAGTCATTTGATATGGGCTATTAGTACTCAGCCACAAATGCTTTGGTCTCTTCAGAAATTCAAGTTTTAATTCTTTGAGATTCTTGAAAGAAGTGGATCGTATTGGGCCATCAAATTCCCATATCTCTACTAACTCGGTGAGTTCTACAAGCTTCAGAATCTCCAAGCGAGGGAAAAGAGTATCAATAGTTGTCACATTCAACAATTTCATCTCCGTCGACAACTCTTTAAAACTCAGCATGTTCTGGTCAGCTAGCTTCAAATCCAAATTTCTATAATTGTCTCCTTCTAAAGACAAATATGTGACTTTCCGAAAAAGTTGATTCATCCAGAGCTCAATTTTCTTCTGCAGAATGTCGATCACATTCACATTATTCCTTTAATCAAACAAAAATTTACAGATGCAGTTGTGGCAATCCAAGAATATAGAATTGTCAATATAAGAATAATATTCTATTTGATTTATTTCAATTGTTGTACAAATCCAAGAAAATGAAATCTTAAAAAAAGTTAAGGTGCAAGGGTGGTGAAAAATAATGATAATAATAATCGATAAGACGAGCTTTCAAAAAAGTATAATAATATTTAATCTATGAATACAGAAAGAAAGAAAGAAAGAAAGAAAGGGAAAGTCTCTCAATACTTATATTTGTAAATATTTAATCTCCTGACTTTCAATTTATTTTTGAATTGAGTTCTTGTACTTCATCTTTTTTCTAATTGAGCTCCTGATGTTTCATTTGTAAACATTAAATCATTGTAGTTTTATCATCCTTTGCATTTGATGCAGCATAAAAATATAATTTTACCCATCAAAGTATAAAGACCTAATTATAACTTTAAATTATACAATGAAATAAATAAAAGTACAAAAAAAAAATTACTAATACTGAACATACCTTGTCTGATTTGCCATCATCATCATCAGTCGGAGACTCAGTAAAAACAAGATTTCGCAGCAGTGGGCACCCTGAGATTCTCATTTCAACTAGCAAAGGGAATTCAAAGCTTTCCATTCCTTCACAGAAACTCGTTAGGCTCAGCAGAGAATCTAGTTTCAGAACCTTCAATTTCGGGAATACTATACTCCTTTGGCTTTCTTTCCCATTCCACAAGAAAACATGTTCCATCATTTCACAACTTTCAATCACAAGATTTTCTAGTTGTAAAACACATGAACCCGTATCCGTCACTGGCAATGAAAATAAATTGCATAGCTCATGACATCCATGAATGTATATGGAGGAAAGCTTACTGAAAATTGAGACGGCATTCATTTGAGATGGACTGCTACTACTCTGCCACAAATGCTTGAGTGCTGGCAGGGATTTGAGTCTTAATTCATTGATATTCTTCGGGCCATCAATATCCCATATCTCTTCTAAATCCTTAATGTTGACAAGACACAGAACCTCTAAGGGTGGGAAATGAGTATAAATAGTCGTCATATTCATCAATTTCTTCTCCATGTAACAATCTCTGAAAGTCAGAACCTTTATGCAGCGGAAAAGAGTAGCAATAGTTGCCATATTAATCAATCTCGTCCCCATCGGAAACTCTCTGATAGTGAGGCACCGCATGCTCTCGGCTAATCCAAAATCAGAACTTGTCGAACCATCTAAAGACATGTAATCCACACATTCTTGAATCCTGTTTCTTCCCAAAGTAATATTTCCTTGCAGCTTGGGCTTCATTTTCTCAAATAGAATTTCAATCACATTCACATTCCTTTAATCAGATTCAAATACAGTTGTCGCAATACAGGAATATAAAGATATAGCAGAACAAATAGAAGAAATACTATTTATGCAAGAAAATGAAAACTTAAAAAATAAAATGTTACCGATCGAGAAGGATGCAAAAATTGAGAGAAATAAATTCCTCTTTTTTTTTCTTTGATTGACTAAGTCACTAGAATTTTATTCGTAACTAGCAAAATGTACGTGCCTTCCCATGCTTAAATAGTAATTCTAATAACAATATAAAAATAAGGGGCAGTTTACATTAAATTTTAATTTATAGTAATTTTTTTATTATTTTCAGTAATATTTTTGAATTAATTATCGGCCAATTTTTTTTTTAAATATTATGATTATTAGTGAGGAAATTTAATGAAGAATAGCTAAAATATTTAATCCTAAATAACACTATCTTTTATTTTGTAATTATCTTCCAAAGGTACAATAAATATAATTTCAACAAATTTTAACAATTCAAATATAGAAAAAACAATCAAATTTTATATAATGACATAAATGAAAGCACAACAAATAAATAAATGCAGGAAGATCCAATTCATGAAAATTTAAGGGTACGTACGGATCATTTTTTTAAAGAGAGTAAAATTAAAAAAGTAATATGAGTACATACCTCGTTATCAGGTTCGCAAAACAAATGTATATTATGACCATGATCATCTGGAGGCCAATCAGTAGAAACAAAATTTTCGAGGAGTGGGCACCTTGAGATTCTCTTTCGATCTAGCAAAGGGAATTCAATTTTTTTGGTTCCTTTACAGAAACTCGTTAGCTTCGGCAGAGAATCTAGGATTAGGACCTTCAATTTTGGAATATGAATATTGCTTTGGTTTTCTCCTTCATTCCAAAAGAATACGTATTCCATCATGTCACAACTTTCGATCACAAGCTCTTCCAGTTGTAAGAGATATGAATCTGTTTCCGTCACTCGCAATGAAAATAAATTGCATAGCTTATGACATCCATAAATATATATGCAGGAAAGCTTATTGAAAATCGAGACAACTTGAGATGGCCACAAATGCTTTAGTGACGGCAAGAACTCGAGGCTTAATTCTCTGAGATTTTGGAAAGAATTGAGGCCATCAATATCCCATATCTCCTCTAACTCGGTAAGCTTTACAAGCCTTAGAACCTCTATATGAGGGAAAAGAGTATGCATAGTTGTCACATTCACCAATTTCTTCCCCATCGAACACTCTCGGAGAGTCAGCAAACGCATGTTCTGAACTACCCGGAAATCCAAATTTCTACAAGCATTTCCTTCTAATGACAAATATTCAGCATTCCTAAAAGGTTGATTGTTCCACATATCCATTTTCACCTGCAGCGTCATCAAGTAGAATATTGATCACATTCACATTCATTTACGGAAAAATATGCATTTTTTCAAAGAGATAAAGAACTAGTAATATTGATGCATACCTTGTCTGATTCGAAAAACAAATTCATAGAAAAAACTCTGTCCATCAGTAGTGGGCAGTCCTTGACTTGTATTTGAGTTAGCTGAGGGAATTCAAAGCTTTCGATTCCTTTACAGCAAAACACTTGTTCCATTATCTCACATTGCTCGATATGTAGAATTTGGAGCTGTGCAATTGCAGACCTGCGTTGTTCTGAGGTGAAATTTGTCATCATAGGGCACTTCACAATGATCACTTGGCTCAAAGAAGGTAACTCAATATCACATTTCCATTCGCCAAACCTCACCAGTTTGCATAAATCCCTAAACTCAAGCTCCTGCAAGTTAGGAAATAGAATAGTCTTTTTACCACCACTCACAGTTTTCTCCTCCTCATCTTGAATTACTTGTACCATCTGATCACATTTACTTATGCTTAATATTCTGAGACTGACAAAATTTCGAGCGATTGAAGACGTAAATAAACTCATACTGCCTTTATACCCAACGATCTCTAATTTATCCAGTCCCTTAAATGAGGATTCAAGAATTTCATGACCACAAAATGGATTCTGATCGGTGAATAATTTCTCGAGGCTTCCGAATGACACCTGCAATGCAATTCAGATAATATACAGGAATATTCAATTATTCCACCAATCCATTTCTCTATAATAAAAAAATCTCAAATGCTCAAACATTTAAAATGTCCGATTTATTAAATTATATTCTTTGTTCAATTTTAAAAACATACAATGCTATGGAGAAAAGGTTGATATGTCGATTTTTATAGAAACTAATATATAAATTGTGCTCCATCTGTTTCAAAATATTTGTCGTCTTAGAATTTTAATCTAGAATTAATAATTAATTTTTTGGACCAATATAGCCCTTACTTTTATATCATATAAAATCATATTCACTTATATCGAGTTTTAGATAGGGTTAAAATTGAGAGAGAATGTGTGAAAACAATTAAACAACAAATATTTTGATACAAAATAAAATTCGTAAAACAACAAATATTTTGAAATAGAGGGAGTACTTTTCTGTTAGCCATTTTAGATAGGAAAAAAAAAACTTATTTTAGCAACAAACTTAGTAAATATTTATTTAATCCATTTTTTTGCTTAAATTGACATGTTTGTCCTTAATGGAAAAAATAATAAAATCTCAACTGTCCATTTTTTTAATTAGTTAATGGGTGAATTAATTTGAGAAGTGAACTAAAATGTAAATTGATTAAAATTATAAATGTGGTACCTACTTTAAGTGGTTGGCAAAAGAGATGTGAAGAATAATCATCATCAGTGCCTGCATTGCTGCTGCCTCCAGGGTTGTTCTGTTTACTTGAAACCATACTTTTCAATTTTGGGCATTCTTTCATCCTCATTGTCATCAGTAGAGGGAATTCAATGCCTCCAATTCCTTGATAAAAAGTTGCGAGGTTTGGCAGATTATATAACTCAACCTCCTTCAATTTTGGGAACGTTTTTGTTATTCTCCATTCTTCTTCTTGGTTCCACAAAATAGGACCATCCAATATCTCTTCTAATACCCCAAGAGAGCGAAGCTCCAGATATTCTAAGAAAGGGAACACAGTAGCATCATCCACTGATGTTCTCCCAATATTCTTCATAGTCTCACACTCACCCAAACTCAACCACCTAATGTTTTGACATTTTGCCAAGTAGTCCACATTATTTGCACCATTTCCAGTTAATTGTAGACACTCGGCATCTCTTAGGAGCTGTATCTCAATCCAATCTCCTACACGAGTTCCTCCCTCCAACTTTAGACTCATTGTTTTGTTAAATGAATAAGGTAAGAATTCAAGTCGTTGACACAAATCCTGATCAGATGCAATTCTGATTTTAAATCTCTCCAACTTTGATGAAAGTCGCATGTTTTCCGCAGCTAAGGCAGGATCATCTATCTCAATCTCCAAGCACCTCAAATTGGTCAAGGCCTCCAGCTCTCTCACCGTTGCATTCCCATCCCCTCTTTCGTTGCTATCCCGTACAGCTTCCCATTTCTTGAAGCTCTTCAACATCTTCAACTCTTCCAACCCAAATAGACTTCGTATGATTCCTCTACCTATTCTTTCCAGATTTTCACACCACGAAAGATCTAACAATTTCAGGCGGTTTAATCTCTTCATCTCCAGTGGTAACTCCTTAATCAAATCACAACGACGACAAACAAGAATCTCAAGATTTACCAACTCCCCAATACCAGATATTGTCTCCAATTCCGAACATGAATCTAAGACCAAAGTTCTGAGATTCCTTAATGAATCTAAAGTGTGCAGTGATGTCAATGATGAGTAATTCTCAATGAACAACACCTGGAGATCTCTGATGCTTTCAACAAAGGAATTATCAAATTTGTTGATTTCTTCCTCCAGTTCTGAATAACTACCACTGAAGAAGAGAAGACCTAAGTTTGTAGGAAGCTTAGTTCTTTGTCCGACGGTCATCAAAAAGGAAGAAATCCAAGTGCAATCACTGCCACCAATATATCCTTTCTCTCTAGCAATGAATATGCAAACATCACGAAGAACATCATGCATTTGAATATAATCTTCATTACGACCATCTAACAACAAAGACCGACTTTTAAGCATCTTAATCAATGCACTCATCCTATTCCTTGCTTGTTCCAAATTGTTGTTGCCTCCTTCAAATATGCCCAATCCCATGCAGAAATAAGTCAAATACTCTAATGGAATATCAACATCTTCACCAAACAAGCAACAGAGCAAGAATACAGATTTGGCTTTCTGCGAATCCAACTTATCATAACTTACTTTTAAGGGATAATAAACTTCTTTTAAAAAATCTGGGATATTATATGGACTAGCTTTCCTCAATTGTGTCACCACATCTTTCCAAATATCCTTATCATTCTCATCTTTTAGTGCCAAACCAACAGTTTTCAGGGCGATCGGCAATCCTCCGCACTCTTCTACCACTTCCTTTGCTACAGAATTCAATCCAATATCATCCACACATGTGCCAGCTGTCTCTCTTAACAGAAACCATGTGTCTTCTTTAGTTAAGACCTTCATTCCATAAACCTTTTCAACATTCATTGCTCGCAAAACATCTCGATTGCGGGAAGTTAAAAGGATTGTGCAATCTTTGCAACCACGAGGTATTCCAAATTCTTCTACCACGAGTTTTTCCCAGACATCATGCAAGACTAGGAGAATTCTCTTTGAGCCTGCAGTTAGTCTGGCATGTAACTTTTGTACCCTACTAGCCTCCGAAGTTTCCTCTTTGAGATCCTTCAAACCCAATGCTCCACCAATCTCAAGCTGAATTTTCAACTTGTCTACTGGTTGACTGACCACTGCCATCACAACTTCGTCAAATAATTGATCCTTCAATGATCTGTTCATGATTATTTTGGCCATGGTAGTCTTTCCTAGACCTCCCATCCCACATATCCCTATCATATTCATCTCTCCATCTCTCAAACTTTTCATGATGTCTTCTTCAATTTGTTTTCTTGAATTGAAGTCAAATGTGGTTCCTAATGGAACTGCTTCCATCGCTGCTAAAGGTCCTGGCTGGGAGATAACATCGAACTTGCCCCGATCTCGAAGCTTTTTCATATCATCAGCTGTTTTCTTAGCTCTCTTGCTAAGAGAAAAACGAGCTTTAAGCTTCAAACAACCACTTTCTACATTTGGAACTTCAACCAAAATTGTTTTCTTTAGGTCTTTCATGTGATTAGACTTTGTTAACCAAGTCTCAACCTCAGGGGCAATGACTTGTGCATTATCTCTTGCACTATCAACTCGATCTTGCAGGTCTCCGGCTCTATTTTCTAGTGCTTGAGCTTCATCTTTGAGAGTAGCGATGTTGGAAGTGAAGCAAAAGAGATAATTGAATTGGCGTATGATTGTTGCACCGACCCATTTCACTGTAGCTGCAGTAACTGGTCTAAGAAATTCTGCAAGAATATTTTCTGCCATTTCTCTATCTCTCCCTAATGCTGGACCTAACATCAATCAGGGAAGGGTTAGAGAAGCTTCGCTCGGTATTAATTAGCTTTGTGAGAAATACGACTCCATAACTCTAACATGTGATTTATTGTATTCAATGCCAGTATTTAACAATTTCATTTCTAACAATATATCAATATAAGACAACAAAAATTAAGTTTGGTTGATATTGAATCTATTATTTTCAATTTTCTGTGTTTGTTTCAATTTTAATGAATTGTAAAAAATAGTTAGATTCTCAAAATAATGAAAATGATGCAACTTTTAAGGATTCTGATCCACTCTACTTTAGATAAGTAATATAATTACTTAACGGTTTCATCTTTTGATTTCTTTATCAATTATTTTTTATTTTTTATATTTATGGTTATTAATTTTGAATTCATAACTTTTCAAAAACAAATACTTAAAATTTTGAAATATTTAATTCTTTGAATTTTTATTAATTTATGTTTATTAATGTAGAATTAACATTTTTCAACCGTAAAATGAAAAATAAAAAAATTATGAAAAATTGAAAACAGGAAAAAAAAAACTAATTATTTTTCGTCGTCAATATTTCAACTAAAATTCGACCATTTTAGCAATTTTTGGCAATTGATGGTAGGAAATGACCGTGTCAAAACAATGAGAAGTTTAGTTGTATAATTGATGATAAAAAATTTATATCAAGTTTTCAACCTAAAATTACAAAATAATCATCTTGATTATTTTGCTACTCATATTATTAATATATTCTCTTAATTATAAATTTAACAAACTTTATATCAATACTAATATAAAAGTGCCTTATCATACAATTTTAAATTTATTCGTCACAATCTTATTTTATATTTTATCTAAAGGAAATCATGAAATGTAATCACCTAATATATTATTATATTAGTATTAGCATTCTAACTAATCTATGATTAATATATTATTAATATTCTAATATTATATTATAATTTGCGATCGTATATATAATTTTGATTGTTTAATGTTTTATTATTCTTTGTATTCTAATGATTTGTGATTAATATATTATATCCAATATTCTATTATAATTTGTGATAGTATGATTTTGATTATTTAATATTTTATTGTCCTTTAAATAATATGGAAATTTCATTTCTAACAATATATCAATATAAGACAACAAAAATTAAGTTTGGTTGATATTGAATCTATTATTTTCAATTTTCTGTGTTTGTTTCAATTTTAATGAATTGTAAAAAATAGTTAGATTCTCAAAATAATGAAAATGATGCAACTTTTAAGGATTCTGATCCACTCTACTTTAGATAAGTAATATAATTACTTAACGGTTTCATCTTTTGATTTCTTTATCAATTATTTTTTATTTTTTATATTTATGGTTATTAATTTTGAATTCATAACTTTTCAAAAACAAATACTTAAAATTTTGAAATATTTAATTCTTTGAATTTTTATTAATTTATGTTTATTAATGTAGAATTAACATTTTTCAACCGTAAAATGAAAAATAAAAAAATTATGAAAAATTGAAAACAGGAAAAAAAAAACTAATTATTTTTCGTCGTCAATATTTCAACTAAAATTCGACCATTTTAGCAATTTTTGGCAATTGATGGTAGGAAATGACCGTGTCAAAACAATGAGAAGTTTAGTTGTATAATTGATGATAAAAAATTTATATCAAGTTTTCAACCTAAAATTACAAAATAATCATCTTGATTATTTTGCTACTCATATTATTAATATATTCTCTTAATTATAAATTTAACAAACTTTATATCAATACTAATATAAAAGTGCCTTATCATACAATTTTAAATTTATTCGTCACAATCTTATTTTATATTTTATCTAAAGGAAATCATGAAATGTAATCACCTAATATATTATTATATTAGTATTAGCATTCTAACTAATCTATGATTAATATATTATTAATATTCTAATATTATATTATAATTTGCGATCGTATATATAATTTTGATTGTTTAATGTTTTATTATTCTTTGTATTCTAATGATTTGTGATTAATATATTATATCCAATATTCTATTATAATTTGTGATAGTATGATTTTGATTATTTAATATTTTATTGTCCTTTAAATAATATGGAAATCACATATATGTTCCAAAAATAATAAAAATATGTATTAGCATAGTTGGATAAGTGCACAATATAAATTTATGTATTTTTTGGAGGTTGCAATCCTCCTCATGCCTGAAAGAAGGAAAGAATTACATATGGAGTAATTTGACCAGTTCGACCGATTTTAATCTTAGGTTTAAGAGATTGGATTATTTTCAACCCAGAATTTAAATATAACTGGACCAGATAAATAGTCGGTTTGTGGTTAAACAGGTCGGG
The DNA here is from genome assembly GCA_026008535.1 of Perilla frutescens. Taxonomy (NCBI): domain Eukaryota; kingdom Viridiplantae; phylum Streptophyta; class Magnoliopsida; order Lamiales; family Lamiaceae; genus Perilla; species Perilla frutescens. The sequence goes on from BRKX01000018.1 coordinate 47,287,727, forward strand.
GTCCAAATTTAAAAACACTGATGCATATTATCTATACATTCATGTTGTAACCATACACATTATTCATCATCTGGAGATGGTCAACTACTACTTCGTGAGGAACCAGTGAATTTCTCATTCTTACTATAATTTGGGAATAGAGAATTAATGATTGAACTATAATTCTAAAAAAAAAAATTATCTATTTTCTATGGTTCTCTTCGAAAATAATGTCATCAAATTTTATTGGTTAATTCAAAAACAAATATGTCAATATTAATTAATTAGAACAATTGGTATTCTGAATTTGAAAAATATAATTCTCATCAATTTCAACATTCATATAAATTTTAAACAAAAGAAATCATGATTTTTTATTTTCTTTTGCTTTTTTCTTTATGATTATAAAACATAGAGTTTATATATATATATATATTTGCAAAACAATATTCAAGCAAGAAATATGTTTTGACAAAACATGATTAAGTAGAATTAAAATTAGAATATAAAACGTTAGACTTCCATGAGTTGATATATATAGATATGAAAACTCAGAGTTTCATTCATTTGTAAACACATGTCTCATGTGTAATTTATGAACGAATCATTTCCATTTATATTTTAAGATCGATGGACACTATTAATCAATGGTGAAAAATATAAAAATGCTATTTTTCTAATTTCATATGCACTGGTTAAAATTGTACAATCAATTTTTATTATATTTGGTAGTAACGTATGGGATTTATTATTGCAAATAAGATGAAATAAAGCATGTCATCTTCTGAATTAAAATACTTTAGGATGAGGACACGACAATATATTAGTTTAACTTATTTTACCAAAGCTTAGTTGAAATTAAGTTGTTTCAATGTTTTTCTGCTCTTACCTAAAAGATTAGCATCAATAAATTAATGTAGTGTGATGCTTATTTTTAAGAACCACTACCCAACAAACTATATAACAACATACACCTACCAATTTAGAGTTTATTTTGGTTCATCCAATACACATTTATATACTAATGAATGTTTGAATAATAACACTATACAAATAAAAAAAACATTACACTAAGTATAAATAACATTCATCAATGCCTCGTTGTCTAAATTATTTTCGTTCTTTCTGGAAAATTTTCTGATTTCAGTTGCTTATATCATCTAAAAAAAAAAAAGCACATGTAACCTTATTATAACTTAAATATATGTCCTCAATTTTTAAATTTTGTTTTAATTACTTATTAGATGTTCTGTATATATTCAATAGATCATTTGTGAATTAGGCTATTGGTCCTAACATCAATCATGGAAGGGTTATAAAAGTTTCGTTCCATATTAATTGGCTTTAATTTGTAGGAAATACGTATGCGATTTAGGGATTCAAATTAAAGCTATTTCATTTCTAACTATAATCATCATAAGATAAGAAAATTTATGTTCTTTATGAAAGCTGCTTTTTATATATAGTACATAAAAACAAAATGTCCTTCACTTTTTTTTTTTTGAGGGAAAAAGTGTCCTTCACTAAAATTAAGTCAAAGAAACAACTATTTAGCTTAAACATTACTGCTAAATTTGTTCACTGTCTGGAAGCAGATGGGGTAGGAATGTGGAATGTCTTCCAAAACAAACAAGGGTCGAAAGTAAATCGATCTTGTGTTTCCAACTATTAAACTAAACTCTACTAATTTTAGCTAATTATTTAATAACAATAATTAATTAACAGCTACAAATTATATATCCTACAAGTTGAAGGAAGGACTAACCTTTTTAACGACTAATTAAGTGAAAAACATCCCAATTAAGCTTGCACGCGGAAATTAAATCCTCACATGAAACCCAACTCCTCAAGTTTTGGCAGCGGGAACCTCTATGTTTCAACCAAGCTAGCCCATTGTATAAGCCGGGAGAGAGAGAAGATATAGAAAAGTGAGTAGAGAAGAGAGACTGTGAGTAGAGAAGAGAGGGAGTAATTAAGAGAGGAGTGTTCTACCAGGTAAGTGAATAGAGAGAGAGAGAGAGAAGAGAGTGGTAGGAGTTTGTAATAACGCAGTACATTTCCAGCTCATAACTCTTCAATCAACAACAGTCCTCTGTCAGACGCTGCTAAATTCAAATAGTTCGATAAATCAACCATCTTTTTAAATAATGAAACACTTAATTTCTTGATATATCATAATCTTAACGTGAAAAGTATAGTAATACCCATATATGCGTTGGAATTCCCCCTAATCGTCTGCCAAAAAGAAACTTTATCGGGTATTCTGATCAGGTTTGAATGGTATGTATGGGTAAATTCTACTGTGGAGGGGATGCAATGCATCCCCTCCACTATTTGTATGCAAGGGGACACTGTTCCAGCATGTGGAAATTAATATGAAACAAGTACAATAATTGTAAAAGCAATCAATGAATTCAACAAACGCAAACAAACCAACACTAGCTAGCTAGTACAGTTCATGCTACTAATATTCTTCCATTCACATTATAATTTTTATCTGAATATTCTTAAGCGTCGGTTCAAACATATGCAATCAAAATAATACAAGTTCCAAACATATATATAACACTATGGTATTTAATGCAGATAATTAACAATAAACAGCAGCAGATTTATCATCGATTTCTTATTTTATTTCTTAGTGTGTTTATAACATATTTTAAAGTTAATTCCAATTTTTGTCGAACCTTCTACTGTAAATTAAAGAAAAGAATAGTTTAATTATTAAAAAAACACTAAAAAACACTTTTTAACGACTGAATTTTTCATTACTAAATATTAAAAATTCATAATTAAAATGATTTAACAATGGATTAAATCATCGCTGGTGGCCCTCACCTGCGAGTTCTCTTCGACAACATCTATGTCTACATATGTAGGAAAATAGGAAAATAGGGTAGTGAGAAAACAAAATTACAATATATATATATAAAGAGAGAGAGAGGGGGGGGGGATGGATCATTTGTAAATCATAATCTAGTGTGTTAAAATGTGAATAATGCTATTTTTCTAATTTTCCTACATTATTATTATAAATATATTAATATGATGACATTTGGGTGAGATTTTTCGTTCAAAATGTGTACAAAGTGTCAATCATGTGTAATTGGCAAGGATGAAAATATCGCTATCGCAACATATATCGCAACTTTAATTTTACGGATATATCGACGGATATATCGATATCGCATATCGATATCGCAGAAAATTGAAAAAAATGACGGAAATCATATTAAAATCTTGGAAATTTAGCATGAAATTTTAGGAACTATTATGACATATTATTATGCACATATTCCATTAATTTTTTTGATAGAATTGTATTTTGAAAGCAAATATATGAATAATACATTATATAAATACCGCCTGAGACAATACATTTGACAAAATAATACATAATACAACATAAAATGACTAAATAAACATTATAAAGTACAATTAATACCAAAATGAGGATCTATGAGGTTCAAATATAGTAGATGGAATGTCATCTTGTTCTAAACAATATGGGTACCAACTTATCACGTTTGAGTAATTATGGATATAATTATGCACATGCGCTTGATATGTTTCTTGATTTATTCCAACAGCTTCACCATGAATTGAATAATGTCCATTGACCCAATTATTTTGTTGATACACATTTTGAGTAGTCCAATCAATTTGTGAACTCCCATATGTGTAAGAAGCATATGAATCTTGGGACATATCACTATGATCAGTGCTACCTATATTCGTAGAATCAAGATTGGCAGAAAGTTCTTCAATATCAGTCCGTGGACTTTCTTCTTGAGTCCATGCATGTCTCCTTATGTATTCCTTTCCTATTGCACCTATTCCAGAACCTCTACCTCTATTTCCGTGGTCCATATCTTGTGTTGCATGAGTGAAGTTGGCCTCACAACTGAATGGACTCAATAACGTATGGCTTAAACCATAATCGTCTTGATTTTTCCCACCATTTCCACCACCATCATCATTTCTACCACTTCCATCATTTTCTCCATCACTATTTCCCCCATCCGCTGTTGAGCTATCTATTTTTGAATCACGAAAAGTATTACCCACTTCTTTTTGTAATACTTGATTCACATTAATGCCATAATCACGAGTCATAGCAGCTATTTTTGGATCAGAATTTCCCTCATTATCATCTAAGTGTGCAGGGCGAACCCATTGAAAAAGTGAATTTCCTTTTTCATCATTTTCATCATCTGTTATATCTACCAGATCTAGATATTCTTACTCTGCAACCTTATAATTTGTTGCAAAACGTGTAGCTCCTGGGCGTACAATATCTCCTCGACACATCTCCCGCATGAGTGCAAGTAGCCAACCATGGTTATAAATGTAATTGGTTAATTGTCTAGCCTTTGCAATTACCTCTGCAACAGTCTCTTTTTTTCTAATATCTTCAAATATTAAGTCGATACAGTGAGCAGCACATGGTGTCCAATACAGATCATACTTACTCATGAGTTTTTTTCATGCTTTCAAAAAAGTGGAACCATTATCAGTAACAATATGTACAACATTCTTAGAACCAACCTCCAGCACCACATCCTTTAGCAAACCATATATATACTTATGATCCTTGATTATATTGGATGAATCTCACTATTCTTTCTAAGACATCCGTTGATTTCCTGATCTTCTTTCTCTTATATTTTTTTTGCAAAGTGAAATGTCTTTATAAAGCAAAGAATATTGGAACTCAAATAATTACATTGAAGACCTAAAAAAGATCACAAAAATATATAGTATTAAATAAAAATCAAAATATATTATAGAAATATTAAAAAAATCGCGATATATTGCGATATCTTGCGATATTTTGCGATATCTTGCGATATATTGCGATTTCTCGTCGATACTCGGGAAAAAAGATATTCTCCTCAATATCCGTATCGCAATGTCAATATCCGCGATATATCTGCGATATATCCGCGATATTTCGCGATATTTTCATCCTTGGTAATTGGAGGGTGTTATATGTCAATCACCGGAATAAAATTAGTAGTTTTCTTGTAGTCCGGGTAGGAGGGAATCAAGCATATGAATCTCCTACTATGAACAAGGAAATCTTCATTTCAGCTTTTCAGAATTCAAAAACCTAAAGTTCAAGTTTTTCAGTTTTTTCTTTGTTGATTTCAATTTCTTTCACGATAATTTAATTTTACACTTGTAATTTAGAGCTCATTCTATCCAATTACGATTTATTATTCAAGAAATTGAAATCAAAGAAAAAATATGAAAAAAAACCTAAAAAAATAATTGTGCAATAGGGAAATACAAAGGACAATTTCATCGTCATGAGAGCGGGTGAGGTGAATTATGAAGATTGAATAGAGAATAGAAAGGGAGCGGCACAAGTCAAACTAAGCATATCTATATATGCAAAACTAATACTTCACCTACGTTGCGCGGTCGTTGCAGACCGATATAATTTTATTTAGTCCACAATTAGTGTTACACCCAATCTCTCATCTTTGATTTTTTTTTATTTATTAAATAATGACAAAAATTATATAGGAAGAGGACCCAAAATATTATTCTTCCACCTTCAAACACAAAAATAAAATAAATAAAATAGTTCCAAAACGATGCATTCTCTCTAGATTTTAAGATGAAAAAGCTCTTAGTGGAGCATCCAAGACCGAAGAAAAAAGTTTTTCATTTTATTGTTTTCTTTTCAATTTTATTTGACTCTTTATCCTCAATTTCATTTTCAGTATTCTTCATATACGCTTTGTTAAATACCAAATGGACTACTGTTTGTATAGATTTACGAATAATATTAAATATTTTTGTCGTATTTTGTCTTGTTTGGGTGTTCGAAAATGATTCCAACTTTTTTCCCAACAGGTAATGTTTAATCTTAACAAAAAGAAAAGACTAGCATCCTAGAAAAAAAAATCATCGAAGTTTCTGCTCAAGATATCAGTAATTTAAACTCGACCAGTATTTAATTTATGCACGCCTAGCAAATGTCAACACAATATAAAATATTATTTTTATCAAACACACAATACAAATTACATTTAGCAAAACTCCACACCATATTTGTTTAAAATATAAATAATTTTCTAAAAAATAAAACTTAAAATCTTGTAAAACCAATTAGTATTATAAATTTGTATGTATGGTCTTTATGCTTAGCCTTTTTAACAAAATATACACATATTTATTTGTGGATATTTATGATTTAAATCTTCGTGTTTAACATGTTGTATAAAGTTTTGGGCTAACTTCATTAATTTGAATCAAAATGTAAATGCTTATATCGTATATTTAATATAAGAATTATATCATGAAAAATCTAGAATTAGACATTATAAAAGATATAAAATTATAAATATATTTGGTATATAATAGAAATACAACCTACTCGAATTTTTTTTAATTTTTCTGTATTGATTATTTTTTAACTTCTATCGTGAATTGGTTGATTTATTCCCAACTCTTTTAACTTCTATCGTGAATTGGTTGATTTATTCTCAAATTGTGACCTAATGATAGGAGATGGACAGTTTTTTATATTTTTATCATGGACGTTTATGAATAAAAACTCAAATTGTGACCTAATGATAGGGTGGAAAATGTTGTGATTTGAAATATAGCGTCTTAAAAAAAATCCAAAAATAAGTTGAATATAAAAATAGTTGGCAAAGATGAAGGCTTAATATTTTGTACACGTAGAATTTATATGGTTGTGGGTAGGGGTGTAAACGAATCGAATCGAGACCCTGATTGAACTCGAGCTCGATTCGACTCAGTCAAGCTCTAATTTATCAAGCTCCAGCTCGACTCGACTCCAAACTCACCAAGCTCGAGCTCGGCTCGATAATCTATACTAATATACAAAGTGGTTTATCTTACAATTTTGGGTTCGCCTATTTTAGCCTTCTTTTATATTTTATTTTAAGGGTAATAATGTAATTATATACTATTATTTAATATTTTATTTTATAATTTTAACTTTATCTATTATAGCTCTATTTTAAATTTTATGCAAGGATAAGTGTGTAATAATCTTATATTTTCTAATATTTTATTATTATATTTGTATTCTAACTAATCTATAAATAAATCTCATATTATATTATTATATCGGTTTTTTGACTATTCAAATTCTATTTTGTTTTACCAAAACATTAATTTTTGATATTTTTGTTCGTTGGAGGGCAGAGCAAAATGATGATAATTGTCAATCCGAATTTCCAGTGTGCAATTTTCTTGACAAATTGTGGTCTTCAAAGTTCTCTGATTGCTTTTGTTTGCTTCAATTCATATATGTTCTTTATGGCTTTTTTACTTTCTGGTATTTAGCAGGTCGAATTATTATATTATGTTTTATTATTATATTTGTATTCTAACTAATCTATAAATAAATATCATATTATATTATTATATTACTTACCAACGTATGAATACTAATCTATAAATCTCATACTATATTATTATATTACTTACCAACCTATGAATCTAATTCCATATCTATTTATCAAAACAAACCTCAATTTCGCACATTCTCCATAAGTCTCCACTCTCTCAAATCTACAAAAAAAAAATACAAATTGTGAATTTAATGTAATTGTAGAATGATTTTAATTTTGATGATCTATTATGATACTATACATATATATATATATATATATATATATATATGTCCACTTGCAAATATTTTATCGAAATTTATTATTTGTGGGTCTCGAATCACAAACGTCTTCTGTGTCATCACCGTTTGGGCGTGCTCAAGAGACCAAGTTTGTAATTAATATATAATATTATTAGAAATACTAAATATTTTTTGAGTTATAAACAATCATCTTTGGATAATTTGTCCAATCCAATGATCGGTAAAATATTTTAAAAAAAATCAAAGTTTTTTTTCTTTTATTTATATAATTATCATGTATATATGTGAAGACAAATCTATTTTACATAGTCAATATTTCAGTATATATGGTTTTTCTTTTCTTTTCTTTTAATTGGTTAAAATTAATTTTTTAAAAATTTGGATAAAAATGGAGAAAAATGTGTGGTTGTATAATGTAAAAACACTATTTTTTCAAGATTATGGTGAATTTAGTAAATGTAGTGTACAAAGTATTGCTCCTAAAAAGATTATCTTAGTAATTAGAGAGGGGGTGAATAATCACGAAAACTTAATTTATATTAGTACTTAATGTATTCTTTCTAATATTAATTATTGAAAATAATAAAGTTTATATTGTTGTAAACTAGAGAGAGGTGAGAGAAAATATGAATTGTGTGTATTCAATATGAGGACCAAATGCCTCTATTTATAATAGTACAAGAGATAGAGTTTTAGAGTTAGTAACTTGACCATCACTCATATCATATATATCTATTAGATATATTTACAAACACTCCCCCTTGAGTGATCAATCTCTAAAACAAATGTTGCCTCATTAAAACCTTGCTAGAAAAACCCATTGGGAAAAAATCTAGTCGAAGGAAAAAGAGTACAACTGTTCCCCTGATCTTGAGATCATTGTAGATCTTGGAGTCGGCGCATGCCGATCTTGTGTACCAATTTTCTGAATGTTGATGTTGGTAATGCCTTTGTGAATAAGTTTGCCAAATTGTCACTTAAGCGAATTTGTTGAATGTTGATATCGTCATTCTTTTGGAGATCATATGTGTAGAATAACTTGGGAGAAATGTGCTTTGTCCTATCACCTTTGATGTATCCTTCCTTGAGTTGCGCAATGCAAGCAGCATTGTCTTCATACAAAACAGTTGGAGTGATCTTTGATGAAGGTAATCCGCATGACTCTTGGATGTGACTTGTCATATTTCTCAACCATACACACTCTCGACTTGTTTCATGGATTGCAATGATTTCAGAATGATTTGAGGATGTTGTAGTCAAGATTTGCTTCACAGACTTCCATGATATAGCAGTTCCACCACATGTGAAAACATAGCCAGTTTATGACTTGGCTTGATGTGGATCGGATAAAAATCCTGCATCCGAATACCCTACCAGAGAAGAATCGGAATTTTCCGAATAATATAATCCAAGGTCTATGGTACCCTTCAGATAACGTAGAATGTGCTTAACACCATTCCAATGTCTCAAAGTGGGTGCAGCGCTATATCTTGCGAGAAGATTTACAGAAAAAGCTATATCTGGTCTAGTATAATTAACCAGATAAGTTAATGCTCCAATTGCACTTAGATATGGTACTTCAGGACCAAGTATCGTTTCACCATCTTCAATAAGTCGAAATGGATCTTTCTTCGTATCAAGAGATCTAACGACGATTGGTGATACTAATGGATGTGCATTATCCATGTAAAAGCGCTTTAACACTTTTTCTGTATATGTGGATTGGTGAATAAACGTTCCTCCTCGGACACGTTCAATTTGCAAACCAAGACAGAATTTTGTCTTTTCCAAATCTTTCATCTCAAATTCTTTCTTCAAATATTCAGCAGTTTTATTGAGCTCTTCAGGAGTCCCAATTAAATTCAAATCATCAACATAAACTGCTATAATTGCAAATCCATTTTCGGTTTTCTTTATGAAAACACAAGGGCAGATATCATTATTTTTGTATCCTTCTTTCAACAGATACTCGCTCAATCTATTATACCACATACGGCCAGACTGTTTCAGCCCATACAATGATTTTTGCAGTTTAATCGAAAACATGCTTTTGGGTTTTGACTTTAATGCTTCGGGCATTTTATAACATTACAACGTGATGTTCATGCCTCGTTAAAAACCTCGCTGAAAAACCCAGTGGGAAAAAATTAGTCGAGGAAAAGAGTACATGGCATACGTTTATATGTGTTGCATTAGTTGCCTCATTAAAAACCTTCACTAAGAAAACCCCGTGGGAAAAACTTAGTAAGGAAAAAAGAGTACAACCATTGAGCCTTCAGAGCATAATGTAGACTTACAGGGTCTGACCTTGAGGGCCTAATCTTCTAGATTATTTTGAAAATTATCGCTCTCCCTCAAAACTACAATCATTGGAGCGAACTTTAAATTTCACAACTCTTCTAGAGTTTATATGTGGGTAAAAGAAAATAATATGTGTTACGTCAGGTAACCTTTAAGTCACCCACTATTCATTTGTGCAACACAAATACATTGTCTTTAAATAGACAATAGGAGATAATATCATTCGTCGCGCTACACATAAAAATAACATAAAAAAACTAGTCTCAAATATGACAATACGAGGATCAGAATATAGACAACATTTGAATAGTCCACCAATGTCATGCCATTGTTTATTTCAATAAATAATATCTATAATTTGAAAATAATGGAGGATATAGTAATTGACATGCTAGTGTCTCATTGTAGAAAAACACTAAATCTTACTTGCAAGTTATTTATAAATATGGTACCTGGCCAGGTAATCTTGCAAGATAAAATATTGTAAGGAACTGCTGGTCCTAAAATATCCTCATTATCATCTTTGAGTTTAAATAAATACTCATTCACTTCAAGTGATCTAACAATTATTGGTGTGTTAAATGTGTGAAGCTATTCATAGATAGAATCTCCATAAATTTTGAAATAGATTGGCTGGTGTATATATAAAATCACATAAGGTGATTCTCGATCTGTAAGCCGAGACAATACTTGGTGCTATCCAAGTCTTTTATTTCAAATACTCTGTCTTTAGGCATGAGTTAACTTTTCTCACAATAAATGTTGCGATGTTATACAATAAATTTTAAATCCATCAGGATTTGCATATAAATATTATCGTTCAATGACCCATATAAGTATGTGGTCACAACGTCCATTAATTGTATATCCAATGCTAAAATTACTGCCATTTATTTTATGTAGCGGAACATAAAGTTATTGTTAATAGGAGAATATAATTTATGGAATATGGGTCCCTGCGTAAACCCATAAGCTACAACCTCTTTGTATGTCTCACCACCTTATTAATTTTGTCATTTCTCATTCATAGAAATGCTCATTTGTGTCATATTGAGACAATAATTGTTTCGCGGTTGAGCTTTACGCCTTTACCTCAATTGTTATTTTTCATTTTACATAATCAGAATATCAGAATGCTTCTGGCAATCTGCTTTCATCGTAAGTTTTGGATCCAAATTATAAAAGCAATTGTGGAGACAATATATGTTGTCGACAACTACGTTATTTATGCTATATATCTCTCCCATATTTATAAAATATATGGTACCTTTAATATTAAAATTAATCAGATCATTGTCATTTCCCACAATATTTCGATCTGATTGTTCCGCAATCTCAGTATTAAGATTATTTGGTGCACGTGCAAATATACTGAGATTTTCATCTTCAAGACGATCCTCTTCAGGAGGTTCTAGGAGTTATTGCATTTCTTTGATTTTTGTTTTCCACGGATTTTACATTTCAAATACTTTTTCGCTTCTAGCATCAATGAACTCTTTCGCTTCTGGCGTTGAGTAATCCGAACTCGAATCTATATATGTGGAACTTCCACAGTTTGTAATGCAAATATATTTAATAATAACTCCATTATGATAACTTTTGACAGTTATGAACTTCTAGTTCATGTAGTGCGTGAAAATATTTAATTCAATGAGAATTTTGCGGCATTATTTCAGTCATATCTCCCCCTAATGCCGATAAATGATCATAAACCCCCAATTATTGGCTCTAAATAGGTCAAATATGATAGAGTACTATTTATTTTTCTTTAAGTAAAGAAAGTCAATATAGGTACATTTTGGTGGTGATAACAAGAATTCACAGATGGGAAATGTTTCTTTTGTTATTCACACACTAATATAAAAGGGGAATGACCCAAACACTCATGCCATAATTCCAAACTTTGGGTTTTTAAATTTTTAATTTATCGCAACATAAAACGTTTGGTTGGATAAAGGTTCATTACAACCTTGATAAATTTTGAAACTTAACTAGAGTAATATTCAAATGGACATATAATATTTAATAAATATTAATTTTAAAATATCATCAAATATATTGAATGATGTTCAAGTAATCATTGACATCACCATTTAGTCTTACTGACAAATAATTTCATGTTTAACAATGAAATTATATATTAATCATGAAATGCAATATGGTATTTATTTTCAAATATAAAGTCAAGTAGGATCATAAAGAGATTATTGCCTACTGGGCAATGCTTATAAATTGAGAATGAGACAATCGATCCCAAAATCATATGGGTTATTAATATCATAAATTAATTACAGAAATGTAATTCATATATTTTATGTAATATCAAACCAGAATAGAGAAATCTGATTTAAACTTGCAATTAAATAATTCATGTGAATTATATGGATTTTCTCTTTATGCTAGCATTCAAAATAATTCTTTCTAACATACATATTTAAACTAAATTTTAAATCATATCAGAGACCATCATCACCTAGCATACATATATAATCAAATAATATATTCTATCAGATTATATCAATCGATCATTCTTAAATAAATTTATAAGTCAAATAAAAGTATCAATTTAAAACTTTTGATAACACATGCTAACCACAAGAGATTTAGGAGTGTTCGAATTCTGCGGTTTTTTTTTTTAAATCTTCGATGATTTCAGTACTAATTCACATCTTCTTTACAAATCAAACAATTAGTTATACAATTTTTCAAACCCACAATCACAATCAAATTCTTGATTTCATAATTTTGATTTAGAAGTTATTTTAATTTAGAAGTTACCTCGCAGGAAAGACACGATTCTTTCCTATGGCATACCTCCGATATTGATTCAAATTCTCAAACTCAATTGGCTAGTGAATCGTCAATTGGCTAGAGAATCGTGCTGATAACGTGTTGTAAACTAGAGAGAGGTGAGAGAAAATATGAATTGTGTGTATTCAATATGAGGACCAAATGCCTCTATTTATAATAGTACAAGAGATAGAGTTTTAGAGTTAGTAACTTGGCCATCACTCATATCATATATATCTATTAGATATATTTACAACATATATATATATATATATATATTCATTTTTTATATCTGAGGCTCTTATATGTTCAAGTTATAAAAAGATAAACCTATTATAAATATTGTTGTTGTTGTTTTTTTCCTGAATTGGAATGATAGAAATGCATCAATTATTTAAATCCATTCAGTTTAGTAATCTTTAAATCTATCCTATACTATATGAACGTGTATGCTTATGATCTAAATTAATTTAATATCAACAAATACATTAATACTTAGATATATTATTGTCTCATCATTAATTCATTAATTAGTATTTATTGGTTGTCACTATTGGCACTGTAGTGTTAAATGTACCACAAAAAAAAATATTTTCTTGATTTACATGCTATAAATATATATATATATATATATATATATCTTAAACTTATTTGTAAGCGTAAAATTAAAGTTGAAATATTAACTTATAAATAATAGCTAAATAATTATCTTTTCATCAGTCTTTATATTTGAATACTAACCTCTATGCGTTTATAATTATATCAAATAATTTAATTTGTCTTTAGTTTCATAGGTCGTGAATCATATTTTTGATAAAATATAAGTAAATTTTGCACAAATTTTTTATTATTTGAGTCACGCGACATAAGGTGCGATATAATTTTTAAAATTAATAACTTCGAAAAAAAAAATTCATCATTAATGCAAGCGAAAATGTGAAATCAACCCAAAATTTACATTCCATTGTGAATCGTCCCTATTCTTTGTTTAAGTGCAATTAAGTTCAACTTTAATTAGTTATAAAGGATGCAAGTAAAGCCACCGAGATCTAGCATTTATGGGGCTAGCTAAATAATTTATTTATATTATAATTAACTATTAAAATTTAATATATGAGAAAATTTAAAATAATTTGGAAGGTAAAGTCACCATGAATATTCTTGTAAGCCTAATTTCAATCGTAGTAATTTTCACCATCTAAAATACTATGAAATGAATCCAATGTAAGCTTCGTAAACTTCAATAATAAAATATACTCCAAAAAGATTTGTTCAAATAAATAACAGAATACAATAAAATTCTAATATTTATGTATAGTTAAAATATGGATCTCATTAAAATATATAAAGCTTATATGTTATACACACACACACACACTAAATATGTTATTCTTCTTTTTAATTTTAGAGATCAATACTTCAATTTAATATATGTAAGTGTGTGTGTGTGTGTGTGTGTGTGTGTTTATAACTTTATTAAATATTCAAGTTAGTTGATATAAGACGGGACAAATTTCTAATAGTCAAAATTTGTTCTCATTTGATTATTCTTCCATATTAAAGAACATTTTGGTGCAGTGGAATTGAAAAATCGAAGTTGGGGATTTTTTAACTTTGGGGAATTCTTCAATTTGGGATTTTTTTTCACGTAAAATTAAGAGTTGAGGGGTCGAATTGCAATTGTTTGTTTTAAATTAAGGGAAAATGTGCAATTTGGGCTGAAATTTTATTTGGGGACCAAATTAAGATTTTGGGTAAAGTTGACCAAATTAGACATTTCCCCGTAAATTAACATCGTTAATGATGGAAGTTTACAGAAAATAGTTTAGGGACTAACGGAAGGATTAATGTGATACCTTTTAAAAAGTTGAGGGATCGATTTTGGTTGAAATTTTATTTTAGGACCAAACAAAGATTTAGGGTATAGTTGCAGGACCATAGAACCTTTTACCTAAATTAGTTTAGTATTCCATTGTAAATCATATAGTTCTACTTCCTATAAGTCTACAACCATTCTCCAAGCTATCAATAGAAAAAAAATTGTATTATTTTATATAATCTTCATCAAGTTTTTTAAATTTAATCAATCGACCAATATTCATGAGCTATAACTATTACTAATTATAAGTAGCCGTTTTGACTCATGATATATGCACGTAGAAATTTGTTCCATTCTAGAGATATAATATTAAATCATATAAGAACTTTTTTTACTTAAATCATAAACTATGAATTCAGTATTAGATTACAACTGTAGTTGTTTCACTTAAATAAATTGTTAAAAAAACTAATTTTCCAATTATGTTCATTGTTATTTGCTTATATATAGATGGTCATCTTGGAATCTAGATTGAAAAACTATGTAAAGAGTGTGTCGCAACTTTATGCTTATAAGCAAAAGTGTACAATATTTTTTTATGTATGTCGATCTTATTTTTCAAATACCCTAACAATTCAATATAAATTAATTAGAATAGTAATAATATTATAATAATATATTATTCTCATAGATTAGTTAGGAATATAAGGATAAATTACACTTTGATACCTAGATTTTGTGCACTTTTTTTGAAAATGATCAACTTTTTCAAAATTAACAAAATAGTACTCACTTTTTTAAAAAAAATTACAAATCTAACATTTAGTCAATTTTACAGCCCGAAACGTCTCATTGTTCTCTTTATGTTGCACAAGCATGCATGAACACATGAAGGAGTCGAATGATTTGTCACACAACAATGCAACTCCTTATTGGGAAAAAAAAATATAAGATTAATCATTTTTTTGTCTTCACCAATATAACGATATTACATATTTTTTATTACCTATATATTAATATATTTTATTTTTCAGAAATTATCTTATTTATTTTTTTTATTTGATAATAAAAAAGCCTTCCATCCATCATGAATAATTTAACTTAATGAAAGTTTGAGGACTATGTTAAAAAAATTACCAAAAATAAGAAATCAATAAATGAATAGCTTAATTTATTAATAATCTACAATATTTTATATTAAAAATGTTAGCAAATTATTAATTTATTGATTTCTTAATTTGGTAAATTGTTCTTCTTAGTAAGCAGCCTCGCAAAGCATGACAATGACGAGATGAGTTGGATTTATAAGATCTTTATTAATAGTCAGTGGTAGAATTAACCACAAATTTTTTGTTTAGAAAAATGATTATTTTAGTATGATATGTTTGACCTATTTATTAATAGTCAGTGGATTTATAAGATTTTTATTAATATCATTATTTAATATGATATTTTTTAGACTACAAAATTCTCCACATTCTAGATAAATAAATAAAAATTCAAATAAATTCAATTTCAACATATATAGCTACAAAAAGAAAAGGAAAGATTAATAATTTATAAAAAACAAAACATATACATTTAAATTAAAAGAAAAAATAAAGCATAATAATGATTTCAAACTTTAAGAAATCGTAGAACTTAAACTATTAAATATTCTTAATAGAATTCTATAGTAAAGTTAGGGATAGAGTTAAAGTTATAATATAATATAATATAATATAATATAATATAATATAATATAATATAATATAATATAATATAATATAATATGAAATAATAATAGAAAAATTCAAGATTACATTATTGCCCTTAAATGAGAAAATTGCAAGACTGGTCCCACAGGACATGCCCCTTCGCGATTTTGGTCCCATACGTTTTATTTTGGTCCTTATTCAATTCTTTCTTTTTCGCTGCAAAAATGAACTCAAAAGATAGAGATATGCATAAATAGTTCCAGAATAATTGACGGAAAGATTAGAAGCAAACGGAGCCGCTACACGTGAGCCGCACGTGAATTCCTGTGGGACAATTTTTGTAATTTTCTCCCTAATTGAACCTAATTTAAACGAAAATCCCAAAATCCCCAAACCCTAAATCCCCAAACCCTAAATCTCAAACCTATTCAAAAAAACACCCGCGAAACTCAACGAAAATCCCCAAATCCCCAAACCATAAATATATTTTTATTTTAACGACGGATTTTTTTCGTCTCCATCGTAACGACGGACAAATCCGTCATTAATTTTTTTTTTTTTTTTTAATTTTAACGACGGACTAACGACGGATTTTTTCCGTATCTAAACTTAATTTTGATTTTTTTTTCATTGTTTTTATTTTTTTATTTACTAACTAATACTTAACTACGAATTTAAAATTTTTTAAATTTTTATTTGTTTTATTTTTTTCAAATCTATTTGATTTATGTGATTAATTTAAATTTTATATTATTTTTTCATATTTTATATCATTTTTTAATATTGTATATTATTTTTAATATTTCAAGTACTAATTTTTTTTTCTAATCTTTGGAATATTTTTAATTTTTTTATTTTACATTTTCAAATTTCCATTTTATTTTTTTATTTTTAATATTTTATACTTTTTTAATATTTTATAATATTTTTAATTTTTCAAGTAATAATTATTTTCGAATTTAAATTAATATTTTGAATATTTCCAATTTTTCTAAAATTAATTTTTAATTTTTTTATTTTACATTTTTAAATTTCCCATTTTATTTTTTATTTTTTAATATTTTAAACTATTTTTTAATATTTTATATTATTTTTAATTTTTCAAGTAATAATTATTTTCGAATTTAAATTAATATTTTGAATATTTCCAATTTTTCTATAATTAATTTTTAATTTTTTTATTTTACATTTTCAAATTTCTATTTTATTTTTTTATTTTTTAATATTTTATATTATTTTTAATTTTTCAAGAAATAATTATTTACGAATTTAAATTAATATTTTGAATATTTCCAATTTTTCTAAAATTAATTTTTATTTTTTTTATTATTTCATATGATTATTTAATATTTGTAGCTTTTTATTTTTAAGTTCTTAATATTTGAGAAAATTAATTAAATAATGATGTAATATAATTATATTTTATAATAAACATATAATATTAAAATTATAATAGATATTTAAAGAATGCAGGCAGGTGTGAGGCATAAATGCTCTCCAAAGGGTTGAATTTTCCCTCCAATTTCTGAGATTTTCCTCCAATTTCTGAGATTTTCAATTCACTGTTATGAATAATGTTCTGTATGGGACTGAAATTGCAAAATGTTTTGGGACTAAATTTGCATTAACGTTTAACGGCAAATGTGACGGTGAGGACCAATTTTGCATATCGTGGTCCAATAGGACCAAATTAGAAGGTTTGGGACCAAAATCGTGAAGGGACATGTTCTGTGGGACCAGTCTTGCAATTTTCTCCCCTTAAATCTATACTAATATAAAAAATGGCTTATCTTACAATTTTGAGTTTACCTATTATAACCCCATTTTTTATTTTATTTAAGGGCAATAATGTAATCTTGAATTTTTCTATTATTATTTCATATCATATTATATTATATTATATTATATTATATTATATTATATTATATTATATTATATTATATTATAACTTTAACTCTATCCCTAAATTTACTATACGATTCTATTAAGAATATTTGATAGTTTAAATTCTACGATTTCTTAAAGTTTAAAATCATTATTTATAATAGGTAAACTCAAAATTGTAAGATAAGCCACTTTTTACATATACATTTAAATTAAAAGGAAAAATAAAAAGCAAATAATGATTTCAAACTTTAAGAAATCGTAGAACTTAAACTATTGAATATTCTTAATTGAATCGTATAGTAAAGTTAGGGATAGAGTTAAACTTATAATATAATATAATATAATATAATATAATATAATAATAGAAAAATTCAAGATTACATTATTGCCCTTAAATAAAATAAAAAATGAGGTTATAATAGGTAAACTCAAAATTATAAGATAAGCCACTTTTTATATTAATATAGATAATAATATTATATATTTATCCAAAGTTTAATTATTTTCACTCTTATGACAAATATATCAGGAAGATTCCTATTGTTTTATGGGAACTATTGATACAGTCGAAAATAAATCTTCAGTATGTTATGATGCTTGTAAAACATGCTATAAAGCATGCCATAGAATATGCTCAGCTTGTAAGGCCGAAAATGTTGAAATCATACCGAGGTAATATAATCAAAATATAAACAAATAAACAATTCATTCAAACATGCATATAATTAACTATTATTTTGTATATGCAGATACAGAATCGCCTTAATGTAATACAAGACGATTGCAATGCACGTGTTACAATGTTCAAAAAAGTTGCATCAATATTTGTAGGATGCTCCATACAAGAGTATCTAGCATCAATCAATGAGGTATTTTTTACTTTAATTTGAACTTTTGACAATTACACATATTTTCTTTCATAATTTTGACTTTATCTATTATAACTTTATTTTAAATTTTATGTAAGAATAATAATGTAATCATCTTATATTATTTAATATTTTATTATTATATTTGTATTCTAACTAATCTATATGATTGACTTTCCATAATTAAACTTTTCGTAATAAACCTTAATCTATTGGACTTCAATAAGTTTACGTGAATGTACAGTTTATATTATTTAATATTTTATATTATATTTGTATTCTAACTAATCTATATAATTCACTTTGCATAATTAAACTTTTCATATTTCTTCAGGGGGAAAATGATTGCTTATTATAGAGGATTGAGCTTAAAAACATCAACAGAAATTCGCTTCATGACAAATCTAAGGAATGCAAAAAATGATGAAAGAGAAAATTTTAATATTGTAGCAACTGCAATCCAAAAAAAAAAATAAATTAAGTGACACAATTGAAGACCCGAAGTTAAATCAAAGTGGAGGAAAGAAGAGTTTAATCAAAACAACCAAGAAAAGTAAAGTGGTGGACAAAGAATATTCAAGTACAACTAAAGTGGGACAAAAACAGTGTTCAATTATTGAGTTGAATTCTACTGAAGGCCAAATACAGAAAAGACGAAGAATGTCAAGAAAAAAGGTTGAGGAATGCATTCAAATTCCAAGCGACGACGATCAAACATTGGATAAATTTCTCTCAGAGACCATTAAAAAGAAGTATAAAAAGTCATCACTCACCAAGATCAAACAAGAAAAAATATAGTATCAACAAGAACGCATACACCTTTTATTTTTGCATTTTATGAATAGTTTTTTTTTTTTAAATTCTCGTAACACTAAATACTTTTTTTAGGAACATTACATACTCATATACCTCTTAATATATGATATTTATATATATTTATTTGATATTAATTGCTATTTATACGTACATATACATATATACACACCAATAGGCATGTTAGAAGTACACAATATAACAACAAACATTGAAACCACGTGCAACGCACGTTTCCTAAGCTAGTTTAATAGAAAGTGTGTTTAATTTCAAAAATAAACCAAACTATATCAGATTACAATTAAATTGATTTGGCTTCAACAGACTCCAACTTATTGTAACTTACATTTAGGGGATTATAAACTTGTGCAATAGAATCTGGGATACTAGCTGGAATAGCTTTTCTCAATTGCTGTAGTTTATCTTTCCAAATTCGTTCATCATTCTCATTTTTTAGTGCTGCACCAACAGTTATAACAGCGACTGGCGATCCTCTGCACTCTTCCACAACTTCTCTTGCTATAGAATTCAATCGGGTATCATCCACACATGCGCCAACTCTCTTTCTAAACAGAAACCATGCGTCTTCTTTAGATAAGACTTCCATTCGAAAAACCTTTTCAGCATACATGGCACTCAAAACATCACTATTTCGGGATGTTAGAAGGATTGTGCAGCCTTTGCAACCACGAGGTATTCCTAAATCCTCTAGCTCAAGTTTTTCCCAAATATCATCCAAAACTAGGAGAATTCTCTTTGTGCCTGCAGTTAGTCTCGCATGCAATTTTTGTACTCTAGTAGCCATCGAAGTTTCGTCTTTAAGATTCAAACCCAGTGCTCCGCCAATCTCAGCCTGAATTTCCAATGTGTTTACTTGTCGGCTGACCACTGCTATCACAACTTCTTCAAATACATGCTCCTTCAATGATCTGTTCATGATTATTTTGGCCATGGTAGTCTTTCCTAGACCTCCCATCCCACATATCCCTATCATATTCATCTCTCCTTCTCTCAAACTTGTCATGATGTCTTCTTCAATTTGTTTTCTCGACTCGAATTCATATGTCGTTCCTAATGGAATTGATGTCGTTGTTGCTGGAGGTCCTGGGTGGGATATAACATCAAAGTAGCACTGGCCACGCAGCTCTTTGATACAATCAGTTATTTTCTTAGCTCTCTTGCTAAGAGAAAAACGAGCTCCAAACTTCAAACAACCACTTTCTACATATGGAACTTCTGCCAAAATTGTATTCGTTATGTGTTTGATTTCGTTAGACTCTTTTAACCAAGTCTCAACTTCAGGGACAATGACTTGTACATCATCTCTTGCTCTATCAACTCGATCTTGCAGCTCTCCTGCTGTATCATCTAGTTTTTGGGCTTCAAGTTTCAGACTAGTGATATTGGAAGTGAAGCAACAGAGACCGATTGCATTGGCGTTTGATTGGTGCACCAACCCATCTCACTACTAGTTCAAAAAAAACTTCCACGAGTTCTGCCATTCCCTACAACTCCTTTTCCCTGTTTTTGTTACAAATGAGAAACAATTAACAGCTATGAAGAAATACAATAAACAAAATCAACATATTCATTAGTTCCTTAAATAAAAACTTGATGATATCAATTCTAAAAATAGCAGAACAAAATATAAAAATATATGAACTTGAAAGTGTATTGAAAATGTATTGCTGAAGAAGAAGGGCTTACTAAAATAAAAATAAAAAATTGTAAATAACTTATTGAAACAAAATATAAATATTCATGGACAGCCTAAGAATGTGTTTTGCATAAATATAATTATATATGTACGTATTCACACAATGATGTATATACGCATGTATCTAATTGATATATTTAATTTAAATTTTATTGTATTATAAGATATATCATAAAACATGTACGTGTGTAGCTTGACCGTGATAAATGAACTTAATTTAATTCGTATGCCTATTTTTTGTCCATAAACTTTGGTGTATCAGCTAAAAAAAGGAATTAGTTTTTTTTTTCTCTGACTCGATGTTCACTCCAACACCAGTGCCCTAGCTGCTTATGCTGCATTTTATGTGTTTTCACTTCGTCTTACACTTTAAATTATGAGTTATTTTTGTTTTTTTTTTTTTACTTTAATTTAATTTTGTAATTATTTATTAGGATTCATCTCGTACAATTAGAATTTATAATTATTTTTTAGTATTTTTTTTTTTTCAATTTTCAATTATAATTTACTATTATGAAAAGTAAGTCTTGTGTTTC
Organism: Perilla frutescens; assembly: GCA_026008535.1. Classification (NCBI taxonomy): domain Eukaryota; kingdom Viridiplantae; phylum Streptophyta; class Magnoliopsida; order Lamiales; family Lamiaceae; genus Perilla; species Perilla frutescens. The sequence goes on from BRKX01000018.1 coordinate 47,309,774, forward strand.
CAACTACTAAACTAAACTCTACTAATTTGAGCTAATTATTTAATTACAACAATTAATTAAGAGCTATAAATTATACATATATCCTACAAGTCCTATGAGTCGAAGGAAAGACTGACCTTTTTAACGACTAATTAAGTAAAAAACATTATCCCAATTATGCTTGCACGCCGAAGGCCTCAAATCAAAGCCAAATCCTCAAGTTTTCGAGGCAGGAACCTTTATCTTTCGACCAAGCTATCCCATTGAGAGAGAGATCGAGGGAGAAGATATAGAAAAGTGAGTAGAGAAGAGAGACGGTGAGTAGAGAAAGAGAAGAGAGGGAGGAATTAAGAGAAGTGAGACAGTGGGTAGGTAAGTGAATGAAGAGAGAGAGAGAGAGAGAGAGGAGAGTGGTAGGAGTTTGTAATAACGCAGAACATCTATATATGTGTAGATATGTATATATTGCATTAGTACATTTCCAGCTCATTACTGTTCAATCAACAACAGTCCTCTGTCAGATGCTCAGATGCTGCTAAATTCAAATAGTTTGATAACTCAACCATCTTTTTAAATAATCAAACACTTTCTTATTATATCATAATCTCTACATGAAAAGTAATACCTATATATATATATATATATATATATATATATATGCGTTGGAATTTCCCCTAATCATCTGCCAAAAGTAAACTTTACCGGGTATTCTGATCAATTGTGCAGGTTTGAATGGTATGTAACTGTTACAAATATTTTTAGTTCTTTACAATTTTGATATCAAGTTCATTTTTTCGGCAATTTTGGTCCCACAATTTATATTTTAACACTTTTGGTTCCAAACACTAACGGATTATACTTAAGATTTGTCAAATGCCTATTTTGGATTGAAATTTTCACTGCACTTCCTTTATTTTTACTCTTAATTAGGCGGTACAACCAAGATCAATAAAATAGGTATTCTTTGGCTCCAAAATAGGTACTTAACGGACATTAAATTTAGTTTGTTAGTTTTTGGGACTAAAAGTGTTGAAATATAAACTATGAAACCAAAAGTGTCAATAAACTTAAGACCAAACTTGTACATTTTGGGCTAAAAGTGTTTGGACCATATTCTCACGGGACCAAAAGTGTAGTTTACTCAACAAAAACACAAACAATATTATCAACACTAGGTACACTTGCTACTACTATTCTTCCACTCACATTATAATTTTTATTTCAAGATTCATAAGCATGTTCATAATTAACAATAAAGAGCACATTTACTTTGACTTCTTATTTTGTTTCTTAGTATGTTTATAACATATATATTTTAATGTCAACTCATATTTTCTTGCAAACCTCTTGTTCTGAAAATACGCCCGGTAAGAGGAAATCAAACTTGTGAATCTCCTTGTACGACTAGAGAAATGTCATTTTAGCTTTGAGATTTCAAAAGCTGAAATTAAAAAAAATATATAGTTTTTTCTTCATTTTTTAATCTATTTCAATTTCTGACGCACATTAATTCAATTTTATTGAAAGAAACATATACATTTACTAATTATATCATCCACAATCATTTGAATATCTTGAGATGTTCTTCAAATTAATTATAGATTTATTAATTAATGAAAAATGAAAAACAATAGTCAAATTATAAAATTATTAATAAAGTGCAAACGATACTAAAATATTCCAAATTAAACAATTAAAATATGGATCAAAATTTTATTTCAGGATCAAACTGAGATTTCTAGTATAGATGTATGACCAACTTGGACATTTTCCCTTAAATTAACGTCGTTAGTGACTGACGTTAACGTAAATTAGTTTATGGATTAACGTGATACTTTTTAAAAAGTTGAGGGATCGATTTGGACCAAAATTTTGTTCGGAGAGCAAACTGAGATTTCAGATATAGTTGTAGGACCAAATTGAACTTTATCCCATTAAACTAAAATACAAGAAATTGAAATCATAGAAAAAAAAGAGCCTAAAAAAATAATTGTGTAATAAGGAATGCAGCACGGAAATGTTAAAGACGATTTCATCACGATAGCGGGTGAGGTGAATTATGAAGATTGGATAGAGAATAGAAACGGAGCAGCACAAGTCCAAGTAAACACATCTATATATGTATCATTTATTCAATCATATATATAAGTATAGGTGGAATCCACAATTTAACTATTCATCAATTCATCATAATCAGTTAATCACACAAATATTTATCCTTTCATTTAACCACAAATTCAATTTGGAAAATCTCTCGAATAAACATATTTTCATTTTTCAAACCTATAAATCTAAATATCAAATCATTCATCATAACAAAATCATTACAGTTTTTCAAAAATTAATGTAACTCGTAAATTGAATTGGAAATACTGAAAGTGGAAATAAAAACAAACATCTTATCTTCTCGAGAATGCATTTGGTCCCAAGTGTAACTAATGTTCTATATACAGTTTTATCGTATAAAAATTAAAAACCACATCATAAAATGGTGAAGAACATTTATTTGACACTGTATGTATAAATTATAATAATTTAAACTGCTAAAGACATTTTATTGAATCGACAAATTATCAAACAGATCATGAACTTGCAAATAGGGATCATATAAATTTCTCCTCTGATGATACCTCTTGTTGGTTGCAGCTGCTGTTACCTCTCCATTTCCCGGGAACTCCCACTTCACCACGTCGCCATCCCACGATGAGCTAACGAGCATCGGGTAGGTCGGGTGCCAGCTGCAATCCCGCACCGTAGATCTATGGTGTTGCAGCTTCGCGACTTGAGCCCCGCTAACCTGTCCGAAGTCAAGAAAAACGTTTAGGGATGCTCGTAAACGAGTCCCGTTGAGGAAAGAAAATGGACTATAATTTTGGAAGTAGGGTCGGGGCAAAAAAAAACCCCAAAAACCAAACTAAAGCGATTATCAAGATTCAAGGGTAACTCAGCTAGATTTAGTTATGAAAATTTTAATTCGATTTCAGAAACAGTAAAACAAAACCGAATAAACCGAATAATCACCCCTACTCGGAAGCATCATGGACATACCAGATCATAAATGTAGATGCAGGAGTCGTGTGATCCGGTGTAGATGTACTTCTGCCCGGTGCTGCCAGTGATTGGAAGCGCGTTAGCCTTGATCACGTAGTAGAGGAGAAGCGAAGCATTCGTATTGATCGTGTGGATGAGTGTGGAGAGTTTACCTGTATTGTGGCGAGAAGTAACAACGGATGAGTGTGCGCAACACTGAATGGCCTTTATACGTAGCCACAGATTGATCGTGTGGGTGCTTGAAGTCTCTTGCTTGTTGAGGGTAGTTCATCCATCTGTAATCCCATTCGTAGTTCCTGTATCCTCGATAGCTGAAGAACGAAAACACGAGAGAGAGAGAGAGAGAGAGAGAGAGAGAGAGGGAGGGAGGGAGGGAGGGAGTAAATCAGAAACTCAGTCCCCATCAAGAATTGAAATACAGTAGTAAATGACTACAATCTTTTCAATTTTCAAACTTATATAAGGTAGTAGACTAGGGAGAGCCTTGACGAATCGAGGAATCGTACCAAATGGAATTAGACGACATTTTTCGTAGATCCCAGAGTTTGATAGCTTGATCTTTACCATTGGATATCAAGTAACGGCCATCTCCACGGCTATCAATGAAGGTAATGCCCTCGAGGTGACCCATAAGCACCCCAGCTGGCTTGCCGCTGGTTGAATAGCAACGTCTGTCCCAAACCTATATTGAACCACGAGTTATGATGGTTCGTTTAATATTCAAACAAACATGTAAACAAATATCACCACAAAAAGAGAGACGGAACAGTTTCTGGTTAGAACACAAGCAGACAAGACAGAATAGTTTGGTTCAGCGATTTGAGGCATATGAAGCTTCGTAACTTAACTTTGTCTGATAAACTTATGGTTTTTTTCACTCGAATGCAACACGAGTGGATCAAGAGATGCGTCCCATTGAATAAACACAACACATTAATATTTCGACATTGTACACAACAGAATCAGCAGCTAAGTGGTGAACTTGTAGCTGGTGTATTCAGTCTTAACAATGAATAAAACTTAAAATCTTGTAAAACCAATTAGTATTATAAATTTGTATGTATGGTCTTTATGCTTAGCCTTTTTAACAAAATATACACATATTTATTTGTGGATATTTATGATTTAAATCTTCGTGTTTAACATGTTGTATAAAGTTTTGGGCTAACTTCATTAATTTGAATCAAAATGTAAATGCTTATATCGTATATTTAATATAAGAATTATATCATGAAAAATCTAGAATTAGACATTATAAAAGATATAAAATTATAAATATATTTGGTATATAATAGAAATACAACCTACTCGAATTTTTTTTAATTTTTCTGTATTGATTATTTTTTAACTTCTATCGTGAATTGGTTGATTTATTCCCAACTCTTTTAACTTCTATCGTGAATTGGTTGATTTATTCTCAAATTGTGACCTAATGATAGGAGATGGACAGTTTTTTATATTTTTATCATGGACGTTTATGAATAAAAACTCAAATTGTGACCTAATGATAGGGTGGAAAATGTTGTGATTTGAAATATAGCGTCTTAAAAAAAATCCAAAAATAAGTTGAATATAAAAATAGTTGGCAAAGATGAAGGCTTAATATTTTGTACACGTAGAATTTATATGGTTGTGGGTAGGGGTGTAAACGAATCGAATCGAGACCCTGATTGAACTCGAGCTCGATTCGACTCAGTCAAGCTCTAATTTATCAAGCTCCAGCTCGACTCGACTCCAAACTCACCAAGCTCGAGCTCGGCTCGATAATCTATACTAATATACAAAGTGGTTTATCTTACAATTTTGGGTTCGCCTATTTTAGCCTTCTTTTATATTTTATTTTAAGGGTAATAATGTAATTATATACTATTATTTAATATTTTATTTTATAATTTTAACTTTATCTATTATAGCTCTATTTTAAATTTTATGCAAGGATAAGTGTGTAATAATCTTATATTTTCTAATATTTTATTATTATATTTGTATTCTAACTAATCTATAAATAAATCTCATATTATATTATTATATCGGTTTTTTGACTATTCAAATTCTATTTTGTTTTACCAAAACATTAATTTTTGATATTTTTGTTCGTTGGAGGGCAGAGCAAAATGATGATAATTGTCAATCCGAATTTCCAGTGTGCAATTTTCTTGACAAATTGTGGTCTTCAAAGTTCTCTGATTGCTTTTGTTTGCTTCAATTCATATATGTTCTTTATGGCTTTTTTACTTTCTGGTATTTAGCAGGTCGAATTATTATATTATGTTTTATTATTATATTTGTATTCTAACTAATCTATAAATAAATATCATATTATATTATTATATTACTTACCAACGTATGAATACTAATCTATAAATCTCATACTATATTATTATATTACTTACCAACCTATGAATCTAATTCCATATCTATTTATCAAAACAAACCTCAATTTCGCACATTCTCCATAAGTCTCCACTCTCTCAAATCTACAAAAAAAAAATACAAATTGTGAATTTAATGTAATTGTAGAATGATTTTAATTTTGATGATCTATTATGATACTATACATATATATATATATATATATATATATATGTCCACTTGCAAATATTTTATCGAAATTTATTATTTGTGGGTCTCGAATCACAAACGTCTTCTGTGTCATCACCGTTTGGGCGTGCTCAAGAGACCAAGTTTGTAATTAATATATAATATTATTAGAAATACTAAATATTTTTTGAGTTATAAACAATCATCTTTGGATAATTTGTCCAATCCAATGATCGGTAAAATATTTTAAAAAAAATCAAAGTTTTTTTTCTTTTATTTATATAATTATCATGTATATATGTGAAGACAAATCTATTTTACATAGTCAATATTTCAGTATATATGGTTTTTCTTTTCTTTTCTTTTAATTGGTTAAAATTAATTTTTTAAAAATTTGGATAAAAATGGAGAAAAATGTGTGGTTGTATAATGTAAAAACACTATTTTTTCAAGATTATGGTGAATTTAGTAAATGTAGTGTACAAAGTATTGCTCCTAAAAAGATTATCTTAGTAATTAGAGAGGGGGTGAATAATCACGAAAACTTAATTTATATTAGTACTTAATGTATTCTTTCTAATATTAATTATTGAAAATAATAAAGTTTATATTGTTGTAAACTAGAGAGAGGTGAGAGAAAATATGAATTGTGTGTATTCAATATGAGGACCAAATGCCTCTATTTATAATAGTACAAGAGATAGAGTTTTAGAGTTAGTAACTTGACCATCACTCATATCATATATATCTATTAGATATATTTACAAACACTCCCCCTTGAGTGATCAATCTCTAAAACAAATGTTGCCTCATTAAAACCTTGCTAGAAAAACCCATTGGGAAAAAATCTAGTCGAAGGAAAAAGAGTACAACTGTTCCCCTGATCTTGAGATCATTGTAGATCTTGGAGTCGGCGCATGCCGATCTTGTGTACCAATTTTCTGAATGTTGATGTTGGTAATGCCTTTGTGAATAAGTTTGCCAAATTGTCACTTAAGCGAATTTGTTGAATGTTGATATCGTCATTCTTTTGGAGATCATATGTGTAGAATAACTTGGGAGAAATGTGCTTTGTCCTATCACCTTTGATGTATCCTTCCTTGAGTTGCGCAATGCAAGCAGCATTGTCTTCATACAAAACAGTTGGAGTGATCTTTGATGAAGGTAATCCGCATGACTCTTGGATGTGACTTGTCATATTTCTCAACCATACACACTCTCGACTTGTTTCATGGATTGCAATGATTTCAGAATGATTTGAGGATGTTGTAGTCAAGATTTGCTTCACAGACTTCCATGATATAGCAGTTCCACCACATGTGAAAACATAGCCAGTTTATGACTTGGCTTGATGTGGATCGGATAAAAATCCTGCATCCGAATACCCTACCAGAGAAGAATCGGAATTTTCCGAATAATATAATCCAAGGTCTATGGTACCCTTCAGATAACGTAGAATGTGCTTAACACCATTCCAATGTCTCAAAGTGGGTGCAGCGCTATATCTTGCGAGAAGATTTACAGAAAAAGCTATATCTGGTCTAGTATAATTAACCAGATAAGTTAATGCTCCAATTGCACTTAGATATGGTACTTCAGGACCAAGTATCGTTTCACCATCTTCAATAAGTCGAAATGGATCTTTCTTCGTATCAAGAGATCTAACGACGATTGGTGATACTAATGGATGTGCATTATCCATGTAAAAGCGCTTTAACACTTTTTCTGTATATGTGGATTGGTGAATAAACGTTCCTCCTCGGACACGTTCAATTTGCAAACCAAGACAGAATTTTGTCTTTTCCAAATCTTTCATCTCAAATTCTTTCTTCAAATATTCAGCAGTTTTATTGAGCTCTTCAGGAGTCCCAATTAAATTCAAATCATCAACATAAACTGCTATAATTGCAAATCCATTTTCGGTTTTCTTTATGAAAACACAAGGGCAGATATCATTATTTTTGTATCCTTCTTTCAACAGATACTCGCTCAATCTATTATACCACATACGGCCAGACTGTTTCAGCCCATACAATGATTTTTGCAGTTTAATCGAAAACATGCTTTTGGGTTTTGACTTTAATGCTTCGGGCATTTTATAACATTACAACGTGATGTTCATGCCTCGTTAAAAACCTCGCTGAAAAACCCAGTGGGAAAAAATTAGTCGAGGAAAAGAGTACATGGCATACGTTTATATGTGTTGCATTAGTTGCCTCATTAAAAACCTTCACTAAGAAAACCCCGTGGGAAAAACTTAGTAAGGAAAAAAGAGTACAACCATTGAGCCTTCAGAGCATAATGTAGACTTACAGGGTCTGACCTTGAGGGCCTAATCTTCTAGATTATTTTGAAAATTATCGCTCTCCCTCAAAACTACAATCATTGGAGCGAACTTTAAATTTCACAACTCTTCTAGAGTTTATATGTGGGTAAAAGAAAATAATATGTGTTACGTCAGGTAACCTTTAAGTCACCCACTATTCATTTGTGCAACACAAATACATTGTCTTTAAATAGACAATAGGAGATAATATCATTCGTCGCGCTACACATAAAAATAACATAAAAAAACTAGTCTCAAATATGACAATACGAGGATCAGAATATAGACAACATTTGAATAGTCCACCAATGTCATGCCATTGTTTATTTCAATAAATAATATCTATAATTTGAAAATAATGGAGGATATAGTAATTGACATGCTAGTGTCTCATTGTAGAAAAACACTAAATCTTACTTGCAAGTTATTTATAAATATGGTACCTGGCCAGGTAATCTTGCAAGATAAAATATTGTAAGGAACTGCTGGTCCTAAAATATCCTCATTATCATCTTTGAGTTTAAATAAATACTCATTCACTTCAAGTGATCTAACAATTATTGGTGTGTTAAATGTGTGAAGCTATTCATAGATAGAATCTCCATAAATTTTGAAATAGATTGGCTGGTGTATATATAAAATCACATAAGGTGATTCTCGATCTGTAAGCCGAGACAATACTTGGTGCTATCCAAGTCTTTTATTTCAAATACTCTGTCTTTAGGCATGAGTTAACTTTTCTCACAATAAATGTTGCGATGTTATACAATAAATTTTAAATCCATCAGGATTTGCATATAAATATTATCGTTCAATGACCCATATAAGTATGTGGTCACAACGTCCATTAATTGTATATCCAATGCTAAAATTACTGCCATTTATTTTATGTAGCGGAACATAAAGTTATTGTTAATAGGAGAATATAATTTATGGAATATGGGTCCCTGCGTAAACCCATAAGCTACAACCTCTTTGTATGTCTCACCACCTTATTAATTTTGTCATTTCTCATTCATAGAAATGCTCATTTGTGTCATATTGAGACAATAATTGTTTCGCGGTTGAGCTTTACGCCTTTACCTCAATTGTTATTTTTCATTTTACATAATCAGAATATCAGAATGCTTCTGGCAATCTGCTTTCATCGTAAGTTTTGGATCCAAATTATAAAAGCAATTGTGGAGACAATATATGTTGTCGACAACTACGTTATTTATGCTATATATCTCTCCCATATTTATAAAATATATGGTACCTTTAATATTAAAATTAATCAGATCATTGTCATTTCCCACAATATTTCGATCTGATTGTTCCGCAATCTCAGTATTAAGATTATTTGGTGCACGTGCAAATATACTGAGATTTTCATCTTCAAGACGATCCTCTTCAGGAGGTTCTAGGAGTTATTGCATTTCTTTGATTTTTGTTTTCCACGGATTTTACATTTCAAATACTTTTTCGCTTCTAGCATCAATGAACTCTTTCGCTTCTGGCGTTGAGTAATCCGAACTCGAATCTATATATGTGGAACTTCCACAGTTTGTAATGCAAATATATTTAATAATAACTCCATTATGATAACTTTTGACAGTTATGAACTTCTAGTTCATGTAGTGCGTGAAAATATTTAATTCAATGAGAATTTTGCGGCATTATTTCAGTCATATCTCCCCCTAATGCCGATAAATGATCATAAACCCCCAATTATTGGCTCTAAATAGGTCAAATATGATAGAGTACTATTTATTTTTCTTTAAGTAAAGAAAGTCAATATAGGTACATTTTGGTGGTGATAACAAGAATTCACAGATGGGAAATGTTTCTTTTGTTATTCACACACTAATATAAAAGGGGAATGACCCAAACACTCATGCCATAATTCCAAACTTTGGGTTTTTAAATTTTTAATTTATCGCAACATAAAACGTTTGGTTGGATAAAGGTTCATTACAACCTTGATAAATTTTGAAACTTAACTAGAGTAATATTCAAATGGACATATAATATTTAATAAATATTAATTTTAAAATATCATCAAATATATTGAATGATGTTCAAGTAATCATTGACATCACCATTTAGTCTTACTGACAAATAATTTCATGTTTAACAATGAAATTATATATTAATCATGAAATGCAATATGGTATTTATTTTCAAATATAAAGTCAAGTAGGATCATAAAGAGATTATTGCCTACTGGGCAATGCTTATAAATTGAGAATGAGACAATCGATCCCAAAATCATATGGGTTATTAATATCATAAATTAATTACAGAAATGTAATTCATATATTTTATGTAATATCAAACCAGAATAGAGAAATCTGATTTAAACTTGCAATTAAATAATTCATGTGAATTATATGGATTTTCTCTTTATGCTAGCATTCAAAATAATTCTTTCTAACATACATATTTAAACTAAATTTTAAATCATATCAGAGACCATCATCACCTAGCATACATATATAATCAAATAATATATTCTATCAGATTATATCAATCGATCATTCTTAAATAAATTTATAAGTCAAATAAAAGTATCAATTTAAAACTTTTGATAACACATGCTAACCACAAGAGATTTAGGAGTGTTCGAATTCTGCGTTTTTTTTTTTTAAATCTTCGATGATTTCAGTACTAATTCACATCTTCTTTACAAATCAAACAATTAGTTATACAATTTTTCAAACCCACAATCACAATCAAATTCTTGATTTCATAATTTTGATTTAGAAGTTATTTTAATTTAGAAGTTACCTCGCAGGAAAGACACGATTCTTTCCTATGGCATACCTCCGATATTGATTCAAATTCTCAAACTCAATTGGCTAGTGAATCGTCAATTGGCTAGAGAATCGTGCTGATAACGTGTTGTAAACTAGAGAGAGGTGAGAGAAAATATGAATTGTGTGTATTCAATATGAGGACCAAATGCCTCTATTTATAATAGTACAAGAGATAGAGTTTTAGAGTTAGTAACTTGGCCATCACTCATATCATATATATCTATTAGATATATTTACAACATATATATATATATATATATTCATTTTTTATATCTGAGGCTCTTATATGTTCAAGTTATAAAAAGATAAACCTATTATAAATATTGTTGTTGTTGTTTTTTTCCTGAATTGGAATGATAGAAATGCATCAATTATTTAAATCCATTCAGTTTAGTAATCTTTAAATCTATCCTATACTATATGAACGTGTATGCTTATGATCTAAATTAATTTAATATCAACAAATACATTAATACTTAGATATATTATTGTCTCATCATTAATTCATTAATTAGTATTTATTGGTTGTCACTATTGGCACTGTAGTGTTAAATGTACCACAAAAAAAAATATTTTCTTGATTTACATGCTATAAATATATATATATATATATATATATATCTTAAACTTATTTGTAAGCGTAAAATTAAAGTTGAAATATTAACTTATAAATAATAGCTAAATAATTATCTTTTCATCAGTCTTTATATTTGAATACTAACCTCTATGCGTTTATAATTATATCAAATAATTTAATTTGTCTTTAGTTTCATAGGTCGTGAATCATATTTTTGATAAAATATAAGTAAATTTTGCACAAATTTTTTATTATTTGAGTCACGCGACATAAGGTGCGATATAATTTTTAAAATTAATAACTTCGAAAAAAAAAATTCATCATTAATGCAAGCGAAAATGTGAAATCAACCCAAAATTTACATTCCATTGTGAATCGTCCCTATTCTTTGTTTAAGTGCAATTAAGTTCAACTTTAATTAGTTATAAAGGATGCAAGTAAAGCCACCGAGATCTAGCATTTATGGGGCTAGCTAAATAATTTATTTATATTATAATTAACTATTAAAATTTAATATATGAGAAAATTTAAAATAATTTGGAAGGTAAAGTCACCATGAATATTCTTGTAAGCCTAATTTCAATCGTAGTAATTTTCACCATCTAAAATACTATGAAATGAATCCAATGTAAGCTTCGTAAACTTCAATAATAAAATATACTCCAAAAAGATTTGTTCAAATAAATAACAGAATACAATAAAATTCTAATATTTATGTATAGTTAAAATATGGATCTCATTAAAATATATAAAGCTTATATGTTATACACACACACACACACTAAATATGTTATTCTTCTTTTTAATTTTAGAGATCAATACTTCAATTTAATATATGTAAGTGTGTGTGTGTGTGTGTGTGTGTGTGTTTATAACTTTATTAAATATTCAAGTTAGTTGATATAAGACGGGACAAATTTCTAATAGTCAAAATTTGTTCTCATTTGATTATTCTTCCATATTAAAGAACATTTTGGTGCAGTGGAATTGAAAAATCGAAGTTGGGGATTTTTTAACTTTGGGGAATTCTTCAATTTGGGATTTTTTTTCACGTAAAATTAAGAGTTGAGGGGTCGAATTGCAATTGTTTGTTTTAAATTAAGGGAAAATGTGCAATTTGGGCTGAAATTTTATTTGGGGACCAAATTAAGATTTTGGGTAAAGTTGACCAAATTAGACATTTCCCCGTAAATTAACATCGTTAATGATGGAAGTTTACAGAAAATAGTTTAGGGACTAACGGAAGGATTAATGTGATACCTTTTAAAAAGTTGAGGGATCGATTTTGGTTGAAATTTTATTTTAGGACCAAACAAAGATTTAGGGTATAGTTGCAGGACCATAGAACCTTTTACCTAAATTAGTTTAGTATTCCATTGTAAATCATATAGTTCTACTTCCTATAAGTCTACAACCATTCTCCAAGCTATCAATAGAAAAAAAATTGTATTATTTTATATAATCTTCATCAAGTTTTTTAAATTTAATCAATCGACCAATATTCATGAGCTATAACTATTACTAATTATAAGTAGCCGTTTTGACTCATGATATATGCACGTAGAAATTTGTTCCATTCTAGAGATATAATATTAAATCATATAAGAACTTTTTTTACTTAAATCATAAACTATGAATTCAGTATTAGATTACAACTGTAGTTGTTTCACTTAAATAAATTGTTAAAAAAACTAATTTTCCAATTATGTTCATTGTTATTTGCTTATATATAGATGGTCATCTTGGAATCTAGATTGAAAAACTATGTAAAGAGTGTGTCGCAACTTTATGCTTATAAGCAAAAGTGTACAATATTTTTTTATGTATGTCGATCTTATTTTTCAAATACCCTAACAATTCAATATAAATTAATTAGAATAGTAATAATATTATAATAATATATTATTCTCATAGATTAGTTAGGAATATAAGGATAAATTACACTTTGATACCTAGATTTTGTGCACTTTTTTTGAAAATGATCAACTTTTTCAAAATTAACAAAATAGTACTCACTTTTTTAAAAAAAATTACAAATCTAACATTTAGTCAATTTTACAGCCCGAAACGTCTCATTGTTCTCTTTATGTTGCACAAGCATGCATGAACACATGAAGGAGTCGAATGATTTGTCACACAACAATGCAACTCCTTATTGGGAAAAAAAAATATAAGATTAATCATTTTTTTGTCTTCACCAATATAACGATATTACATATTTTTTATTACCTATATATTAATATATTTTATTTTTCAGAAATTATCTTATTTATTTTTTTTATTTGATAATAAAAAAGCCTTCCATCCATCATGAATAATTTAACTTAATGAAAGTTTGAGGACTATGTTAAAAAAATTACCAAAAATAAGAAATCAATAAATGAATAGCTTAATTTATTAATAATCTACAATATTTTATATTAAAAATGTTAGCAAATTATTAATTTATTGATTTCTTAATTTGGTAAATTGTTCTTCTTAGTAAGCAGCCTCGCAAAGCATGACAATGACGAGATGAGTTGGATTTATAAGATCTTTATTAATAGTCAGTGGTAGAATTAACCACAAATTTTTTGTTTAGAAAAATGATTATTTTAGTATGATATGTTTGACCTATTTATTAATAGTCAGTGGATTTATAAGATTTTTATTAATATCATTATTTAATATGATATTTTTTAGACTACAAAATTCTCCACATTCTAGATAAATAAATAAAAATTCAAATAAATTCAATTTCAACATATATAGCTACAAAAAGAAAAGGAAAGATTAATAATTTATAAAAAACAAAACATATACATTTAAATTAAAAGAAAAAATAAAGCATAATAATGATTTCAAACTTTAAGAAATCGTAGAACTTAAACTATTAAATATTCTTAATAGAATTCTATAGTAAAGTTAGGGATAGAGTTAAAGTTATAATATAATATAATATAATATAATATAATATAATATAATATAATATAATATAATATAATATAATATAATATGAAATAATAATAGAAAAATTCAAGATTACATTATTGCCCTTAAATGAGAAAATTGCAAGACTGGTCCCACAGGACATGCCCCTTCGCGATTTTGGTCCCATACGTTTTATTTTGGTCCTTATTCAATTCTTTCTTTTTCGCTGCAAAAATGAACTCAAAAGATAGAGATATGCATAAATAGTTCCAGAATAATTGACGGAAAGATTAGAAGCAAACGGAGCCGCTACACGTGAGCCGCACGTGAATTCCTGTGGGACAATTTTTGTAATTTTCTCCCTAATTGAACCTAATTTAAACGAAAATCCCAAAATCCCCAAACCCTAAATCCCCAAACCCTAAATCTCAAACCTATTCAAAAAAACACCCGCGAAACTCAACGAAAATCCCCAAATCCCCAAACCATAAATATATTTTTATTTTAACGACGGATTTTTTTCGTCTCCATCGTAACGACGGACAAATCCGTCATTAATTTTTTTTTTTTTTTTTAATTTTAACGACGGACTAACGACGGATTTTTTCCGTATCTAAACTTAATTTTGATTTTTTTTTCATTGTTTTTATTTTTTTATTTACTAACTAATACTTAACTACGAATTTAAAATTTTTTAAATTTTTATTTGTTTTATTTTTTTCAAATCTATTTGATTTATGTGATTAATTTAAATTTTATATTATTTTTTCATATTTTATATCATTTTTTAATATTGTATATTATTTTTAATATTTCAAGTACTAATTTTTTTTTCTAATCTTTGGAATATTTTTAATTTTTTTATTTTACATTTTCAAATTTCCATTTTATTTTTTTATTTTTAATATTTTATACTTTTTTAATATTTTATAATATTTTTAATTTTTCAAGTAATAATTATTTTCGAATTTAAATTAATATTTTGAATATTTCCAATTTTTCTAAAATTAATTTTTAATTTTTTTATTTTACATTTTTAAATTTCCCATTTTATTTTTTATTTTTTAATATTTTAAACTATTTTTTAATATTTTATATTATTTTTAATTTTTCAAGTAATAATTATTTTCGAATTTAAATTAATATTTTGAATATTTCCAATTTTTCTATAATTAATTTTTAATTTTTTTATTTTACATTTTCAAATTTCTATTTTATTTTTTTATTTTTTAATATTTTATATTATTTTTAATTTTTCAAGAAATAATTATTTACGAATTTAAATTAATATTTTGAATATTTCCAATTTTTCTAAAATTAATTTTTATTTTTTTTATTATTTCATATGATTATTTAATATTTGTAGCTTTTTATTTTTAAGTTCTTAATATTTGAGAAAATTAATTAAATAATGATGTAATATAATTATATTTTATAATAAACATATAATATTAAAATTATAATAGATATTTAAAGAATGCAGGCAGGTGTGAGGCATAAATGCTCTCCAAAGGGTTGAATTTTCCCTCCAATTTCTGAGATTTTCCTCCAATTTCTGAGATTTTCAATTCACTGTTATGAATAATGTTCTGTATGGGACTGAAATTGCAAAATGTTTTGGGACTAAATTTGCATTAACGTTTAACGGCAAATGTGACGGTGAGGACCAATTTTGCATATCGTGGTCCAATAGGACCAAATTAGAAGGTTTGGGACCAAAATCGTGAAGGGACATGTTCTGTGGGACCAGTCTTGCAATTTTCTCCCCTTAAATCTATACTAATATAAAAAATGGCTTATCTTACAATTTTGAGTTTACCTATTATAACCCCATTTTTTATTTTATTTAAGGGCAATAATGTAATCTTGAATTTTTCTATTATTATTTCATATCATATTATATTATATTATATTATATTATATTATATTATATTATATTATATTATATTATAACTTTAACTCTATCCCTAAATTTACTATACGATTCTATTAAGAATATTTGATAGTTTAAATTCTACGATTTCTTAAAGTTTAAAATCATTATTTATAATAGGTAAACTCAAAATTGTAAGATAAGCCACTTTTTACATATACATTTAAATTAAAAGGAAAAATAAAAAGCAAATAATGATTTCAAACTTTAAGAAATCGTAGAACTTAAACTATTGAATATTCTTAATTGAATCGTATAGTAAAGTTAGGGATAGAGTTAAACTTATAATATAATATAATATAATATAATATAATATAATAATAGAAAAATTCAAGATTACATTATTGCCCTTAAATAAAATAAAAAATGAGGTTATAATAGGTAAACTCAAAATTATAAGATAAGCCACTTTTTATATTAATATAGATAATAATATTATATATTTATCCAAAGTTTAATTATTTTCACTCTTATGACAAATATATCAGGAAGATTCCTATTGTTTTATGGGAACTATTGATACAGTCGAAAATAAATCTTCAGTATGTTATGATGCTTGTAAAACATGCTATAAAGCATGCCATAGAATATGCTCAGCTTGTAAGGCCGAAAATGTTGAAATCATACCGAGGTAATATAATCAAAATATAAACAAATAAACAATTCATTCAAACATGCATATAATTAACTATTATTTTGTATATGCAGATACAGAATCGCCTTAATGTAATACAAGACGATTGCAATGCACGTGTTACAATGTTCAAAAAAGTTGCATCAATATTTGTAGGATGCTCCATACAAGAGTATCTAGCATCAATCAATGAGGTATTTTTTACTTTAATTTGAACTTTTGACAATTACACATATTTTCTTTCATAATTTTGACTTTATCTATTATAACTTTATTTTAAATTTTATGTAAGAATAATAATGTAATCATCTTATATTATTTAATATTTTATTATTATATTTGTATTCTAACTAATCTATATGATTGACTTTCCATAATTAAACTTTTCGTAATAAACCTTAATCTATTGGACTTCAATAAGTTTACGTGAATGTACAGTTTATATTATTTAATATTTTATATTATATTTGTATTCTAACTAATCTATATAATTCACTTTGCATAATTAAACTTTTCATATTTCTTCAGGGGGAAAATGATTGCTTATTATAGAGGATTGAGCTTAAAAACATCAACAGAAATTCGCTTCATGACAAATCTAAGGAATGCAAAAAATGATGAAAGAGAAAATTTTAATATTGTAGCAACTGCAATCCAAAAAAAAAAATAAATTAAGTGACACAATTGAAGACCCGAAGTTAAATCAAAGTGGAGGAAAGAAGAGTTTAATCAAAACAACCAAGAAAAGTAAAGTGGTGGACAAAGAATATTCAAGTACAACTAAAGTGGGACAAAAACAGTGTTCAATTATTGAGTTGAATTCTACTGAAGGCCAAATACAGAAAAGACGAAGAATGTCAAGAAAAAAGGTTGAGGAATGCATTCAAATTCCAAGCGACGACGATCAAACATTGGATAAATTTCTCTCAGAGACCATTAAAAAGAAGTATAAAAAGTCATCACTCACCAAGATCAAACAAGAAAAAATATAGTATCAACAAGAACGCATACACCTTTTATTTTTGCATTTTATGAATAGTTTTTTTTTTTTAAATTCTCGTAACACTAAATACTTTTTTTAGGAACATTACATACTCATATACCTCTTAATATATGATATTTATATATATTTATTTGATATTAATTGCTATTTATACGTACATATACATATATACACACCAATAGGCATGTTAGAAGTACACAATATAACAACAAACATTGAAACCACGTGCAACGCACGTTTCCTAAGCTAGTTTAATAGAAAGTGTGTTTAATTTCAAAAATAAACCAAACTATATCAGATTACAATTAAATTGATTTGGCTTCAACAGACTCCAACTTATTGTAACTTACATTTAGGGGATTATAAACTTGTGCAATAGAATCTGGGATACTAGCTGGAATAGCTTTTCTCAATTGCTGTAGTTTATCTTTCCAAATTCGTTCATCATTCTCATTTTTTAGTGCTGCACCAACAGTTATAACAGCGACTGGCGATCCTCTGCACTCTTCCACAACTTCTCTTGCTATAGAATTCAATCGGGTATCATCCACACATGCGCCAACTCTCTTTCTAAACAGAAACCATGCGTCTTCTTTAGATAAGACTTCCATTCGAAAAACCTTTTCAGCATACATGGCACTCAAAACATCACTATTTCGGGATGTTAGAAGGATTGTGCAGCCTTTGCAACCACGAGGTATTCCTAAATCCTCTAGCTCAAGTTTTTCCCAAATATCATCCAAAACTAGGAGAATTCTCTTTGTGCCTGCAGTTAGTCTCGCATGCAATTTTTGTACTCTAGTAGCCATCGAAGTTTCGTCTTTAAGATTCAAACCCAGTGCTCCGCCAATCTCAGCCTGAATTTCCAATGTGTTTACTTGTCGGCTGACCACTGCTATCACAACTTCTTCAAATACATGCTCCTTCAATGATCTGTTCATGATTATTTTGGCCATGGTAGTCTTTCCTAGACCTCCCATCCCACATATCCCTATCATATTCATCTCTCCTTCTCTCAAACTTGTCATGATGTCTTCTTCAATTTGTTTTCTCGACTCGAATTCATATGTCGTTCCTAATGGAATTGATGTCGTTGTTGCTGGAGGTCCTGGGTGGGATATAACATCAAAGTAGCACTGGCCACGCAGCTCTTTGATACAATCAGTTATTTTCTTAGCTCTCTTGCTAAGAGAAAAACGAGCTCCAAACTTCAAACAACCACTTTCTACATATGGAACTTCTGCCAAAATTGTATTCGTTATGTGTTTGATTTCGTTAGACTCTTTTAACCAAGTCTCAACTTCAGGGACAATGACTTGTACATCATCTCTTGCTCTATCAACTCGATCTTGCAGCTCTCCTGCTGTATCATCTAGTTTTTGGGCTTCAAGTTTCAGACTAGTGATATTGGAAGTGAAGCAACAGAGACCGATTGCATTGGCGTTTGATTGGTGCACCAACCCATCTCACTACTAGTTCAAAAAAAACTTCCACGAGTTCTGCCATTCCCTACAACTCCTTTTCCCTGTTTTTGTTACAAATGAGAAACAATTAACAGCTATGAAGAAATACAATAAACAAAATCAACATATTCATTAGTTCCTTAAATAAAAACTTGATGATATCAATTCTAAAAATAGCAGAACAAAATATAAAAATATATGAACTTGAAAGTGTATTGAAAATGTATTGCTGAAGAAGAAGGGCTTACTAAAATAAAAATAAAAAATTGTAAATAACTTATTGAAACAAAATATAAATATTCATGGACAGCCTAAGAATGTGTTTTGCATAAATATAATTATATATGTACGTATTCACACAATGATGTATATACGCATGTATCTAATTGATATATTTAATTTAAATTTTATTGTATTATAAGATATATCATAAAACATGTACGTGTGTAGCTTGACCGTGATAAATGAACTTAATTTAATTCGTATGCCTATTTTTTGTCCATAAACTTTGGTGTATCAGCTAAAAAAAGGAATTAGTTTTTTTTTTCTCTGACTCGATGTTCACTCCAACACCAGTGCCCTAGCTGCTTATGCTGCATTTTATGTGTTTTCACTTCGTCTTACACTTTAAATTATGAGTTATTTTTGTTTTTTTTTTTTTACTTTAATTTAATTTTGTAATTATTTATTAGGATTCATCTCGTACAATTAGAATTTATAATTATTTTTTAGTATTTTTTTTTTTTCAATTTTCAATTATAATTTACTATTATGAAAAGTAAGTCTTGTGTTTCCAACTACTAAACTAAACTCTACTAATTTGAGCTAATTATTTAATTACAACAATTAATTAAGAGCTATAAATTATACATATATCCTACAAGTCCTATGAGTCGAAGGAAAGACTGACCTTTTTAACGACTAATTAAGTAAAAAACATTATCCCAATTATGCTTGCACGCCGAAGGCCTCAAATCAAAGCCAAATCCTCAAGTTTTCGAGGCAGGAACCTTTATCTTTCGACCAAGCTATCCCATTGAGAGAGAGATCGAGGGAGAAGATATAGAAAAGTGAGTAGAGAAGAGAGACGGTGAGTAGAGAAAGAGAAGAGAGGGAGGAATTAAGAGAAGTGAGACAGTGGGTAGGTAAGTGAATGAAGAGAGAGAGAGAGAGAGAGAGGAGAGTGGTAGGAGTTTGTAATAACGCAGAACATCTATATATGTGTAGATATGTATATATTGCATTAGTACATTTCCAGCTCATTACTGTTCAATCAACAACAGTCCTCTGTCAGATGCTCAGATGCTGCTAAATTCAAATAGTTTGATAACTCAACCATCTTTTTAAATAATCAAACACTTTCTTATTATATCATAATCTCTACATGAAAAGTAATACCTATATATATATATATATATATATATATATATATGCGTTGGAATTTCCCCTAATCATCTGCCAAAAGTAAACTTTACCGGGTATTCTGATCAATTGTGCAGGTTTGAATGGTATGTAACTGTTACAAATATTTTTAGTTCTTTACAATTTTGATATCAAGTTCATTTTTTCGGCAATTTTGGTCCCACAATTTATATTTTAACACTTTTGGTTCCAAACACTAACGGATTATACTTAAGATTTGTCAAATGCCTATTTTGGATTGAAATTTTCACTGCACTTCCTTTATTTTTACTCTTAATTAGGCGGTACAACCAAGATCAATAAAATAGGTATTCTTTGGCTCCAAAATAGGTACTTAACGGACATTAAATTTAGTTTGTTAGTTTTTGGGACTAAAAGTGTTGAAATATAAACTATGAAACCAAAAGTGTCAATAAACTTAAGACCAAACTTGTACATTTTGGGCTAAAAGTGTTTGGACCATATTCTCACGGGACCAAAAGTGTAGTTTACTCAACAAAAACACAAACAATATTATCAACACTAGGTACACTTGCTACTACTATTCTTCCACTCACATTATAATTTTTATTTCAAGATTCATAAGCATGTTCATAATTAACAATAAAGAGCACATTTACTTTGACTTCTTATTTTGTTTCTTAGTATGTTTATAACATATATATTTTAATGTCAACTCATATTTTCTTGCAAACCTCTTGTTCTGAAAATACGCCCGGTAAGAGGAAATCAAACTTGTGAATCTCCTTGTACGACTAGAGAAATGTCATTTTAGCTTTGAGATTTCAAAAGCTGAAATTAAAAAAAATATATAGTTTTTTCTTCATTTTTTAATCTATTTCAATTTCTGACGCACATTAATTCAATTTTATTGAAAGAAACATATACATTTACTAATTATATCATCCACAATCATTTGAATATCTTGAGATGTTCTTCAAATTAATTATAGATTTATTAATTAATGAAAAATGAAAAACAATAGTCAAATTATAAAATTATTAATAAAGTGCAAACGATACTAAAATATTCCAAATTAAACAATTAAAATATGGATCAAAATTTTATTTCAGGATCAAACTGAGATTTCTAGTATAGATGTATGACCAACTTGGACATTTTCCCTTAAATTAACGTCGTTAGTGACTGACGTTAACGTAAATTAGTTTATGGATTAACGTGATACTTTTTAAAAAGTTGAGGGATCGATTTGGACCAAAATTTTGTTCGGAGAGCAAACTGAGATTTCAGATATAGTTGTAGGACCAAATTGAACTTTATCCCATTAAACTAAAATACAAGAAATTGAAATCATAGAAAAAAAAGAGCCTAAAAAAATAATTGTGTAATAAGGAATGCAGCACGGAAATGTTAAAGACGATTTCATCACGATAGCGGGTGAGGTGAATTATGAAGATTGGATAGAGAATAGAAACGGAGCAGCACAAGTCCAAGTAAACACATCTATATATGTATCATTTATTCAATCATATATATAAGTATAGGTGGAATCCACAATTTAACTATTCATCAATTCATCATAATCAGTTAATCACACAAATATTTATCCTTTCATTTAACCACAAATTCAATTTGGAAAATCTCTCGAATAAACATATTTTCATTTTTCAAACCTATAAATCTAAATATCAAATCATTCATCATAACAAAATCATTACAGTTTTTCAAAAATTAATGTAACTCGTAAATTGAATTGGAAATACTGAAAGTGGAAATAAAAACAAACATCTTATCTTCTCGAGAATGCATTTGGTCCCAAGTGTAACTAATGTTCTATATACAGTTTTATCGTATAAAAATTAAAAACCACATCATAAAATGGTGAAGAACATTTATTTGACACTGTATGTATAAATTATAATAATTTAAACTGCTAAAGACATTTTATTGAATCGACAAATTATCAAACAGATCATGAACTTGCAAATAGGGATCATATAAATTTCTCCTCTGATGATACCTCTTGTTGGTTGCAGCTGCTGTTACCTCTCCATTTCCCGGGAACTCCCACTTCACCACGTCGCCATCCCACGATGAGCTAACGAGCATCGGGTAGGTCGGGTGCCAGCTGCAATCCCGCACCGTAGATCTATGGTGTTGCAGCTTCGCGACTTGAGCCCCGCTAACCTGTCCGAAGTCAAGAAAAACGTTTAGGGATGCTCGTAAACGAGTCCCGTTGAGGAAAGAAAATGGACTATAATTTTGGAAGTAGGGTCGGGGCAAAAAAAAACCCCAAAAACCAAACTAAAGCGATTATCAAGATTCAAGGGTAACTCAGCTAGATTTAGTTATGAAAATTTTAATTCGATTTCAGAAACAGTAAAACAAAACCGAATAAACCGAATAATCACCCCTACTCGGAAGCATCATGGACATACCAGATCATAAATGTAGATGCAGGAGTCGTGTGATCCGGTGTAGATGTACTTCTGCCCGGTGCTGCCAGTGATTGGAAGCGCGTTAGCCTTGATCACGTAGTAGAGGAGAAGCGAAGCATTCGTATTGATCGTGTGGATGAGTGTGGAGAGTTTACCTGTATTGTGGCGAGAAGTAACAACGGATGAGTGTGCGCAACACTGAATGGCCTTTATACGTAGCCACAGATTGATCGTGTGGGTGCTTGAAGTCTCTTGCTTGTTGAGGGTAGTTCATCCATCTGTAATCCCATTCGTAGTTCCTGTATCCTCGATAGCTGAAGAACGAAAACACGAGAGAGAGAGAGAGAGAGAGAGAGAGAGAGAGGGAGGGAGGGAGGGAGGGAGTAAATCAGAAACTCAGTCCCCATCAAGAATTGAAATACAGTAGTAAATGACTACAATCTTTTCAATTTTCAAACTTATATAAGGTAGTAGACTAGGGAGAGCCTTGACGAATCGAGGAATCGTACCAAATGGAATTAGACGACATTTTTCGTAGATCCCAGAGTTTGATAGCTTGATCTTTACCATTGGATATCAAGTAACGGCCATCTCCACGGCTATCAATGAAGGTAATGCCCTCGAGGTGACCCATAAGCACCCCAGCTGGCTTGCCGCTGGTTGAATAGCAACGTCTGTCCCAAACCTATATTGAACCACGAGTTATGATGGTTCGTTTAATATTCAAACAAACATGTAAACAAATATCACCACAAAAAGAGAGACGGAACAGTTTCTGGTTAGAACACAAGCAGACAAGACAGAATAGTTTGGTTCAGCGATTTGAGGCATATGAAGCTTCGTAACTTAACTTTGTCTGATAAACTTATGGTTTTTTTCACTCGAATGCAACACGAGTGGATCAAGAGATGCGTCCCATTGAATAAACACAACACATTAATATTTCGACATTGTACACAACAGAATCAGCAGCTAAGTGGTGAACTTGTAGCTGGTGTATTCAGTCTTAACAATGAATAAAACGAAATCATAACTAACAGCAGAAAGGTTGACAGGTTGTCATAAGGAATTACCTTGCAGAAGCTGTCATCGCTGCCAGAACAAACAAGATGGCCACTCTCGTCAACGAAACATACACTGTTGATATCAGACTGGATAAAAACAAGGGACGTAAACATCATTGAATGAGAGTCTTTACAAGCTGAGAGCTTAAAACATTGAATGTGGTACAGTATCAGAGGACTTCAAAAACCGAATCACGAAATCAAAAGTTGATGTGCATTCAGGGTTTAGCAAAGTTGTTCGTAAGCAAAAGAAACCAAATTCGAAAACAAAAACTGTGACCGGGTGGTGCTCTGTTCGAAGGAAAAGTACCATGTGAGCTGAAATTCGAAGAGAGACTTTACTCGCTTTGAGGTCGCAAACATGTATATCCCCATTGCTGCTTCCAGCCACAACTTCTTGACCATCAGTTGAGAATTTCAGAGAGAATATCCCGAAAGAGTATCCCCCATCATCACGAGAAGATAGATCCAAACCATCATGCACTTCCTGCACGATTTACATAATTACATACCCCAATCAAGCAAAATAATTACTACAAACTACCTGATTACCAGACGGAGAGGCAAGTGTGTAAGGCAAACAAGAGTCGTAGAGTAATGTAATAACTTCAGGTATCGATCTTAGATAACCATTTCCAAGTCCATTAGGGAACTAGAGTGTTTTCTGTAAGCTAAGCATGCGGAAAAGAAAAATAGATAGGTCAGGATGCAATTGTCTTTAAAATGTAAACTAATGACATAGTTTGTTGCTTAGGTTCGAACTATAAATCCTGCTCGATCAGCGAGAAAATGCAATATCCTTAGAATGGAATGAATCATACAATAGCTTGAGACATACAAAAAGTAAACAAGAAAAACACGAAACAAAACTCTTACAGTGATGTTTGCAAGAGATTCAGTTGTGGAAGATCCAGCATCAACAATCTGGATAACAGGCGACATGCTAGCATAGACCTGCAAAAAACATTCAATCCCAAATACAACGAGATTAAGACCATCTATATCAGGTTAGCGTATGGCATTAAACCTCGGATGAAGTAAAATACACAAAACCAGTCATCTTTATAACACGATATATGTGATGGTTCCCTGCAATCTTCACTTTATATTCGACTAATCAGGCAGGCACACAACTTTAAACAGTATATCAGAAATGTTTTTTCAACAAAATAGAACACGAGAACTCACAAGGTATCGTTGATCAGGAGAAAGGGATGTATCAGTGATCGTCCATCTTAGGCTTCTGGCCAGAATATTCTTTCGAACTTTCCATCCCCCTTCAACATCGTATATTCTAATCTGACTTCCCTGTTTCACATAAATCAATAACAAGATGCTGAGTGCATAGCATAATCTATATATAGTCCAGTTCTTTCCGAATATTACAAGTTCAAAACACCTCTTGAAATGCACTACAATATCAATATTCAACAACAAACTCGAATCGAGCAAATGGAAAGTGGTGATACCTGAAATGCAGCAACAAGAAGGGAGCCATCAGCAGAAAACTGAGATACATAAGCCCTTGTAGACATCTGGTCCACAATCCATGGACCATTAACCGGCAAATATTTACTCAAAACATGACGACAATCTCCTGATGAGAACCTCCCTCTTCCCGAGAGATTAGCTTCTCGACCTGCCAACATCTTCACAGTCGAGATAGGAAACTCACGTTTTCCGGGTGAAACTCGGCTCAAATGCTCATTTGGGCCCGATTGAAGCTTCGTCAACTGAGCTATATCATGATCTAGAGAATCATCCTTTCGGTTAGGCCAAGGACTACCAACCACATCATCACTTGAGCCATCAGCAAGTCCAGATTCAACCTCCATTCTACTAAAACTATAGCCTATCATACCATTAGTTTCTATATCATCATCAGCTATAGACAACATTTTACCTGCATCACCTAGCACAACAGATTCTTCTTATGTTTGGAAATAGAAATCCAATTATCATAAAGCAGCAAAAATATATGAATCGGAACCCCAAAAGCAAGATTTCATTTTTTTATGCCAAAAAGCAATCACAACCCCTATAACAACATCATATATGATGATCATGTAATCAGTCCCTTTGAAGCATTTCATCATACCACTTGAAATCATCATCTACATAGGAAACATACAACTCTGATTTCTTACAGCTGCCTCAACAAGAACTGCCCAGAATCAAACCTCCCAAAAAAATCAAGAAATCCAAGAAAACTGTTCTGCTATCTCAAACAAGAAATGAAAACAATAAACCCAAAAGTAATTCAACACAGAAGCTATCACAAATCAAAACGTGCGAATGAAGTGCATACAGCCAAAAAAATAAAAATCATTTGACTTCAATTATAAATTTGGCTCAGTCACCACTCACCCTTTAGATACTCCTTTTGGCAAATGATGGTAGAATTATTTCTTTTGATATATGGGATTTGAATATTCTTGGGGGATTAAAAGTAAAAGTTGAATAAATCTCTTAATCCTTATCCTTTTTAGTTACTCTCAATTTGGTAGTTGAGCGCAATTATTAATTATTAAGCAAATAAAAAATATCAAGAGCCAGAGACAATAAATCAATAATACTATTATATCATTTCAATAAAAATATGTTTATATATATATATATAAATATATATTGGGCCAAAAACATCAAAACGATTTGGGCTAATGAGTTGCTAGTCCATATCTTTCTCTAAAGCCCGATATCAATTTTACAGGTTCTCTCTCTCTCTCTCTCTCTCTCTCTCTCTCTCTCTCTCTCTCTCTCTCTCTCTCAGGTTTTTTTTCTCTCTCTAACATAGTCTTTCATTAATTAAATAATACAATCGATAAGAAAATGAAAACTTAATTTCGAAATTTTGAATTCCAAGACTTTATAATATTGAAATTAAGTTACATTAATTGTTACAATTTGTAACAATTGAGGGGGGAAAGAAATATTAAAAAAAATGGTCATTTACCTAAAAGTAAATTTTCTACATATTTTAAGATAAATCACAGTTCGAAACCTAATCTTTCAACCTTCTAATAAAAATGTTCCGACTATTACATATTTACAGTTTAATATCCAACCATGTAAATTTTTATCAAATCTATCGCATGATCAACTATCTAGTACCCTATAACATATGTGGACAATAAGAAATCTTATGTGAATTTTTATAATGTCACGTCATACCTAAAAAATAAATATTAAAAACTTTATTTATTTCCATATAAGTTTAATAAATTAGAAAATGATAAAATTATTCGGGTTTGTGTAATGAATAGTCATACATTATTTAATAATTAACTATTCACATAATATATAGAAGATTTAAATAAATACTTTTTTCGAAGCTTACGAGTTACAACCTTTGATAAATGGATAATTACATATATTCTCATTGAATTTTAGGTATGATTTCTTCACAAGATATAAATTGACATAACTTTGGCTTTAAGTTACATAAACTACAGTTTAAAAGTGATTGTGTAATTTATTTAACTTATATGGAAATTTAAGTTTCTAATATTTTTTTTAGGTATGATGTGGCATTATAAAAATTCACATAAGATTTCTAGTAGTCCACATATACTACAAAGTACATGATAGTTGACTATGGGATATATTTGATAAAAATTTACAAAGTTGGGTATCAAACTGTAAATGTATAAAGATCGGGACATTATTGTTAAAAGATCGAAATGTTAGTTATCAAACTCTAATTTACCCTATTATTTGCCATAGTTAAACTTTTCAAATGTACAAAATATATATTTAATATTGTGTATATAATTAATTATAATCCATTAAAGTATATAGTTGCCAACTGGAGTTGGATATTTAAATGGTAAAGTGCTGATATTAAATAATTAGTATAATATAAGAATATAATGATATACTTATAATTAAAAAAAATAAAGATTTGAACATAAGTAATATTGTCCAAATTAAACTCCAAAAAGGAAAGGAAAATAATTTATCAATATTAATACACAATAATAACCTAGTCAGTATGAAAGCAAAATAAAAGCATAAAGTATTAACCCATCAATTTAGAATTTATATACCATACTAATCGTCTCTCACCTGATACATATATAATCTTCTTTTGATGATTAAAAAAATCCGAATTCTTTTAATAATTCCAATATTAAGTTAAAATGTGAAAAAAAAAAAAACAAAAAACATGAGCACGTTCCCAAATAATATCATATTCCGGAATCATCACTTGATCCTCTATTGCATAACTTGCATTCCCTGTTACATACCCATTGCATAACTTTTATAAAAAAAATCAAATCAATTTCAATTTATTGTGATTAAATTTAATATTCCCTCCGTTTCTGAATAAGTGTCATTCTAACATTTTAATTTTGTTTCACAAAAATTGTCATTCTACAAATTCAAAACATAATTAAATTAACACATTAGTTACCGAATGATCATTCAAATCAATAAATTAATTAAGGGATATCCCATGATTTACTCAGTAAATCGATTTTATGATTTCATAAACGTTAGAATTAAAGTGCTCTCAATTATGCAGTTTATATCACCACCATCATATACAGTAAGTGCTCTTCAAAGACTTCGTTTTCTTCAAACTCTAAATTGCCTATCACATTGGACTCATATCAAATGAATGTTGTCTCAATTTTCAATCAGCTTTCCTCCATTTATATTACATTTATGGATGTGATGGTATGTGTAATTTATTTTTATTTTCAATGATGGGAAGAGGTTCGTGTCGTTTACAACTGAAAGAGTTTGTGATCGAAAGTTGTAAAATGATGGAACAAGTATTTTTGTCGAATGAAGAAGAGAATATTCATGTCTGAGAATTTTCAAAAGTTGGAGTTCTCTCTATCATATCTTCTGAACCTCAAGAATTTCTGCAAAGGAATTGAACTCATTGAATGCCGTTTGCTAGCTCAAATGAAAATCATAAACTGCCCGATAATGAAAATTAGTAAGAGCGTACTTTCATCTTCAATAACTCAAGAGATGCTCAACGGTAAAAGAGCCAACATTGCATTATAGACTCAAAGTAGTCGTAAGTACGTAATAATCTAGTTGCAAATTTTGACCCTCTTACATATTTTGACCCGTACGTGCGACGCACAGTGGAATTTAGGGGCATTATTTTTATATTTTTTCACTAGTACTTATTAATATATTTTATAGCACAATACTAGTTCATTTAAAAAAATTCTTTTATGGCTATTCTCTGTCTTTTCACTTCTTTATTAAAAAAATGCAGTGTGTTAAAATATTTATCTTGCATGAAGCTTCTTCACGTCTGCATGGCTTGGCTGTTATTGACAGTTATCGAAGGCAGTCCACGTGGCAGAAGTTCTGTGCTTTAAGGAGTTAGTTAGATTGTTAGTTAGAGCTAGAGCTAGTCTATAAATATGTATCTTGATTCAGTTTTTGTAATCAGTTTTATATCAATGAAATACAGAAATTTCTCTCCAAATATTTTTACTTTTCGTTTGATAGTTCATCTTAACGTGGTATCATTGAGACCAAGGTGCTGATCCTCTTCCAATCGCGTTTCTATCGCGATGATTTTTGTGTTCTTCCATCTTTCTTCTACTTGATTGATTCTCAGTTTTTTTTTTTTTTTTTGCATTCTTCAATCTGTGTCATGGCTTCCGCTTAATTCTTCTTCATCTTTTCTTCCAGTTCCGAATTTCAAACTCGACAGAAACAATTATGCTTTTTGTCGCTTTCAAGTGTTAGCATTAATTCGTGCTCATGGTTTTGAAGATTTAATTTCTGAATTTTTCATTCCTCCTCCTTAATATCTCTAGTCCTCTTCGCGAGAGAGTCTTTCAAATCCAGAATTTCCTATATGGATTCGTCGCGATCAGTTTGCTCAGTTGGCTTATTGGCTCTGTGTCTGAAGTAATGATTGGGCACATTACTCGATGTGTTTCTTCATGGGATCTTTGGTGAACGTTGCAGTCCTTGTTTCAATCGCAGTCGAAGGCACGTGTCATGCAGCTCAAGTTACAGCCGCAAGCCACTAAGAAAGGAGACCTTACAATTGATGAATACTTTCTTAAAATGCGCAATTTTGCTGATATTTTGGCAGCGGTTGGCAAACCAGTTAATGAAGAAGATCTGATAATGCACATCTTAGGAGGTTTTGGTGTTGAATATGATGTCGTGGTGGTGAATCTTACCAATCGTGCTGATTCTCTCACACTGCCCGAGGTTCAATATGCTCTGCAAGCTTATAAAGCTCGCTTGTAGAGTCAGATGTCTACCTTTCTTCCCAATGCTAACCTAGCTCAGTTTCATATTGCCAGAGGACCTGTTGATTTTTCTTATAGTCGTGGTAGTTTTGACTCTTCTCCTGGTAGAAGTGGTGTCTTTTGGGGAAGAGGGGGTCGTGGCTTCACCAGAGATACAAAAATTATCTATCAATTGTGTGGAAAGAATGGTCATGTAGCCTTAAAATGTTTTAAAAGGTTTGATGTTCATTTTATTGGTATTGCTGCTCCACAGGCTTACTATGTTGATTACTCCTATGATGTCGTTCAAGAGGAAGCTTATTATGCACAGTTGATCCTCAGTGGTATGCTGACAGTGGAGCCACTGCGCATATCACAAATGACTTAGTAAATCTCCAACTGAGCACTCCATATTCTGGTTCAGAACTTCTTCAAGTGGGAAAGGGTAATGTCCTTTCCATAGCCCATGTTGGTGAATCTGCCTTTACTCCTACTACTTCTACAAAGTCACTTTTGCGCAGTAATGTCTTACATGTGTCTGGTTTTACAAAAAATCTTATCAGCATGTCTAAGTTCACTACTGACAATAATGTGTTTGTTGAGTTACATCCTATCTTCTGCTGTGTCAAGGATCTCAACACACACCAAATACTGATGAAGGGTGCTCTGGACAAGTGATTGTATCATCTGGACCTCTCTGCCATGCCAACACTTAGAACTATGCCCAGCAATGTAGCTACTCAAGCTAATCAAGCCTGTCAGACATCTATTGTCTCTGCACACTCATCTGCTGCTATTTCTTAAAATAACTCTGATAGTGGTCCTATGTGTTTGGCTTCCTGTACAACTGATATAAATGAATGGCATAGAAGATTGGGACATCCAAGTACCTCTGTCTTGAAGCAAATTTGTAAAACTCTTAATATCAAATATACATACTCTTCTCTATATTGTTCTTTGAAGCTTGTAAGTTAGGCAAACTTCATCAGTCTCCTCATGTTTCTCAACCTCTCAAAACTACTGCTCCCTTTCAACTAATTCATTCAGATCTATAGGGTCCTGTTGCTACTCTTAGCTCTGTAGGGTACTAGTTTTACATATACTTTGTAGATGATTATAGTAGATTTACTTGGATGTTTCCCTTGCATGCAAAATCTGAAGCTGCCTCTACTGTCAAGAGGTTTATCACAATGATCCAAGTATAATTTTCAACCACTATTAAAAGCTTACAAACTGATTGGGGTGGTGAATTCAGGTCTTTAGATTCCTATCTTGCTCACTTAGGTATCCATTTCCAACATTCTTGCCCTCATATACATGCTCAGAATGGTAAGGCTGAAAGAAAACATTTACACATATTTCAGACAGGCCTTACATTCCTTGCTCAGGCTCAACTTCCTCTAAAGTTCTGGTGGGATGCTTTCTCTGCTGCAGTCTACCTTATCAATAGATTGCCATCTTCTACTACTCAAGGTATGTCTCTTTTTCAGCTTCTATATCATGTCTCTCCAGATTATTCCTTTTTACATACCTTTGGTTGTGCTTGTTTTCCTTTTCTCACTCCATACAACACTCATAAACTCCAATTCATGTCCTCTGAATGTGTCTTTTTGGGCTATAGTTCTTATCACAAGGGTTATAAATGTCTTAGTTCGTCAGGTAGGATCTACATTTCTGATTCTGTCTCCTCCAATGAACATGACTTTCCATATGTCTCTCTCTTTTCTTCTTCTTCACAACCTTCTACTCCTTCTATTTCTTCGGTTCATATTCCTCTATTTCCTCAAGATGTACCACCTATAGAGTCGTCATCTTCTTCTAGTTCTTCTGCACATATCTCTTTCTCTTCTTCTGAGCCTGAGTCTCATCCTACTTCTTCTACCTCTCATACCTCTTCTGCTTCCAATACCCCCTCATTCTTCTCCTCCTACTTCTGTTCCTGCTCATTATCACATGATTACTAGAGCAAAAAATGGGATCTTTAAACCTAAAGCCTGGCTTACAGAGTTACAGTTGCCTGTTAAGCCCACTACTGTGAAACAGGCTCTTGCTGATCCTAGTTGGCTTGCAGCTATGCAAGTTGAATTCTCTGCCTTACAGGACAAAAACACTTGGGTTCTTGTGGCTCATTCTCCTGATCAGAAACTTATTACTAATAAGTGGGTGTTCAAAGTTAAGACTAAGTCTGATGGATCTCTAGATAAGTTGAAAGCCCGGTTGGTGGCTAGGGGCTTTGAGCAGTTTGCTGGCATTGATTTTCTTGAGACCTTCAGTCCAGTTGTGAAGTTTTCCACCATTAGATTAGTCTTTACTATGGCAGCTATAAAAGGATGGTCTGTGAGATAGAGTGACATTAATAATGCTTTTCTATATGTAGATAGTTAAAGTCGACTTGTTTACAAAGCCTTTGTCTGAAATGAGGTTTTAGTGTCTGCGTGATCGACTAAAACTCAAAAGCTAAACATCTGGGATTCTACGGGGGAGTGTCAAGATATTTATCTTGCATGAAGCTTCTTCACATCTGCATGGCTTGGCGGTTATTGACAGTTATCGAAGGCAGTCCACATGGCAAAAGTTCCACGCTTTAAGGAATTAGTTAGATTGTTATTTAGAGCTAGAGCTAGTCTATAAATATGTATCCTGATTCAGTTTTTGTAATCAGTTTTATATCAATGATATACAGAAATTTCTCTCCAAATATTTTTACTTTTCGTTTGATAGTTCATCTTAACACATTGCATATATGTAGATAGTTAAAGTCGATTATTTTTCTTACAACCGACTTATCATGTGGTTTAGATTAATTCATATAGATTTCTTCTAATTTCTTAATCATTTGTTAATTTGTATCTTCTCTATTTTTCTAGATTACAGTGCACATGTTTACCCTCTAGGCTTTTCTAATTTCTTTGCAAATTATTTCTAGATATTCTTTTATTATTTTTATTGCAAAATAATGTTTTTAATTTCATAAATCAAGTTCACTTTTCCAATAAATATAGTTGTTTCAAAATCTAAACACATTGTAATATATATTACCAAAACAATATGCAACTCCTCTAGATATATTGACTTACTTGAACATGTTGGATAGTTGTCTTAATTCATAGATTGTCGTTTTTAGAATTTTATTAATCATGTCTACTAAAGTTACATTTCAGAATATATTTTTAGAACTGAAGTTTTTAAAATCTTACTTGCAATCAATCATATGACATTAAAGATTGAATCACTTGCTTTGATATATGAATAGATAGATATAAGATATAAGATATAATATTATATAATATATAGGGCAAGTCTCTTGTACATAAAATGTACATGAGACGGTCAACGTGTTGACTGGGTCAATGCTTTGACCAAAAAATCCGTTAAAATTAGTACCATTCATAATACTGAAAAGTATCATTTCAAAGGCTAAAAAGTATCATTTGTATCAATAAAAAGTATTGGGCAGAATAAAAAAATAAAGAAAAAAACTATTAAGATCAGTATCAATTGACACACTAAAATGTATCATTCGAAATTAAAAAAAAGTATCAATTGTATCCCTAAAAAGTATCACCAATTTTCACAATTTTTTTGGTCAACCCTTTGACCGAGTCAACGCGCGTTGACCCGGTCAACACGTTGACCGTCTCATATACATCTTATGCACAGGAGTTTTTGCATAATATATAATATGTACATGTGCTCCTGCATTGATTTACAGTAGACCATGTTTAATTGCGTAAATTTAGGTATTTTTGATTAGTAAAAAAAATTACCACACACCCATAATTAAGGTATTTTTAATTAGTCGATTTTGCCTTATTAGCAATCAACCAAATGAAATTATATATATTTCAACCGATTTCTCATAGCTCATTAGTCATTAGTTCATCATTCTTTTTTAATATTGCCCATATTTCTCACCTCAACAAATTAATATTCATTATGATGGTTCAAACTTGTGTGAATCATGCAGATATGTCACTCAGTTTGCTCCTTCAAAGAAAAACGTATATTTAGGTCAATTATTAATTAGCCAAAATTGTTGAAATTATTCTGATAATTTTTATTTTTGGGATCAAAGTAATTTTAACGAAAAACGTCACGATGTGATTAAAACTGCCTAGTTTACTTTCTTTGAGACCAAAAACAATAGTGTCGGAATCAAAAGAAAACTGAAACGTGTCCCGTGAGATCATAATCGAAATTTTCTCAAAATTTGAGCAATGGCCACCATTTCCAAGTCTCTCTTCCACACTACTTATAAATCGAAGAAAACAAAACGAGTGCACCCATACATTCATGATTCATGTAGAATTTACGTACATACAATGAAACTGGGGCACAATTACATTAATATTGCAATAACAAAAAAATAGGTAAAGACGAATAAAGACTCTCTTTGCTTGGCTTGGAGGCTTCTTAAATTTTATTAAGTTCTATATAATTAAATTTCACAATTCTATCGCGTGACGGTTTATAGCTATTATAATATTAGTCAAATTAATATTTAGAAATATATATATTACAACACTAATATTAATCATTAGTAAAAATTAGACGACCAATATTTGTGAGGTGGATTAATTGAGGAAAGTCCAACTAATTAATTAAGATTTTGATTGTTGAATCGAAAGAAAGAGTGGAATCTCATCATTCTAGCTGTGACTCTAGCTATAAGCAAACCAATTAAATCTGAAAATCTAAGTAATAGATTAAAAAAAAAAAAAAAGCATATATGTATAGTGAGATTCCTTAGAGACCAAATGTCACGGATTCGAATCTCTTCAAAACCACAAACGGACAAACCAACAAAACAAGAGAAACAAAAATCATACACATAAATCACTATTAATGTTTGCATTTTTATTTTTTTTTTGAAAAAAATGCTATGTAATTTACCAATTTTCCGCCTCCAAAATTCTATGTAATTGATTGTGTATCACAATGATTCTATTCCGTTAAAAAAAATATTAAAATACAATTAATTACATATGATTTTCAGATTGAAAATTTAATAAATATTAAATTTGTAATTTTTTTTTAAAAAGTTGCATTGTTTTAATAATTTTAAATAATTAAACTATTTAAAAAATAAAATAAAAAAAAAAATGTAAGTATCAAAATGTAATTTACTAATTTACGTGTTCGCGATTTTCTTTGCCAACTTTTCCTCTTATGATTTTGGGCCCAAAACATGAAAACGATTTGGGCTAGAAGGCCCAAAATCAATTTTATCGGGTTTCTCTCTCTCTCTCTCTCTCTCTCTCTAAGTTTCTGATCTTTGATTTTCCCCAAAACCCCATCCAAAACCCTAACCCCACCCGCCCAAAACCCTAACATCTTCAGACGGAATGCGGAAAAGAAATGCATAAAAAACCTTCCTTTATCGGTTATCTACAATGAAACGAGCCTCGAAAATTGCAGAATTTCGGGAATGCTTGGTTAGACATCGATTCTCTCTCTACAACCATGACAGAATCACTAAACCCTCTGCCCCGATCCGTTTTATTTGTCAAGATGCAACTCGAGCGCCATCTAGCGATGGAAAAGCGTCGAATATGGGAGAATTAGTATCCATATTTGCGAATAAGTTGAGCTGTAGTGGTGCAGATGCGATTTCAAGAGACTATTTGAGCGATGAGGTTGCTGAATTGAAGAATGAAATTCTGGCTCAGAAAGAAGATGTGGAGAAAATCGAGAAGATTCTGGAAGAAGATGGCCTCGATCTTTTTCGCAGATATTCCGATGGATCGGCTGCCGTTCATCTATTGAAAGAGCTGCATCGTTATCCCTCTTTAGCTATGGAGGTGATTTTTTTATCATAAGATTTTAGTATGTTTCATGCTGTGCACATGATTTTGAACTGCTTAGTTGTGTTTGAGACGAAATGCGGGGTTCATCATTTGGTGGATGAATAGGTATGATGCTGTGTTTTGGTTTCGCTCTTTTCTGCTCGATTTTGGAATTGTTGATGTTGCGTGAGTGTGGGGAATATGTTGTGAATTTGCACGTAATCGCAGAATGTGGTTGCATGATTGATGAAAATGTTGGAGTGAATGTTTAGATTTAACACATTCTGTAGTTTATGTGGTCTGCATTCATGAACTAATGATACTAGTTCAATTTCTTTCATTGACATTCTTTTGGAATTCTATCTGGAAGATGCATTGAATTGAGAGGCAGGGAGCAAAGGAAATTTTTTTCAACATTGGTTAATTGATTTGAAGAAGAGAATATAGATGGAGAACAAAAGGTTAGGATTCTTGCTGAAGCCAGAGAAACTCAGTTTCGCGTCATGCAGAATCATTCTAACAAAACATTATAATCCAACAATATAGAAATAATCATGTATTCAAGATTAAATATTCTGTGATATTCTATATTGTGAGTGAGTTTGTGAATTAAGTAGGAAAAAAAATGCAATTTTCATGATTATTTCATTTACCATATATATTTTTAGTAATAATTGTGTGTTAGTTTTGTCAATTGCCGTTAAGGGCCTTATAATGTGAATTGGTAAAAAAAAAACTCCCATTTCGAGCTTGACTATGTAGCATCTGTCTGATTTCATCAGAACTAATTATGGATCCGAATGTGTTACGCAATGTATTCATCAATTGGTACTACTCAGGTTCTAGGGTGGAGAAGGAAGCAACTTGACTATGCTGCTCCAATGACAGTGGAGGAGTATTCAAAAGGTATTGACATAGCTAGTAAAATGGACAGTCTTGATGTTGCAGTTGAACTTTTTAAAGAGGCCTCCAATAAAGGACTAAAGGATACATCTTTATTTAATGCTCTCATGTGTGCTTACACAAGAGTTGGTTCAATTATGAAATGTCAGTCGGTGTTTCATGATTTGAAGAGGGAATCCACATGTGCTCCGACAATCATAAGTTACAACATACTCCTTTCATCATTTGGTCGCATGATGCTTGTTGATCACATGGAAGCAACTTTTAGGGAGTTAAATGAGTTAAACCTGGCCCCAACTATCCACACCTACAAGGGGTTAATTTCTGGGTATATTACTGCATGGATGTGGGAAGAGATGGAAAAGACTTACTTGGTGATGGAACATGGGCCTGTCAAACCTGACCTACATATTTATCTGCTAATGCTTCGAGGATATGCACTCGCCGGTAAGCTGGAAAAGATGGAAGAAATATATGGTATGGTGAGTTATCACGTGGATGTTAAAGAATATGAATTGATTCGAGTCATGATACGTGCTTACTGTAGGAGCTCAAACGCTGATAAAGTTCAGAAGGTTGAGGAACTGTATAAGAAAATTCCAGAAAAGGGCTATCGACCTTCGTTGCATGTGGTATTGATCCAATTATATGCAAAAGAGGACTTATTGGAACAGTTGGAAAATGCAATTAATGAGGCATTTGAGCGTAAAGTCTATGTAACAACATCCCATGTGATGAGATGCATTACTGCAACTTACTTCAGACACAATGCCGTGGACAAGCTGGCTGACTTTGGGCGGCGTGCAGAGATTGCAGGCTGGAAATTCTGTAGATCTCTTTACCACTGCAAAATGGTAATGTACGGTGCAGAGATGCGCTTTTCTGAAATGGAAAGGGTTCTTGATGAAATGGATAGAGTAAATATGCATTTGACGGGGAAAACATTATGGATATTGTGCTGTGCGTATGAAAACGGGGGTGAAAGAAGTAAGCTTGAGCAGGTCATTGGAATGATGATTAAAAATGGATACAAAATACGTGACATGGTGCATCATATGATACAGTAGAATACATCCAATAGGAAAAGGCATATTAATAATCCTGAGCAAGAATGATCTGAGAGCAGTCCAAAGCTCGCTGTCAAAGATGAAGTACAAATTTCATCATATTCAAAGGTATGCTCAGTTTCTGTCATTCTGAATTTGACTGACTATTGACTTGTGGATCGTCTGGTTGTTAAATGCGAAAAACATTTATGCACTTTTTGGATTATTAAAAGAAATTTTCTGCCTTTGTTTCCCATGTTGTGTTATTCTGCCAATATGTAGCAATGCCGGTTTTCATGTTTCTAGACAGTGAAGTCTAACTAAAATATATTGGCTTCGTTATGGATATCTTAGCTTTTTCAACATATTTTGTTTCCTTCCTAGAATCTCATAAGGATTTGATTTAATAGCAGGATCTCATTAAAAGTATTTCAGTGGTTGTGTATAAAGTGGTTGTATTCATCCAAATCACTCCAAAAATTGTTCAAACGGGAGTCATGAATTTCAATTCATTGTGACCATAACATCTGTCAATGTTTTTTTTAGTGTGGATCTCCAATCTATCCTCCATGTCCTTCAATCTGATGCAACTGTAAGAAATTGGATTTTGAAGTATTAATATTATTGAGATTACTTGCATTAAAACCCATAGCCTAAAACCTGGATAGGATAATGCTGCTACATTCTTGTTTTCCTCTATTTCAGCTCAGACAGCACTTAGCATCCCGTGCTTGTCTTGTAATCAGGTTTCTCGTAATCTAACCTATCATTCAGACAGTTTTACTAACGGTTAGATGGTTTCATGTCTTCATACCATTTCCCATTTCCACCTTTTATGCCACTATTTTGATTGGTGGCTTGTATATGAGAATGTATGCAAAGTGTTGGTTTTTTAATATAACCTTGCAGATGTCATTAATCACAATAGGAGAATACAAGGTGGAATTCGAGAAGGGCAAAGCATGGATAGAGACAGATACAATTAGTGGTCTAATATGTATAATTAAAACTAATTATATTTCTTAATTTATTATATAGGATAATTATGTATCAAGAAATTTGTTAAAAGTCTGAAAAGAAATAATCACCAGCTAAATCTACTTGCAGTGGCATATCAAGATGCAATTATGCAAAGATTCTCATACTTTTTGTGTTTTTCTTCATCTTAGTCTGTCATATAAACTTATTTCTTCTCTGTATCATACCCTTCCATTGGAATGTGCTTTTGAGATCGTTGCTTGAAACTTCTGTTTTTGGGATTGAATATTTCCACATCATGCCTTCTTCGTCTGTGTTCGGGGTTGTGATTGCGTATCCCACATTGGCGGAATGCACACTGAAAAGTTTTCAGATGGTTTTTCTGATCTTTTCTTTACAGGGCTACCGTGTGATTCTTGCATCGTCTCGTGTGAGGGCCTTCACACCTGACTAACTGAGCCATCTTGCAAAATCGGCATCAGCACTCGAATTGCTTGCTGTTATTTTGCTTGATGTTGTACAATGTAGATCTGATCTTCCAGAGTGATGGACAGTGCTTGCTGATCAAATTCTTGAAAAGTAGAGAGGTTTTTGGAGATTGTAATATGTATTTGCAGCAAATATGTATCTAATTTTGCACACATTCTCTCTCTCTTTTGCTGCTGCTGCTGCTCTCGACCTTTCTTCATTTTGGCCTAAATTGATCTGGATTTTTGCCTCTGCATGTTTGGCTTTGTTTTCCTGTACCGTATAGTTTGCGGGCTATTGTATAGAATGTACCATCAGATAGCGGCTGTTGGTCTCCCTCGTTGAATAAAAAATCTCCAAAATTCTTATTGGTGGGATCATCTTTCTACAGGCACCTTTTATGAATATATTATTGAATCTATTATTTACTACGAATATCATTGGATAACGCAATAATTTTATTAAAATTGAGTTATTAAACTTTAGAATTTATTCAACAAATTGGATTGAGACAAGTATATTAAGTATCTACCAATCAATATAGAATTGACCATTAATTTGTTTTTTAGGCAAATTTATAATTGAAGAAACTTAGATTATGAATGAATCAAGGTGTGAGTAATAATATGATAGGGCGTCATTGTTGTGGGACTGCAACATATTTCCAAAACGAAGGACAAAGAAACATATTAAAAAAAATAATAAAAAAAATCACTTGCATAATTGAATGTATTTTCATTTGGAGCATTTCTTGCACGTTTGGTTTGTTGGAGTATATGCATGGTTTCGGCTAAATATATATTAATTACACACTAACACTTTTCTCAATAAAATATATACGTTACTTAATAATTATTCAACTCTAATGCCGATGTATTTTCTGGCCAGAATTTATTTTATACTTCGGTTGAATATTTATCCTCCTTCTTTACAAGTTTTTGTGTTGTGGCCAAATCGACCACATCTATGGTATGATATATTTACTCTAATATTTTGCTTCCATTTTTACTTGATTTTTGGCCGGAAAACGAATTCAATGTTAAATTTGAATAGTTTTTAAATGGTTTAGTATTTAGTTGATAAAATGTGAAATAATATATTCGAATTAACTATGATTTTATGTAATATTTATAAATTTGCATGAGAAATGTAACTATAACATCGTATCTTTATTCTATATGATAATAATTGACATACTAAGCCCGCGGTTCGGCTGGAATCATGAAGTCGGCCCAGAATCAACAACGGACTCGGTTAGCCATGGTTCAAGGGCTCGTAACAGTTCACCCAATCTCGATTAGTCATTGTAGGTATCCGTATCGCACACACACTCGATCAATCAAACATTTAATTTTTTGTTAGAAGTTGGTATGATTTGGACATTCGTACTAATGGTCTAGAGCTGTTAAATGGGCCAGGTTGGTTCGGGTCGAGCACATGGGCCAAATTTAATATGGTGGCCAACGTTGATTTGGTCCGAAGTGTTTCAGGTCTAAAAATTCATAGTCCGCCTGATAAATCTAGGGTTTATATGCATTTCGGGATGAAATAGATAGTTAATTGATGTGAATGCGTAGCCTTCTTGTGATGTTTATTGTGAAATTTTATAAATGTTGGCATGTCACGGGTTTATTGAGTTTTGACAGGAAAATAAGGTTGTTGGATAACTTTTGAAGATGGTCCTAATTGGAGAAAGAACAAATGCACCGAGAGTGACAAAAAGGATGAACGGAGCGAAGAATCAACGTGTCGGGAGGAAGAAGAAGAGCACGGACTGTGATCCTATGTAAAACAAAGAAGAAAATCCATGTCCAATGCAGCACGGGCCGTGCTCTGCTCCTTAAAAAAAAAAAGAAAAAAGAAAAACCGATTCAAAAGGAGCACGGACCGTGCTCTTCATGGCGAATCTATTTTTCCCCTTTTCTGAATTAGGTCAACTTCTATTTTAGTAAGTGGACTTTCCCACGTATAAAAGGATATGAAAGTTAACATTAGAAGGGGCTTTTTGACACTTGAAAAGAAGACACAAATTGGAGAAGAACACAAGAAGAGGAAGAGGAAGAAGATAGAGACAATTTGTCCAAACGGCATAAGTCATTTTAGAGTTTGTTTATTCAACATTGAAATGGATATTTATGTTTGTGATTGTTTTATTGTAATGGATTGCTAAATCTATAATTCTAGGGTTTGCTAGCCATTTGGGAATTTGTTAATGAATTAATGTTATTGTTCATTTCTTGAAGTATTTACACGTTCTTATGTTTTATTATTAGATGTGTTTGATTGGCCCTCAAATACATTTACATTGTTGATTGTTTGTTGCTTGAGAAATAATAAACAATTAATGGATTAGAAAGTGTAACATGCAATTTAAGAAATTGAGAGATTGTTAAATTGGTGGGGCTTATCATGTGATCTAAAGAGAATGGGAGTTAAGAAATGATTAAATATCGAGAGATAGTAATTGGGACTTAATCTACACTTAGAGCTTATCCGAGAGGACATTTCTAGGTAATTTATAGATCATCCCATACTTCATAGAATTAAAATCGATTTAATATGTTGATTCGATAATTTGCTCAAATGTGTTGCAAATCATAGAGCCTTTCCTAGCTGTGATAAAATCGCCCATTTGTGTGTGTATCTTATTTGTCTCGTTTATTTCGTCATTTAATTGGTTTAGCGTAACAACCATAACTTTGAAATTCGAGTTTCTAGATAAATTTTGATAATTAATTAGAATAACTAGTGGAAATTGCATTATTAGTCTCCGTGGATACGACTTTGCTCACCGTATTTACTATGAATTACCATGTATACTTGTAGGTTGGTTTTTAGTTAAATAAAATACCGAATACCGGCTCATCTCAAATTCAGGTTGGCCGGCTCGTGGGTTAAATTTTTCAATTTTTTCATTGAGCTGGCCCCACCTAAATACATTTTGGATCTATAAAATTATAGTCTAGCTCTGCCCAAAATCGGCTGCGCTGGCCCAATTTTAACACCTCTAGATGGGCCTATATTCTTTTAGCATTTTGTGAATGGTCATATGAATATCAGTTTTGTAACACTTTTTTATATGTTTTTTTTTTAAATTGACTATTATATTAGTGATACGAATATACACATATCTACCGATATATTTGCAAAAACAAAATACTTGTAGATCCAAAAAATCTACAATTCATCAGGGGATTCGAGCTCCGGAAATCTACAAAACAATGAAAAATTACATGAAACTGAAAGACCGTTGAAGGTTTGACAATCAAACATACTTCGACGTTCAAGTTAGAATCGTCAAAGTGAAAAATACTGCTCGTATGAATAGTATGATTGAAAATGCAGTACATATTTAGATCAATTTGGTATTTCAAGGTCGAAAGCTCAATAACTTTAAGATATTTTTCTCTCGAGCAATTTCTCATGTGGTCTTTAAATACCATGCCTTCTATTTATCTTTGAAACTCAACTGCCTCTCTCTCTCTCTCTTTTTTTTTTCGGGATCCCCTTATCCCTAGAGAGACTTTGACTTGGCCGCTTCTATCTCAAGATTAGGGTTTTGACGTATTCTCCTGTCCCGGTGGCGGCTATTACTAGCTCGATTCTGAACATAATGCTTACCCCTTCGGCATTGAGATATTTGACCTATGAGCAGCTATCCCTAGCTCGATCCTGAACAAAATGCTTACCTCTTCGGGATTGAAATATTCGACCTATGAAGTTCCTACGGGCCTTGGCCCTTTTATTCGGATCTCATCGAAAAATTACCTCTACAAATACTGACATATTTTTG
The DNA here is from genome assembly GCA_026008535.1 of Perilla frutescens. Classification (NCBI taxonomy): domain Eukaryota; kingdom Viridiplantae; phylum Streptophyta; class Magnoliopsida; order Lamiales; family Lamiaceae; genus Perilla; species Perilla frutescens. The sequence continues at coordinate 47,353,066 of BRKX01000018.1, forward strand.
GAGAAGGTATTTTAGCCAAGTAAGCCAACGGCAACCACTGACCGAGGTTTATTGGAGTTGAACAATTACAGACAAACACTAAGTAGAGCACATAACTCAATTATTGGGCCTAATAAGTAAGGGTTGAAATAATTTTGATTAATTGATTTATATCTCTTTTGTAAAAGGTGGGCTAGGCGGCCGCAAACCTCGCCGATTTTTCCTAGACGGTTAGTCTAGTCGGTCAAGTTGGTTAGGCGGGGCTAGGTGGCCTTAGGCAGAGCTAGACAGCACCTAGGCAGTGTTAGGCGGCCTTAGGCGTTTTTTTTTTTAATTTTTTTAATAATTATTTTTTGCATATTAATTGTTTTGCTTAATTTTCAACCCATTAACTAAGAAAATAAGTCAAATAATTAACATGATAGAGCATGTAGGGAAATAAGTTAATGACAATGATGTTGAATACGAGTCTGATGGAGATCGTGCATTAAAATATTTGAATATTTTAACTTTGATTGTTGTTGTTTAGCTTTGATAACTTTTGATTTTGAATTATTTGGGTATTTTATGTTGCTTTTTTTTTTAAGTTCAGATGATTTGAACTTTCAATGTTACTTTGTTTCGAATTTTGGACAATTGAAACTTTGAATACATTGTTCAAAATGCTATGATTTATGAATTTATAAATGAATATTTTTAAAATGTTAGCTTAAAAATGAAAAATTAATTTCAAATTACGAAACGCCTAGGTTCCGTCTAGGCGGTCTAGGCGTTAGGCCCTCCCTGACCGCCCGCCTAGCGCGTTCTGCAACCTTGATTTATATTGGTAAATTTTAATTTTTTAAATTCATTTGAAGTTTCTACATTTTTTTAATAATTCAAATAGAAATTTCATATTTATTCTAGAAAGATGAAAAGAAAATAATGATGTTGCTTGTCGAGCGTAATGGCGGGGGTTATCTCATGTTTTTTTTTTAATTTTATTAATTTTATTTTTTATTTTATTTTTTATTTTTTTTTTATTTTTTTTTTATTGAATCGTGTTTGCCCCTACACAAGTCAATTTTCATGCTTTTTAACCAGAAAAATAAAAATAAAGAATCTGTTCTTTAGAATTAACATAAAGGTGTACTGTCCTTTTGCTCTTTTTTCTCTGATGTTGAAATGTCCGTTTAGTTGGTAGGAAAGTAAATTTACTTAGAAATAAAATATTTAAAAATTTGATTTTAAAGAAAATAAATATTAATACATTTATTTGGTAGGAAAGTAAATTTACTTAGAAATAAAATATTTAAAAATTTAATTTTAAAGAAAATAAATACTAACACATTCTTTATCCAACATTTGGAACATAATAAGAAAAATGTCATAATTTTTATTTAAGTTTAATTTAAATTAAACACATAGGAATCGAAATTTGTACAATATCTTTTATTATTTTTGTACTACCAAATATTTTATAATTTTTTAAGGTATGAATAATATAGTTTATTGTTTTACAAACTCAATTTAGATTTATTAAGATAAATTAGTGATTAAAAATTTTATAAATAAAAAAATATATTTAAACACTAAGCAAAATATTGATTACAAAAAAAATGCTGTAATTTGCAAAAAATAATTATATTATATTTATTTCTTTGATCAACGTAATTCGAAGACGACATATTACTTCAATTTAAATAAAAAAAAAATATATTAATAGCAAAATAAGAAATAACAAAGAAGATTATTTTGTTATTTTAAGATTAGCAATTTTTTTTATTATGGATCCTACACAAAAGTTTCTCCTCATCTTAACACTTTCATTCCCCTATCGTCAATTGCGAAAAAAAAGAGAGATTGTCACAATGTTCAAATTTTAGTTTCAATTTCTATATATATTTTCTATATATATATATATATATATATATATATATATATATTTCATTTTAGATTGAAAGTATTAATTGAAAATTAATAATAATTCATAAAAACAAAATAATAAAAAATCAAAAATTTCCATTTTTTATTAAAAATTTATGAATAAAAAATTCAATAACAATATATAAAAATAAAAAAATAATTGAGGAAGAAATAAAAAAATCAAAGGGTCTTGCATAAGATTCTCAAAAGAAATAATGAGAACACTGAACACCTACCAGAATTCAGGGAGGTTGCGTTATTTCTGATTACTTTCCAAAATCTATTAGAATTAAACCAAATACGGAATTTAAAAATAAAAAATCAGATTATTTTCCCAAATCAGATTTCATGTAAACAAAACGAGCCAAATAGCTTGTTTATTTTCTAGTATAAAGAAGGATATCCCAAAATTATGCATTCTCAGCAATCATGTCTAAAGTTGACTTTGCTTGAAATAATAGTTCCTCTAAAGACTGATTTCACACTTGAGATCAATGCTTGATTTCTCTCATACATAATTGAGGCCATTACTTACTTTCTAATTTCTAGAATAAACTAGCAAGCCCACATTCAAGCATGTGTAATATTTTCACAAGCACTGAATAATTTCATTAGGAAGTAGTGATGGCAAAAGAAATCATACAACAAACACATACTGTATTAGTAACAAGTCACCTCTAATGGAATCTTGGAGCAGCATTTACAAGGCCAACACATACCGTTAGGGGGTGAGTATTTAATTTTTCGGTTCGATCCAGAAAATGTTAAAATCGAAGAAAACTGAATTTTTTAAAAATAGAACCAAACCGAACCAAATTTCTAATCAGAACCGAACCGAATTGGAACGAAATATTTCGGTTTAATTCGATTTTGAACTGAAATTTTTCTTAAATTTTCTGGTTTGTTTTTTTTGCTTTAAATTATTTTCATTCGATATAATTAAATATGTACGAGTATGAATTAACTACTTATCAATATTTAAGTTCAAAAAATACCAATAAACAATTGAATAAAGTTCAAAAAGATGTAAATTCCAACAAACCAAAGCCGAATAAATTATAAAGTCCAACAAATTCGAGTATTTTTATTGCTAATATATAGAAATTCGATTTTTCAGTTCGGTTCGAATATTTTAGCTTTGGACCGAATTGAAACCGAAAACTGAATTTTTACTAGAAAAAGAATTGAACCGAATTTTAAGAAAAACCAAACCAAAAAACCAAATTAATTCGGTTTAATTCGATTATCAGTTTTCAGTACTTTTTGCTCGCGACTGCCTATCCTAATTATCTCTCTTTTTCAAATTCCCAAATAAAGCAGTTACAACCAACATTATTCAGTACAAACATGAAATAAACACTTGTTAAAAAAAAAAGTAGAAGATCCCTCGATTGAGTTATGAGAAACTTGGAGATGATCTTGTTCAAAGTTTTGTGGTCATCCCCAATTGGATCATACACTTGAGAATCATTAGAAAGAAAACACAACTCCTGCAATGAATTTTCACCATTCACAACCCATCCAATCCTTGCTCTTCCCCACTCACAACCAAGTACTCAACTGTTTGAAGGCATAAATTCAGGTTACCTAATTAGCTGCTGTGCTCACACAATCTGCAAAACCTTTGACCAACTGGGCACATTTCAGAGGGTCCTTGATATGTTCCTTGTAGCAGTTCAAGCAAGCATCTTTCTGATCCAGGCAGGGCATGGGCTTGCGAGTTGGAAGCTTAAACTCTTTATCATGAAGATCCTTTGCTCTTTGAGTCACCTCCTGCAGCATGTTCTCCTCCTGCTTCTGCAACCTCTCCACAGCTTTCTCACTCTCCTCAAGGACAGACCTAACGCCTTCCAACTCTGGATTCAGAGTCCTATGAGGATAAAGAGGAGGCTGAACTGGCCATCCAATTGCCAGTGAATCATCAGAAAGCGGCTTTGGTTTTGCTTGTGCTTCTTGGGAAATTCTTGGTTTCGGTTTCCTAGTTTTCTTCTTTACCTTCTCGCCATCTTCAACAAGTTTTCTCACTAAGTTGCTACTGATCTGAACTGTAAATGATTCACCCATGACACCAGCTGCGTTTCACTCTCCTGAAACATTCACAAAATTCATTCCCAAGAACTGAACAGTCAAACACGTAATGCCAAGTTAAGGAAATGAATCATCATTCATGGTACCCACTGATGCTCGGACTCTCCGATTTGGTTCTCGTCGGAGCGTAGCAGTTGCAATTTTTAAGCCTTTGTCAAGTGCGAACTCCGAAATTTGAGTGGCGACTGTAAACTCCGTGAAGAAGAAAAATCGAAGATCTAGATGAAGGAAACTGTAAACTCCGTGAAGAAGAAAAATCGAAGATCTAGATGAAGGAAAGAGAAGAAGGATTCATTCTTGCGCCGCCGCAGGAGAGAGAGAGAAGCTAATGTGGGCTGGGCTACACATATATTTAATTTAGGTTACACATTTTCGTGGGGCTTTATATTAAATATTAATTGCATTTAACTGCACGTTTTTCCAAATTTTACACCAACTTTATATCAAGTAATAATCACAAATTTTAAGATATTTATTTTTAGGACGATGTTATTTATTAATATTTTATCTTTGAGAAATATGGGTATATTTAATTATATAAAAGTGTTGCGGTATCCTCGTACTAATATCTAATTATTTGATCATTTTTTACTGTATTTAAGTATCCTAAATTTCAAAGATTAAGAGGTCGGATTCATAAATATGTATCCGTGTCGGACACATGTATTCGAGTCCGAGTAACATAAGCTGCTTGAAGGACGATACAACTAACTAATTTAACTTGAAAATGGTTAATTTCAGCAGATCTTATATCAAATTTTTTATATTAATGATTACAAAATATTGTAATGATCAAAGAATGGTACAAAACAAGAAAAACTAAAATCACATCCCTATAAGTATGTGATATTACTATAACTATTAGGTGCAATATGACTGGGATAACATCCATTTTTTCCAGGAAAAGAAATAGTGGATATCATCAACATGTTAGGTTTAATGACCATAGATACTTCACCTTCACTTTGCATTGTATTTAAAAAAAAAAAACTCCCTGAGAATACATTGAGGCCGTTCTGAATCAAATTGAGAATTGGGGAATCAGTATACTAGAATCAAAGCAGACTAAAAAAATTCAAGTAGCCCTCAAACTAAAAAAAATCGATATGAAAAGAAGATTAAAAAAATCAATACAAAACGAAATCTAAAGAAAAGTACTTATTTTTCTATACAGGTATGTAAATTAAGACATCGAATAGCGGGTAGCGGTGGCAGTTAAAAGAGAAAAAAAAAAGCTACATCTGTCCCAAACTTATTTATCAACATTCTCGCATTTAGCTACAATAGAATCGCGGTCTCAAACATATTGCACAAATTATTCTCCTAATTCAACTTCGTCTCACCTAGAGACAATTAAATTCCTCGTGCAAAATCAATAAAACCTATAAGTTAGAGGAGAAAATGCATTATAATAAAATAAATTCTTAATTGTACCTTGTTTTGATCAAATTCAACACTGGCTTAGAAGCCGTCGTCGCTTGCTCGAATATTTTTCCTTATCTTCTTCGTGGGTTGTACTATTCTGTTTTTTATATCTCACTCATCTCTTCAATGTTCTAATTAATCATTCCAAAATTTGTTAAAATCATACCAATTATCATCACAAAGGCAAATTGAATGGACCATTACAATACTTAGACATAGTAATGCAATTGAATTTTCTCCACTCACCAGTGTCTGAACATTGAAATTTGTGCTAATGACCAGTATTCTACATGATAACAAAAGATTTATTTTCATGTATGATAGGAAAACAAGTAGATTTTAATACATATTAAAAACGAAAATAGTAAAAAAACACAATCTAATTACAAGGTAAACTCACTATTTGGCGAATATAATCAAATTTAATTATAGCCAGCCTAATCGGGTTACACATTGATGCATTAACAAAGCTAACATAATTTGAAAGATAAATTGGTCAAAGTAGATAGCTAGTGTCGTTCAAGATGGGAAAAAAACATAAACAATATACATCTTTTTAACATATGAGTAAAGCATTATTAGCTCAATGGAATAATACAGAATGTTCAAACTCAGGACATAAAGCAGAGATGTGATCCAAGTTATCTATTGCAACAAGAATTAAACCTAGCAAAGAGAAAGTTTTTCAAAAAATATAAGAGTAAAGAAGAATACAAATAACCCTAAAAAACCCCTAAAAATTAGGATTTGCCAATGACCTAAATCTATATCAGATAAGACCATTATTAATTATTAATGACTTTGTTAGGAAAAATAATCAAAAGGAGCCTTAAATGGAGTTTTGATGAGATGTCAAAACACTTTAGAAAAACTGAAGAAAAGTCTAATCGAACTGAAGACTTAGGTGATCCAAGTTGAAGGCTAAGCCAATCGAATTGAGGCTCAGACAAATCTAACTGGAGGCTAAGTTAACCGAACTTAAGGGTTTGTCAACTAAACTGATAACCAAGCCAGCCAAACTGAATATCAAGGCAACCTAACTCTCCAACTAAGTGTGAGCTGCCGTTAAAGAAACTGTCGCCGCAATAGCTAGATGTTGGAGACTGTAAGTGTGAGCCGTCAACTTAGTTGAGATAACATTGTAAAGAAACTCATTGTTACCAGGTTCAACTAATTTTCATTCATTGTATAATTTGTAAGGTTAACTCAGATTATATAATGAATTTGTTCCTTCTGCAGAAGGAAGAAATGACGTAGAATTTTTGAGACTTCGAACCTCTATAAAATCGATCTTGTGATGTGTTGTTTTCATTATCTTAAACTGCTTATCTTTTGAAACTACACACAAGATCACACGACTTGCACTCATCATACACAAATTGAAAATAGACAAACTGATAAGTTCAAACGAGTTAAAGGGCCCTTAACGTTTTCCGCACTCTATTTAAAGTTTTTGGAATCAGTTTATTCACCCCCTCTTAACTGATATCGACTCATCCGCAACCAACAGACTTCACAGAAAAAGAAAAACCATGCTCGTGCCTGAAAAATGAAGAAATAGAAAATCCACATCTTATAGAAAACTTCAATTTCAACTCTACTTGCACATGCTCAATTCAATATTGAAATGCAAAATAAAGAACAATTAGGAAAACTTAACTCCAAATAATAGTAATCACTATAAAAAAATATATAATATTCACAATTTTAGTCAATGACATAAATTAAAACGGTATCAGCAACAAAAACCTCGTAAGTTGACTCTCTTAAGGCCATCTCCAACAGTTCACTCTATTTTACAGCACCTCTATCTCTATTATACAGCATGGTCTTCACTTTATCTCCAACATTTTATTCTAAATTCTACTCTAAAAGGAATATTGCATAATATTCCTCTTTATATATTTATTTTAATCAAGATTTTCCCAATAAAAATAACTTTTAAAATTGTTTGGAATGGATTTTTCAGATGTTGGAGGAGGAAGTGGATGTGGTCTCTCTGATTATTAGATAATATTATTGTGTTGCTTTATTTATATTTTCAGTGTTGTATGATTAGTATTTTTCTGGTGTATTTTTTAATGCTTTATTTGTATTTTTAATACTTTCTATTTTCTTTATTTTTATGTCTAGTAGTTTTATTATGTAATTTTATTAGATGCCATTTTATTTTGATCTCATTTTGTTTTGATATACAATTTTTTATATCAATATTTTTAAGGAAGAAATAAATTAAAGTATAAGATTAATATATATATTTGTATATATAAAAATTTAAATCATATAAATTAACAAAAAAAAAAGAAAAAAAAAGATGAACATATAAAATTAACAAAAAAACAAACCAAAACAAAAATCAACCATCATATATCAATTTACAAAAAAAAATAAAAAATAATAAAGGAACATAATAGATTTACATATATTAAAAAAAAAATGATGAACCGTAATACAGCTCATGTATCTCTATTAATAGAACCAAAAATCTCTAACTCTAAAATCGAGAAGATTCTGGAAGAAGATGGCCTCGATCTTTTCCGCAGATATTCCGATGGATCGGCTGCCGTTCATCTATTGAAACAGCTGCAGCGTTATCCCTCTTTGGCTATGGAGGTGATTTTTTTATCATGAGATTTTAGTATGTTTCATATTGTGCACATGATTTTGAACTGCTTAGTTTTGTTTGAGACGAAATGCGGGGTTCATCATTTGGTAGCTGAATGGGTGTGATATGTGTTGGTTTCGCTCTTTTCTGCTCGATTTTGGAATTGTTGATGTTGGGTGAGTGTGGGGAATATGTTGTGAATTTGCACGTAATTGCACAGTGTGGTTGCTTGATTGATGAAAAAATGTTGGAATGAATGTTTAGATTTAACACATTCTATTGGAATTCTATCTGGGAGATGCATTGCATTGAGAGGCAGGGAGCAAAGGAATTTTTTTCACCATTGGTTAATTGATTTGAAGAAGAGGATATAGATGGAGAAGTAGAACAAAAGGTTAGGATTCTTGCTGAAGCCAGAGAAACTCAGTTTCGTATCATGCAGAATCATTCTAACAAAACATTATAATCCAGCAACTTAGATATAATCATGTATTCAAGATTATATATTCTATGATATTCTATATTGTGAGCGAGTTTTGTGAATTAAGTAGAAAAAAATGCAATTTCCATGATTATTTCATTTACCATCTATATTTTTAGCAAAAATTATGTGTTAATTTTATCAATTGTCGTTAAGGGCCTTATAATGTGAATTGATGATATTTTTTTTCCTTTCGGTCTTGACTATGTAGCATCTGTTCGATTGCATCAGAACTAATTTATGGATCCAAATGTGTTACGTATATAACTGTATTCATCAATTGGTACTACTCAGGTTCTATGGTGGAGAAGGAAGCAACTTGACCATGATGCTCCAATGACAGTGGAGGAGTATTCAAAAGGTATTGCCATAGCTAGTAAAATGGACAATCTTGATGTTGCGGTTGAACTTTTTAAAGAGGCCTTCAATAAAGGACTAAAGGATATTAATAATCCTGAGCAAGAATGATCTGAGAGTAGTCCAAAGCTCGTTATCAAAGTTGAAGTACAAATTTCATCATATCAAAGGTATGCTCATTTTCTGTCATTTTGAATTTGACTGACTATTGACTTGTGGATCGTCTGGTTGTTAAATGCGAAAAAAACAAGTATGCATAGTCTGGATTATTAAAAGAAATTTTCTGCCCTTGCTTCCCGTGTTACTCTACCAATATGTAGCAATGCCGGTTTTCATGTTACTAGACAGTAAAGTTTAACTAAAATATATTGGCTTCATTACGGATATGTTAGCTTTTTTGACATATTTTGTTGCCTTCCTAGAATCTCATAAGGATTTGATTTAATAATCGGATCTTATTAGAAGTGTTTCAGTAGTTGTGTATAAAGTGGTTTAATTCATTCAAATCACTCCAAAAATTGTTCAAACGGGAGTCATGAATTTCAATTCATTGTGACCATAACATTTATCAATGTTTTTTTTAGTGTGGATCTCCAGTCCAATCTATCCTCCATGTCCTTCAATCTGATGCAACTGTAAGAAATTGGATTTTGAAGTATTAATATTATTGAGATTACTTGCATTAAAACCCATAGCCTAAAACCTGGATAGGATAATGCTGCTACATTCTTGTTTTCCTCTATTTCAGCTCAGACAGCACTTAGCATCCCGTGCTTGTCTTGTAATCAGTTTTCTCATAATCTAACCTATCATTCAGACAGTTTTACTAACAGTTAGATGGTTTCATGTCTTCATACCATTTCCCATTTCCACCTTTTATGCCACTATTTTGATTGGTGGCGTGTATATGAGAATGTATGCAAAGTGTGGTATTTTAATATAGCCCTGCAGATGTAATTAATCACAATAGGAGAATACAAGGTGGAATTCAAGAAGGGCAAAGCATGGATAGAGACAGATACAGTTAGTGGTCTAATATGTATAATTAAAACTAATTATATTTCTTATTCTATTATATAGGATAATTATGTATCAAGAAATTTGTTAAAAGTCTGAAAAGAAATAATCACCAGCTCAGTGGCATATCAAGATGCAAGAATTCTCATACTTCTTGTGTTTTTCTTCATCTTAATCTGTCATATGAACTTATTTCTTCTCTGTATCATACCCTTCCATTGGAATGTGCTTCTGGGATCATTGCTTGAACCTTCTTTATTTGGGATTGAATATTTCCACATCATGCCTTCTTCGTCAGTGTTCGGGGTTGTGATTGCGTATCCCACATTGGAGGAATGCACACAGAGAAGTTTCAGATGGTTTTTCTGATCTTTTCTATACAGGGCTACCGTGTGATTCTTGCATCGTCTCGTGTGAGGGCCTTGACACCTTTCTAACAGAGCCATCTTGCAAAATCGGCATCAGCACTCGAATTGCATGCTGTTAGTTGTACAATGTAGATCTGATCTTCCAGAGTGATAGACAGTACTTGCTGATCAAATTTTTGAAAAGTAGAGAGGTTTTTGGAGATTGTAATATGTATTTGCAGCAAATATGTATCTAATTTTGCACACATTCTCTCTCTTTTGCTGCTGCTCTCAACCTTTCTTCATTTTGGCCTAAACTGATCTGGATTTTTGCCTCTGCATATTTGGCTGCTGCCCAAATATTTTCACATCGAAGACGGGAATTGGCTTTGTTTTCCGTATGGTATAGTTTGCAGGCTATTGTATAGAAATGAGATTTATCTAAAATGTACCATTCATCGAATAGCTGGTGTTGGTCTCCTCGTTGAATAAAAAATGCCTTTAATATGAATTTGGCTCCAAAATTCTTATTGGTGGGATCATCTCTCAACAAGCACTTTTTTAGAATATGTTATTGAATCTATTATTTGCTACTATATCATTGGATAACGCAATAATTTTATTAAAATTGAGTTATTGAACTTAACTATTTATTCAACAAATTGGATTGAAACAAATATCTAAGTATCTACCAATCAATTAGAATTGACCATTAATTTGTTTTTAGGCAAATTTACAATTGAAGAAACTTAGATATGAATGAATCAAAGTGTGAGTAATAATATGATAGGGTGTCATTGTTATGGGGCTGCAACATATTTCCAAAACAAAGGACAAAGAAACATATAAAAAAAAAACGTTAAAAAAAAAAACATTTTTATTTACATAATTGAATGTATTTTCATTTGAATCACTTCTTGCTCGTTTGGTTTTGTTGGAGTATGAATCCACAATCAGAATCGTTTCAAACCCACAAAAACTAGCTCAATATGACTACAATTTAAGTATCGATCCATAATTACTTGTTGATCTAATATGAGACCGTATCACACATACATACATATTATATTCCAAATTATTTTTCTTTATTTAAATATATATTACGAACTAACATTTTATCTAACCTCATATATATTTTTTTTGCCATAAATTACTTTACACTTCGGTGGAATACTTTAGCTTTCTTCCATACAGATTCTTGAATTGTGGTCAAATCGAACACATTTATGATATGACATATTTACTCTAATTTTTTTGCTACTGTTTATACTTGGTTTTGGTCGGAAAATGGATGCAATATTAAATTATGATAAGTAATTAAGGTGTCAATCTAATTCTACGAAAGTTATTACAGAATATACTTTTTTAGGATATAAAATAAAATAATTCTAACATTTCCGTATGATAGTGGAATTGTTTCACTAATATGTAAACGTGAAATAATATATTTGAATTAACTATGATTTTATGTAATATTTATAATTTTTCATAAGAAATATAACTATTAACTTCGTATCTTTATTATATATGAAAACATTTGACATATTAAGAAGTTTGACGGAGATAGGGAAAAAAGTTAAGCAAAGGTGCATATAAAAATAATGAAAAAACAAAAATAAGAAAAGTAAATCCAAAAATTTGAAAAAGAATAAGGGTAAATTGAACTTTAAGCGACCTTTGGCCGTTTTTCCAAAAATAACATAAATAAAAACAATTAATAAATTAATACTCATTCCGTTTCTGAATAAGTGTCATTTTGGATGAATGCACACATATTAATAAAAATATTAATTAGACAATCAAATTACATTATACACCCTTATGTGAATACGTTAAATGAATTAAATATAATTATTTAAATGCATTAAATAATGACAAATATGAGAAAAGTGTGAAATTTTTACTTCGATTGTATAGAATGACATTTTTTATGAAGCAAAATTAAAGTAATAGAATGACACTTATTGTGAAAATGAGAGTATTTAATTTTTCAAATTTTGTTACAAATCTATTCTGCAACTAATTTTCCCTTTTTCCGGCGCCAGAAATCCCACGTGGCAAACTGGATGCGTGAGTGGAATTTCCAATAGTATAAATGAAAAATTAATTAATCATACGTTGAATGAAAACAACATTGTTTTCATTTTTTTTGTTTTTTCGGATCAAAATAACGTCGTTTGGATTCGAAGTGTGACTGCGTATTTCTTTTCCACTTAATTTTGTTTATTTGGATTCGAAAGTCCACATAGACATCCAGCAAGCCACGTGGGATTTTCGGTGATGAAAAATCGATCACGTCACGTGATAGATTCACAATAAATTTGAAAAAAAAAAAAAATAGATATTGTTTTATCAATAGTTTTGATTTGGATCATTTTTAAAAAACTGGCCAAAAATGCAAGACCTAAAGTTCATACCGCCCGAAAACCCAATGTTAAAAAAATATTATATAAATTTTAATGATAAACATCGTATAAAACTATAACTACCTAAGAATATATTCGAACATACAACAAACACCTCAAAACCAAACTCCATCATAAATAAACTTATAACGATTTCTCTCACAACCTCACGAGTCAAAACACTACAAAAATATGAATATCAGCTCACGAGCCTCAAAATCGAACTTTTTTCGTGCAACTCGCGAGCTAGTCGGGTCAAATTACTCACACGATCACACTCCACACCCCTAAGAATTGAGTGTGGAATGTAATAAATACATAACTCATGTCATGTTTTGCAAATTTGTCTCTTTAAATTTTTCTTCATACCAATCAACACAAAGAGACGTGATGAAATAATGATGCAAGAATTATTCTCCTCTACCAAACAACACCCAACAAATTAGTGCCTAATAGTGAGATGCTGCCAAACAAAACAAAGCTACCAATTGATGAAAGTGACGCAATATTACTATATTATATTATGGTACGACCACTCAAAAAAATAATTTCAAACACACAAAAAAAATTTCGAAAAATTCCATAAAAAGACAAAACCATAATAAGACATCTAATAAGTGAGAAAGAAGTAAAGTTAATAATGCAAGAAAACGACCTAAAGTGAGTATTATTAATGCCACATTTTGCACAAACAAAAGGACATTTTTTTCCTTAGCAATAAAAGTCAAAATGTGAAACAGCTGGCCTTTTAAGTATCACTCTTTTACCGACGACACGAGACGAGACGAGATCCTTTATTTTCAATCCTATTTTTATCGGATCAGATTCTCTATGTCTATTCATGTTTCATTTAGTGTGTTATAATTATTATTTTTTTTAATATATTCTAATTGAGGAATGATGAATTCTAAATATAAAATTAAACTATAATAAGTTAAAAAAAATTGAAAAAAGCGAAGCTTTGGCACAGAAAATGTCACATGAAATGTAACAGGTGATCTGGTGTATATTTTTATAACACGTGAAATTTCCCATTACACTTCATTGCACTCTCAAGTTATGAGTTTTTCTTGTATTTTTTTTTCCCTTCAGTTTTTTTTTTTTTGTGGTTTAGTATAATTTTATGATTGTTTCTTAGGGTTCATCCCTACTAATTAGAGTTTATAATTATTTTTTAATATTTAATTTTCAGTTTTTAATTAATAATTCATTATTATGGTTGTTTTTTTCAAAGTTATGTTTTATAATTTTTAATTCATTTTTTTGTTGATAAATGTTGACTATGACTATTTATGTTATAATTAATTTTTATTTTATAATAAATATTATTAAAATTATAAATTTGACAGAGAAACACAGAGTGAAATGCAAAAGAATACAACAGAAAATTTCTACCCTTTTATTATTAATTTTAGGGCAGATCTTGTGTGCACTAAATGCACATTAGACTGTCAATGCATTGACCAAAAAAATCCGTAAAAATCAATATCAATCGTAACAATAAAAAGTATCACTCAAAAGTCCAAAAGTATTACTTGTATCAAGAAAAAATATTGACCAGAAAAAATTAAAAAAAAACTGTCAAAATCAATATCACCGCAACACTAAAAAGTATCACTCAAAATTCAAAAAATATCATTTTTATCCCTAAAAAGTATCATTTATTTTGATAAATTTTTAGTCAAGAAACATTAACCCGATCAACATGTTAACAGTGCGATGTATTTATAAAAGAATTTGTGATAATTTTAATATCAATATCAATATCAATATCAATATCAATATCAATATCAATATCAATAGATCATGTTACACATTATCAACGTATGCTATATGAAGCAATATTATCATATCTTATCAAATACTATGTTATGGATTAAATGAATAGAATATTCGGACATTATTTTGTGGCATTATCCAAATTTTGTTGTTTTCACTTTTTATTCATTTATTTAATTTTCACCATACAGTGGCCATAAAATTACTGTCAAGAAAGCTATCCCAACAACTAAAATTCAAAATGTTTTTTTTTTTTTTGAAGTGGTCCCATCACCAAAAAATAATGCAAAGTTTTTAGCTTTTTTTCTTAACTTCTTTTAACACACGCCAACTTAGAAGATACACCATATCATTGCACAAGATTTTTGAATCTATTATAACTAAATTTAATTCCTTAGTGGCCCAAAATTTTGAGCTATGAAGTGATTATCAAGATTAACAACCAATTGATTGCCAAATCCAATACTTTGTTGCATTATGGTATGTATTATCAACACACACATTTAGGGTTTGTGCAAACAGCCCGTCCGTCCGATCCAGAACACGATCAAATCATGAAGTTCCTCCAAAATTAAGACAGGATCGACCGAACTACGTTTAAAAACCGGCCGAAATCGACAAAAATAAGTAGGTCCGGTCCATTCGATCAGTTCGATTTTGCATAGCCCTACGTACGTATTATGTTCGACGCGTATTGTATCGAATTCAAAACGCACATTGGTATTTAATTCCAAAAAATATATCCTACACTCGAAGAAAAAAAGGGTTGGTGGTGATTTAGTTGGTGTAATCAATCAGAAGCTCCAAAACGGCAGGCTGCCTATCTTAAAGAAGCAATCAAAGATTGAAGGGCTGCCAAAGAATTAATCAAATCAACGTCAAAATGATAGTGATAGCCACTGTTTGGGTACTCACGTCCAATCATTTTTTGGCTCGATTAGGGTCTCTTTTTTGGGTGGTCAGGGTTCTTGGGGTGGTGGGGTTGGGGTTCGGGTCGCGCCACACCCGTACCCGTACGTATAAATACATCGAGTATAATATTTATCGTCTATTCATGTTCATGAAATACGTACATGTGTTTATATATGTATAGACGATGTGTCTAGCGTCTTTCACAACATTAATTTTTCACAACATTAATTTTTAGTTGGGGGGCTAATTGCAAAATATCAACTTTGGAAGGGGGAAGAGGGAAAAAGTGAAGTCAAGATTCAACTAATTTGGGAGTTCAAGATTTTGTAAGATTGTGGTAAATAAGGGAGTAAATTACATGTTGATAACTATATGTTCAATATTTTTAAAAAATGGTCCACTTTTTTAAAATTGATAAAATCGTTCCCACATTTTTTAAAAAATTACAAATCTAACATTTAGTTGGATTATTTTTTTACTACGTCTACGTGATTGAGAAAACATGAATATTAAAATGCAATCAATTATGTACGATTTTTAGGACATAAAATTAACTAGATATTAAATATGCAAAACTTTTGAAAAAAATGCCCAAAATACAGATATTAAAGTGTAATTTACCCTAAAAATATATCTTATCACAAAAAAACCATCATCAAATTAGTATAATATAGGAGAAGAGTTTGGACTTGTTACATATAAACACAAAATTTCTATATATTTCTAGAGCACAAGTGGAAAATACAGATGATAGCAGCATGGATTGCCCCCAATCCATGTACTGAATTAGCTTTAAACCTAGCCATAGACGGCCGGAGAACGACCGATCGGTCGGCCAACTCCGGCCAGTAGCCCTAGGACCTCCTCGGCCCTCGGACTGAGAGGGTCTCGGGATGAAGAAGTTGTCCTGCTAAGGCCGGAGACGAGTGAGCTTCCGATGTGGAACACCATCTTCGACCAAGGAGACGAGAGCGATAGGCTTCAACGCAGAGAGACGACCCGACACCACGAGGTGCAGATCATCACCATATATCACCACCACAAATGACAAGTTATCAGCAACGGGAAAAAGGAGTAGTTTCTACACAATCATACTACTACACACCATGACTGCTAGAGGCCGGAAAAAAACCACGAAACACTAAGTAATGAAGGTCAAGCTTCTGTCACGTATGATGGGGAGTTATGTATTAACAGTTAGGATTGGAGGAAGCTTTTCATCTCATCCATTAGGGACTCGAAATGCTCGTTGTTTGGCAAGAAGTAGAACCCGATTGTGGCCTTTTCGAGGTAAAGGAGCTTCACCTCGTGCCCATATTTCTTGAGCCCTTCAACATAACCTAATTGCCAATCTTGAAGAAGATCCAATCCGGCCACAACAACCAGGCTCTTCGGAAAGTTTAGCCCTTCCAAGGTTCGAGCCCTAGGGCCGAACACATTGCAGGCCGGATGGTCTCTATCTTCGCCTTCTGGTAGATAAGCTCTCCAATACCAATCCCTTTCTTGAATCCTCACAAAGTATTTCCCATCCAATCTTTCCTCGGACTCCGTCCTCTCCTCCCCTCCGAACAACGGATGAAGAAGTATGTTTCCCAATACCTCCACACCCTCTTCCGCAGCTCTTACTGCAACATGATGAGCAATGTTACCACCCGAACTATCCCCTGCAAGATACATGTGAACTTTAGGATCCTTCCCACTACGAAGCCATGATCTCGAGTTCACCCACTTAAGAGCCGTCCACCCATCATCATAAGCACAGGGATACCGGTGCTCCGGTGATCTCCGGTAGTTCACAGATACCACTACAGCCTTGCAGGTCTTCACAAGGCGGCGACAGAATGTGTCGTAGATAGCACTGTTGGCTGAGGAATGAACAAAGCTTCCACCATGGAAGAATACAATCACAGGCACAACTTCAGAGGTGCTCAAGGGCTTCTCCACCTCCACAATCCCCCATTGAGGCTCGTTCTCACGGGCAGCCAGGTAAATCCGGTTAAGCAGTCCCGTGGGGCGATCCAAAGAATCGAATGAGTAAACCCCGTCTACCGGATTAGCATTCGCAGTCACTTTCCGGTCAAGAAACTCATTCAAATCACGGTTGAAAGTGCCATCAGGCCGACGGAGAATGTTATATGCAAGCTTGAAGTTGGATATAAGGATCCATGTATTCAGGGGAACCACTCTCTGCATAAAACAAACATCAAAATTTTGAATTTTAGTTCACCAGAGGTCTCCTTTATCCATCAATTACATCACGAAGCTGAAGTCAAACTGATGTTTAAGGCTGAGAATTGATCAAGTATACACAAACATCACCAAATCATTATCATCAACTGATTCAACCAATCATCAATAAAGGAAAATGCTAAAAAGAAAAGGAAATTCCATGCATATCTATAAAAAGAAATTAATTGAAAAGTGAGAAACAACCTAAAATAACCCAAACACAATCATAAAATCGGCTCAGCTTAGTCAGTCAGTAGTCAGCAAGGAAAAAAACGAGTCAAAGCGAGAATCAAGGGCGAAAAGAAGGGGTGGAAAAAAATCTTCGACGAAAAGGCCAAGATTCAATTTTTTGCAACCACAAATCACACTTTGTTTCCTGCAAAATCAACTCTTTCATGAAAAACAAGACGAACCCCCAATTCCAATAAAGAAAATTCAGAGAAACGTGCAGAAATTTCAGGAACCCACATCGAAGAATACCCTAATTTCAAACCACAAAACAGAGACAGAGAGAGAAACGCAGAATCGTGAATTAAACAAGCAAATACGTCTGATTACCTGTGATTCAGTGACATTTACCTCATTACTGCCTGCCATAAATTAATGTAAGAGACTCAATATTCGGGCAGTTCCGCACTCAGTGATCTCCCCGGAAAAAAATCGAGTTTATCTACTGTTGTTTTCACCTCAAAAATCCCCCCCTGTTTCTGCGACGGCTGCAAAAAAACCCTTTTAAAAATTCTATGCCGTTTCTGATTCTGGGAGTCCGAGCAACACAGAAAGAAGACAATCGTGAAATATGGCTTCAGTTATCTAGCTCAACAGAAGTGGAAAAGATCAAGAAATAGTGAGAGAGAGGAGAGAGAGAGGGGGGGGGAGGGAGAGAGAGGGAAATAAAATAAAATCATCTCAGTATATATAATATATTGATAAATGGTAGATAAAGAAGGGAGAGAAAATGAAGGTGGCGCGTGAAATTACCGAAATAGATAGAAGAGAGAGAAAATGGGATTGTAGAGAGAGAGTCAAAGGGAAAGGAACGACGGAGGAGAGGCGGAGAAGAGAGAGAGAGACGACAAATTGAGAAATGGGATTGGGGGAAGGTGGCGGAAAATAAAACTGTTTGTGTAGGGCCCACTATAAAGTTATGGCCATTTTTTTATTTTAGGCTCAGGTACAAAAATTTATTTAAGATATTGATCAGATATTTTAAGTATGACTCGATTCGTTCGATCCCTTAAATTATTTTAAATATTATAAATGAATATTTTCGTAAAAATTATTAATTTTGTTAGTAATTAAATGCGTAATTTTTTTTATAATTTAATTTCATGTAATTCAGAAGATAATATCGTGCAATGTGGTGTGGTTGAAAATATCTCGTTATGGTTTTCTTATGATTTCCGTAATCCGTCAATTTGATGTCGGGTGATGGAATAATTGAACGGATAAAACTCAGAAGTGAGGGTTTTTGTTCGTAACTTAGATTGAAAATCATGGCGTTGATTCGACATCAAATATCAAAATTGAATGAGAAGTTTGAAACTCTATATTGTGGACTGTATAACCATGATATGGATTTGTTCGATTAACGACTTATGTTATATAATTGCCAAATTTTCATGTTCAATTAACTTTAATTACTAAGTGAAAAATAATATTTTTAACAGAAATGGCCGTTGGAGCCCTTTAAATTAATTTAAGAGGTCGAATGAATCGAATTATACTTTGTCTGATCCTTAAGTGTGTTTTTGTATAAATGTGTCTAAATGTCTAATGTTAAGTTCAGTCAGATTATTTTGTTTTCATGGAATGATTCATATTAGCTTTTGTATTTTTTTTCGATTTTTTTATAAATATTTATTTAATGAATAGTTGAAAATCTTCCTCCATTGTAGTAAAAATTCACAAAAACATTATTTTCATCAAATGCAATTATATGTAAATCACATGGGTGAAATATCTCCAAAATCTTGTATGAATTATCGAAATATTATAATTAATTGCATCAATTCCTCGTGTTCTTAGAAAAATATGCACTTTTTACAAATTTTGAACCAAAATACCCTCGTGTAGTTGGTCTCAATCACTTCAATCTTGCGTAGAAATAAGGGTATTTTAGAAGAAATTTTTTTAAAAAAAATTAAAGTTTTTGTGCATTTTAATACACACACACACACCCACCGGGAAAGAATTTGATACAATATTTCGATAACACGAGAGGATTTGACACTATGATCTCAAATCACACTCGCCAAGAAAGTGCTTAGGGATTTTTTATTTTTTTTGAACATTTTTATTGTACGAAAAGACAATTTTACAACTTTTTATTATAGATAAATATATTTTATATTTGCATAGTTTTTATAGTATTTTTAAATGTTTCTTTCTTTAAATATGAAAAGGGTATAACAGAAAAGTTATGCATGCTAAAAGTTAACAGTATTAGATTATTATGGTATTTATTTTAGAGGGTTTTTTCTTTTTTCAAGTAAACACAATATGATTTTTTCTCCATGTTTCTACATGGAGGTTTGTGAAACATTCCTATAAATTTATTTTAAGTATTATTTTTAATAATAAAAATAATGTTTTATGAGAAAAAAAAAAGTTGATAGTATATTATACTTCAATTGAATATGTTGAATAGTAACTTTTTCTTCGAAATAAGATCAATATGCTTTAAAATTTATCATTTTGATTTCTATATTGTCAAGGTATTTTAAAAGATTCATGAACACTGAACACATATATCCAGATAATTAAAATTTTTATATAGAATATAATATCTAAAAGTTACAAAAAGATTTTATAAAATGCATTTTTTAAATAAGCTTAGACTAATATATATATATATATATATATATATATATATATACACATATATAGTAGCAAGCATCTTAATGAGTACTACATTGATATGATTATGAGTTTCCCTTTTTTTTCATATTAGTCAAAAGATCGATTATAACAATGCAAATCTTGTTCGAGGGATTTTGGTGCATGGGAGAATTTAAAATAATATTACTATTTTTTAGATCTCAAATAAATTATAAAAATAACTCGATATTATACATATTTAAATTGTACATTGAGGTCAAGGAAGTCTTACACTAGTTACAAGGAGAAATTGTTAAAAATAATTAATAGAGAATTTTTCATTGAAAATTAATATAAATTAATTTAAAAATAAAAATAAATCAAAATTCGTGATTTTTGAGATTCTGAACTGAGAGTTTTCATCTTTCAAGCCTTAAATCGATAAATTATCAATTTTTCAGATCCCGAATCAACAATTCTCCTTCAATTTCAATTAATAGTTTCAAAACTTCTAAAGATTTAATGGTTTTAGATTAATAGTTTCAATCATAGGATCTAAATTGATAATTTTCATTTTTCAGTGTCTGAATTGATAATTAGTGTATTTTTTGGGCTCTAAATTAACGAAACTCCAATATCCTACCATATGCTTGGTAAGGAATGATATTAAACTCCAAATATCATTATATATAGGTATATAATAGGACAAAAATAAAAATTCAATTCACTCTTAACAAAAAAAAAGGGGGGGAATCACAAAAACATAAATATTATTATTAATTTCGCCCTAAATACATGATCTAATCGTCACTTCATTTCTGAGTGTCCTAATAATATATCCATCGATCATATAATTATATTAAATTCTACTTTTTTATATTCCTTTACAAATATAATATTTATCATCTAGAATACTAACATTCTACATTAAACAATTGCAAGTCACGAGCTTCATTGAACAAGAGTAACATGATCATCAAGTTTAGCTAGATAAATTTATTTTAAAAATAATTCAAAACTTACATGAGAAGTAAAATAGACCATCTATTTGGAAACAAGGAAGTGGTGGAATAATAAATATTAATAACAAAGTGCAACCAAATTTGGGCAAGTTCAAAGCACTTATTAGGACAACAACTACATTTATCAATTTTGTTTGGTTATGGCCTTGTGGGAGTGGATGTGCACCAATATTTGTTCCTACTCATTGTCTTTTGTTATTTTCTATTCTTGTGGGAGTGGCCTAAGCATTCCACAGCTAAAGACAACCCCAATAGGGTCTCTTGGAAGTATCAATTTCAAGGCAAGAAAACAAGTCTTCTTTGAGTATATCCATGTTGGTTACTATTTGGGTAAAAATCTCAATATTGCCAACTTTTATTAGAAGGTTCATTTTTATCGTAGGGTTAATTGCCAAAAAAATCATGATTTTGAATGAATTTACAATTTAAATATCATTTTTAAAACGTTGCAATAATAGCATAACCTTTTGATCTGTAGTAAATTCAGCACCCTTAGTTTTTTTTCGGTTATTAAATTTGGGATGTAACAATATTTTTCAACGTAATCATATTAATTCAGGTTTGGAGTGTTAAATAAGCGAGTTTTTACTGTGCAACGTCAATTTTCTAGTCATTGAAATTTATTAGTATGTCTATTTTGCTACAAATCAAAAGGTTGGGTTATTATTGCAACGTTTTAAAAGTGATGTTTAAATTGCAAATTCATTTAAAGATTCTGAATTTTTTAGTAATTAACCATTTGTCATAATTATAATCTCTGTAGGTTTTTTTCAGTAACTGAAAGACGAGTCATTGTGTTGGAGAAAACGATTGCACATAAGCTAGAGTTGAGTCAACATGCCGGAAAATAAGTGATTCATCTTTCAGTTGCCAAAAAAAAGTTGCATAATGCAGGATTGTGGCAAAAATGAAATATTATTAGTAAAATTGATATTTAATATAGGTCGCGGTATTATTTTTTGGATGACGAGGGTAACTCGTAGCTATTACCAAGGAACGCGTCGGGTAAATCCCGCTCATGTGTAATAGCTTGCAAATTAGCCATACAAAACTGATAGAAGAGGTAAATCACACTTGAAAAACTAGGCATGACAAACTCACACCTAACTGTGTTGGTGGGATTTGAACTTGAGGCATTTGGCCTCAAACTTGCACTTATAATTTATCTTTATTATTTTTACATCACATTTAATTTATTTTAGGAAAGGGCAAATTGCAATTTAATTCTTAACATTTATATGCTTCAACATAAATGATCTAACGCTTTCAGCAAAAATGACATTTCGATCAATTTTTTTGGTAAAAATATTATTTCCATTATATAAATTGTCTAACTTGCTTAAGATAATGTATTTGTATTTTGATGAGGCAGTGTATTTGTATAAATAGTTATATACGAACTCAAAATCTTTATATCAGAAAATCACAAACTTCACTAGTTATTCATTCAAAGAGGCATAATATGCTGCATGACTTGTAAACTGTAATTTGGTCTTTTGAGTTTTGTAAAAGAAAAAAAAAACAAAGAAAAGTCATAAACTTTAAAACAAAATTATTTTAGTCACTTTCGTGTGTAAAGGGACTAAAATACCGTTCATTAAAAAATGAAAATGTTTATTTTTATTTCCAAAGTAATTTTTAAAATTTTCACAACACAAAATCCCGAAAATAAATTTATTTTTTTTTCATTTTGAATTTACGCTCGCACATTTTCAAATCTCTACATCATCTCTTAAATTATATATATCATGACGGGATATGCCACTCAAATACTCATCAATTCATATTGAACCAAGAAAATAATCAATTTTTCACATCAACCTCAAATTCAAACTGAAAAAAATAATAAAACAAACATATTTTTATCATGCGAACCTATAAATCTAAATATCAAATTAATCATCACAACAAAATTATCACATTTTTATATTAAAAAAAAACACACCATGTAAATTGAATTGAAAATATATTCAAAACCGATCTACACACATCGTCATTTTATCCGTAGCATGTCATTGCCACCCTTCTCACCTCCCCACTCCCAATCAAAAATGAATTAACCAATATTTACAAACACCTACGTGGGATCGTCTTACATATCAAAATTTATAAAAATGAATTAAAATTCGGATCCTAATCCATAATTACATTTTCATTAGTAATTGAATCCGTATTGTAACCCGTCTTATAAACTTTAACCCGTAAAACGGTCGCTCGAACTTTTTTACCCTTTCTGGAAACAAATAAGCGAAAATATATCTCTGGAGGTAGCCAAAAAAGGGCTTGTACATAGCCGTACCCGCAAGTCTCTCCTGCGTGCGGCCGACGCCAACGCACGTGCCGACAAACAGGCTGACGTGCAGCCCGAATTGACGAAACTGCCCTCGTATCGAGACCAATATTACGGGCTTGCGCCACGGAGAGTGACGCGTCGTTGTCACGTAGCGATAAACGCGTGGCGGCCCCTCCTCCTTCTGTCTGAACTCTGATGTGGGCCCCACCCCCTCCTACTTTCCCTCTTTTATTTTTAATCTCATTATATATTTATATATATATAAATATATAATTCGATTATTTTATTTTATTTTTTGCATTTTTATCGTTTTATTTTAGCTGTTTTGATTTGAATTTTGTCGTTGGTCTGGGTGTAGCAAGTAAAATTTAAAAAGCCACCGTCACGAGTTCGTCACGTGCGGGCCAACCCCCTCCCAGTGTGGGCCCCACCCTCGAGCACAGCCTATATGCGTGAGGATGTGCTCTCTCTTCTTAAAGTTGCATTTTGTACTATATTTTTAATTATTCATATATATATATATATGCAAACATTATAATAGCAATCGTTATGATATTATATTATTTGGTTAATTATACTTGTGATAGTTAATACCAAAATATTTGTAGCTAATAATGATAATAATACCATGATTTATACTTAATGATAATTGTATCCCCAACCTTACATTTTTACTACAATTTTATTATCTGTCGGATTTTTCGACGACTGAAAATTGACTCAGAAATGGAAAGATTGTTAGAGATTGGAAGAAAACTATTTGTTGAGTCAGCTTTCTATCGCCGGAAAATTTGACGTAGGGTATATTATGAAGAAAATGAAACATTGATGGTAAAATTGTTATAAGTTATAAATATAATTACACCAAAATTATTTCAACAAAAAAAAATAAAAAAAATATATAAATTGGGTTTTTTTTTGTTCAAATTAGAAACCCTCGGTCTATCATATAATTTTGGGTTAATTGCCTTAAAAATCATGAACTTTGAGCTTAGTTGCAAATTTAACATGAATTTTAAAAGTGGACAATTAAAACACTATCTTTGAATTTGTATCTTATTCAACATCCCCAAAAATTAATAAAACAAATTGACCTTTCAATCCAACATACAATAATGATCACTTTAACGTCATTTCCAAAAATTGACGGTCGAGTTATTACGGGTTCGAAGAGACGAGCAAATTGTATGTTGAATTGGAGATTAATTTATTTTATAAAATTTTGGGGATGTTGAATAACATGCAAATTCAAAGTTAGTGTTTTAATTGCCTAATTCTAAAGTTCATGTTAAATTTGCAACTAAACTTAAAGTTCATGATTTTTAAAGCAATTAACCATATAATTTATGTGACGAATTGGTACCTCATTGCAACTAGTTGGGAGTGTGCAGTGATCATCAAACTCAAACTCTCTCATTTGCAATAATTTGCAAACCGCGCATGAGAAGTAGCCATGTGTGACGTGCTCACACTAAAATATAAATTTGAACTTTAGATATTTGATATTAAGCTACTATAGATCACTAGTCAGTTATCCACGAGGGACGTCTAAACATCATTTTTTATATAGTAGAATTGTAAAACTACACAATGGAATAACTTTGATAAAATAATATAGTGTGAAAGTTTCGATTTAGATAAATTAACGGGACTCAAACTCGTGACATTTGACTATAAACTCGTGAACTTCGCCATTATGCTGTCGTTAAAAGATTGCATTGAAACATTGGCTATTTTTAGTACCATATATAACTATGGCCGTTTTTACGTCATTTCTAGTAGCAAGATGAGAGGTAGTTGAGTTTGAGCAAATCTTACTCTTAATAAAGAAACAAGATTATTATTATTATTATTATTTATAATATTGAATAGAATTTGATTCATATAAAACATTATTTATTGTTTGGTTTTATAAGGGAATGTTTTTCTATAAATAATTTTGCACAAATAAAACAAAATACCTCAATAGAGTATTTACCCAAAAGGGGCATACGTACCAAAATATAGCAATCACAAGATCTTGTAGTAACTAATCTTACTCGTTTGCTCACTTAAGATCGTTTAGTCCCAATTTGTGTGTGACAACCGTCTACCAAATCTCAAAATTATTACCTTTTCTTTCATTTTTTTCTTCAATTTTAATTTAATTAGGTTTAACATAATTTTACAAATTTATTTGCGCTTTATTCCACCAATTAGGATTTATAATTATTTTTTAATATTTAATATTTATTGTTAAAAATTAAAATTTTAAAAATTTATATACCTTAAATTTGGAATAATCAATCCCAAAAATCAATTATATTAATTAAAAAATAAAAATTAAATACTAAAAAATAATTATAAACCCTGATTGGGTGGAATACTCGTTTGCTCACTTAAGAACATTGAGTCACAACTTGTGTGTGCCAACTGCCTACCAAATTTCAAAATTATTACGTTTTCTTTCATTTTTTCTTCAATTTTAATTTATTTCGGTTTAGCATAATTTTACAATTTTATTTAGGGTTTATTCCACCCAAATAGGGTTTATATTTATTTTTTATTTTTTAGTTAATATAATTAATTTTTGGGATTGATTATTTCAAACTTAAGGTATATAACTTTTTAAAATTTTAATTTTTAACAATAAATATTAATTATGATTAGGTATAATATAATAGATTTTATATTTACAAAAAATATTATTAACAATATATAATTTTAATATTGGCACACGATTGACACACAAAGTTAGGGCTAGAGGATCTTTACTCTCGTTTGCGAGGCTTGATCAAATAAGACTTATTTTAGGTAACTGATCAAATAAGACTGTATATCTAACTATGATAAAAAAAAAATTATTATATAAAATAGTTGACCCAACCCTTGGTTGTTTTAAAAGTCTTGTGAAAAAAAAAAGGATAATTTTTTTTGGCGCAATTAATTCTTAAAATTACTCTAATGATTTTATGTTAAGTTCAAGTACGTGAAACTCATGTTATCTTTTTTTGAGGAAAATACTTTTGCAAAATATGCATGAATATATATAGTTGTGACGACCCTGTATCTTAAATAGTAGTAGCTTTTTATATCTTCCTCAATCAATACTCAATAACACCAAAATTGACATTTCAATCTAATTAAATAACCAAATTAAATCGATCAATTGGATCCCACAATCACAAAACAAATAATCATATTCTAATTAAATTAAATGGTATTGAAAATTTCATTTTAATCTGTACATAACTTGTTACTGTTATTATATTATTAGGAGTAAAATGCGTCAAATTCCCGTATGCTATCAAAAATTAGCACCACACTCTGTATATTTTGAAATTGCACCAAACCCCATAGTGTTTAAAAAAAATGCACAATTTTCCTTTTAATTACTTTGCTCAAAATACCCTCGTTTCCAAATAATATTGAAGTGTTCAAGATCAAGTAAATAATAGTATTTTTGCCTAACATTTTGAAAAAAGAGAAATTACACATACTTTTAAAACGCACAAGAGAATTGCGTACAATTTTATAAAAATAATAAAGATTTGATACAATATTTCGATAGCATAAGAGTTTTGACGCATTTTATCCGTATTATTGATAATGTTACTCACACACTCCCTTTCCACCAAAATATCTTCATAATTATTAACACCCACCACCCCATAAAAAAATAATAAAAAAAAAATTGGAATCTTCATAAATATGACTTGATGCGATTTATTGTAGTATACACCATCTTCATTTATGTGAATAAATAAACAGTGCTGCTACAGTCATTAAGTTTAAAGGAAAAGAAAAATAAATGTACACTGCTAAAACGTGATTAATTCGCACCAAAAGTATTTATTGTCGCACTTACAATAAATGATTTTAAAATCTTTATTTATGTGATTTACGTAAGGGTGTAAACGGTAATTTAATTATTTTATCAATATGGTTAGTTGTCAAAAAAATTCACCAATATTTTTATTCGTAGCAAATTCGACACTTCCAACTTTTTTTCCGACGGTCAGAATTATGATATGGCAGTAATTTTTCCACGTGAACAAATAAATTTAGTTTAGGATCGAGGAGTGATGGAAATGATAATTTTTATAGTGCAATGCTAGTTTTCCAATCGTCGAAATTTTATAATGATGCCTATCTTGCTATAAATCAATAGGTTGATTTACTGTTGCAACGTTTTAAAAGTCGTGCTTAAATTGTAAATTTTATTATTATTAATTGTTATTAATATGCACTCCATTTCTTTCCAATTAAGTGTCATTTAGATGAATGCACACAGATTAATAAATTAATTGAGTTAACTAATACACTCTTGTGTGAATACATTAAACAAGTTAAATATAGATGTTTGAATGCATTAAATGAGGATAAATGTGTAAAAAATGTGAATTTTTTATCTCAAATTTATAGAATGACATTTTCTTTAAAAAAAATTAAAATACTATAATGATATTTATTCAAAACGAAGAGAGTATGTATTTATTCATAACGATATTTATTCAGAAACGAACAATTATTAAATTTTGTACAAAGCTTTTATATTTCTTAAAGTTGAATATTAATGAAAAGTGATAAGTGGAGACATTGGCCGCAATTTTGTACTTATTAATTGTCGCATATGGAGGTGGCTATGCGTGTGCCACACACACACACACAAATATGTTGCTCTCATAGCTCCACATCACCTAAACTTTTTCATTATTAATTGATTATTACTTTTTATTTTTGTTTTTATTTTTATTTTTTTGTTACCTCACCTACATCTTGGATATAAGAAAATTATATAGTTAATCATTATATTAATCGATATTTTATATGTTGAGAAAAAAAAAAGAGAAGCTATTCCATGCAGGGAAATTCTACCATACCCATGAGGGTAGTACCCGAAGTGTCCCCATAGACCTATTGGGACACTTCAAAGTGTTTTAATAGATTTATTAGAACACTTTGAAGCGTCCCAATAGGTCTATGGGGACACTTCGGGTACTACCCTCATGGGTAGGGTAGAAAAGCCCTCCATGCAGCAGGTGCTATTTCAAACTAAATGAGACGACGCGTGGCTCCACGTGCGCGGTCCACATGCGCCCACACGTCCGTCTATTTTTTTTCTGGCAGTTTTTTTTACTTTTTTTTTTCATTTTTTTTATCCGATTTCACCCCAAAAAAACACAAAATAAACCCCTAAAAACACCCCTAAAAAATCCTAAAAAACACAAAATAAACCCCTAACCCCCCCCCCCCTAAAAAAACTCTAAAAAAACCAAAAAATACTCTAAAAAAACTTGGTCAAATGGCGGGTTTGACCGCGTTGACCCGACCCGTGTTATATAGTGATAGTTGCAACAGGTGCATGAAAGTGTTTGCCAAAAAATATTACTTTCGGTTCTCGTAATTTAAGTGTTTTAAATAAGTTTAGTTAATCACTTAATTGTGTTTAGTGTGATAGATTACAAATTGTACTAGGAAAATTTATACGATGAGTTTGAATGTGTTGATAACATTCAACCTCACGACATTTTCATCGTAAAAGAGATTTTTTTTTTTTATCTACGTGTTTTGCTCTCTATTTAATATTTCATATTAACAAATAAAATATAAAATAACAATCACACCTTAGATTTTGTCCTACTTTGTGTTGGATTGAGAATTTTTTGGGTTTTCAATAATTATATATGTAGATTTCATAGGACGTCTTAGAAAATAATTGACTTGTGTTCATATAATAACATACCTAAATATTTTGATTTTTTTAATTGAAATTAATTATTTGAACTCTGAAAAAATGAGTTATGAATGTTTATATTCATACATTATACTTAGTCTTTCTTAAAATATTAAAATTTCAATAATAACGATCCAAAAGTTACCGTAACTTCTATATATCTTGTACGTAAAATATGTCAAATCACGTCATGTCATAGAAATGTCGCACGAAAACCCCGTTATATTTTTTAAATTGCATCAAATATATTTCTTTTAACTTCCATTTTTTTAGATTTTAGATCAAAATACACATGTTTACTTGGAAACAAGGGTATTTTGTGGAAAAAAAATAAAAAAAAAGAAGTATATTTTTTTTAAAATACAAGGGAGTTAGTGCAAATTTTTGATGATTTCAAGGGGTTTGAATCATTTAAGTTTTCTTATGAGCGTTTTAGAATATTCAACATGCTTAAACGGATTTGGAAAATAAATTTTCTTACAATATTAAAATTTCAATAATAACAGTCCAAAAGTTATCTTCACTTCTATATATCTTGTAAGTAAAATATGTCAAATCACGTCATGTCATAGAAATAACGTCGCACAAAAAATTCCGTTATATTTTTTAAATTGCACCGAATATATTTCTGTTAAATATAAACAACTTTCATTTTTAAAATTTTAGATCAAAACACACACGTTTACTTGGAAACGAGGGTATTTGTCGAAAAAAATAAAATTTTTTATATTTTTAAAAAAAATAAAAGGGAATTTGGTACAAATTTTTAATGATTTCAAAGGGGTTTGAATATATCATAGAAAAGAGCGATTTAGAATATTCAACATGCTTAAACGGACTTGGAAAACTTTTTTTGTTGTTGAAATAATATTACAAATTCAAATTGAATTCCACGAAACTACAAAAATTTAATAAAATCCAACTAAAAAAATAAATCGAACAAACAACCCATATATAAATTGATCAGACAAAACTCGTGACATTATAGATCCAATCTCAAATTAAATGAAGAAGTTAGATGAAAAGGACTTTCAAATGTCTCACTATAAAAATTAATCTGACTTTTAGTGAGGAGTCACAGTCATATATATGGGGCAGATTTACAATTTCCTTTTAATTTGGGGGGTGAAAAGTGTAAAAATTAATTTGTGGGTGGGACACTCTAAATTTGGCATTTTCCATGTTAAGTCAACAACTGGTAACAGCGTTTGGCCTTTTCTGCAAATAGTAGACTTCGTTGCTCTTTTATGGATCTTTCATTTATGAGTTATGACCAAACTTTGCTGTTTCTCCTTTGTCCTTTCCTTACTTAGGTTCATCCATTTTTTTTTTTTTCGATTTCAGAATCCGCAATCACTATTTGAGAGTATAATCTGAATAAATTTTATTCATTTATAATAGATAAAAACTCACATGGAAAACAAATCATGCTAGGAAAAAACAATGTGTAGTTTTGTAAAAGAGAATATTACATTTTGATATTACATTTTGGGTACTTTTTTCAAAAATTTTGAGAAATCTTCATTTGTTCATTTTTCTGCTCAAAAATTCTATGTAATTGATTTTATTTTAACATTTTTATTTTCTGAGAAATGTAAAAAAGACCCTTCAATCAATAAATCTTTAAAGACAACCAATTACGTACGATTTTCGAGCCGTAAAATTGTTGAAATGTTAGGTTTGTAAATTATTTGAAAAAGTGGTATTGTTTCGTTAATTTTGAATTTTTTTTTATTTAAAATAGCCCAAAATGTTGGTATCAAAGCATAACTTGCACACCGAATCATCTGTTACATTTCATGTGTCAAGCCTTTATTTGTTTTTAATATATATTTATATATATATATATATATATATATAATTTAACTCTTTTATTTAGGGTTCATTTGTCCGAACTAGATTATATTAACTTTATTTTATTTAAAAATAATCTAGTTATGACACGTTAAGTGGAACAGGAATGGACACATGGGATCTGATCCGCATAATTTGCCCTTTTGTGAAGTGTATTTTCTTAATGTGTTTTTACTTTTAATTATTTTGATCATATTTACTTTATTACATTTGATATATTTCCGGGTATTTTTCGATTTAAAATTTTAAGCGCATATAGATCCACTCTTACTATCTCTAGAAGCACGCACAGACACTAATCTGCAAATTACATAGAAAAGACAAATCACACTAAAAAAATTACGTGCGACGAGTTCGATTTTAAAAGCACTGACGATATTCAAATTTGTGGTGTGTGTGGTCAGTGGTCATGAATTTACTCACTCCATCTTGCCCCTTACATATCTTAAATCTTTATTTTCATTTTCCCAAATTATTTCCCACATTAGGTTTTGGGGGGTTGGGATTGCAAAAGTGGATTTCACCAAATTTAAAATAATTCCAAGACGGCACTATTCATTGAACTTTGTTACCAATGCACATGGCTTTGAGTTGTTAATTGAGCTTTATTACAATAAATAAATATTAGCACAAAATAACCCATATGATATGTTCAATGTAATGATCATAATCGATCCATTTAGTAGGACAAAATGAAGCTAGTGGGAAATATTTAATTCGAGCTTGTTTGTTTAATTAATTTTGCTTTACCATTAATTAATCGTTCTCTATTTCACATATATAATATTGGAATCAATTATCATATAATTAGTTTGAATAAAATTGTAAAGTTCTAATATTTATATTTTGAACGTGAAACGCACATGCGAGCTATTATAGTAACAATTAATAATAACACTATGATATAAATTAATTATAAAATAATAAATAAAATGTAATGTGACATTTTCACTTTCGATATAGAAGATCCAATATCGATCATGTTTTCTCAATGATCATTTCTTCACAATGGCCATAAATATATATATATATATATATTGTATTAGAGTTTTGGTATAAATAATTAATTAGAGTAACATATGTATTAAATCAAACGCAACTTATTCATTTTACAGCCCAAAAATGTATTGCTGAATTATGAAGTCAAAGACAACTATAAACACACTTCTTATTTTCAGATTATATAAACACATCAGATAGTTAACGCGTTGTTATGTCAACTGGTAAAAAAAAATGTCAAAATAAGTGATACTTTTAAAGAACACAAGTGACACTTTTTGAATTTTGAGTGGTATTTTTCAGTTTTACGGTTGATACTGATTTTGACGATTTTTTTTTCTGATCGATACTTTTTAAGGATACAGGTGATACTTTTGAGCTTTTGAATGATAGTTTTTATTGTTATGATTGATACTGATTTTGACATTTTTTTTTTGCGAGTTAACGTGTGTTGAGACCATCTGATGTGCACCTAATCCATAAAAGACCACCCTATAACACAATTATTAAATGAATGCGCAAAATGTTAAAACAAGAACACAGAACAGTCCACATGAAATTTCCTGTTACACTTCGAGTTACATTTTCAAATTACGAGTTTTTTCTTATATTTTTTTTCTTCAATTGTTTTCTCTTGTGATTTAATTTAATTTATGATTTTTTTAGGGCTCACACCACCCAATTAGGGTTTATAATTATTTTTTAAAATTTAATTTTTTATTTCTAATTAATAATTCATTATTATGGTTGATTTTTTCAAAATTATGTTTTATAATTTTTTAAGACATTTTTTTTTTGTTGATAAATGTTGACTATGATTATTTATATTATAATTAAATTTTATTTTATAATAAATATTATTAAAATCATATGTGTGATAATGTAACACAGAGTGAAACACAAAAAAGTATAACGGTAAATTTTAAACCGGAACATTCATATTTTATTTAAATTTACTTAAAAATGATATTGCCTTTCTCAATCGGTAAATATCCATGAAGATTCCTATTGTCCTATATTGCAACATAATAGAGAATTTATTTCTTCAACGAATACATACAAATCCAATAAATACATCGAATAATTAGCTGTGGGTGGATCTATTTTTTCGTGTGGTTCTAAGGTTGGATGGGTCGAACCAAATTAAGAATGCCTTAGATTTTCGTGTGGGTCTATTGTAAATGAGTTGAACCAACTCGTAAATTATTTCAGGGTCGATTTGAGCAAAATTCAAAATTCTTTATACGGTATTTGAGCCAAATAAGCAGGCTCAATATAGGTTCGCGAGTCTTACTGAACCTAACAGAGTTTCGGTGTATTTATAATTTTACTCTTAATAGTTTGATATTTACACAAATATCAAAATAATTTGATTGTTTATTTTTCTAATATAATATATATTTTATAATATTCATATTAGCAATCGAGAAGGGGTCGAACTTCTCGAGTTTGCTACTGAGTCTAGCTTGAGCTTGAAAAATTAACGCTTGATCGAGCTCAAGCTTGAAAACGCTACTAATCGATTCACCCCACTCGATTACATCCCCATGGTATAGCTTTAGACTAAAGATATCGAGTTCAAACTCCATTAACTCCACTAATTAGTCTGAGTCTGTCACACATGATTTTCCAAATGTGGCTTATTTCTTCTATGTTGTTTACAGACTATTACACATAAATGAGGTTTACCCAACCCATCATCAAATAACGGTTGCGGGTTACTGTTATCATATAAAAAAAAATAGATCCTGACCGGAATATATTGCGGTTGTTGGTGTCGACTTCACAAACTCCAAAAAAGCAGATGACGATATTTCAATTATAGTTTGACTATTTTGCCCTCGTCTTTCGATATCCCTAATATAAATTGATCGTATGTACGATATATTCACGAAATTATCACCACCATCTTATCCATTAAATCATTATTTTATATGATTGAGATTTGTTCCAATTTCTCCCACCAAGTACTAAAGTGAAAGTTCTCATCTAAACCAATTCTTATATAAATTTGTGTGAAGCATCTCCCCTTGTATGTGTTTGATGTTGTCTCATTACAATGCATTTAAGACATTAACAATTGACATCAATTATTAATAGGTGTGATTGCGTTTGTGAGCATCACCACCCCATGTTCTTCCTTCATTAAAAAAACACACGTACACACACATTGTGTGTATTTTTTTGTGTGGTGTCTGTCTACACAAATTATGTGTACAATCACTACACACAAATTTATTTATGTAGAGGGGGAATCCACGATTACTCTTCGTGTGTTGAGATGAATAAATTTGGTTGTTGTATAATATAATTAACTTGACTAGGTAAGCTATTCGACTTAATTAACTATAAATTAAAATGGGTTGATGCATTAATGATATATGTACTTTTGACAATATAAGTTAGGGCAAAATTCATATAATTCTCTTGTGTTTTTCCGATAAATAAATAAAAAACTCATATTTATTAAATAGTCTAAGCGAAAATTACACTTTGATCATCTATAATTTGGAGTTTTTTTTAATAGCCTGTTTTTTAAAAAACCAATAAAATAATACTCTTTTTTTTTTCAAAAAATTTACAAATCTAAGGGCTTGTTTGGTTTTATTTCCAACATTAATTTCTAGTTTTTAGTATTTTCAGTTCATTTTACGAGGTGTGTTGGTTTTTGAAAAAATGTAATGCTTTTGTTTTGATGAATGATTTACTGTTTAGAGTTATATATTTGGAAAATATAAATATGTTTGTTTAATTATATTTTCAATTTCAATTTGAATTTGTGGTTGAGATGAAAAGATAAATATTTGTGTGGTTATGATGAATTGATGAATATTTATAAATAATGAGTCTCACTGTAATGTTATATAAGATTAAAAAAAGTGAAAATTGAAACTGAAAATGTGTAAAACAACGATTTTCAGTGTTTTGAATAATAAAAGTAGAAAATTCCTATTTAGAAATTAAAACAAACAAGGCCTAACATTTCATCAATTTCCGGCCTGAATACCCTCTCTAATTAATTGTATGTTAATATTTCTATTTTTCCAGCCACATAAAAATAATCCTTCAATTAATAAATTTCAAAATACAATCAATTACGTATGATTTTCGAATCGTAAAATTAATCAAATATTAAATTTGTAAAATTTTTAGAAAAATAAAAATCATTTCATTAATTAAAAAAAAAACCTCCCTAGATATCAAAATGTAATTAACCCACAGTCTTGTGATATTCTAAATCACTTTCTACATGATAGTATATTTTAACATGCATGTCTTTTTATATATTTTTTTACACGTATTTCGTTGCACTATGGCGTTATTCTAATGCAATAAAAGTAAATTTGTGAAACAAATATTTTAATGTGGCCAATTTAATTGTTTGTTTTACCCCAAGTTTTAAATGATTAAACAAACGCCACAAAAAATCAATAAAAGACAAATACGAGACAGATAAAATTTTAAATAGACCGTCACTGTTTAATGTTTGTCATTATCTCTCTATAATTATATAAAAAATAAACAATAGTAGCTAGCACACTATTCACGTACGAATGCACTTTAAGTAGCTCGATTTGAAATATATTCACTAAATTCAAACGTATAATCTTACAATCACGAGATCGTCTACGACAAACTTTGTCGCCATAGTTCATACCTTAGTTTTCTAAGATATGTTTTGAGATTTCATAATTAGCATAATCATTACTAGTAAGTTAATTCAACAATTTTTTTTTCTTGGAAAATTAAAGGAGAGGGTGTTTAACTTAATGGGCCTAGCCCAATTCCGATATTGGGCTAGTAAAGTTTATTGGGCCATTCCCAAATACGATCAAGGTGAATGGGCTTTTGAGATATAGACCTCACTTTCTATTATCAACAAACTTTCCCATATTTGTGGTTATATAAATTTCATAATACTCTTTTTATTATTTTTTTAGGCTTAATTACGATTGAATATATAAAATTTGACACAATTTGTAATTTAGATATGAACTTTGAAATATTGCAACTACAACACAAACTTGTAATTTTTTACAAAACAGACACACAATTTGTAATAATATGAAAATCAAAGACTATATTTCATACTGATCTTTATTGTAATATTGAAATTCAAGTTATGATTATGCTGTATATTTATACAATTTTGTAATATTTCATGTTATAAATCCATTTTTCATTAGTTGAAAAATTTGGGGTGTCTATTTTGCATAAAACTGCAAGATTGTATTTTAATTGTAACGTTTCAAAGTTTTTGTCTAAATTATAAATTGTGCCAAAATTTATGTGTTTAATCGTAATCAACTTTTTTTTAAAATGTATATATATATATATATATATAATATATATATATATATGTGTGTGTGTGTGTGTATATATATATATATATATATATTAATCTAATAACTCCAACTTACATCCATTTAGGTTTACACTCGTGAACTCTAGACGAAACCCATGTCTAATAGTTATAAAACTTTAGTTGTCTGAGCAACAATTTTATGTAAACAAAGTCCTATATATCAAGCCATTTAGGTTCACGATCTTTGTTTCGAGATTTTTCCACCATTCATTGTGAAGTAAATTAGGTGCTAGGTAGCCAACGCATTAGAGTTCCACAAAAACTCGTGTGAAGCTGTTTTATATGTCAGAATTCGTAAGATGGATCAAGATTTAGGTCCAAACTCACATTCAGTGACATATTTGTACTTTCGTTAATGTTTGATTATGTTTGGATTCAAATCTTAATATGCTTTATAGTTTTTGACCCGTAAAATGATCTCATACAATACTCTCTCTTAGAGTTCAGTACCCGACAAGGTTCGACGTTCGGGCGGCCAAGCGTCCTTGAAAATCAAAATTGCCTAGAGTACCAACTAGTGGGAGTCTAGGCATAACAAGACGATTTTTTTGACAAAATATATGTATATATAGTTGTTGAAAGACGATTGTGTTTATTTATTTTTCATTGTTTCACCTTGTGATCATCTCATTGGACTAACTCTCATTGATTTTAACTGAATACACAATCTTAGCTAGCCGCACTGTTGTCTATATATCTATTTGTGCATACAAACAAATTTAAAGCACTAATTTATGTTATCTGTTACATTTTTTTTAAACCATATAATTACATGACACTATTTGATGGCAGAATATAACAGATGATAATATGACATGATTTTAATATCATCTTATGCCAATGGGAAAGACAGAAAAAAATTGATAAAATTCCAAGCATTGTTACATTCTTGAGATTTTATAATTAATAGTTGTGATTGAAGAAGTACTATTTTAGGACTTATATGCTATAATTTTTTATTTTATTTTAAATATTGTCTTAAAACACTTTGAAAATATAAATCGTTTCGTCGTGTCCATCGTCGTTACTTGTATCATGTCTTTTGGCATTTTGGGTTCCTAATTAAATTGGCATATTCACCATCAATTAATTGTTGCTAAAAAATTTATTTTTTTTATGTTACCGTCACATTAATGCTCATGTATATTAACTAGCATTACACCCGTGCGATGCACGGATGATATATGTATAATACTTAATATTTTATTAAAATTAGTACTCAAGCCAAATGTAAGAAAAAAAAATGTTAATTCGAACATGGTTTTTCACTGAAAAGAATATTTTTTTTTATCATTTTTAAGTAAGATAACTCATAACACAATGATCCTCACATCCTAACTATTTAAAAAAAAAAAAAAACACAATTAACACATTGTCTGCAGCGGGGCTGAACGGCGGTGGATGGAAGGGCGGGGGGAATTCGATCAACCAAAGAAAAATTAGTTCCATTCTTGATCTGCAATTATATTTTCCAAACATGATTTCCATTACAATACGTTTTACCACAATATTTATAGCTTAGTATTCATAATCTTATAATGGTAAGACATTGTTGAATCCTAACTTATAAAAATAATTTTAATTCAAAAATACATTTCATAATTTTATAGACTATACATTTGAATTGTTGACCACAATATTTATATTTTTTAAATATGAGAATATTTCCACCGATGATTGACATAATCTTTGAAGTACCGATCTGAAAGATATGTTTAATTATATAGTTTATTGTTAATTATTATTATTATTATTATTATTATTCATTATTTAGATTATTGTGATATACTTTTTATGTATAACACAAACATCTGATACATTCTTCAAACTTCACAATACACATGTTCAATATATATTAGTATTTTCTATAGCTAGTAGCTATTTACAATTAGTTTTTTTTTCATGTAATAATAATAATAATCTATTTAATGATTTTCAAATATATAATAAATATACAATACAACCATCAAATACAACAACAATAGTAATAAATTCAAATCATAATCATATTTCAATTTTTAAGATATGTAAATACACATCAAATTTTGAAATAAATATGCTTAATTTTTTTTTGTTGGCTCTACTTTCGATCAAAAGTTATTAAATATGAAAATATTTGAACAAATTCGATTTTGCAATAAATTAAATATATAAACTATATATGTTGAAAATATAAGATTGAGATAAATGGTCCAAAAATATATTTATTATTTTATTTTAAAAAATTTAAATAACAACAGTATATTCTTTATGATTATTTAGTTAGAGTAAATATTAATAACATATATATATATAATATGTTTTGTACTTCAAACCATAAAATATAAGTCAATTATATTTTTAAATATTAATTATTTAGTATATTTATTAGAGTATTTCTAAATACACCACACAATTTTTATTATACACCACTATTAAAGTTAATTTAAAATAAATAACTACTAATTTACTTAAATATCCCTTTAAAAAACATATTTGAAAATTAATTAAAAATAAATTCCAAAGAAAAAAAGCCCTACAAAAAATAAATATTTTTATAAGTTCAAAAGTCCTTTTCTACAAAAATATATAATGTTATTTTTTATTTCAAATTTTTTCATTTATAATTGTCATGCATTTTATCGTATTTATTTATTTGTTTTTATTTGATATATGTGTAATTCATTTATTTTAATAATAATATTACTATGAGAGTTTTCCATATAGATTATTTTTCTCTTTTATTGAAGTAAATATTTATAATAAATTGATTCCATAATTGATCAAGTGTTTTATATAAAACTAATTTAACTTTTTTGTGTGGAAATATTTGGGAGATTAGTGTGTATATTTTTGAAATATGGTGCCATTTTTTTTTACTGTATTTATGTTACAAATATGATGGGATGATATTATGAAAATAAATCAATATATATTACAATCTATAGTATTCACGGTAATTTACAATTTATTAGTATCTTTTAGTATAAATGATACTCCCTCCGTCCCGTTTGCAAGGTCCAGTTTTTATTAAAATAGAGAGAGTAAATAATAAAAAGGTGGACCTTGCTATTGGGACGGAGGGAGCAATATATACTATATATAGTTATTTGCAGTATAATTTTACGGAAAATTACAAACCAATCATTAATGAAGATGTTATATTAAGATTAAGATGTGTGTATTCATAGAAAGAGAATATATATTCCATTATTTGTGTAATATAATTAATTAATTTTATAGATTTTATTACTTAATTGCATATTATTTACATATGTATAATTATATCACTATTATTAGAAAATTATTTTAGGTGGAAAACTAATTATTTCTATTTGTAGTCACTATCTTACTTTTAGATATTATATAGATTTATATTAATTAGACTAGCTATTAGTCTCTCTCTCTCTAAACAGTACTTCATCCTTACAATATTTGTTGGTTCTGTTGTTTAGTAGTCCACGGGAAAAAATGAGAAAGAGACTCACTAAATTAATTAGTCATTTTTTCAAATCTGGCATGTATTTAAAATTAATACTAGATTACCTTTAGAAAAAAACGAAAAAAAAACTGAATTAGGTAAAATAAATATCGTATTTCTATCATTTATATACACATTCACATTTAGCCGGGTTGAAATTTCCTGTTACATTATTTCGTGTTTCACTCCGTGTTTCATTATTAAATTTGTAATTTTAATAATATTTATTATAAAATAAAAACTAATTACAACATAAATAATCATAGTCAACATTTATCAACAAAAAAAATTGAAAAATGTAATTTTGAAAAAATAAACCAAAATAATGAATTATTAATTTAAAATTGAAAATTAAATATTAAAAAATAATTATAAACTCTAATTGGGTGGGGTGAACCCTAAAAATAAACATAAAATTAAACTAAATCACATAAAAATAAAATTGAAGAAAAAAAAGTACAAGAAAAACTCGTAATTTGAAAATGTAACACGGAGTGTAACACGAAAAGTGTAACAGGAAATTCCACGTGCATTTAGCCTCATTGGATTATGACTCATATTCCACGTGGATAAAATTATCAATCAAGAAGTCTTCATTACAAACATAATCAATATACTTTAATTAGGGATAAGGTCCAATTTGGTCCTATAACTATATCCGAAATCTTAGTTTTATTTCGAAATAAAATTTCAGACCAAATCGATCCCTCAACTTTTTAAAATATATCAAAATGATCCCTCTATTAGTCCCTTAACGGACATAGTTAACTTCCGTTAAAAACAGCCGTTAAATTGTACAATTTTGCACTATTTCACACACTAACACACACATGGATCAAACATCATTTTTTTTTGAAGAATTTCAATTGAACATCAACAAATTGTGTAGCCATCTTCCCAATCATGGGTGTTGCGAGTAGGATAAATTTTGTAGAGTAGATTTTCTGGCCAAATGCTTCACGTGGGACTCGAAGCAATGGTCGACGGTGGCGGACCTACATCCACACCCATTTTTTAGCTCGGCGGCAGCGAAAAGGTGAGATTAGGGAGTCGACGAAGAAGTCATCGACTCGTGTGATGGATTTGGGATGCGGTGGAGGCATCAGATTCTTCGCCCAACCCGACGGAGATTCCTTCGGATTCAGATTCTTCGACAAGTCGGATTGAGAGCTTGATCGGAGATCATGTTTTCCGTCGAGTTTAGAATTTTCGGAGTAGGAAGAGAAGGATCGGGAGATCACACTATTTTTCACCATTCCCTTCATTTTGATTTTAAGATATAGAAAATTGATGGAATTCCGTTCATGTAGAGTATATTTCCGAATTTTTTTCTTTTTTAGGTTTAAATTTATTTAAGTTAATGGATCTTTGTGTTCTCTTTTTTATTTCTTCACAATTTATTGATGTTCAACTGGAATTCTTCAAAAAAATGATGTTTGATCCATGTATGTGTAAAATGTGTGAAATAATGTCAAAATGTACAATTTAATGGCCTTTTTAACGGAAGTTAACGTTCGTCCGTTAAGGGACTAACGGAGGGATCATTTTGATACATTTTAAAAATTTGAGGGATCGATTTGGTCCGAAATTTTATTTCAGGACCAAACTGAAATTTTGGGTATAGTTGTAGGACCAAATTAGACATTATCCCATATACCTTATATTATATATCTAAATTAATCATGAGTTCATATATTCTTTTGTTCCTACAAAGATGCAAGTACTTATATTGTGAGCAACTCAGCGAGCGTCGTTTCATGTCATCAAAATTGATTATGTAGTTTTCTTCTCTCATGTCATTGCGTCTCCACTGCTCTATTCTCCCCATCGTTGGATGTTCATCGACACATGAGAAGAAAACTTCAAAATCAATTTTTATGACATGAAACGACGCTCGCAGAGTTACTTATAGTAGGACGCTCAGCATATCAAATTTCTCTCTGTATATAGAACGGCAAATAAGTTACATTTCTTAGAAGTTGATGTCACTTTGACAAAGTCATATAATTGAAGTACTCTACATTCTACCTATGTTTTTAAACATTGCGTGCAAGGATATTGCATTCAAATTATTCTTTAAATTCCTAACTATATTCTCCTCTTTTTGGAGACATGTTCGTTTGGTGATATGCAAATCCAACTAGACCAACTAAAATATTGGTCTATCTTAGCTCGGTTGAACTTATTCAAATATAAAGGGAAATGATTCAAGACTCTCTCTAACGTTTACCTTGAAAGACGGACTCCTCCTTCCCCCAATTTTTTTTTTCATATATTTTATCATTAAATATCTATCTAATTTTCATATTATCTATCTTTAATTATAGACCTAATTAAAATCATATTCACATTCATAAAATTAATAATATTATTTATTTATTATTGATCCAGTGTGTGCTTTTGTGAATGAAATTTATTATAAAAATTGAAAAATACTTGTAAGATTTTTAGTAAATTCCACTCACAAAACTACAAGTTCAACTATGATAT
Organism: Perilla frutescens; assembly: GCA_026008535.1. Taxonomy (NCBI): domain Eukaryota; kingdom Viridiplantae; phylum Streptophyta; class Magnoliopsida; order Lamiales; family Lamiaceae; genus Perilla; species Perilla frutescens. The sequence continues at coordinate 47,395,615 of BRKX01000018.1, forward strand.
TAAATTTATGCATGTAGACATGATTTTATAAGATCTATAATTAAAGGAAAATTATTCAAAAATGCATAAATTTTTAGGGATGAAAAAAGATTAATATTTTTTTTTAATATAAAAGTTCTATCAACTTCAGTTATTAAAAGCGTAATTGTGCACCAAAAACTCTTTTTAGACGAGATTTGCACCTTGTGATAACGTTAGGATGATATTTGCTCCAAAGAAAAATATTAACCAAGAACCTTCCCTTCAATGCAAACATTAGTTTATTTTTATTTTTTTAATTTTTTTTACATTTTCCCAATATAAAAATGAGAAAGTTCAATGTTTGGCCTGGTCAAGAAGTTGGATATTCTTGATCCTTTTTCTCACCAATATAATTAACAAAATCTATTGTTGTTTTATTCTTGACTTCTCCCAAAAATGCATTAAATTATCAAACTTCTTTATTTTTCTTGCCTCCCTCTATTCTCCAACATCACTATCTCCTGCATCATCATCTTCAAAAACCAGCCAATCACAATTCACAAAAAATCTTGATGTAAGAAAGCAAACAATGCCAAACATATTATACTCTCCCAAAAAATGATCAAATAAACAACACAAAAAACACCAAACCCCATCATTCATTTTCACTCCCTCAATCAAAATCAATCCAAGAAAATCAAGAAATCAAAGCCATGGACAGATTGATCAAGCCAGAGTTGCAGGAGATTGATTTCTTGTTCATCAAAGGCCAGAAATGCAGCCAAACATTCAACCTAAGCAATCTCATGCACACCATGCCTGTTGCAGTTTCTCTCACATCAACCGATCCATCGCTCTTCTCTCTCCACCCTTCTCTCTCCGTCATCCCACCTCTCTCCTCTGCTTCCTTCTCCCTCTCCTTCACCAAGCCTCATGATCACCCCCCTCTCTCCACTCATCCGGCCGCCGTCGTCGTCCGCTCCTCCATGCTTCCGACTAGGAGAGCTAGCCACGATGATCTCCTCCGTCTCTTCTCGAAGCCGGGGCCTCATATCTTCAAGGATGCAACCATTCCTGTCTCCCTCGTGGGCCGAGACGTCGCGGGGTTCCTTCTCTCTCCTCTCTGCAAGTCATTGGAGTCTGATTTCCAGTTCTCGAAGGCCATTTCTGTTTGTGATGAATCCCAGTTGAATTCTTTGCTTAGAGCTGCTGTGGAGAATGGAAGATCAAACTTCGTATCGAATCTGATTGAAGCTGGAGCTGATGTTGTTAGCTGCAGTGATAGTTTGGGAGGGAAGTCTTTGATGTGTTTGGCTGTTGAATCTGGCAAGATTGAATCTGTTAGAATCTTGATTGAATCTGGTTATGTGATTGATGCCAAGAATGATCTTTTCTTACACGTGGCGGCGGCTATGAACCGCGTTGACATGATGGAGATCATGTGTCTGAGCTACGTGGATATCGACTTGAATGCAGGGGATGAGCAGGGGAGGACTCCCCTGCATCTGGCTGCAGCTAACGGCCAAGTCGAGGCGATTCAGTTCCTTGTCTCCGTCGGGAGTGACGGAGACGTGACTGATCAAGATGGCCGGACCCCTCTGCACTTTGCTGCAGAGGAGGGCCATCTTGATGCGGTCGAACGTTTGCTAGGGCACGCGGTCTTTGCCAAGTACGCGGTGGACAGGGAGGGGAAGACCGCGTTTGCCCTAGCAGTAGAGAGGGGGAACTCGCATTTGTACGACGCATTGCGTCTGGGGGACTTGCTGCATAGAGCCGCGCGGATAGACGACGTGCACACGATGAAGAGCTGCCTGGCTCAGGGGGCTAAGGTGAATGGTGTTGATCAGAATGGTTGGACCCCTCTGCATAGGGCTGCATTCAAGGGGCATTTGGAGAGTGTGAGGTTGCTTCTTAGCCACGGGGCTCGTGTCGATTCCGTTGATGGATCGGGCTATACGCCGTTGCTCAGGGCGGTCGAGGCGGGGCATGTTGAGGTAGCAATGTATTTGTTGTCTCATGGGGCTAAGGCCAGTCTCAAGAGTTTGAGAGGGATGGTGAAGTCTGAGTTGGAGTGTTTCAAGAACCATCCCTCTCTAGTGAACCCTATAACTCAAGAAAAAGAGAGGGCTTGAATGTCGTGGCTCGTTCGAACGAACGAACTACTGTAACACTCCGACGCTTAAGTTAGAATCTTGGGAAATAGTCATTGAGATTCGTGTTTGTATATAGAAAATTTTGTGGTTTTTGGTGAAGTATACATAATGAGATGATTGTGATGAGATGTTTGTATCTATTAGTGTGGTTTTTGGGTAATGGTTTTAGTTTTGTTCTAGTGATTTTCTTGGGCACTATTCTTGAATAATTGATATGTGGAACATCATGATACATGATACTCCATAGAAATTAAACTCGAGTTTGATCAAATTTACTTGGCTTGATAAATCATGTGTTTTTTTAATGATGAGAAATTTGTAGCCGTTACTGCTCTATTTTTTCGAAGTGTTTTTGCAGTGGTTTAAGTGAGTTCAAAATATGGTTTGACAAGAAAAGGAAAGTACACGGAATATAATCTGTCTATACGAGAAGAAAAGTGAACTCTAATCACGTGACAACTTTTATGAAATTGTTGTCACACTGTCATGTGTTGAGTACTAAATTTGGACCGATAAATTTGAAATGTGTTGCAAAATTCTTGGTTTAGGTATAAATTACATCTCAACAAGAACAATCTATATAATCATATGTCTATATAACATGTGCCAATGGATCAATTGTTCAACACTTGTAACATTTCAATATTTCACACTAGCAAAAGACTTTTACAATTAAATATTTATTAAAATAGTTAATATACAGTAATAGTCTTCTAGTCAGCCAAAATACCTAATTAAGAGTAGTAAATTAAATATTGTTCAATAAAGAGCAGCTACATAGTCTGATCATGCCTCCTAGAATTCAACAGTTGACGAAATTCAATTGTAATTTCAATATATATGTGTTTGTTTATCGAAGTTCAATAATAAGTTAGACCGATCAATTCAACATTTAAAATTTATTTCAGAATAATTTTTTTTTCAAATTATTCAATATTCATTTCATTTTACTATGTTAAATGTTAGTCCTACCGACAACATGTAATAATAAAATATATTATAAATTAATTTGAGAGACGACTATGGTTAGAACTACTGTCATAATTTACTTTGGGAAAATTCGACCCTGTCTAAGTAGGCACTGTCCACATGCTTTCTCAGATCGATAAGTGTCTGACAACTTCAGATTTTTTTAAAAATAAATTATATGTCAATGTAGGTAAGGTGTATGTACATATAGACATGATTAAGTTCAGTATCCTCTTACATTAACGTTCAATTTTTTTTTTTTGAAATTGTCGGACATATGTCGACCTATGTGAGCAATGCCTCCTCAAAATCGAATTTCCCAAAGGTTATGGTTAGAGAACTCTCGTCATAATTTACCCTTAAAAACAACGTAAAATTCGACCATGCCTAAGGAGGCACTGTCCACATGTTTTTTCAGATCGATAAATGTCTGACAACTTCAATTTTTTTAAATTACACGTCAATATATATAGGTAAGGTGTATGTATATGTAGACATGATTGAGTTCAATGTCCTCTTACATTAACATGCAATTTATATTTTTATTTTATAATTTTTTTAAATTATCAGACATATGTCAACCTATGTGAGCAGTGCCTCCTCAAAATCGAATTTCCTAAGAACAATTATGTAAAAATTTAATGACCAAATGGTGAAACGAAAAATAGACAAAGTCTCATTCAAACGGATCAATTTCGTCGTAGAAATGGTTTTCATGACATTGTCACTTTGGTCACAAACAAAAGTAGCAATTTTTTTTCTTGTTTTTAATGTTAATTCAATTCAATTGTATTGAGACTATTAGTTAAATATATGTAAGTTGTAGCAATGATTTCAATTATTTATAGAGATTAAATATGAATTAGTAACAGTGACACAAAATTTAATTATGTAAAATGCGAAAGATTGTCTGAATTAGTTGGAATGTCATTTTCATGCCCTCATCATCACAGCTAAAAACAAAAGTCCACTTTTTTGCTTACGAAATTGGCTGCTATTTTAATCTGAAAAAATAAATGGTAGTAGAATAATTTTATTCTTCCACTTGATAAATTATAGTCTTATGTATATAATGAATTCATGAGTTTATTAGTGCGAATTTGACATATAAATAAATTTATTATATTTTTTATTACATAAGACTTGTGTTAATAAGTCAAGATCTTCAAACCATCACCAACAAATTAAATGCCACATGTATAGGTCATTTTGTGATTTTGCGCATATGATTTTGAATTGGGGAAGAGAGGTGATATATTAGTAGGTAAATCAATAAATGAAATTCTCTATCCCACTTTTCTCAATTTCATTTGGTATTTTATTTTGATTTTTATTAATTTTTTTCTTCAATTTTAATTTGTTATGACTTAGTTTAATTTTATAATTATTATTTAGGGCTCATTCCACCCAATTATGATTTATATTTATTTTTTAATATTTATTTCTCCTTTTTAGTTAATATAATTGATTATTCCAAAAGTAGGGTATATAATTTAAAAAAAATTAATTTTTAGCAATAAATATTGATTATGATTTGTAATACTATAGTAAAATTTATTTTTATAATAAATGTTTTTAAAATATTAATTTTCATAGTGGGACACAATAGTGAAACATTAAATGTGGACTAGAAAATTTTATCTCGTAAATCAATACCTAAGTAGTTAAAATAAACTTTTGCACCCTTCGATGCACGCCAAGTGTCCCGATTTTTATTTTTGATTTTTTTATAAGCTTCTAACACATCCTCAAGCTCTAAACCCTCTAGAGTTACGATATCGTTTTCTGTTAAGTACTGTAATAGTATTGGAAGAGTAATATTAATTAGATATATCAAGATGCAGATGGACCATCATAATTAATGCTTAGAAACCCGAGGTATATACAACTCCTCGTACTTAGAATTATTCCCAAATTAGTATTTCTTCCGTACGTTTGCACGAATTTAAATATTTATAAATTAATATTTTAAATTTTGAATGTGATCGTTCTGTATTTGAATTAGAAAATATTATGAGTCTCAATTGTATTCAAAATATTTTTATGTGATTACATAGATATTATATGGTTGGTTAGAAACTTTCTTCATATATCTTAATAATTAATTACATTTAACATTTAAAAATATATAAAAATATAAGTAGTTTTACCAAATATCACAACATCAGTTTATTGGTATAAGTTTATTAATTTTTCAAAGTACACAAATAAACATATTAAGGTTGATGTAAATCACCAATCTGTTCATCTCCACCTCTTCAACATATGCACATGGGATAGAGAGTTTTAAAGCACTAAATATAATTGAAAATCATGATAAATGACTAATTAGAAAAATATTATAAGAAGTAATTTGAAGTGTTTTTAGGAAAACTATATTTATAGATGCAAAACAAATATGATTCAAAAGGTCATAATTATCATGAGGACATGTAATTACGTGGAGTGAATAATTCTTTTAATATTTTAATAGGGAAATGATAGATTCCAAAACCATATAAATAACTTCAGAAAATAAGGATTCGACTAATTACAATATTAAATAACCTACAATTACAATATTATATAGGTAGAAATAATGTTAATTAATAAAATAAACGATGGACTTGATTATATCTAAATGTTATAAAGAAATTAAAGAAAGTAATAAAAAAGTTACAATATTAAATAAATAAAATTGACGTTAATTATCGAAATAAATAACGAACTTGATCATGCATCTAAAAACTATTACGTAATAAAAAAAAAATTAGAAAAGCTAGAAATAAAAGAAAAGAACAAAAAGCAAAATAAAAGAAAAATTCGAAAGGAACGAAGAGAAATTTTCAAAAGGAAAAATTGAAAAAGAAAAAGAATTAATGTCAAGTATCATTATATCAAAATAAATGGTAACCTTGATCATGTACCTAAAAAATATTAAGTACTAAAAGAAAAAAACGGACATAGGTAGATATAAAAGAGAAGATCGAAAGCAAAAATGAAAGAAAAAAAGGAAATAAAGAAGAAAAATTAAAAGGAAAGAAATGAAAAAGTAAAAAAAAAATCATGTTAATTATCAAGATAAATGATGAGCTTGTACCTAAAAAATATTAAGTAATAAAAGAAAAAAAAATAAGAGAAGATAGAAATAAAAGGGAAATAAAGAAAAATAAAAAGGAAAAACTTAAAAAAGAAAAGAAAAAAAAACCAATCAATGTTAATTATTTAAAAATGGTGGACTTCATCATCTACCTAAAAAATATTAAGTAATAAAAGAAAAATAAAAAAAAGGGATATAGATAAAAGAATAGACCCAAAAAAAAAACACGAAAAGGGAAAAAAAATTTAAAAAGAAACAAAATAAAAAATAGATGTCGGTTATGTGACGGGGAGGTGGTACCCTAAAATAAGTTCCAACATATCATCTGAAAAATGGTAAAATTCTTTGAACATGATTAAAGTCGAAATCATTTTTTAATCTTATATATCTCATTATTTTACTGTCAACAGATAATATCAAATAGACAACATACCTATACGTACTTGGATCTTCCCTAACAATTCCTACAATTTTATTAAACTATTAAGAATAAGTTATACCACCCGGGAAAACATAAACATATTCTTATGTAAATGTGTATATTAAATAGGTTTACATTTCAATTTTTCATTTGAATATATTAAATTATATCAAATGTATAAATATTTTATATTGTATTATAAATATTTTTATGGTATATTTATTTCGGTATTACTTTCATTTTTCTTCAACAAAGTTATAAAAGCTATCAAAATTTGATCTTAACATATATTTTTAAATTATATTTTGAAAATAAATAATAATAATAATAATAAATTATTTAATTTGATTTTTTATTTATTTTTCAAAATATGATAAAATATTATTATAAAACATGATTATGTATAAATATATCATATATATATAAATTTGTATTATCATTGGGAATAGCTAAACTCATGAGGTGTGGATGGAATGACTATTCCCCTTCCTTTGGGAATAGAGATTCTATCGGGAATGGTGATTCTCAATTCTGAACCATACAGATCGGTGGAATGGGAATGTACAAGGGAATGACCATTCTATTCCATTTCATTCCACCATACCAATCATGTCTAAGTCTTTTGACTGTGCCGGCTTACTATGATTAATGGTCAAACGGAAAATAACCACCACCTAGTAGGTGTAAAATCTTCTTGAAAAATAACCCTAGTTAGTATAAAATTAAACCAATTGTTTGTATATAATTGAATATACATGTAGATAACTCTAGTCATGAAAGTGGATTAAGTGCGATTGATTAATATTTTGCACACATATATATATATATATATTGTTGTAATTAAGTATTTTATTTCATATTTGATTTTATAGATTTAAAGCACGGGTGGATTAATATTGACAATATTAAATATGTACTACGTATATAGGGATGACAATGGGTAGGGTATGGGTAGGGTACTACGGTACTCGTCTCCATACCCGCATTTTGAAAAAATATATGTACCCGTCCCTATAGCCGTTGGGTATCAACTTTTATGCCTGTCCTCGTACCCTTTGGGTACTTAACTACCCATACCCGTACCCGTTACCCGTATTTTAACTATTTTTTATGCGATTCACGAGAAATGTTTTATATTATTTAATAAATTTTAAAATATTTTTATAAGTTACAATAAAAAAATCGTAGTTAAATACATACATATATATATATATATTATGTGTATACTTTAAATATATGAAAAATATATTGAATACGATATGTAATTCATATAGATGATGGAGTAAAATAACTATTTATTTGTCCCGGTGGGGATGGTCTAGTGGTGGAGTGAGGTTGCTTGGTGACCAAAGGTCACGGGTTCGAATCTCCTCAAGTTTACAATATGTGTGTGTGTGTGTGTGCACGCATGTAAGAATAAATAACATAAGTTACAAATTAATATTTCAATTAGTTCAAATTTTATTCGTGTTCAATTTTTCATTTTAGTTCTAACAAGGGTCATATTTTAAAAATAAAATATATAAACATACAAATTTCTTTATCACAAACTATTTATTGAATAATTATTTAGAAAATATTATTTGTATTAAATAATTAAAAATTATGATTAAATAATTTATAATTTTAAAAATATTGATTAAAACTAAATCATAATTCGATTAAAATATAATACAAAGACCCTTCATGAAAATGCAATATTTCATAAAAAAGCTACCAACATAATAATGCCATAAAATTTTCAACAAATAATATCATATCACAGTACAATTTAATACATGCAATGTAGTAGTAATAATAATAATAATAATAATAATAATAAATATTATTATTATTATTATTATTATTATTATTATTATTATTATTATTATTATTATTATATATGGGTATGGGGTGGGTTGGGTAGTAAGGTATCCGTACCCGCATTCGTACCCGTCAAAATTTATGGGTAATTACCCGTATCCGTACCCATTAAGTGGGTAATTACCCTACCCATCGTGGGTAATTTTTGCGGATACCCATAGGGTCCGTTACCCATTACCATCCCTAGGCGTATATTTGTCGGTGGTAATTAAATAAGTTTGGATTTGACTATAATATGTCGTTTTGGTATTAAGTACTCTTGTTACAAACTCGTCATTAAAAAAATACAATAACTTGTGTCGAACTTTATAACGGGTCAAAATTTGAACATAAACTTATTTCCAATAGTATAGTTGTATTTTTTTTAATGTTATTTTGGTTCTGTTCAGGATTCGAATCTTAATGTGTCAAATTGACAGTATGCACTTTCTCTTAAGAATATAATTGTAACATTGGATAAATGGAAATATTTTTTTGGTATATGGACTAACTAGTATTGCATCCCGTGCAATGCACGGCAAAAGCTTTATAGTAAATAATTTGTACAGATACAATTAATAATTAAATTATGGTTAAGTAATTAATAGAAGTAATTATAAAATGTACATATAAATAATGTAATGTTATATATATATATATATTCAAATTTATTCACTATTTTATCGACAAACAATTCATATTAATGAATAAATTTATAATTTCCATTCAATTTTTTCTAATAAACACAAATAACATAATTGATTCGCCTGAAATCTATTACAAACATAATTGAAATCATTTATAATTTAAGTACAATGAGAAACATTAAGAAAATGATACAACACCGTAAAATACATTTAAGAAAATTATAATACATCATCGTCATCCCTTCATACTATGTGAAGTGAATATTTAGGACATTATCGAGGGACAATTGTCACGACTTGAGCAGTTCTTCCACAATTTGATTAATGCTTCATCATCATCATCATCATCATCATCATCATCTCTTTTATTGTAGAGAACACCTCAAACTTCATCTTTAACATCATATCATTTAATGTCTCATTAGACACGAATATATGAATGTATTAAATTATATTATTGTAAAATATTGGTCTATATATTATCAAATATTTAAATTTTATAATTTTAAAATTTATTTAATATTTCATATTAAATTAATAAAATCAAATATCAAAATATTACATTTATCTCAATTGAAAAACCCATAAAGATAAAAAATCATTGTTGTGGTTCATAATTTATAGTTTGTTCGTTTATACAAATATTTTTTTTTAATTTTCAATGCAGGATAAATATTTTTAAAAAATTAAACATATTTAAAGTTGATAGTTAAGTATGTTCACGTCAAAATATTAAAAATATTTAACATTAAATTGGTAAAATTAATTAATACATTTAATTAAAAAATTGAATATATTTAATTCAAACTTCGTAATATATTTTTTTCAAAATTTTAATTTTATTGAATTTAAATTTTACAAATTTAAAACATATTTAATATTTGTTAGTTCTTCGATGTATATTAAGTTTTGTTTCTAATTTTAAAACATATAAGTTTCAACTATTTACAATCAATAACTTAAATGTTCTAGATTCCAAATTAAAAAAAATATTCAAGTTAATATTTTGGACGTCAGTATTTAAATTTAGGTATATTTAATTCAATATTTTGGATGTCCATAATGAGTTTTTAATATATATATATATATAATTCTTTATTTTTTTTATATGACTCTTTAAGTTAACCAAATATATTTTAAAAAATTCAATTATCGACATTCAAAATTAAAAGTTTAAAGATAACATATTTAAAGAATTACAAATGGTTATATTAATTATTATTTTTAATTATTATATAATGAATAAATATTGATCAAATTCCATTTAGAATCATTCAAATATTATATTTTTATTTCTATAACATTAAATCTCCATTGGGTATGAAAATGGATATTAACTTCTACATTACTTTGAACGCAAATATCAAATTAGAGAAACAACAAATAAATAAATTACAAAAAAGAATAATTAATAGAACTTATAACTATGATAAACACAATGTGTACATACGATTTCAATAATTAAAATGTAACTCTTTTAAACAAACATGTTGTGAATTAAATTGGACAAACACTTCATTTTCATCCGCAGTTAGACGAATTAGAACTCTAAAACCTCCACAATAATGCATCAAAGTGTTGACATATCTCATTGATGCACCATAATGAAATCATAATATATCTCTGCATCAAAATTAAAATTACAAATAATAAAATATTGTATTAGGGAAATATATTTAAAATTTAAAAAAAATCGATGAAATAAAATAAAAAATGGAATACACACAATTTGAAAATATAAGTTGATAAAGCAAATAAATTATTTATAACCGAGAGCTATCCGCCAAGATATCACTACAAATAACAAATAACAAATAGAAAACAATACTAAAAATAGATACAATAGTGATTACAATACAATCGTTCTGTGTACAAAATTTTTAGATGAATACAATGCTATTTTACTTTTACAAAAACTCAGAATTAAATTGCCTCCTTTTGTATCGATGTGCGGATAGATGATAGATCTTGATGAAATGAACTTCAAAGGTCTCAATCAAGAATGGATAGTGACATATCCTCAAGAACTTGAAGTAATTGTGGTATTCTCTACAACATAGTATTACTTAAAAAATAAAAAAATAAATTACAAAATAACAATATTGGAACAAATAAATAAAGTAGATCATGAAAATTATGAACACACAAATCGGAGTTAAGAAATTGTGAAATAACAATCGATATTTATAGACCTCAACTCAAAGATCCATCTCAAGACACATTTTGAAATGAACGTGGAAAAAACTATGACAATTAATTAAATATACACAAATTTGTTAATCAAAATTTATCGTAATCAATAACCATAAGTGGAATTCATAATTGAAAAATGTTTGATGGAACTGCAAAGTGATTCAATATTTTTTTTATAATATAAAACAACACATGATATTTTTATAAAGAAATATATATATATATATATATATATATATATATATATATATATATATAAGCATGTATGTTTAAATAATGAAGGTAATATGCTAGCTATTTTATGATTATAAATATGCACCAACCTTCTAATATTGAAATGTGAAATGGAGCCATTGATTCATTTTTTCCTTTGACCGATGCAAGTCCTTGATGTGGATTGAAGCAAGACAAAGCAATTGAAAATTTTCTTCAATTTATATCACGACGTTAAAAGTATTCGATTCATTACCTTCAATGTATTTTTGTTTACAGATTGTACTTTGTAACAACAAAAAAATAGTTCTCAAATATATAAATAAAAAATTGAACGACACAACAATAATAAAATAAAACGTAACTCAATATGGTATTGTGAAAAACAAATACAAAATCTTAAAAAGCTAGCTAAACGATTGTCTAAGATATTGTGTGATGGATGCAATAGTTCATAGGATGCAAGTATTAATAGACTAGAATGAGATGATAATTTTGAATATTTCTAAATTTAAATGATATAATTATAGGCAATTTACATTAATTAATTATCATTTGGTTAATTTGAGCACATGCCATTCAACTTAAAATACTTGTAACGTTTGCTTAATTGCTTATTTAATTATAAAAAATGCATGACTAAATATAGAAATACGACCGATTGATTACATTTATATAAAACATTATGATATCTTAATCTTAATTTGAATAGAATAAAATATACATTAAGCATACCTTAAAAAGTATATTTATAATCATAGTTATCTATAAAGTAGAATTTTATTTACGTAAAATTATATGCAACTATATATGATAATTATTTAATAATTAAATATGGGAAATATGGAACCAATTGTAGGGTAATCTTAATATTAATTTGGATGTAAATGTCAATATCTTGATAATGCAATTCTAGACCGATTTTTTCACTAATTAATATTATAGCCGGATTATTAATTACCGTTTTTTTTATTCCGTAATAACTTTGCATTGATTCTTGATTACCAATTTTTTTGTTTATTCCATAGTAAGTGGGCATGTTATATATTAATGATTGATGATTATCTTTGATCGCCGTTTTTTATTGTTCATCCATTTATTTTTTTCATTTTTCATTTTTTATTATTTTAATAAGTAGGATAGTTTTGGCGAGAAAAAAAAGTCTAAACTATCCTACTTTTAGATATAGTAGGATGCTCATATCTGTATTACTATCATATTTTAAATGTTTTTTTTTTTAAATTTATCAATCTTCATTTTTATACTATTTATAGACGTAGTAATTCAAGATTGCGCGACACTAATTTGGGTAGTTCAGAACAATAGGGGAAAAGAGTTTATTATTCTAAAAAACTAAATTAGAACTTTCTAAATCACTGAAATAAAATTAAATTGCTTCCATGTTTATATTTTATATTTAAAATTTAAATATAATTTGTTAACCATGTTTAGTTGGGAATATATAATGTATATGGTCAAATCATGAAAAGACAAATATCGTTTTCTGATTCGTTTTTTTTTTATTGTTTTAGTTTATTCATGGTTTTGTTTATATTTATTTTATTTTTATTATGCTTATCGAATATTGTTTTTCACTGACTGTATTATTATTTCCTCTTAATATTATTAAACCAAATAATATTCATTAATCCATGATGTTCAACTCAATTCTGAGAACGTGTTAGATATGAAATTAGTACAATATAGTTAACATTAATACAATAATGTTTTAATTGTTTACAATTATTATTCTCACCATATTTCGCTCTCTTTTTTTTAGTTGAATATATCACGTTTATTTGTACCGTTTTAAACGGTAATGCATTATTTGATGTTGAATAGAAGTAGCGTTAGTAACCAATACTTTTATATGACCGATATTGTTATTTATAAGGACACATGCACGGTACCAGCTATATTGTATTTTATACACAAACACATTAGTGCATCTTGATACAGTAATAATGAAAAATAGCATTGTTCAACTTGTTTCCATTCAATGATTGCATCACCATATCATAAAAAACACACAGTATTGAGTTAGATATACGTAACGTTTTCTATTCATTATTACGCCACGATATCTATATCTATATTCTATACTATATCTAAAAGTAAGATAATTATTATAAATAGAAACAATAAATTTTCCCGCCTAAATGTAGTTTCTATAAATAGAAATATCAAATTAAAATTATCAACTTTATATATATTTTAAATAGCTAAAATACATATATTTTTATTTTTCAAACAAAATTCATCACACTGCCCGCATTGAAGAACTTACAATATTGTTATGTATGAACAAGCTATAAATTATGAGGTCCAAAATTGGTCTAATAGTTAAAACATATATATTTTTATTTTTCAAAAAAATATCCATACCACATTGAAAAACTTACAAATATTACTATACATAAACAAACTATAAATTATATGGCCCAAAATTGATCTTGCCATCTCTCTCGGGCTTTCGGTTAAGATCAATTATATATGGCCCAAGATTGTATCACTGTCGAGACCGCTTGGGCGGCGAGGACTCAGCCTCCCCGATTTTACACCCGTGTGACTTGGATGTTATTCAGTTCATATAGTGTATGTATATACTAAATTCATGATTGAGTATATACTAGATTCACAGGAGAGTGACCCTTTACACATTTTCCCTAAATAAAATAACCATTCAATGTGAGGATAAATTTCTACAGGCAAATTTTAAGCTACAGGTTACATATATGGAACCATTCTAGATAAATTCAAGGAACCCTTGAAGAGAGAGAAACAGGTTACATATATGTAAGAGAGAGAAACAGCAGGAATACATTTGAACTTGAATGAGACAATTTATAAACAAACTTGAAGAGAGTCATTTCCATGAGGAATTGATCAGAATTTGAAGATAATCATTTCCAACATAGCTCTGTTCCTTCTCTATTTGCTGCACAGAAGCCACACCTAAAGGGCTGCAATCAACTACCTCAATGGTTTTGAGAGTTGCAATGTCTCCTATTTGCCAAGGTATCTCCCTCAATCTGTAGCAGCTACAGATCACGAGGCGTTGGAGCCGCGGGAAGCACTTCTCGTCATCAGTCGTCCACTGCACCAGATCAATATCTTCGAGCAGCAGAAATTCGAGGCTCCGGAACTCTCCAGCCTCGGTCTCCCACTCCGGCCCTTGAAAGGCATAGCATCGCAGTTTCAGCACTTGAAGATTTGACAACGAACCAATCACACTCATGTAGTCCCAAGAATATCCCAACCCATTCAAGCTCAACTTCTTCAGACCCCGAGGTAGACTTGAAAGGTCACCGGGTGGGGCAACAACCCGAGACTTCATTCGAGGATTCACCACCACACATTTAAGCGACTCTAGTTCATGCACCACCCCAGTGTGCTCCAAGCAGCTTATGGTTTCAGCAGCATCAGGCTTCGACTCAGTTTTAATCACTAATTTCTTCAGATGAGGGGTGCTTGTCAAAGCCTCCTCTGTGCAACTACGAGCATCCACATAAAGTGTTGAGAGGTTTGGGAGCAATGAGCCATGACTTGGATTTGGTAGGTTGCTTCCCATGATCCAAAGATGCCTCAGTTCTTGCATATCCCAGATCTCCTTCGGCAAATAAGTAGTCGAATCTCTCAGAAACTTGATGTTATGATACTGCCGGAAAACGAGGAACTGCAGGTTTTGGAGATGGGATATGAAACAAGGGAGGTTCCCATTATGAGTGAGTGCAAGGTACCTTAATTGTACTAATTTCAGAACCTCTGTTGGGAACTCGTAGAAACGGATTGCAAGAGCGTCCAGCACCTTAAGCAGCATCAAATTCGAACATATTGGCACTGGATATCCATGATCTTCACCGGTACATAGGAGAGAACGTGCTGTTGAAGCATCTGCCATTGAGCTAAACACCTCTTCTATGGCAAATAAAACGTTGTTTTGGACAGACAGGCGGCGCTGGCCTTCAATACAATCTCTAGAACCATCTACGAACTTGTTCAAGACGTGCAAGAACTTGTTCTTCCTAGCTTCTTTAACGCACAAGTGCCAATACGCAGAGTGGAGCTTCGAAGATTTGATTCCTTGATTCGAGCTTAGCTTGCAGACGAGAACAAGGCTCTGGGAGACGAGCTTCTCCACACATTCCATAGCATAATCTTCTGAAGTTTGAGACTCATTTGGTTCAAGAAAATCCTCAACACTCCACAAGTTCATGAGCTTGGGGATTGGAATCTCAGAACTTTGAGGGAAAACTCCCATGTAAAGAAAACATGCTTTCAAATGCTGCGGTAAGTACTCGTAGCTTGAAAAGAGTACCTTTGAAATGTCATCATATGCATCTGGGAAAGTAGAAGTCTTCTTCTCTGCCACCTTCTTCCAGTACTCTTCAGTCTTCTCCTCCCCACGAAGAATTCTGGCAACCCCGAGGATCAGAAGAGGAAGACCTTCACAATTCTCCGCGATCTTCCTCCCAACTTTCTCTAATTCATGAGACAAACACTTCCCATCAGCAAACACATTCTGCCGAAGTAGATCCCAGCTTTCTTCATTGCTCAACAAGTGCATCTTGTGAGTTCTGTGTGCAGTCGGGTAAGCAACTTTTTCTATCCTCGATGTCAGCAAAATTCGACTCCCTTTTCTATTGTCCGGAAAATATCTAATCAGGTGATTCCAGATCCCGGTATTCCATACATCATCCAAAATGATGAAGTATCTCTGACCGTACAAACTTTTGTGTAGACGCTCAGCTAATTGGTGCACATCTTTTTCCATATCCGTATTTGTAGGGTTACGCTTATCTATCTGAGCTACAAGACTCACCAGCACATTCTTTCCCTGACATTTCGGGCCAAGACTGACCCACGCAGTGAGTTTGAAATGACGGACATTGACAACAGATTCATACGTCTTTCGAGCAAGAAGGGTCTTACCAATACCGGCCATTCCGAAGAGAGAGAGGATTTTGCGTGCAGGCTGCAAATCTAGTAGCTCTTCTCTGATCTTCTCGTAGTGATCTGATAATCCGACCATCGTTGGCATGTCTCCACCAAAATCGTGTGACGACAAAACACCGTCATCTTCTTCTCCAGATATCAACGGGCTGTCTAACTCTCTCGTATACGCTTCTCTCAACTTCTTCGATGTCTGAAAAAACAAATCGATCGCTTGCTTCACGTCTGAGGAAGGTGGGAGAGAGTGATGCGACAGATTAAATTGAAGCACATCTTCGAGTTTGGACACAGCCTCTCTTATATCTGCATCCAGTTCATGAATCTTAGTCCTGTTAGTGCGGCTGCCATCCAATCTTGCGAGTGCATCTCTTAACAACTCCAGCTCCTGATCATATGTGGAATATGGGATTTGTGGATTGGTGGAGTTTTTGAGGCGCTCGATCGTATGTTTCAGAGAAATCACAGCAGCGTAAGCCATGTCTATGGTTTCTCACTCAAGAACAAGAACAAACAACGACGTTGAACAAAGAAGCTTTTTGGTTGATGAAATTATGGGTAGATACAATCATACAACTAGTTTCCGATAATTATTTCAAAATTAAATTTTATAATTTTTTTAATCCATTATTTTGTTGATAAATCTTGACTATAATTTTTTATGTTATAATTAATTTTTATTTTATAAAAAATATTATTAAAATTATAAACTTAATAGTTGGGTATAAAGAAATGAACAAGAAATTTGAACCCAGCTAGACCATGTCATAATTAAATGGATGCGAGAATTGTGGCTAAATGGGCGCTGCAGTTTTTTGGGGTTATAATGTGTGGGGCTAAAATAGAAATTTTAAATTATATTTTAATTTTAATTTGGTTCAATTCGGTTCTTTAAAAAAATGTAATTTTTTTTTATTTGATTCGATTCAATTTATGGACAAATAAATATTTTTAATATACTAATCATGCAAAATAAAATGGCTGAATAATTCTTTTCCATGAAAAAAAAAATATCTGGCGAATAATTATTCACCATATTCTCTCTATCTCCATTATTATCATTTGCCAATACTAGATAACAAAAAAAAAAATTATTGACCTTAATCATTTAGGGGCATTCAAGTAGACCAATATTTTTTTGTAAAATAAAGTCTTAATGGAGATCAAACTTCATTGTTCGTCTCTCTCCTTAATTAAAAATTTATATAAGTGTGGGAAACCAATGTATAATAATGCCGACGACTTTTAATTTAGGCAAAATCATTACTTTATTAACTCTCAAATGACCTACCCTAGAAAATTTGAAGTTTAGATCTATCACATTCACATGTATATAATAAGATACCCATTACTTAGAATTTAATATTACAACTTGAAATACAAAACCTATAATTTTATATGCTTATTGGATAAATAAATGGTCAGGCCGGTGCCGATTAATTAATGATCAATGTCAATGATAGGATTTACTCAAATTCATAAGCTTGGTTATCACCTAACTTGAATTCCAATGGTTCTGTCAGAATAATGTTAGAAAATTGGATGTAATAAGTTGAGTTGTGGTATATTTTATTCGATTTTTAGTAGTTAAGATATTAAATTTTGGAGAAATTAAATATTGCATGTATGATTGATCTATATTTGCAGTAGATAATCATAATATTTTTATTTTCTCATATCTGATTTTCGACGAGTGAGAAATTAATTGTTAAAGTTGATTACATGATTGGACATTTATGGAATGTGGGAAAATGTGTTTAACGCACATTTAATAATCTCACATTAATTTCTTAATTTAGTTAAGAAATGTATTTAAGTGTTTAAGCACTTGATGGTAATATCTAATATGCACAAGTTGATGAGCTATGACGAGGTTGTGAGCTATCTGCCCGTATTTGTCTTGCGGAGAGATATGGTCAATGCTGACTTCATCATCCAAATAATCATAACCTTTTCATTTTCTAATCCGATTTATGAAGAAAATATATACCAAATACAATTTTTTTTCATTATCTTTTATTTAAGATATAACATGAACATGTTTGGATGAAGAAATATGGCCAAAAAAATAAAACATTCATTTTGCATGCATATATAAAGTATAAGTTCTTACCTGTGCGCCGAAGCCAGCAAGCAGGATGGTGGCGCGCGGCGTGTGGGCGTTGCGGGCCGGGGGCGTGCACGCTGACGGCGTGTGTACGGGCGGGGAATCTTGCGCGCGCGCTAGACTTAGTGTGCAGGGCGTTGATGGCGTACGTGCGGGCGGGGTAGGAGTAGCGTGCCTGCACGAGCGCTGGGCGTCTGCGTAGGGGGCTGGCGGGGGTGCAGGAGGGCGCGCTGCGTGCCCGTGTCCCGTGTCCCGTCCCGGTGCCCGCCTCCATATAGTTGTATTTAATTGATTTTTTTTCTAATTATTTACATTTTTTATATATTATTGATACATTATTTTAAAATTTTCTGTAATAAATAAATCGTAGAATATGCACCTATGAAAAATCTACTATAATAAATAAACTTATATTTATATATATTGTGTTTTATGTTTCTTTTTATAATTGTTTATATTTTTTGTATATTATTATAGTTTAAATGAAGATATTTGTATTAACGTGACCTTTTATTAATTAATTTTGTAGGATGGATGGGCATGGAAATGACCGAGCATGATTGATATAATTTATATAATATGTAATCATGATCGTGTCAGTGAGATGAAAGATATAGCGGATATCTTACGTGGGCATGGTATGAATGTTTATGTGGCATTATTGAAATCTTCTTTTGGCCATTTTTCCAACTATGAGCGAATGCTCAAGGATGCAACAAAGCCGTACATTATTTTATCTCACGAGAGATTTGAAGGCAGACGGCAGTGGTTCTACTGAGATGTGGTTTCAAATCCACAATACAAATTTTAGATTTGGGCGAAAGGAGTATGCTCTGGTGATAGGGTTAAATTTTGGAGGCTCCAACTTCGATCCAAATATAAATTATCGAATTCGGTCATCCTCATTCTATCGTAGGTTTTCCTAAAAAAGAAAACAAATCTAGGAGAGTTACTGGAAAAATTTAAGAAGGAGGGTCTTGGTGACGACCATGATGATTACATCAAATGTTTTAAAGTTTTGTTTGTGAGTTCTATTTTGAATGGGCTTGAGAAGAAGTATACCATTGATGATTGGTTGTGGACTTTAATAGAAGACGATGAGTTGTGGGAATCATTTCCGTGTGGTAGTTATTCTTATCAAAAATTGCTACACCACTTAACTAATATCCGGACCACACATGACCTTGAAGATGCCCCTGAGAGATATTCATACCACATTTATGGTTTCTCCCTCACATTCGCGGTATGTATAATTATTTAAATTAAAAATATTCACATATTATTGTTTTATGCTTCATTATTTATTTTATTGTTAAATGTAGGCATGAATTTATTGTGATATACCACAATTAAATGAGGTTTGTGGGGGTATAGCTGATAAGAAGATTATACCAAGAATGTTGCAGTTTGAGTAGATACAAATTCCATGTACTGTTCCATGGGTATACCTCTGCAACATCATTTGTTATGATCTTATGTTGATCAGAAACAAACAACAAGTCCTCAGGGCATCCATATGTCTTCTTAAGTTGTCTCAAAAACTAAGTCCATAAATTATCATTCTCTTTGTCTCCAATTCCAACTTCTAATGAATAAATTTATCCGTTCTCATCCTTTATTGTAACGACAAACATAACCCATTTGTATTTTCCTTTCAAATGAATCTCATCTATAACAATAACAGGACGCCCACAATAAATAAACCCATCAATGACCATGTAAACGTACTCAAAATGACCTACTGCATCTATCTTCAATTCAACAACTGAACCTGGATTTGACGGTTGCACCATATGCAAGTATGACGGGAGTAGCTGGAATGACTTGTCACTGTCACCATATACCATTTTGATTGCATAATTTCTTCTTGCAAGAGCCCGACCATACTCCACAACAATACCAATTGCAGACATCTATTCCTTTGGTTTTAAGATTGCTCTCCCAGTCAGCAATTTATGACCAAAAAATGCACATATTACTTTTGATGTACACGCCCATGCTGCTAATCCATCTAACAGGTATGGGGAGCATTCCATTGCGAATGTACAATCTTCATGGTGTCTACAACGAGCAACAAACCTAGTTTTGTTTGAACGCTCAATCCGATACTCCACACAATTATGCAGATGATACAAACCCAACGCATTGATCATTGACTTTTTACTTTCAAAAATAGCATCCAAACACAAACTATCACGAGTGTTCACGGTCATATCAATGCTCAACCTATTTAGGGGGAGTGTGGCTTGATATAGTGTCCCTGGAATAATTCATTGACATCCATTTAGCATGTTTCTTCCAAATTATCATTTTGCACATCATCTATGTCACATGAAGTACCAACTTCTGATACGGACCTATGGAGCCTTTCACAACAAAGATCAACATCATCAGCCTCATCATCAACAGGAACTTCCTTCCCATCATCATCAACAACAAATGTGTCATCATTTACCCCCCAATCAAATCCAAAATCCTCATCCTCATTAACATTATCATCGTCAACGCTCTGATCAAATCCCAAACCCTCCTCATTCTCATTAATATTATCATCATTAACCATATCATTATCATCTTCAACTGCAACAGTTTCATCATCATCATCCTCAAAACTCTCATGATTTATATGATGAACACCTTCATAATGTGGGTATGAATGTCTAACATATGCAGTTGTATATGGATATGGCTGTGAATCTGCATTTTGCACATTTAATAAATCCACAAAATAATTTGGAGCATGAATAGGAGGTCAATTGTGTGGGTGGGAGGATGGTGCGCTCAAAGAAGTTTCGACATATAAGTGCAAAATTGGTGACTCTTCCATTGAAAAATTCAAGTTAACATCATTTCTTATTCTAAATCTTCTAAATCTTCGTATTTTACCATCATGATGACATAACGCCAAACTCGAGATAACATACCTTTAAATATTTAGATTTATACCAACAATTTTATCAAACAATTGTGAATAAGTTATTCATCTAATTGGAATGCAGATATACTCTTCAATTCCATTATAATATATATGGTCTCACCAAAACCTCCATGATGCAATAAAATATGTGTTCCACTCATCTGCACATAAAAATAAAAATAAATATTATATTAATACAAAATCAACGCAATTAAATCTTAAACATGTATGCATTATATTTTGATTATTTTAAAAATAAAAATGAACACAAATATGTCCAACAATGGCCTCGGTGCCCGGGAGTCGGCACACACGCGAGCGCGCAGGTGCCTGCACGTGCGTCACGAATTCTAGCTGCGCGGGGGCCAGCGCGATGGTTTCAATGCGCGGCAAAGAACAAGTCGGCGTGCAGGTAAGAACGAAATGAGAATTTTTTTTTTCCCAGATTCTAATACTACTAT
Organism: Perilla frutescens; assembly: GCA_026008535.1. Classification (NCBI taxonomy): domain Eukaryota; kingdom Viridiplantae; phylum Streptophyta; class Magnoliopsida; order Lamiales; family Lamiaceae; genus Perilla; species Perilla frutescens. The sequence goes on from BRKX01000018.1 coordinate 47,417,528, forward strand.
ATTATTAAAGAACTAAGTTTAAAAATCACCTTGAAAATGAAACTTTCAAATCTTCAAGAAATTTTGCCTTAAATCTTCCACTCAAATATTTCACAAATTCCAAATGTTTCAATATAATGTAAAGAGAGAAAGTGAATGAAATTCATATTATCTGTTTTAATGATGATACATTTAAATTGAATATATTTTATCTTAAAAAAAAAAGGGAGGATGGTATTTTAGTCCAAAATAACTAAAATAATAATATTAACATAGAAGACTAAAATATTTCTTTTCTTCTAAATGGCTGGAAAAAAAGTTTGCCCTGTTTAAAATTTAAAACAACACTTTTCCCAATATAATATTAATTCTTGATTATAGCCAGCCAACCTCATCATCTATATTCTATAGTAAGTTGGTTAGTTTTTTACTTGAACAACTACACATCCATCCCTCTTGTCTTCCCAAAACTCTCTCTCTCTCTCTCTCTCTCTCTCTCTAGCTAGCGATGGCGGAGGCTGCAGTGTCATTCCTGCTGGAGAAACTGAAGAATGTGGTGAAAGAATACAAGGATCTGATATCCGGAGCAGAAAACGAGTTCAACCTGCTAAACAGAGAGCTGGGTTTACTCAAGGCTTTCCTCACAAACGCAGCGGAGAAGGCGACGAAGCAGGATCTGTTCAGAGAAATGACGATGCAGATACGCGACCTCATTTACGAAGTCGAAGACACCATCGACATTTGCATGACCAAGATCAGCCAAGCCAACCCCAGGACTTCCCGCAGACCTGCGCTTTCCGATTCATCAAAACGCATCAGCCTCGCAGAAGAGGTCAAGTTCATCAGAGAAGAAATGGTGCTGCCTGTGTTTGACGATGCCAAATTGAAGTTCGCTGCGATGCAGATTGACGATGACGATGACCATGATCGATCCGGAGGCGTTGAAGATCCGTCGAGTGAATTGATCACGTTCCAAGTACGCTTTCTCGTCCTTTATTTTATTTATTTTTTAAATTCAAATTATTTGATAAATGGAAAACAACGATGAGAGAAATGGATTAACGGATCAGATCCCCTCTTACCAATCGTACTACATTTCGTGTTCCATAACTAAGTTTTATTTTTTTAATTTTTTTTAATATAACCTAATTGGAGAATGATCAACCTTGAAAAGAAAATTCAAATTAAAATAAATTAAAATTTAAAAAAATTAAAGAGTTGAAACAGGAATTGTCATAGGTGATCCCATTTCATAGATTACTATCCGAAACCCACACCAAATCACTTATTACATCTCATGTTCCAATCTTTCACTTTTTTTTTTTTTTTAATTTTTAATTTATTATGATTTAAATTAATTAAATTTTTTTATTTAGAATTCATCCATATCCTCCATTAGGGTATATTTAAATTATAAAAAAATTAATTATGAAATACCAAATATTATTGGATTGATAACAGAACATCTGCTCCGATCCAAAACCTCCTCTTAATTAGATACAAAACATCACAAACCAACCTCTTCAGCAAGAATGTTTGATAATTAAGGTACTCCATGCCCTTTTTTTTTTTTTCTCAGGTTGATTGCCAGAAAAATCACTAGTTTTGCATACTTATTTTAAACGTTACACAGACAATAATTTATTTAATTTAGACATTATTCAATATCCTTCAAATTTCTCCATTTGAGGCTCAATTAAGCCATTCATGAAATTGGGGTTTAACTCGTTGGAAATGGAGGATATTGAATAATGTGTGTCCAAATAAAAAATTAGTATCTTAATTAGTTTGAAATTCGAGTCAAATTTGTAACTATGTTCAAAACTGAAACTAGTTTATTATATTTAGGTCTTACTTTATTTGTTTGTAGATTATTATATTTATGTTTTTATCTTAACCATACAATCATTACATGCAAAAGGCAAATAAAAATAGAAAATTCAATAACATTCTTATTGGTTGGTTATATGCAACTTAATTATTGTTTAAATTTCAGTACAATTTTAGATTAAAAGTGTTGTCATTTTGACAAACTTTTATCATCCCGTTATTATTATTATTATTATTATTATTATTATTATTATTAAGCGGTTCGTTTGAGATGGTTCTTAAGTCTTTTTAACATGTGGATTTTCAATTAAATCCTAAAATTTATTTGTATATGTTCATCCTATGTGAAATTTATCTTCTTATTATTTATTTAAAAATATGCATATTAATTTCACAATTTAGAAATCACACCTCATAGTTTAAGCAAATTAATATTACAATTTGAAAAAGAATAAATAAATCTGTGCAATGCAAGGGATTATTAATTACTACTCCATCCGTTTCGTTTTAATTGTTGTTTTAATTTTTTTTTATCTAAAATTAACAATTAATTTTATAGACTAATATGCTCATCCCTCCTATATATAACATAAACTCTTATTCACTTGTAATTTTGTAGGGTTTGAGACAAGGTTAAAATTAGGAGAGAACGTGTGAAATATGCAAAACAACGAACACTTTGACACAATAAAAAAATTAAAGCAACAATCAAAACGAAACGGAGAGATCAGCCGTATATAAACTAAACTATATTAAGTGGCATGGTAAAAAATGAAAATATATACTACAAAATATTGCTTAAATGGACATATCTATAGAGAAATAATCTCTTTCATAACTTTGATCCATACTTACCAATTGCTGCTGACTCTAGTGATCTTTACATTGAAAGAAGAAACCAGGCAAGCAACAGAGAGTAGTAGGTATGGAAGATGAGGAAGAGACCATAATTGGGTATCTCACGCAAGAAACTATGTATCTCGATGTGATTCCCATCATCGGCATGTTTGGGCTCGGGAAGTCAACATTAGCTTGGAAGATTTATCAGAACGAGAGCAGGAGCTATCACTTCCCCACCTGCATTTGGATCTGCGTCTCTCAGATGTCCAACATTAGAGAGGTGCTTCTCAAAATCCTGACGAACTTCATGGCCAGCCAAGACCCGTCTGACCTCAGTGACGACCAATTGGCTCGAACAGTCATGTTGTGCTTGGAGAAAGAAAAATTCTTGCTGTTCCTCGATGATCTCCGGAGCGTTGATATGTGGGACCAAATCAAGGAGGTTCTGCCACTCGGCAACGGTGAGGCTAAAGTCGTCATAACCAGTCGGGACATGCGTGTTGGGATGAGCTCTAGCATTCACAGAAGACCGCACCGTATGCGGTTGCTGACGATGGATGAAAGCTGGGAGCTGCTTCAGTGTGAGGTGTTCGGGAATTTGGAAGACTGCCCGCCAGAATTGAGAGGGATCGGGCAAGCAATAGCTATCGAATGTGATGGACTGCCGCTGGCAGTAGTTGTTATCGGAGGTATTCTCGCGGAGCTACTCACTACGGTTAATTGTATCGAGCAATGGGAAAAGGTGTCGGAAAATTTGACTGCGGTCTTGCACAACAACCCGAGACGTTGCATAGTAGATCCTGTAGCATTGAGTTACCACAGACTGCCAGATTACATGAGAGAATGCTTCCTTTATTTGGGTGTGTTTCCTGAATATTACGAGATTCCGTCTAAGATGTTGTCGAAGCTGTGGATTTATGAAGGATTCATACACCCCAGGGAGGGCATAAGCTTAGAGGAGACTGCCGAGGAGAATATGAATGAACTGATTCAGAGGAATTTGCTGGCGGTTGGGAAAACAAACCACGCGGGCAGAATTAAAACATGTCATTTTCACAACTTAGTTCGTGAATTCTGCATAGCCAAATCTAAGGAACATAATTTATTTCAAGAGATAACATGTCACGAGACAGCAGAAGCACTCGAGAGGTCCCACCGCCTTTGCTTCAATTTGGACATCTCGAGTTTCCTCTCCGGGAGCCCGAACGGTCCGCACGTACGATCGTTTTTGCATTTTGAGGATCAACCTCTGGAGAAGCCAGAACATATGTTAGCTATAGTGGATGGCTTCCCTAAGCTCAGGATTCTGGAGTTCAAGTCCATCAAATTGCACCAATTCCCTTCAAAGTTCATGAAACTAATTCACCTCAAGCATCTCACTCTGCACATTGATTATTCCCTCAAAATTCTCCCGGAAGCAATTTCCGGGCTATGGAATCTGCAAACCCTTGTAGTCGAGACATGGTCGCATTCAATCACGATGAAAGCAAATATTTGGAAGATGTTTCAGCTGAGGCATCTCGAGACGAATGGAGCACTCGTCCTAGACAGTGAATGGGAAGGGGAAGCAGGGGAGAACCTTCAAACACTGAACAGACTGTCGCCCGATTCCTGCACGGAAGCCGTCTCCAGAAGAGCGAAGAACCTCAAGACGTTGGGGATTTACGGAAGGTTGGCCGATGCTTTCGGGACTAGGTTCCTAGAGCAACTCCATCATCTTGAAAAGTTGAAGCTGGTGAATTCTTTGATCCATCAGGGGGCAACACCTGAGGATCTACTGCACACCCTTCCTCGACCGGATTGTTTCCCGCCAAATCTCAAGAGGCTGACGTTGAGGAACACGTTCCTCGACTGGGGGCACACGTCCACGTTGGCAAGGATCAGAAAGCTCGAGGTCCTGAAGCTGAAAGACAACGCATTCGTTGGACCGTCGTGGGATGCTCGTGGCGACAGCTTTACTAATCTCCAGCTCTTGCTCATTGCAAACGCGGATTTAGTTTCTTGGGAGGCCTCAGCTCATACTTTTCCTAGTCTCAGGTATGATGACTTCATCTTTGGATTAGCCAACAAAACATAAAAAATGTGGTTCAGATTCAAAAATCAAGTAATATTCATGCAATTTATCAGGTATCTTGTGGTTGAGAATTGTGAAAATCTCAAGGAAATTCCAGAATGCGTTGGAACACATCTCCAGAAACTGGAAATAGAGCTTCTTCGCCATTCTGCAGTTGTGTCTGCCAAGAAAATTGAAGAAATGCAAAAAGACAAATTTGCGGTTCCATTCAGTCTCAACATAGGTCGTGCATGTGAGATCGACTGACGGAGCTCCAGAGTAACATTATTCTGATTCAAATAACTGCCCTTTGAAATTGATTATAGTCACTTATTTTTAAACATATTTATTTTGTCAATTTTGGTCCAAAATTCTCTTTCCCCCTTTCTTTAAAAGAAATATATATACACACACAGTACCCCAATATAATTAAAAAACCACCACTTATATCACCTAAAAAAAAACAACGAAAACAACATCACTCAATCTCTCCCTTTCTCTACATTGAAAAAAACCTATCTTTCATTAAAATATTCAAGATCTGAGAGAAATTTAGTTGGAGATTTGAAGCTTGAATTTTTTAAAGTAGCTTTTTAGCTCATTTTCTTTTTGCATTAGTAGATTATTACACTTTAAAAACTAAAAAAACAAAAAATCACTCATTTGTTCTTATCTGTGTGCCCAGTTGCTCTTATATGTGGTCAAGACCCGGCGCGCAGGAAAGTGTGTGGGAGAAATTGGCAAACACGACACGGCACGTGCAAGGCCTATGCACGGAGGCCTCGTGCGCGTGCCGAATTTATTATTTCAATGAATTTTTAGAAATAAAAAAAATACTGATAATTAAAATTTCAGATGAATATAATGCTTAATTTTATAATATGATGAAAATAACGTTGTATTTATAATTAATTATTCTAGTTAATAATGTGTATGAATGCAATGCTTAATTTTATTTGTTTGTGTGCAGATGAGCGAAGGCAAATATTGTATTGTCTCATGGAGCTTTTTGAAGAGACAACATATATTGTAATGAAATTAAAGAATATGTCTGTTTTTTCCCGGGTGGTATGACTTATTCTTAATTGTTTGATAATATTGTACAAATTGTTGGGGAAATCCAAGTATGTATAAGTATGCTGTGTATGTTTTGATGTAAGATAAAATGATGAGATATAATATAAAAAAGACAAAAACTTGTATGAGACGGTCTCATACATGAGACGGATCAATACATGTGAGTTAATGATACTTAACCCATAAATAATGATACTTCACCCATAAATAATGATACATTTGAGTTAATGATACTTCACCCATAAATAATGATACTCACATGCGGGTATAAATAATGATACTCACATGTGAGTTAATGATACTTCACCCATAAATAATGATCCCCACGTGTGAATATTGACCCGTCTCATGTATGAGACGGTCTCATCCAAATCTGCCCCTATAAAAAATGATTTCAACTTTAATCATGTTCAGAGAATTTTATCATTTTTGAGATAATATGCTCTTTTTAGGGCACCACCTCTCCAGTCACATACCCGACCTACTATTACTGCCCATAATAATTTTGTGAATTTATTCATTCTCAAAATGTATATCCAGCGTCATGTTCATATGTTAGATCAATTGAGCAACCTTGTGAAATATCTTTGTTTACATATTCACTTAGCATATTTGGGCTTGTTAAGTGTTACAAGTTGTTAATTGTCATTTGGGGATAATTCTAAGTGCGAGGAGTTGTATGTACATCGGATTTCTAAGCATTAATTATCATGGTCCATCTCTGTCTTGGCATTGTCTTAGTGCATTTGATATATCTAATTTTTTTTGAAACGATTCATGTTAAGGTGGAGATTTGTTGGGATGTCTTGAAGAATTTTGACGCACTGCCAGTGCCGACCTTGATGGATGGCAAACATGGGCAAAATCCTTTTTTATAAATGTATAAATACAATTACATCTTTAAAAAAATATTACATGTTTCAGGGCTCTAATTGTGATTCACAGTAATTTAAAATTATTATATTATGCTTATCAAATATGTACTTGTTCAGTCATAACCTTTTCTTTATTGAATAATTTTTTTAAAATTTATCTGATATATTTACACTTATCGAATTATTACAATCACAAGTATTTTCAAAAACTTCTAGAATGCTAACAGTATCATCCAAAAAAGTAGCTCCGAGAAAATTAGTGAACTTTGATTCCTTGTAAACCTCAGATAAATTCTCACTGTCCATTTTGATAACTATTCGATACGTATATTTTTTTTATTTGTAGTTGTTGATTATATTGTTTAAATACTTGTGATTATGAAGAGGTTAAACCACTATTTATATCCAAAATTATTTTTGTTTTATCAAATTTATCCCAAACTAACATTTTTAATTAGCTAAATATCTAAACTATTTAAAAACTAATCAAATATATCACCGGATGCATTTTCCGAAAAATGTTTCACCGAAATATTAGGTTTTTTTTTACCGAAAAATGTATCTGGGATTGATTTTATTACTTTCTAATAGTTTAGGTATTTAGTGATAAAAGTGTATAAATAATGATCTAACCTTATGAAGACAATAATGAAAGAAATTTTAAAATATCAGTTGAAAAAATTTAGAGCCCTTTTTTTTGTTTCGCCGTGGGCTCCTCGTCTCTACTTATTTTGGAAGGTCAAATGTTAATTGGAAATTTGGGAGTTAAGAAAAAATTACTTTTTAAATTCCAGTTGATTAATTAATAATAGGAGTAAGAATGTAACAGAAATCTTTTCATAATCTCACGTCCCAACAAATTCCACTTGATTTAATTGGAGTGAAAAAGTAACAAAAATCTCTTTATAATCTCACGTCCTGATTTTTACTGATTTTGTTTATTACAATTTTATCCATATGATTTTACTTTAATTTATGTATAGATAGGCAGAGAGAATTGTTATGGTGGGCATTCACTGTAGGCTTCTCCCGTAGGCGACGCGTCACATCAGCATGTTTTTCTTTTTTTTTTTTTTTCATTTTCCTTGCCTTTCCTCTCCATCCTCATTAGTCGTTACTCGATACATGCACCCACACCTTTCTTCCTCCGAAAAATTCTAGCCACCACTCTCTCTCTCCCTCTCTCTCTCTTCCGGAAAATTCTAGCCTAGTAGTCTCGGTACTACCACAACTAATAATACACTATTTAAAAAATAATAAAATTGTATTAGATAGATAATATAATATTATTAAAATGTGCATGGTTGGGTAGTATCCCAACCGGTAAGGTAGAATTTCCCCTCTATTCCTCTCTATCTTTGTCTCTGAACACCAGTCAACATAATCTAATGTCATTTCTCCCTTCAATCAATAAAGAACAATCAATTATAGGGTAGCGAAGATCATAGATCTATGCATTTGTTCATGAACAGAATCACCAATTGTTGGGAAAAGAGGTAGAATTTTATCTGTCGAAAATTGAGTGTCAAAAATTAATAATTGCACAGCGGAACCAGGATATATAATTCTTTTCCCTCTTGCTGGATTAAAAATAGGACCAAACCAAGAAAAGAAGGTGCGGAATAATAAAATGTGAAGACAAGAATTCTTACGTGGAAAATCTAAATCGGGAAAAATCACGAGACCGGAGTCTAGAAAACTTCCACTATATGTATAGTAGGCTTACACACTCTTCCTAAACTAAGTAGGGGAAACACAAAGGATCAAATATTTAATGTTCTCATTTTTATTTACGTTCACTTTGTTTTACTATTGTTGACTAACTTGATGGTCGGAATTTGCTCGATCGTCAATCCTCTAACGATCTTTTGACTTTCATGTTTGTTGTTTTTGTTTTACAGATAATTGGTGCTCCGAGTTCAAACAAATTAATTGTAAACTAGTCGATATTTAAGGATAATGTGTTAATTACAAAAAAAAAACGTGATATTTGAGTAAATTTATAATTTCAACATGACTTTTAAAACGTTTTAATAATAAGTTAATAACAACAAATTTAGATTTGTAGCAAAATAAACACACATTTTTATGAGTAGAGATCTTTTAGTCTCAACTTGTGCGTGCCAACATTTAAGTTATATATTGTTAATAATGTTTTTTTATGAAAATAAAATTTATTATAGTATAACTAATCATAATTAATATTTATTGTTAAAAATTAAAAAAATTAAAAAGTATATACCCGAAGTTTGGAATAATCAATCCCAAAAATCAATTATATTAACTAAAAATAAAAATTAAATACTAAAAATTATTTATAAACCCTAATTGGGTGGAATAAACTCTAAATAATCATGTAAAATTATACAAAACCAAAAGAAATTAAAATTGAATAAAAAATGAAATAAAAGGTAATAATTTTAAGATTTGACACATGGTTGATACACACAAACTGAGACTAGAGGATCTCAGGTGCATTTTCATGGCGAACCAAAAAAAACTATCATGACATAAAATAAACAAAACTCGTTGAGAATTTAAAAGATCTCAGGTACAGTGAGTCTCAAACTCAAAGGGTGGCTTAATTAGTAGAGTGTGTGTTGAATTTACTACATCCTTCATACGTAGCAGCTAAGGAGGAGTGAAGGCGGCAGTGGTAGACTTGATGAGGAAGAAATAACAAATGATGCCAGGTGGCAGGAGCTTGTATCTTAGTATACATGGACCACCGAGTTATAGATGATCACCGTTGGATTGCTCATGCACGCGGATTCAACTCAATAGCTGTAGATTTAGTAGCGTAGATAACAAGGTTATTTCATGTATAAATAAAGAGAAACACATCTTCTGTAAACTAATTTTTGATCTGATCTGATATGAAAACATTGTTACTATGGAATTTTGCATAAATTCTTCTTTTATTCAAGATGGTATCTAGAGCGATAGGTTTCTAATCTTCTCCGCTTCAGACTTCTCCTCACTCTTTTCTCTCCTGAACGTGTCCGTTCGGACTCTCCAGTTGGCTCTTCAGTTTAGGCTCTCCAGTTCAGTTGGAGTCTACCATCAATGGGAGTTTCAGCTTGGTTCATCAGTTGGGGCTTCAGTTGGGCGTCAACTTGCATGTGTCTCCGGTTGGTTCACTCGCTGGGCTTCCGGTTTTCCACCTTAAATGTCATTAACTCACTGTTTTAGGAACAAAAATATGAAGTTTGCGCAAATCTGGCACAATTTACCAAAAGAGCAAAATTGAAGATAACAACATAAAAACAACACAGAAATAACGAAAACACACGCAGTAAAGACACAAAATTTCTATAATAAAACATCATAAACACTAAACATTCACATGGATATATGGGGGCCTTGCAAGGATGTCAGTCTCTCAGACACTTCCTATTTCTTGACAATAGTTGAGGATCACTCAAGAGCCACCTGGACTTTCTTATTTAAGAATAAATCTTAGGTATGGCATATTGTTAGAAGTTTTTTACTTCTGGAGAAGAATCAGTTTCATGCTAGTATCCTATCTATCAGAACTGATAATGGAAGTGAATTTGTGAATGCACAAATCCAACAATTGTTTGAGGATAATGGTATTTATCATCAGGAATCTTGTCCTTATTGTAACGCCCCAAACTACTCCGTTTGGCCACGTCACTTAACATACAATTTACTTACTCATTTTGGTGTGCTTATATTTAATATGAGCGGAAGCTAAGGTCAAGTTTCATTATGAGGAATGAAATCATATTTCCCATTATAAATTTTTTCACAAATATAACATACAACCTAACGGATCTAATTTGTCACACAACATAGTATTTTATGGAAGCATATAACCTATTGGGCTCATAGGTCTTACTCAACCCGCCCATGTAACATCCTAAATTTTAACATACATAATACAGGGTTCAACAACATACTTCATACATAGAAGGCTCTAAGGTCGAACGACCCGCCTTTAAATTGTTTTGTTTAATACCAAGTTATAAACATCATAAGCTACAAAAGATCGGGCTATTCTCATCCCCAATAATCATTGATCATAAAGTAAAATAATGATCAATGCAATAATAATATCATGAGTATTTTCAAAAGAAGAGCATGCAAACGATAAACACAAGCTTGTGGGGTTCTCTTGTGTTCACAACGCTCCTACCCAGGCCTCAACTCCTCAACCTGAAATTCATTGAATGAATGGGGTGAGTATTTAACAACATACTAAGTGGGGAACACTGTAAACAGTTATAGCCAATTGCACAAGTGAAAATATAACATATGGATACTTCTTTTCTTTTGTGGAGACTAACCTCAACCCCGAAGGGTCCAAACATCATGATGCCCCCGTTAATGAACGTCTTTATCCTTGTAGGGATGCCCGCAGGCTTATTATCCCCCAGAGAGGACATTAGTGAGTCTATTATCGATCCCATAGGACCTCTTTGTCGACCCCGAAGGATCTCTTTGTCGACCCCGAAGGATCTCTGTTATCTCTGGTTCGAAGACCCTTCATATCTATACATTCAAAGCACAACAATAACTATAACCTTACACGTATTCACAGTTTAGAGTTACCCCACCTTATGAGACGATTTAAGTTCCTTTCAACCTTGAAATACTCCTTTGTCGTGCACAAGTTGTCCACCTCGAGCCCCAATGCGTCGTCTAGCACCTTTAAATCCCTTTTTCATTTTAGATATCGAGTCATACAACTAAATCATAATTTAGACCAAACTCATGCTATCCTTTGCTTTAAGGTCTTCAAACATATCCACATACACAACCATGGATATACAAGCTCATACTGTGATTTTGGACTCAAAATACACATTAAAACTCTTTGAAACATTTATTCGAACACGTTACGGGCACCCATTTATACCACAAGAACAAGACTCAATTTAAATCCTTTAAACTCAACATTTCAAATACAAACACCTTCATCCTAGGGCTCTAACATACATGAAAATCAACTACATAAAGGCATCACAACACCTTCAACCAAACATCAACAAAACAAGGGGAAATTAGGGCAAAAATCCAAACCCTAGCAACAATGAACCATAGGAATTCGATAAAACTTCACATATAGCTTCAAGGAGGTAAATAAACCATATTTTCAATATATCAAGGCAAGAGGATCAATAAAATCAAAAACCCTAATTTTTGGGTATGAACCCTAGATTCAAATCAACATGAAAATGGTGTTTAATCACCGAGAAGAAGAGGGTATAAAGTTACCTTAGTTGATGGAAGATGATGAAAGAATCCACCCCAAAACTTGAAGAATTTCTTGAGAGAGATGGAGGAAAAATCGCCCAAGAAGAGAAAAGAAATGAAGATGAAATGAATAAGTGTGGTATTTATAGGTAGAAATTCGGACAGAAAAGTTGTCCAGCCCGCGCGACCGCGCGTCTCCCCGCGACCGCGCATGAGGAGTCTCGGCCAACGCTCCCCGCGAGCGCGCAGCCCCGCGCCTCGCCAGCCCCGCGGGCGCGCGGCGTGCCCAAAAATCAACTCCCTTATCTATCTCGACTCCCGGATATTTCCAACTCCATTTAAAATGACTTAGATTTTCAAAACACTTTTAATACTTACGAAAGAGCAGGGGGCGTTGCCCCCTAGCCCCCTGAACCCCCGACTCGCTGACCGGTCAGCGAGACCCTTGATCAGCTTAGCGTTAGGGTGTTCAAGGTATGGCAAAACACAATTAAATATAACTACCCTCATTCATTATCATATAAATCGACAAATTTTTAAATGTTAAATTTCAAACTCTATTATGCACTCAACATAATATAACTGTGCTATGACGTATCAGCTCGAGTGGAACAACCTGCAATAAAACAACGGCATAATATACAAACATATCATCGTAATTAATATTCAAACGATATCAATTCAACTTCATCTACTAAGATTATAATTTATAATTTAGCAAAAAGGGTCGGGGTATCACACTTATTCACCACAACAGAATGGTATTGTGGAGAGGATGCATAAGCATTTACTTCAAGTGGCAAGAGCACTGATGTTCCAGAGTAAAGTCCCTTCAATTTTCTGGTGTTATTCCATCTTACATGCTACTTTGCTTATAAATAGGTTGCCTACTGCAGTGTTGGACTAGAAATCTCTTTTTGAGATATTGTTTGGCTGGCAGACAACTCTAGCAGAGATCCAGCCCTTTGGATGTCTAGTTTACAAGGCAAATATGCTACCTAACAAGTTTAAATTTGCTACCAGAAACATGAAATGTATATTCTTAGGGGTTGTCTCCCATCATAGAGGTTTTCTTTTATATGATTTAGTGGCCAAGAAGTTATGTATGGGTAGGGATGTTGATTTTTTTCCCACTTTATTCCCAATGCAAGCTGCTACACTACCTTCATTTCCTTTTGATTATTTTGATCCAGTACATTCAGACATATATGAAGTAACAAGATATTCTTATCAAGACAAAGTATAGGATATGATAGGTTTTCAGCAAGATATAGTTCAGTTAGATGATGGCAATACCAATATGGAATCAGAAGGGAAATAATTAGATATAGAAGAGAAAATAATTTCACTTGATGTTCCAGCAACACATGTGTTAAAAAGAAGTACAATAGTATGCAAGTCTCCTACATATTTGGAAGATTATGTCTATCATTATACAGCCAAGAAGGAATTGACACCATCTAATTGTCCATTCAACATAACATCATCTTTAACTCCTACTTATATAACTTTTCTATTAAAGGTTCAATCTTTAAAGGAACCTACAAGCTATAGAGAAGCTTGTAAGTACAAAGAATGAATGGAAGCCATGGAGAAGGAGCTCAATGCTTTAGAGGAGAATCAAACTTGGGATCTTATGCCATTACCTACAGGAAAGCATGCTATTGGCTCAAAGTGGGTTTATAAAGTAAAGCTGAAGTTGGATGGGATGATTGAGATGTTCAAGGCTAGATTAGTTGCAAATGGCTATAATCAAGAATTTGGCATTGGCTATCATGAGGTGTTTTCACCTGTAGCTAAACTAGTCACAGTGTGATTTTTTTTTTTTGCATTAGCAACCCAATATTGCTAGTCTATTCATCAAATTGATATCCACAATACTTTTTTGCATAGGCACTTCATTGATGAAATATACATGACAATACCACATGGATATAAATGAGAAAAGACTGGAGAGGTATAAAGACTCAATAAGAGCTTGTGTGGCTTAAAAACAAGCATCAAGATAATGGAATCAAGAGTTCTGTAAGCATCTTTCTACTATTGGTTTTATTCATTTAGAAAATGACAACTGTATATTCACTAGAGGGTCTGGAAATTCATTTGTAGCTTTGTTAATATATGTAGATGACATATTGCTATTTGGGCCTTCCATGGATACTATCACCATTATCAAACAATCACTACATAAGGCTTTTACTAGAAAGGATCTGGGAGAGGTTAAGTATTTACTGGGCATGGAAATAACAAGATCACAATCAGGTACTTATCTGTGCTAGAGAAAATATATACTGGATCTATTGACTACAGCTGGGCTACTAGGTAGTAAACCAGTTTCAACTCCCTTACCACCAGGTCTGTCTCTTACTCAGCATGGTCGAGATCATTTGCCACAACCAGATTCTTATAGAAGAATTATTGGTAAGTTGTTGTACCTGAATTTAACTAGACCAGACATATCATTTGTTGTCCAACAACTTAGCTAATTTGTGAATAGCCCTACTATGCAGCACTAGGATGCAACCATGCATGTGCTTAAGTATCTGAAAAGTTGCTCTTCTCTTGGATTATTTTATAAAGTATCCTCTAATTTACAATTTAAGGCTTATTGTGATGCGGGTTGGGGTACTTGTAGTGATTCAAGAAAGTCCCTTTCAAGTTATTGCATATCATTGGGTGACTGCTTGATATCTTGGAGGTGTAAGAAGCAATCCACGATTTCCCTATCTACAACAGAAGCTGAATATAGGAGTTTGAGTTTCACAATTAGAGAACTTTTATAGATCTCATATATGCTTCAGGATCTTGGTTTGTTGTCATCCTTCCCATAGATGTCTACTGTGATAACAAAGCTGCAATCCGGATTACTTAAAACCAGGTTTTCCATGAGCGTACAAAACACCTAAACATTGATTGTCACTTTGCTAGGATTCATTACAGGAAATGTTTTATTACACAAGTGTATGTTTCCACTAAGCTTTAGTTGCTAGATCTTTTCACCTAGTCCATTTCAGGTCCTCAATTCAAGCTTCTACTGTCCAAACTTTCACTTGGTGATCTTCACCACGTTGAGTCTGCGGGGGATGTTAAATTTGATGCATCGATGCATACGTAGCAACTGAAGAAGAATGAGTGCAACGATGGTAGACTTGATGAGAAAGAAATAACAACTGATGCCATGTGGCAGGAGCTTGTATCTTAGCATGCATGGACCACCGAGTTATAGATGCTCACCGTTGGATTGCTCATGCACGCGGATTCAGCTCAATAGCCGTAGATTTAGTAGCGTAGATAGCAAGCTTAATTCATGTATAAATAAAGAGAAACACAGCTTCTGTAAACTGATTTTTGATCTGATCTGATATGAAAACATTGCTACTATAAAATTTTGCAGAAATTCTTCTTTTATTCAACAGTATGGACCTATAGGTGTGCAATTTTGTGTCAATGAAAAATCATGAGTTTATCAATTATTTATTTATTTTTTGAGTTTGGATAGTGAGACCACATCCACAAATATGAAATATCAGATTCAGTAGTACAAAATAAAATAAAATTTTCACACAATCTTTTATTGAAATTAATCCATCCATAAATAGATAGTGTGTAAATAATTGATTTGGGTAATTATTCCATTTCCATTTAAAACCTAGATTTCTCAACACAAAAATGAATCTCTCATTAGGCCCGGCCCACTAACATTAAACCCGGGCCCAATCCAGCTAATTCACACCCGCCAAAAATTCTTCTCCAAATGCAGCAACAATTCAAAATCCCTTTCCTTTTTCGCTCCACGAATTCCCATTGCCAGCGTGGCAATCCGCGCCTCACTCTTCCAGCCAATCAGCATTCACCATTCCTCGCTATATAAACCCCCAAACTCTCTACAGCAGCTCATTCATCACTACGCACAAAACGCTCCCAAAAATCACTCGATTCGACTCTCCTCTCTAGGGTTTCCCTGCCGTCAATCGCCGCCGCCGGAAAATGAGTTCTAACGCTGCAGCCACCACCAAGGGCGGAAGAGGCAAACCGAAGGCTTCGAAATCCGTCTCCCGCTCGTCGAAAGCCGGCCTCCAGTTCCCCGTCGGAAGAATCGCGCGTTTTCTCAAGGCTGGTAAATACGCCGAGCGTGTCGGCGCCGGCGCCCCCGTCTACCTCTCCGCCGTGCTTGAGTACCTCGCCGCTGAGGTAATTAGGTTTAGATTCGCGGCATTCGGTTTCTGATTTTGTGCGCCGAGTCGGCGTAGATTCACTGATTTAGAAATTCAATCACGATACGTTTTTCCGTTGATTTTTTCGGTTTTTTGCTTTGATTTTCTGAAATGGCGCATGCAATGGCAACAATTGAATTATTTAAATGTGCCTGTGTTCACCATTCTGACAAATTGAATTTCTCGATTCACTGGAAATGAAAAACCACCTATATCCCTGCCTGTTTGTACTCTCATATTTTTCCTCTTTGACAATTTCAACAATTGCAAATTTCGGATCTAAATCTTATTCGGTCATGCTTAATTAATTCAGTTTTTTTGTTTCGATATAGGTGTTGGAGCTTGCGGGAAATGCAGCTAGAGATAACAAGAAGAACAGAATTGTTCCCCGTCACATACAGTTGGCAGTGAGGAACGATGAGGAATTGAGCAAGCTGTTGGGCCACGTGACAATCGCAAATGGCGGTGTTCTGCCAAATATTCACCAGACTTTGTTGCCGAAGAAAGCTGGCGGAAGGGACAAGGAGATCGGCTCTGCATCGCAGGAATTTTAGGGGTTTTTGTTTGTGAATTAAATGGATGGTTTATGGTTTTTGGTTGGCGAAAGGGTTTGGATCGCTGCTATGTTAGA
Organism: Perilla frutescens; assembly: GCA_026008535.1. Lineage (NCBI taxonomy): Eukaryota > Viridiplantae > Streptophyta > Magnoliopsida > Lamiales > Lamiaceae > Perilla > Perilla frutescens. The sequence continues at coordinate 47,434,247 of BRKX01000018.1, forward strand.
AATGATGGTCCAGCTACAACCCTAATTTTGTTTTGGTTGGAATATATATAGGCGTTTTTATGAACCGGAATCCAATATATTTTGTCATTATAATTATATTCTAATTTCATCTACTTTTTTTCCTCCCTTATTCAATCGAACTCGTAATTGCAAAATTATGAAGAAAAAGTTGTTCAGTTTTTGAAAAAAGAGCGATTACATTCTTTTAATCAATTACCCTTTTAAAGTTTCTTCTTTATTTGTATAAATCTGTTGTTTTTGTTTTAGTGATGTTATGAGTTGGCTCGATTTTATCTTATTTGGAGCTTTCAAGAAATATGTAAAAAGATATTTTTGTTAAATTATTTGTAATTTTTTATCACGTTATAATTCTCACATTGCAAAGATTTAAAAAATAAATTCTAGAAAATAAACGGCCAAAAAAACAATACAAAAAGAATTTTACAAAATCAGATTTGAAAAAAAGTATAATAAAATAAATTAGTGAGGTGATTTTTATATAGATATTGTTTATATAAAATATGCATGTTATCATTTTTCACTCTACATATTATTATATTTTTTCCTTGTTTGGTTTTATTCAAATATTGTGATATTAACTTATTATGAAACATGTGATGTAATAAGAATTCCGATCTGTTGCCAAATTTATGAAATGCAATAGAAGATTTTATTCGTCAAATTCATGATAAATGGGAACATGTGATGTAATATGAAATATGAAATGTAATAGGAGATTTGATTGGTCAATTTCATGATAAACAAGAACATGCAACGCAACATGAAATGTAATAGGAAATCTGATCTGTCATGATAAATAGATGCAACTTACTTTCAATTGATATATTGTAGATTTTTAAATAAAACTTTTAATATTTATTTACTCTAAACCTGTCAACATGTAAATTAAAAGGGAGTAATGTTGATTTTGTGTTACTGAATACTAATATTTGAGATAAATTTATCATTTAGATAGCATAACCACAAGCATGAGTCAGCACTACTTAACACGCGCCCTAAACTTATCATGTTTATGATATATGACCACTTAACACGCGCCCTAAACTTATCATGTTTATGATATATGACCACTTAAACTTCCGGCACGTATTCTAAAAAGAAAAGTGTCTCTTTTATGCACAGTAGAATCAAGAGTCTCTTGCCTTATATATAGGGCCACCTATCTATAATGTAAAGGGGACAAGCACAAATAAATAAAACTTCCGCGTTTATCTATCATAGAATTGTTCTAAGTATATCTACTTCTTTCCAAAAGCCCTTGATTTTATATATGTTCTTCTTTAGTCTCTTATCTGTATTGATCTTTACACTCAGTATGCTCTGTACTCACCTTAATAAAAAAATCTTATACATCATAACTGTATAAATATCAAAGTCTAGCATGACGTCGATTCTCGTAATTCACACGGTGGTTTATATTAAATAAATATTTATAGTTATCAAAATAAAGTTAAAAGGTTCGAGGCAGTGTTAGCAGATTAATAACCTGCGAATTTGTTATATTGATCACCGTATATAAGTTGTACCACGGTTCTTTTTCGGTTTTTCCATATGCTCGCAAAGAGCTAAAATCGTGCTAGAAAACTGTAACCGCCACTTCGAAAACGTAAAAGCTGAAAACACGGTTTTCGCCTAACGGAATTCACTCACATTATCTCAATACCTCCGGCGGAGGTATTAAAGCCACCGGCGGCGCCTCCTCCACTCATCCATGGCGGTGCCGCTTTTCAATCTCGCACCCGATGTGAATGTCTCTAGACTCTGCTTAGGTCTCTCTCTCTCTCTCTCTAACTCTCTCTCTCTCTCCACAACCTTCTTTATCTAACCAGAACATGATTTCTGGTTATTATTAGGCACTATGACTTTCGGCGAGCAGAACTCCCTGCCTCAGTCGTTCCAGCTCCTCGACAAAGCCTTCGACTCCGGAATCAATTTCTTCGACTCCGCCGAAATGTGCAGTTACTGAAATTGCAGTTCTATTTGCTGTAGATATTTTTCTGGTTTTTAGCCTATTTGATTTCGTGTTGGTGTAGGTATCCCGTGCCGCAGCGTGCGGAGACTCGAGGCAGGAGTGAGGAGTATCTCGGTCGTTGGATTCGATCGCGCAATATCCCGCGAGATCGTGTGGTGCTTGCTACAAAGGTTTCACTTACTCAAGCCTAGCTCATTTGGGATGGTTTGATTATTGTTTGAGTGTTTGTTGACTGGTATTAGTAGTGATTGCGCCTTTTCTGCGCCGATTAGATACAGTTATTGGAGCTGCGTAGTGTTTCATTTCAATTTCCACTGTGATTCTTTTGTGGCGGTTGGCTGCTGAAACTGATGTTCTTTTTAGGTGTCCGAGTGCAGTTACGTGCAATGTAGTAGAAGTGCGTTAGCTTTAGTAATTATCTCTTCTTGACTCATTTTTCATGAACTTCTTCTGTAGCCATCGGTTGAAGAATAGAGTAAAGAGGCACATAGCAACTGGAGCCATTAAGATGATTGTATACTGTGGAAGGTTTTGATAGTCGTGTTTAATTTTGATCCTGAGCGGCATTTGTATTGTCTAATCTTCTAAAGCTGACTCTGTCAACTAAAAAATTACCGTGGCTGACCTCAAGTGTTTGAATATGTTGGACTTGGCTCTAGTTTTAGCTCTCGTGCTTGAAGACTGCAGGTCCAGTACTATCTCTAAGATAGGGCCATACATTACCTTCTAACATCTTTGCTTATCCATGCTGCATCAGTTTTCCTTGGCATGAGAGCTCGAAATAGAATATATTATTTGTCCTATCTGATCAAATACCAGTTTACAGTTACACAAGTTTCATTAGACATGTCTAAGTAGAATTCAGTCGTGGCATAGTGTAAATTATTTGGTCTAGAAGACTAGAATATAGTTTCTTGATCTATCACCGGTTTCTACTACATGGATACACTTTTGCTGAAAAATACATTTAATTGTTTGGATATAGGTTTGTGGACCATCAGGGCAAATGACATGGATTCGAAATGGACCAGAAAGTCTTGATTCCAGGAATATAGCAGAGGCACTTGACAATAGGTTGGCCTGTGCTGTACTATTCTTTATATTTCAAGTTCATATGCTCTTGTGGAATTTTAACTGATAATAATTCTGCTGTTTTTTGTGATTTTCCCTTGATTGTTTGGCCTTAAAGTTAATAAGAATTGTGCTTTTGCAGTTTGATGCGCTTACAAAGTGATTACATTGACTTGTATCAAGTTCATTGGCCGGACCGGTTTGTCCACTGTCTCTTTCTTGTAAAATCTCTGTACTGTAAAGATCCATATAATTGAAAATTGAATTTAAAGCTATGGGCTCTGCCTCCCATGAAATCACACCATATTACAACCAAGGGGTTTTCTTGCAGCTATGTTCCTATGTTTGGAGAAACCGAGTTTGACCCTAACCGGACCTTTTCCTCTGTTAGTTTTGAGGAACAACTTACTGCTTTGGACAAAGCTATTTGTTCTGGTAAGGTCAGTAGTTCTGCAGGTTAATCACCTTGTTTCTAAACATATGTGGGCCTGTTTTTCATAACGGGGGACTAAAATGTTGCTTGCAGATAAGATACGTTGGACTAAGTAATGAAACACCGTACGGTCTCATGAAGTTCCTTCATGTTGCTGAAGGTGTCTCTTTCAGTGCTAGAATAGTTTCTGTGCAGGTGTTGTATGGTTCAAATCTTTTTGAAAATAGTGAGGCTTCTCCTCTAAAATCTTCTGTGTATATGTGTGTCGTATATTGTGTCACATAATTTAATGAATATTAGATGTGGATCTACTACCTTTGTCTCCAGAATGCTTATAATCTCCTCTGCCGAAATTTTGATTCTGGAATGGCGGAATGCTGTCACCATGAGAGGTACATATTTGACCCTCTTTAGCTGTAATACAAGTAGTTGGACAATATGTGTTTGCTACATGACCTTGTTATCCATTGGTTGGGAATCAAATTATTGAATTTTAGTTATTATTTCTAAAATCTGGTCATTCCATTTCCATCCTTTTACACACAAAAGTTGCCTACGTAATCGCTCAAACACTCTGACATGGATGCGCACCCACACAACTCTACAGACTCAGCACACACAATAATGTATGCATGTGTGCACCCCACACATATACACCCACACCCACGCATGCACAGTACTAATGACATTACACACACACCCCGCAAACACTACGCAAAGTCACAGTCACAGACACACACACACACACACATTCTACATGCCACGCTCACACTGCATGCACACACACACTACTACACAGTTACTACGCACAGTCACCCACTACCGAACACACTGCACACACACTATAGGCAACAATCTTTGTTATGGTATTTATAAATTATTTTTATTCTATGCAGCCCTAATGATTTAATAAATATTATTTTAAATGTTCTATGTTTTCACTAATATGCAGTTTCACTAATGCTCTATGTTGTCATCAGGAACTATACTATTTGGCTAAAATTCAATTGGAATATTTTGGTCCTCAAAATTTCAAGAAATATTTATGAGCTATTTATGCTTTTTTAAAAGTATATATGTATTGTATAAAAAAACTGTAAATGTAGCTGAAGATATATAAATAGATATGAGCATTGATGTAGACTCTATATAATTGTTTTATATCATTCATTATATATCATATAAAAATCAGAGTGTGTGCATTTCCTTACTCCTTGGCTGTCAATATTACTAGAAATTTACTTCTCATGTGCTTTTTTAGTGTATGATTCTTGGTGTCTCTTGCAAATGACCATATCGGATCATCGACTGTTTTGTCTGCAATATTTTGTGTGTTTCATCTTCTTGGATTTTTTATTTTGCTGTGTGGGTTTTTATGAATGGTTTTGATCATATCCTCTTTATTGATCTCTTCTTCCTTATGTTGGAATGGATAATTTGCTTAGTTTGTGCGCCTATGTAAATTTTATTGAATGATATTTTTCTCATGGATCTGTATAATGAAATGTAAAAAAGAAAGGGACTGTGATATTTTTCTCATGGATCTGTATAATGAAATGTAAAAAAGAAAGGGACTAGCCTGCTCTTTTAATTCCTGAATGTTATGGGATTTTATTTTTCCTTTGGCCACTTAATGTAAATTAATCTAATTGATCTTTACAAGCCTTCTTGGAGATATATTTTTATGTTTGGTTCATAAATATTCTGGCCATCACTGCTGATGTTTCTTACTTTTTCTCTAGGGTAAGCTTATTAGCGTATAGCCCTTTGGCAATGGGCATTCTCTCTGGGAAATATTTCTCACTTGATGGTGGTCCAAGTGATGCTCGTTTGAATCTATTCAAAGGTTTTTTTACAGTTCTTTTGGGATCGGGAAACTGCAATTGGTTTTTATTTGACGGTTTGCTTGTATATTTTTCAGGGAGGTATGCTGAAGGGGAATCAAGATACAGGTTGTCAAATGATATCATTAGAAAAGCTACCGAGGTAAGCGCGAGTCTGATTTTTTCCCGTTACTTTATACTACAAAAAAGTGCAAACCTTATCTATTCAGTTTTGATTATGAATCTTCACTTTGGTTGACCATGTCTTAGCAACTTTAAATGAGCATGCTTGGTGGTCTTCACTCTGTTATTTCCATCTTAACTATGTTGCTCTGTACATTGTTAATATTTGTAATTTTTATGACACAGTCTCTCTATAATATCTCCAAGTTATTTACTATAGATAGTGCATTATTGTCTAAGATTGCATTTGAATTGAAGGATTTAAGAATGGATTTGAAATCCTTAAGAATAAATTTGTTGAGTTTGTTTGGGCAGTTCATTAAATGGAATTATATTTTGAGTGATTTTGGTAGATTTGAGACACACCTTTTAAAAAGTCCTTTAGAGCTCCTCCCAAATTCCCCTCAAATCAAATTCTTCATTTCAAATGCAATGTAAGCAGTAAAGTTAAGATACTCTTTAATGCTTAGTCGCATCAATGAGAATTTGATGGCTTCGCTGATGGAATTTCTCATTGTATTTTGCAGTCATATTTTTCCATTGCAAAGAAGTATGATGTTCACCCTGTATCACTCGCTATAGGTAAAAGCAAGTTCCTTAGCATATTTAGATTGCAAGATACTTTCATCTATTGCATTATATCTGATTTAAATTGTCTTAGAAAGAGGAACCATTACTATGCATTTCCTATCATTATAGGTAATAGGTATTAAAATCATCCTTTAGCGAACTTGCTTTTTTCATTTCCTCAATGGAGTTATGCTTTGAACTTATGGCTTATCCTATTCAGTAGAGTGTTGGAATTTCATTTGCTATATCTGAATTGCATTTTCTTTTGATGTGAATTAGGTAGATATAAGTATATAACCAAATTAGGTTGTCAACATTGTAATCGAGAATCTTCACTAGAATGCCATGAAAAGGAAAATAAAGAATCTTGGGCTCAGGAAAAACAAATCTTTATTTGGTTAGGCAACATTTATTCAACCTAAACATGAAATTTCAATTAGATCCAGAACTGATGTCTCTGTTCTTTCCTCCTGCGCTTTTTGGCACCAGATCTTCATGAAAGTGGATCTTCCTCCCTGAACTCGGAATTGTGACATCACCCAATAGTGTGCTCAGTTCCTTATTGTTCCTAATAGCAAGCTCTATGTGCCGAGGCCCAATTCTGCTTTTTCCATCATTCTTAGCCTCATTCCCTGAGAGCTCCAAAACCTAAAACAAGAAACCTATTAAAACAAAGTTGGGCAAAGTTGGGCAAATTTGGGCAAAAAAGGGCAAATTTGGGCAAAAATGGGCAAAATTGGGCAAATTTGAGCAAATTTGGGCAGATTTCCAAAAGAAACCTATTAAAACAATTTGGGGAAAATTTCCAAAATGGAGATAGAAATAATAAATGGAAAAATAAAAATAAAAAATACATTTATTATATAGCATATCACCTCAGCAGCCATGTATTGAAGGACTGATGCTAAATAAACTGGTGCTCCCGCAGCAACGCGCTCAGAATATTTCCCTTCCTTGAGAGCTTGGGAAACTCTGTCAATGGGGAATTGGAGGACATATCTTGAAGATTTAGAAACTACAGTAGAGGCCTTGGACTTGCCCTTCTTACTGTTGGAGGAGACTATGGGGGTGAAGGCCATTTTTCAATTTTACTTCAGGTATTCAGAAACCCTAGGACTGAGATAGGTAATGTGGTTTTGCAGTGATGAAACGGCGGACTGCGCAAGGGGAGTGTTTATATGGAAAGTATTCGATGGAATGGTGGATTCTGATTGGTTAAAGGGACGTGTCACAAACTGCCAGCTCAGCCTGGCAATTAATGTAGCGTAAAAGAAGAAAATTTGAATTTGAATTAACTGGTGCTCCCGCAGCAACGCGCTTTGAATATTTCACTTGAGAAATCAGGACACTCTACCAATGGGGAATTGGAGGCCGGATCTTGAAGATTTAGAAACTACAGTAGTGGCCTTGGACCTGCCCTTCTTACTGTTGGAGGAGACTAATGGGGTGGAGGCCATTTTTCAATTTTACTTTAGGTCTTCAGAAACTGTAGACTGTGAGATAGGTAGTGCGGTTTTGCAGTGATGAAATGGCAGACTGCACAGAGGGGGGTTTATATGGAAAGTGTTCGATTGAATGGTGGATTCTGATTGGTTATAGGGATGTGTTGCAAACTGTCAGCACAACCTGACAATTAATGTAGCGTAGAAGAAGAAACTTTGAATTTGAAATTTGGAGAACCGTTTTAGTCTGTGTAAGAAGATTATAAAGACCTTGGTTTCACCACAAGCCTTGTAGCTTAGTGGTATTATTCCCCTTTGTTAGGGTGGGAAACAAGTGTATGAGTCTCAATCCCCTCATCCCCCACTAAAAAAAACAGACCCTGGTGTTGTAGTTTGTATACGGTAGTATATACTTATTTCGGTTTTCTATGCTAGCCAATCATAGAAAAGAAAGTTTCTTGGCGCCCCATGTGGTTCTTGTGTATATTGCATTTTTTCACGTCAAATCCTATAATACTTATGTTTTTTTTGTTTGGGGGGGGGGCAATAACAATTTAGTACCCAACATTTGGGGTTACTAACACTTCTGTCTCAATATTTCAAAAATTACATATTGATAGCCAATGTTTGCAATAATCTAACAAATCTAGCACTGGAGTAAATTTTCGGCATTCCAAATCTCACCTGGCTTGCTGGAATCAAAGGGATTGGTGTACATTTTAGTTGGTTATATACCAATCTCCTTGATTTCGGCAAACCGAGTCAAATTGAGGATGCCAGAAATTCGCTCTCTTGCTAGATTTGTTAGATTTTGTAAACATTGTACTAAAGTGTAGTTAACCCTCTTTTTTGTTGGGGGTCCTCCCCTTTTAAGTTCAAAATTAGATTCCAGTCCATGTTTCCGTATTTTGTCTTAGGAAAAGATTGTGTTTGATTAACTTGTTTATAACATTGATAGTTATTACATCTTCTAAATAAATTTTGGAGCTTATGAGATATGATATATTTAGATAGAAATAAGGTCTTCAATAATTGTTTTAAAAGATCACAAGTGTATAAAATGACACTAATGATAGTTCTTTAATTTTGGAGGAGTTACTTAAATCTTATAAGCTTGACCAAATGTTGTCAAATACCTCATTATTTACCCACCCCCACCCATATTTGATAGTATTGTACAGTATATCCATTTTAAACACAGTTTTCAATTCAATAATATTCAACCTTGATTTGGCAATTTAAGAATATTGATTAATGTGTGTAAAAAATAAGTTAACCTAGCTCGACTCTCATTCAAGCTCTCTTCAACTAATAATTAAGCTAAGTCCACACAAAGTTCTTGAAGCTCAATAAAAGTTCAAACATACTTGAATGATTATGCTGTCAACTTGATTCAATTTGTTTGCACCTTCTCCCGTAATTGTAAATTTACATCTCATATACTTCTGCAGCCAGCACAACATTCCAAGACGTGAAAACGTAACAGTGTTCCAAATAAGCATCTTAGCCGCTTGTTTATTGTCCGTTTTCATTTGTTAAACATGCAGTTTTGCATTAAGCTCGATGAATTATTCCTCTTGGCATATACTGTTGGATGGCATGCTTATATTTCCAATAGGTTTTAGGTTCTAAAATGGTATGCCTATCGTTTTGCTCTTATGTATTGCTGACAAATCGGCTATGTGCCTTACGAAACTATTTGGGCAGCTTTTGTTTTGAGACACCCCCTTGTGGCCAGTGCTGTTTTTGGAGCCACAAAGCTGTGGCAGCTCCAAGAGGTACTCGATGGTTGCAGAGTCGAGCTTACTCCAGAGATAGTTGCAGAAATTAACAAGGTGCATTCAGCATTTCCCAACCCCTGCCCCTAGAAAAAGGTCAGACTCTCTACATGCTGTCCCTCCTCCTTCAGTCGACTGCCTATTTTTTTACCTTACACGTAAAAAGAATGTCCTCCATCGTTTTATATTATGAGAAAGTTGAAACTTGTTTGCAGTGTCGGGAATAGTTCAGACTAACGCGTAAACACAGTAGAGTCTTTCGTGCTTAGAACAGTGAAGAGAATGTCTCGATGCATTCATATTAACCCGAAAGAGGATGCTCATCTCTTGTGAATATGTGATAGTGTTGCTTAATCTACTCATTCCCATTCCTCTCTCTCTCTCTCTCTCTACATTTCCTGTGCTTAGAAGAGTGAAGAGAATGTCTCAACGCATTCGAATTATCCAGAAAGAGGATGCTCATCTCTTGTGATGTTGTTGCTTAATCTATTCATTCCTATTCTTCTCTCTCTCTCTCTCTCTCTCTCTCTACATTCCCTGTGTGTGTATGATGCTGATTATAAGGCCATTTGGTTACTTGGTTGCTGAGATTGGATTTTTTTTTCTTCCCGATCTCTCTCACATAACTATAATGTGATTTATTCTGAACTCACTCGATAAATGAGATAATCTCTCTCTCTCTCTCTCTCTCTCTCTCTCTAGAACTATTGGAGTTGTATTTAGTTGTCAGTTATGTATCCATTCAGGTGCAGGCACATGAATTAGAGTTCCATTTGGTAGAAAGTGTGTGTGTGTGATTTGGACCACAAATTTTATTTGCTATTGATAGTTGCTATAATTGTTGTTGAATGTCACTGCAGACTTTATGGAGTCCATATATTTATCTATAACAATTTAAAAAAAAAAGGAAACCCAAAAAGAAAACAAGCAAATTGGGGATGAGAGTGGTTGACTAGGGTGATTTCTTTAATTGGGATGACCATGTCTTTTCTCTTTATTTGAAAAAGTAGTTAAACTAGAAAAAACATTGGTCAGAGGGTAGAAGCTTCGCCTAATTGAATCATCATTTGAATTTTTTTAAAATAATCCGAGGTTAGGTGTAGACAACAATTAATTGTGACGACGAATTTTTGAACTAAAGTTAGACCATGCTACTACCTAAAACTATATTAAAATTGATTATTCTATGCCCGAACCTTGCTATTTTCAATCAAAACAAAATATTTACTATTCTTTTTTACTTATATATGTTTCTAGAATATTCCACCTTGTCTGATTTTTGGACACTAAAATAAGTGCGAACTTATCCCATTTATGATATTATGACAAATTACACTTTAATACTTACATTTTGAGTTTTTATAAAAAATGGCTATTTTTTAAAAAAATTAATGAATTAGTATTCATTTTTTTCATAAAATAATACAAATTTAACATTTAATCAATTTTACGGCTTGAAAATCATACATAATTGACTCTATTTTAAGATTTATTGATTGGAGGCTTTTGTTAAAGATGTAATTAAATAGGATTTTTTGATCGAAAAATTGATCAAATGTTAGATTTTTTTTTTAAAAAAAGTGGGTACTATTTTGTTAATTTTGAAAAAAATAATTGTTTTTGAAAAGGAGTCTATAATATAGGTATCAAAGTGTGATTTTCCCTATAAATTACTAATAAATGTATCTTACATATATCTACCCTGAATTAAAGATTGTTATTGCGACTATTTAGAGGGAAAAACTTTTGATGTAGAATATAGGAATGTAAAAGTATGAATATTTGTATAATCAATATTTCTAAATAAGATGCAACATCGATATAAATAGGAGTGGATAGAACATATTAGTGTACTTTTTTTTAGTTAGGCAAATACATTTTTATTTGTATACAATGAATTCCCACATCTTCATTTTTTTTCTTCAATTGAGTCTATGTACTTTCAAATATTTTTTAGTTGTGTTCATTAACTTTAAGTCTTTAACTAAGTCTTTGTACTTTCATTTATGTGAAAATAACTTCTTACTTTTGATGCAGTACAAATATATATTTTTAACATCAATCATAATGTAAAGGACCTAATTAGATATAAATGAAAACATAAAAAATATTTTTACGAATAATGAAAAAAATATATGGGATGAATTCAAACCTGCATATATAAGAATAAGTTCACATATAAACCCTAATTAATTATCCGACAATCAATCGAGCCAAATCGCCTTAGCCCCATGCAATATAAAATTATAGAAAATTTATAAGCAACCAAATCTTAATAATTTATGATGCTCTCAATTATTGGATATATTATAACTCTACACAAATCAATTATTATAGACTATTATCTATATCTTTATTTATTGGATCAAGTTCATAGCCCAGTGGTGGAGTGAGATTGCTTGAAGACCAAAGGTCACAGGTTCGAATCACCTCAATACCACAGGTCCGGTGTGTGGGTGTAAAAAAAAAGCTTCTTCTACCAAAAATAAAAGTTTATATGGGTTGCTTGGTGGAGACGTATTGCACATTTGGTGTTGCATTTTATATTGCACATTTAATTTTTTTAATCTTTTTTTTTTTTTCAGTTTTTTCTTCGATTTCAATTTCTTATACTTTAGTTTAACTTTACACTTATTTTTAGAGTTCATCCCACCCAATTAGGATGTATTATAATTTTTTAGTATTTAATTTTTAGTTTTTAGCTATCAATTGATTATTTGGTGTTGTATTCTTTATTGCACACTTGATTGAAATGAGCAAAAAAAAAAAGTAAAAGAAACCAAATATGCAATAGATGATTTCATATGCTAAACTGATCATCTCCTAACTAATAAATTATGAATCTAAATTCCACCGACATCTTTTGAATTCCGACATTACATACACGTCACAAATAGCAGTAGTAGATATTTTAAAAAACCAATAATAATCCACATACAAAGTAATTTTATAGCAATAAGCAAAACCATATATGCTTTCTCATTACATGCTCAACTATTTTTCATATTAATATGGAAAGATATTCCCAAAATTCAAATATTAAGTTGGAAATATTACTAAAACTTTTGAAAGTAGTATTGAATATTGATCCATTTAAACTTCAACACTTGTAAATTCCAAATATTTTCCATCCTACAAAAATGGAAAAGGCAAAAAATGGAAACTTTTTTTGAAAAAAGTGAAAAACGGTTGACTCTGGGCGAGTGGGCTTTCTTCACCTTTTTTTGCAAAAAATCAATCAATTATCAGTTGTCAGTCGTGACTTCATTCTTCAAAGTTCAATCGATGAAACCCTTTTTCCAATTTCACATTTTTTGGTGTTTATCAGTAATTTAATCCAAACCCACGAATAAAAAAACCGTTTTTTTTTTTTGTTTGGGGCTAAAAAATTGAACTGAAACTATCTGGCAACCACTCTCAGCAAAAGGGTCCAGTTTGCAGCTCTGGATCCCACTGTTTTTCTGTGCTTCAATCAGTTCTAGGGTTCCGATTTCGTGGATTTCTTGAGTTGTTAGGCTCAATTTGCTGTGGTTGTTGGTAGTTAGATTTTGCTGAGTTGATTAATCGTCGATTAATTTGTGGATGGGATCGAAGCCGTGGCTGTATCCGGCTCCGGACTACCGATATTTGGAGAGCTATTGGGACACTGATGAGGACGCGCCGGGTCCGCGCTGTGGCCACACGCTCACCGCCGTGGCGGCAACGAAAACCCACGGCCCCCGCCTCATTTTGTTCGGAGGCGCCACCGCCATTGGTGGTGGCAACGGTGGCGCCCCTGGCATTCGTAATCTTCTCTCTTTGATTTCTGTTTTGTTTATTTGTTTTTAGTTTTAGCTGATCAGTTGCTGAAGTTTTATGCTCTTGTGTTTTTTAGGGTTGGATGGAGTGACGAATTCTGTTCATTCCTACGATGTACTTACTAGAAAATGGACCAGGTTCGTTTGTTTCATCTCTCTCTGTGTGTATGTGTGTGTGTGTGTGTGTGTGTGTGGTTTCAGTTGAATTTTGCATTTGTGTTTTTGGGATTTTAGTTTCTATTTTGGTGGTGAGATTTGCTCCACACTGGAGTTGATGCTTATTAGTTTATCAATGATTTGATCAGAGTTCGACCAGCGGGTGATCCGCCATCACCTAGAGCTGCACATGCGGCTGCAGCTGTTGGCACCATGGTTGTGTTTCAGGTGATTGGAGTTTGTAATGCCTGAAAAATTGTGTTTATGTGAACGATATTTTGTTAAAATTACTTAGAGTCAATGGCTATTGTCCTTTGCCAGGGTGGGATAGGTCCTGCTGGGCATTCGACGGATGACCTTTTTGTGCTTGATTTGGCAAACGACAAGTTCAAGTGGCACCGGTAAGCTTCCATGGAGTGTTGTTACCTATACCTTTCTCTGGTGTTGCAGTACAATTTGCTTTGTTTGACTTGTTACTCTTTTTTTTTTTGCTGGAGGGCAGAGTTGTAGTCCAAGGACAGGGTCCCGGGCCTAGATATGGACATGTCATGGACTTGGTCGCACAACGATATCTTGTCTCTGTTAGTGGCAATGATGGTGAGAGCAAGCAAACCTTCTGTTGTCAATAGAATACACATAACGAGCTTTGATGAGAAAGATATTTTGGAAGTTATGATCTTTGATGAGAAAGATATGTTGATTGTTTTTAAGTTAGTATCACTTAAAAACAAGGGATATTATCATGGGAATAGCAGTGAAGAACTTTATTGTTGTATCCACAAAGCTTGTCTTCGTAATGATTTAAAGTGATCCTGGCTGTTGTTTCAAGCTACAGTTTAGATTTTCGTTCATTTGTGAAAGATTATGTAATGTTTTCTGCTAATTAAGTGAGCTTCTGCCTTAATTGCTGGAGGGATTATGAATTCCAGTGGCATACTTCTATCACTCCTGCCAACTTCACTATTGTTCGACCTGGCTTAATAATTTGAATCTTTTTTCCAGTGGCTATTTCTCTTATGAATCTGAAATTATGGGAAGTTAATGCTACATAGAAAAGTCTACTTCTGCCAAGGGTTTCACATTCATACATGATACATCTTAAAGTGTTCTTATGATCCTTTCTTTATTAGCTCTGGGTTTTTCATTGTGACTGTGCCTTGGAGAATTTGGTTGACAATTGGATCTGCAGTTGGGAGAAAAAATTGTATAATTGCATTCCACATGAGTGAACTAGAGATTCCAATGCAATTCGTTGTTAGTGTCAATATCTAGTGCTTATTAGCTGGTTCTAACTGAACAAGATATTGTATTACATTACAGGTAAAAGAGTGCTATCAGATGCTTGGGCTTTGGATACTGCACAGAAACCGTATGTGTGGCAGAGGCTTAGTCCAGAGGGTGACAGACCTTCAGCAAGGATGTGAGTAATGTTGATAAACTTATTAGTTGTAGCATTATTGGTATAACTACAAAGTCTGAACATTATTGTGTATGCCAATGGACCTATCTTCTGATTTATAAATTGACTCTCTTAGATTATATTTGTGTATTAAGATAGATTGAGCCTACAAAGAAATTAGTTCCATTAACTCGTGAAATAAACTGATCATGTTTGTAGGTATGCAACGGCTAGTGCCCGGTCAGATGGAATGTTTCTGCTTTGTGGTGGAAGAGACGCTTCAGGCACGGTATGACTTTTTTTCTCTTGGAGATATAAACCATTCATTTACCATGATTTTGTGTTTAAATCCTGATATGTTTGAAACCAGTTAATAAAAATGGCATCAAACTGAAAATTTCTTGCTGGTGGATGGGTTCATTTATTATCTTTGTGAACTTCTTTTGGGCAAGAGAGTGGACTACTTATTTATCTGAACTTGATTTGGCAAGAGACATTTTTTTGGGCAATGGAGTGTAATACTCTTAGTACCACACCATCATTTTTGCAAGTATCTCAGAAAACGAAGTCAATTATATTAATCTATTATTTAGATATTTATATGGAAGGTGTATACTCAGTCATTTGTTCATTTGCACTCTGATCTGCTTGCTTGCTCAACTTGTTACTGATAATTTGCTCATTCTCATGCAATAATTGAGATTGTTTTGTAATTGAGGTCTATTTCGAAGACTGTATGACTGATATATTAGTTGTATGTGGCTTGTACAGCCACTGGCAGATGCCTATGGATTACTTATGCATCGGAATGGCCTGTGGGAATGGACTCTTGCTCCAGGAGTATCGCCCTCGCCTAGGTATCAGCATGCCGCGGTAAGTCATAGATCCAGTGTTTGCTACTGCTTCTTTGAAATTCAGACAATATTCTTATCTATTCTTGTTGTTTAATTTGTTCATCAGTAACTATGATTTTGAATCTAACACCAACTGATTCATCTGATCTGTGAGAAAGTAGATTCCTATTTAACTTGGTTAGGATTTGGTTTGCTAATGAATACTGAATAAGGTTGGGTAAAACTTTTTTCTTGGATCCTTATTCATCTGGTCTTATGTATCAAGGAATGGGTTTGACTGTAGAAGCCATTGACATATGGAAAACTTTGATCTTTTTTTTTTTTGGTTCGAGGATCTAATACTTTGGAGGTTTTACAATTCTACTGGAGACTTAGACTTATGAGATCACAAGTGAATGTCAATAAGCGTTTTCTTTTTGCTACCTCTACTTTATGAATTGACATGCTTCTCTTTACCAGGTCTTTGTAGGTGCTAGATTGCATGTAACTGGAGGTGCTCTCAGAGGTGGGCGAGCCGTAGAAGGTGATGCTGCAATTGCAGGTATCCTTTTTAAGTTGTTTCTTGGTTTGCTGATCAGAAATTTTTACAAGTGTTCAGACTTGTTCAAATGAAGATTATCTTGATGTTATTGTTGTTCTGTTTGAAGTACTGGATACTGCGGCTGGAGTTTGGCTTGATAGAAATGGGCTGGTCACTTCACGGGGAAACAAAGGACATGATCCAGATCCTTCTGTGGATGTTATGCGTCGATGTCGCCATGCAGCTGCATCTGTTGGTGTCCGAATATATGCTTATGGCGGTCTGAAAGGAGGTGAAGTCTGCCTTTAGCCACTCAAGCTTATTATCTTTTTAGATAATTTATTCAAATATAGTTTTACAGTTTTTTAAAAGGAGGTTAATTTTGCACTTAGCATCATGACCTTTTCTTATCTAGATATACTATTTCATCAAGACCCACAATATGGAGAAATTAGAGCTCCTTTTCTGATTGCAAATATTTTCACACTTTTGGGATGTGAATGTGATTATGGATCTATGTCGAGATGTCTCTTCTTGCTCGTAGATGCTCATATTGCATATGAGTACACAAAACTAAGCGTTTGCATGAGCTACTCATTTTCTCAGGCATTCATCGTAGAAATATTTGTTTGAGTGCTATAATCCAGAATATTGGCTTTTAAGATGTGAAAAACAACCCTGGCAATAGGATCTAGAATATGTGGGAATATTTTGCTGACAATTTGCCAGTATCCCAAAATATTTTTTTTCCTAGTCAAATGGCTGAATTCCAATGGTCTCCAAATTTTAAGAGCTGAAGTATCCATCTGACTATGTATTTGTGGACATGGTAGTATGATCTTCGTTAACTGAAGTGAGTGTTGGTTGAATGTCTCTCGTATACTGCACACGATTCCAGTAGTTCTTTGTGACTTTAAAAATTAGAAGTTCATGTCTATACACAATATGGTTCTTGTCTGTAGCTCTGTCCATGCTATTCCTTACTTTTGTATTTATGAACTGCTTTAAGGTACTTAGTTTTTTGCACTGCAGATACTTTGCTAGATGATTTGCTTGTGGCAGAGAATGCTCAATTTCAATCTGAAGTCAATCCACCATTATCACCAGAGAGACCCTCGATGACTTCTAGTCCAAGGTCAAACAATGCTAATTTTGCTCCATTTTCCCCAGACGACAGATCTGAAACGCCTTCATCTGGTTTTGGGTCTTTTTTCTTGTCCATTATTATAGTTTTTTCTGTCATCTAGACAAACTACTGTCAGTAAATTTCCCTCTCTTTTTGGGTTTCTATAGAATGGACAAAAACTCATTGGAGAAACTCGCTGAGGCATCTGCTGCTGAAGCTGAGGTTGCGAATGCTGTCTGGCAATCAGCTCAGGCAGCTTCAGCCACCCCTGAGGAAGCATCCTTGTCAGATGGTAATTCACAGTCTTTAGAGACCACTTCTGAGGGCAGTGACACAGAGGTTGATGTCCGCCTTCATCCCAGAGCGGTATGATTTGTGCTCATTGGTCCTGAACAGTAGTAGTATACTGTATAGGGAAACCTGGGGAATCATAAAAGCTTATGTTTTTCGATTTTGCAGGTTGTAGTTGCAAAAGAAGCTGTTGGGAATTTGGGGGGTATGGTTAGGCAGTTATCCTTGGATCAATTTGAAAATGAAAGTAGACGAATGGTACCATCACATAATGACCTATCAAATCCTACTAAAAAGTTTGCAAGGCAGAGGTCACCTCAAGGCTTGCATAAAAAGGCAAGTTTTACTAGATTAATTCTATCCTGTGTAGTTTTCTGTTTGTTGAAAATAAAAAATTTCTTGACATGCAAAAATTTCAGTCTGATGCTTATTTGGGTATTTGAGTATTGTTTATGCTGCAGATTATATCAACTTTGCTGAGGCCTCGGAATTGGAAGCCACCTGTGAACAGAAAATTCTTTCTAGACTCTTATGAAGTTGGTGAGCTTTGTTATGCTGCCGAGCAGATTTTCATGCAAGAGCAAACAGTGCTTCAACTGAAAGCTCCTGTCAAAGTTTTCGGTGACCTTCATGGACAATTTGGTGATCTGATGCGGCTATTTGATGAATATGGATTTCCTTCTACTGCTGGAGACATTACGTAAGTTTCATGTTATAGCTATAATTATTGTTTGACAAGTTTGTGTATCAAGAGTTTAGTTGGCACTGATACTATACCGCTTTTGCAACTGTATTTTGATAGTTATCTGAGTAAAAACTAATATTCTATTCCAATGCCCTATCGAGGCTGCAAAACTTAAAAGTCACTCAGACACTGCTGATATTAATGCTGTAAACTTCTGGTTTGGAGAAAGTATAAACTTCTGGATGGTGCAATTGAGAAGGATTTTAGTCATAGAGAAGAGAAAATTTCATGCTGCTATACTCTCCATAAATAAACTGACTTATGTTTTTGCCAAGAGAGATAACTTCGATGGCTTTTGGAGCATCAGTTATAATAATATCCTTGTTGGAGCTATCATATAATAGCCCATCTAGCTTATTTTTTGTAACTAATGTGATTTTCAATGGAGACTGATGTGGATTTCTCAACTATACTAGATGAGTTATGAAATGGCTGATGGCAGGAGATTAAGATGGATAAACTCATTTTGTAGTGTTAATTTTTTACTTTTACTTTCAGTCTCTCAATTATAGAATTCAATGAGTCAGTAGAAGGCTCTCTTGCTGATGTAGTTAATAATGAACTTCTGCGGCTGGACCATTTCCTAATTAAGCTACAACTAACATGCACCATCTATTTTACTTCGCAAATGACAAGGTTTTAATTTCCTCACGGTGCTAAATTGTAGTTTTCCTGTTTCAGTTACATTGACTATTTATTCCTGGGAGACTATGTTGATCGTGGCCAGCACAGCTTGGAAACTATAACTCTGCTCCTTGCTCTTAAGGCAAGATTATGAACTGATAGCTGAATGTTTAATTCATCAAACACATACATATTTGTTTGCCTATCCTAACTGTTAACTTTTGTGGGCCTCAGATCGAATACCCAGAGAATGTTCACCTGATACGTGGAAACCATGAAGCAGCTGACATCAATGCACTTTTTGGTTTTCGCATTGAATGTATTGAAAGAATGGTAATAATATCTCAAGAGTACACAAAATATCCCTCGTCTACTTCTAGTGCCTGATGAAGATTGATTGGTATTCTTGCAGGGGGAAAGTGATGGAATCTGGGCTTGGACGCGTTTTAACCAGTTGTTTAATTATCTCCCGCTTGCTGCATTGATAGAGAAAAAGATCATCTGCATGCATGGTGGCATAGGGAGGTCAATAAATTCAGTAGAACAGATAGAGAAACTAGAGAGGCCCATAACCATGGATGCTGGGTCGATAGTGCTAATGGATTTGCTATGGTATATTTTGCTTCACTGCCCTAATCAGCTTATATCCAATTCCATCTTACGCTTTTCATGTTTCTGTTCAGGTCGGATCCCACTGAAAATGATAGCGTTGAGGGCTTGAGACCAAATGCAAGAGGACCAGGGCTCGTAACATTTGGGGTATGCTTTTGATGAAGTATTTTACGTTGCCATCCAAAGAATTTTCACCATTATACAATCTTTTTCGTGTCATATGCCTAAATGTATGCATACAGATGTGTTGGTAATCGTTACATCTGTACTTACGCCCTTACTGTGTGTTTATCGATCATTTCCTGCAGCCTGATCGTGTCACAGATTTCTGCAAGAAGAACAAGCTGCAACTTATCATAAGAGCTCATGAGTGTGTAATGGATGGATTCGAACGATTTGCACAGGGGCAGTTGATCACCCTTTTCTCTGCAACCAACTACTGTGGTATGCTTTCAATGATTCAAATTCATCATAACCACCTTCCCATATGGTGAATACCAGTCTGATTAAGTGAATGCATTCAGGAACGGCAAACAATGCTGGAGCGATATTGGTCGTTGGCAGAGGATTGGTTATTGTCCCAAAATTGATTCATCCGCTCCCACCGCCGTTTCAGTCTCCAGAAACATCCCCCGAACGCATGACAGAGGAGACATGGATGCAGGTATTTCGCAGTTTACCCCGATTTTCATTCTACACTTCCACTTTACCACCCATGTTCTAGTGCAGTTCTTGTTAAATAGACCATAATCTTGGATTCTGGTTTCTTTAGGAGCTTAATATCCAAAGGCCTCCGACTCCAACGAGAGGTCGCCCGCAACCTGACCTCGACCGAAGCTCACTTGCCTATATATAACGTCGCCCGCTGATTTTTGTACTACTACGGTGTTTTTCCAACGTGATCCTCAAGGGGCACAATCGCTGCTGGCCCGAGACGAAGCAGTCGATCCCCTAACGCAGCCGATACCTCTGTTGTATTTCACACAGATGCAGTAGAGAAGAATAGTCTTTGTTCACACAGCTTGAGAGTGGTAGGTAGATTGAGTTTCTGGGTGTACAGAAGAGAAGAATGTCTACTTTTCTTTGTGTGGGTACGTGAAGAAATTACAGAATAATTTTACTGTAAGTTGATGATAGAAATGATAGAATTATTTGTATGTAGATGTGTGTGTAATTAACAGATTCATATTGGTTTTACAATTTTATCTTATTTTATGGAGAGAGAGAGAGAGAGAGTTAGCCTTATTTTGCGCTATCGAGACATGAAATTTTGGGTTGAATGTGGTTTTTTTATTCAAATGCTCGTCAATATTAGGCAATTAGGTGTAGCATTTGCATTTTACCCACAATTGTTTGAATGCATGTGGACAGAGGGCTGGCAATTCGAGTCGCCCGACCAGTGCATGTCGGGCCGATGGGAAAAATGAGGGCTCAATCTGGCCCCGGCTAAAAAATTTCCGGGACCTACTTTTTAGAGGCATGGCCCCGCCCGAAAAAGAGGGTTGTGCTGGGCTGCCGCGGGTCTAGTGTAGTTTTGCAATTTTTTTGGCTAAACGGGCCGGGTTGAAATTGACCGCCCTAAATTGATAATGCTATTCGTAAAATGCACAATTGCATAAAAGCGCATCTACGAGTACCGGTCGTGTCCAAGAGTTGATCAAAATATGATGGTCCTCGTAGAAATCGTGTCACGTTAATAATTATTTTAGAAAATTATTGACATGACATGATGATTTCTACCTCTTTGATTATTTATATGCAAGGTAGGATAGAATTTTCTATGAAAAGGTGTTTGAACTTTCATACTTTTTATAATTTGGTTCTTGGACTCCAATTAGGTTCAACTATCGAAATTAGTTAATTTTATATGATTCAAAATTTTGATTACTCAATTGAAGCTAACATTGATCAAGGACCTAATTGAGAAAATAACCCAATTAAATCAAATAAAAATTGCAATAAAATTGAAAATGAAGGATCGAATTTTCTAAAGTTGCATAGTTTAGGAGGAAAGTGAAAATACACAAATTGTAATTATCCACCGAAAAATACATAATCATGTCTTTAAACTTTTAATTGATTTTTATTATTCAGGGCAATTCTTGTATGTGTGTATATATATTTTTCAATAAAATTTATGTATTTCTATATTGCATTTCAAGAGTTTCTTTTTATTAGATTTATCAATCCATTCATTATCGTTAAATAATATATCGAAACAAAAATAAAAGTATAACATACACTGACACACACACGACAAATTGTAAATATATATATATATATACATATATTTACTTTTTCATATTTTCTAAGTCCGTAAATATATTAACTTCTCATTTTTATAGATGTGTTATATATATGCACTTTCAAGTTATTATTTTATACAAATCCATAAGTTTTTATTAGAATGGAAACACAAACTATCAAAACTAAGTATTATTTTCACTTCATATAATTTATATTTAACTTTTGTCTTAATAAAATCTATTTCTAATTATTTTATTGTTCAGTTGAATATTTTGAACATGACATTATTAACAAATATGTCATGTCTAACAAAAAGTGAAGTGCAAAAATCACTAAAAATTTAAAAATTGCACAAAAGTCTAGACGATGGAGATTCTTATTTAAAAAAATGTGCAAAAGTTTATACGATGGAGATTCTAGTGTAAAATATATTATCTCGAGTTCAAGATTCATCGTTCTCCTTCTCCCGATTAAAAAAAAAAGTAAATTAAAAAATATATACATTAAAACAAAGACCATATATATATATATATATATATATATATAAATAACTAAATGGCTAAATAATTTTTTTTTTAAGTTGGCTAAAATATGTTTTGGTTTGCCTATTAATTAATTAATTAAATATAATGAATGTACGTATATATACATATTGTTGCAAAACCCTAATTCCTCTTTCATTAGCAATCCTTCTCCAATTTCCTAAACCCTAAAAACCCTACCTTTCTCCTTCTCCTCCTCCGCCGTTCATCAATGGCGGAAAATTTCCCGGTTAAACCCAAGCTCCGCCCCACCTCCAGTAAAATCACTCCCACGCCGGAAGCCAAGTACTGGAAATCATTCAAAATCCCCAAAGACATCGAAACTACACCCACAAAATCCTTCACTTTCCCAATAAATTCGATTGCATTTTCGCCGATCGACCCTCACGATTTCGCCGCCACGCATTCCGCCAGCATCTCCATTTTCTCCGGCAAAACCCTCGAGCCGAAATCCACAATCTCCGATTTCTCCTCCACCGCCGCCTCCGCCTCCTTCCGCTGCGACGGGAAGCTTCTCGCCGCCGGAGATTTGAAAGGTACTGTCCACGTGTTCGACGCGAAGTCTCGCAGCCATCTCCGCCGCCTGAAGGGCCACGCAGCCGCAGTTCGGTCAGTGTGTTACCCACACGCCGCCGATAAACTCCACCTCTTTTCAGGAGGAGACGACTCTGTTGTAAAGTATTGGGATGTCACGACGGAGAAATGCGTGTTTAATCTCTTAGGGCACAAGGATTACGTGCGCTGCGGCGATGCTTCGCCTATTAGTGATGAAATGTTCGTTTCCGGTTCGTACGATCATAGGGTTAGGGTTTGGGATGTGAGAGTGTCGAAATCCGGCTCTGTTATGGAATTGAATCACGAGAAGCCCGTGGAGAGTGTGATTTACCTACCCTCCGGCGGTCTGATCGCCACGGCTGGTGGCAATTTTGTGAAAATTTGGGATGTGATTGGTGGTGGGAAGTTGCTGCATTCAATGGAGAGCCATAACAAGACAGTAACCGCGCTCTGTATGGGTAAAATCGCGCAAGGGAGTGGCGGGGAGGAGTCCGAGCAGTATAGGATCTTGAGTGTCGCGTTGGATGGGTATATGAAGGTGTTTGATTATGCAAAGTTCAAGATTACTCACTCCATGAGGTTCCCGGAGCCTCTGTTATCAGTGGGGTTTTCGCCTGATTGTTATACTCGAGTTGTAGGGACTTCGAAGGGGAATTTGTACATTGGTAGAAGGAAGGGGAAGGTGGAGAGTGAGATTGTGGGAGGTGGTTCGCAGTGGAAAATTGTGGATGATGATCCCAGCAGGAAGGTTCTTAGGCCTTCGTATTTTAGGTACTTCCAACGAGGGCAAAACCTAAAGCCTTCGGATGGGGATTACTTAATCAAGAGGCCGAAGAAAGTGAAGTTAGCAGAGTTTGATAAGCTGTTGAAGAAGTTCAGGCATAAGGAGGCGTTGGTGGCTGCTTTGAAGCGGAGAAATCCGGAGAATGTTGTAGCTGTGATGGAGGAGTTGGTAGCGCGTAAGAAGTTGATGAGATGTATATCCAATCTGGACACGGAGGAGCTCAGGTTGTTGTTGGCGTTTCTGCAGAAGTACTCGACTATGCCAAGATATGCAGGACTGCTAACGAAGTTGGCTAATAAGGCCGTTGAATTGAGGGCCGATGATATAAGAACTTCGGATCAACTAAGAAATCACATTCGAAATTTGAAGAGGGATGTTGAGGAGGAGATCAGAATACAACAATCTTTGCTTGAAATTCAGGGCATAATTTCACCTATGCTGAAGATTGCTGCTAGAAGATGAAGATAGTTGATGAGTTAATTTAGTGTCTGTTTGATTTACTAAGATTTTGTTGGGAGTGGGAGAAGATCCCTTCATCTTTCTTGATTGATACCTTTGATCTCCATTCTATTGTTGACTCTTTGATGCAATACTATAATCCCAAAATTTTGTTGAAATATGATTTATCTTTGGTTGAAATATCAAAGATGTTGCACTTGATCATAGTTAAATCTTTCTATTTATATGCAAAAGAGTATATCTTTTTTCTATTCTTCCTAGTTGAGTCTATTTTAAGCCTTTTCTTTCTCATCTCTTTCATTTCAAATTTTCAATGCATTCTTGAATTAATTATGTTGCAAAATTTGGGTATTTTTGGTTCCTTTTTTACCAACTTTGTATGATTAGAGTTGTGATTATGATACCTCTTTGATGAGCCAAGAGTGGTGAGCTTATGATTTCACAAGGGCCTAGAAACCATTATAAAACGGCCATGTTTTTTACTATTTAGTATTGATTTGAGTATTGAAGGATATATTTTGAACTTTTTTTTTTTTTGAGGAAATTATTTTGAACCTTTACTATTGAGGTACTTGACAGTTGACACATCACTCATTACCACGGTTTAGTCGGTTCGGTTTTAATTTTTAAATTTTTCAAAAAATAAAAAAATATATATAGTTCCACGGTTTTATAATGCTTGTTATTTTAGGATTTTAATCTAGAATTAACAATTAATTTTTTGGATTAATATATCTTTTCTTTTATATGAAATAAAATATTATTCTCTTATATTTTCCTAGAAAATTATCAAAATTTTATCTCTCCGTATATTTGTGGGGTTAAAATTGGGAGAAGAATATGAAAATATCTAAGATAATAAACATTTTAACACAAAATAAAATTTCTAAATAACAATCAAAACAAAACGGATGGAGTATATATTATTTGATTTGAGTATTGAAGGATTTATTTGAACATTTTACTATTGAGGTACTTGATTCCATTACTTATTATTTCGGTTTATTCGGTTTGGTTTTAATTTTTTTAAAAAAAAATTAAAAAATAAATATTTTTTTTTATTTGATTTAAGTATTGAAGGATTTATTTCGAACAATTTATTATTGAGGTACTTGACCCATTACTTAGCTGATCGAAAAAAGATCAAGCCACATTGAAATCATTATGGTTTATTTGGTTCGGTTTTAAATTTTAAATTTTGTTTTTCGTTCGATTTTATTAGAAAAAAATTAATAGATTATTATTATTATTATTATTATTATTAAACAAAATGCCATCTACATCAATTCCATGCACACTCAATCACACAAATCGAAAGTTCAAAACTCTCAGGACTCACATAATCACAAATTAGACCAATTTATAAAAGTAACATCTTCATTATTTATTCATTATACTAATTATCTATCCATCAACTATTGAGGCTTAGTGCCCCCAAGAACAATAAAATGTTGTCAAATATATATCCCTCAACTTTATGATTTTTTTTTTCTTCTACAAATAAACTGACTGTTCACCCCTACCGTCATCATCGAGTATTGAAGAATTTATGTGGATAAAATTTTGTTATAGGTTGGACAAGCTTTGTTATATGTTGGTAGTTGGTACTACATATTGAACCCAAATACTTATCATCTATGGGGAGAAACAACACATCACTCCAATTTTATTTATTATTTTTTGTCATGAAAATAAAACATAATAAAAAAAAAAAAAACTTTGCATGCCAAGTTGCTATTCTTCCAAAGAAGTGAATCTTGCTTAAAGAAAATTCAAGTATGCTCTGTAGTTTGATTCATCCCTTAAATTTTTGAAAAGGCTAAGTTGAAAGTTTTAGTTTTATTATTATTATATAATCCAATTTTAAAAAATAAATAAAAGAAACTATATGGGACCCTTTCTTCTTAATTCCTGGGTTTGGTGCTCATATTGGTAACCAAATAGGAATTATTTTATTTGGGATTATTTTATCATTAATTATTTTATTTAAATATTAATCCAAATAAATGAATATAAGGCCTCTTTTTTACGGCTCATTGTCGACTTTTTGAATTGCTTTTTAATTGTCTAATAATAATTAACCCTGAAATATTGTTTAAATACCAAAGGGAATCTAGTATATACTCGAGTGTATATTGCAATATTTATTTTAAAAAATTTAGATTATCAATCAAGTCATATTCAACTAATAATCAAAGAGTAGTCGAGTTTCATGTCACTTTTTATGTGAAGCCAATAATGTAGTTTACAAAAGTTCATAATTTCTAAATTTGTATAAATTATAAATCACAACGATATAGAACTTTTTAAGAATTTTTTTTAATAAGTTACCCAAAGAGTAACTACTTGCAATATCCCCAAGTTATTTCACCTAATTCTTAAATATTGAGTCTCACAATTTGAAATGGACGTGAACAAAAAAAAACTTCCCTAAAAGAAGAAATCGATAAAAAAAAAAACCTAAAAAATTAAAAACAAAAAAGGGGTTTAGTTTTAACGAAATTAGGTGACTAACTAACCGCACCGACAGAGATAGGTCAACAGTTTCACCAATTTTTCTATAAATAAATAGTATTTTATATCTCATTTTAATATTATTTATTATATACATACAAAATATTAAAAAATGTTATTACTTTTCATTAAAAATGATGAGTATCATTATGCAGTACTAAATAAACATTCGAATTAGGAAAATACGAAAATCTTGAATCGAGACGTATCCCTTTTATACAGAATCTCCTATACTTTAGTGTCTCCGATCGATGTAACTTCAATATTAAATAAGTTAAAGATATTGTTTGTAATGAAAGATCTCAATTTTACAAAAACAAAATGGCAAATTAAGAAAAAGGAGTATTAAGCATTAAATGAGAGGAGATGCATACAATTTCCAAAATAGAAATACTTTCCCAAAGAGAAGAAGCCTCAAATAACAAACAAATGGTCGTATAAAATTTGAAATTTGTGTCCCGTTCGAATAAATTAAACATTTCTCAATCTTCAAAGCCCCCTTTTCTTGAATGCAACTCTCATAGTTATAGTCACAGACTCACAGCAAGAGAGAGAGAGAGAGAGAGAGAGAGAGAGGGAGAGGGAGAGGGAGAGGGAGAGAGAGAATCATGAGTGGCGTGTTAACAAGCGTTGGGTGTGGAGGGAAGAGCTCAAAATCTGGTGCGGGTGAGGATCAAGAAAAGCAGCTCTCTTTCTTGGACTTGATATTATCTGCTTTGCCAACATGCCGCATCGATGAGCAGGATGAAGAGGCGATCTCCGCCGTCCATGACATCGAAATCGGATGGCCCACAAACGTCCAGCACTTAACTCATGTCACGTTCGATAGATTTCATGGCTTTCTTGGACTCCCTGTTGAGTTTGAGCTTGAGATCCCATGTAAAGCTCCCGGTGCAAGGTATCATCTCTCTCTCTCTCTCTCATATGTTGAAGAAGTTCAAAAAATATAATCTTTAATCTTTATTGGTTTTTGTGAGCTGTTTTAAAGTTCCAACTTTATCACTTTTCCCCCCTTGTTTTTGGATTTGTGAAAGGGATATTTTGTGCCTTTTTTTAGCTTTTTGGACTACATGTATGAGTTACAGAAATGAAAATAAACAAGAATCTTTAGCAAAAGGAATCAATTGAAAGTAAAGATATCATCTTTATTGTCTGTATGTATTTTTTTTGCAGCACTGTTGAGATCTGATTCAGTATCAAATATTGCACCTTGTGACTTGTTAGGAGGTTGATTTGGTCTTTTCTGGTAGAAGGGTTTTTTCAGATATCTGAATCTTCTATAAAATATAATCTTGGACATTGGAACTTTTAAGTTTTTAAGTATCTACGTACCTGAAAAAACTGTGATTAATGTTCCAGTAATAAAATGAATAATGTAAGTAAACTTTGATGTCAGAAATAAATATTGTTTATTGCTTTCAAAGTCTTAGTCACATGGAGATGTATTCCCATCTTGATCTTTATATCATTTCCCTCCTATTTATGGATATTGGCAAATAGTTTAGTTTGATTTTCACTTAGGATTCTCCCATTTGATCTTTATATCATTTCCCTCCTACTTATGGCTATTGGCCAACAGTTTAGTTTGGTTTTCACTTAGGATTCTCCCATTTGATCTCTACTAGATTATATTACAAGTTTGTGTTGGTGTATCTCTGATTATCTAGTTGATTATGCAGTGTAAGTGTGTGTGGTGTTTCTGCTGATTCAATGAAGTGGTCTTATGACGCGAGGTGCAATAGTGTCCCGACTATTCTGCTGCTAATGCAAGAGAAGTTATATGCACTAGGTGGTCTAAAGGTGATCAAGATTTGATTTGCTTTCAATGTGTATATGTATAGAGAGTTAGAGATTTAGTATTGTGTTTGCTACAGCATTTTGGCTGCTAGGATTAAGCTTCCCTCGTCTGATTTTTGCTGAACTCTGTGATAGGCAGAAGGGATTTTTCGGATAAATCCAGAGAACAGCGAAGAGGGGTATGTCAGGAAGCATCTCAGCAGAGGCATTGTGCCTGATGAGATTGATGTCCATTGTTTGGCCGGTTTGATCAAAGCATGGTTCCGGGAGCTCCCATCCGGTGTGCTTGATGGGCTCTCGCCCGAGCAGGTTTTGCAGTGTGATGCAGAGGAGGATTGTGTTGAGCTTGTCGAGCAGCTTAGACCAACTGAGAGTTGTCTGCTGAGCTGGGCTGTTGATCTCATGGCAGACGTTGTTGAGCTTGAAGAGTCGAACAAGATGAGTGCAAGAAACATCGCTATGGTGTTCGCTCCCAACATGACTAAGGTGATTGATTCAGACAACAAAACTTTTAACTCATTTGCATTTCAAGAATGATCAAAATAGGCCTCATTTCTTAGCTGATCAGTGAATCTTTCTGTGCTAGATGTCTGATCCATTGACTGCTCTAATGCATGCTGTTCAAGTGACGAACTTGCTAGAGACGCTGATCACTAGAAGAATACGAGAGCGTGGGGAGGCAGCGCCCGTCTCCCCCCGTTTCTCTGATAGGAAGAAACACAAGAAATATGATGATTGTGGTGTGATGGCCTCTGATGATGAAGGGATACATCAATACAGCCCTATCAGTGAAGATAGATACGAATCAGATTCATTGAGTGACATTGAGTACTGTTTCTCGAGGCAGCACGACGAGCAAGAAAACACAAAGGATGGCTTCCGCAAACAGCTTGAGAGAATACTGTGCAGGGATCAGTCAAGCCCCATCAATGGCTCTACCTTGCACACGGATTCTGGTGTTTCGTTTCTTTACAGTCAGATAGGGAGTTCCAGCACTAGCACGAGCGATGATGAGGCCTCAAGATCAAGATCAAGATCGAGATCCAGATCAAAGAATTCGCGGTTTGACCTGCACTGATCAGTACCTCTCACCAACAATGTGCTTGATCAAAACATTCCTTTCAGTTTAGGATGCAGTGCAGATTGTTTGTTTCCCAGTTGAGGAAACTCTCTTCATAGTAAGTTGTGAACAAAGCTTCAGACATTGATCATAACCTAGGATGGTTTATGTTTGTTTTGATTTCTCCATCAGCAAAGATTCTAACTTCTTACATATACAGTTTTGCAGGAAACAAGAGAGCTGATGAAGAAGCCGCCTGCAGAGGCGAAGGCTCATTGCATAGGTGCACATCGAGAAACATCAGTAGCTAACGAGATAGTCGTGGTGGAATACATCCTATGCTCGATGTTTTTCACCGGATGCAGTATCCACCACTAGGTGTCGGATCTAGGGGCCCGTCGTTGTTGTGATGTACGACGGACCCGAAAATCCTTGCAGTGTCTAAACTACCTTGATTACTTGCTCAGCTATTAGAGGTTTTGTAATATTTCATTTGCAAGAATCACTACTTATGCAGTCATGCTGAAATTCTCCGGCACCAACGACAATATAACGGCACAACGGGTTCCGCTAATCATTAATTGTCTTCATTTCGCTAAAATGATTCACTCAAATTGCTAGAAGGATTTTTTGAACATTTATACCTTTACTTTCCCGACCTAAATCAGTCCGGCTAAAATTTTATATGGCACATTTGGTGTTGCATTTCTTATTGTACATTCAATTTTTGTATTTTTTTTCAATTTAATTATTTAATTTTGATTTCTTATGTTTTAGTTTAATTTTACATTTATTATTTAAGATTCATCCTGCCCAATTAGAATGCATTATAATTTTTTTAGTATTTAATTTTTTAATTTTTAATCATTAATTGATTATTTGAAAAAAATAAATATTAAAAAATTATATTAAACCATGATTGGAATAGCAAGTGTAAAATTAAACTAAAACAAAAAAAATGAAATAAAAGAATTGAAAAAAACTAAAAAAAAAAAGAGTGTGTAATAGGAAATACAATATCAAATTTGTAATAGACGATTTGGTATGAAATCCGCTATGATTCACATCAAACTATTTTCCTCTCTCTCTCTCTCTCTCTCTCTCTCTCTCTCTCAGAGAGGTGTTGGAAAACCCATACAGATTCTTGGTAGATTGTGATCTCTCAATGAATCTTTGAGCCAATAGGAAGCAACTTTTCCTACCATGATAAAAAAAAAAAAAAAAAAAAAAAAAAAACCCATTAATTTCTCAGGCTTTCTTGGTGAATTTGAGTTGATTTTAACAATGACTAAACGCATAATTTTTCAAGATGGGATATTGAACTATTAAGCATGAAATTTGGGTAGTAGTGATAGGCAACTACAAGTTTTAATGATGCCATAGTGCTCCATTTTTATAAATGGAATAATCATGCGTTTGTAAGAAAAATTGAATGTGAGAGAGAGAGAGAGAGAGAGAGAGAGAGAGAGAGAGAGAGAGAGAGAGAGAGAGAGAGAGAGAGAGAGATTTATTGTTTCCAAGATTTTTGAAGAAATGCTTAGTTTAGATGAATCAATCCAAATATTCACACACCATTCAAAATGGCTTCATGTTTGGCTCATGGCATAATGGGTTGTATACATTCTCCTTCACAATATGGATCCACTTTTTTTATTATTTTATTTTAACACGTACAGAGGTACTAAATTCAAAGCATAATTCACGACGTGTTCATAATTTTTTTTCTTAAATAGAGTAACACACTCTTTATGTATAGTGATTTTTACGGTGAAATATAGTACCTTTATATGCATTATAGAATTTCCCCTTATTTTAATTAATCTCATGGTTTTCACCGGTATGTTTGAAATACTGTAAAATATTTTGAGAGTAACATAAACATATTGTGTTAATCTTAAAGTATTGTCTAAACTTGTATTTTTCACATAGCATTTTGAATGATGATTAATAATTTCGTTAAATAAGGGATCAAATTGGCCCAAATTAAACAATTTTTTTTTTCGCAAAAGTTAGGGATCAAATTATTACTTATGCTTCAAAAATAACAAACAAGATTTTCAAATGCAATGAGATGAAAAGGAGACTCATGAGTGAAAATTTAAGAGGAATTTTTTTGAGGGGTATTACATCCCACCGCAGAGATCACGACACATTAACATTTCACTGCAGAGATTATGAAACATAAACAACAATTGTTAGGTAAGGAAACCCTTACACGCATTCTAGAAGTTTCCGAATTTAGTATACAATAAGATTTGACCGACATGAAGTTATACGATTTAGAGTTTAGGTCTAATCGAATAGAGTCCTTGGAAACCTAACTTAGACAACATAAATATTTCGTCAACAACCCATCTAGATAGGCAAATGTTTGTGAACTTATGTGATAGATAATAACCAACTTTGTGGAGAATTGACAACACATTTTTCTCGAAATGTAAAAGTGTGTGTAGACACTTCATCTTGAGAGAGAGAGAGAGAGAGAGAGAGAGAGAGAGAGCAATGAAAGCGAAACTAACCTAAACATTATTTTCTATTTTTGCAAGAAAATTCACAAAAAAGTCTAGACTAAGACACAAATTTGCAATGAATTATTGGACAAGATATTAACCACTTCATCTCACTATGCATGAATTAGAAATTATCATTATCTTTAATTATGTGAAATAAGATAAGATAATGAAATGACAACCCCTCTTTGTAAGGTTTAACCGATCGATTTACGAGTTAATAATTGATAAATCGAAAATGACACGCTTTTCAAGATTAACAAAACTGCATCAATTTTTTTAAAAATTTTTACAAATCTAACGTTTAATCAATTTTACGGCCCAAAAATCTTACATAATTGATTGTATTTTAATATTTCTTAATTGGAGGGATTTTTAATTTATTATACGTGGCTCGAGAAATATGAATATTAAAATACAATCAATTATGTACGATTTTTGGGATGTAAAATTAATTAAATGTTAAATTTACAAAAAAAGATGTGGGTACTGTTTTGTTAATTTTAAAAAAATAAATTATTTTTTAAAAAGTGTAATTTAACCTTAATTAATTATCATATAAAAATGGAATTTACCTATAACACACTCACAAACGATGAATTTCTACTCATTACAATCGTATTCACTGCATAAAAACTTTGTACAATTGTAATAACACAAATATATTACAAGTATAATCAAGATGATTCAAACAAAACTTACTTAATTAGAGAAATAAAATAAATTAAAGAAAATCTACCACAAACATACCAAAAAGAAAATTCCAAATTTCAAATTTTTAAGATGCCAAACAAGCCTCCCAAAATAGCCTATCCCTGTCCCTCTCATTCATATTAGAATCCTCACAACCCTTCGACTTACTCGCGGCGGCGCCGCCGCCGCCGCAACATTGATCCACCACCCCATCCTCCACCTCCGTGGTACCACAGCCGCCGTCACCGACATCGTCATCGTCGTCGCCGTAGTCCTCAACACAACCATCAAGAAAAACATCTCCACCGCCGCCGCCGCCATCAGTCTCGTGAACGACGGCACAACCGGATAACGAGCCGCAGCTACACGACTCCGCGTCATCCTCCACGGCGGCGGCGACACCCAGCTCCGCCTCCTCCTCCGCCGCCGCGTGGTAGTACTCGGACTCAGAATCGCCACTCGCCTCAATTAACACGTAAGAAGATGCATCCATCAACGCTCTCCCACCCTCCATTATTAATTGTTGTAGAAATATGGACATACAATACAAGTATATATATACAAACTCCTTTTCTCTCTCTAGATCTTTCTCTCTCTCTCTCCCTCTCTTTATATAAGGGAGAGAGAGAGAGAGATGGGCAATCTTGTATGATACTTCATTAGGTGTGTGCGTAAACTGTATGCTTTAGAGAAATGTTGTGGGCCGACAATGTATGCATGTATTTTTGTATTTGGCTTCCTCGTACAAATAAAATAAAATTGTGGTTCTAGATGATTATTGCAATTATTGCTAAAAACCATCATATTTCGACTAACACGCCACCTTTACTTTTCTTCTAGAAGAAATCGTGGGCCCTTCTTTCTTTCTTGCCCCCCTTAATATACCTCACCACTCAAAAAAATAAATAAATAAATAAATAAAAGATCACGGGTTTGAATCTACTCAATACCACAGATCGGATGTGTGAGTAAAAAAAAAAAAAATTCCCTACGCTAGTCGCATATAGTGTTATTTCAGATGGTCAGCTCGCGTTGACTAGATCAATTCGTAAAGATATTGAAATCGTGATACAGGTGATAGTTTTTTAGGATACAAGTGATACTTCGATCGACCCGCAAAAATAATAAAATGGTGACGTGACACGGGTGATATTTTTTTAGGATACAAGTGATACTTTGCGGTGTTACTGTTGATACCGATTTTGAAGGATTTTGTTATATTTTATTTTCCTGACCGATACTTTTTAGGTGATACTTTTGAGCTTCTGGGTAAAAAAAATTTTATTGTTACGATTGATATTGATTTTAGCATTTTTCGGATTGATCAGTGAATGCATCTGATGGTGCATCTAGTGCGCGCAAGTCCAGCTCCAAATAAAAATAAAATATCTAAGTTACAACTCAAAACAAATATCTTCACTACAACTCTACAACATCCATCTACTATTTTCAGATGATAAATTATGGAATTTGAATTTTTCTTCTTTTTGTCGTCTACAAGTAGGCTAAGTTCGAGTCAGACCATCTAGAATTTGGATTTTTTCTTTGTTATCTATCATCTAATTGAAGCTAATTGACTCTAGTCAAAGTCTCTTCAAGCTCGAAAGTAGGGGAGGATCTAGAAGGGGCAGGGGGCAACATGATTCAACCCGATTTTTTTGGGGAAAATTATACACTTTGATATCTATATTTTAGATATTTTTTCAACGATGACCAATTTTTTTTAAAATTAACAAATCATTACCTATTTTACAAAAATAAAAATACAAATCTAAGATTTTATCAATTATACGGCCAAAAAATTATAGGTAATTAATTATATTTTAATATTTTTTTATTTGAGGGATTTTTGTATGTGATTGGGAAAATAAGAATATTAAAATTTAATAAATTAAGTACGATTTTCAGACTGTAAAATTAATTTCATGTTGGATTCGAAAAATTTTGGAAAAAAATGGTATTATTTTATTAATTTTGAAAAAGTGAGTCATTTTAAAAAAAAAATGTCCAAAATGTAAATATCAAAACATAATTTTCTCTTTTTATTACACTATTTTTTCTCTGGCTGAGCAATAGATACGCGGCTAATATCAAGCCTATTGATAATTAATAAATTTAATGTTAGCTTTTGTTAATGTACTAACTTATTTTTTGAAAAATTATATTTTCATACTTATATTTTAGATACTTTTTCAAAAATGGCTCTTTTTTTAAAATTAACAAAACATTACCTATTTTTACAAAAAAAAAGTTATAAATCTAAGATTTTATCAATTTTACAGCCCTAAAATTATAGGTAATTGATTATATTTTAATATTTCTTTATTTAAATAATTTTTCTACGTGGTTGGGGAAATAAGAATATTAAAATTCAATAAATTATGTACAATTTTCACACTGTAAAATTTATTTAATGTTAGCTTTGTAAAATTTTGGAGAAAAATGGGTACTTGTTCTATTAATTTTGAAAAAAGAAACCATTTCAAAAAATTATCTAAAATGTAAGTATCAAAGTATAATTTACTCTTTTAATTACAACTATTTTTTATCTAGATGAATAGTATTACGAGGGTCAAAGTGGGCCCCAAACTTTTTTTCTAGATACGCCTATCAAGCCAACCGATAATTAATAAATTTAATGTTAGATTTGTAAATGTAACTAAAGTAGATTTGAAGTTCTACAAATTTAATTTTTTTTAAAAATACTTCATCCGTTTCATAATATTTGTTGTTTATGAATTTTATTTTGATGTCAAAATATTTATTATTTTAGATATTTTCACACATTTTTTTCCAAATTTAACCCCATGAATATAAGAAGAAGAGGTATATTAATCAAAAAATTAATTATTAAATCTAAATTAAAATCCTAAAACACGAACATTATAAAATATTTGTTGTTTATGAATTTTATTTTGATGTCAAAATATTTATTATTTTAGATATTTTCACACACTTTTTTCCAAATTTAACCCCATGAATATAAGAAGAAGAGGTATATTAATCAAAAAATTAATTATTAAATCTAAATTAAAATCCTAAAACACGAACATTATAAAACGGAAGGAGTAATAGTTTGTCAAGTGTTTTTCCAATAGAATTCACACCTCAAATATTGAGAGGCTTTGAGTTAGTTAGTTTAATTTGAGAACACCCAAACGATCAAGAGCCGTCTAAAAAAATAATTCGGATTCAAAAGTCACTGCTCTTCTTTTACCCCAAACTGGAATTTGAGTTATTTTGTTCAATAATTAAGTCGAAGAACTCTAAAATAATTAAATCAAATTCGTAATAACCAAAACTAGGAAGCACAATTTAATTAGCAAAAGATGACTATATATATTCACGTCTCTTCGAATTTAAAATTTCCAATCACGCAAATTTAAACTGTTTCGATCCATTTATCGAATTTGGAAAACAATTTGTCACGTCATCTTGGAAAATAGAAATATTTATGCTTCTACACTTCAAATTCTTCATGAATCACACCAAAAAAAGGCAAAATCAAGAAGAAAAATTGAAATAAAATACGTACGAAATTCATTTCGATTTAATGCTATCTGGTAGCGGAGGCAATCGGAGCACGGCTTCCTCGGTCTCAATCGGGTCGGATCTCAAAATCTATGGAGCATCAAATCACCCCCAAAAACGAAACCCTAATTAAAAGGCTTGAATGCAATTGAATTGAGATGCGATAACAATCGAGGAATTCTTACTGGATCTCGAAGCGGTGGCTTGGTGTCGTCTTCCGCCGGCCGGAAGTAGGGCTTCCGAGTTTCTTCTCTCTTTAATTCTGCGCCGCCGCCGCCGTCGCTGCGCTTCGCCGGAGTTGCTGACGTCTTCATTTTTTTCTGAGCTTAGATTTTAATGGGTCTGAGTCAAATCCTCAACTTTGAAAAAAATATCTTTGACCTATTCATAGTCGATGAATTCCATCACTTTTTAAGTGGAAAAAAAAATATTTTATATTCGAATAATACAAAAGAAATAATTTTGATCGAAACATAATTGGAGTGATATACTTATTTTTTTTTTATTGAAAAATGAAAACAGTGGTTATAGCTTACAAGTTTTCTCCGTCAGCTGAAAATAATAATATTTTTATTTATTTTATGCCAATTTTGAAATTATAATCCATTTTTTTTATTAGAAGTGCTTTTTTTTTTACTTAATATACTCCTACTTACATTATTTTTTTCAATTATTAATTTTGGATGGTAAAATAAAAATACAGTAAAAAGAATTAAATGTCGATTTTAATAGGGGTGAGCAAAAAGTACCTAAAATCGAGAACCGAACCGAAACGAATTAGTTTTATTTTTTCGATTCGGTTCTTTTTAAAACTCAGTTCAGTTCGATTCTTTTTCTAGCAAAAATTCAATTTTCGATTTCGGTTAGCTCCAGAGGAAAAATACCCGAATCGAACCGAAAAACCAAATTTATATATATATATAAACAATAAAAATACTCGATTTTGTTGGACTTTATAGTTTATTTGACTTTGCTTTATTGGAATTTACACTTTTTTTGATTTTATTCAATTGTTTATTGATATTCTTTTAACTTGAATCTTGATGGTTAACTAATTCATACTTGTACATATTTAATTATATCGAATAAATAGAATTTAAAGCAAAAAAAAAATCAGAAAATTTAAGAAAAATTTTGGTTCAAAACTAAACCAATCGGTTCTATTTTTAAAAAAATTTGATTTTCTTCAGCTTTAACACTTTTAGGACTGAACTGAACCGAATGCTCACTCCTAGATTTTATTGAATAGTAGTCTTATTCATAATTATTATGAAATTAAAGAAAGATGGCAAACTAAAATGTATATACTATGGAGGATAGTAGAAGAGCTATTTAAAAGAAGGGGGAAAAAAACTTCTTTTAAACATTTTTTTTAGTTTGGGAAAAAGAATAACCGTGGATTTCGGGACACGGGATTTTATTTTCACTGCTTGAATGTCTTTAGTGATCTCATCTCGAAGCATTCCGAGATGGTTTCTCGTATAAAAATCACACCCCACGCTGTAAATTTAGAGATGAAACACAATTTGAAATAGATGATCTCGTATGTGAATCACACCCCACCCCGTAAAATATCCGCCCGTAAAAACCAAGCCTACTCTTCTTGCCTTGACCCATTGTTATATCATCAAAATCTATTCAAATGAGACTAAAATATACTGATATCATCCATGGAAAGTGATACCAAAACCTGCAAGAAATGCCAAATTTCCCTCTTTCCCAGAAATCCATATCTCGATATCACAGTCAAGGTTTAAAAAACTCTAAGAGATGAACGTAGAAGTTCATTGCCATCCACACCAGGTTTTGATTCTCACTCTAGTCGAAAACGACGATGCATTTGGTTTTTGTCTCTCTCACCAATACAATATCTGTTTCAGAAACAAGTCAGAGAAAATAAAAAACCTGCATTCTGTCAAAAACAAAAAAGAAGTAATGGATCAGTTCATCAAAGTAAAGAGTACCTCTGCTTCCATTGGATCCTAAACAGGGCGAATCAGTGAGCGAATCAGTGATTTCATTCGAGCAATTTCCATTGCGGCGGTGGTAAATAGATAACCTGAGAACTTAAGGTAAACAAAAGCAATAAGAGGTTAGGAACACCAAATATATGTAAAATATTAAAAAAAAAAAAAACAAGGATTCTCACAAAATAATGCTCCCTTCATGCAAAGAGAGAACATTTCCATAGTTTCCAATTATACAGAAACAAAAAAAAAAACATAAATGATATAGTTGTGTCTCATAAATATACATACAATTAAGCTACAAGACACACAAAGAAAAATAAATAAATTAATAGAATCAATGTGCAATGGGCAACTGTTTTAAAGACTACAAGTACAATATACAAATTCAATGAAGAATTACAAGTTTCTAGGACTTAATCCTACAAGGATGAAAACCGGGGACAACTGTTGTATCCACCACATTCACTCAATCACAGCATTTTCCACAGTCGAGATCTTGTAACGCGTGAATGTTCATGATTGAGAATTTAGCTGTCGCCTTCACTTACCTCGAAGTTCAGATTTTTTTGCTTATTGTCTCTTTTAAGTTGAACCTTCATTTTTTTACCACCTAACTGATAGCCATTCATTGTGGTGATTGCATTTTGTGCTGCTGCTGGTGAATCATAACTGACAAATCCTGCAGACAGATGCTTATTAGAAGGAAAAACGCGAAATAGTGCTTGTATCAGATAGAGAAACATAAATAGTTTTTTTTATACCAAAACATTTGCTGACGCCAGTTGCTCTGTCGACAAAAACCTTTGCACTCAATACCTTACCAAAACGCTGAAAGAGATTTGCAAGCTCTGCATCGCCGTAATGTTGGGGAATGTGGAAGATAAATA
This sequence comes from Perilla frutescens, assembly GCA_026008535.1. NCBI lineage: Eukaryota > Viridiplantae > Streptophyta > Magnoliopsida > Lamiales > Lamiaceae > Perilla > Perilla frutescens. The sequence goes on from BRKX01000018.1 coordinate 47,473,213, forward strand.
GATTAGCTCCGGGAGGACCTGCTCTCCAAGAGATTAGACACACATAAGATATTTTGTACGTGTAAATATTTGCAGAATACGAGAAGTGGTGAAAAGATAGAAGAGTGAAGATTTAACAACCTTCAATGTGAACCTCAGAGCTCGTTCTAACATGTGAAGCCGCTATAGCTTGGCTACTTGAAGCAGAAGGTGATAGAGAACTGGAAGAGACTCCTAATTGCTGATTTCCCATTATTCCTCCGGGATATGTCCGGGGATAATGGATGCCAGGCGTAGCTGGATAAGCAGAACCTATGTAGTTTGCAGGTGGCGCTGCATAATTACTTGATGTAATTCCGGATGAAAGATGAGGTATGGCTCCACGTATCGTACTTCCGTGGTTTAAAGGTGGAATCACATTAGGGAAGGCATGTTGGTTCTGCAATTGTGGTATGCGATAACGCACAAATCCATAAGCACCCGGTGTCTACAAAAGTGAGCAGAAATTGATAAGTGTACCTTCAGCGTCAAGTACCAGTACCAAAGGAGAAAAATACTCCTTTCGGTACAAAACTACAATGCGTAATGAGAAGATTTCCGAACAGGAACCTTTCCAAGTTAAAAATTCAGCAAACCTGATAACCATAGCCATTATATGCGGGCATATAACTCATTGGTAGAGCACCATATATCGATTGATGCTGTCCGGAAGCAGGTTGCAAAGCGGATGCTTGCAAGAGAGCTTTTCGAACCTTCCGAGCCTCTCTTTCCTTCTCTGTATCAGCCCACTTGACCACCAAAGGAATAGAGGAACCCTATAGTGGTATTATTAAAATTTCAGCAAGGAGAATTTTGTACTTGAATTGACAGGAGACATGCTCCTCTACTTGGGACAACAGGAGGTAGTTAGTTTACTTTGCTCAAATGTTCAAAATGATAGTGAGAAAAGGTTAGAGAATCCAATAAATCAAAAGGTGATGAGTAAAGAATTCTTATTGCAAGATTTTCTCAACCGTTTTTAAAAATTATCTACATATGAACATGAAAAGCTAATTGACACACATGACACACCTCCATCTTATGCTTTCCATTGAGTGCCTCTATTGCTGCAAGTGCTTGTTCTTTTGTCTCGAATTTTAGAAAAGCACAACCTATGAGAAGGAATGTGTATGTTAGCTTAGAATTCAAGTAGATAAAATCAGATTGCATTGCTTCATAAGAAAGGAAGATTTTAGACCATTAACCTTTGCTAGTTTGAACTGACCCTCTGAGAATTTGCAAGTCTTGTATTGTTCCATATTCCGAAAATAGATCAGACACCTCAGTATCAGAAACAGTTTTTGGAAGCATGCCAACAAACAATTTGTGCTCTGACATTTGTTCAAAAACAAAAAAATACATTTAGATGAAAAGGACAGTCATTGATAAAATAAGACAGAATCACAATAGGAAACTTAGGATAGATCAAGGTAACTAGTATTGTATTATATGATCCATCATATTGATTGAATAATAAATAAAAAATCTCGTACGAGACTTAAAGTTATATATACCTAGTCTTTCTAATTCTCCATCAGCGTACTTTACTTGCAACAGCCTAGATGCCTGACTTGGACAAAAGAACATATAAGTTATCAACATAAATTCCACAAGAGAAAGAATATAACAAATAAAAAACAGAAATCTGAAGAGGACAAGTTTTCCTCAAGCTAATACTATTTTTTCCTCTTTAAGATATTACACATAGTTATATGTGACAATCCTGCAGCCTGTGTGCATGTTCTCCTACACTTGGTATAGAGCAAAGAAAGACAAAGTAGCTCAGCCATATGCCTAATAGCTTATCAAATCCTAGAAATAAACAGTTGTCTACTTTACAGATCTTAGTCATTATAATAAATAAAATAAAATAAAATAAAGTCTTCAAATATGTAACCCAGAATTGGAGAGAGAGAGAGCACAAACCACAATGGCATCTACCCATGTGAGTAGAAATTGAAGGGAAAACATACAATGAGGCCTCTCCAATTCTCCCTACATCTAAAGTAAGAAAAAACTTTATCACTGAAAAATGTCTGTTTCAGTTCATAAAACCAGTTGGTCCTCGCCTGCAACTTATGGAACAAATATCACATAAGAACCACAATATTCTAAAAATCTCACAGAATATTCTTACCCAGATTTACACACAGATGCTCTTGTTCATAATCATGCATAGGCAACAAATGCAGCACATAGAAAGCACATAATCATGTCATAAGCCATGCAATAACCTCTCAATGAGAGGACTAAATCTCAACTCCAAATCCAGAACTCTAGGCAATGTTGTTCATTTGTGAGAAACTTGTATACTATGTCACTTGTACAATGAAACCCCTCCAGGGAAAAACAGTTTCTTTAAATGAAGTTAGAATTTAGATTTATTTCCTTTAACAAGAGTAGGATTAAGCAGTACACTGGTCCCAGAAACTCAAGCCAGACTGCCAGAGTAATCATTTTATCTGGAACTATTGGTCAGATCGGCATAGTAATCATGCTCCTATTGCTACAACTGCAGATATAAGGACCAATGGTTAACAATGGTTATGAAGTTTGGATTTATTAAGACATTCAATTTGCTTATTTCTGCATAGTTGTGTTGACAGTGGTGCTTCTTGATGTGGGCTGGCACGAGTATGGACACTGACAAGGAGTCTTTAAGTGTAACAATTGGATTAAAAAACACTAAAGAGATTTAAATAATCAATGGTTTAAGCTCCAATTACATAAAAGAAAATTGGAATTGGGTGCAGTTGCACTTCATTTTCTGAGTTACACTGAAACCTCACGAACAATGTCAATTCTTCCTAGGATGTATGTTCTTCTACATCAACCAATGTCTAAAAATTGTACAGCTTTTTCTCACAAACCTAAGCAATGAAAATCATGAAAAGGCATCATAAATCATTTACACTTTTGCAACTTATAGGCTATAGCCAGCACAAATATTGAAGAGCGGCAGTGCTTACAAGCATTCCTAAAAGCAAATCATTGTACCAACCATGAAATAGCATCATAAGTTCATAACCTACAACGTGTTTTCTTCCAGCATCCTCACCTGATTATGACATATATTACGGTCTTCAAAGACAGACCTGTTGCGATCCCAGCACTTATACCGGCTGCCACACATTTCATAAAACCATGAATGCCTTAAATAATTTACTGATTAAAGAATACTCCACTGCCAAAACTCCAGACTACTAAAGTAGAACTACTCAATCAAAGGCACATCATCTTTCATAACACTTCCATGTTTTTTTTTCCAACAACAAATCAAGCTATGAACCACTTCCAACTCCAAAAATCAACCACATTGCCTAATTTTGGAAGCAAACAAAACTCATACATAGAACACAATCATACTAACCCCAGGCAGAGTCATCTTATCATGACACGCATCCACCGCCTTGTCCGCTTCCTCTCTCGACGGGCAAATGACGAAACAACACCCTGCAACATCGAAAAAAATAGGGATTCAAAACTCACAAATCACAGAATTTCATCAACAGCAGTCAACAATTTTTTTTTTTAAAAAAAAAACCGTTTAAACATCACATTGCCAATCACTCGAAAACAAACATGCAAATGAGCTTCGAATCAAACCTCGCGAAACGCGCGTGGCCTTGTCTCTGATAATTTTGACCTCGTCGACGAGCGCGAAGTCCTTGAACGCTGCGAGAAGCTGCGCCTCCGTCATGTGCTTCGGCACTTGGCCTACGAACAGCTTCACGCCCTCTCCTTCCGCCATTGCCACCGACCACGACTGCTTTCTCTCTCCAGAAGACTCTCTCTCTCTCTCTCTGAATTTGTTGAGCAGTTGGAGGAAATGGTTAACGATGATCTGTGTGATAATTTTTCCGAGTATTTTCCTTTTATGCTCTGAGCCAAGTCTTCGCCCCTAACGAAGTGAAAATGGGATCTTCTCGGAAACTACCCTCGCATTTGCTGGTTATTTACAGTTTCTGCCACTCAACGGTTCAACCCATGTTTGACTGCTGCAGGAGAGAGATTCGATGAGGTTTGATACGATGTAATGAAATTATGAAATCACTAATTTTTTTTTTATTTTTTTGAATTCAACAAAAAAATAATAAAAAATTAAAATATGTTTTCTTTATAAATGGAACTGCATCAATTTTTTTTATAAAATCGTGTTTCATCTTCTATTATAATAATTGGATTATTGTTACGTGAACTTTTAAATTTGCATAACTACTCAGTTAAATTGAGTAGAGTTAATTAAGGAATTTTCAGAATATACGTGTTAGGAATGAGTCGGTATCTTCACATCCGATTGTCAAGCATGCAGATAATGTAAATCTTACGTGATATGGTTAATAAGATTCTACTTGATATTTAGCGTAGATAACTAACCCATTCCTAACAATACGGTTAACGATTGGCGGTTGGCAATTGGCATTGAGATGAAATGTCGTTTTGGAATAGAGAATCTCAACCACCTCAACATGTTAAAAGAAGGATATCTGTTGGTATGCGTATCATTCTGCCCTTTTATTTTAGATGTGATAAATAATAACGAGGAAAAATTACATTTTAATATATGAACTTTGAAACTTTTGACTTTTAATTATTTATAATTTAATGTTCGATCATTAAAATTTTAAGAGCCTGGGTTTTTATACTTGAAAGCACATGTGGACCGTCAGATTTTGACGCATAATTTACACCCTGATTTTAAGAAAATGACATGAAACTGAATCCATCGCTAAATTTGACTGTTTTAGATACTGAGAATGGAACTCTGTGATAGATTTGTGAAAAATGATTAAAATCAAATATTAAATTATCAATAGTTGAATGTCGAAACAATTTCTTCGTTATAAAGCTAGGGTTTCAGAATTCTCCGTCAAATTATCCATTGTAATCTGATACTTCTGGGAGGGCTCTCCGTCATCAACTATCTGTCGGCGATGATCTCATCAACAACCGTGGTGTGTTTGAACATGACGACCACAGGTTTCCTAATATTGTGGTATTATTTTCGGAAAAATGCGTTCATACATCACATGTTTTAATAAAAATCGTGATAAATCTCAAATTTATCATGGTTTTGACAAAAACCATGGTGAATCAGGCGTACGTGGTGTGGTGTATGTGTTTTTTTTTTCTTGTAGTGAGTTTTACTTTTTCCTCATTTTCAATTTAATTATAACCGATGGGGGGTGTATAATTATTTATAATATTTAATTAATTTTCATCTTTTAAATTAAGAATGAATTATAATGGTTCAAGATTAAAATTTACATTTTTTTATTCAATTTTTAGTCGATAAATATTGAAAAAATATTGATTATGTTATAATTAATTTTTATTTTTATAATAATTATTATTAAAACCTTAAAGTTGACAGTGAAATAGAAAAACTGCAATCAGAACCTATAAAATAATGGTATGGATGTTTTGCTTTAAACACAAACATTCAAGAATTGATTATTGTCATGCAATATCCGAAAATAGAATTCCATGAAAAATAATTGAGGTAAATATGTTTCTAGCAACTATTTAAAAATATATATATATATATTTCTAATCACTTGGACAAAATAATCATCTGTCGTGCATCCTAGTCCTACAATAATATAAAATTGTAATATTGGACGAATACATTTAGTCGAGTAACTCTATTCGTGTAGCAGTGTAAATTAAAATTATTGCACGACTACGCTCAGTCATGTACCCTCAATTCGTGCAGCAGTATATAAATTTATAATGTTGCGCGAATGTACTTAGTCGTGCACCTCACTCATGCAGTAATATTAATTTTGTACTGTTACACGATCATATTTCATTCGTGCACCCAAATAGTGCACTTTAGTCGTGCAGCTCACAATTTTAATGAAGGGTAATTGAGTATTTTCAGCGAAAAAGTAATTATAAATAATTTTTTTAATAAGTGACTAAAAACATAATTTACTAAATATAAAGGGCTATTTTTATACATTACCACAAGATTATTTGCCATCAAACATGAAGCCCTAGAGCAACTAAACTCAAATATTAGTAAATTACCAATGTGAAGCTCCCATGCAATTTCCCCTGAAAAAAACATCACCATTAATAATATAGATGTGGTAACATTTAATCAAATTTTGAACGTTGGTTTTGGATGGTTGGCGCAGGTATATAGCTTCCATTCTTAGTCAATGAATCATATACCAAATATATAAATACATAACTTCCCAAGTGAATTTGATATATATATATATATATATATTCATGTTTCTTCTCCATTTCTTCAAGAAAAAAAAAATTGATCAAGTAATAACATGGCAATGAAAATGAAAACTGCAGAATTTTTGATCGTTTTTCTGCTGCTCAGCTCGGTTATGCTTGCAGCCAATGCCGATCATGTCAACAACCAAAAAGTCGTGTACTCGCCCGCCGGTGGGAAGGGGGGGCCAAGCCCGGGCGATGGACATAAAAAAGGAGATGACCGTAAGCAACCCCAAGACTCTGGCCCTAGCCGTGGCGGTGATGGCCACTAGCAAGAATCATGGTTGCAGAAGGCGCTACGCGGGGCCTTTTATTTTTAACCTTTAAATTTTGCAATTTTGAGTTATAAGTTCATAAAACATAACATTTCAAAAAATAACATTCAAAGTTCAAATAATCCAAAATTCAAAAAACAATGACATAAAGTTCAAACACTGAAATCATCCAAGCCGGCCACGATCTCCATTCGACTCATATTCTTTTCTTTCTTTTTTTTCTCTCTTTTCAGATATGTCCTCTTTGTATTGGACTATTAGGTTTCCCCCCTTTTTTTCAATTTCACTTTGAATTCAATTAGGACTTTAGTTAATTGTTAAAAAAGGGGGGAAATAATATAAAACAAATCAATCCGTCAAGTGCTGCTTGACGATACCTAGTTCCACCTAGCCCGACCTATCAACTAATACATTCCGTCTAGCGAAAATCGCCAAGGTGAACGTGAGGAGGGCCGCCTTTTACAACATTGGCAAAGCATATATGGGTTACGCTCCAAGCCCTAGTTAGATATAAAATATATTTCTTTTTTGTTTCTTTCTTATTTATTAGGATATATTGTTGGAAGTACTTTCTTTTTTTTTTTGTTATTGTTTGAAAGCACGTTCTTTTTAAAAAAAAAAAAAGTTATTGTTTGAATAATTCATGTACATTCTAATTTCAATCCAATAATCTAGCTTTCCCAATGACGATCTTCCTTGCTATTTGACTACTCTCACATCAAGAAAAATAATAAACGTTGTTTTTTCTATATTTTTTGTCTTTATGTTTGTATCAAGCATGTGTGGTTAGATCTTTTTATTTCAGATTGTTCGTAAGATGATGATTAATTTAACAAACACAAAAATGTCGAGGCTATTTTGGCCATCACAATTTGTGTTTTTTTATGTCATATATTGAATTCCGCGAGGCATGACTGTGAAAATTATGATTAATGTGACTGATCACTCGTTAATTGAGATGGGCATGTCGATGATATGATGCAATGTTGTATCCAATGGTTCAAATTTCTGGTACATCAATGACACATTAAAAGTTGTTAAATTCATTGAATTGTTACTCAAACCTTTCCAATGCATCATGATGCGATCCTCGCCGAATGACAACGGGAATCAACCCCAGAACATATCAGGATACTAGGGATAGATCGGAATTCTTCGACCCGAATTTCACAACTGTCTCAACTCAAAACACCTTGAATTCGTATTCTCAATGAAGGGCGATAAGCTGATTCAAGTTGTATTTTCAAGGAAAGCTAAATAGGGCAAATACTTTTTGTATTACACACATAAAAAAGATACAATCCTACATTCTAAACCAATTATTTTGAGAGGTCAAATAAAGAACAAATTAGCTAAATTAAAGCAATGGTAAGTATGCATGAAACAATGTAAACAAATTATTTCGATAATTTATTTATAAAAAAGACTTGTATCACAATAATTTGTTTGTTTTTTCAGAAAATACGCGTTGATCAATGATTATCATATGAATCTATTTTTACATTTTTAACTAGTATTCAAAAATCAAAACTCTAGAACTTTTCTTTCTTTCAAAAATACCTAAACAACGAAATTCCCTAATATAAAAGAAAGATGTTTCGGAATCAATCTCAACTAATTATATATCTAATACTCAAACTTTTTCAAAGATAAAAATCTAAAATAAAGTACAATGCAATATAAACTCGCAATACTCGTATTTATGATTTTATGCAGTATCATGTGATTAATTGTGATATAAAAAATAGAATTTAATTGGATTAATTTCACATTTTATGATAAGAGTTTTAAATTAACTTCTATATTCACTACAAAATTTACTACATACAATATAACCCGTACGAGCGGTTCGACTATACTTTATGTACTATTAATATTAAGTGATTGATAAATAAAATAATTAATATCATATTTTATCTCAAACTATTAACTTCTTTTTTCAATTTTATTCCAACTTTTAATAAATTACAATTCAATGCCTAATTTTATTTTCCAATTCTACCTATAACCTAATTTTTTACAATAGATTTGTTACTTAAAATGACTCGTTTGCTATGGGTGATAAGGGGCTAATAGATATTTACGACACTCTAATAGATTATTTGGTTCAAAGCTCAAAACCTTTTATTAAGTAAGGTCCAGTATTTCTAACAAAGATCTATAGGATTCAGCAGGATTCTGTATCCCACCTCCTAGGTAGGATGTGCAATACAGAAATCATTATTATAATTATTGAACTAAATTGCCCCATTCCATATTAATCAATGTCTAATAATAAATTATCTCCTACATAAGAGGGTATTTTTAGAATTGTAGTTATATGGTAAATTTAATACTTCCAATCAAACAGTAAATTATATGTATATATATTTTATAAATATTTCAATACATTTAAATAAACATGATAATATTAAAGACATCCTAATCGTAAGTATCATACGTTATCTTATATTATCTAATAAACGAGCTCAAATAATCGAATGCTCAAGAGTTAACATTTCCTAGTAATTTTCTTATTACACTACACGTCACAAATCTGTCACCAAAAGCTGGTCGTGGGATAAAATTGAAAAAGAAAAGAAAAAAGAAAAGATGAAGTATTAAATTGTATGTGAATGAAAGTTATAATATATTAGAAAAAATATTAATAATTTGAAATAAAACATGGTATTAACCTTAATTTTTAAAAAATAAAATAAAATAAACGAAGCCAATGGCATTTTTGTAGATAAATGCGAAACTTGAGGGGTAAAAATAAGAATGACAGACTGTCCCGCCAAGCAACTTAGGCAACATTACAAAAAATGCATCCGTTCCCCCCTGCCAACTGTGACATTATCTTTGTCCTCTTCCAATTTTGCCTTTTTTTTCTTTTTTCTAACTAGGAAATTGTAGCAAATTCCACTACATCAAAATTGTAAAATCCACCAAAAAGTGTTGGTGAAATTTAAATTCGTAATCTTCAATTATGAGATCGTCTATTCTGTTATCGGTTATCGGATGCTCTACAAAAAAGAATAAAATAATTTTTTAGAAAAATTTAGATTTTGATATTTATATTTTGGATTTTTTTTTCAAAAATAGCCCACCTTTTCCAAAAAAAAAGGTCAAATATAATATTTGATCAGTTTTTCAATCCGAAAATCCTATATAATTGATTGTATTTTAATATTTATATTTCTCCAGCAACGTAAAAAAAAATCCTTCAATTAATAAATCTTAAAATACAATCAATTACGTAAATTTGATTAAATGTTGGATTTGAAAAAAAAATTTCGAAAATGGATATTGTTTCTGTAATTTTGAAAAAGTGAGTTATTTTTTGGAAATGATCTCAAAATGTAAATATCGAAGTGTAATTTGTCTCTTTTTGATGACAAGTGTAATCTGTAGCCGCTACTCGAAAGTACCATGTGTAACTGGATAAATTTGTAATCTTCGATTACCAGATCGTCAATTATGTTTTCGGTTGTTGGCCACCCTAGAAACTTTTCTTTTTGTTTAATAAGGGTAATATATAATCGCTCCTTGAAGGTATCGTGCGTAACTGGATAAATTATGCTCATGTACGATAACTTGCAAATCATACAAAAATGATCTAGTTTATATGATTCTTTTGACCTTTGAATAATTATTTTATAAAGCAACGACTTGGAAAAACACACACACACACACACAAAATTTATATTTCTTTTCAATATAATTTTTATTTTTTTTGCCTTAAAGAGTACTTATCTTGTTACGGATTGAAAATAAATGTTGAGAAGGATCCATCTCACTCAATGTGGATTGTTTTTTTATTTTATTTTTTACTCACACACCTAATCTGGTGGTATTGAGGAGATTCGGACCTTTGATCTCCAAATAACTTCACTTCACCACTAGTCCATCCCCACCGGAACCACTCAATGTGGAATGTTATAATCGCTAAACTTAAATTTGTACCGATAGAATAAATGTAATAATTGGGAAACAGTTAATGCTTGTATAAAATCAATAATAGTCTATTTTTGAGCTCACAATAACTACTTTGGATTATTTTTACTAATGACAAAAATTCCAAGACGTAATCTGTAACACTTACGTAGTCTGATAAATAATATCATTAGAATTTGAACTCGTGACATTCTAATTATAACTTCACTCACTCGACTAGTTATTAATTAGTAGCATGGATTGTCCGACACTATTAATGAAATGTTGGAATTTCTTTCAAAGTTTTAAGTAAAATTAGTAAATCAAACCCCAAATCGAGAAAAAATAAAATAAAAACCCATCAATAGAAAGCCTAAAAACTATTTCGATGGTGTAGATTTTATTTAATTTTGCCTTAACTCATTATCAACGAGCTTTAGACTTTACATTAGTAGTTTCCAATAATTAGGCATCGGATTCATGAAAAAATAAAATTATTCTAGAACTTGGATTCATAGCTACTTGCAATTTAGGCCTCGTTGTTTCATTTATTTAATGAAAATTAAGTGGGAAAATGACATGAATTCAAAATTTTGGATAATCAAACAATAAAAGTAAGGTAAACATTTCCATGCATCGGTCTTAAATAGTGCTATTAAGACGGGTCGGGTCAACCCACTTTTGATTCGGTCAACACGGTCAAACCCGCCATTTGACCAAGTTTTTTTAGGGTATTTTTGGTGTTTTTTAGAGTTTTTTTTTGGGGGGGGGGGGGTTTAGGGGTTTATTTTGTGTTTTTTAGGATTTTTTGGGGGTGTTTATAGGGGTTTATTTTATGTTTTTTTAAGGATTTTTTGGGGTGAAATCGAATAAAAAAAATGAAAAAAAAAGTAAAGAAGATGAGCGCGAGGCTCCACGCGCCGTCTTAAATAAAATCTTAAATAAGACCTTATGCATCCAATACCTTCTCTAAAAGTAATGATTTGATTTGGTCTATATATATATATATATATATATGAGTTAGAGGCAAATTAAAGGGTAGTTGTGCACAAGTGTTTATCAATATCAAACACAACCACCGGCAGGCTGGGTAGCATCTCATTATTTAGTCAACATAATATATATATATATATATATAGTTGAATTATGGATTGGATATTAATTTTATTACAAAATGTTTTATTTCACAACATACATCAATTTGGTGATATAATTATTTATATGAATGAATCCAAATAATCGAACATCAACCGTTGAGTTGTGGAGTCCGAAAAGTATTTGGAATAGGGTCACGAGCACATCGACTGGAGATCTAGTAAGGTTTTTTTAGGTTTGTATATGATTACGGTTTATTCCCTTATTATAAAAAGGCTAAATATAATTTAATTCTCAACGGTTGAAAGTATTTATGTTAATATATTCGAACATGTATTGGGGAGATATGATGAATTTATCAAAAATCTTAGGTCTTGGTGCTTTGCTTGTAACGACCTTGTACCAATCTTCAAAATTATTACGTTTTCTTTTATTTTTTCTTCAATTTTACTTTCTTCAGGTTTAGTATAATTATACAATTTTATTTAGGATTTATTCCACCCAATTAGAGTTTATAATTATTTTTAATATTTAATTTTTATTTTTTAATTAATATAATTGATTTTTGGAGTTGATTATTCCAAACTTCAGGTATATAATTTTTTAAAATTTTAATTTTTAGCAATAAATGTTAATTATGATTAGTTATAATATAATAAATTTTATTTTTACAAAAAAACATTATTAACAATCTATAATTTTAATATTGATGCACAATTGGCTCACAAAGTTGAGATTAGAGAATCTCTACTCCGTTCCATTAGTGTCTTTAGTAACACTATTAACTCATAGTTATGTTAATTTTCTATATTTAGATAAAGTAAGAAGTTTTATTTTCAACTTAAAAAAAATGGAAAAAAATACCTTTTATTTTCTTGGAAATAATGAAGAAAATGGAAAGTGTGCATATTTTTAAAACAAAACAAGTGGAATGGGTGTAATTTAAAGAACACAAAGGGGCTCCATGCAAAATTTCAATAACACAAGAGAGTTTGACGCATTTTACCAATAAAAATTTCAAAACCGGAAACGAAGATGAAACACGAGACATAACACGATTTCTTTATAATACTGATAAAATGATACAATAAGATGGGTAGAAGTAAAATCTGCGAATCAATCAACGAGCCTCCATAGCTGTAATGGTGAAATCATTCACCGAGCACGACTCGTTCCTCGTCGACGAGGAGCACGACTCGTTCTTGGTTGTAGCCAAATCGATCAGAAACCCGGGCTGCTTAGGCTCGGGAAGCACACTCTCCCCGTTCAACATCAGAACGACCGTCGACATATTCGGCCTATCATCCGGACTCTGCTGGATGCACAACAGACCTACATGGATGCACCGGACCATTTCGGCTTGAACCAACACCTCGTCGGCTGCAGCCGGGTCGATCAAGTCCAGCGGTCGGCCCTCCGTCCACAACGTCCACGTCTACACCAAACACCACACAACTCGAAAAAAAACTTCAACACATACAATTCACTCTTTTCATACATAATTCTGCAGAAAATGACTTACATATTCAATGATATGGTGATGCTTCTTTCCACTCACTATCTCCAGCAAGAGAATGCCGAAGCTGAACACGTCGGATTTCACCGAAAACAGACCGTAGATAGCATATTCCGGTGCCATGTAACCACTGCAAGATATCAAATTCGGATTAAACGTATTCATGATGCATCAAAACTACATCGGTACATACTACGTTCCAACAATTCTACGTGTGTTTTCCTCGGTCTGGTCCCCTCTGAAGGTTCTCGCCATTCCAAAATCGGAGATTTTTGGATTCAGCTCGTCATCGAGTAAGATATTGCTCGCTTTCAGATCTCTATGGATGATCCGCAGTCTGGAATCCTGGTGAAGGTAGAGAAGCCCCCGAGCAACTCCGCATATGATGTTGAAACGCTTCGACCAGCCTAATGCCGATGCTCTCGTTTGATCTGGTTTTTTCGTGATCAAGTAAGGCGTTCGACTCAATAAAGATAGCTACAGCACTAGAATTTATAAAGATTTTCTGGGATACTAACCGAAGAGAAGTGAATCCAAGCTTCCGTTGGGCATGTATTCGTATACGAGTATTTTCTCGCCACCATCAATGCAACAAGAAAGAAGCTTCACTAGGTTTCTGTGCTGAAGCTCTGCTATCAGCTTTACTTCGTTCAAGAACTCATTCACGCCTTGTCCTGAACTCTTCGATAGCCTCTTCACAGCAACGTTTTGCCCGTTTACCAGCAGACCCTGAAGTTCGTAAATAATAAGATTCACGTAAATTCCTAAATAAAATATATTAAGCATGGTGAAATCAGATTCTTGCTCCCAGATGTTCAAGTAGATATATAGGTGTCTATATAATACTACTTTTATACAATATCATTCGACGTATATTACTCGAAATAGCATCATAGTTACTCCAACGTTATCACCTTCGTACGTGTAGATAATATGCATTTTGAACTCAGAAGTTTCATAGTTTTTACAGAAACAAGAAAACTACAATGGAATGTAATTTCCTTTATAATGGAAAAAAACCATGCAATTTAAACTGTAAGATTACCTTGTAGACAGGTCCAAAACCACCTTCACCGAGCTTCTTGTTCATTGAAAAATTATCTGTGGCATTCGCAACTGCATCCAACTTCAATAAGGGTAGGTCCAGATCCTCTGCACTGTTGTGGCCATCTTCCTCACTTTGGCCTGATCGGGAAGAGATGGATGTTGATGTAAAAAATCTCGAAAACAGAAAATATTGTAACTGATAGCTTAATAGTTCAAAGCATGATGACTTGCAACGAGCATACAAACTGCGCTTTCATTCAATGACAAGAACCCCAGTTAAGGGAGTTGGAGGAGGGGAAAAAGTGGAGATTAAAACCGAGACCTCTCTGTTTACAGAGGGGAGTGTCCGGTGTCCCGATGATATTAGTACAGCATATAGTAGTATTGGGTTTCGTATTTTCAACAATGCAACAATGCCCAGATAATCTACAAAATAGTCCACCTAAGTTCCCCAAACTTCATCAGTATCTTACCTTTGGCCTTCATCTTTCGCCTGAGAAGAGACCAGATGACAAGAACAACTCCACAAATCGAAACAATTGAAGCTACAATTATCGCTACAATTACCAGAGAATTGTTTCCTGTCACAGAACAAACCTCAATCAGCTGAATGGAGCTCAAAGAAAGACAGGCATATGCAATCACTGAACACACACACACACACATACAAAACATAAATATAAACAATTATAAATAGAGCATTTGTAGATCAATACCTCGATTTGAAGCTGGCATTCGTATATAGAGATCTTGTCCACCATCAGAAAACTTTCTAATATCGATCAGGTCACCGAACCAAAGGGCACATCCTTTACCTTGTCCACTAATATCCGAGTTTGCATATGCCATACAAGAACAGTTCTTCGAGCATGCCTCCCTGCATTCCCTCAGATTCATGTTATTGTCTAGCCATGAGTATGTAGTGTCAGGCAGTTTTATGCCGGAAAATCTGACAAAATCGTCTCCTTTCACGCAGTCTAAAGGCTCGTCGTGTTCGCATCCATGCGACCAGTCCATAGCATTCCAGTTCTGGGCCTGCTTCGGCTTGAAACCTTCCAAACATTGGCAAACAGGTGAGTCACTGATGACACAAATTCCGTAAGCACCACATAGACCGTAAGTATCACAATAGTCACGAGGCACCGATGCATAAACCTTCCAAGACCGATCTGCTTCCACCCACACATAACGCTGGCGTGAGGAGGTAGTGTCATTCAGAACAAGCCTAGTGATCACAGATCTATCCAGCATTTCGTACACGTAGTAAACTTCATCCTCGTTTGATACGAACTTGAAGCCGAACATAGGATTGGTCTTCAACTCAGGAGCACCACTAAATCTCAGGCCATTCCATGGACCCCCTCGAAAATACTTTGCCGTGCCTTTTAACATAACTACTTGCGGATAAGTATCGAGTTCTATAAAATTGCTCAATTCTCCCGGAGACGGATCATTGGGACTCTTCCACGAAGATAAACGTCTATTAAGTTTAGTCCTCAAGTCCCAGCCAAGCTTCATACCAGGTAACAATGTGTCAGATGGATAATCGAAACTCTGCCACAGATAAACATCGGTGCTGCCATCTTTCTCATCTCTCAGAACAAGATTACCTGAATCTAAAAGCTGTAGTACTGGATCTCGAGACAACCTAACTGGATTCGCTGACCAAACCACACTCTTAGTTCCATTCAAAAGCTTTAGACTGCCAGTGATGTTGATCTCCAACGAGCCAGACATATCACTAACCGGAGCTTCTCTGTTAGCAACCCAAACAACAGTTTGAACCGGGATATTCTTGTACCAGATTCCCAAGTATCTCCCCTTGGAAACACCGGGACTGAAGAAACCAAGTTCAAAACTTCCTCCACTCGAAACCAGTGTGTCACCATCTCTCAGGGATTGAGATGCAGTGATACTATCGGTCTCAGCAGATATCTTCAACAACAGGCAAACTACACAAATGAAATAAGGAATCGACCACATAGTAACCATGGAAATTTTTTAACTCTTCACCTGTATACTCTATTATGCAGATGTAGATAGTCTTCAACTAAGAATCTTAGTAGGCAAAATCTGAGAATTCTTACCTTGATAGTCCTTAACTGGTAAAATAGTTGGGGAAGGACCATAGAAGCCACAAACATTTGTCAAGACTCTTTCTCGCCCGTCAACGAGTGCTAGTCAGCAGACTCTTTACCTATATCTATATGTTATTTCGCACGAGGGATTTTTCTACCAACTTTTGACAACAAAAAGATTTCATATATTTATAATTAAAATCTGTATTATTAGGGAATGCTACAGATACTGTTGCTTTCCAAATAACATGTGTAATGAGAATTCTGCAGCACATAGCATTCACAAATACTGAACAAAGTCCTTATCAAACTTTTTTTTGTTTGAAAAGTCACCCCACTGATTGCGAAGCCAGAAAGTGACATGATAAATATATTATAAACTCATACATGTGTAAATACTAAATAGCAATGAGAAAAAAACAATAGAAGAACTGGTCAATAGATTATTATAAAGAAAGGCAAACTGGAAACTGCTAACAAGAAAACAAGAGGAACCTTCTGCTCTGATCAACTATGGTGTTGAAGTCCTCTTATACCAAAAAAAAAAAAAAGAAATCAAACAACCAATCACACCCCCTTAATCTTCATTTGAAAAGATCATGGAAGCTCAGAAAAAAAATCAATTCTTTAATATCAAATCAATTAGGGTTTATCTTATTGTGAACCAATATACAGAAAAAAACATAAGCAACAGAATTGAGAATCTCTATGTAAGCGAAGGCTCCAAAAATAATATACAAAAATTTCAATTTTATCAAGAAGAAGCTTCTGCTCTGATCAACTATGGTGTTGAAGTTCTATTATACACCCAAAAAAAAAAAATCAAACAACCAATCACACCCCTTTAATCTTCATTTGAAAAGATCATGGCATATTGGCATCTCAGAAAAAAAAAATCAATTCTTTAATATCAAATCAATTAGGGTTTATCTTATTATCAAACAATATACAGAAAAAACATAAGCATCAGAATTCAGAAGCTCTTAAATATCAATTTATCAACAATATGATGTTTCAATTACAAGCTATCAAAGAATCGTGTCAAATAAACACAGTATTTTAAAAGGTTAAAAAATCATTACAAACGAAAGTTAGAAACTTGATTCAAAGCCATGGTGTTGACTGTTCGAGCGCCTCTTCCAACAAAAACTGAGACTGGCCCATCAACTCGGGGCTTAATCTGAACATCAACACACAAAATTCCATCTGGGAGAGAGCACCATCTCCATCAAAATCGCCTTCTTGAATCATGGTGCAGATGTCATCGTCGGACAACTGTTGCATCCCCATCAAAGCGGAGTTCTTCTTGAGGCTCTCGAACGTGATGACGCCCTTGTCGGAATCCATCAAGAGCCGAAACCCATTGCAGAGCTCCTCAATCAAGCCGTCTCCGGTGAGCTTCTCGGCCATGAGGGGCAAAAAATCTTGGAAATTCAACTCATTTTGTGACGCCATGAACTGGGATGCTTCTTGTTTTTTGTTTACTTCGGCTTTGATTTGTGAATTGGAAATGATAGATTGCGAATGATTGTTGCAGGGATGAGAATGGATTAATATAGAGAGAGAGAAGAGAGAGAGAGAGAGTTTCGGAGAAGGAGAGAGCGGCATTACAACCAAGCGACAGGTGGGTTGGGGAAACTCACTCGAAACTCCACTACAGAAAGTTTGTGGTGGAAGAAAGTATGCAGTAATGCACATTCTTGTCGTGTCATATATATATATATATATATATATATATATATATTTATTTAATGTTTTAATTTCATTTTATAATTATTTATTAGTTAATTTCATCTCCGTCGGCCGAACTCGATTTTAGGTCGGACTGAGCCATAATTTTATAAGTCCAACATAAGTTTGACTCAGCCTTGCTCGGTCCGGAAAAATATTAGCACAATTGGGACGGGCACCCAGTTAAAAAATACAAAATAATCCCTTGGCTCTGGGGCAGCTCGGTCCGAATTTTGGAACAAGTTGGTCGGGTTTTTATAAACCCGAAGATGTTTGGGTCGGCCCACCATCACAATTGGCATGTGGGCTGGGGTCGGACCGGATTGGATCATTTGAGAGCTCTAATTTTAATCTCAGTCAATCGAAAGAATCTAACCTATGGAGTTTGTCTAGCACTATTCATTTTGTGCTCAAAAAATAAAATCATCAATAGTTATTATAAATAAAGAAAATATTAATATCTATTTAATATAATAAATTTTATCTAAAAAATTCAAATTATGAAAGCAATCGGTAGTTATTTTTTACCATGAAAATAGGGGAACAAACATAATTAGATATTAGATCGTAATTGAAAAATATATATTTTTATGTATAATAAATGTAGATAATTTTTGTTGTGGTAATTTATTAATTATTTATTAAAGTATTTCAAATATATTATATTATAATTACAGTATAATGTGTATGTATATACATACATATCAGATCTCCTACTACGAGTAGTATGACATCTCCTATGCCATAGCTATATTTTGTAAACAAACATATATAATTTTTTGTTATATCCTAATTGGCGAAGGATGAACTATAAATAAATATTTTTAATTAAACAAATAAAAATAGCTTCGACACAAAACGTGTTAAATAATTATACATATGCATCTGTGTGTAATCAAATAACTATCTCTTTTATCTATTGTCAATTTAACTATTTCATATTCAGAATAAAAATAATTGTCCGACATAAAAAAAATAGTCCGAAAAATCAAATAAGATACTAACTTGCTAACTAAAAAATATTATAGAAAAATGAAATAATTAAAAATATATACGAATCTTTTGGAAATTGGAATCAATAAACTGGCGATGAATAATTCATATTATTATTATAAATAGTATTACATACTATTCTGAACAAAAGGGCATTTGGTCTAGTGGTATGATTCTCGCTTAGGGTGCGAGAGGTCCCGAGTTCAATTCTCGGAATGCCCCATTTTTTCTATTTTCTTCTTTATTTTTTCCACATTTTTTCTAACTATTATTTTATTCTATTTTTATTTTGAACTAGTTTTGCAAATAGAAACTCCCTTTATATATCTAGCCTTTCTTTTGTATTTCCCTCATTCATCTTCAAATACAAGAAACCTCTCGCAACAAATTCCCTCGCCTTTCTCTCTCTAAACCAATCAAGAAACCACCGCTAGCTCATACTCAATCCTTCATGGCTTACGAAGAGAGAGAAGATGACCATCCAAGAAAGGGCATCAGCATCAACCAACACTACCCTCTCGACTCAAACTGCTACAAGATTCTTGATGAAATCGGCGGCGGAGTCAGCGCCACCGTGTACAAGGCCATCTGCATTCCGATGGAGTCCTCCGTCGTAGCCATCAAAGCCATCGATCTCGAAAAATCGAAGGCGGATTTCGAGAATGTTCGACTCGAAGCCGAGATCACGACTCTTCTCTACCACCCCAACATTCTTCGAGTCCACTGCTCCTTCGCCGTCGACACCTCTCTTTGGGTGGTGATGCCCTTCATGTCCGGCGGTTCTCTCCAGTCGATCATCGCCTCGTCGTACCCCTACGGCCTACCGGAGCCATGCATCGCTGCAGTTCTCAAAGAAATCTTGCGTGCTCTATACTATCTGCATGATCAAGGCCAACTCCACAGAGATATCAAGGCTGGCAACATTCTCATAGACTCCAATGGCGCCGTGAAGTTAGCCGATCTCGGGGTCTCTGCTTCGGTTTACGAGTCGAGCCTGTCGTCTGCGATGTTCACTGATGTCACCGGAACTCCGTATTGGGTGGCGCCGGAGGTGATGCGTTCACACACAGGGTATGGATTCAAGGCTGATATTTGGTCGTTTGGGATTACTGCGTTGGAATTAGCCCATGGAAGGCCTCCTCTCTCTCATCTCCCTCCTTCCAAATCGTTGATGATGGAGATCGCCAAGAAATTCCGGTTTTCTGATCACTACGACAAAACGAAGGCTAGCAAGAACAAGAGGTTTACCAAGTCTTTCAGGGATATGGTTGGTTTGTGCCTCGATCATGAACCTTCGAAGAGGCCGACTCCGGAGAAGTTGTTGAGGCATTCGTTTTTCAAGAACTCCATAGGGCTTGATCATTTCTTGATCAAGACTGTGCTGCAGGGAGTGCCGCCGGTTGAGCAGAGGTTTAAGGGCAGAAGCAGCGACGAAGACGACGAGGGAGATGATGATTCTTCGACGGGAGAGATCGTGGAGCATGGAAGGATTAGTGGATGGAGCTTCAATGAGGAAGTGTTCGAGTTGGATCCTGTTTTCCCAGGTGATGATGAACAGGTTGTGATTCAAGAAACGGGAAATGAAGGGAATGCTGAGGGCTGTGATGCAGGCAGCGGAAGTGGAGGTGGTGCAGCAGCGGCGTCAGTGTTGGATTCAATGCTGTTTCTTAGGGAAAGTTTGGATGATCAGAGGCAGAGGGTGGGGCTGGTTATTGCAATGCTGGGCGGCCACGAATGGGGCGAGACGAGACGGGAAGAACAGATGATGCAGGAGATTGTGAATCTGAAGATGGAGTTGGAGAATGAGAAGAAGAAGAGTTTGGAATTGGAGATTGAATTGGAGTTGATGAAGCAGCTGCAGCTTTCTGATGAATAGGAGCAGTTTTCTCTGTTTAGTCTTTTATGAATGTCAATTACTATATGGAATTTACTATCAGTTTATGCAGACATAGTTCTGTGATAGAATCAGATGTAGTATCAGTTGTTATTAGAGAATTTTGGATTTCGTCTGCTTAATTCATCATCTAGTCTGTCACAAATTTTTAATATTGAAATTACAGAATTGGACAAAAATCGGCGCAAATTTTGAATGCAATGAAGACTGTGTTTATATATATATATATATATATATATATATATATATATATATAAATAGATTTTCATTTAACGATTGTAGGTTTCCCTCGTCATTGAAAAAGTCACCATCTTTAGATCGAAGTAGGTAATCGCCTCCAATTATAATGTCACATTTACTTGACATGATGCCTTTTTCCCACCATTCACCATGTTCAATGCACGTGACGAACATTGATCATAGTTGTGCCTCGTTTACAACATGATGCCATCAACAAAGACCCGATTTTCGTTTAATGTCCGTTGAGAATATCAAATTTCACATGCCGTTGCCCAGAATCACTTCTATTGGACGAGCAATCGATCCATTAGAAGTTACAACTGAAGGTGCAATCCTTTCCTCATCAAAATCACATCGTAGCATACGCAATTTACAAAGAGAGAGCTAAAAAAATAGGCTAGTGAAAGAGGGTCATTGCCATACCCTAGAATGAAGCAATCACTCCTGCAAAATCCGTTGAACGATGAGATTCACAGCTGCATTTGCCGAAGAGAATGCTCCATGAAAGCTATCTTGGTACGATATGGATTCCAATTCCACAGCCATTTTCAACAAAATGTCTCCCAAATCAGCTCTTTTTTCCACCAATGATTTGTAGTATGAATCAGCAGCGATTCTGCTTATCTCTATGTTAGTCGCCTCAGGGCAATACTCGTCGTCTAACCATTTGTGAAGTGTCGCTCTCAGCCATGCCGATTCCTGCACTTAGGACGTTGAGAATGAGCTCAATAGGGACTCTGAGGAGCAACACTATAAGCAAAAGTTCAATCATCACATCAGCAATGAGTTATGGATTTTGTACAAAAATCAAATTTCTAAGATGGAGAAGGATGCATTACTCCATTTCTTCACTAAATGCAAAATGAAACATAATCAGTCAATGAGTAATCAGAGTCCATTTCACGTCGTGTACTTCTTCAAGAAAGTTTAGCCGGTTATTGATGATCTCACAGTGTGAATAAAAAGAAATTTCATATGGCCTTGCTACAAAAGCAAACTACCAACATCCCATAAATCGGGGAAAATGAGAAAAACTCCACTTTGGTTGAGAATGAGCTCAATAGGAACTCTGATGAACCGCAGTATAAGCAAAACTCCAATCATCACATCAGCAACTTATGGATATTGTTCAAAAATCAAATTTCTAAGCTGGAGAAGGATGCATTACTCCATTTCTTCAAGAAAGTTCAGCAGGTTATGTGATCACACAGATGTGAATAACAAGAAATTTCAAATGGCCTTGGTACAAAAGCATACTTCCTACATCCCACAAATCGGGGCAAACGAGAAAGACTCCACTTCGGTTGAGAGATCACCTTTCTTAGATTATGATTTCTAGAATAGTTGTTTATGAACTATGTTACTATATGTTTCGTAGTTAACTGTAAATGAAGAGAAAAATTACACCCAAACCAAACATGGAGTATGAAGAATAAACTGTAGAAAGTGTAGTATCACCATCTCAAATGCATTCATGATGCAACATCACTGTTAGAAGTAAAACATGAGCTAGCTAATGCCTAATTGGAATAAGATTGCAGTTCTTTGATAAATGCTCAATAAAAACAAACTCCATTTTCACTATCTAATCAAATGGATTGCATCAAACATGGAGTAAAACTACTTCTCTAACTAGATCAGATAAAAGCTGCCATTTTTACGCCTAAAACATAACCTCTCTAATTACTTGTTATTTGTTAAGGACAGCTGATGATCAACAATTTGTTCTCTCATCATTAATCATATCTAACAAACAGAAACATCAAAGTATAAATCTTAAAGGAATTTTCAGCAACACCCATTAACTTCTTTGCTACTAAAATTACAAAAATAGTGCTGTAGAACTAGATACTCCGATCTCAACTACAAAAAAAAGCTCGTTAACTAAAAGAGTTATGTTTGTTAATACTCGATCAGTTAGCTCGTGAGCAAGCTCGTTAACATAATTATCTAGTTAACCTTATCTATTATAAGAAAATGATGGATTTTTGACAAATATATTGTATTTTTAGAATAAAATAAATCTATTATATTAAGATTTTATGCTCGATTAAGCTCGTGAATCTTGAATATTTTGGGTAATTTAAGCTCGATTTTAACTCGATAATAAATAAATTGAGCTTTTCTTCTGAATTCGTGCATGTTAACATCTACCCATATACCAAACCACAAGAACAAAGCTGCACCAATGCTAATATCTACAGCTAATCATGCTGCGGCATTGCATGATTCGAGCAATAATTTACAAAAACAATAAATGAATTTTAAAAAAATAAAAAAAATTGATTTACCTCTGCGGCTCTGGACGGCTCCAACCAGTGGCTCGGAACCCTGAGTTCTTGAGGCGAATCCAGCTGTTCTTCATCGCCATTGCTACGAGAACTCGAGCAATCAAATCTTCTACGCTTGCATATTCCGGCGCCGATTTGCCGGCGGCGGCAAAGCTGAAATTTGTTTCCCAGCGTTTCAATCTTCGCGAATTTATGCATGTCATTAGCTCCGTTGATGATCGGGTTAACAGCTATCGGGAAACTGAAAATCAGAATTCCCATTTTCAGAGCGCCGATTTCTATGCGAATTCGAGATCGGAAGCTGTGGAATGGCGGGTAATTTGATCGGAAATTGAAATTCGGCGGCCTTTTTTATCGGATAAGAATGTCGAAATATCTGGAGCTGATGATACTACGTCGTTTTATCAACTGCAAATTCAAATATGGATTTTTACAACCCACTATTAGTTTTTCCAAATTTTGTCATTACAATATATATTCCTCAAATGTGGGTAATCGATTAATTTAGAATCTGAAAGATGAAAATTTTCAATTCAAGATCTGAAACATAAAAATTCTCAATTCAGAACCTCAAAAATCACGGGCTTTAATAGATAATTACTGAAGGAATTTTCATTGAAATTAATATAAAATTAATTTAAAAAATAAAAATGAATCAAAATTCGTGATTTTTCAAGTCCTGTATTGAGAATTTTCATTTTTGGAATCCTGAATTGAGAGTTTTTACCTTTCGAGTCCTGAATCGATATTTTACCCGTCTTTCAAGTCTTGGATTGATAATTCTCCATATTTTAATTATTTAAGTTTTTTTCCTTGAGTGTCCCCAAATTCTAGTACTTTAAATAGTTTGCAATTTCACTCTAGTAGTTAGTGTTAATTATGGTTAATATATAAATTTTGACACAATTTACATATCTGACTATAAATTTTCATGGGTTATGAACTTAACAGATATCAATATTGGGAAAACAAACCGCGGATAAATACACCAATTTTATTTTTCAAATCGGACCGGATATCGAACCGATTAATTTACTGGGTCACTGATTCAACCAGTTGAAACGTTTTGAAAAAATCGGATAACCCGTTATATGATATATATATATATAGGGAAAGGATAAAATAGGAACCAAATCCCCCCGTGAGAACCTAGGAACCACACATATTAGGAAATTATTAGTCACATATTAGCAATGTATATAATCGCTAACATGTTAGCAATATGTTGCTAATATTATGATCTCGTCAAGTTAGCAAAATGAGTTTACCTCATGTTAGCAATATAAATCTCGCATGTTAGATTGGTGTCTAGGTTCTCACGGGGGGATTGGTTCCTATTTGAACCCACCCATATATATATATATATATATATATATATATATATATACATATTATGTATACATACTGTAACGCCCCAATTTCACTTTAATAGAAAAAGGCACGTTATCTATGCTTTTCATTAATAAAAATATTTTACTTGAAATACAGCGGAAGTTTCTAAGCATAACTCGACATTTATTACATAAAATAAAGTCAAAAATAAATTAAATCCTTAATTATGCTTGACTACTTGACCATCATCATCACATCTTGCCCGCTACACATCACTCGAGACAACACCTGAAAAGATAAGTAGTTTTGGGGTGAGTACTACTGACTCAGTGGGGAGTGTCCAATTATCCAAGCTATATATCAAACAAAATAATATGCAAGTCATAAACTTGTGTTCAGTCCGTAGACCAAACCATGTAGCCCAGAGGCTCTGCGTGATAGCTCGAAAGCTCTGTGTGATAGCCCGTAGGCTCTGCGTGATAACCCGTAGGCTCTTGTTATGCTGTGACATCACATATATTCGGTAAAACATATAGAGAGAATAATAAGGACAAGTTCAACGTAAAACCCCACTTTCACCTTGATTTGATATTAACCGATTAAGTCATGCGCGCCCTATAATTAATTATCTTAAATTAATACATGAATAGCATGATACCAAAAACAATGCACGAGACTTATAAACAATTATGCAACATGATGCATGCTTAAATACTACTAATTAATCCGTACCTTGGGAATACAAACAATGCATGGCCATTACTAAGAAAAGTTACGTGACTATATATATAGAAAAGTTACGTGACTATATATATATATATACACACACACTATGATATATGGGTTGGTGGAAGCAAAATGAATGATATCACAATGCATGACATCAACTTCTAATCCCATCTCGTCACTTTTCGTCATAAACCCAAAACTCCAATTAATTTACTAAAGCCTACAACTTGGCCCATATTATTCTAATTGAATTCCTATGCAATCTACGTGAATATGCATGCATGTACACACACACACACACACATATATATATATATATATATATATATAATATGATGCGATTGTTATAGAAAAATGTAATAGCAATGGTGAACAATTACATTCAACTCAACTCTCACGGCCCATCATTTACCAAAGCCCAACTTATCAATTACTAAAACCCACTTCTCTTTTATTCAAGTAAAGCCCACCTGCAAAAGAAATATGATTAGCAAACCAAATCAACTCTCTCTCTCTTTATCTTTCTTCAATTTACGACGCAATAGCAGCAGAACAATTTCTGTTAAATTCATCTTGCCTCTTTCTTCTTTTCACTGACGACAACACTTCATCCCTCAACGTCAAGGAAGACCCTCGTGGAACACTCCGACGTTGGGCTCGACTGAAAATAATAATAATAATAATAATAATAATAATAATAGCAGCTGCTCTCGATCCGTCGAGAATAACTGTTGCTATCACTACTACTAACTCTGCTAAGGAGGGAGGTGGATGCACCAACCTCGCTGTTGCCGCCACTAGCGCCGCCGCTCTCCGCCGCGCAGCAGCACCGTCTTCGAAGGCGGCCATAAGGCCTGAGACACCGAACTGCCGGCAACGGGAGGAAACGCAGGAGGAGGAGAGATGTTTTTTTTTCTTTTTAATATTTTATTTTATTTATTGATTTTATTATATTTTTATTTAATAATGATATTTATGTAATTTTATAATTATTTATTTTTGACTTATATAATTTAGTGGTGCAAATAGAAACATCCTTAATTGGAGACATTCAGAATGTCTCATTCTCTTCTAATTCAAGAGTAATTCTGAGTGTCTCCAATTAATTCGATCTTGCGTAAAATCTATTGTAATTTGACTTGATGGAATTTAATTTGTCATGAGCTTTTTGTACATCAGCATGTCAATACCCTCAACTGCAGCCACGTCTCGTGATAAATTAGGGGTGTCTATTTTGCTACAAAATGAAAGGTTGTGTCATTATTGAAACGTTTTGAAAAGTGGTGTCTAATTTTCAAATTCGTTGAAAGGTGGTGCATTTTTTGGCAATTAACTAAAAAATAAATATTGACGTGGCATGTACACGTAAGAATCCTAGTCCACGTAGGAAATAAATAAAGCCACGTCATTTTACCGGTGATCGGAAAAGAAAGGGGGTGTCTATTTTGCTACAAAATGAAAGGTCGTGTCTTTATTGAAACGTTTGAAAAGTGATATCTAATTTGCAAATTCGTTGAAAGGTGGTGCATTTTTTGGCAATTAACCCAAAAATAAAATCCAATCTTGTTTAACTTTCTAAATAAAATTCTAGATGCATGATCATAAAAAAAATAAAATAACCATATGCTATAAATAATAAATTCATGCTTAAACATATTTAGGCGCGACTTATTAGACTTAAACGATTAATATCACACATAAAAAAAATAAATAAATCAAATAAAAAAATGTAGAAATTTAAATATAATTAGAAAACTAGGTCGCTACATCCTTCCCTACTAAAAATAAAATTTCATCCTCGAAATTTCTTACTTTGTCTTAGGCCTTAAAGATATCTAAGCTTGAAATCTTTCCTCGATCTTACATAATCTTGCTAATGCCTAAAATTCTAAGTTATGAGATCTAACTAACTCACAGATAAAACATAAGCCTTGCTATGTTCATCTACCTTAAAGATTTCTCTAATTGACCATAGTCCTTGCCAGGCTCTAAGTTAACTATCTTATTCGGACACTAAAATACTTCTCAAAATCGAAGCGGCATCGAAAACTACATTGCGATTTGGCCATCCTGAAACATCAATTGCGCCACCTTTACTAAGGATCCCACGTGCTTTGTATCTTCAATCTACTCGTACTTGATTACAGGTCTTTAATGAATTGTTACCAACATGTACTATATAGATCCATCTTTACCAAAATAATGCAAAACTTTATTCCAACTTAAAAACTTCTTTGCGTTCTCATATGTTTGCTAAAAATAAAACCAAAACCAAAGTAGCTACGAAACTAAACTAGAAATGGGTAATAGAATCTAACGTGTTGATATCTTTTTTTTTCACTCATCGCTATTCATCGCAAAAGCTCTAGAATTTCCTCTCTTTTCGGTGTTTCCACCTCTTTTAGTGTTCTTATTTTGATGCAATGAACACTCCTAGGCCTTATGTCCCTCCTTGTGGCATTTGAAGCAAGCTTGTGTCCCTAACTTGCACTCTTCTGGATGGTATTTGTGACATTTCTGGCATTGAGGATATCGAGATATCACTCCAGGCGTCTCTCCTCCAGCAACGTTCGGCTTCTTCTCAAGTTGGGAACTTCGTTCTTTATCTTGGTTATCGTGATCCTCCCATCGTCGTTTTCCACCATTAATGGGAAATTTTAGAGCAGACTTGTCCAAATTTAGACCGGTGGAAACTGCCCGAGCTCGTTGCACAATTTCTGAGTAGGTGTTGAGATTGAGCGCAAATAGGTGTGCTCCAATTTCAGGTCGCAATCCATCTTCAAATCGCCAAGCCTTCTTTTCATCTGTGTCTACCAAGTGAGGAGCATAGCGAGCTAGCTGGTTGAATTTTTGCTCGTACTCCAGAATGATCATGCTGTCTTGCTCTATATTCATCAGCTCTTTCTCCTTTTGTTTCCGGAATGCCTTTGGAAAGTAATTCTCCATGACCATTCTTTTAAAAATGGTCCAGGTCAAGTTGGCCTGCTGCTCTGGGCTCATGCTTATCTTCACTATTTCCCACTAGTGACTTGCATCCTTCGTCAGCTGAAACACTGCGCAAGTGACTCTTTGTGCGTCTGTGCATCCCAGGTAATTAAAGATTCGCTCCAGTTCCCGAATCCACTCTTCTGCTGCTAGAGGCCCTCCAGTTCCTTTCAACTTGGGCGGTCCTAACTGGCGAAAATGCATCAAGATACCATCTCCTTCCTGCTGTTGATGTTGATTCTGATTCTGGTTCTGATTATGATTCTAATTCGGTTGGGGTAGAATTCTTCTTAGTGCATCTGCAAGATTTTGGGCAAATGCATCCATGTCGTTGTTGTTATTCCCCCCATTCTCATTGTCGTCAAAATTGTTCATTGACTCCGTTTCCTCGCTTTCCTCTTGGATTGGTTGCGCATTCTTCTTTGGTGGCATGATTCCTATTGTCGACCATAGCGCAAAGATTAAGTATTTTAATGTATTTTAAAGGTAACTACTTTTATTGATCCAACTCTGCTTTGGACATGTTCTGAGTACTAGCTGAAGTTCTTTTGCGTGTCCTAGAAGTCAATCTGCTTCTAAGCATCTAATAATACAATCCTTAGGGTAAATCTCGAGGATAGTAAAAACATTTCATCATAAAACATACTTTTTCATATAATCATAAACTTGACATGAAATCATAACTGTAACGTTTACCTATTCTTGGAGTGATGCGGCGGATGTGATGGTGGTCAATACTTACTTGCTTGTATTTTTTTTTAAGTATGTATACCTTTCTCTGATACCACTCTGTAACGCCCCAATTTCACTTTAATAGAAAAAGACACGTTATCCATACTTTTCATTAATAAAAATATTTTACTTGAAATACAGCGGAAGTTTCTAAGCATAACTCGACATTTATTACATAAAATAAAGTTAAAAATAAATTAAATCCTTAATTATGCTTGACTACTTGACCACCATCATCACATCTTGCCCGCTACACATCACTCGAGACAACACCTGAAAAGATAAGTAGTTTTGGGGTGAGTACTACTGACTCAGTGGGGAGTGTCCAATTATCCAAGCTATATATCAAACAGAATAATATGCAAATCATAAACTTGTGTTCAGTCCGTAGACCAAACCATGTAGCCCGGAGGCTCTGTGTGATAGCTCGAAAGCTCTGCGTGATAGCCCGTAGGCTCTGCGTGTATAGCCCAAAGGCTCTGCGTGATAACCCGTAGGCTCTTGTTATGCTGTGACATCACATATATTCGGTAAAACATATAGAGAGGATAATAGGGACAAGTTCAACGTAAAACCCCACCTTCACCTTGACTTGATATTAACCGATTAAGTCCTGCGCGCCCTATAATTAATTATCTTAAATTAATACATGAATAGCATGATGCCAAAAACAATAATAATCAAACTTTTTAATCTGTAGTAAAATAGACGCCTAAAAGATTTTGCGATAGAAAAAATGACACCGCACACAAGAAAATATCACATATTTAACACTCTAAAATTTCTTATGTGTGCCAAATGTGAGCAAAACCACAAATTGTTATTTTTTTCTTTCATTTTTTTCTTCAATTTAAATTTCTTTTGGTTTAGTATAATTTTATATTACTATTTAGGGTTTATTCCACCCAATTAGGGTTTATAATTATTTTTAATATTTAATTTTTATTTTTCAATTAATATAATTAATTTTTGGGGTTGTTTATTCCAAACTTAGGGTATATATTTTTAAAAATTTCATGTTTAATCAATAAATATTAATCATGACTAGTTATAATATAATAAATTTTATTTTTATAAAAAATATTATTAATAATATATAATTTTAATATTAGCACACATAATTGGAACTCAAGATCCCCACTCAAATTAATTTGCACACACAGAAAAAATATTATCACGTTATAAATTTTGATCATCGAAATTTTTTCGAGGATGTCAAATTGTTACAAATAAAAAAAATTACGTTGTTATTGCAACGTTTTCAAAATCATGTTCAAACTATAAATTCATTCAAATTTTATGTGTTTTGACAATTAACCCTTATATATTTGATAAATAATCATTTTTCTCATTTATTTAATCCTAACATCACAAATAATTTTGAGGGAAATGTTTTTATTTTATTTTTTGGAAAGTTTTACTCATTAAAAAGAGCAGGCGCCAAAATAGCGTACGCCAGTCTGGTTAAAGATAATTTTAATTTTAATACGCTACGCCAAAACCTTCAAAACAGGATAAGGAAACACCAAAAACCCACTCTCTCTCTCTCTCTCTCTTCGAGCAACCAAAAATGTCAATCGCAGCTGCGAGCTGCTGGTTCTCCGCGCTATCTTCCCGCGGCGGTGCTGCCTCCAGCAACTCCTTAACCTCCAACCGTATCCGGTGTGCATCATGCAGACCTCATTCATTTAGCAAAGCGTCCGAGGATCCTAATTATAATCCGATGAGAGGAAAAGCCAGAAAATCAGACCGTAAATCCGTTATTGAGGTAATGCGGCGATTGATTTGGTTGTTTTTTGAGTGATTGTTTTTTTTTTCTAAAATGCAAATGAGTGGGGAGTGGTATTGAAGCTGTGTAATTAGTCTGGTAATGGTGGTGGAAGTCTGGAATGGAAGGGGAAGTTGTAGGGGGAGGTCTTAGGTTATTTGAACTGTGATGTTTAGTTTTTCTCGGTATTTTTTGTTTTGGATGAGAAGTATTGCTTATTAATATAGATAAGTGGATATGGTGTTATTGTCATGTGATTTATTGAGCTGCGATGGTGGAAGATTGAATTATTGAGGGGGAACTGAGGTACTGTGATGCTTGAATGTTGTTCAGTGTGTTTTATTTTTGAATGAGAAGTACTGTTTATCAAATGCTAGTAAGCGGGGTAGTGTAGCGAAGTCCCAAGTAGTGAGCGTGAAAAAGCAGATATTGACCAGTATCTACTGTTTGAAAGAGGTTTATGATGATTCTTAATATAAGCTGCTTATTATAGAAAAGATTAGTGTACAAACTCGATAGTATATTAAGCTATTGTCTATTTTGTTATTGTAGAGGTTAGTTATGGAACAAATGTGCTAGGTTGTTTTATATCTTGTTATTGGATGTTTTTCTCTGAAAGAGGCTAATCTTAGGCCAATCTACCTCCCCAACCCACGAAAAAAGAGAGATAAATACGAATGATGCATCTTCACATAGTGTTCTTGAATTCAGAATGAAGCTGATATACAGAAATTTCGGCGAAGTCCAAGAGGCGAGTATCCTGCTTCAAATGCAGGAGGAAGAAGCACTCAGAATACAACAGGACGATCCCAGGCAACATCCTTCAAGTCATTTGGTGTACAGAAGAAAGAGAATAAGGGACATATGGTTGACTCAGTGGAACAACAGGTAAATGGGCTGGATATCCAGTCCCAGAATCCTCTTCTAAGTGGAATATGTTGATCTTTATAATATTCTCTGCCAACTATTTCAGTTACGTTCTATTTCTGAATAGCATGTAATAATTGGAAATAACAGGTCTATGATTACATGCTATTAATTTTTCTAAATTTTTTCCTTGTCCTTTTTTTGTACTGTAGCATTTGCACCATTGCATTTTTACTTAGTTTTACTGGTTCAGTTCCTTAAACCTACTCAGTTATCTGTCCCAGGTAGAGACAGGAAATCTTCCAGATGCTGATTTCCTCAGTGCTGTTGTCAAGGTGAATGTCTATATTTCTGTCTCAGACTCTCAGCTAGAATGGTGACTATGTATATGTCTGTAGCAGTTAGAATGGTGCACTTCTGTGATCCCTTTTATAAAGTCTGTGTTTTGTGAGTCAGTCAGGGCTTTACGATAGCTTCATACGCACATATTTAGACATTTGATTCCATTGCATTTCAGAAATGCTCCTAAAAGAACATGGTCAAAAGTGGGCTGAAGCTGAGAATGGCTTTGAGAACATTTTTACTAACCAATAAAGTGTTACTATGATTTTTTATTCTAAGGGAATCATTCAGTTGGCCATGTATTTTTTTATGCTCAATTGCCACATGAAAAACTTTGCTGGCCTGTCTAAATAGTTACTATTGCTACGGGTTTTCAAAATTAGATGTAAAATGACCAATGGCAAAAATAATTTTCCTTTGTCAATATCACATCGCAGCAGTAATTGCAATTTTCCATAAATGTCACGATTGAACATTCTGGCCAAGATTTTGTAATTACTTTCTAACTCTAATATGTTATGGAATCTTGCTATTTTTTTTAGGTTTACTGCACTCACACTGCACCAGACTATTCCCTACCTTGGCAGAAGCAAAGACAGTATACAAGTACTGGAAGGTATCTCAGAGGCTATTTCTTACACAATTTTCTCTCCAGGAAAATTCTCAGCAAGATTAAAAAAATATATGTTCTTAAATTCTTAATATTAATTCCACTTCTAAGTTCAATGTTCAATTTTCCCCTTAAAAAATTTGTGAACAGTGCATTTATGATTGGGGAAGGGAAGCTTTTGACAAATGCCCACTGTGTGGAACATGATACACAGGTAATCACTGAAAATTGTTCCCCTGCAGTAGTTTATGTGCTTATCAGCTTATGTAAGAATCACTTATGACTTACAATGAGAAGCTTGATGTTTATTGAAGGAACTGGCTGGTCTTACATCTGGCTCCTATTTAAGTAGGCTAGCAGAGGGACTAGTAAATTCTGATGCTAAAATATAAATTCAGTCTGCCTCTTTATGTGTTTTTGAATATTCTGGTTGATGCATCATCAAATTATGAATGATTCCTATTGATGGAATATATGCTAGATATACAGTAGAGCAAAGAAATCAGATTAGTCAAAATGCATGATTCTTTAGATGGATGCATATTTTTCTCTAGTAGACTGCACTGGCTTTGATTGGAATCCCTTGCCTAATTTATTGAATAAGCGGTTGTGTTCATCCTGTATCATTAACTTGCTATTTGTCTCATGCTTCATACGATGTGCATAATAGATGTGTTCAATATTTGTTGTGTAATTTTCATGATTGCAGGTGAAAGTGAAAAGAAGAGGAGATGACACAAAATATGTTGCAAAGGTTAGCTGTGTTTTTAGAATTGAATTAATCACTGCCATCATGCCCTTTGTTCTTTTAATACCTCGAATGCAATTTGGCCTACACCACACTCACATTTTTTCCCTAAGAGTAAAATACTTCATATACATATCTTTTCTATATTGGCTGAAGGCACAGAGATTATATACAACCACCTTTGCCTACCCAAACACCTAGGTCCACGTTATTCTCAAAGGACTAGTTTTCAGCTACACACAAGCTCCTCTTGGATCATCCTATTCCCATCGATAATGATGTCAGTGGAACTCATGCTGTATCTTTGATAATGGATCTTACCATGAAGCAAGTGATTATTACAGGTTCTAGCAAGAGGAGTTGAATGTGACTTAGCTCTGCTTACTGTCGAAAGCAAGGAATTCTGGGAAGGAGCTGTGCCACTTCATCTTGGAAACTTGCCTAATTTGCAGGTTCACTTGATTCATCTTTGTCTACTTTCAACTTGTTGCCCTTGGGCTTGTTTTGATCATCTGTCTTCATACATGAATGTGAAATTTTGTGGGTTCCCCCCTCCTCTCCCCAAATCAACTCTTATGTTTTGTGCCTGCAACTGCAAGTGAAAGGACATACTAATATACTTGGCATGTCAGATAACAAAGAATAATTAAAATGATTTATTTCTATCTAGTGTAGTAGTTGATTTATTCAGACTGCACAAATTTGGCTCATAAAGAGGCAGAAGAAAGATTTTTTTGAATCTATAGCAGGGGTTTACTTCTATTCAATGATATAGTTTTTTTCTGCACTTTCGATTGATTCTGACACGGACAGTTAGACTTGGAGATCTATTTCTCACTTGTCTCTTATGTATTTTCTCTTTTTTCTCATCAAATTTGCAGAATGGTGTGACTGTCGTGGGATATCCACTCGGAGGAGAAACAATATCAGTGTCTAAGGGTGTGGTATCAAGAATTGAGGTTTGTTCAACAATATCTGATGAGACATTTGACTTGCCATTTGTCTATGGCAACTGCTAGTTTTACTTTGTATTGTGCTAATGATTGTTTTGTTGGATGAATCATTGCAAAGTTTTAAAGCAAATGTTTCATTTTACTTGTAGACTATATAGATTTAGTTCGAGCACTCCTTCTATTGTTACTTTGGTAATAAGTTAGGATAAAACTATGTTTCTTGAACTTTAGATTAGAATTATATTTTTGTTCCTTGGATATATTTAACAAATTCCACTATACTTCATAATCAGTCATCAGAGTTAGGTATGGGGGGCGAACTGTGGAAGGTATTCTTAGGAATTGAGATTTTTTTATTTTTTATTTTGGTATTTATTAATGTGCACAACTCTGCAATCAAAAGATTAGGTTTTTACAATTGTAAACACATCACGAAGTAGACACCATTCTTTAGCAATACTCTAAGGTTCTCCCACACCTTTTTTACTTTATAGGGATTAATCTCCAGTGAAATGCAACACATTTCTTCTCCCATGACAACCACTACTGTAGAAAAATGCTATTTGTTTGCGCATCCATTTTACTAATTTCTTTACTTTTTAGGTGTGCTAACGTGAAAGTATGTAGCTCATCTATGCTAATCTACTTTTTGAATAGCTGCACGATAAATTTTCTGCTTCTGTAATTAGATTGGCGTTGGGTAGCTGTACTTTAGTTCTGCATAGTACTTGTATCTATTGTCTCATATGTATAAAGGCCAATCCTTCCATAAATTCTCAGGTAACATCATATGCTCATGGCTCTTCAGAGTTACTTGGTATTCAAATTGATGCAGCTATAAATCCTGGTGAGTATAACTAGGCAATGGTCAGCTTGTATTTGTTAATGACCAATGTGCCATGTATTTCAATTTGTTTCCGTCTAAGTCACTGAATTCTTGGTTCCTATTGCTAACGTTTTGAAATGTATATTTCTAGAGTTATATTTGATTCCTATACTATATTTCTTAATTGCTTTTTTCTAATCATATTTTAGGTAATAGTGGTGGACCTGCATTCAATGAACAAGGAGAATGCATTGGAGTCGCATTTCAGGTACGCTTTTTAGTGAAATATTGAATGTAAGAGCATAATGATAGATGATCAGTGTTCTTTTATATATCCTTTTTGCTAGGTTAGAATCTCTTATTCTGGTCAAAAGTCACCACACATTACGACTTCTTACATCTTTTCCCTAAGTCATTCTGGGTCCTGATCTGAAACGCCAGCGGTTTTTTTTTGGACATCTAATTAGCAGTTTTCTTATAAATATCATATTCTCAGTGGACCTTTCCTTTAGGTATACAGATCTGACGACGTTGAGAATATTGGCTATGTAATTCCAACGACGGTTGTGTCTCATTTTCTTCAAGACTATGAAAGAAATGGGAAATACACTGGTGAGGCTTCCTCCTCGTGAAGCAATGATTGTGTTATTCTCAATTGAATTCCAAAAGTTATCATACATATATTGGCATGAGTGATCGCCGCGTATGAAATTTTGGAATAATGATTGCTATATGGTTGCTTATATGTGAGCACTTAAAGATTAATAGGGTGTCATACTGTTTAGTCTCAGACTAAAGATTAATAGGGTGTGCAGTTTAGTGTCTTAGACTAAAGATTAATAGGGTGTCATACAGTGTGTTGCTTGCTTTTATACATTTCGTAGTGCGGTACATAATATCTTAGCCTATATGAACAAGTCATTTCACACAAAATTAGTTGGAGTTGCAGTAGTAATTGACCTTACAACAACCAAATTGGGAGAAACTTAAGCAATCCAGGTAGTTTGTTGAAGACTTATGTAGGTTATTTTGTTGGGATTTTCAGTTAGCAGACCAATATCAAGGAGATGCTTCCATGCATTATCTTTTACATTTTAATTTGATTGTTTAGATATTTTTACTTCCATCTTGTTATATTTACTCTTTCATTTGTTAGGGTGAACATTTGTTAAAACCAGAATATTATATTTTATGCTACTGATGGAATTATGCATCACTTCATACACTCAGGTTTCCCTTGTCTTGGAGTGCTGCTGCAAAAATTGGAGAACCGAGCTCTAAGGGCATGCTTAAACGTTCCATCCAATGAGGTTTCTCTTGATATTCTATGCTCTAGATTGATCCAGATTGTGTTTCTGAGTACTCATTATATGATGATATTGATATGCTTAAATGTTGTAGTCTAAGTCATAAAAAACTCAAGTTGTTAATTTCTCAAGTTTAGTTGTGGATCATGGTCTGATAGCTCATCTTTGAATGCTAATATATGTGTCGAGCTCCATTAGGCATTTCAATGTTTTAAGGAATGTTATATTGGGTCTCATATTTGGGATGTCAAACACAATGTAGCCTTTGGAAACTAAAATCAGGAGATCACATTTGGCCAGAAGTTGCTTTTCTGTCATATTGATGCATTTAGATAAAAGGAGTTATAGTCTGGATAAACTGGTTGTCAGCATTATCTCTTCACGACTGTGGCACACATGGCGAACCAGATTGGCCAGACAATTAAAAAAAATAATCATTTATCCTCTATGAAAACTTGAGAAATTTAGTTACAAGCGCATATAGGTGCAGACCAAATCCAATGTTCAGAGATCACTTACTCACAATGGCAACTGGTGCTGATAGCATGTTAACACTGATTAAGATTCTCATTGTAAAAGTTTTCAAATTTACATGGTAAGATAAGGCTGAACATAGATTGTTAATGATTGTGATATACTTGAGTTGAAATGGCCGATTTTTATAAAATACAGATAAGATTCAGAATAGAACAGACAAAACTATTGCTCAGCAATTCATAGTATCTGCGGAGATTCTGGCATGCATCAATGGCTATCAGATCTCATCCCCATTCGAAAATAAAATTCCTGACCGAATATATGTCACCCAAAGTAGTGAAAAGATTGGAACTGGTTTTGGCGCTGAAGAAAGAATGAAATTAAGTTTTCAATTGGTGCTTCAATGCTTCAATTGCCAAACCATTAACAAGCAGCTAGACAGTTACTTTTTTCTTATGAACGTGTACATGTCTTTTAACTCTGACCGTACATTGAACTTTTGTCTTTGTAGGGTGTACTTGTGAGGAAAGTTGAGCCTACTGCCCCTGCCAGTCATGTGTTGAAGGAGGTATCTCTAATTTCATGAGTTTAGACAGTTCTTTGTTATTCTATTTGGCCTTGTTTTCGACCTTACATAATTGCATATGTGTCCTTATATCTGTTTCTTTGCATCTGGATTTATATCTGATCCAGTTATTCTCAAATGTGACTGGTTAACTGTCATTAAGGGCATGAATTTGGTGGCTGTTCATTTCTGGCTCTACCGATGTATCTGTGCTCATCAATTTTTAGTTCCAATGAAGATTGTCAACCCAAAAATTTAGGTTCTGATCCTCTTATTCTCTGATTATATCTGCTACCAAAATTAGAAGAAAATGTTATGCAGCTACTGGAGCATTGTTATCTTCAAGAAAGTGAAGTATTTCCTTGCAGTAAGCTGGAAAAGGCTAATATTTTCTCTGCTGGGCCGGATTATGTACACTTTTCCATGCTTATTGTGCACATATATGTGAAGTTGTATTACATAAAATTGATTTGTTGCTAAAAGATTTAGTTTTTATAGTGAAACACGAAACAATTTGTCTTAGCTTCAAGACTGTCTTAATTGATACCTATTCCGCAAGTTTGTGACTGGAATTCCGAAGAGAAATTAAGTTATTAAATTCGTGGAATATGTTCTCATCAGGTTTTATTTAATGGATACTGATTTTTTTTGCATGACCAGGTGATATTTAATGGTACTTTTGCTAGTTATCTCTGCGTAGGGAATAGTCAGAAATATGGTTTTATTGTACAGAAAATAATCATTTTTTGTCTTACTACTCTCTTCAGGGAGACGTCATTGTGAGCTTTGATAATGTTCGTGTTGGATGTGAAGGAACAGTACCGTTCCGGTCAACTGAGCGCATTGCATTTCGCTATCTTATCAGTCAAAAGTAATAATTTCTTTGACAAGGAAAATGAATTTCATGTTGAACACTTTCTGGAATTTTTCTGTCCAGCATCAATTACTCGAATAATACAATTGACTTGTAGCTGCAATGACATCCTTACAACATCAAGTTTAGTTTTCCACCTCATTATGCAGTTCTAATGGAAACAGCTATAATTGAAGAAGAGCATGCTTCCCTAAATTTGAATTACAGTGCCTTGAGCTTTTCAATAAGCCGTAAGCCGATGGCCATATCACTGATACCAATGTTCAATGTCAGGTTCACCGGTGATGAAGCAGAACTTGGCATTATCAGGGGAGGACAATTGATGAAAGTTCAAGTTGTTTTGAATCCACGAGTGCATCTGGTAACTGGAAGGAATTTATTGTGGGGATTAACTATTTACTTTTCATTATACAATTTAAATGTTTGTTATTTGCTCTTCTTATGCTCCCTGTAGGTTCCATATCACATTGAAGGAGATCAGCCGTCATACTTTATCATAGCTGGTTTGGTGTTTACGTCTCTTTCAGAACCTCTAATAGAGTACGCTACAACTTGTTTATTTGGCTTCGTTTATCCTCATAGCAGTGCATTTATTTTTGTTAATGTTCATACTAACCACAATCTTATCTGTTCCTATTTTAAAGCGAAGAATGTGCAGATAGCATTGGGGTAATACTTTTTTCTTCTTCTGTTGTTCATTGATCTTCACTAGATCACTTCGCTTAATTCTGTGGTTGATGGCTTCTTTTTTGTGATCAGTTGAAATTGTTGGCTAAAGCACGATACTCTATGCCAAAGTTCAAAGGAGAACAAATTGTGATTCTATCACAGGTATGTACATGGTTACACACTTACACGATTTCAAGATGCAAATTCTCCGCAAAAGTTCTCTTCTATAGATTGGTCGATTAGAATGTTAGCAATTTAGGACTACTTAAGTGGGTTGTAGACAGCTGCTCCCTATAAACTAGGAAAGCTCAATTATTTCTAATAATGTGGCTCCCATCTGTGTTTTTGCTCCAATTCACAGGTATTAGCAAACGAAGAAAACATAGGATATGAAGAAATGAGCAACGAGCAGGCAAGCCAAACGCATCTAAATTTGAACACCTCTCGTTCTGCAATTTACTGACGTGAACTCTGGAACAGGTTTTGAAGTTAAACGGCACGTGGATTAGAAACATTCACCACATGGCTCATCTAGTTGACAGTAAGTCTTAGCATCCCACACGTTTATTTCCTCATAACCGTAATAGCTACAAAAATCACAGCTGTGTGTGCGCATTTCATTTGATCAGCTTGCAAGGAGAAATATCTAGTCTTTGAATTCGAGGAGAACTTTCTGGTTGTGTTGGAACGAGAGTCGGCTCTAGCAGCATCTGCCAGCATCCTCAAAAGCTCCGGAATTCCATTCGAGAGATCCCCCGATCTTATGGAACCATACCTGGACTCTGTAGGACAGAACGAAGCTGTGGATCATCGCGAGTTTGGTGAGAGCCCCGTCTCAAACTCAGAGTTCGGATACGACGGGCTTCTTTGGGCGTAAACTTTCGACTCTCATCACCTTTATATCCAATTTATATACCTTTTCATGATTCCATCACTTTTTTTTTCTGCATTATTATGGGAAACTATTCTTTTGGAGCCCTCTGACCATTTGATAGAACATTAGGCTATTTTTCTTTTCTTTAGTATTTGTATCCAATTTATATAAATAGAATAGTGTATTAAATTATTTGTTGTTGTAATAGTAAGAGTGAGTCCCAAATTTTGAAATAGAGATTTGCTTGCCTATATTGATTTTTGCAGTGTCAAATTAGAAAGCAGCTGTTTTTGAATAAATTTTGTAAGAATTTTTGCCAAGTACAGAGATTGAAAAGGGAAGGTCAAAGAGAGTAGAAGGTATACGAAACCATGTAGCTCATTTACTTTAACAAATTCAATTGGAATTTTTAGAAATAATCACTTTCTAGTGGTTACATTAATGTTCGTATTCGAGTATTCGATGATGTGGTAGTGTCAGATAAGTTGTCATGAGATTTATTATTCTCTTCTCCAAGTTTATTATTTTCACATGAGAATGTTAGATCATGTGGCACTATCACGTTATGAGTAGGTATGAGTGAAGTTATTTTCGAATTAACAAATTATTGCCAGAATTATGTAATATTGCTATCGAAACACTAAAATAATGGATTAGGTAAGGGATTGATTATTTGCATCATTGATTTTACTCTTTGCATCATAAAAAAAAATAAAAATTCTTGAAGTTTCTTAAATGCTCTTTACTTAAAAAGAAAAAAAAATCAAGAGTGGTTTGAAAATAAAAGTTCGAAATTTCATTTTCGAACAGACATGATTTTTAAAATAAGTTTCGTTCAGAAATGGAATTTTTGAACAAACATGGTGTGTTCGAATGGATTCTATGAATTTTTATTTAAGTATTGTTCGAACACACGACTTTAAATATATTCAGATTGTTCGAACACAAGACTTCGAACATATCCAGAATGGTCGAACATACAATATCGAACGGAATGTGGTTTTTTTTTATTAGCAAGGGTTTTTAGATAATTAAACTAGTGTAGACGACGTGCGTTGCATGTGTTGTCTATTATTTAGTACTATCAAATCCATTAAAAAAATTAATTTTACTAAATATATAATTTATACATATAATACTTATAAAATAATTTAAAAGAAGAAAGCAAAATCGACTGAGAAAAGACCTAGCAGAAGAACAAAAACTGAGATCGTAATAAGCTACTTGCTAGGTTTAACCTTTACAAAATATATGCAATGATGCATGTATAGTAATTGTGTGTGCGCGCGCGCATGTGTTTTTTTAATAATAATACTAATTATTTGGACATTCACTTTGAGAGTTGCATTTTTATTTATAGTTATATTACTTTAAGAACTAAAGATATAGTAAAAATTAAGGTATACCGGCGTATACCAAAAGTTCGGTATAATAATAAATCGATAAATACCGTACCACAGTATTTAATATTTGTTAGAATTTTAACATAATTGCATTGTTTTTTTTTTTCTTAAATTTTTATTGCGTTTGAGTTTCAATGTTGATTTGTTGTATTTGTTATTTGATTGTTGTTAGAGAGATATTTGATGTTGTTACTATTATTATTTATGCATGAGTTTTTTTATTAAATAATATTTAGTATATAAAAAATTTCTGCATAACGTGAAATGTCGATACGGTACATTATACCGAATTATCGGTACGACAAGGCATACTGTAAAAAAGGTATTATAAAGATATGCATTATGTGTTATACCGAATTTAAAGTATACCGAAATGTAAGGTACGGCAACGGTATTAATTTTTTTCATATTGTAAATTAAGGTAAGATATAAGGTATGACTAAAAAAGTAAGGTACACCGTACCTTGACACCCTTAGATTAAACAATGATTTATCATCATCACTTGGAATCTCAATCATTAATTTTCTTCATTGTGATTCTCATTTTTTTTTTGTTTCCACACTTCAGTAGAGTACAACTCTATGACAGATTTTTTTCTTTTCTCACACCTTAGTTCGATTGGGCTTTTGAGTGTTTCTGTTTATTTGACTTTGACTTCTCAACTGAATCAAAAATAATTTTTTTTTTTGGGATTTATTTGGCCTAGGGGTTGTGTCTTTCGGATTTCATTGACTACAAAATTTAGATTTCCCCTCTTGTTTACTATTAGTTTCTTGATTGTGACTCAAACATCTATAATATGTAGATTCATTTTTTCCAAGTGAAAATTATTTTATTAGAATTGTAAACCTTTAATTGAAATTTTAAAATTTCATGTAGCTGGTGTTATAGAAACAATTACAACATTTGTTATCATAATTAAGTTACCTTACTAATTGATGAAAGATACTCTTGTAAATGTAATAAAGAAATCATGTCGTCATCAATACTAATTGTGGAAGATGTACCTGTGGTGCTACTGTGTTACCATGCAAGGCCATAAATAATTAAATTATTTTCTGAAAATTAATATAGTATAATATAATTAAATTTAATTAGTCTCAAAAAAGTTCAAATAATTTGAAAATCTTGCCTATTTGTTCAGAATATTTTAAATAATTTTTATCTATATATGAGAATCACATTTAGTTTGTCGTGTTCCAGTGTCCTTGTGATAATTGAAGAATTGAAACTTTTTTAACTTCCTTTTTTTATGGATAAATTTGATTCCTACTTTATAAAACTCATATACATCTCTTCTAAGTAAGGAGGGAAAAATAATTCGATTGGGGTTTTGTTTTTAAATGTTCTTGGGTGTTTTTTTTTTTAGTTCTCGAATTTACAGAGAACAAATTTGTTAATTATTGTATGCACTTTGTAATTTACGTAGGTAATGATATATATAGTTATATTAGAAGAAAAAAATGTAGTAAGGAAATTTCCCACACATAAATAATTGTTATGTCATCATGCTAATAAATAAGTGTGTTGTCATGCATGGCCATGAATATTTAAATCTTTTTTTTATAAAATAATATAATATAACTCATTAATGATTTCATATGAAAGATCCAGTGTTCTCTTATTTGATATTAATATGGAAACTACTAAATTATATTAAAAAAAATCATTGGTTTAATTTGGTTTTGTCATTTCAGTATTTATTATTTCACCGTGAGTTTTATAAAGTAGGAATCAAATTTATCCATAAAAAAAAGAAAGTTAAAAAAGTTTCAATTCTTCAATTATCAATCAAATTTATCCATAAAAAAAGGTAGTTAAAGAAGAGATGTATTTAATTTGGTTTTGTCATTTCAGTATTTATTATTTATAGTGGCACTTCGGACAATACCGGGGGTAGCGTATAATTTACCACCCAATGCCATGACACAAAAGGATATCATTGTCCCCAACTGCACCAAAGTCATGAAGTTCCCGAAAAATACTTAAATGTCCTTTACTTAAGAAGAAAAAATATCCAGAGTGGTTCGAAAATGAAATTTTGAATAAATATGATTGTTCGAAATTTCATTTTCGAACAGGCATGATTTTTTAAAATAATGGAATTTTCGAGCGGATTCTATGAATTTTTGTTTAAGTATTGTTCAAACACACGATTTCGAATGTATCCAGATTGTTCGGACACAAGACTTCGAACATATCACACATAACTTCGAAGGGGACACGATTTTTTTTGTTAGCAAGAATTTTTAGATAAATTCATAACTAATAAAAGAAAATAAAAAATAATTTATGGTGCGTACAAAGAATAAAAATGGTGTTACATTTAGCAACTCCTTAGATAATTTGGTCCGACTAAAATTGGAAAAATCTCTCAGTTTCACTGTATATTATTCACTTTTTCCCCCACAAAACACACACAAGAATTTCATGATACTATTTTAATAGTTCTTTTTTTCTATTTTAATCTATTGTGACTTTCTTTTTTCATGTAGTAGTTACTACTTACTATATAATATATCTAAGTCTCATGTCTTTGTGTGTGTGAGACTATGTGTGACAGAGGGACTCTCTCTCTCTCTCTCTCTCTCTCTCTCTCTCTCTCTCTCTCTCTCTCTCTCTCTCTCTCTCTCTCTCTCTGTGTGTGTGAAAAAGGTGGGTTGTCCCATGCAAAACAAATTGAAATAGACACTAAATTCTACTCTCAGCAGACACCATAAATTCAAGGGGTAGTGAGTGAATTTAATGGCAGAAAACAGCCATTCTAGAAAACGATATCACCAACCATGTCACATTCATATGTTTCCTCAACATATCCCACTTCCCAATTCCTGTCCCTTACCTCAATTTTCCTACTTGTCTCCTCACTCCTACCCCCACACCAACGTACTCCGTCGATGCTACACCCGATGAAATACACTCGACGCTCAATTATACGTACTCATACGAACTCGGTCTATTTCACTAGGTGTAGCATTTAGCTAACGTAACATACACCACCCTTCTTGATATGTACCTCATCTCTCTCCAATCATTCACCCATTCATTCCCCACAAAAGAACTGCATTTATTTCAGCACCCTTTTCCTAAAAAGAGTCTTCTCTCTCATAGCAGTGGAGAGAGAGAGAGAAAAAAAACCCATTAATGGCTCCTTTCTTGATTTTCCTTGCAACAATGTTTCTAACATTGCCACCATCATCATCATCATTGGCTTCAAACAGTTATAACTTCCCTGCCTCAGCCATTTCTGCTGCACCAGCATTGTCACCTCCTTCTCTCTCATCATCATCTTCACCACCACCGCCATTGCCACCTCCTTCTCTCTCATCTCCACCACCACCACCACCACCACCAACATCATCT
Organism: Perilla frutescens; assembly: GCA_026008535.1. Lineage (NCBI taxonomy): Eukaryota > Viridiplantae > Streptophyta > Magnoliopsida > Lamiales > Lamiaceae > Perilla > Perilla frutescens. The sequence continues at coordinate 47,517,968 of BRKX01000018.1, forward strand.
CCTGATATCTCTCCTCTCTTCCCTAACACACCTGGTGGCCCTCAGCTCTCTCCAGCAGAGTCATCTCTCCCCATCATTCCCTCATCTCCCAGCCCACCAAAGCCTGATGATGATGATGCAATGGCGGCTCCGGGGCCGGGTATCGCCGTCGCGCCGTCGCGATTGTTGCCGGCTTCTTCTTCTCTCAGGCTGGTGAATGGTGGTGGTTGCGTTTGGTTTGATGCAGCTTTCTGGTTAGTGTTGTTGGTTTGGCTCTAGTTTAGGTTTAGGTATGGCTGCTGATTTTTAATTTTTAATTTTTGTTAAGTGTGGTTGCATTAATGTGTAGATTGTGAATTAATTCATTTGATTTTGATTGTTTTCAATGGTTAGTAGTGGAGATATATACATACATTTGAGGTAGGGATTGGTGTGTGGATTGAGTTTGTAACTAATTCTGGTAATGCAATAATTGTCTCCCAAGGAAAACCTCTCTCTCTCTCTCTCTCTCTCTCTCTCTCTCTCTCTCATATACACACACATGCACTCACCTTTGTTTGAATTCTTTCATCTCATGATTACACAACCACTATACTAACATATTTAAGCTTCATGATTATGGAAATAAAAGGGGCATGAAATTAGATTCTTCCTGTCATGGGAACAAAGATCTAGTGTCTGCAAGATAAGATACGTTTGAAATCGTGCGTTGCACTTTTTTTTTTTTTTATTGCATTTCTTATTGTACATTTAAATATTTTTTTTCAATTTTTTTCTTAATTTCAAATTTATTATGTTTTACTTTAATTTTACAATTGTTATTGAAGATTCATCCTATTGGATTAGGGGTTATTATAATTTTTAGTGTTTAATTTTTCAAATAATCGATTAATAACAAAAAAAATTTGCATTCTAATTGGATAGGATGAATTCTAAATAAAATGAAAAATTAAACTAAAGTACAAGAAACTGAAATAGAAGAAAAAAAATGAAAAACAAAATAAAAAAATCGAGCGTGTAATAGGAAATGCAACACTAAATGTGCAATAGACCAGCTGTGCAAGATAAGTTCAAATTAATGAAATGATTGAAACTGTTCATTTAAATTTACAAAATTCATTTTTTGATTATTCTTATTTTAAAATTTTAGTTAATTTTCAATGAAATTGTTGCATAAATCCGTCCTAGCTAATTAAATAATGAAATTGTTGCATAAATCCGTCCTAGCTAATTAAATAATGAAATTTTCAATATTGCTATTTTCTGTCATATTATTCCCACTCTACAAAGAGATTTAATGTGAAACTTGTTAAATGCCCTATTATTTAATTGCCAACATGTGAAGTGCAGCACTAGTCCCCACTAACAAAATGGACATTTAAACTCGTGAAGTTTCTATCGATGTTTATAAATTGAATTCGACATATTGGTCCCCAATCAAATATTTTAATAGGTTTTTTCAAAGAAAACTATTTTAATAAGTCAAGTCATATTTTGCCGAAAAATAGATATGATGATTGGCCTATCGAAATCCCATGAAAATATAAATTCGAAACTTAATGGATATATTCCTCATTAATTATATGTGTCTTATTCTTTATATTCGGACTTCTAATGAAAAAAATACTTCCTTCCTCCGTCCGTCGCATAATTCTAGCAATTTTCAATTTTCACACGGATTAAAATATATATATATATATATATATATATATATATTGTAAAAAATCATTAATATATAATTTTCTTATTTCATATATCACTTGCACATTTCACATTTTGCATCAACCATTAATTATGGGATTATATTTGTAAAATAATGGTTTGATACGATTCCAATATAAAAATTGAACTACAATTTTAGAGCATTCGTAAGAAGAATAGGAGACTAGATTACTGTGACAAAGGGAGTAATAATATATATATATATATATATAATTTGAATTCAATTTTCTATAACTAATGGCAAGATATCTCAATCACAATATCACGAGTTTGAATAATGTTATCACCTTCTAGGTGCATGTGAGAGAGAGAGAGAGAGAGTAATTAATCTCTAGAAAAGCAGTTAAAAATAAGAGGAAAGTCAAAACTGTAATTTACCTGAATCATGTTTTATCACCTTCTAGGTGCACGAGAGAGAGAGAGAGAGAGAGAGAGAGAGAGAGAGATTTACCTCTAGAAAAGCAGTTAAAAATGTGTGTGTGTGTGTGTGAGAGAGAGAGAGAGAGAGAGAGAGAGAGAGAGAGAGATTTACCTCTAGAAAGCAGTTAAAAATGTGTGTGTGTGTGAGAGAGAGAGAGAGAGAATGAGTCAAAACTGTAATTTACCTCTACAGAAACAGTTAAAAATATTTACAAACTCATGGCAGAATCTATATAGATATAGTCTCAATAGTCAAATATCAAATCTAAAGCTCAATACATGAAAGCCTTTACATCAAACCTAACTCCATAATTCCTGCAACATACATATACCATATGTGATATGTATATATATATACACTATATATATCTGCCAATATATTCCCAGTATATTTCTGTCTAGTATAAGTTAGTTGTCATCAACTATATACAGAAGAAATATGGCCAAAAAATACCTCCTCGTATATCTTCATATTAGATGGTTGCTACTTTCTTCTTCGTCTCTCGGTGTCCCCGGTACAAACTCCGCAAATCCCCTGCCTCCGAACACCGGGCGCATGAATCCATTGTCGAATTTTCTCCAGTAGTAGTGGACTGCGTTGGTTGGAGAGCTTAGAAGCATCTGCAAACTAGACGGACGTCGAACACTCCTGCTCGTTCCATTGGCTTCCGATCCTTCCCCATTACGGATAAGGGGTAATGTTAGAGAGGTCGGACTGGAAGGTTCAGAAGGAACTGTGCCATCTTCATTGTCTGATGGGGGAAACAAAAACCTCACGAGATGCTTGGTAAATAATCCGAACACCTAAAAGAACGAAAAGATGAAGATATGATCGGATCGGACAATGGTACAAAAAACAATGTCAATCTCTGTCACAGCCAAAACTGGATAAATTAGCAGAAACTGATCATGGGATGTTTTCTAAGCAGAAAATCAAGTCACTCGAATGCAGATGACCATATAATTTTAAGAGAATCCATGTTTTATTGAGAGGAGTCGATTTCTTACCACTGTAGTGGAGAGGACCACTGTTATGGTACTAGTAATCATGAGCGCGTGCCCTGGCTGCTTCGTATGGCCAGATTTTGCGAACTGCGATTACATCATGAAGTCCAAACACAAAGTAACACGTTAAGATGATTGAGATACTACTACAACAAAACACGGAACATAAAAACTCGACAGAAGTTCAATATGCCAGAAGAATACGTGATTATAGATTCGAATGCTATATAATCAGTTGCCAAAAGCACAAAAATATTTCACTCGTCAACCTTGGACAATTTACGTATAACATAAATCAAGAAGTGTAAACCGGCTTATATGATTCAATTAAGGCTTGCCGGAAGTTAACTCTGGTCCCACCCCGGAGCTTCTACACTATGGGAAAAATAAAAAAAAATCTCTTTACCTGATTATAAGCCAGCGCCATTGATACAGCACCTCGCATCAGACCAGCCCAACAAATTCCGCACTGTGAAAGCCATAATCAGTGTTTATTTCTTGCACCAGAATAAAAAAAATTAAGCTCTTTGAAAGTTCACCTGCTGCTTGAAGCTGAGTTGTTCGCTCTTAGATTTCTTCGATAAGTTGAATAGATAGGACAGTGGAAAAATAAAAGATGCTCTCCCAAGAACAATCAAGCCAAACAACGCTGCACTAGCTCCAATAGATTTTCCAGGGCTGCAGAGATTTTAGAACACCAGCAGAGAATGATGTCAAAATCATGAAATGAAGAGCACGAGTCCCGTAAGTGACAATAGAAGTAGATCAGAAATATCATTTCAATTTTTAAAGTAAAGCAGTACTACAGCATATTGTTTACTGTTTTAGAACTCTGTATTAGATACCTCTCGCTGGAAAATTTCCATTTCTCAAGATCTAATGCATCCATACCAACGTACAGGAAGATAAATGTCTCTGCAATGAACGACAAAGTTGCAAACATATGCCTGCAGAGAAGCAAGTAATAAGACAGTGTTTCGACAGAGTGAGAGAGCAGCAAGGATGTTCCAGAACGAGTTGCTTACTTGGTGGTAACTCTAGAACTTTCTGTCACGTTATGCCAGGTATAGTGTGACATAACGATTCCACAGAAGAACACAGTCAAAATTCCACTCAGATCAAAGAGCTGCAAGACGGATGTGGTGAATGTGATTAACTATCATAGCAACTAATGACCCGTCTGACATGAGGACATCACTGCAAAATGTAAAGAATTGAAATTTGGAGAAGAGGACAAAACGGGAGTACCTCGGCCATTATATAAGATAGGTAAGCCATGAGAATCATTAAAGAAACTTCACGATCAGTCGAATGCCTGAAATGTGGACGTTAGCAGTGATGGCTTAGTAACAGCGACATTGTGTATGCAGAAACCACATGCATGCTATTTTAGCACCGTTCAAGTTCTCCAACATAAAATTTGTTTATTACATATTTTTTTAATTTATTAAGAACATTTAGTAGCAAAAAGTAAACATGGAGGAAACAGAAGCAAGATTTTCAGATTCAAGTTAGTTCAAAGAATGGAGCATTTTTCGACATTCGGCCCCTAAACTTAAGACTGCAGACTATTATGAATTGTATTCTTCTTTGTATTTCAAAATTGGTGATTTGCTTCTACGGTTAATGAGAAATTGTGACACTGGTACTAGAACAATATTACTATGCCTACAATTATCTGTGGCTCCTTCCTCAGAATTACAGGAAACAAGGAACTATAGTAATAAAGAGGACATAGTAATTTCACCCAGTTATGCAAAAGCAGATGATCTTCGTTGTTGGTCTATAGTCAATCAACAGGAAAAATCATATTGACTAACACTAAATAAAATATATGAGCAAGTTAACATTCAAACCATCAGCAAGAATCTGAATAAATGATCAGAGGAAAAAGTTAGCTTGCATTACATACCTTCCAAAGTACAACTTTTTAATAATATAAGCACTAAGTAGCCCCATCTGCAATTGAACAGTTAAAAACCCCAAATGGTTAGATAAGCTGAATTGTTGGGGTAAAGAATTCACAACAATTGTTGTCAAAGAAATCCAAAATACAGAGATGCTTAATTAACTTTTGCCTCTGATTGTGAAGTGAATATTTCTGATATTCCATCCAATAATTTCAACAAAAAGAAGACGATAAATGATAAATTATGGTGTAAATCAAAGCTAATTGCAGAGAAGATGTAATCATGATGAATGAGTTGGGTCAAAACTCACCAAAACACCAAGCAGAGTACTGGTTATAAACAAATAAAAAAAGTTGCCAAAGAACTTTAAGGCCATTGCTAAGTTAATATCTGAGAGGTCGAATTTCTGAATTGCATTAAATAGCACCACAGATGTGGCATCATTGACCACACCTTCCCCAAAAACTATGCTGTGGAGAAATGGCGTCTCATTCTGATTAAGAACCTGCCAATCAAACCAAAAAGTCAGTTACTAATCACAAGGTCTGCCTTTTTTCCTTGACTGGAATGTCTCTCTGCTTCTCGAAGAGAAACCAAAATAAATTGCAGATGCATTTATACCTGCAGTGTGCATACAGAATCTGTAGCTGAAAATATGGCTCCAATAGCTGCATAAACAATGTATGGTAATCATTATCCACCTAGACTCAAGCCGGTGCATTGAGACACAAGACAGCACGCAGAACGAGAACGCCGATGAATTAATCTATCAAAAAAACTACAGGGACACATCTTGTTCTCTACATAGACAGGCTAACGTTTAACATATATAATCTTAAACAAGAAATTTCATTTGAACTTTGTTCGTAACAAATCAATAACAACGTGACAACATGGAAACCAGTCTACGACAGAAACTTACAGACAGAACACACATGGTATGACTGTATGCGGAAAAAATTGTGAAACTGCATTAATAGCTGAAAGGTTTTTCAGTTCAACTTACGTTATCAAAGTTACCAAAGGTACAAACAGTAGCAAGTAAACATGAGCATCAAGGAAACATAAGAATTAGTATCAATTTGGTATTTAAGATCTTGGCAGTCTAGGGGATAGACAAACGCAAGAGAAACTGATAAAGTCTTTTTGGAATATCGAACAAGTAATATTAACACAAGAGGAATGTGGACAGTGAAGTAATAGACAAGTATAATAGAGCGGGTGAAGCTACCGAGATAGTCCTGTAGTTCCAAATAGCCCATTTGCATTTTATCGAATATCAACTTTGCACCTGATACAGAATAAGAGTTAGCAATATGCCACATCAGACACCATAAATGAGATACAAGAGCAAGAAGAACAAGTAGGCTATCATTAAAAAATGTTATTTGCCCAAGTTAGTTAGGATAACAACTCTCCCGTATAATCTTGTTATGGCTAGAAGAGACCAAAGTTGGATGTTAACCCAAAAACGTCAAATGAAGCATCAAAATTGTTTAAAGAGACTGCTCCAGGTAAAACCATGGTTAACACTACAAGATAAGATTCCATGTGAATAATTGCAAGGACAGAAAAATAACCATGTTGATAGAAACTCGACTCTTTAAAAGGAAGATCTTGCAGCATTTTATACTTCTCTAAGATAATTAGAATGCCAGCAGCATTTGATTCAGCTTAGTTATTTCTAATTCATTAGCTCAGAGTGAAACGAGTACCCAATGCGATGATGCAAAAGGATATCATTGTCCCAACAGCACCAAACAGTGTAATGGTCATGAAGTTCCTGAAAAATTGCTTCTTTTTCACCCTGAATCTGGTAAGAGCATAAAAACAACACTATTATTCGAGCCCCAATTCCGCATAGATTGACAAGACCGAAACAGAAACAGACTAAACAACACTCAACACCCTGTGATCATCCAAAGTAAACAATCGTATTCATTAAATTTGATCTCCCGAAAGTTCGACCAGGGGCATTGTGAGATGGGAAAAGCTTACCCAGCATTAAATATAATAGGTGGTAAGAGGTATATGAAAAAGAGCTCTTCATTGAATTCCAAGATCCGCGAGCTCACCCCATTAGTAGCAAGCAATAGAATTATTCCAGTACCCAAACCCTGCCATCAAACCATCAATTTCATCAACATAATCACACCAACAAAAACCCGAAAACAAAAAAGAAACATAAACCAGATCATTATTCTAAAAATGAATCCATTGGAAATAACTCACAATAACTAGAGCAGTAACAGACTCGTTAATCCATCGATTTTCTTCGAGTAGATGGCCGAGCACAACGCAGATGCAGAGGAGAGTGACGAACAGAGTAATCGAACTAACTGAAACCTGTTCGGGTTCACTAGAGGCCAATCTCCCTAAATTCACCAACAGAAAACCCAAACCAATCCCCATAGCTTTCTGCTCCAGAAACAAACAAATTATACACCAATTTAGAGTGAGACTCAAATAAACTGGAGATTGCAAAACTTAACTCACAAGCTATAGAATCCAACAAAATATATACTAAACAACCTAACATTCAAACAATGAATTTAAAAACATAAAAAAAAAAAACGTGGAAAATTCAGCGGAGAAGTTTCACGTGCTCATCGCACTCCATTCCAACCAAAAATTCAAAAAAAAATACAATAAATTAAAAGTTTCCCGAATTTTCAAGCACGATAATTGTATGAAAACATCGAAATCGAATATAACTTTATCTCTGATTTTCTCCACACACATGCAGCTACATATAATCGAGCAAAAGAAGAAGAAAAAAAAAACATTAACGAAGACATTCACATCAACTAAGAATTTTACACCAAAATATTCAACAACAACAACAACAAAAAGCAAACAATGAACTTAAACAAGCAAATTACAGAAAATTCAGCAGACAATTTTTCAAGTGAATGTTAATTTGATCAATCACAAAAACAAATAAAACTCAACTAGAGAAAATTCGGAAATTGGCTACAATCCTCAGTTCAGTGAAATTTAAGGTTCAAAATTTTCAAGTCAATGCCGATTTGATCAAACACAAAAAAAAAAAAAAAAAAAAAAAAAAATTCACACACAAACACAAGAAAACAAACAAACAAACCTCAACTAGAGAAAGATCGGGAATTGGCAAAAATCCGAAGTTGAATGAAATTTAAGGGTTTTGTAGGGGAAATTTGTGAAATTTGAATTTGTTAAGAGATTGAAGTGGAGAAGAACTCCAGTTGAAGCAAGATATTATTTATTTATTATGGAGTTTGAAGAGTAATGCAACAAACACTTTTTTAAATATTACTATAAATAAAAATTAAATAATTTAAAATTGTAATAATAAAATAATCAATCTTAATCAGCAAGTAATATTGTAAAACGATTTTAAGTCCTAATAATTAATTAATTAATTAATTAATCAATTCTACTTTAAATAAAAGATGAAATTCGAAGCATAAAAGAAATATTCCATCATGTAAAAGGAGACTTTTTCCTATTTCCATGTTAGGAAAATATTTATTTATTTTTTTGCTTTTTTGGAAGATTATAATTTATTTGGAGAAGTAAAATGAAAACAAAAATTTGCAGTTGTAAAGTGAAAATATCGGTAATTTTACCAATTTCAAGATTATTAAGCGGGAGTATATCAAATTTTTGAGTTAATTGTGAAATAAATCACCACGTTTCATCATTTTATAAATTAGACACCACTTTTAAATCTAGTCAATCATAACACTACGTTTTATTTTGTGTGGGATTAAATATCCCAATTTTTCCGGCGAGTTGAGCATGACGTATTTGGTCTAAAATCACGTTGGCATTCACATCAACACACACTGTAACGAATGACGTTGATTTTGTTAGTTTTATCAATATATTTTATATTTTAAAAATAAATAATTATATAAAAATGATTTTTCCAACGGAAAAAAGAAGAAGAATAAAAAGTAACAAAATGACGTCATTTGTTACACGTTTGTTGACATAGCTTCCAACGTGATTTTTAGATCAAATACATCATACTTAACTTGTCGGAAAAATTAAAGATGTTTAATCTCACACAAATTAAAACGTGGTGTTATAATTGATTAGATTTAAACGTGATGTCTAATTTATAAAATGATGTAAACATGGTGATTTATTCAGCAATTAACCCTAAAATTTACTTTTAACCAAGAAATGAGCGACAATAATTTTGGGAATGGAGAAAAATAAATGTGGAATTGTATTTGTATTCTCTCTGTCAATTTTGTTAGTATTTTTTTTCATTTTTCCGTCGATTTAAATTTCATGTATTTTATTTTAATAAAACCACTCATTAATCATGGGTGATTCTACTCAATTATGATTTATAATTATTTTTATGTTTGAGTCAATAGTTGATTATTTTATAATAAGATTTTATAATTTTTTAAAATTTATTAACAAGTATAAAATTAAACTAAAATTCAAGAAAAAAAACTAATAAATTTAATGGAGAAACAAATGGTACAGCATGAGAAACATATGATTCCATCTGGAGCTCCTCGTGTAAAATGGGAGAGATCTCGGGTTTTAATCCTCCATTCCATTTTCTCGAACCGAAAAAAGAAAAAGAAAAAAAAAACAATAAATCATCTTTTTATTAATACATGTCTATTTAGGGCTCGTTTGGTAAGAGTGATAAGGAGTTGATAGATATCTACGACACCCTAATGAATTGTTTGGTTCAAAACTTAAAGCCCTTCATTAAGTAAATGTACAGTATTTCTAATAAAGAGCTGCAGGATTCAGTAGGATTTTGTATCCCACCTCGATGTATAATACAGAAAATTATTATTATAATTATTGAACTAAATTGCACCCTCCATAATAATTAATTTCCAGTAATAAATTATCTCCGCCTAATATAAGATGGCATATTTTGAATTATAATTATATAGAAAAATTTAATACTTCCAACTAAATAGTAGATTATATATATGCATATATTCTATAAACATTTTAATACATTAAAGTAAACATGATATTGATACGTAATATATCAAAAATATCACAGTCATAAGTATCGTACGTTATCTTATATTGTCTAGCAAACGAGCCATAACGATTTTAGAAATCAAATCTTTTTATTTTAGTTGAGTAAATTGGAGTAGGTAAGCAATTCATATATTTATTTTTATTTTTCAAATACCTTGAATATATATATATATATATTATTTTTATTTATTTTTTTGACGGTCGGTGGAGGGGCACTTTTAGGAGGTTGGAATTGGACACGTAAAAAGGGCTACGATCCTGTGCGGTGGAGGCCATTGAGTCAACAATGCACCTGCAGTTAGTTAGTGGGCCGGTGGGGCCCAATAAATCGGATTTTATTTCCTTTTAATGTTGGTGTGACTATCATAAATCAAATTCTAAATTTATTAACTATCAATTCATATAAATATAAAAAAATTGCAGCCACCGACATCTTCACACTTTTCTTTTTTTCCCAACCTAAAAGAACTTTTTTGGAGTCCGATCGAGATACTCAAACAGTGAACCTCGTCTCTAGAAAAATTATTTTCGGGTTCGATCGTTACTACTCTTTCCTCACTCAGGACCGATCCTAATTATTTCGTGACCTAAGTCGCAGTGAAAAAAATGGGCCCATCTTTTTTTATTTTTTTGTTATGATTTTTTATTTCTAGTATACGTGTCAATCATAAAAATTATATATAAAAATGTATTGGCCTAAAATTAATAGTGGAAGAGAATAGTCATTTTATATTTCTTGAATTTTTGCAATTGTTATGTTTTCATTAGAATTTAGATTATAAAAATTTTAGAAAGATATTGGGCATAAAATAAATAATTGAAAAAATAAAACAATGACTAATGAGCCATATAAAACACAAAATAAAAAGATAAATTTATTGCCTTCAACGACTAAAATCCAGATTATTCTCTTTTCATCAAAGCTTCTAACCGCTAGACAAACTTAATATTTATGATTTTTTTATATTTTTTAATATACTCCCTCCTATTTAAAATATAAGACTTTTAGAGTTGTTGCACATATTTTAATAAATATTTTTTTTACCCAATTTAACCTTCATTAATTATAATTTACATTTAATAGCAATTCTAGGTATTTAAAGAATTAAAGAATAGTGAATGATTAGTCTCAAAAGTGGGTAGATTTATACACTAAATTAATTGAATTTATATTAATTTATGTGTTTATTAATGGGGGTAAATTTGACATGATGTTTCAAAAAAAATTATATTTTGCAAATAGTTAAAAGAGCTAAAAAGACTTATATTTTAAATAGGAGGGAGTATAATACTTTAAAAATTTAGTATCCCTAAAATCTTCGATATTTTTGAGGCATTGGCCTTAATAAAAAAGAGACACTATCCTCACTCATTCAGAAATAATAATAATAATAATAATAATAATAATAATAATAATAATAATAATAATAATAATAATATTGCTATTTTGTAAAAATCATACTATAAAAAAAGGCCATTCAACATATAATAACCAAGTTTTTAGATTATAAAATCTTACACACCTACCTAAAATTGTACTCCCTTTATTTCTATATATATGTAATTTTGGATGAATGCACACAAATTAATAAGTTAATTAAATTATCTAATACATCCCTGTGTGAATATATTAAATGAGTTAAATATTGATATTTGAATGTATTAAATAATAGTAAATATATGAAAAATGTGAATTTTCTATGTCGAATTTGTAGAATGATATTTTTTTGAAATAAAAATAAAATGTTAGAATGATACTTCTATCTTGAGTATTGATTATGGATATAAACAAATTTTCTCGTTCGGATATATCCAATATTAAAATGATCATTCTTTTTTAAATTAAAAAAATCAATTTTAGTAGACTCCTACACGTGATCATGTTTTTGTCTATTGTATTTTTAATTGTTTTTAATTTTTTTGGCATTGAGAAGATGACGAAGTAGATCAATAACTTTTTTTTTTTTAATTTACACCAGATCAATAATTAAAGTCACTTTAATCGTGAGGGAAAACAATGTAAATAAATAAATAAATGGACCAAAATACCCTTATGCACAACTTTTTATTTTTAAAATTTTGAACCAAAATATGATTATGTACTTGAGTTTTGAAGGCACTTTAATTTTACTCAGAAATTGTCATATTTAGGCCAAAAAAATAAAAATAAAGAAATGAAAGTTGTGCATATTTTTAAAAAATATATATAAGGAGATTTCGTGCAATATTTTGGTAACACGAGCGAGTTTGACGCATTTTATCCGTATTTATAAGTAAAATCTGAATAAGAAATCTAGCTTTAAAAAATAAAAGAATACTACATATTATATAATTGTAATTTTATTATTTTGGAGTTATGTAGAATAGTATGCACATAACATTATAGTGTGTCTTATACTAAATTTTAAATAAATCGGGTTCTCTCTCTCTCGGTATTTTCGTTAAGTCACAACTCGTATTTAGTGGTGGATAAACTATCATTTATAATCGAAATTATTTTGATTTTACCAAATCTATTTCACCAATCCCTTTATTAATTAAATACCTAGATTTTATAAATTAGTCAAACACCGGCCAAAATCAAGTCTTAAAATTGGTAAGAAATTATAATAAAAATGTTACGACATTATGTCACATATGATCGATTTGAAAACACGTAGGAAGAAGAAGATCCATGTATTTAGTCAAGTCATACCACAACTTTTTTGCTGAAAATTTTATTTGGGGATATATTGGATCTGATTTTCAAATAATTTGGGCATCTTATCGATAAAATTATTAGTATGAGATCATTTTAAAAATATTGAAATATAAATGATAAGTTTTATACTAATAATTTTTTGTACAAAAATAATATATAGTATTCGATAAGACAAAATACCATATTACAAAAAAATAATAGTAAATACTATGCTTGATATGGTCTTTTTATTTTATTTTTATATTTTAGGGATATGCTTGATATGTTCTACGTCACGTAGCAATCTGCAAGAAATTGCAAATATATTTTTTTCCCCCAGAAATTTAACATTTTCCAAATATTCTCCCCAATACTTGTAATGTATATCTATGTATTTGTAAAAATGGCATTACTAATTATTGGGATTGTATATACCCAGTTAAAAATTGTCAGTTCAGGATCGGAAAGATAGATAATATATCAATTTACTAGAAACTCAAAAATCACGAATTTTAATTTCTTTTTATTATTTTAATTAAGTTTAATAATTTCTTTATCAGATTTAATATATAGCTAATAAAGAAATTCTCTTTGAAAATTAATATAAAATTAATTAAAAATATAAAGAAATCAATATTCATGATATTAGAGGTTATAGATTAATAATTTTCATTTTTCGGATCCCGAATCGATAGTTTTTATCTTTCAAATTTTGAATTGATAGATTACCAAACTCTCTTGAATTAATAATTCTCATATATATATATATATATATATATATATGTATAAGTTTGGGTTTTTTTTTTTGCTATGACTTTATATTTATTTTAAGGGCTTACAATTTAATTCTCAACAATTGAAGGTTTTAACAAAAATAACCCAACATTTTAATAATTACAATTTAATTCTCAAAGTTTGGATATTTTATCAGAAATAACCCAACGTTTAATATTAACAATTTAATTCCCAATGTTTGAACATTTTAACAGAAATGATCTGATAATTTAGATGGAAAAAAATCATTTTGGTCATTTTTTTGGCAAAAACATTAGTCCGCTATATGGGTCTCTAGCTCACTTGAGAGTAAATGTAATTGAAATCGACCGAAATAGTTTTTTTAACCAAAAAATATTGGGTCATTTCTGTTAACATTTTCTAACGTTTGAAATTAAATTGCTAACATTAAACGTTGGGTTATTTCTGATAGAATATCCAAACGTTGAAAATTAAATTATAATTATTAAAACGTTGGGTTATTTCTGTTAAAACTTTCAAATATTGAGAATTAAATTGTAATTTGCCCTTATTTTAATTATTATTTATTTATTATGCAAAACGACATTAACATCATCACGCTCGCGGAAAAACCCAAGTCATAATTCATAAAGCAGCGAAAAAAGTGTTCACAAGATTCACAAAACACACACTTTCACACACTCACCAACCCTAATCTCTTCCAATCTTCACTTTCACTCCAGTTTTCCTCTCTTTCTCTCTCTATTATGTGAGCACTTCATCAAACTCTAATCATCCATCAAATGGGTTTCCTGAAAACCCCCCTTTTCTGTAAATATTTATGTTGAATCAGCCATGTAAAAAAGAAAGATCGCTTTTTTTGAAGGCGTGGGTTTTGTACAGATCTGTGTGGCTCGTTGGAGGATTATGCGGGTGAATGCTCATTTTTTGTGATGTGGGATTGTTTTGCATTTAGTTCTCCATGTAAATTTTGGATATTTTGTTTATGCCGAAGCTATTATTTTGTCTCGATTTGAAGCTCTGGGTTTTGGAATTGTGTGCATAAATTTCTTTGTTAGTTGCTGTTCTTGGAATATTTTGGTTTTTCATAAAGATTGCTTTTGTCGGGGTTTTAGTAGAAATACTTTTTTAGCATGTCTTATGGGGCCAAGCAGCTTTTAATTATTGCGTTTGTAGAGTGATTTTAGTGGGTTTGATGATATTTTTCATCAAAAGTTGAGATTTTTAGGCGTAAGGTTTAGAGGGTTAGGTATTTGATCTTTACTGATTGCTCTAGGTGGAGAGATATTTTGTTTCTTGAATTGATTTATAGCATTATTGTTAATTATGTCATTCAAGAGTATACTTCAGGATATGAAGGGTGAATTTGGGAGCATATCTAGGAAGGGGTTTGAAGGGAGGTTTGGGAGGTCTAGGTCTCACCGAGTAGTCGAGGACTGTACTGTGACTGCTGTGGATGCTCTGAGGCAGAGCTGCTGGGCGAATATGCCGCCGGAGCTTCTGAGGGACGTGCTTATGCGCATTGAGGAATCCGATGGTGATTGGCCCTCGAGGCAGAATGTTGTTGCTTGTGCTGGTGTTTGTAGGAGCTGGAGAGAAATCATGAAGGAGATTGTTAGGAACTTGGAAGTGTCTGGAAAGTTGACCTTCCCCATTTCTGTGAAGCAGGTTCGTGTTTCGGCACTTCATGTCCTTTTCCTATGGTATGATTTGATGTTTTGTTTGGCTTTCCTTCTGATTCATGTGGTGTTCAGATTCTACATCAGTATTTAGAGGTTTCCTATAGGTCCTCTCAAAGATTTAAGTTTACAGTATTGTCAAGAACCTCCTCAAATAGGCTAGGTGCAATTGTAGCTGCTGTTGAATTTGTGATCCTGTGATAGTTTCTATGTATCTTTGTGATAAAAGGTCAGTCTTGAATCATAATTAGACTTTCTAGGGATGCACTTGCTAATTATCTGTGAACTTATGAGTTACGACGTTTGAGAAGTGAATTATGAATACGTTCAAAATGAGGAAGGAAGGTCTTCTGGCTTCGAACAGCTTGTTGGGATTTAGTATATGAGTTCAGTCTCCATTCAAAAACCATGTTGGTTCTCCGGTAATGTGTCTCGAAAGAAAAAGGAATGATAAGAGCTACACCTCGCTTCTTGTTCCTTGGCAATGAGCTGATGTAGTGACGTGCACTCTTGGAGTGCCATGATTCCAAGATATATCCAACTTTTTTTGTTATTGCCATGTTTACTTTACAAATTTATATAGATGTAAAATTGCCCCTGTAATATAAAGAAAATGTTACTTGAATATGATGTAGCATGTCTTTTTAAATGCTCCATTGAACAAGGGAAACGTTCCTTGAGGAATAAAATTTTAGCCCTTTCTGGCGATGATAAGTTGTTTTTTTCTTCATTTTTGTTTCAATATTTACAAATTGAGAGAGCCAAATATACCTAGAGTGCCTGCTAATCTTGAAATCGAAAGATAACTTATCCTGCTGATCTTCTGCAATGAGAATTGACACAGAGTTGAAGTTTTGTATATGCACAGCTTCATGGGAAACACTTACCGCTGATGTAAATTGAAATTGAGTCTCTTAGTAATACTTTTTTATTATTTATTACTTAACCTGCATTTTTGTTAGCATTGTATTCCTCTCTCTAGTAAGTGCTGAGATAAATCAATTTGCTGTTTCTGCAGCCTGGTCCAAGAAACACTCTAATTCAGTGTTTCATTAAGAGGAATCGAAGCACTCAAACATATCACCTGTACCTTAATTATAATCAAGGTAAACTGCTTCAATTGAAACTTTTTCGTGTTTTTTTTATTTATTTTATTATGTCCACCATCTTTTATCGAACCGTGATACCTACATCGACCTAAGTTTTGTTGACATATGATTAGTACCAAATTTATCTTTTCATTGAGATTTAGTTGCAGTACAGAGTCAAGTTTTGCTTTTCAAGTCGTGTTGATGATTCTTGTCTTCGTCTTGCTACAGCTTCTAATGATAGCGGAAAGTTCATTCTTGCCGCTCGAAGATGTCGACGACCAACTTACACAGACTACATAATATCTCTGAATGCTGGAGATGTATCTAAGGCCAGCAGCAACTACATCGGAAAGTTGAGGTAAATTCTTTAAATGAAGGTTCTTGCTTCCAAACCCTTGAATGATTAAACATCCTCTAATTCCGGTCATGGCAGGTCTAATTTCTTGGGGACCAAATTCACCATCTATGACGCTCAGCCTCCAAATGCTGGAGCTAAAGTTACTAAATCTCGTTCGACAAGGCTAGTTGGAATGAGACAAATCTCTCCTAGGGTCCCTGCTGGCAACTATCCGGTGGCTCATATTTCTTACGAGTTAAATGTCTTGGGTTCGAGGTGAGGAATTAACCAACTTAGTATCTAGTGTTTAGGCTTATTGTGCTCGCGTTATTATCGTGTCGACACCATAATGATTGCATAAGTACTTTTTTATTAAATATATGTGTTTTATAATTTTTGGAGGTTTTTTTAATATCATTCTTCAATATAAATATAGTTACATTCTTTTAGATAATTTTTATCCTATTGTGTTCTGTCTTGTCAGCATGTTTGTGTTCGTGTTGGCATATATATCTGTCATATTGTGTTCGTGCGTTCGTATCAACATGAAATATGATACGATTACACGAATTGATTGCCCCAGCTAATTTACATAAGTTTCCATCATATAGGGGACCAAGGCGGATGCAGTGCGTTATGGATGCTATACCCGTTTCTGCAATCGAATCTGGAGGTGCTGCTCCAACACAAACTGCATTCCTACCCGGGAACTTCGACTCGTTTCCCTCGCTCCCATTTTTCAGGTCAAAATCAACCCGCTCGGACAGTTTCCAATCCGGACCTCTGTCAACGCCCAAAGACGAGATGTTGGTTCTAAAAAACAAGACTCCTAGATGGCACGACCAACTCCAATGCTGGTGCCTCAACTTCAACGGGCGCGTTACAGTCGCCTCAGTGAAGAACTTCCAGCTCGTTGCATCCCTCGAGAACAGAGGAGGCGGCGGACAAGATCAGCAGGAGAACGTTATCCTCCAATTCGGGAAGGTCGGGAAGGACATCTTCACCATGGACTACCAGTATCCGATCTCTGCTTTCCAGGCGTTCGCCATCTGCCTCAGCAGCTTCGACACCAAGATCGCCTGCGAATGACGTGAAATCAGGTGTGGCGTGCTAGTCCTTTTGACATAACAAACGATGTTTGCATCTGACCACAGTGAAAATGTCTGAATTCTCTCTTTTTGTAACTCCCAGAAAAAAAAAAGTTTGTTCTTTGCATGAATTTCAATGGAGCATGAATTTGAATCCTGTTTATATGATTTGAAGCCAATCTTTGTTGCTTTGCAGCAACAGCTTATATGTTGATACGTACAACTTTATATTTGTCTGATTTCTATGAAACTGTAGAAATCTGTGTTACTGTAGCCCATGTTTGACTTTTTTAAAGTACTTGCAGTCGTTGTCCGTGAGTATATACATTACCATTCAGTCGTGATCTCGTCATTCTACCAATTAGGGCACACGACGAGCTTGTTCCCGACTTATTTTTTAATTACTTGCAGTCGTTATCCGTGAGTGAATACATGACATTTCAGTCGTGATTTCGCCATTCTACCAATTAAGCAACCCGGCGGGCTAGTTCCCCATGTTACCAACTTATTTTTTAAATACTTGCAGTTGTTATCTGTGAGTGTACACATGACATTCCAGTCGTGATCTCGACATTCTACAAATTAGGCCACCCGAGGGGCTTGTTCCCTATGTTCCCGGCTTCTTTTTAAATACTTGCAGTTGGTTATCCGTGAATATATACATTATATTTCAGTCATGATTTCGCCATTTTACCAATTAGGCCACCCGACGGGCTTGTTCCCATGTTCCCTACTTTTTTTAAACATATTTGCAGTCATTATCCGCGAGTGTATACATGGCATTTCAGTCGTGATCTCGCCATTCTACAAATTACACCACCCGACGGGCTTGTTTCCCATGTTCCCGACTGTTTTTTTAAATACTTGCAGTTGTTATTTGTGAGTGTACACATGACATTTCAGTCGTGATCTCGCAATTTTACCAATTAGGCCGCCCGACAAGCTTGTTCCCCATGTTCCTGACTATTTTTTAAATACTTCTAGTTGTTATCCGTGAGTGTATACATGTCATTTCAATCGTGATCTCGTCATTCTACCAATTAGGTCATCTGAGGGGCTTGTTCCCAGTTATTAACTAAGGTATTTTCACATAGAGTCAGAAAATTTCTTTTAATTTTTAATTTTACTCGAGAATGCTTAGTTTTGATAATATAACGTGTATATAAATTATTCATATTTTAAGCTCTACGTTAATCTACCTATCTTGACTACACCCATACACACCCATATTTCTACATTTAAATCTAATAAATAATGCATATTTTGTTTAAATCTGTTTTATGTAAGATTTAGTTGAACCAATATTTTCTTTTTCAATGGAATTATTTGTTAAATTAAATTTCTGTAAAATGGTTGAATCAATCCAACTAGTGGAATTGCTAAATCATGAGAGTTTTAAATATTTATATTTGTGATGAGGCCCATGCCTTTTTTGGGCCTTGAACAATTGGGCCCAAAATTGAGGCCCATACCTTTTTTGGGCCTTGAACAATTCTGGGTTATTTTCTTTTAGGGTTTTTAGTTTTTTTTTTCTTAATTGAAGTTATCAATATTGGTGCATTAATAAATTCAATATATTATTACAACAACAATATAGCCACTTTGGAGCGCAAGGATATATCATGAAAATATGCTCATTTTGATAAAAACATATAATTTATAATGATAAAAACTGATGCGAGATCATCATACGAGTCAAAAATTCATGAGAATGGTCAAAATTCAGATTAAAACTCATATTATATAATGCATTTATAATTTTGTTGATGGTTAATTTTGTCATAATCCAAATCTTGATCCGTGTTACAAATTCTTGCAGTTGAAATCACGAACTCTGACTGACAATACTTCAAAGCTGCAATCTTAATAATAATTGTGTTTGAATTCAAATCTTGACCATCTTATTAATTTTGACCTGTAAAACAGTCTGGATTCAAATTCAAGACCCCATCCTGAAATATATGGATTACCTTACCATATATAGAGTACTACAAACTTTGACCGACAACACTTCAAAGCTGCAATCTTAATAATGATTGTGTTTGGATTCAAATTTTGATCATCTTATCAATTTTGACCCGTAAAAACAGTATGAATCCAAATTCAAGACTCCCTCCTCAAATATTTGGATTACCTACCATATATAGAGTACCATAGTGGCACATTTCTTTCCCTTTTTCCCACCTCCTTTTACCTTTGTAAATTTATTGTGACAACTTCATTACCATTTTAATATATAGATAACCACTTATATTACATAAGTGGTCCACCATATGTTATTAAGAGATGCAATAAATTGTCAAATGAATATCAATCATTGAATTTAAGGGGTGTGAATGTTGTGGTTGAGGACCACATTCCTCATTGATGGAAGGGAAAATATTTAGGCCCCCCTCTCTTGATAATGACCCCCTACATTCAAATTTTTTTTCCACCTATTTTCCCTCATTGTATCTTTAAATACTTATTATTGCAACCCAATTATAGAATAGTTTTGTCACACTTTTATAGAATTTATCTAGATTTCTACTCCATTTGAAGATGATGTTGAGTAGTTTCAATTCCTCCCATATCACTTCATCATGAGCTATTAATTAGCAAGTAGATTGTTTTTCGACAGAACTCTAAATAAGGATGATGGGGTTTTCTATAAATGTTCTTAGCAATTTAAATTCAATATTGAAGTATATCTAATATATATCTATATATATATATATATAAATGAAATTAGGGGTGGAATATAAAGTGTGTGCCTCACAAATAAAGGGATTATGAGTTATTATTCGACATGTATTCTACAACTTATTCGACTTCCATGTGTGTATTTAATAGAATTATTGAATATTTTTTTAAGTAAATCAAGATAAATAACAAATGATACGTTGGTTATAAAATTGAATCTATGTATTCAAAATTGACAAAAACTTGAGTAAGAAGACCGTCTTAGAGGTCAAAGTCCGTAAGACAAGTAAAGATTCGAGTTCGAATTCATATTTAGTGGTAATTTTGTAATTATATTAACGTTTGATATTGTTTGGATTCAGATCTTGACTACTCTTACAAATTTTAACATGTCAAGCGGTTTCAAATAAAACTTCCTCAAAATTACATTAATTTGTAAAAAATTTAAGGTATAGTTAGAAACTCCATAGTTTCTTAAAAGAGTTCGTTGGATGTTTATTTCCCTTCTAGTTTGGAAAAGAGACGAACCCAATACATTTATGTTTTACACATGAATTTTCACCGATTGAGTTCATTAGATGCTAACATCCTATTAAGATTAAAAAAAAAAAACATCCTATGAAGATTTCATAAGTTAATTTTAAAATCTTTATTCTAAAAAAAAGACACCTTTTAGCGAACATATTAGAATTCATTATTGGCTAATAATTATCATACATAATATTTTAAGAAATTTAATTTTTACCCCCAAAACTCTCTAAATGCAAATTGAGTATTCAATTTATCAATTGTTCAAATCAAATCCACTATCAATAATTTACAATAAATATCTACCAAGGTGAAAATAAAATGCATTTTTAAAGAATCAATCTTATTCCGAATGCCTAAACGATGGAGACCAAAATGTAAAAAAAAGGAAACATTTCGAATTTGAAACCCGTTGTACTCTGGATGAAATCATCTATTACATTTTCACAACACAATTCAATTTATTAATTCTTCTTCGATTTTTTAATTCAATTTATTGTGCTTTAGTTTAATTTTGCATTTATTATTTAGCTTCATCCTACCCAATTATGGTATATAATTAATTTTTCAATATTATATTTCATTTTCTAATTAATAATTGATTATGTCGTAAAAAATATTTATATACCCTAATTGGGTAGGATGATCCCTAAATAATAAGTGTAAAATTAAACTAACGCACAATAAATTGAAATTAAATTAAAAAATTTAAAAAAAATTAATAAATTGAATTATGTGTAGCAGAGAATTTTATCCGATTGTACTCCACCTCCCCTATTTCAAGAAAAAAAACAAACTAAACTAAAACAATATATATATATATAAAGTGATATAAATGTAAATAACGTACGATTAGTAGGTCCAAAACATTTACTCTAATGGGGTCTCTCTATTTATTAGTGTGTTTGTTTATTCATCGACAATAGTTATCTTCGTTCCCTTTAATTTGTCTGTTTTTTTAAATACTTTTTTTTAAGTTTATGTCATTTAGCGTGATCACGCGCGATGCTGACCGAGTGACTCGAAAATAATTTATTATTATTATTATTATTGAAAAAAACGGAATGATGGATTTCGAATCCGAGATATATCCTTTTTAACACATGAGTCTCTATTGATCGGACGTCTTATAAGAGCATAATTCTTTATTTTTCAGCTAAAAATAATAAGATGTTGGTATTTTGTGGAGTGTGTGTGTGCGCGCGCGCGTATATATATATATATATATTACAAATGAAATTTCATGTTGTAATCACTGTGTTACATTTTTAAATTATGAGTTTTTCTTGTATCTTTTCTTCAATTTTATTTTTGTGCGATTTGATTTTATTTGTGATTGTTTATTAGGGTTCACCCCACTCAATCAAGATTTATAATTTTTTTAATATTTAATTTTTTTTATTTAATAATTCATTATTATGGTTGATTATTGAAAAATTAAATTATATATATAGTTTTATTTTTTATTATAAATGTTAACAATGATTATTTATGTTATAATTAATTTTTATTTTATAATAATTAGCATTAAAATCATAAATTTAATTGTGAAATATGAAGTGAAACACGGAAAAAATGCAACTGAAAATTTGAACATTATATAATATATATTATGGTCTTTGTTGTGTTGTGGACCATAATTAAAGGGCAAATTTCATATTACTCCTATGTATTTTTCCCGAAGAAAAAATCATGTTTAATAAATAGTCTAAAAACCCCCTCTGTTATGTATAATTCATAAAAAAAACCCTTTTGGAGAAAGTGAATTGTTCTTTCTAAAAAAGATAGTAGGATTTATTTATTTATTTTACAATTTTTGTTATAGATAGATATATCTTATATCATTTGAAAATTTTAGTATTTAGTTACACTACTACATTTTAGCTATTTTGATAATTTCCTATGTTTCATATTTTTTTTACATATAAATATATTCTATATTATTTAAAAATTATAGCATTTGGTCAAACTACTATTTTAATAAATTTATTATATTTAAAATATAATATAAAAATTGTAAAAATAAGAATCAAACACTCTTTTTTAACGAATGTTATTCACTTTCTCAAAAAGGGGATTTTTTGATGAATTATACATAACAGAGTGAGTTTTTAGACCATTTATTTAACATATAATTTTTTTTATTATTCTTTTGAAAAATACATAATATGAAATTTGCCCTAAATTAATTAGGATTTGCACGGTTAAGTGTGAAAATATGAAGTTTCCAAAATCTCACAACAAAACAGAGTTAAAATTGTTTCAAACAAAGCAAAAAAATTCATACTTTTAGCAAAATTATTGTTGCATACCTGACTTCCTTCTTATGTTGTTGTGTACGAGATCGGTCCTAAAATTTTTGGTGCTTGATCAAATTTTAAAATAATATTCTAAAATATGCACAAAGAAATAAATAAATAATCTATCAAATATATAATTGAAAAGTTTTTAATCGTTTTTCACCATAATTTTAATAAAGTGTACAAAGCATGATCGAAATTCAAGAACTATAAAAAAGATATAATCTCTCAATTTTAGAACAAGATTCATTTTGAAAAAATACACACATATTAATAAAATAATTAAATTATATAATACACTTTTATTTAATTTTTTTTTATCTAAACAATGAGTCAGCACGGGGATATTCGAGAATATTAAATAATGGTAAATTAGAGAAAAATATAATTTTTCCACCTTAAATGTATGGAACGAGGTTTTTTATGAAAAAAAAAAACAAACAAACTGAGCACCAATTAAAACTACGTTTATTTTGAAATAGATGAAGTATTTAATATTTCTTACGTCCCATAATTGTAGTTTCCTTGCCATTTTCACACAATTTAAGGAAAGATATATATTTAATATGTATCGGAAAGACACAATTTATATATACTTGTCCTGTAGTGCTCTTCATACTTGATTTCAAAGAATATTAAATAGGTTTATTTTGCAACAATTTTTTTTAATACAATCTCAATTAACGAACATGACTGTAATTTTAGAACATCCCAAAAATAAATAATGGACTACAATTATGAAACAAAGAGAATAGTGAAAAATGTAGTTATTTTTACGTCTTCCTTCTTGGGTACTTAAATATTGCATTTAATTCTTCAAAATCCAAAGCTAATCAAAACCTTTTAGGAGATTAATGAACATTGTCTAACTGTAAATGAGATGGCCTTACAGGTCAAAATTCGTATGACGTGTCTTGATTTGAATTTAGTCTCATATTCACTAATACAATTGTAATTTTATTACAAAATTTATTATATTTAAATTCAAATCTTGATCCAACTTACGAAAATTAACTTGTACGAAAATTGACCCGTAAAATGATCTCAACTCCTGTACGTAGAAATATAGAATGTCCAAGATGACTTTGGCCTCATTAATTGATTCACTCATTAAGGGGGCCATGCCTCATTATCTAACTTCTTTTCTTTCCCTTTCAATTATTTAATTTTCTTGCTTGCATGTATGTAGTTGAGTTACACAAAGCACTTTGGTAGGCCAATCATTTCCTAGCTACCAAAACTACAATGCAACCTTTTATAACGTGGAATCAATCAAATGATCAATCGATCAGAATTACGGGAGAAACTCGCAATTGCTATCCAAGAGTATGTGTTTTGAGTAACTAAAGTTTGCTTCTATGCAATGGAAGAGATGAGCAAGAAAAAAAAATTAATGTGACAGACTCGACATAAAAGACGTTGGTGAGATTTGAACCTGTAAAAGACGACCAACCCTAAAGAGTCCCAATTTCGGCACATATGATCTTATCAATACTTGTCACGTATGTATTTATAGACCGGAAGCCATATCATACTCAACTATGAGAGAAAAAATAAAAAAAAAATGTGCGAGATTGTTTGACAAGTAAAAATAGAAGACATGATAATATTCATATTCAAATACAATCATACACCGATTAAATTATAAATATGTCATTGAATATGAGTTGACTAATTAATTATGTGACATAATTGGTACGTACTATGAATTAATTTCTATTCTTGTTAATTATTATTGTAATCCTCGAATTGTTTTGGATCGTTTGATATACATATAAAGTCAACCTTATTTTAGTGAAAAGGGGGAATTATGAAATGCAACAATTATTAATCATTATCAAATTGTATTATTTTCGTACGATAAAACAACACTATAATTAATTTTTATGGTGGAATTAATTGGTCCAACCAATTGAACAATCAACCAAACTTTAAATAGTATATAGGAATTGAAAACCAATCCAATTATTAAAAAAAAAAAACACTGAATAAGACAAACAACCATTTCACACGTATTGCAAAGACGCGGTTTACTCAGTGTGCACTTTCGGATAACGACTACAGATTACCCTCGTCATCAAAAATAAAATTGGAAACGCACTCGATAAAAATCGAGCCAAGACATAACTTAAAAACAAATAGTTTAATATTTGTTAGAAAAACAAAAAGAAGAATCGTATGTTCCAAACATTGAATTCCCGTCATATGTGTGTGTGTTTATTTATTTTGAGAGAAAATATATATATACATACATATATATATATATAAGTTGTTAGAACTTTAAATTTTCAAAATACTCATGACAAAAATTTAATAGTTGAAATAGAAGATGTCGTTCTCGCCTAATCATGTCTACCGTTGTGTAATAGGATTAGTTTTTTTTTTTAGTTTTTTTTTTTGTTTTTTTTTGTTTTTTGCGAATCCACTACTCCTAATTAAGTCTTAACCACCTTACCCTACTAATTAATCAAGCTGCATGCTTATTCAAAATGGAATTAATCATATAAATTACGACCTAGGATTCTAGGTCCTAAATTTAATTAGTAACTTTTGTGAGAGCAATGCTATTGTCTTAATGAGTGAAAATTATTATTATATATATATATATATATATATATATATATTTCACTTTATTATAGTGAAATAGGACATTGGGCGAAATCATGATACATTAGATCCCATTATTTTCTTTTTTTTTTTCTTTTTTTTTTATAATTATTTGCAACCAATACTTATGGATGTACTATGGGTAGTTCGATCTATAAAATTTGATATGTATTACTATAGAATTTATACTTGTGAGGTTTAGTATAGGTCGAACGAGTAAATTTCGAACTTAAACTTTACGAGTTTGAATTCTGTAACATTAATTTTATTTTATTAGGCACTCCTATTTTTATTATGTTTTTTTTTTTTTATCAAGGTCTCAAACTTTTATTTTGTCCTTATTGATCCTTTATTCAGTAATTTTTTAATTATTTTATTGAGTTCAATTTTATTTTATTTTATCGGATGAGATTTAAATTTGAGATTTTATATCTCAAATTATATCACCGCACTACTAAATTATTCATTTATTCCCAATAACTACGTTTAATTAGTGACATCTTAATTACTATTACTTAGCTGGTCATTAACGTTAATATAATCGAATTCCACTTTCCAATCACGCGCCGTCATTTTATTCTAATCGATTGCTTCGGAATTAGTGGTTATCATGTTTTTTTTTAATATATTCGTATTTAATATTTATAGATGCATTTTAGATATCCGATTTACCGTCCCTTCTCAATTATATAATCAATTTTCTAGTTGTGCGTGGATTAAAAATAGGTAAATTTACACTTTGACACCTACATTTTAGATATTTTTTTAAAAATGACCTACTTTATTACTATTAGTAAGACAGTACCTACTTTTTAAATTTTTTTGCAAATCTGACCTCGATCAAATTTCCAGCCTAAAATATTTACGTGGCACCCCAGAATTCTTTCGTGGCTTTTTTGCTCCAATAAAAAATATTACCTGGATATTCCATGTCAATTATGAATTAAAAAATAAAATAAAATTGTTGGGCATGCCACGTTTATATTTTAGGCTGGAAATTTGATCGAGGTCAGATTTGTAATTTTTTTAAAAAAGTAGGTACTGTTTTGCTAATAGTAATAAGTTGGTCATTTGGAAAAAGTGTTCAAAATGTAGGTATCAAAGTATAAATTTCTCTTAAAAATATTTATGGAAATAAGATATTAGAGCTAAACTTCCAATAACGCTCCCATTGAACATTTATGATTTCAAATTTTAGGTGGTTAGTTTTTTAATTTTCAAGATTCAACAAGAGTATATTTGTACATTACTATGAAAATTAATATTACTTATAATAATGAAACTATATAATTGGGACAACTTAAAATAGTAATAGGAATTATATAATTGAGACGGATGTATTATAAGATATTGGTGAATTTCGAGCCTGGTTCCCTCCCCTCATAATTTTAATTACGGCTAATTGCAAAATTAATTAACATAACGTTTATCCTAGTTTATAATTTTTACGGTAAAATTATATTCTGATACTTACATTTTGAATTCTTTTTACAAAATAACTTATTTTTAAAAATTAACAGAACACTAGCAAATATAATATTTGATCAATTTTACGCTTCGAAAATCGTACGTAATTAATTGTATTTTAATATTTCATAATTGGAGAATTTATTTTATACGGTTGGAGGAAATAGAATTATTAAAATAAAATCAATGCATAGGGTTTTCGCGCTGGAATTTTGATCAAATGTTAAATTTGTAAAAAATAAAATAAAAAATGGGTATTATTTTACTAATTTTGAAAAAATAGGGTATTTTTTAAAAAAAAATCCCAAAATACAAGTATCAAAATGTAATTTACTCATTTTTTTTATCGTCAGCCGGTGTTTATCATCAATTATTATACCAAAATGATCGTCTCCTCGAACATAAAATTTTCCCCAAATGAACTGGTTGAAAATTATAAAATAGGACAAACGTTGTGTTAATTACATCCATAATTAGCCTTTTAATTATGGTGTTAATGAAGTGATTTCCTTACAACTTCCCTTGATTTGTCGTATATTGAGCAATGGAATTAAATACAATCTGACATCTCTGGTTCAAGCTAATTATGTCTGAATCTTGTTTCGTTATCGTGTTTTCATTTTCATTTCCTATATATTTCAACCTATGTATGTTAATTTAACGGGTTAATCATCAAATAAATCACCACGTTTCAACTTAATCAATTATAGCATCACGTTTTAATTTGTACATGATTAAATATTCTTAATTTTTTCGACGAGTTAAGTATGGCATATTTAGTCTAAAAATCACGTTGACAACGACGTCAGTATACAATTAAAACACCCAATTTCTTCTAGTGGAATTTGTAAAAATGGGGAGCTTATTAATTAGTTTATTAATTGTCTTCTATTTTATTTACAAATTCATTTGAAATGTTTTCTTTCTTTTGTTTAAAGAGATTAAATGATAATAGTTATAGGACACATCGGTATATCAATAAGACAAAAATTAATGTTTAATTCTAAATAAATCACTATATTTTATTGAGGTTGTAAATTCGATGCGATTTTTAAACGTGGGCATTTAAGATGTCAATTTTTAATTTGAATATTATTCAACATTCTCAAAATCTGACTATCACTTTATTATTTTCCTAAATATCGATGGTTGAATCATGATAGACTTGAAAAGATGAACACTGTATGTGACAACACGAATTTTAAACACACCTCACTATTAAGATTGAAAAATATTGAATCACACTCAAATAGGAAAAAGATAGTGGTTAATTCCACATGTTCAAATATAGTGTCATATTTGTAATTTTATGAATAAATTATTATTATTATAGTAATTAACTTTAAATTAATTGATGGTACGTCAATCATTACGAAAACATACAACCATTAAAACTAAATGAATGAAACCAATTTGAAAGTCCCACTTTATTAATTTGACATGACACTTAAATAAATTTTGTCTTGCAATTAGTTTGTTTAAATATATTTATTTTCTTCTTTTGATGTCTCGATATATAGGTTGATTTTTATATATATTTAGCTATTTTACTAATATATATTTCTATTTAATAAGTTTGCATTAAGTATCATATCATTGTCTAAAAACTAAATATGATCATATTAAAAAGTTTATTCATTTATTTTTTTTTTCAATAATTTTCTTAATCCTAGAGAAAAATTCAATTAGCCTACATGACAGAGAGAGTAATAATTATTTCATATTTACATGTTTAATTTGTACAAATTTTGGAGGAGGCGCGGGTTTCAAATTTGAGATTTTTTTTTTTTTCACACAAAAGTTTACATTGTTTAAATATTGTTGAGATACGGTTAGGGGGTGGCAATTCATGCATGTCGGGTTGTTAATGAGTAGACACAATAAGGCCAAATACGAACACAATCCGTTAAGATTCTGCTTGACACAAACAAGATCCGTTATGTACAAACACATACACGACACGAACACGAAAAACACGATTTGTTATCATGCCGACACGACACGATAGGAACACGAACACGACAACAACACGGTATAAAATAACTAATAGTACATATTAAATTAAAATTATAATTTAAATAAATATGTAAAATTATTATATATAATTAATATGTCTATTTATGTATTTATATAATATTAACGGGTTACACGAATCCGACACGAACACAACACGAAAATTTCATATTCTTATCGGGTCGGCACGATAAGAACACTAACACGATAAAACTATAAACACTAATCCGTTAATTTTGTACCTATTCGTATCGTGCTATCGTGTCATGTCAAAATTTATTCACCCTAGATACGGCAATTAAATGATTATCAATCTATGTGTTAACTGATCATGTTACTTAAAAGTTTGAAATTAAATATATTACGACAAACAAGTACAAGTTATCGTAACATGTAGTCCATGTGCATAAAACAACAATGGACCTCCAAGAATGGGCAAATAGTCCATAATAAAATAATTGCACAGTACATAGCATTTAATATGCCCAATTATAAATAAATAAATACATACAAAAGTCATTAATTTTTATAGTATTTAAATTTATCATTATTAATTATAAACCTTATTTTGGTGATTTCCGAGAAACATAAATGTATTTACTAAGAAATAGAATGTAACAAAGTCCGATCTACTCGAAGTCTGGATCGTCTCCTACAAAATAAAACTTTTTTTTTTAATCTTTATGTCATAAATATACATTATTTATAATATTTTTCTAATCACATTACCGTCCCATTTTGATAGGGTTATTTGTATTTTTAGGATGTCCCGATATATAAACACGTTTTCATATATATTTATTTAATTTACTAAGTTATACCCCTACTTAATATGTTTACATTAAACATTTATTCATTGTCAAAAAATTCTCTTAAAAAATCAATGTCAAATAAATATATAGGGGCACATTAGAAATTTTTTTTATTAATTATTTTTCTCAAATTTTTTATTAATTCCCTTTGAAAATCTCAATTAGTCTATCAAAATGGGACGAAGAAAGTAATAGAGTTAATTACAAATAAAATTAGGAGACAATTTTATTTTTATCTTAGTTACTAATGAAATTTGAATTCTTATAAACCTAATCAATTCCAATTTGATCGTAGCCTTTATTCTAAAATAAACATCTCTTTTTTTTTTCTTCATTTTTTTTTTCATCAACATTCACCTGTCAATGTTAAATCAAACGTCAACTTGCTAATCTCCTCGACCTAAAATTTTCCCTTCGTCAATTGCATGAGACATTCCAACCGATGGGAATTTCGTCCGAAATGGCATATTTTTTTACCGAACACTATACTGAATTTACGATAAATGTTAAATTGATGTTTCGATTACTTTAATATTGTAATAAATGTTTAATTTACAACTACGGTCAAATTTGTGATTTTATTTGCAATCGACCATTTTTTATAATAATAATAATAATAATAATAATAATAATAATAATAATAATAATAATAATAATGATAATAATAATAATAAGCGTCGATATAGATTAAGAGAAGCACTTGTGTGCATTTGGTGTACCATCAGACGTGTTGGCCGATCAACGCCGGAAACGCGTGTTGACCCCAATTAACTTGCAAAAAAAGAAAAAAACATTTCAAAAGCAGTATCAACCGTAGTACTAAAAAGTACCATTCAAAAGCCCAAAAGTATCACCTGTATTCTTAAAAAATATCGTCCAAAAAAAACATCGTCAAAATCAATATCAACCGTATCACTCAAAATTCAAAAAGTATCATCTGTTTCCTTAAAATGTATCATCTATCTCCTTAAAAGGTATCACTTATTTCACCATTTTCTTTTCTTGCGGATTGATCGGGTCAACGCGCGTTGACCGTCATTCGACCCGATCAATGCATTGACCGTTTGATATAAGCTTATATACATCTAGTGCATGCAAGAAGCACTTTTTCTTGTATTTTATATTTAACTTAAACAACAATTTTATTTTTTTTCCATCGAAATACTGGTTGCTATTTATTCATATCACAGATAAAAATATAAAATAAAAAAATTGACAGCTCGAAACAAATTAATATTTAATTAAAAATTTGGAGTTGTTTTATAAATAATTAAAGTAAATACAACAAATTATCTTAATTTGAGCCACTCGAGGGGGAAAGAGAGATTCCCGGAGAGCCATGCGTGGGCTTAATATTCAAATGTTTAATTAATTTTCTTAATCTTAATATATAATTAATTTTCTTAATCTTAATATTTTAATTCTAAATATTCAACTTTACGTGCATTACAGCTCATCATACTGTACTTAGTTGAAATTAAATAAAATTATAATACGATTTTCACCCTAATACCTCATCACACATGACATAACTAGAATAATTTCATGATTTTTTTATTTTTTTTTGTATTTGTGTAAAATTCTAAAAGAGATGGGCTACCGGAAAGTACAAAAAAAAATGAAAAATTGTTTGGGAATATGATTTATGCCAATGTGATTTTGAGGATTTTTTTTTATAAAGACGAGGAAAAATTATTATTAGCATATTTTTTTATTCTATGTTTGGAACATAATGAAGAAATTATAAGAATTCTCATTTTAGTATTCGATTCAAATTAATCAAGTAATAAATGAAGTGCAAAAAAATATCTTTTATTATTTTTGAATTAATAAAAATTTTATAATTTTTATGGTATAAACAATATAATTTATAATTCTACGAAACAAAGTTAAGTTTATTAAGATAAATTATTAATTAAGTAGACATATACATAAAAATTATATAAAGACAAACACAAACTATTGGTTACCAAAATAAAATTATTCATTTCTCATTTTTTTTCAAATTTTTCAATTTTTTTGGTTGAAATGTATTAATTAATCCAAATTTAATAATAATCCATAAAAAATAAAAAAATATATATTATCGGAATCCTACACAAATTTTCTTTTGAAAATTACCAATCAAAGTTTAATAATAATATAAGAAAAAGATAACTAACGAAGAAATTGAAAAATAAAACGATGCGACTCAAGTAATCGGAATACCTCCGTGGACTAGATAATTAGAATCGTGGAATGTTGCATTAATTTTTTCTTATTTTGAAAAATCTGATTACTTCCCACAATACTTTAACATTGAACCAAACAGGTAATTTTAAAAATAAAAAATCATATTACTTTTTCAGACATATTCGTTGCTAACTAAACAAGCTCTAGTTGTGTATTTTTTAAAAAAATTAACAAAAAAAATTGGATCAATAATGCATATAACTTGCTAATTGAGATTCTAATATTTCAAATTGAAGAAATCAATTGAGATTGCATTATAGTTTCCTCTTATAATGTGTATACGTGTCACTATTTAATGTTAAATTAATTTAAGGTAAATCATAGAAAAAAGAAGATATGATGTTTTGTATTGAGAGCTTGACAAAATCTAGAAGAAGGCAAATAACTACAACAAAAGAAAACACAAGAAGAGGATAAAGGGGGCCTCTTAGGGCAAAAGGTAAAATGACAAAATTACCCTTAACAAAACAAAGTAAATATAACATAAATACTAGAATAAATACCATATTTTAGTTTGACCTTGTAAGTGATTAATAAAACCATCATGGCCTTTATGAAATTATAAAAATATCACGACCTTTTAATATTTTTACAAATTTAGCACTGGAAAAAATTATGTGTCTGAAATATGATGTGGCTAGCCGAAATCATACGCATAATTTTAACCTAAATAATGAAATGAGACGGAAAATGACTCGGTTCACATCAATATATTGGGCTAAAATTGGGCTAAAATTATTGGGACGACACTTGTATTAAATTGTTGCTTATAATACTTGAATGTAATATTTGTAATTTTAATACATAACATGATTTTATTTATTAAATAAATCAAACTTTATGGATAAACATTTAGAAAACAACAAAATTATATTTTGAATTGGGGTATTTAAATAAAGAAACTGTGGATTGAACCTTGATAATTCACTCATAAAAAAAGAATTTAACAAATAAAATTTCATATTTTCTTTGTTTTATAGTCTTTGTCATTTTCTCTCTCCTCAAGCAAGAGGAGTGATGATTTAAAAGAGACTAAATCAATATTTTCTAATTTGACATTTTTGACCCTTTTATTTCCTTCCATTCATTTTTTCCGCATTCCAAAAATACCCTCGGAGGGAGATCAACGGTCATGATTTCTTGATTATAGTTTTAATATTGAACACACATTGTTTAATTATTATTTTTAGGTGATAATTAAAATTATTGATTTTTTATTTTATTTTTTTGGGCACATGAAATCAGCTTTTGTACATAAAAGGGACAGCTCTATGGAGTCCATACTGAGACAGTGCCAACCCATTATACCATGTCCCTTTCATGGACTGCCAATTTTGCCCCTCATTTATTACAACAGATGGAATTTATTATCCAAATCTGACTGAGGGTGATTTCGTCATTATAACGTCAACAAATTGTTAATGCTCTATACTATAGTGTCGTTTTGCGTTTATTTGTCGATCAAATCCTGCTCAAGTCACAATAAGAAGAAGAAAAATAGTAATAAAAATATTGTGTTCTTTTTATAATGAAGATTAGAATTGAAGATTTCGAATTCAAATTCATCGGGGTTTCTAGGTGTGAGATTATCGAACACGGTTTATCTGTTCCGTATGGTGTGCAAACTGTTATACACGAATGGAGTTTACTTTGCGTGTACCGCTAGTTGAGAGTTGTGGGGTATTTCGTCGTAAAATAAAAATAAAAATGTGCTTACTCGCGGTCATTTGTATGTGTAGTCTGTTGTACTGGCTGCTTGTAAATGAAGTCTGTCGTACTGAGTTTTTCTAGTGCAGTTTATCTTTTTTATGTGATTTGTAGATTGTTAAGTACGACTAGAGCTTGATCTGTAAGGATAATAGGTTGAATGTTTTTGAATTCATGAACTTTACACTTTTTTTTAACATGAATGTAAAATTGTACCATAAAAAATACAACCTTAACAATTTTTGCAAATTTATGATGAAATTGAAACATGTGTGGATGTTAGAGAAACACGTACGAACAGGTCGTCCGACAAATTACTTAAAACAGTGTCGCTTTTAGTGGTTGCACAATCAACTCACGTGTGTTTCTCTGTCATCTGCGTCAATTTTAATTTTGCTAGAATTGAGGTCGATATTAAATTTTCATAAGTTGTTAATTTTGTGTTTTTCATAATCAATTTTTAAGTTCATATTTAAAAAATGTAAAATACATGATATTAAAGATTAATTAGATAGGAAAAAAAATTAAAGAATGAGGAAATTTTCCCTCAATGATAGGAGGAGTTAGGGCTGTAAATGAACAGAAAAGCCCGAATCGAGTTCGAATTTGAATATTCCTTAATGAGTCGAGCTCAAACATCGGGATATTCAGCTCAATTCAGTTAGTTTACAGTCCTAGGAGGAGCCAACTTTTTATTTATGGCTAATTATGTATAATGCCCTTTTCATTAAGATTTTCACGAGTTTTATTTTCACAAAAATAAAAATAAATTTATTTTGCATATAACTAGTTAGATTTAGACGTGACAAAGTTTGTATAGATATGAATGAGTAAATTATAGTTACAAATCATTGATGAAATTCATACCAACTACCTTTTTAATTTCATCAACTACAAAATTGTATATACCACCGATTACAAATTTATCATTTGACCCTTCAAATTTTTGTCCATTCTTATATATTTATTTAAAGCTATCCTAGCACGCCTAATATTCATTCCAATCATTATGTAGCTCTAAATTTTTGTCCATTCTAATATATTTATTTAAAGGCAAATTTAATACACACACACACACACATATATATTATGGACTACTCAATAAGTGAACTCATCCATTCTCATCTAATTTTCAATCAAAATAAAGACACTGATTAATTAAATTAAAATCAAGACCCCATTTTGAAATGGTTGAAATTTTCTGTTACGCTTTTTTGTGTTTCACTCCGTGTTTCATTATTAAATTTTTTATTTTAATAATATTTATTATAAAATATAAATTAATTATAACATAAATAACGACAATCAACATTTATCAACACAAAAAATGAATTAAAAAATATAAAATATAATTTTGAAAAAATCAACCATAATAATGAATTATTAATTGTAAATCAAAAAATTAGTATTAAAAAATAATTATAAACCCTAACTGGGTGGGGTGAACAAAAAAAATCATAAAATTAAACTAAATAAAAAAATGAAGAAAAAAAATACACAAAAAAAAACTAATAATTTAAAAGTGTAAACACGTTTTTTTTTTCAACGACTACCATTTATTATGCACCAACTTTTAAAAAAAATATTTTGTAATCCATTTTGCAATTTATCCAACAATTACCTATTATATATCCACCTCTAAATCCAAGTATTTTATTTTATTTCTTAACTACCCGGAATCGTTATTAATTAATCATAAGTACACCCTATAAATTGATAGATAATTCGACTTAGAAAATACTGGTAAAAATGTTAACCATTTATATTTTATTAACGAGATTAATCACTTCACCAACTAGAATATTCGAACATTATCCGAGTATTTAACTTTGATTTGAGATGATTGAGTGATGACCCAACTCAAAAGAGACCTCAAATTGTAAAGTAGCTTTCCTTTCAATTTAGGATCACAAATAAACATTCCATTATATATATATATATATATATATATATATATAGAAAAAATGATGTAATTGATGGCCTATTGGAAATTATGAAAATGGACTCATCACAATTCATCAATATCCACTCCATTATTCTTTTATTAATCCCCCTTTTCATTTAAGAACATTAATAAAGCAATTATTAAATTTGGGGTTTAAGTGTATTTATTATCTTTCTCTCTCTTTAATTTCCTTTTCATTTAACAATTTGCATGATTGTCAATGTATAATAACAAAAATAATGGTAATATAATAGTGGTAGCAATCATGCAATACTACTCTATTATGTAATTATTATTTTCAAAATCGGATCGGATTGATTAAGTATATATACTTCTTCCATTTCAATTATATAATTCATACTACTATATTTTGGGGTGTTTAAATTATAGTCTTATTAATATAGTTAATATTATTTTTCATAATAATGTACAATTACATCCTTATTTTGAAAATTAAAAACAAACCACTTGTTTTTATGAAAGTTATAAATCATAAATGAGGACAATCTTGAAAGTTTAGCTTTTATATATTATTTTCATAAATATTTTTAATTTACTTGTGAGTATAAAATTAACTATATAATTGAGGCGGAGAGATAATCAATTTAGTTGCTTATGGGAAAAGATGGTTAACTTAGTCCTAATTAAATTCGAATAAATGATTTTATTAATATTTCATATACAACTTTTTTTTTTTTGTGTGTGAAAAGTTTAGTTATATATGCCTTAATTACTTCATATGCTATTTGATTACTTCAAAATTATTCTTAATTTTTATTTTTTTTTTGTGAAAAATTTAGTTTAAATATTTTAATAAAAATGATCCAATATTTTAATAATCACAACACAATTTCAACATTTTCTCCATCCAATAAAAATGCCCTCCAATCGACTTTTCTACGATGGACCCGGTCTGTTAAAATGGGAAAAATGTTAGAAATTATTTTGTAATTATTAAAACATTTAGTTACGTTCAAACGTTGAAAATAAAATTATATTTATCATAGCGTTGTGACATTTTTATTAAAGGACCAAAATGTTAAGAATTAAATTATGATTAATTATTTATATTAGTAATATTTACCTACACATCCTAAAAAACTATATAACAAACCTATATATATATATGTATATGTATATATATAAGGTTTATTAACTTCACTTTTATCTCATTTAACAAAATATATACTATGTAATTATATATAAATTATATGAAATTTCCAACATGGTCCCTCCACAATCAAATCCGTCAGATCCAGTCCTGATTTTAGAATCATGAGATTCCTTTGCTCCTTTTACCACTATCATATGTAATTCCTTCCATCATAAAGTAATTATAATAAATGAGAACATTTACATCTAAAAAATAAATAAATGAACATTCAAAATTAAAAAATGAAAAACATTTAAAAGTTTAGAAGTATTAGTCTCACTAGATTTGTAATTTCATTAATGATAAATTTATGTACGAGCCGTTAAAATTAATTAAATATCAACTATGATTTATTAATCATACAATTAAAGTAATTTTGAATAATCGACAAACAATAATTTTGACGTACTACATCAATAATTTGCTTTCGTATTGATTAACCAAATTATTAAACCCATTATAAATTGATGATTTTATTATGATATCTGTCATATTATGTGTAACAATCTTTATTTTTGTGATGCTTTTGGACATCATTTTTATCAACATAATCTTGCATGCATAAAAGGATATATAATAGAGCCAAGTCTTGTTACATAAAAAAGATTATAAATCAAATAACAAAATATAATTTTAAAATTATAAACTAAATTTAAACACACATTTATAGTAATTAATACAATCCAACCTTATTAATCTATGTACTTTATTTTCCTTCGACTACGAATCTCTACCTGTTAAATAAATCACCAGGTTTACACCATTTTACAAACTAGATATTACGTGTAAATTTAGTCAATTATAGCACCACATTTTAATTTATGTGAGATTAAACATTCCCAAATTTTCCGACGAGTTAAGTATGACGTATTTGGTCTAAAAACTACGTTGGCAGCCACGTTAACACACACGTATAATAAATGACGCATTTTTTGTTACCTTTTCTTCTATTTTTTGTTGAAAAAATTA
The DNA here is from genome assembly GCA_026008535.1 of Perilla frutescens. Lineage (NCBI taxonomy): Eukaryota > Viridiplantae > Streptophyta > Magnoliopsida > Lamiales > Lamiaceae > Perilla > Perilla frutescens. The sequence goes on from BRKX01000018.1 coordinate 47,556,060, forward strand.
TTTTTTATATAATTATTTATTTCTAAAATATAAAATATATTGAGAAAACTAACAAAACATCATTATACGTGTGTATTGATGTGGCTGCCAATGTGGTTTTTAAATCAACTATGTCATACTTAATTCGACAAAAAAATTGAGGAAGTTTAATCTCACACAAATTAAAATGTGATGTTGTAATTGACTAGGTGTAAACGTGATGCCTAATTTATAAAATGGTGGAAACGTGATGATTTATTTGACAATTAACCATTTAAGAAATAATATATGTAATAACTCAATATTAATATACAAAATAAAATATTGAGAATCAATTTATATATAACACAAACTAATTACATATTAAGGGAATATATTTTCCCTGACGAAGAAAAAGTGCAAATATAAAACCTCAAAATATGCACTTTTTTAACAAACTAAAAAAAAACCCCTAATTTATCGTAAATGGAATTTTCTGTTACACTTTCAAATTATGAGGTTTTCCTTGTATTTTTTTTTCATTTTTTTATGAATAATTTTATGATGATTTTTTAGGGTTCACTCCATCTAATTAGGATTTATAATTATTTTTCAATAATTAATTTTCAATTTTCAATTAATAATTCATTATTATGATTGATTTTTTTAAAATTATGTTTTATAATTTTTAAGATTCATTTTTTTTATGACGATAAACGTTGACTATGATTATTTATATTATAATTAATTTTTATTTCACAATAAATATAATTAAAATAATAAATTTAATAATAAAACCCGAAAACATGAAATTTAAACTCGATTCACCGTGGTAGATTATAGTAATTTGTTTTTTACCGCATTGTTATCTTCTCCTGGGCGCCACATCACACACACACACCAAAAATTTCTACGGTCGCGCTTCGCTTCAAACAGATAACGGGGCCCACAGGTAAAATCGACGGCCAGGATTTGCCGATGCCACGTGTCGAAATCCGGATCGTTAATTCAAACCCTAGTTCAGTCATTAGCTCACCGAAGTTAAAAAAACCATCACATATAAAAACACTTAGGCCAAAAAACCTTATCTCTTCACTTCTTTTATTACAATAAAGCTTCTCTCTCTCTCTCTCTACACTCACCACTTTCTCTCTCTCTCTCTCTCTCTTGCTCTAATTCGCCATTGCAGGAATCCTCAGATCCAGAGCTGAAACCGCCGGCGCACCGGTCTCATGGCGTACTCGTTCCCGGAGGAGGTTCTGGAGCACGTCTTCTCGTTCCTCGGCTCCGACAAGGACCGGAACGCGGTGTCGCTGGTGTGCCGGTCGTGGTACGAGATCGAGCGGTGGTGCCGCCGCCGCCTCTTCGTCGGGAACTGCTACGCGGTGTCGCCGGAGATAATGATTCGGCGCTTCCCCGAGGTGCGGGCGGTGGAGATGAAGGGGAAGCCGCATTTCGCCGACTTCAACCTCGTGCCGGAGGGGTGGGGCGGCTACGTGCACCCGTGGATCAGGGCGATGTCGGCGGCGTACCCGTGGCTGGAGGAGATCAAGCTCAAGCGAATGGTGGTGACGGACGAGAGCCTCGAGCTGATCGCCAGATCGTTTAAGAATTTCAGGGTTTTGGTGCTCTCTTCCTGCGAGGGGTTCACCACCGATGGCCTCGCCTCGATTGCTGCTAACTGCAGGTTAATTCAATTAGAAACTGGATTCTTAATGTGTTCAAATCTTAGTTTACTTCCACCCCTCCCCCTCTCTCTCTCTCTGACTCTCCCTCTCTTAAATTTCCCCCCTTGCTGATGGACTAATGAAGGTAGTGTTTTTGGATTAAATGGAAATGCTGAAGGCAGTAACAAAGTCAGTGCCTTTTTCAGTTTTCTTCGGTGTTCTTGCTTGACGTATCTGGTTAATTTTCTTGTGTTTGTGTGATAACTTGGAGATTTGATGTGTTTAATAGCATAATCCAGCATTTGAGTAAAAACGTTTAAACTACGACTTATGCATTATTTTGATGCTATAGGTGTATTAGTTACGATTCACTTCCTTCTCAACTCATCTCTCCTTTCTCTTGCCTGTAGAATATGGTATCAGATTAAAAAATCAAGTCAGTTAGATTTTCTTAGTGGTGGAGAGTTCGTCCTGGTTAGGGGAATATTATTAGTGTCTAATTGTAATCTTTACTGATTTAAAATCTTAATTGCGAGTTCAGTGTATTGGAATAAACTTGATCCTTGAATGACTCAACCATTTTGATTAGAGTGCCTGATTTTCTCATCTGTGGAAGATTCCTTGTCAGTTGTCTTTGGAATATTGTGACCTGTATTATTCTTTGGTGGATGTGTGATTTTTTGGATTATTGAGTATATTCTACCTTCCCTTTCTTTATGTGAGTATGACTGAATTAGGAAGCCCATCATTTCTTTTTCTTTTTCTTTTTCTTTGCTCTTTAGTCATTGTTTGGGAGTTGCTTTAGTGGAAATATTATGGTTGCTGTAATTTTGTGACACCTTGTAAAACATTAGATACCCTGTGTAGACACCTGAAAAATTATTTTGGACATGCAGTCAGCGACAGCATATGATCTTATTTTCTTGCCCTTCGTTGAATCCCTGATCATGTGCATAATATGGAATTCTGTTCCTGGTTTGCTGGATTTGATTCCTTTTGTGATGGCTTTTGAGGGATCATAGAGCTCCGCCCTTCACTATTTCACTGCCTGTTTGTGACTTTGAGAAATGGTTCAATTTACTTGCATGGTTTAATATTACTTGTCATGGTAATTTGTCTGCAGTAACATGACAGAGTTGATTGACTATAATTCTCTAGGACCAACAGTAATTTTTTAGCTACCAAAGTGTATTGCTCCTCATATATTACTTTTTCTAGGTCCATTGTTCTTTGATAGTGCACGGCAGTCTTGATAATTAGGGTATTGTTTGCAATGCAGGAACCTTAGGGAGCTAGATTTGAGGGAGAGTGAAGTGGAGGACCTGAGTGGGCACTGGCTTAGCCATTTCCCTGACAGCTGCACTTCACTTGTGTCGCTCAACATGTCTTGTTTAGGCTCGGAGGTCAGTTTCTCTGCCTTGGAACGCCTGGTGGGGCGGTGTCCTAATTTAAAGACTCTTCGGCTAAATCGTGCTGTACCCCTTGAGAAGCTCCCCAATCTACTCCACCGGGCCCCCCAGTTGGTTGAATTGGGTACTGGGGCCTACTCAGCTGAAATTCGACCTGATATCTACTCCAACCTGGCAGAAGCATTTTCACTTTGTAAGCAACTCAAAGGCTTGTCTGGATTTTGGGATGTTGTTCCAGCTTATCTTCCGGCTATGTATTCAGTCTGCACTGGAATCACTTCACTGAACTTGAGTTATGCAACGATTCAAAGTCCTGAGCTTGTAAAAATTGTTAGCCAGTGTCGACATTTACAGCGTCTCTGGGTATGTGATGACACTACCTTATGTATTGAATTCAATGTCCATACTTTTGCAATGACTAAAGTAGATTGTTGATGGACTAAGCAGCATGTTGATTTAGTAAAATTCCGAACAGAAAAATGAAGACATTTCTCTGATATTTTAGATACTTCATGGGCCCATGATAAACAATTTAGGCCTTCTGTGCCTAGTTTTTTGGTGTTACTAATATTTAGAGGTTTGCAGTTCATCATGTGTGATTTTTTGTATTACCTTCTTTGTCTAATTAGCCCATTACTGCATACAGGTTCTCGATTACATTGAAGATGCTGGTCTGGAAGCCCTAGCTGCATCATGCAAGGATCTACTAGAACTCCGGGTGTTCCCTTCAGATCCTTTCGGTGCAGAAGCTAACGTTTCTTTGACAGAACAAGGGCTTGTCTCTGTCTCTGAAGGCTGTCCTAAACTCCAGTCCGTTCTATACTTCTGCCGCCAGATGTCAAATGCTGCATTAGTTACAATTGCAAGGAATCGGCCAAAGATGGTCCGGTTCCGACTATGTATCATAGAGCCTCAAGCCCCTGATTACTTAACACTCGAACCACTTGATCGTGGTTTTGGAGCCATAGTAGAGAACTGCAAGGAATTACGACGCCTTTCCCTGTCCGGCCTCCTCACTGATCGAGTTTTTGATTATATTGGAAAGCATGCCAAGAAACTGGAGATGCTTTCCATAGCTTTCGCCGGGGATAGTGATTTGGGCCTCCATCACGTGCTGTCCGGATGTGAAAGCCTGCGGAAACTGGAGATCAGGGACTGCCCATTCGGGGACAAAGCTCTCTTAGCGAATGCTGCTAAGCTGGAGACAATGCGATCCCTTTGGATGTCATCTTGCTCGGTGAGTTTTGGCGCGTGCAAGCTGCTCGCTCAGAAGATCCCCAGGCTCAACGTTGAAGTCATAGACGAGAGAGGACACCCTAATTCGAGGCCGGATAGCTGCCCTGTCGAGAAACTCTACATCTACCGAACAGTTGCAGGGCCAAGAGTTGACATGCCCGATTTCATCTGGACAATTGACGAAGATGCAGCCAGCCCTGAGGTTTTCTTGAGCAACGGTGCAGTTTAGCAAATCGAGACACCCCCTGCCCCCCACAGTTGAAGCAGGTATTGCTCCTAATTTACAATTTTCGACTCTTATATCATAAAGGTTTATGTGATCGCGGTGCCAGTGGAAATGGGAACGAGCTCGTCGGTGTTAGCGTGGTCGAGACACGTGCCTGAACGCGGGCTCGTATAGACATCGAGCTTCGGCGCTCGGCCGAGCTATTCTTCGCAAACTCTCGCTCCCATTTGAGGCCATTTTTTTTTAGTTCACTGTTGTATGTTGTGTTGTATGAATTTATTTGTACAAGTAACTTTGTGTACTAAATTTAGACTTAAAAATGAGTCGATCATTTAGGAGGCTGATTGTTTTTCTTTTTTTATTTATTTATTTATAGAAACTACTACTTTGGACTTGTATTATTGATTTTGTTCCATTATTAGATATGTCTATTTCCAGAAATAAAGTGTATGTTTACACATTTTGATACCAAATTATTTCCTTCCCTTATTTTGAAGTTTGTTATGTGTTTTGTAGCTACGGCATACCTAACTGAGGTAAATGTCGAAAATTCGATCGTGTTCGAGTAGGCATTGGCCACATGTCTCTTTTATCCGACGCTTGTCGAACTACCACGAATTACAAAAAAAAAAATACAAAAAAAACTTCATGTATATATACATTTTTTTACTTCGTGGGTACTACGCTAAATATAAGATTTGAGCGAAATATGGGCAACTATGCAAGTAATTATGATATATGATATGTATATGTATAGTGTAGCTATATAGGTACAAAATTTGGTAATTATAAAGGTGGATTATATTTAATGCTTTAGTGTTTGTATTTGTTTTAAAATAATATTCCGACTTCTACTTAATTGAGTTTTTACAGACGGTGATAACACAACTCTCTCTATTTCCATTCTTGAAATTTAAGTTAACTTTAGGTTGTCGGCCGACGGTGATAACACAACTCTCTCTATTTTCATTCTTGAAATTTACGTCAACTTTAGGGTGTCGGGAATTTGATGGAAGCAATAATTGTTATAAAAATTAGAAAGATGTAACTCTCTATGTTAGGTGTTTAAGCCAAATTACTTTTTGAGTGAAATATATATTAGGTATAATATTCAAATTTAAGTCACGGATTATCATAGGATAACTAACTATGCCCACCAAATCTTTGGTTGGTACTCTCTCTCTCTCTCTCTCCTCTCTCTCTCTCTCTCTCTGAGCATCGACTGGGGAGCCATGTGAAGGAGTTCAGAGAGGAGTGTAGACAACTTTTGTGAACATCTCTGCAATTTTTTTTTTATTTTTTTTGAGAGAGAAAGATATCTGCAAAATATTATTCATTCATTCAATTCACTACAAATAATAACCACCATGTAAATCGTACACTGCTTCCCTTTCAACACAGCTAACAGCCATCTTTTTCTGAGATTCACATTCAAATTTTAATAATTAAAATAATAATAATTGAATTTAACTTTCTATTTTTGACAGTGAACCAGAGAGGGACAACAGATGCAAAAATAGACAGATAGTTACATGACACAGACAAACAAACACTCCACCTCTGAAAAATAAAAAAAAAAGGCCCAAAAAAATAATTAATTATAAAAAAAAAGAAAGTTAAAAGGAAAAGGAAAAAAAAAAAGCTTACTTCTTTCTCTTTCTAGTTTGTGGCTATGCAGTTTCTGTGGCTTATCAACACATATTTTCCATTGGCTATTTATTCCTATTTTTTTTTCAATTTTACCATTTCTTTCTATTTTTTTTAGAATATTATTGAATTTTGCTATTTTTGTTTGGAGTTTATAGTAATAGGACCCATCTCTTCAAATTTTACTACACTTGGCACATCTTATATTCTCAATATTTTCGGATAAAATGCGTCAAACCTCCTCGTGTTATCGAAAATTTGCGTCGAATCTCATTGTAGTTTTAAATTGCATCAAATCCTTCTCCTCAACTTAAGTGCGAAATTATTTATTGCACACTTAATGTTGCATTCGTTATCTCACATTCCACATTTGACTTTTTAGTTATTTTTTCACATTTTCATTTGATTTCAACTTATTATGTTTTAGTTTAATTTTACACTTATTATTTAGGGTTTAATATAATTTTTTAGTATTTTATTTTTCAAATAATCAATTAATAATTTCAAATTAAATATTAAAAAATTATAATACATCCTAATTGGGTAGAAGGAATCCTAAATAATAAGTGTAAAATTAAACTAAAGCATTAGATATTGAATCGATGAAAAAAAATCGAGTCTGTAATAGAGAATGCAACGCCAAATGTGCAATAGACGATTTCAGCTGCTCAACTCGTGTTTTAAAAAAATATGCACAACTTTTTTTTTTTTAAATAAATTTTTGCCAAAAATATCTTTATTTCCTAGGAAAAATGATGTGTTCAAGATGAAGTAAATAGTTTATTTTGATCTAATAATTGAGAAGGGAGAAATTATTCCTACTTTTTAAATAACACAAAAATTTGGGGGAATTTTCAAAAAACTCAATATTTCTAGGTAGAAAGAGTATTTAATGCATTTTTTATCCATATTTTCTAGATTTTACTTGTTGCTTGCATATTATTACACAATCTTCTATTTCCTATTATTTTCACATGCTACAATTTTTATTATTTTCCAATTTGATTTCGCTATAATTAAAGATCGTGCATCGAATTACAACAATTTTAAAAATTAGTAACTGGAATTCTTTAAATTTGAACGTCATGATTTTTTAACAATCAATGTAGAGACATTCTACACGAGTAAAATAAACGAATTGTTTGTAGTAACGTTTCGAATAATTATTAAAATATTTTCTATATTTTGATTAGTAACAATATCTTTTATTCTCAAATTGACATACGTTTATTTATTCCGATTAATGAGTAATTATTGATTATTAAGGTCATAACTGAAATGATCGAAAAAATGTATAATTAGTGATGTCGAATGAATATGATTCCAATTAAATTCATTATACTCAAGCTCGATTCAATAAATAAGTCAAAATAATATTTTGAGTCGGGAAAGAGAGGAGTAGATCTCGAACCCGAGACATCTCTCATTTACACGTAGATTCTCCATCGCTTAGGTTTAAATGGGACTTCAATTTTACAAATTGAAACTTGACTTCACTTGATAAAGGTAATGAAGATTTATTTTCTCACATTTTTATATACCTAAGTAAAAAAAATGAGAATTATCAATTCAAGACCTGAAACTAAATAATATATGGATTCAAGACCCAACAATGAAAACTAATTATCAATCTAGGAATTCAAAAAATCACAAAATTTATTTTCTTTTAATTTTTAATTATTTTTAACAATTTATTTATTATATTTAATAAATAATTAATAAAGGAATTTTCATTGACAATTAATATAAAAATAATAAAAAAAAAAAAAAAAAATCAAAATTCACAAGTTTTTAGATCCCAAATTTACATTTTTATTTTTCAAATCCTGAATTGATAGTTTTTTTCGGGTTTTGAATTGATATATTACCCATCATTCAGGTTTTGAATCACAATTCTCCAAAGGAAAAAAAAAAAGCAAATAAATACGAACTCAGTTGCTACAAGATATCATTTTGAACTCAAACAAAAGAACACAACCATAAATTGTAGAAAATAATTAAAAAAAAAAATACAAGGGCTCAACTTCTGCTCAAATAAAAGCTCGTTCAAACTCACCTCGATTATTTACAAACTTAAACAAGAAACTTTTAAGCTCATAAATCAAACAAACTTGAACAATAGTGTGCTCGAACACAACGGTTTTCGACCCTTTCCCTCGTGGTTATATCAAGAATGTAGCCACATTTAAGGAGCCATGAAAACTACTGAGCAGCAAGTTTGTAGAGTATGGTTATGTGTGTTTGTGTGTGTTATAGCAGAAGACAGAAACATTAATGGACAGAAATCTACATCCACATTGTAAGAAGACAATCCCAACTTCACAAAAATTGATTACATGTATGAATGCAGGTGTTGCATATTATAGAAGCCAAATTCATTTCATTTCTCAAGGACCCTTTCACCGTTGATGCTACGGTGCACTAACATTTTTCGATGAAAGTAAAAAAAAAAAAGCATGAGAAGTTGGCCTCACCGTCGTGGTGCTCTTTACAGGCAGGCTCTAAAGGATAGTACAAGAACACGAACCTTGTTTTTGTTTCCCCGACAGGTTCTTATCTGCATTGATCAGACAAAAAAAAGAGGAAATTAGAAGATGAATAGATGAAAGCTCGAGTTTAGGCCCTATGGTGTATCATGTTCAAGAAATAGGGCGTAAACAGTCTCACATTTCAAAATTGGATGGTTAAATGTGGCTAAAGCCTTGTTACGGATCGGGATGCTCTGTAATGAGGCTGGGATGATGTGAAATGGTTCAGCAAAACCGATGACTAGTGAATTCAGTTGTTTCTATTCATTTTTGAAAATATTTTGACAAATCCTAGATGCATTTGAATCAAAGTTTAAGCCTATAAACATCAAGATGGAGCATCTAGACTAATCTATCTTCTACTCGAGTAGCAGCAAGTCAACAACCACAAGTTAAAAATGAGAAACACGAAAAATGATATCTATTACTACTGTATCACTGAAAAACATAGCAAAACGAACCTGTTTTTTTCTTAACAACAGCAGGCTGTACAACTACATGCATAGTAATAACTCCAGCAGGAAGGTCACCAGCATGCGCTCTAGACTCGGCAAGTGTTTTTCCATTCTCCAAAACTTTCCCAGCGTGGATTAATTTCATATCACTTGCCGACTTTGGGATTACTGTTTTATCTGTCAATGAAGATGGCAAGAGGCTTATTCAAAATTCAAAACCACAGGTAAAAGTTGGGGAAAAATCAGACATAATTATAAACAACTTCCTAATACTACTTATTAACTTTACTGCTCCCAAAATAATTCTCAGAAGTAAATTTCCTAATGGACCATTGCTTCACACATTATATAGACATTCATTGAAAAGCCAACAGCCAATGGAACTAAACGACTATAGCAACTTTTTCTTAATGACCACGTAAAAAGAGAAAAAAATTGCGTATATGGCAGGACTATCACGTCATAAAACCAAAATTGAGAATTGGACTTGCATAGATTATAGAAATTCCCAAGAAAAAACACATTTCACGAGGCAAAATGCCTCGTCACTAACACATATTAAGTAACACTCATACACACAGAGAAGAGCAGAAACGCAACCTTGAGGCCACTCCGATAGAAGCCTTTGCTTAAGAGTTGCAACGGTGATGGATGATGAATAGGATCCATGACCTATATCTGTCCCATCGAAAATTCTGAACTTAAGTTCAAATTGCTCGCCTCCCTCAGCCATAGTAGCCTCCCTCTACTATATTACCAGAACTACAACTTGATAAATTGACAAGCTTATGCGTAAAGGAATTCAATTCGCCAAAATCCACCTGTTCGATAAGAATTCAGATAAACAATATATCATTCATAACTCCGAAAGAAAAGTAATGTACTCCAGATTAGATCAATGTCCACTGAAAGACAACAAAATTTCAGAACACCTCCATTCGCAAACTCAAGAAAACGCACCAGCAATTGCACATCAGAATCGCCCAATGAACCGAGTAACCACCTCATATGATCCAACAGCTACTCTTATCACAAAAACTCAAAGAGGCCCCTGCATCACAAACCCACCAAATACTGGATATAAAATCATCCATCACTACTCTTCATCAAAAGCACAAGTTCACCACATGACTCATAAAGAAACGAAAACACTGAGAACCTAGATAAACTCTCTTTTTCGATGCGTAAACATACATCAATTTTCAAGAATTTCACAAGTCCAGCCCAATGTTACCAAAGAAAGGAATCCAATGAACTTCTCCCACGATTGAATTTATACAGTAATCTCCCTCATATTTCCTCTTGAAACCTAATAGTATAAAACATCCCCCCCCTCAAAATTCACCAATTAAAATCAAACATCCAATTCAAGAACCCTTCTCAATTGAAGTCACACCCACCACCTACAACCACCAATTATAATAAAAAAATTGAATCTTGATACCAAATTCTACATCACCAAGAAATATCAAAACCCTAATTCGTTAAATTTCTTTCACCCCCGGAATTAATAGAAAAAAGAATTCTCGATGGCAGCAATAAATTCTCAAAAATTTTCAAGCAGAGTTTCTTTACCAAATTAAAATCAACAAGAAAGCGTAAAATATCGAATCTTCAAAAGAAAAACCCCAAAAAGAGAAAAATAATAATAAAGAAAAGTGAAGAATAACCTGATCAAGACCCCATTTAGCGAAAGATCGGTGATTGAACGGAGAAATAATTCCGGGAAAATGATTTTATGATACCTCCGGAGACCCGGAGCGACCGCGAAATATTAGGAGAGAGATTAGAGAGAGAAAACGGTGGTGTGTTTGACGCTTCGTTTTTTTGTTGTCAGCTTATCAGTCCTTTTCTTTCTTTATTTTCATTTTTTTTATGAGAAAATAAAATTCAAATATGGTCTCCAATTCTATATTATGCATCTATATATATAATGTTAACATATTAAATATTATAGAATTAATTAATTACATTTTTATTCCAAAAAGTCAAACAGGAAAATTTTCAATTTTTATCAATAAATATTGATTAGTTATAATATAATAAATTTTAGTTTTATAAAAAACGTAACATTATTAACAATATACAATTTTAATATTGGCATACGTACGATTGACACACACGAGTTGAGACTAGAGGATCTCTACTCATATAGTTTGGCACGTATATGAGTGTGTAATTTTATATGTTTATAGAAAATAAGTACCATGACGAATGTACATCACAAATTAATAGCATCAAGAGATCTTGATGAAGTAATAACCATTTAAAAAGATTTACCTAATTTTTGGATTGTTGACAAAGAATGAATCATGCCACATTATTTGATCTAAATAGTATGAATTTTGTGAATAGGTGTTGATGAGAGATGGTAATAAAAGAGTTTTTGGAAATTTAGGAGTGAGAAAGGGAGATGAATTGGGATTGAGTTTTGGCATATACTCAAGAATTATCCTTGCCAAATATTAGGTAAGAATTTAGGGTGGGTAGATTAGGGGTGAGATCCCTATTAATTAATTTACAAATAAAAATAATATATATTTCAAAAAATTTAACATTATATACATACATTTAAAAAAAAGGGTTATATCATTTCTTGATTTTCATCTACCCAAAACTCAATTGTTTTTTCTTTTCTTTGTCAAAATTAGTATTAATTAAGTTTATACTAGACTATATATCTCATTTTAATTGTTATATTTGGGCAATTTTAGATATTTTCATTTGTCTCTAGATCCAATCTTTACCATTGTTTTTATTTATTTTTGTTTTTAGATCTAGAAAGAAAATAAAGGAAAATTATTTTGATTTTACGAATAGTTTTACTTTAATTTTGCATGCATGGTTTTTTTAGTTTCTTTGACATTTTTTTTTATCATTACATACTTAATTTAATTTACATCTTATTTGCATAAATTAAATTAAAATATCAATTACTAATTCAATATAGATATGGTATTTGGCCAAAATAAAAAGTGTTCATTTTTTCTATTATCACCATCTTTATAATATATATATATATATATATATATATATATTAGACACGATCTTTCACTTTTGTAAATGACAATATAATTTTTTAATTTATTTTTTATTTTCTTATTGCAATTAACATACATAATGCTTGATAAACGTTATTAAAGGCATTATGCATAAGTTGGACTCTGCATTTAATTACATCGGATTTTACCAATATGTTTTAATAGCAAAATAAAATATATTATTAAACAAAAAAAATTATGTAAAAATTATGATAATATAGACAATTAATCCAAATAAAAACAACACATTTTAATAAAAGAGATCTAGCTCATGGCCTAAAAGGCCCACTCCACAAAAAAATAATAATAATTAAAGCAATAACTAACTTCATTTAATTTGATAGAGAAAAAGCAAATGCAACACATACATTCTAATTAACACTAGATACATTTCAAAGCTAAACTAACTTATAATTAAAACCTATACATATATATATATATATATAGATGATCAAACACCAACACCTTATTCGATCTCCACACTATATAATAATTAATAATCAACACACTACTATATTTAATCATAAATTCCCCCAAACAACATTAATATTAATTTATCGAGGATAAATAATATTAATAGTAATAAATAATGTCCATTAATTAATTATTCGAGAAGTTCGGCTGATACTGTCTGAGGAGTTGGATAAGGTTGCCGCTGAGGTGGAGGGACATGACCTCATTGGTGGAGCCGATGAGCTTGCCGCCGATGAAGACCGCCGGCAGAGGGCCGCCGCAGCCCATCCTCTTGAGGGCCTTCTCGATCTCGACGCCGTCGGGATCGTTGTCTATCTCGTGGATGCGAGGGTGCACCCTCAGCTCCTTGAACAGTATCTGCACTGCATAGCACAAGCAGCATGTGCTCTTGCTGAAGATCAATATCCCATTTTCTGATGCAAGTTTTACTATTTTCTCCATTTTTTTTCTCTTCAAATTAGGGTTTTCCTTTGATGACTACAATTCAAGAAATATGTGTGTATATATTTGATTATATGTATTTAGATGAAATGAGATGTAAATAGTGAGTGAGTGAGTGAGTGAGAGTGATGAGTAGGCAAGAAAAAGGGGGTTTGGAAAATTAAAAAACCAAGATTTGTTGCCTCAATTTTAGATGGGTTTGGAGCTCTATTTATATAAAAGAATATCAAGAAAAGAATGGACTACCTTTTGTTTTGTTTTGTTTTGTTTTTTTTTTTTTTGAAAGGAAAAAACAAGAACATTCAAAAGTAGGTGATGCTTGAAAACCAGCTAGAAAGCCACTTTTTCAAGATACTAAAAGTAATTCTATGGTTGCAAAAGATCAAGAAACTTTTTTTTTTTTTTTTTGTATAGCTATAACTTTTCATATAAATTAAATATTAATTGCAGATAATAGAATTCTGATCTCTTTGATGTTTTTGAAAAATAAAAATAAAATAAATATGTACACACACGTGAACGTTTCCTTGTTGCACTCTTTGTGTTATACACTCTGTATTTCACTTTCAAATTATGAGTTTTTTTGTATTTTTTTATTTAATTTTATTTTTTGCGATTTAGTTTAATTTTATGATTGTTTCTTAGGGTTAACCCGACCCAATTTGGGTTTATAATAAATTTTTAATATTCAATTAATAAATCATTATTATACTTGGTTTTTTCAAAATTATGTTTCATAATTAATTTTTAATATTTAATTTTTAATTTTCAATTAATAAATATTGAATATGTTATATTATGTTATAATTAGTTTTTATATAATAAATATTATTAAAATCATAAATTTAATAGTGAAACACGAAAAAGTACAACAAAAAATAACCGACATACAAACACACACACACACATGTATATTTGGGGAAAAAGAACGGTATAGGATTAAAGAGAAACTTGCATAGACTGATTTTTGAATAAGAAGAGAAGAAGAATCAAAGAATTAATTTTTTAACTGTATATCAAATTAAATATTTCCAGTTTCACAAAATCTCATAATAAAACGATCTATTGATGTAGGAGGAGATCCACGATACATTAGACAGTTTTTTTTTAAATAAAAATAATGAGAACTTAAGCTCAACATGGATATATAGTAATTTATTTATTTTTTCATAAATTTCAATCGTATTTATGGATTTGATTATTTGAATTAATAAAACAAGCATCGATATGCATGGTTCATCAAACAATCACTAGAAAACAGAACTCTAATTAAGTGCTTGTTCAAATTTGAATTCCCTAGTTTAATTATATATACATACATATATATATATATATAGGGGTTGGTTATAATAAAAACTTATGTTGGTGTGAAAACGTGCGGACTGTGCTTGTTTAGTATACTTTTAGTGATTTTCTTACTGTATTTTGATGCTAAAAATATCTAGCACCAAAACACAATAAGAAAAACATTAAAAAAAATAGCATCAAAATACATAAAAAAAGCACTAAAAATACACTAAAAAAGCACAGTCCGCAGTTTTCACATCAAGATAAGTTTTTATTTGAACCAATTCCTATATATATATATATATATATGAATATTAAGTAAAATAATTGAAATAATTGAGAGTATATCTTACTCTATTGCATGCGAAATAATTACAAATGACAAGATCTCTCCTTACCCTTTTGCTTTGAACAAGTGTGTCCAAAAAGGCGCCGAGATTGTTGATTTTGGACCAAACCGTTAGATTAAATTTATCATTTAATTATTTTCTAAGAATTTATAATTCATAGGTATATGCTTGTAATATATTTTATTCCACGACCATTTGATACTTTCAAACCCACATACTGCATCATATATGGTTTTAGTTTCTCTAGTAGCTAGACTTTTATTTATTTTAATTTTTTAATAAGAAAAAACTAACTACGTGTGTATGATATTATCATACACACGCGTTATGAGTAAACGTTTGCTCATGTGTGTGTATTTTGGGTAAATCACATCTTTACTCTTTAAAGTAAGTAATAGTTTGTAAATCACATTAGAAACGCAACGTATGTCTTGGTGCAATAAGACTCGTTGGTAGCATTTAAAACGCATTATTTATAAGTCACGAACTTCTAGTTCTTTCTTCTTATTATTAGTTACATTATGGTTCGTAAGATTTCTTCTTGCACTTTCTGCGTTATATTTAGTGTTGCATTTTTAAATTATGAGTTTTTTTTCGTATTTTTTTCTTTAACTTTATTTTTTTGTGATGTAGTTTAATTTTATGATTGTTTCTTAGGGTTAACCCCACCCGATTAGGGTTTTAATATTTGATTTTTAGTTTTCAATTAATAATTCATTATTATTGTTGATTTTTTTCAAAATTATGTTTTACGATTTCTTAATTCATTTTTATATTGATAAATATTGAGTATTCTTACTTATGCTATAATTATTTTTTATTTTATAATAAATATTATTAAAATTATAAATTTAATAATGAAACACGAAATAATGCAATAAGAAATTTTGAGCTGACATTATGGACCCCTTTTTCACTTAAAAAGCCCCCCCCCCCCAAAAAAAAAAAAAAAAAAAAAAAAACTAGCTCATTCTTAAAAGGAGGAGGAACTTATTAGATCACTTGATAAAAATCAGACAACATAATTCGAGAGGGCCCTACTGTCTCGTTTCTTGACCTAATCGAGGACGTAAGGTAGAAATTATCTCTTATCCTCACACCAACTGAACTATATATGCACCAGTGGACATCATACGACACTAGCTATCTCCGTTTTTATACACATGAAGTCCAAAATGTCAACTTAATAGATCACTTGTAAAGTAGACAACACAATTTTTTTCAGATGAACACGTCCAAGAGGGCCCCACTGTCTCGTTTCTTGACCTAATCGAGAACGTAAGGTAGAAATTATCTCTTATCCTCACACCAATTGAACTATATATGCACCAGGGGACATCATACGATACTAGCTCTCTTCGTTTTTATATACGAAAGTCCAAAAAGTCGACTTAATAGATCACTTGTAAACTAGACAACACAATCATTTTTTTATGGATAACCACGTCCAAGAGGGCCCGGCCCTACTGTCCCGTCCCTAAGGCCTAGTCGAGTAGCTAGCTAGGTATCCTCACACCAACTGAGCTATGTACCGCGGGACATCACACGACACTATCTATCTCCGTTTTTATATACAAAAGTCGAAAAAGCCGAGAAAACGGGACTTAAAAGTAGACAATATCATACCACTGAAACATAGATTCCAAAGCGCGATTAAAAAACAGAATATGACAGATAGATAGATCGTTGTTCGACCACTCAATGATGAATAAATTCTTTGTCAAGAGGCAAAATTTTGACCGTCTGATATGCAGAATTGCAGATAAATATTCCTCCAAAAATTCAGCTGCTGGATAATATTAATTGGTGGGAGAACTGATAAAATGAAATAAATTTGGCGATCACGTTGTGAGAATACTGGCCATGCAGCTAGGGTTGCACTTTATTGCAACAAAAATAAGCAGAATAATTTGAAAAATATGTGAAATGGGGTGGTCAATTTTGCTGCAGATTCTAAGAAATATGATTTAATTGAAGAATAATATATTCTTTGGTCTCTGGAGGAAAGATCACGAATAAGAAAGCTTTCGGTGGTGTGTGAATCTTTGAAGCTGCGCCCACCAACTTGCATCTTTGCATGTTTCTCATTGAATCTCTCTGCATGCATCTTGCATATGGTTCGTATGCTCTCTCTCTCTCTCTCTCTCCTCGAATGAGATCCTCTATTTTAATTTGGTGTTTGATCTTGTATTCCAACTATTGGATTCCGTCTTGCATGCTCGAATGAGATCCTCTGTTCTAATTCGGTGCTCGATCTTGTATTCCAACTATTGGATTCTGTCTTCCATGTGCATTCAATTTCTTTTAGTGGACAATTATTGCATTTTCTTTTAAATACACACGGTGGAAATTATATTGTGACAATATGGCAAAGTTGCCACTTAGAAAAATAAAAAACTTTTTTTAGCCGCGTCACTTTTTTAAAAATATTATTATGTTGTCCAACTTTACCATAATACTTTTGCGCGCACACCTGCGCACTGAGTCCAACACGTGGGTGCGCGCGCATGCAGGTGCGGGCTGCAGACATTTGCGCGCAGTGCCGGCGCGTGCGTGTAGGTACATGAGTATTTTTATTCAAAGTGGCTAAAATTTATATGTTTAAAAATAAGTGGCTAAAATAAGTTTTTTAAAATTCTAAATGGATAAAAAAAAAATGGCCCAATTGTATTTAATGGTAGGAATATAGGATGAAACACAAAACTAGAATAGATGATTAATTTATCTGATATAGGTGTCGGGTAAATTAATGCAATTTCAGTACGATAATTATTAACCGATCACTTAATTATACAATTATGTTGGAAAAATTGGCAGATCAAATCCCTTGTTCTCTCCCATGTTACACTCCATGTACCTTAAACTAGTTTTTATTTAAAATTTTTTAATATACAATAATTGGGGAATAATGAACCATAAGTAATTTTTTTAAAAATTAAACTAAATCATATTAAATAAAAAAAAAAAAAAAAGAATTAGCACATAAAATGCCATAGAGAATGACATAGGGGATCTGGTGTGCAAATCGGAGCTTTGTTGTGAGGCTTAAGATTTCAAATGAAAATCTCTAATACACTTCATGCGTCCTACTTTTAATTTTTATTAATTTTTCTTCCTCCAATTTATTGCTGATTAATTAGTTTAATTTTGTAATTATTAATTAAGATTTATTCCACCCCATCTGAGTTTATGATAATTTTTTGGTATATAATTTTTTATATTTCAACTCTTAGCAATAATTAATGTTAATATAAATATAATTGATTATTTTATACTCCCTCCGTCCCAATTATATAGTCCTATTTCTCCTCGCACGTAGATTAAAAATATTTATGAAAACAAGATATTAAAGCTAAACTTTCAATAACACCCACATTGAATATTTACGACTTTCAACTTTTAAGTTATTATTTTTTTAATTTCCAAGATTCAATAAGGATTTATTTGTACATTACTATGAAAATTAATAATATTTATAGTAATGAGACTATATAATTGGGACACCTCAAAATAGTAAAAAAGACTATATAATCGGGACGGAGGGAGTAATATATAATTTTATTTTTATAAAGACATAAAAATGAACTAGAGGATCCCATCTCTTACCATTCCGCAACATTTTATGAATTCTACACAGATTTACTTAATTAAAAACTCACAATTTATTCTTCTATATAACAAAAAAACTTACTATTTATAATATGAGTTTTTTCATAAAATTGAAAACTTATATAAGCGTTTATGATCATTAATATTGAATTTATTTGTGATAATTGTGCAAGAAAATCGCCACAATCGCGACATAATGTCGGATAGCCACAAATGAAAACTTGAGGTTTATGATGAAATTAAGACGAAGAGTATACTTAAAAGGATATAGAATAATCTATCGATTCAGGACCTGAAAGATGAAAACTGTCAATTTGGGACTCGTAAGATGAAAATTCTCAATCCAAGACCTCAAAAATCACGAATTTTGATTTCTTTTTATTTTTTAATTAATTTTATATTAATTTTCAATGAAAATTCATTCATTAATTATGTATTAAATCTAATAAGGAAATTTTTAAAATTAATTAAAAATAAAAAGAAATAAAAATTCGTGATTTTTGAGGTTCTGGATTGAGAATTTTCATCTATCAGACCCTAAATTTAGAGTTTTCATCTTTCAGGTCTTAAATTAATAGATTATCCATTTTTCAGGTCTTGAATCGACAATTCCGCTATAGTTAATTATTCAGGACCTAATTAATTAATTTTAATCTCTTAAAAAATGCTACACTTCGTGATTACGAGACTAAAAATCTACTGTATACCCTATGAATATACTTGTTTGTTGTGTGTATGAGGTGCTGAAAAACTAGGAGATCTTTGGCGAATTCATTGTGATAATTAGGTAGTGATATATATATGATTCGAATCCTACTAATATTTTCTAAATCGAGATGTTACGTGTATTTTACCGGATGAAATTCTCTGCAACACTTTGTGCAACAGTACTTGGTGCTACACAATTAGATTTATTAATTTTTATTTAATTTTTTTAATTCAATTTCAATTTATTATGCTTTATTTTAATTTTACACTTATTATTTAGGGTTCATCTTACCCAATTAGGGTATATATTTAATTTTTCAATAATAAATTTTATTTTCTAATTAATAATTGATTATTTCATAAAAAAAAAATTCTATACCCTAATTGGGTAGGATGAACCCTAAATAATATGTGTAAAATTAAAATAAAGTATAATAAATTAAAATTGAATTAAAAAATTGAAAAGTATAATAAATCTAATTGTGTAGCACCAAGTGTTGCAGATGATTTCATCCGGTGTTTTACTAACAACAATGACATACGTAACAAATTGATAAGTCCTAGCTACCATATGTAAATGATAAAATATATAGAGTACTAGCTAGCCCACGAGTCCTAGACCTTAATTACATGGAACCAAAATAAAATTAAATGCATTTGTTTTGTTGTAATTGTCAAAGATTGGTAAATTTTTTTTGTCTTAAAAGAGAGTTTTTGCCTATTCTATTAACGTACTTTTCCTAAAGTCTTGTCTGAATTGAGTGTTGAAGGAATTTTTCGACACCCATCATCATAATTTGCAAATCAAGTTGGGCCAAAACAGGGTTGAAATTTCTTGTTACACTATTACGTGTTTTATTATCAAATTTATGATTTTAATAATATTTTTTATAAAATAAAAATTAATTATAACATAAATAATCATAGTCTAGTTACAATTATCCACAAAAAATATGAATTTAAAAAAATTTATAAAACGTAATTTTGAAAAAATCAACTGTAATAATGAATTATTAATTGAAAATAAAAAAAATTAAATATTAAAAAATAATTATAAACCCTAATTAGGTGGGGTGAACCCTAAAAACAATCATAAAATTAAACTAAATCACGTAAAAATAAAATTAAAGAAAAAAATACAAAAAAACTCGTAATTTGAAAATGTAACACTTAGAGTGTAACGGGAAATTCTATGTGTATTACAATCTACCTAACTAAAATGTTCGAAGAGGATTTGATTATTAGAAATTTTAAAAAAAATGCAACATTATTAAAAATAATATATGGTGATTTTGATGACAATTGACCATAATAGATGAGAAAATATTATTAGAAGATATTAAGCAATTGACGTAAAATGTTAGTTATAATAAATTGGCTATTTAAGTATTAAAAATCACAATCTTTAAATAATTTTACTATTACAACATGCTTTTATAATTGCTGAAAATAAAATATCATCTTTAATAATGTTCGCAATTATAACGCAGCTAACTTTTTTTTTTGACCAATTCAGTCAGATGTGTTCAGCCAAATTTCCACGTGTACATTCTATGTGTGCAACCTGCATGTTAAAAAAAATGAACATACTCCATATATATTGATTTAATTTTGATTTGAGTATTGAGTATTGACTCCTCTTTTGAATTTGAATGAATATTTTTTTTTAATA
The DNA here is from genome assembly GCA_026008535.1 of Perilla frutescens. Classification (NCBI taxonomy): domain Eukaryota; kingdom Viridiplantae; phylum Streptophyta; class Magnoliopsida; order Lamiales; family Lamiaceae; genus Perilla; species Perilla frutescens. The sequence continues at coordinate 47,576,768 of BRKX01000018.1, forward strand.
TGATTGCGCACGGGAAAATTTGATTGAACACATCGGACTGAATTGGTTGAAAAATAAAAGAATGCATTATTAAAGATGATGTTTTATTTGCAATATATAGTTACGTAATTGTTGACCTATGATTAAAACTACGATTTTTTTTATGCAAATAACTCGTCATAAATTAATTATGAACATAGCGCTATATGGTGGAAATTTATGTGTGGAATAAGAAACTTTTTTCTTTATAGATAAATCTTAATTATTTCGAATTTGATAAAATTACACGAATAATACAAGTTAATAATAGCAATATTAGCTAAAATGAACATTTAAGTGATGAAGATCCTCGTATAAAAGCGAGAAGTTTTGGGTTCTAAACCCACCAATATTCCCTTCCCCAACTTAAAAACAAAAACATTAGCTAACTGTAAAAAAGATGATAAAAATAAAAATAAAAATTATCCATCTGTAAATAAAATTAAAAATAAAAACTTGCAAACTAATTTAAAATTAGACACAATAAACTTACAGTGGGCCTTGTTGAATCAAAACATCAAACATCTCCATGGAATTCAAATGTTCCATCTCATCTTATTTTCTTTTAATAATATTTGAAAAATTAGACAGGGTTAATTAATTTTAAATTTATTTTATAATTTACAATTACATTCATGATTATTTAATTTGGATATTAATCCTATACCAAGCAACTTATAAACTAACTCGCAAACAAATTTAAAATTGATCGAAATTCTCACAATAATCTTTGATGCTAGTATAAACTCAATACTAGTTCGAACTAACTCGAACCGAATAGTGTGAGCCAATTAGGGCTAGCCCAAAACAAAGTGGGCAAGAATAGCCCAAAACTCTATGATTTATCTTTCTATTTTTTGGTTAAATACCGAGTTTCAAATTTGATACAATTTAATTTAAGCATTCAGAATATGTATAATTTATTAAATTAATTTGTGGTAAGTTATGTTATATTATGTGTTAATTTGTTGAATTTAGAATTTTAGGTAGCCAACAATTGACAAATTAATTAATACGTATAATAACAAGTTTTAATAACTTTACTGGCGCGACGAGCCAACTCGAAAACTAAATGGTTAGGGATAAGGCAAGAAAATTATAGTTTGAAGAAAATGTAGCTCGAGTTGAATAGTCTATTTTTTTTTCAGGAATATGTGAAACTGCTATTCGTGAGTGCTTACTTGGTATATATCTCGATCTAAAAGATATTGATACGTCGAATTTATTGCCATTCCACCGAGTAGGCCATCATCGAGCTCTTTTTTGGAAATGTTTGCTTTCAAGAATTTGATGAATCCTTTGGTATATTGAGACTTTATAAGACCTTTATTCCATGAGCTTTTCAGGTAAGCCTTTTCATTTTTAATTACTTTTTCAAATGTTTAATGAAAAATATTAAACAAGAATTGAATTGTAATTTTGCCAAAATTTTGTTCTCGATCAAACTAGATCCTCCTACCGCTTAATTAGCACTTGAGACGGTCTAGTCCCATCCTCTGTGTGCCAATTGTGTACTGAATCTTAAAATTATTATTTTTTCTTTCATTTTTTTCTTCAATTTTAATTTCTTTATGTTTAGTATAGATTTAGAATTTTATTTGCGGTTTATTCCACCCAATTAGGGTTTATAATTATTTTTAATATTTAATTTTTATTTTTTAGTTAATATAATTAATTTTTGTGTTGATTATTCCAAACATAAGATATATAATTTTTTAAAATTTTAATTTTTTAGTAATAAATATTAATTATGATTAGCTATAACATAATAAATCTTATTTTTACAAAAAAAATTACTAACTAATATATAATTTTAATGTTGGCACGCGGTTGACACACAAAATTGAGATTAGAGGATCTCTACTAATTAATTAGAGCCAATTCTAGCGGAAAAGATGAAACTTTTCATTGGTTTAGTCCTTAGAATGATTTATATTTGGTATAATTAGGAGTGTACGTGAGTCGAACAGGCTCGTGGAATATTTGGATTCAAGTCGGAAAACATCCGAATTTAACTCAAAATTCGTTGACTCGTACTTCGAGTTCAACAACACTTGGCTTGATAGGCTTGCGAGCCTATTCAATTTTTGTCGAGCTCTAAGCTATTCAAGCTTGTCGCCCCCTCCCCCCCCCCGATATTTTTTATTTTATTCTATATGTCCTTTGTTGTGGGCCAATTTCGACCCCCACATTGAGAATGTGATTTTTTTATATATATAGTATAGTGAAGTCCCCAAGCATTTCCGTCGATCTGCATCGACTTATAGCCAACTATAGGGGTGAAGTGAAATGAAAATATATATTACACCTAAATTAAATTGGAAAAAGGTCCACATTTCTTTTATCGAGAGTTCAGACTCGAGCTTGGGCCAGGTAAATGTGAGTTGAGCCGGGTAGAGTAGTACGAGGCTCAAACTTGATCTAAAAGAAAAAATTCGAACTCTTGAATTTGACCTAGCTTCAACTTCTGGAGCTCGAGCTCAACCCGGTAAAATATAGGACAAGCTCAAGTTTGACTTTGTTCAACTAAATTATTTATTAATCAATTTCTACGACATTAAATCTATCTTATAATTTCATTTTAAAAACAAAGTTATTATGGCCCAATACATGACTTACTAGATATAGGTACATTTTTAATATAATGCCATTCAATTCAATAGTAAGATATTAAAATATGTGGATGTAAGACGAATGCGTGACATGAAATCCCATCCTTTCCTCATTCTCATCTTGTTTAATTATCATATACTTATTAATTGGATAAAATGAGAAATGTAACATTTTACAATTAATGACGTTTCGTCTCGTATTTCATTACATCACACTCATTACACATTTATTAACGAGCATCATCATAGCCATGCACGTGCTACGTAACATGCACTGATGCAATGAAACACGAGACGAAACTCTATTTTTTAATTTACGACAGAATAAAAAAAAAAAAAAACATATCCACACAAAGTTACTGTAAAAATGTCTGTCAGAACCAAATAGCCTTGGCATTGATGAGCAGCTGCTTCAACGATCCATCAACATGGAGGGAGATCATGTCCTTGGCCGAGCCGACGAACTCGCCGCCGATGAACACGGCGGGGACGGCGGGGCTGCAGCCGAGGGCTCTCAAAGCCCACTCCATCTCCCCGCCATTGGCCTCCCGATCGAGCTCGTGAACAGCGGGGCTCGCGCCTAGTTCGTAGAAAAGAGCCTTGATGCTGTGGCACATGCAGCAGGAGCTTTTGGTGAAGATCACAGCTGCATTTCTGGACGCCCGTTCTCTCACCATGTCCATTGTTAGCTGCTACAGTTTCGAGTGACCGATAATCGGAATAAAATAGGCCGTTTTTCAAGTCCTGCTGACAACAGTTTAGAGAAATACAGTATCTCTTGCTAGTTATGGAATGTAGTATATATGAGTGTGAAAATGTGGTGTTGAGAGAGTTTGGCCATGGCTCTATTTATAGGAGAGAGAGAGAGAGAGAGAGAGAGAGAGAGAGAGAGAAGAGAGAGAGAGAGAGAGAGAGAGAGAGGATATTGCCATTGTTTGCATTATGTGTTTGCTTATCTATGGAATGGCAAGTGAGAATCATGTAGTTCGCTTTATGATGTCTTTTTGGATAAGAAAAACGGTCTCTTATGATTTGTCTGAAAATGACTTGTGCTGCAATTTACAACTTGACTTTGTTTGATTTAGTTAGTGGAGAAATTTCATAACGCACGTAGATATGTAGCTAGGGATATTATATTCCACGATACAGAGATCACGCCATATTAATTAATTAATAGAGTGTTTTTTGGTTGAATTTTTTTTATTGATGTATCATGCGATCTTTGGCGTGAGATTTAGGAGAAAATTTTGCTTCTGGTCCTATAGGACACAACTCAGTTTGATTTTAGTCCCGATACTATCAATTTTGGTCCTTGTTCAAAAAAATCGCCTAGTTTTAGTTTCATAGGTTTAAGATTATCAATTTTGGTCCCATGAATTTTAGGCCAAAAGCGGGACCAAAATCGATATTTTCTCTGTTTGGGACGAAAAATGATAATATTGAGATCAAAATCGAACTAAGGTGTGTCCTGTGGGACCAAAAGTGAAATTTTCTCTGAGATTTAGTATCCCTACATGAGTAATATATATAGTGTTTTTTTTTTTAATTTAATTTCAATTTACATTTTTTGTTAATTAACGATTTTTTTTTCTTTAGATAATTAATGAAAGTGTTCGATAACTTCATTAAGATGTTACACTATTAAATTATGAGTTTTTAATTTTATTTTTTCTTCAATTTCAATTTTTGATAATTTAGTTTAATTTTGCAATTATTAATCAGGACTTATTCCACTCAATTATAATTTATAATTATTTTTTAGAGTTTAATTTTTAATTTTCTTAATAATTGGCTATTATATTGCATAATTAGAATTTTTAATTCATGTTTTATGATAAAATTTGACCATGATTGATTATGTTATAATTATTACTTTTTAATAATAATTAACTAGTATTAAACTTATAATTCGATAGTGAAATACAAAGTGTAACATAATGTATAATTAACAAAGAATCTGAACTGTTAGTTGAGTGCCCTACTACTCCGTCTCTAAAGATTATTAACAAAGGTCCAATTTGATCATACAACTATTTGCGTAGGAGCACTTTGATTCCTGTTTATCTTTTTGGTTCAAAGTGATCCCATAACTATTTTAAAGGTTCAATTTGACCTCTATTTTGATCCTTTAATTGATGGAGATTGACGAAGAAGGAGAGAAACGATGTTAACAATACCCACTAAAACACACCCTAACATACTTTTCTCACATACTTAGATTATTTCACTCATTAACACACTTTTTACACACACATGGATTGAACACGAAATTTCCACCATTTTCACAAAGAATTCTCATATGGATTGAACATGAAATTTCATCCATTTTCACAAAGAATCCTCCGTTATTTTATGTTTGTATAGAAATTTTTTAATTATTTTATTTAGCATTACGTAAATAATTTTTTTTATGTTATCATATAATAATATTGATTCATATTACACAAATAATTTCACTTATTGATAATATTTCATGAAGTAATTTATGGCTCTCAAATCCTAATTGAGTTTCATTAAAATGCAAGACTTCTTCAAGCCTAATTTTTGAATTTTGATTGTTGGGCATAATGCTAAATTATGTCGAAAATGAACATTTTGTTAATTATCATATTTATATTATAACAAGCTTCAAATATGTGAAAATGGAAGAAATTTCGTGTTAAATCCATATGTATGTAGAAAGTGTGTGTTAATGTGTGAAATAATTTAAGTATGTGAGAAAAATATGGGTTAGTGTGTGTTTTAGCAGGTATTGTTAATGACATTTCTCTCCGTGTCCATCTTCTTTAGTTGGAGGATCAAAATAGGGACCAAATTGAACACTTAAAATAGTTATGAGATCATTTTGAATAAAAAACGTAAACATGGATCAAACCGCTCCTAAATAAATAGTTATAGGATTAAAATGGACCTTAAATTCTCCCTATAATCGAGAACCAAAGTTATTTATCCAAAAATAAACAAAAAGTCTTAATTCTTCGTATCCTCATCTCTCTACCGTCCATAACGTACGATTCTTAATAGACATGCATGAAGTGTGTACAAATGTATATATATAAATATTGTTGTAATTTTATTCAAAATGAGGATAATACGACATCAATGTAAAATTAAAGAAAAAAAAAAAACGCATTCGAGCTTGAACGAGCTTCAAAAGTCTTCAGAAGACATAACAATTGCACATTCAACACACAAGCCTACTAACAATCATCATAAATACCTCACACACACATATATATATTCGTCAGATTTAAATAACAATATAATCACCATTAATATTAATTTTCAAGATCTAAAATTAATAATAATAAAAAGAAATTGAATATCTAGTTTTATTGCTTTATTCTTCTTGTGATTTTTTTTGGGGGATAGTTCTGGCTGATGTGTAAGAATTTAAAAGGATAAGAACTTATCCACTGCATTCCCACTTTGCATTGGAATCTGCCTCCCTACAAATATATATATATATATATATATATATATATATATATATATATATATATTATTTTTCCCAAATTCTCGGTGATCAAATCAATTTCATACAAGAAAAATCGAATGAAACCCTCTATTTAATATTTGATGTTTTAATCCATATTTTATAATTAAATTTATAAGTTTAATAATACATATCGTGACATAGACAAATGAAGTCTACCGCTACTACTAAGAGATAGAGTTAATACGATCTTGAAAAGAGGGGGATAATTAATTAGAAGATTTTGAAATGAGTTACCATGCATGCAGAGACAAGCGTAGAACTAAATTTTTCCAAATTCAACATATATTTACTCATGTATCATTTCTCTTCCACTGCATACGCATACGTACTGCATTCAAATTAAACACAAATTAATTAAAAAAGAAAGAAAACAAAATGCGCGCACACACACACAATATATATATATATATAGGGTTGGGTTCCAGAAGGAACCACACCCTAGGTAAGAACTGAGAACCAATCTAAGTCATAGATCCGGTATATTTGGATGGTCTAGATTTGCTCCAGATTTAAAACGCGGTGGCAATCTCGTAATAACGTCCAACTTCGCTGCCCCTGAATCTCGTAATAATGTCCAGATTTAGAACTGTCATTTCTTATTTTAACACTGTCCTGGTCTTTTTTAGCATTGTCATGACTTATTTTTAGCATTACTCTTTTAGGATTTTAGCACTATCATTTTCTATTTTAGCATTGTCATTACTTATTTTAGGGTTTTAGCACGTTTCATTTTTCTTGTGTTGATGTTAGAGAACGTTAATCGTGTAAGGATTGGATTGATATGTAGCGAGAGAAGATATTGATCTGTGTGTAGACAATGTATGCAGCTAGCTAGTCTTTAATTTGCTGCTTCTTTTTGTACAAATTAATATTCGAGTTCAACCTTTTATTTCATGTAATAATTTGTATGTGTTGACTTTTTTTCTAATCCAGCATCGTAAATTTTTGCTCCTAAACTTTAATTTGTTGGTATATCTGTATTGAGATTTTTTGCTAATATAAATATTACATATAGTATATTGTGTATTGGATTAACATATATAGTTTTAAATAATTGGTAAATAAAGTGAGAAAGCTAGGGCTAAGTAAATTAAGTAATCTTGAAACTAGCATGGCTCTTTTAGGATTTTAGCACTATCATTTTCTATTTTAGCATTGTCATTTTCTATTTTAGCACTGTCATGGCCTTTTTTAACATGACACTTTTAGGGTTTTAGCACTGTCATTTTCTATTTTAGCATTGTCATGGCTTATTTTAGCATGACTCTTTTAGGATTTTAGCACTGTCATGACTTATTTTAGCATTGTCATGCTTACAGTGTGTGGGTGTGATAAGTCCATTTATTTCGTGTTTTTAGGGGCATTTTATCGTGTATAAATGTCCTTTTTAGTGTGTTTTGAGTCGAAAAGAACCAGGTTACGGTCAAAGGGCATTTCAAGAGTCGAGTCTGGCGGAAGGGGCATTTTATGCCCAAATATTCACGATTATCTCGCACATATATTCATCAGAGGCATAGGGGACGTCCTCAGTATCCATCCCACATTCGGTCGGTGAAGTGGGCATATCAGATACGGATGGAGCTGACAGATGATGCCGTGCCCACAGTACTCGCACAGACTCGACCACAGATCAGAATGGGCATTCCAGTGATTCGGGATTCAGTTGAAGGACAGCTGGTGGAAAGATAGCTACATTATCCGCGGGAGAGTTGGAACTAAGCTGGACTCCTGGAAGGTGCTGCAACAAAAGGATAAGCTCAGACGAGGAGATAAAGCTAAATCTGAGGAGATAAGAGCAATCCCTAAAAAATAGAGATTTGTTGAAGATGAAGCTTATCCAGTCAGAGTCAGCGAGGGCACGCCGTTCCAGATATTCAGCAGAAGACCCTAGCCTGTGGGGGAGACTATACTCGGAAATGTAACTATTTAAACAAGTTTAAATTCTAGAAAAACAAGCTTTTAGACACTCTGAAACACTTTACATTTCTGCAATTTATTTTCCGCACGCTGCTTAGGCAGCCAAACAATCCGAAAGGTCTTAAACCTTCGGGACTTAGGTTATGTTTATGTTTATCGATGTTGGAGTCGAGTTTTTGATTAATTAAATCCGTAAGTTCTTATTTATTTTTATGTCTTTAAATTCTGCAAGTTTAATTATGTCTAGCCTTCTTGGCTAGATCTTTAATTCTGGCGTTTGAATGATGAAATTGGATTAAGCATAAATCTGGACTCGTGACGCCGAAATGGGCATAGTAATGCATGATTAGTTTCCGTTAATTCTTGTGCCTTGTTCCACGTGAGTGTGTGTTTGAAGTGCCCAATGTGGCTGATCACTCGTTAGGTAAAGAGGGCACACCACTATTAATTAAATTGGCGAATCGTGACTGTGTGTTGGTTCATATAGTAATAAGGGAATTAATGGGGTGTTGTGGGCACAAGAGGAATCAATTGAACACAACAGATCTGGGTCCGTCTAGGGCACACTGCTGCTTGTTTGCTTACATCTCTTAGAGGAATCGGGAGGTGGGTAACTGGTTAGGAGTTTAATCGAAGAGGAATCACTTTTAAATCTAAAATGAAAGGATGGATGAGGAGACGCATGAGAGGAATCCGGTCACCATAACTAGATGACCTATCATGTATGAAAATCGGTGTGCCCATGATCGAGTTGTTTTATGTTTAACCAAGATCTAATTCAAATGCCAAAATCTTTTGTTATTTGATATTCTTCTTTAGTTTCTTTTGCAGATTTAATTTCAGTATAGTGACAACACCAAAACCCCCTTTGTAATTGGTTACTTGAAGATAGAATCGCAACAGCTCTCTGTGGGATCGACCCGTACTCATTAGCTAGCTACGCTCGCTGTGGGCACAAGAGTTTATAAATATATTTTTGAGCGCGAAACGACAGCGCGTCAATAAGATTCATTGTATGCATAATAAAAATAAATATTATCGGTAGACATAAATTAAAAGATCCATGAATATATATACGAGAATAATTCCACTATTATTTAGCACAAGTACGTGGTCCAAACTCATCGATTATATACATATATATGTATGCACTAAATCGAGTCAAATAAAGTAATTATGTAATATTTAATATCAAACAAAACTAACTTCTATAATAATATAGATTTTCCATTGGGCAGCATTTTGATTCGTGTTTGTGAAATATTTGCTAATTGCTACCAAGTGCTCAACATACAACCATTGCGGTTTTCTCACTCTTCCCTCTTCGCTGAGAGAGAGAGATATTTTCATTCTTTCGCGCACTCCAGCCATTCATAAGCAGTACAAATTCTTGAAGAAATGGAGTCCGTGCTAATTGGGTCTTTTACGAAACCTTCGCTTCCGTTTCCCTTCTCAGCTGAGCTATGTACGTGTGAATTCCCTTGTTTTACCATTAATTTTCCTGTATTTCACGGCCTTATCTTTAGATCTGTATGCAAGATCTAAATTTACCAAAATACCCCCGCATAATTACAACTTGTAAAAATTTACAATTTTGCCACCGCTTAAAAGTCTAATCTGCAGCCGTCCAAATTGAATAGATGTGTGGATTAGATTAGTTCTCAGTTCTCACAGGGGGATGTGGTTCTCACATGATCCCATCCATATATATATATATATATATATATATATATGGGACGGTTCAAACTAAACACAAATTAATTAAAAAAAAAGAAAGAAAACAAAATGCACATATATATTTATGGGAGGGTTAGGGCGTGAACTAAAACCTAGTATGTTAACATGTGAATACATAATAACATTAGGAATAGGAAAAATAGCATCCGAAGAATTGGTTGACATGTTATCACAAAAGAAAAACCTCAATTTCGAACAAAGAAAATTAGAATATGTTATCACAAAAAAAAAAACTCAATTTCGAACAACAAAAAACATAAAACCTAAAACGCCATTACATAAAAATAGCATCACGTACAAAGTATATATCAATGTAATCATGCATAATTGGCTATACCATTCACAAATTAACACACTATGACATAGTTCATAGATGAAATTAAAGTGTCTGGAATAAATTAAATTCAAACTAACATTAAGAATCTCAATTTCAAACAATAATAATAATAGAAAACACCATATCACTGAGAAAATAACATAACAAAATTATATTATTTTAATATCTCATCGAAAACTATAATCAAATTGCTTTATCTCATCTGTGCGTCGATCGCTCCCCTGTTTAATGCCGCTTCTATATGCTTCGCTTGTTTTTTGTACTGGGTCAGACGATCATATGCTACATTATGCACTGAAAATGCGGTTGATAATTAACAACCCTCATAGTAACGTCTTGTGCAGCTGGCATAATCTCGAATGCCCCAACTTGCGTGTGTGTGTGAGTTGATGCTTATCTTATATTTCACCATACGATCATGCTCTTCGCTACCATTGAGAACCGCAACATTCGCTCTACCTTCATATTCTACCGCTTCAACCAACAAATTTTGCGCCCGTTGAATAATAATATGTCCAGCTGAGAAGGCATGATGTGCACTATTCAAATTACTCTGAGCACTTACGACAAGCTTACAGGATAATACGTAGTCATTAATCGAGTGGACTCATTTGTACCGTAGTCGAACTTCCATGTTGACCGGTCAATTCTTCCGATCTATAATATTTTACCATTTAATTCTTATTTGTTGCGCAGAAAACCCTAAATGCGCAAAATACTCATCTTCTGATATATGTTGTCAGTTATTGAGATGATGGCGGTGAATAAGAACCAGTCGCATCAGATGCTCGTAGTGCTCGGTTGAAAATTCAAGCAACGGCTGTGCACGAAGGATTTTGGAGAGAAGCATGCGTTTCGTTAAGTTGTCACGGTGGGGATGATTTTTTTTTTCACCTTGCGTATGAGATCTTTGAATTCTCTCCTCAAACTTGGCACACCTCTTGGATAGTAGAACTGGTCTCTATATTTACTCGAAACCGAGCACTGAATGGGAGGGGAAGTGAGGTGACAATATTCTGTAAATTATTGTAAGCATTGGCCATGGTAGGACTCTTTTTTGGACGTGAGATTGTGTTATGAAGAGGTAATGGGCGGAGGTATGCGAAGACGGAGGAGGAGAACATAGCACGTTTTTAGGGTTTGTTAAAGTTATAATTGAGAATGAAATTTAAATTGAGGAAGAACATTTGGGGCTTGCGACAATTCATCCCGAAATGTGAAGTATCGGGCTTGACTTATTTTAATTTTCTATATTTTCCAAAGAGGCCCGGAAAATAATGATGCTCAATTTATGTTCGGGAATTGTATAGTCTAAACCAACCATTAGTGTTCTTCCTTCTAATCTTTTTTAAAGTTAATATTAGTATTTCTATCGTACGTTGTACAAATTTAAATATTTATAAAATTAATATTTTGAATTTTGAATGTGCCACACTATAATTGAATGAGAAAATATTATTGGTCCCAAATATACTCAAAATATTTATCGGTAATTGCGCAAATATTATATGATTGGTTAGAGACTTTTTTTTTCCAGATATTCGAATAATTACATTTAATATTTAAAATCACCTAAGTACCATTATAGATAATTGCACAACCAAAGTTAAAGTAAAAAAAATCAATATGTTACTAGATAAGTGTCATTATGAATAATTACATCGATCCACAACATTATTAATTTTTTGCCGCAACCAGTAGCTGCATCCTTCTCTAAGCATCCATTAATTCTTTGAGTTGTTCTGCTGTTTGGTCCAAATCTACCGTGTCAATATTATATGACTTGTCCTTATATTTATCTAAAGGTAGCTCGAGAAAATCATTTACCAAACGGCGAACTCGTTCAACACCCAAACTTTCATCATCAGCATGGTCCTCTGCTCGCTTCCGTTTGAGTCAGACTATAAATGAATGCGAAAATATTGTTGGTCCCAAATATACTCAAAATATTTCTCGGTAATTACACAAATATTATATGGTTGGTTAGAGACTTTTTTTTTTCAGATATTCGAATAATTACATTTAACATTTAAAATCACCTAAGTATCATTATAGATAATTGAATGTGCCACACTATAATTGAATGAGAAAATATTATTGGTCCCAAATATACTAAAAATATTTGTCGGTAATTGCACATATATTATATGGTAGGTTAGAGATTTTTTTTCAGATATTCGAATAATTACACTTAACATTTGAAGGCATATAAGTATCATTATGGATAATTGAATAACCTAAGTTAAAGTAAAAAAAAAAGAGCTCAAGGTTATAAATGTAATTATTAAGGATGTACAAAATGAGAAATATAATAACATTTTCCATATGAAATTCTTTTGGTTACTTGTCATCAAGATCTTGGGATGCACATCAAAAGTAACGAAGATATAACACATTCAAACTTTGTACAATGATGTTTCATCGCGTATTTCATTACATTATGCTCAACAAATAACTACCTCAACCAGTAACTACGAGATTAATGCTATCAGCTATATTTATCACGCAAAAGCAAAACTATTCTTCATGGTGAAGGTGGAGCCCGAGCATTATATCGATCCACAACATTATTAATTTTTTGCCGCAACCAGCTACACTTAGCTGCATCCTTCTCTAAGTCCTCTATTAATTCTTTGAATTGTTTTGCTATTTGGTCCAAATCTACTGTGTTAATATTATATGACTTGTCCTTATATTTATCTAAAGGTTGCTCGAGGAAATCCTTTACCAAACGGCGAACTCGTTCAGCACCCCAACTTTCATCATCAGCAGGGTCCTCTGCTCGCTTCCGTTTGAGTCCCACACTATAAATGAATGAAAAAATATTGTTGGCCCCAGGTTTCCAGCCAACACATAATTTTCAACACAGTCGGCTCGTTTGCACAGCAGTTCACGCTCCATGTCATTAATGGGCAAATTCTTCAGATTTATAAGACTGCGCCATTTTGTCCTTAATTGACTTGCAGAAAAGCCTATATTCGCAAAATAATCATGTTCGCCAATCTGTTGCCACTTATCGAAGTTCAGACGGTGAATACAAAGCAAATTCATCAACTGCTCGAAGTGCGCAAATGAAAATACCGGCAACGGCACAGCCAGCAGAGTTTTAGAAATGAGCATCCGCTTCGTTAAACTCTGACCCTGTGGGTGAACGGCTCTCACCTTCCGTATAATGTCCTTGAAATCCCTCCTCATATCCCTCGCTGTCTCATGGATGGTAGAATTCATGTCTATAAGCCAGTTAGACTGGACGGGCAATTCGATGTCATGTCCGGCAACAACATTATTTGCATTATGGTAAGCCATCGAGGATTCAACTAGTCCAATGGGGAAATTGTAACGAGCTGAATTTAATTTTTAGGGTTCTCAACGGTTTTGTATATGGTGCATTGGGATGCATTGCATCCCCTTTTCTTTTTTTTTTGACAAGTGTCCCACTAAAATTAAAAAATTTATAAATTCATAATACGTTCAATTACTGTTTTGAAATACATCACTATTTACATGACTGACTGTGGTCAATCTGAAAATGTAAGTTATACACCACCTACTTTCCATCTGATGATTCTATTCGGAATATGTTTATATTTAGTTGTTTCCAAAAGGAAGTATTTAATTCCTTTTCCTTTTGTTTTTTTTGTTTGGACGGTGAACATTTAGGTGCATAGCCTCACCAAAGAGAAATTAGCAATTAGACAGGTGGAGACACTTGACATAGCTGCAGATTCAAATGATTATTGGAGCTATATTATTGGGACTAGCAATATTGATTTTTCTCAGTTTCAATCAGCTCGAACTGGCCGTGGTCCATTATTATATGGTTGGTTAGAGATTTTTTTTTTCAGATATTCGAATAATTACATTTAACATTTAAAATCACCTAAGTATCATTATAGATAATTGCACAACCAAAGTTAAAGTAAAAAAAATCAATATGTTACTAGATAAGTGTCATTATGAATAATTACACGCATATTGATAAAATAATCAAGTCAAATATGAATGTCTTTTCCAACGAGGCCCGGTAAAAAATAATTTCTATTTGGGAATTGTAAAGTTTAAATTAACCATTAGTGTTCTTCTTTTTAATCTTTTTTTTTAGTTAATATTATTATTTCTATCGTATAGTATACAAATTTAAATATTTATAAATTAATATTTTGAATTTTGAATGTGCCACACTATAATTGAATGAGAAAATATTGTTGGTCCCAAATATACTCAAAATATTTCTTGGTAATTTTACAAATATTATATGGTAGGTTAGAGATTTTTTTTTCAGATATTCGAATAATTACACTTAACATTTGAAAGCATATAAGTATCATTATGGATAATTGAACAACCTAAGTTAAAGTAAAAAAAAAAAGAGCTCAAGCTTATAAATGTAATTATAAAGGATGTATAAAATGAAAAATATAATAACATTTTCCATATGAAATTCTCTTGGTTACTTGTCATCAAGATCTTGAGATGCACATCAAAAGTCACCAAGATATAACATATTCAAACATTTTACAATGACGTTTCATCGCATATTTCATTATATAATGCTCAAAAAATAACTACTCCATCTAGTGACTACGAGATCAATGCTACCAGCTACATTTATCACGCAAAAACAAAACTATTTTTCATGGTGAAGGAGGAGCCCGAGCATTGTATCGATCCACAACAATATTAATTTTTTGCCACAAACAGTAGCTGCATCCTTCTCTAAGCCTCCATTAATTCTTTGAGTTGTTCTGCTGTTTGGTCCAAATCTACCGTGTCAATATTATATGACTTGTCCTTATATTTATCTAAAGGTAGCTCGAGGAAATCATTTACCAAACGGCGAACTCATTCAGCACCCAAACTTTCATAATCAGCATGGTCCTCTACTCGCTTCCGTTTGAGTCAGACTATAAATAAATGTGAGAATATTATTGGTCCCAAATATACTCAAAATATTTCTCGGTAATTACACAAATATTATATGGTTGATTAGAGACTTTTTTTTCAGATATTCGAATAATTACATTTAACATTTAAAATCACCTAAGTATCATTATAAATAATTGCACAACCAAAGTTAAAGTAAAAAAAAATCAATATGTTACTAGATAAGTGTCATTATGAATAATTACACGCATATTGATAAAATAATCAAGTCAAATATGAATGTCTTTTCCAACGAGGCCCGGTAAATAATAATTTCTGTTTGGGAATTGTAAAGTCTAAATTAACCATTAGTGTTCTTCTTTCTAATCGTGTTTTTAGTTAATATTAGTATTTCTATCGTACAGTATACAAATTTAAATATTTATAAATTAATATTTTGAATTTTGAATGTGCCACACTATAATTGAATGAGAAAATATTATTGGTCCCAAATATACTAAAAATATTTGTCGGTAATTGCACATATATTATATGGTAGGTTAGAGATTTTTTTTTCAGATATTCGAATAATTACACTTAACATTTGAAGGCATATAAGTATCATTATGGATAATTGAATAACCTAAGTTAAAGTAAAAAAAAAGAGCTCAAGGTTATAAATGTAATTATTAAGGATGTACAAAATGAGAAATATAATAACATTTTCCATATGAAATTCTTTTGGTTACTTGTCATCAAGATCTTGGGATGCACATCAAAAGTAACGAAGATATAACACATTCAAACTTTTTACAATGATGTTTCATCGCATATTTCATTACATCATGCTCAACAAATAACTACCCCATCCAGTGACTACGAGATTAATGCTATCAGCTACATTTATCACGCAAAAGCAAAACTATTCTTCATGGTGAAGGTGGAGCCCAAGCATTGTATCAATCCACAACATTATTAATTTTTTGCCGCAACCAGCTACACTTAGCTGCATCCTTCTCTAAGTCCTCTATTAATTCTTTGAGTTGTTCTGCTATTTGGTCCAAATCTACTGTGTCAATATTATATGACTTGTCCTTATATTTATCTAAAGGTAGCTCGAGGAAATCATTTACCAAACGGCGAACTCGTTCAGCACCCTAACCTGCATCATCAGCAGGGTCCTCTGCTCGCTTCCGTTTGAGTCCCACACTATAAATGAATGAGAAAATATTGTTGGTCCCAGGTTTCCAGCCAACACATAATTTTCAACA
The DNA here is from genome assembly GCA_026008535.1 of Perilla frutescens. Classification (NCBI taxonomy): domain Eukaryota; kingdom Viridiplantae; phylum Streptophyta; class Magnoliopsida; order Lamiales; family Lamiaceae; genus Perilla; species Perilla frutescens. Next base: position 47,593,022 of record BRKX01000018.1, read on the forward strand.
CAGTCGGCTCGTTTGCACAGCAGTTCACGCTCCATGTCATTAATGGGCAAATTCTTCAGATTTATAAGACTGCGCCATTTTGTCCTTAATTGACTTGCAGAAAAGCCTATATTCGCAAAATAATCATGTTCGCCAATCTGTTGCCACTTATCGAAGTTCAGACGGTGAATACAAAGCAAATTCATCAACTGCTCGAAGTGCGCAAATGAAAATACAGCCAACGGCACAGCCAGCAGAGTTTTAAAAAGGAGCATCCGCTTCGTTAAACTCTGACCCTGTGGGTGAACGGCTCTCACCTTCCGTATAATGTCCTTGAACTCCCTCCTTATATCCTTCGTCGTCTCATGGATGGTAGAATTCATGTCTATAAGCCAGTTAGACTGGACGGGCAATTCGATGTCATGTCCGACAACAACATTATTTGCATTATGGTAAGCCATTGAGGATTCAACTAGTCCAATGGGGAAATTGTAACGAGCTGAATTTAATTTTTAGGGTTCTCAACGGTTTTGTATATGGTGCATTGGGATGCATTGCATCCCCTTCTCTTTTTTTTGACAAGTGTCCCACTAAAATTAAAAAATTCATAAATTTATAATACGTTCAATTACTATTTTGAAATACATCACTATTTACATGGTTGACTGTGGTCAATCTGAAAATGTAAGTTATACACCACCTACTTTCCATCTGATGATTCTATTCAGAATATGTTTATATTTAGTTGTGGAAGTATTTAATTCCTTTTCCTTTTGTTTTTTTTCTTTGGACGGTGAACATTTAGGTGCATAGACTCACCAAAGAGAAATTAACAATTAGACAGGTGGAGACACTTGACATAGCTGCAGATTCAAATGATTATTGGAGCTATATTATTGGGACTAACAATATTGTTTTTTCTCAGTTTCAATAAGCTCGAACTGGCTGTGGTCCATTATTATATGGTTGGTTAGAGATTTTTTTTTTTCAGATATTCGAATAATTACATTTAACATTTAAAATCACCTAAGTATCATTATAGATAATTGCACAACCAAAGTTAAAGTAAAAAAAATAAATATGTTACTAGATAAGTGTCATTATGAATAATTACACGCATATTGATAAAATAATCAAGTCAAATATGAATGTCTTTTCCAACGAGGCCTGGTAAAAAATAATTTCTATTTGGGAATTGTAAAGTCTAAATTAACCATTATTGTTCTTCTTTCTAATCTTTTTTTTAGTTAATATTATTATTTCTATCGTACAGTATACAAATTTAAATATTTATAAATTAATATTTTGAATTTTGAATGTGCCACACTATAATTCAATGAGAAAATATTGTTGGTCCCAAATATTTTCAAAATATTTCTTGGTAATTTTACAAATATTATATGGTAGGTTAGAGATTTTTTTCAGATATTCGAATAATTACACTTAACATTTGAAAGTATATAAGTATCATTATGGATAATTAAACAACCTAAGTTAAAGTAAAAAAAAGAGATCAAGCTTATAAATGTAATTATTAAGGATGTATAAAATGAGAAATATAATAACATTTACCATATGAAATTCTCTTGGTTACTTGTCATCAAGATCTTGAGATGCACATCAAAAGTCACCAAGATATAACATATTCAAACATTTTACAATGACGTTTCATCGCATATTTCATTACATAATGCTCAAAAAATAACTACCCCATCTAGTGACTACGAGATCAATGCTATCAGCTACATTTATCACGCAAAAGCAAAACTATTCTTCATGGGGAAGGGGGAGCCCGAGCATTGTATCGATCCACAACATTATTAATTTATTGCTGCAACCTGTAGCTGCATCCTTCTCTAAGCCTCCATTAATTCTTTGAGTTGTTCTGTTGTTTGGTCCAAATCTACCGTGTCAATATTATATGACTTGTCCTTATATTTATCTAAAGGTAGCTCGAGAAAATCATTTACCAAACGGCGAACTCGTTCAACACCCAAACTTTCATCATCAGCATGGTCCTCTGCTCGCTTCCGTTTGAGTCAGACTATAAATGAATGCGAAAATATTGTTGGTCCCAAATATACTCAAAATATTTCTCGGTAATTACACAAATATTATATGGTTGGTTAGAGACTTTTTTTTTTAAGATATTCGAATAATTACATTTAACATTTAAAATCACCTAAGTATCATTATAGATAATTGCACAATCAAAGTTAAAGTAAAAAAAATCAATATGTTACTAGATAAGTGTCATTATGAATAATTACACGCATATTGATAAAATAATCAAGTCAAATATGAATGTCTTTTCCAACGAGGCCCGGTAAATAATAATTTCTGTTTGGGAATCGTAAAGTCTAAATTAACCATTAGTGTTCTTCTTTCTAATCGTTTTTTTAGTTAATATTAGTATTTCTATCGTACAGTATACAAATTTAAATATTTATAAATTAATATTTTGAATTTTGAATGTGCCACACTATAATTGAATGAGAAAATATTATTGGTCCCAAATATACTAAAAATATTTCTCGATAATTGCACATATATTATATGGTAGGTTAGAGATTTTTTTCAGATATTCGAATAATTACACTTAACATTTGAAGGCATATAAGTATCATTATGGATAATTGAACAACCTAAGTTAAAAGTAAAAAAAAAGAGCTCAAGCTTATAAATGTAATTATTAAGGATGTATAAAATGAGAAATATAATAACATTTTCCATATGAAATTCTTTTGGTTACTTGTCATCAAGATCTTGGGATGCACATCAAAAGTAAAGAAGATATAACACATTCAAACTTTTTACAATGATGTTTCATCGCATATTTCATTACATCATGCTCAACAAATAACTACCCCATCCAGTGACTACGAGATTAATGCTATCAGCTACATTTATCACGCAAAAGCAAAACTATTCTTCATGGTGAAGGTGGAGCCCGAGCATTGTATCGATCCACAACATTATTAATTTTTTGCCGCAACCAGCTACACTTAGCTGCATCCTTCTCTAAGTCCTCTATTAATTCTTTGAGTTGTTCTGCTATTTGGTCCAAATCTACTGTGTCAATATTATATGACTTGTCCTTATATTTATCTAAAGGTAGCTCGAGGAAATCATTTACCAAACGGCGAACTCGTTCAGCACCCTAACCTGCATCATCAGCAGGGTCCTCTGCTCGCTTCCGTTTGAGTCCCACACTATAAATGAATGAGAAAATATTGTTGGTCCCAGGTTTCCAGCCAACACATAATTTTCAACACCGTCGACTCGTTTGCACAACAGTTCACGCTCCATGTCATTGATGGGCAAATTCTTTAGATTTATAAGACTGCGCCATTTCGTCCTTAATTGACTCGCAGAAAAGCCTAGATTCGCAAAATAATCATGTTCGCCAATCTGTTGCCACTTATCGAAGTTCAGACGGTGAATACAAAGCAAATTCATCAACTGCTCGAAGTGCGCAAATGAAAATACAGGCAACGGCACAGCCAACGGAGTTTTAGAAAGGAGCATCCGCTTCGTTAAACTCTGACCCTGTGGGTGAACGGCTCTCACCTTCCGTATAATGTCCTTGAAATCACTCCTCATATCCCTCGCCGTCTCATGGATGGTAGAATTCATGTCTATAAGCCAGTTAGACTGGACGGGCAATTCGATGTCATGTCCGGCAACAACATTATTTGCATTATGGTAAGCCATCGAGGATTCAGCTAGTCCAATGGGAAAATTGTAACGAGCTGAATTTAATTTTTAGGGTTCTCAACGGTTTTGTATATGGTGCATTGGGATGCATTGCCTTCTCTTTTTTTTGACAAGTATCCCACTAAAATTAAAAAATTCATAAATTCATAATACGTTCAATTACTGTTTTGAAATACATCACTATTTACATGGCTGACTGTGGTCAATCTGAAAATGTAAGTTATACACCACCTACTTTCCATCTGATCATTCTATTCGGAATATGTTTATATTTAGTTGTTTCCAAAAGGAAGTATTTAATTCCTTTTCCTTTTGTTTTTTTTTTCTTTGGACGGCAAACATTTAGGTGCATAGCCTCACTAAAGAGAAATTAGCAATTAGACAGGTGGAGACACTTGACATAGCTGCAAATTCAAATGATTATTGGAGCTATATTATTGGGACTAGCAATATTGATTTTTCTCAGTTTCAATCAGCTCGAACTGGCTGTGGTCCATGATTAGATTATTTTCTGGTGAAAGATTATTTTCTGGTGAAATTTAGTATAAACCATGAGTCCGTTATCATATGTATGATGTTTCCCTTCTAAAGACATGGTCACATCTTCGAAATGAAAAACTTTATTCGATTGTAAATTTGTGATTAATCTTAGTATTGCGGCATACTCAGAAATTGTAAATTTGTGATTTTATTCTAAATACCTTTGGGCTTAGAACATTTGGTATGGTAGCACCTTAGAAAATCTAAGAAAATTTACAATTTTAAAATAATAAGTCAACTTCTTTCTTTGCATGGAATATGACCTGGGAAAGTAATCTGATTTATTAGTTTTAAATTCTTGTGGTTTGTCAAATTTTAATGAACTTTGGGAAAATAATCAAGAAGGAAAATGATGGAATTTTCATGGATTCTTAATATCTATACTCTTAGGTATTGTAATTACTTGACTCCGGGGAATCTTGTGTGTGGCAAATTTTTTCCAATTTCTTTATTAATTATTATTATTATTATTATTATTAAATTGTGGATTCATAATTTTTCAACAAAAAATATGAAAAAAAATATATATTTTTGAATTTTTTTATTTTCATTATTTTATTTTTTATGAATTATTATTAATTTTAGAGTGACAATTTTCAATCATATAAAGAAAATTTTTTGAAAATTTTGAAAAAAAAAAGTAATTTATTGTCAATATATTTCAATTAAAATTTGATCATTTTAGTAACCAATTTTTAGAATTGAAGGTAGGGGAATGACGGATTCAAGACAATGAGGAACTCGTTGTAAAATCGATAATAATATTTTTGGTTTAGCTTAAAATAACAAAATAATCAAACCTTGATTATTATTTATTTGGATACTCATATAGGTATTATGATTTCTCGGTTCTAGGAATACTGTACAAGACCATTTCATTTTTTGATAAGTTTATTCATTAACGAGATGTGCAGTGTTGATTATATATATATATATATATATATATATATATTATCTTGGAGTGGGATATAATTAATACAAAATCATCTATTACACATTTTGTGTTGTATTCTCTACTGCTTAGTGAATTTAATTTTCTTAGTTTTGTTTTTTTTTTTTTCATTTTTTTTCTTCGATTACATTACATTGTTTATTTTTTAAATAATTAATTAATAATTTAAAACTGAAAATTCAATACTAAAAATACAACTTAATTGTGTAGAATGAATTCTAAATAACAGGTGTAAATTAAACTAAAGCATAACAAATTTAAATCGAAGGAAAAAAATAAATAAAAAATCAAATATGCAATACAAAATGTAGAGAATCGAGATTTTAAGCACTTAATGTGATTTTCTATTGTTGCACCATATATTGATGGAAAAAGATATTGTACCACATTCTTCTATACGATGTATGTCATCAAATCAGGGTGAGCTTATGATCATGTCCATGCATCTCCTATTGATAATCTTGATTGATTAGGATTGTGATGATACATGCTGATTGTGTTTTTAAGATTATTAGTAAGGCTTTCTTTTATATTTTAAAACATCTTTAACTCACTCAAAATTGTGTCTTTAGAATTGTGAAGTTGTCCGTTGTTAACATGGAGACATTGCCGACAGCGACGAAGGCCCGTAGGTCCAGTGGGGGCGTTGGGCCCTCCTAGAGTTTTTACCCCAAAAAAATAGTATTATAGTAGTATTTTCGATTTTTTGAGGAAATATTATATTAGTTTTTTAATTTTTAAAACTAAAATATTAAAAAATAAAAACCTATTATTTTATTCTTAATCGAAAATCTCACATCTTGCAACCTAGATTCTATTCTCCATACCCCAAATCCAATTCAAACAATACTAAAAAAAATTACAAAAATCGGTGAACCCCATTTCATTTTCATTTTCATTTTCAATTCTACTTTACTATAAATCAACCTCAATTCTATATATATTGGTAGTTACTCTTATTTTGTTTAATATATTTATTTCTCATCTTAGTGTTGAATTTTAAATTTTAGAGTTCATTAAGGATTCAAACATTGTGATACATTTTTAAGAATATTAGAATTTTATTCGCTAAAAAAAATATTTTCTAGCGTTCTACTAATTTGGTTCGGTTCGGTCCAAAATACCTCTCATTTTTTGACTGAAATAGACTGAATACTCACTCCTAAGTACGACGTGGGTCAGAAATACCAAATGCGCATGGAGATCGCAAAACTTCCCGAGAATGGAGACGAAGAGTCTCTTGATCGCTGGGAGGTTCGTGTGTCGAAACAATTTTTGAGAACTCAGAATAATGAATCATTTTGAACTAACTAGTGTGTTGTTCTTTCGAAGCAAATTAAAATATATTGAAAGATTAGGGATGAAGAAACCGTGGAGGTTCAAAGAAAATATGACAAACTTTAAATTCAATTTGCGTTTAACTTTAGGGCTATATAACATTAATCTTTTTTCGGACTTTTTAATACATTAGAATGCTCGCTCAAAATCAATAAGGATAGTGGTGGAGTGGTGATATCTTGAGGTCAAAGGTCTTAAGTTCGAATTCGACCAACACATTTGCCAAGTGTGGTTTACCTCCCCTACCTGGTTTGCAGGCTATTACACAGGGCACTGGTTAAGGTTTACCGTGTGGTTTACCTCCCCTGCCTGGTTTGCAGGCTATTACACAGGGCACTAGTTAAGGTTTACCTCCCCTGTGTGGTTTGCAGGCTATTACACAGGGGCGGGGTTTAACCAGTGCGCACCTCGGTAGCGGCTGCGGGTTACATTCGACAAAAAAAAATAAAAATAAGGATCATATAAAGCGCAATAAAAGAAAAAAAAAATCAAACTCCTTGGGGGAAGCAAATACGAAGTTAATGGATTTGAAGAAAAGACTAAAAAATAACTTTTTTTTTTCAGAAAAAAAAATACTAAAATGATTGGATTATTGAGAGATTAAATGCGAGTTCAGATTCGGAGTTCCATCTACAGTACTTCATGATTTTTTTAATTTTAGAATGATATTTTGCCAACAGGGGGATATGGCCATATGGGGAATAACTGAATAAGGGAGTAGGAATTTAAAGCGTTAAATAGTCCATAAAATTAATAATTTAATTTACAACATTTGAAGGTTTTAATAAAAAATACTATCTCCGTTTCGAAATGTTTGTTGTTTTAGATTTTTTTTTTGTTTCAAAATGTTTCTTGTTTTATATAATTTGACATTCTCTCTCTCAAATCCTACAAGATTTCTTGATTCTACCTTACCTATAATATATAAAGAGAGAAAATATTGTTATTTTTTAGGAAAATATAGATGAATAGAGAAAAATATATAGAGAGAGAAAGTATTGTTATTTTTTAAGAAAATATAAATGAATTAGATTTTATGGCATATATAAGGGATGAGTATATTTGTCCACAAAATTAATTCTTAATTCCAGATAAAAAAACAAAACAACAAACATTTCGAAACGGAGGTAGTAACTTTTAGTAATTACAATTTAATCGTTAACGTTTGAATATTTTAAAAGAAATAACCCAACGTTTAACAATAATTATTTAATTCCCAACATTTGAATAGAAATCACTACATATTTTAGGCAAAAAAAAAATAAAATTCACTTTGATCATTTTTTGGGCAAAAATATAAGTCCGTTGAATCAGTTCTCTAACTCACTTGAGAATAAATGTGATCGAAATAAATCAAAATAGTATTTTCCAATGTAAATATTGGGTCATTTATGTGAAAATGTCAAACATTGGGAATTAAACAAGAACACTCATCTACAGAAAGAAATAAAAACACTGGCAAGAGCAAAATAGCAAAAAAATCAAAACAAATAAGCATTAACTGGAGCTTCAAAACTCTAAAGAAAATCTGTATGAATTCCTCAAGGAAAACAAATTCTAGCAAACTCATCACTGCAAAACTGGTGAGACAAGTACATGGTAGTAGACAGAATGCAGCATATACTAATATCTAACAAACTGTCGTGTGTCGTCTTCGCCTTTCCTCCCGTACGGGTTGCTCGTGCTGAATCCGTTACGCGATCTCTTCCTGAACTTGGAGGCGTTGCTGTCTATGTTCAAGTTCACTTTGGGAGGTACGCTAAAACAGAATGAAGCAGCCACAGCCTGCCAACAAGCACAACTAGAAGATGAGAAAGCAGAAAATAAAAAACACGATGAACTCGTATGTTATGGTGTATTCGACTATTCGTAGACAATGAGTCGTGCAGATTCGGGTTTCATCATGATGTCGTCATAAAAAGAAAAACCAAGGGAGCTTGTGACATGAAGATTGGGTGGGGTTAAAGAACCATCAAACAAGACCACACATGCATATGCGCACAGAGACAGAGTCAAAATAAATAGAGTAACAAATGTCTACTACTAGGAGAATGGCACAGTAAAATCTTCATCACTGATGCAAATAACAGAGGGACGTTGTGCGAAAATCAATTAGAAACCAATCGAATGCTGCTAAGATTTTTAATAATTCCCATAATACATTTATTTGGGTGTATGCACAGGAGATGTTTCGGTTGAATGAATATGAAGCGTACCTGTAGATCAAGCCGGTGAACATCAAAGATGTCCTTCATAGAGTGTGAATTATATGCGAGAATGTAAGATCTGTAAGCATCTTTAGCTGACTTGTTTAAATGATGATTTTCAGAGATTAATGCTACCTGTGTAACAAGCAAAGTGATAGAATCGTATTTAAGCAAAAATAGGATAATGAAGGGGGGGCACACTTTCTAAGAAACGGTTAAATTAAAGCGTTATAAACAAGAACATACCAACTTAGATTGAGCATTCACTATCTTCTTCTGATCATATTCATACTCTTTGACTGGCACTTTTGCAGCCTGAAATCCCAGTAATCACATTTTCAGAGAATAATAGAAAAGGATAGGCGATAAGTATTTGTTGTACGAATAACAGAAATCAAGCATGCATCACCACAGCTAAATATAGAGAGCCAAACAAAGTTTTTCTCTATGGGCTAATAGACCTAGAAGAGATCTTCAGCTATCAGAGTCTGTCAGCATATCCACGATTGATCGAGTACAGAAAACTTCAGTTGCATACGTTACTCAACAGAAAAGACTTCAACTGACCAGGAAAAAACAACTCCATGTTTCATATTTGAATAAGGGTAATCAGTAAGGAAACGCAATGCCCATAACAGATGCTTCCTAGCTAAATGAAACAGTTTTCGTTATTTAAAGGGCTCCCTTCCAGTAGCAAGAGAGCCATATTAGCTACCTTATTTATATTTAGACCAATTTGATTATGATATGATATTCCCGTGGAACCACATAGCATCCTTACCTTGAGGTATCGAAGAAACTGTAACTCTTCTGGAATCAAGAAAAGCAAAGCACTCCCTTTCGCACCTTCTCCACGAGCTGTTCGACCAACTCTATGAATATATTCCTGAACGATGATAAAACCACAGTTGAGGAAGAGGCGGGACACGAGACAAAACATTATGGATATACAGCAAAACATTTCACATGGAGCGTTGTTAATCACCTTGGGCTCATCAGGAGGGTCATACTGCACAATCCAGTCCTGGAAAAAGAGAAGGTAAAAAGATCACCACACGCAATGTATGAGACACAAATAAATTCTCTCTGATACTCTTTTTTTCTCCCCCGGTAACACTAGGGGGACAAGGAACATTTTCCCTAAAGTGAAAAAAAATGTACCACTGCAGGAATATCGAGACCTCGTGCGGCTACGTCTGTACACAATAAGATACCCTTCTCAGCCTTGCAGAAATCAAAAAAGGTAGTCGTTCTTTTCTGCTGCTTTTGCTTGCCATGGATATCAAGGCAATCAATCTGAATATATCTAAGAAGTTCTGAATGGAACTTGACAGAATTGCAAGATGAGAAGAAAACCATGATCTTCTTTGACCGATTTTTCTTCAGGAAGGAATAGAGAAGATTAAATCTCTGGGCACAAGGGACAACGCAGTAACCTTGCTGCAGTCCTTCATTTGTGACCTATACCACTCAATGACAAGTTAGTTTACAAGTTGATTCTTTAATTAACCTTATGATCAACACGAAGAAGTGAAAAACTTGCTCACCCTCTTCCTTCCATCATCCACGTCAATGTAAACTGGCTTTGTCTGAAATGATAACCGCGCAAGATCCTCAACCTGAAATGAATATACGGAGTTTCCTTTTGAGTTTGTCAAGGAGCATATAAAAACTAGGATTTCCCAATTTCATTAGTTAAAAATTACTTTCTTTACTTACAATAATATTTTAGTATTCATGATATATGTGTGTGTATGTGTGTGTATTCCATTTTGGAAAACAATTTTGGGCTTGAAGTGCTGGCCAACCAGACAAGTAGATAATTTAATGTTGCGATCTTATTTGTTTGTGTTTTTTTCTCTTGACCAATTTCTAATTTTTATTCCCAAAAACAGCAGCTATAGATAATTTCTCATGCAGAAAGAATAGTCTTTACCTTCTTTGTTTGTGTAGCTGAGAATAGAGCCGTTTGCCTCTCCTGAACAAGGTACCATATTAAAGTTAGGCACGAGTTAACTAACTGGCTAAACCAATTAATTGCAATTCTCACCAAGGAAATCATATGAAGACCAACAAATTTATCATTCCAATGGGTATCAAAAATATAAATGTTATAGAATTCCAATATGGAAGGTCTATGGGCCATCCCATAAAAGAGTGTGATAAAGCACCAATTCTAATTCATTCAGTTCCAATTCTAATCCTAAATGGAATGGAGTGACATAAAGGGGTTTAGAAGGAACTAGGAAGACAACACAAATAATGCCTCCTAGAATTATTTATTCGCGACACTTCTAGTTCATTCTATTACCCTCTTATTTATGCTAATATCTATACCAATTTTATTGCATTGAAATCTGGCAATAGTTACACAGTCCTGTAAATTCAATTAAAACAGGATAGGACCCAAAATAAGTCCTCTAAGAGATGTGAATTATTTTCTAAAAGAAACATCAGAACTGTATACAATACTGGCTCTTAAGAACATTGGGGTGGGACACAAAGTAGGGGATGCTTAACAAGCAGAAAGTTGAAAAAATCCCTGAGACAAAAGCAATTTCAGTCACATATCAAACAATCAACCTTAACACTGGAGAAAAGTACCTTAGGCAAAATTTTAATAATTTGCTTCATTTCTTCTTCAAAGTTAGCTTCCAAAATCCTATCAGCTTCATCAATCACGAGGCACTGCATATCCCAAAATTTAAAATATAGTTAAGGAAATCGTCCCCTGACAACCAAAAAGTCTAAACATAGAGGGATGTGTATGTCTTTGAGATTTGAGAATATCTGCATTTAACACTGTGCAACAAAAGAACTACAATGAGATATGCAAAAGTAGGAAATATTAATATGTCTAAGATAAATAAGATGCGAGTTAGGAAAGGGTTCATCATGACTTCGTTAGGTATGTAAAAAGGAAGGAACTTTATTCAATGGAGAATACTACTTGGATGGATATGCTTATTGCAACAAGTAACAATTTCCATGAGGGAAAATAATAATCAAATTCGCACTTGGGGGATTGTGGGGGAAGGTGTTGTGCGGACACAGTCATACCTTCAGGTTTTTATAAATAAAGCCTTTTGTATTTTGGAGATGGTCAAGAAGTCGACCAGGGGTGGCTACTAAAAGATTTACTCCTTTGACAATACGCTCTGATTCTGATCTTCGTGCTGCACCACCAATTACTAATCCCAGTGTCTGTGAATGATACTTGAGAAGGTCCTTAGCAACAGCATGTGTCTGCATCATAAATGGAAGTTAAGTCTTATAAATGCAAACAATGAAACTAAATGGTCTATCAGCATATTCAAGTTTATGAATGAATATTATCAATATCAAGTCAGAATGAAAAAGAAAATTGTGTACCTGTATGGCCAACTCCCTTGTTGGACAAATGACAATAATACCAGTCCCATTCCGAGGTGCAAAACGTATGTTATACAACAATTCAATAGCCGGAACCAAAAAGGCAAGGGTTTTTCCAGAACCTGTCCTTGCAGCTCCAAGAACATCTTTGCCTTCCAAAAGGGGTGGAATTGCTCTAGCTTGGATCTTCATCACCCAACAAGAAAAACACAAATAATCAGTTTCACACAGCCAACTAACTTATCAATTTAACATTGAATCTATCAATAACGAATGCAATTCAAGTACATATGATCAAAATGAAAAAGCTAACTAAAAAAAGGAACTCAAAATTAGAAGCGAAATATAACATCCTAAAGAGAAATTGAGTTACCTGAGTCATATACTGGAAGCCCATATCTTTGATGGCATTCATAGAGAGCTTTGACATTGGCAGCGCTTCGAAAGCTTCGCTGCTCATAATCCCCGACGCATTGACCTTCGTCTCTCTCTTCAAACCAATCTCCTCTTCTTCCTTCCTCTCTTCTTCGTCTGTCTTTATTTCCTTCTTCATTTTCTTCTCTTTCTTCTTCTCCTCCGGGACTACTTCTTCTTCTTCTTCCTCTTCTTGTCTCAAAACTTCTTCTGCTTCTTCATCTTTTAGGGGTTTTCGGGTTTTGCTTTTATTTCTCTTTCTCTTGAGCTTCTTCATGGAGTCCATTGCACCTACTGTTCAGTATTAAATGTAGAGCAAAGAATTGAATACCTGCAGCCATCAATCATCATTGTTACTTTATGTCAATCAGATTATATTTTTAATATATTAGTGTACAATATTGGTCAAAAACAAGTGGTGTACATTAAAAAGAGTGTTCTGCCAGAGCAATTTCCCTCCAATTTTACAGGGGGGTTGAGTAGGAGTTATAAAGCATCAACTGGCTTTTACTTTTTACATCAACAATACTCATTCAAAACAACTGTGCAAAAGCTCAAAAAATCAGTAAAGAACTATCCAGCACTCAAAACATCACCAAACAACAAGCATGCCAGATTGATATCCTTATCAACAATACTCATATTCTTCTACGAAACAAGAAACATCAAGAGGAACCTCCAACATTTGGCCAATAACAAACAACATCACAAGCAATATCAGATCCTTCAACATTTAGCCAACATATACAATCACCAAGATTCACCCAACAACAGAGTAAAAATACCCCAGACCAAAAGGTTGGGACTTGGGACCAAAAACTACACAGATAGCCCACATTCAAACATTGCAAAGACCAAACAGTTCAGCAAAAGATAAATTTCTTTTTATTTTATTTTTCTATAATATTATACATTTTTAATAATTATGAGCTTTTATCACACATTGTTTGCTCTACAATTGCCACAAAATCAAGACTTTGGTAATCATTGACAACATTTTCATGCTGGGCGTGGGAATTAACAAGAGTTTATGCAGCATATGAAGCAAACATACCGAAAATGAAAAAAACTCACAACTCGAAATAATATCAAACAAGTTGATAATTTCACTAACAAAGTGGGGTTTTCTAGGGATAGAAGGTCGGATTCAATTAGCTTAACCTAAGCATAATGTTAAGACTTAGACAATACCTCTTATAGCCGCCGAGCTCAAGACTTCAGGGAGAAAAAAAAAATCAGCAATCGCTTGAACAATAATGTCGGAGTCAAAGGGTTCTATCTGGCGGTGGTCGGAGAAGAGAATCAGCAATCGATTTGCAGAAATCGGCGAGCGGCGGCAACGACGGATTTGCAGAAATCGGCGGGTGCGGGGAAGGGTTTAGGGTTTAGGAATTTCCGAATTTAGGAATCCACTGATTGTGTCGGAAATTCACTTCTTTATTCCTTAGTTTTTCTATTTATGAATTTTAAATACCGTTAAAAAATATCTGATTTATATTTTAAATAAGAGTTTTTTTGAAGGAAAATTTTAAATATAGAGTTATTTGCCATAAAAAAAAAATCCTTTTTTTGTCTATTGGCATCTATGATTGCATATTTAACATTAATATTAAGAGTATAAAATAAAAATATCAAATTTTCATTTTTTTTTGTAAAAGAAATTAATTAACCGTCGATTTGGCCACCAATTTGCTCGTTTTTTCAAATCCGTAGTGACTTGGACATCAATTTTCTAAAAAAGACATCGGTGTGGCCAAATTTCAACATCCATTGATGAAGGTGTAAAATTCGAGCATTCTATTATCCCTTTTTCAAAGATTGATGATATCGAGCCACAACACGTTTGAAGAGGTGAGCGAGCAAATCGGTCGTGTTTTTATTTTATAAAAATTTGGGAATGTTTAATAAAATTTAAGTTAAAAATTGATGTTTTAATTATATATATTTTTAAAATTAATGTTAAATTTACAATTATACTCAAAGTTCATAATTTTTAATGCAATTAACCCTTAAACTTAATAATTTATAATTAGGTCGGCTCATTTAGCAAACGGTTTTTTTTTTCATTTTCGAGTCAAAATCCGAGTAACTCTACTCATGGATGTTATTGTAATACTTTTAATGTATTTAATTGATTTTTGTTTTCATGTTTATATTTAATATTTTATTTCATATGATTTTTTTAGCTACATTTAGATAAATTTATGTAAAGTAATACAATTGTAAATTATTGATAACCTCATAATAATAATAATGTGAATTTAAATACCGTTTAAACTCTAAACACCAACTGAGTTTGGATGAGATTCTCTATTCCACATTTGGTGTTCCAACCCACGTTCCACGATCGAATTTACAAGTTTTATAATAGATATTACAAAAATAAAAATTAATTATAACAGAATCGACCTAGTCACATATCTATCAACAAAAAGATTGAAATTTTATAAATCATAGTTTTAAAATAATCAACCATAATAATCATTTCGTTGAAAATTAAATACTAAAAAATAATTATAAATCCTAATTAATTGGGTGAGGGGAACCCTAAAAAATAACCATAAGATTAAACTAAACACACCATAAATTAAAATTGATGAAAAAAATAAAAGAAAATTTCATAAATTTGACATCAAATATGAAATTAAGGATCTCATCCGAACCGAGCTATGTGATGGTAACATATATACATATGTAATGTTCTCAATTAACTATATTTTGGCACAACATAATTTATCAAAATAAAATTTTGACACAACATAATATCATATCATATCATATCACACATTATCATAAAATACAAAATTTAGATATATCAATGTTACAACCATTAGGAAGAAAAAAAACAAGAGCTTAAAATTAAATTGAAGTAATTAAATTAAATCTAACACAAAACATGCACTATATCGATTTTCCCCATCCAGCCACTTCCAAAGTTTCCTCTCCTCCAGTCTTCCCACTCTTATTTCTCCACTATTTATAACTTTCAACTCCAAACTCCATTAATCCTAATTTAACTATTATTTCCCAACATTAATTCCACCAAACATGACGGTCGACACTAATCCGCAGCCGCAACTCGATGATGGAAAAAAAGGGTCCCACAAGGATCTCCGCCGCTTCGACTCCCTCGACATTGAGTCTGGCAAAGTCCGCAACGGCCCTCCCCCCGGCCACGGCGGCGGCTCCAAGGTTAATTTTCTCTTTAATTTGATCCCTCAACTTCATACATACATTATACATTATATATATGTATAAACACACACACACACACAATGTTAGGATGGAGAGGGGTGGAAGACGCTGCTGCAGCTAGCATTTCAAGGGATCGGGATTGTGTACGGAGACATCGGAACGTCGCCGTTGTACGTGTTGCCGGGCATATTTCCCAACGGGATCAAAGACAACAACGATCTAATTGGAGCGTTGTCGTTGATCTTCTACACGATAACCCTACTTCCTTTGCTTAAGTATGTATTCATCGTGTTAAGTGCTAATGACAACGGTGAAGGTACGTTGTAAGTGTGTTTTTTTTTTAAATTAAGTGTCGTGTTTCATCTCCTATTCCCGTATTAACGTATGTGTTTTTGTTTTTTTATTCATGATTGCATAATCACCAACACACGCATACCATGTGTTCTTACTTCAGCATAGATGGAGAAGTTGATCCATACTTCTGCATCATACACACATGCATGCCCACTTTTTTTTCTCTATTTATTTTATCATAAACATATATGATTTGATAAAAAAAATTACGAAAAAAAAAATCAGTTTCTACTTCTAGGTTATGTACACACGCCACGTGTTTCGATATTTTGTTATATTTGCGTACGTCCTCATTTCTTGTTTCACTATAAAACGATAATGTATACATATAAATCATAAATGTATACATGATGTCCTCAATGCAGCATGGTACTAGTATATTACACAAATAATGTTTCACTTCGTATTTTACTATTAAATTTATTAACTTTCTTCCATTTTTTCCTCCAATTTTATTTATTGTGCTTTAGTTTAATTTTACAACTATCAATTATATGGTTCATTCAATCCCATTAGAGTCTACATAATTATTTTTCAATTTTTTAGTTCATAACTAATTGATTATTAGTACTGATTATTTCATATTTTCATAATTAAAATTTTTTCTACTTCGATTTTAAATGTTGAAATACATTTCATTATATTATAATTAGTTTTTATTTTTATAACAATCATTATTAAAACCATAAATTTGACAGTAAAACACGAAAACTACAACGTCATATTCGAATCCTAATTCTATAGGATCATGTTTAATTTTTCTAAAACAAAACTTACATACTCTAATTTTTTTTTTCTCAAAATAAAATTTCAGGTGGGACATTTGCTATGTATTCTCTAATATGTCGATATGCAAAAGTTGGATTAATTCCAAATCAAGAATCAGAAGATCGAGATGTCTCTGCCTTCGAACTTGAATCGAGTAACGCTCGTCGTTCGCAAAGAGCTACGAAAATTAAATCAGCGTTGGAGAATAGCGTTACGGCTAAGTACGTTTTGTTATTTTCCACCATGCTTGGTACTTCCATGGTTATTGGAGATGGTATTATCACTCCGTGTATCTCGGGTAAGTTGAAATCCTCTAGTTCGTTTTTCATGTCTCGTTTCGTTTCTCAATAGTAAAATGTCGAGTGACTAGCTAGTCCACTTTCTCGTCAAGGATTGTGTTTGTGACACGCTGACGGTTCATGTGGTAATACTGCGTTCTAAGTGATGAATTAAATTTATGCTAAAACTACGAGATGATCAGATCGTCTAGTACACTTTATATGTCGATTTTTGTTATTGTAATAATGTTCATTATAATTAATATTTATTGATAAAAATTGAAATTTTTTAAAAAATTATGCCTGGGTTAAAGAATAATCAACCGTAATAATTAATTATTAACTAAAAATGGAAATTAAATACTAAAAATTCATCGCAAATCCTAATTAATAATAGTAAAAGTAAACTAAATTATAAGGAATTGAGATTGAAGAAAAACTAATCAAACTCAAAATAGGACACATAGGGTTGTAAATGAACAGAGCCGCTCGCGAGCTATTCGAAGCTCGACTCGAAAAAACTCGTTTGGAATTCGTTCGTTTTCTAAATGAGCTGAGCTTGAGCCTCAAATGGAGCTTGATAAAATTACTCGAACAAAATAGTGTTTGGCTCAGCCAGCTTATGAACATGTTCGACCTCGAGCTTAATCGAACATATTCATGAATATTATAAATATTTCAAAAGGTTAAAATTTAAATAAGCTCTTTTTTCTTTTCTTTTTTTGAGCTCGAGCTCGAATATGTTAATTAATTGAGCATTTTTCGAGGATTCAAACTTAGGTTTGATTAGTAAATTTTTGAGCATTTCATGAGCCGGGCTCAAGTCAAATTCAAATATGATAAATATTTATCTAGCCGAGCTTAAACAAAAGGGAAAAAAACTCGAATCGAGCTCGAACTTGAATATTTCTTAACAAGTAACGTAGGTGTCCATTTTAGATTGTTCTAATTTTCTTAAATTTTTCTTTTCATTTTTTGAGACAGTAACATCGGCAGTAGCTGGCCTCAAGCAAGCAACATCCGCCATCACAGAAGGTACTTTACTATCAAATTTTTAATAACTCCAAATTTAATATAATTATTCGCTACTAAATTTTTCAATCTCGTATTTTATTTATTCATTAACTGACATCATCACTATACACGTGAAATGTTCAAAGATTTTGTTATTTAATCTCATTTCTTTCCACAGATATCATAGTTTATGCATCGGTTGGCATCCTATTATTTCTCTTCTCATTTCAAAGATTTGGAACTGACAAAGTTGGCTATAGTTTCGCTCCCGTTCTCCTCCTTTGGTTCCTTCTCATTGCCGGAACCGGAGTTTTCAATTTCATCGTGCACGACCCGTCCGTGATCCGGGCGTTAAACCCGAAATACATCGTAGATTATTTCATTAGGAACAAAAAGGACGCGTGGCTTTCCCTCGGAGGTGTTGTTCTTTGTGTAACAGGTGCGCTCTGAATAGCTCGACTAAGCAAAATGGTGATCAAGTCCCAATTTATTAACAACGCTTGCTCGTCTTGTTGTAGGATGTGAAGCGTTGTTTGCTGATCTTGGTCACTTCTCCGTGAGATCCATACAAATTAGCATGTGCGGTGTGATTTATCCATCTATTCTACTAGCGTATTTTGGGCAAGTCGCGTTTCTTCGCAAGAACAACGACTTAGTGTCGAACGCGTTCTTTGCTTCCATCCCAGGTTCAACACATTGCCCACTCTTCAACTATTTGTCTGAATTAGGCCGCTCAACTTTCAAAAATGACTTATATTGACCTTTCGTGGACGAAAAATTTAACACTGTTAGTAAATAAATACAAACTAACATACATTTTTCTCACACATTCAGATCTTTTCGAACACCTTTACAAAAAAAGTTGTGAATTTTTTAATGGAATTAAAAAAATAAAAATCACAACTTTGAACAAGTGAAATCGAAATAAGTTAAAGTTTTAGAATGTTATGATGGAATTGTGTTGGTATGAAATACAAAGAGAAATAAAAAAGATAGGATAATTCTAAATTGCATCTCTTGATTTTGTGCAGAAGATTTTTCCAAGTGTGTGTTAGTGTGTGAAATACTGTCTGTGGAAAGATTCAAGTGTTTGAAACAATATTTTTTAATCGTAACAGTGTTAAATTTTTCATCTATAAAAGCGATAAGTGATCCATGAGAAATAGTCGAGTGGACTATTTGATCATTTGCCTTATATATTATGTTTCAAGTCTTGTATGTAATACATTAAAATTTCGAATAAAATGCAGTGAAAGTGTACTGGCCTATGTTCGTGGTGGCCGTGTTGGCCGCGATCATAGCTAGCCAAGCTTTGATCTCGGGCACATTCTCCATCATCCAGCAATCTCTTACCCTCGGATGCTTCCCTCGTGTGAAGGTCGTTCACACGAGCATTAAGCATCCGGGGCAGGTCTACATCCCGGAGGTCAACTACCTCCTAATGTTTGCCTGTGTTCTCCTCACTCTCGCGTTCAGGACATCCACAGACATGGGCAACGCCTATGGTATTACCATTTCCACACTCTG
Organism: Perilla frutescens; assembly: GCA_026008535.1. NCBI lineage: Eukaryota > Viridiplantae > Streptophyta > Magnoliopsida > Lamiales > Lamiaceae > Perilla > Perilla frutescens. Next base: position 47,612,677 of record BRKX01000018.1, read on the forward strand.
TTTTCACTCTGTTTAATCTCGATTTCTCATATGTTTTTGCATTGGTTATTGTTAGGGATCGTCGTGGTGTTCGTGATGACTCTCACATCCGCATTCCTAGTCTTGATCATGGTCTTGATCTGGAAAACGAACATTCTCCTTGTGATCTCGTACATTGTTGTGTTTCTCTCAGTTGAACTGCTCTATCTAAGCTCAGTTCTTTCGAAGTTCACCCAAGGGGGCTATCTCCCCCTAGGGTTCGCGATGCTACTCATGATTATAATGTATGTGTGGAACCACGTCTATAGGAAGAAGTATTACTTCGAGCTCGAGCACAAGATTGCCCCAGAAAACCTAAAAGAGATAATGCAAGAAACCAACTCACACAGGCTCAAAGGGCTAGCGATCTTTTACTCTGAGCTAGTCCACGGTATTCCCCCAATTTTCAAGCACTATGTAAACAACGTCCCTGCCCTACACTCTGTTCTCGTCTTCGTCTCATTCAAATTCTTGCCTATCAACACGGTTCCTATAGAGGAAAGGTTCTTGTTTAGGATGGTACAACCTCAGGACCTCCGAGTGTTTCGTTGTGTTGTACGTTACGGGTATAAGGATGCCACCAACGAGGAAGGGTCGTTGGAGAAGATGATGTACGAGAAACTCAGGGAGTTCATTCAAGAAGGTGGCGGTGATGGTGTTGGAGGAGACCGCGAGGACATGGTGAAGAGCATTGACGATGTAGATGGGGCGTGGCGGAGCGGGGTGGTGCACATGGTGGGGGAGCAAGAGGTGGTGGCGGCGAAGGGCGCCGGGATGTTTAAGAAGGTGGTGATTGATTATGCCTACAACTTCTTGAAGAGGAATTTGAGGCAGAGTAATAGGGTGTATGATATTCCTCATGGGAGAATGTTGAAAGTGGGGATGATTGTTGAACTTTAATTAGAATGATTTGCTCTAGACTATGGTTTTATTTAATTTAAATGTGGAGTGTAATAGTTTCATTTTCTATTAGGATTTGGGATTATTTTCGGCTGGACTTACAAATTAATTACTACCGTTGTGGGAATTCTTGTTTCCTTGTATAAGTTGTAAATAGTTCTTATTGTTGGGTTGAGTCTTCAAACTTTGTAGATGACCTTCTCGATAATATATGTTCTTACTCTGCTTAATTAATATAACCGTTGCTTCTGTTTAAAAAAAATACTGAGTAATATTTGAATTATCTATATATATTCGATTTATTATATTTTTTGCCACGTGTAAACACCAGCAAATCTTTTGAGCTTGAATTTTATAACTAGAGGAATACAAATAAAATAAATAGAAAAGTCAAAGAAACACTTTGCAATGTCATTATTGTTTTTTTTTTTTTTTATCAAGAATCACCAAACTCATGAAAATATAGGATCTGGTGTAAACCTTCAAGTCTAGTTAATATGCACAATAATAAAATATGGCTTAACATCTATTCCTAACAAGATATGCTTCTAATAATATTTTATAATCTAGTTATGTAACTATCCTTTTTTTTTTTTTATGTTTGCTTATGAGGTCGGTGCCTCCTAGTTATGAGATTCATAGTTCTCATTAAAAAAAAAAGGTAAGATAATTTTAAATGTATAAAAATTCAAATCATCAATCATATGGAATTACAAATATCCTTCAAGTTATGTGGAAATATATATAATGAACAGTAAAATCACATAATTTAATTGTCGGCTAAAAATGAGTGTATCTAGACTAATATATGTGAACTGCAGAAGACGGATAAAAAAATGAAAAAAAATATTCATCTCAACATAGTCAGAGCAAAATATCAAGTAAATTTTAACATATTGAATTAAAGAGGGCAATAATAGTGTATATATATATATACACAAACAAGTTTTTACAATTAAAATGCATATACATATATATGAATACATTTATTACACTAGAAAAATGCATGTATAAATTAAAATGATTTGTTACCCATTGTTGCCCCTAAATAGAGAGAATTCAATTATGTTCCTATTACATTGTGACATATATGTATAAATTTTTTACCAAGGACAATTTTCTGAACTTTATTACAACTCAATAAATACTGTTACAAGACCTTTTTCCCTTTTCTTTTGAATTGTTGAAGATGTACACGCAACATAATTAGAGAAAAAAAAAACAATACATATACATACATATATATATATCATGATTTATCATTTATGGTGAAAGTGTGAAACTAAGAGTTCAAAGGCTCCATGATGATGATGATGATGATGTTAGAGCAAGAAATCCTTTAAAGTAGCAGTGATATTATCCCTTTTTGTGTTGAAATGTCGAGAGTACTCAGCAACCGTAGTATCCCTGTATTTGGGAGGATTATCATCGTTCAACAGCTCTTTAATGGGTCCATAAATCACCGACGACGAGTTCAAACCAGTTGTAAAGAAGCTCGCAACTGACACCCTCGGACCATGCCGGCTCGCCACCACTCTGTGTGGCCCGGCCTTCAACTTGTCATTCGATATCAACTGAAGGTTTTAAGCCATCGATCTTAATTAGTTACCAATTAATTTGTATAATTTGATTCTTAAGAAATAGAGAAAATGAATAAAAATTTACAAGAAAAAAAAAAGATATTGACTAGCCTGTAAAAAATCTCCGATGTTGACAACAAGAGCTCCGGGCAGAGGAGGAATGTCAACCCATTGATGATCGCAGAGAAACTGAAGCCCTCCGAGGTTGTCTTGAAGTAGCACGGTGAGGAAGTTGATGTCCGTGTGCATTTTGGCGCCCAATGTTAGTTCAGGCTCCGGGCATGCCGGATAGCAGTGGTACAAGATGAACAGCCCATCGGAGCACCCTATCTTATTCAGATACTCCGGCTCGAGATTAAGGCCCTCCGATAGCAGTTCGAACAGAACACGCACCAATTTCGTTATTTGGTCTGCATACTCAATCATGATATCCCTGCACCACCGGGAAAATTGAGGATCAAACCCTTATATATATATATCATTTATAAACCACATTAACAAAAAAAAAAAACACACCATATTAGTTGTGGTCAGTGGTGGATCCAGAATTCAAATTATCATTCTTAATTTTAAATTTCTAAGTCCAAAACCCAATTCAAAATCGAATCCCTACCCTTTCATGCTTGTAAAATTCAAACCATATGTACATAAATTCAAATTTTAAATTCAAGCACAAACCTCCAATTTGATTGAAATTTTAATTGGGCAAAAATAAATAAATGTGTAAGCGATACTAAACATTAATAAGAAATATAATTAATAATATACATACAAAAAATTAAGAATAAAAGAATAAATAACACCAACCAATCGAGAGTGTTGTTTGTGCACTTTTCAATTGAAACAATTATACTTAGGCCTTTTTTTTTCTAAGTTCCTCTTATTTGCAAGTATGTTATTGTTTTTATGTGTTGACTTGAATCGTTGAGATCAAAGAATTGTGTAACGGAGATGGATATTCCTAGTTCTCATTTAAACCCATCCTATATATATACACACACCAGAGAGAGAGAGAGAGAGAGAGAGAGAGAGAGAGAGAGAGAGAGAGAGAGAGAGAGAGAGAGAGAGAGAGAGAGAGAGAGAGAGAGAGAGAGAGAGAGAGAGAGAGAGAGAGAGAGAGAGAGAGAGAGAGAGAGAGAGAGAGAGAGAGAGAGAGAGAGAGAGAGAGAGAGAGAGAGACCTGCATACCGGAGGCAAATCATCCGGATTAGGGGCCTTAGGAGCAATAGTGAGATAAACTGTGTCCCTCCAATTCGCGGCAGGAGCTGTGAAGAGATCATAATTACTGTGGTACATCATCTTCGACGACTCATCTCTCGTGTACCATTGTTTCCTGACCTCGGGATCTTGCTCGTAAAATAGTCTCACACCTCGGAGCATTTCCTCCAAGACCGGAACTGGAATCCCATGATTAACCACTTGGAAGAAACCACACTTGGCCGACGCTTCCACCACTCTCTCCGCTGCACTCCTACGAAGAACGGGTTCTTTCTCGATCGAGTCGAGGTCGATTGTCGGGACAGTGATGGAGGCGGAGGCGGAGGCCGAGGCCGAGGAGGGCTCTTGCGGCTCAGAGATAAATATGCGAGGGACTTTAGTGATCCCGGCATCAACTAGTCCTTTCACGCCCAATTTTGTTTCATCAAAGGCTTTGCGTTCGCTCATTAATTCATCGTAGTTTTGCTCTTTAGAATTCATTTCGAATTTTCTGTCTTGAATTTGAAGGTAGCTAGCTAGTAACAGATGAATATAATGCAAATTAAGTTGCAAAATTTTCACTACTATATATATAAATTGTATCGTATCTAACTAATGTCAACTCCATGTATTTTTATAATCCAAAATTAAACTATTATTAGATGCGAAAATTGAGGGTTAAGTTTTTTTATGCCTACTTTGCAACAGTTGGCAATAATAAATATGGCTTTCAACAAAAGTAAATTGTTGGGATGTCAATCCAAGTCCCACATTAGAATTATATTTAAGGATTGGCTTGGATATAAGGAGTTCACCTACCCCATTAGTAAGAGACCTTTTGGGAGATGTCCAAAGTGAAAACCGTGCAGGTTCGACTGATGGTGAACAGGTACCCAACACAAATATTATGTAATGAGAAGCAATTGTGTGCACTAGGTAGACCATCAGTCGCGTTGATTGGTCAACATCGTTCAAAATCAGTATCAATCCTAATACTAAAAAGTATCACAAAGCCCAAAAGAGTATCACTTCAAATTCAAAAAGTATCATTTGTATCATTAAAAAGTATCACCTATTTTACCTTTTTTTTTCGGATGTAATTAATGTGTTGCGTGCGTGCTCAAGTTTATGTCTAGCTTGCAATGATTGATGATAATTAATGATTGACGATAATTAATTAAGACGATGGGCTGCTCAAATTTTGATTCATCTCCAACGTACGTAGAGACGGAAGAATTCATCATTAAACATCTAAGTTTTTATATTAGCAATCCATCATTAAACTCTAATTTTATTGTTTATATTTTTAATTACTACTTAATGATGACTTTGAGATGAATTATTTCATCTCTAAATTAGAGAAATGTTTTCTTCATGTCTTTAATTTTATTTTTATAAGTATTATTAATTATAAATATATAGTATTTGGGAAAATTAATTAAAAGATCTAATGCATAAATAAAGTCAATATTCAAAAATTTAATTAAAATAAAAAATATATTATAATTTAAAATTAACATTAAAAAATAAAGTGTAATTTGAAGAAACAAAAGAATATATATTAAATAAATGATGTCAAAATTACTTTAACATTTTGATACATATATAAAAAATTAAGCAATATTATAATTATATTGTAAAATAAACCCTACAACATTAAAGATTATAAAAGATATTTAAAAATATTATTAATATAATTATTTAGCTTAGAAATAAAAGAATTAATAATTTAATTCTTTTATTTAATGATGGATTAATGAGGCACGCCTGGTTATTTTTTTATATTTTTTTTCCAATCGATTTGGAAGCGACGAATTTTTGATTTTCAGCGACGGAATCAAATGCGTTTTTTTAATGAAATGGGAGAGAAGATGTGAAAATATCTGTAACAACATACATTTTGATGTAAAATAAAACTTCTAAAATAACGAGAATATTTTGAATCGGGGGATAGTATAACATATCCAATGGAATTTCTATTTTTTTTTAAAAAATTGTATCTAAAGTCAATTCCCCAAATAGCAATTCTCTAAAATTAAACTATTCTATGCAAAATTGGGGTTCATTTTTTATGCCTAGCTAGTTGTAATATATGTTTGACCATAATGAATAGTCCCCTTTAAAAAATGATGACGATTTTTCTGCAACCAACTTCCCTCTTTTATATAAGTTACGTAGTATTGCATAAAAACTAAATCATGTGAGAGTTGACTTAACGAATTTTATTATACTTTCTCTATTTCAATATAAATATCACTTTGGATAAATGTACATAAATTAATAAATTAATTAAATTATCTAATATACCCTTGTGTGAATACATTAAATGAGTTAAATATAGATGTTTGAATGCATTAAAAATGAGGGTAAATATGTGAAAATTGTGATTTTCTTTTATCTTGAATTTGTAGAATATAATGACACTTTTTTTGAAATAAATTTAAAATGTTAGAATGATTTATTCAGAAACGAAGGAAGTATTATATCGAGTTTGCAAATGCAATTCTAAACTTTTCCACACCTTTTCGGATAGAAATTGCATAATATATATATATATATATATATATATATATATATATATATGGGTGGGTTATAATGAGAACTGTGCTTCGTGTGAGAACTAGGAACGGTGTATATTTACAATGATTTTATAGTTTAAATTATTGTATTTTAGTGCTATTAACACTAGCATTAAAATATAACATGATAAGCTATAGTTTTTTTTTTAAAAAAAAATAGCACTAAAATATAACAAAGTAAACTATAAAATCGTAGTAAATAAGCATCATTCCTAGTTCTCACACAAAGACTAGTACTTATTTGAACAAAATCCTATATATATATATATATGTTATTGTCTTGCCTTTGATTTGAATTTTTAATAGTGTCAAATGGAGTTTTGTATGCTCAGGATATAAAAATTATGCCAGTTTCTAAAATAGCACGTCAAATGTCATGCAAAAAATTATATTTTCCACCGTTATTTCGGAAATTTCCAACATTGAAAAATATAAATATTTATTTTCATTCATATCAAAGTTATAAATTAATTAAATTCTAAAAAACAATTATAAAAATTAAATAAGATATGATAAAACGTAATTGGAATGTAATAAATCATAATTAAGATGAAGAAACTGTAATTGTAATATGATAAAACTTAATCAGGATGAATATATAAATCCTAATTGGGATGGAATAAACTCATATAAACCAAGAATCATATATAGTATGAATATTTTTTAATATTATAAGTGATACTCTTCAGTATTAAAAGTGATCATCTTTTACTGTGAACTTTTTTCACGGGTTTGGGTCGGGTTTCGGAATGGTCCGTCAAACTGAAACAGTTCAATACACTGAGTGTACCCAAGTTTTTGCCCTAATGTATTGCTCAAGTACGTCTACCGGCCAGTAATCTATATATAAATTGCTTCGAGTTGAAAGTCAATTACGCAAATAGAAATGCTCCAAAAGTAAACTATTATATGTTAAAAATGTTGAAAAAATGATTTAATAAAGTGAGTTGTCATCTCATTTTATTCAATTTTCAGTGGTAAAAATATTTAATTTTGAAGAAATTAAATGGCGTACTATTAATCAATGTTTGAACTTTGAAGTAGATAATAATAGTATTTTTATTTTCTCCAAAATGAATTTCGGTAAATATGAAATTAATTCTTAAAGTTGGTCACTCGGTAGGGGCATTATGGGGAAATGCGAGGCGTCATATCTAAGACATCCCATATTGGAAGCTTAGGATAATTAAAACTTGTATTCAAGTGTTTCTACACTTGAGTGTATAATATCTAATGTGTACAAGTAAGTGAGTTATAACGAGCCCAAACACGCTCGCCCGTGCTTGGACTTGGACTAGATTCACAATTGAACTTTGGACGAATTTAGGTTTGGCCCAATATCAATTTTGGAGCACGTAAACGGCCTCGAACAGGATCAAGTCGACGGGTGAATTACCCTAATAACTGCTCCATAGTAAAATTGTTTTAAGTTAAATGCTCATTCTGTTTTTGAATAAGTATCATCATAGTGTTTTTTTTTCATAAAATGTGAATTCACGTTTTTCTATATTTTTCCTCATTCAATAAAAAACAAAAGGGATATTATGATTACGGGTGCCTAGCTTCAAATGGTTGGCAATAACAAAAAGTCAACCATTGACTTCTAACCACCTCAATAAATGAAGATGATGTCTCCGCAGCCAACCATGTGTTAAATTAAATATGCTTGAAAAATCAAAAACGAAATTGAATGTTATTTAATAATGTAGTTTAAATTAAAATAAATTGATTGGCCGGTGTGATTTTAATTATATTTAACAATTTCAAATCGTCTAATTTATTTTTAAAATTATAGCTATTGAAATTGAAATAAGATAAGCACAAATGTATGGAAAGGTTGAGTTTTAGATGTTTAATTAAAGCAATCATAAATAAATATTTTATATGATTTATTATGTTGTCCTTCAATTTTAATTATATTTGTAATCACAGATTTCAATGTGTGATAACCCATATTCCAAATTGGCATCAATCATATAACTAATCATATACACCTTGGATAAAGCATCGGAGAATGAATAGTAAACATTGCAGATCTTCTACAAACAAGTGTTTTTCTTTTTAATATGAAAAAATTTCATACCGTTCTCGTACCGAAATTTTTTATATATCGAAATTTTTGTATACAACGTAACAGATATTGATATCGTATCGATATTTTTGGTATACCATACCGTGATATTATATGGTATATCGAATATACCGAACTTCCAAGGTATACCAAACTTTTAAGGTATACCGAAAATACCGAATTTTAGATGCCATACTGATTCGAATTTTGTATTATTTTTTTAAACTTTTAGTGCTTAATATATATAGGAGAAGAATATAAGGTTGTTATTTATTATGTATACTTTTAAATTGTTCATTTTCAATTCATAATTCATGTATTTTTTATTATATATATTTTCTAAGCTTTTATGTTAAACTTACTGAATATTATATATATATATATATATGTTTTTTCGAATTTAATGAACTCTAAAGTATTTTTTTTATCTTCTTATTTAGTAATTTTCTATTATTTTTCTTATAACTTACTTTACTCATCAGTCGTAATTGTAATAATGTTAGTTTATTATCTTTTATTAGTCATGTTCAACTTCAATATTTAAACATCAAAGTGTTATTATCATAATTTACGTATATTCTAGTTTCTTGTTATTATTTTATTATTTTTTAACTTATAGTGCTTAATATTGGAGAAGAATATAAGGTTGCTATTTATTATGTATACTTTTAAATTTTCATTTTCAATTCATAACTCGTGTATTTTTTTATTATATATATTTTCTAAGCTTTAATTTTAAACTAATTACTGAATATATTTTTTAGAATTTAATGAAATCTAAAATATTTTTTTATCTTCTTATTTATTAATTTTCTATTATTTCACTTATAACTTACTTTACACATAAGGCGTAATTGTAATAATGTTAGTTTATTATCTTTTATTAGTCATGTTCAACTTCAATGTCTAAACATTAAAGTGCTATTATCATAATTTACGTATATTCTAATTTCTTGTTATTATTTTATTATATTTTTAATTTATAGTACTTAATATTGGAGACGAATATAAGGTTGCTATTTATTATATATACTTAAATTGTTCATTTTCAATTCATAACTCGTGTATTTTTTGTTATATATTTTCTAAACTTTTATGTTAAACTTACTAAATATTATATTTTTTTAGAAGTTAATCAACTCTAAAATATATTTTACCTTCTTATTTAGTAATTTTCTTTTATTTCTCTTATAATCTCTCTCTCTCTCTCTCTCTCTCTCTCTCTCTCTCTCTCTATCTATGTTTTAACTTTTAGTGTTTAATACTGGAGAAGAGTATTAGTTATTTAATAATAAAAGTAATAAAATTACTATTTTTTAGTTATTACATATAACTTTCAAATTTTAATTGTTCACTTTATTATGTAATAGTTTAAATTATACCTGATTTATATGATATATTAATCAAATTGTAAATATATGTTGCAATGTTGTAGATCATCATAATTTAAATATGGGATAAGGTCCAATTTGGTCCTACAACTATACCTGAAATCTCAGTTTGGTCCCGAAACAAAATTTTGGTCCAAATTGATCCCTCAACTTTTTTAAATGTATCATGTTAATTCCTAAACTAATTTCCGTTAACATCCTTCACTAACGGTGTTAATTTTAGGGAAAAAATCCAAGTTGGTCCTACAACTATACTCGAAATCTCAGTTTGATCTCTATATAAAATTTTAACCCAAATTTTAATTATTCAATGTGGAATATTTTAGTCTCGTTTTCACTTTATTAATAATTTTATTATTTTACTATTCTTTTTCATTTTTTATTAATTAATAAAGTCTATGAAAAATTTGAAGAATGTCTCAAAATACTCAAATGATTGTGGATGATATAATTAGTAAAGGTATATTTTTCTCTCCAATGTGTCAATATAATTAATGATATTATAATGAATATAATACTTATCAATAAACTTACCTAGAATTGATATATGATAGAAACAATATAAACTGACTAGTTTTCTTCTTGTACTAATCATGAAATAATAATATTACGTACATTTTTTTGTCTTGGCTTATAATTATATATCATCAAAATTTCATTATGTAGATTAGATAGTTCCACAACTTAGTATTGGTTTCTAAATTTATTAAATTTTGACTGAGACTATTGAAAAGGATGTTCAAACTTTTGGATACATAAATTGTATATGTGGCTTGATATTGGTCTCGAATTAATCTAATTAGGGTTTAATAAAAAAATGGGTCCAATTTGAGCAAAAGTTTATTTCAGGACTAAATTGAGATTTCGTGTATAGTTATAGGACCAACTTGGACTTTTTTTTTTCCTTAGTTTAACACCGTTACTGACGGACATTAACGGTAATTAGTTTAGGGATTAATATGATACATTTTAAAAAGTTGAGGGATTAATATGATACATTTTAAAAAGTTGAGGGATCGATTTGGGCCAAAATTTTGTTTCGGGACCAAACTGAGATTTTAGGTATAGTTGTAGGACCAAATTGGACCTTATCCCATTTAAATATAATCATTTGATTAATTTATTTTTTCTTTTATTGATATTTAGTTGTCTCTTATTATATTTTGTAGTCATGTGTACTCAAATGAAATTAGTGTACTACAATAATCATGAGTTGTAAAAAAAAATCATCAGTATAGTATGGTATACTGAGATATCATTTATACCGACATACCGAAATACCGACATATACTGATATATCGACATACCGGTATATACCGAACTATCGACATATATCGAAAATTCAGTATACAGAATATCAGTATATATCGAAAATATTGGTATATACCGAATACCACGGTATACTGAGAATTTTCAAATTCCATATCGATGTCGTACCAAAAATTATTTATACGGTATCACACCGTACCGAAAATTTGATATTTTCTGTATTTCTTCGGTACGATAAGTGCTTTCAGTATTTTTTCCCACCCCTAGTTTGAATGCATTAAATGATTGTAATTGCATGTGAGAGAAATGTGAAAATTTCACCTCAATTGTGTAAATGACATTTTTTTGTGAAACAAAATTAAATTGTCAGAGAATGACACTTATTCAGTAATAAAGTAAGTACAATTTTATAATGAGAGAACAATAACAAGACACTGCAAAGCATGAATACCTAGAGCGTGCACACACACATTTATATGTATATATTGAGTTGGGGTAAGGGGATTGAGACTTAGGCCCATGTTTATTTTCCTTATTAAGAGGAGTAATATCAATTAGAGTGTTTCTAAATACACCACTAATTTTTCTTTTCACACCATAATTAAATTTATTTTAAAATATATTTAATTATTAATTTATTTAAATATCCTTTCTAATTAAAAACTAAAATCAATTTGAAAAAACACACCGCCCCCACCCTCTGCCTCTCCACCACCAAACCGCCGCCTTCTTCAACCTTTCTTCCCCGCCGCCTCATGCCTAGCCCCCCTTCTTTCTTTCTTTCTAGTTGGTGTAACAACCCGGATTTTCAGGAGGTGATTAGTTAATTCCTAATTTTAATTAGAAAATATTAAGAAAGATTTTGAGCATAATTAGGATGTTTCGGTTCTTATTTGCGTTTTTAGGATTATTTTTCGTAATATTGTTTTTTCGAGAATTTTGATCCGAACTCAATTATAGCTGATTTTGGTCATGTTTGAAAGGCGTTGACCCAAGGAGCATGCCAGTGTTTTTGGATTTTGAATCTGAAGTCGTTTGAGTTTTCGGTGATTTAAATCGCGTTTAAAGGAGTTATGAATAGTGTTTTTCCGTAGGAGCGCGATCGTTAGAAATTTGTGAAATCTCGTGTGTTGGCCCGAGCCTTGATTTTTCAATCCTATCCTATATGAAAATTTCTCAAGGAATCTGTTGGCATTCCCGGATTTTCATTCTGAGGTCAATTGAACGCTCGTGAATTTTATTTGTCCCTTGTGTGTAATAGTAACTTTATTTTTGAAAAGAGATTAATTTCTCGTTTTCCTTCAAAACGACTCGTTCTTTAATCCGAGTCAAGCTGGTTTAATAGTACTCGAGCCAACGAACCTGCCGGTATTTTCGGATTTAATAAACGAGGTCATTTGGACCTCGCCGTTGAATAAAACGCCTTTAACCGAACCCGATATTTTTAAAGCAGTATTGTTGCACTGCAGAAGCTTCTCGGGGAAGCTTGGATTTCCCCTATAAATAGAGGAACCCCCTCCCCTCAATCCTTGCTCATTTCTCATTATCAACCTCCATTTCTAAAGTCGAGCGAGGAGCGCTCTTCGTGAGCGCACCTCCGAGACGAGTAGTTTTGTTCGGTGAGTCGAGCGCGGAGGAGTGGAGGAGGAGTTTCCGCCGCCGGAAATCACCCAGGTGGCGCGGTCGCGGGGGTGCCCTCTCGGCCTGGGCGGTGCACGGGCGCATGGAGATGCGCGAGCGCGGAGGTGCGCAGGCGCGCAGAGTTCCGCTGTCGCGGGGTTGCTGCGTCAGCTCCGGTACATTTTCGTGCGGAGGCCATAACGTTCGCCTCGGTTGGAGTTACGAGGCCCCTGAGTACTCAAATCGAAGCTCTTTCGATGATCTACGAGGTAGCAGTGGCTGATCATCCAGAATCTCGATCATTCGAGTCGGATTTTCCATCCCCTTTTGCGGTAATTTCAGATGCCTTAATCTTTTAAATTCTCGTGTTTTAAGTTATAGTTAAGGGTCAAGGGTTTAGATATCATTTTGATGTCTTAGTAGGAGCTCGAATAAGGTTTCAAATCATTGATCGACTTTCATAAAGATGAGGTGAACCCCGAGGAGGCCGATGAAGGATTTTCGGCTCGTTGCTTCGTCTACGTGCTCGTTATCGAGATGTTCGTCATCAAGGTGGGTGGTTCTAAACCAAGTATGAGGTTTGAGCTATTAAGCTCTAGAAGCATGATAGGGCAAGATGAATATCCAATTAAAATATTTTATGCTCTGCCTGTTTAGTCTCTGTACAAGGAAAGGAAAAGAATAAAGGAAGCTATATGCATGATATTGTTGAATTGTTACTTGAGTTTGATAAGTAAAGTAAGTTATTATAAGTTAAGTGAGCTCTCAAGTATGTTTAGATATGCTAGAATTGTTTAAATACGATTGATGCTAGTCTGAGATCTAGAATTGCTCTAATCGCAATCGATGTTTATCCGCGTTCAGTTCCTCGTATTTAAATGTTTATGCTTTGTTAAAAGCTCGTATAGTTAAGGATTTCCTTTTAGGGTAAGTTATAAATCCCTTATAGGCCGAGTTCATGCTCAATTAAATGATTAGCCTTAGACGATTGCTCTAGGCTTGGTATTGTTAGCTAAGTTAAGTAAGTAAGAAAGGTTGAGGTTAAGTAAGGAAGGAAGTTAAGGAAGGATATAGCTTATGCTGTACGCAGGTTATCGAGCTCAAAGAACAGTTTATTTACATTATCATGCCGTGACCTTCGTGTCACTAATGTTGAACATTTGAAAGTAAAGGGAGTCACTGCTGGGTAACCCCCTCGCATACTCAGAAGGATACTTGAGGTAACCCCTCTCTTATCCCAAGGCATGCCTCAGGGTACAGTAGACAACAGGTTTGAGCCAGGAAAGGCGCCAGAAAAGGAAGTAAAAGATTTTACGGGTATGGAGAGGGCTTTTGCGTTTTGCTCTTCATATGCCGCTAGTTTATAATTGGATATTCCAAAGTTTATTAAAGAGTTTTCTATAAAACCCCACTGAGTACATTAGTGCTCACACCCTCTTTTTCAAATGTTTTCAGGTTGAGATGCTGAGGCCGGTGATGTGCTGCTGGTGGGGTTGTCTAAGGTTTCAAGTTTGTTGCTCTATATGGTTACATGTTTTATTCCGTTAAGTTTCTGCTAAGTACTCTGATGTTAGTATTTAGTCTTGATATGTGTAACTTGATTCTTGATAGTAGCATGTTTTAAATGCTATGAATCCTAGTTATCAATAAAGTCTTGAAGCATGATCTTTTGACATACCCGTCTATGCCTTTATTGATTCCGAGTTATTTGAATAGTCATACCTGTTGAGCATTTTGGTATCTATTCATCTTCAGTTGACTTGTGAATAAGTCTTGAATGCTCGTTATTATTGTTCGCCTACAAAGAGGCTTTTCTTTCCAAGCATGATTCTGTTCGTTCAAGTTAATCTTAAGTTGTTTTCTTGATCGTCCTATGATTAGGACAATAAAATATATTTGACTCCGACCTATTTATGAGTCTTAGTTGATGTGACCTATGATGAGGTCTTGTTTATTTGAAAATTCAAAATCCTATCTGTTTGTCTTTGGATTCTGTTTAAATTTCGGTTGGCCTATGATTTGTTATTCCTTTGACTCGAGTGAATTCTTTGACCTATTTGACCCGATTGAACCATTTGACCCTTATTGATTCATTGAAAATGATAAGTTCTTCCAAGTCATAAAGTGAAGTTGCCTAAGTTCTTGAGGTGCTAACTTAGTTTAATTCTAAAAACACCTCCCTGGATTTCCGATTTTTCATGCTATTTTACGCACAACAACCCCGTCCCCATCCTCAGAACCGAGCTGTTACAGTTGGTATCAGAGCCAGGTTTGCAAACACTGCAGACCTGTCTCTCCTTGAAGTAATTGACTGAACTTTTATGTGAATATTAAATTGTTCAAAGGCAATAATCGACAACCCCTAGCTCATCATCACCCTCGCATCTTCAACAAAGTTAAGGTATGATTGAGTTAAAGTATATTGATTATATTTGGAATAAAGTTTTGAAAGTACAGGATGAGGAGAAAACTTTTGAGCAAGACAAGGTTAGTCGATTTTGAAATCGAACATTATTTCTTTAGAAATAAAATTTTTGGTTATACCAAAGTTTAAAGTGGAACTTATTGAAGTAAGTTCTAGATCAATGTTTTAAGAGTTTTGAGTCATTAAGGACTCGATCAAGAAGCAAATCTTTTCAGAATATTATTTTCTGCAAATACTCAAACTATTTCGGTTACTCTAGACCGTTAAAATTTTTGAGTAGAGTTATAAAATTTGAAAGTTGATTTGAAAATCTTCTTTATGATAAAAGCTCGTCTACTGCCCATAAGAAAATAATTTAAGGATGAGTTCAGGATGAATGAGGCATAGAGAATATAGTTAGAACATAGACTATAGCAAGCTTGAATTAAGAAGAATTTCTATAATTCCCTTTAAGTTCTCTCAAGAGCCTTAGATTGAGTAAGTTCCCTTTCGAGGAGCTAGAGTTAAGTAGAAGCAGTTCGAAAGAACATTTATAGAGCGCTCACAAGAAAGATAAAGGATTTTGAGATTTTAGTAGGACCGAGAAGGAGGTCATGAAATTCATAATCAAGCAAGGAGCAAGAAGATGAGCAGTCGAGTTAAAGGCAAGTTATCCAATTGCGGATCCAACGCAAGTTCAAGGAATCTCCACGCAAGAGTTTTTAACTCTAGAGAAGTCTCGTCTGAAGACCCAATCGCGCTGCAAGGAATAAAGATTCGTTTCCTTCGATAGAAGCTCGTTGATTCAAAGGAAGGACATTCAAGTCCACGACGCGTTCAAATTCCCAGAGTTACAGCTTGCTTCAAGCCAATTAATGAAGATGAAGATTGTCGTTACGACTGTAGCTAAGAGAGTTTGAAGATATATCGGTGTTCTACTGAGCTTCCAGAGGACGTTGAAGTCAAGTTATATTGAGTCCAGGATGATCCATAGATTAAGTCGCTTTGCCATGTCCCTTTCGATAGATAGGAAGAGATCCCCGAATATCGCTTTTCCGGCTAAGCGCAGCCATTTGAGTCGTGCCGACTCGTGCCTTTTCATAGCAACCTCGCCAAGAAGAAGGTACGTGATGCTTAAGAAAGAGAGAGAAGACCCAAACAAGAAGATCGTTGAGAAGATAAACCTAGTATTTAGTAGATTGAGAGTTTTAATAAGATAAGAAGTTTTTGTTGAGTCTATTTATTCTAGTGTCAATTGAATCGATTTATTCATTCTCTTTTGGAATCGATTTATTTATTCTCTTGTCAATTGAATCAATTGCCCTTCAATAGCTTCGTATCAATCGAAATTCTCCAGTTATACCATTTGAAATTCATTGATTATATCCTTGGGATAATTTACAATCTTTTGGATGATACTTCTTTGATCATCAAGAATCAGTATTAGCATTTCCTTTATAGGCTATGCTGACGCTTTCGAGAAAATATTTCTGCACGGTTTTCAGTTGCTAACCGTTGATTTCTTCCATATCTTTGTTATATGCAAGAATCCTTCAAGGTTATAAGTCCTCTGAAAAGGCAATGTTTTGATATATATAACCTAGTGTTATATCTCTTCCAGTTTTTAAGCATGTTAAAGAAATGTTGATCAAGATAAAGCCCTCACTCAGAGGCATTCATTTTATTTCGCTCCCACTCATAGAACTCGAGTGTGGATCTTGGAATAGAGCAGAGAGCTATAGCTATATTCTTTTTAGTCAAGGTTAAAGGAATAAGAGATAGTATTTCCTAGAAGAAAGTGGAATCTGAGTAAGTGCCAGATAATATTCTCTAAGTTTAGGACGCGCTTGTCCAAGAAGATTTCTCAGCTCGTTGCGATCTAAGGAATGTCGGCAAATAATTTCCAAGTATGTAGTTCAAAGTTTAGATGTACAATCATTACGCCTGCAAGCGATAGTGACCACCGGAAGAAGCCATGAAGCCAGACGACTGCTTCAAGAAAAAGAGATGACTGCGACGAAGAAGTTTAGATTTAAGTTGTGTCAAGAATTTAAGTTTGGAGCGCATCACGAAGTACTCCCTAAGAAGACGAAGAAGTCGAACCTCAAGAAGTTAAAGATGAAGATAAAGCGAGTTTTCGAACGTGATAGAGCGTGCAAGGAACTATCGAGGAAGGTGCCCAATTAATTCGAGTTTATTGTCTAAATTCAAGTTCGTTAAAGTTTCTCAAAGTTGCGTGAAGTAAAGTCATAAGCAAAAGTAAAGCCAAGCGAAACAAAAGAAGGATGGACTCGCTGAGATTGTCCGTGCTCGAGGAGCGAATTTGGTGAAATTTTTCTTTTATTTATTTCATTGCTCGAATAGTTTCTAGAGGTCCGCTTGAATGCAAGATCATAAGGAGTTCGTGTGAAGCGGTATTTCGAGAGAGATTTCATTAGGAAGAAAAGATAGAACATGCCCAAACTTTGAGGAAGAAAAGAAGAAAGATTATAGAAGTAATAGTCCTGCTTAAGGACTAATTTATTAAGGAAGGCCCCAGGCTATTCTTAGCCGTATAGTAAAGGTTTCGAACCTATGTCGTTCCAGTAAGGCTGTGGATTCTTAGAAAGTATCCAGATCTCAGTTAAGAGGAAGTAAATTTCGGGACGAAGTTTTTTTAAGGGGTGTAGAATGTAACAACCCGGATTTTCAGGAGGTGATTAGTTAATTCCTAATTTTAATTAGAAAATATTAAGAAAGATTTTGAGCATAATTAGGATGTTTCGGTTCTTAATTGCGTTTTTAGGATTATTTTTCGTAATATCGTTTTTTCGAGAATTTTGATCCGAACTAGGAGCACGATCGTTAGAAATTTGCGAAATCTCGTGTGTTGGCCCGAGCCTTGATTTTTCAATCCTATCCTATAGGAAATTTCTCAAGGAATCTGTTGGCGTTCCCTGATTTTCATTCTGAGGTCAATTGAACGCTCGGGAATTTTATTTGTCCCTTGTGTGGAATAGTAACTTTATTTTTGAAAAGAGATTAATTTCTCGTTTTCCTTCAAAATGACTCGTTCTTTAATCCGAGTCAAGTTGGTTTAATAGTACTTGAGCCAACGAACCTGCCGGTATTTTCGGATTTAATAAACGAGATCATTTGGACCTCGCCATTGAATAAAGCGCCTTTAACCGAACCTGATATTTTTAAAGCAGTATTGTTGCACTGCAGAAGCTTCTCGGGGAAGCTTGGATTTCCCCAATAAATAGAGGAGCCCTCTCCCCTCCATCCTTGCTCATTTCTCATTCTCAACCTCCATTTCTAAAGTCGAGCGAGGAGCGCTCTTCGTGAGCGCACCTCCGAGACGAGTAGTTTTGTTCGGTGAGTCGAGCGCGGAGGAGTGGAGGAGGAGTTTCCGCCCCCGGAAATCACGCAGGTGGCGCGGTCGCGGGGGTGCCCTCTCGGCCTGGGCGGTGCACGGGCGCGCGGAGATGCGCGAGCACGGAGGTGCGCGGGCGCAAAAAGTTCCGCGGGCGCGGGGCTGCTGCGGCAGCTCCGGTACGTTTTCGTGCGGAGGCCATAACTTTCGCCTCGGTTGGAGTTACGAGGTCCATGAGTACTCAAATCGAAGCTCTTTCGATGATCTACGACGTAGCAGTGGCTGATCGTCCGGAATCTCGATAATTAGAGTCGGATTTTCCGTCCCCTTTTGCGGTAATTTTGGATGCCTTAATCTTTTAAATTCTCGTGTTTTAAGTTATAGTTAAGGGTCAAGGGTTTAGATATCATTTTGATGTCTTATTAGGAGCTCGAATAAGGTTTTAAGTTATTGATCGACTTTCATAAAGATGAGGTGAACCCCGAGGAGGCCGAGGAAGGATTTTCGGCTCGTTGCTTCGTCTACGTGCTCGTTATCGAGATGTTCGTCATCAAGGTGGGTGGTTCTAAACCAAGTATGAGGTTTGAGCTATTAAGCTATAGAAGCATGATAGTGCAAGATGAATATCCAATTAAAATATTTTATGCTCTGCCTGTTTAGTCTCTGTACAAGGAAAGGAAATTAATAAAGGAAGCTATATGCATGATATTGTTGAATTGTTATTTGAGTTTGATAAGTAAAGTAAGTTATTATAAGTTAAGTGAGCTCTCAAGTATGTTTAGATATGCTAGAATTGTTTAAATACGATTGATGCTAGTCTGAGATCTAGAATTACTCTAATCGCAATTGATGTTTATCCGCGTTCAGTTCCTCGTATTTAAATGTTTATGCTTTGTTAAAAGCTCGTATAGTTAAGGATTTCCTTTTAGGGTAAGTTATAAATCCCTTATAGGCTGAGTTCATGCTCAATTAAATGATTAGCCTTAGATGATTGCTCTAGGCTTGGTATTGTTAGCTAAGTTAAGTAAGTAAGAAAGGTTGAGGTTAAGTAAGGAAGGAAGTTAAGGAAGGATATAACTTATGTTGTAAGCAGGTTATCGAGCTCAAAGAACAGTTTATTTACATTATCATGCCGTGACCTTCGTGTCACTAATGTTGAACATTTGAAAGTAAAGGGAGTCACTGCTGGGTAACCCCCTCGCATACTCAGAAGGATACTTGAGGTAACCCCTCTCTTATCCCAAGGCATGCCTCAGGGTACAGTAGACAACAGGTTTGAGCCAGGAAAGGCGCCAGAAAAGGAAGTAAAAGATTTTACGGGTATGGAGAGGGCTTTTGCGTTTTGCTCTTCATATGCCGCCAGTTTATAATTGGATATTCCAAAGTTTATTAAAGAGTTTTCTATAAAACCCCACTGAGTACATTAGTGCTCACACCCTCTTTTTCAAATGTTTTCAGGTTGAGATGCTGAGGCCGGTGATGTGCTGTTGGTGGGGTTGTCTAAGGTTTCAAGTTTGTTGTTCTATATGGTTACATGTTTTATTCCGTTAAGTTTCTGCTAAGTACTCTGATGTTAGTATTTAGTCTTGATATGTGTAACTTGATTCTTGATAGTAGCATGTTTTAAATGCTATGAATCCTAGTTATCAATAAAGTCTTGAAGCATGATCTTTTGACATACCCGTCTATGCCTTTATTGATTCCGAGTTATTTGAATAGTCATACCTGTTGAGCATTTTGGTATATATTCATCTTCAGTTGACTTGTGAATAAGTATTGAATGCTCGTTATTATTGTTCGCCTACAAAGAGGCTTTTCTTTCCAAGCATGATTCTGTTCGTTCAAGTTAATCTTAAGTTATTTTCTTGGTTCGTCCTATGATTAGGACAATAAGATATATTTGACTCCGACCTATTTATGAGTCTCAGTTGATGTGACCTATGATGAGGTCTTGTTTATTTGAAAATTCAAAATCCTATCCGTTTGTCTTTGGATTCTGTTTAAATTTCGGTTGGCCTATGATTTGTCATTCCTTTGACTCGAGTGAATCTTTTGACCCATTTGACCCGATTGAACCCTTTGACCCTTATTGATTCATTGAAAACGATAAGTTCTTCCAAGTCATAAAGTAAAGTTGCCTAAGTTCTTGAGGCGCTAACTTAGTTTAATTCTAAAAACACCCCCCTGGATTTCCGATTTTTCGTGCTATTTTACGCACAACAACCCCGTCCCCATCCTCAGGACCGGGCTGTTACAGTTGGAGTGCTGATGTTGTATGAATCCATTTTTTAAGCTCTATTTTTTTTTTAAGTTTCATTTGTATTTATTTGTTGTTTTCTAAGTTCGAATCCCACCACTAACACCATTAGGTGTGAGCCTATCACACCTGTCTTACCAAGTGTGGTTAACCTCCCCTGTGTGGTTTGTAGGTTACTACACAGGGGCGGGGTTTACTCAATGCACACCTCGGTAAGGGCTGTGGATTATCCTTGTCCTTGACAACAAAAAAGAAGAAGAAGAAGAAGAAGAAGAAGAAGAAGGAAGAAGAAGAAGAAGAAGAAGAAGAAGAGAGAAGGGGTGAAGGCAGCGGTTTGGTTGTCTTACGGGAAGGAAAAGAGAGAAAACTTGATTTGAATTTTTTTTTTAATCTTTTGTGATTTTTAAATTGGAAGGATAAAAATGATATTTTATCGTGGTGTATAAAATAAAAATAAAAATTATGTGTGGTGTATAAAGAAAAAAAAAATGTATATAAAATCACCCCGTCAATTAAGCTAGTGGTATTATATATTATCATGGAATCCAAATCTGAACAGCTTTCGTAGGCTGCAGACAATCTTCAATTAAAAAGTCACACATATAATTAACTTCCTTTTCAATTAATAGTTTTTTTTTTAATTAAACTTGACTAGCTGTCTAAACCATAAGGCTCGTCAAGTGTCGTTGAACAAAGTGGCATGTTTCCTAAAAACAATATAATTCATTAATTCAATTAATTTGTATATTTTAAATATAGTTTGACTTGAGTATAACATAAGCATCATTCCTAATTTAAATATATGTATATAGTGGACTTAATTTATAATTTTTCATTTATGACATGCATCACAAATCTGATTTGATTAAATAATTTGTACAGGACAATTTAACATGAAATCCGTGTCTCGTTTTAAATTATATATTTCGAAGTAGGAATGCATTCAAACCATCTTCCAATACAATAATGTGACTATTTGGAATCACATATATATATATATATATATATATATATATATAGGGAAAGGATCAAATAGGAACCAAATCCCCCCGTGAGAACCTAGGAACCAAACATATTAGTAAATTATTAGTCACATATTGGCAATGTGTATAATCGCTAACATATTAGCAATATGTTGCTAATATTATGATCTCGTCAAGTTAGCAAAATGAGTTTACCTCATGCTAGCAACATAATCTCTTGATGTTAGCAATATAAATCTCTCATGTTAGATTGGTTCCTAGGTTCTCACGGGGGGATTGGTTCCTATTTGAACCCACCCCTATATATATATATATATATATATATATATATTTGTGGTCAAGGGTGATCTGCAACCGCTACCGAGGTGCACAATGGGTAAAACTCACCTCTGTGTAATAGGCTGCAAACCACACAAGGAAGGTTAACCACACCTGACAAGCCAGGTGTGACAGGCTCAATTTAATCGCTCTATTGCTCCTTTACTAGCAGTAGTTAACAAATTTCACTAATGGACATTATCAATAGCCATTAAAACATAATAACAAACACTTTTCTCATTGTAACAGCCCGGTCCCGAGGATGGGGACGGGGTTGTTGTGCGTAAAAATAGCACAAAAAATGAAAATTCAGGGGGGTGTTTTTAGAATTAAACTAAGTTAGCGCCACAAGAACTTAGGCAACTTAACTTTATGACTTGGGAGAACTATCATTTTCCACGAATCAATAAGGGTCAAAGGGTTCAATCGGGTCAAATGGGTCAAAGGATTCAATCGAGTCAAAGGAACGCCATATCTTAGGCCAACCGAAATTTAAACAAAATCCAAAGACCAGATAGGAATTTGACTCTTCAAATAAACAATACCTCATCATAGGTCACATCAACTAAGACCCATAAATAAGTCGGAGTCAAATATATCTTATTATCCCATTCATAGGACAACAACAAGCATGAAAGACCCATTCCTATGTTGACTGAAACTGAATAGATATCAATATGCTCAACTAGTGTGACTCTTCAATTAACTTGGAATTAATGAAGGAATATTTGGGATGTCAAAAGAGCATGCTTCTAATTCTCAAAACTTTATTGATAACACAAATCATAGCAATTGAGACATGCTATTATCAAGAATCAAGTTACATTAATCAAGACTAGATACCAATATCAGAGTACTTAGTAGAAACTTAGCGGAACAAAATAATATAACCATATAGAGCAACAAACTTGAAACCTCAGACAACCCCACTAGCAGCACATCACCGGCCTTAGCATCTCAACCTGAAAATATTTGAAAAAGAGGGTGTGAGCATTAATGTACTCAGTGGGGTTTTACGAGAAAACTCTTTAATAGACTTTGGAATATCCAATTATAAACTGGCGGCATATGGAGAGCAAAACGCAAAAGCCCTCTCTATACCCGCAAAACCTTTTACTTCTTTTCTTGGCGCCTTTCCTGGCTCAAACCTGTTTTCTACTGTACCCTGAGGCATGCCTTGGGATAAGAGAGGGGTTACTTCAAGTATCCTTCTGAGTTTGCGAGGGGGTTACCCAGCAGTGACTCCCTTTACTTTCAAATGTTCAACCCGGTAACTCGAAGGTCACAACATGATAATGTAAGTAAACTGTTCTTTGAGCTTGATAACCTGCTTACAACAGAAGCTATATCCTTCCTTAAATTCCTCCTTACTTAACCTTCCTTACTTACTTGACTTAGCTAGCAATAACAAGCCTAGAGCAATCTTCTATGGCTAATCCTTTAATTGAGCATGATCTCGGCCTATAAGAGATTTATAACTTACCCTAAAAGGCAATACTTAGCTACATAAGCTTTAGTAAAATCCAACATTCCAATACGAGGAAATGAACGCAGATAAAAATCGATTGCATATAAAGCAATTCTAAACATCTTATGCTAGCATAAATTGTATATAAATAATTATGGCATATCCTTAGCTAATTAAGTTTAGCAAAATCTAATAACCAAATAATAGGAAATGAACGGGCATAAGTATAAATTGCAACTAAAAGCAATTCTAGATCACATGCTAGCATCAATTGTATTTAAACAATTCTAGCATATCTAAACATACTTGAGAGCTCACTTAACTTATAATAACTTACTTTACTTTATCAAACTCAAATAACAATTTAACAATATCATGCATATAACTTCATTTCTTTCCTTTCCTTTTCTTGTACAGAGACTAAACAGGCAGAGCATAAAATACTTTAATTGGATATTCATCTTGTCCTATCATGCTTCTAGAGATTAATAGATCAAACCTTATACTTGGTTTAGAACCACCCACCTCGATGACGAGCATCTCGATAACGAGCACGTAGATGAAGCAATGAGACGAAATTCCTTCCACGAGCCTCCTTGGGGTTCATCTCTTCTTATGAAAGTCGATCAATGACTTGAAACCTTATTTGAGATCCTAACAAGAAATCGAAACGATATCTAAACCCTTGCCCCTTAACTATAACTTAAAACACGAGAATTAAAAGGATTAACGAAATTACCGCAAAAGGGAACGGAAAATCCGACTAAAACGATTATAATTCTGGATGATCAGACACTTCTACATCGTAGATCTTCGAAAGAGCTTCGATTTGAGTACTCATGGGCCTCGTGGCTTAAACCAAGGTGAAAGTTATGGCCTCTGCACGAAAATGTGCCGGAGCTGCCGCAGCACCATGCACCGCGGCGGCAAGGTGCGCGCCGGCGCCCCTTGCGCCCCGACGGCCCCCTTGCGCCCTGGCGCACCTCCTCCTCCACTCCTCTCTCAATTGGGGGTGCGCTCACGAAGAGCGCCCCCCCTCTCTCTTTCTCTACTATACATAATTGGGACGAAGAAATGAAATGAGCGAGGAAATGAAGGGGAGAGAGCTGCTATTTATAGGAAAATATTTAGCTTCCCCGAGAAGCTTCTGCAGTGCAACAACACTGCTTTAAAAATATTGGGTTTGGTTAGAAGGCGCTTTATTCGATGTCGAGGTCCAAATGACCTTGTTCACGAAATTCGAAAATACCGGGAGGTTCGTTGGCTCGAGTACTATTAAACCAACTTGACTCGGGATTAAGAACGAGTCATCTTGAAGGAAAACGAGAAAAGATTCTCTTTTCAAAAATAAATTTACTATTCCACAGAAGGGACAAATAAAATTCCCAAGCGTTCAATTGACCTCAGAATGAAAATCCGGGAACGCCAACGGATTTCTTGAGAAATTTTCTATAGGGTAAGCTTGAAAAAACAAGGCTCGGGTCAACACATGAGATTTCACAAATTTCTAACGATCGCGCTCCTACGGAAAAACACTATTCATAACTTCTTTAAACGCGTTTTAAATCATCGGGAACTCAAACGACTTCAGATTTAAAATCCGAAAGCACCGATATGCTCGTTGGTTTCAAACATGATAAAAATCGGCTATAACTAAGCTGGAATCAAAATTCTCAAAAAGACGATTTTACGAAAAATAACTTCTAAAATCACAATTTAGGGCCATAAAATCCTTAACTAGGCTCTAATTAATTTCTTTAATTTTCTAAATGAACTCTGAAAATCTGGGATGTTACACTCATATACTTAGATTATTCACATATTAACACACTTTTTATACACATATGGATTGAATACGAAATTTCCACCATTTCAGTAAAGTAAATAAAACACATTTTCCGGCAACAATATTGTGGATATGAAGTATTTCCAATATTTTCCAAGAATTAGAGAATTTAGAAATCAAATTACATTGATTTAAATTGGGTGAAAATCTTGTAGATTTTGGTAGTTGTGTTTGGTGGAATTGGTTTGTGGAATTTTGAGATTAAATCCTAACATTAACCCTTAAAATAAATCATACAATGTAATAAATTCTAAAAAAATAATTATAAAACTTAAATAAGATATGATTAACCGTAATTGGAATGTAATAAATCATAATTAAGATAATAAACCATAATTGTAATATGCTAAAACTTAACTAGGATGAATATATAAATCCTAATTAGTAATTAGGATGGAATAAACTCATATAAACCAGGTATCATATGAATATTTTTCAATATTATAAGTGATACTTTTTAGTATTAGAAGTGATCACCTTTTACTGTGAACTTTTTTCACGGGTTTAGGTCGGGTCTCGGAATGGCCCGTTTGACTGAAACTGTTCAAGACACTAACTGTACCCAAGTTTTTACTTCGAATTGAAAGTCAATTACGCAAATAGAAATGCTCCAAAAGTAAACTATTATATGTTAAAAATGTTGGTAAAATGATTTAATAAAGTGAGCCAGTCATCTCATTTTATTCAAATTTTAGTGGTAAAAAAAATATAATTTTGAAGAAATTAAATGTCATACTATTAATCAATGTTTGAATTTTGAAGTAGATAATAATAGTATTTTTATTTTTTCCAAAATGAATTTCGGTAAATATGAAATTAATTCTTAAAGTTGGTCACTCGGTGTGAGGCATCATATCTAATACATCCAGTAGTGGAAGATTAGGATAATTAAAACTTGTATTCAAGTGTTTCCACACTTGAGTGTATAATATCTAATGTGCACAAGTAGTAAGTGAGTTACGAGCCCAAACGCACTCGCCCGTGCTTGGATTTAGACTAGATTCTTGGCAATTGAACTTTAGACGAATTTAGGTTTGGCCCAATATCAATTTTGGAGCGCGTAAACGGGCTCGATTAGGATCTAGTTGATGGGTCAATTACCCTAATAAATGCTCCATAGTAAAATTGTTATAAGTTAAATACGCCTTCCGTTTCTGAATAAGTATCATCATAGTGTTTTATTTTTGATTCACAAAGAGTGTCATTCTACTAAATAGAAATATAAAAATTCACATTTTCTTACATTTAAAAAATATTCAAAATTTCTTATATTTATTCTTATTTAATAAAAAATGAAAGGGGTATTATGATTATTTTTTTATGGGTGTGCCTAGTTTGAAATGGTTGGCAATAACAAAGAGTCAACCATTGACTTATAACCACCTCAATAAATGAAGATGATGTCTCCACAATGAACCATGTGTTAAATTAAATATGCTTGAAAAAACAAAAACAAAATTGAGTGTTATTTAAATTTAATAATGTAGTTTAAATTAAAATAAATTGATTGGCCAGTGTGATTTTAATTTAACTATTTCAAATTGTCTAATTTATTTTTTAAATTATGAATATTGAAATTTCAATAAGATAAGCACGAGTCAACCTATCATTATAATGATAGCCACAAATATATATATATATATATATATAAATGAAGATGGTGGCTCTAAAACGAACCATGAGTTAAATTGGCGTAAAATAAAAGGGGAAAAAACCTAAATTGAGGGTTAATAATTTAATCTAAATTAAAATAAATTGATTGGCCGGTGTGATCTAGATTTAACAATTTCAAATCGTCTAATTTATTTTTAAAATTATAGCAATTGAAATGAAATAAGATAAGCACAAATGTATGGAAATTAAGGTTGAGTTTTAGATGTTTAAATAAAGCAATCATAAATATTAAATATTAAATATTATATATATATATATATATATATGACTTATTATCTTGTCCTTCAATTTTAATTATATTTTGTAATCACAGATTTCAATGTGAGATAACCCATATTCCAAACATTGGAGATCTTCTACCGGCAAGTGTTTTTCTTTTCAATTCTTGGAGTTTCATTAATCTAGATAATAAGAATGCGAGGTAAAAGTTTTAGCTCCATAGAACTTAATTTATTGAAATTGAAGTCATTGAAAACCCCACCCACACACACACACACACATATATAAATTTTAGTTAATTCTCATTTTAAAGTCATATATTACGAAGTAGGCAATTCAAACCACTTTCCTCGAATTTTTTGGTTTTATGTAATTGTGTTCGTACTTCCGAATTAGGGATATGCAAAATTGAACCAAAATGAAAAAAGAACTGAACTATCTCTGGTTTGGTTTGTTCGTTAATTTTTGCATCAATTTTGGTTTAATTTAGTTTTAGATATTGAAATAAAAATATAGTTTGCTTTGGTCATGGTTTCAGTCAAATTTTTTTGGTCCGAACCAACTTTGGCCAATCAAAGTATATAATTGTATTTTTTTATTTTATCATTTATATTTATATATAACAATTATTTAATGTTGTTACTTATTTAATATATCATCCTCTATTTCTCGAGTTTTAATGTTATTTTTCTTTAGATAAAATTATTTAGAAAAAAATACAAAAAATTCTAAAAATTGAATTAATCAATCCAAAGAATTATGATTCGATACTTTTATTTTGGTTACATTAATATGACATATTAATCAAATTGTAAATATATGTTGCAATGTTGTAGATCATCATAATTTAAATATAACCATTTGATTTTTTTTTTCATTTATTGATATTTAGTTGTTATAGTTATTATATTTTGTAGTCATGTTTACTTAAATAAAATTAGTACTACAATAACCATGAATTGTGAAAAATCATCAGTATGGTACGGTATACAATATATACCGATGTACCGACATACTGGTATATACCAAACACTGGTATATATACAAAATATCGGTATATATCGAATATCGCGATATACTGAATTTTCAGTATACCGCGATATATCGAGAATTTTTAAATTTCATATCGATATAGTACCGAAAATCATCGATACGGTATCATACTGTACCGATAATTTCGGTATATCAAAAATTCGACATTTCGGTATTTTTTCGGTACGATAAATACGGTATTTCGATATTTTGGTATTTTTTTCCCACCCCTACTTTGAATGCATTAAATGATGCTAAATGCATGTGAGAGAAATGTGAAAATTTCACCTCAATTGTGAAGAATAACATTTTTTGTGAAATAAAATTAAATTATTAGAGAATAACACTTATTCAGCAACAGAGGAAGTGCAATTTTATAATGAGAGAACGATAACATGACACGAAAAAGCATGAATACCTAGAGCGCGTGCACGCGCGCGCACACACATATATATTGAGTTGGGGGAGGGGGGTTGAGACTTAGGCCCATGTTTATTTTTCTTATAAAGATGAGGAATATTAATTAAACAACAAGGTAGAAGTATTATATATTATCATCTAACCCGAAGTTTTTTTAGGTTGCAGACAATCTTCAATTAAAAAGTCACACATATAATTAACTTCCTTTTCAATTAATAATTTTGTCTTTAAAAAAAAAAAACTTGACTAGCTGTCCAAACTATATATAACGCTCGTCAAGTGTCGTTGTAGAAATGACACGTTTCCTAAAATAATATAATTCAATATTTCAAGTTGTGTATTTTAAATATAGTTTTACTTGAGTATAACGTAAGCATCATTCATAATTTAAATACATGTATACAGTTGACTTAGTTTATAATTTTTTATTTGTGAACACATGCATCACAAATCTGAATTGAATAAATAATTTGTACATGAAATCCGTGTCTCATTTTAAATTATATATTTCGAAGTAGGCATGCAATTCAAACCATCTTCCAGAATTTGATGCTCCTTTACTGAGAGATGTTAACAAATTTCACTAACGACATTAACAATACTCATTAAAATAGAAATAAATTTTACTAACGGACATTAACAATACTCATTAACAATATTCAAAGTATTTGCTAGAAACAAATACTTTTCTCACATACTTCAATTATTTCACACATTAACACACTTTTTACACGCGTATAAATTGAATACAAAATTTCCAATCTTTCCCCAAAAAAAATAAAACACATTTTCTAGCAACAACCTGGATATCAATTATTTCCAATATTTTCCAAAAATTAGAGAATTTAGAAATCAAATTACATTGATTTAAATTGGATGAAAATCTAGTAGATTTTGATGGTTGTGTTTGATGGAATTGGTTTGTGGATTTTTATGATTAAATCCTAACATTAACCCTTAAAATAAATCTTACAATGTATATTTTGTGTTGTTAAATTTGGAAATGTTGGGAATATTTTCGGAAAATATTGGAAATTTGATATCTGGATTGTTGCCAGAAAATGTGTTTTATTTTCTTTGTGAAAATGGTGGAAATTAAATTTTGTGTGCAATCCATATATGTGTAAAAAAGTGTGTTAATGAGTGAAATAATCTAAGTATGTGAGAA
Organism: Perilla frutescens; assembly: GCA_026008535.1. Taxonomy (NCBI): domain Eukaryota; kingdom Viridiplantae; phylum Streptophyta; class Magnoliopsida; order Lamiales; family Lamiaceae; genus Perilla; species Perilla frutescens. Next base: position 47,642,446 of record BRKX01000018.1, read on the forward strand.
AAGTGTTTGTTTGTGTGTGTTTTAACATGTATTGGTAATGTTCATTAGTGAAATCTGTTAACGTTCAATTAGTACAGAAGTAACAGAGGGATCATAAATTGAGCCTTTTAAAATAGTTGTAGGATCAATTTGGACAAAAAAAGTAAATATGGTCCAAAGTGCTCCTAGGTAAATAGCTAGAGGCACACATTTGTGTCAGACCGTCAAATGAATCTCTTACGGATCTCTATTTGACTCATGGGTGATCCCCCTCCCCACCCCTATTATTTTCTTTTTAGTTTTTACATTTCTCATTTCTTCATTTTTCACAAATATATATTTATTTTTTGAATTAATTTAATTTTTTATCCGTTGTCTTGCACAGTGCACTCACTTGATGTTAACGTATGGGCTCGTGTGCTGCACTTGATTATTAATTTTTTGAAATAAGTATACCATAAAATTGAATTAGTGAACTCTAAAATTAAATTGAATTAATTTAATATTTTCATTAGGCATCTCGTGTAGTGCACTCATTCCGACGCTAATATAAGATACACTAGCATAGTTCTCGTGCGATGCACGAATAACAGATATTGAATTAATGTATATATATAGGATTTCATCATAAATATTTTGATTCAAAATTGTAATAACAAAAATAAACATACACACGACAATAAAAAAAAAATGAAACACTTTTTTAGACACAATATATTATATTTTTCACATATTAAAAAGTCAAACCACTCCTATTTGAAATATCAACACAAAGTTTTGCAAAAAATTGGTTACCTTTGTCCCTTTTGGGGATGCCAAGATATTGGAGCGATGTAAGTTTTAGATCAAAGGTTTCAAATTCAAATCTCACCAATACCGCTAGGTGTTCGTCTGTCATGCGCATCTCGATAACAGCGGCAAATTACACACATAATCCAAAATAAAATAAAGCCGGTTACCCTTATTTGTTCTAATAATCATAATCATTTAACTCCATTAAATCAGTACATCAATAAAAAAAGACAATTCAATTCGCTCAATCTTTGTTGACTAATGTGAAATATGATTTGATTAATTAAGATTGTTAGTTAATTTAAGTACAACTACTATATCACCTGTGCGATGTACAGGAGATGTTATTACAAAAAATATTTATGTACAATGATAAAATTATATGTAATCATCAATTTCGCATATAAATATATGAATTATATCGTTTGAATTATAAATTACATATGTATTTTTTTATCATCGGAGAAATCAGCATTGGCGGCTCTAGTCGTGCCGTAAACACCCAAGTTGTTTGTAAAATTGAGAAGGCAGAGTCCTTGCCGCCCAGATGGTCTTGACAATGATTAATCGGCTAATTAGTCACGAATAATTTTTTTCAATTTTTTTAAAATAATATTGTTCAAAATATAATTAAATAAAAATTTTAAGGTTTTCCACTCTTTTTATACAATAACCTACATCCCAATGTTTCAATCTACAACCAATGTGGGATGTAGGAAAATTAGAAAAAGTTACGGAACTAATTTGAGGTTATGATTTAAGATTACCCACTCTTTTATACAACCCACATCCCAATATTTCAATCTACAACCGATGTGAGATATAGGGTACGAGAAAATTTAATAAGTAAAAAAATATATATATATATTATAAAAAAAATAAAAATGCTTAGGCGAAGACAATCTAAATGGAATTTTATATGCTATTATATGTAACTTTATGAACCCACTTGTGGAGAAACAAAACATTATAGTCCCGATTATTGATATGTAACTTTAAAACTTTACAAATCTATACACACACGCGCACACACGAAAGAGGAATGATAGAAAAAAAAATATTTTTTATTGAAAAAAAAAATCAAATACATTATCTTTAAAGATTTTAATTGATCATTAAAAGATTTTGGATATAGATGTTGATTTTTTTAATATATTTAATTAACTTAAAAAATTAAAAATATTTTAAATCGATATATTTAAAATATTTTATTATATTTCTTTAATATATTTAATTTAATTTTAATTCAAAAATATTTAATTTCTAAAAATTTAAAATGTATGGTATTAAATTAAAATGTGGGCCTTACACTTCATAGTTTGTTCATATACAATATTATTTCTTTTTTGTTGAATATGGGATAAATTTTGGTTTAAAATTAAAATATATAAGTTTTAACTATTTAAAATATTTTTAAAGTTGAAAACTTAAATATGATAACTTGAAAATCTTAAAATTATCTAACATTAAAATGATAAGATCAATTAATACATTTGAGTTTCGACCATTCAAAATTTAAATATATTTAATTTAATCAATGAGTGTTTCTAATACACCACTAATTTTTCTTTATACACCACTATTAAATTTAATTCAAAAATAAATAATTATTAATTTACATAAATATCATTTTTAATTTTAAAAATTACTTAAAAAAGAAATAAAATAAAAATAAATAATCCCCTCCTTCTCACCCTAGTGACCCGACCCGCGGCATTGCCCTCGTAATTACTCTCTCTTTTCTCTCCATTTATGCTAATCTCCATTTGTCTCCTATTCCTTCATTTATTTTCTTTGTAAGAATTGCCTATGAAATCAAATGTGTGTATTGATGTCATATATTTTTGAGGCTAATTAATTGATTTCGTTTACTTCTCCAATCATAGGATTTGTCACATAAATGTTTGGAGAAATACATATATCAGATTGAGGGGTTGAAATTTGAAACATGGTGTTGATGATATTACTTTAAAATCTGGTGACATTGAAGGATTTATCGAAATATTTTATAAATTTGAAAAAGGATTTTTCAGAGTTAGAACACATTGTTGACGGCAACTACATCTTTCTCTATTTTATTTTGAAAAAAAAAATTACTGGGAAAGAAAAGCGAAGGTGGTAAGTCAGGAAGAAAGGTGACGGGCGGAGGGCAGCAAGGTCTGTAGTATGGAGGGGAGAGAGTGAGGGTGGAGAATATTTTTTTTTAATTTCTTTAAAATTATTATTTTTAATTTATTTTCATAATGAAATGATAGAAATTACTTTTATTGTGGTGTGTAAAGATAAATTGTGAAAATATGAAAAATATGTGTGGTGCATAAAATAAATGTGACGTATAAAGAAAAAAAAAAGGTGTCGTACACCCTTAATCAATTAAAGAGTAGAAAATTTAAATCAATATTTTAAAAATATTTCATTTGAACTCTTTAATATATATAATTCAATTCAAATCGTTAAATTTAAAATATATTTAATATTTAATATTAAAATGATAATATCAAATATCTAAATATTACACTTGATCTCAACTTAGAGATCAATAAATGTGGAAATATCATTGTTGGGACTCACAATTTATAATTTGTTAATGCATAACAATATTTGTAAGCTTTTTGATGTGTGATGATTTTTGTTTGAAAAACTAAAACTATAAGCTTTAATTATTTAATTTATATATATATATAATTCATTATATAAATATATTTAACAATTAATTGACAAGTTCTATTAATACATTTAATTCAAAAATTGAAGTAGATTTAATTAAAAATTCTCGTTATGTATCTTGATTAATACATTTAATTTGAAAATTTAAATATATTTTGTTAAAATTTTGATGTGGATCTGGAATTATTTTAATATATTTAATCAACTTAAAATTTTAAAATATTTTAAATTAATATATTAAAACATTCAGTCATAACACTTAAAAGAATGATAATTAATATAAACTTATGGTCCATCGTAAAGGAAAAATAGGTGTTTAGAAAATTCACATATAAATCAACAATTTAAAGGCCACATAATATTTTTCATTGAATGAACAAAATAATTTTTGATAAAAATAGTATTTTTGCAAAATAAAAAAAAATAATTTATAATATTTGAAATTCTAGTATTGAATGACTATATAATATAAATACTAATTAATTAATAAGTATTATACTTTTATTTATAGAATGTGCATTTAGGCGGGAAAACTTATTATTATTATTATTATTATTATTATTATTATTATTATTATTAGTGAATATCTTACTTTTAGATATAATATATATATGTAAATATCTATTTTTAAACTTAAAAGGGTTTTTTATTTTTTTGGGATGAAATGTTTGATATAATGAGATGGTTAGTTAAATGATATAGTTGTTTATTATTGCAGTCATACTTCTAGTTATGGATGAATAATATATAAAGTTTAAATTATTAAGCTGTTAATAATTATATATTTAAATTAACAAAATTATACTAACGAAATGACTAAAAGATATTGAATTATTTTATTTTTCATATACATATATATGATATAATAAATAGTTATTACTTAAAGTCCAAATTAATATTTTAGCATATCAAAATATCAAGATAGACTGATAAAAATCTCAAGCGAGTCAAATAAATTAAACTAATAATTCAGTAAGTATAATATTAATTTACAATTACACAATTGAACCTCAAATTGATCAAATAAACTAAATAATCAATGAGCATGCAAATTTCATCTTCACTCTTCTTCCATCGTTAGGATACGTACATGTGAAAATTTTATTTCTTCTCCATTCATCATCTCCAATGTTAAATGCAAAATCATCAACACACATAAGCATTTTTTTCTACGCAGATATGTATAATTAGATACATATGCATATGTGTGCCCTTATAAAATAGATTTTTCTGGACAAATATGGTCAATTTTTCATACGCAAATTAAATATGCATAATTGATGTAACTCCCATTTATTTTTATGTGTATTGCAGATTGTTGATGGTGGAAAATAATGGAGCCATGACTATATTTTCTGCAATCTAGATCCTGCCAATTCAAAGTAAGTTCATTATTAGATTAAAGTTTGTATTTATATTTTATTGTACACTTTATATGAACTACTTTACAACAACAAAATAATAATCAACAGCAACAAAATTTAAAAAAAAAAAACGCAGCACTACGCACAAATTTAAAAGAAATAATGTAGTCAAGTACTATAACTTAAATGTTATCATGAAAACTTACTTTAAGAACATGTGTGAAAATTAATTAATAAATAGTGGTTAGGCGAATTTGATGGGATTAGACATGTTAGTGAATTGATATGATGATATTTATTCCTAATATTAATACACCCAATTAAGGTAAATTATAAATTAATTTAGTTGTTATTGCCTCCTTAGCTCTTGGTAGGCCGATTTGAGCGGATAAACACATGATTAGAATATATGATTTCTTACATTAAATAATTGATATGGATATATAATGTTATATTATATTAACCAATTAAATAATAATGGAAAATTTCTGTTTCTGAAAATGTAGTTTAGAGGGAAAAATTTTGTTAGTTTCTATTAATATAGACTATCTTACTTTTAGATATAATATGTATTATATTTCTTAATTCAAAAAATATAAAATTTCTATTTACGGTCACTGTTTTGTTATTATATATTACATAGATGTTAGACGGTTTGAAAGAAGTTTTTGTCAAATGATAATATATTCAAAATCGACATATTTTCCCTTCATTTAATCGTGTTGGATAATTGCAGAAGTCTATATTAATCAAGAAAACAACTACTGCAGTTGCAGAAGAAAACAGAAACCATCATCTCCCAATCTTGATGGAGATCCCCATTCCATCCCTCCCCATACTTGTTTCCTTCCTCCTGTCTGCATTCATACTCGCGAAACTCACCAGAAAATCAAGTCGCCGGAATCTCCCTCCGGGGCCACGGAAGCTTCCTCTGATCGGAAACCTCCACAACCTCATCGGATCCGTACCCCACCGCGCGCTGCATCAATTATCCCAGAAACACGGGCCGCTGATGCATCTGCAGCTGGGGGAAGTCCCCACCGTGATAGTTTCCTCCGCCGACGCAGCCAAGGAAGTGATGAAAACTCACGACGTCAAGTTCGCGTCGCGGCATCCGATCCTGGCAGCCGAGATCATGAGCTACGGTTACACCAGCATCACCTTCAGCCCCTACGGCGACTACTGGAGTCAGCTGAGGAAGATCTGCACGGCGGAGCTGCTGAGCACGAAGCGCGTTCAGTCGTTCGGCTCACTGAGGGAGCGAGTCTACTCGGACCTCATGAAGTGGATAGCTTCAATGGAGGGTTCGCCTCTGAATCTGTCGGAGAAGCTCTACTCGTCGACGTATTCTTTCACGACCACGGCGGCGTTGGGGAAGGTAACCGAGGGGAGAGAGCCGCTGCTGCCGATATTCTTGGAAGGTGTGGAGTTGGCTGCGGGGTTTGATATTGCAGAGCTGTATCCCTCTGTCAAACTGTTTCGGATCTTGAGCGGAGTGAGGCGGAGACTCGTACTGATCCGAGAGAAGGCAGATGGGATTCTTGAGAGCATCGTCCAAGAACACAGAGACAGAGCTGCAGTTTTTAATGATCGTGAGGAGGAAGAAGAAGAAGAAGATCTGCTGGATGTTCTTCTCAAATTTCAGGATGCTGGCCAGCAAATTCCTTTGACTAATGACAACATTAAAGCAGTTCTCATGGTAATTGATTGCTTAACTAATTTCCTCTTTCTTTCCTTTTTAATTTTTTTTCGTTTTCTCTCCGGTAAATTTCACTTTTGGTCCGGTTATAATATGATCAGATTAAAATAGTTTTAGTTCCAAAAGTTACCTTTTTGGTCGCAAATGATATTTTTTCGACAATTTTAGTCACAAACTGACAATTTTGGTGAATCTGATATGTGTTTTATGCATATGAAAATATACCACATGTGCTCCAAAATCCAGGCATCATGTCATTCTATCTGAAATCATTTTGGGTTGTCTAGCGCAACAAAGATCTCAGTTAGTTTGGACTAAAATTGATGCAAAAATATCTTATGAGACTAAAATTGTAGGAAAAATTTCTTATGAACAAAAAAAGTAGGGTAACCAAGTAGGACGCTTAGGGGTGAGTATTCGGTCTATTTCGATCCAAAAATCATAAAACCGAATAGACCGAATTGAGAAATATTTAGGACTGAACCGAACCGAATTAAGGGAAGGACCGAACTGAATTTGTTCAGCTCGGTCCGGTTCGGTCCGGTCTAATTTATCTATTTTTTTTTATTTTGAATAGCTTGACTAACTGTGAAAATAATAGCGTAAATAATAAATAAATTTTACAAATCTATAACTAACATCATAAATAAACATTTATAACTAATATAAAAAAACTAAATTACTAACAAATAACAATACAAACATCCGAAGTATCCAATAAATAATAATTAAAAAAATAATAAATTAATAATAATAAAAAGGTTTGGTCTATTCGGTCTGTTTGGTCCGTTGTCTGCACAACCGGACCGAACCAAGGACCAATTTTTTTTTAAAAAAAGAACCGAACCGAATCGAAAAATTGAAAGAACCGGACTAAATGGACCGAATTTGTTCGGTTCGGTTTGAATTTCATTTTTTTCGATTTTTTGCTCACCTCTAAGGACGCTAGCAAGAGCCCCTAATTTTTATTTATTTTTTTAATTACTGAATATTAGTCAGTCGATCAAATATTTAAAGCAAGATCTAAAAGAAAGTTATGACACGCTTACTCTTGAGAAGCTGACATATTCAAGTCCAACAATTTTCATGCTTTGAATGTTACCAACAAAATATTTGGTATTATATTTTTTTTAATAATAAATTCCATTTATAGCCTTTTTTTATAGGGTGAGTGAAATTTGATTAAATAAAAGAAAGAACTAAAACGAAGTATTTTCGTTCATTTTTTAATTGATGAAACTAAGGAATCATTTTTTTAAAAATTTATTTCGTAATGTAAAATATTTTGATTATATGTAGTTTTTCAATGCTATTATGTAATTGATAATGAAATATCAAATATTCAATCGCAGCTGCATTTGATAGTTTGGCGATTAAGATGTGATCTGAGTATATGATATTAAATTAAAATTACTAGCTTATTTTACTTATGAGTTAACTATTTGGACGACTATTTTTTTTATGAAAATGAAAAAATTGAAAAAACTTGATTTAAATGATATCTATATATAATTATATACATTCTTAATCAGGATATGTTGGGTGGTGGAAGTGAGACATCAGCGACGATGATGAATTGGGCGATGGCTGAAATGATGAAGAACCCTGCAATCTTGAAAAAGGCACAAGATGAGGTGAGACTTGTTTTCGATGGGAAGGGATACGTAGAGGAATCGCGTATTGATGAACTCAAGTATTTGAAGTCGGTTGTGAAAGAGACTCTAAGAATGCATCCACCGGGGACACTGTTACTTAGAAAATGCAGTGAAAATTGTGAGATTAATGGCTACGAGATAGCTGCAGAAACCCAAATCATCGTCAACATATGGGCTATCAACAGAGATCCCAAATATTGGGAAAATGGCGACTGCTTTGAGCCGGAGAGATTTCTTGATAGTTCGGTCGATTTTAGGGGGAATCACATGGAATATATTCCGTTCGGAGCAGGGAGGAGGATTTGCCCAGGCATGAACTTTGGTCTTGCCAATCTCCAACTCCCTTTAGCAATGCTTCTCTATCATTTTGATTGGAAGTTCGCAGCTCAAGAAATCGACATGACCGAAGCTTTTGGGATTACTACAAAAATCAAGAACGATTTGTTTCTTGTTCCACTCCTCAAGAGACCTTTCTCACTACCCAAATAATAATAATAATAATAATAATAATAATAATAATAATAATAATAATAATAATAATAATAATAATAATAATAATAATAATAATAATAATTCTACCATAATTTATATATGTTTATTCAGATCATCTTTTATTACTTTTATAGTGCTTGACAACTTCTTTTACGTATCCAATTTAAGAAAAACATTCAAAAACTATATATATGTAGCTTTAGTAATTGTCCAAATTAAAAATCCCTTTGAAAGTGACTTGATTGGTGAATTGATGGATTTTTTACACACGTTGTACTTAGTTACCTAATTTTCAAACAAAAGCGTACTCAATTTTTATATTTTAAACACTACAAAATGCATATTTGCAATGTTAGTGTTTGAAATCAACCAAAGAAGCACGTCAATGAATTTATATCATGTTCATCATCATGCTAAATATTATATCTAGCTCAACCAAAATCCTAAGTGTTAATGTGGGAAACTACCCACTTTAACTTTAATTTCAAAAATCGTATTTTACCCATCCGCTTTTAAAACTATTTATTTTATTCACCTTTACCAAAATACCCCTTACTGAATTTACGTATGTGGTAGACTCATTAATTCTTCAAATTTAGACAACTTATGGATTAATTTAGTTTAGAAGAACTGTATTATATTATTATTTTAATTTAATGGATGTGATGATACGATCCTAGGTGGGGTGTCGAGGATCAAGTTCAAGTGTTCGAGAAGATCGCGCAAAAGAGAGCTAAATGCACGGAGGTCGCGAATAGGACGAAGGAGTACTTGAGCTTGTGATTCGTGAGTGACGTGGCAGTTGCGGGTGTAGTCGCGAGTTAGACTGAGGAACAGTTTCTGTGAGCTCGCTAGTGAGAGGGGGTGCGACAGTGCATTATCCGCGAGCATGGTTGCAGGTTTCAAAGGGCGTCGTGGGTATCGTGTTATGTCAGCGCCACGTGGAGCCGCGGGCAGAGCCACGAATTAGAATTTATAATTATTTTTTAAAATTTAATTTCAATTTTTTATTTTCAATTAATAATTCAATATTATGGTTGATTTTTTTCAAAATTATGTTTTATAATTTTTTAATTCATTATTTTTATCGATAAATGTTGACTATGATTGTTTATGTTATAATTACTTTTTATTTTATAATAAATATTATTAAAATCTTAAATTTGATGATAAAACACGGAGTGAAACACGAAAAAGTGTAATAGGAAATTTCAATGCTGAATTTTATAACTACAAGAATACGAATAGAATATATAGAAAAGTCAAAGAAACACTTTGTAATGCCGTTATTTTTTTTTTAAATATTTTTATTTTATCAAGACCCACCAAACTCATAAAATATAGGATCTCGTGTAAACCTTCAAGTCTAGTTAATATGAGGGAAATTGCTTATTTATTAATAATATGAATAATCTTATATAGGTAAATAAAAGGCCTACACATGTGTGAAAACATATGTGGAATAACTAATCTAACACAATAATAATATATGTCTTAACATCTATTCCTAACAAGATATGCTTCTAATAATATTCCATAAACTAATAATGTACTAGCAATTTATTTATTTATTTTGTTACGTTTGCTTATTATGAGATCGGTGCCTCCTAGTTATGAGATTTATAGTTCTCATTAAAAAAAAAAGGTAAGATAATTTTAAAAGTATAAAAATTCAAATCATCAATAATAAGGAATTACAAATATCCTTCAAGTTATGGGAAGTATATATATAATGGAAATGTGATTATTTGACTTTGTCTATTTAAGTAATTACTTAATCTGTCTTTGTAGAGACTAGACATAGCTAGGTTATTGAAAATTTACCTATATATAATAATTATATAATAATTGATACATTACAGATGAGCTAGGTTATTCAGAAATTTTAGAAATAGAATCTCTTACGATGGCAATTTTATTCTTAAAATTAATTTTGGTTTGACTAGACTAATATATGTGAACTGCAAAGAGGGGAAAAGATAAAAAATTTCCTCTCAATATAGTCCAGCAAAATATCAAGTAAATTTTAACATATTAAATTTAAGAGAGCAATATTAGTATATATATAAATAATTTTTTTTACAATTAAAATGCATATACATACATATGAATACCTTTATGACACTAGAAAAATGCACGAGCTTTTCAAAATACATTAAGAAAAAATGTTATGAGAAATAATTAATTTTTAGGCACACTATTTCAAATAGTAAATATACTGTTTATATTTTTTTAGAAATAATAGAATTCAAATATATCATTTGTGTAGATTAATAAATATTAATATAAAAATAAAATAAAATATAAAATACACTCATTATATTTTATAAAATTATACATATATATGAATACTTTTATTACACTAGAACGATGCATGTGTTTTACACGTATTTAAAATAGTTATATAAAAAAGATATTTAATAATTTTATTAAAAATAAATATATTAATTATAATGATAATAATAAACATATTATTATTATTATTAAATATTTCAAACATAATATTTTTAGAAAATTCATGCATTTGAAAACTGAAAAATTACAACTTCCTTTCCATGCATACTCAAACATGCTCACAATTTTATTAATTACCATAATATTCCTTAATTCAAATATATCATTTGTATAAAATAATAAATATTATTATAAAAATGAAATAAAACACAAAATACCCTCATTATATTTTATTAAAGTGTACATATATATGAGTTGCACGTGTTTAAAATAGTTATACAAAAAAGATATTTAATAATTTTATTAAAACTAAATAATAATAATAATAATAATAATTAAAAAACATTTCAAACATAATAATTTTGTAAAATTCATACATTTGAAAATAAATAAAAAATTACAACAAACGTTCCATGTATACTCAAACATTCACACAATTTAATTAATTACCATAAGTCTCTCGAATTGGCAGAGTGTACGATCTCATAATTGATATCACAATTCTAATTCCACTACACATTCTAAAATGGGTAGCTTAAAAAAAGTTAACAACAATTTAAAGTTCATAAGTCATACCAACTTTAATCATTCTCTTGTGAGGAATATCAAACACTACATTGCTCTGCCTCACATTCTTCTTCATGAAATTGTATGCATAATCTATTATCAACCTCTTCCCAATATTGGCGCCCTTCGCTGTCGCCACCTCTTGCTCCCCCACCATGTGCACCACCCCGTTCCACCACGCTCGATCCAAATCCCTAATCTCTGCCTCCACGGCCCCGTCGTCTCTATTTCCAACCTCATCTTCATTCTCACTCCCCTGCATCTTATCCACACCTTTCTCCGCCTTAATCGAGCCCTGCTCCCGTACGAAAACCTTAAGCCGTTCGAGCAATTGTTGCTCGAACGGATCCTCTTCATTTCTCACATCCTTGTACCCATAACGTACAACACAACGGAACATAGTGCTTGAAAATTGGAGGAATTCCTTGAACAAGTTCAGAGTAGAAGATGGCCATTCCCGGCAACCTCTGTGAATTCGTCCCGACCACAATTTCTCTCACTATTTGAGGGGAAATCTTGTGGTCGAGCTCGAAGTAATACTTCTTTCTATAGACGTAATTCCATATGAACATGATCATCATCATGATCATGGCGAATGCCAAGGGCAAATAACCCCCTTGATTGAACTTGTATAGAACTGAGCTCAAGTAAAGAAGTTCGATTGATCCAATGATCAATACATACAAGATTACTAGGAGTATGTTTGTCTTCCATATCATGATCATGACTAGAACTAGGAATGCGGATGTGAGTGTCATCACGAATACCACAGCAATTCCTGTATAATTGGGACACGAGCGAGGTTATTACTCATCTAAAAGGTGTTGGTGAAATTTAAATACGAGAGTGAAATAGTTGATTATTACCGTAGGCATTGCCAATCTTGATGGTCGATCGGAATCCGAGGGTGACGCAAATGCAAGCAAACATGAGAAGATAATTGATCTCAGGAATGTAGACTTGTCCGGGATATTTGGTGGACGTGTGAACGATTTTGACACGCGGAAAACATCCTAGAGAAAGAGACTGTTGGATGATGGAGAAAGCACCTGAGATCATTGCTTGACTAGCTATGATTGATGCAGCTACCGCCACCACAAACATAGGCCAGTACATTCTTCCTGCATATATAATAATCAAGATTTAGAGTTAATTTCACTTTTGGTCTCATTAGAATATGATCAAAATACTTTTGGTCTCAAGTTTATTTTTTGCATTACTTTTATGCCAAATGATATATTTTGACGTTTTTCGTTCCAAAGCTCATCTAATACTTAACAACCATTAAATTTTGAAATAAAAAATGTCGAAACATACGATTTGGGACCAAAAACGTTGGGAAGGTTTAAACTTAGGACCAAAAAAAATAAATTACGATCGAGATAAAAAAATGTACATATCAATTTTTTAGTTTATTTTTCCCCATTTTTTCTTCAATTTCAGTCTATGGTGTTTTAGTTTAGTTCTACAGCTGTTATATTCGTGTTCATCCTACAAAATTAGGGCTTTTTATATATTTTAGCATTTAATATTAGTTTTTAATTATTAGTTGATGATTTGAAAAATTATTTTAGCCTCTCTATAATTCCCCTCAAATTTTAATTTAAAATATTTTATTTGGTATATTTTGGAAAAAAATTAATTGATTATTTAAAAAATAAATAATTAAAGATTATAATTAATCATAATTGGGTAGGATGTATAAATTAAAATAAGAAGTTGAAATTGAAGAAAAAATGAAGAAAAAATAAAATAAAAGTCAAATGTACGTTCTTGGTTCCAGCCGTAAGTTCTTATGTCGTTTACCAAATGCTATGTTTCGACACTTTTAGTCTCAAAATTTAACTGTCATTAAGTGTCCCGATTATTTTGGGACAAAAACGTCGAAACATATGATTTGAGACCAAAAAGTCGAGAAAAATTCTATAGCGGCCAAAAGTAAAATCTACCCCAGGCAAGATTTATATGGAGAGAGAGACCTGGGATGGAATCGTAGAAAGTATTAGCAACAGAGGCATTGTTGATGCGAAGAAATGAGGCCTGGCCAGTATAGGCTAGAATGAGAGCAGGGTAAGTCACACTACACATACTAATTTGTATGGATTTCACTGAAAAATGTCCAACATCAGCAAATAAAGCTTCAGTTCCTGCAATAAAAACAACAGAATTAATGTCGGAAAACACTCACAAACACACACAGTTAGAGAGAGAATGTGTATATATGTACGGTGTACCAGTAATTGAAAGAACTACACCGCCGAGGGAGATCCAAGCTTGATCCTTGTTCCTCTTGAAGTAATCTACGATGTATTTGGGGTTGACAGCTTCGATCACAGAAGAGTCGTATTTGAAGAAATTGAAAACTCCAACTCCAGCGATGAGAGAGAACCAAAGAAGGATTATGGGAGCGAAAGTGTAGCCAACTTTGTCAGTTCCAAACCTTTGGACCATGAAGAGAAGTACGAGGATCGCAACTGATGTCCAAACTATAAGATCTGTTATTTCACGAAGATGATGCTGAGTCCACGACAACAATAATGAGTGACATGTAGGATTTTTGATCCTTTATTTCATATTGTATTCTAATATAGTACGTGTCTTATTTTATGTACGTGACATGTACCGAACGGTGGTCTAGTTTGGTTCATTTTTTTTACTCACACACCCGATCCGATGGTATTGACGAGATTCGAATCTGTGACTTTTGGTCTCCAAATAACCTCACTCCATCACTGGACATCCCCATCAGGACTGATTCTTTATTAATATGTTGACATGCATGTACAGATAGTAAAATAGTAAAATGTGTTGTGTAACGTTGAAAATGGTTGTGGGATGATAAAATTAATGGTCGCTTCGATGCTATATTTGGTGATGACAGTAAACCAAAGGTGATGGTGGGAAATAGTAAAAGAAAGAAACAAGGTTTGAGTGACGATTAAGAAGAAAATAATACGTACAATCTTCAAGAATATTCCAATTTAGTTAAAGAGTCTTTTTTATGCGAAGAAAATGTATTTTTAGAGAGAGTTGAAGAATAATTTATTAATTTTGCAAGTGTTTGAAATGATGGATTAAAAAATAAAATAAAATTAGCATTGAAACAAATGTTGGTGATATTTTAGAATATAGTTAAATAATCTGATTAATAAGTAAAATAAAAAAAACACGGTTTGGAGAGAGAGAGAGAGAGAGAGAGAGAGAGAGAGAGAGAGAGAGAGTACCTTCTGTCATGTGAGATGTAGCCTCCTTGATTCCACCCACAGCAGATAATACTATGGAAAACCATAAAAATAATTTAAAAAAAAATAAATAAATTAAAGAAACAATTTTCTTGAAAAAATAGAAAAATAAAACAAAATATTTAATTTAATATTTACCTGAGATACTTGGAGTGAGAATCCCATCACCAATAACCATGGAAGTGCCAAGCATGGTTGCAAACAACAAAATATACTTTGCAAAATTATTACTCTCTAATTTTGATTGAAGTTTTGAAGCTCTTTGCAAAATATTATTAGGCAATTCCATCTTGAAATTCGACACTTCTCGATCTTCTATTTCTTGGCTTGGAATTAAACCCACTTTAGCATATCGGCATATCAGAGAATATAGAGCAAATGTTCCACCTAAAATTTCAAAATCAAATAAATTGAAGTAATTAAATTTACCATTCTAAAATTTCAAATTAAAATCAAATAAATGTTAAGTTGTTAAATAGCGAGGGCCCATAAAATATTTTTTTGGTGCTTTTACGAAAAAATAGTTTATAATTGACTTTGAATAGCAAAATATATATATCCGGTCAAAGTAAGTCGCAGATATAAATTATAAACAACATAACGTCATATATCTAGTAGTTTAATTCGGATGGAATCGTCTACTACATTCTGTGCAATATTTAATGCTACAAATTTAAAATTATTAGTTCTTATTTAATTTTTTTCTTCAATTTCAATTGGTTCCTACTTTAATTTAATCTTACAATTATTAATTAGAATTCATTTTTTCCAATTAGGACATATAATTATTTTTTAATATTTACTTTCATTTTTTAATTAATAATTGATTATTTCCTAAAAAAGGTAATTATATACTCTAAATTAAACTAAAACACAATCAATTCATGAATTCGAAGAAAAAACAGAATACAAATTTAATAATTTTAAAATGTGTAGTATAAAGTACTGTAGCCAAACTGTAACATATGATTTATATACTAATTTCTCAAGAATTAAGGCTCGTGTCAATATAACTTATTCGATTAAATATACAATCTCGTGATTGAAATGTTATGAGTTCGAAACACGACTATTACGTAATACATACCATCACCATTGTCGTTGGCGCGTAAGACGATGAAGACATACTTGATCAACGGAATCAACGTTAATGTGTACAAAATCAACGACAAAACTCCGATGATATCGTCGTTGTGTTTGATTCCGTCGGTGAAGGTGCTGGAGAAAACGTACAACGGCGACGTGCCGATGTCACCGTACACCACTCCGATGCTCTGGAACGCCAGCTGCAACACCGCCGCCCACCCAACGGCGGTGGCAGCGCCGTGGTGGGGGTGGCGGGCGCACTCGATGTCGAGTGAGTCGGCGCGGCGGAGCTTAGTGCATGAGAAGCTTTGGCTATTGAGTTGTTGGGTGGTTTCTTCTTCTTCGCTTGTTACGACGTCGTTTGTGTTTGGTTGATCTTCTTGTGTTATATCGCTAGACATTTTTCTTTTTTCTCTCTTTTTTTTTTTTTTCAGATCAAAGGTTTATTTATATGATCGACTAGATACATTTCCTTTGATTCTTGAATGGTGTTAAGAATGGAGGAGAGAGAGGGAGGGAGGTGTTGGAGATATTAGTGGCATGCATATATATATATATATATATATATATATATATATATATATAGTATGTTGAGTTGTTATAGTTTAAATATTTTTGTATTTATCTCGTAATTTTCATTTATCTTACGTCTTAAGTTTGTTAGATTGGAAGAAACATATTTATCTTGTAGGAGAGAGAGAGAAATTTCATAGAAACATGTCACATATATAGCGCGTAAATATATAGAAATATAGTAACTAGTAAGTAGTAACTATACTAGTCAATTCCTCAATCTAAGTATGTATAAAATTCAATTCTTGATTCCTCTAAAAAATACAATTTTAAGTAATTAGTTCCTTAATTTGATCAAAGTATAAAATAATATAATGAAAAAAACAAAAAAAATAAAAATAAATCAACCCATAATATTTTTTAAAATAAACCCAAGGTATTAAAAATTAATAAATTTAAAAACTCAAAAAATAAAAATTGATATATATATATATATATATTTCTGTTTTTTGTTCTCCCATTTTCTAACTTTAAAGAGATGAAGATTTGTCATATCAAGGAATGCAATTGCTTATTCCTTAAACTAAATAACACTTTTAATTTTTCCATTCGTTAATTGGACTATTTCGTCTCGTTTTGCATTATTTAGTAGTTATAAAATCAAAAGAAAAATAATCTCAATGTTTTTTGGGGGCTGTTTTAAATTTTTGGATTCATTGAGCAATAATGGGATTTATTTAATTAGATAAAGAATAATTGAAATTATTTAACCTAATAACGTGTTCTAAAATAAGAACTATTGACATATATACTTAGAAAATAAGTAATTAATTAACAAAATATAATTATTTAGTTGCAGCATACGTAACTGTCAAGTTAAAATTATTCAATGAATTTTTCATATTGCTCATCTCTTTCACAAAATGATTCAATTCATGGTATCTTAATTTGAGAATTAATCAAGCGGTCAATGTTACGTTCAATGCATGTTTCGAATTCAACTTTATCTTTATTTTAATTTTTCTAAGATATTGGCATAACTTTAATTATGAATAATAGTATTTCTCTTGTGTGATGCACAATTTTTTTTTTTTTTTGTAAATCTGTAATAGTACTATGACTATTTTTAAATTTTATATGTTGTGTTCAATTTTTAAAAATTAATAAAATCGTATTCACATGTGTTAATTAATTAGATGAGAAGATCAATTTTGTGTAATTACGACAAATAAAAAGAAAATTAAATTTTAGAAACTAAATGAAAATCCATGTTAGAAAGATCGAATTGAAATCAAATAACACAGTTTTATAAAAAGCAATGTATAATTGTCTACGATTAAAGAACATTTGATTTCTTTAAATATATGATAGGTATAAAAAATATAATTATTTAATTATTTTAAATGATGAGATTGAAAAAGAAAAATAATAGATTATTATTATTATTATTATTATTATTATTATTATTATTATTATAATAATAATAATAATAATAATAATAATTATTATTATTATTATTATTGTTATTATTATTATTATTATAGTGAAACAAAAATAATATTTATTTTTTTTAGACGACAAATGTATAATACTATACAAATAATCCACCTATGCCTAAAAACATAAAATAAAAAATGTTATAAATCTCAAATTTCAAAGTAAAAAATATAATAATAAAATTGCAAAAAATTGTTAAAATACAACAGTTATAATCTAAACGGTCATGAAAAATGCAAAAAAAAAAAAATGAAAAGAAAATTTACAATAATAAATGTCACTATTGTTGTCTATTAACTCAAAACCGTTGTTTATTATATAAAATGTGTTGTCTAAAATATAATTATTAAATCGTGTGATATAAACTATTGTTCATCACACGATTTTGTCTTAATATATGTATTTATCGGAGATACATTAATTCAAATAGATATGAAATAAATTACTACCGATAGAAAAACTCAAAATAGCGTGACTCTAGTGCATTCACAATTCACAATATAATATAGTAAATTTTTTGAATGATTTGTTCAGTTTCCATCTCTATCAATCAGTGTACATATTTAAATGACATTTAATGATATTAGCCGCGTGAACTATTTGTTAATTAGGTAAAAAATGTAGGAGAAGATAAGGTAAATAGTAAAATTTGGGTTATCACAGCTACGGATGAAATCCTATGTTATCTAACTACGTTACATTTTTTTTTTCCCAATCAAATTTATTCTTGTTTTTTTCATTTTTCTTCAATGAAAAATTAATTATAAGATAATCCACCATAGTCAATATTTATCAATAAAAATTATAAAATATTCAACTTCAATAATTAATTAATTAGTAACTAAAAATAAAAACTAAATACTAAAAATTCTAAAATATAAGATCGCGTAATCACGTATATCTATTCACATATATAATAGAACTAATCAAATAGTTCTATCATTTATTTTAAACCGTGTTTCATCTTTTGTTATGAGGGGAAATTAATCACCTGAGATTCTCTAGTCCCAACTTGTGTATACCAATCGTGTGCCACACCTCAAAATTATTACTTTTTATTTTATTTTTTTCTTCAATTTTAATTTCTTTTGATTTAGTATAATTTTACATTATTATTTAGGGTTTATTCCACCCAATTAGGATTTATAATTATTTTTTAATATTTAATTTTCATTTTTTAGTTAATATAATTGATTTTTGGGGTTGATTATTCCAAACTTAGGGTATATAATTTTTTAAAATTTTAATTTTTTTACAATAAATATTAATTATGATTAGTTATGATAAAATAAATTTTATTTTTATAAAAAATATTATTAACAATATATAATTTTAATGGTGGCACACGGTTAGCACACACAAGTGGGACTAGAGGATTTCTACTCGAAATTAATTGCAATCTTTCACCCGTGTAGTGTTTACATTGTTGTCATCTAACTAATTTTAGTTACATTTTGCATTGTAAGTTTCCCCTTTTTTTCGAGCTTTTAGTCCTTTTAATTAACTATTTTTAGATTAGGCTAATTTTAGAAAAAACTAGATTTCGCACTATGCTATGCACGGGATCGTTTATGATCTCAAACTCAAGTATTACACTTTTAATGTAAATGTACGTCACACCTTCAAGTTTTGTAAATAATATTTTAGCTAGTAAGTTTGTACCGTATTTGATGTGTACGGGTACTTTTTTTAGGTCAAACAATTCTTATCCTAAATCTGAATTAATGAAAAGAGTTAATTAAGTTGACAATTCACAAATATATAATTTCTCGGATATATATACACACATACGTACATATATATATATATATATAATATATTTCAAATAATTGCATAAATAATTGATAAACTACTGCCATTAAAATATTACAATTTCTTTTGAAGAGACACCATGACTCAAAAGGGTAGCACACATATTATGGAAACAAATCAAGGAGTTAATTTTTTTTTTCTAGAATAAAAATGGGTTAAGATAATTAATCTTAGGTTTAATTCGAATTTATTTAATAAAATACAGTGTACGTGAAATATATGACAATAGTTACAAACAAGATATATATTTCTTAAAATATTTTATAAAATTTGAAATGTTATACAAACAACAAAACTCATAACTCAAGTTTAATTAATTAGGATCCGATTTATATAAAATTCAAGAGTGATCAATTAAGACTTAAGAGTGGTATATGATTTAAACAATTGTTTATAGAATGTGACATGCACAAAAATAGGATCGACAAATGTTTAATGACAAAAATTATATAGGGATCGTTTATTTGTTTGTTATTCAATTATATGTATCAATTAATTAAGTTGGTAATTAGCTCATGCCCTAGGGCCTTATTAGTGCCAATGCTTCTTCTAATTATACTTCTTCTTTTTAGAAAAATAATTGAGCTAGAATAAGATTTATCGAAATACTTAGAAAATTAAATGAGCATTAAATATATAAAAAATCAAATTAAAATAGGATATAAATTACAACTACTGTATACCAGAAAATTCATCAAACTGTACTCACAATTCACCAAATTAAATATATATATATATATTGAACGACTTATTTCAGATTTTCAGT
The DNA here is from genome assembly GCA_026008535.1 of Perilla frutescens. NCBI lineage: Eukaryota > Viridiplantae > Streptophyta > Magnoliopsida > Lamiales > Lamiaceae > Perilla > Perilla frutescens. The sequence goes on from BRKX01000018.1 coordinate 47,663,031, forward strand.
TTCCATATCTCTATCCAAAGTCAAATGTATAATGTGGATAGATTTAAATCAAATTTAATATATAATATTAACCGCGTGAACTATTTGTTAGGTAAAAAATGTAGGAAAAAGATTATAGCAAAACAGTAAAATTTGGGTTATCACAGTTTCACAAGGGGTGCCTTTAATTGGCTGCAGTGTCGGATGAAATCATCTGCTACATTTTGCGCAACACTTAGTGCTACACAATTTAATTTATTAATTTTTTTTATTTTTTCATTCAAGTTTAATTTATTATGCTTTATTTTAATTTTACACTTATTAATTAGAGTTCATCCTACCCAATTAGGGCATATAATTAATTTTTCAATATTAAATTTCATTTTCAAATTAATAATTGATTATTTTGCAAAAAATAATTAATACCCTAATTGGGTAGGATGAACCCTAAGTATAAAATCAAACTAAAACACAATAAATTAAAATTGAATGAAAAAATCGAAGAAAAATTAATAAATTGAATTGCGTAGTACCAAGTGTTGCATAAAGTGTAGTAGATTATTTCATCTGATTGCATGTAGACAAATTAAATCAAATGAGATCTTGGTTACAAAATGTTGTTACATCTTCTCTCTCTAGCTACGTACTCACTTAAATATTTTCTTGATTCTGTTTGTAGCCATTTTTAATAGGTAAATATGGAATTTTTAAAACACGTCTGGTAACAATTTGATCCAAACACTTGAAAATAAGAGACGAAAAACTACATTCTAAAATATAAGATCTCATTATCGTCTCTGTACGTACACAAAGAACTAATCAAATAGTTACATCATTTATTTCAAATCGTGTTTCATTTTTTTTCCAAGTGAGAGAAAGTTACAACCTGTCATCCGTAATCTTTTATGCATTTTTGCCATCTAATTGTTTTTGGGAAGTTCTCCCATGAGATGGGTGCACCTTCCCATGCGTTCAGTGGCAGACAGGTCGGGTTGACCCGCACTTTGCTCGTCTGACAATCTGACCCTATTTTATAGAGTGTTAGAAGAAATTTTGTGATTATTTAATTTCATTAGTTACATTAAAAATTAAAAATTAAAAAATCAATCGTTCCCCAGCTGCCACACGTGACATATAGCGCATGAAATTTCGTGTTATACTCTTTATATTTCATTAATAAATTATGAGTTTTGCTTCTTTTTTTTTCTTCACTTTTAATTTATCGTGCTTTAGTTTAATTTTATGACTATTAATTAGGGTCCATCACACCCAGCTATATAGTTTACAATTATTTTTAGTACTTATATTTTAATATTTAATTAATAATTCATTATTATGGATGATTAATTCATAATTAAAATTTATAATTTTTTTAATTCATGTTTTTGTTGATAAATGTCGACTATAGATAATTATGTTATACTTAATTTTTAATTTATGATAGTTATTATTAAAACAATAGGAATTTTGAACAAAACTCTAGAAAAATTCTCAGCTATTTTTCTAGGCAAACTGAGCCCTAATTTTGCCAAATATGATAAAAGGAGGAAAATTAATTTGCTATTGAAAGGGAAGAAGAAAAGTATATTGTTTGAATTCTCACGAGGGGTTTTATGTAATTTTGTTTCAACATGTTTGATGCTTCAATTCTTACTAAATAGAATGTGAACTTGTTTTAGTTGAGTCGAATAATAAAATCAAATAAAAATTTACAATCATTTCATACTTAATACATATTCACAACTTTTTTTTTCCTATCCATTTCCACATGTACATGAATGTGGTGTAAATAACTCGACATATCTACTATTGCTAACAGCTACATGATCAGATATTATGTGTGCTACAAGTTTACTATCAAAGAGAATATTAAGATATTTGCAAGGCACAAAAGATTATAGAATCCAATATGAACCTATCTGTTGGTGCTGGCCCAATTACTATTTCACTCGGCCCAGTTCCTAAATAATTATCTAATCTGGCCCAAGCCCTAAACCCCTAACCCTACCCGACGGTCCATCTTCCTCTTAACTAAGCATCTTTATTGCTGCTGCTTCTCGATGCTCTAGAAACCTCTTTAACTACAGATGGATCCCTCTCCCTCTTCATCACTCACCTCACAGATCTATCTAGCATTCTCTCTCTCTCTCTCTCTCTCTCTCTCTCTCTCTCTCTCTCTCTCTCTCTCTCTTTCTGATTTTTCTCAGCTTGCTCCCATGGTTTCTCTTGTCGGAATCTTGTGTTGTGATTCCTATTTGGCATATGAGTGTTGGGAGAAGCTTTGGTTGAGAGAGAAAGACTGAGCGTCGCCCGCCCCATTCAAACCCTAGCCGCCGCTTCCTCTTCCCCTTCCCCTTGGTCTGGGCATCTCCTGTCGCCGGAGTTACTAGTGCCGCCGTTCGTGGAAAAATCTGAGCCAAACCGTGCCTAGGGCACACTTTTCCCACCGATTGATACACGGATTCATACTATCTCTGGCTGTTTCTCTTTCTGCTCTTTGTTATCTGCAATATTTCTGGACCTAACTTGCTTTGCTTTGTGTGTTTGCAGAATTGAAGTCCCACAGTCCCTAGCCTGTGACGAAGAACTGTAGATCCTTCAGATCTACTTCTCTGAGGCCTGACCAAGATAAAGTACAAACTGAAGCCCCAGATTCGAAGTCTTGTCTCTAAAATCCCTTCTGTAAAACTCTTGTAATAGCTAGCGTAGCTGTACTTCTTTCATCTTGGGTCTTAGCTACTTGAGTAGCAAGTGTGTGAGGCCGCAAGAGTAAGGGAACCAAGTAGTGAAACCCTGGCTAGACGATACCACAACAGTAGTATCAGAGCCTGGTTTGTCTAGCCGGGGGCACTCTCCTTATCTCCATCTTACACACCCCGCCGCCGGTAAGAGCCGCGCCTCTCTCGCCCCCGTCGAGCTCCTAAAATAGTAAGTCCGACCCCTCCCCTGCCTGGGAGGGTCGGCTCTGGTATTAACCCTAAAACCCTAAAACTTCTTGTGTGGTATTTGTTGATCTTGTGTTTTCTTGCTTCCGCTCTTATCTCTGTTTATCCCTTGGCATTCCAAGCCTTTCCCAAAAATCTAGCTTATGGTCGGGACCGTCTGGATTCTCCTGTGGGTCTCCTCAAAGCGGGTTGCCCCGATAGCTATTTTTGGTAAGGGATCTTCAGTTGAAAAATGGGGATTTTCTTGGTTGATCTGGTGTTATTTTGTCTCTCTGTTGCTCAAAGTTCTCTGCAAGTCTTTATATTGTCTTAATTGTTGTTTGCTGTGATTCCTGGAAGGAATCTGTTCTGAAAACTCTGTTTACAGAGTTGTTGTGGTTAGACTTAGTGCTCTAAGTCTGGTTGTTGGCCTAGTTGGGTTCTGGGATTGACCTGAGTGAACCCCTGCTCCACAGATCAATCTGTGCTGAGAACTGGGATAGCCTCAGCTCTAGATTCCCCTTGTGCACCCTTCTTTGGGCCTGTGGAGTGTTTTCCCCTGTGTTGAGTGATTTGGTGATTATCCTGTTTATCTTGTGGTTGAATCTGGTTTTTTGGGGAATTTCTGTGTTTTCTGTGAAATTCTGAGAAAATCTGTGAAAATGAATAATCTGAGTGTTGTTCCTTTCAATGGAAAGGATGATTTTGGTGATTGACAAACTAGGGTTGAGTGTATTTTGACAAAAGAAAATCTGCAAGATGCTATATTTGAAAGAATTGATGAAAATAAAGCAGATAAAACCCTTGTTAAACTAAATGCTGGTGCAAGAGCTACAATTTTATTAAATTTAAGCAGTGTTGTTGTTAGGCAAGTGTCTCATTATAAATGTGCTAAAGATCTGTGGGATGCCTTGACTGCTTTGTTTGTGGCTAATTCTGAAGAGTCTGCATATTCTTTGCAAAATCAAATCATGACTTTTCAAATGGATCCCTCTAAAGACATTAATTCTAACATGCATGATTTCAACAAACTTCTGAAAGATTTAAAACTTGCTGAGGATGACACACTTGAAAAATATGCCCCTCAAATCTTACTTTGTGCTATACCTGAAGTCTTTTCTGAAGTTAAATCAGCCTTAAAATATGGGGGGTCTAAGGTTACCTGTGATATGATTGTTTCTGCGCTTAAAGCTAAAGAAAATGAGTTGAAAAAGCTGCAGTCTAAACCCTTGCAAAATGAGATCCTTTATGTCAACAGAAATAATAACCACAAGCCCTTTAGACCTAATCCAGAAAATCCAAGTGATATAGTTGCTGAGAGGCACAGGAGGGAATACAATCGAGCTCATAACCTTCCTAGCAACACCAGAACCCACAACCTTTGTGAGATATGCTCCCAACACCCCAGAAATCAAAACCAAGCCCAAAGTTCTGGCCATTTTCCCCTCTCCACTGAGTTTAACCCTCCCAGAAACCAAAACTTCCCTCAACACCAAAACACAGATTTCAAACCTAAAAAGAACTGTTGGAACTGTGGGAAGCCTGGGCATTACTCAAACACTGCAAACAACCAAAAAGAGGCAGGGGGTTTGGGAACATTCAAGCCAATAATGTCATGTACTTTGATCACTCTGAACACAATGACAATCATGAAAATGGTGAACTCTACATGGTGCATTCTGATTTTCAATTCATAAACTTTACAAATGCTGTGTCTGATAATGTGCATGAGTCTGAGTGGCTTATAGATTCAGGCTGTACCTTTCATGTCACTCCACACAAGCACATGTCTCTAACCTTTTCATTGCAGTATATCTAACCTTGTACCATTTATAAAGTGAAGTTAGAACAAACAATAAGAACTTAACTATAATCCCTACTAAATTAGATATATACATCTAGAGCTCTTAAGTCCTCATATCTTACCACAACCTTCACCAATTCTCTACCAAACTACTTACTCTAATATCATCAACAAGATCATGTATATCAATCTCTGAGCACCTTAAATTGGTCCAGGCCTCCAGTTCTCTCAGCTTTGCATTCACATTCTCTCTTTCTTGAATATCCCAACTTCCTATTTGTTAAAGCTTCTCAACATTTTCAATTCCTCCAGCTCAACTAGACTTGATATGATATTCTTTTGAGATTTTGACACCCCGAAAGATCTAACAATTTCAGTCGATTTAATCCATTTATCTTCGACGGTAACTCCTTAAGAGAACGATAACCACGACAAATGAGAATCTCAAGATTTACCAATTCTCAAACAACAGACATTGTCTCCAAATCCCAACATGAATGTAAGACCAAAGTGTTTAAGACCAAAGTGTTGAGGTTTGTTAGTAGCTATGTAGTGTGTGGCAGTGATGTCAATGATGAATAATTATCAACGGATAACATGTGGATATCTAATCCCTTCAAGAAAGGAATTGTCGAATTCGATTTTTCCTCCAGTTTTGAATAACTACTCAAGTATAGAAAACGTAAGTTCGTAGGAAGTTTAGTTCTTTTTCCGACCATCAACTGAAAGTAAGAAATCCAAGTGCAATTATTGGCACCAAGATATGAATACTATTTCGCAATGAATATGCAAACATCACGAATTACAACATTCATTTTAACATGACATTCATTAGAACCATCTAATAGAAAAGATCCACTTTTAATCATTTTAGTCAATGTCCATATCATATTCCTTGCTTTTTCCATGCCTCCTTAAAATATGCCTAACCCCATGTAGAAATAAGTTAAGTACTCTAGAGGAATATCTGCATCTTCACCAAACTAGCAACGAATAATAGAGATTTGACTTCCTTAGAGTCTAACTTATTGTAACTTACTTCTAGGGGATTACAAACTTCTTCAATAGATACATTTTTTTTTATCTTTTCATACCATACCAAAAGTTGTAAGCGTGATCGGCAATCCTCCGCACTCTTCTACGACTCATATGCCAACGCTCTCTTTAAATAGAAACCATACTTTATCATTAGAAACCATGATTAATAATTGGAAAAGACTTCTATTCCAAAAACCTTCACATCCTTTGTAGTCAAAACATCATGATTTTGGGATGTTAAAATGATTGTGTAACCACGAGGTATTCCTAATTCTTCTACCTCGAGTCTTTTCCAAATATAATCCAACACTGAGAGAATTGTATTTGTGCCACTTAATCTCGCACACAATTTTTGAACTCTAGTCAGCCAAGTTTCTCCTTCAAGCTTCAAACCTAATGATCTATCAATCTCTTCTTGAATTTTCAACTTGTCTACTTGTTGGCTGATGACTGCCATCACAACTTATTTGAATACGTGCCCCTCCAATACTTTGTTCATGATTGATTTGGCCATGGTAGTCTTTCCTTAGACCTCTCATCCCTTCTTTAAATTTTTTTTTCTAGACTTGAATTCATATGTGGTTGGTAATGGAATTGCTTCCGTTGCTACTGAAGGTCGTGGGTGAGATATAGCATCAAACTTGCACTGTGCTCAAAGCTTTTCCGTAAAATCAGTTGTTTCTTGCTAAGAGAAAATGAGCTCTAAGCTTCAAACAACCACTTCCTACATTAGTTGCTTGATTCAAAATTCCACTAATTTAGTCTTTGATGTTGTTGGAATTTGTTAACCAAGTGTCAACTACAAGGACAATGACTTGTACATCATTTCTTGCTCTATCAACTTGAACATGCGGTCCTTTTGGCGGTCCTTTTGTTGCATCATCGAGTGTTTGGGCTTCATGTTTAAGACTAGTGATGTTGGAAGTGCAACAACAGAGGCAATTGCATTGGAAGAACTATGCCACTAAGAGAGATCCAAGCTTGATCCTTGTTTCTCTTGAAGCAATCTATGATATATTTGGGGTTGACAACTTTGATAACAGAAGAGTCGTATTTGAAGAAATTGAAAACTCCAACTAATTATTAAAATTTTAAATGAACCAGAATATACAATTATTATAATTTACTTTGTACATAAAAATCTAGTTAATTATCATCATTTCATATTCTGTAGGATACTAGATTAATTAGAATAAATAAACCCATTATGTATTATCCAATATTCATCACATGAGTTATGTACTATTTTAATACAAATTTAGACTCGGTCAGGTTAAGATTGTACTAATTAATAATGATAATACATTAAAATTAAATAAAAATTCCACCTTAAAAAAAGAAACTCAATATCAAGTTTTAATTTTCATCATGAAAATGTTAATTGTGGGGCAATCATCAATAAAACTGCACATCATGCATTATTTATGGAGAGAGTTATCACGATTTGTACATCAGCTCATATAATTATTTCAGTTTAATAAACGATGATCCTGCTAAATATTAATAAATATATGTTAAATGATGCCTCTCCTAAAATTTACGCACAAATACTAGGGGAAAAGAGCCTAAATGTGAACTTTGTTAGGGCAAATGAAAATGTAATATTTTTTTTAGGCAAATAGTGAAAATGTAATTAATTGACCTTCCCAAGTAAAATTGATGAGTTACATAAAGGCCAAATATTGAATGCAGTTGATAGACCAATGTGCACGTAAAATAACATTTCAGACTCAATAATTAAAAGTCAACTTTTCAGAGTGGTGAACAATTTTTTGAAAATTAAATTTTAGTCCCTGAACTATATCTAATTGCCAAAAGATAGTCCACCAATTTTTCAAAACTTTTAAATCGACCCCATAACTTTTAGTTATTTTTAACTTGAAATGTTTTAAACTTGTTCGAGCTCAATTCTCGCCCAAATCTCAATACATTTTGGAACCCTTGAAATGTAAGAAACAAGATGGCATGCTTTAATTCAAAAAATAACCGATGAAAGCAAAGATCCCAAATTTGGGGGTTTAAAAATTTCGAAACTTGATTTGAAAAAAAATCATAATCTGAAAGGAATAATAGTAGTAGCATGCAAGATTGCAAGTGCACCTAGTTATTAGAAAATTATAAAGCTTGCGTGTGACTTGCCGACCATCCCCTTTAATTAATCATATAAATGTTGGATTCTTGATACAACTACCATTTTAACATTTAAAAATTATAAATATTTTATATCAAATATCAATTCATCTCTCGTCTTTCAATTATAATATTGTTTGCATGTGTTTGTTCAATTCGTTGATTAATTGCTCTACATTTATTGTATTTCTTTAATTCGCACAGTTCCCTATTTCTGCTTATCCACTCACATCATTCCCCACCTACTAGTCCTCTCTCTCTCTCTCTCTTAACACTCTTCTCTTAAGTCTACCCCTCTCTCTCTCTCTCTCTCTCTCTCTCTCCTTATGAAATAAAGTTGAGCTTGGTCGAAAAATGAAGGCTCTGGATCGCCACGAAAATCTGAGGAGTTGGGTTTGATGTGAAGCTTAATTGGTATAATGTTTTCCAATTCACAAAAGGTTAGTGCTTCCTTCCACTTCCACTTGTAATATATATATATATATATATATATATATATATATATATATAATTTGTGTTAATTGTTGTAATTAAATTGAGCTAAAATTAGTGGAGTTTTGTTCAATAGTTGAAAACACAAGCATGAGTAAAAAATGTTAGATATAGAGATAGTAACTGCGAAAATTTGTGTTGATTTTTCTTACGTTCTTTTAAATTTACTTCCTTTTCTAGAGCATTGATTGCTTATCAATTCTTAATTAATTATAAATAGAATAATGTTATTTGGCCCTGGTGTGAATTAAGATTCTAATTGTTGATTAATGTATATTTATACTTAGTCAATTATAGAAAGATGTTGTCTTGTGTTTGAAAATTTTGAAATGTGTATAAGAAAATAAAAATCTTTACAAATATGTTAATGGAAAATAACTTCAAATTAAAAAAAAAATTTAAAATTAAACTAATCTATACCAAAATAAACAATAATTTCATTTGAAAATTATGTGATAATCAACAAAAAATATTTTGTTAATTATCGATAATTAAAAATATAATGTATTAAATATACAATTGTCTTAAATTCGTTGCGCATTGATTCTCAATTCGTTAAACTTAATTTAATTATAAGAAGAACTTAAAATATTAAATTAAATATGAAAATGGGAGAGAAAAAAAAATATGGTTAAGAATATAAAAAATTAATCGGCACTTCTCCTTAAAAAATGATTAAAATTTTTATACTTTTCTTACTAAATTTAAAATTTTATATATACTCCTTTTAACAAATTCAAAATTATTTTATATAATAAATTAGTTAATACATTGTATTCATAAATTTGATTATTATGTGATTCAATTTTTTCAAATAAAAAAATATAACAAAATGAAAATAAATTTAACAATATATTTAATTAATAATTTTGATTATTATCTAATTCAAAATATTAAAATAAAATAAAAGTATTAGTAAAGAATAATATATTTCATCAATAAATTTGATTGTTATGTGGTTCAAAATTTCAAAATAAATAAGAATATTAGATAAAAAATAAATTCAATAATACACAAAATTGATTATTATGTGATTTAAAATTTTAATCCTATTTTATTACAATTTGATAAATTTAATATTATTAAAAAAATATATAAACATCATGCGAATGATTTGAATGACTAATTAAGAGATCTTGTTCGCACATTATGCATGGGCATATATGTCATTCCCATATTATTTAAAGGATAATAAAATATTATAATCAAAATCATACTATCAGAAATTATAATAGAATATTAAAATCATACAGTCACAAATTATAATAGAATATTAGATATAATATATTAATCACAAATTAGTTAGAATACAAAGAGTAATCTAAACATATAATAAGGTAAAATCGTGTGATAGACAATAGTTCTGATGTAAATCGTTGTTTATTAAACATTTTACCTTAGACAACAATTTTTGAATAATAGACAACAGTTTTGAATTAATGGGCAACAGTATTGCCATTTATGGTTGCATTTTTTTTATTTAATTTTTTCTATATTTTCCACGACGGTTTAGATGACAAATGTTGTATTTTAAGAAATTTTTTCAATCTTATTTAGTATTTTTTTTTACTTGGAAATTTGAGATTTGTAGGATTTTTAATTTTTTTTTATGTATATATGGATGATTTGTAATACTCTACATTTGTCGCCTAAAAAAATAGCTTTTCTTTATATTGCACTATAATAATAATAATAATAATAATAATAATAATAATTTGTTATTTTTTCTATTTCAATTTCATCATTTAAAATAATTAAATAATTATATTTTTTATGAATGTCATATATTCAAAAAAATCAAATGTTCTATAATCGTGGACAATTATACATTGTTATTTATAAAATTGTGACGTTGGAAACATTTCAATTCGATCTTTCTAACATGAATTTTCATTTAGTTCCTAAAATTTAATTAATGCATGTGCATATATCATTTTTTTTTTAATTTTTAAAAGTTGAACACAACATATAAAATTAAAAAAAATCATAATATTACAGATTTGAAAAAAAAATATTTATGTATCGCACAGTAGAAATACTAGTAACACATTAAACAATCAACATTATAAATATGATAACAAATTATAATATAATATTAGAATATTAATAATATATAAATCAAAGATTAGTTAGAATGCTAATACTGATGTAATCTATACATTATTATGGCAAAATCGTGTGATAGACGAATCAGAACAATTGTCTATCACACGATTTGACAATTATATTTTAGACAACAGTCGTTTTACAATAGACAACAGTTCTGTATCAATAGACAATAGTAGTGAAATTTTTTGTTATAACATTTTTTTTTACATTTTTCCACGATTGTTTAAATACAATCATTGTGCTTTAAGAAATTTTTGCAATCTTATTTATCGTCCTTTACTTGAAAATTTGAGATTTATAATATTTTTTATTTTCTTTTTGTATGCATAGATGGAGTATTTATAATAATTTATATTTGTCACCTAAAAAAATAATTTTCATTTATTTTGCACTATACTAATAACAACAACAACAACAACAACAACAACAACATATAAGTATACTATAATTTTCAATAATTTATTTATTTTTTATTTCAATTTCATCATTTAAAATAATTAAATAATTATATTTTACATACCTATCATATATATATTCAAAGAAATCAAATGTTCTTTAATTATGAATAATAATACAATGCTATTTTTAAAATCGTGTCATTTAAAATATTCCAATTCGAACTTTCTAATATGAATTTTCATTTAGTTCTTAAAATTTAATTTTTCTTTTTGTTTGTCGTAATTACACAAAATTAATCTTTTTATCTAATTAATTAACGCATGTGCATATCATTTTATTAATTTTTAAAAATTGAATAAAACATATAAAATTCAAAAATAATCATAATATTATAGATCTGAAAAAATAATAATTATTTGTGCATCGCACGTGAGAAATACTACTAATATATAAAATGAATACATCATTGCCTTTAAATAAAATATAAAATAAGATTATAATAGATAAATTTAAAATTGTATGATGAGACACTTTTTTTATTAGTATAGATATAGAGTATGATAAATTTATAATTAAGAAGATATATGAATAATATGAGTAACAATATAATTAATTAAGATGATTATTTTGTAATTTTAGGTTGATAAATTTATATAAAATTTATATTATTTATTTTACAATCGAGTACGGTCATTTCCTTCCATCAATTGCCAAAAATTTCTGAAATGATTGAATTTTAGTTGAAATAACGACGATAAAAAAATTATTTTCTTTTTCAATTTTCAAGTTTTCATAATTTTTTATCTTACATTTTAGGGTTGAAAATTTTCAATTCTAAATTAATAAATAGAAACTAATAAAAAATCCAAAGAATTTAATATTTCAAAATTTTCAATATTTGTTTTTAAAAAATTATGAATCCAATATAAAAAAAAATTAAAGATAATTGATGAAGAAATCAAAAGATGAAACAATCTTGCACAAGATTCTTAAATCAAAATACCTTGAAAGTTGCATCATTTTCTTTATTTTGAATCTGACTACTTTCCACAATTCATTAAAATTGAACAAAACATAGAAATTTAAAAATAATAGATTCAATGTCAACTAAATGAGCCTTCATTTTTCTTATCTCATGATTGATATATTGTTAGAAATGAAATAGTTAAATGCTAACTTCGAATACAATAAATCACATGTTAGAGTTTCGAGTCGTATTTCCCACAAAGCCAATTAGTATGGAGCGAAATTTCTCTAACCCTTCCGTGATTGATGTTAGGATCGACTAGCTAATTTAGGGAGAGAGAAATGGCAGAATTTGCTGTAGAATTTTTTAGACCTATTATTGAAGCTGCAGGCAAAATTCATATTGAACTAGCAATAACGAGTTCAATTGTCCACATCAAAACCAAGTTTTCTTTACCTTAAATCTGTAGAACCTTTTGTTATTTATATCGTGTCATATTTGTGTTTGGCATTATCGTGTTGTGTGGTGTTATGTCATGTAGTGTCATGATCATGTCAACATGATACACAATAATACGAATTGTCAGGCCTACCAACAATCGCTACTCTATACTAATTGCATGTATTTGTCATACATTTTTGTCAATAATTTCATTCACAAAAGTCACAACAGCAGCATCAGCACAAACAACAACAACAACAACAATAATAATTTTATGCGTGTATAGATGATTTTAGATCTATAATTAAAGGGAAATTATATTTTTTAAAATAAAGGGAAATTATAGAATAACTAATAATTTTTAGGGATGAAAAAATTAAAAAAAGTTAAAAATTTGTTAGGATATTTCTCTTCCAAAAATCCATTATTTAGGGAGGGAAGGATTCGCACCTACTGGTAAACGTTAGGGCGATATTTGTTCTAAAATATTTTAAGGGGAAACTCACTAAGGATAAATGTCTTGGGTGTTTTTGCACCTTTTTTCAAAGATATATGTTGGCATTCGAGTTTTTATATGTATATTTTATCAATTCATGGAAGTTTAGCTTTTTATATCTTAATTTTAATTCTACATAAATATGTTTTATCAAAACATATTTCTTGCTTGAATTAATATAGTTTTGCGAATGTATATACACTTTGTCTTATAATGATAAAGCAAGAAACAAAAGAAAATAAAATAAATTCATGATTGCTTTTATTTAAAAAATTTATATGAATGTTTGAATTGATGGGAACTATATTTTTCAAATTCAAAATATCAATTGTTCTCATTAATTAATTGGCATAATTTGTTTTCGAATTAATCACTAAAATTTGATGACATTATTTTTGTAGTGAACTGTATAAAATAGATAAATAATTTTGAGAATTGTGGTTCAATCAGTAATTCTCTATTCCAAAATTATAGTAAGAATGAGAAATTCACGAGTGCCTCACGAAGTAATTAATGAAAAGTAAGAGTACCTAATTCTAATAGTATTATAATACAGTATTAGATTAAGTTATAGTCTTAAAATAAATATATAATAAAGTTAAATTATTGCCCTTAAATAACATGTATAGCATATATATACGATATATATTAAGTAAACTTGTAACAAAAATATTTAATAGAATGAAACATGATAATTTTTAAACTCAATTTTGTGCGCGTTAATATATTGAATTATATAGATTAGTTAGAATTGTAAAATATTATTTTAATATCGATTTCAGTTTACTAATATTCACATTATTGATATCATACGGCGTGAATTAAAAATTTATAGATAAAATTAAGTTTAAAGTATATTGAATAAATTATATTAGTAACTTACCAAAAACGTAATTGAATACGTATAACATATTAAAAATAAAATACAGTAAATTTTATTTTTGGTCACATTAGAATATGGTCAAAATATTTTTAGTCCAAATTATTACATTTTTGGACCCAAGAGAATTTTTCCTCACATTTTTGGTTCCAAATGATATGTTTCAACATTTTTGGCCATAAATTTAATAGGACACTTAATTTTTGTTATATTTTGAGACTTAAAATTTCAAAAACATATCATTTGGGATCAAAAACATCGCGAAATTAAACATGGGACATAAGAACTTACAGTTGGAACAAAAAATGTATATTTGAAGTTTTTTAAATTTTTCTTCAATTTCAATTTCTTATAATTACAATTATAATTATAATTTATACATGTTATTTAGGACTCATCCCACCCAATTAATAATTCATTATAAATTATAATTATTTATTTTTGAAATAATCAATAATTATTTCAAAATATACCAAATATAATATTTAAAAATAAAAATTTAGGAAAATTTTAGTAGAGTGCCTAAATTAATTTTTTAAATTATCAATTAATAATTATAAACTAATACTAAATGATCAAAACATATAACAAATCCTGATTTGGTAGGATGAATGCTAATATAACAACTGAAAAACTAAACTAAAACACTAAAAATTTAAATTGAAGAAAAAAAATGAAGAAAAAACTAAAAAAAATGATAGTGCAATCGATAAATATATTAGGAGATTTCATCCAACTAAAAATGTTGGGATAGAGGAAGTGTGAAAAAAAAAGACTCCCCAAATTTGTGTATTTTAAGGAAATTAACACTTATTATTATCAAACTCATGTAATTTAAATCAAATTACACCCATTTTATTATTATCAAACAAATTACTTTAGCCACCATTACTAAAATACCCATACGTGTTTATTTTTAAATATTTTATTTGGTTTATTTTAAAAAATTGAAAAGATAAAATATAAAATAAGATTATAATAAATAAATTTTAAATTACACTATAAGATACTTTTTATATTAGTATAGATATAGATTATGATAAATTTATAATTAAGAAGATATATATATATATATATATATATATACATAAATAATATGAGTAGCAAAATAATCAAGATGATTATTTTGTACCTTTAGGCTGATAACTTGATATAAAATTTCTATTATCGATTCAATAACCGAGCTACTCATCCTTTGACATGGTCATTTCCTTCCATCAATTGCTAAAAATTATTGAAATGATCGAATTTTAGTTGAAACATCGATGATAAAAGATAATCATTTTTTTTTCATTTTTCAAGTTTTCATAAGTTTTTTATTTTTCATTTTAGGGTTGAAAAATGTCAATTCTAAATTAATAAACATACATTAATAAAAAATCTAAAGAATTTAATATTTCAAAACTTTCAATATTTGTTTTTAAAAAATTATGAATCCAAAATTATTAACAATATATAAAAAAATTAAAGATAATTGATGAAGAAATCAAAAGATGTAACGGTATTGCACAGTATTCTTAGAGACAAGTAATAAGAATACATATTTGGAGTGGATCAGAATCCTTGAAAATTGCATTATTTTTTTTTTTTTTGAGAATTGACTACTTTGCCCAATTCGTTAAAATTGAACCAAACACATAAATTTAAAAATAATAGATCCCATGTCAAGCAAATGAGCTAGCCTTAATTTTTCATATCTCATGATTAATATATGAGTAAATTTCACTTTTGGTCCCGTTAAAATAGGGTCAAAACAATTTTAGTCCCAAAAGTTACTTTTTTGGTCCCAAATGATATTTTTTTGACAAGTTTGGTCCCATTAGATAATTTTTTGACAATTTTGATCCCATAAGATATTTTTCCGATAATTTTAGTCCCATAAGATATTTTTTCGATAATTTTAGTTCCAAACTAATAGAGAAAGTTAACAGCCATTATTATCAAAGTCAAAAAATGGTATCATCAAGCACATCAACAATATCAAAATAAATACCAACAAAAAAAGTGTAAAGTATTTTCAACATAATACCGAAACATATCAATAGATATAAAAGAAATGCCCAACAAAACCATCATTTCACATGTTTTGACCTTGACTTTAAAGGTAGTTCACTTTCTCTACTAGTTTTGGACTAAAATTGTTGGAAAACTATCTTATGGAACTAAAATTGTCGGTAAAATATCTTATGGGACCAAAATTATCGAAAAAATATCATTTGGGATTAAAAGTAATTTGACCGTATTCTAATGGGACCAAACGTGAAATTTATTCTTAATATATTTTTAGAAACGAAATAATTAAATGCTAACTTTGAATACAATAAATCACATGGTAGAGTTCCGAGTCATATTTACGAAGCGAAATTTTTCTAACCCTTCCGTGATTGATGTTTGGATCGACCAGCCTTAGGGAGAGAGAAAAATGGCAGAAAAAATTGCTGCAGATGTTCTTACAGCAGTTATTACAGATGCATTGAAATGGGTTGGTGCAACAATCATATGCCAATTCAAATATCTCTGTTGCTTCAGTACCAACATCGCTACTCTCAAAGATGAAGCCGAAAGACTCGATGATGCAGCAAAAGGACTACAAGGGAGAGTTGATAGAGAAATTGATAATGTACAAGTTATTGTCCCTGAAGTTGAGACTTGGATAAAAAGGTCTAATCACATCAAAGACGAAATGAATGGGATTTTGGACGAAGTTCCAAAAGTAGAAAGTGGTTGTTTGAAACTTAGTGCTCGTTTTTCTCTTAGCAAGAGAGCTAAGAAAACCACTGATCATATGGAAGAGCTTCGAGGCCAGTGCAAGTTCGATGTTATCGCCCAGCCAGGACCTCCACCAGCAACCCGAACAGTTCCATTAGGAACGGCGTATGAATTCCAGTCCAGAAAACAAATTGAAGAAGACATCATGACTAGTTTGAGAGGTGGAGATGTGAATATGATAGGGATATGTGGGATGGGTGGTCTGGGAAAGACTACCATGGCCAAAATGATCATGAACAGGGCATTGAAGGATCAATTATTTGACGAAGTTGTGATGGCAGTGGTCAGTCAACCAATAGACAAGTTCAAAATTCAGCTTGACATTGGTGAAGCATTAGGTTTGAAGAATCTCAAAGAGGAAACTTCAATGGCTAATAGAGTACAAATGTTACATACGAGACTAACTGCAGGCACGAAGAGAATTCTCCTAGTCTTGGATGATGTCTGGGAAAGACTCATGGTAGAAAAATTAGGAATACCTCGTGGTTGCAAAGGTTGCACAATCCTTGTAACTTCCCGCAATGGTGATGTTTTGAGAGCAATGAAAGTTGAAAATGTTTTTGGAATGGAAGTCTTACCTAAAGAAGACGCATGGTTTCTGTTTAGAGAGACAGCCGGCAGATGTGTGGATGATATTGGATTGAATTCTATAGGAAAGGAAGTGGTAGAAGAGTGCAAAGGATTGCCGATCGCCCTTACAACTCTTGGTGCGGCACTAAAAGATGAGAAGAATAAGCGTATTTGGAAAGATACAGTGACACAATTGAGAAAAGCTAATCCAACGAATATACCAGATTTTATTAAAGAAGTTTATAAACCCCTAAAAGTAAGTTACGATAAGTTGGACTCTAAGGAAGCCAAATCCGTATTCTTGCTTTGTTCTTTGTTCGGTGAAGATGACGACATTCCTCTAGATTACTTGACTTATTTCTGTATGGGGTTAGGTATATTTGAAGGAGGTATGGAAGAAGTAAGGAATAGCATGTGCACAGTGGTTAAGATGCTTAAAAGTCGGTCTTTGCTGTTAGATGGTCATAATGAAGATGATGTCAGAATGCATGATGTAGTTCGTGATGTTTGCATATTCATTGCTAAAGAGAAAGGATATATTGGTGGCAATGATTGCACTTGGATTTCTTCCTTCGAGACAACCGTTGGAGAAAGAACTAAGCTTTCTACAAACTTACGCCTTCTCTTCTTGAGTCCTAATTATTCAGAAGAGGAGGAAGAAATCAAAAAATTCGGCAATTCCTTTGTTAAATTGATCAGAGATCTCCAGGTGTTGTGCATTGAGCGTTACTCATCATTGACATCACTGCCGCACACGCATACGACAGAGTCATTAAGAAATCTCAAAACTTTGATCTTACATTCATGTAACGAACTCGAGACAATATCTTTTGTTGGGGAGTTGGTACATCTTGAGATTCTCATTTGTTGCAACTGTGCTTCGATTAAAGAGTTACCACCGGAGATGAAGCGACTAAACCGCCTGAAATTGTTAGATCTCACGGGGTGTGTAAATCTGGAAAGAATAGGTGGAGGAATCATATCAAGTCTAGTTGGGTTGGAAGAGTTGAAGATGCTGTATAGCTTCACGAAATGGGAAGCTGCACGGGATAGCAACGAAAGAGAGAATGGGAATGCAACGGTGAGAGAACTGGAGGCCTTGACCAATTTGAGGTGCTTGGAGATTGAGATAGATGATCCTGCCTTAGCTG
This sequence comes from Perilla frutescens, assembly GCA_026008535.1. Taxonomy (NCBI): domain Eukaryota; kingdom Viridiplantae; phylum Streptophyta; class Magnoliopsida; order Lamiales; family Lamiaceae; genus Perilla; species Perilla frutescens. Next base: position 47,681,180 of record BRKX01000018.1, read on the forward strand.
CCCAAAACATGCGTCTTTCTTCAAAGTTGGACAGATTTCAAATCAGAATTGGATATGTGGGATATGCATTATCATCTTATTCTTATAACAAAAAAATGAGTCTAAAGTGGGAGGGAGAAACTTGTGTAGGAGAATGGATTGAGATGCAGCTTATAAGAGATGCCGAATGTCTGCATTTAACCGGAAATGGTGCAAATAAAGTGGCCATAAGTCAAAACATTAGGAAGTTGGAGTTGGAAGAGTGTGAGACAATCAAGAATATTGGGAGAACATCAATGGATGATGCTACTGTCTTCCCTTTCATAAATCATCTCAAGCTTTTCGATCTTCCCCAGTTAGAAGAGATATTTGATGGTCCAATTTCGTCCAATTCTTTCCACAATCTCAACAAATTACGACTTCAAGACTTGCCGGCACTAAAGCAATTGTGGAAGAACAGTAGTAGTCCAGTTTTCCACAACCTTTCTTCCATACATATCTCCAATTGTCCTCGTCTACGCAATCTAGGACAGTTCTCAACGACGGATGATGATACTGTGTTCCCTCACATGAAGTATCTGGAGCTTTACTCTCTTCCCCAATTAGAAGAGATATTGGATGGTCCAATTTCGTCCAATTCTTTCCATAATCTCAAGGAATTAAAAATTGAACGATTGCCAGCACTGAAGCAATTGTGGAAGAGCAGTAGTAGTAGTCCAGTTTTCCACAACCTTTCTTCCATAGAGATCCATCATTGTCCTCGCCTACGCAATCTAGGGCAGTTCTCAACGACGGATGATGCTACTGTGTTCCCTTTCGTAAATCATCTTGAGCTTTCCGATCTTCCTCAATTAGAAGAGATATTGGATGGTCCAGTTTCGTCCAATTCTTTCCACAATCTCAAGGAATTGCATCTTCAAAAATTGTCGGCACTAAAGCAATTGTGGAAGAGCAGTAGTAATCCAGTTCTCCACAACCTCTCTTCCATAAGTATCATCAATTGTCCTAAATTGGAAGCGATATTGGATGGTCCAATTTCGTCCAATTCTTTCCACAATCTCAAGGAATTGTATCTTGAAGAATTGCCGGCACTAAAGCAATTGTGGAAGAGCAGTAGTAGTCCAGTTTTCCACAACCTCTCTTCCATAGGTATCGTCAATTGTCCTAAATTGGAAGAGATATTGGATGGTCCAATTTCGTCCAATTCTTTCCACAATCTCGAGAAAATAAAACTTCATGACTTGCCGGCACTAAAGCAATTGTGGAAGAGCAGTAGTAGTCCAGCTTTCCACAAGCTTTCTTCCATATATATCGGCAATTGTCCTAAATTGGAAGAGATATTGGATGGTCCAATTTCGTCCGACTCTTTCCACAGTCTCAAGGAATTGGAGCTTCAACAATTGCCGGCACTAAAGCAATTGTGGAAGAGCAGCAGCAGTAGTCCAGTTTTCCACAACCTTTCTTTCATATATATCTACGGTTGTCCCTGCCTACGTAATCTAGGCCAGTTGTCATCAGTTGCAGAAAATAATTGTCTGTCACAACTCCAAACTCTAATTATTGGATATTGTGAGTTGATGGAACAAGTGTTTTTTTGGAACGAAGAAGATGAACGGAGAACAACAAAGCTAATGTTCCCAAAGCTGAAGGAGGTTGCGTTATCACATCTGCCAAATCTAGTAACTTTGTGTCAAGGAATTGGAGGCATTGAATTCCCTCTACTCATCAAATTATCTATTGAAGAATGTCCAAGAATGAAAAGTATGGTTTCAAGTGAAGAGAACAACTGTGGAGGGAGCAGAAATGCAGACATTGATGATTATCATTCTCCACATCTCTTTTGCCAACCACAAAATGTGAGTATCACATCTTTAATTTTACTCAATTTACATTTTGCTTCATTTCACATCTATTTTGGCAGTTTAAGCCAAAAGTGGCTGTAAAATAAGTGTTTTTTTTTTATCTAGAGTAATTAACAAAAAAAATCACTCATTAATTATCATTTAGTATTCTTTTTTTTTTTAATAATCGACACATATATTGGCCTTTTCTCCATAGCGTTATATGTTTTTTTTATTGAATTGCAGGTTTCATTTGACAGCCTCAAGATATTAACAATCCAAGAGACTGCATTCTATTGTAAAAAAATTCCAGTATCCTTCCTTAATGGATTGGAAAAGTTAACAATATTCTCTGGGATTAAGTGCAGGATGAGTTTATTTACGTCTTCAATCGCCCAAAACTTTGTGAGTCTCAGAGAGTTAAGAATAGAGAAATGCGATGAGATTGTACAAGTAATCAAAGATGAGGAAGAGAAGGAAGCCGTGAGTGGTGGCGAAAGGACTCTTCTATTTCCTAAGTTGGAAAAACTTGAGTTGACTGATTTATGCAAATTGGAGAGCTTTTGCGAATGGAATTGTGATGTGAACTGCAGGAGAGTGAAAATTCGACAGTGCTCTAATATGAAGATATTCAGCTTGGGATCCAATGTAAATTGTGAATCACCAACCTTTTCTTTCATTTAATTTTAATTTATTATCTAGTTATTTGTATGGCACTAATCAGTGGCACTAATCAGTACATTATTTGAACTGCAGGTTTCTTTCTCCTTTCATGGATTGGAAGAGCTAATAATCGCAAATTATGAAGGCATAATGAGTTTATTTTCGTCTTCAATCACTCAAAATCTTGTCAGTCTCATCAAATTAGAAATACGTTCTTGTGGAAAGATAGTGAAAGTGATTGAAGACGAGAAAGAGGAGGGGAATGTGGTGAGTAGTGGTGGTGCTCAAACCACCACAACTATTCTATTTCCTAAATTGCAGGAACTAAAATTAAGGAGTTTATCGAAATTGGAGAGCTTCTGCGAATGGAAATGTGATATTGAGTTGCCTTCATTGAGGATAGTACACATTCATCGGTGCTCTAATATGAAAATTTTCACCCGGGGACCCCAAACTACACCAAATTTACAAAGTGTCAGAATAAATTACATTGAATATTTTGAAAGTGCTGAAGATGATTTGAATGGCGCGCTGAAGCAACATGACTTGGTAATTTATAAGAACAACTAACATATTCTTAATTGTTTTCTACTAGCTTTGTTGGTCCAAACAGATTGCATATATGTGTTAATAGAAACCTGAAGGAATAATATAATTGTGTGTGTATATATTTGTGATGTTTTTCTAAATCTTAATTGAGACTCTCTCTCTCTGATCTCTCTCTGATCTCTCTCTGATCCATTTTGGCATGCACTAATATAATCAGAGAAAACAAAAAGCAGCAGCAGCTCATTTGAAAAAACAAGAAGAAATAGCAGCTTATTTGAAAAAACAAAGGTAAGTCTTGGACCACATGACTCACTAAAGAAGTTTGCTTCTGTAAATTCACTGATCCAATTTGACACTATCATAATCAGGAAAACAACAACAGATGAAGATGAAGATGAAGAAACAAAGAGTGAAATCGAGGACGAACAAAATTCGTAAGCCAATTTCATTTCTTTGATTGGAATTTTCTTCGGTTTTCGCAATTTTATATGATAAGCTAGCACCAACAATTTTATCTGCCTAAACATATTGATTACTATGAAATGAGTTTTGAATTGTAAGTAACATAGTTTTCAACTCTCATTAATTCTACAAAGTATTATTACATATATTCTTTGAAATTGAAGAAATTGATTATGATTATTTAAAAATATTTTATTGCAAAAAAACATAAATTAAAGATTAAGGGTGAGGGCAACCCGTGACTTTGTTCTACACTGCGCGTGAGGGGGCATCCCACATCGATTGGGGAAAGTGGGTCCATATCCATTTCTAATAGTATTTTCATTGTTGGGAGTTTGATGTTATGATATATCATTGACATATCTTTGGATGAACCGGCATTCTTTTCACATGATTTTAATTTTTATTTTTAGTTAATTATTGATGCTTGGAGTTTATTCTATTAAATTAGTTGTTATCCAATTATATATTTGTGGTGACAAAGAATAATATATTGATAATTATTAATTATATATGGTTTATTTCATTCAATTAAGGTTTATATTTATTTTTCATAATTTAGTTTTCATTTTTTTTAGTTGATAATTGATTATTATGATTGATTATTCCATAATTAGGGTATTTAATTTTTTAAAAATTCAATTCTTAGCAGTTCAAGTTAACTATGATTGGTTATGCTATAATAATTTTTATTTTTATAATAAACATCATTATATAATTAATATTGAATTTGATAGTACTCCGTTGCATATGAATGTGTTTACATTAGCAAGTACGTTGGATGTTCTGAAATGTCATTCAATGAAATAATCATAACTTCTTGGATGAAAATTGACATGCTTTTTTTTAGAGAAACTAATTTCCAACCATATTAGCCCGTCATTCATTTATTTCTTAATAAAAGCAGTTTTGCATGCTCCATTAATTAGCATATGGATGTGGCTACATTAGCATACATTCTTGAAGTATTTTTCAAGAATGCAAGATTTATTTTTTATTTTTTTATTTTTTTTGGATGAGTAGAGAAGTAAGTTTGCTCTTGAATAGACCAAGTGACTCATCCAATTTGGCACTATCCTAATCAGGAAAACAACAACTCTAGCAGAAGAAGAAGAAGAAGGAAGAAAGGGCGAAATAGAGGAGGAACAAAATTCATAATTCTTCAACATTATACAAATGATGTGGTAAGCCTCAGTCATTTCTTTCATTGGAATTATATTTCTTAAGTTTAATTTTGCAATTTTATATGATCACCAAGCAATAGAACCAACAATTTTATCTACCTAAATATACTAATTACTATCATTATATTATTTGGAAGTGAATAATTTCCTTATGATAATTTAAAAATATTTTCTTTAATGCATTCAAAATGTCTTAATTACCCGGAATCCTCTTCTATTCAAAATGTATATATAAGTCATATATATAAATTTACTTTTGTATCTTCATTGTCGGGAGTCCGGTGTTGGGATATATAATTACATGTCTTTGGATGAACATGTATTTTTTTCAAATGATTTTAATTTTAATTTTTAGTTAATAATTAATTATTAGGTTTTATTCTGTCCAATTAATTGTTATATTAGCATGTCCTAGTGCTAACGAAAAATAATATATTGATAATTATTTATCATGGTTTATTCGATCAATTAGGGTTTATAATTATTGTTTAGAATTTAATTTTCATTTTTAGTTAATAATTGATTATTAAGGTTAATTATTCTATGATTGTTGTATTTATTTTTTTCAAAAATTCAATTCTTAGAAATAAAAGTTAAGTAGGACTGATTATATTATAATAATATTTGTTTTTATAATAAGCATTAATAATCCAATTTATAGTGCTTCGTCAACATATAAATCTGTCTATGTTATTACCTTGAATCAGAACCCAAAATGAGAATGCCTTTGCATTGCCTTCTCTCAAATATACTTCTTCCATAGTTAATATTTATTTTTGTAATTTCCTTTCTATTGACAACTAGACGACTATCTTTCCAACCATATAATGTTATTCATTAAGTATTTCTTAATAAAATCATTTTTTTGCATGCACTGTTAACATATGAATGTGTCTACATTAGCATACGTTTTGGGAGTCCGGACTTTAACTTTTGCAAAATTATCAAAATGTAATTGCAATTTTTTAATATCCTTTTATTTATAATTGCATTTTTTTTATATCAAATATGGATAATTGAATCATAAAATTAAAGACTGTGGATCGGTTCATAATTCCTACATCGGGCCAAGTTATCTCTTCAACCACTCCCTATATATACCTTTATATAGAGTGTGAGAAATGAGAACATATAGTCATCTATAACATATCTAACGGTTATGATGATTTTGCGATATATTTTTTTATTTATTTTCACCCATCCTTTGTCCTCTTATTTGGTAATTGGGGTCATATTTGTAATTTATGCCATTGAAATCCCTTAATTCATTTTTTTCATATCTTGTGTGATTTGTTTATTTTATGGCCGTTATTTTTCCCCTCTTTTACGATTTTCTATTCTTCAATTTCTTCTTTCATTTTATGCACGTTATATTTTTCTAAATTCTTCATTCTCTTGATTATGATTTTTTTGATTCTTTTGTGGTTGGCTTTATTCTCTTTATTCTCTTCGGGGTTCATTTTCAGGCTTTCAAGATAGGATGGTGGTTATTTCCATTTTGGTTTTGAAACTTTGTATTGATGATTTTTGTTCTAATGGTTTTCTACGTATTTGTTGTTAATTGTTCCTATGTATTAGAGGATACTCTTTTTCCTACTCGAGAGTTTTCCCACAAGGTTTACCTCGAGAGGTTTTAATGAGGTCCGACTCTCCGAGGTTTCAATTTGTGATTCACGAGAGTTTTAGGTGTTTGTTTGTTCTTTTTTCCTATTCCCTTTATTTATAAAACTCTTATTCGACCTACTTAAAAAAAATGACACTATGACACAAAAGGGCGACACTCTGTCACTATATATTATGTAAACCAAAGAGGTTGATTTTTTTTTTCTAGAATAACAGGATGTTAACATAATTGATAATATTGTGGAATTATTTTAATAATATACACTGTATGTGAAATAATATATACAATTTGAATTTTAATCATGCATAAATTAAGTTTATAATTAGCTTATGCCCTAGCTAGGGGCTAATGACATGAGATTGGCATGTTACAGTATTAGTGTTTTCACTATCAAGCTTTGAAGGGTTTTTTCCATTTTTCTCCAATATCAATTCCTTGTTCTGTAATTATTAATTAGGGACCATTATTAAAATTAAATACTAAAAAATAATTTTAAAATTGAACTAAAACACAAAAAATTTGAAATTGAAGAAAAATGAAAAATAATAATAATAAATATGATAGTGAGCGGATGTAACACGGTTGGTAACATAGAATTTCATCATCTTTGGTCGTATGCATGTACGCAAATTAAAAAGCAAACGATATTCTCAGTTACAAAATCTTGTTGCATTTTCTATTTCAATTTTGGAATTATTGTCTCGAGCATTTTAATATTTTTCAATTGTCTTCTAATCATTTTAAGACGGAATTATGGAATTTTTAAACGTGTTAACAATCTAAACGATTGAAAATAAGAGATGAAATCTCATTTTAAAATATAATATGTTGTCTGTATTCACAAACAACTAATCAAATAATTCCATCATTTCTTTCAAATAAAACCGTGTTTCATTTTTTGTAACGAGGGGAAATTACAATCTTTCACCCGTAATCTTATTACAATATTTTTGTCATCTAATTTTGTTAGCAGGTTTTTAGTAATTTTGTTTGAACATATTTGTTTGATATTTCACTTAATATATAGAATGACATTTTTTTTACTCGTGTCGAATACAATCAAATGGAAAATATTTAGTTCGGTTGCGCACACACCTAGACAAGCTAATGTTGATTTATGACATTGGAGAAAAATAAAACAATCTTCTTAAACCATTTTCAAAATAAAATAAAAAAGGTACATTTCATTTTTTTTAATATCAAAGAGATTGTGATTGTTTGAGGAGGAGCAAAACATTTATCCGAGCACTTCAAATAACATTTTTTCTATTCCTTCATAGCATCATTATCTTTTTCATATGATATACTATATTTATTTCAATAATTTTATTAAAAAAAAGGAGCAAAACATTTATCCGAGCACTTCAAATAACATTTTTTCTATTCCTTCATAGCATGATTTTTTTTTTCATATGATATATTATATTTATTTCTGTTGAAGTCGGTTTTTGTAGGATATCTATCTTGGATACATTTTGTCTTTCTTTGTTTGTTGTTGTGTGCAGAAAGAATATTTAGTTGAGAAGATTTAGAAACACGTGTGGAATGAGTCAAGATTTGTTTGTTGCAAATTCTGTGGAAGTGGGATTCTGCAGCGAAAGATTAGGAAATGAAGATAATGGGCTCGTATGGAGATCATGCATTTTTCAATGGAGTAGAGCCCAAGTTTTAGATAGTATAAAAAGGGATCATATATGTTGAGAGAAGATAGGATTTTCGGATATAGACTTTAGATATCAGATTTACATGAGAATTAGATTATAGTTTTCTTCGAGCAATAGTTAAGACAACTTTAATCATAACCTTCTGTGAAAGGAGTGATAAATTGTCTTTAGTTTTCGTGACATTTTTTACTCGAAGTGTTTTTGTAATTCACATTATCATTTAGTGAATTTTTACCTTGAGGCACTTCACGAGATTATTAATTTATAATCTCGTGAAATTTATATCCATTGTGTATTACACTTTTCCGCTGCAATCGTAGGCAAAGTTGTTTGGTCTTCAGTCACAACTTTGCTCACAATTATGTGTGCATCGAGCATTCTGCACTTACAATTGGCATCAAGAGCCAACACTTGACACACTAAGTGTTGATCCTGTTTTCGTGACTACAATGGATTGCACAAACCCATTGTTCAACAAACCTTTTGTCCTTGATGGTATGAACTATTCCTTTTGGAAAATTCGGATGAGAGCATGCATCAAATCCATTGATGCTAGAGCATGACATGCTGTTCAGAAAACTTGGTCACATCCAAAACCGTAGATGTTGAAGGAGATACAATCCGTACACCTCCAGATGATTGGACCAGACCACAAATCGATGAAGCTACATTCAATGACAAAGCACTCAATGCCGTTCAGTCTTCCCTAGATATCCAAATGTTCAAACTCATTAGAAATTGCGAGTCAGCCAAAGAAGCGTGGGATATTCTCCAGACTCCAGCAACATTGTGAAGGAGATATCGGCATTAAAGAATCCAGACATCGCATCCTCACCACAAAGTTTGAGAACATGAAGATGGAGAAAGATGAGACTGTAGGACAATACTGCAATAAGCTTCTTGAGATTGCAAACGAGTGTACTGATCTTGGTGATCCTATCATAAACAAAAGGTTAGTTTCTAAAGCTTTGAGAACTCTAACACCTCGTTTTGATATGAAAGTTGTTGCCATTGACACGGCATCAACCACTGGATGTTTGGACTTCACAAAACTGATGAACGACTTAAAGACCTATGAAATGGAACTGAATGAGAAAGGTGGATCAAAGAAAAAGGGAATTGCCATGACAGTTGGGTCAACCTCAAGATCAACAACAGCCTATGATATTGAGGAGGAAGATGATCTTGAAGAAATCAGTGAGAGGAATCCTGATTCTGCTCTACTCACCAGAAGGCTAAATACTCTCATCCGGGCAAACAAAGAAAAACAACAAAAGGGAGGTACTGAGCAACGCAAGCCTCAACAAGACTCTTCCAGACCTTTGGTTATCTATGAAAAAATGAACACTCCAGGAAGGGATCCTAGGATAATGAAGCGCGCTACATCTGATCACTTCAGACCAAAGGAAGTAAAAGATTTCTCCAATATTCAATGTCATGAGTGCAAGAGTTATGGGTACTTTGCAAATGAATGTGCCAACACATTTAGAAAACTTGGGAAGTCCGTCACCTTCTTATCTCTGAGCGATAGTGAGCTGGACACCTTTGGAATACCTGTGGAAGAAATTCCAGATGAATCAACAAAAGAACATGCAGCACTAATTGCACTATTTTCTAAAGTGGAGGATCCAGATCTCACCGAAGTTGAGATAACTTCTGACAGGTATGATGATTCTTACTATGAAACTCTCTTTTATTTCAATACTGTGATAACCGCTGCAGATGAGGAAGAAGTTACTGAGGAAGAGACACTGGAGATGTTGATAAAGTTGCAGGGACTTTACAAAGAGTTGTATGCAAAGTGGATTAAACAGTGCAAAGTTGTTGAGTCACTCAATGAGGAAAATACCAACCAAAAATCATCACTTGCAAAGTTGGAGGTAATGCTGACCAAGAAAGATGCAGAGATTGAGAAGATAAAAGTTCAACTTAATCTTGCAAATGAAACTTTCAAAAAGTTAAACACTGGTACCTCCAAACTTGATGAAGTCCTAGCCCAAACCCAGGTAACTTCTCATGGTTTAGGATTCGATAAAATGATGAAGACTGTTTTTCCAAAAATCATGTCTACTCATGGAAAACCTTTTGTTAAGGCTCAAGATACTTACCCTACTAAATCAATGGGAAGGAAACACCAGAGATTTGTCTGTCACTATTACTTTCTTCCAGGTCACATTAGACCTTTTTGTCACAAGTTTTTATAGGAATACAGGAAAGAGATCCATCTGAGGACTCAAGCTACGAGATCTGTTCTCACAATCAGAAACGGCAAAATAAGGAATATGGTGTAGAGACCAAAAGCTGTCCTGACAGAGACCTGTAAAGTTGTTTTCATTGCGTCTGTAGCTGATGATACAGCAACCTGGTATTTTGACAGTGGTTGCTCTCGACATATGACTGGTTCTCGAGCACACCTGTCTGATTACCAGAAGATAAATGGCAGCGAAGTTACGTTTGGAGGAGGAACAAATGGTAAGATCGTAGGTCGTGGGGTTCTAAATATTCCAGAACTTCCAAAACTCGCCAATGTATCACATGTACAAGGTGTCACAGCAAATCTTATCAGCATCAGTCAACTTTGTGACGACGACTGCACTGTCATCTTTGATAAACGAAGTTGCACTATTATTGATAACAACGACAAGCTTGTCATCTTAGGGGTAAGATCTTCAAACAACATTTATGAGATGAAAAAGAAAACTTGATTGAGTGCGCAGGTCAATGACGTACAACTATGGCACCAAAAGTTGGGGCACATCAATTTTCGCAACATGGAGAATCTTCAAAGATTCAATGCAGTCCTAGGAGTGCCGAAGCTGAACGTTTCAAACCCAAGTTTGTGTGGGGACTGTAAAAAAGGAAAGCAGGTGAAAGTTTCACATCCAGTTGTTACAACTTCAGAGAGACCCTTTACCACTCAAAAATGCTTTGAATTGCTGCACATGGATCTAATGGGGCCAGCCGAGGTAGAAAGTCTTGGAGGTAAGAGATACTCTTTTGTGATAGTCAATGATCTCTCCAGGTACGCATGGGTAAAATTTCTAAGTGATAAAACCGAAACTTATGGTGCTTTCATTGAGTTATATGCTAAGGTCATAAATTTTTATTAATCCCATGTTAAAAGAGTAAGGTCTGACCATGGAAAGGAGTTTGAAAACACTCAGCTCCTAAATTTTTGTGTGAAGGAAGGTATCCATCATGAGTACTCTGCTCCTAAAACACCCCAACAAAATGGTGTGGCCGAAAGAAAAAATAGAACTTTGCAAGAAATGGCTACGGTCATGTTGCACTCTAAGCGGTTGTCTAAACGTTTTTGGACTGAAGCCTTGAACATTGCATGTCATGTGAGTAATCGTGTCAACTTGAGAACTGGAACCATCATGACATCCTATGAAATTCTTAATGGCAAGAAACCTAACCTAAAAAATCTTCATGTTTTTGGTTGTGTGTGCTATATATTGAATGATAGAGATTATCTCTTGAAATTCGATTCTAAAAGTGATAAAGGTGTTTTCATAGGATATTCTCTCAATGGTCATGCATATCGTGTTTATAACCTTAGAACCAAGACTGTCATATAAAGTGTTAATGTACGTTTTGATGATCTTGCAAGTCTTTATACTCCTAAGAAAATACTGACGGTCTGATTGAGATCCAAGGAAGTACAGAAACGACCATCGTGGAAGAATAAAGTACTGACACTGAAGTCGTGACAACTTCAGAGACAACCGTGAATGAATCTGTAGAAGAAATTGGATCCAATGCCATTACTAATGAAGCAGAAGTCCCAGAAGAAGTCTAGGAAATTGTAAGGAGAGATCCGCCAAGAAAAATCAGAAAAGATCATCCAATTGATCTTGTTATTAGAGATGTTCATGAAGGGATCAGAACAAGGGTCAAAGCTCCAGTCAACTATAGGGAAATGGTGAGAATGGTATGTTTATCTTGTGTGATTAACAAAGTATGTATAGTTGTTTTCTTATCCACACTCGAACCCAAAAATGTGACTGAAGCCTTAAAAGATGAATTTTGGATAAGTGCTATGCAAGCTGAACTTCTAGAGTTCATTAGGAACAAAGTTTGGATACTTGTGCCCAGACCTTTAGGAATAAATGTGATAGGAACTAAGTGGATTTTTAAAAATAAAACTGATGAGTTCAAAAATATCATTAGGAATAAAGCTCGCTTAGTTGCTCAAGGATATACTCAAGTAGAGGGAATTGATTATGATGAGACATTTGCTCCCGTTGCTAGCAAGAGATAGAATGTATGAACCTGTGCTAATTATAAATACTTTGCAGCGTATGCGCTAATTATAAAAATTTGCACTCTTATAATAGAAAAAATCACTATATTTTAATTTATTAATAAAATTTGGGTTCCTAATATAAAAAAAATTGGTCCGGGTTTAGGCTTTTGTAGTGACCCCTGATATTGAAAAATACGTGGACTTTTTTAGGGCCATATGCAAAAGCTCTTCTCGTACACTCTCATCACTGGCCTTGAAAAATACACAATTAGAGAGAGAATGAATGTACCAGAAAGAACTACGCCACCGAGGGAGATCCAAGCTTGATCCTTGTTCCTTTTGAAGTAATCTACGATGTATTTAGGGTTTAGAGCTTTGATTACAGAAGGGTCGTATTTGATGAAATTGAAAACTCCAACTCCAGCGATGAGAGATAACCAAAGAAGGATTATGGGAGCGAAAGTGTAGCCTACTTTGTCGGTTCCAAACCTTTGGACCATGAAGAGAAGTACGAGGATCGCAACTGATGTCCAAACTATAAGATCTGTTTCATGAAGACAACGACGAGTCAACGGCAATACTAATAAGTGATATGTGGGACTTTCAATCTTTTATTTTCTATAGTGTTCTAATATAGTATCTTATGTTATGTACGCGACATGTACTAGCTAGTGATCTAATTCTTTGTTCATATATCGACATGCAGTGTAAATTTTTATTATGGTCCCACAGGATATACGTTAGTCTTTTTTTTTTATCTAGATACTATCATTTTTTGTTCTAAATTAAGTAAATTTCAATTTTGATCCTGGTTTTGATCTTAAAACCATGAAACCAAATTCGAAAATCATAAACCTATGAGACTGAAATTAATTTTTTTTTTTAAATGAACAAGAGAAATGATTGTATCGGGACTACAAGGGATTAACACATATCTTATGAGATCAAAATCGAAATTTTTTCTCGACATGTACAAATAGTAAAATAGTAAAATGTGTTGTGTAACGTTGACAAGGGTTGTGGTATGGTAAAATTAATGGTCGCTTCGATGCTATATTTGGTGAATATTGTACGTGTTCGATAATATAAAATATGGAGGGCCTAAGACGTTATTAGGTAATAGTTGAAGGACTAAACTGACAGTAAACCAAAGTGATGGTAGAAAATAATCTTCAAGATTCCACTTTAATTGAAGAGTCGTTTTGTCCCCAATAGATCAATAATATTTTTTCTATAAGAAGAAAAATGAAGAAGAATTTATTAATATTGCAAGTAAATGATGAATTAACAAATAAAATAAAATTAACATCGAAACAAATGTTGGAGATATCTTAATTATAATATAGTCAAAATATACTATATATAGGGGTGCACTTGCATGCAACAGCGGTTATTTCCGCTTATTTCAGACGGCCACGTGGCCCCACACGGGCGTGCCACGTGGCACATGGTACTTTTTATTGTAGTTGGAATGATGATAGTATTAATCTCATGTTGATACCTTTCTTTATCGTACTTGATACTTTTCTGTTTACCACATGGTACTTTTTATTTTACCGAACTCGTGTTTTGCTTTCCTTTACAAATTCTTGGAATGATGATTGTTTTAGATTAATCTCAACACATACAATATAAAAACTGAAAAAAAAAAATCCGAATTTGAACTAAATAAACTTATATAAAATAACTAGCAGACCACTTACTTTTTATTGATACAGATAGTACTTTTCGAATGTTTTGTGATACTTTTTAATAGGAATGTTGATACTCACTTTGGACAGTTTTTTTTATGGGTTGACCCAGTCAAAACGGGTTGATCCGCGTTGATCGGGTCAAAGCGCGAGTTGACCCGCGTTGACTGGGTCAAAAGCGGATTTGACTGACCCGTTTCATATAGTGTTATTTACATCATGATGCATGCAAGTGTTTGGCTATATACATGTCAAATAATCTGTTGTAACATTTAAATGAGAAAAAGAGAGAGAAATTAAAGAGAGACCTTCCGTCATATGAGAAGTAGCTTCCTTGATTCCACCCACAGCAGATAATACTAAGGAAAAACATAAGAACAATTTAATAGAAATTAATTAATAAATTAAGAAACAATTTTCTTGAAATATAGAAAATAAAATAAAATATTTAATTTACTTGGAGTGAGAATCCCATCACCAATAACCATGGAAGTACCAAGCATGGTTGCAAACAATAAAACATACTTTGCAAAATTATTACTCTCCAATTTTGATTGAAGTTTTGAAGCTCTTTGCAAAACTATTATTAGGCAATTCCATCTTGAAATTCGACAATGCTCGATCTTCTATTTCTTGGCTCCGAATTAAAGCCACTTTAACATATCGACATATATATCAGAGAATATAGAGCAAATGTTCCACCTAAAATATCAAAACTAAATAAATTGTTAGAAGTTAATTAATTTACTATTCTTCTTAAATTTCAAATTAAAATCAAATAAAATTTAAGTTAGTTGCCCATAAAATATTTTTGGTCCTTTCACGAAAAAAAAAGTTTATAATTGTGGATAGCAAATAAAATTCAGATGAAATCATCTGGTAAATTATGTGCAACACTCTATACTAAACACTTAAAATTATTAATTTTTATTCTGTTTTTTTTTTCTTCAATATATCAATTGGTTATGCTTTAATTTAATTTTACAATTGTTAATTAGAGTTTACATTTTCCAATTATGATATATAATTATTTTGAAATATTAATTTCATTTTTTAATTAAAAATTAATTATTTCCTAAAAAATAATTATATAACCTAATTGAGAAAAACCGAACCTTAATTAAAAAGAGTAAAATTATATTAAAACACAATCAATTCATGAAATCTAAGAAAAAATAGAATAAAAATTAATAATTTTAAATGTGTAGCGTGAAGTGTTGAAGAAAATGTAACCGATGATTTCTATACTAATTTCTCAAGAATTAAGGCACGTGTCAAGATAACTATCTCGATTAAATAAACAATCTCGTAATTGAAATGTTATGAGCTCAAAACACGACTATCACATAATACATACCATCACCATTGTCGTTGGCGCGTAAGACGATCAAGACATACTTGATCAACGGAATCAACGTTAATGTGTACAAAATCAACGACGAAACTCCGATGATATTGTCGTTGTGTTTGATTCCGTCGGTGAACGTGCTCGCGAAAACGTACAACGACGACGTGCCGATGTCACCGTACACCACTCCGATGCTCTGGAACGCCATCTGCAGCATTGCCGGGCGCACTCGATGTCGAGTGAGTCGACGCGGCGGAGCTTAGTGCATGAAAACGGACAATCTTCTTCTTGGCTTGTTACGACGTCGTTTGTGTTTGGTTGATATTCTTTTGTTATCACTGCAGCGTCGCTAGACATTTTTCTTTTCTCTCTCTCCATTTTTTTTCAGATCAAAGGTTTATTTATATGATCGACAGCGTCGCTAGACATTTTTCTTTTCTCTCTCTCCATTTTTTTTCAGATCAAAGGTTTATTTATATGATCGACTAATTGTATTTCCTTTGATTCTTGAATGGTGTTAATATTAAATTGTAGTATAAACATGATGAGAGATAAAGATAAAACTCAGGCTAAGAATTGAGATATCCGAAAGCTTTTTTGTTGTATTGATTTTTGTATGTGTTTTACATCAAGGGATTCCATACATATAGATAGAGATTACATATTTAAGGAAATTATTCTAAACATGGTGCTAATTCCTTTTGATTTGGATCTGCAGGATTTACGGGCTTATTTCTGGACAAGGATCTCGGCTTTCTTTAGTTTCCTTTGCTGACACTCCCCCTCAAGTTGAGTAGTGGGATCTCCAATATTCAACTTGTCTAGTACATTTGAATAACTTTTTGAAGACACAGCTTTGGTCAGGATGTCTGCGAACTGATCCTCAGATCGGACAAATGGTAGTTCAACGATTCCAGCCTCTATCTTCTCCTTGATGAAATGTCGATCTACCTCCACATGTTTTGTTCTGTCATGTTGAACATGATTTTTAGATATGCTAATAGCTGCTTTGTTATCACAGAATAACTGAGATGTCTTATCTGAGTCAAAGCCAATCTCTGCTAGCAACTTTCGAAGCCATAGAATTTCTGTCAAACCACTCTTAATGCCTCTGAATTCGGCTTCGGCACTAGAGAGAGCCACCACCTTCTGTTTCTTACTTCGCCACGTAACAAGATTACCTCCCACAAAGGTAAAGTACCCTGCAGTAGACCTCCTATCCATGTGGTTACCTGCCCAGTCGGCATCTGTATATCCATGTATTTTTGAATGCCCATGTTTGCCAAATAACAATCCATACCCAAAAGTGCCCTTAAGGTATCGCACGATTCTAAGAGCAGCCTCCATATGATCAACTTGCGGTCTGTGCATGAACTGGCTTACAACTCCAACTGCATAAGCAATATCAGGTCTGGTGTGAGAAAGATAAATAAGTTTCCCTACCAAACGTTGATATTGTCCTTGGTCGGTTGGCTTACCACCTTCAACAATCTGCAATTTGTGATTTACTGCAATAGGGGTATCAATCGGTTTACAGTCTAACATCCCGGCCTCAGCAAGAAGATCTAAAGTGTATTTCTTTTGGCATATGAAGATCCCTTTAGCAGACCTCAAAACTTCAATGCCGAGGAAGTACTTGAGGGCACCCAAATCTTTCATTTCAAACTCTCGAAACAGACTTCTTTTCAACTTGTCAATTTCTTCTGTGTCACTACCGGTGATAATCATGTCATCAACATAGATGATCAAGCATGTAACTAATCCTCCTCGTTTCTTTAAGAAGAGCGTGTGATCAGAATTGCTCTGCTGGAAACCATAACTTTTCATAGCACTGGTGAACCTCCCAAACCAGGCCCTTGGAGATTGTTTAAGCCCATAGAGGGTCTTCTTCAATTTGCAAACTTCCCCATTTCTAAACTCGAACCCAAACCCAGGTGGTGCCTCCATATACACTTCCTTTTTTAACTCCCCATGAAGGAAGGCGTTGGTAACATCAAACTGATGAAGCGTCCACTCCTGATCTGCTGCAATTGACAATAAAACTCGTACGGTATTCATCTTAGCTACTGGTGAAAAAGTTTCCGAGTAGTCCACTCCATAAGTCTGAGTATACCCTTTTGCAACTAACCGAGCTTTATACCGCTCAATAGATCCATCGGGTTTCCGCTTGATGGTAAAGACCCATCTACATCCAACCGGTCTCTTCCCTTGAGGTAATCTGCAAATTTCCCATGTGCTGTTTCGTGCCAAGGCATCCATTTCTTTTTCCATTACATCTGTCCAGTGTTTAGACATGAAGGCCTCTTCAACTGTTCTCGGAAGGTTCTCATCTTCATATAGAGCAGTTTGGAAAGCTGCTGCGAGATCTGTAAAATTTCCTCTAGCAATATTTCCAATTGAGTATCTGGATTTTCTACTTATTCTCTCAGGAGAATATCGCTTTGGAGGAATGCCCCTATTACTTCGAGGAGGTAAAACATACCTCCCGACATCCTGTTCTGCTGTCTCTAGTTCACATGTATCTTGTTCTGGTATCTCATAAAGCCCACCTGCATGTTGTTCTATATTTTCTGGAGTTTCATTGTTAGTGATCTCAAGAATGAGATCTTCAGAAACAATAAACTCATTAAGAGAAGTTTCAGTACTTTCTCTTACCTCAGATATCGATTCAGGAGGAATACCATTGTCCGGTTCACTCAGTGCTGGAGATTGCGACAAGGTTTCAGAAACTGGCTCAGTGGTAGGGCTAACTGTCTCTGTTGGGACTGCTCCCAGGTTGTTTGAATTTGGCATTGATACCGAATCGAGCCAACTTAGTGTGTCAAGTTTAGAACTAGAACTCTCCCCTGACCACTAAGGTGGTGATGATAAAAATATTCAGTTTCAAGAAAATCGCAGTTCATGGTGGTGAACAAACGACGGGACTTAGGATCATAACATCGATAGCCTTTCTGGTTAACACCATATCCCACAAACACGCATTTAATGGCACAGGGGTCCAGTTTGGTGCGTGTATGCTTGGGAACATGAACGAACACGGAGCAGCCAAAGATGCGTGGTTTTAAGGTAAGAGGGATAGGAATTTTTGCAATGGTAGATAGGCATTGAAGAGGAGTTTGGAGAGCAAGACTTTTGGTGGGTAATCGATTTAAGAGATACACAGCAGTAGAAATAGCTTCAGGCTAAAAATGAGGAGGCACACGAGATTCTATGAGAAGGGCTCGAGTGACCTCGAGAAGAATTCGATTTTTTCGTTCGGCTACCCCATTCTGTTCAGGTGTATGTGGGCAGGTGGTTTGGTGGACTAAACTGTTATCGCGGAAAAAATTGGTCATAGAGGAATTCACAAATTCGCCCCCATTATCAGACCGTAAAATTTTAATTTTGGTTTGAAACTGGTGATCAATCATAGTATAGAATTGGACAAACTTAGAAGCAACTTCAGACTTGTGACGCAGAAAATAAACCCAAGACATACGAGTGTGATCATCTATAAATAATAAAAAATATGGAAAACCCTGTCCCCCAACAATAGGAGCAGGACCCCAAATATCAGAGTGCACTAAAGAAAACATAGTGTTCACACGAGTATTGTTTGGTTTAAAAGGCTGTCTATGGCTTTTTGCCAAAACACAAGTCTGACAGTACATATCTGAAGAGGAAAACAACTTAGGAAATAAAAGTTTGAGATAACCAACAGAAGGATGACCGAGGCGTCGATGCCAAAGCCAAGCAGCCTGGGGTGCAGTTCCGGTAGCCAGCATCGCCGCACCTTTTTGAGCAATCTCATCCACATAGTACAATCCACGGCTCTCAGTGCCACGTCCAATGATCTCCCCCGTCCTGATATCCTGTAAAATACAGAAAGGTAGGATGCATTAGAACAGTACAATTGAGCTCTTTGGTGACGTGGCTGATAGACAACAACTTATGAGATAAAGCCGGAACATATAAACAATTTGAGATTTTTAACGTAGGAGAAATTGATACAGTGCCGGCTCCGTGAACTGGAGTGATTTCTCCACTAGCAGTAAGGACATGTGTTTTGGTAGGAGGGGAAGGAGTACAGATATCCGAGGCCTCAAAAGTCATGGTGTCCGTAGCTCCACAGTCAAAAATCCAAGAAGTGTTTTTATTTTCCCGATCATGTGTAGTATTAGCACAAGCCACATTATCAACATTATTAAAATAAGAAGGGGCTTGGTATTTAAATGAGTTAGAAGTGAGTGGGTCGGGCATTAGGCCAGCCGACCCGGTACCTTCATAATCGATCCCACCGCTGTTTAAAGACCCTTCTCCCTCACTCGAAACCCTAGCCACCATAGCCGTTCGACTGGTTTCTTCACCGCCTCCACTCCTTCCTTCGTCGCGGTTGTCGCTTCGGCTGTTGCCGCCGTGCCGATGGCTGGCGACTTCGGAGTCACCGACAGCGGCGGCAGCTTTGCCTCGATTCTCCTTCGGTGGTTTATGGTTGTCTTCCCACCATTCCGGGTATCCTACTAGTCGGAAGCAGCTTTCTTTGGTATGTTTAGTCATCCCACAGTGACTACACTTCAATTTCGATTTGTCCACTTTTTCACGGGATGATGACCCACCGGGCTTGGGCGGACCTGACCGTGGTGATGATCGGAATCCTCGTGCTGCTAGGCTGTGAGCATCGTCTGTTTGGGTAAGGTGTCCACTCCCAATTTCTCGGTCTACGGACCCCTCAACATCTTGGCCCCAAATTCCTCTCCGAGCGGCACCTCTGCGAAGAAGGGCATATGCAGCCTCCACTGTGGGTAGATGATCCATTTTTAACACATCTCGTCTCTCTGGTTCGTACTTCTCACTTACTCCGGCAAGGAGTTGAAATAGTCTTGTCTCTGATT
Source organism: Perilla frutescens (assembly GCA_026008535.1). NCBI lineage: Eukaryota > Viridiplantae > Streptophyta > Magnoliopsida > Lamiales > Lamiaceae > Perilla > Perilla frutescens. The sequence continues at coordinate 47,701,305 of BRKX01000018.1, forward strand.
GTATCCGATTGAAGGTACGAATATCTTTCTCACAATCCATTGGATTTGGTTGATTTTCGTCTATCTCTGCCCATAATCTTTGAAGGGTACTATAGAAGTGTTCTATCGTTCCCTGCCCCTGTTTTAGACCATTAGCCTGGATTGTGAGATCGAAGATCTGTGCTGAGTCTCTCTTGACACTGTAGGTAGTTGAGAGGCTTTTCCATAAGCCTCTGGCAGTCTTGAATTGAACATAGTTGTTGGCAAGAGTGGGTTCCATATTCTGGATGATCCACGAAATGACCGTGAGGTCATTTTGATACCACTTGTGGTACTTTGGACCAGTCATTTCGGGGGGAGGAGGATGGTCCGTGATGTGGTTGAGGCAACCCCTCCCTCCGATGGCTAGATGCATCATCCTGGACCATAACGAGTAGTTGAACTCATTCAGTTTGATACTCACAGTTACTGTCTGATTTTGGTTGCTTTCTGGAGTGGTGGTTTCTGCTGTGGGTGGGTTTAATTGACGCAAAAAACTTGCTAATTGTTGTGCCAGCATCTCTGATCCCTGCAGAGATGGCTGAGCGCTCGATTGGTTTCCGTCGTCGTCCGCCATGGTATGGAGGTAAGGTAGATGGTATATGATGATGCAGAACAATGTCGATCCTTCAGGATCTCCACTGCTCTGATACCATATTAAATTGTAGTATAAACATGATGAGAGATAAAGATAAAACTCAGGCTAAGAATTGAGATATGCGAAAGCTTTTTTGTTGTATTGATTTATGTATGTGTTTTACATCAAGGGATTCCATACATATAGATAGAGATTACATATTTAAGGAAATTATTCTAAACATGGTGCTAATTCCTTATGATTTGGATCTGCAGGATTTACGGGCTTATTTCTGGACAAGAATCTCGGCTTTCTTTAGTTTCCTCTGCTGACAGTTAATAGGAGAGAGAGAGAGAGAGAGAGAGAGAGAGAGAGAGAGAGAGAGAGAGAGAGAGAGAGAGAGAGAGAGAGAGAGAGAGAGAGAGAGAGAGAGAGAGAGAGAGAGAGAGAGAGAGAGAGAGAGAGAGATTCAATGTTGGGGGAAGTAGAGGAGTCGGGTGATAGTGTGATGGAAATAAGTTTCATAGAAACATGTCACATATATAGCGCCTAAATATATAGAAATATAGAAACTAGTAAGTAGTAACTATACTAGTCAATTCTTCAATCTAAGTATAAAATTCAATTCTTGATTCCTCTAAAAAATACAATTATTAAGTAATTAGTTCCTTAATTTGATAAAGGTAAAATAATATAATGAAAAAAAAAACAAAAAAATAAAAATAAATCAACCTATAATATTTTTAAAATAATCCAAGGTATTAAATTTAAAAACTTAAAATATAAAAATTGACACACACACACACACACACACACACATATATATATATATATATCTGTTTTTTGTTCTCCCATTTTCTAACCTTAAAGTGATGAAGATTTGTCAAATCAAGGAATGCAATTGCCTATTCATTAAATTAAATAACACTTTTAATTTTTGCATTCTTTAATTGGGCTATCTCGTCTCGTTTTAAAATATTTAGTAGTTATAAAATCAAAAGAAAAATAATCCCAATGTTTTATGGGGGTTGTTTTAAATTTTTGGATTCATTGAGCAATAATGGGATTTATTTAATTAGATAAAGAATAATTGAAATTATTTAACCTAATAACGTGTTCTAAAATAAGTAATTAATTAACAAAATATAATTATTTAGTTGCAGCACGTAACTGTCAAATTAAAATTATTCAATGAATTTTTCATATTGCTCATCTCTTTCACAAAATGATTCAATTCATGGTATCTTAATTTGAGAATTAATCAAGCGGTCAATGTTACGTTCAATGCATGTTTCCAATTCAATTCTATCTTTATTTTAATGTTTCTAAGATATTGGCGTAAATTTAATTATGAGTACTAGTGTTTCTCCTTTGGTGCACAAATAATTTTTCTTTATTAAATTTGTAATAGTACTATGATTATTTTTGAATTTTATATGTTGTGTTCACTTTTTAAAAATTAATAAAAAGATATATACATGTGTTAATTAATTAGATGAGAAGATCAATTTTATGTAGTTATGACAAATAAAAAGAAAATTAAAGTTTGGAAACTAAATGAAAATCTATGTTAGAAAGATCGAATTGAAATATTTCAAATGACACGATTTTATAAAAAGAAATGTATGATTGTCCACAATTAAAGAACATTTGATTTATTTGAATATATGATAGGTATAAAAATATAATTGTTTAATTATTTTAAATGATGAAATTGAAATAGAAAAATAAATTATTATTATTATTATTATTATTATTATTATTATTATTATTATTATTATTATTATTATTATTATTATTATTATTATTATTATTATTATTATTATTATTATTATTATTATTATAGTGCAACACAAATGAAATCTTTAATGTTTTAGGTAGCAAATGTAGAAGAATACTATCAAATCATGCACCTATGCATAAAAAAATAAAATAAAAAATGTTATAAATCTCAAATTTCCAAATAAAAAATATAATAATAAAATTATAAAAAATTTATTAAAATACAACAGTTATAATCTAAACGGTCATGAAAAATGCAAAAAAAAAAAAAAAAGAAGAAGGAAATTTACAATAATAAATGTCACTACTTTTGTCTATTAACTTAGAACCGTTATCTATTATATAAAAAGTAATGTTTAAAATATAATTATTAAATCGTGTGATGGATAACGGTTTATATCAGAACCGTTCTCTTTCACACAATTTTACCTTAATATATGTATAGACTGGAGATAAATTAGTTCAAATATCTATGAAATTAATTACTACCAATAGAAAAACTCAAAATAGTTGTGATTCTAGTGCATTCACAATTCCCCAAATATAATATAGTAATATTTTTGAATGATTTATTTCAGTTTCCATCTCTATCAATCAGTGTACATATTCAAATGACATTTAATGATATTAACCGCGTGAACTATTTGTTAATTAGGTAAAAAATGTGGGAGAAGATAAGGTATATAGTAAAATTTGGGTTATCACAGTTTCACAAGAAGAAACTTCCGCTCCGGATGAGTATCGGTGGGGATGGTCTAATGATGAAGTAGGTTGTTTGGAGACTAAAAATTATAAATTTAAATCTTCTCAATATCACAAATTGAGTGTGCGAGTAAAAAAAAAAAAAAAAAAAAAAAAAAAAACCTTCAGCTACAAATGAAATCCTATGTTATCTAACTGTGTTACATTTTTTTTCCCAATCAAATATATTATAGTTTTTTTTTCATTTTTCTTCGGTGAAAATTTAATTATAAGATAATCCACCAGAGTCAATATTTATCAATAAAAACTATAAAGTATTCAACTTCAATAATTAATTAATTAGTAACTAAAAATAAAAAATAAATACTAAAAATTCTAAAATATAAGATCGCGTAATCGCGTCGACCATTTATTTTAAAGCGTGTTTCATTTTTTCTTATGAGGGGAAATTACAATCTGTCACCCATGTAGTCTATTTACGTTAATGCCATCTAACTAATTTTAGTTACATTTTGCATTGTAAGTTTCCCTTTTTTTTCCCGAGCATTTAGTCTTTTTAATTAACTATTTTTAGATTAGGCTAATTTTAGAAAAAATAGATTTCCCATTGTGCTATGCACCAGTTGAAATTCTCTATTGTACATTAGGTGTTGCATTCCGTATTGCACACTCAATTATTTATTTATTTATTCCAATTTTTTTCTTCGATTTCAATTTCTTATACTTTAGTTTAATTTTACACATATTATTTAGGATTCCATCCTACCCAATTAGAACGCATTGCAATTTTTATTATTTAATTTTCATTTTTAGTTATTAATTAATTATTTAAAAAATTAAAATACTAAAAAAATAAACTAATTCCTATTTGGATAGGATGAACCCTAAATAATAAGTGTAAAATTAAACTAAAGTATAATAAATTAAAATCAAAGAAAAAAATTGAATAAAAATTAAAAAAAAGTGAATGTGCAATACGAAATATTGCAACACCAAATGTGCAATAGACGATTTCAAATGGTTATGCACGGGATCATTTAGGATCTCAAAATCAAGTATTACAGTTCTAATGTAAGTGCCACACCTTCAAGTTTTGTAAATAATAGCTAGTAAGTTTGTACCGTATTTGATGTGTACGGGTACTTTTTTATGTCAAACAATTCTTATCCTAAATCTGAATTAATGAAAAGAGTTAAGTAAGTTGACAATCGGCAAATGTATAATTTATCGGATACACACATATATGTATATAATTATAATATAAAATATAATATATTTCAAATAATTACATAAATAATTGATAAACTACTACCATTAAAATATTACAATTTCTTTTGAAGAGACACCATGACACAAAAGGGTAGCACACATATTATGGAAACAAATCGGGGGGGGGGGGGGGGTCTAAAATAAAAACGTTTTTTTACTCATACACCCGATCTGTGGTATTGAGAAGATTTAAACTCGTGATTTTTGGTCTCCAAGCAACCCCATTCCACCACTAGGACATCCCCACCGGGACCTAGAATAAAAATGGGTTAAGATGTCTCTTTGGGGATGACCTGGTGGTAGAGTGGTGTTTCTTGAGGCCAAATGTCTCAAGTTTGATCTATCACCAACACCACAAGGTGTGAGTCTGTCATACCTGGCTTGCAAATTGTGGTTTACCTCCCCTGTGTAGGTTTGCAGGCTATTACACAGGAGTGAGATTTATCCAGTACGCATCACGATAGTGGTTTCGGGTTACCCTCGACATCCAAAAAAAAGGAGGTTAAGATAATTAATCTTAGGTTTAATTTGAATTTATTTAATAAAATACATTGTACGTGAAATATATGACAATAGTTACAAACAAGATATATATTTCTTAAAATATTTTATAAATTTTGAAATGTTATACAAACAACAAAACTCATAAAGTTTAATTAATTAGGATCCGATTCATATAAAATTCAAGACTGATCAATATTTAAGACTTAAGAGTGGTATATGATTTAAACAATTGTTTACGGTATATGACTTAAGAGTGCGTACAAAAATAGGACCGATAAATGTTTAATGACAAAAAATTATATAGGGATCGTTTATTTGTTGTTACTAACATAACACCTGTGCACAGTGAATATTATTAAAAAAATATTTATGTATAATAATAAATATATGAATTTTATCGACTGGATTATAAATTACATGTGTATTTTTTGATAGAATATGCATCAATAACATTTTCTAACTTTATAAAAGAAAAGACCATCGACTCATATGAGATGGATTGTAATTTTATTTTCAATTTTCTATACGGATTGTTATATGCTATTATATGTAACTTTATGAATCCAACTATAGAGAAACAAAAAAGGAAGTAAAAATATGTGTCTCCTTCTCTATCGCTCGGTGCTCGCCCATCCCCTTCTTCTCCATCTCGCAGAGATGCAACTGATGTGTCTCTTATTTCCCGTCCACAGCACATCCACACAACTATGAATCCAACATAAAATTGAAGAAAGCTAAACACGATCATCAACCATTCATAGAAATCAAAAAAAGAAAAAAAAATTGATGATCTGCAAACTACGACAACCCTAGATAAACTCCACTCCCACAAAAATTGAAAACTCCGACCTTCGTTGGAATTTTATAGTTCGAGCCTTAGGTTTGAAAAAAAAAATTGAATCCTCTTCTTTAGTTAACTAAATGTATTTAATTTTTTTTATTCCAACTTTTTAATATATTTAATACAACATTTTAATTTTAAAATATATTTACTATTAAATTGATAAATTCAAATATCAAAATATTACACTCGATCTCAACTGAAAGACCGAGAAATGTAGAAAAGATCATTCTTGGGTCTCACAATTTATAATTTGTTCATGTACAATAATATTATATTTTATTTTAAAAATTGAAATATATAAGTTTTAACTATTTAAAATATATTTAAAAATGATAACTTAAATATTTTAGCTTCAAAAATTTTAAACTATTTAATAATAGATTTATAAAATCAATTAATACATTTATTTTGAAATTTTACATATATTTAATTTAAAATTTTATGTTTATCTTGATTTTTTAAATACATTGAATTAACTTAATTACTTTTCTTAAATTAATAATTTAATATATTTAAAATATTTTATTTGGACTTTTTAGTAATAATAATTAAAAATTTTAATTTTAAAATATTTAGAGTCTATAGATTCAAATATTACAATTGATCTTAATCGAAAACCCGAAAAAGGTGGAAAAATCATTATTGAGCTTTACAATTTATAGTTTGTTCATTCACACCAATATTTAATTTGTAAGTTATTTGATGTGGGACATATTTTGTATGAAAAATAAAAATATCTAAGATCTATCTTTTTAAAATATATTTAAGGGTTAATTTCTAAAACAATCACTATCTTTGAATGAATTTATAATTTAGATACACCTTTATTATGCAACGTAAGTTTTTCAATTGTCAAATTTTTTGGGAGTGTCTACTTTACTACAATAAAAAAGTTATGTTATTGTTGCAATGATTTGAAAGGTGTGCTTAATTAAATTGCAATTTCGTTCAAAGATGATGAATTTTTAGACAATTAACTCTATATTAATATTTCACACTAAATTAATAATATCAATTGTAGTGGCCATTTTTCGTCAGCCTGCTACGTTGGTGCATGAAGGTTAAACGTTTCCGTTTACCCAAGAAGCCTTATAAAGATCGGGTAATTTGAATTATTTTAAATTAACCGTCCGCATTATCTGGAATGATTGACGTGATCAGAAGAAGCAAATCATGAATCAACCGCTTCCGTAATCTGCATAAACCCTAGCCGCTCACTCTGCCTATAAAAGGAGGCCAATGACTATGCTGAAATACCCACATGCCATAAGCATTATATCATACCCTAAGAACACCAAGTTTACTATTTTCTGAGTTAATTCCACACTGGCGATTCATATCCATACATCTTTCTCACGTTCTTCTAAGATTAAACGACGTTCCCCCTGATTTCTAGTCACATTCTGGTTAGAGAATACTGTTATTAAGCTCTTTAATTATTCAACTATTCCTTAATTTATCTCTTTCTACTTTCATTCCTTTTCCTAACTTGAGCGTCGGAAGCCTAACGATCGTCAACCCCCGACGGTCTTTGGCTCTTACGGTATTTTCTAGTTTATATTTCATAGATTGGCCGCTGCTCCGAACTGAAACAATTAATTGAAGATTTCCGGATCTACATCAATTAATATAATTAATTCAACATTTTAAATATATTTAATTTAAATTTTGTGATGTGGATCTTGATTTTTAAATATATCTAGTTAACTTAAAAACTAAAAATATTTTAATTTAATGAAAGTTATAATTGATTTAACTAAAATTTTAATTTTAAAATATTTAAATTCTGTAAATTTAAAATATATTTAATATTAAGCTGAGAAAATTAAATATCAAAATTTTGCACTTGATCTAATTGAAAGGGCTAGAAAGGTGGAAGATTATTGTTGGGCCTCACAGTTTATAATTTGTTCATTTACAACAATATTTGTTAGTTATTCGATGTGGGATAAATTTTGTTTCAAAAATTAAAAGTCTTAACTATTTAAAATATATTTACTTGATTTAATTGGTGGATAGCACATTTTCAGGTATCAGCCTAAAATATGTATACATACTAAATAATAGTATATTTATATATGGTTTATTACAATATATTATATCCTTGTATTAATTAGTGTGCTTAATTAAGGTAAAATATAAACTAATTTCAGAATATAATATATATTTCATATATGTAGATTATTTATAAATTTAATTCTGGATATAGAAATATCATTTAGGCGGGAAAATCAATAATTTTTATTTGCGGATGCGGTGTTGTTATTATATATTATATATATTTAATTATATGTATCAATTAATTAAGTTGGTAATTAGCTCATGTCCCAGGGCCTTATTAGTGCCAATGCTTCTTCTAATTATACTTCTTCTTTTTAGAAAAATAATTGAGCTACAATAAGATTTATTGAAATACTTAGAAAATTAAATGAGCATTAAATATATAAAAAAATCAAATTAAAATAGGAAATAAATTACAACTATACCAGAAAATTCATTAAACTGTAATTCTAGTGCACTCACAATTCACCAAATTATATATTTATATTTTGAACGACTTATTTCAGATTTTCAGTTTCCATATCTCTATCCAAAGTCAAATGTATAATGTGGATAGATTTAAATCAAATTTAATAATATTAACCGCGTGAACTATTTGTTAGGTAAAAAATGTAGGAAAAAGATTATAGCATAACAGTAAAATTTGGGTTATCACAGTTTCACAAGGGGTGCCTTTAATTGGCTACATTGCCGGATGAAATTCTCTGCTACATTTTGTGCAACACTTGGTGCTACACAATTCAATTTATTAAATTTTCTTCGATTTTTCATTCAAGTTCAATTTATTATGCTTTATTTTAATTTTACACTTATTATTTAGGGTTCATCCTACCCAATTAGGGTATATAATTAATTTTTCAATATTAAATTTCATTTTCAAATTAATAATTGATTATTTTGTAAAAAAAAATTATATATATACCATGATTGGGTAGGATGAGCTCTAATTAATAAGTATAAAATTAAATTAAAGTACAATAAATTGAAATTGAATGAAAAATCGAAGAAATATTAATAAATTGAATTGTGTAATACCAATTATTATTGAACAAAGCGTAGCAGATGATTTCATTTGGCAGCATTTAGACAAATTAAAGCAAATGAGATCATGGTTACAAAACGTTGTTACATCTTCTCTCTCTAGCTACTCACTTAAATATTTTCTTGATTGTGTTTCTAGTCATTTTAAATGGGTAATTATGGATTTTTTAAAACACGAATGGTAACAATTTGATCCAAACACTTGAAAATAAGAGACGAAAAACATCATTCTAAAATATAAGATCTCACTATCTTCTCTGTACACAAAGCACTAATCAAATAGTTTGATCATTTATTTTCAAATCGTGTTTCATTTTTTTTTTCTAATGAGAGAGACACAATCTGCCATCCTTAGTCTTTTATGCATTGTTGCCACCTAATTATTTTTGGGAAGTTCTCCCATCAGACGGTGCACCTTACCCGTCCGTTCAATGGCAAAGACAGATCGGGTTGACCTGCACTTTGCTCGTCTGACAATCTGATCCTATTTAACAAAAGTGTTATAAGAGATTTTGTCATTATTTTAATTAGTTACATTTGCACCACGAATACCTCTCTAAATTCACAAGTGTTCTTAAGCATTGTCATATTCCTTTTTCGGGCATTTTGTTTTTTTAGCAATATTTACATGAGCCAGCAATTACGCTAAACTTTTTAGAAATTAAAATTAAAAAATCAATCATTCCCCATCTGCTACACGTGGCATATAGCGCATGAGATTTTGTGTTATACTCTTTGTGTTTCACTCCATGTTTCATTATTAAATTATGAGTTTTGCTTCCTTTTTATCTTAACTTTCAATTTATCGTACTTTAGTTTAATTTTATGACTGTTAATTAGGGTCCATCCCACCCAATTATAGTTTACAATTATTTTTAGTATTTATATTTTAATTTTCAATTAATAATTCAGGTTGATTAATTCATAATTAAAATTTATAATTTTTTTAATTCAATTTATGTTGATAAATGTTGACTATAAATAGTTATGTTATACTTAATTTTTAATTCATGATAGTTATTATATAAACATTAAATTTGGTAGGGAAAAATTGAGTGAAACACACAAAGTATATATAAAAGGAATTTTGAACCGGGGCATATAGCAACAAAAAACTAAAAAAAAATTCACAGCTATTTTTCTAGGCAAACTGAGCCCTAATTTTGCCAAATATCATAAAAGGAGGGAAATTAATTTGCTATTGAAAGAGAAGAAGAAAAGTATATTGTTTGAATTGTTACGAGGGGTTTTGTGTCATTTTATTTCAACATGTTTGATGCTTCATTACTAAATAGAATGTGAACTTGTTTTAGTTGAGTTGAATAATAAAATCAAACAAAAAATTACAATCATTTTATACTTAATACATATTCCCAACTTTTTTTTTTCTATCCATATCCGCTACATGTACACGAATGTAGTGTAAATAACTCAACATATAAACTAGGGAGTCTAATGATACGCGGTCGTCGCGCGCCCAAAATAACTGCTTTTCCAAATGCCCAAATGGGTGTAGTAGGTGGGAAGTACAGGTCGAATCCTCAGGGAACGGTATATTCTTCTTTCAAACGTAACTTTGGGGTTTTAAGAGAATAATTATTTAACTAATGAAATGAAATAAAATGAAAGTAATCAATATATAAAAGCCAGATTGAGATTATAATGAATAATGATATGCCTCATTTCGTTCATCGGTGCAAAAAAATCAATTCAAACATCAAATAAACTAGTTATGGAATACCGGAACCCGCTGACGCATTCCTCATTTCTCCTTAAGAATTATTGAACAAAAGAACCCTTATTATCCAAACTCTTATTAATTAACAACCCGCAAGAACCCTTAACAGATTTAATTAATCAATAGCATTAGAAATTAGAGAAACCTAGTTATATTACAGCCATACGGACCCGTATGCCCATAATATCCCCATATGCCCACTGACAAAGAAAGTCAGTCTTACCACTTATCAACCCGATTAGACAATTACAGATCCATCGACTTTGATTGGTTTTAATCCTTAATCAACTAGTTGTATATTGGCCACTACACAGTTAATCAATTCAGAATATAAACTTGCTATCTCGGAGCATAAAAAGGTATCAGTGTGTGAATTGTGTAAAAGCAATTAAACCTCACGATATGGGCATACCAGAATTATTATAATCTCATTCCGGGAAAATAACTTAGCCACTCATATTTAATCTAATACAAGCGATCATTATAAAATACTATAAACTTGAATAGAAATAAACAACGATAAAACTAAAAAGAGAATTGTCTACAAAACTATCTATCAAAAACGGAATGCCTCTTCCAAATGACCTCGCAACTTTATATAGGCAACCAATAATTTAAGAGTCATCAAATCTCATTAAGGGCATATCGTGATATTGGCTACATAATCGCCGATTCCTTGCTCAAAATCGATCATTCATCATTCATCATCTTTTTATTAATTTCTTTCCATATTCTTATGATTCTTTCCATCAATGTGTATTGCACTTTCCTTTTTCATATCTTTCCTGCAATAACCACAAAAACAATATGTTAAGTCCCAAATATATAAAAATACAGATAATAAATATGCAATATTTGTGACTTATCATCTCCCCACACTTAAACTCATGCTTGCCCCAAGTATGAAGAACGAAATGAAAAGAAAAGAAAGAAAACGAGAAACTAAAATAAAATAACGATAATCTAATTGCCCATCATAAACTTGTGAATCAATTAAATCAAAATAGAGTTATCCACGATCATTCCTCAATCCAAAAATTAATACATTCTCCATCCAATCAGTCAAAACAGTCAAATAGCAATAAGAATCACACAAATCTCACAACTCTCAAGTGTTTAATATCGGGACGTGTTTGCTCTCAAAATCATTCCTCAAGTTGTTATCAACCATAAGTTTGCAAATGTTCTCTTTTCGCCACCACTATAGTCATATGACATGCAATCATCAAAAGGACTTTCTTTTGATTGTAACGGGGCTGGGTTAACAGGTAGGAAATATTTTAGAACGAGGCTAGAATCATAGAAAATCAGTGGAGTTATTCGATGAATTGAATAATCAATCAAAATCCAACATAATTTTTAATATGCCCAAATGACTTCATATGCCTTATTTTCCCATATGCCCAAAATTTCTTCATATGCCCCAAATTGTACAAAGCTATATATGCCACATTTAAATCTGCATTTCTTTTTTTCATAACTAAACCGAGAGTAGATTTTTTTTTTCCTACCTCTTGCAAAATAACCAAAACTCCACCGTTTCTATGATTAGGACAAGTTTTTTAGTTTGTGGTAGAGTGATTTTTTTTTTTTTTTTTTTTTGTAGGTATCTAAACAAATTGGCTCATATAAAGCTCAAAGGGGCTCATAAAATGATAATCAATAATTGGGTAGGCTTTGTAGGCTTCATGTGGCTATAAATAAGAAAAATGTGCCTTTATCATATGAATACATGCATAATGTCAATGTGGTCTTGAATAAGAACGAAAGCAAATTCTAGAGAAAAACAAACTCGGGACGAAAATCACACTTGAAAAGAATTGAGATTTTAAAAGTGAATTAATCTCTTAAAGCTCAAATCTCACGGGTTTTTAGCTATTTGAAAGTTCATCATACTAATTGTCATGTGGAGAAAAACAAAAATTTTCAACCAGTCAATCCATAACCAACCCTAATCTTGATTCAACTAAAATCACAATTCACAATTTGGCAATTAAATTGACTCAAACAAAAATAAAAAACACAAAAAACAAACGAAGTTCTCCCTCCCCACACTTAAAATTTACATGGTCCTCCATGTTCAAATAAAATAGAGAAAGGAAGAAAATCAAACAACTTGACAAGAAATTAAAATAAAATAAAATAAAGATAAAATAAAGGAAAGAACCATCCTTAAATGGGGTGGAAATTGGAGAAATATTTGAAGCTGTTTCCATCCGGTCCTTACGTCGATGATCAGATTCAACCTACAAAAACTTGTGAAAAGTTGGAAGAAACGTTTATTGAAAATAAAACAACCAAAATAAAAATAAAAATCGACTAAAAATAAAATTAAATTGGGTTGCCTCCCAGTAGCGCCTTCATTTATAGTCTTTGACTAGACATGAAATAGGATCAAAATAATTCTCAAATACGAGGTGGAGTGTCACCACCGTGCCATTTGTTGCGCCATTTAAATGATCCATATGGGCATACTGAAAATATGTTCATGACTTGATCTTGATTGTGGCTCATGTCCATATGATCTATAACTCTCCATCTCATGGCCAACTCATCTTCATATGCCCATTTTTTATTTTCGCTCATCATCACAGAGAATGTCGAATCTTGCGAAACGTTCACCTGTCTAAATTCATCAAAAATTCCCAAAAAATTAACATGCTCATAATCAGAAGAAAATTTCATATTATCAAAAATATTGAATGTCGCGATTTCCCCATCAAATTCACATGTTAATTTCCCTTGGTCCACATCAATCTTTGTCTTTGCCGTTTTCATGAACGGCCTCCCTAACAAAACAATAGACGAGTTAGAATTCACAACTCCCATGTCCAATATATAAAAATCAACTGGAAAAATAAGTTCATCTACTCTTACTAAAACATCTTCAACAATTCCAATAGGATACACATTAGATCGGTCCGCCAATTGAATTATAACTTGAGTTTTCTTTAAAGGACCCAGATCTAATTTCTCATAAATTGATAAAGGCATAACATTGATTGCTGCACCCAAATCAAGCATAGCCCTTTCAACTTTTTTATCTCCTATCACACATGGAATTGAAAACATACCCGGATCTTTGCATTTCTGGGGCAATTTCCGTTGTATTACCGCTGAGACATTTTCTCCAACCAAGAGTCTTGCATTATCTTCATACTTGATCTTCTTCATGCATAGCTCTTTAAGAAACTTGGCATACTTAGGCACTTGGCGGATTGCATCAAGAAGAGGAATGTTGATTTCCACCTTTCTAAATACCTTGAGCATGTCTTGATTTTCATCATCTTTCTTCTCCCTTGTAAATCTGCCAGGAAAAGGCGGTTTCAGTACAACTTTAGGTTTAACAGGTTTAGATTTTACCTTAGTTTCTGCACTTTCTTTTTCTGGATTTTCTGATATTGTGGGCATTTCCTCCTGCTTGGGCATATCGGCTTGGTTGGGCACGCTGTCAATCTTCTTGATTGGATCAGGCAATTCTTTTCCACTCCTTAATGTGATGGAACTCACATTCTCCCGTGGGTTTATCTCGGCTTGTGAAGGAAATTTACCTTTGGAAATAGTTGCCTCCAATCGGGAAATCGCTTGACCCATTTGAGTTATTTGCGTTCCCATATGATTAAATCCTGCTCGAGTTTCTTGTTGAAACTTCAAACTATTTTCTGCCAATTCTGCAACAATTTCTTCCAAAGGTCTTCTTGGTTTCTCTTGCGGTGCTTGTGCATGTTGTTGCACCCAATATTGCCCACGTTGTTGAAAACCTTGTTGCGGTATGCCCTGTTGATGTGGTATGCCCTGTTGTGTTGACTGCTTAAAACTCGGATTTGGATGATCCTGCCATCGAGAATTATAGACGTTAGAAAAATGATCATAATATCCTTGCTGTGAATTGTAACCTCCAACGGCATTGACTTGTTCAAGATTATCTTCTTGCAAAGTCGGGCACATGTCTGTGGGATGCCCATGAACACTGCATATGCCACATGCCTTGACTTGTTGTGTTGTGCCCATTCCACTAAGTAATTTGTCCAATTTTTCACATAATGCGTCAAATCGTGTATCTTTGGCGGTCTGGACATCAGCCACTTTTCTCGATCCGTCTGCTCCAAATTGTTGTTTGTTGTCTGCAATATTTCCTATCAGCGTTCTTGCTTCATCTGGAGTCTTGTTCATCAACGCTCCACCACTTGCTGCATCCACCATACTCCTATCACCCGGCTGCAAACCTTCATAAAAATATTGAATCAGTAATAAACTAGGAATTTGGTGTTGTGGGCATTTAGAACATAATTTTTTAAATCGATCCCAATATCTATCAAAAGACTCTCCAAACTCTTGTTTAATTCCACAGATGACTTTTCTAATGGAAGCTACTCTAGACGCCGGAAAATATTTTTCAAGGAATTTTTGTTTCATAATTCTCCAAGTTGTTATAGATCCCGGTGCTAAACTAAACAACCATTCATGTGCATCATCTTGTAAAGAAAATGGAAATGCTACAAGCCTAACATATTCAGAATTATCAACATTTCCTTGATTTTGCACAGTAGAGCAAGCAAGTTGGAAATCTTGTAAATGCTTATGTGGATCATCTCCAGGATAATCATGGAATTTAGGAGGTATATGCATAAAACCAGATTTTAATTGAAAATTTCCATGAGCTTGGGGAAGTGTTATGCATAGTGGTCCAAAATCCATTTCTGGCGGATTAGCCAATTCACGCAAAGTAGCATTATTCACAGCGTTTCCTCCATTATTGGCTGCATTATTCCCTTGATTATTAGCCATATTAGATTCAACAGATGATGTTGTATCTTCAAACTCGTGTTCCTCGGCAGATTCAGAAACGGGAGACAAATTTGATGTGGAAGAAGTTGCTTGTTTTGCCTTTTCTGTTTCTTTCCTTCTTTTCCGTGCGGATTTCTCAACTTCAGGATCAAAGATGAGTTCACCTGTACGAGAAGATCGGGGCATAAACAAAAAATAGACAATTAAACAATAAAATGAAAGAAAGATTACTATTGCCGCTCCCCGGCAACGGCGCCAATTTGATACGCGGTCGTCGCGCGCCCAAAATAACTGCTTTTCCAAATGCCCAAATGGGTATAGTAGGTGGGAAGTACAGGTCGAATCCTCAGGGAACGGTGTATTCTTCTTTCAAACGTAACTTTGGAGTTTTAAGAGAATAATTATTTAACTAATGAAATGAAATAAAATGAAAGTAATCAATATATAAAAGCCAGATTGAGATTATAATGAATAATGATATGCCTCATTTCGTTCATCGGTGCAAAAAAATCAATTCAAACATCAAATAAACTAGTTATGGAATACAGGAACCCGCTGACGCATTCCTCATTTCTCCTTAAGAATTATTGAACAAAAGAACCCTTATTATCCAAACTCTTATTAATTAACAACCCGCAAGAACCCTTAACAGATTTAATTAATCAATAGCATTAGAAATTAGAGAAACCTAGTTATATTACAGCCATACGGACCCGTATGCCCATAATATCCCCATATGCCCACTGACAAAGAAAGTCAGTCTTACCACTTATCAACCCGATTAGACAATTACAGATCCATCGACTTTGATTGGTTTTAATCCTTAATCAACTAGTTGTATATTGGCCACTACACAGTTAATCAATTCAGAATATAAACTTGCTATCTCGGAGCATAAAAAGGTATCAGTGTGTGAATTGTGTAAAAGCAATTAAACCTCACGATATGGGCATACCAGAATTATTATAATCTCATTCCGGGAAAATAACTTAGCCACTCATATTTAATCTAATACAAGCGATCATTATAAAATACTATAAACTTGAATAGAAATAAACAACGATAAAACTAAAAAGAGAATTGTCTACAAAACTATCTATCAAAAACGGAATGCCTCTTCCAAATGACCTCGCAACTTTATATAGGCAACCAATAATTTAAGAGTCATCAAATCTCATTAAGGGCATATCGTGATATTGGCTACATAATCGCCGATTCCTTGCTCAAAATCGATCATTCATCATTCATCATCTTTTTATTAATTTCTTTCCATATTCTTATGATTCTTTCCATCAATGTGTATTGCACTTTCCTTTTTCATATCTTTCCTACAATAACCACAAAAACAATATGTTAAGTCCCAAATATATAAAAATACAGATAATAAATATGCAATATTTATGACTTATCATCTAATGTAGTGTAAATAACTCGACATATAAACTAGGGAGTCTACTATATCTAACAGCTACATGATCGGATATTATGTATGCTACAAGTTTATTATCAAGATTCATGCTCGATCAAGTCAAGTCTACTTTGGAGCTGCAAAGAGAATATTAAGATATTTAATTTGCACGGAAGATTATGGAATTCAATATGAACCTATCGCGACTCAGGGCTGATCGACTACACTGATAATGATTGGGTTGATTGGGCTGGATTAGTCGATAACATGAAAAGTACATAAGGCTACACATTCTCTCTTGACTCAAGTATATTCTCTTGGTCATCTAAGAAATAAGACTGTGTGGCACAATCTTCTGCTGAAGCCGAGTACGTCACAATAATATTAACGACAAGTCAAGCTATTGGGCTAAGATACATGGGAAAAGATCAAGAAAATTCTACAGAGATCTATCGCGATAATAAGTAACCAATAACAATGGCCGAGACTTCCGTACATCATAGCAAAACTAAACATATTGATATTAAATATCATTTCATACGTGAGGCAACAAATGATAAATAAATAGAGCTAAAACATATCGGCACACAAGACCAATTAGCAGACATCAACACAAATGCACTACTGATTGAAACATTACGAGAAAAACTTGGAATTATCAAAATGAGTATCAAGGGAGAGTGATGAAAGTTGATGCACATTCTATAGAATATGTCTAGAATATTTTAAATTCTTCATGTATATAATATTCTAGAAGTCATTAGATAAAAATATATAGACAAATCAAGAGATTTCTCAAATGTTATTGTATAAGTATAATAGAAAATTCTAAAGAAATCTCTAACCTTCTTATTGTAGTATATAAAACCTCATACCATTTGTAAAATGGAGTTCCAACAAACAATAAGAACTTAACTATAATCCCACCCCATCTGCATTCTTTGCTAAATTAGATATATACATCTAGTGCTCTTAAGTTCTCATATCTTACCACAACCTTCACCAATTCTCTACCAAACTACTTGCTCTAATATCATCAACAAAATCATGTATATCAATCTCTGAGCACCTCAAATTGGTCAAGGCGCAGACATTGTCTCCAATTCCCAACATGAATCTAAGACCAAAGTGTTGAGATTTGTTAGTGGCTGTGTAGTGTGTCGCAGTGATGTCAATGATGAATAATTATCAATGGATAACATATGGATATCTCTAATCCCTTCAAGAAAGGAATTGTCGAATTTGATTTTTTCCTCTAGTTTTTAATAACCACTCAAGTATAGAAAACGTAAGCTCGTAGGAAGCTTAGTTCTTTCTCCGACCGTCAACTGAAAGCAAGAAATCCAAGTGCAATTATTGGCACCAAGATATGAATCCTATTTAGCAATGAATATACAAATATCATGAACTACATCATGCATTCTGACATGACATTAATTAGAACCATCTAATAGAAAAGACCAACTTTTAAGCATTGTAGTCAATACCCACATTATATTCCTTGTTTTTCCATGCCTCCTTCAAATATGCCTAACCCCATGCAGAAATAAGTCAAGTAGTCTAAAGGAATATTTGCATCTTCACCAAACTAGCAACATAGCAAGAATAGAGATTTGACTTCCTTAGAGTCCAACTTATTATAACTTACTTCTAGGGGATTATAAACTTCTTCAATAGACATATTTTTTTTTATATTTTCATGCCATACCAAAAGTTGTAAAAGCGATCGGCAATACTCTGCACTCTTCTACGGCTTATTTTGGTATAGAATGCAATCCAACAACATCCACACATGTGCCAACTCTCTCTATAAACAGAAACCATACTTTGTCTTTAGAAACCATGCTTCTTCATTAGATAAGACTTCTATTCCAAAAACCTTCACATCCTTTGCAGTCAAAACATAATGATTTTGGGATGTTAAAATGATTGTGCAACCACGAGGAATTCATAATTCTTCTACCTCGAGTCTTTTCCAAATATAATCCAACACTAGGAGAATTGTATTTGTGCCACTTAGTCTCGCACGTAATTTTTGAACTCTAGTCTACCAAGTTTCTCCTTCAAGCTTCAAACCTAATGATCCACCAATCTCTTCTTGAATTTTCAACTTGTCTACTTGTTGGCTGACGACTGCCATCACAACTTCTTTGAATACATGTTCCTTCAATACTTTGTTCATGATTGATTTGGCCAACGTAGTCTCTCCTAGACCTCTAATCCCTTCTTCAATTTATTTTCTAGACTTGAATTCATATATGGTTCGTAATGGAACTGCTTCTGTTGCTGCTAAAGGTCGTGGGTGGGATATATCATCAAACTTGCACCGCTCTCGAAGCTTTTCCATATGATCAGTTATTTTCTTAGCTCTCTTGCTAAGAGAAAATGAGCTCTAAGCTTCAAACAACCATTTCCTACATTAGTTGCTTCATTCAAAATTCCACTCATTTAGTCTCTGATGTTATTGGAATTTGTTAACCAAGTGTCAACTGCAAGGACAATGACTTGTACATCATTTCTCGCTCTATCAACTTGCACATGTGGTCCTTTTATTGCATCATCGAGTGTTTGGGCTTCATGTTTAAGACTAGTGATGTTAGAAGTGCAGCAACAGAGGCAATTGATTGGTGTATGATTGGTGCACCAACCCATTTCATTACTTCTATAGATGCTCCGACAAAACCTCCCACAATTTGGTGGACGTGTGTGAACAATTTTGACATGTTGGAAACATCCAATAGAGAGACTATTGGATGATAGACAAAACACCTAATATCATTGCTCGACTAGCTATGATTGATGCAGTTACCGCTACCACATATATAGGCCAGTACGAACCGTCGAAAGTATTAGCAACCAGGACCGTATCAAGAAATTTAGGGACCTGAGGCAAGGTCTTAAAGAAGTTTACAAACATAGAAATCACAATCTTTAATCTTTCTTGATTTTTCAGTTGTAATTTTTTTAATTAAAGCTTTATAATTCAATTATTTCAACCAAACATATACATTTAAGTGTTTCATAGTCTATTACTAATTAAATTTTGCTCTAAACATATCCTACCATCAACTAAAATTTCATAACACATGTTACAATAATCAATATACAATATATAATAATCGGATATTACCGACTAAAACTAAAACAAAATATCAACATTCAAAGAAGTTATCAATAAATGCATGTAAATATAAATAAACATTGTAATTTTATTTATGGTATATCATAAATTTAGCAAAAAGCATAATTTCAAAGGCGTGTTGATTATTCGCATAAACTAATAGACCTAAAAAAAAGAAATCAGTATATTGGTTTTAAAAAAAAAAGATAAAGAAAACATTGCGGTCACGGAGAATCGAACACGAATCATTGTAAGAATAGAAGAAATATAGAACTACACTTCCGCTAGGCTACAAGATGATTATTGAAAAATTATTTATAATATATATATATATATATATATATATTTACTATTAGACATATATTCGGGGCCTAAATTTTTTCGGGGGCCTGAGGCGACGGCCTCGTTGATTCAATGGTCCAGCCGGCCTTGTTAGCAACAGAGGCATCGTTGATGCGAAGAAATGAGTCCTAGCTAGTATATACTAGAATGGGAGCAGTGTAAGTCACACTACACATACTTATTTGAATAGATTTCATAGAAAAATGCCCAATATCAGGAAATAAAGCTCAATTAATGTCGGAAAACACATGATTTAAAAAAAAAGTCGGAAAACATATATAAATACACATAGTTTCCAATAATTGAAAGAACTATGCCACCAAGGGAGATCCAAGCTTGATCCTTGTTTCTCTTGAAGCATTCTATGATATATTTGGGGTTGACAACTTTGATAACAAAAGAGTCGTATTTAAAGAAATTGAAAACTCCAACTAATTATTAAAAATTTAAATGAACCTTGATATACAATTATTATAATTTACTTTGTACATTACAAGGTAGTTTATCACCATTTCATATTCTGTAGGATACTAGATTAATTATAATAAATAAACCCACTGTATTATCCGTACATCACATGAGTTATGTACCAGTTCTAATACAAATTTAGACCGGGTCACGTTAAGATTGTACTAATTAATAATGATAATAAATTCAAATTAAATAAAAATTTCACCTTAAAAAAGAAATTCAATATAAGTTTTAATTTTGATAATGAAAATGTTAATTGTGGGGGCAATCATCAATAAATCTGCACATTATTTATGGAGAGAGTTATCGTAATTTGTACATCAGCTCATATAATTATTTCGGTTTAATAAACAATGATCCTGGTAAATAATAAATATATGTTAAATAATGCTTCTTCTAAAATTTACGCACAAGTACTAGATGTATTATTAAAAATGGATATCGGGTCTAACTCACCCACCACTTTCCCCAACCAATGTGGATATTAAATATTAAATTATGTATTGTTAGAAATGAAACTCACCCACCACTTTCCCCAACCCCAACTAATGTGGGATATTAAATATTAAATTACTGAGAGCTCTTGATATATTGGGGGCCCCAATATTGAAACTGTGGTTGACTTTGATATCATATTAGAAATGGATATCGGACCTAACTCACTCTCACAAAACCGACTTGTAAAAGGAGGATTGCCCTCACCTTAATAAGTGGCACATGCCACTTTTCCCAACCATTATGGGATTTTTAACACGTATGTAGAGGGAAAAGAGCCTAAATGTCAACATTGTTAGGGCATTAATGAAAATGTAATTTTTTTAGGCAAATAATGAAAATGTAATTAATTGACCTTCCCAAGTAAAATTGAGTTACATAAAGGCCAAATATTGAATGCAGTTGATGGACCAATGTGCACGTAAAATAACATTTCAGATCCATTTATTAGGTAAAGTCTATATTAGAACCCACTCAATACAAACCCAAGGCCCGATTCGTGCCACGTGTCAAATGCAGGATAAAATTAATTCGAAAAGAAAAACTTAACCACGGTTAAGTTAGGTATTTTCTGGAGTTTTTTAATTGTTCCCCCTCCACAAACATGGATAAAATTAAATGCAGAACCTAAAAAGTCAATTTTACAACCCTTCTTTTCGAAAAGTTGTCAGTATTTCACAGTTTTCGAGGATGTATTCATGCCATGCACATAATCATTTATCGGCGAAATAGTATCATTTTCTTGTTATAGAGCTGAATATATAATAAAACAACATCGGCATAAGCATGAGATAACATATGATTATTTCTAAATCGATTTTATAGATCGGCCTGTTATTATTTGTAACGTTCCATAATATTCATCACCCTAAGTTGTTATATTTGGGAATCGGCTATGTTTGCTCAAACGTTTTCTTGCTTCGAGGTGAGAGGAAAAGAAAAGGGGTTGCAAACAGATCTATTCCCTTTATTTTGGTTCGAGACAGAGAGAGAGAGGAGAGGGTTTCGAAGTTTGAAAGTGTGAAACACCTTTCTCTTGAAGCGGAACCTCCCCAGATGACATTTGAAGGTTGAATCCCCTCCACAGGACAACCGCCATCTACTCTTAAGTTTTTGTCGATTTTTCTTCGGCGGTGGTCCTTTTGTCGCCGTTTAATCGACGTTTCCAAGTGTGCATCCGTCTGCCCACGTAACAGAAGAAGCAGAAGCCTCCATTGGAGGTATCATCGCGATGTCTATAGTGTCGCAAAACTCCCTTTTGTGTCTGCACCGGCTTGTTCAAACATCGGGAGGTTCTCGGGTGAAGTCCCCATTTGAATCGATGCATCCACCACGGGTTTTGTCTCTTTGAAGCTATTACTTCGTCCTTCCGACTTCTATTTGACGGATTTACAAGTTAGGTGAAGGTATATGAATTGATTCTTCAATTTAAAGTGTATAATTTTTCTTTTAACATCCTCTGATATGGGTATTGACTATTGAAACATTTGGTGACAATTATATTTGTTGGTTGTGGAATTTGTGAAGATTTGACCCCAATGTCGACGCCGGAGAAGTCGATCTGTAGTAGTTCTGGACAAGGTATGCTTCTACCTTTCCCCAGAGTTGTTGGTTTCGGTTATTTCTACTATTTTGCTCTTCAAAATATTGTGGATGAAGATAGATAGATGATGTTCATTTTTTCTACTAGCTTGTTCTTGAAATGTGTTGGATGATGATGGATAGACGTTGTTCATTTTTTTGTACTGTTTGTTCTTGAAAATGCGTTGGATGAAGATAGATAGATGTTGTGGCTGAAGATAAACATATTAAGATAGATCGATAGATAGATTGTTGAATCGATAGGGTGTGGGCATATCCAGTCTTGAAATATAAATAAAATAATTATTTTGTTCGAATCCTTAGGTGCGCTTGTGTCTGTGAGATGCCACTTGTGGTGGCTAGAGGAAATGAGTGCCCTCTTAGATGATGAAACCATGAAGCGACTGAGGAATTCATGTTTTGGTTATCTATTTGATATGGACTATATACAATTTCAAGGCCAGCTATATCACATTCTTGTGAAGAATTGTCTGAATAAAGAATCAGAGGGTGATGGGCGTCTGAGTTTCACCATTCATGACAAAGTGTTGGAATTTGGACCGGTGGAATACACGACCATTTGCGGTTTAAAATTTGAGGGCTGGTATGAGCCTCTCGCTTCGTCGAAAATCCATCGAGAGGTCTTTCAAAGCAAGCCCACGCTGAAGTTTTATGATATCAGCAAGGCTCTCGTAGATGAGTAAAAAGCCACTCTCGGTCGATCTGAATTGTGCTTGAAGTTGGCGTTGTTGTATGCTCTATATGCTGTCGTCATGATTCGTGATAAGAATACTAAGAACATTCAAATGAAGTATCTCCATCTTGCTGATGATGTGGAGACTTTCAATGCGTACGCATGGGGCAGAGTGTCTTATGAATATATGGTGATGACTACATACTCGAGGTGAGGAATCATCGAAAATCTGATTGTGCAGAAAAAGACGATGGCGTATGATGCATATGGCTTTCTATTAGCCCTCCAATGCTGGGCATATGAAATTATGCCCACGATAGTCAAGTACTACGCTGACCCATCTGCGATGAATGAGGGGAGGTTTCCCCGGATGCTGAGGTGGAAGGCAACGCAATACTTCCAGTATGATGATTTGATGAGGTTCTTTGATGATGCTGCTCAAGATGGTGATGTGGTAAATATTGATGCATTGTTATTACATTAATTTATTTGTTTGAGAAGTTGTGCTGATGTATGTTGCTATCTTGGCACGCTAAATCGATCAACTTGTTACAGGTACAACTAGTTCCTACTGAGGATGAGTGGACAATTCTGCAAAAGTTAGGGTTGGATCGTGCTGATCAGGTCCCAATCAAGTCCAATGTACCGAAGAGTGTGAAGAGAAAGGTGAGTGCTGCTGAAGTGGAGGAGTTGAATGCTGCTCCAAAAAGGAAGCAAAATGAGACTATCGTGGTAGAAGTTCGCAAATCGGCGAGATTTCCCTGGCTGGCAGTTCCTGAAGGGACGGTAGAGTCCAAGAGCCCCGATAGTGGACCTCCATTGATTGGCAGTGCACCGATTGAAGCCAGTGGAATGAATGTGAGTAATGTTGCTTTCATACATGTGATAATCTTTATTCAATATTTTTGAGAAGTTAGTATTGATGGAGTTGTGTTTTGCTGATTACTTTGCATGATATATATTCGCAATTGAAGGTGATCTTTGCGAAGATTGAGGTGATGGAGAAGTTGATGAGTGGGTGGAAACTGTGTTGTGGGTGTGGGCGGCGTGAGATGCCGGAATCTGAGAAGGTTGGGCGGCGAGAGATGCCGGAATCGGGAAAGGTTGATGAGGGTTTTGATTGTGAGGCTGGAGTCAAGGCCAAAGAGGCGGAATTGGGTCTAGAGTTGGGAAAACAAGCATGCGCGAAGGGGATGAAACAGCTAGATGATGATGCTGTCCCCAGTAGTATCCATGGGCTCACCCCTTTCACTGAGGAACCAAATGCTGCTGCAAGCGTGGAGTCTAAGTCTGTTGCCTGACGTAAATTGTTTGCAACAACAACTCCCTAAATGCATGACCCAAATGACAAAGCCTTCCAGAATGCGGACGCTAAGGTGTTCACCGATTGGCACGGCGCGACGCTGAAATTGACTGAGTGAGTGCTCCAATTCACTTGAGTTTGTCCATGTTTTAATCATTTGTTAGGGTTGTGGAGACTGTCTACGCATTAATTGTTTTTTTGTTGTTGTAGAGATGTGATCACACCCCTGCCAACCCAGAGTAAGACGGAGGCGACGGCGATGTGGTTTATCACCATCTTCGATCGCGAAAGATGGCTCACGGATGATGTACGTAATTTAAACTCACTGGTTGGAGATTGCTTGCCCTCTAGCAATGGTAACTAATGATAATAAACAAATTTGTTGTTTGAATCAGAATGTGGACGTATTAATCAACCTTTTATCTTCAAGTCCAACCGTGAGATGGAGCGCTTTGTTGGCGGCTGGGCGGCCATGGAAATTCTGCTGACGGTATCCCTTTTTCTTTTACGATGGTTGTTAGTTCCCTTTGTTCTCAAATAAACGCTAGCTCACTTTTTCCCCTTTTAAACAGAGCATCTTGCAGCAGCCCAACTTCAAGGATGCTCTCCAGCCGGTGATGGCTTGTGTGAGAGGAAGCTACCCGTGATAGGGGGCCATGTCTTGGGTACGAGCAAGCCGTTTTATTAGGATTGCCAATGTGAGAACAAACCATTGGGTCTGCTACGAGATCTCTTTCAACGCCCAGAAGATCACAGTGTATGACTCCATAGGCAAGCGACGGGGGAGGATGAGGAAGGCGGATGAGACGATGCTTAATATGGCCAAGGCTATCCCATGGGTCTGCAAACATGCGAACCTCTGGAAGGAGAAGAAGATGACATCCCCACTGCGTGATGTGTGGGATGTTGAGATGTGCGACCGGGCGCTGCAGCAGAAGAATTGGAGCGATTGCGGCATCATGTCTCTGAAGTTCATGAAATGTCTGATATCCGGCAACGACATATCCATCATTGACCCCGATCGATACAGGATTTTCCGGAAAAGCTATTCCGCGGAATTGTATGAGCTGGGTCTCAAATTTCCGGCCGCATAGCCTGGGTCTTTGGACGTGCGTTGCATGGTAGTTCGTCGAAATATGGTAAGGTGTTGAATGTTGGTCTCTCATTTTGCATGCATGCATTTTGAAACAAACAATTAATTATCTAAACTACTGTAGTATTGGTATAAGTTTTATTATTATTCGAATTGATGGTATGTTTAATTTATGCTGCATGGATGATTATATTAGATGTAGGATCTATGTGTATTGTGTAATGGTTAACTTTGTGTATTATGTAATAGTTAAGTTTGTATTATTGAGTCATTAAATTTGTGTTATTGCAAAGTTAATGTTAAGTTTGTATTATATATAATTAATTTTCTAATATATAACCAAAAAATTACTACATATAACTATCTCCTATATAATTAATTTTCTAATATACAACAAAAAAATAACTATATATAACTATGTTGGAATGATAAGTATCATTAAATTTGTCGAAAATAAATTAATTATTACTAATTTTTTCTACATACCTAGAAACAAACTATAATCCATATTTTAATAATAAAAGAATATGATATTGAGAATGTTGTAAACGAAGTTTAACAATTTTTCTTCCAAAAAAAAAGAATATTGTAGTACTCGGTCTATATAAAATCATATTTTTGTATTAAATATTTTTTACACATTGGAAAACAATATTAATATGTTTCATAAAATTTTTATAGTCGTATGGGTCAAACATTGAAATTTTTATACTACTACTACTACCACTACTCCTACTACTACTACTACTACGACTACTACTACTACTATCACCACTAATACGACTATTACCACTACGACTACTACTACCACTACGACTACGACTACTACTACCACACCACCACCACCACCACTACTACTACTACCACCACCACCACCACCACTACGACTACGACTACGACTACCACTACGACTACTACCACCACTACCACTACCACTACCACCACTACTACTACTACTACGACTATTACGACTACTACCACTACCACTACGACGACTACCACTATGACCACTACCACTACTACTACTACTACTACCACCACCACCACCACCACCACCACTATCACTACGACTACTACCACTACCACTACCACTACTACGACTGCTACGACTACTACCACTATCAACCTTTTCTCCATTTGATAAAACTCTAGTATATAAGTTATATTAAAATGTCGAGAAAACTTATCTTTAGGACTTTTTACAATAGAAAAATCTCTTTTAGGACCTTTTCCACTAACAATTCAATCATTTTAGAATCAAGACCATCCCATTTTCTTGGATCATATATGTCAGGAAAACAAAAAATTTCATGGTCAAATGAATTATTTATATTATCATCCTCTACATTATCATCTTCAGATAGCATATTACCGCCATTTCCAGCATCAATATATATTATCATTCTCAATAGGTAATATATTTGTAATATCAATATTATCATGCTCATTTTAAGTGTTAACCACATTTTCATCATTAACACTTTCATTTTCTGCACAAACTTGTGTTTCTTTTGTAATGAACTTATCAATAGCACCTCTTTAAGACTCAATTAACACTTCTACTTTTTTTCTTTTCACACATTTTTCACGTCAGAAGCATATTTTCTAATTTTAGGAGCCATAATTAAAAATCTCAAAGTAAAGTTTAAACTGTAGAAGGGATTGAAACAACCTGGAATTGCAAGATGTTATTTTTCCAACCAAAATATATCCCTTAATTCCTTCCAAAGCAGCGAAGATTCTGCAATATAATTGTTGGAAAATAAAGCAAATTTATTAGGAATAAAGATCAAAAGTGAAAATCCACAAGAAAAATAAGCATTCAATAACAAAATAATTCAAGGGCACGCAAAATTTTGTAAATTCTATTAGATTAATCTCATATTTATCTATTATACACATTCAACACACTCCCACAAAATTAACGATGCACTACTGCTTACGTATTTTAGCAGTTTCACAAAAGACCTACTTTTATTTTATTTGTACCAACATATGTATATACAGTCAATTATATTAATGGACGAGATCAAATTGGTTCAGAAATAAACAAGAACTAAATTAATTAATGTGTAATGTCTTCTTCGCCTCCGGGAGGCTGCATTCTTCGGGAGGCTGCATTGCACATATGATATGATATATACTACCTTTCTTTTCTGGCCCTTCTAATCATTATCAAGCACCTTATACTAATTAAAATTACAAACAATTAGTAAATTACATACCTCGATATAGTTGGAGTGGTTTGTTTATTGATTGTTGCAAATAATTTATAGCCATAGAATAAGAAAAAAAAAAGAGCCCTTTGTGGCATACATTTATTGTATTCATATATGTTAATTGAGTGAAAGAGAAGGATTTGAGATGCTTTCATGAAAAAAAGAAAATAATTAATGAAAAGTAAAACTTTGAAGGTGAGGAGCCTTGGATGAGTGTAGAAA
Organism: Perilla frutescens; assembly: GCA_026008535.1. NCBI lineage: Eukaryota > Viridiplantae > Streptophyta > Magnoliopsida > Lamiales > Lamiaceae > Perilla > Perilla frutescens. The sequence continues at coordinate 47,729,578 of BRKX01000018.1, forward strand.
CTAGAAGAATCAATCGATTTTTGGGAATTGGGAAGAAAGAAGACGCGTGCAGCCGCCAGCCGGAAATTGTATCTTTTATTTATTAGTTTATAAATATAATATACATTTAAACTATAAAAAAATGGGCCTTGTAAAGTTTGGGCCCTGTTCGGTGGATCAGGTGGCTCACCTATATAGCCGGGCCTTGGCTAATCGGGACCGGATTTAGTTTAAGGGCCAGTATGCTCATCGAAAAATAGTTTAGGGGGCGAATTGAACCTTATCCATTATATTATTATTATTATTATTATTATTATTATTATTATTATTATTATTATTATTATTTCTTTTGTTTGTAAAAAAAAATTGTCGATCTTGATTAGTTCAGATTAATCAAATGGCCAAAGTAAACGATAGCATCCCCCCATGTTATGAGAAGATCATAAATTAATCAAATAAGAGATGTTGAATTCTTGATACAAGTACCATTTTAACATTTAAAAATTATAAATATCTTATATCAATTTATCTAATATTGTTTGCATGTGTTTGTTCAATTCTTTGATTGCTTTTCTTTCATGTGCACTGTTCCCTATTTCTGTCTTATTCACTCACATGACTCCCCACCTACTGGTCTTCTCTCTCTCTCTCTCTCTCTCTCTCTCTCTCTCTCTCTCTCTGTGCTTGTGCAATAAAGTTGAGCTCTGGATCGCCATGAAAAGTTGAGGAGTTGGGTTTGATGTGAAGCTTAATTGGGATAATGTTTTCCAATTAATTAGTCGTTCACAAAAGGTTAGTCCTTCCTTCCACTTCCATTTGTAGTGTGTGTGTATATAATTAGTAGCTATTAATTGTTGTAATTAAATTGAGCTAAAATTAGTGGAGTTTAGTTCAATATTTGAAAACACAAGACTTACTGTCGAGATAATGGAGAAAACCAATTATAAATATTGATGGTTGGGTTAAATAGTTGTACGTTGCTCCCACTTCAATTTTAGTGAAGGACATTTTGTTTTTATTTACTATATTTAAAAAGCAGCTTCCATAAAAGTAAGTTATCATAACATAATTTATAAAGAATGTGATTATGATGAAAATGAATACTACATGATTATTTTTCTCATGTTTGGAGAGCATAACGAGGAAATTGTTGGAATTCTAATTTTAGTATTTGATTTAAATTAAACAAGCAACGAATAAAATGCTCAAATAACTTTTATCACTTTCATATATACTACCAATAATTTTGTAATTTTTAAGGTATAAATAATATACTTTATTATCATTCTACAAGCAATCACACAAGACAACACATTCCAAGGACGGAATACAAGGAACAATATATTTACTTTAAACCATACATTCATAAAACGATCAACAATCCTAAAATCTCTAGAAATTTAGCTACGCATGTTGTATCTAAAATTTAAATACGTAGCTAGCATGATAATCTCGAATGAAAGGGTGAAAATCTTGCCCGAAAATAAAAATCCCGAAACAATCAGAAAGATAGCACGGTCCGTGCAATGCTGTTGAACTTGTATTGCTTTTCTGCACAACACCCATACACCCTGAATATCATTATTTTTTGTTATTTTCTCATCCGTGTCTCTTTTTAACCTCCAGATTCCAGAACTTTTTCCAACTCCAATTTTTATCACAAACTACTCAATTTTAATGCATTTTCCACCTAAACTTAGCAAATCTGTGATGTGCCAATAAATATAGAAATTAATCACAAAAACTCACAAATATAAATGACTATGCATTCGTAAAAAATAGCTACCAATTTAACTCCAAAATACGTATAAACCACACATTTATCAATTATTAATCATTAAAAATAGGGTATCAAATGACTACATTATTCAACAAGCAGTTCTCTAAAATAGATATAAAATAAAATGAAAATTCACATGTTATTTATTTTCATTAAATAAGTTCTCAAGTAATTTCCTTACGCGACACCAATTTTAGCATTTCTACTTAACTTTTTTTTCATCAAATTTTAGTTGAAATATCGATGACAAAAAATAATATTTTTTTTTTCAATTTTCAAGTTTCCTTAATTTTTTATTTTTCAATTTACGGTTGAAAAATGTAAATTCTAAATTAATAACAATCCATAAACATAAAACAATAAAAAATCCAAAGAATTTAATATTTTAAAATTTTCAACATTTGTTGTTGAAAAATTATGAATCCAAAATTAATAACAATATATAAAAAAATTAAAGATAATTAATGAACAAATCAAAAGATGAAATCAAATGATCTTGCATAAGATTTTCAAAGACAAATAATTAGAATACATATTCGAGTAATAAGAATCGTTGAAAGTTATATCATTTTCCTTGTTTGAGAAACTAATTACTTTCTATAATTCATTAAAATTGAATCAAACACAGATATTTAAAAATAAAGAACCAAATTACTTTCCCAAACTAGATTCAATGTCAACCAAATGAGCACTTAATTTTTGTTTTTCTTATGATTGATATATTGTTAGAAATGAAATAGTTAAATCACTTGTCTTAGTCGTATTTCCCACAAAGCCAATTAATACCAAGTGAAGCTTCTCTAACCTTTCCCCGATTGATGTTAGGACCAACATTAGGGAGAGACAGAGAAATGGCAGAAATTGATGCAACCGAAGCAGTTCCGTTAGGCAAGACTTATGAATTTGAGTCGAGAAAACAAATTGAAGAAGACATTATGACAAGTTTGAGAGGTGGAGATGTGAATATGATAGGGATATGTGGGATGGGAGGTCTAGGAAAGACTACCATGGCCAAAATGATCATGAACAGAGCATTCGATGAGCATTTATTTGATGAAGTTGCCATGGCAGTCGTCATTCAACAAGTAAACAAGTTGAAAATTCAGGTTGAGATTGGTGGACCACTAGGTTCGTATCTCAAAGATGAAACTTCGGAGGCTAGTACGGTGCAAAAGTTACATACCATGCTAACTGCAGGCACTATGAGAATTCTCCTTGTTTTGGATGATGTTTGGGAAAGACTTGTGCTAGAGGAATTGGGAATACCTTGTGGTCGCAAAGGCTGCACAATCCTTTTAACATCCAGAAATCATGATGCTTTGACTGCAATGGATGTTGAAAAGGTTTTTCGAATTGAATTCTTATCTAAAGAAGAAGCATGGTTTCTATTTAGAGGGAGTGCTGGAATATGTGTGGATGATATTGGATTGAATTCTATAGCAAAAGAAGTCATGGAAGAGTGCAGAGGATTGCCGATTGCCCTTACAATTGTTGGTGCAGTATTAAAAGATGAAAGAAATGTGTCTATTTGGAATGATGCACTTCAACAATTGAGAAAATGCGATGCAGATGTCCCACAACTTATTGCAAAGGTTTATAATCACCTAAAACTTAGTTATGATGTCTTGGGTTCTAAGCACAAATCCGTATTCTTGCTTTGTTGCTTGTTTGGTGAAGATGCTCATATTCCTCTAGAGTATTTGACTTATTTCTGTATGGGGTTAGATATATTTGAAGGAGACATGGAAGAAGCTAGGAATAGGATGAGCGCATTGACTAAGATGCTTAAAAATCGGTCTTTGCTGTTAGATAGCGATGAAGAAGACTGTGTTCGAATGCATGATGTTGTTCGTGATGTTTGCATATTCATTGCTAAACAGGAAGGATATATTGGTGCCAATGATTGCACTTGCATTTCTTCCTTTCAAGAGACGATGGTCAGAGAAAAAACTAAGCTTCCTACAAACTTACGTCTATTATACTTGAGTGTTCATTCAAAACTGGAGGAAGAAATCAACAAATTTGACAATTCCTTTGTTGAAGGGATTAGAGATCTCCGCGTGTTGTTCATTGAGAATCACTCATCATTGACATCATTCCCACACACAGCACATTCACTAAAAAATCTCATAACTTTGGTCTTCGATTCATGTTCGGGATTGGAGACAATATCTTCTGTTGGGGAGTTGGTACATCTTGAGATTCTCATTTTTCATAATTGTGATTCAATTAAAGAGTTACCACCGGAGATGAAGGGATTAAACCGCCTGAAATTGTTAGATCTTTCGTGGTGTCAAAATCTGGAAAAAATAGGTGGAGGCATCATATCAAGTCTAGTTGGGTTGGAGGAGTTGAAGATGTTGTGGAGCTTCAAGAAATGGGAAGCACATGATAGCAAAGATAGAGAGAATGCGAATGCAAGACTGAGAGAGCTGGAGGCATTGACAAATTTGACCTGCTTGGAGATTGAGATAGAGGATCCTGCATTAGCTGCCGAAAACATGCGCCTTTCATCAAAGTTGGAGAGATTTGAAATCAGAATTCCTAGTCCAGGTTGGTATGATTACTCAAGTCAATGTGGCAAGAAAAAATTGTGTCTACAGTGGGAGGAAAGTAGCTGTTTAGGAGATTGGATTGAGAAGCAGCTCCTAAGAGATATTGAATCTCTAAGTTTAATTGGAAATGTTGCAAATAATGTGGACTACATGGCAAAAAGTCCAAACATTAGGTGGTTGGAGTTGGGTAATTGTGAGACTATGAAGAATATTGGGATAACATCAATGGATGATGCTACTGTGTTCCCTTTCATAGAGCATCTAGATCTTTCCTATCTTCCTGAATTAGAAGAGATATTTGATGGTCCAATTTCGTCAAATTCTTTCCACAATCTCAAGGAATTGCAGCTTAAAGACTTGCCGGCATTAAAGCAACTGTGGAAGAGCAGTAGTAGTCCAGTTCTCCACAACCTTTCTTCCATATATATCAGACGTTGTCCTCGCCTATGCAATCTAGGGCAGTTCTCAGTTGGAGGAAAGGATTGCCTTTCACAGCTCCAAACTCTTCAAATTTACAATTGTGAGATGATGGAACAAGTGTTTTTATGGAACAAAGAAGGCGAATGGAGAACAACAAAGCTAATATTCCCAAAACTGAAGGAGGTTGTGTTATCATATCTACCAAATCTGGTAACTTTGTGTCAAGGAATTGGAGGCATTGAATTCCCTCTACTGACGGAAATGTCCATTAAAAAATGCCCAAAAATGAATATTGTGATCGGAAGTAATCAGCACAACTCGGGAGGCAGCAGCAGCAGCAGCAACAACAATGCAAACATTCATCATAATCATTCTTCTTCACATCTCTTTCGTTGCCAACCACATGAAAAAGTAGGTACCACATTTTTAATTTCATTCAATTTATATTTTAGTTAATTTCTCATAATAATTCACTCATTAATTAAGTAACAAATTAGACATCTGATCAGATTTTAAACTTTGCTATATATATTATGAAGTTGGTGCAAGGTAGTGAGTATATTATCTGAATTACAATTTGCAGGTGTCACTCGGCAGCCTCAAGAAAAGCATAATCAAAGAGAATGTAAATACATTCAATCATCATAAAATTCCAGTATCCTTCTTTAATGGATTGGAAACGTTAATAATCTCTGGCTATGAGGAAAATATGAGTTTATTTTCGTCTTCAATTGCTGCAAATCTTGTCAGTCTCAGAGTACTAAGTATACGTAAATGTGACGAGAGGAGAAAGCCGTGAGCTGTGGCGATCAAAAGACTACTCTTGTATTTCCTACACTGATCGAGCTTCAGTTGTCTAATTTACGCAAATTGGAGAGCTTCTGCGATTGGAATTGTAATGTTGGTTTCCCTTCATTGAGGAAAGTAACTATTACAATGTGCCCTAATTTGAAAAGTTTCAACTTGGCTGCTCCAAATTTGGAAGATTTCACAACAGACAACCTCCCTAATTATCTTCAAGATGGAGTACTCAACGTAAATTATGAATAACAAATTAACCTTTATTGTTACATTATATTTTATTTTATCATTAATTTTTTTGAGGAAATATATATTTTATCATAATAGATTATTTGAATTGCAGGTTTCGTTCGACAGCCTCAAGATATTAACAGTCGAAGGGAGTGAAAAACCATTGTATAGTTATAAAATCCATGCATCCCTCTTTATTGGATTGCAACAGTTAAAGATGCATGGGTATGAAGGCAGTATGAGTTTATTTTCACCTTCAATTGCTCGAAATCTTGCCAATCTCAGAGAATTAGAATTATATGATTGTAAAGAGATGGTAAAAGTGATTGAAGACGAGAAAGAGGAGGAGAATGTGGTGAGTATTAGTGGTGGTGCTCAAACCATCACGACTATTCTATTTCCTAAATTGCAGGAACTGATGTTGGCTCATTTATGGAAATTGGTGAGTTTTTGTGAATGGAAATGTGACGTTGAGCTCCCTTCATTGAGGAAAGTGGAAATTTGGGGTTGCCCAGATATGAAAAATTTCAACTTGGGACCCCTAACTACACCAAATTTGGAAAGTGTCAGAATAGAGTTTAAAGATTTTAGTGGTGAAAGAAAGGATTTGAATGGCACGTTGAAGCAATACTTGCAAAGGTAAGAACAGTTAACATCATTCTTGATTAATTATTGTCAATTGTTTTACATCTTAATATATATGAGTTACTATTACTATTACTATTATTTCATAATTTCATAATTGCGATTGGATTAATTAAGGAGATGACCTTATAATTAATTTGATTATGTTTGCTTTAATATGATTTTTTTTTTTTGGGAATGCCTTAATTAATGTGAAAATTTTCAGCTTGGGACCCCTAACTACACCAAGGTTCGAAATTATACAAATACAAAATGAATATGTTGATGGTGAAAAGGATTTGAATGGCGAGCTGAAGCAACCTTACTTGGCTCTTGTGACCATGGTAAGAACAACAAATATATTCTAGATTAATTGTTTTCCATCTCCATTCATCAATGGTAGTACTTTTTTTTTTTTTTTTTTTGTATTTTGACAACATTTGCATAATTATCAAAATGTCCCGCATTTTTTGAATTTTCTTTTATTTGTAAGTTTGCCACCTTTCTTTGTTAAACATGGGTCATTGAATCATAACGATAAAAATATTATGTTATCATCAGCGTTGGAGCTAGATCAAGGGTTCCTTTGAATTTTTTTTTTTATGAGTAAAATTAAGTTTGCCCTTTCATTAATAGAATTAATGCTTTGGTTTTTGCAATTTTGTCAACCTAAATATACTAATTAATATGAACATTCCTCTCTAGCTCTACTTAGTTACTGTTATTTTCATGTAGCAAACAGCTGAGGTGGCCACAGAAAATGAAGCAGCAGGAAGGGCTGCATTTCAGAGGAATATATATTAATTCGCTTTATATATGCATGCATTGTTTTGTTTGATGTAATAAGTCGATTTTATGGATACATTGTGTTGATGTTATTTGCGGTGTGACGTATTCTAATTTCCATATGATGGAAATCTTGAATGGATTTAAAAGAACATGTGCTCTTTTAATTTAGTTGAATTCGAGTATTCATTAATTTTATTATCCATTATATGTATATACTAGTATGTCTCCCGGGTGATACTTAGTATGTTTTATTTAATAATAATTGAAAAAACTGAAAACAAAACTCAATCTTACTTAGATTTGTATTTATAGTGCGCACGTGTGGGCACACATGTATAATAAGTGTGATAAACTCGGGGTTTTCGTGCATTTCGGGTGTGTTTCTGTATATTTTATGGAGTGATTGCATGTGTTTTGTGACTGTTTGGAATTAAATTGCTTTATATGTGTGCGGTCACGGGTTTATCAAGTTTTAAGAGGAAAACCGCCAATTTTGGGAGAATTTGGTGTTACATGAAGTCAAGGGTGGAAGTGAGTACTTAAGTCGAGATTGAGAAGACGAAATGGGGTCGAAAAAGCAGAGGATCGCGTGGCACAAGGCGAGCACGGACCGTGCTCCATCTTGCATGGATCGTGCCGCCTTTTTACCATGGTTTTCGAGTGTTGTCAAGGAGCACAGACCGTGCTTCACTTGGCACGGACCGTGCTCCCCTCTCAGCCTAGTTGTGTGATTTGAGGAAAAAAGAGCACGGACCGTGCTCAACTCGGCGATACCCGGTAGATTTCTTTTTGGACCAAGTTTTCTTTCCTTCCATGGGCTTCTGTTTCCACTACCATTTAAAGCCTTGCTTTGGACAAAAATTGCACCACTTTTTACCCTATTGAAGAGTAGAGAAAGCAAGAGAACGGCGGAAGAACATAGAGATCAACTGAAATCAAGATTCAACACGTCTATTTTCATCCAATAAGTTATGACTATTTGATTGAAGGGCATTTCAAAACATCCGACGTGCTAATCTAAACACAGTCGTAGCGACGGACCACTATCAAATTCACTTTTAATTATAATAATGCTAATTATAAAAATAAAAATTATTATAGAGTAACCAATCCTAGTTAACTTTTATTACTAAGGATTGAATTTTTAAGAAATTAAATACCCTAATTATGGAATAATCAATTATTAATTAAAAGAAATGAAAACTAAATTATGAAAAATAAATATAAATCCTGATTGGACGAAATAAAGCATAATTAATAATTGTCCATATATTATTCTTTGTCATTACAATATATACTCAGATAACAACCAATATAGTGGAATAAACTCCTATAATCAACTATTAACTAAAAATGAAAATTAAAATCTTGTGAAAAGAATGCCAGTTTATCCAAAGACATGTCCATGATATATCCTAACATCAAAGTCCCAACATTAATGAAGATAGAAAAAACCAGCTTTAATTATATGATTTACAAGAGGATGCATTGATCTTTATTGTATGATTTTAAGATAAAATAATATCGTAGAGTTAATGAGAGTTCAAAATTGTGGACTTACAATACAAAACTCATTTCATAATAAAAGGTAGATAAAATTGTTGGTGCTAACTGGTCATATAAAATTGGGAAAACTCAAGAAATTCGAATCAAAGAAATGAAACTGGCTTACCAGTTTTGTTCCTCTTCTATTTCACCCTTTGTGATTCCTTCATCTTCTTCTGTTATTGTTTTCCTGATTACATTAATTGGATTAGTGAGTTTAATTATAGAAGCAAACTTAATTTAGTGATTCATGTGGTCCAAGAATTATATTCATTTAAAATGTTACTTGTTCTTACCTTTGTTTCTCCTCCTCCTCCTCCTCCTCTTCTTCTTCTTCTTCTTCTTCTTCTTCTTCTTCTTCTTCTTCTTCTTCCTGCTTATATTAGTGAATGCCAAAATGGATGAGTGGGTGGGTCAGTTTAGGAGTACAAATAATAAAAGCTTAATTATTGAGGTCATCTCCTTAATCCAATCGCAATTAGGAGAGAGAGAGAGAGAGAGAGAGAGAGTCTCAATGAAGATTTAGAAAAACATGAATATATGCACAATTTTATATTCCAAGTCATGGTTGGTATTAACATATATCACGTACCATTAATTAATAAAGATGGAAAAAAATTAAGAATAATTAATTTAGAATATGTTGGTTCTTCTTACCATTCGAATCAAGTACTGTTGCTTCAATGTGCCATTCAAATCCTTCTCACCACCAAAATGTTTATGGTTGATTCCGACAGTTTCTAAATTTGGCGTAGTTAGGGGGCCCAAGGTGAAATTTTTCATATCATCACAGTTAATAATTACAACTTCCTTTAGCAAAGGCATCTTAATGTCACATTTCCATTCGCAAAAGCTCTCCAATTTTTCTAAAGAAATCAACTTCAGTTCCTGCAATTTAGGAAATAGAATAGTCGTGGTGGTTTGAGCACCGCCACTACTCACCACCTTCTCCTCCTCTTTCTCGTCTTCAATCACTTTCACCATCTCATTACAATCATATATCACTAATTGTTTGAGACTGACAAGATTTCTAGCTATTGAAGACGAAAATAAACTCACCCTGCCTTCATATCTCGTGATTCTTAGCTCTTCCAAACCATTAAAGGAGAATGAAACCTGCACGGATCAGTAGCTTAGAAATAACTAGATAATAAATTAAAATTAAATGAAAGAAAAGGTTGGTGATTCATAATTTACATGGGATATCTTCATATTAGAGCACCCTTTAATCAACACACTCCTGCAGTTCACATAACAGTTCCCTTTGCAAAAGCTCACCAATTTGCATAAATCGCGCAACTCAAGCATTTCCAACCTCGGAAATAGAAGAGTTCTTCCACCACCAATCACGGCTTCCTCCTCTTCCTCATCTTTAATTACTTCTACAATCTCATCACATTTCTGTATACATAAACGTCTGAGACTCACAAAATTCCGAGCGACTGAAAGCGTAATTAAACTCATACTGCCCTTATTCCCATAGATTGATAAATGTTCCAATCTATTAAAGATGGATACCGGAATTTTTTGACAATAGAATGCATTCATCCCTTGGATTGTTAAACTCTCGAGGCTGTCAAATGAAACCTGCAATTCAAATACATGTCTTTTGACCATCACCAACCCACATACAAAAATACTCCCTCCGTCCCATTTTGATAGGCTTTTTCAGGAGATTAAGAAAAGTACCGGGAAAGATAATTAATTAATCAAGAAACTTGCTAATATGTCCTTATTTATTTCTTTGATATTGAATTAATGTCTAATGTGAACATATTAAATAGGGGTATATATTAGTAAATTAGCTAAATATATATAGAAACATGCCCATATATCGGGACATACTAAAAAGGAAAACAAGCCTATCAAAGTGGGATGGAGGGAGTATTTCATTTATTCGACCAATCCATTTCTCTATAATAAAAATATATATTAAATATCCAATTAGCTAACTTATATATTCTTTATTCAATTTTAAAAAAACATATAATGCTATGGAGAAAAGGGCTGATATTTGTCTCGATTATAAAAATAAAAAGAATACTAAATGTTAATTAATGAGTGATATTTATAAAAAAAATGAATACTAAAAAACTTATTTTATAATAATAATAATAATAATAATTATTGAGAAATAAGTAAAAACGTGGTACCCACTTTTTCTTGGCAAAATAGACGTGGACAATGATTATTATCCATGTCTGCATTTCTGCTGCCTCCAATTCCTTCACACAAAGTTACCAGTTTTGGCAGATTAAGTAACTCTACCTCCTTCAGTTTTGGGAACATTATTTTTGTTGTTCTCCGTTCTTCTTCTTCCTTGTCGTTCCACAAAAACACTTGTTCCATCATCTTACAATTCCGAATTTCTAGAGTTTCGAGCTGTGAATGGTAATCATTTTGTGCACTTAACAACTGCCCTAGATTGCGTAGACGACGACAATCTCTGATTTCTATGGAAGAAATCGCCCTGTAGAGGTAATTCAAAAGTCGCGAGATTTGGCAGTTCATGTAACACAATCTCCTTCAATTTCGGCAAAACTGGACTAGTACTACTGCTCTTCCACATTTGCTTTAGTTCCGGCAAGTTTACAAGCCGTAATGCGTTGAGATTTTCAAAAGAATTGGACGAAGTTGGACCATCCAATATTTCTTCTAATTGGGGAAGATTGCAAAGATACAGAAACTCCATGTGCGGGAACACAATACCATCATCCATTGTTGTTCTCCCAATATTCTTCATAGTACTAACGCTTTCCAACTCCAACCGTCTTATGTTTGGACTTTTTGCCAAGTAGTCTACATTATTTGCACCATTTCCGATTAAATATAGACATTCAGCATCTCCTAGTAGCTTCTCAACCCAATCTCCTAAACAACTTTCTCCCTCCCACTTTAGACCCATTGTTTTGTTAGGCGAATAAGATAAGAATTGATAATGCGAACCAGAATGCATATGAGGAATTCCGATTTCAAATCTCTCCAACTTTGATGAAAGGCGCATGTTTTCGGCAGCTAATGCAAGATCGTCTATCTGAATCTCCAAGCACCTCAAATTGGTCAATGCCTCCAGCTCTCTCAGCCTTGCATTCCCATTCTCAGTTTCTTGATCAATATCCCATGCTTCCCATTTCTTGAAGCTTCTCAACATCTTCAACTCCTCCAACCCAACTAAACTTGATATGATGTCACGACCTATTCTTTGGAGCCTAGAACAGGTCGTAAGCTCTAACAATTTCAGGCGATTTAATCCCTTTATCTCCTGCGGTAATTCCCTAATAGAGTGACACTCATGACATATGAGGATCTCAAGATGTAGCAACTGCCCAACAAAAGATAATGTCTCCAATTTCGGACATGAATCTAAGACCAAAGTTCCGAGATTTCTTAACGACTCTGTTGTGTGCGGCAGTGATGTGAATGACGAATACTTCTCAATGAACAACACCTGGAGATCTCTGATCTCTTCAAAAAAGGAATCGTCAAATTTGTTGATTTTTTTCTCCTTTTCTGAGTTATAACAACTCAAGAAGAGAAGACGTAAGTTTGTAGGAAGCTTAGTTCTTTCACCTATCGTCGTCTGAAAGGAAGAAATCCAGGTGCAATCATTGCCACCAATATAACCTTTCTCTTTAGAAATGAATGTGCAAACATCACGAACTACATCATGCATTCTGACATGCTCTTCATTATGGCCACCTAACAGCAAAGACCGACTTTTAAGCATCTTAATCAAATCACACATCCTATTCCTTGCTTCATCCAAATTGCTGATACCTCCTTCAAATATGTCCAATCCCATGCATAAATAAGTCAAATGCTCTAGAGGAATATCAACATCTTCACCAAACAAGCAGCAGAGCAAGAATACGGATTTGGTTTCCTGCGACTGCAACTTATCGTAACTTATTTTTAAGGGATTATAAACTTCTTTAATAAAATCTGGGATATTATTTGGACTAGCTTTCCTCATTTGTGTCACTGCAACTTTCCAAATACGCTTATCATTCTCATCTTTTAGTGCCAAACCAACAGTTGTCAGGGCGATCGGCAATCCTCTGCACTCTTTCACTACTTCTTTTGCTATAGAATTCAATCCAGCATCATCCACACATGTCCCAGTTGTCTTTCTAAACAAAAACCATGCATCTTCTTTAGTTAAGACCTCCATTGCAAAAACCTTTTCAACATTCATTGCTCTCAAAACATCATGATTGCGGGAAGTTAAAAGGATTGTACAAGCTTTGCAACCACGAGGTATTCCAAATTCTTCTACCAAGAGTTTTTCCCAGACATCATCCAAGACTAGGAGAATTCTCTTCGAGCCTGTACTTAGTCTGGCATGTAACTTTTGTACCCTACTAGCCTCCGAAGTTTCCTCTTTGAGATCCTTCAAACCCAATGCCCCACCAATCTCAAGCTGAATTTTCAACTTGTCTACTGGTTGACTAACCACTGCCATCACAACTTCGTCAAATAATTGGTCCTCCAATGCCTTGTTCATGATCATTTTGGCCATGGTAGTCTTTCCTAGACCTCCCATCCCACATATCCCAATCATATCCATCTCTCCATCCCTCAAACTTTTCATGATGTCTTCTTCAATTTGTTTTCTTGAATTGAAGTCAAATGTGGTTCCTTATGGAACTGCTTCCATCGCTGCTGAAGGTCCTGGCTGGGAGATAACATTGAACTTGCCCCGATCTCGAAGCTTTTTCATATCATCAGCTGTTTTCTTAGCTCTCTTGCTAAGAGAAAAACGAGCTCTAAGCTTCAAACAACCACTTTCTACATTTGGAACTTCATCCAAAATTGTTTTCTTTAGGTCTTTCATGTCCTTAGACTTTGTTAACCAAGCCTCCACCTCACGGGGAATGACTTGTACATTATCTCTTGCACTACTAACTCGATCCTGCAGATCTCCTGCTGTATTTTCTAGTGCTTCTGCTTCATCTTTGAGGGTAGCGATGTTGGAAGTGAAGCAACAGAGATAATTGAATTGGCGTTTCATTGTTGCACCAACGGATTTCACTGTAGCTTCTATAACTGGTCTAAGAACCTCTGCAGCAATACTTTCTGCCATTTCTCTATCTCTCCCTAATGCTGGACCTAACATCAATCATGGAAGGGTTAGAAAAGCTTCTCTCGGTATTAATTGGCTTTGTGGGAAATACGACTCCAAAACTCTAACATGTGATTTATTGTATTCAACGCTAGTATTTAACTATTTCATTTCCTAAAAATATATCAATATAAGACAATGAAAATTAAGGTTGGTTGACATTCTAGCAATATATCAATATAAGACAATAAAAATTAAGGTTGGCTGGCATTGAATCTATTAATATTTTTAAATTTCTATGTTTGGTTCAATTTTAATGAATTATAAAAAATAGTCAGATTCTCAAAATAAGGAAAATAAGGAAAATGATGCAGCTTTTAAGGATTCTGATCCACTTCATTTCAATAGGTATTCCGATTACTTATGGTTGGAATCTTGTATTAGACTGTTTCATCTTTTGATTTCTTCATCAATTATTTTTTGATTTTTTATATATCTTAGTTAGGCACCAGTGAGTTTCTCATCCTTACTATAATTTTGGAATAGAGAATTAATGATTGAACCACAATTCTCAAAATTATTTATCTATTTTCTATAGTTCTCTAGGAAAATAATGTCATCAAATTTTCTTGGCAATTCAGAAACAAATGATGCCAATATTAATTAATTAGAACAAATGATATTCTGAATTTGAAAAATATAGCTCTCATCAATTTCAACATTCATATAAATTTTTTAAATAAAAGCAATCATGAATTTAGTTTATTTTCTTTGTTTCTTGCTTTATGATTATAAGACATAGAGTTCAAATATATTCGCAAAAACTATGTTAATTCAAGAAAGAAATATGTTTTGACAAAACATAATTAAGTAGAATTAAAATTAAGATATAAAACACTAAACTTCCATGAATTGATAAAATATACATATAAAAACTCAAATGCCAAAATATATCTTTGGGAAAATGTGCAAAAACACCCATAACATTTATCTTTAGTGACTTTTTCTTTAACATTTCTTAGAACAAATATCACCCTAACGTTTGTTAGGTGTGATCCTTCCTTGCCCAAATAATGGGTTTTTGGTGGAAAAATATCCTATTGTTTCCATTTTTTAATTTTTTCATCCCTAAAATTTATTTAGTTAATGTATAATTTTCCCCTATTTAAAAAAAAATATAATTTCGCTTTAATTAATAATTATAAATCTAAAAACATATATACGTGCATGAAATCATCATCATCATCAGCAAAGAGATTGAAAAGAATATTGCAATTATGGAATGAATTAAAAGAACTTACGAAATATCAACGCAAAATTTTCCAAGTACTATCTCTGTGTCTAACTTTTTTTTTACTCATACTTTTAAAGTTAAGAATGTTTTGGGTTATTTTTTTTGACAATTTCACAAATAACCCAACCATCAATATTAATAAGGCAAAAACTTGCATCCATTGGGTGTATATAAGCTTATATCAGATGGTGAACGCATTTGACCGGGTCAAACGCCGGTCAACGTGCCTTAATCCGATCAACCCGAAAAAAAGAAAAATGGTATAGTAGATGATACATTTTAAGGATACAGATGATACTTTTTGAATTTTGAGTGATACTTTTTAGTATTATGGTTGATACTGATTTTGAGCGTTTTTATTTATTTATTTATTTTGGCCTATACTTTTTAAGATTACAGGTGATACTTTTGGGCTTTTGAGTGATACTTTTTAATGTTACAGTTGATTTTGAGTTGACCGGGTCAACGCGCGTTTTCCAGCATTGATCGATCAACGCGTTGACCCGATCAATGCGGCTGACCGTGCACCTAGTGCACACACGTGCTTCTCTATTAATAATAGTGTTAGTTTGCTCCAATATCTCGACAGTAAGTCTTGTGTTTTTTTTTCATACATTAAACTAAACACCACTAATTTTAGCCGAATTTAATTACAATAATTAACAGCTACGAATTATATATATACATCCTACAAGAGAAAGTAGAAGGAAGGACTAACCTTTTGTGAACAAGTAATTAACGCAATTAAGCCTCACATCCAACCCAACTCCTCAGTTTTTCGTTGCGATCGAGAGCCTTTATTTTTTGACCAAGTTAAGCTCAACTTTATTGCATAAGCACAGAGAGAGAGAGAGAGAGAGAGAGAGAGTTACAGAGAAGAGAGGGGAAGAGTGGTAGGGAAGGTGAGTGAAACTAAGAGAGAGAGAGAAGACCAGTAGGTGGGGAATCATGTGAGCGCAAATGAAAGAAATAATGCAATGATTGTGGAGCAATCAACAAATTCAACAAACACATGCAAACAATATTATAACTGAAACACAAGAAATATTTAGATGAGTTGATATGATATATTTATAATTTTTAAATGTTAAAATTTTAGTAATTGTATAGAGAATCCAACATTTATATGATTAATTTAAGTAATGGTTGGCAAGTCACAAGCAAGCTTTATATTTTTCTAATAACATGTTGGGCTGCTATCGTTTACTTTGGCTATTTGATTACTCTCAACTAATCAAGATCGACAATTTTTTTAAAAACAAACGAAAACAATAATAATTTTTTTTTAGGGCAGAACTGATCGAGTATATAATAAATACAACATTGACCTTTACAATATATATTATAATGACCCACCACCAACTACGACAAATGCGGGAGTTCAAAAGTTTCCAAAATAAAGTTATTTATATAATAATATATATTAAGGATTATTTAAGATCTATTTTGATAGAGAACAAAAGCACATAAAAAAAATCAAATGAAGTCCTCTATCCCACTTTTCTCTATCCTATTTGGTGTTCCATTTTGATATTCATTCAATTTTCATCAATTTTTTTTTCTTAAATTTCAATTTTTAATGCTAAATATGATCAAATTTATTTTTTTAATAAACACTTTTAAAATATTAAATTTTATAGTGGGACACAATAGTGGGACATGAAAAGTGGACTAGAGGATTTTATCCCAAAAAGAATTGGGTAACATTATGATTTATTTGCAAAATATTGCGGAAGGGACAATTAGTCTTGCTTGTAACAATTGCCATGATGAAAATCATTGGTATATATTAGACAATTTTTAAGTTTTATTATAAACAAAGAGAAAAATTATATTAATTATTATTATTCTTTTGTTGCAGATAAGAAAAAATTTAATAAATATGACTGCAAGATTAAATGAATCTAGACTATTAATTTAAAACGTTGTAGTACCCCATCGTTAAAATCTATGGCAACAAAAAGAAAAGATCATTAGTGATCAATTATTTTTGACAATGTTATATAGTAGAGTTCAATTATGATAAAACTATTGAAATAAAAACAATATATTACATGAAAATTGATTATTTTTAAAAACAATCAATTATAATATATTATATTACTTTTTTACCCTTAAATTAAGTGTAAATTATGGATACAATGGCAAATTAAATTTTGTAAGAATTAAGGCTCTTTTTATATAAAAATAAAAGAAGTAAAATAATGGTAGAGCAATCAACTTATTGAACAAACACAAACAATATAATATATCAAAACTAGGTACACTTGCATGCTACTACTATTCTTCCTTTCACATTACAATTTTCTTTTCAAGGTTCGTTCAAATTAAGCTTCAAAATTTTTAAAGGGCAAAAGTACGAAAAAACACCTAAGATATGGGCCGAGTTCCGGTTAAGCACTTAAGATTTGATTCGGTCCATTAGGCCCCTTAAGGTTTTATAATCGATACATCCATGCCCTTCAGTCTCGATTCCGTTATGAGTTATGAACGATGTCTATTTATTAATTTACGGCGCACTGTTCATCAATTAGCAAACTGACTTTAATCTTCCGGTTATTTGACAGTTTTACGCTATACCATGAGCAAACTGACTTTGATCTTCCAATTTATTTGACAGTTTTACGTCTATACTCGATGCTTCTGACTGATCAAGAAATCTTGTGCAGTGTATGCATTCACGAGAACTTTATTAAAAGTGGGACCCCTTTGGTGATGTCTGCATTTTGATGGACGTCCTATATCTCTGCATGCAATTGGGAAAAAAATAATAGAAAAAAAATGTTCTGCTTAGCACAATGAGCCCTTGAAACATTAATTTTTATTTTTTTTGTGATGCACATCTCTGATTAAGTGATAATATTTGGGAATATCGTATAATTTGGTGATAATATCGCATAGCTTGCAAATCAGCACCCCATCTTGTTCGTGATGAGATTGAGTTAATGGATGATGTGGATTCCATATTTTTTTTTTCTTTTTCAAATAGGAACATCACGAAGCAAGTATAGGCTACCAATTAACCATAGTTGTAAGAATTTGAAAGCTTCAAAGAGAACATTCGGGAGTTAGGAATTAGGAGTTTTCGAATTAAGTGGTTCTAAATGATGAACATTGTGCCGTTAGTCAATAAATAGATGTCGTTCATAATTCAGTAACGGAAGCGAGACGGAAGGACATGAATGTACCGATTAAAATACCTTATAAGGAGCCGAATGGATCGAGTCAAACCTTAAGTGCCTAACCAGGATTCGGCCCATACCTTAAGTGTTTTTTATTTCCTTTGCCCAATTTTTAGACCCCCCAATTTGGGATCTACGCTTTCACCAATTATTTTTCGAATTAAAGCATATAATCTGGTTACTTACATTTAAAATGTATTAAGATTTGGGTGAGAATTGAGCTCGAACAATGTTAAAAAATTTCAGGTTAAGAATCACTAAAAGTTCTCGGATCGAATTAAAAGTTTTGAAAATTTCGTGGACTATCTTCTGATAATTAGATATAGTTCAGGGACTAAAATGTAAAATTCAAAAATTTGTTCACCATTCTGAAAAGTTGACTTTTAATAATTTAGTAATTTTGTCAAATCGAGATGCAATTTTTTAGTCCCAAAAAAATTGTAATTTTAATCTCATAAGAAACATTATTCCTTGGAGCGAATTTTCAGTTCTATGAAGGGAAATTTCAAGCTTTAATTTGGACTAACACATAGATCATCATACCAAAATAACACATCACATATTTTTTCCAAGATTTAGTTCAGACAAGGCAATTAATTCATCAAAATGAACATATAAGATCATATAAACACTCAACTACAAATTCATCATCCTTAGCTAATTGTCTAGCTAGGACCTCTCACAGGTCACAACCTAAGCTCATTCTTCTTTACTTCATCTCCTCCAAAAAGGTTTTGCAATTCAAATAATACAATTTTGAGCATAAAATCCAAGGTTAGTATTATACAAGAGCAGCAGAATGCTCACAACAATTATGGAAAATCAAGAAAGGATTAAAGACGGGTTTAGTTCATAAGTCTGTTCCGATATGTTGACACTGCAATTAAGCTACAAGTGATTACATGAAATAATTGTGTAGTTGCAGATGTTCAAGCATAGTAGGATATAATATAGCTAATATGAATAAACCAAATCAAATAGCAGGCTCAAATGAATATAGGTTATATCAAAAGAAATTAACAGCTATCAGTTCCATCTCTCTTTCAAGCATTTCATCAAACATCTTTCCAGTCTTTTCCCAATCACTATTCTCCCATCTTCGCTTACTTCTCAAACAACCCAATCGCATTATAAATGCACCCGCCATCAAACATGTTCAAACAAATTTAGTCAAAAGCTGATAACAAAATTAGATGGCAAAAATGTAATAAGATTACAGGTGACATTTTAATTTCCCCTTATTACAAAAAATGAAACATTATTTGCAAGAAACGACGGAACTATTTGATTAGATCTTTGTTAATAATACAGAAAAGATCTTAGTCCCTCTGTTTCCAAAAAAGTGTCATTATAAATGAATGCACACTTATTAATAAAGACATTAATTAAATAATCAAATTACTTTAAACACCCTTATGTGAATACATTAAATGAGTTAATTATGATTGTTTGAATGCATTAAATGGGGGCAAATGTGAAAAAAAATGTGAAATTTTTACATCGATTGTGTAGAATGACATTTTTTGTGAAACAAAATTAAAATGTTAAAATGACACTTATTGTGAAACGGAGGGAATATATTTTAGAATGATATTTCATCTCTTATTTTCAATGGTATGAATCGTTAATTACTGTGCACGTTTTAAAAATACCATAATTATCTATTAAAAATGACTAGAAGACGATTAAGAAAATATTAAAATGCACGAGGCAATAATTCCATAGTCAAAATAGAAGATACAGCGACGTTTTGTAACTGAGGTTCTCGTTTGCTTTAATTTGCTTATATCACATTTATTGGATTTTTTTTTTCATTTTTTTTCAAATTTTTTGTGTTTTAATTTGATTTTAGAATTATTTTTTAATATTTATTTTTAATAATAGTCCCTAATTAATAATCAAAAAATTTAATTAAACTGTAAGAAATTGATATTGAAGAAAAATGAAAGAAAAACGTCATAGCTTCATAATGAAAGCATTAATAGTATAACATCCTAATCTCATGCCATGACTCCCTAGCTAGAGCATCAGCTAATTATACACTTATATTTATGCATGATCAAAATTTAAAATGTATATTATTAAAATAATTTTCCAATATTATCAAGTACTTTAACCTCCTGTAATTCTAGAGAAAAAAAAAAACCTCAGCCCCTTTGGTTTCCATAATAAGTAGTGACGTACAGAGTGTTGCATGCCCTTTTGTGTCATGGTGTCACTTTTATTTTGAAGTAAGTCGAATAAAAATTTTATAAATAAAGGGAAAAGGAAAAAAGAACAACCAACACCTAATACTGTCGTGAATCATAAATTGAAACCTCGGAGAGCCGGATCTCATTAAAACCTCTCGAGGTAAACCCTGTGGGAAAACTCTCGAGTAGGAAAAAGAGTATCCTCTAATATATAAAAATATTTAATTAAGAACAAATACGTAGAAAACCGTTAGAATAAAAATCAATAGTACAAAGTTTCAAAATCAAAAGGGGAATAACTATTATCCTATCTCGAAAGCCGAAGAAAAAATAAATATGAGAAACCTGAAAATGAGCCCCGCAAAAATCCAAAATCCGAAGCCAACAAAAAAAATTAAAAAAATATCAAAATAAAGATAAAACAGTTACCAACATAAAATATGACCACATTTACCAAATAAGATAGAACAAATGTGATAGATGATAAACATGGCTTTTGCATGCATTTGAGTGCTTATGTGGATGATATTTAAAGATTAATGCATGAATAAGTTGGTGTTTGGTTGTTGTTTCGGCTTTTCTCGTGCGTTTTCATATTTTGCTATTTTTGTTGAAGTTGTAGCAAAAAAATAGGATACTTTCAAGATCCAATTCAGTTGGGAGATAAGCTAAAAAGATAGAGGATCGAGTTGAGGTCATTCTGCAACTTGAATCGGGTTAATCGGACGAGAAATGAGCCAGAACGGAGCAAAACAGTGGAGTGCGCCAAAAATCCACCGAGCCACCAGCCGCTAGGCGGATTTAACCGCAGCTCGGCACATCTCTCCAGAGGAATCCACCGATCCAGCCACGGCTAGGCAGATTTGGCCGCTGGTCGGCGGGTTTCTGCTTATAGATCGGCGGTTGTGCTGTTTTTGCGCCCCGGATCCGTTTTCGGCCCACGAACTCACCTTTTGGGCGAGGTTTTTGATACCTAGTATATATAGGATTGCTATGGACGAAAATTACACACTTTTCTCATTATTTTAGAGTTCTCTTTTTACTTTTCAGTCGAGATGTATCTGTGGACAGATGTGTCCTCTACAACTTTGAAGATTGAAGTTTCTTTTACATAATTCAATTGTGGTTCCTTTAATATTTTACAATTTTAATTATGTCTTTTAATTTCTTTATTTCTTCATTGTTTTTTAGATTTTATTATGTGTGAGTAGTTCGTATAATTAATTCTACAGTTTGTAGCATGTATGAAATTATGTATTGAATCAATTCTTCATCAATTTTCCTTCCAATTATATGGTTCAAACATTCAAGTTTAGATTTCTCATACATGATTAAACCCATAATCATTGTATGCTAGCTAATTAATTTGAGTCCTGACGGAGATAATTAATTAGTGGGATCTGTAGGAGGTTTTAAATCTGTTGATCTATCAGGAGTTAACAATTAATCTAGAGACGAATGTAATAGATAAATCGTTAATCTATAGGTCGGCGGTTGTGCTGTTATTGCGTTCCGGATCCGTTTTCGGCCCACGAACTCACCTTTTGGGCCGGGTTTTTGATACCTAGTATATATAGGATTGCTATGGACGAAAATTACACACTTTTCTCATTATTTTAGAGTTCTCTTTTTACTTTTTAGTGGAGATCTACCTGTGGACAGAATAATTTACGTTGAGTACTCCATCTTGAACATAATAGCTAGGGAGGTCTGTTGTGAAAACTTCGAAATTTAATGCAGCCTAGGTGAAACTCAAAAATAAATTTTAAAGCTGGATATCATTTTTAAATTTTTTTTATCATATATATGTTTAGACACGGCTCAACGTACTTACAACCCTAACTAGATGTAGGGAAACGAACCTAAATGTTTAGGGCATAATGAAAATGTAATTAATTATCACGACCCCACATTAATATCTGATTAACACGAAGTGTGATTGGCACGACTCGATCCCAATGAATGATGGATCAAGGCGCGAACCGAAAATAATTAAATAAGGAAATGAACTACTACATTCCACGATTGATATTTTGATCTAAGAACTCTAATTCTGAACTGATTTCAAGTACTCACAAATGATTGAATAATAATAGTATTTAATTGATTATCGAGTTATTGGACTCGTCCAAAATCAAAAGCTGTAATATTGGACTTGTTATATATAACTAAGTTGCGGAAGCAAACGAAAGACATTCAAAATACAAAACCATCCGAGCCTTGTCCAAAAGAGCACCACTCTCAGCACTTCTCCCTTCAACACCAGCTCAACTGCACATTTAAAAATAAATATGCAGGGCTGAGTACAAGGGTACTCAGTGAACACATTGCCAAAAATATTTACTGAACTAAAAACTGATTTTTCTTGTCATGCATCTGAGTAAACACACAAAGGTTTTGAGCGCTCTTTTCTGTTGTATGATCATCCATATCCGAACTGAAAGTCGAGGAATAGCTCCGCTCAGCCTTTTCCACGACCGCCGAGGAATAGCCGCTAAAGCCTTTTTCACGGACGCTTAACAATGTCGATGTCTTAGTCAGGAATAGCTTCGCTCAGCCTTTCCCTCTTCCTAATATCACCGACCTTAAGTGGACACTAACCTCGGTTAACACGCTAAGTTAGCACGAGGCTGATGCACTATTTATTATGCAGTAAACTGCAACTAACACATGACAATGCAATATAGCAAGCGAATCGAGTATCGTATCCACAGGGACTGATTATTATTTGACAATACTAGTACTAAGCTAACAACTCTCTATTATCCAGGCTACCAATTTATGAGTTTACTAAAACTAGGCACGAATTTAAATAAAATAAAAGAACAGAAATAGAACCAAATAAACACAAGTAAATAAACTAAGCAAATAATCAAACTCAAACAATTAATGAAATACTAATCCTAGAGAATGCAGCACACATGTATCCACTATGATTCAATTTAATCCTAATCTTTCCCAATTTTAATCCGATTAAAGGTGAGGAATCAGAAATATATCTACCTATCTCCGCCAGGTCTCAAGGTAGAAGCAGATTAACAAACAACCTATTACTTTCATTTCTAGGTTAATTTACTAACTGCCGATAGAACCACAGATTTAAATTCCCCTACAGATTCCTTAGAACGTGTATCAAATTATTCAATTAATCCCACTAATTAATTATCTCCGCCAGGACTCAAATTAACTAGCTAGCATGCATCAATTGTGATCAGTAATTAAGCCTGAAATCAAAAGCTCTTGAACAATTGAACACAATAATCGGAAGGGAAAAATAACAAGATTAAATTAAATACATAGCTTCAATCATGCTTTGCAAACCCTATAATTAATAAAAGACTACTCAGGCATAATTAAAACCATAGAAATAATAGAAATAACAATAAACATTAACATAAAATAAATGTGCAATAGAATAGAAAAACCGGAATGACGATTCGTTCAATAAAACTTGAATTCTTATTTCTTGAATATTTCAGGCAAATCTCTAATCTATATACTATATAAAAACAAAATAGTGGGGACAATTTGGACAATTCACTATTAATTGTGAATGATCCCATAACTATTTTAAAGGTTTAATTTGGTCCATATTTTGATCCTCCAACTATTTTAACACACACTTTTCTCCCATAATTAGATTATTTCACACATTGACACACACTTTTTACACACATATGAATTGAACACGAAATTTTCATCATTTTCACAAAGAATTCTCATATGGATTGAACATGAAATTTTCTCCATTTTCACAAAGAATCATCCATTATTTTATGTTTGTATAAAAAAATCTTAATTATTTTATTTAGCATAATATAAATAATTATTTTTATATGTTTTTTAATTATTTTTTTATGTTATCATATAATAATGGTTCATATTACATAAATAATTTCATTTATTAATAATATTTCATGAAGTAATTTATGGCTCGCAAATCCTAATTGAATTTCACTCAAATGAAAAACTTCTTCAAGCCCATTTTTTGTATTTTGATTGTTGGGCATTCAAATTATGCTAAATTATGTTGAAAATGAATATTTTTTTAATTATTAGATTTATATTATAACAAGCTTCATATATGCGAAAATGGAGGAAATTTCGTGTTAAATTCATGTGTGTAAAAAGTGTGTATGAATGTGTGAAATAATCTTATGTGAGAAAAGTGTGTGTTAAAAATAGTTGGAGGATCAAAAAAGGGATCAAATTAAACCTTTAAAATAGTTATGAGATCATTTTGAACCAAAAAGATAAATAGGGATCAAAGTGCTCCTACACAAATAATTATAGGATCAAAATGGACCTTCTCCCTTTTTACTATAAATATATAATGAAGTAAACTTGAAGCATTTATAAGAGTAATTGGCAACTTGCACCTTGAATTGCATAATACACTAAAACAAAAATTTTGATGACATTCTATACCATTCAATTAATTAATAATAAGCACATTGCAAATTGCACCGTCAAACATTTTTTTGGTGGTCTTCCAACTATAATATTGTTAAGATTGTATTTAATTTAATCGACACATACATTTTATTCATCTATCTCTATTATCCTTTTGCTATACAACTTTTTTTTTCACTTTTATATATAATTAGTTTTTTATTGGCAAGTAAAAAAATTATTAACTTAAAATATAATATTTTTAATGATATTAATAAAAAATATAAAATACATTAATATAAAATTTAAAGATATTATTAAAACAATTATGAAATAAATCAATATAAATTAGTGCTTGACATCCTAAATGGCCGTAAAAAAGTAAAAAAAATATTTTTTAGTATTTTATGTTATTTTTAGGCTACCAACCCAAAATTCAAAAATTCAATTTTTTGTACTAAAAGTTGGCAGAAGAAAGTGGTGTTGTTTTATTTTGATCCAGTTTACTTAAAAAAAATGTTTTAATAAAAATTGTTTTTTTGTTTTAAAAAAATTGAGGGAATAAATAGTTGTTTTAATTTGATCCAATTACCTTTCCAATTGGGGTAATCATCATAAAGTGTTTAAGGGTGTAATTTACAATGAAAATACTAATTTGATGGTGTGAAATGTCTTTTTTTTTTTTGTTTTATGGTGCATTGTGCAAAAAATGATTTAATTTATAAGGGTGCAAGTTGACAATTACCCCATTTCTAAACATAAAATATAAAGTTTTAATAGCCCTTAGGTTCGTCTCTAATTGCATGGGTAGATCAACATTGGTTTACAATAGTCACTTGCGTGTTTCTAAGATGTTCGGGAGTCTAAAAATACAAATAAAACATTTAGTCTTTAATGCATAGTTCATGATAAACAAGTTATATTTTACTATTGTTTTTATTTATAATTTCAAATCTATAATGTATCATCACATAATTAATCTAATGTGTTCTTAGTATGTGAAATCAAGCACTATACATTAAAACTCTCACTCACTCACTCACTCTCTCTCTCTCTCTCTCTCTCTCTCTCTCTCTATATATATATATATATATATATATATATATATTGCTTTTAATATTTAGTTGTAACGTAATGAATACCGTGCATCGCACGGGTAATGCACTAGTGTAAAATAAAAAGAGAACTATAAAATAATGAATGATGTGTATAAAAAACGTCCAAACTAATCCTATTTATACTAGATATTGAAAATTCGGCCCAAAAGATGAGTTCGTGGGCTGAAAACGTGTCCCGGGGGCCAAAAACGTCGATCCCACCGACCCATAAGTGAAGCCCCACCGACCGGCGGCCCCCACCCGCAGATCGGCGGCTGGATCGGCGGCCAAAACAGTGAAAACTGCCGATTTGGCCACCGACCAACCCGGCAGCTCCGCGCGCCTCCACCGTTTCACTCCGTTCTCCCTCGTTTCTCGTCCGATTGACCCGATTCAAGTTACGTTGCGATTCTATCATGATCCTTTATCTTTCTAGAAACCTTCCTCCTTGAATTGGATCTTGGATAAATCTCAAATTAAGCTCAAACTTGCACAAGAAACACCAAAACATCAAATAGGACACGGAAACTCGAAACTAGTATAAAAATTCAACAAACGCATGCATTAATCTTTGAATATGAACCATATAACTCCTCAAATGCATGTAAAAGCCATGTTTATTAGAGACCCGATCGATTTAAGAGTTAGAATGCCCCTTGCGAGCTAACTAAATATAGATAAGGATATCATACAAAAGAAAACATTTTATGCATGACAGTAATTTATTTGCATCAGAATAAATAACTGCGGGTGAGTAAAAACTCAAATAATTGTTTGGACAAAGAGTCCGCTTGTAAAAGAAAGCCCACCTTTCACCGATGTTTTAATACGGCAGCTACTAGTTCTTCACAGGTCTTATCCCTTGCGGATCTGCTAGCCTTCAATATATATAAAAATATACTTAGCATGTTGATCCTAAAATTGACTGAACTCAACACGAAACGAAGGCCTATTAGGGTCTAGTATCCGTTCTAAATTTTCTTAGCTTAAGGGTTAATCTCGACCCTAGCTCTTAAGCATCTTAACATATACATCATCATCATTTAAGTGATCAAAAATACCTCAACATCCAACACAACTTGATACTAGAATCAAGGTCAACATTTAAGCTCATAAATTGATCACACTCTGCACATCACCCATCTTTACAGAATTTTCTGCTTTGACTCGCTAAGGTTCAGGAGATGTTCCCTATACCGTTAGAAAGCCACGAAAGTCTATAATTTTACAGAATTTAAAGTGACTCAAGACTATTAGTAACGAAAAAGTTATACCTGATTTACTGAAAGGTGGCAGAACTGCCAGAATTTTCGAAAGAAAAACATGTGACCTGACTTTGACGATTTTTCATAATCGACTCAGGAAGGATTATTGACTGAGCCATATACCATTGGAAAGCCACGGAAGTCTAATTTCTGGAAAAATTTACAGTGACTAAATATGACATCTAACGAGGGAATTATGCTTATTTTACTGAAGGGTGGCGAAACTGCCGAACAGAGCTGCGCGGCGCGTTGTCTGCGTGGGTTTCAAACAAAACTCCAAATCAGTCGACTGATTCACCTCATCAGTTAACTGATTCACCTCATTAGTTAACTGAACTGATGAGCTTCAGTCCGGAACTGATTAGCCTAAGGTAGGACTGATTTATTTCAATTCAACTGATTCACCTCATCAGTTAACTGATGAGCTTCAGCGCTGAACTGATTTGCCTAAGCTAGGACTAATTTATCCAGTCAACTGATTCATTTCATCAGTTAACTGATGAGCTTCAGTCCGGAACTGATTAACCTAAGTTAGGACTGATTTATCGAGTCAACTAATTCATTTCATCAATTAACTGATGAGCTTCAGTCCGGAACTGATTAGCCTAAGCTAAGATTGATTTATTTCAGTTCAACTAATTCACCTCATCAGTTAACTGATGAGCTTCAGCACTGAACTGATTTGCCTAGGCTAGGACTGATTTTTCCCCAGCTGGTGCTAGAGCTAAAACTGATTTACTTCGGTCCAAATACAATGCTTTCATCACCTCAAAACATCTCAAACTCAACTACACATGCTTGCACATAACCAACTAATTTTCTAAAACATTAACGTCATTTAAAACACAAAAAAACCATACATATACTTCTTAAGCTTAGATCTGAAAATATATGTTTATATAGCTCATGATTTTCGGAAAGTTGGAAGAAGCTTGGAGGAGATGAAACGACTGAAACAAAGCTTTCAACGATGATGCCGAAAACCCAATGGTGAAGAGCGGCTGAAGGATAGCTTGAGCTCTTCTCGACAAGGCTGCAACTTCTTGCTTCTACCACTCTCTCTCTTTCTCAGTTTCTCACGTAGAGATGAAGATGAAAAGGTGGAATGAAATGCTATATAGCTGCACTCTCTCTCACTTCTTATGCAGAAAATGAAGATGAAAAGGAGAAGAAGAAATGGGAAGCTGCTGCGTTTCCTCTCTCTCTTTCTTAAAAATTTTGTGTAGAGAAATGAAGATGGAATGGAGAAAAAGAAAGAAAGGTAGCTTGCTTTTGCCCTTTTTCTCTCCCTCTACTCTACATAAATGCTTTACAGTTGAAAAGAATATAAATGCTTGTAGTTGAAAAGAAGATTTGACAACTCGTTTAACTAATAAATTGTGTAAGGCTAAGCTTCAGATTCCTCCTTCCACTAGACAATAATAAATTACCACAAGCAGTTTGGTATATGGCAGAGAAGTGACGAAAATGTCCTCTCAATTTGGGGAAAAGCGAATTGCTAAAATATCGATACTAGAGGATGTCTAATTCTCTTCTGTTTGATATACTCTGATTAAATTATCTGAATTTAAATACTAAATAACTAGAGAATATCTGATTCTCCTAGTCTTGAAAATATTTATCGGAATATTTGATTCACGATAAACACACCGCAATTTAAAATGGGAATTGAATTTATCTGAAATTACGATCCCGGCTTCCCAAAAATTTAAAACTCTAATCAAAATAATTAACGGATACTTATGACCCTAATCTACTGAAAATTACTATACTAAAAAGTAATTGCCACAATTAACTGCAATTAAGTAGTAATTAATTTACGGGGTATTACATTCCACCCCTTTAAAATAAATTTCGTCCAGAAATTTACATACCTTAGAGAAACAATTCTGCATACTTTGCTTTCATCTTATCCTCGAGCTCCCATGTCACTTCTTCCTGACCTTAGAGAAACAAGATATTTTTTGTGAAGAAAAAGCTTCTATATTTCATTTCCTTCCTGAGGAAGATATATGTACACCAAAAAGCTTACATAGCATGTCACAACTTTCCATAAATTAAGGAAGTTTGTTTGACATTTTAAGCTCCACCACACAATTCTAGCTTCTACATACTTCTACTATTTTCTGGAGCTTTTCCCATAATACAAAATACAAAATATCAAAATACAATATTAAAATATCAACCTAACAGTATATGCATCAAAGCTTGCTGCCATCAACAGATCTTCACTAAATCATTCAAAATTGGTAGAAGAAAGACTAAGAGCAAGCTAGAAGTATCAGCGGCCATAACATTAAATTCCTCCACCACTGCTGCTACATCTCCTTCATCGTCGTCGAGGGCAAGTTAAAAGTAGTTGAGAATAAATCTTGAAAAGATGCGTTCCTTGATAAAATTATTATTAATTTTTTTATTTAGAATATTCCCAATTCATAATTCACAGTTGCGAAATATCGAGAGGATGTGTTGCTTGGGTAGGAGTGATTTCAAATTTTCAGAAAATACAATTAATAAAAAAAATACAATTAATAATGAATTGACAAAAGTGTCCCCACTACTCTATTTTTTTTATAGTATATAGATATAGATATAGATATAGAGATAGATATAGATAAGATACTCACGACTATTGAGATGTCTCCACCTACCCCTCTAGAAACATGGAGAAGCTACAAGCTCTAGCTAGAGTATCTAGAACCTAGGAGACTTAGTCTATAGAATAAAATATTGCTAGTAGGTAGTAGAGGATTCTAGAGCTAGCTTGAAAGCTCTTAAATCCACCGCCATTCACTACTATAAATAGGCCTAGATACTAGCCATTTTGAAGTAAGCAAGTGAGCTACAATTGAGTGTAAGAAAAGCAATATATTAGCTACTCTAGAGAGATAGTCGAGAGTTGCTAGTGAGAGTTGTAAATTGAGTGTGATACTTTGCAATAATAAATTCTTCTTTATTGTATTTGAGAGCTTCCTATATTTAACAACGTGGTATCAGAGCTACGTTAATCGATAGCGTGGTTAAGCAAGGTCGTGGGTTCGTCGTCAACACAAGAGGAGATTATTGAGGTCGTGCACAATCTCAGATTGTGAAGCGAGGAGGCTTACTTTGTTACGCGGAGGTAATCAAAGTCACGATGGCCGAACTACACGTGGTAGGCGGAATGAAGCAACTCAATAATCATAACTACACCACTTGGGAGACTTGCATGGAGTCCTATCTCCAAGGGCAAGATCTGTGGGAGGTAGTTGGTGGAAAAGAGACGACGCCGCCGGAGGAAGCCGAAGCCTTGAGAAAATGGAAGATCAAGGCGGGGAAAGCAATGTACGCGCTCAAGTCTACAGTAAGCGAAAATTTGTTGGAGCATATTCGGGCAGCTACCACTCCAAAGGAGGTGTGGGACAATTTGGCGATACTGTTCAGCAAGAAGAATGAGTTCAAGCTGCAACTCTTGGAGAATGAGCTCCTATCACTCAGGCAAGGAGATATGCTAGTTCGCGACTATTTTAACAAGGTACGCACTCTTTGCCGTGAAATTTCGGAATTGGATTCCTCTAGTAAAATATCAGAAGCTAAGATGCGTAGAATAATTATACATGGGCTAAAACCCGAATTTAGGGCAATAATGACCTCCATACAAGGATGGTCAGAGCAACCTTCTTTGGTCAATCTTGAAAATCTTTTGGCTGACCAAGAAGCTCTGACCGGACAAATGGAGGAGGTTTCATTAAAAAGAGATAATGAAGCCTTATTTAGCCATAATAAAAAGAAAGGATTCTCGCATCTTAAAAATGAATATAAAGGAAAAGAAGAAAATAGTTCTAAGGCTAGAGGAATCCAACCGAATCGTCAAAAGAAGGGTCCACCGTCCAAGGGCAACAAGAAGGGGAGTTGCTACGTATGTGGCAAACTAAATCACTATGCCCGAGATTGTTGGCATAGGATGAATGCTGCCGAAGGAAATATAGCCACATCCAACAAGAAAGAAAATTGTAGCAGTGAAGAAGAGTGGGTCGTTGAGGCATCCACTGCGATAGTTGAGAAAGCTGAGCCGAGGCCAATAGAAGAATTGGCGCTAGCAGCCGTCCCCGTTGGGAAGATAAACTACGAGAAAGATTGGATAGTCGATTCAGGCTGCTCCAATCATATGACGGGAGACAAGGAGAAGCTCCAAGACACAAAGGAGTATCGAGGAGGCCAAATAGTGGTGACCGCCGACAACTCAAGATTGCCGATAGCACACATCGGCAAGACACTCATCACACCGCGGTTCAGTCCCAGTCAAGTGCAGCTGCAGGACGTCTATCATGTTCCGGGAATGAAGAAGAATCTCCTGTCTGTGGCGCAAATGACAGATACAGGTAAATACGTACTTTTCGGACCTAAGGATGTTAAGGTGTATCAAAATCTTAAAGTTATAGGTACACCTATCATGGAGGGTCAAAAGCTAGAGTCTATCTATGTTATGTCGGCTGAGTCGGCATATGTAGATAAGACTCGAAAGAACGAGACTGCAGACTTGTGGCACGCGAGGCTAGGACACGTGAGCTACCATAAGCTCAAAGTGATGATGAAGAAGTCGATGCTCAAGGGACTCCCTATGCTGGAAGTTCGAGAAGACACGGTGTGTGCTGGTTGTCAATACGGTAAAGCGCATCAACTACCGTTTGAAGAATCAAACTACAGAGCAAAGAAGCCGCTGGAGATGGTTCACTCCGATGTGTTCGGACCGGTCAATCAACCATCAATTAGAGGGATGCGCTATATGCTGACGTTCATCGATGATTTCTCAAGGTATGTGTGGGTTTTCTTTATGAAAGAAAAATCAGAAGTCTTTGAAATATTTAAAGATTTCAAAGAAAATGTGGAGAGAGAAATCGGAGATAAGATCCAGTGTCTTCGCACGGATAACGGGGGAGAATACACATCAAAAATATTCTCCAAGTATCTCAGGGAGCAAAAGATACACCACCAGTTGACGTGCCCAAATACACCACAACAAAATGGTGTAGCTGAAAGGAAGAATCGGCACCTTGCTGAAACGTGTCGAAGCATGATACATGCTAAGAATGTACCAGCAAGATTGTGGGCGGAGTGCATGAACACAGCAGCACATGTGATAAATAGGCTACCACAAGCAAAGTTGGGCTTTGTGTCACCGTTCAAGAAGTTATGGAACACCAAACCGGTAGTCAGCCACTTCAGAGTGTTTGGATGTGTGTGCTACGTGTTCGTGCCGAGCCACCTTCGAAGCAAGTTCGATAAGAAGGCGATCAGGTGTATCTTCGTGGGATATGACAACCAGAGGAAAGGATGGAGATGCTGCGATCCAACTACGAACAAATGCTACACGTCACGCCATGTGGTCTTCGACGAAGCATCCTCCTGGAACACACAACAAGAGTTAGAGTTTCAAGGATCAAAGGAGATTAAAGACAGGCTCGAAGAAGAGTTGGTGAAGCTTCCAGAAGCTCAAGAAGGTGACAAAGAGATCGGAGGCGCTGAAGAGCCGAATGTCGGAGGAGACTCTCCAGAAATAAGAAGGCCGAGCCAAATTGAAGAGATCCAGGTACCGCAAGAAGAAGATGAAGAATCTCCAAGTCCACCACAACTAAGGAGGACTACAAGACAGAGGAAGCCCAATCCTAGGTACGCCAATGTAGCCATCGAGGAGGACGCAAATATGAAAGAGCCAGAGACATTTGAAGAAGCAGCCCAACGCAGTGAGTGGAGACAAGCGATGGGGGAAGAGATCATGGCTCTAAGGAAGAATGAGACGTGGGATTTGGTGCCCAAACCAGCCGGAGTTAGACCCATCTCGTGCAAATGGGTATACAAGATCAAGAAGCGGCCTGACGGATCGATAGAGAGGTACAAGGCTCGACTTGTGGCCAGAGGATTCTCACAGCAATACGGGTTGGACTACGAAGAGACCTTCAGCCCAGTTGCGAAGATCACCACAATACGAGTGCTGATCGCATTAGCCGCTAGCAAGGGATGGAAGCTGTGGCAAATGGATGTCAAGAATGCGTTCCTACACGGAGAGCTCGACAAAGAGATATACATGGTGCAGCCCATGGGATTCGAAGATGAGAAAAATCCAGGCCACGTGTGCAAGCTGAAGAAGGCCTTATATGGGTTGAAGCAGGCACCCCGAGCATGGTACGGTAAGATTGCTGAATTTCTAACTCAGTGTGGTTATTCAGTTACACCAGCAGATTCAAGTCTCTTCGTCAAGGAACGTGGAGGAAAACTAGCAATAGTGCTAGTGTATGTGGACGATATCATCATCACCGGAGATGACGAAGAAGAGATTCAGCAAAGCAGGAGAAACCTATCTGTGAGGTTTCAAATGAATGAACTCGGAGAGCTCAAACATTTCTTGGGGCTCGAATTAAAGAAGACAGATAAAGGGTTGTTCCTGTACCAGCTGAAGTATGCTAGTGACCTACTGAGGAAATTCGAGATGCTGGATTGCAAGCCGTCATCAACACCGATCGAAGCAAACATCAAGTTGTGCGGCGATGAAGGCAAAGACTTGGAGAATGCCACTATGTACAGGCAGTTGGTCGGGAGCTTAATCTACCTAACTCTGACGAGGCCAGACATCACATACGCAGTAGGGATCGCGAGTCGGTTTATGGAGAAACCGAAGAAGCCACATCTCGAGCTAGTCCGACGGTACGTAAAAGGTACTATTGACTATGGATTATTTTACAAGAAAAATAAAGACTTCCAGATTATTGGATACTGTGACGCGGACTACGCCGGATGCCGAGACACGAGAAGGTCCACTACTGGCTATGTCTTCAACTTTGGATCAGGGGCAGTTTCTTGGTGCAACAAGAGACAACCAACGGTATCACTGTCCACAGCAGAAGCCGAGTACCGAGCAGCAGCGATGGCAGCTCAAGAGAGTGTGTGGTTGGTACAATTAATGAAGGATCTACACCAACCAATTAACTATGCGGTCAAGTTGTATTGCGACAATCAGTCAGCTATCCGCATAGCAGAGAACCTAATCTGTCACGCAAGAACGAAGCATGTGGAGGTGCACTACCATTTTCTAAGGGAAAAGGTGCTCAAAGAAGAAATCAAGATGGAGCATGTGAACACAGAAAGACAAATAGCTGACGTGTTCACCAAAGGGCTCAACGTTTCCAAGTTTGAAGAATTTCGAGCACAACTCGGATTGGTTCGGAAGGAAAGCGTGGAGCATGAAGGAGTCGGTGTCGAGGGGGAGTATTGAGATGTCTCCACCTACCCCTCTAGAAACATGGAGAAGCTACAAGCTCTAGCTAGAGTATCTAGAACCTAGGAGACTTAGTCTATAGAATAAAATATTGCTAGTAGGTAGTAGAGGATTCTAGAGCTAGCTTGAAAGCTCTTAAATCCACCGCCATTCACTACTATAAATAGGCCTAGATACTAGCCATTTTGAAGTAAGCAAGTGAGCTACAATTGAGTGTAAGAAAAGCAATATATTAGCTACTCTAGAGAGATAGCCGAGAGTTGCTAGTGAGAGTTGTAAATTGAGTGTGATACTTTGCAATAATAAATTCTTCTTTATTAACGACATCATCTCAATAGACAAATATATTATTATATAAATAACTTTATTTTGGAACGCATGCATTTGTCGTAGTTGGTGGTGGTGGGAGGCCAGAGGAGGGGTCATTATATTGTAATTAAGGTCAATGGTGTATTTACTATTATTGTTTTCTATTGTTTAAAAATAAAAAACAAAATTGTCGATCCCGATTGGTTGAGATTAATCAAATAAATGTGAACAATAGCAGCCCGCCATCACTTAAATTAATCATATAAATGTTGGATTCTTGATACAACTACCATTTTAACATTTAAAAATCGTAAATATATCTTATACCAATTCATCTAACGTGTTTCAATTATAATAGTGTCAGTGCTTGTTCAATTCGTTGTACTGTTCCCTACTTCCCTGTTTCTGTCATACACTCACATGATTTCCCACCTACTGGTCTTCTCTCTCTCTCTCTACCCTAACACTACTCTTCTCTTAACTCTCTCTCTCTCTCTCTCTCTCTGTGCTTATGCAATAAAGTTGAGCTTGGTCGAAAAATAAAGGCTCTGGATCGCCACGAAAAGTTGAGGAGATGGGTTTGATGTGAGGCTTAATTGGGATAATGTTTTCCACTTAATTAGTGGTTTGCAAAAGGTTAGTCTTTGCACTTCCACTTGTAGGATATATATATGTATAATTCGTAGCTCTTAATTGTTGTAATTAAATTGAGATAAAATTAGTGGAGTTTACAATATTTGAAAACACACTTACTGTCGAGATAGTGGAGAAAACTAACAATATTATAAATATTAATGGTTGGGTTATTTGTGAAAAAAAAAATAGCTTGATAACATTCTTAATTAACTTTAAAAGTATGAGTAAAAAAATGTTAGATATAGAGGTGGTACCTGGGAAAATTTGTGTTGATTTTTCGTAAGTTCTTTTACGGTTAATCAACCGTAAATCAACCATATAACTATTAAATAAAGATTTATTTTTAATTCATTCCATACCGAATTGCAATCTCTTCAATCTCTTCACGTGCTTCAGGTTTAATCCATAATATATACAAATCAACACAAATTTTCCCAGTTTATATATATATTGACCGAAGTATGTTTTGCAGTAAATATTGGATGATATTGTCTTACAATTTGTTGCAGCTCATGTTCCTCATTTTTTTTGTCATATGGTCATTTGCTTAGATCGTGTAAATTAATGAATTTGAAATCATTATGATCTGGGAATAGAATATTATTGATATGTATTTTGAATTAAAAATATAATATTTAATTGAATAGTTGAATAACTTCTCAGACTGAAAATAATTAAATTATTTACTGAATGTTAAAGATAGTTATTTTGTATCGTGTCTCCATTCTTTCAAATGTCTCATTTACCACACAAAAGATTAGTTGAATTCAAAATAATTTTCTAAATGGAACTATAATCCGTAATAATTAATTAATAGATTCTTATATGAATTATTGTGTATATTCTTAATTATAATACATTCGAAAAGACTTCAAAATCATTTTAATTTGGAAAGACACTTCATGGTGCTGTTTAATATTCAATTATTGAAGTTTTCAAAAAAAAAAAATTATTGAAAGTAAATAAAATGTCATAAAACATTCACTTTTATATCTAATGCTCATATGTTCACGTTATGTGGGAAGTAGATTAGGTGAGAACCATGGAAATATTCCATGTGAGAACAATGAACTCATTTTATTCACTAAATATAATAATATAATATATTATAATTGATTATTTTCCATATGATATATTATATTTATTTTAATAGTTTTGTTATAATTGAATTCTACTATATATATAACTATAGCGAATGAATATTCCTCGATATCCTATATCTTATTGTTGTGATAGAATTTCAACGATGGTACGTACTACAAAGTTTTAAATTAATATCATCTAGATTTATTTAATCATTCAGTCATATTTATTAATTTTTTTCTTATCTCCAACATAACAATAACAATAACAATAACAATAACAATAACAATAACAATAACAATAACAATAATAATAATAATAATAATAATAATAATAATAATAATTTTTCTCTCAATTTATAATAAAACTAAATTATCTATATATTCCAGTGATTTTCATCATGGTAATTATTACAAGCAAGAGTTGTTAAACTCAATCCCACTTCCGCAATATTTTGCAAATAAACTATAAGGTTTGCATATTCTTTTTATGTGTTTTTGTTTCTACTTTATACATGTAGTATTTTATCTATCAAAATAGATATTAAGTAATTTTTAATTAATAAGGTACTCACTGACATCATCTCAATATATAGAGAAATAATATTATTATATAAACAACTTTATTTTGGAAATTTTTTGAATTCCCGCATTTATTATTATTGTTGTTGTTTTCTTTCGTTTTTAACAAAAAACTGTCGATCTTGATTGGTTGAGATTAGTCAAATGACCAAAGTCAGCGATGGCATCCCACCATGTCATTAGAAAATTCTAAAGCTTGCTTGTGACTTGCCGACTATCACTTAAATTAATCATATTATAAGATGCTGAATTCTTGATACAAGCACCATTTTAACATTTAAAAATTATAAATATCTTATATCAATTCATCTAAATATTTATTGTCTTTCAATTATAATATTGTTTGTACCCGTTTGTTCAAGTCGTTGATTGCTCTGTTCCCGGTTTCTGGTCTTCTCTCTCTCTCTCTCTCTCTCTCTGTCTCTCTCAGCTTGTGCAATGGGCTAACTTGGTACGAAAAGTTGAGGAGTTTGGATTTGATGTGAGGCTTTCTGCGTGCAAGCTTAATGGGGATAATGTTTTCCACTTAATTAATCAGTCACAAAAGGTCAGTCCTTCCTTCCACTTCCACTTGTAGGATATATATATATATATATATATATATATATATATATATATATAAAATTGGTAGCTGTGAATTATTGTAATTCAATTGAGCTAAATTAGTGGAGTTTAGTTTAATATTTGAAAACACAAGACTTACTGTCGAGATAGTGGATAAAACTAACACTATTATGAATGTTAATGGTTGGGTTATTTGTTAAAAACAAATAACTTGAAACAAATCGCATAACATTCTTAATTTTAACAGTAAAAAAAAAAAGTTGGATATAGGATAGTACTTTTAAGGGTTACTTCCTTTGTGTTTTTCGTTTTTAGAACATTGATAGCTTATCAATTTTTAATGAATTATAAATATTACATGAATTATATTGCATGGAATATTTGATTATTATTTGTATGTTAATCAACCATATAACTATTAAATAATTAAAGATTTCTTTTTTAATTCATTCCATACCTAATTGCAATTTCTTCACATGTTGCAAGTTTGATCAATAATACAAATCATATTAATTGTACTTTGTAATTTAGAAATCATCTATCATAGAAAAAGATAGTTACAAAGGTAATATGAAATCCATGATTGTCATAAATAAATGCATAGTTTATATATATGTGTTTGACCTAAGTATGTTTTTGCAGTAATATTTGTGATGAATCGTTAATTAGATTTTGCTTTACAATTTGTTGCAGCTCATGTTCTCTCTCTCTCTTTTTTTTTTATAAGAAATAGCATGTTTTTTTTTATTTGATATACTATATTGGAGAGCATTGTGTTTATGACGTTTTCACCTGAAAGTAATCTATATTAGCATGGTGTACATGGGCGGATGGAGGCCGGGGCAGGGGCAGTTTCTCCCCGAGCCCCAATATATATATATATATATATTAATAGGGATATTTAGCGAAATTTTTTTTGCCCCCAAAACTTTTTTTACAATTTAAAGTTGTTGTTGTAGACTTGATATATTTTTAAAAAATATATGATATTAGTGTATGTGTGTGTGTGTGTCTATATATATAAATGAGTTTGGGTAGTTGGACCTCACTCAAATATATGAATAAATATTGAACAACATTAAATACACTCAAATCAAAATAACTTAAATAAATTCTCTCCAATCTATCTCCAATCAGAACAAATTAAATAAATTAGGGTTGAATTAGCAATTTGACTTTTACGATTGATATCAACTTTAAATTAATAATGAGTCATGATTGAATTACATTATCTATTTGTTTTAGTTTTCATTTGAAATTATTGATCTATATTATTCACATAATTTATTTTATAAAGTATATGTTGTGAAGTTATCATTTTATTAATTGCCCACCCGATTTATAATTTCTACATCAAATGATTAGTATGAATTAATTATTATTCCAAATTTTAGTGCCAGTATAACAAATTAAATTTCAATTAATGCATTAGTTTAGAAAATAATTCATATCAAAATTCATGTTAATATTTTCATTTGTTTATTTAATTTGAATGAAAAACAACATTCTTTTCTTTTGAATTTGGGGAAGGGAAACAAATCAAAGATTTAAACTGATCCCAAAACGACACCGTTTCACCAAAGAAATAATGAACAAATAAAAAATGTGGCATTTCACAAACACACCTCTCATAAAAAGTAATTAAATGCACAGATATTAAAAATCATCTCTTTTTTAATGTTATTTCTTAGGGAACGACAAAATAGAAAGTACGAATAATTGCCGGTTCGCCCCCTAATGAAATTCTTTTTGATCTTGTTCATGATTTTTATTAACCTAACTGCAAGTGCACAATAAAATATATAGTAGTACGGTGAACAAAAGTATCATATCCAGAAGGATTTAATGCTTTAATTATTTGAGTACCACAATTTTATCTTCATATGTTATCTAGACGACTGAATCGAATGATTTGATTTAAAAACGTCGAATCAAAGTAAATAAAGACGGGATCACATAGATAAAAATCGTGGAGAAAGCCAGAAGATAAAAATGCATCTTAGAGTTGTCGAGTTATTATTCAATCAGCTCAATTAGTTTGTCAATTAATTACCTATGTCGGGACTTATATTTTGCTAGAACAACCAATAATTATTTTAGACCTTCTCTCGGCCGGAGGACTTAAAATGTGAATCATTGTTTGGTATTTATTATAATCTAGTGGTGAACAATATCGTATCCACAGGGACTTAATAATTAGACTACTATTTATCTAAATTTAACTTCCTACGTTTATCTAGAGTACCTAACATGTTTGAATTGAATTACTAAATGAATTAGAATTGCAAAGCAATAAACGACAACGTAGAAATAAACAAAGACAAAGTAAATGATAAGAGAAAATGCATTTAGGATTCAAAATTCATTATTTAATCCATTCTTCTAATTATCTCATGAAGCATCAATGTTGAGATTTAAATCATGCTGGAATAACCATTCTTGTATGCTAAACCTTTTCTAGAAGTGTGTTGAACGTCTCTGTCAATACCTATCATGTAATTCCTAACATTTCTAAAGATTTATTGTTCTCTAAACTAATCTCAACTTTATCAAGTGATATTAATTAACCAGACAATTATTCCAGATCATGTCATAAAATTTCTTTCTCAATTTATGAATTAACACATCAGATTGTATTATTTATTTATCAGGTAAACAATACAAAATCAAGTACAAGAATAATCAAAACATAATCAATTCATAGATACCAAATAAAATGAATTAAAATAACTTCATAAATAAATCATTATCCAATGCTTAATTTTTTTTTAATTTAGAAAGACACTCATGGTATTGTTTAATATTTAATTATTGAATATAATAAAGTTTGATAATACATTCACTTTTATATCTAATGCTTATATGTTCACGTTATAAGGGTGATGTGTAATTTATAAATTTATACTCGAGTCATGCTTTCAAGTGCATATGCAACAATGTAGAACACGATGAAGAGGTCGATCTTTAGGGAATTCAATGCCAAGTTTGAAATGCAAGTACTATAAATTGGACTCTAAAGTTGTCTAGACAACACAAAAGTGGATTTGGATGCACCATTCAAACAAAACCGGAAATGAATACATAAACAATTCCTATAATTAAATAACTTGAGAGAAAATAAGAGAAAGTCGATCAACGATTTGGGGAAATGACCCTAGGATTCGGGCATCTAAGCCTAAAGTGACTCAACTCCGGGTTATAAGCTAATTCATGGATCATCATGGTAGAATGACAAAGGATGAAAATATCGCTATCATAAAATATATCGCAACTTCAATTATATGGATATATGGCCGGATATATCGATATCGTAGAAAATTGAAAAAAATGACGGAAACTATATTAAAATTTTGGAAACTTAGAAAAAGTTTTAGGAACTATTATAACATATTATTATGCACACATTCTACTCAAAATTTTGATAAAATTATTTTGAAAGCAAATATATGAATAATATATTGTATAAATACTGTCTGAGACAATGCATTTGACAAAATAATACATAATACAATATAAAATAACTAAATAAATATCATAAAGTACAATTAATACGAAAATGAGGATCTATGAGGTTCATCTTGTTTCAAAGAATATTGGTACCAACTCATCGCATTAGAGTAATTCTGGATATAATTATACACATGCGCTTGATATATTTCTTGATTTCTTCCAATAGCTTCACCATGAATTAGATAATGTCTAATCCAATTATTTTGTTCATGAACATTTTGATAATATTACTGTAGGTGATGAATGACCATACATAACCCATCACTCAGCAGTCATTACCAAACACCAATAAATATACAATGTATATTTATTCATTGACGACATGATTTTAAATTATTTAAACAAGCTCTATTTGAAAATATTAAGCAAAGGACTTACGTGAGACCATAGTAGATCGAGAAGCAATTGTAGCACGATCAGCAAATCCTTTTCGCACATCATGAAAAAATAAAGCTGGTGTATCTCACTTTTCTTTCTAAGACATGCGTTGGTTTCCTGGGCTTCTTTCTCTTATAATTTTTTGCAGCGTTTCAATCCTTGAGAACGACAACAATTTCATCTAGGCTTATCTCTCAATTTTACCAAAGTGTGGTCTACAACTTAGAAT
The DNA here is from genome assembly GCA_026008535.1 of Perilla frutescens. Classification (NCBI taxonomy): domain Eukaryota; kingdom Viridiplantae; phylum Streptophyta; class Magnoliopsida; order Lamiales; family Lamiaceae; genus Perilla; species Perilla frutescens. The sequence continues at coordinate 47,771,328 of BRKX01000018.1, forward strand.
GATTATCTCTAACATATTTCGTAGTTGTAGTTACCAAAAGATCTGCCTATAGCTCTTCCAATTACCTATCATTTTTCTCAAATGCATAGATACTAGGATTGGAATCCTTAATGTTCCAGTGACAACAACTTATCTCAAAGATAGCAAATCACAACAATTGGCATTAATTGAAGGTCAAGAAAATAACACCCAAGATAAATAAGGAATAAAAAACTCAACGATTCCACAAATTAAGTACGTACAACCCATAATTTTTGTCAATCCATCCAAGAAAATCCCAAAATCCTAGAGCCTAAGGTTTCTAACCACTTATGTTTATGTAAATATATAATTCTCAATTCCAACATTTAATTAAAAACATAAACAAAGAAATTACAAGAGGGTAAAGATAAGAATAAACCCAAAAGATTCAATCATTCTTGAGGTCTTGTAAAAATCCTTCTTGAGCTCCATTTCTTCCTTGAAAATCTCATTCTCTCTCTATAGGAAATTAGGTATTCTAAATAGGGTAAGGTAAAGTGGGGATCCCCTCCAAATTGAATTTCATTCCCTTTTTACACTAGGGCAAAATATTTACATTTAAAAAAAAAAATCAAAAATACATTAACTAAAAATCCACGAACAAGACCATGGGGAGTGAGATGAGGTCACTCACGCTCTTTGTCACGCCTTTCTATTGTTTTGATCTGTGCGAGTGGGCAGCTTGCATGAATAGCTCGCGTTTCATAAGAATTCAAACCCCATTAAGTAACATAACACCACTTGCGCCTCTCAGTCGCTCCAATTGGCGTGAGTGAGCAACTCGCAAAAATCAGTGGGGCTGCAAAGGAAATCGAACTCGGGTCACTCATGTCTGAGGTTTAGGTCGCTCCAAGTGACGCATGTTCGGAGCTCGTACTACAATTCTTAAACTTGTTCTTTTCTGATTTGCTTCCGATGAGTTATGATTTCGACTCCAAACTCCCTAAAATGGACAACGTAACACATAAAATTATTTCTTTAATATTCCTAAACATTTGGTAATGAAAAACACAAAAGGGGTCGAATGTAACCATTCACCAAAACCAGGGTAAAGGACATGAAAAATCCCATTTATCAACGCAAAGTAGATCATTTGAGGCTGGGGGATGACAAAATTGTAATAAGAAACCAAAATTAAACTCGTTACAATTTATTAAGGCGAAATCCGAAGAAAAATTTAAAAAAAAAACATTTAAGGGTTGTCTTCCGTCTTTAATACAATTTCTGAGAAGAGAGAATTTGTTTTTTATTTTGAAAGGTGACCTCATCATATTTTAAAAAATATAAAAACTTCAAACTATCATAAGTTGTTCATTTTTTATCTGATTTACGCGAATAATATATCAAATTAAATCTATTTTCATATCTTTCATTTAAGATTCACATTGCATATATTCTAAACTAAAATCGATGAGAATTAAATAGCATGATCTATAACTCGTATCAGCATTGCGGTACGACATTTTAACATTAAACTACTCTCATATTAGCATGAGTTGAGAAAGTCCTTTCCTTACTGATCGACCATTTTTTATCACGACCTGCAAGAGGACGGGGTTGTGTAGATAGTGGTGAGCAAATCTAGTATCCACATAGACTAAATTAGACCCAATTGTGTGTATTTCAACAACAAATCTCATTTGTTATCTAGGCGATAAGAAAAATTGAAATTTAACTAATCTAAACTAAGAAAAGTAATAAATAAACGGGAAAAAGTAATGGAGATGAAAACATGAAGGCAAAGGTACTCTCGGATTTGATTTCTTCGTGTATTTAGTACTAATGATCCTATTGAATGTCTATTTATGGTGTCAAATTTTACTAGGACAATGTCTAATGCATCCTAAGCTCTCTCTCGAGACACTCAAGTTGGTAGGGTACACACTAAGTTCACCATCTCCGATTGAATCCTAGACATGTACTTACCAAAACCTCCTAAGATTCCAAGCCCTCACCCTAAGCCTTAATTCTCTAGAATTTATCGGCATACGTATCTCGTGCCTAGGGTTTGTCTATTAAGACTCATCTCTCGAATTATGAATCAATAAATAAAATCATGTAAATTAATGATCAATTAATCAACACCCATACATAGCATAAGTACAGGAAATGAAATAGGCCCATAAACAACCAATAGAAATAATAATGCATAAATACCCAAATAATCTCAATCCAACAATACAAAATAATCTAACCTAACATCATACAAATGCAATGACTAAATTATCTCAAAGAAAATCAAAATAAAAATAAGAATAGAAACTAGGTACAACCCGGAAGTTCAACCTCGACTCCACCCTTACTTCCACTTTTCTTCTCTTTGCTCCATCTTCAATTCCTTGCTCCTTATTCACCCTAGTGGAAATCCTAGCTAGGGTGTGGGTTTGTTGAGTGGTTAAGGTTTTGAATTATAGGAAAAGAGGATTTGTGTTGTGAGGAGTTTTAGGTTGTGGAGACTTCCTTTTCTTAATTTTCATCCATAGGGGTTCTTAAATAGTAGGGGGGATAAAATGAAATTGAAGAAAATCAAGAATTGGGTGAAAAATGATCAAAAATTAGAAAATCATTGTTCGGTGCATGACCCAGATGAGGTCTCACTTTGCATCATGTTCCAGATTAAGAAATTCAAGGTTCAAAAGGCTCTGTGATGCGAGAAAGGGTAGCGCTTCCTAGTTGCACTTTTCGGTGCTCTAGGGCGCGACGAGGACGAGATCGCGCTTTCAGATGGCACCTAGAAGAGGCCCAAAACGTAACTCGAGGAGGTCACATTTAGGAATCACGCTTGGCCCGCGTCTTCGGCAGTTTCCAAGGTTTCACTTTGTTCTCTCTCATTTCTTGTCCGATTGATCTGATTCAACTTGCAACGCACTTCTTATTTCATTATCTATCTTTCCATGGTCTTAAATCCTTCAAATTTACAGTAATGTATCCTCCATTTCCTGTACAACTCAAACAACAAACAAAACTTCCAAACCGGGAGGTTAAAAGCTCCAATAGTGTTAAAGCATACGAAAAACTCTTCAATTCACTTCATTTAAACCTCAACATATTGTGTAAAAACACCACTCATCACTTACTCAGCTCGTCTCATACTAGAAGTGATATTTTTAAGTATATATAAAGTTATTTTTAAAGAAATTCTATAAATCTTAATCGAGATGTAATAAATCATAATTGCAAAGAAATAAACCCAAAATTGAATATTTTATATTATCTATCCATTATTTTTCTTTAGATAACTAGAGGTATGCGAGATTTTAAATGATAGAGAATGAAAATTTTTTAATTTGATATATTATATGAAAAAATATTGTGTTTATAACATTTTAGCATGAAAATATTATCATATTGATACGATATATATGACATTTTAGCATGACAGATAACTCATATTAACATAGTATCTATAACGTTTTAGCATGAAACTACACTCTATTAACATGGTATGTGTGGCATTTGAGGAGAATTATATTTGTGTGCACTCATGTTAGGAGTGATATTTTTTAGTATTAAAAGTGTTGTTTGTTTTCAAATGAAATTATAAAAACTGCAATGGAGATAGAATGGTTCTAACTGGGATTAAATAAACCCTAATTATGATGGATTATATTCTAAAAATGAATATTTTGTATTTATATCCATATTTCTTCGGATAAACAAAAAAAAAATTAATTTGATATATTATATGAGATAGCATTGTGCTTATGATGTTTTAGCCTGAAACTACTCTCATATTAGCATGTTGTATATGATACTTTAGCATTACCTGTGACTAATTTCAACATTGTGTTTATGGTGTTTTCACATGGACCTACTCTCTAAGTAGCATAGTGTATCTAGTATTTGAGGAAATCTTATGTGCAGTCATCTCATGTTAGAATTGATACTTCTTAGTATTAAAAGTTATGTTCGTTTTCACTAAAATTCTAAAACCATAATTGGAATGTAATAAAGTCTAAAAATATTTGAAAAATAAACCTAAAATTGAAAAAGTAAACCCAAATCAGCATGAATAAAGAAGCATATCAATGTCATTTTAGCATAATTATAGCCATAACATCATCATCGAAAGGAAAAAACATAGATGTACCCAAATCAAAATTAAGTTCGATGTACGAGAGAAAAATAAAGAAGATTTGAACATATGAATCAAGCATAAATCTGAAGAAGATGAAATAATAAGGAAATTTTAATAGAATGATTTACACCAAAAAAAAAACATCAACCTCAAAAAATAATAAAATGTATAGAAACAAATCAATCAAATAAGAAACCTTAAAGAATAAAAATATGAACATAAGAAAATAATTAAAAAATCAAAATTCATATTGAACTAGCAATAACGAGTTCAATTGTCCACATCAAAAGCAAGTTTTCTTTAATTACTTTAAAACTATAGAGCCATTTGTTATTCATATCATGTCATATTTGTGTTTGGCCTTATCGTGTTGTATCATGTTATGTCATGTAGTGCCATCATCATGTTGACACGATACATGACACAATAATATGAATTGTTAGGCCTACCAACAATTGCTACTCTATGCTAAAAATTATGGAATAACTAATGATTTTTAGGGATGAAAAAATTAAAAAAAAGTTAAAAAATGGTAATAATAGGATATTTCTCCACCAAAAAACCATTATTTGGGGAGGGAAAAATTCGCACCTACTAGTAAACATTAAAGTGATATTTGTTCTAAAAATGTTAAGCGAAAACTCACTAAGGATAAAGGTCATGGAAGTTTTTGCACCTTTTCCCAAAGATATATGTTGGCATTTGAGTTTTCATATGTATATTTTATCATTTCATGGAAGTCTAGCTTTTTATATCTTAATTTTAATTAACGATAAAACATATTTCTTGCTTGAATTAATATAGTTTTGCGAATACATATAAACTCTATATATGTCTTATAATCATAAAGCAAGAAACGAAAGAAAATAAAATAAATTCATGATTGCTTTTATTTAAAAAAATTATATGACTGTTTGAATTGACGAGAACTATATTTTTCAAATTCAAAATATCAATTGTTCTAATTAATTAATTGGAATAAGTTGTTTTGAATTAACCACTAAAATTTGATGACATCATTTTTGTCGTGAACTGTAGAAAATAGAGAAATAATTTTGAGAATTGTGGTTCAATCGTTAATTCTCTATTCCAAAATTGTAGTAAGAATGAGAAATTCACGAATGCCTCACGAAGTAGTTCACTAAGATTTTTAATCCTCAAGGAAAAAAAAAAAAAGTTCAAATTTTTTTGTGACGCAGTATTTTTGTCTAAATTTGTAACCATCAAAACGTCGTTAATGAAAAGAAAGAGTACCTAATTCTATTAGTATTATAACACAGTATTAGATTAATTTATTAGTCTTAAAATAAATATATAATAAAGTTATATTATTGCTCTTAAATAATATGTATAGCATATATATATGATATATATAATAAGTAAACTTGTAACAAAAATATTTAATAGAATGAAACATGATAATTTTTAAACTCAATTTTGTGAGTGTTAATTTATTGGATTATATAGATTAGTTAGAATTGTAAAATATTATTTTAATATCAATTTCAGTTTACTAATATTCACATTATTGATATCATACGATGTGAATTAAAAATTTATAGATAAAATTAAGTTTAAAGTATATTGAATAAATTATATCAGTAACTAACCAAAAACGTAATTGAATACTTATAACATATTAAAAATAGAACTGAGTAAATTTTACTTTTGATCCCATTAGAATATGGTCAAAATATTTTTAGTCCAAATTAAATTGTTACATTTTTGGACCCAAGATAATTTTCCCTAACATTTTTTGTTCCAACTGATATGTTTCAACATTTTTGGCACTAAATTTAATCGGACACATAATTCCTACTAAATTTGGAGACTTAAAATTTCAAAAACATATAATTTGGGATAAAAAAAAAACATCGCGAAATTAAACTTGGGACATGAGAACTTACATCTTGAACCAAAAATGTATATTTGAAGTTTTTAAATTTTTCTTCGATTTTAATTTCTTACAATTATAACTATAATTTATACATGTTATTTAGGATTCATCCTACCCAATTAATAATTCATTATAAATTATAATTATTTATTTTTTAAATAATCAATAATTATTTCAAAATATACCAAATATAATATTTAAAAATAAAAATTAAGGAACATTTTAGTAGAGTGGCTAAATTAATTTTTTAAATCACCAATTAATAATTATAAGCTAATACTAAATGATCAAAAAATATAACAAATTCTAATTGGGTAGGATGAACACTAATACAACAAATGAAAAACTAAACTAAAACCCTATAAATTTAAATTGAAGAAAAAAATGAAGAAAAAACTAAAATAATTGATAGCGCAATCGATAAATATATTGGGAGAATTCATCCAACTAAAAATGTTGAGATGGAGGAAGTGTGACAAAAAAAAGACTCCCCAAATTTGTGTACTTTAAGCCAATTAACACTTATTATCATCAAACTCATGTAATTTACATCAAATTACACCCATTTTATTATTATCAAACAAATTACTTTATCCACCATTACTAAAATACCCATCGGTTTATTTTTTTAATATTTTATTTGGTTTATTTTAAAAAATTGAAAAGAGAAAATATGAAATAAGATTATAATAAATAAATTTAAAATTACACTGTAAGATACTTTTTATATTGGTATGGATATAGATTATGATAAATCTATAATTAAGGAGATATATAAATAATATGAGTAGCAAAATAATCAAGATGATTATTTTGTACCTTTACGCTGATAACTTGATATAAAATTCTATTATCAATTCAACAACTGAGCTACTCATCCTTTGACATGGTCATTTCCTTCCATCAATTGGTAAAAATTGCTGAAATGATCGAATTTCAGTTGAAACATCAATGATAAAAGATAATCAGTTTTCTTTTTCATTTTTTAAGTTTTCATAAGTTTTTTTATTTTTCATTTTAGGGTTGAAAAATGTCAATTCTATATTAATAAACATACATTAAAAAAAATCTAAAGAATTTAATATTTCAAAATTTTCAATATTTGATTTCGAAAAATTATGAATCCAAAATTATTAACAATATATACAAAAATTAAAGATAATTGATGAAGAAATCAAAGATGAAACGATCTTGCACAACATTCTTAGAGACAAATAATTAGAATACTTATCTGGAGTGGATGAATCCTTGAAAATTGCATCATTTTTTTTAGAATTGACTACTTTGCCCAATTCATTAAAATTGAACCAAACACATATATTTAAAATAATAAATTCAATGTCGAGCAAATGAGCCTTAATTTTTCATATCTCATGATTAATATATTGTTAGAAACGAAATAGTTAAATGCTAACTTTGAATACAATAAATAACATGCTAGAGTTCCGGGTTGTATTTACGAAGCGAAATTTCTCTAACCCTTCCGTGATTGATGTTAGGATCGACCAGCCTTAGGGAGAGAGAGAAATGACAGAGTTTGCTGCAAGTGTTCTTACACCAGCTATTACAGATGCATTGAAATGGGTTGGTGCAACAATCATACGCCAATTCAAATATCTCTGTTGCTTCAGTACCAACATCACTGCTCTTGAAGTTGAAACCAAAAGACTCGATGATGCAACAAAAGAACTACAGGGGCAAGTTGATAGAGCAAGAGATGATGTACAAGTCATTGTCCCTGCAGTTGAGACTTGGTTAACAGATTCTAAGAACATCATGAACGAAATGAATGGGATTTTGAGGGAAGTTCCAAATGTAAAAGGTGGTTGTTTGAAGCTTAGTGCTCGTTTTTCTCTTAGCAAGAGAGCTAAGAAAACCACTGATCGTATGGAAGAGCTTCGAGGCCGGTGCAAGTTCGAGGCTATCGCACAGCCAGGACCTCCACCAGCAACCCAAACAGTTCTATTAGGAACGACGTATGAATTCGAGTCGAGAAAACAAAGAAGGAGATGTGAACATTATAGGGATATGTGGGATGGGAGGTCTGGGAAAGACTACCATGGCCAAAAAAATCATGAACAGAGCATTGGAGAAGGAGCATTTATTCGAAGAAGTAGTCTTAGCAGTTGTGGGACAAGCAGTTAACGAGTTGAAAATTCAGCTTGAGATTGCAGGATATTTGGGTTTGAATCTCAAAGACGAAACTTCGGAGGCTAGTAAGGTCAAAAAATTACGTGCCAGACTAAGTGGCACAAAGAAAATTCTCCTGGTCTTGGACGATATTTGGGAAGGATTCGAGGTAGAAGAATTAGGAATACCTCGTGGTTGCAAAGGTTGCACAATCCTCTTAACTTCCCGCAATCATGATGTTTTGCGCGCAATGAATGTTGAAAAAGATTTTGGAATGGAGCTCTTAACTAAAGAAGACGCATGGCTTTTGTTTAGAGAGACAACTGGCTCATGTGTGGATAGTTCTCGATTGCATTCTATAGTAGAACAAGTGGTAGAAGAATGCGGAGGATTGCCGATCGCTCTTACAACTGTTGGTGCGGCATATAAACATGAGAAGGATAAGCGTATTTGTGAAGATGCACTGCGCCAATTGAGAAAATCTAATCCAGGTACTATTCCAGAGATTCTTAAAAACGTTTATAAACCTCTAAAAGTAAGCTACGAAAAGTTGGACTCTGAGGAAGTTAAATCGGTATTCTTGCTATGTTGCTTGTTTGGTGAAGATGCTGATATTCCTCTCGAGTACTTGACATATTTCTGTGTGGGATTGGGCATATTTGAAGGAAACATGGAAGAAGCAAGGAACAGGATGTGGGCATTGACTAAGATGCTTAAAAGTCGGTCTTTGATGTTAGATAGTGACGAAGAATATTGTGTTCGAATGCATGATGTTGTTCGTGATGTTTGCATATTCATTGCTAAAGAGGAAGGATGTATTGGTGGCGATGATTGCACTTGGTTTTCTTCCATTCAGACAACGCTTACAGAAAGAATTAAGCTTCCTACGAACTTACGTCTTCTATACTTGACGTCTAATTCAAAAATGGAGGAAGAAATCAATTTGGACAATTTTTTTGTTGAAGGGATTAGAGAGCTTGAGGTGTTGTATATTGAGAAGTATTCGTCATTCACATCACTGCGGCACACAGCAGAGTCGTTAAGAAATCTCAGAACTTTGGTCATAGATTCATGTCCGAAATTGAAGACATTATCTTTTGTTGGGCAGTTGCTACATCTTGAGATCCTAATTTGTCGTAATTGTGACATGATTAGCGAATTACCGCAGGAGATAAAGGCACTAAATCGCCTGAAGTCGTTAGATCTTACGAGCTGTTATTGGCTCAAAAAAATAGGTCGTGACATCATTTCAAGTTTAGTTGGGTTGGAGGAGTTGAAGATGTCGAGAAGCTTCGACAAATGGGAAGCATGGGATATTAATCAAGAAAGAGAGAATGGGAATGCAAGGCTGAGAGAGCTGGAGGCATTGACCAATTTGAGGTGCTTAGAGATTCAGATAAACGATCTTGCATTAGTTGCCGAAAAGGTGCGCCTTTCATCAAAGTTGGAGAGATTTGAAATCGGAATTCCTTATCTTGCATCTGGTTCGCAATATCAATTCTTATCTAACAAAAAAATGAGTCTAGAGTGGGAGGGAGAAAGTTGTTTAGGAGATTGGGTTGAGAAGCTGCTAGGAGATGCTGAATGTCTATGTTTAACTGGAAATGGTGCAAATAATGTGGACTACTTGGCAAAAAGTGAAAACATAAGGTGGTTGAACTTGAGTAGCTGTGAGACTATGAAGAATATTGGGAGAACATCAATAGATGATGCTACTTTGTTCCCGCACATGGAGTACCTGGAGCTTGAAGATCTACCACTATTAGAAGAAATATTGGATGGTCCAATTTCGTCCAATTCTTTGGAAAATCTCAGCGTATTACGACTTGTAAACTTGCGGGAACTAAAGCAAATGTGGAAGAGCAGTAGTACTAGTCCAGTTTTGCCGAAATTGAAGCAGATTTGGTTATATCAACTGCCAAATCTCGCAACTTTTGAATTACCTCTACAGGCGATTTCTTCCATAGAAATCAGAGATTGTCGTCGTCTACGCAATCTAGGGCAGTTGTTAAGTGCACAAAATGATTATCATTCACAGCTCGAAACTCTAGAAATTCGGAATTGTGAGATGATGGAACAAGTGTTTTTGTGGAACGACAACGAAGAAGAAGAACAGAGAATAATAAAAATAATGTTCCCAAAGCTGAAGGAGGTAGAGTTATGTAATCTGCCAAAACTGGTAACTTTGTGTGAAGGAGTTGGAGGCAGCAGAAATGCAGACAAGGATGAAAAAGTGGGTACCACGTTTTTACTTATTTCTCAATAAATATTATTATTATTATTATTATTATTATTATTATTATTATTATTATTAAAAAATAAGTTTTTTAGTATTCATTATTTTCATAAATATCACTCACTAAATAACATTTAGTATTCATTTTTTTTTAATAATTGAGACAAATATCAGCCCTTTAATAGATATTTTTATTATAGAGAAATGGATTGGTCGAATAAATGAAATATTTTTGTATGATAAGTTTCACTTGACTGCACCAAATTTCGTAGCTTACCCAACGGACCTCCCTAATTATCTTGAAGATGGAGTACTCAACGGAAATTATGAATAATTAACCTTGTCTTTTATTATATTTTATTTTATCGTCAATTGTTGTGTTTTTTATTTTGATTTTTGAGGAAATAATTTAATTAATTATAATCAAGTGATTTATAAGGTACGTACGTACTAAGTAGAATATTTGAATTGCAGGTTTCATTTGACAGCCTCAAGAGTTTAATAATCCAAGGGATGAATGCATTCTATTTTAAAAAACTTCCGGTATCCATCTTTAATAGATTGGAAGATTTATCAATCTATGGGAATAAGGGCAGTATGAGTTTAATTACGCTTTCAGTCGCTCGGAATTTTGTGAGTCTCAGACATTTAGATATACAGATATGTGATGATATTGTAGAAGTAATTAAAGATGAGGAAGAGGAGGAAGCCGTGATTGGTGGTGGAAGAACTCTTCTATTTCCGCAGTTAGAAAAGCTCGAGATGCGTGATTTATGCAAATTGGTGAGCTTTTGCAAAGGGAATTGTTATGTGAACTGCATGAGTGTGTGGATTAAAGGGTGCTCTAATATGAAGATATTCAAGTTGGAATCCCATGTAAATTATGAATCACCAACCTTTTCTTTCATTTAATTTTAATTTATTATCTAGTTATTTCTAAGCTACTGATCCATGCATTATCTGAACTGCAGGTTTCATTCTCCTTTAATGGTTTGGAACATCTAATAATCTCGAGATATGAAGGCAATATGAGTTTATTTTCATCTTCAATAGCTAGAAATCTTGTCAGTCTCAGAAAATTAAAAATATCAGATTGTAAAGAGATGGTAAAAGTGATTGAAGATGAGAAAGAGGAGGAGAATGTGGTGAGTAGTGGTGGTGCTCAAACCACCACCACTATTCTATTTCCTAAATTGCAGAGGCTAGAGTTGAGGAGATCATTGAAATTGGAGAGCTTTTGCCAATGGAAATGTGACATTATGATGCCTTCGTTAAAGGAAGTTGTAATTATTAACTGTGATGATATGAAAACTTTCACCTTGGGCCCCCTAACTACGCCAAATTTAGAAACTGTCAAAATAAACAATAAAGATTTTGGTGGTGAGAAGGATTTGAATGGCGTGCTGAACCAACAGTACTTGATTGGAATGGTAAGAATAACCAACATATTCTAAATTAATTATTCTTAATTTTTTTCCATCTTTATTAATTAATGGTTTGTACACGTGTCTGCTTGTTTGTCCAAACAGATTGTATATATGTGTTAATACCAACCATGATTAGGAATATATAATTGTGCATATATTCATGTTTTTCTAAATCTTCATTGAGTCTCTCTCTCTCTCTCCCCTAATTGCGATTGGATTGGATTAATTAAGGAGTTGATCTCAATACTTGAGCTTTTAGAAGAAGAAGGAGAAGGAGAAGAAGAAGAAGAAGAAGAAGAAGAGAAACAAAGGTAAGAACAAGTAACATTTTAAATGAATATAACTCTTGGACCACATGACTCACTAAATTAAGTTTGCTTCTATAATTAAACTCACTAATCCAATTAGTGTAATCAGGAAAACAATAACAGAAGAAGAAGAAGGAATCACAAAGGGTGAAATAGAGGAGGAACAAAATTGGTAAGGCAGTTTCATTTCTTTGATTTGAATTTCTTCAGTTTTCCCAATTTTATTTGACCAGTTAGCCCCAACAGTTTCTTTGATTTGAAACCTCTTCTAAGTCATATAATTAAATTAAGCTGGTTTTCTCTATCTTCATTAATGTTGGGACTTTGATGTTAGGATATACTATGGAAATGTCTTTGGATAAACTGGCACTCTTTTCACAAGATTTTAATTTTTATTTTTAGTTAATAATTGATTATAGGAGTTTATTCCATTATATTTGGTTGTTATCTGAGTATATATTGTAATGACAAAGAATAATATATTGACAATTATTAATTATGCTTTATATCGTCCGATCGATGTTTATGTTTATTTTTAATAATTTAGTGTTCATTTCTTTTAATTAATAATTGATTATTTCATAATTAGGGTATTTATTTTCTTACAAAGTCAATCCTTGGTAATAAAAGTTAACCAGGATTGGTTATTCTATAATAATTTTTATTTTTATAATTAGCATTACTATAATTAAAAGTGAATTTGATAGTGGTCCGTCGCTACGAATGTGTTTAGATTAGCACGTTGGATGTTTTGAAATGCCCTTCTATCAAATAGTCATAATTTATTGGATGAAAATAGACATCTGTTTTTTTTTTTTGTTGAGAAACTAATTTCTCATCTTATAAGGCTCATCATTTAATTATTTCTTCATAAAAGCACTTTTACATTCTCTATTAACATATGGATGTGTCTCTATTAGCATATGTTCTCGGATTTTTTTTTTTTTTTTTTTACTTTGACATTTACCAAAATTACCAAAATGTGGCTGTGTTTTTTTAATCAAATATGTACTATCTAATTATGATTTAAATTGAAAGGTGTTGATTGATTTCTTTTGAACTACTCCGCATATATATAGGTATACCGACTATTACTTGATGTGAGAAATAAAAATAAATAATGATTGTTAAATCTAAACATAATTAATTGTTGAAATTATTTTGCTCTATATTTTTTTATTTAATTTTCCTCATAACATTTGTTCTCTTATTTTGTAAGCGGGGTCATATTTGAGTGATTGAGATTGCTGATGTCTGCAATTATTAACCAATCTAATTAACACTGCTTAAAATCAGGTTTATACTAATTAACACTGCTTAAAATCAGGTTCTTGTGCTTCTTTGCTCTTTCCTTTTTTTTTTCTTTTCTTTTTTGGGATGAGTAGAGAATAAAGTTTGCTCCAATTCACTCATCCAATTTGGCACTATATACCCTAATAGGGAAGCAATAACTCCAGCAGAAGAAGAAGAAGAAGGAAGAAAGGGTGAAATAGAGAAGGAACAAAATTCAATATAATTCTTCAACATTATATATATGATGTGGTAAGGCGCTTTCATTTCTTTCATTGGAATTACATTTCTTCAGTTTAATTTTGCAATTTTATGTATGATCATCTATCAGTAGCACCAACACTTTTATCTACCTCAAATTTCAATTCATAGTAATAAAAGTTAATTAGGATTGGAAGTGAATAATTTCATTATGATAATTTAAAAATGTTTTATTTAATGCATCCGAAATTTCTTAATTAGGTATATTGATAATTATTTACTGGGGTTTATTTGACCAATTAGGTATAATTATGGATTTACGGTTTAGATATTAATTTCATTTTTTAGTTAATAACTCATTATTAAGGTTGATTATTCCATGATTATCGTGTTCATTTTATTTAAGTTTCAATTGTCACCAATAAAAGTTACGGAGGATTGGTTATATTATAATAATATGTATTTTTATAATAAGCATTAACATAATTCATAGTACTTCGTTAGCATATAAATGTGTCTACCTTAGCACCTTGAATCGGAAAATTTGGAGTGCCTTTACATTGCCTTCTTTCAAATATACTTCTTCCATAATTGTTAATATTTATTTTTGTAATTTTATTTCTATCCAGAACTAGACGACTAGCTTTCCACTCATATAATGTTATTCATTATTTATTTCTTAATAAAATCTGCTTTTTGCATGATGTTTTAATATAGAACATGTCTACATTGACATACATTTTAGGAGATCCTTTTTTTGTGTGTTGACTTTAACTTTTGCAAAATTATCAAAATGTTACCGCATTTTTTTATTTCTTTCTATTTATAAGTTTGCCATCTTATTTTTATCAAATTAAATATGGATAGTTAAATCATAAAATTGAAGAGTGTATTGGTTCATTATTAACACACCAAGACTAATTTCTCTGTTCAATCACTCCCTATATTACTAATTGGTGTGACAAATGAGAACATATAATTATCTATTATATATAATTAATTGTTAGGATAATTTGGTGTTATATTTTCTATTTAATTTTCGCTCATCATATTTGTTCTTCTATTCGGTAAATGCAGTCATATTTGTAATTTATGTTGTTGAAATCCCTTTGATTTGTTTATTTATTGCCGTTATTTTTTCAATTTTTCTTTCATTTTCTGCGTGTTAAGTTTTCTAAATTCTTCATTCTCTTTATTCTGACTTCTTCCATTTTTTTTTGTTGGCTTCGGATTTTGGATATCTTGTTGGGCTCATTTTAGGTTTCTCATGTTTATTGTTTCTCCGGCTTTCAAGATAGGATGGTGGTTATTTCCCTTTTGATTTAGGAACTTTGTACTCTTGATTTTTACTCTAAAGGTTTTCTATGTATTTGTACTTAAATATTTCTATGTATTAGAGGATACTCTTTTTCCTACTCGAGGATTTTCCCAGAGGGTTTGCCTCGAGAGGTTTTAATGAGGTCCGGGCTCTCCGAGGTTTCAATTTGTGATTCACGAGAGCTTTAGGTGTTTGTTTGTTCTTTTTCCCCGGCCTTTTCTCTTTACTAGCACAGATCACGATGCGTTGCACATAAATTGTATGATTTTTTACTAAAATATGTAAAATTAAAAATTATTTTGAAAGTGTAAAATTTGAAGTTATAAGCTGTAACATCCCACTTTTATGTGATTTAAACTATTTAATTATTTAATTACTTTAAATTTGAATTTTAATTTATTTGAGAATTTTTGGTAAAATTAGATAAAGTTAAGGGAGTCCAACATTGCGCCTTTAGTTTAGAAGAAAATATTTAGAACTTAAATCTTGGCCTTAGAATTATTATTTAAGCTTGCTAAATATCTTCAAACTTATTTATTATGTTCTTTTGAAATGCAAATAATTTATTTTATTTAAGGATAAATATGAAATAAAAATAAAAATACTATCCTTATTCTTATCCTTCAAATTTATCTACAAAATTTATTCATATGCTTATCCTTTATTCTTAAAAAAAAAAATTAATTATGATTATATTCTATAATAAATTCTCATGGTTATCCCATACCTAGAAACTTCCTACCGATATTTACATAGAATAAAGCAGAACTCTCGTGCTCCTCCTTCAAACAAATGACCAAGCCTCCAAAGTAATTCAACAAAGCATAACCACCACTTTATCTTTATGACCTTCGAAGTAAATTTCAGGGAGGAAGATCAACATAATTCATTAAGCAAGGTTTAACCCTCTTCCAGTATTTATCTCAATTAGCTTTCAGTATTTATCTCAATTAGTTTCTGATGTTGTAAAGCTCATTTTTCCTAATTCTAGGAACTCCACAGTAAGTGCACAGCTAGTCCATATTTAATAGGCACAAAATTTATCAAAAATGGTTTACACTCACATTCATAATTCACCAAGCATGAAATTTGATCAAATTCATTCTCAAGTACACACGTACACATGAACTTTATATTGACAAATAGAGTAATAAGTTTCAAAAATTTGGAAGCTATAGAAAATCAGAAAATAGAAGAAAAGAGAAGAAACTTGGTCTGGTGTGTGGCGTCAAGCCTGTATCACAGTTGGACGAGTTAAGCTTGAGTTGGGTTGAGTCGAGGCAGAGTTGAAGCATGGGAGTGGAGTGTCGTCGTCTGGGCTGGGTTCGCGTTGATTTGTTCTGGTCATCAAAATTGTCGAGTATCGTCGTCAAGTCTGCAGAGAGTTAAGACACCGATGAGTCGTTGCTGCGGCTGTACTCATGGCATGTCCTTGTCAAAAATCTGGGCTATTCTTCATCGAGTGTTTGTCGAAATCGTGTCGGGTTTGGGGCGGTAACCGGAACTGGGTCTGTGTCGAGCTTTCTTTCACGTCAATCGGTGAGTGGTGTCATCGGGGCGGTGGTGCTTGATCGCAAGAGTTGGGGAAGAGGTAGAAGAAGGAGATGGCAGGTGAGGGAGTAAACTAGGGATTTAGAATTTTAATTTGGGAATTTGATTTTCTCTTCCCTGCTCTTTGCTAAAATTCTGAAGAGAATTACGAAAGGTAGAGATAAGAGTTGTGAGATGTGAGGTATTGGGCTTGGGCTTTGGGCTTTATATTTTGTCTTAGTCTAATAGTTAATTCACTAGCCCATGAATTTTAAATAGTTAATTAAGTGTTGAATCCATAACTTAGATTATACTCTAATCTTTTAATGTAAATTTAGATTTTCCATGGATATCTCTAAAACTTAATAATTAGTCATAAAATTTCTTAAATTCTAGATCTAACTTAATCTCTTTATTTAAGATCGTAAATATCTAACTTTCAAATTTATTAAAAATTAGAATTGGCCCAAATGATTTTATTGAAATTGTTTTGATATTAGGTGCGGCGCAATTAGGACTCTCGTCCAGTTTGTGATTCTCTGTTCAATCTTACGTGTTCTTTACTCTCAGGTGGGTAAAGCTATGCTTTAAAGTTGTATTATGAAATGGGTCATTATTATTATTTATGAAAATATATGATATGTGTGTTTTTCTTTTAAAGAAAAATGTTTTAATCCTACTTGAGTTTGTCGTGGATGGAATATGGATAAGAATAGCGTTTCGTACGCATTAGAATAGTGTAACGCACGTACCGAGAGCGTGGCTTACACAATAGAAGAGGTATGTCCTGTGCACCGTGTGATATATCCGAGAAGGAGAAGTACCCTAAATCCACTATTCCTGCGATTTAAATTCAGTTGGATAAATAGAAAGAAATGGCCATGATCCCCACCACTGAGTACGTTTTAAGAGTGCTCACCCCACATTTTTACATGTTTTCAGGACAATGATTTTGGAGCAGCGTGAAGGAAATGGGAGGGTGGACCTTCTCTAGACTTTTTGATTACTTTACCATAACTTTTGCACTTGTTATTTGAAGTAAACTCTTTTGAACTTGATATTATGTGCGTGTTTAACTGTTTTTTTTTTACTAATCTAATGTAGTGATTGTATATTATGGTTTTATCAATGTTTCAAGTTAGAATTTTCATATTCTAGAGTTTATGTGTTATTTTTTTTGAAATAATCTAGGAATATAAATTTTGAAGAATATAAACATGTTCAATTTTCTTCTTAGAATTTCTAGCATGATTATTTTAAAATAAAAAGAATGATTTGAATTGTTATTATTAGAATCGCTTTCCGCTTTATAGAATAGAAAGAGTAGCATCTTAAATTAAAGAATTTAGGGTGTTACATAAGCTATATTATAATTAGAAAATATTAATAAATAAAATATTAATCAATATCTAATAAATAATTAGAGTAAGAACATATATATTCATAACATTAAAATGAATTCTTTATCTAAAAATAAAAAAAATAAGTAATGTATCGTTGTGTTAAATTCTATATTAAATATATATTATGTGTATATCTTCTAAAGTAAAAATTCTATTCTTGATTTACATACTCTGTATACATACCATACTATCATAAATTTACTTATAAGCACAAATTTTCATTAGTTCATGTAGTTGAAATATTAAACACTATACATTTATAGTTATATATAATAAAAATAATGTGTGTATATATATATATATATATATAGTTTTATAAACACTTTATGTATTCTTTCTAATATTAATTATTGAAAACAATAAAGTTTAAAAATATATTTATTTTTTAATATCTAAGATCTAGACTCATATATTCACGTTATAAAATGTATTATATTTATTGTTATCTTTTTTCCTTTTAACTAATCTGGTGATAGTCTAAATAAAATTGAATCGTGAATAATTCATTTAATTGTGTAGTGCCCCGAACCTTTTTGTGCATAACTAATTGCAATTATAGGCTATGGGAGTTGCGTCATTTTAAAATTTTCATAATTCGGTGGTTTAACCGAACTTGCGATGTGTCGTATCGATGATAATCGAAATATATTTTAATATGAGCATTAATCGATTTATCGATTTGTGTCACTTGGCGTAATTGAAATATTTGAGAAAATGTGTTTAATCTATGGTTTTAAAAACAATGAATTATTTCATCCGTTTCGGTCCAATTTGAAATTTTTTCGGAGACGGAAAATATCACGATAATCGAACAACCGATATTTAAACCGGGTAGTTTGCAAGTCAACCAAGGCATGGGAGGCCATGCCTCCCCTCACCTCTCCCATGCCTTCCCTCACGTCACTTTTGTCCCCCAAATCAACCAAAATAGATTTATGAAAATAGCTTAGCCATTTTCTTCATTCATCTTCTTCTTCGTTCTTCTCAAATCACAAAGAGAAAGAGAGAGCTCAAGCCACAGCTGCATTTCCCTTGCTTCTTCTTCATCCCATCTTCTTTTCTTCCATTTTATGAGAGAGAGAGAGAGAGAGCGAGTGAAGTAAGGAGTTGCAACCATTGTTGAGAGGAGCTCAAGCTTCGTTCCACCCATTCTTCACCATTCTCTTTCGGTGTTCGTCGACGTCGTTGCAAGCGTCGATCCAACTAAACCCAACTGATTCCAGCCTTGTTCCACCTACCTTCTTCAAGCTTTTCGTGCTTAGTTGTTCTTCAAAGGTATTTTCGAAATCATATATATATATATGCTCTTCCAAGTTTAAGCATGGATAAAAAGTGTATGTGTGGATTTTTGGTTTCAAATGATGGTTGATTATTTAGAAATGAGTTGATTTTATGTGCAAGCATGTTTAGTCGAGTTTTAAGATGTGTTTAGATGATTTGAATGCTTGTATATCGAGTTTCATGGCGTCTATCATCGTTTACGCGACTCTCGGCCTCAGTTCCGCGCGACCGCGGGGACGCGCGCAAGCGCGCACAGGTCGCGCGCCCGCGCACCCCACTTTCGGCAGACTCGCCACCCTTCGGTTAAACGAGCATAACTCCCTCGTTTTACGTCGGATTGAGACACCGTAAATTTTACCGGAAACTAGACTTCATTGGCTTTCCAATGGTAGAGGTCTCAATCTCTAATTATTTCTGAGTAAATTATGAAAAATCGGCAAATTTGGGTCATGTTTCGGGTTTCAGAAATTTTGGCAGTTCTGCCACCTTCTAGTAAAACGGTCATAACTTTTTCGTTAGTTATTGTATTGAGTCACCGAAAAGTGTTCCGGAAACTAGACTTTCGTGGCTTTCCAATGGTATAGGTCTCATTCCCTAATTCCTCCTGAAAAATGTTTGATAATTAATCAAAGTCAGCTGTTGTGCAGATTGCTCAACAAATTTTCAGTTTTCAAATCGTCTTCTTCGAAATCAGTTTTAAAAGGATCTTTTAACTCTTTGAACGATACTAAGGAGTGTCCTTATCAGTTAATAGCTAAGGTTGAGAGGAACCTTGAGCTAAGATCAGTTTTAACGATGGATTTAAATTGTGTCATTTATAATCGCACGCCAAGTGTTCGATTTATGCTCGAATGAGATAAATATGTTTTAAAAGGGTCTTTTTGTTTTAATAAACTCCCATAGGTCTATGATGTTGTTGAGTCTCATTTATGTGAATTAGTATTGTTGAGATTTGAGTCATTATTGGTTGCCGGGGTAGGCAATTGCTAAGCTATTAAGGTTTAGTTTGGGTCGGTTTAACCGATGAGCATGCGAAACTATGTAATTGCGAGAGTCTGGACCTCGTGGAGGTTCTAAGATGAATTTTGATGTTTGTAGATCATTTTCCGTAAGACGTAATCATTGTGGTGTTGCTCGATTCCGTAGAAACTGAAAAGCTTCGACTATTATAGTCAAAAGGTGGGCGTATACTATCTTTCTCAAAATGCTATGTTTGAGTTATTAAGCTCGTTTTGAAACAAATGTGCATATATGAGTATCTGTGTAAAATGATTCGTTCTGCTTGTTGTGGTTGTCGGAGTCTCATATACCAGCGCTGTGTCAATGTGAGTAGCTACAGTCTTACTTGGTTTGAGTCGCATCCAATCCCTAGCTGTTCTGAGCTAAAAGAACTTTTAATTACTTTGAGGGTTTACTCGGTAATTGCGCATGATGATATAGTGGTGGTTGCGGGTGTCGTACTTAGCTCTCTTCAAGGCTTACTGGTGAGTGGGTCCATTTCAGGGTTTACTGATGGATCAAGGTTCATTTCAGGGTTTACTAGTGAACACATTCATGTTAAATGTTTTGATGAACTTAGATGCATTTCCCTTTACAAAACCTTATAAGATTCATCTGCATACTCACAGATAATTATTTTATCAAATGCTTTTGATAACTCAATTTTTCTCAGAAAACCCACTGAGTACATTAGTACTCAGCCCAAATATTTTCTCAAATGTTTTCAGGACAATGAGCTGGAGTGTGGAGATGATGAGCTGTGATGGGGCTTATATGTGTACTTTTGTAGCTAACCCGTTGTCTTAGCTCGTCTTAACCTCTGATCATCGTACTATTTCTTTTGATAATTCTTAGCTTCCGCAAGATCAAAAACTCATGTTTTGGATATATATATATATAACTCTGAATTTGTTACGATGATCGTTCTCTTTTATGGAACTAATTTGGAATCGTTCATTGATAATCATCTTTGAAATCTCCTTTCTTTCCCCTCTTCTTAAATCCCACCCCCATGACGCTCATTTCTAAGGTCTCTCGGGACCGGGGCGTTACAGATTGGTATCAGAGCGGGTTTGCAACTCTGCAGCCTGCTGGGTCATCTTGTTTGTTCCCTTGTTGAGCCTTTAGATATTATTTCATAAGCCCTCAGCTCGTCTCTCACGCAACAGCAAAGGTACGCATATTTTATGCATTTGAAATATCAAATAATTGACTATTATGAGATGCGTTGTTTATTTAGATATTATGAAACGATTCATTGTTATTTGGATACAATTGTGAGTTATGTTATTATATACTGGCTGTTTAGCCGTATATATGTTTGATAATGGCGGTTTAGCCATAAATGTGATTATATACTGGCGGTTTAGCCGTATATATGTTTGATGCTGGCGGTTTAGCCATATATGTGATTGTATACTGGCGGTCTAGCCATATACATGTGTTAGAAACCGGCAGGAAAGCCGAATGATGCTTTAAAATTGGCGGATAAGCCGAAACTTATATTGTATATTGGCGGGTAGGTCATATACATGATTCTTTGTTGGCAGGTTAGCCACATTTGTGATTAATTTTGACGAGTGAGTCAAATATGTTTAAATTTGGCGGGTGAGCCATTTTTATGATTACGTGGGCAATAGTGCCATTTGGACGTATTCATGTTGGTATGTGGGCCATATATGTTTAACTGTTGGCAGGGATGCCATGATTCTTGGATTCTATATGACGTTACCTTTTAAAAATTTCAAAATGATTTTATGGGCGGGGAGGCCCTAATGATTCGATCCATGTTATTGTGCATTTTGATTGTTGGAATCTGATTATTGGTACACTTGGATAGAGCAGTATGGTATGACTTAGAGAACATAGATGAATCTAGCCTATAGTTGCTGAACATGGGCCGTCTTATGAGACTTCTTGATTCATTAAGCATGTATCGGTTTAGATCATGCGTGTTTGGGATCAACGGAGAGGTTGTACCCAAGAGATTCTTTATTGATCAATTGAATGGCGATACGTAATGATCTTTATGATCATGATTCTTATTGGAACTCGGTTAGTGCAGGATGCCTCCGAGGAGAAGAAGACCGAGAAACATTAATCTAGCGATGCCTAAGGTGCCGGTGGAGCCGCCGGTCCAAGGACCACGAATCAAAATTGAATTTCGACATCATAATCCCCCGGTGTTCAATGGGGAAGGTAACCCACTCGCGGCTGAGAGATGGGTCCGTGCTTTGGAGAAAATCTTTGGATTTCTCCAATGTGATGACAAGGAAAAGATAACCTGTGCACTATACCAGCCAGTAGATGATGCTGACTTCTGGTGGGAGTCAGTGAGACGAACGATTCCCGATGATGAGTGAGAGATATTCACTTGGGAAGATTTCAAGTCCATTCTGTATCAGAAATATATTCCAACTCACTATCAGCACCAGAAGGCGAATGAGTTCTGGAATCTGAAACAAGGTAGCGGCTCTGTGGCTGAGTACGACCTGAAATTCAACAGACTGTCGAGGTATGTGCCTCAGACAGTAGATACTGAAGAGAAACGAATTGAAATGTTCCGTATGGGACTGAGGCCTGAGATCGGGACTGCTCTAGTCGGGAAGGACGGAGCTAACTATGGCCAATTTTTGAGTTGGGCACTGAGCATTGAGACAATGCAGGGAACCTCGAAGGGGTTGGCGTCTCATCCGTCTACGGCTGACCTCAAGGGAAAGGGAAAATGGGAAAGTGCTCAGCATGGGCACCAGAAAAGGAGTTTCCAACCCAATTATCAGGGCGAAGGAGGCTATGGACAGAGGCCGGCTGGCCAAGGGAATGCGGCAGCGGGGCCTCAGGGCTACCAAGGTTATGAACCGCAGTGTGCCACCTGCCACAAACAGCATTTTGGAAAGTGCCTTACATGCTATCGTTGTGACCAACCGGGTCACTTTTTGAATCGGTGTCAGCAGAAGCCGGAAGTGCCAGACCAGAGACAACAAGGACCACAAGAAGGAGGTGGTCGAGGTAATGGCAACAACCGAGGGAACCAGAGGCCTCAGCAAAACCAGAACTAGAATCGGAGGGCACCTCAACAGGCCCGAGCACATGCGCTGAATCAGCAGGAGGCTGCCGGGAATCCTGGAAACTTGGTAGGTATGATCAGTATGTGTGATGTACCTGTGCTTGCCTTGTTTGATACTGGAGCTTTGTATTCATTCATCTCTAGAAGTGTCTGTAGGCATATGAATCTTGAACCTGAGTTAGCAAAAGAACCTTTAGCCGTAAGCATTCCTTCAGGGCGAACGCTTTTGTCTGATTGCATGTGCCAGAACCTAGATGTGCTTATAGGTGAAAAGAGTTTCACAGTCAGTCTTTATGTACTTGAGATGCGAGACTTCGATATTATTTTCGGTATGGACTGGCTGACCAAAGAATATGCCACGATTCGATGCTAAGAAATGGAGATTATATTCCAAAAGCCGGGTGGGGCCGAGACAAAGTTTTATGGAACAAGAATGGGAAGCGCGATCCCGATCATATCAATGCTGAAAGCGATGAAGATGATTCAAAAGGGCGAGTGTTGAGCATTCTTAGCGCACTTATCGAGCAAGAAGGAGGAGGAGCTGACAGTTGATCAAGTGCCGGTGGTACGAGAGTACTATGACGTATTTCCAAAAAAGTTGCCGGGGTTGCCACTAGACAGACAGGTGGAGTTCACCATCGAGCTACAGCCAGGAGCAGTGCCGATGTCCAAAGCGCCATATCGTTTAGCTCCGAAGGAGTTAGAGGAATTGAAGGTGCAACTAGAGAAACTATTGGAACTGGGTTTCATAAGACCTAGTGTTTCTCCTTAGGGAGCACCGATCCTATTCGTCAAAAAGAAGGACGATTCGATGAGGATGTGCATCGACTACCGCGAGTTAAACAAGTTAACGGTGAAGAACAAATATCCGCTTCCAAGGATTGATGATCTCTTTGATTAGTTATCTGGTGCAAGGGTATTCTCCAAGATCGATCTACGATCTGGATATCACCAAGTCAAGGTGAGAGAAGAAGACATACCTAAGACCGCGTTTCGAACAAGGTATGGCCACTACGAGTTTCTAGTGTTGCCATTTGGTCTAACCAATGCTCCTGCAGTCTTCATGGATTTGATGAATCGAGTTTTTCACGAGCATTTGGACAAATTCGTACTGGTCTTCATCGATGATATTTTAATTTACTTGAAAAGTGAGAAGGAGCACGAGGAACACTTGAGAATAGTGTTAGAAACACTAAGAAGGGAGAAACTTTACGCAAAGTTCAACAAGTGTGAATTTTGGCTACAGGAAGTGATGTTCCTCGGACACATCGTGTCAGCAGGAGGAATCAATGTAGACCCTGCAAAGATCGAAGCGGTAGAAAGATGGAAATCACCAACAAATGTTCATGAGATAAGAAGTTTCTTCGGATTGGCAGGATACTATCGAAAGTTTATCAAGGACTTCTCGAAGATAGCGAGGCCGATGACTCAACTTCTGAGGAAAAAGGTCAAGTTTGAGTGGACTGATGCATATAAGCAGAGTTTCCAAGAACTCAAAAAGAGATTGACCACTGCACGAGTTTCCAAGAACTCAAAAAGAGATTGACCACTGCACCAGTCTTAACGCTGCCAGAAGGAGTAGAAGGCTTTGTAATCTATACAGACGCGTCTAAGTTAGGCTTGGGCTGCGTGTTGATGCAGAATGGAAAGGTGGTAGCCTATGCTTCTTGTTAGTTGAGACCGAATGAGTTAAACTACCTAACCCATTATTTGGAGCTTGCCGCAGTCGTGTATGCTCTCAAAATCTGGAGGCATTACCTCTCTGGGGTAAAATGTGAAATCTACACCGACCACAAAAGCTTGAAGTATATCTTCGAGCAGAAGGAGTTGAACATGAGGCAAAGACGTTGGTTAGAGTTGGTCAAGGACTATGACTGCACGGTTCATTACCACCCGGGCAAGGCAAACGTGGTTGCAGATGCCTTGAGCAGATGCGGGCCAGGGGTATCTGAAGGTCACATCTCAGATGTGAAAGAACTCACACGTGAAATGGAGAAGCTAGAGTTAGAGGTGGTGGTTGCACCTGACTCTATGACAAGTACGATAGCTACAGTGGTAGCTAAACCTGAACTGCGAGCAAGAATCATTGAAGCACAACCAAAAGATGATAAGTTGGAGAAAATCCGACAGAAGATCAGGAGTGGCGAACCAAGGGAGTTCAAGGAAGCCGATGACGGAACATTGATGTTTCGTGATCGACTGTGTGTTCCAAATGTTGACGAATTAAAGTTGGAGATTATGAGGGAAGCTCATAGTACTCCGTACGTTGCCCATCCCGGGAGTACAAAAATGTATAAAGATCTGAAGCAGAGTTTTTGGTGGAGCAACATGAAACGTGAAATAGCAACATTTGTGGAAAGATGCTTGACGTGCCAACAAGTGAAAGCCATTCATCAACGACCTTCGGGTTTGTTGCAACCTTTAGAGATCCATGAATGGAAATGGGAGCATATCACGATGGATTTCGTGGTTGGTTTACCGAGATCGGTAAAAGGGAACACGGTAGTCTGGGTTGTCGTGGATCGACTGACAAAGTCAGCGCATTTTATTCCAATAAAGTCCACGACAGATTTGAGCAGGCTGGCTTAAATCTATGTGAGAGACATTGTTAGATTGCACGGGATTCCAGTTTCTATCACATCGGATCGTGATACCCGATTCACGTCGAGATTTTGGAAAAGTCTTCAAGAGGCGATGGGCACGAGACTAAATTTCAGCACAACATTTCATCCTCAGACTGATGGCCAATCAGAAAGAACAATTCAAATTCTAGAAGACATGCTTCGAGGAGTTGTGCTTGATGGAAACACCAGTTGGGAGGACATGTTGTCGTTGGTGGAGTTCGCGTATAACAATAGTTATCAATCCACCATCAAAATGGCACCATACGAGGCTTTGTATGGATGTAAATGTCGATCGCCTTTATATTGGGATGAGGTTGGAGAACGCAGAATTTTGGGGCTAGAAATTGTGCAAATGACCATTGAAAAGATCGATCAAATTCGAGCAAGGAGGAAAGAAGCACAAGATCGTCAGAAGTCTTATGCTGACAAAAGAAGGACCGACTTGCAATTTCAAGTTGGTGATAAGGTGTTTTTGAAGATATCTCCAACACGTGGTGTTGTGAGATTTGGGAAACGTGGCAAGTTGCGACCAAGATTTATCGGTCCATTTGAAATTCTGCAAAGAATTGGTGAGGTTGCTTATCGGCTTGCATTGCCGCCGAATCTATCTCAAGCACATGATGTTTATCATGTATCGATGCTAAGAAAATACGTGTTCGATCCTGAACACGTGATTCGAGATGATAATTTTGTATTGCGACCTGACATGTCGTATGAAGAGAAGCCACGTATGATTATCGACCGAAAGGTCCAAGTCTTGAGAAACAAGGAGATTTCATTGGTGCTTGTGCAATGGAATCACCATGACCGAAACGAGGCAACATGGGAGCTTGAGAGCTCGATGAAACTGAAGTATCCCGAGATATTTCAGGATGCTTGAATTTCAGGACGAAATTCCTTTTAAGAAGGAGAGTATGTAGTGCCCCGAACCTTTTTGTGCATAATTAATTGCAATTATAGGCTATGGGAGTTGCGTCATTTTAAAATTTTCGTAATTCGGTGGTTTAACCGAACTTGCGATGTGTCGTATCGATGATAATCAAAATATATTTTAATATGAGCATTAATCGATTTATCGATTTGTGTCACTTGGCGTAATTGAAATATTTGAGAAAATGTGTTTAATCTACAATGAAGTATTTCATCCGTTTCGGTCCAATTTGAAATTTTTCCGGAGACGGAAAATATCACGATAATCGAACAACCGGTATTTAAACCGGGTAGTTTGCAAGTCAACCAAGGCATGGGAGGCCATGCCTCCCCTCACCTCTCCCATGCCTTCCCTCACGTCACTTTTGTCCCCCAAATCAACCAAAATAGATTTATGAAAATAGCTTAGCCATTTTCTTCATTCATCTTCTTCTTCGTTCTTCTCAAATCACAAAGAGAAAGAGAGAGCTCAAGCCACAGCTGCATTTCCCTTGCTTCTTCTTCATCCCATCTTCTTTTCTTCCATTTTATGAGAGAGAGAGAGAGAGAGCGAGTGAAGTAAGGAGTTGCAACCATTGTTGAGAGGAGCTCAAGCTTCGTTCCACCCGTTCTTCACCATTCTCTTTCGGTGTTCGTCCACGTCGTTGCAAGCGTCGATCCAACTAAACCCAACTGATTCCAGCCTTGTTCCACCTACCTTCTTCAAGCTTTTCATGCTTAGTTGTTCTTCAAAGGTATTTTCGAAATCATATATATATATATATATATATATATATATATATATATATATATGCTCTTCCAAGTTTAAGCATGGATAAAAAGTGTATGTGTGGATTTTTGGTTTCAAATGATGGTTGATTATTTAGAAATGAGTTGATTTTATGTGCAAGCATGTTTAGTCGAGTTTTAAGATGTGTTTAGATGATTTGAATGCTTGTATATCGAGTTTCATGGCGTTTATCATCGTTTACGCGACTCTCGGTCTCAGTTCCGCGCGACCGCGGGGACGCGCGCAAGCGCGCACAGGTCGCGCGCCCGCGCACCCCACTTTCGGCAGACTCGCCACCCTTCGGTTAAACGAGCATAACTCCCTCGTTTTACGTCGGATTGAGACACCGTAAATTTTACCGGAAACTAGACTTCATTGGCTTTCCAATGGTAGAGGTCTCAATCTCTAATTATTTCTGAGTAAATTATGAAAAATCGGCAAATTTGGGTCATGTTTCGGGTTTCAGAAATTTTGGCAGTTCTGCCACCTTCTAGTAAAACGGTCATAACTTTTTCGTTAGTTATCGTATTGAGTCACCGAAAAGTGTTCCGGAAACTAGACTTTCGTGGCTTTCCAATGGATAGGTCTCATTCCCTAATTCCTCCTGAAAAATGTTTGATAATTAATCAAAGTCAGCTGTTGTGCAGATTGCTCAACAAATTTTCAGTTTTCAAATCGCCTTCTTCGAAATCAGTTTTAAAAGGATCTTTTAACTCTTTGAACGATACTAAGGAGTGTCCTTATCAGTTAATAGCTAGGGTTGAGAGGAACCTTGAGCTAAGATCAGTTTTAACGATGGATTTAAATTGTGTCATTTATAATCGCACGCCAAGTGTTCGATTTATGCTCGAATGAGATAAATATGTTTTAAAATGGTCTTTTTGTTTTAATAAACTCCCATAGGTCTATGATGTTGTTGAGTCTCATTTATGTGAATTAGTATTGTTGAGATTTGAGTCATTATTGGTTGCCGGGGTAGGCAATTGCTAAGCTATTAAGGTTTAGTTTGGGTCGGTTTAACCGACGAGCATGCGAAACTATGTAGTTGCGAGAGTCTTGACCTCGTGGAGGTTCTAAGATGAATTTCGATATTTGTAGATCATTTGCCGTAAGACGTAATCATTGTGGTGTTGCTCGATTCCGTAAAAACTGAAAAGCTTCGACTATTATAGTCAAAAGGTGGGCGTATACTATCTTTCTCAAAATGCTATGTTTGAGTTATTAAGCTTGTTTTGAAACAAATGTGCATATATGATTATCTGTGTAAAATGATTCGTTCTGCTTGTTGTGGTTGTCGGAGTCTCATATACCAGCGCTGTATCAATGTGAGTAGCTACAGTCTTGTTTGGTTTGAGTTGCACCTAATCCCTAGCTGTTCTCAGCTAAAAGAACTTTTAATTACTTTGAGGGTTTACTCGGTAATTGCGCATGATGATGTAGTGGTGGTTGCGGGTGTCGTACTTAGCTCACTTCAGGGTTTACTGGTGAGTGGGTCCATTTCAGGGTTTATTGATGGATCAAGGTTCACTTCAGGGTTTACTGGTGAACACATTCATGTTAAATGTTTTGATGAACTTAGATGCATTTCCCTTTACAAAACCTTCTAAGATTCATCTGCATACTCACAGATAATTATTTTATCAAATGCTTTTGATAACTCGATTTTTCTCAGAAAACCCACTGAGTACATTAGTACTCAGCCCAAATATTTTCTCAAATATTTTCAGGACAATGAGCTGGAACGTGGAGATGATGAGCTGTGATGGGACTTATATGTGTACTTTTGTAGATAACCCGTTGTCTTAGCTCGTCTTAACCTCTGATCATCGTACTATTTCTTTTGATAATTCTTAGCTTCCGCAAAACCAAAAACTCATGTTTTGGATGTATATATATATATAACTCTGAATTTGTTATGATGATCGTGCTCTTTTATTGAACTAATTTGGAATCGTTCATTTATAATCATCCTTGAAATCTCCTTTCTTTCCCCTCTTCTTAAACCCCACCCCCGTGGCGCTCATTTCCAAGGTCTCTCGGGACCGGGGTGTTACAAATTGAATATGAAAATTTCATGATTTTAAGTTTTTTAAATAAAAATAAGGGTTAATTGTCTAAAAAGTATAGCTGTCGAAATCAGCCCGGCCCGATTTTGGGCTGGGCTGGGTTGGCCCATTTGACAGTTCTACTTAAAATACATAAACTTTGGAGTGTTTTTTATTTTTCACATATTTTAGAAAACGTAGTTTTAATAACATGAACTTAATCCTTATTTTATTTTGTCACATGATTTTCATATTTCAGTCAACTGAAGTGAAGTGGTTGTCGAAGATGTTCTTTTATGATGGATCACATAATTTTCCTTGGGTTTGTTATAACCTCTTAAGGAATTATGGTGGATGAAGAAAAAATAAAAAAATGTTGAGGAATGGTCTACTACGAAGAATCTCAATGAAGTACGAAGTTTCCATGTATCGACATCATTTTATCATGGATTCATAAAGAACTTTAGCACCGTTGCAGCACTACAAACAAATTTTGAATAAAAAGGAATTTAAAGGTATCAAGCGAGTGTTATCTAGTGCACATGTTCTCGCATTACCTGATGTTAATAAGGTTTTTGAAGTTGATTGCGATGCATCTAAAGTTAGAGTTGGAGATGTGCTTAGTTAAGAAGGACATCCAATTGCCTTCTTCTGTGAGAAGTTGAATGAGACGAGGATAAGATATTCTACTTATGATGTGTAGAATTTATTCTCAATTCAGACCAAGAAGCTCTCAAGTATATCAACTCGCAGACAAATCGGAATAGAAGGCATGTTAGTTGGCTATCATTCTTGCAAGAATATATTTTTGTGCTAAAGCATAAAAGTGGATCTCTAAATATAGTTGTGAATGCAACTTAATTAGCCGATAGGTTGCACTGATGAATTCTATGGCTAATCATCTTGAAGGATTTGATGCTACAAAGAAGTTGTATATTGATGATCCAGATATCAAGGAGATATACCAAAGTTGTTCGATAGGTAAGTGTGTTGCGAGATTCGCGAAGAGATGTCGAGTGTGCTATACTTGTAAAGGCCAAATTAAGTCAAAATGTGGGTGCTTATACTCCTTTAATTTTTCTATCCTAGAAGCATCTTGGGAAAGTGTTAGTATGGACTTTCTTGTTGGGTTTTCAAGAACACAAAGGGGCTTCAATTCTATTTTCATCGTTGTTGATCGATTTTTTGAAAACGGCTCACTTTATCCCATGCAAGAAGATGATGGATGCTTCATACATTTTTGATCTCTACTATAAAGATGTTGTCAAACTTCATGGGTTTTCGAGGACGATTACATCAGAGTGTGATACCAAGTTTCATAGTCATTTTTAAAGAAGTTTATGGAGAAAATTGGGCACTAATCTAATGTATATATAGTAGTGTATATCATCCTGAAATGGATGGACAAACTGAAGTTCTGAATCATACATTGGGTAATATGCTCCGTACTTTTTCTTCCAAGAGCCAAAACAGTGGGATACTATTCTATCAAGGGCGGAGTTTTCTTATATATAACTCAATGACTAATCATTTAACTGGGAAAAGTCCATTTGAGGTTGTTTATGGGAAGACTCCCAATCACTATCTTGATCAAGCAACAAGAAAGTTGAAGATTTTACAACATCATTGAAAAAAATTGAGGATGAGGTGATGAAGAAGCACCAAGAAAGCATTAAATTATATAAAGTAGCGGCAGATACTCGTCGACGTGTTCAAGTTTTTAGAGAAGGCGATCTTGTTTGGGTTTATTTGAAGAGAGAGATTTCGTGCTGGTACATATATATAACACTGCAAGAAAAATACGTTTTAATGATGGACTTAGCGATGGATTATATTATGTCACTATATTATCGATAAATGAACGATGGATTAAGATTGAAATGTTTAACTACCAACTTGTTGAAAGAAACAACAAGATTGGAATTCATTTTCTGTATTGCTATTCTGGATTGAATGTATACAATGTACAAGAGATCCTTTTATAATGCAAGGAATCACACCTGAATAAAAAAAAAAGGATAAGATCCGTTATTAGAGGATCCTACCAAAACATGACTACTTAAGAAAGGAAATAACTAATTACAATATTCCTCCTATAATTCTACACTCTCCCTCAAGTTGGTAGGTGGAGGATCCCACATACCCAACTTGCCAAGAAGTCTGTGAAAGGCTCTCCCGGAGATAGCTTTAGTTAGGATATCAGCAAGCTGGTCTTCCGATCTGACAAAGGGCAGAGTGATATTTTCATTATCTAACTTCTCCTTGATGAAATGTTTGTCTATCTCTGTATGCTTGGTTCTATCATGTTGGACAGGATTATGAGAAATGCTCACGACGCCTTTATTGTCAAAGTAGGGTTTGAAAGCTCCCATCTCTAATACACCCATCTCAATCATCAATTTCTTTATCCACAACAACTTTGTCATCCCTTTCACAATTCCCCTAAATTCTTCTTCTTCACTTGAGAGTGCTACCACCTTTTGTTTTTTATTCCTCCAAGTCACAAGATTCCCTCCTACAAAGGTGAAGTACCCTGCTGTAGAGTTTTCTGTCCAATGAACATCAATATACTCGGAGACTCTAAAATGCTTATTTTTCCGAAAGAAAATACCTTTTTCAAGAGAGGATTTTAGGTACCGAATAACTCTTATGGCAGCCTCCATGTGTTCCACAAAGGGGTTTATGCATGAACTGACTTGTGACCCCAACTTTATAAGCTATGTCTGGTCTTGTATGTGAGAGGTAGATTAGATTACCAACAAACTTGTAGAATATATGCAGATATCTCTGCTGGTAGTGTTAAGAAAGAAACGAGCTTCGTCCATTCGTTTCATACGGTGACGGACCTCAAGGAAAAGGGCATCCACTTCAAACCTAGCCCTACTCAAGAAGCGAAAATATTGATTTTGGTTCCATAGGACATCAGGTATTCCGATTTTGGTCCCGAGACTATCATTTTTGGTCCCAAACAGAGTTAGTATCGATTTTGGTCCCCTTTTTTGCCTTAAAATTATGGGACCAAAATTGATATTCTTAAACTTATGGGACTAAAACTGGGCGATTTTTTTGAAAAAGGACCAAAAATGATAGTATCGGGACCAAAATTGGAATACCCGATGTCCTATGTGATCAAAATCAAAATTAACTCTCTTCAAGAACATGGTCGCCTACGAATTAACTCTGAATAGTCCGGCCTCTGCAGAGGTGACGTCATACATCAGCTTCATGAAGTCACTCATCGATAGGGCTGAAGACGTGAAGGAGCTGCGAGAAAGGAGAATCTTGTACAACCAGCTTGGCAGCGATGAAAAGGTTCTCAATGTTTACTGAAGTATGAATACCTACGGGGCCGAAGAAGAACTTTTTGAGGAAGTGAAAGACAAGATCCAAGCACATTACAATAGCAGAAGCAAGACATAGATGGCTGAGCTTGCACACACTAACTTTCGATCTCCATTGACGACCGCGTTTCTTGCTGCGGCCGGGCTGCTTGCAATAACAGCGGCTCAGCTCTACTACGATGTGCATTCTAATACCTAAAGCTAAAAATTGATCACCACTTACCCCTCTCTTCGGTTCAACTAAGTATACAAGAATGTGCAGGCGCTGCATGTGCTTTTCTTTTTTTTGTGAGTGTTTTTTTTTAATTGATTATAGTTGTTTTGTGTGAGCTTAAACACATTCAATTCGACTGTTATTTTTTTCTTGTCTATACCGTAAGCTATCAAGTCTTTTTTAACTGCCAGTTTTCAATGCTGCCTGTGATTGGAAGAAGTATAATTTAAGTTGGAGTAAGTTCTTGCATCTCCACCATTGAGATCATCTATTGCAATATCTCGTATTTCAATCATTGGTTCAACTATTGGAATTATATCACGTCATTTCAACCCTTGTGTCTCAGAGATCGATCCAAGGTCCTCAGTATGTTTGATCAAGCACGTCTTTAGCCACTATACCAGATTTCAAATTGAATTTCATTGCCATATTTTTAGTATAAATAACATATATATGATAATGAGCTGCACTTGTGTGCAGCCGCCTCTAAATCCGGCGGGCACGTGTAAGCCGCGCGTCCTCCTCTTTGTTTATATTTTTAAATTTGGCGACCAGCGGAATGCTCTCTCCCGAGGCTAACGCATGGACTTGTGTATTGTGTTTGACAATTAATTTCATTTTTTCAAAACAAATATAAACGGTAATTAAAAAATAAAAATCTAATTTTGAAATAAATATATACCCTAAAATGGAATTAGTAAACTTTAAAATCAAAGTGAATTACTTTGTTTTTTTTGAAATCTGACATCTCGTGCAATGCATTACACTCGACAATTAATTTTTCCAACTTAAATATAATCAACAATTGAGATTAGTAAAAACTTAGAAAAAAAAACATAAACTCTAACTAAGTGTATAATTAGTTGATGCCCTAACTAGGGACTCATGGTATGAGATTAGAATCTTATACTATTAGTGCTTTCACTATGAAGCTATGACGTTTTTCTTTCATTTTTCTTCAATATCAATTTCTCACACTTTAATTAAATTTTGTAATTATTAATCAGGGAATATTATGAAAAATAAATATTAAATAATAATTCTAAAATTAAAATAAAACACAAAAAATGGAATTGAAAAAAAAAACAGAAAAAAACAGAATAAATGTGATATAAGAAAATTAAAGCAAATGAGAACCTGAGTTATAAAACATGGTCGCATCTTCTATTTCGACCATGGAATTATAGTCTCGTGCATTTTAATATTTTGTTAATTGTTCTCTAGTCATTTTTAATAGATAATTATGGAATTTTTAAAATGTGCACGGTAATTAAGAATTCATACGATTGAAAATAAGAGATGACACATCATTCTAAAATATAAGATCTTTTATATATTATTAACAAAGATCTAATCAAATAGTTCCTTCATTTCTTGCAAATAATAGTTTTTCAATTTTTGTAATGAGGGAAAATTAAAATGTCACCCGTAATCTTATTACATTTTTGTCATCTAATTTTGTTATCAGGTTTTGACTAAATTTGTTCGAACATGATTGATGGCGGGGATATTATGGGCATACGGGTCCATATCCCAGCAATATAACTGGGTTTCTCTAATTCCTAATGCTATTGATTAATTAAATTTGTTAAGGATTCTTGTGGGTTGTTAATTAATAAAAAGTTGAATAAAAAGGGTTCTTTTATTCGATAACACTTAAGGAGAAATGAGGAATGCGTTAGGTTTTAGTATTCCATAACTAGTTAATTTGTTTGATGTTTGAATTGATATATTTGCACCAATTAACGAAATGAGGCATACCACTAATAATTATAATTTCAATCCGGCTTTAATATATTGATTACTTTTATTTTATTTCATTTGATTAGTTAAACAATTATTCTCTCAAAACCCCCAAAGTTACAATAGAAAGAAGAATTACACCGTTCCCTGAGGATTCGACCTGTGCTTTCCACATACTACACCTATTTGGGCATTCAGAAGAACAATTTCATTTTGGGCGCGTGGCGATAGTGTATCAAATGCCCATAAATTCTTTGACCTAATTATGATTGATTCAAACGATGATACCATGTATTGTGGTATGGTTAAAAAGCCCTCGTCATGTGCTTTCTAATTATAATCTCAATTTGTCAATTAGTTATTAAATGATAGAATAATTATACGGAGATATATCGATGAGGATTTTTATTACGAATTATATTTTAAATCTCGATATCGATTAGATATTGGATATTGAAATTAAAAGATATGTTTCAAACTCCATAGTGTGGGCTATTTGGCCAGAGTTTCAATTTGTCCAATCGAATTTCACAAGTGATAGAATTGAACTTGACACATTTTAATTAACGGAAAAAACTAACGGTGTTAACTTCAAGTGTTAGTTTGTTCTTTTTTGAATAGTTTAGGAGGCCGATTGTTCTTTTTAAATAGTTTAGGTGTGTATTTGGGCCAAAAAATAGTTTGCACGTCTAAGTAGGATTGGACATATAGTTTGGGTGTTTTTTTGGCCCTTTGCCCTTTTTCATAATTAGAAGTAATACTTTTCTCATTTGATGCAAGAACAACCCTTTTATTTATTTTGGCTATCATCAAATGTACGTTTTGAAACTACCCAAACGCACTCACAGTCCCACCAATTCAATTCGTAAGTTTATGAATTTCTCCATAATATACAGAGTTAGACTTTTTTTAAGGACAACAATTTAGGCCGATTTGGAAAAGAGGACAACAACTTAAACCGATTTGCGGGCCGAAATTTAAGGACATTAATATTTAAGTGTTGCGTCTGTAGCCCGTTCCGGCTGATATTTGGCCTACGGACACAATACTTAAATGTTAATGTCCTTAAATTTCGGCCCGCAATAAATTTGTCCTCTTTTTCAAATCGGCCTAAGTTGTTGTCCTTAAAAAAATCTAACTCTAATATACATATCGAAATTTGTTTATGGAAATTTAATCCGACGATACGATGATTGTTGAATACAAAGCAGATGCCAACATACCACGAAACAATTGATGTAGGAGCTGATAATCAAACTATTCATTTCGTGGAACATCTGAAGTGCATAGAAAGGAAGCTCACCGTCAGATGATACGAATCCTTCAAATACCCAAATAATCTGTCTAATCTATTGCCTTAAATAATCGCTCTATTAAAAGTGGAGGGGATTAGAGCTGAGTAAAGAAAATGTAGTTTTTTCTGGTATAGCTCAAATATATCCCCACCTTATCATCTTAAATCTTTTTTTATGTACACTAGAAGAAAAAGCGTGTTTTGCACGCATTTCAACTAATTTGCTTAAATTAATAATTGAAGTTTGCCTAATTTTACTATACTATATTTGAATAGTTAATTTAAAAAATATATTTCATTATATATATATGTATATATATCAATTTATAAATTTAATAAAATCTGAAAATTCTAGATTAATCAATAATCAGAAAAATAATATACACATAAAATATAATTAAATTGTAACAATTCAAACACGAACTCAGAATTTATAACCTTTTAATATATTTATATATTTGTTGTTTTAATATATATGTATATACATATAGTTAGGTATGGATACATTATATCTTAGATTCCCCAGAGATTAAAAACGGCCAGAGGAGTTTGAGAAACTCAATTATGTTTATAATATTTGTATTTAAAAAATTACTAAATAGTGGATGATAAAAAAATTAATTAATT
Source organism: Perilla frutescens (assembly GCA_026008535.1). Taxonomy (NCBI): domain Eukaryota; kingdom Viridiplantae; phylum Streptophyta; class Magnoliopsida; order Lamiales; family Lamiaceae; genus Perilla; species Perilla frutescens. The sequence goes on from BRKX01000018.1 coordinate 47,808,101, forward strand.
AATGGATGGCCGTGAGAGTTGATGAAAATGTGAAAGAAGGCGACATGTTGATTTAATTAATTTGTTCATTGTTTATTAATGTATATAAATTTATTACTTAATTTTTTGTTGGTTATATATCTTATATATGAATTTATTATATACTTGTAAATATTTTATTGCATTATTACTTTGTACCACTTATGCAATGAAATTATATTAATTACATGATAAACTATTTTAAGCAATAAAATAATAGCAATTAAACAGTAAAATGCGGTCAGATGAGAGAGAGAAATGCATGTATCATTTCTCAAGATTCTTTTTTTTTCTACAAAAATTCTCAACCTTCTTAGATTGTTGACGTATATATGTATTAACACAATTCAAATCTTCAATTCAACAATTTTTATATTGACTTTACCGTCTAATAAAAATATAATTTTTAATTAACATAAGTTCACAAAATCGTGCATCATCCATTTCAGAAAAATTTCAGTAGAAAGTTAATTAAACTTACTAAAAAGTTAATGAGTTCAAATAGTATTAATTATATGATTTTTACTATCATGACAAAACACATTATTGCAATATAAATAAAATGTATTGAACAAATAAAATTAAAAATTACTTAACTAAATTAAAATGGTGTTGAATGTATAAATATCTTGTGTTTAAAGATAAAAAAAACTTCATTATTATAGCAACATGTGTTGCTCAATGATAAAGGCATGTTAAAATATCAAAATTTGGTTAACATTTGTTGTGGTAAAATGTGTTCAAGTTTTTATTTTCAATATATTTTTAAAATATTATACAATGTTTACAATTTTTTTATGAATTTGATTTTTCAGTTGTAATTCTTGATTCAATGATTAACTAATTTAATTAGTAGTACAAATCTAAGGAAAAATTATTCAATTTCTCAATTTCAATTATTTCCTCAATTAACAGAGAATGTTCATTCTCATTCTTATGATTGATATGTTTTAAAATTGGTAATCACCATTATCGGGGAAATCTATATTCCAAAATATGTGTAATACAAATTTCTTCCACCCGAGGAATTTAATTATTCGCATTCAACCAAAACACCTAATATATATATATATATATCATTCTATAAAAAAAATCCTAATGTACAACACTTTTACATATAACTATGAATTATATTATTGTTCTATATGCATTATGTTTAACTAAATAGTTTGAGAATTATGTTAAATAATTAGTAGTTCAATCTAAGGGGAAAATTTTCGATTCTTCTATTTCAACTCTTTTATAAGTAATTGGACTATGTTTATTCTCAGTCATATGATTATAGGTAGTCAACATAATCCATATTCCAAAAAATTATGCAACATTCATTCTCCTCCATGAATTTAAATAGCTATTCTTAATTAACTGAATAATCTAATATAAAATATTTTATATAAAATTATTGTAGCGCCCCGGTCCCAGAAGACCGTAGAAATGGACGCCACGGGGGTTGGAATTAAGAAGCGGGGAAAGAAAGGGGGTAACCTGATTAATGAAAATCTCAACAGAAGACCCAGAATAACCAAACATGCTTTATTATAATATACACCTATTTACAACACCAACATCAGAGTTCTTAGTGTTTAACAAAAGAATATTACAAGTGCGGAGACTTAATTATCAACAGAATACTTAACAAAAAGAGACAATGGGAAAATAAGTAAATAACAAAAGCCCATCTCTCAGCATCGTCACCTCCACGCGTCAGCCTAGCCTACTGACCTGAAAAATATTTGAAAATATTTGGGCTGAGTACTAGTGCACTCAGTGGGCAAGTTTTTACAATTCAAGTTATGTAAATCATTTTATTAAAGTAATCTATCTGTGTTCATGCAGGTAGTGAAGCTTAGGAGGTTTTAAAATTTAAAGCAACCTAAGTTCACCAAAATATTTTATCGTGAAGCGCTTAAGAGTGTAACCAGTCATTGCCCGCAACCCGTACTACATCACCACGCGTAAAGTTGAGTATGGCCAAGTATACCCAATGGGTGTAACCCATATGTGTTTCATTTTAGTCTCACCGACAAGGAGTAGGGCATGACAAATAATGCATGCATACTGTAGCTACTCACATTGACACAGCGCTGGTTTATGAGACTCCGACAACATACAGTAGCACGTAAATATTTAACACAGAAAGTCACATATGCAGTTTTAACAAAGCAGAGCTTAATAGCTCGAAAGATACAATTTGGAAAAATATAATAGCCCACCTGGATAATAGATTTGCTTTCAAATTCTGGATTGATTTTACTCGATTTCTGCTACTTCCTCTGACCCTACAATAACTAGTATGTGCTTAGTTTAACCAAATTAAGGGCTCCTATCTAAAACTCAACTCCTAAATTTCTCTTTAATTTAGGTTATGATTTTATACTACACTTTATATTTTATTATAAATCATATAGCATTTTTAAATAATTGATAATTTATTTTACTATTATTAAATTTATATACATATACATATACATATATAACATGATATTTATTTATTTCTAATAGTTCAATATTTATGATTATAATATGTATGTATAGATATATATATATATATATATATATATATATATATATGTTCGAAAAGTATTGAATACATGAAATCATCTACGGAAAATTCAAATCAGGTTGATTATTAACACTTAATTAATATTTTATATTAATAATTATTAGTTCTTTATTAACTATTACTTTTGATATTACCTGATTACATAATTGTAAATAATGTTACTTGGATTCTTAATTCTTTGTACAGGCATATGCATTAGTTTTCGAGTTTCTAAAAAAATAAGATTAAATTCCAAATAGACTTAATTAATTGATTATGAATCACTTTTAAACTAGTCACTTAAATTATGTTATTGGTACATAATTTTGTATAAATGAAAACTTTTTAAATAATTTCATATACTATGATCACTTATGATTTCCTAAATTTAAATGAGATCATGCGAGAATTCATTCAAAACCAAGCATTTCAATAATAATTTATATATATAAGTCTTAATTAAGAACTTACCTCAAAGGAAAATAGTTGCAGGAAGTTATTATTTTTACTATATTTTCCTTCGTCAGATTATTTATTTAACTATAAGAGTGATGAAAAAAATAAAATGATTCAGATCTATATTATTTTGATAATGAGGAATTTCAATTAGATTAAACTTACCAATATAATCTAGTTGATCTACTAAGTTCCTCCACAAGACACGTAGCACTTTTTTTTTTTTGATTAGTCATCAACTATCAATAATATATATTAGCTAGACACCTCACTCTATTCTAATTAGATAGATACCAACTATACTTAATTCTATAAGATACAACATATAGATACACATATGTATATATATATCATTTTTTTAAATAAGTAATATGTTTATGTACAATGTATTTGTATATAAATTTTACTAAATCAATTTGCACTTAATAAATAAATTTCTAATTAATTGAACTAGGCTGGAATCTAGGCTCCAAATAAAAGGACAAGAATGTAACAAAGTATCTTTAACCTACTCAACAAGCATATTTACCCAAAAATAAGAAATTAAAATAATAAAAATAATAAAATAAAAATAAAAATTATGGGTCTATTTTCTTTCCTATCTTATCCTTAAGGTAATCATAGGCTATTATTTTAATACCTAAAAATTTTTGGATAATTCAATTATTCTAACCATTAGATGTATATTCCCAATTAAATTTAGATAATAAAATTTTGGGATATTACACTCCTCCCCCCTTAAAAGAATTTCGTCCCGAAATTCACGTACCTCCAAATAACTCAGGATATCGCTGTCTCATTTTGCTTTCTAGTTCCCATGTTGCTTCAGTTCGATCATGATGATTCCATTGCACAAGCAACAATGGAATTTGCTTGTTTCTTAGGACTTGAACTTTTCTATCAAGAATTTCGTGGGGTTTCTCCTCATACGTCATATCAGAACGTAAAACCAACTCACTTTCTTTGACAACGTGTTCTGGGTCAAACACGTATTTCCTGAGCATTGAAACGTGATACACATCGTGAACTTGTGACAAGTCTAGCGGAAGAGCTAATCGGTAAGCTACCTCACCAATTCTTTCTAATATCTCGAATGGACAAATAAATCTTGGTCTCAGTTTGCCTTGTTTTCCGAATCTCACAACACCTCGTGCTGGAGATACTTTTAAGAAAACCTTTTCACCAACTTAAAACTCTAGGTTTGTCATGCGCTTGTCTGCATAAGCCTTCTGTCTATCTTGTGCTTCTTTCATTCTTGCTCGAATTTGGTCGATCATCTTGACAGTGGTTTGCACGATCTCTGGACCCAAAATTTTTCTTTCTCCAACTTCATCCCAGTATAGGGGCGATCTGCATTTGCGACCATACAAGGCTTCATATGGTGCCATTTTTATAGTTGATTGGTAGCTGTTGTTATAAGCAAACTCCACCAAGGGTAAAACATCTTCCCAGCTTGTGTTTCCGTCCAACACAACTCCTTGTAGCATGTCCTCCAGAATTTGTATCGTCCTCTCTGATTGACCATCTGTTTGAGGATGAAAAGCAGTGCTGAAGTTCAACTTCGTTCCCATTGCTTCTTGAAGACTCTTCCAAAACCTTGATGTGAAGCGAGTATCACAATCTGACGTGATAGAAACTGGAATTCCATGTAGTCGAACAATCTCCTTCACATAAATTTGTGCTAACTTGCTTAATTCCGTTGTTGTTTTGATTGGCACGAAATGTGCTGATTTGGTCAATCGATCTACAATGACCCACACTGAAGAGTTTCCTTTCTCTGATCGCGGTAAGCCTACCACAAAATCCATCGTTATATGCTCCCATTTCCACTCTGGAATTTCCAACGACTGCAATAACCCCGAAGGTCGTTGATGTATCGCTTTCACTTGTTGGCATGTTAAACATCTCTCCACAAATGTGGCTATCTCCCTTTTCATATTATTCCACCAGAAATATTATTTCAGGTCCTTGTATAGCTTTGTGCTGCCTGGATGTGCCATGTAGGGAGTATTATGAGCTTCTCTCATAATTTCTTGCTTCAATGTGTCGTCACTGGGAATGCATAATCGATCACGGAACATTAAAGCTCTGTCGTTATCTTCCCTAAATTCTTTCGGTTCACCCGCTTTAACTCTTTGTCTTATCTTTTCCAATCGTTCATCTTTTTGCTGGGCTTCTACGATTCTTGATCGTAGTTCTAGTTTGGCTACCACTGCAGCTATCACACTTGCTGTAGAGCTTGGTGTAAACACCAACTCTAATTCCATCTTTTCTATTTCTCTCACAAGTTCCTCTTTATTTGTGAGTAGATATCCCATCACTCCTTGTTTCTTTCTGCTCAATGCGTCGGCTACTACATTTGCTTTCCCAGGATGGTAGTGTATCATACAGTTATAATCTTTCACTAACTCTTACCATCTTCTCTGCCTCATATTAAGCTCTTTCTGTTCGAATATATACTTCAAACTCTTATGGTCAGTGTAAATCTCGCATTTCACCCCATAAAGATAATGTCTCCAAATCTTAAGTGCATGTACAACAGCAGCAAGCTCTAAATCGTGGGTTGGGTAGTTCAGTTCATGAGGTCTTAATTGTCGTGAAGCATATGCTACCACCTTCCCATTTTGCATCAGCACGCATCCTAAACCCAATTTAGACGCGTCAGTGTATATCACGAATCCTTCTACTCCTTCTGGCAAAGTTAAGACTAGTGCAGTTGTTAATCTTGTCTTTAGTTCTTGAAAACTCTGTTCACACGCATCAGTCCACTGAAACTTGACCTTCTTCCTCAAAAGTTGTGTCATTGGCCTTGCTATCTTTGAAAAATCTTTAATGAACTTCCGGTAATATCCTGCTAAACCGAAGAAACTTCTTATCTCATGAATGTTGGTTGGTGATTTCCATTTCTTCACTGCCTCAACCTTTGCAGGATCCACCTTGATCCCCTCTGCTGACACAATGTGCCCGAGAAACATTACTTCATTTAGCCAAAATTCACACTTGCTGAATTTGGCATATAACTTTTCTCACCTTAGTGTTTCTAACACTAGTCTCAAGTGTTTCTCGTGTTCTTCTTTATTTCTCGAGTAGATCAGTATGTCGTCAATAAAGACCAACACAAACTTATCCAAATATTCATGGAAAACTCGATTCATTAAATCCATAAAGACTGCAGGTGCATTTGTTAACCCAAAAGGCAACACTAGAAACTCATAGTGGCCATATCTTGTTCGGAATGCAGTCTTGGGTATGTCATCTTTTCTTACCTTAACTTGGTGATACCCAGATCGTAGATCAATCTTGGAAAAGATTTTTGCACCGGTCAACTGATCAAAAAGATCATCTATCCTTGGAAGTGGATACTTGTTCTTCACTGTCAACTTGTTTAACTCCCGATAGTCGATGCACATTCTCATAGTACCATCCTTCTTTTTGACAAATAAAATCGGTGTTCCCCAAGGCGATATACTGGGTCTTATAAAACCTAATTCCAATAATCCCTCCAGTTGCACTTTTAACTCTTGTAACTCATTCGGTGCTAACCGATATGGGGCTTTGGATACCGGTGCTGCTCCTGGTTCTAGGTCTATGGTGAACTCTACTTGTCTGTCTGGCGGCAGACCTGGCAAATCATTTGGAAATACATCTTCATATTCTCGTACCACTGGTACCTGACCCACTGTTAAACCTTCTTCTTTCTTGCTTACAAGGTTTACTTGAAATGCCTGACAGTTTCCTTTTTGTAACAACTTTACAGCCTTTAATGCTGAAATGATGGGAATTATATTTCCCATTTTTGCTCCATAAAACTTCACTTCTTCCTCGCCTAGCTTCTGAAATAATATCTCTCTCTCATGGTAGCGTATTGTTGCACTCTCCTTTGTTAGCCATTCCATCCCAAATATAATGTCAAAGTCTCACATCTTAAGAGCATAAAGATCAGTTGTGAAATTCTTTTCACCTACTACACAGTCTAAGTTCTTACAAACACAATCGGCTAAAAGTGTTTGCCCTGAAGAAATGCTTACTGCTAGGGCTTCTCCTGCTAATTCTAGCTCTAGATTAAGACGTTTACATACATCTCTAGATATAAAGGAATGTGAAGCTCCAGTAGCAAATAAAGCAAGCACAGGTATATCACACAAACTAATCATACCTGCTAAATTTCCAGGATTTCCAGCTGCCTCTTGCTGGTTGAGAGCATACGCTCTGGCTTGTTGTGGTGCACGAGGACCTTGATTCTGATTTTGCTGAGGTCTGGGATTACTTCTATTGTTGTTGTTATTTCCTCGACCTCCTCCACCTTGTGGTCTCGTATTTCTCATGTCCTTTTTGAATTGTGGCCTCTGCTGCTGTTCTTGTGCTCCAGAATTCTGTTGGCATTTATTAGCATAACGACCCTGTCGACCACATCGATAGCATTGGGCACATGGTCCAAAGTGATATCTATTACAAGTTGCACACAACGGTGAATTCCCTTGATAGCCCTGAGTTTTTGGTGCAACATTCACTTGCCTTGCAGGCCTTGGTCCAAAGTTCCTTCCTCCTTGATAGTTATGCTGAAAATTCTTCCCTTGATAACCTCGTTGTGGTCCATCCCACTTTCATTTTCCCTTTTGATCTCCAGCTACTGGTTGAGATGCTAAAGTCTTTGATGTTCCTTGCACTGCCTCAATACTAAGTGCCCAACTCAGTATTTGACCATAGTTTACTTCATCCTTTCCAATCAGTGCAGTGCCTATTTCCGGTTTCAAACCCATGCGAAATTTTTCAATCCTCTTCGCTTCTGTGTCTACGGTCTGTGGTGCGTATCGAGATAACCTATTGAACTGCAAATCATATTCTACGACTGATTTGCTCCCCTGTTTGAGATTCCAGAATTCATTAGCCTTCTGATGCTGATAATGAGCCGGTATGTACTTTTGATATAAGATCATCTTAAAGTTATCCCAGGTGAACACTTCCCAATCTGCATCAGATATTGTCCTTCGAACTGACTCCCACCAGAAATCTGCATTATCTACAAGTTGATACAGGGCACAGACCACCATTTCTTTATCACTACAATGCAAAAGCCCAAATATCTTTTCAAGTGCTCGAACCCAACGTTCGGCTGTGAGTGGATCCCCTTCTCCATTGAAAGTTGGGGGATTATGGCGTCTGAACTCCATTTCAATTTGTGGTCCCTGACCCTGCAGAATATTCGGTACTTCCGGTACCGCCAAGTTCACATTTCTTGGTCTTCCTCTTGGCATTCTGCAACTAGTCAAATCTCCAATCGATCAACACTTGCATAAAAATTCAAAAAGAGGCAAAGAAAATGAAATATATATATATATATATATATATATATGCAAAGCCTTCCAAAAATATATACACAATATATATATATAAATCTAAAAGATATCCTAAAACGGAACTTTTATATAAAAGAGTGGATGCAAAGCCTTCCAAAAATATATACACAATATATATATATAAATCTAAAAGATATCCTAAAACGAAACTTTTATATAAAAGAGTGGAGTACCACACATACATCATCTATACATCAAAAATATAATATACCGTCTAGTCCACTAAGTCAAAAGGCGGCTAACTACCGAATGCGTCATGTCAGAACGGTCTTATAACAATGACAACGTTTCCGACTAACAAAAACTACTGAGCTAATGATACAACAAAATGTCAGCATCAGTATATACTAAACTACTCAAACTACTATAACTATATATCTATCTATGGAGACGACGGAATATACCAGTGCCCAGGACGCCCCTCCGCATCGAAATCACATCGAAAGTGGAACGTCGTACTTCCATTAGTTACTTCCATTGGCTCCTCATCGGGATTCTCCTCCAGGTCCTCCTCTGGGTCCTCCTCTGCAATGGGCTCTAACTGGGTCCCAGATGGACCGGCCTCATCATCATGCGATGCTACCGTGATAAGTGGCGACTTTGGTGCAAGCGGTGCTGAAAGATCCATCTCGATCGTCCTCTCCTCTGGTAAGATTGATGTAAATGGTACTCTAAACATATCCATATCCTCCTCCACTATGGGTAATTGTGGAGCCACACATCGTCTATCTGCCCAAATCCATAGCACATACATGAAGAATCTCGAGAAATAAACTTTCTCTGCAAAAGTAGGTGGAGATCTCTCTGAGAAAATATCAGCAACTCTTGCAGCCCATGGTCTCCAGGCTTGAGGTAGTCCAATAATATATCTCGCCGTAGCCTCTACCTCTGTAATACCACCAATACCCGAGACAGTCATCCATAAGGTCACAAAACGTGTGGTGAACTCTGGCACATCCTCCCCTGGTCTACTAATACATGCACGAAACCTCTCTATCCACTCATCCATCATCACACGAGTACAACAGCTCTTTCGAGGTCTCACCTGCCATCCCGCCATCTACTTAGCATAATTTCTCAATCAGTCTACGTTCAACCATTTTCACAAATTCTTACAAGTTCAGTCTAAGTTCAACAACTACAGGCTAAGTTCATCTTAAGTTCTCAAATTCCAAGTCAAAGTACTCATCTAGAGCACAACATCAAATACAAATCAACTATCAATGTGTGCAATCAACATATATCAAACATTCATAAGTAGGACCAAAACATAGATAAATAAATTCCTCACATGTATACAACAGAATCAGCATGGTTTAACACAAAATCCTGTACGCCCACAGACATATTTCATTCTCAAAACCAGTAAATAATCAGTAAAAGACTCAATCTTTCAAGGCATTTTCCGCCAACATGGAAAATCACAATCTTTCATTTCCAAACAAACTTAACATTTCACCAATTAATGTAAACTTTTAAAATCTAAAAACCGCATAAAAACATGCGCACCTTTTAGCTGTTGCGTGAGTGACGAGCTGAGGACTTTTATAATATCACACAGGAATTTAATGAAAAAGAGAAATAAAATAAGTTGACCCAACAGGTTTGCAGAGTTGCAAGACCTGCTCTGATACCACTCTGTAGCACCCCGGTCCCAGAAGACCGTAGAAATAGACGCCACAGGGGTTGGAATTAAGAAGCGGGGAAAGAAAGGGGGTAACCTGATTAATGAAAATCTCAACAGAAGACCCAGAATAACCAAACATGCTTTATTATAATATACACCTATTTACAACACCAAGATCAGAGTTCTTAGTGTTTAATAAAAGGATATTACAAGCGCGGAGACTTAATTATCAACATAATACTTAACAAAAAGAGACAATGGGAAAATAAGTAAATAACAAAAGCCCATCTCTCAGCATCGTGACCTCCACGCGTCACCCTACTGACCTGAAAAATATTTGAAAATATTTGGGCTGAGTACTAGTGCACTCAGTGGGCAAGTTTTTACAATTCAAGTTATGTAAATCATTTTATTAAAGTAATCTATCTGTTTTCATGCAGGTAGTGAAGCTTAGGATGTTTCAAAATTTAAAGCAACCTAAGTTCACCAAAATATTTTATCGTGAAGCGCTTAAGAGTGTAACCAGTCATTGCCCGCAACTCGTACTACATCACCACGCGTAAAGTTGAGTATGGCCAAGTATACCCAATGGGTGTAACCCATATGTGTTTCATTTTAGTCTCACCGACAAGGAGTAGGGCATGACAAATAATGCATGCATATTGTAGCTACTCACATTGACACAGCGCTGGTTTATGAGACTCCGACAACATACAGTAGCACGTAAATATTTAACACAGATAGTCACATATGCAATTTTAACAAAGCAGAGCTTAATAGCTCGAAAGATACAATTTGGAAAAATATAATAGCCCACCTGGATAATAGATTTGCTTTCAAATTCTGGATTGATTTTACTCGATTTCTGCTACTTCCTCTGACCCTACAATAACTAGTATGTGCTTAGTTTAACCAAATTAAGGGCTCCTATCTAAAACTCAACTCCTAAATTTCTCTTTAATTTAGGTTATGATTTTATACTACACTTTATATTTTATTATAAATCATATAGCATTTTTAAATAATTGATAATTTATTTTACTATTATTAAATTTATATACATATACATATATAACATGATATTTATTTATTTCTAATAGTTCAATAATTATGATTATAATATGTATGTATAGATATATATATATATATATATGTTCGAAAAGTATTGAATACATGAAATCATCTACGGAAAATTCAAATCAGGTTGATTATTAACACTTAATTAATATTTTATATTAATAATTATTAGTGCTATTGTTAACTATTACTTTTGATATTACCTGATTACATAATTGTAAATAATGTTACTTGGATTCTTAATTCTTTGTACAGGCATATGCATTAGTTTTCGAGTTTCTAAAAAAATAAGATTAAATTCCAAATAGACTTAATTAATTGATTATGAATCACTTTTAAACTAGTCACTTAAATTATGTTATTGGTACATAATTTTGTATAAATGAAAACTTTTTAAATAATTTCATATACTATGATCACTTATGATTTCCTAAATTTAAATGAGATCATGCGAGAATTCATTCAAAACCAAGCATTTCAATAATAATTTATATATATAAGTCTTAATTAAGAACTTACCTCAAAGGAAAATAGTTGCAGGAAGTTATTATTTTTACTATATTTTCCTTCGTCAGATTATTTATTTAACTATAAGAGTGATGAAAAAAATAAAATGATTCAGATCTATATTATTTTGATAATGAGGAATTTCAATTAGATTAAACTTACCAATATAATCTAGTTGATCTGCTAAGTTCCTCCACAAGACACGTAGCACTTTTTTTTTTTTGATTAGTCATCAACTATCAATAATATATATTAGCTAGACACCTCACTCTATTCTAATTAGATAGATACCAACTATACTTAATTCTATAAGATACAACATATAGATACACATATGTATATATATATATCATTTTTTTAAATAAGTAATATGTTTATGTACAATGTATTTCTATATAAATTTTACTAAATCAATTTGCACTTAATAAACAAATTTCTAATTAATTGAACTAGGTTGGAATCTAGGCTCCAAATAAAAGGACAAGAATGTAAAAAAGTATCTTTAACCTACTCAACAAGCATATTTACCCAAAAATAAGAAATTAAAATAATAAAAATAATAAAATAAAAATAAAAATTATGGGTCTATTTTCTTCCCTATCTTATCCTTAAGGTAATCATAGGCTATTATTTTAATACCTAAAAGTTTTTGAATAATTCAATTATTCTGACCATTAGATGTATATTCCCAATTAAATTTAGATAATAAAATTTTGGGGTATTACAATTATAAAACCAACCAATATTATATTCTAAATTTCTCAAATTATAAATTAATAAGCTAGAAAAAGGTAACATTTGAACAATAATTTAAAATTTATTTCTCCAATCACAACCATTTATTATTGTAATGTTTTAAAAGTCATGAATAAATTATAAATTCGTATAAAGTTGGTGATTTGTTTTACAATTAATCATATTTTTAAAATTTTATCTAACAACTTTCAAAATAGCGGTAATCACTTGTTAGTGAATGACTCTGGACATTTGATTTGAATGAACGTGTTGCAATTAAGATATGTCAATCAAAATAAAGCAATGTACAACACATAAGATTTATAGAGGTTCGAAGTTAAAATTTCTACGTCTTCTCTACCTTTGTATAGATCGGTTGTGCTATAAACAATTGATGACGTGACATTTTTATTAATTATCAACTCGTCTATGTGATAATTGTGTAATTGTTCAGTCGAGTTTGTCACAACTGATTATTTTAAGTTATTTGACATTTCATCAAAACATTTGATCGATTATTTTTCCAACACAATCTATATAAACTATGTAATAATACAATTCTAATAAAATAATATTTAAATTATAACATATAATATATTATATTATTGTAGGATTATGTTTTTTATATTTTTTTTCTTATTTGCTATGGTTGATATGATGAAGAAATAATTGATGGAGAATTAATTGATGTGAATGAAGAATTGTAATAGTACAATACTATTGAAATAGATATAATATATTACACGTGATAATAATTAATTATATAATGATTGATGGAGAAGAAATTCTTGATTTTTGATAGAGAATTTCTTAAGTATCATCAGGTTAGTTTATAATATTTCTCCAAGCATTTATTTTTCAATCTCTTCATTCAATGTAATTTATATAGATTATATGATTGATGGAGAATTAATTCATGTGGATGAATGAAAAATTATAATAATACAATTCTATTGCATTAATATTTAAATTATAGAATTAAATATAATATATTATATGTGTTAAATTAATTATATACTATATTATATTATTGCGGGATTATATTTTTTAATTTTTTTTCTTATTTGCTATGGTTGATATGATAGAGAAATAATTGATGAAAAATTAATATGATGTGGATGAAAAATTGGAATAGTACAATATTGAAATGAATATAATAAATTATATGTGAATAATTAATTATATAATATAATATATTACTATTTTACCTTTAAATTAAGTGCATATTATGGATATAATAGACAAATCATATTTTGTAAGAAATTAAATAATATAATATATTATATTTACAAATAATTATTTCTAATATTTTATATTAGGGATAATTTTATTTAGTAGAGTTCAATTATTAGAGATAATTTTAACATGTAGTAGAGTTCAATTATAACAAAACTATTGAAATAAATATAATATGTTATATTTACAAAAAAAAAATTGTAATATATTATTTTACAAAAAAAAATTATAATATATTATATTACTTTTTTACCCTTAAATTAAGTGCAAATTATGGACATAATAGGCAAATCATATTTTGTAAGAAACAACCACACTTTTTATATAGGTATAGATATAGATATATCTATATCTATGAGAGAAAATTGAAATAACTAGTGAGTCCAGTTGGCAACAAGTTACATTGAATTTTTTGTGGGGGTCTAATATGCAATCTCTTGACACCAACTCACTGAAGCACATGCCGTGATTTAATTACTTTATCTACTAGGCCCTAAGGATAGGGCAGTAGATAGGAACGTTCTTCGATGGGTCCATCAACAAAGAAAAACGGTGTAGGCACGTTTGATTGTAGAATAATCAACATCAACAATATATATAGAATTCATTAACCGTGCTATCTTAGATATTTACGGCCAACGGTAGTAGGCCATAGACATTAATGCATTTCATACAAATATAAAGCATTAAAACTGCAGAAGACCAAGACTCATATTTCTCAAAAAAATAAATAAATAAAGCAATGACCAAGAACTCACATCCAACATATGTATGGCTTATTCCATATATATCATCAGATCGGAAACTTAAGCTGAAATTTAACCCTCATTCTACAATTAAATGAATTCCATACAAAAAATCTAGACATATAATAAAAAGAGAAAAATAAAGAATGAAAAGTGGAGGGTGATTGAAATGAATAATTAAAGAACATGTCCCACATTTGATCAAAATCATGGAAACACAAGTTGGCTAGAATATATAATATTGAAATCCATAATTGGTCAAGCTACTTTTAGATATTTACTAGCAGAGATCACGTGCGTTGCACGTAATTCATATGATTTTTATAAATAATGATATAATATCTATAATTAACAGTTATAATGTATATTACAATTATTGTTTTAAATTTCATGTTGAATATTGAATATTTCTTCCTAAATACAATTCAATTCATCATACCTGTAAATTTACATTCTCATATCAAAAGGAAAAAATTTAAATTGGTCTTAAACTAAAAAGAAATTGATTGCGTGATATCTTGCTTTAATGATTTCAAATAGCGTATTTTATTTTTAAATTATAAAAATGTTGAGCTTTTAACAAATAAATATTAATAATTGTAATTTACATTTTATTTTTATCATAATGTTTAATATTTTCAATAATTTTTTAAAATTAAATGATGAAGAATTTATGAACTGTTTTATATATAATTAAATATAAATGTAGAATATAAAGAATAGCTAAAGTATTTAACTGTAAATGATACTCTTGGATTGTTTTGTATTTATCTTCGAAAAAGTACAATAAATGTTTAGAATTTAATTGAATCGATATTTATGTGGTTATATGTCTAATAAAATACAATAAATGCAGTAAACATATTACAGACTAAATGAGAATAACACAAATAGTAGACAAAAAAATATAAATAGCAAATTTGATTGATCAATTAACTGTAGAATATTTTTGATGATCTACTGTGATACTATATATCTATGTTTACTTGCTAAAATTTATTAATATTTTTTGAGTTGGGAGGAATAGGAGAAGTGTGGTCTCGAACCAATGACATCTTCTTTTCAATAGATAGTTGTCTCCACAGTTTGAGCGTGCTCAAAAAGCCAAGTTTGTTATTAATATTTAATAATATTAAAAATACTAAATATTTTGTGTGTTTTAAACGATCTCTTCGGATAATTTATCCAACACAAGAATCGTTATAATATTCTAAACAAATCAAAGATTTTTTTTTCTTTTCTTATAAAATTCTCATGTATGTGAACACAAATCTATTTTTGTCTTTCTATGTAGCCAATTTATTCATTTTATACGGTTTTCCTTTTTCGTTTCTTTTATTTTAATTGGTTTAATTTGCCTTTTTTTTAAATTTGGGTGAAAATGGAGAGTAAAAAAAAATGTGGTTGTATAAAGTAAAAAAAAAAACACAATGACTTTTTTAAGATTATGGTGAATTTAGTAAATGTAACGTATAAAGTATTTATCTTAAACTTACTTGTAAGTGTAATATTAAAGTTGAAATACTATCATATAAATAGCATCTAAATAATTATTTTTTCACCAGTCTTTATATTTGAATGTTAACCTCTATGCTCTTATAATTATATCAAATTAAATATTAGCTTTGATTTTACAAGCCGTGAATCATATTTTGATAAAATGAATAATTTTTGCAGACTTTTTTTTATGATTTGAATCACATGACATAAATTGCGACATAATTTTACAAATTGATAACTTCGAAAAAAATCATCATTAATACAAGAGGAAAGGTGAAAATCACCCTTAAAGTTTACACTCCATTGCGGATCACCCCTATTCATTGTTTATGTGCAATTAAGTTCAAATTTAGTTATAAAGGGTGCAAGTAAAGCCACCAAGATCTAGAGTTTATATATGGTGCTCAATAATTTATTTATATATAATTAACTATTAAATTTTAATTCATAAGAAAATTTAATATAATTTGAAAGGTAAAATTGTAGGTGATTGGAAAAGTCATACCATATTCTTGTAATGTTAATTTCAACTCCAATAAATCTCACCATCTAATTAATAACTTCAAAATGAATCCAAAGTGAGCTCGGTAAATTCAATAAGAAAATATACTCCAAAAAGATTCATTCAAATAAATAACACAATACAATAAAATTATAATATTTATATATAATTAAAATTTGCATAAGATACGGCATATGAAATATGGATCCCGTTAAAATACGTGAAGGTTCTATGTTATGCACATAAACTAAACATATTATTCTTATTTTTAATTTTAGAGATCAATATGTCAGTTTAATGTACAATACAATCTAAAGTAAAAATTATCAAAAAGCTCACCAACAATAATATTAATTAATCATATATTATAATATGTTGAAAATAGAAACCAATCTCGATTTACAAATGACTGGTTACGAGTTTCATTTTATGTAGAAATTGAGAATTATAACCTCTTGGAAAGCAGTATCTGAACAATAGTTTTCTTGTCAATCTATAGTAGTAAAGTTAAAAAATAATGATCATAATAAATAATTTTTAAGTAGATTAGTAAGTACATAAAATAAAGAATGGAAAAAAATATTAGAGAACTCTTAATTTGTTAAATAAATAGTACAATAAATGTAAATAAAAATAAGCTATTATGTATCCAATTAAATTGGATTATTAAAATCTTTGTTCTAATTAATTGTATCATTTTGTATATGATATTATAAAAGTATTATTATGCTTTAACACAATGTATTCTAAACTGTCTTTTTTCTTGATATGTAGTTGGAATAGTAAGTTAAAAAATGTAGGTTTTAATATGAATTATTCTATACATGTTTGTGATATATATGTTGAAAATTTTATAAAAAAAACTTAATTTATATCGGCATTTAATGTGTTGTTTACAATGTTAATTATTAAAAATTATAAAGTTTAGAGATATATTCATTTTATATATCTACGATTCATATATTCACATTATAAAATGTACACCTAATATATATATATATATATAGCCATACATTATTTTTTTACAATGAGAGAAAATAATTCTATATTGCATTGATTTTAAGTTCAATTAAAAAGTATGAAACAATATAATGAATTCGATGTTTGAGCAGAATTTGTTCAACCGGATAAAATAAATTATAAGGCTGAATAACTCTTTAACAAATTTTACTTAGTTTCACGCATGTAAATAGGTCATTAATTACATGGTATATAGCAATTAATCAAAACACAAAATGAAATTAATTCAAATTGTACTTTAATAAGTGATTTGGTTTAACAATTGTGGACTCGAATAAATATTTGTAAACCTACTTGGTCAATCATAATAAATTAATTAAGTATTCAATTATGTATCATATAGTTCTACGTACTATAAGTCTACAATTATTCTCCAAGCTATTAAAAAATATATTATTTTATACAATATTCATCAAGTTTTTTTTTATTAAATCAACTGACTTATATTCATGAGCTATAATTGTTACTAATTATGATTAGCCATTTTGACTCATGACATAGACACGTGGAAGTTTATTTCATCCTAGAGATATCTTATTAAATTATAAATGAACTTTTATTATTTAAATCATAAATTCTGAAATTGATATTAGATTATAACTATGCTTATTCCATTTGAATAAATTGAGCATCAAAATTTTTGATCTTCCAATTATGTTCATTCTTATTTGCTTATAGCTAATCATCTTTGAATCTGGATTGAAAAACTATGTAAAGAGTCTGTCACATTGTGTGTGTAGCATAGAAGCTTTAAGTACTTTAACGTGAATCATGTTTTATATACGTATATTATGCAAATTTTTAACTATATATAAATATTATAATTTTATTTTATTGTGTTATTTATTTGAACTAATCATTTTGAGTATATTTATTTGTTGAATTTTCCCACGCTTACATTGGATTGATTTTGAAATATTTTAGATTGTGAAATTTAAGAAAGCCATTTTTTTGCAGTGCATGGTTCACAAAAGTTGTCTAATGCCTTACGTTCTTAACCTAATGTTTGGTATTGTAGCGCCCCGGTCCCGAAAGACTGTGGAAATAGACGCCACGGGAGTTGGAATTAAGAAGCGGGAAAAAAAAGGGGTAACCTGATTAACAAAATCTCAACAGAAGACTCAGAATAATCAAACATGCTGTATAATAATATATACCTATTCATAACACCAAGATCAGAGCTCTTAGTATTTAACAAAAGGATATTACAAGTGCGGAGACTTCATTGTCAACATAATACTTAACAAAAAGAGACAATGGGAAAATACGTAAACAACAAAAGCCCATTTCTCAGCATCGTCACATCCACGCGCTAGCCTACTAACCTAAAAAATATTTGAAAATATTTGGGCTGAGTACTAGTGCACTCAGTGGGCGAGTTTTTACAATTCAAGTTATGCAAATCATTTTGTTAAACTAATCTATCTGTGTTCATGCAGGTAGTGAAGTTTAGGAGGTTTTAAAATTGAAAGCAACCTAATTTCACCAAAACATTTTATCGTGAAGCGCTTAAGAGTATAACCGGTCACTGCCCGCAACCCAAACTGCATCACCAACGCATAACGTTGAGTATGGCCAAAGTATACCGAAAGAGTATAACCAATAAGTGTTTCATTTTAGTCTCACCAACAAGGAGTAGGGCAGGACAAATAATGCATGCATACTATAGCTACCCACATTGACACAGCGCTGGTTTATGAGACTCCGACAACATACAGTAGCACGTAAATATTTAACACAGATAGTCACATATGCAATTTTAGCAAATCAGAGCTTAATAACTCAAAAGATACAATTTGCAAAGATATAGTATAGCCCACCTAGATGTAGAAAATCTGTAACACATAGAAGCTTTAAATTGCAGAGTCCATCCTGCCCAGATTCTGCTCAAATTCGGTTACTTCGTCTGGGCCTACAACAACCAATCTTAGCTTAGTTTTGCTAAAGGACCCTCTTAAAACTTAACCCTTCATATTTGTTTTAGTTTTAATTACACTCTTTCTTTTTTTATTACTTACAGTTTAACTACCCTCAATAATTTATAATTTACACTATATTTTTAGCTTAGGAATATTATATAATTAATGCTCAGCATATATAATTTTAATATTATGATCCTTACCTCTACAATTAACTTGTTTGCACATTTTAGATAAAAGCATACTAAATACTATTGGTATGAAATTAATTTCATTTAATTAATCTAATATTTTTAGAAATCACAATGGCTACCTATGTCACAATCGTGATTACTTTTAACCTCTCTATTCAAATTTTTTAGCAATTATAACACCTATCTTTAAATCATTAAGTATTCAATTAAAAGGGTAGTATCATTTCTTATAATTTTATGACAAACGAATAATATAAATACTTAAAATATTACTTAGTCACATGCTGAAGTGCTGAATTAAAAATCTAATTTTTTTTAACAACCTAGTTTAGTTTAATCAAGTACGTAAAGAGGATTTGCAAAATTTCTCTGATCAATTTCATCACTATTTATTTTTATGAAATTACATAATTAGGATATTTATTTCTAGTTAGATTTCCAATTATAGCTAGCAAACCATAAGAATTACTTTACTTCAAATATTTGAAATTTCTCGAAATGAAAACACTACTAACCTGTTCTTCTTTCGACTTCCCTTTTTGTTTGATTTTTTTTTTTTAATTTGTTTCCTTCTCTACTCACTTATATATATATAGATATATATATATATATATATATATATATATATATATACACCGCCGCCTTAATATCTACTAGTTATCAACCTCAAAATTTTCAAGGAAGGATTACGTGGTGCTCTAGTATTAATTCATCTCATTTATTAGCTTTGTCATCCTATTAGTATTATTATTATATATGTTTTTAATTAACATATAGTAGTATATAATAGTGTAGCGCCCCGATCCCGAAAAATCGTGAAAATGGACGCCACGGGGGTGAGAATTAAGAAGCGGGAAAGAAATGGGGTAATTAAATTAATGACGGGGTGTAAATCCAAAAGGATTAATGTTTGGAATAAAATTTAACAACCGAGTATGCCAAAGATAGGTTATGCCTTCCGAAAAATTAGACATCATAACCTCTGTAACTAGAGCGAATCCCCGTTTATAACGGCTTATAAGAGAAGAATGGAAGTTGTAACAATTAAATAAGCCCTTTCATAGGCCAAACGGAAACAAATAACCAGATACCAACAATTAATAGACCCATTCATAGGTCGACAAAAGAAACAGACACCAATATGCTGAACAAATGAAGCCCTTCCATAGGCCAAAATGAATGATCAAATAGACATAACGAAAGACGGGCATCCTCCTCTTGGAATAATTATGTAGCTAAGCATATGATACATGTTAACTAGGAAGTCAACAAATGTTCAGAATCAGAGAAGCAGAATCATATCAACAAAATACCAAGATCAGAGTTCTTAACATTTAGCAAAAGAATACCATAAGTGCGAAAGCTCAATTCTTAACAGAATACCAATAAAAAGGGACAACGGAAAAATATGTAAATCATAATAGCCCATATCTCAGCCTCGTCACCTCCACGCTCCAGCCTACTGACCTGAAAATGTTTGAAAAGATTTGGGCTGAGTACTAATGCACTAAGTGGGCAAGTTCTCACAATTTAAGTTATGCAAATCATTTTGTTAAAGTAATCTATCTGTGTTCATGCAGGTAGTGAAGCTTAGCAGGTTTAAAAGTTGGAAGCAACCTAAGTTCACCAAAACATTTTATTGTGAAGCGCTTAAGAGTATAACCCGTCACTGCCCGCAACCCAAACTACATCACCAGTGCATAACGTTGAGTATGGCCACAGTATACCCAAAGAGTATAACCAATAAGTGTTTCATTTTAGTCTCACCGACAAGGAGTAGGGTAGGACAAATAATGCATGCATACTGTAGCTACTCACATTGACACAATGCTGGTTTATGAGACTCCGACAACATAAAGTAGCATGTAAATATTTAACACAGACAGTCACATATGCAATTTTAACAAAAGCAGAGAGCTTAATAACTCGAAAGATACAATTTGCAAAGATATAGTATAGTATAACCCACCTTTCTCGGGATTCTGAAAAGCTAACTTCTGAAGAATCAACCCTAATACTCTTTCTCTAGCTCAGCTGGTACTACAGAAGGTAAACTTCAACTCAGGATAATCGCTATATTTTCGGGAATTAATCTACTATAAACGAAACTATTATTAATTCAATTGTATTCTAAAATAGATTGCGCGACTCTAGAGACCTTGAATAATTTCAACGAAGAAGGAAATAAATTCCAAAACGTTATTCCTACTTTACTGGGATCAACTGATTTGACAGATGTCTCTTTCCAAAACTTGTCATTTATCCAAATTTTATTAGATCTACACCACAACACTTTTTAACCGCTCGGAAATTACGAAAATATTCAAGGATGATACTATATATGCCAAAACTAAAGAATGAGAATTTTAGAATTTTTCGATAATACATGCTCCCGGTATAAAAATAACTGTCTACTTTAAATAATTAAAATTATTCGAAACTCGCAACGAGATCGCGAAACTTGGCAGACTTATAGGAAATAATATTTGGAGCAACTTTCGAGAAGAAACATTTTCGATTTGACGACCCAAAATGGGTGAAATGGGAGTTTCAGTAATAATATTCACAGATTTTAGCTGAAAATGTAGATCGAGCTCGATACTCGTTGGATTTTCACTCAAAAGTACAATTTTTGATATTGCAGAAAATAAGAAATTTAATGGTGTAATCAGATCAAAGATCGGACGGCTAGAACATAAATTCGAACTGGGCAGATTTATAATATAATACTCGGATCCAGATTTCAAACGACGAGAAATCAAAAATCTATTCTCGTTAACTACAAGATCCAAATGACAAAGTCTATTTATAAAAAGAAGATTTCTAATACGACTATCCAGGAAGAGTAGATCTGAGATTTACATAAAATGAAAATGGGGAAAAATACCGAAAACTCACAACATCAAAAATCAGAATCGGTAGAATTAAAGATAATCGAAATATAAACATATTTAGAACTTGAAATTTCTAAATTCATCGGCCCGAATGACCAAAATCGGAGAAAGTACCTTCTTCGAGGAATTGGCGGCGGTCACGATGATTTTCCATCGTGATCATCCTTCGTGTCATCATTTCAATCATGTATTTGTGATCTACGCGTTGACACCTTCAAAATGACTATTTCAGAATTGAAATAGGAAACTAGAGTCGTACATTCTCTGGAAGCTGCTCGGCATTTCGATTTTGAAAATGAATGAAAAATGAAACCTTAAGCTCCTATTTATAGAGGAAAAATAAATAGGATAATAACGAATAAAAGAAAGATGATAATAATGGAAAAAGAATAGGATAATTACGAATAAGATAATCTTTTGAAAAAAAAAATGGATAATGACGGATGTGCCTTTTTCTATTAAATTTATTATTTTCCAACTTAAAGTTGTGCCAAGAGTTCATTTGAACTCAAAATTTGAAATTTCAAAGTTTGGCATGATTCTTGAAACATTTTCTATCAACCCGAGAAAAATATCATAACATATTTTTAAGGTAATTTTTGACCAAATTAGATTTAATAGATTTCCCTGGCTGCTATTTTCCTTTATTTGAGTCCTTCAAGGACCCAGCTCATTTTCTAACTTACCAGAGAGTAACATAAGTTGAATAAAATCTTCTAAAATATTTCGGGGTATTACAAGTAGTGTATATTTCCTTGCAACCAATTGCTATTATTGACACTCAAGCCACGTGCCACTTACATAGGAGTACAATTAGTGACTTTGTTTAGCTATTATAAAAAAAATTAGGATAAATTATATAATAATATTTAATTTAGATAAACATTCAATTAAATATAATATAGTTAGATAGGATTTCATCATAATAATGAATAATAGGATAATCATTAAATAAAATTATATTTTTTTCAGATAATTATTAGGGCTTGGATATATATTCTCTAAACACATGATTTTTTTGAATACCCGAAGTGATAATAATAATTTTTTTTAAACTACACTGAAGTCCCACTATAAAAATCATAATAATTTTCCGGGGTATCGCTAGCCTATCCAATGACACATTTTACCTAAAATAAAATTTTGAAGGGTCTATTTTCTTCCCTAACTTACCCTTAAGACAATTGTAGGCTATTTTTTTAATACTAAAAAGTTTTGAATATTTCACTTATTGTAACTATTAGATGTATATTCCTAATAAAATTTAGATAATTAAATTTTGAGGTATTACAGGTATTGTTTGTTTGCTCTATTTGTGATTGTTTTCTTCATGTTGCACTATTTATATTTCATTTTCTTTATTTTTTTTTTACTATTCAATTATATGGGATACAATAGCCAAAGTTTTTACAATGCATGGTTCACAAAAGCTGTCTACTGCCTTAAGTTTTTAACCTAATTTGATATAAATTAATTAGAATCATAATAAAATTATAATATTTATTATTCTCATAGATTAATTAGGAATATAATAATAATTTATTAGATTATGTAGATTAATAAGAATTTTAATAGTATTATAATAATATATATTAGGTAATTACATTATTGCCCTTAAATAAAATAAAAAATAGGGATATAATAGGTAAACCCAATATTGTAACATAAGCCACTTTCTATATTAGTAAGTATAGATATATGCACAACATATTTGTAAGATGTAAGCCACAAACTTTACTTTCCTGCAGAAAATTGTAGCATTTTGGTATGAAAGGGCTCATGCTCATGGAATCGAGAGACATTATTTCCATCTTCAAATTCATTATCCCTGCATCGAAATCATTACATTTGTAGATCAATTTTACGTTCTAGGTTCAAAATTTACAATATCTTTTGGAAGAACTACTGAAAAAACGCTCTTAAGGAATGCTCATCTTTAGATACGGCCAAATTATACGATAGGCACGCTGCAGCTTGCAGCTTCTCAAGAGAACTGATTGTATGCATTCGATTTAAATGTTTTTCCTGATCTTTTGGAGCCTCCCAGAAATTGGATTTTGAACTAGTTCTCTAGCAGATGGTCTTCTAACAGGATCAGCATCCATCATGGCCTGAAAATTGCAATGAAACAACTCGTATCAAATTGAAGCATTCATTCTTTTCTGACCGTTATTTTTTCCCTCTTCCTGCGATTCTATTCCTCAATTTCTTCCTTCATTTTCGGCACTTTATTTTTTTCGATTCAATTCATTCTCTTTATTCAAATTTTCACTTATAAGATTTTCATCAGAATTTCTGATTTCATACCCGATGAAGTTCTGCACATCGACAAAAAAATTCGTTATGCTAGATCAATGGTATCTTTTGTATGTATGCTTTGTTTTGTTCAATGTAAGCCAGTTTTATGGATATATTGTGCTGCTGTTGTTTGCGTGTGACGTAATCCCATCCCATATGATGATGTAGTGGAAATCTTGAATGGATTTGAAAGAGCATGTTCTCTTTTAATTTGGTTAAATTTGAGCATTTATTAATTTGGTCACTTAATTATCTATTATACGTATAGTTCGTTACTTTATTTAATTGATATTATTTTTGAATAGATTTTTTTTGAGGGAATTATTTTTCAATATGTTATTGTGTTCGTGACTATCACACATAGTAAAAACAGAAAAATGAAAAAAAATGAAAAGTTGGTCCCCACACATATGTGATTGAAATGGATAATTGATGAAAATGCCCCACATATATTTGTCCAATTGTCTGCATAGCTTTTGATCAAAATCAATAATTGGTCTACTTTTAGATATTTATTTATGC
Source organism: Perilla frutescens (assembly GCA_026008535.1). Classification (NCBI taxonomy): domain Eukaryota; kingdom Viridiplantae; phylum Streptophyta; class Magnoliopsida; order Lamiales; family Lamiaceae; genus Perilla; species Perilla frutescens. Next base: position 47,833,251 of record BRKX01000018.1, read on the forward strand.
CCAACATTTTGAGCCACAAACTTTTTTTTTCCTGCAGAACATATTATTGTGATATTGCTAATTTAGTTCATCAGAGTATTCCATTTGAGATCAGATCAGGCAACTCTCCTTCGATCTAAGCTGCCATTTGAATAAAGGTACACACATTTCTCTTAAATCTCTGCAGCTAATGTTTGATAAATTTAAATACCGAAACTTCCTATATCTAACATATATATCATCAGATCATAAACTTAATTAGCTGAAATTAAAACCTCATTTTACAATTAATTTGAATTTTTGTGAAGAAGAGAATTCGATATATACCAAAACAATATTCAACTTAATTAATTGGTATATATGTGTAAAATTAATTGGGGGTTTTATTTATTATTTGCAAAGTAGAAGTTAATTACATCTACAACCCCATCCCTGTAATTTATTACAATTAAAACGTAATCAAAATCTCATTTTTTACTCCCTAAAAAAAATCCAAATTTTACACCTAAAGATTATAACTGTTGAAGTTGGGTTATTAATTGTGTTTCTATTCTCCACAGCTACTTGCATGGAATAGCAGCCACAGCCGCAGCCACCTTATAACCTCACATGCATTCACACCAGTCACTTGCATGGAATAGCAGTTGATCAATTGAGCATTTCCACGTGGCATACATCTGCATGCATGGGAGTCAGGACCACTATACATACACAATCGTAGCCGTTGATTACCAGTTGAATTGGATCGACCTTGACAGCCGTCTATGGGATGATTTGTCTTTGCTGAAAAATTCTAGAGCGTGTACATGTGAAGCTGCACTTGATAATATGAAAGATACTGAGGAAGAGAAAATGATGCAATTTTTGATGGGATTGAATGAGTGTTATGAGAATATCAGGCAGCAAATATTGATACTGGAGCCATTGCCAACAATAAGTCAGGCGTATGCAATGGTTCTTCAAGTGGAAGAACAGGCTAATGTGTCTCTGCAGTTCACAAAATTCACTGAACAAAGTGCTCTTTACTCAAATAATCAAAGGAATAGTTTGAAAGGGGATAAATTTAAAAGGAGATTGACCAAGGAAGGGAAATCTAAGCTCAAATGTGATCACTGCGGGGACACTGGACATGTGAAGGCTGACTGCTTTGAACTAATTGGAGTTCATGAATGGTATCACAAGTTTAAGGCAGATAAGGGAAAAAACCGAGCTCACTGTGTATTAGATCAAAGTCATGGGTTCTCAAGCACTCCTGATACTCCAATTCCATCTACCAAAATCACTGAGATTGATTCTTTTGGTGATGTTGGGAAACTTATACAGAGTGAGATTACTAAGCATTTTCAAGCTTACTTAAGGAAAGGGACAGGAGGAGACAAGGATCTTAACAATGTAAGCCTAGCTGAAATAGACCTAGGTTCTTCATCTTAAGAGCTGTCTGGGCATTATGCTTTTGGAGTGACTGACAATTTGAAGAGAAAAGAGTGGATTGTTGACTCGGGAGCCAGTACACATATGTGCTGTCACCTGGGATTACTGACTAATCTCAAGAAGCTGAAGCAGCAAACACCATTGCAGATTTATCTACCAGATGGGAGTAGCCTATGGGCCTTTCTTACAGGGAGAGCCAGAATCAATGAACATATACATTTGGACAATGTGCTTTTTGCACCTGAATTCACACACAACTTGTTGTCAGTAGGACAACTTGCAAAGGATTTAAATGTGAAGATACAATTTCTGTCAATCCAGCAGAAGGACAATGATCAAGTCTTGGGTATTTGCAAGCTGAAGGGTTCTTTATATGTATTCCCACATGAATCTTCAGTTCAGTTAGCTGCTCTTATCACACCTCATGCTGCTAATATCCTGGAAATTCATAAATTGCTTGGTCACCCTTCACATACAACTCTGAAGCACCTATTCTCTCATAAAAGGTTTAGAGATGAAGATTTGGAAGCTTTGTAGTCTTATAGAGTCTGCCATAAATCTAAGCAACAAAGGAATCCTTTTCCTTTGCTGGAGAGAAGAGATCAGAATTTATTTGGTTTAGTGCACATGGATGTGTGGGGACCTTACATGGAACTTAATGTGTCTAATACTTTATTCTTCCTCACCATAGTGGAAGACCATAGCAGGGCAACTTGGACCTACTTATTCAAACAGAAATCACAGGTATGGAATGTGGTGAAGAATTTTCTACAGATGGTGAATACACAATTTCACACTTCTGTTCACATTATTAGAACAGATAATGAGACTGAATTCTTGAATTCACACTTTGCACAACTACTTGCTGACAATGGGATTGTGCACCAGAGAACATGCCCTTATTCTCCTCAACAGAATGGGACTGTTGAGAGGAAGCATAGACATCTCTTGGAAGTTGCCAGGGCCCTGATGTTTGAAAGTAATTTACCATCAATGTTTTGGAGTTATTCTATATTGCATGCTATCTGGATTATTAATAGGTTACCTAGCAGGGTGCTGAAATGGAAATCACCCTATGAGATCTTATTTGGTCATCCACCTAGTCTTACATTTGTTCAACCTTTTGGATGTTTGGCTTTTAAAGCTAATGTCTTACCTCACAAGACAAAATTTGATTCCAGAAGCTCAGAATGCATATTTTTTGGCCTTGCTCCTCATCAAAAGGGTTATCTGCTTTATGATGTAGACACTCATTGTGTTACAGTTGGCAGAGATGTTCATTTCTCTCCTACCACTTTTCCTTTGCCAGCTTCTACCCAACCTAATCTTCCATTCACTTCTTTTGATCCAGTGCTTGATCCTGTCAACATAACAGACTCCACTCTTATTTCTAATCCTTCTCTCACTACTAGTTCAGTCCCTACACCTACTCCTATTTATCAAATACCTACTGATTGCATATTTCCTTCTACAGAAGGACACAGTTCTGCAGAAGATGAAGCTGATCAGTCTCAGCTGGAGACTGATGCTCCTGAATCTCTACCTCTACAAGAGCTAAGGAAGAGCACTAGAGTAAGGAAATTATCTTCCTACCTACAAGACTATGAGTGCAATCATACTGTTTAGAAGCTCAAGTCTGCTCCACATACCTTTCCTTATTACATCTCTAAAGATTTGAATTCTACTTACACTGCTTTTCTGATGAGTGTCCAATCTTTAAAGGAACCAAGTTCCTACAAAGAGGCTTGTCAGTACCAAGAGTGGCAGGAGGCCATGAATAAAGAACTTGTAGCTCTGGAAGAAAATCAAACATGGATATTGTTCCTCTCCCACAAGAAAAGCATGTTATTGGCTCAAAATGGGTCTACAAGGTTAAGTTGAAGTCAGATGGTACTGTAGAAAGATTCAAGGCACGATTGGTTGCTAAAGGTTACAATCAAGAATATGGGATAGATTACAATGAGGTTTTCTCACATGTTGCCAAATGGGTGACTGTGAGATTATTCTTTGCATTAGCAGCCCAATATTCTTGGTTTGTTCATCAAGTTGATGTCAATAATACCTTTTTACATGGTACATTAACTGATTAAATTTATATGGCTATACCTCAGGGATATGCCAAGGGTAGCCAAGGAGAAGTATGTAAGCTGAAGAAAAGTCTCTATGGTCTCAAGCAAGCTTCAAGAGAATGGAACCAAGAATTTTGTAAGCTTCTTTTCTCCCTTGGGTTTGAGCAATCTGAGTATGACAACTGCTTATTCACAAAGGGTTCTGGTTCTGTGTTTGCTGCTCTCCTAGTGTATGTTGATGATATTCTGTTACTTTCACCTTCCCTTAGTCTCATTTCTGATATCAAATGTTCTCTGCATCATGCTTTCACCATTAAGGACTTGGGAGAGGCCTCCTATTTCTTAGGCATGGAAATTGGGAGATCCAATTCAGGGATTTACTTATCACAGAGAAAATATATTCTTGATCTCTTCTCTCCGCTGGGATGTTAGATTGTAAGCCCACTTCTACTCCTCTCCAGCTGGTCTTACTCTTTCTAGTCAAAAGGGAGATCCTCTACCTCAGCCTGAGTCCTACAGGAAGCTTGTTGGGAAGTTGCTATACCTTAATCTTACCAGACCAGACCTTTCATTTGCTGTTCAACAACTAAGTCAATTTGTTAGTTATCCCACTAAATCTCATTGGGAAGCAGCAGTTCATGTTCTCAGATATCTAAAAGGTTCTCCTTCTCTTGGTTTGGTCTATAAACCTTTTCCTTCCTTCATGCTTCAGTCCTTCTGTGATGCTGACTGGGGCACATGTTTTGACTCCAGAAAATCTATCTCCGGCTATTATGTTTCTATTAGTCAGTGTCTTGTCTCCTAGAGATGCAAGAAATAGTCTACTGTCTCTCTTTCATCTACGGAGGCTGAATATAGGTGTCTTAGTTTCACTGTTCAGGAGCTCTTATGGCTTTCCTATGTGCTTCATGATCTCCAAGTTGTTGTCCCTCTCCCTCTTCCTCTCTACTGTGATAATAAGGCTGCTATACAAATCACCAAAAATCAGGTGTTCCATGAACGAACAAACCATTTGGATATTGATTGTCATTTTGGACACATTCATTACAAATGAGGATTTGTACAACCTGTTTATGTTCCTTCTCAGTCACAACTTGCAGACATCTTCACCAAGTCTCTTGGTGGTCCTCAATTTAAGCTCCTTTTGTCCAAACTTTGTCTTGGCGATCTTCACCAGTCTGCGTCTGACGGGGGGTGTTGAAGTTGGGTTATTAATTGTGTTTCTATTCTCCACAGCTACTTGCATGGAATAGCAGCCACAGCCGCAGCCACCTTATAACCTCACATGCATTCACACCAGTCACTTGCATGGAATAGTAGTTGATCGCTTGAGCATTTCCACGTAGCATACATCTGCATGCATGAGTGTAGCACCCCGATCCCGAAAGATCATGAGAATGGACACCACGGGGGAGGGAATTAAGAAGTGGGAAAGAAATGGGGTAATAAAATTAATAACGGGGTGTTAATCCAAAAGGATTAATGTTTGGAAGAAAATTTAACAACCGAGTATGCCAAAGATAGGTTATGCTTTTCAGAAAATTAGACAGCATAACCTCTGTAATTAGAGCGAATCCCCGTTTATAACGGCTTATAAGAGAAGAATGGAAGCTATAACAATTCAATAAGCCCTTTCATAGGCCAAACGGAAACAAATAACCAGATACCAACAATCAATAGACCCATTCATAGGTCGACAAAAGAAACAGACACCAATATGCTGAACAAATTATGCCCTTCCATAGGCCAAAATGAATGATCAAATAGACATAACGAAAGATGGGCTTCCTCCCCTTAGAATAATTATATAGCTAAGCATATGATACATGTTAACTAGGAAGTCAACAAATGTTCAGAATCAGAGAAGCAGAATCATATCAACAAAATACCAAGATCATAGTTCTTAGCATTTAGCAAAAGAATATCATATGTGCGGAAGCTCAATTCTTAACAGAATACTAATAAAAAGAGACGACAACGAAAAAAAAATATGTAAATCATAATAGCCCATATCTCAGCCTCGTCACCTCCACGCTCCAGCCTACTGACCTGAAAATGTTTGAAAAGATTTGAGCTGAGTACTAATGCACTCAGTGGGCAAGTTTTGACAATTCAAGTTATGCAAATCATTTTGTTAAAGTAATCTATCTGTGTTTATGCAGGTAGTGAAGCTTAGGAGGTTTAAAAGTTGGAAGCAACCTAAGTTCACCAAAACATTTTATCATGAAGCGCTTAAGAGTATAACCCGTCACTGCCCGCAACCCAAACTACATCACCAGCGCATAACGTTGAGTATGGCCAAAGTATACCCAAAGAGTATAACCAATAAGTGTTTCATTTTAGTCTCACCGACAAGGAGTAGGGTAGGACAAATAATGCATGCATACTGTAGCTATTCACATTGACACAACGTTTGTTTATGAGACTCCGACAACATACAGTAGCATATAAATATTTAACACAGATAATCACATATGCAATTTTAGCAAAGCAGAGCTTAAGAACTCGAAAGATACAATTTGCAAAGATAGTATAGTATAACCCACCTTATACATACAGAAGTCCTAACAAGGATCCAACACTCGAACACGGTACTGGAGACGGAGCAACGGTCCAGAGTCCTTCCCTGGTTCCCCTAGGCTAAGCTACTCTAACCATCTCGAGATTCAATCCTTCACCTTTCTCATAAGTCATGCAAATCCTACAAGGATCGATCTTCGACTCAGAACGACTACTATATTTTCGGAAATTATTCTACTGTAATCCGAGCTATTATTTAATTTTATTCTTTTTAGAAATAGATTGCGTGACTCTAGAGACCTCGAATAATTCCGACGAAGAAGGAAATGAATTCCAAAATATTATTCCTGATTTATTGAGACCAACTGATTTGACAAAGGTCTCTTTTCAAAACTTGCCATTTTAATCGATTTTTATTCGATTTGTACCACGACACTTTTTAACCGTTCAAAAATTACGAAAATATTCAGGGACCATCCTATATATGTCAAGACTGTAGTTTGAGAGTTTTAGAATTTTTCAATAACACGTGCTCCCGGTTCAAAAATAACTGCTTAAATTAAATAATCGAGATTTTTCAAAACTCATCCAAAAATTACGAAATTCGACGGGTATATAGGAAATATTATTTCGAGCAACTTTTGTGCAGAAACTTTTTCAATTTGAGGAGCCGAAAGGGCCTGAATTTAAAAAAATAGTGGCAGATCGGTTCTTTTATTTATGCAAGTTTTCCGACTATTTCACCAGTTTCCGGTCGTCGGACGAGAACGCTCTGAACATACGAAATGTAGTACACATTTAAATACACGACATATTAAAATTTGGGCTAAAAAGAACGAGAAATGGACGGATACAATAGCAACGCGACGTGGAAACGTCGCCATTTTCCGGCGACATGGCTGCAGCTCCGGCGATGTCGACGGCGGCAGCAGGATGGTGGTTGTTGGCAGCTTCAGCGGCAGCTTCCTCCTCTCTCTCTCTTCTCTCTCTCTTTTTCGGATCTCTCTCTCTCGGCACTCTTCTCTCTTTTCTTCTTTTTCTTTCTTTATCTAATCTCTCTCACTCTCTCCACTTTATCTCACTTTCTCTAATATAATATAAATGGGGGGAATTGATAAGGATCAACCGGGTGGGGGAAAATTATAGATATCGATTAGGATATTTATTAGGATATTTAATATAATATTAAAAAAATTACCTTTTGGACTCAACTAAAAGTTGTTTTATTTTACCGGGATGTCCAATTGATCTCGCATTATAAATATAAAAATATCGGGAGGTTCATTGGCTCATTTCCTATTTAATGAACTTAAAATGGTATGCCGAAAATATTATTGGATAATCGAACGAGAAAAGATTCATTTTCAAATTAACTAGAAATCACCATTTATTTATCAAAAATATTGTTGGAAGTTCGTTTGATCTTTGATTAAAAATCCGTGGACACCGGCGGATTCCTTGGATCGTTTCCTATTGAAAAACTCTGACGAGTCAAGTCTCGGGATGTCGCAAATATTTCCGATTAAATTAAAATTATTATTCACGTTCTCTTTGACTGTTGGGGTTTTGATTGACCTCAAATTAAAATTTTAAAAGTACCATTGAAGTTCTCAGGTCATTCTATTTCCACGAAAATTATTATTGACCACACGTCAAAAATAATTAAATGATTTTCCAATTAAATAACACCTAAAGTCGCGTCTTATAATCGTTTAACTGCTATGAAGCCCTAATCTCTTCCATTAATCTCTTAATGGCAATTAAGCTCTAAATAAAATATTCTGAAGATACGGGGCGTTACATTCCACCCTCCTTAAAAAAAATTTCGTCCCGAAATTTCCATATCCTTGAGAAGTAATATCAAAGTATATCCTTAAGGTTCAATACCCAACTTTCTTCACTTGTCTGCCTGGAACCAATAAGGTTCTCGTACTTTAGATTGATTCTCAACCTCTAGCCCTCTATCCTCTTTCTTCTTGATTATATACTTTTTTGAAGAGTCTATACTTGTTCTACTTTTATTGGCAGATTTATTCTCACGGAAGACTGAACGTTGGCCACCTCTCTCTATCCTTTATGAAAGCTATCACGATGCATTGTTTATAATATTCCCATGATTTCGCATTTCGAAAAGGTACGCCCTTGAATGGTTGCCTTGCACATTCTATCAGGTTTGAAACTTGCTTCATATTATTCTTTAAAACCTTGAGGTTCAACTTTCTTGTGCTTTAAAACGTATTCCCGATGCAACTCAATCTTTAAATTCCTCGGTGTACTCTTCTCGTTTCGTCAAGGTGGTAATTTGCTCCCATTGATTTTCGCGTACATAAAGATCACATGTCTAGACTTTAACTATAAGCTCGAAACTTGCTTGTTGGTGTCCATTGATCATCTTAAATGTTACGAACCGGGAAATTACTTTTAGAATTGCACTTTCAACTTTGGAAGGCACTAACTGGTACTGCTTTGGTTTAATTCCCCACTATGGAATACTATCACTCGTCCTCCCAACGATACACTTAAGGGAATACTTCTATAAGCTCTCTCTTCTATTTGAGGACCCACACTCGAGTTCTATGAGTGGGAGTAAAAGAAAAAAAATGCCTCTGAGTGAGGACTTTATCTGATCAATAATTCTTTAACAAGTTCAAAAGCTGGAAGAGATATAACACTAGGTTATTTGTACCAAAAATATTACCTTTTCAGAGGACTTATAAACTCGAAGAGTTCTCGCACATTACAAAGATATATGGGAATAACAAAAGAAAATCAACGCTTAAGAGCTGAGAATCGTGCTTGAAATATTTTCATAAAGGCGTCAGCATTGCCTAATAAGGAAATGCCATTGCTGATTCTTGATGATCAAAGAAGTATCATCTAAAAGATTTCAAATTATCCAAGAGGATAAAATCAACGAAACCCAAATGGTATAAATGGAGAGTTTCAAATGATATGAAGTTGTTAAAGGGAAATTGATTCAATTAACAAGAGAATAAATCAATTTCAAAAGAGAATGAATAAATCGATTCTATTGACACGAGAATGAATAAATAGACTCATCAAAACTTCCTATCATAATGAAACTCTCAATCTATCGAACACTAGGTCTATCTTCTTAAAGATCTTTTTCGAGTTCTCCTTCCTTCTGGAGCATCTCGCACTTTTCCTCTTTAAGAGGTTGCTGTGAAATAACGTGAGTCGGTTAGACTTTAATCGGCTGCGCCTGGCTGGAAAAGCGACATCTGGGGATCACTTCCTACCCACCGGAAGGATACGAGAAAACGACTTGATCTATGATACCTCCTGGACTCACAATAGTTTGAATTTAACATCTCATGGGAGCTCAGTAGAACACCTGACCGACATGTCTTCGAATTATTTTGGTTGCAATTGTAACGATAATCTTTACCTTTATTCTAAAAATCGATCCAAAACAAGCGACAAATCTTAAACATGAAACACGTCATGGCCTCAATTGGCTATCTACTGAATCGAATAACTTTTATCTGGGAGAACGAATCTACATTCACTCTCTGAAACAACAACTGGATCTTTAAACACGACTCTCAAGCTGAAATCATGCATAGAGATTCCTTGAACTTGCAGTAGATCCACAATCTGATAACTGGCCTATAAATCGATTACTCATTTCTTTGCTTCTAATTCGAAGTTAAAGCTTTATAACCTCATCTCCACATGGAGGTATAAAAGGTGGTGATCGGTCTACCTCAATATTTCACTCAGGTGATAATTCTAATGTTGAACCTTGTTTGCAGTAGCCATCATCGTCTAACATATCTGCCCACAAAAATTCACAGTCTCCATATAGATCGTTGACTTATGTTTTTATTTTCAAAATATTTTATTCCTTAATGTGTCCATCATCCTAGTAACAACGCAAATTCTTAGTCAACTTTAACACAGCTCAATCTGAAAGACTTCTTCTAACCTGATGTTGAGCCCCATAGAGTAGGTTATTTCCCCAATGAACTCAAACACCGAATCGATATCTTTCTTGGTATACGTATGAGATTTCATAATCCGCTCATCGTGATATACATGTGGCAGTTATTCTGAGCCGTAAGTTTATGTTCAGTCATCAAAATGAAACGTTTCCCCAGTCAAACTATGTTTTTAACAATCTCATTAGTGTTTACAAATTCAGCCTAAGTTCAGCAACTATGGGCTAAGTTAATCTTACATTCTCCCACTTTCAAGTTCTTGTACTCATTCAAGAGTATAAACAATAAACACATTCCGGCTATCAATGTTTACAGTATGCATTCCGCACGTTCCCAACATCACAAGTATGCACAAGGCATATATAAACAAGTTCATACATATATGTAATCAACATAGTTTTTCGACAGAAATCAGTATGCTCACAGACATATTTCAAAACAAGTATGCTATCACTATAGCAATAGAATACGCAATCAGCGCAGTTAATCAGAGTATGCTATCCGCATAATAATCAATCTTTCGAGGAATTCCCGTCAACACGGCGAATCCTAATCTTTCATTTTTAGACAGACTTAACATAAATAATGTAAACTTCTAAAAACTAAAATTTGCATAAAAACATGCGTATCTTTTAACCTGTTGCGTGAGTGACGAGCTAAAGGCTTATATAATATCACACGGAATTTTAATGAAAGACGAAATAATACCCAGCAGGTCTACAGAGTTACAAACCTGCTCTGATACCACTTTGTAGCGCCCCGATCTTGAAAGATCGTGAGAATGGACGCCACGGGGGTGAGAATTAAGAAGCGGGAAAGAAATGGGGTGATTAAATTAATGATGGGGTGTTAATCCAAAAGGATTAATGTTTGGAAGAAAATTTAACAATCGAGTATGCCAAAGATAGGTTATGCTTTCCGGAAAATTAGACAGCATAACCTCTGTAATTAGAGCGAATCCCCGTTTATAACGGCTTATAATAGAAGAATGGAAGCTGTAACATTTCAATAAGCCTTTTTCATAGGCCAAACGGAAACAAATAACCCGATACCAACAATCAATAGACTCATTCATAGGTCAACAAAAGAAACAGACACCAATATGCTGAACAAATTATGCCCTTCCATAGGCCAAAATGAATATGATCAAATAGACATAATGAAAGATGGGCTTCCTCCCCTTGGAATAATTATATAGCTAAGCATATGATACATGTTAACTAGGAAGTCAACAAATGTTCAGAATCAGAGAAGCAGAATCATAACAACAAAATACCAAGATCAGAGTTCTTAGCATTTAGCAAAAGAATATCATATGTGCGGAAGCTCAATTCTTAATAGAATACTAATAAAAAGAGACGACAAAAAAAAATATAAATCATAATAGCCCATATCTCAGCCTCGTCACCTCCACGCTCCAGCCTACTGACCTGAAAATGTTTGAAAAGATTTGGGCTGAGTACTAATGCACTCAACGGGCAAGTTTTGACAATTCAAGTTATGCAAATCATTTTGTTAAAGTAATCTATATGTGTTTATGCAGGTAGTGAAGCTTAGGAGGTTTAAAAGTTGGAAGCAATCTAAGTTCACCAAAACATTTTATCGTGAAGCGCTTAAGAGTATAACCCGTCACTGCCCGCAACCCAAACTACATCACCAGCGCATAATGTTGAGTATGGCCATAGTATACCCAAAGAGTATAACCAAGTATTTCATTTTAGTCCCACCTACATGGAGTAGGACAGGACAAATAATGCATGCATACTGTAGCTACTCACATTGACACAACGCTGGTTTATGAGACTCCGACAACATACAGTAGCATGTAAATATTTAACACAGATAGTCACATATGCAATTTTAGTAAAGCAGAGCTTAAGAACTCGAAAGATACTATTTGCAAAGATAGTATAGTATAACCCACCTCATACATACAAAAGTCCTAACAAGGATCCAACACTCGAACACGGTACTGGAGATGAAGCAATGGTCCAGAGTCCTTCTCTGGTTCCCTGGCACACCATCGTTTTAGTGTGCAAAAATACACTTGCGGGCAAATCGTCCACAAATGCTTAATCTGTCTTCAACGGCTAGTATAGCTGGTGAAGACGGATGTCGATGCCACGAGGAGTGTTTATAACCTTCTGTCTTTTTTTAGTTTTGGTTTGGGTCTTCAGTGTCACTCAAAAACCTTGCTAATAAACTTAAACTAACCAAATGCTGAAAAGAAAATCACAAGAGAAAATATCAGTAATAAAAGTGTTCAAGTCAAAGCATCAAGTCATTCGGTAGGTATGCGCAATCCCGGGCAAAACACATGTAATTACCACTACTACCCATTGTGCCCACACTAGCAGAAAGATCAAAAATCGAATCCCTATGGCCAAATATGGGTAATTGTCACTTTGAGGGTTAACCAGTTATAGGAAATTGATACGATCGGCCACTCCCCAATCACTTCTTACATTATATCATCTAGATGATACGATCGGCACCTAAGGACCTAACTATACAGGAACCTAAGGAGAGAATCACACAAAGGTTTTGCAAGCATAGCAGCTTTGAGGGCAAAAGCGACCCGATTCTAGTAGGTTTGACACGGTCTTGTGCCTGCATATACTACTCAATCTTAACTACCAAGGCTGCCACCCCCGGACTTGTTACTATGCGAGTATCGAGGCATGGGTCACATATACACTCCCACGTAACTAACACTAGTACCAGTTAATTAGAAATGCGCGCTTTCATCTCCAACCACCATTTACCTATGTCTAAGTGAAAAACAAGTTAAGATTGTGAAGCCTTAAGGCATTAAAGTCCGATTACCTCATGCATATATTCTACCCTTAGACCATTACTTTCACTTGAACAGTGGATACTTAGCCACTAAACATAGAAACGGAAGTAAAAGAAATGAATAAAGACATCTTACTTGGAAAGGAAATAATTCGATTAACTCCTGGGCCCAACCCCAGTTTTGCCAACAAAACAACTGAACTACCTTTTTGCGGGCAAACCGCCAGCTTCAGTCAGACAGAATATCCAGAAACTAAACTAAATAAGAAAATAGTAAATTGTATCTTGAAGTGCGAAATTGAGTTTTTGGAACGTCGCCCCCAATATGAAAATAGATAAAAGTATTTATAGCAACTGAATTAAGGCTTCAAGCAGCCCAGATTTTACCCACGCAGGGGTTCTTGCACTCCTCCACTTCCTCCTCTTTATGCTCCATGTTCTTCCTTGATTTTAGGAGTGGTAGCAACAAACCCTAGCGTCTCCAGCAGCTTTCTGATGTCCCCACTTCCTTCCCAACGTGCTTAGACCTCCCCAAGACTCGGAACTGACCGCCACATCACCTCCACGTGCATATAGGAGCTGGCCCACGATTCTGTTGCGCAATTCTCGCAACAACTTTGACTGGGTCATCGGCAGGCAAATCAGTCCTTTGTGCCCTCAGCATAAATAGCACCTGTCTGTGCCTATTGTGGTGGTTTTGTGCCCTCAGCCTCCTGCAATCAGCTTTACCCCCAAAACTAGACTAGACTCTATACTAGACACTTAAAAAGGGTGTAAAAAGATAAAAGAAAAGGCACGAATTTGAGTCTTCATCACACCCACACACTTGGACTATACTTGTCCTCAAGTATGAATGTAACTTTAACTCAAAACAACAAAAAAAAATAGAAGACTCAAATGACTCAAAACAAGACAATACATCATATGAATCATAAGTTGATAAATGGCATAACAGTTTGAACATAATGATGCAGGCAAATCGGATCAATCAAACTCGGGCTACTATTGTAGTGTACACTCAGCTCGCCTTTTTCTCGAGTGTTTAGGTTAAGTTTTTACTCTCAACAATTCCACCAAATTATCATCAACAAACTTGCAAACACCCTGTATAAACAATGTACATTATTCACATGCATGCATATTAAAAGGTTTTATGAGGGTTGTAATGGGGCATGCGGATCAAGGTTGGAAATATTTAGGAACTGGCTACCTTCAATAGTATTCGGGCAAAATCAGCACTGGCAGCTCTGTGCCCACATAACAACCTAGGGAAAATAAAAATTCAAACACTTTTTATTTTTTTATTTACTTTTTTTTCTTTCTTTGTGCCCATTTCTGGCATCCTGTCACTATTTGGCTTAAACATGCTACCAATACGAGCATAAAGGTTTCATTCTCAGTCATAAGATACTCTTTAAAGAGAGATTTTCAGAACGTAGGTCATGAACAATTAAGCAGACTCAAATAATGGCAACAATGGGAAGCATTTATCCGTGAATAATATGGCCAAATAACGACAAACGAAAATGCCTTAATCATCTAAGCATGCATGAAATCAAGTTTGACAGGGCATAAACAAGTAAGCATCAAATGAGGTGGTGGAATTTAAACACACAGAAAGAAGTCGCAAATGTAATTTGGGCTCAAAGCTCACTGGGTAGTTATATATTGCTTTCACATGCGATTGATTAATTCCATCTGCCTAACAATAAATTTATGTCCATATATGCCCAATGTTAATCTATGACTCATATGCTATAGACTCAACATGCACACACAAAATAAAAACACAAACACCACTACCTAGGCATATCCCTCCCACACACTTGCTGTGCAAAGCACCCTTGCGGGCACAAGCAGTAATGTGGGTTAGATATGCCCAAAACAGACTCTATATATACAGACGCAAATATAAAAAAAAAATAGACACTAAACACACAAACAAAAATAAAAACAAACAAATCCTAAACTAATGGGGATAAAGCATGATTTAAGGAGAGGAGGGATAGTCTAACCCGAGGTGAACACAAATGCTCTGCAGGGCTTTCTCAACTCTTTTAAGCTTCTTTGAATCTGCACTGCTCTGTGCCCTGCTCGGTCCTTCTTGTGCCCTGGGCGATTCTTCTTGTGCCTTGGGGGCCTTTCTCTTGTCAAAGTATGTTAGTTCGTCAAAGGGGAGGAAGTATGGGGTGTTCTCTTCAGTGAACCCAACTAGCTGCATCCGCTCCAGCCTCTGGGCATCGAGATACTCTGTTCCTTTGTCAAGCTCTAGGTACCCTTCAAAGACGTCGTCGAGGTCGCCACCTTTCAAGCCTTCAAAAATTCTGGCCACGAACGTGCCCAAAGCTACAACAGTTGCTCTAGTGTTGCTGGTCTGAGCCTGCAATTGAATTGCCAGAATGTAGCCGAGGTTGACCTTCCGCTTGTGCACCATGTTCCATAATAGGAATACCTCCTGCTGCGTGACTTGGCCTGTGCCATCCTTGCGCCCATAAAGGTTGAATGCCATCCATCTATGGCAAATCTGGAGGGCGTGGTCAGAGATGTGCTTGTCCTTGCTTGAGCCCGAAAGATAGAAGCCTTTGCCTCCAATTTCCTCCCACCGTTGCTGAATGTTTCAACTCCAGTCGTCGCCAACGCTGGTTGTTGCTTCTTTGTACCACTTCGAATGGACATCTTTTGGTTGGATAAAATCCAACAGCAGATTCAATCTTGAGATTGACATGCTATAGCTCTCTCCAGCTATGTAGAAGTTTACCACTCCGGGTGTCTCCAGACCAAATCCCTGCACTGGCTTGAACTCATATGAGGAAAGAAATTCAATGGTCAAAGAGGGGCGTACCGTGTTCCTCCAGCCGAGTAGTTGCTCCCATCTGATGTTAGAAAAATATTCATACACTTGGTCCATGACTCCAAGTGTGTTCAGCGTGCTATCATGAAGAACGTACAAGGGCAGATGCTTCTTCTTGTTCAATCTCTCGATAATTCCTTGTCTTGAGCTGCTTGGATCCTCCTTCTCTTCCTTAGCCGAGCGGCGAGGGAGAGTTCTGAGTGGCACTCTGCTTTTTGTGCCCTTTTTTACCCTTGCGGGCACATAGGATTGAACAGGAGCTGGGATGATTTGGATTTCCAGTTCCACTTCCTCGCTGTGCACTGACTTCTCTTCCTCTTCATTGTTGGACTGCTCCACATCTAGCTTTCTCTTGGTGGGTAACTTCTCTTGTTTCTTCAACTCCTTGCTAACTGGCTTCTTTGACTCCTTGCTGACTGGTTTGGTTCCCTTCGACTTGCTCTTCGACTTTTCAGGCAAATCGGGACCCTTGCTTTAACTTGGTTCCCTTTGTGCCTCCTTCGAGACCTCCTGTGATTTTGCCTTCTTCGACTTTTTCTTCTCTGCGGGTGGATCGGGTTGTGTCTGTTTTGATTGCTCAGACTGGCTGTGGGCATTCTCAAAGGTAGATCCCTCTGAGGCAACTTTGTCGTCCTCCATCGATTCCTCTTTCTCTTTTTCCAGTTCTGGTTCCTTCTCCTTCTCCTCTTGCTGATCTTGCTCTAATTTCTCCTCCTCTTTTTCATCTTCTTCTTCCATGCTTTCGCCTTCAGACTCCTCATCCCCTTCTTCTTCATCGCCGCTGCTATTTTGTTTTTCTTCCTCCGCCTCCTCTTCTTTCTCTGGTTCTTTTTCAGGCTCAGAATCACCTGTTTCTTCGCTGGGTTGGGGTGTCGGCGGCTTCTCAGGGGTTGGTGGTTTCTCAGGTATAGGTGTTGGGTCGGGGTTTTGCCCAGCTGGTGGTGGGCTCTGCGGTTTGCCCTTATCAGCTTCAACTTTCTTCTTTTTCGATGCACCGCCCTTAGCTTTCGGCGGTGCTCGTTTCTTTTTCTCTGCTTGCGGCGGCGGGAGTGGTGGGTGTTGTGGCAGAATGGTTTGGATGGGTGAGGGGTTGAGGACGGGTTCGGAGCTTTGTTTCGGCTCCTCTGGCTGGGTCAACTGGGTGGTCTGCGTCGTCTCTTGTGATGATTCGCCGACGTTGCAGGCACTGCGGCGTGTGCCTCGCTTGACAGTTTCTCCAGTTTTCTTTGCCTTCACCATTTTTTTCTTTGCGGAATTTGAGAAGTAGGGTTTGCTTTGCTTGAGTTGTGAGCAATCAAAGGCGGAGGGGGAGTATTGAATTGCTTCTGGGACGTGGGGTTTTGTGAGGGTGGTGGGTTTATGCAGAGAGATCGTGGCCGAGATTTTAGGGAACGGTTGTGCCTAATTTTGAGAGATTTGGGGAATTTTGAATTTGGGAGAGAAATATCTTTAAAATTTGAAATAATGATATGGATATATCATCTCTCCCTCACTCCCCTTTTTTTCGGCTTCAATTTTCAACCACTATCGAAACTGCATGGGGAAACCAACCGTCTCTGCAGCATACTGGCCATGTCCAATCGGTCAAATCAGCTACAGTTCCCACCAACACACTTGAACCTTGCTGTGCCCTGCACATGACTTTGTCCATAGCGATGCGTTTCCAGTCTTTGCCTTCCTGCAGCGTTAATTCACAAACAAAATACAACTAACAAACATAATTGAAATTAAAGCAAGTAAACAAATCGGGTTGCCTCCCGTCCAGCGCCTTTGTTTAAGGTCTTTGGCTCGACCTTGTTGTGCCTTCAATAGTACTCAGGACCGCTCAAAACTTGGGTTTCTGCCCAAGTTTCCTTCTCTTGCTCAAAATATGGTTTCACCCTCTGCCAATGACTCGAAATTCGAACCCATCTTTTGGGTTCACCAGATCGATTGCTCCACTTGGGTATTGATGTTGCACCAGATAGGGGCCCATCTATTTTGACTTCAATTTTCCCGCATGCAATTTGAGCTTTGAGTTAAACACGAGCACCTTTTGCCCACAGAGCAACTGTTTGCCCCTTGCGAGTGCATCGTGATATCTCTTGGTCCTTTCTTTATACATCACGGCATTATCATAGGCCTCGGACCTCAACTCTTCCAATTCTTGGATCTGCAGCTTCCTCTCAATTCCCGCGCATTCATTATTGAAATTCAACTTCTTGATTGCCCAAAATGCTTTATGCTCCATTCCCACGGGCAAATTGCAATACTTTCCAAAAACCATCCTATAAGGAGACATCCCAATAGGTGTCTTGTAGGCTGTGCGATATGCCCACAAAGCATCTTCCAAGTGATTGCTCCAGTCTTTGCGCCTTGGTCCAACAACTTTCTCCAGA
The DNA here is from genome assembly GCA_026008535.1 of Perilla frutescens. Taxonomy (NCBI): domain Eukaryota; kingdom Viridiplantae; phylum Streptophyta; class Magnoliopsida; order Lamiales; family Lamiaceae; genus Perilla; species Perilla frutescens. Next base: position 47,851,237 of record BRKX01000018.1, read on the forward strand.
ATATTTTTGATTTCCCTGTTTGAGACTTCTGCTTGTCCATTTGCCTGGGGGTGATATGCAGTAGTAACCTTGTGTGTGATCCCATACTTTACCATCATTTTCTTTATGACTGAGTTGCAGAAATGAGTCCCTTGATCACTGATCAGGACTTTGGGCATTCCGAAGTGACAGAACACATTTGCCCTCAGGAACTTCACCACTGTATTTGCATCATTCGTTGGAGTGGCTTTTGCCTCCACCCACTTGGACACATAATCTACAGCCAAGATAATGTAGAGATTATTACCTGAATTGGGAAATGGTCCCATGAAATCTATGCCCCATATGTCGAAGACTTCCACGGGCATGATAGGTGTTTGTAGCATAGCCTCCCGAATAGAAATATTTCCAGTCATCTGACAATTCTTGCACTTCTTCACAAATATATAAGCATCCCTGAATAGTGTAGGCCAGTAAAATCCTCCATCTAATACCTTCCTTGCCGTTCTACGTGGGCCAAAATGGCCTCCACATGCATTGTTATGGCAGAATTTTAAGATGTCTAGAACCTCATCATCACTGACGCACCTCCTTATGACTTGATTAGTTCCAATTTTCCAAAGAGTTGGTGCTTCCCAGAGATAGAACCTGCACTCACGCTTCATCTTATTCCTTTGATAGTCACTCAAACCAACTGGAAACTGCCTTGCGACCAGGTAGTTCACTATGTCGGCAAACCATGGCTCCTTTGCTGTTTTGCCCGCAACCTCATACAAGTGCTCATTTGGAAAATTCTCAGTGATTTTCTCTTTGCTCTCAACCATCAGACGGCTGAGATGGTCTGCAACCAGGTTTTCTGCCCCAGTCTTGTCTTTGATCTGCACATCGAACTCTTGTAGGAGCAATATCCACCTTATGAGTCTCGGCTTTGACTCCTTCTTAGACAGTAGGTACCTTAGGGCTGCGTGATCCGTGTAAACAATCACTTGTGCCCCCAGTAGATAGAAACGGAACTTCTCAAAGGTGAACACTACTGCTAACAACTCCTTCTCCGTGGTGGTATAGTTGCGTTGCACGGCATTTAATGTCTTGGAGGCATAATAGATAACATAGCTCTCTTTGCCTCTTTTCTGACCCAAAACTGCTCCCACGGCAAATCCACTGGCATCACACATCACCTCAAATGGTATTCCCCAATCCGGAGGTTGGATAATAGAGGAACACACTAACATATTCTGGAATGTATGAAAAGCTTTCTTGCAGTCATCATCAAAGTCAAATTTTACCTCCAATTGTAGTAGGTTTGTGAGTGGTTGACCAATCTTTGCGAAGTCCTTAATGAATCGACAATAGAAACCCGCATGGCCTAGAAATGCTCGAATCTGCTTAACATTGATGGGATAGGGCAATTTGGCAATGATCTCCACTTTTGTTCTGTCCACCTCAATTCCTCGCTCGGATACTACATGTCCTAGCATGATTTCTTCTCTCACCATAAAGTGACACTTCTCATAATTCAACACCAAGTCTTTTTCCACACAGCGGCTCAGTACCTTGCTCAAATGATCAAGGCATTGATCAAAGCTATCTCCATAAACCGTGAAGTCGTCCATAAAGATCTCAATACAAGTCTCAAGCATATCAGAAAATATGCTCATCATGCACCGTTGGAATGTGCCTGGAGCGTTGCAAAGGCCAAAAGACATCCTTCTGTAGGTAAATGTGCCAAAGGGGCAAGTGAATGTCATTTTACCTTGATCGTCTTGGGCCACCACGATCTGCCTGTAACCAGAATACCCATCCAGAAAACAAAAGTACGATTTTCCCGCAAGCCTCTCCAACATTTGATCGATGAAAGGCAAAGAAAAATGATCCTTCTTTGTGCTTGCTTTCAACTTGCGGTAGTCAATGCAAACTCTCCAGCCGGTCTGCAGTCTCATCTGAATAAGTTCCTTATTTTCATTCTCCACAACTTGGATTCCAGACTTTTTGGGCACAATGTGAATAGGACTCACCCACTCACTGTCGGGCACAGGGAAGATAATGCCCATATCGAGTAGCTTTAGAATCTCCTTCAACACAGCTTCTTTCATCAAGGGATTCAGCTTCCTTTGGGGATCTTGCACTGGTTTTGCCCCTTCATCCAACTAGATCCGATGCGTGCAAATGGTGGAACTTATGCCCTTGATGTCGGCCAAGGTCCATCCAATTGCTTCATTGTGCATCTTCAATAGTGCTATCAACTTGACTTCCTGCTTCATGGTTAACGATGAACTGATTATAACTAGCAAATTCTCTCCTTCGCCTAAATAGGCATATTTGAGGTGATCGGGCAACTCCTTCAACTCCAGCTTGGGTGGCTTAATGATAGACCGCACCAGTTTATCACCCTGCCTTGTTGTGGGCAAAGGCAGACGTGTATCCCTTGAAAAACTGGCTTCGATGTGATACAATTGCAGAATTGCCTCTTTAATTTGCTTATCTTGTTCCTCTTCAGCATCCCAATCGATCTTACTATTTTGAAGTACCCACTCAAGTAGATCCTTTGCCAACAATCATGGCATTTCTTCTTGGATCATAGGCTCAAAAACGTCGATCAAATGTACACCCTCAGTGTCATTGAGGTACTTCATTGCCTCCATGATGTTGAAGGTAACTCTGTCTCCATCGAACTCGCACGTTAATGTGCCCTTATCGACATCAATCTTCGTATGTGCCGTCTTCATGAATGGTCTGCCCAAAAGTATACATGCAGCCTTTGGATTGGTTTTGCCCATATCCAGCACATAGAAGTCTGCTGGGAAAATCAGGCTCTCCACTTTGATTAGGACATCTTCCAGCACTCCTTCGGGGTAAACATTGGAACGGTCAGCCAATTGAATAATGGTCCTTGTATCTTTGAGTGGTCCTAAGGTCAGCTCTTCAAATATGCTTAGGGGCATAACATTGATCGAGGCCCCTAAGTCGAGCATAGCTCTCTCAACTCGAAGTCCTCCAATTTCACAGGGAATAAAGAACATCCCTGGGTCTCCACACTTTTCAAGCAGCTTCTTCTGCAATAATGCTGACACATTTTCATTTACAACCACTTGTGCCTCCTCTGTGAATCTCACTTTCTTTGTACATAAGTCCTTCAGAAAACGGGCATATCGGGGCACCTGCCTGATTGTGTCCAGTAGGGGAACATTGATTTCCACTTTCTTGAAGATGTGCATTAGATCCCTATCCTCTGCTTCTTTTCTATTTCGCTTCATCCTTCTTGGAAATGGTAAAGGCACCTCGATCTCTTTTGGAATATTATTCTTCAAGATGGGTTTGGGCACAACTGCTTCTGGCTCGTCATTTGCCCGCAAATCTGCTTCCTCCTTTGTGGGCTCATCATCCCTGTGGGAATCATCCTCTGCAGTCTCTGGATATGGTGCAGGCAGTTGCCTTCCACTCTTCAGTGTTATTGCATTTACCCCAGCCTTTTTTTGTGGTTCTGTCTGTGAGGGCAGAATTCAGTTAGCTTTCTCCATCCTTGCGATTGCATCACTAATTTGGGATATTTGTCCTCCCAAATAGTTCAGTCCATTCCTTGTCTCCTGCTCGAAGGCTTCTGATTTCTTTTGTACCTCCACCGTTTCATTCACAATCTTGTGAACCATGTCTGATAAAGATGGTCCTGCTGCGGGTGCAGGATAGTATGGTGCTGTCTGCCTCTGACTGTAGTTGGGGGAAAAATGATTGTGCCTCCTTCTGTGCCCTTCATCCATAGCGTTGATCATTTTTTCCTTCTCCTTCAATTGTGGACAATGGTCAGAATGGTGCCCCATCAATTCACATACCCCACAAATTCGCAAGGTATTAGCGAAAAACATTGTGATCATCTTCTCCATCTTGTTGCAGAGTTGTTCGATTCGATCATCAGTTGCAGACACAGAGATAGTTTTGTCTGCAGCGGCAACACTTGTTCTTTCATATGAATCATCTCTGTTCTCCTCGGCCATTTCTCCAATAAGTATTAGAGCTTCAGCTGCCCTCTTGTTCAGGATGGATCCTCCGTATGCTGCATTCAGTAGGGCTCGGTCCTCGCTTCTCAACCCCGAGACAAAGTAGTTCACCAGGTCATGATCTGGAATCTGGTGATGTGGGTATTTCGAGAGCAATTGCTTGAAACGCTCCCAGTAGTCGTAAAAGCTCTCGTGGGGACCAGCCCTTGCGGTTGAAATCTTCTTTCTCATGCTTTGCACTCTTGATGTGGGGAAGTATTTTTCCAGAAATTTTTGCTGGAGTTGACTCCAGTTGGTTACACTCCTGGCAGGAATAGTGTATAACCATTCTCGAGCTCCGTCCTGCAAGGTGAAAGGAAAAGAAACCAGACAAATGTATTCGCCTGTCCCATTAGCTCGTGTGCGTTGCGTCTCACATGCCATCTCAAAATCTTGTAGATGTCGTTGTGGATCCTCTCCTGGATGGTCATGGAATTTGGGTAAAATCGAGATGAAGTTTGCCCTTAGCTCCAAGTTACCAGTAGTTGTGGGCAAAACGATGCCCGTGGGACACATGTTCATAGTTTGAGGGAAACTCAGCTGCCTCAAAGTAAGGGTGTGCAGTGGTGGTCTTTGTTGTTCTTCTTCCTCATGGTTTGATATCTGATCGTCCTCCATCTCTTCTTCGGAATAGAGTGGATTGACATTGCTTGTCTCAGCTTGTTCGTTGCTTGCCTGACTTTCTCCGCCTGAAGTCAAATCGTCACTGGATCCCTCAGTTTGATTCTCCTCCTGCAGCCTTTTCAAAAATGCCCTAGCTTGTGCCCTTCTTGCCCTCGCTGACCTCTCTATCTCCGGATCGTAGAGTAAATCTCCTCCGCGGTTAGAACGAAGCATTTACTAAGGTAAAATAGTAAATAGATAGAAAAGTGCGCTTACACTCCCCGGCAACGGCGCCAATTTTTGGCACACCGTCGTTTTAGTGTGCAAAAATACACTTGCGGGCAAATCATCCACAAATGCTTAATCTGCCCTCAACGGCTAGTATAGCTAGTCAAGACGGATGTCGATCCCACGAGGAGTGTTTATAACCTTCTGTCTTTTCTTAGTTTTGGTTTGGGTCTTCAGTGTCACTCTAAAAACCTTGCTAATAAACTTAAACTAACCAAATGCTGAAAAGGAAATCACAAGAGAAAATATCAGTAATAAAAGTGTTCAAGTCAAAGCATCAAGTCATTCGGTAGGTATGCGCAATCCCAGGCAAAACACATGTAATTACCACTACTACCCGTTGTGCCCACACTAGCAGAAAGATCAAAAATTGAATCCCTATGGCCAAATATGGGTAATTGTCACTTTGAGGGTTAACCGGTTATAAGAAATGGATACGATCGGCCACTCTCCAATCACTTCTTACATTATATCATCTAGATGATACGATCGGCACCTAGGGACCTAACTATACAAGAACCTAATGAGAGAATCACACAAAGGTTTTGCAAGCATAGCAGCTTTGAGGGCAAAAGCGACCCGATTCTAGTAGGTTTGACACGGTCTTGTGCCTGCATATACTACTCAATCTTAACTACCAAGGCTGTCACCCCCGGACTTGTTACTATGCGGGTATCGAGGCATGGGTCACCTATACACTCCCACGTAACTAACACTAGTACCAGTTAATTAGAAATGCGCGTTTTCATCTCCAACCACCCTTTACCTATGTCTAAGTGAAAAACAAGTTAAGATTGTGAACCCTTAAGGCGTTAAAGTCCGATTACCTCATGCACATATTCTACCCTTAGACCATTACTTTGACTTGAACAGTGGATACTTAGCCACTAAACATAGAAACGGAAGTAAAAGAAATGAATAAAGACATCTTACTTGGAAAGGAAATAATTCGATTAACTCCTGGGCCCAACCCAGTTTTGCCAACAAAACAACTGAACTACCTTTCTGCGGGCAAACCGCCAGCTTCAGGCAGACAGAATATCCAGAAACTAAACTAAATAAGAAAACAGTAAATTGTATCTTGAAGTGCGAAATTGAGTATCTGGAACGTCGCCCCCAATATGAAAACAGATAAAAGTATTTATAGCAACTGAATTAAGGCTTCAAGCAGCCCAGATTTCACCCACGCAGGGGTTCTTGCACTCCTCCACTTCCTCCTCTTTATGCTCCATGTTCTTCCTTGATTTTAGGAGTGGTAGCAACAAACCCTAGCGTCTCCAGCAGCTTTCTGATGTCCCCACTTCCTTCCCAACATGCTTAGACCTCCCCAAGACTCGGAACTGACCGCCACATCACCTCCACGTGCATATAGGAGCTGGCCCGCGATTCTGTTGCGCAATTCTCGCAACAACTTTGACTGGGTCATCGGCAGGCAAATCAATCCTTTGTGCCCTCAGCATAAATAGCACCTGTCTGTGCCTATTGTGGTGGTTTTGTGCCCTCAGCCTCCTGCAATCACCTTTACCCCCAAAACTAGACTAGACTCTATACTAGACACTTAAAAAGGGTGTAAAAAGATAAAAGAAAAGGCACGAATTTGAGTCTTCATCATTCCCCTAGGCTAAGCTGCTCTAACCATCTCGAGATTCAATCCTTCACCTTCCTCGTAAGTCACGCAAATCCTACAAGGATCGATCTTCGACTCAGAACGACTACTATATTTTCAGAAATTATTCTACTGTAATCCGAGCTATTATTTAATTTTATTCTTTTTAGAAATAGATTGCGCGACTCTAAAGACCTTGAATAATTCTGACGAAAAAGGAAATGAATTCCAAAATTTTATTCCTGATTTATTGGGACCAACTGAGGTCTCTTTTCAAAACTTGTCATTTTAATCGATTTTTATCAGATTTGTACCACGACACTTTTTAACCGTTCAAAAATTATGAAAATATTCAGGGACCATACTATATATGTCAAAATTGTAGTCTGAGAGTTTTAGAATTTTTCAATAACACATGCTCCCGGTTCAAAAATAACTGCTTAAATTAAATAATCGAGATTTTTCAGAACTCATCCAAAAATTACAAAATTCGACGGGCATATAGGAAATATTATTTCGAGCAACTTTCTTGCACAAACTTTTTCAATTTGAGGAGCCGAAAGGGCCTGAATTTAACAAAATAGTGGCAGATCGGTTCTTTTATTTATGCAAGTTTTCCGGCTATTTCACCAGTTTCCGGCGGTCGGACGGGAACGCTCTCAACATACGAAATGTAGTACACATTTAAATACACGACATATTAAAATTTGGGCTAAAAGGACAAGAAATGGACCGATACGATAGCAACGCGACGTGGAAACAACGTCGCCATTTTCCGGCGACATGGCTACAGCTCCGGCGATGTCGACGGCGGCAGTAGGATGGTGGTGGTTGGCAGCTGCAGCGGCGTGGTGGTTGGCAGCTGCAGCGGCAGCTTCCTCCTCTCTCTCTCTTCTCTCTCTCTTTTTCGGATCTCTCTCTCTCGGCACTCTTCTCTCTTTTCTTCTTTTTCTTTCTTTATCTAATCTCTCTCACTCTCTCCACTTTATCTCACTCTCTCTAATATAATATAAATGGGGGGAATTGATAAGGATCAACCGGGTGGGGGGAAATTACAGATATCTATTAGGATATTTATTAGGATATTTAATATAATATTAAAAAATTTACCTTTTGGACTCAACTAAAAGTTGTTTTATTTTACTAGGACGTTCAATTGATCTCGCATTATAAATATAAAAATATCGGGAGGTTCATTGGCTCATTTCCTATTTAATGAACTTAAAATGGTATGCCGAAAATATTATTGGATAATCGAACGAGAAAAGATTCATTTTCAAATTAACTAGAAATCACCATTTATTTACCAAAAATATTGTTTGAAGTTCGTTTGATCTTTGATTAAAAATCCGTGGACACCGACGGATTCCTTGGATCGTTTCCTATTGAAAAACTCTGACGAGTCAAGTCTCGGGATGTCACAAATATTTCCGATTAAATTAAAAATTATTATTCACGTTCTCTTTGACTGTTGGGGTTTTGATTGACCTCAAATTAAAATTTTAAAAGTACCATTGAAGTTCTCAGGTCATTCTATTTCCACGAAAATTATTATTGACCACACGTCAAAAATAATTAAATGATTTTCCAATTAAATAACACCTAAAGTCGTGTCTTATAATAGTTTAACTGCTATGAAGCCCTAATCTCTTCCATTAATCTCTTAATGGCAATTAAGCTCTAAATAAAATATTCTGAAGATACGGGGCGTTACAATGGGAGTCAGGACCACTATACATACACAATCGTAGCCGCTGATTACCAGTTGAATTGGATCGACCTTGACAGCCGTCGATCTTATTACTTCTTTTGTGTTTTCTTTCAGCTTGCATAGCAAGTCTTTTCTTTGTATAAATAAGACTTCACTTTGTATTTTGTAACTGATTTTCGATGAAATAGAAAGTGATGAATAGAATTTTCTCGTACATTTTTCATTCTCTACAATAACTCATTACCTAGAGAAATAACACATATGTATTTTTATAAGTGTGGAGGCTAGAAATAATCAAAATGTCTATAACACGTAAATAGAGTTCAACACTACTTTATTTTTTTATGTTTCTCTTAAACTACAAGACAATTCCTCTAGTCTTAATTCATTTATTTGGAATAGTTATGGTTTTTCAGAGTTATCTCGATCTCTACAAGAATGTGGTTATTATATTTGAGGTACCTCAAATGCTCTGATGATAGTTATAAGTCTCTATACCATCAACCAAGCTGTTAGTTTGCGAAATGGTGATAGTTTAGTATGATTGGTTTGTTTCATGATCAATTTTTAAGCAGTAGATATTATATTGAGTAATGCCTATTTATTTTTGGTGCTATATGATCCCTCAGCATATTTTCTTTGCTCCCCTATTATCCATCCATGTTTAATGTATGGAATGACATTGGTGCATGATATGATAAATGATTTGCAAGAGAGAAATTGAGTATCCATAACCTAACCCTTAAAGTTGGTTGCAAGATTTTGTCCTACATGATGTAATTCTTGTCCATTTTTTGTTTTGCATTTAGATATTAGATCAATCCTGGCCTCAGCTCATCTATTCTTACCTATTTATTATATTGTAATCATTAAAGAATGACCTGATAGCTGGTTCAGTTTGTTTATGGTGCATAGTTAAATGTTTTGTTTGGAGGTAGTAATTATTACATTTTCTCTTTATCAACGTGATAGTTAAATGTTTTGTTTCGAGGTTTGTATTCTTCTACCTATTTTGATATCTGACATGATTTCTTTGAGATTCAATATCTTAAATAATATTGTTGGATTAATCATTTTATGTTTTTGACTTTCTTGTAGGTTGGTTGAAAAGAATGCAAGCACATATGAGAAAATAGTTTTAAGTACTTTGATAGAAAATTTTGTTGTACCATTTTTTTTACTGTATCATGTACATTAGGAATTCATAAGCAAATTCTAGCTATACATATTTATTTTGAATTTATGTATGTTTGGATGATAATTGTTTATATAAATACTTTGTTCCTTAAGTTCATATGTTGTAAAAATTCTTTTTCGAACCTCACCTCCATGATTGGAGTTCAGAAAATATTGTAGGAATACATTTCTTGGGACATTGGGGACATGTTATTGCAACGAAAATTCCAAGAACATGTAGGTTGATAATGTTGAATATATGACTAACATATTTATCCATCGGAGAAATCTCTAGTGGTGTTTCAAATGACTACACAACAAAACATCCAAAATATTCCCTAAAATGCTGCCCTATATGTTGCCTTAGTACTCAAGCATGCCAATGTAAATAGACTGAAGTGCCAATATTCCAATCCTCAAAAAAATTCGAGACAATACAATATAAAGTTACATTGTTATTTAATCATAAATACAAAAATACAGTAAAAAAATTATACAAAGGATTCCCTAGTCATCTATCATAGTTCATCTTCACTGCAAAAATATCTTGTGAAGCGCCATACCATCCACCTCAGGGAATGGATGCACATTCGACTGCACGCCGCCACAGAGTGTAGTGATTTCATTCTTAAGTGCCCTCAGACGTTCAAAAAATACCTTTCTGCACTCTTTACTGTGTTTGGCATTGTGAGAGAGCTCCAAAGTCATCCTCATTGCATAATTACAAATGACATTTCGTCGAGGAATTCACTACCGTTTGGACTGCAAAACTTACCCAGATCATTCGAATGTCTTTGTTTTGCATTTTTGAACCACCGACGCAAAATGTAACATGCGGCAACTACAAGAGGCATAATGCGCATGTCTGTTAAATTGTACGCATCTACCTTGTGTCATAAAGGGTTGAGAGGCAATCTTGAATTCAAGATCCATATCAGAAAATTTGACGGGAGACTCTAATATAACCACATTTATAGCAAGTGCCACCTGAGATTCGAAAGACTTGAATACATTTCGAGTTAAAACCTGAGCAGCATACATTAATTAACAAAAGATTATCATTAACAAACTGGCCAGGGATACCAATGTTTAATGCATCAACAACACTCTCTTTTATACGCCAATCTTGTTGGATTTGTTCATAGTTTTGGACAAATTCAAAAAGAGAGCAACTTGCTGAGCATAAATCAGTTGAGTATCTCAAATTCAATGAGTGAAGCTTGACTATTACACACTATTATATGTAAAAGTTCATCCATAATACTCAAAACATAGTATCCTTTACTAAAAACAAACAACAACTAATTCCACCGTCAAGAACACATGAAACTGAATATTTGATATCATTCCACAAAGATATTCAATTACACAAATTGATCGCCTAGATAACAGACTTGATCAATCTATCATAGTGTTGTTGCATAAATCTGCGTAATCATTTATTGAAATGTTACAATTTAATTAACTCATCAAACAAGTTGAGTAACACAACATTCAACTCTAAATTTGGATTTAATTGGATCTTCAAGTTGTCACAGGCTCAACAAGCACCAAATTTATCCAATCTTTGGACTTAACTGGATTGGCATAGCAATCATCGTCTGCATAGAGAAGGTTTATAACCCGACCAAGATTAACAATGCGTATAAGGATTGGCATAGAGGCCGGTCTTGGCTCAAGACATTCTTGATTCATATCTTTCCACGCCTTCTGCACTTGCTGTCGAAGTTCAGCACGAGCCTCCTCGACTGGGACACCATATTGTTTCATGTAGCAATGCACTGATGAGGCCTTCTGCTCATACTGCATGTATGAAATGGAGTCAAGTGATCAAAAATATTTATTATGTAAAATTCTTCATCATGCATAGTAAATTAATTAATTAATTCAGTATAAGTGGCTAGCTAGATAGTTTTAATTTGTGCTGTATATATATATATGTATATATGTATATACTTACCGCATCTCCAACTAAGTCATCCATTAATCGACAAATTACAGATGATGCTCGAACTATTAATGGTTCATTTGTAACCCAATCAAAATCTTCTTCCTTAACCAGATCTCCCATACCAACTAAGGAAGTTGCTGACAACATCATGTAACCGCAGGATACGAGTGCCACCTTCATATGCTCCTCCAATGTCGGGATATAGTCATTATACAACCATTTTGCCTCTTCAAAGTATGCACTAGCCAATTTCTTCATCTGCAATTTTTTTTTAAAAAAAATATAAAAATGATACAATTAAGTGCAAACTTAACTATAGTAGTAGTAACACTTTTGAATGACTAGATATATAGTACATACTTCATGTTTTACATATTGAACGCGGTATGATTCTTTTGCTTTCACCATTGTATCTTCTATTTCAGCAAAAGTCTCAACAAGGCATTTGTAGCACATTTGGATATGTGGTGGTGAATCCTCCAAGGCCATGTTGGCATCCCAACTGCCGCCTCCAAAATGATAAATGATGTCCGTTAGATCAAATGCATACATATATATATATATATATATATATATATATATATATATATATAAGACGCAGAAATTTTGCTTTGGGGGATCCATTTAACAATACTAATAAATTGAAATATTATAAATGTATAATTATAAATTATAAAAAATAAAATAAATTTATAACTATATAAATATATACATAAAAGTATTATAGTTAGGAAGTCTAATTGACAATATCATAAAAATAGAAACTATGTATATACATATATATTATGCATACATAAATTAAAGGGCAAAGGTTCGTTTTGATCCTATAACTATTTGTGTAGGAGCGCTTTGATCCCTATTTATCTTTTTGGTTCAAAATGATTCTATAACTATTTTAAAGGTTTAATTCGGTCCCTATTATGATCTTCCAACTATTTTAACACATACTTTTCTCGCATAATTAGATTATTTGACACATTAACACACTTTTTACACACATATGGATTGAACACAAAATTTCCACCATTTTCACAAAGAATTCTCATATGGATTGAACATGAAATTTTCTCCATTTTTACAAAGAATCCTCCACTATTTATGTTTGTATAGAAAATTCTCAATTATTTTATTTAGCATAACATAAATAATTATTTTTGTATGTTTTTTAGTTGTTTTTTTATCATATAATATTGATTCATATTACTCAGATAATTTCATTTATTTCATATAAAAAGTGTGCGTTAGTGTATGAAATAATCTAAGTATCTAAATATTATTAATAAATGAAAACATAAAAATATGATAAAATAAAAAAAACATACAAAAAATAAAAAACATACAAAAATAATTATTTACGTTATGTTAAATAAAATAATTAAGATTTTTCTATACACATAAAGTAGTGGAGGATTCTTTGTGAAAATGGAGAAAATTTCATGTTCAATCCATATGATGATTTTTTTGGAAATAGTGAAAATTTCGTGTTTAATCCATATGTATGTAAAAAGTGTGTATTAATGTGTAAAATAATCTAATTATGTGAGAAAAGTGTGTGTTAAAATAGTTGGAGGATCAAAATAGAGACCAAATTAAACCTTTAAAATAGTTATAGGATCATTTTGAACCAAAAAGATAAATAGAGATCAAAAGGCTCCTACACAAATAGTTATAGGAGCAAAATGAACTTTTGCCCTAAATTAAATACATAAACTATCAAGATCAAACAACATAAATATATAAAAATAGTGGATTAGAGATCTATAGAAAAGATTTCGGGCAAAAATTAAAACTGAATGATTAAGTTGTTAGTTTGATGTGAAAATCTGAAACATTTGAATAAAAATATATAAATAAAAATGCAACTATTGCTAATAATGAAAATAAAATAAATAAATTAAAATAATTATAAACTTAAAAAAAAAGGAAAAGTTAATACAGAGGAAAAAATATCAATGCCCTTGTCCAGAAAATAATTCTCAATTTAGAAAAAAAACAATTAAAACAGGTAGGGAAAAAAAAAAGAAAATATAAAAAGCTAAAATTAAATAACTAGGGGAAAAAAACTAAAGGTGGTGGGTAAAAATAGAATACAATTGGCTCATAGGACTCTTCAGAAATATCCCAATATCGATCTTTTCCACTACATGGATGAAACTTGAAGCATGAAACTTTTATCAATTATTTTAATATATATTTTTGATAAAATCATATATTATTACTATATTAATACTATAAAAATTCAAAATTTCAGGCGGCCCAGTGACCCCCTTGGCCCTACATGGATCCGACTGTGTGTGTGTGTGTGTGTCTATATATATATATATATATATAAACAAAATAATGTAAGTAATGTGATATATATATATATTATGTATATAGATGCAACCTTTGTATAGCTTCAGTCAAAATTTGGAGTTCATCAAGGGCTGCATATTCGTATGTATCATCAAGAATGGAAGCCATGCTTATGACTTTAATCATTATTTTTCTTGCTCTAGTATATTGAGGCTCAAAGTAAACTCCCACGATCCAAAAAAAGAGTTCCACAATTTTGTCAAGCATAAGGCATTTTATTTGCTACATCAAATTTCTTCCACCACCTACAAATCATATATATATATATATATATATATACACAATGACTATGTATAAGATTTAAGTAAGAAATATAAAGCATAGATAAATAAGAAGTTTATTTAATTAATTAAACTAACCTTGTAGCATCACTTAGTTCTCTCTGGTGCATCTTCTGCACTATGTTGAAATCTAATTTCGCCAGATTCAGCAATATTTCATTATGTGACTCATCTTCTTGGTACGTAGATATGAATTTTCTGGCCTGCAATCTCGTCAGACTCTTGTGGACTGGCATCTGTAGAGCTTCGTTAACACATTTAGAGAGAGAATTAGCATTGTTCATCTGAAGATGAGACGAACAAAACTCTATTGCTTTGTCGAGAATTTCTTCCCCATGAGTTGCAAGATGTGCTGCCTCGTACAAGTTTAACATACCATCAACATTGTTCCTCAGGGACTCCATAAAATTTCCTTCGTTATCGATGAATTTGCTAAACACATCTGTTATTTTGTAGCAAAATTAAGATTCGGTAAAGCATGCATGCCATATAATTTAATTTGATTTGGAAGTTAGTGTAGGATTCTTACCGCATGGGATATTGTAACCTTGTTGTCTAAGCAAACGAAAACGTAGAGCAACACTACGTAGATCGCTATCTTTGCTATTGTGTTGCACATGAATGTATTTTAAGAATTCATCAATTTCTTTTGCGAAATGATAATGCACTCCGAGCCGTTGGATTGCATCAATCAGTTCCATTTTATACATGGAATCATCTAGAGTTTGGGCTATCAATTTCCTAACCATTTCTTTCTTCATTGCAAGTTCTTCCTGTTCAGCAGCAGAGATTTCCTACACAAATATTAACAAGTAAAAGTTTCAGCTTATCGATTTAAGAGAAAACTAAACAAATATAACAAATTAATGTGTTACTGTATCATCTGAATCGTATGCTAGAAAATAGTCTCCCCAAATGCTTGGATGAAATTTCGTGGATCGACGAATTTCATCTAAGCTCATGTTGGATGAATAGGTTGATGGCTGCATTTCCATCTTGGAAATAAATGTATATTTTTCCTTGTGTATGTATGTTTATCAAGTTCAGCGATAAGATATGGAAGACAACGCAAAAGCTTTGATGGCATTTATAAGCGTTTTACTTCGACGTCGCATAGTCAAAATAGTCGCACCTAGTAATTAATATAATTATATTATATTTGTATTAGTCAAAAGTGCTGGGTTCAGTGATTGCTTGATGGGCTTTATATGTCTTTAATTTTTCATGATGAACGTAAACTCCAAATTAATTAAATAGTAATTTTCATTCAGTATATATATTGTGTCCCACATCAAAAGTACGATATTTTTATACTTTTCTAATCTATTGAATTTTACACGGCTCATCTCGAGCCGAGCCGATGACAAAACTTTAATTGGTAATTGTGGCTCTCTCCAAATCAGAATCCCATACGGCTCTCTCAAACTCATGCACACAATTTTCTTCTCTCTTTTCTCTATTGACGTCAGAAATCCTCCAGTAACAGCAGCATTTTCTCTATCGGCGGCTCAATCAAAAATCCTCCGATTTTCTCGGCAGAACAGTCAGATTTGGAAGTCTTCGAATGGACTTTGACCATAAGGCAATACCATCTAGTGATAATTATGCTAATGGCCACAAGTATAATGTTGATACCCTGCTAACACGTAGCCAAAGTGTGCATTCTAAGAAGCACACCAGGAATTCGACGAAATGCCTAAACATGGCTGAAATCAGAGGAAACAAGATTCAAAACGGAAGACCAGCAGCCAAGCTCTGATGGGCAGATCATCTAAAATAATTCTTTTTTTCGTGTTTCCCCAAGAACATAGCCTAGTTTATGCAAAAACTATTGTGAATAATAATGCATTAACTCATGTTGTAGCATAATCATCACCAGATGACATTGCCTTATGGTCAAAGTCCATTCGAAGACATCTGAATCTGACTGTTCTGTGGAGAAAATCGGAGAATTTTTATTGAGCCGCTGATGGAGAAAATGTGGCTCTTGCTGGAGGATTTCTGACATCGATTGGGGAAGACGCTGCTGTTGTCGGGAGTCGTCGATGGAGAAAAGAGAGAAGAAAATTGTGTGCATGAGTTTGAGAGAGCTGTATGGGACTACAAGAAATTGAATTTTTAGCCACGCATAATTTTGCCACACATAAAATGTATGTGTGGGTGAATTAACTTGTCATTTCACAAGTGTGACAAAAAATTTATAATCACATTTCTATATATATATTTTTAAAAAATATTCATATTTATATGTTGGCTGAGTGACATTCGTGTCTTGTTGTGCTTATGTGCAAAATTCGAATATGTATTATCTACACATAATTACGAATTATGTATGTGCGTGGTTAAAGACGAAAAAAAAAGATCGATCCCCTATAATTCTTCAGGTTTTTCATTTGAATAATATTTTGGTTTTTTTTTTTTTTTTGACAAAAGATTAATATTTTGGTTTTTATGTACTAATATATTTTGTTACAACATACATATATTGATGGCATTAAAACAAATCTAAGAAGCACGTATGCATCAATATATTTTAGAATTTAATTATTTTTTTATATAATTTTTCTAATTATTTTTATTTCAAACGTGTTATCCTTCACGCCTCCACCTCTATTTTGATAGAATCAGTTGAAATTTAAATTAATAAAGCTAAATCTAAATTCTATACAAAAAACAACAGTAATATTACCCAACTGGCCAACAACCAAATCCCTTTTCTTTTGGGACCCGTTATTTTTTTCAAATAATGATATAAAATATTACAACTACTTTTAAAAAGAAAAGTAAAAAGATAACTAAACACCCAACCACATAAATACCAATCCTCCCCCTCCCCCCACCCCACATTTACCCGAATTGAAAAAATAAAATATATAATGAATTATACCAAAGAAGTATGTTTGCTCTAATCACGGCACAAACAAAAAAAAAATATGTCAACCTTAAAAAATTTAGTCTCAAACAAATACTGATTTAACTATAGTGCAAAAAAAAAATCGTTTTAGCGATTTAGGATAGGAAAGGTAGGTTAGCCATCAATTTAGGAATTGTAAAAATGAAAAACCTAAATTTAGGGTTTGAGTAATTGAAATTATCAATATACTGAGACTATGTACTTCCATTTTTTATTTTTACATTATTTTTATATTTATTTTTAATAAAACTTCATTCATTAATTATCTAATAAATTTATTATAACAAAATTAGAAAATACATAAAATCCAAATACATGAGTCTGAGAAACTTGGATTGAACTTAAGTTTCAATTATTATAGTCATAAATTGATACATTTCATATTTCAGATTACAAATTGGCAGAAAACATATTTTAAAATCGGATAAAATTTCTAAAAACTATATCCTACATTACTTCGGAGACATAAATAAGCACATAAAACCAAGGCTAATTTGATAATATAATTTTTAAGAATATTATTATGAGGAAAATGAATGGTACAAATTATTTATTCAGTGTTTGGAGCATAATAAAGAAAATGTTAGGACTCTCATTTTAGTATTTTTTTTATTCGAATTAATCAAGTATGGTTATTAAGATTAATTAATAATATTGTAGACTTGTAGTATGGGGCATTCTCCACCCATTTTAGGGTGAAAGATCGGAGTTCGATCATCATTCCCCTTCTTTAATTCAAAAAAATAAATAAATTAACAATTAAGAAAATATATAAATAAATAAAGATAAATTAATAATCAATAATTAAAAATATATATAAGTAAAATTGTGTAAATACAAACCCGTGCAAAAAATTGATTACAAAAAATTGCATTAATTTATAGAAGTAAATCTGCTATATGTGCGAGCGTGCGTGTGTCGAGCTGTTGTTGATTCTAAAGTTGAGTTGCTCGTTATTTTGAGTATATCATTTCTCTACCACTAATTGCCAAAAAAATTACTATGATACTCGAATTTTAGTAGGACTTTTTTTTCATTTTTTTTTGTTGAAAGACAAAAGTTTAAAATAAAAAACTAACAATAATCCACAAAACAAATAAAATTGAAAAATATTTTCAAATTTTTTATTGAAAAATTAAAAATTCATTTATAATAATAATATTAAAAATAATGGATGAAAGAGTTGAATAATGAAATGGTTCTGGAAGTAAGTAATCAAATTCCCAAAAAATTGAACCAACCACATAAATTTAAAAATAAGGAATCATATTACTTTCCAAATTTAGATTCTTGCCAACCATATGTGCCTAAAACTTAAGTGGTTAATGTTGAGGATATTTGAAGTATTTGAATGTGATTTTTTGAAATTGCAACATATATTGATTGAAAAAGATATTGTACCAAATTCTTTCTTGTATAATCGGATCATGGCCAACTATATTAAATCGTGGTGAGCTATTGATAATCTTGATTGATTATGACCAATAAAGCTATGCATCCAGATTCTGGCTGGCCAGAAAGAGTGTATTAGTAATTATCCAATTCATATTTATTAATATTTTAATGATGATAATTATTGCATAATTGTATTTTACTGTAATATCCTTCCCACCTATTTTAGAGAGAGATTAAGTCAATTGATTTCAAATTTTGAATTCTCAACAACATCTCTCTCCACATTAATTACAATTTACGAATTGTATTTTCCAATAAAATGAATATCACATCCACCAATGTAGGCACAATCTATCAACAAATAAAAAATGGTTAATTCTTCCCTATTCAAACCAAGACATTATCTTATGTTACTACATACTAAAAAGTACATAGTTGTACCATGCGGATTTGCAATGTTGTGGTACAACATAGTTCTCATATTTTGCTAATCTTTTTATTATTTTTATTTATTTTTATTTGTTTTCAATTTTTATACATGGAATTTAAATTCCTTTTTTTTTAAATACACCATAATTTTTTCTATATACACCACTATTTAAAATAACTCAAAAGTAATTATATGTAAAATTATTCAAATATTTTTTGTTTTTTTTACTCTCACATAAAATTATTCAAATCTGTACCTTGATAAGGATGTAAAATATAATATAATTATATAAATTTACATAAATCGATTTCAAAAAGTACTCCCTATATACTGATTATTAATTTGTGTTTAAGTATTAATTTCAATTTTATAAATAATAAATGCTTATCGAATTTATATATTTTATACAGTTATATTTGATAAGAGAAAAAAATGGATACTTTTATAATCATTTTTATTTTTAATATAAATATCCTAAGTTTTAATAAGTTTAAGATAAAAACGTATATAAGTACATAGAACAACAATTTTTTAAGTATGAAAAACTGAAAGCTAAGTTTATATTATTTTTTTATAATGAATAATATGCTTACTGAATATGTTTTATATATTTTAAAAAATATATCTTAGGAGCTCATTTTGATAATAAATTAGTCACGTTCTCGGAAAAATTTGTACATTAATAAATTAATTTTGGCAAAATTTTATATAATATTATTAATGTTTTATTTTTAGAAAATGTTTTATAATATAATATGGTATCACAACTTAATATTGTGATTATTGTTTTATTATTTATTATTTTATTATTATAATATACTTTTAATATTTATTATTTAAGATTTTATCTTAAATTAACGTAATATGATTATATATATAGGATAAGATTATGATGAATATATGTAAGATATACATCATAATAAATATATAAGACCAAGATTTATCTAAATATAGTTAATATCTTTATTTTAAGATTTACAACAGATTTTTTTTCAAACAAAAATCTAAGTGCCGATCTTAAAAAATGTGGAGTCATATTATTCCCAGATTAGAAGAAGAATATGAGGGATTTGCGGTAGTATTGACTATTGACAAAAGATTGGCGGTAATTCAGATTTGGAGAGATAAGGGCATTACCGTCAATTTATATGTGATTTTTTAATTGAACCGGTCATTAAATAAATCGGTATTATTGAAACCGATTCTTTATTAAAAAGACCGAATTCTGGCTAGCCAGAATCTGGCTGAAAATCAGCACTCAATTATGACCCTGAAGATATAAGTTGATGGTGTTTTTATAATTTTTTAGAGATGTTTTGTTTTATATTTTAAAACAACTTTAACTCATCTAATATTGTGTCTTTAGAATTGTGAACTTGTTAATAGTTATTACCTACTATGCTTTTATTGGATATTTTAATTAACGGTAAATAATTACATTATGATCATGTTATGTTTTAACGTGCCGTATGCATTATTTTAAGTTTTATTTTTCTAGATACAATCCAAAAAGATGATTTAATTTACATCCAGTGCCAAATTAACAAAATATGTGCAAACACAAAATATTGAAGAGGTTTAGATATATATATATATATAAATTTATATATAGAAATTTATTATAAAAAGAGCGATACTCAAATATTATAACATATTAATTATAACATATTATTCTAATTAAAAATGTACTTAATTCATTCAATATATTTTGCAAAATAGTTGAATATAAACAATATCTCAAATTCCAATTTTGAAAAACGTACTCGAGCAAAAACAGCAGGTGCAATTAATTATATAGCTTATACATTTTTCCAAAAATATTTATATATTATATCATTGCCTTTGTCTCGGAAGAATATTATTATATGCATAGGTAATAAAAATAAAACAATCGATTTGGATTGACAATATCGCAACATTGATCAATCGAAGGTGGAGCATAAATTTTTATTTCAAATTTTGGTGTCTACGCATTTTCCTAATGTATTTTTGTTTCTTAATTAGGAATGGTTTCTGCTCAAAGTTGGGGAGCAGTTCATCTCTGTTCTCGAAGAAATGATAAAGCTCGTGAGTTTTCATTGCTTCTTTTCCTTTTTAGTTTTTTGTTTTCCTTTTTTCAAAAATTTTTTCTCTATTTTTTCGGCGATGTATTGTCATGGTTGTAGTTGATGTATCATTGTTGGCTGTGAGCTTAAAAAATTTCCAAAAATGAATCTTGATTTGCAGCGCCTGTTGCAGGTAAGCAGTGCTTTACATGTCTGCAGAGAAATAATGAATATTTGAAATCCGAAGTGATAATAAATGGATGATTGATAAGTTTTTGATACCTCTGTGTAATGAAATATAGCAGCGCAGCGCGGATTAATTCTGATGTTAAAAGTGCAGGTGATTGCACATAGTGAGCAAGCATTCCCGAGAGCGAAGGAAAAGTGCAGGTCGAAGCACTGGTTTGCCTACGAAGATATCATGGCCTTGGAAGAGCTAATCGCTGTTTATTATAATTTGCTTGTCTAAATTTCATGAACTCCAATGGCAACGATCATTTATATTTATCTTTTGTTGAAAGCAAGGAATTGCTTATGGCTTTAACTAAGAACAACATATTTCTATTTGAATAGTTTATGCTACCAATATCTTGCCTTGAACTGAAAGTTTTCTTATTATTTCTTTGATTGCTAGTATTCCATCTTCAATTTGGTTATTTTGTAGGATTTAAAAGTCGAGATTAAATTGAAGTGATACAAAACTGAGATTTTTCATCTTTTTATGTTTCTTACATTTGCAGTTGATATCAATGCAGGAGCCGGGTTCAATAAAGTTGTGTTTTTTTGGAATGACTGATACAAATTACAAAAGAGGTGAAATACCTATTGATAAAAAATATATTCCATTATATGCTAATTTTGTTCTCTCTTTTTCGATTTATTTTGCTACTGAAAGTTTGTTTGTAGCATGGTTGAAATGGTAGACTTAGAGAGGATGTATTCGATTTAGTCGATATCTTGAGTTTTGCTACAAAATTGAATTTCATAGCCATTAACAAGAGCTACAAAATGGTACATGATTTATTAATTTTTTTTTTCTGCATGTATTTTGATATTTGCATATTATAATTTTTTCAAATATATGAGCCATGTTTTAAAGTTTGATGTTTTCCATTAAGCCAGTACCTTAAAGTATTTTCATTTTCGGATGTCTGTTAGAATAAGTTGCTTGCATATACATTTAATCAGTTCAATTATGCATATTAATTTGTTGTGAAGATTTGGTTATCATATTGATTTGTTTGCTTTTGGACACTATTAATTTCCTACTCTTTTAGGAGTCAAAGTAAGGTTAATACATTTAAGTATTGGGTTACTAGATGCACTAGTTCAATTAAATGCATTTTTCTTTTGCCATGTTGTCTAGGGTACTAATATCTTATTTTTACTCATGCAGCAAATTGAGGTGGAAAGAAAAAATCAACTTGTTTCAAAGAAAATTACAAGAGTTCGATGTGGATCGAGAAATTAAAGCTCTCAGTAAGCATCAAAGAGATGCCATGGATGTTGATTATGATGACATAGTTGTACTTTTTGAAGAAAGCATATTTAGAAAATGTTAGAAAGAAACATAGATGAATATTATAGCATTGTTATATTTTAATGTATTGTATGTTTATATTTATTTTTTTCATTTGATGTAATATTCAAAATTATGTAATATATTACTTAAATAAAGTATGAAATAAAATTTTATCATCCACGTTTGTATATTTTTATTTCTTTATAATATTATTTCTTACATATAATATATTTTTACCCACACATATAATAATAATAATAATAATAATAATAATTTTTCTTATATTAAATTACTAAAAAATTATTACCCACACTTAAATTATGGTTTATATCCACACTTAAAATTTGCCACATGTCAATATTATATAACACATGCCACATAAGATGACACATCATCATTATTTTAATGCTAAAATATATTTAGACACACATAATTTATACATTTAGCTAGTGACATATATATGTGTAGGTAATACTCTATGAATCATCCACACATACAATGTGTGGGTAAAACTCTTTTTCTACAGAAATATAGCGACACATGCTAACATTTATATTATGTGTGGGTAAACAACATCATTCACACATGGGCATATTTTTAGCCACATTTATATGTGTGGTTAAAATTTCAATTTTTTGTAGTCTGATTTGGTGAGAGCCACAATTACCAATTAAAGTTTTGTCATCGGCTCGGCTCATCTCGTGTAAAATTCAATAGATTAGAAAATTATGAAAACAGGTGTGCTGAACAAAGTAAAAAAATAAAATTCTAATTGGGTACATCATCAAACAAGTGGCGGGCAGGGATTTGCAACTTAAATACAAAGAAACACCCAATAAGCATATGAATGGTTATTGACATCTATATAAGCTTGAATTTGAATGGATTCATAATAAAGCTACATGGCTGAATTATTTGCATTCCATCCTTTTCAAAAAATCTAAAAAAAGGAGAAAATTTAGTTTAGATGAGAGATTGAAGAGTTTTTTCACGTATCATCTAAATATATATAAAAATAAATAAGTATACCTTAAAAAAAGTTGTTTTTTCCCGCCCAATTAACTTCTCCGTAATTAGAAATATATAATTCTTAATTAATTAAATAATTAGATAATAATATATTAAATAATCAATTAATTAGTTTATTAAACTTGGTCAATTCATATAATTAATCGTAAACCAAACAAGTTGGCATATCCCCTCAGATAAATCCGCCTAATAAGAGAAGGCAATAAAAGCTAATTTAATTTATAATTTAGATTAATTAGGTGCACTATATTACTAGGATTTAATATATTCTCAGATCAATTCAATCAAATGAGTTGCGTATTATTAACTAAAAATCAAAGGGAATTTTTTATATATCCACCAGCCTACAGGGTTGTTTTGATTTGCCATTCTAATCGCTGCTTGATTTCCTCCCCTGTAGATGTGAGAGACCCGGAACTGAATTCCATTAATATACTTCCAAACTCGAACAAATCTGGACTTGACCCTCCAAGGAATCATCATAATCTTAGTAGAAAAGATTCCCACCATCAAAGAAGAGTCCGCCTCTAACTGTATGTGGGAAATATTCACTAGCGGCAAATTTCAAAGCCAAAATGGCTCCCCAAAGTTCCGCTTCATACGAAAAACCAACACCTAAATTTATTTTAATCCATCCCCATGGAGGAGGCTTCCAATTTACCGGGATGAACACTTTTGGCAATTGTTGTCTCCCTTCAACTCCCACAGTTCGTAAGATCAATAAATCCCCAATAGTATTACACATAAATTCCTCAAAAGTGGCCTTATTTCGATAGTGCCAGGTACACCAAACAAGAGAGATGACCCCAATCCTCCAAAGAAGTTTCAGCTAAGAGCTAAAATTGCACTCCAGACAATAGACAATCAACTCATGGAAAGAGGTGAAATTCCAGAAATCCAATATGAAAGCATCAAACAACCAAACCCATGCCCCATGCACCTTTGCGCGGAAGAAATATGCATGATCAAAATCCTCTTCGGCTCTATATATGTTATAAATCTTTGCATTTTGGCTAAAGAGGTACTAAACAAAATTAAATAAGGTAAATTCAAGCAAATTATGTCTCTAAAGAAATAAAGACTACGGTTTGAGTTCTCAACGGAATATCAGCTAAAGTAGAATACCAACTGAAATGGTTGTCAAATTTTTGAGTTTTTAAATATAATGCAATCAAATCTAAACACTCACATATGAGGTGGTTGTCCAGCTATGGTTAAGCCTTATAGGCTAAACAGAAGGAAATCGGGCACAAATTAACATAATTGAACAACTATTTTATTGAGTATTCATAGAAATTCAGGATTTTAAATTTTAACGTCTCACTAAAGAATTTATTTTTTGAGATGAGAAATGTAAAATTCTCTGAGGATGTTGAGTTTGGGGGAGAAATAAGGTTAAATACATTTGTGGATGATTCAGTTTATAAATTGATCAATGCTCTTGAAAATTTACAAGTTCACATTCTTGTACTTGATCAAGTAGCAAATCAGAACATCGAAAGATGAAGTTGAAAATTACCCCATTAAGGTTGATACATTAATTGAGGACAAACTCAACAACCTCAAGAATTAAGGTTATTATGATATTGCCCTAAATCTATTAAAGATTTAAGAAAATACATAAGATTCCATAAAGTGCAGTTATTGGGAATCTAATGTAAGCTGAGATCAATATAAGACTTTATTCGGTTTTTATTGTTGGTATATTAGACAGATATTTTAGTAATTATGTTATATATGGATCACCAAGGCAACAATAAAGATATTAAGTTATATACAGAGAACAAAAGTATTTAATGCTCAGATACAGAAAATCAGATCATCAGGAGATCATAAAGAATTTTGATTCTGATTTTGTCAGGTGCTAATAAAGTAAATGATCCACTTTTGGATATGTATTACATTTTGTGTTATAGAAAATTCCGTACGGATTTTGTGGTATACAGTTTGTACATTCTGTTCAATTTTGGTTATGATTGATCGCACTAAAGTTTAAAGCTGGACCAATTGGAAATAGATATGTAAGATCACATTACATATAATTTTCATGTTACGTACGCACCATGATTGATCCGTCATTAATTGTATTGGTATATGTGAAAACTGATAGGTTGATTCACGCATATAATGTGATGAAAACCTCCTTAGTCCTATATTAGTACAATGGATGGACAAGATTATTTTCGGGATACCTTAAAGTAACAATAAAGTTTGAGCATAATAAGGTAATGCACATTTATCCGGTTATATATGTAGTCCAACTGGGAGATTGTTGAAAAATTTCTATTTGGTGGACTTACATATATAAAATAAAATGTATATGGCAATTTTATGGTAAGTCCAATTAAAGTTATCTACTAAAGTTTAATTAGGCACTATTAAAGGTATCAGATAATCATGGAATTAATGTGTAGATACCATAAGGAGATATTCAATTTGTTGAAGGACCAAATTGAAAATCACAGATATACAGAGTTATATATTTAGGGTTATGGTCCCCAAATGACGGTACTTCATTCCGCAGTCTGTATTCCTTCTACAAAAAGCAAAATAAAGTTGATAACATTCGTTTGGAAGATCCATAACAAATTCAACCTCCGATTTAACAATAAAGATATAAATATTTATGATTCAGGTACGTTTCCGCATTCAGTTTATGATTTTATGTCTCGGTGATTTTGACATAGAGATTTCATGATCATGGATTTAATTTGGCTTAATAAACTTCTCTATTTACGTGATTAAATCATACATTCAACATATACGAAATATTAATTAATCCCCTGGGCCCCACCTATGTCCACAATTATTTATATTCAACTAAAAAATAATTTCTCCAATAACTTTTGAATCTTATAAATTAATGTCCAATTTCTTTTTAAACTGCATTTTGCGGATGCCACTGATAGAATAATAGACTCAATTATAATTTTCAATAGTTGAGAAATTATTAAAAGAAAAATTACCAAACCGAACAGTCGAGAAATATTTAGCTAACGATAAATTGTTGACAGCTGAAAAAGGCAAATGGGTTGGAACATTCTATATTTGGAAATTTTGCATATATAGATGTGTATAGGGCAATAATACTTCTGCCACTTCATTTCTACTCTCCTCTTCAATCTTCATTATTCACCTCACTTCTCTCTCTCTCTCTCTCTCTCTCTCTCTCTCTCATCACTTCATTTTCCAATCTCTGAAACATTATTTTTCTACTTTTGTGGGGTATTTTTGCAGAAATTTTTTATTTGGGGTGGAGAGCAGCTGTTGAAGGATGGAAAACTAACTGAACTTCAGGTTGATATGTAGCTGCAGGTAAACGTGCCTTCCATTATTTGTTACAATTGTAAGAGTCAATTACATTTTTGGACCCATAAGAATAGAATCTATGCACTAAATGGGCCAAATGGAGCTGAAAATAAATTCAAGCTCGTTTAATAAATACTTAGTTCGAGTTCAAGCACGACACTAGCTTCAATTTTGAGTTCCAGTTTGACTCGACTAATATCGGGTTTGATTTGAGCTCGACTCGATAATAACATGTTCAAGTTCGATAAAAAAAATGATTGGTTAAAAGCTTGATGAAAAAAGCAATAAGTCATGTTCAAGGTGTTGTTTTTCTTATAAATAATTTACTTATATCTCTTTTTTTTATCGATTATTCATTTTATTTTTCATGTATAATGTAATCATGATAATTAATTAGTAATTTACTCCATTAATATATACTAATATTAGTTTATTATTTCTCATTATAATGTTCACATTTTAATATATAAATATTTTACAATTAACTTAATCCAAAATAAAATTTTAGAGTGTTTTTTCTCATTTAATTTATAAATCATACCTCATTTTCTTGCTATTTTATCGATTATTCATTTCCACTTTTCATGTAAATTGTAATTAGTTAGTTAGTTAGTGATTTTTTGTTCATTAATCGCATTAGTTTATTATTATTCATTACTAATATGTTAAATATTCAATATATAAATATTTTAAAATCATCTTAATTCGAATTCAAATTTCAAAGCGTTTTTTCTTATACAATTTATAAATATTAATTTACTCATATATCATTTTTCTTACTATTTTATCAATCTTTCATTTTCACCTTTCAAGTAAATTGTAATCATATTAGTTAATTGATGATCTAGCTCATTGCTCTTATTAGTTTATTATTCTTATTACACATTTACACATGTTCAAACCAATAAGTAAATATTTACAATAATCTTAATTCGAATACAAATTTCAAAAAAAATTATTATATAATTTATAAACCGTAATTTTACTTTTGTAGTCATATATCTCATTTTCCTTTTTTTATTGATATACTCAAAGTATTTCAATGAGACACGCTGAAATATACATAATACTTGTATATTATATAATAATTGTGTAAATGGATATAAAAATTGAAAAATATATTGTCGAATTAAATGAACTAAGTAATTAGTAGGCACTATTAATTGCTTAATTATTGTTGGTTTTGATGACTTAACTTAGTGTAATAGTGTTTGTTTGATATCATATATATATTTAAATCAATTTCATTCGTGTGTGTTTCATTATCAATTTCAACTCTTAATTATAATTTATAGGGTAAAGGCACAGAAACACACTAAAGGTATTGCCACAATTCTGCCCCCAATCTCAATTAGACATTTAAAGTATAACTCGGCTCATTCGGCCCTTAAACTATTTTAAATTACCCAATCGACCTCTCGCTTTAAAAAAAATATTAATTTTTCGTTAATAATTAAGGTTAATTAAGCATGCAAATTTTGGCGGTATAACTTGAGACCTAATTGTATCGTTTATAATTGTCTATTGAACAAATTAATTGAAATTATGAGTATATAACACACACTTTGGAGTTTGAAACCCCTTATTCAATTTTGATATTTAACGTTTAATCAATGTAGAAATTTTCTATCTAAATCATGAATACAATCCCTCACATTCCAACATGCATCCATTTGATGAATTGAATGTACAATCAGAATTATTATGGTGAGAGTTTTTCAACCATACCTAATATTGTATGATTTTATCGCATGAATCACTCGGAATTAGATTGTAAAAGTTTTGCACATTTAATTAACATTAATTACTAACAGAAAATTATTATCTTTGACGGAAGTGTTTATTTTCACCATTTAAAATAGTTGAAGGGCCGAATGAGTCGAGTCATGGTATAAGTGTCTAACACGGACTGGAGTAATATCTTAAGTGTGCATGATTTTGTACCTTAACCCTAATTTATAACTATAAAATAGAGTTTTATTTACCTCAAAATTAGATATTTTTCGTTAAACTATTTCAAATATTTCAAATTAGTAGATTTTAGTTTATAATTTTATGCTAAACAGTTGGTAACACAAGACTCACTTTCGACCCTTGGTTTTGTGGAGAAAATTAATAATATTAAATATTAATGGTTGGGCTAAATAGTTGTTTCTCCGACTTCAATTTAGTCAAGATCATTTTGTTTCTATGTATTGTATATCAAAAGCAGATTCATGCATAAACAATTTAAATTTAATAAAAAAAATATAAACCTTATCTTATGATGATATATTGGTAGCAATGAAATAGTTAAGTAGCAACTTTGAATTCACTACGTCAAATATTAGAGTTGTGAGCGAAACTTCTGTAACCCTTCCGTGATTAATGTTAGATTGTTAGGACCTGCAGCATT
Source organism: Perilla frutescens (assembly GCA_026008535.1). Lineage (NCBI taxonomy): Eukaryota > Viridiplantae > Streptophyta > Magnoliopsida > Lamiales > Lamiaceae > Perilla > Perilla frutescens. The sequence continues at coordinate 47,880,257 of BRKX01000018.1, forward strand.
AGAGAGAGAGAGAGAGAGATAGAGAGAGAGAGAGAGAGAGAGAGAGGAGAGAGAGAGAGAGAGATGACAGAAATTAGAAGCTGTAGTGAAATCAGGTAGATCTAATCCTTTTACCTGATGTTTACAGGCTTTTTTTTGTATTTATTATTCAATCCTAAATATATGTTAAAAGAGACCCACTTTTTTTATGGAGTGAAAAATCCCATTTTTTCTTTAATTTGTAATCCTAAATCTAAATATATAGTATATATATATATATATATATTATATTTAAAATGTAACATCCCAAAACAAAATAGAGAGAAAAATATTGCATATAGTGTGTGTATGTTGTCCAATTTATTTATTGAAGTATAAGACGAAAAAAAGGGAGAACCTCATTTTTTCCTCAATTCAAGCCACCAAATCATTAGGATCACCATGATTGCATGTACCTACCAACTAGATAATATTGTTATATGTTTGGTAATTGTGTTACATTATTTTTCTGCTTATGGATCAAGAAATAAAAATTTAAATGTGCATGGAGGAATCGTAGTGGCATGAAGTGTACCTAGTGTTGATAATATTGTACGTGTGTGATGTTTCAATTCATTGATTGCTCTACAATTATTGTACTTGTTCCATATTAATTTCCACATGCATACCATTCAAACATTCATATGGGGTGTACCTTTCTCTCTCTCTCTCTCATATTAATTTCCACACATACCATTCAAGGCAATTCATTGATATCATTATCATAAATTTGACGTAAATTACGAATGAGCATAAATAATCATCGAGAACATGCATTAATTTAGTTAAAAAAAATCTTAATCTTTCTTATACATGTACATATATACTTTTTTGTACATTTGAAGTATAAATTAACGTACATAACTTTTTGCGTGTTTATATATATATATATATATATATATATATATATATATATAAGGAATGGTTCAAACGAGAACTATTTCCTGATATGAGAACAACTGAACAAACCAATCTTCGTCAATTAATCTAGCTAGCCAAATCTACAATCCAGATTAAAAGAAATATACAGTGGCATTCATGTAATTTATTGGATATTTTTATGATGTGGGGTAGTTTCGTAATTTAGTGATTCTAATTTGAATTCCTTGAGAGGCTTCTTAGTAAAGAAAGAATTGAGCATCAACGACAGAAACGAGAATTGTTCAACAATGATTTGAGAATCAGACTATCTTCCATCTATCCAAATATAATCATAAAATTACAAAAAAAAATACAAAAAGTATGGCAAAAATTCCTGCGAACATAACATTTGGGAATCAGAGCCATCTTTCCTCAGACACGATAGATGACGCTCAGCTTAAGGAACTGGAAGAGGGCCAACAAAAATTATATCAGATGCTGCAAATTGAAATCATGAAGAGGGACGCAACTATGTTGAAATTTCAAGAACAATTAGATGAGATCCAAACAGGTATGTGGCTGGTGGGGGAAGCTCCAGAGACAAACAAAACAACGCCGTGTTAAAATGCAAGGCGGTGTTCGGAGCAGATCTTAAGAAAAAGGCAGAGCCTGAGCTACATCTCACTCTCTTTATTGAACTGAAAAGCGAACCCTCCGTTGTTGTTGTCTTTGACCTCATTGACGTCTCATTTTCTCCAGTCAAATTTATGATGAGCGGCACTGTGTTCTGTGTGAAAACCCAAGAAGTCGAAGTTCCAGTCATGGAAACCATGGCAGCTGGTGCAACTTCAGAAGATGAAAAAATTATGAAGAAGAAATTTCACTCATTCCCTTGATTTACCAACAGTTTCAAAGAAACTCCCTGAGGTTTCTGCAGAGGGACTCTTCTACTTGGTATCAGCGGCCATTCTTGATTCAAGCAACATCGAGGTTGGGCGAAACATAGTTACCCAACTACTGATTCACCAGGAAAATGAAAGCTCTGATTTTGTTTCTTGGGAGTTCAAATCCCTCTTAATGAATATATATCCAGAAGTTAATACCTTTGAACAATGATTTAATAGAGAGGGAGGAAATGTTGTGAACAACCAAGGAATTTTGGAGATGGGTGATGGTCCTGCAAGATCTGATTTACAGAAGAAAAGGAATACAGTTTTATGGTTAAGAAAATGGGAAATTTGTTGTGAAGGAAGCGGCGAAATTATCAAAGTGAAAGGTGGGTCAACTTAGGAATAGCTCAAATTTAGCGCCATAGTATTGACCGCATCATTTCTGGTCCCGTGATGTAACGGCTGTTTTAGGAATTGACAGAGAGATGGTCACATGCGACTCATGTGCTTCATTTTAGCACCAAATAAACGAAATTCCCTAATTGAGAACAAAAATCTATAATTTAGAGGAGGCTCAAAGAATGCCCAAATCATTCCATCCTAAATTTCCCCCCAATTTCAATCAAAATTCTCTACTCAAAATTATCGTATTTGTTTCAAATTATTGCTGGAGTGTTGGTGGATTAATGGCGATTGGCGGTGATTTCGTGTTAGACCATTAGTATTTATGTTGTTCTCGACTCGGTGAGGCGGTAGCTAGAAACATTGAAGCATAATTTTTTTTGTTATCATCAGTGAATATATAACATCAATAGTTGGTTGGAGCTATATCAATGGTTCCTTTAACTTTTTTTTTGAGTAGAATTGAGTTTGCCCTTTCATTAATGGAATTGCTTTAGTTTTTGCAATTTTGTCTACGTAGATGTACTAATTAATATGAACATCCCTCTCTAGTTAGTTACTGTTATTTTCATGTAGGAGACAGCTGTGGCCACAGAAAATGAAGTAACGGAAGAAGCTGCATTCCAGAAGAATACATATTAATTTGGTTTTTTATGTATGACTTGTTTTGTTCAATGTAAGCCGATTTTATGGGTACATTGTGCGAGAAAATTTCACTTTTGGTCCCTGTTATGAACCTGGAATTATTAGGAAAGAGACCAAAAGGTGGGAATTTGACTGGAGAAGAGAGTGGTGTAAAGTTGTGATTTTTAAGGTTTGCTACTGAAATTGGGGAAGAAAAGGGATTTGAATTGGGCATATCACACTACCCTTTACTCATCAACTACATCGAATTTAGTCTGGATTTTGGGTTGTATTGATGGGCCTCAGTTAAATGTTATGATATTTGGGCTTTGGCCCAGAGTTGTTTATTTTGCTGCACCTATTTACCCTAAAGGTGCCCTAGTGTTCCAAACTTTAGGTTATTTAAAGGGAGAAAAATTAAAGTATTCAAATTTAGAATAACAACTTCTATTCTAACCAATTTCTATAACCAATTCTTTTCTATTCAAGAAATGATGTAAAAGACTCATATACCCTTACTTTTATGAAAAGTCAATCCATTTTATTTTGTCTTATTTGTTTGTTTTCAAAAAAATAAAAAATGGTGGGACCGTTTTGAATTTGGTCCCAGATTGAATGTTGTGGCATGTTTAATTTTTTTTTTTTTTAAATAGCAACTTTAGTGCCGATTGAATGCTGGGGGTGGGGGTTGAATTGGGTAGTTGATTGCATTAAAAGTTGGGAGAAAAACATGTTAAAAAAAAAAACTTAAGCCATTGAACAACCACACATTTCTAACGTTGAGCCCTGCAATTTTTTTTGAGAAACTAACGCCAAGCCCCCGCAAATTTGTTTGAGGTGCATTTTCGTATTTTTCTCACCGTGAAGTTGTTCGAAATTGTCGGATTTAAATGTTTTTATAAAATTTTAAATAATTTATACGTAATTTATGATAATTTCATAATAATTGTATTAATAGTTATTGAAGTTGTAAGAAAATGTTTTTTGTAATGTTTGAAAGATTATATATGCATCGATGGTTGTAGATTTGCATATTTTGTAGTAGATTTACATTAATTTGTATACTTGGATGATTTTAGAATATTAGCATAAACATGTAATATTTTTAGAAAATCAGTAATTTCGTGATAATATTGTCACAGTTCAAGCCTTTTCGCGACAATAATTGACACGAGATGACATGAATTTGTGACAATATTGACACAAAATTATTGTCTTATGACTATAATATGCTCTCGAAAATACTGTCACGAATTAAAGCCTTTCGTGAGAATATATTCTCACGAAATGCCTTCTTTTCGTGAAAAAAATTTAATTTTAATAAATTTTAATTATTGTCACGAAAAGGATTGAACCGTGATAATTATTATCATGAGAAGAGTAATCGTGACAATAATTCTCACGAGAACACTCAACCGTGACAATAATTGTCACGAGATCATTGAACCGCGACAATTATTGTCACGAAATTATTTATTTTTTAAATAAATTTAATCACTCTTTATTGGTGATTTGCAGATGTCTTGGCAACGCATTGTCGTCTGACATAGTGATAGATGAGAGAGATCGGAGTATGTAGATGGTGAAGATCAGCTTGTGCACTTCCCATTTGACAATTTATCTCATGATAAATTGGTAGAAGAAATCCACGATTTTATGGAAACCTCTCCAACAAGTATAAGTTATACACTAAGTTATCTGACGAGATCACTGACAGGGAGGATCCTAAAAGGACTCTTGAAAACGGATGTTGACTTAGCTCGTTTAGTCCAGGAGCAAGATGAGCCTATTGTATACGTTACCGAGAAATCAATCTAGCAAACTCCAACAGTAATGCCGTCAAATGATGATGATAGTCTTGATGATATGTCCTATGATGATGATCATGATGATGATGACGATGATGATGATGATGATGACGACTATGAAAGTGAAGTTCGTCGTAAGTAAATTGCCGAATTTTGTGAATGGATTCGCGAGCCAGGGCATATTGAGGAGTTCGTGAATATTATACAGCATGGTGGGCCTCGTAACTTCTCATCAGAAGATGTTGCTCCTGATGTTCAGGCTCCCGATGTAGAGGTTCCTCCTCTTGGACATTGGTTGATTCCTGTGGCCCACGTCGACGATGCACTGACAGTGGTAGAAGATGACCCATGCTCAACTGATACTGATGAACTAGTAGAGGGAAGGACTTTCTTGGATAAGAAAGAGTTGATGCTTGTTGTGGGAAGGTGGCACATGCAGCGTCAAGTGGAATATTTCGTGTCACGTTCAAGCAAAGTTCAACTGACAGTTATTTGCAAGCAGAATGAGACTTGCCCTTTTAAATTAGTGGCAACCGCTAAGAGTGGCCTATGGATGGTGACTAAATTCAAGGATAATCATGCATGTCGACTGGACCTGACACGTTATGCACCACGAATGTTATCCTCTCATGTTATTGCTGATTTCTTTAAGAGGAGAATCCTAGATGAGGGTTCCATTCTGAGGCTAAGAGCAATGATCGCTGAGCTATTGAGGGATCATGCCATTGATGTCGAGTATGGTGTTGCATTGCAGGCTAGGAATCTCACAATAGAGCTAGTTTACGGCTCTCATGATCAGTCTTTCGCGGTATTGCCTGCATATTTGGAAATGTTAAAGAGCTGCAATCCCGATACTGTTTATTACTTGGAGACCGACCGTGATGGTCATTTTATGTACACGTTTGTTGCTCTAGGAGTCTGTAGAGCGGCATTCAGGCAATGCATGCGACCAGTTATCGTCATTGATGGCACTCATTTGAAGGGAAAGACTAAGGGTATTCTTTTCGTCGTTGTGACGAAAGATGGTAATGAGCAGTGCTTTTCTCTGGCCATTGGTGTGGGTCCTATTGAGAATGATGCAGCCTAGACATGGTTCTTGGAGAGGTTTAAGAGGGCTTTTGGAGACCGTGATGATTTGGTGATAGTTTCAGACCAACATGTGAGCATCAAGAATGCTGTTCAGATAGTGTATCCTACTGCCGTACATGGACTGTGCTATTACCACATCTCGAAGAATCTAGCTCGAGCAGGTCGTCATGTGATCTCTATGTTTCGAAGTGCTGCATTCGCTTACAAATAAGAAAAGTTTTTAAAATATTTATCAATGATCTCCTCAGCTCGAGCAGACATTTACAACACATTGCTGAGTATAGAGGTACATCGTTGGGCTCGGTCACAATGCCCTGCACGTCGTTACAGCTTCATGACATCAAATACAGCCGAATGTTTCAATGCTCGATTGTTGTGGGCGAGAAGATTGCCCATATGTTCGATGATTGAGGTCGTGAGAGATGTGATAGAGAAGTGGTTTGATGAGAGACGTGCGAAGTCAGTGACGAGAGATCACATACTCACAGAAGAGACTTACAAGAAGCTTTACAAGCAAGTGGAGATGGGTATGGCGTATGATGTTCGAGCTAATAATGCACATTTGTTCAAAGTACGGAAGAACGAGAGAAGCTTCCTCGTTGACCTTCAAATGAAGACATGTGAATTTGGTGAATTCCAGCTTGATCAAATCCCTTGTTCTCATGCAGCTGCTGCTATACGGTACCATAATTCAATAATTAACTAATAATGCACATTATGTATTTTTTATTAACACACTATATCTATTGTAACAGGAGTGCTGGACATGACATATATGATTATGTGGATATGAATTACAAGCAAGTGACACTTTGCCTTGCATATCATGAACATGTATGTTCAGTGCCGCATCAGGAGGAATGGACGGCCTCGTCTTCATTCAAAGTTTGCCCTCCTAAATCAGTTCCTCAAGCAGGTCGTCCTAAGGAAGGAAGATATCGGTCAGCTGTCGAAGGATCAAGTAGGAGACCTAGAAGACAACAAGTATGCTCTAGGTGTGGAGGCACTGACCACAATAAGAAGAAGTGCACAACCCCACGACAGATTGAGAATGAAGAAAGGGATGTAGTTGGAGAAGGGCAACGCCGACCTAAGAGATGTAGTATTTGTCGAGATCCAAGTCATAGCAAGGGCAAGTGTCCGAATAGAGTTCAACCTCAAATTTGATCGTGTTACGATGGAGAGGTTTAATATGACTACTTATGTAGTAAAGACTGATGTTGAGATATGAACGGGTTAATATGACTATTTATGTAGATACTGATGTTGTGAGATGATTGATATTGAGATATGATTGTTACAGGGTTAATTCCAAATTAAAATATAACTTTGCATTTTTCTTGCAAGATCTCGTGACAATAATTCTCACGAGTGGAAGATCTCGTGAGAATAATTCTCACGAGTGGGAGATCTCGTGACAATTATTGTCACGAGTGAAAGATCTCGTGACAATTATTGTCACGAAAACTGATCCTGTGACAATAATTGAAAACTGGATTTTTTTAGCATTTTTGTTGTATCGAATACCATAATTGCGACGAAAACATCAATTATCACGAAAACATTAACAATAGTCAAAGTTCTAGTACAACCCATAAGTCAAAGCTCTACTCATGCTATCCTCTGACAATGACCGAATATCCTAACAGCTAAAAGCTTCCGATACGTGTCCAAGTCATCCGGAGTAGGATCCATGTTGAATTTCTTCGACGAAATCAATCGATCGGCTTGCATGGCAGAAAAAACACCACAACTCACACCATCTGTCTGCCTGAACTGATACATGAGTGGCGTTCTGTAATACTCCAACGGTCTGCAGATTTCAGTACGCCTAGCTCTCTCTCAATATCTGAGATGACGCAGCAGGCCAGGAATCAAGTGCATCAATGGCCAGAGCTGGTGCTCACGCATCGAATACATGGGCTCATCTGTCGGATCCATCATGTTGTACAACAACGAATCATACAACTCCACTCGCCATGCGTCTAGACGAATCCGAACGGTCACCCAATGTCCATCAACATGGCAAGCGGTGATGATCTGCAAACACAAAAACATATAAAACAGTCATAAAAGACACATGTATCGTAAATGGGTTCTAATGAAGTTTACTTACACTATTCGCCTGCCACCAAGGACCCGTCAATAACTGATCCCCTCTGACGATGTCGACCAACTCATCATCCTATCCCCACCAAGCATAATCAAAATTGGGGTATGTCTGTGTGAATTCCTCATCGTCTGGATGAATGAGATGATACTCTTGCACCAACTTATACTGTAACAAGAAAATATTAACGTAGTTATAAGATCAATTGACTTGTTAGATTAAAATAAATATTGAAAACTCACGAAAAATGATGACTGCAAGACGACTGTGCTACGTAAATTCACTCCTGCCTTCAACCCACGACCCTCGGCCAGCCTGATCTAAAGGCAATACAGGATCAGATCCATACATTGTGAGGATATGTCTCTGTTGGTGTCGAGCAATTCATCGAAGAAGGCCTAATCCAGTTCAAGCTCGATCAAATTCACTCTTAAGCGCGCGTCTGGACTGCAGCATCGAAAATCAACAAATTCCCTCATCGAGCTCGACACACCCGCTGAGCTCGGCCTAGCCGAGCTACGCCTAGCCGAGCTAGGCCTAACCAGACTAGAATGTGATCCAACACCCCAATCGTTAACTGTGGCCCCTACACTCTCAACATGCACATCCTCAAGATGTAGGCCCTCAACCTGAAATGAAATTAGTTGGTATATTTAAAAGTATATATAAGACAAAGTCATACCAAACACTACTTACATCGTAATCATGTATTGGACGAGGTGCTGATCGCTGGGGACTCTCTTTCCGTGCTTGTTCTTCATGTCTACCCTGAGAGCGACTCCTACTGCCGGACCGAGACCGGGACCGGGACCGGTATCTAGGGACAAACTTTTTGAACATGTCCTTAATGAAATCCTTCAGTCTATGGAACATATCATCGTTTTCCTGCCTGCGTGCCCTCTCACGCTCCTCATCACGCTCCTATATCATACGGAGCATCTCTATGCCTGTTTGACGCGCCACGTCTCGCATCTGCCCCACATGTTTGCAACACTGGTGATCCTCACTAGTACTATATGTGGGGGTCGCCAATCTAGGACGCTTATCTGTAGGGCGAGTCTGTTGTCTCTTGGATGACTCAACGGCACCCGTATCAGCACACGTGCGAGGAATGCAACTCCCAGATCACCTGGAGTGAGAAGGAGCTCTGGGCTGAAGGCTCTAGCCAACTCTCGATAAGTGGGCTTCACTCTCTTATTGCGCTGCGCCTCATACATCACGCCCATACAATATGAAGTGGCCATCTCATGCTCACTCGGCTGTAGATATATGAAGCATAATTGCTGCAAATGGTAAAGAATTGATTAGAAACACTTCAAATAATCAAGAAAACACACATTATTTAAAATAAATGCTCACCTCATCAGAAAACAATGTGCCCAGACGCGCAGTCTTCATCTTAAAGGCCCACTTCAAACACCTGGGCAATGCGTCTGGTGCCGGAACCTGTGCACCAAGTCTCGGTATGGCCTCATATGCCCACACCTGTCGAATTAGACATTGATCAAATTATATTAAATAAAATAAGATTACAGTCATAATCGTGACAAAATTAAGATTCATACCAGTAGAGCCCACACCGGTCCATAGAAATGATAAGACAATCTGGCTTTTTCCTCCGTCTTCTTGAATTTTCTCCTCAGTTCCACCTCATTAGACGGTACCAAACTCATATAATGCGTCAAGAGACTGAATGCATAAGCTCCCCATGGAAATGAGTTCCATCGATCCCGATCCTCGGCTAAGACCCATACCCAATCATCTATCATGTGTGTCTGATCATATCCAAAGATCATGGTGTGCAGGAACAGGACATTGGTGACCATGACGTAATCCATGAGGTCATCTCCTAGTGAATAGTACCTAAACCTCTCAAGTAGGTCCTTCACTCTCAGAGGTGTCTTGTTCAACTCACGGGAATAAAAAGATCTTCTAGAAATCTGATGTGATGCAGACGGATCAAAATCGGATCCTCCAAACTGCAGTCCAGTCACGAGAGCAAACTCACTCGGAGAAAATCTAATATTGGTTTCTCCAACCCGAAACCAAATATCGTGCTCCTCTGCACCGTCAATAATCACCTCCCTACTCAACAATGCATGTAGAGCATTGTTACAACTGTTTCCCCCCACGAAATCTATCAGATGCCACTAATCACGTGTAATACCTCCCTAATTACACTCATATTGTCCTTCCAGTACAAATTGATCCCGCACGTGATGTTTTGTAAGGCCTCTCTTCTCCACACCCAATCACGCTGTTTTTTAAATAATATACAAAAAATTAGCAATAAAACACATGTATAATTAAATTAAAACTAATCAATCATGCTTAAGATATGAACATGCTAAAAATTCCTCAAAGATTAATTATAACATACAAAACCGAAACCATAACAAAATAAAAAAACAAATTGTGGGCATAATTTTCGTGAGTATATATACTCACGAAAGTGCTTCTCGTGATAATATTTGGTCTCGAGATTGATTTCGTGAGTATATATACTCACGAAATATACTCTCGTGATAATAAGTATGCATTATTTTGGAGCACATTTTCGTGATAATATTTTGTCACGAAAACATTCCCGGGAGAATATATTGTCACGAGAATAGTTCTCGTGAGTATATATACTCATGAAATCACTAATCGTGTCAAAATATTATTACGAGATCTCTGCTATGCTTAAACTATCGACAAAAAATCAAATTCCAGATTTCACAGATAAAATCAACACGATTCAAAATCCAAATTATACCAATTTCATAACTTCCCAATTAGCATTCAAGCATATTCTCAAAATTCAAACATATAATCTGATTTAAAATGGCGAAAACACAAGAATTAGATTCCACGTATTTAAATTGACAAAACATCAACAATCGACATGAAATCGGCCCCTAAATCATGAAATCGTTCGGGTTAAGGAGCCTAACCTGTTGAAATTCGATAGCCCAAGGCTCCAATTGCTCCATTGCTCGAGATCTGTCAAGTCTTGCTCGAGATCGGCCAATGCTTTCGTGAAAAAAATTGCAACGTCGGCGACGGTATTCGTGAGGAAAATTTGAATGTGGATCGGCTGGCTCATGAGGAAAATTTGCTTGGGAACGGTTTGGCTCGTGAGGAAATATTCTCACAGTTCGGTTTTGTTTTGTTTTTTTTTCAATTTCGTGTGTATATAGTCCCAAAATTTTCGTGTGTGTACCGTGACAATATTCTCCAGTTTCTTTGGTTTTTAATTCCCTTCGTGTGTATGTTTTTAAATCTCAACCTTCAGTCAAAGGAATATTTGGACCCAACAATCTCAAATTTTAGTCAAAGGAATATTTGGACTGGACCCACCTTTTAGTAAGGGTATTTAAGACAATGCAGAAAAATTTGAATAAAAAAGAATGTTTATGGATGTGGGCTAAAAAAGAAGTTGTTATTTCAATTTTGAACAGTTTGTCCCATTTACACTTATTTAAATATCTGTAGTTTCAGTTTATGGGATATGAAAAAAGATTGATCTAAGTTCCTGCTCCATTTCTATTCTCCTCTCTCTCGTTCTATTTCCTTCCCAGATTTCTCCCATTTCTACTTCACCAAATCAGTCAACGTACAAACTCTATCTTCCATCTATCCAAATATAATCATAAAATTACAAAAAAAAAATACAAAAAATATGGCAAAAATCCAAATATAATCATAAAATTACAAAAAAAATACAAAAAATATGACAAAAATTGCTGGGAACATAACATTTTGTAATCAGAGCCATCTTTCCTCGGACACGATAGATGACGCTCAGCTTAAGGAACTGGAAGAGGGCCAAGAAAAATTATATCAGATGCTGCAAATTGAAATAATGAAGAGGGACGCAACTACGTTGAAATTTCAAGAACAATTAGATGAGATCCAAACAGGTATGTGTGCAAATCTCGAACGCCTTTCCAACATCTTGGATGCTTTGGAGCTTCAGTTAATTAGTGACAGCGAGAGCAAAGTAATAGCAGAGGATGATTCGATACTCGGAGACCCACCACCTAGGTTTGATTTTGGTAGTGAGGTCGTAGGGTTTGACGAGGAGGAAAAGGAGGTGGAGGATTTCGATGCTCAAGAACTTGACCTCGAGGCTAGACAGATCGTGAAGGAGTTCTCCGATTCCTTGTCTCGACAACTCAAAATTGAGGATGGAATTTCCAATCAAAAGGGAACTCGAGGAAAGCAGAAGAGGCGCACAAATTCACCTAGCAATTTCTTTATGCAGATTCCTGATCATCTTCTTCCAAAGGTTGCAATAGTTGGAAGGCCAAATGTTGGTAAATCAGCATTATTTAATCGCTTGGTTATAGAGGCTATAGAGGACACTGTTGCAGAGGAATATGTTCCTTCTATTGCCATAGTTGGCCGACCAAATGTCGGTAAAAGTAGTATTGTGAATGCTTTGATTGGGGAGGATGTCGATAATTCTTTATTTAAGTTTTTGATTAATGACTTTAAGAGAATAGGCATTACTGAACTGTCAAAGGATCCTCTTGCTCTACAGAGACTTCGAGAGACAGGTGAGAAGGCAAAGATAGAACTTTTGACATCTCAGGTTGTTCCCATGGGGGCTGCTATTCATGGTGGCATTCTTCGTGTTGATGTCAAAGAGTTATTTCTTCTCGATGTTACACTACTGTCACAGGGTATCAAGACACTTGGTGGAATCTTTACCAGATTGATCGATAGAAAATCCATAATTCCAACAAAGAAAAGGCAGACGTTCTCCACAGCTGCTGATAATCAAACTCAAATTGGCATCAAAGTGCTCCAAGAAGGAAAAGATCACTGGCAAGGAGCAGCAGATCACAATTAAGTTATTAGATGGTCTCTCGGAGGATGAGATTGAGAAGATGGCGACAGAGGTCAAGTCACATGCCCAGAAAGATCAAAACAATATGTTAGTTTATAATTTTTTCATAAATTCAAGTTTTTATCTTTCATTGGGTTGTAATCTATATAAACTATGTAATAACATAATTCTATTGAAATAATATTTAAATTATAAAATATAATATATTATATGTAGAGAATTAATTATATAATATATTATATTACTGTGGGATTTTTATTTTTATTTTTTTCTTATTTGATATGGTTGATATATGAAGAAATAATTTGTGGAGAACTAATTGATGTGTATGGAGAATTGTAATAGTACAATACTATTAAAATAAGTAGAATATATTACGGGTGAATAGTTAATTATATAATGATTGATCGAGAATAAATTCTTTATTTTTGATAGAAAACTTCTTCAGTATCATCACGTTAGTTTATAATCTTTCTATAAATTCAAACTTTTATTTTTCAATCTCTTCATTCGAATGTAATTTATATAGAGGATGTAATATATGGAGAATTGATTCATGTGAGTAAATGAAAAATTATAATAGCACAATTCTATTAATTTAATATTTAAATTATAAAATTAAATATAATATATTATACATGTCAAATTAATTATCTAATACATTATATTGTTGTGGGATTATATTTTTTATTTTTTTTTCTTATTGTTATGGTTGATATGATAGAGAAATAATTGGTGAAAAATTAATATGATGTGGATGAAGAATTGAAATAGTACAATACTATTGAAATAAATATAATACAATATATTAAATAATTAATTATATAATATAGTATATTACTACTTTACCCTTAAATTAAGTGGATATTATGGATATAATACACAAAGCATATTTTGTAAGAAATTAATTAAATATAATCTATTATATTACAAAAAAATGTAATTAAAAAAAGATTAATTTAGGGAAGCTTTGACAACGCTTCGAGATGATCGAACATTAATGTTATAACTATATACCTTATTAAAGAAATATGTTTGTTATTATTGTGGGATAATTTTATATAATAAAGTTTAATTATAACAAAACTATTGAAATAAATATAATATACTGAAGAAATAATTTTGTTATTATTTTGGGATAATTTTATATAATAGAGTTCAACTATACAAATCTATTGAAGTAAATATAATATATTATATTTATAAATAATTATTTATAAATAGTTAGATATATTATATTATTTTTTTACCCTTAAATTAAGTATAGATCATGAATATAATAGGCAAATCATATTTTGCAAGAAACATCCACACTTTTTATATAGGTATCGATTTATGCGATATCATATTATATAAAAATCATATTATGTATTATATATAAAAATATTACACATATATAACTTACATATAAGTATATTATATAATGAAAGATATGACATAAACTAACTTTGGCGCAATGGCAAAAGGCGGAAGTACTCCGGTAGGAGGCGCTGGCGGGAGTTCGAATCTCTCTGTGACTCCAACTAATGGCAATTAAATTCGGCCGAATGCACAATTTCTGTTGGACAAAAAAAAAAGGAAAAAGAAATTGGTCGTCCAACGGGTAACCGTTGGAGTGACCTGTTAGATACTTTTGATCCGTTCTGTTGGACATTTTTGAATTCCAACAGTGTACGGTTCAAAAATGTCCAGCAGTGCACGGTCCAACGGTTAAAATCCATTAGACTACTCGTTAGAATATTCAAATTCCAACGGATTTTGGCTTGATTTGGAATCGTATCGGATAGAGTACTCTTCGAGCGAGCGAGTACAGACTCCAATTTCGTATTTCAAGCAAGCGAGGCTTCAAATTCGCATTCAAACGTGAAGAACTCCAATAAAAAGAACAATTATCTAAATAAGAAAAACAATGCTAACAATGTAAACTACCAAACTAAATAACATAAATCATAAATAAATAATAATTAATTTAACTTAAATATTAATATAAGGGACGTATCATTCCAACCATCTTGTCCACAAGGTGGAGATCGTTAACTTGATGATAGACTCCCAAAATATCTCTTTATATGTGTAGAACTTCAAAACCAATCATCTTTCGACCTAAAAAACCTTGGTACAGAATAAATCCCGCCCTATATGCACTCTCATCCGGCCTTGTGTTTGGTTGCGTCTGCACAATCTTCATCAAAATATTTGAAACATATTGAATTCCACTTGTTGCAACACTCAAAATTTTCCTACAAAACAATGTCTTATGCTCAAAAACACAAACAATAATTGTTTCCAACATGACAAATGAAATCCCTTTAGGCTCCTCATAAACAATCTCAGTCCTGGCCCCTAGTTGGTGCTTCAATATTAAATCTTCTTGATAAAAAATTTTGTCCTCTAGTTCAATATTAATTTCCAGAATAAGAGGTTTCAAACCAATCTCATGCTCATAATTTGAGTCAGCCATTTCATCGACATCTTCTAGTATAGAACTTGGAACAATGAGCAATTCACCTATTGATTTTACTTCTTCGAGAACATATATAATTCGAATTTGAGAGCTCCCCCGGTGATGATGAGTTTTCAAGACTATCTTCGTATTGAAAAATTCCAAAACGAAACAACACTTTCTCCATGAAATCTACCCATGTAGTCAACAATCTTTTGCTCTTCATCCATTGATGCCATTCGGACCCCTCTCCCGCCATGTTGAAAGCTACCAGCCTCACTAGCTGCTCGTCATAAGTACAATGAAAATCAAAGTACTCTTCAGCTCGATTGATCCAATTAAATGAATCAATACCATCCAAGCAAGGCAACTCTATCGTCTTCCCCTTGAATTTCAACAAGCTTCTATTTAAGAGCTCGTCAACCCTATTGAATCTTCTCTGAAAATGATTATCAAACTACCAACCCTTTTGATCAACAAACCTCTCGGCCCTCTCTCTCTCTATTTTTTTCCCCTTTCTCTTATGTTCTCTTTTAAATCTCACGAAAACTACAAGAACTTCACTAACCTTTGTTATCAACCAACATCTCTTGGCCAAGGTTGTAGAATTTGCTAGGCGCTAGTCGGGCGGCTGAAAGGCGTCTAGTGCCTAGACGGGGCCTAGTCAGCCCCTAGTCTCCTCCTTGTTGTCTCTTCTTCATACATCGCAGCGGAACATTCGAGCGTGAAGAATTCCAATAAAAAGAACAATTTTATTTCTTGGATGTAAAATACGTAAAATCTAGAACAATTTATAAGTTAGAAACCCTAACAATCTAAATAAGGATATCAATGCTAACAATGTAAGCTACCAAACTAAATTAATAACATAAATCATAAATAAATAATAATTAACTTAACCTAAATATTAATATAAGGGACGTATCAGATTTCTGAGTTTGAATTTTTTTCCCAATTTATCATTTTTTCTTCATCTCGCTAAAATAATATTTTGCAAAAAATTATCCCCTGCAACACAAATATCAATCTTCAGTAAAGATCTCAACTCATTTCTCTTCTATTTTCCAATCCCTTTGTTCTGAGGATACAAATCAATCATAACAAAAGGCGCTAACCTCTGTTGTTTTCCCTTTTCCAAATCTACCATTTTCTTCATCGTCTTGCCAATATTTTTCTACAATAAAATTATCATCTCCAACACATATATATTGTCCTTTTCATCCTCCCATTCAATGCTCTTCTTTTTATAATTTTTTCCGGGTCCAAGAAACAATTTGAAAAAAACTCTAGAATCTAAATAAATCACTTGCACATCGGAATACCGAGGAAATACGCTAAATTCCTCCTTGGCCATACGCATATGCGCAAATTAAATATCAAGAAATAAACACAAATTCGCATGAATTATTTCCTCTGAAAATACACACCCGCATCAATTTCACTTCTTGGTGGGAAAACCACGAACACAAGAGCAGCAGTGGCGAGAAACTCCACCAAGATAGTTGTGACTGATGGTGGTTGCGGAAATTAGACAAGCTTTTGATAAGGTTACTATAGCAAATTGAAGAGGGAAATCGATGAGTTAGGAGATTAAATCTTAGAGAATCTGTAATGTTGGAACTTGCCAAACTATAAAGGGAATGAGATGAAATCTAAATGTGAGAAAAGAGAGATGAAAAAAATCCATTTGTGTTGGAGATAAGAATTTTCTCGCACAAAAAAATCTCGCGAACAAGAAGAAAGGAATTGGAAAAGAGAAAAGAGCATAGTTGGGTACTTTAGTGAGGTTTTTTTTTTTGGAAATTAAATTTAGAGTGAAACCGAGAAGAAAGGATAAATTCAGCAAAAAAAATTGCTGCTCTCGAAATCGCTCAAAACAGACACTTAGCGTAACAATACACACACACACACATACATATATATATATATATATATATATAAACAGTTTTCTTAAAGTACTTAATCTCTTTTTCTTATTTTGTGATCATATATTGATGAATTCACTAAATCACATATTAGAGTTTTGATTCATATTTCCCACAAAGCCAATTAACACCAAGCGAATTGAAACTTCTCTAATCCTTCGATGATTGATGTTAGGATCCGCGAGAAAGAAATGGCTGCAGATTTTGTTGGACCAGTTATTGATTGTGTAGTGAAATTGGTTGGTCCACCAATCATAGACCAATTCAATTATCTCTGTTGCTTCACTTGCAACATCGATACTCTGAAAGATGAAGGCCAAAAACTCGATGATCAAACAGAAGGACTGCAACAGTAAGAAATAATGTAGAAATCATTGTCCCTGCAGTTGAGACTTGGTTAAGAGATGCTAACCGCATCAAAGGCCAAAAGAATACAATTTTGGATGAATTTCCAAATGTAAAAAGTGGTTGTTTGAAGATTAGAGCTCGTTTTTCTCTTAGCAAAAGAGCTAAGAAAACAACCGATGGTATCAGAAAGCTTCTTCAAAGTCGGTCCGAGTTCAAAGATATAGATATCTCCCAGCCAGGACCTCCACCAGCAACAGGAGCAGTTCCATTAGGGACCACATTTGACTTCAGCTCTAGAAAACAAATTGAAGAAGACATCATGACAAGATTGAGAGACACCGATGATGGGAATATGATAGGGATATGTGGGATGGGAGGTCTGGGAAAGACTACCATGGCCAAAAAGATCATGAACAGAGCATGGAAGGAGCATGTATTTGAAGAAGTTGTGATGACAGTGGTCAGCCAATCAGTAGACAAGCCAAAAATTCAGCAAGAGATTGGTGGACAATTGGGTTTGAAGCTCGAAGATAAAAATTTGCCTGCTAATAGAGTAAAACAGTTACATGACAGACTTACTACAGGCAAAAAGAGAATTCTCCTAGTTTTGGATGATCTTTGGGAAAAACTCGAGCTCGAGGATTTAGGAATACCTCGTGATTGCAAAGATTGCAAAATTCTTTTAACATCCCGAAACCATGATGTTTTGAGAACAATGAATGCTGAAGTTTTTGGAATGAAAGAGTTATCTGAAGAAGACGCGTGGTCTCTCTTTAAAGAGACAGCTGGCACATGTGTGGATAATATTGGATTGAATTCTATAGCAAAAGAAGTTGTAAAAGTGTGCAGAGGATTGCCGATCGCCCTTACAACTCTTGGTGCGGCACTAAAAGATGAGAAGAATAAGCGTATTTGGAAAGATACAGTCACACAATTGAGAAATGTTAGTCCAACTAATATCCCGGATTTTATAAAAGAAGTTTATAATCCCCTGAAAGTAAGTTACGATAAGTTGGACTCGAAGGAAGCCAAATATGTATTCTTGCTTTGTTGTTTGTTCGGTGAAGATGCCGATATTCCTCAAGATTGCTTGATTTATTTCTGTATGGGCTTAGGTATATTTAAAGGAGGCATGGAAGAAGCAAGGAATAGCATGTGCGCATTGATTAAGACGCTTAAAAGTCGGTCCTTGCTGTTAGATGGTAGTAATGAAGATTATGTTCGAATGCATGATGTTATTCGTGATGTTTGCATAATCATTGCTAAAGAGGAAGGACATATTGGCCACAATGATTGCACTTGGGTTTCTTCCTTCCAGACGTTAGGAGAAATAACTAAGCTTCCAACAAACTTACGTCTTCTGATCTTGAGTGGTGATTCTTCAGAACTGGAGGAAAAAATCAACAAATTCGACGCTTCCTTTGTTGAAGGGATTAGAGATCTCCACGTGTTGTTCATTGAGAAAAATTACTCACTGAGATCACTCCCTCATACAACATGGTCACTGAAAAATCTCAATACCTTGAACTTAGGGTCATGTGAGGAATTGGAGACAATATCTGGTGTTGGGGAGTTGGTAAATCTGAAGATTCTAATTTGTGATGGTTGTCGTTGGATTAAGGAGTTGCCACCAGAGATCAAGGGATTACATCACCTGAAAGTGTTGGACCTTACCTTTTGTCATAGGCTTCACATGAAAGACCTGACGAAAACAATTTTGGATGAAGTTCCAAATGTAGGAAGTGGCTGTTTGAAGCTTAGAGCTCGTTTTTCTCTTAGCAAGAGAGCTAAGAAAACAACTGATCGTATAATAGAGCTTCTAGGTGAGAAAAATTTTGATGCTATAGGCCACCCAAGACCATCAGCAGTAACGGAAGCAATTCCATTAGGAACTACACTTGACTTCAAGTCAAGAAAACAAATTGAAGAAGACATCATGACAAGTTTGATAGATGGAGATGTGAATATGATAGGGATATGTGGGATGGGAGGTCTAGGAAAGACTACCATTGCCAAAATAATCATGAATAGGGCATTGAAGGATCAATTATTTGACGAAGTTGTGATGGCAGTGGTCAGTCAACCACCCGTAGACAAGTTGAAAATTCAGCTTGAGATTGGTGGACCATTGGGTTTGACGAATCTCAGAGAGGAAACTTCGATGGCTAATAGAGTACAAATGTTACATACGAGACTAACTGCAGGTACGAAGAAAATTCTCCTAGTCTTAGATGATATCTGGGAAAGACTCATGGTAGAAGAATTAGGAATACCTCGTGGTTGCAAAGATTGCACAATCCTTTTAACTTCCCGCAATCAAGATGTTTTGCAAGCAATGAAGGTTGAAAAGGTTATTGGAATGGAGGTCTTAACTAAAGAAGACGCATGGTTTTTATTTAGAGAGACAACTGGCACATGTGTTGATGATGCTGGATTGAATTCTATAGCAAAAGAAGTAGTGAAAGAGTGCAGAGGATTGCCGATGGCCCTGACAACTGTTGGTTCGGCACTAAAAGATGAGAATGATAAGCGTATTTGGAAAGATACGGTGACACAATTGAGGAAAGCTAGTCCAAATAATATCCCAGATTTTATTAAAGAAGTTTATAATCCTCTAAAAGTAAGTTACGATAAGTTGGAATCGCACGAAGCCAAATCTGTATTCTTGCTCTGTTGCTTGTTCGGTGAAGATGCTAATATTCCTGTAGAGAATTTGACTTATTCCTGTATGGGATTGGGCATATTTGAAGGAGACATCAGCAATTTGGAAGAAGCAAGGAATAGGATAACTACATTGATTAAGATGCTTAAAAGTCGGTCTTTGCTGTTAGATGGTTTGCGTGATGAAGATTGTGTTCGAATGCATGATGTTGTTCGTGATGTTTGCATATTCATTGCGAAACAGGAAGGATATATTGGTGGGAATGATTGCATTTGGATTTCTTCCTATCAGACGACTGTCAGAGAAAGAACTAAGCTTCCTACAAACATACGTCTTCTCTTCTTGAGTTGTAATTATTCAGAACACGAGGAAGAAATCAACAAATTTGACAATTTCTTTGTTGAAGGGATCAGAGATCTCCAGGTGTTGTTTATTGAGGATTACTCATCATTGACATCACTGCCGCACACAATAGAGTCATTAAGAAATCTTAGAACTTTGATCTTAGATTCATGTTGGAAATTGGAGACAATATCTGGTGTTGGGGAGTTGGTAAATCTTGAGATTCTCATTTGTCATAGTTGTCGTTTGATTAAGGAGTTACCACCGGAGATGAAGCAATTAAACCGCCTGAAATTGTTAGATCTCACGGGGTGTGGAAGTCTGGAAAGAATAGGTGGAGGAATCATATCAAGTCTAGTTGGGTTGGAAGAGTTGAAGATGTTGGAGAGCTTCAAGAAATGGGAAGCTGCACGGGATAGCAACGAAGGAGAGAATGGGAATGCAACGGTGAGAGAGCTGGAGGCCTTGACCAATTTGAGGTGCTTGGAGATTGAGATAGATGATCCTGCCTTAGCTGCCCAAAACATGCGTCTTTCATCAAAGTTGGACAGATTTCGAATCATAATTCCTCCTGTGGAATATGAATTCTTACCTTATTCGTTTAACAAAACAATGAGTCTAAAGTGGGAGGGAGAAACTTGTGTAGGAGAATGGATTGAGAGGCAGCTTATAAAAGATGCCGAATGTCTATATTTAACCGGAAATGGTGCAAATAATGTGGACTTCTTGGCAATGAGTCAAAACATAAGGTGGTTGTATTTGCTTGGGTGTGAGACAATGAAGAATATTGGGAAAACATCAATGGATGATGCTACTGTGTTCCCGCACATGGAGTTTCTGAGCTTTTCTCTCTTCCGGAATTAGAAGAGATATTGGATGGTCCAATTTCATCGAATTCTTTCCACAATCTCAAGGAATTAACACTTGGAGACTTACCGGCACTAAAGCAATTGTGGAAGAACAGCAGTAGTCCAGTTTTCCACAGCCTTTCTTCCATTCATATCCTCTGTTGTCCTAAATTGGAAGAGATATTGGATGGTCCAATTTCATCCAATTCTTTCCACAATCTCAAGCAATTAGAACTTGAAGAATTGCCGGCACTAAAGCAATTGTGGAAGAACAGCAGTAGTCCAGTTTTCCACAACCTTTCTTCCATATTTATTGTCGGTTGTCACTACCTACGCAATCTAGGCCAGTTGTCATCAATTGCTGAAAATAATTGTCTTTCACAGCTCCAAACTCTTCAGATTTACAATTGTGAGATGATGGAACAAGTGTTTTTGTGGAACGAAGAAGATGACGAATGGTGGATAACAAAAATTAGTTTCCCAAAACTGGAGATGGTTGAGTTATATAATCTGCCAAATCTGGTAACTTTGTGTCAAGGAATTGGAAGGATTGAATTCCCTCTACTGAAGAGAATGATGATTGAAGAATGCCCAAAAATGAAAAGTATGGTTTCAAGTGAAGAGAACAACTATGGAGGCACCAGAAATCCAGACATTGATCATTATCATTCTCCACATCTATTTTGCCAACCACAAAATGTGGGTATCACATTTTTTATTTTACTCAATTTACATTTTACTTCATTTCTCTATAATAATAGTAATAATAATAATAATTATTAGGGGACACATGTGAGTTTAAGCAAAAAGTGGCTATAAAATAAGTTTTTTTTTAATTTATTTAAAGTCATTAACAAAAAAAAAAAAATCACTCATTAATTAATATTTAGTATTCTTTTTTTTTTTTTATAATAGAGACATATATCAGCCTTTTCTCCATAGCATTATATGTTTTTAATATGAAGATATTCAAATTGGGATCCAATGTAAATTATGAATCACCAACCTTTTCTTTCATTTAATTTTAATTTATTATCTAGTTATTTGTAAGGTATTGATCAGTACATTATTTGAACTGCAGGTTTCTTTCTCCTTTCATGGATTGGAAGAGCTTACAATCTCGAGGTATGAAGGAAGAATGAGTTTATTTTCGTCTTCAATGGCCGCAAATATTCTTGTCAATCTCAGAGAATTAGAAATATCTTCTTGTAAAGAGATGGTAAAAGTGATTGAAGACGAGAAAGAGGAGGAGAATGTGGTGAGTATTAGTGGTGGTGCTCAAACCACCACGACTATTCTATTCCCTAAATTGCAGGAACTGAATTTGGATTGTTTAGAAACATTGGAGAGCTTTTGTGAATGGAAATGTGGTGTTGAGTTGCCTTCATTGAGCAAAGTAGAGATTACGTGGTGCTCTAATATGAAAATCTTCACCCGGGGAACCCTAACTACACCAAATTTAAAAAGTGTCAAAATAGACTACATTAATAAAGATTTGGAAAGTGGTGAAAAGGATTTGAATGGCGCGCTAAAGCAACATTACTTGGCTCAAGAGAAGGTAATTAATAAGAACAACTAACATATTCTTAATTGTTTTCTATTTTAATTAATTAATGACTCTCTTTCTTATCTCTCATTAAGGAGATGACCTTATAATTAAGCTTTTATTATTTACGCTCCTAAACTGGCCCACTCACTAATCCATTTTGGCATGCACTAATATAATCAGAAAAAACCAAAAGAAGCATATGATCAATAAGAAGAAGAAGAAGAAGAAGTGGAGAAACAAAGGTAAGAACATTCTAAATGAATTGTTGGACCACATGACTCAATAAATTAAGTTTGCTTCTATAAACTCACTAATCCAATTTGGCGCTGACATAATCAGGAAAAAACAACAGATGAAGATGATGAAACAAAGAGTGAAATCGAGGAGCAATAAAATTCGTAAGCCAATTTTATTTCTTTGATTGGAATTTTCTTCAGTTTTCGCAATTTTATATGATTAGCTAGCACCAACAATTTTATCTACCTATATATATTGATTACTATGAAATGAGTTTTGTATTGTAAGTAACATAGTTTTCAACTCTCATTAATTCTACGATAATATTATTATATTCTTAGAAATTGAAGAAATTGATTATGATTACTAAAAAATGTTTTATTGTAAAGACATACAATAAAGATTAACGCATCCAAAAGGTCTAATTAATTGACAAATAAACTCCAAGTATATATAAGTCATATAATGATGTTAGGATATATCATGTACATGTCTATGGATGAATTGGCATTTTCACAAGATTTATGTTGTTGAAATCCCTTAATTCATTTTTTTCATATCTTTTGTGATTTGTTTATTTTATGGCTGTTATTTTTTTCCCTCTTCCACGATTTTCTATTCTTCAATTTCTTATTTCATTTTCTGAATGTTATTTTTTCTAAATTCTTGATTCTCTTTGTTCTGATATTTTTTTTTATTTTTTTTTGTTGGCTTCGGATTTTGGATTTCTGCGGGGCTCATTTTCAGGTTTCTCATATTTATTTTTTCTCCGGTTTTTGAGATAGGATGGTGGTTATTTCCCTGTTGATTTTGAAACTTCTAGAATGTTTTTATATATATTAGAGGATTCTGTTTTTCCTACTCGAGGGTTTTCCCACAGGGTTTACCTCGAGAGGTTTTAATGAGGCCTGCTGTCCGAGGTTTCAATTTGTGATTCACGAGAGTTTTAGGTGTTGTTTGTTCTTTTTCCTTTTCCCTTTATTCGACTTACGTACTTCAAAATAAAAGTGATACCATGACACAAAAGGGCAACACTCTGTCACTAGTACAGATTATGGAAACCAGAGGGGCTGAGTGTTTTTTGTTTCTAGAATTATAGTAGGTTAACGTAATTGATAATATTGGAGAATTATTTTAATAATATACATTGTACGTGAAATAGTATATAAGTATGCCATCTTTTTTTTTTTATCAAATATGAATATTTGAATCACAAAATTTAAGAGTGTGAATAATTAATTCATAATTCTCACACCGGGCATAGCTCTTTCTTCCACCACTCCTTATAGATACCTTTATATAGAGTATGAATTATTACTTGGCGTGAGAAAACAGAACATATAATCATATAGTAAAATTTATGTTGTTGAAATTCCTTAATTCATTTTTTTTCGTATCTTGTGTGATTTGTTTATTTTATGGCTGTTATTTTTTCCCTCTTCCACGATTTTCTATTCTTCAATTTCTTTTTTTATTTTCTACACATTATTTTTTCTAAATTCTTCATTCTCTTTGTTCTGACATTTTTTTTGTTGGTTTCGGATTTTGGATTTCCGCGGGGCTCATATTCACGTTTCTCATATTTATTGTTTCTTTGGCTATCGAGATAGGATGGTGGTTATTTCCCTTTTGATTTTGAAACTTTGTACTATTAATTTTTATTCTAACGGTTTTCTATGTATTTGTTTTTAAATGTTTTCATATATTAGAGCATACTATTTTTCCAACTCGAGGGTTTTCCCATAGGGTTTACCTCGAGAGGTTTTAATGAGGTTGGGTTCTCCGAGGTTTCAATTTGTGATTCACGAGAGTTTTAGGTGTTGTTTTTTTGTTTCTAGAATTACAGGAGGTTAACGTAATGGATAATATTGGAGAATTATTTTAATAATATACATTGTACGTGAAATAGTATATATAATTTAAATTTTAATCATGCATAAACTAAGTGTATAATTAGTTGATGCCCTAACTAGGGACTCATGGCATAAGATTAGAAGCTATGACGTTTTTCTTTCATTTTTATTCAATATCAATTTCTTATACTTTAATTAAATTTTGTAATTATTAATTAGGGACTATTATTAAAAATAAATATTAAAAAATTATTCTAAAATTAAACTAAAACACACAAAAAAATGAAATTGAAAAAAAAATGAAAAAAATCCAATAAATGTGATATAAGCAAATTAAAGCAAACGAGAACCTCAGTTACAAAACGTCGTCGCATCTTCTATTTTGACTATGGAATTATTATCTCGTGCATTTTAATATTTTCTTAATTGTTTTCTAGTCAGTTTTAATAGATAATTATGAAATTTTTAAAATGTGCGCGGTAATTAATAATTCATACGATTTAAAATAGGAGATGAAACATCATTCTAAAATATAAGATCTTTTCTGTATTATTATCAAATATCTAATCAAATAGTTCCATCGTTTTTTTAAAATAGTATTTCATTTTTTGTAACAAGGGGAAATTATAATGTCATCCGTAATCTTATTACATTTTTGTCATTTAATTTTGTTATCAGGTTTTGACTAAATTTGTTTGAACATGTTTGATGGCGGGCACATTTCTAATGCAATTGGGTTGTTTGAGAAGTAACCGAAGATGGAATTTAGGTTGAATCCTGTTTTGTTTAATGTTATGATCCAAATGTGGTTGGAGAATAGTGATTGGGAAAGACTGGGAAGATGTTCGATGAAATGCTTGAAAGAGAGATGGAGCTGACAGCTGTTAATTTATTTTGATATAACCTATATTTAATTTGAGCACTGTGTGCAAGTTTTTGAAAAACTGGCTCCATTTCCTGAATAGTTAGTTCAACACTTCAATACTTGAATTTGATTACCTAGTTGAAACTTTTGGTTCATTTTGAAACTAGGAATATTTGCCAACACCAATCATTCATTTGAGCCTGCTATTTGATTTGGTTTATCTATCTTAGCTATATTATATCCTACTATGCTTGAACATCTGCAACTACACAATTATTTCATATATATAATCACTGGTAGCTTAATTGCAGTGTCAACATATCGGAATAGACTTATGAAATAAACCCGTCTTTAATCCTTTCTTGATTTTCCAGTCATAAAGTACCATAATTGTTGTGAGCTTTTTGCTGCTCTTGTATAATACTGACCTGGAATTTTATGCTCAAACTTGTATAATTAATGATATTATAATGAATATAATATTTATCAATAAACTTATCTAGAATTGATATATGATCGGAATGATATAACCTGACTAGTTTTCTTCTTGTAATAATCATGAAATAATAATGTTAGTTTTTTTTTTTTTTTGCATTAGCTCATAGTTATATATCATTAGCATTCCATTATATAGATTGTATAGTTCCACAGCTTAGTATTGATTTCTAAAAATATTAAATTCTGATTGAGACTATTAAAAAAGACACCCAAAATTTTTGGATCCATAAATTGTATATGTGGTTTGGTATTGACCTCAAATTAATCTAATTAGGGTTTAAGAAAAAAAAAAATAGGTCCAATTTAGGCCAAAAATTTATTTTAGTTGTAGGACCAACTTGGACCTTTTTCCTTAAATTAACGTCGTTAGTGACGGACATTAATGAAAATTAGTTTAGGGACTAACGGAGGAATTAATGTGATACCTTTTAAAAAGTTGAGGGATCGATTTGGGCCAAAATTTTGGTTCGGGACCAAATTGAGATTTCGGGTATAGTTGTAGTACCAAATTGGACCTTATCCCATATAATATATTATAAACGATTATTTTTCATATAATATATTATTTTTATTTTAATAGAATTTGTCACAAGTGAACTCTACTATATAATATTGTAAAAAATAATTGATTACTAATGAATATTCCTTGATATCCTATATCTTATTGTTGCCATACAAATTTAATGATGGTACTGCAAAGTTTTGAATTAATAGTATTTTCTAGATTCATTTAATCTTGCAGTCATATTTATTAATTTTTTTCTTATCTCCAAAAAAATAATAATAATTAATATAATTTTTCTCCTAATTTATGATAAAACTCTAAAATTATCTATATATACCAATGATTTTAATCATGGCATATTGTTTCAAGCAAGAGTTGTTGAACCCATTCTCACTTCCGCAATATTTATGCAAATAAACCATAATGTTAGCCAATTCTTTTTATTTAAAATAGATCTTAAATAATTCTTAATAATCGCAGTAGACAAATATATTATTATATAAATAACTTTATTTTGGAAACTTTCGAACTCCCGCATTTGTCGTAGTTGGTGGTGGGAGGACAGAGGAGGGGTCATTATAATATATACTGTAAAGGTCAATGGTGTATTTATTATATATTCAATATAAAAAATATTATTGTTTCCGTTTGTTTTTAAAAAAATTGTCGATCTTGATTAGTTGAGAATACTTGAGATTAATCAAATAGCCAAAGTAAACGATAGCAGCCCACCATGTCATTAGAAAATTATAAAGATTGCTTCTGACTTGCCAACCATCCCTTAAATTAATCATATAAAAATTATAAATATATCATATCAACTCATATAAATATTTCTCGTGTTTCAATTATAATATTGTTTGCATGTGTTTGTGACTTTGTTCAATTCGTTGATTGTTCCACAATCATCATATTATTTCTTTCATATGCACTGTTCCCTATTTCTGTCTTATACACTCACCTTCCCTACCACTCTTCCCCTCTCTCTCTCTCTCTCTCTCTCTCTCTCTCTCTCTCTCTCTCTCTCTCTCTGCTTATGCAATAAAGTTGAGCTTAACTTGGTCGAAAAATAAAGGCTCTCGATCGCAACGAAAAATTGAGGAGTGGGGTTGGATGTGAGGCTTAATTGCGATAATTACTTGTTCACAAAAGGTTAGTCTTTCCTTCCACTATTACTAATATTGAAGGTTGGATTATTTGTGAGATTGTGAAAAAAAAATAACGCAAAACATTCTTAACTTTAAAAGTATGAGTTAAAAAAATTAAAAGTTAGATACAGAGATAGTATTTGGGAAAATTTGTGTTGATATTTCGTAAGTTTTTTTGATTCCTTCCATAATTGCAATATTCTCTTGAATCTCTTCGCAGGCTACAGGTTTGATCAAAAATACACATCAAATTGTACTTTGTAACTTATAAATCAACTATAATAGAAAAAGATAGTTACAAAGGAAATATGAAATACATGATTGTCATAAATAAACGCATAGTTTATATATGTTGACCTGAGTATGTTTTGCAGTAACATTTTGTGATGACAATCATTAATTGGATTTTTTTCTTACAATTTGTTGCACCTTTCATGTTCCTCATTTCTTTTGTCATTGTCATTAGCTTAAATCTGTATAAATTATAAATGAATTTGAAATTATTATGATCTGGGAATAAAATATTATTAATATGTATTCTGAATTAAAAATATAATATTTTATTGAATATTTGAATAGCTTCATAAATTTAAAATAAATCATTTACTCGTTGTTCAAGATAGTTATTTGGTATCTTGTCTCCATTCTTTCAAATGTCTCATTTACAACACAAAGGATCAGTTCCTTTACTCAAATAATTCAAAACAAATTTCTGAATTGAACTTTTCCATAATAATTAATAGATTCTTATATGAATTATTATGTACATGCTTAATTATAATTCATTTGAAAATGGGTAAATTACACTCTGATACCTACATTTTGGCCAGTTTTTCAAAAATGATCCATTTTTTCAGAATTAAACAAATATTACCCACTTTTTCAAAAATTTTGCAAATCTAACATTTAATAAATTTTATGGCTCCAAAATCATACGTAAGTGGTTATATTTTTGTATTTCTTAATTGAATGGATTTTTCTACATTAATAGGGAAATAGGAATATTAACATACAATCAATTACGTACGATTTTCAGGCCGTAAAATTGATTAAATATTAGATTTGCAAAAAAATTTAAAAAATGATACTATTGTGTTAATTTTGAGAAAGTGTGTCATTTTTAAAAAAATTGTTCGAAATGTAGGTATCAGAATGTAATTTACCCTTTGAAAATACCTAAAAATCATTTTAATTTAGAAAGACACTCATGGTATTGTTTAATATTTAATTATTGAATATAATAAAGTTTGATAATACATTCACTTTTATATCTAATGCTTATATCTTCACGTTATAAGGGTGATGTGTAATTTTAAAGTTTGTACTCAAGTCATGCTTTCAAGTGTATAAGCAACAATGTAGCATGATGAACAGGTCGATCTTTAGGGAATTCAATGCCAAATTTGAAATGCAAGTACTATAAAATGGACTCAAGTTATCTAGCTAGACAGCACAAAAGTGGATTTGGATGGACAATTCAATCAAAACCAGCAATGAAAATGCATAAACAATTCCTATAATTAAAGGCCAGGTCTTGTGTGCACTAGGTGCACATTAGACGGTCAACACGTTGACCGGAACAACACACTTTGACCCGGTCAATGCATTGACCAAAAAATTCATCAAAATTAGTATCATTCATAAGACTGAAAAGTATCAATTCCAAAGTAAAAAAGTATCATTTGTATCATTAAAAAATATCAGCCAGAAAAAAAAAGAAAAAAACTGTTAAAATCAGTACCAATCTAAACACTAAAAAGTATCATTCAAAATTAAAAAAAAGTATCACCAGTGTGATTGTGTCCCTAAAAAGTATCACCTGTTTTGATGATTTTTTGGTCAACGCTTTGACAGGGTCAACGCGCGTTGACCGTGTGATGTACATCTTATGTACATGAATATTACGATAATTAAATAACTTGAGAGAAAATAAGAGAAAGTCGATCAAGGATTTGGGGAAATGACCCTAGAATTCGGGCATATATCTTAGACTAAAGTGACTTAACTCCGGGGTTATAAGCTAATTTATAGATCATCAAGGTAGAACGGCCAAAATTGCATCTAGGCTTATCTCTCGATTTTACCTAAGTGTGGGCTACAACTTAAAATGATTATCTCTAACATATTTCTTAGTTGTAGTTACCAAAAGATTTGCCTATAGCTCTTCCAATTAGCTATCATTTTTCTCAAATGAATAGATACTAGGATTGGAATCCTTAATGTTCAAGTGACAACAACTTTTCTCAAATATTGAAAATCACAACACTTGGCATTAATTGAAGGCCAAACAAATAACGCCCATTATAAATTAGGAAACCAAAACTTGTCATGGTTATGGAGTCAATGGAGGAGAAATTGGGGGCTTGGAAGGAATTGGGCATAAAAATCAAATCTTGAGTGAATTAGGGCTCGAGGAAAAGGTTACATTGCAGGATTCAGATCCGGGTCGGGTCAAGGACTGTAATGGAGCAGCAATCCTGGACTCGAAGGAGTTGGTCCGTCGTGGCAAGTGGGCCGAGAAAAGTGGCTAGTGAGGCCCAATTAACTGAATAGCTTATTAATTAGTATTTACTCATGTTTTGTAATTTGTTTTATTTCCAACTTAGGGTTTTATATGTGGGACCTTGAGCAAAGGGATATTTATACCCCCTCTAATCTAATCTCTCTCTCTTTTCTTCTACTCTTCCCCATTTCTTATTCACAAATCACTGTTCGATCCAATCAATTCTTCATTACAATTTTATACATAAATCTACAACATAAAAATTACAATAGTCCGTGTTCATCGCTACAATTGGTATCAGAGCCAAGTTCCTACAAATATGGCTGATGGCACTCGATTAAAAGACCTGCAAGAAGCACAGAAACGGTTAGATCAAGTTCTGGAGGCAGAATCCATGAAAAGGGAAGCTGCTGAGCTTAAAGTGCAAGAAAAATTGAATGAAATGAAAACCTAGATGCAAGATCAGCTGAATGGGGTAAGTTCAAAGTATGAAAATCTTAATCAGACTCTTACTACTTTAAAATTGCAGTTGTCCAATCTCTCCAAGGGTAAGGGAAATGCTGATGAACAATCTATTTTGGGTCCTCCCCCTAGCCCTTATGTTTCTGAAAGTAGATCCCCAAATCAGACCCAATTCACCTCTGGAACTAGGCTAACTGTGGATCATCCTAATAACCAAGTTTACAACCCTATTCCTAAGGTGGATTTTCCAGTTGGTACCCAGTGTTTTAGACTCCCAAAAGATGGTGCTGGCTTCCCTACATTTTGAGGGTAAGGCTGAACAATGGTTCCAAAATTATAGCTCAAAATTCCAAAACCTATCCTGGGATCAATTCCTGGGTGTGGTCGCAGCAAGGTTTGAAGAACTTAAGGAAACCAAAGTCATCATGGAGTTTAACAAATTAAAGCACTAGGGCTTATATGATGATTATGTGGAGAAGTTTGAGGAATTGAGGACATGTATGGTGATGTTCAATCCTAGTGTGTATTCTGAGGGGTATTTCATTACCAGCTTCATTAGTGGTCTCAGTGAAGACTTACAATCAGCTGGTGCTATGTTCAACCCCACCACCTTGCACTAAGTGATAGAGTTGGGCAGGAGTCAACTCAACATTACTGATGCAATCGCCAAAAAACTGAAGGGCCCGGTCAGGAACTACTCAAACCAAGCCATGGGTGCTAGGAGATCTGACCCTGTACCAACAACACCAAACAAACAATTCAACCCTATTCTGAAACCTCCTACCAAGTTACTTTCTGCTGCTGAAATGGCTGCTAGGAGGGAAAAGGGTTTGTACTATAACTGTGATGAGCCTTATGTGTATGGTTAAAGGTGCAAAAACAGGATCAATTACATGATTATGTCTGAACAAGAAGAATTAACATATATATATGGAGGACCATCAAGGTCCTGAAGATGGAAGCCTACAACCAGATTTAGGTGAAGTCAACATGGAAGAAGTTTAAATGTCACTCAATGTTGTATCTGGGTCTGATGGGATTACCACACTCAAGGTGTTGGGAAAAATGGGAGAACATGAGCTACTTATCCTAATAGACACAGACAGCACCTTGAGCTTCATCCAGGAGGCTACAGCTAAGAGGTTGGGGTGTACAGTAGAACATGCCAATCCTTTGCTGGTCAGGGTGGCCAATGGTCAGTAACTCCCAGGTTACAGGGTTTAATTGGACAGTACAGGGCCATGATTTTAAGTATTCACCTAGGGTGTTGGGCACTGAAGGGTATGATTTAATCCTAGGAGGTGATTGACTAAAATCCTTCACTCCTATAGAGTTGGATTCCCAGAACATGACTGTTACAGTCACACAAAGATGGAAGAAAATCAAACTACATGCCAACAAATCACAGGTGGAATGTCATACTATTTCTGGGCACTCATTCTATAAGTTTCTACACACTAAGGCCAGGAATGAGGTGGCAGAAATATACATGGTCAAGCTACAGGCCATGGACTTAAAGGGGAAGCATGGTGTGGAAGAGTTACCGAAGGAGTACAAGGATGTGTTTGAAGAACCTACGGAGCTACCACCTGTGAGGGACATTAAGCATAGCATCACATTAAAGCCTAACAGAATCCCTAGGCATCAACATCCTTATAGAACATCCCACAGCCATAAGGATGAAATTGAAAAAATTATTAAAGAACTGCTGAACTCAGGGCTTATACAGCACAACAGGAGCTCTTTTGCCTCTTCTGTCATTCTGGTAAAGAAAAATGACAACACATGGAGAATATGTGTTAACTAGAGGTATCTCAACTCACTCACTATTAAACATGAGTTTCATATCCCTATCATTGATGAATTGTTAGATG
Source organism: Perilla frutescens (assembly GCA_026008535.1). NCBI lineage: Eukaryota > Viridiplantae > Streptophyta > Magnoliopsida > Lamiales > Lamiaceae > Perilla > Perilla frutescens. The sequence continues at coordinate 47,912,958 of BRKX01000018.1, forward strand.
AGCTGCATAGAGCCAAGTTTTTCTCTAAAATTAACCTCAGATCTGGGTATTTCCAAATCTTGGTGAAGCCACAAGACAGGTACTTAACTGCCTTCAGTACTCACCATGGCCATTTTGAATTTGTGGTCATGCCTTTTGGCCTTTGTAATGCACCAGCTACATTCCAGGCCCTTATGAATCACATTCAGGGAATACTTGAAGAACTTTGTTCTAGTGTTCTTTGATGACATCCTAATCTATAGCACTAGTTGGGATGAGCATTTATAACATCTAAGAACAGTGCTACAATTACTCAGGGACAACAAGTTGTTTGCTAAAAAAAGCAAGTGCAGTTTTGGAAGCTCTAGTGTGGAGTATCTGGGGAACATCATCAACTAAAATGGGGTTGCTACTGACCCTGCTAAGGTGGAGTGCATGCCAATTGGCCTGTTCCAAAAACCCTTAAAAAGCTCAGGGGGTTCTTGGGGCTTACAGAGTATTACAGAAAATTTTTTAGGGGTTATGGTATTATCAGTAAACCCGTAAACCCCTGACTGACCTCCTGAAGAAGGACAATTTCCATTGGGAGCTAGAGACAAAGGCTGCTTTCCAGAAGCTTAAGATGGCTATGACTACTACACCAGTTCAAATACTGCCCAGTTTCAATAAACCATTTGTTCCTGAAACTGATGGTAGTGGTTTAGGAATTGAGGTTGTTCTAATGCAAGAAGGGAGGCCTATAGTATATATGAGCAAGGTTCTCTATCCTAGGAATCAGGCTCTGTCTATCTATGAAAGAGAATTCCTAGCCGTATTAATGACTGTATAAAAGTGAAGAGTGTACCTACAAGCACACAAGTTTATCATCAAGACTGATCAACAAGCACTTAAGTACTTGTTAGATCAGAACTTTATGAACCCTCTACAACAAAAATGGGTCACCAAGCTACTGGGTTTTACTTATGAAATCCAGTACAAGAAAGACAGTGAGAATAAGGTAGCTGATGTATTATCTAGGAGGGACATTCCTGAGTCTGAATGTGCTTCCCTTTCAACTGCAGTTCCCCTATGGATACAAAAAGTGATGCTCAGTTATCAGCAAGACCCCTACTTCTCTAAAATTTTAAGTGCTAAGTTGGTAGAGGAGTTATCCTACCCTGATTTCCAGATTACTGGGGGGTTGATCAGATATAAGGAAGGTTGGCAGTGGGTAATTCTCAAGAACTGAAGTCCCAAATTTTAACTGCCCTATATAATTCTTCTAATGGAGGGCACTCAGGTACTACTAGAACTTATATGAGACTCAAGGATATATTCTACTGGCCCAATATGAAGGGAGAAGTGTTACAGTGGGTGCAACAGTGTCATGTTTGCCAAAGAAATAAGTCAGATCATGGGCTCTATCCTGGACTCTTACAGCCTCTACCGCTATTCCTATGCAGTGCTGGACACATATATCTATGGATTTTGTGGAGGGCCTTCCAAAGTCTGGGGGAAAGAATGTTATCCTGGTAGTGGTAGTGGTGGACAAGTTCACTAAATTTAGGCATTTTCTGGCCCTATCTCACCCCTACTCAGTTGAATTTGTGGCAAAATTGTTCTTGGACAATATCTATAAGCTGTATGGGTCCCCAGTCAGCATAGTCATAGTCACAGACAAGGACTCCATTTTCACCAGCTCCTTTTGGAAAGAGTTGTTCAAGCTCATAGGGGTCAAGCTGGACATGTCTTCTGCTTACCACCCTCAATCTGATGGTCAAATCCGATGGTCAAACAGAATGTTTAAATCAGTGTTTAGAAAGCTATCTACGGTGCATGGTCAGCTCAAAACCTAGGCAGTGGCTTAAGTGGCTACCCCAGGCTGAGTATTGGTACAACACCAACTACCACAACAGTATTAAGTGCACCTCCTATCAAGCCCTGTACGGGGTTGCCCTTCCCTCTCTCTCAGTATCTTCCTATGTTGACTCACCTAATTCTGTCGTGGCAGACTACATGCAACAGAGACAGCAAATGATACAAACTCTCCGCGCTTCAAGCCCAGAATAGGATGACGCGGTATACGGATCGAAAGCGGCAATACCGGAACTAGAAGTCGGGGATCAAGTTTACCTTAAACTTCAACCCTTCCGCCAAAGTTCGGTGGCCCTGCGTCGCAATCTTAAGCTCTCTTCTAAATATTATGGTCCATTTATAGTTTTGGAGAAAATTGGCCAGGTAGCCTACAGGTTGGATCTGCCCCCTACGGCTAAAATCCATCATGTGTTTCATGTTTCTTTGCTAAAAAAATGTATCAGAAAGAAGCACTTACATTCTGAAGAACTCCCCCACACCACCGATGATGGAGACGTTCTCGTTCTGCCACTGCAAGCTGTATCTCATCGGGTGCTACCTCGGCAAGGTCTTCACGTCCCCCAAACCTTGATTCTCTAGCATAATTCTGATCTGGCGCACGCTACCTTGGAAGATGACTCCTTTATCTGCAAAAAGTTTCGTTCTTTCCATTCTCAAGGTCGAGAATCTGCTCCTGCATGGGGTATTGTCACGGTTATGGAGTCAAGGGAGGAGGAATTAGAGGAGGAATTGGAAGGAATTCGGAGCTTGGAAGAAATTGGGATAAAAATCGAATCTTAAGTGAATTAGAGCTCGAGGAAAAGGTTACATCGCAGGATTCAGATCCGGGTCGGGTTAAGGACTGTAATGGATTGCTGGGCTCGGAGGAGTTGGTCCGTCGTGGCAAGTGGGCCGAGAAAAGTGGCTAGAGAGGCCCAATTAACTGAATAGCTTATTAATTAGTATTTACTTATGTTTTGTAATTTGTTTTTATTTCCAACTTAGGGTTTTCTATGTGGGACCTTGAGCAAGGGGATATTTATACCTTGTTGCTACAGTAATGCACTAAGGAAAAAGTTATCTAATCTCTCTCTCTTTTCTTCTACTCTTCCCCATTTCTTATTCACAAATCATTGTTCGATCCAATCAATTCTTCATTACAATTTTATACATAAATCTACAACATAAAAATTATAGTAGCCTGTGTTGATCGCTACAAAACTCAACAATTCCATAAATTAACTATATATGTACAACCTATAATTTTTGTCAATCCATCCAAGAAAATCCCAAAATCCTAGAACCTAAGGGCTCTATCCACTCATTCTTACATAAATAATTCTCAATTCCAACATTTAATCAAAAACTTAAACAAAGAAATAGAATTAAAAGTTGTGTTCCTTTTCACTAAAATTCTAATTAAAACCATAATTGGAATATAATAAACTCTAAAAAAATTGAAAAATAAACCCAAATCAGAATGAGTAAAGAAGCATATCAATATGATTTGTATGTCATTTTATTATAAACAATAGCCATAACAGCATCATCGAAAAGAAAAAAAATCAGTTCGATGTAAGAGAGAAAATTAAAGAAGATGAACACATGAATCAAGCAGAAATCTGAAGAAGATGAAATAATAAGAAAATTCTTTTAGAATAATTTACACCAAAATATAACATCAACCCCGAAAACAAAATGTATAATAACGTATCAATCAAATAAGAAACCCTACATAATCAAAATCTGACCGTAAGAAAATAATTAAAAATTCTGAAGAATCAAAATTCATATTGAACTAGCAATAATGAGTTCAATTGTCCACATCCAAAGCAAGTTTTCTTAACCTTAAATCTGTTGAACTATTTGTTATTCATATCATGTCATATTTCTGTTTGGCCTTATCATGTTGTGTCATGTAGTGTCATTAACATGTCGACTTGATACATGACATGATAATACGAACTGTCAGGCCTACCAACAATCGACATGTATTTTTCATATATTTTTGTCAATAATTTCATTCACAAAAGTACAAACACAATAATAACAACAACAACAACAATAATAATAATAATAATAATAATAATAATAATAATAATAATAATAATAATAATAATAATAACGACGATGATGATGATGATGATTTCATGCACGTATATATGTTTTTAGATCTATAATTATTAATTAGAGGAAATTATATTTTTTTAAATAAACGGAAATCATACAATAAATAAATAAATAAATAAATTTTAGGGATGAAAAAAATTAGAAAAATAGAAACAATAGGATATTTCTCCATCAAAAAAACCATTATTTGGAGAGGGAAGGATTCACACCTAACAAACGTTATGGTGATATTTGTTCTAAAAAATGTTAAGGAAAAACTCACTAAGGATAAATGTTATGCGTGTTTTTTCACATTTTCCCAAAGATATATATATGTTGGCATTTGAGTTTTTAATTGTATATTTTATCAATTCATGGAAGTTTAGCGTTTTATATCTTATTTTTTTTTATTTTTTTTACTCACACACCCGGTATTGAGGAGATTCGAATGCGTGACCTTGAGTCTCCAAACAACCTCACTCCACCACCAAACCATCCCCACTTGAACGCGTTTTATATCTTAATTTGATTTCTACTTAATTATGTTTTGTCAAAACATTTTTTTCTTGAATTAACATAGTTTTGAGAATATATATAAACTCTATCTTATAATTATAAAGCAAGAAACAAAAGAAAATAAAATAAATTCCTGATTGCTTTTATTTAAAAAATTTATATGAATGTTGAAATTGACGATGAGAACTATATTTTTCAAATTCATAATATCATCTTTTCTAAATAATTAATATTGGCATAATTTGTTTCTGAATTGCCAATAAAATTTGATGACATTATTTTCGTAGAGAACTATAGAAAATAGATAAATAATTTTGAGAATTGTGATTCAATCATTAATTCTCTATTCCAAAATTATAGTAATGATGAGAAACTCACTGTTGCCTCACTAAGATATATTAAAAATAAAAAATAATTGATGAAGAAATCAAAAGATGAAACGGTCTAACACAAGAGTATATTCCCAACCATAAGTAATCAGAATACCTATCTGAAATGGAGTGGATTAGAATCCTTAAAAGTTGCATCATTTTCCTTATTTTGAGAATTTGACTATTTTTTACAATTCATTAAAATTGAACCAAACACAGAAATTTAAAAATATTAATAGATTCAATGTCAACCAACCTTATATTGATATATTGTTAGAATATCAACCAACTGATACGACTCTCCCGGCGTTCGTATCAAGATAGCACCCTTCGAGTGTGTGCGAACTCACAAGAAGAAGAGTTTTGTGAAGAGAAAGAAGAAGAACTTGAAGAGAGGAAGAGAAGGAACTTTAATCATTAATTTGCTTACCGAAGAAAGAATTCCTAACAAGTATTTATAGAATACTAATCCTATTCCCTAACTAGGAAACGTAATCTCATAAGGAAACAACAAGCCTAATTCTAAGTTCATATGGAAAGCAGTGAGTCCTATTCTAAAAAGGAAATATATATAATATTACCAAACTATTAAAAATACTAGTGCATGCAATTATCTTGATATCTAATTGGAGCCTTTTGTTCTCGTTGTGGACATTCTCTGCCTTTGTTCGTAATGATCGTATCACTCTTCTCCTCTTGAAAAGCCACCTTGTCCTCAAGGTGGAACTTAGGATAAATCTCCTTGAAAACTGAAAACGATTCCCATGTAACATTTTCTGGCGACTCACCTTCCCACTGCACCAGCACTTGCTTATCAACTCCCCCTTGCTGCATGATTTGCTGATTCGCACAAATGGCAAGCGGTTTGGGTAGAAAAATATCTGACAAAAACTCATTTGGCAACTCTGAAGGAACAAAAACACTCGACCCTTTGTACGGCTTAAGTAACGAAACATGAAAGACTGAATGGGTCTTAGAACTCGGAGGTTACTGCAATTTATATGCAACTGGTCCTATCTATTGTTCCACTTGAAATGGGCCGTAGTAACGTTGACTTAACTTATAAGAAAGTCGTAAAGCAACTAAATTCTGGTGGTACTTGTGTAATTTAACCAAAACTGAATCTCCCACCTTGTAATGGAATTCTCGTCGGCCTTTATTAGCTTTCTGAGCCATACAGTGACGAGCTTGTTGGAGAGTATCCTTGAGCCGGGCCGGGCCGAAATCATTTCGGACCTAATTTTTTTGGCCCAGCACGGACCGAAATGTGGGCCAGGCCAGGTTAAAATTGCCACCTCTACATTTTAGTCCCTGAACTATATCTAATTATCAACAGATTGTCCACGAATTTTTCAAAACTTTTAATTCAATCCCAGAACTATTAGTTATTTTTAACTTGAACTTTTTAAGACTTTGCTCAATTATCTCCCAAATCACAATACATTTTTTGGGAACCCTTGAAATATCAGAAACACGATGCTATGCTTTAATCATGGGTGAACGAACCTTGAAAAAAAATTTATAACGTGAAAGGAAGAATAGTAGTAGCATGCAAGTGTACTCACTTTTGATGTATTATATTGTTTATGTTTGTTCAATTAGTTGATTGCTCTACAATTATTCACTACAAGAAAATAACATTCTGGCGACGGAAAAATCCGTCATCCGAACTTGAAATTCCGTCGCCAATACCACGGGTAATGGAAATGGCGACGGAATGTGTCCGTCACCTGTTTCTAGTCACTAATAAAACGGGCGACGGATTTTTTCTGTTACATAATTTGGCTAAATTATCGTCAAATTCAGTCGTCAGAATATAAAAGAAATAAAAAAAATTAGCGACGGAATTAACTACGGAATATTTCCGTCGCTAAAAAAAATTAAAAAAAAATATTCTGAGATAGGTCCATTTTGATGGCCAAGCCCACAGTGGCCACACAACCCATTTGCCCATTTGCTCTAAGAAGGTTTCGAACACCAGCACTTCAAGTTGGTCAAACAAGCGTTAAACCGTCAGACCAAAGTCGTTAATTGTGAAATGTATAGAATATTATGTATTTATAACAATACATGCCTTTTTACGAATATTATTCTTTTCAAAATATAATTTATATTATAAATAATAATAATAATAATAATGAATTATATATAAAAAATTAATATAAATAATAATAAAAAGAATATAAATATTATTTTCTATCTATTATTTATTTTTTTAATAATAACTATCTAATACTAGATTATTCTAATTAATTTTCTCAAATATTATATATTTACAACATATACAAAAACAAAATTAAATGAATAAATGACTTAATATAATTATATTTAATAAATATTTTAAAATATTAAAGTTTTATAAAATATTAAAATAAAATTATTTAAAAAATTAAAATAAAAATAAAAAAATAAAAAATATTAAACAAAAATTCTATAAATATAATATAAAATATTAAAAATATTAATTTCAAATTCGTAATTAGTAGTAATTGAAAAATAAAAAAGTGAAAGTTAATAAATTAAATATATGAAATAAATTAGTTAATATAATTATATTTTTAAAAATATTTTAAAATATTATAGCATTATCTAATATTACAATAAAAAAATTAAAAATTAAAATAAAAATAAAAAAATAAAAAATATTATAAAATAAAAAAAACTAAAAATATAATCAAAATATTAAAAATATTAATTTCAAATTCGCAATTAGTAGTAATTGAAAAAAAAAAGTCAAAAATTTAAAAATAATATAAATTATTAAAAAACATATAAAGAATAAAATAAATTAAAATATTAAAAATATTAATTTCAAAATCATAATTAGTAGTAGTTGAATAATAAAAAAATTAAAAAAAAATAAAAAGTAAAAAAAAATCAAACTTAATTTTAGCTAAGGAAAAATATTCCTTGATATCTTATATCTTATTGTTGCGATAAAATTTTAACGATAGTACTACATAGTACATACAAAGTTTTAAATTAATGCCGTCAAGATTTATTTAATCATGCAGTCATATTAATTCTTTTTTTTTTCTCATCTCCAACAAAATAATAATAATAATAATAATAATAATAATAATAATAATAATAATAATAATAATAATAATAATAATAATAATAATTCTTTTCCTAGTTTATAGTAGAACTCTAAAATTTTCTATATACATTAGTGATTTTCATGATGGCAATTATTACAAGCAAGAGTTGTTAAATCCATTCTCACTTCCGCAATATTTAATTTGTAAATAAACTATAAGGTTAGCCAATTCTTTTTATGTGTTTTTGTTTCTATGCTATATATGTAATGTTTTATTTATCAAAATAGGTCTTAAATAATTCTTAATAAAGTACTCACAACATCATCTCAATAGACAAATATATTATTATATAAATAACTTTATTTTGGAAACTCTTGGACTGGACTCATGCATTTGTCGTAGTTTGTGGTGGTGGGAAGACAGAGGAAGGCTCATTATATTATAATTAACGTCAATAGTGTATTTATTATTATTGTTGTTGCTTTTTTTCGTTTTTCTTTTTTCTTTTTAAAAAAATGTCCCTCTTGATTGGTTGAGATTAATCAAATAGCAAATGTAAGCGATATTATTAGAAAATTATAAAGCTTGCTTGTGACTTGCGGACCAATCACTTAAATTAGCCATATAAGATATTGAATTCTTGGTACAACTACCATTTTAACATTTAAAAATTGTAAATATCTTATATCAATTCATATATCTAAATATTTGTGGTGTTTCAATTATAATATTGTTTGTGCTTGTTCAATTCGTTGATTGCTCTCCATTATTGTATTTCTTTGATTTGCACTGTTCTCGGTTTCTGTCATATTCACACTACTGGTCCTCTCTCTCTCTCTCTCTCACCTACCCTAACACTTTTCTCTTAATTCTAACCCCTCTCTTCTCTGTAACTCAACCTCTCTCTCTCTCTCTCTCTCTCTCAGCTTATGCAATAGGCTAACTTGGTCGAAATATGAAGGCTCTCGATCGCCACGAAAAGTTGAGGAGTTTGGGTCTGGTGTGAGGCTTTCTGCGTGCAAGCTTAATTATTAGTCAGTCACAAAAAGGTTAGTCCTTCCTTCCACTTCCACTTCCACTTGTAGGATATATAATAGCTAGCTGTTAATTATTGTAATTCAATTGAGCTAAAATTAGTGAAGTTTAGTTTAATATTTGAAAACACAATACTTATTGTCGAGATAGTGGAGAAAACTAACACTATTATGAATATTATATTAATGGTTGGGTTATTTGTGAAAAAGCAAATAACTTTAAACAAATCGCATAAACATTCTTAACTTTAAAAATATGAGTAAAAAATGTTAGATATAAGATAGTACTTGGAAAAAATTGTGTTGATTTTTCTTTACTTCTTTTAAGGGTTACTTAATTCCTTCGAGTTTTTCATTTTTAGAGCATTATTAGCTTATCAATTCTTAATGAATTCTAAATATTACATGAATTGCATGGAATATATATGATTATTATTTGTATGTTAATCAACCATATATGTATTAAATAAATATTTCTTTTTAATTTATACCATACCTAATAATTGCAATCTCTTCAATCTCTTCACATGCTCCACGCTTGATCAATGATACAAATCAAATTGTACTTTTGTAATTTATAAATCACCTATCATATATATAAAAAGATAGTTACAAAGGTAATATGAAATCCATGGTTGTTATAAATAAACGCACAGTTTATATATATGTTGACTTGAGTATGTTTTGCAGTAACGTTTGTGATTACAATCAGTAATTGGATTTCGTCTTACAATTTCCTCATTTTTTTTTGTCATAAAGTCATTAGCTTAAATCTGTATAAATTATAAATGAATTTGAAATTATTATGATCTGAAAAAATAAAATATTATTAATATGTATTTTGAATTAAAAATATAATATTTTATTGAATAGTTGAATAACTTCACAAATTGAAAATAAATTATTACTCTTTGTTCAAGATAGTTATTTTGTATCTTGTCTCCATTCTTTCAAATGCCTCATTTACAACACAAAGGATCAGTTCCTTTATTCAAATAATTAAAAATAATTTTCTAAATTGAACTTTTCCGTAATAATTAATAAATTCTTATATGAACTTTCTAGATGCATGTTGAATAGCTTCAAGCATGGGATAACAAAGAAAGAGATATTGAAATCACAATATTGTGCCTTAATTTGTTGCCTTCAAACTTTCATGAAAATGAAGTCACTTCTCAATTTTAGTTCATTTTATATCAATCAATTCACTATTTTTTAATTGGAAATGTTGAATTTGGGACATTTTGGTAACAAAATTTGTTTACGTTGCTTTTTTTACTTACATTTACGCAAAAGCAAATTAACTTTTCATGCAATATTCATAAAAAAAATAAAAAATTTAAACTCTATTTAAAAAAAAAATATTACAATACACATAAATTGAAGCCTAATCATTCAGGCAAGCATGCGTAAAGCTGTGAAGCTATTTTAATGATATAAATTGAAAATGTATAATAATTTTCACCATTATCCATTCTGTTATAACTACTGTAAGGAACTTTCAGTTAAAAATAAATAAAATAGAATGATATTAGGTGCTCATAAGTTTGTAGGATATATATTTGGCTGTCTTTCTTCCGAGGTGTTAACCGTTTCTCATTTGAAACAAAAACAGTAAAAAAGAATGGCAGATATTGTAGCAGGATTTCTTGGACCAGCTATAGAAGTATTGAAATGGATTGGTGCACCAATCATACACCAATTCAATTATCTTTGTTGCTTCACTTCCAACATCACTACTCTCAAAGATGAAGCCCAAAAACTCGATGATGAAAAAGAAGGACTGCAGGGGCGAGTTGATAGAGCTAAAGATGATGTACAAGTCATTGTCCCAGCAGTTGAGACTTGGTTAACAGATTCTAAGAACATGATGGATGAAATGAATGGAATTTTATTGGAAGTTCCAAATGTAAAAAGTGGTTGTTTGAAGCTTAGAGCTCGTTTTTCTCTTAGCAAAAGAGCTAAGAAAACAACTGATCGTATCAAAGAGCTTCAAAGTCAGAGCAAGTTTGATGCTATCTCCCAGCCAGGACCTCCACCAGCAACAGTAGCAGTTCCATTAGGAACCACATTTGACTTCAGCTCTAGAAAACAAATTGAAGAAGACATCATGACAAGATTGAGAGACACCAAGGATGTGAATATGATAGGGATATGTGGGATGGGAGGTCAGCCAAAAAAATCATGAACAGAGCATTAAAGGAACATGTATTTGAAGAAGTTGTGATGGCAGTGGTCAGCCAATCAGTAGACAAGTCAAAAATTCAAGAACAGATTGGTGGACAATTGGGCTTGAAGAATCTGAAAGACGAAACTTTGCCTGCTAATAGAGTAAAAAAGTTACACAACAGACTGACTTCAAGCAAAAAGAGAATTCTCCTAGATTTGGACGATGTTTGGGAAAAACTTGCGTTTGAGGATTTAGGAATACCTTGTGGTTGCAAAGGTTGCACAATCCTTTTAACTTCCCGCAATCATGATGTTTTGAGAGCAATGAAAGTTGAAAAGGTTTTTAGAATGAAAGTGTTACCTAAAGAAGACGCATGACTTCTATTTAGAGAGACAGCTGGCACATGTGTGGATGATATTGGATTGAATTCAGTAGCAAAGAATGTGGTAGAAGAGTGCAGAGGATTGCCGATCGCCCTTACAACTCTAGGTGCAGCACTAAAAGATGAGAAGAGTAAGCGTATTTGGAAAGATGCGGTAACACAATTGAGGAAAGCTAATCCAACTAATATCCCAGATTTTATTAAAGATGTTTATAATCCCCTAAAAGTAAGTTACCATAAGTTGGATTCTAAGGAAGGCCAATCCGTATTCTTGCTTTGTTGTTTGTTTGGTGAAGATGCCCATATTCCTCTAGATTGCTTGATTTATTTCTGTATGGGCTTACGTATATTTGAAGGAGGCATGGAAGAAGCAAGGAATAGAATGTGCACATTGATTAATAGGCTTAAAAGTCGGTCCTTGCTGTTAGATGGTCGTAATGAAGATTATGTTCGAATGCATGATGTTATTCGTGATGTTTGCATATTCATTGCTAAAGAGAAAGGATACATTGGTGGCAATCATTGCACTTGGTTTTCTTCATTTCAGACATTTGGAGAAAGAAGTAAGCTTTCTACAAACTTACGACTTCTCTTCTTGAGTGGTGATTCTTCAGAACTGGAGGAAAAAATCAACAAATTCGACGATTCCTTTGTTGAAGGGATTAGAGATCTCCACGTGTTGTTCATTGAGAAAAATTACTCACTGACATCACTCCCTCGTACAACATGGTCACTGAAAAATCTCAATACCTTGAACTTAAGGTCATGTGGGGAATTGGAGACAATATCTGGTGTTGGCGAGTTGGTAAATCTGAAGATTCTAATTTGTGATAGTTGTCCTTGGATTAAAGAGTTACCACCGGAGATCAAGGGATTACATCGCTTGAAAGTGTTAGATCGGTGTCGTAGGCTCCAAAGAATAGGTCGAGGAATCATATCAAGTCTAGTTGGGTTGGAGGAGTTGAAGATGTTGAATAGCTTCAAGAAATGGGAAGCATCAGATAGCAAAGAAAGAGAGAATGCAGAACTGAGAGAGCTGGAGGCCTTGACCAATTTGACCTGCTTGGAGATTGAGATAGATGATCCTGCATTTGCTGCGGAAAAGATGCACCTGTCATCAAAGTTGGAAAGATTTGCCATTTTCTTAATTCCATATGATGGTTCAGATTCTCCAATAAGATTCGATTCTAATTCATCCAGTAAAAAATTGATTTTAAACTGGGAGGAAGGAACTTGTTTAGGACATTGGATTGAGATGCAGCTTCTACCAGAGACTGATTGTCTATATTTGTCTGGAAATGGTGCAAATAATCTAGACTTGGCAAAAATTCAAAACATTAGCAGTTTGATGTTGGGTAAGTGTAAGACTATGAAGAACATTGTACGGACATCAATGAATGCTACTGTGTTCCCTTCCATAGATCGTCTGGAGCTTTTCTCTCTTCCAGATTTAAAAGAGATATGAGATGGTCCAATTTCATCGAATTCTTTCCAGAATCTCAAGAAATTATTACTCAAAGATTTGCCGGCACTAAAGCAATTGTGGAAGAGCAGTAGCGTACGCCAGTTATCAACTGTGGATTGCCTTTCACAGCTGGAAGTTCTAGAAATTGAGGAATGTGAGATGATGGAACAAGTGTTTTTGTGGAATGAAGAAGAAGACGAAAATATAAACAATGGTCGACATTAGAGAAATTGAAGGAATTGGTCGTAACTTTCTGTGAAGAAGGTTACATTAGAGAAACTACCAAATCTCGTAACTTTCTGTGAAGGAATTGAAGGCATCGAATTCCCTCTACTGACCAGAATGCAGATTGAAGAATGCCCAAAAATGACAAGTATGGTTTCAAGTAATGTGAACAGCTTGGAAGGCACCACCAATGCAGACATTGATGATCACCATTATTCACATCTCTTTTGCCAACCACAAAAAGTAGGTACCTCGATTATTCCTCTATTTTTTTTTTTTGCATCTCATACAAATTATTATGGATTGCCAACTACAATAAATTATATTGGGGAATTGGGTTTAAATGAATGTTTTGTTAAATTTGATGTACATTTTGATTAGATTATTTGAATTGCAGATGTCATTTGGCAAGCTCAAGGAATTAGTTACTAGTCGGAATCCATTTTATGGTCACAAAGTTGATCTATCCTGTTTTAATGGACTGCAAGAGTTGACAATCTCTAAGTATGAGGGCAGTATGAGTTTATTTTCAGTTTCAATCGCTCAAAATCTTGTCACTCTCAGAGAGTTATATATTCGTGAATGTGATGAGATAGTACAAGTGATTAAATATGAGGAGGAGAAAGCCGTGAGCGCCGGTGAAAGGAATCGTCTATTCCCTAACCTGCAGCGACTTCAGTTGGTGGATTTACATAAATTGGTGAGCTTTTGTGAATGGAATTGTGATGTTGAGTTACCTTCATTGAGGTTTGTGATCATTAGGGGGTGCCCGAATATAAAAAATTTCAGCTTGGCACCAAATTTGGAAGATTTCTCAACAGACCTCAATAATTATCTTGAAGTTGGAGTGAAGGTAAATTATCTTTCATTAAATTTTAATTTATTATCAGGTTACTTGTAAGGTATTGAGTAGGTTGTTTGAATTTCAGGTTCCATTCGACAGCCTGAAGCAATTAACAATCACAGATAATGAAAATCCACTCTATTGTTATAAAATTCCGGTATCCCTCTTTAGTGGATTGGAAAAGTTAGAGATCTACTGGTATCACGACAGTATGAGTTTGTTTTCGTCTTCTATTGCTGTAAATCTTGTCAATCTCAAAGAATTAAGCATTTATGGATGTGATGAGATGGTAAAAGTGATTAAAGATGATGAGGAGGAGAAAGCCGTGAGTGGTGATGGTCAAAGGACCACTATTCTATTTCCTAAATTGCTGGAGCTTGAGTTGTATGGGTTACCCAAATTGGTGAGTTTTTGCGAATGGAAATGTGATGTTGAGTTGCCTTCATTGAGGATACTGCGCATTTATGAATGCCCTAATATGAAATATTTCACGTTGGGATCCCTAACTACACCAAATTTGAAAACCGCCGAAATAAACGAAAGACATTTTGGTGCCGAAAAGGATTTGAATGTCGTACTGCAGAAACAGTACTTGGCTCGAGAAAAGGTAAGAACAATTAACAATCTAAATTGACTGTTTAATTTCCCTGCTAATTAATTGATTCTACTAATTTGTTCATCTTCTGTGGTTTGGGATGAAACTTAACTTCCCATTCTTTAGTGATATGATGGGAAACAGAGGATTGTTGTGTTAAATCTTCCATTGCAGATAAATTATTGATTGCCGTTTTACTATTTGATGGCTACAAATAAGTTTTCTCCTAAACAGACATTAATGCATCTGAGATCCATTTTCACATTAATGCATGTAATCAGGAAAATCAAGAAAATGAGCAGAACGGAAGTGCAGAGGACAAGGAAAACAAGGCTGAAATAGAGGAGGAACAAAATTCATAAGTGTTCAATCATTTCAATTGGTAAGCACTTTCATTTATTTGATTGGAATCTCTTATATTTTTCTCTCTTTTTTTTTAGCAGATATATGTGAGCATCACCACCAATCAATAGTAGCTAAATTAATCTTTACTATGAACTTCCCACAATGAGCTAGTTTTGTTCGGTAAATAACATAAACGAAAGATATTTTGGTGTCGCAAATGATTTGAATGTCGTGCTGCAGAAACAGTACTTGGCTCGAGAAAAGGTAAGAACAACTAACATTCTAAATTAACTGTTTATTTTTTCCTTGCTAATTAATTGTTTCTAAATTAACTCTGACTACTCTTGAGTGAGATATGATGGGAAACAGAGGATTGTAGTGATAAATCTACCATCAGAGATAAATAATTGATTGCAATTAAGTTTTTCCTATTTGATGGCTACAATTAAGTTTTCTCCTAAACTGACATTAATGCATCTGAAATCCATTTTCACATTAATGCATGTGATCAGGAAAATCAAGAAAATGAGCAGAACGGCAGTGCAGAGGACCAGGAAAACAAGGGTGAAATAGAGGAGGAACAAAATTCACAAAATTCATAAGTGTTCAATCATTTGAAGTGGTAAGCACTTTTAATTATTTGATTGGAACTTCTTATGTTTTTCTCTCTTTTTTTTAGCAGATATGTATATGTGAGCAACACCACCAATCGGAGTAGCTAAATTAATAATTACTATGAACTTCCCACAATGAGTTTTGTTCAGTAAATAACATAATATTGGACTCTCATTCTAATTTCTACCATATATACTAATTATTTGAAAGTGAATAAATTGGTTATGATTATTTACAAAGGTTATATTGCAAAAACTTTTAGTAAAGATTAATGCATCAAAAGGTCTTACCAACTGGTTTTCATTCTTCATTGTTGGGAGCTTAATTGGTGTCAGAATATATCATGGTAAATGACTTTGAATGAACTCGGATTCTAGTTTTATTATAGTCTTACTACTCTAATTTATAGTTACTGCACAGTTGGTGTTCAAAATAAGATAAATAGATATAAATATTGATAACCTCTAAATTTAATTAGCATATAGATTCCTAATTTTCATACGATTCTCTTATTAAATATTGAATAAATTGATATCTAAAACATGACATAATGTTATATATTCTCATGTAGGAGACCGGTGGGGGTGGCCGCAGAGAAGGAAGCATCTATAAGGGTTGGATTTCAGGGGGTTTTTATTTAATTCCCATATTTGGTTGGCTGTATTTTTTATTGCTTTTATGCATGTTTTGTTAAATACAAGTCGAGTGTATAAAGTGTGCTTCATGGAGACATTGTGTGGATGTTGTTTGCAGTGTGACGTATTATGTATGATGATGATGTGGCACTGGATTTAAAAGAACATTAATTAGTGTGTGTTATTCAATCTCTTTGTAGGTCTATTTATTCTTAATCAATAACTAGACATATAGTGCTACTTCCCAATATTTCTGCAGCAACATTTCTAAAATCTGATAATAACCAATCTACGTAGCTTACAATCTTCTTTATTATATATTCTTGATTGTTAATTACTAGCTGCGAGCATGTCCTTTTTCCCCTTAATTAATTAATTAATTAATTATCTGTTGTTATCTACGTTACATGCATAGTAGTAACTTACAATCGAGGCAAGAGTAAGATTCGTCTAAATTAATATGGTAAATCCATCCAACATTGAAAAGTTAGCATATGTGACAGTAAAATTTGAATATTGACCTAGTTAGTGAAATTAATATATCTCATTCTCAATCTGGTTCAATTATTCCATGGAAAAACGACTAATTAGTAATTATTTGTTCAAGAAAAAAAATATAAACATTAATAATTTTCTGATTAATTGATAAAAGATACTACGAATGGGATCCTCTCTATTCCAAATTTATTGTTCCAATCCGTGTTCCACGATCAAATATATAAATTTTTTTCCATTTTCTTCATCAATTTTAATTTGTTATATTTTAGTTCAATTTTAAGATTTTTTTAGGGTTCACTCCATCCAATTAGGGTTTATAATTATTTTTTAATATTTATTTTTCAAACAAATGATTATTATGGTTGATTATTTTAAAAATATGATTTACAATTTTTTAAATTTCAATCTTTTGTTGATAAATGTGACCAAGTTGATTATGTTATAATTAATATTTATTTTTGTAATATATATTATAAAACTTGTATATTCGATGGTGGAATACTCGTTAGAACATAAAATTTAGAATAGAGGATCTCATCCCCTAAAATTGTGGGTAGAGCTTATTCTGCTTTGGGTGATTTTATTAACAACCCTTATTTTTCTCTTTTCAACTTCTAAAATGAATTAAAATATTAATATTATTTTTTTAGACATTTTGTCCTTCCAACCTTCAAATACTTAAAAAAAACAAAATAAAACAAAATCCCAATTTATAGACCTTGTTACTTCAAAATTAATAGAAAAATAAAATAGAATCTCCATTATATTTTAAACTCTAACAAAATAAATAAAACAACACTACTTAAAATTTTGTCAAATTAAAATACAAAAAGAATAAAACAAATGACCATCCCACATAAATTCCTTCTTTATTAAATCATAACACACCAACTGTTCGATGAAATTCCTGAATGAAGCTTGCTCTCCAAGTGTTTGTTTGATAGTATTTTAAAGATTGCTCTACCCTGTTGTTGTCTACAGAAAGTACCAATATTTTTTAATAATTAATTGAAAGCTTAAAAATAATAATTTTTTACGTACAATGAAGAGCTGGTGATGGGGGAAGAATTAATGTCGGCGGTGGAATGCACTGGAATTCCCTTTGGTGGTGGCGGAGACATTAAGGAAGAAAAGAATTGGTTTTTAGGGATTCTTCAATTGTGTGGGCTTTTTTCCTATGAGTTGTGTTTAATTAATTCCCTATGGGCCTAAGATAGAATTTGAGTCCCAATATGTTATGGTTCCCTTTATATCGTATGGTATAATCTTCATAAATTCCCCCATTTCAATTCCTCAAATATTTGCAAGATACAAACTTTACTAGTTATTCTTCTATATAAATTCCAGAAAATAGAAAAAATATTACAAAAATGGTGAAAATATCCGGAATCACAACATAATTGTGCATATTTGCTGCAGAATAGCAGATCGCTCTCACATATGAATTGTTAAGTTTTTTGTGAATGTTGTGCATTAACCATTAATTTGAGTGAATATATATTACTTGATTAATTATAACTTTCTTATCGTAAGATGGAGTCTTTGATGTTTCGATGTACATAGAAAGTAATGCATTCGTAGTTCCTGTAGCTTTTGCTTATATATACTGTTGTTTATAATGTATTGGCATCATTTGTTTTAGTTTTTTATATTTTAGTTTGCTGTTGTACCTTATATATTAGTAGAGTTTTTAAGTAATGGAGTTATATAAAAGGTGTTGTATTTTATTTTATTTTTCTACCGGTTTTAAATAATAGGGAGTTTACTTTGGGTTTTGTATTTTATTTTTTATTGCTTTTGATACCCTTCTTCAATGGTTCATCCAAAATACAAAATGGTGTGCACATGTTTGATCGCAGAATAATCAACGATATATATATATATATATATATATATATATATAATTCATTAATTTTACTATTTTAGATATTTTTCCCTAACGCTCATGGGCCACATACATTAGCTATTTTCATGAAAAAAGATAAAGAATTAAATCGGCAGAAGAGTCCGAAGACCAAGACTCATATTTCTCAAACAAAAAAAGAAAAAAAAAAGAAATGAAAAAGCAACGACCAAGACCTCATATCTAACATATATATCCTCATATCAGAAACTTAATCTGAAAATAAACTTTTACAATATAATTAAGATGAATTCCATACCAAGAGAATATTCCTCTTAACTAATTGGTATATATCTGTATACTTAACTAGATTTTTTCTCCATTACTTTCAAAGTAGAATCTAATTTTACATCTACAACCCCATCCCTGTCATTAATTACTGTTAAAACATTACGAAAATCTCAAATTTACCCCTAAAGATTATAACCCATATTCTTCTTGACAATTTGTGAGAGAGACTAACTGCGTATACACGACATGTGAGTGCGTCAAGAGCAAACACAATTTATGTGTAATAATCAATATATATTTTCAAATATTAGGCAAAAACTGTACATTCCCGAGTACATAACTCAATTGGTACGAAGATAAGAGTGAAATAGTTCTATGCTTTACCAGGCCGATCTTGATATCATGCTGAGCATGCAATCTTTTGCTTGTGACTCTTTGGGGGCCATTTTTTTTTAAATATGTATGTTTATATGTGGGCCCAAAATTAAAAAGAAAAAAGAAGACAAGGTGAAAGGCAATTCACGAGAACGAAAATATTAAGAAAGACAGAAAGTCATCTACTAATCTCCAAACTCCACTCAGCCGTGATTCGTGAACGGTGAGAATTCAGGTTAATTTGGACTAATTTTTTTAGATTTCTTTTTCTATATAATAGCCCATTTTAAAATTCTCACTTAGGGTCCTGCCAGCCACTAGTCTGACCGTGTGCTTTACTAAGGCCACAACATGGAAATTCAAGTCCTATTGGAAACTATTTAAATTGAATTTCTTGTGGTTGTTAAGTAGTCTGTATGCAAACTTCTGACATTCCACTCATTTAGACATATGTTGCGATTTGCCTTCTCTACTAGGTTTTAGATTAGAAAAGAAGGTTGTGTACATTTGTTTGATTGCAACAATAATCAAAACAACAATAATCATTAGGTGTTTTCATGCAAAGATAGAGCATTAAAACGAAGACCAAGAACCATATTTCTAAAAAAAAAAATTAAAATACATAAAGCAACGATGTAGACCTCATATCTAACATATATGTCATGAGATCGGAAACTTAAGCTGATCAAAGTAAACCCTCATTTTACAATTAAATGGATTCCATACCAAAATAATATTCCTCTAAATTAATTGGTATATTTGTTTATAAGTAATTGAGTGTTTTCTCCATTACTTACAAAATAGAATTAATTACATCTACAATCCCACCCCTGTAATTAATCACAATTAAAACCTTATGAACATCTCAATTTTACCCCTAAAGATCCCAAAGTTAGAGATTTTATTAAAAATTCAAAAACTTTGAACGCAAAATCGAATATTGTAATTAATTACTTCAAATTCATAAGTTAATCAATGAAAAAGAGGTATAATAAGCCAATCAAATTTTGTAAGAATTAAGACACTATTTACATAGGTATATATGCAGATTAATAAAAAAAGAACAAATGAAAATGTCATATATTTCAACAAGAAAAATAAAGAAAAAAATTAGTAGTATCTGATTGAAATGAACATTGAAATCGATGACATAAATATTGCTCTAGTTTTAGATACTTTGACCAATTTGTAAGGTAATAAACATTACAAAGTGCTAATAACTAACGGATATTGGGAATCTCCTTGCTTGTAGTATATTATTATATGGATGTTGTTGTGGTACAGGCCTAGCTGGGGGATTCACTACTTGGTTCCCTACGCCTGCGGTCTATCACACTAGCTACTCAAGTAGCTTGATACAAAGAAGATAAAATTACAGTAGACTATAACTTAGATTAGCGAGGAGCAGGCTTCAAAAGCTTCACCACGGTGTTGAGTTCTTCACTGGAAGCTTCAGAGAAGAAGGCTAAGGGAGCTTTCAAGTTTCTTCACAGGCTTGAGGGCTCTTATCAATATATCTGAAACACAAAACACAAGCCAAGTAAGTTCAAAGAGAGAGAGAGCCGTAGGTCAAAGTGACAAGTAAAGACAGAGAGGTAGCAACAGTGGGAAAAGTGTGCTCGGGGCACAGTGGCTCAGATTTTCCCACTGGAGATGGCAACAGCAACTTCGGTGACCGAAAAGACCCAGACCAGGGAGGGGATGGTGAAACAATCACCCACGAAGCGCACTCAAGCTTTCTTTCTCAGAGAACAGCCCAGCCGTCGACACTCATAAGCCAACAGGAATCACAGACAGATTCTGGTCAGAAAAACCGAGACTAGCGGCTAAAACACAGTGAGAGAGAGAGCTTTTCAGATTAGGGTTAGGGGATCAGTGAGTGGCTTGAGAGAGAAGGAGGCTCTCTCGCACATTATAGAGAGTTCCAGAACATAGGGAATGGGAGTGATCAATAATGAGAGATAAACAGGGGAGTTGGAACGTCAGGTTAGGGTTTGGGGTCAAGGGTAGTGGGCTGAGTAAGATTTAATCAGAATGGGCCTGGGGAAGGGAAAGGCCAAATGGGCCAACATCAATATTTCCACCTTTGGCCCTGTTGGTCTTTTCCATCACCAAGGAGTTACCTGCCAATGAAGATCACAAGAGATTATTATCATTGCCATTAGATTTTTACTCTAAATTCATCACAAAGATAGAATTAGAGAGGGAGGAATGAAAACTATGCGCATTCAATCCAGTCTCAACACAAGAGACCAACCCAAGATAATTGTAACATATCTCTTGTCAGATGACCTTCATTGTACAATGTTACACCTAGCATAAGTACCAAGGAAATCACCAAGTATTTCACTGCCCTCAAAGGCTCATCAATTACCCTGACTTTAGGTTAGGATAACTCAGAACATTTTCCCCAGAGGCTCAACCCAAGTCCATGTTCAAAGACTTTTTGCAGGCTTCCAGCTTTGCAACTGGGAGGCACTTAGTGCCCATGTCTGCAGAATTGAACTCAGAGGGGATTTTGTCCAGCAAGACTTCCCCTTTCTCAATAATATCCCTTATAAAATGGTATCTCACATCAATGTGTTTGGTTCTATCATGAAAAACAAGATTTTTGCATAATTGGATTGCAGAGTGACTGTCAGAGTAAAGCAAAGGCTTATCATCAATGAAATTAATTTCAGTTAGCACACCATTTAACCAGATTGCTTCTTTAACAGCTTCAGTAGCATCAATGTACTCAGACTCAGTGGATGACAAGGCAAATATACTCTGTAACTGAGACTTCCAACTTATGCATGACCCACACAAAGTGAACACATATGATGTGGTAGATTTTCTTTGATCCCTATCATTAGCATAGTTTGAATCAACATAGCCAATGCACTTAACTCCATCAGGGAATTTTTAAAAAGTTAGACCATGAGAAGTAGTGGACTTTAGATACCTTAGCAACCATTTCAGGGCTTTCCAATGAGGCAGCCCAGTGTTAGCCATGTACCTACTCAAACAAGATACAACATAGGCTATGTCAGGCGTGGTGCTGATCATTAGGTACATAACAGACCCTATGACATTAGCATAAGGAATTCCAGACATGTCATTCAAATCAGTGTCACTTCTGGGACACTGGTCTTTACTTAATTGAAAATGAGATGCAAGGGGGCCAGTTACAGGTTTACATAAATCCATATCAAATTTTTTCAACACTTGTTCAATATAAGAAGATTGATGAAGCAAGAGAGTGTGTTTACTTCTGTCTCTGTCAATGTTCATACCTAGGATTTTTCTTGCATCTCCCCAATCTTCATGTTGAAATTATCACTTAGGCGGGATTGGACATGCTTCAATGTTTTCAGGCAGGGGCTTATCAGTAACATATCATCTACATAAAGCAATAAGAACATAGGCACAGAGGATTGTATATAATACAGGCAATGATCAAATTAACTTCTGAAGAAGTTTAAACTTTTCATGCATGTGTCAAACTTAATGTTCCATTGTCTAGGAGATTGTTTTAATCCATAAAGAGATTTTTTCACTAAGCATACATGATCAGGATGGGATTTGTCGTCAAAGACTTCAGGTTGTTTCATGTAAATGTTGTTTTCTAATTCACCATGTAAGAAGGCAGTAGTCACATCCATTTGTTTCAATTCCCAATCAAAATGAGCAGTTAAGGCAAGCATTATCCTAACTGTGGTGAATTTCACCACAGGAGCAAAGATTTCAGTATAGTCAATGCCTTCTTTTTGGGTAAAGCCCTTAGCAACAAGTTTAGCTTTGTACCTCACACTGTTTACCTCTTACTTTATTTTAAATAACCATTTACATTCCACAAAGAGAGCACGCATCAGGTTTTTCCACAAGAATCCAAGTTGTATTGTCATGCAAGGAATTTATTTCACTTTTCATAGCATCTAACCATTTATCAGAATCAGCACAAGTGACAGCTTCTTTATAGGTCTTAGGTTCAGAGGAATCAACATTGTTGAACACATTGAATGCATACATAGACAAATTACAGCCATCATACCTAGATGGAGCCTTGATAGTTCTCCTAGGCCTATCTCTAGGCAATTGGTAATTGTCAAGGTTCACATGTACAGATTCATGCTCAGCAAATTGTTCAGGTTCAGATTCAGATACATTCACATGACCATGCTTGTAAGGTTCAGAATCATGATTAGATGCAGAGTCAGAAGGACTAATGTTATCATGCACATGAGGATGATCATTAATCTCAAGAAAAACTAGTGGAGGAGGGTCCACCTTAGACAAAACAGGGAAGAACAAAGGAGGATCAATTTTCTCCACCTCACAAGGAGCAACAGAAAGTGAGGATTCATTTAAGCATGGAAAATCAGATTCATTAAATGAGACATCCCTACTAATGCAAGTTTTGAACCCAGGCAAAGTTTTATCCCACAACCTATACCCTTTAACACCATCAGGGTATCCCATAAATATGCATTTTCTAGCCCTTGGTTCAATTTTACTGAGTTTTTGATGAACATAAGCACTGCAACCAAAGACTCTCAAATTAGACAGGCAAATAGGTTTGTTATAGAACATAGATTCAGGGAGTTTTCCTTTTAATGGGACAGAGAGAGATCTATTAACCAAATAACAAGAAGTCATTAGGGCTTCTCCCCAAAATTTCTTATCAAGGCCTGAACCAGCCAAAAAGCTTCTAACTCTCTCAAGGAGAGTCCTGTTCATCCTTTCAATAACCCCATTTTGCTGGAGGTTGTAAGGCACAGACTTGTGCCTTTTTATTCCCATTTCAGCACATAAATTGTCCATAGCAAAATTGCAGAACTCTAAACCATTATCAGTTCTTAAGCACTTAATCTTTTGTTGGTTTGGTTTTGAATTTCTGCAGCCCAAGAAGAGAATTTTTGAAATACATCAGATTTATGCTTCATTAAGAAAACCCAGGTTTTTCTTGAAAAATCATCAATAACAGATAAGAAAAACATGTTACCACCATGGGTTGGGACCTTTGCAGGTCCCCACACATCTGCATGTATGTATTCAAGTATGTCAGAACTCAATTGAGCTTTAGGATATGGACCAGACACAGGGAAAGACAACTTGTGTTGCTTTCCCATCAAACATGGTTCACAGAATGTCATGCTAGAGATTTTATCATGCTTGAATACACCAGACTTTCTCAAGATTTCTAACCCTTTATTGCTCATATGCCCTAATCTTGCATGCCATAAAGTAGTTTTATCATTTTGCACCAGATTAGCAGATTGAATAGGCACTGAGTAAGCAAGTATAGCATATAAGTCTCCCTTTCTGGGAGCATCAAAGCATATCATGGAGTTCATTTTAAATTGAAAGCTTTTATGATTCACAGAGCCAAATAGCATTTGATCAGCTAGTTTAGAGACAGATAGAAGGTTGAATTTTAATTTTGGAACATATCTGACATCATGGAGTGTAATCATGCTTTCATTTTCAAATTTAAGACACACATCACCTCTTCCAATTATATCACTGTGCTGTCCATCAGCTAATGCAACAGATCCGGAGTTTAAGAGTTGCAAATTGTGAAACATATGCTTGTGTGGAGTGACATGAAAAGTACAGCCAGAATCTATTAGCCACTCAGACTCATGCACAGATTTTGACACATCATTTGAGAAATTTATGAATTGAAAGTCACAATCAGAATGCACCATATAAAGTTCACCATTCTCATGATAGTCATAGTCTTCATCTTTATACACATGATTTTCAGAGTGATCAAAGTGCATTACATTATTAGCCTGATTGTTCCCAAACCCCTACCCCTTTTAGGCTGTTTGCATCTGTTTGAGAAGTGCCCTGGTTTCCCACAGTTCCGACAATTCTTTTTGGGTTTGAAATCTGAATTTTGGTGTTGGGGAAAGCTTTGGTTTCTAGGAGGATAAGGAGAGGGGCTGTGACCAGAAGATTGGATTTGGTTCTGATTTCCGGGATGTTGGGAGTAAATTTCAACAAGATTTTGGGTTCTAGTGTTGCTGGGAAGGTTATGAACACGATTAAACTCCCTCTTGTGCCTTATAGCAGCAATATCACTTGGATTTTCAGGGTTTGGTCTAAAAGGCTTTAGGTTGCTGTTTCTGTTAACATAAAGGATTGCATTTTGTAAAGGCTTGTACTGCAATTTTTTCATTTCATTTTCTTTTGCCTTAAGCCCAGAGACAATCATATCACAAGTGACCTTAGACCCCCCATATTTTAAGGCTGATTTTACTTCAGAAAAGACTTCAGGAATAGCATCAAGTAGATCTGGGGGGCATATTTTTCAAGGGTGTCATCCCCGGCAAGTTTTAAGCCTTTTAAAAGTTTGTTAAAATCATGCATGTTTGAATTAATGTCTTTTGAGGGGTCCATTTGAAAAGTCATGATTTGATTTTGCAAAGAATATGCAGACTCTTCAGAATTAGCAACAAACAAAGCAGTCAAAGCATCCCATAGATCTTTAGCACATTTATGGTAAAAAACTTGCCTTACAACAGCACTGCTTAGATTTAATAAGATTGTAGCTCTAGCACCAGCATTTATTTTAACAAGGGTTTTATCTGATTCTTTTTCATCAATTCTTTCAAAAATTGCATCTTGCAGATTTTCTTTTATCAAAATACATTCAACCCTTGTTTGTCAATCACCAAAATCATCATTTCCATTGAAAGGAACAACACTCAAATTATTCATTTTTCACAGATTCACACAGAATCACACTGAGAGCATAGAATTTCACCAATAAATCAGATTTTGCCACAATAATAACAAGATAACACAAAATCACCCAGAACAGGAGAAAACACCTCCACAGGCCCAAAGATGGGTGTACTAGGGGAATCTAGAGCTGAGGCTAGCCCAGTTCTTAGCACAGATTGATCTGTGGAGCAGGGGTTCACTCAGGTCAATCCCAAAACCCAACTAGGCCAATAACCAGACTTAGATCACTAAGTCTATCCACAGGAACTCTTTATACAAAGTTTTCAGTACAGATTTCAACAAAAAACAGGAATCACAACAAGCAGAAAAAATACTAACAAATTTACAGAGAATTTAGAGCAAATCAAGACAGAATAACACAAGTACAGCCCAAAACGCCCTTTTCTACTGAAGGTCTCTTACCCAAAATAGCTATTAGGGCAACCCACTTTGAGGAGACCCACAAGGGAATCCAGACGGTCCCGACCGTAAGCTAGTTTTGAGGAATGGCTTGGAATGCCAAGGGAGGGTCAGAGTCAAGAGTGGAAGCAAGAAAGGCACAAGATCGAAAAGTACCACACAGTAAAGTTTTAGGGTTTTACGGTTAATACCATAGCCGGTTTTTCCAGGAAGGGAAGAACCGGTTATACCTGTTTTAAGGAGCCCGACGGGGGCGAGAGTGGTACGGCCCTTACCAGCGGCGCGGTGTGATAGATGGAGGCAGGAGAGTGCCCCCGGCTAGACCAATCGGGCTCTGATACCACTGTTGCGGTACAGGCCTAGCTGTGGGATTCACTACTTGGTTCCCTACATATGCGGTCTATCACACTAGCTACTCAAGTAGCTTGATACAAAGAAGATAAAATTACAGTAGACTATAACTTAGATTAGCGAGGAGCAGGCTTCAAAAGCTTCACCACGGTGTTGAGTTCTTCAATGGAAGCCTCAGAGAAGAAGGCTAAGGGAGCCTTCAAGTTTCTTCACAGGCTTGAGGGCTCTTATCAATATATCTGAAACACAAAACACAAGCCAAGTAAGTTCAAAGAGAGAGAGAAAGTCGTAGGTCAAAGTGACAAGAAAAGACAGAGAGGTAGCAATAGTGGGAAAAGTGTACTCGGGGCACAGTGGCTCAGATTTTCCCACTGGAGATGGCAACAGCAACTCCGGCGACCGAAAAGACCCAGACCAGGGAGGGGATGGTGAAACAATCACCCACGAAGCGCACTCAAGCTTTCTTTCTCAGAGAACAGCCCAGCCGTCTACACTCATAAGCCAACATGAATCACAGATAGATTCTGGTCAGAAAAACCGAGACCGGCGGCTAAAACACAGTGAGAGAGAGAGCTTTTCAGATTAGGGTTAGGGGATCGGGGAGTGGTTTGAGAGAGAAGGAGGCTCTCTCGCACATTATAGAGAGTTCCAGAACATAGGGAATGAGAGAGATCAATAATGAGAGATAAAGAGAGGAGTTGGAAGGTCGGGTTAGGGTTTGGGGTCAAGGGTAGTGGGCCGAGTAAGATTTAATCAGAATGGGCCTGGGGAAGGGAAATGCCAAATGGGCCAACATCAACAGATGTTAATTCACTTTTTCTCCTTTGTATGATATTACTCATTTTTAAAATTCTATATAAAAGATAAATATTGATTATGATTATTTAAAAATGTTTTATTGCAAAAACATACAACAAAGATTAATGCATCCCAAGTTGAATAGCAAGTTCTTCCAATATATATATATATATATATATATATATATATATATTTCATGTATTTAAAAAAAATAGTGTACTAGATTATTGGTGAAGAACAATTTGGCACCCAATGAAAAATTTCTGATTCACCCCGACATTGGACCAACCATAATTATGAAATATGTTATAATTTATATTAATGATTATTAATTAAAAAATAAATTTTCAAAAATCTAGAAAACTGATAAAAAAACTCGCTGGAGCAGCAGCAGCAGGTCGCCGGAGTAGCAGCCGGACGCCGGAGCGCAGCTGCAGCAACCATGAAACTCGCTGCGGTCAGCCATCTTCGTCATCATCGTATGGGTCCGTTTCTTTTCCATTTGACTTTATTTTCGGATATGTCATACCTTGATATATTTTCTACATTTTATCTTTTAATATCGTTAGTATCCGGTGGCCAGAAACCGGCTAAAACGCCGGAAAACAGAAGCTGTTACGCGGACAGATTTCTTGCTTCAACTTATTTCGACTTTTTAGCTCTTTTATTGTCAAAATCTGGGAATATGTATTTGAGGAACATTTTTAGATATATGTCTTAGGGTTCTATTGAAGTTGGAATGACTTGATTCGGAGTTTTGGTTGAGAAGATATGGCTGATTTACTGAAACTGGTACAAGAGGTGAAAACAGGGGAAATGTTTTCAAGATGTGGGTGCATTTAGAGCTGAAATCTTCTTAATTAAAATTAGCCCAGAGCTATCCTTAGTGATGCTAAAGTGTTATTAGTATATTAGAAGGTTGGAAGCTTGAATCTTTGTGTGCTTTCAATATGGTTTGGTTGTAGAGTTGATGCTAATCTTTTAATCCCTTTTTATTGCTTTATTTGGTGATAATGATGAATTAATCTAAAAAAAAAGGGTGGGATATTATAGAAGGTAATATTTGGTCTAATTGGTATCAAATCTATTAATGATAAGATTAGGTTCAAACAAATTGTTATCACTTTTAAACCATTTTTATTCTTAGAATATTGTTAATTTTATTTAATTAAGAGCTTTAATCATGGGTTCAATATGTTGAGTCTAGCCTAATGGGTTACTATTTAAATAATCAAAGCTTGGTCAGGGTTCGAAACCCTTTGAATCATTTTAATCCATTTTACTTCAATGATATTTTGAGCTAATAATCTTATGTAAATTGATGCATGAAATTTCTCTTTTGCGTTAAATGCATACGGGGCCTCTAGAGTCGTGTGATATATTTTTGAAAAAAATAAAATTTAAGAATAGCTCGGATTACAGTAGATTAATTCCCGAAAAATATAGCGATTATTCTGAGTCGAATATCGACCCTTGTAGGACCTGCAGAGCCTGCTAGGATTAATGAAACCATTTTTGAACTTATTGTGCCGCCATGTGCTCGTCATCCAGGTGGGCTATATTTTTCCTCAAATTATGTTCAGCTATCAAGTTCAACTATTTATCAACTGTAATGCATGAATATCTGTATCAAAATGGTTTAGTTCACTGTTCACGTTCGCCAGTATCCTACGAAAATATTGAGTGCTTAACTAGACTCGAGTTCGGATCCTTAAAGCTTTGGGACCGTATACACTATCCTTTATTAGACAGTTGGGCTGGAGGACGTGTATATAAGTTAAGACACTGTAGGAAGGGACAGTGAGATAGAGCGTGCAAGTAAGGTTAAAAGAAGCTTTTGTATACATGGAATGCTTTTGAGATTTGAAACATTTCCATTGTTATACTTGTGTGGATACGATATTCATATTTATAAAATGTTTGTGAACTGTTTATCAAAATCTGCCCACTGGGTACACTACTCAGCCCAAATCTTTTCTAAAATATTTTCAGGTTGAGAGGCCGGCTGGAAGATGATGGAGCTGAGGCAAAGGCTGGCTTGTTGTTATATGCTTGCTCTTTTTGTGTTGTTTAGAAATCTTAGATACTCTAAATCAATTAAGTGCTTGCAAATAATTTTACTTGAGAGATGCTCTGCGCTTGTTCCGTTCACTCTGATATAGCTTGTCTTCAATTATTTGAAGCATGTTGAAATTTCAGCATTTTGCTATAATGCTTCTTTACAGTTATTTGGTGGGATAAGTTCCCTTTGATGATTGAAATATTATTCAGGTTATTTTTAAACGCATTAGTGCGTGGTTCTATTACAATTATAGAGGTTATGCTGCCCAAATTTCTGGGAAATATAACCTATTTTTGTTCCAAAGTTATTTCATTTAATTATCTTTATGCAACAACCCCTTTCCCCTTCCCCCAGCAACGCACCGGTCCCTTGTCACGATTCTTCCGGGATCGGGGCGTTACACCCTTGGGCGCGCCCGTCCTCTGCGCACACAGGTGCTGGGCTGCCACCCGTCCCCCGTGCGCCCCTGCGCGCACATCCCCCACGCGCGCGCGTAGCCCCTGCACGCCCGTCCCCCGCCCCACGCGAGCTAGTCCCCCGCGCACGCGCCCCCCGCCCCCGCACACACATCCCCCGCGTGCGCCCCCGCCCCTGCGCGCTCGTCCCCCGCGTGCGCGCTTCCCTTAAGCGCACGTCCCCTGCGTGTGCGTCCCCCACCCCGCCCGAGCCCGTCCCCCGCGCGCGCGCCCCTGAGCGCCCGTCCCCCGCGTGTGCGCACGTCCCCCCCGCGCGCGCCCGTCCCCCGCGCGCGTAGGGCCTGCGCGCTGGACTCAGGTGCAGGGGTATTTTTGTCCAAAATGGTTAAAATAATAATGTTTAAACTTTAGTGGCTAAAAAAAGGTTTTTTTTCTAAGTGGCTAAAAAAAAAAATTGATCCTACAATCTATTGCCTTAAATAAACGCTCTATTAAAAGTGCAGGGGATTAGAGCCGAGTAAAGAAAATGTAGTTTTTTCTGGTATAGCTCAAACATATCCCCACCTTATCATATTAAATCTTTTTTTATGTACATATATCTATATCTATGAGAGAGAATCTAAATAACTAGTGAGTCCAGTTGGCAACAAGTTACATTGAATTTTTTGCCGGGGTCTAATATACAAGCTCTCAACACCGACTCACTGAGGCACATGCCGTGATTTAATTACTTTATCTACTAGGCCCTAAGGCATGGCAGTAGGAACGTTCTTCGATGGGTCCATCAAAAAAGAAAAACGGTGTAGACACGTTTGATTGTAGAATAATCAACACCAACAATATATATAAAATTCATTAAACCGTGTTATCTTAGATATTTATTGCCAACGCTCGTAGGCCATAGACATTAATGCATTAGTTGTTTTCATACAGAGATAGAGCATTAAAACTGCAGAAGACCAAGACACATATTTCTCAAAAAAATAAATAAATAAAGCAACGACCAAGAACTCATATCTAACATATGTATGGCTTATTCCATATATATCATCAGATCGGAAACTTAAGCTGAAATTTAACCCTCATTTTACAATTAAATGAATTCCATACAAAAAATCTAGACACACATAATAAAAAGAGAAAGTTAAAGAATGAAAAGTTGGTCACCACACGTATGTGATTGAAATGAATAATTGATGAAAATGGCCCCACGTATATTTGTCTGGCATAGCTTTTGATCAAAATCCTTAACACACTATCTTGCTTTCGATCAAAATCAATAATTGGTCTACTTTTAGATATTTATTTATGCCCAACATTTTGAGCCACAAACTTTACTTTCCTGCAGAAATAAACACTATCTTGCTTTTGATAAAAATCAATAATTGATATTGTAATATTGCTAATTTAGTTCATCAGAGTATTACATTTGATCAGATCAGATCAGATCAGGCAACGCTCCTTCGATCTAAGCTGCCATTTTAATAAAGGTATGTACATTTGTCTTAAATCTCTGCAGCTAATGTTTGATAATTTTAAATACCGAAGCTTCCTCTCTTTGATCCATCAATCATTTACCATATGGAAAAGTTAATAATTGATTTTTATATGCATTGCTATCTCCTCAAATGTTTTTCATCTCTCGTTCTCTGGTTTTCAGTTTTTATTTTCTTGCAGCAAACAATAATAAAATTAACTCAAATCACGAGCTACAATCTTGTGATTGAAAGCGAAGCCGCAAAGATCATTTGTCTTGCACGAGAAGGACCATGATAATTTGATGGATGCAATTTCATTCTTATTCAATTTCTTCAATTTTGTAGCCTTCATTATTCAGTTTTCTCATGAGCCAACCGTCTTTTGCTCGCCTCTTTAATTGACTTTGCTTTGTATAGTATTGGTTACCTCGAAAATAAGATCTTCTCAATTTTCTTCTTTCCTGCTTCACTTTGATTCTACCACTTGAGAAACTGTTTGCTATCTCTAATTCGTGTTTCAGGAGTCCACGTGAGAGTCAAAGTTAACCTTGGGAAGTGATTGTTTTTTTTTTTACTTGCACTATAGTCGGACGATTTAGCTTTTAAGGCAGTGACTACCGCCACAACCGAACAATCTTAATCTTTTTGTTTGTATTTTTCAGTCTAACATTTGGGTTCTAGTTCCTATGTTTTAGCAATGCATTAGCATTCTCATCCAAAAATATCTTAATGTATTAATGTATTGTTTGATATATGTCAAAATAACAATGCTAATGATATATTTATCATATGGTATAAATGATTAAAGGGATAAGAGTCACGCAGGCTCCTATACTTTTTGGTGGGAACCTTCTAGGCCCCTGTACTTTTTTTTGACTTAACTGGGCCCTTAAATTTTTTTTTTCGGCTCTATTAGGCCCCTCTTGACGGGGCCGTTAACTCTAGATGAAATGACGCCGTTTCATCAATTTTTCAAATAAAAAAAGGGATAAGGGTCACGTAGGCCCCTGAACTTTTTTTTTGGCTCAATTGAGCCCCTGAACTTTTTTTTTGGTCTATTGGGCCCCTCCGTCAAATTCGTATTAAAATGACGTCGTTTTATGTATCATTCGAATAATAAAAATTCTAAATTCAATTTAAAAATTCACTCGCCCCAATTTTAACATCTTCCGACCCGATACTAATTAAACCCACCCCATTTAGATTAAGATATTTTTACTTGGAATTTCTATTTCTAAAATCAAGAAACGGAACGACAATCTCAGATCAAAAACCCAACCTGCATGGGAAGAAAAGCAGACCACCAATCCAAGATACACGGAATACAGAGCGTACTGCAACAAATATAGGCCGTCAGATCTGATCAACGCACCATAAATTATACAACAATTGAAGAAAATAGAAAACCTTGGAAACTTCATGCATCATCTTGTGCAAATCCATTTGGTTCTTGCCGAAGATGGAAATCGATTTTTAAATTAAATTTAGAATTTATTTATTCGAATAACACATAAAACAACATCGTTTTAATACGAACTAACGGTCCCATAAAGAGGGGCTTGACGGAGGGGCCCAATAGACCCAAAAAAAAGTTCAGGGGCTCAATTGAGCTAAAAAAAAAGTTCAGGGGCCTACGTGACCCTTATCCCCTTATTTGGAAAATTGATGAAACGACGTTGTTTCATCTAGAGTTAACGGCCCGTCAAGAGGGGTCTGACGAAAGGGCCTAATAGAGCCCAAAAAAAAAGTTTAAGGGCTCAATTGAGCCAAAAAAAAAGTACAGGGCCTAAGAGGTCCCCGCCAAAAAGTACAGGGACCTACGAGGTCCCAGCCAAAAAGTACAGGGGCCTGCGTGATCCTTATCCCATGATTAAAAGACCTTTAATTTGATATCGTATTTGCATAAATCCGATAAAAAAAATGAACATGTATAATCATTTGAAGCTTTTAAGAAATTTTCGAGATGATGAATTAGCATGTCATCAACTTTTTTAAAAAATAGGATGGAAATACCACCGTGCCTAGAAAAAATATGAAAAATTATAAAAATATCACCGTGTTGTGCATTTGATCATCTGAGCTGTCCAATTTTTGAGCATTGATGGTGGGAAATGGGTTGTAGCTTACAAACAATCACACTAATTGTTCAAATATGACAATAACCTTACAACCAGTTTCCACTATAGCTAAGTAAAAAAATAAAAACTAAAAAAAGTATATAATCCATTAGTTCATTTGGGCAGCTGCCTGTCATCCATTAGCCCATTTTCAATTTCCTTTTTAATCATCAAATGTTTGATAATATATTTTAGTGCTAATTTTATTTTATTTTTTACACTTAATTTGATATTATTTTGTGAAGATTTAGATTTTTTTCTTTTTTTCTGGAATCAGCTTGAATATTTTTATTTTTATTTTCATTTGTCTATAGGTTCATGATTGATTCTAACTCTAATCAAAGAAACCAATATTTGATTTTATTAAACTTTTAATCTTTAATGCTAAAATATAATTGTGTTGGCATATAACAACTTTATCAAAGTTGTAATTAATTTATATTTTTGTCTTAAAAATATAATACAATGTTTTTTATATTAATGTTAGTTGGCCTCTGAACAAAAATCATGCCTCTGTCACTGTTTACAATGTGCTAATTATTAAAAGATTGAGAATTTTCTTGGTTGCATTATATTATATCCATCTTCACCCGTGGGGGGCGAGTGATACTCATTTTTTAGAATATTGTATATAAAAGATAAAGAAGTATTTATTAAAATTTAAAAGAAAAGAAAAATAAAAGGGCATGCAGGCACATAATTAAAAGAAAATAATAAATAATGAAAAGTAGTATCTGATTGGAATCAATAATTGAACAACTATGTCCCACATTTGTCTGCCACATATGCTTTTGCTCAAAGTCATCAAAACAGTAACATAAAGATTGAAATCAATAATTTATCTACTTTACTAATTTCCTGCAAAAATAAATTAGATTAATGAGAGCTGCATGCGGAGAGCAGAAGGAAGAGCATATGAAATATTAATCGTTCATCAGAATTCGATTTGAGATCAGATCAACCACCTCTCCTTCTAAGTTACCATTTTAATAAAGGTACGCATATTTGCAGATGATATATATCAGTAAATTATTATGAGATTTTTACTATTTTCGCCCAAACATTAATTTTTGTTTACTCTGCAATTAGTCTTCCTATTTTGTTGTTGTTCATGCATTAAAACAGCAGAAGACCAAGACTCATATTTATCTCTCTCAAAAAAAAAAAAGCATGACCAAGACCTCATATCTAACATACATATCATCAGATCAGAAACTTAAGCTGAAATTAAACCCTCATTTTACAATTAATTTGAATTTTTGCGAAGAAGAGGATTTCATATATACCAAAACAATATTCAACTTAATCAATTGGTATATATGTGTAAAATTTATTGGGTGTTTTATCTATTATTTGCAAAGTAGAAGTTAATTACATCTACAACCTCATTCCTGTAATTAATTACAATTAAAACGTTATCAAAATCTCAATTTTACTCCCTAAAAAAAATCTCAATTTTGCCCCTAAAGATTATAACTCTTTATGTTCTTCTTGACAATCCTCAATTACACAAGGTTGAATTTTTAGTCTTCCTCTTACGTCACGTCAAATAACTCCATAATTTTTGTAATAATTAGATGGATTAAGATTTGAAGGAATTTAACCCGTGTTAAAATTTTGAAGTAAAATAATTTATTTTTTTTGAAAGGGATAATTTCTAAATAGATTCTAAATACGTTTAAAGTTAACATATTTTAAAAATGAAAAAATAGTCATGTTAATCATTATTTTTAATTATTGTATAATGAATAAATATTGAACAAAATCCATGTGGAATTATTCAAATATTATATTTTTAATTTCTATGGCATGAAATTGTCCAATGGGTAGGAAAACTGATAGTCATTTTTTCATTACTTTGCGTGCAAAAATCAAATAAAAGAAATAATTAATAAATAATAATCGAGCTTATATAGCTACTATATGATAAACACAATATCTACACGGGGTTTCAATATTTAAAATGTAATTATTTTTCACAAACATGTGAAATAAAGTGTACAAATTGAAGAGTTGGACAAACACTTCATTTCTATTTGTAGTTAGACGTATTAGAACTCTAAAACCTCGCAAATCATGAATCAAAGTGTTGGCATATCTCATTGAGGCAGCATAATGAAATCATAATGTATCTCTACATTAAAATTAAAATTACAAATAATAAAATATTGTATTAGGACACTATATTTAAAATTCAAAAGAAAATTTAGTAAATTAAATAAAAAAATTAATCCAATATACACAATTTGAAAATATAGGTTGGTAAAGCAAGCAAATTATTTATAATTGAGAGTAATCCACCCAAAGATCAACTTCAAAGTAAGAAAATGATTCAAACTACAAATAACAAATGACAAATATAAAGCACTATTAAAAGTAGCTACAATAGATGATTACTATACAATCGTTCTAGCTATAAAATGTTTAGATGAATACAAAGCTATTTTATTTTTACAATAACTCAAAATTAAATTATCTCGATCTCTTTCAATCGGTGTGCGAATAGATGATAACTCTTGATCAAATGAACTTCAAAGCTCTCAACCAAAGATGAACAGACATCTCCTCAAGAATTTGAAGTAATTGTTTCTACAACATAGTATTAATTAAAAAAATGAAAAAACAAATTACAAAGTAAGAATATTGAAAGAAATAAATAAAGCAGATAATAAAAAATGCATGAACACACAAATTAGAGTTAAGAAATTATGATATAATAATTTGGTATTTATAGGTATCAAAGATACACACATTTTGAATTCAACGTGCATACAAATATGGTAATTAATTAAATATGCACAAATTTATTAATCAAAATTTATTGTAATCAATAATAATAAGTGCAATTCAATTGTATTCAAAGAAAATGACACCTTTAATATAAATTAGGCATATTTATAGAATTTATTTTTATATATTTATTTGCATGATATATATCAGTATAAAGACTATACTAAATTATTGTATTTAAATATAAAACATTCAACTCTAAATTGATTTTTGTATTTATAGTATTTTTTAAGCTATATCTATTATACAAAAATTCCGAAAAAACAAATTAGCTAGTGTGATAAACGTGTATTGAACGTGTCAATATGGTAATGCATTGATTGGCAAATATTAGGCACTGATTTTTGGATAGCAATTATTTTTTTTAATTATGATATTGATTGGCAAATATTATTTTTTTGGCAAATATATTGATTAACAAAATAATTATGATAATATATTGGTCATATTATATATATATATATTTGAGATCAAACTTCGTCGTATTATATTATATAATATATGTCCATTACATTGTATTATATTTTTTTATTTTTGTATATGAGATTAGATATATATTGATATATAGATATAAATTATTAAATTAAATATATATATATATATTATATACATAGTATTATGTTATATTAAAGATTAATAATGTGATATATAATTAAATAATTATATCAATATATATGATATATAATCCATAATAATATATTAACATATAATTAATATAATCTACATTAATTATATATCATTATTAATTAGTTTTGGCGGGAAAATAAAATTACAATTCTACCATAGACTATCCTACTTTTAGATATAGTAGGATTAAATATATAGTATCTACAAAATCGGGCCATATGATGTCATTATTTTGCAGTACAAGGTTTGATGAAAATAGGAATTAACTTTAAAATATGGTATAAAATACTAAGAAACAAAATAAGAAGTCAATAATAAATCTGCTCTTTATTGTGTATCGACATTACAGACCATATTGTTATATGTTTGGTACGCCTTTCATTTTTATTTCATAGGTTTGAACATGCATGAATCTTTTTAAAATAACTTAAAATGTGAATGAATGGAAGAATGAATAATAGTAGCATGAAGTGTACGTTGTGTTGATAATAATGAATGTGTTTGTTCATTTCATTGATTGCTCTGCAGTTATTGTACTTCTTTCATATTTCATATCTTGCATGCCAATCAAACATTCACAATGATCAGAATACGTGATAATTTTTTAATTTTTTTTTGGCTTTTGACCATAAAAATTATGATATATCAACAAAGTTTTTTATTATTTAATTAAAAAAATGGTGATGTTTGTGGTGAGAAATACTATCTTTTCACACACTGCAGAGTTTACAAAAGATTCGAATTAGCAGCGTGTGGAATGTGGAAATGTAGAGTGCCATACATATCACTCTCTCCTCTCTCTCTCTCTCTTCATCAACTAAGTTTCACTCACTACTCCAACACCGTTCTCTTCTCTCAACCCCCTCCCTGCTCCCTTCTAGTCACTGACTCTCTTCCCTCATATTTCTCACAAGACTCACTTTCGACCCTTGTTTGTTTTGGAATAAATTCCACATTCCACCTCCGACTTCAAGTTTAGTGAAGAACATTTTGTTTTTATGCACTGTATATAAAAAGCAGAAGTTAAATTTTCTTATCTTATGATGATATATTGTTAGAAATGAAATAGTTAAGTAGTAGCTTTGAATTCTTTAACTCACATATTAGAGTTCTGAGTTGGAATTCTCACAAAGCTAATTCATATCAAGCCTCGAGGCCAGTGCAAGTTTGATACTACCCAACGAGGACCTCCAGCAGCCAAAGCGCGCAGTTCCATTAGGAATGACGACATATGAATTCAAGTCAAGAAAACAAATTGAAGAAGACATAATGACAAGTTTGAGAGATGGAGATGTGAATATGATGGGGATATGTGGGATGGGAGGTCTAGGAAAGACTACCATGACCAAAATAATTAAGAAAAGAGCATTGGAGGAATGTCTATTCCAAGAAGTAGTGATGATAGTCGTCAGGCTACCAATAGATGAGGTGAAAATTCAGGACGAGATTGGTAGATCATTGTATTTGTGGCTCCAAGGGGAAACTTCGGAGGTAAGAGTACAAAAATTACATGCAAGACTAACTAAAGGCAAAGAAAGAATTCTCCTAGTTTTGGATGATGTTTGGGAAAGACTCGTGGTAGAAGAATTAGGAATACCTCGTGGTTGCAAAGGTTGCACAATCCTTTTAACTTCCCGCAATGATGATGTTTTGAGAGCAATGAATGTTGAAAAGGTTTTTGGAATGAAAGTGTTACCTAAAGAAGATGCATGGTTTCTGTTTAGAGAGATAGCTGGCACATGTGTGGATGATATTGGATTGAATTCTATAGCAAATGAAGTGGTAGAAAACTGCAAAGGATTGCCGATCGCCCTTACAACTGTTGGTGCGGCACTGAAAGATGAGAAGAATAAATGTATTTGGAATGATGCAATACGACAATTGAGAAATGCTAATCCAACTAATATCCCTTATTTTATTAAAGAAGTTTATAATCCCCTAAAAGTAAGTTACAATAAGTTGGAGTCTGTGGAAGCCAAATCCATATTCTTGCTTTGTTGTTTGTTTGGTGAAGATGAAAATATTCCTCTAGATTACTTGACTTATTTCTGCATGGGGTTAGGTGTATTTGAAGGAGGTATGGAAGAAGCGAGGGATTGGATGTGCGCATTGACTAGGATGCTTAAAAGTCGGTCTTTGTTGTTAGATAGCGACAAAGAAGGTTGTGTTCGAATGCATGATGTAGTTCGTGATGTTTGCATATACATTGCTAAACAGGAAGGATATATTGGTCATAATGATTGCACTTGGCTTTCTTCTTCTTTTCAGCAAGGCGGAGGAACAACTAAGCTTCCTACAAACTTGCGTCTTCTCTTCTTGACTTGTAATTCTAAACTGGAGGAAGAAATCAAATTCGACAAATCCTTTGTTGAAGGCATTAGAGATCTCCAGGTGTTGTCCATTAAAAAATACTCATCTTTAACATCACTGCCACACACAACCGAATCATTAAGAAATCTCAACACTTTGGTGTTAGTTGAATGTCAGAGATTGGAGACAATAACAGTTCGGGAATTGGTAAATCTAGAGATTCTTGTTTGCTACGCTTGTGATCGAATTAAGGAGTTACCACAGGAGATAAATGGATTAAATCGCCTGAAATTGTTAGATCTGTCGTGGTGTCGAAATCTCAAAAGAATAGGTGGAGGCATCATATCTAGTCTAGTTGGGTTGGAGGAGTTGAAGATGTTGGGGAGCTTCAACAAATGGGAAGCATGGGATAGCAAAGAAAGAGAGAATGGGAATGTAAGGTTGAGAGAGTTGGAGTCGTTGATTAATTTGAGGTGCTTGGAGATTGAGATAGAGGATCCTGCATTAGCTGCAGAAAACATGTACCTTTCATCAAACTTGGAGAGATTTCAAATCAAAATTCCTTCGGATTCTTTTTTTCCACATTACTTATCATCTTATAGGTATTACAAAAAAATGAGTCTAAATTGGGAGGGAAGCACATGTCTAGGAGATTGGATTGAGAAGCAGCTGCTACGAGATCCCGAATGTCTATGTTTAACCGGAAATGGTGCAAATAATGTGGACTACTTGGCAAAATGTCCAAACATTAGGTGGTTGAATTTGGCTGACTGTGAGAATATGAAGCATATTGGGAGAACATCAACAGATGATGCTACTGTGTTCCCGCACATGGAGTATCTGCGTCTTTCCAATCTTCAGGAATTAGAAGAGATATTGGATGGTCCAATTTCGTCCAATTCTTTCCACAATCTCAAGGATTTATTCCTCAGAGATTTGCCTGCACTAACGCAATTGTGGAAGAGCAGTAGTAGTCCAGTTTTCCACAATCTCTCTTCCATAGAAATCTGGGAATGTCCTAAATTGGAAGAGATATTGGATGGTCCAATTTCGTCCAATTCTTTCCACAATCTCAAGGAATTGCGGCTTTCATACTTGCCGGCACTAAAGCAATTGTGGAAAAGCAGTAGTCGTCCAGTTTTCCCAAAATTGAAGGAGGTTGAGTTAGTTGAACTGCCAAATCTGGCAACTTTTGAATTCCCTCTAGAGGTGATTTCTTCCATGTATATCAAGGGATGTCACCGCCTACGCAATCTAGGGAAGTTGTTAATTGCAGGAAAGGATTCCATTTCACAGCTAGAAAGTCTAAAGGTTGAGGAATGTGAGATGATGGAACAAGTGTTTTTGTGGAATGAAGAAGACGAATGGAGGATAATAAAAATAATGTTCCCAAAACTGAAGAAGATTGAGTTAGAAAATATGCCAAATCTGGTAACTTTTAGTGAAGGAATTGGAGGCATTGAATTCCCTCTACTCACGATAATGGAGATTATAAAATGCCCCAAAATGATAGTGATCGGAAGTAATGAGAACAACTCGGGAAGCAGCAGCAACAATGATAATCATTCTTCACATCTCTTTTGCCGACCACAAAAAGTAGGTACCATATTTCTAATTTCTCAATAATTATATCATTATCATTATTATTATTATCAGGGGAAACATGTGAATTTAAGTCATTCACTCATTAATTAATAACATTTAGCATTCGTTGTTTTTTAAATTGAATAAAGAATACAAGTTAACAAATTGGATATTTGAGATTTTTTGTTATAGAGAAATGGATTAATGAATAATTGAAATATTTTTGCTTGATTAAATTTTTAGATATATATTATGAAGTTGGTTGCACGGTAGTGAGTATATTATCTGAATTGCAATTTGCAGGTGTCCTTGGGCAGTCTCAAGAACATAATCAAAGAGAATGTAAATACATTCCATGGTCACAAAATTCCAGTATCCTACTTTAATGGATTGGAAGAGTTAGCAGTCTCCGGGTATGCGGATAGCGTGAGTTTATTTTCATTTTCAATTGCGGTAAATCTTGTCCATCTCAGAGTATTAAGTATAAGTGAATGTGATGAGATGGTGCGAGTGATGCAAGATGAGGAGGAGAAAGCTGTGATTGGTGGTCAAAGGACTCTTCTATTACCTAACTTGGAGGAACTTACGTTGCATGATTTACCCAAATTGGAGAGCTTTTGGGAATGCAATTGTGATGTTGTGTTCCCTTCATTGGGGAGAGTAATTATTACAGGGTGCCCAAATTTGAAAAGTTTCACTTTGGCTGCACCAAATTTGGAAGAATTCATAACAGACCTCCCTAACTATCTTGAAGTTGGAGTACTCAACGTAAATTACGAATAACCAACCTTTTCTTTTATGATATTTATTTTTATTTATCATCAAGTTATTTGTAAGGTATTGAGTAGATTATTTGAATTGCAGGTTTCATTTGACAGCCTCAAGATATTAAGAATCCGAGGGATTAATGCATTCTATTGTCAAAAAATTCCAGTATCCTTCTTTAATGGATTGGAGGAGTTATCAATCTATGGGTACAAGGGCAGGATGAGTTTATTTACGTCTTCAATCGCTCGGAATTTTGTGAATCTCAGAATGTTAAGAATACAACAATGCTGTGAGATTGTACAAGTAATTAAAGATGAGGAAGAGGAGGAAGCCGTGAGTGGTGGTGAAAGGACTCTTCTATTTCCTAACTTGCAGGAGCTTTATTTGTATGATTTAAGCAAATTGGTGAGCTTTTGCGAATGGAATTGTGATGTGAACTGCAGGAGATTGGTAATTCGCGAGTGCTCTAATATGAAGATATTCAAATTGGGATCCAATGTAAATTATGAATCACCAACCTTTTCTTTCATTTAATTTTAATTTATTATCTAGTTATTTGTAAGGTACTAATCAGTACATTATTTGAACTGCAGGTTTCATTCTCCTTTAATGGATTGGAAGAGCTAACAATCTGGAGTGATGAAGACTGTATGAGTATATTTTCGTCCTCAATGGCTAAAAATCTTGTCAATCTCAAACAATTATGTATACATGATTGTAATGAGATGGTAAAAGTGATTGAAGACGAGGAAGAGAAGGAGAATGTGGTGAGTAGTGGTGACGCTCAAACCACCACGACTATTCTATTTCCTAAATTGGAGGAGCTTGAGCTGACTTTTTTATACAACTTGGATAGCTTTTGCGAATGGAAATGTGGCGTTGAGTTGCCTTCATTAAAGAAAGTGGAAATTAGGGTTTGTGATGATATGAAAATGTTCACCTTGGGCCCCCTAACTACACCAAATTTAGAAACTGTTGAAATAAACAATGAAGATTTTGGTGGTGAAAAGGATTTGAATGGCGTGCTGAAGCAACAGTACTTGGTAAGAAGAACTAACATATTCTAAATTAATTATTCTTATTTTTTTCCATCTTT
Organism: Perilla frutescens; assembly: GCA_026008535.1. Taxonomy (NCBI): domain Eukaryota; kingdom Viridiplantae; phylum Streptophyta; class Magnoliopsida; order Lamiales; family Lamiaceae; genus Perilla; species Perilla frutescens. The sequence goes on from BRKX01000018.1 coordinate 47,955,655, forward strand.
ATTAATTAATGGTGCGTACACATGTCTACTTGTTAGTCCAAACAGATTGTGTATATGTGTAAATACCAACCTTGAGGAATAATATAATATAATTCTGTATATATTCATGTTTTTCTAAATCTTAATTGAGACTCTCTCTCTCTCTCTCTCTCTCTCTCTCTCTCTCATAATAATTGCGATTGGATTAAGGAGATGACCTTAATAATTAAGCTTTTATTATTTGCACTCCTAAACTGACTCACACTCACTCATCCATTTTGGCATGCACTAATATCTTCAGGAAAAACAAAAAGAAAAACAAAAACAAGAAGCAGCTTATGCAGCTTATTGGGAAAAACAAAGGTAAGAATAACCAACATTCTAAATGAATAGTATAAGTCTTCGACCACATGACTCACTAAATTAAGTTTGCCTCTCTATATAAACTCGCTGATCCAATTAATGTAATTAGGAAGACAACAACAGAAGAAGAAGAAGAAGAAGAAGAAGAAGAAGAAGAAGAAGAAGAAGGAGGAGGAGAAGGAACAAAGGGTGAAATAGCGGAGGAACAAAATTGGTAACCCAATTTCATTTCTTTGATTCGAATTTCTTCGGTTTTCCCAATTTTATATGATCAGCGAGCACCAACAATTTTATCTACCTAAATATACTGATTACTATGAAATGAGTTTTGTATTGTAAGTGACATAATTATGGTATATTTTATCCAATGAAGGTTTATATTTATTTTTCATAATTTAGTTAATAATTGATTATTAGGGTTGATTATTCCATAATTAGGGTATTTAATTTTTTAAAAACTCAATTCTTAGCAATAAAAGTTAACTAGGATTGGTTATACTATATTATTTTTTATTTTTATAATAAGCATTATTATAATTAATAGTGAATTTGATAGTGCTCCGTCGCATATGAATGTGTTTACATTAGCACGTTGGATGTTCTGAAATGTCCTTCAATCAAAAAGTCTTAACTTATTGGATGAAAATAGACAACCTTTTTTTTGTTGAGAAACTAATTTCTGACCTTATAAGGCTCGTCATTTAATTATTTCTTAATAAAAACAATTTTGCATGCTCTATTAGCATAGGGATGTGTCTATATTAGCATATAGAATAGTGATTGTTATCACATCAGGCCTAGTTCCTTTTGAACTACTCCACATATATGTAGGTGTGAAATATTACTTGATGTGAGAAATAAAAACAAATAGAAATTGTTAAATCTAACATAATTAACGGTTGAAATTATTTTGCTCTAAATTTTTATTTAATTTTCGCCATCACATTTGCTCTCTTATTTGGTAACCAGGGTCATAATTGAGTCGCTGAGATTGCTGATGTCTGCAATTACTAAACAATCTAATCTAATTCTGTAAATCTTGAGATTAAAGAATATAACATCAATAGTTGGTTGGAGCTAGATCAATGGTTCCTTTGCTTCTTTGCTTTTTTCCTTTTTCTGTGTTTTTTCATTTTTTTTTTCTGTTTTTTGGATAAGTAGAGAATTAAGTTTGCTCCTGAACAGACCAGCTCACTCATCCAATTTGGTATTACCCTAATTAATCAGGAAAACAACAACTCCAGCAGAAGGAAGAAAGGGTGAAATAGAGGAGGAACCAAATTCATAATTATTCTTCAACATTATGATGTGGTAAGCATCGATCTTTCTTTTCTTTCATTCCAATTTTTATATCATGATCAGCTAGCAGTAGCACCAGCAATTTTATCTACCTAAATATACTAATTACTATTATTATATTATTTGGAAGTGAATAATTTCATTATGATAATTTAAAAATGTTTTATTTAATGCATTCAAAATGTCTTAATTACCCGGAATCCTCTTCTAATTGACAAAAAAACTCCAAGTATATATAAGTCATATATATATATAAAGCTGATTTTGTATCTTCGTTCTTGGGAGCTAGTCTGGTGTTGGGATATATAATAGCATGTCTTTGGATGAACATGTATTCTTTTCAAATGATTTTAATTTTAATTTTTTGTTAATAATTGATTATTAGGGTTTGTTCTATCCAATTGATTGTTATATTAGCGAAAAATAATATATTGGTGATTATTTATTAGGGTAGATTTTATCAATTAGGGTATATAATTATTTTTAGTTAATAATTGATTATTAAGATTAGTTATTACATGATTAATGTATTCATTTTTTTAAAAATTTCAATTCTTAGCAATAAAAGTTAAGTAGGATTGGTTATATTATAATAATAGTTGTTTTTATTATAAGCATCAATATAATTTATAGTGCTTCGTCAACATATAAATGTGTCTACGTTAGCACCTTGAATCGGAACCCAAATTCGGAATGCCTTTGCGCCGCGCCGTCTTCTCTCAAATACTTCTTCCATAGTTAACATTTATTTTTGTAATTTTATTGGTATTGAGAACTAGACGACTAGCTTTCCGATCATAAAATGGTATTCATTAATTATTTCTTAATAAAATCAGCTTTTTGCATGCTCTGTTACATATGAATGTGTCTACATTAGCATACGTTTTTGGGAGTCCCTTTTTTTGTATTTTTTTAATTTCCTTTTATTTATAAGTTTGCCATCTTTTTTAAAATCAAATATGGATAATTGAATCATAAAATTGAAGAGTGTGGACTGTTCATAATTCCCACACCTGTCCTAGTTCTCTCTTCAACCACTCTCTATATATACCTTTATATAGAGTGTGGTTTAGATAAGAATTATTTTTTGATATGAGAAATGAGAACATATAGTCACTTATAACATAATTAACGGTTATGATGATTTTACGCTATATTTTTTATTTAATTTTTGCCCATCACATTGTAACTAGGGTCATATTTGTAATTTATGTTGTTGAAATCCCTTAATTCATTTTTTTTCATATCTTGTGTGATTTGTTTATTTTATGGCCGTTATTTTTTCCCTCTTCTATGATTTTCTATTCTTCAATTTCTTCTTTCATTTTCTGCACGTTATTTTTTCTAAATTCTCCAATCTCTTTATTCTGATTTTTTCAATTTTTTTTGTTGGCTTCGGATTTTGGATTTGTTGCGGAGTTCAGTTTCAGGTTTCTCATATTTGTTGTTTCTCCGGTTTTCGAGATAGGATGGTGGTTATGTTCATTTTGATTTTGAAACTGTGTACTCTTGATTTTTATTCAAACGGTTTTCTATATATTTGTTCTTAAATGTTTCTATGTATTAGAGGATACTCTTTTTCCTACTCGATGGTTTTCCCACAGGGTTTACCTCGAGAGGTTTTGATGAGGTCCGGCTCTCCGAGGTTTCAATTTGTGATTCACGAGAGTTTTTCAAACAGAAAAATGAAATGCATTATAAGTAGTCCCAAAGGAATGTCTAACAAAATACTATCCAGTCAGAATAATTAGGGTGCCAAAGTAGAAACTCCAATTTTTCGAAGTTAAATGTACCAAAGAATTGTGATATATTTGACAACTTTCACCACACTATGATGTGTGTTGATCCATACATTAAATAGAGGAGTGATACAGAGCATAGTTTTTACTTAAGGGATAAAAACTGTGGTTTGCTTCTTAGCACTTCAAGACACTAAAATGGTTCTATGTAAATCGATTTTATGGATATATTGTGCTAATATTATTTACGGTGTGATGTATTCTATATGATGATGATATAGTGGAAATCTTGAATGGATTTAAAAGTGCATGTGCTCTTTTAATTTAGTTGAATTCGAGCATTCATTAATTTGGTTACTTAATCGTCTATCATACATATAGTTTGTTACTTTGTTTCATTGATATTATTTTTCAATATGTTATTGTGTTTGTGAGCATCACAACTCTTCGTAAAGTGCTACTTCTGAAAACGAAAAGGCCATTAGCTATTTATTATAGTTTTCTCAAGTACTATAAAGTGCTACTTCTAAAAACACGATCTTATATAGTGAAAACAAAAGGCTATACAATTAAGCAAATAAAAACATAAAATACAGTGCATGCATTATAGTTCTAATGTTAAGCATAACATAAATAGATTTTAAATATTGGTGGACTGTAAATTTAGCATATATATATTAATTCTTTTCACATGATTCGAATATAAAATATTGAAGAAAATGATAAATAGAGCACCACTAAGAAAATGATAAATATTAATATATGGAAAATGAAATTCGAGTTCATAGCTCCTAAGGAAAATATGTCGACTTTGTCTAGATTATCATAATTCTCATTGAGGATTTCTTGGGGCATATAGCGTGCATCACCCTCTTGAACGCCCTCTTTTACATAAAGGGGAGGTCTCCTGTGCAGGAGCCTCCCCTGTGAGACGCATGAGACAGCGACCCACGCGCGCCCGCGTTGACCCATGCGCGGCGCGTGTTGTACACGTGCCCGCGTTTTTTATTTTATTTTTTATTTTTTTTTGTCTTTTTCTGGGTGTTTTCTGTTTTGTTTTTTTTGCATTTTTTATGTTTTTCTTTTTCGTTTTTTATGTTTTTCTTTTTATTTTTTCTTAAAAAAAACACATATAAATCCCTAAACAATCCCCCCAAATAAATTATAAAAAACACAAAATAAACCCTAAAAACACCACCAAAAAAACATAAAAAACAGAAAATAAACCCCTGAAAATACCCCAAAAAACCCTAAAAAAACAAAATAAACCCCTAAAAACACCCCCAAAAAAAAGCCTAAAAAATACAAAATAAACCCCTAAAAACACCCCCAAAATACAAAACAAACCCCTAAAAACACCCCAAAAAACAGAAAAAAAAAAACAAAAAAAAACCCTGAAAACACAAAAAAACATGAATTTGTACTATTTAGTGTTCGAATTGGTACTATGGGTGGCGAATTTTTTTTTTATATATTTTTTTTTCGCGGGTCAGATGCGGGTCGGCCCGGGTCGGAGCGGGTCCGTCTCATGGGCCGACCCATGCATCTGATGCACAGGAGACTTTGCGTTACATAAATATTATCTGGCTTTAACTATGTTCTCATGGTACCCTGAAATATATATGAATCAAGTTTAAGTTCGATGATCTCAGCCTTTTTATGCAGGCAATAAGAAAACATTAGTGCAACAAACCTAAAGCTGCCAAAGCTTGAACTTCCATCAAAGCCTTGCGCTTCTCTGTTTCCTGATGCAGCTGTTTCATGCTAAATCTCACCGCATACATGCAACCATCAATTCTCTTCAGCACTTTGAAAACCTTGTTGATGTTTCCATTACCAATTTTCTGAAAATAATAATATCGATCAGAAATGGATATGAAGTTTGGAGATCAATGCAGAGCAGGACAATGTTCGTGTTTAAACCTCAATTTCACAGGCAAGATGAGACATGCCAAAGTATCTGACCGTCCTGTGAATTAGAGCAAATAAAAATACGAACGAGAAGGGCACTGTTTCACAGTCATGGATAACAATGAAAGAAAACATTACCACATGATTACCGTAAGATCTAACAGACTGATTATTAGGATCTCACTTGAACATTATTATGTATTTATGCCATAGCACAAATAACTTTAGTATAGATCACTTAAAGAATATAAGCAATATACCTTTAGTAAGAATGTAAGATCGCTTAAAGAATATAAGCAGTATACCTCTAGAAAGTTAAATGTAATCTTTGGACTAGACTTGTTCAATTATTATCAGAACTATTCTAAGACCAATAGCACTCACCTGTTTTAACTAAAAAAAGCTTGCATGCAGACTTTCTGACATCAAAGTACTACACATCTATGATATAGAATGGAGAAGGATGATAAGGTCTTACAATGTAGGGTAAAGCTCAGCCCATATTGGGATACTGGCAAGTGTAGGAAGATATCCTGGAACAATAGAAAGCATAAGAAGCTCAAAATTAATGTTACGCAAAGACTTATCTCTCTCCATTAGTGGAAATATGAGTAAAGGAAATCCTCTAAAACAATTAATATGACTGTTCTTTCACTATTGTGTTTTCACTGGGGGATTCACAAACACATAAATATATATGGTCATTAATCAGATTAGCAAACCATACACCTAAATTTATGTTATTATATGCCTTCTCTTATTCCATTAATATATATTAGTTTTGTTATCATTTTCAGGTTTCTCATATTTATTTTTTCTCCGGCTTTCGAGATAGGATGGTGGTCATTTCCCTTTTGATTTTGAAACTTTGTACTGTTGATTTTTATTCTAACGGTTTTTTACGTATTTGTTCTTAAATATTTTTATATATTAGAGGATACTCTTTTCGCTACTCGAGGGTTTTCCCACAGGGTTTACCTCGAGAGGTTTTTTTGAGTCCGGCTCTATGAGGTTTCAATTTGTGATTCACGAGAGTTTTAGGTGTTTGTATGTTCTTTTTTCTTTTCCCTTTATTTATAAAAATCTTATTCGACCAACTTCAAAAAACAAAAACAAAATGACACCATGACACGAAAAGGCAAACTCTGTCACGACATATTATGGAAACCAGGGACTTTTTTTTTTCTAGAATAACAGGATGTTAACATAATTGATAATATTGGGGAATTATTTTAATATTATACATTGTATGTGAAATAGTATATACAATTTAAATTTTAATCATGTATAAATTAAGTTTATAATTAACTTATGCTCTAGCTAGGGACTCATGACATGTTATACTATTAGTGTTTTCACTATCAAGCTATGAGGTTTTTCTTTCATTTTTCTTCAATATCAATTTCTTATGCTTTAATTAAATTTTATAATTTTTAATTAGGGACCATTATTAAAATTAAATAATGAAAAATAATTCTACTATTAAACTAAAGCACAAAAAATTCTAAAATTCAATATCAGTTACTTATGATTTTATAATTATTCGGATTCAAAGTTGGACCAACGAAATTTTTGAAGTCATGAGTAGTTAAGTGTGAAATGCTCGTATCTAATTCAACATATTAATTTACATGTTGTACAACGGTCAATATTTTTAATGTATTTATAACACTACCAATTAATAAAATCTTGAGGAGTATATATTCATGGTGCAAATTCTACAAATGCCTTCTAGATCGAATTTTTTTTTTTTAATGCACATAATGTATATTTTAAGAAGACATTTTTTCCACGCGTATAAAATTCAAAGCATTAGGTAGTGAGTGCAGACCATATAAAGAGAAGCTAATCAAGGCGGCTAAATTAATTAATTATTATAATGGTAGCTTTTCTCCTCTTAATTATAATAGAACTCTAAAATTATCTATATACATTATTGATTTTCATCATGGCAATTATTAGAAGCGAGAGTTGTTAAATCAATTCTCACTTCCGCAATACTTAATTTGCAAATAAACTATAAAGTTAGCCAGTTCTTTTTATGTGTTTTTATTTCTACGTTATATATTTAGTATTTTTTTTCTTTTTCTTTTTTATATGAGAACGTTAAATATTTAGTATAAATAATTCTTAATAAGGTACTCACGATATAATCTCAATAGACAAATATATTATTATATAAATAACATTATTTTGGAAGCTCTTGGACTCATGCATTTGTAGTAATTGGTGGTGGTGGGAGGACAGAGGAGGGCTCATTATATTCTAATTAAGGTCAATTGTGTATTAATTATTATTGTTGTTGTTTTCTTTCGTTAAAAAAAAATTGTCGCCCTTGTTATTTGAAAATTATAAAGCTTGCTTGTGACTTGAACACCATCACTTAAAGTAATCATATAAATGTTGGATTCTTGATACAAGTACCATTTTAACATTTAAAAATTGTAAATATCTATATCAATTCATCTAAATATTTCTTGTACCTACTGGTCCTCTCTCTCTCTCTCTCTGGCGCCTAGAAGGTGCTAACATGATTCAAACTTCTCTTAATTCATCTTCCCCCTCTCCTCTCTCTCTCTCTAGATCTCTTTAAGTTTCACTCACCTACTTTCCCTAACACTCTTCTCTTACTTCTACCCCCTCTCTTCTCTGTAACTCACCTTCTCTCTCTCTCTCTCTCTCTCTCTCTCTCTCTCTCTCTCTCTCTCCCCACTTATGCAATAAAGTTGAGCTTGGTCGAAAAATAAAAGGCTCTCTCACCACGAAAAGTTAAGGAGTTGGGTTTGTTAGTCATTCACAAAAGGTTAGTACTTCCTTCCACTACTTAGGATATATATATATATATGTATGTATAATTCGTAGCTGTTAATTAATGTAATTAAATTGAACTAAAATTTGTGGAGCTTAGTTCAAGTTTAGTTCAATATTTGAAAACACAAGACTTACTGTCGAGATGGTGGAGAAAACTAACACTACTATAAATATTTTATGGTTGGGTTATTTGTGAAAAAAAAAAAAAATAACTTAGTAACAAATCGCATAACATTCTTAACTTTAAAAGTTGAGTAAAAAAAGGTTAATTAGATAGAGATAGTACTTGGGAAAATTTGTGTGATATTTCTTAAGTTCTTTTAAGGTTACTTTGCGGTTTTAATTTTTAGAGCATTGATAACTTATAAATTATTAATGAATTATAAATATTACGTGAATTTGTTGGAATATACGATCACTACCAAAAAACGGTCTTTAGCGACAATATTATTAGCGACGACAAATGTCGTCACTAATAATAAACTTAAGTAACGACATGTGGTCTCTAATAATTGCATGTCATTTCTAATGACATTTTTTGTGACGACAATGTTGTCATTTAAAATAAATTTTAATTTATTTGGGACAAACTTTTAGGGACGCTCTATTATGTCATCGCAAAAAATATTTTTAAGCGACAACAATGTCATCAGAAAAATTTTATTAGAGCTAGATGACATGTGATGATTAGAAATGATATATATGTCGTTACTAAAAACGTAGTATTAGTGACGACATTTGTCGTCACTAATAATCTTGTCTCTAAAGACCATTTTTTTTGTAGTGGATTATTATTTGTATGTTAATCAACCATATAACTATTAAATAATGATTTCTTTTTAATTGATTCCATACCAAATAGCAATCTCTTCAATATATTGACAGGTTGCGAGTTTGATCAATAATACAAATCGAATTGTACTTTGTAATTTATAAATCACATGTCACAGAAAAAGACAGTTACAAAAGTAACATGAAAACCATGATTGTCATAAATAAATGCATAGTTTATATATATGTTTGACCTAAGTGTGTTTTTGCAGTAATATTTGTGATGACAATCATTAGTTGGATTTTGTCTTACAATTTGTTGCAGCTCATGTTCCTCTCTTTTTTTTTTTTTTACTTTTTTTTTCACATATGGTCATTCGCTTAATTAAATTTGTATAAATTATAAATGAATTTGAAATTACTATGATCTGGAATAAAATATTATTAATATGTATATAGAATTAAAACTATAATATTTTATTGAATAGTTGAATAACTTCACAAATTGAAAATAAATTATTTACTAGCTATTTGTTCAAGATGTATAGTTATTTTATATCTTGTCTATATTCTTTCAATGTCTCATTTACAACACAAATGATCAGTTCCTTTACTCAAATAATTCAAAATAATTTTCTAAATTGAACTTTTCCATAATAATTAATAGATTCTTATATGAATTAATATTGTGTATATGCCTAATTATAATACATTTGAAAATACTTAAAAATATTTTTAATTTGGAAAGAGACTTCATGGTGTTGTTTACTTTTTAATTATTGGAAATATTAAAGTTTGATAATACATTCACGTTTATATCTAATGCTTATATGGTCACGTTATATGGGATGTTGATCTAGTGAGAACCACGTTCCATGTGAAAACAACATATTGACTCAATCCATCAATCTTCATGATTGAGATTATAAGAATGGGGCAGCGGTAAAATTGTAACAAGGAACAAAAGTTAAACACCTTAAAATTTATTAAGGACAAAAAGGGAGAAAAATTAAAAATATACATCGAAGAATGCCCCTTGGCCTCCAAATTTTGGGGGGCCCCAATTTTTTTAATATAAATGTGTGTGTAATTATATCTTAAAAAAATATCGTACTTAAAAGCTCTAATTGTGATTTACATTAATTTGAAATTTATATTTTGTTTATCAAATATGTACTTTTTTCAGTCATAATCCTTCCTTTACTAGATAATTTTTTAAATTTTGATTGATATATTTACGTGTACAAAATTATTATAAAAACTCCAAGAATGCTTAAAATATCATTCTTGAAAATTAGTAAACTCAGAGTCTTTGTGAATTTCAGATAAATTATCACTATTTTGAAATAAATTATTTCGATAGAGAAAATTTTACTTTTGGTCCCATTGGACACGCACACGCCTTGCTCCCCTTTTGGTCCCAGAGCTGTCTATTTTGGTTCCAAGTTTTTTTTTTCTGTCAATTTTGACCATTCTGTGACAGAAAACGTTAAATTGACTATCGATTTTGGTCCCATTGGATTAGTAATTTCAGTGCCAAAGTAACATCAATATTAGGGATAATTGCCACCAATAAAACCATCAATATTCCCATTGGATTTTATGAAGGATAATTGCCACCAATAAAACCATCAATATTCCCACAAAACCAACAAAACCAAATCATTCCCTCATTCTGAAATAAATCAACAAGACCAAATCCAACTAAAATAAGAATCAAACACCAGAGCCAAACTGAAATATAGAAATAAACATAAACTTCAACTTCACTAATATCAAATAGTGCTGCATTAAACTGAAATATTCTCAGCTGAATATACATAACTTCCAACAAGTTTGTTCCAGAAGCTCATCAAAAAAATATTCAGCAGTAATATTTCAATCAAACTCAGGCAAAATAATCAGCAATTAGGCAAAAAATTTGCAGTATCAGTTAGACCAAAAATGTGAGAAGTAGAAACTTTCATGCTTCTTTGGAGCCACTTCCTTTTCGTTTTCCTTTCTCTGCTGCAGATCTAAGGCTAGAGAGAGCGACATATTTCTTACCCCCTTGAGTAATGACCTGCATGGAACCTTGTTCACTTTCCTTTTTCTTTTCCTTGCTTGCAGCACCAAGCAACCAAGCTAGATGGAAGCTCATAGGGGGGCTCTGATTTGAAGACCTTTTTGGCCTGGCTCAGGAGCATTCACTACAGCTAAAATAGAGTAGGCCTTTTTAGGTGGTGGCATTAGAGCCCTGTCTATATCCTTCTTGCTCTGAACCCTCTTGCTTACCTGTAGGAATTACAAGTTAATACCCTGAAGTTGGACTAGTTATAAACTGCATATATATTGAAGTAACTTACCAGCATCTTTGTCCTCTTCTTGGTTGTTGGTTTGATGCTGAATTGGAAGTTGTCTATGAAGGCCTATCACATCAGCTTCATCTTTTCCTTGATCTTGGCTCATTGCAAATTCAGGTTGTGTGATAAGCACTTCATCAGCTTGGATTGTGCTTCCCTCAGCTTCCATGTGAACTCCTTAGGTAACATATAACAAAAATTATTAGGACTAAGATAAATACAGCCATATATACATTTACTTAAGCTCTAAAATCCTTTAGAACTACTTCAGTTTCATGTGTGGTGCTTCCTTCATCTCCCACACTCTCTCTTGCAGGTCCCACACTCTCCTTTTCAGCTCCCTAGGTAACATATAACAAATAGATTAGGAATGAGATCACAAATATCAAATAGATACTTAAGTATAGACTGCAAAGTGTAACCTTTGTCACAGAGCATCCAAGCTTGTTGTGACCACCTTCTCCACAGACTGCACAAGTCACCTTGAACCTTTGCTTTCTAAGCTTCTGTATCCCTGTAACCTTGTAACCTTCTGCTTCTTCTTTGCACTTTCAGTGGTCTTCTCAAACTTGCAGGCCTTCCCTTTTTCTTTTGATTGAAGGTGGGGGCAGTGGTGGTATATAACCAGTCTTAGCCCACAGCTCTTCTCCACTCATTAGGTATATAACCAGTCTAAACCCAGCCCTCTTTAAATTTCCATGTAAGTGCTAACACAAAACCTATTTTCAACCCCAGGTAGAACCATCTCAAATGCTCCAATTAATCCTTTTTGTCTGTCTGACATAAAGGTATATACATCCTCTCTCTCAGACATCAAATCTTCCTTCAACAACTACAAAAACCACTCCCACTCTTCCCTATTCTCAGCTGGCACTACTGCATAGCATAATGGATATGGATCATTATTAGGATCCATGGCTACTGCAGTCAACAAAACTCCATTGTTCATTCCACTTAGGTGGCATCTATCCACCCCTATCCATGGTCTGCACCCAGACTTGAACCCATTCTTCACAGCCCCAAGACAAACATAAAATCTTCTAAACTTGTTTCCATCATCTATATTCTCACACTGCAATATAACAGTAGAGCCTGGATTCTTCTTGAGCAGTGCATCTGCATAATCCCAAAGCTTTGAATACTGGTCAGTGGAGGAGCCTTGCAAGTTTTTGAGGCTCTTCTGCCTTGCTCTGATAGCCTGCTGTGGAGATACATATACTCCCAGCTCAGTAATTGCATGCTTCCTAAAACTCTTCACACTTAGCTTGGAATCAGACATGAAGTTTCTCTCAAACTTCTTTGCCAGCCACCCTGACTTGGCATTAGTTCCATGGAACTGCCTTGCACATGTGTGTGTCAAGAGCATCTCCCTGATTTGAAAGGAGGCTTCATCTCTGACCTTCAAGGCATTGATATGCCAGTCACACCCCTCCTCAGTCTTCTTACACTTTGCATACACCCTTCTGGTGTCATTCTTAATGAACTTGATAGCCCTACCTTCTGCAACTGCCTAGCTAGTAACAATATCCTTAAATTCATTCTTGGTGCCAAACACTTGACCTAATTGATGTACAGGCACTCTAGTTCTTGATCCCTCCATCAGCCCTCACAGTGGTCTCTCCCACTTCATCATCAGACTCTGCACTATCAAAATCACAACCATCCACTGCCTCTCTATCTTCAGGATCTGAAGTATCACACTCTTCATCATCATCCAATCCCCCTACCCACTCAACTTCTCTATCTATGTTCTCACTAAAGATGATATCATCTAATAGTTTATCCTAGCTATCATCATCAGTTGTGAATTCAGCATCTTCATCAGAAGATTTTGAAGCATACTTCTCTTGCAATATTCCCTTCTCCTTATCCATCCCTCCCTCAACCCCTTTCTCTGCAGCCCCTGTCCCAGTCACAGTATCAATCTCCAACTCAGGCTCAGTCTCAATCTCCATCTCAGTCCCCTTGCCTTGATCCCTTCCTCCCATACATTTCTTCTCAACAGCCTCATCCAAGACTATATTATCTACCCCAATTTCCTCTTCCGTAACCTCTGCCCCAATTCCCCCTTCCTTAATCTCTGCCTCAAGTCCCCTTCCCTTTATCTCTGCTTTAAGTCTCCCTCCTTTTATCTCTGCTTCATTCCCCTTCTCAGCATTATCTAAATCAATAATGTCCTCTAGCTCAACCAGTAACTCATATGTTTTTAAATATCTTTCCTTCAATCTCTTGGCAGTTTCATCAGCTGGATTGTCAATGTTATCAGTAGCCTCATCCACATATTCAATTTCCCCTTCAAGACCTTCTCCAATCTCACCCACAGACTCTTTCTTACCCTCCAAGTATATCATAAACTCCCTACTCTCCTTAGGCCTCTGAATCAAGAACCAAGTATCAGCCTCTAACAAGAGAGGCTTCAACTCCCCCCTCTCATCATACCCATAAAATTTCATCTCACCCGTATACCCCAACTGTTCACACAGGCCCTCTAAGTACTTCATACACCATTTGCGTGTATTAAAAAAATCAAAGATGCTAAGTGTTCCCTCTAAATAACTGTACTCACCCGAATCATTGATTGCTATGCCTCCATGCGTGAGCTTTAAAGTATACTAAAAATCACACCCGACTGTTAATAAAATGAGAAAACATGTTGTTTTAGTGAGAAATAAAGTAAAATGCAAGATAAATAAGAAAAACTAACTGTCATGAGAAAAAATGAGAGAAGAAGAAGCTAGTAATAATTTGGGTGCGGCATTGGCAAGAAAATCTTCCAGCGAATCATGATGGGTTCTGCTTTAGATGCGATTTTCAAAGTGCTATTGAATTAATTTGGGTGGCAAATTAGGTCAAAATTAGGGTTTTGATTTGGGTGGAATTTGGGAATTGCTTAAGGTAAGGGTTTGAATTTGGGAAATTATTACTGTAGATCTCTTTTTGTTTTAATCCCGTTTGTTTTGGCCACGCGTGCCACACGTGCGCCGTCTCCGTCTATCACCCCTTAACATCCGTTTAAAACTTTGGGACTAAAATTGACAGTTTGAATCCTACGGGACTAAAAGTGAGCGAGTTTTTTGAAAAAGGACCAAAATAGACAGCTCTGGGACCAAAAGGGGAGCAAGGCGTGTCCTATAGGACCAAAAGTGAAATTTTCTCTATTTCGATAATTATTAGACACGCAAATATATTTTTTTGTGCATTTGTTCTTATTGATTACATTTTTCCAAGACTTATGATTATGCATTAAATAATGGAAGAAACTTCAAAATACTAGTGAAAAAATTTAGGGTTCCTATTTTTCGTTTCGTCATACTCCCCCAAAATGTCAGGTCAACCCTGTTGAAGAGTTCTCTTCCGTTTTTAATAGAATTTCTATCCGTTAGTGTGCAAAATCCAAGTTTATCAACTCCCCTAAACTTAAATCAAAACCATGCAAAACAAACACCAATTAGTGTGCAAAATCCAAGTTTATTAGATTAAACCGCTTGAAATTATTAGATCTCACAGACTGTTTCAATCTGGAAAGAATAGGTGGAGGAATCATATCAAGTCTAGTTGGGTTGGAAGAGTTGAAGATGTATTCGAGCTTCAAGAAATGGGAAGTTGCACGGGATAGCAACAAAAGAGAGAATGGGAATGCAACGGTGAGAGAGCTGGAGGCCTTGACCAATTTGAGGTGCTTAGAGATTGAGATAGATGATCCTGCCTTAGCTGTCGAAAACATGCGTCTCTCATCAAAGTTGGACAGATTTCGAATCAGAATTTCTCCTGTGGATTTTGAAATCTTACCTGATTCGTTTAACAAAACAATGAGTCTAAAGTGGGAGGGAGAAACTTGTGTAGGAGAATGGATTGAGAAGCAGCTGATAAGAGATGCCGAATGTCTATGTTTAACCGGAAACGGTGCAAATAATGTGGACTACATGGCAAAAAGTCAAAACATAAGGCGCTTGGAGTTGCGTAGCTGTGAGACTATGAAGAATATTGGGAGAACATCAACGGATGATGCTACTGTGTTCCCTCACATGGAGTATCTGAAGCTTCACTCTCTTCCCCAATTAGAAGAGATATTGGATGGTCCAATTTCGTCCAATTCTTTCCACAATCTCAAGGAATTGGAGCTTGAACACTTGTCGGCACTAAAGCAAGTGTGGAAGAGCAATAGTAGTCCAGTTTTCCACAACCTCTCTTCCATATATATCAACAATTGTCCTAAATTGGAAAACATATTGGATGGTCCAATTTCGTCCAATTCTTTCCACAATCTCAAGAAATTGTATCTTCAAGATTTGCCGGCACTAAAGCAATTGTGGAAGAGCAGCAGTAGTCCAGTTTTCCACAATCTCTCTTCCATACTTATCGTCCGTTGTCACTCCCTACGCAATCTAGGCCAGTTGTCAATTGTAGAAAATAATTGTCTTTCACAGCTCGAAACTCTAACTATTGAATATTGTGAGATGATGGAACAAGTGTTTTTCTGGAATGGAGAAGTCCAACAGAGAATAACAAAAATAATGTTCCCAAAATTGAAGAAGGTTGACTTAGATAATCTGCCAAATCTGGTAACTTCGTGTCAAGGAATTGGAAGCATCGAATTCCCTCTACTGACGAAAATGGAGATTACAAGATGCCCAAAAATAAAAAGTCTGGTTTCAAGTGAAGAGAACAACTGTGGAGGCAGCAGAAATGCAGACATTGATGATTATCATTCTCCACCTCTCTTTTGCCAACCACAAAATGTGGGTATCACATTTTTAATTTTACTCAATTTACATTTTACTTCATTTCTCGATTATTATTATTATTATTATTATTATTATTATTATTATTATTATTATTAGGGTAAATATGTCAGTTTAAGCGAAAAGTGGCTGTAAAAAAAGTTATTGAATAAATTTATACCATAAGTATATAAGTCATATGAAGCTGGTTTTGTATCATGGAAATGTCTTTGGATGAACTGGTATTCTTTTCACACGATTTTAATGTAAGCTATTGAATAAATTTATACACACACACACATATATATAACATCCCTTTATGATGTAGGAGACTGGTGAGGTGGCCGCCGCCAACATGTTACATTTGAGTCGCTGAGATCATTGCTGTCTACAATTACTAATTAAAAATCTAAACATCGCAGTTAATTAAATTCATTATTTTTTTTTATTTAAATGACTAGAATTACGTTTGCTCCTAAACAGACCAATTCATCAATCCAGTTTGCTTTATGTATGCTTTGTTTTGTTCAATGTAAGTTGATTTCATGGAGATATTATGCTGATGTTATTTGCGGTGTGACATATTCTATATGATGATATTGATGTAGAAATCTTGAATGGATTTAAAATAACCTGTCATGTGCGCTTTTAATTTAGTTGAATTCGAGAATTCATTATTTTTCAATATATATGTTGTGTCTGTCACAGAAATCTACAGCAAGTGTAACTGGGATTAAATTCAATTAAGAAAATTTCATTTTTGGTCCCATAGGATAGGATACCCTCCCCTTTTGGTCCTATCGATGTTGATTTTGGTTCCAAAGATTTTGAACTATCAATTTTTGCCACTCCGTGACGTTTTTCCGTAAAAAATTGGTGTTGATTTTGGTCTCATTTTACCATCAGTTTTGGTCCCAAACAAAAATTTTCGAAAATATCTTCAACAATTTTTCCATATTTTTTTCCTAAAGAAAAAATTCATTATTATGGTTGATTATTTTATAATTAAATTCTTGTGAAGTAAAAATCAAGGGAAAAATTTGATATAATTTAATTTAACAATATTATTTATTACGGTTCACCACATCTAATTAGAGTTTATAATTATTTTAAATATTTAATTTTTAGTTTTCAATTAATAATTCATTATTATGGTTGATTATTTCATAATTTAATTCTTGTGAACTAAAAATTAAGGGAAAATTATACTTTCATACCTACATTATGGACTTTCACTATAAAAAATTCGCGTTTTAGAAACGGAAGCTCACCAAGACAAGCCCAAAATATAAAAAAATAATATAAAATAATAAAAAAATATATAAAATAATAAAAAAATTTAAAAATTATATTCATAATTCATTAGTAATTGAAAGATAAAAAAAAATAATAAAATATTAAAAAATAGAATATAATATTAAAAAATTAAGAAATAACATAAATTTTAAAATGTAAAATAAATAAAAAATTAATAATATAAAAATATTAATTTCAAATTCATAATTAATTAATAATTAGTAATTAAAAAATTAATAATATTAAAAAAATTTAAAACTTATAAAGTAAAACAAATAAAAATATTAAAAAATTTGTATTCGTAATTATTAGTAATTGTAAAATAAAAAATAAAAAATATTAAAAAAATTATATAATATTAAAAATTTTAAAAAAATAAAATGTAAAATAAATTAAAAAGTAATAATATTAATTTCAAATTCTTAAATAATTAGTAATTTAAAAATTATAAATAAAGAATATTAAAAAATAATATAAAATATGACGGAAAAATATGTCGTTATTTCGTCGTTAATATAAAAAAAATAAAATTTTAAAAGTAAAATACAATGTGTGTCCGTCGTTAAGTTAGAGACGAAAAAAATCATCATTAAACTTCTCAATCTTAATACGTCGTTAATTTATCGGTATTTTAACGACGGAATATAATCCGTCGTTAAATCACTTTTTTCTTGTAGTGATTTTTCTAAAAAAATAACCCAATTTTTTAATAAAATTAACAAAAATTACCCTCTTAATTTTTACAAATCTATCATTTGATCAATTTTTTGGCTCAAAAATCGTTCATAGCTGATTGCATTTTAAGATTTCTATTGCAAAGAAAATTCCACTTTTGGTCCCATAGTATCTATTTTGGTCCCGAAAGTGGCGCACACGACTCGCGTGCGAAGCTCTCTGTCACTTCACTTAACTTCCGTTAAAAATCGAGAGACTAAAATTGATACTATCCAACCTATGGGACTAAAAGTGCGATTTTTTTGAAAATGACCAAAATCGACATCGATGGGACCAAAAGGGAGAGTGGCGTGTCCTATGGGACCAAAAGTGAAATTTTCTTAAATTCAACCGCAGTCTCTAATAAGAAAGAGAAAAAAACAAAGGTTGAAGAAAACACGAAGAGAGGGAATGTTTCCGATATTTTGAAGTTGTGATAGTTTTTTTTTTTTTTTAAATTATTATGAGGGAAGGAATGTGAAGAGTTGGTTTCAACGAAATGGCCATCAACTACATATTACAGTTTTCTCAAGTACTATAAATAAATTGCTATTTCTAAAGCACGATCTTATATATAGAAAATAAGAGGCTATACTATTAAGCAAGTAAAAACAGAAAATAAGTTGTGCATGCATTTCATGGCATTAAATTGGGCACGATTTCTTGTTTATCGATTTATTTACAGTTGTAATCTGTTTTTTTAAAGTATTTGTAATTTTTAAAGTATTTAATTTTTTAAAGCATAACTACATGTAATTAGTAGCAATTGCTGGTAGGCCTGACAAATACATGTTTAAATATCTTGTTTTTAAAACTTCAATAAATAACTTGTTGAAACATCTTGATTATAAAACTTTAATAAATAATTTTGATATACCTACGTTTTTTGTGCTTGTAGGTTTTCAAGGCCTCGTCTCAGGCCCCGAAATTTCTTAGTACGGCCCTCATTAGAAATCCAACATTAACAAAGAAACTAGAGAAGTTGTGTTATTTTTGAGTATATAAGATGAATCCGTATTTTGGTGTCTGAAGTTTTGTATATATGGAGGATCTAAACCGCTAAGGACGTGCGTTTGGTGGTTTCATTAAAATAGAATGAAAAAAAAATGCTATTAAGAAATTTTTTAATCCTAATTTAAATTTTAACTTAACCTACACAAACCCACGTCTTAAATTCCAATCCAAAAGCCTCATTGATGGACTCTGGCTTTCCAAAATAATTGATAACAAGCCCAAAAGATAAAACAAAGCACACAAATTTCCTCTCAAGCCCA
Source organism: Perilla frutescens (assembly GCA_026008535.1). Classification (NCBI taxonomy): domain Eukaryota; kingdom Viridiplantae; phylum Streptophyta; class Magnoliopsida; order Lamiales; family Lamiaceae; genus Perilla; species Perilla frutescens. The sequence continues at coordinate 47,974,875 of BRKX01000018.1, forward strand.
AAATAACAATTAAGACTCAATTAAAGATTAGTAATGAACAAAACCCATTTTCTAATTTATTTTCTAACACTAGGGTAGGGTGCAACTTCAGACTCCCTCAACTCCAATAAATTCTAATCAAGTAAACAAATAAATAAAATTTACTCAATTAACTTACAATCATATGAATATTAAAACACGTAAAAGCGGGGCGTTACAAAAACCCATAGAAAAAAGGCAACAACGACTTTAAGAGTGCCGCAGCCTTGGCGGAGTCGTGGCGGCGGTATCTGGCGAGGCTCCACTTGTTCTGGTAGACGGTGGTGAGCTCGGCGACAGTGAGGACTCCGAGGACGGCGACGTCGCTGTGTCTGAAGAGGAATCGGTAGGTGGCGAGGACGTAGAGCGTGGCAAGGTGGTGAGCGATGAAGAGGAGGTCGATGGGGATGAAGATGATGTAGTGGAGGAGGTCGGCGAAGAAGTACGCGGTGCTATATTCTAGATCTCAGATCTGTTATGTTTGTAATTTCTTTTTTTTTTTACTATATATAGATGGCCGGGTCGGGTCAGATGGAGATCCGTTTAACGTAAGAGACCCATTAGACGGTTTTACACAAGTGTGTCCCTGTATAAAATTGTCACAAATAATATATTACTAGCTAATGAATATTCCTTGATATCGTATATCGTATTGTTACGATAGAATTTCAACGATGGTACTAGGTACAAAGTTTTAAATCAATGTTGTCAAGATTTATTTAATCATGCAGTCATATTAATTAATATTTTTCTTATATTCTCCAACAAAATAATAAACATTTGTTGATGAGATGGTAGGTACAACAATTTATTTATTTTCAAGTTTGAAAGTTGCCATTAAAATATGTCATCCTATTTCGAATTAAGAGGTTTGCACGTGATAAAGTTAAATCATGTTTGCCATTTGCTTTAACCACTCCATCATAAATTAAATATTAATTATTGAGAAAAAAATGTTCATTAAAAAAATTGTTCGAGCAACATCAAAACTCTCGCTATGAGCTCCACATTTGTCTGCTTTTGGTTAAAGTCATGTCAATATTTATACTGCAAAAAATAAAGCAAGAAAAGTGCAGATAGCAGAAGGAAGAGCACCATATAATATATATATATGTAATAGTTATATAGTTCATCATAATTCCATTTCAGATCAGATCAGCCACCTCTTCGGCCTTCTAATTAAGCCACCGTTTTAATAAAGGTACGTTTGTGTTTGTTTGTATATATCGTTGCAGTTTTCATAAATACATATCAACAATATTCATTTATTATTTAATTCATTTGTGTAAAATCTCTGTAATGTTTAATTATTTTAAATATTACAACTTCCCCTGTTTAATCCATAGATCATCTGCATATGTACCACATCGACACGTTAATAATTAATTTTTATAGATAATTGACCTCCAATAGTTAGAGGATGTTATAATTATTTCTAATAAAAGATATATAGTTGCTTTGTCTTCTGTTACTGCGTGTACTATATATGAGTGAGAAAAGGATAACTGTAGTGATAGATTTGTATATAAATAGATTTTTTTCAAAGCGCAGTTTTTTGAGATAACATATATAGATATTTTTGGTTTTGCTGCATTCAATTCTTTGCAGAAAATCAGTTTTCCTTGTTTGTCAACTCTCTGCTCGAATTGATTATATAATATTTATGTCTTTCTTTCCTTTCCCCTAATTTGGATAAAAAAATCTGTAAGGACGATCGGATTCAAGTAGTAATTTGGTAATAATCTGTATATAAATTATAAATGTTTAATTGAGTGTAGAAAATTGTTAAGACTCTCTGTATATGTAACATGCATGAGCTGTTCAACACTTTCTCATTAATTTGAAAAAAAAAAAAGTTGTAGGAAATTGGGGCAAGTTTTGTTGGACCAGCTATAGAAGTAATCGTTCATCAGAATTCCATTTGAGATAAGAGCATGAAGCACCCTCCTTCTAAGCTACCATTTTAATAAAGGTACATATATATGCAGATTATATGTATCAGTAAATTATTATGAGATTTTTACTATATATTTTGGCGCAAACGTTAATTTTTGTTTACTCGCCTTAGTCTTCGTATTTTCTATCCATGCATTAAAACAGCAGAAGACCAAGACTCATATTTCTCTCTCTAAAATATACTTCGTATATTTTGGCCCAAACGTTAAGTTTTGGTCCTATACGAACTAATTTGGTCCTTTTTCGATTTATGAAGCTGAAATGGCCCCAAAAGAAAGACTGTGATATGCAAATATAGTCCCAAACATTTTGACGGACTTATTAACATTTGATGGAATGTTAGCACATGAGAGAGAAAATTTCACTTTTGGTTACCAAGCACACACTACTCTCCCCTTTTGGTCCTATTGATGTTGATTTTGGTCCCAAATGTTTCGAATTATCAGTTTTTCCCACTCCGTGACGATTTCTGTCAAATTTGGTATAGATTTTGATCCCATTTTACGATAAGTTTTGGTCCCAAATGAAAATTTTCGAAATAATCTTCAACAATTTTTTCAGATTTTTTCCTAAAGAAAAATTTATTATTATGGTCAATTATTTCATAATTAAATTCTCGTGAAGTAAAAACCAAGGGAAAATTTTACTTTGATACCTACATTTTGGACTTTCACCACAAAAAATTCACGGTTTAGCGACGGAACCGAGCAAAGGCAAACCCAAAATATTAAAAAATAATATAAAATAATAAAAAAATAATAATAAATTAAAAATTATAAAGTAAAATAAGTGAAAATGTTAAAAAAAAATTATAGTCATAATTAATTAGTAATTGAAAAATAAAAATATTAAAAAATAGTATATAATATTAAAAATTTAAAAAATAAAATAAAATTTAAAATGTAAAATAAATAAAAATTAATAATATTAAAAAGATTTATTTCAAATTCGTAATTAATTAGTAATTGAAAAATAAAAAATAAAAAATAAAAAATATTAAAAAATAATATAACATATTGAAAAAAATAAAATAATCAAATAAATCAGAAATAATAAAATAAATAAAAAATTAAAATTTAAAAAAAAAAGATTTCAAAAAGTGAGTATTTTTCCCTTCAAAGCTTCAATTTTTCGTCCAAAAAGCAATAAAATCGGTCCAACGACTTATGTTTCTTGTGAGACTAGGACTAAAATTGCATATTAATTTAACAAAAAATATAACAAAAAATAATTATATACCATAATTGGATATGATGAATCCTAAATAATAAGTGTAAAATTAAACTAAAACACAATAAATTGATATTGAATTGAAGAGAAATTAATAAATTTAATTGTATAACATCAAATGTTGCCAAGAGTGTAGCAGAGAATTTCATCCGCGTTTGAGAAGTAAAAGTGCTCTCTCTCTCTCTCTCTCCCCGCTTCCATATAACATCAAATTTGGCCCAAAGTGTAGCAGAGAATTTCATCCGCATTTGAGAGAGTAAAAGTGCTCTCTCTCTCTCCTCCCCTCACCCCCCGCTTCCATACACTGCAAAAATAGTAGTAATATAGTTCATCAGAAATCCATTTGAGATCAGATCAGCCACCTCTCCAGCCTTCAAATTAAGCCACCATCTGCAAATTTTTTTAAAAGAATCAGTACTGTTTTGCTAATTTTGAAAAAAAATGAGTAATTTAAAAAAAAAAAAAAGAGCTAAAATTCTAAATATCAAAGTGTAGTTTTCCAATATAAATATTATAACTAACTCATAGTAAATTAAAGTTGAATAAAAAAGTCATGAACAATAAACATTTGTTGATGAGATGGTAGGTACTAGGTACAGCTAATTTATTTATTTTAAAGTTAATTTGAAAGTTGAGATTTAAATATGTCGCCCTATTTCGAATAAAGAGGTTTGCTCGTGATAAAGTTAAAACATGTTTGCCATTTGCTTTAAATTAACACTCCTTCATAAATGGTGATTAAAAAATTTGTCCCAGCAACAACATAAATATCGCTATGAGCTCCACATTTGTCTGTTTTTGGTCAAAGTCACTGTCAATATTTATACTGCAAAAAATAAAGCAAAAAAAGTGCAGAGAGCAGAAGGAAGAACTCCAGAATTAGTTCATCAGAATTCCATTTGAGAACAGATCAGCCACCTCTCCTTCTAAGCTACCATTTTAAATTTTTAATAAAGGTGTGTGTGTGTGTGTGTGTGTGTGTGAAGTTTAGTTTGCATAAATAGATATCAATTATTTGTGTTAAATCTCGGCTGTAATAATGTTCGATTATTTTAAATATTATTACAACTTCCCCTATTTTAATTTTTAATCCATCGATTATCTGCACATGTACTACATCCACATCGACATGTTAATAATTAATTTTAATAGATAATTGACCTCCAATAATTAGAGGTTATATCGATTTCTTAATCTTGTTGGAGATCTATAATTATTGCCAATAAAAGATATATAGTTGCTTTCCCTCTCCTGCTACTGCGTGTACTATGTATGAGAAACCGATAGCAGTAGTGATAGATTTGTGTGTATGTATATATATCTCTCTCTTTATATATATTTCAAGGTTTTGCAGTTTACAAGATTCGATCGAGCAAAAAAGATTTTTGAACTTCACACTAAACACTCGATCAATATTGAAATTTTGAACATTTTGAGAATTTTTTTTAATTTAAATAAATTCTAACTAATTTTTTTAATGACAATTTTGCCCTACGATTTTACTTTAATAAATTTATAGATTTATAGATTAGGCCGCAAAGCTGAAATCACCATTATTTTATGTCATGATCGAGTTGCTAAATGTTCAAGGTTTGTGTTTAGTTCAACATATTAATTTACTTCTGTGCATTATTGTATCACACCAACAGTCAGTTTTTTACTGTGTTTATAACAATACCAAAAAATTAATAAAATCTTAATTATCTATTTTATGCAAATTAATTTAGGAAGCAGTGGGCTACATATATTTTAAGAAGATATTTTTTCCACGCCTATAAAATTCCAAGCATTAGGTAGTGAGTGCAGACCATATAAAGAAGCCAGTCAAGGCTGATAAATTAATTAATTATTATAATAGTGGTGGTGGGAGGCCAGAGGAGGGTCATTATATTGTAATTAACGTCAATGGTGTATTTATTATTATTGTTGTTTTCTATCGTTTAAAAATAAATATAAAATTGTCGATCTTGAGATTAATCAAATGGCCAATGTAAACGATAGCAGCCCGCCTTGTTATTAGAAAATTATAAAATTAATCATATAAGATGTGGGATTCTTGATACAACAACCATTTTAACATGTAAAAATTATAAATATATATCTTATATCAATTCATCTAAATATTTCTTATATTTCAATTATAATGTTGTTTGCATGTGTTTGTTCAAGTCGTTGATTGCTGCACAATTATTGAATTTCTTTCATTTGCACCACTGTTTCCTGTTTCTGTCTTTCATTTTCTCTCTCTCTCTCTCTCTCTCTCCCCGCTTATGCTATAAATGCTCTGGATCGCCACAAAAAGTTGAGGAGATGGGTTTGATGTGAGGCTTACTTGGGACAATGTTTTCCACTTAATTAGTCGTTCACAAAAGGTTAGTCTTTCCACTTCCACTTGCAGGATACATAATTGTTAGCTATTAATTGTTGTAATTAAATTGAGCTAAAATTAGTGAAGTTTAGTACCATATTTGAAAACACAAGACTTACCATCAATTGCCAAAAATTGCTAAAATGGTCGATTTTTAGTTGAAATATTGACGACAAAAAAATAATTAATTTGTTTTTTTTTTCAAGTTTCATGTTTTCATATTTTTTTTATTTTTCATTTGAGGGTTGAAAATGTTAATTCTAAATTAATAAACATAAAATAATAAAAAATCCAAAGAATTAAATATTTCAAAATTTTCAATATTTGTTTTTGGAAAGTTTTGGATCCAAAATTAATAACCATATATTTAAAAAATAAAAAATAATTGATGAAGAAATCAAAAGACGAAACGGTCTAGCAAGATTCCCAAAGGTAAGTAATGAGAATACTTATCTGAAGTGGAGTGGATAAGAATCCTTAACAGTTACATCATTTTCCTTATTTTGAGAATCTAACTTTTTTTTTTTTTTTTACACATCAATAAAATTGAACCAAACATAAAAAATTTAAAAATAATAGATTCAATGTCAACCAACCTTAATTTTTATTTTCTTATATTGATATATTGTTAGAAATGAAATCGTTAGATACTAGCATTGAATACGATAAATTACATGTTAGAGTTTTGTAGTCGTATTTCCCACAAAGCCAATGAATACCGAGTGAAGCTTCTCTAACCCTTCTGTGATTGATGTTAGGACAAGCATTAGGGAGAGAGAGAAATGGCTAATTTTGCAGCTGATGTTCTTACACCAGTAATTACAGATGCATTGAAATGGGTTGGTGCAAAAATAATACGCCAATTCAATTATCTCTGTTGCTTCACTTCCAACATCGCTACTCTCAAAGATGAGGCTGAAGCACTAGAAAATACAGCGGGAGACCTGCAGGATCGAGTTAATAGTGCAAGAGATAATGTTCAAGTCATTGCACGTGAGGTTGAGACATGGTTAACAAAGTCTAATCACATGAAAGACCTAAAGAAAACAATTTTGGATGAAGTTCCAAATGTAGAAAGTGGTTGTTTGAAGCTTAGAGCTCGTTTTTCTCTTAGCAAGAGAGCTAAGAAAACAGCTGATCGTATGGAAGAGCTTCGAGGTCAGTGCAAGTTTGATATTATCTCCCAGCCAGGACCTTCAGCAGCAATGGAAGCAGTTCCATTAGGAACCACATTTGACTTCAAGTCAAGAAGACAAATTGAAGAAGACATCATGAAAAGTTTGAGGGATGGAGAGAAGAATATGATAGGGATATGTGGGATGGGAGGTCTAGGAAAGACTACCATGTCCAAAATGATCATGAACAGGGCATTGAAGGATCAATTATTTGATGAAGTTGTGATGGCAGTGATCAGTCAACCAGTAGACAAGTTGAAAATTCAGCTTGAGATTGGTGAAACATTGGGTTTGAAGAATCTCAAAGAGGAAACTTCGATGGCAAATAGAGTACAAATGTTACATACCAGACTAACTGCAGGCACGAAGAGAGTTCTCCTAGTCTTGGATGATGTCTGGGAAAGACTCGTGGTAGAAGAATTAGGAATACCTCGTGGTTGCAAAGATTGCACTATCCTTTTAACTTCCCGCAATCATGATGTTTTGAGAGCAATGCAAGTTGAAAAGGTTTTTGGAATGAAAATCTTACCTAAAGAAGACGCATGGTTTCTGTTTAGGGAGACGGCTGGCACATGTGTGGATGATATTGGATTGAATTCTGCAGCAAAGGAAGTGGTAGAAGAGTGCAGAGGATTGCCGATGGCCCTTTCAACTGTTGGTGCGGCACTAAAAGATGAGAAGAATAAGGGCATTTGGAAAGATGCAGTACGGCAATTGAGAAAGGCTAATCCAATCAATATCCCAGATTTTATTAAAGAAGTTTATAATCCTCTAAAAGTAAGTTACGATAAGTTGGACTCTGAGGAAGCCAAATCGGTATTCTTGCTCTGTTGCTTATTTGGTGAAGATGCTAATATTCCTATAGAGAAATTGACTTATTTCTGCATGGGATTGGGCATATTTGAAGGAGGCATCAGCAATTTGGAAGAAGCAAGGAATGGGATGAGTGCATTGATTAAGATGCTTAAAAGTCGGTCTTTGCTGTTAGATGGTTTGCGTGATGAAGATGATGTTCGAATGCATGATGTGGTTCGTGATGTTTGCATATTCATTGCTAAAGAGAAAGGATATATTGGTGGCAATGATTGCACTTGGATTTCTTCCTTTCAAACGACTGTCGGAGAAAGAATTAAGCTTCCTACAAACTTAGGTCTTCTCTTCTTGAGTGGTAACTATTCAGAACTGGAGGAAGAAATCAATAAATTCGACAATTCATTTGTTGAAGGGATCAGAGATCTCCAGGTGTTGTTCATTGAGAAATACTTATCATTGACATCACTGCCGCACACTACAGAGTCATTAAGAAATCTCAGAACTTTGGTCTTAGATTCATGTTGGAAATTGGAGACAATATCTTGTGTTGGGGAGTTGGTGCATCTTGAGATTCTCATTTGTTGTTATTCTAATTCGATTACAGAGTTACCACTGGAGTTGAAGCGATTGAACCGCCTTAAATTGTTAGATCTCACGGGGTGTGTCAATCTGGAAAGAATAGGTCCAGGAATCATATCAAGTCTAGTTGGGTTGGAAGAGTTGAAGATGTTGGAGAGCTTCAAGAAATGGGAAGCTGCACGGGATAATAATGAAAGAGAGAATGGGAATGCAACAGTGAGAGAGCTGGAGGCCTTGACCAATTTGAGGTGCTTGGAGATTGAGATAGATGATACTGCATTAGCTGCCGAAAACATGCGTCTTTCATCAAAGTTGGACAGATTTAAAATCGGAATTGGGCCTCATCAGTATTCTCATCGACAACCTGAATTTTACTTGTTTAACAAAACATTGAGTCTAAAGTGGGAGGGAGAAACTTGTGTAGGACAATGGATTGAGATGCAGCTTATAAGAGATGCCGAAGGTTTATGTGTAACCGAAAATGGTGCAAATAATGTGGACTACTTGGCAATAAGTCAAAACACAAGGTACTTGGACTTGCGTAGGTGTGAGACAATGAAGAATATTGGGAGACCATCAACGGATGATGCCACTGTGTTCCCGAACCTGGAGTATCTGAACCTTTACGATCTCAAGGAATTGGAGGAGATATTAGATGGTCCAATTTCGTCCAATTCTTTCCACAATCTCAAGGAATTGGAGCTTGAACACTTGCCAGCACTAAAGAAAGTGTGGAAGAGCAATAGTAGTCCAGTTTTCCACAACCTCTCTTCCATATATATCCACAATTGTCCTAAATTGGAAGACATATTGGATGGTCCTATTTCGTCCAATTCTTTCCAGAATCTCAAGAAATTATTACTCAGAGATTTGCCGGCACTAAAGCAGTTGTGGAAGAGCAGTAGTAGTCCAGTTTTCCACAACCTCTCTTCCATACTTATCGTCCGTTGTCACTGCCTACGCAATCTAGGCCAGTTGTCAATCGCAGAAAATAATTGTCTTTCACAGCTCCAAACTCTAACTATTGAACATTGTGAGATGATGGAACAAGTGTTTTTGTGGAACGGAGCAGACCAGCGAAGAATAACAAAAATAATGTTCCCAAAATTGAAGAGAGTTGAGTTAGATAATCTGCCAAATCTGGTAACTTTGTTTCAAGGAATTGGAAGCATTGAATTCCCTCTACTGACCAAAATGGATATTACAAGATGTCCAAAAATGAAAAGTCTGGTTTCAAGTGAAGAGAACAACTGTGGAGGCAGCAGAAATGCAGACATTCATGATTATCATTCTCCACCTGTCTTTTGCCAACCACAAAATGTGGGTATCACATTTTTACTTATTATTATTATTATTATTATTATTATTATTATTATTATTAGGGGAAACATGTCAGTTTAAGCGAAAAGTGGCTGTAAAAAAAGTTTTTTTTTTACTAAAATAATTAACAAAAAAAATCACTCATTGATTAACATTTAATATTCATATTTTATAATCGAGATATATATCAACCTTTTCTTTCATTTAATTTTAAGTTATTATCTAGTTATCTGTAAAGTGACTGATCAGTACATTATTTGAACTGCAGGTTTCTTGCTCCTCCTTTCATAGATTGGAAGAGCTAACAATCTCGAATTATGAAGGCAGAATGAGTTTATTTTCATCTTCAATCGCTCAAAATCTTGTCAGTATCATAAAATTAGAAATATATTATTGTACAGAGATAGTAAAAGTGATTGAAGACGAGAAAGAGGAGGGGAATGTGGTGAGTATTAGTGGTGGTGCTCAAACCATCACGGCTGTTATATTTCCTAAATTGCAGGAACTGAAGTTGATTTATTTAGAAAAATTGGAGAGCTTTTGCGAATGGAAATGTGACGTTGAGTTGCCTTCATTGAGGAAAGTGGAAATTAGCTGGTGCTCTAATATGAAAATTTTCACCCGGGGACTAATTACACCAAATTTAGAAATTATCAAAATAAACTATAAAGATTTGGAAAGTGGTGAAAAGGATTTGAATGGCGCGCTAAAGCAACATTACTTGGCTCGACAGAAGGTAATTTATAAGAACAACTAACATATTCTTAATTGTGTGTATATAATTAAGCTTTTATTATTTAGCTTCAAAACTGACCTCACTCATCCATTTTGGAATGCACTAATATAACTAGGAAAAACAAAAAGAAGAAGAAGCTTATGATGAACATGAAGTTGATGAAGATGAAAAGAAGGAGAAACAAAGGTATGGACATTCTAAATGAATTATTGGATGACATATATGACTCACTAAATTAAGTTTGCTTCTATACACTCACTGATCCAATTTGGCACTAACATAATCAGGAAAACAACAATCCATGAAGATGAAGAAACAAAGAGTGGAATCGAGGAGGAACAAAATTCGTAAGCCAATTTCATTTCTTTGATTGGAATTTTCTTCAGTTTTCGCAATTTTATATGATCAGCTAGCACCAATAATTTTATCTACCTAAATATATTGATTACTCTGAAATGCTTTTTGTATTATAAGTAACATAGTTTTCAACTCTGATTAATTCTACAATAATATTATTATATTCTTTGAAATTGAAGAAATTGATTGTGATTATTTAAAAATATTTTTTTTCAAAAACATAAAATAAAGATTAATGCATCCAAAAGGTTTGACCCAGAATCCTTGTCAAATTAATTAATTGACAAATAAACTCCAAGTATATATAAGTCATATGATAAAAGCTGGTTTTGTATCTTCATTGTTGGGAGTTTGATGTTAGGATATATGATGGACATGACTTTGGATGACTGGCATTCTTTTCACAAGATTTTAATTTTAATTTTTTAGTTTATAATTCATTATTGGAGTCTATTCCATTAAAAATTGGTTGTTATCAGATTATATATTTGTGCTGACAAAGAACAATAGATTGACAATTATTAATTATGTTTAATTTCATTCAATTATGGTCCATATTTATTTTTCGTAATTTAATTTTCATTTCTTTTAGTTAATAATTGATTATGATGGTTGATTATGTATTCCATAATTAGGGTATTTAATTTTTAAAAAAATTCAATTCTTAGCAATAAAAGTTAACTAGGGTTAGTTATATTATTATAATTTTTATTTTTATAATAAGCATCATTATAATTAATAGTGAATTTGATAGATATTGCCCTGTCTCATATGCATATGTTTATGTTAGCACGTTGGATGTTCTGAAAACGGCCTTCAATCAAATAGTCATAACTTCTAGGATGAAAATAGACATCCTTTTTTTTGTTGACAAACTAATTTCCCACCTTATTGTTTCTTAATAAAAGTAGTGTTGCATCGCATGCTCCATCGGGACCCATAGGATCAAAATCGAAATTAACTCTGTTTCTACCACATCAGGCCTAGTTACTTTTGAACCACTCCACATATATAGGTGAGAACCATTACTTGATGTGAGAAATAAGAATAAATAGACTGTTGGATCTCACATAATTAACAGTTGAAATTATTTTGCTCTATATTTTTTATTTAGTTTTCACATTTGTTCTCTTATTTGGTAACTGGGGTCATATTTGAGTCATTGAGATCGCTGATGTCTGCAATTACTAAACAGTCTTATTTCTGTAAATCTTGAGATTAAAGTATATAACATCAATAGTTGGTTGGAGCTAGATCAATGGTTCCTTTGCTTTTTTTTCTTTTTTTTTTTGTTTTTGTTTTTTTCTCAATCACTCATGCAATTTGGCACTACCCTAATCAGGAAAAGAACAACAATTCCAGCCGAAGAAGAAGAAGGAAGAAAGGGTGAAAGAGAGGAGGAGCAAAATTCATAATTATTCTTCAACATTATATATATATATATATATATATATATGATGTGGTAAGCCCCTTTCATTTCTCAATTTCACTAACAATTCTATCTACCTACCTAAATATACTAATTACCATGAACTTCCCACAATGAGTTTTATATTGTATATGACATAATATTGAACTCTCATTTTACCATTTTTTAGGGAACATTTTTACCATATTATTATATTCTTTGAAAGTGAATAAATTGATTATGATTATTTAAAAAAAGGTTTTATTTCAAAAACATACAGTGACGATTAATGCATCCAAAAGGTCTTACTGGGAATCCTCTTCTAATTGATAACAAATCAACTCCAATTATAAGTCATATAAAGCTGGTTTTTTGCATCATGGACATGTCTTTGGATGAACTGAATTTCACACAATTTTAATGTACAATATTAAAATATATATATATATATATATATATATAGGAGTTGGTTCAAATAAAAACTTATCTTGGTGTGTAAACTGCGGACTGTGCTTGTTTAGTGTATTTTTAGTGCTTTTCTTTATGTATTTTGGTGCTAATTTTTGCTAATTGTTTTTATTGCTTTTCTTATTGTATTTTGGTGCTAGATGTTTTTAGCACCAAAATACATAAAGAAAAGCACTAAAAATACACTAAACAAGCACAATCCGCACGTTTACACACCAAGATATGTTTTTATTATAACCAACCCCTGTATATATATATATATATGACATCTATCCCTCTCTCTCATGTAGGACTGGTGAGGTGGCTGAAGCAGTGGAAGGGCTGAAGTATTTCAGAGGAATAATTGCTGTCTACAATTACTAATTAAAAATATAAACATTGCAGTTAATTAAATTCAGTTTTTTTAATTTTTTCAAATGACTAGAATTAAGTTGGCTCCTAAACTGACCAATTCACCAAATGTGCTTTCTTTTCTTCAATGTAAGTTGATTTCATGGAGATATTATGCTGATGTTATTTGCAGTGTGACATATTCTATGTGATGATGTTCATGTCATGTGCGCTTTTAATTTAGTTGAATTCGAGAATTCATTATTTTTCAATATGTTGTGTCTGTCACTATCAGAAATATACAACAACTGTAACTTTCTTGGATTAAATTCAACCAGAGACTCTAATAAGAAAGAGAAAAAAACAAAGGTTGAAGAAAACGCGAAGAGAGGGAATGTTTCCAATATTTTGAAGTTGTGAATTTTTATTTTTATTTTTATTTTTATTTTATTTTTTTTGAGGGAAGGAATGTGAAAAGTTGGTTTCAACGAAATGCCCATCAACTACTTATATTATAGTTTTCTCAAGTACTATATATAAATTGTTATTTCTAAAGCACGATCTTATATAGTGAAAATAAGAGGCTATACTATTAAGCAAGTAAACACAGAAAATAAGCTGCATGTGTTTCATGCCATTAAATTAGGCACGATTTCTTGTGCTGTCAATTTATTTACAGTTGTAATCATTTTCTAAAAAGTAATTGTAATTTTCGTGTGTGAAAATATTTAAATGCGCGGAAAAATATGTGTTATTGTATATTTGCACTAACACCGTTAACTTTTTCGCCCAAATTAAAAAGTGAGCTATTTGAGTCAAATAGTAAGGGCGATAAGCTCCCTATGTGATAGTTGTTGAGGCTATTTAATTGTGCCTTTTCCCAATATAAAATCGTGAGGCTTACAAGATTCATTACAAGAAAATCGTCGATTAACAATGGACAATTCCAGCTTTAAAATTACATATTCCATCGCAAATTAAACATAATGATGGATATAAAAATACATATTTCGTTGTTAGTCGGCATAGATTTCATAATCATCAGTTAAACGTGTTAGGATTTAGAACTACTTGCTAAATCACCCACGTATGGTGAGACAAATAAATCGAGAAGAAAAGAAGAAAAATACAAGACACCAAATTTATACAGGTTCGTCACAATCGTGAGTTCGAATGCATGATGTTATTCGTGATGTTTGCACATTCATTGCTAAAGATGAAGGATATATTGGCAGCAATGATTGCACTTGGTTTTCTTCTTTTCAGACTTATGGAAGAACTAAGCTTCCTACAAACTTACGTCTTCTCTTCTTGAGTCGTAATTCAGAGGAAGAATTCAAAATCGATATTACCTTTCTTGAAGGGATTAGAGATCTCTACGTGTTGTTCATTAAGGAAAATTACTCATTGACCTCACTGCCACGCACAACATGGTCACTGAAAAATCTCAATACGTTGATTTTAAGTTCATGTGAGGAATTGGAGACAATATCTGGTGTTGGGGAGTTGGTAAATCTTGAGATTCTAATTTGTGATAATTGTGCTTGGATTAAGGAGTTACCACCGGAGATGAAGGGATTACATCACCTGAAAGTGTTAGATCTTACACAGTGTCGTAGGCTCCAAAGAATAGGTCGAGGAATCATATCAAGTCTAGTTGGGTTGGAGGAGTTGAAGATGTTGAATAGCTTCAAGAAATGGGAAGCATCAGATAGCAAAGAAAGAGAGAATGCAGAGCTGAGAGAGCTGGAGGCCTTGACCAATTTGACCTGCTTGGAGATTCAGATAGATGATCCTACATTAGCTGCGGAAAAGATACCTGTCGTCAAAGTTGGAAAGATTTAGCATATTCTTAATTCCAGGATATCGCTTTTCTGATTCGTACAACAAAAAATTGAGTCTAAACTGGGAGGAAGGAACTTGTTTAGGACATTGGATTGAGATTCAGCTTCTACCAGAGACTGATTGTCTATATTTGTCTGGAAATGGTGCAAATAATCTGGACTTGGCAAAAATTCAAAACATTAGCAGTTTGACGCTGGGTAAGTGTAAGACTATGAAGAATATTGTACGAACGTCAATGAATGATGATGATACTACTGTGTTCCCTTCCATAGATCGTCTGGTCCTTTTCTCTCTTCCCGATTTAAAAGAGATATGGGATGGTCCAATTTCATCGAATTCTTTCCAGAATCTCAAGGAATTGTATCTTAAAGATTTGCCAGCACTAAAGCAATTGTGGAAGAGCAGTAGTATACGCCAGTTATCAACTCTGGATTGCCTTTCACAGCTGGAAGTTCTAGAAATTGAGGAATGTGAGATGATGGAACAAGTGTTTTTGTGGAATGAAGAAGAAGACCAAAATAAAAACAATGGTCGACCTATCACCATAGTGTACCCAAAACTGAAGGATGTTACATTAGAGAAACTGCCAAATCTCGTAACTTTCTGTGAAGGAATTGAAGGCATCGAATTCCCTCTACTCACCAGAATGCCGATTCAAGAATGCCCAAAAATGACAAGTATGGTTCAAAGTAATGTGAACAGCTCGGAAGGCACCACCAATGTAAACATTGAGAGGAAATTGCATTTTCGGTCCCACAGGACATCCTCTCGTTTGGAAATGGTCCCAATACTCTCACTTTTGACCCCAAATGTAAAAAATCATGCAGAAGTGATCCCATACGACTATATTTTGCACTTTTAGTCCCATACCACTATATTTTGCACTTTTAGTCCTAAAATTTTAATGAATCCGTTAGACACTAACATAAAGTCTTCACGTAAGGCGCATGTGATTTTCTCAATTTCTTAACTAATGACGTTGAACCCTAATTGAAGAAATCGCCAAATCAAACCCACCCTTCTATATCACGACTTCAAGAATTGAAAAAACTTACCCATAATTCTGCTTCCAAATCTGCAAAAGTCTCCAAAAAAAGGGCGAAAATTGCCCATGGTTCTAGTCCTACATATGCTTTGTCGTCGTGCACAATTCCCTCAGATGAAGAGGCTGAATTATCGCATTCGTCCTCCTCATCTTTCCCCGCCGACGACCACCTCCGACAGATCTGGTTGCGGTCGTTGATGGGGGCCACTGTTACGATCCTCATGATTACCAATTCATCTCTGATATCTTTTATGGAGAACGAATGCGATAATTCAGCCTCTTCATCTGAGGAAATTGTGCACGACGACGAAGCATATTTAGGACTGGAACCATGGGCAAATTTCGCCCTTTTTTTGGAAACTTTTGCAGATTTGGGAGCAGAATTATGGGCAAGTTTTTCCAATTCTTGAAATCGTGATATAGAAGAGTGGGTTTGATTTGGCGATTTCTTGAATTAGGGTTCAGCGTCATTAGTTAAGAAATTGAGAAAATCACATACGCCTTACGTGAAGACCTTTTGTTAATGATTTTAGGACTAAAAGTGCAAAATATAGTCATATGGGACTAAAAGTGCAAAATATAGTCGTATGGGATCACTTCTGCATATTTTTTTACATTTGGGGTCAAAAGTGAGAGTATTGGGACCATTTCCAAACGAGAGGATGTCCCGTGGGACCAAAAATACAATTTCCTCTAAACATTGATGATCATCATTATTCACATCTCTTTTGACAACAACAAAAAGTAGGTACCTCGGTTATTCTTTTTTTTTTTTTTTTTGCATCTTAGACAAATTATTATGAATCGCCAACTACAATACATTACATTGGGGAATTGGGGTTTAAATGATTTTTTTTGTTGAATTTGATGTACATTTTGATTAGATTATTTGAAATGCAGATGTCATTTGGCAAGCTCGAGGAATTAGTTACTAGTAGGAATCCATTTTGTGGTCACAAAGTTGATCTATCGTGTTTTAATGGACTGCAAGAGTTGACAATCTCTAAGTACGAGGGCAGTATGAGTTTATTTTCAGTTTCAATCGCTCAAAATCTTGTCACTCTCAGAGAGTTATATATTCATAAATGTGATGAGATAATGCAAGTGATTAAAGATGAGGAGGAGAAAGCCGTGAGTGCCGGTGAAAGGAATCGTCTATTCCCTAACCTGAAGCTACTTTGGTTGGTGGATTTACGCAAATTAGTGAGCTTTTGTGAATGGAATTTCGATGTTGAGTTACCTTCATTGCGGTTAGTGATCATCACGGGGTGCCCGAATATGAAAAATTTCAGCTTGGCACCAAATTTGGAATATTTCACAACAGACCTCAATAATTATCTTGAAGTTGGAGTCAAGGTAAATTATCTTTCATTAAATTTTAATTTATTATCAAGTTACTTGTAAGGTACTGAGTAGTTTGTTTGAATTTCAGGTTCCATTCGATAGCCTGAAGCAATTACGAATCGTAAGAAATGAAAATCCCCTCTATTGTTATAAAATTCCGGTATCCCTCTTTAGTGGATTGGAAGAGTTGTTTATCGATGGGTATCACGGTAGTATGAGTTTATTTTCATCTTCTATTGTTGAAAATCTTGTAAATCTCAAAAAATTAAACATATATGAATGTGATGAGATGGTAAAAGTGATTAAAGATGACGAGGAGGAGAACGCAGTGAGTGGTGATGGTCAAAGGACCACTCTTCTATTTCCTAAATTGCAGAAGCTTCAGTTGTCGAGTTGGAGTTGCCTTCATATACCCGAATTAGTGAGCTTTTGCGATTGGAAATATGATGTCGAGTTGCCTTCATTGAGGAAGGTGCAGATTGGTGGCTGCCCAAATATGAAATATTTCACATTGGGATCCTTAACTACACCAAATTTGAAAACCACCTACATAAACCAAAGATATTTTGGTGCCGAAAAGGATTTGAATGTCGTGCTGCAGAAACAGTACTTGGCTCGAGAAAAGGTAAGATCAACTAACATTCTAAATTAGTTGTTTAATTTTTCCCTGCTAATTAATTGTTTCTACTAACTTGTTCATATTCGGTCCAAACACCCCTGACTCTTGAGTGATATGATGGGAAAGAAAGGATTGTAGTGATAAATAATTGATTGCAATTGCCCCTCCCCTCTTCCTTACCTTTTCCTATTTGATGGCTACAATTAAGTTTTCTCCTAAACTGACATTAATGCATCTGAGATCCATTTTTCACATTAATGCATGTAATCAGGAAAAGCAAGAAAGTGAGAAAAAAGGCGGTGCAGAGGACCAGGAAAACAAGGCTGAAATAGAGGAGGAACAAAATTCATAAGTGTTCAATAATTTCAAGTGGTAAGCACTTTTAATTATTTGATTGGAATTTCTTATATTTTTCTCTCTCTTTTTTTTAGCAGATATGTATATGTGAGCAACACCACCAATCAGAGTAGCTAAATTAATAATTACTATGAACTTCCCACAATGAGTTTTGTTCAGTAAATAACATGAAATTGGACTCTCATTCTAATTTCTATCATATATACTATATTATTTGAAAGTGAATAAATTGGTTATGATTATTTACAAAGGTTATATTGCAAAAACTTTTAGTAAGGATTAATGCATCGAAAGGTCTTACCAGCTGGTGGTAAATGACTTTGAATGAACTCGGATTCTAGTTTTATTATAGTCTTACTACTCTAATTTATAGTTACTGCACAGTTGGTGTTCAAAATAAGATAAATAGATATAAATATTGATAACCACTAAATTTAATTAGCATATATATTCTTAATATTCACACGATTCTCTTATTAAATATTGAATAAATTGATATCTAGAACATCTCTCTCTAGGTACTGACATAATGTCCTATATTCTCATGTAGGAGATCGGTGGGGGTGGCCACAGAAAAGGAAGCATCTAGAAGGGTTGGATTTCAGGGGGTTTTTATTTAAATAATGGCAAAAAAAAAAATCACTTATTAATTCCCATATTTGGTTGGCTGTTTTTTTTATTGCTTTTATGCATGCTTTATTTTGTTAAATATAAGTCGAGTGTATAAAGTGTGCTTCATGGAGACATTGTGTGGATGTTGTTTGCAGTGTGACGTATTGTGTATATATGAATATTTTGATTCAACATTACTTAATTAGTTGGAGAGAAGGTAAGAGCAACTAGCATTTTCTAGGTCGATTATTATTAATCAATAACTAAAAGCTGATAATAATCAATCTAGGTAGCTTACAATCTTCTTTATTATATATTCTTGATTGTTAATTATCGGTTGTTATGTACGTTACATACATAGTAGTAACTTACAATCAAGGCAAGAGTAAGATTCGTCTAAATTAATATGGTAACAGTAACATTTGAATATTTAATATATCTCATTCTCAG
The DNA here is from genome assembly GCA_026008535.1 of Perilla frutescens. Lineage (NCBI taxonomy): Eukaryota > Viridiplantae > Streptophyta > Magnoliopsida > Lamiales > Lamiaceae > Perilla > Perilla frutescens. The sequence goes on from BRKX01000018.1 coordinate 47,993,905, forward strand.
TCTGGTTCAATTATTCCTGGGAAAAACGACTAATTAATTAGTAATTATTTATTCAAGAAAAAAAAACATATAAACATTAAGAATTTTCTGATTAATTTATATAAGATGCTAAACTTGTGGGTAGAGCAAGCATCTGATCCAGACAAAGATTATGTCTTACTTTTCTCTGCTCCTTACTTTTTTCTCAAAATCGTTAAAATTTTACCTTATATTTAAGATTGAAATCAAGAATTGCCCAACATTTCAAACTTGATTTTCCTGCAAAAATAGATCATCTCGTACAATTCCATTTCAGATTACATCTGCAGGCAGCTCTTCTTCTAAGCAACCGTTTTAATAAATTAAGGTACGTAATATGTATCAGTAAAGTTGTTTAATTAATTTGCATAAAAAATATCAACATTTCATCGTTTTCATTTCTCTTAACTCTCCGTACTGTTAATTTGTTTATTTTAAATGTTATAACTTCAATTCCACTTTTAGTTTGATACATCGATCATCTGCATATGACCACACTGTCATGTTAATAATTAATTTTTATAGATAATTGACCACCAATTGCAAAATATATATTTCTGCTTTCTCCAATAATCTTGGTTCTAGATCTATATTTTGCTGTTTCTTCTAATAAAAATTACTTGATTTACACATGAATAATGATCATGAGACCACACGTCCACTTTTTTTTCTTGTTTTCAGACAAGAGTTATGTGATGTATTCTATATATTTGTCAAGATATTTATGTGATAACTGATAACTATTCATTATTTTGTTCTAATATAAACATTTAATTCCGTTATATTTCAATTTTAATTTACATCTATAATGAAGGCATAGCGTGTTGTGTACATCTTAATTAATTAGGTTTTCTCTAGTACTTGCAAAACAAAAATGATTACATCTACAACCCCACCCCAATAATTAAATACAATTAAAACATTATTAAAATCTCAATTTTACCCCTAAAGATTATGACTCAGTCTTCGTGACAAACCTCAATTCCACGTCGGGTTAAATTTAGGCAGAATACATTCTTAGGTCCCTATACTATTACATTTGATTTTTTTTTGTCCTTATTTAACTATTCTAAAGTATAATTAGTTAACTTTTCCATTAGTTATATATATCACGTCACCGACTATGTCATGCATAAAGATTGAAATCAATAATTTATCTACTTTACTAATTTTCTGCAAAAAATAAATTAGATTAATGAGAATCGCATGCGGAGAGCGGAAGGAAGAGCATATGAAATGCTAATAGTTCATCAGAATTCCATTTGATAAAGGTACGTATATATGCGGATTATATATATATATATATATCAGTAAATTGTTATGAGATTTTACTATATATTTTAGCCCAAACATTAATGTTTGTTTACTTGTCAATTAGTCTTCATAATTTATTGTTGTTAATACATTAAAACAGCAGAAGACCAAGACTCATAATTCTCTCTCTAAAAAACAAGCAACAACGAAGTCCTCATATCTAACATATATATCTCCAGAACAGAAACTTAAGCTCAAATTAAACACTCATTTTACAATTAATTTGAATTTTTGTGAAGAAGAGAATTCGATATACACCAAAACAATATTCAACTTAATTAATAGGTATATATGTGTAAAATTAATTGGGTGTTTTGTCTATTATTTGCAAAGTAGAAGTTAATTACATCTACAACCCCACCCTCTAATTAATTACAATTAAAATGTTATATAAATCTCAATTTTACTCCATCAAAAAAAAAATCTCAATTTTGCCCTTAAAGATTATAACTCATTTTATTCTTCTTGACGATCCTCAATTCCACGAGGTTGAATTTCAATTCTCCTCTTATGTCACGTCAAAGAACTGTGTAATTTTTGTAATAATTACGTAGATTAAGATTTGAAGGAATCTAACTGTGTAATTTTTGTAATAATTAGGTAGATTAAGATTTGAAGGAATCTAACTGGTGTTAAAATTTGAAGTAAAATATCTTTTTTATTTTTAATAGGAATAATGTTTAAATAGATCCTTCAATTATTTTCTACGAGATCATGTTCCTTCATAAATAAATTTTCAGTTCAAATTGATCCTATAACCGGCTGAAATTCGACACGTTTGGCTGGAAATTAAGGGAAAAAAGGTAGTTGCTTTCACTTGAAATTTTTTAACTTGTTCGAGCTCAATTTCAAGTCCAAATCTGGCAAATACATTTTTGGAATACTTGAAATGTAAGGAACATGATGGTATGATTTAATGTGAAAAATGAGATAAGGTCCAATTTGGTCCTACAACTATACCCAAAATCTTAGTTTAGTCCCGAAACAAAATTTCTTCGGACCAAATCGATCCCTCATCTTTTTAAAAAGTATCAAAATGATCCCTCTGTTAATCCCTTAATGGACGGACATTAACTTCCGTTAAAAACAACCGTTAAATTGTACATTTTTGCATTATTTCACAAACTAACACACATGGATCAAACATCAATTGTTTTGAAGAATTCCAATTGAACATCAACAAATTATAAAATGTCCTCCATGTCCTCAACGTCACCTCAATGTCCTCCAAACATTCATATCCCCCAACTCACGGTTTCTATCAATGGCACCAAACTTAGTTACACCGTCTTTCATATAATAACCAATTGTAGCAGCCTCACCAGCTATGTCTCAAAATCAAAGCAACCCTTTCGTCATCAACATAATCCTCACTGTCTAAATCAATAACATCTGTATCACGAATACCCTCACTCTCAACTACCTTAGTTTCGCCTGATGGAACTGTCTTGCCATTAAATTCCCTCTCTGGGCACCACCCTGACTCTCTTCATCATCCAACCCCGCTTCCGAAACTCTAATGCTCGTAGTTCCATGAGACCGGTCCCCGACAATCCTTAGTCCTTCAACGCATAACTCGTTAGGGTTTTGGTCTTCAAAGTAGGAGAGGTAACAGTGCGAGTCATGCTCCAACGGGGTGTGGAAGATTGCATCTTCTTCCATCATATGCTGATGAATTGAGCTCGAACTTCCAGGCAATTTGTTGATGTTCAATGGGAATTCTTCAAAAAAAAATAATGTTTGATCCATGTTTGTGCTAGTGTGTGAAATAATGCAAAAATTTACAATTTAACGGTTGTTTTTAACGGAAGTTAACATCCATCCGTTATAAGAGACTAACAAAGGGATCATTTTGATACATTTTAAAAAGTTGAGGGATCGATTTCGTCCGAAATTTTGTTTCGGGTCCAAAATTTCGAGTATAGTTGTAGGACTAAATTGGACCTTATCCCTGTGAAAAATATTCGGTGAAATCAAAGATCCCAAATTTGGGGTTTTAAAAGATAAGAAACTTTTGTTGAAACTAGTAGAGGTAACGTGCGTTGCACACTTTTATTGATTTTTTTATCTGTTTAATAAAAAATAGATACTATTTCAAATACTTAATGTTGTGTTTTGATAATATTTTTTGGATATTTATTTGTTTAATTTTATCTTTTTTTGCATCTTTGAAACATGATATATATTTAGATGAATCAATATACGATTTATAAAGTTTAAAATTTCTACGCGTAAATGTCACAATTGTGAAATTAATAAAGAATATGTGTTTAATAACTTTATTTTTTCGGTATAACATAATTAAATTAACTCAAATAATTTCGATATAGTAATTTTTTTTATTGACATCAAATTATGTTTTTTTCAATATTATGGCGAAACTCCATCACATATGATATTAAACTATCACTCAATCTGTTTCGGTGGGGATGACCTAGTAGTAGAATGAGATTTCTTTGAGACTAAAGGTCACGGGTTCGAATCTTCTCAATATATATCACCACGTTGGGTGTGTGAGTAAAAAAAAAAAAACTATCACTCAGTCTTATTCATTAATAAATATACGATAACATGATCCATTAAATTGATGATATTATTTTAATCAGTACATATTGTCTTTATGTTTTGAAATATTAATAATAATTATTATTTTGTTGAATATTTTATTCGAAGATACATTCAATATTATGTTTCCTTTATTTTTGTAATAAATAAAATGACTACCTTGAACAAATAATTTTTTATTTTGGAATAAAATAAATATTTATATATAATGGTTTCTCATAAACCCGTAATATATTCCGTGTTGCATCCATATATAATGCTTATTAATAAACCGTTACAAAATAAAAAGGGCATACTTAACGGTAACTAACCGTTATTAAATAAAGCACGCACATACATAATGGTTTTACAAATCACCGTTATCTATAGTCTCTGTACGACACGCATATAGGTAACGGTACTATAAATACCGTTATGTATACCACACAAATACAAAACGGTTTAATTGTAACCGTTACATATATGAGTGTTCACACGCACATATGTTTTTTTAAAAACCGTTACATATACACAGTTCGTAACGGTTTTTGGTTAAAACCGTTATGTATTTAGTGTTATGTATTTGCATTTTTTTAGTAGTGATAATATATATTTGTAGAAAATAAAATTTTATCATTTATCATTATAGAAAACATATACTCCACGAAAAAAAAATAGTGGATACACGACCTCAAAGTTAAGTCAAGTAAATTAAGTTTAAGTTTCATGTTTAGTAAATTAATTTTCTATTTTTTATTCACTGTGTTTAACATTTTAATTTAAATATTTTTATCTTGCGACTCGCGCAACACTCTCCTTACGCTAATGCATGGGCTTCTGCACCACGCTTGATAATTAATTTTTTTCGAAATAAGTGAATTCTAAAATTAAAGTGAATTAATTTTATTTTTTATCCGCCAACTGGCACAGTGCACTTGCCCGATGCTAACACGTAGGGTCATGCATTGCATTCAATAATTAATTTTTTGAATTAAATATAAATTATAATCGAGATTAATGAATCATATATAATTAGGATTAATAAGCCTTAATTAGAATGAATAACACTCTTTTAAACTTAGTAGCAGGCTGGTACTTTTCAGGTTATGAGTGATACTTTTCAGTGTAATGAATAATACATTTCTAGGGGCTTTTTTTAGGTCGGGGTGGGTCGATTTGAGGCGGGTTGATGTGGTCTGTCTGAATTAAGCTCATTTACATCTGGCCCATATAAGTGTTTGTCATTGGAATATAGTTAATTTAAACCTTATCCTTTTAAATATAAGTAAAAACCAAATTTTTATATTTCAATTTTTTTCTTTTGTGAAAATGAAAATATTATCAAAATAAATAAATAGTAAATGCTAGAAAAAAGTAAAAATAATTATGTATTATGTGTAATATAATATATTGGAATGAAAAATTTAAATATTAATTTTTTAATATAATTTAAAATTAAGGAACGTCGACAACCATTGCTAACATCTATTAAAACACACACTAACATACATTTTTCTCACATACTTAGATCTTTTCACACAAATTTTACACACACACCGTATTGCGGACTCAACACATTGTTTCATATTTTTTTAAAAATGGACATATCATTAGCTCTCTCATCTCTACCTCTTCCTCGCTCATCTCCGAAGCTCTCATCTCTTGTTGTTGAGCTTATGGTTTTCTGATCTAGAGAGAGATCTTCAACCAACTTAAAAAAATTTCCTTTCAAGATTTCCACTCTCTCTCTTGATCGAACTTTCAATTCCCAATCCACAACTTCCTGCAAGCATATCCACAAGATAATGTATAATAAGAAAACATAGTTTAAATATATATGTTAGAAAAAAGGGTTAAGGCCTAAATAAGCCCCTGAACTTATTTGGGGGACCAATTAGGCCCTCCAACTTTTTTTGGTCTCAATTGAGCTCCTGAACTTTTAATTTGGACTCAATCAAGCCCCTCGTATAAACGGCGTCAATTGATCCGTTAAACCCGACCCGATTTAGCTCAAACCCAATTACCTGTCTTCTCTACCTGCTCCCTCACCCATGTCGATAATTCAAACGACGGGTCTCACCCTCCCCTCAATCCCGGCACCGGTGAAGGCTCCCCGCAGTGCGGCCGACCTCTGGCGACCTCTAATTCACCAATTTCTGCCCTCCCCGACCTTCAAAGCCGCTGCCTCATACCTCCTTTATCTCTCCCACCGCCGGCAATATCTGATACTCGTCGGTCGTCTTTGGGGCTCTCTCCATCGACCCCTTCACGATTAGAAGCCTTCCCACACTCTCCCCATGATTCTACCATTAATCCCCAACACCCATCTCTTCCCGTCACTATTCCGGTTCCAAAAACTCAAAAATTTGCTGAATACTGAAAAGGAGAGCCCCAAAGACGACCGCCATCGTCTTTGGAGCCGCCATTGTCGATATTAGTATCATTCAAAATTACTATCATTCATAATACTGAAAAGTATCATTTCAAAAGCCAAAAATATCATTTGTATCAATAAAAAGTATTGGCTAGAGAAAAAAAAAGAAAAAAACTGTTAAGGTTAGTATCAATCAAAACACTAAAAAGTATCATTCAAAATTAAAAAAAAAAATATCAGTTGTATCCATAAAAAGTATCACCCGTTTTCACAATTTTTTTGGTCAACACTTTGACCGAATCAACGCGTGTTGACCCGGTCAACATGTTGACCGTCTGATGTACAACTTATGTACAAGAGTCTTTGCGTATTTACATATATGCATGTTTATTGATACCTCCTGGGTCCAATGAGCCAAAAAAAAAAAAAACTCAGCCATAAATTATAACATCTAGCATATTTGTAATAGCACTTAAGTTTATTATTTTTATTTATCAAGTACTTTATCATACCACATTTTTTCTTTACTCCATTTTAATTTCTTGAATTCTTGTTTAGCTAAATATAAGAAATATTAAGGGATTTTTCATGTAAGCCAATATTAGATTCTCGATGCATATGACATACACTACTGGCATAGATGGACCTACACTAGGCCAAGGGGGGTCACTGGGCCCCCTTGAAATTTTAAATTTTTTTACTATTAATATAGTAATAATATATAATTTTAGTGAGTATTTTATAAAAATAGATGAAAATATTAAAGTTTTGAAAGTTTGGCCCAATGGTAGAGATAGTTATTTTTATAATTGAGGTCATGGGTTCAAATCCCCACAAAAGCATATTTATTTTACTTTTTTTTTCTAAGGTGACTTTACTTTTTTCTCTTGGGTGGATTTATTTTTTACTTTTTCTTTAAAATTTAGAATTATGTCAATTTGTGCAGTTTTATTTTCACTATTAATAATCGTTGTATTTTTATTTATTTGAAACAAGTTGTTGTATATTTATTTATATATTTTTCTACAAAAGTTTTGTATTTTATCATTAAAATAACAATTGTCTTTTGTCATATGTATCAAGAAGCAAATATCGTGGCTCATACCCCAACTTGCTCAGTTTGGAGCGGGGTGTGAGTCTCTCTGGACTTGGAATAAGAATTTTCCTCACTGGTTGAGGTTGTTAGTTGATTAATAATCATCTTTATCCAAAATCTAATATGTAGATTTTTCAGTCCACTATATATATATATATATATATAGGGGTTGGTTATAATGGGTACTAGGTATTCTTGTGAGAACTATAAACCATGCTTATTTAATATGATTTTATAGCTTATCTTGTTATATTTTAGTGCTAGTGTCAGTAGCACTAAAATACAATAAAATAAGTTATAAAATTACACTAAATAAGCATGGTTTATAGTTCTCACGCGAATACCTAATGCTCATTTGAACCTATTCCTGTATATATATATTATGTATATATTTATATACTTATCAGTTTGTTTTATTTTTAGAATTTATAATTATGTATATATATAACATTTTTTTATAGTATTATTAAATGCCCCCCTGAATAAAATTCCTGATTCCATGACTGACTACTGGTATACAAATTGTAGCCATGTAATAATCATAATAGATTTAAAGGTAAATCATATTTATTAAATGTAATAATCGTCAACAAAACCAGATGATACTCAAATAAATTATTTTTGATAATTTAAACTAAAAAAAATGATATCAAATAGAGAAATTAATTCATGGTCCAACTTTTTGTGTACTATATAATTTTTGTATGGATAGAACATAAGAATTATGGTCTGAGAAAATTTCATGATTTCATAATCGTCTTAAATTCTTACATCACATTCTTGTTGAAACCGAAAAGATTTCAAGAATAATTCATGTATTAATTATGTATTCTCTCATCGCATTTTTTAACCCAATTCAATCATCTTAATTAATCCTTTTTAGTCACATAATTGACCCTCAATGATCCCCTCTTTCGTTAATTATTTTTTTCTTTAATTTAATATTAAACACACGCATATGTAGATACAGATTAATTAATTGGAGCCTTTTTTCCAATCTTGGATGATTGAATCAAGAACTGTTTGAAGAATTTTGGCTTCGGTTTTTCTACCATACACTTTAATTAAGTAGAAGAGAATGATATATATAATTTTGTAAGATTTAAGACTCTTTTATTATAGGAATTTTGATAGTTTGATACAAATTAACGTTACAAATTGAGTTTAACATTATATTTATTCATAAACTTGTTGAAAAATAAATGTATTTGCTCTAAAATTAATCCACGAAAAATAAAATCAAACACCCTAATTTTTAGTATTTTAGTTTAATATATTTTATATGGAGAATTAATTATATAATATATTATATATTGTGCGATTATATTTTTTAATCCTTTTTGCTTTGTTTTTGTTTCCTCTCGTTGATATATTATGGATAAGTAATTGATCGACCTGGATAAAGAATTATAATAGTACAATGCTATTGAATAAATACTATATATATTTTTTAAACCAAATGAATATAATATAGCATATGTCAAGATTAATTATATTAAAAATTTCCATACAACATAAATTGCAACACGAAAAAAAAAATTATACATATAAAAGTACAAACATATTGTAAAATAACTTAACAGATGAATTGTGATAAAAACCACAACACGAAAAAACCGAAAACAAACATACGAATTGGAGACGAATTGTATTATTTGATAGTTTGTTGGTTTATTTCTATATGTGAATTGTGTGTATATTTGACAATTTTATGGAATAATGATGAAAGAACATTAGCATGCTAATCATAAATTAGTCACATACAAATAATTATAAAATATTAAATAATATAAGTTGATTACATTACTACTCTTGGATAAGTTTTAAAATAATATTATAATAAGTAAACTCAAAATTATAAAATAATTAGAATACAAATAATAATAAAATATTAAATAATATTAGATGATTACATAATTGCCCTTAAATAAAATTTAAAATAAGGATATAATAGGTAAACCAAAAATTATAAGATAACACACTTTTTATATTATATAAGTATAGATATAGATATAGATTAATAAAAAAGAAGAGAAAATGTCATATATTTAAACGAGCTAGAAACATAAATAAAGAAAATTAGTCCGCCACATACTCTTGCTCAGAATAATCAAAATAGTACGTAGTATACAAGATTGAAATCAATATATAATTCGTAAGGCAATAACCTTTACAAAGTGCTAATTACTAAAAGAATGAGAATTTCATTTCTTGTATTATTATATTATATGGATCTTCACTTTAATATATTTCTCATATTCCATTGTATGATACTCATTGTTTGTTTTGGAATACATTCCACACCACCTCCGACTTCAATTTTAGTGAAGAACATTTTGTTTCTATGTACTGTATATAAAAATCAAAGATTTCATAAAGAAGTTAAATTTTATTATGTTATGATGATATATTGTTAGAAATGAAATAGTTAAGTAGTAGCTTTGAATTCACTAAATCGCATGTTAGAGTTCTGAGTCGTATTTCCCACAAAGCCTATTATTAACCCTTCGTGATTGATGTTAGGATCGACCAGCATTAACTAGGGAGAGAGAAATGGCAGAAATTGCTGCAGGTTTTGTTGGACCAGCTATAGAAGTTGTGAAATGGATTGGTGCACCAATCATGCGTCAATTTAATTATCTCTGTTGCTTCACTTCCAACATCTCTACTCTCAAACTCGAAGCCGAAAAACTAGATGATATAGAAGGAGACCTGCAGCGGAAAGTTGATAGAGCAAGAGATAATGTAGAAATTGTTGCCCGTGAGGTTGAGGATTGGTTAACGGAGTCTAACGATATCAAAGGCCTAAAGAATACAATTTTGGATGAAGTTCCAAATGTAGAAAGTGGTTGTTTGAAGCTTGGAGCTCGTTTTTCTCTTAGCAAAAGAGCTAAGAAAACAATTGATCGTATAATAGAGCTTCGAGGCCAGTGCAAGTTTGATGCTGTATCCCAACCACGACCTCCAGCTGCAGCCGAAGCAGTTCCGTTAGGAATGACGACATATGAATTCATGTCAAGAAAACAAATTGAAGAAGACATCATGACAAGTTTGAGAGATGGAGATGTTAATATGATGGGGATAAGTGGGATGGGAGGTCTAGGAAAGACTACCATGGCCAAAATAATCAAGAACAGAGCATTGAAAGAGCATTTATTTGATGAGGTTGTGATGGCAGTAGTCAGCCAACAAGCAGACAAGTCAAAAATTCAGCTTGAGATTGGCGGATCATTGGGTTTGGATCTCAAAGATGAAACTGCGGAAGCTAGTAGAGTACAAAAATTACATGCAAGACTAACTGAAGGCAAAAAAAGAATTCTCCTAGTTTTAGATGATGTTTGGCAAAGACTCGTGTTTGAGGATTTAGGAATACCTCGTGGTTACAAAGGTTGCACAATTCTACTAACATCCCGAAATAGTGATGTTTTGCGTGCAATGGATGTTCAAAAGGATTTTGGAATGAAAGTCTTGTCTGAAGAAGATGCATGGCTTCTCTTCAGAGGGAGAGCTGGCACATGTGTGGATGATACTGGATTGAATTCTATCGCAAAAGAAGTCGTAGAAGAGTGTAGAGGATTGCCGATCGCCCTTGCAACTGTTGGTGCGGCACTAAAAGATGAGAATGATAAGCGTATTTGGAAAGATGCGGTAATGGAATTGAGGAAAGCTAGTCCAAATAATATCTCAGATTTTATTAAAGAAGTTTATAATCCCCTAAAAGTAAGTTACAATAAGTTGGAGTCTAGCGAAGCCAAATCCGTATTCTTGCTCTGTTGCTTGTTCCGTGAAGATTCTGATATTCATGTAGAGTGCTTGATTCATTTCTGCATGGGGTTGGGCATATTTGAAGGAGGCAGAAATTTGGAACAAGCAAGGAATAGGATGAGTGCATTGATTAGAAGGCTCAAAAGTCGGTCTTTGTTGTTAGATAGTGAGTGTGGAGATCATTGTGTTCGAATGCATGATGTGGTTCGTGATGTTTGCATATTCATTGCTAAAGAGAAAGGATATATTGGTGGCAATGATTGTACTTGGATTTCTTCTTTTCAGACGACGGTCGGAGAAAGAACTAAGCTTCCCACAAACTTACGTCTTCTCTTATTGAGTGGTAGTTATTCAGAACTGGAGGGAGAAATCAACAAATTCAACAATTCCTTTGTTGAAGGGATCAGAGATCTCCATGTGTTGCTCATTCATAATCACTCATTGACATCACTGCCGCACACTGTAGGGTCATTAACAAATCTTAGAACTTTGGCCTTATATTCGTGTGAGGAACTCGAGACAATATCTGTTGTTGGGGAATTGGTACATCTTGAGATTCTCATTTGTCACCACTGTGATTCGATTAAAGAGTTACCACCAGAGATAAAGCAATTAAACCGCCTGAAATTGTTAGATCTTTCGTGGTGTAGAAATCTGGAAAGAATAGGTGGAGGAATCATATCAAGTCTAGTTGGGTAGGAAGAGTTGAAGATTTTGTATAGCTTCAACAAATGGGATAGCAACGAAAGAGAGAATGGGAATGCAACGGTGAGAGAGCTGGAGGCCTTGACCAATTTGAGGTGCTTGGAGATTCAGATAGATGATCCTGCCTTAGCTGCCCAAAACATGCGTCTTTCATCAAAGTTGGACAGATTTCATATCAGAATTGGAGATTATATATTCTTACCTGATTCGTTTAACAGAACAATGATTCTAAAGTGGGAGGGAGAAACTTGTGTAGGAGAATGGATTGAGAAGCAGCTTATAAGAGATGCCGAATGTCTAAAGTTAACTGGAAATGGTATAGGAGAATGGATGGACTACTTGGCAAAAAGTGAAAACATAAGGCACTTGGACTTGCGTAGCTGTGAGACAATGAAGAATATTGGGAGAACATCAACGGATGATGCTACTGTGTTCCCTCACATGGAGTATCTGAAGCTTTCCTATCTTTCCCAATTAGAAGAGATATTGGATGGTCCAATTCCGTCCAATTCTTTCCACCATCTCAAGAAATTGGAGCTTCAAGACTTGCCGGCACTGAAGCAATTGTGGAAGAGCAGTAGTAGTCCAGTTTTCCACAACCTTTCTTCCATGCATATCGTCAATTGTCCCTGCCTACGCAATCTAGGCCAGTTGTCATCAATTGCAGAAAATAATTGTCTTTCACAGCTCCAATTTCTAACAGTTGAGGATTGTGAGATGATGGAACAAGTGTTTTTGTGGAACAAAGAAGACGGACGGAGAATAACAAAAATAATGTTCCCAAAACTGAAGGAGGTCGAGTTAGATACTCTGCCAAATCTGGTAACTTTGTGTCAAGGAATTGGAAGCATAAAATTCCCTCTACTGACGGAAATGGATATTCAAAGATGCCCAAAAATGAAAAGTATAGTTTCAAGTGAAGAGAACAACTGTGGTGGTGAAAGACCTCTTCTATTTCCGAAGTTGGAAGAGCTTGTGTTGAGGGATTTATGCAAATTGGAGAGCTTTTGCGAATGGAATTGCGATGTGAACTGCCGGATAATGAAAATTGATGGGTGCTCTAATTATATGATCAAAATATTCAACTTGGGATCCAATGTAAATTATGAATCACCAACCTTTTCTTTCATTTAATTTTAATTTATTATCTAGTTATTTGTAAGGTTACTGATCAGTACATTATTTGAACTGTAGGTTTCTTTCTCCTTTCCTGGATTGGAAGAGCTAACAATCTCGAGTTATGAAGGCAGAATGAGTTTATTTTCGTCTTCAATGGCCGCAAATATTCTTGTCAGTCTCAGAAAATTAGTGATATATGATTGTAAAGAGATGGTAAAAGTGATTGAAGACGAAAAAGAGGAGGAGAATGCGGTGAGTAGTGGTGGTGCTCAAACCACCACGACTATTCTATTTCCTAAGTTGCAGGAACTGAAGTTGATTTATTTAGAAAAATTGGAGAGCTTTTGCGAATGGAAATGTGACGTTAAGTTGCCTTCGTTAAGCACAGTAGACATTTACAAGTGCTCGAATATGAAAATTTTCACCCAAGGACCCCTAATTACACCAAATTTAGAAAGTGTCGAGATAGACTTTAATAAAGTTTTGGAAAGTGGTGAAAAGGATTTGAATGGCGCGCTGGACCAACGTTACTTGGCTCGACAGAAGGTAATTTATAAGAACAACTAATATATATATTCTTAATTATTTTCTATCTTAATTAATTAATGGCACGTGTGTCTAGCTACTAGCTTTGTTAGTCCAAACAGATTGTATATATGTGTTAATAGAAACGTGGAGGAATAATATAATATAATTGTGTGTGTATATATATTTCATATTTGTGATGTTTTTCTAAATCTTAATTGAGACTTTCTCTCTCTCATCTCTCATTAAGGAGATGACCTTATAATTAAGTTTTTATTATTTACTCTCCTAAACTGACCATTTTGGCATGTACTAATATCTTCAGGAACAACAAAGAGTAAGGCTTGCTTCTATAAACTCAATGATCGAATTTTCTTCACTTTTCACAACAGATGAAGATTAAGAAACAAAGAGTGAAATCAAGGAGCAACAAAATTGGTAAGCCAATTTCATTTCTTTGATCGGAATTTTCTTCAGTTTTTGCAATTTTATATTGATTATTATGAATGAGTTTTGTATTGTAAGTAACATAGTTTTCAACTCTTATTAATTCTACGATAATATTATTATATTCTTTGAAATTGAAGAAATTGATTGTGATTATTTAAAAATATTTTATTGCAAAAACATAAAATAAAGATTAATGCATCCAAAAGGTTTGACCCGGAATCCTTTCTCTAATTAATTAATTGACAAAAGTTGGTTTTGCATCTTCATTGTTGGGAGTTTGATGTTAGGATATACCATGGACATATCTTTGGATGAACTCTCATTCTTTTCACAAGATGATTTTAATTTTTAATTTTATTTAATTATTGATGCTTGGAGTTTATTCCATTAAATTAGTTGTTATCCCATTATATATTTGTGTTGACAAAGAATAATATATTAACAATTATTAATTATGGTTTATTGGGTTTATATTTATTTTTCATAATTTAATTTTCATTTCTTTTAGTTAATAATTGATTATTATGGTTGATTATTCCACATTTAGGGTATTTAATTTTTTAAAAATTCACTTCTTAGCAATAAAAGTTAACTATGATTGGTTATACTATAATAATTTTTATTTTTATAATAAGCATAATTATAATTAATAGTGAATTTGATAGTGCTTCGTCGCATATGAATGTGTTTACATTAGCACGTTGGATGTTCTCAAATATCCTTCAATCAAATAATCATAACTTCTTAGATGAAAATTGGCAAGCACTTTTATTGAGAAACTATTTTTCAACCATATAAGTCCTGTCATTTAATTATTTCTTAATAAAAGTAGTTTTGCATGCTCCATTATCATATGAAAGTAGTTTTTTTCTCTTAATCAGGAAAACAACAAATTCAGCAGTAGAAGAAGAAGGAAGAAAGGGTGAAATAGAGGAGGAACAAAATTCATAATTCTTCAACATTATATATATGATGTGGTAAGCCGCTTTCATTTCTTTCATTGGAATTACATTTCTAAGTTTAATTTTACAATTTTATATGATCATCTAGCAGTAGTGCCAACAATTTTATCTACCCAAAATTTCAATTCTTAATAATAAAAGTTAACTAGGATTGGGTTATATTATTTGAAAGTGAGTAATTTCATTATGATAATTTAAAAATATTTTATTTGATGCATCACATTTGTTCTCTTATTTGGTAACTGCGGTCATATTTGTATTTTATGTTGTTGAAATCCCTTAATTCATTTTTTCTCATATCGTGTGTGATTTGTTTATTTTATGGCCGGTATATTTTCCCTCTTCAATGATTTTCTATTCTTCAAGTTCTCATTTCATTTTATGCATGTTATTTTTTTTTCTAAATTCTTCATTCTCTTTATTCTGACATTTTTTTTTTGTTGGCTTCGGATTTTGGATTTCTATGGGGCTCATTTTCAGGTTTGTCGTATTTGTTGTTTCCTCGGCTTTCGAGATAGGATGGTGGTTATTTCCCTTTTGATTTTGAAACTTTGTACTGTTCATTTTTATTCTAACGGTTTTCTACGTATTTGTTCTTAAACGTTTTCATATATTAGAGGATACTCTTTTTCCTACTCGAGGGTTTTCCCACAGGATTTACCTCGAGAGGTTTTAATGAGGTCCGGCTCTCCGAGGTTTCAATTTGTGATTCAAGAGAGTTTTAGGTGTTGTTTGTTCTTTTTCGTTTTCCATTTATTTATAAAAATCTTATTTGACTTACTTTAAAATAAAAGTGGTAATATGGCACAAAAGAGCAACACTCTGTCACTACATATTATGGAAACCAAAGGGGCTGAGGTTAACATAATTGATAATATTGGAGAATTATTTTAATAATATACATTGCACGGGAAATAGCATATACAATTTAAATTTTAATCATGCATAAATATAAGTGTATAATTAGTTGATGCCCTAGCTAGGGACTCATGGAATGAGATTAGCATGTTATAATATTAGTGGTTTCACTATGAAGCTATGAGGTTTTTCTTTCATTTTTCTACAATATCAATTTCTCATGCTTTAATTAAATTTTGTAATTATTAATTAGAGACTAATATTAAAATTAAATACTGAAAAATAATTCTAAAATTAAACTAAAATACAAAAAAAATGAAATTGAAAAAAACTAATAAATGTGATAGGGAAACAGAGGATGTAACAAGGTTTGGTAACGAAGAATTTCATCATCTTTGTTTCCATGCATATAGGCAAATTAAAGCAAACGAGAACCTTAGTTCCAAAACGTCGTCGCATCTTCTATTTCGACTATGGAATTATTGTCTCGTGCATTTTAATATTTTGTTAATTGTTTTCTAGTCATTTTTAATAGATAATTATGGAATTTTTAAAACGTGTATGATAATTAAAAATTCATACGATTGAAAATAAGAGATGAAACGTCATTCTAAAATATGAGATCTTTTCTGTCTTATTAACAACGATCTAATCAAATAGTTCCATCATTTCTTTCAAATAGTATTTCATTTTTTGGAATGAGGGGAAATTAAAATATCACCCGTAATCTTAGTACATTTTTGTCATCTAATTTTATTATCAAGTTTTCACTAATTTTGATTGAATTGAATATGTTTTAATGCTTCACTTAATATATAGAATGTGAACGTTTTTTTCATTCGAGTTGAATACAATCATATGGAAAATAACACTCAACGTCCTCTTTTTTCTCAACATATCCTTAAAAGCTTATTTTTGCATAAAAACAACATATATATAGACAACAATTTAAGATTATAGTAGAGATAAAACTATAATATACATAGACAAATACAAATTATTAAACCCAATCTATCTAAAGTTGCTAAGTCATCCCAACTTTAAGCATCCTCTCGCGAAGAATATCAAACACCATATTGCTCTTCCTCACATTCTTCTTCATGAAATTGTATGCATAATCTATCACCACCCTCTTCCCTAAATTTGCACCCTTCTTCACCATCACCTCATGCTCCTCCACGCTCAATCCAAATCCTCGATCTTCGCCTCCACTCCTCGCTCATCTCATTTTAAAATATAGGCATATAAACCAATATCAGTAACTAAACAATTTGATTTCCACCCTTACAAAAAACATATCAAACCAGCTAGACTGAATTCTAAAGACATAAACATACCATCTAACAAATCACAACTAATATTTTGATACTATTATTCAATTTAAATGGTACTGGACAGCATACAGAGTGATACAAACATAAAACATACCATCTAACAAAACACAACTAATATTTTGATACTATTATGCATATCAAATAGTACTAGACAGCATACAGATTGATACAAAGACAACGAATATTTTGATACTATTGTGCATATCAAATGGTACTAGACAACATACAGAGTGATACAAACATAAAACATACCATATTACCATCTAACAAAATACAACTAATATTTTGATACTATTATGCATATAAAATGATACTAGACAGCATACAGAGTGATACAAACATAAAACATACCATTTAACAAAACACAACTAATATTTCGATACTAGTAAGCATACAAAGTGATACTACACCCCACAAAAATAAAATAAAAATATAATTTATAATAATTATATAAAATTTCAAATTAAGTAGACAAATGAACACATCAAATGGTACCACTCAATTTCCAATGTCATACTCAATACACACAAGTCAAAATGTACAAAAAAACACAAAAACCAAATATGTCCTAAAAATCAGATACTCACAAGTATCTCATTTGGTACTAATAATCGGTAGCATTGATACTCCATATACAAATGTACACAATTTAAAACAAAACAGATGCAAACTTGGTTTCCTCAAAATAATTTCGTTAATATATGTATCAAACAGCTCTTACCAATTACCATAAATGATAAATTCAAACAAAATGGGTAGGGGGAAATCGAAAGCGAGTTAGAGACAGAATGCCGGAAAAACCTGATAGAATCGATTGGTGAGGTAAGGGCGGTCTGCATTCCATCGCGGAGTGGAAGGGCTAGCTACTTCAGAATCCATCTAATTTCTTCTGCAATTTTAAAACCCTAACAACATTTAACTACAAATCTACAATTGCCTTATATATATATATATATATGTTGTATGCGTATCAATTAACACATTCACACATCAATAGCCATGAATTCGAACAGAAGCTTGGATTTTTTCTTCTGCGTGGCGTGCGTGAAGATGAAAGAGAGTAGCAAAGTCACTGATGGAATGAGCGCGTGCGTGAAGATGAAAGAGAGTAGAAAATTCACTGATGGAATGAGCGAGATTGGGGCGGATGGAATCGGAAGAGCAATCGAGATAGAGATTGAGAGAGAGAGAGAGAGAGAATGACTGAAATGAGGAAAAAAATATTTATATCCCTGATACGGTATTTTATACCTCAAATAATAAGTCCTGTCATGTGCAAGTGTACACGGATGTAGCAAGCAATGATACGAGTCGAACCACAAGGAATAGGAGATATATTCTAAGATGCACAAGTAATGCCTAATTAAATCTCAATCACTATTTAAACCAAATACGTCAAAGGAATTGTTGTTCACTTCATTCATCAATTCAACATAAAGATTAAAAATTTATAATAACTTCCAACACTAAAGAGAGGAAATTTACGGGTTAACAAAGAGGTTTAGGGTGTTGGATCCTTGATTTAAGGGTTTACACAAACATGAAGATCATATATAAAT
The DNA here is from genome assembly GCA_026008535.1 of Perilla frutescens. Taxonomy (NCBI): domain Eukaryota; kingdom Viridiplantae; phylum Streptophyta; class Magnoliopsida; order Lamiales; family Lamiaceae; genus Perilla; species Perilla frutescens. The sequence continues at coordinate 48,012,528 of BRKX01000018.1, forward strand.
CAAAACTTTATTTATGACAAGGGTTTGTTCATTTAGGCATTTTCTCAAACACCTAATATGCAAAAATGATGTTAAACTTGCTATCTCTAACAAGCATTTCACTCAAACATACAAAGAGTCCCCTCCACAAATTACAAACCTAAATGCTCATACATCTTTCAAAGTATAACCACAAGGTCTCATAGATCACCAACAAACACCAGATGAGCAAAACTAATCACCCATTGAGCATAAAGATAAACATAAATGGAGGCCACCCATAAACATTAACAATCACAACTATGATCCACAAGATTTAATCAAAGAAATATACATTCATCCCACATTCATAATAAACTTCCTCATTTCAAAGATCCTTCACCACAACCCTAATCAAATTTGCTACTCATAATCTTAAAAGCAAAATAAATTACTTGAACATAAATCATAAATAGAGATTAGATTAAACCAATAGAATGTACAAAGATTGCACAAGATCCTTCCACATCAATTCTTCAAACTTCAAGAACTCCTCTTTACAAGCCCAAGCCCTCTTCCTCCTCTCATTTTTATGGTTCTATCCTTGATTTTCTAGGGGAGAAGGGGTATAGGGATTGGGAGAAATTTTAGAGTTTGATCAATTTTTTCTGTTGAAATCTGTGTGTCTCCTTCAAAAATCGCTCCTGGTTACAAATTAGAGAGAAAGGAGCAGATAAGGCACGCAAAACAGGGCGTCTGGGCGCGACACAGGCTCGGTCGCGCCCAGGTCGCGCTGTAGCTCGCGCCAGAGAAGGGCGCGAGGGAGTGCCTTAGAAGCTTATATATCCATAAAACAACATATAGACAACAATTTAACATTATAGTAGAAATAAAACTATAATATACATATATATATAGGCAAATACAAATTATAAAACCCAATTTATCTAAAGCTGGTAAGTCATCCCAACTTTAAGCATCCTCTTGTGAGGAATATCGAACACCGTATTGCTCTGCCTCACATTCTTCTTCATGAAATTATATGCATAATCTATCACTACCCTCTTCCCAAAATTTGCGCCCTTCGACGCCATCACCTCATGCTCCCCTACCAGGTGCACCACCCCACTCTTCCATGCTCGATCCAAATCCCCGATCTCCGTTTCCACTCCTCGCTCGTCTCCTTTTAAAATCTCATCCTCATTCTCGATTTAATTAATGTTTTTCTTGATCTTTTGGAGCCTCCCAAAAATTGGATTTTGGACTAGTTCTCTAGCAGATGGTCTTCTAACAGGATCAGCATCCATCATGGCCTGAAAATCAACGAGTCATAAAATGTATGCAATGGAACAACTTTTATCAAATTGAAGCATTTATAGCTTCTAATTCTACAGGACTCTAGAGATTCTCAAATGCTTGAGTTTAAGTTTGAAAAAAAAAGAGGCAAAGCACCAGTCGAAAAGAGCTCATTCTGATTGTGATGAGATGGTAAAAGTGATTGAAGACGGGAAAGAGGAGGAGAATGTGGTGAGTAGTGGTGGTGCTCAAACCACCACGACTATTCTATTTCCTAAATTGCAGGAACTGGAGTTGATTTCTTTAGAAAAATTGGAGAGCTTTTGCGAATGGAAATGTGACGTTGAGTTGCTTTCATTGAGGAAAGTAGACATTTGGCGGTGCTCTAATATGAAAATTTTCTCCCGGGGACTAATTACACCAAATTTAGAAAGTGTCGAGATAGACGGGAATAAAGTTTTGGAAAGTGGTGAAAAAGATTTGAATGGCACGTTGGAACAACGTTACATGGCTCAACAGAAGGTAATTTATAAGAACAACTAATATATATATTCTTAATTATTTTCTATCTTAATTAATTAATGGCACGCGTGTATATATGTGTTAATAGAAACCTGGAGGAATAATATAATATAATTGTGTGTGTATATATATATATATATATATTTGTGATATTTTCTAAATCTTAATTGAGACTTTCTCTCTCTCATCTCTCATTAAGTAGATGACCTTATAATTAAGCTTTTATTATTTACACCCACTCACTCATCCATTTTGGCATGCACTAATATAATCAGAAAAAACAAAAAGAAAAAGAAGCTTATGATGAAGATGTAAAGAAGGAAGAAGAAGTGGAAGAGAAACAAAGGTAAGAACATTCTAAATTAATTATTCGACCACATGACTCACTAAATTAAGTTTGCTTCTATAAACTCACTCATCCAATTTGGCACTAGCATAATCAGGATAACAACAACAGATGAAGATGAAGAAACAAAGAGTGAAATCGAGGAGGAACAAAATTTGTAAGCCAATTTCATTTCTTTGATTGGAATTTTCTTCAGTTTTCGCAATTTTATATGATCAGCTACCACCTACAACTTTATCTACCTAAATATATTGATTATTATGAGTGAGTTTTGTATTGTAAGTAACATAGTTTTCAACTCTCATTAATTCTACGATAATATTATTATATTCTTTGAAATTGAAGAAATTGATTGTGATTATTTAAAAATATTTTATTGCAAAAACATAAAATAAAGATTAATGCATCCAAAAGGTCTGACCCGGAATCCTTTCTCTAATTAATTAATTGACAAAAGCTGGTTTTGTATCTTCATTGTTGGGAGTTTGGTGTTAGGATATATCATGGACATATCTTTGGATGAACTCACATTCTTTTCACAACATGATTTTTATTTTTATTTTTAGTTAATTATTGATTCTTGGAGTTTATTCCATTAAATTAGTTGCTATCCGATTATATATTTGTGTTGACAAAGAAATAATATATTAACAATTATTAATTATGGTTTATTGGGTTTAATTTTAATTTCTTTTAGTTAATAATTGATTATTATGGTTGATTATTCCACAATTAGGGTATTTAATTTTTTAAAAATTCACTTCTTAGCAATAAAAGTTAACTATGATTGGTTATACTATAATAATTTTTATTTTTATAATAAGCATCATTATAATTAATAGTGAATTTGATAGTGCTCCGTCGCATATGAATGTGTTTACATTAGCACGTTGGATGTTCTGAAATATCCTTCAATCAAATAGTCATAACTTCTTAGATGAAAATTGGCATGCACTTTTGTTGAGAAACTAATTTTCAACCATATAAGTCCCGTCATTTAATTATTTCTTAATAAAAGTAGTTTTGCATGCTCCATTATCATATGAAAGTAGTTTTTTTCTCTTAATCAGGGAAACAACAAATCCAGCAGTAGAAGAAGAAGGAAGAAAGGGTGAAATAGAGGAAGAACAAAATTCATAATTCTTCAACATTATATATATGATGTGGTAAGCCGCTTTCATTTCTTTCATTGGAATTACATTTCTAAGTTTAATTTTGCAATTTTATATGATCATCTAGAAGTAGTGCCAACAATTTTATCTACCTAAAATTTCAATTCTTAATAATAAAAGTTAACTAGGATTGGGTTATATTATTTGAAAGTGAGTAATTTCATTATGATAATTTAAAAATATTTTATTCGATGCATCACATTTGTTCTCTTATTTGGTAACTGCGGTCATATTTGTATTTTATGTTGTTGAAATCCCTTAATTCATTTTTTTCATATCGTGTGTGATTTGTTTATTTTATAGCCGGTATATTTTCCCTCTTCAATGATTTTCTATTCTTCAAGTTCTCATTTCATTTTATGCACGTTATTTTTTTTCTAAATTCTTCATTCTCTTTATTCTGACATTTTTTATATTTTTTGTTGGCTTCGGATTTTGGATTTCTATGGGGCTCATTTTCAGGTTTCTCGTATTTGTTGTTTCCCGGGCTTTCGAGATAGGATGGTGGTTATTTCCCTTTTGATTTTGAAACTTTGTACTGTTCATTTTTATTCTAACGGTTTTCTACGTATTTGTTCTTAAACGTTTTCATATATTAGAGGATACTCTTTTTCCTACTCGAGGGTTTTCCCACAAGATTTACCTCGAGAGGTTTTAATGAGGTCCGGCTCTCCGAGGTTTCAATTTGTGATTCACGAGAGTTTTAGGTGTTGTTTGTTCTTTTTCGTTTTCCATTTATTTATAAAAATCTTATTTGACTTACTTTAAAATAAAAGTGGTAATATGGCACAAAAGAGCAACACTCTGTCACTACATATTATGGAAACCAAAGGGGCTGACGTTAACATAATTGATAATATTGGAGAATTATTTTAATAATATACATTGTAAGGGAAATAGTATGTACAATTTAAATTTTAATCATGCATAAATATAAGTTTCTTAAAGATTATGTTTTAGCCTATAAATTTTGTTGCAAATTATTTCATGTTTTACATTTTTTAACACATTTCCTCCTAATTTTACCCCTATAAAATCTCTTTCATTAAATATGTTGAGGAAATTAAGGAGGAATATAGAGGTGCCATAAAGATCTCTCTAAGAGATAAATTAAGATATATAGGAAAATATCACTTCATAGGAAGAGAATGTAAATTTGTCACATTTTTTAATTTTTAATTTTTGTTGCAAAACTCAAAACATCAATCTTTATGAAAATGAGATCGAAAGTAAATAATTCATATAGCAAAGTTTAAATTAAGATTAGAGGATCCATATATAAAAATTTTATTCGAGTTTAACCACTATATATATGTATGTATATATATTTAATACATACATGTTATATATCAATTCAAGATATGAAAGAAAAATTCAATTTAGGATATTAATGATTGAATATTGATATATCATAATATGTATATATACTTTAATTTTCTGTTGTTTTCAATGAAAATTTTATTAAAAAATAACTATAACGTAACAAAAAAAAACGTAATAAAATAAGTCAAGCATGACAATTTTATGACTTGGTTGGTAGAGTGTGTAGATAAACTCGTGGTTCGATAATCACGAGTTCGAATCCTCACCAACTAACGTCTCCTTAGACCCTATTGCATTAGATTGTAAATTTACATACCATCTAACAAATCACAACTAATATTTTGATACTATTATTCAATTTAAATGGTACTGGACAACATACAGAGTGATACAAGCATAAAACATACCATCTAATAAAACACAACTAATATTTTGATACTATTATGCATATCAAATGGTACTAGACAGCATACAGATTGATACAAAGACAACGAATATTTTGATACTATTGTGCATATCAAATGGTACTAGACAAAGTGATACAAACATAAAACATACCATCTAACAAAACACAACTAATATTTTGATACTATTATGCATATCAAATGATACTAGACAGCATACAGAGTGATACAAACATAAAACATACCATTTAACAAAACACAACTAATATTTTGATATTAGTAAGCATACAAAGTGATACTACACCCCACAAAAATAAAATAAAAATATAATTTATAATAATTATATAAAATTTCAAATTAAGTAGACAAATGAACACATCAAATGGTGTCACTCAATTTCCAATGTCATACTCAATACACACAAGTCAAAATGCACAAAAAAACACAAAAATCAAATATGTCCTAAAAACCAGATACTCACAAATATCTCATTTGGTACTAATAATCGGTAGCATTGATACTCCATATACAAATGTACACAATTTAAAACAAAACAGATGCAAACTTGGTTTCCTCAAAATAATTTCGTTAATATATGTATCAAACAGCTCTTACCAATTACCATAAATGATAAATTCAAACAAAATGGGTAGGGGGAAATCGAAAGCGAGTTAGAGACAGAATGCCGGAAAAACCTGATAGAATCGATTGGTGAGGTAAGGGCGATCTGCATTCCATCGCGGAGTGGAAGGGCTAGCTACTTCCGAATCCATCTAATTTCTTCTACAATTTTAAAACCCTAACAACATTTAACTACAAATCTACAATTGCCTTTCATATATATGTTGTATGCGTATCAATTAACACATTCACACGTCAATCGCCATGAATTCGAACAGAAGCTTGGATTTTTTCTTCTGCGTGGTATGCGTTAAGATGAAAGAGAGTAGCAAATTCACTGATGGAATGAGCGTGTGCGTGAAGATGAAAGAGTAGAAAATTCACTGATGGAATAAGCGAGATCGGGGCAGATGGAATCGGAAGAGCAATCGAGATAGAGATAGAGATTGAGAGAGAGAGAGGAGCGGCTAGGGTTAGTTGCAGATAGAGAGAGGGAAAATGACTGAAATGAGGAAAAAAAATATTTATATCCTGGGTCGGAGCGGGTCGGTCGTCTGATGGGCCGACCCATGCACTAGGTGTACAGGAGTTTTTGCGTAAAAAAAAACATGTATCACAGTATGCATAAATTTAATAACCAATAAAAGTTTTGTGTTAAGGAGGTTAATTATTGAATGTAATCACACAGCCTTTATTTTAGAGTTGCATATTTATATGTGCAAATAACGAAAGAAATATCAATACTTATGTACTTAATTAACTCAAATAAATCGACTTTTTAATAATTTTATATCAATTCCAACATTTCTTCAACAAAAATGAAATTTGATCAGTTTTGGCAACTTTTATGTGACTCACTATAAATTGCTTAAATTTCCAGAGAGAGAGAAAAAAAATACATTAGTGACACAAACAATCCACATGAAAATGTAACATTTTTAGTGTTTTTACTAGTTGGGCTTTTTGCTTTTAGTTATCTTGATCTACACAAGTTGGGCTCAATACTAAGGCCCATAGTTGGACATTCAATTTTCTTTACTTTTTTTTTTACGAGGATAATTAACCTAGACATGCGATAGTGCGCACTGGGTAAACTCCACTTCTATATAATAACCTGCAAACTAACAAAAGATGTACACTACACTTGCAAAATCAATTGTGATATAGTGTTATAATTAGAGGTGTAAGGTGAAAAAATTTCTCTTATTATTTTTTGAGTTAGGGGAGGAGATCAACTGTAATTGAATATAATCGACGATGAACTTGTGAGAGAGAATTGTGTTTTAAGTAATACAAACTATCAAAATTTGCAAATTGGAGTAGGTTGTGCTTAATTATGAGTGATTTTATTTATGTTGAGGGTAACCGTAGTCGCTACCGATGTACGCATTGGATAAATCTCGCTCCCGTACGTGTAATAACACTTCGATAAAATCATGAGATACATGGCTATCATCGGTAGAAAATGATCATTCAAGACAAATCGAGACTATCTCTCTCACTCTGATCTTCACACCGATTGAGATATGTAAACTTTGTAGATATATCATATATATTACATATATTCATATCATTTCCGAGGAGCATTTTATTAAATTTTACAAGAAAGTTTATCACGATTTTAAAACTCGACACAAAAATAATAAAAACAAAAAACAACAAAAAAAGAAGGAATATTAATTACCAATTTAACTAGTGCGGCACTGCGTGGCGGCGGAGCACGACCGCGTGTAGGGATTAGCTTCGCCGCCGGGCTGGCAGTTGTAGTACGACGCGCCGCTCCGGGAGCATGGCACAGTGTCCGCCTGAAGCGCACCGTAGCTTATGTAGTCCGAGGTTGCTAGCATGCGCCGGTTGCTCTCTGAATCCATGTCGAACTCTCCGCCGCCGCCGCCCATGCACTCCGCGATTGATCCTCGGCAGGCAGACGGATTTTGCGGCGGAATCCAGCCGAAATCACCTCCGGCAACGGCGGTGCTAAGAAGGAGCGCCGCCGCCAACACGGCGGCGGGAATGAGGAGGAGGCGGAGGAGGGAAGAGTTCACCATTTTGTGTATTTTTTTAGCTCCGAACGTAGACTTTTAAAGCGGGAGAGTGGGCTCCATATTCTGAGGGTGTTTAGTGTTACCAAATTTTCACCTAATTATAATTTATTTTTCCACTTATTGTTAATTTAATTATTTTGAAACTTTCATATATATACTTTTTTTTAGCATGTAGCATTTTTGAACATTTCAAAGTTATGCGTAGGTATAGAAGAATTAATCCAAGTCTCACTTGGGGGTATTTTTGGTATTATGGAAGTTAAATTGGAGTCCCTAAATTAAAAAAGAATTTTTTAAAAAAATAATAATGATTAGAAGAAATTTAATTTGTAACCATTCTCTATCACATATCCTATGTCAAGTCTTTATTTTTTTATAATTTAGTTTAATTTGATTTTCTTATTAGAGTTCGTCTATCCCCAATTAGGGTATGATAAAAAAAATTATGACACACGGAATGTAATACGGGGAAATTTTTGAACATTTCAAAGTTATGCGTAGGTATAGAAGAATTAATCCAAGTCTCACTTGGGGGTATTTTTGGTATTATGGAAGTTAAATTGGAGTCCCTAAATTAAAAAAGAATTTTTTAAAAAAATAATAATGATTAGAAGAAATTTAATTTGTAACCATTCTCTATCACATATCCTATGTCAAGTCTTTATTTTTTTATAATTTAGTTTAATTTGATTTTCTTATTAGAGTTCGTCTATCCCCAATTAGGGTATGATAAAAAAAATTATGACACACGGAATGTAATACGGGGAAAGTACGGGTGATCTGATCCAATTTTTAGCTACTTCACATGTTTGCGGTTTGAGTAAAGTACTCGATCCACTTCATATATAATAGCCCACAAAATGCCAAAATCACAAATGAGATGTAAATTATATTAGATAAATTTTATGCAATGAGCTCGACATGTATAAATAAATATCGGTAGAATTATAATGACCTTTGATATAATTAGTTCACACCCTCTCCAATAGTAAGCCACCTAGATGGGTAAAATAGCATTTTTAGAACCATAGAAATGATGAGCTAAATGAGAAAAACTAATTTCTCTTTCAATAGCTTAAATTAAAATCATATATATTTTATACATATTCTAATTTAGATTTGAAAATTATTATATAGATTTGATTAGTGCACTAATTAAGGTGATGATCCCTCACTCAAGTGATAAGGATGTTCATAATTACATATATAAAAAAACTTCTTTTAATTTATAGTTAGACTTAATGGATTTTTCCATTGATAAGAACAGTTTAACAACTTTTCGAAAGATGTAATTAAACAGTTTACTTGTTTAATTAATAATCTAATGCTTACGATATTGGAAATCTGGTTGGCATGCGATGCTAATATTATTATTTTGTGTGTATGCATTAATTAATTACTAGATTAATTGCTGACTTTTGCAAAATATATCCTTCTTGAAACTTTATTTGAAATTATTAGACAGGGGTTCAATTAACAATGAACGAGTTTTGATTGTGAAATATAATTATATAAAATGTAAAATTATGTTCAAAATTTTGTTGCCGTGTTTATTAGGCCCATACATTTTTTTTAACCAATGATCTCAAATATAATTAAGTAATTAATTTAGTTGGGTTTGACATATATATGATATACACACACATATATACCTAAACGATTAGGTATATATATGTGAGTGTTGTAAATTGTGAATAAATATGTGTGAAAATGTAGTTGATTGAATGGTTCAACGAAGGTAAATTTTCAAATGAGTGTTCATTTTTCTCGAGAAGTTGGATCCCTCAAAAGGTATGAATATTTCAATGCCTAACATGGAAATCGAAAATAATTTATATTATTTCAACTTTTACTTACAATATTTATATATTTGCATGCTTTGGATATGCAGCTTGAGTTGTTGTTGTTGTTGTTATAAAAATATTTTTTGATGTGGATTTTCATTTTTTTCACCTAAAATTTCAATTTTGTTTTTGTGCTTAAGAGTATATAAAGGCACATATGGTGTTTCTCTCTCCTATGATAATTATCGTAATAAATTTTAGAGTAGTGATTTTCAGCCAGATTCTGGCTAGTCGGAATTTTTTTATTATTTTTAATAATTAATTAATTTAATTAATAAAACACTAATTATTTAATAAATTTACATTGATGCCCTCCATAATAATTAGAGCTAATCCTCCAATTAATTTTCATTTCTAATGTCTCCTAAAAAAATCCGCTTCTAATGAATATTACCGATCAAATATTTCCCAAAAACATAATTAACATAAGGGCAATATAGTAAAAACAATCACAAATTTCATTAATTACTGAACTCACCTACCAAAATTATTGATTAATTAATTACAATCACTAATTTCATGACAGAAGGGCAATATAGTAAAAACATAATATTTAATAATTAACATAATTAATCTATTAATAATACAATTTTATTAATTATTAAAAAATCAGATTCTGGCTAGCCAGAATTTGGCTAGCTAGCATTATTGTAAATTTTAGTAGTATCAATTTAGATATTATAATAAATTTTGTATTTTTATTAATGTGTTATAAATTACTATATTAAAGTTGGTTATATACTATAAATTTAATTAAATGAAAATGTTGAAACACAAAATTAAACTAGATAAAATTACACCAACAATAAAAACTACATAGAAGTACTAAAAGATAAAATTACAAAAAATACTAAAATAACTAACCAAAAGAGATACAACAATTTTCTTAATCATATAAAAGGCCACCATTGTTCCCGATCAAGAAAATTTCCAAACATATTGAAATTGCTAAAGTTAGCTTATTCCACTCGCATCCGCTTTTGTAAAATTTTTTCTTGCTCCAATCGAAAGTATTCACGTCGTTCTGGTTCAGGAACAGTGTCCAAATCAAGAAATAAATTTTGTCTTCTCTGATCATCAGCTTCAAGTCATTCATTTTCTTTTGCAACACAACATTACATTCTCGTTGAGCTTGTGATTTTGCTAATAGTTCTCGAAGTTTCTCATTTCCTTCTTTGAACAAAGCTTCAAGAGTCGAGACATCTTCATTGTGTTTCCTTTTTAATTTGCTCCTTTTAACATTGTTTGGTCATCGGGATAAAAAGCAACCACTCATCATATCGTCTTCATCTGCGGAAAATGAAGACAATGATGGATTAGGGAACTCTCGAATATTTCTTCACGAATCATGGTTTGAACTTGCACAAAAAATTTCATCGTAAACCACATATGCTCAAATTTGAATTTGTTATCATCTGCACGGCCTAACTGCATAACATATTATGGAATATGAATTTAATTTTACATTGATAAATATCATATTAAGAAAAATTACATATATTATATATGTTAGCAATTATAAAAAAAAGATTAAATAATTGAAAAACAAATATTATGTAATATTTTTTTTTTGTGCATAATATTATAAATTCACACAACGTACGAGAGAAATATTAGGGGAAAAAAATTCCAAAAAGACCACTAAAGACAGTGTCTAGCATGTTACATCTGGTGAAATACATCGTGCACAATATCGAATATCCATTTACGCACAACATGTATTCAGACAAGGGATACTAGACACGTATTTCATTCGGTATAACATCAAAAAAGACCATGAAAGAGCTTTTATTAATGGAGAAAAAGAGACACTAACGCTCTATTGCTCTCTTAGCTCCGTCCAGTGTGTTCTTCAGCAGCATCGCAACAGTCATTGGCCCGACGCCACCGGGAACCGGAGTCACGCATCCAGCCGTCTTGCATGCTTCCTGAAAATCCACATCCCCAACGAGCCTATAGCCGGATTTCTTACTCGGATCATCCACAGCATTTGTTCCCACGTCGATCACTGCAGCACCCGGTTTGATCCAACTGCCCTTGATCTAAAAGCAGAAACAAATTGTCACCACAGTCAATACATGAACATCAAGGGAGCAGCAGACACAAAGCTGTAACAACGAAAAAGCCAATCATGATTCGACTCTTGTTACCATTGCTGCTTGTCCTGCAGCAGCGATGATTATGTCAGCGTTCCGAATGATGTTCTCGGGTTCTTTGGTACGAGAATGAACCACAGTGACAGTAGCATCTTCCTTAAGAAGGAGCAAGGAAACCGGCAAACCAACTATGTTGCTCCGGCCTACCACAACAGCATTCTTTCCCTTAATAGTAACACCACTGCGCGATAGAAGCTCAATGCAACCCTGTTTAGGAACAAAACCTCATAAAACAAGAATTTACCCCATAACAATTGACATAGTACAGAAACATTTTTCTTTCTTTTTTTTTGGGAAATTTAATAAGCCTCCTCACTCCTCAGGGCAATGAGCGCATTGAGCCTTTTTTAAAACATTTGAGTAGTGAGGCCTCTAAGAAAAAAGCATTTAAACAGCGTCTAATGTAGTCCACGCATATATTACCTTTGGGGTGCACGGGACAAACAGAGGATCTCTGCCTTTCATTGCTAACTTACCAATGTTCAGAGGATGAAATCCATCGACATCCTTTTCCAGCGATATTTCAGTTAAAATTTTCTCTTCGTTTATATGTTTAGGCAACGGGAGCTGCACCAGTATACCTGAAACAACAATACAGAAAAAATACTTTGCTTTTCAATTTTCTGACTTCATATATCAAGGTTTCAGGTCAATGGCGTACGTATTGGGAGAATCTTGAGATTTCCAATGAAATTAAGGAAAATCATCATAATAGCAAAAAATCTAGGCATAGAGGATTTATGTTAATCAATCATTCCACTTGACATTGCTCCCCACAAGCAAAAGATTCAACTTTTAAGCAGGAAAATCTTCAAATTTATTTCTACAAAGGTTATGAGATTGCAAGAATATAGGTAGACAAGAGACATTTTAGGCATACTACTTGATATACTCCCAAGCCGATAAAACTATGAATGATCACATGAACAAACAAGCAACGGAAACAAATCTAACAAACAAATCCGAACCACATAAACTTGATTGATATAACACATTTAGCTCACTAACCATGAACATCAGGATTGACATTCAATTCATGGACTTTGCAAATCAACTCAGATTCAGACACTTCCTCTGGGAGGTCCAAATCGATCGAATTGATTCCAACTTCTGCACAAGCTTTCCTTTTCATATTCACATAGCTCTGTGAATCCTTCCTTTGTCCCACAATCACAACTGCTAGCCCCGGAACCTGAAATGAACTCAAAAAAACTTACTATAAGCAGAGCACTCAAATTATCAGTTTATCACAGCTACAATTGAGCAAAACGTTGCAAAGAAACTAAAACCCTAGATTTTTCTGCAAAATCTATTCAATAAACTTTCTTGCACCTTGTCATACATCGTTATTCGGATTGTGACTTTACACCAGCTAAATACGCAGCATTAACAGAAAAGGAGCAGCTGAAATCAACTAATAGTGTATCATGTTCCGTTGTGTCAATCTTAAATCATCAATTGCATGCAGAAATGATAACTAATCATTGAATTACAAACACACATGACACATGCACACATATGAGAGAGAGAGAGAGAGAGAAACCTTTCCGTAAGTTTCGGAGAGGCGGCGGACATCATCGGCAATTTCCGATCGGATTGTTTGGGCGATTGCTTTGCCGTCAATAATGGTGGCTTTGTGATCTGACATCGTTTTAGGCCAACAAAAGTTTGCAACTATATTCTGCTGAAAGGAATGGTAATTATAAACTCTAGCATCATTATAGGGTTGTAAATGAGCCGAATCGAGCTGAATACCTTCAACTTCAAGTTCAGCTCGTTCAAGTAATATTAGGCTCGAGTTCGAGCTCGACTCGAGCTTTAACTTCGAGTTCAGTTCAGCTCAACTAATAAAATTCATGATCGAGCTTGACTCGATAATGAAATTCAACATACGACTGCTCAATAACTTGATAGTTGATGCTGAAAAAAAAAAAAACTACGCCTCGACCAGATATCAACCCAATTCGATTCAGCACAAATTCAACACAAATATCATTCCAGTATTGACTTCTATAACAAATAATTTTCAGCAACTAATTAAATTTGAAGTATAGGAACAAAAAATGAGCAATTCAGTCATATATAAGAATTTTGAACCTAATTCCGTCCTAATTCAACACCTAATTTCAAATTTTCAACACCTTATTATGATTTCCCAGTTTCCCTATCGGATTCAGAAAATGCGTGTATATATTACACACTCATATATTTATATAGCAATGGAAAACGAGTAGAAAGCAGTGACGTACCAGTGGAGATGGAGGCGACTGGCGACGGCGAAATTGATAGGAAGAAGAGCACTACTGGATACGTTTACACTTTAGGTGGAATAGCTGTCTGTTGGGTTTTGAAACTGCGCGTAGAAGGTTGTTGCTCTTTCAACCACTGAAACCGAATATGTTGCTGTAACGGAAGCAAGGAGATGATTTGGCTGTAATCATTCTCGGAAGAACTCATCAAGATTACAAGAAAAGCCTTTTACATTGTGATAGTCAAAATGCTATTCATTTCGCAAAGAATCCCGTAAATCATGCAAGAACGGAGCATATACAAGTGTGATATCACTTCATTAGATCAGCTCTAGAAGATGGATTTTTGGTTCTTGAGAAGATTCTTGCAAGTCTTAATAAAGCAGATATGTTGACAAACAGTGTGCCTATTGAAAAACTGAAGTTGTGCACAACTTTAGTTGGCTTTTCTCTATATGCATTAAAAGATTTTGCTGCTGCTGCAGTGAAAATGAAGGTGAAAGCGTAGTGTTGGATTTGTCTCCAAGTGGAATATTGTTAAGTTTGTGGAGCGGAAATCAAATTGTAGATTGGGCCTTGTATGTGGGCTTACTCTTTTTAAACCAATTAGGCAATTTAAGCCTTTGTCTTATCAGCTAATTGTTGGAGTTGGTGAGGTAGAATTTAATTCCTAGTGTTTAACTTCAATCTGTCTTCCTAGACTTTTAGTTATCGTAGAGAGAAAGATAGAAATTATTTCTGCAATCTGCTTTGTATCATAGTTCAGAAAAGAAGCTCTCTGTAATCTGCCTTGTGCGCACGGATGTGCGATGAATGTTGCGCGCACGGATGTGCGCTGAGTGGCGCGCGCACGGCCGCGCGCGGGCAGAGTGCAGCGCACGCACGACCGTGCTCGGCGTGCACGCAGCGCACACTTCCCTCTCTCACCCACAGGCTCTCTCACGCGCTCGAAAGACGCGTGCGGCTATACGCTCAGAGATAAACACGAGCCCATAATTTTTATTTTTTTTTGCAGAACATCAAATTCTCACTTTTTCAACAAGAAATACAATTGAAATTGAATCTACAATCAAATTCTCACTTTTTTGGAGAACATGAAATACAATCTCACATTTTTTTCATTTAACATTTTTTCAAAATACAATTGAAACAAAATCTACAACCAACAATGTAAAGGGAGACGGCGACAACAATATTGAGAGAAACCGAGATGGCAACGGCCTTTATGTGGATCTGTTTAAGGGAGACGGCGACGAGAGTGCAGATTTGTAGATTTGTTGAGAGAGAGGGAGAAAGAGACGAGAGCGCAGATCTGAGAGAAGGGAGCGAGAGACGACTGTGCACAGACGTCGGCGACGGTTGCAGGCTCCACGGACGCCGGTGACGGGGGCAGATTCAATGGTGGTGTTGGTAGTGGCGGATTTGCATATTTGGTGCGAGAAATACAGAAAGAGACGAGTGCAGATTCAGTTTTAGGAGAGAGAGTGTGTTTTTGGAGAGCGAGAGTAATTTATTTTTTCTTTTAATATTATTTTTTCAAATTAACAAGGGTAGTATAGTAAATGTGGCTAAAAAAATAATATTTTTACATTAGTGGCTAAAAAAAGTTTTTAAAAGTTTGGTGTGGCTAAAAGCCCCTATTGTCACATATTTATTATTTGTTTGAAAATAACAGGTATATAAATTGGAGCCTTTTTGGAGAGTATCGCAAGAGAAGAATAATCAACGGAGCGGAGCCTGTGCACCTCCTTGAAGCTTTCCATAGGCAAGTTGTCTTAGATTGTGTCGATCCAGGGAAGACCAGTTGTGGATTTTTCAAATATTGCATAGGGCTCAGGATTGACGAAGATCAAACCGGTTCACCTCAGTCTCCACAAAGTTGTAGCATATGCAGATACCTCTGCTGCTCCGGTGTTAAGCAAGAAACGAGCTTCTACCATTCGTTTCGTACGGTGACGGACCTCAAGGAAAAGGGCATCCACTTCAAACCTAGCCCTACGTCTCCATCTACACTAAGGTGTTCTTCAAGAACATGGTCGCCTACGAATTAACCCTGAATTGTCCGGCCTCTGCTGCGGTGACGTCATACATCAGTTTCATGAAGTCGCTCATCGATAGGCCTGAAGACGTGAAGGAGCCGCGAGAAACGAGAATATTCTACAATTCGCTTGGCAGCGATGAAGAGGTTCTCAACGCTTACCGAAATATCAATACCTATGGGGCCGAAGAAGAAGAACTTTTTGAGGAAGTGAAAGACAAGATCCAATCACATTACAATAGCAGAACCAAGACATGGATGGCTGAGCTGGCCCACACTAACTTTCGATCTCCATGGATGACTACCGCGTTTCTTGCTGCGGCCGGGCTGCTTGCAATAACAGTTGCTCAGCTCTACTACGCTGTGCATCCAAATACCTAAAGCTAAAAATTGATCACCATATGCTTTTCTTTTTTTGTGAGTGTTTTTTTCTTTTTAGTTTCTGGTCGTGTTCGTGATCTTCTTAATTTCAGCTGGTTTGGTTGTGTTTCAGGCACTTTTTTAGTTGTATTCGACATGGATGCAATAATTAATTATTACTTGTTTTGTGTGAGTTTAACACATCCAAATATCCAATTGGACTGTTATTTCCAGGTTTCTTATAGTAGCGTGAAGTGTTGTACCTAGTGTTTCATATTTCCAGGTTGTATCCTTGCATTCCAATGATCAATTACCTTCACGATTGATAAGAAAATCGTTAAAAAGTTTTGTTTTTTGGCTTCTCTCTCTAAACATTTTGATATAGTTTTATTAATCTAATCTATCGTTCCAAGTACACACCCCAAAGTATTTTATTATTTAAAGAAAATATTTTTTTCATGTCTTTATATAATATCTGAGAAGTTAATTAAAATATTTACGTAAATAAATTATGTTATATTATTAATCTAATTATTTAGCTTAGAAATCGTTAAATATTGAGATTTTACTCTTGTAATTGTCTCTTGTAGTCATGCTTTTAATTTGATTTACGTGTGTTTTCATCCCAGTTTATTCGGATCTGACTTGTTTTGGGAGTTTGGTGTGGAGCACTGGGAGGCCCATGCGTGCCTTTTTTTTATCTGTCACTAATTTTATTTTATTTTATTTTTTTATTATTTTCTAGCGATTAATTTTAGCAATGGGAAATTCAGTCGTTAATATTTTTTCCATCATTACTTTTATTGTTAAAATGGCTTATGGTTAGAGTTTTAACGACAAGCTCAATCTGTTGTTAAATCATTTTACAAACGGAATTTTAATGTTTAGTGACAAAATTTTCCATCACTAAAACGCGTTTTTGTTTAGTGAATATGAAGTTGATCACCATAGCGTACGACTCGAGTATGGTTGACATTATGCAGATGAGCCTCGACTCACTGCAGTAGTGTCCTTAGGATCAGAATGGTTCACCACTCCTCTGAAATTGTAGCATTTTGGTATGAAATCATTATCCCTGCATCAAAATCATTACATTTTTGTAGATCAATTTTACGTTCTAGGTTCAAAATTTACAATATCTTTTGGAAGAACTACTGAAAAAACGCTCTTAAGGAATGTTCATCTTTAGATCTATCTTCAAAGTTATTCACCATAGTTTCTCAATCTTATAAAAAATAAAATTTACCACTAAGGTACAATGTTTTGTTGTGTATGACACATTGTTGTTAAATATAAGCTTTTAGACATTCGTAATGCAAGTTTTACATATTTTATTTTACTGATTTTTATATATTTTGTTATAACTTAGAAGCAAACATACGTACTAAATTATGCTTTGTTAATAAATAATATTTATGTGATTATAATTAAATCTAGGATCGTGTCTTTTTTTTTTATAATATTAGGACAAAATCATATGAGGTGGAATATCACACCAAATCCTCTATTGCACCTTCTGTTTGTACACATTCTCTATTGCACACTCGAATTTTTTTCTTCTTTTCATTCTTTGATTTCAATTTTTTGTGCTTTAGATTAATTTTACACTTGTAATATTCTTTTGTTAAACACTAAGAACTCTGATCTTGGTGTTGTGAATAGGTATATATATTATAATAAAGTATGTTTGGTTATTCTGAGTCTTCTGTTGAGATTTTCATTAATCAGGTTACATCCTTTCTTTCGCGCTTCTTAATTCCAACCCCCGTGGCGTCCATTTCCACGGTCTTCCGGGCTGAGGCGCCACACCAAAACAGTGGGATACTATTCTACCAAGGGCGAAGTTTTCTTATATATAACTCAATGATTAATAGTTAAACTGGGAAAAGTCCATTTGAGGTTGTTTATGGGAAGACTCCCAATCACTATCTTAATCAAGCAACAAGAAAGTTGAAGATTTTAAAACATCATTGAAAAAAATTGAGGATGAGGTGAAGAAAGAGATTTTCTTCTTGTACATATAACACTACAAGAAAAACATGTTTTTACGACGGACTTAGCAATGGATTATATTATGTCACTAGATTATCGATAAATTAACGATGGATTAAGATTGAAATGTTTAACTACAAATTAACAAGGTATTTTTCCATTTATAACTTAGCGATGGAAAAATCCGTCATTAAACATTTAATTTTTTATTTTTAGCGATAGATTAGCATTAGAATTATTCCATCGCTAAATTTAATTATGATTTTTTTTTCAATTATTACTGAATGACGAATTTGAAATGAATTTTTTAAAATTTTTAAATTTTTTATTTTATTTTATTTTATTTTATTAATTTTTCTAATTTTATTTTTTATTAGTTTATTTTTTATATTTTTTAATTATTACTTAATGATGAATTTGAAATGAATTATTTCACCTCTAAACTAATGAATTTTTTTTATCATTTTAATTTTCATAAATATTATTAATTAGAAATATATAATTTTTAAGAAAATTGAATAAAATAATCTTATATTAAATAAATGATGTAATATAATTATATTTTAAAAGAAACATTCAACGTTAAAGATTATAAAAGATATTTAAATAAATGAAGCACAACAATCTTCGTGAATCTGAATATTAACATAAATATACATTAGCACATTTAGTTAAACTGCATTGCATAAAGCTATGCATTCCTGGGTTTGAATCTCGCGAGCAGCAAATATTGGAATAATATGTGCCGCATGTGGCTCACACCCGTCGCTAAAACATGATTTTTTTGTAGTGCAAGCTCAAAGAGAAGAAGATCGGTCCTTGTCAGGTGTTAAACGTGATAAATGATAATGCCTACAAGATTGAGTTGTCGACGCATATACGGACTCATTCCACGTTCAATGTTCAAGATTTAACATTTAACTCTAAAACGTGATTTTTTTGTAGTACAAGGTCAAAGAGAAGATCGGTTCTTGTCAAGTGTTAAAAGTGATAAATGATAATGCCTACGAGATTGAGTTACCGACACATAAAGGTATTCATTCTAAATTCAATGTTCGAGATTTAACATTTTACTCCATATCTTAAATCTCAAACATTGAACGTAGACGAGTTCTTTCCCATCCGGAGAGGATGATGTAGTGCAGAGTTGATGATTAATTCTTATTATCTGAAATTGGCAGCTTTTAATTTTTTTATCATAACTGTCTCGAGAATGGTCAGCTGCATTTGAAAACTAGTTCAATATAATTACCTTTCTTTCAGCATATTACTGAGAAAATTTCACTTTTGGTCCCATAGGACACGCCCCTCTCCCCTTTTGGTCCCAGAGCTGTCTGTTTCTTTCAGCATATTATCTAATTCCGCCGCGTAATCCTCTCCCAACTTCTCCGCCGTTTCAGCAAACTGGCTGATCTCTTGCCTCATCACTAGCTCCGAGTCTAGTGACACATCTGAATATTGAAAGAGTTCGAGAAAATCTTCAAGTTTGTGTGCGGCCTCTCTGATTTGGCCATCCAAACTGTCCAACCCCTTGCCTCCTCCGCCGCCACGATCGTCCAGTCGTTTGAGGACTTCCTGGAGAGATGCCGCCTTGTCGTATGCAGATCCCAGAATCTGTCGACTGGAAGAGTCGAGAGAAAATAAAGAAGAATCCAGAAGGTGTTGTATTGTTTGCTTAAGAGAAATCACACTACCATAAGACATCTTTTCTCGATCCCTCACACACCCATACAAACAACGTTAATTTCCCAACTTCTATACCAACTCTCAAACAATGAATGAAGCAATCCACATGAAAAAGCAAAAGGTGGGTATCGATTCCAAAGTCGGGTATTATATCAAATTTTTCTTAATTTTTTATGACTCTTCGTTTCTCTCTTTTTCTACGTACCTTCCCTCTTCTCTCTTATCTCTTTTTCGATTCTTAGTTTCTCACGCACAAATATATTTTCATAATTTATTGAATATTCAAAAAATGCGGAATATTTAACCCAGTAAAACAATTACATTAAATCAAAAATGAAAACTAATTACTAATATATATATATATATATATATATATAGGTTGGATCAAAAATACACCTTTTTTCTGGTGTAGGAATTAGGAACACATCTTATACCTTCCACCTGGATGATCTAATGGCTGAGATTAAATGTCCAAGTCAAGGTAAAAAAGGAGGCGGGCGTATAATTGTTCAATGTCAATAAAAAAGCTGATGTCATCACTTTTTAAAAAAAAATTCCTAAAAACTTTGAACGACCATAACTCACTCGTTTCAAATCGGATCAACGCAAATAATATATCAAATTAAAGATCTTTTCATGCTCTTTAATTCAAGATTAGTCATGGATATGTTTGTTCAAATAAATATAGATGAAAAATACAAAATATAAATTTTTACTCGTGTCCAGCGCGAAAATACTTTCGTTAACTTTTAAATAATGGTTCGTCCGCATTATGATAAGTTGATTACGTATGCTGACGAAGCATTTGTTATATGCTAACGTATTGCATTTATTGTGCTAATGAATGATCATCATAATGTTAACGTACTACGCATACTTATATTATTATAATGATTTATTACATTTCAATTATGACTTATAATTATTTTTTGTGATTTAATTTTTATGTTTTAGTTACTAATTGAATATTATATATTATTCATTTCATCAAATTAGAATATATTAGTTAGAGTTCTTCATCTATTTATGGTTTATAACTTATGCTAACGATGAATTGTCATATGCTAACATAGTTTATTCGCAATGCTGATAAAATAATATCATTATGCTAATGTTTAATATTTATATTGTTATTATGATTTATTCCATCCAATTGGGGTTTATAATTAATTTTTAGAATTTAATTCTATTTTTAGATCATTGAAGTTTATTATATTTGAATTATGGTTTATTTCATCCTATTAGAATTTATAATTACACTTTAGAATTTAATTTTTTGTTAACAATATGAGAAAAAATTTCATTAGCATAAATATAACGCTTTGTTAGCATGATGATAATACTTCGTTAGCATGACGATATGTTATCAAATATCCTCCGCGATTTTTATAAGAATTACCAAATTACGTTAATACCCCCGCGCGAATTTTTTTCCAAATATTACAGGATTGCCACCACTCCTTTTAATCAAATCTGGACCATATATCTTTATTGATTGTATGGTGTGAGATGGGTTCGTTCCTAGTTCCTACACTAGGTAGGGTTTGCATTGTAACCCTCCCCTGTATATATATATATATATATATATATATATATATATATATATATATATATATATATATATATATATAATTGTGTGTAATAAACCCTAAATAATAATTATAAATTAAACTAAATCAAAATAAATTAAAAAATTGAAAATAAATAAATGAAAATTTAATAAAAAAAATTAAAATGAGACACCAAATGAAATAGATAAAATGATTAGAAAATTTCATTTCCTCCCACCACCTTGGATAAGAGCTAACCTAAAAATGTCAATTAATGCCAAGTAGATAGGAAAGTCAACATCTTTAGCAATCATATTTTTATACTTTAATTTGATTTATTATTTATCAATCTTTATTGTATTAAAACTATTATTTTTAGCCATCATATTTTTAACTAATAATGGTCATATTTTTTAGGTAGAGGAAAATTGGAGAACGATTCTTCTCTCACGAGTCACGCACTTCATAAAGTTTGCTTTGACACTGTCAAAAATGCTTTAATGCATCTTTCTAATTCTTAATTTTTTTTCATCTTGAAAAAAGAGTTGCTTTCACACCTCTTTTTCCATTTTTATGTCGATCATATAATAAAGGAGATTATTAAAATTGGAGATGAAGTAGAATATTGGGCAAAATGGAAAGCCAGAATTTACTCGGAAGCCACTTGTCCGTTGGCGGTCAACACATGTTCTTTTCTTTTCTTTACTTTTTTTTAAAAAAAATTTAATTCTTTCTACTAAGCCCAATAGCACACTAAATCCCGTGTGTCATTCTTTATTACATGTAGAGTGTTAATTTTTTTAATTTTTAAATTTTTAATTTATAATAATTTAGTTTAATTTAATTTTTTTTTTATTTTGGGTTCATGTTTTCTGGTTCAAATTTGGCGTTGCACTTTTCAGTATTTCACTGCATATTTCACTATCAAATTTATCATTTTAATAATATTTATTATAAATTAAAATTAAGTATAACATAAATAATTATAGACAACATTTTTATAAAAAAAAAGAATTAAAAATTTACAAAACATAATTTTGAAAAAATCAACCATAATAATGTATTATTAATTGAAAACTGAAAAATTTAAAATAAAAAAATAATTTTAAACCCTAATTAGGTGGGATGAACCCTAAGAAACAATCATAAAATTAAAATAAATCACAAAAATAAAAATGAAAATTGAAGAAAAAAATACAAGAAAACTCGTAATTTGAAAGTGCGACAAGGAATGTTACACAAAGAGTGCAACATGAAATCTCATGTGTGTTCTTTCCCAATTAGAGTACAAAAAAAAACTAGGTATAATACACGGAATATAACACGGGAGATCACGAGAGATCTGATCTGAGCCCCAATAGACTACTTTGTCTCCAACTTTAATAATCTTGGCAGTACTTCAAAATATTTTATCATTTTCAAAGTTTTTTTTATTTTCTTTCTTTAATTACGTTTAGATCACTAATTTTTATTTAAGAAGTTATCATTTTATATTTATTTAAATAATTTCCTATCTTCCTTTAATTTTTCGATGTTTTATTTTATTTATCTTTAGCATTTAGTTCATTAATTTTTAGCTTTTGTTGAATGCGGTGTTGTGATTATTACCTGCACAAAGAATGGATATAGCTTCCATATTTCAACTTTTCACGAGCTCAAGTGTTAGCGTCGGGTGAGGGAGATCTTATCCAAGGCCAATAGACTACATTGTCTCCAACTTTAATGATCGGCAGTAGTACTCCAAAATATTTTATCATTTTCAAAGTTTTTTATTTTCTTTCTTTACGTTTAGATCATTAATTTTTATTTAAGTGGTTATCATTTTATATTTATTCAAATAATTTCCTATCGATCCTTTAATTTTTTGATGTTTTATTTTATTTATCTTTAGTATTTAGTTCAATAATTAATTTTTAGCTTTTGTTGAATGTGGTGTTCTGAGTCATGGAATCAAATGAATAAATAAATTTGTTTTAATTTTAGAGTTCACTAATTTCATTTTAGAGTATATTTTGGTTTAAATAAAATTAATTATTGAGGGTAGTGCACGAGCTCACGTGTTAACGCCGTTGGTGTGGGCTTGTACACTACGCGAGCTGCGAGATAAAAAAATACATTAATTCACTCTAGTTTTAGTGTTCATTAATTCCATTTTAAGCTATATATGTCACGACCCCACATTAATATCTAATTAATGCGACGTGTGACTGGCACGACTCGACCTCAATGAAGGATGGATCAAGGCATGAACCGGAAATAATTAAATAAGAAAGTGAACTATTATATTCCAGGATCGATATTTGGTCTGAGAACTCTAATTCTGAACTGATTTCAAGTACTCACAAAAGACTGAATAATAGTAGTACTTAATTGATTATCGAGTTAATGGACTCATCCAAAAGTACTCACACAGGGGTTTTATCTAAAAAGGCCCTATGTTTTACTAAATTACTTTCTGTCTTTGAGCGCTTTTTTCTGTTGTATGATCATCCATATTCGAACTAAAAGTCGAGGAATAGCTCCGCTAAGCCTTTTCCACGACCACCGAGGAATAACTCTGCTAAGCCTTTTCCACAGACGCTTAACTTTGTCGATGTCTTAGTTAGGAATAGCTCCGCTCAGCCTTTCCCTCTTCCTAATATCACCGACTTATGTGTAACACGCTAAGTTAGCATGAGGCCCGATCAATTTAAGAGTTAGAAATCCCCTTGCGAGCTAACTAAATACAGATAAGGATATCATACAAAACAAAATATTTTATGCATGACAATAGTTTATTTGCTTCAAAATAAGTAATTGCGGGTGAGTAAAAACTCAAATAATTATTTGGACTAAGATTCCGCTTGCAAAAAGAAAGTCCACCTTTCACCAATGTCTTAAAACTTGAACTGCAGCAAAATGTTCCTCCTCGCACTTTATCTTGCATTGGACGGCTTGCCTTCATAGAGTTAACATAAAACTGAGTACATTGAACCACATAACGTTGTTTGGACTCAACATGAAATTGAAGGCCTATTAGGATCTAGTATCCACTCCAACTGGACTTAGTTCGACTATGACGATATACTTTTTTTTTTATAATCATCAGGAGAGGAATTAGGGATCAAAACCTAAAGTATTGGAAAGCCACTGTCATCTAAATTTAAATGAAATTTATGACGACACTATACGATACGACGTCTAAAAATAGACGTTTAACTAAGAAGTGACAGAAATGTCGAACACCTCAAGTGTTCGACATAACCCGACACGACAAGGCATGACGCGGCACCAACGCCCAATGAACCATGATGTATACCGATTTTTAAACAATTTCAGTACAACCAACTCAATATATATATATATATATAATCTTATATGCAATGGACAAAAATCTATAAAAATATTTATAGATATATTCAATGCTAATTCGAAATATATATACTCAAATAATTGAATTCTAAACTTCTAAAATATACATATGGGTTCATCGAAAATTAGGAAGGGTATAGATATACATATTTCATCATCATTTAAGGTATCAAAAATACCTTAACCTCCATCACAACTCGATTCTAGAACGAGATCAACGGGAATTAAAATTATGATTCCGACTTTCTATCCTGAAATGGGAATTAAAATCCTACTGAAATTATTAACGGATACTTACGACCCTAATCTGCTGAAAATTAATTACTAACTAGTAATTTCAACAATTAACTGTAATTAAGCAGTAATTAATTTACGGGGTATTACAATATATTTATTTCAAAAAAATTAATTATCAAGCACGGTTGTCAGTTGATTAGGGAAATAATTGGTGAAGTGTCTTCTTGATTATCAAACAGTTAATGAGAAATAAGACCGTCTCAGAAGTGTCTTCGGTGGTTATAACTGGTTTGCATTCATGAATTAAAGTCATCTTTGCATCGATGAGCGGAATAAGTAAGCTAGGGTAGAGTTTATTGGAAGTCGGAATACTTTTATATCTGTGAAGAAAACTTACTCTCTGGTTCATTGCTTTTATTTTCATTTTTACATCATAAGAAAGACATTCAGGTTAGAGTTTGGTTACTTGCAGACTGAAGTGTCAGGAAATTCTCGTCGGTCCTTTGGGAGACGATCTTGCTTGCCACTATTTTGGGTAGTGTAGGCATACCAACTGCGTGTCGGATTATTTTTGGTGAAAAACAACGCACCAGTAGTTAACAATTCATACGATTGAAAATAAGAGATGAAATACCGTTCTAAAATATATTCCCTCTATTTCACAATAAGTGTCATTCCATCACTTTAATTTTGTTTCACAAAAAATGTCATTCTACACAATCGATGTAAAAATTTCACATTTTTCTCATATTTGCCCCCATTTAATGCATTCAAACAATCATATTTAACTCATTTAATGTATTCACATAAGGGTGTTTAAAGTAATATGATTATCAAATTAATGTCTTTATTAATATGTGTGCATTCATTGAGAATGACACTTATTCAGAAATGGAGGGAGTAAGATCTTTTTTGTATTATTAAAAAAATATCTAATCAAATAGTTCCATCGTTTCTTGCAAATAGTATTTCATTTTTTGTAATGAGGAGAAATTAAAATGTCACCCGTAATCTTATTAATTACATTTTTGTCATCTAGTTTTGTTATAAGCTTTTGACTAAATTTGTTTGAACATGTTTTATGGCGGGCACATTTCTAATGCGATTGTAACCGAAGATGGGATTTAGGTTGAATCCTGTTTTATTTACTGATATGATGATCAAAATGTGGTTGGAAAATAGTGATTGGGAAAAAACTGGAAAGATGTTCGATGAAATGCTTGAAAGAGAGATGGAGCTGACAGTTGTTAATTTATTTTGATATAATCTATATTGAATTTTTTTTTAAAAACTGGCTTGAATTTGATTATCTAGGTGAAACTTTTGTTTCATTTTGAAACTAGGAATATTCGCCAACACCAATCATTGATTTGATCCTGCTGTTTGATTTGGTTTATCCATCTTAGCTATATTATATCCTACTATGCTTGAACATCTGCAACTACACAATTATTTCATATAATCGCTTGTAGCTTAATTGCATTGTTAACATATCGGAACAGACTTATGGAATAAACCCGTTTTTAATTCTTTCTTGATTTTCAGTCATAAAGTACCATAATTGTTGTGAGCTTTCTGCTGCTCTTATATAATACTGACCTGGGATTTTATGCTCAAAATTGTATTATTTAAATTGTTTTGTGTGCTTACCTGCTGCAGGAGCTTAAAACGCATTGCGCTGGCCCTGGAAAACCTTTTCGGAGGAGATGAAGTAAAGAAGAATGAGCTTAGGTTGTGACCTGTGCTAGGTCCTAGTTAGACAATTATCTAAGGATGATGAATTTGTAGTTGAGTGTTTATATGATCTTATCTGTTCATTTTGATGAATTAATTGCCTTATCTGAACTAAATCTTGGAGAAAAATAAGTGATGTGTTATTTTGGTATGATGATCTATTTGTTAGTCCAAATTAAAGCTTGAAATTTCCCTTCATAAAACTGAAAATTCGCTCCAAGGAATAATGTTTCTTATGAGATTAAAATTGTATATTTTTTTAGATTAACATTGCATCTTGATTTCACCGAATTACTAAATTATTAAAAGTCAACTTTTCAGAGTGATGAACAAATTTTCGAATTTTACATTTTAGTCCCTGAACTATATCTAATTATCAAAAGATAGTCCACGAAATTTTCAAAACTTTTAATTCGATCCCAGAACTTTTTAGTGATTCTTAACTTGAAATTTTTTAAACTTGTTCGAGCTCAATTCTTGCCCAAATCTCAATACATTTTTGGAACACATGAAATGTAAGAAACCCGATTATATGCTTTAATTTGAAAAAATAATAGGTGAAAGCAAAGATCCCAAATTGGGGGTCTAAAAATTGGGCAAAGGTATAAAAAACACTTAAGATATGCCCCGAGTCCTGGTTAGGCACTTAAGGTTTGACTCAATCCATTCATTCCCTTAAGGTATTTTAATCGGTACATTCATGCCCTTCCATCTCGCCTTCATTACAGAGTTAAGAACGACTTCTATTTATTGACTAACGGCACACTGTTCATTATTTAGAACCCCTTAATTCGAAAAGCCCTAATTCCTAACTCCCGAATGTTCTCTTTGAAGCTTTCAAATTCTTACAGCTATGGTTAATTGGTAGCCTATAGTTGTTTCATGGTGTTCCAATTTGAAGAAAAATTATGGAATCCACATCATCCACTTACTCAATCGCGTCACGAAGAAGATGGGGTGATGATTTGCAAGTTATGCGATATTATCACCAAATTATGCGATATTCCCAAATATTATCAATTAATCAGAGATATACATCACAAAAAAATAAAAATTAATGTTTCAAGGGGGTCACTGTGCTAAGCAGAACATTTTTTTTTTCTATTATTTTTTTTCCCAATAGCATGCAGAGATTTAGAGGTCTAACAAAATGCAGACATCACCTGCGTACTTCTGGTGTAGAGGAGGAACTAATTGAGGGCTTGTCAGATTGTGGGAAGGGTTTTGGATCGGATGAACTGTTTTAAAATGGCTTTCTCCTGATCAAAGCGCTTTTTCGAATTTTAATTTCAAATTTCAGTTCGAATGCCCTAGCTCTTTTTCCTTCTTCAATTCCGTAGCTATATCTTCTCTGTTTCTTCTTCCGTTCGATAACCACTTCTTCGGTTCTTCTTCAATTCGATGGCCATCATTCGTCTTTCTTCTTCAATTTGAAAGCCTCCTTCTTCCTTCTTCTTCTTCTTCTTCTTCTTCTTCTTCTTCTTCTTCTTCTTCGACTCTTCAAACGCTTGTTCGATTTTGTTTTTAAATTCACGCACATTAGCCTTCTTGGCATCACCGCCTGCTTCTGCTAGTAGTGGTGCTGTTATATATGTCGATAATCATCTAAACGCGATGGGTGTGGGAATCGATTGTTTCATATTGAAGAACTTCAACTTTTCTTTTCCTTATTGAGATATTTTCGTGCTACATTTGCTCATGGAAAGTTTGGCTTTTCCTTTTCCTCTAAGGACTTATCGTCTTTGGTATTTGCTTTAGCTAAGATCTGCACCTAACTTTTGCTTGGTTTCAGCAATACATTCATTCAATGTCTATGGATCTTAGCTGAAGAAATTGTTGGAGCAATCCAAAGGTTAGTTAAATTTAATTTTTAAAATTTTTTCCATTAACAACATATTTTTCAGCAAGTTTATTGCGCCTGTTATATTATCAATTCTGGTACCCGAAATCTGTGGGAACAATTCCATTTTTAGTTTTACATTCTTGAAATTAGACATATATGCTTATATTTTTGTTGTTGGTGGTGTCTTTTTTATTATTATTGGAATTATAGAACAATTCTTGGATGGCCCCACTGCTACTAGCTTACCAGAGTCTTGGTGTAGTGTATGGGGACCTTAGCATTTCCTCTCTCTACGTGTACAAGAGCACATTTACGGAAGACATTCATCACTTAGAAACAAATGAGGAGATATTTGGTGTTCTTTCTTTCGTGTTTTGGACATTAACCCTGGTCGTCTGTTCAAATACATTTTCATAGTACTTCGAGCTGACAACAATGGAGAAGGCAAGTGTTTTAATTGAGAACTTGTTTCTGCCAATTGAATCGTGTCAAGGAAAAATTTAATTTGGTTGTGGCAGGTGGTACATTTGTTCTGTATTCCTGTATTCCTTGATATGCAGGCATTCTAAAGTTAGTGTTCTCCCCAACCAACCAGTTGCTCATGAAGTTCTCTCTCCACATATAAACTCGAGCCACTAGCACCAACGAAGAACAGTTCAAGGGTGAAAAACGGTGCTCAAGAATCATGGGTCCTTGCATACGTACTGCCTTACTAATTTTGAATCTACTAGGCACTTGTGACCATTGGAGATGGTTTACTAACTCCAACAATATCTGGCAAGTTCTCTAGACTACCTATTTCATATTCTACTTTAATAGAGAGCTCTAAGTGTGTGGATAAATAATAATATGCTTCTACATCTTGCAGTTTTTTCTGCTGTTTCTGGTCTTGAGTTATCAATGTCTAAGGATAACCACCAATGTAAGCTTCTTTTCATGAATCCTTGATTCCTTGTATCACAACTCTCTTTTTTCTTCTCAAAACCAAATTTAAGGGTTTCGCATTATAGATGAAGAATGGCATCTTATATTTGTTGTAGTAGAGGGAAAGATGGTCAAGAAGTAGTGCCATTTTATTTATTCTGTTTGTAGTATTGGGTAAAATTGTTTTCTAGATTCTGGTTTTTCAGCTATGAACTTATTCTTTATAGTAGACTATATAATTATGAATAAAATTTAGATGGGACATACATCATTAAGCAAATTAATGTCCGGTGATTTATGTTTTCAAGTTATGGTACGTATGCATCCCTTGATTCCTTTAAGGTGTCGAGTTTTAAATTTCAATAAGAGTCCATTTCAGTCTCTGGTTATGATTTCTTAGTAACCATATGCATATGGTGCTATAGGCCCTTAGTTGGTCTTACAAGTGACACAGTGGCATAATTAAGATTTTAGCATCTTGGTATCAAATTCACCAAGAAGTGTATTCAATCTGCTTGTAATTTCTTTCTTGTAATTAATGGAATCGGATGACATTTTTGGAATGACGTATGGAATTTTATAGAGAGGAGAAACGGTTAGTGATTCTCTGTTCCATGAAAGGTGCCCCTGCTATAACTGCTATTGTTCTTATCCTGGACTTGATTATGGCCAGATACCATTGGAGCTGGCAATCATGGGGCCATGATAATCAACTTCTCTGCTTAATTTCATGCCTTGTCTACCTGTCCGCTAAACTTGAATTCAGAAACCCGCGGATATACATCTACAAAGAGAGAATAGAAGAAAATATCTATATGCTTAGAGTACAACCACATATTATGTTCTATTCCAGTTGCAACAATGAGTCAATGACAAGATATATTCAATTGTTTATTCCCTTACGTAAAAGGCAAAGGATCAATAACTTGGACAAGAAATGTTTTCTACTCGCTGTATGGAGAAACAAACTATGTAATATGTATAAACATCTACTATTGCTTTGAAATAATTACATGAATTCTGCATGAAAAACTCACGATAATATACATTATGGCAGGATAACATTGTGAAATTGGTAGCTTATTTTATTCGATATGGATGTACGTCTGCTAAGTTATAAATCTACCTTTTCTAGTTGGGTCGTCGTATTAAAGTGGTTTCTACTTGATCTTATTGATGTTTGCTTCAAGTTAACTTTACAGCTCTACCTATTGTCATCTGCAGATGGCAGTGTTTCTTTTTTCTACCTGTTGCTAATCAACTTCTGAGTAAAATGGGTTGGCTAGTGTGCTGGAATGTCTACTTAAGCCCCAGCCTTGGCCTTGCTTTTACCTCTGTTCCCTGCTGCTTACATTCTGTGAGTTTAAATGCTAGCTCTTTTCTGCTGCAGTTTTGGAAACATTGTACAGTTGTGTTATATGATGCTAAGAGAAGTTAAATCCTGCTCATATGCGCTTAAATCTGCATGTGTTCTTTCAGTTAAAACTACATGCTCTTAAGTGTTAAAAATGCATGGAAGGTTGCAACATACCTATTTGCTACTAGAATACATTTAATGTAATTTGGTTATTTGATATGAACCATCTGTGCCTAAGAGTTCTGTCATTAGATGCAACCGCATGGCCGTTTATTGGGGTATGCAAAGAGAGTTCCTGCATAGGGCCTCTAAATTTAGAGGGCCCAATTTTATTTTATTTAAGTCCATATATGTTTTTAATAATTAATAAAAAATATATTTTCCCTCTCCTCATTTTAGTTTGAGGTTAGATTGAGATGACATTAACAATATAAATAAAGTAATTCCAATTTTTTGGGGTGGGATTTTTTGTGTTTTTTAATAGGGTAAATTACAATTTGATACTTACATGTTCAGTTCATTTTAAAAAATGACTCACTTTTTCAAAATTAACAAAACTGTACCCACTTATTAAAAAAATTACAACTAAACATTTGATCAATTTTTCAGTCCGAAAAACCTACATAATTGATTGTATCTAAATATGTTTATTTCCCCAGCCTTGTAAAAAAAAAAATTACAATCAAGAAATCATAAAATAAAATCAATTAAATACGGTTTTCGAGCCATAAAATTGATCAAATGTTAAATTTCCAAAAAATATGAAAAAATTGGTATTATTTCGTTAATTTTGAAAAGTGGATTAGTTTTTAAAAATAGCCCAAAATGTAGGTATCAAAGTATAGTTTATTCTTTTTAATATTAGGGCCCCAAATTTTATAATTAATACAGGGGCCAACAAACATTTAAGATGGCCCTGTGCAACAGTAGAGCTACTTCTTACTGTTGCAGCAACTTTTCTATAATTAAAGCTGATAATCAATCTACGTTGTTTTGCATTCATTTTTGCTACATAATATATCTTCTTTATTCTTGATTGTTACTAACTACGAACATGTTCTTTTCCCCTCAATTTTAATCATCTGCTGATATGTTTCATGCATAGTAGTAACTTACAATCGACGTAAGAGTTAGATTCCTTCTGCTTTCTCACTTAAACAACCCATTCTCAATCTGGTTCAATTATTCCTTGGAAAAATGATTAATTAAGTAATTATTTGTTCAGGAAGAAATAACATATAAACATTAATTGATATAAGATGCTAAAATTGTGGGTAGAGCAAGCATCTGATCCAGACAAAGATTGTGTCTCACGTTTGTCTGCTCCTTACTTTTTTCTCAAAATCGTCAAAATTTTACTTTATATTTAAGATTGAAATCAAGAATTGCCCAACATTTGTTAGCCTTAAACTTGATTTTCCTACAAAAATAAATCATCAGAATTCCATTTGAGATCACATCTGCAGGCAGCTCTTCTTCTAAGCAACCGTTTTAATAAATTAAGGTACGTGATATGAATCAGTAAAGGTGTTTAATTTGCATAAAAAATATCAACATTCATTAATCGTTTTCATTTCTCTTAACTCTCCGTACTGTTAATTTGTTTATTTTTAAATGTTATAACTTCAATTCCACTTTTAAGTTGATACATCGATCATCTGCATATGACCACATTGGCATGTTAGTAATTATTTTTTATAGATAATTGACCATCAATTACAAAATATATATTTCTGCTTTCTCCAATAATCTTGGTTGTAGATCTATATTTTTCTGTTTCTGCTAATAAAAGTTACTTGATTTGTACATGAATAATGATCATGAGACCACACGTCCACTTATTCTTCTTGTTTTCAGACAAGAGTTATGTGATGTATTCTATATATTTGTCAAGATATTTATGTGATAAGTATTCATTATTTTGTTCTAATATAAGCATTTAATTCCGTTATATTTCAATTATAATTTACATCTATAATGAAGGAATAGCGTGTTGTGTACATCTTAATTAATTGGGTGTTTTCTCTATTACTTGCAAAACAGAAATTGATTGCATCTACAACCCCAGCCCTACAAGTAAATACAATTAAAATGTTATAAAAAATCTCAATTTTACCCCTAAACATTATAACTCATAGTTAGGGATGGCAATGGGTGGGGTACTACATTACCCGTCACCATACCGTAAAAAAATACTCGTACCCGTCCCCATACCCGTTGGTTAGCAACTTCAATATTATATATATATATATATATATTTGTGCACAAATAGATATAAATATATTAATAAGAATATAACACTTTTAATTTATAGAGATAAAGAAAAATAAATTATGAAAAAATCGTATAACTATATATATTATTTAAACTATCAATATAACATCAATTGAACTTGCCCCAATGGATAAGAGTATACGCGGGCCTTTCATCGGATCGGGTCAAGGGCTCATTCATGGGCCTTTAAATTATAATTTTAGTGACGGATCTAGCGACAGAAACCCCGTCGCTATCCGCCAAACTCGTCGTCCAGGCTACGGATATCGCTAAGCCTTGGCGACGGGCGAGCCACTGTCGCGCATGATTAGCGACGAGCAATTTAGCGACGGGGGTTTCCCGTCGCTACATGGTTTAGCGACAGAAAACCCCATCGCTAAATCGGAATTTTTTTGTAGTGAATACTATTTAATCTAGATAATATTTTATCTTGTAATTAAAATATGTATATCAATTGATATATACACACATATTAGATAGCATGAATACTGTTGATTGGTTTTTTTTTAAACAATAATATTTAATGCTTTAGGTATAAATAATATAATAGTATATTAACAGCTACTGCAAATAACATCATAATATTTTTTTATGTAAAGTAATTAAGTGCATTAAGATAATTAGCAGCACTGCAGCAACTTCCCTTCCATCATCATACTAATATATCAGTAGTTGCTTTTCGGTTGGGGGGCAAGTGTACCCTCCCAACCCCGCTTGGGTCCGCTCCTGCAAATAATCAACTAGAAAACAATAAAGGATTTAACGTGCTTAATTAGCATTACCCTCCCTCTCAAACTTATTCAAAACTCAGGGTCCATGATAATTTGATGGATGCAAATTTCACAGATCTTTTTGTTGGAAAAATTTGCATTGGTAATGTTCCTTTTTGTTTACACCAATGCTTTAATTTGATTTCTTTTGACCATTTCATGGTGTGTTTGAATGAATTAAAAATTCCATCAATTTCATTCATATTCAATTTCTTCAATTGTGTAGTCTTCATTATTCAGTTTTCTCATGAGCCAAGGGTCTTTTGCTCGCCTCTTTAATTGACTTGGCTTTGTATAGTATTGGTTACCTCGAAAATAAGATCTTCTCAATTTTCTTCTTTCCTACTTCACTTTGATTCTTCCACTTGAGCAACTGTTTGGTATCTCTAATTCGTGTTTGAGGAGTCCACGTGAGAGTCAAAGTTATGTTAACCTTGGAAAGTGATCGTCTTTTTTTACTTGCACTATGGTCGGACAATTTAGCTTTTAAGGCAGTGACAACTGCCACGACGCAGCAATCTTAATCTTTTTGTTTGTATTTTTCAGTCTAACATTTGAGTTGCAATTCTTATATTTTAGCAATGCATTAGCATTCTCATACAAAAAATATCTTAATGTATTAATGTATTGTTTGATAAATGTCAATATAACTAATGCTAATGATATATTTATCATACGGTATAAATTATTAAAAGACCTTTAATTTGATATAGTATTTGCATAAATCCGATAAAAAAATGAACATGTTATGATCATTTGAAGCTTTTAAGAAATTTTCGAGATGATGAATTAGCATGTCATCAACTTTTTTAAAAACTAGGATGGAATACCACCGTTCCTAGAAAAAATATGAAAAATTATAAAAATATCACCGTGTTGTGCATTTGATCATCTGAGCTGTCCAATTTTTGAGGATTGATGGTGGGAAATGGCTTGTAGTTTACAAACAATCACACTAATTGTTCACATATGACAATAACCTTACAATCAGTTTCACTATAGCTAAGTAAAAAAATAAAAAATAAAAAAAGTATATAATCCATTAGTTCATTTAGGCAGCATACACTCTGTCCGTCATCCGTTAGCCCACTTTCAATTTCCTTTTTTTCATCAAAGTTTTGGTAATATATTTTAGTGCTAATATTATTTTATTATTTACACTTACTTTGATGTTATTTTGTGAAAAGTTAGATTTTTTTTCTTTTTTTCTGGATTCAGTTTGAATTTTTTTTTTCATTTGTCTATAGGTTCATGAGTGATTCTAACTTTCAACAAAGAAACCAATATTTGATTTTATATATTAAACTTTAAATCTTTAATGCTAAAATATAAATTTGTTGGCATATAACAACTTTATCAAAGTTGTAATTAATTTATATTTTTGTCTTAAAAATAAAATACAATATTTTTTATATTAATGTGAGTTGGCCTCCTGAACAAAAATCATGTCTCATGTCACTGTTTACAATGACAGATAAAAGATAAAGAAGTGTTTATTAAAATTAAAAAGAAAAGAAAAAATAAAAAGGCATGCAGGCACATAATTAAAAGAAAAGAATAAAAAATGAAAAGTAGTATGTGATTGGAATCAATAATTGATCAACTATGTCCGCATTTGTCTGCCACATATGCTTGTGCTCAAAGTCATGAAAACAATAACATAAAGATTAAAATCAATAATTTATCTAATTTACTAATTTCCTGCAAAAATAAATTAGATTAATGAGAACTGCGGACAGCCGAAGGAAGAGCATATGAAATACTAATAGTTCATCAGAATTCGATTTGACACAGGTACGTATATATGCATATTATATATATCAGTAAATTGTTGTGAGATTTTTACTATATATTTTGGCCCAAACATTAATGTTTGTTTACTCGCCAATTAGTCTTCGTATTTTGTTGTTGTCCATACATTAAAACAGCAGAAGACCAACACTCATAATTCTCTCTCTAAAAAGACCTCATATCTAACATATATATCTTCAGATCAGAAAACTAAGCTCAAATTAAACACTCATTTTACAATTTATTTGTATTTTTGTGAAGAGGAGAATTCCATATACACCAAAACAATATTCAACTTAATTAATTGGTATATATGTGTAAAATTAATTGGATGTTTTATCTATTATTTGCAAAGTAGAAGTTAATTACATCTACAACCCCGCCCCTCTAATTAATTACAATTAAAATGTTATCAAAATCTCAAATTTTACTCCCTCAAAAAAAAAAATCTCAATTTACCCTAAAGATTATAACTCATTATATTCTTCTTGACAATACTCAATTCCACAAGGTTGAATTTTCAGTCCTCTTATGTCACGTCAAAGAACTGCGCAATTTTTATCATAATTAGATGGATTATGATTTGAAAGAATCCAACCGGTGTTAAAATTTGAAGTAAAATAACTTTTTTATTATTATTTTTAATAGGGATAATGTCTAAATAGATCCCACAACTATTTTCTACGAGCACTTTCCTTCATAAATAAAATTTCAGTTCAAATTGATCATATAATCTTTTCAAACACTACCTCGTCGAGGAGAACATACGACCACAAGGTAATAGCCAGCTGAAATTCGACACTTTTGGCCGGAAATTGAGGGGAAAAAATGTAGTTGTTTTCACTTGAAATTTTTTAAACTTGTTCTAGCTCAATTTCAAGTCAAAATCTTGCAAATACATTTTTGGAATGCTTGAAATGTAAGGAACACGATGGTATGCTTTAATTTGAAAAATATTAGATGAAATCAAAGCTCCCAAATTTGGGGTTTAAATTTCGAAACTTTGAACGCAAAAACGAAGATTGTAATGACCTCAAATTCATAAATTAATCAATGCGAAAGATGTATAATACCCTTATTATATATACTTTTGTGAGTGCACAAATGGAAGGTCAACATTTGGTAGTACAAAATTGGGTTCATGCATGCAACCGTAAATTTCTTTTAGCAAATTCTTCATGTCATTAATCTGCAGTACAAGGTTTCATGAAAATAGGAATTAACAATTAAAATATATATGGTATAAAATAGTAAGAAATAAAATAAGAAGTCAATAATAAATCTGCTCTTTATTGTTTATCGACATTACGGACCATATTGATAAATGTTTGGTACGTCTTTTATTTTTATTGCATAGGTTTGAACATGCATGAATCTTTCTAAAATAACTTAAAATGTGAATGAATGGAAGAATGAATAATAGTAGCATGAAGTGTACCTAGCTAGTGTTGATAATAATATAATGTATGTGTTTGTTCATTTCATTGATTGCTCTACAATTATTGTACTTCTTTCATATTAATTTCTACATAAACACATGCAATTGGTCAGAATACATAATGTATATATGGATATGTACAACATTTAATTTACTGTAAAAATTTTGATATATCAAGAAGGTGTTTTATTATTTTAAAAAATGTTGTTGTGTTGCGATTTATACTCTCTCTCTCTCTCTCTCTCTCTCTCTCTCTCTCTCTCTCTCTCTCTCTCTCTCTCTCTCTCTCTCTCTCTCTCTCTCTCTCTCTCTCTCTCTCTCTCTCTCTCTCTCTCTCTCTCTCTCTCTCTCTCTCTCTCTCTCGGGCTTATACAATGGGCTTGTTCGGAATATAAAGTCTCCCACTTCAAAAATTTGAGTAGGCTTTTGGGAAAATATTTTCCACTTAATTAGTCATTGAAAAGCTTAGTCCTTCCTTCCATTGTGATTGAATAAACATTACAATAATATAATTGATGCTGATGAAATATTTGTCATATGGTAATGAAACATTTGTCATAGGGATACTAGTGGTAATTTCACCATTTCACTATAGCTAAGTAAAAAAAACGTACATAATCTATTAGTTTATATCGGCAGCAACTCAGCCCGTCATGTCATCTGTCAATCATCAAACTTTTGTTAATATATTTTACTGCTAATTTTATATTTTTTTTAGACTTAATTTGATGACATAATAGGACGCATACAAGCGTCCTATTAGGAGAATTTTGTTGTAGTGTCCTCTGGATTCAACTTGAATGTTCTTTTTTCCATTTGTGTAGATGTTTATGATTGATTCTAACTCTCATTAAAGAAAACAATATTTGGTTTTATTAAATTTTTAATCTTTAATGCTAAAATATAATTGTGTTGACATACAACAACTTTATCAAAGTTGTAACAAATTTATATTTTTGTCTTAAAAATAATATACAATATTTTTTATATTAATGTTTGTTTTTGAAAAATTATAAATCCAAAATTAATAACAATATATATATATATAATCAAAAATAATTGATGAAACACTACAAAAAATTCGCATTTTAACGACGGATTTTTCCGTCATTAAAAATTAAAAATCCGTCGGTAAATCATTTTAACGACGGATTTCATCCGTCGTTAATAATCTCGTCGTTAATTTTTTTTAACGACAAATTAACGACGGAAAAATGTTAACGACGGACTTAGCGACGGAATTTTTCCGTCGTTAACTTATCGCCGAATTCTGTCGTCAGGAAAAGAAATAAAAAAAAATTATTAATTTAACGACGGAAATTTTCCGTCGTTAAAAAAAAAAAAAAAAAAAAAAAAAAAAAAAAAAAAACTCAAACTCAATTGAGCCGAGCCGAGCCGAGAAGCCGCACGGAGACACCTAGCCGAGCCAACCAATAATTCATATTAAGCCCCTTACAAGCTTGCGCGCCCAAGTGAGCTTGAACTCGGGAAGGAGAGTGATGCACTAACCAAATAGGCTAGTGAGTATTTCATGTTATGATATGAAAATAATATATATATATATATATATATACACCACACAAAACTTATTTATATATTATTCGTTTATATTATTTTTAAATTAAATAATTATATATTTTATTTATTTATTTAAATATCTATTATAATTTTTAATATTATATTATTACTTGAAAAATTAAAAATAATATAAAATATTAAAAAATATTTTAAAATATTAAAAAATAAAAAAAATAAAGTGGAAATTTTAAAATGTAAAATAAAAAAATTAAAAATTAATTTTAGAAAAAATTGAAATATTCAAAATATTAATTTAAATTCGAAAATAATTATTACTTGAAAAATTAAAAATAATATAAAATATTAAAAAATAGTATATAATATTTAAAAATAAAAAAATAAAATAGAAATTTGAAAATGTGAAATAAAAAAATTAGAAATATTCCAAATATTAATTTAAATTAGAAAAAAATTAGTACTTGAAAAATTAAAAATAATAAACAATATTTAAAAATGATATAAAATATGAAAAAATAATATAAAATATTAAAAATTTTAAAAAAATCACATAAATCAAATAAATCTGAAAAAAATAAAACAAATAAAAAATAAAAAAATAAATTTTAAATTCGTAGTTAAGTATTAATTAGTAAATAAAAAAATAAAAAAAAAATAAAAAATAAAAAAAATCAAAAAATGTAAAAAAAATAAAAAAATTCAAAATTAAATTTAACGACGGAAATTATCCGTCGTTAGTTCAACGTTAAAATTAAAAAAATTATATTTAACGATCCGTCGTTAAAAAAAATAAAAAATAAAAAATTTTAAAAAAATATTTAACGACAGATTTTTCCGTCGTTAAAAAAATTAAAAAATTAAAAAAATTAAAAAATAATATTTAACGACGGATTTATCCGTCGTTACGTTAGAGACGGAAAAATGCGTCGCTAGTCCGTCGTTAAACATCGTAATCTTCACCTGTCGTTAATTCCGTCATTAATTTAACAACGGAATATAATCCGTCGTTAATTCCTTCGTTAAATCACGTTTTTCTTGTAGTGAAGAATCTAAAAGATGAAACGGTCTAGCACAAGATTCCCAAAAATAAGTAATCAGATTACCTATCTGAGGTGGAGTGGATCAGAATGCGTAAAAGTTACATCATTTTTCTTATTTTAAGAATCTGACTACGTTTTACAATTTGTTAAAATTGAACGAAACACAAAATTTAAAAAATAATAGATTCAATGTCAACCAACCTTAATTTTTATTATCTAATATCTATATATTGTTAGAAATGAAATCATTAAATACTAGCATTGAATACAATAAATCACATGTTAGCTTTTTAACCCTTATGTGATTGATGTTAGGTCCAGCATTAGGGAGAGATAGAGAAATGGCAGAAAATATTGCTGCAGAGGTTCTTAGACCAGTTATAGAGGCTACAGTGAAATCGGTTGGTGCAACAATCAAACGCCAATTCAATTATCTCTGTTGCTTCACTTCCAACATCGCTACTCTCAAAGATGAAGCCCAAGCACTAGAAAATATAGGAGGAGACCTGCAGGATCGAGTAAATAGTGCAAGAGATAATGTACAAGTCATTACCCGTGAGGTTGAGACTTGGTTAACCAAGTCTAATCACATGAAAGACCTAAAGAAAACAATTTTAGATGAAGTTCCAAATGTAGAAAGTGGTTGCTTGAAGCTTAGAGCTCGTTTTTCTCTTAGCAAGAGAGCTAAGAAAACAGCTGATGATATGAAAGATCTTCGAGATCAGTGCAAGTTCGATCTTATCTCCCAACCAGGACCTTTAGCAGCAATGGAGGCAGTTCCATTAGGAACCACATTTGACTTCAAGTCAAGAAAACAAATTGAAGAAGACATCATGAAAAGTTTGAGAGATCGAGATATGAATATGATGGGGATATGTGGGATGGGAGGTCTAGGAAAGACTACCATGGCCAAAATGATCATGAACAGGGCATTGAAGGATCAAATATTTGACGAAGTTGTGATAGCAGTGGTCAGTCAACCAGTAGACAAGTTGAAAATTCAGCTTGACATTGGTGGACCATTGGGTTTGAACGATCTCAAAGAGGAAACTCCGTTGGCAAATAGAGTACAAATGTTACATACGAGACTAACTGCATGCACGAAGAGAGTTCTCCTAGTCTTGGATGATGTCTGGGAAAAACTAGTGATGGAAGAATTAGGAATACCTCGTGATTGCAAAGATTGCACAATCCTTTTAACTTCCCGCAATCAAGATGTTTTGCGAGCAATGAATGTTGAAAAGGTTTTTGGAATGGAGGTCTTAACTAAAGAAGACGCATGGTTTCTGTTTAGAGAGATAGCTGGCACATGTGTGGATGATATTGGATTGAATTTTATAGCAAAGGAAGTGGTAGAAGAGTGCAAAGGATTGCCGATCGCCCTTTCAACTGTTGGTGCAGCACTAAAAGATGAGAAGAATAAGGGAATTTGGAAAGATGCCGTACGGCAATTGAGAAAAGCTAATCCAACTAATATCCCGTATTTTATTAAGGATGTTTATAAACCCCTAAAAATAAGTTATGATAAGTTGGAGTCTCAAGAAGCCAAATCCGTATTCTTGCTCTGCTGCTTGTTCGGTGAAGATGCTAATATTCCTGTAGAGAATTTGACTTATTCCTGTATGGGATTGGGCATATTTGAAGGAGACATTAGCAATTTGGAAGAAGCAAGGAATAGGATAACTACATTGATTAAGATGCTTAAAAGTCGGTCTTTGCTGTTAGATGGTTTGCGTGATGAAGATTGTGTTCGAATGCATGATGTTGTTCGTGATGTTTGCATATTCATTGCGAAACAGGAAGGATATATTGGTGGGAATGATTGCATTTGGATTTCTTCCTATCAGACGACTGTCAGAGAAAGAACTAAGCTTCCTATAAACTTACGTCTTCTATTCTTAAGTCATAATTATTCAAAACAGGAGGAAGAAATTAACAAATTCAACGATTGCTATGTTGAAGGGATCAGAGATCTCCAGGTGTTGTTCATTGAGAATTACTCATCATTGACATCACTGCCACCGCACACTACAGAGTCATTAAGAAATCTCAAAACTTTGGTCTTAAATTCATGTCGGAGATTGGAGACAATATCTTTTGTTGGGGAGTTGGTACATCTTGAGATTCTCATTTGTTGCTATTCTAATTCGATTAAAGAGTTACCACCGGAGATCAAGCGATTAAACCGCCTGAAATTGTTAGATCTCACGGGGTGTGTAAATCTGGAAAGAATAGGTGGAGGAATCATATCAAGTCTAGTTGGGTTGGAAGAGTTGAAGATGTTGTGGAGCTTCAAGAAATGGGATAGCAACGAAAGAGAGAATGGGAATGCAACGGTGAGAGAGCTGGAGGCCTTGACCAATTTGAGGTGCTTGGAGATTGGGATAGATGATCCTGCCTTAGCTGCCCAAAACATGCGTCTTTCATCAAACTTGGACAGATTTGATATCAGAATTGGGCCTCATGAGGATTATCCTCAACGATATGAATTCTCATCTTATTCGGATAACAAAAAAATGAGTCTAAAGTGTGTGGGAGGAACTTGTGTAGGAGAATGGATTGAGATGCAGCTTATAAAAGATGTTGAATGTCTACATTTAACCGGAATTGGTGCAAATAATGTAAACTTGGCAAAAAGTCCAAACATAAGGTGGTTGAAGCTGGGTGAGTGTGAGACTATGAAGAATATTGGGAGAACATCAATGGATGATGCTACTGTGTTCCCTCACATGGAGTATCTGGTGCTTCACTCTCTTCCCCAATTAGAAGAGATATTGGATGGTCCAATTTCATCCAATTCTTTCCACAATCTCGAGGAATTAGTGCTTGTAGATTTGCCGGCACTAAAGCAATTGTGGAAGAGCAGTAATAGTAGTCCAGTTTTCCACAACCTCTTTTCCATATGGATCATCAATTGTCCTAAATTGGAAGAGATATTGGATGGTCCAATTTCGTCCAATTCTTTCCACAATCTCAAGGAATTGTATCTTGAAGATTTGCCGGCACTAAAGCAATTGTGGAAGAGCAGTAGTAGTCCAGTTTTCCACAACCTTTCTTCCATATCCATCTCCAATTGTCCTAAATTGGAAGAGATATTGGATGGTCCAATTTCGTCCAATTCTTTCCACAATCTCAAGAAATTATCCCTCAGAGATTTGCCTGCACTAAAGCAATTGTGGAAGAGCAGTAGTAGTCCAGTTTTCCACAACCTCTCTTCCATATATATCTCCAATTGTCCTAAATTGGAAGAGATATTGGATGGTCCAATTTCGTCCAATTCTTTCCACAACCTTTCTTCCATACGTATCTCTAGTTGTCCCTGCCTACGCAATCTAGGCCAGTTGTCATCAATTGCAGAAAATAATTGTCTTTCACAGCTCCAAACTCTATCAATTGGAAATTGTGAGATAATGGAACAAGTGTTTTGTTGGAAGGAAGAAGACGAACAAAGAACAACAAAGCTAATGTTCCCAAAGCTGAAGGAGGTTGAGTTACGTGATCTGCCAAATCTGGTAACTTTGTGTCAAGGAATTGGAAGCATTGAATTCCCTCTACTGACGAAAATGTCTATTGAAGAATGCCCAAAAATGAAAAGTATGGTTTCAAGTGAAGAGAACAACTGTGGAGGCAGCAGAAATGCAGACATTGATGATTATCATTCTCCACATCTCTTTTGCCAACCACAAAATGTGGGTATCACATTTTTAATTTTACTCAATTTACATTTTACTTCATTTCTCAATTATTATTATTATTATTATTATTATTATTATTATTATTATTATTAGGGGAAACATGTCAGTTTAAGCCAAAAGTGGTTGTAAAATAAGTTTTTTTATCTAAAGTAATTAACAAAAAAAATCACCCATTAATTAACATTTAGTATTCATTTTTTTTTAATAACCGAGTCATATTAGCATTATATTTTTTTTTGCAGGTTTCATTTGGTATTCATTTTTTTTAACAATCGAGACATATATATCAGCCTTTTCTCCATAGCATTATGTCTTTTTTTTTTAATTGCAGGTTTCATTTGACAGCCTCAAGATATTAACAATCGAAGGGAATGCATTCTATTGCCAAAAAATTCCAGTATCCTTCTTTAATGGATTGGAAGAGCTAACAGTCTGTGGGTATGAGGGAAGTATGAGTATATTTACGTCTTCAATCACTCGAAATTTTGTGAGTCTCAAAGAATTGAGTATAAGGAAATGCGATGAGATTGTAGAAGTAATTAAACATGAGGAAGAGGAGGAAGCCGTGAGTGGTGGTGAACGGCCTCTTCTATTTCCGAAGTTGGAAAAGCTTGTGTTGACTGATTTATGCAAATTGGAGCACTTTTGCAAATGGAATTGTGATGTGAACTGCAGGATAATGAAAATTGATGGGTGCTCTAATTATATGATCAAAATATTCAACTTGGGATCCAATGTAAATTATGAATCACCAACCTTTTCTTTCATTTAATTTTAATTTATTATCTA
This sequence comes from Perilla frutescens, assembly GCA_026008535.1. NCBI lineage: Eukaryota > Viridiplantae > Streptophyta > Magnoliopsida > Lamiales > Lamiaceae > Perilla > Perilla frutescens. Next base: position 48,056,869 of record BRKX01000018.1, read on the forward strand.
GTTATTTGTAAGGTTACTGATCAGTACATTATTTGAACTGTAGGTTTCTTTCTGCTTTCGTGGATTGGAAGAGCTAACAATCTCGAATTATGAAGGCAGAATGAGTTTATTTTCATCTTCAATGGCTGCAAATATTCTTGTCAGTCTCAGAAAATTAGAAATATCTTCTTGTAAAGAGATGGTAAAAGTGATTGAAGATGAGAAAGATGAGGAGAATGTGGTGAGTAGTGGTGGTGCTCAAACCACCACGACTATTCTATTTCCTAAATTGCAGGAACTGGAGTTTATTTCTTTAGAAAAATTGGAGAGCTTTTGCGAATGGAAATGTGACGTTGAGTTGCCTTCATTGAGGAAAGTTGCCATTAACCGCTGCTCTAATATGAAAATTTTCTCCCGGGGACTAACTACACCAAATTTAGAAAGTGTCGAGATAGACTGGAATGAAGTTTCGGAAAGTGGTGAAAAGGATTTGAATGGCACGTTGGAACAATGTTACTTGGCTCGACAGAAGGTAATTTATAAGAACAACTAATATATATATTCTTAATTATTTTCTATCTTAATTAATTAATGGCACGTGTGTCTAGCTACGAGCTTTGTTGGTCCAAACAGATTGTATATATGTGTTAATAGAAACTGGATGAATAATATAATATAATTGTGTGTGTGTGTATATATTTCATATTTGTGATGTTTTTCTAAATCTTAATTGAGACTTTCTCTCTCTCATCTCTCATTAAGCAGATGACCTTATAATTAAGCTTTTATTATTTACTGACCCACTCACTCATCCATTTTGGCATGCACTAATGTAATCAGGAACAACAAAACGGAGAAGAAGCTTATGATGATGATGATGACGACGACGACGAGGATGACGACGACGATGATGATGATGAAGAATTGGGGGAGAAACAAAGGTAAAACAAGTAACATTCTAAATTAATTATTCGACCACATGACTCACTAAATTAAGTTAGCTTTGCATGCTCCCATCATTTAATTATTTCTTAATAAAAGTAGTTTTGCATGCTCCATTATCATATGAAAGTAGTTTTTTTCTCTTAATCAGGAAAACAACAAATCCAGCAGTAGAAGAAGGAAGAAAGGGTGAAATAGAGGAGGAACAAAATTCATAATTCTTCAACATTATATATATGATGTGGTAAGCCGCTTTCATTTCTTTCATTGGAATTACATTTCTAAGTTTAATTTTGCAATTTTATATGATCATCTAGCAGTAGTGCCAACAATTTTATCTACCTAAAATTTCAATTCTTAATAATAAAAGTTAACTAGGATTGGGTTATATTATTTGAAAGTGAGTAATTTCATTATGATAATTTAAAAATATTTTATTTGATGCATTACATTTGTTCTCTTATTTGGTAACTGCGGTCATATTTGTATTTTATGTTGTTGAAATCCCTTAATTCAATTTTTTTCATATCGTGTGTGATTTGTTTATTTTATGGCCGGTATATTTTCCCTCTTCAATGATTTTCTATTCTTCAAGTTCTCATTTCATTTTATGCACGTTATTTTTTTTCTAAATTCTTCATTCTCTTTATTCTGACATTTTTTATTTTTTTTGTTAGCTTCGGATTTTGGATTTCTATGGGGCTCATTTTCAGGTTTCTCGTATTTGTTGTTTCCTGGGCTTTCGAGATAGGATGGTGGTTATTTCCCTTTTGATTTTGAAACTTTGTACTGTTCATTTTTATTCTAACGATTTTCTACGTATTTGTTCTTAAACGTTTTCATATATTAGAGGATACTCTTTTTCCTACTCAAGGGTTTTCCCACAAGATTTACCTTGAGAGGTTTTAATGAGGTCCGGCTCTCCGAGGTTTCAGTTTGTGATTCACGAGAGTTTTAGGTGTTGTTTGTTCTTTTTCATTTTCCATTTATTTATAAAAATCTTATTTGACTTACTTTAAAATAAAAGTGGTAATATAGCACAAAAGAGCAACACTCTGTCACTACATATTATGGAAACCAAAGGGGATGAGGTTAACATAATTGATAATATTGGAGAATTATTTTAATAATATATATTGTAAGGGAAATAGTATATACAATTTAAATTTTAATCATGCATAAATATAAGTTTCTTAAAGATTATGTTTTATCCTATAAATTTTGTTGCAAATTATTTCATGTTTTACAATTTTTAACACACTTCCTCCTAATTTTACCCCTATAAAATCTCTTTCATTAAATATGTTGAGGAAATTAAGGAGGAATATAGAGGCATAAAGATCTCTCTAAGAGATAAATTTAGATATATAGGAAAATATCACTTCATAGGGAGAGAATGTAAATTTGTCACATTGTTTAATTTTTAATTATTGTTGCAAAACTCAAAACATCAATCTTTATGAAAATGAGATGGAAAGTAACTAATTCATATGGCAAAGTTTAAATTAAGATTAGAGGATCCATGTATAAAAATTTTATTCGAGTTTAACCAATATATATATATATATATATATATGTATGTATATATATTTAATGCATACATGTTATATATCAATTCGAGATATGAAAGAAAAATTCAATTTAGGATATTAATGATTGAATATTGAAATATCATAATATGTATATATAATTTAATTTTCTGTTGTTTTCAATGAAATTTTATTGAAAAATAACTATAACGTAACAAAAAAAATGTAATATAATAAGTGAAGCATGACAATTTTATGACGTGGTTGGTAGAGTGTGTAGATAAACTCGTGGTTCGATAATCACGAGTTCGAATCCTCACCAACTAACGTCTTATAAGACCCTATTGCATTAGATTGTAAATTTGCGTACCGTCGCCATTGTCGTTGGCGCGTAGAACGACGAGGACATACTTGATCAACGGAATCAACGTTATTGTGTACAAAATCAACGACAAAACTCCGATGATATCCTCGTTGTGTTTGATTCCGTCGGTGAAAGTGCTCGAGAAAACGTACAACGGCGACGTGCCGATGTCGCCGTACACCACTCCGATGCACTAGAACGCCAGCTGCAGCACCGCCGCCCACCCGACGGTGCCGCCCTACCATAAAAGAAAGAAAGAAAGAAAAATGTTTAACCATGGCGGAGTAGAGAGCGATTCCGGCGAACCATGGTGGCGGAGCCGTGGTGGTGGCGGCCATTGTCGGACTCTATGTTGAATGAGTCGACGAGGCGGAGCTTAGTCCGTGAGAGTTTTCTCCCGTTGAGTGGTGGCGTGGTTTGCTCATCTTGGTTAATTATGACGTCGTTAGTGTTTGATTGTTCTTTCTGTTGTGTTAAAACGGTGTCGCTCGATATTTTTTTTATCTTATGTTTTCACATCAAAGATTTGCATACTCCTTGTGATTCTTGAATTATATTATGAAATGTAGAATATGTAACTGTGAAGTTAGGGATTACATACATATATATATAGAGAGAGAGGGGGGGAGGGGGGAGGGGGGTGGGGTGCAACTGGGGAACTAGTGGAGTCGGGTGGGGGAGTTTGATGAAAGTCTCACACATGTAGCGCCCAATCCAAGGAGTAAAGATTCTCTACTACTAACTTCGTGTATTAACCGTGTATTAAAATATTAAAATCATATATTGTTAATAATATTTTTTATGAAAAAAATTTATTTTATTATAACTAATCATAATTAATATTTATTTCTAAAAATTAAAATTTTAAAAAATTATATACTTTAAGTTTGAAATAATAAACCTCAAAAATCAATTATATTAACTAAAAATTAAATTTTAAAGATTAAAAAATAATTATAAACCCTAAATGGGTCGAATAAATCCTAAAATTGTAAAATTATAATAAACCTAAAGAAATTAAAATCGAAGAAAGAAATGAAAGAAAAAGTAATAATTTTGAGGGTTCGTACACGGTTGGTATATACAAGTTGGGACTAGAGGATCTCAAGTGCAATCTAAGATGTCATTGCTCTTTAAAAAAATCTTAAAAACTATAATAATTCTGTTTTATTTAAGAAAAAGATAGTACTATCCGGTCGGACTCTTCTACCTAGAAAAAGCGTATTAATAATTGTTCAATTCACATTTCTTAATAGTTTAATCATGATAGTTAGTACCATATCACAACTAAAAATTATTAATTATTATTAGATGATAAACTATTGACATATATATTATTACAAATTAAATTATTATTGGAGTATATGAACTAGTTCTCTAGCAGATGGTCTTCTAACAGGATCAGCATCCATCATGGCCTGAAAATCAACGAGTCATAAAATGTATGCAATGAAACAACTTGTATCAAATTGAAGCATTTATAGCTTATAATTCTACAGGACTCTCTAGAGATCCTAAAATGCTCGAGTTTAAGTTTGAAAAAACGAGGCAAAGAGCTCATTCAGAAAGAAACATAGATCCATTTCACCTTACTGCACAGTACAATGGCATGCTCTGTTTCTGCCATTCACTGCATGACTTAGTTTCACACCAATAGCCATGGTGATGACTTGTTTGCATTATATATAAGCTGCTAATCATAAAAAGATAGACAAAGGGACATTGAGATTGAGGTACCTTGATTAAGTTCTGGAACTGTATTGAATGGCCAGGAAGAAGAGTTCATAGATAGAAGCTCCTAAGAAGAATATGTCGACTTTGTCTAGATTATCATAATTCTCATTGAGGATTTCTTGGGGCATATAGCGTGCGTCACCCTCTTCAACCGGCAAGCTTTTATCAATCATAGTTGCACAACCAAAATCACCAAGTTTATAAACGCCCTCCATGACAGCACCATAGAGAGCCTCAGATAGCTACATTTCGTGTGTGAGAGAGAGACAGAGAGAGAGAGAGAGAGAGAGGTAATCATCTAATACAGAATGAGCTTCCTTATTCACCATGATCACAACATGAATATCAATTGACATTGTACACACACAGAGAGTACATAATGAGCTTCTTCCACAATAACCATGATCACAATAATAATGCAGCTAGTTCTTTACATTTCACCAGTTTATACAAAAAATTAGCAACATCACATTCAAAAATATGGTGAACAGAAAAGGGGTTTGGCACTTAATTACTTCACTTAAGTGTTAATACACTGAAATACACTTCTTAACTTGATTAAGAAATCAACGTGGGGATTATTTAATGTGTTTTAAATATATTATCCCACACACCATAAATGCCCAATTGTGTGACCAACTTCAACGATTTATTTCTCACTCACCGAAAATCGGATTTGAGCAAATAAAAATACTATGATTATCTACTCACAACATAGAACAATCGTATGATATTTAATTCCCTCAAAATTAAATATCCCGGTCATGAAAAATTAGATAAAATGAGTCAAAACTCAATTTATTAAATTCAATTTTCCAACAAATCTAACAACTGCAATGATAAATTAACACGATCCTTTGGTTTTTTTATGAGTAGAATTAAGTTTGCCCTTTCATTAATGGAGTTGCTTTAGTTTTTGCAATTTTATCTACCTATATATACTAATTAATATGAACATCCTTCTCTAGTTAGTTACTGTTATTTTCATGTAGGAGACAGTTGTGGCCACAGAAAATGAAGCAGCGGAAGAAGCTGCATTTCAGAGGAATACATATTAATTTGGTTTTTTATGTATGATTTGTTTTGTTCAATGTAAGTCGATTTTATGGATACATTGTACGAGAAAATTTCACTTTTGGTCCCACTATATATGTCTTGATTTTTATTTTGGTTACTATCACTTTTAGTTCTTTAAAAACACCATCTTATATACTGAAAAAACAAAAGGAAATTGCATTTTGATACCTACATTTCGGTTACTTTTTAAAAAAAGATTCACTTTTTCAAAATTAACAAAATAGTACCCACTTTTTCAATTTTTTTGCAAATCTAACATTTAATCAAGTTTACGGCATGAAAATCATTCGTAATTGATTGTATTTTAATATTTCTTGATTAAAGGAATTTTTCTACTTGGCTGGGGAAATAGAAATATTAAATAACGATCTATTATATATGATTTTCAAGCCATAAAATTGACTAAATGTTAGATTTGTAAATTTTTTGAAAAAGTGGGTACTGATTTGTTAATTTTAAAAAAGTGGGCCTTGTTTAAAAAATTACCCAAAATGTAGCTATCAAAGTGTAATTTACCCAAACAAAAGGCTATATTATTAAGCAATTAAAAACTTAGAATAAGCTGCATGCACTTCAATTCTGGTGTTAAGTATAGCATAAATAGATTTTAAGTATTGGTAAACTGTAAATTTAGCATATATATATATTTATATATATATATATATTAATTCTTTTCATGTGATTCTAATATAAAATATTGAAGAAAATGATATTATTATTATTATTCACATGTAGGAGAGAGCTGGGTGAGGTGGCTGCACAAAAGGAAGCAGCAAAATTACATGCCCAAAAACATCACTTATTTTCCATACTTACTTGGGTTAAGTGTATTTTATTTTTTTATGTATAATTTGTTTGATTCAATAAATAATTTGAAAACAATAGTGTTCCTATAATAAATAAAAAACTCCCATCACCTTTCAACTCTCTGATCTGATGCTTAGTCTGTCTTGAAGTTATCAATTTCTGTTGCTCCATCTCCCTTCACCTTATATTTCTTCCTCCACATCTCCCACTCCTACTCATGTACCTACACCTATTATACCTCGGCGTAGCACGCGCATTTCAGTCCCCCCTGCATATTTGCAAGATTATGTGTGTGCTGCAGATCATTCCTTTTCATCGTTACCTATATATTCCTTCTTCTTCTCTTACCCCTCCAACATTTCCTTTCATTCATTCATCTTTTCTAACGCCTTCTTTCACTGCTTTTCTAGTAAACGACCAGGATTTAAAGGAGCCTACTTCTTATACTGAGGCCAGTAAGTTCGTTGAATGGAACGATGCTATGCAGCTCGAACTTAAGGCTCTTGAAGACAATAACACCTGGACACTTACTACACTACCCCCAGGTAAACATGCTATTAGCTCAAAGTGGGTTTATAAGATCAAACTCAAACCTGACGGGACTGTAGAGAGATTTAAAGCACGCCTGGTTGCAAAGGGATATAAGCAAGAATTTGGTATAGATTATCAAGAAGTTTTCTCTCCAGTCGCCAAATTGGTCATTGTTCGCCTCCTTATTGCTCTTGCTTCTCACCACTCTTGGCCCCTCCACCAAGTTGATATTAATAATGCGTTCTTGCATGGATATTTAAGTGATGAGATTTACATGCTGCCTCCACAGGATTATCATCATGCTCAGCCCAATCAAGTTTGTCGGTTGGTGAAAAGTCTCTACGGGCTTAAGCAAGCCTCCCGAGAGTGGAACCTTGAGTTTTGTAAGCACCTTTTCTCACTTGGCTTTTGGATTGTTTGGACTCTGTTGGCCTTAGCGGTTGTAAACCCAAGTCTACACCTTTGCCTCCCGGTATTCATTTGAGCTCTGATACCATGTTGAAGTACTCAATTTCATCATTATATCGAAAATATCTCAAAAATTCTGGAAGGAAAAATTTTATTTCAATCTGCAAAAGTTACAATGCAACAATGTGTTTTCTGCCTTTTATACTTGACAGTAGAAGAATTACAAAAAAAATATCTAGGAGAAGCAACTAACTAATCGATCTACGGCTAAGATTGATGATCTGCAGCAACCAACAAAGGACGGCTAAGATCAATAGTATATGCTCCGTTTTCGGATTGTGGTCCTGCATGAGAGAAAGATATAATAAGCCAAGCATATGCAGGTGCTTTGCAGAAGTGGCATAGTGAATATCTCATGCATGCAAAAATAAAAACCTCCAGAAATTTCAGAAAACTTTTGGGCAAGTAGCTAGTCTTTTACTGTGATACTCAATTTTTAGAATTTTATATAAAAGAAAATAAAAAAAATTTTAATAACGTTGAAAAGAAAAGAAAAAAAAATCCCCACACATGATAAAAACAGAAAAACGAAGACTGAAAAGTAGTATCTGATTGAAATGAATAGTTGATGAAGATGACCCCACATATAGCTAGTATATCATTGAAATCAATAATTGGTCTACTTTTGCATATTTATTTATGCACAACATTTGTGAGCCACGAACTTTACTCTCCTGCAGAAATATAATAAAGATGCACATATTGAAATATTGCTAATTTAGTTCATCAAAGTATTCCATATGAGATCAGATCAGGCAACTCTCCTTCGATCTAAGCTGCCATTTTAATAAAGGTATGTATATGTATATATATCAGTGAAGTTGTTGTTTGCATAAATATATACATATATCAACATTCATTTATTATTTAATTCATTTGTCTTAAATCTCTGCAATTAATGTTTGATTATTTTTACATACCGCTACTTCCCCTTTTTAATCCATCAATCATTTACAGAAAATTGACATATATATATATATATATATATTTGTGCTTTCTTCATTAATGTTGTTCTAGATCTAGGATGTATTACTGCTAAACTTCAACCTGCATTTAGAACGCTGCATTATTATTTAAGGAAAAACGTTATTATAAAAAAAACAAAATGACTTAGCAGTCTATTATCGAGCTACGTATTTCATTAAATACTTGACCTGCAATGAAAGTAAGCGAGAAAATTGCAAGACTGGTTCCACAGGACATGCCCCTTCGCGATTTTGGTCCCATACGTTTTATTTTGGTCCTTATTCTTTTTTTTGCTGCAAAAATGAACCCAAAAGATGGAGATATGCATAAATAGTCCCAAATAATTGACGGAAAGATTAGAAGCAGACGGAGCCGCTACATGTGAGCCGCACGTGATTTCCTGTGGGACCATTTTTGTAATTTTCTCCCTAATTGAACCTAATTTAAACCAAAATCCCCAAATCCCCAAACCCTAATTTCAAGTAATAATTATTTTCGAATTTAAATTAATATTTTGAATATTTCCAATTTTTCTAAAATTAATTTTTAATTTTTTTATTTTACATTTTCAAAGTTCCATTTTATTTTTTATTTTTTAATATTTAAACTATTTTTTAATATTTTATATTATTTTTAATTTTTCAAGTAATAATTATTTACGAATTTAAATTAATATTTTGAATATTTCAATTTTTTCTAAAATTAATTTTTATTTTTTTATTATTTCATATGATTATTTAATATTTGTAGCTTTTTATTTTTAATTTCTTAATATTTGAGAAAATTAATTAAATAATGATGTAATATAATTATATTTTATAATAAACATATAATATTAAAAATTATAATAGATATTTAAAGATTGCAGGCAGGTGTGATGCATAAATGCTCTCCAAAGGGTTGAATTTTCCCTCCAATTTTTGAGATTTTCCTCCAATTCACTGTTATGAATAATGTTCTGTATGGGACTAAAATTGCAAAATGTTTTGGGACTAAATTTGCATTAACGGTTAACGGCAAATGTGACGGTGAGGACCAATTTTGCATATCATGGTGCAATAGGATCAAATTAGAAGGTTTGGGACCAAAATCGCGAAGGGACATGTCCTGTGGGACCAGTCTTGCAATTTTCTCGAAAGTAAGCTCATTGTTAAACAATATGATTATTTTTTTGGGGAGGGGGAAATTAGTTTTTTAGTATACTATATTCTACAAATTGTTTCTGATAAAATGATTAAGAAATATTGATGGACAAAAATTGAAATATTAATTTCATCCATTTTGGTCCTAATTACCTGAAGTTGGTTGATGGGTTATTTGGGCTCTTTTTTATAATCTTACAAAGTTGACGGACCAAAATCGAAATATTAAGAAAAATTAGAATTTTAACTTGTAAAATAAAAATCGACTGGCTAAAAAATTCGACTGTCTATCTCTGTTTCTTTCTTCTTGCCCCCCTCTCTCTCTCTCTCTGGTTTTCAGTTTATTTTTTTTTTTACAGCAAACAACTGTAAAATTAACTCAAATCACGAGCTACAATCTGTAAAATTTCATTCTCATTCAATTTCTTCAATTTCTCATGAGCCATCAATTTTATTCTTATTCAATTTCTTCAATTTTGTAGCCTTCATTATTCAGTTTTGTCATGTGCCAACGGTCTTTTGCTCGCCTCTTTAATTGACTTGGTTACCTCGAAAGTAAGATCTTTTCAATTTTCTTCTTTCCTACTTCACTTTGATTCTTCCACTTGAGCATCTGTTTGGTGATCGTCTCTTTTTACTTGCACTATAGTCTGACGAATTAGCTTTTCAGGCAATGATTACTGCCACGACGAAACAATCTTAATCTTTTTGTTTGTATTTTTCAGTCTAACATTTGAGTTCCAGTTCCTATATTTTAGCAATGCATTAGCATTCTCATACAAAAAATATCTTAATGTATTAATGCATTGTTTGATATATGTCTATGTAACTAATGCTAACCGTATATTTATCATATGGTATACAATATTTGCATAAATCCGATAAAAAAATGAACATGTTATGATCATTTGAAACTTTTAAGAAATTTTTCAAAATGATGATTTAGCATGTCATCAAATTTTTTAAAAATAGGATGGAAATACCACCGTGCCTAGAAAAAATATGAAAAATTATAAAAATATCACCGTGTTGTGCATTTGATCATCTGAGCTGTCCAATTTTTGAGGATTGATGGTGGGAAATGGGTTGTAGTTTACAAACAATCACACTAATTGTTTAAATATGACAATAACCTTACAATTTGTTTTACTATATATAGCTAAGTAAAAAAATAAAAAATAAAAAAAGTATATAATCCACTAGTTCATTTGGGCAACAGACCCTCTGTCCCTCATCCATTAGCCCACTTTCAATTTCCTTTTTTTCATCCAACTTTTGGTAATATATTTTAGTGCTAATTTTATTTTTATTTTTTCACTTAATTTGATGTTATTTTTGAACATTTAGACTTTTTTTTCTTTTTTTTTCTGGATTCAGCTTGAATTTTTTTTATTTATTTTTTTCATTTGTATAGGTTCATGATTGAATCTGACTATCATCAAAGAAACCAATATTTGATTTTATTAAAATTTTAATCTTTAATGCTAAAATATAATTGTGTTGGCATATAACAACATTATCAAAGTTAATTGTAATTAATTTATATTTTTGTCTTAAAAACAAAATACATATTTTTTATATTAATGTTAGTTGGGCCTTCTGAACAAAAATCATGCCTCTGTCACTGTTTACAATGTGCCTAATTATTAAAAGATTGAGAATTTTCTTGGTTGCATAATATTATATCGATCTTCACCTGTGGGAGGAGTGATACTCATTTTTTAGAATATTATATAAAAGATAAAGAAGTATTTATTAAAATTAAAAAGAAAAGAAAAAAGAAAAAGGCATGCCGGCACATAATTGAAAAGAAAAAACAAATAATGAAAAGTAGTATCTGATTGGAATTAATCAATAATTGATCAACTATATATGTCCCACATTTGTCTGTCATATGCTTTTGCTCAAAGTCATGAAAACAGTAACATAAAGATTGAAATCAATAATTTATTTACTTTACTAATTTCTTGCAAAAATAATTTAGAATGAGAACTACAGAGAGCGGAAGGAAGAGCATATGAAATACTAATATAGTTTGATCAGATCAGAGTTCTAAGCTACCATTTTAATTCTAATACTAATTTTTGTTTACTCGCCAATTAGTCTTCGTTAATTTGTTGTTTTTCATGCATTAATTTCTCTCTCTCTCTCTCTAAAAAAAAGCAACTTATCACCAAGACCTCATATCTAACTTATATATCATTAGATCAGAAACTTAAGCTCAAATTAAACCCTCGTTTTACAATTAATTTGAATTTTTGTGAAGAGAATTCTGTAGACACCAAAACAATATTCAACTTAATTAACTGGTATATATGTGTAAAATTAATCGGGTGTTTTATCTATTATTTGCAAAGTAGAAGTTAATTACATCTACAACCCCGCCCCTTTAATTAATTACAATTAAAACGTTATCAAAATCTCAATTTTACTCCCTAAAAAAATCTCAATTTTACCCCAAAAGATTATAACTCATTATATTCTTCTTGACAATACTCAATTGCACGAGGTTGAATTTTGAGTCCTCTTACGTCCCGTCAAAGAACTGCGCAATATTTTGTAATAATTAGATGGATTATGATTTGAAGGAATTTAACCGGTGTTAAAATTTGAAGTAAAATATCTTTTTTTTATTATTTTTAATAGGGATAATGTCTAAATAGATCCCACATCTATTTTCTAAAAGCACTTTCCTTCATAAATAAATTTTCAGTTCAAATTGATCATAGAATCTTTTCAAACACTACCTCGTTGAAGAGAACATACGACCACAAGGTAATAACCAGCTGAAATTCGACATGTTTGGCCGGAAATTGATCAATGGAAAAAAAATGTAGTTGTTTTCACTTGAAATTTTTTAAACTTGTTTGAGCTCAATTTCAAGTCCAAATCTTGAAAATACATTTTTGGAACCCTTGAAATGTAAGGAACACGATGGTATGCTTTAATTTGAAAAATATTAGATGAAATCAAAGCTCCCAAATTTGGGGTTTAAATTTCGAAACGTTGAACGCAAAAATGAAGATTGTAATGACCTGAAATTCATAAATTAATCAATGCGAAAGATGTATAATACCCTTATTATATATACTTTTGTGAGTGTACAAATGGAAGGTCAACTCTTGGTAGTACAAAATCGGGTTCATGCATGCAACCGTAAATTTCTTTTAGCAAATTCTTCATGTCATTAATCTGCAATACAAGGTTTCATGAAAATAGGAATTAACAATTAAAATATATATGGTATAAATTTAGTGCTAATTTTATTTTATTTTTTACACTTAATTTGATGTTATTTTGTGAATTGTTTTTTTTTTTTCTGCATTCAGCTTGATTTTTTTTTTCATTTGTCTATATGTTCATGGTTGATTCTAACTCTCATCAAAGAAACCAATATTTGATTTTATTAAACTTTCAATCTTTAATGCTAAAATATAATTGTGTTGGCACATAACAACTTTATCAAAGTTAATTGTAATTAATTTATATTTTTGTCTTAAAAACAAAATACAATATTTTTTATATTAATATTAGTTGGCCTTCTGAACAAAAATCATGCCTCTATCATTGTTTACAATGTGCTAATTATTAAAAGATTGAGAATTTTCTTGGTTGCATTATATTATATTATATCGATCTTCACTTGTAGGAAGAGTGACACTCATTTTTTAGAATATCATATAAAAGATAAAGAAGTATTTATTAAAATTAAAAAGAAAGGAAAAAGGGAAAAAAGAAAAAGGCATGCAGACACATAATTGAAAGAAAAAACCAAATAATGAAAAGTAGTATCTGATTGGAATTAATCAATAATTGATCAACTATGTCCCACATTTGTCTGCCACAAATGATTTTGTTCAAAGTCATGAAAACAGTAACATAAAGATTAAAATCAATAATTTATCTACTTTACTAATTTCCTGCAAAAATAAATTAGATTAATGAGAACTGCGCAGAGCAGAAGGAAGAGCATATGAAATATTAATCGTTCATCAGAATTCGATTTGAGATCAGATCAGCCACCTCTCCTTCTAAGCTACCATTTTCCTAATTAAAGGTACGTATATATGCAGATTATATATATCAGTAAATTATTATGAGTTTTTTACTATATATTTTGGCCCAAACATTAATTTTTGTTTACTCGCCAATTAGTCTTCGTTAATTTGTTGTTGTTCATGCATTAAAACAGTACAAGACCAAGACTCATATTTCTCTCTCTCTAAAAAAAAGCAACGAGGCCTCATATCTAACATATATACATCAGATCAGAAACTTAAGCTGAAATTAAACCCTCATTCTTCAATTAATTTGAATTTTTATGAAGAAGAGAATTCCATATACACCAAAACAATATTCAACTTAATTAACTGGTATATATGTGTAAAATTAATCGGGTGTTTTATCTATTATTTGCAAAGTAGAAGTTAATTACATCTACAACCCCGCCCCTCTAATTAATTACAATTAAGACGTTATCAAAATCTCAATTTTACTCTCTAAAAAAAACCTCAATTTTACCCCAAAAGATTATAACTCATTATATTCTTCTTGACAATACTCAATTGCACGAGGTTGAATCTTGAGTCCTCTTACATCACGTCAAAGAATTGCGCAATTTTTGTAATAATTAGATGGATTATGATTTGAAGGAATTTAACCGGTGTTAAAATTTGAAGTAAAATATCTTTTTTTTTTATTATTTTTAATAGGGATAATGTCTAAATAGATCCCACAACTATTTTCTACGAGCACTTTCCTTCATAAATAAATTTTCAGTTCAAATTGATCATAGAATCTTTTCAAACACTACCTCGTCGAGGAGAACATACGACCACAAGGTAATAACCAGCTGAAATTCGACACGTTTGGCCGGAAATTGAGGGGAAAAAATGTAGTTGTTTTCACTTGAAATTTTTTAAACTTGTTCGAGCTCAATTTCAAGTCCAAATCTTGAAAATACATTTTTGGAAAATATTCGGTGAAATCAAATATCCCAAATTTGGCTTTTTAAAATTCGAAACTTTGAACGCGAAAACGGAGATTGTAATGACCTCAAATTCATAAATTAATCAAAGCAAAAGATGTATAATACCCATATTATATATACTTATGTAAGTGTACAAATGGAAGGTCAGCTCTGGTAGTATATACATTATTAAATGTATAATATCTACAAAATTGGGTTCATACCATTAATCTGCATTAATCTGCAGTAAAAGGTGCAGTACAAGGTTTGATGAAAATAGGAATTAACTTTAAAACATGGTATAAAACACTAAGAAACAAAATAAGAAGTCAATAATAAATCTGTTCTTTATTGTTTATGGACATTACAGACCATATTGTTATATGTTTGATATTTCTTTATTTTTAATGCATAGGTTTGAACATGCATGGATCTTTCTAAAATAACTTAAAATGTGAATGAATGGAAGAATGAATAATAGTAGCATGAAGTGTACTAGCTAGTGTTGATAATAATGTATGTGTTTATTCATTTCATTGATTGCTTTACAATTATTGTACTTCTTTCATATAAATTTCCACATAATCACAGGCAATTGGTCAGAATACATAGTGCATATATGGGTACTACATTTTACTATAAAAATTTTGATATATCAAGAAGGTGTTTTATTATTTTAAAAAATGTTGTTATGTTGGGATTTACACACTCTCTCTCTCTCTCTCTCTCTCTCTCTCTCTCTCTCTCTCTCTCTCTCTCTCTCTCTCTCTCTCTCTCTCTCTCTCTTATACAATGGGCTTTGTAAAATTTGAGTAGGCTTTGTAAAAATATTTTCCACTTAATTAGTTGTTGAAAAGGTTAATCATTCCTTTTATGTGTAGGATATATAATTTGTAGATGTGATATACCTAATTGCGATTGAATAAACATTACAATAATATAATTGATGTTGATAAAATATTTGTCATATGCTAAAACAAACTATTTTGAGCTTCAATAAGCACGAAAATTGAATATTTTGTATGTTTCGTTCATATTCTTTTATATGAACATATGTTTCATTAATTTTAAATATAAAATGATTAAAAGACCTTTAATTTGATGTATCATTTGCGTAAATCCTATAAAAAATGGACATGTTATGATTGTTTGAGGCTTTTAAAATAAGATGGAAATATCACCGTGCCTAGAAAAAATATGAAAAATTATAAAAATATCAGTGTTATGCATTTGATCTGAGCTGCCCAGTTTTTAAGGTTTGATGTTGGGAAATGGGTTGTAGTCTACAAACAATCACACTAATTGTTCAAATATGATAATAACCTTTACAATCAGTGATGGAGGGAGAAGGGTTCCCTGAAATTTAGAAGAAATACTAGGGGTATTTTTACTATTTCACTATAGCTAAGTGAAAAAAAAAAGAGTATATAATCCATTTGTTTATTGCGGCAGCAACTCAGCCCGTCATCCGTCAATCCACTTTCAATTTCCCTTTCTTTCATCAAACTTTTGTTAATATATTTTAGTGCTAATTTTAGATTTTTTTTTACACTTAATTTGATGTTATTTTGTGAAAGTTTACCAACTGCACTATGAACAACATGCATGCTATTGGAATGTACTAAGGGTTACCTAGTATTGACTTAGTATACTAGGGATTACCTAGCAATGTGACTACTATGGTCATACTCGCGTATCACTTGTATGTGCACGGTTACCTGACAGTGACACCTCTAGTGACAAACATCACACTACAAAATACATAGCTGTGTCCATACTTTTCTCTTACATGCACTATAATTCAAGGATTCTAGCACGTACTACATATCTATATCAACTAAGTTCAACGTATTATGGCCAATAATCATATATCTGGAACTTGGTCTTTAATCATAAGCCTAATCGTGCTTATCTCACTATTCCACAACATACTCATATCCGAGTCTCAAAATTCCAACAATATTTCAACACTATTAACTCTGGCAGCAAATATCTGTAACTGTAAACTTTAGCAGAGACGTTGAACAAGCAGACCATAAAACATTTATATGGATATTTCTAAGTTAACTATCATGTTCTAAAGAGTTACTACTCTTAAACTTTATGTATTCTTGAAAAATAAACCCACTTTAGTCATGAGCGGATGGTGCTACAAGAACTTTCGGGACAACTTCTTCTCCCCTGGAAGGTTCCACGGGTCCTGTAAGGGCGTTGATCGACTTAGAACAAGTGCTATATTTTTCAGAATTTATAATTTACTATATTCAGAGCATTTCTCTATATTTATTTAATATTATTTTGCTCAAAAATATATTGTGCAGCTCTAATTCTAGCGTCTTTAATAAATTTCTCAATAGAAGGAAATATATTCCTAAATAATGATTATAATTTACTAGAACCAAAAGATTAGATAGATGTCACTTTTCAAAACTTGTCATTTACCCTCCACGATACTTTTTAACTGCTCAAAAATTATGAAAATGTTCAAGTATAATCTTGTACACGCCAAGACTAAAGAATGAGAACTTTAGAATTTTTCGATAACACATGCTCCCAGTATAAAAATAAACAGGCGTAGTAAAAACACGACTTTTAGATATGCTCAATGAAAAATTCCAACGACGAGGTCTTTAATATTCACAATAATTTCTACTCTAAATTCTAAAATCATAAATACCAAAGCATAATCCATAAAACATATAACAACTTAATTCGAAATATTTCAAGCAAACAAGTTCAAAAACTTAAAAAAATTCTCTAGATTTTAAATAAAAAAGGGACCAAAAATTTAAATAAGAAAACACACCAAACGAAAAATAAGTTAATAATCAACTAGAAAGCAATAAATGATATAATGAGCCGCGCATTACCCAAATAAATCAGTGGCGGATCTAGAATTTGTTTTCTGGGGGTAAAGTATATACATTGTATGTTAAATGTAAGTTCTTTTCCCGTAAACAAAAAATATATTTAATAACATATTATGATACCCTCACAATTATAGACAAGATAAAATATATGAGTATTTAATAAAATATTTAATAATTTAAACTGAATATGTCAGCATTTTATAAACTGAATTGTTAACCGTAATCCACTCACTTGTCATGAATGAAAAACAGATATATACTACCAATTCCTAATTTGAATTTTTTTAAACCATAACACGGCTCACTTATTTTAAACGAAAATGTTTATTAATAAAAAAAATAAAATTTTAAAAAATAAACACGTTTTTAAGAAACAATAATTATTAAATTGATATAAATAATTATTAAAATATTTTTTAATTTCATTTCTTATTCACGAGATTTATTCTCTCTAATTCAAACAAGTATAAATTCTTAATTTAGCTTTAAAATTCCCTAAGTTTATATCCTATCATTAATTATTCTACTAAAATCATTAATTCTAAAATTAGATTTAAAATTAGAGTACCATTTTTTTTAAAAATAAGAGAGAAACAGGGAGGGGTGGGGCCGTGGGATGTGGGTGGCTGTTTAGATTTATTTAATAGAAGCGTTCTCACGCTTATTATTATCATATTATTTCATCTTCCCATTTCCCACCCGTTATTTTCGATCACCGCACGACCACCATAGCTTCCGCCCTCACATTAAAATATCAGTTGTTGTTGCCCCCTCCCAACCACGCTTGGATCCGCCGCTGTAAATAATTAACTAAAAAAAAAAAGATTTAACATGCTTAGCATTACCCTGTTGGAATCAGATACGTAATCGCAGCGGAAAAAAAAACATTATAAAATTATGAAATAACAATTATTTCACAATAAACGTATCATCGGATTCACGTTAATATGATGTAAAATAAAATGATCGTATCACTTTATATATATATATAGTGATACACAACTCTTTGCAATCCGGTTGATGTCGGGTGTGTAGCAATCGATTGTCCGTCTACTCGTAAAGATCCAAACGTATCTCCTCTATTAAGTCCACACAATTGGATTGTAACTTGTATCTCGATTTCACTAGTAATAGATACACGAAGAAAAATATGCTACGTATAAAAATTGAGAACAAGAGAATCACATGAGAAAAATGAAATGAATAATAATAATGATCACATTCATCACCAATTTTTCATATGATCGGCCATATCATAAAAATCAATTCAATGGTAATTGATTTTCTCTTTAATCACATTAATGGCCTCTTTAATCTTTTGATTGTAGAGATTCTCAATTTAATATTAGTTCCATAAAATAGAAATAATATTTTACACAATAGAAATTAATCCAATTAAATTTATATATCTATTAAATTAATCCAATTAATTTAATCCATATTTTGAATTAGACTTTTAATCCAATTAATTCCAATTAAATATTTTAATTGGTTATTTGATTTAACTAATTAAATCAAAATAGTCTCAATTAATTAATAGCATTAATTAATTGGATTCAACAATTGAATCAATTCAACCGGTTTTATCCATCTTAGGTTCACAACTAGTATTAGTAGTAAGCTTGTAACATTTACAACTTAATGAATAAAATATTATTCTATTAATTTATCCAATAAATTAATACACTCGAAATTAACTTTTTAATTTCAAGAACCTACAAATCATGGGAACATCTAGCAAGTAGCATGATCACCTAGCACTAGGTAAAATAGCGAGTAAACTTATTTAATTACAAATCGTTATACACGTACGATCCTTCTATTATCTAATCTTCCGATTGGATCTTGAGTTATGGAATAATATGAACAACTCAATCAATCCAATAATAAATTTTCATTTCCATTCAATCAATTCATTAATGAATCAATATTCATCACGCCTTGGCCAAGGTCTTTTGAATCATGAATCATGAGAATTAATTGGAAGATTCTCTCGACAATCAAGTAATAGATCCTTTATTGACCACTCCATTAATCTCCATATTAATTAATATAACATCCAACATAATCTCGTTACGATTATCATGCAATCAGAGACTATATCAAAATGAGATATAATTAATACAAGATTACAATGGTGTCTTAAGTTAAAGGACTAACCGTGTACTTTTGTAATTTAGAAATTCATGTTTTTGATAAATTCCATTTAAGAATTTCTAATCGGTTAGTTCAGTGGACTTGTTTTCTAACAAGCACCCACGTATATACATTTATGTCACCACACTAATGTCAATGAAACTTAACATTCTCATCTTATGAGTGTGTATAATACGTGCGAGTTAAACTGTTCAATATCCCATCTTGATCAGTTATATAACTCGGAACTAATTTAAGATATAAGTACAACAAACATATTTCATAATCATCATCAAATGCATGATCATATTTCGTGACTTATTAAAATCTAGGGATTTTATCACATGCATGTATAATTATTTTTATATTTTTTTAGTCCAGCGGATCTAAATCCATTGGAATTTTAAAAATTCTAGTGGATAAAATCCGCTGGAATCGAAAAAATTCTTATTTTTCTAATTTTTTTTTATTTATATTAATCCAACGGATTTTGTCCGCTGGAATTCTCAAAATTCCGTTGGAATTTTTCAAATTCCAACAGTATACGGACCAACGGACAAAATTCATTGGAATGTCCGTTGGAATCGAAAATTCCAACAGATTTCAGCCTATTCCCATGGATTTTTATCTTCTGGATTCTGCCAGTTTTCTTGTAGTGAATTGGGATGAACTATAACTATAGCAACATCATTAAAAGGAAAAAAACACAGATATACCGAAATCAGAATTGAATTCGATATACTAGAGAAAACTAAAGCAGATGATCTCGGGAATCAAGATGAAATAATAAAGAAATTGTTTTAGAATGATTTACACAAAAAATAACATCAACCCCCCCCCCCCCCCCCCCAAAATGCATGTATACAAATAAATCAATGAAATAAAAAATGCTAAAGAATCAATATCGAAACGTAAGAAAATAATTAAATAATCATGAAGAATCAAAATTCATATTCAACCAGCAATAACGAGTTCAATTGTCCACATTAAAAGCAAGTTTTTTTTACCATTTATTAAGAACCATTTATTATTCTTAAATATAGTGTCATGTTTGTGTTTAGCCTTAATTATCACTGTGTCGTGTTGTGTTGTATCGTTTTGACTCGATTATACGAATTGCCAGGCCTACCAGCAATCGCTACTCAACACTATTTACATGTATTTTTCATATATTTTTGTCAATAATTGCAATCACAAAAGTACAAACAAAATAATAATAATAATAATAATAATAATAATAATAATAATAATAATAATAATAATAATAATAATAATAATAATAATAATAATAATAATAATAATAATAATAACAATAGTAGTAGTAGTAGTTTTATGCACGTATATATGGTTTTTGATCTATAACCTCTATAACAAAAGGGAAATTATATTTCTTAAAAAATTAAAGGGAAATTATACGATAACTAAATAATTATTAGGGATGAAAAAATGAAAAAAAATTAAAAAAATGGTAATAATAGCATATTTTTCCACCAAAAACCATTATTTGTGGAGGGAAGAATTTGCACCTACCGGTAAACGTTAGAGTGATATTTGTTCTGAAAATTATTAAGGGAAGACTCACTAGGGATAAAAGTTATGGGTGTTTTGTACCTTTTCCCAAAGATATATATTGGTATTTGAGTTTTCATATCTATATATATCAACTCATTGAAGTTTAACGTTTTATATCTCAATTTCAATTCTATTTAATCATGTTTTGTCAAAACATATTTCTTGCTTGAGTATGGTTTTGCAATTGTATATAAACTATATGTTTTATAATTATAATGAAAAAACAAAAGAAAATAAGAAATAATCATGATTTCTTTTGTTTAAAATTTATATGGATGGTTAAATTGATGAGAATTATATTTTTCAAATTTAGAATATCAATTGTTCTAATTAATTAATATTGGCATAATTTGTTTTTGAATTAACCAATAAAATTTGATGAAATTATTTTCGAAGAGAACATAGAAAATAGATAAATAATTTTGAGAATTGTGGTTCAATCATTAATTCTCTATTCCCAAGTTATAGTAAGAATGAGAAATTCACTAGTGCCTCACAAAGTAGTTGACCATCTCTAGATGATGAATAATGCGTATAGTTACAACATGAATGTATAGATAATATACATAAGTGTTTTTTAACTCCAATCGGACTGGCCGGTCTTACTGGTTTAACCGCGAACCAACTTTTTATCCAGTCTAGCTATATTTAAATTCCGGGTTAAAAATGACCAACATCGAACCAGTCAAAAACCCGGTCCAATCTCTTAAACCTGATTAAAATCGATCGAACTGTTCAAATCGATCCAGATTTAATCCTTTCAAGCATGAAGAGGATTCAAACTCGCAACTTCCAAAAAATACATAAATTTATATAGGGCACTTAACCAACTATGCTAATACATATTTTTATTATTTTTGGGATATTAATAACTATACTAATATATATACATATATATATATATATATATCTATGTGTGTGTGTACAAATTGAAAATAACTAAACCTCATTTTCATTAAAATCAATACTTAGCATATAATTAAAATAAATATTTAAAAATACATCTAATCAATCATTTTAATTAAAATGAATGGAGAGAAAAAATAAAATCTAATATAAAAATAAAATCTAATATAGTGACTTATGAAGTAAAGATTAACATTGTTTTTAATTGTTATTAATTATACAATATTCTTTGTAATTAAAATCATTGTACTATTTTTTATATTTTATTATACATCTTCTCATAATCTAATATTTTGATGTTTTGTGTTTATTTTAATTTAATAAATATTATACTTTTAATTATTTATTTATGGAAGATTTATCAATAAACACTTTATTTACTTAGTGTTGATATAAATTAAGTGCATTTTTAAACTTAATTTAATATATTTATTATGGTACTAGTTTGATTATTTTAATGTGTACATATCCATATAATATAAATAAGTATCATATAACTAATCATTCAATTTTTTTAAAATGGTTCAACCGATCGAACTAGTAACCCAATGACCCAATAAATTTACTGATTCAATATCCGGTCCGGGTTTAAAAATATTTATTTGCATGAGGCTAAATCTTAACCCTCAAGAAAATATTGAATACATACGAGAGAATTGTGATGTAATATATTCTGTATCTAAAATTTTTTACATTAAAAAGTTATTAATGAAAAGTAATAGCTCCTAAATGTTAATTCTAAATTAATAAACATAAAGCAATAAAAAATCCAAAGAATTAAATATTTAAAAAATTTGAATATTTATTTTTGAAAAATTATAAATCCAAAATTAATAACAATATATATATATATATGTATGTATAAAATCAAAAATAATTGATGAAGAATTTAAAAAATGAAATGGCCTAGCAATAAGTAATCACAGTACCTATCTGAGGTGGAGTGGATCAAAATGCGTAAAAGTTGCATCATTTTCCTTATTTTAAGAATCTGACTACGTTTTACAATTCGTTAAAATTGAACCAAACACAAAATTTAAAACTATTATATTCAATGTCAATCAACCTTAAAAATATTATATTCAATAAATTACATGTTAGAATTTCGGAGTCGTATTTCACACAAAGCCAACTAATACCGACTACCGAGTGAAGCTTTTCTAACCCTTATGTGATTGATGTTAGGTCCAGCATTAGGGAGAGATAGAGAAATGGCAGAAAATATTGCTGCAGAGGTTCTTAGACCAGTTATAGAAGCTTCAGTGAAATCGGTTGGTGCAACAATGAAACGACAATTCAATTATCTCTGTTGCTTCACTTCCAACATCGCTACTCTCAAAGATGAAGCCGAGGCACTAGAAAATACAGCAGGAGACCTTCAGGTTCGAGTTAATAGTGCAAGAGATAATGTACAAGTCATTACCCGTGAGGTTGAGACTTGGTTAACAAAGTCTAATCACATGAAAGACCTAAAGAAAACAATTTTGGATGAAGTTCCAAATGTAGAAAGTGGTTGTTTGAAGCTTAGAGCTCGTTTTTCTCTTAGCAAGAGAGCTAAGAAAACAGCTGATCATATGGAAGATCTTCGAGGTCAGTGCAAGTTCGATGTGATCTCCCAGCCTGGACCTTCAGCAGCAATGCAAGCAGTTCCATTAGGAACCACATTTGACTTCAAGTCAAGAAAACAAATTGAAGAAGACATCATGAAAAATTTGAGGGATGGGAAGATGAATATGATAGGGATATGTGGGATGGGAGGTCTAGGAAAGACTACCATGGCCAAAATAATCATGAACAGGGCATTGAAGGATCACTTATTTGATGAAGTTGTGATAGCAGTGGTCAGTCAACCAGTAGACAAATTGAAAATTCAGCTCGAGATTGGTGGACAATTGAGATTGAAGGATCTCGAAGAGGAAACTTCGGAGGTTAGTAGGGTACAAAAGTTACATACGAGACTAACTGAATGCACGAAGAGAGTTCTCCTAGTCTTGGATGATGTCTGGGAAAAACTAGTGATGGAAGAATTAGGAATACCTCGTGATTGCAAAGATTGCACAATCCTTTTAACTTCTCGCAATCAAGATGTTTTGCGAGCAATGAATGTTGAAAAGGTTTTTGGAATGGAGGTCTTAACTAAAGAAGACGCATGGTTTCTGTTTAGAGAGACGGCGGGCACATGTGTGGATGATATTGGATTGAATTCTGCAGCAAAGGAAGTGGTAGAAGAGTGCAGAGGATTGCCGATCGCCCTGACAACTGTTGGTTCGGCACTAAAAGATGAGAATGATAAGTGTATTTGGAAAGATGCGGTGACACAATTGAGGAAAGCTAGTCCAAATAATATCCCAGATTTTATTAAAGAAGTTTATAATCCACTAAGAGTAAGTTACGATAAGTTGGAGTCTCAGCAAGCCAAATCCGTATTCTTGCTCTGCTGCTTGTTCGGTGAAGATGCTAATATTCCTCTTAATTATTTTACTTATTTCTGCATGGGATTGGGCATATTTGAAGGAGGCATCAGCAATTTGGAAGAAGCAAGGAATAGGATGAGTGCATTGATTAAGATGCTTAAAAGTCGGTCTTTGTTGTTAGATGGTCGTAATGAAGATCATGTCAGAATGCATGATGTAGTCCGTGATGTTTGCATATTCATTGCTAAAGAGAAAGGATACATTGGTGGCAATGATTGCACTTGGATTTCTTCCTTTCATACGACGGCCGGAGAAAGAATTAAGCTTCCTATAAACTTACGTCTTCTATTCTTGAGTCATAATTATTCAAAACAGGAGGAAGAAATTAACAAATTCAACGATTGTTATGTTGAAGGTATCAGAGATCTCCAGGTGTTGTTCATTGAGAATTACTCATCATTGACATCTCTGCCGCACACTACAGAGTCATTAAGAAATCTCAGAACTTTGGTCTTAGATTCATGTCGGAAATTGGAGACAATATCTTTTGTTGGGGAGTTGGTAAATCTTGAGATTCTCTCTTGTCGTGATTGTCCGATTAAGGAATTACCACAGGAGATGAAGGGATTAAACCGCCTGAAATTGTTAGATCTCACACGGTGTTTCAATCTGAAAAAAATAGGTGGAGGAATCATATCAAGTCTAATTGGGTTGGAAGAGTTGAAGATGTTGAGAAGCTTCAAGAAATGGGATAGCAACGAAAGAGAGAATGGGAATGCAAGGGTGAGAGAGCTGGAGGCCTTGACCAATTTGAGGTGCTTGGAGATTGAGATAGATGATCCTGCCTTAGCTGCCCAAAACATTCGTCTTTCATCAAAGTTGGACAGATTTAAAATCAGAATTGGACCTGAGGATTATAGATTCTACTCTCATTCCTCTGCCAACAAAATGCATCTAAAGTGGGAGGGAGAAACTTGTGTAGGAGAATGGATTGAGATTCTTATAAGAGATGCCGAATGTCTAGAGTTAACCGGAAATGGTGCAAATAATGTGGACTACATGGCAAAAAGTCAAAACATAAGGGAGTTGGACTTGCATAGCTGTGAGACAATGAAGAATATTGGGAGAACATCAATGGATGATGCTACTGTGTTCCCGCACATGGAGTATCTGAAGCTTGACGATCTTCCCCAATTAGAAGAGATATTGGATGGTACAATTTCGTCCAATTCTTTCCACAATCTCAACGAATTACAGCTTAAAGACCTTCCGGCACTAAAGAAATTGTGGAAGTACAGCGGTAGTAGTCGAGTTTTCCACAACCTCTCTTCCATAAGTATCGTCAATTGTCCTAAATTGGAAGAGATATTGGATGGTCCAATTTCATCCAATTCTTTCAATAATCTCAAGAAATTGAAGCTTGAAGATTTGCCGGCACTAAAGCAATTGTGGAAGAGCAGTAGTAGTCCAGTTTTCCACAACCTCTCATCCATAATTATCGTCAATTGTCCTAAATTGGAAGAGATATTGGATGGTCCAATTTCGTCCAATTCTTTGCACAATCTCAACGAATTACAACTTAAACGATTGCCGGCACTGAAGCAATTGTGGAAGAGCAGCAGTAGCAGTCCAGTTTTCCACAACCTTTCTTCCATACATATCCGACACTGTCCTAAATTGGAAGAGATATTGGATGGTCCAATTTCGTCCAATTCTTTCCACAATCTCAACAAATTAAAACTCTTTAATTTGCCGGCACTAAAGCAATTGTGGAAGAGCAGTAGTAGTCCAGTTTTCCACAACCTCTCTTCCATAGATATCTCCTGTTGTCGCCGCCTACGCAATCTAGGCCAGTTGTCATCAATTGTAGAAAATAATTGTCTTTCACAGCTCCAAAGTCTAACTATTGAATATTGTGAGATGATGGAACAAGTGTTTTTGTGGAACGAAGAAGACGAACGGAGAATAACA
Organism: Perilla frutescens; assembly: GCA_026008535.1. Taxonomy (NCBI): domain Eukaryota; kingdom Viridiplantae; phylum Streptophyta; class Magnoliopsida; order Lamiales; family Lamiaceae; genus Perilla; species Perilla frutescens. The sequence goes on from BRKX01000018.1 coordinate 48,083,246, forward strand.
AAAATAGTGTTCCCAAAATTGGAGGAGGTTAAGTTAGATAATCTGCCAAATCTGGTAAATTTGTGTCAAGGAATTGGAGGCATTGAATTCCCTCTACTGAACAAAATGAGGATGGATAATCTGCCAAATCTGGTAACTTTGTGTCAAGGAATTGGAAGCATTGAAGAATGCCCAAAAATGAAAAGTCTGGTTTCAAGTGAAGAGAACAAGTGTGGAGGCAGCACAAATGCAGACATTGATGATTATCATTCTCCATATCTCTTTTGCCAACAAGAAAAAGTGGGTATCACATTTTTAATTTTACCCAATTTACATTTTACTTCATTCTCAATTATTATTATTATTAGGGGTAACATGTCAGTTTAAGCCAAAAGTGGCTCTAAAATAAATTCTTTTTTTTCTTTATCTAAAGTAATTAACCAAAAAAATCACTCATTAATTAACATTTGGTATTCATTTTTTTTTAACAATCGAGACATATATATCAGCCTTTTCTCCATAGCATTATATGTTTTTTTTTTAATTGCAGGTTTCATTTGACAGCCTCAAGATATTAGCAGTCGAAGGGAATGCATTCTATTGGCAAAAAATTCCAGTATCCTTCTTTAATGGATTGGAAGAGCTAACAGTCTGTGGGTTTAAGGGAAGTATGAGTTTATTTACGTCTTTAATCGCTCAAAATTTTGTGAATCTCAGAGAATTAAGTATAAGGAAATGTTATGAGATTGTCAAAGTAATTAAAGATGAGGAAGAGGAGAAAGCCGCGAGTGGTGGTGAAAGGCCTCTTCTATTTCCGAAGTTGGAAAAGCTTGAGTTGACCAAATTGGAGAGCTTTTGCGAATGGAATTGTGAATCACCAACCTTGATCAAAATTAAATTTCATGGGTGCTCTAATTATATGATCAAAATATTCAACTTGGGATCCAATGTAAATTATGAATCACCAACCTTTTCTTTCATTTAATTTTAATTTATTATCTAGTTATTTGTAAGGTTACTGATCAGTACATTATTTGAATTGTAGGTGTCTTTCTCCTTTCATCGATTGGAAGAGCTAACAATCTCGAATTATGAAGGTGGAATGAGTTTATTTCCGTCTTCAATGGCCGCAAATATTCTTGTCAGTCTCAGAAAATTAGAAATATCTTATTGTCATTATAAGATGGTAAAAGTGATTGAAGACGAGAAAGAGGAGGAGAATGTGGTGAGTAGTGGTGGTGCTCAAACCACCACAACTATTCTATTTCCTAAATTGCAGGAACTGAAGTTGTTGTTTTTATGGAAATTGGAGAGCTTTTGCGAATGGAAATGTGACGTTGAGTTGCCTTCATTGAGGAGAGTATACATTGACGAGTGCTCTAATATGAAAATTTTCACCCGGGGACCCCTAATTACACCAAATTTAGAAAGTGTCAAGATAGATAGGAATAAAGTTTTGGAAAGTGGTGAAAAGGATTTGAATGGCGCGTTGGAACAACGTTACTTGGCTCGACAGAAGGTAATTTATAAGAACAACTAATATATATATTCTTAATTATTTTCTATCTTAATTAATTAATGGCACGTGTGTCTAGCTACTAGCTTTGTTGGTCCAAACAGATTGTATATATGTGTTAATAGAAACGTGGAGGAATAATATAATATAATTGTGTGTATATATATATTTCATATTTGTGATGTTTTTCTAAATCTTAATTAAGACTTTCTCTCTCTCATCTCTCATTAAGGAGATGACCTTATAATTAAGCTTTTATTATTTACTCTCCTAAACTGACCATTTTGGCATGCATTAATATCTTCAGGAAGAACAACGAATAGTAAGGCTTGCTTCTATAAACTCAATGATCGAATTTTCTTCACTTTTCGCAACAGATGAAGATGAAGAAACAAAGAGTGAAATCGAGGAGGAACAAAATTGGTAAGCCAATTTCATTTCTTTCATTGGAATTTTCTTCAGTTTTCGCAATTTTATATGATCAGCTAGCACCTACAACTTTATCTACCTAAATATATTGATTATTATGAATGAGTTTTGTATTGTAAGTAACATAGTTTTCAACTCTCATTAATTCTACGATAATATTATTATATTCTTTGAAATTGAAGAAATTGATTGTGATTATTTAAAAATATTTTATCGCAAAAACATAAAATAAAGATTAATGCATCCAAAAGGTTTGACCCACAATCCTTTCTCTAATTAATTAATTGACAAATAAAGTTCAAGTATAAGTCATATGAGAAAAGCTGGTTTTGTATCTTCATTGTTGGGAGTTTGATGTTAGGATATATCATGGACATATCTTTGGATGAACTGACATTCTTTTCACAAGATTTTAATTTTTATTTTTAGTTAATTATTGATTCTTGGAGTTTATTCCATTAAATTAGTTGTTATCCGATTATATATTTGTGTTGACAAAGAATAATATATTGACAATTATAAATTATGGTTTATTGGGTTTATATTTATTTTTCATTTCTTTTAGTTAATAATTGATTATTATGGTTGATTATTCCACAATTAGGGTATTTAATTTTTTAGAAATTCACTTCTTAGCAATAAAAGTTAATTATGATTGGTTACACTATAATAATTTTTTTTTATAATAAGCATCATTATAATTAATAGTGAATTTGATAGTGCTCCGTCGCATATGAATGTGTTTACATTAGAACGTTGGATGTTCTGAAATATCCTTCAATCAAATAGTCATAACTTCTTAGATGAAAATTGCCATGCTCTTTTGTTGAGAAACTAATTTCCAACCATATAAGTCCCTTCATTTAATTATTTCTTAATAAAAGTAGTTATGCATGCTCCATTATCATATGAAAGTAGTTTTTTCTCTTAATCAGTAAAATAACAAATCCAGCCGTAGAAGAAGAAGGAAGAAAGGGTGAAATAGAGGAAGAACAAAATCCATAATTCTTCAACACTATATATATGATGTGGTAAGCCGCTTTCATTTCTTTCATTGGAATTACATTTCTAAGTTTAATTTTGCAATTTTATATGATCATCTAGCAATAGTGCCAACAATTTTATCTACCTAAAATTTCAATTCTTAATAATAAAAGTTAACTAGGATTGGGTTATATTATTTGAAAGTGAGTAATTTCATTATGATAATTTAAAAATATTTTATTTGATGCATCACATTTGTTCTCTTTTTTGGTAACTGCGGTCATATTTGTATTTTATGTCGTTGAAATCCCTTAATTCATTTGTTTTCATATCGTGTGTGATTTGTTTATTTAATGGCCGTTATATTTTCCCTCTTCAATGATTTTCTACTCTTCAAGTTCTTATTTCATATTATGCACGTTATTTTTTTCTATATTCTTCATTCTCTTTATTCTGACATTTTTTTTGTTGGCTTCGGATTTTGGATTTCTACGGGGCTCATTTTCAGGTTTCTCATATTTGTTGTTTCCTCGGCTTTCGAGATAGGATGGTGGTTATTTGCCTTTTGATTTTGAAACTTTGTACTGTTGATTTTTATTTTAACTGTTTTCTACGTATTTGTTCTAAAACGTTTTCATATATTAGAGGATACTCTTTTTCCTACTCGAGCGTTTTCCCAGAGGATTTACCTCGAGAGGTTTTAATGAGGTCCGGCTCTCCGAGGTTTCAATTTGTGATTCATGAGAGTTTTAGGTGTTGGTTGTTCTTTTTCGTTTTCCCTTTATTTATAAAAATCTTATTCGACTTACTTCAAAATAAAAGTGGTAACATGGCACAAAAGAGCAACACTCTGTCACTACATATTATGAAAATCAAAGGGGCTGAGGTTAACATAATTGATAATATTGGAGAATTATTTTAATAATATACATTGCAAGGGAAATAGCATATACAATTTAAATTTTAATCATGCATAAATATAAGTGTATAATTAGCTGATGCCCTAGCTAGGGACTCATGGCATGAGATTAGCATGTTATACTATTAGTGGTTTCACTATGAAACGAGAACTTCAGTTCCAAAACGTCGTCGCATCTTCTATTTCGACTATGGAATTATTGTCTCGTGCATTTTAATATTTTGTTAATTGTTTTCTAGTCATTTTTAATAGATAATTATGGAATTTTTAAAACGTGCACGATAATTAAAAATTCATACGATTGAAAATAAGAGATGAAACGTCATTCTAAAATATGAGATCTTTTCTGTATTATTAACAACGATCTAATCAAATAGTTCCATCATTTCTTTCAAATATTATTTCATTTTTTGGAATGAGGCAAAATTAAAATGTCACCCGTAATCTTAGTACATTTTCGTCATCTAATTTTATTATCAAGTTTTCACTAATTTTGATTGAATTGAATATGTTTTAATGCTTCACTTAATATATAGAATGTGAACGTTTTTTTCATTCGAGTTGAATACAATCATATGGAAAATAACACTTAACGTCCTCTTTTTTCTCAACATATCCTTAAAAGCTTATTTTTGCATAAAAACAACATATATATAGACAACAATTTAAGATTATAGTAGAGATAAAACTACAATATACATAGACAAATACAAATTATTAAACCCAATCTATCTAAAGTTGCTAAGTCATCCCAACTTTAAGCATCCTCTCGCGAGGAATATCAAACACCGTATTGCTCTTCCTCACATTCTTCTTCATGAAATTGTATGCATAATCTATCACCACCCTCTTCCCCAAATTTGTGCCCTTCTTCACCATCACATCATGCTCCTCCATGCTCAATCCAAATCCTCGATCTTCTCCTCCACTCCCCGCTCATCTCATTTTAAAATATAGACATATAAACCATTATCAGTAACTAAACAATTGGATTTTCACCCTTACAAAAAACATATCAAACGAGCTAAACTGAATTCTAAAGACATAAACATACCATCTAACAAATCACAACTAATATTTTGATACTATTATTCAGTTTAAATGGTACTGGACAACATACAGAGTGATACAAGCATAAAACATACCATCTAACAAAACACAACTAATATTTTGATACTATTATGCATATCAAATGGTACTAGACAGCATACAGATTGATACAAAGACAACGAATATTTTGATACTATTGTGCATATCAAATGGTACTAGACAAAGTGATACAAACATAAAACATACCATCTAACAAAACACAACTAATATTTTGATACTATTATGCATATCAATTGATACTAGACAGCATACAGAGTGATACAAACATAAAACATACCATTTAACAAAACACAACTAATATTTTGATATTAGTAAGCATACAAAGTGATACTACACCCCACAAAAATAAAATAAAAATATAATTTATAATAATTATATAAAATTTCAAATTAAGTAGACAAATGAACACATCAAATGGTACCACTCAATTTCCAATGTCATACTCAATACACACAAGTCAAAATGCACAAAAAAACACAAAAACCAAATATGTCCTAAAAATCAGATACTCACAAGTATCTCATTTGGTACTAATAATCAGTAGCATTGATACTCCATATACAGATGTACACAATTTAAAACAAAATATATGCAAACTTGGTTTCCTCAAAATAATTTCGTTAATATATGTATCAAACAGCTCTTACCAATTACCATAAATGATAAATTCAAACAAAATGGGTAGGGGGAAATCGAAAGCGAGTTAGAGACAGAATGCCGGAAAAACCTGATAGAATCGATTGGTGAGGTAAGGGCGATCTGCATTCCATCGTGGAGTGGAAGGGCTAGCTACTTCCGAATCCATCTAATTTATTCTACAATTTTAAAACCCTAACAACATTTAACTACAAATCTACAATTGCCTTTCATATATATGTTGTATTCGTATCAATTAACACATTCACACGTCAATCGCCATGAATTCGAACAGAAGCTTGGATTTTTTCTTCTGCGTGGCATGCGTGAAGCTGAAAGAGAGTAGCAAATTCACTGATGGAATGAGCGCGTGCGTGAAGATGAAAGAGAGTAGAAAATTCACTGATGGAATGAGCGAGATCGGGGCGGATGGAATCGGAAGAGCAATCGAGATAGAGATTGAGAGAGAGAGAGAGAGGAGCGGCTAGGGTTAGTTGCATATAGAGAGAGGAAAAATGACTGAAATGAGGAAAAAAAATATTTATATCCCGGGTCGGATGCACTAGGTGTACAGGAGTTTTTGCTTAAAAAAAAACATGTATCACAGTATGCATAAATTTAATAACCAATAAAAGTTTTGTGTTAAGGAGGTTAATTATTGAATCTAATCACACAGCCTTTATTTTAGAGTTGCATATTTATATGTGCAAATGACGAAAGAAATATCAATACTTATGTACTTAATTAACTCAAATAAATCGACTTTTTAATAATTTTATATCAATTCCAACATTTCTTCAACAAAAATGAAATTTGATCAGTTTTGGCAACTTTTATGTGACTCACTATAAATTGCTTAAATTGCGAGAGAGAGAGAGAGAGAGAGAAAATACACTAGTGACACAAACAATCCACATGAAATTGTAACATTTTTAGTGTTTTTACTAGTTGGGCCTTTTGCTTTTAGTTATCTTGATCTACACAAGTTGGGCTCAATACTAAGGCCCATAGTTGGACATTCAATTTTCTTTACTTTTTTTTTTAAGGAGGATAATTAACCTAGACATGCGATAGTGCGCACCGGGTAAACTCCACTTCTATATAATAACCTGCAAACTAACGAAAGATGTAAACTACACTTGCAAAATCAATTGTGATATAGTGTTATAATTAGAGGTGTAAGGTGAAAAATTTTCTCTTATTATTTTTTGAGTTAGGGGAGGAGATCAACTGTAATTGAATATAATCGACGATGAACTTGTGAGAGAGAATTGTGTTTTAAGTAATACAAACTATCAAAATTTGCAAATTGGAGTAGGTTGTGCTTAATTATGAGTGATTTTATTTATGTTGAGGGTAACCGTAGTCGCTACCGATGTACGCATTGGATAAATCTCGCTCCCGTACGTGTAATAACACTTCGATAAAATCATGAGATACATGGCTATCATCGGTAGAAAATGATCATTCAAGACAAATCGAGACTATCTCTCTCACTCTGATCTTCACACCGATTGAGATATGTAAACTTTGTAGATATATCATATATATTACATATATTCATATCATTTCCGAGGAGCTAGCAATTTATTAAATTTTACAAGAAAATTTATCACGTATTTAAAACTCGACACAAAAATAAAAATAAAAATAAAAAACAACAAAAAAAGAAGGAATGTTAATTACCAATTTAACTAGTGCGGCACTGCGTGGCGGCGGAGCACGACCGCGTGTAGGGATTAGCTTCGCCGCCGGGCTGGCAGTTGTAGTACGACGCACCGCTCCGGGAGCATGGCACAGTGTCCGCCTGAAGTGCACCATAGCTTATGTAGTCCGAGGTTGCTAGCATGCGCCGGTTGCTCTCTGAATCCATGTCGAACTCTCCGCCGCCGCCGCCCATGCACTCCGCGATTGATCCTCGGCAGGCAGACGGATTTTGTGGCGGAATCCAGCCGAAATCACCTCCGGCAACGGCGGTGCTGAGAAGGAGCGCCGCCGCCAACACGGCGGCGGGAATGAGGAGGAGGCGGAGGAGGGAAGAGTTCACCATTTTGTGTATTTTTTGAGCTCTGAACGTAGACTTTTAAAGCGGGAGAGTGGGCTCCACATTCTGAGGGTGTTTAGTGTTACCAAATTTTCACCTAATTATAATTTATTTTTCCACTTATTGTTAATTTAATTATTTTGAAACTTTCATATATATACTTTTTTTAGCATGTAGCATTTTGAACATTTCAAAGTTATGCGTAGGTATAGAAGAATTAAGCCAAGTCTCACTTAGGGGTATTTTCGGTATTATGGAAGTTAAATTGGAGTCCCTAAATTAAAAAAGAATTTTTTTAAAAAATATTAATGATTAGAAGAAATTTAATTTGTAGCCATTCTCTATCACATATCCTATGTCAAATCTTTATTTTTTTTTAATTTATTATGATTTAGTTTAATTTGATTTTCTTATTAGAGTTTGTCTTATGACACACGGAATGTAATACGAGGAAAGCACGGGTGATCTGATCCAATTTTTAGCTACTTCATGTGTTTGCGGTTTGAGTAGAGTACTCCACTTCATATATAATAGCCCACAGAATGCCAAAATCATACATGAGATGTAAATCATATTAGATAAATTTTATGCAACGAGCTCGACATGCATGTATAAATAAATATCGGTAGAATTATAGTGACCTTTGATATAATTAGTTCATACCCTCTCCAATAGTAAGCCACCTAGATGGGTAAAATAGCATTTTTAGAACCATAGAAATGATGAGCTAAATGAGAAAAACTAATTTGTCTTTCAATAGCTTAAATTAAAATAATATATATTTTATACGGATTCTAATTTAGATTTGAAAATTACATATATAAAAAACTTCTTTTAATTTATAGTTAGACTTAATGGATTTTTCCATTGATAAGAACAGTTTAACAACTTTTCGAAAGATGTAATTAAACAGTTTACTTGTTAATAAATATATGATCAACCATGACGATTACCATAATTATTTAAGCATACCAGAAAATTAATAATCTAATGCTTACGATATTGGAAATCTGGTTGGCATGCGAAGCTAATATTATTATTATTTTGTGTGTATACATTAATTACTAGATTAATTGCTGACTTTTGCAAAATATACCCTTCTTGAAACTTTATTTGAAATATATAATTATATTTCACAAGGGTTGATTGTGAAATATAATTATATAAAATGTAAAATTATGTTCAAAATTTTGTTGCCGTGTTTATTAGCCCATACATTTTTTTAACCAATGATCTCAAATACAATTAAGTAATTAATTTAGTTGGGTTTCACATATACTCCTTCCGTCCCGATTATATAGTCCATATTTCTATTTTGAGGTGTCCTGATTATATAGTCTCATTACTATAAGTAGTGTTATTTTTAATAGGAATTTACAATTATACCCTTATTAGGTTTTGGAAATTAAAAAAAAATAAACATTTAAGTTTGTGAAAATTATAAATCTTAAATGTTATTTTTTCAAAAAAATAGAAACATTAATTAAAATTGACCAACTTAATTAATTTACATGTACTTGAATTTGATCAATTCTATTGATATTCATTGTATTTGCACTTCATTAATTATATATTTTTATTGTTTCAAAAAATTATACATTAAAGTTGAGCTAAAATTTAAGTTTTATTAATTTTCATTAAATAAGGTTAAAGTTGGAAGTTTAGCTTTTATTTCTTATTTTCATAAATTTTTAATCTACGTGTGAGAAGAAAAGAGACTATATAATCGGGACGGAGGGAGTATTATCTCAACTTTTACTTACAATATTTATATATTTGCATGCTTTGGATATGCAGCTTGAGTTATTATTATTATTATTATTATTATTATTATTATTATTAGTTGCAAATAATAAAAATATTTTTTGATGTGGATTTTCATTTTTTCACCAAAAATTTCAATTTTGTTTTTGTGCTTAAGAGCATATAAAGGTATGTATGGTGTTTCTCTCTCCTACGATAATTATCGTGATAAATTTTAGTAGTATCAGTTAGATATTATAATAAATTATAGTAGTAGTATCAGTTTAGATATTATAATAAATTTTATATTTTTATTAATGTGTTATAAATTACTATATTAAAGTTGGTTATATACTATAAATTTAATTAAATGAAAATGTTGAAACACAAAATTAAACTAGATAAAATTACACCAACAATAAAAACTACATAGAAGTACTAAAAGATAAAATTACAAAAAATACTAAAATAACTAAACAAAAGAGATACAACAATTTTCTTAATCATATGAAAGGCCTCCATTGTTCCCGATCAAGAAAATTTCCAAACATATTGAAATTGCTAAAGTTAGCTTATTCCACTCGCATCCGCTTTTGTAAAATTTTTTCTTGCTCCAATCGAAAGTATTCACGTCGTTCTGGTTCAGGAACGGTGTCCAAATCGAGAAATAAAATTTTGTCTTCTCTGATCATCAGCTTCAAGTCATTCATTTTCTTTTGCAACACAACATTACATTCTCGTTGAGCCTGTGATTTTCCTAATAGTTCTCTAAGTTTCTCATTTCCTTCTTTGAACAAAGCTTCAAGAGTCGAGGCATCTTCATTGTGTTTCCTTTTTAATTTGCTCCTTTTAACACTATTTGGTCGTCGGGATAAAAAGCAACCACTCACCATATCGTCTTCATCTGCGAAAAATGAAGACAATGATGGATTAGGGAACTCTTGAATATTTTCTTCACGAATCATGGTTTGAACTTGTGCAAAAAATTTCATCGTAAACCACATATGCTCAAATTTGAATTTGTTATCATCTGCACGGCCTATCTGCATAACATATTATGGAATATGAATTTAATTTTACATTGATAAATATCATATTAAAAAAATTACATATATTATATGTGTTAGCAATTATAAAAAAAAGATTAAATAATTGAAAAACAATTATTATGTAATATTTTCTTTTAGTGCATAATATTATAAATTCACACAACGTACGAGAGAGAAATATTAGGGGAAAAAAATTCCAAAAAGACCACTAAAGACAGTGTCTAGCATGTTACATCTGGTGAAATACATCGTGCACAATATCGAATATCCATTTACGCACAACATGTATTCAGACAAGGGATACTAGACACGTATTTCATTCGGTATAACATCAAAAAAGACCATGAAAGAGCTTTTATTAATGGAGAAAAAGAGACACTAACGCTCTATTGCTCTCTTAGCTCCGTCCAGTGTGTTCTTCAGCAGCATCGCAACAGTCATCGGCCCGACGCCACCGGGAACCGGAGTCACACATCCGGCCGTCTTGCATGCTTCCTGAAAATCCACATCCCCAACGAGCCTATAGCCGGATTTCTTACTCAGATCATCCACAGCATTTGTTCCCACGTCGATCACTGCAGCACCCGGTTTGATCCAACTGCCCTTGATCTAAAAGCAGAAACAAATTGTCACCACAGTCAATACATGAACATCAAGGGAGCAGCAGACACAAAGCTGTAACAACGAAAAAGCCAATCATGATTCGACTCTTGTTACCATTGCTGCTTGTCCTGCAGCAGCGATGATTATGTCAGCGTTCCGAATGATGTTCTCAGGTTCTTTGGTACGAGAATGAACCACAGTGACGGTAGCATCTTCCTTAAGAAGGAGCAAGGAAACCGGCAAACCAACTATGTTGCTCCGGCCTACCACAACAGCATTCTTTCCCTTAATAGTAACGCCACTGCGCGATAGAAGCTCAATGCAACCCTGTTTAGGAACAAAACCTCATAAAACAAGAATTTACCCCATAACAATTGACATAGTACAGAAACATTTTTCTTTCATTTTTTTTGGGAAATTTAATAAGCCTCCTCACTCCTCAGGGCAATGAGTGCATTGAGCATTTTTTAAAATATTTGAGTAGTGAGGCCTCTAAGAAAAAAGCATTTAAACAGAGTCTAATGTAGTCCACGCATATATTACCTTTGGGGTGCACGGGACAAACAGAGGATCTCTGCCTTTCATTGCTAACTTACCAATGTTCAGAGGATGAAATCCATCGACATCCTTTTCCAGCGATATTTCAGTTAAAACTTTCTCTTCGTTTATATGTTTAGGCAACGGGAGCTGCACCAGTATACCTGAAACAACAAAACAGAAAAAATACTTTGCTTTTCAATTTTCTGACTTCATATATCAAAGTTTCAGGTCAATAGCGTACGTATTGAGAGTCTTGAGATTTCGAATGAAATTAAGGAAAAACATCATAATGGCAAAAAATCTAGGCATAGAGGATTTATGTTAATCAATCATTCCACTTGACATTGCTCCCCACAAGCAAAAGATTCAACTTTTAGGCAGGAACATCTTCAAATTTATTTCTACAAAGTATATGAGATTGCAAGAATATAGGTAGACAAGAGGCATGTTTAGGCATACTAGTCGATATACTTCCAAGACGATAAAACTATGAATGATCACGTGAACAAACAAGCAACGAAACAAAGCTAATAAACAAATCCGAATGACATAAACTTGATTGATATAACACATTTAGCTCACTAACCATGAACATCAGGATTGACATTCAATTCATGGACTTTGCAAATCAACTCAGATTCAGACACTTCCTCTGGGAGGTCCAAATCGATCGAATTGATTCCAACTTCTGCACAAGCTTTCCTTTTCATATTCACATAGCTCTGTGAATCCTTCCTTTGTCCCACAATCACAACTGCTAGCCCCGGAACCTGAAATGAACTCAAAAAAACTTACTATAAACAGAGCACTCAAATTATCAGTTTATCACAGCTACAATTGAGCAAAACGTTGCAAAGAAACTAAAACCCTAGATTTTTCTGCAAAATCTATTCAATAAACTTTCTTGCACCTTGTCATACATCATTATTCGGATCGTGACTTTGCACCAGCTAAATACGCAGCATTAACAGAAAAGGAGCAGCTGAAATCAACTAATAGTGTATCATGTTCCGTCGTGTCAATCTTAAATCATCAATTGCATGCAGAAATGATAACTAATCATTGAATTACAAACACACATGCACACATATGAGAGAGAGAGAGAGAGAGAGAGAGAGAGAGAGAGACCTTTCCGTAAGTTTCGGAGAGGCGGCGAACATCATTGGCAATCTCCGATCGGATTGTTTGGGCGATTGCTTTGCCGTCAATAATGGTGGCTTTGTGATCCGACATCGTTTTAGACCAACAAAAGTTCGCAACTATATTCTGCTGAAAGGAATGGTAATTATAAACTCTAGCATCATTATAGGGTTGTAAATGAGCCGAATCGAGCTGAATACCTTCAACTTCAAGTTCAGCTCGTTCAAGTAATATTAGGCTCGAGTTCGAGCTCGACTCAAGCTTTAACTTCGAGTTCAGTTCAGTTCAACTAATAAAATTCATGATCGAGCTTGACTCGATAATGAAATTCGACATACAACTGCTCAATAACTTGATAGTTGATGCTGAAAAAAAAAAAAACAAAAAAAAAAAACTACGCCTCGACCAGATATCAACCCAATTTCGATTCAGCACAAATTCAACACAAATATCATTCCAGTATTGACTTCTATAACAAATAATTTTCGAGATTCAGCAACTAATTAAATTTTAAGTATAGGAACAAAAAATGAGCAATTCAGTCATATATAAGAATTTTGAACCTAATTCCGTCCTAATTCAACACCTAATTTCAAATTTTCAACACGATTTCCCAGTTTCCCTATCGGATTCAGAAAATGCGTGTATATATTACACACACGTATATATTTATATAGCAATGGAAAACGAGTAGAAAGCAGTGACGTACCGGCGGAGATGGAGGCGACTGGCGACGGCGACCGGCGTCGACGATGGCGATGGGTGGCTCAGAGCTGGCGGCGAATGGCGTGTTTTCTTTCCCCTCTTTTCACTCTGTTTTCTGTGTTAGGTTCCGTTATTTCATTTTCAGTCAGAAATTAAAATTCTGCTCTAAAAAAAAAACTTTAGTTATTTAAAAAATGGGAAAAAAATAATTAAAAAAAATTAAAAGCTTTTTTTTAAAAAAAAAAAGAGATTAAATAACATAATTTTAACTTATTTGAAATATTCCCACGTCTTTTAAAACGTTGAAATCATAATATCCTCAAAAATTTCTAATAATAAAATTATTGCTAAAAATATTTTTTCCGCCAAAAATCATTGCTAATTTTTGGAATTATTTTTTTATTATTAATTTCAATCCATCAAATGATATTTTATTATTAATTGTGAGTTATTTTTACAAAATCTTCACATGTATGATCTCGAAACAAAAAATAATATCGTATAGTGTAATTCGAATTTCAAAATTAGATAAATAATCATTTTTTTTCATTTCTTTTATATTGGATTTAATCTCAGTGACCATAATAACAAATGTAAAAATTTCTATGATTTACAATACTTGTAAATATAATTTTGTTACTTTTTTCATAATTATACTTTCTAACAAATAAAAATGTGAAAATTGCAAAGTTGGATAAATGTAATGTTATTGGGCCTGGAACAATGGGCCTTGGTTTATTTCAACCCGGCCCAACAAGTATCAACATTTATGGAAAAGCTTACCTAGCACGCAGGCGTGTATTTCTAATATCAATCAACACCGTCCGATCCAATAATCTGGAAATCAACGGTTCTGATTTGACGTCACATCTCAACTCCATACACTGTCCCCACACCTGATCACTTCACCAGTTCCCACTCAACTCCGCCAACGCGCGCAGATTTGAATTATTTTCGCCCCTTTTTTTTTAATAAAAATAATAATTTCCACCCCACTAGCAGAAATCACATCGATAAGAGAGAGAGAGAGAGAGAGAGAGAGAGAGAGAGAGAGAGGAGATTCCATTGATGAGGAGAAAAGGTGCGATCGGAAATCGGAGCAGCAATACGAAGAGGCGGAGCAAGAGTTGCGGAGTAATGGTGAAAGGCACGCTGTCCAATCATTTGATGGTGCAGCTGGATCAAGTTTCGCTCAATCCCTCCCGATTCCAGAAGCTTCTTGATTCCGAAGCTCATTCCGACTCGTTGCCGCTCGATTTCGATGCCGACGCCGTCGACGACAAGGATTTCATCCTCAGCCAGGATTTCTTCTGGTGAGAATTCATCTATCCCTCTTCCAAAACTATGTCGGAAGTGTGTGGGTGTGTGTTTGATTGATTTGTTAATTGATTGTTTTTGTTTTTGTTTTAGTACCCCTGATTATATTACACCGGAGATGCCAGCAATTGCGAGCAATGTTGATTGGAGCAAGGTATAATTTTGTGATTTTGCTATGAGCCGGGGTTTTGTTGTTTTGAAGTTTTAGGTGCTGATATTAGTGGGAAATTGTGTTGAAGGAAAATGTTCAATGTCCCAAGTTGCCGGAGAAAGTTAAGACTGTCAGGAGCAAACGGCAAAAGCTTGGTGAGTGATGTATGGATGTGTTTTGGGTGGTTATTTGTAATTCGAGTTTGGTTTTGCCAAAATATAGTGTTGGCAATGAAGAAAGTTTGCATCTTTTACCAATTTTCAAAGGCTTATATATGAAGGATAATGAAAAAATAAAATAAAAATTGCCTGCTAATTTCAGATAACTTCCAATGGGCCTTTTAATTCAACCGGGATATGATAATCAGAATTGGAATATCACTGGTGCAGTAGGGCTATTTGCTATAGAGCTTCTTGAGGGCTGTGTAGTTGTAGAAAGATAAAAAAAATATGGTCATGTTATGTTGTCTGCTTATGTTCTATAACCCATGTTATATCGATCAGAGTAAGACTAATGTGTGCTGAAAAGAGAATGTTTGAGCCTATTGTATTTGGTTCTGATTTGGAATCTTATATGATCAGATTTTACGTTGCTGACTTATTTCATTTCCTGCTGGATTAGAGTTCTAGGTAAAAGCTCAAGCTAGAAATTTTCATGAATATTGTAGCAATTTTGGATTTTTTAACTGATTACATTACAACTGCCCTTGCTCATTGGAAAAGAGACGTTTTTATTCCATTACAAGCTATTTTTATCTCTTTTGATTCTCACCGTGAATGCCTTGAGAACTCAGTGACCTGCCTGCTTATACAATTTTCTGATGCTTGATGTGCACTGCCACCCAGATGTTGATTTAAAAACTTCTCGTGAATCGACTGATCTCGGCCATCAAATCTTTGAAGATCTTGGAGAGGATGCATCATGGACAGATGAAATGAAGACAGGAAAACCAGTTGAGTTGCAAAATAGTCGTGGTTATGTTTCACAATCTGCAGTGGCTTTACGGTGCAGAGTTATGCCCCCTCCATGTCTAAAGAATCCATATGCCAAGGATGCTTTAAACTTTGATTCTGACCCTTTTAGCAATCAAAGATCAAAATGTGCAGGTGCAGTTCATTGTTATGAAGTTGCTTTTCTTTTGAATATTTCTGTGAAACATCTAGTTTAATCAATGTGAGTATTTGAACTGAAGAAACATTCTATATCATTTTGATGCTAAATTTGTACTTTATTTTAAAAGGCAGTGTGATTGCATTTGTGAGGCTTTTAGTTTGTGCTGGACCCTCTGTAATATATTGAATTTGTTGCATCCAGGTTTTAATCCTGCAGGTATTGGTGGTGATGGCCTATCGCGCTATCGAACAGATTTCCATGAAATTGAGGTTTAAAGACCAACATTTTCCTGCTCTGAATTGATCTCCAAAATTCTTATCCATTTCTAATTGATATTGTTATTTTCAGAAAATTGGTAATGGAAACTTCAATCAGGTTTTCAAAGTGCTGAAGAGAATTGATGGTTGCATGTATGCGGTGAAATTTAGCTTGAAACAGCTGCATCAGGAAACAGATAGGTACTAGATTAATTGTTCATCTACTTGGGTTAAGGATACTTTCTTTGCAGCTTCCTCAATATTTAATACTTTTGCAGGCGCAAGGCTTTGATGGAAGTTCAAGCTTTGGCAGCTTTAGGTTTGTTGCGCTAATGTTTTCTTATTGCCTGCATAAAAGTTTGAGATCATTGAACTTAAACATGATTCATATTTTTCAGGGTACCATGAGAACATAGTTGGCTACTACTCTTCTTGGTTTGAGAATGAGCACCTCTACATCCAGTTGGAGTTGTGTAATCACAGCCTTTCTGTCAATAAATTACCCAAATTATTGACAGAGGGAGAAGCGTTAGAAGCAATGTATCAGGTGACAATGGTGCTTCTTTTAGGTGTTTTGAAGCTCTCTTGATGTGCTTCTTTTTTAGTACAATGGCTAAATAATTGAAAGATTCTATTGTATGGAATGCCATGCACATTCCTCTTAATTGCTGCTAGTTCCTTGTTATGACTTTTATATTGTGGAGATTTGTGATTGTTATGGTTCTTGATATTTTGCAGATTGCAAAAGCATTGCAGTGTATACACAGTAGAGGCATAGCTCACTTAGATGTGAAGCCAGATAATATTTATGTAAAAGAGGGCATTTATAAACTTGGCGATTTTGGTTGTGCAACTCTGATTGATAAAAGCTTGCCAGTTGAAGAGGGTGATGCACGCTATATGCCCCAAGAAATCCTCAATGAGAATTATGATAATCTAGACAAAGTTGACATATTCTCCTTAGGAGCTTCTATCTATGAACTTGTGAAGGGGTCACCCTTACCTGAATCGGGTCCTCATTTTCTCCATCTTAGGGAAGGAAAACTGCCTCTTCTTCCCGGCCATTCAATACAGTTCCAGAACTTAATCAAGGTACCTCAACCTTAATGTCTCTTTGTCTATCTTTTTATGATTAGTTACTTAAATATAATGATATTGGTCTGACACTAAGTCATGTAGTGAATGGCAGAAAGAGCATAGCATTGTATTGTGAAGTAAGGTGAAGTGAATCTATGTTTCATTCTGAATGAGCTGTTTTCGACTGATGCTTTGCCTCGTTTTTTCAAACTTAAACTTGAGCATTTGAGAATCTCTAGAGAGTTCTGTAGAGTTAGAAGCTATAAATGCTTGAATTTGATACAAGATGTTTCATTGCATACATTTTATGACTTGTTAATTTTCAGGCCATGATGGATGCTGATCCTGTCAGAAGACCATCTGCTAGAGAACTAGTTCAAAATCCAATATTTGGGAGGCTCCAAAAGATCAAGAAAAACATTTAAATCGACTGCATACAATCAGTTCTCTTGAGAAGCTGCAAGCTGCAGCGTGCCTATCATTTAGTTTGGCCATATCTAAGAGGAGCTAGGTAGAAGGAAATACGAGCAGAGGACTTCAGAGAAGGAAATGTTCCACATTCTTTTCCCCATTTTTGAGCACCAGATTTTCCAATGTGACGGTGCATGGCTTAAGGAGCCCGGTGGAGGAAGACATGGACTGTGGACTTCAGAGAAGGAAACTGTGCCAAACCCCACCCTCCCCCCCATTTCTGTGCACCATATTTTTGAATGTGATGGTGCTAATTTTGTATAAACTGTTGAAATGTAAAGAACTAGCTGCATTATTATTGTGATCATGACTTATTATGTATTATCTCTCTCTCTCTCTCTCTCTCTCTCTCTCTCTCTGTGTACAATGTGAATTGATATTCATGTTGTGATTATGGTGAAAAAGCAATCTCATTCTGTATTATTAGCTGATTAGCTCTCCCTCCCTCTCTCTCTCTCTCTCTGTTGTATGCCTCTTCTTTTACTTCTCTTGTACAATGTGAATTGAAATTCATGTTGTGATCATGATAAAAAAGGAAGCTCATCTTGACTCAGCTGATTATCTCTCTCTCTCTCTCTCTCTCTCTCTCTCTCTCTCTCTCTCTGTTGTATGCCTCTTCTTTTACTTCTCATGTACAATATGAACATGCATTACTCTTTACTTCTCTCCATATGATGTAGCTATCTGAGGCTCTCTATGGTGCTGTCGTGGAGGAAGTGCATTGTGGAAAAAACCTAAGACATCCGCGTGTTCTTTAGACAAGACGTCGCTCTCAAGGCCACGGGTGTTTTAGTGTCTTTTATAGGTGACAGTTTTCATTGAAACAGTTTTCAATTGGAAGAGAAAGATGCAGAGGTTGCTTCTGCAGTTTTGTTTTTTATTTTATTAATTTTTGTTTAGTTGCGCTGTGTCACCTTCATTCCACGCCTAATTTGTTAGGGTGTTGTAGGTTTGATTGAGCCATTGTTAAAGGAGTTGTTACAGATTGAAAATCTCATTTTTTTCTTCTTCTGTCTTTACTCAACATTTTAGTTTTAATTACGTTTGTTGGCAAGAAAACGTCCAAATAGAAGTTGTTTCTTCGACTGGAATATGCTTTGATTGATTGGAATATGTGTTGCCTTAATTAGTAAATCATAGAAGAAAATCTACTCGAAAAGGACGTTTATGACTTTTCCTTTTACATCATTTTTGAGTGGGAATAAAGAGCGGTGAGTTTCGAATTCAATATATTTATGTTTTATAAAAGTCTCGTTCGCTTTGGTGTCCCAAAAAGTATGATGTTTATGACTTGAAACTAAAAGTACGACATTTTAAAGGAAAAAAAGTATTGTATCATTATTACATTGTTCGTTTGGGCATTATATTTCCACAAAATGCATAACTAAAACTTTATAAGGATTTCAAGTTGACGGAAGAGGAACCAGTGAGTTTCGAACTCAAAATGTCTCGTCTCCCTTTTACACATGAGTCTTCACCGTTTGAGTTTCTCCGAGGGGATATGGATCAATAATATTTAAAGCAAAATCGTAATCTTTGATTCTTTTCCTATAAAATGGATTTTTTTCCCTTTCAAGTCTGGGCTCTAATATAAGGGTAAATGGACTTTAATACAATGTATTATTGCCAATATTATAATTTTATCACATGCTATTCGAAATGATATTTTAATATCCAAACTATTAAAAAACTACTCAAAATTATCATCGGAACTATTTTCCTAACACTTTAAAAATGACACGATATGTTCTTTAGTGATGCAATAGTATTTATAAAGGAGTTGATGTTAAGAGAGAATTACACCTTCTGGAATTCGTTACAATCTGAAGTACAGTAGAACACGAAACGCGTAGAAGAGTAGAAACAAGTACAATAAACTGAAATAAACAATTTAGAACAAACTGGAACTTGAAACAGGTTCCGGCAAGTCGAGTCAAGGGGACCTCTCTTCGCAAGACAAATACGCCCCGACTAGTGCTCACCTACAAGTCCGGCAAACGAAAGGAGTAGAAGAGTAGAAACAAATACAATAAACTGAAATAAACAATTTAGAAAGTAGAAAAGTAGAAACAACAAGTACAATAAACTGAAATAAACAATTTAGAACAAACTGGAACTGGCAAACGAAAGGAGTAGAAGAGTAGAAACAAGTACAATAAACTGAAATAAACAATTTAGAACAAACTGGAACTGGCAAACGAAAGGAGTAGAAGAGTAGAAACAACAAGTACAATAAACTGAAATAAACAATTTAGAACAAACTGGAACTGGCAAACGAAAAGAGTAGAAGAGTAGAAACAAGTACAATAAACTGAAATAAACAATTTAGAACAAACTGAAACTGGCAGTAGAACTGTTTGGAACTGGCAAACGAAAGGAGTAGAAGAGTAACGAAAAGAGTAGAAGAGTAGAAACAACAAGTACAATAAACTGAAATAAACAATTTAGAACAAACTGGAACTGGCAAACGAAAAGAGTAGAAGAGTAGAAACAAGTACAATAAACTGAAATAAACAATTTAGAACAAACTGGAAATAGTAGAAGAGTAGAAACAAGTACAATAAACTGAAATAAACAATTTAGAACAAACTGGAACTAGCAGTAGAACTAGCAAACAGGAGTAGAAGAGTAGAAACAAGTACAATAAACTGAAATAAACAATTTAGAACAAACTGATGAGTAGAAACAAGTACAATAAACTGAAATAAACAATTTACTTTTATCTTCCTCCATGTCCAGCACCATAAAATCCACCGGGAATATAAAATCATGCACCTTGATCAATACATCCTCCAAAATTCTCTCGGGATACACCACAGATCGGTCGGCCATCTGCAAACACATGGTTATGGGCTTAAGTTGCCCACAGTTCAACTTCTTGAAAAATGACAGCGGCATCAAATTGATGCTCGCCCCCAAATCGCACAGTGCTCGACCACCTATCTTTTCTCCAATGGTGATGGGAAGTGTGAAACTTCCTGGATCCTTCATTTTAGCTGGGAGCTTCCTTTGGATGATGGAGCTGCAGTTCTCTGGGATATGCACCATCTCGAACTCCTCTATCTTATTCTTTTTGGACACAACATTCTTGAAGAACTTGGCATACTTGGGCAGAGAAGGAAAACTACACCATCTCGAACTCCTCTATCTTATTCTTTTCGGACACATCATCCTTGAAGAACTTGGCATACTTATCTTATTCTTTTTGGACACATCATCCTTGAAGAACTTGGCATACTTGGGCAGAGAAGGAAAACTGCACCATCTCGAACTCCTCTATCTTATTCTTTTTGGACACAACATCCTTGAGGAACTTGGCATACTTGGGCATGCAATTCTCTGGAATATGCACAATCTCGAACTCCTCTATCTTATTCTTGGAATATGCACAATCTCGAACTCCTCTATCTTATTCTTTTTGGACACAACATCCTTGAGGAACTTAGCATACCCTTGAGGAACTTGGCATACTTTATTCTTTTTGGACACAACATCCTTGAGGAACTTGGCATACCCTTTAGGAACTTGGCATACTTGGGCATATGCTGCAACGCAATTGGAAAACTGTGCGTCAACTTTCTGTTTCGAGGACATCTCGAACTCCTCTATCTTATTCTTTTACTTTCTGCAGCGCCTCCACCAAAGGAATGTTGATTTGCTTGGAAAATTGTGCGTCAACTTTCTGTTTCGAGGAACTTGGCATACTTGATTCTTTTTGGACACAACATCTATTCCAAAATCTCGAACTCCTCTATCTTATTCTTTTTGGACACAACATCCTTGAGGAACTTGGCATACCCTTGAGGAACTTGGCATACTTGATTCTTTTTGGACACAACATCCTTAAGGAACTTGGCATACCCTTGAGGAACTTGGCATACTTGGGCATATGCTGCAACGCAATTGGAAAACTGTGCGTCAACTTTCTGTTTCGACATCTCGAACTCCACGCAATTGGAAAACTGAGCGTCAACTTTCTGTTTCGAGGACATCTCGAACTCCTCTATCTTATTCTTTTACTTTCTGCAGCGCCTCCACCAAAGGAATGTTGATTTGCTTGGAAAATTGTGCGTGCAACGCAATTGGAAAACTGTGCGTCAACTTTCTGTTTTGAGGACATCTCGAACGCCTCCACCAAATGCGGAAACGGGATGGTCACTGTGGGAAGAACTATAGGACCCGTCTGAGGACTCTTGATGGCTCACGGCTCATATCCTTGTGCACTTAAGTTATTACACTAAGTGTTAATACACTTAAATACACCTCTTAACTAAGTTAAGAAATCAATGTGGGATAATTAAATTTGCTTTAAACACATTATCCCACACACCATAAATGTCCAATCGTGTGACCGACTTCAACCATTTATTTCTCACTCACCGAAAATCGAATTTGAGAAAAAAAAATACTACGATTATCTACAACAAACATAGATCAATCATACGCTATGTAATTCCTCCAAAATTAAATAATCCGGTCACCAAAAATCAGATAAAATGAGTGACGACTCACTTTATTAATCCAATTTCCCAACAGTTGGCTCATATTTTCCACATTAATCAATTAAGCAAACGATATCATCATCGATCCCTTTTCTTTTAGTTGCTAGAGAGAAAAACCTCGACATTTTTTTAATTGACGTGGAAAATAAGTTGGCTCTTTTTAAAAAATAAAAATAAAAAATCCACATGACAAATTAAAGAACTAGTCATGTCATTTTGTAGGCACCGAAAAAATAGATTTGATGACAGTTTTGAGTAATTTTTCAATAGTTTTGATATTAAAAAAATCATTTTGAATAATATGAGATAGAATTACAATTAATTCCGGGAATAGTATGGGATATTGAAGCCTATTTACCCTTAATATAATGGGCAAATTACAATTTAATTTCCAACATTTGAAGGTTTTAATAAAAATAACCTAACGTTTTAATAATAACAATTTAATTCCCAACGTTTGGATATTGTAACAGAAATAACTCAATATTTAATATTAACAAGTTAATTCTCAACGTTTGAAAATTTTAACAGAAATGTCCTAATATTTTAGGCTAAAAAAACTGTTTCGGTTGATTTCAATCACATTTAGTCTCAAGTGAGCTAGAGACCCGTATAACAGACTAACATTTTTGTCAAAAAAGTAATCAAAATGGTTTTTTTCGCCTAAATTATCGGGTCATTTCTGCTAAAATATTCAAACGTTGGGAATTAAATTGTTAATATTAAATGTTCGGTTATTTTTTTAGACTATCTAAACGGTGTGAATTAAATTGTAATTATTAAAATATTGGGTTATTTTTGTTAAAACCTTCAAACGTTGGGAACTAAATTGTAATTTGCCCTAATATAATTAGGCAATCGTATGTATTACTATAATTTCAAAATATATATTTAGTTTGTTTTGAAGCATCATACGTGGGCATTTCTTGAAGGAATTATGAATAATAAAGTAGTTTTCATGAAATAAAGCAAATAATTGAACTCAGAAAATGATTGGTGATAAAACTTAGGAAAATAAAATAATTGTGCTTGCTTATTTTCAGTCACCCCTTGGAGGAAATGGACTTATGCTGAATTCGGCACGTTCGAATTTTGGTTTGGACAAATATGATTTATGAGTTTTAGGTGTCTGGTTCATTAAATGCCATAATTTGTGGATAAAGTTCAGACTAGATAATATATATTCACTTAAATTTGGCGATATTGATGTTTGTCCATTATTAGAAATCATGAAATATATTGATAGATAATGACCCCGTTAATTATTTTGTCCTAGTGATGGAATGATATAGACTGAAATCGAAGAGTACAAGTTTAAATTCCACTAACACGGTTAAGTGTCAGTCTATCGCATTTGACATTTTAAGTGTAGTTTATCTCTTTTGTGCGATTTGTAGGCTATTATACAGAAGCGTGGTTTACCTAGTGCGCACCCTCGAGTTGCGGTTGTGGCCGAGTTACCGTCATCATAGAAAAACCGACATTGAACTTGATTTTTTCCCTTGATGATGTATATGACCTGGTATTGGAGGAGTGGTATAATTTGGAGCTGAATGCCTCGATCGAGTTCAAATAACACCAACACCTCTAGGTTACACTTAATTTTCAAGTGTGTGTTACCTCTTGTACGTGGTTTGTTGGATATTGCACGGGTGAAATTTAATGAATTTGCATCTACGAGTAGTGGTTGCGGAATTACATATCCTTGTCATAAAAAAATAAAATAAAAATAATATTTTAAAGATATATGACTAATAAGTTCAATGTTTACAATCCTTTCTCTAGTCTGTAATTAGGACAAGCAATTGTTAAAAACAAAGTCCATTTTTCAAACATGGTTTAACATATTGAAAGAACACAATATCCATTTTAATGATCATATATATATATATATATATAATGAAATTATTGAAATATTAATTGATCAAATACTCATACTTCATGTCATGAGAAAATGTGTCCATTTATCCACCTATAAGTTATGGTGAATACTAATGTTAAAAGACAAATACTAATATAATATATGATTTACATTTTAGTTTGTAATATCTAATTCTATTTAGTTTAGTGAATTCAAAAATAGAAAAAAAAAATCACTTAAACATCTAAGACACTGAATTGTTAAATACTTTTGTTTTGTTAAGATGCAAATATAAAAACTTTAAAAACTCTAATTAAATTACAACTATCATAAATCAATCAACCTATATCATAATATATCAAAAACCACTTAAACGTCAAAAAGTAGCAAAATGCAAAAGAAATAAATTAAAAATCCGAACTTTGAATTATCGAAATTTTAATATTCCAAATAAATTAAAAAAATATAACTATTCCAATTTCAAAAATTCAATTAAGGCCCATTGGCATCCACTCCGTAGGTTTGTTAATCAAGTTTAATTTATTTGCCTAATAAATGAAGTTTCTTGAAACAAATTATTAATTAATCATTAACGTTACCGTTGTCTGAAGTTGAGAAGACAACCAAACCTAAGATTAAGCCTAATGCTTCTAATTAATTAATTAATTAATTAGGCTGTATGCTTGAGCCTACTGATTAATTAGTTCATGATTAGTGATAATTGTGATGTTAATTTTTTTTATTTATTTATTTTTGTGAGTATTATTCATGGATTCGTACATGATTTCTCAACTCAAAAAGCGTATGTGGATCAAACCCATGCATGACGTTTAAACTACGAGATCACCACAAATAATTACTATTGGTATTTAATTTAATATATTATTGAATAAAATTGAATGGATGATAATTATTAGAGCTTTTTATGACCATAAATTTGACATATCAAAGTACTATGTTAGATATATATTGAAGGATCGAGTTTTATCGATTCAAAACTAGAAAAATAGATTATAATTAATTAGGACCTTTAGGAAATGAAAGATGAAAATTATAACTATCAATTTAGGACTAAAAAAAATCATGTAATTTGAATTTTTTTTAATATTTATATTAATTTCCAACAAAAAATAGCAAGTTAATTATATATTAAATTTTATATTTTTTTATTAAAAATATTTAAAAATTAAAAAGAATCAAAATCGATGAATTTTTGTAGTCCTAGTTTAATAATTTTAATCAATCATTTCATGAATCATATAATTTTCATCTTTCAATTTTAAATTCGCAAAATTCATATATTGAATTATTCATTGGCTTGATTTAATTATTAGTACACTTTTCCTCGGCTGTGATCTTGTTTTGTTAATAAGGTGATAGAATTATATATTATACTCAACATCTTTTTTTTTATATAAATTTTTTATATAACTATCTATAATTAATCTATATTCAGATTATGCTAAATAAGTCTACCACTCAAAAATAATAAAAATCTTAACAACCCAAATTATCAAAAACTGAGATCTGGACCTATCTATAATATTCTATTGTGGACTTTGAAATAATTAGACATATAAATATATGCCAACAATATTGGCCTTAGCAGCATTGATGTGATTACTGAATTAGAAAATATAAAAAAAAAAAGTAGTGTACAAAAATCAACAAGTGTTACTTTTTTGGGGGATTGTTTTGAATAAATCAAAACGAAAAAGTAAAATCAAACTAGATACCAAATTGAACAAGTTGTCTATGCAATTATTTGCACGTGTATATATATATATATATATATATATATATATATATATATATATAAATATTGACTTGCAGAAACTAAAAATCTTTATTCCTTTTCAATTCATACATGTGGAAAAATATTTAGTCATTTTTTCTAGGAGAATTGTCAATTCAGGACCTGAAAGATGGGTAATCTATCAATTTAGGATCTGAAAGATGAAAACTCTCAATTCAGAATCCGAAAGATGAAAATTCTCAATTCAGGACCTCAAAAATCACGAATTTTGATTAATTTTTATTTTTCATTAATTTTATATTAACTTCAATGAAAATTCCTTCATTAATTATCTATTAAATCTAATGAATAATTTTTTTAAAATTAATTAAAAAAATAAAAATGAATCAAAATTCGTGATTTTTGAGGTCCTTGATTGAGAATTTTCATTTTTCGAGTTCTGGATTAAGAGTTTTTATCTTTCGGATCTTGAATAGATATATTACACATCTTTCAGGGAATTGATAATTCTCCTTTTTTTCTAATATATGGTTTATTTTATGATATTCAAGTGCGGCTAGCTCGTGTAATTTGTTGAGATAAAAACCTCTAGTCCACATTCTCTATCTCACTATTGTGTCACACTATCAAATTTAATATTTTAAAAACATTTATTATAAAAATTAAAATATCTTATAGCATAACCAATAATAATTAACATTTATTGCTAAAATTTGAAATTTTAAAAAATTATATATCCTAATTTGGAATAATCAACCATTTTAATCAGTTATATCAACTAAAATAAAAATAATTATTAAAAAATAAATATAAATAAACCATAAATAATAATTATAAATTAAACTAAACCAAAAAAAATTGAAATTGAAGAAAAAATGGATGATAATCTAATAAAAATAAAAATGTGACACAAAGTGGTATAGAGAAAATGAGATAGATAATTTCATTGGTCATCTTCCTCATACATTACGGATAAATTCTTATTCACCCCAACACACAGTACACCAATCACACACATATTAATTAAAAAAAGTGGGCCCATTATTTAAAATTATTAAACTATATGTGATGGGTGCGGTGGGTGTTGGTGCGGGATGGATTTTTCTTAAATTACGTGACTTGATGAAAAATACGATAATTTCAGCCACTTTCAAATAACATCTCTAACACATCGAGTACAATGTGTAGTGACTCATTTGATCCAAGCACTTTCTAAGGGTAAACTTGTCTGTTCACACTAAAATATGACAATTATTGAAGCATTTTCTTAAGTCGGACAATTCTTGAATACAATTTAAGTCAAGTGTTTGGAATTGTGTTTCCGTAAATGTCTCATTTTCTTATACTGTACAATAATTTTTCTGAAACCACATGATTCTTCTCGAAATTATTGACAAGATTCAAACTTATAATCTTCTAATTACATTGACATAACTCATTCAATAGCATATTATAGTATTATTGAATTGATCATGTTACACATATATAATAATATTATCATCAAAATACAGTTTGAAAAAAAAAATCTCACGGGAACAAAAAGCAACATTTATAGACAAGTTGCCCAAGATATTTGGACAATGAATTATTGGGGAAAAAAAAACACCTATGTTTTGGGAGTCAATAAAAACTTTATTTTACTACTTTCATGTGATTTAGTACAAAAGTGGGCACATGTGACACGTGACCTTGACTAACTCACTTCATGATATCATCATCTTGCTCAACTTGGTACTACGAGTAGAAATGTTGAATGAATATTCCAATACAATAATGTTCATTCAAATTCCATCAATATCTTCTAAAATTAAGTTAATAGCATATAAATATATAATTATTTTTTGTAACAATTTGTCCATTATGTATAATTTGCGGACTACAAGACAAATGCACGGTTCACTGATCAGAAAATATCTCGAGTAGTATTATTACGAGCTTCTCTCGTCACAAAAATAAATTTTATATAATCCAATTGTAATTTCTTACATTGACTATAATTAGGGATGTCAATTTAACCCGAAATCGATGGGTCAGCCCGAAAAAATCGAAAAAAAAGGTAGGTTAGGGCCACGAATTTCTGACCCGAAATATTTTTTAACCGAATAGGCCCGAAACCAAAACGGGTTGGCCCGACTGACAGCCCTACCTATATTTCTTTAGACTAACTAGTTATTATAATTTATCATATTTTAATTTATTTAATTTATAATATTATTATTTCTTTTAATAAATGATAAATATTTTGAAGATGGAATCAAACATGAAGTTGAAAGGGCTTCAAATATTGTTAAAGTAGAAAAAGATTGTACTTCAGATTAGATGAAAGATTAAGCTATAAATAGATTTGTGGTGTAATTTAAAATTATTATTTTTGGAAGAACAAATTATGATTGAACATTATTGTCATTTTCATGTCATTTATTTTTGTTTTCTTTCATTTGATACAGTTTGATCTTAATTAAATTTTGTATTTGTCATGTTCTTTTCATTTTATCTTATTTTTCACGTATTAATTTATTTCAAGAATAAGAGATAATGATTATTTAGGAGAATTATCAATATATAATTTATACACATGGAAAAAAAATCATAAACATGTTGGCCCGACGGGCTAGCCCGAAAATCGAAGGGTTAGGGTTAGGGCCGAAGATTTTGAGCTCGAAGAAAATTTTAACCAAATAGGCCCGAACCGAATAGGACCGAAACCGAAACGAGTTAGCCCGATTGACATCTCTAACTATAATCAATATATATCAGAATTATGGAATACTCATTCATAATAAATTAATAATCAATTATATTAACTAAAAATGAAAATTAAATACTAAAAATTAATTATAAATTATATATAATTGGAAGAAATAAATCAAAAATAATATCCGTAAAATAAAACTAAACCAACAGAAGAAGAAAATGGAATAAAAACTAATAAAATTCACCATACGATACCAAATAAAATAAAGAGAGTGGACTAAATGATTTCATTCATAAGTTTTTGCGGGTCAGAAGATCGACGGATCAAGTAGATTGGTCCAGTACTATATTATTATTATTACTACTATTTTGGATTATAATGCCAAATTATTTTGACTAGTAAATAAAGACGATGAGAGATATTAAGAAATATCTCCTATAAAAATCGCTATGTTCAACATAAATTAATGTTGCAAGTTGTAAGGAGGTACAAAAATGTTACAGTCCGGTGCCAAAATTCTAATTGAACAATTAATAGGGGAATTCGAATCTTTTGACATTATAAGAATTTAAAAAGTCTAATATGTTGGACAGTTATTGAAAGGAACTTAAATATTGTAGTTATTTTTATAACAAATTTTATCAAATATATATAATTTTCAAGATCATTATGATTCAAATATAGGATTAAGTATCTTGAAATACTCTGCAAAAAAAAAAAAAAAAAAAAAAAAAACATGAAACATGGTTTGAAATACATCAAAACGTAATCATTGTTTTTTTAAAATAATAATAATAATGAAACATGATTAATTTGTAACATCACGTTTTGCTGATTTCTTTTATGGAAAATATTTCATCACCCAAATTTTCTTCTATTATTAGTATGTGATATTCTCATTAAAAAATACTAAAAATGAAACACGGTTTGAAATACATCAAAACGTAATCATTGTTTTTTTAAAAAAATAATAATAATGAAACATGATTAATTTGTAACATCACGTTTTGCTGATTTCTTTTATGGAAAATATTTCATCACCCAAATTTTCTTCTATTATTAGTATGTGATATTCTCATTAAAAAATACTAAAAATGAAACACGGCTAGAAATATAACAAAACAAAATCATTTTTTTTAAAGAATGAAACATGCAAGGTAATATCACGTTTTGCAGCTAAAAAATTATATATATATATATATATATATATATATATATCACTTTTTTGCTGATTTATTTCATGGAAAATATTTAATCACAAAATTCACTACAAGAATTTCGCGAATTAAAGACAGAAAATTCCGTCGTTAAATATATATATTTCATCGTTAATAAAATATAACAACAGATTCTCAACGGAAAAAAAAAATATATAATCCATTGTTATACAAAGTGTTGGTAACATTAACAACGGAAACGTGTTGTCGTTAAGTCGTTTAACGACGGCTATATCCGTCATTATATTTATTCTATATATTTATAGCTATAAATATATTTTTTTCTTAACGACGGAAAATTCCGTCTTTATGATTTCACATATTAATTTATTACTAAAGACGGAGATTTCTGTCTATAATATATTTTCAGATTATTTTGTTTGTGATTTTTTTATATTTTTTAATTTTAATTACGGAAATATTCGTCTTTATAATATTTTAGAAATATATTTTAAGAACTATTTTTAAATTCTAGCAACAGAAAATTCAATCTTTAATCATTTTTACTTTTTTTTTAGCCCTTTTTTTTAACAACCATGTACACCATATACTAGCAATATAGCCACAAAAATCAAATAATAATTTTAACGTTCCATGCTCCTTCCATGTTTTGATGGTGCATTTTGATTATCATTTACTATTATTAGTATGTGATATATTTATTTAATTTTCAGAGAACATGCTTGGAGAGACTGAAATTATTTAGGAAATAATCACTGATATATAGTCAAAATTCTATTATTCACAACAATTTTCTTAAATAAAAAATGAATTTATCCATCAAATAATTCCGCAATCGAGACCATCACTATCATCAACTCGGAAAAAGTTCTCAACATTGATACCTTTAAAAAAAAAAAAACCCTACTCCCTCCGTCCCGATTATATAGTCCACATTTCTATTTGGAGGTGTCCCGATTATATAGTCCAATTACTATAAATAGTGTTATTTTTAATAGGAATTTACAATTATATCCTTATTAGGTTCTAGAAATTAAAAAAATTAAACATTTAACTTTGTGAAAATTATAAATCTTAAATGTTATTTTTTCAAAAAAAGAGAAACATTAATTAAAATTGACCAACTTAATTAATTTGC
This sequence comes from Perilla frutescens, assembly GCA_026008535.1. Lineage (NCBI taxonomy): Eukaryota > Viridiplantae > Streptophyta > Magnoliopsida > Lamiales > Lamiaceae > Perilla > Perilla frutescens. Next base: position 48,114,159 of record BRKX01000018.1, read on the forward strand.
ATGTACTTGAATTTGATCAATTGTATTGATATTCATTATATGCACTTCATTAATTGTATATTTTCTTTATTTCAAAAAATTAATACATTAAAGTTGAGCTAAAATTTAAGTTTATTAATTTTCATTAAATAAGATTAAAGTTGAAAGTTTAGGTTTTGTTTCTTGTTTTTATAAATATTTTTAATCTACGTACGAATAGAAAAATGACTATATAATCGGGACGGAGGAGTACATTTCACACTCAAAATACACGCATCTCTCTCTCCCACACACACTCTCTCTCTCACGGGTTCAAATTTCTTGTCACACTTCTATGTGTTTCACTCCGTGTTTCACTATAAAATTTATGATTTTAGTAATCTTTATTATAAAATAAAAATTAATTATAACATAAATAATCATAGTCAACATTTATCAACAAAAAGAATGAATTTAAACAGTTAAAAATTTTAATTTTGAATTAATCAATCATAATAATGCATTATTAATTAAAAATTAAAAATTAAATACTAAAAAATAATTATAAACCCTAATTGGGTGGGGTGAACCCTAAAAAATAATCTTAAAATTAAATTAAATCACAAAAAAAACAATTGAACAAAAAAATTTATAAAAAACACATGTAATTTGAAAGTATAACACGGAGTGTAACACAAAGAGTGTAATAGGAAATCTCAAGTGCTCTCTCACACACACACACATATGTGGCAATATATACAAATATATATCTATATAGATTAGGCGCTAAATATGTGAGTTAAGTTTCCAAGAAACTTCCATCAATCTCTCCCAACCGACTTCTCTACTTCCCCAGTTCCACCTCTCTCTCGATCTCTCCCCCATATATATATATATATATATATGTATATATATATAACCTCAAACTTAATTCACATTTAATTCTACATTTCATATATAAATCTTTGATCTGAAAAAAAAAATGTCTAGCGATGCCGTTTTAACACAACAAGATGATCAACTTCACACTAACGACGTCGTAATTAACCAAGAAGAGCAAACCACGCCACCACTCAACGGGAGAAAACTCTCATGGACTAAGCTCCGCCGCGCTGACTCACTCGACATCGAGTCCGCCAGCATCGGCGGCCGCCACCACCACGGCGCCGCCTCCATGGTTCGCCGGAATCCCTCTCCATATCTTTCTCCAATATTCTAGCTCTTTCCTTTCGGTGCATGGTTGAGTAACCATTACTATTTTCTTTCTCTCTTTCATTACGGTAGGGCGGCGCCGTCGGGTGGGCGGCGGTGCTGCAGCTGGCGTTCCAGAGCATCGGAGTGGTGTACGGCGACATCGGCACGTCGCCGTTGTACGTTTTCGCGAGCACCTTCACCGACGGAATCAAACACAACGACGATATCATCGGAGTTTTGTCGTTGATCTTGTACACATTAACGTTGATTCCGTTGATCAAGTATGTCTTCATCGTCTTACGCGCCAACGACAATGGCGACGGTACGTAAATTTACAGTCTAAATGCTATAGTTCTAAAGAGACGTTAGTCGGTGAAGAGAGTAAATTTCGATTTTGATCTCCAAAACGTTCATGGTCCGTTTTTGGTCTCTATGACATAAAAATTGGATTTTTATTTTTTGAAAAATTACAAAAAATAATAATATTGGGAATAAAAGAGGACTAACTCATGTCTCGTGGGATTATAATCAAATTTTCCTTTTAGTGAGGATTTTAACTCTTAATTTCGGACCACGAGTTTGAATACTCTACCAACTAAGTCATAATATTAGCATGACTCGTAGAATAAAATTTCATTGAATTGGGGTATTTATTCATGGAGATTTTCTTTTCTTTTTTTTTAATTGAAAAACAATTGAAAACAATAGAAAATTGAAGAGTATATACATACAGAGTTAGAGTTTTTTTAAGGACAACAATTTAGATCGATTTGGAAAAGAGGACAAATTTATTGCGGGCCGAAATTTAAGGACATAAACATTTAAGTGTTGCATCCGTAGGCCAATTTTCAGTCCGAATGGGCTACGGACACAACACTTAAATGTTAATGTCCTAAAATTTCGGCCCGTTCGATCTGAAAATTGGCCTCCGTAGCCCGTCCGGGCTGAAAATTGGCCTACGAACGTAATACTTAAATGTTAATGTTCTTAAATTTCAGCCCGCAATAAATTTATTCTCTTTTCCAAATCGACCTAAGTTGTTGTCCTTAAAAAAACTCTAACTCTATACATACATACATATATATATATATATATATATTCACTTATTAATATCCTAAATTGAGTTTTTTCTTTTAGATCTCAAATTGATATATAATATATATTGATTAAACTAGAATGTCTTTTTTATATATGGATTCTTTGATCGATTCTATTTTTTTTATAATTATCAATTTCCAGCCTCTTTATTGTAATCATTAATAATTAATTCTTTTTTGATAATTATATTATTATTATTATTAGTGTTATTTTTTTTTTCTCTATATAAATTGTAGATGTTTCTGGTTGATTCAGATTTTTATCGTATTCATAAACATTAATCTGACTACCTCGTCCATGTGAATCTGTTCACATTAAATATTTTGACATTTGAGTAATTAATACTCTATTAAGGCTGCTAATTTATGCATTATTAAGGTTTAATCTTGTACACGTGGCTTTGATTTATGGTGTCAGAGTCATCATACAGAAGAAACGCATGCAGACGATTTGAATTTTCAATTTTTTCTATAATGGACAAAATAAAAGGCGTCACACTAAAAATATATTTAACACGGATAAATATTGAAGATTTGGGTTATATTTTATCAATTTAGTCAATAGTTATCTATCTTCTAACCATGCACGTGCATAAATAGTTTGACTGTTTGCTAGTTAAATGGCTTCGACTGAATAATTTTAGCAAAAATGTAAAATATTAAAAATATCTGTAATAAATGTCAGACGAAATTAATATATATCCGACAAAATAAAAGTGTCGTTTATGAATGTTTAGTTAATTTCAAATATCCATTGTTCACAAATGTAATATAATTGTGTGTTATTTGAAATCCGAAAATGATATTAATAGGTGCTAACATTTAATGGCATACATTAGTTGACTTTGAGCTTTATATAATTTCTATTTCTCAAAAAATAGTTTGAATGTATATAAATCAATGAAATAACTAGACCCTTTCCTCTATTGGGCCTTTTGTATTTCATTCTTGCACCTTTAATTAGTTTTTTTTTTGTATATATTTCAAATTTTTGTGTTCTAATTAAATTCTACAATTGTTATTTAGGGCTCATCCTACTCAATTAAGGTGTTTAATATTTGATTTTTAATTTTTAATTATTAAATGATTATTTGAAAGAATAAATACTTACAAATTATAATTATAAACTATAATTTGATAAGATGAACCCCGCATAAATTAAGCACCAAAAGTTGAAATCAAAGATAACAAATGAAAAAAAAATAATCGAGTGAACAATAGGGATTGCAACACAAATAGTGCAATAGACGATTGTGTGCTCTTTTTGGTTGATATATTTTATGGGTGCAGATTCAATTAATATTTTTTTTTTCCAGATTTAACTAATGTTTTCTAAAATAGTCTCACCTTTCGAATTAAACTAATATTTTTTTATTATTATTTTAAGGTGGAACGTTTGCTCTATATTCTCTGATATGTCGATATGCTAAAGTGGGTTTAATTCCAAGCCAAGAATTAGAAGATCGAGATGTGTCGACTTTCAAGATGGAATTACCTAATAATCGTTTGCAAAGAGCTTCAAAACTTCAATCAAGATTAGAGAGTAATAATTTTGCAAAGTATGTATTGTTGTTAGCAACCATGCTTGGCACTTCCATGGTTATTGGTGATGGCATTCTCACTCCATGCATGTCAGGTACATCTTCAATTATTACTATATATTATAATAACGAGTTCTGTGTGAAACGGTATTCTATAAGACATGTCAAAATTTGAATCCAAATAAAATACGTCAATGGATATGAGTTTGTATCCAAATCTTGATCAATCCTTTGAATTTTGACATGTAAAACATTCCCACATAAGTTTTTTAGTGTTATATTATTATTTTGAGAAAAATTATATACTATTTTTTTTTTTGCCAATTCTAAAATTTTAGTATGATTTTTCTTAATATATGCCAAAAAAATTGGAAGGGAGAGACTATATATGCTTGTAGCAGGGAGCAAGTATTTGTTGAGATAGATTAATATTCATGTATTCTATTAATTTTTTTTTTCATATTTTTGTATAGTATTATCTGCTGTGGGTGGAATTAAGGAGGCTACATCTAACATGACAGAAGGTATTCTCTCATCTCTCTCTCTCTCTCTCTCTCTATATATATATATATATATATATATATATATATATATATATTTAATTTCTTCAAGCCGTGTTCAATTTGGTTTGTAAATTATTTTTTATTTAAACATTTGACGAACATGACCTATATAAAATAAAACCAAATACATAAGGAGTTTGGATTTATCTAGTGGAAACAAAGTATATAAAACGTGTCCCCACTCTTAATTATTTTTTCTGGAATATTCCTGTGTTTTTTTTTAAAATCTTATTTTGAAAATAATTGGAGATTCTTTCATTTTAATTTCTGCAACATCATAAGTCAACCTTGTGTAGGTGGAGTAGAGATCCTCTAGTCCCACTTGTGTGTGCCAACTGTGTGCCACCATTAAAATTATATATTGTTAATAATGTTTTTTATAAAAATAAAATTTGTTTTATCATAACTAATCATAATTAATATTAATTGTAAAAAATTAAAATTTTAAAAAATTATATACCCTAAGTTTGGAATAATCAACTCCAAAAATCAATTATATTAACTAAAAAATGAAAATTAAATATTAAAAAATAATTATAAACCTTAATTTGGTGGAATAAACCCTAAATAATAATGTAAAATTATACTAAATCAAAAGAAATTAAAATTGAAGAAAAAAAATAAAAGAAAAGGTAATAATTTTGAGGTGTGGCACACGATTGGCACACACAAGTTGGGACTAGAGAATTTCAAGTGGTGTAGGTGAGAGCAAAATAAAAATAAAAATTCGAATTAAATGAACTATTTAGTTTGATTGATTTAGGTATATATTATTTTCTTTAATTTAGGTTTGGATTTAAATATTAAAAAGTATGATTGGGTTTCGCTTTTAATTAAAAATATTTCGGTTAAAACTGAATTGACTAAAGTGTGTGTGTATATATATATTTATATTTTTAATATTTGATAAATTATTAAATTTCAAAAATAGAAGTATATACCCATTAGTGAACTAGGGCATAACACCAAAGTGTTCCAACTTAAAAATGTTTATATTTTTCAATTTTTTAGGTTGTAGAATGTTTAAAACATTTGTAAGATTTTTGTGTGTTGCATGTTTTTGTTACTTGTCAAATTGCGATCAATTGATTATATATATATGTACGAACTTGAATTAGGAAATTCGCTAAAATCAAAGGCCAACCCAAACAATCTAAAATTATGGTTCAATTTGCTTCGATTATATCAATTATTTTTTAGTTGGTTCGGTTTCTAATACATACGGTGTATGTTAAATAATATATTAACATCGATCATCAATACACCGTCAAGTATGTAAGATTAGGGATGGCAATTTACCTGCGGGTAATGGATACCCGTGGGTATCCGACCCTAATAGATGCGGGTTTGAGGGGTATTTGGTATCCACGGATAGCTTCGTGGTTAGAATTCACTATCCATTTAGTTTGCAGGTATGTGTTTGGATAGTTACTATCCGTACCCGTGAAACTCGTTTACCCGCGAAAAATAACCGCGAAAATACCCGTAAAATACCCGACTACCCGTATAGTTTAATTACAATTATAAACTTATAATAATTGAGTCATAAAAAATTAAAGCCCATAAATAAATGGGCCCAATCTAAAAAAATCTAAAAGCCCATAAATAAATGGCCCACAAATATGTGATTTGTGGTGAATTTTTTATTATGGTTCGCGGGTGGCAGGTACCCGACGGGTGGTGGGTATCCGCGGGTCGCGGGTATGGGTGGAGGAAAGTACCCGTCGCAGGTCGCGGGTACAGGCATGAATAGCCACTATCCGTGCCCGCCGTACCCGATTGTCATCCCTATGTAAGATGTCATTGTCACATACTTGAATAAAAATAAGACACCACACTTGAACACGATAAATAACAGAAGATCTCAAACTCATTGAAGTAATCTTTGTCACTCTTCTCCTTAAACAGATCTTATAGTTTGGACATCAGTTGCGATCCTCGTACTACTCTTCATGTTTCAAAGATTTGGAACTGATAAAGTTGGCTACACTTTCGCTCCCATAATCCTCATTTGGTTCTCCTTCATCGCTGCAATCGGCATTTTCAATTTCATCAAATACGACCCTTCTGTAATCAAAGCTCTAAACCCTAAATACATCATTGATTACTTCAAAAGGAACAAGGATCAAGCTTGGATCTCCCTTGGCGGCGTAGTTCTTGCAATTACAGGTATATACATTCTCTCTCTAACTTTGTGTATTTGTGTGTTTTCCAACATTAATTTAGTCATTTTTATTGCAGGAACTGAAGCATTATTTGCTGATGTCGGGCATTTCTCAGTTAGATCGATTCAAATCAGCATGTGCAGTGTGACTTACCCTGCCTTAGTTCTAGCCTACACGGGGCAAGCCTCGTTTCTTCGCAAGAACAACGCATCGGTTTTTAATACTTTCTACGATTCAATCCCAGGTTCGATTTTGGCCCATTATCGAGATTTTCTATTGCACCTTTTGTGTTGCAGTTTGTCAAATTACGAGATTTTTATTTTAATTATTTTCTCAATTTTATTTTTTCGTGATTTAGTTTAATTTTATATTTTTTTTATGGTCATCCTGCCTAATTGAGGTTTATAATTATTTTTTTAGTTTTCAATTATTAATTCATTATTATGATTGATTATTTTAATTAAAATTAAATTTTATAATTTTTATAATTTATTTATTTTTGTTAATAAACGTTGACTATGATTATTTATGTTTTAGTTAATTTTTATTTTATAATAAATATTATTCAAATCATAAATTTGATAATGAAACTGAAGTGAAACATGAAAAAGAAAAAGTGCAACGACAAATTTGAACCACAATTTTATTTCTTTTTGTAGTTCAAAGTCGAAAACACCCTTACGACTTGTTTCTTTATTTGAATATCATGTTAGTTGTTAAGCGTCACTTGACTATTTAATTCGGTAAATAAGACACCAAATTTTGATCATACAGGAAAAATGTACTGGCCTATGTTTGTGGTGGCAGTTGCAGCATCAATCATAGCTAGTCAAGCTATGATCTCAGCTACTTTCTCTATCATCCAGCAGTCTCTCTCTCTAGGATGTTTCCCACGTGTCAAAATCGTCCACACTTCTACCAAGTATCCAGGGCAGGTCTACATTCCTGAAATCAATTATGTTCTAATGTTTGCTTGTGTATGTGTCACCCTTGGATTTCGTACAACTCTCAAGATCGGAAATGCCTACGGTAATAATTAACACTTTCATTTTCGTATTTAATTTCACCAACACCTTATAAGTAAAGATGATTGATCACGTTTCCCAATGGTGTAGGGATTGCTGTGGTGTTTGTGATGGCACTCACATCCGCATTCCTAGTCCTTGTCATGATCATGATATGGAAGACCAACATAGTCCTAGTGATCTTATACGTGTTGATCATCGGATCAATCGAACTAGTTTATTTGAGCTCGGTTCTTTACAAGTTCGATCAAGGGGGGTATTTACCCCTCGTGTTCGCTATGTTCACGATGATGATCATGTTTGTATGGAACTACGTCTACAGAAAGAAGTATTACTTTGAACTTGACCACAAGATTTCTCCCGAAATTGTGAAGGAAATCATTCACGAGACAAATTCACAGAGGTTGCCGGGACTGGCCATCTTTTACTCTGAGCTTGTTCATGGAATTCCTCCTATTTTCAAGCATTATGTAGCCAATGTGCCGGCACTTCACTCTGTTCTTGTATTCGTCTCGTTCAAATCCCTGCCTATTAGTAGGGTGCCGGAAGAGGAAAGGTTCCTCTTCCGACGCGTACAACCTAAGGAACTTCAAGTGTTCCGTTGTGTAGTACGTTATGGGTACAAGGATGTGAGAAATGTGGAGGACCCGTTCGAGCGGTTGTTGATCGAACGGCTCAAGGAGTTCATACGGGAGGATAGCTTGATCATGGCACAAAAGTGGCAGGGAAATGAGAATGAGAACGAGAACGAGAATGATGATGAGATTTTAAAAGGAGACGAGCGGGGAGGGGAGACGGAGATCGGGGATTTGGATCGAGCGTGGAAGAGCGGGGTGGTGCACCTGGTAGGAGAGCATGAGGTGATGGCGTCAAAGGGCGCAAATTTGGGGAAGAGGGTGGTGATAGATTATGCATATAATTTCATGAAGAAGAATGTGAGGCAGAGCAATACGGTGTTTGATATTCCTCACAAGAGGATGCTTAAAGTTGGGATGACTTACCAACTTTAGATAGGTTGGGTTTTATAATTTGTATTTGCCTATATATATGTGTGTGTATATTGTAGTTTTATTTCTACTATAATCTTAAATTGTTGTCTATATGTTGTTTTATGGATATATAAGCTTTTAAGGATATGTTTAGAAAAAAAGTTGAGTGAAAAAGTTCACATTCTATATATTAAGTATCAAACATGTTCAATCAAAATTACTCAAAATTTACTAACAAAATTCGATGACAAAATGTAATAAGATTGCAGATGATAGATTTTAATTTCGACCCCCTAATTACAAAAAAATGAAACATTGTTTGAAAGAAATGATGGAACTATTTGATTAGTTGTTTGTGAATACAGACAAGATCTCTTATATTTTTGAATGATGTTTTCATCTCTTAATTCCAATAGCATGGATTGTTACTATGCTCATTTTAAATATTCCATAATTATCTATTAAAAATTTCTAGAAAACAATTAAGAAAATATTAAAATGCAAGAAACAATAATCCCACAGCCGAAATAGAAGATGCAACAACATTTTGTAATTGAGGATCTCGTATGCTTTAATTTGTCTACATGCAAGCAACTATAGATGATGAAATTCTCTGTTACCAAACTGTGTTACATCCTCTATTCCGTACCATATGTATATATATGTATGTATATATATTTTCATTTTTCTTCATTAATTTTTTATTTTTTAGTTTAATTTTAGAATTATTTCTTAGCATTTAATTTTAATAATTATTCCTAATTAATAATTGTAAAATTTAATTAAAGCACAAGAAATAAAAATTTAAGAAACAATGAAAGAAAAACCTTTACACGGGCATATTTTGAAAGAATTATGAATAATAAAGTAGCTAGTTTTCATGAAATAAAACAAATTAATGAACACATAAAATGTACTTCAACAAAAATGATCTTTAGAAATAAATTTACTAGAGACGATAAATTTCATCACTTATAATAGACTTAAGTAACAGCATGTTGTCTCTAATTACCATATATTATCTTTAATGACATTTTTGTGACGACATTGTTATCACTTAAAATGATGTTTAATTTATCTGGGATGATCTATTTGAGACGACATGATGTCATCGCATTTGTTTTAAGTGACGACAATGTCGTCATAAAATTATCATTTTGAGTTTAAAGTCTACCAACAATGTAGGTATGAGTTTGTCGCACCTGATTTTTCGATTATAGTGTATGATCTTTTTCTTGTAGTGACTATACTTTGTGTATGGTTGTATGATATTAAACATGAGCGGAGTTCACCTAGTGTGTACTCTCGAGTAGCGATTGTGGTTATTATCGTCATAAAAAAATGATATTGAACTTTGTTCCCTTGATGATGACTTAGTGTTGGAGTAATATAATTTAAAACTGAATGTCTCAAGTTCAAATCACATGAACATCTTTTAACTTACTCTTAATATTTCAAGTGTGTTTTACTTCTGGTTTGTAGAAAATACTGCACATGGCCCAATACACACAAAGGAGTAGCGGTTCTGGAATTACCCTCGTGATAAAATTATAAAATAAAAATAATAATTCGAATATATATGACTTAGTTCAATTAATATTTACAATCCCTAATTGAAGTTAAAAACATATAATTAAAATATTTCTCTCGTCTGTAATTAGGACAAGCAATTGTCGAAAACAAAATCCACTTTTCAAATATAAATATTTTAATATATTAAAAAAAACACACAATTTCCATTTTAATCATATTAAATGAGATTATTTAAATATATATTAATCATCATGAAATGCCTGATACTTCATGTCATGAGAAAATCTGTCCATCGATCCACCTAACTTATTGGTGAATAATAATGTTAAGATATAAATATTAATATATATAATATATGATTTACCTTCTAGTTTGGAATATCTAATTAATTCTATTTAGTTTAGTGGATTAAAAAATGGAAAAAATAATCTCTTAAACATCTAATATTGCAATTTGCGAAACAAAAAAGCTTAACCACTGAATTTTTAAATACCTTTGTTTTATTAAGATGCAAATATAAAAAAGTTTAAACACTAATATGATAAATCAATCAAACTACGATAATATGTTAAAACCAGGGAGGAATATATAGTTATATTTATTTATTTTTGATATTTCTCCCTTGATAAGGGCGAGAGGCCCGGTTATGAATCTCAATCCCCCTATCCCAATAACCAATTGTACTAATATTTAAAAATAATTGATCTTAAATGGATGAAATCAACCCTCTATGATAATTGTAAAATAAATTTAAACTAAAAGAAGAAGAATCTAATACTAGCTAATGAAATTCATTATACGATGCCAAATAAGATAGAGAAAGTGGACTAGATAATTTTCAATTGCAAGTCATTTTGGGTTAGAAGATCGACGGCTCAAGTAGACTGGCACGATATTATTATTATTATTATTTCAAATTATTTTCAATTGTAAATAAATACGATGAGAGATATTAAGAAGAGTCAACTTTATTTTTGTTTTACCCACTAACTTTTAAAATTATTTATTTTACCCCGCCACTCAAAATTGAAGAAAAAAGAATCATGTGAACTCAATATTTTCTCTCATCTCTGTCTTTTCTTCTTCACGCATGATATTATCTCTCCCATCTTTCTTTTCTTCTTCATATAACTAGCAAGGAAGCAACTCATCTCCACCGAACCAAACCTCCCCGACAAGAAGTCGACAAACCACGAACTCGTCTCTAGCACCGTCTTCTTGGGCATGTCGGAGTTCGACAATAGCGAGCGGGTTGTAGTAGGCAACCAATTACGTGTAGAAGAAAGAGGGGAGCTGAGAGAGTGCGCATGGGAGTGGACTAACGGCGACGAGGCGACTGCGTACAGGAGCAGCACGCAAGAGTGTTAAAAAATATAAAACATCAAATAATATAAAACAAAATTAAGAGACTAAAATATCAATCTTTCTTAAACTTATTTGATATTTAAGTTATGACATTATATATATTGTATTTACCCACGCTATAATATATAGTCAATAATAATCCATAATATTAAGTTGTTGATGAGACCGTGACCATGCCCAACAAAGAAGAAGATCAAGGCATGAAGATGTAAAGTAAGAAGAAGCAATTTGGACGAGATGCATGTGAGTTTGGACATGTTGCATGAAAAGCAGCTAATCTCGAATTTGCATGCATGGTGGATTAATTGAGCACGAGTTGGGCTGCCGATTTGAGAGATGATCCTAGCCCAATGTCGACATTATTAGAAGTCAAAATTAAAGTTTGAAGGACCAAGTCCAATTGGGTTTATTTTTATCTAGATTAGATTTTTCTTATTTAATTTTTGTTCTTTTTAGATAGGGAATTTAGAATTTTAATTATGAAACCTCTATCCTAGTTAGAATTATATTTAAGGTAGATTTCCTATTCTAGTTTAGGTAGTTTTCTTTTCCTAGTTTGATTAGTGTTAGGTTTCGAATTCTTGTCCTATAAATAGGACTTGCATGTGACATTATTATTTAGACATTGTATGAATATTTGAGTTCTAATTCTCTTTGTCTCACGATCTTTTGTTGATCACCTTTGAAAACCCTATTGTTTGGTTCGAATACAATACTCATAGAAGGTTAGCAACTTCTACGTTTTATTCAAGGTCCCGTTCTAGTTCTCAAGTAGTTCTAGGGTTGGATTGCTATCGAGAAGATCACCAAGTGAAGTACGTTTCGTGGAGTTATCTGCACGGGGTTTGCTTTCGTGTGTCAACTCATTCGACTTCAACATCAACCATATACCATTGATCGACTTCATCAACCATTCATCTTCGTTCGTGACACCAACAACTCATCAAGATCAGTTCGAGTATCATACCAATCATTACAGCCGTGTTCTACATCAATACCGTAAGTACATCTCATCCCTAACATATCCTATCTACTCCAAACCATTCTTCACCCACGTTTTCCAAGTATCCCTAAGTCATTAGAAGGGTCATTGAGTCAATTCCAAGTCAGTTTTACATTCAGATTCAATACGTGTCGTCCGGTTTGAGCTAAATAGCACGTATAACCCAAATCGCCCAAAATACCTGTTTTATTCATCAATTTCGTCCATATTACCATCCATATCATATATTCATTGGATTGAATCCTTCCACCGCTGTCATGTTCGTTCCTAAGTCTTTCGCGTGTTTCTGTTCGGTGTCGATCTTCTGTCGAGATCACATCAGGCATGCACTCATAATTTGATACGATATGGGAGATTTAAATAGAAACGTTTATAAAAGACTGAGTATGGATTTGGATGGGTGTGTTGATACATTTTACATATTTTGATCATTAAACATGTTTCCACAATAAATTAGTCCGTCTCAAAAAAATAAAATAAAGTAGTGCTTTATTTATCTGAACATAAACATGTAATGAAGCTCCTAATTTGATTAGAAAACACAAAACTTGATCTTTAATGTAGAATAGTAACAATATATTACTCTCATAGATTAGTTATACAATTCCAAATCAATGATTAAAACCTCAACATGAAATATATCACTTAAAATTGAGTCGTATAATAAATAATGCCTAACGATGTAAGGGACAAACCTTTTTATGAAGTAAACATATAGGCATTAGATATATAAAAAAAAAGTTAATGCAATATCAAATTTTGTTATTTTAATAATCAAATAGTAAACGACATCAAGTCGCGCCTTTTCAAATTAAAATTATTTTCTTGAACTCTTTCAACCTAATGTACCATAAACATATACACAAGAATTCACATGAGAAACTATTAATTGTTATAAAATTAAAAAGTTAAATTTAGAAAATTCTTCTATGAGATAATGACACGTAAAAAATGATTCACTTAAAATATGGACTATAATTATTTATCAAAATTGGCACTTAAGATCCTTCAGTCCCAATTTGTGTGCCAAACTTCAAAATAATTACTTTTCTTTAATTTTTTCTTCAATTTTAATTTCTTTTCATTTATTATAATTTTACATTATTATTTATGATTTATTCCACCCAATTAGGATTTATAATTATTTTTCAATATTTAATTTTTATTTTTTTAATTAATATAATTGATTTTTGGGATTGATTATTCCAAACTTATGGTATATAATTTTTAAAAATTCAATTTTTAGCAATAAATATTAATTATAATTAGCTATAATATAATAAATTTTATTTTTATAAAAAAATATTATTAATAATATACAATTTTAATTTGGCATACACAAGTTGGGAATAGAGGATCTCTATTCTAAAATTGGGCACACATAATAATTTATTGTATTTTTGGAAGATAAATAAAAGGCAAATGTGAGTGTTGTTTAGAGTTATATATTGTCATGCACAATATATGATAATAAAAATAAAATATAGCGATAGTTGTGGTAAAGATGCAGTAACAGATGAATTTTTCTCTGCGCTGGCAGTACATAAAATCAACTTTAAAAGCTCGGGAAGATCAATCTTGGCTATGGCACCAGAGATTCGAACACTTTTACTTCAATGGATTGAAGAAACTCCACCAGAAAAACATGATGAAAAATCTTCTTGGCTATCAAGGTGGATGACGGTGTGTGCGAGAGATGCATGAAAGGCAAACAACATAGGAAGTCATTCCCTTCAGGCCAAATATGGAGAGCTAATCAAATCCTGAAATTAATCCATATGAATGTGTGCGATCCCATGAGAACACCAAGTAACGAAGGAAATAGGTACTTCATTCTCTTCATTGATGACTATGCTAAAATGACGTGGGTCTATTTCATGAAAGAAAGATCAGAAGTCTTCACTATCTTTAAGAAATTTAAGAAGCTAGTGGAGAACCAAAGTGGATGAAGAATTAAAGTCTTGCGAAGTGATAGAAGAACAGAATACACGTCTAATGAGTTCAACAAATTCTGCGAGGATGAAGGAATGAACCATCAACTAACTGTCGGCTATGCTCCAGAGCAAAATGGCGTCTCAGAAAGAAAGAATAGGACAGTGATGGAGATGGCCAAAATGATGCTAGCAGAGAAAGGCATGCCAAAGAAATTTTGGGCAGAAGTAGTATATACTACTACAGTCTATCTACTCAATAGATGTCCAACAATGATAGTATAAAATAAAACACCAGTTAAAGCTTGGAGTGGACAGAAGCCATCAGCACAACATCTAAAAGTCTTTGGGAGCATCTACTATGTGCATATCCCAAAGGAAAAAAAGACACAAATTGAAAGAAAAAATGGAGAAATGTATTGGCTACAGCACCCTGTCTAAAGGTTACAAAATCTACAACCTTAAGATTGAAAAACTAATCATCAGTCGTGATGTCGAGTTCGATTAAAATGCATCATGGAACTAGAACGAAGAAAAAGTTGAAAACAAAATATCATAGTACCACGACTACGATGTTCCGGTGAACATCACGATGAAGATGATCCAGATGATTGGCAGTTTTCTCTAGCTATTGCACAACCTCCAAGTCCAAGAACATCATCATCATCATCATCATCATCATCAAACGAAGAACAATCTTCTCCAGATGTAACACAAAGGAATGTGAGGACACTTCAAGAAATCTACGAGACTTGCAACTTTATAGCAGTGGAACCGGAGAGCTTTGAAGATTCCATCAAATAAAAATATTGGATAAAAGCAATGGAGGAAGAAATCAAGATGATCGAGAAAAATGAAACATGAGAGTTAGTTGATCTGCCAAATAATAAGGAGGTTATCGGAGTCAATTGGGTCCACAAGATAAAGTTAAGCCAAATAGCTCAATTCAAAAACACAAGTCAAAATTGGTAGCCAAAGGATACTCACAATTACCAGGTATTGACCATAATGAGACATTTGCTCTAATTGCTCGTTTAAAGACTATAAAATCACTACCAAGACCAATGTTTGATATATAACGAGAAAAACTTGGAATTATCAAAATGAGCATCAAGGGGGAAGTGATGAAAGTTGATGCACATTCTAGAATAGTATAAAATATTCTAAATTATTATTATGCATAATGCATAGATGAATCTATAATATTATAAATTGTTTATGAATAGAATATTCTAGAAATGATTAGATAAATTCATCTAAAGAGAAATCTAGAGATTTCTCAAATATATTGTATAAAGTATAATATAGAGAATTCTAGAGAATTCTCTAATATTCTCATGGTAGTATATATAACATTGTACCATTTGTAAGAAACTGAAGTAGAGATAATAAATAATAAGCATTCCATCATAATCATACTCTCTCTCCATCCATTTGCCAAACTATATATATATATAGATATATCAAGTGCTCCTAACCCTTAATATATTACCACAACCTTTACCAAACATCTACCGGATACCTTGCTCCATTTGCTCTAATATCATCAAAGGCATTACAAAGTATTTTTCTCTTTATCGATTAGTGATGCAGTAGAATCTATAGAATTAGAATTACCAGCAAGACTTATAGTCTATAGATGTAGTACAATATTTACGAATTGCAGTTGCGGAAACATTAAATATCGTTATAAAACTCAACAGCGGCGGCCACGTGAGTAAGAAGTTGAACATGGACTGCAATTTTTCTTGGCCACATGAATTGGACCATAGTTTGGTAATAGTTCATTCGGTGGTAGTGATGGCGAATGCAGCGGAAAATGTGTCGGTAGTAGTTTATTCGGTGGTTGTGACAGAATATGTATCGGTAGATTAGTTGTTTTAAAAAAATCTCTCCCCAAATCTTTCAATCCTTCCATCATGTAAAGCCAATGCCTTTTCATGGCCCCAATATAAATGCTGGTCAGCATGCCGCCGACTACCGTTTGAACAATCTGGTGGCTAATTAACTAATAATCTCGAAGAGCAATGGTATCATTCCTCACCACTCTAACCACTCACCATTTGAACAATCTGGTGGCTAATTAATCAATAATCTCCAATAGCAATGGTATTATTCCTCGCCACTCTAACCACTTGAAACATTGATACATATAACCTTGTTGTACATACAAGAATCCCTACCTCCCTTAAATGATTCATTCAACGGTTGTGCCTTTCGTGATAATTTTTTACAAAGTCGGTCAATCCGTACCAAAAATACATCACCCAAACTCTCAATACGCGAAATGCCATAAAAAGTGTGATAACCATGCATGTTCATCATTCTCATCACCTAATCTCATAGTCATAATTTGCGCAATGCCGGTAACAAAATTATGTATTCCTAATCCCATCTACATCATATAGAAAAATAATATCAATCAATGCAAAGAAATATAAGAGCTCGCAGAAAATCCAATTGAACATAAACTAAATAATTAATGCAAAATCTTTATTTATTACTATTACTAACCAGCAGTTGGTTCATTTGAAAGGGTTGGTTTCAATAGTGATGTTGGAGGAATACATGTAATAATTAGTGCAATTAGGCTCTTTTAAGGAGGGTGTCATTCAAGAAGTATGAACCAAAATGGTTTTTTCGCCCAAATTATCGGGTCATTTCTATTAAAATATTCAAACGTTATGAATTAAATTAGTAATCAATATTAAATATTGAGTTATTTCTATTAGAATATCAAAATGCTGGGAATTAAATTATTATTATTAAAACGTTAGGTTATTTTTGTTAAAAGCTTCAAAAGTTAGGAATTAAATTGTAAATAGCCCTTAATAAAATGATGGTTTGTTGAGAAGATACAATTTTTCCTAATAAAAGTTTTACAATCTTCATTTGAAGATCTTTTTAATTAGTTCAATGGATTTTGTTTAGGTTTAGTTTACAAATCATATGATTGTCTTGAAATGAATCACATCAGGTTTACTACGAATAAGCTTTGACACATTTTGCAAATTCAATTTTATTCAGCAACTTTTTAGATTTTGTAAATTGATACTAAAATCATATGTGAACAAATTGAGTTTCATAGATGTTATCAAGGAGTTGACATGCACTCATAATTTGATACGATATGGGAGATTCAAATAGAAGCGTTTATAAAATACTGGGTATGGATTTTGGATGGAGATGTTGATACATTTTACATATTTTGATCATTAAACATGTTTCCACAATAAATTAGTCCATCTCAAAAAAATAAAATAAAAAAGTAGTGCTTTATTTATATGAACATAAACATGTAATCAAGCTCCCAATTTGATTAGAAAACTCAAAACTTGATCTTTAATGTAGAATAGTAACAATATATTACTCTCATAGATTAGTTATACAATTCCAAATCAATAATTAAAACCTCAACACGAAATAAATCACTTAAAATTGAGTCGTATAATTAAGGAGGTCATATTTGTATGAAATTTATAATAAATAATACCTAACGATGTAAGGGACAAACATTTTTATGACCTAAACATATAGGCATTAGATAAAAACAAAAAAAAAAACAAAAAAAAAGTGAATGCAATATCAATTAACCATATTTAAAAAAAAACATTTGCGACCCTACTTATTGCACCAGAATGTAAGATCTTGTGATATGAGTGCTACACTTTAAATTCCATGTTTAAAATTGAAACTCCTAGATACTCCATGCTATTTACAACAATTAACCATATTTAAAAAATTTGAACCTCCAATTTAATAAATATCTCACACACACACACACACACACACACACACATACATACATACATACATATATATACACACACACACACACATATATATATATATATATATATAATTCATGTACACAACCAAAATCCTATCACCACATCAAATCATCACAAAAATTTCACAAAGTATGGCTAGTGGGCCCAAAAAATGTTGAAGAGACCCATAATCTTTCTAGAACACCTTTGTTCTTTACAAAACCAATAAGCCCAGCCTTGATACGTGTGCCATCTTTCACATTAACAAAAATACAAAATAAAAAAAAAAACAAAAACCAATATCTGATTTGACATTTTTACCCTTATCCAACAATTCAATTGCCCTTCCAAATGCGAAAAAAAAACCCCTCCCTATAAATAGCCAAAACAACGTCATCTTCTTCACTCCACTCCCACATTTCTCCAATCTCATTTTTTTTTTCAATTTTTTTTCTCCAAATCTTAGGTTTTATAATGGCGGAATCGGAAGCCACTCCAGTGCCCTCCGATGAACCGGTAAATGATATTACAGTCGGAATTACATGTTATTCATGCGCATGATTGTGTGATGATGAATTTCTTTTTCCTTATAATGATATTTTTTTTAAAATATGGAGGAATGTGTTGATGGATCTACGATTTGATTTGGTTTTTTGAGGTTTCGGAAAATGAGGAGAAGAAGCTGAAATACCTTGATTTCGTGCAATTAGCGGCGGCGTACGTCGTCGTATGCTTCGCGACGCTGTATGAATACGCGAAGGAGAACTCCGGTCCGTTGCGACCCGGCGTCCAGACCGTCGAGGGAACCGTCCGAACCGTTATCGGACCGGTTTACGAGAAATTCCATAACGTTCCTGTAGAACTCCTCAGATTCGTGGATCGCAAGGTTTGCTCAATTTACTCCTTTTTTTTGTTAATTTTTTTATGAAAATAAATGAAAACGCAGCCTTGTTTTTAACGTAGATTTTTATATTAATTAATGTTTGGGGAAATTTTGCGAATATTCGTGTTTTTATAATGTTTCATGCACGAATTACGATGATGATTGTGATTTGTCTCGTATAATGAAGGAGAAATGAATATTTATTTACATCTCTTTTTATTTTTAAATTATGTTTTTTATGTTAAAATTAGCGTTTTGTGAAAATTGAGTTTCTGCAATAACTATTTTGAGATGAAATTTTATTAAATTTACGCAATAAACCAATTATTTTGATAGTTCCCACCATACATAAACTTATTTAAGTGTTTGGGAAAAAATAATAATTAATTTCAGTAGTTCAGGTGTTACATAGTGTTTCGAAGTGATGCATTTGCAATTTCGACAATAGTATAGAATAGTATTAAAGCATATTTTAAAAAATGCAAATGAAAATAAGTGTCCAAACTAGTTGGATAGTGAAGTACAAGTATTTACAAATAAAAATATAAGTATATGACCTAAATATAATCTATAGCTATGAAAAAATTCAACTTTTATACAAGAAATTATTCGGTTTCTATCATATTTCAATGCATTGTTATGGTATTTATGTTCATATGTTTAAGAATTTATGTTGTATTTTGTTAGTGTACAAATACAATAGTAGGTGACTGAATGAGTTAATTCGATATGTCACGTGACGTGCAGGTGGATGAGTCCGTGACTGAGTTGGATAATCACGTGCCGGCTCTTATAAAGGAGCTTTCGAGCCGAGCTTGGGCCGTGGCTCAAAGGGCTCCCGAGGCGGCTCACGAGCTGGCTTCGGAGGTGCAACGAGACGGCTTGACGGATACGGCTTTGAACATCGTTAAAAATGCTTACGCCGAGTACGGGACGACGGCTAAGGCGTTCTACGCCGAGTACGAGCCAGTAGCCGAGCAATATGCGGTCGCGGCTTGGCGCGCGCTCAACGGGGTCCCGTTGTTCGCACAGGTGGCTCATATCATGATCCCGACGGCAGCGCATTGGGCCGAGAAGTATAATCAAGCCGTGGCCGACGCGGCGGTGAAAGGCTACACGATGTCGTATTACTTCCCGATGGTCCCCGTCGAGAGGATCGCGAAAACTTTCGGAGCCGAGTGCGAGCCGGCCGTTTCGAACAACGTTGGATACGTCGCCGTTTCATAGTAATCTTTGTGTGTTGTTTGGATTTGATTGGATGTTGTCATCCAAAGCTTCCTTGTATTGTTTTGAAACAATATTTTCTCTCATCTTCGCCATGTTTTAAACAATATTTTATCTCGTATTTTTCTATCATCATCATATATAACATTATATAATATGTGACTATTTTATGTTCGTGAGTTGATCACGAGACTCGTGACATGAAATCATCTATTTCACCTTTTGTGTTACATTTCTTATTGCACACTCGAATTTTTTTTAGTAGTGACAGATAATTTTGTGTTGAAGAAACTAATTATATTGAATTGTAATCCCAAAATAGATAAAGACTAGATTACAATTACAAAGGAAGACAATAGAAATGTACCAAAACATTATCTCCAGTTAAGACATTAGAAATGTACCAAAACATCATCTGCTTAATCACAACTAGAAATGGAAACAAGTACTTATAAGATTAGAACTTCATCTCGATATATATCTTTGGAATGTATTCTTTGCCAATCTCATTATAATAAGGCCTAACAAATCTGTCAACAAATTTATCATCCGAATACTTCAAAATTGTTCCAAGAGCAGGCCACTTTTTAATCAGATCCCTACTTTCCAGGACTCCCAAAATTTGCAGCCGCGGCTCAATCCTCTTCTCAATACTGAACCCGAGTGACATCGGGCAAGCCACAATATCGGAGATATTGTACTTCCCGGTAGCAAGCACGAGCTCTATTACATTCTTGATTTTCTTCGCGGATACATAAAACACTGTTGGCGCCTTCCTAAACATTGTGGATATATCATCATCAGAGATTCCCGAAGCTCGGAGAGCTTGCAGATTAACTTCCCAGATCCCTTTGCTCGTGCAAGCAAAAACAGAGGCAGCACGGATAAAATTAAACGAATTGAGAGAGACCCCCATTTCTATGGCCCCGTCTACAGATTTCCTCATAATATCTGGTTTGAGCAAGAAATATCTTGGTTGAAGATATAGGAATTGAAGGATACGCACCATAGGTATACCACAACTCTTCAAGGTTTCCACATTTGGCATAAGGGCCTTTTCCAAATCGGCTGTTAGAAACCATGAAGATTTTCTTAAAAGTCTGCCCACTTCATGATTGGATCCCAGCAAGCCCTTCAGCAAAGATAATGAGGGAATGATCTTGTTGCTCGTGCTCGAATGTAAAATCGGCTGATTATTGGACACCATCTTGGCAATCTCCTCGGAAGAGAGGCCCAAGTCTTGGAACACCTTCAATCTCAATCTAATGCCCTCAATAGTAAACCCTAGAATCCGAGGATTATATACGACCAATTTCTCCAGTTGAGCACTTGTGAAGCTATTCTCTTTGAGGAATGATAGAACTGAATCAGCTCTTTTGGGGCTTCTAAATTTAGGCAAATGTGATGCAGCAAGTGAAGCAGATCCAGGAGAAAATCCGTGTTTATGCACCAATACATCATAAATTTCTGGGCAATGGCTTGGGATTCGTTTTTTCACCCTCGATGTCGAGAAATAAACATCGAATTTGCAGATAAATGAATTAGGGCTCAAAAATAAGGAGGAGAGATTGTTGCGTGCAATTGCAATCATGTTTCGCATAAAATCGCAACTACGGATGAAGAAACAATTTGTATTCGGAAATGAAAATCAAAAATCGAAACTTCCCTGCAAAATTGAGGGTTTCATCAGCGCCGTCGCCGTGGAGAGACGAGAAAAGTTTTCAATTGCTTCACCTGCGCCGTCGCCGTGGAGGAACGAGAAAAGGTTTCAATTGCTCTCTCCCTCTCACTCTCACTCACTCTCTCTCTCTCTCTCTCTCTCACACACACACACACACACACTCTGTAGTCTTCATTCATATATTTTTGCTTCGGACCTTCAAACACACCATTTTTGCTTAGTGTGTCGAGAAAGGAAGATTGCAGTGTTTCATAAAAATAATGTTTCATCAAATTATATATTAATTTATTTATTTTTGATAAAAATTTATCCCATATTGAGGTGAGGAATATTAAGGGTAGTTAATTCAAAAAATGAAATAATATTTTCTCATACTTAGTTTCACGTTTTATTTTTCTGGAAAAATAATCGATTTAGCTAGAACTGACCTTATTGGATGAACAAAAAAAAATTAGAATATATATATTTTGGATTGTACAATAGTAATTATGAAATAAAGTATTGTCGAAAAGTTGAAAAAAGTTAAAATTACATATACTTGATTTCTTGATAATGCAAAATTATTAATGATATTGGGCTCTATGAGTCCTTTCTAAGCTCTTCTAAAACCATGTCAATAATTCCTTATTTTATTCTTCTTTTTTTTTAGAAACTTATTTTATTCATTTTAGTAAAATAATGATTTACTAAAATTTATTTATTTTATTATTCCATTTATTTAATTATTTTATCAATATTTTTTAGTTGGGGAAAGGAGACAATGTGTTTTGAAACTAAAACTTCTTACTTTTAAACAAGGATCTCTGCAATTTGGGTCTATCTGAATAGACCAATTTTTTTTAGTTGGGTAGAGGAAAGGTGGGTTTCAAACTTAAAAATGACATAATAATAATAATAATAATAATAATAATAATAATAATAATAATAATAATAATAATAATAATAATAATAATAATAATAATAATAATAATAAATATAAAATTGGTAAAACTAAAAAAAAAAGATGAAGTGAAAGAAATAAGATGAAAAACAAAAAATAAAAAGAAAATTGGAATAGGCAAAAAATATAATTATTAAGAGAGTATGATTCATGTTCTTGCTCGACACAACACAACATGATACATTCTCGTACAATGGTCGAGACTCAAAATTGAATAGCACGGTTTTTTTTTAATTAATTATATGCTCATTCGTTTTCATTTTATAAAATAATATTGAATTTTTTCATGAAAAAAAAAACTCTTGTGATTGTCACCAACTCAAAACTTTTTATAGAAAAAAAAAATCATTATATAAGTAGTGCATTTCGAGTTTAAAATCCGTCTTAATAATAAAATCATTGAGGTATTACAAGATAATTGGGATGTTCAATTCTAATGTAATTTATAATATAATATTGGTTGTTCATCACATGTCTAGTTATGACTTTTTAGAACTTAATGTAACACAATAAAAACTTTATACAATAAGATTTCTATGAAAATTATAATTCACTAAAAACAAAAATATGTCGACAAGCATGAATCTAAGAGGTTAAGGTGAGTATGGAACCACGGCAAAGGCTTTGTACGCCGAGTACGAGCCAGTAGCTGAGCAATAAGCGGTCGTGGCTTGGCGACGCTCAACAGTCCTCTTGTTCACATAGGTGGCTCTCATATCATGATCCCCCAACGATGGCGCATTGGGCGGAGAAGTTTAATCAAGCCCTGGCCGACGCGGTGGAGAAAGGCTACGCGAAGTCGTACTACTTCCCGACGGTCCCCGTCGAGAGGATCGCGAAAACATTCGGAACCGAGTTTGAGCCATGTCCCCATTTCTTAGTAACTTTTTTGTGTTGTTTGGATTTGATTGGATGTTGTCATCCAAAGCTACCTTGTATTGTTTTGAAACAATATTATCAGACGTCAAATTTCTCACGTTAATAACCAATATTACTGAAATAGGGTTTCTAATTTCCGCGGGTAAATTTTTTTTCCCCAAAAGTTCTTACCGTATCTCACCCTATTTTTTGCTGCTCTATCTCTTAGTTTCTGAGGTAATTTATAAGTCATTTAAATGTTGATGATATTGTGCATATTTTTCAGTGGAATAATTTGGTGTTTGATCCGTAATGAAAGTTTTGTAAGATATGTGGTGTCATTTGTAGGGGCTGTATGCATTTTGTTAGGATTTTGAATCTTTGTACATACTGTGTTGTTTTGATCAAAGAAATAAACGTTGTTCATATGCTTGTGAACGTAGGTTGTTATTTGACTGAACCACGTATATCATGTATTCTTATTTTTGTAGTGTGTTTATTTTGTTTTCTAACAATTTCATATATACATACAGGAATTATCTTACGTCGATTCATCAATAAGAAGCATTCGTATCTTGATACGCTTATTTAATTTACATACTATGGGAAATCTTGTATAACGAGTCATATTACTCTATTTTTACATAGTTTTCAATTATATTTTATAAATCTTGTAATTATTTATATGTTTTTTTTTGCCAGACGTTCAAATTTTGATTGAAAATTGTGCATCTGCATTGCATATGAATGCACAAATTTACAGAATTATCAGGAAATTCTATGTCGCATCCACATGTAGTGTGTCATGTGCCATAATAGACCTAATATGACACTTTCATATATCACAATAAGTCTATTGTGACACATGAAAGTGTCACATTAGGTTTTTTATGGGTGCGTCGTAAAATTTCTCCAGAACTGTCACAGAATTGTCACACCCTTTTCAGTCTATTCCAGAATTGTCACACCCTTTTCAATCTATTCTCATTGGGGCAGGACTTGTTAACCATCAACAAAAAGAGGTAAAAAAAAGTAATAATAAATGCTCATTTTTTATTCAATTATGAATAAATTTATTAGATATATTTTGATAATGTTTTTTTCCGCTTGTGTTTTTTGGGTGAAAGAGGGGCAAACGGAGAGTGTGTTAATTATAAGGGTAAATGGGTTCATACCTAATTTATCATGCATTGAGGGTCAAAATAGCAATGTACATAATAAAGACGTAGATTTCTTATCATTTACACGTATAATTAAAAAGGTACATAGAGGAATTTCAAATGTCAAATATGGCTAAATTAATGTACCAAAAAATGGAGAAACTCAAGAAAAAGGGTTGGTAGTGATTGATAATGATGCTGGGATTTGTGAGATGACAAAATGTATAAGACATTTAAGCGTTGATGATATTATGCATATTTTTCCAGTGGAAGATATTGGGGTCATTACTTACACACGTACGCAATGGGTAATACCCAATGTGGCACAATAGATCTATTGTGACATTCTCAAGTGTCACAATACATCTATTAGGATACTTGAGAGTGTCACAATAGATCTATTGTGCCACATTGGGTATCATCCATTGGGTAGCATAGAATTTTCCGTCAAAGTAGTGCTTAAGTGCTTATAACTGAGGATAGGATTGTCTTTCAGTAAAGTGGGAACTGGTTTAATTGATGACAATAATCCATTTGTGTCTGAATTGATGGATGGATTAATAAAAGATGGGGTAACTGAAAATGATTATGGTGGTAATCATAAGGGTGAACATGTGATCCAACAATCTAGGAAAGGTAAAGAGGCCGTCCAAATTGGTAGTGATGTTTCTGATTCAAACTGGAATCTGAAATTATAATTGCGAGGAGCAGTCAAAGAGTAATAATGAGTAAGGAACTTTTGATTGTGAAGGTGATTGACATGAAAATCACAATCGCACCAAATGTCCAAATAAAGGATCTCAGGTACGAAAATCTAATTCGAGTGATTTCTTATCTAAGTAACATTAGTCGTGGATACCTATAGCTTGTGTAGTCTGTAGAGCATGAGAGTCGAAAGATGCAATTATCACAATTGAAAATGTTATTACAATGCATCTTAGTCATTATATACAGATTTGCAGATTGGAAATAGCAAGAAATAAAACAAGACTTTTTTATATCAGAGATCACACATGCATCAGTGACTACAAGAACTAGGACAAATTACATAAATAACATGAAGTACTTAAGTCTTTATACCAGAATACATTAGTAACAACAATACAAATAATGTTGCAGAACCAGCTATCACATTACATATCCAAACTATAACTAAAAACCATGTCAATGCAGGGGCAAAGTATACTCTATTCAACATCGTACGCATAAGCTCAACTTCAACATTTCTCGATTTCTTTAGATCACTCGGAGCTTCAGCCAGAACATCAATTTAAGTAGATATATCACTTATGTATAAAAGTTCAGATTTTTTCATCAACTCTCTCTTCTCCTTTAGCAATATCCTATCTTCTGCCTTAATTCAATTGATCACCTCCTTAGCTCTTTCGCACATTTCACAATTTTACCAACTGAAATGATTGAACCCCTTTTTTCGATATCGCTCTTTTGGTGGCTGCAAAAATGTATAATTGGATTATAAAATATAATTCAACTGATAAATTAAACTAACATAAATTCGATAACATTTTTTTTTTCACTTACACTATAATTTCGACATCCATAGAATCTTCCTCCGGGATTTTCTAGGGTCCATGAAGTCCAAAGCACCTCTAGATCACCACACTTGCAGAGATCTCTTCCATCTTGAAGTTCAAAAGTTCTCGCTGACAATGTGCTTGATGAAGATTCCATGGATACGTCTCTTCAATTCACCAACTGAATGCACTAGATCTGACTCACATCTTAATCTCTCTGTAAATATTTGGGCGTAAAATTGTTGAATCCCTAGTAAAAATGTGAAAAATTTGGCGTCTGATAGGGAAGTGAACGGACGTCTCCAACGCTGTTAAATTAGGTGTCTAGATAATCTAAATTTTAACCTACAAGGGGCTATTTGCTCTAAATAGTCACAAAGGGGGCAGGATGCTCCTTGAGGAATCGTCGGAGGGGCAATTTGCTCCTTTTCCCAATTGTAATCCCGAAAGAGATCAAGACTTCACTAGACTACAATTACAAAGTAAGACATTAAAAATAATTTTGTGTTGAAGCAAACTAACTATATTGAATTGTAAAAGAGATCAAGACTAGACTACAATTACAAAGTAAGACATTAGAAATGTACCAAAACATCATCTGCTTAATCACAACTAGCAACGGAAACAAGTACTTATAAGATTAGAAGGTGAGAACTACAAGATTAATCAAATAAGCAGTTCATACCTGTTCCTTAAGCATCTGCTTAAAGCTTCATCTCGATATATATCTTTGGGATGTATTCTTTGCCAATCTCATTATAATAAGGCCAAACAAATCTGTCAACAAATTTACCATCCGAATACTTCAAAATTGTTCCAAGAGCAGGCCACTTTTTGATCAGACCCCTACTTTCCAGGACTCCCAAAATTTGCAGCCGCGGCTCAAGCCTCTTCTCAAAACTGAACGCTAGTGATGATGGGCTAGCCACAATATCGGAGATATTATACTTCCCGGTAGCAAGAACGAGCTCTATTACATTCTTGATTTTCTTCGCGGATACATAAAACACTGATGGCGCCTTCCTAAACATTGTGGATATATCATTATCAGAGAATCCCAAATCTCAGAGAGCTTGCAAATTGACTTCCCAGATCCCTTCGCTCGTGTAAGCAAAAACAGAGGCAGCATGGATAAAATTAACTGAAGTGAGAGAGACCCCCATTTCTATGGCCCTGTCCACAGATTTCCTCATAAGATCTGGTTTGAGCAAGAAACTTCTTGGCTGAACATAGAGGAATCGAAGGATACGCACCATAGGTATACCACAATTCTTCAAGGTTTCCACATTTGGCATTAGGACCTTTTCCAAATCGGCTGTTAGAAACCATGAAGATTTTCTTAAAAGTCTGGCCACTTCATGATTGGATCCCAGCAAGCCCTTCAGCAGAGATAACGAGGGAATGATGTTGTTGCTCCTGCTCAAATGTAAAATCATCTGATTACTGGACACCATCTTGGCAATCTCCTCCGAAGAAAGGCCCAACTCTTGGAACACCTTCAATTTCAATCTAACGCGCTCATTAGTGAACCCTAGAATCTGAGGTCTATAGATGACCAATTTCTCCAGTTGAGCAATTGTGAAGCTATTCTCTTTGAGGAATGATAGGACTGAATCAGCTCTTTTGGGGCTTCTAAATTTAGGCAAATTTGATGCA
This sequence comes from Perilla frutescens, assembly GCA_026008535.1. NCBI lineage: Eukaryota > Viridiplantae > Streptophyta > Magnoliopsida > Lamiales > Lamiaceae > Perilla > Perilla frutescens. The sequence goes on from BRKX01000018.1 coordinate 48,142,230, forward strand.
GCAAGTGAAGCAGATTCAGGAGAAAATCCGTGTTTATGCACCAATACATCATAAATTTCAGGGCAATGGCTTGGGATTAGTCTTTTCACCCTCCATGTCGAGAAATAAACATCGAATTTGCAGATAAATGAATTAGGGCTCAGAAACAAAGAGGAGAGATTATTGCGTGCAATTGCACTCATGTTTCACATAAAATCGCAACTACGGATGAAGAAAACAATTGTGTTCGGAAATGAAAATCAAAATCGCAACTTCCCTGCAAAATTGAGGGTTTCACCGGCGCCGTCGCCGTGGAGGGACGAGAAAAGGTTCCAATTGCTTCACCAGCGCCGTTGCCGTGGAGGAACGAGAAAAGGTTCCAATTTCTCTCTCTCTCTCTCTCTCTCTCTCACACACACACCATTTTTGCTCTGTAGTCTTCATATATTTTTGCTCTGGAACTTTAAACACACCATTTTTGCTTTGTGTGCATTCAAGGAGTGTCGAGGAAGGAAGATTGTCAGCGTGAAAATATATAAAACAATAAAATTTTGACACAAATTAAAATAAAAATAAAAATAACAATTAAAGCGTAATTGAAGGAGTATTATTTTTTAAAATTTGTAATATTATGATTATTTTTTAATTTTATATATGTATTCAATTTTTAAAATGGTGATTCTATTTACACCACTAATTTTTCTTTTCACACCATAAAAAATAAATACAAAAGTAATTATTTTTTAGATTACTAAAATGTCATTTTCTTACTTCAACACACTTTTTTTTCACACCACAAAAATAAAATAATATAATAAATAAAAAACAAAAATAAAAAATCTTCATCTTCAAACCACTAGCACAGCTGCAGCTCTGATCACTGACTCATCCACCGCTCCGCCACTGCATTTCCATCGGAGTTCATGTCAGCTCTTGATTTTATCCAATTTTGTTTCTAAAACTAAATTTCCACGGCGCGCTGCTACTGTTACCCACGTTGTCTTCCCCTCGGCCCCTCCTCACAAAATTTCAAATTTCCGGTAATCCCTCTCCCAAAAAAATTCAGATTTCATTTATGGATTCATATATTAATCAAATTACATTAAAGAAAATATATAAATAGATATCTAAACAAATTCAGAACATTGCCATTAAGGATGAAAAAATCTCATTGCCGAAAATTTCTCATCTTCCTTAAAATCTTTATGCCGGAATCTGAGTTCAAAAATTTGAGTTCGAATCCCTTCGCATAGATTCGAAAATTGTGTTTTCGAATGAACAGTACATGATTTGAAAATCTATATTAGAAGAGTGGCTCGAAAATCTGTTTCCAAACGTCCATCAATAGCTTCGAAAATCATATTTTGATTCCTCAATGTGTCATCCTAGAAATGATTTTCGAACTCCTAATTTGCAGTTTCAAACATTAAAGTTGTCGAGGGAAAAAATAAGAAGAGGAAGGGTCGCGACGGTGGGGGAGGAAATTAAGAAGAGGGTTGGCGGTGACGGAGGAAGAATGAAGCGGTGGAGAGAAGAGGGTTGTTTCGGAGGAGAAAGGGGTTGGTGGTTTCGGTGGAGAAAGGGGGTGGCCGCACTGTTCATCGGAGAAGAAGAAGAAGACGGTTGTTGTAGATCTCTTTCTTCTTCTTTTTTAATTATTATTATCTTTTTAATTAATTTTACTTTTAAGTAAGGGAGTAAATAAATTTGAAGGTGAAGGATAAATAAGTGTTTTAGTATGGTGTGTAAAGAAAAATGAAAAAAATAACAATTTTGTGGTGTATAAAGTAATTGTGGTGTGAAAAGAAAAATTGATGGTGTAAATAGAATCATCCTTTTAAAAAATTAGTAAAAAGATATGCATATGCATTAACTAATTAGATAAGAAGGTCAATTCGATGTAGTTACGAGTTACGACAAATAAAAAGAAAATTAAATTTTAGAAACTAAATTAAAATCCATAATAGAAAGACATGATTTCATAAATAATAGAGCTGTCAAAATCTGCCCGGCCTGGACTGTAATTTTATAGGCCCGATTTGATTTCAGACCGGCCCGGCCCGAACAAAATTTAGCCCAGATGGGCGGGGCCGGCCTAGTAAAAAAACTAGAATTTAGCCTTAGGCCCACGGGACAGCCCGACCCAACGGGCTGGGCTGGCCCATGATTTTTAGGCTCGATTTTGGGTCGGGCCGGGCCATTTGACATCTATAATAAATAGCAATATATAATTGTCCAAAATTGAAGCCATTTAATTTCTTTGAATATATGATAAGTATAAAAAATATAATTATTTAATTATTTTAAATGATGAAATTGAAATATGAAAATAATAATTACTGCAAATTATTATTATTATTATTATTATTATTATTATTATTATTATTATTATACGACACAAATGAAATCCATTTTTTAGAAGACAAATGTAGAGTACTTAGAGTTGTAAGTAAATGAACAGAGCCGCTCGTGAGCTATTCGGAGTTCGACTCGAGCTGAGCTTGAACAGAGATGTGTTCGGCTTGACCAACTCGCGAACATGTTCGAGCTCGAGCTTAATTGAACATCTTCATGAATATATAAATATTTCAAACGCGTAAATAAAATAAGCTATTTTTTTCAAGTTCGAGGTTGAATATGTAAATTAAACGAGCTTTTTTGAGCATTCGAGCTCAAGCTACTAATTTTTCGAGCATTTCACGAGCTTGAACAAAAGGAAAAAAGTTCGAATCGAGCTCAAGCCGAACTCGAGTTTGAATATTCCTTAACGAGTCGAGCTCGAGTATCAGGGTGTTCACCTCGATTCGGTTCGTTTATGGTCCTAAGAGTACTGCAAATCCTCCACATATCTATAGAAAATTAAAATAAAAAATGTTATAAATCTTAAATTTTCAAGTAAAGAATAATAAATAAGATTGCTAGAAATTGTTAAAATATAACGATTATAATATAAATCATCATAAAAAATGCAAAAAGAAGAAAAAATACAACAATAAATGTCACAACTGTTGTCTATTAACTCAAAAATGTTGTCTATTAACTCAGAACTGTTGTCTAAAATATAATTGTTAAATCATATGATAGACAACATTTTATATCTGAACCGTTGTAAATCACACGATTTTGACTTAATATATGTATATGTTTTATCAAATTATATGATAATTTTTTAATTTATTTTTTGAAAAAAAATTATCCCATATTGAGGAATATTAAGGGTAGTTAATTCAAAAAATGAAATAATATTTTCTTATACTTGGTTTCGCATTTCATTTTTCTGGGAAAATAATCGATTAACTAGAACTGACCAGTTGGATGAACAAAAAAATAGAAAAAATAAATAAATGAATATATATATATATATACGCAAATTATCCTGTACATAAGATGTACAGGATAATTATATTGAATTGTAATCCCAAAAGAGATCAAGGCTAGATTACAATTACAAAAGTAATACATTAGAAATGTACCAAAACATCACCTGCTTAATCACAAATAGTAATGGAAACAAGTACTTATAAGATTCAAAAGAGATCAAGACTAAACTACAATTACAAAGTAAGATAATAGAAATGTACCAAAACATCACCTGCTGAATCACAATTAGCAATGTAAACAAGTACTTATTAAGATTGAAAAGAGATCAAGACTAGACTACATTTACAAAGCAAGACATTAGAAATGTACCAAAACATCATCTCCCTAATCACAATTAGTAATAGAAAAAAAGAGATCAAGATTCAAGACTAGACTACATTTACAAAGTAAGACATTAGAAATGTAACAAAACATCATCTGCTTAATCACAACTAGCAACGGAAACAAGTGCTTATAAGATTCAAAAGAGATCAAGACTAGACTACATTTACAAAGTAAGACATTAGAAATGTACCGAAACATCATCTGCTCAATCACAATTAGCAACAGAAACAAGTACTTATAAGATTCAAAAGAGATCAAGACTAGACTACATTTACAAAGTGAGAAATTAGAAATGTACCAAAACATCATCTGCTTAATCACAACTAGCAACGGAAACAAGTACTTATAAGATTAGAAGGTGAGAACTACAAGATTATTCAAATAAGAAGTTCATAACCATACCAATTCCTTAAGCATCTGCTTAAAGCTTCATCTCGATATATATCTTTGGGATGTATTCTTTGCCAATCTCATTATAATAAGGCCTAACAAATCTGTCAAGAAATTTACCATCCGAATACCTCAAAATTGTTCCAAGAGCAGGCCACTTTTTAATCAGATCCCTACTTTCCAGGACTCCCAAAATTTGCAGCCGCGGCTCAATCCTCTTCTCAATACTGTACCCAAGCGATAATGGGCAAGCCACAATACCAGAGATATCATACTTCCCGGTAGCAAGCACGAGCTCTATTACATTCTTGATTTTCTTCGCGGATAAAGAAAACACTGTTGGCGCCTTCCTAAACATTGTGGATATATCATTATCAGAGAATCCCGAATCTCGGAGAGCTTGCAGATTGACTTCCCAGATCCCTTGGCTCGAGCAAGCAAAAACAGAGGCAGCATAGATAAATTTAACTGAAGTGAGAGAGAACCCCATTTCTACGGCCCTGTCTACAGATTTCCTCATAAGATCTGGTTTGACCAAGAAACATCTTAGCTGAACATAGAGGAAGTGAAGGATACGAACCATAGGTATACCACAACTCTTCAAGGTTTCCAAATTTGGCATTAGGGCCTTTTCCAAATCGTGTGTCAGAAACCATGAAGATTTTCTTAGAAGTCTGGCCACTTCATCATTGGATCCCAGCAAGCCCTTCAGCAAAGATAAAGAGGGAATGATCTTGTTGCTCCTGCTCGAATGTATAATCGACTGATTAATGGACACCATCTTGGCAATCTCCTCGGAAGAAAGGCCCACGTCTTGGAACACCTTCAATTTCAATCTAATGACCTCAATAGTAAACCCTAGAATCCGAGGTTTATATACGACCAATTTCTCCAGCTGAGCACTTGTGAAGCTATTCTCTTTGAGGAATGATAGAACTGAATCAGCTCTTTTGGGGTTTCTAAAATTAGGCAAATGTGATGCAACCAGTGAAGCAGATCCAGGAGAAAATCCGTGTTTATGCACCAACACATCATAAATTTCAGTGCAATGGCTTGGGATTAGTCTTTTCACCCTCGATGTCGAGAAATAAACATCGAATTTGCAGATAAACGAATTAGGGCTCAAAAATAAAGAGGAGAGATTGTTGCGTGCAATTGCAATCATGTTTCGCCTAAAATCGCAACTACGGATGAAGAAACAATTTGTATTCGGAAATGAAAATTAAAAATCACAACTTCCCTGCAAAATTGAGGGTTTCACCACCGCCGTCGCCGTGGAGGGAAGAGAAAAGGTTCAAATTGCTTCACCAGCGCCGTCGCCGTGGAGGAACGAGAAAAGGTTTCAATTGCTCTCTCTCACTATCTCTCTCTCACACACACACGCACACACTCTGTAGTCTTCATATATTTTTGCTTAGTGTGGTGTAATTTTGTGTGTATTCGAGGAGTGTCAAGCAAAGGAAGATTGCAGTGTTTGAGACTTGTTTTATTAAAAATAATGTTTCATCAAATTATATATTAATTTTTTATTTTATTTTTTTGGAAAATATTATCCCATATTGAAGAATATTAAGGGTAGTTAATTCAAAAAATGAGATAATATTTTCTCATACTTGGTTTCAAGTTCCATTTTTCTGGGAAAATAATCGATTAACTAGAACGGACCGTGTTAGATAAACAAAAAAATATTAGATTGTGTAAACTATAAAAGAATCTCTAATTACACATCTTTCAAAATCTAATTATTCAGATTTAGTCAAAGATGCATCAACATAACTGTAAATAAAAGGAATTTCAAAAAACGATGCGGCAGTTTGGTAATTTTTTTGTCAAAGTCAAAATAAAAAGAAAATGTGGACTTCCAGGATGAATGCTAACGGAGACATAATCATATGTTCACGTATGCTAACGAAGTACATACACTCCATGCACAACACGTAACATTAAACTCAAAACTGATTTTGTTAGGAAATAATTAAATTACTAATTTTATATAGCTGGAAAGCTGGTCAAGCTTACTTTTAAACAAAAAATAATAATTCCTTAAAAATACTATATTTTTAAACAAATAATAATAATTTCTAAAAATTATTAACTGTAGACAAAGTTATGGTTGTTTTATTGAATTGTTCTTTGCATTATTTGACTTCAATTCACTATATTAGTGCTTTATTAGCATTATATAATACATTCATCTAGCATTGCATCATACTTTTGTTCGCATACGATAGTGATGTTAGTCCAGAAACTCTGGAACAATTCGAATAGAACATGATCAATAGAAATTGTTGTGACGTGGTGTAGATTCCACTGCCTTAAAAACGATCGCGACTAGCTCAAGGTGTAAAGCCTTATTGTCGGTCGTTTCCAAGGTTCACACAACACTCAATCTTTCGTGCACACTCACGAGAATTCGACTTGAAGAACTCGATCAATTGCTCAGACTAAGAAGACAAGAAGAAGGGTTTTCAATCTACCCATTTATCTATAGAGGAAGGAAAATAGAGTAAAATCGGATCAAATAGAGACAGTTATAAGACTTTTTCAACAGATAAAATAGGGTAAATCGGATCAAATAGAGACGGCCCAATTGCAACATAATCAAGAGAAAAGAAGCAAGGCCCAACAGAATATCGGATTAAAAAAAATGGCCCAAAAGTTGTTGCCATTTCCAACAAGTGATAATAGAAAAATGATAAAATTTAATGAAGTTATATTGTAGTATCCTAAAATCCTACAATCTTTCTTAGAGAGTGTGGTTCACTTTCTCCAAAATGATTTTCTTTTTTTATGAATTATATATAACAGAGAGGGTTTTAACATATTTATTAAATGAGGCACACTTGTGTTAGACGGTCTAACGGATCCCCTTGCGTTAGACGGATATTATTTGACCCAACAAAGTGGTCCTCCCTCCTTTTTCCTTTTCTTTTGATTTTTATTAATGGTCTCCCCCTTCCCCTCTTTTCTTTGATATTCAATTTTTATTTTTATTTCTATTTTTTTTGGCACAATCGTGCTCTCTCTCTCTTTCTTTCATTTTTTTTAACACAAACGTGCTCTTACTTTTTTTTCTTTTTTCTTTAGCACAAACGTGCTTCTCCTTTTTTTCTTTTCTTCTTCTTCTTCTTCTTTAGCACGTTTGTGCTCTTCCTTTTTTTTCTCGGCAAAGACGTTCTCCTCTTTATTTTTTGTTTTTTTTTCTCTTTGGCAGAACGTGCTCCTCTTTTCTTTTCTTTCTTTTTTTTTTTTTGGCAAAAACGTGCTTTTTTTTTCTTTGGCAGCTTTTCTGCTCATATTTCACTACAATAGTTAATGATACTTTTCTTTTTAATCAGTGATACTTTATTCCGCAATTAGTGATACTTTTCTTTGTAATTATGATACTTTCTTTTGCAATTAGTGATACTTTTTTCCATAGTAATGAGACTCCACTTCACAGGTAATGAAACTTCAACTCATAAATAATGATACTTATATATGAGTTAATGATATTTCACCTCATAAATAATGATATTCCACTTATAGTTAATGACATTTATCTATTTTGATTTGATAATTAATGTTTAATCATCAATACTATCATATTATAATCCACTTCCGAGTTAATGATACTTCATTCATAATTAATCATACTTCACATACAGTTAATGATACTTCACTTAATAATTAATGATATTTATCTCAATTTGAGATTATGTTTGAACTGATATTTTTCTTTTTATTTAGTGAAACTTTCTTCAGCAATTAGTGATACTTTTCTTCTAATTAGTGGTACTTTCTTCTACAATTAATGATACATTTTTTCATAGTAATGAGACTCCACTTCACAGGTAATGATACTTCACCGTATAAATAATGATACTCATATATATGTGAGTTAATGATATTTCACCTCATAAATAATGATACTTGAGTTAAGGATGTACTTCACTCATAGTTAATGATATTTATCTATTCTTGATTCGATAATTAATGTTTAATCATCAATAATATCATATTATACTCCACTTTCGAGTTAATGATATTTCATCTCTAATTAATGATACTTCACACACAGTTAATAATACTTCACCAGATATATATATCGAATGATACTTCACTTAATAGTTAATTATATTTTTCCAAATTTATATCTAATTATACTTAACTTCATAGTTAATGATACTTCATTTCATAGCTAATGTTACTGATACTTCTTGTTATTGGTTTGATAATTAATGTTTAATTAACCTCAGACCTAATGATACTTTATATCATAGATAATGATACTTTACATTATAACTAATGATACTTTGTTTTTTTGCTCAATAATTAGTCAACCACCAGAATATATATATATATTGAAATAAATTTATACCCTAAAATGAAATTAGTGAACCCTAATATTGAATTGAATTAATTTATTTTTTTAAATAAAATTTATTTAAACATGTATATTGCATTTGATATACAATAATTATTAAAACAAAAAATAAAAAAAAAAGAAGAAAATTAAAAGTAATGAAAAGAAGAAGAAAGAAAGAAGAAAAAGAAAAAAAAAAGGAAAACAAACTGGTCTGCCGCGTGCCAGAAGAAAAAAAAATTGTCACACGTGCGTGAGCTACACGCGCCGCGCTTGGGGGCGCGTGCAGCCACGCACCTGTGGGGATGGGTTTGGGTATTATTTGACCCGTCTAACGTAAGAGACCCGTTAGACGGTCTCATATAAGTTTTTGTCTTAGTAAACACAGGGGGTTTTTCTATTTTTCGAAAAAAGTATGTTTGTGTACTCTTATTTGTTATAATTGAGTTTTTAGTTTTTTCTCAATGTTAAAATTAGTTGTTTGTAAAAATAGAATTTCTGTAATAATTATTTTGAGATTAAATTTTATCAAATTTATGAACTGGACCAATTATTTTGATAATTCCCATAAAAAAATTAAGTGTCGGGAAAAGAGTAGCTCTGAAATTAGTTTTTTAGTAGTTTTTTTTTTATTGAAATGTTGTTGCGAAGTAATAGAATTGCAATTTCGATAATAGTGAGATACAAGTATTCACAAATAAAAATATAAAGTACGTGACCTAAATATGATTTATAGATATGAAAATTCTACTTTTGTACAATAAATTATTCGTTTGCTATTGTATTTCAATGCATTATTATGGTATTTATGTCCATATGTTTAAGAATTTATGTTGTATTTTGTTAGTGTGCAAATTACAATCGTAGTCTTCCTAGATGATGGAATGAGTTAATTCGATATGTCACGTGATGTGCAGGTGGATGAGTCCGTGACTAAATTGGATTATCACGTGCCGGCTCTCATAACGGAGCTTTTCGCGCCAAGCTTGGGCCGTGGCTCAAAGGGCACCCGAGGCGGCTCATGAGCTGGCTTCAGAGGTGCAACGAGACGGCTTCACGGATACGGCTTCGAACCTCGTTAAAAGTGCTTACGCTGAGTACAGGACCACCTAAGGCGCTCTACGCCGAGTACGAGCCAGTAGCCGAGCAATATGCGTTCGCGGCTCGGCGCGTGCTCAACGATGTCCCGTTGTTCGCACAGGTGGCTCATATCATGATCCTGACGGTGCATTGGGCGGAGAAATATAATTAAGCCGTGGCCGACACGGCGGAGAAAGGCTACACGATGTCGTATTACTTTCTGATGGACCTGTTGAGGGGATCGTGAAAACTTTCGAAGCCGAGTGCGAGCCGGCAATTTCGAACAACATTGGATACGTCACCGTTTCATAGTAATCTTTGTGTGTTGTTTGGATTTGATTGGATATGTTTTGGTTCAGGTGAGAAATATTTATTGGTGTGAGAAATGAGAAAATGTTTGTCTTATTGTAATTTACTACTTAATAGGTATACTTTTATTGCATAATTATTTTATCCCACACGTGCAATGAAATTATAGTAATTAAACAATAAATTATTTAAGCAATAAAATACAATACCATAAGCATTTTTCTCATTTCTCACACCAAGATCTTTTCTCACCCCAACCCTATATATATATATATATAAATATATATAAATATCTATAGTTTTATATAATATGTGGCTATATGCCTATTGTGAGTACTATTTCATATTCATGAGTTGATCATAAGACACCTGGCATATATTTGTCACACTAAATCGTCTACTGCTCCTTTTGCGTTGCATTTCTTATAATTTATTTTTAGTAGCGATAGACAATTTTGTGTTGAAACAAACTAATTATATTGAATTGTGATCCCAAAGAGATCAAGACTAGACTGCAATTACAAAGTAAGACATTAGAATTGTACCAAAACATCATATCAGAGATCACATATGCATCAGTGACTACAAAAACTAGGCCAAATTAAATAAATAACATAAATTACAAAAGTAACAACAGTAGAAATAATGTTGCAGAACCAGCTATTACATAACTCAAGTCTACAACATATTACATATCCAAACTATCACTAAAAACCATGTCAATGCAAGAGCAAGTATACTCTATTCAACCTCGTACGCATAAGCTCAACTTCAACATTTCTCGATTTTTTTAGATCACTTAGAGCTTCAGCCAGAACATCAATTTAAGTAGAACTATCACTTCTGTATAAAAATGCAGATTTTTTCATCAACTCTCTCTTCTCCTTTAGCAATATCCTATTTTCTGCCTTAATTCCATTGATCACCTCCTTAGCTCTTTCGCACATTTCACAATTTTACCAACTGAAATGATTGCACCCCATTTTGCAATATCGCTCTTTTGCTGGCTGCAAAAATGTATAATTGGATTATAAAACAAAATTCAACTGATAAATAAAACTAACGTAAATTTGATAACATTTTTTTTCACTTACACTATAATTTCGACATCCATAGAATCTTCTTCCGGGATTCTCTAGGGTCAATGAAGTCCAAAGCACCTCTACATCACCACACTTGCAGAGATTTCTTCCATCTTGAAATTCAAAAGTTCTTTTTCTCGTTGACGATGTGCTTGATGGAGATTCCATGGATACGTCTCTTCAATTCGCCAACAGAATGCACTACATCTGACTCACATCTTAATCGCTAAAAATACTCTTCGATCTGCAAGAGGGTGAAGAGTGATTTTTCTGTAAATATTTGGGCGTAAAATTGTTGAATCCCTAGTTAAAACGTGAAAAATTTGGCGTCTGATAGGGAAGTGAACGGCCGTCTCCGACGCTGTTAAATTAGGTGTCTAGATGATCTAAATTTTAACCTACACTCTAAATAGTCACAGGGGGCAGGATGCTCCTTGAGGAATAGTCAGAGAGGAAATTTGCTCCTTTTCCCAACTGTAATCCCAAAAGAGATCAAAACTAGACTACAATTACAAAGTAAGACATTAGAAATAATTTTGTGTTGAAGCAAACTAATTATATTGAATTGTAATCCCAAAAGAGATCAAGACTAGACTACAATTAAAAAGTAAGACATTAGAAATGTACCAAAACATCATCTGCTTAATCACAACTAGCAACGGAAACAAATACTTATAAGATTCAAAAGAGATCAAGACTAGACTACATTTACATAGTAAGACATTAGAAATGTATCAAAACATCATCTGCTTAATCACAATTAGCAACATAAGCAAGTACTTATACGATTCAAAAGAGATCAAGACTAGACTATAATTACAAATTAAGACATTAGAAATGTAACAAAACATCATCTGCTTAATCACAACTAGCACCGGAAACAAGTACTTATAAGATTAGAAGGTGAGAACTACAAGATTAATCAAATAAGCAGTTCATACCCATACCAGTTCCTTAAGCATCTGCTTAAAGCTTCATCTCGATATATATCTTTGGGATGTATTCTTTGCCAATCTCATTATAATAAGGCCTAACAAATCTGTCAACAAATTTACCATCCGAATATGCCAAAATTGTTCCAAGAGCAGGCCACTTTTTAATCAGATCCCTACTTTCCAGGACTCCCAAAATTTGCAGCCGCGGCTCAACCCTCTTCTCAATACTGAACCCGAGTGACAATGGGCTAGCCACAATATCGGAGATATTATACTTCCCGGTAGCAAGCACGAGCTCTATTACATTCTTGATTTTCTTAGCGGATACATAAAACACTGATGGTGCCTTCCTAAACATTGTGGATATATCATTATCAGAGAATCCCAAATCTCGGAGAGCTTGCAAATTGACTTCCCAGATCCCTTCGCTCGTGTAAGCAAAAACAGAGGCAGCATGGATAAAATGAACTGAAGTGAGAGAGACCCCCATTTCTATGGCCCTGTCTACAGATTTCCTTATAAGATCTGGTTTGAGCAAGAAACTTCTTGGCTGAACATAGAGGAATCGAAGGATACGAACCATAGGTATACCACAACTCTTTAAGGTTTCCACATTTGGCATTAGGACCTTTTCCAAATCAGCTGTGAGAAACCATGAAGATTTTCTTAAAAGTCTGCCCACATCATGATTGGATCCCAGCAAGCCCTTCAGCAAAGATAACGAGGGAATGATCTTGTTGCTCGTGCTCAAATGTAAAATCATCTGACTACTGGACACCATCTTGGCAATCTCCTCGGAACAAAGGCCCAAGTCTTCGAACACCTTCAATTTCAATCTAATGCCCTCAATAGTAAACCCTAGAAGCCGAGGTTTATATATGACCAATTTCTCCAGCTGAGCACTTGTGAAGCTATTCTCTTTAAGGAATGATAGAACTGAATCAGCTCTTTTGGGGCTTCTAAATTGAGGTAAATTTGATGCAGCCAGTGAAGCAGATTCAGGAGAAAATCCGTGTTTATGCACCAATACATCATAAATTTCAGGGCAATGGCTTGGGATTAGTCTTTTCACCCTCGATGTCGAGAAATAAACATCGAATTTGCAGATAAATGAATTAGGGCTCAGAAATAAAGAGGAGAGATTATTGCGTGCAATTGCACTCATGTTTTGCACAAAATCGCAACTACAGATGAAGAAACAATTGTGTTCGGAAATGAAAATCAAAAATCGCAACTTCCCTGCAAAATTGAGGGTTTCACCTGCGCCGTCGCCGTGGAGGGACGAGAAAAGGTTCCAATTGCTTCACCAGCGCCGTCGCCGTGGAGGAACGAGAAAAGGTTTCAATTGCTCTCTCTCTCTCTCACTCTCTCTCTCACATACATACTCTGTAGTCTTCATTCATATATTTTTGCTTTGGACCTTCAAACACACCATTTTTGCTTAGTTAGTTTTGTGTTTCGGACTTTTTTATAAAAATAATGTTTCATCTAATTATATATTAATTTTTTATTTTATTTTAACAGTGTGTTTGGTTATTTTTTATATAATATGGAAAGGTCAGATTCGAAATAAGGAAAATTGTGCAACTTTCCTAAAATGTGAATACGTATTCCAAGTAGGTATTCTTATTTCTTGTTTCTGGGAATTTGATATTAAATGGTCATTGTTAGATTTTTTCATTTATTATTATTTAATTATTTATAAATTATTATTAACCTTGGATTCATATTTTTTGACCCATAAATAATTTTTTTAATTGAAAAAAACAAAGATTTATTATCATCTTTTTTATGGACTAATTGCCTTAAAAATCATGAACTTTGAGTTTAATTGCAAATTTAACATGAATTTTAAAGTAGGCAATTAAAACACCAATTTTGAATTTGTGTGTTATTCAACCTCCCTAAATTTTTATAAAATAAATTAACCTCCAATTTAATATACAATTTGATTTGCTCATCTCTTTGAATCCGTCATGACTCGACCATCAATTTTTGAAAATGATGTCAAAGTGACTACAATTGTATGTTGGATTGAAGGTGAATAGGTTTTATAAAAATTTGAAGATGTTAAATAACACACAAATTCAAAGTTGGTGTTGTAATTGCCCACTTTTAAAGTTCATATTAAATTTGTAATGAAGCTCAAAATTCATGATTTTTATACTAAGTTTGGATTAAAACATTTCAATAAAAAAAGTAAAATGTAAAATATAAAAAAATGGAAAAAAAATATAAAATTTTATAAATAAAAAAATTTCAAAAAATGTGATTTTTTTTTTTGACAAAATTCCCACCAAAATTCGATTATTATATCCATCATTTTTTTGTCATTTCTATCGAAATTCCAATAATATCATTTTTGAGGCAACAATGCAGATTAGACGACGACCATACGTCTATACTTTTGTCAATATAGATAATTTTACAAAATATTTGCCTTAATTGATCGTAAAGATATGAACCCAAAATTATGAAATAATTTTCTTGATTATTTTTTAGTCATATCATTTTATTCAAATTGAAATAATCTATTTCATTCAATACATATAGTAGTGTTACAAATTAAAGAATTATACATTATATTGTTCATAATTTAAAATTATAAACTATTGATAATATGAATAATATATATATATATATTATATTTAATTATTTACTATTGTTTAAATTTAATCCACATAAAACAAGAATCCTAACAATTTTCTTGTTATGTTCCAAACACAGATTAAAGATTCTGTTAGTATTCATTTTTTTCAGAATCACTTTCTCAGAAATCACATTCCCAAAAAACTTTACTTTTTGCGGCCAAACAAACGAGCCCTTAAGGTTTGACTCAGTCCATTCGGCCCCTTAAGATTTTAAAATCGGTACAACCATGCCCTTCTGACTCGACTCCGTTACTGAGTTAACTTAACGACGTCTATTTTTTTTTGCTAACGGCAATCTATTCTCCATTTACCAAATTTAGAACCCCAAATTCCAGAAGTCCTAATTCATAAATCACAAATGTTCTCTTTCAAACCCTTAAATCCATACGTCCATGGTTAATTCAAACTTAGAGACGATGTTGGATCCTGAATCGATTGCAGCCGGAACCACGACACCTAAGATGAAAGTTCTGAGGCCTAAATGTTGCCCTAAAATCTCAGAACTAAAAGCACAGAACAAGACAATGATATTGATCACCACAAAATGCGATCGACTTCGTCATTTGCTGGCCCTCCCCACTCTACTAGCTATGCAGCTGAGTAGTGGTCGGAGTATGAATTGTATGATGAATAGCCTGGACACCTGCGAAACCAATGAGAAGAGCCACCATGAAATTCAATCCGCCTATCACCACAATGTACCCTTCAGTCTTCTTCACAAGATCTCTTAACTCTCAAAACTCTCAAAGGAGGTGATTTTTAGGAGATGAATTTTTACAGGAAACTCTACCAATTAACCCTAAATAAACTTTTACTGCTCATAAGTATTTGGGGGAATTAGGAATTAGAGGTTCTAAATTTGTTAAATGATGAGGAAACCACCGTTAGCAAAAAAAAAAAATAGACGTCGTTGAGTTAACTCAGTAACGGAGGTGAGTCAAAAGGGCATGGTTGTACCGATTTTAAAACCTTAAGGGTTCGAATGAATCGAGTCAAACCTTAAGTACCTAACTAGGACTCGGCCAATATCTTAGGTGTTTTTTTGTACCTTTGCCCTATATATATATATAGAGTTTTGATATGCCGGGCTACAATAATGAGCGTCCACTTGAGCGCCAGTCCACGTGGACAAATTTTTTAAATATAATTTTTATTTTTCCATTCCACATTCTCTCTATCCAAATTCTGAGTTATCTTTCTTCATCACTCTCTCTGCAACTTATCGCCTAATTTCACATCTTCTCTTTCTCCCTCCTTTTTGCCATTGTCGTTCAGCCCCTGCTCATTTTTCATTTTTATGAGTCTCCTATAATGTGCGAATTATCTTTTCTATTTCTTCCCCTTGCAAATTTGTCCCTCTCTCTCTCCAAATTCATATATTCTCTTCACCCATTCTCCACAACTTCATCACTGCAACTGTGTACCTCTGTCTCTCGTCTTTACAAATTGGTATCTTCTTCTATTTTTCCTCTCTCTAACTTTCCATGCGCCGCTACTGTCTCTCGGCCCTTTGTTCTCAAGATTTTGTGCACAAAAGGACCAAAGTTTCAAGAATAACCCCCTTTATAAATGACCAACAAAATCATACATAAATAACAAAAACAACCTGGAAAGCTTGAACCAATTGAATTTATTTCCCTAAATCGTGAAAGGAAGACTTTTACAAGATATTTTTCTTTGAAATTGTGGATAGTTTTGAACTCATTAGCAACTTCTCAGAGGGAGAGAGAGAGCCCATAACAAAATCAATCATTCTATTAAGTTCATCAGCCTTTAAATTCTGGTTAATTGAAAATCAAAGAGATTGAAAGAGAAAAAAAAACGCAAAAGAAACAAAAATTAAGAGAATGGCAGAAGATGAGATGTAGAGAGAGATGTACAGCTCATGGGACAAACGAATAATAGAAGAAGGTGAGAATTTAGAGAGGCGCATAATTCAAAAAGAAAAAAATAATTAAAATTCGGCTGATGTGGCACTGGCGCTCACAAGAGGAGGCCGTACTAGTCGCCCAGCATAACAAAACTCTCTCTCTATATATATATATGGCATTGTACAATAGTAATTATGAAAAAAAGTATCGCAGAAAAGTTAAAAATAAAATAAAATAAAATTTTATATACTTGATTTCTTGATAATGCAAAAGTATTAATGATATTGGGCTCTTTGAGTCCTTTCTAAGCTCCTCTAAAACCATGTCAATAATTCTTTATTTTATTCTTCTTTTTTTAGAAACTTATTTTATTCATTTTAGTAAAATAATGATTTACTAAAATTTATTTATTTTATTATTCCATTATTTTAATAATTTTATCAATTTTTATTTTAGTTGGGGAAATGTCACAATGTGTCTTGAAACTGAAACTTCCACCTTTTACGCATTGATAATTGGGATGTTCAATTCTAATGTAATTTATAATATAATATTGATTGTTCATCGCATTTCTAGTTATGACTTTTTAGAACTTAATGCAAGACCATAAAAAATTTATACAACAAGATTTCTATGAAAACAAATATATTAAAAATATAATTCACTAAAAACAAAAATATGTCGACAAGCATGAATCTAAGAGGTTAAGGTGAGTACGGAACCACGGCTAAGGCGCTCTATGCCGAGTAGGAGCCAGAAGCCGAGAAATATGCGGTAGCGGCTTGGCACGCGCTCAATGGGTCCCCTTGTTCGCTGGCTCATATCATGATCCCGACGGCGGCGCATTGGGCGGAGAAGTATAATAGAGTCGTGGTTGTCACGACGGAGAAAGGCTACATGATGTTGTACCTGTCGAGAAGATCATGAAAACGTTCGGAGCCGAATGCGAGCCGGTTGTTTCGAACAACGTTGGATACATCGCCGTTTCATAATAATCTTTGTGTGTTGTTTGAATTTGATTGGATGTTGTCATCCAAAGCTTCCTTGTATTGTTTTGAAACAATATTTTCTCTCTTCTTTGCTATGTTATAAACAATATTTTGCCTCATATTTTTCTTTCATCATTATATATATAAGGGCAAAGGTACAAAAAACACCTAAGGTATTGGCCGAGTCTTGGTTAGCCACTTAAGGTTTGACTTGATCTATTCGGTCCTTTAAGGTTTTAAAATCGGTACAACCATGCCCTTTCGACTCGCCTCCATTACTGAGTTAGAAACGACGTCTATTTATCAACTAACGACGCACTGTTCATCATTTAGAAACCCTTAAGTAGCCAAGCCCTAATTCCTAACTCCCGAACGTTCTCTTTGAAGCTTTCAAATCCATACATCTATAGGGTGCTGATTTACAAAAAGGAACTGGATATTGTGATTATGGTATTCGAGTTCTTCTATGGACATCTTGGACTAACAAACATCCGGGAAGAAGGTTTTATGGTTGTCGAAATTATGCTGTAAGTATTATTTTTCTATCAAAATGACAGATTCGATTTTGAATTTTGTTGAAATTATATCGTAAGTATTGTAGTCATCAAAAATCAGCAATTCAATCTTGAATTTTGCAGCTAACAAAAGATGGAATTCAGAGACAAGGTTGCAATCTGCTTGTAAGGATTTGGGGAGTTAGGAATTAGGACTTTTCACGTTTAAGGTGTTCTAAATGAAGAACAAATGCCGTTATATAAATAAATAGACATCGTTTCTAACTCAGTAACAGAAGTGAGTTGGAAGGGCATGGTTGTACTGATTTCAAAACCTTAAGAGGCCGAATGGACCGAGTCAAACCTTAAGTGCCTAACCGGGATACGGTCAATACCTTACATGTTTTTTTGTACCTTTGCCCTACATATAATATTATATCATATGTGACTATTTGTATATTGTGAGTACTATTTTAGGTTTGTGAGTTGATCTTGAGACCCTAGCATATATTTGTCACATGAAATCGTCTATCGAACTTTTTATGCTGCATTTCTTATTACACACTCAAATTTTTTATAGTAGAAATAGATAATGTTGTGTTGAAACAAACTAATTATATTGAATTTTAATGGGAAAAGGAGCATGCTCCCCCGGTAGGTTAAAATTTAGATCATCTAGACACCTAATTTAACAACATTAGAGACACGTCGATTACTTCCCTATCAGACATCAAAGTTCTCACTTTAATAACCAATATTCGTGAAATAGACTTCTGTTTTTCCCCAAAAGTTCTTACCATATTTCACCCTATTTTCTACTGCTCTATCTCTTAGTTTCTGAGGTAATTCTTGCAATGGTTCACCTAATCCATTCAAAACATTGATTTTTATAGTTATCCCAAAAGATTTCTTTGATTTTTTTCAGAATCACTTAGTGGGCAAAGATAAAGACAGATCGTTATGGTTTATTCCGTGAGTTGCCCCCAGTTGGTCGGTACAAGTCCAACAAAAGATATGTTGATTCTTCATTTTTTACATAGATTATTACATAAACAATTGGAAAAAATGGTTCTTTTGTCCATATACAACATGGTTTTATGTTAAAGTAATAGTAAATGTACATTTTTTATTCAATTCTAGATAAATTTATTTATTGGATATATTTTGACAATTTTTTTTCCTTGTGTTTTTGGGGTGAAAGAGGGGCAAATGGAGACTGTAAATTTGGTGTTTAATTATAATGGAAGATGGGTTCATATACCTAATTTATCATATATTAAGGGTCAAAATGACAATGTAGATAATACAGATAGATTTCTTATCCTTTACCCACATGATTAAAAGGTCCATAAAGGAATTTCAAATGTCAAATGTTAATACATATAGATTTCTTATCCTTTACCCACATGATTAAAAGGTCCATAAAGGAATTTCAAATGTCAAATGTGACAATGCAGGGATTTGTGAGATGACAATTTATAAGTCATTTAAGCGTTGATGATATTGTGCATATTTTTCCAGCGGAAGTTGTTGGGTCCCTAACTTACATAAGTAGTCAAAGCAGTGCTTATGATTGGGGTATAATTGTCTTATAGAAAAGTGGGGATCTGATTTAATTGATGACGATGATCCATTTATGTCTGAATCGATGGATGGAACTGAAGATGATTCTGGTGGGTAATGGGGGGGTGAACATGTGGTTCAACAATCTAGGATAGGTAAAGAGGCCGTCCAAATCAGTAGTGATGTTTCTGATTCAAGACTAGAATCTGAAAATTATAATTGTGACAAGCAGTCAGAGAGTGATAATGGGGAAGAACAAATTATAATTGTGAGAAACAGTCAGAGAGTGATAATGGGGAAGAACCTTTTGATAGTGAAGTTTAGGTGATTGACATGAAAATCACAATCGCACCAAATGTCCAAATAAAGGATCTCGGGTATGAAAATCTTGTTCAAGTTATTTCTTATCTAAGTAACATTAGTTGTGGATACCTATAGACTTTTTTTTATAACAGAGATAACATATGCATCAATGACTACAAGAATACACAAGTAACAGCAGTAGAAATAATGTTGAAGAACCAGCTATTACATTACATAACTCAAGTCTGCAACATATATATTACATATCCAAACTATCACTAAAAAGCATGTCAATGCGAGAGCTAACTCTATTCAACCTCGTATGCATAAGCTCAATTTCAACATTTCTCGATTTTTTTAGATCACTTAAGAGCTTCAGCCACAACATCAATTTAAGTAGAAATATCACTTCTGTAAAAAAATGCAGATTTTTTTCATCAACTCTCTCTTCTCCTTTAGCAATGTCCTATTTTCTGCCTTAATTCCATTGATCACCTCCTAGCTCTTTTGCACATTTCAAAAACGTACCAACTGAAATGATTGCACCCCTTTTTGCAATATTGCATTTTTGCACATTCAACAAATAAAACTAACATAAATTCGATAACATTTTTTTTTTTCACTTACACTACAACTTCGACATCCATAGAATCTTCTTCCGGGATTCTCTTGGGTCCATGAAGTCCAAAGCACCTCTAGATCACCACCCTTGCAGAGATTTCCTCCATCTTGAAATTCAAAAGTTCTTTTTTTCGCTCACGATGTGCTTGATGAAGATTCCATGGATATGTATGTCTCTTCAATTCGCCAACTGAATGCACTAGATATGACTCACATCTTCATCGATCGCTAAAAATACCCTTGGATCTGCAAGAGGGTGAAGAGTGATTTTTCTGTAAATATTTGGGCGTAAAATCGTTAAAATGCGAGAAATTTGGCGTCTGATAGAGAAGTGAACGGCCGTCTCAAATGCTGTTAAATTAGGTGTCTAGATTATCTAAATTTTAACCTACAGGGGGCTATTTGCTCTAAATAGTCACAAAGGGGGCAGGACAGGGGCAAATTGCTCCTTTTCCCAAATGTAATCCCAAAAGAGATCAAGACTAGAATACAATTACAAAGTAAGACATTAGAAATAATTTTGTGTTGAAGCAAACTAATTATATTAATTGTAATCCCAAAAGAGATCAATACTAGACTACAATTACAAAGTAAGACATTAGAAATGGACCAAAACATCACCTGCTCACTCACACTCACACTTAGCAATGGAAACAAGTACCTACAAGATTCAAAAGAGATCAAGACTTAACTAAGATTACAAAGTAAGATATTAGAATTGTACCAAAACATCATCTGCTAAATCACAATGAGCAACGGAAACAAGTACTTATAAGATTTAAAAAGAGATCAAGACTAGACTACAATTACAAAGCAAGACATTAGAAATGTACCAAAACATCATGCCTGATCACAATTAGTAATGGAAACAAGTACTTATAAGATTCAAAAGGGATCAAGACTAGACTACATTACAAAGTAAGACATTAGAAATGTACTAAAACATCATCTGCTTAATCACAACTAGCAACAGAAACAAGTATTTATAATATTAGAAGGTCAGAACTACAAGATTAATCAAATAAGCAGTTCATACCAGTTCCTTAAGCATCTGCTTAAAGCTTCATCTCGATATATATCTTTGGGATGTATTCTTTGCCGATCTCATGATAATAAGGCCTAACAAATCTGTCAAGAAATTCATCATCCGAATACCTCAAAATTGTTCCAAGAGCAGGCCACTTTTTAATCAAATCCCTACTTTCCAGGACTCCCAAAATTTGCAGCCGTGGCTCAAGCCTCTTCTCAATACTATACCCGAGTGATAATGGGCTAGCCACAATATTGGAGATATTATACTTCCCTGTAGCAAGCAAGAGCTCTATAACATTCTTGATTTTCTTCACGGATAAAAAAAACACTGATGGCGCCTTCCTAAACATTGTGGATATATCATTGTCAGAGAATCCCAAATCTCGGAGAGCTTGCAAATTGACTTCCCAGATCCCTTTGCTCGTGCAAGCAAAAACAGAGGCAGCATGGATAAAATTAACTGAAGTGAGAGAGACCCCCATTTCTATGGCCCTGTCTACAGATTTCCTCATAATATCTGGTTTGACCAAGAAACATCTTGGTACAACATAGAGGAATTGAAGGATACGAACCATAGGTATACCACAACTCTTCAAGGTTTCCACATTTGGCAATAGGAGCTTTTCCAAATCGGCTGTTACAAACCGTGAAGATTTTCTTAAAAGTTTAGCCACTTTATGATTGGATCCCAGCAAGCCCTTCAGCAAAGATAACGAGGGAATGATCTTGTTGCTCGTACTCAAATGTAAAATCATCTGACTACTGGACACCATCTTGGCAATCTCCTCGGAAGAAAGGCCCAAGTCTTCAAACACCTGCAATTTCAATCTAATGCCCTCAATAGTAAACCCTAGAATCCGAGGTTTATATACGACCAATTTCTCCAGCTGATCACTTGTGAAGCTATTCTCTTTGAGGAATGATAGAACTGAATCAGCTCTTTCGGGGCTTCTAAATTTAGGCAAATGTGATGCAGCCAGTGAAGCAGATCCAGGAGAAAATCCGTGATTATGCACCAATACATCATAAATTTCAGGGCAATGGCTCGGGATTAGTCTTTTCACCCTCGATGTCGAGAAATAAACATCGAATTTGCAGATAAATGAATTAGGGCTCAAAAATAAAGAGGAGAGATTGTTGCGTGCAATTGCAATCATGTTTCGCATAAAATCACAACTACGGATGAAGAAACAATTTGTGTTCGGAAATGAAAATAAAAATCGCAATCAAAATTGAGGGTTTCACCAGCGCCGTTGCCGTGGAGGGACGAGAAAAGGTTCCAATTGCTTCACCAGCGCCGTTGCCGTGGAGGAACGAGAAAAGGTTCCAATTTCTCTCTCTCTCTCTCACACACACCCCATTTTTGCTCTGTAGTCTTCATATATTTTTGCTCTGGAACTTTAAACACACCATTTTTGCTTCGTGTGCATTCAAGGAGTATTATTTTTTTAAATTTGTAATATTGTGATTATTTTTTAATTCTATATATGTATTCAATTTTAAAAAAGTATTTTCACCACTAATTTTTCTTTTCACACCATAAAAAATAAATGCAAAAGTATTTATTTTTTTAATTACTAAAATGTCATTTTCTTACTTAAACACACTTTTTTTTTCACACCAAAAAAATAATATAATAAATAAAAAACAAAAACAAAAAATCTTCATCTTCAAGCCACTAGTAGCTCTCGATTTTATCCAATTTTGTTTCTAAAACTAAATTTCCACGGTGCGCTACTACTGTTACCCGCGTTGTCCTCCCCTCGACCCCTCCCCACAAAATTTCAAATTTCCGGCAATCCCTCCCCACAAAATTTCAGATTTCATTTATAAATTCATATATTAATCAAATTATATAAAAGAAAATATAGAAATAAATATCTAAACAAATTCAAAACATTGCCATTAAGGATGAAAAAATCTCATTGCCGAAAAATTCTCATCTTCCTCGAAACCTTTGTGCCGGAATCCGGGTTCTAAAATTTCAGTTCGAATCCCTTCACATAGATTCAAAAATTGTGTTTTCGAATGAACAATACATGATTTGAAAATCTATATTCGAAGAGTGGCTCGAAAATCTGTTTCCAAACGTCAATCAATAGCTTCGAAAATCATATTTTGATTCATCAATGTGTCATCCTAGAAATGATTTTCGAACTCCTAATTTGCAGTTTCAAACATTAAAGTTGTCGAGGGAAAAAATAAGAAGAGGAGGGTCGCGACAGTGGAGGAAGAAAGAAGAGGGTTGGCGGTGACGGAGGAGGAATGAAGGGGTGGAGAGAAGATGGTTGTTTCGGTGGAGAAAGGGGTGGTTGTTTCGGTGGAGGAAGGGGGTGGCAGCGTTGTTCATCAGAGGAGAAGAAGACGACTGTTCATTAAGGAAGAAGAAGACAGTTGTTGCAGATCTCTCTCTTCTTCTTTTTTTTAATTATTGTTATCTTGTTAATTAATTTTACTTTTAAGTAAGGGGGTAAATAAATTTTAAGGTAAAGGGTAAATAAGCCTTTTAGTGTGGTGTGTAAAGAAAAATGAAAAAAATAATAATTTTCGTGGTGTGAAAAAAAAAATTGGTGGTGTAAATAGAATTATTCTTTTAAAAAATTAGTAAAAAAGATATGCATATGCATTAACTAATTAGATAAGAAGTCAATTCGATAAAGTTATGACAAACAAAAAGAAAATTAAATTTTAGAAACTAAATTAAATACATACTGGAAAGACATGATTTTATAAATAGCAATATATAATTGTCCAAAATTGAAGAACATTTAATTTCTTTGAATATATGATAAGTATAAAAAATATAATTATTTAATTATTTTAAATGATGAAATTGAAATAGGAAAATAATAATTACTGCAAATTATTATTATTATTATTATTATTATAGTACGACACGGATGAAATCCATTTTTTAGAAGACAAATGTAGAGTACTTAGAGTTGTAAGTAAATGAACAGAGCCACTTACGAACTATTCGAAGTTCGACTTGAAAAAACTCATTTGAAGTTCGTTCATTTTCTCAACGAGTCGAGCTTGAACAGAGATGTGTTCGGCTTGACCAACTCGCGAACATGTTCAAGCTCGAGCTTAATTGAGCATCTTCATAAATATATTATAAATATTTCAAACGCGTAAATAAAATAAGTAATTTTTGTCAAGTTCGAGGTCGAATATGTTAATTAAACGAGCTTATTTTCGAGCATTCGATCTCAAGCTCGTTTACTAATTTTTCGAGCATTTCACGAGTCGATCTTGAACCGAATTCGAACATGATAAATATTTATCGAGTTGAGCTTGAATAAGAGGAAAAAAGTTTGAATCGAGCTCGAGCCAAACTCAAGTTTGAATATTTCTTAACGAGTCGAGCTCGATTATCAGGGTGTTCGGCTCGATTCGGTTCATTTTATGGCCCAAAGAGTACTGCAAATCATCCACCTATCTATAAAAAATTAAAATAAAAAATATTATAAATCTCAAATTTCCAAGTAAAGAGATAATCAATAAGATTGCCAGAAATTGTTAAAATACAACGATTATAATATAAATCATCATGAAAAATGCAAAAAGAAGAAAAAATACAACAATAAATGTCACAACTGTTGTCTGTTGACTCACAACTGTTGTCTGTTAACTCAGAACTGTTGTTTAAAGTGTAATTGTTAAATCGTGTGATAGACAACAGTTTATATCTGAACCGTTTTATATCACACGATTTTGACTTAATATATGTATATGTTTTATCAAATTATATAATAATTTTTTATTTTACTTTTTAAAAAAAATTATCCCATATTGAGGAATATTAAAGGCAGTTAATTCAAAAAATGAAATAATATTTTCTTATACTTGGTTTCTCGTTTCATTTTTCTGGGGAAATAATCGATTAACTACTTAATCACAACTAGCAACGGAAACAAGTACTTAAAAGATTAGAAGGTGAGAACTACAAGAGTAATCAAATAAGCAGTTCATACCCATACCAGTTCCTTAAGCATCTGCTTAAAGCTTCATCTCCATATATATCTTTGGGATGTATTCTTTGCCAATCTCATTATAATAAGGCCTAACAAACTTGTCAAGAAATTTACCATCCGAATACACCAAAATCGTTCCAAGAGCAGGCCACTTTTTAATCAGATCCCTACTTTCCAGGACTCCCAAAATTTGCAGCCGCGGCTCAAGCCTCTTCTCAATACTGAACCCGAGTGACAATGGGCTAGCCACAATATCGGAGATATTGTACTTCCCGGTAGCAAGCACGAGCTCTATTACACTCTTGATTTTCTTCGCGGATACATAAAACACTGTTGGCGCCTTCCTAAACATTGTGGATATATCATCATCAGAGATTCCCGAAGCTCGGAGAGCTTGCAGATTGACTTCCCAGATCCCTTGGCTCGTGCAAGAAAAAACAGAGGCAGCGTGGATAAAATGAACTGAAGTGAGAGAGACCCCCATTTCTATGGTCCTGTCTACAGATTTCCTCATAATATCTGGTTTGAGCAAGAAACATCTTGGTCGAACATAGAGGAATTGAAGTATACGCACCATAGGTATGCCACAACTCTTCAAGGTTTCCACATTTGGCATCAGGACCTTTTCCAGATCGGCTGTTAGAAACCGTGAAGATTTTCTTAAAAGTCTGGCCACTTCAAGATTGGATCCCAGCAAGCCCTTCAGCAAAGATAATGAGGGAATGATCTTGTTGCTCGTGCTCGAATGTAAAATCGACTGATGACTGGACACCATCTTGGCAATCTCCTCGGAAGAAAGGCCCAAGTCTTGGAACACCTTCAATTTCAATCTAATGCGCTCAATAGTAATCCCTAGAACCCGAGGATCATATATGACCAATTTCTCCAGCTGAGCACTTGTGAAGCTATTCTCTTTAAGGAATGATAGAACTGAATCAGCACTTTCGGGGCTTCTAAATTTAGGCAAATGTGATGCAGCCAGTGAAGCAGATCCAGGAGAAAATTGGTGTTTATGTACCAATACATCATAAATTTCTGGGCAAGGGCTTGGGATTAGTCTTTTCACCCTCGATGTCGAGAATGAGTGGACCGAGAAAAAGAGATAAACATTCGATCTGCAGATTATTGAATTAGGGCTCAAAAATAAAGAAGAGAGATTATTGCGTGCAATTGCAATCATGTTTCACATAAAATAACTACGGATGAAGAAAACGTGTTCGGAAATGAAAAATCGAAACTTCCCTGCAAAATTGAAGGTTTCACCGGTGCCGTCGCCGTGGAGGAACGAGAAAAGGTTCCAATTGCTTCACCAGCGCCGTCGCCGTGGAGGAACGAGAAAAAGGTTTCAATTGCTCTCTCTCACTCACTCTCTCTCTCTCACACACACACACTGTAGTGTTCATATATCTTTGCTTTGGACCTACAAACACACCATTTTTGCTTACTGTGGTATAATTTTGTGTGTATTAAGAAAGGAAGATTGCAGTGTTTCGGACTTTTGTTTTATAAAAAATTTCAGCAAATTTCGAGTAAATTTCATTTTTGGTCCCGTTATAATAGGGTCAAATTATATACTCCCTCTTGTTATTTTAGATTATTTTTTTTTTGTCAGATTGTTTGTTGTTTTATATATTTTGACACAGTCTCTCTCAAATTTAACCTTATAAATTATATTGAGAGTAAAAATAATTTCAACTTTTTAGAAAAATATAAGTGAATAGGATTTTATGTAATATAAAAGGTAGTCCAAAAATTAATTATTAATTTTAGATTAAAATTCTAAAACAATAAATAAAATGAAATGGAGGGAGTATTAATTTAATTACTTTTGGAAAAAATTATCCCATATTGAGGTGAGGAATATTAAGTTAGTTAATTCAAAAATTGAAATAATATTTTCTTGGGCAAGTCTCATGTACATAAGATGTACATCAAACGGTCAACGTGTGTTGACCCGGTCAACACTTTCACCAAAAAATTCGTCAAAATTAGTATCATTCATAATACTGAAAAGTATTATTTCAAAGGCCCAAAAGTGTTATTTGTATCAATAAAAAGTATTGGCTAGAGAAAAAATAAAGAAAAAAACTGTTAAGATCAGTATCAATCGAAACACTAAAAAGTATCATTCAAAATTAAAAAAACTATCAATTGTATTTCTAAAAAGTATCACCCGTTTTCATGATTTTTTTGGTCAACGCGTTGACCGTCTGATGTGCATGTTATGTACAGGAGTATTTGCGTATTTTCTTATACTTGATTTCACGCTTTATTTTTCTGGAAAAATAATCAATTTAACTAGAACTGACCTTATTGGATGAAAAAAAAAATAAAGAATATATATATATATATTGGACATTGTACAATAGTAACTATGAAATAAAGTATCGCAGAAAAGTAGAAAAAAATTAAAATTATATGTACTTGATTTCTTGCTATTGCAAAATTATGAATTAGATTGGGTTGTATGATTCCTTTCTAAACCCCTCTAAAACCATGTCAATAATTCCTTATTCTATTCTTCTTCTTTTTAAAAAACTTATTTTATTCATTTTAGTAAAATAATGATTTACTAAAATTCATTTATTTTATTATTACATTTCTTTAATCATCTTATCAATATTTTTTAGTTGGGGAAAGGAGACAATGTGTCTTGAAACTGAAATTTCTTACTTTTAAACAACGATCTCCAAAGTAACGATCTCCACCATTTGGGTCTGCCTGAATAGACCAATTTTTTTGAGTTGGGTAGAGGAAGGGTGGGTTTCAAACTTGAAAATGACCCTTAAATAATAATAATAATAATAATAATTGGTAAAACTAAAAAAAAAAAGGTGAAGTGAAAGATTTAAGATGAAAAACAAAAATAAAAAGAAAATTGGAAAAGGCAAAAAATAATTAGTAAGAGAGTACGATTCATGTTCTTGCTCGACACAACACAACATGATACATTCTTGTACAATGGTCGAGACTCGAAATTGAATAGCCCGATTTTTTTTAATTAATTATATGCCCAATCGTTTTCATTGTATAAAATAATATTGAATTTTTCATGAAAAAAAAAAAACTCTTATGATTGTCACCAACTCAAACTTTTTATAGAAAAAGAAATCATTATATAAGTAGTTCATTTCGAGTTTAAAATCCGTCTTAAAAATAAAATCATTGAGGTATTACAAGATAATTGGGATGTTCAATTCTAATGTAATTTATAATATAATACTGATTGTTCATCATATGTCTAGTTATGACTCTTTAGAACTTAATGTAATAAGATAAAAAACTTATACAACAAGATTTCTATGAAAAAAATTATATTAAAAAAATAATTCACTAAAAACAAAAATATGTCGACAGGCATGAATCTAAGAGGTTTAGGCGAGTACTGAACCACGGCTAAGGCTCTGTACGCCCAGTACGAGCCAGTAGCCGAGCAATACGCGATAGCGGCTTGGCGCGCGCTCAACGGTCCCCTTGTTCACACATGTGGCTCTCATATCATGATCCCCAATGACAGCACATTGGGCGAAGAAGTTTAATCAAGCTGTGGTCGACGCGGAGGAGAAAGGCTACACGATGTCGTACTACTTCCCAACGGTCCCTGTCAAGAGGATCGCGAAAACATTCGGACTCGAGTTCGAGCCGCGTCCCCATTTTTACATAGTTTTCAATTATATTTTATAAATCTTGTAATTATTTATATATTTTTTTTGCCAGACGTTCAAAATTTGATTGAAAATTGTGCATCTGCATTGCATATGAATGCACAAATTTACAGAATTGTCGGGAAATTATATGCCGCACCTACATTTAGTGTGCCATGTGCCACATTAGATCTAATGTGACACTTTCATGTGTCACGATAGACCTATTGTGACACGCGAAAGTGTCACATTAGGTCTTTTATCGGTGCGGCATAGAATTTTCCCAAAATTGTCACACCCTTCTCACACCCTTTTCAGTCTATTCTCATTGGAAAAGGACTTGTTAACCATCAACAAAAAGAGGTAAAAAAATTAATAGTAAATGTTCATTTTCATTCAATTATGAATAAATTTATTGGATATATTTTGATGATTTTTTTTCCCTTGTGCTTTTTGGGTAAAAGAGGGGGCAAACGGACAGTTGTTATAAGTGTAGATGAGTTCATACCTAATTTATCATACATTGAGAGTCAAAATAGCTATGTACATACAGACATAGATTTCTTATCGTTTACCCACATGATTAAAAGGTACATAAGAGGAATTTCAAACGCCAAATGTGACTAAATTAATGTACCAAAAACAAGGAGAAACTCAAGAAAAAGGCTGGTAGTGATTGATAATGATGCTGCGATTTGTGAGATGACAAAATGTACAAGTGTTGATGATATTGTGCATATTTTTCCAATTGAAGATGTTGGGGCCATAACTTACATAAATAGGCAAAGCAGTGCTTATAACTGGGGTCTAATTGTCTTATAGAAAAATGGGGAAATGACGATGATCTATTTATGTCTGATGGATGGATTAATAAAAGGTGGGGTGAACATGTGATCCAACAATCTAGGAAGGGTAAAGAGGCCATCAAAATTGGTAGAGATGTTTCTAATTCTGGACTAGAATCTGAAAATTATAATTGTGAGGAACAGTCAGAGAGTGATAATGAGGAAGAAAGTTTTGATAGTGAAGCTGAGGCAATTGACATGAAAATCACAATCGCACCAAATGTCCAAATAAAAGATCTCAGGTACGAAAATCTTGTTCGGGTTATTTCTTATCTGAGTAACATTAGTTGTGGATACCTATATCCTATTTTATGCCTTATTCCAGTGATCAACTATCTCTTCTCCTTTAGCAATATCCTATTTTCTGCCTTAATTCCATTGATTGCCTCCTCAGCTCTTTTTGCAACCTTGCTCTTTTGGTGGCTGCAAAAATGTATAATTGGATTATAAAACCAAATTCAACTGATAAATAAAACTAACATAAATTCGATAACATTTTTTTTCACTTACACTACAATTTCGACATCCATAGAATCTTCTTCCGCGATTCTCTTGAGTCCATGAAGTCCAAAGCACCTCTAGATCACCACACTTGCAGGGGAGTTCTTCCATCTTGAAATTCAAAAGTTCTTTTTCTCACTGACAATGTGCTTGATGAAGATTCCATGGATACGTCTCTTCAATTCACCAACTGAATGCACTAGATCTGAATCACATCTTCATCAATCGCTAAAAATACTCTTTGATCTGTGAGAGGGTGAAGAGTGATTTTTCTGTAAATATTTGGGCATAAAATTGTTGAATCCCTTGTTAAAACGTGAGAAATTTGGCGTCTGACTGGGAAGTGAACGGCCGTGTCTAACGTTGTTAAATTAACTGTCTAGATGATCTAAATTTTAACCTACGGGGGGCTATTTGCTCTAAATAGTCACAGAGGGGGCATGATTCTCCTCGAGTCGTCAGAGGGGCAATTTGCTCCTTTTCCCAAATGTAATCCCAAAAGATATCAAAACTAGACTACACTTACAAAGTAAGACATTAGAAATATACCAGAACATCACCTGCTCAATCAAAATTAGCAATGCAAACAAGTACTTATAAGATTCAAAAGAGATGAAGGCTAAACTACGATTACAAGGTAAGATATTAGAAATGTACCAAAACATCATCGGCTTAATCACAACTAGCAACGGAAACAAGTACTTATAAGATTCAAAAGAGATCAAGACTAGTCTACAATTACAAAGCAAGACATTAGAAATGTACCAAAACATCATCTGCCTAATCACAATTAGTAACGGAAACAGGTACTTATACGATTCAGAAGAGATCAAGACTAGACTACATTTACCAAGTAAGACATTAGAAATGTACCAAAACATCATCTGCTTAATCACAGCTAGCAACGGAAACGAGTACTTATAATATTAGAAGGTCAGAACTACAAGATTAATCAAATAAGAAGTTCATACCAGTTCCTTAAGCATCTTTGTAAAGCTTCATCTCGATATATATCTTTGGGATGTATTCTTTGCCAATCTCATTATAATAAGGCCTAACAAATCTGTCAACAAATTCACCATCCGAATACCTCAAAATTGTTCCAAGAGCAGGCCACTTTTTAATCAGATCCCTACTTTCCAGGACTCCCAAAATTTGCAGCCGCGGCTCAAGCCTCTTCTCAATACTGAACCCAAGTGATAACGGGCTAGCCACAATATCAGAGATATTATACTTCCCGGCAGCAAGCAGGAGCTCTATTATATTCTTGATTTTCTTCGCGGATACAAAAAACACTGTTGGCGCCTTCCTAAACATTGTGGATATATCATTATCAGAGAATCCCGAATCTCGGAGAGCTTGCAACTTGACTTCCCAGATCCCTTCACTCGTGCAAGCAAAAACAGAGGCAGCAACGATAAAATGAACTGAAGTGAGAGAGAACCCCATTTCTATGGCCCTGTCTACAGATTTCCTCATAATATCTGGTTTGAGCAAGAAAGATCTTGGCTGAACATAGAGGAAGTGAAGGATGCGAACCATAGGCATACCACAACTCTTCAAGGTTTCTACATTTGGCATTAGGACCTTTTCCAAATCGTATGTCAGAAACCATGAAGATTTTCTTAAAAGTCGGGCCACTTCATGATTGGATCCCAGCAAGCCCTTCAGCAAAGATAATGAGGGAATGATCTTGTTGCTCGTGCTCGAATGTAAAATCGGCTGATTACTGGACACCATCTTGGCAATCTCCTCGGAAGAAAGGCCCAAGTCTTGGAACACCTTCAATTTCAATCTAATGCGCTCAATAGTAATCCCTAGAATCCGAGGATTATATACAACCAATTTCTCCAGTTGAGCACTTGTAAAGCTATTCTCTTTGAGGAATGACAGAACTGAATCAGCTCTTTTGGTGCATCTAAATTTAGGCAAATGTGATGCAGCCAGTGAAGCAGATCCAGGAGAAAATTGGTGTTTATGCACCAATACATCATAAATTTCTGGGCAGTGGCTTGGGATTAGTTTTTTCACCCTCGATGTCGAGAAATAAACATCGAATTTGCAGATAAACAAATTAGGGCTCAAAAATAAAGAGGAGAGATTATTGCGTGCAATTGCAATCATGTTTCGCATAAAATCGCAACTACGGATGAAGAAACAATTTGTATTCGGAAATGAAAATCAAAATCGCAACTTCCCTGCAAAATTGAGGGTTTCACCAGCGCCGTCGCCGTGGAGGAACGAGAAAAGGTTTCAATTCCTCTCCCTCTCTCTCTCTCTCTCTCTCACACACACACACACACACAGTCTGTAGTGTTCATATATTTTTGCTTTGGACCTTCAAACACACCATTTTTGCTTACTTTTGTGTGTATTAAGAAAGGAACATTTTTCTCATAAAAATAATATTTCATCAAATTATATATTAATTTTTTATTTTATTTTTTGGAAATAATTATCTCATATTGAGGAATATGAAGGGTAGTTAATTCAAAAATGAAATAATATTTTCTTATACTTTGTTTCATTTTTCTTGAAAAATAATCAATTTAACTAGAACTGACTGTATTGGATATATTTTCACGATTTTTTTTTCCTTGTGTTTTTTGGGTGAAAGAGGGGCAAATGGAGACTTGTAAATTTGATGTTTAATTATAAGGGTAGATGGGTTCATACACCTAATTTATCATATATTAACGGTCAAAATGACAATGCAGTGAATACAGACATAGATTTCTTATCCTTTACCCACATGACTAAAAGGTCCAGAAAGGAATTTCACATGTGACTAAATTAATGTACCAAAAATATGGAGAAACTTATAAAAAAGGGTTAGTAGTGATTGATAATGATGCTGTGAGATGACAAAATTTATAAGACATTTAAATGTTGATGATATTGTGCATATTTTTCCAGTGAAAGTTGTTGGGACCATAACTTACATAAGTAGTCAAATCAGTGCTTATAACTACGGTCACATTGTCTTGTAGAAAAATGGAAAACTAGTTTAATTGATGACGATGACTCATTTATGTTTGAATTGATGGATAGATTAATAATAGACGATTCTGGTAGTAATGGGAGGGGTTAACACGTGATCCAACAATCTGGGAAGGGCAAAGAGGTCGTCCACATGAAAATCATAATCATACCAAATGTCCAAATAAAGGGTCTCAGGTATGAAAATCTTGTTTGGGTTATTTCTTAGGTTGGTGGTGATTGTTCAAGACTTTGTTCATTGAGAAGGTATTCCTTGCAGCGCGCCCTATTTCAGACTATTTCAGACGGCGCGTGGGGCCCACGCGCACGTCTCTCTTTTTTTTTTCCTGGCCCTTTCTTTCTCTTTTTTTTCCATTTTTCTGGCAGTGTTTTGTATGTTTTTTTTTGTCTTTTTTTTTATTAATTTTATTTGTTCCCCAAAAATATATACCCAAAAAATATATTAGTGAACCCTATAATTAAAATAAATTGATTTAATTTGTTTGAAATAAGTATTAAATAGAATTAATAAACTCTAAAAAATACAAAATAAACCCCTAAAAACACCCCAAAAAACCCTAAAAAATATAAAATAATCCCCTAAAAACACCCCCAAAAAATCATAAGAAACACAAAATAAACCCCTAAAAACACCCCCCAAAAAAACTCTAAAAAATACAAAATATACCCTAAAAAACCCCCCCTAAAAAAACTAAAAAAAAAACCCCCTAAAAAACCATGAATCCTAAAAAAACCCCTAAAAACATGAACCCTTTTAAAAATCATGAACACTAAAAAAACTCTAAACTACTAAGCTCTAAACATTAATTCGAATGAAAAAAATCACAATTTGAACTAAATAAACAAGTATAAAATAACTAGCAGACCCCTTACTTTTTAATGATACAGATAATACTTTTTGAATTTTTGGTGATACTTTTTAGCGAGACTGTTGATACTGATTTAACCGTTTTTTTCTACTTTTTTGCGGGTTGACCTGTTGACCGGGTCAAAACGCGGATTTGATCCGACCCATCTGAAATAGTGTTATTTTGTAACGCCCCAATTTCACTTTAATAGAAAAAGGCACGTTATTCATGTTTTTCATTAATAAAAATATTTTACTTGAAATACAGCGGAAGTTTCAAAGCATAACTCGACATTTATTATATAAAATAAAGTCAAAAATAAATTAAATCCTTAATTATGCTTGACTACTTGACCACCATCATCACATCTTGCCCGCTACGCATCACTCGAGACAACACCTAAAAAGATAAGTACTTTTGGGGTGAGTACTACTGACTCAGTGGGGAGTGTTCAATTATTCAAGGTATATAAAATTAAATGAGTAAGTGAGAATAGTAAAAGTGTTCAGTCCGTAGACTAAACCATATAGCCCGTAGGCCCTGTCTTGTTTAACCCGGAGGCCCATTCTCATTTAGCCCGTAGGCCCATTTTCATCTAGCCCGGAGGCTCATTTTCATTTAGCCCGGAGGCCCATGCTTGTTTAGCCCGAAGGCCCTGTACTATGCTGTGTCATCACATACTCAATAATAAAATATAGAGAGAATAATCAGGACATGATCACGTAAAACCCCACATTGACCTTGACCTCGATATTAACCGATTAAGTCTTGCGCGCCCTATAAATTATTTATCGTAAATTAATACAGTGCATAATATAAGAAACTATGCATGAGATTAATCTATGATGCATGCTTAAAACAATAATCATACATAGCGACATAATTCTTTAATTCCATTTATTATCCAACTAATTACATAAAATAATACATACATGCACATATATAAATATATATATATATAAAGAAACAACCACACACGAAATCCCATACATATATAAATATATAGGGTACATATATTTATATATAAAAGAAGCAAATACAATGCAACCACATAATTAAATATATATCTATATATACACACGTACCACACACATACACATATTATATATATATATATATATATCACATCACGTATGTCATCCTACAAAACCAAATATGCACATATGTGTATATATATATATATATATATATATAAAGTGAACATGTGATATGATGTGTGGGGTGTGTGTGTCATAAAGTACCTAGCATTAAATATTATATATGCATATTGTGTATGTGTGTGATATATGGATATGCGTGAAAGACAATAACTTTCTTCCTCTTTCTTTTCTTACATAAAGAACACAATTTCGTTTCTTTCTCTCCTGTGTACCATCGCACAGAACAAGGATTCTACACTAATGGAGGAATTCAACCGTTAATATGAAAAATAAATATGCAGGTACCTCTAGGAAATCCGAAACTGAGAGACAGGAAGTCTAAGGCGATCTGAATGTGAGTATAAAAATAGAGAGGTGGAGTTCTCTATTTATAATAATGGATTAGGGTGGAATTTGGAATGGATTAAAAGATCTCATAGTTATCATCAGCAACGAATCTGATAAGGATGATGAATTTCGAAAATTTGAAAGAGAAGGTTTGCGGCTTAATCGTTATTTGGAACGATAGGAACAAATATATATATATATATATATATATATATATATATATATTGGAGAAGAAAGAAAAGATATAAAATATCCACAACTGGGCCCCCCACAAAAGGGCTTAAAAGAAAGAGAAAGGTCTGAGCTTCAAAATAAATAAATGGGCTAGAAATAAACTTTGGACAAAATAAATAAAATGTAACACATTAGACACTTTAAATAACATTAAATGCATGCTTATGCTATAAAATAATAAATTCATGCTTATAAATTATTTAGGCGCGACTTATTAGACTTAATCATTTAATATCACACATAAATAAGTAAAATATTTTACTGAAAAAAAAAAATATGTAGCAATTTAAATATAACTAGAAAACTGGGTCGCTACATATTTGCATCCGTTGCAGGGAAGTTTTTGCGTTGTTCATTTATGTTTGGCGAGGTACTTGTATTGAAAAAGTGAGAGCACCTGAAAATAGGAGAAGAAGAACAACTGGCGTTGGTATATATATCAATGAAGAAACTGGAAATATGGTTCTCAATGTAAGTTGATTCAATAGACTTATCAATTTTTTTAGCTTTGATATGAGTGGTTTATTTTTCCTTGCAGACTGGCTTCCAGTCTGAAACATTGATCAGACAATCGCATGTAATTGCAAGTCAAACATTAAGTTCACACCCCAATCCTAATATCAAGTATCCAATTCCCAATGAGAAAGAACTTAGACGAGCAAAAAAGACTCCAAAGAGCAGGAGCAGTAGCAGTAGCAAGATTGTTTTTGTTGGAGATGGAAGTCAATCAATTACTCCTTCCTATCTCCCATTCAAAGCACAAAGGAAATCCCTCAATTACTGCAAGACAAGTTCACATTCTGAGAGAAAAGAAGGCGAGTTAAGGAAGTGAAGATGCATCTACTTAGTTGAAGAAGTGTTTGTAATGTTCTAGTTTTTGTTTTGTTTTGAATGATATCACAAGATTTGGTCCTTCAACTTCCAGCAACCATGACTTGTTATAGTCTTCTGCTACTGTTCTACTCACTACTGTGGATTCCTAGTTGCTGCATTGCCAATCAACTCTGCTTATCTAAGTAACATTAGTTGTGGATACATAAATATATTGAAAATGTAGATCTGCAGAGTCGACAGATGCAATTATCACAATTGAAAATGTTATTACAATGCATCTTAGCCATTATATACAGATTTGCATATTGGAGATGGCAAGAAATAAAACAAGACTTTTTTATATCAGAGATCACATATGCATCAGTGACTACAAGAACTAGGCCAAATTACATAAATTACATCAAGTACTTAAGTCTTTAGACCAGAATACATAAGTAACAACAGTAGAAATAATGTTGCAGAACCATCTATCACATTACATAACTCGAGCCTACAACATATAACATATCCAAACTATCACTAAAAACCATGTCAATGCAGGGGCAAAGTATACTCTATTCAACCTCGTACGCATAAGCTCAACTTCTACATTTCTCGATTTTTTTAGATCACTTGGAGCTTCAGCCAGAACATCAATTTAAGTAGAAATATCACTTCTGTATAAAAATTCAGATTTTTTGATCACCTCTCTCTTCTCCTTTAGCAATATCCATCTTCTGCCTTAATTCCGTTGATCACCTCCTTAGCTCTTTCGCACATTTCACAGTTGTACCAAGTACCAACTGAAATGATTGCACCCCTTTTTGCGATATCGCTCTTTTGATGGCTGGAAAAATGTATAATTGGATTATAAAACCAAATTCAACTGAAAAATAAAACTTACATAAATTCGATAACATTTTTTTTCACTTACACTATAATTTCGACATCCATAGAATCTTCTTCAGGGATTCTCTGACGATGTGCTAGATGAAGATTCCATGGATACGTCTCTTCAATTCACCAACTGAATGCACTAGATCTGACTCACATCTTAATTGCTAAAAATACTATTTGATCTGTGAGAGGGTGAAGAGCGGTTTTTCTGTAAATATTTGGTCGTAAAATTGTTGAATCCCTAGTTAAAACATGAGAAATTTGGCGTCTGATAGGGAAGTGAAGACCGTCTCTAACACTGTTAAATTAGGTGTCTAGATGATCTAAATTTTAACCTACAGGGGCTATTTCCTATAAATAGTCACAGAGGGGGAAGGAAGCTCCCTTTTCCAATTGTAATCCCAAAAGAGATCAATACTAGACTACATTTACAAAGTAAGACATTAGAGATAATTTTGTGTTGAAGCAAACTAATTATATTGAATTGTACTCCCAAAAGAGATCAAGACTAGACTACATTTACAAAATAAGACATTAGATATGTACCAAAACATCATCTGCTTAATCATAACTAGCAACGGAAACAAGTACTTACAATTACAAAGTAAGACATTAGAACTACAAGATTAATCAAATAAGTCCATACCTGTTCCTTAAGCATCTGCTTAAAGCTTCATCTCGATATATATCTTTGGGATGTATTCTTTGCCAATCTCATTATAATAAGGCCTAACAAATCTGTCAACAAATTTACCATCCGAATACACCAAAAATGTTCCAAGAGTAGGCCACTTTTTAATCAAGTTCCTACTTTCCAGGACTCCCAAAATTTGCAGCCGCGGCTCAAGCCTCTTCTCAATACTGAACCCGAGTGATAACGGGCAAGCCACAATATCGGAGATACTATACTTCCCGGTAGCAAGCACGAGCTCTATTACATTCTTGATTTTCTTAGCGGATTCAAAAAACACTATTGGCGCCTTCCTAAATATTGTGGATATATCATTATCAGAGAATCCCGAATCTCGGAGAGCTTGCAGATTGACTTCCCAGATCCCTTTGCTCGTGCAAGCAAAAACAGAGGCAGCACGGATAAAATGAACCGAATTGAGAGAGACCCCCATTTCTATGGCCCTGTCTACAGATTTCCTCATAATATCTGGTTTGACCAAGAAACATCTTGGTTGAAAATAGAGGAATTGAAGGATACGCACCATAGGTATACCACAGCGCTTCAAGGTTTCCACATTTGGCATTAGGACCTTTTCCAAATCGGCTTTGAGAAACCATGAAGATTTTCTCAAAAGTCTGGCCACTTCATGATTGGATCCCAGCAAGCCCTTCAGCAAAGATAATGAGGGAATGATCTTATTGCTCCTGCTCGAATGCAAAATCGACTGATTACTGGACAGCATCTTGGCAATCTCCTCGGAAGAAAGGCCCACGTCTTGGAACGCCTTCAATTTCAATTTAATGCGCTCAATAGTAAACCCTAGAATCCGTGGATCATATATGACCAATTTCTCCAGCTGAGCACTTGTGAAGCTATTCTCTTTGAGGAATGATAGAACTGAATCAGCACTTTCGGGGCTTCTAAATTTAGGCAAATGTGATGCAGCCAGTGAAGCAGATCCAGGAGAAAATCCGTGATTATGCACCAATACATCATAAATTTCTGGGCAGTGGCTTGGGATTAGTTTTTTCACCCTCGATGTCGAGAATGAGTAGACCGCGAGAGAGAGAGAAGCATTCGATTTGCAGATAAATAAATTAGGGCTCAGAAATAAAGAGGAGAGATTATTGCGAGCAATTGATATCATCTTTCACATAAAATCGCAAATACGGATGAAGAAACAATATGTGTTCGGAAATGAAAATCAAAATCGCAACTTCCCTGCAAAATTGAGGTTTCACCGGCGCCGTCGCTGTGGAGGAACGAGAAAAGTTTTCAATTGCCCTCTCTCTCTCTCACACACACACTCTCTGTAGTCTTCATTCATATATTTTATTCATTTTAGTAAAATAATGATTTACTAAAATTTTTTATTTTATTATTCCATTTTTTAAACCATTATATGATTATATCAATATTTTTTTTGAGTTGGGTAGAAGAAGGGCGGATTTCAAACTCAAAAATGACCCTTAAATAATAATAATAATAATAATAATAATAATAATAATAATAATAAATAAAAATGGTAAAACTTAAAAAAAAGATGAAGTGAAAGAAATAAGATGAAAAATAAAGAATAAAAAGAAAATTGGAAGAGGGAAAAAAAAATTAGTAAGAGAGTATAATTCACGTTCTTGCTCGACACAACACGACATGATACATTTTTGTACAAGGCAAAAACTTGCATGCACTTGATGTATATAAGCTTACATCAGACGGTCAATGCTTTTGACCGGGTTAAACGCGGGTTAACCCGGTCAATCCGCAAAAAAGAATGGCAAAATAGGTGATACTTTTTAATGATACAGATGATACTTTTTGAATTTTGAGTGATACTTTTAATGTTACGCTTGATATTGATTTTGACGGTTTTTTTATTTATTTATTTTGGCCGATACATTTTAAGGATACAAATGATACTTTTGGGCTTTTGAGTGATATTTTTTAGTGTTACAGTTGATACTGCTTTTGAAGGGTTTTTTTAGATGATCGGGTCAATGCACGTTTTTCGGTGTTGACCGATCAATGCGTTGACCCGGTCAATGCGCCTAATGGTGCACACAAGTGCTTCTCCTTGCACAATGATCGAGACTCGAAATTGAATAGCACGATTTTTTTAAATTAATTATACGCTCAATCATTTTCATTTTATAAAATAATATTGATTTTTATAATGAAAAAAAAATTGTTGTGATTGTCACCAACTCAAACTTTTTATAGAAAAAAAAAACATTATATAAGTAGTGCATTTCGAGTTTAAAACCCGTCTTAAAAATAAAATCATTGAGGTATTACAAGATAATTGGGATGTTCAATTCAAATGTAATTTATAATATAATATTGATTGTTCATCACATGTCTAGTTATGACTTTTTAGAACTTAATGTAACACGATAAAAAATTTATACAACAAGATTTATATGAAAACAATTATATTAAGAATATAATTCACTAAAAACAAAAATATATAGACAAGCATGAATCTAAGAGGTTAAGGTGAGTATCGGACCACGGCTAAGGCGCTCTACGCCGAGTACGAGCCATTGTCCGAGCAATACGCGGTCGTGGCTTGGCGCACGCTCAACGGGTCCTGTTGTTCGCACAGGTGTCTCATATCATGATCCCGACAGCGGCGCATTGGGCGGAGAAGTATAATCAAGCCATAGCCAACGCAGTGGAGAAAGGCTTTACGATGTCGTACTACTTCCCGATGGTCCCCGTCGAGAGGATCGTGAAAAAAAATTTGTGAAAACGTTCGGAGCCGAGTGCGAGCCAGTGGTTTTGAACAACGTTGGATACGTCCCCGTTTCATAGTAACCTTTGTGGGTTGTTTGGATTTGATTGGATGTTGTCATCCAAAGCTTCCTTGTATTGTTTTGAAACAATATTATCTCTCTTCTTTGCTATGCTATAAACAATATTTTATATCGTATTTTTCTATCATCATTATATATATAATATTATAGAATATGTGACTATATATGTATGTTTCGAGTACTATTTTATTTTCGTGAGTTGATCATGAGACTCCTGGCATATATTTGTCACACAAAATCATCAATTGCACATTTTATGTTGTATTTCTTATTGCACACTCAGATTTTTTTTTTTAGTAGAGATAGATAATTTTGTGTTGAAGCATACTAATTATATTGAATTGTATATTGGAAAATAAGCAAATCGCTCCTTCCACTATTCCTCAAGGAGATCATGCTCCTCTGTAACTATTTAGAGCAAATAGCCCCCTATAGGATTAAAATTTAGGCCATCTAGACACCTAATTTAACAACGTTAGAGGCGGCCCTTTACTTCCCTATTAGACGTCAAATTTCTCACATTAATAACTAATATTACTGAAATAGGGTTCCCAATTTCCGCGGACAAATTTATTTTCCCAAAAGTTCTTACTGCAT
Organism: Perilla frutescens; assembly: GCA_026008535.1. NCBI lineage: Eukaryota > Viridiplantae > Streptophyta > Magnoliopsida > Lamiales > Lamiaceae > Perilla > Perilla frutescens. The sequence continues at coordinate 48,183,911 of BRKX01000018.1, forward strand.
TTCACCCTATTTTTTACAGCTCTATCTCTTAGTTTCTGGGGTAATTCTTGTAGTGTTTCATCTAATCCATTCATAATATTAATTTTTACGGCAATCCCACAAGATTTCTTTGATTTTTTTAAGAATCAATTAGCAGGCAAAGATAAAGATAGATCATTGTGGTCCATTTGGTGAGTTGCCCCCACTTGATCGGTACAAGTCTGACAAAAAGTATATATTTTATGTTGATTCTTCGTTTTTTTTACATAGATTATTGCATAAACAATTGGAAAAAATCGTTCTTTTCTCTATATACAACATAGTTTTCTATTTAAGTGATAGTAAATGTTCATTTTCTATTCAATTCTAAATAAATTTATTAGATATATTTTGATGATTTTTTCCCCTTGCGTTTCATGGGGTGAAACAGGGGCAAATGGAGATTTTGAATTTGATGTTTAATTATAAGGGTAAATGGGTTTATACACCTAATTTATCATACATTGACAGTCAAAATGGCAATGTAGAGAATACAAACATAGATTTCTTATCCTTCATCCACATGATTAAAAGGTACATAAAGAAATTTCAAATGCAAGTGTGACTAAATTAATGTACCAAAAACATGGAGAAACTCATAAAAAGGGGCTCGTAGTGATTGATAATGATGTTGGGATTTGTGAGATGACAAAATTTAAATCTTATTTAAGTAATGATAATTTTATGCATATTTATTCAATGGAAGATGTTAGGGCCATAACTTACATAAGTAGTCAGAGTGGGGGTCTGATTGTCTTATAGAAAAGTGGAGAACTGGTTCAATTGATGAAGATGATCCCCTATTGGAACTCGAAAATCATTAGAATCAAATTCTAGCACAGAACGCAGCGAATTTTTTCAGCGTTTTTTTTTAGTTGGCGTCACTTTTTTTTTCGTTGTAACTCGAAAATCGTTAGAATCAAATTCCGGTGAATTTTATCCGCTAGATTAAAACTAATAAATTAAATAAATCAAATTAGAAATAAAATATTTCAGCGGAAAAATATTGCTAAAATCCGAAAAATCATAAATAAATAAAATTTATATATTCCAATGAAAAATACTATTGGAATCCGAAAAAAAACATAAATAAAAATATTCCAGCAGAAAGATATCACTGTAATATAGAAAAAATAAAAAAAAAACAATATATATATATATATATTAAAATATTCCAGCGGAAAAATACCTCTGGATTTCGGAAAAATCACGAATAAAAAATATTAAAACATTTCAGCTGTATTTTTTCACTGGAATATGGAAAAAATCGAAAAAAACAATATTAAAATATTCCATCGTACCTTTTTCACTGGAATTCTGAAAAGTTTGAAAAAATACATAAATCATTCCAGCGGGTTTTTTCTGCTTGAATCAACTCAAATATACGCTGGAAATTCCAACGGATATGAATCCGCTGGAATATGCAGTGGAAAATTCCAGTGAGCATAAATTTTGCTAGAATGTTCAGTCGAAAATTCCAGCAAATATTTTCACTGGAATAATCATTGGAATTCAAAAGATTCCAACATATATGAAGTTCGCTAGAATTTGTTTATTTTCTCGTAGTGTCCATTTATGTGTGAATTGATGGATGGATTAATAAAAGATGGGGTAAGTGAAGATGATTCTGGTGGTAATTGGAGGGGTGAACATGAGATCCAACAATCTAGGAAAGATAAAGAGGCCGTCCAAATTGGTAGTGATGTTTCCGATTCAGGACTAGAATCTGAAAATTATAATTGTGAGAAGCAATCAGATAGTGATAATGAGGAAGAAGCTTTTGATAGTGAATCTAAGGCAATTGACATAAAAATCCCAATCGCACCAAATGTCCAAATAAAGGATTTCAGGTACAAAATCTCGTTCATGTTATTTCTTATCCAAGTAACATTAGTTGTGAATACCTATAGCTTGTATAGTATGTAGAGTTGCAAAGTCGAAAGATGCTCAGCTCGTGTTCATTCATTTAAAGCTCGTTCGAGGTCAATTCGATAAGCTTATCAAACAAGCTTTAATATAATTTTATGCTCGATAAAATTTGAAGCTCGACTCGAACTCGAGCTCGACAAGTAAAATAAAATGAACAAACATGTATAAAAATATCAAACTACTCGAGCTCGACTTATATTCAGCTCAATTAAAGCTCGTTTGAGCTCGACTCAATAGATAATCTCAAACTAAAATTTAAAACTCGATATCATTTCAAACAAGCTTGAACATACGTACGTTCGGACTCGACCCGACTCGTATTTACACCCCTAATCTTAGTCATTATATACAGATTTCCAGATTGCAGATGGCAAGAAATAAAACAAGACTTTTTTATATTAGAGATCACATATGCATCAGTGACTACAAGAACTAGGCCAAATTGCATAAATAACATCAAGTACTTAAGTCTTTAGACCAGAATACATAAGTAACAACAGTAGAAATAATGTTGCAGAACCAGCTATTATATTACATAACTCAAGCCTACAACATATTACATATCCAAACTATCACTAAAAACCATGTCAATGCAAGAGCTCAACTTCAACATTTCTCGATTTTTTTAGATCACTTAGAGCTTCAGCCAGAACATCAATTTAAGTAGAAATATCACTTCTGTATAAAAATTCAGATTTTTTCATCAACTCTCTCTTCTCCTTTAGCAATATCCTATTTCTTGCCTTAATTCAATTGATCACCTCCTTAGCTCTTTCGCACATTTCACAATCGTACCAACTGAAATGATTGCACCCCTTTTGCGATATCGCTTTTTTGGTGGCTGCAAAAATGTATAATTGGATTATAAAACCAAATTCAACTATAAATAAAACTAACGTAAATTCGATAACATTTTTTTTCACTTACACTATAATTTCGACATCCATAGAATCTTCTTCGGGGATTCTCTTTGGTCCATGAAGTCCAAAGCATCTGTAGATCACCACACTTGCAGAGATTTCTTCCATCTTCAAATTCGAAAGAAGCTCTTTTTCTCGCTGACAATGTGCTTGATGAAAATTCCTAGTTAAAATGTGAGAAATTCACCAACTGAATGCACTAGGTCTGACACACATCGTGATCGCTAAAAATACTCTTTGATCTGCGAGAGGGTGAAGAGTGATTTTTCTGTAAATATTTGGGCGTAAAATAGTTGAATCCCTAGTTAAAATGTGAGAAATTTGGCGTCTGATGGGGAAGTGAACGGTCGTCTCTAACGCTATTAAATTAGGTGTCTAGATGATCTAAATTTTAACCTACAGGGGGCTATTTGCTCTAAATAATCATCAGCTGAATCACAATTAGCTACGGAAACAAGTACTTCTAAGATTTAAAAGAGATCAAGACTAGACTAAATTTACAAAGTAAGACATTAGAAAAATATACCAAAACATCATTGGCTTAATCACAACTAGCAACGGAAACAAGTACATATAAGATTCAAAAGAGATCAAGACTAGACTACAATTACAAAGTAAGAAATTAGAAATGTAACAAAACATCATCTGCTTAATCACAATTAGCAACAGAAACAAGTACTTATAAGATTCAAAAGAAATCAAGACTAGACTACATTTACAAAGTAAGACATTAGAAATGTACCAAAACATCATCTGCTTAATCACATCTAGCAACGAAACAAGTACTTTTAATATTAGAAGGTGAGAACTACAAGATTAATCAAAAAAGCAGTTCATACCAGTTCCTTGAGCATCTGCTTAAAGCTTCATCTCGATATATATCTTTGGGATGTATTCTTTGCCAATCTCATTATAATAAGGCCTAACAAATCTTTCAACAAATTTACCATCCGAATACTTCAAAATTGTTCCAAGAGCAGGCCACTTTTTAATCAGATCCCTACTTTCCAGGACTCCCAAAATTTGCAGCCGCGGCACAATCCTCTTCTCAAAACTGTACCTGAGTGATAATGGGAAAGCGATAATATTGGAGATATTATACTTCCCGGTAGCAAGCATGAACTCTGTTACATTCTTGATTTTTTTCGAGGATAAATAAAACACTGATGGCGCCTTCCTAAACATTGTGGATATATCATTATCAGAGAATCCCAAATCTCGGAAAGCTTGCAAATTGACTTCCCATATCCCTTCGCTCGTGTAAGCAAAAACAGAGACAGCATTGATAAAATTAACTGAAGTGAGAGAGACCCCCATTTCTATGGCCCTGTCTACAGATTTCCTCATAATATCTGGTTTGATCAAGAAACATCTTGGTTGAACATAGAGGAATTGAAGGATACGAACCATAGGTATACCACAGCTCTTCAAGGTTTCCACATTTGGAGTTAGGAGCTTTTCCAAATCGGCTATGAGAAACCATGAAGATTTTCTTAAAAGTCTGGCCACTTCATGATTGGATCCCAGCAAGCCCTTCAGCAAAGATAATGAGGGAATGATCTTGTTGCTCGTGCTCGAATGTAAAATCGGCTGATTGCTGGACACCATCTTGGCAATCTCCTCGGAAGAAAGGCCCACGTCTTGGAACACCTTCAATTTCAATTTAATGCCCTCAATCGTAAACCCTAGAATCCGAGGATTATACACGACCAATTTCTCCAGTTGAGCACTTGTAAAGCTATTCTCTTTGAGGAATGATAGAACTGAATCAGCTCTTTTGGGGCTTCTAAATTTAGGTAAATGTGATGCAGCCAGTGAAGCAGATCCAGGAGAAAATTGGTGTTTATGCACCAATACATCATAGATTTCTGGGCAAGGGCTTGGGATTAGTCTTTTCACCCTCCATGTCGAGAATGAGTGGACCGAGAGAAAGAGATTAACATTCAATTTGCAGATAAATGAATTGGGGCTCAAAAATAAAGAGGATAGATTATTGCGTGCAATTGCAATCATGTTTCACATAAAATCGCAACTACGGATGAAGAAAACAACTGTGTTCGGAAATCAAAATCAAAATCGCAACTTCCCTTCAAAATTGAGGGTTTCACCAGCGCCGTCGCCGTGGAGGGTCGAGAAAAGGTTTCAATTGCTTCACCAGCGCCGTCGCGGTGGAGGAACGAGAAAAAGGCTTCAATTGCTCTCTCTCTCTCTCACACACACACTGTTGTCTGTATAATTTTGTGTGTATATTCGAGGAGTGTCAAGAAAGGAAGATTGCAGAGTTTCGGAGTTATTTCATAAAAAAATATATATATATATACAACAAGATTTATATGAAAACAAATATATTAAAAATATTGATTCACTAAAAACAAAAATATTTCGACAGCCATGAATCTAAGGTTAAGGCGAGTACGAGACCACGGCTAATGCGCTCCACGCCGAGTACGAGTCAGTAGCGGGCTTGGCGCGCGCTCAATGGGTCCATTGTTCGCACCGGTGGCTCATATCATAATCCGGATGGCAATGCATTGGGCAGAGAAATCGTCTATTTTACATTCGTGTGTTGATCATGAGACTGCTAGCATATATTTGTCACACAAAATCGTCTATTGCACCTTTTGTGTTGCATTTTTTATTGTACACTCGAATTTTTTTTTAGTAGAGATAGATAATTTTGTGTTTAAGCAAATTAATTATAATTGTAATATTGGAAAAGGAGCAAATTGCCCCTCCCACTATTCCTCAGGGACCATCATGCCCCTCTGTAACTATTTAGAGCAAATAGTCCCCTATAGATTAAAATTTAAATCATCTAGATATTTAATTTAGCAGCGTTAGAGACGGCCGTTTACTTCCCTATTAGTCGTCAAATTTCTCACATTAATAACCAATATTAGTGAAATAGGGTTCCCAAATTCCGCGGGCAAATTTTTTTCTCCAAAAGTTCTTACTGTATTTCACTATATTTTTTACTGCTTAATCTCTTAGTTTCTGAGGTAATTCTTGCAGTGGTTTCATCTAATCCATTCAAAATATTAATTTTTACAGTAATCCCATAAGATTTCTTTGATTTTTCAGAATTAGTTAGCGGGCAAAGATAAAGACACATCATTCATTCGGTGAGTTGCCCCCACTTGGTCGGTACAAGTCAGACATGAGGTATATATTTTATGTTGATTCTTCTTTTTTTACACAGATTATTGCATAAACAATTGGAAAAAAAAATCATTCTTTTCTTCATATACAACATGGTTTTCTATTAAAGTAATAGTAAATGTTCATTTTTTATTCAATTCTAGATCAATTTATTGGATATATTTTGATGATGTTTTTTTTTTTTCCTTGCGTTTTTTGGGGTGAAAGAAGGGCAAATAGAGACTGTGAATTTGGTGTTTAATTATAAGGGTAGATAGATTCATACACCTAATTTATCATACATTGAAGGTGACACGCCGTCGTTTAGCGTGTAAAATTACACCAATGGGCGTAACCCGGTAGATGATTGATTGTGCCTCCAGCGACTAGTATAGTGCCAGTAGGTGAATATAAATTCCACGATGAGTGTTAACCTTTCTATCCTATTTGAGCCTTTTCTAGAACTTGAGAGAATTATTGTCACTAATTCGTTCCTGTAACCTTAATGTAAAACGATTCTAAAAGAGTAAACTAAATCAAGCAATAAACAAACATGTTCAAGTTAAGTGTGGAATCAGACTGGTGAATACATGTAATCCCGGGCACAGTCACATGGATACCTCGTTCTAACCGTTTGGTTATAGGGAGCAGGTACGGTCGCCTTACATCCCTCAATTCCTTCTTACAGTATATGCTAAGAGCGATATGGTCGGAGACTCTTAGTCTCTTACCATCGAGGACCCAACGAAGAGAGTCATGCAGAGGGTTTGCAAGGATGGCAGCCTTCAATCGGAGGAACCCAATGCTGGCATATGGGACCCCTTTGATGTTGTGCCCATATCCACCTATACTTCAATCTACGGGCTTAGTCGTCTCTAGGCTTCTTCACCGGGTTTATCACTCAGTGGCCTCATCAGGGATTTGGTCACCCTTACTTCCACCCTGACTTACATCAACAATGATTTCACTAAGAGTGATCAGCCACATAGCCTCCTCATTGCCGTGTCATTGTTCTTCCCAAGTTAAAGTTGGGAATCTTTACGAGGTGTGTTAAGCCCGATTAGCCTCATGCACATTTATTCACCATAGTCCTCATCACACTCAACCCGAACACTAAATACTTAGCCACTAAACATATTAAAAAGCAAAACTAAAATAAGTGAATAACTCATGATAAACGGAAATGAACTTAAATTACTTCTAGAACTAACTCCAGATAACAGCCAAAAACAAGTCGTGCATATGCTAAAGGCATATCGCCCATGGCTATACCGACTATCTCAATCCAACTGTATGCGAAAATAAACTAGAAAGTACTTAAAAGTAAAACTAAAGCTGCGGTAATTATGTGTGTCAAATAAACATAAGAAACTAGTATTTATAGTGAGAGATCCAACCGCCACAAACGGCCCATCTCCAGCCCACGCAGAGGCACGTTTCCGTTGACTCCTTCAACCCCTAAATAGCTCGTGCGTGGATTTCTCGGCCTTGTTCTCTCTCTCTCTCTTATCCTTCTCTTCTCTCCCTTCTTCTCCATATTTAGGAACGGTTATGGACGTGGACTCAGGTTGTTGGAGTGATTGGAGCTGAATTTCCGTGCTGGATTTGTAACAGACTCGCCAAACTCGGCTCCCTCCTTTATGCCTTCATCGAGAATGGCTTCAGTTTACGCCCATATTGGATCTTTTCACTTCACTTACTCCTGCTCCACTTTAGCTTCCTACTGGACTCAAAACTCTATACAAAAGACTTAAAAACAACTTAAAAAGACATAAATAAAATACCCCATTTTGAGTCTGCATCAGAGGGTCAAAATGGCAATGTACAGAATACAGACATAGATTAAAAGGTAGATAGAGGAATTTCAAATGCCAAATGTGACTAAATTAATGTACCAAAAACATGGAGAAACTTATGAAAAAGGGCTGGTAGTGATTGATAATGATGCTGGGATTTGTGAGATGACAAAATTTATAAGTCATTTAAGTGTGTAATGATATTATGCATATTTTTCCAGCGGAAGTTGTTGGAGCCATAACTTACATAAGTAATCAAAGCAGTGCTTATGATTGTCTTGTTGAAAAGTGGGGAACTGGTTTAATTGATGACGATGATCCATTTATGTCTGAATTGATGGATGGATTAATAAAGGATGGGGTAATGAAGATGATTCTGGTGGTAATCGAAGGGGTGAACATGTGATCCAACAATCTAGGAAGGGTAAAGAAGCCGTCCAAATTGGTTGGGATGTTTCCGATTCAGGACTAGAATCTAAAAATCTTGTTCAGGTTATTTCTTATCTAAGTAACATTAGATGTGGATATAGTCAGTAGAGCTGCAGAGTCGAAAGATGCTCAAGTCGCGTTCGTTCGTTTAAAGCTCATTCGAGCTCGATTCGATAAGCATATCAAACAAGTTTGAATATAATTTTATGTTCAATAAAATTTAAAGCTTGGCTCGAACTCGAGCTCGATAAGTAAAAAAGGAACAAGCATGTATAAAAATATCAAACTACTCGAGCTCGACTAGTGTTCGGCTCAATTAAACCTCGTTTGAACTCGACTCAAAAGATAATCAAACAAGCTCAAACATAAAATTTAAAGCCCGATATCATTTCAAACAAGATCGAACATACGTATGTTCGCGCTCAACGCGACTCATTTACACTCCTAATCCTAGTAATTATATGCAGACTTCCAGATTGCAGATGGCAAGAAATAAAACAAGACTTTTTTATATCAGAGATCACATATGCATCAGTGACTACAAGAACTAGGCCAAATTACATAAATAACATCAAGTACTTAAGTCTTTAGACCAGAATACATAAGTAACAACATCAAAAATAATGTTGCAGAACCAACTATTACATTACTTAACTCAAGTCTACAGCATATTAATGCAGGAGCAAAGTATATTCTATTCAACCTCATACGCATAAGCTCAACTTCAACATTTCTCGATTTTTTTAAATCACTCGGAACATCAATTTAAGTAGAAATATCACTTCTGTATAAAAATTCAGATTTTTTCATCAACTCTCTCTTCTCCTTTAGCAATATCCTATTTTCTGCCTTAATTCCATTGATCACCTCCTTAGCTCTTTCGCACATTTCACAATTGTACCAACTGAAATGATTGCACCCCTTTTTGCGATATCGCTCTTTTGGTGGCTGCAAAAATGTATAATTGGATTATAAAACCAAATTCAACTGATAAATAAAACTAACATAAATTCGATAACATTTTTTTTACTTACACTATAATTTCGACATACATAGAATCTTCTTCCGGGATTCTCTTGGGTCCATGAAGTCCAAAGCACCTGTAGATCACCACACTTGCAGAGATTTCTTCCATCTTCAAATTCAAAAGAAGTTCTTTTTCTCGCTGACAATGTGCTCGATGAAAATTCCATGGATACATCTCTTCAATTCACCAACTGAATGCACTAGGTCTGACTCACATCGTGATCGCTAAAAATACTCTTTGATCTGCGAGAGAGGGTGAAGAGTGATTTTTCTGTAAATATTTGGGTGTAAAATCGTTGAATCCCTAGTTAAAATGTGAGAAATTTGGCATCTGATAGGGAAGTGAACAGTCGTCTCAATCACAATTAGCAACGGAAACAAGTACTTATAAGATTCAAAACAGATGAAGGCTAAACTACATATTAGAAATGTACCAAAACATCATCAGCTGAATCACAATTAGCTACGGACACAAGTACTTCTAAGATTTAAAAGAGATCACGACTAGACTAAATTTACAAAGTAAGACATTAGAAAAATATACTAAAACATCATCAGCTTAATCACAACTAGCAACGGAAACAAGTACATATAAGATTCAAAAGAGATCAAGACTAGACTACAATTATGAATTAAGACCATACAAATGTACCAAAACATCATCTGCTTAATCACAACTAGCAACGGAAACAAGTACATATAAGATTAGAAGGTGAGAACTACAAGATTAATCAAAAAAGCAGTTCATACCAGTTCCTTAAGCATCTGCTTAAAGCTTCATCTCGATATATATCTTTGGGATGTATTCTTCGCCAATCTCATTATAATAAGGCCTAACAAATTTGTCAAGAAATTTACCATCCGTATACCCCAAAATTGTTGCAAGAGTAGGCCACTTTTTAATCAGATTCCTACTTTCCAGGACTCCCAAAATTTGCAGCCGCGGCTCAAGCCTCTTCTCAATACTGTACCCGAGTGATACTGGGCGAGCCACAATATCGGAGATATTATACTTCCCGGTAGCAAGCACGAGCTCTATTATATTCTTGATTTTCTTCGCGGATAAAGAAAACACTAATGGCGCCTTCCTAAACATTGTGGATATATCATTATCAGAGAATCCCGAATCTCGGAGAGCTTGCAAATTGACTTCCCAGATTCCTTGGCTCGTGCAAGAAAAAACAGAGGCAGCGTGGATAAAATGAACTGAAGTGAGAGAGACCCCCATTTCTATGGCCCTGTCTACAGATTTCCTCATAATATCTGGTTTGAGCAAGAAACATCTTGGTCGAACATAGAGGAATTGAAGGATACGCACCATAGGTATACCACAGCTCTTCAAGGTTTCCACATTTGGCATTAGGACCTTTTCCAAATCGGCTTTGAGAAACCATGAAGATTTTCTCAAAAGTCTGGCCACTTCATGATTGGATCCCAGCAAGCCCTTCAGCAAAGATAATGAGGGAATGATCTTATTGCTCCTGCTCGAATGCAAAATCGACTGATTACTGGACAGCATCTTGGCAATCTCCTCGGAAGAAAGGCCCAAGTCTTGGAACACCTTCAATTTCAATTTAATGCTCTCAATAGTAAACCCTAGAATCCGAGGTTTATATATGACCAATTTCTCCAGCTGAGCACTTGTGAAGCTATTCTCTTTGAGGAATGATAGAACTGAATCAGCTCTTTTGGGGCTTCTAAATTTACGCAAATGCGATGCGGCCAGTGAAGCAGATCCAGGAGAGAATTGGTGTTTATGCACCAATACATCATAGATTTCTGGGCAAGGGCTTGGGATTAGTCTTTTCACCCTCGATGTCGAGAATGAGTGGGCCGAGAGAAAGAGATTAACATTCAATTTGCAGATAAATGAATTGGGGCTCAAAAATAAAGAGGAGAGATTATTGCGTGCAATTGCAATCATGTTTCGCATAAAGTCGCAACTACGGATGAAGAAACAATCTGTATTCGGAAATGAAAATCAAAAATCGAAACTTCCCTGCGAAATTGAGGGTTTCATCAGCGCCGTCGCCGTGGAGGGACGAGAAAAGGTTTCAATTGCTTCACCAGCGCCGTCGCCGTGGAGGAACGAGAAAAGGTTTCAATTGCTCTCTCTCTCTCTCTCACACACACTCTGTAGTCTTCATATAATTTTGTTTTATAAAAATAATGTTTCATCAAATATCCCATATTGAAGAATATTAAGGGTAGTTAATTCAAAAAATGAGATAATATTTTCTATAGTTGGTTTCATGTTTCATTTTCTGGAAAAATAATCGATTTAACTAGAACTGACTCTGTTATATATTTTGGACATTGTACAATAGTAATTATGAAAAAAAAAGTATAGTAGAAAAGTTTAAAAAAATTAAAATTATATATACTTTATTTCTTGATAATGCAGAATTATTAATGATATTGGGCTTTATGAGTCCTTTCTAAGCTCCTCTAAAACCATGTCAATAATTCCTTATTTTAATCTTCTTTTTTTTAGAAACTTATTTTATTCATTTTAGTAAAATAATGATTTGCTAAAATTTATTTATTTTATTATTCCATTATTTTAATCATTTTATCATTTTTTTTTTAGTTGGGAAAAGGGGACAATGTGTCTTGACACTGAAAAGTTTTCCTTTTACACAATAATCTCCACCGTTTGGATTTGCCTGAAGAGACCAATTTTATGAGTTGGGTAGAGAAAGGTCTGGTTACAAACTCGAAAATGATTCTTAAAAAAATTAATAATAATAATAATAATAATAAATAAAATTGGTAAAACTGAAAAAGATGAAGTGAAAGAAATAAGATGAAAAACTAAAAATACAAAGAAAATTGGAAGAGGCAAAAGATAATTAGTAAGTAGAGGTGCACAAAAACTTGCACGAGCCGACCAAACCGGCCAATCCAACCCGGATTGAGGTCATTTGACTCATTATGATGACAAGCCGAATTTATTACGGTCCATAAATATTGTAGACTGATCTTATTGGGTTGGCTCATGGATTTAAGGGTCTCGACCCAAACCAACCCATTACTCTTTATTTAATTTTTTGTATATATGTTTATATATGTGTAAAATATTTATTATATATATTCTTGGTTGTACGTAGAACTTGTCATCAATTGGTTCGCTGACTTGCAGTATTGTTGGAAGAATGCAAGTTTACTTATAAATTTAACACTCTTCTATAACTATTTACTTACATATTATTGTGCAAGTTAAAATAATTTTTTGTATTTTCTTCTGATATTTCTAAATAATTTCTTGTATTTGCATCTAATATTTGCTCTTTCCTGAACAGGAGTTTAATTTTCTTTGTACCGTTCCAACTTCAATTTTATGACATGCATATTTATTTCATTTAATATGTTTTTTAGTTAATATTGTTTATAATATATGATTATTGATTTAAATATAAAAAAGTTTAACTAAATTTTGGTAAAATTGATTTCAAATTTTTATTTTTTTTTGTCATAACCCGATGAACCCAACCCTCGTATCCTTGTGAGAAGTAAGGTTGGGTTGTGAGAAAAAAAAAAGATTAACAGGTTATAATTTCTTCAAATCATTGTCTATGAATTGGCCTATTTAAACACCCTCAACTCGGCCAACACAACCCGTGTGCACCCCTATTAGTAAGAGATAGAGCTATCGAAACGGGCCTAAGGGGCAGGGCGGGGCGGGCCGCGGGCCTCAAAAGCCCACATCTAGGCAGGGTGAGGTGGGATGGGCCAAAAATGAGACGGGCCTCAAAATGCCCAGACCAACCCACCCCTGCCATGGGCCACGGGTTCATGGGCCGGCCCGCGGGCCTTTTTTTTTAATTCATTATTTTTTAAACCTAATTTTATAATTCATTTTGACTTGAATAACAATGTTTATTATAAAAGGATTGATTAAAATGTCTAAATATATACGACAATAAAAAAAATTCGATCAAATAAAATAACAATAATTCATATTCATATAATCATAAACATTTGGCTGGCAGCTGCTGGTATCAAATAAACATAAGTCTTAAAGTAATAAACATTCAATCCAAAAAATTCTAATTCGAATAGTTCAACAATCAATTCAGCTGCTCAATACAGCAAGGCTGCAAATGAACAACAAAGGTTAGTCAAATTCAAATAGCTAAAACATCTTCTTCGTCTTGTTGATCATCTTCATTCTCCTCATCATCTTCAAGTAATAGGAATGGATAACACATCGGCAGCCATCAAAGCAAGAGATGAAAGCAGGAGATGGGAAACGATGTTGATAATTCTTCCAATACTCTAAAACATTCAAATCCTTATGAAAGGCAAATTCAAGTTTTGACTCCTCCAAATAGATATCTAATTCAGATTTTCCGGCTTTTGTAGAAGTTTGACTCTCTTAAGATACATTTCCTACATCAATTGACGTATAATATAAGATAAAGATAATGATGATAATAAAATGCAATTAATGAGACAAAAACTGTATAAATACTCACTTCAAACATTCTTTTGCCACCACTTTTGGATACTTCTTCCCTTTGTGTAGATGCAAATTTGGAAGAAGATATGTTGGGTGAAGAACTTTGATTTTTAGAAACATTATATTCATTATGTGACTATATGTTCTTGCTAAGATTCATGTTCTTGCTAAGAGAGTATGATTCATGTTCTTGCTAAAAGAGTACGATTCATGTTCTTGCTCGACACATTATATTAGAAATATACCAAAACGTCATCCGCCTAATCACAATGAGCAACGAAAACAAGTACTTATAAGATTCAAAATAGATCAAGACTAAACTACAATTACAAAGTAAGATAATAGAAATGTACCAAAACATCATCTGCTGAATCACAATTAGCAACGGAAACAAGTACTTATAAGATTCAAAAGAGATCAAGACTAGACTACAATTACAAAGCAAGACATTAGAAATGTACCAAAACATCATCTGCCTAATCACAATTAGTAACAGAAACAAGTACTTATAAAATTCAAAAGAGATCAAGACTAGACTAAATTTACAAAGGAAGACATTAGAAAGCATACCAAAACATCATCTGCTTAATCACATTTAGCAACGGAAACAAGTACTTATAAGATTAAAAGGAGATCAAGACCACTAGACTAGACTACAATTACAAAGTAAGATATTAGAAATGTACCAAAGCATCATCTGCTTAATCACAACTAGCAACGGAAACAGGAACTTGTAAGATTAGAAGGTGAGAACTACAAGATTAATCAAATAAGCAGTTCATACCAGTTCCTTAAGCATCTGCTTAAAGCTTCATCTCGATATATATCTTTGGGATGTATTCTTTGTCAATCTCATTATCATAAGGCCTAACAAATCTGTCAAGAAATTTACCATCCGTATACCCCAAAATTGTTGCAAGAGTAGGACACTTTTTAATCAGATTCCTACTTTCCAGGACTCCCAAAATTTGCAGCCGCGGCTCAAGCCTCTTCTCAATACTGTACCCGAGTGATACTGGGCGAGCCACAATATCGGAGATATTATACTTCCCGGTAGCAAGCACGAGCTCTATTACATTCTTGATTTTCTTCGCGGATAAAGAAAACACTAATGGAGCCTTCCTAAACATTGTGGATATATCATTATCAGAGAATCCCGAATCTCGGAGAGCTTGCAAATTGACTTCCCAGATCCCTTCGCTCGTGTAAGCAAAAACAGAGGCAGCGTGGATAAAATGAACTGAAGTGAGAGAGACCCCCATTTCTATGGCCCTGTCTACAGATTTCCTCATAAGATCTGGTTTGAGCAAGAAACTTCTTGGCTGAACATAGAGGAATTGAAGGATACGAACCATAGGTATACCACAACTCTTCAAGGTTTCCACATTTGGCATTAGGACCTTTTCCAAATCGGCTGTTAGAAACCATGAAGATTTTCTTAAAAGTCGGGCCACTTCATGATTGGATCCCAGCAAGCCCTTCAGCAAAGATAACGAGGGAATGATCTTGTTGGTCGTGCTCAAATGTAAAATCATCTGACTACTGGACAGCATCTTGGCAATCTCCTCGGAAGAAAGGCCCAAGTCTTGGAACACCTTCAATTTCAATTTAATGCTCTCAATAGTAAACCCTAGAATCCGAGGTTTATATATGACCAATTTCTCCAGTTGAGCAATTGTGAAGCTATTCTCTTTGAGGAATGATAGAACTGAATCAGCTCTTTTGGGGCTTCTAAATTTAGGCAAATGTGATGCAGATCCAGGAGATAATCCGTGTTTATGCACCAACACGTCATAAATTTCAGGGCAATGGCTTGGGATTAGTCTTTTCACCCTCGATGTCGAGAAATAAACATCGAATTTGCAGATAAACGAATTAGGGCTCAAAAATAATGAGGAGAGATTATTGCGTGCAATTGCAATCATGTTTCGCATAAAATCGCAACTACGGATGAAGAAACAATTTGTGTTCGGAAATGAAAATCAAAATCGCAACTTCCCTGCAAAATTGAGGGTTTCATCAGCGCCGTCGCCGTGGAGGAACGAGAAAAGGTTTCAATTGCTCTCTCTCTCTCACTCACTTTCTCTCTCTCTCTCTCACACACACACTCTGTAGTCTTCATTCATATATTTTTGCTTTGGACCTTCAAACACACCATTTTTGCCTATTGTGGTATAATTTTGTGGTATAAAAATAACTATAATATCTTCGGTGATGCACGAATAAACTATATATAATTATTTAGTTTATTCAAATTATTCCTAAAAAATTATATAATAAATTATGTAGTTGATGAACTAAAATGTACTAAAGAGTATAATAATGATACTTTAAAATTAAAAAAAAAAATCCTAGAATCCGAGTAGTCGAAGAAATAAACATTCGATTTGTAGATAATTGAATTAGGGCTCAAAAATAAGGAGGAGAGATTGTTGCGTGCAATTGCAATCATGTTTCACGTAAAATCGTATTTTTCTATCATCATTATATATATATATACATATATATTATATAATATGTGACTATATATGTATGTTTTGAGTACTATTTAACGTTCGTGAGTTGATCATGAGACGGTAAATTCTAAGCTAGTGGGGATGCAATGCATCCCCCACCCAGCGGTTGACACGTGTCCCGCACTAATTAATTTTTTAATATTTTTTTTCTTTATCAACCGGTGGGTGGGATTGCATCCCACCACCTTAGAATTTACCGTCATGAGACTCCTGGCATATATTTGTCACACAAAATTATCTTTTGTATTGTATTTTTTATTGCACACTTAAATTTTCTTTAGTAGAGATAGATAATTTTGTTTTGAAGCAAACTAATTATATTGACTTGTAATATTGGAAAATGAGGAAAGTGCCCCTCTCACTATTCCTTAAGGAGCATCATGCCATCTGAAACTACTTAGAGCAAATAGCCCATATAAGTTAAAATTTAGATTATCTAGACACCTAATTTAACAGCGTTAGAGACGGTCGTTTACTTCCCTAATAGATGTCAAATTTTCCACATTAATAACCAATATTAATGAATCCCAATTTCGGCGGGTAAATTTTTTTCCCCAAAAGTTCTTACCGTATTTCACCCTATTTTTTACTGCTCTATCTCTTAATATCTGAGGTAATTCTTGCGGTGTTTCATCTAATCCGTTCAAAACATTAATTTTTACGATAATCCCACAAGATTTATTTGATTTTTTCAAAATCAATTAGTGAGCAAAGAAAAAGACAGATCATTATGGTCCATTCGGTGAGTTGCTCCCACTTGGTCGGTACAAGTCCGACAGAAGGTATATATTTTATGTTGATTCTTCATATTTTTTTTATATAGATTATTGCATAAACAATTGGAAAAAATTGTTCTTTTCTCCATATACAACATGGTTTTCTGTTAAAGTAATAGTAAATGTTCGTTTTTTATTCAATTCTAGATAAATTTATTAGATATATTTTGATGATGTTTTTTTCCTTGCGTTTCTTGGAATTAAAGAGGGGCAAATGGAGACCGTGAATTTGCTGTTTAATTATAAGGGTGGGTGGGTTCATGTACCTAATTTACCATACATTAACGGTCAAAATGGCTAAGTAAAGAATACGAACATAGATTTCTTATCGTTTACCCACGTGATTAAAAGGTACATAAAGGAATTTCAAATGCCAAATGTACCAAAAATATGGAGAAACTCATGAAAAGAGGTTGGTAGTGATTGATAATGATGTTGGGATCTGTGAGATGACAAAATTTTATAAGTCATTTAAGTGTTGATGATATTGTGCATATTTTTCCAGTAGAAGATGCTGGGGCCATAACTTACATTAGTAATCAAGGCGGTGCTTATAAATGGGGTCTGATTGTCTTATAGAAAAGTGGGGAACTGGTTTAATTGATGACGATGATCCCCTACGAGAAAACCCACAGATTCGGGCGCACTGATTTCCACTGGAATAGGCTAAATTCCACTGGAATCGTCAATTCCACTAGGTATTCCAGCGCATCTTAGACGCTAGAAAACGGTGCGTTGGAATTTTTCCACAAATTCCAACACAATGATTTCCGCTAGAATAGGCTAAATTTCCGCTCAAATCATCAATTCTAGCAGGTATTCCAATGCATCTCGAACATTGGAAAATGGTGCGGCAGAATTGAAAAATTCCAACGCAATTCTAACGAAAATTCTATTGTAGCGAATTTTTTTCCGCACATTTTTCAGCGTTTTTTTAATTAGCTGGAAAAATATTCCATCACTTTTTTTTCGTTGGAATTCGAATATCGTTAAAATCAGATTCCAGTGAATTTTATCCGCTCGAATTATTTAAATTTATTATATAAAAAAAACCCTCCCTACCCAGCCTAGGAACCACACTCAACCAAGGAAAGCCCACCCAGCCCGCACGCCAAGCTCACAGAAAATCCCCTTTCTTGTTGCTCCCACGTTTCGAACCTGACACCTCTCGGGTATGTGTGGTAAGCTCTTGCCGCTTGCACTAAATGATGAATTCATTAATGATACTATGTGTAGCGCCCCGAACTCGGAGGCCTGGTGCACTAACGGAAACACACACGAGAGAATAAAATCACAATGAAAAATTTTCACAAACCAACATAAATCATTTTCTCGAGTTATAAAAAATCAGCATCATTTCATTTAGAATCATAATAAATTCAACGTTCATAGACGTTTACCATTCAACAACCAATCACACAAGATAAACTTTTCAACCAACCTATCATTTTAAAATCACACCTTTCGAACAACCAATTAAAAACATGTTCAATCTTGACTAGTCAAAAATTCAATATTTAACATTCAAATTATACCAGCAAGGCCATGACGATCACACGCGTCCATAGAATATTTAAATAATCCATAAACATACAACGGAATCATAAATAATCATATTTGTTGACCAAAACAAAATATAGTCAATATTTCAAAAACTAAAATATGGTCAACCATACAAGATGTCCCAATTAGTCCACGTCCGCCACCTTTTGTCATCGACTACTTAAAAATATTTTTAAAAAGTGGGGATGAATGCCAAAAAAAACTTCGTGGGAATCCTCATACATTCGTGCAATAATTTACAATAAGAATATCAATAAATTCATATTTGGCATGTCATAAATTATATGCTCTGTAAAAACATAGTGAAGACCGACCATAATGTGATCACATATAAACTATAACATATTTATAAGATGAACATATTCATAAGTAATTACACCAGGGTGGCATCTTCAGAATCCTCATGTGAGTCATATCAATCAACATTGAGCAACATAAGCATAAATCATTTTTCATAATAGACGAAAGTTTAAATATAATTTAAAAGCATTTTAGCAAGTAAACCCACCTTATAGCTAAACTAGTTGAAGCTTTACTCATGATTTCACGTCCTAAAGCAGCTGTCGGATTATGACTTTATGCTTAAATATAAGTATAACCTTAATCATCTGCTGCTCGTCCTAATCGTGTCTCGAGTTAGGACCTATACATAAAAACTATGGCTTAATAACATAATGATGTTCTAAACATGTACTATAACGTAAATTAAAGATCTAGGGAACGAGTCCCTAAAATAAGAGCGCAACCTGACGTCGCTTAAAGATCGAACGAGTGATCCTAGCTTAAAAATATATCGAAGTCCTCAATCGTGCAAATAAATGTCTTAAATACATAAATGAAAATTACCATACTTAATATATGGTTTAAAAAATCATATAATAAAATGAAAAATTGATTTATTATATCATACACTTAATTTTCGAATTTAATTTCAATTAAGCAAAATAACAAAATAAAAAAAAAAGATAAAATGATAATATAATTTTGTAGCCAACAGGACTTGAACACATAACCAATAACATAAAATAAATCAATAATCATAATCATTATTTACAGATTTCCAGATTGCTGATGGCAAAAAATAAAACAAGACTTTTTTATATCAGATTTAAGTAAAAATATAACTTTTGTATAAAATTCAGATTTTTTTTCATCAACTCTCTCTTCTCCTTTAACAATATCCTATTTTCTACTTTAATTCCATTGATCACCTTCTTAGCTCTTTCGCACATTTCACAATCGTACCAACTGAAATGATTGCACCCCTTTTTGCGATATTGCTCTTTTGGTGGCTGCAAAAATGTATAATTGGATTATAAAACCAAATTCAACTGATAAATAAAACTAACATAAATTCGATAACATTTTTTTTACTTACTCTATAATTTCGACATCCATAGAATCTTCTTCCGGGATTCTCTTGGGTCCATGAAGTCCAAAGCACCTCTAGATCACCACACTTGCAGAGATTTCTTCCATCTTCAAATTCGAAAGAAGTTCTTTTTCTCACTGCCAATGTGCTTGATGAAAATTCCATGGACACGTCTCTTCAATTCACCAACTGAATGCACTAGGTCTGACTCACATTGTGATCGCTAAAAATACTCTTTGATCTGCGAGAGGGTGAAGAGTGATTTTTCTGTAAATATTTGGGCGTAAAATCGTTGAATCCCTAGTTAAAATGTGAGAAATTTGGCGTCTGATAGGGAAGTGAACGGTCGTCTCTAACGCTATTAAATTAGTTGTCTAGGTGATCTAAATTTTAACCTACAGGGGCTATTTGCTATAAATAATTACAGAGGGGGCAGGATTCTCCTTGAGGAATAGTCGGAGGGGCAATTTGCTCCTTTTCCCAAATGTACCAAAACATCACCTGCTCAATCACAATTAGCAATGGAAAGAAGTACTTACAAGATTCAAAACAGATGAAGGCTAAACTACGATTACAAAGCAAGATATTAGAAATGTACCAAAACATCATCAGCTGAATCACAATTAGCTACCGAAACAAGAATTTCTAAGATTTAAAAGAGATCAAGACTAGACTAAATTTACAAAGTAAGACATTAGAAAAATATACTCAAACATCATCTGCTTAATCACAATTAGCAACGGAAAGTCGGAAACAAGTACTTATAAGATTCAAAAGAGATCAAGACTAGCTACAATTATGAATTACCTTACAAATGTACCAAAACATCATCTGCTTAATCACAACTAGCAACGGAAACAAGTACATATAAGATTAGAAGGTGAGAACTAAAAGATTAATCAAATAAGCAGTCCATACCAGTGCCTTAAGCATCTGCTTAAAGCATCATCTCGATATATATCTTCGGGATGTATTCTTCGCCAATCTCATTATAATAAGGCCTAACAAATCTGTCAAGAAATTTACCATCCGTATACACCAAAACTGTACCAAGAGCAGGCCACTTTTTAATCAGATCCCTACTTTCCAGGACTCCCAAAATTTGCAGCCGCGGCTCAAGCCTCTTCTCAATACTGTACCCGAGTGATACTGGGCTAGCCACAATATCGGAGATATTATACTTCCCGGTAGCAAGCACGAGCTCTATTACATTCTTGATTCTCTTAGCAGATAAAGAAAACACTGATGGCGCCTTCCTAAACATTGTGGATGTATCGTTATCAGAGAATCCCAAATCTCGGAGAGCTTGCAAATTGACTTCCCAGATCCCTTCGTTCGCACAAGAAAAAACAGAGACAGCATTGATAAAATTAACTGAAGTGAGAGAGAACCCCATTTCTATGGCTCTGTCTACAGATTTCCTCATAATATATGGTTTGAGCAAGAAACATCTTGGTCGAGCATGGAGGAATTGAAGGATACGCACCATAGGTATACCACAACTCTTCAAGGTTTCCACATTTGGCATTAGGACCTTTTCCAAACCGGCTGTTAGAAACCATGAAGATTTTCTCAAAAGTCTGGCCACTTCATGATTGGATCCCAGCAAGCCCTTCAGCAAAGATAACGAGGGAATGATGTTGTTGCTCCTGCTCAAATGTAAAATCATCTGATTACTGGACAGCATCTTGGAAATCTCCTCGGAAGAAAGGCCCAAGTCTTGGAACACCTTCAATTTCAATCTAATGCCCTCAATAGTAAACCCTAGAATCCGAGGTTTATATGTGACCAATTTCTCCAGCTGAGCGATCGTAAAGCTATTCTCTTTGAGGAATGATAGAAATGAATCAGCTCTTTTGGGGTTTCTAAATTTAGGTAAATGCGATGCAGCCAGTGAAGCAGATCCAGGAGAAAATCCGTGATTATGCACCAATACATCATAAATTTCTGGGCAGTGGCTTGGGATTAGTTCTTTCACCCTCGATGTCGAGAATGAGTAGACCGAGAGAGAGAGATAAACACTCGATTTGCAGATAAATCGATTAGGGCTCAGAAATAAAGAGGAGAGATTATTGCGAGCAATTGATATCATCTTTCACATAAAATCGCAATTACGGATGAAGAAAACAATTGTGTTCGGAAATGAAAATCAAAATCGCATCTTCCCTGCAAAATTGAGGGCTTCACCAACGCCGTCGCCGTGGCAGGGAGGGACGAGAAAATGTTTCAATTGCTCTCTCTCTCTCTCTCTCTCTCTCTCTCTCTCTCTCTCTCACACACACACACACACACAGACACACACACACACTCTCTGTAGTCTTCATATAAAAATAATAATATTTCATTAAATTATATTTTAATTGTTTAATTTTTTTGGAAAAAATTATCCGAAATTGAAGAATATTAAGGGTAGTTAATTCAAAAAATGAAATAATATTTTCTGGAAAAATAATCGATTTAACTAGAATTGATCTTGTTGGATGAACAAAAAAAGAAATGTATATATATATATATACAAGAGTAATTATGAAAAAAAAATAGTAGAAAAGTTGAAAAAAATTAAAATTATATATTCTTGATTTCTTGATAATGCAAAACTATATTTGATATTGGGCTCTCTGAGTCCTTTCTAAGCTCCTCTAAAACAATGTCAATAGTTTTTTTATTTTATTCTTCTTTTTTTAGAAACTTATTTTATTCATTTTAGTAAAATAATGACTTACTAAAAATTATTCATTTTATTATTCCCTCATTTTAATTATTTTATCATTATTTTGTAGTTGGGGAAAGGGGATGTGTCTTGAAACTGAAACTTCTTCCTTTTTTCAATAAATATAATTTTTAAATTTTTTAATCATTATGATTTATTTTGATTTAAATTTTCTACTAATGGTTCATCCTTCTCCAATTAGAGTATATATATACAACAATAATTATGAAAAAAAATATCGTAGAAAATTTGAAAAAAATTAAAATTATATATACTTGATTTCTTGATAATGCAAAATTATTAATGATATTGGGCTCCTCTAAAAATTTAAGGCCATTTTTCTTTTGCAACAGTCTAATGGATCATTTAGGTATTAAGGCCCAGTAGAAATACCATGCCAATAATTCCTTATTTTATTCTTCTTCTTTTTTTAGAAACTTATTTTATTCATTTTAGTAAAATAATGATTTACTAAAATTTATTTTTTTTATTCCATTTTTTTAATCATTTTATCAAAAAAAAAATTGGGTTGAGAAGGGGAAGGTGGGTTTTGAAACTAAAACTTCTTTCTTTTATAGAAAGATCTCAACCGTTTCGGTTGTCACTAACTCAAACATCTTATAAAAAAAAGTCATTATATAAGTAGTGCATTTCGAGTTTAAAATCCTTCGTAATAATAAAATCATTAAGGTATTACAAGATAATTAGGATGTTAAATTCTAATGTAAATTAGAATATAATGCTGATTTTTCATCGCATGTTTAGATATGACTTTTTAGAACTTAATGTAATATAATAAAAAAATGGGTTAATTGCCAAATAAATCACCACGTTTCCACCATTTTGTAAATTAGATGTCACGTTTAAATCTAGTTAATTACAACACTACATTTTAATTTGTATGGGATTAAACATTCTCAATTTTGGCCTAAGTATGACGTATTTGGCCTAAAAATCACGTTTGCAACCACATCAACACACACGTGCTCTTTTTCTTTTCTTTTCTTTTTTTTGAAAAAAATCATTTTTTATATAATTATTTAATAGAAATATATTGAGAAAACTAATAAAATCAACGCCATTTGTTACATGTATGTGTTGATGTGGTTGCCAACGTGGTTTTTAGATCAAATACGGCATATATACTTAACTCGCCGGAAAAATTGAGAATGTTTAATTCCATACAAATTAAAACGTAGTGTTATAATTAACTATATTTAAATGTGATGTCTAATTTATAAAATGATATAAACGTGCTGATTTATTTAGCAATTAATCTACAAAATTTATACAACAAGATTTGTATGATAACAAATATATTAAAAATATAATTCACTAAAAACAAAAATATGTCGACGAGCATGAATCTAAATTTTCAAACCTGAAAAAAGTCATGTAATTATTCATAACAAAGGATTGGGACAAACTGTTAATTAATTAGATATAGTTAAGTGAGTCAACTTCAAATCATTTATAATCTGAAATTGTTTGGTTATTAATAATATGATTGGTAAATTATATAAATATCCAAAAAGTCATTTCACTCTTATCCGTAAGAGCCGCAAATTTTAGCAAGTTGATTGATTTGTCGACATGAGGCCAAGCTTTGGTTTGTGTGGTTGGGTTTCATTTATTTCAATTAACTTGGAATTACGATGATAATCCGATTATGACCCGATTCGAATAATATGTGTTTGATCCGTAATGGAAAGTTTCGTAAAGTTATGTGGTGTCGTTTATAGGGGTTGTCAGTGGCGGAACTGGGGGAGCCAGTGGGTATCAGAAGGAAATAATCAATAAAATCAATAAATCGGGACCTAATTGATCCACCCTAAAATTGAATGATTTCTTTCCTTATGAATTGTAAAAATCTCTCAATAAGAGAGGAGTTGTGATCACTTTTGTAACATACAAGAAAATCAATAGAATACTTCTTTTCTTCTCGATTCTAACTATGAAAACTATACAAGTTGGCATGGTATCAAAGCAGGAGACTCAGAAATCTCTTCATCATCGTCTCTGAAAACACCTCTCTTCAAACCTCTCGGCCAAGACAGTGCAAATCTGTCACCAACAAAACAGAGATCATCATGACAGAACCAATCGAGAATCAAAATGAAAACCCTACCAATACTCCAGATGAATTGACCATTCAACTCGCAAATTTCCTCAAAAACAGCCTCGGATTGCAATCATCACAAAACACAAATACCGAATCTTTATCAATAGGATTCAAGCTCAACGGGGACAATTATCTGCTATGGGCCATTCTAATGAAGAAAGCAATTGGAGGCCGAGGAAAAGCATCTTACCTCACCAGCGACCCGACTCCACCGGCAACCTCTGATCCAACATATAAACGGTGGGAATAAGAGGACCAGTGTGTTTTTACATGGCTGGTCTAGAATGTTGAACCTCACTTAATCAACAGTGTGTCTAAACATCCCACGACTAAAGCCGTGTGGGATGGATTAGCTCTCACCTATAGAAGCGGAACCAACTCCCCACAAGTTTTTGATCTTCACGGGAAAGCAAATACCAAAAAACAAGGAGAGTTAACATTAGAAGAACTTTGGGCAAAGTTTCAAGACATATGGATGTCAATCGATCGCAAGGAGCTAAATCCCATAGAGGGTTCCAAAGATATCAACAGTTACAACAGAATTATATAACAACAGAGATTATTCCAGTTTCTCACAGCTTTAAGTGATGTGTACGAACCTGTAAAGAAGAAACTCCTCAAGAGAGAGCCCCTGCCCTCAGTGGAATTTGCCTATGGAGTGGTGAGGCGTGAGACTGCCAGGGACCGGATTCTCCGACTGGTAGTCGTCGATGGAGGAGACACATCATCGGGCATCAGAGTCGGCCTTGCGGCCAAAGATCGGAATAGATCTGCTCAAAAGGGAAATCGGCCGCGAGAAGACGAGCCATCTTGTATGCTCTCATTGTGGAATGAAGAAACACACTAAAGATTCTTGCTTCCAGTTAGTAGGATACCCGGAATGGTGGGATGAGACGAAGAAAACCAAACTTCCGGCTAAAAAACAGAGACGGAATCGCCACAGTCGCTCACGCCTCCGACCGGGCTATCAGCGCCGGGACGGGCAACTCCGGCGGTAGCATGATCGATGGCGGTTCAGCAGAGAGAGGCGGCATGGCGGAGGCTAGGGTTTCATCATCGGCAGAAGGTAAAAATGAAGACTCGATAAACCAGTCGGGTTCGGTGCTTTATTCGGGTGAGGAGACAAAGAGGAAAAATTGCAATTTGGGGATAATAGATTTCAGATCCTTGGACATCTTTCTACAGCTTGTACAACCCCTAATGTTGGTATAAATAAAAATACACAGTGGATTTTTTACTGTGGTGCAACCGATACTATGTCCTTTGACAAAATAGATTTTGTGCAGTCTACACCATCCCGGAGGACACATGTACAAACAGCTAACGGAGAATTAGCCCCGGTTAAAGGAGCCGGAACTATCACTCTCTCTCCTACTTTAAAACTGTCAAATTGCCTTTTTGTTCCATCTTTATCACATAAACTTCTCTCTATCAGTCATGTCACCAAAGAACTCAATTGCACCCTCCTAATGCAGCCTCACTTCTGTCTTTTACATGATATCAGGACGGGGGCGATTATTGGGCGTGGCACTGAGCGCGGTGGACTATACTATGTGGACGAAATAGCTCAAAAAGGTGTTGTGATGCTGACTCACGGATCCGACGACCGGACTGCTTGGCTTTGGCATCGTCGGTTAGGACACCCCTCTACGGGTCATTTAAAATTGCTTTTTCATAATTTAGTAATTTCTCAGGATCTGTATTGTGAGACGTGTTTTCTGGCCAAAAGCCATAGACATTCTTATAAGCTTAACAATACTCGGGTTGATACTATTTTTTCGTTAGTTCATTCTGATATGTGGGGACCTGCACCTGTTATTGGGGGATCTAGTTTTCAATATTTTTTTCTGTTTATGAATGATTGTTCCCGCATGACCTGGATTTATTTTCTGAAACACAAAGCTGAGGTTTTTGATAAGTTTAATAATTTTTATGCCTTAGTCAAAACTCAATTTCAGAAAAATATCCAAGTCTTACGTTCTGATAATGGGGGAAATATGTTAACACCCGTATGAAACAATTTTGTACCACCACTGGCATGATCCATCAAACCTCTTGTCTATACACCCCTGAACAAAATGGTGTGGCAGAACGAAAAAATAAAATTCTCTTAGAAATGGCACGTGCCATGTTAATCGAATCTCAGGCTCCCACAATGTTGTGACCTGAAGTCTTGGCTACCTCTGTGTATTTGTTAAACTGTCTTCCTACCAAAGCCCTGAAACTTCAAACTCCTTTGTAGTTTCTTTCTACTCAGGCTCAAATCCCTGCCCCCCTCACTCTTAAACCACGAGTCTTTGGGTGTTCGGTCTATGTTCACATCCCTAAACAGAACCGGCACAAATTTTCTCCTTGTGCGTTAAATGTGTGTTTGTCGGCTATGGTTTACATTAAAAAGGGTATCGGTACTATGATCCCAAAACTCATCATATGTTCACCACCATGAACCGTGATTTCCTCGAAACATAGTATTTTTACCACCACCTTAGTCATCAGGGGGAGAAACAGGGAGGGAATGACTCCTTAAGCTAGTTGTCTATACCAATGTCAAGTTCTGTCCCGGAAGCTGGTCCAACAGACGAAGTTAACAGCACCGCTGAGATACCGTCTGATGCTATACAGTCCACTGAGCTTGCTGTCAATGCCGAAACTTCTTTCCATCCTTTCCTGATATCTGAGATAACTTGTCATGACACTATAGATACTAGTTATGTTCTTGAGACTGACAATAATGACAGGACAAACGATCAAGATGGTGAGAATGAAGAACAAATTCCTACTACTGACGATATTCCCATAGTGACGGATACAGAAACAAGTCGATATGTGCTGCCACCTTGGAGTACAAGGGGGGTTCCACTAAAGCGATATTCTCCGGAATATACTGGGAGAAAGACAAAGTATTCTATCGGAGATTTTGCTAAAGACAACCTTATTGAAACAGCAAAAGGTTTAGATTGTGCTCTCCTAGGAGAAGAGGAGATCCCACGGTCTGTTGAGGAAGCTGTAAAACACATCCAATGGAAGGAGGCTATGAAGAAAGAGATGGATGCATTAGCCAGAAATAACACATAGGAAAGGTGTCGATTACCAAAAGACAAGAAACAAGTTGGGTGCAGATGGATCTTTACCATCAAACGGCGACCTGATAGTAAAATCGAGAGATATAAGGCTCGGCTAGTGGCAAAAGGCTATACCCAAACATATAGAGTTGATAACTCTGAAATTTTCTCCCCGGTTGCTAAGATGAATACAGTCAGAGTTCTGCTGTCTCTTGCAGCCAACTTAGATTGGCCTCTATATCAGTTCGACATGACTAATGCCTTTCTATATGGAGAATTAAAAAAGAAAGTGTATATGGAAGCACCTCCTGGTTTCTCAAGAGAGTTTGGAAGGAATGAGGGATGTCTACTGAAGAAGGCGTTGTACAGACTCAAACAGTCTCCAAGGGCCTAGTTTGGAAGGTTCACTGAGGCCATGTTGAGGTACGAATACAAACAGAGCAATTCTGATCATACTCTTTTCTTGAGAAAGAGGGGCAACTGGGTAACATGCTTGATTATCTATGTGGATGATATGATCATCACTGGAAATGATACTGAAGAAATTAATCGGCTAAAGCAGAACTTGTTTCAAGAATTTGAGATGAAGGATCTAGGAAACCTGAAGTACTTTCTCGGAGTTAAAGTATTGAGATCGGGAAAAGCATTTTTCTGCGTCAAAGGAAGTACATTCTGGATCTTTTAGCCGAAATAGGTTTGCTTGACTGTAAACCAGCGGTCACTCCAATAGTCCTAAATCATGGACTACAGATTATAGAAGGCGCAGAATTGATTGATCGAGGTACATATCAGTGTCTGGTGGGAAGGTTAATCTATTTATCTCACACTCGATCGGATATTTCGTATACTGTTGGAGTTGTGAGCCAATTCATGCATCATCCTCAGAAAGAACATATGGAGGTGGCTCTAAGAATTGTCCGATACCTGAAGGAAACTATTGGATATGGAGTGTTACTTGGAAAACATGGACATCTAGAAATCCATGGTTATACAGATGCGGATTGGGCAGGAAGTTTGGTAGATAGGCGATCCACTGGAGGATATTTTACCTTTGTGGGAGGAAATCTTGTCACATGGAGAAGTAAGAAACAAAAGGTTATTGCCTTTTCTAGTGCTGAAGCTAAGTTTCGTAGCATCAAGAGTGGAATCACTGAAGTTCTTTGGTTACGAAAACTGTTGACAGGGATTGGTTTTCCTCCAAAGCAGAAATGTCAGTTATACTGTGACAATAAGGCAGCGATTAGCATATCCGAAAATCCGATGCAACATGATAGAACCAAGCATGTGGAAGTGGATCGTCATTTTATCAAAGAGAAGATCGAAGGAGGAATTGTTGAATTACCATTTGTTCGGTCAGAACACCAGCTTGCCGACATCTTGACTAAAGTTGTGAATGCTTCCAATTTTGCTGAAGTTCTTGACAAGTTAAGTGTCGGTGATCCCGTCACTCAACTTGAGGGGGAGTGTCAGAAGGAAATAATCAATAAAACCAATAAATCGGGATCTAATTGATCCACCCTACAATATAATGATTTCTTTCCTTATGAATTGTAAGAATCTCTCAATAAGAGAGGAGTTGTGATCACTTTTGTAACATACAAGAAAATCAATAGAATACTTATTTTCTTCTCGATTCTAACTATGAAAACTATACAAGTTGACAGTGGGTACCATGCCTCCCTCCCCAAGCAAAAAAATAAAATAAAATTTACATATAAATTTTTTTGGCTAAACCATCATTTATATCCCAAATTATTTCATTTTTCTTAAATCTATCCCAAACTAAAATTTTTATCAATTAAATATCTAAACTATTAAAAAACAAATCAAATCTATCCCCATATACATTTTTAGATAAAAAATTACTTAATGTTTCGGCTAAATACTGGGTTTCCTTCTTGTGTTGTAGCAAAATCGATTATATCTATGACATAATATCTTTATTCTTTTTTTTAAACTCTTTTTTAGATCCAATTTTAGCCCAAAATGTATCCGGGGATAGATTTGATTAGTTATTAATAGTTTATGTATTTAATTGATAAAAGTGTTAGTTTGGGATAGATTTGAGAAAATTGAAATAGTTTAGGATATAAATGATGGTTTAGCCAAATTTTTTTTAAAAAAATGTATATATAAGTATTAATGAATAACAATTATGCCCCCGATGAAAAAATTCTGATTCCACCTCTGGGGTCGTATAAATTTTGTTAGGATTTTGAATCTTTGTACGTACTGCGTTTCTTTTGATTAAAGAAATAAATGGTGTTCATCATCTTGTGAATGAAGATTGTTATTTAACCAAACCACCTATATCATGTATTCTTATTTTCGTAGTATATACATATATATATATATATAAAGTAATCATTTATTTGGGACATCCCAAAGGGCCTGGAATTTCATTCTAACCCTTTTTTGGGGAATTCCAAATATTTGACCTTTTACATAAATTTTCAATTATATTTTATACAGCTTGTAAATATTTAGGAATTTGGTCTCGTTACTTTATTTGGTTAAAATGAGGTCCATTCGGGACTTATTTTAACCAAATTGATAGTACAATGACCTCATTTTATCCAAATTGATAGTACTAAGACTAGGGCTGTAAATGAATATAGCCGCTCGCGAGTTATTCGCAGTTCGACTCGAAAAAAGCTCGTTCGAAGTTCGTTCATTTTCTAAACGAGTCGAGCTCGAGTCTCGAATCGAGCTCGATAAAAATTTTGAGCTGATCTCGAACATAGTAGTATTCGGCTCGATCAGCTCGCGAACATGTTCGAGCTCGAGCTTTAATTGAACATGTTCATGAATATTATAAATAATTCAAACGGGTAAATAAAATAAGCTATTTTTTTCAAATTCGAGCTCGAATATGTAAATTAATCGAGCTTTTTTTTCTAGCATTTGAGCTTAGGCTCGTTTAGTAAATTTTTGAACATTTCATGAATCGAGCTCGAACTGAATTCAAACATGATAAATATTTATTGAGTCGAGCTTGAACGAGAGAAAAAAAAGCTCGATTCGAGCTCGAACTAGCTTGAGCTTGAATATTCCTTAACGAGCCGAGTTCGAGCATCAGGATATTCGGATCGATTCGGTTCGTTTACGGCCCTAACTGAGACTCAATTTGAAAATAAAAATAAAAATCCATTAATTGAAAATAAACAAATAAAAATTGAAAAATAATTAAATAAATATAATACAAATTGATTTTTTAAGTAAATTTTTTTAAATTAAATAAAAATAAAAATAAATTAAATTAAATTTTTCAATACCACTGTAATTTTATATTTTATATTTTTATTTATTATTTTTTGAAAAATTTTCAAAAAATATTTTTAAGAATATTTGTTAAATTTATTTAATTTTAAAAAATAAATAATAAATTGTTTTTATAAAGATCTGTAATTTTATTTTATTTTCAAAAATTAAATAAAAAAATCATATAATAATTAAGTAAAATAAAAAAAATCAATTAAACGAAATCCATTTTTAAACTATTATTTGAAATTTTTTTCAAAATATAATAAATCAAAACCAAATAAAATAATGCATATCCCACACATGAGCACTCAACTCATTTATCACGGGCCTTGAGTTATCCACTATTTTAATATTATGTAAAGTAAAGATACAGTTGAATAACTTATTAATCCATCTTTATCCATCAAAATAAATAAAACCTTAATGTATATCATTTTTATTTTTTTGAAATAACAAATCGTTTTCTTTTGAATCGATAAATAAGATATAGTAGGAAAATTTTATTTTTAAAGTAACTATATTTGTTTCTTAAAATTTATATGTAACAAGAGAAATGTGGTCATAATTATTGAAAGGAGGGAGTATATGTTGAGGCAAATAATCGAGATAAATATTATTCCATCTTA
The DNA here is from genome assembly GCA_026008535.1 of Perilla frutescens. NCBI lineage: Eukaryota > Viridiplantae > Streptophyta > Magnoliopsida > Lamiales > Lamiaceae > Perilla > Perilla frutescens. The sequence goes on from BRKX01000018.1 coordinate 48,215,640, forward strand.
AACTATTGAGTAAGAGTTGAATATTTGAATTATATATTAAATCAATGAAAAGGTAAGAATCGTGACAAGAGCAAATGGTGCATGGGATATATATATGAGTACATATTTGTGTGCAAAGAAGTAAAAGAATAAAAATAAATATAAATATAAATATAAATATAAATAAATAAAAAAATTGTAAATGAGGTAGCCAAGTTTTGAGACATTGCAAATTTAGGCCAAACAAATGTCAAAGCCTAAAAAGGAAGAAGGTGTACATCACAAAGACTTAAGTTTTTAACATATTCATGAAAAAAGGCCTTTATAATTTCCCCAAGATGTAATACAAATCAAGTAAAGATTGTGAAGAGACAATATATATTATAGCCAATTATTATTTTGCTCAAAATTAAATTACGCAAATTCTCCCGTATATAAGATGTGCATCAGACGATCAACGTGTTCATCGAGTCAACGCGCATTAGGTGATACTTTTAAAATTTTGAGTGATATTTTTTAGTGTTACGATTGATACTGATTTTGACAGCTTTTTTTTTATTTATTTTTTTTCTGACCGGTACTTTTTATTGATACAAGTGATACTTTTTAGCTTTTGAATGGTACTTTTTTGTATTATTGATACTGATTTTGAATGAATTTCTTTTATCAACGCATTGACCAGGTCAACGCTCGTTGACTCGGTAATTCATTTTGGTACTTAATAATAGCTAGGCAAGATCAAATTATTAATTATGGTGATAATATATAATTAGACAAGATAATCACCCAAATATTTATTATGGTAATACTACTAAGCTGGGTTTTTATCAAAATAATAATCATATTTAGCTATGATTTTACTGAATTGACAAAACTTTGGCTAATTAACTTGATAATTTTCAAATAATTTATTGACTAAAATCCGAATAATTCATAAGGGTTTGGATTTTTTATTTATTTATTTTTTTGTATTATGCCAATTATATGTATGTATACATGTACTCCCTCGTCCCATTTTGTCAGGATGATTGAGATTTTTTACGCAGATTAAGAAAAAAGATCGAGAAAGATAATTAATCAAGACACTTCCTAATATGCCCATATATACTTACTTCTTTAGAAGTGAATTAATGTTTAATGTAAACATATTAAATAGAAGTATATATTAGTAAATTGGCTAAATGGAGAATTGTCGATTCAGTACCTGAAAGATGGGTAATCTATCAATTCATTACCTGAAAGATGAAAACTTTCAATCCAAGATCAGAAAGATGAAAATTTTCAATCCAAGACCTCAAAAATCATGAATTTTGATTTTTTTTAATTTTATATTAATTTTCAATGAAAATTCCTTCGTTAATTATCTATTAAATCTAATAAATATTTTTTTTAAAATTAATTAAAAAATATATATTAGTGATTTTTGAGATCCTGAATTGAGAATTTTCATCTTTCGGGTCCTAAATTGAGAGTTTTCATTTTTCGGGTCCTGAATCTATAGATTATATGATTATTCATCTTTTAGGTCCTAGATTGATAATCCTCCTAGCTAAACATATGTAGAAATATACTTATATATCGGGACATCCCAAAAAGGCAAACAAACTTATCAAAATAGGATGGATAGAGTATAAACACACTGTCACTACAAAAAATTCACGATCTAGAGATGGACTAGCCCGTCGTTAAATTTTGAATTTCTGTTGTTAGAATGAACTAACGACGGATTAGGTCTGTCGTTAGACTTGTGGTCAGGAATAGATTTAACGATGAATTTTGTCGGTCGTTAGATTTTAACGATAGATCTAAAGACGGACTTGTCAGTCGTTAAATCAGTCCTCATGTCTGTCGCAAGCACTTTTGAATGATGGACATATTTGTCGTTAGATCTGTCGTTAATATCTAACGACTTATATAGTCCATCGTTAAAAAGGTAAGGTATTTTAGTTATTTTTTATTAACGATGGACTAGTCTGTCGTTATTTATTTATTTATTTTTGCATTTTCAATTTTATTAATTTGAAAATGTTTTAAATCGAATGGAATAGATACAAATAATTATATAAATATTTAGTTTGAATAAGAGATTAAATATATAAAAATAGTTATCCAAAATCAATCATAATCAAACATAACAATTTTAAAATCATAAATAATCAAACATAAATATTTTAAAATCATACATAATCAAATATAAATAATAATATCCTACATGTTTGAAGGAGGCTGAGACGATGACCCACCGGCATCCCCGAACCAACGATGCATCCCCTGTATCTGCTGGAGGAGAGCAAACTGCTGATCCACCATCTCCTAGTGTTTCTGCTCCCAGATCTGCTCTCGTTACTGAAAACGCTTCTCTTGTGCATGCAACTTCACCTGCAACTCCTAGATAGCGGCTTGAGAACTGACTACTGAGAGCCCACTGAATTAGCATTAATACTCCTCTGACTGCGTCCGATGTGGGCAGTAACTCGATTACCCAGGCCGAAGAAGCGTCTCTTCTCTATGCCCACGACATCGATATAGATCGATGTCGTGTCCGACGGCATCTCAGATAAGTCAGGAGGCACCTGACTCCGCTGCTCAATCGCCTCACGTACATCGCTCTATATTTATTAAATAATTAAATAAAAGTACACATGTCAATCTGAACTCCTTCTGCACCAAGTTAAATAAAAATATACCACACACCATATATATATATATAGTTTATTCAAATATAATTTTATATACATAAGACATACCTTGAAATCCTCAAAATACTGTATCCTAACATTCACTGGCACCAACTTCCATGAATAACCAGTCAGATGTATATATCTCTTAAAAGTCGCAGTGATAGCACTCGACACTTCACGAGCTAACATCATCACCTTTTAAATGCAAAACACAAATAAATTGTTACAAAAATTATATAAAAATATAAAAAACTACGAAATTGATAATAAAAGAAGACAAACCCATCATCTACACGTATCGCCCGTCGGCTAGTAGGATCAACAACATGTCCTACAGAAGAATCCTTGAGATCCTAACTTCCAACTCTACCACTAAGTTCGACAGATGATGATGGAGATGCTGCAGAGGTTTTGTTCAAGCCTCGTGAAGCACGACGACCACCTCTAGTTGACATCTGAAAAATTAAAATAAAGTATGCTTAATAAACAAATACAACACAATGAAATCAATTATGTTATTGCTAATTATGCAAATAAACCTGACACTAATCATCACAATCACTATCATAATTATCATCATCGCTAATATTGTTATCATCTGAGGTGTTAATATCTTCATCATCAGTGTTATCATTTTCTTCTTCTTCAATATCAATCAAACCACTATCTGGATGAATGGGAAACGGGTCATCATCTCTCACAAGAGAATGCAGATTATATACTACATCCTCTTGAAATGGTGGAGATATGATTGAATTAGATTCTTCTATAGGGACTTCCACATTTGATCGTGTTTTTATTTTACACACTGCCCCACCAGTCACTCTTAGAGCGATTCAAACTCGGATAAGAGCAACAAAACACTTGATCTACTTGTTTCGCCAACACGAACGGATCATCTACAGAATATCACTTCTTGTGGTTTATGGAAACAATTTTATAATCAGGATGAATAGTTTGTTCCAGCCAGTGATGTGTCAAACCATTCACACCTGAATAAACCCGTTTTCTTGATTGGGAGACCGGGATAATCCAACTCCAAAACCTCTACCAAATGTCCATAATAGTTACTCTCATCCGTGCTATAATTTGTCCCGTTAACACAAACACCACTGTTCACTGTAGCTCTATGTGAGCCATGTTCAACAGTGCGAAATTTATATCCGTTGACAAAATAGCCATGATGAACATTAACTGAGTGTGAAAGGCCGATTGACAGATCTCGCATGATCTTTTTCATATTATTAGTGGGATTTTAAGCCTGATTGAAAAGTATGAGAGAAGTTCAAAACAAGTTAATAAATTAAATTGTCGGCGGAGGCGGGCTCTGGTTGGCGGCGGAAAGAGGGAGACATGGTTAGAGCGAGAGAGAGGCTTACCTGCGCGAGAGACTGGTCGGCAACGAAGCTCTTTTGTCGGCGGCAAGGCAGCGTGGAGGCGGCAAACAGTGAGAGCGAGACATGGAGAGAGAGACGCGGCGAGGGAGGAAGGGCTTCTGGTCGGCGGCTAGGGGTTTTCAAAAAAATAGGGTGAAATGAAAGTGAGGGCGATGAAGTCTCGATTCTGATTTCATGTCAGAATTTAATGACGGACAACGACGGACTCCGTCCATCGTTATATTTTTCAAAAATAAAATTAATTACAAATTACAATTTTAACGACGAACGTCATTTGTCGTAAAATTTTCCCGGAAAATATAATTTTTTTAAAATCTAACGACGGATGACGTTGTTATTTATCTGATATAACGGCTTAAATATTTAAATATTAATGATGGAAGTCAGTCGTTAAATTTTCCAGGGGAAAAAATGAAAAATAAAAAACAATTGCAACGACGGACAATTATTTTTTATTTAAAAATTAAAACTTTAACGACGGATCACGTCTGTCGTTAACTTTAACCGCGTCCTTTCGGTTGGTATTCAGTCATTAATTGTACACGCGAAATGTTCCTGTCTTTTTAAAAGGCTGAAAATATTAGCGACAGATTGTCCGTCTCAAATAGTGACAAACGGATGTCTGTCTTTAAATTTCATCGCTAAATCGTGAATTTTTTGTAGTGCATTCAATGTGGGTGTGGGGGTGGGGGTGGGGGGGAGGGGGAATAGTGCATGAAACTTAGATCACTAATCGTTCACACAATGTATTGATTGACTAAAACCTAACAAATTAATTAATTTGGGATCGCCTAAAAGTGAGACAACTTTTAGTTATCTAACTACTTTATGTCTCAAGCATGAGTTACCTTCTAGTCGTTAAAATAGTTACTTGATGTGTAGTTAGTTGATTTAATTATTTCAAGTCTTCTTGAATTTATCGATTTTTTTGACGGTTCTTTTTCTTGCCTCGATCGATGTAGATATATAGATAAATTAAGTTGAACCGAGTTAATGCATTATAATATATATATAATTATGTATTCATCGATCTAATTTTATAGACCCTGTATTTGATTTTTGTTATCAACCAATTTAAATTTGGACAACTTATTTATTTTTTCATTTATGAGCTCGACGACACGATCTTGATACTTTTTCTTATTTTATGCGATCTCTATCTATAAACTCTTGTTAATACATTAAATATAATATTGAATAAAGGGTTAATTATGTGGATTAAAATTAATATTTTTCAGGCATTGTGTAATTGTTGCAAATTAAACACTATATTTAATGAATTTTTGCAATTATAACGAGCTCTATTTTTTTTTTATCAATTCAATCTAGCATGTCCGACCAAATTTAATTTACGCATATTGTACACTCCATGTGTGCAACCTTAAAAAATGAACATACACACACTTATGGATTTAAGTATGACTTGATATTTTTTTGTCTTGTGATTGCATAAGTCATTAAATGTGCGTGTATTTTCTTTTATGACGAGGTGCGGTTACAGATTCAGGGGGGAGTGTCGTAGCCCCCAACCTTTTTTCTATAGGTTTTTGGTCGTCGGTCTGCCCCCACCAACGACGGAAAATAATACATTTTTTTATATAGACAATCGATAAAGTCCCCCAAACATTTCCGTTTGGATCCGTCACTCGTAGCCTACATCCGACCCGTTACCCGAGAGTGTACACACACAGCCGGATTAATCTCACCAGGGCCGGCTCTGACATTTTAGAGGCCCATGGCGAAATAAAAAAAATGGGCCCTAATATTTTTTTTTTTCACGAGCAATTATTCCACTATATTGTCTTAATCATTCTAAACCTTAAAATATGCAATCAACACATAAACATACAAGAAAACGACAAGTATCAAATAATTATCAAAATAATATATCAATCAATAGTTATAAACATACTGTTATAAACATACTGCAAGAAAAATACAAGTATCAAATTATTATCGAAATAATTTAAATCTTCTAACATTTTGAGGCAAAATCATTAATAAGGTCATCAAAATTAAGTTTTTCTAATATTTCATTTTCAATGCTTAAAATTGCTAATCCAACAATATTCTATATGCAATACAAACATTAGGAAAACATTCTGAAATGTTAACAAACTCAATAATTTGAATAATTGACTTTTATATATGTTGGTAAACACATTTGTAGCACTTGCAATTCAGAAAATAAATTATTGTAATCAATATCAAATTTATCATTATATTTCAAGGCATATTGGAGCTTAACACAAAATTCCTTCAATGTATTTTCATCCAATGAAGATAATTTCTTATGATTAAATAAAAAGCCTAAAATATCTTGAAAAACTTCCAATTGTTCAAATCTACTCTTTATAGATAAAATAGCAATATCAACTACAGCAATAAAATAATTAATTCAAAAGGACTCCTCAGCAAATAATAAATCATCTTCACAACTATTTTCATCAAATAGTTTCTTCCTATGAATTATACGTTTTTTAGGAAAAACAAGATCAATTTCCATTTTAGATGCAAGCTATTTGGTAGATGTCATAGCCGATTGAAAGCCTTCTTCTCTATATTTTTCAAAATAAGAAATCAAACCTTTCAAAACAATTATTGCTGTATCAATTTGCATATCTTCAGATTGTAATTTTTTACTAATCAAATTTATTTTATTCAAAATATTATGTCATATAGTCATGCCCAACAAAAATTCAAAATTCTCAAATTAGAGAAGAGAGTGAGAGACAGAATTGAGAATTAAGAGAGAATAGCGAGGGTGGTTGTGCTGGAGGAGAACTAGAATAGGTATAATTTTATTTTATTTTTTCTTTGTATAATGTATATAGTGAAAATTACAAATATGGGCCCTAAAAAAAATTAGAAATTTATGGGCCCTGGGCGGCTTGGCCTACCCCCAGGGCTGGCCCTCAATCTCACTCATGTGCAATAACCTATAAACCACACAGACATGGACGGATTTGGGGGACTGGTGGGGTACCCGACCCCCCTCAAATTTTGCCAATTTTTTTTATATATGTGTATATATAATTTATAATATAAATTTAATTTTATTTGTATTGTAATATTATTTTTTGCCCCCCAAACTAAGATTATTACATTTCACCCCCCATGTTAGAATTCCTGCGTCCATCTCTGCACACAGATGATGCAAACCACACATAAAAATCAGATATATATATATGACAAGCTTTAGTGGTATTAGTGAAATTTGAACTCAGAACCTTCGATCTGTTTTATTTATAACAATCACAAGATCATGTTGTAGGCAGTTGAACAGTAACCTAAAAGTTATGTGATTATTTTTAATGCAAAAATGTGGCATAACTCATAAGTAGTAATGATCGATTCTTCGCAAAATATTAAAAATGGTTCCAGCTAATTAAATCACCATTGTTATATATATTAAGTCCACGCAAACAACTTTTTATTTCCCTAATTAACTAAAAAAACCATGCATGATTAGTCTGCGTGATTACTTCTCCACTTTTGTGAGGCGTGCATGCATGTCAATATTATCACTAAATTCTCTCTCTCTCTCTCTCTCTCTCTCTCTCTCTCTCTCTCTCTCTCTCTCTCTCTCTCTCTCTCTCTCTCTCTCTCTCTCTCTCCACGTACACATATATAAATATTAATATGTATACTTATATAATAACACGAAAATATACATGCATGTCCCACCATGCGAGGGCTGGAGTTCTCATCATTTCCGGAAAAGCAAATAATATCTAAGTTATTATTAATTAAAGAGTGAATAATTATTAATTTATTTTGGGCGTAGGAGGTGTGAATACACCCAAGAAAACATTGGAAGCAATATAAAACAAATAATATTAAAACAATTAGTAGTAGGAAGAATGGTATACGTCAATTTGAATTCTTCCATAGTTCCATGGAAGATTCGAATTGAAGGATAAAAATAACCATTAAAAAATTGTATAATATGTACACTAAATAATTTACAATCTAAGTTAAATTTTATTTTAGTCATTTACGATAGTGATTTTTTATTTTAATTGTTGCCAACTTAAAAAATATATTATCTTAACTTTTATGTTCATCGAAATACTCTAGTAAACGTGACGTAAAATTCAAAATTTTCATGTAACACGATAAAAAAAGAGGGTTGATCGACAAATAATTAATTAGAAGAACTACTTTAATTTTCTCAATTCATCTTATTATTTGTTATGTTTAAGATTTAACTAATGTTTTTCAATTATCTCGAACTCAAAATATCTCTCTTTTAATGCAAGAATATCTAACGTTTGCATGTTCTCGGCATAACTTATTATGTTATCAATATGCTTAATGTAAAATTTTAGGCAAAAATTTATTTCCTAAAAAGACAAATTTTCTACGAGATGAACTAGCTAGTTTCAATTCTTTGCACCACTACGTCGTCATGCGCTTTTTGAATGGCAGACGTAGTCTATTGGGATATAAAGTCGCCTAAGAGGCACTCGTCACTATATTCACAATATTTTTTTAGAGCTTTTCACAAGATATTTATTAATGGAAGAAAAGAAAAAATGCTAGTCAACTAACGGACGAGATCCTTTATCCCATTTTGATGTTTCATCTTGTATTCGAGTCATTGGATTTATGACATATGTATTTAATTTTTTTTAGTAGTAAACCATTGTTTTATTTTTAAATTCATACGTCGATTATAAATTCAATGGTTGAAATACAAGATGAAATACTAAACTGGAATAGAGGATCTCATCCGGTCAACTACCCACATATGATATAATATAAAGTTCAAGATAATTATACGTTTCAGAAATCTATCCGCATTTATACGATGAAATCCTCTTGTCCAAATTTTATATTCCACTATTATGTTCAAAGTTATTATATTAATAATATTTGTTGTACAAAAATTTATCGTAATATAATGAATCATAATAAATATTTATAAATTAATTTTTTTTAACAAAAATATATACATTAATTATGGAATAATCAACCTTGATGAGTTATTAATTAGAAAACTGAAAACTAAACAGTAAAAATAATTATAAAATTTAATTGGGTAGAATTCTAATTAATAATTATAAAATTAAATTAAATTAAAAAATATAAATTTATATCATTAAAATAAGCGCAAAATTAAAATATGAAAATTGGAGAAGAATTATGAGACTTCAGAATCGGTCTGACCTTGAAAATCTCACCACCATTAAAATAAGCATGAAATTAGAAACGTTATTAAATTAATGAACTCTACATGTTTTTTTTAAATATTAATTTTAAATTATTACACTAAAAACATAAAATTTAACTTATGTGTAACAATCTGCAAACTACATAGACACATAGGAGATGTAAACCACACTCGAAAAATCAATATGACAGACTCACACACCTAATGGTGTTGGTGATGAGATTCGAATTTGAAATCCTTGACCTCAAACTTACACCACTCCATCACTTTTTCTAGTGTTGTTACTTAACTCAGATGACGTTCATGTGATAATGGGTCTTTTCCTCATGTTTATATAGAGTTTTTCCATTGTTATAAAAGTGCTTTGTCATCTTTTTTGTGAGGAATTAATTTTATCATTTGTTTCTGATTACTTAAAAATCGAACATTAATGTAATTGCACACTATTGATATTTTATAGGCCACATTTAAAATAAGGTTAAGTTATAAACACCTACTCTATAAAAAATAAAAATTTTGAAAAAAATAAAAAACTTATAGAGCCCGTCAAAAGCTTGACCTGATCCGGACCGACCCGACCAATTGAGCATTAGGGAAAAAGATCAACCCTTTTACAACACCTAATAATAGCATAGTGTTTTATTTTTATTTTCAAGAACTACAATTTATTAGGATTCAAACACAATCTTTATCAACACCCCCATAAAACATCAATTAATCAATAATGACCCCAAAATTTCACATGGAGGACTCCAACCAAAGTGCCAATAAATTTGGTCAACATCCCCAAAGCAAAAAAAATAAAATAAAAAAAGTTCAAAATATACCAGCTCATTCATTTCAAATTGTTCACAAAATACTTATTTCAAATTATATTTAATTTACTTTTCCGCTTTCTACCATGCCGTTATACATATTCCGTGTTTAAAACATCGCATCTTAAAATAAATGTAAATGTCAGATTTTAACGTAACTGTTCACAGAAATATCATGGCCTTCAATTGATAACAATCCCATACCCGTCCTGTCAACGCTTTCACAGATATAGCATGGGATGAGATTTTCGGTGCCTGAAATTTAATGCGGCTCGACACTCGACATAATTTGAATATATCTCCAGATCAGATTTGGCAGGAATACAGATGGGAATTAGAGAGCCAGATCAGATTTCGAACGACGATATTTTGATGCCGTGTTAGAATCGTAAAAGTTTAGAAAATCGAGTACCTAATTGTTATTGATTATAGTTCGAAAACATCGAGTCGAGCTCGAACCAACCCGGCCTACCCTAGGGACTATGGTCCCATTGACCTAGTACCTAACCATTATTAACACACACAGACACACACTGAGAAGCGTTAAATTCACCTAAACCGCTCCCTCCTACTCCCCGCCCTTTCATCAGCCATAATTTGTTTTTATTTATTTAATTTTCAAGAAAATAAAAAAATAATTACAAAAGTAGATTGTATATATATATAATCCATTTCCCGCAATCATTCACTTTTCTCCTCTCTCTCTCTCACTCCTCTCTCTCTCTCTCCCATTTCTTGGTTCTTTCTCTCTCCCCAGCTGCATATATAATACTATATTTTCTCCTACTGGTGGAGGATTTTCTTGAATTTTCATTTGAAATTCGAGATTTTGAGGTTTATATTCGTAGAAATAATTAGATCAGAAGAGATGGTTGAGACGCGGCGGAGCTCGTCTTCATCTAAGCGCCCTTTAACTGATTCTTCACCTGCCCTGCCCAACGCGAAGCGATCCAAGGTTGAATCTTTTTTTGTGGGTTTTAATTTGATTTTCTTTTGGTGTTTGGGTTTTGAATGGTTTAATTGACTGTTTCGTTCGTTTTCTTGAATTTGTTGGTGGTTTTGAATTTCGGGGGTTTTTGTGTGCATGCAGGCGGCGGAGGCGTCGGCTTCATCAATGAATGATTCGTCGGCATCGGAGGAAGTGGAGGGCGCCGCCCTGGTGAAGGAATTGGAGGCTGGATCGGCTGATCTGGCTGGAGGCGGCGGCGGCGAGAAGCAGCCGGATGATGTGGCGGCGCCGGGGGAGAAAGGGCCTGAGGCGGCGGTGGAAGGTGAGGCTTTGCTTTTTTAATTTTTTCTGTAGACGAATTTGGAATTCTCTGCATGTGATAGAGTATTGGTTCTTTTAGGGGTTTCTGGAGTTGTCTATTGGTGTTTTTGACTTATATTTTATTTGAATTATTTGGCGGTGGATGCAGGTGATTCCAATTTAGATGCTGACAAAGGGGGGAACTTGAATGGGACGTCGCCGATTCGCGGGAAGAAGCGGCCGCTGAAATCTAATGATGGTGGGGATGCATGGGGGAAACTCCTCTCTCAGTGTTCACAGGTGTGTGCTTAGTCTTTGTGCGCAACTGTGTTATTTCAACTCGTTTAAGAACTGAAAACTTGATAAAAGAAACAAAAAAATTAAGAAAAATGGATTCTTGACATTGTTTAAAATTTTGAACTGTGATTCATGGTAGAAGTATTGCAGAGTTCTGGGGGTTAAGTCCTTACCAAATGAGATTTATAGTAGTTATCTTATTTTAAATATGTTTCACAGACACTTCTGATGGATTGTTCCCTGTCGTGATTTTGTACTTTTATGCTTTCTGAATTATCCGTGTCGAATCATTTCCTAATCTTGATATTGAGGAGTGGTTAATGTAAAATCAGAGTCTTTGAAAAAATGAAGTCTTACCTGTTTAAGGTGTAAGATAGCTTTGTACTGGACTTGGTTTTCTTGAAAGATGAAAGCCTCCAGGCCCTCCACTTTATCTAATAATTGATCTCTCTCTCTCTATACACACACACACACACACACACATATATATATGTATATGTATGTATGTAACTTGATAAACTGTGGCACTGTGCAAGTAATTGCTCCTTTCTATATATTGAGTCAGAAGAACTTTCTTCACCATGGCAAATAATTCCGCTCCTCTCAATGTGCATTCCTAAAACAGTCCACGTTCGCTTATACATTCTATGTTAAAAATTCGAATTTGTGCTGGTCCTTTGTAGAAAATGATGGATGTACTGGAATGATGTTTGTCTCATGCTGATGAGTGAGGGGCGGATGTAATATTTTTAGTGGAATCAGTTAAAGAGTGTTGCCAAGCTTTTTCAATACCCAATTTTTTTTGTTTTTATTTTTTAACTGCATCAGTCTGTGTAGCCTCAATGATTTATGGTTTCTGTTTAATAGCAGTTCTCAATCTTTGACTCCTTTGGTGCAATTTTTCCTCCCAGAATTCCCACGTTGTTATGCAGCGCCCTACTTTCAGCGTTGGTCAAGGCCGCCAGTGTGACTTGTGGGTAGGAGATCCAACAGTCAGTAAGTTGTTGTGCAATCTGAAGCACATGGAGTCTGAGGTATGTTGAGATTCTTTGTTAGTAAAATACTGCGCACATGATTTCAATCATCGTGGTATTCAAGGCAGTGGCATTCCTATTACGATGTTACTGATTCTATGCCTGTTTGTGTCATTACTTTCTTGACAATTCCTAGGGAGGGGAATCAGTTACATTGCTTGAAATCATTGGAAAAAAGGGAGCTGTGCTAGTTAATGGAAAGGCTTACTTCAAAGATTCCACTATTCCTTTAAATGGAGGTGATGAGGTGGTCTTTAGCTCGTCAAATAAACATGCTTATGTATCCTATTACATCATTTTAATTCTATTTCTGTGGTATTCATTCTTATAGTAGTTTCTTCACCATGTTTTTACGGTGGTTGATACAATATAAAATGTTACTTGTGGATAGACTGGATGAAGTATACCTTCTTACTTTATCAAGCACGATATTTCCTTGACATGCTACTAGATTTTCCAACTCCTGACGAACACCGGTGAATTGGCAACTAGTGTGCCGCCTTCAGTAAGCATATTAGAAGCTCATGGTGGATCCGCAGATGAATTGCATATTGAGGCTAGACCAGGTGACACTTCTGCTGTTGCCGTTGCATCAACTCTGGCTTCGCTCTCACATCTCACTAATGAATTGTCCCTCATTCCACCATCACCTCGGAATGGTGATGATGTACAACAAGGGTCTGAAATTCCCTCAGTACCATCTGCTTGCAAAGTGTCAGACAATTGTATTGTTGACACCGAAATGAAAGGTGCCTCTGCCTGTAATGATGATGCTTCTGCAGCAGTTGTTGAAAGTATCGGTGCTCCATCTTCTGATGTTGCTAATGAGAACTTGAACAATGGTGCTGAAATTGGGAAGATTGTAGGCGAAAACAATGACTTGAGACCTGTTTTGCGATTCTTAACTGGTCCGCCAGCTCCTGATTTTGATATAGGTGTATCAAGGCTTCTCGATGACAGACTCAGAGATCAGCTGATAAAGGGTTCTCGTCCTCCCATTTCACAATCATCAAGACGTCAAAAATTCAAAGAGGGCTTACGTCAAGGATTAATGGATTGGAAAGATCTAGACGTTTCATTTGAGAATTTTCCCTATTATCTAAGGTAATGTCAGCACCCTCCTATTTTAATATTATTTCAGTGTTACTGTTACCAGTCGGGTTTAAGTTACAAGAAGGTTTATTTTCAACTATGGCTTATTGTGTAATATGTTGTTTTAGCCACTGGAAGAGATTTGCTACAATTTTGAACAAATAGTACAGATTATCCATTTGTCATGCTATATCATTTGTTTACTTCAATTTTTTATTTTTTGTTACAGTGAGACCACCAAGAATGTCCTTATTGCTTCATCATACATACATTTGAAGTGTCAGAAATTTGTGAAGTTTACTTCCGAGCTCCCTACAGTGTGCCCAAGAATTTTGTTGTCAGGTCCTGGAGGTAATATAGCTCCACATTTATTCTAAATAGTCAAGTATATTTTCTTTTTTGACTGATCCTGACGATCGGATTATGTCTTTTCTTCACAGGTTCAGAAATATATCAGGAAACATTGACTAAGGCTCTTGCTAAATATTTTTGCGCGAAGCTCCTTATAGTTGATACTATTCTATTACCTGGTGTAAGTTTCCACTATAAATGTTTAAAAACAGAAATAGTGTCAGTTTTCTTTAAGCAGGTGGTTCTTTTTTACAATTAATCTTTCTCATTTATGATACAAAAATTTGTATAGGGACCGATACCAAAGGAAGCTGATTCCTTAAAAGAAAGTTCAAAGCCTGAGAGAGGTAATGTTTTTGCTAAGCGGGCTGCTGCTGCTGCTGCTGCAGCACACCTTAAGAAACCTGCCTCAAGTGTGGAGGCTAATATCACTGGGGGTTCTGCTATAGCCTCTCAGGTTCTTCCTAAGCAGGAAGCATCTACTGCTACATCAAAGAACTACACTTTCAGAAAAGGTATACTTGAAGCTCTCCTTGTCCATTTGTCCAAATTTAGGTTTTGGATTCTTCTATGTTAAGGGATTGTGGTCTTGTTTTTGCAGGTGACAGAGTAAAGTTTGTGGGTTCTGTAGCGCCAGGATTTTGCTTCAGTCAAAATCCAATTAGGTACTGTATAGATACAATTATCTTCAGATTTACTGAAGATGTTTATCTGATGAATGTTTCTGTATACCTGTTATTTATTGGCTGTTGGTTGCATAAAAGAGTACAAGTTATTGGAATCACTGAATGTTTGAGTTAGACTATTGGTCTTAGTGATGCTGGTTTTAGCATGGATGTGTAAGCTTTGTAGCAACATAGTTATTAAAGGTGCAAGTTGCATCAAGGTGCAAAGGGCTCTCGGAAGCAAATAATGGTTTAACATGTATAATATCTTAGTGTGGATACTAACAATGACAAATATAAACTTTATGACGTATTTTTAAATCCATAATAGAAAGAACCAAACGTAACTTGCTCAAGTGAAACTTATTTGTCCTACCAAACAAATCATAATTGTCAGAGCATGTTGTATTATATGATTTCATCTTCAGTTAAAGTTGAGAAAGAAGGGAGTGCTGCTTTGCTCTAACCCTAATTTGCTTTAGTAGTATTAATATTCAACAGTCTGAAATCATAAGTAGAAAAGTCAAAACCCAAGACCCAATATGGGGGACATTTTAAGCAAATTATTGGTCGAATGACGTCTTCTTTTGTACAAACTTCAACAAGAAGACTTTTCAATATGAACTGTTTTGCTATGCTCCTATGAAGTTACTTTTTTATCCATTTCTATATTACGCGCACTAGATTAGTTGAGCTAGATTGTTTGATTCTCCTACACTACATAGTTCTGAACCCCATTTTAAGGATCCTTATTCAATTCTGCTGTTTACATCATCATTATCATGTACAACCCTTAGAGGATAATCACCATGAAGAGTAAATGTGTTACTGATGTTTTTCTGTGTTGATTGGTAAATTTGAGATTCAACCATGTGCCGAATTATGAAAATGCAAGGTTAAAGAGCTGTGTACCAATTGCTTGGCATGATTATATTTATGAGTTGCGATTTTTCTTCATTTTTATGTAGGATAACATAAAATTTTGTGCAGGGGTCCAACCTTGGGTTCCAGAGGCAAGGTGGTTCTTGCTTTTGAAGGAAATGGCTATTCTAAAATTGGGGTTAGATTTGATAAAGCAATTCCTGAGGGTAATGATCTTGGGGGCCTATGCGAAGATGATCATGGTTTCTTTTGTCCTGGTAATAGTTTATTTAATGGGTTTCTGTTCCCCTGGGTTAATTAACTTCCACAACTTGATTACAATCAGTTAAACTGGTGAATATTTATCTTCTTGTGCAGCTGATTCACTACGTCTTGAAAGCTCCAGTGTTGATGACGTGGATGAGCTTGCCATTAACGAGCTGTTTGAGGTAGACTTTGTTGTTATGCAGAATACAGAATACTTGCAAAGTAGAATGCTCTCTCTTGTGTTGCATATCTATTTAGTTTTCTATAATATTTACATGTCATAATTTTGTAGGTTGCTTCCATGGAAAGTAAAAGCAGCCCATTAATTTTGTTCATGAAAGACATTGAGAAATCTGTAATTGGAAATCTGGAGGCGTATACAGTCTTTAAAATGAAGCTGGAAGCTTTGCCAGAAAATGTTGTTGTAGTAGCTTCACATACTCAGACAGACACCCGAAAGGACAAAGTATGTCATGATCAATTTACTCTTCCCACATAAACACACACACACGCACAGAGTTTCTTTTATCCATATAATTGTAGTGACACTGTAATTCGCATGTTGGCTTAAGCCTCATCCTGGTGGATTGCTTTTCACAAAATTATCAAACCAAACGGCGTTCTTCGACATTGCCTTCGGGGTATGAGTTAACTGAACTCTTATATTCTGTGTCCTAATTCTGTGTTATCATTTGATTTATTTTTACATGAATTTGGCACTTGGCATGTCTCGAACCATTCCTGATGTGTTTGCATCTGTCAATTTGAATATCTTTTCATTCATCATTCTCGTCTTCTATGCTTGCCACTGTTGCGATTTATACAATTGCTAGACCCTACTCTTGTTGTGGTCATGAAGTTGACTGGCCTACCGCTATAGTGGTTCATATTAATTCAGGTCTCTTAATAAGACACATTTTTTTATAGGATAATTTTGGCAGATTGCATGATAAAAATAAAGAAGTCCTAAAATCTATGAAGCAGCTCAGCCGTCTTTTCCCAAACAAAGTGACGATACAGCTTCCCCAGGTAATCACTATTTTTGGCTTCTATATGATGCCTACTTCTACTATTTAAAGAGCAAGTACTGAGTGTTGCTCAAATATGACAGGATGAAACAGTTCTAGTGGACTGGAAACAAAAGTTAGATCGAGATGTTGAAACTATGAAATCGCAATCAAATATTGGCAGCATTCGCTCGGTTAGTCTCATCCATCCATTATCCCTTCATAATTATATGTCCTCTGCTTTGTTTTCCATTAAGTGTGTCGAGATAACTTTTAATCTACTGTTTTCTATTGCTTAATAGCTGGAATGGATTTTTTTTCTTTTTTTCTTTATAATCATCTCCAATATTCTTGTGTGCATCTTATATTTCCAGGCAGTAATATTACTTAAAACTCTCCTGTGGCTGGTGTTATACTGTTATTGCAATTCTAAAAATGCGAAATTGATATTTGGAAAACTCCTTGTTGTCTTTCTTGGCTTAACATTTTGTGTTTTTTTCTTTCACATGAATTTCAGGCTTTAAGTCGGTTTGGCCTTGATTGCCCTGGTTTGGAAACATTATGCATCAAAGATCAAACTTTGTCTAGTGAAAGTCAGTCATAATTTCTCACTTTAATCTCTAAATAAAGTTTGATAATATTCAATTGAATTTTTGTTGATGTTTGTTCTGATGGCAATAGATGCTGAAAAAGTCATTGGCTGGGCTTTAAGTCATCACTTTATGCACTACACTGAAGCGACGGTAAAAGAGAAAAAAATCGTTCTGTCAAGTAACAGGTAAATATATGTTTAAACTATTGTTGTACCACTGATGGAAGCCTGAGGATAGAGATAACTGGTTTCTGGCACTGTATTGCAGTATCAAATATGGGCTCGACATTCTACAAGGCATTCAAAATGAAAACAAGAGTTTGAACAAATCTCTCAAGGTGAAGCTTGAAGTCTATATTTTGAGTTCCTCGTAAAATGATATGTTCCTGTACTTGTTTGCATGAAAATGAAAATGATGTGTACTTGTATATGAAATTGACATCTTTAAGTTTCAGGATGTGGCTACTGAAAATGAATTTGAGAAAAAGCTCCTTGGTGAGGTCATTCCACCCGATGACATTGGAGTTACTTTCGATGACATTGGGGCGTTGGAAAATGTGAAAGAAACTTTGAAGGAATTAGTGATGCTGCCTCTGCAGAGGCCAGAATTGTTCAGCAAAGGACAGCTTAGAAAAGTAAATGCATTTTCCTTTCCCTTTTTTTACGAAAGACGCATCCTCGTTCTAACTGTTGTGTCCTTGGCAGCCTTGTAAGGGAATATTGCTCTTTGGGCCTCCCGGTACTGGTAAAACAATGCTCGCGAAAGCTGTTGCGACAGAAGCTGGTGCGAACTTCATCAATATATCCATGTCAAGCATCACGTCGAAGGTAAAGTTTTCACTACCCCTTGAACAGCTGTTACTCATTCTTGTCTGCTTTATCCAATTTCTCAGTGATTGTGATTATTTCTTTCAGTGGTTTGGTGAAGGGGAGAAATATGTGAAAGCAGTCTTCACTTTGGCTAGCAAAATAGCACCTAGTGTTATTTTCGTTGATGAGGTCAGTATAATATCCAATATTATTATTCTTGTTTATTTATTTATTTTTACTCTTTATATATTTTTAAATCTATTGCCACAGGTTGACAGCATGTTAGGGAGAAGGGAATCCCCAGGAGAACACGAAGCAATGCGTAAAATGAAGAATGAATTTATGGTCAACTGGGATGGCTTGCGTACAAAGGATAAGGAACGCGTACTTGTGCTTGCAGCGACGAATAGGCCTTTTGATCTGGACGAGGCTGTAATCAGGAGGCTTCCCAGGAGGTCGGCCTTATCGTTTCCCTTCCAATTTACTTTTCTATTATCTAGCCGAGAAGCACTCCTTGTCAGTTCTCTTGATTGATTTATAATTTGTGCAGGTTGATGGTCAGTCTGCCCGACGCTCTAAACAGGGAGAAAATCTTAAAGGTGATATTAGCCACCGAAGAACTAGGTCCAACTGTCGATCTCGAAGCAGTTGCTAAAATGACTGAGGGGTATTCAGGAAGTGATCTAAAGGTTCAATCATGATACCTCGTGTTCTGCATAAATTTTTAACTACTTTCCGTAGCTATTGTTATACTGACTTATCTCCATTTCCCAGAATCTTTGTGTGGCAGCTGCACATTACCCTATAAGAGAAATTTTGGAGAAGGAGAAGAAGGTAAATTTCACTTCACTAGGCTTTTCTATTCTTTAGGAAACTAGCTTTGTCATGTTGGTTTTCACGTACGAGCTTAAACTAATGGGAGTACCGTGCAAAATTTGTAGGATAAATCGTCCGCGCAGGCAGAGAACAGACCTCCGCCTGCATTGCATAGCAGTTCAGATGTTCGATCCATGAATATGGATGATTTCAAACACGCACACGAACAGGTATACACTTCGAATACCAATTTTTCCAAACTACATAAGCACAACTGAAATCTTGCATTTTGAAAACTTGTGTTGCTTCAAATTTTATGTCACACTGTTATATTTCCACATTTGGTAGTATACAAAAAAACATAATCTCGTTTTCTTTTTATTACCTTCGAGTAGGGAACTTTATTACAGTGTTAAATCTTCGATTTTGTTAGTTTGAATACCAATTTTCCAAACTATAAGCACAACTGAAATCTTGCATCTTGAAAACTTTTTGTTTTGCTTCAGATTTTGTTTCACACTGTTATTTGCACATTTGGTAGTATACGAAAAAACACAATCTTGTTTTCTTTTATTACCTTCGAGTAGGGAACTTTATTACAGTGTTAAATCTTCGATTTTGTTACAGTTTGAATACCAATTTTCCAAACTATAAGCACAACTGGAATCTTGCATCTTGAAAACTTCTTGTGTTGCTTCAGATTTTATTTCACACTGTTATATTTCCACATTTGGTAGTACACGAAAAAATATAATCTCGTTTTCTTTATCACCCTCGAGTAGGGAACTTTGTTACTGTGTTACTGCTCCGATTATGTTCTTGAACAAAGATATAAACACACCGTTGTTGGGATGAAAATGCAGGTATGTGCGAGTGTTGCATCAGAATCACAGAACATGAACGAGCTCCAGCAATGGAACGAGCTATACGGGGAAGGTGGATCGAGAAAGAGGAAGTCACTTAGCTACTTCATGTAGAGGGGGGAGATACAGGAGCTGTATAGTAAAAGTATAACGTCTAGGCGGGTTGTTCTTTTCGTTTTTTCTTCTCCGTGAGACGGGGTCCGGGTTCCTGTGCTCGTGGAAATCCGATTGCAGGTTCCTCTGACCTACAAACCTCGGCATTGTGCATCATATGTAGTTGGTTGGTAATTTTGTCACCTACAGATAAGAATGTTGTTTTAGCTTAATTCTACTGATTTTGCTTCACCATTGCATACTTTCTCTGTATAATCTTTGTTTTAGTCAATAAATATATTTTCCTAATCACTTCTCTCATATATCTCTGTTAGTATTTGATGAAATATGATGATTGGTACATAGATTGGATTTAGAAAATGTTATTTGCCCTTCATTGTTTGTGTAGAGAGAGAGAGAGAGAGAGACTTATTTGGTGGATTTAGAGAGAGACTTATTTGGTGTATTAAATCCATGTTTAGGTTTTTAAATTTATTTTCATCAATCATTGTTTATGTTTCTTCTCTTGTATTTGGTTTTATTAATACATGAGTTTTTTTTCCCTTTATGTTAGTGTAGTGTGAATTATTATTATTATTATTATTATTATTATTATTATTATTATTATTATTATTATTATTATTATTATTATTAAATGATGAAAATAATATTTGAAGGAAAATTTTAAAAAATTCATCGTGTTTGTTTTTTTTTAAATAAATAACTCAAAAGCCTTCTTAGTTTTAAATTCTGCAATTTTGTCAAATGTTGTGGTTTTTTTTTTCTAAAACAAATAATTCAAAAGCCTTCTCATTTTTTAATTCTGCATTCTTGTCAAATATTTTGATCTAACAGCCTTAATTTTTTATGTGGCTTGTCCATTTTACTCTTGGATACATGTAAGAAATGAAATCTTAGGGAAATTATTATTAAAAAAAATTAATTCTATAGTGGCAGAAGTTGAAGCTTGATGAAAGGCAGAGATTATCAAATGAAAAACAATCAAACTGCTTATTTATAAAATATATTTGGTAGAAGGTTAAAAATATCTTTTATACAGTAAAAATGGTAAAAAAGTAAAATAAAATTCAATGATGCATCATTCTTCCTTGTACTAAAAAAAAATTACATTCAACAGAAAGAATTTTTAGACTATTTTTCCGAAATAAACTTTTGCGATTTTGAAAATAGGAATTTCTATATTGTGTGATTTTGAAAAAATAAAATAAAATAATATAATATTGAATTGCATTTCTAGATAGAGCATGAACAATACTGCACCATTTAGAGCATCTCCAACCCGCCTCTACCTTTCAGTCTGCCGCTGCGTTTTTTACATTATTTTATTCTTTTTTATGCTAACTTTATTCTTTATTTTTTTATTAATATAACAATGTAAATTATGTTATTTTTATATCTAATATTATGTTTAATTTCACTTAATATAATAAAAAAAATACTCCCTCCGTCTCATTTTGATAGGCCGATTGGGGTTTTTCACGAGGATTAAGAAAAGTATTGAGAAAGACAACTAATCAAGAAATTTCCTAATATGCCCCCTATTTATTTCTTTGATATTGAATTAATGCCTAATGTGAACATATTAAATAGGGGTATATATTAGTAAATTAGCTAAATATATATAGAAACATGCCTATATATCGGGACATACTAAAAAGGAAAACAAGCCTATCAAAATGGGACGGAGGGAGTATTATATAATCATAAAAAAAATTAAAAACTTAAATTACAATAAATGTAACTGTTATTAAAATGTAATTTATGCTTTTTTTAATGTTAGTTCATTTTTATAATGTAATTGTTCATTTATATTAGTAAATGTTGATCTTATGTTCGAATGAAATATAATTTTTTAAACTAATTTAAAATTATATTATTATTTTATTATTATTAAATAGTTTTAAATACTAAACGCAAATTGTATTTGAAAAAATATATATGCTACACAATAATTTGATAAAAAAAAAATTCAATATTAGAAAACATAAAAGTAGAATATTTCATTATAGAGTGAATTATAAAGTTTATAGTTGTGGATGTTTTTGCTCTCACACTACATTTTTCTTTAAAATAGAGATAGACGAGAACTGATAATCTTCCACGTAAATTTGATTTTATGAAAAATAAATTTACGTGTCAAAAATATATATCGGAATATTAAAGTAACAATTTTAAGTAAAGAATTTTTATTTTACAAACGATGTCAATTGTCAAAAGAAATGAAGCTGAAACAATACTAAAACGATAAATAACTATTGCTTTAAAATAATAAATTAGAAAATTTAATAGTTTGGACCAAAAATGGGATTAAAAAATTCGGGCAAAAAGATACACGTCGGCAACTGAAAGCTCGAAAATTAATTTTAGACTAGATTTATTGTATATTCAAAAGATCGGGTATTAAATTGTTATTTATAAAAAGTCGGGACATTATTGTGAATTACTTGAAAGGTCAGGCCCTTAAAATAATAAATGGGCTAAAAAAAATGAAGAATGGCTTCGCCCGGGTTCGAACCGGAGACCTTCAGTGTGTTAGACTGACGTGATAACCAACTACACCACGAAACCAATTGATAATAATCTCATATTTAATATTTATAATTGAACATAGTTTGATATACTCGTTAATCAATTTTAGAAATTTTCCTGCGACCAAATTGTTCATTTTAGGAAAAGACTTAATTAATAGCTAACAAAGATTGAGAATTGTTGTCGCCTCCGGGAACCGAACGAGATCCTCTATTCTGATTTGATATTCCATCTCGTATTTTAATCATTTGAATTATGCCGTGTGTATTTAGTTTTTTTTAGCGGTGAATTATTTAAATTATTTTTTTAAATTGACGTTTAACTTTAAGGCAAGCTGACGGTCTTCTTCCACGCTCTCATCTCTCAATTGTTAACTGCGTGCATAGTTATTGTGCTAACGTTAGCCCCCTATAGTTTTTTCCTTCTGCTACTGTCACTGCACATGGCGTATATCTAATGATTGGAATATGAGATGGAATACCGAATTGAAATAGAGGATCCCGTCCGGACAAGAACGCCCAAGCGTGGATATTCCATGTGTAAAAAGTTGGATTGGAAGTCTTGTGTAGTTTACTATTTTAGGTAACCCTTTAAAAACTCAGGTACACTCTAAAGAGTTAATTGCCTTTATTATCACCACCTTAATATGTTTTTTGGTTTTAGACACAATCTTTCAAATTTCACAATTACTACATAAGATAATTGTCTCTATTATCACCACCTTAACATGTTTTTTTTTAGACACAACCTTTCAATTTTGACAATTACAACATAGAAACAAACATTTTTTTTTCTTGTAATTAAAACATATAGAAAAAAATGTGATGGAAGTAAATCATATTTTTAAGATAATCAACAATAACAATAATTTCTTTTAAAATTAAATATTAAAAAATAATTATAAACCTTAATTGAGTGGTATAAACCCTAAACACAATCATAAAATTATAATAAAACATAATAAATTAAAATTAATGAAAAAAAATGAAAAAAAAAAATATAAAATTTGATCATGGAACAGAGGATCCCATCTGTATTTTGATTGTGAAAGAGGTCATATAATATCTATCAAAATTAAATAGTTGTCTAAAATAAATAAAAGTGTGAAAAAAAAAAATCATTATTATAGTCTAATTTTCTTTTTTCCTTTTTTTTTGGCTATTTTATTCTATGAAATTAAGCAAGATTTGACACAAAATTTATCAAAATGAGGTTTCTTACAAGAGTTGCATCAATTAAAGAATGATCAAACCAATCTAAAGCTGTTAACTTCCTTCGTCGCAAATAACTTTTTTCCCCTAAAATAACCGAATCACGATTTCAAAATGTCTCATTTCATCGAAACCTATGCCAATATTTGAGAAAACCTAAACCAATGAAAGAACCAATGTTCTTTTTTTTTTTTTGCCAACATCACATTTCTCATTTCCTATTGCCTGCGACAGATTGCAATCGATGTTTTGCCAAAGACGACGAAAAATAAGGACGATGGGGGCAACAGAGGAAGTCCCGTCGTAAATAGGGCTTCATCTTCTATTCCGACACTGAAAATATACCATTAACAATGATTTATAACAGCCTCATTGGAATAGAAGATGAAACACCATCCAAACACGGGTAGTCCACCGTTGGCTCTAATCATCCATTTTTCGTTTAGTCGAGGGCACATTAAACTTGGCTTAAAATGCAACATTACACCACAGATTGGATGGAAATATAGTGTAATAATAATGCCCAGAGAGTAGATTAACAATGGTTTGTCAGTATAAAAATCCAGGCAAAGAAACCATCACTCTCTCACAGAAACCACACCTACGGTAACAATTCAGTTAAAAAGTTCAAAATCCACGCGAAAAGCATACTCAGTCGGGTATCACATACTCATTCATGAGCTTGTCAAAGGTTCTGCTTTGTCCTTAGATGCTTCTCCTTCTGCCTTATCAACTGCCTCCCCCTCGGGCTTCTTCACCTCTGCAAATACAGGTAACTTGGTTATGATTTCATTAACGGGGGGTAAACAAAATAATTATTTGCCAAAAGAATTCATCTATGATGTGGGAACATGGGAAAGTTTTCACACAAGCGCACAAAAAAATTATTTTCCAGAAAAATGTTGAATCTCCAGTTATTTGAAATGTTGAGCTACTACGCATGAAGAGTGAGTCGGAACTCTATTCCACATAACCTCAAGATACAATCATACAACTTGAATAGATCATATATGTACATAATTTGATGCCGATATCTAATAGAGAAACCAAAATATAAATGGAAAACCGGAAGATATGCGGAACAAAACCACACCCCATTCCCAGCCCAAGATAATACCATATAACAACATAGTTCCAAAACCAGAAATCAGCCAAAATCCATCGGCAGTGCTAAATTATTGACCAATATAAAAGGTGAAGAAGCTTATTAAACAAAGAGCAAATAACAAGTACCTTCATCATCACTGTCCTCAAAGTCATCCCCCATAGCATCTTCTCCGAAGCCACCCATTCCACCCATGCCACCCATACCGGCCAAGCCACCCAAGCCTCCCATGCCGCCCATACCACCCAAGCCACCCATGCCGCCCATTCCACCCATGCCTCCCATTCCACCCATGCCTCCCATATCACCAAATTTCTGTAAGAGAAGTCAAATTGGAAAGCCATTAAAAGAGTGAATAATATAGAAAGCAAACATCACAAAGCAAGACAGAGACTAAACTTACCGAGAAATCCATACCACCTAAATCCAAATCAGAAGGTGCACCTGATAAAATGGACAGTACAGATATCAATTACATATTTACATTTAATAACAAAACTAGTAGCAAATCCTAGCCCAAAAAAAGAAGAATATACCAGTATCATCATCTTCATCCACCCATTTGTCCCAATCTACTTTCACGTAGTGAGGTGTCTTATCATTTCCACGTAATAACTTTGTCCACCATTTCTTCTCAGATTTCTCCAAGACACAGAATATGTTCCGTACGCCAATGTTTATCTTGGACTCCTAGAAAACAAAAATCATCAGCAACTATTACTCGGTCGGGTCAAAATAAAGTGAATAAGTCTAAAATGATTTTGACACACACACACGTATAAGCATTTTGATCCGTTTGAAAATGATTTGTCAATAGAATTCGTATAGACTAACTTATAGAGCTCACACAATTAGCTCCATTTATAATGAAAACATAAATGACTCTTAGCATCTCACCTCGACATTAATTTTATCAAGTAGCTCCAACTTGAGTTCATAGAGGTTATCATCAGTCCCAGCAGCAGCAGAGAACGTAAATGTACCATCAGGGTCAACATTAACCTTAGGGTTTTTCGCATCAGCTAGGAGCACAGTGAGATAAATCTTGTCCTCCCTTTCGGCCCACTTCACTTCAGGGTGTCGGCTACAATGTACAAGAGAGTTTTAGCTAGTGGCTCAATCCCACACACAATAACAGTAAGCAAGCAACAATCACAGTATACCAGAGAAACTTGATAAAACAAAAACACATCTAAATAAAACATCAAATTAGATATCATTGCATTGCTAATATCCCAAATTTCCCAACAGCATTAGCACTTTCAACAAAAGAACCACAACACAACTCAATCCAGACAATTACCACCTAAGAATATATTTTCTACTCCGCTTCAATTCCTATACAGCATACTTATCATTTAGTCTGCAAAATCATTGAATCTCAGATACAATTACATACAATTCAAATTTAATCCAAAAACACCAAAGTAAAAATGCTAAAACAAGGCATAAGCACGACACAAGAAGAACCTCATTCTCATATCGAAAACCTACAATGATTAAATCACCGCTAATTCACATAAAATTATTTACCCCTAAAATAAATCGAACGCGAAAAAAATTCAACAAATCGAGCTAGAAATGTTAATTTACCATACAAATATATCCAATCACAAAAACAAGTTCAATTTCTTCAACCAATCATTATCTAGCTCATAATAAATCGAGCAATAATTCAATTTTCCAGTCATTATTAAAACACGAAACGCAACTCAAAAAACACGAACTGAAATCAAACTAAACATATCCTCAAAAACTTGCACCAATATCACAATAAAATAAAACAAAATAAATAAAATGCAAAGTAAACAAAGAAGCTACAGAATTCGACTAAAATAATCAGAATCACAACGAAAACGAAAAACTAGTAAACTTTTGAGGAGGAAGACTTCAAACCTCATTTTCGAATCTGATTTGTAGAGAGAGAGAGAGAGAGAAAAGAGAGGTACTAGAAAACCCTAGAAGTCGAAGAAATGGAGAGAGAGAGAGAGAGAGAGAGAGAGAAAGTGAGAGCGTATCGAAGTAGCTGCTCTCTACTCCCCCTTTTAAACCCTCCAACCGAATAATTATTTGTGAATTATTAATATTAATAATAATTATTATTATTAATATTATATTATTATTATTTATCCAATAATAATAACCGTAGACTACACTAGCCCAATAGCTGTCCACAAATGAATGATAATGGGCCTGGCCCACTATAAAAATATTAATGGGCTTCTAAACTTAAGAAAAATAGACTATACAAATATATAAAAATATTTTACACGCCTAATGTGTAGGGTTGCAAATGAGTCGAGCAGAATTTGAACAGTCATATGTTTCAATTTATTGGAAATGTTATCAAGTTTTAAAATTTATATTTGAGCTTGTTAGATTACCTATCGAGTCGAATTCGAATAGTTTGATATTTTTGTACATGTTTGATCAGTTTTTACTTGTCGAGCTCGAGTTCGAGATGTGCTTTAAATATCAAACGCAAAATTATGTTTGAGTTGGTTTGATATGCGTATCGAGTCGAGTTCAAATGAGTTTTTAACGAACGAACACGAGTCGAGTATCGAACTAGTTGGTTTGATTTTCAACCCTACTAGCGTGAGCATTTATGGAGCTGCTTATAAGCGTTGTATTTTCATGAGTACCTACCATTTACTTTTTTGGTGGACAATTATTGAATTTTTTAAATACACGTGATGGAAATCCAATTATTATAATGTGTATAGCGTCACTGAACGTGTTTTGGATGGGTTTGAACCATTAATTTAATACCCTGATAAGACATAAATGCACCCCTAGTTAATCCGTTCAAGTTTTCTGTCGCAGTTCTTCGTGCTTCACTATTAAATTTGTGATTTTAATAATATTTATTATAAAATAAAATTTAATTATAATATAAATAATCACAGTCAACATTTACTAACAAAAAATGAATTAAAAAAAATTATGAAATAATGAATTATTAATTGAAAATAAAAAATTAAATACTAAAAAATAATTATAAACCCCATTCGGATGCGGTGAATCCTAATAAACAAATATAAAATTAAACTTAATTAGTCACAAAAAAATGAAATTGAAGAAAAAAATATAAAAAAAAATCATAATTTAAAAATGCAACACATAACATAACAGATATAGTGCAACAAGAAATCACATGTACTAAATACTAAAACACATTTCTCTCGATCATGTTTCGATAAATTCAATCGGGCCCTCGAGACTCGTGGGTTTTTACCTTTCCACATCTCATTTCTCGATCATCGGATTTTTATTCTCATCCTAAATTTATTATAATCTTCGAAGTTCAAATACTTCAAATATGATCACCTAAAGTTTATGATAATTTCTCAAAATATTGCTAAAATTTCAGATCAATTAACAAAACTAGAACCTTCGCGTAATATTGAAAAACAAGCAACTAATTGGAGCGTGGCTTCCACGCACATGGCTTCCACAACATTCTTACATGTATAAGAATCCACGCAACTAACATCATCCAACTCAAATTTCTCACCACAATTAAAGAAAAAATTAAAAATTATTCATTGCTAAATTTAATTTAGCTGAATTTTAATCGATCAATGGAGAAATCAGTAATGGTGGTGGGGATAGATGATAGTGATCACAGCTTCTACGCTTTGGAGTGGACTCTAGATCACTTCTTCCTTGCTTCGCCGGAAAATTCTCCGTTCAAGCTCGTCGTTGTCCACGCCAAGCCTCCACCTCTCTCCACCGTAGGCCTCGTGGGCCCCGGTATGCTCGGTCACGTGTTCTTGGTTATATAATGATTATGATCGATGTGTGACTTAGTTGGTGGAGTGGACGTGTTAGGACTAACAAAAAAAGTCCCACGTTAGGGAGGTCCAATAGCAAAATCATTAGCAAAAATTTATGGATTTTTTTTGTTGATTATATATATATATATATTGTAGATGCTGTTGATGTGCTGCCGTATGTGGATATGGATTTGAAGAAGACTGCTGCAAGGGTTACGGAGAAGGCCAAGAAAATGTGTGCTGCTAAATCGGTTAGTGATTAAAATTGTAATTTATGTAGTTATTGATCTAAGTTTGATAGTCTTAAAATTTGTACAATTTATTTGTGATAAATAGTACTTTTTAAGTGTGCTCCCTTAAAGTTAGATTAAAGAGAGAGAATCTCGAAGTTATGTATAAATATCTTGTTATAATTGTGACGTGCAACAAATACTACTTTCTAAGGGTAGTTCGATAGTCTTTTTTGGATGAACCCCGTCACAGTAGATAGTATTCGATTACACTTATGGCAGACATAAGTCCCACGTTGCGGATTTTATAATCAGACTAATATAGTATGGATTAAGGCAAGGATCAAGAAATTGAGATGATCGGGTTCATGTATTTTTTTGGGAAAAACTGAGTGTTTTTTTTTTCATAAAAGATAAAGTTTGTGTACATCTGATGTATATGAGAATATGTAGCATTTACAAAACTCGATATCTTTTTTACGAGTGTTCGAGTAAGTTATGAACTATTATGCAGATGAGCGATGTTATATATGAGGTTGTGGAGGGTGATGCTAGGAGTGTTCTATGTGAGGCTGTGGAAAAGCACCAAGCCTCAATGTTGGTTGTTGGTAGCCATGGTTATGGTGCTATAAAGAGGTAAACAACTCTCTCTCTCTCTCTCTCTCTCATTTCAAAAGTGTTGCCAAATATGCACTAAGTTGATTCAAGTTTTGATGAAATTGTTTTTGCAGAGCTGTTTTGGGAAGTGTAAGTGATTATTGTGCTCATCATGCTCATTGCTCTGTGATGATTGTGAAGAGGCCAAAGATCAAACACTAAGGGGATGTTTGGTTTTATTTTCAATTGCAATTTTCAGTTTCTAGTGTTTCTGGCGTGATTTACGAGGTGTACTGGTTTTTAAAGAAATATAATGATTTTGTTATGATGAGCTATTTAATGTTTAGAGTTATATATTTAGAAAATAGAAATATGTTTGTTTGATTATATTTTGAATTTGAATCTGCTGTTGAGATGAGAAGATAAATATTCATGTGGTTATGATGAATATTTAAATAAAGAGTCAGTGTTTTGGTTCAAAAGATTTGCTAGAATAATTAATGATTATTTGTGATCAATATTTGTGTTGTGGGTTTACTTGTCTTATTATTTGTATTATTTGATAAATATTTAATTCTGAATTTTATTGATGACAATGAAAGTGAAAAGTTAGGAATTTTCAATTTATTTAATGATTTATAAATGTTGAAATGTTTAAAGTTAAGAGTTTATGAATGTTAATTTATATTATTAAAAAGGAGAAAGAAAGCCTAAGAAAAATAGGGTGGTGTCATTAACTCCATGAAATAATAAAAAAAAAATAGTTCGTTAGTAGAACAATGTCATTTCGTTTATACATGTAGAACTTAATTAAATACAAATACGCTGACAATCACATTCTCACTATTCTTTCTATATCATACAAGCAAACTCAAAATTAAGTACATAATTAAAGCAACGGTCACTTAACTATTCCCTTATTAAATTAAGTTCTAGATCCGTCACTGATTCCGTCCCTGCTCTACTCTTTATACAATAGATAACATTCAAGATCTTACTTATTACTGTTGATTAAAGTTTATATTTTTTAAAAAATGAAAAAAATAAATAAAGTTATACTTATACATGAAAACCATACATATCGTACTATTTATTTTTGGAAAATAAAGATAAGAAAGTTGGAGTGTAATGCGTTCTAATGTTTTGTGGATGATATTTCTTATTCCAACTTTATACTCCATCTCGTATTCCGATCATTAAATTCTTATCATGCGTAATTAATTTTGTTAGTGAATAATTATTGATATTTTTAAATAGACATGACAGAAATCAAATTATTATATTATGTTCGAGTTTGGTTAAGTTTGAACCATTAATTTAATACCTAATAAGACATAAATGCACCCTTACTAAATTCTTAAGTATGTTTTTCTTGATCACCTCTCGATAAATTCAATCGGGCCCTCGAGACTTCGCAGTTTCCGCCCGGCCCGAATTCGCCAAAAAAATTGACCCGAAACAATAAATGCGTGAACGGGCCGGGCCTCACGCCCAACACAGAAAATATATACACGGTGCCCCGCGGGCCGGGCCTCCAACATTTAGACCATACAGATTTCGGGCCAGCACGGGCTCAAAGTTTTCACCTTGACCGGTCCTGCCCGGGCGGCCAGTTTTTCCAACCCTACTTCCGGGCTTCTTTCGACATCTCATTTTTCGATCGTCGGATTTTTCTTCACATCCCAGATTTGTTATAATCTTCAAGTTGAGATGCTTAAAATATAATGACGTAAAGATAATGATATTTTCAAAATATTGTTAAAAAAATTCAGATTACCAAAACTAGCAAAGTGTATGGTTTTCAAAACAAGCAACTGACTGGAGCGTGGTTTTCACAACATTCCTACATGTATAAATTTCTCAGCACAATCAAGAAAAATTATTCATTTCTAAATTTAATTTGGCTGAATTTTGATCGATCAATGGAGAAATCAGTAATGGTGGTGGGGCTAGATGATAGTGATCACAGCTTCTACGCTTTGGAGTGGACTCTAGATCACTTCTTCCTTGCTTCGCCGGAAAATTCTCCGTTCAAGCTCGTCGTCGCCCACGCCAAGCCTCCGCCTCTCTCCACCATAGGCCTCATGGGCCCCGGTACGCTCGATCTCGTGTTCTTGGTTATGTAATGATTATGATGTGTGACTTAGTTGGTCGAGTGGACGTGTAATGAGTAACAAAAAAAGTCCCACGTTGGGGAAGTCCAAAAGCAAATTATGGAAGAAACATATTTTTTTTTGTTGATTTATTTTATTTTGTAGGTGCTGCTGATGTGCTGCCCTATGTGGATATGGATTTGAAGAAGATTGCTGCTAGGGTTATGGAGAAGGCCAAGGAAATTTGTGCTGCTAAATCGGTTAGTAATTAATATTGTGATTATTTAGTTATTGATCTAAGTTTGATAGTTTTAAAATTTGTACAATTTATTTGTGATAAATACTACTTTTAAGTGTGCTACCTTAGAGTTAGATTAAAGAGAGAGAATCTCGAAGTTATGTGTAAACATCTTGTTATAAATGTGACGTGCGACAAATACTACTTTTTAGCGGTAGATAGTCTTTTTTGGATGAACCCCATCACGGCGAACATAAGTCCCACGTCGTGAATTTTATGATCGAACTAATATAGTATGTATTAAGGCAAGGATCAAGAAATTGAAATGAACGGGTTCATGTATTTTTTTGGGGAAAACTCAACGTCTTTTTTTAATAAAAGATGAAGTTTGTGCACATCTGATGTACATGAGAATATGTAGTATTTATAAAACCCGATATCTCTTACGCGCGTTCGAGTAAGTTATGAATTATTATGCAGATGAGTGATGCTATATATGAGGTTGTGGAGGGTGATGCTAGGAATGTTCTCTGTGAGGCTGTGGAGAAGCACCAAGCCTCAATGTTGGTTGTTGGTAGCCATGGTTATGGTGCTATAAAGAGGTAAACAACTCTCTCTCTCCCTCTCTCTCTCTCTCTCTCTGCCAAATATGCACTAAGTTGATGCAAGTTTTGATGAAATTGTGTTTTGCAGAGCTGTTTTAGGCAGTGTAAGTGATTACTGTGCTCACCATGCTCATTGCTCTGTGATGATTGTGAAGAGGCCAAAGATCAAACACTAATCTTCCCAAATTTATTTTGAATGTAATATTTTCATGATAGTAGTATTATTGCCCACTCACTACTGTTGAATGTGTAATGCTACTCTTGTAATAACTAAACGAGTTGATGTTATATGTTTGCAATGAGGAGTTCTCATGTCGATACAAACATTTTTCGTATACTTCATGTCGTGTTGGGATAAATGCTTATTGTGTCGTATTTGTGTTGAGTCTTATTGTGTTCGTATCGTTATCGTGCCGACACGAAACACGATAAGATTACACGATGGCTGACAGGCGACAGCCCTAGGGAAACCAACCAAAAATACGAGTGAAAAACAAGTTTAGAGTCCATTTTTGACAAACGAAAAGAAAAGGACAAACAAATCACTTTCCATAATCAAGAAACGTGCACGTAAGACTTTCCCAGATGAAAATCGTAGATAAGATATACATCAAAACATACCATGAAAACGTTACATCACATGAATTTGCACAAGAAACAAGTCAAGCAAAGAGGTGAAAATGATTCAAAGATACTTTATGAAATGAAACAATTCTTGATTAATAAACATTTCCTTGATATCAGAAGCTATGAAACCAAATGCTCTAATCAACAAATCTATAGCTAATAAGCAAGTAAAAAACCCAAGAATTTGCCGCCTAAGTAGACTACTCAACCTAAACAAGTAACACAAATGATAGTGATTGATCCATACACAGGCAAAACATGAACAAATCAAACAAGAAGTTTAATCAACAAATCGAAGAGGTTACCAGAAATTCTTTCTAAATGCAGCTGCAACTATACCAAGGCCAATTCGCCCATGCCCCGGAAACAAGCCCACTTCATCAAACATAAGCTCGAACCACTGGCTCCCCGTCGTCATGGAAGGAGAAACACACCCTCAAACAACATGAGGAACACAAATCCCACACACAATCAAAATCAAGCTTGCTCTTATTCCCATCAAAGATCATCCACCACACCCTGCACTCCTTCAAATTCTTGAAAATCCCCCGAAACAACATGTAGTTACCCCTTTTCCTTGACGTTAACAATGCAAGCCAACTGCAGAGATACAAACAATACTCCTTAAATCAATGGCAAGCAATTTATTCCCCTAAAATCTCTCTAACTGCAGCTTCAAGTATACAAAGATCAATTCGCCCACACCCCGAAAAAACATGCCTCCTTCCACAAACATAAGCTCAAACCACTCGTTCCCCATTGTGATGGAAGCAGAAACACAAATCCCACATCTGTCTCGAGTTGCAAAACACGCAATCAAAATCAAGAATGCTCTTATTCCAATCAATGATCTCCCTCCACACTTTGGACTACTCGAAATTCTTAAAAATCCCCCTAAACAGCATGCAATTACCCTTCTCCTCAACATGAACTACACCCCTAGCCAACTGCAGGAATAAAAGCAACCCCCCCTTAAATCAATGGCAAGCAATTTATTCCCCTAAAATCTTTCAACCTGCAGTTTCAAGTATACAAAGGCCAGTCCGTCCACGCCCCCGAAACATGCCCGTTTTCGCAAACATAAGCCCGAACCACCGGCTCCCCATCATCATGGTACCCAAAATACCTCCTCAAACAGAACGATGAATGCAAGTCCCACATCTGCTTCGAGCTGCAAAACGCGCAGTCAAAATCAATCCTGCTCTTATTCCCATCATTGACCGTCCTCCACACCCTCGACTCCTTGAAATTCTTGAAAATCCCCCTAAACAGCATGTAATTACGCTTCTCCTCAACATGAACACACCCCGGCCAATCGCAGATGTACAAACAATCCCCCTTGAATCGACTGGCAAGCAATTTATTCCCCTGTTCACGGCTCAAATTCCAAACCCCCGACGCCAGATGCGACCTAAACGGCCTACAAATCCTCCTCCTCTTACAAACAGTGAAATCGGGCTTTTCGGCCCGACCTAGCTCAGAATCGCCGTTGCACGACCTATCAACCGACAGATCATCGCGCCATGACACCGCGCTCGATTCATCAACATCAACATCAGCAGCAGCCGCCCGCAACAATTGACTCTCTTCGATCCCGAGATCGGAGTTGTCGGCTAGAACTCCGGAGTGGGAGAGGCCGGGGCAGCAGACGGCGAGCTTGTAGAGGGGCTCCCAGCCACCGGGAGGAGCGGCGGCGGCGGCGGCAGAGGAGTAGAGCAGATCGCAGACGACGGAGGGGATCGACTGCGAGCATTTGGCCCGGAAGCAGACGGTTGTGATTAGAGAAGAGAATTTGGTGGAAGCGCAGGCGATCCGAGCCCAGTTGCGGGGATCGTCGCCCAGCTTGGAGAGAATGTTGAGGATGATGTCGTCTGAGAGCTTCGAGAAAACGCCCGTTTCAGACATTTTGTCGAACAGTTGTTTTGCGCGGTGATTTGTTCGACGAAAATAATGAAGTTCATTCGATGTTTATAGGGGAAACTCAAAAGGCTTTGGTTACATTTCCAAACAAGAATTCCATATTTTACTGTTTAGATAACTGAAATTATGTTTGTTCGTAATTTAGACACCTCAAGATAGTAATATGGACTATATAATCGGGAACGAGGGAGTATTATTTAAAAGCAGAGATCGGTAGACATTATATAATTACTTGTTATTAGAATGTACGGAGGTAATATGTGATTTCTTGACAGTCCATTGTTTTTATTACCTATGTTGTGTTCATTTTTTAAAAAAATTAAAAAAATAATATGTGCATTAATTAGATGAGAAGATAAATTTTGCGTAATTAGAACGAACAAAAATAAATAAATATTCAAAACTAAATAAAAATTCACGTTAGAAAGACTTGGACCTTTTCAAATGAGATGATTTTATAAATAACAATATTGTATAAATTTTGTAAAATCCACGTTATAATTGTTTTCTTGAAACATATGACAAGTAAATAAAAATGTAATTATTTAGTTTAAATAAAAAATTTATGTAGAAAATCAATAAATTGTTATAAATTATTTTATACTTAAATTATACCAAAATTATGTTGAATAATAATAATAATAATGTAGCACAAATGAATAATTTATTATTTATTATAGGCAACAAATGTAGACTACATATCCTTTATCCATGCTTGAGAAAATTAAAAACAAAAGTTCGTATTCACAAATTCATAGATAAAAAATTATCTATGAAGTATAATAAATAAAAATCTTAATTGCCTGAAAAATCATGAACTTTATGGATGTTTGCAAATTTAACAACTTTAAAAGTAGTAATTAAAACACTAATTTTTAACATGAGTGTTATTCAACATTCCCAAATTTTTATAAAAATAAAAAATGACTCAATGTTCAATTCTATAACCGATTATAGACTTTCAGTTTGCAAGTTGAATTGGCTCAACAATGACTGAATTGACTCGGGTTGTTGATGCAGCATTGGGCAAGGTATAAGCATCAATCCCATATTGGTAGTGACACATGGCAATTCTTGCAAGATTGCAACATGTCTCAATGAAATATTTGTCGAAAATCGAATTGTCACGAATTTCTTTGTTCATCATTTTCCAATTATGATCGATCAACTCTTTTATATATGCACGAGCAACTTCATCAGATGATCCTGTTTCATGCATGTAGCACCACACTGCTTTTGCAACTCCTCCCCTTTCAGTGTCTTTTTGTGAATGAAAAAAAAAAATCGAAGATCCATTTGAAATAGAGAATCTCGGACCAAAGATAAACTTATATGATAGAAGTATTCGAAAATGCAATATATGCTGCACCTACAACGTTAACGCCTCAAATTCGGCATAATTGCTAGCTAGTGCGATGCACGAAAATCATTTTATGTGTTTAATATATAAATACAAACAATTTCAAAATTTTCGAGTTTGATTAAATAATAATAATAATAATAGAAAATATATACATCAGCGGAATTATACCAAAGATAAATGTAAATAAGTTTCAATATAGTAAATACTTTATTAAGAATTGAAACATTTTTTAATAAATCATATATCCTATTTGAATAATCAATTCTAATGATAAATTATTAACTAAAATAAAGTTAAAAACTAAAATCAAACTCCAAACAAAATAATATAGACAAAAATTTATGCGTGACCGTTTCACGGTTTAAATTCATCAGACGAGGTAAGATTCAGATTAAAACTCACATTAATTTAATTAGACATTTGTAATTATGTTCTCGATCTATCTTACGAATTATTACATGTAACATGGTCTCATACAAGACTCCATCATAATAAACGTTTCCATCAGATATGAATTTAAATCCGAATCTTAACCTGTTTGATGGTCTCAAACAATTTTTTTGTGCATATAAATTAGTATCTCCATTAGTTTCCTACATCAAACAACTTTTTAAATATGTGATTTCTATTATTATTTTTTTGGATGGGAAATTATATTTTCATACCTCACTTGAACATAGATCGTTAGCCAAACGAAAAATCAAGCTTGGGAAACGCAACAAACCATTGGAATCAATCAAGCCTTTTTTTGCTTCTTCATTGATGGTTTGAGTCTTCAAGAAGTAGGCATGGGTTAGAATCACAATTCCAGAAGATGAAATCCATCCATTGTCAAGGTATTCACCCAACTTAGGGATGTGATTATTGTAGCCCCACTTTGCTTCTCGAAGGAACGCCTTGCACAGATCGGCCCACTGAATATAACACGAAAATATAATAGAAAAATTATATCGCTATTTCTTCATATATCTAATTTATTGTATATTTACACGACCATGATCATCTTGATTACCATAATCAGGGGCGGAACTGGGGGAGCCAGTGGGAATGGGAGCTTGCCCCCGCCAAAAAAAAAAATTACATGTAAATTTTTCAAAAAATAAAAAAATGGTAGATCTTGTGTGCACTAGATGCACATCAGACGGTTGACCGGAGTAATGCGTTGACCAAATAATCCGTCAAAATTAATATCATTCGTAATATTAAAAAGTATCACTCAAAGACCCAAAAGTATCACTTGTATCATTAAAAAGTATCGGTCAGAAAAAAATAAATAAACATGCGCTGTCAAAATCAGTATCAACCGTACACTAAAAAGTATCACTTGTATCCCTAAAATATATCACTTGTTTTGACGATTTTTTTGATTAACATGTCGACCGAGTCAAAGCGCGTTGACCGTCTGATGTATATCTTATGTACAAGAGAATTTGCATAAAAAAATTAGTATATATAATTATTAGTAAAAAATAATTCAACCCTTGGAGAAAAAATTTCTGATTCCGTCCCCATCATAATCTAGGAACTACATTAAAGAATTTAGATAGGAGAGAGAGAGAGATATACCACTTCCTTAAGTTGATAAACTATGAGATGATTTTGGTCCTTGAGAATATCATAAGCCATTTCATTGACGGTGTTGTATAGAGCTAAGAAGAAGAGCTTCATGTAGTCAGGAAGATTATTCACACCATTAATTTCCCATCTATAAATATTAATTTACAACAACAAAATGGTTAATTGATGATATTGATATATAATTATATTAAGGTTAAATTACACTTTTATAACTACATTTTGGGTACTTTTTCAAAATAAATAAAACAACACCCACTTTTTCAAAAAAAATTGATTATCTAAAATTTAATCAATTTTGCAGGTTGAAAAGTATACGTAATTGATTGTATTTTAATATTCATATTTCCCCAGCCACGTAGAGAAATCTCTAAAATTAAGAAATATTAAAATACAATCAATTACGTAACATTTTCTGACTGTAAATTGATTAAATGTTAGATTTATAAAACTTTTAAAAAAGTGAGTACTGCTTTGTTAATTTTAAAAAAATGGACCATTTTTAAAAATTACTCAAAATATAGTTATCAAAGTGTAAGTTAACCTTATATTAATCAAATTAAAGTAGCAAAAAAATACAAATTAAAAATGCATGTTTATTACATTAATTTAATAACCTACTTTTCCACTACTTGTGTAAGTTGTAGTAGCTCTTGTGGAGCAAATGAAATCCTCTATACCACTTTTCTCTATCCCATTTGGTGTCCCATTTTATTTTTTTATTCGATTTTCATCAAATTTTTTCTTCAATTTCAATTTGTTATGGCTTAGTTTAATTTTATAATTATTATTTAGGGTTTATTCCACCCAATTAGGGTTTATATTTATTTTTTAATATTTATTTCTTATTTTTTAGTTAATATAATTGATTATTATGATTGATTATTTCAAAAATATGGTATATAATTTTAAAAAAATTTAATTTTTAACAATAAATGTTGATTGTGATTTGTAATACTATAATAAAATTTATTTTTGTAATAAATATTTTTAAAATATTAAATTTTATTGTGGGACATAATAGTGGGACATGAAAAGTGGACTAGATGATTTTATCCCCTCGTGGAGAGCCATAAACATCGTAGATATCATCCAAAACAGTAATCAGCAGCCCCACTTTCATTATTCCCACGCGGCATTTGCTAAACTCAGGCTCGAAAACAATTGCAACTCGCCAAAACATGCTTTCCATTACCCTGTCTCTAGCAAAACTCAACTTTTTTGCTAACCCCACTCCTCTCCACCACCTGCAATTTCTAACCAGGTCAGATCTCCTATTGCGTTTCATGTTCCGCTATTTATTATTAATGGATGACACGTGTAGTAATTTCGACACCATGACATCATAAATGTACAGATGACGTGTATTAATGATAATAACTTGATATGTAACATGAAATGTAATAAGAGATCTGGTCTGATTTGTAGCACGCTCACGGAAGTGGTCACGATGGGTGTGGATCGATTATCGAACAATAGTGTAAATATAATATTAGTACCTTGTCACCTCTTGGAGATCATATTGGTGTTGGGATTGCACCCTGTTGAAATCCAATATGGCCAATTTGTGCAACATTTGATTTGTCACATTTTGTTTATGATCATAATATTCATACATCTCAATATTCCACCTTGCTTCCAATCTTGGCATTCTATGGTGGAATGGAAGCTCTAATGCATGCCTCACTCTCTCACCAAATTTCTTGTCCACGTCAGCATTCGTCGTCATGTTGTTGAGGTGGAATCTCGTAAACTCTCTAGCCTCGTCTAAGATATTCTCTCCATTAAATGCAAGATAAGACGCTTCGTACAGACTTAACATTCCACGACTGTCCATGCTTAAGCTCTCCATGAATCTCTTGTTTGAGTCCTTGAATCTCTCAAATATATCTTTTATTTTTCCCGTCAAGTTAATGTAATATATGATTAGTTCAAAACTGAAGACTTTTTTTTTTCGAATAGCTCGACTCATTTATGTACGTAACTGTGGAAATATAGTGGCCATGTTGTCTAAGGAGCCTGAAATATAGGGCAGAAGCATGCAAATCATTAATATTGTCTATTAATATTTGTGAAGATTGAAGTATTTCAAGTGACTTGTTGATGGATTCTTCGAATTTATATCCCAACCCTAGACGATCAATATCATCCACTAATTCAAGCAACCTCAATGCCTCCACGTCATCACCTTTATTATCAACAAAATGAATTAGTACCATTAAATATTTATAACATATATATATATATATATATATAGGGAAAGAATCAAATGAGAACCCTTATCTCAGGTGGGAACTAGGAATCAATCTTAGCCCTTGTTTGATTCAATCTGGACGGTCCAGATTAAATCAGATTTTACTGGA
Source organism: Perilla frutescens (assembly GCA_026008535.1). NCBI lineage: Eukaryota > Viridiplantae > Streptophyta > Magnoliopsida > Lamiales > Lamiaceae > Perilla > Perilla frutescens. The sequence goes on from BRKX01000018.1 coordinate 48,255,941, forward strand.
TGAGCGGTGGCATTCCTGTAATTTTCAGCAACTTTGTGGATGGAGGGGTAATATAGTAATTTAATAATTCAATAATTCTTAATTTAATAATTCAATAATTCTTCTCTTTTGTTCTGAGGCTAAAATGAGAATCGCATGAGGCTAAAATGAGAATCGCATGATGCTAAAATGATCGAAATAGGAGGCTAAAATTGATTTAACATTTTCCATTAGGGTTTATCGTTCCCAATTAGGGTTTATTACGTTCCGATTAGGACTCTGATCCCAACTAGTAATTATGAGATTCCCATTAGGGTTCACTGTCCCCAAATAGGGTGTATTGCATTTCATTTCAATGAAATCATCGTTCCATTTTTGTTTATCAACACATGCTAAAATGAGAAATGCATGAGGCTAAAATGAGCGAAGTCGGATGCTAAAATTGAATCTGGACAATTTCTGAGTTCAGTTCCGATTTTGCCCTTAATGAGACGCGCGAATTGAAGACTTTCGTTTTAATTACACAATTGCCACCGAAAAATCTGGATTGATATGGACCGTCCAGATTGTGGAATGGAGGGATGAGATTGGTTCCTAGTTCCCACCTAGTGACTGGTTCTCATCAGATCCCATCCCTATATATATATATATATATATATAAAGTTCTGTTTTGCTCCATTATTATTATTGATCACCTTCATCGTGATGAAGCATGCGCTTTATTTCCATCTCCATTTTCTTTACATTCTCCTCTTCAACTTCCATCTGTTCAAACGTAACTATGCATATTAGTAGAATTAAAAATAAAATAAAAAGATTGATACTTGAATATATATATATATATATATATATATATATATTAGTTTATGCCTGCATATGATTATTTTGATTGGCAATGGATTCCATGAAGTCATAGCTCCAAGAACTTGGCTGGAAATCAACTGTTTTGCGCTGCTGTTTGGTTGCATGGCTAAGGGCCATTTTCTTCTCTATTTTCTGAGTATTGCTATAGATCTTTCTTTTTTTGAGAGAGAATGTTATAGTTCTATTTGAGTAAGTTTTTCGTGTGTATATATAATTATATATATATATATATATGTAGAGAGAGAGAGAGAGAGAGAAATAAAATGAAATAGTACTCAAACCTAACAATAATTAAATACTGTAATTTGAAATAATATCACTCCCTCCGGAGAGCAAAGTAAAATGAAATAGTACTCACACCGCATGAAATCCTCTACTACATAATTCAATATATTAATTTTTCTTCGATTTTTTAATTTAATTTTAATTTATTATGCTTTAGGTTAATTTTACACTTATTAATTAGGGTTCATCCTACCCAATTAGAGCATATAATTATTTTTCACGAAATAATCAATTATTAATTAGAAAATGAAATTTAATATTGAAAAATTAATTATATGCTCTAATTGAATAGGATGAATCCTAAATAATAAGTGAAAAATTAAAATAAAGCATAATAAATTGAAAATGAATTAAAAAATAAAAAAAATAATAAATTAAATTGTGTAGCACCAAGTGTTACACAAAGTGTAGCAGAGAATTTCATCCGTACTCAAACGAAACAATAATTAAATGATGTAATTTGAAATAATATCACTCCCTCAACTCTATAGTAATTGCAAGTCCCCACATTTTATGCTTCTCGTACGTGGAGGGTGTTTATTTATCAAACTCAAATTTAATTAACTCATTTATTAATATTATTGATCGAGTTGAGCTCATGCTCTTTTTATTAAAAACATTCAAGCTTAAGACTCAATAGTTATTTGAGTTTAATTCTAAACGAACTTTCTAAATGCACACGATTATATTAGTTTATTCTTGTTTAGGTTAAAGGAATCTCACTAAATGAGCTCGAATTGATCGGGTGATCGATTTTGCCCGATCGAGATACTAAGCCATGACTCGGCTCATTCACAACCCCAACTTATAACCTCATTTGATCACCTAAAACAAAAGTTATTAGTTACGAAGATCATAAAATATGACTATAATGAGTAGGGTTGTGCAAATGGATTGTTCGATTCAGGACTGGACCGAATAAAGAAGACTGAATGGACTATTTTTTTCCACTAGATTGACTGTATTGGTGTGGCCGAACCAAAGACCGGCTGAATTTCTTTCTTTTTTTGTTTTTGTTTTATTCATAAATCCTAATAAATTGAGTTTTACTAGTTCAAAATTCAATTTATTTGAGTCAATTAGCCGTTTTAAAATTTATTTTGAACATTTAGAATTTAACAATTTAGGAATATTATATATATTTTTAATTATTACTAATATTAATATATTATATATATCAAAATTTTAAATAATTATAAATTAATTCAATCGGTGCGGTCCGACCGGTTAGGTCCTCCAAAATTAAGACGAGTCCGAGCGAACTATGTATAAAACCAACCAAAATCGAACAAAACTCGATCTGTCAAGTCCGGCTGTTCAGTCGGTCCGATTTTTGCACATCTCTAATAATGAGGGACAGAAGCATTGCAATGCTCGTTTAATTAAGATATTCACTATAATTTTGGCACTCCCAATTTTTTAGGTGGTCGGAAATTCAGCGTGACATGATTTAAATAGAACAAATTCATTGATATCCTATACGAATTCAATATATTTATAAAACAAAATCACATCAGAGTTTTCACCGCCATAAAAAATTTGAAGATGTCGAATTACTGCACAAAAAGTGGTATTATTACAACGTCTTAAAAGTAACGTTGAAATAGTAAATAAGGTCAAAGGTGTAATTAAAACTGCAAGTAATTGACAATTTGCACCATCCAATTATACTTCTTTTGCAAATTCGAGGGTGCAAATTTCAAATTACCCAAAAATATATTTAATTTTAAATTGGGACAGTACCAAAAAAAAAACAAAAAAACAATTTCGAAGTAACAAGTGCATTAAATTGACATCTAAAAACGGCGGCGCTACAGTCTTGCATGGTCCAATTATTTAGTTTTAGCCCGTAATAAATTAGCAATAGAATAATAAATTATAATAATCATGATAATTCAAAGAGAAATATTACATTTTTCTTACACTATTAGGTGGGTTGGAGAATTATTTTTTTAAATAGAGCATGAAGTTCTATATTTTAGAATTCGAAATATTTCATTGAGAAAAGGTGCAAAAATAACCCCAACTTTTATCTTAAGGACGGATTTACTCTTAACATTTTTGTTGGAGCAAATGTCACCTCAACGTTAAACAAAAGGTGCAAATTCCCCCTCTCATCCTCTAAAATAGTATTTTTGTGCAAATATATATATTTTAATTTATTTTACATGCATATGGATACTTCCATGCTAAAAGTAATGCTTATTAAAATATGCATGAAAATGAAATTTTGAATTTAATTTTATTACATTCATCTATATATATATATTGTATATCATTACTTTATATTATTTATATTATTGTATATTATTTTTGTTGCAAGCAAATATATATGCATGGAAATGAAATTTTATATTTAATTTTATTTTCATTACTTTTTTGTTACGCATTTTTTATACATTTTAAATAAATTTCATTCAAAAAAATACAAGCTAAAAATCAATAATAATAATAATAATGATAATAATAATAATAATAATAATAATAATAATAATAATAATAATAATAATAATAATAATAATAATTTAGGTCTATAATTAAAGGAAGGTTATAATTTTTTAATGATGAAAAAAATAATGAATAAAAATATATTTTGCACAAAAAGGCACTATTTTAGAATAGAGGAGGGGGAATTTGCATCTTTTGAGAAATGTTAAGGTAATATTTGTTCCAAAAAAGATATTAAGGATGAATCCGCCCCTCAAAGTAAAAGCTACGTTTTTTGTACATTTTCCCTGCTCCAATTCATTTTAGAATTTTTGATTGGAGCTAGGCTTACTTAATGATGTGACTGCACGTTAATTTATTAATTTAAGTATAATTAATATTTGAATTATAAATATAGTATATATATATATATTTTGGTTGGTTCGATTTTAATCAAAATATTTTTCACTTAATTCGAAACCGAACCAAACTATATTTTGGTTTTAATATTCAAAATCAAACCAAAATTAAAGAAAAAAAAAGACCAAACCAACCAAACTAAATAACTCAATTTGGTTCAATTTTTTAGTTTTGGTTCGATTTTGCACACTTCTAGACTTAATGATGCGACTAAACGTTAATTTAGAGCATGTGGTGTATTTTTATAGGGTTAAGTGCAGTAGTAAACCACTCTTTTTAAAAGGCCACTCTTTAAAATTTTAGTAGTAGGTAGTGAGGAAAGGAAGGGCGCCGACTAACGATAAAAATAAGAATATTATGTGTATTTTTCACAATTATAACTTAACGATAATTTTAATAAATTTTTTAGGTAAAACACTGTTTTTGGTTCCTGTATTATTAAATTTTCATGAATTGGGTCTCTCTACTTTGTTTGATTAAAATGAGTTCCATGTATTATCAATTTGGTTAAAATTAAGTCCATCTACTATCAATTTGGATAAAATCAAGTGTGCGGGACTTGATTTTAACCAAATTAATTGTACAAGGATCCAGCTCGAAAATAAAAATACATATTGAATTTTTTAAGTAAAAAATGTATTAAAAAATAATAAAAAAATTTAATTAATTTTTTTAAAATCACTATAATTTTATTTTTTGATTTTGATTTATTATTTTTTGAAAAAAAAATCAAGCAATAGTTTTAAAGTTTGATTTTTGTTTAATTGATTTTTTTATTTTTTTAACTATTGTTTGAATTTTTTTTAATTTACGTTTTTGAAAATAAAATAAAATTACAACATTTTATAAAAATATAATTTATTTATTTTTTTGAATTTATTTATTTATTTTTAAAATTAAAAAAATGAATAAAATAAATTTAAACTATTTTTTCGAATTTTTTTAAAAAAAAATTAATAAATTAAAATAAAAAATAAAATTACAGTGGTTTCAAAAAAAATTAATTTTTTTTACTTTAAAATTGAATTTGTATTTATTTTTACTTGATTATTTTTACATTTTTTGTTTGTTTATTTTTTTAAAAATGAATTTTCATTTTATTTTCGGATTGGATCCTTATACTATCAATTTGGTTAAAATTGAGTCCATCTACTATCAATTTGGATAAACTTAAGTCCTTAGTTCCTTGGAGAACTTGATTTTATCCAAATTAATAGTAGAGGGACTTGATTTTAACCAAATTGATAAGACATGGACTTCATTTTAACCAAATAAAGTAGATTGACTCAATTCGGAAAAAAATTAAAAGTACAATGATCCAAACAATGTTTTGCCAATTTTTTTATGGTAACTCAATTATATTTTAGTATTTAAAAGTTAACATTTCACAATTTATTTTTCTTGATGTAGTTGTCCAGTATATTATGTAAAGATAAAATCTTAATCTTAATATATATAAACCCAACATTTTTTGCTCTAAATAATTGAGTCCTATATGTTATATGCATATCTACTCAAATCATAATTAGTTTAGAATTTAACATAAGGGTTGATACCTACATTTTTTGCTCTTTTTCAAAAGTATCATAATAGTACTCAGTTTTTAAAAAATGTAACTCTATCATTTGATCAATTTTTCAGCTCAAAAATATTATGTAATTGATTTTATTTTAAAAGGTATCAAAATACAATTTACTCTTTACATAATTAGGTGCACAAATACTATGATTAATATATTATCATACCAATTCATAATCCCATCAAATTCGCATAAAAACACACTTATTTATTAATTTCAATATTTATCTTGATTTGCTATCAATTAATACACTTAATTAAATAATCTCATCAGTCAATACCCTAAAATCCGCAATTAAGCCACTATTCATTATTTAAATTATTCATTTAATTATAATATGGTATAATATGGTGTAATAATATTTATAGTAAATATATCCGCCATTAGATTGCATAAATTTACCTCAATTATATACACACATTAATATATACCCATTAATCAATTAATTAAAATTTCTCATTATATATAAAGGTTGGTGGACGCATTTGGTATCACATTCCCCCTCAATTTTTTTATCTTTTTTATTCATACACCCGACCTGTAGTATTTAGTATATTTGAACCCGTGACCTTTAATTAATGAATTAATTAAAATTTCTCATTATATATGAGGGTTGGTGGACGCCATTTGGTATCACATTCCCCCTCAGTTTTTAATTTTATTGAGAAATTCATTCATTTATTGTTGTGCTTTTAAATAGTATAGTTCTATTTTTGTTTCCATATTTATGAAGCTCAAATAGCTATATTTCTTACTCGCAGATTTGTCAAGTATTAACTTCATTCCAGTATAGTAGTGATGATTCAAAAAACTAAGAAAAGTCAATTGGTTTAAAAAGCAAGAGATATGATGATACATAATAGAGAAATAATTATGTTCTTCTCACTCCAAGAAAAAACGCAATTTAGTGACAGAATATATTCCGTCATTAAAATACCGACAAATTAACGACGAATTAAAATTTTTTTACGATGAATTTTTATTTCTCTAATTTAACGACCGTAACGAAGTTAGAGACGGAAAAATTCAAATTAATCCTTTCAATATTAATACTTTTTTATTTATTTTAATTTTTTTATTTTTTTTATTTTCTTTGATTTATTAATATTGTATATTATTTTTAGTATTTTTTTATTTTTCAATTACTAATTCAAAATTTATATTTTTAATATTTTTAATATTTTATTTATTTTTCTTTTTCTCATTTATTTTATTTTATAATTTTTTTATTTTTTTAAATATTTCATATTATTTTTAATATTTTTTAGCTTTTTTATTTTTAAATTACTAATTAAATAATTTTTTGTTTTAATAATTTTTGTCATGTTATTTTATTTTTATAAATATTATTAATCATAAATATATAACATTTGATAATATTAATTAAAATAATCTAGTATTAAATAAGTAATGTAATATAATTATATTTTATAATAAACATATAATATAATATTATGAATTAATTATAATAGATATTTAAATAAATAAAGAATATTATAATTATTTAATTTAGAAATTAAAATCCAATCAAAATAGATTTTGTGTATATATATATATAAATATTATTTCTAATTTATAACATAAACATTCATTAGTGGATATGTTGGATATGGTTTCAGGTACAAGACTTAAAGTTTTGCCATCCAAGGGTCTTGAGTTCGATTCCCGCAGATGCTGGATTCGCCTGGCTCCTCGGCTTGAGCCTGGCGCACCCTGGGCTAGGCCTTGGCTTGGCGTACCCAAATTATTCTTTTAACGATAGAAATTTTTTCCGTCGAAAGCCCGTCGTTAATTTATTATTTTTTTTATTTTCTCAATATAAAATTTATGGATAAGGTGGTGACGGAATATTTCATCGATAATTATGCAGTTAAATTTTTCCATCGTTAAAATGGCTAACAGTGGACTGAATCTGTCGTTAATCTGTTGCTAAAATGGATTAACGATGAATTTTTTATGTTTAGCGACAGATTTTCTGACGCTAAAATGCAATTTTTTGTGGAGTTTGTATAATAGTTGCGATATGTTAAAAAAGAAAAATACTTCGACAAATGATGTACTTTCTGGTAAAACCGTAAAAAGGAAGAAGAGCAATGGCCACGAATAGACGACAAAAAAATTCAAAGAAGAGTAGTGTATAAGATTCTTCTTTTTTTTTTTTTGCTAAAATACTATTTTTTATTCAACAAATTTATTTTGTTGTTGGAATCGGGAAAAAAATGAGAATTTTATGGACTTTATTTTGCTAGATACCTATTTTTGTATGATTGACCACAGTTTGATGTTCATTGATTTTTTAATTGTTTGCATTAAATTGTTATTTTATAGTACTATTGATTGATCCAATAAAATCCACACCTACTATTTTTTATTTTATTTATTTTTAGAAGAATCCACACCTACTGTTGATTGCTTTCTTATGCATTAATTAATTATTTAATTGGTGTTAGTATATTTTTGTTAATTTAATTAGTGTTTAAATATATAGAATTATTATAATATTCTAAAATCAAGTGTATGATTAATATGACTTGACCAATAGTAAATGTCACACCTCAATTTTCATAAAATAAAATAATAACAATAATAAAGAAGGGACGTCACTTTATTTAATAATAATGAAATATTTATTCAGAGTTTTTCAACTAAGATTAATAAAAATAAAATATAATCATTATCTTGACGACCATCATCTCATCACGCACGCACATCGCCCGCCATCAACCTGAAAATGGATATTAGTTTGGGATGTGTACTGTTGACTCAATGGTGACCGTATTTATCCAAATTATACAATTATAACAAATTATAATATGGCTAGCCTGCGGCTAATATATATGGACAAATGCAGCTCGTCAGCCAATAATATTTATTGTAACCCGTGAGTTAATAATTACGAACTTGCATAAGAGCATAATAAAGATAAACAATAATAATAATGTACGTCACATCGGATTTCCCATCTTAACTTGAACCTGACGTTGAAAATAATATGGGTGTTAGTTAAATCCACACGCCGCCTATTAATAAATACATAATCATTAATTTAATTAAACAAATAAAATGAGTAAATATAAATAAATAAATATGCATGAATGTAGTCCACCATATATTCCCACTCTCAACCCACCCATTTAATTTAACAAACCAACCCTTTTAAATTAAACAAATACCCAGCCCAATTTTAACTATTAATCTAACTTAACCCATTTAAACAAATAAAACCAACCAACACTCATCCCCCAAACACACACTATTGAAGAAAGAAAATAATTTCCCCCAAATTCAACCAAATCGTTTCTCTTTTCCAATCTCATATCTCACAGCAACACCAACAAGGAATATCATTTTATCTTGATCGTCTTAAATCTTGAAAAACTACAATCAATATTTACAAAATCTAATTCGTGAATTTTGTAAGTAAAAACACACTTTCATTAATGAACTAATCGTGAAAGAATTATATTGATAATATTAAGAAAAAATAATTCAAAATGGCATCAACTCAATTTTTTTATTGTGATATTTTATGTTAAAAGCTTTAAAGTTGGAATTTTGGTAAACTCAAAATTAAGGAACAACAGCCTAAATACAACATTCGGGTAGTTTTTTTCTTCATTAAGTGTTAATAAAATTTAAAAATTGAGTCTTTAAAGATGCATTTCTCGTACGAGATATTTGTTTAGAGTATAGATAGTAGATTAATAGTCCAATTGCAAAACAGAGATTAAACCAACATAAAATCTCAATATAAAATTATCACACTAAATTTACATATAAAAAATAAACAAATGGCGGAACTAATTATTGATGCCCGTATGAGAGTTAAATGTTGAGAAAATAAAATCTAAAAAAGATGGTTGTTTCAACTTTATATATACTTTTTTTAAAAAAAATACCTATATATATATATATATTTAAATTTTTGTGGGCCCTACAAAAATGGGGGCCCTGGACGGTCGCCCACTTGGCCTATCCCAGGACCGGCCCTACCTAACACCCTCTCTTTCATTTCCCCTCTATCTCTCTCTTGCTCCTACACCACCGCCAACACCAACCCCACCGCCGACGGAAGACAATTGCCACAGAGACTTCTCCACCACAACAACCCCTTCCGACACTGCCATCACCGAGAAACAACCGCCGCCACCACCGATTGTACCACCCCTTTCTCCCTCAAACACTCTCTCCCCAATGAAATGCAAAAGAATGCACACACACTCACACATGTACCTCAGAGAAAAAAATGCAGGAACTTTTAGCTTACTGAAATGCTTTAGGAAATTATTTTTTTAAGTGTTTAGAATGAAGCATTGAGCTCCCTTTTATAGCAAGAAATATGGAGATGAAAATGTTTGAGGTTGAATGCTATAATTAAACTTGAGATAGTGGAGATGATGAAGAGCCTCGATAATTCAAGGGACGACCGTTTCAAGCTCTACAATCTGTGACAGCTGCAGATTTGCCTTAGTAAGAAGACAACAATTTGGCTAGGATTATTGGGATAAAATAAATTAATACACTTGGGTTAAAATAAATAAATATTGGGTTGAAATCAATAAATATTAGAGAATACAAAATAAATATAGGTTTTTAACTTTTGGAGGATAAATTAAACTATTAAAATAATATTAACCAGATAGTAATAATAATAATAATAATAATAATAATAATAATAACAATAATAATAATGATAATAATAATAATAATAATAATAACAACAACAACAACAACAACAATAATAATAATAATAATAATAATAATAATAATAATAATAATAATAATAATAATAATAATAATAATAATAATAATATAGACGCGACTTATAGGAATGTAATAAAATAATATAACATGCATTAAAAAAAATTATTTTTGAAAAAAAAATGTAGCAATTGTTATAAAAAAAATCCGGGTCGCTACAGTAAGATTCATTTTTTTGTACACTAAATAGTTTATAAAAAAAACAAAAATTTTATAATGTTAGTGTAAATTTTTTGTTGCCAATAATTGTGCTAACAATGCATGATAATGCCATGCATGAACACTACACTAAAAGAAACCTTTAATAGATTTCATAAAAAGAGATATAAAAACCTCCATTTATACTAAAATATCTAGGGTTTGTGAAAGAATCAAACTCCTAATCTTTGATGTTAAAAACAGCTATTCTAAATTCCTCGATAATTCTTGCTTGAGGGAAAAATTGAATAAATATTGGGCTTCTAAAATAAAATACATGGGCTTTTTTTAAAAGTAAAATATCTTGGGCTCATCATAAAACTTAATTTTGATTGGGCTTTCATACTTAATAATAAATAAATAGTAAGAATTGAGCTTTTTTTTAATTAATTAAATACCTTATGTATGCCCATGAAATAATATTACTTGGAAACGATTATCTGAAAAACGGATTGTTACAGAACAAACTTGATTATAATATTTTATTATTTATACATTTTATGATTGTTTCTATTAAGTATTTAATTTTGATTAATTATTTTGTTTGTATATACTATTCATATATATTTCACCGTGCATCGCACTGGATATATGTAATACTAAACTAGCATATAATCGAAAGGATTGTTCTTTGTTTTAGGTAGAGCTAGAATCAGCTCTAAATTTTTAAACAAACATAAAATCAAAAGTACCTAGAGCAAAAAAAATCAAGAATATTGAGGAGAAGAGAATTATTGATTGTAATTGTGATTGTAATAAACAACATCTTATATTGTGCAAGAACGAACCATTTCTTCAAATTAACAATGTAATAACGAAAGCCTACTAATTAAAAAGATTGAATAGATTGAATAAATTTACCTAGAATATATAGATTTTGCTATATTCATGAAGTTATAATATATATATATATATAATATATATATATATATATATATTATAAAAATAAAAATTATTATTGTATATCTAATTATTATAATTACCATTTATTACTAAGAATTGAAATTTTTAAAAAATATACACCATAATTATGGAATAATTAACTAAAACATGAAAATTAATGGTATCTAAAAACATGAAAATTAATATCCAAAAATTAATTATAAATTCTAATTGAGTGGAATAAATTAAATCAGAAAAATAAACTCTACCAAAATTATCGTTAATTAATAAATTTAAACAATATAAATACCAATCTCATTTTTATCGTTCTATTAGTTAGTATTTATGATTCCATTGCTAATTAAACATGTTTTGTGGGCTACAACCAATTATTGGAACACGAGAAACATATTTCTTAATTAATTATCTAGCAAGTAGCCAACCTAGCAGCGCCGCCCTTTTTAGAAGCCAATTTAATTAACGCACATTTTATTACTCCTCCCGCTTCATTTTAATAGACTGATTAAAAAAATAATTGAAAAAAACAATTAACTAAAAAGCTTCCTAATATGTCATTATTTAATTCTTTGATATTAAATTAATGCATAATGTAAACATATTAAATAAGAGTATATATTAATAAATTAGTTAAATATATATAAAAACATGTCTATATTTCGGGACATACCAAAAAGAAAAACAAGCCTATTAAAATGGGACGGAGGGAATACTTAATTTGAAGCCTTTTTTTATGTATTATCCCAATTATAAATTAAATTTATTCTTATATATGAAGGATTAAAACAGCCACTATATATATATACATATAGGGAATCACGTGTTTGTGAACAAAAATAATACTCCCTTCGTTTCACAAAAAATGTCATTCTATACAATCGAGGTAAAAATTTCTCATATTTGTCTTCATTTAATGTATTCAAACAACCATATTTAACTCATTTAATGTATTCACATAAGGGTGTATGAGGTCATTTGATTATCTAATTAATATCTTTATTAATGTGTGTGCATTCATTCATAATGACACTTATTCATAAATGGAGGGAGTAACATTTTTCTAAATTTTTCCTTCATAATTTAGAAAAATGTTACTTAATTTTGTTTTCTAAAAGCATCTTTAATGTGAAAAAAAACACTAAGACAATAATAAATTAAGCATTCTGAAATTTAAAAATAGCATAACAGTATATTATGTCATCATTTTCTCCAAATTAAATTGCAAGCATATTAGATGAGGAAAAAAAATACGAAATCACAACTTAAGCATTCTGAAACACAAAAATAATATAAATTTCTCATGACAAATTAAATATGACCATATTACATTAAATAATTAACTATAAAAAAGAAGTAAAAATAAAATTGATTCTAAGTATCCATGTAACAAATCTAATGGATATGATTTATCCACAAATTACACACGGATAATGTTATTGAGGATATTCGAACATGTGACTTTTGGTCTCCAAGCAATCTCATTCCACCACTAGGCCATCGCCACCGGGACATATTCCCTATATATATTACATTTCTTTTTTTACTCGTTATACTCAAATTTAAGAAATTAATTAATAACTTTTGTTTTAGATGACCAAATGAGCACTTGAGATTTTCTATTACGCTCCTTGTGTTGCACTCCGTGTTACACTTTCATATTATGAGTTTTTTATATATTTTTTTTCTTCAATTATATATATTTTTTATTTAGTTTAATTTTAAGATTGTTTTTACGGTTCACCCCACTCAATTAGGGTTTATAATTATTTTTTAGTATTTAATTTTAAATCTTCAATTAATAATTCATTATTATGTATGATTTATTCAAAATTATATTTTATAGCCTTTTAATTTATTTTTGTGTTGATAAATGTTGACTGTGATTATTTATGTTAGAATTAATTTTTATTTTATAATAATAAATATTATTATAAAATAATATAAATTTTAATTTTGGAGGACCTAGTCGGTTGGACCGCACCGACTGAATTAATTTATAATTATTTAAATTTTTGATATATATAATATATTAATATTAGTAATAATTAAAAATATATATAATATTCCTAAATTGTTAAATTCTAAATGTTCAAAATAAATTTTAAAATGGCTAATTGACTCAGATAAATTGAATTTTGAAATAGTAAAACTCAGTTTATTAGGATTTAGGAATAAAACAAAAGCAAAAAAACAAAAAAAAGAAAGAAATTCGGCCGGTCTTTGGTTCGGTCACACCAATACAGTCAATCTAGTGGAAAAAAAAAGGTCCATTCAGTCTTCATTATTCAGTCCGGTCCTGGATCGAACAATCCGTTTGCACAACCCTACTCATTATAGTCATATTTTATGATCTTCATAACTAATAGCTTTTGTTTTAGGTGATCAAATGAGGTTATAAGTTGGGGTTGTGAATGAGCCGAGTCATGGCTTAGTATCTCGATCGGGCAAAATCGATCACCCGATCAATTCGAGCTCATTTAGTGAGATTCCTTTAACCTAAACAAGAATAAACTAATATAATCGTGTGCATTTAGAAAGTTCGTTTAGAATTAAACTCAAATAACTATTGAGTCTTAAGCTTGAATGTTTTTAATAAAAAGAGCACGAGCTCAACTCGATCAATAATATTAATAAATGAGTTAATTAAATTTGAGTTTGATAAATAAACACTCTCTTCTCTCTGCAAACGCCGTTCTCTCGCCTCTTTCATTTTTCAATCTATGTTTTATCAATTGAAATAAAAATACCATTGGTGAAGATCATCTAGCTATGATTTTGAAGATTATCACGATTCTTCCTCTCTCTCTATCTCTCTCTAATTCCTATTTCAGAAATAAATTATCTGTTGCAATATAAAAAATTAGAGATTCATTGGGAATTTGAGATTTTTTTGAAATTTTGTTGATATCGTGTGTCTTATGTTTTTGCATCAATAATGTATATGTATTTACAAATCTGTGCTCTTTTTATCAATCTAGATATTTAAGGTTTTTGAATCTTTCTCTGGAATTGGTGGAAAAAATTGAATATTTTTGGTGCACGAATCGTTTTCTTTCGGTACTCGAGTATTGGAGTTGATTCGTGTAATAATTTATTTATGAACCCGTGTAATATCTCATTTTTAATTGTTGCACGAGAGCACAAATTAGCAAACTCATGCACTCATGTATCTATGCTTTTTTTAACTAGTGCACGAGTACACGAATAGACATACTCATTTAGTCGCGTATCAGTTTAATAATCAACTGTTGCACGTATACACGAACGACCCTAATCGTGTTTTCGTGTATGGGTTATTTTTTAACTGCGCCACATTGAACTAATCGTGTACTTGTGTATTAAACCATTATTGAACTAATGCACGAGAACATAACTTGGACTACTCGTATCCTTGCACTCGCGCTTGTACTTGTGTATTCATTTTGAGGATAAGGTTGTTCGAAATCATCATCATGATGGTTCAACGATGAGAATGCTTGAACTTTGGTAAAGACGATGGTTGAATCTTGTACTTTTCGTCTCCGGCAACAACAGTGACAAAAGACGGAAACCATAACAACAAAAGATGACAATAAAAACTCTAACAGTTGTGACTTCTGAGACTTTGACGTAGAATAGCGGTGAAAATAGATTTTTGTTTTATTTTTGAAGGTACGAAGATAGATTCTGAAATCATCGTCCATGATTTTTTTAATATATTAGGGTATTTTTATTTTAAGAAATAAATAATGTTAAAAATTATTTATATTAATACTAAGAGTATTGATGTATATTCACATCCTCAAAAAGCTAGAAATATTATATTTTTAAAAAGTGACTATTTATATTATTTACTAAGTAATGATGGCTATTTTCTCATATTAGCACATTAATTAATGCATAACAAAGCAATCAAAATTAAGTTGGTGAGGCTTCTTCTAAAAAAATAGTAGGTGTGGATTTTATTGACCCATCAATAGTACTATAAAATAACAATTTAATGCTCGCAATTAAAAAATCAATTAACATAAAATGTGGTCAATCATAAAGAAAAATAGCTATCTAGCAAAATAAAACCCATAAAATTCTTGATTTTTTTCCATTCCAACAACAAAACAAATTTATTGAATGAAAAATAGTATTTTAGCAGAAAAAAGACGTAGTCTCATACGCTATTTTTCTATTTTAACATATTGCAACTATTATATAGAATAAGTTTTTTGAATCATCGCTACTGTACCGAAATGGAGTCAATACTTGACAAATCTGTGAGTAAGAAATATAGCTATTAGAGCTTCACAAATATGCAAGCACAAATAGAACTATTCTATTTTTTTTTAATTTTTTTTTTGAGAATAAATAGAACTATTCTATTTAAAAGCACAACAACAAATGAATACATTTCTCAACAAAATTAAAACTGGCGGGGATACGATGTGATACCAAATGGCGTCCACCAACCCTTATATATAATCGGAAATTTTAATTAATTCACTAAAGGGTATATATTAATGTGTATATATAATTAAGGTGAATAGTGAAATTAATCAATAAGTATATATTTCTGCCAATTTGATGAGATTAGTGAATTGATATGATAATATATTGATTCTAGTATTTGTGCACCTAATTGTGTAAAGAGTAAAATTGGTAAATTACATTTTGATACTTATATTTTTATTTTATTTTTTCAAAATTAAGGGAAACAATATCCGGTATTTCAAAAAGAAAAATACAAATTAAATCAACATTGATCAATTTTACGGTCCAAAAATTATACATAATTTAAAATATTTTAAGATTTTTTTATCGGATAATTTTTTTTAAGAGTGGGTTACTATTATTTTATTTTAATTTATATTATGTATTCATTTTCAACACTTACTATGTTAAAAATATCAATTAGTTAAATTAATTATGAAATATTACTTTTCTAATGTTAATTTAACTAACTAGATATAAAGTTTGATTAATTAATTAATTAATTAAGAAATAAATCAATCCATTTAATATAAACAATGTATCAAATTACATAAATTATATTAAAAAGATACACAAAAGAAATCAACACAACCATACACAATATAATTACAATAAAAAAAATTTACCAATATTCGAAATTAGAGTATTTCTCCCACAAATGACAACATAGCTATAATTATATTATCAATTAATTGTATGAATATATATAACTATATTATTTATTTAATTAACTGTATAATTACTAGTTTAATTAGGGATTTGAAATAGTAAAGAGTAGTGAAAATGACTCTTCATATTTGGAGTCTCATCGTTCAATGCTTCATACTTTAACATAGAAATAAAGTAGCTAGGGCTGTAGATGGTTAACTATATGAAAAAAAAATATATGCAATATTCATCTTTGAAGTATTATGATTAATTACTATAATTAGTAATACTATAGTTATTATTCTATTGCTAATTAGACATGTTTTGCGTTATTAGGACAGAGCACATCCTCTATTGCATTTCATGTTATATTTGGTGTTGCATAACTAATTTTTTTTTATTTTTTTTAATATATCCTAATTGGGGATGAATGAACCCTAAATAGAAAATTTAAATTATAATAAATTATAATAAATTAAAAAATAAAAAAATTAATTTTTTTTAAAAAAATATTGAAGATTTGCAACAGAGAATGCAACAGAATTTGGAATGGATGATCCCATTTCATATTAGGGCTGCCGTTTTTGGGCAATTGGAAATTTGCATCCTATATATAAATTATATTTATTTTACATAATGCACCCTTAAACATTACAAGTTGCACCCTCGAGCAATTACATGATTTTTTTAGTTGGCCAAATCAATTAAAATGGTGTATTTTAATTTACACACACAATATTCATTTTTCTAATTTTACATTTTCTCCTTTAATTTCAACTCACAGACAAGAAGTTGCAAATTAAACTAATCTTTAACTAAAAAAATTGATTTAATTAAAATAAAATGATCAAAACTAGAAATTAATATAAAATTTGTGAATACGAGTAAATTAAAAAAAACCCCACTTTAATTGAGGTGATCAACTTTATAAACAATATAAAATTAGTGCTATGAAAATAATAATTGAATGATATATATTAATGTCAAAATTTTGATTCGAGTGGATATTGTGCAAAAGAAAGTATAATTCGATTGTGCAAATTGTCAATTATATGAAGAATATATTACAACAATACAAAAATGGTTATTTGCAACTTTAATTAACACCTTTAAACTTATTTGCAATTTTAACATCATTTTTAAAACCATCTTTGGTGTAGCGATTTCAATATCCCTAATTTTTCTGACGGTTGAAAATCTGATGTGCTTTTTTTTTTACAAATGTATTGAATTTGTATCCGATAGTCATGATGTAACATCGAATTTCCTCGGTACAACTCATTTTTTTATTTCTAATATTTATTATCCGATCGATAAAATAATTTCGGTTTCAGACTATCACAATAAGTAATTAAATGTCACAATAGAAAATCGAAGTGTTACAACATGTTAGTTAAAGTGTAACCATAAATTTTTTCGGTCAGCCAAAACTTTCATTTTTAAACAAAAAAAAAACTACAAATATCCAAAAATTAATAAATTCGAAACATATGTCAGCAGCAGGAGGAAGGGACGTATTGCATCCCCACCACGATAGAACTCACCAATTTCGAACCACCTAAAAAATAGGGATTATCAAATTGCTACCTTTAAATTGTACTGTCTTTTTCAATGAATCCAAAATTAGAGTCAATATATTAATTAAACGAGCATTGCAATATTTCTCTGTCCCTCATTATATATATTCATATTTAATGATATTAGAAACTAATAACTTTTGTTTTAGGTGATCAAATGAGGTATAGTTGCGGTTGGTAACGAGCCGATTGAGTCAATTTTTTTGAAGTCGAGGCTAATTCGCAGCCGCTATCGAGGTCTGCATTGATTAAACTCCGCGGCAGTTGAGCCAATTGCATCACTTAATTAGTGCTCGATCAATTCGATCTCATTTAGTAGACTCCTTTAACCTTTCCAAATATATATATATATATATATATATATATATATATATATATATATATAGACACACACACGAAAAACTTACTCAAATAAAACTGTAGCATTCTCTCTCAAAAAAAGAAAGATCTATAGCAATATTCAGAAAATAGAGAAGAAAATGGCCCTTAGCCATGCAACCAAACAGCAGCGCAAAACAGTTGATTTCCAGCCAAGTTCTTGGAGCTATGACTTCATGGAATCCATTGCCAATCAAAATAATCATCTGCAGGTATAAACTAATATATATATATATATATATATATTCAAGTATCAATCTTTTTATTTTATTTTTAATTCTATTAATATGCATAGTTACGTTTGA
The DNA here is from genome assembly GCA_026008535.1 of Perilla frutescens. Lineage (NCBI taxonomy): Eukaryota > Viridiplantae > Streptophyta > Magnoliopsida > Lamiales > Lamiaceae > Perilla > Perilla frutescens. The sequence goes on from BRKX01000018.1 coordinate 48,274,723, forward strand.
ACAGATGGAAGTTGAAGAGGAGAATGTAAAGAAAATGGAGATGGAAATAAAGCGCATGCTTCATCACGATGAAGGTGATCAGTAATAATAATGGAGGAAAACAAAACTTTATATATATATATATATATGTTATAAATATTTAATGGTACTAATTAATTTTGTTGATAATAAAGGTGATGACGTGGACGCATTGAGGTTGCTTGAATTAGTGGATGATATTGATCGTCTAGGGTTGGGATATAAATTCGAAGAATTCATCAACAAATCACTTCAAAAACTTCAATCTTCACAAATATTAATCGACAATATTAATGATTTGCATGCTTCTGCCCTATATTTCAGGCTCCTCAGACAACATGGCCACCATATTTCCACGGGTATGTACGTAAATGAGTCGAGCTATTTAGAAAAAAAACATATATATCTTCAATTTTGAACTAATCATACATTACATTAATTTGACGAGGAAAATATTAAAGACATATTTGAGAGATTCAAGGGCTCGAACAAGAGTTTCATGGAGAGCTTAAGCATGGACAGTCACGGAATGTTAAGTTTGTACGAAGCTTCTTATCTTGCATTCGATGGAGAGAATATCTTAGACGAGGCTAGAGAGTTTGCGAGATTCCATCTCAACAACATGATGATGAGTGCTGACGTGGACAAGAAATTTGGCGAGAGAGTGAGGCATGCCTTAGAGCTTCCATCCCACCACAGAATGCCAAGATTGGAAGCAAGGTGGAATATTGAGATGTATGAATATTATGATCATAAACAAAATGTGACAAATCAAATGTTGCACAAATTGGCCATATTGGATTTCAACAGGGTGCAATCCCAACACCAATGTGATCTCCAAGAGGTGACCAGGTAATATTATATTTAGGGTTAATTATAATTCAATTATCAACGTTTGAAGGTTATAATAAAAATAAACTAACGGTTTAATATTTACAAGTTGATTCCCAATGTTTAATAATAACAATTTAATTCCCAACGTTTGAATATTTTTTAACATAAATAACCCAATATTTTAGGCGAAAGTACAATTTCGGTCGATTTCGATCACATTTACTCTCAAGTGAGCTAGATTACCTATAAAACAGACCAACGTTTTTGCTGAAAAAATGGCCAACATATTTTTTCGCCTAAAATATCAGGTCATTTATGTTAAAATGTTGAAACGCTGTGAATTAAATTGTTATTATTAATCGTTATGGTTATTTTTGTTAAAATATCCAAACGTTGGGATTTGAACTGTAATTATTAAAACGCTGGGTTTATTAAAACCTTCAAACGTTGGAAATTAAATGTTCGATTATCGATCCACACCTAATTAATGTTCGATAATCGATATATCCACACCTACCGTGATCACCTCCGTGACAAATTTGCAGGTGGTGGAGAGGAGTGGGGTTAGCAGAAAAGTTGAGTTTTGCTAGAGACAGAGTAATGGAAAGCTTGTTTTGGGGAGTTGCAATGGTTTTCGAGCCTGAGTTTAGCAAATGCCGCGTGGGAATAACAAAAGCGGGGCTGCTGATTACTGTTTTGGATGATATCTACGATGTTTATGGCTCAACACAAGAACTACAACAACTTACACAAGCAGTGGAAAAGTAGGTTAAATTAATGCATTTTTTTTAATTTTTTTTTTGTTAGTTTAATTAATTTGATGAATATAGATATGTATTAATATCATCAATTAACCATTTTGTTGTATAGATGGGAAATTAATGGTGTGAATAATCTTCCTGACTACATGAAGCTCTTCTTCTTAGCTCTTTACAACACCGTCAATGAAATGGCTTATGATACTCTTAAGGATCAAAATCACCTCCCAGTTTATCAACTTAAAGAAGCGGTATCTCTCTCTCTCTCTCTCTCTCTCTCTCTCTCTCTCTCTCTCTCATATATATATATATATATATATATATATAGACACATGCACACACATTTGCGTTAATATGATAAAAAAGAGCAAGTTATGATCGTTCGAAATTTTTTAGATGATGAGTCGGCATTACATCAGCTTTTTTTTTCAAAAAATTGACAGAAATACCCCCTACATACTGAAAAAAAGTAGCGAAAATTATAAAATTGTCACTGAATTTTCCTGCAAATTTTGGTCGTGTATTTTTTAAATGAATGATGGGAGATTGGTTAATAATTTACATACTAGGAAATAGTTTATATTTGATCAATTCCCTATATATATGTGTGTGGGTGTATTCCTTTATTTTTTAAATGGCACCAAATTAATCCTCTTAGTGTTTAAAAAATATCCACAACTTTCAATTTTTAATTCTTTGGCCAAACATACCTATATTTCAAAGCAAAATTGAAATGTTCAAAACCAATTCCAGAAATCCATCAAAAATAAAAATTCAATTAAATAAGAGTATTTTGGTCCAAAATTTAAAAAATGGAAAAATATTGCGCATACTTTTTAATAACACAAAGAGATTTGTTGCAATTTTAAAACACAAAGGAATTTCATGCAATATTTCAATAACACATCCAAGGATTTAAAGCATTTTAATTATGCATGTTTTATTGTTATATATATATATATATATATATTATTACTACATTTTTTGAATTGAAAAAAGTATCCATAGCTTATAATTCTTAAAAATATTAATTTTTGGATCGAAAAAATATCATGAGTTTCATGTTCACTCCACATGTACTGCACACGCTTCGATGTATATCATGAGGTACAGGAGACCTTCTATGACTTATGTACATCAAGTATATATATATATGTGTGTGTGTGTTTGTGCGCGCGCGACGTGTCACTATCTATAAAACACTTTGCATTTTTTTTTCTTTTCTTTTTTTCTTTTCCCTATATGTTTACCAAGTGTCTAATGGATCCAACTTTCAAGTGTGATTCAAATTTCATTCGATCAATGCAATTATTTGAGATGTTTTTTTTGCAGTGGGCAGACTTATGCAAATCATTTTTAAGAGAAGCAAAGTGGAATCACTCAAAACAAATTCCAAAGTTTGATGAATACCTTAACCATGGCTGGATTTCATCATCTATGGCTGTAGTCTTAACTCATGCCTACTTCCTAATCACTCCAACTCTCACACCTAAAGCCATGAAGAGCATTTGTGATGATTCCAATGCTTTGTTACGTTGCCCGTGTACAATTTTTCGTCTCGCTAACGATCTGACTTCCTTTAAGGTACGTACGTACATACGAGATCCTCTATCCAAACGTGCAGTTAGGAACGGAGGCACATAGGGGGCCGGGGCATTCTGCCCCCTTGAATTTAAAAATATATATATATATATATATATTAATATGATAGTATATAATATTGAATTTAATATTAAAAAAAATCAAATTTTATACCCCAAGTTTCAATGTCTATCCTCCATATACGTATTAAATTTTCTACTTAAGTTTTTTTATATGAAAGCCAGATTATATATAATATCATGAACTTTCATCTTTTTTCTAAAAATGATATGAATTTCAAAAACAGGCAAAAAATACCCAAACTTTCCTCATTTTTGTAAACATATCACCAAATTCAATTGTTGATTTTGGATTGCTGACAAATTATGTCTGGGTCCAGCATTTAAAATAACGTGAAAAATCATATTTAACATTGAGGTTAAATATGGCCGGTTTCGATGTCATTTTACATGCCTTTTTTTAAACAACCTTAACACTGAAAATTGGATCATATAACATTTTTACTTAAATGTGGAAAATATATGTATTTTTTGTCATTTTTTAAGTTCGTGACATTTTTGCAGACAAGACAACACACACACACACACACACACACACACATATATATATATATATGGGGGTTGGTTATAATAGGAACTAAGTTTGGTGTAGGAACATGAGAACGGGCTTGTTTAATATAATTTTAGTACTTTTCTTATTTAATCTTGGTGTTAAAATATTTAGCACAAAAATACAATAAGAAAAGCATTAAAAATAAAAATTACAAAATTGCAACAAAATACAATAAAAAAGCAATAAAATTACACTAAATAAGCACTGTTCTCACGTTCTCACACGAAACACTGTTCTCATTTATACCAAATCATATTTATTTAATCCATTATCAATTGGCCCCCCTGAGAAATATTACTAATTATGTCAATACGTGCATACATGCACGATCGGGCTTCCTGAATCGTGTTTTTGCAGGAAGACATCGCCAAAGGCGAATTCGCGAAAGCCGTTTCGTGCTACATGCACGAAACTGGCTCATCTGATGAAGTTGCTTGTGCGTATGTAAGAAAATTGATCGATCAAAATTGGAAAATTTTGAACAAGGAAATAACCTATAATGAAATATTTAGCAAGCCTTTTATTTGGACATCATGCAATCTTGCACGTATTTGTGTGTGTCATTATCAATATGGAGATGCCCACACTGCGCCAACGGCTCTAACAAGAAGTCAAGTCAAGTCGGTGATCATCGAGCCCATTCAACTTGTGAACTGAGACGAGAATAGTCGAATCGAGTCGAGTCGAGCTACCCAAAAAGTATCTATATGAATTTGTTGTGAAAATAAATGAATAAATAAATAGCTTAGAAAGCTGTAATCAAAGTATGGATTCCTTGATCAAAGAGTCTTTCTAGGTTCTCTACTTTTTTTTTTTGGCAATATATAATTTAAATTTATTTTTCGTTTCTTTAGCCTCGTCTGAAATAAGATTTTCTTATATTATTTGATTTGTAATCATATTTTAATATTAACTAAGTAACACTTTGATAAATTATTTTTTAATTTAATACTTACTTTACATTCATGATTTTACTTAGGAGAAATCAATTACATATAATTAATATTTTTAATATTTTATTTTCTTCATAATTGTATTTTAATTAAAATTTTCTAACGACTGAAATCTAACACAACGCCATAATTCTTCCAGATGTTCTCCACCAACAATTTTTAGTGTATCCCAAAAATAAATTAATAAGTTAATAAATGAGATAATTAAAATTCAATACACAAATTTGGACACGATTTACAATTTAGACACAAATTTTAATTAAAGTTTTACATTTAAAACACAAATTTGTATCTTTTTGCAAAATAAACACTCTAATTTTTTTTTTCCTGCAAACAAAAATGGTACAAAAATCATGTCATTTCATAATTATATGGAAAGTATTTTCCACCTCATCGTAAAACGACATCGTTTTGTGTCTAAACAAAGAATTAAAGGAAGAATATATATATATATATATATACACACACACACAAACACACAATTTTGAATTTTGACTTTTTAATTTTTTTAGGGGCAAAATGACATCGTTTCGTGATGAGGTAAAAATTTCCCATTCAAGCACAAAACAACATCATTTTTTTTATCAAGTTAGTTTTCCGCTCGTCAGGGGAAAAAAGGTGTGTATTCTGCAAAAAATGTAAGTTTATGTTTCAATTGTAAACTTTATAAGCGTGTATCTAAATTATAAATCGTATCAAATATTGTTTATTTAATCATAATTAACTCTTAATAAATCATAATCAGGTCGGGTCGGGTCGGGTCGGGTCGAAATCGGGTACGAGAGCGGTCACCCGACCCGTTTCCCAACTGAATTCCTATTTCCCAACGGCTTTATTCACCATATATAAGCACCGCATCTTCAATTTCAAACTGCAATAACTCTTTAATTCTTTTTCTTCAAAATCTTCAAAATCCCCAAATTATTTTCTGCGAAACCCTAATCGATTCTTCAACAGCAAGAACTAATCAAATCCAAAAACCGCAATTCAATGACACTCGGACACGCCATAGAATCATGCACGTTGCAGCTTCGCAGCTTGCGCCCCTTCGACGAAACCCTAGGCTCCAATTCTGCTGCACCGTGCGCCGCCGCCGCCATTAACGGGCCGTGCAGCAAGCGCATCTGCCGCGCCGACCGCGCGGCGTCGTTTTCCTTCAGTTCCGTCTGGGACTTGTCGAAGCTCAGCCTCTTTCACGGAGATAAGCACTTCCCCTTCCCTGCCGCGCGCGGGAGGAGGTTCGCGCGCAAGCGCCGGCGGCGTGGGTCTAGGTCGGTTTCTAGTCGGAGCTCCAATCGGAGGTGCCTATCTGCGAATGGGGCTTGTTCTGATTTTATGGTGGCGGCTGGGAGTACGGATTCGAGCGGGGAGCTGTTTGGGGAGGGGAATTGGGCTTCCGATGTGAGTGAGAGGAATTTGAGGAGAGAGAAAGAGGGGAGTGGCGAAGGGGAGTGAGAGTTTGTAATTTCTGGATATGGGATGCTTGGTAGCTGTGAAATTCAGGTGAATGAATCTGGTTATGGAAGTGAGCCCGGCTATAAAGGTGATGTGGAGCTCGAATATGGCGACGAGCTTGATGAGGAAGAGGATGGTCGGCGGGAATTTTTTTGGGGTGAAGAATGTGGAGGTACTTTCTGAATTTGCTTTTTGTTTGAATAGAAATTGAATTTGATTGGATTGATCATTAGCTAGAAGCCTAGAACATAATTCTGTCAACTATCTAATGATATTTCACGAATAAGACTAAACTTTGGTGATTCTTTTAACTAATCTTTTATTTTTTTAAACAACTGAATTAGTTGTGTATGATATATAACTTGTTTGATTCTATAGTTCCTCTCTGATGGAAGAGGAGTGTATGGTGATTGAGTGTGTCCTAACGGAGTGGAATGGTCGGATTAGTTAATAGATGGAACTCTCCTGATAAAACTATTGATTTGACCGGATTGTTAGCTGTTTCATTGTTAATAAAACGGCATTGGTAAACACTAGTTCTATAATCGAACCTGGAAAGCCCCGATAAAAAACTATTATCAGCAGTGCAAACGAGATGAAACTATTGAGAACTTTATACCTAACTTACACTTGGTTAAAAAGGGAGGGTAGCCTTTGGCAGATTGAGCTTTATTTTTATAATCGGAACTTATATGATTTTATTGGGTCTTTTGCATAAAGCATCACTATTCACTAGTAATTCTTTATTTTGCTTCCGCCATCATGGTTTGCCAGCCAGTCGCATCAGCCTGTCATGTAGATTAGTGAGGTTTTGCTACTGTAAAGTGTCAATTATGAAAATCGAGCAAGTGCAATGCTGCATGCTTTCTAATCCTTACAAAATTTACTCTTTTTGACATCTAGTGTGATTTATCAATTGGCTATGTATAGACTTTAGTAGCTATTGCGTTGAAGTTCATTTTTATCGATTTAGGACTTGATGATCATGTAACATAGAGCTGATAATGACTTCATCTATCATCTATGGGTAGGTTCAAAGAACTCCACGTTCAGCATAATCTACTTACTCCTACCTCTAAGTGTAAAAAAATTGCTAGGTTTTGTTGATGACACTACACGATTGGACGATACTGAAACTATTGCTTGTGCACTTCTTTGCCTTGTCTGCACCAGAAAATACTTCACATTTGGAAATGGTTGGTGAGAACACTCTGCAGAAAGGCCACCATCGATGCAGGCGCAAGAAGCATGATCTGAGAATGGCTGATGCACTGGGGTAGAGATTCAGTTTATAGACATAACCGTAGCTGTGTATAACCCTTTTATGCTTCCATATCTATCTCTGATAGAGTTTGATTTATGCCAACATAGTGACCACTAACTACACAAAACTACAGAAGTTAGAAGGCTACAGTTTAGTGTGTCCATACATTTCTCAATATCCTATTACAGTCATTACCCCTACAAAAACAAGAGATCGAAGACAGGTTGAAACCGAAGAAGGCACTGATAGAAAAGAAGCCTTTCCCGAGCTTTCCAAGAGCAGAGGGCTTGTGAGAATGGCGTATGTTGGGCTTGTGAGAATGGCGTATGTTGGTCTTTCATAGTGTAAAGCTAGTCGTTTTCTGGAGGGTTTTCACCCCTTTGTAAAGATAGCTGCTCGGGTTTTTTTGGCTCGTTACGAGTCGTCTTCTCCTCAAGTTTTGCCCCTGATGATCTGAGAGAAAACACCTAGCTCTGCACACATTTATGCATTGCTCCATACCGGTTAAGATTTGGAATGGCAGTGGGATTCTCATTGTGGCCCATGATACTCATTTTTCGAAATTCTAATTTGTGTTTCCATTTGGAGAGATTGTAACTGAGGAATTTTTGGTTACTGGTATCGATCATATTGATATATATTTATGTTAGGAAATATGTACTTAAATTTTTGTAATTTTTTGAACGTCGTGGTATTTTTGTTAATTACTTCAAAGGTCATATTAAAATGTGGTATTTATTCAAAATAAAATAATAGTGTTTATTTTGGGTGATAAATTAGATAGATTGGATTATAGATGTGATTGGGCATTTGAAGGATTGGGTTATCTAACAAACAAAAAATGTTTAATCTATCATCAAAGTTTGTGGTGGATTGAGTATTAAAAAAAAAAAAAAAACTATTCACGGTATATGAATGTTTAATCCATCATTTTTTATAAATTTATGATTGGTTGAGAGAGAGAGAGAGAGAGAGACTCGATGGTATAGAGTAAATATGGGCATATTATGAAACTTACTTATTTAATGGTCTCTTCCAATAATTTTTTTAATCATATTGAAAAATTCAATCGGTCTATATGAATGAATTGAGGGAGTACCATCTTACAACCGCTATATTTGACTCTTCTTTAGCTGAAAATACTTGTAATGAAATTCAAATGCCTTATCTGGAATATCTACCCTACTAGTATCGGTACTACTCACGTATCGACAAGTAAGAATTTCCCTGAATCAATAAACTCTACAAACATATACATTATTCGACCCAATTTATTTATTTTTTATTTCTAGCAAAACACACCTTAAAGAAAATCCTACAACTGAAAAACTTACTTTGTAGAGTAAAAACCCCCCATATTAGACATTACGAAATTGAATGTATATGTACACATGAAAAAAATATTGTCATATCATCATTCTAATCGTTAAAAAAATTTAGGATGTCGATTTACTACAAATAAGAAGGTGGAGTTATTATTCCGACATTTTAAAAATCTTGTTTATATGTCAAATTCGTTCAAATGTAATGAAGTTTTTACCAATTAATCATAAAGTAGCATATATTAACTTTTTATTGATTCTTGATAAAATTTCAATTGAATTCGACAAAGATAGGAATAAAGAATGATAATGAAGAAGAGGTGTTGATTGTTAGAATTAACATAATGTTTACTTTATTTGACAATTTTGGCATGACCTTTAATTTGAAACTTAAAAATTAAATTATAACTTTTCGATTTTGAAATATAACACCATTTAAGTTTTCTGAAAATTGAATTTTCAAGGATCAAATTATTCAAATGATCTAATACCAAATTTTGTGTTTGAGAATATATATACACATACATACATACATACATACATAAATACATATAGCTAGGGGGACAAATCATTAATTCAATTGTACTTGGGAGGCGCTATAGTTGTATAGGCTCGACTTTGTAGTTATGTGTAATTTAATATTATATTTCGTATTTCATTTTATTAATTAGTATATTTAACTGCATAATTATGATATCCTTATTTCGAACAAGATTTGACAATATTTCGTATTTCATTTTATTAATTAGTACTCCCTTCGTTTCATAATGTTTGTAGTTTTAGTAGTTTTATTTTTGTGTCAAAATGTTTATTATTTTAGATATTTTCACACTTTTTCTCCCAAGTTTAACCCTACGAATATATTGAGAGAGAAAATTTGCCAACTTTTTAGGAAAATATAAAGGAATATAATTTTATTTGATATAGAAGGAAGAGATATATTAGTCCAAAACATTAATTGTTAATTCTAAATTAAAATCTCAAAATAACAAACATTATGAAACGGGCGGAGTATGTTTAATTGCATAATTATGATATCCTTGTTCGAACAAGATTTAACATGATAATATATGGTATATGTAGATTCTTTTGTAAAAGTTCGAGTTTTATTTTATAAAAAATATATATAGCAAAATCATATAAATTTATCTTATAATGCCCTCACACACATATATGTTATCCATTAATCAACAATAATATAATACAATTTAGTGAAAGAACGTGAGAAAGAAAATTAATGGCAAGAGATTAAAGAAAAATAATATTAAAAAAAGAGAAATCTTATATTTAATCAAAATATCTAAAAGATGAAAAGTGCAACACCTACACTATTTCAACGGTACAATTTACTAAAATTTAAAGTTTAGAGTTCAACGTGTCAATCTTATTTAATTTGAAGGTGTTATATGCCAATACCCGATTTGGGAAATATGATTTTGAGGAAAATGCATTATAGAAGATTTTGTATTCCGTGTTTGGAACGTAACAAATAAATTAGAATGATAATTTAATTCAAATTAAATAAGTACGTAGGAAATGAAATACCTAAAATATCTCTAATCATTTTCGTATTACCAATAATATTTGTAATTTTTAATATATGAACAATATAGTTTATAATTCTATGTACAAATATATATATATATATATATATATATATATATATTTCGTCGGAGTAACTAGAAGACAAGATGTTATTTAAATTTAAATCAAAATAAATTATATGAGTACCAAAATAATAAATAATCAAGATGATTATTTTATTATTTTAGGTTAATACAAAAATTTTATTGTTGATCTACAACTGAGTTGCTCATTGCCTTGAGTCTGTCATTTGCTACCATCAATTCTAAAAAAATGGTTGCTAGAATGATCAAATTTTAATTGAAAACTCATCAATAAAAAATAACAATTTTTTTTTTCAAAATTCTCAATTTTTTTTATTTTTCATTTTTCAGGTTAAAAATTGAAAATTGTCAATCTAAAATTAATAATAACCCGTACAAAATAAAATAATGAAAATAAAAAAAAATCAAAATTAAAATATTTTCAACAAAAAATATGAATCTAAAATTATATATATATATATATATAATATAATTGATGAAGAAATTGAAAAATGAAATGATCATACACAAGATTAATTCACATAGTTAAGTAATCAGAATTCAAGAAAATTGCATCATTTTTTTTGTTTTGTGGAATCTGATTATTTTCCAAAGTCCATTAAAATTAAACAAAATATAGGAATTTAAAAATAAAGAATCAGATTACATATCAGTCAAACGGGCCTGAAATACATTTTCAAAATATGTGTAAAAAGAGGGGGATATTATAGCAAAATGATATTGTACTTTCTTCTTGTTTCTAAAATAATATAGCAAAATGATATTTTAGCAAAATTTATAACATCCATACTTTTTTATCAAACATTTGACGCTCCCTCGCAAAATTCCCTATTGAACCCGTTACACAAAATTATTCATAGGAAAATAAGTTAGTATTAGCATATTTAAATAATTAAATAAATTAATGGGTTCTGTCATGCATAAACAACTAGCGATTCAAATTTTTTGTTGCAATCCTTCGTATTTCACTATCAAAGTTTTTATTTTAATTATATTATATAAAAAATAAAAATTAATTATAACATGAATAATCATGGTCAATATTTATCAATCAAAAAATGAATTAAAAAAATTATAAAATTTAATTATGAAATAATCATCCATAATAATGAATTATTAATTGAAAATTAGAATTTAAATCTAAAAATAATAATTATAAACCATAATTGTGTGGGTGAACCCTAATAAACAATTGTAAAATTAAACTAAACCATTAAAAAATAAATTGAAGAAAAAAAATAAAAACAATCAATGTAACACGGACAGTGCAACATGAAATCTTATGTGGTTAACTTGTGTTGAATATTACACCAAATAAGAATATTCTATTAAAGATTTTGTTTCGTCTTAAATTGAAATGTGAATATATGCTTAATAATTTAGTATTTTAAAAAAATGATAATTATTCAAAATTAATAACTATTAATTATATATATAATATTAAAAATTATATGCTATTAAAAAATTATAACATATAATGTGCTTGGAATAATAAAAGTACTTTAAATGATTATCAAACTCTTACAATTAGTGAAAAAATAGTACGAGACTACAGCACTTATAAAAATACACATATTTTGGTCCCAATGCTCATAATTAGTATATTTTTGCCACATATGTTCCACGAATGCATTGTAAGTATCTTTGTTCTTGATTTCTCTATATCGAGCAAGAAATTCGTTGAAGCGAATACTAAATCAATTGTGTTTTAATTGAATTTATTTATTTAGATGATTTATAATTTAAATTAAATTTATTAGATAACTCATTTAATAATAATTTTAAATAATAAAATAATTCATTAAATGTTGTGGGACTCATCAATATCAATTTGGTGCAACACTTAAATTTGTCCCAAATTCGGGACATGATTTGGTGTTGCACCAATTTCGGACAGCATTGAAATGAACTTTTGCTCCAAATTAATATTTTAGTCCAGCATCGGAGTTACTCGAAGCTTGTTTTTTTAACTTTTACATGCACTAAGTTGTAAGAACTTTAAAGGTATACTTTGTTATTAATTATATGTTTTATTTTATTTTTTTTACAACAATTTCCCCCATATATTATAATGTGGCATAGCTATGGATTGGAAGCTATATATACATAGCTAGGGAATAATATTTTGCACTGGTCTATTCATGAACTACAGTATTTTGACTATTTTATTTTATTTATATAATATTGCGCAGATGGGACTTCCCTTGAGTGTGTGACATCTCTCTATATATATGGGAAAAAATAGGAAAACATTACTCAAATATTAGAGTTATATAATTGTGTCACACATTTAGAAAACATATATAAGAAATAATGTTTTCCCTTTGCCAGCAGCGCAGTACAGCTAATTTACAGCAAAGTTTTGGGAGCTATGAGTTCTTGGAGTCTAATGCCAATCAAAATAATTTTCTGGTATATATATATGTATGTATATATGTATTTCAAATAGTATATTTTTGGTGGGATATGTTAAAGTTACAAATAAAATTATATATCCCACTTGGTGTCCCATTTTGATTTTTCTTATATTTTCGTCCATATTTTTCTTCAATTTGAATTTGGTTTGGTTTAGTTTAATTTTATAATTATTATTTAGGGTTCATTCCACCCAATTAGGATTTATATTTATTTCTTATGTTTTAGTTAATATAATTTATTAATATGGTGATTATTCCAAAATTAGGGTTTTAATTTTTAGCAATAAGTGTTAATTATGATTATGTAATATATATTTTTAAAATATTAAATTTAATAGTACGTGGGGCATGAAATGTGGACTAGAGGATTTTATCCCTATAAGTTAGGTTTAATTGCAAAAAATAAAATAAAAATAAACTACCTTAACTTGAACGTATTAGCAATTTAGACATGAAAATTTAAACGTCGTTGCAATAATAATCTAACTTTTTGATATGTAGTAAAATTAACACTCCCAAAATTTTTCCGGACCATCAGAATTACGATGTGACAGTGTTTTCGTTCCGGTTGAATCTCTAATTAATTAATCTTTGAAACTCGTCATATTTACCCTTAAACTTCGGAACTCGTTTATCCGATCCCCTCCCGTAAACAAAGTTACTAATTATAACGGTGTTGATGGTTGTTCAAGTTGATCAGCTAGGTTTAAACTTTGAAATTCGTCTCAGTTTCCTAAAACTCTTAAACTTTGGAACTCATTTTAGTTAATACTCTTTAGGTGGACCTTGCTATTGGGACGGAGGGAGTAGCTTAGCTCTGTTTACCTCCAGTGATATCACATAGTTTTGTTTTTGTGTTTTTTGTTGTGCAGAAGGGATTTCCTTCGAGTCTTTCTCTCTCTAAACGGGGGAAAAATAGTTGTTCAAAGGAATTCATAACATTTAGAAAGCAGAAGAAAATTATAATATCCACGACGCATCTGCACCGGACACCTAATTTCCAGCCAAGTTCTTGGAGCTATGACTTCATGGAATCCATTGCCGCCAATCAAAATAATCATCTGCAGGTATAAACTTTTATATATATATATATATATATATATATATTTGTGGGTGTGTGTATAATACATTTTCAAGTATCAATCTTTATATTTTATAGGATTATATATCACATATATATATATATATATATATTTATATATATGATTTGGTCCAAACGATGATTAATGTTTCGCGTGTAAATATGAAAATCAGCTTGTTTACAGTATTTGTAGTGCTTTTCTATCTATATTTGGGTGCTCTTTTTTTTAATGCTTACTTATTGTGTTTTTGTGCTAAAAATAATTAGTGAAAATATAATAAGAAATAAAATTACAATAAACAAGTTGGTTTTTACGTTTACATGTGAAGCGCAATTTTCATTATTACCCACTTCTATATATATATATATATATATATATATAAATTACACTTTTGGTCCCGTAAGAATAGGGTTCGAACATTTTTAGTCTCAAAATGTACAATTTTGGTCACAAGTTTAATTTATCGACACTTTTGGTCCTACAGTTTATATTTCAATACTTTTGATCCCAAAAATTAACAGAATATATTTAACATCCGTTAAGTACCTTCTATATTTAACATTACTATTTTGGATGAAATTTTCACTACATTCCCTTTATTTTTCACCCTTAATTAGCCGGTGCAACTAAGATCAATAAAATAGGTATTGTTTTGGCTCCAAAATAAGTACTTAACGGATGTTAAGTATACTTCGTTAGTTTTTTGGATCAAAAGTGTTAAAATATAAATTGTGGGATCAAAAGTGTCAAAAAAATAAACTCGGAATTAAAAGTGTTTGGACCATATTCTTACGGGACCAAAAGTGTAATTTACTCTCTCTCTCTCTCTCTCTCTCTCTATATATATATATATATATATGTATACATAAATATATATTCATTTTTCTAACGAATCATATCATAATGTTAACACAGAACACTTATATTTGATATTATGGTTTATTACATCTCAATTAAAGTTTATTTCATCTCAAATTAGGGTTTATAATTATTTTTTTTATTTTTTTAGTTAATAATTGAGTATTGAGGTTTATTTCATCTTAATTATAGTTTAATCAATCCAATTAGAGTTTATAATTATTTTTTAGAATTTAAGTTTTTTCGATACCAATAATGTTTTGTTTGCATTATAGTGGTGTTTGGTTAGTAATATACACTTTTAGCAAGTATTTTTAAAGAATTACCTCTTCCGTCCCATAATTGTAGTTTCATTTTTCCTTTTTCGTCCGTCCCAAAATGATATCCATTTTCCTTATATATGTGCATTAAATTTTCATTTTTCTTACCATACCTCTATTTAATGTTCTTTGAAATTAAAATTTCTTATATTTTAAATCAATAAATAAGGGTATAATAGAAAAAATTTATTTAATTTTACTTTTCCAAGAACATTAAACATTTTTTCTTAATACGTGTAAAAAAGGGACGAGGATTACATTTATGTGACGAGGCCCGTATATCAAATTTCATAAACGCTCCCACCCAAAATAATTATCAAATATTACATATTTGGCACCGTCTTTTTTAAGCTAATGTGGTCCTTTGAGTTTTGTTAATTGTATGGTGTAAGATGGAATTTAAAAGCTTGTTTGAAATCTTACATATACTTGTTTAAGCTTGTTTGAAATGATATCGAACTTTAAAATTTATATATTAGACTTGTTTGATTATCTTTCGAGTCGAGCTCAAAAGAGCTTTAATAATCGAGTCGAACTTGCGTAATTTGATATTTTTATACATGTTTACTTTATTTTTACATATTAAACTCGAGTTGGAGCTGAGTATTAAATCTCATCATATAAAAAACTATATTCATATTTGTTTGATATGATTATAGAATCAAGCTTGACTGAAATTTTAACGAACGGACACGAATTTCATTTACAGCCCCAATGCTCTCAAAAAAAAAAAGAATATGAACAAGTACACAATTTCTAATTATAGTAAGAACTCAATTTTTTTAGTCATATATATATATAGAATCATGCATTTATTAACATTAATATAGTGTGTTATTTGTGGTTGAATTCTATCCATAAATTTTATTTCGGTCAACAAATTAAATTTTTTGAAATCCTTGACTTAAATAGCATCCACACGTGCAAATTGATAGTTTCTTGGCTTCAATATAAATCTTCAGTTTAGTACAGATAATTAAAGTAATTAATTAATGTTTTGGACAGTTTATATAGGTAGGGTGCGAATCGAATTGCTCGACTTTATGGGAACAATAAAACTAACCTACTTATTGGACTAAAAATAGTTTTTTTTATATTTAGGCTGCCTATATAAATTTCAATTATTAACGAATCATAAATTCGCCTTGGAAAAATTACAATTTATATATATTTAAGAGGGAAATTTCTAAATAGTCATTTTGACTTAATTAGTGAAAAATGTTTAAAATCACTATTTAAAAAAAAACATGTTTCTAGCAACTTGGACAAAATAATTATCTATCGTACACCAATGTAAAATCTGAATGCTGCACGAATATATTTAGTCGTGTAACTCTATTCGTGTAGTAGTGTAAATTTAAATTGTTGCACGACTACGCTCATTCGTGTACCCTCAATTTGTACAACAGTATATAAATTTATAATGTTGCACGAATGGACTTATTCGTGCACCCTACTCGTGTAGCAATATTAATTTGTACGGTTACACGACCATATTTCATTTGTGCACCCAAATAGTGCACTTTAATCGTGCAACTCATAATCTTATAGAGGGTAATTAAATATTTTCAGCGAAAATGTGGTTATAAGTAATTTTTTTTTAAAAAAAAGTGGTTAAAAATATAATTTACTAAATGTAAATGGCTATTTTTTTATATTAATTAACACTGTATATTTAATTACACCTCAGTACTAATATTTGGGGTCCCTAATAATTACATATTGATTATCATATTGCACTTTTCACCCTTTAGATATTTTTATTAAATATAAGATTCTTCTATTTGTTTCTTCTTTTTTTTTTTATTTTTTAATTATATTTTTCTTTAATTTCTTGTCATTAATTTTCTTTATCACGTTCTTACACTAAATTATATTCTTCTTGTTGCTGGTATAGTTTGGTTAACATATTTTTATGTGTGAGAGGGTATTATAAATTTATATTATTTCGCTATATTTTTTATAAATTAAAACTCAAATTTGTACAAAAGAATATACTTATAACTCTTAAAATTCAAAAAAAGTCAAATGGAAAAATGATTATATATCCACAAATAAAAGATTCCACACACCCACACACACACATACTTTAGAAAAATATTTTCATAAATGGATGCAAATGGTTTATTTTGAAGCCACGAAAAAGAGTTATTTTAATAAAGATGTGCATACTTATATTTTTGAATATTTTGGATTTTATATGTTCCAATTAATAGATATAATTCTTAAGGGAAGTGTAAGAAATTACTTATAATTAACAATCAATTTGCATAAAAATTAAATTGCTTCTGAAATAAATTATTGGTGGCTCTGTAACTGAACAGGTGGGAGTTGAAGAAGATAATGTGAAGAAAATGGAGGTGAAAATAAATCGCATGCTACTTCATCATGATGAAGGTTAGTATTAATGCAGTATAATTCGATAGAGTTTAAAATTTAAAATGCATCTAATATAATATACGTAATATTTCATCTAATTGACATGGAGAACTAAAAATATGGATGATAACGGGTAAATTATACTTTGATATCTATATTTTGAACACTTTTTCAAAAATGATCTACTTTTTTAAAATTAACAAAATAGTACGTACCCTTTGTTTAAAATTTACGTAATATTTCATCTAATTGACATGGAGAACTAAAAATATGGATGATAACGGGTAAATTATACTTTGATATCTATATTTTGAACACTTTTTAAAAAATGATCTACTTTTTTAAAATTAACAAAATAGTACATACCCTTTGTTTAAATTTTTTTACAAACCTAACATTTAATCAATTTTATTGTCCGGAAATTATATGTAATTGATTGTATTTTAATATTATTAATGTTTCCCCAACCACATAGAAAATATTCATCCGATAAATAAATATTAAATTACAATCAATTACGTACAATTTTCACTCTGAGAAATTGATTGAATGTTAGATTTGCAAAAACAAAAATAAAATAAAAAGTGAGTAGTATTTTGTGAATTTTGAAAAAATATCCAAAATATTATTTTTTTTTCTTCAGCCGATATGGGCAGAATTTGTAGTTACTATATCAGCAACTCAAAAATAATTAATATCATCCCGCGTATTTTTGACATCGCCATATTGATCATACATAAATTAAATATTTTTTTCTACTTTTAATGATTATATGAAAATAAAGAATTATCCCTTTGAGAACAACCAAACGCCATCGTCCCTTATCTAAAAGGGAGAGCTCTCATTCGGTTTCAATCAAAATTAAGAAAAGAAAACATAACTATAAGAAAATGTAATGTAATTTTATAATTAATTTCTATGTCCCACTTATTAATTAAAATTATGGTTCCTTTCTTGATGAAGGTGAGGTGGAGGCACTGAGGTTGCTTGAATTAGTGGATGATATTGATCGTTGATTGGGCCATTTCTACTTAATATTTTGGGCCAATTTGATGTGATTTCATCGTGTTGATTGCCGTATAATGATGTCGTTTTAGGAGAATGTTATGCCTT
Source organism: Perilla frutescens (assembly GCA_026008535.1). Classification (NCBI taxonomy): domain Eukaryota; kingdom Viridiplantae; phylum Streptophyta; class Magnoliopsida; order Lamiales; family Lamiaceae; genus Perilla; species Perilla frutescens. Next base: position 48,293,338 of record BRKX01000018.1, read on the forward strand.
GAGGGTTTTGCAGGTAATCTATACAAAGATGAAGAAAGTGGCATGCTTTTGGTAGGAGATCAAGCTGTGCAAAGAAAAGCTGAAGCTGGAAGTTCGGGAGAACCAGGCCGTTTGGGCAAACCACCTGAAGGGGTACCGAGAATTTACCTGCTGGGCCTGTGCGCGCGGATTTGGGCTGGAGCACGGGATTTATTTAAGCCCATGGCCTGGACGCGAATTGGATGTTATTTTACAGCTTTTGGACTCTATTTTTATCTCTTTCCTTATTAGATTAGGTTTAGAATTTTATTTCCATGATTAAATAATTGTAATTAAGGATAATATAGATAGATTAGGATTTTTATTATTCCATTGATTATTCCCGCTGCAACAGAGGGGGAGACGCTAGATAGGAAGGGAGCGCCGTTCAGATTTTTATTCTTATTCCTCCAGTTAATATTTTCACAACAATTCATATTTTATTTTATCATTAGCATGCGATCAGGCTAAGCATCGTTTCTTCCGGGATCAACTCACGAAGCTCTGGCCAATTAAATCTGTGAGATCTAAACGTTTTTTCTCGATTAATTCATGCATGTGTATTTATTATCCTCCGTAAGTCGAGTCGTGATTGTTTCGATTAAACCAAGTAGTCGCGAATATTCGGAGTATAGGAATTAATCACTAGCCAATTAATTCGGCCATACGTAATCGTGGTTTATGATTAATTAGTGGTAAAATCAGTAGCTAATACTGTGGGGATAATAATCTGGTTCGGTGATCCTGTGTCAGAGTTCGCTAGATTAGAATCGGGTTTCTCTCGAGCATAAAGCAATCGGCTAATTAAATCTATAAGAGTGTCTCTTTTGGGTTGTTAGTTGATTAGAGAAAATGTGTGGTGAAGTGTCTTCCTGCCATTCGAGAAAATACGGAGAAATAGGGATGTGTCAGTTAGTGTCTTCGGCATCCGCAACTGATTTACATGTGATAATTAATTGTATTCTTGAATCAAGGATCAGTATAATTGTGCCAGAGTGGAGTAGTTGATATCCGGAATATTTCTAATTATTTGTTTAAACCCGTTGCTCGTGTGTGTATTTTAATTCCTTGTTATTTAATTATTTTCGTGCACTACAGTTTATACCCATAAATTTCCCCCCTTTTAAAGTTGGTTTCTGCAGATTGAAAAGTAAGGGTAATTCTCGCCAGTCCCTGAGGAGACGATCCTGCTCGCCGCTGTACTGTGCAGCTTGGGCAAACCGACTGCTGTCGGATCTTTTATTTTTGGTGGCAAACGACACACCAAATTTTGGCGCCGTTGCCGGGGACTGGTTCCAAAGCAGTTATTATTCTAATATTTTCAATTTGCATTTTTTTTCTTTTCTTGGTTTTTCTTTATTCGCAGGAAACATGGCTGAACCTGCTCCCTTGATCCGAGAACTGGGTCGTCATCGAAATAACAGGCCTATCTCCATCGTGCTGCCTCCCATAGCCCACAATGCAGAGATTCGACCGGGGTTTATCCAAGTGCTACCCAAATTCAGTGATGCACCTGGAGAAAGTGCACACACGCACTTAGCAGAGTTTGACTGGGTTTGCTCGACCCTGCGTCCTCAAGGCTTTACAAATGACAACTTGCGCCTGTTAACTTTTTCTCATACATTGCAAGGACGAGCACGAGAATGGCTTTTTGATCTCCCACCAGCTTCGATTACTACATGGGATGAGATGGAGGAGCAGTTCCTATGCAAATTTTTCCCAGAGTCACGAGCTGCGAATCTTAGAATGGCCATCAGCAGCATCAAGCAAAAATCTAATGAAAGTCTAGCTAATTATTGGGCACGATTTCAACAGTTGTGCCGAAGATGCCCAGACCACGGGTTCTCTGATTATCAGTTATTCACTAACTATTTTTACTGTGGTATGTCAACTTTTGATAGGAAGATCGTGGATGCTGCTAGTGGAGGGTCTCTCACCAACAAGACTCTAGTAGAGGCGAAACAACTCATCATCGATATGGTCTCCGGTGGCCAGCAATATGAGGATGATGATGATGACAGATACTGGTCTGTGAAGGGAGTTGAGAGAGCAGAAAATTCCGGAGTTAATGAGAAGATTGATGCTCTGACTTCTCTTGTCCGAGGTCTAGCTATGGTGCAGACACATAACACATATGATCCAGGTGAGAGGGACCATTCGAACTTCGGCTGGAAGCAGCCGCAGGGCAGTCAGTATGCCCAAACCGACCGATCTGCACCGAGCATGACAGATATCATGAAGTGTCTGGAGAACAGCAGTGCCCTGGTGAACAATTTGGCACAAAGTCAGAAGGCTTTCCAGCAAGAAACACAAGCCGCCCTAGGCAGTATGGGCACACAGATCACTCAGCTTGCCACTCAATTGAACAAGATGCAGGCGAATCAAAGCAAACTCCCCTTCCAAACTGAAATGAATCCAAGAGCGCATGTTTGCGCTATCACTTTGAGAAGTGCAGAGGAATTAGTTGAGTTGGAGGCTAAGAAGGAAAAGAACCCGCAGTATGGGCAAACTGCACAGACTAAAAACAAATCTAGTGCAGAAGAAGAACAACCAGCTGCCGAGTCTGCCCTTACTGAGGTAAAATCTGAATCCAAAATTTCTAACTCTCGGGTTGCAGCACCTTTTCCATCCAGGTTGATTCGAAACAAGAAAGAGGATGATGAGAAAGAGATCCTCGAGCTATTCAAGAAGGTACCTTTTGGTGGGCTGACTGAAACCGCTGCAATAACAGATGAAGACGAGGAGATTCGAGATGTCATCATGCAGCTGTGTACCACCAATGAATTTCCAACTCAGAACCTGACAGGCCGTATGCCCAAACTGACCAATTCGAAACCGTTTTTACCATCTCATGTGAAGGCCCCCGTACTGGAGCTGAAGGGGTAAGAAGCAAGGTTGGTCGAGCTTTTGAGGAAGCATAAAGGTGTGAGGATGGAGACGACTACTTTTGACAGGGGTAGATCTGTTACCCCTGAAATTGTCTATTGATCGTGCCTTTCATATGTCGAGCCTCGGACGTTAAATAAGGGCGCTTCTCGGGAGGCAACCCGAGCATTTATTTGCTTTCTGTTTTTTATTTTATGTTTATTGTTCCAAACGACCAAAAAAAAAAAAAAAAAATCTAGTCCATATTTTTCGTGCAGGTACCTCTTCTAGCGCTGCCCCTACCTTTCTCGAGCATGGAGTTGTTTGACTATTACACACCGAGCTGGACCACTGCACTGTAGCGCCTGCAGTATGCCCCTACTGACCGTTTCGTGCCTTGATTGCTAGTTTGCCCTCTCTACCCCTTTTTGTTTTTATTTTCTTTCATTCATGTTGTGTTCGTTTTGTTGACTCTTTTTCCTATACAGTGAGGACACTGTGTTGTCTAAGTGTGGGGGGGAGGAAGTTGCTATTTGGTGTCTGGTTCTTTTTTTTAAAAAAAAAATAAAAAAAATATTTTGCTTGTTTTTGTTGAGTATTGGCTGCCTGAGATTGAATTATACAAGGAGGATGGGTTATAGCATGGATTGTCTTGGTTTGTTTGATTGATTCTCTTGTGATTGAATTGTGCTAATGCTCGTATGTATTCTTGAACGATAAAATGTGCAACTTGATCAACTTTTGACAAGCTTATAAACGTAAGATTTGAGCCTTTTGAGCATGTTATATATATTGAAAGCTCAATTTTATTCTTTTGCTGAGAGTGTCGGATTTGAATGCTGAATTTCTGATTTGCCTTGTTGCCATGGTCATACTGCTTGTGAGTTTCCTTTTGCATGAAAATGATAAAGTCATGTAGGATTACCCCTTGCTTTGGCCTGAATAAATTATCCATACCCAACACTAACCCTTAGTGAGCTCGTTTGGCCTGAATCCTCTCTTTCTTGATAGCCCGTAAATATTTCAGCCTTAGCTTGTTTTGGCCTGCTCTTGTCCCTTGAAAGCATGTAAGTTATATTGGATTGTGTTGAGATGAGTTCGAAATTTACTTGAAGACAGTTAGTGCTGGAAGGTTGAAGAAAAAAAATGTAAAGTCATGTTCTTTTCGAAAAAGAAAAAAAGAAAAAAAAATGGTCCGTATGCCCAAACTGGACGTGGAGGAAATAGGCCTGCACCCGATTGAAGTTAAATTTTGTGGCCCTGTATAGCCCTGAAGACCAGCACACAACTTGAGAAATATTGCAATATCTGAAGAAGTAGCTGAAGAGCTCTATGATCGAGTTATAATATGCTTACATGCTTTTATCTTATTTAAGCCACTTATCCAAATTATCCTACCTAAGCACCCTAGCCCCATTACAACCTGTTTCAAAGACCTTTTGATTTGTGCATAGCTCTCACTTGTTGGGAATGGTTTTGACATATGGGCAAATCTATGTTTGAAGGTATCAAGTCGCGACTTGAGTGAATTTAATTCTGTCCTTACTTTCTTTTGAGAGAAATTGAGCGAACCTTGGTGAGGCAGGATTGAGTTGCACATTTTTGACTTGAATGAAGAGCATGTGTATGTTTCATGAAACAAGAGAAGGGTGAGTGGATTATGGTTGGTTATGCTGTAATTCTGACTCTGAGTATTTTCGATTTGAGGCGGCCAGTGCTTGACTTGTCATTTCTGAGTTTTATTTTGAGTCTGTTTTCTGTTTAGATATGCTCGAGGACGAGCATGGTCTAAGTGTGGGGGGACTAGGGTTGGGATATAAATTTGAAGAATCCATCAACAAATCACTTCAAAGACTTCAATCTTCACAAATATTAATAGACAATATTAATGATTTGCATGTTTCTGCCCTATATTTTAGGCTCCTCATACAACATGGCCACCATATTTCCGCAGGTACGTACTTGTTTAGTTTGATAATGCGGGTGGGACCGTACATAAATGAGTCGAGCTATTCGAAAAAAAAAAGATTGATTTTGGACTAACTATATTACATTAATTTGATGATGAAATTAAAAGATATATTCGAGAGATTCAAGGACTCGAACAAGAGATTCATGGAGAGCTTAAGCATGGACGGTCGTGGAATGTTAAGTCTGTACGAAGCTTCTTATCTTGCATTCGATGGAGAGAATATCTTGGATGAGGCTAGAGAATTTATGAGCTTCCATCTCAACAACATGATGACGAGTGCTGACGTTGACAAGAAATTTGGTGAGAGAGTGAGGCATGCCTTAGAGCTTCCATCCCACCACAGAATGCCAAGATTGGAAGCAAGATGGAATATTGAGATGTATGATCATAAACAAAATGTGACAAATCAAATGTTGCACAAATTGGCCATATTGGATTTCAACAAGGTGCAATCCCTACACCAACTTGAGCTTCAAGAGGTTACAAGGTACTATTTACACTGATATATGTAGAGACTGATCAGGTAAAAATTTGACGTGGTATGTTAACTAGAAATTAAGGGTGGCAATTCGAGCTGCCTGAATCTGTCGGGTCAATGCCAAAATCCAGGCCCGGTGGTTTTGGGCCTCTAAAATATAGGTTCGGGTCGAACCTCTTTCGGCCCGGTGTCTTTTTCCAGGTTCTGGGGCCAAGTGGCCCGGCCCATTCAGGCCACTCTCTATTTCAGGCTGATTTCGGGCCTTATTTTTATGGCCCAGCTCTGCCAGAAAAGCGGGTTGGGCTGAAAAAGTCAAACATATTAGAAATCAATCGCAATTATTCAATAAAATGATCTAAAAGATTGAAAAGAATGTGACAATTATGAAAATATAGGCATCTTATTTTAAAAAATGCAATGGCAAACAAATACTATATGCATATAATGTTAAAATATAGTATTTAATTATAATGGTAAAAAAATAACATATGTAATGCTATTTTATTAAAATAAAATAAAATGTGTCAATTTCATAAATATATAGTCACACTATATTATTTTAGAAAATGATTTGCTAACATTCTATATATACAATGTTGTTTAAAAGATCTGATTCGTCAATCAAATTAATTTAAACGATTCATTGCTTTCTAGCTAGTTAACACTAAGAAGTGTGTGTGTGAGATATATATATATATATATATATATATATATATATATATATAATGTCTAAGGATGATATTAAATTTGTAGACGTGTTACAAATTGCAGGTGGTGGAGGGGAGTGGGGTTAGCAAAAAAGTTGAGTTTCGCTAGAGACAGAGTAATGGAAAACATATTTTGGAGCGTGGGAATGGCTTTCGAGCCTGAGTTTAGCAAATGCCGCGTGGCAATAGCAAAAGCGGGGCTGCTGATTACTGTTTTGGATGATATCTACGATGTCTATGGCTCTCCACAAGAACTACAGCAACTTACACAAGCAGTCGAAAAGTAGGTTTAATTCATGTAAAAAATTTAACATGCATTTTTAATTTTTATTTTTTTCGCTAATTTAATTAATATAGTTCAATATATTAATATCATAAAATAACCATTTTTTATTGTTGTAAATAAATTTTTATAGATGGGAAATTAATGGTGTGAATCATCTCCCTGACTGCATGAAGCTCTTCTTCTTAGCTCTTTACAACACCGTCAATGAAATGGCTTATGATATTCTCAAGGATCAAAATCACCTCGTAGTTTATCAACTTAAGGAAGCGGTGACTCTCTCTCTCTCTCTCTCTCTCTAAGTGTGTGATTATTGTATAAAATAGGTCAAATTCCCTTTGTCTAATTTAATTTGAGTAAATTTCACTTTCGGTCCTATTAGAATAGGATCGAAATACTTTTAATCCCAAACGTTACTTTTTTGGTCCCAAATAATATATTTTTTCGACAATTTTGGTCTCATAATATATTTTTCCGGCAATTTTAGTTTCATGAGTTATTTTTCAGATAATTTTAGTTCCATAAGATATTTTTCCGACAGTTTTAGCCCCAACAGTTAACTTTATGTGTTAGTTTGTGACTAAAATTGTCGGAAAAAATATATTAAGGGACCAAAATTGTCAAAAAAATATCAATTGAGACCAAAAAAGTAACTTTTGGGACTAAACGTATTTTAACCTTATTCTAACGGGACCAAAAGTGAAATTTACTCAATTTAATTTTATAGAGTAGATTACACATTGATACCTACTTTTTCAAAAATGATCTATTTTTTCAAAATTAACATAACAGTACCCACTTTTTCAAAAAAAAATTGCAAATCTAACATTTCAATTTTACGACCTAAAAATCGTACGTAATTGATTGTATTTTAATATTTCTTGATTGAAGAAATTTGTTTTACATGGCTGGGGAAATATGAATATTAAAATACAATCAATCACGTACGATTTTCAGCCGTAAATTAAATTGGTTCAATGTTAGATTTGTAATTTTTTTGAAAAAGTAATTAAGTACTAGTTTATTAATTTTAAAAAAAATGTGAATCATTTTTTAAAAAGTGCCCAAAATATAGGTATCAGAATGTAGCTTACCCTATATAATGGTGTGCATGTTAGTGGATATTGTTAACTTAGGGCTGAAATATTTGATCCAATTAACTTTGGTATTATTTTTGGTTGCTTTTGTTCCTTAACTTTAAATTAGTGATCATATACAAAACCTATGTCAATAATAAAATTAAGAACTTGATATATCATAATTTCATATAATTATTTGTGATCATATGTTCAAATTTTCAGTGGGCAGATTTGTGCAAATCATTCTTAAGAGAGGCAAAGTGGAATCACACGAAACAAATTCCAAAGCTTGATGAATACCTTAATCATGGCTGGATTTCCTCTTCTATGGCTGTACTCTTAACTCAAGCCTACTTCTTGATCACTCCAAATCTCACAGTTGAAGCCATGAAAAGCTTGAATGATGATACCCATGGTTTGTTACGTCTCCCATGTACTCTCTTTCGTCTCACGAACGATCTGAGTTCCTTCAAGGTACACACGAGATCCTTATTCGAGATTGGCTCGTTAGGGCTGTAAACGAACCGAATACCCTGATGTTCGAGCTTGGCTCGTTAAGGAATATTCAAGTTCGGACTCGATTCGAGCTTTTTTCCTCTTGTTCAAGCTCGGTTCGACGAATATTTGTCATGTTCGAATTCGGCTCGAGTTTGGTTAGTGAAATGTTCGAAAATTTACTAATCGAGCTTGAGCTCGAATACTCGAAAAAAATGCTCGTTTAATTTACATATTCGAGCTGGAGCTCGAAAAAAAAAAAAGAGCTTATTTAATTTACACATATTAAATATTTATAATACTCATGAACATGTTTGTGAACATGTTCGAACTCGTTCAAACATGTTCACAAGCTGACCGAGCTGAATACTACTATATTCAAGCTCGATTCGAGACAAACGAGCCGAGCTCCGAATAGCTCGCGAGCGGCACTGTTCAGTTACAGCCCTATACGTAAAGACACGTGCAAATAATAACGTGAACTTAATTACTTTTGCAGGAAGATTTTGAAAAGGGCCAATGTGCAAAAGCCGTTTCGTGCTACATGCACGAGACTGGCTCATCTGATGAGGTTGCTAGTGCATATATAAAAAAAATGATCGATCAAAATTGGAAAATTTTGAACGAGGATGTAACCTACAATGCTATATTTGGCAAGCATTTCAATCGGACATGTTGCAATCTTGCTCGTAATTGTATGTGTCAATATCAATATGGAGATGCCCTCACTTCGCAAACTGCCCTAACAAGAAGTTGGGTCAAGTCTGTGATCATCGAGCCCATTCAACTTGTGAACTAAGTCGAGTCGAGTCAAGTCGAGTCGAGCTATTCAAAAAGTTAGCATCTATGTGAATTGGGGTTGCTCGTAATAAAAATATATGAGTAACTAAATAGCTTAGAAAGATGTAATCATGATTGGGGCATGGATATTTCTCGATCAAGAGTCTTTTCTATGTTCTCTACTTCTCTTTGTTACGTTTTGGAAATAAATCATTCGAGTTTGTTCTTCATTTCTTCACGTTCGTCCGAAATAAGGGTTTTGGACGTATAGATTGTTATTAGGAGAGTTAAAATTTGAATAAGAAATGTGATATTTACGTGTAATTCGATATTCTTACCAGACTCGACGATATTATTTTTGTGCTCCTCCGGATACTCTGATGCTCAATAAATTATACACATTTCTGTTTGCATAAAAAATCGGAGGATTATACAAAGAGAGATGGAGGCTAATTATATCAATGTGTTTGTCAAGTCATGAGCAAATATTTTTGACCAAATTAAAGTAATAACTTGGTCACAATTTTACTTACAAAATATATTTATATATATATATATATATATATTTTGCATCCATGTGCTTCATTTTTTTTTATCATATCCCTCCATTTTATTTGGTTAAAATGAGATTCTCGTACTATCAATTTTGCTAAAATCTAGTCTTTATGTTACCATCCGCTATGGTTTGAATGAACGTAAGGACTTAATTTTAATCAAATTGACAGTGCAGGAATTCTAATTTGAAAATAAAAATAAAAATTGAATTTTTAAGTAAATAAATAAATATCATTTTTAAAAAAAAATTGGCGTTTGACTTTTTTTATTTAAAGTTTTTTATTTTAAAAATTAAAAAATAAATGAATTTTGAAAAAAAATAAATTGAAATTGAAGAAAAAAACCTCATAATTTGATTGTAAAACATAAAATGTGTAAGAAATGTCATAGTGTAATATAGATGGTGAAATCTCATGTCGTACAATACACCATATCCACCACATCAGATTTTCTGTTACACTTGTTCTGTAATTCACTCCGTATTTAACTACTCCCTCCGTCCCATTCATATAGGCTGATTGGATTTTTTACTAAAATTAAGAAAATTATTGGAAAAGACAAACAATATGCCCATATTTATATATTTAAGAATGAATTCATGATTAATGTAATCATATTAAATAGGGGTATATATTAGTAATTGAGCTAAACATATATAGAAATCAGCCTATATATTGGGACATTCAAAAATAAAAAGTGGGTTATATTATATAATTTTGGGACGGACAAAAAATCAAATAAGAGATTATAATTATGGGGCGGTGCATGAGAGTATTATTTAAATCATAAATACACAAAAAAAAATGTTACATATATGAAATTCCAACCGCATATCCACACACACACTCACCTCCAAAAATTATCTAGAATTATTGCTAATATATGATTTATTTTACTCTTATTAATTATTTAACTACCCACAATTACACGCTACTCATATATACTCCCTCCGTCCCACTTTGATAGACTTGTTTTCCTTTTTGGTATGTCCTGATATATAGACACGTTTCTATATATATTTAGCTAATTTATTAATATATACCCCTATTTAATATGTTCGCATTAGGCATTAATTAAAAATCAAGAAATAAATAGGGGCATATTAGTAAGTTTCTTGATTAATTATCTTTTCCAATACTCTTCTTAATCCCCGTGAAAAACTTCAATCAGCCTATCAAAATGGGACAGAGAGAGTATATAGTTTCATACTGATGCTCTTTGAGTAGCTCGACTTATTTATGTATTCACTTTACGAGTTTGATGGGATCCACGATCACAGACTTGACCCGATTTCTTGACCCGTCAGACGGTGCTGAGTGATCATCTCCATCTTGATATTGACACAAAGCAATGCGTGCAAGATTGCAACATGTCCGAATGAAATTCTGGCTAAATATTGCATCATAGGTTATTTCCTTGTTCAACAATTTCCAATTATGATCGATCAATTCTTTCACATATGCACGAGCAACTTCTTCATCACATAAGCCGGTTTCGTGCATGTAGCATGAAACTGCTTGAAGATTGTCTTCCTGCACAATGAGTTCGAGTTCGTAAGAAAATCGAAAATCTTGTGGTAATATGACTACGAGAGCTAAAAATGAGTCGAGTTACCCAAATTTCTGTTCTTTTTAAGATAAATAGACTGTTTGAGACATATAGTCAAAGAAGTGGTAACGTGAACTATGAATTAAAAATAAATTGATGGGGTTATTTGGCATTTATATCTCATTATTTAATCAGTCAATCCGGGTTATTTGACCTTTATCCCATTAATTATTAAATTAGTCTTATTAGTCATAAGAAAATAATGATTATTAAGTATATTTAAATATATGTATACTATATATGCTCATATAGGCCTAAATTAATTATAATTAAGATTGTGGGCCTTGATTGTGATGGCTAAATTAAGTTCAAAATTGACTTGATAACAGATGAGCCAGGTTTGAGCTTGATAATACTCGACTGTCGAGCATCAATTCATCCCTAGTGACCACATGTTTGAAATAAAAGATTTTGTGTGTTCATATGTATGCATCGTACCTTAGATGAAATTAGGTCGTTGGCGAGACGAAAGATGGTACCGGAGGAACGCAACGAGGCATGCCCGTCGTTCAAGCTTTCTATGGCTTCATTTGTGACAGTGGGAGTGATGAAGAAGAAGGCATGAGTTAACAATACAACCCCAGAAGATGAAATCAACCCATTATTAAGGTATTCATCAAATTTTGGAATTTCTCTCTTGTAATGAATCCACTTTGCTTCTCTCAAGAATGACTTGCATAAATCTGCCCACTGAAAATACATATCACAATTCCATTAAATTGGGCTCACTTAATTAGATGCAATCAAGACTTTCAACATCATCTTAAAAAAAAAAAAAAAAAAAAAACAAAAAACCCAATATCCTAGTCTTATTATAAAATTGATCATCAATTTTCACTTTTTTTTGGATATCGTCTATATATACATGACATCCTCTATCAGATAATTATTAAAAAAAATTAAATACACATAATTATTATATTGAATCTTATATGTATGGTATCATTGGTGTAAGTATAAATATTATATATATATATATATATGAAATTATCAATTCAAGATCTGAAAGATAAAAAATATCAATTCAGGACCTAAAAAATAAAAATTATCAATCTAGGACCTCAAAAATCATATATTTTGATTTCTTTTTTATTTTTAAATTATTTTAATATTCATTTTTATTAATTATCTACTAAATTTAATAAAGAAATTATTTAAAATAAGTAAAAATTTATACATAATCGACATACATGATTTTTGAGGTCTTAAATTGATAATTTTCATATTTCATGTTCTGAATTCATAGTTATCACCTTTCATGTCCTGAATTGATAAATTACCTAACACACACACACACACACGAGAGAGAGAGAGAGAGAGAGAGAGAGAGAGAGAGAGTTACCACTTCCTTAAGTTGATAAACGATGAAGTGATTTTGGTGCTTGTAAAAAGTATCATAAGCCAAATCATTAACGGTGTTGTAAAGAGCTAAGAATAAGAGCTTCATGTAGTAAGGGAGATGATTCACACCATTGATATCCCATCTAAATTCAAAACATTAATTAATCAATAAAATATGGTTCATATCATAAAATATACGAACTTAATTTGCACCGATTATTTAAATTAATGTTATCAGAAGTACATTGTTAAAATCGGTGCAAATTTAAATTCGTGTATTTTAAGACAATTAACATACCTTTCAACAGCTCTTGTGAGTTGCTCTAGCTCTTCTGGAGTGCCATAAACATCATAGATATCATCCAAAACAGTAATCAGTTGCACCACTTTGGCTAATTCCACGCGGAATTTGCTAAGCTCGGGCTCGAAAGCCATTCCAACGCTCCAAAAGAAGCTTTCCATTGCTCTGTCTCTAGCAAAACTCAAATTTTCTGCTAACCCCACTCCTCTCCACCACCTGCAATTTTTATCACGCTCATGGAAGTGGTCACGGTGGGTGTGGATCGATTATCGAGCATTAGTGTAAATATAATATTAGTACCTTGTCACCTCTTGAAGCTCAAGTTGATGTAGAGATTGCACCTTGTTGAAATCCAATATGGCCAATTTGTGCAACATTTGATTTGTCACATTTTGTTTATGATCATACATCTCAATATTCCACCTTGCTTCCAATCTTGGCATTCTATGGTGGGATGGAAGCTCTAAGGCATGCCTCACTCTCTCACCGAATTTCTTGTCCACGTCAGCACTCGTGCTCGTGTTGTTGAGGTGGAATCTCGTAAACTCTCTAGCCTCGTCTAAGATATTCTCTCCCTCAAATGCAAGATAAGACGTTTCATACAGACTTAACATTCCACGTCTGTCCATGCTTAAGCTCTCCATGAATCTCTTGTTCGAGTCCTTGAATCTCTCGAATATATCTTTTATTTTTCCTCGTCAAATTAATGTAACATGTGATTAGTTCAAAATTGAAGATATATTTTATTTTTTCTGAATAGCTCGACTCATTTAACTACGTACCTGTGGAAATATGGCGGCCATGTTGTCTAAGGAGCCTGAAATATAGCGCAGAAACATGCAAATCATTAATATTTTCTATTAATATTTGTGAAGATTGAAGTCTTTGAAGTGATTTGTTGATGAATTCTTCAAATTTATATCCCAACCCTAGACGATCAACATCATCCACTAATTCAAGCAACCTCAATGCCTCCACCTCACCTTCATCAAGAAAGTAGCTACCATAATTAATAAGTGGGCTATGACAATTAACTATAAAATTAAATTACTTATCCTTCAATTTTCTCTTTGGCACATTGCATGAGCTTTTATTGTTCCTAGTTTAATTTATTTACTAAGAGTATCTCCGGTGGTGTACCATAATTTTGGTACATAATTCTGCCACGTTAATGCTACATCAAAAATTATATACCTACTTTTTTAAATACACATTCCCTTCAAATCACCCACTATAACATATGGTACAAACATAATTTTTTGGGATCCCACCATTATATCACCCATTAGACAAATGGTAAATGGGATAGGCGGGCCCCACATTTGACCAAAACAAGATGAAATCTTGGTACATGTATTAGAAATGGTATTTAGTTTTGTACCAATTTTTTAAAGCTCCACTATAGTATGTACCAAGAGTTGGTACATACAACTCTTTTGTACCTAAAAAAATCATCTATTGTGGATGCTCTAAAATAATATTGTTATAAAGATTAGGGTAAGTTTCTCTATTTCAACTTTATATTCCATCCAATGTTCCAACTTGTATGAGCTAGATTCAACACAACTATTAGATTTGGAACGTGTATTTAATTTTTTTAAAAAAAATTATTTTTTTCAGTTGGAGGAAGAGAGAGTGGAGGATCTCAAACCTGAGACGTTTTTCTTTTACATAGATCTCGACCACCATTTAGGCGTCCGTGAAGGGACTTGTATTTTGTTTTATTTATAACTAGTAGTTATTAACTTTTTTTAAATACACGGGTATGAAATTCAATAATTGAAAACTGAGATAGGATACAAGGTTACGTTGGAGTTGGAGTTGGAATAGAGGATCTCGTCTGTATTTACTGACCTTCTTTGTGACGAAGCATACGTATTATTTCCATCTCCATTTTCTTTACATTCTCCTCTTCAACTTCCATCTGTTCAAACTATATATGCATATTAATAGAATTAAAAAGAAAAGAAAAGGATTGATATATATATATATGTATATATAATTATACCTGCAGATGATTATTTTGATTGGCAATGGATTCCATGAAGTCATAGCTCCAAGAACTTGGCGGGAAATTAGGTGGCTGGTTTTGCAGTGTGCACATTATTTTCTTCTGCTTTCTAAATGTTATGCATTTATTTGAATATCTTTTTCTTCCCTGTATAGAGAGAGAAAGACTCGAGGAAAATCCCTTCTATACAACATAAACAAAATAAATTAGTCAAATCATGCATTTTGTTGTGTATTTCGGAAAATTCTATGCTACCCTCGGGTATTACCTTAAGTGTCACAATAGGTTTATTATGATATTTGAAAGTGTCACAATAGATCTATTGTGACACTACAAAACACCCATTGTGACACTTTGGGTAATGTCCGGGGTAGCATAGAATTTTCCGTGTATTTCAATGAGATATCAATGGGAAATTCTATGCTAGTTTTAACGTAGTGTGTCATCTGTCACAATAGATTTAATGTGACACTCTAATATGTCACAATAAGTCTATTCTGATACATGAAAGTGTCACAATATTCATCTATTATATATAGAATACATATTATGTACTTAGGGGGTGTATTGGACTGGGATTTTATTAGATTTTAAAGGACTTTAAAGTCCATAGATTTATAAAATTCATAGACTCCACATGGAGTCTCCCTGACTTGGGTATAGATTTCGAATGGATTTCGGACAATTTTAATGGATTTGAAATCCTTCTTCCCAGCGCTCGCTGGGACACAGCGAGCGCTGAATATGTAACCCAACGGCCTCTGGAAGCCAGCCGACGAGTAAATTAAAACTAGCGACCGCTGGAAGCTAGCGGCTTCTGGGACTTAGGCATTTGAACGCCTCAGCAGCCGCTGGGGTACACCGCGCACTGGGGTGTCCGAATTTAACTCCTCAACGGCCGCTGGAGTATATATACCACGTGCCAGGTTTTAAGAATCCATGAAAATCTCGTGTGCAAAGGTCGAATTTCATCCTTTGTATTTTTATGTGATTTTGAGGTGAAATCCAATAGAATCACTAACTTTTTAAAGTCCATGGAATTTTGAATACAGTTGGATTTTTATAGACATTTTACAATCTGTGTTGAATACCTCTAGATTTTTAAAGACTTTTAAAAGTCTAAATTGAATACACCCAGATTTTGAAAGTCCAACAAAATCCTACAGAATCTCAATCCAATACACCCCCTTAGTATTACAATACTTAAATTATAACTCAATAATTGATATTTGTTTTTGGAATCAGCTAAGTTATTTTCTAAAATATATAATACCACTATGAAGAATTTTTCGACATGCAAGCCTTATTAAAAATGATGAATTATATATACGAGTTACAATTATTTAAATATTATTAATTTGAGAGCTTAAATACAGTTTGAAGTTATACACTCATAAGTTATAATATTTTTCAATCTTGAAACAATAAATTATAATATTTTGTCAATCTTGAAACAATAAAGTGTATCGAACTATATCAAGCTTTTACCGAACTTTTATGAAGTTTTTATCGAACTCTTTATTGAGCTCTAATCGAACTTGTTATCGAGTCTAGCTCGAGTCGAACTTGATCACAAATAATTTTATAATCGTGTCACACTCGAACAAGAAACCGAAGTTTGAGTCAACCTTGAATTCAAACTTGAGCCCAGATGGATAGAGGAACTCAAATTCAAACGTGAAGATAATTTGACTTGATTCGGTTTATTTACGGCCTTAATTAATGCTCATTTGAATCAACATACATACATACATATATATGTGTCTGTGTTAAAAATTTCTTAATTGCAATCCAAATATTACATGTAGGTAGTACGTACACATCTTCGGGCACACGAGTTGGGCTGATATCTATTACAAAAATTGAGTTTGAATTTTCAATACGTGTGGATGAAAGTGTTGATATTAAACACACACACACACAAACAAATAAACCTGAATAAGATAAATTTATGTGTCAAAATTCGTAAAATGGGTCTAATTTTGAATCCAAACATAATCAAATTAAATACCAATAAAATTATAAATAAATCAACAAATATAGGGTTGGATTTGAATTAATCTTGAACCGTCTTATAAATTTAACTCATATAAACAATCTCACACAAAATTCCTTCTAATAACAAACCATACTAATCGTAGAAAAAAAATTGATAATAAAAAAATACTCCCTCATTTTCCATTTAAATGTCATTTTGGATGAACACACACAAATTAATAAATTAATTAAATTGCTTAATACACCCTTGTGTAAATACATTAAATAAGTTAAATATAGATGTGCGAATGCATTAAATGAGGGCAAATGCAGGAAAGTTGTGAATGTTTTGTCTCGAATTTATAGAATGACATTTTTTTTTCTGAAACAAAATTAAAATGCTAGAATGACACTTATTCAGAAACGGAGAGAGTATATACGTACCGGATAATTATGTTGATTGGCAATAATGGATTCCAAGAACTCATGGCTCACAGAACTTGGTCCCAAGGGGGAAAGGGCCATTATTTTTCTTTTATTTTCTGATTGTTATTGAGTATGTTTTTTTTTTCTTTTTCCCAATATATATAGAGAGAGAGGGGGAAAAAGAGTCGATGGTAATTCCTTCTGAGAAATAAATGGAGTGTAGAATATAGCAAAACAAATTTATTTCGCCGTCAAAGCGGCGATATCATTTTACAGCCGCTGTATTTTAATATTGAATATTGAATACTGATATTATATATAGATAGATAGATAGATAGATAGATAGGTAGATAGATAGATAGATATGGAATCATTTGTTTGTGAATATTAGTCAAATGTGTAATTTATGGATAAATCATACTCCTTCCGTCTCAATTATATAGTCCATCTTATTTTCGCATGTAGATTAAAAATATTTATGAAAACAGGATATTAAAGCTTAACTTCCAATATTACGTACGCTTATTTAAAATTTATGGCTTTAAAAATTTGAAATGGTTGATTTTTAATTTTCAAGACTTAACAAATTAAGGTATATATTTGTATATTATTATTATTGTAAAAATTAATACTATTTATAGTTATAAGACTATATAATCGGGACACACTTCAAAATAGTAATAGGGACTATATAAATGAGACGGGGGGAATATCATCAATTAGATTTGTTACATGAATAATTACGATTAATTATTTTTTACAGTTATTTTATGTAGTAATTGTTTTTGATAAATTTATGCTACTTTTACGTTTCAAAATGTTTAATTAAGCTGTTATTTCGTAATGTTTTTTCACATCTCGGAGATGTTTATAATTTCGTTTGGAGATAAGCATGGCATAATATATTGTTATGCTATTTTTACGAGTCATAATTCTTAATTTAGGATTTCTTAATATTTTTTTCATTTTACACAATTAGAGTGTGTGTGTGTATATATATATAATTATTTTTTAGAAAATAATTGATTATAAATCAAAAATAGAAAATTAAATACTAAACAAATATATATTTTAATTTGATATAAATTATAATCAACTCTAATTAATAATTATAAAATTAAATTTAAGCACAATAAATTAAAATTGAAAGAAAAATAAAATAACCTTAATAAATTGAAATTTTACTTGGGTAAGGGAGAGTGTTGCATAAAGTATAACGGATAATTTCATCCGCGAGGGAAATCCATTTTCACAACAAATTAAAATGGAACACTCGAACCTTCCATCTATATATACATGAAACTTTAATTAATTAATATTTTACACAAAACTTAATTAATTAATATTTTAAGTTATGTTCTTTCTTGACCTCATCAAGGTGTTTAATTTCTAGTAATCAATATATATTGTCTAGATGATGCAATCTTTGAAGAGATTGCAAAAGAGACCAAGGGGCGTCGGACTTGAAGGAAACTCTTACGTTTTCAATCCATTAAAGAAGGCGTGAAAAATCGAAAATGTGTTCGTTTAGAGGGTTCTAAATTGTGAGTAACGCCTTTATCGGGTTTTTTTTATTGGAGAAGTCGATTTGTTCTCTATTTGGGTGTTGCACTCTAGATTAGGTGTGGTGTCACTGAATTGGATTACCATATCGTGTGTGTTCGTTATTGATTTATTACTATTCTAGTATTGTTCAATTCTACAAAGGATTAACTAATTGAAAATATTAAGGAACTACATGATTTTAAATTGATATTGTCTTCGTGAATTTCAAGCTCATATACTTTACCATGAGTTTGTCTCACTAAACGAGCTCGAACGAGTTTTTACCAAATCTTTAGATATTCAGAATTTTCAACACATCTCTCTCTCTATATATATATATAAATGAGAATCACATCCTCATATGCAAACTAAGTATGAATTTTCATTATTTATATCATTCTGTGTTTGATATTAAAAATAAACCATGCACGCTAATTGTAAAGGAAAATGATAATAAACATGCATATATACATATATACTAGATAATTATTTTGATTGTCAATGGACTCCAAGAACTCATAGCTCCAAGAATTTGGCTGGAAATTAGGTGTCAAGTGCAGCTGTTTATTTGCAGGGAAAAGGGCCATTATTTTCTTATATTTTCTAAATCATATAAATCTACTTGAGAGAGAGAGAGAGAGAGAGAGAGAGAGAGAGAGAGAGAGAGACTCGTCCCTTCTACATAATAAAATAAAATAAAAAATAGTTAAATCTTGTAATATTCATGTATTTTTAAATTAATCGTGTCGCAACTATATATCTTACTCTTTTATCATTCAAGCTGTGGGATATTGATGGGTGCAATTAAAAATAGACGAAATGATATTCAAATTTATTGCAAGATCGAAAAAAAAAACTATTTTTAATTTCTAGCTAGGGGTTATTTTAATTTCTAGGGGTTAACGTTATTTCAAATTTAGCTAGGGTTTGTTTTAAATTTCTATGATTTATTATAAGTTTTTAGGACTTGTTTTTTCAAAGCTAGCATGCAATGAAAGAATTGACTTTTTTTTTCATTTATTATAATAATTAATATGGTGCAAATCATGATAGTGTGTACGAAATGAGATCTTTTATATAGCAACGGTTCGGATCCCCTATTACATGATGTGCAAACGACAATGTGTAAGAAGGGTATTCATAAATGATAATTAATATGATGCAAATCATGATAGTGTGTACGAAATGAGATCTTTTATATAGCAACGGTTCGGATCCCCTATTACATGATGTGCAAACGACAATGTGTAAGAAGGGTATTCAAACTAATAAAATTGTGGGCCCTAATTCATTTTTTATTTTCTTTATGGAGTTGGACGCTAATTTATTTCCCAAATATGCTTTTCCTTTTCTTTTTTGCAACCATAATTTTTTAAAGAAAAAATAATTCTTTAAATATACCACATTTTTATTTTATTTTTTAGTTGGTAGCAGAGGAACGGTGACCTATGAACCAAAAACGTCTCTCTTTTACACATGAATTTCTACCGTTTGAATGTCCCAAAGGTATAACGTTACCACATGTTTATAAAAAGAGTATATATGTGTGCTTATACATCAAAAGGTTTTACTCTAAATTAAATTGATCAATGTCTTAATGTTGGTAAATACAGAGGTTTGATTTTAGTAGTTGAAAGTTTGGTTTGAGGCACTAAGCTGATTGGTGTTCTTTTACCTAAGAATTGTAATGTTCCTACTAAATAATATTTAATTTGCTGATTGGTTTTCAAAAATATTAATCTTCATTTTGATTCTTGTTTTCCACTAGGACAATTTTAATTGATTAATTCATAGATAGGTAGAAAACAAAATTTGTTTCATCTCGTTTTTCACTTCACAAACACTCATCATACACGTTTCATCTCGTATTTCACTTCATTAGCACATGTCACGTTTTTCACTTCACCAACACTCATCACACACGTTTCATCTCGTATTTCACTTCATCAGCACACGTCACGCGTGATGTAAAGAAGTAGAAGTGGTTGTGGCCTTAAGTAACGTGCAGGAAATGCGATGTATCTAAACAAAATCAAATAGTTGGTTTCAAAAAACAATTTCAAATAAATTTCGGCATAATAGCCAAAAAAGAATAGTGAGAGAAACATTTACAATATTTCTGAATTTTAGCCAATTCTTTTGAAATTGTCAAATTGCAACTTGGTCATACTTTTTCATTCATTGAATAAAATTGCGACCAAATTATTATTTTGATTAACACCCATCTCTCCATGCATGTGTAATATATATATAAATATAAAACGTGATTTTATTATCTTCGATCGATATCTAAAAGAAAAAAAAAAGTTTGCTTCAAAAAACAAATAGATTTTCAAACAAATGCAACAAAGCCATTTGAATTTTATTGTTTGTTATATCTCCATAGAACAAATATTAATATCATAATTTAGGGGAAAAAACAAAGAGAAAAAACTAGTGCCTTGAATATAAATTACTGTAAAATCGATCCTAGATAATAAAAACACAAATTTATATGCCTCCGACCGAGTCATATGTTGGAGGGGCATATGTCGCGATTTACCTTTTCTAATGGACTCTCGGAACGGGGTGGTAAGGGACCTCTTGGATGAGGTTCACCCAACCTATCTATAAGATCAACTTATACTCCAAATGAGGCAATTTTTTATTATGTTTCATTCAACTTTATTCAATCCATTGATCCTGATGCACTGGTAGCTCAAGAAACTATAGACGCAGATGCTAAAATCGAGTTCAGACCCAAGAGGAAACCCGACATCTCCAAGGCGAAGGAGCTGCTCGGTTGGGAGCCTTATAACTATACACACAGATTCTAAAATCGAGTTCAGACCCAACACAGAAGAAGATTCAGGGATGGGTAGCCGAAATTACCTGTGCATAAAGGTCTCCCAATGATGGTCTCAGATTTCAGGCAACAAATATTCGGTGATCACAAAGAAATGTGAAGATCTATGATTTCTTAGGATTCACTAATGGGAAAAGGGAGAGTTTTTGCTACCTAGATGTTATTTAACAGGAGCAAAGGCTAGTTTCACCCTTTTTCTCTCTCCATATTTTTCTTGTTTTTTTGGTGGGAATACTGAACACTCGACACTTTTAACACAGAATAACAAACAAATTTGGTTTTTCATGAACAGAGAGTGAGCATATGGGAATATGGAATGGAGTGTTTAATGTTATCATATTAAATAGAGGTGATAGAACCTACACAATGGCACGCAACATTCAAGAAAATAACTGGACAGCACATATATTTTGACCAAGAATCAGCCACAGAGAAAGTATGCTACAAACTCTCGATACTATAATTACCAAGGGTTAAAAGAAGATCCTGATGTAGACATAGTTTAGTAAAGATGAACCTCAAAAAGACGAGCCCCGTCATCATCGATGTGTTTGAGGCCGAATAAACTCGCTCACACTACATTCAGTATTGAAGTCTGCAAGAATGAACAAAAAATACCATGTAAGAGAAACTACATGATAAAGAAGCAAATTACTTAACACCAGATAACCACAATAGCAAAGAAAAAAATTTGCAGATCATGTTGCTTTCCTTGGATCTCAACTTACAGGTCCAAAATCAATGGTTATTAGCAGAGAATGAAAAAGTAAACAACCGTCAATATTACACATTTGAAGAAGATGAAGGGCAAATAGTCAATATTTGAAGTCAAAAGTCATCTAATACATTTGCTAAATCAAAAGGCAAGCGCAACAAAAGGATTGCTAAACATCAGATAAATCGATAAATCTTCTCCTTACCAGACACGAAACTTGTAACCTAAATATGAATCCCATATAGAATTGAGGATCGATTGAAGAGAGTGACAAAAATAGACTTTAAATCAAGACGAAACCAAGGCAGATCAATAACAGATTAGTTGTTGACTTTTGATAAATAAAGGCTGACGGAAATACAAGAGGGGAAACGGTAAAATATAACACAGAGTGGAACTATCTAGAGGCTGAAGTTCCTGGATAACTAAGTCAAACACGGATAGATTGGAAAATTATTGCTGGAGAAACATAAGTATTCAGACAAACCTGTTACTTAGGATTTCTGAGGACAATGATCACGGAATCCCCTCGGAGGAACATCTTGCTAATAAAACGATCCTTGTTAACTGGAAGAGCTTTCTTTTTTCCTTTACCAGTCTTAGGCACCTATGTAATCGAACAAGTCGATGTAAGTATTAGACACATATACCGGAAGCATAAACAGTAGATTAACAATTTGACACTAAATATATTATATATGGACATGGAGACAGTCCTAGACATAAACCAACCTCGGTCCACATCTCCCGGACATTTTCGAGTACCATGTTGCAGTGGCGATCAAAAGCCCTCACATGGCCCAGAAGCTTTTTATTGTTACGGCAGTTGATGAGCACCTATCAAGCAATAAACAGAGTCAAACAATCACAAGACATACATCATATAGGAAAAGAAAAAACTGCTTTAGATTGGTAAAAACTAGACTCATCTGGGACAATAAAAATACAATAAGTTGAGCAGCTTTGAATGTTCAAACTAATGTTCACAGAATCATACTAACAGGTAGAATATAATAACCTCAGTACTCAAGGCTTAATTCGTACCTGTGTGTTATTCTTAACACTCAACATCAAGACAGAAAGTGGACCAGTGTTGAACTCCTCTTCCTCATTCTTTGCCTGTAGACATCGCCCAAGGTAAACCAGAAAATTTATGTATAATAACGACAAAAACTCCATATTTGAACAGCTAGAAGAAAACCTTAAGAGGAAAATATAAAAAACTACATATAGTAAATGGACTTAATGGCAATAAAAGGTTGAGGACATCCCAACATTTATCCCGAGCAGATGTGGATGATAAGTGAAACTTCCTATCATACTACTTACACCCCCAGTCTTCTACAACTGATGCATAAAGGCTAGAGCTCCACACATCGCGTTCAAGATAATATTCTCCCATCAAAGAAAGAGATGTAGAATAACGTGAATAGTTCACTTAGACCGAGGTTACCAAATTAACAGAGTAACTATTATTAACTAGTGATTAACTGATACTGATGGGTAAAACCCATACAAATAAAACAAACTAAAAAACCCCAGCACAAGTCAAAGGTAAAGTAATAGCAAAAACCGTACGTGGTTGACGATATAGCAATATCCTTTTTGGCATAAAAGATACCAATTTTCAGTAGAACAGATGCAATTCTAACTAGCTACCCCATTAACTACAAACGTTTCGATAAAAATCTGAAACCATGTCATGAAAATTGCAAAAACAGAACGAAATGAATATAACTTACGGGGGCATCTTCTTCCATTGGCCGACTGCAAAACAAAAACAACAGCTACATCAAAAAAAATGCAAGAATAATCTTAATGGTTCAGAAAACTCATCAGTGACAAATCATAGATAAAACGTTAAAACAAAACATCCCAAAAACACTAGACATGTTCAGATACCAGTTAAAATTTTCAAACGCAGAACAAATCGGGAGTGCAAGTAAACTCCGGACTCAAAATAACCCCGAAAAGTAGCAAAGAAAACCCAATCTAGAAAAAAAGTCGGATCAAAACCACTCAATTAGAGGCGCAACTCCAATACTCACCTCATCTTCACCGGAGATTCAAATAAAGTACAACCTCAATCAACCACCTGAAAAACAAAGCTAGGGTTTTAGAGAGAAACTTCAAGAAAACAAAAATGAAGGAAAGAAATTGTAATCAAGCATGAAAAAACAAGATAAATTACAACCTGAAAAATGAGAAATTAGAAAGAATGAAGAACTCACGAGTGACTGGTGGGGGTTTTTGTTAGCTAGGGTTTTATCGAGTGCCCTAATTTCCCAATTTGGTCGATTACTCGAGATTTAAATTGGTCTGTTGGCACGTGCGGCGGATGGGTGTGGCTGCACGTGTGAGAAACTTGGATTTAACAAGTTTATTTAAAACACTATTAATTGTCAAATAAATGATTACGTTTTCACTCGGATGACAACATATTTAAACTTAGTCAATTATTAGCTCTTCGTTCTAGTTTGAATTGGATTAAACATTCATGATTTTTTCAACCAATTATACCACTTGTCCGGTTTATAAACTACGTTGTCAACCATGTCAGTACACACATATAACAGACGGCATCATTTGTGTTATTTTTTCTTGAGAAAATTATTTTTTATTTTTAAAAGAGGAAAAAATATTGAGAAAATAAAAAATCAACATTGTTTTTCACATATGTGCGCTAATGTGTCTGCCAATGTGGTTTATAGATCAGACACATCATATTTAATTGACCGATAAAAAACTGAGAATGTTTAATCTCATTTAAATTAAAATGTGGTGTTATAGTTGATTAAATTTAAATGTTATGTCTAATTTAAAAAAAGGTGAAACTTGGTAATTTAGACAATTGACCCTTTAGAATAAAAGGAAACGTTTTTTGTTTCAAAACTCACAAAATTAAAATAAAATAGAAAATCAAATGATAATGATAGGATCTCATTGGGCATCAAAATATTAATTACAAAAATATTTGCCTAAAAAACAAAATTACAAAAATAGAGACCTCCAATTTCCCTCAAATACACTTACTACATTTTATTATATTTTGGTTTCAAAAAATGTTTTCTTATATTATAATCACTATATACTGGTAATATTTAATCCAATAATAAAAAAAGAATCATTATAATTTTCTTGTTGTGTTTCAAACTAAGAATAAAAATTATATAGTAATTATTTTCTTCAGAATTACATCCCCAAAAATCATATTCACAGAAACTTTAACCAAACGAGCCCTAAATATTAATACACTATATAAGTTGTTAATATATATATATGTGTGTGTGTGTGTGTATTATAAACATGTAATTACATATTTTATTTTTCTCTCACTCGTTTACTAGACAATATGGTACAAAATTGAATTGATATAAAATATCAATATCATATTTATTTTGATAGATTAAAATACATGTATTAATAATATATTATTTAATTATATGTATTAAAATACTCTATAAAAATTTTATTCCTAAATATTATCTTTTACTATTTAGTTACTATATATTGTGTGAAATTTCTGATTTCGCCCCGTCCATCACACTCTTATATTGCCTGGCAAACAACCATATTTTTTTAAAAAACTCAGAAACAAGATTACTAACAAATCCAAGCAATCAATCAATAGATAATATAAAACAATTCAAATGAATTACATTAATTTATAAGTCCAATTTTGTTTCCCTATTACATTGCTGAATGATGGTGCAAGCCACGACCCTTCCACCTACGTAAATTATTGGCATTCCCTCTAAGATGCCCATTCTCTCCGACCGGCGACGCCGTCTTGGCTAAGTTTTCCGGGCGGGGACTAGGGCGCCCACCCGATTTGATGGTCCGGGCGCCGTCATATCCCGAGCGCTTGTCGAGCCACGCCAAGATGTCCGAGAAGACGATCTCAATGTTATCGTCCGGCTCGCCTGATGTCAAGCCGTGCCACATCCCGGGATACATTTTCATCGTCTTGTCCACGCTGCTCGCTCGATCGTATAGCGCCCTGCTCACTTCCGGGTCAGTGACTGTGTCGGCTTCTCCATGCAAAACGAAGAACGGCAGTGTCACCTGTCATGGTATGAGATTTCCTATTACATTTCATATTAATATTTACTATGTAAATAAAATGTAACGAATCCAATCGACCATTAATGTACACATGACATGCGAGTAAATTTCGATTTTGGTCCACATAACATGCGTTAGTTTGCTTGTGGTCCCAATATTATCATCTTTGGTCCCAAACTGAGCAAATTTAGATTTTGATCCCATTTTGGCCTTAAAATCGTGGGACCAGATTTGAAAATCATAAACTTGTGAGACTAAAATTGTGCTTTTTAAAAAAAAATGACTAAAAATGATAGTATCGGGGCCAAAAGCGAACTAACGTATGTGCTGTGGGACCAAAATCGAAATTTACTCCATGAATGAAGTGAAATATGAGATGTAATGTAATAAATGTAACAGAAAAATCGAACCAGCAAACGAGATCCAAACTAGACATGGATTAAATTCAAGAATCGTAAACCCAGCATATATTTCAAGAACTGCACATGATTCAACAGCCAAAAAGGAAAGAAAAAACTCTCGAAACGACTGAAGTAGTGTAGTGGATACCTCATTCAAGCTGTCTTCAAGATTCATGCTAGTTCTGAGAAGCTCGAGGGCGGTTTTCAACCTCGGTTTCTCTTGATATATCAGTTTGTTGCCGCGAATCTGCAGGAAATTAAAAATGCCGCGACATTCATAATTCTACCACACGAGTGAGTTAAGATGATCAACGCTCACCTCTTCTCGTTTTACAGGATCCTTGAAGGCTGAATCGATGACATCCTTCGCTGGAACGATCTTCCATTTAGGAATCACGTCTTCCACCCGAGTTAACAGGCTGATAACTATAGGGTGCGGCTTCACCTTCTCCGATATCTAACAATCCAAACGGAAATCAAGATCAACGTACTAAGCAATGTGCCTAAAAAGATGTGTTCGTGTAATTAACCGTAGTGATTGGGAGTAACGACATTTCTATTGACACGAGGAAATGTTGTGCTCGACCTTACACATGGGAGCGACTAGAACGGCACCGTCCCAAAAACTAGGGTCTTTCTTGTGTGTTAGCAGAGCAACCGCCCCACCCATTGATTCTCCGTATAAGAATCTTCTCTTTTCCCTATACTCTTCCCGTTCTGAAATTCAAGAAAACGAGCATCACTAAACAAGAAACCAGCAACACATTGTAGAGTCGAAGAGAGCCCCTATACGTTTTTCTAACATAGTCACGATTAATTTGCTAGTTCTCGAACACAACCACCAGAATCATTCAATGTTTTTTCTCCAAACTAATCAATTCCATGCTAAGTTATTCGTGATTTTAGGCTGCTAGAGTTTGGCGACTTACCACAGACTGACTTGAAATATCGACTGCTGTCATTGACAATGTTATCGAACCTCTTGATGTAACACCGAGCGCCTGAGGACCGACCATGGCCTTCGTAATCAATTCCAAACACGGCATAGCCATGACTCGCCAGTTCAATCCCAACACCTAATCGAAAGAAAAGAGGATCAAACGATTGGCCAAAAGTTGGAAGTCTCAAAATTCATGTTAGAAGGATCCAAAACATTCAAGTGTCGAGCATAGTATTCGGTAGTGTAGGCCAGGCACGACGAACAAACGCCTAGCTAGGTTCTTCCCTAACCAGATTAACACATCTCCAGAGCCATATCGATAGAGAATAACAATTAGTTCAACCAAACAAACCAAACTATCTTCCCAAAGGCAACATTAACAATTTCTTGGTCGAGCAATTAACCGTTTCGACATCCATGACTTCGTAAACGAAGTAGAAAGACAACAGTTAAAGGGCATTCTATGCTATCCTTGAGTTATCTAGTCTTTCACAGCATTAAAGCTCAATCTTCTCTAACTCTTTTCTTGTTCATATGATCATTATACGGGCTAAATCGAAACCAATGCCACAATACCGAATTGTATACTATATTTGTAACACAAGATGCTAGTTTATCTAAATATTGGCACATATTTAAGATGAAAAACAGAGTCTTGGATACATATAGCAATGTTATATGTTACATCAAACAATATAAAAGCCAAACACTTGCACTAAACTCTAATGTTTTAATGTGGCAACAAGCTTATTACAGTAAAAAAAGTAAATCAAACTTCACTTGATCATGAACATATTCACATTATGATGTCATCAAATACACGTAATGAGCTTCCGATTCATACCTTTCATGAAATTGCTGCATTCCATGCCATATCCTGCAACTCATTCATCACTACCATAAATGAGAACAAAGAAGAGTGTGTGTGTGTGTGTGTGTGTTTGTGTGTGAGAGAGAGAGAGAGAGAGGAACAACCATGGCAGAGAAAAACCAGAGCTTTGGGGGAAGAAATGGGCAACCATCTGCAAGTAAACAGCTGCACCCCTCTCGAATTCTTTATATACTCCTAAAAAATCAAGAAAACAACACCAAAAAAAAAACAACCAACATTCCATCAGCAAATCGCCACTCATTTCATTACAACTCAAGATTCCTCAAAACCGACAAAAATTTCAAAACAAAACAAAAGGGGCATTAAATCAAACAAAACCCACCTCACAATACTCCACATCCATCTACAGCTCCACAGAAAAAGATCGAATTTTTACCAAAAAAAGAGACTCTTCAACCCAAAAGGGAAAGTCCCATATAAAAAAATTAACGATTTAAGTCCAAAATAACAACCAATGTTTTGTTCCAATATCAGATGTAGTTGGATAAGCTCAACAGAAGCGGTTTGACGTGGATTTCTGCTTCTTGATTTCGATCAAATTGACGTTGAAAATTCCAAATTCTTCTGAGGTTACGTGTGGGGGAGAAAAAAACACGCTCATACAAATAAATTACGTATAGATGGAAGCAAAAATTATATACAACATATATATATATATAAGTCCAAATATTTTTATATCAGATGCATGTGGGGTGTATCATTGGTATTGAAGATGATGATTCCTTTATCCTTAGCCAAATCTGAAAGAAATCTGAAGCCCATTCTTCTTCATATTCTGCTCTCTCTCTCTCTCTCTCTTCTCTCTCATCTCTATCTTTGATCGCGAATCCCAAAATTTGTAGTCCGAGTTTGTGATTCTTGAAGGATACGTGTCTACAGCCCATCACTAAGAGTCTATAAAACTGTACTTATTTAATATTTTTAATTAATGAGTTGAGCTAGCTTGCAGTTTTATTCTCCCACCTCACCTCATATTTTCATTTCTACATTGAAATTTTCTAGTTTTTTACTTATTTTTAATTTCAATTTTTATTTTTTCCAATTTTATATAAATGAGATAAAATTCTCTAGTTTATTTTTCATGTTTCACTTCTGTGTCCCACTATGAAATTTAATATTTTAAAAATATTTATTACAAAAATAAATTTTACTATAATATTACAGATCATAATCAACATTTATTGTTAAAAATTAAAATTTTAAAAAAATTTATACCCTATTTTTAGAATAATTAACCACATTAATCAATTATCTTAACTAAAAAAATAAAAAATAAATATAAACTCTAATTGGGTGGAATGAACCCTAAATAATAATGATATTGAAAATTAAATTAAGCTATAACAAATTGAAATTGATGAAAATTGAATAAAAATCAAAATGAAATATGAAATAAGATAGAGAAAGTGGGATAGAGGATTTCATTTAATATAACATATTCAATCATATGTATATATAGTGGGAAATGTTTAAAAAAACATATATCTCATAAATGGAACTAGAAATATTAGAAATAAAACCAAATAAGACCTTATCATCCACTTCAAGTATTATCTAAAAAATTATTATTTCTTTAAATTATGAATTAGTTTGGTCGAAAAAATTCAAGCGGATAGCATCTTTAGATGTAAAAGGGAGAAATCTCGTGTTCGAAACTATTGCTCTCATTTTTTATCTTTTCTAAAAAGAAAGTTTAAGAATTAGTTAAGAGAGACGATCACATTTAGGTTAGTATGCTTAACATTTAAATTTTAAAAATATAAAAGCTTTGAGTTGGATTTGTAAGACAATACGCATATTTAATTGCATGTGTGTAAGAATTAATTACACTTCGTAATATGAACTTTTAATAAAATATCATGAAATTTAAGTAATTACATTCGAGAATAAATTTTGAAAAATGTAACAAATTTAGGATGGAGTAAAATTTCGATCATCATAAAATGACGTGTCTCAGTGGTATCTCGTGTGAAAATTTAACATGAATTAGAAAAGTGGTGTGTGAATCTTGTTATTTTTTTCAGCCTCCTATCAAATCGACATCATTTTTCATTCATTAAATTTTAACTCCCGCCTTATATTTCTTACAGTTTCCAAAGTTCAGCTACGAGATTGTACTTGTTCAAAGTTTACGATATTTTCACAAATTTGTTAAAAAGATCACGTTAGAAAGTGTAATCAACCATATTTGTAACTAGTCGGAGTTTGATTGTATTTGAATCTAATTATTATAAACATGTTAGATTATATGGATATAATACTCCCCTTTGTTTTAGACAACACTTTAAATTTTTTGTAATTCAAACATAAATTATAACTTTTTTTATATAAACATGACACCCACATTATTTTCAGATGAATATATGTGAAAAATTAAATATAACGTGTCTTACTAGGATTAAGGAAATTAGTATATAAGTTATAACCAACAAAACATACATCAATCTTTTATATTCGGCCAATCCACGCCAGATTTGAAATGTCAGAAATTTGCTCTCTTGCTAACTAGATTTACTAGATTATGCAAATATATACTTTTAAAAAACTTAAGATAAAAGTGTTAGGGAAACAAATGTCGGGCACTTTCATATACAATTTCTTTATGAAGATTTAAATATAACGTGCTTTACCAGAATTAAGGGAATTAGTATATAACCAACAAAATATACATCAATCTTTTGTATTCAGCCAATCCACATCAGATTTGAAATGTCGAAAATTTGCTAGATCATGCAAATGTTGAGTATCAATATATAATTTTTAAAATTTTGAGACAAAAGTGTTACAGAACAAAAATGTCGGGTACTAAAAATGTAATTAACCCTAAAAAAAGGTCCAAATTTTATTTTGAATTATATATATACATATATATATATATAGGATTTGGTTCAAATGAGAACAGTGCTTCATGTGAGAACATGAGAACGGGCTTGTTTAGTGTAATTTTAGTGCTTTTCTTATTGTATTTTGATGCAATTTTTTAATTTTTATTTTTAATGCTTTACTTATTGTATTTTAGTGCTAGATGATTTAGCACCAAAATAAAATAAGAAAAGCACTGAAATTACACTAAACAAGCGCGTTCTCACGTTCTCACATGAAGCACTGTTCTCATTATAACCAACCCCTATATATATATATATATATATATATATATATATATATATAAATGAGGCCCAAGTTCATAGCCCATTGAATTTTCTCTCTCTAGATTAGATCCAAAACCTAAACCCTAAAGCCCAATTCGACCAACTCCTGAAACCCTAATATACTCATCTATCGTTCCTCCGTTCTCACTCTCTACACACAATTCACGAAGTCGGCCGTTCGATTCCACAAACAGTAAGCAAATCTACTCATTTGCAGACATTTTCCTCCATTTTCAGCGACTGTATGCCTCGATTTATTTGAATTCGATTTGATTGTTGCAGGCGGAAAACACAGACTGCGAAGATGAGCAAAGGCGCGGCGGCACCGGCGGCGAAGGGCGGGAAGAAGAAGGGGGTTAGCTTCGTGATCGATTGCTCGAAGCCGGTCGAGGATAAGATCATGGAAATCGCCTCGCTGGAGAAGTTTCTGCAGGAGAGGATTAAGGTCGGCGGCAAAGCCGGTGCTCTCGGTGATTCCGTCACCATCTCCCGCGAGAAAAACAAGATCACCGTCACCGCCGATTCGACTTTCTCCAAAAGGTGACTTGATTAGGGTTTGTTTGTTTAAAGGTGGTCATTTTGCATGATTAATTTGCTAATGTTTTTATTATTTGCTGAGTTTTTGGATTTAGCTTAGTTTATTGAGAATTTATCCTGTTTAATTCAGTTTTGATGGTTTTTCAGTAGTTTGAGCTGAAAAGGGAAAGCTGAATCAATTTAAAATGAATTGAGTTTCATTTATATGCATCAATTTCAAAAACTTTATAAATGTGAGCTGATTAAAGGAAAAAAGAAACAATTTTTAGTTAGTTTTGAACAATTGCATTGCATATGCACACACACACACATATGTATATGCGTTTTTCTCTGTGACCAAATTACGTAGGTCTTTATGCCCTTGTATTCTTTGATGTAGTTCGACCTTGGGGCTAGCATAAGCATAAATTTTTCGGCATTGGCAGTGTTCATTTGCCTCTTTTAAGATTAGGGTTATATACTCCATTTGCTGTTTTGTTGAATGAAATGTGAGTTGTCTATGAAATCCGCTTGTGCTTCATTTGGGGTTTCGGTGATGGTTATAAGTAGTGTTGAATCATAGGGCTAATTCTAAGTCTTTCGAAGAAAATGGTGTTTCTTTTGAAGTGACAGAGGCATTTTCATTTTCATTTTCACTTGCAGTAAGTATTGAACTGATTCTTGTTTTCTCTTAGGTATCTGAAGTATTTGACAAAGAAATACTTGAAGAAGCACAACGTGAGAGATTGGCTTCGTGTGATTGCCTCCAACAAAGAACGAAACGTATATGAATTGCGCTACTTCAACATTGCTGAGCAAGAGAACGAGGAGGAAGACTAAAGATAGAGATTAGTTTCGTGTTTCTTTTATGCTTTGCCCAACATTGTCGAAATCACTTTCCTGGATCAACTTATGCTGTTTGTTCTGTTTTTCATCCTGGGATTTTTGTGACTGCCTATGAGTTTTAATTTTGATGTGACCATTTGCTTCTTATTCTACATAGTGAATACATTAGCAATCTATCTTCTCTCAAGTGAATTTGGTGATCTGTTTGATACTCGTCGTGATATATTGTCTATACTACTTGCCTGGTAGCGAGCAATTGATGAGTCGGGTGAGTCCCTTTGATTTAAATTGTTGTCTTATGTAGCATTTGGAATTGGTTCCATTGTTACATGAAAAGGTTCATCTTTTATTGCAATTCCACCTGATTCCTATGCTTTTGATGTAATCTGTGATATTAACTGGTAAAATGGGCTAAATTTTGTCCAAGAATTGTTGTGGTTTTATGCTGTATTTTGATTGTTGATGTGTTAGTTATATATATTGTGTGTATATATATAGGTTTTCATATGATGAAACTTCAGGGATGAATTGAACGGCGATGATTACTGGAAATCGGAGATGTAATGCCGAATCTTAATGATGTCACATGACGTGTATTGATGATATTGAAAATCAGAGATAAATGCCTGATCTTGTGGGCTTTAGATCGTAGTATATCTTTCGTGGACTTGTTTGTTGCTATAATACGAATTAAGTATGAATGAATTGTTGAATTTGTGAGTAGATACTCTGAGAATTTATTCGGGATGAATTTATATGTATGATGTATAGCACAAATTTAATGGTTTTATTCTTGCAAATAAAAAAAATGTGTGAGGGAAATGTAAGAACATTTGCAATCTATAAAAAAAAAAATTTAAAGAAAAATTATGTTGCAAAACAATCAAACCAAGCACACTTGATATCACTAGCAAATTTACATTTATAACTCGTTATAACAACTTTTGTGTTTCGCAAATGTTGATGTGAACTCGGGAAATTGATGAAGAGCAACCACATCCAATATTTGTACAAATCGAATAAGCTAAAAGGCCAAGGCCGGAAGATTTTCGGCAGTCCACGTAGGTTGAAAAATTGCTCATCCAATATTTGTATAAATTGAATAAGATAAAAGGTAATCTATCCTTATTTTTATTCCATAAAATTAAATCCATTTTCATAACGTGGTTCGGTTCATTTTGTCCATAATATACTTTTTTTTTTATTGTGAATGATCCAATCCAGCACGAAAGTCACTTAACCAAACTGATGCGTAATTAAATTCCATAACAAGTGAATGGTCCAATTCTGGCAAAAAAATAAAAATAAAAATATACATCTTTTGGGAAATCTAGAAAATGCTTAAAATTTATGATAAGATATTTTTTATGAAGATTATAGAATTACGTTTTACCCACCCCATATGCCCTAACGTTTGGCTTAAAAAATACTCTTTTTTTCTTAGTAACATTTTTTTTATATCGAGATCAACTCGCAGCCGCTAATAAACTACATCCTTGTATGATAGTCTATAAACCACACATGGAAGATAAACCATATTTCATGTGTGATAGACTTACACCTAGTGGCCTATCACACCTAGTAGTGTTGGTGGTGAATTCCACACATGACAGGTCATGTGTGATAGACTCACACCTAGTGGCCTATCACACCTAATAATGTTGGTGGTGAATTCCACACTTGACAGGTCATGTGTGATAGATTCACACCTAGTGGCCTATCACACCTAATAGTGCTGGTGGTGAAATTCACCATACATGAAAGGTAAATCACACTTCACAGACCAAGTGTGATAGACTCACACCTACTGGTATTACTGATGAGATTCGAACTTGAGACATTTGCCTCAAGATAACAACACTCCACCATTAGACCATTCGCAAAGAGACGGTAACATTTGCAGTCACTATCGAGATGCATACCGTATAAAATTTCACCTCTGTATAATACCACTCCACCACTAGATATAATACCACTCCACCATTAGACCATTCTCACGAGATGTGTACCAGATAAATTTATAAATTTCTCTCATGTATAATACCACTCCACTACTAGATCATCTCAAGGGGACATTAATATTTTTTTATGTCGAGAGTAACCCGCACTACACTTGGCAGACCGATCAGATGTGACAGACTCACACCTAATAATATTAGTGGTGTGATTCGAGCTTGAGACATCTATCTCAAAATAACACCACTCTATCAGTAGACCATCCCAAACAACGTAACATTTTTTTTTCTTACAAAAAAAGGTGGTCCGACCCTTTACTTATCGACATGTGTGCTCTCTCCCTCTCTCTCCCTCTCTCTCTCCCACACTTCAGTTTTATAAAATTTTATATTTATCGAAAAGTAATTACACCCCACACACATTTTCTATATATAATGTGTTTATTATATTGTACGTGCACGATTTGAAAATAAATTATTGAAAGTTGATAGATATAGTCGGTGAGTTTGCGGTGGAGCACTAAAGAAACAAGTGAAGCAGATGAGTTTGGAAAAATTAAAAAATAAAGGGTTAATTACTATAAAATACACAAACTTTGACAAGATTTGCAAATTAGACACAAACTTTAAAATTTTACAATTAAAACATAAACTTACATTTTTTTGCAAAATAGACAAACTCAAAGCAAAATTTTAAAATCAATTGAATTTGAAAACCACAAAGCTATAAAAATTATTCGCCTTTCGATTTAGATGACATTGTATTGATTTTAATAAGTGAAAATGAATTATATGTCGCAAATTCTCATTTTTCCGTTAGTCCGAAAAATTTGAGTTTGTCTATTTTTGCAAAAAAATGTAAGTTTGTGTTTTAGTTGTAAAATTTTAAAGTTTGTGTCTAATTTACAAATCTTATCAAAGTTTGTGTATTTTATAGTAATTAACCCAAAAATAAACAACTGATAAATCTCTTTGCAATGACGTGGTATTACAGATAATTGCGAATCACATACATTTAATTAGTAATTTTAGTGATTTAGTGACGAAGAGAAACTCACAAATCGTTACTTTTTTTAATGGATTCTATTTGGTATGTAATAGTTTACCAATTACGTAAATACTCCCTCCGTCCCGATTATATAATTTATTTTTTACTCGCACGTAGATTAAAAATATTTATGAAATAAAAAATAAAAGCTAAATTTCCAATTTTACCCTTATTTAATGAAAATTAATGAAACTTATATTTTAACTCAATTTTAATGTATTTTTTTAAAACAAACAAAATATACAATTAATGATATAAATCAAAACTAACAATATCTAAAAGTCTAAATTTTTTTATACTATATAAACTCAAAAAATATTTCTTCAAAAATCATATGTCACTCACATCCTACAAAATTTCTATGAAATTCAATTTTAAATTTTTATAAACTTTGCGCCAAAATTTCATGTATGGAAGACGAAAAATTTTAAATTTTTATAAACTTTGCGCCAAAATTTTATAAATTTTAAATTTTTATAAACTTTAAAAAACTATGCGCCAAAAATTAAACCATACATGCATGGAAGACGAAAAAAAAAGTTTTTTTTTTTTAAAAATTTTAATGAAGTGGAAATACAATGAATATCAATATAATTGATCAAATTCAATTTACATGCAAATTAAGTTAGTCAATTTTAATTAATGTTTCTATTTTTTTGAAAAATAACATTTAAGATTTACAACTTTCAAAAACTTAAATGTTTAATTTTTAAAATTTCCAAAACCTAACAAGAGTATACTTGTACATTCCTATTAAAAATAATTATAATAATTAGACTATATTATCGGAATACCTCGAAATAGAAATAAGAACTATAAAATCGGGACTGAGGAAGTATATAATATTGGTGGGGATTCGAACTCGATCATAATCCACCCACTCGAAAATGTAGAAAGTTTTTCCATGATTAATGATCATGCTTGAGCTTTTTTTCCCCTCCCATTTTACCTTTTTCACCATTCAATAGTAAATTAAAGTTACCATATAATTTGGTAAGGGAAACGTGATCCTCATTTACCCTTTTTTTACGAGCTTATATAAACAAATTTTCATGAATAATTTAGTGGGTGGAGTGACAATTTCATAACTTGAATTCCATCATATAATTAATGTCTTCTAGATCGATATACATTCTGCACGTTCATGGATAACGGCCACGAGTATCTTAGTGAAAAAGAAAAAGGATATTACATACATAGATGTTTGAGGGATGTTAGAGTTAATCATGTTTTCAACACTAATTAATCACTTGCGCGTGTATTCGTTTATGAAATTCTATAACATATGTATGGGTATGGTGTCTTGTCGTAGAGATCTTGACATTATCAATCATTTTTAAACGATTAAATAATTTTTTTGATATGGTGTAAATGCGTTATCTTTGCGACGAGACGTATCACCACTAAGTGTGCATGTACTATGAATTTTACCATATAGTAGTGCTCTAAATCTGATAATCATCACTTACATGTAGATATTTTCTTATTGAAGAACAATAACGACAATATTCAACCATTTAATAATAATAGACTATATAAAATTCCTAGCATAATAATGACAATTTGGGTATAAGAATTTCAATTTTAAAAATTATACATTTTTGAATTTATTTTACATGTTCATCATTCCGAAGTCAAATAAGTTTTCAACGAATGATCACAAGTCAGATATCAAATTATACGAATATAGAGATCTCCCATTTTCATATTAATATTATTATGTAGATAAGCATATATACTACTTTATTTCTAATATATATTTTGTATTTAATAAAGCATGTAGTAAGATCATATAAATATTTATTATTTCGATAAAGTAATCCAATTAAAAGAAAGTTCTTTGACGTCTACATTTACTTTTATCTTCCATCAAAATAAAACCAAACAAGAAAACTAAAACTAAATATTAATTTATCCAAAATATGTATTTCCAAAATAAAGGAAGCAAAAACATACAAGAATTTAATTATAGTTTATTTTCAATTGTACTATAATATGATATTTATTTAATTAAAAACATCATATTCTATTTGAGTTTCTACTTCTTCTTTTTTACATATTTTATATTTTGTGTTTTTGAGAAAAATTTTATATACTAATAATTACTTCCCTCCCTAAAAAAACAAAAAATTAATTACTACTCGTTTTCGATGCTCTTTATTACACTCTTGTTCTATTCTATTTCTATGAAATAATCAGAATAATTAAAACGAATTGCTAAGTGATGTTATTTACAAGTTATAAATTTACATAGATCCGAATATTAGTGTAACTATTATCATTCTTGTTATTATTAAAATTGTCACGGTTTCGTAACTACTTTTTCAAAGTTGTAACCATATATTTCTTAAGGTGGGATCGGATCTTCTATTTCATATCTATATATGTCTTGTATTATTATTAAATTTGAAAATTCTAAAATCCAATTTGACGTAAAGTCAAACAAAACAAATAAAAACAAATAAAAAATAAATAAATATAATTGTGTGCTGTTTCAAATTTTTTGAACATTCATTCTTAAAAAAAATCTTGAATGGCCTTTTTATGGCAAAAAATAGATGAATTTATTTGTTTGTTATAATATATACACACACACACATATATATACATATATGTATATATAATATCACTTGAGATCCTCTAGTCTCAACTTGTGTGTGCCAACCGTGTACCAAACCTCAAAATTATTACATTTTTTTTCATTTTTTTCTTCAATTTTCATTTCTTTAGATTTAGTATAATTTTACAATTTTATTTAGGATTTATTCCACCCAATTAGGGTTTATAATTATTTTTTAATATTTAACTTTGATTTTTTAATTAATATAATTAATTTTTGGGGTTGATTATTCCAAACTTAAGGTATATAATTTTTTAAAATTTAAATTTTTAGAAATATTTATTAATTATGATTAATTATAATATAATAAATTTTATTTTTACAAATTTTTTTTTATTAAAAATGTATAATTTTAATATTAGCACACAATTAACACACAAAATTGGAACTTCACGATCTCCACTCATATAATATGATTCAAACTCCAAACTAGACGTTCCTTCAAAATCACAATATCATCCATTTAGCACGTGCAACAAATAATATAACATCATGTACAATTATATATATATGTGTGGTGTGTGTGTGTGTAATTTTTGAAAATAATTAATAATTCATGAACGTGACGATTTTTAGATTTAAATAATAACAATTACAATCTACGTAAGTCTATTATATATATTATCCAAAATAAATTATTCCAAACAAGCATCCTAATATGCAATTGATGAGTGGACATCAGTCACTGTCTAAAGTTAGGTACAAATTTAAGCCTTCATTTTTTGACTAAAGATAAATATTAATGATGGTAAATTTGACTCCAAAATAAGACACATTTCTTTCATTTTTACCCGTGACAAGAGAAATATTAATCCTCCATTTCATTATGATTATTGTTTTAATTTTTTTATTTTATGTTAAAATATTTATTATTTTATATATTTTCATATAAATTTTAACTCATTTCAAACTCTATTTTAGAAAAATACAAATAAATAAGATTTTATGTCATATATGATGGACGAGTACATTAGTCCATAAAATTAATTATTAATTATAAATAAATAAAAAAACTAAAACAACGATCAAAACGAAACGGAGGGAGTATAAGATAAATGGGAAATTCTTTTA
Organism: Perilla frutescens; assembly: GCA_026008535.1. Lineage (NCBI taxonomy): Eukaryota > Viridiplantae > Streptophyta > Magnoliopsida > Lamiales > Lamiaceae > Perilla > Perilla frutescens. The sequence goes on from BRKX01000018.1 coordinate 48,332,842, forward strand.
TAAGATAAATGGGAAATTCTTACCTACCCTTACAGGTACTATTCACGTACTCATAAAATCCTATCATGTGGACAACTTTTTTGATAGAATTTAATTAAATATAAGATTTTCAATTAAAAAAATTATAGTCTCATACTCTCATTCTTCTTTTCCCATAAATTAAAAATGTATTTAATACATTTTAAAAAAAAGGTATGGAATCAATAATTTCTTACTATATGCTCTCGTTTACTCGCCTAATATGAAACATTAATATTAATTTCCCCAAAAAAAAAACATAAATAGGAATATACTCTTTTCGTTTTCATTTAAGTGTCATTTTAAATGAATGCACATAAATTAATAAATTAATTAAATTACATAATAGTCCCTTACATGTGTTTGGTAGTATTTTGTGTTTATTTTCATGTTGTTTGCATTGTGTTTTTATTTATGTTGTGTGTCGTTGTGTCGTGTTATTTATATTATTGTGTTTGGATTTATGTTTTGGTATTGGTGGTTGTTTTGTTAGAATTTGGAGTACTAAGAGTTTATTTTGGAAGCAAGAGCGAGTATTTGGAGTGGAAACTATGCACTTGAGTTGAGAAAAATATATTGAAAAGGTTGATATTCCGACAGAGAAGCAGACCCCACCGTGGCGGCCTATGCCGCTGGCGAGGGTTCACCCGCGCTGCAGAAGAAACCTGCTTTGGTGGGTTAACCACCACCGCCAAAGCGGTACGAGATTTTCAAATCTTAAGCGCAATTTTGAACTTTAAAAATCAGGGTTTTATATAGTTTTTGGGACGACATATTTTTGGAGAGTTTTTGGAGACAAGAACTACTTTATTTTCTTTTTGGAATTGATCTACATTTCGATTAGGATCTGTGCAAGTATACTTTGTTCGACTTAAGCGATTCGTCAGTAATTTCTATTCACTCTTTATTTGTGATTGAGATGAATTTTTGTTTAGTTTTGATAGATGTGTTGAATATGAGTAGGTAATTTTCTCATCTAGGGTTAGGAGAATTCGACTCTGAGGATTTGATTGATCGTTGATTATTACATCCTCCTAATTGAATTGTTCTTATTTCAATTATTCAATTGGCCATTGTTTGATTGTTTGATGCATTAATTGAGATCAATAGATGAGATTGGTGTGTGACCTTGGTTCAATTAGAGTTGTGCTTAATCGGAAACGTGTAGCATAATAATTAGTTATAACAAGTAATTCTAATAATTTAGGTTCGATCATCGTGCAAGAGTGGGGATCGATATCCTTAATTAGGAGAGTTAATTGGGATAATTGATCTGTTCGATAATCATAGTGAAATCATAATTCTCGGAGAAGAAGGACCGACACCCTAGACATTTATCTATATATTAAATTGAATTATTTATTTGCTTATTTAAATTTGGTATTGTGATTTTCTTATTGCATTCGTGATCAAATTAAAACCAACATGTTTAGAATGTTTAGGACCATTTCATTTAATGTGAGTAGCATGAACACCAAGCCTTTCTAAGCTTTCCTTGAGAATACGACTTGGGAAATCTTATCATCCTTCATCTGACCTCGTTCTATTGCGAGTGATCTTAAGGATAATTTTTAGGTTGAACAACGTGAATATCTCAAATGAGTAAAATATTGATGTTTGAAACTATTAAATGGAGTAAATGTGAGAAAAATGTAAATTTTACGTCTTAAATTTGTAAAATGACACTTTTTTAGAATGAAATTAAAATGCTAGAACAACGCTTATTTAGACATGGAAGGAGTATTAAATAAAGAAGAATTTAATACTTATTTATACCAAATAAATGCGACTATAATTATTAACACACGATATAATAATTATAAAAGCCTCTAAAAATTATAAAATTCATAAAAATATTTTAAAAAAATATATTACCATATGTTCAATGCGTCTCGACATGACACCATAACACGAACATGATAAAAATTAAATAATAATCAAGTACTCTCTCCGTTCTAATTATATAGTTCATATTATTATTTTAGGGCGTTCCAATTATATAGTCCTATTATTATAAGCAGCATTAATTTTCACAGTAATGTACAGATACACCCTTATTAATTCTTAAAAATTAAAAAACGAACCATTTAAATTTTGAAAATCGTAAATATCAAATAAGAATATTATTGAAACTTTAACTTTAATGTCTTATTTTCATAAATATTTATAATCTACGCGCGACTATGAAAAATAAACTGTATAATTGAGATAGAAATAAAATACAATATTTAAACTCAAAATCAAATAAAATTTCCCTATTCAAACATGGAAACACGCACACACACACGCACGTGTATGTGTGTGTATATATATAGCATATAGATACAGATTTCATAGTCCATGCAGGTTTGTTTCTTTAGCGCCACATCTCAAATAAACAATCTCCTTCAATTCATTGCCCCCAAATTTCCTCCCACCGCCGCGCAACTCCACTCCGCTTCCCCTCTCCGCCGCCGATTGGCGGATCTTCTCGCCGGAGATCTTCATTCGACGGTGTGTTTCTTACTTCCGCTTCTCATTTTTAGCAGCTATTCCGCCGTCAATTCGAAGTTCACCGGCTTCGAATTGCGTGTTTCCGGCGCCCTAAAAAGTTCGGAAAACTCGATTTTTTCCGGTGAGCGATTGCGATTACTGATTTTGTTGTGTTTTTTTGCTTTGTTTGAATTGGTTGATATGTCGTTGTTTGTTTATGAGTGGGAGTAGTCAATTTGAAACGTACGAGTTCACTAGTTTTTGTTTGTGGTGGGGTCTTAATCGATGAATGCCGTGTATCTATGATCTGATGTAAAGTGTTTGCCCGATTGTTAGCTCCTTTTTTTCGGGTAAATAGGCTTTAATATCTCGTGCTATTCTAAACGGCCTTCTAATATCCGAAACTAACATCGGAAGTAAGTTATTTTGTGGGATTTATTGATGATATGACTATTTTGAGAAGAAAATTTTATTCCCTCCATCCCATTTTGACTTGTTTGGCTTTTTGAAATGTCTCGATATATATACATGTTTCTATGTATATTCAGCTAATTTACTAATATATATCCTTATTTAATATATTTATATTAAGCATTAATTCACTGTCAAAAAAATAAATATGAGTATATTAGGAATTTTTTTGATTAATTATATATATTTTTCAATCTTTTTCTTAATCCCGTAAAAAATTTCAATCAACCTATGGAATAGGTATTGAGTATTAATTTTATGAATTGAACGGACGGTTTTGATTGCTCTCAGAGTACATAAAGTTTTTTAGTTGCCGGAAAAATATAGCTCCAGTGTTAGTTTTAATTAGTTTTTCAATAGTTTGAGTATTAAAATGTTATTTGGAATAGTAGTATAAGATAGAATTGCGATTTAGGCAATGAGATACTAAAGTTTATTTACCATTTTTATTTGTGTGGCTTTTTGTGCATTGATTGATTGAGGACATAATTGGGATTGCTTTGAGTGTTTAATTTGCCATAAATATACAAATATTGATACGAACATGATATCTGAATTTTGCCAACTTTTTGTCAAATTTCTTATTTCTATAAAAAAATGTTACAGTAAATAATTTGCTGGTCCAAGTTGGCATACACAAATTTAGTGGTACGAGCTAGTGCTATTACCATGTGTTTGATATTCGAATACGAATGAAAACTAGTTATTTATTTATTTATTAATTTTTATTTATTTGTGGCCTTTTGTAGCTTGAAACAAGGTTTTCATTGACTTAATTAGTTTGGGAAATAAAAAGTCAGGAAGTTTTTGGTAAATGCTCTTTTCAAGATTAATTATTGTGGCAAATTAGCTTAAATTCCCCAAAAACTAAACTGAGTCTTCTACAATATTTAATGCAAAATAATTAATATCCAAGTTGTGCATAGAGGTGAATTTATGGTGATAAATTGGATACTAGGTAGTTGAAAGCATAGCAGAAGTATTACTTATTTTTATTTACTTCTTTGCTGCACAAAAATAGATTAATATTTCCTCTTCATGTATTTTCAATAGTTCATTTAATCTATGTGGATTTATCTCTTTATTGGAAACATGTTTATTGGCAAGTTTTTGGTAAATTGATGTCATTTTAAACTCTTTATTTTCTGTTGACTTGTGACTGTTTTCCAGACTTTTTTATTTAATGAAGAAATGTTTGATGCAGGTGGTGGAGCTTTGAACATAAAGCACATTTATTTAGATGGCCTCTCTGAATAACAATAGTTCAGCCAGCATGCATGAGAAATGCCAATTTCATTTGCTTTTCCATTTTGAGACCATGCTTAGCCATGGTTTAAGGGGATTCTTATATTTCCTAGCTCTTGCCTACTGTTTCATTGGATTATCGGCTATCACGGGCCGTTTCTTCCGGTCCATGGAGAATGTGGTCAGGCATTCTCGAGCCGTGGAAGAGATAGATCCTAGTACTAATGCTAAAGTAGTTCGGAACAAAAAGGTTTGGAACTACGCAGTAGCTGACATCGCTCTGTTGGCTTTCGGGACCAGCTTTCCCCAGATTTCTTTGGCAACAATTGATGCAATACGGCATATTGGAGACTTGTATGCTGGAGGTTTGGTTTCTTTTCTTCTCCAAATAGATTTTTATTCATAAATATATCTCATCATTCCCTCTTTTGGGCATTTGAAATATCACTCCTTTCTTCGTAATATGCTTTTGGCATTGGAGATACCAGTTACTAATCATGAGATTTTACCAGAAAGTTCTCGATTTTCTCTAGATTGTGGCTCATGCACAGCTAATTGTGGCTTTCACATTGTTTGTTTTTTCCAAAATGAAGATATATGGAAAGTTTGATGAGTTTGAGACATATGCAAGTTTGTTTTGTGAATCAACATGAATATAATAGAAATGTGATGGTGTATAACATTTTAATAAAACTTAGAAGTTGCCTTATTTCTTACTGATATATTTGGTTTTACTTGGAGTAGTAAATGATGCTTATCAATTTTATGAACAGGTTTAGGTCCAGGAACACTCGTTGGTTCTGCAGCCTTCGATCTGTTTCCCATCCACGCTGTTTGTGTTGTTGTTCCTAAAGCTGGAGAACTGAAAAAGATAGCAGATCTTGGAGTTTGGCTTGTGGGACTTTTCTGGTCTTTCTGGGCTTACATTTGGCTATACATAATACTAAAGGTCATACATCCTTTTCTCTTCGAAATAATTTCACTGCAGATTGAAATATTGGGAGATATATAACTTATATCTATGTTATAGGTTTCTTCAAATAAAAAATTTCACAAACTTCAACTTTGCAGGTGTGGACTCCAAATGTAATTACTCTATGGGAAGCTCTATTCACAGTATTGCAATATGGCCTACTGCTTACACATGCGTATGCTCAAGATAAGCGTTGGCCATACGTGTCTCTACCAATGTAGGCTGTTGGTTGATTTGATACACTTCGTGTGATCTTCTTTCTCCCTCCGCAAAACTAAATCGAAGTTTTTCGTCTCTTGGTTGATTAGGAGAAGAGATGAGAGGCCGGAAGACTGGGTTCCAGAAGAAACTCCACGATACATGAAAGGAAATACAGCTCCTCTTAGGTACTCTGATATGCATGAAGGCGATGAAGCTGGAAACAAGAATGTTGTCAACATTTTCTCTATCCATTCTGGTAACACAGGTAATCTTTAATCCTATGTAACTTCTAGTATCATTTGAAATTTGAGCATAATCATGTTTATGTGAAGCAATGAGTAGATGTTGCTGCCATACATTATAGTAATATTTTTCTAAGATTGGAAAAGTGAGAAGAAATGGTTTCCCTAGTGTAGGATGCAAAATAAGGGTTCGTGTGGAATGAGTTTGATTCATTCCTCGTCTGTTAATCAAAACATCGTAAAAGGCAACAAACATGACTGATCTGCTTCATTCTTGATAACTTAAGAAATAAACATAATTAGTAGAGGTTTACAAAATTTTTTATAGGCATGTGGGATGACATGTATCTGCAGAACTAAGCCAATTCTCTGCAATGTGCTCTTAACTGTTGTCTGAAATGATATTTGCCTAATCCTCCTCAGAAAAATCTGCTCAAGATTCGATTCTTGAGCAAGACGATGATCTGCTCTCCATCTGGAAGCAGCAGTTTATTGATGCTGTCACGGTACTCTCTTTAGGCTAACTTTGCCTCTACCAATATCCGTTGATGTCTATTTCGCTATTCATAGCTATCAATTTCATGCTCGAACAGTTGGAGAGTGCAGAATCGAGGAAACTTAACAACAATTCGTGGCTCCGCCTCACAAAGGCCTTTTGGCAGTTGCTCATTGCACCGTGGAGATTGATGTTCGCGTTTGTGCCTCCGTATCAGATTGCTCACGGATGGGTTGCATTCATTTTCTCTTTGGCATTCATCGCTGGGATAGCTTACGTTGTAACAAAGCTCACCGATCTAATAAGCTGTGTTACAGGTTTTACTCTATTCAAGTGTGTGTATGTTAGTTTGATCAGCCTTGAGGAGTCTTGTTGTGTTGTATTTGTGTATCTCAGCACATCGTCTCGATTCGCAGGCATTAACGCGTACATCATAGCGTTAACGGCTCTGGCCGCGGGAACGTCGTGGCCGGATTTGGTGGGAAGCAAGATTGCAGCAGAGAGGCAGATCACAGCAGACTCTGCCATAGCTAATATCACTTGCAGGTTCTTTTCTCTCCTCAAATTATTATCTGTTTTCAATTTTTTTCCTCGTTCGGTTTGGAAAGTAATCTGATTCCTTATTTTAAAATTCTTATGTCCAGTTCAATATTAATGAATCAAGGAAAATAATCAAATTCATTAAAATAAGGAAAATGATACAGCTTTCTTGGATTTCCAAGTATGAATTTTGATTACGTGTCTTCCGGAATTTAGTTGAATTTTTCAATTTGTTCATGAATTGTCTTTTTTTTATAAATCATTATTAAATTTGGATTCATAATTTTAAATAGAAATATAATAAAAATTGTGAAATTTTGGATTTTATTGATTAATATTAAATTTAGATTAAAAAATCTAAACGGAAAAATATGAAAAATCATTTTTTTTAAATTGTAAAAAAAGGTTATTTTTTGTCGATGGTCATTCTATCAATCATTTTTTTAAATTCATTTCTAGTATCAATAATAATTATAAATTGGGGTTCTAGAATTATAAGCTATATTGTTTACACCTTAAAAATTATAAAATTATTGGTAGTACGAAAATAATAAGATACTTTTAGGTTTTCCATTCCCTACGTGATAAATTTGAATCAAATAACGAAAATAGAATGCTAACAATTTCCATGTTATGTGACTAATGCTAGCATTCATTTTTTTATAATCACATTCCTTAAAGTCGTATTACCAAACAACTTTACGTTTGTACCAACCAAACGAGCCTTTACACTCGGATTTCCTCACGTTTGTGCAGCAACTCGGTGAACATATACGTCGGCATTGGCGTGCCATGGCTCATCAACACGATGTACAACTACATCGCGTACAAGGAACCATTACGGATAGAGAATGCGGCCGGGCTCAGCTTCTCTCTGCTCGTCTTCTTCGCAACGTCAATAGGCTGCATCGTTGTTCTCGTTTTCCGGCGCCTTACATTAGGCGCGGAGCTTGGTGGTCCGAGACATTGGGCATGGATCACTAGTGTTTATTTGATGATGCTATGGCTTATTTTTGTCACACTATCATCTTTAAGAGTTACGGGTGTTATTTGAGAAAATTAATTAAATATAATATTGGATGTATTTTATATCAACCACATTTATGAAATTATATATTTAATTTACTCAAATATTTTTGTTCGCTTTTTCGAACCTGATTTTGGCCGAAAAATGCATATTATGCTAGATTTAATTACTTTTTAAATAATTTAAGTATTTAATTAACAAAAACGTCACAATGCGATATATTAAAAAAGAGAGAGGGGTAATTTAAAGTATAAACCAGTTAATATTAATATGACTTAGTTTTTGAAATCTGATCCGAAGAATTTTGGAATGATTATGTGCTAGTTAAGTAAATTTTTGAATTAAACTAAATAAAAATAATATTTTATATTTTGCTCAAATTAATATTTAAATCAATTGCAAAGTACAAATATTTTTTTTATTTTATGATTTGATATTTTTGAGTAGGAAAATTTCTTTTTAAAAATTGTGCACTATTTTATTTTATTATATAGCATGGATTTACTCAAATATTTTTGTTCGTATTTTTCGGCCAAAATTTCAAGCCTGATTTTGGCCGAAAAATGCATATTATGTTAGATTTAATTATTTTTTAAATAATTTAAGTATTTAATTGATAAAAGTATCACGTTGCAAAGTATAAACTAGTTAATATTAATGCATAAATGATTCGAGTTCGAACTTATGTCGTGTTGAGCTCGAGCTCGTAAAATTAAAGCTCGATCGAGCTCTAAGTTGGTATGTTTCGGACGAGCTAAGTATGAAACTGTTTGTGCGGTTTCCTCAGCCAATGGCTGCTCCTCTTCCACGCTCGCCGCCATGGCTGTTGCCCGCTTCCGACAAAATGAGAAACCGCATATTCAACTGCAAGTCCAACAACGACGAAGACCACCGTCATTTCCAACCGGCACTGGACCGCGCTTCTCTTCGTCTGCAGGAGACCCTCCGCCCAGGCATGCTCTCTCTCTCTCTCTCTAGATGGGTGTGTTAGTTCGTGGGGCAGAAATGTTGTGTGCGTAATTTTCTTTCAAGCATTTCCTCAAACAGCTACTGTGCTTAAAAACACAGCTCCATTTGCTATTTAAAAAACAGCTATGTCGTTTCGACAATAACGATGTCGTTTGATCACAATTTTTCTTTCCTTTTTTTTTTCCAAATAATCAGTATATGTTCTATGTTTGAAGCTTAAAATTTCAAGAATTGGAAGCTCTAAACTGGTGGAATGAGTGATGAAATAATGTGGGAATTCTGCTTCTATTTGTTATAATTTCTTGTTCAAGTGCAAGATAGGAATTAGGGAAGATTTGTTGATGTTTTTTTTTTTGGTTTGTGCAGATCCTTTATTCATGGACCCCTACATCAGATGCCTTCTGCCTCTTGATATTCCAATCAATGTGATGAATGAGGGTTCACACAAACACTGCATTGCAACCAAGTTCATTGATGATAAACTCATCAACACACTTCAAAAAAACGACGGGCTTTGGCAGGTATTACATTCGGGCACATCCCTCCGAACATAAAACATGTTCATTGTCAAATAGTCTTTCCCTAATCTAACATGTACCTAAAGTTAGTAGGAGAAGCAAATCTCTTGTTAGAGGGATTCAGCTGGCAAGCAATAGAGTTATTTGATGAGTTTTGCATGGATTATGGTATTAGGATGCATGTGATGTAATGACTATTCCACATCAATGAAAACTTACAATTAGAAACTATAATCGGTGATTTCGTTTCTGGATTCAGGTATTATAAATAGTGTGAGAGAAATTCATAGAAGGAAAATATCTATTTCATTGAATATCAGATAATCAAACCATTCAATATGTGTTTGTTGCTATTTATACTGCAGATTACTAAAGCTAGCTAACTAACTAATCACTGTAATCAACGGTCTTTAATTTATTCCCAATTCATGCATGTGTTAACGAATGGTGTTGATCTTTTGAGCAATGCAGCCTCGGATTGCTGAGCTGGAAGTGTGTGTATGTAGAATAGTCATTACATCACTTGCTTCCTTATACTATAATCCATGCAAAACTCATCAGTTATTCCTTGTTTGGAAGTGGCATGCCTTTTTTCTGAATATAGCATTCTTTGTCATGTGTTCCATTTCAATTCTTGCTCGGTTGATTCGGATTATACGTGGAGTTAGTGACCATCCTATGTGGAAGGCCGAGTAGATAATTTTCCGTGAGTTTTGAAGTCATAGTTTGTTGTTGTTGTTGTTGTCTTGTTGGCTGTTGCAGATTGTTTTCTTGACGGATGGAATGGATACTCGGCCTTACAGGCTCAACTGGCCAGCATCGACAATACTATTTGATATATCTCCGGACATAATATTCAGACGATCAATTCAGAAGCTTGAAGGTCTGTTTACACCACTATCTCCTACCATTACTTAGTATCCACATATTACTTCCCTTCTTTGTAAATACTTCTTGGTTGGTGATTTGGCCGAGTTTTTTGGAGAGACTTTGAAATTGAGGATAATTATGTTGAGGTATTTACATTTGATCCAAGTTTTTTTCTCTGAAATTATGACAGCATACGGCACATTCTTAAACTTCGTATGGCATAGTTTCTTTCCTCGTTTTGATATCTGTTTGAGTAACTTGAGTGTGTCGTGACAGTGTGTAATCTCTCATGAAAACTATTAGATGTTGGTGCTAAGATTCCAAGAAGGTGCTTGCGCTATCATGTTCCGTCTGAAACCTCTGATATTCAACGAGCTTTACGGATTAAAGGATACAACGGCACCAGACCTAGCCTGTGGGTTCTTCAGGTGATCAAATTATGTTCTTCATCATCAAACCTACTCTTCTATAAGATTGCTTTTCACTTTTTCTCCCGCCTCATTGGTATATCGCGTTGTGTATACAACCTCTCTCTCTCTTAGAAGTTACACGCGATGGTGATTTCTGTTGGCAATCATGCAGGGACTTCCAATGGCTACTTTGGCCAACTTTGAAGAGATTTTAGGCATTGTGAGTGCTTTAGCCATGAAGGGATCATTCATCGTCGGAGAACTGCCTAGTTGGTTGGTCGAAACTGAGACGAAGGTGAGCAAGTTTTTAGTTTTGTTCTAGAGAAATCACCCCCACCCTTGAACTGGTATGAAGATCATGATCCATTTCTTGTCTCCGTTTAGTCTGCAACGTCGAAATGGATCGACAAACTGTTCGTGAGCCACGGCCTAAAGGTGGAGGTCGTTGAGCACGACGAAGTTGCAAGAAACCTCGGGAAAGATTCATCATCCAGTGACTATGAATACACACTATTTGCAGCAGAGCAGTTGCAGTTTTCTGATGATCAGGTGATCAACTTTGATGTTAAATATCTCTTTGGTTTTCATTCTGGTTAGCAGGCGGAGGGGCTCGTTTCATTCTCGTTTTCGTCGCGTTTAATAATTTAATGGACGATTCGAAATCTTTCAGATGGAAATATGGAGAAGAGAGTTTCAAAGGATTGAAGATGATGGAGATGAAGAAGGCTTTGAAGAGCTCTAAGTAGGCACCATTTTATTTTATTTTTGTTAATTGTTGTAAAAATCGTGAACTTTGAGCGTAGTTGAAAATTTAACACGAACTTTAAATGTAGGCAATTAAGATATCGACTTATAACTCGTGTGTTATTCAATATCCTCAAATTTTTGTAAAAAAAAAACACATCTCCAATTCAGCTGACAACTTTCTCGTTTATTCAAATTTGTTGTTATTAGACCATCAATTTTTAAAAAGGGATGTTAAAGAGGCCGCATTTCACACTTGCGTCTACAAAAAATTGAGGATTTTGAAATTCGGTAACATCAACGTCTTATTTGAAAATTGATAGTCAAGCCCGATGGGCTTGAACAAACGAGCAAATTGTCGGCTAAATCATCAGTGAATTATTTTTACAAAAATTTGGACATGTTGAATAACATCTAAATTAAAACTTGATATCATAGTTGTTTACCTTTTCTTTGTTAAATTAACATCATACATCCAAAGTTCATGATTTTTAAGATAATTAATTTTTTTATTATTAGTATAAAGTGAGTTTTCCTTTTTTTGCAGTCATTTTCTGTATTCATTGGGGCTTGAGGCCTTGTAAAAGCCCAGATCGATTTGCACCTTTTAGCCCAATTATTATTCTATATTCCAATTCAAATAATATTTCGTTTTATCTTTCAAAATCACTCACATATCCCATAATTTAAATGTACATTTGGATTTGCCCATAAGGCCCTATAAACGCATCATTGCAAGATATTTATTTATTTTATTTGTTGGGAAAATGTGAGTATTGGATCTCGAATCCGAGATATCTCTCTTTTATATAAGGGTATTTGCCGCTTGAGTGTCTCTGAACGAATTTAAAAAAGTTGTAGAGTGAACAAAAATTAACTTACATATTTTAGAGTTACATTTTAAATGTATAATTACTCCTACTTCGCTTATATGAGTTTATTAATACATTTCAATTTGAATTTATTGATCTCAATTAGGGTGTATATTTATTTTGAAAAAATTAATTATCGAGCACAGTGCACTCACCAGACACATGCACTGGTCGTTGGATAAAAAAAAATTAAATAAATTCACTTTAATTTTCGGATTCACTAATTTCATTTTAGGGTATATAATTATTTTTTAAAAAAATAACTGTCGAGCACAGTGCATGAGCCCACGTGTTAGCATCGGGCAAGTGCACTGCAAGTCATCGCATCAAAAATAAATAAATTAATTCACTTTAATTTAATGGTATTTATTTTTGGGGAGAAAAATATAAAATGAAAAAAATTAGACATGTGGGCTCCACATGCCGCTGGACTGAGATATTGGTACACCGCTGTTGTACTGAATACAATCTCTAAATACATTATGATAACTATTCAACCTCTTCAAGTAAGTCAATATATCTAAAGTTGTATAATGTGTTAGTTATAATGTGTTAGTAATGCAAATGGCAAGGTGTTTTGCTATTGAGTTAAAGATAATTTTTTGTAATAGAAATAATAAAAGAATTTCTATAAATAGTTAGAAAAGAAAAGAGAAAAGTTTAGAAAGTGCATGTGTGCATTATAAATCTAGAAAAATAGAGAAAATACAAATGAACAAATGATTAAAAATTAGAAGCGATCCATATAAATTAATTTAAATCACACGATAAGTTAGTTGAATGTGAAATAAATGACTTAAGCTATCTATATATATGCAGTTTAGTGAATGGACTTGAGTAATTAAAAAAAGAATTAAAAGTTAAGAGATCGAAAATGAGCAGTAAAAAATTTATTAAAAAAAAGAGAGTTAGTCTTAAGGTATAAAATATGTTATAAGTATGAAATCTGTTGGACTTTGCATTTTTACACACTCCACCAATGGGCAATCCTAAGTCAAATAACAAAAATAAAATTAAAAAAAATATGTTATTATTTATTTATAATATAAAAAAATAAATGTGTTGATGTTGCATTAGTTCATTATCATGACTTTCGTTGCTAAAAATTATTTGGGTCATCTCTAGAACCCGATCAAAATAATCAAGGAGAATACGCACTAAAATCCATGCTTTCCTAAGTTTAATAACCAAAACAAAATAAAAATATGTTATTATATAATTATAATAAAAAAAATAAATATATATGTATTATATTAGTATATTACCACGACCTCTGTTGCTAAAAATTATTTGGGCCATGTCTAGAGCCCGATCAAAATAATCAAATTGGGAGAGTACACGGTAAACTCCATGCTTTTATTAGATCGAACTTTTATTAAAAAAATATTAAATATTTTGTAATATAATTTTCTTTAACAAAAAATAAATGTATAAAAAATTTACCATGGACCGGCAAGGAATAGGTGATTGTGTTGGTCTAATCTCCCATCCCAAATGATCACGATGTGGTCTGGCCCCACATGCCATGTACGAAGAACATATTTTATATGATACTAGTGTATTTCACATACAATATATGAAAATTTTTCTGCACATTTTAAATTTAAGGGGGTGTATTGGATAAAGAGTCTGTATGATTTTTTTTTTTACTTTTAAAATTTGGGTGTATTCAATCCACAGTTTTAAAAGTCTTAAAAAATCTAGAGGTATTCAACACGGATTTTAAAATATCTTAAAAAATTCAGATATATTCAAAACTCCATAGATTTTAAAATGTTAATGATTCTATTGGATTTCACCTCAAAATCACCTAAAAAATACAAAGAATGGAATCCGACTTTTGCCCATGAGATTTTAATGGATTCGTAAACCTCAGCGTCGGGTGTGATCCAGCGGCCGCTGAGGCGTTTAGCATCGAACAACCCAGCGCGCGGTGTACTCCAGTGGTCACTAGGAATAAGTCGGTTAGTATGTCAGCCCCGGCTGAGATTCAGCCGAGGCTGGACCAAATTGAATCTTTTTTCTCTAGTTCGAATCGATGTTCTTTATCTGATCTGGGCAAAGTTGTTGTTTGGGGACTGTTTCTAATTGCTTGTAATAGTAAGAAATGCTGCATTGTTGGACATCAAGAGTTGAAGTAAGTTGAGTTTAGTTGTTCATTAATCTCGATCTTCATCTGTTCAAATTTTTGAAAAAAAATACAAAAAAATTGATTGATCAAGCAATAGATATGGTGGAGGAGGGGAATGAATCACTGTTCGTTTGCAAGTTGTGCAGCAAGAGATTCCCATGTGGGAAGTCGCTAAGGGGTCACATGAGGTCTCATGCAGTGGCGAATTCAACTGAATTTAAGGAAAAAGTTGAGTTGAGCATGAAGAAGAATCATCATCCACTAGTTAGTGAATCTGGGAATTTGCAGCAATTCGGCTATGGCTTGATGGAGAACCTGAAGAAGACGTGGCGGGCTGTGGATTCGCGGTTGCCATTACTGCAGTAGAAGGTCTGTAAGCAATGTGGGAAAGGGTTTCAGTCGATGAAGGCGTTGTGTGGTCACATGGCTTACCATTCAGACAAGGATAAAGGGACTGCTAAGGATAATCATAATCTTTCTTGGACGAGTGAGAATCAGAAAATGATGTTTGATAGTTAGTCTGATACAGAAGTTGAGGATAAGTTTAGGCTTAGAACTAGATCATCTAAGAGTAGGAGGTGCAAGAAAGTTGTGAGGATTTGCCTTTTGTGCTGGCTAATAATTGTAGAGTCCCTATTTCTATATAGACTCAAAGCGCATGCCCAAAACCATTTAGAAGTCTAAAGAATGGAAGACGTCGACACTACGAGGTCGATGCCTCAATAACCAAGGTCCAAAGGTCTAAAAAAGAAACCGAGCATGAGTGGACTCCTAAGGAGACCAAGTCAAAATATCCGTTTAAGATAAGGGAGGCCCCGTCAAAACCCTAAAAGGGATAGAAGGGATCCGTCGAAAATCGGAAAACAGTCAAACCCTCCTTTACATACGCTCCTTTCATAATAAGAGGGGGGTATCGAACCATACACAATCACTTGTACAATACCAATATTCATTCATTCACGAACTATCTTCATACAATCCACCACTTGGCTTGCTCATTACATTCTGTAGTTATAGAATTCATATTTGAAATATCTATTTATCGCTTTTATTCAATTTTCATTGTTATTTAATAGTTTCGATTCTGACTTGAGCGTCGGAGTCCGTTCGATCATCAACCCTCGATGGTTCTTCGGTTTCACATGTTTTTTATCTTGTAGATCACCAGAGCCAGAACTCGAAGAACGATCAATTGTAGAGCTTTTGACCTCTACATTTTAGCGCCACCATGGGGCAATCTTCCGCAAAAAGGGGATGAATTGGGAGCCCGACGCCCTTCTCCGCCACCGACGTGTAGAAAGTCATGAAGCCTGGTAGAGGTCGATGAGCTTGGTCGGCAGAACCAAGAGATTGGACCTCAATCCCAGCACCCGACACCGATGGTGAGGTCAACCTTTTTAAAGCTCATCGCTCACCTTCGGAGCGATCTCAGAGGCTTTGAACCTCTCTCTTGCTTTGACTTCCCGGATTTGTAGCTTCCGCCCTAGGGGTAATATCCCCTTCACCACCGCCACTTCACACTTGCTAACTACTGCCTGACCAACCGAACGGAGAATAATGACTGACGGCCTGCTACTCTTTCCCTTTCCCGTGACCCTGAAGATCACGGGAGAGTCAGAACTCCCCAACTGTTCTGACCTAGAGTGTTGTTCTACCTCTTTGCCGCCATAGCTCCTCGTTTTCTCAGTGTTTGAGTCCCCACTCGCACTCATCTTCAACCCAGAAATATTCGACAGATAAGGCAAACCCTAGAACTGAACCAGCAATCGGAAAACTCTACACCCTTCTAAAAGTGTCGAATTCCGGGAAAAACCGTCACCCGCTGATTGAGCCATATTTTCCTAAAGTTTTCGGGTTGATTTTGTGTCTATTGTTGCTATGTTAATTACCCAATTGCTTTATTTTGTAGAAAGAAGTGTTTTTTTGAGTTAATGCAGGTAGTTAACACAACATTGAAGAATTAGCCAAGATTTCAGACTGAAGATGCACATTTTGACTTGAGGAGATTTGAAGTCGCAGTCAGTAAGGGCATACTGTAGGAGCTAAAAATTCTGGGCGCAGTTCATGGGTTTCAACAATTAGAACTGGGCTGATCCATGAGTCTTGAGACTTCCAGTGGGCCCAGACGTGAGTTACAATCTGGAAATTAATTTGGAAGCGACTACAAAGAAGTCTACAACCTAAGGAGTCTCTTTGGTCAACTTACCTAGTTTAGATAGATATAGATTTTTATTTCCTAGTTAAGTTAGACTCTCTTATGGATATTAGATATATTAGGATCTATTTTGCTTTTAATTAAGATTGGAGATCGTTCGCACAGCAGCGAGACCGCAGAGACGCAATTTTATTCAGTTTCATATTTTCTTTTCTAGTTCATTGTGTTCGAAGTTTTCAAGATTTTATGCGATCAAGTTTTACTATGATTTCCAGCTAAAGTCCAACATATCTCGGGTGACGACTTAACGAACCTCTAGCAAACTAAACCGTGAGATCTAACTGCTTTATCATTTAATTGAATGCATGTATCTGTTGTTCTTAAATTTCATGTCGTTAATTGTTACGGCGTTGCTAGGTAGTTGCAAATATTTAGTAACTCAGAATTAATTAGTAGCCAATTAAATCGGTCATCCGTAATTGTGGTTTAAGTTTAATCAGTGGTAAAACGGTTTTTCAGAATCAGGGAAATAACAGTCAAGTTCCAACTGTCCTGTGTCAGAGTCGGTTGGATTTGAATCGGGTTTTTCTAGAATTCAATGTTGTCGGCTCATTAAACCTATAGAGTGTCTCTTACGGTTGTCAGTCGATTAGGGAAATAATTGGTGAAGTGTCTTCCTAGTTATTGAGAAATTATGGAGAAATTAGGTCGCGTCAGTAAGTGTCTTCAGCGACTATAACTGGTTTGCATGAGTTGATTAAATTAATCTTTGCATCAAGGATCGGTTTAGTGAGCTAGAGTGGAGTTAGCTGGAATCCAGGATATTTCTTTAATCATTGTTAGAATCGGTTCTTTGCGTATTTGTTTATTTAATTCAATTTTATTCTTGCCTTCGTTAAATTCAGTTTAAAAATCTCAAGACCCCCGTTTGAAGTTTGGTTATATAGATTGGAAATAAGGAGTAATTCTCGCCGGTCCTTTGGTAGACGATCCTGCTCGTCGCTGTACTCTGCAGTAAGGGCTCACCGACTAGTTTGTCGGGACATTTATTTTTGGTGAAAAATGACCTACCACCCGCCGTGAAAACCACAAAGCCCAAAGAGTCAATAAAATTGCCCAGAAACCAACAATATCGCCCAACACTACCCAAAAACCAAGAACCCTAGAAAAAACCTAAAAGTTGCTGCGAATTCTCCGGATATCCCAAAAATCGCTAAGAAATACAAGAAAATACTAAGAGTTACTGCTAAATATCCTCAAAGATTTCTTTAAGTCTACGAAAAATACTAAAGATACATATCCATTATAGAAAATGATAAAGGAGAAGAGAACGAGAAAATAACCTGGAAACCATGCGACAATGGGAGTCCGAAAAACAATCGTAGCAAAAGCCTTCACGCAGCATGATAAGTGCAAAAGATGGCAGCGGAAAGAACGGAGTAGAAATCTTTCAAGAGATTTTTACGTTAGTGAGGATTTTTCTCACGAGGAGATTTGGTTGAGGAGGGGACTGTTGAAATTCTGAATAATGATTAGAGAGAGAACAGTTTTTTCCTCGATATTTGAATTACAGGATAGAGACGATGTGGTCTGGGCACATGTGTCTTGATCTAACGGCGAGCGTTGGCCTAGGGAACGGGAAAATTAAGATCCGTACTTCAGGTCTGGAGCTCCACGAGGTCTACTTTCACGACCTCAGAAGCTCCCCCAGGACCTGCCTTCAGGTCTGGAGCTCCACGAGGTCTGCTTTCACGATCTAAGAAGCTCCCCCAGAACCTGCCTTTAGGTCTGGAGCTCCACGAGGTCTGTTCTCACGACCTCAGAAGCTCCCCCAAGACTTGCCTTCAGGTCTGGAGCTCCACGAGGTTTGCTCTCACGACCTCGGAAGCTCCCCCAGGACCTGCCTTAAGGTCTAGAGCTCCACGAGGTTTGCTCTCACGACCTCAGAAGCTCCCCCAGGACCTGCCTTCAAGTCCGGAGCTCACGAGAGCTGAACTAAGATGACCATTAATAGAACGTCGAGATTCATTATCTGATCCTTGAAATACATGAATCAAGTAATGAAGAGCTAACTGTAGAGGCCCTATTTCTATATAGGCCCAAAGCTCAGGCCCACGACCATTTAGAAGTCTAAAGAATCAAAGAGGTCGACACCACGATGTCAACACCTCAGTAACCAAGGTCTGGAGGTCTAAAAAAGAAACCAAGCATGAGCGGACTCTTAAGGAGACCAAGTTAAAATATCCATTGAAGATAAGGGAGACCCCGTCAAAACCCTAAAAGGGATAGAAGGGATCCCCAAAAATTAGAAAATAGTTAAACCCTCCCTTATATACGCTCCTTTCATAATAAGAGGGGGGTATCGAACCATACACAATCATTTGTACAATATCAATGTGCATTCATTCACGAACTATCTTCATACAATCCACCACTCGGCTTGCTCATTACATTCTATAGTTATAGAATTCAGATTCGAAATATCTATTTATTGCTTTTATTCGATTTTCATTGTTATTTATTAGTTTCACTTCTGACTTGAGCATTGAAGTCCGTTCGATCATCAACCCCCTGACAGTCCTTCGACTTCACGTGTTTTTTGTCTTGTAGATCGCCGGAGCCCGAACTCGAAGAACGATCAATTGTAGAGTTTTTAACCTCTACAATAATGGCTCATCTTCGATTTATGAGATTGATGGATAGGAACAAGATGAGTTTGTTAAGTGTTTGATGATGTTGTCAAGGGATTCTGGGATCAAAGGTGGTGTAAATGTGCTAAGGATGAGTCGGGTGTATCAGTTGATTGGTTAGAAGGAATGGTGGATCAGCCACAAATGAGTTGAGCAAATCGAGCAAGGGAGACTCGTATGATGACGATGATGGTGATGGATTAATGTCTTCAAGATCTTTTACTTTCTTCCAAAATACGTTGCGGCTGGATACCAACGGTCGCTGGGTTACGCATCGATCGTTGGCTGTGCTTCAACGAGCGATGGGAAGAAGGATTCCAAATCCAGTGAAATCGTCACAAATTCATTTACAAATCAAGGGAGACTCCATGTGGAGTCAATGGATTTTCTAAATCCATGAACTTTTTAAAGTCCAAAAAAATCTAATAAAATCTAGATCCAATACACTCCCTAAAGTTTGATGATAGTTAGAATGTCGGCCGTAATAGTATTAATATATAATAAGAAATAATTGTAACTTTATCAAATGATCGTTTATATATATAAAATTATAATTGTGATTTTTCAAATATATCCATAAACACATTTAGAATGTATTTAATGTTTCTAAACTGAAACAACGAAGATCTATATGCACTCATTGTGTATGAACACGTACCACATAGTAAGACAAAATTGAATAGTTTCCTTGTTTTATAGATTTAAAATATAAAATATATTTTATTGACATGGTTTGCCAGAAACTTATGTGTCATTTTTGTAAAAAATAAAATAAAAATATGAAAATAATAATTTACATGTGTGACTTAAATTTCTTTACACCAATTAAAAAACAAAGATTGAGCCTAATTCTACATAATGAGAGAATCAATGAGAATGAGAAAGGGAGAAGCATTCGCCTCACATTTTGCGTATACCCCAACGCCAATATCCCTTGCTTTCACAGAGTTCTCTTCATGAATTCAACCCGATTCCCCCTCCGCCACCTTCAAATCAATTCTCTATCATCTCATGTTTGGCTCGATTAAAGTTCGTTTGAGCTCAGCTCAATAGTTAATCAAACAACCTCAAATATAATATTTAAAGCTCAATATAATTCCGAACAAGGCTCGATATATGTATGTTCAAACTCGACTCGGCCCATTTACAGCCCTAGTTCTGATCCCAAAAACACTAGATCGCGAATTTAATTTATGTTGCAGGGAAGTGTCGAAGAACACGAGCGAAATCCATTGATACTTAACAAGAGATAATGGAAGATATATAAAAACGCAAATTCATTTGGTTCGTACAAATACCGAACACAAAATGGAACAAACTTTAGTTTTCAATATATCAAAATCAACCACTATAATAATAAGAAAATATCACTATTTATACTATTAAAATCATAATAAAGATTAAAACTTCTATCCACACTGCAAATAAAAAGGCTAAGTCCACAATCGATCTCCAATTAAGTGATTTAATTATGTCAACATATATATTTTCCTCCAAAATATCCAAAATAAGAACAAGCAATTATTTCCCATATTAGCATTTAATTTGAACTCTTTCAACCACAAGTGGGAATATCATGAAGGCTACAACTTAAAAAATTATGTGCAAGAAATTGAATTAATTTCAATTTGGGAATTTTGGCCAAATTTCATCCACAAGGAACACTTGTCTTTTGGTAGTCTAGAAAGCCAAACCATTATAAAAAGGCCCCCATATTTCTTTTAGGTGAATTGCTTCCACTTTTTAGTTATAAAATCTTTGGATTTAAAATTTTGGAATATTTATTTCTCTCTTTTTAAGGATGTTATATCGTTGCATATCAATATCAAAGGCTCCCCCATAATAAATTACATACATAAATATTATTTGTACGTTTCAAAAAATGTAAAATATTGCAAACTCTTGTAATTTTAATATTTTCGATCATCATTATTACATTTATATATTTTAGATGAATAGTTACGATTATTGATAAAATAAATGTTGGCAAGTCGATTATTTTTAATTGTCGAAAATTTTGTGCGGATTCAAATAACTTCTCTCTTAATTTGGTTCGTCGAAGTACCCTTTGTGTGGCACATGATTTAGCCGGCTGCTCATGATTTTTTAAACCCTTATTATTAGGTTGAGTCTCCGCCTTCTGTAATAAGTCTTCTCGATAATTCGTGTTCTTGTACTTCTTAATAAAAATATTAGTATTTGGTTGTAAAAAAAATAAAAAAATATTGGCAAATGGACGGACAATGAATAATTTAGATATTGAATGTTTGAACTCCAAACAAACACACACACACATATATTATATATATATCAATGTCTAAAAAAAATCAATTGTCAAATTAAAGTAAAATTGAAGAATAACATTAAAATTAATGGCTATACACCAAAAGGTTGATAAAATATCTCACGTGGGCCTGTGACAGATTCATGCATGTTGTCTGTAGACATTTGCTTTTCATTCTTATCCATTACAACTTTATTATAAGAAATTAAGGTACAATCCATTTAAGAAGAATTGTCGATTCAGGACCTGAAAAATATGTAATTTATCAATTCATGATCTAAAAGATGAAAATTCTTAATTCATGATCTGAAAGATGAAAATTCTCAATTCGAGACCTCAAAAATCACAAATTTTAATTTCTTTTTATTTTTAATTAAGTTTAAAAATTTCTCTATTAGATTTAATGGATAATTAATGAAGGAATTTTCATTGAAAATTAATATAAAATTAATTAAAAAAATAAAAAGAAATCAAAATTTGTGATTTTTGAGGTCCTGGATTGAGAGTTTTCATCTTTCGAGTCATGAATTGAGAGTTTTCATATTTCGGATCCTGAATCAATGGATTACCCATCTTTCAGTCCTGAATTAATAATTCTCCTAAATTTAATTACCCAAGGTTACTAATTTTTTTAATAATAAAACTCTAATTTATACTAATAGCAACGCGATCTTAACATTTTGATTCATTCAAAGTTTTATCCTGTTAAATTTTCCGATGACTGAAAGCGGACTTAAATATTAAGACTGGAAATAATGGGAGTTGTGTTGTAAAACATAAAATAAGAACAAGTAGTTCAATTATGTTTCTTTCTTGAATTAAGTAATTTAATAATTTGTATTATTTTATTGATTTAAGAATCGCAATAATCTATGATGGAATAATGTGTTCATTCTCTCCCTAACACGTTGCCGGTTTGTTGGCACAACAAAAGCTTTTATTTATTTATTTATTTATTTGGTAACATCTAGTTTTGTTTCGAACAAAAGCTTAGAAGAAAAAAAACTAATTAAATATTAATTGAAAAAAGGGACAAGGCGATGAAATTAAATATTAGTTTGTTCATTAAAAAAAAGTATCTTTGACAAACTTTTAGGCGATATTTAAGCTACAAAATAATATATATATATATATATATATTCTCATTAGATATCTATTTTTTAAGAGAAATTAGCATATCACCAGTGCGATGCACGACTATTAAATATTGTATTCGATTGTATAAATTATTGATTATAAATACAAAAAATAATTATATTGATAAAAAATATTTATTGAAAATTAATTAGATTAAATTAAATTTTGATTCCAAATTGTATATAGGTAAATAAAGATATACACTACTAGTAAAATAAATTCAAATAATTTCTTGCATATGTAGTTGTACATGGATTGTTATTATATTTTATCATATATTAAAATTTTCATACTACTACATCTTTTGGCCGTGGAAATATCAACATAAAGTTGATTATAACTGGGATAATTTTTTTTTTATAAAAAGTTCCAATTGAGATAATGATAAATAAACATATTCGATAATTTAGAAAAAAAATAGTGAAATTAATGTGTTAAAACTGTATATTAAGATCCCTCATTAGATATCTATTAAAAGAAAACTAAATGCATGATTTTGGAGTTCCAATTTAGATTAATAATTTTAGTTATTCAAATTCTAAACTGATAACTTTTATCTTTCAGATCATTAATACTAATAGATAAATTATATTTTGGATCTTAAATCGATAAAACTCTCAATTAATACTATTAATAGACTAATAACGTAGAATAGTGATAAATTATCAACGAATAACGTAATCATACCGTATTACATACATTATTACACGTATAATAATTTTGCGATCTCTCTATAATTTTCAAATGTCATCACTATATAGTCTATAGTCAAATAACGGGAAAATGTACAAATTGGATGTGTAGTTAATATCATTAATCTAGAGTTTAGAATTACCTACGATCACTACTCACATAGGTGCGTTATGAATTGTTCGACCTAATACATCAACAACGTTAAATAAATTTCAATATAAACATATACATTAATATGGACAAATATCTCTAATCATATGAAATCGTTTAAGCATTTCTAAAATAAAACCGTTAATTCAAATCCGTAACTCTAAACATTATGCAAAAATCGAAATTTAATAATTTTGAAATTATATCATTACCAATAATATTCGAACACAAAATGGAATTGAGATCCAATCATAGAATTTGTCAAAATTGGTGTGAAGAAAGCGACCGGGTGAAAATTCACTGACCAATCAAGACTCAAATGGGTCCAAATAAATACCTTTCCTCTCCCTCCAAAAGGTGTCTTCACCCTCGAAAGTTCGTCAAATAATTCGAGATTGATTCAAACACTGTTAAAATTATAAATATTTTATTAAATATTAATTTGAATTTGCATCTTGACTCGTTCAACGATTTGATCCAAAATGATGTTTATCGTATGTGATTACATATTCCATTAAGGTTTTTATAGCGATTTGTTATGGACAGGTATTATGTGCATATCAGATGGTCAACGCGTTGATAAAAAAACACATCAAAATCAGTATAATTCGTAACACTAAAAAAATATCACTCAAAGACTCAAACGTATCACATGTATCATTAAAAAGTATCGTACAAAAAAATAAATAAAGAAAAAAGCTGTCAAAATCAGTATCAATCGTAACACTAAAAAATATCACTCAAAATTCAAAAAAATATCACTTGTATGCCTAAAAAGTTTCACCTATTCCGACGATTCTTTTGATCAACTTGTTGATCATCTGATATACATCTTATTATGTACATGAAAATTTACGATTTATTATTTTTTGTTTGTGAGATTTATTAATTTTTACGATATTTATTCAGAACATACTTACGATTACATTTATCCGCGCGTGCGTACCGAGTTCGGGTCCCACACCCCGGAAAGTTCTCAAGTAAACGCCGGCACTCTCTAGAAAAACTAGTTCTACTCTTTCATGTCCAAATCAATTTGACTTGTATATTAAATTTGACTAAAAAAAATTTGAAAATTGACTTATTAAATGATACATAATCTAATGCAAATTGGAATTAGACATATAGGGTTGTTTAGCGACTTACATAGGATAACAATACTTTTTATGTTCTTTGACAATGTTGAGAAATTATTTAGTTTTAGGGGGGGAAATAAATAAATAGATGGGACCGAGTTTGTATTGGACTATCATTTTCATTAGAAATTTACATATTTTTACGATTATAACACCAATTACTTTTTAAATTAATTAAAATAAAATTAAACGTCATTTTTCACACATGCACGTCATATATACAAGTCCTGTAATGTTTAATATTAAATTAGCTTTAATTCATCGGAATAGTCATTGATGTTTTAATCATAAAAATTTTAGTGTTATTATTAAGATTTAAAAATCATATTTAAAATCAGCAATTGATGAAACATTATGATTTCAGATGTAATTAATTCTATATATATATATATGTGTGTGTGTGTGTGTATTCTCCATCATCAATATTAATGGTCATCGGGTTGACGACAAATAAACCTATAAAAAAATAATAAAAACAAGGAAAATTATCGATTCAGGACCTAAAAAATGGGTAATTTATCGATTCAGGACTTAAAAGATGAAAACTCTCAATCCAGGATCTGAAAAATGAAAATTCTCAATCCAGGACCTCAAAAATCACGAATTTTGATTTCTATTTATTTTTAATTAATTTTAACAATTTTTTTATTAGATTTAATAGATAATTAATGAAGGAATTTTCACTGAAAATTAATATAAAATTAATTAAAAAATAAATTTGTGGTTTTTGAGGTCCTGAATTGAGAATTTTCATCTTTCGGGTCCTGACTTAAGTGTTTTTATTTTTCAGATCCTGAATCGATAAATTACCCATCTTTCAGGTCCTGAATCGAGAATTCTCCTAAAAATAATAAAGGTACTAGATACGTGTCCAATACCTTCTGGCTCTCTCCGGAAGCTTTTTTCAACGGTGTAGATTTGATCTGCCGCCAATTTGATCAAATATCTATGTGACAAGTGGCATCCATTCATGCTCCAAGAAAGTTCGTAGACGTGACTATGAAAAACACGTTTTATTTTTATCACCAAAGTCCAAGTCAAGTTGAACAAGTCACTCTTACCAAATTGAATTCATTGGTCTATTTAAATTTCAATATAAATAAAACACCAATAAAATTATAAATATAGCATTGAATATAAATACATTCAGCGAATTCCTACTCATGAAATTGATATGTCACGCGGATTTTTATAAACTAGATGATATTTTTTGTCCCATAAAATAATTTCTTAATTTTATTTTAAAAGTCGAGGACCGAAACATTACAAATTAAATGAAAAATTTACGATGGTAAAAACTATACAGAATTGTCGATTTAAAATCTGAAAGATTAATAATATAAGGTTTAAATAAAAAGTATCACTATGTATTTTCATTTTTTAATAAATTATTTATTAAATTTAATAAATGATTAATAAAATGAATTTCACTGGAAATTAATATAAAATAATAAAAATAAAAATATGTAATTTTTTAGTCCATTAATAATTTTCTTCTTTCACATCTTGAATTAAGTGATAACTATTTCCTTATTAAAATTTATACTTCAAAAGTAAATACTACCCCGCCCCAATGCCCCAATAGAATAGACTGATTGAAATTTAAAAAAAAAAAAAACAGAGAAAGACGAATAATCAAAAGACTTTCTGATATGCTCCTATTTATTTATTTCTTTGACAGTAAATTAATGACTAAAGTAAACATATTAAATAAGATACATATTATTAAATTAGCTATATATATATATATAAATATATAATCCGTCTATATATCGGGACATCCTAAAAACATACTTTATTGATATGGAAGAAATAGTTTTTCTAGTGCATTAATAATTTTTTTCTTTCACATATTCACATCCTGAACTAATTCATAACTAGATCTTTACGATCCCAAATCGATAAAAAATCCTAAAAAATCATAAATACACAATCAAAATTCATACTTCAATAGTAAATATTAAATTAGTAATGAAATTATTCAGAAGACATTCATTACTATAATAATAATAATAATAATAATAATAATAATAATAATAATAATAATAAGAATGATGATCATTAATTCATGACTTGAAAAATGGGTAATCTATCGATTCAGGATCTGAAAGATGAAAATTCTCAATCTAGAACTCGAAAAATGAAAATTCTCAATACAGGACCTCAAAAATCACGAATTTTTATTTCTTTTTATTTTTTAATTAATTTTATATTAATTTTCAATGAAAATTCCTTCATTAGTTATCTATTAAATCTAATAATATTTTAAAAAAAAATCAAAATTCGTGATTTTTTAGGTCTTGTATTGAAAATTTTCATCTTTTGAGTCTTAAATTGAGAGTTTTTATCTTTCAGATCCATAATTGATAGATTACTCATCTTTCAGATATTAAATCGACAATTCTCCTTTATAATAATAATAAATTTGTCGTTATGTGGTGGTTGATTAGAATCCTTCCTTCATTGACTCTAGTCGACTTTTATAGCCAGCCTGACTCATCGAAATTTCCTTTATTTATTATTTGCGTATTTACATTTCTACCCTCACCTCTCCCATTTGCTTTTTCTCTATATAAAGCAGCCCGCTCCACCAAAATCTAAAAACCTCACAACAAAAACGAGAGAAGAGAGAGAAAGTGAGAGAGAGAGAGAGAGAGCTTGCTGCAGAAGATTTTCCATTCTAGAAAATATTCTGCAGCTTCTTCACAAATTTCTCTTCAATTTCACAGTAAATTTTCTATTCGAAGAGAGAGAAGAAAATAATGGCTCGCTCTTACTCCAGCGCTAAGGCAATCTCTGCTCTCATCACCAACAAAATCTCAGATGTTGCCGCCAGGTATCAAATGCTCATCTTTTTCCTTTTTTTTCCTTTTTTTATTTCGAAAAATAACACGAAAATGTAATGGAAAACGAAATATAATACTATTTAAAATGAATAATTTCGTATTTTTCTATTTAATTGTTAACTGTCGGATTATTTTCGCCTTAGCTTCTTGATGTAGCTAATGTGAACTTTTTATTTTCTGTAAAATCTATTTTTTTTCTAGAAAAGGTTAAGAGCAGTGAATAAATGGAAATAGAATTTGATATTTTAGGATCTCGTATTTAACACGTTATACTCTTATAAATATGAGAAAATACAATTATAATTTGAAATAGAGGATTTGGTTATAGGATTTGGACACTATAAAATACAATTTTGGAATTGATATATGTTATTCTCTTATAAATATAAGAAAATACGATTATAATTCGAAATAGAGGATGTGGTTATAGAATTTGGACATGTTTTGGTGCATAAAATACAATTTTGGAATGCATAATTTTTTATTATATATGTTATTCTCTTATATAAATATAGCAAAATACGATTATAATTTTAAATAGAGGTTGTGATTATAGAATTTGGTGGATAAAATACAATTCCGGAATAAACAATCTTTTTTATATGTCATTCTCTTATAAATATAAGAAAATACGATTATAATTTGAAATAGAGGATGTGGTTATAGAATTTGGACACGATAAAATAAAATTTTGGAATAGATAATTTTTTATTTGATATGTTACACCTATAAATAAGAAAAAATACGATTATAATTTGAAAATACGGTTCGATAAAATACAAATTTGGAATAGAGAATCTCGTTTTTTCTTGTATTTAATTTTAGACTCTTCATGAATGCAGGAGAGGCTACGCAGCTGCAACGCACACCGTGAGAGTCGGGGCTCCGAATGTGATGCTGAAGAAAGGATCCGAAGAGCCCGCCAAGATTTCGTGGGTGCCCGACCCGGTGACCGGGTACTACCGACCCGAGAACCAAGCCAAGGAGGTCGACGCCGCTGAGCTGCGTGAGATGCTCGTCAACAACAAGACCCGACGGAGCTAGACCCGACCCGTTTGAGAGAAGCGGGGATCTGACCCGGCCCGCGGAGGGGGTCCGGAAAAATTGGAGCTGAAACATGAGCTGTTGTTGCTGCTTTTTTATGTGCTCTGTTTTTTCTGAGATTATTGAAATGAATTTGGAGTGATATGTTTTGAGAGTTTTTATGAATTTAATGTTTAATTTTGATTGAAATAAAAGGGAATTTTCATCGTCATTTATATTTTAATGGGAGAAATTGAATATTGAGTTATTTGAATTTTGTAAAGAAAAATAGTTGTTTGAGACAAGGATGAAAATATCGCTATCGCAACATATATCGCAACTTCAATTTTACGGATATATCGACGGATATATCGATATCGCATATCGATATCGCAGAAAATTGAAAAAAATGACGGAAATCATATTAAAATCTTGGAAATTTAGCATGAAATTTTAGGAACTATTATGACATATTATTATGCACATATTCCACTAATTTTTTTGATAGAATTGTATTTTGAAAGCAAATATATGAATAATACATTATATAAATACCGTCTGAGACAATACATTTGACAAAATAATACATAATACAACATAAAATGACTAAATAAATATTATAAAATACAACTAATACCAAAATGAGGATCTATGAGGTTCAAACATAGTAGATGGAATGTCATCTTGTTCTAAACAATATTTGTACCAACTTATCACGTTCGAGTAATTATGGATATAATTATGCACATGCGCTTGATATGTTTCTTGATTTCTTCCAACAGCTTCACCATGAGTTGGATAATGTCCACTGACCCAATTATTTTGTTGATACACATTTTGAGTTGTCCAATCAATTTGTGAACTCTCATATGTGTAAGAAGCATACATATTACTATGATCAGTGTCACCCATATTCATAGAATCAAGATTTGACAAATAATTTATATTCAATCTTAGATTTCAATTTCGTGTGATATATGGGGAGAAAAATTTTAGTGATTTGTCCATCATGTCCTCTAACTGAAAAAATGAAAAAATAAAGTCGGTGCACGTGCATCTCACTTTTCTTTCTAAGACATCCGTTGATTTCCTGGTCTTCTTTCTCTTATATTTTTTTGCAAAGTGAATGTCTTTATAAAACAAAGAATATTGCAACTCAAATAATTACATTGAAGACCTAAAAAAGATCACAAAAATATATAGTATTAAATAAAAATAAAAATATATTATAGAAATATTAAAAAAATCGCGATATATTGCGATATGTTGCGATATTTTGCGATATGTTGCGATATATTGCGATATATTGCGATTTCTCGTCGATACTCGGGAAAAAAGATATTCCCCCCAATATCCGTATCGCAATGTCAATATCCGCGATATATCCGCGATATATCCGCGATATTTCGCGATATTTTCATCCTTGGTTTGAGATTGTTATATGATGGTCTTTAATTTGCAGTTTAAAACGCTAATTGGAATAAATAAATTATAAAGTGTACTTAATTTTATAAAAATTTAATGGATGTATATAATTATTTAATTATTTTTTGTAATAGATATGGATTTTATTAAATTAATTTTAAAATAAATGATGCATGTTTGAGTAAGAGAGATATTTATGTTCCTCAGGGAAAAAAAGGAGATATTTATGAAGGTTTAGTAAATAAAGAGATATTTATATAAAAATATATATTTACAAAGAGAGTGTATGAAAATGTTTTTATAAAACAATAGATATTTTGACATAAAATAAAAAAAAATTAAAACAATAATCACAATGAAACAGAGGGACTAGTATATAAAGATGAAATTTAGCTCGATGCCAAAAGCTCTCTTTTTTATGGATAATAATTACATTAAATTAAAATATGTAAACTGATTTTGGTTATGACACATTTTAAAAAATAGACTTCAATAATACACTCCCTGTCCTTTTGCATAAATGCACATAAATTAATAAATTAATTATATTATTGAATACACTCCTGTGTGAATATATTAATTGAGTTAAATATATATATGTTTGAATGCATTAAATGAGAGTAAATGTGTGAAAAATGTGAATTTTCTGTCTCGAATTTGTATAATGATATTTTTTTTAAACAAAATTAAAATATTAGAATGATACTTATTCAAAAATGGACGTAGTATAATTTAATAACTTTAACGATTACACCATTATTCACATTTTTAATCAATTGAAACCACCGTCAATAATAAATTTAAACCGTCCCTTTGGGGATGGCCTAGTGGTGGAGTGGTGTTTCTTGAGGCCAAAGGTCTCAAGTTCGACCCACCACCAACACCACTAGGTGTGAGCCTGTCACACCTGGCCTGCCAAGTGTGGTTTACCTCCCCTGTCGGGATTTATCCAGTGCGCACCACGGTAGCGACTGCGGATTACTCTCGACATCCAAAAAAAAAATACATTTAAACCATTTCTCCTATCTTCATATTTCATTTATGTAGTACCAAAAATAAATAAATTTGGCCCTTTTGAAATATCTAAATAGTTGAGATCTCTATTTATTATCAAGATTCATTGAAACGAAATTTGGTCAAATATCATAATAAAAAAAAAGTTTGTTCTTATCATGTTAAGGCTATAAATGGATGTAGGGAATTCAATAATTGTAGTTTATTATTAACAACAGCCAATCTTCTCATTAACATTCATATGACAAACTGACCCCCTTTGTGGATAGTTACAATCTCATTAAATTATCAAATACGAGATTGTTTTGCGTAAGATCGTTCAGAATCTAAATATAATCAAACACTAATAAAAGGGTAAATGTTTAAATAAATATCCGAATTATATATCAAGTTCTACCTAGACGTATGAACTATTTATTAGACTAAATACACATCTAAACTATTTAAAAAGTACAACCGGTCTCCTCAACTATTCAAAATATATCAAATTTACACGTTTCGTTTAACATCGTTAGTTTTTTCCGTTAAATAAAATGCATGCAAATTATTCGACCTAATTATGAATGATTCGGATGAAATACCATGTGATGTGGTATGGTTATAAATCCCTCACCACGGGCTTTCTAATTATACTCTCAATTTGTCAATCAAGTGTCAAATGATATAATAATTAAATGGAGAAATATCGGTGATAAGAGTTTGTATTACAAAT
This sequence comes from Perilla frutescens, assembly GCA_026008535.1. Lineage (NCBI taxonomy): Eukaryota > Viridiplantae > Streptophyta > Magnoliopsida > Lamiales > Lamiaceae > Perilla > Perilla frutescens. The sequence continues at coordinate 48,364,306 of BRKX01000018.1, forward strand.
TAGATTTTAAATCACGATATCGATTCGATGTTGGATTTTGAAATTAAAAGAGGAATTTGTAACTTCATAGTGTGGCATATTTGGCCGTGGTTTCAATTTATCCAATCGATATTCATATGTGATAGAATTGAGCTTAACGCATTTTAATTAACGGAAAAAACTAACGGTGTTAATGTCAAAACGTTGGTTTGTTCATTTTTTAATTGTTTAGGAGGCCGATTGTAATTTTTAAATAGTTTAAGTGTGTATTTGAACTAAAAAATAGTTTGTACGTCTATGTAAGATTTGACATATAGTTCTGGTGTTTTTTTGGCACTTTGCCCCTAATAAAATTATAAACATACTATTAATATGAGTTTAATGCTAATCTTGATTCGAAAAATGACACTTTTATAAGTTTTTGGATATTTTGCTCAAATCTATATTTTTATGTTATTGAATTTTGAACTATTATAATCGTGCCGTGCTTATATATATTTTTAAGCTATTAATTTCTTCTTTCGGGCCAATATAGGTTGGGCTGCCTTAATAATTAAAAAGTAAGGCCTAAGATTTGAAAGGAGTTGGGTTGGGTTCTTAATAAAGGGAGATGTGATTTTTAGGTTTAAATTATTTCACTCATTAAATTATTTTCATACATTTAAATTATCTATACAATTGATGCTATATGAATTATGAATGCCAACTCGGTTAAAAAATCGGATCAATTTAGGGAATTCGCTTGTAATTAATGAACTAGGTCTCTTAATTGTCTAGAAAGTGTATGTGTGTATTATAAATCTAGAAATTTGAGAAAGTACGGGTAAATAAATGATTAGAAATTAGAAGCGATCCTTATAAATTAATTTAAGCCACACGATAAGTCGGTTGAAGGAGAAATAATTGGCGTAAACTGTCTATATATATATATGTATATGCGGTTTAGGTATAAAAGTAAAGAAATCGATAACAAACATTGAAAATTTTAAAGGAAAAAAAAAAGAGTTAGTATTGTGCTATAAAATATATTAAAAAGTATAAAATGTGTTGGACGTGACACACTTTCATACGCCCACCCAGTGACAGAGCCATGTACTCAGTTCAGGGGCCCAAATAATAATAGTAATAATATATAAATATGCAGAAAGTTAAACATAAAATTAGAAGGTGATAACATTTTTACAAAAGTCATAATACTATTTTAATTACATTCTAACATTATTCTTAGTCGCACATTAATAATAGGGGATATTTTTCTATAAAAAGTTATAATTAAATAGTTATATAAAAGAGTAAATTTACACTAACAATTATGCACCACCGGTTGATTTCGTATCATCTTTGTTCTCGAGATTTTCCTCGATGGCAAATCTCTCTCTTCTCTCCGATCACCACCGGTTGATTTCGTATCATCGTTCACTGCTTCTTAAGCCTCCGGATCGCCGTCGATCTCATCACCGTCGATCGATGGAGGCTCTAAATTGGTTCAAGATGTGTATTGCGAGAGAATATTTGGATCGAGATGTGTATTGGAGAGAAGAGCGGCTGGTGGGTAGGGTTTTTTTTTTTTACTTTATATAATTTAATGAATCCGGATCGGGTACAGATCCATTTAACGTAAAAGACCTGTTAGACGGTCTCACATAAGTGTGCCCCATATTTATATGTGAAAATTTGTGACAAGGTTCTAATTTGGGCAATTGGCATATCACACTTTTCAATTACATACGATTGACACTTAGCACTCTAATATTGAACTTTTGGCAAATTGCACCATTGGAATAAAGCCCTTATACAATTTTTTTATATTCTTTCATTTTAATATAAAAAGTAAATTATATATTTTTAAGTTATTGAATTTTGAACTCTTATAATTTCTTCTTGTGGGCTATAAGGTAGATTGGGCTGCCTTAACAATTAAAAACGTTAGGCCTAAGATTTGAAAGGAGTTGGGTTGGGTTCTTAATAAAGGGGATGTGATTTTTGGGTTTAAATTATTTCACTCATTAAACTATTTTAATGCATCTAAATTATCGTTATCATTATTATTTTATTAATTTTATGCGATGCGCGCAAGAACCTAACTATTCTATTCGTCCCAATTATATAGTTTCTTTTATAATCACGCGTAAATTAAAAATATTTTTGAAAACAAGATAGTAAAGCTAAACTTCCAATAACACTCTTATTGAATATTTATGACTTTTAAAATTTAAGTGGTTAGTTTTTTAATTTTCACCATTTATCAAGGGTGTATTTGTACATTACTATACAAACTAATAATACTTATAATAATGAGACTATATAGTTTAGACACCTCAAAATAGTAATAAGGATTATATAATCAGAACGGGGAGAGTATTTAATTTTATTTTTCACTCAAGTTCAAAGGGTTCAAATGTGGGGTTTATTACGCAATCTATTCGTTCATCTTAATTTTTATCCTAGTTTGAATTCTATATATATTTAACCCATTTACTAATATATACTCCCATTTAATATGTTTACATTGAATATTAATTTGTTAAAAATATGGACATATCAGTAAATTCACTTGTTTAATTGTCTTTTCTAATAATTTTCTTGATCCCAATGAAAAATACAATCAACCTATATGGATGAGACTAGGGTTGTAAACGAACCGAATCGAGCCGAACACCCTGATAAGCGAGCTTGACTCGTTAACGAATATTCAAACTCGATCTTGATTTGAGAATTTTTTCTCTTGTTCAAATTCGACTCGATAAATATTTTCCATATTCGAATCCGGTTCGAGCTCGACTCGTGAAATACTCGAAAATTTATTAAACGAGTATGGGCTCTATTGTTTAAAAAAAATTTGTTTAATTTATATATTTGAACTCGAGCTCGAAAAAATAGCTTATTTAATTAATCAATTTGAATAATTTATAATATTCATGAACATGTTCGTGAACATGCTCGAGTTCGAACATGTTCACAGGCTAGTCGAGCCAACTACTCTTTCGAGCTCGCGCGGCTCGATAATTTTATCGAGCTCTATTCGAGGTTAAAGCATGACTCGTTTATAAAATTAATGAACTTTGAACGAGTTTTTTTAGGACTGAGTTTTGAATAGCTCGCGAGTGGTTCTGTTCATTTACAACCTTAGATAAGACGAAAGAGTATGATTTATGAGCTATATTTATAGATAAAAACTTGTATGAGACCATCTAACGGGTCGCTTACGTTAGACGGGTCAAATAAAACCCAAACCTGTCCAAAACCCGCCCCAAAATCCATTTTAGTGTCCAGGCGCGTGTCTTACACGCGGTCCCACGCGCAGTCACTGGAGTATCACTAGGTATAAAGTAAAGTATTATTCGATATTTATTTAACCTAACTGCAAGTGCACAGTGAGGTTTATAGTGTAACGGTGAACAAGAGTATCGTATCCACAGGGATTTATTAATTAATCTACTAGTTATTCTAATCTAATTTCCTGCAGTTATCTATACTACGACTCAAGGTTGAATATAATTATCTAAAAACAGAAAATAATAAATAACTAAATTACCAAAGCAAAATCCAACAAAGATAATCAAACACTGGAGAAAAAGACTTATTCTAGGATTGGAAAAATCATTATTTAATCCATTCTCTTGATCAATTCATTCAGTGTTTATGCTGGGATTTAAATCATACTAGAACAATCACTCATGCATTCTAAATCTTCTCTCGAAGTGCCTAGATTGTAGATCACACAATAAATATTAACGTCTCCGTTCAATACCTATTGTGCAACTCCTAACGGCTCCAAAGATTTATTGTTCTCTAAATTAATCGCAACTTTCTCGAGTGATATTGACTAACCAGTTAATTATTTCAGATTTTGTGTTAAAACTCATCTCTCAAATTATGGATTAACACATTAAATTGTATCATTTAATGATCAGGTAAATAATACAGAGAAAAGCAGGAATAATCAAATCATAGACACCAAATAAAATAAATTAAGAGAACTTCATAAATAAATCATAATCCAACCCTAGAATACTAGGGTTTTAGCTATCCATAAATAAAATAAACAACCAAAACAATCCACAAAGAAAACATTGAAATTCTAAGAATAAAGTAAATAAAACCCGGAAGGTTTAATTTGTCTCTAATCTTGAAAGCTCTTGAATCATTTGGTCTTGTTCTTCGCGTCTTCTCTTCTCTGCAGCAAACCTCTGGTGGCAACTTTTGGGTAGGTGGAATTGTTTTAAATTTTCGTGTATCAAACCCTTAAATACCAAGTAAAGAAAAGCCCAAAAATAGGTCAAAAAATCGGACAGGCCCACTGCATTCGCGACCAGAGTCGCGACCCTCTCGCCCACGACTTAGCCCGTGAATCCACATGGCATGACGTGGCGCCACGTGGCGTGAAATTCGCGGTCTCCATCTTATTTGCGACCAGGGTCGCGAATTTCCTTCTTCCGTACCCCTTCTCTGTCGCGACACTGCAATGATCTACTCATGGTGATTCGCGACCATGCAGTCGCGACCAGCCCATGGGTACGGCTCGCGAGTTTCCTTCTCGGCTTGTTTCGTCCCATTTTCTCGACCAATTTCATCATGTAATTTTCTGGGACTTCCTCCACTATCTCATGACCAAAATGCAGCAAATTTCGGGACAAAACCTACAAAAAGTAATAAACACACCAAACTCCAAAAACGGGTGAAATCTAATTAAACTGAGATGAAAGTACGAGTAAAACATATAAAAAAAAATACACACTTAAATAGCCCGAGAAATAGTGCAAAATCTCAGTTTATCAAGTATCACTAGGTACAAAGTAAAGGATCACTATGTGTGAAGTATCACTAACTGTGAAGTGATGTATCATTAACTATGAAGCGAAGTATCATTAGATATAAATCTGGCGAAATATCATTAACTATTAAGTGAAGTACCATTAGATATATATCTGGTGAGTATCATTAATTGTATGTGAAATATCATTGATTATGAGATGAAGTATCATTAACTCGAAAGTGGAGTATAATATGAGATTATTGATGATTAAACATTAATTATCAAATCCAAAATAGATAAATGTCATTAACTATGAGTGGAGTATCATTAACTCAAGTATCATTACTCACATGTGAGTATCATTATTTATGGGGTGAAGTATCATCACTTATGGAGTGAGTCTCATTACTATGGAAAAAAGTATCACTAATTACATAAGAAAGTATCACTAATTACAAAACAAAAATGTTAGTTTAAAACATAATCTTAAATTGAAAATCGGGGTCTATGAATACAATAAAAACTCATTTTTGAGTAAAAAAATTTATTTCATTATCATAGAGAAAACTATTATTGATTACAAAATAAAGTATCACTAATTACAAAAGAAAGTAACACTAATTACAAATAAAAATATCACTAAAAATCTTCAACACGGTCTCGATCTTCCACCTTACAAGACCAACAATGGCATCCTCAATGCACCTGTGACAACAGATCTCTCACCGGATTCCAACTTTGCACTAACAGAAACATATCAAAAGAAGATAAGAAAATTTACAATACAGGAACAAATTTTGATTTTCAACCTTTTTTATTTAGAGAACTTGGGTTTAGAAGAGCGATCCATCGCCGACGGCAGTATCTCCAGCACATCCACCTCTTCACACGGTGCCGATGAACTTCCGCCATCCGGGAACATCCTTTTCCTGAGCAAAAAAATTTTCAAAATTCCGAATCATGCACATACAACTTCACAGTAAGAAACGAGAAATTAGAAAAGGACTTGGAATTCTGACGGATGTAGCGTGTAAACGCCGTGGGAGACTCCATGAGATACAGCCAAAATTCAAATATGCGAAACTAGGGCTCGAGTTTGGTCTCGAGATTTCCCTCAATGGCAAATCTCTCTCTTCTCTCCGATCACCACCGGTTGATTTTGTATCATCGTTCACTGCTTCTTAAGCCGCCGGATCGCCGTCGATCTCGTCACCGTCGATCGATGAAGGCTCCAAATTGGTTCGAGGTGTGTATTGCGAGAGAATATTTGGATCGAGATGTGTATTGGAGAGAGAGCGGCTGGTGGGTAGGGTTTTTTTTTGCTTTTTATAATTTAATGAATCCGGATCAGGTACAGATCCGTCTAACGTAAGAGACCCGTTAGACGATCTCACATAAGTGTGCCCCATATTTATATATGAAAATTTGTGACAAGCTTCTAATTTGAGCAATTGGCATATCACACTTTTCAATTACATACGATTGACACTTAGCACTCTGATATTGAACTTTTGGCAAATTGCACCATCAGAATAAAACCCTTATACAATTTTTTTATATTCTTTCATTTTAATATAAAAAGTAAATAGAATTTAAATCTCATACTATTGCTGAAATTATAATTATATCTCATACTATTTGAAATTAATTTCAATACCTTAACTATTTAAAAATTACTCAAAATTATCAGTAAATATATTTTCAACACCTGAAAATGACATGACGAGTTCTCCTTAAATAGGATTCGAATTTACGACCAACCGGTTCATAATTTTGGAAGGAATATAATAATTAAACCGGATTTTTTTTTTGAACCGGAATTTGGTTGTTATTAAATTTCCTCGTTATGCCTACCATATTCAATAAAGTCTACTTTGCTTTTAAAATGACTCTTTGTTGTCAATCTCCACGTGCTCAAATCGTCAAAAGTTAGCCACATCAAAGTTTGGCTTTTATACCATACTTTTCTGTTTCTGTTTAAATATTATTTTGGATGCGTATATATAAATTAATAAATTAATTAATTTATACAGGAAAATCTCTATATAGTAATATTATTGGGACCAAAGAAAAATATTATTATAGGAAAGTTATTCTTATATAAAATTTACATATAAAAATAATTATGTTTTTTAAAAAAATTAATATATATTATACAACGCTTGGAAATGTCCCTTCATATTTTAAAAACATGAATTTAAAAGGTATATAAGATTCATTCATGTACTTCAATCGAAGAATACATCATATATGAATCACACAAGATGCGCATGCATGGTGATAATCCAGAGAATGATATTGTAGAAATAGAAAAAGTATTGTGTCAACAAGCTTCAAACATGTTGGACAAAAGGTGGAAATGTTTTAAATTCAACAATAAGGTGATTGTGTTGCTAATTACTTTGAATGTGCAAGTTAAATGGTGTGATATTAACCCAAAAAAAATTAAAGCACTGACGCAAGCAACTTTAGATAAGTATTTCATACAATAGTTCTAGACATTTTATATAGATATTTAAATATATTTAAATATATTTGAATGTATTAAATGAGGGTAAATATAAGAAAATTTTAAATTTTATGTCTCGAATTTATAGAAAAATATTTTTTGTAAAAGAAAATTAAATGTTACAATAACATTTAATCAGAAATGGATGAAAATAGTAATTTTCATCCTACATATTTATATATGATAAATTATTACGTTATACATGTTCAAAACTATTAAGATTTTCTTTAGAAAAAATGAACTTTTGACTAATTACATTTTATATTTCTGACTATTAATAAATTTATTTTGAGAGTGAAATTATAATAACTGAAAATTGACGTGGTTTGAGAGAGATGTATCTTGGACGCGTTACCTGTTTTGTATACAATTAACACCAAAATTATGAAAAATACTTAATCGATTGAACAATTTCTAAGTAGAGATTAAAGAGATGAATTTGTAGGTGTATGCGTGCACATCACACTTGTACACATGGGTGCTACATCAATTTTAATTGGCCGAAATTCAATGTGATGTTATAATTGCAAAAAATAAAAAAGAAGAAGAAGAAGAAGAAGAAGAAGAAGAAGAAGTAATTTTATGTTGTACGTATAACATTAATTTAAAGTTCGTATTAAAAATCAAAATTCGTATATAGATGAAGACGGAATTAGGGGGTTGGCAGTGGCTGTGCCTCCCCCCCAAATTTTTTGAGATACCTAATATATATAGCTTGTGGTGGTTGTCGCCTCTCCCCCAATTTTTTTAGATACCTAATATATATATAAATATGATATAATTTTTTTATTAAATTTTATTTTGTCCCCCTCAAAATTAATTAGTGAAGTAGTGTAGGTTGGGTTAAAATCCAAAATGAAAATAAATAGATGAATTCACCATTTATCACTTAGATAATTAATTATATAAAAAATTAATTGTTGTGATCCCGAAAATTTTAGACATTTTTTGATGTCTTGAAGTTATTTAGGTAGTAGAAATGGGAGAAGTTGGGAAGAATTTTAGAGAGAGACAGAAGGAGAAGAAATGGGAGAAATTTTGAGCAATTTTCTTCTTACTCTATTTCATGAAATGACAAAGTATTTATACATTACATATAATTAGAATAAAAGCAACACTACACATTAATGGGCCTCACTAATTAAATTGGGCCACTTAGGAAATTAGAAGAAATAACTAACACTGCAACAACCCAATATCTATCCGGGTCGGGTCCGCCGCCTAATCTGCCCATTATCCAATTTCATGTCCATAACATTAATTTCTTTTATCTCATTTATGATTGATGATTTTTGTAGCTAACTCAAATAAATTACTAAGTATTTTTCTTATGTTGAATCAATCATTGATGTGTTTGATGGCATGAAGAAGCAACGTGAATAACTTAAAATGCAAAAATATAATAAGATTAGCGAACATTATTTTTTTATATTGCTTTGGTTATTTAATATTTATGATTTTTTTTTGTTATTTTATGATAAACATTGATATGATATAATAATATGTTCTTTTTTATTTTGCAAAGTTAATTCTACTAGAACAAAATTCTACTATGTATGAGAGACTTCGATAATTGACTGATCTTGTTATAAGATAATTTATATTCGTATATTTTTATCGTTTGTTGAATATTTTTGAACAAAATATTCATATATTGTGGAACAAAATATTATTAATGCATTGATATTATATATATATATATATATATATATATATATTAAGTTTTTATAATTTGAAATTCGAAAAATTTCGCCTTCTACCGAAAAATCATGGCTCCGTCCCTGTTTACATCATTAGATGTATCTATACAATTCTTGAATTTAGGATTTTATTATGCTTGTCATTTATGAGCTGTCTCTTAATTGGTTTGTCCTTATGTATGATGTTTCAATTTCTTGTTCTAGTTTTTCACATAAATGCTTCGTATTGTTTCTTTCGTGTGAACTATTGTATAAATACAAGATTTATTTAGCACCTTCTTTGACAGTGGCTACAGATTTCCCTATCACTAAGAAAAAAGAAGAATAAAATAACAATTATGATCCATACACATTTGATGTGATAAAAAAAAATATAAATTTTAGAAAAAAAGAAAAGAAAAGAATGATAGATGAGGTTGAATAGAAAGTTTGTGGCTTGACTTCTCCCTAAGCCTTCAAAGACTTTTCACCTAATTTAATTTCATCAATGCATGCCACGTGTAAATTAATATTTTAACGACTCATTTTATAAGTAAACATTAATTAACTCTAAACACTTTGAAATCGCGCATGGAATTTCCTATTACATACATTGATTAAAAAGAGAATTAATTATTTTATTTCACTTAAGATCTCCACGTGATTTGAGAAATTTGATGTCAACTTTCCACTAATTACATTATTATTTAATATATAGTAGGTTTACTTGGATTCTCTCAATCATTTTGATTAAACATTTTTATAATCCAACTTCAATTGCCTAATTATGTATTTTCTTTTCTCCGTTTTCATTTAAATGTCATTTTGAATGAATATATACAAATTAATAAATTAATTAAATTACCTAATACAATCTGGCGTGAATATAGATGTTTGCATGAATTAATTTAAAGCAAATGTTATGAAAATATGAATTTTATGTCTTGAATTTATAAAATGATTTTTTTTGTGAAATAATTAGGTATAAATCAAAATTTAATCCATGAAAAACAAGTATGCAAATTAAGAAGAAGAAAAAAAAAACTTCATGAAAGATAAATAGAGCAAATTCTAAAGCGTCAGTTTATTCGTTTGAACTAAAAAGTGGAATATTCGAAGTTGTGAGTTCGAATTTCACGGATATCTTTTAAGTCGAGATATCTCGTACGAGCATTTCAAAAGAAAAGAAAAACTTAAATAAAACTAGCTACATGATATTTCTTTAATTTCTTAATTAAAAACCTTAATTACTAATTAACCTAATTAATCCATCAACTACTCACCGGCTCTGAAAATGAGCTGCTGACCGCCGTAGCTAAAATCCCTGACGCCGGAGCTCCAAATCGCCGCCGCTAATTATACTGAAGTAGAGGCAAAACCCTTCCAACGAAGCCAGCTCCGCCGCCGCTCCTCTTCCCGGAGTTCACGCAGTCGAATCCACAACCGCACCGCGGCCGCTCGTAGAAATTATCCACCGGGAAATTCGCCGACGCGATTCCGACGGAGAACTCCAATTCGTTGCCGGTGTTGGTCACCTCGATTATATTAATCCAGAAAAAGAGGATTTTCACCTGGATTCCGCTCAGATTCGAGATCTTGTTCTTCGTGATGGTGCCGGTGATGGTGCTCTTGTACTTGAGATCGTAGCCGCTGATTGAGAAGCTGCAGCTGCTGTTCATGTACACCGAGAATTTGCCGGTGGCGGCGTCGAGCTCGTAGCTCGTGACGCCCTCCGGCAGGAGGCCGGCGGGGAAGCCGTAGTACCGGAGGACTTCGTAGACGGGGGGGCGATCGGCAGCGGCGGCGGCGGAGATGAGGGAGAGGATTACGAGGAGGCGCGCGGCGGTCGGAGACATGGATTCCGGCGAGCTTTGGCGATGGGGCGGCGGTTGTAGAGTGAAAAATTGGGGTTTGAAATTGAATGGAGATTAAAACAAAGAAATTGGGGAATTTTGTAGGATTATAATATGACGTTGAAATTTGACTGTTTGTTGTTGCATGTGCAAAGGGCTCAAATTTGGTTGGTGAGAATATTGAATTGGAGAGGGTAGTTGTTGCTTTGGAGGTGGTAAATTTTTTTTACTTTTTTTTTATACAAATTAAAAAATGTAGTTATTTTAGTTAAATTATAAAAATTACGTATTAATGGTAGTGGTCGTGTAACAGTACAAATTAAAATGTTGCACGACTGCACGAATACTATAGTAGCGAGGCTTGTGTCGTTTTACGAGAGGAAGAGGAAGGAGACAACAACAGTCGAGTGGGAGAAGGGGAAAGAAGGGAAATTAGGATTTAGGGTTTATGATTTTGGTCATGTTGGATAGTGAAAATTATCTTAGATTGAAAAATTATATTTTTGAGTTGGAAAATTAAAAAAAAAATGTTTTTTTTATATTAAAATGGTTAAAAAAGAAGTTGGTTATTTTCTAATTGAGTCTTAAAACTTTCTAGTTTCTAGAATAAGATATTCAAAATCATTAGTTAATTCTTAAATTGAAGTATAATGAAGTGTATTATAAATTCAAATCTCCTGAATATTTTATGATTAAGATTTCGGAAGTCGTGTTTGTGTTGGTGTATTTTTAGAATAAAAGCATAAAATACATGGTCTAGTTGGTGGTATATATGGATTGAGATCAAATGTTTTGAATTCAAATTTCATCAACATTGTTTATTGTTAGTAGGGATGACAATGTGTAAGGTATAGATAGGTTATTACAGTACCCATTCCTATACCCGTTTTTAAAAAAATACTTGTACTCATCCTCATACACGTTAGTTATCAACTTTTATGCTCATCTCATACCCTTTGAATACTTAACTACATATAAACGTACCAATTACCCACATTTTAACTAAGTAATATTTCTCATATACCATACACGAGAAACGTTTTATATTATTTAATAAATTTTAAATATTTTGATAAATTCAAATAAAAAACCGCAGTTAGATAAATAAATAAATATATATATACATAATTTGTATACTTTAAATATATGAAAATATATTGAATAGGAAATGCAATTTATATAGATGATGAAGTAAAATAACTATTTATTTTTAAAAAGAGATAAATTCCGACTAAATTCCGTTTAAAATTCTCATTGTTTTTATTATAGATCATTTATCGATAATATATTTGTGCATACATAATAAATAAATATTTTTTAATGCACATATCTAATATGTTTATGAACATCTTCTTAAACATATTGAGCTGAAAATTAATAATATCTAACTTTTCTGATTAATTTAATGATATTTTTTCTACAATCATTCAAATAGACTTATATTTGAATTTTTTGTTGAATACTTTTGTAAATATATATATATATATATATGTGCATATATATAGTTTAATTTTATGTTAGATATAATTTTATAGGTATTTATTTATCAAATTTATAATATATATATATATATATATATAAACATACAACATTAACAATTTATTTAATATTTAATTTAGTCATTATTATTTGTAGTAAATAATTCAAAATAATGATTGAATTATTTATAATTTTAAAAATATTTATTAAAACTAAATCATAATTTAATTAAAATATAATACAAAGACCCTTCGTGAAAATGTGACATTATAAAAAAAACTACAAGCATAACAATGCTATGAAATCTTCAAAAAATAATATCATATCACGATATAATTCAATACATACAATCTAATAATAATAATAATAATAATAATAATAATAATAATAATAATAATAATAATAATAATAATAATAATAATAATAATGTGTATGAGGCAGGATGGGTACTAAGGTATCTGTATCTGCATTCGTCCCCGTCAGAATTTACGGATAATTATTTATGTCCGTACCCATATCAATTAAGTGGATAATTATCCTACCCATCTTGAATATTTTTTACGAGTACTCATAGAATCCTTTATCTATTATCACCTCTAATTGTTAGGTGCTTCCAAATTCAATTTACTCAATATACACTCTCAACCGAAGATTGCGGATATTTAATTTGAAAGATAATTTAATTTCAATAATGTCGGTGGAAATGACTTTTGTTATAATAATGGGTTAAAATTATCAAATATTAGTTAGATGAAATTGAGGGTAATTGATTTGGGTTTAATGAAGATTTATTGGAAAATTCATAAACAACAGTTCCAATTATTTTAGTTGGGCTACTGAGTCGGTAATTAACAGCCCAAATTTAGTTAATGGGCCAATTTAAATAAAGTGCTCAAAGTTCTAAAATTTATCTAAATAATTTTGCATCTCATATATGTAGCGCCTTTTGTTTTTTTAGTGCCTTCGTTATATGTTCCATTATTTGAGTTTTCAAAAATAATTCCATTCATATATATAGTATATTTTTATAAAAATAATATATATATATATATTAATATATTATAATACATTTTTATTTTCCCGCTCATTCACAAAAGGGCATTGTAGACATTTTATTTAACATTATATGGACATTACAGTAATATATAAAATTATGCATCATCTCTTAAATCATTTTTATTTGGTCAAATTACGTTTTCCTTTTTTCTTTTTGATATTGTTTCTTGAATATTTATTCACTCTCATCACATTATTAGTTATTTTAGATTTCTTCAAAAAATTTAAATTTATATTTTTTGGTTATATTTCTATATAATTTTGATGTATATATATATATATATATATTTTTATTTAATCAAACACGAATCATTTTTTCTTTTAATAAATAATAATGTCACAAATTGTAAATTAAACTATGTATCAATGCAAAAATAACAAATTCCATATACAATAAAATGAACCTTGAAATTGATGAATTAAAAATATTTTCTTATTAATCTAAAAATAATTACAACAGTGTACCTATTCATTACGTTGAAGAAAAATATAAATTTAAGATATTTAAATTTACATAAAATTCAAAAACTAAAAAAATTAAAATCAACATGATAGAATATTTTATATTTTTTATAAAATTATAATGAAAAACTAAACATACAATAAAACCAATCATTTCCTTTTTATTTTTGAATTGGGATAACGGGGAACCGATAGATTTTGATTCGAGATGTCTCACTTTTACACATGATTTCTACTATTTGGGTCTTCGTGAAGAGTCGGGACGACCAAAGCTCGTATATCTTTGAGATTCGCAGTTGTTTGAAAGTTATTGTACAGATTTTAGTTTAAATATGTTGTATAATATTAATTTCATATTTACAATTTCTATATTCGTGTGATTGTGTTGTTTGTTTTAACTTTCTTTTTAGTTTTAGTTTGTTGTACACACGATATGAATTATCTAATAATGTTGATTTTTTAAAGGTTCTTCTTTTGCTACCCAATTGACCTGCAATATTAACTTTAATAAAAAAAAGATTAGAGAGAAGATGACTAATGGTTGGTTTAGACTTTACAGTTCTCGAACAAAAATTGAGCCTCACTATATACTGAGCCTCTTTAGAAAAGATAGAAAATTAAAATAAAGAAGTCAAGTCCAATACACCACATTCCGCGTCGGTTTGCCCCAAATGTTCATGATGATATTACTGAGGAACGTCTTTATCAGAATATTTTTGCTTCCCACTTCGGTCAAAGTTGTTAATAATAGATTACCTAAAGAAATAGGTAAAAGAAATTTCCACCCAAGATTTAATAGTTGGTCCATTCTTAGTCTTGGTAAAGTGCATTGATATCTTCTTTTTGTAAAGCAAATCGACTTCGATTCTTGAATAATCCACATCAATTTTGCTTCTACTGTAACACAAGATTTCCACATAAACAATCCGTTGTTTTAGTCCACTCAGCCATCTCTCCCAATTGAAAAAGAGAATTACTACATTACATTTAGAAGCCCATTTACTTCGCAATTTAGACAAAAATGGAAAACCTGAATTTTTGTGAACAATGCGGGGTCGAGTTTGTTGATTCTCGCGTGCCCCATTCGTTCCGCCCGTAACAATCCCACCTTCAGAAGAAAAATTCCCCTATCATTAGATTTTCTGAAAGGTAACTATCCCGGTTTCGTATGAGGGAAGCTCCAATAGAAAAATATTGGAAGGGAAAAATACTTCAAAGATGAACCCGTTCCCATGCAATATTCAGGAATTCTTGACGGTATTGAGCCGGAACAACCTGTTCTTCCTGAATAATATATTATGATTTATGATTTGATTACGGTTAGTGATCCGCTTGCCCCGAAATGACCTGGACCAATAGGGAAATTTGTTTCTATTGGTTTTACCCGGATTGATATCATAAAGAAAGGGGGAATGGCTAGGCTATCCCACCTAGCCAAGCTTAAATTCCTTAATTTCAAAGTTCTTAGTTACTTTGACTGGATGAGTGTTAAAATTCTTTTCCAAGAAGGTTTTATCAAAAACGTCAGAAAACATCGAGAAACCCATGCCATACTCCCAGGAAAAGCTCGAATGACCTTTAAACAAAAGGGTACTTACAATAGAAGCAGAAGTGATGTGGATTATTCAAGAATCAAAGTCGATTTGCTTTACAAAAAGAAGATATCAATGCACTTCTATGGAATGGTTTCACGGGATTCAGCCACTTCCCTTTTGGGCCGGTTGTGGGCGAGGAGGGATTCGAACCCCCGACACCGTGGTTTGTAGCCACGTGCTCTAATCCTCTGAGCCCAAAGTTTCTTTTTGATCCAACTAAAAAAAGAAAAATTTGGTTTTTTTCATACTCTTTTTTTTTATAACCTAAATACTGTTGTCGGTGAGTCAAGTCCAATACTCCACATTCCGCGTCGGTTTGCCCCAAATGTTCTTCTCCCATTTCAATTTCAGTCTCAATTGCAATTTTAACAAACCCTAAAAAGGCTCCCAGTTCTTCTCCTTCGTCTTCGCATAGCTCTGCCCATTACCTCCTCATCATAACACATCCCCGCGTCCAAAGAAGAGTCATGCCATGGTCAATGCTTATAATAATTTACAGAATACTGCCACCACACTTTTTCCCTCCCGCTAGCAGCGGACCTATGTTGGGTCCAAGGAGGGCCATGGGCCCCCTCATTTTTTTAAAAAAAAATTATATTGAATATAGTAGTTTAAATATTTAATTTAAAATTTTAATAAATTTAACAAATTTTAAATTTCATGCATCATTTATATGCTAGTAAGTGCCCTTAAATATTTTTCATTCTCATTTTTTATTGTTAACTTTATCATATGAATTTGAAAATTAATTAAGATTTACTTATATACCCACTTTAAATTCAAACATAATTGGTTTCTTCATATTTCGTTTAGTTCTATGTGTGTGTTTTATTTATATTTTATTCTAAGTTTCAATTTAGCTCTTTTAAAGTTAAATTTTAGTGCCTTTATGAGTTATAGTTTTTTTTTATTAAATATGTTTAATTATATATATGTTCAGACTATAAGAGAATTATTATGATACACAACCAATTTTAAATGAGAAATTTTTTATTTAGCTACGTAACTAATTGAAAGTTATTAAAAATGATGTACAATGATATAATTGTGTTAACTAATTGAATTCTTAATGTTAAAATATAATTAAAAAATATACTAATTTTTATCAAAAATATTATACATTAACTTATTATAATTTTTTAGGGTGTGTGTTGTTGTAAGTTGGATCCCCTCGTTAAAAATCCTGGGTCTGCCACTACACAATGAATTTTTTTAGTAAAAATACAATGATTTTTTTAGTAAAAATATAATGATTTTTTTTAGTAAAAATACAATGAATAATATTTAATTATTAAGAAAAAAAAATGAACATTACTTATTAATAACTTGTTAAATGAATTTATTTTAATAGTAGTTTAATAATATGATACATAGCTTAGTAAGATACAATGATTTTTTTATAATCAAAATTAAATTTCACTGAATCATGAAAAGACTCTTTAAATTCATAAACATTAATTTATGGATTAATTAATATCACTATAAAATAATAAATTTGTGTAAAATCTCATAGTCCAAACCTTGTTAATTTATAGAAGTTTTACTGTATTTTGCGCATTTAGGGTTTTCTGCGCATCAAATAAGGATGAAATGACAAAATATTATAGCCCACCAACTTGGAGGTTCGACTGCGGTACAAACGAGTCCACTCCATTAATGACTATGTATTAGCCGGTAAGCTCATCGTCAGTGCTTATAGTAATTTGAATGGTGCACAACATTTCTTCCCAGCTGGACATATTAATATTCAATGGGTGCAAGATTTGTTGGTTAGAGCGGTAGAATATGAAGGTAGATCAAATGTTATGGTTCTCAGTGGTAGGGACGAGCATAATCATATAATGCAATATAACACAAGCTTCAACCATCTGAATGACCTGCAAGCTAATTAGGCGCACGCGCAGGTTAGAGCATTTGAGATTATGGCATCCGCACATGACGCTAATATGAGTGCTGTTAATTATATCAAGCTGCATCTACAGCGCATACTGTAGCATATGATCGTCTGACCCGATACAAAAAACGAGCGAATCATTTAGAAGCGACATTAAACAGGGGAACGATTGATACACGGATGAGAGTACACAATGCCGCCAATCTAAATGTTCTAATCACATAGGTAATCTGCCTTTTATGATAAACTTTTTAAAATTGGATGATGATCTCTTTTATGTAGGTAAAGAATTTTAATGCATTTAGTTTTGGATTGAATTAATATATTAATAAGGTATTTGTGTAGAAACAATTTAGCTAAATTCTTTGAATTCCTTACATGTAGAAGCTATATATACCCTGACACACTTTAATATCATAATCATAATTTTTTGTAGAACATTGATTTTTAGTTTTTTTTTTATATTGAAAATTAGATTCTCGTAGCTTTCAAATGGTATAAATTTGATTATTACCTGTCATGTCATTGACTTTTCTATTTCACAATTTTTATTCTCTTTACTATTGTCTTTTATTTTTACTTCACATTCTCCATCATTTTTGTGCTCTATTATATTCATGTCTTGATAATGATGAAATGAGCTCTACAATTTGATTTTTTTTCTTTGAAGGAATACAATATATTCAATGAAAAATAATACACACACACGCACACACATATATATTCATGTGATTGTGTTGTTTGTTTTAATTTTTTTTTTAGTTTTAGTTTGTTGTACACATGGTATGAATTCTCATCTAACAAGATTTTTTTAAGGTTTTGCTTTTGCTACCTAGTTGACCTGCAATATTAACATTAAAAAAAGATTAAAGAGAGGAAGACTAATGGTTGGTTTAAACTTTACAATTCTCAAACAGAAATTGAGTTTCACTATTTACTGGGCCTCTTTGGAAAAGATAGAAAATTAAAATAAAGGTGTCAAGTCCAATACTCCACATTCCACGTCTGTTTGCCCCAAATGTTTTTCCCCATTTTCAATTTCAGTCTCAATTGCAATTTTAACAAACCCTAAAAATGCTCTCCGTTCTCCTCCTCCGTCTTCACATAGCTCCGCCCATTATCTCCTCCTCTTAACACATCCCTTCGTCCAAAAAAGAGTCCCGCCATGACCAATGCTTACAATAATTTACAGAATACTGTCACCGCACTTTCTCTCTCATTCAGCGCCTGATTTCATGTGAATATAGAGGTGGGTTCTACTATCCAAGAGGTGTCAGCTAGTTTGAGGAGGGAATTCAAAGATCTCATACGCAATGTGAAAACCAGTCATCCCCTCAGTGACAACTTAACGAAACACATACTTCTCTCCAAAACCCCTCAGACGCAGCTGTTGCCTGAATTTTCAGCCGAGCACTACGATCATCTGATACGACTGGTTCTTATTCACCATCATCATCTCAATAAATGGCAACATATTTCCAAAGATGAGTACAGTAAAACCTCAATAAATTAATACTCGTTAAATTAACAAATAATTTAAGATATTATTTTCCTCCGATCTCGACTAGGGCCAGTTGAAAATATCATAAATATCGATAAGATAACAAGATAATATTTTTTTTTGTAAATCCACTGTAGAAATATATGGTGCTTTCAACATCATAAATTAATAATTCTTTAAAACTACAAGAATAGTTAAGTTATTTTAGTGAAATATATTTGTATTATTTTTTATTTTTTAAAAAAGTACTACCGTATTAATTGTTCCAAAAGTACTACCGAATTAACTTTCAAATGAAAATTTTCAATAACTCATAACTGTAAATCTTGTTGAGTGTATGTTGAATGATATATTTGTACTCACATAATGTTTTACATATTTCATCTGCCAATGTTGATTTTGAGACACCTTTTAGATGATAAGTTATTGTTGGATACAATTTTAAGAAAATTTACTATATTATTTATGTAGTGTAATCTATCACCATCACACAATAAATGCTTTTAGTAAAAATACTGTGAATAATATTAAATTATTAATAAAAAATGAACATTACTTATTAATTTTCAATATTAACATGTGAAATTAATTTATTTTAATATTAGTTTAATAATATGAGTGACATTTTCAAAAATGAGAGATAATGAGTGGTATTTCTTCACGCCGAGGGATCGGAAGTATCCGAACGGATCGTGGCCGAATAGGGCGGCAGACACCAGCAAACAAATGGTGTTTGAAGGTAGAGTCGTTGGTTTCAGAAAGGCCTGACTTTTCTATCAAATAAAGGCTTAGCAAGGTGTCAAGACTGGTTGGATTATGCATGAATTTTGGCTTAATCAATCTCCTCGTAATAAAAGTAATCCACGTGACTTGAGGTTGGATGACTGGGTTTTATACTGGATTTATGAAAAGCCTCTCAAGTCGTCAAATGCAAACTGCAGGCAGGGTAATCGAAAAGGTCGTGGTTGTGATCGTGATCGTGTTCGTGTTGATGATGACGAGATTAAGACGAACCCTTTGGAAGATGTGGAAGAAGACAATGGATTACTATTTCTAATCATCATGCAAACGTCGTTGATAATCATCATGGTCATGATCATAACGCATTGCCGTCGTTAATTAATCATCACCATGTAGTGAATTACAACTACCAAAATATTAATCCAGTTCCAGTAGTCCAAGATCACCATCATCATCATCAAGAGCCTGCAGTTGTCAACACCGCCGGCGGTGGTGGCGGCGACTGGTTTCATCATCAAGATTTTCTGCTGCAGATTTCAGCTCCTCCCCATCATGAAGATTTGCAGCATCATCAAGATTTGTAGCAGCCCTATGGAGATGGTGATGATCTTGTGGTTTTTGACGTGAATGGAGTTGATCAGTTGGAGATTAGTGCTTTGATTGGGAATAATAACAATAATAATAATAATATATATCTAAATGAGAAAGAACAACAAGGATTTGGATTCAATGATGGTGGTTTTGATCGAGCAACACCTTGGATTAATAATGAAAATTGCTTGGAGTTGCAGAGCTCCAGCTGGAATAACAACAATGAAGTTGCCGCAGACTTTGTTTCTTCATTTCTTGCCTCAAACACCAACAATATTAACTATTTTGGTGATCTCATTTATACTCATATTGGGGTGGATAATCTTGAGGACGGTAAGAAAAGTTTAATAATATGATACATAAATGGGGTGGATAATCTTGAGGACGGTAAGAAAAGTTTAATAATATGATACATAAATTAATAAGATACACTGATTTTTAATATAATTAAAATTCAATTTGATTGAATCATGAAAAACTATTTAAATTAATAAAAATTAATTTATGAATTAATTAATATCATTATAAAATAATAAATTTGCATAAAATGGCATGGTCCCAACCTTATTAATTTATAAAGGTTTTACTGTATTTTGTGCATTTAGGGTTTTCTACGCATCCAATAAGGATTAAATGGCAAAATATTATAGCTCAGAAGAATTGACCCACCAACATGGAGATTCGACTACCGTACAAATAAGTCAACTCCATTAATGACTACGTGTAACCCCCAATTTCACTTTTAATAGAAAAAAACACGTTATCCATACTTTTTATTAATAAAATACTTTTTTTGAAATACAGCGGAAGTTTATATCATAAATTGACATTTATTACATAAAATAAAGTAAAAAAAATTAAATCTTTAATCATGCTTGACCACTTGACCACCATCATCACATCTTGCCCGCTACGCATCACCCGAGACAACACCTAAGTAGTTTTTGGGGTGAGGGATTCTTGTTATACTGTGACATCACATATATTTAATAAAGCATATAAAGAGGATAACATGGACAAATCCAACGTAAAACCCCACCTTGACCTTGACCTTGATATTAACCGAATAAGTCTTGCGCGCCCTATAATTAATTATCTTAAATTAATATATGTGTAACATGATGTTATTAAACTATGCATGAATTTAAACTATGATGCATGCTTTAAAACAATAATCATATATATATATATTTGACAAAATAATGCTCAAGACTAATATATGATGCATGCATAAAATCCTAATCCATTATTAATGTGAATGCATGATTTTTCCCAAAAGAACCATAATCATTTAATTAATAAGCTAATCTCCACACAGAACTAATTATGCATGCATGCATAATATATATATATATATATATATTTGTATGGGACATTATGATTTCGTAAAAGAAAACTATGTACTATGCATGCTTAATGGATCAACTTCTCGGCCCACATACTCCTCAATTAACCCAAGCCAACTTAAAAAAAAACAATTCTTGCTATCAAACTTCCACACCAAGCAATAAACCGACTCACTCTCTCTCTCTCTCTACAACAGCTTTATAACATCAACGTTCATCAACAAAAACTTGAAACACAGTCCTGCAAAACAATTAAGAACCACAGTAGCATCCTTCTACCGAGATCCCGTCATATCACTGTCTCTGGACACCACAACATCGATTCATCATCAACGACGATGCAAATAAAAGCTTCATGTCGACGCCGACGCCACCTCATCGTCAATCCCCGACGACTCACCACACACTTTCCAAACAACCTCTAAATGCTATGTAATGCAAACCCATGCATGAGAGAAAAGAAAATACAAAGAAAGAATTATACCCGGATTGAACTACGATAAGAACTCAAGCGCATCTACAACACATACTATAGCATATGATCGTCTGACTCGGTACAAGAAATGAACGAATCATTTAGAAACGACATTAAATAGGGAAGCGATCGATGCATGGATGAGAGTACACCATGTCATCAATCTGAATGTTCCGATCATATAGGTAATCTGTCTTTTATGATAACATTGAACACAAATAGGTAATCTGTCTTTTATGATAACAATAAAAACACAAATAATCAATTCCACACAGCCAACTAAATTCTCAATTTAACATTAAATACATCAATAATGAAAGCATTTCAAGTAAGATATGATCAGAATGCAAAAACTAACAAAAAAAGAACTTAAAATTAGTACCAAAATATTGGTCCACAAAACACGAAATCATTGAGAACCACTACATGATATCTTTGATGGCATCCATAGAGATCTTTGACATCAGCAGACCTTAGAAAGCTTTGTTGCTCATAATCCCTGACGCATTGATGTTCGTCTCTCCAAACCAATCTCCTCTTCTTCCTTCCTCGCTTCTTCATCTATCTTTATTTCCTTCTTCATTTTCTTCTCATTTGTGATTACTTCTTCTTCTTCTTCAACCTTCTCTTCTTCTTCCCTTTCTTGTCTCCAAACTTATTCTACTTCTTCATCTTTTAGGGGTTTTGCTTTTATTTCTCTTTCTCTAGAGCTTCTTCTTTATGGAGTCCATTACACCTACTGTTCAGTATTAAATACAGAGTTAAGAATTGAATATCTGTAGACATCATTGTTACTTTATGTCAATCATATTATATTTTTTCATACATTAGTGGACAATATCGGCTGAAAACACGTGGTGTTCATTAGAAAAAACAATTTCCCTCCAATTTGGGGATGAGGGTTAAGTGGGAGTTATAAAGCATCAGGTGATTTTTTACTTTTTATATCGACAATACTCATTCAAAAGAACAAAAATGAAACATGAAATAATACCCGAATTATATCAATTTTTTTAAATCAGAGATATATCAATCATCAAGAGAACTATCATCATTCTTAATAAACATCTTCACAATAGTAAGGGGTTGTCCAACAAAAATAGCTTCAAGTCCTCTATCTAGGTGATGAGAAACTAAATTGCAAAGCATTGGATGACAACACAAAATCCATCACAATTAACTTGACTCAAAACCAACTCCCGACTCCAATGAAGTGCACCGTAAAAAATACTTTGCCTCAAGAATACAATAGCTCAAGGAGGTCTGATTATATAATATAGTTTTATGGATTGATATTATGTTTTTTCAACCAACAGTCGTTGGTAAATTTGACTACAATTTAGCTAAATATCTTGAATCTCGTACGTGTAGAAGCAATGTATATTTTGAAAGACTAAATATATATTTTTTTGACAAATATTGCAGATTCGGAGAAAGAGGAAAGAGGAAGAGAGGTGACGACAACGAGGCTTGTGCTCTTGTGCGAGGGGAAGAGAAATGGGAAGGGGGGATCGAGTCGGCACAACAACAGTCAAATAGGAGAAGGGGAGAGGCCGATGGGTGGGTGAAAAAATGAGAATTAGGGTTAGGGTTCTGGTCATGTCGGATAGTGAAAATTATTTTGGATTGAAAATTTATATTTTTAAGTTTGTGACTAAAAATTTGTATTTTCCATCTAAAGTGGTTAAAAAAGAGTTGATTGTTTTCTAATTAAGCCTTAAAATTTATAGTTTCTAGAACAAGATATTCAAAATCATAAGTCAATTTTCAAATTGAAGTAAAATGAAGTGTATCATGCCTTATGGAATGACTTATTTGGTAGATGATGACCTCACATTATTGAAATGTCATAAATTCAAATCTAGTGAATATTATATGATTAAGATTTCAAAAGTTGTGTTTGTGTTAGTGCATTTTTTACAATAAAAGTATGAAATACATGATCCAGCTAGTTGTGAGTGATATATATAGCTTGAGATCGAATGTCTAGAATTCAAATTCCACCAACACCGTTTACTGTTAGGTGTTTTTAAATTCAGTTTAACTCTTCTATTTGATCTGCAGACTATTACTCTAGAACAAAATTTACTCAATATACACCATCAACTAGAAATTACGGATTACCATCATTGTTAAAAAAAAACATTAAATACTTTTTAGCACCTACTTTGATTTATCTCCCCTAATGGCACATTTTTTTTATTTCAAAATTTAAATGCTATAATTTAATGCACCCATATATATTATATGATTTAGTTACATGTCAATTGAGCCAACATATATTATTTATCATACTTTCATGACCGTCCCTGGGTACCGATTTGAAAACACTTGAACTAGCTACATGGACCAATCGAACACACCCAAGGTCGACTTTGATACCATTTGTAATGCCCCATGCCCATGAGGGTCGGTCCCATTAACGAAACGATGGCACAACGAGCTACACTAGCGACCACTTGATATCCGTCATTCCATTGCCAAAAAATAGTTAACCCAAATTATTAGAGAGTTGATTATTGAGCCCACATATATACTGATCATACATTCATTCTTTCACCGATGTGGGGACATCATAAATACACACACATGAAATGAGAAAATAATTTGAGACATCCCAATTTTTGACCAAAAACATATCGACTCATAGGGGTAATGCTAGAGTTTTTTATGCTTTTTTTGAATTCTATTTTAATTAATCGATTAATCGATTTTTTATATCCTTTTTTTAGGCGAATAATTCCGGATTGTAAAATCTTGATCATATATGTTTTCAATAAGTATTGTTTTAAACTTCTAATGATTTTTTTTTTATTTGAGATTATATAATTGTGGATTAAAATATTAACATATTTTACATTGCTAGATAATACATAAAATCATAATTCTTATTGTTTAATATATAATCTTCTTGGGAAAGATTAGTACAAGGTTTTGTTTGTATAGTTGTGAGGATTTTTTAAATTTTTTATAGGATTCAAATTAAGACTAATTGCTAATTTGTACATTTAATTATAATGTTGCTTATTTATTGTATACATGAAGTGTTTATTTTTCAAAGTTTGAATAACTTAAGTATTTTTATGGAACGTATATATATTTGGTTATGTACTAATTTAGAGGAACATATTCTTAATTCTATGTTCTTTTTAAATGGACATGATAGGATGAGATTGGATGTGACTTCGGCCTAATTTTTAGAATTTTGATTGCTAGATACTTAAATTATGCTAGATCATGTCGAAATAAATAATTATTATAGTTAATAGATTTATATTATAATGAGCTTCAAATATATGTAAGAGCACGTAATTGGATATTTTTATGCTATCTTTTTATCTAATAAATTATTTGTACAAAACGTTTCAAATTCTTTAATGCTACATTTTTCTTTAATGGTTAAAGATCATATGTATATTTTACATATACATAAAAATGATCAATGTTTGATTTTACATTACACATAGACCAAATAATATAATCCAATACATTCATACATATATGTAAAGAGACGTAAAATGATATATAAGATGTTCAAGATGGAGTTTGAGGTATTCTCTATAAATAAAAGAGATGATGACAAAACATTAATCAAATTAATTGTGGCGTTGCTCAAGTCGTGACAACTCTCCATCGATGATGTCCTACATATCCACTCCAATTCACACAGTCAGGAGGATGACAAAGATGTATATATGATAATTTTCATATATGTGTTTTAATGTGTTGTATCATTATCTTCTTAATTTTTCTCATGTGCCTAAAATTATATAGGATTTCAATCATGTTTTATAATGAATTTTAGGTGAACCAATTATGCTATTTATTTTATTAGGCACAATAAATGAAAAGTGTAAAATTTTTCATGGATATGGGTTGTTTGCTAATAAAATAACAAACAAACTCGAATATTTTGCATGCACTTCATAACTAATTTGATTAAGTATGTTAATGTTATTTAATTATTTTATTTGTACAAACTATTTTATATAAATTATTTATATTTCTCTTGTGGTCTCCCCGTGCATGGCATGAGATGTAATATTAGTTATAATAATGGGTTAAAATTATCAAATATTAGTCCGATGAAATGGTAATTGATTTGGGTTGAATGAAGATTTATAATCAATTATTTGAATATTCCTAAACAAGAATATCAATTATTTTAGTTTGGCTATTGATTCGGTAATTGACAGCCCAAACTTAGTTAATGGGCCAATTTAAATAAAGTTCTCAAAATTCTAAAAGTTATCTAAATAATTTTGCATCTCATATAGAATATAGTATGGGGCGAAATCCATTAGCGCCTTTGTTATATATATATATATATATATATATATATATATATATATATATATATATGTTCCATTATTTGAGTTTTCAAAAATAATTCCATTCATATATATAGTGTATTTTTATAAGAAAGTAATAAATACTCCACTATCAAAAAAAAAAAAAAAAAACAAGAAGAAGAAGAAGTGACCATTTCTATTAGAGATTGGTTATGGTGGCAAAATTATCTAATTTGATATTGGAACAAATATAATGATATATAATAAGTGACTTAGAGAATTTCATATGTATGCAGTATAGTATAATAAACAAAGAAAACTCCTACTTAATTAGAAGACAAAAAATACATTTTACTCGTAAGAAATAATTCAATAATTTAATTTGTTTAGAATTAGTTAGTTGAAATAACAAATTTGAATTTGATTTTTATTTTTATATATAATTAACATGTAGATATGCAATGAGAATTAAAACACATTGAAGGCAACTTTAAATTTGTGTTTTAGCAGAAGACAAAGTCAAATATGTTTATTATTATTATTATTATTATTATTATTATTATTATTATTATTATTATTATTATTATTATTATTATTATTATTATTATTATTATTGATTCAAATTCTTTCTCAGCTTAATTTTATTTCTCACACAAATAAATACATCAAACTAAAAGTTAATACATATAAGATCCACAACTTTATTTCAAACAATAAGAACTTTGAATGTGTGTGTGTATATATCTATATATATAATATATATATTCATAAATAAAGCCATCAAATTAAAAAACTAACTTCCGGCGCCGGCGGAGCGATCCTAACTCGAATCTCCGGCGACACCATGACCACAGTCAAACCCACAGCCGCACTGCGGGATGTTAAAGAAATAGTAAGCCGCGAGGTCCACCGCCGTGCGGCCGGCGGTGAACTCAATTTCTTCACCGTCTTCAATCATGTCGACTTCCCTTATATCAATCCAGAAACCAAATATATTCACCTGCACGCCGTGAAGGTTCTTGATCTCGTCCTCCCCGATCACGCCGGAGATTTGGGTCTTGATCTGGACGTTGTAGTTGTACGCCGTGAACCGGCACGGCATGTCCATGTGCACTGTGAACTGGCCGGAGTTAGGGTTCAGCTCGAAGCCGGTGACCACGTCCTTCGGAATCAGCCCCGGCGGGAACCCGTAGAATTTGAGGACCTCGTAGATGCTCTGCGTGGCGGTGGCGGCCGGAGAAGCGGAATGGAGGGCGGCGGAGACGGCGGCGAGGAGGAGGGGGAGGAGGAACAAGGTGGGAGGCATGGCTTGCATGTGGAGGAGTTTGGTGATTGGATATTGTGTTTTTTTGCGAGCACGAAATGTTGTGTTTCAAAATAGTATTATTAATAAAAGGGTTAATTGCAACCTTTAATATTTTTGGAATGGAAATGTCTCAAATATTAATCGGACGTTTTATGGAGATGAAATTGATGGGGAATATTGTTGTATATAGTAAATTTATATAACGTCGTTTAGGCAGCTGAAAATAGCAGTACACATGGATTATAAATCGGACACGTATGATGGATTAATATTGGGGATGCTACGATTACAAAAATATTAAATGTTGTGATATAAATTGTGAATTTTAACGGTTTAAAAGTTATGCGAAAATTACAAAATGATGCAACTGTTCTATTAAATTCTGCAATTAGCCTTTTTTTTTTTGTTTTAGTACGTATAGTATGCGTGTGTTGCGTTTGTGGAATGAGATTGTTAGTGGGCATGTAATGTGTACTGATATATAGTGTTGGAATAGACGATGAAAACGTAACAATAGCATTGCACGGGAGAGGTTCTAGTTGTGATTTTTTGTATTATTAAGATAAGTATACGAGTTTTGTATAACTAATTAAGTTGGAGGGAAAATGGCATGTTTTGAGGTGCATTGTTTTGGATGATAGGTGAGTAGTTGTTGCATGTGGGATTTCGTTTGCGTCATTAGGGGGTTTTTTTTTGAGGGGGGGGGGGGGTTATGATAGTTTTGGTTACAATTTTATGTTAGTTCGAAATATATTTTGATAGTTTAATATATTATTACTCTCCCGTTTCATAATATTTATTGTTTTAAGATTTTAATCTAAAATTACCAATTAATTTTTTGGATTAATATATATATCTTCCTTCTATATCAAATGAAATTTTATTATCTTATATTTTCCTAAAAAATTGGCAAAATTTTCTCTCTCCATATATTTGTATGGTTAAAATTGGAAGAATGTGTGTGAAGATATCTAAAACAACAAATATTTTGACACAAAATAAAATTTCTAAAATAATATTAATCAAAACGAAACGGGGGAAGTATTATGCATGTGATGTGTGTCAATATTCAATACATTCTTCGATCAAAATTAAGTTAATATTGGTAACAATATTTATGCAAGATCGACATCAAAACATTATTATGGAAAAACTTATTATTATTATTATTATTAGTAGTAGTAGTAGTAGTTAGAAATTATAATTTATTATTAGTAAGGTGAAAACGAATAATAATGATTAATTATTATAAATAATTAGTTATTATATTAGTCAACATATATAGTTTATTATTATTAATTAGACTACTATAATGATGATGATATATGACGACTAATGTTATGATGGTATTCTATCCAAAATACTGTTACCAAAATTAACTTAATTTTGACCAAAACAATAATTTGGCCATAATTTTACCTCAAGTGACAAAAATATGGCTAAATCGATAATTTAAAAATAATTGGATAAAATCCAAAAAACTTACAAAGGTTTGGTTTATATTGGATATGAAAACTTCTAAATACAGTCCCGTTTTACTCTTCACAACTCACAAGCCTCATTATTTCATAAAAAATAATATTAATATGATAAAAAAAATTATCCTTTTCTTTTCTGTTTTCTTTAATGGGCTCTCCAACTCTTATATATGGCCAAGTCTAACAAAATTTGAAAATTGAATGTTTAGATGGCCTGGCTATTATTGGGCTACAAATTGATGATGATAATGTTTAATGCATGATGATATAATAGTTTTTCTATACCAAATTAATTAAAACACCCTCCCAACTCGGATGGGTCTAAAATAGTTTTTTGTCTTGAGGTTGTGGTCTTGTGGATTATGTGAGAGTGTTGTACGGGTCAAAATACGGATCCAAACACATTCAAGCATCAAGAAAATTATAAACATGTCGTTAAATATGACTTCTAATCCAAATTTTAACTCGTCTTATAAATTTTAATCCGTAAGGCGTCTCACATAAAATTTTGTCTTTCGATCTTTTATATCAGAACTATAGTAACGCTCGTTAAAAAATTGATATTTGGGCGGTCTCCTATGCGACCGTCCAATAGATGAGACCTCCCTTTTTGTCTTTGATGCATGTCCAATAAAGATGATATAAAAAAGTTAAAAGAAATATTTTTAAAATACAAACAACTCAATGGCTCAAGAAATATTTTTTGAAATACAAACAACCCAATGAAAGAGATGAACTCATTTCTTTGCCACCCTATCTAATGGCTCAAGAAACATTCTGCATGATATCTAATGTGCCAAACTTTTGATTATTTTTTTTATCTTCAATTTATTATTATATTTAATTTAATTTAAGTTTTTTATTTATTGTTCGTCCTTCAATTCCCCGATTAGCATATATTAAAAAAAATTAAAAAATAAATAAAAAAATGATTATGGCTCACGAAATATAACACGGGAGGGAACAGATGATCTTATCCATTTCTTTCCCTAAGTATCATCCCTTCCAGCTTAAAGCCTAGGTCCCACATACAAACAATTCAATGGTTCAAGAAACACACATTATGTATGGGAAATAGTTAATGTGGTCCTTTGTAATGTGCTGCACAATATTCAATCTAATAAGAAAAGTTGGATATTTTCTTGGTTTGGCATTTAAAGAATTAAATGTTTTAGTGTTTTGATTTCCTCCACAACTAGGAATCATGAACCTTAAAATTGGTTTTTTTTAGGATTAATTATCTTAAATATACAAACTTTGTGGTGTTTGATTTTTCACACGTTTTATGAAACGTAGTTTTAATAACATGAACTTAGCTAGCACTTGTTTGATTTTTCTTATGATTCTCAAATTATGGCACTCTAATCCTACCAAAATCAGTCAAAAGTTCGTGTATTTCAAGACAATTTCATGTCTACATAGATGTACACGTGGAAACGTCTAACAGCTACGTCAACTTTAGTTGATCAGGATTTGAACATATGTGAAAAATCAAACAAGTGCTAAGTTTGTGTTATTAAAATTATGTTTTTTAAAACGTGTGAAATATCAAAAACACTCCCAAAATTTATGTATTTTAAGACAATTAACCCCTTTTTTATGAGTTGCAAAAAATTAAGTTATAGGAGTATTTAATTGCTTGTCAGTCTGGGGTTTGGAAATGATAAAAACAAAAGCTGTGTTTTATTTTAATTATTTTTTATGGTTAAAATATGTAATTATTGTAATATTCCTAATTTTTTCTGAAATTCCTATTGGCCTTGTGTAGTTGTGTGGCTCCGTCACTGGCGCCAAAATCTTCGATTTAAATAAAAATAAAATATCATTCTAAAATAGATTAAGTCGGTTTTTTCCCTAACCGTCATCGCATTCATTAAAAACTCACGACAACAACCATTCATCTACTTAAAAACTCTATATATATATATATATATATATATATATATATATATATATATATATATATATAGCAAGTTGATGTGGTCCAATACAATGTGCTACACAAAAATTCAAACTACTAAGAAAAATAGTCTATTTTCTTGATTTAACTTGGGGTGACAATTTATACGTGTTGAATTATTAATGGATCGATACAATAAAGTTACATACAATCGTGATATGTTAAGAATCAGTTTGACACAAACACAATCCGTTTTGTACTAGCACAAACACGATTTGCTATTGTACCGATACGACACGATAAGAATACGAACACAGCACATTATAAAATAATTAGTAGTGCATGTTAAATTAAAATTATAATTTAAATAAATAAAATTTAAATTAAATAATTGAGTTTTAACTAAAATTTAGATTAAATAAATATGTTAAATTTATTATATATTATATAATATTGACGGGTTTATTACATGAACACAATAAGATTAATTACTATCCATTAATTATCTGTGTGTGTTTGTCTAGTGCTATCATGTCCTGTCAAAAATTATGAGGGGTAGTTTGGCATTTGAAGGATTCAATGTTTTATGGTATCCATTAGGATACTACTTGAAGACCGTAGATATTATGTCACATTCAATACTCTTAGGCAATGTTTGGTATACTGGTACGGATATACCCACATTACTAAAATTTGGATTGCTTTGAAAGATAAATTGCGTATTAGCTATTTTAAGATAAATATACTAAGATTGCTTCACACATCTGTTTGGTACATTGTTTTATTTGGTAGAGTAAGGGGGGCGTCGGATACATTGTCTAGAAACTGTAACCGGGGGGGGGGGGCGTCAGATACATTGTCCAGCCGAATCAGTAAATTACACCTCGGGCCTTGCGTGAACGAGCAATGACTACCAAACACACGGTTCTTGTTGGATACTTTTACTAATATGTCTTTATCCAAACTACCAAACATTACCTTAGGGGTACACTAGAATTCCCTGATAGGAAAACGGAAAATAAGGTATTTAATCAAGGATAATTTAGTAAATTCATCAATGGGTAGTATTATCATCATGGAAAAGATACAGTGAATAATATAGAAAGTTATTATGCCAGACTCGTCTATATTTTAGTATTTTTCATTGTCCCCTTGTTACACATTCCGTATACACTAGCCAATAATGAGTTTAATAATTATTATTATAAAAAATAAAAATTAGTTGTGATATAATCTACCCTAGTCAAAATTTATCACAAAAAAATTGAATTAAAAAATTATAAATTCTAATTATGTAATATAATAACCAATTATTATTTAAAAATTAAATACTAAAAAATATTTTTATACCTATTAGGTAGAATGAATTCTAAATAATTATTTCCCTCAAAAAAAAAATCTAAATAATTATTGTAAAATTAAATCAAATAAAAAAAATTAAAATTAAAGAAAAGAAAATATACGAAAAACTCATAATTTGATATTGCAACAGAGAACGTAACACATAATACGTATAATATGGAATTAGGGATCCCATGGGCTTTTGTAGGGCATCTCATTAAAAATTTTCATAATTTTTTTTTCTTTTTTGAGGAATTTTCATAAATTCTAGAAACCGACTTTTGTGATTTCGATTGTTTTTTCTTAATTAGTCTCGAATATATTAATGATTGCTTGAAAATAGAGTCTTATTTATACGAGAATTGACGAATAATAGTTTAATCCAACCGAAATGGCAGCAATTCCGACGACAATTAATTTTTACAAGTTTATGGTACCAACTCGAATTAATAGTAATTGACTATTCCCTAAATCTCAATTATATAATCTATTTTCAACTCATTGGTAAATTAAAAATATTTATGAAAATAAAATATTAAATCTAAACTTTCAATATTACTTTTATCTAAGATTTATTACTTTAAAAAACTTAAATGGTCATTTTTTTTTAATTTTCAAGATCTAATAAAAGTGTATTTAATTCGTACATTACTATTAAAATCAATACTGCTTATAATAATGAAACTACATAATTGGGACACTTCAATATAGTAATACAAACTATATAAATGAAACGTAGAGGAGTATAATTTTTAAAAAATAAGTTGTGAATTTGAGTTTTCTCATTATAATTTACATCTTAGTTCATCACTTCATTATTTGGTTATGGAAGTTCACGTGCACTAAAATTAAAGCTTCTTAATTATTTATTAAATGATTTTAATAAACTGGTGGAGATATCAAGATATTAGATCTTGATATCATATTCATATTATATTTTAGATTTTAGTCTCTATTTAGGTTACGTTATCAATTATGAATTTTGTCTAATTTAAGCTTTTATGTTTCTTATGTTTCAAGTTTCTCTTATATTATAAATAAATAGATCTAAATTGTAAATAGGGGAGTTGAAGTTTAATAAAAAGTGTGATATTTACTTGCAATTCGGTATTCTTGTGAAATCAACGATATTATTCTTGTGTTCTTCCAGGTATTTTCAGAATCAACAAATTCTTTATTGTATTCTTCCGAGTATTAATCTCATAATCAATGAATTAAAAATGCTTCTATCTGTATTAGAAACTCAGGTAAAACAAGGACATTAATTGATGAGTAGATTAGTATGGAGAAGTATAATTATATAGAAAGTAAATGAATTTCGATCAATAAATATAGGGTTTGTTACATACACTTGGTATGGCTGATGAACGAGAAAATAATGGAATAATAATTCATATTATTACTTTTTATCCCGTAATTAAAAAAGGGGATATCCCATATCCGTCTCGATTATTTGGAGATCAAAGATCACGGGTTCGAATCTCCTCAATACCACAAGTTGGGTGTGTGATGATATCCGGATATCAGGATATGTATCATATATCGATTCAATTTTTATATAAAGTTTTATTTACTAAATTTGTTGTGGATTTATATATATTAATAGATGGAGATTATAAATATTGTTCGATACAAGTCATAATAGAAAAATATACAATTTTTGTATAAACTAATTTTTCTTCCTTTTTAGTTGGAATTAAAACTAAAAGGGGAGATATCGAAACTCTCTTAGGTTACCTTTAATGAGCATTAATAAAGTATTTTCTCATAGGGGCTAGCTGTATTTAATTTAATATGTTGAATAAATTTGAGTATCTAGTGTATTTAATTTGGAAAAAAAAAAGACCGAAATTAAGGAGCTAACGGTGGAAAGGTCGAGACTCTCTCCAAAAATATGTATTGTGTTCTCATTGGGCTGCGTTACATAATTACATTAATGTTTGAAGCAATCTTAATACTCAATGTTACTTTAATTAATTTATTAATGACGTCATAACGATCTTAGTAAGTGGTAATATATAAAACTAGCCACTTGAACTTTTAAAAGATTTATTTTAGCCACTAACTTTTAAATATTTTTATTTTAGCCAGAATGACATTTTTATCCCTGCGTATTGCGCGCATTGCTAGCGCGCAACCAGCACGCAGAGGGGCATTTTCGTTCAAAGTGGCTAAAATAAGTATGTTTTAAAGTTAGTGGCTAAAATAAATCTTTTAAAAGTTCAAGTGGCTAAAATAGTTGTTGCCTCTCTTAGTAATGTAATATAAAATATAATACAATTTTAAAATAAAGGATCTTGTTTGTATTTCGATGGACAATTTGAAGGGCGGTTCGGATCCCTTACCACACAACATAACCCCCGTTGCACTATAAAATTATGAGTTTAGTAATGGTTATTATGAAAATTGAGGTAAAAATTATTTTAGCCACTTGAACTTTTAAAAGATTTATTTTAGCCACTAATTTTAAAACATACTTATTTTAGCCACTTTGGACGAAAATGCCCATGTGCGCGCTGGCATTGCACGCTGGACACTGCGCGCTAGTAATGTGCGCAACACGCAGAGGCAAAATTGTCATTCTGGCTAAAATAATATATTTAAAGTTAACGGCTAAAATAAGTCTTTTAAAAATTCAAATGGCTAGTTTTATATATTACCACTTATGAAAATAAAAAAATAACCATAATACAATCAACCGCGGTGAATATTTATCACACAAAAAAAAAGAATTATAAATGATAAATTCTACTTATGCAATATAATAATTAATAATTATTATTAATTAGAAATTGAAAATTGAATACTAAAATATAATTCTATACCTTAATTGAGCAGAATAAACACTAATTAATTAACGTAAAATTAAACTAAAATATAAGAAATTGAAATTGAAGAAAAAAAATAATAGAAAAATTCACAGTTTGATATGGGAAAAGGGATTGCAATACAAAATTAAATGTGTAACGGGAAATTCCTTGGGTGTGAAATTGGACCTACAAGTTTTTATTTTCCGATTTATGTTTATTTGAATTTGAACATTTGTAATTATTAATTAATTATTGTACTTAATAGTTTGGAAGCTTTAAATTAAAATGTCATTTTCACCATCTTTTATTGCTCCAACTTTTTATTTTTTTATTTTCTAGAGATATTGCACCAACTTGGTTGATTAGTTGATAACGCATTTATAATTAATTCGCCAACTCTTCGAGTTACACAGAGACTGCATGAACAAAAAAAAGTCTTCCATATATAATTTATCTTCCACCTTATCGTCTTTTCTGAGTTTGAGTAAATTAAAGTAATATTTAAC
This sequence comes from Perilla frutescens, assembly GCA_026008535.1. Classification (NCBI taxonomy): domain Eukaryota; kingdom Viridiplantae; phylum Streptophyta; class Magnoliopsida; order Lamiales; family Lamiaceae; genus Perilla; species Perilla frutescens. The sequence continues at coordinate 48,399,855 of BRKX01000018.1, forward strand.
GTATTTGAACTTTTAATTTTTGGTATTTGAATTCTATATATAATTTAAGCGTAAAATATATTATGATTTATTTTCGTTAAAAATGAAATTAACTTAATTGGTACTCATATAGTGTTCTTACCTACGCATCTAGAACTGTACGTGCATCGTCAACTTGGTACCCATGGTGTTCTTATCTGATATCTCCTCTACTACCTAGGCTCTAGGATACAGGTGATACTTGTTACAGTTGATACTGATGTTGATCTTTTTTTGGTCGATACTTTTTAAAGATACATATGATACTTTTGGTCTTTTGAGTGATACTTTTTAGTGTTAAGGTTGATATTAATTTCGACAATTTTTTTTGCCAACGCGTTGCCCGTCTGATGTACGTGCACCTAATGTACAAAGGATTTGCACCTTCCATTATAAGCTCTTTTTTAGTTTTCTTTAATGAGTTGGGACAGGAAATATGGATCAAACCCAGTCATACAAAAGTTATAGTGAGTACTAATGATATACTTTTTCCGTAAATTTTTATTTGTCGTTTTAGGATTTTCAATAAAATTAAGATATAAGTATAAATATTTATTCTCTCTCTACGTATATTTTGTAGGAATTTAATAGGGTTAAATTGAGAGAGGATGTGTCAAAATATCACTACAAAAAAAAAGGTCTTTAGAGACAAGATTATTAGCGACGACAAATGTCGTCACTAATACTAGATTTTTAGTAACGACATGTCGTTTCTAATCATCACATGTTATCTCTAATATAATTTTCGTGATGACATTGTTGTCACTTAAAAGTATTTTTTGCGACGACAATATTGTCGTCACAAAAAATGTTATTAGAAATTACATGTAATTATTAGAGACGACATGTTGTTACTTAAGTCTATTATTAGTGACGACATTTGTCGTTGTAAATAATATTGTCGCTAAAGACCGTTTTTTTGGTAGTGTATGTAAAACAATAAATAATTATTTACAATCTATATAACATAAACTGATAAATAAAAGTTCACGAGAAAGTACAAAATTTGTGGTCACTATAAAGTGGTTTAGACCACTTGAGATTCTCTAGTCCCGATTTTTGTGTGCCAACCGTGTATTAAACCTTAAAATTATTACCTTTTCTTTCATTTTTTCGTCAATTTTAATTTCTTTTGGTTTATTAAAATTTTATATTATTATTTAGCATTTATTCCACCCAAAGAGGCTTTATAATTATTTTTAAATATTTAATTTCCATTTTTAGTTAAATAATTAATTTTTAGGGTTGATTATTCCAAATTTAGAGTATATAGTAGTTTTTAAAAACTTTAATTTTTAACAATAAATATTAATTATGATTAGTTATAATATAATAAACCTTATTTTTATAAAAAAAATATTATTAATAATATATAATTTTAATGTTGGTACACGATTGACACACATATGTTGAGACGCGAAAATTTCTACTGGATTTAGACATCGAAATAAATCAATAAACAATTCCTTGATTGCTCGGCAAACATCCAACACCAATTTGTAAATTAATTGGGCCCAATTTGAGGAATGCTTTTTCAAAAGAATAAATAAATCGCCTATTTAAGGAAGTATCCAATCCCATATTAATTTCCATTTTCATCACAATTAAATCACAACCGTCGACGTATAATGGCTGCAGAAAAAACCCCAAAATCAAAAACCCCTATAAAAAATTTATTCAATTACATTATTTCCCATGCAATATTCATTTTCATCATCATCATCATCCCTCCAATTTTCTCACTACATAACTACTACTTGAACCAAGAATCCATAGCCCATCTCTATAGCTATGCCGATATTCGCAATCTCGACACCACTTTTATCGTGCTATCGGCATTAACGTCGGTGGCAGTGCTGCTGCATGTTTCGACAATGATCCTTGCTCCCAGAAGAAGAAGGGTCTACCTGCGGGATTTTTCCTGCTACAGGCACGACCCTTCTTTCTCCGCCCCGAGGGAGACCGTGCACGGGAAGCTCTCAGGGTTCTTAAGCCCCGAGAGCCTCGAGTTCTCCCGGAGGGCGATGGAGAAGAGCGGGGTGGGCGACGCCACGTTCGTCTACGGCCTCCACGATTTCCCGCCAAAATCCTCATTCGCCTGCGCGCGCGGGGAGGCGGAGGTGGTGATTTGCGGGGCGGTGGACGACCTGATGGCGAAAACCGGGGTGGACCCGGGCGAGATCGGGGTGGTTATCGTGAATATATCGACGTTTAATCCGGTGCCGTCGCTCTCCGCCATGATCGTGAACCGGTATAAGCTTAGGGAAGATGTGTTGAGCTACAATTTGGGTGGAATGGGCTGCAGCGCCGGAGTCATCGCCGTCGACCTCGCCAAACGCCTTCTGCAGGTTAACTTCATCTCTCTCTCTCTCTCTCTCTCTCTCTCTATATATATATATATATATATATATATATTCACCATGCACACTATGGTTAGTTCCTGGCTATATATGAATTATGTGTATATTGAATCTTTGATGCTTATGTGATTTCATGTTGTACTGTAACTAGGTGTTGTAATTTTAAATTATAATTTTTTTGTATTTTTTTTTGTGATTTAATTTAATTTTACAATTGTGTTTTAGGTTTACTCGATTAAATTAGGATTTAATTTATACTTTTTTAATATTTAATTTTTAGTTTTCAATTAATAATTTATTATTATAATTGATTGTTTTATAAAATTATTTTTTAAATTTTTTTTATTCTGGAATGTTGATTATGATTATTCATGTTATAATTAATTTTTATTTTTTAATAATATTATTAAAATTATAAAATTGATAATGAAACACGAGAAGAACAACATGAAATTTGAACCGATATCGATAATGTGATTTAATATATATGATATATATATATATATAGTGTGCGTGGTAATAATGAAATATATATGAGATTTATCATAAAATATCACATCATATGATCTGACCTCATTATATCTTTGAAATTAGAATTACATGGTGTCAAGTCCTACACCTTAATTAGATTTGATGATAATACATTTATATATTGATAAAAAAGTATTATTTTAATTAGTTTTTTTAATAAAATTATTTTGTTGCTCTTAGCTTATAGACACATTTTGTTCTAATTTTTTGTCTTAATAAAAGTCTAAAATACTTTCACACGTAAAATTTCAATATATTTCTTTCATTTATTCTCTCTCTCTCTCTCTCTCTCTCTCTCTCTCTCATTTTTGTGTTTCATTTCACATTTCATTATCAAATTCATGATTTTAATAATATTTATTATAAAATAAAAATTAATTATAACATGAATATTCATAATCAATATTTATAAAAAAATAATTAAAAAAATAATAAAACACAATTTTTAAAAAATCTACCATAATAATGAATTACTAATTGAAAATTAAATATTAAAAAATAATTATAAGTCCTAATTGGGTGATATAAATCTTAAAAACAATCATAAAATCAAACTAAATCACAAAAAATTATATTGAAGAAAAAAAATACAAGAAAGATCGGAATTTGAAAAAGTAACACGGAGTGTAACACATAAAGTGTAACAGAAAATTCCATGTGCTAAAACACGGTTGAAATTTTCTATTATAATTTTTCGTGTTTCACTCCGTATTTCATTGTCAAAATTATGATTTTAATAATATTTATTATAAAATAAAAATTAATTATAAACAACCATAGTCAACATTTATCAATAAAAAATTAATGAAAAAAATATATAAAACATAATTTTGAAAAAAAAAAGTCAACCATAATAATAAATTATTAATTTAAAATTTAAAAAGTAAATTAAAAAATAATTATAAATCATAATGGGCGTAGTTGACCTAAAAATAATCATAAAATTAAACTAAATCACAAAAAAAATTTGAAAAAAAATAAATACAAGAAAAACTCGTAATTTGAAAATATAACACATGAAGTGTAACAGGAAACTCCATGTACTAAAACACACCTCCCAAATATTGATGGTGAGTAATATGAAATTACTCAGTACAAATTTCATGTTATATTCCTTCGTGTTTTACGATCAAATTTGTTGCTTTAATAATATTTATTTAAATATTTACATATTTTTTCATATATATATATATATTTATTGCAGGTTCAACCCAACACCTACGCCTTAATCATGAGTCTAGAATGCCCCACCGCCAGTTACTACTTCGGCGACGACCGCTCCAAGCTCCTCTCCAACTGCCTCTTCCGCATGGGCGGCGCCGCCCTCCTCCTCTCCAACCGCCCCTCCGACCGCCGCGCCTCCAAATACGAGCTCACCCACACCGTCCGCACCCACCTCGGCGCCCACGACCGCGCCTACAACTGCGTCCGCCAAGAGCCCGACGCCACCGGAAAACTCGGCATGTCCCTCTCCAAGGACCTCATGGCCGTCGCCGGCGACGCCCTCAAAGCCAATATCACCGCCCTCGCGCCGCTCGTGCTCCCGCCTTCGGAGAAGCTGAGGTTCCTCGCAACCCTAATCGGCCGGAGGGTGCTGAAGATCAAAGGCTTGGCTCCATACGTGCCGGATTTCAAGCTCGCGTTCGAGCACTTCTGCATTCACGCCGGCGGGAGAGCGGTGCTCGACGCGGTGGAGAAGAGCCTTAATCTCACGGCGGCGGAGATGGAAGCTTCTAGAATGACCCTGCGTAGGTACTCGAACACGTCGAGCAGCTCGTTGTGGTACGAGCTTGCTTACGCGGAGGCCAAAGGCCGGGTTCGGAGAGGGGACCGGGTTTGGCAGATCGGGTTCGGGTCGGGTTTTAAGTGCGGGAGTGGTGTTTGGCGTGCACTGAGGACTATTAATCCCGTAGAGGTGGATAATCCGTGGTCGGATGTTATTCATCACTATCCCGTTCTCGATTGATCGAGTCGTGGGCGGGTGAGCCGTACCACTGGACTAAATATTAGGTCCGCCTCGATTTTTCGAGATTTAATACTGTATGATAATTTGTGGACGACGGATGTTATTCATCACTATCCCGTTCTCGATTGATCGGGTCGTGGCGGGGTGTGTTGTACCACGGACTATATATTAGGTCCGTCTTTATTCTCGAGACTTAATAACGTATGATGAAATGTTACGATTGTCTATGTAAGTGTTGAAATTAACTATAAGCTAAGTGTAAGGTGGATGTTGTTATTGAATTTATATTTCAGCGTGTTTTTAGTTAAATTGACTAATTGAGAGTATCACCTAGCTCGGTGAAAAATCTCATTAAAGAAATTAGTCATGTGTTTTGTATTTTTAATTCAGAGGAAAATAATTATTTATAATAATTTAAATAGAGTTGAGTAGTTGGCGCACACATTTTCTCTATTAATTGGTAATATTCTAGCTATATATATGTACGTATGTATGTAATTAATATATAAATATAATATTTTGTCCCCGCCTCCTGATATCCTATATATGTTGGCCTACATAGTGATGGATTTTTATATATTGAACATTAGATATATTAATATCTAAGTATGATTCAAATGTGGATTAAATTGATGTAGTGAGAGGCTCAAAATAGAATAATACTAAATACATCATTTTATTTAAAAATTCAAAAAAAAAATTATTTCGTTTATATTATTACTTTACGACTCATGTAAGATAATTGTATTGTTACCTTTCCCCTCTTTATTCTTATCAATGTTTTTAAAGTTCATTTCATTTTATATATTTGAGGTATTTTTTTTTATATTTATGAATTTGAAAATGAATGCTTCAAGACTTTAATGTTATGATTTTATTTATATTGTATTGTTCCCCCCCCCCCCCCTCTCTCTCTCTCTCTCTCTCAAATTGACTCTCTCCATTTCAGCTATAAAATTGATTCTAATGATATTAATAAAGGCATAACAAGTTTTGTAAGTTATGATCCAATGGTATTCCTCACATTTGTATGGTTGAATATAACAAGTACTATTTATTAAATATAAAAGCATGTTATACATAATGGCAAATAAAATATATATAAATATTGTACGAAGTTGTTATTATTGTTATTTGTTTGGCTAATGACTATAGTACCACCGGCTAATAAATGAGTGTGGAAATTCCTCGTATAACTTAAGACTTCTAGTTATAAAATGGGATAAAATACTCTAGTTCACTTTTCATGTTCCACTATGGTGTCCCACTATAAAATTTAAGATTTTAAAAATGTTTATGAAAAAAATAAATTTTATTATAGTATTACAAATCATAATCAGCATTTATCGCTATAAATTAAAATTTTTAAAAATCATATACCCTACTTTTGGAATAATCAACCATATTAATCAAATATATTTACTTAAAAATAAGAAATAAATATTAAAAAATAAATATAAACCCTAATTGGATAGAATAAACCCTAAATAATAATCATAAAATTAAACTAAGCCATAACCAATTGAAATTGAAGAAAAAAAATTGATGAAAATCGAATAAAAATCAAAGTGGGACACCAAGTGGGATAGAGGATTTCATTTGTTATAAAGTGGAATAAAGCAGTTAGGAAAACTGCATTTTATATATATATCTGACAAATAGGGTTTAATATAATTTTTTAGTATTTAATTTTTTAAATAATTAATTAATAACTAAAAAATAAAAAATTAAATAAGAAAAATTACAATGCGTTCTACTTGGGTAGGATGAATCATAAATAATAAGTATAAAATTAAACTAAAACATAAGAAATTGAAATCGAAGAAAAAAATTGAGTGTGCAATACGGAATGCAATTATTTTTTAATTTTTGTTCAATTATTTTTTTCTTTGATTTCAATTTATTATGCTTTAGTTTAATTTACACTTATTATTTAGGGTTCATCCTACTCAAATAGGGTTTAATATTAATTTTTAGTATTTAATTTTTTAAATAATCAATTAATAACTAAATAATAAAAATTAAATAATAAAAATTACAATGCGTTCTACTTGGGTAGGATGAATCCTAAATAATAAGTGTAAAATTAAACTAAAATATAAGAAATTGAAATCGAGAAAAAAAAATTGGAAAAAAAAATCGAATGTGCAATACTGAATGCAACACCTAATGTGCAGTAGACGATTTATTTTTCTTTGCATAAAATAACATGTTTTTGTCATTATTAGACATATACATTTTATATCTATTTAATTTCTTCGTATATATGAGGTACTTAAGAAATCAAATCAAGCAAAAATAAAAGAAACAAACTAATGATTGCATTTTACAGCCAACCAACACGTTTTGAATAAATAATACAAACTTTATTAATATTCAACACCCAATAATGTATTGTTTATCTCTGTATTATTTATCCACGAATAAGTAACCTATGATGCAATCATATCTTACAAATGGGATTTCACCTGCAAAAAAGAATGTACATAAATTTTCACGTTAAGATGAGAGAGCAAAATTAAAACGGCACAATCCATAGTCCCATTTAGATAAATTCACGTTTCATGTGTAATTGTCCGCAAACGATATAGGAGAGACAAATCACACTAAACATATAAACTCGATTTAGAAGATTTTGGTGGAATCCGAACTCATAGCCTTTCAGTAATTAAAATGCACAATAAAAAGCAAGCATGCTAGACGTGAAGTCTTTAAACGACTCGAGTTCCTCTATTTAGAGTAGGGTTTTATGTCTTAATCCATCACCACGGATATATGTCGAGCATATATAAATGATGTCATTTTATACACAGTGTAAGAGGTACACCCGATCTCGTTGGATGACCGTTAACGTGGGAATCGTCTCGGATAAACCGATATTAATTGGATCCTAATTAGGGTTAAAGGTGCCTATGGACAGGCTTGCTAGATGATCACAGACAAGAAACAAACTTCAGAAAATGCAAGCAAACTTTCTCAGAAAAGCAATCAGTTTGAAGGGGGTTAGTATTACTCACTGGAGGCATACTCTTTGCAGATCGCTCCGTTATGTAGTCACACGGCTCGAAGAAGTCTCCATACGCCTGTGACCATTTCTTCAATCGAGAATATACATGATCGGGGTCGAAGCTGTTGGACCAGTAATGGATTCCTCCCCTGTTTGAGATGATATAGAATTAGTATCTTGTCTGTTAAATGGAATTCAGTAGAAAGAAAAGCCAACTGCAGACCTGTATGATGGGAACCCCACTGCCAACACAGAGGCTACATCGAGATCAGATGACCTGATAACAATGCCGTCTGAGATTATACGACACGCTTCATTGAAAGCGGGAAAAAGGACCATCTCAACGATCTCATCATCGGGCAATTTTGTCACCTGTGCCAGCCAGAAGGGAAAAAAAAGGATATATAAATCAGAAATCATAGTCGTAAATTTGATTTAGACTTTAGTGTATTTGAATACAATTTGATTGTAGAAAACACACACACATATATGTATATAGAGAAAGAGAAACCTCGGAAACAGCAGTTGCATTCCAGACAGTCTTAGCTTTCATTATGTATTTTCTTAACTCTGGATCCGGGCTAGCATTGCCGTAGTTATCATATTTGTAGAAACCCTTAGAATTACTTTCACCTGGCATATATGAGAAAAAAAATAATATATAAGATAGAAACCCCAAACAATCCCTACAGACTTCACCATAAGCAAAAACATATCTAGGCCAATTCAAGAAACCAAGAAAAAAGCTGAAGAGGTTGATATGTTACCTTCACGATCAGCGCTCTGCAGAATGGGAATCAGTTTAGGTTTGTAGAATCTCTCTGGGAGACGCTCGACTAGTATCTTGCTGAACTCCGCAAAAACTTTAAATCCAACCATGTCAATCATTCTGCATTGTACATTCATTAGTAATGTAAACAGGTAAAAATATTGTGGAAGTAAAGAAGCTGAATTGTGCATATTATCTCATAATATAGATGGAGAAATTTTCCACCCAGTTAACATTTAAACATAGAATACCGTAGCTCAGAATTGCTTCTATATGCCATTGCTTACATGAAAAATGAAGTTAAATATTTGTCTCTCTTCTCTTTCTTTGAGACATTGATTGATGATATTGTTCCACAAAAACAACAGTAAGTGGAATAGTTATATTCCAGCATACCTAAAAGGACCGAATTGCATCCCAAAGTTTTTAAGAGCCTGATCGATCTGGTAAACATCCACGCCTAGTTCAGTGAGTAGCATTGCTGCATGCAAATAGGTAATGAGAATGCTGTTGACTCCTTGGCCTTTGCAATCACTGATGACAATTGGGGTTTTCCTAATTTTTCTTGCAAAACCTATTACATCAACCATTGCTTGAGGTGATGTCCTCTCCATACGAACTATTTCCATAAGAGGCATGACAGGAGAAAGGCTGCATTCAAATAGTGAGAAAGGTTTTGAAATGAACTCAGGCAGTCTAAGCAATTCACTAACGTTATGCAATACCAGAAAAAGTGAATCCCAGCAATCCGGTCTTGGCGTTTGGTCCTTTCACCAATCAATTTCAAACTGAAGGCTGAGCTACTACTGGTAAGAATACAATGCGGGGGACAGAACTTCTCAAGATCAGCAAAAATATCTTGCTTAGTTGACAAAGTCTCACATTCAGCCTGCAGCAGTTTAGAAAGGGGAAGAAATCGGGATAAGTTTTGATTTCCAGTTCAGCATATTATAACGACTTGCTTATTAGAGTACTAAACTTAAATTCCCAACAGTGCTCTTCAAGTGGAGGAGTAATAAACCAGATAATGCACGGGGTACTAGTTTCTGCAATTGAAGGACAAGTTACCGAAACCAAAAAAGGGATCCAATTTCTTATCAATTTCTATATAGACTCATGCAGGAAGTTTTAAAGGTTACACAGGTGGCATTCATGTGATTTCCAATTCATATACCGGCTCTGTTATGAAATTCACTTTTTTGGATCAGCTGTTGTAGATATGAATCGAAAAATATAACTCAACTCTAACAGTAAGCTTCTTTTATTCCATGCTTTAAGCATCTCTTCTTTCATACAGCTCTTGCATAGAAAATAATCAAATATAGCAGGTACAACAACAGGATATTACAGGTAAAAAATTCTTCAAGTTTATTTCCAGTTTTGTGATACCTCAATAACTAAGTCAACATCTCCAAAGCTGTCGTAATCAAGAACACCTTTCAATAGATTGAAAGCCTTTTCAAGTCCCTGTAGAGTTGTCTTTCCATTCTTGAAGTGGGTGTGCAAATTTTCTGCCACAAAAGAATAGTTTCTAAATATTGAACTTTTATGCTTCAGAAACAGTGAAACTTACCTTTAATTTTGTTGGTCTCTTCTAACAGCTGCTTCCTGTTCTTCTCTTTCAAAATGACTTGGTAATTCCTAAGAACCAGCATCACTACAATATCAGAGCTCATTAATCCACCACCAATAACAGCAACCTTGTCTATTTTTCTTGGCAGTAAATTCATCCCAGAAGTCTGAGGAATCTGAAACCAGGAAGCAGTGATGCAAGAAAAGGATGATAGAATTAGATGACAAAATCCTTAAGCATAACAAAGATGGCCATTGAATTGCGATGTTCTATTCATGATGTACATTTATGGCATTTAATTTTTTATGCAACGATTTCATATCTAACTCTGACAAAAGATACATACATCACTAGTATCTAAAATTTGAACTATAAAAGTTCCCCTAACATTTTGTTATTCAGGCATCTTATCAGAACATCGAAATGACAGACTTCTACTTTGAGAGGAACAGATTTTCTCGTCATCACAAGGATAGGTATGTTGTGATGTCATTTTTATACTAAATCTGACTTATTAACAAAATTATGTAAATCATCATTTCATTTTTTATCAGAAGATGACTGGAGAAAGCTTTAGACATTTGCAGAACCTTTGTGATTAGGCGTTGAGCAAAGAAAAAGTGGACTAGGCTCCTGCATGTACTAGACTGCCGAAGTTCATGGAAAGCTTCTGTTTCCTGACAGTAGAAGGCAAATTATCATAAACTTGTTAATAAGTAGTGCAACACCAGGTCACCAGCAGAAATATGTAAAGCATATTTTACCTTCCATAGTGCATCACGAGGATTGGAAACAATGCCCTGTTCAATCACATTGATGCACTCCAATGGGTGCACTACATTTGGATTTTGCCTCTGGACTTCGATTCGGGCCGAGTTAAGTATTGCTCTAGCTTCTTCCAGGGTTCCTAATTTGTCGGTTTTATAAAGACTAATTACCCATGGTCTAGTACGCTCACATATGTCCAAAGCCCACTGGCGAGCTACTTCAAGAAGCTTATCGGATGGAGCTATGGCATCCACGAGGGACAAAACTCGAGCCTCCTCCCCGTCTACTCGCTTTGACATCTGATACATACCAAGGAATTTCAACCATATAGAGAGCAGCAACTGAAAATCCAGGGAGAGGGGGGGGGGGAAGACAATATTTCGTACCAAAATCATTTCGAGAGCTTTTGGAAGGCCCACAAGCCGTGGAAGCCTTTGTGTCCCTGGAGTAAGCCACATTTTCAAAACATGTTACAACAATGATCAATAAGTACAAGCATCATATTATCTGTCAATAGTTGTACTTAATGAGATTTAAGCTATTAACTATTAAGGTTCAAAAAAAAGACTCTGCACTGAAATATGATGCTTAATATAATGCACTGAAGTCAAAGAAATCCTCAGTATTTCACAATGTCAACGTGAGAGGAACTTGTTTCCCAAATGAGGCATAGGGCGAGGTATCAAGCCAAAAGCATAATGCATTAAAAACCTGCAGTACCTCCAAGTCCTGGTAGAATCCCATACTGAAGTTCAGTAAGGCCTAGTTGTGCAGAAGAAGTCGATATGTGAGCATGACATGCCTGGAAAAAGAAGAAGAAATATTGTTAAGGCTAAACACGTTTTTTCCTACAATCATTCCCCAGCCTCACAATCCACATCAGTCACTTTTAATTGTATCATTTGATGCATCCACGCTCTTGAATTGATTTTAAAACTTGTTATTCCATAGCTTTATTGAAAGAAAAGTGAGCTCTTATACTTGATGTCTGATTGTTATCCAAAAAGACTATCAAAGACTAAACCACTAAGCAAAAGTCCAAAACCCGACCAAACCTTTGCAGCACTCTAAGACCTACCAGCCAAACTTCCACTACAATACAATCATAACTCATAATTCATAAAGTACCTACATCAAAGCTTTGTGTGATATGATATATGAAGTCAGTGTTTTGCTTCAATTATGTTGGTAATTGCAAAACAGAAGCATCCATTTTACTGAGGTGCCACTGAGCACAACCATTGGCAGTTATAATAACTGGATGGCAAGTGTAGGCAGGTCTGTAAATGAGAGTTAAACCTATTGTGGTTATAATGTTTGAATGGTGAGTGTTGGCTGGTTTGTAAATTAGAGGAAGATCGATTCCTGTGGTGTTAAGAAATGTTTCCTTATGCAGAATTTCTTTCAAAAACTTTTATTTTCTGCTTCATCTCCATTAGAAATGCCAGTAATCTCAGGAATCCCAAACTAATTGAGCATGTATTTTGTTTTCTTCTATAGTCCATTATTATAATGTAGAATTAAACTTATAGTTCTACGTAATCAAACGGAATCATGAAAAGCAATCAAAACATATCATGATACATACAAGAACAATCTCCAGTGCACCACCAAAAGCAGGGCCATCAATAGCAGCAACAAAAGGTTTCCTTGCAGCTACAATGGAAGAAGAATCAGTTAAAAAAGACAGCCAATACATCGGCCAATAAAGCAGAATCTGGTTAAAAGAAACACCTTCCAAAGTGTCGGTGAGAAATTGAATCGACAGAAGTCCAAGCTCCTCCTTTGCTGTTAGAGCCATATAAATATTATAATAAATTAAAACGACAATAAGGTATTTCAACAGGAAAGCATAAATATAGCCAATCTTACTCTTCTTTGTTTGTGTACCACCAAAAACTGTCACATTAAATCCTGCTGAAAACTTTCTGTTTGAACCTGTTTTGTTTAATGAGTGCAGTATATTAACAAAAATTAAAATAAATAATCATTTTTCGACATAACAAACATCTGCAGTCTTACCAATAATAACAATCGCTTTGACATCATCTCTTGATAAAACTCCTTCAATACTCTCTTTTAAGCTAAGCATCACTGGGAAACAACAAACATGTATTAAGTCTCAATATGTGGAGAAAGAAAGAGATATAGGAAGAAAATTAAAGAAAATTAGGTTTAAGAGGTCTTTTTTTTGCACATTTTTTCCCACTCAATTAAACCATATGAATTGAGGTACTGAACGAAATAGAATTCTAAATCAAAACCTATAATTTTTCAATAAAGGATAAATTCAGAAATCTCTATCCCAAGCCAGCTTCATCAAGCATTTCATATCTACCAACCAAAGTGGGGAAGCATTTCCAGTCAGTTATTTCCATTCTAAACGAGCACCGGTGTAACGAAACAAATTCTTCATTTTCAATCATGCAATTCCACCAGCTATCTATAACCTATCTATATCAAATCCAAAAAAAAAAATTCTGATTCAGTGCCACTCAATTCTGCAAAACCTCATACTTCTCAAAGCAAGTTTGATCCAAAACTCATCACTACTTTAAATTAAACCGAAATAACCAGTTAGAAACAGCGCATCTACCTAACTCGAAATCGCAGGCATCAAAAGCAGTAGAATCGATTACAGAAAATTTGAAAACAGAGAACAGGATAAGAGGTCAATCAGAGCAAATATATATATATATATACCGTCAACCGATAGCAAATTGAGAGGTGGATTGTTGATTGTGACGACGGCGACGCCGTCGGCTCCGACCTCCACCACCGTTTTTGCATGCATCTTCGTAGCTCCGGCGGTGGTTGGTGGTGGTTCCCGGCGGCAGAGTGTGTGTAGTTGTGTGATTTTTTGGTGTTGAGTAGAAAATAACGGAATTGTGTCATAAAATAGATTCCCAATTTGGCGCTACATATTAATTACAGATTATCGACTTTACCCGCAAAGAGCTAAATAAACAGAAAATTCAAATCTGTCACCAATTTATTTTATTTCTTTAATTTATTTAATACTCGATAAATTAAGAGAATAAATTGCAATTTGATATTTATATTTTTTGTTCTTTTTCAAAAGTAGTCCACTTCTTTAAAATTAACAAAATAGTGCTAATTTTTTCAAAAAAATTTGCATTACATTTGATCAACTTAACGTCTCGAAATAGAGTTTTCAGCGTAAATATTAAAATAAAAAAAATTATCGATTCAGGACCTGAAAGATGAGTATTGTCAATTCAGAATCTGAAAGATAAAAACTCTTAAATCAGGACCTGAAAGATGGAAATTTTCGATACAAGACCTCAAAAATCACGACTTTTGATTTCTTTTTAATTTTTAATTAATTTTATATTAAATTTTAATGAAAATTCTTTCATCAATTATATATTAAATCTAATAAAGAAACTTTTTAAAATTAATTAAAAAATAAAAAAAAAAACAAAATTCGTGATTTTTGAAGTACAAGATTGAGAATTCTCATCTTTCGACTCATGTATTGAGAATTTTTAATCTTTCAGGTCCTAAATTGATAATTCTCCTTAAAATAAAGAGTGAATTGATTTAAATATCACAAAATTTACTCTAGTTCTGATTTTTTTAACACGGATTTTAAAACGTTATACATACAACACAAACTTTCATATTTTGCAATTATAGCATTAGTTTCCATTTTAACACAAACACCAACATTGCTAACATTTTTTTTCACGATTATGATGTAATTTGGGTTTTATTTCTTGAAAAAAATAGTTGCCGTAAACACTGAAAATAGACACAGAGACGTAATGTCAAACTCAATGTTACTGATAGTTAAAACACTATCTTTAACATAAAATGCTTGAAATAAACAACGCAATATATCACGAAGATAAATTTTAAATCACACACAACATGTGTGTGATTGCCACAGGGCGAAATTAAGCTTCCATGAGCAAACACAAAAGATCAATTGATAATATCAGATGATGTGTTCTTGACACATCAACAAAAGTACATGGATCCTAATTAATCTAGTCTACCACTAAATTGAATTCAAAACTTCAAATTAACCTACCAGTTAATTTGATTACAAACCAGCAATGATTCCTAATACTAGATATCTCCTATCTAATCCAACTTGAACAACCTTTTCACATGAATTGGTTGATCAAAGAAAACACGAAAAGAAGAAGAAGAAGAAGAAGAAGAAGAAATCAATAGAAATCTAGTTGCTAAGTTTGTGATTCGAGCTCTTGATCTTCTCACACACAGCGGTGATATCTTCTCTGCTCGAATAGCTTCTTCAAGTGTAGACCATTATTCTTAAATATGTTCTTCACTTGAATCAACTTGTAGTCCACGTCATCTTCTAGATCGTGTGTTTATAATAACCGCCGCTCACTTCATGTCTTTGAGAGAAATCGTCTCATCTTGTGAATGGAGAGAGCAACCCACGATCTAAACCATTTCTCTTACTTGTTCCTGCACGTTGAACTTTAAAAGAGGCGGTTAAAAAGAAGATAACACAAATTCTATAAAATAGGAGATAAAGTTTGACTTAATCAAACTTTATTTAAATATTAATAAAACAATCATATATATATCTATTTATTTGAAATATAAATTTTGTGAATATATTTGATTTAAAAATATACAAACTAAAATATAGTTTATTAAATAATAATAAAACCTAAAATCTAGGAAATGATATGATTAAACACGACGACTATCACAGACAATGTCGTAGGGAGTCTGTCTGACATTAAGTTCAACATAGAATGTCAATGTCAGATAGCACTCAACAATTTCTATTATGGACACATGTAAATTATTGCAAATTTTTCGAATGGTTTGATACGGATTGTAGTTTGGTAGTATCATGAGTATGTAACGTGTTCGACAATTTTAGTGAGAGGTAGAGTTGATGTGTTTGATCATATTATTGTTGGAGTGTAAAATAAAATTTGGGAATAACATGTCATATTTTAAAAAATACACGTGTGTACGCGTGGTGTCACGTCAACTTTAATTGGTCGAAATGTGAACTGATATTATAATTGCAAAATGATGAAAGTTTGTGTTGTGGAGCTAATCTGTTAAAGTTTGAGTTAAGAATTAGAATTAGTGTAACATTTGTGACATTTAAACCGATTAACTCTATAATAAATTATAATATGACTTATTTGACATTAATACAATGAGAGCTAAATAATAAAATCTCTGATGACCATCATTGCATGTCACACGCACACACACAATTAAACCATTAACCTGAAAAATAATATTTTTGGGGTGAATATTATTCACGGTGGTGACTGCATGTATCCACGTCACACGCACGTCGCCCAATTAAACCATCAACCTGAAAAATAATTTGTATCATTTGTATCATTAAAAAGTATATTCTAGAAAAAAAATAAAGAAAAAAATGTTAAAATTAGTATCAATCTAAACACTAAAAAGTATCATTCAAAATTTAAAAAAGTAT
Organism: Perilla frutescens; assembly: GCA_026008535.1. Classification (NCBI taxonomy): domain Eukaryota; kingdom Viridiplantae; phylum Streptophyta; class Magnoliopsida; order Lamiales; family Lamiaceae; genus Perilla; species Perilla frutescens. Next base: position 48,416,317 of record BRKX01000018.1, read on the forward strand.
CACTTGTGTCCCTAAAAAATATCACTCGTTTTGACGATTTTTTTGGTCAACGCGTTAACCGGATGATGTACATCTTATGTACAAGAGTATTTACATTCATATATTTATATACTAAATTCATGATTAAACATAATTTTATTATTGTACATAAATATTTTTTAATAATATCCATCGTACATTACATAGGTGGTATACTAGTTAATCCACCGATATCGGTAAGATATACTAAAATAAAGGTACAGTAAAGGTATGTCATTTTTTCATACCGAACTTAAGGTATACCGTTAGAAGGTCTACCTAATGTTAAAGTAAGATAACGATATGTATTTTCTCCATATCGTACAAGTAAGGTATGGTGAAAAAAGTAAGATATATCTTACCGTGCCACCCCTATGACCAATAAATAAGACTTAAATATCGATCTACTTATACATAATCATTAAAAAGATTCAAATGAAAGTTTATTATACGATTGTTGAAACATTTGTGCATATAAGCAAGTGCTCCCGAGCCTACTACCTTGGCCCACCTAGGAAGAGTTGCCTTTAGAATGTGGAATTTTGAGACTTCTCCCATCTTCAGCATGTGAAATTGGTGAGGCTTTTTCTTTTTGTCAATAGCCTCCTTTTTAGCATCCACGTCTAACAGTGTCTCAGGCAGTTCTCCCTTCTTGAAGATCTCATCAATTTGAAAACGAGTCGTTGCTTCATTTGAAAATTGCAGACCACAGTAGATCAGCTCGAGTGCTAGAATGCCGAACCGCCATATATCAATCTGTTGACCAGTCGATTCGAGGATTCCCACTGGCTCCAACTCCCAACTTTTAGACGGCTTCAGATAATGCCAACTCATGTTACAAGCATCTTCAAATAATTCCACCACCGATGCTCCATATCCAGGTTTAATTTCACCTTTTCCATCGATGTAAACATGACTGGTGCACAAATAGGTCACACACTCTTTTTTCGATTGAACAACCTCCATCCCCACCAAAACTTCATACAATACATACCAAATCCATTTTTCGGCCATCAGGCCATTAAATTTTTTAATCATTAACTCATACATGGACCCCATGTCCATGTAATCTAACATTAACGCATACCTCCATTCCACGTTAAATTGATCAACGACGCGCATCATCTTCACAGCAGCTGCAGCAGAAGCATCTCTCATTTTAATGTTTTTTCTTGTATCATATTTCAAATTTTGATATTCGACTATTTTCTCCTCCATGATCACCTTCGCAGCCACCAACATCTTATTTGAATCATTCTCATTTTTTCCTTCTTTCTTCACAAACATGGCCCGATACACATAATTTTGCCAAAAAAAGATAATAATCATATGAATGATCATTGGTCACACATGTACACACTTGTATGATTAATAGTAAGTTTATTAAATATCTAGAATACCCTTAATTCAATTTTCATTTTTTCTCCCTCTCCTTACATTAGTTTTGAGAATTCAAATTTGAATTTTTTTCTCTCTTCTCATTACTTATTGATATATTTAATACTAAAATAGTGTTCTATTTCTTTTTGTTTACGCAAAATATTAAATCTTTGACACATCTACTTACATCAACATTATTCTTTTTAAATCATCTAATTTTCACAATTCATTCATATTATAGGAAGTGAGGTTGGTATTTGGTATAGTTTTATTGGTATGGATGAAAAAAATCGAATTAAATTCAATTTATTTGCCGAAGTGAAGGTACTTACCGGATGCCGAAGTGAAAGTATTTACCGGATGCCGAAATGAAGGTATTTACCGGATACCAGTAAATACCTTTACTTCGGTATCTACAACGGTACGGTATGACAACATATACGTTGCATATCTATAATACAATATTTAGTAAGTTTATCTTAAAAGTTATGTTTTGATATTTAATTTAATACCTAACTTATAACTAAAAATAGACTATTTGAAATAAAAATGTAATAAATAATAATCTTTTATTTTTTCGATTAATAAAATTAAAAGTTAACATGAATAATCAATAAAAATTAAAATAAAATGATGTATACATAAATTATAAGATATAAAATTATTTCAATAGAATAAAAGATAAATTAAATTATGTAATACATAATAATCTTTTATTCTTTTTCAATTTTTAAAACTAAAAGTTAACAAGAATGATTGAAATGATTAAAAGAAAATGAGATATATTTATAAAAAAATAATATGTAGTTTGTTCATCGTAAAAGTTCAGAAACATATAATATTTAATATAATTTAATAATTAAATTATAATTAAAAATCAAACAATATAAAAGCAAATGTAATTAATAAATAATAATTATATTATTTTTCAATGTTTAAACTAAAAGTTATAATGAATGGTCTAAACATTTTAAAGAAAATGAGATATACTATTCAATAATATAATATTTAGACCTTAGTATGTTTATTATGAAAGTTTTGAATATTATAAATTTCATATAAGTTAATACTTAAAGTATAACTATAAATTGATCAATTTGACGATTTTTTTGGTCAACGCGTTAACCGGATGATGTACATCTTATGTACAAGAGTATTTACATTCATATATTTATATACTAAATTCATGATTAAACATAATTTTATTATTGTACATAAATATTTTTTAATAATATCCATCGTACATTACATATGTGTTATACTAGTTAATCCACCGATATCGGTAAGATATACTAAAATAAAGGTACAGTAAAGGTATGTCATTTTTTCATACCGAACTTAAGGTATACCGTTAGAAGGTCTACCTAATGTTAAAGTAAGATAACGATACGTATTTTCTCCATATCGTACTAGTAAGGTATGGTGAAAAAAGTAAGATATATCTTACCGTGCCACCCCTATGACCAATAAATAAGACTTAAATATCGATCTACTCATACATAATCATTAAAAAGATTCAAATGAAAGTTTATTATACGATTGTTGAAACATTTGTGCATATAAGCAAGTGCTCCCGAGACCACTGCCTTGGCCCACCCAGGAAGAGATGCCTTTGGAATGTGGAATTTTGAGACTTCTCTCATCTTTAGCATGTGAAATTGGTGAGGCCTTTTCTTTTTGTCAATAGGCTCATTTTTAGCATCCACGTCTAACAGCGTCTCGAGCAGTTCTCCCTTCTTGAAGATCTCATCAATTTGAAAACGAGCTGTTGCTTCATTTGAAAATTGCAGACCACAGCAGATCAACTTGAGTGCTAGAACGCCGAACCGCCATACATCAATCTGTTGACCAGTCGATTCGAGGATTCCCGCTGGCTCCAACTCCCAACTTTTAGACGGCTTCAGATAATACCAACTCATATTACAAGCATCTTCAAATAATTCCACCACCGATGCTCCATATCCAGGTTTAATTTCACCTTTTCTATCGATGTAAACATGACTGGCGCACAAATAGCTCACACACTCTTTTTTCGATTGAACAACCTCCATCCCCACCAAAACTTCATACAATACATACCAAATCCATTTTTCGGGCATCAAGCCATTAAATTTTTTAATCATTAACTCATACATGGACCCCATGTCCATGTAATCTAACATTAACGTATACCTCCATTCCACGTTAAATTGATCAACGACGCGCATCATCTTCACAGCAGAAGCATCTCTCATTTTAATGTTTTTTCTTGCATCCTATTTCAAATTTTGATATTCGACTATTTTCTCCTCCACGATCACCTTCGCAGCCACCAACATCTTATTTGAATCATTCTCATTTTTTCCTTCTTTCTTCACAAATATGGCCGGATACACATAATTTTGCCAAAAAAAGATAATAATTATATGAATGATCATTGGTCACACATGTACACACTTGTATGATTAATAGTAAGTTTACTAAATTCTAGAATACCCTTAATTCAATTTTCATTTTTTTCTCCCTCTCCTTACATTAGTTTTGAGAATTCAAATTTGAATTTTTTTCTCTCTTCTCATTACTTATTGATATTCAATACTAAAATAGTGTTCTATTTCTTTTTATTTACACAAATATTAAATCTCTGACACATCTACTTACATCAACATTATTCTTTTTAAATCATCTAATTTTCACAATTCATCATATTATAGGAAGTGAGGTTGGTATTTGGTATAGTTTTATTGGTATGGATGAACAAAATCGAATTAAATCCAATTATATGTTATATGCCGAAGTGAAGGTACTTACCGGATGTCAAAATGAAAGTATTTACCGGATGCCGAAATGAAGGTATTTACCGGATACCAGTAAATACCTTCACTTCGGTATCTACAACGGTACGGTATAACAACATATACATTGCATATCTATAATACAATATTTAGTAAGTTTATCTTAAAAGTTATGTTTTGATATTTAATTTAATACCTAACTTATAACTAAAAATAGACTATTTGAAATAAAAATGTAATAAATAATAATCTTTTATTTTTTTGATTAATAAAATTAAAAGTTAAAATGAATGATCAATAAAAATTAAAATAAAAAGATGTATACATAAATTATAAGATATAAAATTATTTCAATAGAATAAAAGATAAATTAAATTATGTAATACATAATAATCTTTTATTCTTCTTCAATTTTTAAAACTAAAAGTTAACAAGAATGATTGAAACGATTAAAAGAAAATAAGATATATTTATAAAAAATAATATGTAGTTTGTTCATCGTAAAAGTTCAGAAACATATAATATTTAATATAATTTAATAATTAAATTATAATTAAAAATCAAACAATATGAAAGCAAATGTAATTAATAAATAATAATTATATTATTTTTCAATGTTTAAACTAAAAGTTATAATGAATGGTCTAAACATTTTAAAGAAAATGAGATATACTGTTCAATAATATAATATTTAGACCTTAGTATGTTTATTATGAAAGTTTTGGATATTATAAATTTCATATAAATTAATACTTAAATTATAACTATAAATTGATCAATTTGAAATAAAATGTTAATGATAATCTTTTATTTATTTTTTAAATTTTAGACATAAAGTTATGGTGAATTAAAAAATATACTAAAATGAGATATTATATACAATATTATAATACTTAGTATGTTCATCATAAAAGTTTAGGAAAATATTATATTTCATATAATTTAATACAAAACTCCTACCTAAAAATTGAACAATGTGAAATCGAATGTAATAAATAATAATGTTGTATTCTTCTTTAATCTTTACACTAAAAATTATGATGAATTATCAAAAAAATTAAAATAAAATGAGATATGCTATACAATGCTATAATACTTAGTATGTTCAACATAAACATTTATGAAAATATTATATTTCATATAATTTAATACAAAACTCCTAACTACAAATTGAACAACATGTGAAATAACATGTAATAAATAATAATGTTATATTCTTCTTTAATCTTTAGAATAAAAGTTATGATGAATTATCAAAAAAAATAAAAATAAAATGAAATATGATATACAATGTTATAATACTTAATTAGTATGTTCAGCATAAAAAACATTAGGAAAATATTATATTTCACATAATTTAATACAAAACTCCTAACTAAAAATTAAACAATATGAAATCAGATGTAATATATTATAATCTTATATTCTTCTTTAATATTTAAACTAAAAGTTATGATGAATTATATAAAAAAAATAGGATGAGATATGATATAAAATGCTATAATACTTAGTATATGTTCATCATAAACATTTAGGAAAATATTATATTTCATATAATTAATACAAAACTCTTAACTAAAAACTGAACAATGTGAAATCTAATGTAATAAATAATAATCCTATATTCTTCTTTAATCTTTAGACTAAAAGTTATGATGGATTATTGAGAAAATTTAAAATAAAATGAGATATCATATACAATACCATAATACTTAGTATATGTTCATCATAAACATTTAATATAACGATAATTTCGATATAACCGTGAAATATTGGTATGGTACAGATCGAAATATGATTACAGTTAGGTATACCGAATTAAGGTACGGTAAGGTATACCGAAATAAATGTATGGTAAATGCATGCATTATGTGTCATACCGAACTAATGTATACCAGAGGTAAAAGTACGATAACGGTACGATTTTTATCATACTGTAAATTAAGGCAAAATATAAGGTATGGTAAAAAAAAATAAGGCATGACATACCTTAACACCTCTAGTGACTCATTCCCCCATTTCTTACTATACTACATATTACAAACATACAAAAAATCCAAAAAGATTGAAACTTTTATTTAGATCCACACATAATTTAGCTATATCTTCACAACTAATTTTCCCTAGAAAATAAAATACTTAATCTTACAATGACTCGATAAACCTAAGAAATCGAGTATATCTGAATAGCTCTCGAGTTGGCTCGATTCAACCACTAGAATCAAATCATATTTTTTGGGCCTCATATTTATTAATATAAAATGGGCCTAGTAATTTTTTTTAGTACAAATGGGCCTAGTAATTTTAAAGTGCGGGTCGATTAAACCCTGACCCATATACAAACCCCAAATAAATACACTACGCATCGCTACTGCAAAACCCTAGCTCTCTCTCTCCACTCTCTCTCCACCATTTCGAGCAGGTGCGGCGGAAGCAGCCTCAGCAGCTATGGTGCGCCGCCGATCTCAGTTTCAAACTTCATTTCGATGCAATTCTGCGAATTCATTTTTCTCTAATGGTGTGATTCCGTTATGTCCAGGGTATCGATTTGGTCGCCGGAGGTAAGAGCAAGAAGACCAAGCGCACCGCGCCTAAATCCAACGACATTTACCTCAAGCTTCTCGTCAAGGTATAAATCTCCCTCTCTGACTTTCTCTCTCTGGAGATTCAATTGTTTGATCTGATTTGTTAATTTTGGATGTGATAGTTGTACCGGTTTCTAGTGAGGAGGACAGCGAGCCGGTTCAATGCGGTGATATTGAAGCGTTTGATCATGAGCAGAGTCAACAAGGCGCCGCTCTCGCTCTCTCGACTCATTCAGCTCGCGAAGGGCAAGGTAGTCGCTTTTGCTTTTGATTTTGTTTATGTTGTAGATTAGCGAACAAAAGAAATTACTGCATTAATTGTGTTTGTGTTGCATAATATGTTTAATTTTATTAAATTACTAGGGTTGTGTTATTTAAATGTGATATTGGAATGATGAGATATTAGTATTTCGATATTGTTGAAGAACATGCATAAGAGCAAGTACATTGTCAAAACACTGAATTTAATTCTCAACTCATTCAGCTCGAGAAGGGCACGCTTTTGATTTTGTTTGTGTCGTAGATTAGCAAAAAAGAAATTACTGAATTTATTGTGTTTGTGTTGCATAATATGTTTAATTTTATTGAATTAATAGGTTTCCGTAGTGTTGTCCAAATGCGATATTGAAATAATGAGATATTAGTATTTTGATATTGTTGGAGACCATGCATAATAGCAAGTACATTGTAAAAACACTGAATTTAATTATCGACTCATTGAGCTCGCGAAGGGCAAGGTAGTTGCTTTTGATTTTGTTTATGTCGTAGATTAGCAAAAAAGAAATTACTGAATTTATTGTGTTTGTGTTGCATAATATGTTTAATTTTATTGAATTAATAGGTTTCTGTAGTGCTATTCAAATGCAATATTGAAATAATGAGATATTTGTATTTTGATAATCTTGGAGAACATGCATAATAGCCAGTACATTGTCAAAACACTGAATTTAATTATTTTGTATTTTTGCACCTGCTCTGGATCTAGTTGCATGAGATTTTATTTTCTGTGATGATGTTTGGTGATTATTGGTAAATAATAGTTCCCATTCTAATTATGTATAGAATATACAATGAATGGTTGATGATTTAAGAACTGTTGTCATCTGTAGGAGGACAAGATTGTCGTCATTGTTGGGCCTGTCACCGATGATATTCGTGTGCACGAAGTCCCTGCCATGAAGGTTACCGCCCTGAGGTTTACAGAAAGAGCCAGGGCTAGGATCGAGAAGGCCGGTGGAGAATGCTTAACTTTTGACCAGCTCGCACTCAGAGCTCCCCTCGGGCAGAACACGGTAAATAATTACTCCAACATTTCTTTTATATGATTCCGCTATTTTTTATATGCATCTTGAATTCTTGATTACTTGATTTCATCCAATATGGATCATGCTGAACATATGTACCAAAGCTATCCTTCCATTACTTGTGTGTTTATATGTGGTGATATTATTTTGTGGAATGAGGAATTTAGAACTTAGTTTTGCCACTTTAGCAGCTCATTTTATTCCTTCATTTTCATATTTAACCAAAATCTTATATGGGATTTTTAAGTTCAGCAAGAAATTCTGAGACGTGATTTTTGACATCAAAAACTTGTTTCTGCAATGTCAAGAAATGCACCTCAACTTCGTTATGGCTTTACTTCGACAAAATACTTGCTATAAATTTGGTTGCCATGTAGTATATATATCATATAGCAAAGTGATACAATTTTGAGATGAAATCCAAGACCTAGATGGCACCACAGATATCTAGGGTTTAACTTTCGAACTTTGATAAATATAGGGTCCCCGTCTAATCGGACTTCTTGAACATCAGCTAACATGTGGTTATGCGTTACAGGTACTCCTGAGAGGTTCTCCTAAGGCTCGTGAAGCAGTGAAGCACTTCGGACCAGCTCCGGGTGTGCCACACAGCCACACGAAGCCTTACGTGCGAGCTAAGGGAAGGAAGTTCGAGAAAGCCAGAGGAAGAAGAAACAGCAGGGGTTTCAGGGTTTGAGTTAATTATTTGTTACCATCAAATTTTACTCTTTGTTTGCAGCTAAAAGTGAGATTTTGACCTTGTCTCTCAATATTTTCTGGATGCAAATTATATTTTCTAGTTCCAATTAAATTTTTGGCTTAGAATATATACATTTTGGCAATGATTTATGTTTGTGTACGGTTATCCTTAAATCATGTTTCTAAATTGCAATTACATATTTTTTTGTCACATCTTCGTTATATAAAACACAAAATCAGATATATGTTGATTTTATATTATTTGCAGCAGTTGCAACAATAAACATGAACAAAATAAGAAATGTTAATTACAGGCTTCGACGATCTCTTATATCTAAATGAATTGTTAATCGACAATAAAAAAATGTTAATTATAGGCTTCGACAATCTCTTATATTTAAATGACTTGTTAATCGGCTACACATGTAATAATCATGTTCTAGCATGAGAAAAAGAGTTTATTAAAGCATGTAAAATGATGAAAAAAGACAGTTGACCTCACCTTTGAGCTTGTGAATAAGCTCAAAAGTAAATAAACGAGCCAAGTTCGAATCCGACAATAAGTTCACGAACATATAAAAGAACAAGGTTATGAGCTAACAAGTCAAATATCTTTAGGCATGCATTCGAGTATATACATATATATAGAGATATATATAGAGAGATTTGATATGCTGAGCGTATATTATGAGCACCATCCACTAGTTAAAACTCTTCTATATTTTCTCATGGCGTCGTCCCTCCTTGTCAAATTCTTTTTTTTTCCTTCACCAAACTAATGTAACACAATTCAGAATTTGATGAGGACGTCGTGAGAAAAAATAAATTTTTTTTCTCAGAAGTAGATGATGCTCACACAAGTAACTCAACGTCTCAAATCTCCTCTCTGTATATATTCAAACTTGAGGTTCAAGCTTAATTCGTTAACTAAATAATTAAATATTTGATTTCTTCTTCTACTACCTCTTTTATTTTATTTTTAAATTGAAATCTAAGCATAGTTCAATTCATATACATATGCACATCTAATCTATTCTACGAAATGTAGCATCTACAATATATTTTCAATCCAAAATTAGCATATCTGAATTCATTTCAGATGGGGCCTAATCGAACATCCATCGTCGGGTTCGTTGTAATAAACCAAACAAATGAAATCCTCTATCGTTTCATCTCATACTCTCGAGTCTCAAACATGCATCACGTGCATAAAATAACACCATCAATACATACCCGAAATGAAAATCCCAACCATAAACTTATTGGAGAATTTTGGCTAACTATTCATCTTCTAGTTTCTCCCACATCGTTTTTAATGAAGAGAAAAGATAATTATTATTAGTATAAAATAATAGGGCCAACAATTGAAAATTCATACCTTTCTCGGCCTTTTGGCTAAGATCAAGTGTAGTATCTGTTCTTATCAGTTTAATATCTGATATGTGGGCCATGGGCCCACACGATATTAAATTTATTTATTTAGGGGAAAAGCCCACTAAAGTAGCTTGCTATTTGGGCTTTTATGCGTCGCCTTTGCATTACACTACAGCATTTTCGGGCGCACCCCATTAAATCTAGTCTATTTTTTCGTTTAACAAAAATAACCTAATGTTTTAATAATTTCAATTTAATTCACATTATTTGGCTATTGTAGATGTTTAATAATAACAATTTAATTCTTAGTATTTAAACATTTTAACAGAAATGATCCAGTGTTTTTTATGAAAATACTATTTCAGTCGATTCTAGAAAACACTATTTCAGTCGATTCCGATCACACAGACAGACATTTTTGCCGAAAAAACCACCAAATATAGTTTTTTCGTAAAAATATTGGGTCATTTATGTTAAAATGTTCAAACGTTGGGAATTAAATTTTTATTATTAAATGTTAGCTCATTTCCGTTAAAATATCAAAACTTTGGGAATTAAATTTTTATTATTAAAATGTTGGATTATTTTTGTTAAAATCTTCAAATGTTGAGAATTAAATTGTAATTAACCCATAATTTATTGTCTTCGTTTTTTTTTTAATTTAATTTTGAATTTTGAATTATGTCAATTGGAGTTTTATGAAAGAAGCTATTCATTCTCTTGCTAAAACCGAAGAAGAAAAAAAGAGAAGTTACCCATTCACAAAAATTATGTCACTGTTACTGTTATTTAGTTGGAACTGCGATATTCTTGTTTCTAAAAATTTATAGAGATTCTTTTTTTTTTTTCTATAGAATCAAGAATCTTATTATTCATCATTCTCAATTGGATTTGATTTAAGAATTATTTATACTAGCCCCAATCCTAAGTGCTTCTAAATGGATATCACACTAATTATTAGTATATTTCCTTACATAAAAAAATCAAGAAAATTAAAAATTAAGAGAATATGCCAACTAGAAAAGGATGAACACTTGAAAAAAAAAAGTCTCAATTATTAGTGTGATATACCCCTTCCCACATGCCTCTCCCACTTTGCTATTTGTCCAAGGTGCAATCCAGAATTAATTGTCATGCAATTTCAATTCACACATTCATAGCTTTTATTATATATATATATATATATATATATATATACCATTTAATACATACATAACATATTTATAAAGTAATGTAATGTTTGTTTCATTATCTTTACTTCTAATGTTCATATCGTACACACCGATTAGTATATGTTTTGTATGATCTCTTATGTTGCATGCCCATCAATAATATGTATGATAAAATATACAACGTAATATGAAATGTAATAGAGAAATCAAATTGTATATGAACTTGATTAGACTTAGACGTCGTCATTTTTTTTTATTCTTTGGTGCGTATTTAGGTTGAACATATTTTTATATCGATTTAGGTATTCAGATCGGATCTCGATTAGTCTAAAAAATGAACAGTCTCCCCCGATAAATTTGTCTAGTAACACTCGTGAGAAGATACGTTAACACTAAAACGACAGTCAAATTTAAGTCAGATAACAACACTCACTCACAGATGTTATATTGTGACGTATCAAAATCACACTCGCAATTTAGATCTTACATTACAAATTGTCAAAATACTATATCTAATAAGCACTCATTGATAACAATATTGGATTCTCAATAATTTTTGACACAATCATCTCTTTTCCAGTCTTTGTTTCTTGATAATTAGCAATCAATTATATATACAATCTCTCTCTCTCTCTCTCTCTCTCTCTCTCTCTCTCTCTCTCTCTCTCTCTCTCTCTCTCTCTATTGCATGTGAAAATAAATCAGAAGAGCACATGGAAAAGGCAGCAAACACAGCCAACAAACATGCTTCTTCTTAGGTCTCAATCTCATCTCTTCACTTCTGCCCCAATAGTCTTCTCACACACACACACAAACACAGAAAAGTGTGTGACTTTTGGTATTTTTCTCACATTCTTCAATTATTTTCACACTTTTCTAGACATGTACATGTTCTCATTAGTCATTAGTATATTAATGTATGGATTAATAGTAAATGTTTTTTTTTTATTTAAGTTTTGGTGCTAATACAGCTGCCCTAGTAGCTAGTGCCAACTTAATTTCCTCTTAGCACTACTAAAAAAAATTCTTCTTTTTATAGGGATTAATTGCCAAAAGAATAATGAATTAATTTGTAATTTAAACATGGCTTTTAACATGTTGTGAAAATAACTCATTTTTTCTTTTTGTAAGTACACCTTCCAAATTTTTTCCGGACAATCAAATTTATGATGAGATAATATTTTTTCCATGCTTGCATACTAATCCAATTTTGGGGTGTTAAATATGAGGTTTTTTTCAATTGTGCAGCGTCAATTTTCAATCGACGGAATTTTTTTTGGAATGTTTGCTTTGCTACAAATCAAAATGTTACGTTATATATTATTGTATCATTTTAAAAGTCTTGTTTAATTTACAAATTTGTTCAAGGAAGTAATTTTTTTTAGGAATTATCCATTTATTGAAAGAGCCGATTTTGAGATGAAATATATGGTTCGTTTGATTTTTGCACGTTGTGGAAATAACAATTGTACAAAAATATCCCACATTACCTTATTTTTTGAGCATTTGATGTAACATACTATTAATTAAGAGCTCGTTTGCTAGGGTGGATAATGGGCTATTGATATCTACAACACTCCTAATAAATTGTTTGGTTCAAAGTTCAAAGCCATTACTTATAATAAAAATCTGCAAGATTCGGTAGGATTCTTTATCTCATCTCCTAAGTGGGATGTGTAATACAGAAGATCATTATTATAATTATTGAAGTAAATTGCCCCACTCCATATTAATTAATGTTTAATAATAAACTCCCTCCTGCCTAATATGAGAGGGTATTTTTGGAATTGTAATTATATGATAAATTTAATACTTCCAACCAAACAATAAATTATGTATGTATACATTTTATAAATATTTGAATACATTCAGACAAACATTATATTGATACCTAATATATCAAAGACATCCTAATCATAAGTATCATACGTTTTCTTATACTGTCTAGCAAACAAGCCATAAATGGTACTACATAAAGCTAAGTTTGTAAGATGAACGTAGAAAATAACATCATATATATGCATAAACAAAAGTATGTACTTGAAGGAACTAAAAATAGAGAAATATATTAAATATTTGGAATTGATGGAGTTATAATAAGGAGTGTCAACTTTCCAATACAAATAAAAAAAATACAATGAGATTTTTTATTTTTTTTCCAAATTTTTTTCTTAGGTTTGAGTGCTTATTCATCAATAGTAAAATGGATTTGATATCAATCCAACTACATAAATCAATGTTTATTTCTTATCTAAGTACAAATGTACTTTTTTTTTTTCCAACATTAAAAAAAAAGGGAAACAGGAAACCGTTACAAGAGATCAGTTTGAAACAATCAATCTCTTGAAAAAGCCAAAAGTTCTTCAACAACTTCTACTCCCAACCATGGAAAAAAAAAGTGACTATATATCAATCCAAATTGTGACATCTATATATGCAACAATTGATTTTGCATCGATTTAATAGGACTTTATTTCAAATTCATTCAAAATTATGGCAACATTATCATTAAAAATGTGAGGATTCTTTATTGTATGGAAACTATTGCGATGAAGAATTATATTTTCGGTTGAAAGTTGAAACGGGTACAAATTGAAAAAATTAAGGAGAATTATTAGTTCAAGAGATGAAAGATGAAAACTATCGATTCATGATCCGAAAGGTTAAAACTATTAATCTAAAACCTCAAAAATTACGAATTACGAATTTCGAGTGCTTTTTATTTTTTTTTTATTATTTTATAATATTTTTCAACAAAAAAATCATTCATTAATTATCCATTGAATCTAATAAAGAAATTCTTAAAAATAATTTAAAAATAAAAAATCAAAATTCGTGATTTTTAGGTCCTAGACTGACAATTTTTCATCGTTTCAGTTCTAAATTGATAATTTTTTTTTCATTTTTCAGGCCCTGAAATTGATAGATTGCATATATTTCAGATCTTTTATTGACAATTCTTCTTCGTTTTACATCGATTTAGTATCTTTACCGTAAAATAGGACTTTATTTCGAATTCGCTCAAAATCGGGGCAACATTATCATTAAAAATGTGAGGATTCTTTCGAGTGGATGTATTTCACTATTTGTATCGTGTCTATAATTGATTTCTTATGTGAACCGTCTCTTTCACACCCATCTAGATAGTATGATCCATTGATATTTAACTCTTTCACAAAATTCAAACAAAGGCATTTTTATTTATGAATATCTATTTTTTATTTATGATGAAAGGGAGATGAATATATATGAGATGGGAAAAAAGAAGAGAAATAATTGATTGAAGAATTGATCCAAAAATCCAAATAATCCACAATTTTCTTGATTGAAGTGTTGGTGCAGATGCACATGCAAATGGGCTTCTTTTGGCACTTTTTGACTAACTCACTGAACTCAAAGAATTATGCAACCCCCATACTCTCTCTCTCTCTCTCTCTCTCTCTCTCTCTCTCTCTCTCTCTCTCTCTCTCTCTCTCTCTCTCTCTCTCTATATATATATATATATATATAATGCTTCCCTTTTATAACATTGCATGTGTTCACTCCTCATAGTTTCTTGTGTGTTCTTGGTCCATGTTCCTGAAAAATGGGAATGGAATTGGGGTTTAACTAGAGAAGAAAAATGACAATAAATTTGAAAAGAGAGTTAAAAAAAGTATTTTAAGTAGTTTTTGTCAGAGTTTTGTTCATCAAAAGACCAAATAATGATAATATATGATTTTCCTAAAAAAATAATGAAAATATTTGACAATTTTTGCAAGATTTTCACTTTCGATAGACTATAAGTGAGGGTAAAGAGCCTTCCACCAAAACTCTATATGAATATTAATCGGTTAATTAATTTGTAGAGCAAATACTGAAAAGAAATCGAACAAATACTGATATATATATATATATATATATATACACACACATAATTTTTCATGTACATAAAATGTACATCATATGGTCAAATCGTTGGGTCAACGCGCGTTGACTTGTTGATAAAAAAATCATCAAAATAGGTAATACTTTTTAGGATACATGTGACTTTTATTAATTTTGAGTGATATTTTTTAGTGTTAATACTGATTTTGATAGTTTTTTTTTCTTTATTTTTTTCTAGCCAGTGCTTTTTAATTATACAAGTGATACTTTTTTTGCTTTTAAATGATACTTTTTAGTATTACGAATGATACTGATTTTGACGAATTTTTGAGCAAACACATTGACCAGATTAATGCTTGTTGACCCGGTCAACGCGTTAACCATCTGATGTGCACTTAGTGCACAAAAGACCAGCTTATATATATATATGTGTGTGTGTGTGTAAAGAAAAGATTAAAGAAATAACTATATATATATAATCCATAATGTTGAGTCATTCATACTTGTTGAGGTGCAGACCGTACAGATCGTGTCATATCAACAACTTTAAAATCTAATGTAGCACTATATGCGCAATTTGTGGGTAGTAAGTATGAGGTTATGATAGATTTCCGTATTCATACTGTGTATACATATCATATGAAATTTTCCGTTACACTCTCTGTGTTACACACTTCATGTTACAATTTCAAATTATGAGTTTTTCTTGTATTTTTTTTTATTTTACTTTTTGGTGATTTAGTTTAATTTTATGATCTTTTTAGGGTCCACCCCACCCCAATTAGGGTTTATAATTTTTTTAATATTTAAATTTCAATTAATTATTCATTATTATAGGTGATTTTTTTTCAAAATTATGTTTTAAAAAATTTTCTAATTAATTTTTTATTTTCATAAATGTTGACTGTGATTACTTATGCTATAATTAATTTTTATTTTATAATAAATATTATTAAAAAATATAAATTTTATAATGAAACATGAAAAAAATGTAACAAGAAATTTCAATCCTATATTGATTTTAGCGTCTGTGTGTTGAATTTTATCATCCGTAACTTTTAACACACATTACAAACGTGTCACTGTCATTTTTCAATTTTTCAAAATGTAAAAGCATCGTGAGCGCTGATTTGAGCATCTATTTGCATGTTCATTTCTAATGTTTGTATGTTGAAATCTAATATTGCATTTTCGAAAATGATTTACGAAATTATCACATTTTTTCATATATGTGTGTGTGTGTGTGTGTGGGATTGCAAATTTCCAAATTATAAAAGGACAAAGGAATGATTTATTACAACAGTTATGATCCAATTGATGAACAGAGATGTAACGAGCTGCTTCACGTGACAAGTCGTATTCATTCTTACCGTTGATAAAAGTCATCCAAATGTATTAATACAATTCTCAAATCAAATCAATTCAATTCGCCCTTTTTTCTTTCTCACACCCTAACTGCCCATAACTATATTAATTTCAATCTTCCCTAATTATGTGACTCAATATTCCTATTCATAAATAAATCATATCGAATTTAATAATACTACATTATCTTAGATTCATATACGATCATTTACAATTTAATTTTCAACTTCGTCAACAAAAAGTGTTCTTTTTTTATACATATTGCCGAATTCACTTGATAGTAAATGTGTTCGAAATCGACCGAAAGAGCATTTTTTGCTGAAGACGCCGTGTCATTTATGTTAACACATCAGAATATTGAGAATTAAACTGTAATTACTAAAATGTCGAGTCCTTTTTTTTGTTAAAAAGTCCAAATATTGAGAATTAAGCTGTAATTGATAAAATGTTCTTAACATTCTTAATAAAATGTTAAAACATCAACATTTTTGACAAAAAAATAGTCTTTCTTTATGCATATTGCCGAACTCACTTGATAGTAAGTGTGTTCGAAATCGACTGAAAGAGTATTTTTGCCGAAGACGCCGTGTCATTTATGTTAACACATCGGAATATTGAGAATTAAACTGTAATTACTAAAATGTCGAGTCCTTTTTTATTAAAAAGTCCAAATATTGAGAATTAAGTTTTAATTAATAAAATGTTCTTAACATTCTTAATAAAATATTAAAACGTCAACATTTTTGACAAAAAATGTTCTTTCTTTATGCATATTGCCGAACTCACTTGATAGTAAGTGTGTTCGAAATCGACCGAAATAGCATTTTTGCCGAAGACATTATGTCATTTATGTTAAAGCATCATAATATTGAGAATTAAACTGTAGTTACTAAAATGTTGAGTCTTTTTTTTTTGTTAAAAAGGTAAAATATTGAGAATTAAGTTGTAATTAATAAAATGTTCTTAACATTCTTAATGAAATGTTAAAACATCAACATTTTCGACAAAAAACATTCTTTCTTTATGCATATTGCCGAACTCACTTAATAGTAAGTGTGTTCGAAATCGACCGAAATATCATTTTTGCTGAAGACATTGTGTCATTTATATTAAAATATCAGAATATTGAGAATTAAACTGTAATTACTAAAATGTTGAGTCTTTTTTTCCTGTTAAAAAGGCAAAATATTGAGAATTAAGTTATAATCAATAAAACGTTAGATCGATTATGTTAATATGTCCAAACATTAAAATTTTAATTGTAAATAACACAAATATGTAAATTGTTGCATCTATTATCCTTTAATATTCTCCATTCATCTCATTCATATAGACTTGTTTTCCTTTTTGAATGTTCCAATATATAAGCCGGTTTCTATATATATTTAACTAATTTACTAATATATATTCCTATTTAATATGTTTACATTAGATCTTAATAGTTAATTCATTGTCAAATAAATAAATAGGGACAAATTATGAAATTTTTGATTAATTATATTTTTCAATATCTTTCTTAATTCTTGTGAAAATCTAACTCAGTCTATCTTATTGGCACCGATGGAGTAAGATATAATGATATACACACTAACACATTCAAGTAAACATGAGAGCTCACGTTATTAATCCTCTCGAGCTTTTATTACTATCGATGTATTCGTCTCGTTACAAACACATGTCATGTACTGATGAAATAAAACACGATATAACATCGTATACGTGTACAAGACTGGTTCAACCCCATGAACTAAATAGAACTTAGCTCAAGAAAATCACCATTAAACAAAATCACAAAGCAGAGAAGAAAAAAAAAAGTTAAAAATGCAGCCTTTGCCACTTTCGCTTTTCGGTTTATAAATACTGCAAGAGAGAGAGAGAGTGAGAGAGTAAGAGAGAGAGAGAGAGAGAGAGAGAGAGAGAGAGAGAGAGAGAGAGAGTTCTCTGCTTCCCCTGCGGCTTGCCGGTTGGTTGCTTTTCTTGGGGTCTGTTTGGTTTTTGTGTTTGCGTTTCTACTCTTTTGCCACCTTCCCAAAATGGCTTCTTTTCCCTCCCTTTTCGCCACTCCCACGCTCCTTCTCTCTCTAGTTCTGTTGATCTCCTCCCACTGCAATGCCTACCCCGCCAAACACGGCCCCTTCAGCCACCACCGCCACCCTCGCTTCGCCTCGCACAATTACAGAGATGCCCTCACCAAATCTATCTTGTTCTTCGAGGGCCAGAGGTCGGGGAAACTCCCTCCTAGTCAGAGAATCACATGGAGAAGAGATTCTGGCCTTTCAGACGGCGCTGCAATGCACGTATGTTTGTTTCTTTTTTTCTTATGTTTTAGTGTTTCTTGTTTATGTTGAGAAATGAGAAGTGTTTTTGTAGAAAAAAATGGAATCTTTGATGTGGGTTTTGCTTGTTTTTCAGTTTTTGGCTGCAAATGAGGAAATGCACGTAGCCAGTCATTTGTTTTGAGCTTTTTTTTTTTTTTTTTAAAATCTTGAAATGGACCTTGTTTTCGAGCATTTTGTAAGAAATCGTAAGATTTGAACTTATTTTAAGGTTTAAAACGCAATGCAGGTAAAAAAAGAGTCCATTTTCTTGTCACGAGACTATTTGAATTTATTTTCTTGAGAAGAGTTTTTGTGGAGAAAATGGAATCTTTAATGTTGGTTTTGCTTGTTTTTGGGGTACAAATGAGGAAATGCACGTAGCTAGTTCTGTGTTTTGAGCTTTTTTTGAACTTGAAATGGGCCTTGTTTTCGAGCATTTTGTATGAAATCGTTAGATTTGAAACTTATTTTAAGGTTTAAAACGCAATGCAGGTGAAAAAAGAGAGTCTATTTTCTTGTCACGAGCTGTCTTAATTAAATATTTTTCATTCACTTTTGCTTAGTGTTTATACCTTCGAAAAATGGAATCTTTGAGGTGGGATTTGCTTATTTCGAACAGCATTTACTCTGTTATGAAGTATTTGTGTTTGAAATCGAAATATTTCAAGTGGGGTTTGCCTGATTTCAAGGTTTAAATAAGCAATGCAGCGTTTATTGCTCTGTTTAGCCTCAAGAAAATGACTATGTAATGAAGTATTCTGCTTGAAAATGAATATTTCCTAGTGGATTTGCCTGATTTTGAGGTGTAAACTGCAATGCAGGTTGAATTTTTGCATTAGTTTCCTGATTTTAAGGTTTAAAATGAAAATGCAGGTCAAATTTTTGCACTAGTTTCCTGATTTCAAGGTTTAAATTGCCAATGCAGGTTGATTTGGTGGGAGGATACTACGATGCAGGCGACAATGTTAAGTTCGGATTCCCAATGGCGTTCACTACGACGATGCTCTCATGGAGCGTGATCGAGTTCAGAGGCCTAATGAAAGGAGAGCTGCAGCATGCCAAAGAAGCCATCAAATGGGCTACTGACTATCTCCTCAAAGCCACTGCACATCCAGACACCATTTATGTTCAGGTCCAAAAAAAAATTTCAGACATTGTTAGCTCATCCAATTCATTAGATCATTAGTATTGTGGAATGTGATTCTGATTTCTTGATTCATTTCAGGTCGGAGATGCCGGTAAAGATCATGCTTGTTGGGAGAGGCCAGAGGACATGGACACTCCAAGAAGTGTTGTTAAGATTGACAAGAACACTCCTGGCACAGAAGTTGCAGCTGAAACAGCTGCTGCTCTTGCAGCTGCTTCGTTGGTCTTTCGAAGGAGTGATCCTAATTACTCCAAGATTCTTGCCAGAAGGGCCATTAGGGTATACCTTAAACCTAATGCTAGAAGAATTGAATGTGATCATAGGTTGAACAATAGGGATCTTATTTCTGTTGCTGCATTTTTGGTTTGTGTTTGTGTTGTAGGTGTTTGAGTTTGCTGATAAGCACCGCGGCGCCTATAGTGTCGGTCTGAGGCCGTACGTGTGCCCCTACTACTGCGATTTCTCCGGCTACCAGGTAGGAACAATGTGGTTGTTGAAATAATGAAATCTACAATTGTGTTTTTCAGCTGTGTTTGTTGAGATTGATGTTGTGTGTTTATGCTTTAAGGATGAGCTGTTGTGGGGTGCTGCATGGCTGCATAGGGCGACGAGGAACCCAACTTATCTCAGCTACATTCAGGCAAATGGACAGACGCTCGGAGCCGATGAATCTGACAACACATTTGGTTGGGACAACAAGCATGTTGGAGCTAGAATTCTTCTGTCCAAGGTAGTTCTAGTTGGAACTTTTTCGAGGCTCATAGTGCAACACGAAATCTCATGCCCTGTAACGCTTTGGTGTTTCTCGATTTCAGGCGTTTCTCGTACAAAATGTTCAGCCTCTCCATGACTACAAGAGCCATGCTGATAACTTCATATGCTCTCTGATTCCTGGGACACCCTACTCCACTGCTCAATACACCCCAGGTTCAATCTTAAATCGAAAATTAAACATCGAATTATAGCAATGTAGTCGAATTTCTAGGGTTATAAGTTGTGACAGCCTCAATTCTGAGCAGGTGGACTATTGTTCAAGATGAATGATAGCAATATGCAGTATGTTACATCCACTTCTTTCCTTTTGGTGACCTATGCCAAGTACTTGACCACGGCTCGTAAGGTCGTGAACTGCGGTGGCGCCATCATCACTCCAAAGAAGCTTAGGTCATTTGCCAAGAAACAGGCAAGAAGTTGAAGAATTTGATGATCTTGCCTTGAAATTCTTGAGATTTTGTTTTGTCACATGTTGGTCTAAAACTTGGTGCATTTTGGGAATTTGGGCAGGTGGACTACTTGCTCGGTGACAACCCGATGAAAATGTCGTTCATGGTGGGGTACGGGTCGAGATACCCTGCGCGCATCCACCATAGGGGCTCGTCCCTCCCTTCCATTAGTGCTCATCCGTCGAAGATCCAATGCTCGTCCGGTTTCACTGTCATGAACTCTCAATCTCCGAACCCTAACGTCCTAACCGGGGCTATCGTTGGTGGGCCCGATCAGAACGACCGGTTCCCCGATCAGCGGTCGGACTATGAGCAATCTGAACCGGCCACCTACATCAATGCACCCCTAGTTGGAGCATTGGCTTATCTTGCACACTCATTTGGCCAACTATGAGAAAATGCGACTCTTTAGCCTAAAATTATGTCCCTTTATTTTATAAAATAGATTTAGAGCCAAATATTGTTTATTTGGAGTTTGGCTTCAATCAATTCTAGTAGTTTCACATCAATTTAGTACTAACTAATTGTGTAAGTTAAGGAAGAGAGAGAAAGAGACATGTATTGTCCTATCCTACTAAGTTTATATAGTTTGAAAAAGTGTTTTATTTAAGGTTGTGAAAGTGTGAATGTAATGAATGCGATTTCATGGAATGAATGCGACTTTGGTTGTGATTGGTCAAGAATTGGAGTAATGGCATTGGTCATTGAGCTCTGCACTTTTTTGGGTATGTTGTGTTTATTTTTTTTATTTTGTTTTTTTCTTGCTTTGGGACTTGAAACGTGTCTTCTAGTAATTTAACCAAATCATCAACTTTTAATATAACATAATGTTAAAATAATAATAATAATAATAATAATAATAATAATAATAAATACAACATACTATTAAACTTTTAATATAACATATAATAATAATAATAATAATAATAATAATAATAATAATAATAATAATAATAATAAATACAACATACTACTAAACTAGATATCGATTTTTTTATCTGATGATGGAATGAGCGAGTTTGTCGAGTTTGAATTACGTTTGTTGAACATGAAAAGTTTCTATGCTACCTTTTTGTGTCGTAACCCATAATCATATGTTAATTGTGGATATAATGTAGGCTAATTCAAATAGACAAAAAGATTTTTAAGAATAATAATTGTAAATAAATACAAATTTGGTCTCTCACCTACATATTTTTTGTGCTTAAAAATCACCTAAAATATATTCTTAATTTGCATTTGTGTTAATAACTGCCACCAGAAGGGTAGCATAGAATTTCTCGTTGCAAAATATAATGTTTTTGCTTGTCACTAAAAAAATACAAAAAAATTGTGTTTTAATTTTATTTCTAAATAAAGTATAATACTATTATTTTTTTACTTGAAAATATAATGTTATTTAATATGTAGTTAGTATTTAATACGTGGACCTTATATAAATAATATATAAAATAGAAGTTGAAAAAATAATTTATAATAGAGCCCCTTGTACAAATATTTTTCCGGTACAAAAAAAAAAACAGCTTGAATATTAATTATGTTCTTTAATAATGTAAATTTTGAAATAAATTACTAAAATTTCCAATCTTCAACGATTTAAAGCTAAAAAATTAAAATACTTTGCTACCCTCAACAAAAAAAAGGAGGGAAATTTACACTTTGATACCCACATTTTGGACACTTTTATAAAAATAACCTATTTTATTACTATTAGCAAAATAATATCTACTTTTTCAAAAATTTTACAAATCTGACATCGATCAAGTTTCCGACTATAATTTATGTCCAACAATTTTATTTTATTTTTAGTTCATAAATAACGTGGAATATCTAGCTAATATTTTTTTATTAGAGCAAAAAAGCCACACAAGAATTCTGGTGTGCCACGTGGGTATTTTAGGCTGGAAATTTGATCGAGGTCAGATTTGCAAAAATTTTGATAAAGTGGGTATTATTTTGCTAATAGTAATAAAGTGGGTCATTTTTTAAAAAGCATCCAAAATGTAGGTATCAAAGTGTAAATTTTCAAAAAAAAAACAAAAAACAAAAACATTTCTTAAAATGTTATTTAATTTAACACGAAAAAACAAAAAAGTAGACTGCTATAAAATATTATTACCGTTGGTTTCGCGGGGCCCAATAATTTGACCGTTGAACATATACATACCAGAAAAGGGAGGGAAGGAAATATTTGGCGGGTAAAATGGGGCAAAGTGTCACGTGATATGGTGGGCCCCACGAATTAGTTACTCACGTGGTTAAGAAAGCTGCATCTCCTGCTCTCTGTCAGAATCTGCCTCTAGTTTTTGGGCTCTCAATCAAACTTGGGCCTCTACTCTACTCCATTTCCTTATTGGGCCCAATGCGGCCCATGATTTTTCCCGAGCACGTAAGCAGAGTCGTAGAAACTTGGCCCGGCCCGATCCAAAATCGATGAGCTTTACGTTGTTCGATCTGATTTTCGAGAGGGCCTTTTTGCTTAGAAATTTAAGTTCGGAAAATTCCGGACATGTCCGGCTCAAGATTTCACGATGGCCCGATGGGCTTTGGTCGGTCTGGCCCGATGAGTTTGACACATCGACTAAACCCTAATTGATTTCAATAGGTTTAGATTCCAATTTGAAAATTCCCGCTTTTTTTTAGTTTTGTGACAATACGACGTCGTTTTGTTGATGCGACGTGTAAGGAAATCTAGGTAATTTTATGTATTTGGTCCGTGTATTTACATGTCATGTACGGGGGCCACGTCAGACTTTAGCACCGAAAAGGCGATAACCTATCTTGGAACATATTTGTTAAAATATTGAGTGTCAAATTGTAATTATTTAAAACGTTCGTACATTTAATAAAAAACAGCTCAAACGTAACTTGCATATAAATTGTTAACTTTCATGTAAATTGTTTTCGTGAAACTAGAACAAATTAGTATTCGTTTTCATCAGGGGTGTAATAGAGCCGAGAAATCAAAAGCTCGAGCTCAATTAAAAAACTTGAAACATCCCAGTCAAGATTTGATTTATTTTTTTTGAGTTTGAGCTCAACTTTGTAACAAACTCGACAAGTTCGAGCTCGATTAAATTGGGTTATATATTAATATTAAATAAATATTTTATTTAATTTAAAATAAAAATAAATCAACAGTACATGTTTAAATAAATAAAATATTATGGATGATGTAATTACCCTCAAGTTTGATTAGGTTGAGCTCGAATTATCTCGATTCAATTTTGAGTCGATTATTGTCTCCTAAATAATTAGGTAGATAAACTCTATATTTAATACTACTGTCGAAATTAATATCTTAGACTATTTGACATGTCATTTTAATATCCGAACTATTGAATAATTATTCGAAACTATGGTCATAGCTATTTTTCCGGCCGTTCTCGCAATTTTGGAAGTCAATAATTTGTAAATGGTAATTTAATAATTATCTCGATAAGAGATCACACTTGGGGTGGTGGCGCAGTTGGCTAGCGCGTAGGTCTCATAGCTAAAGAGTAATCCTGAGGTCGAGAGTTCGAGCCTCTCTCACCCCATTTTTATTATTTCTTTTTAATAATCATCATTATAATTCTCTATATCACTACTTGAAAATTATTATTATTTTCCAAATTTATTTTACTAAGCCGAATTTATCTACATCTGAACTGAATTATTTCAGTTATTAAGTTTAATTCGGTTCATTTACTAATAAAACATAAAAAAAACTCGATTATTAGCTTTTTCTAAAACAAAAAAGTAAAACAAAACGTACTAAATAGAATTTGTTTGGGATTTTGCATATATTTGAGAACATGCGTTAGTCCGATTTTGGTCCCATCCCTATCACTTTTGGTCCCATCCCTATCACTTTTGGTCCCAAATCAATTGAATTATCAATTTTAGTCCCGCCGTAACATTTTCCGTTTAAAAAATTATCGATTTTGGTCCCATTTTGATATCGATTTTGGTCCCAAACAAAAAAATGCTAGAAATTTTTTTCTTTGCAATTCAATTGGAGGCAAAATTAAACTGATTTGGTAGAAATTTAACCTGATTTGGTTCCAAATTTCCCACGAACATGTATCTATATATATCTACTCACCAAATCATCAAATTACAACTACTAAATCAAAAGAAAGCCATTTTTTTTATTTGGTTTAATTTTCTGTCGAGCTCGAGTTCGATCAAGAAGATACTCGGCTCGTTTACACCCCTAAAGGCAGATAATTTTTTTATTTAGTTTAATTTTACGATATTGTTTATGAGCGTTCACCACATCTAATTAGCGTTTATAATTATTTTTAATATTTAATTTTAATTTTCAATTAATAATTCATTATTATGGTTGATTATTTCATAATTAAATTCTTGTAAAATGTAAAGTAAAAAAATCCAGGAAAAAAATTATACTTTCATACCTACATTTTGAACTTTCACTACAAAAAATTCACATTTTAGCGATGGAAACGCGCCAAGCCAAGCCCAAAATATTAAAAATAATATAAAATAATAAAAATATATATAAAATAATATAAAATTTTAAAAATCGTAAAGTAAAACTAATAAAAATATAATAAAAATTTATACTCATAATTAATTAGTAATTGAAAAATAAAAAATATATATAATATTAAAAATGTAAAATAAATAAAACATTAATAATATTAAACAAGTTAATTTCAAATTCATAATTAATTAGTAATTAAAAAATTAATAATATTAAAAAAAATTAAAAATCATAAAGTAAAATAAATAAAAATATTAAAAAATTTATATTCGTGTAAATAAAATTTTATGATTAATATTGATATACAGAATATCTCACAATAAGATCTGTAATACCCGAGCTTTTCACTACTCAATAATTATCTCAATATATGTGATTATTTATATTTTAATTATGTTTATATATGTGTAAACATAATAATGCGTACATTTATTTGTTTAGGACATTATTAATGATTTTTGATATATAGGGAATAGAATAAATTAATACTTGCCAATACATACATATGTTGGTCAAATTAATATTTTATTATAAGTGGATAAATTATATAATTGTATATTTATATCCACATACACATTTTAACTTAGCTAGTGGATAAGTAAATAATAATAATAATAATAATAATAATAATAATAATAATAATAATAATAATAATAATAATAATAATAGCTTACACGTAGACATATGTTTGAAAAGTAAAATGCATTGGTTGATTGTGTTTATACCATAGACACGTGTATATACATATAATACTTCTAATTTGGGATAAGTATGTGTAATCTTATCTATAGATATTGCAAGCTAAACAATTATAATATATATATATATATATATACATACCTATCATATAACCTTATAAAATGAACTTTGATGAAAGAAAAATATCAAGGGAGACAGACGGAAGTTAGTTGGGGTTTGAAGCAAAGGTATCATCAAATTAATTTAATCTTACTTTTGATGAATTATTTTAATGCTAGAGAACATAATCACCTACAAATTTAATTGTTTAGCTATATGCATAATTAAGGTTATAAAAATTATCCCAAGAAACTTGAGCTGTTGATGCTTTATCTAGTTATTACATATAATTAGCTAGTTTATAATTTTACTATGGTCAGTTAATTTCTAAAAAAATTGGATTAGTAAATTATAGATACAGATCATAGTTTGGCTATTAAGATATAAATTGGTGAATATATAAGATATTTCAAAAGTTTAGTTGAGCTAATAGCATAAGTATATAAATTAATAGTAATATTACTTAAATATGTATATAACGAAAGAAAATAGCAATCAATTAATTAATAAGTTAGAAAATTTAATGACTTGTGTAAATGAATTGTATTTATCCTGTTGGATTAATCCACTTCTTTAACAAATTTATCCAAGTTAGAATCATATTTTATGTGGTGAAAAATTTAATTAACCAAGCCATGAGATTATGCTGGTGTGAGATATTTTATAATTAATATTAGTTATGAAGCTTTGCATTAAAGAAGAAAAAGGTTTAGCACAATTATATCTAAATTAAGAATATAGTTAAAGCTATTGCCTATATATTATTGTATTGAAATAAAATTCTTTGTATTATATAAGTTCATAATACCTCGCTATCAATTATGGAGTTTATAATAATTAGTAAATTTTAATTCACCTTATATTAACTCGATATTAATCTTTGGTTTATCTTAATTAGATTCTCTTGAGAAAGCATACACTTTAGGATTACAAATATTGTAATCTTTGGAATTGAGGTAAGTAGAAATTCATTTGCAACTACAATGCATGAATATATTATTATTTGATTATATGTGATTATTATTTGCTATTGTGTTGTTATAATTTATTACCTCATAAATATGTGGTGTAATATGCTTGTGGCGTTCTATCTATTTGCATTGAATATCTTTTACATGATCACGAGCATATGAATGCACGTCATGTAGATATTATCGAGTTGCATGCATGAAATGGTTTTGAGAGAGAGAAAATGTTTTGTTTGGGATTGGTCACCACCAGCCCGTGTTGTGCTGTGTTGATATTTGTGCCTCGAGTGGGATGACTTCCATGCGGGATCAAAGGGAACAGGCAGGGGGCGTGTCCCTTGGGGTCTAGGGAGGATGGTCCACTTCGATTGCACCTTTGAGGTGATGAGTGGCTGATGTGGGATGACTTTCATGTGGGATCAAAGGGAACAGACAGGGGGCGTGTCCCTTGGGGTCCAGGAAGGATGAGCCACATGAGTGCACTAATCACATTCCGGCAAAGTGATATTGATTATATTATGAGCTCATGACTTATGTTGGTGTCTGGTGAAGGGAGCCAAGTTCCTAAACAGTGAAAATACTTTTGAGATGAAAATATCTTATATCACGAGCATTAGTCATGGTGTGGTGTCTTCTTTATGCGTTGTGTATGAGGTCACATGCATGATTTCTGCTTACTGAGCTTTAGCTCATGTAGTTCATGCATTGTAGGTGATTCTGATGAAGCATGAAAGTGCTTGGTGCGGGGCGTGGAGTTTCCAAGAGTTCATGTGGGTCTATGTATATGGATGACGACCTGATGGGCTTTTGTTTATGAGCTTTTTGCACCACCTTTTGACTCTGTTTTTGTTCAAGCGTGAAACTTCTTCGAAGTTCACCGTTTTGATTGTATATAAACTTTTATCTTCCTTGTTGTACTCTTTTGACGTCGGAGTACTCTTTCTTCCCTTAATATATTTATGTAAATTATGTATGGAAGTAAATCTTATCCTTTCTCGAGTCTACCAATAATTTTCTTTCTAGTTTAGGAAAAAAAAAAATCCAAAGCACGCTCACATTGTTAGTCTGTTCTTCTATATCTGTTTGAGGGTGCCACAAGATCCCAATATTGTTGGCGGTCAACCTCTCCAAATGAAATCTTCTATCCCACTTTTCTCTATTCCATTTGGTGTCCCATTTTGATTTTTATTTGATTTTCATTAATTTTTTTCTTCAATTTCAATTTGTTATGGCTTAGTTTAATTTTATAATTATTATTTAGGGTTCACTCCACCCAATTAGGGTTTATATTTATTTTTTAATATTTATTTATTGTTTTTAGTTAATATAATTGATTAATACGGTTGATTATTCAAAAAGTAGGGTATATGATTTTTAAAAATTTTAATTTTTAACAATAAATGTTGATTATGATTTGTATTGCTATTGTAAAATTTATTTTGGTAATAAATATTTTTAAAATATTAAATTTCATAGTGGGACATGAAAAGTGGACTAGAGGATTTTATCTCCAATCTCTCTCCCTCCAACTAAAACAACAGAAAAATAACAGTTTTATGATCATGAAGACCTCTTTTTTAGGAAAAGTAGAAAAAAATAAATAAATGAATTGTAGAGCAGAAAGACGGCGGCGATGAGAGCTATAGCAGTCCATGTCTTGGCTTTGCTGTTGCAGTGCTCGTTGATTCTCATCTTCATCTCATCAAAAATGCGGTGGTTCTCTATTCCGTGAAAATCAATCTCCTTGAACATTCTGACGATCTCTTCACTTTCCCCCACGAAGCTCACTATGATTCCCTTTTCTTGCAGCGCCTTCACATCCTTGGAGTCCTCAATCATTGATTTCATGAGTGCAAGATACGACGTCACCATCATGTCGGCGCAGGTTGTCCCTGGGGACATCTCCAGGGCCACCATGTTCGAGAAAAGGGTTCTAGTCTCGTCGGAGACTGCAAGAACAGGGAGGTGAAGCACTCCATAGAAGTAATATGAATCAAACCTGATATCAAGAAGGAAGTTGGAGCTCGGTTTGAAGTGAATCCCCTTCGCTTTCAGTTCTGTCACAGATCGAAACGGCCACCTTCCCGGTTGAAGGAAACTACCTGCTGCTGCTGCTGCATATCTCTTTCTCCTCCACCATTTGCAGCATTTGAAAGTAGCCATCTCTTCCCCATGTCGATCTAAATCGAGAACATTATTGATCTTTGGATCTTCCGGATTGACCAGATTAGTAATATGGATCGCTTCAAGAAGGTGGAGAGGAAGGTATTCATCTCACTGGGTACCAAGGAAGTTGTTTCAGCTTTGTGAAATCCCCCCCCGAAGTTAGGAAGCTCAAGAACCTAAGCATTAGTGCTTCGCCTTCTTCTTTCTTATCGCCATCGTATGCCAACTCAATCAGTGAGTTGATTAGCCACCAAGGGATCTGATTCTCCAACTTATAAGCAACATCGACCATCATTAACTTCACTTGGAAGAAGCCCAGCCGTCGAAACAGAAACATACCCTTCTCCTCACGGTTTTCTTCATTCGCTGCGAGTAACTCCACAATGTATAAGACGACGCAGGCGTCGCGGAGCATCATCTCCGCGAGTGCCTCGTCGTCGTACTCGTCTCTCGACAGCCCTCCGTAGAAGTGCCGGATATCTCCTATCCGCGCCAGAATATTGGCGCGGAAGAGGCGGCGCCGGTGGTCTGCCTCGAGCATGATGTCGACGAGCTCGTCTTTGAATTCTTCAAACTCACGGAACTGGGGCTGGGCGTGGTGATATGGCCCCAGAGAAACGATGGAGGGATCGTACACCGCCTCATTTTTCTCTCGTAGTCGCGGTGGAACTCTGTGCAGCACTCGCATCCACTCGGGCCTCGCCTCGCTGCGGCCGCTGTCGGTGGCCGCCGGAGCTCCCCTTTCCACGTCGGCACGGTTGCTGCGGCCATTGTTTCTGGAGACTAAACTGTTCCCCATGCAGCCGTACGTACGTTTCTATATTTGAAAATATTTGTTAGTTGGCGGTGATCGAAGGTGGATCATATTGCTATTGATATAGTTGATTAGAGGAGAAGAAACCTTGCTCTTGTAATAAGAACACCGCTTTTAATTCAATTAAATGAGAGAGCAATCAATATAGCTAGCCGACAGCGGGAGTAGGGGACATCTTCTTTATTGTCCGAACAACGACATATTCTTCTCCAGCTCTCTGGTGTACTCCTCTTTCAACATCTTAACTGTCTTCAACAACTTGAATTTTTTCCTTTGTGTATTTGAAAATTTATCACCATATCTAGATTGAGATTTTGAAGATGATGGAAAAAAAAAGGAAGGATTAATTTGGTTGTGAACGACAAAAAGATCAATTGAAATGGATATCTATACATATATTAAGGCGAAATAGTGTGATACACAGCGATTCATTGTCTATCACATGATTTAACTTTAGACAACAAATTTTGTATAATAGACATAGTAATTACATTAACTGTTGTAATTTTTTCTTTTTGCTTTTTTTTTTACGACAGTTTAGGTTAGAACCGTTGTCTTTTAACAATTGTTTGCAAATTTAGTTATTACTAATATAGATTACGTGCGTTGCACGTATAGCCTATTATTTAACATCATAGAATCTTTAAAAATTGTAATATTAATAAATATTAATGAATAATTTTAACAAAATATTATAAGTATGCATAAAATAGTATTGTATAGTACGCTCGTTTGATAATAATATGAATTATTTTGGCATTCACATCAATAGTTTCATTTAATTTATACATGTCAGAAATTTTATCTAAGCTTTCGAAAGTGGTACAATATATATATTAGAAATAGTTGATATTTACTTTATGTAATCAATTTTATGTGTGATTTTGTAGAAGATATGGATATAATACATTTCTACCTTCTAATAAAGAAAAAAGTGAAAGTAGCTAGTGCGCCAATTATTACGCGAGACATAGATCTTTCAGTGAATGGATAAGTTAACAATGTTAATAAAAACACATTAACATACATTTTCTACACACACTTAAATCTTTCCATACATCAACACACACTTTTGACACCAAAATTTAGTATACAAATAATTGGAAAAAAATTGTTACCACTAGAAATCAACAAACATTAAATATTCATAATAATCGCAGATACGTAAAACTTGTGTCTAAAGTTGAATTAAAAAATAATATAAACAATAGCTAAAGTGGGATGTTAGAGAGGGGCAAGAAATAATTTTTGAAGTCTTAACTCTCAAACTTTATTACTTGGTTAAAGTTAATTACAATGGAAACATAACAGAACTCACAGTATATATCCTATTTGATCAGGACAAAAATTTGCCATGGATTTCTAATCTAGAATTTAACAACAAAAAATACATTGAAAGCATAATATATTTTTCCCCAATGATATGTATTAATTTTTTGCGTGTAAAAAATGTTGTTAGTGGTTGCTTAGATCTAAGTGTTTGTTAGAAATTGTGTGTTAGTTTGCACTTGCTAACATCGTTAACTTTTTCGTCCAAATAAGAATCTACATGGTCTAGTGTTTAACATAGAGGAGACTATTTGGGCTAAATAGTAAAGAAGAGGGTAATAAATGACATGAGTAATAGTCGATGGACTATTTGAATACTTTCCCTATTAAGAACTACAGATAAGTGAAAAACACAAAATATTATCTGATCTAAAAAAACATTGCACATGAAATTCATAGAAGTATGTAATGAATCGACAAAAATTTGAAATATTACTATTAATGAAGGGTGTCTATATTATTTATAATGTGAATCTATATATTAACATTAAATCTTTTATGGTTTGATCTTAATGTAATATTCAATATTTTTGTTCTTATATACATATATATATATATATATATATATATATATATATATATGTGTGTGTGTGTGTGTGTGTGCGCGCGTGCGCACTCACGTGCGTGTGTGCTTTGTCTCTTCTTGCACTTCAGTAGCTTACAACTTTTATATATTTTTTTCTTTTATCTCACTTTAGTTTGTCTTGTACTTTTTTCGTGCATGATAGTGATGTCTAAAGTCTTCAAAACTCCATATGTACTTTTAATTGCAACCATTCCACTTTCTTGAATTTATACTAAATCTCCATAATAGCTATAATTAATGATGTGGATATTATATATATAAGTGAATAATATATGCAATAAATCATGCAAATGCAATAATATACATATATTATATGTATATACATTAAATAGTTATACATGTTGAAAGAAAATAATTTGTAAGACGTAAGTCCTAATGTTTTCTCTAATGTATGACATGCATCATCATTAATAATAA
Source organism: Perilla frutescens (assembly GCA_026008535.1). Lineage (NCBI taxonomy): Eukaryota > Viridiplantae > Streptophyta > Magnoliopsida > Lamiales > Lamiaceae > Perilla > Perilla frutescens. The sequence goes on from BRKX01000018.1 coordinate 48,449,113, forward strand.
TAATAATAATAATAATAATAATAATAATAATAATAATAATAATAATAAGGGCTAATTACAATTTAATTTCCAACATTTAATGGTTTTAACAAAAATAACCTAATATTTTAATGATTACATTTTAATTCCTAACGTTTGGATATTCTAACAAAAATAACACAACGTTTAATATGAACAATTTAATTCTCAACATTTGAACATTTTAACAAAAATGACCTGATAATTAAGGCGAAAAAATCCATTAATTTTGTTCTTTTTTTCCGTAAAAATTGTTAGTCAATTATACGGATCTCTAGCTTACTGGAGAGTAAATGTGATTGAAATTGACCAAAATACTTATTGTGGCCTAAATTTCAGATTATTTATTTAAAATGTTCAAACGTTGAGAATTAAATTGTTAATATTAAACGTTGTTGACCACAAATATCTTGAGAAAAGAAATTATATAATCCTTAAATATTGTAACTCCAATTTCATGAACTTCCAATAAATTTTATAAATTTGTAATTAATATATAATTACAAACAAGATTTATATATTTTTTTGAATTTAATATGTTAAACTTTAAATCATTACATTTAATTGAAATTAAAATTTTTGTTGTTAGTGCAATCGTGTGCACTTAATTGTAATTTGCTATTTATTTTGATGAATCATGTGTTTTGGCTAAGGCCTAAGGGTGATCTTTTAAGAGATCTAAGTGGGGATGTAAGTGAGTCAATTCAACTCGTGATTGATTCATAAAATAATCAAATTTCATTCGTAGTTGATCGAGTCGGGTCGGATTGTAAATATTGTATTTAATCATAATTTTTTGCTTTGCTCTCATCACTGGAAGCTTGTGATGAAGAGATCTGAAAGAAGGCACTATTTGAGAAATTAAACAACATTTTTCTTTAAAGCAATTGTAAAATGAATTGAAATTTCTTTGATGAAGTATTAATTCCATTAATTTTTTATTTGTTTGTATTGTCGTATTTTTTAATGTTTGACTTAGTTATTAATCATAAATATTGAATATAACTCAAAATCATTGGTCAAATAAAAATATTATATATTTTAGATCTTTAATGATTGTTTCAGAAAGCCTTACGGGTCTAAAAAAGTGAAATAAAATTGAATATTGTTTAAAAAATAAATGAAATATGACTTGTCACAAAGCAAGTACATTGATGAGATACTTGAAAGAACTAACTTGTCAGATTGCAAGCCTTGTTATATTCCTATGAATTCAGCTGTTAAGTTGTCCAAATACAATGGTTCTATGTTTGAAGAGGCTACTCTTTATAGAAGTACAGTTGGTGCCTTGCAATATTTGACATTAACAAGGCCTGATATTGCCTTTGCAGTAAATAACCTTAGCCAATTTCTGCAACAGCCTCTTGATTCTCATTGGGATGCTTGCAAACAATTACTTAGATATATGAAGGGTACTGAGTCTTTCTCTCTAGTGTTCAGTTCCTCCTCTTCCATGATGATAGAAGCTTTTGCAGATGCTGACTGGGCCAGCTGTATTGATGATAGAAGGTCTACGGGTGGCCATCGTGTGTATCTTGGGAATAATTTGATTTCTTGGTGTTCTAAGAAGCAAGTTGTCTCCAGGAGCAGTGCAGAGTCTGAGTATAGATCCTTAGCAAATGTCACTGCTGAAATTGTGTGGCTACATGCATTGTGCAAAGAGCTGGGGTTTGGAGTTATGAGTCCTGCTCAAGTATGGTCTGATAACAGTAGTGCGACATCTCTTGCTTCAAACCCAGTTTTTCATGCACGAATGAAACATATTGAGATCGATGTGCATTTTGTTCGTGAGAGTGTTCTTGACAAAGTGGTGGAGATAGGTCATGTGCCTTCCAAGGATCAAGTAGCAGATGTCTTCACCAAACCTCTGGCTGAAACGCGTTTTTAAACTCTACGAGATCGTCTTAAACTCAAGTTGTGACGTTGGGTTTCTGCAGGGTTGTGTTGAAGATATTTATGCATGGAGTTGCATGGTGCATGGGCACGTGGCAATCTCTCCGTATTTTATGGAAATTAGTTAGTTAGTATTGCCAGCTGTTAAGTTCTAGTTGTAGTCTATAAATATCTATAGTTCTCATTCTTTGTAATCACGTTTTCTGTACATGAAATAAAAATCACAAAATTCTCTCAAATGTTCAAAATATCTTCTCTTATGCATTTCTACAAACACCTTGTGTTCTCTTTAGATTCTAAGATGGTATCATTGAGTCTTTTTTGATCGGCGTTTCTATCGTGATCTCCGCGTTTCTATCGCACTCTTCTTCTTGTTGCTGCGAATTTTTTGATCCTGTTGTCATGGCTTCCACTCCAAATTCATTTGTTTCTTTTCTTCCTGTTCCATCATTCAAATTAGATAGGAACAATTATGCTTTCTGGCGTTTTGAGGTGTTAGTTCTTTTACGAGCACATGGTTTTGAGGATTTGATCTCTGATTATTCGGTTCCTCCGCCTCAATTTTTGTCTCCATCCGCTCGCGATGCTCGTCCCAATCCTGATTTCCAAGTGTGGATTTGTCGCGATCAGTTTTTGTTGAGTTGGCTTATTGGTTCGATTGCTGAGGTCATGATTGGCCATAGTACTCGGTGTGTGACGTCTCACGATCTGTGGTGCACTCTGCAATTGCCTTTTGAGTCGCAATCCAAGGCGCACATCATGCATCTCAAGCTTTAGTTGCAGACTACTAAGAAAGGCGAGCTGACAATTGATGAATATGTACTTAAGATGCGTGGATTTACTGACAATTTGGCTGCTATTGGCAAGCCTGTGGATGATGAGGATTTGATTATGCATATCCTCGGTGGCTTTGGTGCTGACTATGATGCCGTAGTAGTTAATCTTACCAATCGTGCTAACTCTCTCACTCTTCTAGAAGTCCAGTATGCTCTTCAAGCACATGAGGCTTGGCTTCAAAGTTAGGTCTCTTTCGTTTCTCCTACTGCTCATTATGCTCACTTTTCTGGTGCTGCAAATTCTGGTGGTGCTATGTTTGGTTGTGGTCGCGGTGGTTCTGAGTTTGCCGGCCACGGTGGTGGTTTTAGAGGAGGTTGAGGTGGAAGAGGTTTTACCAAGGATACCAAGATCATTTGTCAACTTTGTGGTAAAAATGGTCATGTAGCTCTCAAGTGTTTCAAGAGGTTTGATGTGCATTTCACTGGTGTTGCTGCTCCTCAAGCCTTCTATGCTGATTATTCCTAAGATTCTGCTCAAGATAGGGCCTACTATGCTCAGCAGGTTGACTCTCAGTGGTACGCAGACAGTGGAGCCACTGCTCATATCATAAATGATCTCTCTAATCTGCAGCTACGCACACCATACTCTGGTTCTGAGATGTTACAGATTGGAAATGGTAATGTTCTATCCATTACTCATATTGGTGATTCTAGCCTGCCTTCTGCTGATTCTCACAAGTCTCTTATGCTGCAAAATATCTTACATGTGCCTGGTATTACAAAGAATTTAATAATATTATCCTTAGTTCACTAAGGATAATAGTGTTTTTGTGGAATTATATCCCTCTTTTTGCTGTGTCAAGGATCTCCAACCATATCAAGTTCTGATGAAGGGGTCTCTGGTCAAGGGCTTGTATCAGCTGGATCTCTCAGCCATGCTTAGGATCTGCTCTACTTCTTCAACATTGTATGTCAAGTTTTCTTCCTCCTCACCATCTCAAGCCTTTCAGACACTCACTACTTCTGCAGATTCTTCTGCTTCTCCATGTATAAATAAGTCTGAATCTTGTTTTCTTTCTTGTACTTCTGATATCAATAAATGGCATAGGAAGCTAGGTCATCCTAGCTCTTCTATTCTGAAATAAATTTGTAATAATCTTCATATTCAATATAAAGAATCTTCGTTGTTGTTCTGTGATGCTTGCAAATTGGGTAAACTCCATCAAACTGCACATGTCTCTCAACCACTTCATACAACTGCTCTTTTCCAGCTTATACATTCTGATCTATGGGGGCCTGCAGCTACTTCTAGCTCTGCAGAGTTTAAATTCTATATCCATTTCATTGATGATTACACTAGGTTCACCTGGATTTTTCCCCTTACTGTTAAGTCTGAGGCAACTGAGGTTGTCAAAAGATTCATTACCATGATTCACGTTCAGTTCTCCACCACTATTCTTTCTCTTCAAACTGATTAGGGAGGGTGAATTCAGATCCTTAGATGCTTATCTTTCCAACTTAGGTATCCATTTCAGACATTCTTGTCCTTACATTCACCCTCAGAATGGTAAAGCTAAGAGGAAACATCAACATATCTTTGAGACTGGTTTGACTCTTCTAGCTCAAGCTCATTTACCTTTCAAATTTTGGTGGGATGCCTTTGCAGCTGCAGTGTATCTCATCAATCGGTTACCTTCATCCACCACTCAAGGTATTTCTTATTTCCAGCTTCTTTATCATACTTCTCTTGATTATTCATTTCTTCATACATTTGGCTGTGCTTGTTTTCCTCTCTTAACTCCTTACAATCAGCACAAACGTCAATATAAATCTGTCAAATGTGTGTTTCTAGGCTATAGTTCTTCTCATAAAGGTTATAAGTGTCTTAGTTCTTATGGTAGGGTTTATATATCAGATTCTGTTGCTTTTCATGAAAATGAGTCCCCATATGAATCTTTATTTTCTACTACTCAGCAACTCTCCTCTTCTTCTCCCTCGAATTCATCTGTTCCTATTCCTTCTTTTTTCTCTCATTCCTCTTCTTCTGATGTCATTCCTCCTACTTCTCCTCCCATTCCTCCTTCTACTTCATATGTCTCTTCTGTTTCTTCTTCTCCTCCTACCTTTATTCCCTATTCTTCTACTATTTCTTCTGTTTCTCATCCTATGATCACTAGAGCTAAGCATGGTATTTTTAAACCTAAAGTATGGCTGGCAGAGGTTCAGTTGCCCTCAGAACCCTCTTCAGTCAGAGCATCTCTTGGTGATCCTGCATGGTATAATGCTATGAAGGCAGAATTCTCATCTCTGCAAGACAAGAAAACTTGGGTGTTGGTTCCCCCTTCTTCTGATCAGAAGTTGATCTCTCATAAATGGGTGTTTAAAGTAAAAAACTAAGTCTGATGGTACTCTTGACAAGTTGAAGGCTAGGTTAGTGGCTAGAGGTTGAGGTTTTGAACAGTTTTCTGGAGTGGATTTTCTTGAAACCTTTAGTCTAGTTCTCGAGTTCTCTACACTTAGAATGGTGTTTGCTATGGCAGCTATGAAGGGCTAGAAAATGAGGCAAATTGACATTAATAATGCCTTTTTGAATGGAGAACTTGAGGAGACAATTTATATGACTCAACCAAAAGGCTTTGAGGACAGTCAGTTTTCTCAACATGTCTGTAAGCTTACAAAAGCTATATATGGTCTGAAACAGGTCCCTAGGGCCTGATACAACACCCTCAAAGCTTATCTTGGTTCAATTGGATTTCAAAGATCTCAGTCAGACTTCTCTTTGTTCTTTAGATTGTCTGCTACAAGTGTGGTGCTTATGCTTGTTTATGTGGATGGCATTTTAATCACTGGAGATAATTCTGATGAGATTCAAGATGTGATTCAAGGTCTGAACACTAAATTTGCTCTCAAGGATCTTGGCTTGGTTAGTTATTTTCCGGCATTGAAGTTTCTCATCAGCTTGGTTCTTTTCACTTGTCACAAAGCAAGTACATTGATGGGATACTTGAAAGAACTAACTTGTCAGATTGCAATCCTTGTTCTATTCCTATGAATTCAGCTGTTAAGTTGTCCAAATACAATAGTTCTATGTTTGAAGAGGCTACTCTTTATAGAAGTACAGTTGGTGCCTTGCAATATTTGACATTAACAAGGCCTGATATTGCCTTTGCAGTAAATAAGCTTAGCCAATTTCTGCAACAGCCTCTTGACTCTCATTGGGATACTTGCAAATAATTACTTAGATATCTGAAGGGTATTGAGTCTTTCTCTCTAGTGTTTAGTTCCTCCTCTTCTATGATGATAGAAGCTTTTACAAATGCTGACTGGGCTAGCTGTATTGATGATAGAAGGTCTACGGGTGGCTATTATGTATATCTTAGGAATAATTTGATTTCTTGGTGTTCTAAGAAGCAACAAGTTGTCTCCAGGAGCAGTGCAGAGTCTGAGTATAGATCCTTGGCAAACGTCACTGCTGAAATTATGTGGCTACAAGCATTGTGCAAAGAGCTGGGGTTTGGAGTTATGAGTCCTGCTCAAGTATGGTCTGATAATAGTAGTGCAATATCTCTTGCTTCAAACCCAATTTTTCATGCACAAACGAAACATATTGAGATCGATGTGCATTTTTTTCATGAGAAGGTTCTTGACAAAGTGGTAGAGATAGGTCATGTGCTTTCCAATGATCAAGTAGCAGATGTCTTCACCAAACATATGGCAAAAACGTATTTTCAAACTCTACGGGATCATCTTAAACTCAAGTTGTGACATTGGGTTTCTGTAGGGGTGTGTTGAAGATATTTATGCATGGAGTTGCATGGTTCATGGGCACGTGGCAATCTCTCCGTATTTTATGAAAGTTGGTTAGTTAGTATTGCCAGCTGTTAAGTTCTAGTTGTAGTCTATAAATATCTGTAGTTCTCATTCTTTGTAATCAGGTTTTCTGTACATGAAATAAAAATCACAAAATTCTCTCAAATGTTCAAAATATCTTCTCTTATGCATTTCTACAAACACCTTGTGTTCTCTTTAGATTCTAACACGAGGGATCTGATTCTCCATAAAGATGAGATTGAAAGAATAGTTAAGGAATTACTAGCTTCAGGGGTAATACAGCATAGCAGGAGTCCTTTTGCCTCCTATGTGCTGCTGGTTAAGAAAAAAGATGGAACATGGAGGCTTCGTGTGGATTACATGTACTTAAATAATTTCACTATTAAGCATGACTACTCTATTCCCCTAATTGATGAACTCTTGGATGAGCTACATAGGTCAAAATTCATTTCAAAGATAGACCTAAGGTCTGGCTACTTTCAGATCCTTATAGAACCTGGACACAGATCTCTTAAAGCTTTCAGGACTCATGAAGGGCACTATGAATTTTTGGTGATGCCCTTTGGGTTGTGCAATGCCCCAACTACCTTTCATCAAATGAATCAGATATTCAGGGATTGTTTGAGGAAGCATACTTTGGTATTTTTTGATGACATCTTGATCTACAACAAGAGTTGGCAGGAACATATGGCACATCTGAGGGAGGTTTTCACTTTACTAAGGCAACACTCTCTCTTTGCTAAGAAATCTAAATGTTCATTTGGGTAGACCATCATTGAATATTTAGAACACATAATCAGTGGGGAAGGGGTCGTTGCAGACCCATATATGATTGAATGCATGGTAAGGAGGTCACAACCTAAAAACATCAAACAGTTGGCTTGACTGGTTATTACAGAAAATTCATTAGAGGGTATGGTGCTATTAGCAAGCCCTTGACAGCCTTACTAAAGAAGAATGGATTTAAGTGGAGTGATGCTGCAGAGCAAGCTTTTCAGAACCTGAAAGAAGCTATGGTGCAAGCACCTGTCCTAGCCCCACCCGACTTTACCAAGCCCTTTATTCTAGAAAGAGATGCTAGTGGAGTAGGCATTGGGGTGGTGTTGATACAGATGGGAATGCCTATAGCCTTCCTGAGCAAGACTCTATGCTTAAGAAACCAGGCTCTATCTATTTATGAGAGGGAATTCTTGGCAGTACTGATAGCCATATAGAAGTGGAAACACTACTTACAGGGGCACATATTCATTATTAGGACTGACCAGCAGGCCCTCAAATACCTCCTGGATCAGAAAACCATGAATCCTATACAACAAAAATAGATTACCAAACTCTTGGGATTGGATTATGAGATACACTATAAAAAGGAAACAGAGAACAGGGCAGCTGATGCCCTGTCCAGAGTCCAAGATTTGAAGGATGAGTGCCAGGCCCTGAGCACTATTACTCCCCTGTGGATGCAAGAAATCTTGCAGAGTTATGAGGGTGATCCCTGTATTACAAAAATCATGGAATCTCTCCAGTCTGATTCCATAGGAAGTTCTCAATTCACTCTAACTCAAGGGATACTTAGGTACAAGGGCACATTGATAGTAGGGGCTACCCTAATCTTAAGGCTAAAATTCTAGCATCTATGCACAGTTCTCCTTATGGTGGCCATTCTGGGGTCCAAGGCACCTACATGAGACTTAAAGTTGTTTTCTTCTGGCCTGGAATGAAATCTGATGTAGTAGAGTTGGTAAAGGTTTGTGATGTTTGTGCACTCAACAAACCTAATTCTGGAGCTATTCCTGGCCTTTTACAACCCCTACCCATTCCTGATCAACCCTGGAGCCATATTACAATGGATTTCATCGGAGGCCTTCTTAAATCCAATGGGAAGGATGTCATTTTGGTTGTTATTGACAGGTTGACTAAGTTTGGCCACTTCATGGCTCTATCTTACCCATTCTCAGCCCAAAGTGTAGCTAAAGTCCTCCTAGACCACATCTACAAATTGCATGGTCTACCTATTAGTGTTGTTACTGACTGTAGGGATAAGGTTTTTACAAGCAGTTTTAGATGGAATTATTCAAAGCATTAGGAGTCTCACTGAATTTCTCCTAGACTTACCACCCACAAACAGATGGCCAAATCGAGAGATTGAATCAGTGCCTGGAGAACTACCTTAGGTGTATGACTTCCTATTAACCTAAATAATGGGTTCGTGGCTTCCATTGGTAGAGCACTGGTACAATACCAATTACCATACCAATTTGAAGGTGACACCCTTCCAAGTTTTGTATGGGTATGCCCCGCCATACCTTTCAACAGGGCCATACCTGGACTCCACTAACCTTGAGGCCAAGGAGACGATACAGGACAGACACCTTATGCTAAAACAACTTAAAGAAGACCTAAGAGTGGCACAGGTAAGAATGAGGGTCTATGCTAACAAGTCCAGAGAGGAGAAGCACTATGAGGTGGGAGATCAGGTCTACCTTAAGCTTCAACCCTACCGCCAGAATTCTGTTCAACTGAGGAAAAGCCTAAAGCTTTCCTCCAAGTTCTTCGGTCCCTATATAATACTTGAATGTATTGGACCAGTCACTTACCGACTTGACCTATCAGAAGGGTCACTTGTACACCCAGTGTTTCATGTGTCCCTTCTCAAGAAGAAGATTGGGGATTCAATTGTGCCATTACCTGAACCTGCAGCTAATGAGGGAACATTCTGCTTACGCCCAGGAGCGGTGCTTGACTCCAGAATTCTGCAGCGAGGTGACGCCTCCCTAGATCAACTCTTACTCCACTAGTGTGATGAAAGACTCGGCCTTGTTTCTTGGGAGGATATGCAGTTCATTAGACGAAAGTTTCCAGACTCCGATCCTTGCGGACAAGGATCGAAATCAGCGGGGGTAATGTTGTATCTCTAATGTTTCGAGATCTAGAAGTGAAGGAGACAAGGGTTGGAGAAGCTGGTGAAGATGGCCGCAAGACTCCATTTTTAGGGTTTGGGAAAGGAAAATCAGAATTGGGGATTGCGAGAGAAGGCTATTCGATTCTAAATGAGATTAAGCCGGGTCAGGTTGCTGGAGTGGGACAGATCTCAGCTTTGGGCTGATTTATTTATCAGTTAGGCCACACCCATGTTAGTGGGCTTGTTTGATTTTAATATAATTAAGGATTGAGTCCAGTTATTTGTTTTAGGGTTTTATATTCCAATTAAGTGGTCCCCAATTGTATGATTTAAATATGTTGTAACAAACCTTATGCAGTTTATGAAAAAGTTATCCAAATTCTCCTCCCTTTCTATCTGATCTCCTCTCTTTCCCCTCGTTTCTTCCCAAATTCTTTATTTTCTATTACAATCATCCTTGTTTATTATCAGCTGATTTAATACAAAACCTTCAACTAGGAAATTCATATACAATTGGCAAGAAAAAGAGTAAAAGCGGCCGCAATACCTTGGAGACCATAACATCTGTATAAATAATGATGCTCTTCTGTAATCTCAGTGATTTTTGGTGAAATAAGAACATCACCTATCCTTGTGAACATAAATTCAACTCAGTAAATCTTCACATGGTTATTTTTTTGGAAAAATCTTAATTAAAATAAATACATAAAAAAAGAATATTATGAAATATTCTTTTTCAGAGTAAATTGTTGGAGATGAAGTGAAGCTTTTGCTGTATAATAGAGATGAAGTAAACTATTGGAGATGACCTAACTAGGTCTTTCTTGGATTCATTGTATAGTAAGTTTGGAGAAAAGTGAGGCAGAGCAGAAAGGCGGCGGCGAAGAGAGCTATAGTAGTCCATGGGCTGTGAAATTTGGTGTTTATGAGCTCTGCAATCCATGTCTTGGCTTTGCTATTGCAGTGCTCGTTGATTCTCATCTTGATCACATCAAAAACTTCGAAGTTCTCGAATCCGTAAGAATCAATCTCCTTGAATATTCTGACGACCTCTTCACTTTCTCCCACGAAACTCACTATGATTCCCTTTTCTTGCAGCGCCTTCACATCCTTGGAGTCCCCAATCATTGATTTCATGAGGGCAACATACGACGTCACCATCCTGTCGGGGCAGGGCGTCCCTGGGGACATCTCCAGGGCCACCATGTTCAAGAAAGTGATTCTGTCATCTTTGGAGATTCCAAGAACAGGGAGGTGAAGCACTCCAAAGAAGTAATATGAATCAAACCTGATATCAACAAGGAAGTCGGAGCTCGGTTTAAAGTGAATCCCCTTCGCTTTCAGTTCTGTCACAGATCGAAACGGCCTCTTTCCCGGTTGATGGAATTGGAAACTACCTCCTGCTGCTGCATAGCTCTTTCTCCTCCACCATTTGCAGCATTTCGAAGTAGTAGTTTCGGTTTCGTTGGCATTGGCAATAACAGCATTCTGTAACCCATGGCGATTTAAATCGCGAAGATTGTTGATATTTAGATCTTCCGGATTGACCAGACTAGTAATACGGATCGCTTCAAGAAGGTGGAGAGGGAAGTATTCATCTCTCACTAGGTACCAAGGAAGTTGTTTCAGCTTCGTCAAATCCCCCGAAGTTAGTAAGCTCAAGAACCTAAGCATTAGTGCTTCGCCTTCTTCTTTCTTATCACCATCGTATGTCGACTTAATTAGTGACTTGATTAGCCACCAAGGGATCTGATTCTCCAACTTATTAACATCGATCGCCACTAAATACCATTGGAACGCGCCCAGCCGTTCAATCAGAAACATAGCTTTCTCCATACGGTTTTCTTCACCTTCTTCATTCGCTGCAGTTATCTCCACAAAGTATAAGACGACGCAGGCGTCGCGGAGCATCATCTCCGCGAGTGCCTCGTCGTCGTACTCGTCTCTCGACAGCCCTCCATAGAAGTGCCGGATATCTCCTATCCGCGCCAGAATATCGGTGCGGAAGAGGTGGCGTCGGTGGTCTGCCTTGAGCATGATGTCGACGAGATCGTCTTTCAATTCTTCAAACTCACGGCACTGGGGCTGGCCGTGGTGATATGGCCCCAGTGAAACGATGGAGGGATCGTACGCCTGCTCATTTTTCTCTCGTAGTCGTGGTGGAACTTTGTGCAGCACTCTCATCCACGGGGGCCTCGCCTCCTCCTCCTCCTCGTCGGAACTGCTGCTGCTGCGGCCGCTGTTGGTGGCGGCTGGAGCTCCCCTTTCCACGTCGGCACGGTTGCTGCGGCCATTGTTTCTGGAGACTAAACTGTTCCCCATGCAGCCGTAGCGTAAGTTTCTATATTTTAAATTTTGCTGCTTGAATTTATTTGCTAGTTGCTGGGGATCGAAGGTGGATCATATTGCTATTGATATAACTGGTTAGAGGAGAAGAAACCATGCTCCCTCCTCACATATAGCATAACGAGTTATACATAGATACTCAAATTATTTAAATCCTCTATCCCATCTCGTATCCTATTTTGATTTTTATTCGATTTTCATAAAAAAAAAAATCCAATTTGTTATGACTTATCTATATTTATTTTTTGTTTTTTATTTAATATGATTGATCAACTGGTTGGTTATTCCAAAAGTATGATATATAATTTTTAAAAATTTTAATTTTTAACCATATATATTGATTATGATTTGTAATACTATAATCACCTGACCTTTCATAATATTTGAATTAAAATAAACGGCAAACACCGACTAAATCATGTGCATGCCGCCAGCCCCTTAATTTAATGTTCATCGATCATATCATTGGGAGCTAACTATAATTTCATTAACAAATTAAATAAAATGCGGTTAATTATATATGCTAATCAAAGACTTTTTAATTTGTTGAATCGGTCAATTTATAAAATATAAAATATATAATTTTTTTTTTTTGCTTAGTTAGGACCAACAAAAGAAAAAAGGAAAAAAAAAAGAACGAACCGAAATTGACAGAAATTGGTTTCTTGGAGGAGATCGAACCGAAATCGACAATTCAGTGGCCTGATTTTTTTAGTTGCGGTTCAATTCTGCTCAACCCTATAACTTAGTAGCAGTTCGATTTTACTCAATCCTATAACTCGGTGTCGATCGATGTCTTGGAAGAGCGAGGATAATTATTGGTCCAACTTTGATATTCTTTGAAATCGATAGTTCTTTTTATTTTGAATCCTTAAGTAAGGGTATAATAGAAAAAAAATAATGTAATTTTATTTTTTCAAAGATTCGTATTTTCTTAATTTTTGTAAAAATTATAATAGGGCCATATTTATGAGATGGAAGAAGCAAATTTTAATAATAAACAATAACAATGACAAGTTAACAACTACTCTTCACATTTAGCATAATAAGTCCATAGATATTCAAATTTCAAATCCAACTTGCAGCGAGACTTTTTTCTACGGGTCAATCATCCCACCATTAACAATATTTGAATTAAAATAAACGACAAACACCATCTAAATCATGTGCAAGCCTCTTAATTTAATGGCAGGTGGGGAATATATATAATTTCATGAACAAATTAAATAAAATGGTGTTATCGGATAAGTCGCGTGTAGGAGGAGAAGATGTCGCTATTCGGAAAATATTGAAGTCAACTCCGGCGATTCGGTTATCGGATCAGCTGAGAAGGATAAAGAATGAGCGGCTAAAGAGTAAATTACACTTTTGGTCACATAAGAATAAGGTCCAAACACTTTCAGTCCCAAAATGTACAATTTTGATCCCAAATTAATTTTGCCGACACTTTTGGCCCGCAGTTTGTATTTCAACATTTTGATCCAAAAAATTAACGGACTATACTTAATATCCGTAAGACCCGTCTTGCTCGATAAAATTTTGAACATCCAATCGTAGTTGAGCCTTTTGATTTAAGAGTGGGGGTGAGTATAGGCCCAAAAGATGAGCTAAAGAATGCATTGGTGGATATATTATGAAGAGTATTATGAATTTTGTTGTTTGAATTGATTTGTTAATTGCTGGGATCGAAGGTGGACCATCTATCTATCTATACATATATTAAGGCAAAATCGTGTGATAGACAACAGTTCTAGTGTAAATCATTATCTATTACACATTTTGCCTTAAATAACAGTTTTTGAATAATAGATATTTTTTGAATAATAGACAACAGTATTGACATTTATTATTATTATTATTATTATTATTATTATTATTATTATTATTATTATTATTATTATTATTATTATTATTATTTTGTTGCATTTTCCACGATAGTTTAGATTACAATGTTGTATTTCAAGAAATTTTTGCAATATTATTTATTATTTTTTTACTTGAAAACTAAAAAATTGATTATCAAAAAATTGATTCTTTTGCATCATTTTTTTATAGCGTGTTATTACGTTATTTGTTTAATTGTTTAAAAATTGTGATAATGATTGTTTATATCAATGAAAATAAAGTTTAGTTTTTTAATCAATATAAATATTTATACGTTTGTTTCACACACTTATATGTATGTATTGTAAATATACATCTAACTATGATTGAGTTTTGCTTTTATTTTTTCAATTACAACATTATAAAAAAAATTGTACCGAGCATCGCACGGGAGACATACTAGTATTGGTTAAAGAAGAATAAACCTTGCTCTTGTAATGAGAACACCGCTTTTAATTCAATTAAATGGGAGCGCAATCAATATAATATAGCCATTGGTGAATGGCTATACCAAATTTGGAGGGCCCAATTTTTTTAATAATTATATGTATAAGTTTAAAATATGATTGTCTTGTCTCCGTCATTGAATAATAAAATTAGAAACACATGAGATTCACTCTCGCGCAAAATAAGTGTCGAAAGCTTTTAAAGTATACAAGATTATATATAAAATAAGATTATTTTATATGCATATTCTAGAACAAGACATTTGCATTTTTTGTCAAACACTTAAAATTTTATTTTGCACATTTGTCATGATACATGATCAAGTATTTATAATAATTTAACAATAAAAATAATAATAACATTAATCGATACAATTAAATATTAGCAAATTATAAATAGATCATTGAATATGGACATTAATTTATACATAGTATCGCTTGACCGTTTTTTCAGATATATATAAATATATTTATTTATTTATGTAAGTTGTTGAAAGTGTTTTTGTAGCGTGTATGTAATGCAACTTTTGTTGCTGTAATCCGCTTCAATATATTGAATATAAATGAATAATGTGATTTTTTGATTTGTTAATTTTTTTTTTTTGTGAATATTGTAACGTATTTCTCCATTTGTTATGATGCAAGGTTTATGGTATATTACATTTCATAAAAAAATGTGTGGATTTGATCAAGTCAAGATTCAGATCCGAATATAAGATGTTTTATAGATTTTGGCTATTTAGACGGTCTAATATAAAATTGATATACCCATCAGATTGTATAAAACGACATTATACTATATTTTTACACCAACATTTTGTCGTGTTATTTTTCAAAATTAACTAAATAATACCCACTTATTCAAAAAAATTATAAATCTAATTTCTATGATCAATTTTATGGCCTAAAAATTGTATGTATAATTTATTGTATTTTAATATTTTTGATTATAATTATAATTATAAAGATGATTAAAAAAATAGATATTGGGGTGAGAGAGGCTCGAACTCTCGACCTCAGGATTACTCTTTAAGCTATGAGACCTACGCGCTAGCCAACTGCGCCACCACCCCATTTTGTTATTTCTTTATCAACATAAATATTAAATTAGTATTTACAAATTATTACATGCAAAAAACCGGCAGGAAAAATAGTTACCACGATAGTTTTGAATAATTTTTCGATAGTTCAAATATTTAAAATGACATTTCAAATAGTGTAATATTTATTTAAACATTTACTGTCGATTTATTTTCATTTCAAATTAAATAAAATATTTATTTAATTTTAAACATGTTGAGTTTGTTATAAAGTTTAGCTCAACCTAATAAAAACTCGACTGAGCTGCTTCAATTCAAGTTTCTTAGTTGAGCTCGAGTTCAAGCTTGTGATTTTTCGGCTCTGCAAATAGATGAAGAAGACATTTGAAGATCCAGAAACTCTGTTTGAGTTCTGACATCCGAGGCAACTGTTACAATTTAGAAGACAGGATGTAGTAATATTTTGTTCTATGATTTTGGGAGATCTAAAACGCCCAATTCCTGTAGTAATAATATGAAAACTTTGAGTTACCATGCATCAATAACACCTAACCTCTCAGTGAAAAATTGAGACTTGTCGAGTATCTTTAATAATAGAAGCAGTATTGGAAGTATGAACTATCAATTTTAATAGCACAAAAGCCCTCCGTTGATAAGACATGCAAGTTGAGATATCGTCATATTTGAAATAGAATTAAATCTCTAGCAATAACAGTGAGACTGAGCCTCACAAGTGTGAACAACTTACTAAAGTGTGCAATCTGAGTTGTAATTGATGGGCTTTGAAAACATAGTGACCACCTTCCAGTTTTTTGAAGAAGAGGGGACGTAGAGTTATTCAAGATTCGACCTCCTATATATCGTGTCTTATTTACACTTTTCCTTAACTGTTTCGTGTAACTGTTTTATCAGTTTAGATAATATATCTTTGACAACCGAGAAAAATCAGCTGAGTCAAAACTCAAGCTTTAGCTTTAGTTCAGAAAGCCCTCTTTACACTTCTACAAAACTTTGATAATTTGATAAAGTGATTTAGCCGGGATTATTCACCCCTTCTAATAACCTATTTAGCTCTTCTGCGACGAACAATAAGTTCTGATTTTTTATTTTTGTATTTCCTTTTTTTCGTCCGTGCAATAGTACCTAAATCATAAAATTGCACCAAAATCACCCCATAAAGCCTCTTGATTAATATATATTTGGAGACATTGAATGCGGCTGAAATTTTCTATCATGTTACATCTTATGATAAAAAAATGGGATCCATATAAGAAGAGTAGAGATTCTCTAATTTCAACTTTGTGTATCAATTGTGTGCCAACATTAAAATTATATATTATTAATAATGTTTTCGTAAAATTAAAATATATTATATTATAACTAATCATAATTAATATTTATTGCTAAAAATTAAAATTTTAAAAAATTATATGCCTTAAGTTTGGAATAATCAACCCCAAAAATTAACTATATTAACTAAAAATGTAAATTAAATATTAAAAAATATTTATAAACCCTAATTGGGTGGAATAAATTCTAAATAAAATTGTAATACTATAGTAAGCCTAAAGAAATTAAAATTGAAGAAAAAAAATGAAAGAAAAAAAAAATAATTTTGAGATTTGATACACGATTGGCACACACATGTTGGGACTAGAGAATCTCACGTGATATAAGAATATCATTGTTCGGATATTAACTTTTTCTAACTACAAAAAATATGATAGAGAAAACATACAAGAACATAATACAAACTTCGACGAGTTTCAAGGCGAATTAATCATAGTCGAAATCATAGAAACATGTTCATAATGTCTACAACAAACTTACGAAAACACACACTAGCATTCATAATAAAGAAATTCACAGAAATCCCTAGGCGATATGTGGAGACACGGTGGTCTCAACATAAGAAATAAGCTGCATTCTATCCGGATTACCGTGAATACCAGTCTTCTTCACCTCTCCAGAACCATGATCATACACATAAATCCGGCCACTTCCGGTTACAAGAAACAACAATCCATTCCAGAACCCCAACGGAGACACCTGCACCTGCACATTATCGCCCTCACGAGTATCCTCATGATCAAGATGAACCTCAAAATAAAACTGTTTCACCCAACATCCATCTCCATTCATTGCCCAAAGCTCAAAATATGAACACAAGAACGCAACAAAACCAAACGCAACAACACCAAGCGAGCCATCAAAGTTGACAAGATGGGCACTGTACTTAAAATCCAAAGTTTCACTGATGTGGTTCAAGGGAAAGGAAGAGAAGCTTTCTTTAGAAAAATCGAATGACTCGAGGACCCTGTACGGGTGCCCATCCTGCAACTAATAACAACACCCATCTAAATAAACACCACTGTCTGGGAGAGGACATTCATGCTCTGGAAGCAGCTTCCAGCACTCATTTTTAAAGGAATACAACGTAGCTTGTGTCGCAATACCACGGCACACCCTGTACCCATCTTCTTCATCGTTAACGTCGTCATCTTCGAAAGCATATTCATCAAATTTTATGACTTTGTAGTCCCCCGATTCAGAATCAAACCCGAAACCACAGAAATCGGTGAAGTGGCTTTCGTGTTGGTATCTGAAATCTACATCGGGAGGGCCTATGTTGTCTGAAGGAATGAGTTTCACCTCATCGGTGCTAGGGTTCCAAACAACACCCTTGCCGTCATCGCCAAAAAAATGCAGTAAGCCATTGCAGCTACTGACAAAATTATACATGCCCTGGTTGAGAAAGGGTTTGGAGATATTGCTGGATGATTGACGTGATAAGTTGCGGGTTGAAATGGGAGTTAAATAGTAAGGGTTGTGCAAATCGGAATCATGCTCAAGAAAAAGTTGATGCTCTTCCATAGACGAATAGCTGGGTTTCTCATACCTGTTTTCGTTGCAACGCTTCAGAAAAAGCTTATGGTTGCGAGAGCTGCTCATCTTGTTGATTTGAGAGAGGACTGCTACCAGAGTTAGGGTTTTTTGTATTCTCGATTTGATTATATATACAGAGTTGAGTGATTATTTTATTATTGTGATGTTATTGTATCAATTTGGTATATTATTTATTATTATTGTAATGTATTTCAAATGATGTTTTTCTGTTATTATTAAAATAATTTTTGTAATTTTATTATAAATTTTTGTATTTCATAGAAATTTATTTTATTAAATTAAATTAAATATTAAAGTGAATAATACAAATAATTACATAAATATATTATAGTATATGAAATATGTATATGTATATATATATATATATGATGTGTAGTGGTGGGACCACTGTAGAATTACTTTTTGAGTTTATGATTGTGGATGTTGGTTTAAAAAAGTTGGTGGATTTAAACTTTTGATATGACGCTGATGTGACACCAGAGTTAGGGTTTTTTGTGTTCTTGATTTGATTATATATACAGAGAAAATATAACAAACAAATCAGCACAATCTAATCTCTTTGAATTATTCATTTTTCTTTTCTATTCACAATCTACTCTCCAAATTAATTTAAATCCAAATTTGATTTTCCTCTATATTTCTATGTGATTTAATTGTTTTAATAACAATAATAATAATTTTAAATCGAGTTTTAATCCAAGGTACTAATTGAGCTATTTTTTTTAAGTTCAAAGGTCCAATCTATATCTATATAATACTACCTCCGTTTTATAATGTTTGTTGTTTAAGGTTTTTTTTTTAGTTTCAAAATGTTCGTTGTTTTATATAATTTGACATCCTCTCTCCCAATTTTAACCATCTCAAATCCTACAAGATTTTTTTATTCTAACTTACTTATAATATATGAAGAGAGAAAAATATATGGAGAGAGAAAATATTGTTATTTTTTAGGAAAATATATATGAATTAGATTTTATGGCATATATAAGGGATGAATATATTTGTCCACGAAATTAATTCTTAATTCCAGATAAAAAAAAACAAAACAACAAACATTATGAAACGGAGGTAGTATATAATAACGACTCCGCATCCACAAATAGAAAATATATGTTTTCCCGCCTATTTACACGTTCCAAAAAGAGTTTAATTAGTTATGATTTTAGTATTTTTATTATAAAAAATATATAATTATCTTAATTATATAATTAACATAATTAGTATAATTGATTACCATATTATATTGCGAGAGTTCATACCATATATATATATATATATAGTAAGTATAATTTATTATGAAAATTGGGTGTCATAATCAAGGCAATCTTATGTGGTGATATTTAATATGGAATATATTATTATTGCAATCTATATTTATATTTCTTAATAGTTAAATAATTATAACCGTATTATTTATATATAATTAAGCCAAAATTGAAGAACATGAAAATTTCAGTTGGCCGAATATTAAGATGACAAAAATTGAATTAGTAAAAATATTAAAATTAATCGTTCTTTTTTCAATTTCTATAGTTATCATTGTCGTCGTCGTCCTCCTAATGAAATTTCTATCGTTCTTTAAAATTATTGCATATAAAAATTCATAACATGTTAGCCTATTATATATATTTATTAGGCTAAAATTGGCATGTATAATATTTTTTGTATAGTGATTTGCGATATGATGCTATTTTTTTTTCTATGGACAACCCGATGTAGATCAGTAGAGATCCTCTAGTCCCACTTATGTGTGCCAACCGTGTGTCATCATTAAAATTATATATTGTTAATAATATTTTTTATAAAAATAAAATTTATTTTATCATAACTAATCATAATTAATATTTATTTCAAAAAAATTAAAATTTTAAAAAAATTATATACCCTAAGTTTGGAATAATCAACCCCAAAAATCAATTATACTAACTAAAAAATGAAAATTAAATATTAAAAAATAATTATAAACCCTAATTGGATGGAATAAATCCTAAATAATAATGTAAAATTATACTAAATCAAAAGAAATTAAAATTGAAGAAAAAAATAAAAGAAAAAGTAATAATTTTGAGGTGTGGCACACGATTGACACACACAAGTTGGGACTAGAGGATCTCAAGTGGATGTAGATTAGTCAATCAATTAAGGTATAATTTAATTAGTCAAATTTACCTTAATTAGTTAAAACATAAATGTGTATAATTAAATACGTTTATATAAATTCTGAAAAAAGATATATATAAATTTTGAGATCCACTAATTTATTTTGTTTCCAACTTTATCTTATATTATAAGATTAGACAAAGTTACCTTATATAATATAATTATTTAGGACAAGTCTCATGTACATAAGATGTACATCAGATGGTCAACGTGTTAATTGGGTCAACGCGTGTTGACCCGGTTAATGCTTTAACCAAAAAAATCCGTCAAAATTAGTATTATTCATAATACTGAAAAGTATCATTTCAAAGGTCCAAAAGTATCATTTGTATCAATAAAAAGTATTGGCCAGAAAAAAAAATAAAGAAAAAAATTGTTAAGATCAGTACAATCGAAACACTAAAAAATATCATTCAAAATTAAAAAAATATCAGTTTTATCCCTTAAATGTATCACTATTTTTCACGATTTTTTTGGTCGACGCTTTGACCGAGTCAACACGCGTTGACCCGGTCAACGTGTTGACCGTCTGATGTATATCTTATGTACATGAGTATTTGTGAATTATTTATATACACACACATCGAGACACATCTATATGCAATATTGTAACATATATGGTTTATTTTTTATATTTTATTTTCATGACGTTAGGTAAAAAATAGTTTATTAAGTTTGACAAAATATTAGTCTATTAAGAATTTTCATCAACTTTTTTTTTTTCATTCTATTAATGATATAGTACCATTTGGATCTATTTTTCAACATCAGAATACTAGCAATGTTTCCCGATATAAATTTTTGGAATATATGCTCAGAATCATAAAGAACATTTAAAATTATGGATCCAATATTGCTAAAAATTCAAAAGTGATTGGAAGGTGTCGGAGATTGAATTCGTAAAGTAGCTCCCGTTTAAAGTTACACCTATGTCTGAATTTCATCAATTTTATCTTTAATAATTTAATATATAACGCGCTGTCGTTTCGCGCGCAAAAATATATTTATAAACTCCTGTGCCCACAGCGAGCGTAGCTAGCCAATGAGTACAGGTCGATCCCACAGAGAGCTGTTGCGATCCTATCTTCAAGTAACCAATCAAAAGGGGGGTTTTGGTGTTGTCACTAAACTGAATGTAAATCTGCAAAATAAACTAAAGAAAACTATCAAATAACAAAAGATTCTGGCATTTGAATTTGATCTTGGTTAAACATAAAACAACTCGATCATGGGCACACCGATTTTCATACATGATAGGTCATCTAGTTATGGTGACCGGATTCCTGTCATGCATCTCCTCATCCATCCTTTCATTTTAGGTTTAAAAGTGATTCCTCTTCGATTAAACCCCTAACCAGTTACCCACCTCCCGATTCCTCTAAGAGATGTAAGCAAACAAGCAGCAGTGTGCCCTAGACGGACCCAGATCTGTTGTGTTCAACTGATTCCTCTTGTGCCCACAACACCCCATTAATTCCCTTATTACTATATGAACCGACACACAGTCACGATTCGCCAATTCAATTAATTATGGTGTGCCCTCTTTACCTAACGAGTGATCAGCCACATTGGGCACTTCAGACACACACTCACGTGGAACAAGGCACAAGAATTAAGGGAAACTAATCATGCATTACTATGCCCATTTCGGCCTCACGAGTCCAGATTTATGCTTAATCCAATTTCATCATTCAAACGCCAGAATTAAAGATCTAGCCGAGAAGGCTAGACATACTTAAACTTGCAGAATTTAAAGACATAAAATAAATAAGAACTTACGGATTTAATTAAGCAAAAACTCGACTCCAACGTCGATGAAAATAAACATAACCTAAGTCCCGAAGGTTTAAGACCTTTCGGATTGGTTTGCTGCCTAAGCAGCGTACGGAAAATAAATGCAGAAATGTAAAGTGTTTCTTAGTGTCTAAAGCTCCAAAAAAAACTCCCTATTTCCAGAAATTAAACTTGTTTAAATAGTTACATTTCCGAGTAGAGTCTCCCCCACAGGCGGGGGTCTTCTGCTGAAAATCCGGAACGGCGTGCCCTCGCTGACTTGACTGGATAAGCTTCAGCTCCAACAAATCCCTATTTTTTAGGGATTGCTCTTATCTCCTCAGATTTAGCTTTATCTCCTCGTCTGAGCTTATCCTTCTGTTGCAGCACCTTCCAGGAGTCCAGCTTAGCTCCAACTCTCCCGCGGATAATGTAGCTATCTTCCCACCAGCTGTCCTTCAACTAAATTCCGAATTCCACTGGAATGCCCATTCTGCCCGGTGGTCGAGTCTGTGCGAGTACTGTGGGCACGGCATCGTCTGTCAGCTCCATCCGTATCTGATATGCCCACTTCACTGACCGAATGTGGGATGGATACTGAGGACGTCCCCTGTGCCTCTGATGATCATATGTGCGAGATAATCGTGAATATTTGGGCATAAAATGCCCCTTCCGCCAGACTCGACTCTTGAAATGCCCTTTGACCGCAATCTGGTTCTTTTCGACTCAAAACACACTAAAAAGGACATTTATACACGATAAAATGCCCCTAAAAACACGAAATAAATGGACTTATCAATATACTATCATGTATACAATCCATTGTTTATCTTATCACATTAACGGGGTTTTTTAATTGAAATGTACATAATTTCTTTTTTCATTAAGTACATGTGTGCAACTTCTAATAGTGAATGGCTGTTTTTCATATATAGTTTATGTATTATGAGAAATGTTGATGATTTGTGGATTCCAAATCTCCATCTAATTATCCAAAGAAAATAAGTATCCCATTTAAAAGATGAAATAAAGGGATTTGAATAATTATTATTTTCCGTTATAAAATCAAGGATTAATTCAATTCATATTCACCATTGTAACGCCCCAGTCCCACTAGGACCAAAACGTCACCAAAAATATATGTACATGCTTACGTGATAAATACTTTACAAAAGATAAGATTTAACTTTATAAATAATTTGTAAATGGACAGCACCTCAACTTAAAAATATTCAAACCACGCACTCAGGCGTCCTCAAAGTCAACTTTCAACAAGGATTTTAAAATTTCTAACACACATATAACCAAATTATGACCTAGCAATATACATAGTCAATCAGGTCACACGTTTAAAAGTTCAATGGTCAAACCCTTCTATACTTTCAAATATTTGTATATACAATAAAAAACTAACCACTGAGGTTAATAACTTTCAAATTTAAAATTTTGTAGAGTATTAGTAGAATCATTTAATAATTAAATACTGACAAAATTTTAAAGATGATTTTAGCAAAAATCACACAAGGATCAACCATCAAACCCACTACAGCACCTCGTCATCAACCAGCTCGATCTCTAGGACCTGAAAACATTTAAAAATATTTGGATTGAATGCCATAAAACACTTAGTGTGCATTGATATTCGTCCAAGTCATTCTTTCATGCTTTAAAATTGTTATGCTGCATAAATCATGGAAAATAACCATGAACATACTTTATAACAAAGTTTACTCTTCTTCATTGGATGAGAGACCCTATGTGATCACATGAATACTTTACGGTTACTTATCTAGACATTTAGTCACAAAGTAAACCGTTTACGCTTGTAAGTCGGAATTCCTCTGTGCATGAAGTCTCATAACATCGAATCATTACGTAAACAATGCTATTAAAACATTTAACATGCTTTTCATGGACGAATTTAAAACATAGTTGTGAGTTATAGAAAAACCCACCTGGATGATCTCAAAGTGCAGTGTAATTTTTATGTGATGCTATTATGCTTCTCGTTCATCTCGACCTATAAAATTAGAATTCTAACTTAGAATCCTAATATAGGCCAATAAAATATAACTTAGGCCATAAATTACTTAAGTAATAATTTCCTATAACTTGGGATCGTTTGGAATTAAAATGGAGTCAAATGGGCGAATAATGAGCATTTGATGAAATAAATCAACTTAGTGACCCTGATTGATAAATTATCGGACTTTCTAGACCAAATATGAGTGGATAAAGATGAATCAAACTGAATTCAATGGCTAAGAAGTTTGATTTAACATAAAAAATAGGATTGAAATTTCATGTTACACTTTTTATGTTACACTTTCAAATTACGAGTTTTTCTTGTATTTTTTTTCTTTAATTTTATTTTTTTATGATTTAGTTTAGTTTTAAGAATATTTTTAAGGTTCACCCCACCCAATTAGGGTTTATAATTATTTTTTAATATTTAATTTTCAATTTCTAATTAATAATTCATTAATATGGTTTATTTTTTAAAAATTATGTTTTATAATTTTTTAATTTATTTTTTTTGTTGATAAATGTTGACTATGATTATTTATGTTATAATTAATTTTTATTTTATAATAAATATTATTGAAACCATAAATTTGATAATCAAACACGGAATGAAACACAAAAAAGTGTAACAGAAAATTTGAACCCGTAATTTTCTCCCTCCAATAAGGTTTGGAGCCTCTTCGAGTTTCCTTAAGTACAAAACCTGCAACTTTTACACCATTCATCCAAACCCTAGTTTTTCGAAATTGGGAACTGTTATTAGTAACGGTGAATTAAAGATTTGGACTTAAAATTTGTGAAAAGATCCCTTACCTCCTGCACATAAATAGTGACAAGAACTATGTGTTAGTCAATTAAATATGGTTTTTGCTAGCTACACAGTACTTAATCAAAAGTAGAATGAGAATCGAGAATATAATAATCCACTATATTTAAAGGTTGTGTTTTAGATATATGATATGCAAAATTTCATTGATAAACTAATCTTCTTTTTTCAGTTATTATTTTACCTGGAGGTGAAGCTATGGAGATTGAATCCGAGACCTCTCTTTTTACATAAGGAGGGGAGATTCACCGTTTGCGTGTCCCGAAATAATTAATAGTTATTTGCACCAAAACAACTTAAAGTATGTTTTAGGAAAGATGAAGATATCCAAACTTTTGAGATTTTAATACCTTCTTCAATTTCAATGTTATCAATAACAATAAAAAAAATTGTTATTGATAATATTTACAAGATATGTTCTTATTTTATCCAACAACAGAACAACCTATATTCACATAAAAATTAACATTAACGTCTTTACAAACTTCAAATACTCCACACAAATAAAGAAAAATGTGTTTCATCTTCCACATCGGCATGCAAATTAACTTTGGGCATTCACTCGCATTTGAAATCGTCTATTGCACATTTCATGTTGCATTCCGTATTGCACACTCGACTACAAATTTTGACAAATAATTGAATCAGAATATTTTGTGATTGATTGAAATGTGGTGAAATTGAAATCAGCACGGTTGTCAGAATATACATGTAAAAGAGTCATTAAAAATGTCATTTTAAGAGGCTTATATTAAAGGTCAAATGGCATCATTTTTAATAAACAAATGTTAGTTCCAATTTCACCGAAATTGGAATCGATTTTAAATTTTCAAATTGTGTCAAGTTTTTTATTTTTGGTATCACAATGTAAAATGTATGTTAAAAATAAAAAATCATGTAAAGTTCATAATTTTATAAGCATATAATCCAATGAATACTTTTAAATATAATATTTTAATAAAAAAATAAATTAATTCCACGAATCTCATCCGTGCATCGCACGGGTAGGGTAGGGTACGGATATGCCTTCCACATACCCTACCCTAATATAAAATGTCCTACCCATATCCTACCCTTTTACCCTATTTTTTATAGCGAGTAGGATACGGGTAATCGGATATCCGCGGGTAAAACGGGTTATCCGTTTAGATTTATTTAATAATTCCGATGGGATCAAAAATTCGATGGGATAATCCCAATGAGATCAGAATTTCTATGAGATCAGAAATTCGATGGGGTAATCCCGATCAGAATCCAGATGGTACTCCCGATCAAAATCCTGATGGGATCAGAATCCCGATCGGAATCTCAATGGGATCAGAATCCCGATGGGGTAATCCTGATTGAAATTCCAATGGATCAAAATTTCGATGAGGTATTCCCGATAGTAATCCCGATCGAAATCTAGATGGAATCAAAATCCCGATAGTAATTCCAATCGAAATCTCAATCAGAATCAGAATCCCGAGTTTATGCAAACTACAAAATTCTATTTTTAATTTTAATTGTAATTTCCTTACAATTATTACTTAATCATTTATAAACATGTGTACAAATAATTTTTTTAAGACATGAAGCTAGTTATTTTAAACTTTAATTGTAATTTTAAGAATTTTTTATTGATTGTCGAGAACTTTAATATTCATTATTTAATTTTTGGTTTATGGATGATTGTTGATCATTATAATTGTCTATATATTTTTTTTAAAGAAGTTGTCTATATAATTTGCTTGCTTGGTAATTATGTCTATACTATGATGCACGACATGCCTAACATCTTATTTTATTTGATATGTTTTTTAATCAATATTTTTTAGAATATGTTATCAATGATCTAGAATGTCAATTCTCTTTTAACTATATATAAATTTTGGTAACATTAATTTCAACTTTTAAACTTTTTTGTCATGACCCGATGAACTTAACACAACCTGTGTGTAGGGGTGTCAAGGTACATCATACCTTACATTTTTTTGTCATACCTTATACCTTACCTTAATTTACGGTATGACAAAAATCATACCGTTGCTGTATATTTACCTCCGGTATACTTTGGTTCGGTATACCTTAAATTCAGTATGACACATAATGTATACATTTACCATACATTTGTTTCGTTATATCTTACCTTAGTTCGGTATACCTTACTGTATTCATATTTCGGTCTGTATCATACCGATATTTCATGATATATCGAAATTATCATTATATTAAATGTTTATGATGAACATATACTAAGTATTCTAGTATTGTATATCATATCTCATTTTATAGACACAAAATGCAAACCTTAATACATAGTTTAAATCTTGATAAGGCATTCCCGATTGTATCCCGATGATATCCCGATCGGGACCTGATCACATTTAGGTTAGTTACCTGTTACTATTATTAATAGATATAATATTTGAGTTCCGATTAAATCCTAATCAAAGTTATGATTGAATCATGATCGAATCCCGATCAGAATATTTGAGTTCACGATAGTTTTATTTGAGAATCCTGATCGGACTTTAAATTGGTCTCTTTCTTGTGATTTGTTAATAGTACTCACTTTTCTTATTTTAATGATGCGGACTTTAATGTAAGGAGACAAAGAATGTCACTTTCGTAGTACATCCACATGTTTATTTGTGTATTTCAAGTACAACTATGTAAGATTGGTGTAAGAATGTGTAAGATGCTCACATGTGATTACTTTTTGAGAGTATTGTATTTTAGATAAATTTGGTATTTTTTGAATGATTTTCTTATATTGGGTAAAAGAGATTTTTGTAGTAGAAAAATGGATTGATTTATGCATTTACACTATAAATTTTGTAACTCAAAGACTAAAAAAGCAAAATGGGTCGTATTTGATGTTGTGGAGACTGAAAATTTATCCCTAACAATTAATTATGATAAATACCCATAACGCCTAAGGACACTTGTCAAAATCGAAAAATGGGGTGGGGTCTATTTGTGTTGATAGGTTTGAATTTTGGAACCCAATTTATTACACTCTTGATATATAACTAAGTGTAGTCCTAATAATTATTTGCATTCCAATTGATCGGGACGAAGAAGCATTCTTGTGTTTGAGCATTTTTTTATGTATGTATGATTATTTTATTTAGCTGTTACAATCAATATACTATAACTAATTAGTTAATACCTCATATAGTGTGGAGGGCTGTCTTTCTCAGTTCTAGATGAAATATAGAAAAAAAAAATTAGCAAAAGAGAAGGAGCAGTCGACGAAGAAGAAAGGAAGGGATGGGATGGGATTCAAAATTAATTAGGTATATTTATCACAAAAGAGAGTTCCTCTAAATAAATTCAGAAAATAAATAAATGTATATTACGAAGATATTTATTTTAAAAATGACAAATTAAAACTATGTATAAATTCAATTTTGAATGTATGGAAATTGATATCAATAATTATGTTAAAAATAGACTTTTTCAAATTAAAAGTAGAATGTTAGTATTAACACAATTAGAATATAATCAAAATCAAGTACCTAGTGGGAGCCTGATGCAACATGAGTGAAGAATATTGTTATTATTAACAAGATTAGATGTAATAAGTGAAGAAGAAGAATTTGATCGAAAATTATTTGAACATTAATTTATTTATAAATAAAAATGATATTTTTAAATTAAAAAAGGAAAAACTATTTTGGTCTAATTATATATGATCACTTTTTGGATAAATTATAAAATAAGGAATTTTAAATTTGTATGGGATGAGGGCTCCTGAATTTTAAAAATAACCGGCCTTTTTAACGACGGATTTTTTCATCGTTAATGTTTAACGAAAAACTTAACGACGGACATGTCCGTCGTTAAATATTGTCCGCAAGCTTTCTAACAACGGACATGTCCGTCGTTAAGGCTGTCGTTAGTAGAGGTGTAAGTGAATCGAGCCGACTCGCGAGCTACTCGGGATCGACTCGGAAAAAATTCGAAATCGACTCAAACATAGTCGAGTCGAGCTCGAGCTCAAGCTGCTCGAGTAGTTACCGAGCTCGATCTCACGATTTTGCCTTAACATATGTATATATATTCATTTCAATTGATCTTTTTTTCATTCACAACCAAATTAATCCTTCTTTTTTTTTTCCATCATCTTCAAAATCTCAATCTAGATATGGTGATAAATGTTCAAATACACAAGGACAAAATTCAAGTTGTTGAAGACAGTGAAGATGTTGAAAGAGGAGTACACCAGAGAGCTGGAGAAGAAGATGTCGCTGTTCGTACAATAAAGAAGATGTCCTTATTGATTGCTGAATTTCCCACCCCAACGGCTAATATTGATTGGATTGCTCTCTCATTTAATTGAATTAAAAGCGGTGTTCTCATTACAAGACCAAGGTTTCTTCTCCTCTAATCAACTATATCAATAGCAATATGATCCACCTTCGATCGATCACCGCCAACTAACAAATCAATTCAAACACCAAAATTTCAAATATAGAAACGTACGTACGGCTGCATGGGGGACAGTTTAGTCTCCAGAAAAAATGGCCGCAGCAACCGTGCCGACGAGATAGTGGGAGCTCCAGCCGCCACCGACATCGGCCCCAGCAACCTTGCCAACTTGATGGTGGGAGCTCCAGCCACCACCGACATCGGCCGCAGCAACCTTGCCGACTTGATGTTGGGAGCTCCAGCCACCACCGACATCGGCCGCAGAAAATATGGCGACGTGATAGTGGGAGCTCCAGCCGCCAGAAAATATGGCCGCAGCAACCGTGCCGGCGTGATAAGGGGAGCTCCAGCCGCCAGAAAAAATGGCCGCAGCAACAATGCCGACGTGGAAAGAGGAGCTCCAGCCGCCACCGACATCGGCCCCAGCAACCTTGTCATCGTGGAAATGGGAGCCGCCACCGACAGCAGCCGCAGCGAGTGGATGCGAGTGCTGCACAGAGTTCCACCGCGACTACGAGAGAAAAATAATGCGGCGTACGATCCCTCCATCGTTTCATTGGGGCCATATCACCACGGCCAGCCCCAGGTCCTTAAGTTTGAAAAATTGAAAGACGAGCTCGTCAACATCATGCTCAAGGCAGACCTCCGACGCCAGCTCTTACGCGCCGAAATTCTGGAGCGGATAGGAGATATCCGGGACTTCTACGGAGAGCTGTCGAGAGAAGAGTACGACGACGACAAACTGGCGGAGATGATGCTCCGCGACGCCTGCGTCGTCTTATACGTTGTGGAGACAACTGCTGAGAATGAAGAAGTTCAAGAAAACCGTGATGAGAAAGGTCTGTTTCTGTTGCGACGGCTGGGCGCCTTCCAATGGAATTTAATGGCGGTCGATGCTATGTATAAGCTGGAGAATCAGATCCCTTGGTGGCTAATCAACTCACTAATTAAGTCGTTATATAACAAAGAAGAAGGCGAAGCACTAATGCGCAGGTTCTTGAGCGTCCAAACTTCGGGGGATTTGACGAAGCTGAAACAACTTCCTTGGTACCTAGAGAGAGATGAATACTGTCCTCTCCACCTTCTTGAAGCGCTCCGTATTACTATTCTCGATTTAGATAGCTGCAAACGGTGGAAGAGAAAGAGCTATGCACCAGCAGCAGCAGCAGCAGCAGGTAGTCTCCTTCAACCGGGAAAGCGGCAGTTTCGATCTGTGACAGAACTGAAAGCGAAGGGGATTCACTTCAAACCGAGCTCCAACTGCCTTCGTGATATCAGGTTTGACTCATATTACTTCTATGCAGTGCTTCACCTCCCTGTTCTTTCAGTCTCCAAAGATGACGGAATTCTTTTATCGAACATGGTGGCCCTGGAGATGTCCCCAGGGACGCCCTGCGCCGACATGACGGTGGCGTCGTATCTTGTCCTCATGAAATCAATGATTGAGGACTCCAAGGATGTGAAGGCGCTGCAAGAAAAGGGAATCATAGTGAGCTTCGTGGGGGAAAGTGAAGAGATTGTCAGAATGTTCAAGGAGATTGATTTTAATGGAATAGAGTACTACCACCGCGTTTTTGATGAGATCAAGATACGAATCAACGAGTACTGCAAGAGCAAAGCCAAGACATGGATTGCAGAGCTCATAAGCACCTATTTTCGCAGCCCATGGACTGCTATAGCTCTCTTCGCCGCCGCCTTTCTTCTCTGCCTCACTTTTCTCCAAACTTACTACACCTTGAATCCAAGAAACGCCTAGCTAGCTACCCAGCCTCACTTATTGTGAGAAATACCATGTACTCCAGTGATTATATTAGAGCTAATTAAATGAATTGTAGAGTTGATGTCTCAGTTGCATCTCATTTCAGATTATTAATCATTAAATAAAAAAAGAGAACCTAGCTCTGGATTAATTCATTGCACTAGATCAATATCTTCAAGTACGTAGTAGAAATTAATTTGAGACTCCGCCGGAATTCTCCACCGTCGACCGCGGGAGTTGACTTCTTTACTGTCCGAACAGCCACGTCTTCTTCTCCAGCTCTCTGGTGTACTCCTCTTTCAACGTGTATTTCTCCACTCGCTATTATACAATTTTATGGTATATTACATTTCATAACAAATGTGTGGATTTGATCAAGTCAAGATCCAGATTCGAATATAAGGTCACGGATTTTGGCTCTTTAGATGGTCTAATATAAAATTGATATACCCATCGGGTGGTATATTATATTATATTTTTTATACCTACATTTTGTCTTATTATTTTTCAAAATTAATTAAATAATACTCCACTTATTCAAAAAAATTACAAATCTAATTTCTCTGATCAATTTTATGGTGCAAAAATTGTATTTAATTTATTGTATTTTAATATTTTTGATTGAGTGATTTAAAATACAATCAATCACATAGAATTTTTGGGCCCAAAAAAATGATAAAATGTCATATTGCAATTTTTTAAAAATGTCAGTAATTTTTGTTAATTTTGAAACCGTTGGCTATTTTTGAAAAAATGCCCATAATATAGGTATTAAAATGTAATTTAACATTGTCAAAATATAACCATATAGTATATTTTGAAATTTATTACTAAAATTAAAATTAAGTGTTTTTTTAATATTAGGGTCCCAATTTTTAAAGTAAGCACATGCACCACTAACTATTTGAGACGGCCTTGATTATAATATGTTATTATTTAGTATTCCGAACGCCGTATATTTTCATATTTGGTGGCACCACAAAAGAAAACACCAGTACTCCATTTCTACTTTTAAAAATTAAATTATACATTTTACTCTATTTTCTATTTAAACAACTAAATTATCATCCCTGGGGAGAACACTACAGATCAAGCTCTTTTTTGGATATTACAAACCATGCTAGCTGTTATTTTTGCAAAATGAACCATTCTTTTTTAATGATTTCTAATTTAATTTAAATATATGTGACAAAGTTCATATAGGCTGATTTAATTGTTGGAGTGACAATATAATTCCACAATTTTTTTTCCATTACAGATTTAAATTTCACTAATATCTTCTAGGTGAGAATATATAACAATTGCACCTAACGAAGTAGCACCGCTACCTACAGTAGGGGTGAGCATTCTATTTAGTAGGTTTTGTTTTACTGTTCTAAACCGAAGCTAATAATCGATTTTTTTTATGTTTTATTAGTAAACGAACCGAATTAACCTTAATAGCTGAAATAATTCAGTTCAGATGAAGATAAATTCGGCTTAATAAAATAAATTTGAAAAAAATAAATAATTTTCAAGTAGTAATATAGAGAATTATAATGATGATTGAAAAAAGAAATTGGGGTGAGAGGCTCGAACTCTAAAAAAAAATCGGCTGGAAAAATAGTAATGACATAGTTTTGAATAATTTTTCAATAGTTCGGATGTTAAAATGACATTTCAAATAGTGTAAGAAATTAATTTCGGCGGTAGTATTAGATATTAAAGTTTATATATCTACCTAATTATTTAGGCGACACTAATTAACTCGAAATTGAATCAAATAATTCGAGCTTAACCTAATCAAATTTGAATGTAATTACATCATCCATAATATTTTATTTATTTAAACATATACTGTTGATTTATTTTCACTTCAAATTAAATAAAATATTTATTTAATATTAATACATAACCTAATTTAGTTGAGGTCGAACTTGTTGAGTTTGTTACAAAGTTTAGCTCGACCTCAAAAATGAAATCGACTGAGTTGCTTCAAGTTTCTTAGGTGAGCTCGAGCTCGAGCTTGTGATTTTTCGGCTTGGCAGAGAGATGACATTTGAAGATCCAGAAACTCTGTTTGAGCTTTGATTTCTGAGGTAATTGTTGCAGTTCAGAAGACAGGATGTAGTAATATCTCGTTGTATGATAAAAAAATGAATTCCACATTGATGATAAAAAAAAATGAGATCCATATAAGAAGATTATCTAGTCCCAAGTTTGTGTCTCAATCGTGTGCCGACATTAAAATTATATATTGTTAATAATATTTTTATAAAAATAAAATATATTATATTATAACTAATCATAATTAATATATATTGTTAAAAATTAAAATTTTAAAAAATTATACGCCTTAAGTTTGGAATATCAGCCTCAAAAATCAATTATATTAACTAAAAATATAAATTAAATATTAAAAAATAATTATAAACCATAATTGGGTGCAATAAACTCTAAATAAAATTGTAAAACTATAGTAAACCTAAAGAAATTAAAATGGAAGAAAAAAAATGAAAGAAAAAATAATAATTTTGAGATTTGATACACGATTGGCACACACAAATTGGGACTAGAGGATATCGATCAAATGATATAAGAATTTTATTAACTTGCTCGTGTTTGAAGAAGATAATGAGATTAAAATTCAAGAAAAAAACAATATTAACCAACTTAAATAATAAAGATAGCCAAGAACTCACAATGTCATTAAGATATATTCATCATAAAAAAACTCATTACACTTGACTTAGCCTCAAATCAAATCAAAAATCCAAACCAGGGCCTGTCCTTGATTTCGAGGGCTTGAGCGAAGGTTAAAAATTATGCCACTATTTTAATAAAATAATTTTTTTAAAATTCATATAAAATGGGCTTAAAAAATCTTTATTTTGCTTTAAGTACAAAATTTGTTTAAAAATCATGTAACTAGTCAATTCATTAGTCTTCGAACAAACTTGAAATAAAAGAAAGAAAATTATTTTAAACAATATCATAAGACTCAAAATAAAAAATATCATTTAAATATATTTATTCTAATTATTTTTTTTCGAAAAAACACGCAAATATTATTTTCAAAATCAATACTTTCTATCAAATCTTTTTTAATTGTCTTGCTGGTCTAATTGAGTATATTATTAATTCATTCGTAATTTGATAGATGACCTAATGAAAAATAAGTACTTGTATTGGGTTAAGAGGCATCTTTTTTTTTTTTTTTGGATGTTGAGGGTAACTCGCAGCCGCTACCGTGGTGCGTACTTGGTAAACCCCGCCCCTGTGTAATAGCCTGCAAACCTACACAGGGGAGGTAAACCACATTTGGCATGCCAGGTGTGACAGGCTCACACCTAGTGGTGTTGGTGGTGGGTCGAACTTGAGACCTTTGGCCTCAAGAAACACCACTCCACTACTAGGCCATCCCCATGAGGACAAGAGGCATTTTGTTTTAATAATACAACAAATTGTGTTGGACATTTTGTATGAATTAATGTCCATATTGGATGATCTATTTATAATTTGCTAATATTTGATTGTATAGACTGTGTTATTATTATTTTTATTGTTAAATTATTATAAATACTTGATCATGTATCATGATAAATGCAAAATAAAA
This sequence comes from Perilla frutescens, assembly GCA_026008535.1. Classification (NCBI taxonomy): domain Eukaryota; kingdom Viridiplantae; phylum Streptophyta; class Magnoliopsida; order Lamiales; family Lamiaceae; genus Perilla; species Perilla frutescens. Next base: position 48,483,707 of record BRKX01000018.1, read on the forward strand.
TTTTAAGTGTTTGAAAAAAAAAGTAAAGTATGTCTTGTTCTAGAATATGCGTATAATCCGGTATGTTTTAAAAGCTTTCAATACTTATTTTGCGAGATTCAATCTCATGTGTTTCTAATTTTATTATTCAATGACGGGAAGAAGACAATCATATTTTAAATCTATACATATATTTAAAAAAATTGACTGATGAGCTTTGAAAAATAAAAAATAAAAAATTGGGCATTTGGAGTAGCCGTTCACCAACGGCTATATTATATTGATTTCTCATTACAAGAGCAAGTTTTCTTCTGCTCTAATCAATTCAAACAACAAAATTTCAAATATAGAAACGTACGTACGGCTGCATGGGAACAGTTTAGTCTCCAGAAAAAATGGCCGCAGCAACCTTGTCGACGTGGAAAGGGGAGCTCCGGCCGCCACCGGCAGCGGCCGCAGCAAGGCGAGGCCCCCGTGGATGCGAGTGCTGCGCAGAGTTCCACCGTCAGCAGAAAGGTCTGTTTCTGTTTGAATTGTCATGAATCGGGATGTTGGAGAGGTGAGGGAAGGAGATTTGGATAAAAATTCAGTCTTTGAAAAGAAATTGAAGGTTATGGTTCATCGTGAAATGGGGGAAATTAGGAAAATGAGTTAAAGAAGAAAAAGGAGAAAACTGTCTGTAAAACAGCACAGCAAACATGCACAATAAGCATGAATCCACGTCAGCAAAATAAATAGTTTTTTTTCTATAGTTAGTTTTCAAGTTTGCACCGCCTTTGTATATAGCTTTGCTATAAATAGATGTAGATTTGTAGATTGTAATTACTTTTTGAGATTCAATGGAAATGTTTCTCTCTTCTCTCTTTTCCCTTACATTTTCCCTCATTTCTTAACATGGTATCAAAGCAAAATATCCGTGTTTCATTTAGATCTCATTGATCTTCTTCTAATTTTTCAGATCTCAATCTTTTCCTAATTCTTCAATAAATCACGGATCATTCTTTATCTCTATTGCTATGGTTCGAGGCAATAATAGCAAGGAGGTTTTCTACTTGGAGGATATTTCAAACCCTCTGTATCTGCACAATGGTGATCATCCAGGATTGATGTTGGTTTCAGCTCAGTTAAATGGTTCAAACTACAACAATTGGTGCAAATCGATGCTTACGTCGCTCACAGCAAAGAATAAGCTTGCTTTTGTCGATGGATCATTACTCAAACCAAAGGTTGGCGATCCTTTGTTTCAATATTAGATCCGTGCGAATAGTATGGTAGTTGCTTGGTTGCGAAACTCTGTTATTACTGAAATCATTTCCAGTTTGTTGTATCTCAATACTGCTCAAGCAATCTGGATCGATTTTCTCAAGGAGACGTCGCTCAAATTTATCAGCTCAAGCAAGAGCTGATGTGTCTTTGTCAAGGCTCTTCTGATGTAAACACCTATTATACTCAATTGCGTGTGATTTGGGATGAGTATAAGGATTATCAACCGATTAGTTGGTGTGATTGTGGTGATTGTAGCTGCAAAAGTGCAGACAAGTGGAGTTCTTATCAAGAGCAGGAATGCATCATGCAATTTCTCGTTGGTCTAAATGAGTCGTATTCTCAGATTCGCTCACAAATCATCTCAGTTAAGCCTCTGCCTTCACTCTCGAATGTGTTCGCTCTCATTATACAAGAACGGTAGCGTTCCATTGGTAATTCTCCTGCACAAACTCCTTTCTCAGTTGCTAGTGAGCAAGTTGGGATTAATGCAGCGGGAGGCAATACCAACAATTTTGGACACGACAGAAATAAGTTCATTTGCTCTCATTATGGCAAAACGAATCATACAGTTGACAAGTGTTTCAAGTTGCATGGATTTCCCTAGGCTATGGGAAAAATTGAGGAAAATTTTCTCGTAATATGAATCAGTTTGGAGATGGCTCTAGAAAAGTAAATCAAGCTGGTTATGCCTCAGATTCTGCTGACTCTGGAACTGGTCAATCTACTGTTGAGAGTGTATCCTCTCTCTCTCAAGATCAATATCAGCACCTTATTAGCCTCTTGCAAAATCAGATGCAGTCTCAACATTTCTCTCCATCTTGACAGCCAACCGAAAACTCACCTGCTTTCAGCGGTACCTTCTTTGGTGGACGACGGGAGGAGATGTACAGAGGATTGGTAGATAAATCCATCGACCTCTCAACAGAAAGGTTGCTGTCAACAACGTTAGCTTTAGAAGTGTACAGCCTTTTCTTGATGAACTTTCCATCTTCATTGAACTTTAGCTTCAGTTCAGGATGTAGGATCCAGCATTTCTCCTGAACATGACCAATTCTATGTCTCTCAATCTTCACACAGTGGTTACACTTAAGATCAGGTCTTTTACCTCTGTAAGGTCTTGTGGCCGCAAATGCTCTATTTTCAGCAACATTTGACTCATTGTTAACAAGCACCACTTATGCATTCATCACTTTCCTTCTTACTTCTTCTCTTTGAATTACATTGCACACCATCTGGAAGCTTGGAAGCTCGGGTGTCATTAAAAGGTGACTTTTCAGGTTCTCATACTCAGCTCCAAGACTTGCAAGTAGCTGAAATACCTTGTCTTCTTCAGCTCTCCTAAGTAGGGTGGTTGCATCAGTGGTATGAGACCTGTATAGATCAAGCTCGTTCCATTTTGCCTTTAAGTTACCAAGATGTTGGATAAATGAGAGATTACCTTGATGAGTTTCAGCAAGATCCCTTTCAAGTTGAAAAACTCTTGCAGCATTGTTCACGTCCCCATACATATCTTTCACTGATTTCCACAGATGATAGGCTGAATCTGAGTAGCTGAATATCTCAGACAGCTTTGGCTCCATAGAGTTTAGAAGTCATGACATCACAAGTTGATCTTGAGCTAGCCATGAAGAATACTCAGGTGAGTCTGCATCAGGGACTCCATTCTTGTCGGAGATAAAGCTTAGCTTGGATCTACTTCCAAGTGCAAGATTGATGGCTCTGCTCCAAGATAGGTAATTGTACTGATTGAGTAACACGGAGCTTAGACGCTGATTGGGGTTGGATTCAAAGATTGTTCTCTCTTTTTCTGTTGTGTCTGCCATAATGATTTAGGAATGAGACACTAACAAGAATAATGAAAAATAAGCAGAAGTAGGTCCGAGAAGGATCACTGCTCTGATACCATGTTAAATTTTAACATGTGATGTATCATGATGAAGGAAGATGAGAGAATGATTGTTTGCAAAGCTGCAAAAATATTTTTTTTGGTGATAAGTTTTTTTGTGAGGTTACAAGCCATATATAAAGCCAATAACTACAACTAGCAACTACGGCAAAACAACAACGACTAGCAACTACAGCTAATAAATAATTAATACATCTGTCATCAATTTATTACCTACCAACTAGCAACTACAACTTTACGTCTATCATCAATTTATTGCCTGCCAATACGTCTATCATCAATTTATTGCCTACCAACTTATCAACCAAAAAGTTATTAGCAAGGCTTTGATATTTGAATTGAAGCAGATCAGCTTTGTTCTAGCTCCAGCTCCAGCTTAAGCTACAGCTCCACCTAAGCTCCATTTCCAGTTTAGGTGGATCAATTCCAGCTTAGCTGAAGCACAGCTCCAGCACACAGCTTCAGCTGAAGCTCATCAATCAATTGATGAGACAAATCAGTTGACTGATGAAATTATACTTTAATAGATATATATGATTCAAAATCTGTATTGATAATATGGGTTATTGGGTAATTGGTTCTTACGGTTTAAATTCTTTATTTTGGAAGAAATAGAGAAAGTATACGTGAACTTTTTTATTCTCGTGTAGGGTGTAGACTGATCGAGAATTCAAGATCATATACTCTAGTCTATCTTCTATGTCATCACACTATCAAATTCATTATTATAATAATATTTATTATAAAAAATAAAAATTATTATAATATAATTATTCATAATTAACATTAAATGCTAAGAATTGAAATTTCAAAAAATACATATTCGTCCCTAATTATGGAATAATCAAAATTAATTATTAATCATTAACTAAAATTAAAAATTAAATTCTAACGAAATAAATATAAATTTTAATTGGATGGAATTAATTATAATCAATAATTGTAGAATAAATCTAACCTAAAATAATTGAGATTGAAGGGGGGAAATGAAAGAGAAACTAATAAAACTTAAAAGTGATGGCAATATTTTATATATAGCAGTTTATGGAATCAACGCACATTACATATTCAAGAATACATAATTAAGTCAAGAGATGATGAAATAAGACAACATTCGTAGCTTGCTCTCTTTTCCTTCTTTTTGATTTTTTCTTCGAGGGAGAGAGACTTGAAATGCTCTAATAATTCTTCTTGCAACTTGACCAATATTCAGCCACAAGGTTAGAAAATGAAGAATTAATCTCCATAAGCTTGGAAGGCTCATCATACTCCACCAACTTCCCTGCAACAATTCAAGAAACCATGTCAATTAATATACAAGCTGAAATTCACTTCATGTTCTAATTTAGTATGATCACATCTCGTAAATTAAACACACACAGCGGAAGCATATATACCATAAGACAAGACCAACACCATATCACTGTCTATGACAGTTGGAACTCTGTGTGCCACAGTTATCACAGTGCAGTTAGCAAACTCTTCCCTGATTATCTTCTGCAAAATAGCATCTGTGGCCGAGTCAATTGAGGCCGTCGCCTCATCAAGAACCAAGATTTTGTTCCTCCTGAGAAGGACTCTTCCGAGGCAGAAGAGCTGCCTCTGCCCCATGCTCCAGTTCTCCCCTTCATCACTCACTGCACAAAACCGTTTTCACTTAATTCACCCAAAATGCTTTGATGAGTGATGACATTAGCCTTACCAGAAGAGTCGAGCAAGTTTGGCAGTTTACTGATTGTTGACTTAAGTTGGCATTTTTTGAGGGCCTGCAAATGAAGAAACATATATATATATATATATATATATATATATATATATATATATATATATACTCAGAGAACTTCTTCAAAATGCAGCTGCCTTGAATCAAATATATATAGAATCTATACCTTCCAAATCTCATCATCGGAGTGAAGGCCTAATGGATCAAGATTTGTTCTAACACTTCCCCTGAAGAGAGTTGGCTCCTGAGGAATAATGCTGAGTTTCAGCCTTAAATCCCTCAGTCCTATTGAGCAAATATCAAGTCCATCTACAAGAATTCGCCCGCTGTGTGGCTCTACCAAACGAAACAAAGCACTGATCAACGTTGTTTTTCCACTTCCAGTCCTGCCCACCACTCCTACTCTTGTCCCTTCTTTGAAGGTGCATGTAATTCCCTTGAGGACTATTGGAGCATTAGGACGATAGCGTATCTGAAGACATCATTCGTCACAAAGTTACATTTCCAGGATGATCATTGTTGACTGCAGCATATAATTACACGAAAGTACTCGGTTTCTCACCTTTAAGTCGAGCAACTCTATTCTACCCTTCAGAGGCCAAGAAGTTGGAGGCCTGTTATCTGCTATGATGGCTGGAGGCTCTGGTGGTATGTGCATATACTGTTTGATCCTTTCCACGGAGACGATGTAGTTAGCCAAGCTACTATACCATCTCGACAGAAATACCTGAGTGCCAGTTAGCGCGAATGCATAAGAAAGGCAGAGTCCCACAAGACCTGTCGTAAACAGAAAAAGGCATAAATTTGCATCAAATGGATAAAATTGAAAAGTTTTGAGATAGCAGCAAGAGAAGCAAGTACCTGGAGCAATGTAGTTATTGGGAAACAATACTAAAAAAATGGCAGAAGTGAACAAGGTAAGATTTTGAAGTGCTTCAGTTCTCAAAACGAGCCATTCCAGGGCCGCGTTTGAGGAAAGGAAAACCTTTGCATCTGTGTCGACAAGTTTTAGGTAGTTCGAGAAGAACATGTCAACAACCCCGAATGCTCTTATTGTTGCAACTCCAAGTGCTGTCTCAGATGCATAATTCATAACTGGGGCTTTCGTTGTTCCATTGATTCTCATCAGCTCCCCCGCAGATTTTTGATAGTATCCCTTCATCAGACAACTGAATTTCAGACAAAATGAATTGACAAAACACTGATTTAGATTTAAGAGCTATGCGTGGAGGTTTCAAGAAGTACCTGAACATATTTTGATGATACAATAGCAAATATTCCCACAAAAAAAACTTGCCATGTGACAGAGGCCATTATGCCTATTGTTGTTAGAATCTCAACTGAGGCAGCCAGAACGAATTGGGATATCAAAATCTAGTACACTTAAATCCGATGAGGCCTGATCAAGAACACACAAAAACATCTGTTTCAAGCAGAGATTGAAGTATGTAGATCAAAAGGTGAAGGTAGAAGAAAATCTTACACGCGTTAATATCCTCCCGACTGGAGTGGAATCAAAGAAGAGCATTGGAGCATTGAAGACAGAGTTGGTGAAGCCAGAGAAAAAAGATTGGGATGCTTTGAGTCCTAACAGAACTGAAAACAATGATCTAAAATATACAAAGACAGCACTGAGTAATGATATCAGAGTATAAATTCCAACAACAATGAATCTGTTTTTCTCAGGATTTTGAACTGAAAATGCAAGCCAGAAGCTAGCTGCTGCTTGGAAAGCCACGAAACCACATTGAGCTATTGTAGTGAAACAAGCATAGATCAATCCCTTTGAAATAGCAAGGTAATGTGAGAATGCTTTCCACCCTACATCTCCAACTTCCATCTCCTCTTCCTCTGTCAACTGAATTTTTGGGTTTATTACAATTTCTTCTTTATTGTCTGGCTTATCATCTTCCTCTATTTGATTTGTATGTTTTATGTTGTTCTCAGTTTGATTTGAACCAGACGAATCATCAAATGATCCTACGCTACTTTTATGAGCAAGCACGAGTTGTTCAAAGGTCGTTCCTCTGATCATAAGTTCTTCGTAGTTTCCTGATTGAGTAACTTGTCCTCCTTCCACAACCTAAAATCATATAAACACATGATTCCAATACAAGCAATAATTTTTTTCAAAACCCTTTGGTAAGATTCATTACCAGAATGTTGTCCACAGTATTGAGAAATTCCACTTGATGAGTCACAAGAACTACTGTCTTCTTTGCTAGTGCAGTCATGACACAGTCCTGCAATAAAACGACTCAAGAAAATTTAATAGTTCTACTACATCTCTACTTAAACAGACTAACAATACTGCTATTGTATCTTACATTAAAAAGGGCTGCTGCTGTATGTGCATCTACTGCACTAAATGGGTTGTCAAGAAGATAGATATCCGCGTCATTGTATACAGCTCGAGCAAGCTGAACCCTCTGCTTCTGCCCTCCGCTCAGATTAAGCCCCCTCTGGCCTATCTCAGTGAGATCTCCGTAATCAAAACTTTCAATATCTTTGTCTAAAGCACACACTCTAATGGCTTCTTCATATTTGGCCTTATCCATCGTCTTCCCAATGAGTATGTTGTCACGAATAGTCCCACTCTGAATCCAGGAAGCTTGAGAAACATAAGCCACTGATCCAAGAACACACACCTACAATGAAAAACAACAAAAATCAACATTCAATATTTGTTTTAAAGAAAGCATTCATGAAGCAGCTGGATAACTCACACTTCCAGAGATTTTGGGTATTTCACCAAGGATAGCATGCAAAAGTGATGATTTCCCAGCACCAACCGGCCCACAAACCGCAATCTTCTCCCCTCGTCTTGCTTCAACAGTTATATCCCGCAGGGTCAAAGATGTTGTTTCTGCATCCCAACTAAAACAACCACCTTGTATACAGATGATATGCCCTAAATCTCCTGTGCCAGATTTTTGCATGTCGTCTTGTTTGAGTTCATCTTCAAGCATAAACGCGTTAATCCTTTCAAAAGAAACCTTAACCTGAATCAAACAAGAGAGAGCTTCAGGTATAAACATGACAGGCTCGGACATGGTCCTAAGTGCAGCCATGACTGTGAAGACGGTGCCAGCATCCAGAGGCGCACTCTTGAAGAGCACGCATCCGAAGAATATGACAGAAGATACAATTGTTGGAGACATCCAATACAATGCTGTGCCATATGTTTTAGTGTACTGAGTTTCAGATAACCATTTGAACTCACTCTGCCTAAAAGATTGAATCATGCTCTTGAAATTCTCTTCCCATGACTGCAGCTTGATTATCTTCATGTTGTTAAGAATTTCAGTGAATGATCTCAATCTCTTGTCTTGAGCAATCATGAATTCTGTCTGAAACTTCTGTAATAGCTTTGCAAACGGCACATTCAGAAGACCACACACGACGAAAGGTACTAAACCTGGAACCACACCGAGGCCTACAACTGAGGAGATCACAGCAATGGCTAGGAAAAGCTGAACTACTGAAGTCCACCCGACATGAAACCACATCACGAATTCTCCCATACGATAAGCATCAACCGCGATATAGTTAACTATCTCACCAGTTGAGTGCCTCTGCCTCCCTAAATTAGAAACCTTCAGCTGCTTCTGGTAGACTGCCACCATCAAAGCTGACCTCATTCTCATGCCTATTCGTCTTGAATAGAAGTAAAACTGCCGGTAAGACAGAGACTCAACAACCTTCAAAACAATCAATAATCCCACCAAGAAAACACCCTCCTTGAGATTTTTCTTCTCAAGATTTGAATAGTTGACAAAAGCATAAAGCAATAATGGTGTAGACACAACAGAAACTGTTCTAAGCAGTGCACAAATTCCAGCCAGCACCATACTTCTCCAATACATTCTTGTGATAGCCCGAAAGGCAAAATTGTTCGAGTTTTTTGTGCCTTTTTCTTCCTTGAGAACACTCCATGTATCCTCAAAATTCTTGTAAGCCAGAAGGGCCTCATCATCAGATCCCAGAGAAGGAATATCATCAAGATTTAGAGTTACCTAATCGAAGCAAAGGATTTATCCAAGAAAACAACAATTGACTCAATAATGAGGCTTCATCTAAATCCACACGATCTTTCTCTGAGCTTTGAACCAGTAGAGACTCAGAGAAGCTACTGTCTAACCCTGGCTGAGATACAATTCCATGAAGATTCCTCAAAGCACAAAGGAAAAGCAACAAATTTGCAAGCCAAGGAGCAACTTCTAGAATCTGTATGTGCTTCGAATTTACTAAATCTAGGATATTCAATGCTGAAACCAACAGAAAAAATACTACCCACCAAGCAGATTTCAGAACAGCAATCAATCTTGAACCTCGAACTATCACAGAAATGGCTAAGGTGGTCCAAATCAGTCCCCTTCCAACGCATACTAACCAGTTTAGATGACTAAATTCTTTGCCTTTGGTAATAAAACTATATACAGCAGCCCCATAGTATTCTAAGCTCACAAGAGCACAAACACCTAAAACTGCTATGCTGAACCAATCTCTTCTTCTTTCTCTGGAACTACTTCTCCTTGATGTTACAAGCAAAACCACATAAAAAACAAAGGCAACCAATAGATTCAAATAATCGATAGAGATTCTCGAAGTAAGCAACAAGCCCCTTTCAAAAATTTCTCCATGCAACCTATAAATTTCCCCTGTGAATACCATTATTTCATCAACAAAATATACACTTCAAAACAAGTAATCTTCAATCTCAAATAAGAGCTTTTAAGTAACGAAACAAGAATTATAGAAGCAATCAGTTATATATACAATTATTACTGATACTCCATAGGAAGTGAGGACCTCTAATATTCAGTAATTATAGGGAAGAATTTTTTATTTATTTGTTTTTTGTTTGTAATCATTTTGCACGAATCTCTTCTTAATTCTATAGTTTTCTCGGATTGTGCACAAATAACTTTTTATTTTTATTTTTTGAGATAGAGGATTGTGCGCAAATAATTGAATATGAATACAAAGTAATAAAGTTCTCAAACAAAAGTAATAAAGTAGTTTGGTGGGGTGGGGTTGTTTGAAGACCAAAGGTCACGGATTCAAATCTACTCAATATTACAGGTCGGGTGTGTGAGTAAAAAATAGTTTTAATTGAAAATAGGAAGTGCACATTTTCCCTACCTGACCGATACTAATGGGTAAATTCCAATGTGGAACCTTATACATCGCACATCCTATCATCTTGTGATGTGGCCACTATTAAAATATATTATTTTATTACTTTGGTGATTAAGAGTTAAGCACAACTTGATTAAAGATTCACTAAATCTTTTTCGAATTAGGCATATATTACCGGCAAATAATTTTTTTTAACATTCCTAATATTTTATGCATGCAAAATTACAATATGATTAAACTTATCAAATTATATAGTTTAGAATCATTTTCAAAATATTTTTCAAAATCGATTATATTTCTACAAATATTATTTTGTACAACGTAGAAAGCATTGAGCATTTAATGCAAGTCACATCACATTAAATGCAATCACACATGGTACAAAAATGATAATTAAAATCCAAAAAATAATAATTATCCCCATTTTTTTATATGAATGAAATAATAAAAAAAATACACAAATCACAAAAAAATAAAAATAAAAAATAAGGCACCCATGTTAATGAAAATAAATGCACCGTTGCATTAAAATCTAATTTTTTTTATTTAATAGTTTATTTTTTGAAAAATAATTATCCCATTTTTATAGTAAGAAAAACAGTACCTTGGATCTAATTAAAATCATAAAAAAATTATGAATCACAAAACAAAAAATAAAGCACTCTTGTCAATGAAACTAAATGCACCCATTGCATTAAAATCTGAAAATGAATTTTATTTATAAGTTTATTATTTGAAAAATAATTGTACCATAATTTATATGAAGGAAATAAAAGAGTATTTCTGGTTTAATTAAAATTAAAATCACAAAAAATGAACGAATCATAAAAAAAATAAAATTAAAGCAATTAAGTCAACAAAACTAAATTCACCAGTCAAATTAAAATCCAAAAATTAATATTTATTTATAAGATTATTTTTTAAAAATAATTATCCCATTTTTTATATGAATGAAACTTATTAAAAAATAAACAAATCACAAAAAAAAATTAAAGGACTCGTATCAACGAAGCTAAATGCACTAGTTGCATTAAAATTTAAAAATAATTTTTATTTATAAGTTTATTTTTTGAAACATAATTATCTCTTTTTTTCTACAAGAAAATAATATCTCGGATCTAATTAAAATTAAAATCACAAAAAAAAATACACGAATCACAAAATTAAAATAAAATCAAAGACTCATATCTATGAAACAAAATGCACTTGTTGCATTAAAATCTGAAAATTAATTTTTATTTAATAGTTTATTTTTGAAAAATAATTATCTCATTTTTTATATGAAGAAAAACGGTATCTGGGTGCGAAATGCATAAAAATAGGTCCTAAACCATAATGTACTCTTTTTATTGGAGGAATCCGGTGTATTCGGACTCATTTTCTTGAATTCGGGTGTAATTTGGACCCTTTTGGAGGAATCGGGTGCATTTGGACTTGTTTTATTGAATTCGGGTGCAATTGACACCCGTTTTGCAGAAAACGTGTGAAAATTATGCACACATTAATGATAATTATCTCATTTAATTTGAATATCAATACATATATCTAATTCAAAATAAAATATTTGATAATAGCAGGAAACATAATACAAAATAACATATGTAATAAAAATATGAAACATATTTGAAAATATATAATGTATAATAATAGGTTGTTGGTAGGATCTTGTTAAATAATTTGACATGCTATTGTGTTTGATGTATTATATTACATTTTCTTCGTGGACATGTTATTTTGAATAATGTTACATGTTATTATCTTAAATTATGTTCCATGTGGGAAATGTTATTTTGAATTATGTTCATGTTATTATATTAAATACTCACATAATAACATACTAATATGAACATAATAACATGAACTAAATGCATCCGTGTCAATGCAAATAAATGATCGAATACATTAAAATCTAAAAAATAACTTTTATTAATTAGTTTATTTTTGAAAAATAATTATGCCATATTTTATATGAAGGAAAACAGTCTTTCGAGTCTAATTAAAATTAAATCACAAAACAATACACGAATCACATAATTAAAATTAATATCACAAAAAATATACACGAATCACAGAAAAGAAATGAAAATTAAAGCATCCGTATCAACGAAACTAAATGCATTTGTTGCATTAAAATATAAAAATTAATTTTTATTTATAATTTTTTTAGATAATTATTCGATTTTTTATATGAAGAAAAATAATATCTCGTGTCTAATTAAAAATAAAATTAAAAAATTAAAATTAAATCACTCGTGTCAACAAAACTAAATGCACCCTTAGATTGAAAATGAGTGCGAAATGCATAAAAACAGGTTCTAAACCCTAATGTACCCGTTTGGAGGAAATTAGGTACATTTGGACTAGTTTTCTTGGATCCGGGTGCAATTTGAACCCGTTTTGAGAAAATCGAATGCATTTGGACTCTTTTTTTTTATCCGGGTGTAATTTGAACCCGTTTTGGAGAAAACGTGTGCATATTATGCCCTCATTAATGTTAAATTATCCCGTTTAATTTGAATATCAATTCATGAATTTAATTTAAAATAAAATATTTGATAATAACATGAATTATAATACAAAATAGCATACATAATAAAAATATGAAACATATTTGAAAATATATAATGTATAATAATAGATAATTGGTAGGATCTTATTAAACAATTTGACATGTTATTGTGTTTGATGCTATTATATTACATTTTGTTCATAGACATTTTATTTTGAATAATTAATGTTACATGTTATTGTCTTGAATTATGTTCATGTTATTTTATGTTTAATGTTATTATAATAAATGTCATTTTGAATAATGTTTACATGCTATTATCTTGAATAATTTTTTTTTGTCTCTATTATGAATTTTCGTGATTAACAAAAATGAAATGAATTTTGCATTAACTTTTCATATAATAAACTTCTTCCAATATATATATAAGTTTCTACCACATTTAAATTAATTCTATGTACCTCTAACATTATTTTTAAATTTTAATTTAATTTTTTCCATAATTTTTTTCTTAAAAAAAAAACATAATTGGATTTGGAGAAAAATATGTACAAAAATAATAATATTATTTATTCATTAACGTGTGCACAATGCACCCGATTCCAAGAAAATGGATTGACAATGCACCTGATTACAAGAACACGGGTGCATTTTGCACCTGAACCTTATCAGGTTCATCCTTTTCTGAAAAATCTCGACTTTTCTCGGGTGCATCAATTTCTGAGAAATCGCTACCCTTGTCAGGGGCAAAATCCATTTATGACATACATCGCTTATCTGGTTCATCATTTTCTGAGAAATCTCAATCCATCTCTGGTGCATTTTTTCCGACTAATTTTTCAGCAGCATCTTGCTCATCGGTCTCGGATTCTTCAGAACATCTCAATGGTGTTGTCCCACCATCTTAATGTGCTTCGTCCTTAGCAAGAAATTGAAAATTATTGACTACAGTTATCACTTTTTCAAGATTGAACCCATTTTCAAATTAGCGAACAAATTATGAAATTATTATGAAATAAACATTATATTGCAGCCTACAACATCATTCACTATGTCGCCAGTAAATTATTCTTCAAAAAATTTGGTTACGGATGAGAGCCCATATATCGAGGCAATCTGTCGGTGGAGGGCACGGACACCAAAGTGACAAAACACTCTCTCTCCATTTTAACTTTTTTAAACTTGAGAGATTACAATTAATTAACAGAACTGATGTAAAGTTAAAATAATCAAAAAATGGTCAGGAACACTTATCACAATCCTAAATGAATATGCATTGTATGGGTTCCACATTGGAATTTATCAACGCTAACGGGAACTTTTTTTTTTTAGGGACATCAATGGGACTTTCTAATATAATGCATTTAGTTTATTTTCAATTTTTAGTACACTACATATCAAGATAGATAAATTAGTATTCTAACAATACATTTTATCTAACTTTCGATCCATGTTACCTAAAATAATTTTATAAATTTTCTTAAAACTTATGAGACCAAAATGAATTTCAAGATTTTTACTCAATTTTTTTTTTTTCCCTATATTTAGTTGTCCAGATTTTACCCTTGCGTCAAATTAACCTAGCATTCAACCGAGTATTTCTTTTAAATGTCAATCTCAATTCTCAACGCCGCTCATTGTAGAAAATTTGATGGCCTTAACACAATATAAGTTTATTTTTTCTATTTTCATTGTGCCGCAATAACATAAATAAACCATTAAAAGTCAGACTGAAACAACCATTTTTATTCTCAGGTATTATCACCGCCTAATAAGTAATATCTTATATTTGTGCGGTTATAAAAAAAAATATAAAAAAAATACATACATATATATATATATATAGTAAATGAATAAAAATGGGCAAAAGTAAATAAGGATTGAGAAGAAAATAACTTTTAAAAATAGGGAGTTTTGTGGGCAATTTGGATTGTAAATGTCTCCAATACCCATATTACATTGTATGTGAGTCCAAATTTAAATTTGAAATACGATTAAAGATGCATAAGATTATGGATACAATCAATTTTTATAAGCTACGATTACATTTAAATAGCTACGATTATATTTAAATATCTAGGATTAATTTTTTACAAGGCTACGGTTACATTTAAATAGCTATGATTATTTTTTTACAAGGCTACGATTACATTTAAATAGCTACGATTAATTTTTTACAAGGCTACGATTACATTTAAATAACTACGATTAATTTTTTACAAGGCTACGATTACATTTAAATAGCTACGATTTTTTTTTACAATGATACGATTAAATTAATTAAATAGTCACAATTATATTTAAATGGCTATGATTAATTTTTTACAAGGTTGCGATTATATTTAAATAGCTACGATTACATTTAAATAGGTACAATTAGATTTTTTATATAAATATCTACGATTAAATAGCTACGGTTAATTTAAAAAGTCTATGGTTATTTTTTTAAAGATGCTATGACTATTTTGTAACAAATTAAAGCTACGATTATTTTTTAAAATCTAAGAATAATTTCAAATATTACTTGAACACATACTATGAACTATGCTACGATTAAATTAGAATTACGATAAATGTTACTATTAGCTTTTAGGTGAATAGTTTCACTTAGTTCAATACGTCAATTGAATTGAATGCAGAATTTAAATTAGTGGGACCCAGAGACGACCTTTTTCTTATCAAAGTCAACTGGGGACGTTTTAAAATGGAAACTAGAATTGGTTTAATTTGCAAAGTTGTAAATTTTTAGCCCATTGCAGGCCAATGTTTTGAAAATCGGACCGGTGGGTTCAATCGGTTTAACTGCGAACCGATTATTTATCCGGTCCGATTATATATATACTACGGTTCATGGTTTGAACCGGTCAAATCCGGTAAAAAAACGGTCAAACCTGATAAAAATCGGTCCATTTTTTTTAAGTCATGGGTAAATTTAATTCTCTCAAACGTAACCTTCAGAATTCGAACCTAGAATTTTTAAAAATTAAATACCTTTATATGTGTTGAACCAACTGAGCCAACACACTTTATTATTATTATTATTTGAATATTAATAATATATATATGCACTAATTGAAATCAATATTTAACATGGTAATTTTTTTTAGGAGAAACACGCACATAACCTACAGTTTTAATTAAAAAAATAGTGTGTTAGTTAAATTACCATGCTTTTCAAACTATGTATAAATTCAATTTTGAATGTATGAAAATTGATATCAATAATTATGTTAAAAAATAGACTTTTTCAAAAGTAGAATCTTATTATTAACACAATTAGAATATAATCAAAATCAAGTACCTAGTGGGAGTCTAATGCAACATGGGTGAAGAAGATTGTTATTATTAACACAACTAGATGTAATAAGTGAAGAAGAAGAATTTGATCAAAAATTATTTGAACATAAATTTATTTATAAATAAAAATGATCTTTTCATTTCAAAAGGATCATTTTATAACTTAGCCACTTGAGAATTAAAAAAGGAAAAACTATTTTCGTCTAATTATATATGATCACTTTTTGGACAAATTATAAAATAAGGAATTTTAAATTTGTATGGAACGAGGGTTCCTGAATTTTAAAAATAACCGACCTTTTTAACGATGGATTTTTCCGTCGTTAATGTTCAATGACAAACTTAACGACGGATATGTTCGTCGTTAAATATTGTCCGCGACTGAAACGAGCGACCTTTGTAACGATAGATACGTCCGTCGTTAAGGCTGTCGTTAGTAGGGGGTGTAAGTGAGTTGAGCTGACTCACGATCGACTCGGAAAAAACTGGAAATCTACTCAAACATAGCCGAGTTGAGCTCGGGCACGACCTGCTTGAGTAGTTACCGAGCTCAATCTCGAACTCAATTATACTAGGCTCGACAGGCTCGCGAGCCTAATCGAGTTTGCATTAATTTTACAATTTACCCCTAATGTTATAATTATTTACAAGATATGTCCCACTATAAAAACATCAAAAAAAGAGAACCCTAACTCATTTCATTCTACGGTGACACAAACTCACTTCTTTGTTTCTTCACTCTCTCTTTTCTCTCTCGGCAACGAAACAACAACCACCACATCTCGAATTTTTGATGGCTCATCCAAGACATTCAACGAGGAGAGTTCTTGCTCCCTCAATTTCAATCTCAACAAAATATTTCTTCAAATTGCTTGAGATGTTTGAGAATGTTTTTCACATCAAGTTTTTCGGCATCTTCATAAATTGTTCAAGTAGTGAAGATTTGAGATTTTTTATTTGAGTTTTTTGTTCTTTTTGTCTTTTTCGTATTTGAGACTTTTAATTTGAGTTTTTTTGTTCTTGTTGTCTTTTGTGTATCTAACATGATCAGTAGTGTTGCTCATTAATTTTTGGTATATATTTGAGTAGTGAGATTCAAGATTTGTAATTTCAGTTATTTGTTCTTCTTTCTCTTGTGAATCTCTAATATGAATATTAGTTTTTTTTTAATTTTTCGTGAAGATTAAAATGTTAAATTTTAATAAATTGAATTGTGATTTGTAATGCAGTTGGGCTTCACTTTGAATTAAAGCAGATTTTAAAATAAAATATATAAATAATCGAGTCGAGTTCGAATTTAGCGAATTTGATATCGAGTCGAGCTCAAGCTCGAAAAACTAGAGCTCGGTCGAGTCAAGCTCGAGCTTAAAAAGAACTAATCGAGCTCGAGTTCGATCAGGGTAATACTCGACTCGATTCGGCTCGTTTACACCCCTAGTAGTTAGCCATTAACGACCGACCAAATCCGTCGTTAAATATATTGTCGACCATTTGTTTAACGACAGACTGTCCGTCGTTAGTTCGTCGTTAGAGGATACTAACGACGAAATTATGAAATTTAACGACGGAATAATCCATCGCTATACTGCGAATTTTTTGTAGTGCTAGAATCTATCTATAATTTCTCATGTGCAATGCACATATAATTATAATTTTTTAGATTTGTAATATTATGATTATTTTTTTAATTTTATATGTTGTGTATGATTATTTTTGAATTCTATAAAAATTAATAAAAGTTACGACAAATAAAAAAGAAAATTAAATTTTAAGAACTAAATGAAAATCAAACGACACAATTTTATAAATAGTAATGCATAATTGTCCATGATTAAAGAACATTTGATTTCTTAATTTGAATATACGACATACATAAAAATATAATTATTTAATTATTTTAAATGATGAAATTGAAATAGAAAAATAATAAATTATTGTAAATTATGTTGTTATTATTATTATTATTATTATATACATGAAAAAAAATTAGGTGACAAATGTAGAGTAATTAAAATATGTGAATAAAAAAATAAAATAAAAAATGCTACAAATATCAAATTTCCAAGTAAAACAATAATAACTAAATTTGCAAACAATTGTTAAAAGACAACGATTGTAATCTAAACTGTCTATTATACAAAATCAGTTGTCTAAAATGTTATTATTAAATCATGTGATAGACAACGATTTATATACGAATCGTTGTCTTTCACCCGATTTTGCCTTAATACATGTATAGATAGATATCAATTTCAATTGATTTTTTTTTCATGCACAACCAAATTAATCCTTCTTTTTTTCCCATCATCTTCAAAATCTCAATCTAGAAAGAGTACACCAGAGAGCAGAAGAAGATGTCGCTGTTCGGATTATTGATTGCTGAATTTCCCACCCCGACCGCTATATTGATTGATCTCTCATTTAATTGAATTAAAAGCAGTGTTCTCATTACAAGAGCAAGGTTTCTTCTCCTCTAATCAACGATATCAATAGCAATATGATCCACCTTCGATCCCCAGCAACTAACAAATCAATTAAAACACCAAGATTTCAAATATAGAAACGTACGTACGGCCGCATGGGGAACAGTTTAGGCTCCAGAAAAAATGGCCGCAGCAACCGTGCCGACGTGGAAAGGGGAGCTCCAGCCACCACCGACAGCGGCCGCAGCAAGGCGAGGCCCAAGTGGATGCGAGTGCTGCACAGAGTTCCACCACGACTACGAGAGCAAAATAAGCAGGCGTACGATCCCTACGTCGTTTCACTGGGACCGTATCACCACGGCCAGCCCCAGTTCCGTGAGTTTGAAGAATTAAAAGACGAGCTCGTCAACATCATGCTCAAGGCAGACCACCGACGCCAGCTCTTCCGTGCCAATATTCTGGCGCGGATAGGAGATATCCGGCACTTCTACGGAGGGCTGTCGAGAGACGTGTACGACGACAAGGCACTCGCGGAGATGATGCTTCGCGATGCCTGCGTCGTCTTTTACTTGGTGGAGATATTTGCAGCGAATAAAGAAAACCGTAAGGAGAAATATATGTTTCAGTTTCGACGGCTGGGCTTTTTCCAACTGAATTTAATGATGGTCGATGTTGTCTATAAGTTGGAGAATCAGATCCCTTGGTGGCTAATCAACTCACTAATTAAGTCGGCATACGATGGTCATAACACAGAAGAAGGCGAAGCACTAATGCTTAGGTTCTTGAGCTTCCAAACTTTTAGGGATTTCACGGAGCTGAAACAACTTCCTTGGTACCCAGTGAGAGATGAATACCTTCCTCTCCACCTTCTTGAAGCGATCCATATTACTAAGCTGGTCAATCCGGAAGATCCAAAGATCAACAATCTTCTCGATTTAGATAGCTATGGGGAAGAGATGGCTACTTTCAAATGCTGCAAATGGTGGAGGAGAAAGAGCTATGCAGCAGCAGCAGCAGGTAGTTTCCTTCAACCGGGAAAGCGGCCGTTTCGATCTGTGACAGAACTGAAAGCGAAGGGGATTCACTTCAAACCGAGCTCCCACTGCCTTCGTGATATCAGGTTTGATTCATATCACTTCTTTGGAGTGCTTCACCTTCCTGTTCTTCCAGTCTCCAAAGTGACCGGAAACATTTTCTCGAACATCATGGCCCTGGAAATGTCCCCAGGGACGCCCTGCGCCGACATGATGGTGACGTCGTATCTTTCCTTCATGAAATCAATGATTGAGGACTCCAAGGATTTGAAGGCGCTGCAAGAACAGGGAATCATATTGAGCTTCATGGGGGGAAGTGAAGAGGTCGTCAGAATATTCAAGGAGATTGATTCTCACGGAATAGAGAATATTCAAGGAGTTTTTGATGAGATGAAGATGAGAATCAACGAGCACTGCAACAGCAAAGCCAAGACATGGATTGCAGAGCTCATAAACACCAATTTTCACAGCCCATGGACTGCTATTGCTTTCCTCGCCGCCGCCTTTCTGCTCTGCCTCAATTTTCTCCAAACTTACTACACAATCAATCCAAAAAACACCTAGCTAACTACCCAGCCTCACTTATTGTGAGAAATACCATGTACTCCAGTGATTAGAGCTAAATGAATTGTAGAGTTCATGCCTAAGTTGCATCTCATTTCAGATTATTAATCATTAAAACAAGAAAACCTCTGTCTACAAGCTCCATTGTTTCCAAATCTTCAATTGTAGTCCTCTTTCAACATCTTCACTGTCTTCACAAACAAGTCGATCTCGATCTCCTTGTAAGGTTGTGGAGGAGAGCGATAAAACACCCAGCATTCAATCACACTCCTATCAATACTTTTGTTGCTGCGATCAAAAGTGCGCTTCAGAGAAATCACAGCGGCATAAGCCATGTTAATTGATCGGTGCAAAAATCAAACAACAACGATCGGTTCAACAAATTTTCATGAATCGGGCTGTTGGAGTGGTGAGGGAAGGAGATGTGGATAAAAATTCAGTCTTTGATGAGAAATCGAAGGTTAGGGTTCATCGTGAAATGGGGGAAATTGGGAAAATGAGTTCAGGAAGAAAAAGGAGAAAACTGTGTTTTACTAATCTGAAGTTGCTAAAGCGACCTGTCGAGGCTGTTCGAGCCGTTGATTAGGAGTGCATCTGAACCGCACACGTGTTCTAGGAAAGAAGGGAATTTCAATTTATTGCCCCATTTTATGTTTTAGCTTTATGTTATTTTACATGAATTATCCCACAAGAAAACATTATCCTAGTTTTTTTTTACTCACATACCTCACATTTGGTATTAAGGAGAAAAAACATTTTCCTAAGTTTATTTTATTCTATGAAATTAATAGTGGGCCCCTTTTCACTACCGGATGAAATCACCTACTGCATTTTGTGCAACACTTGATACTACACAATTAAATTTATTAAATTTTTTTCAAATTTTTAATTTAATTTCAATTTGTTATGCTTTATTTTAATTTTATACTTATTCCTTATGTTTCCCATCCAACCCAACTAAGATATTTAATTATTATTTTTATGAAATTATCAATTATTAATTAGAAAATAAAATCTAATATTAAAAAAATAATTATATACCCTAGTTGGGTTGGATGAAATCTAAATAATAATAAATATAAAATTAAAATAAAGCAAATAAATTAAAATTAAATTAAAAAATTAATAAATTTAATTGTGTAGCACCAAGTGGTACACAAAGTGTAGCAGATAATTTCACACGTGTAAAGAAGTGATTGGAGAAATGAAAGAACATAAATTTAAACCCAAAAGATTCTTCTCTCTAGTGACTGTGTTGTTTGTGGCAGTGATGTCAATGATGAGTATTTTTGAATGGACAACACGCCGAGATCTCTAATCCCTTCGATGAGGGAATTGTCGAATTTTAACCACTCAAGAAAGAGAAACCACTCATTGAAGGTAAATTTACTAATCCCTTCCTTGAAGGTAAATTTTACCTTCAATGAGTAGTTGTTAAAATTTTAACCACACAAATTTACCTCTAATCCCTTCAGTGATGTCAATGAAAAGAGTAGTTGTTAACTTGTCATTGTTATTATTAAATTTACTTCTTCCATCTCATAAATATGGCCCTACTATAATTTTTACAAAAATTTAGAAAATACGAATCTTGAAAAACTAAAATTGCATTATTTTTTCTATTATATTCTTACTTAATGATTCAAAATAAAAGAATTATTGATTTCAAAGAATATCAAAGTTGGACCAACAATTATTGTCGCTCTTCCAAGATACCGATCGACACCGAGTTATAGGATTGAGCAGAATCGAACTGCGACTGAGCAGAATTGAACAGCAACTGAAAAATCAGACTACTGAACTATCGATTTCAGCTCAGTCTCCTCCAAGAAACCAATTTCTGTCTATTTCGGATTGTTCCTTTTTTTTCTTTTCTTTTTTGTCCTAAGTAAACAAAAAAAAAATTATATATTTTATCTAATTAATTTGCATGTTCTTCTCTTAATTCTAAAACAACGAAAATAATATAAATAATAATAATATCATAAATAAAAAAAATGTGCATAGCAGATGATAAATACTAGTATTATATATACGATAGATTATGATATTTCAACTAAGGTCATCTCTAGTCCAAAACTCTAAAATGTAGTATTTATAATTCTTAAATACAGTAATACTATATTTCAAAAAGATTTTCCAAATTTGTATTCATTTTCAGTAATTATCATAAATATTAATTAGTTAAATTAATAGTGAAATGTAATCATATTTTAAATTTAATAAAAAATTATATAAAAAAATAAAAATAAATAAAGAGACCAAATGAATAAAAAATAACACAAAAATATTAAATTATAATTTTGCAACATAATTATAATCTCAATTAAAAGTGACACTCCGTATTTAGACTACAATTGAAGGCGCGCTCCTGGGAGGCAACTCATCATTTTTTTACTGTTTTTGCATTTTAATTTTTGGTTTATTTAATTTTAATAAAAGTCTTTCCCACAACACAACAACAACATAAAACCATGTTATAAATTGGTCTCGATGGGGATGGTTTTATGGTGGAGTGAGGTTGCTTGGAGATCAAAGGTCATGGTTTCAAATCTCTTCAATACCACATGTCGGTGTATGATTAAAAAAAAACATGTTATATATTTTTAGTATATGAGGTTTTCATGAAACAGTTTAAAATGGAGTCATCAAGCAAAACAAACAAAAAAATAGATAAAACATGTTGATGTTGGAGTCAAAGAGAAGTTGATGTTGGAGTCAAAGAGAAGAAGAAGTTCTTATAGCTTGTTTGAAATACATAGTTACTTACTTGAGTGTTCTTGAAAAAAGTATGACTAAAGCTTTTCCTGGAACGGATCTTCGAGCTACTCCACACATAAGTTTGGATTAGAGAATCTCAACTGATATAAGAATTTATACCTCTCTAACTCAATCACCTTTAGAAAGGAAATTGTCAACTCTTTCCATCCACACCCCTGTTTTTAGGGGTTGCAAAATCCATTTCAACCTTAAAATAATTTATTAACTTGCTCGTGTTTGAAGAAGAAAATGAGATTAAAATTAGAGAGAGAAAAATAATATTAACCAACTTTAATAATAAAGATAGCCAAGAACTCACAATATCATTTAAGATATATTCATCATAAAAAACTCATTACACATGACTTAGCCTCAAATCTGTTCAAAAATCCAAACCAGGGCCTGTCCTCGGATTTCGAGGGCTTGAGCTAGCAAAGGTTAAAAATCATGTCACTATTTTAATAAAATAAAATTTTAAAATTCATTTAAAATGGGCTTACAAAATCTTTATTTTGCTTTAAGTACAAAATTTGTTTGAAAATCATGTAACTAGTCAGTTCATTAGTCTTCGAACAAACTTGAAACAAAAGAAGTAAAATTATTTTAAATAATATCATAAGACTCAAAATAAAAATATCATTTAAATATATTTCTACTAATTTATTTTCTTGAAAAAACACACTAATATTTTTTTTTAAATCAATATTTTATATCAAATCTTTTTTAATCACCTTGCTGGTCTAATTGAGTATATTATTAATTCATTTGTAATTTGATGGATGACTTAATGAAAAATAAGTATTTGTGTTGTGTTAAGAGGCATACTGTTTTAATAATACGAAAAATTGTGTTGAACTGTCTAGTGGAAAAACGGTAAAGCGATACTATGTATGAATTAATGTCCACATTCGATGATCTATTTATAATTTGCTAATATTTGATTGTATCGATTGATGTTGTTATTATTTCTATTGTTAAATTATTATAAATACTTGATCATGTATCATGATAAATACAAAATAAAATTTTAAGTGTTTGAAAAAAAAAGCAAAGTATGTCTTGTTCTAGAATATGCATATAAAATAATCTTATTTTATATATAATCTTGCTTGCTTTAAAAGCTTTTGATACTTATTTTGCGAGAAATTGAATCTCATGTGTTTCTAATTTTATTATTCAATGACTAGAACAAGACAATCATATTTTAAAGCTATACATATAATTATTAAAAAAAATTGACAAAAATAAAATAAAAATAAAAATTGGGCCCTCCAAATGTGGTGTAGCCATTCATTCACCAACGGTGTTCTCATTACAAGAGCAAGGTTTATTCTCCTTTAATCAATATGATCCACCTTGGATCCCCAGCAACTAACAAATCAATTCAAACACCAAAATTCATAATATAGAAACGTATGTACGGCTGCTACCTTCTTCCGGTACTCTTCATAAGGGTGGCTATACAATCGTGTACCTAGAAAAACAACTCTAATATCGCCACATCAAAAATTTAAACCCACCAACTCCTTCAAACCTATTTCCACAATCATAGACTGAAAAATATATTTATTTATTTATATTATTCACTGATATATTTAAATTAATTTAATAAATATAAACTCAACATAAATTACAATAAATGATAACTTAAAAAAAAAAACACAAACACACATATAGCAATGCTTCTTTTTTTTTACCGTAGCACTATATATACATACACACACAGCTACCGCATTATAAAAAATTTAAAAAAAAATGAGGGAGTGAAGAGTGGCGTACAAAATTTAAATTGGTGGGACCCAGAGACCACCTTTTCTGATCAAAGTCAACTTGGGACTGTTTTAAAAAAATTCCATGTCACCACAATGAAACCAGAATTTTCAAAGTTGTAAATTTTTAGCCCAGGCACCCTTATATATGGGAAATTCTATTCTGCCTCCCGGACACTACCCGAAATGCCACAATAGGTATTATATAGTGTCACAATAAGTCTATTGTGACACTTGAAAATGTCATAATAGGTCTATTATGACACTTAAAATGATGTTCTAGGGGTAGCATAGAATTAGCCCTTATATATCCACCAATGCATCCTTTAGCTCATCTTTTGGGCCTATGCTCACCCCCACTCTTAAATCAAAAGGCTCAACTACGATTGGATGTTCAAAATTTTATCAAGGCTCTTACGAGTATTAAGCATGCTCTGTTAGTTTTTTAGACCAAAAATGTTGAAATATAAATTGTGGGCCAAAAGTATCGACAAAATTAACTTGAAACTAAAATTGTACATTTTGGGACTCAAAGTGTTTGGATCCTATTTTTACAAGACCAAAAGTATAATTTACTCTTTAGCCGCTCATTCTTTATTCTCCTCAGCTGTTCCGATAACCCTATCGCTGGAGTTGACTTCAATAGTTTCTGAACAGCGACATCTTCTTCTCCGGCACGCGACTTATCTGATAACCCTATTTTATTTAATTTGTTCATGAAATTATATATACATACCACCAGCCTAGCTAGTTAGTTCCCAGTATAATATGACAAATCATTAAATTAAGAGGCTTGCACATGATTTAGTCGGTGTTTGCCGTTTATTTTAATTCAAATATTCTGAATGGTTAGATGATTATAGTATTACAAATCATAATCAACATTTATTATTAAAAATTAAAATTTTTAAAAATTATACACCCTACTTTTGGAATAACCAATCATATTAACTAAAAAACGAGAAATAAATATTAAAAAATAAATATAAAACTAATTGGTGAAATGAGCCCTAAATAATAAATATAAAATTAAACTAAGTCATAACAAATTGAAATTGAAATTTTATTTTTTTTTTGAGGAAAATCGAATAAAATCAAAGTGGTGACACCAAATGGGATAGAGTAAAGTGGGATAAAGGATTTAAATAATTTGAATATCTATGTATAACTCGTTATGCTAAATGTGAGGGAGGGAGCATGGTTTCTTCTCCTTTAACCAGCTATATATATCAATAGCAATATGATCCCAACTAACAAAACATTTCAAATAGCAAAATTTCAAATATAGAAACGTGCGTACGGCTGCATGGGGGACAGTTTAGTGTCTGGAAGAAATGGCCGCAGCAACCCTGTCGACGTGGAAATGGGAGCTCCAACCGCCACCGACAGCGGCCGCAGCAGCAGCAGTTCCAACGAGGAGGAGGAGGAGGTGAGGCCCCCGTGGATGCGAGTGCTGCACAGAGTTCCACCACGACTACGAGAGAAAAATAAGCAGGCGTACAATCCCTCCATCGTTTCACTGGGGCCATATCACCACGGCAAGCCCCAGTTCCGTGAGTTTGAAAAATTGAAAGACGAGCTCGTCAACATCATGCTCGAGGCAGACCACCGACGCCAGCTCTTCCGCGCCAATATTCTGGAGCGGATAGAGGATATCCGGCACTTCTACGGAGGGCTGTCGAGAGACGAGTACGATGACGAGGCACTGGCGGAGATGATGCTCCGCGACGCCTGCGTCGTCTTATACTTTGTGGAGATGATTGCAGCGAATGAAGAAAAAGTTGAGGAGAAGCGTAGGTTTCTGTTTCGACGGCTGGGCGTGTTCCAAATGAATTTAATGTGGGTCGATGTCGTTTATAAGTTGGAGAATCAGATCCCTTGGTGGCTAATCAAATCACTAATTAAGTCGGCATACGATGGTCATAACAAAGAAGAAGGCGAAGCACTAATGCTTAGGTTCTTGAGCTTCCAAACTTCGGGGGATTTCACGAAGCTGAGACAACTTCCTTGGTACCTAGTGAGAGATGAATACTTTCCTTTCCACCTTCTTGAAGCGATCCGTATTACTAAGCTGATCAATCCGGAAGTTCCAAAGATCAACAATGTTCTCGATTTAGATCGCTATGGGGAAGAGATGGCTACTTTCAAAAGCTGCAAATGGTGGAGGAGAAAGAGCTATGCACCAGCAGCAGCAGGTAGTTTCCTTGAACCGGGAAGGCGGCCGTTTCGATCTGTGACAGAACTGAAAGCGAAGGGGATTCACTTCAAACCGAGCTCCAAATTCCTTCTTGATATCAGGTTTGATTCATATTACTTCTTTGGAGTGCTTCACCTCCCTGTTCTTGCAGTCTCCGAAGAGACCGGAACCGCTTTCTCGAACATGGTGGCCCTGGAGATGTCCCCAGGGACGCCCTGCACCGACATGGCCGTGACGTCGTATCTTGTCCTCATGAAATCAATGATTGAGGACTCCAAGGATGTGAAGGCGCTGCAAGAAAAGGGAATCATAGTGAGCTTCGTGGGGGAAAGTGAAGAGATCGTCAGAATGTTCAAGGAGATTCATTTTCACGGAAAAGAGAACCACCGCGTTTTTGATGAGATGAAGATGAGAATCAACGACCACTGCAAGAGCAAAGCCAAGACATGGATTGCAGAGCTCATAAACATCAATTTTCACAGCCCATGGACTGTTATAGCTCTCTTCGCCGCCGCCTTTCTGCTCTGCCTCACTTTTCTCCAATCTTACTACACAATCAATCCAAGAAACACTTAGCCTCACTTAATCATAAAATCTTATTTACACGAAATACCATGTACTCCAGTGATTAATTAGAGCTAAATGAATTGTAGAGTTGATGCCTAAAGTTGCATCTCATTTCAGATTATTAATCATTAAAAAAAGAAAACCTCTGGAATTCATTGCACTAGATCAATATCTTCAAGTAGTAGAAATTCGAGACTCCAGAATTCTCCGCCGTGTGACCCGATAACCCGACCGCGGGAGTTGACTTATTCTCCAGCTCTGTGGTGTACTCCTCTTTCAACATCTTCACAGTCTTCATAAACAAATCGATCTCGATCTCCTTGTAAGGTGGTGGAGGAGAGCGATAAAACACCCAGCATTCAATCACGTCTTCTAGTTTGCTGGCTGCCTCTCTTATCTTCGCATCCAATGCATGAATCACACTCCTATCAATTATTTTGTTGCTGCGATCATCCAACCTCTTGAGAATATTGCCTAACAGCTCCAGCTCCTTGTGTGCAGATGTGATTTGTGGATTGGTGAGAGTATATATGAGAAATCACAGCAGCATAAGCCATGTTAATTGATCGGTGCACCAATCAAACAACAACGATCGGTTAAAAAAATTGTCATGAATCGGGCTGTTGGAGATGTGAGGGAAGGAGATGTGGATAAAAATTCAGTCTTCGATGAGAAATCGAAGGTTAGGGTTCATCGTGAAATGGGGGAAATTGGGAAAATGCGTAAGGAAGAAAAAGGAGAAAACTGTCTTTTACTAATCTGGAGTTTCTTCAGTTTTTAATTCAATTTCAATTTATTATACTTAGTTTAATTTTACACTTATTAATTAGGTTCATCATACCTAATTATGTATATAATTTTTTTTAAGAAATAATTAATTATGAATTAGGAAATGAAATTTAATATTGAAAAATTAATTATACACCCTAATTGGGTAGGATGAACCTAAATAATAAGTGTAAAATTAAAATAAAGCATAATAAATTGAAATTGAATAAAAAAAATTGAAGAAAATTTAATAAATTGATTTGTGTTGCACAAAATGTAACAGAAGATTTCATCTGTTCCACTACCTATGTACATAACAGATGAAATCATCTGCTACATTTTGTGCAACACTTGATGTGCTACACAATTAAATTTATTAAAAAAAATTCAAAATTTTAATTCAATTTCAATTTATTATGCTTTATTTTATTCTTTATGGTTCATCCAACCCAACTAAGATATATAATTATTATTTTTATGAAATAATCAATTATTAATTAGAAAATAAAATTTAACATTAAAAAAATAATTATACACCCCAGTTGGGTTGGATAAAACCTAAATAATTAGTATAAAATTAAAATGAAGCATAATAAATTGAAATTGAATTAAAAAATCAAAGAAAAATTAATAAATTTAATTGTGTTACACAAATTATAGCAGATAATTTCATCTGTATAAAAAAGTAGTTGGAGAAGTGAAAGAACGGAAGTTTAAACCTAAAAAATTCTTCTCTCTCTATAATTTCCTCCTCAAATTCTCTATTCTTCTCCCAAAATTATGTATACTTTGCAAAATCCATTTCAACCTTATGGATTTCATCACCATGGAATGATGCAAAAATAATTTATTAACTTGCTTGTGTTTGGAGAAGATAATGAGATTAAAATTCGAGAAAAAAACAAATATTAACCAACTTAAATAATAAAGATAGCCAAGAACTCACAATATCATTTAAGATATATTCATCATAAATAACTCATTACACATGACTTAGCCTCAAATCTGTTCAAAAATCCAAACATCTAGCAAAGATTATATAAACATCAGTTAAATCGTTGAACAAGCCAAGCAACATTTATTTGAAAGTAATTTGATTTAAGAAAAACAAAAATAAATATAAGTTTTCAAGAAAGCGTTGTGCATAGTACATTTTCCAATTAAGTTATAACTAGTAATTCATGTAACTGTGTCGTCGTATTTTTTTAGTTGATACCATAAGACCGACATGAACATGATACAATAAGCATTTGTTCTTACGTACATGCACGAATAATAATGTTATTGTGTTGACACGATATGGTAATGATACAAATACAAAATTTTTGTGTGGACACAACATGACATGGCACGAAATAAGCTAAAAATATTTAAATTTAAATTATTTATTAATAATATCATTGATAAATATATAATTTGTTTATGGGGTTATGTGCAGTAATATGTTACTAGATTATTGCACTAAAACAACTACATATGGATATTTCAGAATGAGAAGTGAATGACAATGGATGAAATCATCTGTTATATTATGTGCAATACTCTACGTTACACATTTAAAAATATTAATTTTTATTCAGTTTTTTTTTTCAATTTCAATGGGTTATACTTTAGTTTAATTTTACGCTTGTTGATTAGGGTATATAATTATTTTTTCATAAATACATTTTTAATCCCGCATTTGACTTTCTTGTTCCCAAGGTTTATTACTCAATATTTTTGGTCCCATATTTTATTTTATTTTTGACTTTTTTGTTCCCAAAACTAACAACTTATTGTACAAATGTTTGGGATGTTAATCTGGAACCAAAAAAGTCGAAAAATAAAATTTAGGGCCACAAAAATCAAGAACACTAGATTATGTGTATTATAATCGTTTGATATAATATAGTTATTACGTGTTGATTTTATTTTTTTCCAACATGACATTCAATCATAGGGTTAATTGGTTTAAATATCACGAACTATTCATGATTTCTGATTTTTAACACGAACTTTAAAATGTTGCCTCCACAACATGAATTTACATTTTTTTAAAATTACAACATCAGTTCAAAATTGAGTGCAATTACAAGCACAAAAACTATACGAAATACTTTTTTTTTTCTTAATTATTTTTTCCGTAATACATTGATATAATTTTATTTCTCATGTATGTTTTATTTTATTAACATTGAAAATTTGATGTAAATTAAGTTAGTATTTTATCTATGTGAGGTACAAGTATAAATTATTTATAAACACAAATAAATAATTACAAAACTTCTGAGATTGAGTGAATAATTATGAAAAATAAAAACATAAAAAATTATATGAAAATGGAGTTTAAATAAATATTCGACATGTAAATCCAATTTTTTTGGATATGACAACATGAATCTGTCAGATTTATTTATAGAACGACAATAATAAATAATATTATAAACACATGTAAATAAAATATAAAATGCATCATGAAATATGTAAGTATTTCATGATGTTATAATTGCAAAAAAAAAATGATGTTATAATTGCAAAAAAAAATGTAAGTTTATGTTGTACGTATAACATTTTAAAATAGATTAAGTATTTCATATAATTTTTGTGCTTGTAATTGCACTCAATTTTTGAAATGATGTTATAATTACAAAAAAAATGTAAGTTCGTGTTGTGGAGGCAACATTTTAAAGTTCGTGTTAAAAATCAGAAATCATGAATAGTTCGTGATATTTAAACCAATTAACCCTTTAATCATATATTCATTCTCTACACGTTTTTTCAATTTCAACCTTTACATTTCTTTATCTTAAATATTATTTTCTCGACTTTTGTGGTGTCAAATTTTATTTTTTAATATTTTTTTGTTCCAAAATTAACATTTCCGAACAATCGATTCGCATCCCTCGTGCAACTGCGACGACTCACATGGAGTGTTAAAGAGGTTTGGTAGCTTTGTGCTTATACATCAACTCGTCCTTGTCCGTACATATTTTAGTTATCTCTAATAACTTTAGTAATTATTAATTAAGAAAGACATTAATTTGTTGAAGCTCACGAGAGTATCGATCGGTAACAACATATTAATATTTTGTAAAAAAATAATATATATGATAGATGTAACATGTAAGTATTTAACGGCAAAGTGGGGCACATTTGAAATCGTCTATTGCACATTTTATGTTGCATTTTAGATTGCACATTCGATTTTTTTAAATTTTTTGTCAATTTTTTTCTTTGATTTCATTTTATCATGCTTTAGTTTAATTTTACGCTATTATTTAGGGTTTAATATTTTTTTTTTAGTATTTAATTTTTTAAATAATTAATTAATAACTAAAAATTTAAAATTCAATAATAAAAAACTACAATGCATTCTAATTGGATTTGATGAATTCTAAATAATAAATGTAAAATTAAACTAAAGCATAAAAAATTAAAATCGAGGAAAAAAATTGAAAAAAAAAATAATAAAAAAATCGAGTATGTAATAGAAAATGCAACTCCAAATGTGCAATAGAAGATTTTAGCTAAGGCAACATGCAATATATATGACAATATAGGATCGATCATATATGTTTATTAATGGGATAAAAAATCATCTAGTCCACATTCCATGCCTCTCTATTGTGTCCCACTATCAATTTAATATTTTAAAAATATTTATTACAAAAATAAATTTTATTATAATATAAAAAATATTAATTAATATTTATTACTAAAAATTAAAATTTTAGAAATATTATATATCCTAATTTTGGAATAATCAACCCTATTAATCAAGTATATTAACTAAAAATAAATATAAACCCTAATTGGGTGGAATTAACCCCAAATAATAATTATAAAATTAAACTAAACCATAACAAATTTTTGAAAAAAAAAATTGATGAAAATCTAATAAAGTAAACAATAACAAATTGAATTTGAAGAAAAAAAAAGAATGAAAATCTAATAAACTAAACCATAACAAATTGAATTTGAAGAAAAAAAATGAATGAAAATCTAATAAAAATCAAAATAGGAAACCAAGTGAGATAGATCTCATTTGTTTTTTTTTTTTAGTCACACACCCGAGCTAGTGGTATTGAGGAGATTCGAACATATGACCTTTGATTTCCAAGAAACCTCACTGAGGACCGGCATTGACATTTCGGGGGCCATGGCACAAAAAAAGAGGCACTTATATATATATATATATACTTTTTACGAGTATTTTGAAAAAAAAAATCAACATTATTTTCATCCTAAATTTAGAGATAAAAGGACAATATGTAAATAGTCTTTATTATTTTAAATATGATACAAAATATTTTGTAGCTATCGGTTTATTAGATATAATTTACTGATAACATTCGAAGAATGAAGATTATTAGACTCGAATAGTAATGTCTCAAAAAATAAATAGATTGATGATACACGTATTTTTTATTAGACCTTATATTAAATATTTTAAAAATTATTTCTTAAATACAATATTAAAATAAAAAAATTGGGGGCCCCAACAAAATGTTGGGCCATGAGGGATGGCCAGATATCGGGTCTGACCTCACAACTTCACCATTAGACCATTCCCATCGAAACAAAAAAAAATGAACAGTCTTACAAGCAAAGTACAAATACCATGCTTAAGAGGAGCAATTACTCTTACAAGAAAAGTACAAAAACCCATGCTTGAGACAAGAGCATGGTTTCTTCTCCTTCAACCAGCTATATATATCAATAGCAATATGATCCACCTTCGATCCCCAGTAACTAACAAATCAATTCAAACATATAGAAACGTACGTACGGCTGCATGGGGGACAGTTTAGTCTCCAGAAAAAATGGCCGCAGCAACAATGCCGACGTGGAAAGAGGAGCTCCAGCAGCCACCGACAGCGCCCGCAGCAGCAGCAGTTCCGACGAGGAGGAGGAGGCGAGGCCCCCGTGGATGCGAGTGCTGCACAGAGTTCCACCACGACTACGAGAGAAAAATAAGCAGGCGTACGATCCCTCCGTCGTTTCACTGGGGCCATATCACCACGGCCAGCCCCAGTTCCGTGAGTTTGAAGAACTAAAAGACGAGCTCGTCAACATCATGCTCAAGGCAGACCACCGACGCCACCTCTTCCGCGCCAATATTCTGGCGCGGATAGGAGATATCCGGCACTTCTACGGAGGGCTGCCGAGAGACGAGTACGACGACGAGTCACTCGCGGAGATGATGCTCCGAGACTCCTGCGTCGTCTTATGCTTTGTGGAGATGATTGTAGCGAATGAAGAAAATCGTAGGGAGAAAGTTACGTTTCTGTTTCGACGGCTGGGCATGTTCCAAGTGTCTTTAATGATTATCGATGTTGTTTATAAGTTGGAGAATCAGATCCCTTGGTGGCTAATCAACTCACTAATTAAGCTGGCATACGATGGTGATAAGAAAGAAGAAGGCGAAGCACTAATGCTTAGGTTCTTGAGCTTCCGAACTTCAGGGGATTTGACGAAGCTGAAACAACTTCCTTGGTACCAAGTGAGAGATGAATACTGTCCTCTCCACCTTCTTGAAGCGATCCGTATTACTAGTCTGGTCAATCCGGAAGATTCAAGGTTCAACGAAACCGAAACAACTACTACTTTGAAATGCTGCAAATGGTGGAGGAGAAAGAGCTATGCAGCAGCAGCAGCAGGTAGTTTCTTTCAACCGGGAAAGCGGCCGTTTCGATCTGTGACAGAACTGAAAGCGAAGGGGATTCACTTCAAACCGAGCTCCTACTTCCTTCCTGATATCAGGTTTGATTCATATTACTTCTTTGGAGTGCTTCACCTCCCTGTTCTTACAGTCTCCAAAGAGACCGGAACCTTTTTCTCGAACATGGTGGCCCTGGAGATGTCCCCAGGGACGCCCTGCAACGACTCGATGGTGATGTCGTATCTTGCCCTCATGAAATCAATGATTGAGGACTCCAAGGATGTGAAGGCGCTGCAAGAAAAGGGAATCATAGTGAGCTTCGTGGGGGGGAGTGAGAAGATCGTCAGAATATTCAAGGAGATCGACTCTTACGGAGCAGAGGGCCTCCCATATTTTGATGAGATGAAGATGAGAATCAACGAGCACTGCAACAGCAAAGCCAAGACATGGATTGCAGAGCTCATAAACACCAATTTTCACAGCCCATGGACTGTTATAGCTCTCCTCGCCGCCGCCTTTTTGCTCTGCCTCACTTTTCTCCAAACTTACTACACAATCAATCCAAGAAACACCTAGCTAGCTACCCAGCTTCACTTATTGATTCGATTTTTTTTTTGTGATTTTTTTTTTCTATTTTTCCTAAAAAAGAGGTCTTCATGATCATAAAACTGTTATTTTTCTGTTGTTTTTTAGTTGGAGGGAGAGAGATTGACCGCCAACAATATTGGGATCTTATTTTGAGATGTTCTATATATCAATATTAATCATAAAATTTTATTTACACGAAATACCATGTACACCAGTGATTAGAGCTAAATGAGTTATAGAGTTGATGATGTCTAAGTTGCATCTTATTTCAGATTATTCATTAAAAAAGAAAACCTCTGTTGCATTTGTTGTGCAGAAGCCACAAGTAAAGGGATGCAGTCTACAAGCTCCCTTGTTTCCAAATCCAGGACCCTTCGGTCCGATTTTCCAATGTCTCTCCTGCAATTTGTAGCAGTGGCGGATGATCAGGCACCGGAGACGTTGGAAGTAGAAAACATAGCTACCGTCGTTAGGTATCCTCTGCACCAGATCAATATCTTCGAGTAGTAGAAATTCGAGACTCCGGAATTCTCCACCGGGATTCACGACTACACATTTAATTGACTCTAATTCATAGAGGAGCCTAATGAAGGTTTCTGCAGCAGTATCAGGATGTTCAGCTCGATTCTGATTCTTAATTTCTACAGATTAGGGATGCTACTGATTGCATCCCTGGTGCAACTGTGATGACTCACATGGAGTGTTAAGAGGTTTGGTAGCTCTGTGCTTTCCATTAACGGATCTGGTAGGTTGCTTCCCATGATCTGCAGATGCCTCAGTTCTTGCATATCCCATATCTCCATAGGCAAATAAGTAATTGAATCTTAATCTCTCACAAATTTGATGTTATGTTATTGACTGACAATCAGACACTGCAGCTGTTGTAGCTCGGATATGGAAGAAGGGAGGTTCCCGTTATGAGTGAGGGTGAGGTACCTTAACTGCATCAGTTTCACCACCTTCTCTGGGAACTTGTAGAAACGGATTGCAAGAGCATCCAACACTTTCTTGTACAAGCTTTGCCAGTGCAATCACACTTTCTTCCATGTATAGATTTCTTGGCTTCACCTTTATCTGAGCAACAATATCCACCAATGCATTTGTTAGCTCGTCTTTTGGGCTTATGCTCACCCACACTCTTAAATCAAAAGGCTCAACCACGATTGGATGTTGAAAATTTTATCGAGCAAGACGGGTCTTACAGATGTTAAGTATAGTCCGTTAATTTTTGGGATCAAAAGTGTCGAAAAAATTAATTTGAGACCAAAATTGTACATTTTGAAACTAAAAGTGTTTGGACTCTATTCTTACGAGACTAAAAGTGTAATTTACTCTTTAGCAGCTCATTCTTTATTCTTCTCAGCTGATCCGATAACCCAATCGCGGGAGTTGACTTCAATATTTTCCGAACAACGACCTCTTCTTCTCCTGCAGGCGACTTATCAGATAACCCCATTTTATTTGATTTGTTCATGAAATTATATATACATACCACTTGCCTAGCTAGTTAGTTCCCAGTATGATATGACAGAATCATTAAATTAAGAGGCATGCAAATGATTTAGTTCGTGTTTGCCGTTTATTTTAATTAAAATATTGTTAATGGTGGGATGTTTGACCCGAGAAGAAAGGCACGCTGCAAGTTGGATTTGAAATTTGAATATCTATACTCATTATGCTAAATGTAAAGAGTAGTTGTTAACTTGTCATTGATATTGTTTATTATTAAAATTTACTTCTTCCATCTCATAAATATAGCCCTACTATAATTTTTACAAAAATTAAGAAAATACAAATCTTGAAAAAATAAAATTACATTTTCTTTCTATTATATCCTTACTTAATGATTCAAAATAAAAGAATTGTCGATTTCAAAGAATATCAAAGTTGGACCAACAATTATCGTCACCGATCGACACCGAGTTATAGGACTGAGCAGAATCGAACCGCAACTCTGAAAAACCAGGCTACTGCACTGTCGATTTCGGTTCAGTCTCCTCCAGGAAAACAATTTCTGTCTATTTCGGTTTGTTCTTTTTTTTCATTTTTTTTTTGTCCCAAGTAAACAAAAAAAAAAATTATATATTTTATCTAATTAATTTGCATGTTCTTCTCTTAATTCTAAAACAACGAAAATAATGTAAATATAATAATATCACAAATAAAAAAAATTGTGCATAGTACATGATAAATACTAGTATTATATATAAGATAGATTATGATATTTCAACTTATAAGGTCATCTCTAGTCCAAAACTCTAAAATGTAATATTTATGATTCTTAAATACAGTAATACTATATTTCAAAAAGCTTTTCGAATCCACATACAATATATCTCATATTCCATTTTGTAATTTGTATTCATTTTCAGTAATTATCATAAATATTAATTAGTTAAATTAATAGTGAAATGTAATCATATTTAAAATTTAATAAAAAAATGATATAATATAATAAAAATAAATAAAGAGACCAAATGAATAAAAAATAACACAAAAATATTAAATTATAATTTTGCAACATAATTATAATCTCAATTAATTGCATAATTATAATTATAGTATTGATTTGGCCTATTTGTAATTTTAGGAATTTCAATTAGTAAATCATGGTATAGAGTAGGTAAAAGTGACACTCCGTATTTAGACTATAAATGAAGGCGCGCTACTGGGAGGCAACCCATCGTTTTTTACTATTATATATTTGCATTTTAATTTTTGGCTTATTTAATCTATATCTATACCTATATAAAAAGTGTGGATGTTTCTTACAAAATATGTTTTGCCTATTATATCCATGACCTACACTTTAATTTAAGGGTAAAAAGTAATATAATATATCTAACTATTTATAAATAATTATTTGTAAATTGTGGGTCCAATATTACTTTTTTTTGTATTAGATCACATTAATTATTCTTGTTATTTTTATTGATTATTATGTGGTGGGTCATCTTATATGAGTGTCGTGGGAGATTGTATATCTAGCTGTTAATCTGATTGTCGGTTGGCTATTGTTTCTTGTTGATGAAACTTAAATTATTATTATTATTATTATTATTATTATTATTATTATTATTCAAGCCACTTTTTCTCCTAATTGTAATAGGACTTTAAAATTATCTATATAAATCATTGGATTTCAACTTGCTAATTTGTTACCAACAATAGTTCAGAAATCCATTCTCACTTTACAAATTTCAATACAAATTGTTACGAAAATTCAATCACTTCAACATAATACATTCATTATTTTGATATTTTCACAATTATGGTTATTCACAATGAATCGTTCACATTAAGTTCATCTTCATGTAAATTTTAAATTTATTAAAATCTGATTTTGATGTAATTGAATTCTATATTTCCGATTTAATATATAAAAAACAATAATTTATCTTTATAACAGTCTCAAGTTTTTATTTTTTGTTTTTTAATTGAAGTTTGTTTTAACGTAATAGAACCTCTATATATTATAGGATCTAGCTACGATCTGGGAAACTTTAATTTGTCATTATTTCATGGATTTACACTAAGAGAGAAAATCAAAAACATATGAATTAAACACATTTGTTGTCTCTAAAAAAAAGATTTGCCCAAAAATAAAAGTTTGGGGGCTGAAAGGAACAATAATAAAAGTTGGAAGGTACAACATAAAAAAATTAATCTAATAGTTCGTGGAGAGCAAAAAGTTGACCTTTCCATTAGGGAATACATTAACTAATTCTGGCTTGCATGTTAATGCCTTGCCTATATTCCCATTAGGAAATACATTAATTAATTAAGGTAAACACTCATATTTAGGTTCTTATACTTTTATTTTTTTTATTTCAATAGGTACTCTATAATTTTATTATTTTATGCGTCCTCATATTTTTCCTATATGATCTTCGTAGGTCCTTATTTAATGGATCTAATAGATTAATTATTTTTTTGGTTATTTATATGACACATTAAGCTGATATGTAATTTATTAAATTGAATATTTTCTTGTAAGTATAAGAAGCTGGAAAACTTGTGCTCTGTTATTGATGAAAAATGAAATCTTGCTGCTGCATCTAAGTTTATTTTTTTTCAGTTTGTTGTAAGATATTGTTTGTTGAAAGTACATGATTCTGTTATATATGTTTGAGACTCTCTCAGTTTAAAAATTATGGAAAATGTGTATTCTAATCTAGGGGCAGGATAGTTAATGATCTTGATATTCTTGCATAAGAATTCAATGTATCCGTGTGAAAATAGAAAATAGCATATTCAAGTCGTATTGTTCGCGGAATTAATTTATTGTTATCCAAGCATATAGTTTCCTTATTTTATTTGGTGAGGTGTTATAAATTGGAGCATGTGGATTAGTCATTCTCATATGAAAGTACATATTGTTCAGGTAAATAAAATATTTGAGGTGATCTTCTAGATTCGTCTAATAGTAATTAGGTGGACACCCTTTTCACCATTTTTAAATTAGATACCACATTTAAATTTAATCAATTACAACATTACATTTCAATTTGAATGTGATTATTATTATTTTTTCTTGTACAGCTGCTGATGTCTATAGACAAAGAAGAAATCTGCAAATGAAAAGAAAATATTCTAATTTAAATACCATACAAAGAGAAGAAAAGATAGATCAAACTAAGAGAAATCGAAGAAATAGAAATGCTACATTTATTTTAACAGATGACGTTCTTCACATAAATCAAATGGTAAGTAATTTCTTAATTTGAAATATTATATATATATGTGATGAAATTTTTTTGATTAAACATGTCTATTGTTTCTTATTTTAGGTTCATCATATTCTGGATTTTTAACTTCAGAACTACATGAATTAAAAAAAGTGTCGGATTGCAATCATTGTGGTGATATGAGATTTGAGTATGAGCCTCCTACTTTATGTTGTGATAGTGGAAAAATTCAACTTGCATCTTCTGAAGTTCCTAATGAATTGTAGGAATTGTTTACTTCTGAAATCACAAGAGGCTATAGATTTTCGAAGAAATATTCGCTCATACAACTGTATATTTTCATTTACTTCATTCGGTGTAACATTGGATAAAGAATTGGCATCTGGAAGAAGAGAAGTGTATTATTTTCGAGTACAGAGAATGGTTTATCATGATCTTCCAAGATTGATCCCTAATAATACAAGTCCAGGTTTTTTCAATTATACTTTTTTGAGACGGAAACTGAGGTTAAAAACATAATGAATAAATTGAAAAATTCAAATATATCAGAAGCAATTGTGAGGAAACTGATAAAAATTATGGAGGTCAATCCATATGAATTTGGGTGTGGTCATGGTCCACTATGAAACAAATAAAACCTGATAATTCTAGAAGTTTAAATCTAATTCTAATTGAACTCTACTATATCAAATAACTCCAACAAAATAATAATTAATTAATTCATTCACTTTGTTAATATAATTCTTTCTCCAAATTCTAATACAACTCTTCAATTATCTATATAAAATAGGTTTTCATCTTGCCATTAGTTACAATAGTTCAAACATCGTTTAACAGTTTACGAATTTCACATTACAATAGCCACATAAATTCATCTTGTGATCAGCAAGCTCTGGGGATTTTTTAATCAAATCAACTAAAAGGTTAGACTATTCTTTTTATGTGATTTTGCTTCTGTTTTATAGGTGTAATATTCTATATATCAAAATAAATATTAAACATAAATTAAATAACTTATTATTGTTGCAGCATCAAAATTAAGATAAATTTGTGTTTTGAGTCTCTACTTCTTAAGGGAATAAAGTTTCATTCATAAAAAATGTAGATCCCATTATGATTTTTTAATTTTATTTGTGTGTGTTAAATTCTTCTCTCTTAAATCTTCCATAAATTGCATTATTCTTAATCTTGCAATAATCCAATTTTCACGGCATTATTTGTTAACGGATCTTTAAATATTATAATAAAATTAATTACTTGGGTTTTTGGTTCAAAAAAATTGATCAAATATTATATTTGTAAAAAAATTAAAAAATAAAAGACCCTGGCATCAAAACATAATTTGGCCTTGTTAAAATTCTTGTGCAGTCCTATAAGAGATAGGATGAATAATCTCATCGCAATATTTGTTATAAACGAATTACGTGTCTATTTTAATGGATCAATATTGTCATTAAGTATCATCTATCTGTGAGCTAAAATTTTTATATCTAATATTTCTTCTACGGTTTTGTTTTTGTTGTAGAATATGTCGAGTGTTACAGAACAATTAATTAGAACATTAGAAATAAATCAGAGGTCCTTTACAATAAGGAAGATTATACGAATTGGACATGAAGCATGCAGGATTAATAAATTACATTCATATTTACATATTTAACACATTTAAATAAATTTCAAACTAAAACATTTGTTTATACTTTGATAAAAGTTGCATGTTTATAATATTTACAGGGTGTCCAAATCAGGTTACGATATTCAAGGAACAAATCAATTCGTTTTTAGGTAAATTAGAGCCAAATAAAAGCTATATGATCTCTAGTGAACATGTTGATACGGTCAATACAAGGTATCCATTCATACATCCGGAGAAACAATTGATACTCAATAAGGAAACCGTTATAAAAGAAGCATTCAATGATATTGAATACAAGATCCAACACAATTTTGTGGAGTTTAAAGATATAGAAACAAAAGTCAATCAAACACAAGAATTTGGTAAAACTCCACCACCTAATTTTCTCCTTGTTACTACATTCAGTTAATTATATTTCAAATATGCTACTGTTTTTATATGATACAACTAATGTCAAGCTCTTGCACAGATATATGTGGAGTTTTGGTGAAGGTTGATGAAAGTAAAGTGGTCGTAAGTAAAAATGGAACTTTGAAGGAGTTGAGAGACATAACTATTATGAACAAAGAGTATGACATTTATCATTGTATTTAAATATATTTTCACGTTATCACTATTTTATTATTTAATTAATTATTTTAATCAATTTCATTTTCTATTTATACAGAAAATAACTTATGGGAATATGCCTTTGGGAAGATATGGCGAAGAATGAAGGGCATCAACTGCAACAAATGGTTAAACAAAATCCAATTATTACCATCACAAATGTTACAGCAAAAAAAATATTTAGGTAAAATTTAATATACAAATATATATATATATATATATTATGCATTTTTTTTATGACAAAAATAAATCATGTTTACCTTTCTAACTAATTTTTTATGTTATGTGATTTACAAATCCAAATTACAACGACTTCTGTATTACAAATCAAACTACAATGTGAAGAGATAGAAGAGACTGAACAAATCATGTATGGAATACATGACAAAATAAATATATTATTAATTTTTTTTAAATAATAATATTATTGATCAACTTACTTATGTCAAACTTATATTATATGCAGTTTGTCAGATATTTTTGATCCGTTGAGAATTAGTGAGTTAGCAATGATCCAAAAAATAAAAAATGCAGAAGAAGTAACTATGCAACAACTCATGGAAAGTCAACATAAATTATCTAAGGTACTATCTCTATCTACCTATTTACTTTCACAAAGGGTTGCACAATGATTTTACACCCACTATTTGACATGGCTTCTGCTCTTTTGCACCCAGCCACCCACCGTTTCACGTGAATTGATAAACTACTTTTGAATCAGTTGAAGACCCCAAGCCCAATCAAGGTCAAGAAAAAAATCAATCATTCAAAAAGACCAAGCAAGCTGTGAATGGAAGAAGCAAAGAATCGATAACAGAATTGCCGCCAACTAAAGTGCAAGGAAAGAGAAAAAGAAAACTTACAAAAAAAAGCTCCAAGAATCCATTGATATAACAAGCGACGACCATACATTGGACAAATTTATCTCTAAAACCAGAAAGAAGAAAAACAAAGTTTCTTCACTCATCAAAATCAAACAAGAAAAAAAATGCCAGTATAGACTCTCGTTTAAAATCATTCAGACATATTAACACTATGATATTTTTTTCAAATTTTACTCTTTTCATTATTAATATTTATTTATGAATTATTATAATTGATGTTATCTATATAATATCACTTATCTCTTTTCTATGTTATATTTACTCTTTCATTCTATCTCAATTAATCTTATTATGATTAGAATTATATACAATATTTAACATTAAAATATTATAAAACTTATATTAATATATCTAAACAAAAAAGAGGACAAACCACGTGCGTTGCAACGCACGTGTCCTCTGCTAGTTTTAATAAAAGCCTCTTCCACAACACAACATGTGCACAAAACCATGTTATAAATTGATCCCGGTGGGGATAGTCTAATGGTGGAATGAGGTTGCTTGAATATCAAAAGTCATGGATTCGAATCTCCTCAACACCACATGTCAGTGTATGATTAAAAAAAACATGTTATAAATTGACCGATTCAACAAATTAACAAGTCTTTAATTAGCATATATAATTAACCGCATTTTATTTCATTTGTTCGTGAAATTATACATACCACCTGCCTCGGTAGTTAGTTCCCAGTGATATATGATAGATGATCCACCTTCGATCCCCGGCAACTAACAAATCAATTCAAACACCAAAATTTCAAATATAGAAACGTACATACAGCTGCATGGGGGACAGTTTAGTCTCCAGAAAAAATGGCCGCAGCAACCGTGCCGACGTGGAAAGGGGAGCTCCGGCGGCCACCGACAGCGGCCGCAGCGAGGCGAGGCCCGAGTGGATGCGAGTGCTGCGCAGAGTTCCACCACGACTACGAGAGAAAAATAAGGCGGCGTACGATCCCTCCATCGTTTCACTGGGGCCATATCACCACGGCCAGCCCCAGTTCCGTGAGTTTGAAAAATTCAAAGACGAGCTCGTCAACATCATGCTCGAGGCAGACCACCGACGCCGCCTCTTCCGCGCCAATATTCTGGCGTGGATAGAGGACATCCGGCACTTCTACTGAGGGTTGTCGCGAGACGAGTACGACGACGAGGCACTCGCGGAGATGATGCTCCGCGACGCCTGCGTCGTCTTATACTTTGTGGAGAAGACCGCAGCGAGTGAAGAAAACCGTCAGCAGAGAGGTCTGTTTCTGTTTCGACAGCTGGGCATGTTCCAAGTGTATTTAATGGCGGTCGATGTTGTTTTTAAGCTGGAGAATCAGATCCCTTGGTGGCTAATCGACTCACTAATTAAGTCGACATACGATGGTGGTAAGAAAGAAGAAGGCGAAGCGCTAATGCTTAGGTTCTTGAGCTTCCGAACATCGAGGGATTTGAAGAAGCTGAAACAACTTCCTTGGTACCAAGTGAGAGATAAATACTTTCCTCTCCACCTTCTTGAAGCGATCCGTATCACTAAGCTGGACAATCCGGAAGGTCTAAAGATCAACAATCTTCTCCATTTCAATCGCTATGG
Source organism: Perilla frutescens (assembly GCA_026008535.1). Lineage (NCBI taxonomy): Eukaryota > Viridiplantae > Streptophyta > Magnoliopsida > Lamiales > Lamiaceae > Perilla > Perilla frutescens. The sequence continues at coordinate 48,527,236 of BRKX01000018.1, forward strand.
GGAAGAGATGGATATTTTCAAATGCTGCAAATGGTGGAGGGGAAAGAGCTATGCACCAGCAGCGGCAGCAGCAGCAGGAGGTACTTACCAAATCATTCAACCAGGAAAGCGGCCGTTTCGATCTGTGACAGAACTGAAAGCGAAGGGGATTCGCTTCAAACCGAGCTCCAGCTTCCTTGTTGATATCAGGTTTGATTCATATTACTTCTTTGGAGTGCTTCACCTCCCTGTTCTTGCAGTCACCAAAGATACTGGAACCGCTTTCTCGAACATGGTGGACATGGAGATGTCCCCGGGGACGCCCTGCGCGGACATGATGGTGATGTCGTATGTTGACCTCATGAAATCAATGATCGAGGACTCCAAGGATGTGAAGGCGCTGCAAGAAAAGGGAATCATAGTGAGCTACGTGGGGGGAAGTGAAGAGATCGTCAGAATATTCAAGGAGATTGATCCTTGCGGATTCGAGAACTTCGAAGTTTTTGATGAGATGAAGATGAGAATCAACGACCACTGCAGCAGCAAAGCCAAGACATGGATTGCAGAGCTCATAAACACCAATTTTCACAGCCCATGGACTGCTATAGCTCTCTTCGCCGCCGCCTTTCTGCTCTGCCTCACTTTTCTCCAAACTTACTACACATTGAATCCAAGAAACACCTAGCTAGCTACCCAGCCTCACTTATTGTGAGAAATACCATGTACTCCAGTGATTATATTAGAGCTAATTAAATGAATTGTAGAGTTGATGTCTGAGTTGCATCTCATTTCAGATTATTAATCATTAAAAAAAGCAAACCTCTGTTGAATTTGTTATGCAGCAGTCACAAGTGAAGGGATGCAGTCTAGAAGCTCCATTGTTTCCAAATCTTCAATTTGGAAATCTCTGGTGTACTCCTCTTTCAATATCTTCACTGTCTTCATAAACAAATCGATCTCGATCTCGATCTCCTTGTAAGGTTGTGGAGGAGAGGGATAAAACACCCAGCATTCAATCACACTCCTATCAATTCTTTTGTTGCTGCGATCAAAAGTGCGCTTCAGAGAAATCACAGCAGCATAAGCCATGTAAATTGATCGGTGCACAAATCAAACAACAACGATCGGTTCAACAAATTGTCATGAATCGGGCTGTTGGAGAGGTGAGGGAAGGAGATGTGGATAAAAATTCAGTCTTTGATGAGAAATCGAAGGTTAGGGTTCATCGTGAAATGGGGAAAATTGAGAAAATGCGTAAGGAAGAAAAAGGAGAAAACTGTCTTTTACACTTGAAATTGAATAAAAAAATAGAAGAAAATTTAATAAATTGATTTGTGTAGCACCAAGTGTTGCACAAAATGTAGTAGAAAATTTCATCTGCTACATTCTGTGGATCACAGATGCTGCACATTTAAAAATATTAATTTTTATTATGCTTTTTATTTTTCAATTTCAATGGCTTATACTTTAGTTTAATTTTACACTTGTTGAATAGGGTATTTAATTATTTATTCAAAAATACACTTTTAGTCCCGCATTTGACTTTCTTGTTCCCGAGGTTTATTACTCAACATTTTTGGTCCCGTATTTTAATTTTTGACCTTTTAAGTCTCAAAACTAACAACTTACTTCATAAATGTTTGGAGATGTTAATTTTAGAACCAAAAAAGTCAAAAATAAAATAAAATTTGGGGCCACTAAAATCGAGAACATTATATTATGTGCATTATATATCGCTTGATATATAGTATAATTATTACATGTTGATTTTATTTTTCTAACATGACATTCAATCATATTTTTTATCATAAATTTTATTTTCTCGACTTTTGTGATTTCGAATTTTATTTTTTAAAATTTTTTTATTCCAAAATTAACATTTCCGAACAATCGATTCGCATCCCTCGTGCAACTGCGATGACTCACATGGAGTGTTAAAGAGGTTTGGTAGCTTTGTGCTTATACATCAACTCGTCCTTGTCCGTACATATTTTAGTTATCTCTAATAACTTTAGTAATTATTAATTAAGAAACACATTAATTTGTTGAAGCTCATGAGAGTATTGATCGGTCACAACATATTAATATTTTGTAAAAAAATAATATATATGATAGATGAAACATGTAAGTATTGAATGGCAAAGTAGGGCACATTTGAATTCGTCTATTACACATTTTGTGTTGCATTTTATATTGCACACTCGATTTTTAAATTTTTTGTCAATTTTTTCTTTGATTTCTATTTCTTATACTTTAGTTTAATTTTACACTTATTATTTAGGGTTTATCCTACCCAATTAGGGTTTAATATATTTTTTTTTTAGTATTTAATTTTTCAAATAATCAATTAATAGTTAAAAATTTAAAACTAAATAATAAAAAATAACAATGCATTCTAATTGTGTTTGATGAATTCTAAATAATAAGTGTAAAATTAAACTAAAGCATGAAAAGTTGGGAAAAAAAACCTAAAAAAATCGATCATACGTGTTTATTAATGAGAAATTAATCTTACAAGCAAAGTACAAATACCATGCTTAAGACAAGAGCATGGTTTCTTCCACATGCAATTAAAACCAGCTATATATCAATAGCAATATGATCCACCTTCGATCCCGCGACTAACAAATCAAATAAATTCAAACAGCAAAATTTAAAATATAGAAACGTACGTACGGCTGCATGGGGAACAGTTTAGTCTCCAGCAAAAAAGGCCGCAGCAACCGTGCCGACGTGGAAAGGGGAGCTCCAGTCGCCACCGACAGCGGCCGCAACGAGGCGAGGCCCGAGTGGATGCGAGTGCTGCACAGAGTTCCACCACTACTACGAGAGCAAAATAAGCAGGCGTACAATCCCTCCGTCGTTTCACTGGGGCCATATCACCACGGCCAGCCCCAGTTCCGTGAGTTGGAAGAATCCAAGACCGAGCTCGTCAGCATCATGCTCAAGGCAGACCACCGACGCCACCTCTTCCGCGCCAATATTCTGGCGCGGATAGAAGATATCCGGCACTTCTACGGAGGGCTGTCGAGAGACGAGTACGACGATGAGGCACTCGCAGAGATGATGCTCCGTGATGCCTGCGTCGTCTTATACCTTGTGGAGATGATTGCAGCGAATGAAGAAAGCCATGAGGAGAAAAGTATGTTTCTGTTTCGACAGCTGGGCAAGTTCCACTGGTATGTAATGGCGGTCGATGTTTATAAGTTGGAGAATCAGATCCCTTGGTGGCTAATCAACACACTAATTAAGTCGGCATACGATGGTGATAAGAAAGAAGAAGGCGAAGCACTAATGCTTAGGTTCTTGAGCTTCCAAACTTTGGGGGATTTCACGAAGCTGAAACAATTTCCTTGGTACCTAGTGAGAGATGAATACCTTCCTCTCCACCTTCTTGAAGCGATCCGTATTACTAATCTGGTCAATCCGGAAGATCCAAAGATCAACAATCTTCTCCATTTTGATCGCTATGAGGAAGAGAGGGCTATTATTGCCAACGAAACCGAAACTACTACTACTACTATCAAATGCTGCAAATGGTGGAGGAGAAAGAGCTATGCTGCAGCAGCAGGTAGTTTCTTTCAACCGGGAAAGCGGCCGTTTCGATCTGTGACAGAACTGAAAGCGAAGGGGATTCACTTCAAACCAAGCTCCGACTTCCTTCTTGATATCAGGTTTGATTCATATTACTTCTTTGGAGTGCTTCACCTCCCTGTTCTTGCAGTCTCCAAAGGTGCCGGAATCATTTTCTCGAACATGGTGGCCCTGGAGATGTCCCCAGGGACGCCCTGCGCCGACACAATGATGACATCATATCTTGCCCTCATGAAATCAATGATTGAGGACTCCAAGGATGTGAAGGCGCTGCAAGAAAAGGGAATCATAGTGAGCTTCGTGGGGGAAAGTGAAGAGATCGTCAGAATATTCAACGAGATTGATTCTTACGGATTAGAGAACCTCCAAGTTTTTGATGTGATCAAGATGAGAATCAACGACCACTGCAACAGCAAAGCCAAGACATGGATTGCAGAGCTCATAAACACCAATTTTCACAGCCCATGGACTGCTATAGCTCTCCTCGCCGCCGCCTTTCTTCTCTGCCTCACTTTTCTCCAAACTTACTACACAATTAATACAAGAAAGACCTAGCTACCCAGCCTCACTTATTGACTCAACTTTTTTTTTTAAGTTTATTTTTTTTTCTACTTTTCCTTAAAAAAAGGTCTTCATGATCATAAAACTGTTATTTTTCTGTTGTTTTAGTTGGAGGGAGAGAGATTGACCACCAACAATATTGGGATCTTATTGTGAGATGTTCTATATATCAATATTAATCATAAAATTTTATTTACAGAAATACCATGGATGTTGTGGAAGAAGCTACGTCTAATGATGTAAAATTACTCAAACATATGCACAACGAAAATCCCAAACAAATATCCAAGTATCTCAATCTTTCCACTCAATAGATCAAGCACCAAACTACGAGCAATTAATACCAATTATGCACATACAAAGCAATTAAAATGACACCGAAATTTTCCACCCCTCAAATCAAGGGTAAAAACAACGGCACTTAGTCCATAGAAAATTTCACTATGTAATCACAAGTTACACAATGTCTCCTCCCTAATACAACAGGGGAATCACAACACCATCACCAAAGAAGCATTAAGAACACAATTTTTGGAATACACAAATGAAATTAGGAGAAGAGCTTTCCTGTAGCATCCATTGGAGAAGATTTGGAACAAATCTAAACCATCAAATTGAAGCTCCAGCTACCACGAATCATTCTCAGAAATTTCAGACAAATCCGAGATGATTTGGTCTCCCAAATCTCAAACCCTTCTCTCTCCCTTTTCTCTCTCTGCGGCACTATCTCTCTCGCTCTCATAACTTCTCAGTAAGTGAAAACATAAAAATGAGCAACTTGGCCATTTGTCTTGGGTCTTTAATTAATTAGGTAAATGGGCCCAATTATTTTCGGCCCAAACCCAACAATGTACTCTAGTGATTAGAGCTAAATGAATGTAGAGTTGATGTATAAGTTGCATCTCATTTCAGACTATTCATTAAAAAACGAAAACCTCTGTTTCATTTGTTGTGCAGAAGCCACAGGTGAAGGGATGCAGTCTACAAGCTCCACTGTTTCCAATGCCGGGACCCTTCCGATTTTCCAATGTATCTCATGTAATTTGTGGCAGTGGTGGACGATTAGGCTCCGGAGACGTTGGAAGTAGAAAACATAGCTGTCGTCATTAGGCATCCATTGCACTAGATCAATATCTTCAAGTAGTAGAAATTCGAGATTCCGGAATTCTTCACCGGGATTCACGACCACACATTTAATTGACTCTAATTCATAGAGGAGCCTAATGAAGGTTTCTACAGCATTAGGATGTTCGGCTCGATTCTGCTTCTTAATTTCTTCAGATTAGAGCTGGTGCAACTGTGATGACTCACATGGAGTGTTAAGAGGTTTGGTAGCTTTGTACTTTCCATTAATGGATCTGGTAGTTTGCTTCCCATGATCTGAAGATGCCTCAGTTCTCGCATATCCCAAATCTCCATAGGCAAATAAGTAATTGAACCTGAATCCCTCACAAACTTGATGTTGTGCTGTTGTAGCTCGGATATGGAAGAAGGGAGGTTCCCGTTATGAGTGAGGGCGAAGTACCTTAACTGCATCAGTTTCACCACCTTCTTTGGGAACTCGTAGAAACGGATTGCAAGAGCATCCAACTTAATGCTTAGTTGTCAAATTGTGTTGTGTTTGTCTCCATGTTAAAATTAATTATCCGAAATCTGGGTTAAAAACTCACAGAGGATAATATTTGGCACGTGAACTGCTACTTACTACTTACGCATAAGACAAATAGCCTTTGGTTATATGTATCGAGGGACAGGGTTCTCGTGATAAGCTTGAAACTAGAACTATCTTTAGAACTCTATTCATAGGGCCACTAGTAATTCCTTCTCACCTTGACATCCGTTTACTCTGTCATAATAGAAAAATTTTAGGTGTCCTAAGCTGTAGTCTTGCTATAGTTTATATCCACAAGTGCCTACTGAACACATTTTTTCTGGTGAACCTAAATTTTGTTAAAAAGGGCCAAAGTTCTTCAAACATATTTCACATAAGTAGGAAAACTCAGCTATTTAATATAGGTGTTAGAAGTTAGAACTTAGAAACACTGAACAAGATTTCTCCACCAAGATTTTAAGGCTAAAATATTATGAAGCTAAAAGTTCAAGCATTGGCAGGAGGAGTCTGTGAAGAGTTTTGTTTGCCTAATGGAGGTCATTTCAGAGAATTTGTTTCATGTCTGTTTTTCACATACCTCTAACATTCTAAATGAGACCATTTCATTCAGTTTCAGCAATGCAAACAATTAGATTGTGCCTCTACACTCCAGAGCATGCTGCTAGCTAATTTATCCACACAAATGTCTCTAGCATCATTTCAATTTCGTCCGAAGCTAGAATTTTACAATTTTCAATACAAGATCATAAATCCAGATGACCGAAAAAGAAGGAACAGAAGTAATTTTCAGAACTGAAATAAAATTGGAGATAATCCACATACCTCCGACAAAGCGCGACACAGGCGGCGAACAGTCGGGAAATCTCCGGAGCACAATCGGAAAATCGCCGGCGCACAATCAGAATTGAAACTAGGTCTTTTTCTCAATTTTTCTCAATTTGGGGGAAAATGGAATGTTATTGTACAGTTTATTAATGAAATATTTGAATCATGATTATTTACGTCTAAAACATAAATAAATAGTGGCATGTTATATTCTAGTTAAAATATAATTCATTAACACTCTTTTATTATGAAGTCATAGTAAAAATTATTTGAACAATTTCTATGTATTAGAAGTTAAATAATTTTTATATATCTATCACATGTAATTTACCCCCTTTAAATTTTTAGGTTTTCTTTATTTTCTGCTTCTCCTATTCAGGGTCATCCTGACATTTTGGAGGCCCATGGTAAAATAAAAAATGAGGAACCTTGTATATATATATATTTTACGAGCATTTTAAAAAAAAATCAGTATTATCTCCATCCTAAATTTTGAAAAAGTGTCATCAATTCAGTGTTGTTGAGCAAATTAATGAGATATAGAAGTCTACGTATAAATATGTTAATGAGATATAGAAGCCTACATATTACAATGAAATCGAAATTAAGAACAGTATAACTTAATAGGAAGAGATGGTAAATTTTATCAAAAAAAAGTCCTTATTTTTTAGTTGTCTGAAACTAAGGGAGTATATATATAGATCGTATTTTTTAACTCAAAATGAAATTTATAATTTAAAAAGAACTATCGAGAAAGTCATCCACAAACAAAGAAGGCTCGACCCAATAATGACTGCTTGGAAAATCACGAGAAATCCCAACAAAACGATGTGCCAAAACATTGATATAAGTTTAATAAAAGTAAAAATAATTAGTTGGTAAGAATATAGGGATTATTTCCACAATACTAAAATTCTAATTTTAACTTGCTCACTATAATCTTATATGTTTAATTAAAATTTAGAGTACAATGATGAAGGAATAAAATTTCACCAAGCCACCTAAAAAAACTTCTCGATTAATATTTTTTTTCATAGACCGAATGTTATATTATTTTGGGCCAATTGTTTAAAAAAAAAAATCACCACACTTTTTTTACAAAGTTTAATGTAGGGAATTAAGACGTCAAGTTTTAATTTTGAATGTTATTCAACCTAAAATTCGAATCGTTACTTTGATCGTCACTTCAAGCCCATGAGCCCATCATAGTTCAACCCTCGTTTTTTGAAAAATTTGGGGATGTTGAATAACATTTAAATTAAAAATTAATGTTTTAATTGTCTACATTTAAAGATCGTTCGAATCTTCAACTTCATGAAATAATGGTGATTTTTTAGTAATTAACCTTTTATTTTTTTTATTGTATGTTTCAAATGATTTCTATGCATGATGTATGACAATATGTCAAAAATGTTTTACATATATTATATATGCATGTGTAGCATGTTGTGGATGGAGCCCAAAAAATATTTAATATAAGACTTGTCTTGTACGTTACATATAAATATATTAATTGGTTAATAAATAAATTATACTCTCAAAATTGTTTTTCTAAAAAAAATCAAATGTGAATATATACGAACGACCATCGATTTGTTTAATTTTGAGCCGATGAGATTAATATTATTATGGGTCGTCACAACTATTTTTCCCTTGAACTATTATCAATTTATGAGATTTGCAATTGATATATACTAATTGAGATAATTGAGATTGTTGTCCATTTCAATTAATTACACCTTATTATATTGTTTGTGCTTAAAATTAGAATGTGAACTTTATGGGAAATTCACGAGTAGCCATTATAATATTTTGGACATATAGAAAACTATCATGATCGAGTAACAATTATAGTATTTTACAACTTAATCATTTGTTAATTAATAAAATCTCATTGCGAAATAGTAGTAATTGATACATTATAGAAATAACTTTCACATTGAATGTCAAAAATCGAGCATATCATAACTAGAGGTGACAAAACGGGCTGTTCGGCTTGGGTCCAGTCCGAAATCCTTTCCGAGTCAAAATGTTGGGGGCCAGCCGCCCAGCCCAACACAGGCCACAGTGTAATTTTCTCATATATATATATATATGGCTCAGCCCGTTCGGGCCATTCAATTTTTGGGACGGACCGACCATCTCGAAGTGACTTTTTTCTACGATGCTTCTTGATTTCAAGAAAGGTGGGAAAGTAGGTTACTTTGTTTTTGTTCGATTGATTATGCTGCTGATTCTGATTTGGCAGACGAGAGAACTGTGGCTTGAAAAATCTTGGTTCGATGGGCCAGACCTAAATTGTCACCTCTGATTATATCACAAATTTTGTAAATAATTAGTTGTAAATTGGTGGATCTATCACTTTTACAGGGTTAAGTAGTCCGAGTTGGATATCGAATTCATCTCAACTAACATAACAAAGAAAAAAGCAGAGCCATTTGTCAATTGTCATAACGTTTTACATGAACACATTGAATTACATATATATATATATATATATATAGTTTATTTATTTATTTATTTTCTTGAAAGTCAATATCATATTACTTTGTAATTAATTAATTATGCATTACACGCTATATTTGACAAGATGCAAAAAAACGTGGTACACATATTAAATGGACTTCACCATGTTTAGCTTTGAAAATACGGGTTATAATTCAACTTTAATTTATTCACTTTTATGATAAGCATCTAAAACAATATAGAATATGCCTAAAAAAAGTAGATATTTGTATATTGTGTCTTTAATAAATAGCTAGAGATCACCTTATATATATGTATGTATAGGTAAATACAAAACTTAATGTCTTTAGGAAACTAGATAGGAGATAACTAATTTAAAACAATATATATATATAGGGGTGGGTTCAAATAGAAACCAATCCCCCCGTGAGAACCTAGGCACCAATCTAACATGCGAGATTTATATTGTTAACACCAAGAGATTATGTTGCTAACATGAGGTAAACTCATTTTGCTAACTTGACGAGATCATAATATTAGCAACATATTGCTAACATGTTAGCGATTATACACATTGATAATATGTGACTAATAATTTGCTAATATGTGTGGTTCCTAGGTTCTCACGGGGGGATTTGGTTCCTATTTGATCCTTTCCCTATATATATATATATATATATATAAGTAAGCATACATCAAATATATATACTCTCTCCGTTTATGTGTTTATTATTTTAGTATTTTAATTTAGAATTAATAATTATTTTTTTGGACTAATATATTCCTCCCTAGTATATCACGTAAAATCTATTCACTTATATATTTTCCTAAAAAGTTGGAAAATTTTTATATCTCGATATATTTGTAGGTTAACATTGGAAGATAGAGTGTGAATATATATAAAACAATAAATATTTTAATAAAAAATCAAACTTCTAAAACAACAAACATATAAAAACGGACGCAGTATAATATAATTCAAGGACCCCACTTCACATATATATATATATATATGTATATGATTAATTGTATATATAGTAGTAGTACCTACACGACATTGTCATGTGAAAAAAAAAATATTAAATAGCCCATAATGCCTATATATATGAATGCTTAAATCTTAATAAATTAAACCTAAAAAATCTTTTAGGCCCGTTTGGTTAGCACAGAATCTGACTTGGAAAAATAATCTGATTCCTTATTTTAACATTACTGTGTTTGGTTAATTTTTTATGCAATATGGAAAGGAATTACATTCTTCAAAACAAGGAAAATTGTGTAACTTTCCTGGATTGTGAATACCTACTCCAAGTAGGTATTCTTTTTCCTTTTTTTTGGAATCTGGTATTAAATGATTTCATTGTTCGAGTTCTTCATTTATTATTATTTATTTTTTCTATAAATTATTATTATGTTTAGATTCATATTTTTTAACCAAAACATAAAAAAAGTGATTTTTTTTAAAAAAAATTGAAAAAATAAGATTTATTATTTTCTTTTTTATTATTAATACTAAATTTGAATTAAAAATTTTCAATTAAAAAATGAGTAAAATAAATAAAATAGAAAAAATAAGAAATTTTATAAATGAAAAACAGAAATTCAAAAATGTGACAATTTTTTATTGAAGAAATTACGATCAAAATTCGACTATTTTATCAATCATTTTTTTGGCATTTCTATCAAAATTCCAATAATATCATTTTTGAGACTGCGTTGCGAACTAAATGACGACCATGCCATTATCAATATATATAATTTTGACTTCCAATTCAATAAAAATATATTTATATAGATAATTTTGATTTTCAATTTAATAAAAAATATTTGGATACCAATAGAATATTTACCTTAATTGATTATTTTTTAGTCATACCATTTTATTTAAATTGAAATAATATGTTGCATTCAATATCTATAGTATTATTGCAAATTGAAGAATTACACATTATATAGTTCGTAATTTAAAATTATAAATATTGATAGTATGAAATAAGATACAGTATATATTTTAGATATTTAATTATCTACTCTCGTTAAAACTTAATCCAATAATAAAAAAAGGATAATTACAATTTCAATTCCTTGTTGTGTTCCAAACACATAATAAAACTTATGTTAGTAATCATTTTCCTCATAATCACGTTTCCAGAAATCACATTCCTAAAAAACTTTACTTTCCTGCCAACCAAACGAGTCCTGTGAAAAATATATATATATTTCTTAAACGGGTATAGAATATAGATAAGCATTACAACATTTTTAAGGATAAATACATATTGATCTTACCTAATAATACTCACGTTCATGATATTCTATATCTATGTATTTTTACCATTTTATAAATGATTTTGCTTGCTTATTTTAATTTGACTCTTTCTACGGCATGCATTTGGCAATATTTGTCAATATAATAAAAATAAAATTTGTGTGAGTTCATCTTACGGATCAAAATTCACAAGACGAATTAAGATTCAGATTAATATTCATATTCAAATTTATTAATGTCTGATTATGTTTGGATCTGAATATTGACTCACCTTACGAATTTTGATCCGTAAAATAATCTCAAAGAAGACTCGATTTATAACAAATTAATATAGTAACATCTATTGAAAGTTTCAAACATTTCATTGAATTCTAAAATATTAAACTAAAAAACTTACTATAAAAGGGTTTATTCAGCGCTTTTCTAATAAAATTATACATATAAAGTACTTACACGTCTAACTTGTAGTAACTTTCAGTGAACATGAGGTGTTCTCTAACATCGATTCTAGACTGTACCAAAATTATACGCAGAGTATATGACTTTTTTTTCCCTCAAAATTGAATATGAAATTAAAACACGACGTGAAGAAGATAAAATTTCATGACTAGTCAATTGAGCATAACCAAATGCATTCTTCTCCTATAAAAGGTATATTCTTGGCTCAAATGAAATGGGGAAGAATACAATCCAACCTTTTTCCATATTCACTTTGGACTATTCTTAGGAATGCTTTTCTCAAGAATGTGTGAAATTAGGAATATGCCTTTGAGTTCTACACCTACATTTTGTTTTTTTCTCTTCCCTTTTTCAGCCCCCTTTTCTTTTTTTTTTCTTTTTAAAATTTGGAGTCTCTAATTAATTTCTAGATAATTGTCATATATATATATATATATATATATATATATTTGGGCAAGATTTGGTGTATGTGGAAATTTAAAAAAAAAATGTACTTTAGTACCATCTAAAATTACAATGAGTCCATGACTAAGCTCAAAATATATGAATATCCTAAAAATAGTGAATTATATTGACTTTCTAATATATGTATTTATTTATTTATTTATTTATTGTGCACACCAATGTCTATGTATTTACATATATAATATAAATAAATATGATACGATATACATCAATATATCTATAATATATATAAAAGAACACAAAGTTATATAATGTATATGTCCATATATATATATATATTAAATCACATTTAATTTTTTGAATACATATATTCTTATATGAGTTGATCTTGCATACACTAATTATATATAAATATTGTATAAGACGTTTAAAAGTATCACTTATAATACTGAAAAAATACAATTTTGATACTGAAAAGTATCAAGCATATTTTACTGGAAAATAATGTCGTTTTTTTAAAGGAGGTGGCATTTTTGTGATTACTACTATATATTTTAGATTGAAAAATATATAAATTTTATTACTGAAAAATATTACTTATAATACTGAAAAATATCGATGTGATATAAGACTTGTATAGAATTATTGTTTAGTAGAATTTGCCTTATTTTGGTTTCTTTACTATTTTACATTTATTAGTAAAAAAATATATGTTGAATTAAAATTGAATTTATTGGAACTGCATGGTCCAAGTTACACTTTATAGTTGGAAAAATTAAGTTCAATTAATGTGTCAAGTTGCTCCTTTCTTACAAAAAAAATAAACAAATACTTGGCCATAAATAATTATATATAAATATTTCAAGGACAACTAATTGTAGGGATTTTTTATTTTCATAAAATAAGGACCACAGTAAAATTCAAAAATAAAATTTGTATCTGAGGAAGTATTTCAGATTTTATAATAAAGTAAACTCTAAAAAGTCATTTCCCCTACTTATATAGATAATATTCAAATTTCCATTACAACACGTGATTTTATTTACATAAAAAACCGTATTAAAAAATCATGATTTTTAATATTGTACTTATAAAAAAGTCATGCATGCAACGCACAAGAAAAAAATACTACTATATTTATTAAGATACAATTATGAGGTACAAAATTTATAATTTTTTATATATTAAAAAAACAATAAATCAATGGGAGATTTATGTTATAAAAAACATTAAATGCAATTGTCAAATCCAACAAATCCTTGTAATCTGGTTTACCCTAAAACTTTATAAAAAAATTGTAATTAATTTGTTAAGTTGTCATAAAAAAAGCCGAAATGTAAAATTTGGAAGAATAATGCTATTATTATTACATTAAATTTATAATCTAAAAAACTTTGTTTCCAATCCAAATTAAAATAAAAAATAAAAAATTACTCTTTTAGAGGGAAACCCAAAATATTATTACGAAAAAAGAGAAAGAAAAAAAAAGTAATTCTCATCAATAAAAAAAAAATGACAGTCCACTAACTTTGCCTTCAATCCAAGAAGTCCTAATAATTAAATTTAAACTTTAAACAATTGCATTACACATGAAACAATATATACCTTAGAAGATTACTTATATTATTCAATTAAAATTATAATTAATGTTAATTGTACAATATAATAATTACATGCAATACATGTTGGAAAGATTAATCCTATTAGCTTATTAAAATCATTAAATCAGACTGTGGTTTACGGTATTTATAAACTAATAATTATAATAAATTATTTATTTTATTCAATCTGAAAAAAATAAAAATCCCATCCACTATATTTTACTCACAAGCATTTTTGTGCCACGTGTCATTTGACGAGGCATATCACCTAATTTTAAAATTTCAGCCTAATTTTCCACCTAACATAACATTAAATTAAATAAAATTTAAAACCGCGATTTTTTTTTATTTGTGTTGGAGGTAATAAAAATAGAGATAAAAATAAAAAATTAAAATCATATAAGAATGACACGATATAATAAAAAGAAATTTATGAGATTATAATGAATCAATTTCGAGTTTCGTTGATGTATTTTATTTTCATACTACGTTTTATATTTAACTTTATTATATATAATGTGAACATCTTGAAAATTTTTGCACCAAATTATTTGGACTAACGAGTGCTATTAAGATATACAAAAAGGAATTAATGGATAAGATCATTATAAAAGTATACAACAAACAAAAATTAATGCTAGATTTCTAAATTTAATATTCAAGGTAAATTACATTTTGACACCTATATTTTTGGCTATTTTTTAAAAATTAATACAATAATACCAAATTTTTTATTTTTATTTTTTGCAAATTTTGCATTTGATCAATTGTACGATCCGGAATCATATGTAGTTGATTGGATTATAATATTTATAGATTGGATGATTTTTTTACGTGGTTGGAGAAATATAAATATTAAAATACAATCAATTAAATATGATTTAATTTTTTTTTATTTAAAAATTACATTTCCGATACCTATATATTGAGCTATTTTCAAATACAACACGCTTTTTCAAAATTAACAAAATAATACCAACTTTAAAAAAAATTACAAATCTAACATTTGATCAACTTTTCGACCCGAAAATCTTACCTAATTTATTTTATTTTAATATGTATATTTCTCAAGCCGTGTATTTTTTTCAATCAATAAATTTTAAAATATAATTAATTATGTACGATTTTCAGACCATAAAATTGATAAAATGCTAGATTTATAAAACTTTTAGAAAAGTGAATACCATTTTACTAATTTTGAAAAAGAAGACTATTTTTTTAAAAAAATCTTAAAACGTAGGTGTCAAAATATAATTTATCTAGAAAATTTTGTTTGGGGCATTTAATTTAATAGAAATTAGAGTGGAATAATAAATAAACCACGAAATAAAAACCAAATGGGAAAAAAAAATTGAAGAAAAAATATCTTTATCATACGGCATTTGTGTGGCCTCGACTAAAACTCCATTCTATCCCTCTCTCTCTCCTCTTCGCTCTTTCTCTCTCTTGATTATCTGATTATATTTCACTACCTTATTTCCATCTAAATCCTCTCTAACTCTGTCATAAATTGGAGAATTTGCCAGGTTTTTGGAAGGGAAAATAGTATTTATTTTTTGTTTGCAGATGAAAACTCAGTTCGCGTGTTCTATCAATTTAGCTATGAAATCAGCTTTCGTGGTTTCTGTTGAGGAGTTGTGGTGTGGTTTTTGTTTCAATGCCTAGTTTTGTCGCCGATGCTTCGGATTAGAGATGGCGTCGGCTTCTTCAATGTCAGGTATTTTGTCGATTACTGAGTTATTTCCGTTGGTTTGGTGGAGGTTGTGTTGTTTACTGCGATTTTAGGTGAGTGAGTTGCGGTTTTGTATTTTTCCCCCTTTTTTTGAATTTTCTGCAGTGGAATATGTGTCTGCTGCTTTATTTGGAGGTTTTTGTATTGCTTTTTTATGAGTGGATTGTGAGCTGTGCGGAAATGTTGTTTCTTCAGTTTTTTGAGTTGATTGTTTTGATGGAGTTTATTTGAATTTAGGAGTTTTGATGGATATGATTGGGATTTGATTTGGTTGAAGAGGTTTTTGTGATTCATTTATTCTGGTATTGGTGAATTTTTGGGCAGTTTCTATCGAATGCGTGAATATATGCAAATTCTGGAAGGGGGACTTGGCTGGAAGATTTGATTGCAGCATGTTGTCGTGTGCTTCAAAAGCTCCGAGGGCGCTGACCGGATTTCTCGCTAGCACTGCACATCCAACTCAGGCATGTGGAAGAACAGTGAGAAGAAATAGCATCAGATGTGTGAGTATTTTTTAAGGATTTTCTGTGATATTCATGATTACATATAAATAACGCTCGGGGTGCTGTAAGTTAGATTAATGCCTTATGTTTCCTTTTAAACTTCTTAGATTTTGTTTCAGTTATAGCCGTTGGAATATGTATGCTGCAAATGCTAATATTATGCCAGACACGTGTGCAAGGGGCTCTAAAGTGTTAACGGTTTCACCACGTGTCTCTTTTGGGGTAGATTATAAGTATTGGAAGTAGGGAAACAGTAATTATGTGTCACGCGACAGAATTAAAATGTTGATTCTAATATCGGTATTCTTGTAGTATACGTTTCATACTCTTATCCCGTTAAGGAGAGTGGACTATCTTCAGTTATTAATCACGGATGTTATTTTTATTGCCAGAGATGTGAAGTTCATAATTGGGGAGGATGGTGCTTATTCGAGGCCTCGGATCCTGCCAGTTTGCAGAATCTTGAAAAGGCAAATGCCAGACATTTTGTTCGCAACAAATGGAAGTTATATTGTTCTCCGTCTTCTTCTTCTTCGTCTTCGTCATCATCATCTTCTTCTTCTACTTCTTCAGAATGTTATGATGTTTCTCCTGACAGCTTATGGGAGGTAGCTGGAATAAGCTTTTTTCTTAAGCTGGTTATTTGTAATTTTAAGGAGTTTGATTAATATTAGTGTGTGTGAGATTCAACTTTATTGATTCATAAATCCATGCCACAAAGATCTAGGGAATTATGAGTTGCAGTTTATAACAGTGCTAGTAGAACCTTTAGAAAATTTATGAAGAGGGGATGGATTACAGTTTTTTGAACCCTTCACAGGCATCTTATAATTAGACTGAACTTTGTACAACTAGATCACCATAGATTATTGGTAAAACATGAAGCAGATGCCCATGAGAAATAGAAGCGATTGATCGAACTAGTTCTAATTAAGGTGAAGTTAGTTGGTACTGTGCAGATGTTTTGGCTTGAAAGACTGGTTTCATGTAAATGTACGTTTGTACTCGTATGGCTAAGGATTATAATTGTACTAACGACATGGAGCCGTTGATTGTTTTACTCTCAGGATCTTAAACCTAGCATCTCATATTTATCCCCAAAGGAATTGGATTTGGTCCGCAAGGCCCTGGATGTAAGTTTTTATGAATCTCATCAAGTTATCTTGTTCTCCTTAGGCCTGGATACTTTTTTTATTATGTGAATTAAACTTACTTTTTGACTTATCTTCATGCTTTTTTCTTTTCATCCCAAACTCTCATTTTTAAACATTTATCTTGTTTTATAGTTGGCTTTTAAGGCACATGATGGTCAAAGAAGGCGCAGTGGGGAGCCCTTCATTATACATCCGGTTGCAGTTGCTCAAATTCTCGGAGAACTTGTGAGTTATGCTATTTTTTTTTTTTGTTCTCACTGATGATTTAATTCTTTAATTTTACTCTGTTTTATAATTTTATTTCAGATATTGAAAAGTTTCTTTGAATGGAATATAACTCTTTACTTACAATTATTATTCCAGGAACTGGATTGGGAGTCTATTGCTGCTGGTCTTTTACATGATACAGTGGAAGATACAAATGTTGTTACTTTTGAAAGTATAGAGAAAGATTTTGGCACAACTGTTCGTCACATTGTGGAAGGGGAAACAAAGGTAGTTCTGCACATTAAGATTATATTTATTTACTTTCCTTTTAGATTAAGTCTTTGTCAATTATGTCATTATATGGTAGATGGCAAAAAAGTATTGTAATATTCATCTAATTAAGTTCTGTTTTAAGCTGGCAATCATAGTTGAGCACCTTATATTTTGTGAGTTGTTGATTAACCAGGTATCTAAACTTGGGAAACTTAAGTCGAAGAATGAGAATCATTCTGTTCAAGATGTGAAAGCAGATGACCTCCGACAGATGTTTCTGGCCATGACTGAAGAGGTAACTTATGGAATTATTAGAACATTTTAGTGATTATATTCATGATGGCACTCGATGATCAAAGTAATGGTGTATCAGGTCCGTGTTATAATTGTCAAATTGGCTGACAGATTACACAACATGCGGACTCTTGCACACATGCCTCCACATAAGCAGGTTTGTCTGGTTTAGTTTTATTTCAGCTAATTCGTATTTGATCCTATTCTTGATACGGAGTATTTTCTGCAGTCTAGCATTGCTATGGAAACACTGCAGGTTTTTGCTCCTCTGGCAAAACTGCTTGGAATTTACCAGATAAAGGTAAGCAGTTTGATCCTCTGTTGGTCATATAGGATCATCGTGCATGATAAAAAATATTCATTTATATTTTTTATGTTCTCTGTCAAGTTAAAGATTCTGCCTCAGTTACTTCAACCATAATCTAGTTGGCTGAGTTCTTTATTTTAATATTGAAGAGGGGGTTGGGGATGCTTACAGGATCATATCTATTCTGTTCAATTACAATATAGTGTGAATGTGTCGCTAGTTTTATGAATAAGCTTTGACTGTTTATAATTTAATTTGCTTATCATTATTTTGGCTCAGTTTCTTTTTTGGTGATTAATGAGTTTTGCATTCAATTGTTTGTTAATATGTCTACCCCCTAAAGTTCAACTATTCATTCCTTGAAATTGAAGTTGAAACTATCAATTTGCATTTTAATGCTTGGAGGTCAAAAATCGTGAAGTCCTTTGAAACTGTGGAAGTGTGTGCAAGTACTTCTTATTGTTATATAGTCCTTTTTTAGTGACTTCTCACAGCTCATAGCACTTGCAATCCATCCATGTTGAAGTGTCCAATGTTTTCCACCTGACTTAAACTCCATCAAAGATGAACAAGGACTTGATTGTTGACCTATAGTTTTGTTCCATTTATATTTCAAAAAAATTGGTAACTTATTCATAATTGAGTATCTGAAAGTAAATTAGGGATAAAGCAAAAGTCAATTCATTTATATGTTTGAAGAATTGTTCTTTGCTCTCCGTATTTGGACTTTGTTATTACTTTTTTCTGTCCCTAATCTACAAGATACAATTTCTCAGTACTTAATGATTCTTTACCTTTTATGTGTAACTTGTCATGTCGTTTGAGAAAGTACTCTCTCTGTATTATGTATGCTATTTTCCCTTAAGTTTTTGTGTCTGGAACTCTCTGCTCATTTTCAATTTCCTTCTTGCAGTCTGAACTTGAAAATCTGTCATTTATGTACACAAACCCTCAAGATTATGCAAAGGCCAAGAGAAGAGTTGCAGAACTTTATAGAGAACATGAAAAAGACCTTACAGAGGTGATTTTGCTCATCCTGTTATTCAATTGGGATTTGTGTGTGTCATTCAGCATATGTTTGCTTGCTGTGCTGCAACTTTCTGCTTGTGCACTTCTGAATTGATCTGACTCTGCTTTATACTCATACGACTTTTTCAGAATCAATTAGTCATCTACTCACGGTTTTTCCTCATTCCATCAGGCGAATCAAATTTTGATGAAAAGGATTGAAGATGATCAATTCTTAGACCTTCTGACTGTGAAAACTGAAGTTCGGCCTGTGTGCAAGGAACCTTACAGGTAATTTATAAATTTCTTATATTCATACTAGATTCAACACTAGACCAGATGGTGTTTCCAGTTAGTATTTCTTTCTCCTATTTATGTATAATAATCACTGTTCAGAATAGAGTCATTCCCATCTATTATGCAAATCTTGTGGCAGAGACACAAGTTACTTATTGATGCTACCAATTAAACAGAACTTAATGTGGCAATTGAGATGTCTGATGTGGTCCTAAATTGTCTTTTTATGATATGCAGCATCTATAAAGCCGTTCTTAAATCTAAAAGCTCGATAAATGAAGTTAATCAGATTGCGCAGGTATATGCTTATGGAATTTTATCACCTTGGTAATGTACCGAAACACTACTATTTCTTACACGTGTAAGTTTTTTGAACTCCAGCTTCGAATTATTATAAAACCAAAGCCGTGTGTTGGAGTTGGACCTTTGTGTAATGCTCAACAGGTGAGTTTTTCGACACTCCTGTATTTTTATGTTGAATTAATATTTTACTGACTAAAATTTCTGTTGCAGATATGCTACCATGTGCTTGGACTGGTCCATGGAATTTGGACACCCATCCCTCGAGCTGTATGTAATATCAAACTCCTATCAAAGAACTTAATTTTTAGTTATATTCCTCTCTTACCAGATGGATGTATCCTTAATCTCTCATTTGGTCACAGATGAAGGATTATATTGCCACTCCAAAGCCTAATGGCTATCAGAGTCTTCATACTACAGTGATTCCCTTTCTCTACGAAAGCATGTTTAGGCTGGAAGTTCAGGTTTGACATTATGTGTTGATAATATTTATTTCACCACTTTCCTCACACTCTCTCTTGAAGCATTAACCTTTAATGGAACATTGTTATATGTCACAGATTATTGCACTGTAATGTATATCTTCAGAATCTTGTTAATTTTGATCTTACTGTTGGTTGGCAGATTAGGACGGAAGAGATGGATTTGATCGCTGAAAGAGGGATTGCTGCACATTACAGTGGCAAAGTTTTTGTGAATGGCTTGGTTGGACATGCAATGCCAAGTGGCAGAAAGTCCCGAGGGAAGGCAGTCTGCCTTAACAATGCCAATGTTGCTCTCAGGGTACAGTACTTTAGTTTCTTGTCAATCATACTTGGTTAAGAGTTAAGTCACTAATTATATGAACATTTCACCTCTTTAGATAAGCTGGCTAAATGCAATTAGGGAGTGGCAGGAGGAATTTGTTGGAAATATGAGCTCCAGGGAATTTGTTGATACAGTCACCAGGGATCTGCTGGGCAGCCGTGTATTTGTATTTACACCGAGGGGAGAGGCAAGAATGTTATTATTAGCTTCTGTTGAAAATTAATTCTATAATTATTGCTTATAAAGGTTTTCCTGTCTACAGATTAAAAATCTGCCTAAAGGTGCAACAGTAATTGATTACGCATACATGATCCACACTGAAATTGGAAACAAAATGGTTGCTGCAAAGGTATTTTCTTCATTGCCGATTCTGTGCTGTATGAACAATTCAATTTTACTCATTTGAGACTCCTCTTTATTCTTGTCTCACTGTCAGAAGTTCTCCATTTCCAGGTTAATGGCAATCTTGTCTCCCCGACACATATGCTTGCGAATGCTGAAGTAGTGGAGATTATAACATATAATGTCAGTTGATTTTGAATTTTTAGTTGTTCCTACTATTTATATCTGATCTACTGCCTCCCATATTAAATCTGACCTAATGATATCATGCACACCTTGCACGGCATTTAAGACTGGCTAGATATTTTAAGTATTGTTTAAGAGGAAGTGCGGTTGTCGAGTACGATTATTTCTTCTGAAATTACTGCATATCTATTTTTGTCTCATTTAAGTTGTATGCTGCCTCTGTCCCATCAGCAGCTTCTTTTCATTGTCATTTTGGATCCACGTTGTATTTTATCTCATTATCCGTTATAGGATATAGTATAAGCTCTATCCTGCATATAGCTGATACATTTTTCATGTCAGGGGCTATCAAGTAAATCTGCCTTCCAGAGACACAAGCAGTGGCTACAACATGCAAAAACACGTAGTGCCCGACACAAGATAATGAAAGTATGTTACTTTTGGCACTTAACGTAGTTTAATTGTAAACTATCCTCCCTCCTCTTCTCTCTCTCTCTCTCTCTCACACACACACACATCATGCTTGTACCTGCAAACTGTTAATGGTTTGGCTAACTCTATTACCTATGCTGTATATCAGTTTTTGAGAGAACAAGCTGCACTATCAGCAACAGAAATAACTGCCGATTCTGTGGAGGAATTTGTTGCCGAATCTGAAGAGGAAAGCAAAGTGGAAGAACCAGTAGTAAATTATTCTCGGGGGGCAAAACATACATGGGAGAAAATATTGAGGAATGTAATGCAAATAGCATCTTCAAAAGCAAATAGTGAAGATATATTCCAATTTGACAAGGGGAACATTCAGATTCCAACCGTTAACGGGAAGCATAACAAGAATATGCAGCACACGAGTTTGAAGGCCAAAGGAGAGGTGCTTTCTCAAGGAAATGGCGTTGCAAAGATGATTCTCGCCAATATTCCTATGTACAGAGAAGTGTTGCCAGGGCTAGAGGTATGGCAAGCTAGCAAGATTATGACTTGGCACAACCTCGAAGGGAACTCTATCCAGTGGCTGTCCATAGTCTGCATAGACCGCAAAGGTAATTTTACATGGTTTGTCACGCCACTCGGATCATAGACGTTTTTTGAATTGTTTTCCTTAAATCACTTACTTGAATTCTGACATGCAATGATAATCAGGCATGATGGCGGACGTCACATCAGCACTTTCAGCTGTAGGAATCACGATATGTTCTTGTGCTGTGAGTTCAGATTAACAACTACTCAACCCATTCTTCAATTTTTTTTTACAAAATGCATTTTGTTCTGACATATTATGACACCGGCAGGCTGAAATTGATCGAAGGAAGGGAATGGGTGTCATGTTGTTTCAGGTCGAAGCAAGCTTGGATGATTTGGTACACACCCAGAATCCAAATATGCCCAAGCTGATTGCACGCTCGACTCTAAACTAACATTGCGTATTTTTTTTGTCCTCCCAGGCCAATGCTTGTTCGAAGGTGGATCTAATCCTAGGCGTTTTGGGATGGTCAACAGGTTGCAGCTGGCTGAGCTCATCGGAGAACCGCCAGTTTCTCGAGTGTTAAATGATCGGTCCAATGACTTTACGGTTCACTCAGCTGCTAAAGGTTGATAGTAAGTTTTGTCACCAGAGAAATGAGTTTTGCCTTTTGGTATGTGATGGATATATTCACCTTCTAGTTTCTCAAATTCTTTTGAAACCCTATAAGCAAATAAAACCGGTATAAATGGTAGCGAAATTCGTCGGGCGGGGGCTCTAGGGACTGTATATAGAAAGAAGAGAGGTAGTAGAGTAGTGAAAAATACAGTATACTTGTAAAGGGATTGGTAGATGAAGCACAGTTTCCATATACTACACATCTGTGGCATTTTTAAGACTCCGTTCGGTGCTTGTAAGAGCACGCGGGAGCTTTCGTCCTCCTTTATAATGTTTCAATCTCGTATTTTATTTCATCTGCGTATGTAGAGAACCATTCTTGTCTATTCATATCAGGTCGTCTTTGTTGAACTTCTCCCACAAAAGGCACTAATTTCACCACCATTGTCATCGACAAGTTGCTTAGATGCGTTCTTCGTCAGTTCGAGCTTAAGCTAAACTTTTTTCTCCTTTTTATGATGAGGGAAACATGTAGCGGTTACTCGAGGGCACAATTTGGGCAAATCATCTTTGTGCAGTATCCGCAAATTACACATGACGAGCACACATTAAGAAAATTGTGTACAAATTCGATCTTACGGTGACGGTGGGATTACATTACGAAAACTCTGTAAAAACTCAATCTTGCGATGATGGTGGGATTCGGACATGCACACAACATTAAGAAATCTGTGTAAAAATTTGATCCATTTTAAGGTGATGTTGGGCATTAAGAGAACTTTGTGAACAAACTTGATTTCAAGGTGATGGAGATATGGGTGGCAATTTCGGCTCGGTTCGTCCCGCATTTCAGGCTAGGTTGGGCAAAAAAAAAATAGACCCGAAGTGCTGGCCCCTCAAAAAAAAAAAAGGCCTGAACGGGTCGGGTTGTATAGCCCAAAAATGGAAAATGCAGGGCATCCCGACCCACTTTTCGTGATGGTTCGCCAGCATTTAGGCCTGAAAGGATTTCGGCCCGGGCCATGCTCGAATAACATTAAAAAAACTACATTAAGAAGGTACAAATCTTTAGGTGACAGTGACTTTTTAACCTTAAAAACCTCCATTCTACTTACTGATGAAATATGCATCATTTTAGTCTTGATGTTGTTATATATCGTTGTAACACCCACAATTTATAATCAACACGTCAAATTCAAAAGACCAGTGATCTTAAGAGTTCGCATAATTAGTTATTACATAACCGATGTGAGACTTTGTTCAGATTTTTTTTTAATTTGTAAACAAACTTACACTCATAACCAACAAGCCAATCAATCCATTTATACTAGATCGAAATTAATACTTAATTTACCCCATATTTCGAAATTAATTTATTTAGAATTCTCACTTAAAAAACATTTATCTAGAATTGAAAACTAGATCAAGAAAAGCCCATTTATTAAAAGCCCAAAACTATTTTCTTTCTTGAAGCCCAAAATAAAAGGCGATGAAAGCCCAATCATAATTCATAAACCCTAGGGCAAATTTGTGGGGAGTATAAAAGGGCATCTTCTCCTCGTTCATTTTTCCTCCCAATCGCTCACCTCATTCATCTAGAGAGAGAGAAGAGAGAGAGAGAGGTGAAATGGTGTCGCTGAAGCTACAGAAGCGGCTCTCCGCCAGCGTGCTGAAGTGTGGCAAGGGCAAGGTCTGGCTTGACCCAAATGAAGTTAACGAGATCTCCATGGCTAACTCTCGTACGCTCTAGAACCTTCTCCTCCTCATACGTGTTATTGAGCTGTATGAGTTTGTGTTTTTTATTTGTGTTTGATCTCCTCTATTTGTTTTTGTGTTGATTGGTGGAATCGTGTCTCCGTTGGCGCTATGCTTTGCTCTTGTTTCGTTTTTGGAAATTTTGCTTTGAATGTTTATAGCTGTAGGCGATGTTAAATGCTTGACATTTATGTAGATGGAAGTGAGCTTTTTGTTGTTTAATTCGTTGTTGGTTTCACTGAATTGGTTCAAATTAACTGGATAAATCTGGTTTCGGCTGCGTCGTTTGGATTTTTATTGTTTAATTGTTATGGCACGATTGCTTGTTATTGTAAGTATTTCTCTAGTCATAAGCAATTAATCATTGGCTTTATTTTCAATTTTGACAATTCAAGCTTATATGCAACGTGTTTCCACCTCTTTCAATACGATTATGTTTATACCAAACTGATAATTTCTGAATGCACGTGGAAGTTAAATGCTTCAACTTTGGCAAACAAACTAGTGAAAGCAGTACTGCTGGTCTTATTGCCTTGTTTCTTAGCTTTTGTTGTCTGTGCACTTGCTCAATTTTAAGCGAAATCTACAGAAGTATGGTTAGTGAGCAATTTTTTTTTGTGCTATGATATTAAAGCATTCATTTTTCGCACATGTCACTGATGAGCATTCTTCCTAGCATCTGAAGTGAAATTTGACTTGTGGTTTTCTGATGAGTTTGATTCACAGCTGACATTCTTTCTTTTGAATCCAGGACAAAACATTAGGAAGTTGGTCAAGGATGGTTTCATTATCAGGAAGCCCACCAAGATTCATTCGCGGTCCCGTGCTCGCCGAATGAAGGAGGCCAAGAGGAAGGGGCGTCACTCTGGATATGGTATTGTCTAAGACTCCATAAAATATACCAAATTTTTGATGATTTTGTTTTATGTTGTATAATAATGACATCTCTCTGTGGATGTAACATTGTATAATACAGTTGGGCATAACTATATAGCAAAATGCTTACATTTAAGATATATATGTTGATTACCACCATTTAGTTTATGGTTCTAATGATACTTTGCATTTGAGTGATATCTAAGGTTTTGATTATGCTATCGGTTAAGTGTTTCTTAGACTTGACTGTTTCTGAATGATTGCAGGTAAAAGAAAGGGTACCAGGGAGGCTAGGTTGCCCACTAAAATTCTTTGGATGAGGAGATTGAGGGTGCTAAGACGTTTGCTGAGAAAATATAGGGAGTCCAAGAAGATTGACAAGCACATGTACCACGACATGTACATGAAGGTCAAGGGTAATGTTTTCAAGAACAAGCGTGTTTTGATGGAGAGCATTCACAAGTCTAAGGCTGAGAAGGCTAGAGAGAAGACGTTGTCTGATCAGTTTGAGGCTAAGAGAGCTAAGAACAAAGCCAGCAGAGAAAGAAAGTTTGCAAGGAGAGAGGAAAGACTAGCCCAGGTACTTACTTCGGTTGAATATTTTTTACTCGTCTTTCTGTACTTGTGCATGTTGCATTTGGTCCCATCTGTTTATTGACACGTTCCATGCTTTCATGAATGCAGGGACCAGGAGAGAAAGCAGCACCAGCAGCAGCCGCTCCTGCGCCCACATCTCAGCCAGCTCAGTAAGTGATTTGAATATACTCTCCATTGTAATTGGTTTATTACCTACATGAGGTATTTCGACTGAAAAATCTCAAAATATCTCCGATGCAGGGCTACAAAGAAGGCTAAGAAGTGAGATCCTGGATGATTCGTGGCTCTACGCCATCAGTATGGTTTTGTTAGGATCACAGTCTAGTGTTTTTTTATCTCCCTTTCTCTCTTTTGGTTATCACATAACTATGCTATCTAATGCAAGGATTATGAAATTACACAACGTCGTTTTTGTTGGATCGTGTTGCTTTGCAAGTACGGTTCCATAACTTCCTTATATAATTGTCACTGTAATTTTGCATCTCTTGAAATTGCCTTATTCTGTTTTTCATTATGAATTCCATTTTTTTTGTTTGAAGTTTACTTCCAGCAATTCCATTGAATAAAGGATTCAGGAATTCCTTGTGCTAATGTTTTATTTAAAATTTGAATTCCTTGTGATTATGTTTTATTTAAAATTGGAAACTATAGTACTATTTGAAAGAGCTAATTGCATGCTGTTTTTCCCCTTGTTTCTTGGTTCAAAGTAATTTTGGTCAAGTACTAATTTTAAGCTTTATTAGTTTAGATTACACTTAAATTTCAGAAATTTCCAGATATTGCATGTTAGAATGTTATGCTGTATATAATGTTCAGTTTAATTGTTTACTGGTGTGTTTTAGTTCACTTTGTTAAATTTAATGATGATTATTTTCAAAAAAATTATAAATTTTAAAAATTAAATAGAGAATTAAAGAGACGTTTTGAATTCGGGATTCACTACTTTCCATATAAGTGAGTCGAGTTAATTCGTGAACTATTAGGGATTGTCTTGAATAAAATTTAAAACCAATTCAAGATTGTTCGAGTCAAGATTCAGCTTCTCGAATAGCTTTTGTGCTCAACAATGTCAACCTATCGAGCTTTAATGTATTTATAATTTTAACCTATAGTTTAGTTGTTTACACAAACATCATTAATAATTTGATTAATTTATTTTTGAAATAATGAAAATAAGTACTAAAATTTATAACTTTTAATATTAGTTAGTCATTGAGTGGAGAGTTTACTACCGAGTCGAGTGCATAAAATTAATGTGTTACTACTCGACCCGACTCTCCTCAATTACATCACTTAATACTTCCCTTTTCTCTCAACTAAAAAAATAAAAATCCACCAAACCTTTATCATATATTTCTTCCCATCCCCACCCCAACCACATTACACAACTACTACAATCACAGCTACAACTACAACGCCTTCTTTAGTTATGAAATACACATGTGAAAAAGAAATAATTTTCAAATGAGAAATCAAACACTACTTCAATGGGGATTTTTAATGGTGTTGTTTCGCCAATAATAATAATAATAATAATAATAATAATAATAATAATAATAATAGAAGAATTATCAATTTAGGACCTGAAAGATGAGTAATCTGTCGATTCAGGATCTGAATGATGAAAACTCTCAATTCAGGATCTGAAAGAAGAAAATTCTTAATTCAAAACCTCAAAAATTACAAAATTTGATTTCTTTTTATTTTTTAATTGATTAATTTGAACAATTTCTTTATTAGATTTAATAGATAATTAATGAGAATTTTCATTGAAAATTAATGTAAAATTCATTAAAAATAAATAGAAATCAAATTTAGTGATTGTCCTAGATTGAGGATTTAATCTTTCGGGTCTTAAATTGAGAGTTTTCATCTTTCAGGTCCTAAATCGACAGATAATCCATCTTTCAGGTCCTCAATTGATAATTCTCCAAAAAAATATGATTTATTAGCTTTCGATCGAATAATGATATGAGGAAATATATGTCATTGTGTGTGTGTTTATTAGGAAATCTAGTTTGTGATCTAATTTTGCCTTTCCAAATTACTAAAAAAAAACGATGCCAATCTTATATCATATATATTTACTAAAATGAATTAAACTCAAAGTCAAATGTTATAAATACTACACCTAAATGAATATGATTTACCCTGGTATTATCGATCATTTTCATATATACATGTGAGTATTTATGTGCTCATAGATAGTTATTATTATGTTGGTCATGCTTTAATCTAGTTTGGTTATAATAAAAACATGTCATAATTGCGTAAGTGATCTAATTTAGACTAATATGATATAACATTTTATTGATTACAATCGGATCTAATTAGCCAAATATCACCTAAAATGACAAATTTAAATTTATTAACTAAATTAAAGGAAATTGCATTATTTTATTTATTATTTTTTTAGTGTAAGGAAATCACATTATTTTCAAACTACCATTTCCAAACTTTTAATATGTAAACACTCAATACATAATTTTGGTATTCACCTTCAATTTTTAACGATGCTTTTCTATTTTTCGAACCTATAACTCTAAATTATCAAATTAATAATCACACTAAAATCATTATACTTCGTAATTGCATCAGAAAATACCCCCTCTTCCCTCCTCTCCCCGATGTCGTTTCCCTCCTCTACCCACCTCCCGAAAAAAGAAATAGACAGAGCAGATCATCTGTTGCATTTTGTGTTATATTCGATATTGCATAACTAAGTTTTTTTTTAATTTTTTTTAATATATCCTAATTGAGAATGAATGAACCATAAATAGAAAATGTAAATTAAAATAAAACATAATAAATTAAAAAATATTGAAAAAATATTGAAAAGTTACAACATGGAATACAACAGGATTTGCAACAGGTGATCCTATTTCAGAAATATAGCTCGTTGAAACATTAGTAATCAAAATATATCAAGTTCAAACTTTACAAATAAATAT
Organism: Perilla frutescens; assembly: GCA_026008535.1. Classification (NCBI taxonomy): domain Eukaryota; kingdom Viridiplantae; phylum Streptophyta; class Magnoliopsida; order Lamiales; family Lamiaceae; genus Perilla; species Perilla frutescens. The sequence goes on from BRKX01000018.1 coordinate 48,556,178, forward strand.
TTTTGCAAATAATAAATAAATATAAATAATAAAAAAACTCTGAAATGCACCATCTAATAGCGACTTCAGTTTTCTCTCGGAAAAAAAGGAAATGGGGAAACAAAAATTGGCCCGTTATTGTAGTGTCGGGGAAAGAGAGTAGGGAGTGATTAAGGTTTCCTAATTGTGAAATTAAAGCGACAATGCATTCCACTTTCCACATTCATTTGCCTCGAGAAATGAAAATTCCTTTTCTTTTCATAAAGATTAAATTTTTCGTTTTTAAACCCCATATATATAGATTGTGCAGACGAAGAGCTGTCGTTTTCTTGTTCATTGCTGTACCTTTCACTTACCATCCGTTTCATTTTTCTTTCTTATTTCTTTTTTCATGTAAAATCCCTCCTTAATTTCTACTCATCCTCATCTACTGTTTCTCTTCTTCTTCTTCTTAATGTTCCAAGATTTTAGCGATTTGGAAAGAGAGAGATGAAGAGGCTAGTAAGTACGTTAGCATTTTCTTGGGGCAAATTTTGCTGTTTATTTGTTGATATAAATAAATAATGGGGTTTTTTAGCTTTCTTAGATCAAGAATGAGTGTTTTTCTTTCTGGGCTTCAGTTATTTGCTGCAAAGATTCAATCTTGTCAGTGAATTTGGTCGGATTAAGGTTTACTGTTGTCTGAACTGTTAGCTCTGCTTTCTGTTGGGAAAAAGGTGTGTTCTTGAATTGCCTTTTAGATTCTTGTTTCAGAAGTGTGAATTTTGCTAGATTTTGCTTTGATGTGGATTGTACAAGTTGAATTTGATTTGATCTTCATTTTTGCTTAACGATGATGCTTGTCAATCTGTGACATTTGCTGTTGCAACACAGGAAATTATAGGACTTTAGATCTGAAGCATATTTTAGTAGTTTTGTGTTTATGTTTATGTAGTAGCTTTTAACTGCATATTTCAACTGTGATTCTGTTTAACTGTTTCCTTATGTCTCGTTTCTCATAGGGATTGTTGCTTCTGCTGCTCGTATTGAGCAATGCTGCTGAGTATGATGGGGAATGCAAGTCTGGTTGGCCTCTGCTCCCCAGGCCTCACAGCGTTTCCGTCTCAGAATTTGGGGCGGTTGGAGATGGGATTACGGTCAACACTTTAGCATTTCAGAATGCTATTTTCTATCTTAAGTCCTTTGCTGACAAGGGTGGTGCCCAACTCTACGTTCCAGCGGGAAAGTGGCTTATCGGATGCATCACTCTCACGAGCCATCTCACACTTTTTCTGGAGAAAGACGCAGTTATTCTTGGCTCTCAGGTCAACTTCATAATATGCAAAATCTAATCGTTTGTTTCCAGCTGAGAAATGCCCTTGTTTTAAATCTTTTAGTCATCTGCCTTTATTATTTACAGAGATGAATACAATCATTCATGGAATGCTTATTGCAGATCATACAGTTGCTGTGAATTCTTGTTCGATTTTGGCCTTTTGTTTTTCTAAAGAGTTGTCCACCTTACATGCATTGTTTTTCTTTTAGTGAATCTTGATTGATACTTCTTTTCTGTTGAGATTTTAACGACTGAAAACCAAGGTCCTCCAAGATATTAATCCCTTGTTTAGTCGAGGCTATCACGTAGTCAGTTAACTACTCCCTTGTAACAGTTGAATTTCTTCAGCTTTTTCAACAAACTACATTGTAATTACTGAAGAAATTGTGCTTTTGATAGTAATATGTATGTCATCCTACTTAACAGTTTTAGTTTTTACATACTTTACCCCCAACTCATCGCAGGATTATAGTCACTGGGATGTAGTCGAACCCTTACCTTCGTATGGACAAGGCCTTGAAGTACCTGGCCGTAGGTACCGGAGCTTGATCAGTGGGGAAAATCTCACTGATATTGTTATCACAGGTTCGGATATTCCCTTGTAATTTATTCTCTTAGCTTCGTGCTTCTGTTTATCTCTCGCTCTTTTATATCCATCCCCGTGATTTTTTGCCACAGGAAACAATGGAACTATTGATGGGCAGGGTTCAATGTGGTGGGAAAAAATTAATGACCATTCATTAAATTACAGTCGACCACATCTTGTAGAACTTATTGGGTCAGACAGCATTGTTGTGTCGAACCTAACCTTCTTGAATGCACCTGCTTGGAATATTCACCCAGTTTATTGCAGGTTGCTTCCTTGCTGAAGATCAATAAATTTATTTCTTAAGCATTTAACCAGATGACATGATTCTGTGTCTCTGATGCAGGCACGTTCTCGTTCAAAACATAACAGTTTATGCTCCTCCCAACTCTCCCTACACGAGTGGGATAGTTCCAGGTCTGTTGAGATCAATGCTTATCTTATCTTATCTTATCTGATCACATGCATGTTCTAAATGATGCTTGTAGCACGACGAAAACTCTGTTACAACTTGTTTTTACCTCTTAACCGAAAACACGAGGGTATTGTGTATCCAGTCATGTAGGCATATGTTGAAGCATTCATTTCTCAAATACTAAACTACCTGTGTCATTGATGAGTCGGGAATTTCTACAAATTTCAGATTCTTCCGAGCATGTCTGCATCGAGAACAGCAACATTAGCATTGGATATGATGCTGTGGTGCTCAAAAGTGGTTGGGACGAGTATGGAATGGCGTATGGCAAACCATCCACGAAAATCCACATTCGGAAGGTTCGTCTGCAATCATTTGCAGGCTCAGGCATTGCCTTTGGAAGTGAAATGTCGGGTGGGATTTCTACCATACTCGTGGAGCATATCCTCGTGCACGACTCCCAGATTGGCATCGAGCTGAAGACAGCAGTCGGGCGTGGGGGCTACATGAACGGTATCTCCATATCAGACGTTCTCATGGAGAACGTACGAGACGGGATCAAGGCGACAGGTCAGTGGAATTCTCATCCAGACAGTAATTTTGATCCACAGGCATTGCCAGTTGTTAGTGATATCAGATTCAAGAACATCATTGGTCTGAACATTAGCTCAGCTGGGAAGTTTTTGGGCATTGATCGGTCGCCCTTTACTTCGATATGTCTGTCGAATGTCTCGTTCTACCTGAACTCCGACCCGTCCACGTCGTGGAAGTGCCTCAACGTCTTGGGCTCATCTGTCGATGTGTCACCCGAGCCTTGTCCGGAGCTTCTTAGCTCGTCTTCTAGTTCATCCCTTGATTGTTTCCTATATCCGCATCCGAGTAGGGAAGTTGCAGATCTTTGATTCTCTGTTGATCGGGTTTCAATGCGACGGGCCAAGGCCGGGGATGGAATGCTTGCATAGTCGAGTCGGATCGTGTTCGTGTTTGTGTACAGAGCATCTGTTTGTGTTGATTCATGTTGTAAGAAAAGTTTTGGTAGTGCATATGAGCATTTTGCATTCCTTGTTGTTAGGCACATTTGTACATTCTTGATTTGATTGAATATACAAATGTGGTTTCATGGTTTATCAATTATCATTTTTTTTTTGGAAAATATGCATCTGAAATTCCCACCACATATATATAAAGTATAAACTCTTTGTTTTTCTTTGGATTAATTACACATTAGTACCCAGTGTTTATTCATTTTTACACTTTAGTCCCTTAATTTTAAAAGTTTTACATTAGTACCCAATGATTGCGTAATTAATATTTATAGCACTAATGAAATTTTCTCGCGAACAAAATGTGGACTGCCGGAAAACTTAAGAGGATATCAACCCTTTTTTTTAAAAAAAATGACATGTAAATTAAATTTAACCCTTCACAAACAAAAAATGTCATTTTTAACCTATAATTTATTTATTTTTATCAAAAAATTCATTAGTGTTGAAAGTGTTAATTATGAAAGTATTGAGTACTAATGTGTAACTTTTGAAATTTCAGGACAAAAATGTGAAAACATACAAACATTGGGTATTGATGTAAAATTAACATTTTTCTGTTTTGTTTGTTTTTTGAGATTCTTGATGATTTCTTTGCTTGAAAAATTCAAAATCCAAGGAGTGATTATTTTATGGTAGTTGGATATCATTTACAATCCCTATTAAATTCATACATTAAATTTTCAGTAGATATAATTTAAACAAAAAAACATCTATTTTTGTTAATATTACAAAATTAACACTATTTATCGGACCAATGTGATACTTTCGGATTTTTTTAGTAACACGCAACTTATATTCAATACGTCAAATCTAAAAGGCTAGCGACGTTAGAATCTGCATGATCGATTATAAACTTCTCGGATTTATGCTATCGAGTAAAAGACTAACGATCTTAGAATCTGCAGAATCGATCATAAACCTCTCAAATTTACGTTATCGAGTAGTCATTCGTCTTCTTTTTTAGGACCCTTGATGAGATTGATTGAGCTCTAAATGGGACTTCAATATTTCATCTCCATCCATCATTTCCATGAATAACCTTTGAAGATCCTCCAAACTTCTCTCTTCCTACACACAGTAATTTCCAAAAACTTAGTACTCTACAAAAAAAAAATATTTAGTCGTTAGAAGATACAACGACAACAACAACAAGAATAATAATCTCCAGTACTTGTTCGTTAATACCATCTTCAATCAAATACTTTATAATCTTAGTCCTCATACTATATTTTGTATTTTGTGTAATTACCATGGTGGTGTTGTGTAATTTGCAGAGACGAAATCAGAAATTTTTCGTCGGGGAATGTGTAATTCACCCATAGGCAATATAGATGTAATAATTTTTTATTTTGAAAAAAATTCAATGCAAAAATTACATATATATAAAAAAATGATTTATGTTTCGATCTAAGTAATGCATGTTTATTTGTCTCAGATGAAATGTGATCATGTATCGTATCAAAATATGTAACCTTATTTGAAATTTAATAAAAAAATTATGTAATATAATAAAATTAAATAAAGTGGCCAAAGAAAAAATAATACGAAAAATAATTAACTATAATTTTGTAAAATTATTATAATTATATTATTAATTTAATGGTATAATTGAATATTTTGATTAATAATACCACATTAGTTGAAGCCTCAATTACGAAAATAAGAAAAAAAAAAAAGAAAACAAATTACTCTCTCTGTTCTATTTTGATAGGCTAACTTTTTTTTTTTCTAGACATGTTTCTATATATATTTAGCTAATTTATTAATATATACCCTTATTTAATATGTTTACATTAAACATTAATTCATTGTCAAAAAAATAAATAGGGACATATTATGAAATTTCTTGATTAATTGTCTTTCCCAATCTTTTTCTTAATCTCGTGAAAAATATCAATCAACCTATCAAAATGGAACCAAGAGAGTAAAAAATATTAAAATAATAAATATTTTTTAAGTGGAATTAGCTAAAATGTACCTAAAATATATAATACGTACCTTGGATTTCTCACTTTCAATCATCGAAATCATTTCTTGCATGAACTTGTCAAATTCCTGTCAACCACACACACAAAATCGTTCTAACCTTTAATTTACTAAAAAATAATAATAATAAAAAAAATTCTACGCGTGTAGAGTTATTACTTTCTATCACGACACATTATGAAAACATTTTTTTTATTTAAAAGTGATTGTTAATGTGTCGTGAGTCATGATCGTAAGAAAGTTCATCACACGCGTTATAGAATTTGCCGTCGAGAAAATTGTAGCTATAAATACTTTGTCACCATCATCTTCCCATGAAATGTTAAGCAATCCAGCATCATAGATTGCTTTCTTTCTCTTATCCGATAAAACTGCAATAATTAAAGAATAATTAAAAAACCAACAATATTAACTAATCATTTTATAAAAAAGGGTTAATTGCTAAAAAAATTCACCACATTTGAAAGAATTTGCAATTTAAATAAACTTTCAAAACGTTGCAATAATAATTCAACTTTTAAATTTGTAACAAATTCGACACTCCTAATTTTTTCCGACTATTGAAATTATAATGTCGCGCGCATTATTTTTCTACGTGTACACATTAATTCAATTTTATTGTATAACATCAGTTTTTTAATAGTCGAAATTTTGTTATGTGTTTATTTTGCTACAATTAAATTAAAAGGTCAAGTTATTATTGTAATATTTTAAAAGTCATGATAAATTACAAATTCATCGAGATGTGGTGAATTTTTCAGCAATTAACCCTTTTTTTTTTTGCATTTTTTATGGGATGAGATTCTTTATTTCAGATTTAGTGTTCCAACGCGTATTCCATGATTGAATTCACAAGTTTAATAATAAATGTTACAAAATAAAAAATTAATTATAACATAATCCATCTAATCACATCTATCAACAAAAAAATGAAATTTTAAAAATTATAAATCATATTTTTAAAATAATCAACCTTAATAATCATTTTTTAAAAAATTAAATACTAAAAAATAATTATAAACCCTAATTAAGTAGGGTGAACCCTACAAACAATCATAAAATTAAACTAAAACATAATAAATTAAAATTGACGAAAAAAATGAATGAAAACTTCATAAACTTGATCGTGGAATAAGGGTTCAAATACAAAATCTTGAATAGAGGTCCCATCCCATTTTTTATTCTTAATTATTTACTTAAATTTATATATATCTATATATATATACACACACACACACCTGAATATGCTTCTTGAATTTGGTGAAACATGTTCTTCGCCTCTGCTGCAATGGCGGGATCCTTGTTCATTATTCTATCTGGGTGCCATTTCTTAATGATTTGCAAAATATAAAATGACAAAAAAACAATAATTAGAAAAAAAATAACGATATTAAAAGAAGAGAAATTAAAATGAAAGAAAATGATGCTCATATAATTACCAGAGCTAATTTTCTATAGGCTCCTCGAATTTCAGCATCTGAAGCATGCTTGCAAATTCCCAGAACTGAATAATAACACATTTCCATATTCAGAAATTTCCTTTGCCAATTCCAATTAAAGAAATGATAGAAGCTAGTTTTTTTTTTTTTGGTGAGGAAAATAGAAGCTAGCTAATTATGTTTCTATTTCATTGTTAATTTAGAAATAAATGATCTACGACTCTACGGTATTAGAGAGAGAGAGAGAGAGAGAGAGAGAGAGAGAGAGAGAGAGAGAGAGAGAGAGAGAGAGAGAGAGAGAGAGAGAGAGAGAGAGAGGCTCAAGATAACATTCACAAAATGTGTGGGAGTGAAGAGAGGGAGCTGAGTCAGAAGAACATCCCAGTCTCCAGATATAGTGATTGTGTGATACATATACATATATATATATATATATATGCATGCAAAAAAGGTTACAACTGTTGCTAACTGGGCTTTTTAAACTATATATAATTACCGGTTCTCTCATACGCTAGGTGCATCGTCAGACGATTAAAGCGTTGATCAGGTTAATCTGGAAAAAAAAAAGTGATATTTTTAAGGATACATTATGCTGATCAGATCTTTTGTGTCCACCCATATTGCATTTCGTGTGTCATAACTAGATTTTTTTTTTAATATACTTTAATTGGACGACAATGAACCCTAAATAAAAAAAAATAAATTTAAATAAATAAAAAAATAGAAAAAAAAAATATTTTTTTTAATAAAAAAACAAAGGGTTTACACATGAAATGCCACATGGATTGTCACATATTATCCCATTTCATACAAATGATACTTTTTAAGTGTTACAATTGATACTGATTTTGATAGTTTTTTTCTGACTGATATTTTTTAAGGATAGATTTGACACTTATGATCGATACTTTCTAATGTTATGATTGATATTGATTTTGGCTTTTTTTTTTTTATGAATTGACTGAATTAACGCGTTGACCGTCAAATGTATGCAAGACCACCCCTATATAATATATGGATTTTATGTCATCGGTGGTATTTTTGTGGTGACAAGTTGCGTTGTTGTCAATTCACGAAAAGTTTGGTTGCCTTTCTATTTTTATTTTATTTTATTTTATTATAATTAAATTATAAATATATGATATATTAATGAATAAAATTAATAAATGTGAGAATACTATTTGAAGTAAGCAAAATAATATATATTTTGCAACACCGTGGTCCACCAAAATATTTACCCTATATTTCCAAGTAGTTGTAGAAGTTATATTTATTTAAAAAGAAAATAACATTGATAAATTTTTTTTATACAAAGTGCAAAAGTCTTCAATCTTCCAATCGATTCAAGTTAGCTTTGCAATATAATTGTAAGAAAGATTAAATAAATATTTACTATGTACAAAAACAATACTAGGAACAAAATACACTGAAAAATAAAAAAAAAACAAAACAAATGAAATAATTAATAAATTTAAATCATACATATCATTGTTGAAAGCCAAATCCCAACCAAACAAAAAAAAAAGAAAAAAAAAACTTCCAATCCGAGCAACTGGAATTATTGCTGTGTTGGCCTATATGTATATATGAAGAAAAAAAAATTCAGCAACTCTCTCTCTCTCTATATATATATATATATTCTCTGCCTCACTTCAATGTTAAAATTCCAAAAAAATAAAATAAAATAAAATAAAATTCGAAAAAACTCAATAAAACATCTATTTTCTACTGCCTGTTTTCCTCTTCGTTTCAGTAGTAGTAGCCTGCCTTCCAATCCGCGGTGGTGGCAGGCCTTGTCCAGCTTCATTAACACCTTTTCGAGTCGGCGACGGTCCTAATCTCGGAATCATGCTCCTAAAACCACGAACATTATGTTATCATGCATTCGTAGAAATAATATATACTATCTCCGTCCCATAAATAATGAACTTGAATGCATAAAGAAAGTGGACTGTAATTTTGCAACGAAAGGAAAATGAACGAATAATGGACTATTATTATGTTATCATGCATTCGTAGGAATAATATATACTCTCTCCATCCCATAAATAGTAAACTTGAATGCATAAAGGAAGTGGACGGTAATTTTACAACGGGAGGAAAATGAACGAATAATGGACTATTATTATGTTATCATGCATTCGTAGAAATAATACTCTCTTCGTCCCATAAATAATAAACTTGAATGCATAAAGAAAGTGGACTGTTAGTTTGCAACGGGCCGGAAATGAATGAATAACGGACTATAATTATGGGACGGATGTGAGAGAATGGAAAGGTACCTGAATTCTTGGCTTTTGTTGTGTTTATGACCAGGATTCTGAGCAGCATTAGGACTTACACCATTGCCAAAGCTCCCAAGCTTAGAATGGTTAAACTGCCAGAGTAAATCTGGCTCGGACGAGTCGCTTGTTCCAGCATCGAGCTCGTCCACATCATCAGATGCATTGGCATCAAACTGGTTGTTTGTTTGAAATAGGTATTTCTGATCCCAACTAGTCATGGGATTGTCGACTCCGTAAAATGGATCTTGCTTGTTCACCATGAGTTTGTCCACCCAATCACCCGAGCTGAATTCTCTGTCATCATCCATGTTGGTTAGGCCCGGGCTGCTTATAGGCGGCCAGCTAGGGGAATTCCCGAGCAGCTCGTCTAGATCCAAGCTTTGCCGTTTTTGCCTCATTGCTCTGCGGTGAGCCTGTGAATGTTGTGAAGATAAAAAAATGAGCCTTTTATGTTGCATCTGGATTTTGGATGGTTTAAAAATTCAAATACCTCGACGTTGGCTACATCTTCCATTGGTTTCCGGAGCCCTTTTGGCGATGGCGAGCTGACTTCTCTTGTGCTTAAATTAGGCTGAAAAGGCTTCTGCTGCAGGGACACTGGTTCGCCGTCTTTCCTTGCTAAGGCAGCCTTTAAATTGGCAATCTATCATATATATATAAAGAGTAACTGAGCTAGTGAACAATGATGTAACTATTTGATCATGTCTGGAAATGAATGGATTAATTAGGACCTGCTCTTTGAGTTCTTTAACATCTGAAGAATCCTTATTCACTCGTGCAGCACCGAGTTCAACAGTGGCGACACGCTCAGCAAATTTAAGCGTACTGATTGTCTCTCCAATGGCGTCTGGCTCGGGGCTTATGTGAACGAACATAAGTGTCTTGGCTTGCCCTCCTGAGAAAGAAAATGGCATGAAATCATGTCGGGAACAAAGGAGAACACGAGTGATATATAGCCGGGGATGTTAGCCTTACCAAGAGAGTCTTGGAGCAGTTGGGTGAGTTTGCTATTCCTATAGGGAACATGTGAATTCTTTTGGGCAAGAGAGGAGATCACATCACCCAATGCAGAAAGAGATTTATTAATATGCTGAGCTTCTTTGAGTCTGTCACCGGTTACTTCTGATTTGTCGACTCTCTCACTCCCGGCCAGATCAACTAGATGCATGCAACCTCGAAGCAAGCTCCCAGAAGTTAAGTCTCTTCCTTGGACATGAACCGTTAAACAGCTGCAACAAAGAGAAAGGTATTTAGATAAAAAAGAAGCTTTTGAAGCGTAACTTTAGCTTCATTTGCTTACCTGTGTGAGCGACTACTCCGGTCATTGAGTGCTGTTGCACCCACAGCACGATTCCTTTGTCCAATATTCATTAGATCAATAATGTCGGATGTTGAAGAGACACGAACCAAACTTGCATCCGGTACACTAAGTCCTGTCTGAGAACTGTTTCGAATCTCTAATGTACACTTAGTAAAGGAATCCAGCTGAAGTAAACATGATGAATTGAAATTTTGTTTTTACTAATGATTCACAGTATTCACACAGGAACTAGCAATGGAAATTGGAAAGGATATCTTCTGTTTAAGCCATCTGAATTTAGTAGATCTCTGACTTGCTCATTGTAAATCTCTATCATTTGAACAGATACTTCATAAAAGAAAGTATCCTTTCTTTGCTCGGCAAGAATGAACAGATCGCGTAAAGCCCTGTAATTTACTCCCTGACTATGCTCTGTGAGATCCCTGGGTCCAGTCTGGATAGATATAACGACGTCAGTTTAAATGTTCATTTCATTTTCAAACAGAAATAGGCTAAAATGATATTAATAGATAGCTTCACTCCCATCATACCATAGTGAAAGTTTTTCCAGAACCTGTTTGGCCATAAGCAAAAATGCAGACATTGTAACCATCAAGGACTGATCTTACTAGTGGCCGGGTGTCTGAAAAGACCTCCTCTGCAAAGAGAGAACGTTTAAAATTATGGAGACTTTTTTTAAGAACCATTATAAGTTAATGTATATCTTAATATGATGGCTAACCTTGAGTTGCAGAGGGTCCAAATGCTTTGTTAAAGTTGAAAGATTTACGCCCTTTTCCATTCTTTAATAGAGTGTTTATGCATATGGTTCCTTCTTCAATATGTTCGACGGTACTCACATGATCAAATTGTCCTGGCAAGAATGGCCTGACACGGCAATATACCCTAATGTTTCCTGCTCGAACCACACTACAGAAAATTAATTTTACCGCTAAGAAAGTAGGATTACGAGGCATAACAATAATACAAAGAACAAATTATCTTACCCTTTAGGTCCTGAACTTGATTATAAAGCTTCCGGTTTTCCTCAAGAACTCTATGATAACTAGAAGCAGCATGAGCTAGTCCATGAACATGGAGGCCTGTTGAGAGTAGGGCTTGGGTAAATATTGAGAAACAAAATAATATAGTCTACATAAAATATAACACCAACGACTATGTTACCCTCTGCTACACCCATTATAATATATAAATGAACGACAAATAGAAACTTTCAAATTCCTACCGAGATTGTGAATTTCTTCATGGAATTTCATTTGCATGAACTGCATACCAGCTTTTGTAGTAGAAAGAGTTTGCTTGAGCACCTAGACCAGATTAATCAAAGACAAGCCTTTTTAAGCATGCACACCTTGGAAAGAAAATAAATTGATAGAGATGATGGAGATTGCACCGAGTTTCATTTGGTTCTTACCTTAACATCCTTTTCTTGTTGGTCAACAATCAATTGCTGGTTCAAGAGTCTACGTTGTGATTCTTCATCGATCTTGCTCTTCTGTGATGCATCGTCTTTCTTCAGTACTGCAGAATTCTTCTGTTCAATCTTTTTTCAGAAAAGAGAGAAAACGATAAGCATTCTCTAAGATTTAAGATTTACCACAGCAAGTAATTTGAACAGACTACCTTCACACTGGGTGAAGAGGGCTTTAAGAAAGATTTGTTGCCATGAGAAACACTCGAGTCCCTAAAGCAAGCTTTCTTCTGGAAAACAAACACAGTATCCGAACATATTACTCAAGCATTCTTCGAAATGGAAGTGCCACATAATCACAATTTATGTCAGTTTTACGAGGTAGTATGCACAGCAGCATCAAAGAAAATAAACTATACCGGTTCAATTTGGGTTGCCATACGATTCTCAAACTCCTCCACAAGCTTACTTAATACAGACTCAACAAGCTGCAAGAACTCCAAAAACTATTCGTTTAGGACCAGAAATGAAAGCTACATATCAATTTACTGAAGTATCGTTTTGCAATGCCATGTTACAAGTAAACACAACACAAAATTGATGGCCAATATATGCATTTTCAAGGTTCAAAGACTGTTTTTATGTCTGCACGTGTGGATTTACAACTAAGATTGACAAAAGCTAATCAAACTTACATTTGGAACTTCTTCAGGCTTCTTATCCAATAGAACCGCTCGAACAAGCATACTCAAGGATGAACTAGACTGCCAAAAAACAAAACATGAATGTCAGTCACGGGTGCAAAAGTAGACACAGTGTCAACTTAAAACCAACAGCTTACTCACTATTCTGTTAGAATCTGCCTCATTACAATTCTGAGATTTGTCATTCATGGACATACTCCTCGACACGGAACCCGTGAAAGGCTCAGAGGTTTTCCGAGCAAATTGTTTCCCCAATGTACTTGTTCTAACATTTCCACCAAATTTCCAAACCCCGTTCCCTCCTGCCTGTTTCCAGTCACTGTAGGACTTAAGTGCCAAAACACAGTTCACAACCCTCGAAGATTTCCCCCCCTAAGGAACAATTGATGATCATCCGCTGTTAATCCACAATTCAAGAAAACAACAACAAAAAAAGCTGATCAATTTATATAAAAATGCTAGATCCCTGCATCGTTGCATACCTGCTCCAAATCAGAAGCCTCAAAAGTAGGCATTCCCATCTCTTCCACGGCTACGAGAAAATTCCTCACATTCTCAAAGTACTGATATGCAGACAACGCGGCACCATCAGGAACAAGCACTGCATCAGATGGACCTTCAACAACCTGAAATTACAATCAAATGCTGCTCAAACACAACTATTTCTGAACATAAAAAACTCAAAATAATACGAACATATATAAATCATTCAATGACCTTTTGCACAGCTCCAGCCTGAACTTTATTGAGTGCATTGCAGAGAATTATTCCACTTCTTAATCCAAGCCTAAATTCCTCCTCAGAAGGCTCAGCCGGCAAATCTTTCGCGGCCACTACTCCAATCAGTTTTCTCAGCCACGCTGCAGCTTCATATCTTCTAATAGCTGCATTTACAGACTTATTAATCATAGTGCAAAATACAGAGAGAGTGGTGCAGATGGAAATTTGATCAATAATCTATCCAAATCCCCATCAAATTAGTATCAATTTCAAAATTTTCACATCAATGACAATGCATGAACACAGGAAGAGTCACATTAACTCTTCACATTCACTCTACCAAGCCAAACCAACAATCATAACTTCTAATTCCACCCTTACATTAACCAAATTAGAATTCAAGTCTCCATTCCTTCATCATCATCATCATCATCTTCAAATTTCAACGAGAATCCTAAAAAATCAAACAAAAAAAAAATCCCCAAAATTCCTGAGAAATTACCGTCTTCCTCTGCGCGGCGAGCATCCAAATCGAGGCCGCGTGATCGGTTTCCGTGCTGTTGCAGAACATCCTCCACCACTGACGCCACCGAAAACGGCAATGCGCCTTCAATCGCCGCCATTCCAACCTCTCTCTCCCTCTCTCTCTCTCCTACAACTCAGCAATCCTCCAATTTCAATTCTCCGGTTCGAAGCAAAATCATTCAACAAAATTTCAGATATAATTTTTTCACTTCTGTGCGAGAATATTAAATATCAGTGATCAGAGCTCCAACGTCAAGGCAGATACATACACGCTATCATATATAGAAAGAATAGTTCGCTTTTGTTCTCACTCAACAACACTACAGTGAAGCATTGGCCATGGCTACGCCTTTTTCCTCTCTCTCTCTCTCTCCCCTCTCTCTCTCTGGAAAGCTTGTTGATCGCTTTATAGTTGGACTACTGACGCAGTGAGTATGAGTGTCTGCCACTTTTTTGAATATATATATCTTTGCAAAAAAGCCCCCCATGTTCCCGAACCTCGCTCCGAACCTCCAGCCTCGGCTTTCAACCGCTCACGTATTTTTCCTAAATTCCCAACTAAATTAATTCCTTTTTTTTAGATAATAACGAAATTACAAAATTATGTTTTTTATCGGGAGAGTAAATTATACGTATATTTTACGTATTTTTTTTAAAATGACCCACTTTTTAAAAATGAACAAAAAAGTAGTCATTTTGCTATTTTTTTACAAATCTAACATTTAATCAATTTTAGTATTTTACACCCTGAAAATCGCTTGTGATTGATTGTATTTTAATATTCGTATTTTCTCAACCACGTAGAAAAATTCATACAATTAGTTATATATGGTTTTCGGACTGTAAAACTGATTAAATGTTAAATTTGCATTTTTTTTGAAATGTGGGTACTATTTTATTAATTTTAAAAAAATAAGTCATTTTTTAAAAAAGGGACCGAAATGTAGGTATCAAAGTATAATTTACGATTTTCGGAACATTAATAGTGTTATAAAAAAAATCCAAAAAAATATTAATATGTAGATTAGAAGGATTACAAGGTAAGTTTACTTTAACTAATATGTATTTTAGACTTTTAAAATTTTCTCTTTATATTTTTTAACAATTTTTTCCGTGATTGGATTTCATTGATCAAATTGTAATTAGGTGAAAAATTCGGGTACTACACGTTATCTGTATATTTATGATGTCACTCGATGAGAAATATGGTATCAAATACTTATGGTATGTAACGCAAATGGTAAAATCACGAAAGATAATGTGAAAATGTGAGTCGCTTTCAAACGGTAAAATCATTTACTTCGTATAATTTTAATTAGGTATTTTATTTTTATCAGTGCACGCCAATCATATGCGGGTTGAGATTGTATTTATTATAAAAGTTTTTTTTTAGAAAAATATTTATTATAAAAGTTAAATTAGAGTGTGTGTTTTGAATGTAGTCATGTTGTGAGAGAAATCTTTTAGTATTCTTTCTTCTTAACATTAAAATCCTAGATTTCAGTTACAGAAATAGTAAAATATTTTTTTTCTTTTTTCTTTTTAAGTTAAAAGGGAATAAAATGTTTGTATTTCTTATTAAAATTCCATGTTTTTTTTCTTTGTTTTCTTTTTTCCTAGTCTATTAAATTCACTTACTTTATCAATATTTCTTGTAATAGTAAACTAATCTGTCACACTTCAACAATTATGTTTGTAATTAAATAGTTATATTTGACCAAATGCTTAGGATTTATAATAGAAGCTAAGATTTGAATTTATCCCCCCATCCTGATTATATAGTCCCGATTACTATTTTGGGGTGTCCCATTTATAATATAATCTCATTATTAAAAGTATCATTAATTTCCATAGTAATATTCGAATACATCCTTATTAATTCTTGAAAATTAAAATATTAACCACTTAAATTTTGAAAGTCATAAATATTAAATAAGGGTATCATTGGAAGTTTAGTTTTAATCTCTTATTTTCATAAATATTTTTTTATCTACGTACGACTAGAAAATGAACTATATAATTGGAACGAAAATAGTAATTTTTCCACAAGTGACGTCATAAATTACGATCGATAATTACAAAACGATTCAAGAAGGCTACAAATATTGGAAGATGAATCCAAATATGAGGACTAGAAAAACCAAAATCAACCTTACTAATACAATATATATATATATGTATATTTATATTAGATAATCACATATATACCATTGTTTGCAATGTAATTAAATAATTTTTTGTTGAAGTTGAAAAGATGCAATAGAATGAACAATTCAATGAAGCGTCAACTTTGTGACGATAAAGGTGCGATTCATTAAGAAATCACAAATATTTGAATTTGTTTGCATTAATCATATGAATTAATGTACATTATATCATAATAAGTACTATATTTTTATTTTTATTTTTATTACACACAAAAAATAGCGTCTAAAATGAATGACTTAAATTCATCACATCTTCTTCAATTAAAGGGTATTTCAATTTCAATTTAAATGTAGTTTTCATGCTCTATAATTGATCCATATTACTCCAAGAAAAATGTCTTATAGACTACTAATATAATTACACTTGATATATATACAAGATCAATGAGTTGTTAAATTCTATAATTTTGTGAAGTTAGATAGTTTTATATTTTAGACCATACATAGTTAGGTTAATATCATATTCTATCCCGAATTATTAATAATGTTTCAGTTCTATTTAAATATTTTCATTTGTTTTCAATTTTACCGCATGACCTAATTTTTTACAGCTTAAATACCTCATTTTTCAAAGTTGTTAAGTGATTAAGAAAATGAAAAAAAACCCTCCAATTCGCAAAGATTTTTCTTCTTCTTGGGCCACCATTACAAGAAAATCAATTTTTAATGATGAAAAGTTAATGACAGTATGAGAAAATGGTCACTAAAATATGATTCTTGTTGTTTTAACTGAGGGTAAAAAAAACAATCATCGGTAAAGATATAATTGAAAACTTACTAAGGTTGGACTAGAATCGAAATTTTGTTAATAATTTGGGATAAAATATTAAATATAGTATTCACACTACATAGTCAGTAGCATCCATACCCATTTTGTCATTTTGGTGATTCTCTAGCGCTACAAAAATAAAGGTCTTCAGAGACAATAATAAGTTCAATATTATACGGGAAAATGATCGTTTTGATACTCTATTTTTGACATATTATCACTTTTGGTATCTTACGTATTATTTTAATTAAAATGATATCATAACAATACTTATTTTAACTATTTTGGTCCTAATTACCTGTGATACCAGGTTTATAGGTCACTAGTGTCATTTTTATAATTTTTCAAAGTTGAAAGAATAAAATTAAAATTAAAATATTATATAACTTTAATTTTTCAAAAAAAATTATAATTTTATTTTTTAAAAAAATTATAATTTTTTTAAATATAATTTTATATTTTAAAAAATATAACATTATTTTTTAAATATGTATTTTTAATTTTTAATTCTAAAAACACATATTTTTTTATTTAAAAAAATAAAAATTAAATAATTTTTCTAAATTTTCATTTTTTGTCCCTCAACTTGAAGAAATTATACAAATAAGCCGTATGACCTATAAACTTGCTATTCTAGATAACTGGGATCAAAATGGTTAAAATATGTATTGTTAGCGTATCACGTACTTTGGCCAAAATAACACATAGAGTATCAAAATTGATAAGAGGCCAAACACAGAGTACCAAAATGATCATTTTCCCGATATTATACATACATACATATGTATGTATGTATGTATGCAATTTAATTCATAAAGAGATTACAACAATAATTTGAAATTTAAATATAATAAGTCAATCTCAATTTTTTCAATATTCAACTTGGAGTTGGACCTAACAACTACTCTTATATTTTTTTTATACTTTGGAGAATTGACCTAGCATTTGGCACTAGGTAGGCAAATGGTCAATTTTCAAGACATATGTTGGTTGAAAATTGAAGTCACAAGTTTAATATATTTCACCGACACACCAAACCATATAAAGGGCTTATATATATTCGACGTTTGTAATTTTATTTTTTTTACACTCTTTTTAGCTAAACCTTTTGCTTTCTTTGAGTCTAAGCATATATATAACGAAGAGATTGTTTAGAAGTAAGGTGAGGATATTGTGATTAATTTAGAACCTTCACGACGAGAGTAACTAGCAGCCACAATTCAGAATGCGTACTGTGTGAATTTTGCTCGTGTGCAGTAGTTTGCAAATCATACATAATCATTTCTCAACTAAAATGAAATAATCTAGAGTGTGCATTGTGTGAACTTCGCTCGTGTACAGTAATCTGCAAACTATACATGATCATTCCTCGACTAAAATGAAATCACGTGCGCTTGTGTAAAAGGGAGGC
This sequence comes from Perilla frutescens, assembly GCA_026008535.1. Classification (NCBI taxonomy): domain Eukaryota; kingdom Viridiplantae; phylum Streptophyta; class Magnoliopsida; order Lamiales; family Lamiaceae; genus Perilla; species Perilla frutescens. Next base: position 48,574,297 of record BRKX01000018.1, read on the forward strand.
GTCTCGAGTTCGAGACACACCGCTCCGCCTTTCTCCAACTCGAACCCTATACGTCTCTCTATTACACAAGGGTCCTCCACGATATTTGTAATATTTAATTTAATGTATGTGATTATCATAATAGAAAAGTTAAAAGAAAGGCAAACTTTTAGTTTATCACAAGAAATAAAAAGTTAGTTTGGAGATAAAGAAAAGGCAAAATCTTTTTTTTTTTGTCCCTGTAGTTTTAAATTTTCCGAATTAGATTCATCTACTTCATTTGGTTAAAATGAAGTCCATGTACTATCAATTTAGTTAAAATGAGGTCCATGTCCTATGAATTTCGATAAAATCAAGTACTTGAGGAACTTGATTTTATCTAAATTGATAGTAGAAGAACTTAATTTTAACTAAAATTGAAAGTACAGGGACACAATTTAAAAATAAAAATAAAAATTGAAAAAATAAATAAACAACAATAAAAAATAAATATATATTGAATTTTTTAAGTATAAAATTTATTTAAAAATTAAAAAATAATTTTTTTATAACCGCTATAATTTTATATTTTGATTTTGATTTTTTTGAAAAAAAAATCAAACAAAAGTTTTAAAAATTTAATTTTTATTTAATTGATTTTTTTTATTTAACTATTGTTTGATTTTTTTTAATTTACTCTTTTATTTTATTTTTATTTAATTATTTTTTCAATTTTTATTAGTTTATTTTTAAGAAAAATGAATTTTTATTTTTATTTTTAAATTTGGTCCATGTACTATCAATTTTAGTTAAAATCAAGTCCCTTTACTATCAAGTTAGATAAAATGACATGAACCTCATTTTAACTAAATTGATTGTACCAGGACTTCATTTTAACCAAATGAAGTAGAGAGACCTAATTCGGAAAAATTTAAAAGTGCAGGGACCAAAAACAAAATTTTGCTTGAAAAAAATGTAAAAATTCTTTGAAAATGGACGAGAAATATTCTAGTAGTGTAATGCTTCTCAATTCTAATGAAGCATTTGAAATTGGTATTGCATATTGGAACAAACATTATTAAATTAAACATATTTTTAGATGAATGAGATTAGTGAAGAGAACAATAAATATCATTTTTAATTGGCATGCAAATAATTTGGATTATGATTTCTCTATTATTAGGCATGCCCAACAAAAAAAGAAGAAGAAGAGAGATTAACATATATATAAATATAAATTATTGAGACCATTCATTTTTGGAGAAATATATGTTATTTACATATATTAATATCATTAGATTTGTATTTTGGAATGATGCTTAATTATACAATTAATAATATTCACACACACACACGTATATATTCAAATATAATTCTTTATTATATATATTGTTTTTACTCGTTAGAGATATACTTAGATTTTTCTATATTTTACATATGATTTTTAATTTTATTTAATAAAGATAGGCCATAGTTAGTTTTATAACTTCACATGAAATTATAATACTTTAAAATAATCTTTATTTTTTCTTATTTTTTTGGATTATTAGTAGAAACATAGTGGCATTAGGGCCATAAATTAGTCGAGTCGAGTCTACTACATCTGTTCAACTTTATTTGAAATGATATTAAACTTTAAATTTTATTTTTGAGTCTATTTGACAACCTATCGAGTCGAGCTTTAATCAAGCCAAACACAAGTCGAGCAGCTCGATTAGTTTCCTACTTTCATATATATACTTATTTGCTCTATTTTTACTTATCGAGCTCAAACTTGAGCCGATAACCTTTGAATTTTCAAATATAAAATTATATTTAAACTTGTTTAATATACTTATCGAAACGTGCTCGAACGAACGTTGTTTCACATATTAAACTAATAAACTCTCTACAACTAACGTTCAAAAAATTTAAATGGGTGGCTCGGTTCCGAACCTCCTAGGTTCGGACGACTCTTAGTTTATATACAAGGCTGGATTCTAAATTTCTGTTACGTGTCAGTTTCTGATTTGCTGTGAGGGAATGTTTGTATTTTTGCCCTCATTGTTTTCTTTTTAATTAATTTAGAATATATGTTTTTTTTTTGTTTTCTGACATGCAATATTTTTATTTTATTGTTTTTTCCAAAGATTTCTTCCAAAAATCCTAATAGTTTCCTAACTTTTTGGTAGTTGTCAGTTTTTTTTTGTTTAAATAATCACAATTGTATCATCGTGTGCACGCGCGGAGCAAATCCTCTATTACTAATCCTACAATATTCGGTGTTCTATAATTAATTTTATTTAATTTTTTTAATGCACCATAATTGGCTATGGATGAACCCTAAATAAAAATTTTAAATTAAATTAAATCATAATAAATTAAAATTTTAAAAATATATTTTTTTTAAAGTGACGGCTTGAAATAGGAAATGACACAGGAAATATAATAAGTGATCTGATGTGGTGCACGCGAAATATCTCCACTTAGAAAAATTAAAAAAACAAATAAGTAAAATAACAATGATATATTTGAATTACATGCTAAATGATAGGGATGTATGTGGATTAGCAACCTTTTAAGATTAAAATCACTATATTATACACTAGTAAATAGAAGTCAATTTTGTCAGTGATGTAGTTTGGAATCGAAGATATCGAATTTAAATTCCAACAATATTTTCAGATATGAGTCCGTCGCACTTAGTTTTCCAAGTGTAGTTTACCTATTCTGTGTTGTTTGCATGTTATTGTATGAAGCTGAGTTTATCCGGTGTGCAGCCGCCGACTACGGGTTATCCTCCTTATATAAAAAAATAGAAGTCGGTAATAAATACCATAAATGCTTAAAAGTAGTATAATCAGTTGAAATAACAATATTTTACTGTGTGGAACTTAGTCAAAACTCATTATATTTATCGATAAATTGTGATTTTTAAGGTAATTAATCCACAAAATTGACCATCTAGTCCAAATTAATGGTATTAGACTTTTAGTTACTGACATTGTTGGTATCTTGTTTTATTAGGAGGATTAAATTGGTCTTTTTGCAAATTTTATGATGAAATATACCAAAGTTTTAATTATGAAATATATATGTGGATTGCAGCACACCACCTTTGATGTCACATGCTGCAGAAAGTGAAAAAATGATAAACAAAACCACTAATATATATATATATATATATATATATATATATATATATATATATATAATAGTTGCTATTGAGTATTGTCATAATTATTAGTTTCATAAAAATTGCAAATGGAGCCACTTTGTGGTGCACCAGAATTCATGCAAAATGTTTTTATCAAAGTATTTTTTTTTTCTTTTATATCTATTATATAATCATTGGAATCCTATGCAAACTTGTACTATTTATGGGCGGACTTACAATTTTGGTCATAAATTATTTTAACTATTTGTAGTCGTTACTCGTGAATGCATTCGAAGTAGCTCGGTTTGAAAAATACTTATCAAATTTGAACCTTAACATTTTTGTCGTTAAATCGCTTACGTAACCTATTATACTATCCCTAACTCTAAGGGCATGCATTATCTATTATATATATATAAAGAAGTTGGTTATAATAAGAACTACGCTTTCCGTGTGAACGTGAAAATTGGTTTGTTTATTGTAATTTTAATGATTTTCTTATTATATTTTGGTGCTAAAATAATTAGCGCCAAAATAAAAAAAAAAGTACTAAAAATACAATAAACAAGCCTGTTTTTACATTTACACACCAAACAGTAGTCCTCGTTTGAACCAAATTATATATATACATACACACATATCCATCATTTTTTTTGTATATTTAAAGAAGCTACAAAAGATCAATTATATCAATCCATTATGTCTAGATAGTAGATACAACCTACTATTTGGATGCTTTTTTTGTTTTTTTTTTTCTCATTCAATTAATTATGAATATTGTTGTTGGTGTAATTACACCACAAACCTAAAGACAAGAATACCCTTTTAGCAAGAATTTTATAAATCTTAAATTCAAAAGGCATAATAGATTGATTATCAACCTATAAGCTCCCCCACACACATATATGTAAAATAACCAAGCTTCCATATTAGTACCATCTTTATTATAAAGAATTAGGCAAAAGTTCATCTTTTTTTTCTAACTAGCCATCCATTATTTTAGTATATTAATGAATTAACACCTTGTCTCACCACTATATTTATTTTTGTTACACTTTACCTAATAATCATGGGTAGTTTCTTGTATGAAATTTGTGAAAAAAAAAGCTAAAGATGAGTATATTATTTATTTTTAAAATGCATATGTCTCATTTAATTATAATTGAAAAACTATGTATATAAAATAAATAATACTTTCTAAAATGTGTATGTTGTAAATATTACAACGTCGGATGGGATCCTCTATTCCATATTTAGTGTCCCAACTCGTATTCCACAATCGAATTTACAAGTTTAATACTAGATATTACAAAAATAAATTAATTATAACATAATCAACTTAGTCACATTTATCAATAGAAGATTGAAATTTTAAAAATTATAAATCATATTTATAAAACAATCAACCATAATAATTATTTTTTTGAAAATTAAATATTAAAAAATAATTATATTCCCTAATTGGGTGAGGTGAATCTTAAAAAAATCATAAAATTAAACTAAAACATAATAAATTAAAATTAACGAAAAAAGAAGAGAAATTTATAAATTTAATCATGAAATACTGATTGGAACACCAGATTTTGAATAGAGGATCTCATCCATTGTAATATACTCTAATTTCCATGTGGGACAAACCCACTAATTCCAACCAAGCCATGTTAATTTACCAACTATTTCTTGAAATATCACAACCACAAATTAGTTAATTAATTTTTTTTAATAACCACCTAAATTAATCCAACTTTTGCTCGTGTGAATAAAGTAAACACCTGTCTGAAATCCCAAAAATATAAAAGAAGAAAGAAAATAATCATATCTTAATTTGCTGTTTATATTTTAATTTCAATTATATATATATATACACACACACACATATATATTATGTTAGTGTAGGGGTCCATGAAGCATCCCCATAAATCATGATAGCAATGGCACTCCTTAATAACTTTTGAAGGGCTTTCACTTTTACAGCCCATCAAGACATGATGAAGACAAGATCACTCATTTCTTTATTCAGACATTATTAAATTATTTTTTCTTAATAATCAATGTCTTAAAATTACTAAGCTATTGATTATAGATAACTTTGTTGATAATGATATTATAACTATGTTTGTGAATATTATTCCCCTTTGTGATATTTCCTAAGTGAAGTTCATTGCATTCTTGCTGTTTGCCACATGTGTGCAATGAGTGTTTGGATGAATATGATAAAGATTTTGATACTTTTTACTCTATTATTAATCTATGGGACTTACATTATATTCAATGTAAGAAACATTTTAACTTGCAAGAAGTTCACTTTGTGTTTCTTGTGTCCCAATTTCATAGTACTATATATTAATGTTGTCAGAGTTTTATACTATTCGTCTCATTTTAATCTTGTATTTTATTTCGATACGTGTGTGTAGGAGAGATTAATTAACTGATTGGAACAAAGAATTTAAAAACAAAGGATTCAGATTTGAAGACGTTTGAAATAGTGACATTTTAAAAGAAATAATTAGTATGCACCAAAATTGGAAACCTAGGGTTGAGGTCACACATGGGATTTGTCGAGTGCAGTTGGTGCTCTTGTGAGGTTTGCGGGAGATGAAATCCTCTAGTGGACGATTGATGTTTCATTCTGTACACATCATTCCGTGTTCATAAATTTTGAAATAATAACTATATTGTTTTATATAAGTTTGTTTCCCATTTTATTCAAACTTTCTAAGCCTGAAACGAAACACAAATCCAATTGCTGACTAAATAATTTCATCACAATTCACGGACTACTGCGCATGAATGGAGTTTACAAAAAGCGCACCACAAATTGTAGTCATGAGTTTCTTTGTCCAGAGAGAGAGAGAGAGAGAGAGAGAGAGAGCTAAATAACTTGTAGATGAAGATTTACCACAAGTCTTTCTCATCCAAATGAGCTGGTGTCCCCTATGTGAACTCACCTTTAATTAGTGTGGTTAACAAGGGATGTGTGGGACATTCTAGACAATAATATAGGTAATAAAAGAAATTTATATATAATTTTACATCCAACCCTCTACAAAGATTTCAAATGTAGGGGTCATCCGAAACATTCACATTGATCGAGTTCAAATCACAACACAGATTTGTCCTCACGAACATGACACAATACTAAAGTATAACGTGAAACTCACTGATATCACATATCGAAATTCCCACGCATGAACTTAAAAGACGAGAACTTACTCTGATTCGACTTGACCCGTCCGATCCTCGAGCTTTGATTAGTGTGGCTAATCTCTCACTAGAAATATGCAAAATGAGAAAAATGGACCACAAGAAAATGCATAGGAAATGAAAGAATCATTACCCTAATCCCAAAATCTTTTGAAGTGGGACATACACCTCGTTAGGGAGCATATTCTTAAAGGCGATGAATGACTTGTCACTAATCTATGTTTTGATGTGTGATACAACTAGATTGACTTTTACATTAGTACCAAGGATAATGACAATTTGTAGGAGTAATATTAATTAGGTCAAATGGGACCCACACATATAGTATTATTATTGTTATTATTATTATTTTCCCAAAGCATTTTTTTTTATTATTATTGTTATTCTCTTGGGAAAGCCGAAAGAGTCATTCGCACGGTTGTTAGATGCTCAAGGAATTTATTTCATTTTCAAGAATCCAATTTTGTGGAGAATAAAGAAAAAAAAAAGATGAAGAAAAGTGGTGTTATCAATTGCCTTAAAACATTGTTTCTTGCATATTTCCAACCAACCCACATGCACTTTTTTGTGAATTTTTTTTAGCAAAGATTTTTTTGTGATTTTTAAACAATGGATTGTTGCATAAGTGATACCATTCTATGCAAGCATCATTGTGCGTTGCAACGAGTTAAAGATAGTTTGTTGGTGGGTATTTTGTGATGATTTGTTTTTTTTTTAATTTTATGTTAGAAAGAATATCGGTATTTTTCTTTGACGGAGAAATTACGTATAAACGGGGTCTGTAATTTATATAAAGACTCGATATTTACAATTTTATGCATACCCGAAAGGGTTCGAAAGAAGGTTTCATTACACTATCTATCACAAACTTTGAACGGAATAACTAAAATGACATAACCTTTAAGTAATTACAATTGAATGGTTGAACTTTAAATATTATAATAAATTTAGGATGTGAGCTAAAATCTGACGATCGAAAAGTGACGTGTCAAACCAGTAATCCTTACAGGAGAAATTCTATGCCACGTGCGCATGTAGTGTGTCCATCACACAAAATAAAAATAAATAAATGAACTCATTATTTAAAAAATATTATTTTGTGTGAGAGAGTCCACTACGTGCGCATGCAACATAGAATTTCACATGTGATACTGATTAGATACTTGACTTTTCCAGCGTTGGATTTTAGCTATGTTACTATATTTGTTACAATATTTGGCACGAGATTGCAATTACTTAAAGTTCAGAATATTTTTGTTATTTCGTTCAAAGTTCAATTAATCCTAAAAAAAAAAACTTTATATTTTCAGTTCAACTCGATCAAGATTGAAATATCGAAGCCCTAAAGGTGCTTTTTTAGTAAAAGAGGCAAAGAGCCCAAAAATAGCCATTTAGGCCACACCTTGAATTTCACATATCCTTTTTAGAAAATATACAAAAACATACTCCTTCCTTCTCGATTATATAATCTCTATTACTATTTTAGGACGTCCTAATTATATAGTCTCATTACTATAAATAGCATTAATTTTCATGGCAATGTACAAATACACCCTTATTAATTATTGAAAATTATAAAACTAACAACTTAAATTTTGAAAATCATAAATATTAAATAAGAATAATATTGAAAGTTTAACTTTAATATCATGTTTTCATGAATATTTTTAATCTACGTGTGAGGGAAAATGAGACTATATAATCAGGACGAGCGTATATTAGAATCACAACCATTTGATTTATTTGTTACCCTTCATGTTTTACTTCACCAATAATGCAGTCATATGGTATTCAATACATATGACATGCATTGGTCAAAATATGAGACGTAACATAAAAATGTAACAGAAAATCTCGACATCGTTATAACCGTCCCGTCAGAGGCCAAACGCTATATATAATTCGAATACTCGACACTATCAATCATCAACTCTCTCTGACTACAGCAAACCGTGAGCAGAAATGGCTAACTTATAGAGTCGAAAACTGGAACAATTTTACAGAGAAAGTAGTGTAAACGTCGTCATATGATGTTCTGTACACGTCGTCGTCGTCATCATCATCGTAAGAAAATCGTATTTCTTAGTATAAGAATGCAGAAACAATCATGCTTGTTGACACACAGCATATATATTGCTGAGAAATAATGTCTGAATGTGGAGCCAGCAACGTACCCGTTCACAACGGTTGATGTTGTGGATCCGGAGGGAACCGTGTTACGAGAGATCGGTGGATCATTTCAAAACTGGTGAACGTGATCACAGCAGCCGGGGTTGTCCTCAGCAGGTTGGTGGCACAGCCACGATAGAAACCAGGGATGCCGTCTTGCTGGAAAACCTTCTTGATGCAGTCGATAACACCAGAATATTGCCTCTCAGAGTGGTAGCCTTGTTCTTGAAGTCTTGACCGCACAACCTGCAGTCGGTCGTTAGAGACGTGAAGTCTGGATGGAGACACCGAATACAGAACCGGTATATCAACAAATGTAAACATGGTAACACTGCAGTTATGTTTCACAAGCCCTATTTGATCAATACCGGCAGAAAATTGAATGGCCGTGATAACTGATACGAATAATATTTAACTCGATTTATATATAGATGTAATAGAACTGTCATGTTAGGCAGATTTCGAGTGATGAATCTATCACCTACTCATAAACTAAAAAAATTTCAAAGTTTATTCAGGATCATGAGTATTCAACGAAAATATAATTATCGTCGCATCACCATGCTATGGTAATTACTAATTTCTATTCTGAGTCTAAGGTTTACTAAGCAGGTATGATCAGCTCCAAGCTTTGAGTATTGTTCATACAGTTTAGCAGATTAAAAAAAAGTGAAATTTAGTCAATTTTATAAATTATTTTGCATGACAAAATCAGACAAACAAAAAAGATGGATCTCTTTTGCACCAACCTCATGAGGATATGTCAAGGACGAAGCAAATATTTTTGAAACTGACGAAGCTAAAGCGACATCACTTGCACTAAGTTTATCGACCGTTGTGTTACCTGCCATCATTGACAGAGATTCACGAAAAACATTACTTCATTGAGGAAACAAAAAATGAATAGGCAATGTTCTATTTTTTCAAGCAAAATTTAGGAGTGCATACCTTGATCAGCCAGATAACTCTTTATCTTCTCATATGTTGGAAACTGAATAGCAACATGACTAATACCAGCCAAAGCTGGCACTAGACCACTGCATAGCACAAGTAACAAAATGGAAAATTAAAAAAAATCCTTTCGGTAAAAAGATCAATCCAACATATGCTGTTGACAAGCTTCAAGAAAGAGATGTTAACCTATACAATCCACGAATACCCTCTTCATGTGCTATTCTTTGTAAGGCAGATAGTGTACCTGTGTATGGAACCACGCCTGTTCTCATCCCTTGTGTCTGCATAAAAGAGAGAACCATTGAGCTTCGATATTATCTTTATTTTTAAATAAGTCATAACCAATCGAAGAACCAGCAATATTTTGTATGTTAAAGCTACCGGGCAAGTAATCATTTTCCGAAGCTAAATATATTCGAAATTACACTTATCATACATGAATGCATGTACATTCAGTAGAAAAGGTTTTTATTAATAAGTGCAATCATTTTCCCTGATGGCAGAGAGATTCAAATCCTCAATGATCTTAATTTTGACTTGCGACAGCTGAGTTATACATGCACCAGCCAAACCATATATTTTAAGTGACCCATCTGTGCATCCTTACTAGAGCTAGGAACAAAACTCTGTTTCAGAACTGTTGTGAATATTAGTAGCTAAGATTTTGTGAAGAGACCAGAGAAATAGAATAATCAAGCCACATAGATACTTCTCTCCAACAGAAAGGCATAGAGAAGCATAGCTAATGACAACAATGCATTTATCATTTATACAAACATATCCTACAGCACAACTTCGATCATTTAACTTCTGCATATGCACTTATCAATAAATAAAAAATGGAGCCAGTCTTTAGTTCTGTCAGAAGGAACTCTCTGAAAATTAAATTCTCAAACTGAGTTAAGCTTTAGTATAAACAACTAATTGAACAAATAACAAAGTGAGTGTGTTCTTTTCTTTTAGTCAAGTAAATGCCACTGCTGTCCACAAACATATATACATAAATTAGCCACGATTTTACCAGCTATAAAAACCACAACAATCTAGATTTACTAAAACACAAAATGCAATAATACTGCGCAGAAAGACATGCCTGAAACCTTGTTTTGACAACCCAAAGAGGATTTGTGGTGATTGCTGTAGCAGCTCCAGCACCAGAAGCAGCGACCATATTTGCACCAACAGAAAGCTGATGATTTACATCTAACAATTCCAGAAGCATAAGACAGTACTCAATAACACCATAAAACAAAAACAAAAAGGGAAAAAGAAATATTCCATTTATATAATCATTTCAAAGTAGAAAACTTGTCAATAGAAAAGCAAGTAGAACTAACCTTCCGAACCAAGGAAACTCTTTAATTGGTCATAAATAGTGAAATAGACCTGCAAGAAATCAACTTTATGTAAATTGTCTAACTATTTCCTTCTACAAAATGGGTAAATTTGCCCATTTCAACAAGCATCATGGTAACTAAAACCACCAACTTACTGCCCAATTAGGAAGCAAAGCAAGCATCGTAGGGGAGAGTCCACGGTACATACCACGTAATCCCTCCTTCTGAAATATCTGTTCTAAACTTCCAATAATAACACTACCTGGCATATTATGAACAAACAATCATCCATCATAATGGCACCACAGTCCCCAAAACAAAATTGCTATATCATTGGCATAAACCTTACCACTAAACCACATTACAGATATTTATTAAAGAGGTTTTATTGATTTAGGGCCTCAAAGATAGGTTAGCTATCACTCTAGGACCTTAAAGATATAAAAAAAACTATCAATTTAGAACCCAAATCATTGAAATTATAGATATCTTTCGGATCCTAAATCGATAAAACTCCAAAGAACGAGGGACCAAACAATTGAAAACGAACTTCCCAAATCTCATCTAGTATGCAGATTGTTTAGTCCAGTAAAAAGGAATCTTACCTCTAATATTAGCATTGGCAAGTTGGGGGAGCCCATGGACCTGTAATCTAGTCTTGATAACATCTAATGGACAAACAAAAGTAGCTGCAATTGCACCTGCGCCGTTCAAAATCGATCCTCATCAGACGTTCCAAATTTAATTCTTAGACTTCGTATTTGAAAATAGTAGTTGCTTATAACAAATACACAACAAATTTAATTCTTAGACTTCATATTTGAAAATAGTAGTTGCTTATAACAAATACACAAGTATGAACCTTCTCAAACTGGATTGTTCTTTGATGTAAAGCAAAAAAGTTATAATCTTTTCACCAAATTCGTATCTAAATTCCTCAATAAGTTCGCTCCAAGCACTAGTGATCAATAAATCAATAAACTATCATCGTATATTAAAGTTCTACACCACTTCTTAATCATAAACTATTACCAACTCTATTATATAATTTCTAAAGGCTATAAATTTACAAAGATTCATCGTACTTAAAAAAGACTCAGCTTCAGTAAAATCAACACGTTCTAATGGACTGGGGAAAGAAACTGAATCAGTCAAAGGAAAACAAAATATAAAATTAGAAAGCTAGAGAGAGAAGATATTCACCAGCAGCAGCGCCGGCGCCAGCATTGCAGAGATGTCCCCTAGGACTAGCGCCATGAGTGTGAGCAGTCATCGAGAAATTCACTGCAATTAACCAGCGAAATTACAGCGAATTCGAGAATAGCAGCAACAAATATAATTTCAAAGAATCGATAGCTGCCGGCGGCGGCGGAGTTGGAGGAGTCCTCTGTCGAGAGGCCGATCGCCGCCGAGAACGACCGTAGCATGGCCGACAGCAACAGCTCAAATGAGAAAATCAAATCAATTCAAACAAATCTCCATAACTACGAACAGCCTTATTCAGTGATGAAAAATTCAATACGTTTGGGAAGAATTTCCCAGAATCTGGTGGTGTTTCTGAACAAATCTTGTCAAACAGCTGAAATTGAGCTGTTCGATTCGATTGAGAGCGATGGAATCGAGGATCACAACTGAGAAGTAGTTGCGTTGCGATAAGATTGTTGAGTGGGAATTCTCTCTGACTGAGTAGAGAGAGAGAGAGAGAGAGAGAGAGAGAATTAAAGATGAGAGAGAAAATAAGAGAAAATGTGAAGATTTTGACTTTAATTTGTAACCAAAAAAAATTTAAAGCACTTTTTATAATGTAATTTAAAGCACATTTTAGATTTCAAAAACTATTGAAATATTGAATGAAAATTATTATTAGTTTATTTTGGATACACGTATCATTATTCTAATATATCTCATTTTTAACTAAAAAAAGATATACACTGATCACCAACTAACTTATCTGATAAATTTATTTTAAAAAAGAGAATTGTCGATTCAGGACCTGAAAGATGGGTTATTTATCGATTGAGGACCTGAGAGATGAAAACTCTCAATTCAGGACCCGAAAAATGAAAATTCTCAATTCAGGACCTCAAAAATCACGAATTTTGATTTATTGTTATTTTTAATTCATTTCAATAAAAATTCCTTTATTAATTATCTATTAAATCTGATAAAGAAATTTTTAAAATTATTTTTAAAAAAAATGAAACAAAATTCGTGATTTTTGAGGTCCTAAATTGATAATTTTTATCTTTCGAGTCCTGAATTGAGAGTTTTTATCTGGGTCCTGAATCGATATATTACCCATCTTTCAGGTCTTGGATTGATAATTCTCCTTTTTAAAATGAAAGTTTCAATTCAGCATTTTTTTCTAATTAGTATATTTCTTAAGTTAAATGCAATGTCAATTTATATTTTGCAAAATTAACACTTAAAATAGTTTATTTATGTTTATATTATAAAAAAAAAAAACATTTTCGTACACTCGTTTCTAAATAATTGTATAATGAGAGAATTTTGAGATGTGTTTAGAAACATCCATAGTATCGATATTATTTTTTTTCTATACCATTAGAAAAATAGAAAAGATATATATATTAAAACTATCATCTCAAATATTTAGTCTAAATTTTTTGGGATGCCAACAATTATGTGATCTCATTACAATAATCTAATCTTATTATTTTTAAATTTACAAATGTAGTCTTACATACACTTTCAAATTAATATTCAAATACAAATACCGACACGATTCGTTTAGATTTTGTGAGTGTTAAGTTTCACTAAATGCATATAATACTAAAATATAGTGTTACATAATTTGTTTTTGGAGAATTATCAATTTTAAACGTGAAAAATAAGTAATCTATCGAGATTCAGAACTTCAAACATGAAAACTCCTGATCCAAGACCTCAAAAATCATGAATTTTGATTTATTTTTATTTTTTAATTAATTTTAACATTTTATGTATTAGATTTAATAGATAATTAATGAAGGAATTATCATTGATAATTAAAAAAATAAAAGATATCAAAATTTGTGATTTTTGAGATCCTGCATTGAAAATTTCCATCTTTCGAATCTTAAGTTGAGAGTTTTCATTTTTCAGATCCTGAATTGATAGATTATCCATCGTTGAGATCTTGAATTAATTTTAACATTTTCTGTATTAGATTTAATAGATAATTAATGAAGGAATTTTCATTGATAAGTAAAAAAAAAAAAAAAGATATCAAAATTCATGATTTTTGAGATCCTGCATTGAGAATTTCCATCTTCCGAGTCCTTAATTGAGAGTTTTCATCTTTTAGATCCTGAATTGATAGATTATTCATCGTTCAGATCCTAAATCGATAATTCTACTTTATTTTTCCAACTCAATTCCTAACCCTGTGACCAAAATAAAGCACATGATTGGATTTAGGAGTATTGTCGATTCAGGACCTGAAAGATTGGTAATCTATCAATTCAGAACCAAAAAAAATGAAAATTCTCAATCCATGACCTTAAAAAACAAGAATCACGAATTTTGATTTTTTATTAATTTTATATTAATTTTCAATGAAAATTCCTTCATTAATTATCTATTAAATCTAATGAATAAATTGTTAAAATTAATCTAAAAATAAAACGAAATCAAAATTCGTGATTTTTGAGGTCCTAAATTGAGAATTTTCATCTTTCGAATTGAGAGTTTTCATCTTTCAGGTTCTGAATCGATAGATTATTCATCCATCAGATACTGAATTGATAATTCTCCTAGGATTTAATAGTGAAATATTTTTATAAAGTAATTATTCCAATTTGGAACAATTTTTAGCCACTCATATAGTGGCCTTTTAAATATGTGACTGACGATTCGCCGCAGTGGGTCCCGCATGCTTTTTTGGGTATATACTAAAAAAAATAAAATTAAAGTAAGGAATTAGGATTGCATCATAGTATCTAAGTTTTTTCAACAATAACAATTGGTTATTTTTTTTAATAATTACATCTAAATCATATGTGACGTAAATCATTAAAAAAAATTGTGTGACACGATGGATCGCCTTTGATAGTTTTGGCGTTTTTGTCAATTATTTACTTGATGTGAAAAAAAAAATGTAAAAAATCCAGTCACAAAGCACACTTAGTTCCCATAAAAAGTATATTAAAAAAATTTTATGGGCCCCATATCTAAACTCAATTATAGGATTTCAACGGTTGACCGTTGAGGCAGAAGAAAATTCTATAACGCTTGTAGGGTTGGATCAGGAGATCACGATAGATCGATCGCAAATTTTTATATGTAGGTGCATATCAGACGGTTAATGTGTTGATACGAAGCCGTGCAAAAAAAAGTCAAAACAAGTAATATTTTTTAAATTTTGAGTGATATTTTTTAGTATTATAACTGATAGTGATTTTGCGGCTTTTTTTTTTCATTTTTTTCCTGGCTGATACTTTTTAAGAATACGTGTGATATTTCTGGACGTTTGAATGATACTCTCTCCGTTTCACAATAAATGTCATTCTAGTACTTCAATTTTGTTTTACAAAAAGTATCATTTTACAAGGTAAAAATTTCATATTTTTCTCAAATTTACCTTCATTTAATGCATTCAAAGAATCGTATTTAACTCAATTAATGTACTCACATAAGAGTGTATAAGGTAATTTGATAATTTGATTAATATTTTTATTAATATGTGTGCATTCATCCATAATGACACTTATTCAGAAACAGAAAAAGTATTTTTCAGTATTACAGTTGATACTGATTTTATCGATTTTACATTTTACGAATTAATCGGATCAATATGTTAAATTCAAATATTTTATTATTTGTAAAATCGATTATAAGCTACGCATACTTTACACAATCGATGTGGAATTTTAACTATATTTTAAATCTTCTAGATGCAATTTACTAACTCAAGCATGATTCCAATAAATCATACTAAAAAATCTAAATAAGTCCAAGTCGTATGTATGATCAAAGCATAAATAAAAGTCCCTTTCTAGATGTCTCTATGTTGAAAGTGAAGAAAAAGATGGTTAAATAATATATTTTAAATAAACATCTCCTATATCAACTAATTTTATTACCAACTTGATTTATTTTATTATATATAATATGAATCCTCTCATATATAATATTATAAGCTAATAAACTATAAATTTCCTATGTTGTCTTATAAATGCATACGATAAGCACATAACACTACAAGAATGCACCAAAGGAAAATATTTAACTTTTTACTATGAAAAAAAAAACCTTAAAACCCATGTATTTTATTCTTTTCTAATCCCTATTTACATTTTTTCCAAACTTATATATACATCATTATAGTGGAACCCGTCAGTTAAAATATTCATAAATTCATCATAAACACAAAAATATTTATCTTTTTCCAAATCAACCGCAAATTCAAACTGAAAAAAATGTCCAGTATATATATTTTCATTTTCCAAACATATAAAAATCTAAATATCGAATCATTCAGTATAACAAAATCATTAATTTTTTTTTAAACACCAACACACCTTATAAATTAAATTCATATTTCCATTTCCAAACATATAAAAATCTAAATATTGAATTATTCACTATAACAAAATCATTACATTTTTTTTAACCACCAACACACCTCATAAATTAAATTCATATTTCCATTTCCAAACATATAAAAATCTAAATATCGAATCATTCACTATAACAAAATCATTACATTTTTTTTAACAACCAATACACCTCATAAATTAAATTAAATTGAAAATTAAAGCAAGAAATAAACCCAAATATCCTTTGGATTCCAATAGAAATTCCAACAATTTTTTTGTGGGGGATTTTTAAAGACAAAATTAGCAAGGATACATGATTATTGGGAAAAGAATAAAACACACACACCAAGACAACAATGTCAACAAACATAGCCATTGTTTTGCAATGGCTAGAAATTTCCTATGTTGCCCAATAAACACAAACGATAAGCACACAACACTACAAGGAAGCATCAAACTCCAATATAAAAAATTCTAACAGATGATGGAAAGTTTTGGATTCCAATGTAAATTCCAACAAAATTTTCGAGGTGGAATTTTTCAAAAACAAAATTAACAAGAAAACCATTTTGGGGGAAGAACACAAACACACGCACGCACACGAAGACGACAAATTTAACATTGTGGAGACCCATATGTAAAACGGAGATGTCTCGGGTTCGAGACCCACCGCTCCCCATTCCCCAGACTCAAAAAAAAAACAAAAGGGTAACATTCTACAACGAACATAGTCGAGAATTGGCAGAATGTATTAACTCGAGCTGTTATTATTCACCACTGACTGGCCTTTTGTTGAATAAATTCAGCTCCAGAATCACCTTGTCTAGGGTTAGAGATACAGAGATGAAATGAAATCAGCAAAAAAGCTAATCTACCCAGATAAAACGAAACACTAAGGAGCGTGAAAAAGGTACTGTCGAGCCGACTGCGGCAAAAAGGAATAATGCGCTACACTACTGTTCATAACCGGTTTATCATCTACGTATGCTAATGGCTTACCATGAACAGGCGTAGACGATATTGGGGACGAGAAACTGCTCTCTTAACTGATCGCGTGCAGCAGACATTTTGTTATGACCATTGGCAGGATCAGCGCGCAATATTTGTAACGTGCCCTTCTGTCGAAGGGAAGCTTCTGGATAGTTCATAAAGCGTCCAAGATGGTGGATAATACTAATCCCTGTAAAAAATCACACCTGATGGCTCTCCCGTTGTTCCGGTCTGTCGACAGGGTTGGTTGTATTCTGCAAGAATGGTGAGAATGGACAAGATTATGTCGAAAAGCATATCAAAATGTATAGTTCATGTTTGCTAACTTAAGACTAGTCCAGCAAACGAATGTTAGCGTGTGGAGATAGCACATGATACACAAATTAACAAATCGCGATATACTCTTTCTCCCATGACACCAAGAAAGAAAACTGAGGATTATCTATTTAGAAGTATCTATTTTGCAGTTACCAAGAATCAGTCCCAATCAAGCAGCATCAAAAGTACATATGTAAGGCCTATAATACAGCTCTTTTCATGAAATTTGGTATTTCTTCATCAATAATTAGCTCAAGGCATCACTTGAATTGATACAACATTCTAAGTAACACAACTTTGAACACTGTCTTTGAAGCAAGAGACGAGATCTAGAGTAATTCAACATTATAAGCCAACCTTCAACAGAACACCTAAGCCTAGCCCCGAAAGTTCATCCCTAAACAAACACACAGGAACCAAAAAAAATTATAAGCTGACTGCAAACAGAAGCCAAATGGATTGAATCTTAACAATCAATTTGTAAATTGGGAAATGTATGATAATAACTAGTATCATAATAGAAATTGGCAAACTGTAGCAGCAAAATAAAAGGACATCCACAATGACTTAAGAACAAATATGCACCTTCACCGAGAACCAAAACTGATACCCGCCATCTCCTTCATGTGTATGGCAGGCAAAAGAATACCCAGCAGGAAAAGTAGTCATGGCCCGCGGAGTTTGTATGGTCCGACAAATGGGGTTTGGTTGCATTATTTTTTTATGTTTTATCAACTAATTGTCATCCTATTTTGGTAATTTCCTTGCCAGCAGGAAAAGAAGTCTAGAGGTTGTGCCACTAGGGTACTGAATTTTTCATAAGCATTTGGCAGCTTTTCTACCGGTTGAAGTCCTACGGACCGCGATAATTTTCTATCTGTGAACCCTTTTTTACTCCATCAATTAGTCTACTTACCCTTTCCCGGATTTATCCATTGTCCGTGCTTATGGATCAAACAGAGAATCAGGGTTGGTTGACCTATTGTTTGAGACACTTTTGACTGAGGTTGAGGCACTTTGAATATAATTTGCAGAGTAGCAGCCAAAAAGCGGATGAGTTTGATAAACTAGATGGCATGGGACAACTAGGGAGGTGTTGTTCCTCGTTCACCTCAGCCACGGCCTCAATTATGACCACTGGTCAATTCTTTCTCAGATAGTCAGATGTAACTCGGAGACGGCCTTATTCAGGAAACCAAATATATTGATTTTCTGGTTTTCAACTGCATGAACCCATCTGCCTTGATCACCAGAGCCAAGCAACACTTACATCTTCATATCACCCCGTGTATTACTAAGGTTATATCGGCCTGCATTGCCATAAAGTGCAGTGCTCTGCACAGGGTGAAATGGGCCCTGAAGCAGTTTCCGAATACAACACGTCCAAGTTGTCATTTTTAATCATTGCAACATGATGGAGGCAACAACATCACCAACCCATTTGAGTCCCTAGTGGCTACTAGCCACAGGGATAAATTGACAATTATGTTGGTGAATTTGTCACACCAGGGAATTGGTGTAACATTATGTTTAATTCTAAAAGGGCTTAGGGATGATATTCGTGTGTGAATTTGTTCCAAGTGTGAATTTGTTCCAAGGATCTGTCAGAAATTTTAGACACCTTGCAGTTGGCAAGAGAGATTGAGCAAGAGATTTCGTGGGGAATCCAAGTCGCTCCAATTTTGATATTACTAGAAAACCACTTTCAGCTTTGGATTGGTCATGTCCACAGACCACAGGCTCATTCCTTGGGCCCAAAGATGGCATCAACAACTGTATGTGGCCTGCTACTACTACCATTTTTTCTGCAAATACTGCTCCGAGTTCTCAGTTGGGACATTAGCCAGTTTTGCTGGAATTTTCAGGTATGCAGGCTTGATATCAATTCACAGTTTTTTTAGGCTGAGGGTGTTCATGTCAATTTGCAGGTTTTGCTGGAATTTTTAGGTGTATTTGGAGACCCAAAAACCTTACCACAAAGCTGACCCAACTAACAACTGGATTGCATCGATGCCGGTCAATGCCTTGATCTCAGACAAGCCTTACTGTTATGGTCACAGTCAGAAGGATGAGATGGAGCCTCAGGGAATACATTTTAGTTGGTTCAGTCCATATTGATTATATATTTTTTGAAACCACAAACCAAAACAAAACTCCAAGTTCCTATTTTTCTCAAACTGAAACCACCCAAAATAAGTATAAATTGATAATAACCTCACAATAAAGCCATAACCAGATATAATAAAAATATTCGTCGAACTCAACCCTGCAACATTTGTAGAATTACCAAATCAATAGATGCTTCATGCTTCAAAACACTGACCATAACTAATAAATCTATATCTATTATTCTCTCTAGAGCCTATGATCTACATATGAAACAACACAGGCATCTTGCAAATAACAAAAGATGTTATCACAATCTCTAGCTTGAATGTAATCAAAATATTTATTTCTAGCTTATGATGTACTTTCCAGAAAAAAGACACATCCCTACACTAACTATGGCATAACTCTAACGCGCTAATCAACTTTGAACATTAGCATTTCAAAGTGTGTTAAGAAATATCCAAAGTCTGATGAGAATAAGAAATTTGGTGCATACCTGTCTAAAGAATCATCCTTTGAATTTTCCACTGATGAGCTTGCTTCAGTCAAAGAAGCAGCTTCATCAGTTTGATGTTTGTGAGCATGGCGCGGATTATTGACGAATGAAAGCAGCTTGGAATCAGCTGCTGCGTCGGAGGAAGATTCCACACAAGGAGACTCCTTAATGGAACGTAAATGTTTCTCCTGCAAATCTTTTCTCAACTGAAATATTGTTGAACGAGAGCGAGTATTCCGATGCTTCTTGATGCATAGAGCGTGCATCAGGTTAAGGCCCACAAAGAATGAACAAAAAACTCATAATAACATAAATGTATATAGTTCCCAATCACGACTAGGGAACAGGTCATTGACCTAAAACATCTTTAAAGGATATCTTCAATACATTTTCGTGTTGCGTGATTACATGTGAAGCCATGTTTATGCGCACCTTTATGGTACAAAAAGGACATATCTGCAAAATAAAAGAAATCAGGTTAAATATACCTTCCTCACCAAAACAGACGGGTTAGTAAAAAGCTCATATTTATATCTAACTGATTCTGCGAGCACGCTTGAGACACAGTAAGCTCAGATCAATCATTTAAATTTAATTCCAAAACAAATATATTAAAAAACTACGTGTCTTCTATTCACAAATTAGCCACTAGTAAACCCCACTTCTATCTCTCTTTTC
Organism: Perilla frutescens; assembly: GCA_026008535.1. Taxonomy (NCBI): domain Eukaryota; kingdom Viridiplantae; phylum Streptophyta; class Magnoliopsida; order Lamiales; family Lamiaceae; genus Perilla; species Perilla frutescens. Next base: position 48,595,186 of record BRKX01000018.1, read on the forward strand.
TTTCGTCTTCCTCTTCCACCTTTTTATTTATGTTCTTAGTAGTAAAACTCACATAAAAATGCAGCCTTTATTGCCTTCTACCAATCAAAAGATCAAATAAAACCCAAATGTGTAAGCTAACTCAACTCAATCCACCCATTGAACCACCTACTGGTCATACAAATTACCCAAACTTCCATCTTTCTAAGCCATTGATACGCACTTCTAAACATTACGAGCAACCATTTAACATAGAAAAGCTAAAATAGTTGTTGCTAAGTATCAATGACTCTTCACACTCGCAAATAGTGTTCAAACCAAGTATGATCAAAGTATTGCAAACAAAAGAATTCCAACGAAAACGAACACGCGACGAAACAGAAACTATTACCCCAGGTTTGACCTCCATCCGGTGATCGGCATCAATGTGGCAGCACAATCCAAGAACATCAAAATCCTCAGAGCAAAACGGGCACGCCAATTCCTCCGATTTCTCGTCGCTCTCGAAATCATTCACTTCCTCCTCCCCGTAATCCCCGCACATCTCCTCCTCCTCCTCCTCGTAATCATCTATTACATCAACCACAAATTTATAATAAAAACAAATATATACATACATATATACAACAGAAAAGTAAAATCAATCATCGACAAAAAACCGCGATTAGATTTACAGAGAAAATAAGGAAAAAACAAAAGTCTCGAAACACTAACCGATGCTATTTCTGGAATAAGAAGACTGCTCAAATTCCACATACTCGTAAAACCGATCCGCCATTATCAAACTAATTAAATTTATATGGATGAAATTCAACACGGCATGAATAAATTGAAGAAGAACAAATATACGAGCTGATTGTGAATTAAGAATTAATAGGGTTTGAGGTGGGTTTTTCTCCTGCTTCTTCCCTCTAATAGTGAGATGACGCAGAGAGAGAGAGAGAGAGAGAGAGAGATGAGAGAGAGAGGGGAATAAATGGCGGTTGAATCCGAACCAAATGCAAAACGGGTTTTCGGGTCGGAAACTTGGATTCTTTTATAGCACACGAATCTGACACGTCAGCCACAAAATCCTTCTATATTATATATATATATATATATATATATATAGAGAGAGAGAGAGAGAGAGAGGGATTATAAAATGAGCTTAGCATTTAATTTTCTATTATTATTTTAAATATCAAATATAAAGTTAGTAATTTTAAAAAAAGAGAACCAAAACATAATGCTATGCTTGAATTATATGAATTGTATTCACGATATATTTTGATGGGTTTAAACTAAATCTTAATTTGTTGGATTTGTGAAATATTATAAGATATAACGAATAAATATTGATACGTAACATTTACAAAAAAAAAAAAAAAGTTATCAATGAATGTTGTATATAATTTTGATTTTTCTACTTTGATATACTATTATGGTGTGAATGTTTAGAGATCGATTAGTATGTAAGTCACTTGTCTTCACGATAATTAGAATGTCAAAGTTTTGTTCTATCATTAGTCGTTAACCCCATTTCGCTCGATAATCTATCTTTCGGTCTCATTCGATGGATTGGAACTCATAATGCTTGGCTACAAGTTCAATAGTTCCAATACTTAGTAGCATCTTGTTCGGGTGAGAGTAATTGTTTTTAGTGTTATATCTAGATAAATTTCAATGCAATCACAATTTACATACATATGCATGAATGTTCAGAGATCGATCAATATATAGGTCACTTGTCTTCGCGGTGACTACGTATCAAAGTTTAGAACATCAAAGTTTTGTTCTATTACTACCCCATTTTGCTCGACAATCTATCTTCCAAGTCTCAATTGATACATCCCTATACACGATTGCGAATATCTAACGATAATAAAGTGATAGTTAGAGCTGATAATTTAGGCCCAGACTGACCCAAAAAAATATAATTCTGAAACACTTCGGGTCGACCCGACCCCAAAAATCAAAAACCCGAATGGACCAGACCATTTAGCCCAAAATATGAAATTTTACACTGAAGTCCAGGTGACGACTCAACTTGACCTGAAAATAGGATCGAACCTCTCAAATATAAATCCGAATTGATTTCTGGCCGGACGGCCCGAATTGCCAACCCTACCGATAACTCATTAACGGTTCGTGGGCCTAAAGAATTTTCAATGGGCCCCTCAACTTAGGCACTTGATTAATTGGGCAATGTTGTTTCATAGCTGTAAAGTCAACTGTTTGGCCAAGATTGCATCTATTTTTTTGAGTTTGGGAACGAGGATGCTGCGGTGGATATCGAACACGAGACATTTTTCTTTATAATGAAATTTTTATTATTTGGGTGTTTTCGAAAAAAGCACAAGATGCATCTATTTTATTTTTATTTTAATGAGAAAGAATTACAATGGCAATTTAAATATCGGTCAAATTTATAAGGTATTGACATAATTCGAGATCACACATTTTCAATTATGATATCGTCTCGTCTATCAATTACGTCATTAAATAGAAAAAGAAATTATAATCGGATAACTCGTGAAAATTTTATAATACTACTTAAAGTACTACCCGCAAATCGCAGAGAAATCGTATCAAAATATTAATTTTATGTGGGCCTAAATGGCCGACTTCTTAACCGATGGCCCAAAAGCAATCACTAACTCCACTAAGTAAATACAATAATCCCAATTTCACATAGGCGAATTGACAAATAAATAAGTAAACTTCAATTTGAATCACGTTTAGTTTCAAACAGAACTATTGTAAAAAATAAAAATAAAAAATAGAACTATTGTACAAATAAATTCAAAGGTATTAAATAGAGTAGTGATTTTCAACCAGATTCTGGCTAGCCATAGTTTTTTATTATTTTTAATAATTAATTAATTTAATTAATAAAATACTAATTTATTTAATAAATTTACATTGATGCCCTCCATAATAATTAGGGCAACTTTATATGCGCTTCAATTCAGAAGAAATCGAAGATGAAAAAAAAATAAAGAAGTGAAGAAAAGAAAGAAGATGAAGTTGCGCCCCTTTCTTCCGATCCGCTTCTGGAGTGATTTTAATAATTAATTACAAATCACTAATTTCATGACAGAAGGATAATATAGTAAAAACATAATATTTAATAATTAACATAATTAATTTATTAATAATACAATTTTATTAATCATTAAAAAATTAGATTCTGACTAGCCAGATTCTGGCTGGCTAGTATTATTCTTAAAGAAAATACTTGAGATTTTTCCGTAATAATATAAAATATAATGATATATTTAATTGCTTCGTTCGATGCCTCCAACAACGGTCAACAGCGACACTTTTTTGTTTTATTTTCTTCCTTTCATTTTCTTTATGCAAAGACAACAACACATTTAATTTTTGTGTTGTTTATAAACATTATCAAATACATCAAAATAAAAAAATTTTAAATTTAAATCCCATGCATGGACTAGAAGGAAAAACAAACATTGCAGTAGTCTCTAACTTGTTGGAGGGAGAGAGATTCATTTTTTGTCCCCTATTATTATTATTATTAATTATTATTATTATTATTATTATTATTATTATTATTATTAGGGATAATTTCACTTTTAGTCCCACTAGAATATGATGAAAATATTTTTAGTCTCATATCTTTCGTTTTTTGTCCCATAATTTATTAGCTCGACACTTTTGATCCCATAATTTATTAGCTCGACACTTTTTGGTCCCAAGTGTTTTTTTTCGACATTTTTAGTCCTAAAACTGAAAGCATATCTTTTCTTATATTTTTTTCAACATTTTTTTCGTATATTTTGTCAAGAATTTTGCTGAACAAAAACCGTATATTGGCAAGAAGTTGAAATGGTTTGTTAGGCATTTTACTGGATATTTATTGGGCATTTTGCTTGATATTTTGTTGAATATTTTGCTAAAATTTTTCAAGATATTATATTATTTTGTTGGGTATTATGCTGATTTTTTTGCTAGATATTTTCCTCTTTTTTTTTCTTAATGATTTGCTGTAAAAATGAAGCCAAAATGTCCTTTGAATACACACACACACTACACTTTTGCTGCGCGCGCGCACACATACTATACTTGGGACTAAAAATGTCGGAAAAGAAATTGGGACCAAAAGTGTCGAGTTAATAAACTATGGGACATTATTATTATTATTATTATTAGTTGAGCTTTCAAACTTCTTTAATTTCTATGGAACACAAATGACGTTGTAGCATATAAGTAAGAAAATAAAATGTAATAAAAACTTCCCAACAAGCCATTCATTCAATCAAAATTAAGGGGTCAACGCAACATAATATAATTATACAAACGTACAATGACGATAAAAACAAAATTAATAGCACAAACGCCATAAATTTTGCCTTTTTTTCTCAATAATGCACCAAAAAGGTCTTCATAAATATCTCTATTAAAGTCTCCAAACAAAAATCCCAAAACTTTGATAACAACAAGAGTTTGATAATTCGAGAATAAAATCTAATTAATAAGTTCACGAAACAAGAAAAAAAAAAGATAGATATTGCCTAAATTATCCAACCATCCAATATAAATGGACATTGGTTAGCACTTAGCATTATACAATACATACTCCTCCAACTCTCTGTTAAGGATATCAATTCAGCCCGAAATCGATGAATTAACCAGAAGAGCTCGGGAAAAAAAAGGTTACTGCAAGAAAATTCTAACTCAAATCGAATAATAATTTGAGAACTCAATAAAATTACCTTGAAATTAAGTGGATTGGTCCGAATATTTCAAATTTCTAATGTTTATTTTCTATTGATTTTGCTTAAATACTGAAAGTCTCGAGTTTGGTATAGTTTAATTTAAGCAATAAAATTATAATTGTTAGAACTTCAGTAATTTATGATTCAATTAATTGGCGGTGAGTTCTATTATACTCAGTGTTAATTTGTTAAAGTTAAAAAAAAATTCTGAACATTAGTGGATAAATTTATACATATTAAAAAATTTATAAATTTACAAGACTGACGGATTTGCCCAAAAATAAAAAAGTTAAGATCAAGAATTTTCAGTCAAAAACCGATCGAACTGAAGTGATTGACATCCCTACTTTCTACATTACCATGAAAGTAGTAAAATAATTCTTTTTTTTTTCTTTTTTAAGTTGAAAAGATTGGTGACTAAACCCTCAATCACCATCAAACCAAATAGCTCGATACTCGATTTGTATTCGTTCGTTAAAAACTCATTTGAGTTCGATTCGATAAGCATATCAAACAAGCTTGAACATAATTTTGTATTCGATAAGATTTAAAACTCGACTTGAACTCGAGTTCGACAAGTAAAAATTAAGCAAACATTGTAAATTATCAAACTACTCGAGTTCGACTCGATTGAAGCTCGATTCCATATATAATCAAACAAGCTCAAACATAATCATTTCAAACAAATTTAAATATACATATATTCAAATTCAACTCGACTCATTTACAACCGTAATCACTCGAAAATTAAAATAAATGAATATATTGCAAGACTCGATTGTACCAATCAAAACAATTTTTTTTTTTATTATTATTTCTGTCGGCTAAGGATAGTAATTTAATTAGGAAGTCTCCTTCAAATAAGCAATAAAAAAAGGTTAGGAAGTGGAGGGAGCAAAAATCTCATTTCTCACCAACAACAAAGCACCAACTACCCATACCATGTGTGCCGCATACCTCTTCTTTCTAGGATAATCTTAATGCCCTACCACTATTTCATTTCATATCAAAAACTACTTTTTTTTTATTCTTCTTATTTTCTTATTACCATTTCCAAATAGTTTAAATGCACTTCTACAAATTCCACCCACTATCTCACTATATTCCTCCTACACATTTAAAATACAAGTGACACATATCATTATATCAACACCTTTTACTAAAAAAACAATAGTGTTTCATCTCGTATTTCAGTACAATTGAATGAAAAACCTAAGAAATTGTTGCACAAACACACCAAAACTAAAGAACTTCTTGTTTCCTCATTCTCTTACTTTTCCTTTATGCTATGTTTGGATCAAGGAATCAAGCAAGGAAAAAAGAGAACCCTTTTACCATAACCCTTTATGCTACCTTTGGATAAGAGAAATAAAGCCCACAAAAATTTCACAAAAGAAATAAACACATGAACTTGCATCCTATAAAGTGAAACATCAATACTATGTCTAGCTTTATCACAAAAATTTGTATACCATCTTCGGATAAAACCCGAATACGAGCATGGGTACTAACTCGTCAAACGATCTCACACAAGTCAAGAATTCTTAATATATATGTCTAGCTTATCACAAAAACTTGTATCAAACCATGTACCCATCTTCGGATAAAACCCGAATAACGAGCATGGGTACAGACTCGTAAAACGATCTCATGACAAGTTGAGAATTCTTAGTATATGTCTAGCTTATTACAAAAATTCTTAATATATTTCATAAATGCATAGATTAGGTATGGAATGATATATCATTATTATAATATCAAAGTGGCCTCGAGTACTCTCTAATTCAATAACATTGGGAAAATAAGTACAGCTACGAAGTAGACATGGAACAACAAAAACTAAGGGCAAGTAGGCCGACAACATCGAGATTTCTCCATAATTTATTTCTCTAAAATTAGCTGTATTCCTAGGCAATCTCGAAGCTTTTTTTCACTCTTAGACTCAAATTTTCACCTCAGTAAACTTTTTTTAACACTAGTAACATAGAATCTATGTTCTATACTTCTATCAAAAACAGAAGCAAACTGTAACACAGCCAGATAGAATAAAATCCTTCATTTTTCCCCTTTATTATCAAGGAGGGAATAATGGAATAAAATACAAATCGATCAGGATGGGCAATGAGTTAATCATCAAACAGAAACACGATTCAAGAAATTAATGATTGAATTGAAGCCAAAATTATAATTGAATAAGGAAACAAAATGGAAAATGTAGTAAAAGAAGATAAAACAGAAAAAAAAAAAGGGTGTCGCTGAAGGAATTTACCGGCGGAGAAGAGAGAGAGGTGCTACAATGGCGGAACAAAAAATATTCTCACGTCGAGTGTCCGTACAAATCGTACGGCGCCCACAACGAGTCGAGCGGGCACGGCTGCTTGGAGTCGAGCCGCAGCCATGGCTTGCCGCTGCCGCTCCAGTGCAGCAGGCTCACTGGACCGGGGTGGAGGTCCCTGCAGCTCCCGCGCACGTTGTCGCCGCCCAATCCGTGCTGATTCCACCGGTGCTCGATCGGCGCCACGTGGCCGGCGAAGACAAGCAGGAACGGCGGCAGCGAGCCGAGCTCGTATATGCGGCTCGCGCTTGTCTTCTGCACCTCCATCCACCGCTCTATGCGGCGCGTGTACCCCAACCTCCGCCACTTGCCCAGATCCATCACCATTACGCCGGTGTTGAAGTAGCAAGGATTCCGGCCGGAAAACACGCCGGAGAATCGGGGGTTCGACCAGAAATACCCGGTAAAGTATTTCGAGAAATTCGCGTGGCAATATTCCGGCGCGCCGATTGTTTTCGCCCCCAGTTTCGTGCTCCAAAGCTTTGAAATGTCGTCGACGACGACCAGATCCGAATCCAAGTAGATCACCCGCGTAATGCAGGTTTCGAGCAGATCGGCGAGATAATTCCGAGCGTAATTTAACGGCTGTTCAAGCGCTTGCCTGACGGAGCTTGAGATGAGATTCCGCACTCTTTCCGGATCGAAGTAATACACTTTGAACTTCAGCTCAGGGAAAGTGGATCGGACTAGCGTTTCGAGACCGGTTTCCGGCACCAGGAAATGGAAAAACACGCTCTCCGGGCACTTGGAATGCTGAAGAACTGAATGAACCGCGGCGACGGAGCCGCGCAGATACTCAACATCGAGAGTGATCGCTACATGGATAAGCGACGGATCGCAAACGGTGTAATTCTCCAATTTCGGCGCGCGGCAGTCGCCGGCATTGCGGAACGCCGGAGCGCGGCGGAAGGAGAATTTATCGCCGGAATGCGTAGGCGTGGAGAATCTGAGAAGCGAATCGACGTGCGACGACCGAATCGCCTCCGCCGGCGGGAATGACTGGAGAGAAGGAGAGAGCACAATCATCACCATTGCCGCGGAGAAAAATCCGGAGAACCTCATAATCCACAGCATTCTGGCTCCGCTGTAGAAGAATCTCTGCTTTCTTCTCCTCGATTTGAAATCGCAGGGAATCGGAGAGAGGAGGAACGCTAGGGTTCCTCTGATGTCCGCCAGAGTGAGATATAGAAACGCAATTCTGACTCAAATTTTAGGGCACAATCGAATTACATACACTCCAAATCTCAAATGTGTGATTGCGCTTCACTTCCTGCAAATTGCTCCCCCCAAATTGTCCGAATCCGTGGATGACAGAGGAAGAATCAGTCCATAAACGAATATGGAAGTTGAAAAAGGAGAGAGATAAAAGCGAAGCGCTCCGCGATAATATGCGCCGACGTGCCCTGCAGTCACTCTCTCTCTCTCTTCCCCCTCTCTCTCTTTCTCTCTCCTCTCCTTTGGAGAAGGTGAAGCAGTAAAGCAGAGACTTAAACAAGAGATTAAAGAGAGGTAGAGAGAGAGAGAGAGAGAGAGAGAGAGAGAGAATTTCACTATTTTGTTTGGGTTTTTCGCTTTTTTGCTAAGTTGAGTTTTCCACCATAGGAATAAAAGGCCAAAAAAACGTTGAGCTTTTTAATTTTTTATTAAAAAAAATAGAATTAATTACGATTTAATTCTCAATTTTTCGGGGTCTTAACAAATATCACTGACATTTTAATAATTACAATTTAAATATGCACGTATGAATATTTTAACAGAAATAACTTAACATTTAATAATAATAATTTAACTTTCACTGTCTGAATATTTTAACATAAATGACCCGATATTTTAGACGAACAGCTCATTCTGGTCATTTTTTCGGTAAAAATGTGAGTATGTTGGAGCTCACTTGAGAGTAAATGTTGATCAAAATCGACCGAAATAGTATTTTTATCGAAAACGTTGGGTTATTTCTCAATTTTTAATAATTTTAATTTAATTATTAGCATTTAGATATTTTTATGAAAATAACTCAATGTTTAATTAATAATAACAATTTAATCCTCAAATTTTGAATATTTTAACATAAATGATCAAATATGTTAGGTGAAAAACATATTCTGGTCATTTTTCGTCAAAAATGTGAGTCTGTTACATAGGTTTTCAAGTTTATATGAGAGTAAATGTAATCGAAATCGATCGAAATAGTATTTTCATCGAAAATACTATTAAAATGTTCAAACGTTGAGAATTAAATTCTAATTATTAAACGTTGGGTGTCCCGATCGGGATGGCCTAGTGGTGGAGTTAGATTGCTTGAGATCAAAGGTCACGGATTCGAATCTCCTCAATACCTTAGGTCGGGTGTGTAAGTAAAAAAAATGAAAAAAAAATGTTGGGTAATTTATGTTAAAATATTCAAATATTTGGAATTAAATTATAATTATTAAAACGTTGAATTATATTTATTAAAATCTTCAAATATTGGAAACTAAATTATATATATATATATATATATATATATATATATAATTTGGTTCAAATGGAGACTAGTATTTCGTGTAGAAACGTGAAAACAGTGCTTGTTTACCATAATTTTAATGTTTTTCTTATTATTTATGTGTGTGTGTGTGTGTATATATATTTATATGTGTGTGTGTGTGTTAGAAATTGGTTATTTGGTAAAAAAAAGTGTCCAAATATAGTAATAACTCATTTTTTTTACCCATAAATTCAGAATCAATTTATTAATGAGAAAGGCCAGCTGTTTTTACTCTGTCACTTGGCAATGACAAGAAAGAATATAAATATAAATAAATATAAATTAAACACACACACAAATATCCTATCTGTGCACATGGGCTTTCTCACCCATCAAATTTTCTGAGCTTGACATTTGGATAAAATGGAAATTTTAGGAAGTTTTGCTATCAACCGTTACAATATAATCTTTCTAAATTGGTACTCTATAAATTAATATATTGGTTAATATTATTTTATCATTCTATTTATAGTCAATGAGTTAAATCAATAATTTTTTTGGTAAAATAATAAGATAGTGTTTTAAATTTGTAATTGACTTAATTTGTGATATAGGTTCAATGTGGTGGCCTAGGTGGTAGGGGTGGCTCCTACAAAATACTTTCCAAATCAAATTACAAGTTCGGGAATTTTTATGTTACTCGTGTCGGTAGTGCTCTCAGTGTCACAATAAACCTAATATGAAATTTACAAGTGCCATAATAGGTCTATTGGAATATATTGTGATATATGAAAATGTCACATTAAGTCTATTGTGATACTGCAGGTACTACCCACATGGCTAGTAAAAAATTTACCATACAAACTCGTGGTTAAGGATAGAGATGCCAATTTGGTCTGGCTTGACTCCGTATGGGGTTGGGAGAAATCAGGCCAATTGGCCCAACCCTATAACACGTGGGTCCTCCCGCAGGACCATGGTGTTAAAATATCGGGTTGCTAGACATGGCCTAATTTTTCCTAGGCATTTTCTAAGGCAGTGTAGCTCGCTCGAAACAAGGGCCAAATTGCATTTTGATAAAGAAAGTTTTACTGTCTATGGATGATAAACATGATTTCTGTATACATTGAGGGACTCTTTTAGATGATATTTGACGAGCAATGTATGCATTATTTAACATGTGAGCATAGTTTTTCATAATTGTATAATATCACGTGTTTGCTCGTTGTAAATAAAGCTTTTATTACTGAATTGACATATTTGAGATGCAATTAAACAAGGAATGAACTTAGTAGGATAAAAAAAAATCGAGTTATACGTATTTTGCAAAAAAAATCTAATCGATTGATTAAATAATAAGCAAGAACGGAATAAACCAACCAATTTAAATTTTGAAACTTTAATTTTAAGAGTTGCATGTTAGTAATTGAATGATCACGGTGAATCCAAACATAGGGGCATGTTATTTGAGTGCTTCAACAAAATGTTTAAACTATTTATGTGATTGTCTTAATCCTGTACAAATCATTTAATTCAATTGAAGTTATACTGATAAATCAGCGAAATCAAAACCCTACTTCTTCAATGCGAGTTTTTAATCAAATTTCTTATACTTACTATCCGTTTTAATTGTTTTTTAAAAGTGTTTTAAATAACCAATCAAATTTTGAATCGTCTTGATATCACTAAAGAGTCGATGTTACAGTACGCACGTCTTGTACTCGATTAGTCCATGTATAAATAATATTTTTATTTGTCATCGTACATAGTTACACTATCCACACAGATATATAGTTAATATTTTTTGTTGAACAACGGAGAGTTGTTATATACTTACATGCATTGAAAACTATTGATGTAATGAATTATTGTGTTTTCTTATAATATTTATACCATAAACTCGGAGAGAGTAACTCCCAACACATTGCCTAGTAAAATATTAAATTTTTTTATTAAGATATTTTGTAAATATTGTTTTACATAAATTATATATATATATATATTGTAGTGGCAAAAAATTACTTCGAGTCAAAGCTAAGTGATGTTTAGTAAATTGAATGATCAAATTTAATTATAAAGCACATTGTATGTTATTATATTTAATGAATATGAAATGTTTGATTCACTAAATGCGCTTGGATGGATTTATATTAAAATTGACTGAATTTCAAATATAATACTTTTTTTTCATACAGATTAGTTTGCGTGTTCAATTGTAAAAACACTCTATAAACTAATTAATGACTTATTGATTAGTGTTAAATGGTCCTATTATTATCAATGTCAATCTTAATCTTAATCTTAATCTTAATATATATAAAAGTAATAAGTTATGCCTTTTATAGTAACTCAATTTTCCCGCCAAAAACTCTTACTACATTTAGTAAGTTGATTTTTATATATTAATTTAATTATATATTAATCATATAATATAATGCATAATAGTTTACACACACACACTATATTAAATACATTTAATAAAAGAACAGTTTAATTACACACACACACACGTAACACAATATTTTAAGTACATAATATAATAGTGTATATCTTTATACAAATATACATCAATATACATATGATATATAATATAATAATTATATCTACAATACAAAATAATATAATAAAGAGATGTTTTATAATATAAGTTTATTTGTATATTTACATAATAATTAATATATATATATATATATATATAATAGTTTAGTTTTATATATCAATAGTTTAATTTGGTATATAATACATTAATGGGTGATATATTTCAACATTTTGTGCTCAAATGTAGATTATAGGATAATCAATACATGAATATATACACACACATACATATTCTTTTTTTTAGAACAACACATACATATTCATTTCACGAATATAATTATTTCATTTTGTAGGCTAATTTGGTGAGTCATATATCACTAATTAATGTTTAGATTTCATTTCCAAAATTTAAGAGTTCCGATAATTTGGGTGCGTTTTTCATATGTAAATTGAATGAGTAATGCATATTAATTAATCATTCAATTTACATAAGTAATAAGTTATGCCTTTTATAGTAACTCAATTTTCCCGCCAAAAACTCTTACTACATTTAGTAAGTTGATTTTTATATATTAATTTAATTATATATTAATCATATAATATAATGCATAATAGTTTACACACACACACTATATTAAATACATTTAATAAAAGAACAGTTTAATTACACACACACACACGTAACACAATATTTTAAGTACATAATATAATAGTGTATATCTTTATACAAATATACATCAATATACATATGATATATAATATAATAATTATATCTACAATACAAAATAATATAATAAAGAGATGTTTTATAATATAAGTTTATTTGTATATTTACATAATAATTAATATATATATATATATATATATATATATAATAGTTTAGTTTTATATATCAATAGTTTAATTTGGTATATAATACATTAATGGGTGATATATTTCAACATTTTGTGCTCAAATGTAGATTATAGGATAATCAATACATGAATATATACACACACATACATATTCTTTTTTTTAGAACAACACATACATATTCATTTCACGAATATAATTATTTCATTTTGTAGGCTAATTTGGTGAGTCATATATCACTAATTAATGTTTAGATTTCATTTCCAAAATTTAAGAGTTCCGATAATTTGGGTGCGTTTTTCATATGTAAATTGAATGAGTAATGCATATTAATTAATCATACAATATAATATATAATAGTTTATATATATATTTATTATATCAAATACATGTAATAAAATAAAATTTTAATTATATACATAAATAATATAATACAATATATCTTAATCTCAATATCTTACTATAAAGGTCTAATTTAGAGCCCATTTCACCTTTCCGAAAATGAAAATATCAATAATATAAGTACTATATAGATAAAAAATGAATTATAATCTATGGATTTTATGTTTGAATCCGTTAATTTAGATATATGTAAATAAATATATAAAAATAAATACTATATATAAGCACAATTTATATTGAAGGTCTCGATAGATCCATTTTCTTTGAATACAATTGAACTGCTTTTATTGTTATTGATTACGATAAATTTTGATTAACAAATTTGTGCACATTTAATTAATTGCCATATTTTTGTGCACGTCCAATTCAAAATGTGAGCATTAAGATGGATCTTTGAAGTCTATAAATACCGATTGTTATATCACAATTTTCTTAACTCCAATTTACATGTTCATGTTTTTTATGATCTACTTTATTTATTTGTTTCAATATTCTTATTTTGTAATTTAATTTTTCATTTCTATTTTTTTTTATTACTATGTTGTATAGAATAGCACAATTACTTCAAATTTTTAAGGAGATGCCACTATTGATTCCTACTTAAGAGTTTTGAAGTTCATTTCATCAGAATCTATCATCTATGCGTACAACGACACAAAGAGCGAGAATTTAATCTTGAGTTGTTGTAAAAATGAAATAGCATTGCATTCATCTAAATATTTTATGGCTAGAATGATTGTATCTAATCATCGTTGTACCTATTTTTAGTAATGTTTCATATTTGTAATTTGTACTTTAAATAATTTATTAACATTTAGGTGGATATCTCTCGGTTATAAATAATTTTCTCATTTTTTTACCAACCTATATTTTCAAATTGTGTGTATTCTATTAATTTTTTTTATTTAATTTACTGAATTTTTTTAAATTTTAAATATATTTACGTTCAAAGCAATGTAAAAGTAACTATCAGTTTTCATACCCACTGAACAATTTAATGTAATAGAAATTAAAAATATAATATTTGAATAATTCAACATGGAAATTGTTCAATATTTATTCATTATATAATGATTAAAAATAATAATTTAACATAACTATTTTTTTATTCTTTAAATATTTTAACTTTAAACATATTTAATTTGGGATGTCGATGTTGAATTTTTAAAATATATTTAATTATCATAAAGAATTCTATATATTCAAAAAAAAAATCAATATTAACATCCAAAATATTAAATTAAATATATTAAAGTCAATTTAATGAATTAATTCATTTACTGTTAAATATTTTTTAATTTCAATACATCTTTCATAAGATTAGATAGTTACATTTTAATATATTAATTATTAACGTTTTGAGTTTAGCGTGTAGATTGCTAAGGCGTGTGCGTATTTAACTAAAATAATTTGTATATTTCATTTAGTTATGTATGTTTCCATGATAAAATACAACCCACGAACATCAAACACAAATATATTTTTAAAAAATACGCACAAAAAAAGGATATAATTATATCCAATGTTAACTTTTATTTATATTATTAAAATGTTGGATGACTCAAGATTCTTTATTAATTTGATTTTAAGTGATTGAAAAATTGAATATATATGATTTATCAATCATTTCATACATAATACCTCAAATAAAACATAATATATCAATTAATTTTATCATATCCACTAAATTATTTATCCATAGAATTTTACATAATTAAGACAACAACCCCTAAAAATAGCATCAATCAATTTTTCCTCCATTACTCACTTTCCATTTTAGTAATATCATTAATTTGGTCAAAAATCATTAATTACATCATTAGACTATTTTGATGGATAAGAGTGAATTAATAAAGAAATCAGACTCTATATAATATTTACTTTTATTTCTATTATAAAAATGATGGATAACTCAAAATCCATTAATTTAATTTTGAGTGATTACAAATTAATGAATAACTCAAGAATCCGTCATGTATTTATTTATATTTTATACTCCCCTGTTTCTGAATAAGTATTATTGTACCATTTTAATTGTATTTCATAGTGTCATTCTACAAATTCGAGGCAGAAAATCCACATTTCCCTTCATTTAATGTATTTAAACATCTATATTTAACTATTAATGTGTTTTCACACAAGGGTGTTTTAGGTAATTTAATTAACTTACTAATTTACGTGCATTCAACCAAAATGGAAATGGAGGAAGTAATTATCAGCACATACAAAATGGGAAAAAAAAAACCATAACATAAGTAGGAACTTCAACAATCTAATAAACTACGGTGTCCCATGAGATAACATCTAAACATTGAAGATCTCTATATGAAAAATATATCGTGTTTGAGATCCACTGCTCTCCTTTAATCCGACCAAAAAACAACAACAATGACCCACACACACACACACCCCAATGTGAAGAGATATTTCGTGTTCGAGATACACCGCTCAACTTTAATATACATATATATATATATATCACTCATATATACACACCCTAATGTGAAGAGATATTTCGTGTTCAAGATCCACTGCTCAACTTTAATATATATATATATATATATATATATATATATACACACACACACACACATACCCTAATGTGAAGAGATATTTCGTGTTCGAGATTCACCGTTCAACTTACACACACACACCCTAATTATTGTCCATTGTCACTCATTCCAAAACCTTTGTCTCAACATTTGTAGCAAATTCAGAAACCACGACTGCTTAGGGTGGTGGTACCTTGTACACATTGTACCTTCAATTGGTCAGAAAAAAATCTAGTGAGAGAGGCACCCTCACCACCCAGCATAGCATGCACCACGAAGCACAGGATCACGCGCGGTGCAGACCATTGACTGGCTGGGCGCCGCGCCCAGCCAACCAGAAACCGACACGTGGCGGATCCAATGCTCTGTTTTCTCGTGTCATGTCATAAAGTGGGTCAGGTGTTGCAGGTGTACGTGCGCCAGCAGCAATAGATTCTTGGACCGTACAACTTGCCTCAGCAGTGCCAGCCTGGATTCCACCGCATAAATAAATACCGGCTATTTCTCTCTCTCCTACTAAAAAAGTTGAATCACCACATTTTATTCGGTGCTTCGCGGCCTCACCAAAAATTTTTACTCCACATTTTTTGTATTTTATTTTAGGGTTAATTGCTAAAACAATTTTTAATTTTGAACCATTTGCAATTTAGGCATGACTTTCAAAATGTTGTAATAATAATTTAATATTTTGAGTTGTAGTAAATTCGACAGTTTTAATCTTTTTTCGACGATTGAAATTATGACGCGGAATAATTTTTTTCACGTGAACAAATTAATTTGGTTTAGGAGTGTTGAAAATGAGAATTTTTATCTTACAATGCTAGTTTTTCAATCATCGGAATTTTATAAAGGTGTTTATTTTGCTACAAATAAAAAATTTAGGCTATTATTGCAACGTTTTAAAAGTCACATTTAAATTACAAATTCATTTAAAGGTGATGAATTTTTTAACAATTAACCCTTTTATTTTATGAACTAGCCGATTATTAATTATTTTTGTGGGATTTTAGTGGGAAATCAAACTCTTTATCTTGTTTTGATTGTTGTTTATTTTGTGTCGAAATGTTTGTTGTTTTATTTATTTTCAATTCACACGCTCTCTCAAATTTAACCCTATCCCAAATTATATTTTATGAAAATATAAGTGAATAAGATTTTTTTGTCATATATGAAGTTAATCCATAAAATTAATTGTTAATTATAGATAAAAGAAATACTAAAACAACAATCAAAACGAAATCTAAGGAGTATATATATATATATATATATAGAGAGAGAGAGAGAGAGAGATATGATAATGAAATATCTTTGGCCAAATCTAATATATAAGTATGTCGAATTTGGATTCTAGATCCTTCCATTATGTTAGAGATTTAGACAAGGATTCTAGATCTTTAATATCTTCGCTAAAAAGTTTTTTTTTTTTTTTTTACATATTGTTTTAGTCTTATTAATGTTAATTTAAATAAAATAGTAGGTTTTATCAGTATTTATGTCAATTAGCATTCACATTCATTTATAAAACCTACTAATTTATGTTGATTTATTTTTGTGAAAAAAATACTTCTTTTTTTATCATTATGTTTTATACTACCTCCGTTTCAAAATGTTTGTTGTTTTGTTTTTTTATCTGGAATTAAGAATTAATTTTGTGGACAAATATACACATCTCTTATATATGCCATAAAATCCAATTCATCTATATTTTCCTTAAAAAATAACAATATTTTCTCTCCATATATTTTTCTCCCTTCATATATTATAGGTAAGTTAGAATCAATAAATCTTATAGGATTTGAGAAGGTTAAAATTGGGAGAGAGGATGTCAAATTATATAAAACAACAAACATTTTGAAACAGAAAAAAAAAACCTAAAACAACAAACATTTTGAAATGGGGGTAGTATTTATTTATTTAATAACAAGATCGTTGTGAAAAATAGTCTTTTAAAGTCATTTCTAATTTTGAAAATTATTTTTTTATTATTAAGTACAATCTACTAATCAATATTTTATTATTAATTGCAAACCACTTTAGTAAAAGTTTCACATACTTTTTTCTTTAGAAACAAGAATGGTTGAACAGTGTAGCCATCAATGTATTTTCTTAGTAATTGCAGCCGAATTTGGATTTCAAAATTAAGTTCAAATAATAAATTTCCCCCATTTCTTGTAGGGTTTAATCTCAATGACCATTATTTATAAAGTGCATGCTATAATCAACACAAAAATGAATGATATGAAAAATTCTATATAAATTAATTTAATTTTATTATAATAATTTTCTTAATTTTTTCATAATTATAATTTTTAATAAATAAAATTATGCATATCTCTCGTTCGTCGCACAAACATATTCTAGCGTAAGAGCTCGTTTGCTAGACAATATGGTATAAGGTTGAATATGCTTGACATGAGATGTGTTATACCGTATAAGATATCAATATTATGTTTGTTTTGGTGTATTAACATATATGTATTGATAATATATAGTTTGCTTAAATGTATTAGATTATATATAAAATTTTAATTCATAAAATATCCTCTAATTAGTCATCATACATTGTGTGGATATTATATAATAAGATTTCTAATTAATATCTGCAAAGTTATTTTAGTTTATAATTTTTAATAATTATGTATGGTATTATATATCTCACCTGCAGAGCGTGATGTGTAATACCATATAAATAGTTAACACGTGCCAATCCTTGCATAATCACGGACTTTATTATTACTAATAAACATAATATTAAAGTGTTATATGTATCTATTACAGCCTTATACTACCTAGCAAACAAGTCGTACGTACGTAACATAAGATAAGAAAATTGGTTGTGTCATCCCACCCTATTCCCTCACACCCAATTGGATTGGAAACTAAATTGTTGAGTTTTTTAATTTAGAGGCCCAATAATCACTCTTTTTTTTTTGGGGTCCAAAATAAATAATTGAAAAAAACATTGGACGAAATTAACTACGAATTGCCAAGCGTTCATTACGTGCCATTCGCATTTCTTTCTCTTTTTCACGTTTCTAATAATATTTTATATAATACATATGCATTTTTAAAAACACATACTACATTTTTATACGTTCACAATCGTTTCTCTTGTGCACAATGTTTTTATATGTTGCTACCTATCCATTATTAAATTAAAATGTTCAATATGTAGAGTAGTCTATGTTTTGAAGTTTGGCACTTAAAATGATAAAAAAAAATAAAGTATAATTAAAAATAAAATGGCTCAATAAGTAGTAAGAATAATTGCAAACTCATCATGATCATCATAACTATTAATTAAAAATCTACCTAATTAATTGAGTAGCAAGTCATAATTTAAAATTATTAGAGGTGTCCTATTCTGCACGTGCATGAGAAATAGCATGTTGCATTTGGAAATTGGGAAATTGCTCACAACAAAATATAGATAAAATGGCCCAATTTTATGCGGTTGGGAATCCCATTATTTATTTAATTTTTCATTCTAGTATATTTAATATGATGTGCATAGTGTATAGGAGTAAGGATATTATCTAGTTTTACACAAAAAAAAAAAAGATGGATGGGTAAAAATTCATCAAACAATATTCATATTCGAATCTACACGTCAGATGACACGCTCGTTTCCGAATCTATTATATTCACGCACAATTGTATGGATCGAGTCATGACCGGAAACTGTCTGACAAGAAACTACTCCAATATTTGAATCTACACATCATTCAGTATTTGTATTCAGATCTTCTCTGTATTCACACAGTTGTATGGATTGAGTTAAGATCTGGAGATAGTATGAGACGAGACAACTCCAAACTATGTGTCTTATTATATATGTAGTACTCATCCTAGTCTACTACCATATACTCTAGATTGTGTCTATCATATTATGTAGTTTTACAACAATTCTCCATTAATATCACACACAAAATAATACTCCCTCATTTCCATAAAGATTGATCTTTTATATTTTACAAAAAAAAAAATGTAACAGATATACCCTCTTTTACCCTCTTTCCCTCCCTGGAGAAGATTTTATAAGGGTAAATTGGGAGAAAGAGTGTTAAAAAGTGTAAAACATCAAATAATTTGTAACAAAATTAAAAGACTGAAACATCAAAGTTTACGAAACCGTGCGAGTAATATATATTACAAAGATTACCTAATTTTAAGTGAAGCAAAATATTTCACACATGAAACTCTTTGATTTATACCATATGTTGCACTCTCAAATTATGAGTTTTTCTTGTATTTTTTCTTCAATTTTATTTTTTTGTGAATTAGTTTAGTTTTAGAGTAAATTACTATTTTGGTCATGTAAGAATATAGTCCAAGCACTTTTAATCCCAAAATGTACAATTTTTGTCTCAAGCTTAATTTTTTCAATACTTTTGGTTCCACGGTTTATATTTCAACAATCCAAAAAACTAACGAACTACACTTAACATCCGTTAAGTACCTATTTTGAATAGAGTCCAAACACTTTTAGTCCCAAAATATACAATTTTAATCTCACACTTAATTTTTTCGGCACTTCTGGTTTCACAGTTGAAATACTAACGGAGTATACCTAACATCCGTTAAGTACTTATTTTGGAACCAAAACAATTAGAATTTATAATTAATTTTTAATATTTACTTTTCAATTAATAATTCATTATTATGATTTTTTTTTCTAAAATTATTTTTAATTCTTTTTTTATATAAATATTGACTATAATCATTTTTATTATAATTAATTTTTATTTTATAATAAATATCATTGAAATCATAAATTTGAAACACCGACAAACACACCCAAAAATTTATACCCAAGATTTCATATGTTTAAACAAGGAAAGTTATAAGTTAGGTATCATCATTTAATTGCCAAAATAGAACCAAACCAAACCTCTCTCAAAAGTACTTTTCCTCTAAACTTCACTTGGAATCTTCTAAATTGCAATGTTTTTAATACCACTTTCTCAATCACACAAACTAAAACCACACTAAAATAAAAATAAAAATCAAACACCACAACAATTAGTCAATTACAATCCAAAGTCAAAACAAATTAAATAGAAAATTAAAATTAATCCTACCTCAAAAACAGTCAAACAATCATTGTTAGTACATTACATCACACTCCAAAAAAAAAACATCAAATTAAATCAACTTAAACTACTCACACTAAGGCATTACAAATTTTGGTTAGAATTTATTAAATTAAATCCCGAGGTACTACCGAATCAGCGCAAGGTACAACCCAACTAAGCAGATCCACACGAGAGCGTCATGAGGAGAATCGCAGCCTGTTCTTCCTCTCTCAATTTGCTCACCAGCTTTCGCGATCTATGCAGCAGCACTTCACTCCCCAACGACATAAATCGCATTTTCGAAACATCGCCGCCGCCGCCGCCGCTGCTCCGTTTCTTTTTCTTGTAGTTTTTTCCGTTTTCCAATCCCAAGCTCTTCCTCCTCTTTTTATTATACTTGATACCACACGCATTGCATAATGACTGGAGATTCAACCACCGTAAAATCAAAATCACTCAAAAAACCAAAACTAGATCGGATTTGTTGCATAACGACTGAAGATAGATTCGCCGCCGGAAAATCAAAATCACTCGAAAAAAACAAAAATAGATCGGATTTTTTTTTTTTGAGAAATCAACTTTTTTTTTTTTTTTTTTTTACCTTAGGTCCATGAGGACCGCCGCGCCAGAGAGGAGTTCTGGTGGTGTAACAATCGCTGCAGATTTTCGGTGAAGAACGGAGGTTGGTTGTTTTTTCCGCCGAATGTTGTTGCTGAAGATTCTGGAAAAAAAGAAATTAAGAAATTAAGAAATTAAGTAATGGAGTGCAGAAATCATAGGTTGAGTGATCGAGATTTGATCGGAGAAAAAGCAGTGAAAATGGCGGAAAAACTGCGATCGTTAGATTTCTCACCGTCTCCTGCTTCAGATCCATGCGCTCGAATTAATGGCGCTGAAGAAAATTGAAGGAAGAAATAATATCTGATCACTGAATCGGAGAAATGATCGTTGATGAAGATTTGTTACATGATCGATGTAACGAATAGTAAAATGGGTGAGATTCTTAGCGATGAGGTTTTGTGGCCGTAATTTTCACTGCGAGAGTGTATATTCTTAGAGAGAGAGAGAGAGAGAGTGATAATCTGTAATTATCATATATCATAAAAAAAATAAAAATATATATTGAAAAAAAAAGGACACTAGTCGGACGTACAAGAAACCCTAGCTGACTCTATATTTCTTTGTGGAGTGACAGTTTTACCCCTCATCGAGTTCCAATTTTGAACCAAGTGGGTGAGGGTAATCTCGGGAATTAAATATGTAAACTCATCAACCAATGTAAAAGATATATGGCAAATTCTAAGATAAGGGGATGTAATCCTTAATATATCCCATCAATTTTTGCTATTTTTAATTTTTATCAGTCGATCGTTAGAAAAAAAGATAAGGGGATGTAATCCTTAATATATCCCATCAATTTTTGCTATTTTTAATTTTTATCAGTCGGTCGTTAGAAAAAATTCGGTATCAAACTTTCACAATAGATAATCAAGTGTTATGATATGGTAGTTGAAGTGTCACAGTATATTTTTTCGGCGGGACGAAATTTTTGGCTAAAACTTTTGTTATTGGTCAAAGTAAAAAATGAGGTATAAATAACCAAAATTAGCAGGTCCGGGAACACGTGTCGAAGATAGTGGATGTATTGCGGGCATCTTATTTTAGAATTTACCAAGATATCTAGACTAACTTTACTCGTGAATGAGATCCAAATCTTTTTCTAGGGGGAATTTATGATCTTTTAATTATTCTCTTTATCCCATTTTGATAGACTTCTTTATTTTTTTCAAGATGTTCTGAAACGTATTAGGAAATTTTCTTGATTAATTGTCTTTCTTAATCATTTTCTTAATTCCCCATTCCTGTGAAAAATCTCAATTAGCCTATTAAAAAGGGACGGATGAAGTATATACAATTCTTACTCCACTGATTAAGCATTAAACATTAATTCATTATCAAAAAATGAATAGGGATATATTATGAAATTTTTTTATTAATTATATTTTCCAAAATTTTTCTTAATTCTCATGAAAATCTCACTTAATCTATCTATTAGGATCGAGGGAGTACTAATTTAGTTGTTATTTCAATAATGGGTTGTAATGTTGATCAATTTACTAATTTAGTTATGATTTCAATTTTCTAATTTAAATAATGGGTTATAATGTTTTTCTATAAAAAAAATTAGTAGCCCAATATTTACAAATAAGAGTATATAAACCCAAAAAAAAAAAAAGTAGACATGTATGCTTTGTTCCTACTTTAGGTACTTTTTAGAAAAAAGAGAAGCACATGGAAGGAAAAAAAAAACACAAAGACATTTGTTGATTTGATAGTCCAATAGAGTTGACATTCTTTTCCCAATTGTCAAAATTGAATGCAACCCTTTATTTCATTTTCATATAGTAATAAAATTTTGGGGTTATTTGAATCTAGTTGTATAGGCAAAGACATGAATAAGATTCTAAGTATAGAGTGGAATCAACTAAAAAATCATACACCAGAAAGATGTTGTACTCTCCATTGTACTATGTAAATCTATGTTTTTCCTTTCCTATATAAGTATAAAAACAATACAACCAATGCATGTGTTATATACAACTTTCTTGTGTTGTTGAAATTTTGTACGAAGCTCTCTTGTATTATGGAACTGCATCAAACCCCGTGTATTTTTAGAAAACGTGCACGACTTCTCTTTTTCTATTTTCCCCAAAATACGCTTATCGAACAAAATTGAAGTATTCAATACCGTGTAAATAAAATGTATTTTGGTCCAAATTTGAAAAAATAAAAATGAAAATTGTGGGTACTTTTTTTAAAACACGAACCGATTAGGTCACAAATTACACAAATATAAAAAGAGTTTCATGCAAGATTTCAAGAAAAAGGCATATCCTAATATGTAATAATTAGCCAATAATGTAATAAATTTAGGAAAATTGCCCATTCACGAGTTTTAATTTCTTTTAATTATCTTACATTAATTTTCAACGAAAAATTATTTATTAATTATCTATTAAATTTAGTAAAAAAATATTTAAAACTAGAAAGAAAATTAAATACATGAATTTTGAGGTCTTAAATTAACAGTTATCATCTTTCAGATCCCGAATTAATAATTTTCATCTTTTGTCCTAAATTGACAGATTTACCCAAATAGATAAAAACTATTAATTCAGGATTTGATGATGACAATTATGAATCTAAGACTTCAAAAATCATGAATTTTGATTTCTTTTTATTTTTTAACTATTTTATATTAATTTTCAGCGAAAATTTCTTTGTTAATTATCTATTAAATCTAGTAAAAAAATTATTAAAAAATAGAAAAAAAAATAATCAAAATACATATTTTTTGAGGTCCTAGATTGACAATTATTATCTTTCAGAACCTGAATGGACAATTTTGATATTTCAGATTTCTGAATTAACAAATTACCCATCTTTCAGATTATGGATTGATAATTCTCCCTATAATTAAATGTTGATATATTCAACTTCTTGACAGCCACTAATATATGTCGGAAGTTGAATATATCAACATTTAATTATAGTGCTGAGAATTCCGTAGTTTACAAAATTTAAAAACCACAATCAAGACGAAGAGAACTCGCCTAAGAAAAATATATAAGTGAAGTAACAAAAACTTCAATTTAATGCTTTGAACAAACAAATTTTACGAAAATGTAGTTCTAAAAAAACAACACATCCATCAAGTTACATGGAATACAAATGCTTATGCCACAACAATATTTTTCAGACCACAAGGTATAGCCAACTCAAAACACATTCACAAAAAATACATATATAACCCCATTTTCCCTTATTCCAACTTAACATGGTAATGATCTCCACTGGACAATATATACCTGACTCGTCGACTCGTTGTCTAGACTCGACTCTCCCCGAAAAGAAGAAGACTCTAGTAGAGTACAACTTTCATGAGTTTTGAACATCACAAAAGTTGTAAAACTAAAATCTAACGGCTCATCATGGAATGGCTGATAATATCACAACAAACCCTTTTTATAGTAATCAGCCACATTACACGACTAAACTAAGACGAACTGCTTGTCTTCAACGGTGACTCTAACAGCACTTTTAAGTGAAACCTCCCAGACTCGCAGTTCACTCGACTCCGATGACTAGTCAACTAGCTTGTCTTCAACGGTGACTCTAACAGCACTTTTAAGTGAAACCTCCCAGACTCGCAGTTCACTCGACTCCGATGACTAGTCAACTAGCCAGAACAGAAGCATTTTGACTATAACAGATAAATATAATATAATGCCACCTGTAAAATTCAAAATCTACCTACATCACATCATTACTGGTTCGAAATTATATAGCAAAGTTCAATGTGCATGTGAATAAAATGGATAAGTGAATTTACCTTCAACTGAATTTGAAACCCCCAGACGGAACAGGAAGATCGCTACCTCCGAAGTTGAACCCATCTTGGGGAGCATCACCAGAAGCTAGTTGCTCATCATCTTCCTCTAACCAGTACGTTTCGAGTATCTTCACTGCCTTCTCGTAGATTTCATTATTATCATGACTCTGAAGATTTTCAATCTTCTCTAGACCTTCTGCATCATCAACCATCTGAGCAAAAATGTTCACGTCTCCGCTGTTACCTTGATTCTTCTCTGCTTCTCCAACCTTCAAAATGTTTTCGAGACCTTCTAAGCACACTGTGATGATTCTTGGGTCAGGACAAACCAGAAGATCGCACAGTGGCTTTATACATCCCTCACGTACCAAAAACCTGCCAGATAAGTCAAGTACTTAAGTTAGCTTCCAATGCAGATACACTAAAATCAACAACGAATAAGACAAGACTGGTAAAATGTTGTACTTGATTTGCTCATGAGTTCCACCAGAAGTGGCATTTGAAATAGCCCAAGCAGCTTCCTTCTTTATCTCAAACTCGGCATTTTGAAGCAAAGCAACAAGAGGAGCAACGAGACCAGCCTCAATCACAGCCTGCTCATTAAAATGACAAGGCCTTAGTCATTATCAATGAGGGGGAAAATCAGATATAATATATATATATATATATATCACAGACAAATTAACAACAACCTGACTCATCAAACTGAAGATGCTTCCAGATATACAGATATTAATAGAAGAACACAAATGCAGCCGTTCCCAACAATTCAGTTTACATTCCAAAATAGGTATTATGGACCGAGTATAGAATCAAGCCTATGCATACCTGAATTTGATCTCTATTTCCTGCTGTGATGTTTGAAATAGTCCAGCACGCTTCCTTTTTAATGCTTTTCTTATAATTCTGCGTCAACAAGTTAAGCAGACATGGGAGAGCCCTATTCTCAATGATAACCTGAAAATCATGCAAGGGAAGAATTAAGCACATTATCAAAACTAGGCTAATGTCAACTGATATTACAGAACTAATAATAATAACTTCACAACATAACAAAAAAAAGTAAATTCATGGAGAAGGGCACAAAGATGAGAAAAATCTGGCATTGATGTTTTGCAAGTGTATCTCACAACTTCATAAGATCACATTACAGAAATGTGACACCATTTCACATAATTTCTTCTTCCATCATGATATATGGCACGCACAAGAAATATGCAAACACATGATTTAAAGGCTACAAGGGTCACTTTCTGTCCAAGTAAAACAAATGCATTCATCTCCTTAACAATTAAAGGGGAAAATAAACC
Organism: Perilla frutescens; assembly: GCA_026008535.1. Classification (NCBI taxonomy): domain Eukaryota; kingdom Viridiplantae; phylum Streptophyta; class Magnoliopsida; order Lamiales; family Lamiaceae; genus Perilla; species Perilla frutescens. Next base: position 48,621,804 of record BRKX01000018.1, read on the forward strand.
CTTTGCTAGCAATTGAAGTAAGTGGATCCAGCTGCTAACCTGAGTCTGGACATCATCACCGGTCACGATATTACCAACAGTGCGCAGAGCAGGAATCAAAACAGATGGTGAAGGATGTCTACCAAACCAGAAACAAAAAAACATAGAAAAAAGAAAATATTATGAACAGTTCAAATAACCAATTATGACTAAAGGATCTGACACCCATAACATGGTGTTTAGAAATAACATTACGTGAATTGCCACTTACAGTAAGAGCTCAACCAGTCGAGGGCACACACCAGCATCAATCACGGCTTGGATTTTATCATTGGTGCCATCAGATAGATACGAAAGTGCCCAGCATGCATCAGTAAGGACTTCTTCATCAGTTGTATGTATAAGTTGTGTAAGAGCAGGCAGCGCTGGTTTCACCTGTCAATGGACACCAAATATTTCAGACTGAGGTTAAGAGAACATCATACAAAAGGCATCTCACTAAACAATAATAAGGACAGACCTGCTCAAACTGCGGCTGCGGCTTTCCCCGACAGAAATTTGACAGTGTCCATGTTGCATTTCGCAGCATCGATAACTTTGCCTGATCACTAAATTGTGCCAACAAAGGTGCCAGAGCTCCATAACTAAGGACAAGATCACGGCACTTTGGTGAGTCACCTGCAACATTTCCTAGTGCCCAAACTGCCTGAACAATTGTCAACATTTCAATCAAATGCAATGGGCAATACAACTAATCAATATCTGATCATAATTGAAGCAGAATTCAAGACCCAAATGGAGCATGTAGTGTTCACTTTTGCATTCTAATATATACCTGCTCACGGACATCATCACTAGGAGAACTAAGAAGTTTCACAAAAATTGGAACAGCATTATGGTCAATCACAACTCTTGTATTTTCAGACGTCCCAGAAGCAATATTTGTGAGAGCCCATGCTGCTTCAAACTAGAAATAGGAAAAAGTTACTACACGAGAACACATCATGCGAAAAAATATATACTTAAGGAGAGGAGACAACTGCCAACAGTTATTTGACAAAAGTTTATACCTGAAGCTGAGGATAATCATCTCTAGCAAGAAACTCCACAAAGCGAGGAACAACTCCAGACTGTATTACTTCCTCAATTGGTGGATTCCGCTCTGTCGAAACATAATAACCACAATCTTTTACCAAAAGAGAAAAATCCTCAACAAAAAGAGAAATAGAAAATCAGGTGAATATCTCCCGAACATGCATCCTATTTGCTTACCTATCGACAGAAGCTTGCGGAACTGAGTTGTGGCTTCGAGTTGCAAAGCAGCTTCATTTGACCAAACCCCAGCAATCATTGCTGGAAGGCTTTCCAACTGGAAAAAGGAACATGAATACATTAACCTATAGTATTTCCTTTTCAAACAATTATTCAATTAGGACTTGTAACAACTGTCTGCAAAGTATACACAGCAAACTGATTTCCACAACTAGCTCAATCTTGATTTTAATCCACAACTAAAATTCAATCATACACAACAATTAGAGAGTTACTAATCCTATTCCATTATCTGAAACTAGAAACTAACTTAGTTTAATTCTACTAATCAGCAGCGAATTGAACAATCAAATAAAACTACTAATCCAACAGGATCGGATCAAAAACTACAGATAAACCCCTATGATAATCCATTCAAACACGAAAAAAAAAAAAATAACGATACGATTCAATCAGATTGCGGAAACTACCTTCTTATCGAGCTGCGGCGCATTGCCAGCTGGCTGGAATTGCTGCGCTTGAATCCCCTCGCGCCGCTTCTTCTGCAAGTTCTCCTCCCTTTTATTCTTCCGGATCTCCACCATGTTATCCTCACGGCGGCGCCGCCCTTCCTCCGCGTCCACCGCCACCTTGTACCGGCTCCGTCGGACCTCCGTCCTCGCGTTCGGCCTCAACGACATTGTTCCGTCGATCCACACACACAAAAAACGGAAAATCGGAGACTGATACAACGCCGATTATACGTATTAACTAAGCCTAAGCCTTCTCCTCAGACCGATTACAATCGATCAGATTATGAGAGAATCCTAGAGAGAGAAGATTTTCGAGCGCACAGTGTCAGAGTGAGAGAGGATTTTTCGTGAGGAATGGAGGCCGATGATGATCATAACAGCGGTGCCCACTTTTTTTGTTATTTACAAATCTGGGCTCGGTTTTGTGATTATTTACGGTTATGCCACGAAGTTTGAATTTTGTACGGATTTATTTTAAGTTGGAGAAATGATCCTGTGCTGGCAAGACTACCATTATGTTTTTACATCCTACATCCTAGCCGTTCCTTAATCCGGCGCCACCGAAAAGTACACTTTATGTTCCGGTAGTGCTTATAATTTTTGACACGAAAAGATAATAATGAATTAGTAATTTTATCTTATCGTGTCCGTATCATTGTGTTGACACAATAATGATTCGAAATTATCGTATTGTGTTTATGAGCTTATTAAACACGAAGAAAATTAACAGGTTACCCGATACCTTGATAATGACTAGATAACATGATAAGAAACAATTAACATACTGACACGTTAAGAATTTGATAATCCGCCACACGAAATAAAAAATATATCTATCCTTCCAATTTTTCTTGGTTTATCTATATATATATATTTTGAATGAGTTATATTTATTATTCTAATTTTTTAATTATTGTTGCGCCGTGTCGTGTCAGCAAGACAGAATGTCGTGTATGTGTCCGTATCGTGATAAAATTATCGTGTTCATGTTCGTGTCAGGCAGATTCTTATCGTGTCATGTTTGTGTTTTTCCTCATCGTGTCATGTCAATACGATAACACCAATTGACACGATATCGTGTCGTTAGTGAACATTTGTTTTAAATGTTTTCAGTCTAAAGATATTTTGCTGTCACATCATCACCAAAAACAGTATGCCGAATCCTTGATGAGCATTAACAGGTACGTAATTATCTTACAGACAGAAGTCTCCTCGACTCGGTTTAATACCAAAGATAAATTCAGAATCCATTGAAGATCAACAATAATTAAATTTTATTTTTCAAAATTCACAATATATTACTCTCCAATTTAGCAAATACAATTATATTAGACTCTTTAGAATGTATTTTAAAATGGAGTAAATCAGTAGGTAGCACACAATAAAATAAGATCATGATTCATGACTGCTCTTTACTCGTGGAGCAAAATCAGAGCCCAGTTTATGATTTCACAAGAAATCCCTTTTAAGCAAACCCAAACCTCTTTCTCAATTATGAATTTATGTTTGATTGCATATTTATAATTTTATCGGTGTTTGATTATTTTCATATTTGAATATGGATACCGTTTCACCAATCTCAACTCTTAAAACAATATCACACGAGACTCATTCCGCATATTTTTGCTTCACTACACTTTCATGTGGTCGGAGAATACAATTCCGGTGCAAAATAAATACGATATTGTATGATTGTATCCCGAGCTATTTCCATTTTCTCAAATCTATCCCAAAGTAGCAATTTTATCAATTAAATATTTAAACTAGCAATTTTATCAATTAAATGTCTAAACTATTAAAAAACTAGCCAAATTATCCCCAAATACATTTTCCGCCGAAAATTACTTAATATCTATCACAGCTATGACATAATATCTTTATTCTAATATTTTTATCGTCTTTTCAGATCCAATTTTGGCCGAAAAAAGCATCCGGGAACGGTTTTGATTAGTTTTTAATTGTTTAGATATTTAATTGATAAAAGCATAAGTTCGGGATAGATTTGAGAAAACGAAAACCGATTTTGGCCGAAAAAAGCATCTGGGAACGGTTTTGATTAGTTTTTAATTGTTTAGATATTTAATTGATAAAAGCATAAGTTCGGGATAGATTTGAGAAAACGAAAACAGTCTGCGTATATTTTCTTCATGCTCAAGACAACTGAGTGCATGAGAGAGAGAGAGAGAGAGAGAGAGAGAGAGAGAGAGAGTTAGCAAAGAATGTCTTTCGGCCAAGGCAGAAACTTTGCTTAAAAACTCTTCAAACCCTTACCTTTTTCATTCCACCACCGCCTGCAGTAATAATCTTCCACGCCATTTTCTTCAAACACAGCAAAACAATCCATGGTATTTAAATCCCACCATTTTCTCATCACCTCAGCACCTCTGCTTCCTCTTTCCTCAAAGCAAATTCTCCCTCTGCTGCATTTCAATACATGGATAATGAAAAGGGAAGCAGTGAAGTTGCTACAAACTACAGTAGCAACGAGACCGATGCCCCGGAGAGCTGGCAAGACAGTGGGGAAGTAACTGAATCCAGTTTGGGAAAAGCAGTGGCACATAGGGCAGTATACGGGTCGGGCCAACGAAGGAGACGGGGCAGAGATATCGACACCACGAGACTGCCAAGTCGACTGAGCAGAGTTTCCAGAGCTGATGAACCTGAAAACTAGCAGTCTATCTGCACTAATGTATTATGATGAGTTTCCTAGAAAGTAGCAATGAAATAGTTCTAGCATCATGATTTATAGATTCCTCATGCATTTGCAGAAAAAGATCAGATTTTATATGCATAATAAAGATAATTGCATTGGTTTCAGTTCTTGAACAGCACAAATTATCTGATATCATGAATCTATTTAATCATGTGAGGAATAAATCTATCTATGACTTGTAAAAGATCAAGAATATTTTTCAACCTGCAGCTCACTTGCGAAGTTTTTTCGAAGCTGTCACTGCGTAGATGTTGAGCTGCCACATTTACAACGATCCTACAGAAACCCTAGACCGTCGTCTGTGTGTAAATCATCTGTCACCATCGGGCAATTCCCTATTTCATGGCCGAATTGCCCGCAGCAAGGGACTGTACAACGTCTTCTCTTCCTGTACATGTCTATCTCATCTCTCGATCTTCTGTCTTTCAACTTGGCAAATGCTAAACACTCGTGGGGGTTTCCACCGAAACTTTGAGCAATACCATCAGAATCTTCGACGTCTGGGAGAATGAACGAGCCAGAAGGGCTGGTGTAAGCAACACCGTTACTTTCATCCACGGCAGCAGAAGGAAACTCCTTGATGCGGGCCAAAACCAAAGCAATGTGATCACAAGCAGCATTAAGGCGATCATCAGTCTCTATGGACTCCGTAATTAGTGATGAAATCATTGATTGCCATAACTGAACCTTTACTGAAGAAGTCCGTGCAGGTTTTGTGAATGATGAGTCACGCCAACGCAAAGGTAGATATTGATCTGGAATCTGAAAGCAATTATTGGTAGATAGAACACGAAGAATGTGCCTGCAGAGGATGCCTGAAAATTCAAAATGACGACAACTGCAAGTGATGAACTCGTCTTGTGGGGCCCATAAAACTTTGCACCCACCATCAACTTCAGTATGGTGCCTCACGATGAAATAACTATCATCCACCAACAGCGTTGCATATTGTGGTGCCAGCACTAGTTCATCTTGTAGTTTGCAGAAGGCATACGGTGTAAGCACAGCAGCAGCATGCGCTTCAATTGGTGATCCTGTTTTGAGGGATGTTTTCGGGACCTTCTGTAACATCTTTGGTTTTGTTCCTCCTCGATCTCTAGCATCTAAAAGTGAGGCCACCTGTGAAAAGAGAACAACATTGGAATCTCTAACTATTTGTAAAAAAATCCAGACAGGAAAATAGAGGTTGCTACCTGTTCTACAAAATCATCAAGCATAGATTGTGCACTAAGAAACCGTTGGATATAGGAGTTAATCATCTCGGACTGAAATGTATTCGACATTCCTGCAAAGAAATGTGATCTCAGAAATGGTAGTGCCCAATACATACGAAGGGCGTACAAGCTGGCGACATGCTTGTTTCCAAGTAGTCCATATACGTCAACCATCTCCCTCCATCCAATTTCAAACTCCTCAACATTGAGTAGATTATAAAGACGGTGAAATTCAGCTTTCCAATTATCATATTGAGACCCTAGCATGACAGAAAACCAATCAGAGAACTTTGATATGATATGACAAATCGAGAAGGCATGTTTGGTCCCTGGCATTTCCATAGCAAGTGCTTCTTTTAACCATGTGTTCTGATCGGTCAAAATTGCTCCTGGAGATTTTCCATTCATGAAATCCAAGAATGTCTGCCAACCACAACCAAAAGAGTGAAATTGAGAAAGTTTAACTAGTTTTAGAACCCTCCATAAAATTTGATACATGTTAACTTGCACTAGCAAAATCTTATCTTCGTCAACTCAGAAAATTACATGTTGCTGGTTTCATAGGATTCTTTAAGATCTAGAAGTAAACAGGAGGCAGTGTTCCAAAAAAATATTTCATTTGATTACGGGACACACAAGTCTGAGTTTCCTCTACAAATATTCTGAATTTAAGGTCAGGAAAAATCCTTGATATAAAAGCTACAAACAAAAAACAAGACATAGTCAATTACCTTCAATCCCCACGAAAACGACTGCACATTCTCATCACGAAGGAGCAAGCAACCAAAGAAGCAATAAGAGCCATGATTGTCCACTCCAATCCAGATACCAAGAAGCATATCATAAGCATCCAAGCGATGTGTTGTATCAAAAACTAAGACGTCTCCAAAAGTCTCGTACTGTCTGATAGATGAAGCGAAGGACCATGCAATATGCTCCAACCTGTTATTGGAATCTATGTGGTAGTCGTATTTGAAGTTCGGATCTCTATCTTTCTTCTCCTTACACATTCTGAGAAGGTCAATCGGATCATTATCCCGTTCCACATTTCTAAACGACTGGAGCAAATTCCGGACATCAATCTCAGAGAATGGCAAACAACCTAGCTTAATACCTTTCTCTAGCTCCATCAACCTGAGCATTTGACGAACGGACATCCCAGCTTTGGCATACAAACAAATACGACTCTTGTCATCAGGGGTCATCATACAATAGGCTGGAAGCAGCTGCACCTCGTTGGACCTCAACAGTTCGTGATTGTGGGCATTGTTAAAACCCGTGACCCGCCATTCAGGGACATCGAAATCAGCCCTCTTAACAATCCTCATATAAGCTTGACACCCACAGCGCGATGATTTCCTATTCCTCTGTGTCTTCCCATCCGCTGTCAGCTTCAGCTGCGGATATCCACCACGGTGGCAGGTAAAATCCCTTCTCGTAATTCCCCTACCCACGCCATCTTTCCCGCGAGTCCTGTGGCGCCTAATCGAAAAGCCACATTGCTTAGCAAAGCTACAATAGAATTCGTAGGCAGCATCCTGCGATACGAATCTCTGCCCGATGAAAGGCACGAGGTTCACCGTCGTCTGACGTGACAAGATCGTGTCTTCGGGCATTTCCTCTATGGTGCCATTATCATCTGGAGATGACTCTGATCCATTCTCAGATGTTTCATTTAGTAAATCTGTTTGCTCAGTCATCTTAAGCACCACAGTTCAACAATCTTCACATATGGTGACTGCAAACATTTAGTCTGAATTTTAGAAAGCCAAATATATCCAATTGTGTGATTTCCTTCTTGCAACATTTTTAACCAAAAAAAAAAAACTCAAACAATAATCAACAAATGCATTTTGTATAATAATCACAATCGTAAAGTAGCTGGAGTCAATCATCTATATACAAGAACAAATTTCAGATAAATAAGTTAAATCTTCAACATTACCAGCTAAAATCTTCGGATCATCAAAACCCTAGAACCTCCAAACGCTTCTCCAAATTGACAAATCCTCGTTAACATTTTCATAACACAGTATGATTTGAGCATCTGAAAATCAAATAGCAAAATCGCGTTAAACAGTGTAAAATCAGTCGGAATGAGCTCCAGCTAAAAAAAAAATCAGAAAAAAAGCTAAAACCAAATGTTCAGCACTGAAAAAGATTAAATGGGAAGAAATTGAGACGAACAACTCACCGAGAATTCGGGAAACTGCAAGCAACATGCGATGTTTTTCAAAATTTGAGAAAATTTGAGCGCAAACGGAAGGGCGGGGAAGATCCGGGAGGGGGACAGTGCGCATCCATGGAGGAAGATACTCGTCAGTGGCGTGTGTGAGCTATCGTGCGCTGAATGGTGGAAGGGGATTATCGTGCGCATGAGTGCCAAATGCTGGCCGTCGGATTGGAGAGTGATGTTGAAGTGGGACCTATCACTTGGTGCATGAAATCCAACGGTGGTGATTTAATGCTACGTACGGCGTCGTATCATCGAGTTGGAATGGTTTGTATGAAAGAATTCTAATTGAGGCCCCAATAATTTATGATTGAATGGTTATGAGTTTGAACATCGTCAATTTTTTAACGTCGAGATGTCCCATATGCACTCGGACCTAATAGGTAATAATTTGTATAAGATCGTCTTACTTGTCAAAATTCGTTAGACGAATAAAAATTTACGTCAAAAGTTTTAATGACACATTTCTAATTTTATAAGTGTTTGTATCTGAATTTGACATGTCTTACCGCTTTTAACCCTTAAAATGATCTTACACAAACCTATCTCGTAAGAGTTGTCAAATGGGTCAACATGGTATGAGCCCATATATAGGCCGAATGTGATGATGAGGTGGCCCGACCTGAAATGTTTTGGTCCTATATAATCATGGCCCAGCCCAATATTCGAGTCGGGGTTGGGCCGCTCATGGGTCAAAAGTTTATTTTCTATATTTTTCACCAGGTGGTCCGGCCCATTTGAACCAATGTATTTTTCGGATCGAAAATACTTCCGATCTATAAAATTGTGACCCAACCCCACTCAAAATAGGACCGGCCATCAGGTCGGGCCACTTTCGCCACCTCCTCTCATATATTCCTCCCACTATTTTTTTTTTAATTTTGTGTCAAAATGTTTGTTGTTTTATATATTTTCACGCTGTCTCTCTTAATTTTAACCATATCCCAAACACTATTTTAATAAAATATAAGTGAATAAGATTTTATGTCATATATGATAAATACGTATATTAGTCCATAAAATCAATTGTTAATTATCGATAAAAAAATTAAAGCAATAATCAAAATGAAACGGAGATGGTATATGATATATAGTAAGATCCATAATCAAATAAAACAATAACCAATAATGAGATTCAACCCAAAAAATAATAACCAATAAGATTTGGTCTTCAATACAATCTGAATTATTGGCGGGCAACAAGGATATTAACAAAGTAAATAAATGAGTATATAACAATAAAATGATCGAGGCTAGCACGACACTATATATAATGTATAAACTATATAAAAATTACTCAAATAAAAACCTTTAAATAACTACTATATATATATATATGTATATATATATATTTTCCACTCCATAATTTTCAGTGTGTGTGTGTGTGGAGAAGGAAGTGATAATATGGAAGGTGGCACCGGCTGGCCAGATTTGATAAGGCTAGATACAGCCGCCGCGACGAGCAAGGCGGCGAAGCGGCGCGGCCGCCACATGAAGAGGAGGAAACGGGTGGCCAGGTATAGATTGTACGGCGTTGAAGGTAGGGTAAAGATTTCGATTAGTAACGGGATACGTTGGCTCAAGAAAAGGTGCTCTGAGATTATTCATGGCTATTGATTAAGGGATTAATGTTTAGAGAGAGAGAGAGAGAGAGAGAGAGAGAGATTGTTATCGGAATAATGTAATTTTACGAGATGTTAGTTTCTAAATTGAAGAAGATGATGATGATTTCTGATTTTTTCTTGTTTTTGAATTTGAAGGACTTTTTTTTTCTCTTTCTTTTTTTTGGGAGAGGGGGGTTTTGCATGAAGGAATATTCTTGATAGATTTGTGGAGGTTGATTTCTTGTAATTCAAGTATGTTTTGGACATTTGATTTTGGTTAAGGTTTTTGGACAAACTTCTTCATGCCTTCGTATTCCAATCTCGTATTTTATTTGACCGGTAGTGTATTTATATTCATGATATGAAAATTTTAAGTCGGATTTTCTTATTGATTTGTATTCGGTAGTTAATGAACCGGTTGAAATTTGATGTTACACTTTTTCGTGTTTCACTATCATAATAATAATATTTATTATAAAGTAAAAAATAATTATAACATAAATATTCATAGTTAGTATTTATTAACAAAAAAATGAATTGAAAAATTATAAAACGTACTTTTTGAAAAAATCAACCGCAATGATGATTTTTTTCAATTTAAAAAATAATTATAATCTGTAATTGGGTGGGATGAATCCTAAGAAATAATCGTAAAATTAAATTAAATTACAAAGAAAAAAATACAAGAAGAACTCATAATTTAAAAGTACAATAAGAAGTGTAACGCCAACATGAAATTTCATGTGTTAATGCGGTTGAAATAATATTATTGGAATATACTAGTAGGAAGAAATATATTGTATTTTTTTAAAGATAAGAAAATAATATTGGATTATAAATGAATGTAACGAATGGAGAAAGTTGGCATTCAAGTACAACTATTATTATTATTATTATTATTATTATTATTATTATTATTATTATTATTATTATTATTATTATTATTATTATTACACTAGATAATTCTAATTATATCCTTAATTAATAATTACACTAGATAATTCCAATTATACCCTTAATTTACAAAAAAAAAAATGAAAAAAAAAACTACAAAACTCTCTCATATGCACAATCGAATTACTCTCTCTTATCATTTTTCTGATGGGTTATACTCCCTCTGTTTTTATATAAATGTCACTTTGGAATATGAATGCACACAAATTAATTAAATTACCTAATATACCATTGTGTGAATACATTAAATGAGTTAAATATAGATATTTTAATGCATTAAATGAGGATAAATATGTGAAAAATATGATTTTTCTGTCTTGAATTTGTAGAATAACACATTTTTTAAAACAAAATTAAAATGCTAGAATGTCACTTATTCATAAATGGATGAAATAATATTTTTAGTGCATGTAAAATGCTAATTATTTGGGGAATTAATAAAGCAATAAACATGTTTTGATAACTTTAGCATTTTATTTAGCAATAATTGATTTCTTTCAAAATAAATAGACTTTTTCAATAAGATAACTTTATAAAGTCCCATTCAAAATCTAACAAATAACTGAATTTTATTTATTTATTTATCAACATACATTATTGAATGTATTTCACTACTCTAAATGCAAGTACAAATTTCTTGAAAAAGATAAAAAGGTCCCTGCAAACATGATGAAAATAAGTGGTTCCAACGTGCATTAATGCTTCTCGAATTAATCTCAATGACCATAATAACGAATGTGAAAAAAATATCTATAATTCAAAGTGATTGTAAATTAATTTTGATAAAGATGAACAATAAATAAAAACTACATGTTAAATAATTACTTTTTGAGTCTATAGACATGGTATCATTTATTAAGAAAAGCTTAATCATATTGTATACTAATTATTACAAAATATAGCACACACATCTTCGCAATGGTAATATTCTAACTTATTTGACATAAATTAACTATTAATATTTCCATGAAATTTGAAACAAAAAAATAATAATAACATAACTAATAACGATAATCATAAGACTAGTAAAATTAATAACAAATGTATGTATATATACATATATATATATAACTATATTTATATAACTAGAGTATCTCGAATGAAGTAATTTTATTTGTTAAAAATTGAAATTAAGAAAAAAATAAAAAAAATTTATCATAACAAAACAAAATAATGAATTAGTGCGCCACATTTTCTGCTAAAATTTAATTTGATCCAAGCCATTCATTTCATCAAGTCATTTTCAAATAATAAAAATTATTATAGAACTAAAAAAGTTTGTTAGTTGTTAGGATTAATTTTTTATTCAGGAGTTGACTGTTGCCAGTTATATATATATGAACACAATAATTTGTCTTTTTTTTTATTTTTATATTTTATTTTCTTTGAATGAGCATTTTCTTAATTAATTTAATATTTCGTGTGAAACCAAAATGAGGCTCTCATTTTCAAAATCTAGGATGCTCTTTAATTATATGATTATGTTTCTGTATGTGGAAGTTTTCAAATACATCAATGATTAGAGAGGAAATTGACATGACTCCCAATTCTCCTCATTTAATAACAATATTAATTTCATCATTTATTAATTAATTATTATATGATTAATCTTCCTTCTCCCAACACAAATCAAGCAGATTTAAAATAAAAAATAAAAAATCTCATCTTATTTGGTGTTAAAGTAAATAAAAAGCATTAGTTCACTTGATAACGAGTAGAGATCCTTTAGTCGCAACTTGTGTGTTTCGATGTTAAAATTGTATATTGTTAATAATATTTTTTATAAAAATAAAATTTATTATATTAAAACTAATCATAATTAATATTTATTGCTAAAAATTAAAAAATTTAAAAGCTATATACCCTATATAAGTTTGGAATAATCAACTCAAAAGTCAAGTATATTAACTAAAAAATGAAAATTAAATATTAAAAAATAATTATAAACCCTAATTGGGTAGAATAAACCATAACTAATAATATAAAATTATATTAAACCAAAAGAAATAAAAATTGAAAAAAAAAGAATAAAAGAAAATGTAATAATTTTGAGGTTTGATACACGGTTGACATACACAATTGGGACTAGAGAATCTCAAGTGCTTGATCACGCAAAAACAATGGAATTATTAGGTCATATTAAATATTTAAATTTTTAGTTCAATATACATTAAATAAAAAATTAAAATTAAACTAAATTGCAATAAATTAAAATAAATTGAAAAATAAATACATTATGCGGCCTGGGATATAATAGGGAGTGCAAGAGACGATCCCAAGTGTAGAATTACATTTACGGTTCGAATCTCCTATTGCAAATGGTGTTACATATCACGTTGTATATCACCAATACACGTCGTGTGTACAATAATGATATTATCAAATAAACAAGATGCAGAGTACGAGATTTAACACCATTTGTAATAGAGGATCCCAACCGAGTTTAGTTTATCAATTAGTATCAATTGTTTATTCCATCATTTTATTTTATTATTTTTATTATTTTTGTATTTTTTTCATGATTTATGTACATCTGCATAATAAAATTGTTGAATACAGCTAACCTCTACAAATTATGCTTAGCTGGATAACTGCGTTCCCTCTTCCTAATCATTGACCAATTTTACCTTTTATAATTTTTTTTTTTTAAATATGGAGTGTTTTCATAATTTTCTGTTACGTTTCATTTTTTTATGTTTTATTAATATACATAAATTAATTACATGATTATGTATACAATAGTTGTAACTATATATAATATGCATTTATATATGTTATATAATACAATATGAATTTCAGCATAAAATTGGTTGAACTCCATAATTCACTCCTCTGATTTAAAGAAAATTGCAGAAGGAGATCAATAACTAAGCAATTAATAATTATAATTGTTTTTTTACATAAGTAAATATTAATTTTTTTTGGCACTATGTTAATATAATACAAATTAATTCAAGTGTGTTGGGGTATCATATTTTCAAAAAAACGCATTTCATGTTTTTTCAGTAGAATAGCACACGAGAGATTTCATGTTATATTTTCGTATCGCATCTCACATTTCGCCATCAACAATGCACGATACGTGTGTGTTTCACTCAATCAATACACGTTATATGTACATTTTACGATGCCGTCCAACACACAGTTATGGTCATAAACTAATACACGAGGCATGCACTGGAAGCAGATAAAAACTCGTGTAAAAAACCCTTTTATATGGATCGAAATATTAAGACGGACCAAGATTCAGATTAAAACGTACACACTCATACTTTTATTGATGTTTGATCGTGTTTAGATTTAGATCATGATCTGTCTTACTTACCGATTCTTACCTTCGAAACGATCGCACACAAGACTTCTCATCAAACATAAAATTCGCGGCCAACATGTTCAAATCTTGAAAAACAACAAAGAGTTGTATATTCTCTTGTAATCAACATTCACTTTAATTCTAATATAAATTTGTATGAAAATTGACTAATAATATTTCTCAATGCCTCTTAATCTTCTAATTCTTTCCCTTAATTAGGCTCTTAATTAGCCAGGGGCAAATTAGGAAACCAAAAATATGCCACGGCCGCGTACACAGCCGCGTCGACAACGAGCTTTGCGCCGCCCATTTAACTTAAACATTTAAACAACACACTTTTTCCACACAACTACCAAATATATATATATATATATATATATATATATATATATAATGAAATAAATAAAAATATTTTTTTCCTCATTTCAGACCGCGTAACGTTAACTATAATCCAATCATAATTTCTCTATATATACGTCCACATTTCTCCACCACATCCCATAAAACTCTCATACACAAAAAAAAAAAATTCAAATACACCTTACTAACGTCGTTGTCTATCGAAAACACACCCACGAATAGCGACTGCGAGTTTCTCCTCGTCATGTCGAGAAAGAGCTCATTCGGGAGGCGGAGGGCGTGGGACGTGCTCCGGCTAGCCCTCCTGTGGGCCCGGAGAGGGAACAGTAGGCTCGTGATCACCACGAGCCTACTGCAGAAGGGGATCAGGAAGCTCCGCCACTCGCACCACCACGCGCCGCCGCGGGGGGCGCTCGTGTACGGCGAGCGGGAGCTGTCGTTCGACGACACCCCCGTCGTCCACGTGAAGATGCACCGCCCTTCGTCGCTTCGATTCAAGATGCCGCAGATGCCATGCATCAAGCCCCACGTGGTGGATTTCGACTACGATTTCGAGTTCGATGATGATGATTACGGTTACGGCGGCGGCGGTGCCGCGGAGGAGGTGGAGGAAGTGGGCGTTGATGAGGACTGTGATGAGGGGATTGATTTGAAGGCGGAGGAATTTATTGCTAAGTTTTATGAGCAAATGAAGCTTCAAAGACAGATATCGTATCTGCAGTGATAGTGGTGGAACGACAATCTTATGATTTGATAGATGAATATATGGATTCGAATTAGTTTTTTTTTTTTTTTTTGGTGCATATTTTTGAGTTTCTGGCAATTTATGGAATATTTGTTTGGATTGTAGCATTTTTGTAGATATGTTGAGTAATAAGAAATATTGGAATTCTTATAATTTTGTTTCTCAAAATTAAAGAATCTTGTGTTTAATTAAAAAGAAAGAATAGATTAGGAATAATGAATATATTTTTTTTCATATGAAATTTGAATCAATATTAATACCACATAAAATAGTATATATATAGGTAGAGTTACATTTTTATTTTTGATCTATTATTTTTGCATATTATTGTCATGGATGTCAATCGAGTCAACCCATTCGATTTCGGGCCAACTTTACTCGTTTTCGGACTTTTTCGATTCAGCCCTAATTCTATATTTTTCTCGGTCTATTTGGACCAGCGGGCAACATTGACATCCCTAATTATTGTATATAAGTAGGGGGTTACATGACATATTGGTGGTCATTGAGATTCATCTTTGATTTTCTAATTGAATAAACACAATCTAATTATGTTACAAAGATTGAACTATAATAATTAAAATGATTAGTTTGAATAAAAGGTTGTTGCTACACAAATTTTTGTTCATATTCTGTTGAGGCCAATCCAATTCAAATCACCTTTACATATTGGGCTCGACCATTGCTAATAAAAGTCTCAACGGCCCAAATCAAGTCACCAACATAAGGAAAATTCGATGCTACCCATCGGGGCACTGTGCCCAGATAGTCATTTTATTTTTATTTTTTACCTTCTACTTTTTGTACAAAGTTTTCGAAAAAATGGGGATCTAGGTGTTTTTTTTATTGTAGTAAATGTTAATTATGTTTGTCACAATTTTTTTACAACCTGCTATGTGAAAGATGTAAGTGTGTTTTCCTAATAAAATCGTGTGAAAAAAAATCACAACAGTGTCATTTACATAATAGAAGGCTGAAAAAACGAAACCAACATAATCAATATTTACTTAAGGAGAAAGATATATTTTCATTTTTTTTTTCAAAAACCTTGTAAAAGAGCTTTTTAAAATAAAATGTCCCATTGGGGCAAGGTGTCCGGATGGGTAGCATCAAATTTTCCACAAATATAATAATTATATATATATATATATGTGTGCGCGCGCGCGCGCGCGCGCAAGAGAAATTCAACTTGCCACTTGGGATAATGTTCAAAATTAGTGCAAGTATATCATCCTCAATCACACAAAAATCATGTTGTTTAACGATCAAGAATTTATCGTTAATTATTTTAAAAATAATGAATTTTGCACGTAATTGTAAATTTGACACGAATTTTAAAAGTAAATAATTGAGGCATAAATTCTTAATTTAAGTTTTATTCAACGTCCTCAAATTTAAATAAACACAAATTTACCTCCAGTTCAACTAACAATTTACTCGCATTTTCAGGTCCCTCGTGGTTTGACTATCAACTTTTCAGAAAAAGACGCAAGAATGACTGGATTTCACACTCGTACCAATAAAAAAAAATTAAGAATGTTGAAATTTGGCCACACCAACATTCTTTTAGAAAAGAATTTATTGTTAATTATCTTAACAAATAAATAATTTTGCACGGAATTGTAAATTTTACATGAATTTTAAAAGTAGGTAATTGAGACATCAATTTTTAATCTAAGTTTCATTCAACGAACGTCAAATTTAAGGAAACACAAATTTACCTCCGCTTCAACCGATAATTTACGCTCGTTGTAATTTTACTATCAATTTTTTTTAAAAAAAATATTAGAACAATTAAATTTCATGCTTGTATGCATAGAAAAATATTAAAATTTGACCGTATTGATATCTTTTCAAAAAAATAATGATAAAATATAATCGGACTTAAGAGACGGGCAAATTTGAAGATAATCGATTCAAGAGTGATTTTTTATTTTTTTTTACATAATTTTTTTGGAATGTCTTCATAATCCCTCTCGTGCTTACAATAATTACGTGTCCAAGAAGATTCTCTCTCTCTCTCTCTCTCTCTCTCTCTCTCTCTCTCTCCTCACTTCCCTCGCCAACAATGCCGCCGCCCGTCTCCACCGCCGCCGTAGACCCGCCGCGCTTCAGCGAAGACATCGACAGCACTTGCTCCACGCCTTTCGTGAGCGCGCCCTCCAGCCCCGGCCACGTTCCCTCCGGCTATTTCTTCAGCGCTCCTGCTAGCCCCATGCATTTCCTCCTCGCCGATCACAATTCCTCAACCCCCGATTACGACGCCGTCTTCCTCTCCTCCGACTCCGCCTCCTTCGAGTTCGAGTTCTCCTCCCGCTTCTCCCCCAACGGTTACGGCGGCATTGCCGCCATGACGTCAGCCGATGAGCTCTTCTTCAACGGCCAGATCCGCCCGACGAAGCTCTCCTCTCACTTAGCCACGCCGCAGGACGGGTTCCGGCCGCCGCCATTGATGGATCTCGAAACAGGCGCGAGCTCGAGAGGCAGGGATCTGAGGCTGCGGAGCGCCAAGTTCGCCAGCCGCAGGGCCAGATCCATGTCGCCGCTGCGCTTCGATCAATGCCGCGGCGGAGGCGAGGAGCGCGGGAATGAGGAGGCGGAAAACGAGTCCGGCGAGACGACGCCGTCGTGCTCGGCGTCGTCGTCGCGGTCGTCTTCGTCGGGAAGGAACTCGAGGAAGTGGATGTTTCTGAAGGAGCTTCTGAATCGGAGCAAGAGCGAGGGGCGAGCGAGCAGCAAGGAGAGATTCTGGTCGGCTATTTCGTTCTCGCCGGCGAAGGAGAAGAAGCCGCCGCCGTCTCCGGCGGCGCTATCTCCGTCGTCCTCGCGCGACGAGAAGAAGGATAAAAAGAAGGAAGAGAGGAAATCCCCGGCGTCGAGAAAACCGGCGAACGGCGTGTGGAGGAGGAGGGCGGCGCCGTCGGCTCACGAGCTGCATTACACGGCGAAGCGAGCGCAGGCGGAGGAGATGAGGAAAAAGACGTTTCTGCCCTACAGGCAGGGGCTGCTGGGTTGCTTGGGTTTCAGTTCCAAGAGTTATGGCGCTTTCAATGGATTTGCTAGAAATCTGAACCCCATTTCTTCTCGCTGAAATCGAATTGCTCCATTTTTTACTGAATTTAATTTTCTGCACAGTTCATTCATTAGCTATATCTCGAGCTAATTTCTGCTTCTGTTTCTGATTTTTA
Organism: Perilla frutescens; assembly: GCA_026008535.1. Taxonomy (NCBI): domain Eukaryota; kingdom Viridiplantae; phylum Streptophyta; class Magnoliopsida; order Lamiales; family Lamiaceae; genus Perilla; species Perilla frutescens. Next base: position 48,639,891 of record BRKX01000018.1, read on the forward strand.
ATCTTTTTTTTTCCTTTATCTGTTCTTGCACATCATCTGTTTGATGATTTGATTGTTGATATTTTTTCAGTCTGCCTCATCAAATCGAGTTTTCTTCTAATTTGGATTAGTTTTGATTCGCACAAAAATAAATACAATTAATTGTTCAACTTTGGTAGATTTCTTGATTTGATGGTGTCTTGAATTCTTGATTTGGGCTCTGAAATTTTATTAGGATTTCGTTATTGGTGGGGTTGACGATGTTGTTAGTGTTATATACAATTGACATAAAAATTTCAATTTTTTTTATATTTGTCCACATCTAATGTATTTAAATAATCATATTTATAAGATAATTTAATTATTTAATTAATACTATATTTATTAATATGTGTGCGTTTATCAAGTGAAACAAAGAAACACTTATACATAATATCTACAAAAACTATACATCCATAAGTGACGAGCGTACTCAAAACACACTAATACTTTTTTATGTATATTATCGGTCTACCTATATTCTACCCGTAAAATATGTAGATAGATCTGCATAAATATAGGTAGGATGTAGGCAAGATTGTTTATGTGCTTCACCTATACTTTTTACTAGAGTTGTCAAAGCAGTCGCGCCGAGGGAAAAATATAATTGATTCTGCCCTGTTCGAAAAATTATCGCGCTCGACCAAGAGATATGATTTTTTTAGGTTTACTTGCAGGCCTATGTCTTAAATTGTTCGTGTTGGGCCCAATATGCTCGTTTTTTTTTTCCGGGTCATTATTTACATAGCTAAACTACCTATTTTATGAGCCAATCTGGTTTTCATTACATTTTTTTTACGATGAAAGTAACTCGTAACTTCTACTTAAGACCACACACTGAATAAATCACCATATTTTGCACACTGAATAAATTGTGTTGTTGCGCATAGGGATGAGCAATCGGTCGATTTGGGTTGAAATCGGCCGAAATTGCTCAAACCGATTGCACTGAAAGTCTAAGGGTGACGAGCAGATGCCTAAATTACACTTGAAAATCAGAAGTGACGAGCAGATATTTAAAACGCACTGATTAAATTTAAACTCGAAACGTTCGATTTCAAGCCATTCGAGTGTAGGGTTGTCTAGGATGTAGATTCAATTTTAATAATAAAAGAGTGGGTGATAAGTAGCATGGGAAGATGAGTTAATGTGTAATACATTATTGATAGTGAGACAATGTGTAGCAGATTCACATGGGAGAAAGATTGTAATGGGGTGTTGATAATGCAATGTCACGTAGTGTAGTGTATCTCTTTAAAAGGGCAAAAAGCAATTAGCAATGAATGAATGGATGTCCTTTTTGGATCTTCTCTCTTTAACTTTTCTTCTCTCTCTAGAATATCCATTCCCATCGAATCTTTTATTGTCACACTTTATTGGATGGATAGATAAGTTTATTTTCTTACGATTTCATACTTTTGGACCACGAGCCCTTCTTTTTATTTTTTCATTTTTTTTTGAGTAAAAAAATCCGAAATTTTATTCCATCATCGCACTCAACCAGTGAGGAAATTCTGAGTCCCAAATAATCATTCTTTCACAATCTGCCCCATATCGAGCAAGTGTATGAACTACCATATTTGCCTCTCTATACATGTGGCAAAAATCTTCAATATAGCCATTACTAATAACCTCTGTAAGAATCGGCAGTTCAATATTAATATATGAATCCTTACCCACCCTATCTGCTAACATCCGTATAGCAAGAAGCGAGTCTGAATAAATCACAAACGGAATCGGGCCTTCCTGCAAGCATAGCCCCACGCTATATAGCACCGCATTAATCTCGGCATCAAGTACCGAGTCCGGGCATATTATACTTTTTGCCAAAGTTGCACGAATTTTTCATTTACTGGCACGTACAACCGCATCAACGCCATATGTGCGAGCTTGATCATTCACCGAAGCATCAACATGATGACAGGTCTTTAGCAAAGTTATCCTGAAATAATCGCACATTTTCTCCATCTTAACCCCTTTTTTCTATCAAACTTCGGCGGCCAACTTTCGCATAAGATCCCATGAAAACTTCCTTCGATTACTCTCAGAATTTCCATAAAACCCTGTGAATCTCCACCCTCTGTTGTTCCACGTCCCCACACAATCAATATGGCTTGTGAATAGGATTTGATAGTAATATCAACAACAAATAATCCATCATATGGAGATATTAAACATCATTTTCCACCTAAATATGTGTGCATTGTTAATTTAATTTGTTATGATGTGATCATGATGGTAAATCATAACGTATGGTACGCGCAATGCATTCTTTATATCTGCAGCCGATACATGTTCCGAACCTACCAAAATTTGATTATTTGCAACCTTTTTTTGTCTAAAAATAAAAATTTCGGCCGGTCAAAAAAATCTTTCATGACACTTCAACTAACATATTATGACACTTCGACTACCTATTGTAGCACTTAATTACCTATTGTGGCAGTTCGAAATCGAAATTCTTTTACCCATGATATTGCCCTCCCATTTTATCATTTTAATATTATTTTAATCACATTGTCATTTGATAATTACATGTCGTGTCAACCAAGGATTGAAACGTGATGCATGCATTGTTAATTTAATTTCTTATGACATGATCATGATGGTAAGCTTAACTCATTTATGTTACTAAGTGATCACTTAATGACATTTAGACCTAATTTTTAACAAACACAAGGAGATAAGATCGAAATATGAAAGAAAATAAACCAATATTTTAATCACCTACCTCTAGAAAACCAAAACTCTTTATTGGGTTTCTCTTTAAAAAAAATAAAAAAATCTTTATTGGGCTTAATGGGCCCAAATTATTTTTGATCCATATTCAACTATCTGCCCAACATTTGTATATGGGACAATGGGCCAGCTAACTTCCTAAATTGGGATATTTTTTAGTTGAAAAGGAGGGTGAGCTTTTGAACTTGACTCTCGAAACGTTTCTCTTTTACACGGATATTTTTGACGCTTTAAATATGAGAAGTTTTCTATTTTATTTTTTGACAATGTAAATACCAAATTTGTATATGGGACAATGGGCCAGCTAACTTCCTAAAATGGGATATTTTTTAATTAAAAAGGAGGGCAAACTTTTGAACACGACACTCAAAACGTTTCTCTTTTACATGGATATTTTCGATGCTGTAATTTAAGTATGATAAGTTTTTGATTTTATTTTTTGACAAGATAAATGCCAAATTTGTATATGGGACAATGGGCTGGCTGACTTCCTAAAATTGGATATTTTTTAATTGAAAACGAGGGCGAACTTTTGAACTCAACACTCAAAATATTTCTCTTTTACACGAATATTTTCGACGCTTTAAGTATGAGAAGTTTTTTATTTTATTTTTGACAAGATAATGCCAAATTTGTGTATGGGACAATGGGATAACTGACTTCCTAAAATTGGATATTTTTTAGTTGAAAATGAGGGCGGACTTTTGAACTCGACACTCAAAACGTTTTTCTTTTACACGAATATTTTCGACGTTTTAAGTATGCGAAGTTTTTTATTTTATTGTTTGACAAGATAATACTAAATTTGTATATGGGACAATGAGCCAGCTAACTTCCTAAAATGGGATATTTTTTTAATTGAAAAGGAGGGCGAACTTTTGAACTCGATACTCGAAACGTTTCTCTTTTACACGGATATTTTCGATGCTTTAAGTATGAGAAGTTTTTTATTTTATTTTTTGACATGATAAATACTAAATTTATATATAGGACAATGGACCATCTGACTTTCTAAAATTGGATATTTTTTAGTTGAAAAGGAGGGTGAACTTTTAAACTTGATACTCAAAATATTTCTCTTTTACACGGATATTTTTAACGCATTAAGTATGAGAATTTTTTTTTTTTTTGACGACATAAATATCAAATTTGGTGATCTCCTTTCGTACATTTATTAGATGTGGTCATAATTTATACACATTGGCCGTTGGTATCAAACAACATTATTACCTTCTCTTATATGTGGTCATAATTTATACACATGTGTAATTTTTTGGGTTTTAAATAGTCATTTGTAATTTTATTAATAAAATTTGAGTCGTTATACTTTCAATTCTCATTCTAAAATTTAGTTATGCACTTTTATCATTTCATATACGCAAATACTCATGTACATAAGATGTACATCAGACGATCAACGCACGTTGACTCGGTTAAAATGTTGATAAAAAAAATCATCAAAACGGGTAATACTTTTTAGGGACATAAGTGATACTTTTTTTTTTTTAATTTGGAATGATACTTTTTAGTGTTTAGACTGATACTAATTTTAACAGTTTTTTTTTTTTTTTTTTTTTCTGATCGATACTTTTAATGATACAAATGATACTTTTAAGCTTTGAAATTGATACTTTTCAGTATTATGAAAGATACTAATTTTGACGGTTTTTTTGGTCAACGCATTGACCGTGTCAACCCGTTAACCATCTGATGTGCACCTAGTGCACACAAGACATGCCCTTTCATATATATTCAATTGTTATACCCAACATTTGAACGTTTTAATAAAATTAACCCAACGTTTTAATAATTATTACAATTTAATTCCCAATGTTGGAACATTTTAACATAAATGACCTAACATTTTTGGTATTTTTTCGATCAATTTCGGATAACTTTACTCAGAAGTAAACTAGACAAGTAAACAACCTATATAACAGAATGACATTTTTAACAAAAATAACATCATTCCCTTAACCTTAAGAGAGGGTTACGGGAAAGAGGGATGATATAGGAGTTTCGATCGAAAATAATTTATAATTATGGCTTTTTTTTAATTCCACGGAGGAATCGGGGTTAAATTTTCCACAAAGTCGATCCATGACAGTCTTTTGTTAAAAATGAAAACGCTCGAAATTATTTTGTAATTATTAAAACGTTGGATTATTTATGTTAAAATAATTAAGTATAATTTAATCATCAATGTCTGAACATTTGAACAGAAATAACCGAACGTTTTAATAATCGCAATTTAATTACCAACGTTTTAACAAAAATAACACGTCTTCAGTAAAAATATCATTTTGATCATTTTTTCAACGTAAATATCATTTCGTTATCCAGGTTGTCGTATTTTTTTGAGAGTAAAGATATCCGAAATCGAAGCGATGGTAGGGCTCGGCGGTAGTTAATACGGTGTCGTTTAGGCATCCATCGTTGTCAACTAAAAGAGCCATCACTAGCTTCAACAATGGCCGGACCATCACTGACAGTTGTTTCAAGGAACTTTTAAATTCATAAGGCAAGTGGGTTTTCTTTCTCTTTCACATTTATGGTATTTTTCATTTATATATATATATATATATTCATTTAATTTGTTGTGTGTGTGTTTTTAATTTTACGTTTTAGAAAAAATGTTAAGGGTTTGTTTGGTTTTATTGCCAACATGAATTTTTAGGTTTTGTTTGTTTTTATTTCCAACATCAATTTCCAATTTTCAGTTCAGTCTATGAGGTGTATTGGTTTTTAAAAAAATGTTATAATGAATGATTCAATATTTAGTATTATAGGTTTGGGAAATGGAAATATGATTGTTTGATTATATTTTCAATTTGAAATTTGTGATTAATATGAAAAGATAAATATTTGTGTTGTTATGATGAATTAGTAAATATTTAAATAGTGGGTCCCACTGTAATGATATATATATATATATATATATATATATATGATCGAATAAGTCATGTAGGATTGAAAAAAGTGAAAACGAAAACTGAAAATGAATAAAATAAACATGTTTCTGTTGTATTGAATATATAGTAAAATGTGGGAAATTTCCATTTGGAAATGAAAACAAACAAGACCTCATTTTTTCAGTATTTTCAGTTCAATTTATGAGATACATTGGCTTTTGAAAAAATATAATGATTTTGTTATGATAAATAATTTAACGTTTAGATGATTAGAGTTATAGGGTTACGTTTGGAAAATGGAAATATGTTTGCCTGATTATTGTTTTCAATTTAAATATGTGGTTGAGATGAAAAAGATAAATATTTGCGTGGTTGAGATGAAAAAGATAAATATTTACGTGGTTGAGATGGATTGATGAATATTTAAATGATGGGTATAACTATAATAATATTTATATGATTGAAATATTGAATAGATTATATATGCCTGGAAAAAGTTAAAAACTGAAATTGAAAATAAGTAAAATAAACATGTTTTCAGTGTTCTTAATAGTAAAAAGTTGGAAATTGTCACAGGGAAATAAAACCAAACAAACCTGAACATTTCAATTTTTTTTCAAGTTGGGAATGAGGGGATTGAGTTTCGTAGCTAAGTCTCTCATTCTTACAAAGAGAGAAACACCGACTAAAGCTAACTACATGCAGTTCAGCCCCTCCCCCTAACCGGGAAATTGCTGAGAAGTAGTACATGGATATGGAGGTTCCGTCGTGGCCACATGGGGAGGGGCTTGGCTGTCTGTTTGTCCTCGTCGATTGGGTGAGTGGATAGGGAAGAGAAAATGAGTGGGGTAGCGCTGCAAGAGGTGGTTGTTGACGAGGAGAAGATGGATTGCACGAGTGTGTGAACTGTAAACCAATCCCGAAATTAGTTCTATACATATGACGAGCAACAAGAAAAATAAATGCAATAGCTAAATGATTATGAGCAATATCAATAAGCCACAAACTTTATGTTTGTGGATGGAATTCTCCAAGAAGGGTTAGAATGGCCATACTCACTTTATGTCTGGTTTTTTTTTAAATAATTTTTTTGGATTTCATGCATGATTATATTAATAAAAAATTAACATCATTTTTTCAAATTTTTTTAAAATTTAACACCACTTTACTAGCCATGCTTCTAATTTTCAGTATAAATAATATTAATAATGATGTCATTTTGCACGTGCGTGTATGGTTGGATAATGTAGTAAAATGAAACATGAAATAATATACTCTCACTCCGTTTCTGAATAAGTGTCATTCTAGATGAATGCGCATATATTAATAAATATATTAATTAGATAATCAAATTACCTTATACACTCTTAAGTGAATACATTAAATGAGTTAATTATGTTTGTTTGAATACATTAAACGAGGGCAAATATGAGTAAAATGTGAAATTTTTACCTCGATTGTGTAGAATGACATTTTTTGTCAAACAAAATTAAAGTGTTAGAATGACACTTATTGTGAAACGGGCGAAGTAATATTTTTTAGAAAGACTATGGGTGTAGTATTTATTAATCTCTAATTTTACCATGTAAAAAATTAATTACTAATATCCATATATATATATATATATATATTATAAATTTATTCCATTGGTCATTGGGTGCACGGTTTAATTAATTAATATTCATTATTAGCATTCATGAAGTTTGAGAAATAAGCATGATGAAGAAATATTACCTTAAAATTATATTAATCTTGTATGTCTAAGATACATTAATTCAACAAAATGAAATAAATGCCATTGATAACATTAAATTATGAGATGGTTGATAACTTGATATTATAATAAATATTACACGTCTCTCAACTATTTTTGAGCGCAAAATATTTTAACGAGTTAATTAATTAATGGTGGGATCATAGTTGTCCCATTTTCATTTGTTGAAGGGCATATATACTAGCCAAAAATTAAATTTGTGTAGCCTTTTATATAATAACTAGCAATTCTCCAGTGCATTTATAAATTTTATTTTAAATAAATTATAAATTCGATTTTACTATTATGATTTATTTATATAGTATATTAAATACCAATTATTACAAGTAGCAATTTATTATATTTGAACCAATATATTGTAATTATAATTCATTATATTTCGAAGGTTATAATATATTATGAATAAATGAACACATGCATTAATTAGAAATCTAAAATATCATAACTAATTAATAGAACACGACCTTATACACAATGTTAGTGGTAGATACAATACATTTTAGGAGATAAAATTGTCGATTCAGGATCTAAAAGATGGGTAATCTATCAATTCAGGACCTGAAAGATGAAAATTCTCAATTCAGAACCTCAAAAATCACGAATTTTGATTTCTTTTTATTTTTTAAATAATTTTATATTAATTTTCAATGAAAATTTCTTCATTAATTGTTCATTAAATCTAAAAAAGAAATTTTTAAAATTATTTAAAAAAAATTCGTAATTTTTGAGGTCCTGAATTGAGAGTTTTCATCTTTCGGATCCTGAATCGATAGATTGTTCATCTTTCAGGTCGTGGATTGATAATTCTCCTTCTTATAATTAATAAATAATTAACTCTCACACCCAATATAGATTCATATATGATAATTATGTACAAAATTAGTAACCAACTAATGTCATGAAATATCCATTGCTAACAAATTAATTGTGCTTTATAACACTTAAATTAAGTATGTCAAAGATTCGTGATTCCTTACCTCTATTGGAGCATGACCTAACCGTAAGAGAAAAAAAATAGTGACAAGTAATTATCACTTTTATATCAAAATCAACCGAAGGCAAAACACAATCATAGGTCCCTGTACTCTTAGTTTTTATTTCGATAGGTCCTTATATATTTTTATTTTTTTTAATAAGTCCTTCTATTTTTATATTTCATTTTAATAGGTCCTTCTACTTATATAATTGATATTATTCAATCCTTATTTAACGGAATAAGTGGAATTGTTAACTTCTCTGTTATTTAACCCATAACCCATTTATTAAAAATAGAAAATTAAACCTCAATAATAAATTAAAGAAAATTAAAAAAAACTAATATAGAAATCAAAGGGAACATTTTTGTAATATGTCGTCCTTTTTTGAAACCTCAATAACAAAATTAAAGAAAAAAAAAACTAAAAGAGATATTAACGGGAATTTTTCGTAATGTGTCGTTCTGTTTTTTAATTAAAAAAAAAAGAACAAATAACATCACTACCTAATTAAATCATTGATAATTACATATATCGTATAATATTAAAAATACAAAACCCATGAATTTGCAGAACATGATAGCCGATTACAATTTTTTGTTAATATTTAATATAATTAATCGTCTAAATTACCCTTTGACAAATGAGCGGGAAAATGGATGCTTTAGAAGTGTGTTATTATATATATGTATGTATGTATGTATGTATGTATGTATGTATATTTTGAAGGGTTTGGGTGATTATTGATGAAAATGTGATGAAGATATATCAATAATAGATCTTGATATATTATTTAGATTATATTTTAGATTTGATTATCTATTTAGATTGCATTATTAATTCTGAATTTTATCCAAATTAAGTTTTATGTTTCTTGTCTTCCAAGTTTCTCTATACTATAAATAGATAGATCCATATTGTTATTAGGGTGTTGAAATTTAATAAAAAGTGTGATATTTTTATACAATTCGGTATTTTTGCGAGAATCAACAATATTGTTCTTGTGTTCTTCCGCGTATTTTCACAATCAACGGATTATACACACTTCTACTTGCATCAAAATGTGACGTAATTTTATTCAGGAGAAAATAGCTAAACCATTATAGCTAGGCTAGGTGTCTTTTAATCGATTGAACGATCCAATGGTTAGGATTTGCACCGATTTCAAGTGTCGACCATTTCACTCCAAAGCACCTGCACGAATACTACGTCAAATTTATGCATTAATTTACTTAAAACGTAGTTTTCATATATGTGTGTGTGTGTGTGTGTGTGTGATTTGGTTCAAATGAGAATTAGTGCTTCGTGTAGGAACGTGAGAACGGTACTTGTTTACTATAATTTTAGTACCTTTTTTTTACTGTATGATGCTATTTTTTTAATGTTTTTCCTATTGTATTTTGGTACTAATGTTTTAGCACCAAAATACAATAAGAAAAACACTAAAAATACACTAAACAAGTTCGTTCTCACGTTCCCACACCGAACCTAGTTTCTATTATAACCAACCCTCACCCACAACAATCATACCACTTTTAATTAAAATTTTCCAAATATGCATATATAATAAAACGGACATTGTATAGTTTGTGGATTAATAGTCAAGAAATAAAATAAAGTGTTAAAAAAACCGCATTTTTTTAATTTTTATATAAAACTATTCATGCTGCACCCCAATTAACATATAATACATACACATACATACATACATACATACATACATACATATATAATCCGTTTTGAGGCCATTTAAATGCTTCTGCAGACAAAAGGAATATATTTGAATTATTCTTCCTGCATGCCTTATAAAATATTTTGTTTCTAGAGCATATAAGAACCCAGAGAGAGGGAGAGAGAGAGAGAGAGTATACTTACGTAGTTATATTATATGTATAGATGGAAGTTACGAGAACGTATGGGGAAAAGGGGGGGGGGACCAAAAACCATCGTTACAACATTTATTTCCTCAACCAAAAAAAATAAATATTTATGTACCTATATCATGTCTCTCCCCACTAGAGTTGTAATTGTAACAGCCAAATGACTGACACTCGACTCAACTCGTGTTCAATTCGTTCGTTCGTTAAAAGGCCGTTTAAGATCAGTCTGATAAGCGTATCAGGTAACTAATTAAGCTTGACCATATTTAATTTAGTGTTTGATAGCTACGCATACGTACGTGAAGAAATACAAATAAAACAAACGTGTGTTCATACTCGAGCTCGACTCGTACGTACTCGGCTCCGTACTTCCAATTAAAGCAAAGAAAGGACAAAATGTTTAAAATTATCTTTGGAGATTATACAAATAAATTTTAATTACATTAATTGGAGAATATATCTTCACCTGTATTTAAATGCTATTTTATACGGTATATATAGTGATGTGATATCCTATATACCCTATTACTACTAACTAGAGAAATTCAACCAACTCATAGAGAGGGGGAAAAAATTAAAATTAAAATTAGACAATTATTATTTACAATTATCTTTTGGTATATAGATCACACAAATTTAGTAAATGATTGAATAATAATATTATCGTAACACCCACGAGATCATCTAGTCACAAGTTGTATGTGTCCACCGTGTACCAAATATCAAAATTATTACTTTTAATTGTTCAATTTTAATTTATTTCGGTATTTTAAATTATTAATATTTATGATTTATTCCACCAAATTAATTAGAATTTCTAGTTATTTTGTAGTATTAATTTTTTTTCATTTTTAAGTTAATTATATAATTAATTTTTGGGGTTGATTATTCCAAATTTATGGTATATAATTTTTAAAATTTTAATTTTTAACAATAAATATTAATTAGGATTAATTATAATATAATATAGACTTCATTTGAAATAATTAAACATTAGTAACATTATATGATTTCGATGCTGGCACACGGTTATCACAACTCCATAACACCAAGTGTATTTAAATGCTCTTTTACTCTGTATATATATATATGTAGGGGTTGAAATTTCTTGTTACACCTTTTCATGTTTCATTATAAAAATTTTATTTTAGTAATATTTATTAAAAAAAATAAAAATTAATAATAACATAAATAATCATAGTCAACATTTATCTACACAAAAAATTGAATTAAAAAATTTTAAACATAATTTTGAAAAAATCAGCCATAATAATGAATTATTGATTGAAAATTGAAAATTAAATATTAAAAAATAATTATAAACCCTAATCGGGTGTGGTGAACTCTAAAAAATCATAAAATTAAACTAAATCCCAAAAAAATAAAATTTAAAAAAAAATCGTAATTTAAAAGTGTAACATAAAGAGTATAACATTAAATTTAATGTGATACTAATGTGATTTAATTCGACATTCCACTATTAATTAATTAGACTAATTAGTTAATTACAAATTTATAACACACAATTACATATTCCACGTAGAATTCAACCTACTGCTAGAATCTTCTCATCTTAAACAATGCTTCATTTTCCATTAAATGGACTAATTAAATTAATGTATGATTGTATATGATGATATATCACATTAATTAATATAAGAGTAACACCATTTTTCGATGTGACACACTATCCTATGACAAATCGACAGCTATTCATAAATTAATAAATTGAAATGATATGAATTATCACATCAATCAGATTTGATGTTTAAACCAAGTAGACTAATACAATTGTTCTTCTATTCATATATATTATTATTTAATAAAAAAATATATTCTAAAATGACATTCATAATTATACAACCCAACAAAAATACCAACAAAAAACATCATTAATTAATACATATACTACTCAAGTAAGTAAAGTAGCGTTCACAATTATACTTGCATGTTTCTTGCCTTTTTTTTTGTTTGAAGTTATATATATATATATATATATATATATATATATATATATGCTTGAAGTTATAGAATATGTATAATTATTTTTGTTTACTTTAATTTTGGTAATTGATCAATCTAAATATTCCATGCTTTGTATATATAGTCAATCTAGCTACAAGATGAAAAATATATATGTATTATGTATTAGTGAATTAATATTATAGATCAAAATATGTTAGATATATACTGTATTATATATGTATTTTATATATAGACCTATGTTTATAGGAGAGATTGAGAGAGGAATGTATCATGATATATATATACACAAATTGTATAGAATCGATTAATTAAATTTCAAATTAAGATTGAATTATTACGTTTCAATGGATCAATAATTGTCACTTAATTAAATTTCGTTGTACGTATTATAATTAATAGTATATATAATCCACATTTTATTAAATGGTACATTAAATTAAATTAAAATTATAGTATTATAAATAGATAAAAATACCCTTCTAAATGGAAGGGAAAAAAGGCTGTGGCACAACTCCATATCTATAAGTTGTGGCACAACTCCTATATCTATATCTATATCTATATATATATATATAAGTCACATATGTTATTATTAGTGTTATTATTATATTATTGAAAAAACAATAAAACAAATTACAAGATTACAATAGATATTCCACGTCATCATCAAATCTAATTAAAACACAAACTACACAACACTAAAACTCGATCCAATTCACATCAACCACGTTCAAATAAATCACACATATGATAAAAACACAATTAAATTTACACAAAATTAAATCCCACACTAGATTTCATGACATGAGCCATGAAAGCATGGCATCATGCTTCCCAACATCCGTATCTAGACCTCCCTCGTCGGCGCCCCATTTATTGTCGTGGTCGTCCCAAATCCACGACATCCCGCCGTCCTCGTGGATTTCGGGCTCCCAATTCCACGAGTCGGGTTCCATCAAAACCCCGAGGCTCGGACCCGTCCCGCCGCAGCTCATATCGGGCCCGGGCTCGGGCCCGGAATCGATTTCCATTTCCCAAAGCCCGCTCAAGCTCAGCTCGTCCATGATGTCATCAAGATCGCACGCTCCGGCTCCCTCTCTCTCTTCCGGCTGCGGCGACTCCGTCGCGGCTCCGCCGCCGCCGTTATTTTCCTGCGGCCGCTGCGCCGCGGTGGGCGTCAGCTCTCTGTCCACGGTCGGGGTGGTCGGCATTAAAACGGCGGCGTTTGATGCTCGGGCGGAGTCTTTTTTGCCTTTCTTGCTCTTCTTCTGGCCGCCGCCGGGCTTTGGCGGCGGCGGCGGCGGGATGAAGTGGGGATTGGGGCGGCGGAAGCCGTGGAATTTGCGGCTGAGATGGGAATTCCAGTAGTTTTTGATTTCATTGTCTGTTCTACCCGGCAAATGCGCGGCGATGAGAGACCACCTGCAAATTAATTATATATAGCCCGCAATCAATTGATTAATTAATCAATTAAATGATCTAATTAAGATTAGGCTTTGCAAGTCAAACTTCATATTTATATAAAGATTAATGTCATACTCACCCACTGCGTCCCGTTTTGACGGGCTGATTGAGATTTTTTACGGGTTTGAAAAAAAGATTAGGAAAGACAATTAATAAAGAAACTTCCTGATATGACCCTATCTATTTATTTGACAATGAATTAATGCGTGGTGTAAACATATTAAATAAAGGTATGCATTAGTAAATTAATTAGCTAAATATATATAGAAACATGCATATATAATGAGACATCTCGAAAAGACAAACAAACCTATTAAAATGGGATGGAAGGAGTATTGTATTATGATTTTTAAAATACTTAACAATTATCTAAATATTTTAGCATTTTTAATTACAAATCTAGTATCACATCAAATTTTCGACGTCTGAAATATGACGTAGCAAGCCGAGATCCTACAAAAAAATTTAGTTCGGTATATGTTGATTAAGACACCGACAGAGTCAGTTTCCACGTCACTTTTGTTTTTATTTTTGCGTAAAGTTTAATGCAAGACCATGTCACATTTTGAACACCGAAAAATTAGTAAAATTGATAAGTGACTATGACTAGAACTGTCAAAATGTGTCAACGAAGCAGAGAGGCTGAGCCCGTTAGGCGAACATTTTTGAAAAATAAACCCTAACACGTAAAAAAGGGATAGGGCAAGCCTGCCTATTTTGACAACCTCTTCAAACACGTCGTAGGCTACGGTATGTTTGTAACATTTTAAAGGTCATGACATTTAATTTATCGTTTCAGGTCAGATTAAAATATGACATTTTGTTATGTATTTATATGAGAAGTTAATGCATCTTGTTAAATAATGGATCCTAAAGATATATTTAGTGCTAACATCGTATTAATTGTATTTAAGATGCATGGATTTTGTTTACATATGTACTATAAGAATTTCATAAATGTCCACTAAAAATAACTTAATTTTCAAAATAGTACATGTAATAGGAGATGGTTGAAATAAAGAATCTTGCTATAGTTGGGACATAACTACATTATATAATGTAGGCATTAATTGTCTGTATTCAATAATTTAAAAATAAATGAAAATGGAATAATACTTGTAGTAAATGAATGCATGGGCTATGAGTGAATGTAGGTGGTGCTTATTAATTATTTATTTAATTAATCTCTTTTTCAAAAAGGGTGAATAAAACTAGCTTTTCTAGCATATGTCCCACTCCTTAATTACTTTCTTTTTAATTAAGTTCTTTGATTTTAACGACAGCCTAATTAGGGAAATTGTTTTTCTGTAATTAAGCAACCCTTATCCAATTATGCTTATATATATAGATATATATTATTGAAATATTAAATCAATTGACCATGATTTTTTTTTTCTTTAAAAGAGTTCTTGAATCTTATATTTAAATATTTAATCAAATAGTTCTTGAGCATGAAACTACAAAAATAAAAATAAAAAATTAAACCTGTTTCCCAAAGATGCATGGAAATTAATGATGATTTCTTCTTCTTCAGCAGATATATTTCCTCTCTTCAAATCAGATCTCAAATAATTGATCCATCTCAGCCTGCAACTCTTCCCACATCTAAGTAAACCTAAAAAAAATAAAAAAATTTACACAATATATTTAAATATCATTCAAATACTAAAACAGAACATATATATATATATATATATATTAGTTTTGATTCAAGTGAGAAATATTTGTTGGTGTGAGAAATGAGAAATTAAACATTCATTTCATTGTAATTTACTGATTAATTGATTATGTGATACATTACGATAAACATTTTCTCATTTCTCATACTAACATCTTTTCTCACCTGAAATTTTACGCAATATAGTAAAAACAGAACACATTTTCAATCAAACACAAAATCATTATATACATGTATATATATATATATATATATTAGTTTTGATTGTGAGAAATATTTGTTGGCATGAGAAATGAGAAAAATATTTATTTTATTATAATTTACTGCCTAATTGATCACACGTGGATTGAAATTATAGCAATTAAGCAGTAAATTACTATAAATATTTTCTCATTTCTCAACTGATCTTTTTAGTAAAACATCACTCAAATAATAAAAACAGAACACATTTTCAATCAAACACTAAATCATTATATATTTATATATATATCTATATATATATATATATATATACCTGCATTCTTGGGCAATGATCTCCAAGAGCCTTCACCATTTTCTTCAATATATTTTCTAAGCTTTTCATCTTCTTCTGCAGTCCATCTCCCTCTCCTCAACCCTACTTTCTCACAGCACGGCGCTCTTCCCATCTCTCTCTCTCTCTCTCTCTCTCTCTCTCTCTCTCTCACACACACACACACACACACACACAATTACACTTAAAACACAGTTTAATATTATTTAGGGTGCAATATTTAAAGAGACGAGACAGGAAGGTCTTTTCTTGCCACCTTAAACTTTGAAACTAATAATTCTCTGACTAAACATTTGTTGGAAAAACAGAAGAAAAAAATAAATAAAAATAAAGGCACTCGTTTGACTTTGGCTGCAAACGAAGAGTATTATCGTATGCGAGATGGAGATGTGTTTGTAGTTTTGTGTAGGAGAGAGAGAGGGGGGAAAAGTGCTGCTTGTTATTTATAGAGAGAGAAAGGGCATAGGTGGAAATAGAGAGTTTTGTGGAGGTTGAACTCGCCACGTCGGCTAGTGAGAGAGTGAGGAGTAGACTCATCGTGGCTTCTCCACCGTCGAGCGCCTCCGACGGGGCGTCGATCTCCCACGTTGGCCGCCCCTCCTCCGTCGTAGTCGCCGGCCCCACCCTTCTCTCTCTCTCTAGAGTCCAGACCAAATATCAAGTATATATACTTGAAGTCTCGTACAAATTACAATATATGAACAAAAAAGTGTGTAGATGGACGTTTTGTGGTTTGGATAAAAGTAAAATAAAATCTCTATAGAGTAATATCGTCGAGATCCCGGATCAGTAAAAAATTATTATAATATGGAGGATATTTCTTAAATGGTAAACGACCAAATAAACACGTGAATTATATGTCAAGTCATACCTAGATGTATGAATTATTTTTTGACTCAAATACATATCTAAACTATTTTAAAAGTACAACTGGTCTTCTCAACAACTCATAATATATTAAATTCATACTTTTCGTCATATTCTTAATTTATTTTAGGGCAAAGGGCTAAAAAACCTCGTACAACATTTCATATTCATCGATCCGCGCCTGCCTTTATACAGTTAGATACAAAATTATCTATTTTTGAAACAGGAATTAAAGTAGTAGATCTTTTAGCACCTTATCGCCGCGGGGAAAAATTGGACTATTTGCGGGAGCTGGGTTTGGTAAAACGGTACTCATTATGGAATTAATTAACAATATTGCCAAAGCCCATGGGGGCGTATCCGTATTTGGCGGAGTGGGTGAACGTACTCGTGAAGGAAATGATCTTTACACCAGAACTATATGTTCAATCCTACTTAGACGTACGAACTATTTTTTAGCTTAAATATATATCTAAACTATTTAAAAAGTACAATCGGCCCCTCAAACTATTCAAAAAAGAACAAACTGACACGTGATGTCAATACCGTTAGTTTTTTCCGTTAATTAAAATGTGTCAAGCTCAATTCTATCACCTATGAATGTTGATCGGACGAATTGAAACCACAGCCAAATAGCCCACACTATAGAGTTTCAAACTCCTCTTTTAATTTCAAAATCCAACATCGAATCAGTATCGAGATTTAAAATTTAATGCGTAATGCAAACCCTCGTCATCAATATTTTTCATTGTAATTATTCTATCATTTAACACCTGATTGACAAATTGAAAGTACAATTGGAAAGCCCATATATATTATGACGAGGGATTTCTAACCATACCATATTATATGGTATCATCGTCCGAATCCATATTAATTAGGTGTAAGAATTTATGTGTATTTTATTTAACGGAAAAAACTAACGGTGTTACACGAAAAATGTGAATGTGATATATTTTGAATAGTTGATGAGGTCGATTGTACTTTTTAAATAGTTTAGGTGTGTATTTGGGCCAAAAAATAATTTATACGTCTAGATAGGACTTGACATATAGTTCGGGTGTTTATTTGACCATTTGCCTTTTATTATTTTATCTCATTATTTTGTTTCTTTTTTACCCATTATTTTCTTGTAGGTAAAGATGTTGACCCGATCGTGTCGTGTTAGCCCATGCTTCATATAGAAAAAACTTTATTCATTAGTGTTTAAAATAATAAATTGGGATATCACTTTGAGTGAAATAATTTCAGAAAAGAATATATTACTATATCTAATTTAATTTCCCACACTCAATGAGAACATTTTTGTGTCTCGCGAAAATAAAATTTATATTTTGACTTTTGATGTTAATTAACTAATATAATAAAAGATAATTGCCTTAAAATACATAATCTTTAGCGTGTTTTCGTTTTCACACGTTCTAAAAGACGTAGTTTTAATTAATAACACGAACTTAGTACTTGTTTCTTTTTTCACATGATTTTCAAATTTCGGTCTACTGAAGTGACGTGATTGTCGGAGATTTCTACGTGTACATCTACGTGGACACCAAATCATCTTTAAATAGAACGATTTTTAGTACAATTTTTGTCGGATTATAGTGTTCGAATTTGAAAATCATGTGAAAAACCAAATAAGTGCTAAGTTCATGTTATTAAAACTACATTTTTTTAAACGCGTGAAAAATAAAAACACCCCAAAATTTACGTATTTTAAGACAATTAACCCTTAATAAAAATATAATAAAACAAAAAAAAATCCCCATGCAAAGTGTTGAAAATGTAAAGAAGTTTAATTGTTTCAATTTAATTAGACAAGATCTAATCGAACTCCGATCACTCACCTTATAATTAAACACTACGAATTGTAGCGAGTTATGTTCGAAATTATAGCCCACGTTTAATTAAATAAATTGGAATTTGGAAGAGAAAATGTATGTTTTTCTAATTATTCAATGTTTTTTATTTAATATTCAAAGCCGCCAACGTACAAAGCAATTACGTTCCAGAATAGCTTAATCCAGAACTGGAAAATGAAAAATATTAAATTGTATTATTTGTATTTTTAATCAACAATAATATAAAGCTAGCATAAGGGAAAACGATAAATACATTTTAACCTAATAAGAAAATGTACTTTGAAACATAAAATTTCATGATTTTTAAAATTTATTTAATCTATTTGGAAACATACAATTGTATAAGAAGTTTATGGGCAAACCTTATATTACTCCCCCGTATTTTTTCCGAAAAAAAAACTCATGCGTTTAATAAATAGTCTAAAAACCTCTTATGTCATATATTATCTATAAAAAAAACCCTTTCGAAGAAAGTGAATCACACTTTATGAGAAAGATACTGGGATTTTTTATTTTTTTTTGCAATTTTTATTATAGATAAATATATTTTATATTGTATGAAAATTATCGTATTTGGTTATACTACTATTTTAGCTATTTTGATCATTTTTAAAGTTTTGTATTCTTTTTACATATAAAAATATTTTATATTATTTAAAAATTATAGTATTTGCTCAAACTAGGATTTTAAAAAATTAATTATATTTAAAAAATAATACAAAAATTGTAAAATTAAGAATCGTGCACTCTTTTTTAACAGTGTAATTTACTCTCTCCAAAATAGACTTTTTTTTATTAATTATACAAAACAGATAGGGGTTTTAGACTATTTATTTAACACGTGAGTTTTTATTTTATTTTTCGGGAAAAACACAGAGGATTAATATAAAATTTGCTCAAAATTTATACTATCAGCATTACGCCTATACCATTATTGATTCAAAATAAACACACCAGATTGTACTTTCTGTGACATTTCCTATTACAAGCCATTATTGTTTACAGAAAAATAAATAAAAATAATAATAAATAATTTTTAAATTTTTAATTTATAATGATTTTATTTAATTAAAATTTTGTATTTAGAGTTCATCCATCTCCAATTAGGGTATATTATTTTTTGTTTAAAAAAATAAAAATAAAATATAGTTATGAAACACCAAGTGGAACAGAAATGACAACCGAGAATCTAATCCGCAAAATAAAAGGATTTGTTAATGTCTAAGAATATCAAATAATGATGTATTTGTTGTGTATTTTCACGGTGATATACAAATACACCCTTATTATTTATTGAAAATTTAAAAACTAACAATTTAAATTTTGAAAGTCATAAATATTAAATAAGGGTATTATTGAAAGTGTAGCTTTAATATCTTATTTTTATAAATATTTTTAATCTACGCACGAGGAGAATTGAGATTATATGATCGAGACGGAGGGAGTAGTAAATACCATTTCCGTTTCACAATAAGTGTCATTCTAATACTTTAATTCTGCTTTACAAAAAGTCTTATTCTACACAATCGAGGTAAAAATTTCAGAATTTTCACATATTTACCCTCATTTAATGTATTCAAACAACAATATCTAACTTATTTAATGTATTCACATAAGGGTATATGAGGCAATTTTATTATCTAATTAATATCATTATTAATATATGCTTATTCATCTAAAATGACACTTATTCAGAAACGGAGAGAGGGAGAGAGTAATTAATTAGGAAT
Organism: Perilla frutescens; assembly: GCA_026008535.1. NCBI lineage: Eukaryota > Viridiplantae > Streptophyta > Magnoliopsida > Lamiales > Lamiaceae > Perilla > Perilla frutescens. The sequence continues at coordinate 48,660,304 of BRKX01000018.1, forward strand.
GCAATTAATGTTTATAAATTTTTCTATGATGGGAAAAACTTTTCAATTTTTGGCAATCCGAGGGTTACCAAAATAATGTTGACAAACCAAAGTCACTGTAATTATGCTTGCCACTTTAATTTCTTTTTAAGAAATTGAAAACATGACCATTTTTGGACACATGTCGTTAAATATGTTATATGTGCCGTATTTATGATGTCATCTAGTACAATGATATGATATCACATACACGAGTTTAAATATATTACACGAGTAATAGTATTGTTTCATCTCGTGTTACACTGTGTGAATTTGCGTCATGTCACAAATTCATCTCTTCTGAGGAGAAAAAATTCATTTTTTTTATTTTTGTTTAATATTTTAGATTTAATTAATTTTTTTAATTCTTGAATGTATTTTTAATCCTTTTTATTTGACTTGCTCAATTAAATTTTAATTCAAATGGTTTAATTAGGTTTAATTTCTAAGTTTTTATTTGGGGTTGGGGAAATGCGAGTCTTAAACTCGAAAATCTTACGCTTTTAGTCTTTTGCACATGGATCTCCGCTGCTTAGGAATCCCCAAGGGAACTTATGAGTTTATTCACTATATTATAATAATTGGGTGGTTTGCACATATTTGTTTAATTATCTATTTAATTCGCGACATGTCGAAAACAGAGATAGATGCGTGAATTTTAACTTGGAGGGAAAATAGATAACATTATATATATATATATATATATATATAATCAAAAAATTTGAGAGGGATGCCCCCACCAGCCCTTAAATCCGTCTCTCGGTGAGAACCTAGATAATATAACACGAGATGTGCACATCTGAATATCATACATAAACGACACTTTGCAATGGTGATTATAAAACACGAGAATAATATAGAAATGTAACAAGTGATATTGGGCATCAAAATTGCGCAAGTTTAATTGAATATAAAAATCTTAAGCTAGTGTGACAATTCAAATAAAATAAGTAAATAAATAAGGGAAATTATACCATCATTCTTATAAATTCGAACACTATTAGTCTCCAATTTTAAATATGTTTAATTTAATTAAATTGGTTTAGTCATTTCGATACTTCTAGTAAGCTACATCTATTTTTGAAAGGGATTGTTAATTTTGACATGTGAATTTAATAAGAATTTGAGAGCCTTATGTTGACGCTTCTTGATATTTAATTTACTTAGGTAGCCATTTACAGTCTATTTGGTGGACTAAAGTTAAATACTTTGGTCCCATTAAAAATAAAATGAAATTTAATTTTTTGGTGAAAAATGCATGTTTTATTTGTATTTAAAGAAGTACGTTGGATAATGTGGAATTAGATTATATAGTTTGTGGCATAACTACTCAAATGTTATTTCCGGACACCCAAGCGGTGAATATCTTTGTATAAAAGGAAGTAGTTTTTAGGTTCGAGACCTACGATTCCCCGTTCTCTTGCTAAAAAAAAACACTATAATTGCACAATTATGCATCGTTAGCATAAGTTAACGAATAAAAAAACCATAATTGCATAGTTGAGCATCATTAGCATAGGTTAATGTGATCAGGGTTGATTCTAATGATTTGGGGACCTGAGTCGAGATGAAAAAGGAGATCCCTCATTTTTCAACTTCGGTTGCATTCTCTACACCTCTTTTTTTTTTTTTTTTGTCAGAACTAAAGTATTTATTTATGTCACCTAATTGGCTTTGATCAATTATTTCTCCTTTTAGTCGTCAGTTTCTTTCTGATATATGGGCTCATGGTTGTGATTCATGATTTCAAGAAAATAATATATGAAATTATTAATCAAATTAACAAAATTGGATTTGGGGTGTTAGGGTTTTAATTTCATCACGAATACAAAATACAAAATAATATACAAATAAATTACGTACTTATTGTCGTGATTTGTGAATATGTTGTTTTGGATAAATATTCACCATTGGATTGGCTTCAAAGTCCTACAATATTTCGATTTATGTTTCTTTCTACCGCTACTATTGTGATCTATATTTTCTTTCTATTTCATTTCTGGGATGTTATAATTTAATATTGAAATATATATTTAGATTTAGGGTTACAAATTTTCTAAAAAAGAAATAAAAAGAAAAAAAGTGGGCGACGGTTCCGTTTAGTATTTTTCTTTATATATATTTAGATTTAGAATTACAAATTAAAAAAAAAAAACGCAAGTGGACAATTGCGTTTTGAGTTTGGAGGTATAGATTTAGGATTAAATAAAGATTAGATTTAGATTTTGTTCTAAATATTTGTATGTATTTTTTTTCTCAACCCCTAAGTGGACTTTTTTGCTACATATTTATATATGTAAAACCCCAAAATTAATAATTAATTATTTAACTTAAAAGTACAATTTAAAATAGTTAGGAACAATTAGTAGCTACAAACTAATAGTAACAAAAAGCTAAAAACTAAACATTAAAGAAAATAAATTTCAATCTCAATTTCCAAAGTCAAATTGATGTCGGAATTTCAAAATTAGTTAAGAATACAAACGCTCGTCTATAATATTTAAACAATGTCCGAGTAAATTACATTTTTTAATTCTGTACGAATAAGGTCCAAATACTTTTAGTTCTAAAATATACAATTTCAGTTTCAAGTTAATTTTTTCGATAATTTTGATTTCACAGCTTATATTCCAACACTTTTAGTTCCAAAAACTAACGGACTATACTTAACATCCGTTAAGTACCTATTTTGGAGCCAAAACAGTACATATTTTGGATTGTGATTTTCACTACATCCCCTCTATTTTTCACTTGTAATCAGGCGGAGGAATCAAGATCAACAAAATAGGTACCGTTTTGACTCACTTAATAAATGTATAGTCCGTTAGTTTTTGAGACAAAAAGTGTTGAAATATATACCGTGGGACCACAAGTGTTGAATAAATTAACTTGCAACTAAAATTGTACATTTTGAGACTTAAAATGTTTGGACCCTATTTTCACGGGATTAAAAGTGTAATTTGCTCTTCAATGTCCACTTAAAGCTCACAAACTCACATTTGAAGCTTTTGCTTATATTAAATATAGACAAAATACCATTTCATAAACCCCAGTATTTATAACTTTTCACAATTATATTTTAATTTATACTCAATAACAACATGATCCCAATGTTTAAATTTTTCACCCCACAATTTTACCATCTATAACTAAGTCATCACACCAAAAATCTATATGAAAAGGAAAAAAAAAAAAAAGAACAAATTCTATATAAGTCAAAACATTACTCCCCACCTTCTTTCTAAAATTTTACTCTCTTAAATCATGGCATAGAAGAAACCAGAAACTCAAACCGCATCCCAATTATACAGCCTCTACTATTACTTTAGGGTGCTCCAGTTATATCGTCTCGTTGTTATAATTAATATTAACTTTTACAGAAATATACAAATGCACTCTCATTAGATTTTGAAAATAAAAAACTAGCCATTTATTTTTATGGACGTTATAAATCTTAAGGGACTTTTTGTTTGCACCTCAATATTTACTCATTGCATCACAGTTTTTCCTTGCACCACTTTTTTTACTCTTTGCACCCCTGAAATTGACTATAATACCCTTCCACATTAAATATGTTTTTTTACTTTAAAAAAAATCACGTTTCATTCAAAGTCGTGTGTTCGAACATTATGAATATGTTCGAAGTCTTCTGTACGAACATAATGGATTTGTTCGAAGTCTTGTGTTCGAACGGTACTTAAAAAAATTCATGCGAGTCCGTTCGAAAATTAATTTGAAAATCAATTTTTGAACAAATATGGTGTGTTCGAAAATTCATTTTCAAACGAGACTTATTTTAAAAATTATGTATGTTCGAAAATGAAATTTCGAACAAACATGATGAGTTCGAAATTTCATTTTCAAACCATACTTAATTTTTTCTTTTTGAATAAAGGGCATTTAAGTAATTTCAAAATTATTTTATTTTTATCTTTTTATTTTAATGGTGCAAAGAATAAATATGAGGTGCAAACAGAAACTCTCAAATCTTAAATAGGGGCAAATATTGAAACTTTAGCTTTTGTATTCCGTTTTCATAAATACTTTTAATTTACATCGCGAGTAGAAACATTTAACTCATCAAAATTTTTAATGCTAAAATATAACTAATGTTGAATCAAAACACACGATCTAGTTTTTTTTTTTTTTTTTTGGTTTTTTGAGAAACAAAAGATCTAGTTAGAATTAAAAGAACATAAAAGTAAGAAATCATATTTTTAATTAAAAAAAAAGAGTAAGATTTGTCAAAGTTTGTTGATTTCTTTGCAAGTGAGAAAACACCGTGGCACACCAAAAAAAAGGTAAACCGCGACACGTGTCAAGCATCTATTGGTTGAAATGAGTTACAGTCTGCTCTGATTGGTCCGTTCTCCCCTGCACCACGTTGCCAACTCACATTCAATTCTTCCATTTTTTCAGCTCTTCTCTTCCTTCACACTTTTCTCACTTCACTCACACACACACACACACACACACACACACACACATATAATTATAAATTATAAATTATCAACATTTAATTTCCTCAACAATTTTGCATGCTTTGTCGATTGATCACTTGCTTAGCTCACTGATTCATTCGAAACCCTAGATACACGATTTCGATTTCTGCGCCGCTGAAAATGGCGCATCGGAGGTCAAAATTGCTGCTCGTTTTGTGCTGTTTGTCTCACTATCTGATTGCCGCTGCTGCGTAAGTAGTAGCTTTAATTTTGTGGAATTTTTTTTTACTGTTAATTTTAATTTTAATTGTGAGTTATGTTAATGGAGGAGTCTGATTTCACAGAAGGAGTTATTACGATGTTCTTCAAGTTCAGAAAGGCGCCTCGGACGATCAAATAAAGCGAGCGTATAGGAAGCTGGCGTTGAAGTATCATCCAGATAAGAATCAAGGAAATGAAGAGGCAAACAAGAAGTTTGCGGAAATCAACAATGGTATTGGCGTGTTGCTCCTTTTTTTTATTTAATTTTCCAGCTTATTATTGGTTGTTTGCGTGGATATACGTGGATATGTGTGTGTGATTGCGTGGTTTTGGATAGTAGATGTAATGCTGGTGTTCATCAGGTGCAGCATTGATAAGACTTGGAGTCAGTGCTGTAGGATTTATTTGGAAGTTTTGATTTGGGATTGGATATTTGTAGCTTAATGTATGAGGATAATGTATGTGATGATTGCGTGTTCGTGGATAGTGAATGTAGCGCCTGGTGTTCACCAGGTGCAGTGTCAGTACTAGTAGTGCTTTAGTGTTTATTTGGAAGGTTTGACTTGGATTGGATGCTTGGATATTTGTAGCTTATGAGGTTCTGTCGGATGGTGAAAAGAGACGTATATACGATAGTTATGGCGAGGAAGGACTTAAGCAGCATGCTGCAAGTGGTGGTCGTGGAGGGGGGATGAATATGCAAGACATTTTTAGCTCGTAAGTTTCTTCTTACTTAGTGTAAATTTGATCGTGTTGGTATGCAATGTTTATTTGATCTCTTGAGTTCATTTGCTATTGTTGGATTGATGTTTCTATGTCCTGTTGAAGTAAAAATGGAAGATCCATTTGCAGATTGGGTGTTATATCAATCGTTCTTGGTCTTGTGAAGTATTGAATCACTAACTTATCCCATAGGATAGGGAAGCTTACATGTCCATTTATTTCAATTTCTTCATTTTCCCTTTTTTATTGGAGATTAGTATTTTTTTTAAAAGTCTATAAGCTGATGTGCTAACATAGGGTATCTCCAGATTTTTTGGTGGGGGTCCTATGGAAGAGGAAGAGAAGGTTGTGAAGGGTGATGATGTTATTATTGAATTAGACGCAACACTTGAAGATCTCTACATGGGGGGTACATTGAAGGTACTGAATTTGATGCATATAGATATAGAAAAAAAAAACAAGTACGCAGATTAAATCAAGTGTTATTCAGCTATTGGTGGGTGGGGGGACTTGTTCTTTACCAATCCTTCCCCTTGATATCAAATAGAGCAAGATTCATTTTCTCGTCCGTATCAGTTTTTATAACATTTGACGGTCAATTTCTAGCTTCACGTGGCTTTGCTATGCTGCATATGTAGCAGAGGTTTTATTGTGCACTGAATCTCATTTGGGGCTCGAGTACTGTTTTTGATGACCTCAGATTTTGTTTTATGAATTTCTGTGCTAAGACTTGCACAGCAAACAATGAAGCAAAACTTATTTGCGTGAGTTTTAGATTGCAATTTTATCCAGTGTAATGTTGACGTAGTTGACTAATATGTGAATGTGGGGGCTATCAGGTTTGGAGGGCAAAAAATGTAATAAAACCAGCCCCAGGGAAGAGGCGCTGCAACTGTAGAAATGAGGTTTATCACAGGCAAATTGGTCCTGGAATGTTTCAGCAGATGACAGAGGAGGTTCACTGTTATTTTCTTATGAGAACTCCCTTTAAATATATCTTACAGACGATGAGAGGAAGGCCATTTTTATCTTCCATTTTTCTTCTTTATCTCACATCATAGTTTATCTCATATCCGTTCCAGGTATGTGAACAGTGCCAGAATGTGAAGTATGAAAGGGAAAGTGATTTTATCACCGTGGATATTGAAAGAGGAATGCAGGATGGCCAAGTAAGTTTTTTTATTGTCCATGAAATTTTTTGAGTATTCCCTGAAGTTTAATAAGATTGCCTCCCTGCATCTCGTGTATGCTAATATGAACACCATTATGTCTCTGGTATTGTCCGCTTGTCTTCTGTCATCTTTGCTTTGATTATCCTGAAACATTTATACCTTGTTCCCTTGGGAGTCAGAATTTTGCGTATGGGTAGCAGTACCTAGTCATGATTGTATCTCTGCAAGTAGCATCATTTGTTATTGCATATTAAAATGTTTATATGGCTTACTTCAATTTCATAATAGGCTTCTGCAAATTCAACATCGATTGCAATTCATAATTAAAAAAAAAACCGCGTTAAGTTCACAATTTCAATGCAATTAACCTGAAATGTGCTTTTCATGGTCGACATGTATTTCTCCAACATCCACGTCAAAATTAATTTTGCTGAAATTGAAATGGATGTTAAATTTGCACTATTTGTTAAGTTTGTGTTTTTTATGGCACAATTTTAAGTTCATGTTAAAAGCAAAAAAAAAGAAAGTAAAGTTCATGATTTTAAAAGCATTAGACTCTATTAATATTATCATAACATAGCACAACAAAGTTTTTCCTGAAAGTAGTATGGAAATTTTAATTTTTTTCTTAGAAATATTATTTTATTCCAGAAATTTCTCGACATTATTTTCTCATCTCCCCTAGTGCATTACTTTATTGGGTTAGAAAAGCTTCTTAATGACCCATTTTACAGGAAGTATTATTTTATGAAGAAGGTGAGCCCAAAATTGATGGTGAAGCTGGAGATTTGAAGGTTTGATCTTAATTCATGCCGTTGTTTGAAAACGGACTTATTAAAATGAATTTGTCCTGAACTAATTTCCATCCTTTTATTTGATTTGTAATTCATGTCCGTGCAGTTTCGCATCCGCACTGCACCTCACGGTCGCTTCAGAAGGGAAGGCAACGATTTGCACACAACTGTAACTATTACCTTGGTAATATTATTTGACCCTTTTTTTACTCTCTTTTGTAAAAATTCTTATGATTTGACATTATTACCACCCAATTACAGAGGAGAAATATTTAATTGTCTCATGTCAATTTGATATATTTGCATATGCTTATTAGCTTGCATGAAAGTAGTTCATCACTAAGTTTATTTCTTCTCGATAAATGTTTAGTGCTTGACGAAATAGATAGTTCTATTCGTGCGAAGTCATATCTTGTTTGCCTAAGTAATCTTGAAGCCTCCTTCTCCCTAAAATTCAAAACGAAAAAAATCGATACCAGAAGCAATCTCAACGCCTGCTTCTTCTAACTAGTAGCATTTTCATAGATTATTTAAATCTCCTTGGCACAGATACCCTTCAACTCCCTAATTTTTGGAGGTTGCTAGTTTTATCAGAGGCGACTGAGCTTGAAATCCATAATAATCGTCACACTGTCAAATTTATCTTTTCTGATAAAGTAGTTTTGTGTCGGGATTCTGCTTCTGAAGATTAAGTCGCGCTTATTTCTGCAGCTGCAAGCTCTTGTTGGTTTTGAGAAAACGATCAAACACCTCGATGAACACTTGGTGGATATCAGCACCAAGGTTAGTTCGAACAACTCTGGAGCTGCCTGAAAAATATACTATTTGCACGAAAACACTCAATTGTTCGTTGCAGAACGAATGTTATGTGAATGATGTTTCTTTCGCCTCAGGGTATCACGAAGCCTAAACAGGTGAAGAAGTTTAAAGGCGAAGGGATGCCGTTACATTTCAGTAACAAGAAGGGCGACATGTACGTCGCGTTCGAAGTCCTATTCCCGACTTCATTAACGGAGGATAAAAAGACGAAGATCAAAGAGATTCTCGGTTAGAGAAGCCGCGATTCCTTACAAGATCTCATGGTGAGTTTTTGTTTTCATCATCTAAGTTAATACGCATCACATTTTTGTCCAAGTTCTTGTAGCAACGGCGTCGTTTTTTCGCCTTTTTGATGTGTGTCTAACTCCATGTATGAGCTAAAGACTGTTAAGAGAGTTAGAAGTCTGCAGCCTCAGTGAAGTAATCTCACCTGTTATTAGTGAACTTCTGTTTCTTTGCAAATATTTTGTTTTCTAACAAATTTGATATTCTTGAAGTGTGTTTGTAAATTGTGTGTTTTTTTTATATAGTTATCTACGGTCGCTACTTAAGGGTGCACTCTTGATAATTTGAAATTTAAACGTAACTTTTAAAACATTGCAATAATAACTTAACCCTTTGATTTGTAGCAAAATAGACATCTCGAAATTTTTTTCACATGAACTATTTAATTTTTTTCACATGAACTATTTAATTTGGTTTATGGGTGTTGAAAATGAGGATCTCTATTCTGCAATGCTAGTTTTTCAATGGTTGAAATTTTAGAAAGGTGTCTAATTTGCTGCAACTCAATAGGTTGTGTTATTATTGCAACGTTTTAAAAGTTATATTTAAATTTCAAATTTATTGAGGGGTGGTGAATTTTATTGCAATTAACCCAACATTTAATGAAGCATTAATGTTTGGTTTCTTCTGCTTGGTGCCACTGCTTCTTGATATAATTAAATAAAACAAATAAGGGCAAAATGTTAATATAGTCGAGTGATTTTTCAAAAAACACAAAAAAAAATCTCATCTTTGATAAACAAAATGAGAAAAAAGAAGAAAAATCCCTCAAGAAAACATATCGTCTTTAAGATTTAGCTATATTAAAAGAAAGAGTTATAATCTTTTTTTTAGATTTAGCTATATTAAATAATATTATATGATAAAACTTAATTTTGAAGAATGCAATAATTTTATGTGGTGACAAGAATTCCAGATCATTGGAACAAAATCATTATTATTATGAAAATATTAATATTAAATCATGAAATTAGAGGCTAAAGGTTAGTGGAGTTTATATTAACACATGAATTTTTTCATAATATTTTTCACTAAATAATCTCTCTCTCTCTCTCTCTCTCTCTCCTCCTTCAATTTCACGAAAAAAAGAGAACTGCAACACGTACGATTCCAATTACCATTCAACCACGTTTTATATATATAGATAACTCTTTTTTTGGTGAACTCGTCACACATATTTGATGAAATTACAAATCTAAAATTGAATAAAATTAACTTATAAAGTAAACTAAAAGACATAAATAAAATTCGATATTGAAGAAGAAAACAAAATTTGGGACCATCAAATCAAAGTAAACTCTCACGTGAATTAATTAGGCACGGCACAAAGAAAATAGCTCTATATATATAGCTAGTGTGCGTGTATAATTTAGCAATTGAGAGCAACTCGATCCATCGCAATTTCTTCAAGATTTTCTTCTCTCAAATTGACAATACATTTGGACGGATATAAGCTAGATCCATTGACTTCTATGCAGGGACGTAAATGAGTCGAGTCGAATCCGAACATATATATATATATATATATATATATGTTCAAATTTGTTTGAAATGATATCGAGCTTTAAAATTTATGTTTGAGCTTGTTCGATAACCTATCGAGTCGAGCTCAAACGAATTTTAATCGAGCCGAACACGAGTCGAGCTCGAATAGTTTGATATTTTTACACATGTTTGCTCAATTTTTACTTATCGAGCTCGAGTTCGAGCCGAACTTTAAATCCTATCGAATATAAAATTATATTCAAACTTGTTTGATATGATTATCGAATATCGAGCTGTTCGATTTCATTTCCAGCCCTACTTGTGTGCGGAATTGGTTTCAACATGTACTATACTATATAGATTTATATTAGTAATATTTGAATGATAATATCGTGACTCAACCAATTAAATCATCCCAAAAGATTGTTTCAAGTTTGCTTTAATTTAGAGGACTATTGAAGCTAAATTTCAAGCTGCTCTTACAAATATCTCGCCCCGTCCCATTTTAATAGGTTTATTTTCCTTTTTGATTTGTCCCGACATATAGCCATGTTTCTAAATATATTTCACTAATTTAGTAATATATACTCTTATTCAATATGTTTACATTAGATATTAATTCAATGTCAAAGAAATAAATGAGGGCACATTAGGAAGTTTGTTTATTAATTGTCTTTTCCAATCATTTTCTTAATTCCCGTGAAAACTCCCAATCAAACTATCAAAATGGAACGGGGGAATACCATTTAATTTATATATATTATATATCTTGACCGATAAATTTTTTATTAAAGTTATTCTTTCTTTCTTTCTTTTTTCCCTTTTTGATGAATCTCTTTAAATCGTGTTTGGACGAGGGTCCCCAATTTAAGATTTGCATGGTTTTTAATTGATTCGTATTTTTAGACCATTATTAATTATACAAGAGCTAGATTTTGTAACTTTTCTCTATCCCTAATTTTATAGGATATTAGGATGTTATGGGGCAAAAATTTTACACAAGAAAATATAATTTAAATGTAGGAGTATTATTTATACTAAGGTCGGAAAATCATCAATTGTAGATTGTCACTTGCTATATATATGTGTATATATGTTTATATATATAGAGAGAATTATATAGTAATTAAACTATCGTTTTTTAATTTGAAGAAAATTAAACTATCTGTTAATTGAGAAGTTTCATTAATGAAATCTAGGGTTGCAAACGAATCGAGTCGAGTCACTCGTTAAGGAATATTCACGCTCGAGCTTGATTCGAGCTTTTTTCTCTCCTGTTCAAGTTTAGCTCGACAAATATTTATCATGTTCGAATTTGACTCGAGCCCGACTCGTGAAATGCTCGAAAGTTTACTAATCAATCCAGATTCCGAATGCTCGAAAAAAAGGCTCGTTTAATTTACATATTCGAGCTCGAGCTCGAAAAAAAGAACTTACTTAATATACCCGTTTGAAATGTTTATAATGTTAATGAACATGTTCGATTAAGCTCGAGTTCGAACATATTCGTGAATTGGCCGAGCTGAATACTGCTCTGTTCAAGCTCAATTCGAAACTCGAATTTGGCTCATTAAAATAAACGAACAAACTTTGAATGAGCTTTTTTCGAGTCGAGTTCCGAATAGCTCACGAACGACTCTGTTCATTTACAACACTAATGAAATCTAAGATTAGAATATAAATAAATGTTATAATAGCAACAAATTGATGAGGCCAACTCATCAACATAAGATACTTTGGACCAGATTCTTAAATCCTGTGGATTTAAAGTAATGAAAATTGAGAGAAGATTTTGGAGAATATAATAAAAGACAATTGAGAAAAAAAGAAAAAAAATTGCATATTCCACGCTTTTTTCTTTTCCATCTATTTTTGGACCATTGCTATGTATGCCACGTCACTACTTTGTCGATTTATATCTTTTTTTTCCCTTTTTTCGGTGAACTTTATATTTCACGGAATAAGAATAAATAATTCACTCTATTTTATCTTAAATAAAGGAACTTATTTCAACACATTGTCTATACATTTAATTTAAATCGGTATAATACGAAAAAGATTAATATTTTTTATTTTATGTATTTTCGACTGTCTCAAAATTGTGTGAAAGGTTCACAAAAAAATTTGTCCAAGCAGAACCTACCAACTCTATAATATATATATATATATATATATATATATATATATATATATATATATATATATATATATATATATATATATATATAGAGAGAGAGAGAGAGAGAGAGAGAGAGAGAGAGAGTTGGATTTAGGTGAGAAAACAACTTGGTTCGGGAAATGAGAATGATGCTCATTTTATTATATTTGACTGCTTAATTGTTATAATTTTATTGTTTAATTATGTTACTGCTTAATTACTGTAATTTCATTGTATATGTTAGACAAGTAATTATGCAATTAAATTATAACATATAATCAATAAATTACAACAAAATAAGCATCATTCTCATTTCTCACATTAATAAATATTTCTTACCTGAATCAAAACACACACACATATATATATATATTAATTATAAACTATACAAGATTATTATAATTTCTCTCTCTCTATATATATATATATATATAAAAGTTTCCACCAATTCTTTATTAGTACGAAACCTTTTAAAGAAAAAAAAATCGATGAATAAGAAGGGACCCTTTCTTGCTCTAAAAAAATTAATAAAAAAAATAAAAATTTGAAGGGTCCCTTTCACGATAACTGGAACAAGATTTATGCAAAGAGTTACTATATAATTATATATATTATCAATTAATATTAAACAAAGCTACCTTATATTGACCTTTTGAATTAAATAGTTAAATAAAACTCAGATGGTTTATGTTTACGTAACACCAGAAATTTCATTATAAGTATTTTTTTAGTTGAGAAGTGGAGCGACAGATCTCGAATTCAAAACGTACATTTTTTACGCATGAATTTATGTTTATGTAACACCTAAAAATCCCATTAATAATTTTTGTTGTTTGCTATCTATATACACCGATTGTTTCAATTATACAGTCTATTTTAATGCGGTTCGTATCCATATATCAATTTTGCTCCTTCGCATTAATTAAAATTATTAAAAAAATAAATTACTCAATTAAACCATGTGTGCTACTCTCATTCATCATTTAAAGCTCAACAATCTAATATTCCCTCCGACCCGATTATGTAATCTCTATTACTATTTTGGGGTGTCCCAATTATATAATCTCATTACTATAAATAGTATTATTTTTTATAATAGTGTACAAATACACGCTTATTAATTCTTGAAAATTAAAAAACTAATCACTTAAATTTTGAAAGTCATAAATATTAAATAAGAGTATCATTAGAAGTTTAGTTTTAATCTCTTATTTTTTATAAATATTTTTAATCTATGTGCGAGTAGAAAAGAGACTATATAATCGGGACGGGGAGAGTATATTATATTAATTAATTTCATTTTCAAGACCGTATAAAAACATATATCTATAAATAATCAAGGAAAATAATATCAAATATAATAATAAAATATATTTATTAAAAAAACGAGACAAGTATAAAAACACTTGCAAAGTAAGGACAAAATAAATAGAGATGAAGAGAAAATGGACACGTCATCGCGGCGTTGACGTGGCATTCATGCAATATCCACTTCTCTACCACGCGTTTTCGACAAATATTGATTCATCCACCTCATATTTTATATACACCAAATATTTTTTTCAAATCTCAATTTTTTTTATTCACACACCCGATTCGACCTGTGGTATTGAGAAGATTCGAATATGTAACATTTAATCAAATCCCAATTTAATATTAGGAGAAAAATCTATCATCCCTATTTAGGGTGTGGCCATCTAGTTAATTTTTTAAATAATAATTTAAAGAAAAATTGTCAATTCAGGATCAGAAATATGGATAATCTGTTAATACATGATCCGAGACATGAAAATTATCAATTCAGAATCTGAAAGATGAAAATTACCGATCTAGGACCTCAAAAATTACATTTTTATGATTTCTTTTGATTTTTTAAAATAATTTTTATATTTTCTTTACGTTATTTATCAGATAATTAATAGGAGAATTTTCGATTAAAATCAATATAAAAATAAAAAGAAAATCAAAATTTATGAATTTTGAGATCTCAAATTGACAATTTTCATTTTTCAGATTCTGGATTAACAAAATTTTTCATATTTCAGTTCCTGAATTAACAATTATCTTATTTTAAACAGTTATATATAATGGATACAATTTAATTAAATATTGATAAAATTCGAACTAATAAATTATAATATTTGATCTTAAATTCACCTACTTAACGACTAGACTCTAGAACACTCGTATCATAGAGATCGCGCCACAGATATATTTTAAATTGTCATTTTATGTGAATTTTTATATATTCTAAAATTTCAATTCTCAAAAATCATTTATAAAAATTTGAAATATAAATATTATATAATATTTAAAAAATAAATTTGAAATCGAAGATCTCGAATAAAATTCCACCAACGTCTTATAAGTCTAGCATATCGAAATGCACCTGTAAATAAGGGTATAATAGAAGTTCGGGAAAATTCAAATATCGCGGTTTACGTTATTATAAAAAACATTCACAAAAACACGCAAATTTACACAAAATCAGTTCAACAATTTGCTCAAATTCGATTTGAGATTCATTAAGGTTTCTTGTAGATTTGGTTTTCGCAATGGATGCTTTGTGTTTGAAGGCAGGGATGCACGGAATCACGGCGCCGCCGATCGACGCCGCCGGCAACGTGGATGTCCGGCTGACTGCGGCTTCGGCGGAGAAGCCGTCTCCGTCGGCGGCTCCGCCGAGGAATTTCCCTTGGGGGTTCACTTTCCGGCGCCCGCTCAGATCATTGTGGCCGGGGAGCAAAATCCGGCTGGAGCCGGCTATTGCAGTGGACGACGCCGTTTTGGTGGAAAAGGATGAGATTGTGGAGAGTGGGGAAGAAAGGGGGAATCGGAATTGGGTTTCTAAGGTTCTGCGTTTCGATTCATTTCGAAAAGGGGAGGGAAAAGGTGAGGATTGTGTTGTGGAGAAGGAGAATTGCTCTGTGGAGAATGAGGAGTGTGATTTTTGTGTAATTGACGACGACGACGAGATTGAATTTGATAGGGAATCGTTTTCGAAGCTGCTTCGGAAAGTGCCTCTGGAAGAATCGAGATTGTATGCTCAATTATCTTATTTGGGGAGCTTGGCTTACTGCATACCGCAAATCAAGGTAAAGAATTTCTTTGATTTTTTGTGAATTTGAATTTGGTTTATTTGCTTGCAGCTAGGTAGTTTTCAGTTTTGCAAATTTTTATGTTGTTTGGATTGTGATTCTAGCTCGTATAATGTCGTGGATTTCATGAATTGCTATCAATCTTGAAAAATTATGCATTTTTTGTGAGAGATTTGAGCTATATGATGGGATTTTGATATATTTTTGCTTATGAAATGATGCTATAGCCTGGGAATCTTCTGAGATATCATGGATTGAAGTTGGTGACTTCATCTCTAGAGAAGAAAGAGTTGGCGTTGAAGGTTGAGAGAGAAAAGGGGGGATCAGCTGAAGAACTACAAAAAGAAGCAAATGCAGATGAGATGAATGAAATCGGAGAAGTCGAAAATGTTGAGGCCAGGGATGAAGGAAATCACATTTCTTCTACAGCTTATCAGATTGCTGCTTCTGCTGCTGCCTATTTTCATTCTCATACAAAGATCATTCTCAGCTTCAAATCCTCCAAATCGAAGCAGGATGGTAATCGGGTAGAAGATATGAGCGGAGGCAATGCCATTGTCGATATGATGAATCATGATGTGGCCTCATTGATGGCAACTACTGATTCAGTGACTGCAGTTGTTGCTGCGGAGGAGGAAGTGAAGCAGGCTGTTGCAGATGATCTCAACTCAACTCTCTCATCCCCGTGTGAGTGGTTCATTTGCGATGATGATCAGAATGCAACAAGGTTCTTCGTTATACAGGTGGAGCAACTAAAGCTTCGTTTATTAGTAGTTATGCCTATTCAAGATTTCGTTCATTTGTTCATCACAAAATCAGATTTATGCATGCAAAACCAATATATTTGCATCACATGTCCTACATTTGGTTTGATGTATATTTAAGTTGCTGAATTCTAAAAAAAAAAAAATCTTTTTCTTTCAGGGATCTGAGTCACTGGCTTCATGGAAGGCCAATCTACTTTTCGAGCCTATTCAGTTTGAGGTAATTCCCTATATATCCTGTCTTTGAAGCTCGTGATCAAATTTTCTCGGATTATTTTAGGATTTTAAACTATTTGATGCATTAGAGAAATCGTTGTTGGTGTTTTGATGATGTAAATCTAGCTACATGGGATTTGATCTCTCTTCTCTTCGTTTAGGGACTCGATGTTCTTGTGCACAGAGGCATCTACGAGGCTGCAAAAGGGATTTACGAGCATATGTTGCCTGAAATTCGTTCACACCTTGAGACTCACGGGGATCGTGCTAAACTTCGTTTCACAGGGCATTCTCTTGGTGGGAGTTTATCAGTGCTAGTAAATCTCATGCTGCTGATAAGAGGAGTAGCGCCCCGTTCCTCATTGCTTCCGGTTATAACATATGGAGCACCATCGATCATGTGTGGAGGGGATCGTCTGCTTCACAACCTTGGATTGCCTCGGAACCATGTGAGGTCAATCACAATGCACCGAGACATTGTCCCTCGAGTATTCTCTTGTAACTATCCAAACCATGTTGCTGAATTTCTCAAGGCTGTGAATGGGAATCTTCGCAATCATCCCTGCCTCGATAAACAGGTAGTTAAAAACTGTGAATTTGGCCTTCTACTTTTGCCACATTTTAGTTGATGTTCATTTGTTTATGCTCTATATCTATGTCAACAGAAGCTTCTCTACACTCCGATGGGCGAGCTGCTGATTCTCCAGCCAGACGACAAATTCTCTCCGAACCACGAGCTCCTTCCTCCGGGGAGTGGTCTGTATGTCTTGACATGCCCGGCATCAGACATATCCAAGGCAGAGAGGCAGATACGCGCTGCACAAGCCGTGTTCTTGAACTCACCACACCCTCTCAAGATACTAGGTGACCGGAATGCATATGGTTCGGATGGCTCGATTCAGAGAGACCACGACATGCTCTCCTATCTGAAGTCCGTGAGAGATGTTATTCGTCAAGATCTCAACCGCATTAGGAAGGCCAGGAGAGAGCAGCGTCGGAGAGTTTGGTGGCCGCTGGTGGCGCCTAGCGGTGTCAATGCCGGTGTCATTGTGAGCAGGCCGGTTGGATCGGGTAGCACGTTCGGGCAAGGGCAGTTAGATTTCTCCGGCATGGTTCGGACGGGTCGAGAGTCGTTGAAACGGTTCAGCACGTTGGTTGCATCACAACATATGCATTTGCTTGTGGTGCTTATGTTCCCTGCTAGATTGCTTGTGCTGGGAAATTGTGGCTCGATCAACATTACTTGACAAAGAAGAAGCCATTGGTGATCTCTTTTGCAAGGAAATTCCTGCAAGTGGAATGTAACATGATTCTTTATTCATATCATATATATATATATATATAATATGTATATGTATATATGTTATGAACATGCCTCAACTAGTTAGAGAAAACATGAAAGCTTGTACTTAAAATTCGTTAGACGGGTGAAGATCGAATCCATATTTAATGATGTATATGTTGTAATTTTATTTGGGGATAAATTATACTCCATGTTAGAGATTATTAGGGTTTTCACATAAATATATTAAAATATGATTAATTATACATTATGTCGCAAGTTACTAATAGATTAATAAATTTATCTCAATAGTCAAATGTGCTGATAATTTTGTAAGTGTGAATAAACCCAAATACTTGAATACTAGCGAATGAGAGAGTACGAGGTTTTGATTCTTGGGTATGTAAGTTTACTAGTTTGAGACATACAATATAATTTACTCAATTTACTGGTATTTTACTAGTGTTTAGATCTGAATTGTATTATGTCTAATAAATTTTGACCCTTTAAATGCTCTAACACAATTCTTTTTAAGCGTGTCTGGTTTTATGAAGCCAATGTGACGTGACAACTTCACTTATCTTAAATTAATGTTTCACGGTATAAAATAGAAGACGAAATACGTCAATGTGATAAGGGTCCTCACCTAAAATACATGAACAAGGGCCAAGTCTATTAGTACTTATTTGAACTTATAACTTTTCAATTATGTGGTCGTCGCTCCACGTGTGTGCATGTATGTATATATGTATGTATGTATGTGTAGCGTGAGGGAAGGTTTGATGATTGAAGCAAATTGGTGCAAATGATGACCAACTCCAAAATGGTTTTAATCCTTAATACCTATCCATCCAACAAGGCATGCAGACCAACACATGACTCATCTATCAAACAAAATATATTATTTTCTATATATATATATATATATATATATAAAATGATTTTTTTCCCTTTCAATAATTATGTAAATTGGGGAATAACTGTGAGGCTCTCTTTTGAATAAATGTTCTATTTTAGCCATCTAATATTTTCTCCAATTCTTCCATTCTATTTTCATTATTGACGGCTCTGTTGAGTTATTATGTAATACTTTTTAACTTCTCATTTAGTTGTGTGTGCCATCTTGTTTCATATGTATAACATATAAGCCGGTAGCTAAATTTTTTTCCTTTTGTTTTTTAGTGATGGGTTTAATAATCCAAATGTGTGATGAATTAAATTGTTAACTTTAGTCCAACGAGATTAGAGCCCACAAGCCCAAAATATTAGAGTTCTAGAGATTAATAATAAGAGATTAAATTATTTTCGGTAAATTACAGTTTGATATCTATACAGTAAAACTTCTTTAAATTAATATGATTGGAACCATGAAATTTTATATAAGTTTATTATTTTATAGTGATATTAATTAATTAATATATTGATATTTATTAATTTAAAGAGTGATTTCATAATTCAATGAAATTCAATTTTGATTACATCAAAAGTCATTATATTTTACTAATTTATGTATCATATTTATTAAATTAATATTGAAATAAATTCATTTCACATGTTATTAGTGAAATTTAATAAGTATGTTCGTTGTTTCTTAATAATTTAATATTATTTATTGTGTGATAGTGATATATTACATTATATAAACAATATAGCAAATTTTTTAAAATTATATTTAGCAACAACTTTTCATCTAAAAGGTTCTCAAAATCAATAATGACAGATGAAATATATAAACTATTATGTGAGCACAAATCATTGCACATGTACCAAAATTTTTTTATTGTTGTGACTAGATGAAAAAAATTTATTTGAAAGTTAATATGGTAGTACGCCTAGACCAGTTAATACGGTAGTATTTTAAAAAAAAAAAAAACAACACTAGAATCATATTTCACCAAAATAACTTAATATGCTTATAGTTATGATATTGAATGAACCATATATTTATATAGGGTCTTCCAAAATTATATTATTTTATTATATTATCGATGTCTATGATCAAATTACTTTATCCCTTAAGAAATTAGGGTTGTGAACGATCTACTCAATTACGGGGACAACCTGATTTTCTTCTAGTTCGTCTTTAAGAAACTTCTCAACGCCATTGCTTCTATACTTACTCATAGATAGAGACACGGAGTTTTTAGATAATTGCCTGATTATGTCCGCCGTAGCCCGACCTATTTTCAGTCCCAATATGTATTGCACCACATAGTTACCGTAGGGATGTTATGAAAGGATGATTGCATTGGAAGTGATCTTAGAAACGAGGTGGTGGCATGACTCACCGATAGCATGTTCCACACATTATTGAAGAACACAACATCCACTTTTATCAAGGGCGATTTCCACACAGTTATCAACAACCACATTCAGGATGTGCTTGTTATCTTCAACAGAGAAATTCTTCAAATAATAATGAATGACATGATGGTCGTTCATGCTTTTCGAGAGAGACCTTTGCTCCACAATAGTTAGAAACTCAAGCAGTTTTTGCACTGATCTAGTTTCATGCGAATCAACACAAATATCCTTGAGTCTATCTTCATCATTGATTACCAACAAAAGCAATTGGGATCCCCACATGCCTTCTCTACCATGCGTTTATCCAGCTCTACATGGCACCACCATCTTGGGCATCCCTTAAATAAAATTCTCAAGTCGTTAATCTTGTCTAGTCTCATTTTTGTTTCTTCTAGCAATCGTGTGTCTGCATCTTGTGATGCACGTTCCTATAATAAAAACATTAAGCTATCTTTTAATGAATCTTCTTTTACTAGCAACACTGCTCCATTGTAATTAATTTTTTCTGATGTTTGGACTGCTCCCATGCATTTTTTCAATGGTTGTAAATATTACATTATTTTTATGGATCATTTCACACGATATATATGGCTTTACTCCATTCTAAATAAATTTGATGTTTCTCTTATATTTCCAACATATAAATCTCTTGTCAAAAACTTTTTAAGTGAAAAATTCAGCAACTTTACACTGATAATGGAGATGAGTACATAGCTCTTAAATCGTTTCTTGCCAATTCTGGCATCACCCACCTCACAACTCCTCCACATACACCTGATCACAATAGTTTTGATATCTATACAGTAAAACTTCTTTAAATTAATAAGATTGGAATCATGAGATTTTATATAAGTTTATTATTTTGTAGTGATATTAATTAATTAATATATTAATATCTATTAATTTATAGAGTGATTTCATAATTTAATGAAATTCAATTTTGATTATATCAAAAGTCTTGTATTTTACTAATTTATGTATCATATTTATTAAATTAATATTAAAATAAATTCATTTCACATGTTATTAGTGAAATTTAATAAGTATGTTCATTGTTTCTTATTAATTTAATATTATTTATTGCGTGATAGTGATATATTACATTATATAAACAACATAGCAAATTTCTTAAAATTATATTCAATAATGCATTCTCATCTAAAAGGTCTCAAAATCAATAATGACAGATGAAATATATAAAATATTATGTGAGCATAAATCATTCCACATGCACCAAATTTTTTTTTATAGTTGTGACTTGATGAAAAATTTCATTTGAAAGTTAATACGGTAGTACGTCTGGAACCAGTTAATACGGTAGTACTTTTAAGAAAAAAACAACACTAGAATCATATTTCATTAAAATAACTTAATATGCTTATAGTTTTGATGAATTATTAATTTATGTTATTGAATGAATCATATATTTATATAGTAGTCTTCCAAAATTATATTATCTTATTATATTATCGATATTTATGATCAAATTACTTTATCCCTTAAGAAATTAGGGTTGTGAATGATCTCCTCAATTATTGGGACAATCTGATTTTCTTCAGGTTCGTCTTTAAGAAACTTCTAAACGACATTGCTTCTATACTTGTTCATAGATAGAGACACGAAGTTTCTGGATAACTGTCTGATTATATCCGTCGTAGCCTGACCTATTTTCAGTCCCAATATGTATTGCACCACATGGTTACCGTAGGGATGTTATGAGAGGATGATTGCATTGGAAGTGATCTTAGAAATGAGGTGGTGTCGTGGCTCACCGATAGCATGTTCCACACATTATAGAAAAACACAACATCCACTTTTGTCGATGGCAATTTCACACAGTTATCAGCTACCACATTCAGGATGTGCTTGTAATCTTCAACAGAGAAATTTTTCAAACAATACTGAATGATGGTCGTTCATGCTTTTCGTGAGAGACCTTTGCTCCACTATAGTCAGAACCTCAAGCAGTTTCTGCATTGATCTAGTTTCATGGAAATCAACACAAATATCCTTGAATCTATCTTTATCATTTCTGTTTCCTCTAGCAATCGTGTGTCTGCATCTTGTGATGCATGTTCCTGTAATAAAAACATTAAGCTACCTTTTAATAAATCTTCCTTTACAAATAACATTGCTTCATTGGAAAAAAAAATTATGTCTGGACTGCTCCCATGCATTTTGACAATGGTTGTGAATACTACATTATTTTTGTGAATCATTTCACACAATATATATCGCTTTACTCTATTCTAAATAAATATGATGCTTCTCTTATATTTCCCACATATAAATCTCTTGTCGAAAACTTCTTTAAGTGAAAAATTCAACAGCTTTACACTGATAATGGAGATGAGTACATAGCTCTTAAATCATTTCTTGCTAATTCTAGCATCACCCACCTCACAACTCCTCCACATACTCCTGAGCACAATGGTTTTGCATAATGTCGTCATCGACACATTGTAGAAATTGGTCTCTCCTTACTCTTTATGTCTCGGCATGTCAAGTTTATGGAGGACTCATTCCCTTATCATTCTCTGCTCCATTCACCTGACTCTTCTTCCTCGTCGCCTCCTCCCGGTATTAGGCCACTACCGATACCACCTTTGTCGACGTCTCCTCTGACCAACGTCTCGGAACTTCACATGACGGAGTCCTCCCAATTCTCTCCATCCACTAATCATCATCCCATGGTCACTCGATCCAAGAATAACATTGTCAAACCTTCTACCAGGTTCACTCTTACTTCTATTTTTTCATCCTCACATCTTATTGCTCATACTTTTGTTTCATGGGCTTTAAATGATCCAATATAGCATAAGGCGATGTCAGAAGAGTTTGATGCTCTTGTTCAAAATGGTTTGTTTAACTTGATCCATCTACCAATCTTTATTTGATTGATGCCTAGTATAATACTAGAGTGAGATAAAATATTTCAATCAATCAGGAACATTCTCCACTGATCGATGACACAACAGTAAGTATTAGAATATCTGTAGAAAACAAAAACCACATTTTGGCAACCAATCTCAAAGCTTAATCTCATGCTGCACGCCATATACTTTAGTATCATTGTCCTCTTGTAGCTCTAGTTCATCATTTGCTTTCTGGAAAGCCTCAATTACAACATCGAAATCCTTAAAAGACCTGACCATCTCCACCAAGGTAGTACCCTTCATGCACAAGGCCCTAAGAACCATCTCTATCAATATTATAGGTTGTAAATGGATCTTCAAGGTCAAGCACAAGCCAAATGGCTCAATTGAGCGACACAAGACCAGTTTTGTCTCAAAGGGTTTTCATCAGCAACTCGGATCGGATTTCACAGAAACATTCAATCCTGTTGTGAAGCCCATGACTGTCCGAATTGTCCTTTCTCTAGTCGCGACTCGAAATTGGTCTCTTCGATAGCTCGACATCAATAATGCATTCTTGCATGGTAAGCTTATCAACGATGTGTATATAGCTTAACTTCCGGGATTCGTTAATCCTCAACATCCACATCTTGCATGTAGTCTTCACAAATCTATTTATGGTTTGAAGTATGACTGAGAGTTTGGCACATCAGTTTAAATCACTGTCTCTAAAGCATTGGATTTGTCCGATCATAGGCGGACCACTCTCTATTTGTTTTCCGGAACTAAGACTCTTTGGCTTATTTGTTGTTCTATGTTGATGACATAATTTGAATTGGTAACTCTGCGTTTGTTCTTGATCATATTGTGCATTAGCTTGGAGCTTAATTCTCCATCAAAGATCTTGGTACTTTGTCCTATTTTATTGGTGTTGAAGTCACACGCAATTCACATGGCATTCTTCTGTTTCAGCATAAGTACATCCGCGACATTTTACAAAAGACAAAGATGGTTGATGCAAAACTTGTTAGCTCTGCAATGGTTGCCTCACCAATCTTATCCATATCCTCCGACATATCTCTGTTTGATCCGAATGAGTATCGATCTGTGGTTGGAAATTTGCAATACTTATCTCTTACCGATCGGATATTGCATTTGCCGTTAATCATCTTGCTCAGTTTATGCACTACCCAACAATTGATCATTAGACCGTGGTTAAATGTGTCCTTCGCTATTTTAATAGCACGATCGACCATGGTCTTCTTTTTCATCGAGATTCACCTTTCTAGTTGCATGCATTTTCTATGCGGATTGGGTCGGTGATCCTGATGATCATATCTCTACTTCAGCTCATATTGTCTGTCTTAGGTGCAATCCCATTTCCTGGTCCTCCAAGAAGCAAGCTGGAATTGCTTGATCCTCCACCGAGACAGAATATCAAGTGGTTGCCTCCACAGCTGCCTTACTTGCATGGGTTCAATCTCTCGTTCTTGAACTTGTTGATCCAGCTACATCAGTCTCTCCAATCTATTGTGACAATATTGGTTCAACATATCTTTACGCCAATCATGTTTTGCACTCTCGCATGAAGCACATTGCGTTAGATTTTCACTTTGTTCGTCAATGAGTTCAAGATGGTTAGCTACGTGTTTCTCATGTCTCTTCTGTAGATCAATTGGTGGATGCATTGACCAAACCTTTGTCTGCTCCATGCTTACTCCAGCTTCGTGACAAGATTGGAGTCTATCCGTCCTCCATCTTGAGGGGCATGATAAGGATAAAGCTATTTGTTCACCCTAAGTTTCTCACTTGTATATCATCTATTCATATTTAATCTATCTGTATTGCTTTATTCATGTATATCACTGATATGGTTAGCTATTAGTTTAGCTTGTATAAATACCTCTATCTTCGTAGCATTATTGTACAACAAATATATACAGGTTATATTTTCTATACTGGAGAAAAATGTTATCTTAAAGAGTTTATTAATTTAACGAGTACTCCCTCCATCCCAATTATATAGTCCTATTACTATAAATACTATTAATTTTCATAGTAATGTACAAATAAACCTTCGTTGAATCTTGAAAATTAAAAAAATAATAACTTAAAAGTTGAAAGTCATAAATATTCAATGAGGGTGTTATTGGAAATTTAGCTTTAATATCTTATTTTCATAAATATTTTTAATCTATATGCGAGGAGAAATGGGACTATATAATTGGGACAGATGGAGTATTAATTTACTGACGTTTTACTGTATTTTGTACACCTTTTTAAAAATGATTCACTCTTTCAAAATTAGCAAAATAGTACCCACTTTTTTTTAAAAAAATTACAAATCAAACATTTAATCAATTTTACGGTCAGAAAATCGTACATAGTTCATTGTATTTTAATATTCTTATTTTCCTGTAGAACAAGAAATATTAAAAGTTCCCAAAAGAGGGAATTTGGATTATGTTCTAAAAAACATATTATTTAAAAAAAATATGACAAACACTACAAATTTGGGCAAATTAGAAAAAATGGGACTTTCGATATGGGCCTTTAAAGCCCAACGAAATATTGTTTTTATGGAAAGCCCAAATACCTATATTTGGTTATATATATATATATGATGTATATCAAATGAGCACCATGTATTTATGTGAAAATTAAGAACTAACTCTAGCTATTAGATAAATTAAGATGAGTGGTGTAGATTGACTTTTATATTTAATGTATTAGGTGGGGTCCATCTGTTTCCTTATATACTAAGGGCAAAATAGGTGTACATTAATATTTTATATTTAGTCAAAGATACGAGATATCTTAAATTCATTTATGTATCCTCTTAATTAGTGATCTTCTCTTTTTTTTTAATTAAAATCTAAACAGTTTTTAAACGGTTTTTTTTAATTCATCAACATTTATTGCTACAATTAACGTTGATTAATTATTTTCTCCCACTGTTCATAGTCTATCGTATTTAGTATTTGCATAAAAAAACATTCTTCTGGTACAATCATAGATTCACTGTAAATCGTGATTCTTATTATTTACATTAATTATTCATCACGTAGATGAGTTTGTCCGACATGGATAATTCAGGTATGCATTCATTTGTTTTTTAATCATTGTTCATGTTCGATGAATGCTGTTGTCATCGTCGTTTTCGTTATTAGATTCTTAAAATTAATGTTTTTTGATCATTGTTGTTGGATTAATGTTGTTGTTTTCGTTCTTACATAGAAATAATATTTTTGATTTTTCTTAGGGTTGTAATTATCACGTTGAAGCTTAATATGCCACATCTTATTGCTTATTTAGTATGTAATGGTTGTTCTTGAATGTTTAATTGGTTTACATTTATTGCGATTAATGATTATGAAGTCGGGTTATTATGAAGATAATGATAATGTACATATATAGAATGATGTGACTTCGTTCGATTCAATTGTTGTTACACAGTAGTTTCACTTTTTCAAACTTTGTATTAGAGTGATCTGTAGTGGAGTTTCACATGACAATAAGCTATGCAAGTGTAATATAAAAACACGGAATTCTTTGTAAATAAGCAATAATATGTTCGTTTGAAAACACTCTTTTGTTTTGTGATTATTAATATGCAGGTAGCAACAATTCAAGTGATTGTGATATTGAGGTATCACCTGAAATGAAAAAATATTACACTCCGCAGTGCGATCAATCTCTCAAGCTAGTTCAAACAAAATTAAACTCAAAATTCTAGCGATTTAAATCTTTACGGAATTGCTTATGAGCATACATTCTACACAATCGATGTACGATTTAATTTTTATTTTATTGCCTAAAAAAACTTTTTCTCTACCTACACAAAAATAGAAAATTGTTTATTTATTTATTATGGCTATGTCAAATTCTCAACCACTATCTCGGTTGTAATGTAATTCAAGGCAGTTAGAAAAATGTTACTATTACTGTTTACTAGTGCAAATGAATTATACTTTTCTTTCTCAAAATTAACCGTGGAAAAAAAATTATAAAATAGAAAAATAATAATAGGAAATTGTATTTTATTGTCTCATATCAAGAACTAGTGAACTATCACTACAAAAAAATCGCGTTTTAGCGACGGATTTTTCCGTCGTTAAACATCAAAAATCCGTCGTTAAATTTATTTAACGACGGATCCAATCCGTCGTTAAACCTCTCATCGTAAAATCATTTTAACGATAAATTTAACGACGGAAAAATGTTAACGACGGAATTTATCCGTCGCTAACTTATTGCCGAATTCGGTCGTGAAAAATAAAAAATATTAAATTTAACGACGGAATTTTTCCGTCGTTAAAAAAAAAAAAACCAGCCGAGCCGCCGGGCATGAGCCGCGGCTCAAGCAGAGCCGTGGAGACTGAATTAATTCAGGAGACATTTGCGCTCCAGAGGATTCAAACACGGGCCAATGGCCCTATGCCCTAAGGCTCTAACCAAGTAGGCTAGAAGGTATTTACGTTAAAATATACAACTAGTATATATATATACACACAGAAAACCTATTTTCATTGATTTTTTATTTCCAAATTAAATAAATATATAATATAAAGTCCTAAAAATTATTAAAATAAAAAATTATTAAAAAGTAATAAATTAGTAATTTAAATATAACAAAAGATATAATATATTAAAAATAATAAAAAAATAAAGATAATAAAATAAAATAAATAAAAATATTTAAAAAATTCATATTCATAATTGAAAAATAAAAAAATATTAAAAAATAATATAAATATTAAAAAATTAAAAAATAATATAAAATATTAATAAAATTAAAAAATAATATAAAATATTAAAAAAATAAAAAACAAAATAAATCTGAAAAATAAAATAAATAAAAAATCAAAATTTTAAAAAAATTAATTTCAAATTCGTAAATTAAGTATTAATTGGGAAATTAAAAATTAAAAAAAATAAAAATTAAAAAAATTAAAAAAAATGGAAAAAATTAAAAAAATTAAAAAAAATTAATGACGGAATTATTCCGTCGCTAATCCATCGTTAAATTTAAAAAAAATTTAAAAATTAAAAAAATTAATTTCTAACGACGGATTTTTCCGTCTTTAACGTAGCGACGGAAAAATCCGTCGTTAGTCCGTCGTTATATTAAAAAAATAAAATTAAAAATATTAAATTCAATTTTTAACGACAGATTTTTTCTGTCGTTACGTTAAAGACGGAAAAATCCGTCATTAAATGTCTCATTCACAATCCGTCATTAATTTGTCGTTAATCTAGCGACAGATTTTATTCCGTCGTTAAATCCGTCGCTAAAACACGATTTTTTTGTAGTGTATACAACGCATTGTTTTGTCTTAATGCAGCATTAAGAATATAAGTATATGAAGATGTAAGAAATATATATAGTTGAATATTCTTTCTAACTTAATTACTTTAATGGACGTTAATTCAAGTATAATTCAATTTACCCCTAAATTTAGATTAATTTGAATTAACTTGGTTACGCTTTAGTCCCTAATAACAATAATTAAAGAACCAATTTCAAGAATCCAATTCACTTTTTTTTTTCCTCTTTTTCTTCCCCTCCTTTTTTTATGAGAGCTGGAGATTCCCATTTCCCATATTTTTACTTTTTATTTGGGATGACAAATTCTCTATCGTTATCGAGAGTATGTTATGAATAAACTCTACTTCTCTAGTACAATAACTCTGCAAATTACTACGGTAAAACCTCAAACTTATCTTGTTTTAGGTACTATTATAAAGTCCCACATGCAAGTTAATTATATGCGATGGTTATTAATTGATCACTTATATAAATTAGAGAGAGTTTATACATGAATACGTTTATATGCTTACATATAGATATGTATAGCTTTGGGACGATCAAGTAAGTGGTAGAGCAGACGAGTTAATTTGTAATAAAAAATCCCAAGTTTGAATCGCATCAATATTCGCAGTGTAGAGTTTTATTAAGAGCAGAGGACTAATATAAATATTAATTTTATGTATATATATATATACACACACACATATGTGTGTGTGTAAATTATTGTCACATGGGGTATTTAAAGGGAGACGAAGAGAGATGGGCCTAGCTAAGCTCTTTGAAATGAACATGATTCCCCAATTCCATAATAAATAAATTAATAATTACCAAAATTGTTGGGGAATCATTCATTTGTTGAGTGATGTGGAAGAAAAAGAGCACCACTATTCAAGAATGCCTACACTCACTTCCAAGAGAAGTCACAAATATTAGATATTATAATTTGATGCTCATCTTCATAAATAAATAGTTAGGTAAATTGGAAAAATAATGGGAATTGAAAAAAGATAAGATATGTTGTGAATTTGGTTATGTTTTTTTTTTGTCATATATACATAGACCTATATAGTTGAGTAGTCTTGTTTATAGGTGAATATTGTGATGTATATATATCATATGTAGAACATGGTTAAGAGAGAGAGAGAGAGAGAGAGAGAGAGAGAGAGAGAGAGAGAGAGAGAGACTACATCAACGCAGCTAAAATTTTCTGTTGCATTTTTTCGTGTTTCAACCCATATCATTATAAAATTTATGATTTTAATAATATTTATTATGAGATAAAAATTAATTATAACATAAGTAATCATAGTCAACATTCATCAACAAAAAAAATGAATTAAAAAAACTATAAAACATAATTTTGAAAAAATCAACCATAATTAGGAATGATTAATTGAAAAATACAAATTAAATATCAAAAAATAATTATACACCCTAATTGGGCGGGGTGAATCTTAAGAAACAATCATAAAATTAAACTAAATAAAAAAATGAACAAAAAAGATGCAAAAAAAAAAATCAAAATTTGAAAGTACAACACGGAGTGTAATATAACAGAAAATTTCACGTGACATTAAAGTCTCGAATGATCGAAGTTCGATTACTAATTCATAATCCACAATTTGAAAAATAAAATATTAAATAAAAAAAATGTCTTACCTTGTATTGGTCCAATTGATAATAATTAAGTTCTCAAATGATTTAATTTATTTGCCAACTTGTTGCAAATATCATGATTATAACTGGAATATACTACTTGAAAATGATTAACATCTGCTTAATTAAATTAATCATGTAAAATTCCTGGTTGGAGGGAAACATAATGCCTGAATCAAGCAGGTTTTTAATGTTTAATAATAAGAGTTGTGTTCTTTTTACCTTGATTTACGATGAAATTATCAATCAAATAATGGTTAAAATCCAAAACCTACAAGTCAAATTAGTGACTTCCTAATTATATATTTACCGGGGCAAATGGTAAAAAAAAACACCCAAATTATATGACGAATCCTACGTAGTCGTACAGATTATTTTTTTGGCTCAAATACACAGTTAAACTATTTAAAAAGAACAATAAACCTCCTAAACCATTCAAAAAGAGAACAAACTGATACTTGAAGTTAACACCGTTAGTTTTTTTCGTTAATTAAAATGTGTCAAGCTCAATTCTATCACCTATGAATTCCGATCGGACAGATTGAAACCACGACCAAATAACCCACATTATAGAGTTTCAAACCCCTCTTTTAATTTCAAAATCCAACATCGAATCGGTATCGAGATTTAAAATTTAATTTGTAATGCAAACCCTTGTCATCAGTATTCTCCATGTAATTATTCTATCGTTTAACACTCGATTGATAAATTGAGAGTATAATTAGAAAGCCCGTGACGGGGGTTTTCTAACCATACCACAATACATGATATCATCATCCGAATCAATCACAATTAGGTCGAATAATTTATGAGCATTTTATTTAACGGAAAAGTTAACGACGTTAAACGAAAAATGTGAATTTGATATATTTTGAATAATTGAGGAGGCCGGTTGTACTTTTTAAATGCTTTATGTGTGTATTTAGGCTAAAAAATAGTCCGTACGTCTAGGTGAGATTAGGCATATAGTTCGGGTGTTTTTTTGGCCATTTGCCCTATTTCTCACAATAATAGCAGATAAAATTAATCTTTATTTTTTTGTTGGTGATATGAGAAGCAGTGATCTCGTATCCGAGACGTTTTTCTTTTACATGTGGATTTAGTTTACAATCCGTAGTTATGGTGGCTTTGCTTGTAGCTCGTGTGGATTCTTAATTAATTATATTCTTTTAGGATTAATTGCTTTAAAATTACAATCTTTAAGTCAAATTACAACGTAGTTTCGATGGGGATGGCCTAGTGGTGGAGTGAGGTTGCTTGGACATCAAAGATCACGAGTTCGAATCTCCTCAAGACTATATGTCGGGTGTGTGAGTAATAAAAAGACCACGGGTCGGGTGTGTGAGTAATAAAAAAAAAATCAAATTACAACGTGACTCCGTAATTGTTACAAATAAAACACTACCTAATTACAATTCATCTTTTAAGTCAAATTACATCATGTCATTTTTTTTAATCATAATAGGTGTAGTGATGTCGTTAATTGATTCTTATAATAAATATCTTAGGAGTAGCAATATTTTTAATTTTATTTTAAAGGATTGTGAGATCATTCAATGAATTGTTAATGATGCAGTATAACTTAAAATTACTGAACTCAAATAATAATTACAGTAATTGATTATTCGATAAAGAATGATTCCGACCTTGAGATACATATCTAAAGCTAATTATTATAAAATCCATGAGGTCTAAAGTTTTTTTTTTCAACAACCCAAACGATATTTTATTAAGTACCACAAGAACAATAACTATCGAGAAGGCCTACTACAAAAGACGGAGGCTCAACCCAGTAAAAAGGGTTTGGAAAATCACGAGCAGCCCTAACTACACTATGTGTCACATAATTGGCGCTACGACGGACCAAATTAAGAGAAAAATCATGATAAAATCCATGAGCTCTAAAGTTTTTTTTTTTTTTTTTGACAACCCAAACAATATTTTATTAAGAACCACAAGAACAAGAACTATCGATAAGGCCTACCGCAAAAGGTGGAGGCTCAACCCAGTAAAAAGGGTTTGAAAAATCACGAGCAGCCCTAGCTACACTATGTGCCACACAATTGGCACCACGACATACCAAATTAAGAGAAAATTCATGATAAAATCCACGAGCTCTAAAGTTAAGATCCAATTTTCAAATGTCTTTAATAATACCCCTCAAAACGAAGATTTACTTTTTGCACCTAGAATTTATTTTTGTCTACACGTATAAATATTATACATGTGACTCTATCATACGGTACCAATATACCATCATGCAAGTCTACTACGATTTATACAAATTCGAACATATATATATATATATATATGTATGTATATGTAGATGTAATAAATTGAAGCTGTCATGCAAAACAAGTGATGATTGTCACACCCCATGAACTCTGGCAAATGCATGCCAACAGTAATTGTGGCTCACCCATCTCATTAATTCCCACCACCCATTTTTTAGGTATAATAAATTGTGTCTGAAAATGAAAGATAACGATTTTCCTTCAAGAACATTCAAACAGTGAATTTTACTTTTGCATTAACGAGAGATCGGATTAATCAATCGATCTCCAATCTCCATCGCTCTCTCTCTCCCAACTAATAAACGAAGTTAACTAGAGAAATAATTTGAGGCACCACAATTCATATAATTTATTTACATATACCAAAGTAGAATATATCAATTGTTTTCCCAAAACACAATAACAATAATAATAATAATAATAAATCTAATTAACAACATATATAGTACTAGCTAGTAACAAAATTTTCCCCTAGGCGGTGCTAAGAGTTTTTCCAATTTTTGTACAAATTCTCCCGCCAATTACTATTATTCAATTTTCATCCCATTGAATTTGATGATATTCGCCCAAACACACGAGATTGTCCGTGATTAAATTACGTCGTCAATGCACGTCACGTGTACGGTATCGGGTATTCTCGTTATCGGTATCGATCAACAACTCAACGCTTCGTATTTTACGGGGATCGGGTTACTGAACCCGGTCTGAGAGAGCAAAGTCCCAACCGTCGCGAGATCCCGGCAGAAAACGCCTTGGAACACTGCCGCCGCCGGCGCCGCGGCGGCGACAGCGGCCATATTCCCGCCAGAAACCTCGTTAATAGCCACCGCCACCGCCGTGGCGGCGGCCTTCTTCCGCTGCTTCTCGGCGGCCTCGTCGTCCAAAATCGTCGCCATTAAACTAGTATAACCCCTCTGAATCATTCTGTACAATAACAGCGCCGACATTTTCGCCCGATCTCTCACCGAATCGACCTCCTTCTCGTCGGAAAACTCGCATTTCTCGATGAAATTCGAGGATTTATCCGGCTTGTGTTTGAGCATCAGCAGCAAATGAGCTCTTTCCAGCTCCGATCTCGAGCAGCCTCTTCTCAATCCGATCAATGCGTAGTAATCGACATTTCCGGTTTCGCCGGCGGCGACTCGTTGCTTCAGCTGCTGCATCTTCGCCGCCAACGAGCACAATTTGCCCGGAATTTCTCTGTATTGAACGTTCTGCCTCTTCCAAACAGGGCCTGGCAATTTCCGATCGCGCAAAATCGAGTTGTACAGCAGTTTCAGATGCTCCAGATCGTGCAGGCTATCGGGTAAGCACCTAATCGTCTCGAACAACGCCGCTCTAATGGCGAGCGCGTCGATGCACGACGTGTCGAGCGCCAGAGCTCTGTTGCAATCGGCGATGGCCTCCGCGATTCGCCCCGCCGATCGGTAGGCGGAGGCGCGGCGGACGTAGCACTCCGACAGGAATCCCTGCGGCGCGCCGCGGCGGCCGTCGAGGATTTTGGAGAAGTGCCTGATGGCTTCGGAGTAGAGTCCGGCGTCGAGGGCGGCGATTGCCGCCGTCCTGCGGCGGATGAGGAGCTTGATGTGGCAGAGGAGGTCGAACTCGGTTTTGGAAGGCTTCTCCGGTTGGTGGCTGGCGGCGGAGAGTGATGAGAAGATGTCGTCGGAGAGAGAGATGCTCTCGCGGCGGAAGGCGGCGGTGGCGAGGCGTTTTCCGGTCTGGAGGAGCACCATCGCGTCCTCCATTAAACCTAGGTGGCAGCATGCTTGGCCTAACACCGCGTACCTGTTTGATGAAATGCGTTACAGACTGAGTCAGCTCATAATAACTCGACCAACTCGTTGCAGAAAAACATTGAATCCGATCATTATGATTAATATTATTTGGTGAGATTCCAACATTTCATTAATGGCTGCCAGTGGTTTCGCGTGATCTACAAGCTATTATTTACATCTCTCATTTAATTTTTTACTATAGTCATAATTCGAGATGTAACGACAAAACGAGCGTAAAATATCGAAATTAATTTACCTCCATTGGCCAGCTTCCTCCACGTTCTTAAACAAAGTGGAAATGACTTTCTTCTTCAAATCGGAGACGGAGAAGCATTTGCAAGCCGGCTCGGTCTCACTCAGTGAGTCACCACTTGAAGAGAGAAGCGTGACTCGTTCTCTCGACAACTGAGTCGACGAGTTATCGGACGAGCCGGTGGTGTAGCCTTCGTCGGAGATAATCATTTTCAAGCTAGGAATGAATTCCTGAAGCATATCGGCCACCTCCTTAAATCGCCGGAGGTAGAGTAGGCTGCGAGCCTTCAGCTCCAGCGCCACCTCCATCCGCGGCGCCACCGCCAGCGCCATTTCGAGGAGGCGGAGCGCCGCCGCAATATCGCTCTGCTCCTGCGTCGCAATCAACATCCTCGCCTCCCTCACGTATCTCTCCACCATCTGCATTATTTTATTCGATAAATAAATTAAATGCTTTGCAAAAATTGAGTGTATATATACATAATATAATATGTGTATATGTGTATATGTATATGTACCTTTTTGTTGGTGAGCCACCAGTGTTTCTTCTCGGCGGCGACGGCGGCGGGAGATGGAGATGCTACAGCCATGGATGGATTGGAAGAATTATATAATCATGAAATAGTAGCTCTCTGTTATATATATTGGTGAAAAAATGTCACATTTTAATGAGAATTTACCCTCTTATGGAGAGGGAGGAAATGCAAATCTGAGAGAGAGAGAGAGAGAGAGAGAGAGAGAGAGACCAGTAAATAGGAGAGAAGAGGAAGATAGGGTCTTTAAACA
Source organism: Perilla frutescens (assembly GCA_026008535.1). NCBI lineage: Eukaryota > Viridiplantae > Streptophyta > Magnoliopsida > Lamiales > Lamiaceae > Perilla > Perilla frutescens. The sequence goes on from BRKX01000018.1 coordinate 48,695,057, forward strand.
ACAAATGCCAGCTTTGACCTCTGAGACAAAGCTTTGATCCTTCTACTTCATCGCTGGCATCAGATTCTCTCTCTCTCTCTCTCTCTCTCTCTCTCTCTCTCTCTCTCTCTCATCTTTAAATTGTAGAGAGAGAGAGAGGTCATTGGCTACACTACGGCCTACGATCACTAGTTCACTACGGCTATGTGATGTCTAACATGGGAAATTCTCTCATTTAACATGAAAGAAAATTGTCTAGTAAGAATAAACCACTGAAAATTCCTTCTAAATATTTAAATATTTTTATATTTTTTGTTACATTTTTATAATTCAGAATCTAAATAACTCGACCTTTTAATAATTACAATTTAATTCTACCGTTTGAATATTTTAATATAAATGAACAGTGGAACATTTTAATATAAATGACCCAACATTTTCAATGAAAATACTATTTCGGTCGATTTCGATCACATTTAATTTCAAGTAAACTAGAGAACCTAAATAACGGACTGACATTTTCGCTGAGAAATGATCGAAATAATTTTTTCCGCCTAAAATATCGGCCCATTTCTGTTTAAATATTCAAATGTTGGAAATTAAATTGTAATTATTAAGAAGTTGGATTATTTTGTTAATAAAAACCTTAAAATATTGGGAATTAAATTGTAATTATTAAAGTGTTGTATTATTTTTATTAAAATCTTGAAACATTAGGAATTAAATTGTAATTAGCTCAGTAATTAAATACAGTGAAATGCAAGTGTTCTAAGCAAAGGTTGTAGTGATTTTATGCTTTATTTTGAATTTGGTGATAATGAAAATCTGTTTGATTTTACAGTTTTACTGCCCATTATTATTAAATTTCGTCGTTGATTTATTTTTTCACAAAATTTACCAGACATTTAATATTCTTCTTTCTACATAAATAGAAAAGATAAAATCATGTGACACTACAAGCACTTAATATAGTGTTTTTTTTTTAAATAAATAAATTTCAAATTCAAAATTGGAATGCAGTTGGCAAATTTGTTAAATAACAAATCATACACATATGATAAGGTCAAGCTCCTACCTCACTACCTAGTGGGAAATAGATAAGTAACCTAATATTACAGTGTAATTTACTCAAAATTAAATGACGAGGTCAATCTATAAATACCCTGATGTGATTCGATAAAAAAGTGTCGAGAATTTGTCTTTACACTATCAACACACGAGTTATTAGTGTCAACTGTTGTCAGCATGGATTGGATTCGATCTTATTTTGTGACGATAAACGTATTTCAACTCGTCATTTCAAGGGGTAACCATTAGATAATGAATTGTCTCTTTTTTTCTTCAAGGGATTGGAGGGGGAATTATTAATTGAATACCTAATTTTATCTATATGTGACTAGTGATGGGATATCTTTCATGGATGATAACATATGATGTGAAAAAAATTAAATTTTGTTTTAACATGTCACCCAATATTGAACGTCGAAACTCAGTGGAACGAGATGCATTTCTTATTGCACATTTGATTTTTTAGTTTTTTTTTATTTTTTATTTTAATTTATTAAGTTTTAATTTAATTTTACACTTGTTATAATTTAGGGTTCATTCGACCCAAATAGAATGTATTATAACTTTGTAGTACTTAATTTTAAAATTTTAATAATTAATTGATTATTTGTAAAATTAAATACTAAAAAATTATAATAAATCATAATTTGATAGAATGAACCCTAAAATAAGTGTAAAATTAAACTAAAACGTAAAAAATTGAAATCGAAGAAGAAAAAAAATCGAGAATGCAATAGACGATTTTGCATGCAACTCAATTCGGTCCATTTTTAAATAACTATACGATAGTCAATGCAACAACTTTGGGTACAAATGAGATATTGATATATATTTAATTTAAACTCCAGATCTTTTGTTTAATAAATTTCTACTTTTTATCAGATTTTGCTTCTAATTCTTGTTTCCTTCTCCTATAATTTTGGCCTTTTCAATTATTTATAAATATATATTTGGTACATATTATTTATCAGGTAATTAAGAAAAACTCTGACTCAACTAGTAGTAATTAAAGGAGGAAAAAAAAATCAAAATCATGAAGCCCGAATTTAATTACTTAAATTTTATCGTTGATTCTCACAAAAGTACATGCATGCTCGATTATTTACTATAGTAATATATGTAAAATATGGAAATTACATAATATTTCACGCGATACATTAACGAATTTAACATTAATTAACACTTGATGAAAGATTAATCATCAACAATTAATCCCTTAAATCTTGCTAGATTAACACATAATTAATCAGATATGAGTGTGGTTTTTGGTGGTTGGGAAATTTCAATATTAATTCAATTAAATTGCCAGAAAATTAATGACTCAAAATTTCAAAAGTGAATAATAAAAAAAAAAGCTATAATTATGAATGGCTGTCAATTTTGGATTTAAACTTACTAAAATCTAACCACATTAAAAGATACCAAAATACACATCGAAAAGTAGATGAAAAGGGGAAAAAAATATATTGTTGAATTATTTGAACTAAATATTTATTTATGAGCTATATTAAACATAGTAGTATAAATTTATTAGTTTCTAGATTTTTTTTTCTCTTTAATTCCTGCAGATATCCCTAGCGGGTGTGCTGAAATAAATATGAATTATTTAGATTCCATAGGTAAAAGAATTAAATACTATATGTTGCAAGTTAATGCATTGTTTCAATTATTATTATTACTTTAAAGAATTTGGGCATTGCAATTATTATGTATCTGCGTATGTGCGCATATTTTAATGATGGGAGGTAGTGTAATGATTATATTATTAATGTATGTATGTATATATATATATGAATATGGTGTATTCAAATTATTTTGTTAATGATTATATACAGATATACGTAGGATTTGTTTGCTATGTATTATAAGGGTGTGATAAATACATATGACACCTCAATATTATATTTGCTAGTAATATTAAAGTCCATGATTATGGAAGGACCTGATATGTGTTAATCATTTATATGATATAGCATATCAAGTCCTGCAGGTGAGATATATAATACCATCCATAATTATTAAAAATTTCATACTAAAATAATTTTGTTGATTTAAAATCTTATTATAGAATATTCACAGAATATATGGTAATTAATTAAAAGATTTTTTAGGAATTCAAATTTACAGAGAATCTAATACAATCTAAGCAAACACTTTATTATTAAAACATACTCCCCCGTTTCATTTTGATTGTTGTTTTAGGAATTTTATTTGAGCAAAAATCTAAAATACCCATTTTTATAAAAACAAAACATATTTTACCCAACTTAAGAAAAGCATTCAAAAAATGCCCACTTTCCAATGATACCTTTAATGACTCATGTGATTTTGATCACTTTTCAGCATATTCAGATATGTGTCGAAAGCTTTTCAGAGTGTGTCAGGAGGTTATCGGAATCCCCGATCGTGATTCATGATCGGGATTAGGATTTTGGTCGGTCAATTTTCAAAATGATGAACATAATAATTTGTTATGATGAGTATATTTGGTTGATTTCAAACATAAAAAAATCTGACTATAAATTTCATTACGTTTAAAATTTAAAAATTAAGTATACTTTTGTAGTACATCCACATGTTTTTTATGTAATTCAAGTACATTTATGTAATGTTGGTGTAAGAAATGCGTAAGATGCCCACATGTAATCACTTTTGTAGAGCATTTTAGATAAAAATGGGTATGTTTTAAATGATTTTCTTAAGTTGGGTAAAGTGAGTTTTTATTTTAAAAAAATGGGTAGTTTTATATATTAACACATTTTATTTTGTGTCAAAATGTTTGTTATTTTAGATATTTTCAGACCATTTCTCCCAATTTTAACCCTACAAATATACGGAGAGAGAACATTTTGTCAACTTTTTAGAAAAATAAAAGGGAATAAGATTTTATTTGACATAGAAGGAAATGATATATTAGTCCAAAAAATTAATTGTTAATTCTAGATTAAAATCCTAAAATAACAAACATTATGAAATAGAGGAAATATATTTTAATACACCAAAATAAATATGATATTGATATCTTATATGATAAAGCACATGCCATATCAAACATATTCAACATTATACCATGCAGTTCAACAAACGAGCCTATGTATATTGAGAAAATAAAATATGAGGTTATAATGCAATTAGGAAAATTATTGAATTGAAGTAAAAAAAATCATAGCAGGGTCATGATTATTAATTACCACTATTTTTTGTTAAAAACATTCTAATGATTTTAACTTTTTTCTTAGAAAGATAAATGAGTAACGAATTATAATTTAGCCATATGTGAGTAACTTTATGTTTGGCAATTTTGGAAATTTGACATTTTGAGGTGCTTCCAATTAAAGAAAATTTTCCAAATCTTGGATGACTACGTTGACAACTTGGAAAACAAAGAGAATCGTGACAATGAAAATTTGGTAAAAATATAAAAATAAAAAATTAGAACTTGATAACGATTGCACGTGATAATGTTTTATGGGTCAAAAATTTATAAGACTTGTTAAGATCCGTATTCAAATTCATATTTAGTGTTTAATAGTGTTTCGATTTAAATCTTAACCCATTATGAATTTTGAGTCGTAAGACGGTCTCATACAAGATCTATGTGGAAAACTGCAGAGAAATTTATGACGACTATTATCATGATGTCAAAAACTCATGTAAGGTCGTTCGACGGGTCAAGATCCATGAGACGGTTTCGACACACGGTCCACTTTAAATTATTCTCTCACGTAATTGTATGAGTATATGGACCGAATCGGTATTTGGATTGGAAAACGGAAACCTTCTAATTCTTTTGACCAATGACTAAGAATGAAATATTATTTTGATAGCAAATATATAGGACGACTTCACTATCAACTTATTATGTCAACTAATTTATCATTCGATTATTTGTAATGTAAAAAATCATATAATGTACATAAAAATCGGAGTGAAGGGGCCCGACAGTTTGATCAAGTTATCTATAATAAGGCTCGTCGTAATGCTAACTCGATCGCACGTGCGACGTGCCTTAGCTAAATTAGGTATTTCTAATATTGTTGATAATTTTTTCCTTTTAATTTAATTTCTTGATTTCTTGGCTCAAAAATATAAAATAAAATTGATGTATCACAATCAAATATCTATAATTGTACCATTGGGTTGAGCTTTATCCATCAAATTTGTTTAGTACAATTAATCTCTACCCCATGAATTTATAGACAATTGTACGAGACTGTAATTTATTGGCACACATCTTTAAATTGTGACTCCTATGCTCATTATCACAAAAAATAAAATAAAAAAAATAAAAAATAAACATCCAATTTTTTGGGGATTCTTTAAATTTTGTCCAATGCTTCCCACTTGCCCCATCACTAAATGCACCTATCAACCTTCCACGTGGCACTGCACCATTGGTGGCCCCAGTTTTGGAGTACAATAATTTCTTAAGCAATCCACATTTGGAATTAAAAGTTCCACCAATTTAATTTATTATTATATGGAAAAATTTAGTAATCATTCTATCTCATCTTAGAATCAATAATTGATTCTTTTGCACAATGATACAATCATAATTTATCCAAGAACGCCCAACTAATCTACCACTCCACGATTCCAGAATCTAGTAGACGAGATAAATCGCGGCATATTTCGGTGAATAAGTGTTAAGAATGCATGCATGTATGTATATTGTTGTCAATAAGATTTGAACTTTCACACTGGTGTATAGCAAAACAGAAAACTACATCACTTCTCGTTCTCGTATCAACTGAGCTATGTAACTGGAGATAGTATCCTTTTTTTCTCTGTATATAGTACGATGTGTACCTTAGTCGTATAAATAACAAATTACAGTAAAACGAAATTAAGAGAGAATGGTATAATTGTCAGAGTTTTTTCGATCACTGTATTCAGGGGCGGAACTGGTGGGGAGCGAGTGGGAATTTTTGCCCCCGAACCCCTAAAAAATAAAAATAAAATGTAATTTAAAAAATAGTATATAGGATTATTAGTAATCGCTCTATCTCCTCTTAATCAATAATTGATTCTTTTACACAAGGATAAAATCATAACAAATCACAATTTATCCAAGAAAGGTACATCTGGAGCCCAGTGAGAAAAAACCAGAGAAATCGTGATATATACCTCGGTGAATAAATATTAAGAGGTGCATGCATGTACATTGTTGCTAATAAGATTTGAACTTTCACACTGTTATATATTCATAGTAAAACAGATAACTACCTCACTCCTTGTCCTCATATCAACTGAGCTATGCAATGGGAAACAATATCTTTTTTTTTTTTTTTCTCTCTCTCTCTCTCTCTATATATATATATATATATATAGTACGATGTGTACTTCAATCGTATAAATAAAACATTACTGTAAAACGAAATTAAGAGAGAATGGTATAATTGTCACGATTTTTTCGATCACTGTATTCATGGACATGTTGCAAATAACAAGCACATGCATGACCAAAATGACGCCACTCTAGTCCAATATATGATAAATTAGTAATTATTTTCACGTAATTTCATTTATTAGATTGGAAATTCCACGCACGCATTCTGCGTGTCTGTGTGATTTTCGGTGCTAGAAATTAAATCAATCGCACGATAGATCTGTAACAAGTATTGTTTTGTTAATAGTTTTCATTTAGATTATTAAAAATGGTCAAAAGTATTGTTAATATTTATAACTTTTAATGGTTTCGAACAATTTGAACTTATATTGACAAAATGGATAATTTCACTTTTAATCTTACTAAAATAGGGTCAAGACATTTTTGTTCCATAGTTTATTAGTCCAACACTTTTGGTCCCAAGTGTTTTTTTTCCCGACATTTTTAGTCCTAAAACTAACAGTATATTTTTTTCAACATTTTTTTCCGTATATTTTGTTGAACAAAAACCTTATATTGGCAAGAAGTTGAAATGGTTTTGTTGGTCATTTTGCTGAATATTTTGTTGAATATTTTACTGAAAATTTTCGAGATATTATTTTATTTTGTTAGGTATTATGCTGAATTATTTTACTAGATATTTTTCTCTTTTTCTCTTAATGATTTGTTGAAAAAATAAAGTCAAAATGTCATTTGAATATATATATATATATGTGTGTGTGTGTGTGTGTGTGTGTGTGTGTGTAATAACACGTGAAAATGGAATGAATAAAGTAAAAATTTCTCTTCAAAAGGCTCGCAACCTGTACTTTAATATATGTTAATTAAGTGGCTGTTAGTTTTAGGACTAAAAATATTGAAAAAATATATTTAGAACCAAAAATATCGAGCTAATAAACTATGAGACAAAAAATATAAGATATGAAATTAAAAGTGTTTTGAGCCTATCCTGATGGGACTAAAAAATGAAATTATGTGATTGACAAAATCTAACCTATCTAACTAGTAACCATCAATGTGTGCATCGATCGATGTGCATGTTTTACAATCCAAATAAGGTATTACTATAGATATTTTCTAAATAAGTTAAATAAAGTATGGCAACAAACTTACAAAACATAATAAATTTTCATGTGATGCTACGTTATTTTGTAGTTTAGGGTCTCATTTTATCCATATCATTTTTTTTTTCATTTTTTATCTGTAAATTGACTAAGAAATTATTTGTGGAGCTTTCAAAAAAATATATAAATTTGGAGTTAATTAAGCCTTAAGGGTTGGTGCTTTTAATTTATTTTTTTAGTTGGACTTTTTTTTTTAATTTTTTGGCTAAAAAAATTACTATTTGGAGTGTATGCAAAATACAATCTACCTCCACAATGTTTTGAAACCCTTTTTTTTGTATCTTTTCATATATTATTATTATTATTATTATTATTATTATTATTATTATTATGATCGTCGTCGTCATCATCATCATTATATATATGTGTGTACCTAAATGTGTTTGTCTGTAGGGATGTGCAAATGGTTAGTTCGGTATAAAATCGAGCTAAATTAACAAAATCAAATAAAAATTTTCTTAAAAATATTAAAATCGAGTCAACCAAAATAATATATATAACTGAACCAAACCAAGCTATAGTTATTTGGTTAGTTTGGTTTGGTTTTCGGTTTAACCGAAATTTCAATTATTATATTTTGTTTTTCCGAACAATTACATCTAAAGAAAATAACATGCACTCAATATATAACAAACGATATATTAACGATATATTAAATAAGTAAATGTTTTAAAAATTTTAAAACTAGAAAATTAAAACTAAATATTACAATTACTAATATTATTTAGGTATATATTACCTTTTAAATTTATTAATTTAGGTATAATTAATATTTGAATTATAAATCGTAAATTATAAAATACTCCCTCCGTCCCGAATATATAGTCCCTTTTACTATTTTGAGGTGTCTCAATTATATAGTCTCATTACTATAATTTATACTATTAATTTTCATAGTAATATACAAATAAACCCTTGTTGAATCTTGGAAATTAAAAAAATAACAACTTAAAAGTTGAAAGTCATAAATATTCAATGAGGGTGTTATTGGAAATTTAGCTTTAATATCTTGTTTTCATAAATATTTTTAATCTACGTACGAGGAGAAATGAGACTATATAATTGGGACGGAGGGAGTATAGTATATATATTTTTTGGTTGGTTTGGTTTTAACCAAAATATTTTTCACTTAAACCAAAACCGAATCAAACTATATTTTGATTTTAATATTCAAAACCAAACCAAAATTAAAGAAAAATGACCAAACCAACCAAACCAAATAGCTCAATTTAATTCGATTTTTTGGTTTTGATTCGGTTTCGCACATCCCTATTTATCTGTTTGGATGGTAAGAGAAACTAAAACAGTTTATACAAATGCAATTATTGAATCATCAAAAAAGACAATATTTCATGAAGTTGATGAGTTAAGGTATGAAATAAAACACATGCCTTGTCTCAGCACGTTTTTAATTGTGTGCGATTTAATTTTTCCAGTTCTCATTTACTGTTCTTGTATGGTTGATTCACATTGACTATTTTTTTTAATTATGAATAATTTTATTTTTGGTCCCATTAGAATATGGTCAAAATATTTTTAGTTCCGCATCTGACCTTTTTTTGTCCCAACGTTTATTTACTCGACATTATTGGTCTTATATTTTAATTTATTTTTGATTTTTTTGGTCCTAAAACTAACAATTTACTTCACAAATGTTTGGGGATATATATTAATTTTGAAACCATAAAAGTCTAAAAGTAAAATTTGGGACTACAAAAGTCGAGAACATGACATTATGTGTGTTGTAATCGCTTTATATAATATAGTTATTACATGTTGATTTTATTTTTCCAACGAAACATGCATCATAATTTCATTCTCTACATAATTTTTTAATCTCAATGTTTACATTTTTTGCCCTAAATTTTATTTTCACGATTTTTGTGTTTTCCAATTTGTATTTTTTTTTTATAATTTTTATTCCAAAATTAGCAGTTGTGAGGTAAGTTGTTAAATTTGGACCAAAAAAGTCAAAAAATATAAAAATTTGGGACAAAAAATATTGAGTAAATAAACGTTGAGGCAAAAAAAGTCAGATGCATGACTAAAAGTATTTTAACCATATTCTAATAGGATCAAAAGTGAAATTATCCATTTTAATTATAAAAACCATCTACATATAATTAAATTTCAATCACAAATTTGTTTACTCCACTAATTAAACCATCTCCCCGTTAATGAACAGTTGAAATCCTCTATTTGGTGTTGCATTTCATATTGCATACTCGATTTTTTTAGTTTTTCTTTTTCAAATTTTTCTTTGATTTCAAATTCTTATGTTTTAGGCTAATTTTACACTTATTATTTAAGGTTAATCCCATCCAATTAGAATGCATTGTAATTTCTTATTATTTAATTTTAAATGTGTAGTTATTAATTGATTATTTGAAAAATTAAATACTAAAAAATAATATTAAACCGTAATTGAGTAGGATCATCCCTAAATAACAAGTGTAAAATTATACTAAAGCATAATAAATAGAAATCAAAGAAAAAATTGACATTTTTAGAAAAATCGTGTATATAATATTAAATGTAACACCCAACGTGCAATAGATGATTTCAAATGGTTAACAAATGAATTATATAGATAAGCCTATATAGAGAATATTCCAATTGCTAGTACACACGCTCGACCACGTTGTCATTCCACATTCTATTCTTGAATTTAATCAATATATAATGATATAATTGAAATGATTTATGCAAATAGCCATGCATATGAATTAATAATATTATTATTCAACCATATATATATATATATATATGCTGATTCATTTTGCATTTTTAATAGTTGGCCTCAATTAATTGGTAAATATAAAAGCAGAAGAGGAGTTGTTTTACTATAGTTGAACCATGTACGAAATTTGAAATTGTATATTGCATATTTGATGATGGATTTTATATTGCACACGCGATTTTTTCTAATTTTTTTCTTTGATTTATATCTATTATGTTTTAGTTTAATTTTACACTTGTTATTTAGGGTTCATCCTACCAGATTAGGGTTTAATATAATTTTTTAGTATTTAATTTTTTAAATAATCAATTAAAAACTAAAGATTTTAAATCAAATAATAAAAAATTACAATGCATTATAATCGGATAGGATGAATCCTAAATAATAAGTGCAAAATTAAACTAAAGTATAAGAAATTGAAATCAAAGAAAAAAATTGAATTTTTTTTTAAAAAAAAAAATCGAGTGTACAATATGAAATGCAACACCAAATGTGCAATAGAAAATTCCAACTGCATTTGAGGAGAGCTATATAATTGTCATCTTATTTTTAACTATATAAACCATTCAATATATTTAACTATATACGCACAAAGTATACATAATGATAATATATCCCGTTAACATGCATTTAGATACCCAATTGTATTTTTATTTTTATTTTTAGTTTTATCTATTTAGAACCCAAAAAATAAGTTATCTCATGTATATTTTTATTCTTTTTATTTTTCAATTTTTTATATTAATTTTCAAGAAAAAAATCTTTATCAATTATCTATCAAACTTAATAAAGAATCTAATAAAAATAATTACAAATTTGAAATACATGATTTTTGAGGTTTTAATTAGATTAATATTTTTCACTTTTTAGGTCCTAGATTGATAAATAACTTATATTTCATATCATCAAACTGACAATTCTCCTAATTTTAAACATTTTGTATGGTACAAAATTCCAAAGGCTTTAACAAAATATGATGAAAATTAGTACTATTAAAATTTTAATTATGTTATATATGTCACAACTTTTAGATGCGACTCTACATAATAAAGGTGCAACTTTTATTTTATATAACAAATTAATTGTGGTGCTTGGGTTCACAAATTCAATCATGGGCTAAAATTGGGTGTTTTAAGATCTCAACAATTTCAATATTTGATTTAAAAACTTTGTTTAATAAGATTGCTAAAAACTATACATGCACTTACCAAAATCCCAATTTGTTACTATGAATAAGGAATTGCAAGAAATTATTGAAAAAAAAAACACAATAGTCAATGTATTTATATTGTAGTTACATGAGATAAGATAAGATGATGTATGCCCAACTCATGAATCTTGAAATTGTTAAAGTGGGCATGTGAAAAGTTATCCACCAACTAATAATACTATATACTCTTATGACAAGATCCTTGTTTAAGGGGGGAAATCAAGATAATATACCATCTTAAAAATTGCATATTGCTATGAAAAATTCCCATAGCAAGATACTTAACTACAAGATAATATATATAAATCAAATTAGTAGTAGATTATAGGGAAGCCCCCATTCTCTAAACATGTTGGTGCACAAGGAGGCAATCAAGTATGTGAAAGAAATCACTAAAGATTCTCTTTTTTTAGATAAGATGGGCTTCTCATGCTCTTAATCCCATCTACCATATGAATCTCTCTCTCTCTCTCTCTCTCATATACGCGCGCGCACACTTTTTGGTTCAGATGAGAAATATGTTCTGGTGTTAGAAATGAAAACATTTCTTTGCTTAGTTATTTTTATTGCTGAATTGAGTAAAAAATACAGTAAAATTGATAAGCGGCGTTCTCATTTCTCATATCAACATTCTTTCTCACCAGAACTTGATTCTACAAATAAATGAATAATTCGTGATAGATTCAAGAGTGCCCCTACCCCCCACCCACCGCTCCCCTTGATTTTTTGCCGTCAGTCGGTTTCAGTACCTCTATCTATGATTTTTTGTCTGGATCCGCCACTGTGAGTAATGCAAATGATATATAAAGCAGTTCTAGAACGATTTTGGTTGCTATGAGTCTCAATGACCTCAAGTAGTTCTTCCCCGTGTTAAAATCAATGTTTATCATGAACTTACACAAACCACATCCCATTTTCTTGTAGTCTTTTTGTTTTTGTTTGTGAAACACACTCTCTCTCTCTCTCTCTCTCTCTCTCTCTCTCTCTCTCTCACACACACACACACACACACACACATCCCATTTTCTTGAAGTCTTTTTGTTTTTGTTTGTGAAACTCTCTCTCTCTCTCATCCCATTTTCTTGAAGTCTCTCTCTCTCTCTCTCTCACATTTGACGGCTTAGTTAGATGAGTGGATGAAGCATTAGGCAATTAAAATGCAAAGAATTGGAACTCGAAAACATATAAAAGCAATTTGCTCTGAAATAATTTTCTGATAAAAGTAAGAGTGAGGAATTATGAGTTTTGCAGAAAGGGAAGCACGTGCCCTCTGGCTATAAATTCACGTGCCCATGTGGGAAAATCGTGCGAGCCACAAACTCATAATTATCAACATTGCCAGCCTCATTTCGGTTGTGTGCATGCTAAATGCTAATCCTAATTAAATATTTTATTATCTTAATTACTAAGTAGTATTCCTCTATCCATTTAAGAGTGAGAGATCGGAATTCGATCCCCATTCTCCCGATCTAACTAAAGAAAAAAGAAAAATTACGTTACATGTCTCGATGACACTGTTAAAGTTTTCAAGAAAACGTTCTGAACTATCAGTAATTACACCATATATCATGAACTATTGACAAATTAAGAAATTCCAACAACGAAAATCTACTATAATTGGCGTGAGTCGGAATAAATTCGCTAATTTGGGATTTGAGTTCCTAATTTTCTATTGAGTAGTTATCCCATCTTTCCTATGCTTTGTACTTTCTCAAATTAATAATTATCGCTTATTTTTTAAGACTCAAATCAATAAGAAATTATCAAGATCTAAAAGATTGGGTCAATTTTTCATATAATAGTGGAGCCAGCATGAATTCCCTCCAATTATTAAATGTAAACACAATATTCTATTCGTATAAAATGAGCAATTGTGCAGATTAATTGTTGTTTTTAATTTTGTTGACCCATTTTCTTGTTTTCTTCTAATTTTTCTCACTCCTACAATTAGAATCGAATTTAATGTACTAATTAAGGTGTTTATCGATTAATCTTCATCGTATGCACAAAATATTTCAACTTAAAAAGGTGACGCAATACAATTTTTGCACAAAATTGGCACTCAACAATTATATATACACATACGTACGTACGTATGTATATATAATTGTACTTTATTACTTACATATTGGTCATATTTTAAAAAATGATCAACTTTTTCAAAATTAATAAAATAGTAAGTACTTTCAAAAAAATTCGCAAATCTAATATTTAATCAATTTTACAGTTCGAAAAATCGTAGGTAATTGATTGTATTTTAATATTTTTTGATTGGAGAGATTTTTCAACGCGGTTGGAAAAATAAAAATATTAAAATACAATCAATTATGTACGATTTTCGGGGCACAAAATTGATTAAATGTTAGATTCGCAGATTTTTCGAAAAAAATGGGTATTGTTTGTTAATTTTAAAAAAGTAGGTCATTTTTTAAAAAGTGCCTAAAATGTAAGTATCAAAGTGTAACAGGGGTGGGTTATATTAATGAGTATTAGTTATTCGTGTGAGAACCAGGAACCATGCTTATTTAATATGATTTTGTAGCGTATCTTATTGTATTTTAGTGCTCTTAAAACTAGCACTAAAATACAACAAGATAAGTTATAATTTTTTTTATAAAAAAAAGCACTAAAATACAATAAAATAAGCTCTATAATTGTACTAAATAAGTATATTTCCTACTTCTCATACGAATAATTAACACTCATTTGAACCTATTCCTATATATATATATATATATATATATACTTAAAATAAAATTAAGTATTCCCAATAAATGTGGATTTTAGTAATTAATTATTTATGAGTAGCTAGGGATGAAAGGAAACTTTGGTGGAAAGAAATATAAGGAGTAGATGGACAGCAAAGTCAACAATATTTTTGGATTTTACACACAAATTTCAAAAACAATGTTTTATGGGATAGGTTCAAATTTTGAGTGCCTTTCACATCAAGCTATGTGAATCACAGACATCTCTGCATTTATCAACCCTATGTAGGCCTCTCTACAAAATTTAAATTTTCGATTTTCGATTCGTGATCGCCCTTTAAGTGAAAGTGAAAAAAAAGAGTATAAAAATATCGAGCCACTCGAGCTTTAATAGTACATATTTGGTATGCAGTAATCAAATAAATTCAAATATAATTTTTGATAAAAGTTACCTAGCTACTTTGTATTATTATTATTATTATTATAATAATAATAATAATAATAATTATTATTATTATTATTATTATTATTATTATTATTATTATTATTATTATTTAGGGTGGGAGAAGCATTGAGGAAATTGAATTCGATTTATTATTTCAGCTGCTCCAGATATGAATAATGTGGCATTTTCTTATATTTTCATGTCGCACGTTGTTTTTATTTTATAACGTGTATTGATGGAGTTAAATATAATACGTGGGAGATAAACGAACGGGGTGTGAATGAGTCAAGCCTGTCATTTTATGATTTGAAGTTATTTAAAACATTGTTGGTAATTCAAACTATCAAATTCTAAATTGCAGGTTACAAAATTCTATCGAACTTTGTTAATTTTTTACAATTCAATACAACATATTAAGATGGAATCTTAAATAATTAATTTTGTTCTCTAAAAAATATAAATTGTTTTGTTCATCCACGGGAAAGTGGGCCTTTAAATGATTGGGCTAAGTCGAGCCCAATATTTATGGGCTTATTTTAATCGAAAAGCCCAAATTGTCCAATTTCCAAATCTTTTCTTAAAAAATGACATTCTCCTATCTCAATTCCCAAATATTTAGTCCATTTTGGTAATTCACATTGATTTAAATTATTGAAAAATCAGCTATTCAACTAAAGTTTTTGTGTTGCCCTTATTTATTGAAGCATGGAGGATTTTAATGTATTTTATTAATCTTTAAAACCACTTACATGTAGTTGATTATCAAAATTGGCAGCAAATGTAGTAATGAGATTATATAAATGACAACGAAGCACCCCAAATAGAATACTAAAGTAAATATTTAGGACGGAGGGAGTAATTGGAACTCGGAAATTCACTTAAGAAACTTAAAAAAAAATGTTTGGTTACAACTTACAACCCCAGCTGGGCTTCCATAGCATACAAGAAATTTTCAATTCTTGTTGAAAATTTTATATTTGATCTTCCTATAAATAATAAAATTATGAGCAAAACAGAGCTGATTGAGCAACCATACATTCTATCTCCTAGCTAAAAGAATCAAGACTTGATCACTCCTAAACCTTGAGGCTCAAGAGAAACAGCATGTCTAGCATCCCCAATATAAAGCCCATGCTCCCCCATCGGAATCCGCCGAACCCCGTTGCTATCGACCACACTAAGGTACTTACAAACACGGACGCCCAGAGCAAGTCGTTGCTTTCTTCCCGCGGGAATGTGCACCGTGTCGAAAGCAACGAGTTGCTTCTGGGGCGCCCAATCTCCGCCTGGCGGAGACGTGAACATGAGCAACGTGTGGGTCCCGTCTCTCGACCCCGTGTTCTCCACATCCACGTGCACCCTGAGTGTGAGGTTCTTGCAACTCGCATGAGCCACTCGGACAAATCTCTTTGACAACATGGTCGAGTTGGCGCCATGACCACCACCCATTGGGATTGAAAACACTTTTGGTGCCTTTGCAATGGTGTGTTTAAAGCTCGTGTAGCTCAAACCGTGCCCGAATGGATAGACGACCGGCCCCTTGTAGAACCGGTAAGTCCTTCCGGGATAGTTTCTCGACGGATCCGCCCTCATATCCATTGTTGTCATAGGCAAGTTATCAAGGTATTTCTGAGGGTACCATGTCATCGGAAGCTTCCCACCTATAAGCATTCATTTAAATATAAAATGCTCATCTTATCTAAATACTTAAATTTAACAAGAAAAAATATATATACCGGGGTTATGTTTTCCAAAAAGAACATCAGCAATCGCGGCACCTCCGGCTTGTCCCGGATACCCAACCCAAAGAATTGCACCAACTCGTGCATCATTTTTGGCGAAAGAAACATCAATGGGGCCACCACTCATCAACACCAAAATGGTCGGGCCCTTTGAGGCCGCAGCAACCTTAGTCACGAGCTCTTGCTGCCGCCCGGGCACCAAGAGCCCCGTCCTGTCTATAAACTCGGCCTCAATAGATTGGTTGAGTCCCATCACTAGAATAGTTGCATCTGCCTTGCCGGCAGCTTCGATCGCTCCACCAAATAGGTCATCCTCAACACATGCCACGCCAGCACAACCCTCATTATGAATCGTCCTCGTATACTTCCCTATTCCTTGTAATGGACTTGTATATTCACACGGAACACCTTCAATTCCCGAAACCAAAAACTAATTAAAAAAAAAACAACTCAAATCTCTCTCTCTCTCTCTCTCTATATATATATATATATATATTATTTATTCCACTACAACCACATCAAAATTAGAAAAAAAAAATTATTTAAAAAAAATCTTACCAGCATAATTCCCAATCATTGTGATAGTCGCATCCGAGTTAGGTCCAATAACAGCAACGGAGCTCAATCGTTGCTGAGAGAGAGGGAGCACAGGGCCATTGTTTTTTAGCAAAACGATGCCCTGCCTAGCGGCCTGCACCGCGAGCTCCTTGTGGCTGGCGGTGCAGACATCGTTTGGGCCGAGTTTTCCATGAGGCTGGGAAGATGGCTCGCCATCGAACATTCCCAGCCTCATTTGAACCGCTATAGTATTAATGAGTGCACCATCGACATCGGCCTCTTTCAACAGCTGCTTTTGCACTGCATTTTCAGTGTGCTGGGCAAGAAAAGGCCCACAATCCAAATCCAAACCTACTCAAAAACATCAATCAATCATCATTCATTTTCATATCATATATTTTATTTAATTTTTTTTAAAAAAATTAATTCACAAAACCTGCTTTGATGGCGGCGGCGGCCGCCTCCTCCGGCGTGCTCGTGTAATGCTGAGTATTATAAAACACGCCGACGGAATCGCAATCCGAAACAATGTAGCTGCCCCCATGCAACAAAATCAAGAAAATGAGATTGTTTTCAGAAAGATTGAGGTTCGAGTTTGATAGAAACGAGGAATTCCACTATACCACATGAGGTACTACTAACTACTCCGATACAAGGGGGTATGACATAATTTTCTCGATAATTAAAAAAAATAAGGTATACCGTACCCTTTCAGACCCCAAGCGTCGCGAACGGTTTTTCGAAGAAGTTTAGGATCGGCGCAAGTGGGAACGCCGTTAACTTGGTTGTAAGAACACATCACACTAGCAACTTTGCCTTCTTTCACACAACTTCTAAATGGAATGCTAAATGTATCTTTCAAATCCTGCGCACTTACCTGCATATATACATTTTTTTTTAATTTAATTATAATTTTGATTGTTTTCGGATTCGAATATGTAATATTTTGTGCAGTGTTGTAAATATTACACGAGTTGAAATCGAGTAGTCTAGTCTATGACTTCCGTTTCACTTAATTAAACGACTAAATAGTGAGTAGGCAGTAATTTAATCTTTAAGAAGTATTATATTTTTATTATTATATGGAAATTTTTACTACATTATTATTACGTATTTATATTAACTATATCAAAAAAATTGTTATTTCAATTATTGTACTATAATATTTATATTTAAAGAATAATTTATAATAGATGAAGTAACAT
The DNA here is from genome assembly GCA_026008535.1 of Perilla frutescens. Lineage (NCBI taxonomy): Eukaryota > Viridiplantae > Streptophyta > Magnoliopsida > Lamiales > Lamiaceae > Perilla > Perilla frutescens. The sequence continues at coordinate 48,713,225 of BRKX01000018.1, forward strand.
AATCACAAAAGGTCTAATGCAATTAGCATGTATTAATAAGTTTTTTTTTTCTTTTCCATTAAAGAAATTAATGTGACAACTTTCAACATTAAGCAGCTCATTCAGATCAAAAAGGAAAAAATGTGGAATTAATTAAGATCTTAACATACTATTTTCAACACATTTATTCTCCTATTATATTTATATTTACATAAATTAACTCCCAAATATTTCAATTAAACAAAATCATCATTGAGAAAATAAAAAAAATAAAAAAAATACCTTAGCGTTGAAATGAAATCTGTCGATTCCGTTCCAGTTATCAAGATCGTAGGCGGTGTAATGCTTGCAACACGCCGCCACCTTCAGCCGGTCGCCGCCGCCGCCGTTTCCCTGCAAACCCTTTACATAGCTCGCCGCATATTTACCGGCAACCACCGGATCTTCACCGGGAGTTTCCTGTCCCCGGCCCCACCGTGGGTCCCTCAATATGTTCACGTTCGGGCTCCAATACGTCAGGCCCGCCAACCCCCCGTTGTACATTGCTCGGGCCTCGTCCGACACCACCTGCACCCACCCGACACTCGAGATTTATTCAAACTCGAGACTTTTAACCTCAAGTTCATTCATGAACACTATACATTATCAATATTCTATGTTTGGATGTGTTTTTTTCGTGACAGGCTCGATTTTAGAAAGTCGAGATATATTCCGACTCGTGACTTTTGACTGCAAGTTCATCCACTCCACTATTAAGCTTTTGTCGTCTCTATCGACCTATACATGCTTTCTTTTTCAAAATAAGTGACATTTTGATTTTTATATGGTTTGTAAACTATTTATGAGAGATAATCTTGTGCTAATTTATTATAAGATATGTTTCTTTTATACGACGGACCTGATCTAGAAGGTGGTGATGAGATTCCAACTTATTTACAACTTTTGATGTATGACAAAATTTCTTTCGTAATATCAAAATTTTATTTATTGGAAAAAGAATTACAATGTCACTTTTGAAATTAATGGGTCTACACATATTCTCAATGGCAAAACGACATCATTACTATACACATAACAATCCGACGTTACTTGCACTATAACGTACATGATTTCATGAGACCGAGCGAATCAAAATCGTACCTTTCCGATCTCTTCCCACAAGGAAGCATTGAAGGAGGCGGCGGTGGTGATGACCTGCGGGAAGCTCGTGGCGCCGGGGAACTCGCCGCCGAATTTCGTCCCCGGCCCCACGTCGGAGACGCCGTGAAGCGCCTCCGACCACCAGTCGTATCCCGTGATCCCTAGCCGGGGCACGGGGGCCGCATTGTTCACGAGAAGGCTGACTTTCTCCTGCAACGTCAGCCGTCCGATCAAATCCTTCACCCTCGCCGCCGTCGATAAATCGCCTCGACAAAATGGCAAGCTTTTAGTGGCTGAATTGGTGGGGTCACAGGCGAATGGCTGTCGAGCTTTTGCAGCTGCAGAAAGAGAAGTGAGTGTGAAAAATAAGATGAGAATACAAGAATTGGACAATTTTCTTGATATTGACATATTTGATTTTTGGAGAAAATAATGTTGTTGAGTAGTAATAGGTAATGTGTTGTATAAGTTTGAGGAATGGCTGTGTTTATATAGATTTTTTTTTCTTTTTTTTTTTTTTTGGATTTGTGGGTAGTGAGAAATGATGATTTACAAGAATTGCATGTCCAAAATAATGTTTCGACTGTTTCAACTTTTTTTCTTTTTGGGAGGTATAAAAGTTGCAAGTTGCCATTGCAAGATAGATAATTAATTCTTTTCAAGAAAAAAAATTTATTTTCATTTCGTGTTCTATAACTCAGATGGAATTGATGTTTGGTAAAAATTGAAAAAAAAATCAACTTTTTCATTTTTGGAAGGTATAAAAAGTTGCAAGTTGCAATGATAGGTTATTGATTCTTGGGTTAATTTCAATTTTAATCACCATATTTGATCAAGTTTGCAATTTCGACACCCCTAATTTTTTCGGCAGTCGGAAGGCTCAAACATGATAGGTTTATCGACATCCCATATGAGTTTTTGGCATCAGAAAAAAAAATCATATTAGATTTACGATCGTCGGAAAAATTGAGTGTGTCGAAATTGCTACAAATTAAAGGATGGTCTAATTATTACAACATTTTAAAAATGGTGTCGTAATTGTAAATAGGATCAAATATGATGATTAAAATTGCAATTAACCCTTTTTTTTTTTTTTTTAAGTTCACGAGGTCCCAAGTTCTATGATTGAGATGAAATGTTTAGTAAAAATTGGAAAAAGTTATACAATATTATTACTTTCAAGTTACCATATATGTAGTGGGATGTGAAATTAAGTAAGACATAGAACGTAGCAGATGATTTCACGTGAATTTTTTCTCTCTTTTCTTTTTTTGTTCGTAACAACCCTAATTTTACTTTTGTATTTTAGCTTCCTTTAACTTTAAGCATCTCTTAACTCTTCTTTCAAAGAGTTAATATTGAGATAGGTAGCTTACACTCCTTTATTGTCTTTTTTAAGTAAAATAAATTCCATTTACTATCGCATTAAGCAACATTAGCTTTCATTTCCCTTCTTAACTCTCAACTAATTAAACTTTTTTCGTAGTTCAAATTTCGTATTACATTTCTCTATGCTTCACTCCGTACTTCATCATAAAATTTATAGTTTTAATAATATAACTATTAATCGATTCTAACATAAATAATCATAGTCAACATTTATCAACAAAAAAATGAATTAAAAAAGTTATAAAATTTAGTTTTGAATTAATCAACCATAATAATAAATTATTAATTAATCAACCATATATTTGAAGTATGTTGGTCTTTATATTAGGGAAAAAAATGAAATTGCAAAGCAATAAATGCCATGTGGAAATCAAAGCATAATGGGATTTTTTATTTTTATTTTTCCCAAAATAAAACGATCAAGACTTGATTAAACATTTTCTACGTTATTTCTTTTAAATGCAATAACGTTGCAAGGGTCCAAACCAAATTGAATTAATGTTGCTTGCAATTAAATTAAAAATATTCCATATAACAACTCAAGTATCCAAGATCGACGTAGCTAGATTAAATAAAGAGTTGGATTAATTTATTCAATTAATTTGTAGTATGAGGTGATTTATATATGGGTTGGATATTATTTGTAATAATTAAAGAATCTCTCGATAATTAAAAAGAACCATCCAATTACTCGTCAAAAAATTGTACGTACAATTGAAATTTTTGATCAAATATAGAATGTTTTATATCTAATTGGATTAAATCAGTTTTATTTACTACTAATTTAGTTATTTGTTAGTGTTATTTGAGTTTGTTATATATGCTTAACATGCTAGAAATGTGTCTCTTGTCCATGACTTTGCTTGTAAGTATGAAAACATGATACAACTCTCTCTCTCTCTCTCTCTCTCTCTCTCTCTCTCATGCCCACTTTGACGAGTAGTGCGATGGGAGGTTGAACAGGGAAAAAAGAAAAGGAGTTTAAATTATTTAAAAAATACAAAAACTGATTTATGAGTGATGAGTCAAAAAATTTAAGATGGATAAATTAAGATCGGGATTTAAACTCACATTCAAAAGGACATTTATAATTTTGTTAATGTTTGATAATGTTTAGATTTGAATCTTGACTCATTTTATAAATTTTAACTCTGTAATGGTCAAAAATCGTGCGTACTGATAAAATTTTGAGCATGGGTTACCTTGGAACGAGATAAGAGAGAATCCCGAAAAAAAGGAGAATCGACCCTATCTTCAAATAACCACACGAACCGAGTCTTGAAGTGTTTAACCACTACATCTTTGTATCATATTTCAATTTATATATATATATATATATTTGAGTACATAATGTCACATTTTGGATTAACTATGGAAGGCCTAATATTATTTGTAAAATTAATCCAACAACCAATTTATATATAATTATTGTGGAAGTGAATATGATTGGTGATTGAAATTAGCAAGAGAGAGGAACATGCCATTATATCCCTTTCACCAAACGGAAATAATTAGCCATCAAAATCACAACTTAATAATGTGATGAACAAAACTGGACCTATGGGGTTCTTTGCAAATCATTTGCATTTTTTACAGCTATATATATATATATATATATATATATATACAGATAGATATTAATTTAACTAACTAGCCATTATGGAGATGTCCTAATTATTAGTGTTAGTACTTATTTTGTGAAATTACTTAAAAAATGGAATTGTACATTTATATACAATAATGCTAAAATAGATCATATATATATATATATATATATATATATATATAGAGAGAGAGAGAGAGAGAGAGAGAGAGAGAGATGAATGCAATTAGGTTAGGCAATACTTGAATGTGGCTTGTAATTTTAAAAATAATTGTGTAATTAGAAGTTGAATCTGCAAATAAGGCAAGAGAAAGCCAAGCATTACCTAAAATAATTGGAATATGACATCTCTTACTTAGATGTATGTTTTGTTCCCTAAAGATTAGGTTGCAGTGGGTGAGCTTGTGATCAAAATTCACGAATTCAAATCTCATTAATGTCTCTCGAGTCCATTGCATCAAGTTTTCCTAACGTAGATTGCCTTTTATATAAATTGTCATTCTTGTATGATTTTGCAGGTCATTGAACATTAATGAAATTTACAAAGTGTACATTCATGTATAGGAACGGTATATTTTCCCATTAAAAAATGTAGGACTGTAATGGAATCGAGTTGACTCGAATAGTTACAAGTTCAAGCTAGACTAAAACAACTCAAACATCTACTCAACCCAAACTTTAATTTGAGCTCGACTCAGTATTTATTAATATTAAATTAAAATTGTTTCTATTTAATTTAAAAGAAAAATAATTTCATTATTAAGGGCATATATGTAAATAACTAAAATGTTATGGGTAAATTTGCAATTATTCTTCGGCGACCTAAGAGCCTGTCGAGCTCAAGCTTTAGCTCAACTCGACTTGCCTCGAGTCTACTTTTGAGTTTTCATCAAATCAATTGCTCACGAGTAGGCTTGACCACCCTATAGTTAGTGTGTGTGTGTGTGTGTGTGAGAGAGAGAGAGAGAGAGTTTTGGTGTGTGGATATACTTGATGCCCATTACTTCATTGAAATTTTTATTATAATCGTAGAGATTAACTCTACCAACCTTAATTTTCAAACTGCAATCATATGTTTGTTTTTCCCTTCAATAATTCCAATTCCTCACCTCGTAGTTGATTTAACTACACAAAAAAAAAAAAAAAAAAAAAAAAAACTTTAAACAACAAATCAGGAGCTGTTCATGTCAACCATAACCAGAGATTTTATAGATGAAGCAGCTCAAAATTTCAACCAATAATAATATATTAAATCCCTTATCTACTTCACCACAGAAAAGTTTTCCAATCTCAATCATAAAAGGTACAATGTTTATGAAGATATTTTCTAGGCTTCTCAGATTTTTGCATTTCCACACACACACAATGTGTATTAATACAAAACAAGACATTATGAAATGAAGATTGTAAATGCAAATCTGCAGACAGAATTTTTTTTGAAAAAAAGGCTGGAGGCTCCATGATATCAAGAAGTGGGGGAGGAAAATGGACTGACCAACCATGAATCCCTTCTAATAACTAAGCCGGATTATTATTACTGTTGACGGAAGTCTCGTTTACGGCCTGAAACACCACCTAACTCGACACCTGCAATCTCCAGTTCTGATGGTGAACGCTGCTCACAAGGAACAGTATATGGATTTCACGAGTTTCTTCAGCATTCATTACTGATAACCAGACATCAATTATCATGAAAACAAACGTGGGCAGGCCCTTCGAGCATCAGCTCAAATGCAGACACACACATTGATAACCCTCAGAATAATTTCATGAAGATTGATGTGCTCTGCCACGAGGGATTCATCGTAGAAACAAGAGAAAATGTATCACAGTTTTTTCATAGTCAGCAATTGACATTTGACACCCCTAGCCCTAAGTCACACATGAGTATGTTGGTGAGGTAAGTGATATTCTTCTAAAGCTCTAGCGTCTAAGGAGAAGGTATCTAATCCAACTAGTATACTGGTTTACTACCATGAACAATTAAAAAAAATGACTCAAGGTACTCAGCAAGCAGTGGATATTTGAAAAGGTAAATAACATTGTTTTCTACAAAAAGTTGCAAAGATATGATATATCCATTTATCGAGCACTAAGTCCTCATAGACAGCCAAATTTCAGATAAAAATTGTACAGATGCAGAGGAATTTCACCTTACAAACTTAAAGAACAAAGCATGTGAGTTTTAACAACTACCAAACTGAACCAACCTGAAAGAAATGAATCTTCTATCTCTTTGACATTTGATCTTCTGGGAGAGGAACGGTTCTTCCTCTCTTCTTCAAGAAAGATGGGTCATGATCATACCCATTAGACATTTCTGGCAACAACCCTACTTAATATATTGAGAGGCCCATTTGAAACCATCGCCGTAGCCCATTTTGCGCACAATGCTGCACATGAATACCTCCAAAGGGCGCACATTAGAATCCGCAAGATTCACCTTCCCTTTGCCAGTTGTTACACCTGTCAAGCCAAGGTGATAACGCAATTCATCTTCTGAGGCAGCATATGGTATGTCAATCTTGTTTCCCAAAATGAGAAATGGGACAGTGGCAAGGGCCTCATCGGAAAGGAGTGCATCTAGTTCCTTCTTGGATTCTGCAAAACGCTCCTTGTCATAGGCATCCACCAAGTAAACTACAGCATCAACCTGTAAGACCACAAGACATGTTTGTAACTACAAAATAAAATCATCTAATATTGACTAAAAATTTGATCTTTATAAAATTTAGCACTTCCTAGGTGATAATATGGTTAGATAGTTTGTGTTTTCCTCTAGACTAAATAAAATTTGAGGCCTGTGGTCAAACTTCATCACCTGTATGTATTCGAGGCAGTTAATTGAGTCACGACCCCATGGTAACTTAAGGATGCTACTGATAAAGACTCCAATAACAATCTCATGAACTAGCCTCCATTCTATTATAATTTCAGACATCACGGCAAAGCCCGAAGGCAAGAGCTAAAAGAACACACCGAGCTTTTAGCTTTTAACTGTTACATTGGCATATAATGTGTTCCCAAAACTTCAGTTTATTATGCAATAACACGGGAATGAGCAGAATATAGATATTCTCCATACAGATTCCAACACTCGAACTATCTTTAATCAGGCATAATTACCTCCAATAGCAAGCAAAGCCTTTATTATTTCAGTTAATGGAAAGCAGAGAAGCTATAATTCACATTCTGCAAAACACTACCAGCTTCATCTATCGCAAGAAAGTAGAATCCCTCAAAAACAAAAGTAAATCCAAATTCAACTCAAAACAATTCCAGAAACAGCCAAAAAATATACCGCTTACTTAATGATCCGGAGATGGCAAACCCCAAAATTAACAATTATCAGAGAAACAAACACACTTGCAAATAATCAAATCTACCTTAGCATAATAGTCCTTCCACACTCTACGAGCGATCTGATGACCTCCTAAATCAAACGCCTTGAACTTAATTTTGCCGATACTCAGCTCCTCCGACGTCGGATATTGTGTCGGCTGATGCTGCACTAATCTCTGAACCAAAACCACAATTCCAACATCAGGATCCATTAAACAAACGAAAACAAAAACAAAAATCATTCATTCAAAAACCTCATCCTTGAGCATGTGAAGGAGCGTAGTTTTGCCGGCATTATCGAGGCCGAGGAACAAGATCTTCGCCTCCTTCTGCCATAATCCGAGAGAAGCCAACACGCCGTAAAACCAGTCCCACAGAAACATTTTGGCCGTAAACGGTGATCGGAATTATGCGATTCCGGCAGATCTCGTTTGATTGCGGCGGAGAAATTGATTTTGACGGTGGTGGAGATAGTCGCACTCTGTCTCTGTAGTAGTAATCTCGAGAAATTGAGGGAAAATAATAATAATAATAATAATAATAATAATAATAATAATAATAATAATAAATATTAATATTAATTATAATATTAAATATAAATTGCGTGGAATATGTGGCTGACGTGTTTTTTTATTTTTTTTATTTTGTGACAATATTTTTATTTTATATTTGTAAACAATTCATATTTAGTAGCAAGATGGATAATATTTGACCTAAAAGATGGAATATATTAATTGAGGACTGAAAAGTGAAAATTATCAATTTGGGACTTCAGAAATCATGTATTTTTAATGATTTTTTTATTAGATTTATAGATAATTAAAAAGAAGAAATTTTTGTTGAAAATCAATATGAAAATAACTAAAAAAAATTGAAATACGTGATTTTTGAGGTGCTAGATCGAAAATTTTAGGTCTTGGTTGTTTTCATTTCCAAATGGAAATTTCTCACTTTCTATTATTCAAAATACCGGAAACACGTTTATTTTACTCATTTTCAATTACAATTTTTACCTTTTCCAATCCTATATAACCTATTCAATCATTGAATCATATATATAATTACATTGGGACTCATTATTTAAATATTCATCGATTCATCATAACCACACAAATATTTATCTTTTCATCTCAACCACAAATTTCAAATTGAAAATATAAACAAAAAAATATATTTCCATTTTCCAAACCTATAACTCTAAATTTTAAATCATTCATCATAATAAAATCATTACATTTTTTAAAAAATCAATACACCTCGTAAATTGAAATGGAAATATTGAAAATTGAAAATTGATATTGCAAATAAAAACAAACAAGGCCTTAATCTTTCATATCTTGGATTGATAGTTTTCATGTTTCAAGTCATGGATTGATAAATTACTCATTTTTTCAGGTGTTGAATTGACAATTTCCGTTTTATAGATGTTTGATTGCATTTGAATTTGGATTTTGACTTGTCTTACGAATTTTTACTCATAAGACGATTTCACACAAACCTCTCCCTTTTACTTTTGCGTGGAACATCTAGTTAATTTCATGATACTAGCCTATTAGGTAAGTTTATGGGACTTGAGTGTGTATTCATTAGGTTGAAACTCGTGTATATATAGTTTGGTGACTGTTGAATGAAATATCTCTAAGTCACGAGATTGTCACTCGACTAACCAAACAAACAAGAGTGATAAAATAATTGTTCAAAATACATTTTTTTCCCTTTTCACCAATATTTGTCCTAAGATAAATTGTAAACATATGCATCAATGAGTTTTATAATGAGAGTTGGAACCAGTGACAGAGACAATAATTCTGTTAAGGCGGTCCAAATAATAATATATAGAAATAAAATTAAAAATTAATAATATTTTTATTAAAGTCATAATACTATACTAATTACATTCTAACATAAAATGATTCACATAATAAAGATCAAGTATAATTGACAAATGCAATAAAAAAATAAGAATCAATTCATAATATGAAAAAAAAAATCAACATAAAACATAAATCGTAAAAGTGGATGGAAATAATCACCTTTAAAGAATAAAAATAATATTTTTTAGAATATGAGAGCTACAATCACAAACCATAAATTCAACAATAAAGCAATGAATACACACTCTATTTAAATGTGGGTGTATAGAATTAAAGGGAAAAAAACTCAACAAATAATGATAATAAATTTAAATTTGATAAAATAAAAATAAATAAATAAAAGATAAAGAATGATAAAAGAGAATTGGAAGACCGGCTCGTCTCTCTTGCTTGGAATTGAAAGGGAGTAAACATAGTTTTTTTTTCAATATTAAAATAGAAAATTATTAAAATACCCCTACTATTTTCTAAAATTTCAAAGGACATTCGTCAATGGTTGAAACATACATATTATGAAGATCACGAGTTCGAATTCTCATCTAAATTATACTAAGCCATAGTCATGGAATTTCCTAAATCAACCAATCTATTTTTTGTGTAGGACACATTGCTCATTTATATGAACAAGGAATAGCTTCGAAATGACATTCTTGCCCTTGTCAACAAACTTACACCTAACCTAGTATTTATTTGTTAGAACAATTAGGAGTCTTGCCTTCTCTTTTCAAGGATATATACACTTGCTTTTGCAGGGGATGGCCCACAAATTACCTCACTCACATATTAGACAATTAGAAATTTTTCTACGAAAGCTTGATGTCCAACCATTATGATCCTAATAAAATTAAATGTGTCACAATTTATTCATAACATCTATGTTTGGTAGTTGTTTGAGCCATAAAATCCATGTATGATTATGTACACTTGAAAATTTATGCTGTACTATCTGTGTTACACTTTTGAATTACGAGTTTTTTTTGTGATTTAATTTAATTTATGATTATTTTTTAAGATTCTCTCTACCCAATTAGGGTTTATAATTTTTTTAATATTTAATTTTTCAGTTTTTAATTAATAATTCATTATTATGGTTGTTGTTTTTTCGAAATTGTGTTTTATAGTTTTTATTTTTTTTGTTGATAAATGTTGACATGATTATTTATATTATAATTAATTTTTATTTTATAATAAATATTCTAAAAATCATAAATTTGATAGTAAAACACGAAAAAGTGCACCGTGAAATTTCATCCGGATTATGTACAACACAATTAGTTACACACGTTAATGTATTTATTTTTGAATGAATGAAGTAAAAAAAAATGTTATAAATTGCACATGAGAACACGGATAAAATTCTCTAGTCTATTTTTCATGTCTCACTATGAAATTTCATATTTAAAAAATGTTTTTACAAAAATAAAATTTATTAGAGTATTACAAATCATAATCAACATTTATTACTAAAAATTATTTTTTTAAAAAAAATTATATACTCTACTTATGGAATAATCAACCATATTAATCAATTATATTAACTAAAAATAAGAAATACATATTAAAAAATAAATATAAGCCCTAATTGGCTGAATTGAACCCTAAATAATAATTATAAAATTAAACTAAGCCATAACAAATTAAAATTTAAAAAAAATTGATGAAAATCGAATAAAAATCAAAATGGGATACCAAACGAGATAGAAAAAAGTGGGATAGAGAATTTCATGATAAGAACCTTGCTTCCTCATATGTTATACTATTAAGCCATCAAGATCATAGTAAAATTAAATATTTCCAATCAAGTACACATTAATAATTTTTTTAAAAAAAATTGTAGTAAAAGATTATATAAATTGCAGATGAGAACATGATGGAGAGACTAGATTTGTATTTTAATAATTAGTTGAGCTAATAATTTGAAAGAATCTTACAAAGGGTATATTTGGAATTTCACACTCCCATTCTCCTTGCATATTTAAGTTCCACACACTCTCCCACTAAAACAGAGACATCATAAAAAAAAAAAACTGTCTGAAAACAAGAGATCGATCGAGTTTGAAAAGCATGAGTGATGCTGTATTGTTCATAGATGATGATGACTGCAGATGTTGTAGAATATGCCATGATCAAGATTTAGAAAGCTGCAAAACCTTGGAATCCCCTTGTCATTGTTCTGGAACACTCAAGGTTTTCTTGCAACATAGTCTCCTCTCTCTCTCTCTCTCTCTCTCTCTCTCTCTCTCTCTCTCTCTCTCTCTCTCTCTCTCTCTCTCTCTCTCTCTCTCTCTCTCTCTCTCTCTCTCTCTCTCTCTCTCTCTCTCTCTCTCTCTCTCTGTTTTAAGGTTTCATTTTTTGTTTGTGTTTTCCAGTTTGCGCACCGGGACTGCATACAGAGATGGTGCAACGAGAAGGGCAACACTACCTGTGAAATTTGCTTACAGGTGTGCAAATTTCTTTACTTTTTTTTTGTTTAGTTTTATATATATATATATATATATATATATATTATGATCAATGATCATCATCAACTCCACAAAGATCATTTTTCATTTTTGTTTAGGTGATTTGGTTTTTCAGTGTAAATGAATAATTAGCACTCTGTTTAATGGGAATTTGTCCATCACTTTTGTTATATACTGCAAGTATGTGTTGTATTTTTTTTTAAAAAAAAAATTATTTGCTTGTGTTATGTGTGTGTGTGTGTGTGTTGTTTTTTAGAATAAAAATACAAGGAAAAGGACTACTTTGATGTCAACCATTTCAAATTTTAAATGAAAAGTGATGTTCATGCTAATAATAATAATAATAATAATAATAATAATAATAATAATAACTAGTGTCTTTTTACCTGTTTTCATCACTTTTTTGTTTCCAGAAATTTAAACATGGATACAGTGCTCCAGCTAAGAAGCCAAAGCTCATTCAAACAACACCAACGATAAGGTGCAATTTTTGCTCATATTTTTTGGCCTTAAATTTGTAACCAAGAGATAAGTGAAAATTAAATATTTTGTGAGCTGCATTGTCCTACAGGGGTAGTTTGGTCATTGCAACAACGGAGCTCGAAACCGAGCCTTCAGAAGAAATTCTTGAACCTAACTGCACCCGATTCACTTCACCAGTCGATGTTAGTGCTGGTTGTTGCAGATCAATGGCCCTCATTGTAAGCCTTTGCTATCAAGTCAAGTTTGAGTCGAGTTCGGTATTCACATTGTTTAGAACATTTTTCTCTACCAAGTATGTGGATCATTTTTAGCCCTTAAATTTGCAGTTCACCATTCTGCTTCTGGTCAAAAATTTGTTTGCTGTACTCACCGGAGGAGCACACGGCTACCCGTTTTCCCTCCTTACTGTAAGAATCGGGAGCTTTTCAACATGATCAGTTCGATTTCTCTGTTACATTTTCATGTATTCTTATTATAATGCAGGTGCTAGTAGTTAAGGCTACCGGCATAATTGTTCCAATGTACGTACTAATTCGGATTACAGCAGGAATTCACAACAGCATCAACCATCAACACTATCAGGTAATCACTGCACAGATTCGTCCACCTGCATTCGTGTTTCAGAATCCCGACTCAGACATACAGAGCTCTAGCAATGAAGGCGGTGAAGACGAAGATGAAGACAACGAGCATATTCATATAGACGAAAATGATAATAATGCATAGACAAGGAAACAGATTGGAAACAAAGAAAAAAGGAAGAAAATTTAAATTTTTACCTTTTTTATTGAAAAAAAGCACCAGTTTGTTAGCAGTTGATATGGAAAATGAAAGGCTACCAAAAAATTCAAAAAGGGACTTGCAATGCAAGCTATTTAGATGCATAAACACTTCCAACAAACTTTCAGCTGTGATTTCACTTCAAGAAGAAAAGCAAAATCTACATCAACTTTGGCCCTACATATCAGAAAAGTCATGTTGCAGCAATAAATATCAAAATCGGAAAATGTAAGTAAATATTATAGAAACAGAATGGAAGACTAGAAATTTGATTGAGAAACACAAATGGAGCAGAAGCATCTACAGCACATAAAATTCGATCATCTACAACAGTGATCTTGCCCGTCTATAATACTACTTACGAACAATGTTATAGCATTTGCAGTCTATTACTATCCACCTCGAAGTCGAGCATGGTGTTTAGCTCCTACCTGCAGCAGCACATGACAATTATACGTGATGACATTATGTGTCGCTTAAGCATCAATGAAGCGAATGTCAAAGGTGTTTGGGTGGATCTGCCACACATTTAAGGCTGCATATTCCTCTAAGCATTCTTTGAGTTGGGCTTCGCTGTATCCCTGGTGAAAGCAAGTCTCAGAAAATAAGATATCCAGATGAGTGTAATAACCGAGAATTGAGACGTTATAAGCAATATACATGTTTCAGGAAGGGAAGGGAATAGTCTTTAGTTTTTATAATCAATTAGTGTGATCCTTGCGTGCTGTAGAGAAGTCACTCAGCCAATCATTCAGAAGACAGTAGATAATCAATTGCCATCTTTTTCATTTTTAACTTCATTCAAAATAATCAGTTCATACACTTTTTTTTATCATATCATTAGATGACAATAGATATAGGAATCATGTTTACGCTGAAGGTATCCTATATTTTCCCTTTCTGGTGTCATAGGACAACTTATGGATAAAGAACAATAAAAAATGGTTTGGCTGGACCTGATATTCATTGAAAATTTGAAATTACTACTATTTCAATTTGGAAAGTCCAAAAGCATATGCTCGTAGTTTTTGAAAACTAACCTTTCTTGAGATCCAGTTGAGGGCATGTGCATAGCTTACATCCGTCCGGTTACCTCTTGCAGCTTCATCACGTAAGATTGAATAAATATCAGATATTGCGTCCAGACCGGACCTTTGGCGGTCATCTGAATACAATGAGAACTTTGACATTTGCATCAATCTAAGTGCCTCATCCACATCACTCTGAGCTACATTCTTTGAGAATCTGAGTCTTGCCAGAGCCTAAAAAGATAAAAGAGCCCTCCCATTTTAGAGAAAATAGAAAAAGCAAAAACAGATGTTTCCATCAATGATTAAGTATGATAATATGTGGTCTATCATAATAAAAAGTGAAAGGAAGGGATAGGTTTGAAATTTTATATTATCTTACCAATTAATATATAAGTTAATTGATTATACCTCTAATTGTGGTTTCAATTTGGCTATTTTCAGGGGGGAAAAAGTATATACATCAAGGGAAACCAATCTTGTCTAAAGGTTCAAAACTTCGTATTATTGTAATCTGTAAATGGAGCGGACCAATGGGCAAACCTATTCCAATGATTCCCCTTGCTCCATTATTTCAACGGCTAGTAAAGAAACTTACTGCTGATATCCTAAGAATGCTGAGAAGAGTTCTGACAGTTGTATAAGAGTGTGGACTACTTGATTTCGCTTCTTCCTGCCTGATACTTGAATATGCACTAGCTATATATTCCTCCAACTCTCTTGGTACAGTAGGAGACAGTTTTCTTGCAGCTGAAATGTATGCCCTAACAACCACAACATATTTAGGTTAATGCAAGCCAATTCAATTTAAAGGATACAAGTTAGATATATTAACAAAACCCATATTCTAATGTCAATGTAACATGGATTTTGATGAAGTATACAAAAAAAGAATCACCTTACCAAACCTAAATTTTGAGTAACTTACTCAAAGCTAAATCCCTTTTCATTTAAAGAACACATAGCTTATTGTCATATTTACGTTTCAAAGTAAGTTGACTGGAAAATGTAGAGACCATCTCGGATTGTAAAGTTAGTGCAATACTTTCATATTTACCTAAGGAGAGGTGGCTCAAGAGGATTGAACCCAAGATCTGGAGATTCTTTTGCTTGGTGTACGTGGAGAACATGCCGAGCCATTTCAAGATCAGTATCCATATCTGCTCGGTCTAGGATCAACCATAGAAGATCAAACCTTGACAGAAGAGCTGGAGGGAGATTAATATTCTCAGCAGGTGATCTCCTTAGATCATATCTACCCCTGCAACACGTTGTAGTGAAGTTGTGAAACATCATAGCTAACATCTGGAAAAACTTACATAGTAGTTAGAAACAGCTTGATGATTCTAGTTCCATATCATCACTGAAAATAAATGAATTAAAATTCAAAACTGAAGACAAACTGCATTGAGTTTAAGAATTGGGTACCAGGCAGGATTAGCAGCAGCAAGAACAGCAGTCCGTGCATTCAATGATGTAGTGATTCCAGCTTTAGCAATGCTAACCGTTTGCTGCTCCATCACTTCATGTATTGCTGTCCGATCAGATTCATCCATTTTGTCAAACTCATCAATGGCACAAATACCCATATCCGCTAGCACCTGATAGGAATGGTGGTTAGGCATACTCTTTAAGTGAAAGAAAGACACAAACCAATGCTTCCCATGAAAAATCATTCTCACCAGAGCTCCACCTTCCAAAACCATTTCATTTGTCACTGGATCCTTCTGAACAGCTGCAGTCAGACCAACTCCACTACTTCCCTTTCCAGTTGTGTACACACCTCTTGGTGCAACATTGATTATGTGTTTGAGAAGCTGACTTTTTGCAACACCTGGATCACCCATCAGACATATGTGTAGGTCTCCTCTAATCTGCATCAGTACATGAGGGAGCTTCATTATATTAAAGCATGATAAAGGAAAAACTATTTCAAAATATGCTGTCATGATCTACAATTTTCAATATATACATCGGTAAACTAGAACATTTATATGTCCGCTTGAATAAAGTGTGCATCATGGTAATTTAGCAGGAGCAAAGGGAACATCAATTATAAGACATTCAGAAAATAAGATTATTCCTCCAGTGAAATACACAAGTATTCTACACAAGCAGCTCCAAACCAATACCTTCATCCCATCTTTTAGTTGTCGGTGAGGAGCACCAACTAGGAGAAGAAGAAGTGCCTTCTTAATGTCATCATGCCCAAAAATTTCAGGGGCCAATGATCGTGATAGTTTGTTATAGATATCACCATCCTCAGCTAACCGAGCAATTTGCTCCTCCTCTTCCCCTCTAAGCTCATAACTGCATTCCAAAGTAAATTCAACATTAAGCTTTTTATAGAACTTAGGTGTGCACCAAAATTTATCTGCACCAAAACAAAAATATGATCTGCTTTGAATTCTAAAATCTTAAGCTATCAGAAAGGAATATCAGTTTAATGCCTTCAGCACACACGTGTGCACCAATTACTTTGTACAAAAGCCTTGGACTATTGGACATGAAAATTTGCTGAATGAATGGCAGTCAGGACCTTTTGTTTAGTCGTATTTTAAAAGCTTAAGCTGTTGAAGGGGAGTGTCATTTGATTTGTATTTATCTCATTCCTTCAAGTAAGACCAAGTGGCACATGCAAACATAAAACATCTTACTCTTCATATTTTTTCTTGAAATGTGTGACGGACATTGCTTCCAAGTAAGTATCAGCAATTAAGCCAGCTCGCATTGCCCTAAACCCAGTGTATGGAATTGGGAGAAATATTCCTGACAACTCTACAACATCACCAGGAGCTACCTGAAGTATTGTGGAAAATAGAGTAAAAAGGCAGCAAGAATTGTGACAAAAAACACTTGTGTGAAACAAAAGTAAATCTCCAAAGAAGGATAACCACAAAAAACAGAACTCATATGGCAAAATCATCCAACTTGAGCTTTAATACAAATAGGCTTACACAGGTAACGGAATCTTATGTAAAGTGGTGTTAGTATCTTATACTCCATGAGAATATCTGAAGTATATAGTTTGGTTCATAGTTATGCTAGAAATAAATGTGTATGTCTACTTGATACTCACTTAAGGGTGCAGTACTCATGTTTGATATCTTGCATTTTGGTACAACTTCAAACACATAAAAAAGATCATTGATTTGATCTATAACAATTTCAGACAGGATGAATATGAGTGATGCAACCTTTTACTAGACTTCAATCAGCATTAGCTGTAATATTTTCCTGAGTTTATATGCAAAGGGTGGAATTTAGGTAACCAAAGTTCCCATGTCTGTGTCAGCCATCAGAATGGATCCCAAAGAAACATACGGCATGTCCCATCCTAAGGAGCTTTGAATTATTAACCACTAACCTTTCTAGTAAGCTCTCCTCTAAAATGTACAGTCATCGATCGGGGAATGTGACCTTTTGGAACATGTTCAGCTAGTTCTTGAAGTTTGGCCTGAAACATACATAGAAAGTTTAGGGAAAAAAAATCCTTCAAAGTAGTCTTGAGCACAAGCAACATTGAAATGCAGACCTCCTGAAACTTCAGAAATTTTGATGCTCTGAGTTGGGGAATGAGCTTCCCTTTTGCATGGTTTGTTTTGCATTGTTCAGATGGGCAATCAAATAGAGGCATATATACTCGAGCAGTTACTTCCTGTCTCACACGTAACAATTTGGTTATCAACCAAATGAAGTCAAAAGGATACCAGAATCAGAATCAATTAGGAACCAAAGATAAAACCTGATAGATTTCGAAACCACACTCCTCACATGTGTAGACAGCAACCTGCATGAGCGGTTTGACATCCGAGCATCGTGTCACAATGCCAGATATCCTTACAAGCTGACCAATATATGAAGCTTTAACCTCCCTGATTGTATAAGGCCTTCCCTTTGGAGACGCCTTAACATAAACTTCACTGATATAATGAAGGAAATTGTTAACGGCACCTTCCTTACAAATTAGCTGAAAATTATAGTTCTTGACTTCTTGTTCCTTTTTTTTCAGATTCCACAACTTGACCCAAAACTAGTGAAGACACTATATACAAAAACGTACATAAGAAGAAATGAACCAGCCATTTTCTGCTGTCATAATTGGCGTGGTCTTTAAACCATACAAGCATCCATTTATATGGTTTAATTTTGATAATAACTACTAATCAGCAGCGCTAGAAGATTAATAGAAATTCCAGAGCATCAATTAATTAAAGCTATGGCTTTTGTAAAACTTACTAAAATCTTTTAATTTCTGGAGGCATCTTCTTTTGGGGATCAGAGGCTCCAGCACTGTCATTTCCGTCGACAGCCCTCTGACTCATAAAAACGTCGTCGTCGTCATCTGGAAGCACCTCAGTTGGTTCTGGCAGTAGCTCATCAATTGCGTCAGCAAATATCCCAATATATCGCCTAGTGTTTTCAGTGACACGCCTCAAAAACTCCTCATCCAAATCCTTATACTAGATTTTTTCATCAACAACAAAAAAAAGCCCTAAAATTAGAGACACTCCATTAAAATAATGAGATGCACATGCTAAAAGCAGAGATTTTTACATCGATTAGGTCTTCGAGCTCAATCTGGACGACCTTCATTTTCCGATTCGCTACATCTTGCTGAGAATAACAAATTGAGAGAGTAAAACGAAATTGTCAATTAAAAAAAAGCGGAGATGAACTCCAGTTTACTAACGCGGTGAATAAGCAGGGAAATCTCACCAGGATGTTCATATATTTGGCTTCTCCGCTCGCATCTGCAAAGTTAATGAGGAAATCCTTCGCGGTCTCTGCAATTCATAAAAAAAAAATTAAAAATCAAGCAAGCAAAACGAATAGCTTCATGAAATGCTGGGAAAGATGGAGCGCGGTTTGCTTGCCTCTATCTTGCTTGAAGTCAAGTTCATTCATGGCGGCGGCGTCTGCGTTTGTGAGATTGTGTGTGTGTGTGTGTGTGAGAGAGAGAGAGAGAGAGAGAGAGAGAGAGTAGCGGTTGTATATTGGCGGCAAAATGAAGAGAGAGGTGGAATGGAGAGTAATATAGGGTGGATGTTTTGGCGGGAAACGGAGAGCGAGGGAGAGCAACAAATTGCAGGCAGACCCTCGAGAGTTTTTATTATTGCACCGTGGTGCCCTTGGACTTATGAAAATTACAGTTTGGCGCTGTTGCTGTATTTTCACCAATTCTCCAAATGCCTATATAAATATATATATTTGTTGATTAAGATAAAATAAACTCATATAAATAAAGCAGCGCGAATGATATTTTTTAGTATTATGAGTAATATTTTTCTGACTTTTTTTTTTGGCACGAGTCAGATTGACCCGCGGCCCGTCCGTCTAATAGGATTGTTCGCCTTATTATTATGACTTTTTCCGTCTCATTTTGATAGACTTATTTATCTTTTTGAGATACTCCAATATATACATGTTTTTATATATTTTAAGTTAATTTACTACTCTCTCTGTCCCATTTTGTTAGGCTTGTTTTCTTTTTTAGTATGTCCCTATATATAGGCATGTTTCTAATATATTTAGCTAATTTACTAATATATACCCTTATTCAATACTCCCTCCATTTATGAATAAGTGTCATTCTAATATTTTAATTTTGTTTAAAAAAAAAGTCATTCTACAAATTCGAGATAGAAAATTCACATTTTTCACATATTTGCCCTTATTTAATTAATTTATTAATTTGTATGCATTCATCCAAAATGACATTTATATAGAAATGAAAGAAGTATGTTCACATTAGGCATTAATTCAATGTCAAAGAAATAAATAAGAGCATATTAAAAAGTTTCTTGATTAATTATTTTTCTCAATCCTTTTTTTAATCCCCGTGAAAACTCTCAATCAACCTATTAAAATAGGACGGAGAGAGTAATATATATGCCGCTATTTAATATGTTTACATTAAGGGATAATTTACTATCAAAAAAATAAATAAGAACATAATAAAAAATTTATTGGTTAATTATTTTTTCCAATCTTTTTCTTAATCCCGTGAAAAATCTATCAAAATAGAAAGGAGGGGGCATTATAATTTAAAAAAATCCCTTTGATACTGATATGATATCCTTGCCTAATTACTTGATTTTAGTACAACACATTGATGTTGATATAAACCAAAGTGATGAAATATAACTATTGAGTCGAAGTAGTATATTGGGGTGATTTTACAAGTAAATTTCGATAGATTTACACCAGATTGATAAAATGAAATGAAATGAAAGATCATACAAAAATGTGTTTTCCCCCTATCAGATTCAATGATCCTCAACCAAAGCTGCTGCTGCTACCAACCATAGGATGTTGTTAAGAGCTTCACCTGGGACCCGAGACGAGACGAGACGAGGGCTCATCAACACGCGATACTGCTTCCCTCCTACTTGGATGGTTTTTCATCTCCAGAAGGCGGGATTTGCTCGGACGTCTTCGCCAGCTTCGCTTGAACTAGTCTGTCCATCACGGGAGGCTCGAGGGGAATCGGATCCAGACAACGCTCTGCACTGCTTACTATAACCTGTTCGACATCCAAATACACAATTACTTCATCCGTCCCATTTTGATAGACCGATTGAGATTTTTCACAGGGACTAAGAAAAAGATTGAAAAAGATAATTAATCAAGAAACTTCGCTTGATGTAAACATATTAAATAGGGATATATTAGTAAATAGCTAAATAGGGATATATTAGTAAATCAGCTATCGGAGGCCTATCAAAATGGGACAAAGGGAGTATTTCCGAATATGCTCTAATCAACAAAATACAATGAAAAGTGGCCATTTCCAAGATAAATTGACGACGTACCTCATCTAGCAAGAAATCAACAGCGGCTTCATCTTCAGCGATATCCTTTAAAGTAGTCTTCAGAAAGTGAATGTCCAATTGAATCTGCTGAAATCCGCTCCGGTTGAATGTTTGGAGTCTCACAAACTCTTGTAAGCTCTTCAACGAAAGTTTAACGATTGTTGTGATCACAGATTCCTGCAAATTATTTTGGGTAAATATCGTATAACCGTTTTTCATTTAAGCTTAAACAAGCAAAACTATCCCTCCCAACCTGTGTGTGCTCGACTTTTGTGAAGATCTCCATCTTCTGCTTAAACAATTTTGCTAGATGGCTCTCCAGAAGCTGGCTTCTAGCCTTCTGAGTATTTGACCTGCTCAGTTTATCATCCCTCAAAGGATTACTGCGCGACGAAGTAGTGCTTCCATTGCTGTTGTTGCGACGATGCTTATGATTGAGGCCTTCAGGTAGAATTTGCTTTACTTCAGTCCTTATTTCTTCAAGCTAATATGGATGAAATTTATTATTGAAAAAATACATAAAATATTGAATTTATATAAAACCTAAAATGGATAATTGAACTCTCATGGCAATGGTATGACTCGTATATGTATTTTCAAGAAACAAGAAACTGATACATAGAAGAATGAAAAGTTGGTTGAAAGAATTACCTCGTGAAGAAGTAAATCCACAAACATATGCACTTCTCTGGGTTCTTTGTGCTGCAGAAACACATGAGATATAAAATACTCAGTTAGATCAGCTATTGAAATTGGGACGGAAAAAATTGAAGCCAAGTTCCACTCACCTTCACCCAATTTGGGGCTGTGAACCTCTTCTTTAAGAGAAGCGATATTTTCTGAGTTCTCGTCTTTATGTACTGAAAAGTACACAGCAAAGGTTCATTAAGAATTATTCTGGACAATGAGCTACTAATTCAGACAAGAACAAAAGGTATGTGCATTCATCAGGACTATCAATAAATTAGGCAAGAGCATCATCCATCATTGAGGAACATTCATCAAAATTCTGCCAAGCACCAGCAGCCACCACAAACAAGAATACAACAGCTTATGTGCTCGGTGCTCTGTATCTGAAACTGCTGATGTGCATTAGTGCATTTTGGTAAGTAATACGATGAAATCTGTTACGATATCCCACATCGATTCCACATGAAAGTGTGGAAGGGTATATAAGTGGGGGCCAACCCTTTACCTTTGACCATGGTTTTGGGTTAAGTTAGTTAGGGCTCCCTATCTTATATGCCTAACAAAATCAAAAGCCTTAAACATTCTCTATTAACAAAGAAATCGATTTTCATACGTCAGATTTTCAACCATATAAGGTCTTGTCAAAGGCAAAAAAAATCATCATTACTGAAGTTTAGATCCAGAATACTCACAAGGTGCAAGAAGCTTTCACTAGATGACCGAAAGAGGCGACAAATTTCAGCAGGAACAAATGTTGGGCCACGGGCCCCACCACCAGAAAAAAAGGAAGCTAGTTCCTGCAAATTTGACTAGGATGTCAGACAATATTATAAATCTAAACACATTTTGATTTAAAGGCAGCTTTAGGGTTTTTTTTTTGGGGGGGGGGGTGACTCCTTGCCTCATTGATTCTGATGACTGCACTTTGTTCAATAAAAAGAGTTAACTGTGCCAGCACAAGAACAAGCCCAGCAGAAATTCTTTCACTTGGCATCTCCTCTAAATTGACATCTTTAAATGCTGTAGTTTTCTTTCCTGAGAGGAAGAGGAAATAACCATCAAGCTTCCTGAAGAAATCTTGGAACCCTTCTTGGACCCGGTCAATAGTTAAGTCTCTCAACTTGAGTAATAGTTCTTGGTTTTCATCAAGAAGCAGTCGGAAGTCCTGGGATACAAAAGTATATAATCACCATGAAGCAGCACTATAATGACAAAAACCACGTATAGCTAAATTAGTGTGATCCTATTACTTTGTTAGATTAGAAAATAAATCAGCATAATCAGCCCAGAGATAAATAACTGGTTAATCAATTATAAAAAAAAAGCCGCATGTTGACCTTGATATGGATCCCTAAAAGGTTTCGTTTAAGAAAATGATCAATCCAGGAATTTATCTTTACCATTAAGGCATCCATGCTGCCTTGGATCACTGCCTTTTTACTGGCTTCAAGAGCCACCTGCAACGAATATTCTTCCTCTGTCTCTTCTTTAGGTGTAAACTGGAATTTCTTAAGGGAGCCTGCTAGATGAAAAGAAGTGACGACGAGAACCCAACACTAATATTTGGCATGCACATAATCTCAAAAACTAGCAAAGTCTTTTAAGGTAGCACAATAAGTAATTTTCAAATTTTATTTAATCAAGAAGTTTATATTTTAACAGTGAGCAGCGAAAAAGAATTTTGAACCATATGTAACTACTGTCTGAGACAGATGTAGCTTATTTTAAATTCAAAACACACACACACATATATTATGATACATAAAAAGTTCAAATATTTCTCAGCAATTGAACAAGATTTGGAATATATCAAGACATGGCACAAACCTGAGATATTTATCAAAAGCCGACTAAATGTGCTGGAGATATAATCTTTGACAGCATCACGGGCATGCTGAATAAACAATGTAATTATAAGTTTATCGATCATAGCACAATGTAATTAACAATGCAATGCAGATATATAGCTGTAGGGAGAATTTGCTCTTATATAATGTACATTAGCAAAAATGTTGCTACCTCCAAAGCAAAAACTGGCAGGCAAGCTTCAGGTAGTACTTCATCCATAAGATGAACATCAGCCCAGATAACTCCTGGAAATACAAAAAATAAAACTCATATCAAGTTCAAACCATGAAACTGAATTCCATGGAAATGGAATCCACAATAGTAACCATTGGTTATATAATAAATTACGAAAGAAAATGACAGGCTTTTGTAGATGTCATCAAAAGGTATAAAACTTATTCATCCATGCTTATGGTAAATGATCAATTAAAAAAATGGACAAAAAAAAGCAGTAGATCTCATATCGTCCATCAAGGATAATTAAGTAAAAGTATTGATGTGACCACCAAAAACTTTATATTATGTCTTTTATGTCTATGCCATAAGATGACAATGACCATATCAAAAGCAAACCAGTAACCAGTAATCAGCCTATATTCATTCCATCTATCGTCTTAGCCTCCGGGAGGTAGGTGGCCAACTGATCCAGATATTGCATAAGCAGTAACAGATTCCAACAAATGATTATCACAGGAAGCTTAGTGGTGCTGTAATAAACACATGATGGTTACTTCCTTCAAACATTACAGGTCTATATCTTCACCAAGTCACCATAAATGACACTTCATACTCAAGCATATTTGAAATATGTTCAGCCTCTTAGAATATATCATGATCTCGTACGGCTTCATAGTCGTGAAAGAATTCTTAAAGCCACAACCAGGGTACCATTAGTGCTACAATTCTACCACCCAGTGTAATGCTATTTAGAACCAGATAAATCATGCTGCACATTCAAGCAAAAACAAAGAATGAAAGGCTGACGTCCACGATCAATAATGATATATTGTGGATTATGTTACTTACGAAGCATTTCCAGCAGATCTGCAGAACGGACTTGCTTCATGATTTGTTGATGAATAGCTTCAAAGTGCCTGATGTTTGAACATAAAGTAGCAAATATGAGATCTTTAACACAATCTTATAACACAAAAATTGTACCATAACAAAATAGTTATAAACGCAGCCATACTTCTTAACAAGGTCTTGTCCGAGATTAGATAGCTGTGGTTCTGAATGCAAGAATATAACTTTATAAGCCCGAACAGCTTCCGCAAATTCATGAATAGAAGCCTGAAAATAAGCAATACTTTGTAATCTAAATGGTGATACTTGAAGTCTAGCATATCTAAGAATGACAATTCATGATGATAAGTGAAGCCTAACATACTAAGAACGACACTTTATTATGATAACTGAAGCCTAAATGTCTAAGAACGACACTTTATGATGATACTTGAAGCCTAACATATCTAAGAACAGCACTTTATGAACAACTCTTCAGTACCTAAACTTCTGAGAGCAGTTGAAAAGGATTCAAGAACCTCTGCTGAAGAACAAACTTTCAAGAACAGTGCATATTCAATTTCTCTGACTGCTTTGAGTGCAGCTACAGGTGCCCATATAAGATCTATATGATGCATGCAATTGTCCACCCAACTACCCCAGAATCATCTATGTTCAAAACTTGGGTAAACAAACTCACAGTCGCTAATTCCTCTCACCTCATGTGTAGTAGTAGAAGCAGAATCTGGAGCAGATCCCTGGTTAGTAGACTCATCAACATTAATGGGCACACTTGCTAAATCCTTATATTCCAGATCGAGGTCCACAAGAAACTGCTCCAACTTCTCAAACAATTTAACCTTCAGGTTTTCAACCTATTCAACAAAAGGTAAAAACAATTAGCAAAAGACATCGTAAGCAGCCTAACATAGAACATTCATATACTTTCGCCACATGACCACAAACCAAAGATTAATGCAGTAAATTCCCAGAAAGGCCTACTTTCAAAATCTTATTTGCTAAGTGTGTAATGCACAGCACATAGCACGTTAGAAATCGGAATACTTTTTTATCGAGAAACAAAAGCTTTAGGTACAAACCGGAAAATCCAACTGCTTAAGAAGCATGACAGCCTCAGCTCTTGCTTGTATTGACTCAGAATCTGAGAAAACTTTCCCCTGGAAAAAATAATAATTAAATTTACAGTGTAGATGATACATAGAAGGAAAAAAGAATTTGAGGAGACAGAAACCCTTCAGCACAAAACTACTCTCATCTTGCATTTTTTTATATCCATTTAAGAAGCAGTCTACTACTTGTACCCAACAAGCAGATCCCCTGTCTGGGAAACTCAAATTCCAAAGTTTATGGGAAGCACTCAAGAACTCTAAGCTATAACATAAAACTAGTGAGTAGTGAGTCAACACGTTCATTTATACTATAAATTAAACTACATGAAGTTTTACGCTAATACTAGGGTCAATGTCACAGTAAATAGTGAAAGAGATCAAGAAGTCATCAAGGGGTTTATTTTCTAAAAACCTTTGGGTTTGGTCTCTATAAATTGAAAAGATGAACTATTTACCATGCGAGATCTTCCAAGCCTAAATCTTTCACCATAAAACGGATTAATAAGTCCCGGTGGAACTACTCATACTCATCTTTCAGTGAGATATAAATATGTGTGTGTGTGTGTGTGTTTCTTCTTTTCTTCATTGAAGGCCTGGATTCTTCAACTTCCAGTAAATGGTCTAGACTGTTGTATTGATGAATTAGAACTACAACTGAGGCAGAGGCACAAGTATTTAGATTCAAAGATGTGAACAAGAGCATATTCACCCTCCATAAGGATCAAAAAATGATAAACTCCTTAATAGAGAAGATGATTGAGTAAAAGAAAAGAGGCCATACCTGCAAGTTTTTTATAATTACTGATACTGCTTCTTCTGATGCACGTTTACAGTCCAGAAAGGAAGAATCTCCATATGCCTGATGATAGTAAGAAGGAAAGGTCAGCAATAGGGCACATGTGATGAAATGCAGAGTTCAGTATTATTGAGTTTACAACAAAATGAAACCATATACAGATTAGTAGTATAAGATAATTCCGAAAAATCCCAACAAACAATGTAGAGAAAAGAACCTTGAAGATTGGTGTGGCTCCAGTATAAAACTTTACTGCTTCAGCATAGGCCTCTGACTTGATACACTTCTGAAGTCTTGTAGGTAGATCATAAATAAACTGCTCTAACAACAAAGGACAACATCTTCGTAATTCATGCATGATATACAGGGTATATGAAAAACACATGATAATCACAACTTTTGAACCAACATACTCAATTCACAGTTCTATTGACTAATAAATATATATTCCTTCACGTTATAATAGAACTTCACTCTCTACATGACAGAAAGAGCAACCGGACATCATAAATTCTGTCCGAGAAAAAATATACTCCCATTATTTTGAAAAGATAATCAGCTAAAAACTTCGCAGAAGGATATTTAAGGATTTCCAATGAAGGTAATAAAGGATCCTCTAACACTCTAATACCTGAACTTTTCGAAGGAGATTGCGTGTGCGGTGCAACTTCTCTATATGTTCTCTCTTTTCAAAAAGAGAAGTATTGACCCCATCACTCCTAGATTGCACTGATGTTATCTGGAAAATTAACAACAAATTCAATTTTCAATGGTGATATTCTTTTTGGGTTAATAGCAAAAGAATTCACAGCCTTTAGCTATTTTTGCAATTTAATTATATCTTCTTAAGTTTGCCAATATCAGTAACAAACTTTCAATTAGT
Source organism: Perilla frutescens (assembly GCA_026008535.1). Classification (NCBI taxonomy): domain Eukaryota; kingdom Viridiplantae; phylum Streptophyta; class Magnoliopsida; order Lamiales; family Lamiaceae; genus Perilla; species Perilla frutescens. The sequence continues at coordinate 48,740,472 of BRKX01000018.1, forward strand.
TGCAATTCATTGCACGACCTCTAAATTCAGCAAAATTAAACTGGAACTAAACTTATCAATCTGATGTCCACCAGTTTGGATGTTGTATTTTCATTCAACCACCAAAATCAAAGGGAGAGATGTTTAATTTCAATTTAATTTTTTCGAAATCAGGAACCATGAGTGGAATTGCAACAAATTGAAAGATCATTATCAACATTGCTAAAATTAATACACATATATGTGTGTGTGAGTGAAAATGAATAAAGATCGTGAATTTTCTTGTGATAAATCTTGTTTCTTAATGTACCCTTATTTTGAAATTCTAAGTAACATTCGACAGTAACCAAAACGAATCTATACCAAACACCTTTTCCAGAAGCTGTTCCATGTTTGTCTCCATGCCAACAATATTATTTTTCATCCTAGAAACAGGGAAATGATTAGGTTCACCTGATAAAGATTACCACGCAGATGAAAGTCAAAAAAGTTTAATCTAACTTAACATAATGGAAGAAAGTTGTGTGGACCGTGTGGTTGTGCATGATTGATGTCCAAAAATAAAGGATATAACTGAGGCCAGTCCTTCTAATAATGTTAAAGCGCAAGTACGACACATAAAATACATGTCTAATTACAAAGAATTTGACTGAGACTGAACACGGAAAGTTACTTCTTTATTGTATCCGTTGCACTGATGAATTTGTTGTAGTTTTCATACACCAACATTTGAAGGTCCGTGTCTAGATTTTTTATCTCAGCAGCCATTTCCACATGCTTCTGAAGAAGACCCTCCAGACTTGATTTTTGCACCTTCACAATCAATCCCAAAACTTACAAATTAAGGGAAAACATGCATAGAGGAGTCTCCATATTCCAGTGGATTCAAGAAAGCTTCTTATCAATGATTGAACATAACACAAAACATACACCAAATAGCTAATGCTACATTAACAAAATCGTTTAAGCAACCATGTTCATTCATAACTTTTTTTTTTTTTGTATCTATGACAAAAGTGCCAATATACATAATTCAGCTTCCACAGCCACTTAAAAGTCCACTATGTTACCTCAATGAAACCTCAGTTCCTAAAAATTGCACAATTACAACTCCAAAAACTTAAGCAAATAGATCAACAGACAGAAACCGGTGAGAGCAAATGGAGGATTACATTCACGCCACAGCACATAATGCGACAATTAGAAAAATCTCGAATCGCAGAACATGTACACTCATGCCAACAGTTCATAAACCAATTAAAAAAAATTAAAAAAGGTGAAATTAGATCTCGAACATACGAGGAGATTCATGTACTGATCTGCGTCGAAGGAGGCGGTGTTGATGGTGTCGAGCGTGGCGAATCTGGAAGCAGTGTTGGGCGGCAGCGATGATGCGGAAGAAGATTGATCGGGAGAATAGAAGCTCGAGAGCAGATCTCTCATTCGCTTCGCCTTGTCGTCCAACGCAATTGCTCCTGCTTCCACCTCCATTTTCGCACTCTTCAACTACTGCAATTCCTCTTCCTCTTCGATTTCTGCTGATCGATTTGGAGCTACTGAGTTAACTCAGACGCGCTCAAAATATGTATTCATTTTCCAAATTTTTTCTGGTTATTAAAATACATTCACGAACGTCTAATTTTAATTATCTCATAATAACGTCCTTAATAATAAATTAGCATGAGTTTGCAACCAAACAAAGATAAATAAGGTCCAGTTATATTTATATTATTATTTTTCTAAGAGAAAATTACATGGTGTGATATTGTTTTACGGGTCAAAATTTATAGATTGGATTAAAATCCTAATCCAAACATAATCAATGCCAACAAAATTATAAATTTCTCATTGAATATAAGTTTTAATCCCGATCTTGATTAGCAATATGAGTCAATCGATTATCACAATCAAACAAAAAATAAGAAAAAAATTTGTTAAATTCAATCGTTTTTCTCAATTATATGTTTGGCAGAACAAACACCCAACAATCTACTTCTTTCTCCACCAATTTATCTCTCTGTTCCACCACATCCTCGGTCTCTCTTGCCATGTGGCTTTATTTGGATTTGAGAGGATTGTTGATGGAGTTAAAAAAGTTATAAATATGGATTGTTGAGTTGATTGTGTAGATAAAGGGGAAATAAATGATTATTAAGATTGTGGATTTGGATTGTTGAGTTGATTGTCTGAATGGAGGAGAGATGAATGATTATTAAGATTGTAGGTTTTGATTGTCGAATTGATTATGTAAATGGATGAGAGATAAATGATTATTTTATTGATAGATTGAATTGTCATAGATTTTTGATGAGGGTAGTCTAGCCCGTCTCAGTGAAATGGTATCACACATTTATTTTTGGGAAATTTACACTTTGATACCTACATTTTGAACACTTTTTCAAAAATAACATAGTAAAACAGTACCCACTTTTTTCAATTTTTTTGCAAATCTGACCTCAATTAAATTTCCAGCCTAGAATATATGTGTGGCAAGCCGGAATTCTTGTGTGACTTTTTTGCTCCAATAAAAAATATTACTTGGATATTCCATGTCAATTATGAATTAAAAATAAAATAAATTTGTTGGGCATGTCATGTAGATATTTTAGGCTGCAAATTTGATCGAGGTGATATTTGTAAATTTTTTGAAAAAGGGGATATTATTTTACTAATAGTAATAAAGTGGGTCATTTTTTAAAAAGTGTCCAAAATGCCTATTAACAAACGGTGAAAATATTTGAGAGTTGATTCGTTGAAATACAAATTTGCATGCTTGAAATTTGGACGAGTCGCGTTTTATTACTTTTATTATTTTGATATTTCAAATTCATTGTGCACTTTTTTGTTTGTTTTTATTTTAAATTTGAATTTGTGCGAGCATGTTACCCATGGAATATAAATGTGGAAGTAAAAAAAAAACAATTATAAAAGGAAAGTGATGAGGTGATTAAAGCTCAAATATGAGCTCTTGATAAGTTTTTTTCAAACATGTTATTCAGTCGAAGAAGTTGATGTATAATTGAGAATTAGATTGTTGCTTTAAAGCATTGGAATGAGATAGTGGAAAATTTTTGATTCAGATGACCTTATTGATAGCTCAAAATGCTAGAAGTTCTAAATTATTTCGATGCTTACACATTTGTATATATTTATAGGTGTTGGTTGTATTTTTTTCAAAATCTGGGATGATGAAGACAATAAAGGAAGGAATTTTAAGATGCTAGTTGAAAAAAAATCCAATCGCTCTTTTTCGTTTTGTCACTGGCTCTCAAAATGTCAGGTCAGCACCGTCGATTATACATGAAATATTATTTTAAAAAAATTATGGGTATTTTAAAGACAAAACATTATTTTGAGTCCTTGTACTTTTAACTTTTTTCAAATTAAGTTCCTTTATTTTATTCGGTTAAAATGAGGTCCTTGTACTATCAATTTGAATAAAATCATATTTTTTTGCTGTAATTTTATTTTATTTTCAGAAAATAAAATAAAAAAGCAATAGTTAAATAAGAAAAAAAATAATTAAATTCAATTTTTTAAACTATTGATTAATTTTTTCAAAAAATAACAAATCAAAATAACATTGTTTTTGTTTTTATTTATTTTTTTAAAATAAAAATTGCATTTTTTTTATTTTATTTAATATTTTTTTCAATTTTTATCTGTTTATTTCTAAAAAATCAATTTTATTTTTGTTCTCAAATCGGATTCCTTTACTATCAATTTAATTAAAATCAAGTTCATGTACTATCAATTTGGATAAAATCAAATCTCTCATTTTAACTAAATTGATAGTACTGAAATATCATTTTAACCAAATAAAATAAATGAATCCAATTCAAAAAAATTTAAAAGTACGATGACCCAAAACCGTATTTTGTCTATTTTAAAAACTAGGGCAGTACCCATTGGTACTAGATTAACTCTATTGTACTTGTGGACATTATTTCCAACAAATAATACAAATATTTGTAACCAATTTATAACTTTTGAGTCACAAGTTTGTCCCTTCCACCAAACAAGACCTTGTCTTTTTGTACATGAATATAAAAGTGGTGAAAATGTTAAATGTCAAATGCTCATGCTTATCTGTTTATAATAATGGAAATGTACATTACATTTTAATATCTATATTTTTTATATTTTATAAAAAATTTAAAAAATAATATTAGTTTTTTTAAAAAATTTATAAATTTAATATTTGATCAATTTTACGGCTCAAGAATATATTTTAATATTTTGATCGAATGTTTTTTTTTACCAAATGAAATCCTCTATCCCATTTTGATTTTTATTCAATTTTCATCATTTTTTTCTTCAATTTCAATTTGTTACGGCTTAATTTAATTATATGATTATTATTTAGGATTCATTCCACCAAATTAGGGTTTATATTTATTTTTAAATATATATTTATTATTTTTTAGTTAATATAATTGATTAATATGGTTGATTATTCCAAAAGTAGGGTATATAATTTTTAAAAAATTTAATTTTTAGCAATAAATGTTTATTATGATTTGTAATACTATAATAAAATTTATTTTTGTAATAAATATTTTAAAAATATTAAATTTCATAGTGAAACATGAAAAGTGGATTAGAGAATTTTATCCATTTTTTACGCGGTTAGGGAAATAGAAATGCTAAAATACAATCAATTATATAAGATTTCGGGTCGAAAAATAATGCAAATGTCAGATTTGTAATTATTTTAAAAAAGTGAGTATTATTTTGTTAATTTTAAAAAAATTAACTATTTTTAAAAAATGTCCAAAATATAAGTATTAATGTGTAATTTACCATAATTAAATTCGTGTACGTATACACTACGCCATACGCCACGCACATTTTCATTTTTCATATTTCACCGACGCCACTTTCTCTTTAAAAAAATATGATTTCAACTCTACTTATTTTTATTTAATTATTTTTCAACCCCCCTTACTTTCACTATAAATACCGCCTTCCTCAACAAATCAAACCTTCTCTCGCCACCTTTTGCAGATGCAGCTGTAACTTGTAAGGTCACTCTCTCTCTCTCATTTCCCCTTTTTCCTCTTTAATTTTTAATTTTTTTTTATAATCTGCTGTTTTTTTTTTCCTTTTTCTTCAAAATGTTGGTTGATTATTTGTTTTTTTATATATGCGTCTGAATTGAATTATTGAAATTTGTTAATGATTCCATGATCAAAGGTGTAATTCTGTTTTGTTTTTTTTCTCATTTGCAGATTGGTTTCTGATCGGAGAGGACTGATTTGTGATTTAGAGATTTTGTAGGTTTTCGATTGCGTTTCTGAAATTTGAGATGGTTTCGATAATGTTATGAGGTTTTAATCCTGAATTTTTATGACATTAGCGATGCTGATGAGTAGGATAAGAATTCTTCACTCATTCTCGGTTGTTTTCCTCTACTGGTTCTATGAATTTGCCCGATAAGCCCTAATTTTGTTCTTCTGCATCAGTTTTTTTGTTTTTGTTTTTTTAAAGCATACAATCCCCAATTTTAGTCGATCAGATCAAGTTAAAACAGCTTTAGGGTTTAGTACTGTGATAACATTTGAGGAATGGCTTCGAAACAAATGCCAACGAGCCCGGGGTCCGATAGTGATGAGAGGAAGAGGAAGCGGAAGCTGTCTAACCGTGAATCAGCGCGTAGGTCTCGGATGAGGAAGCAGCAACGCATGGATGAGCTGATTGGAGAAGTGGCCCAGATGCAGGAGGAAAACAAGAAGCTGAGTCAGATGATCGATGCTACTACTCAGCTGCATGTAAGCGTCGCCTCCAGCAATGATGTGCTGAGGGCTCAGGTGGCTGAACTTACTGACCGCCTCAGGTCGCTCAATTCTGTGCTTCAGATTGCCTCTGAGGTGAGCGGCCTCGTGGTTGACATTCCAGAAATCCCGGATACATTGCTCGAGCCGTGGCAGCTGCCTTGCCCGATTCAGCCCGTCCATGCTTCTGTTGATATGTTCCAATGCTGAAATGGTGGTGGTGGTGGTGGGAGTTTTTTATGATGAATATTGATGGTTGTGCTCTGTTTGTATCTTAGCATTAGGAGTAGTCTCGTAATTTAGTTTGTTTATGTTTGTCCTAAAATTGTTGTTGCAGTAAAGATTAGGTTACCGTGGGATTTGCTCATTTGCACCTATTCTTATGGATTTTATCAAATTGAAGTTCTTCTTGTTGATGCTATTAATGGTTTATGAAGTTGAAAGATCTGATCATGTTCGATTTTGTTCTATATCATAGTGCTTATGATTCCTGACTAACTCATTGCAAGAAGGGCTTCAAATTTCCTGTTTTTGTGTTGTTAGATTTCTACTTGAGAGATGATATATAAACTTGAGTAATTGACTTCATTGCTCCAGCTTTTTTCACCTGTGTTTGCCTTGTCTATGTGCATTGCCTGATCTGTTTGGTTAAACCATGCATCTATATGATTGTGCTTATGATGCCTGATTAACTCATTGTGAGAAGGGCTTCAAATTTCTCGTTTTGTGTTGTTAGATTTCTAATTTGGAGATGATTTATAAACTTGAGTAATTGACTTCATTGCTCCATCTTTTTTCACTTGTGTTTGCCTTGTCTATGTGCATTGCCTGATCTGTTAGGTTAAATCATGCATCTATATGGAGTTAAATGTTTAAAGATAGATTGAATAGATTACTCTAGCATTCAGACATCCCAAATCTTGATTTTTGTTTCATACATTAGTACAAGGGCCTTAACTAATTGTACAACATTGTGAAGCACAGGAAGCAGCATGATAAGTTAGTTAGTTATCATAAGTTCTGCACTCATCTGTCTCTGGATTATCCTTGCAGTAGTTCTCCAATGGATCAGCTTCCTTCTGCCTGTCCCTCGCATGGCTGGCCGCCGCGCTCAGCTCCTCCACCTCGTCCCACGCGGCCTTGCATTCGCCGCTGACGGGGTCCTCCGAGCAGGCCTCCTGAGCATTCTTGATGCTCTCCTCCACCTTCCCCGATAGCTTATCGCCGGCGGCCCGGACGTGCATCCGGCGGGCGGTGCACCTTCTCCATGGGGTGTTTGGGAGTGAGACTTTGATGGGGTGAGGCTTGGATGAATCTGATGCTTTGGCAAAGATTTTTGGGGTGTTGATGCTCTTTCCAGATATTGCAGCCATTGCAAGATTTGGTAAGTGCAGTATTGTTGTACAATTGGAACAAAATTGCAATGATCTCGAGATTTAAAAAAAATGTTTGATATTTGAGTAAGATGTGATCATATGAAGATTGGAGTATATAATTGGGGTATTGGTGCAATTGTGGACACTAATTTCTTATCATCTATGCACCAATCCTAGGCTTCCACGTCACTCTTATTATTAGAAGATATTATAAATATGAAAGTATCTTTTAATGGTTAGTTTTCTTACCTAACTTTGGCAATTAACGGGTGCATTTTTTCTAGCGGTGAACAAATGGGAAATTAGAAGTTTGTATTTCAGATTTGATTTCAAATAATTTGAATCCTTCCCTTTCATCTAAATAAAAGTGTAAAATTAGATTAAAGATTAATAAATTGAAACCAAAGAAAAAAATATTTTTAAAAATAACATGCAATAGACGATTTCATATGATATGATCCTTATTCGACAAAATTAATTATGCAACTAAATTTTAACAATAATTAATTATGAAATAAGCTAAGTATAATATAATAAGTTGTAGAGAAGCACTTGTGTTTGTGTGCACTAGGTGCACCATCAGACGCATTGATCCGGTCAACTCCACAAAAAAAAGTTTCAAAATCATAACACTAAAAAGTATCATTTAAAAGCTCAAAAGTATCACATGTATCCTTAAAAAGTATCGACCAAAATGAATAAATAAATAAAACCTTCAAAATCAGTATTAACCGTAATACTAAAAAGTATCACTCAAAATTCACAAAATATATATCATCTTTATTCTTAAAATGTATCACCTATTTTATCATTTTTCTTTTTTACGGGTTGACTGGATCAACACGCGTTGACCCGCGTTTGACCCGATCAAACGCGTTCACAATCTGATATAAACTTATATACATCTAATGCATACAAGTTTTTACCTAAGTTCCTAATATAATGGAATATGGATGTAGCTAAGAGAGGGCAACTTCCAATCTGGACAAAGGATTGGATGCAATATGTATTTCCTCTGCATGAACAAAGTATATATATATATATATATATATATATATATATATATATATATATATTATTCTTTTCTTTGCCCTCAAACAACGTTAATTTTAACTTCCAACTGCAACAATTATTAATACTAGCTAGTATAATATGGTACCAATTGATTAATGTTTCAATTTTTATTTTTATTTTGAGGGATCGACGATCGAGATCACTAATGCAGCTGCTCTCCTCCGTCGCCGGAATTCTTCTCCTCAGCTTCGCCGGTAATTATTAATTTTTACCAGAAAATGTTACGAAACACCAACTTAAATTCTCACTCGTTTAATTTTGGTTTAATTTTTCACACACGCTTAACAATTTTAAAATTAGAATTACGTTTTTCACATTTTCAAATAAAATTAAATGTGTTGTTTGAAATCAATTAATGAATCGACGATGTTTAAAATGTGTGTGAATAGTGTTGTAGTCGTAAAAATTATTAAATTTATGTTGTTACAAGCACCTTCTTTTAAAATTAAATTCTTAATTAAGTAATTAATTTCTATTATAAGTTAGCTTCCATTTTATTTGTTGTCAATATAATATTCTTCTTAATTAAGACAACCATTTACATATAAGGGTTTATTACTGCTATCAAATATATAAATTTTAATATAATTTGTATAATTTAATTCCCAATGTTTGAAGGTTTAATAAAAATAACCCAACGTTTTAATAATTACAATTTAATTCCCAACATTTGGATATTCTAATAGAAATAACCCAACATTTAATATTAACAATTTAATTCCCAACGTTTGAACATTTTAATAGAAATGACCCGATAATTTAGGAGTAAAAACCATTTTGGTTATTTTTCGGTAAAAATGTTAGTCTGTTATATGGGTATTTAGCTCACTTAAGAGTAAATGTGATTGAAATCGATCAAAATAATTTTTTTCGCTTAAATTATCGGGTCATTTTCTGTTAAAATGTTCAAACGTTGTGAGTTAAATTGTTAATAATAAAGGTTGTATTATTTTTGTTAAAATATCCAAACGTTGAGAATTAAATCGTTATTATTAAAATGTTACGTTATTTTTATTAAAACCTTCAAATGTTGAGAATTAAATTGTAATTTGTCCTTGTAATTAAAACTCAAACCTGCAATTTTTTTGCAAAATAGATACCCATATTTTTCAACAAAGCAAAAATGAATATATAACATAAAATATTGCAAAAAATTATATAGATATACAACGTAATCATAATTTGAATTTCAACAATACAATAAAGATTTATATGAAATATGGTGTTTGATTTAATATTATTGCAAATTGCGTCTATTTTGCAAGAAACTATAAAGTTTGTGTTTTGAACGCAATATTTCAAAATTCACACCTAAATTATAAATTGTATCAAAGTTTATGTATTTAATCGTAATTAATCTTGCATGTATATATATATACATATATATATATATATAATGTAATAACGTACGTACAGCTGAGAAATGCCGGGAGCTCGCCGGAGAAGAAGAAGAGTATTCATGGAGAAATCGAAATCGAGGAGAGAGATTCACATTCACCGACTGCTTCGACATGAAATTGGGCACCGCCGCATGCGTGATCAAGGAAATAATCAAGCTCTACCTCTACTACATCAGAGCCATCCACATCCACAAAGTCAGATCCGAGGCGGCGCAGAGATCGCTCGCGGCGGACTTGTCCGACAAGCAGGATTTCGACGCCGCGGTGGCGGCGGCGCGTGAGGAAGGAGAGGCCGCCGTGAGACGCGCGAAGCGGCACTGGAGGCACGTGATGGGGCCGGTGCTATCCGCCGGCTGGGATCTGTTCGAAACCTTGTACGTCGGCGGCGGCGCGGCGGAGGCAGTTGTTCGCAGCGCCGGGACTTTGGTCGGAGCTTACGGCGGCGGGATCGCCGGAGAGGGGAGAATGGGGTGGGTGGGGTTCGTCGCCGGGAGCCAGGTGGGGAGCTGGGCGGGAGGGAGGGTTGGGCTGATGGTGTTTGATGTGTGGAATGGTGTTCGGTTTTTTCTTCATCGTTTGCGTGTTTTCGAATACGGTATATAATCGTCGAGAAAGGGTTAATTGTCGTAAAAATCATTATATTATATTTATTTTTATGATTTGATTATATTTTTATAGTTTAATAGTTGATTTTTAATTTTCATGCACGATATATTGATCTCTAGTGCTAAAGAAAAAAAGACACATTACAATTTAATTCCCAACATTTGAAGATTTTAACAAAAATAACCTAGCGTTTTAATAATAATAATTTAATTCTCAACGTTTGAATATTCAAATAAAAATAACTCAACGTTTAATATTAATTTCCAACGTTTGAAAATTTTAACAAAAATGATCCAATAAGACTAAAAGAACTATTTCGGTCGATTTCAATCATATTTACTCTTAAGTGAGCCAGAGACTCATATAACGGACTAACATTTTTACCGAAAAAATGACCAAAATAATTTTTTCGCCTAAATTATCGGGTCATTTCTCTTAAAATGTTCAAACATTGGGAATTAAATTGTTAATATTAAATGTTGAGTTATTTCTGTTAGAATATCAAAATGTCAAGTTATTTCTGTTAGAATATCCATATTTGTAAGATTAAATATGGTAAATTACACTTTCATATTTATATTTTGTTTTTGTATTTTGCTCAATTTTTCAAAATTAATAAAACAGTAGTCATTTTTTCAAAAAGATTACAAATCTAAGATTTGATCAATTTTACAACTAGAAAATCATACGTGATTAGATTTTAATATTTCTATTTCCACAGCCGCATAAAAAAACTCCTCCAATCAATAAATCTTAAAATACAATCAATTAGGCACGATTTCTAGCCGTAAAATTAATCAAATGTTATATTTGCAAAATTTGGATAAATTACATTTTGATATCTACATTTCGAGCACCTTTTAACAAAACATTACTCGTTTTTTCAAAAAGATTGCAAATATACGACCCACAAATCGTACGTAATGATTATATTTTAATATTTATATTTCTCTTACCGTGCAAACAAATGCCTCCAATCAATAAATATTAAAATACATTAATTACATATAGTTTGTGGCCGTAAAATTAATTAAATGTTATATTAAAAAAAAGTGGATATTATTTTATTAATTTTAAAAAAGTAAACTATTATCGAAAAAGAAGCCAAAATGTAAGCTTCTCTCTCTCTCTCTCTCAATTAACAGCAAGCTTGTGACAAACACTTAAAAAAAAAGCTTGTGACAAACACTTAAAAAAATTGGATTGAACCTCTATTATTAAAGAATCAAATAGAGCCATAGATTTTGCAACCACTCTCACTTTTTTTCTTGTTAAAGAATCACACAACATCTTCAATTCTTTCAATAAATTAAAATGAAATGATCAATATGGACAAGCTAGAATCACATCTCATCTTCTTCCAACTTCTACAAAAACTTCCAAACTGTAAGAGACTGAATTGGTGTCCCTTTCCATCCAACAATCAAACCCTTCCCATCAAATTCAAGATTGCAACACCCCCCTTTCCCAAACCGTTCCACCACCAATCTCGCTTGATATCTAGACGATTCACTCAGCTCCGTCTCCACCATCCCGAACCTCCTAAAATACTCCCTCCAAACACGAACCCTCACATTCCTCGTGACCCTCTCCCGTCCCTCGGATGCCACTATGTTCACGATCCCTTCCCCGAAGAACCTCCCCTCGAGGATCTTTCTGTACTCGTTCCCCCTCTCCATACACTCCTCCAAGCAGTCAAAATACGCGGTGTAAAACAACAAGGCCTCGGTGAATCTATCTATGAATGAGGGTGAGTTGTGGTTCGCCTCAACCTCACTCACCACCATTATAGCCGGCCTCATCCTCGCTATCCCTCTCATCATGCTCTCTAGGGCTTCCGGCCTTGCTATCATGGACCGTAGCATCATGAACGAGTACACTGCAACGGTCTCATCACCTTCAACTCGGATCACATCATCAACGAACAATGCAGCCATTTCCTTCACATAAACAGCCTCAAACAAGAAGGGCAGGTTCAGAGACAGAGCGAAGCTCTGCAGTCTCTTCCCCGTCTCCTCCACGTAGACCTGATCACCTGTCCCGACTGCAGTTATCTTGAGGCGCTGCAACGAGCTGCAATCCACGAGCCCTTGCATCAGAGCCGTCCATTGAATCCCACTCCTGATCTGCAGATCAATCACATGGATCTTCCCACCAACTCTCACTTCCTCTATTAGGGCTTGCATTGCTGCAAACTGCGTGACTTGGCCAAACGGCAGCTGCTGGTGTGAGGCCAAGAACGCGTTGTTTGTTCCCAATGCAAGCCCTGCATGATCTTTTTCTCGATCTTGATCTCTCTCTACTTGGATTTTCTTGATTGGCATCCCCACACCACATTCTCTGCATATCCTCTGCTCGAGGGCTGCAGAGAAGTGGAGGCCAAGGCGCTGCACGGGGCTGCCCGATGAAGACGCCATCCGGTGGCAGCGGGAGACGAGGCTAGCCGCTGCAGCGAACTGTCGGGTGCTGACGTTCTCTGCAGCGGTTAGGAGAGTGTGGATGATGTCCACGTCTCTCTCGTCGTCGGAGCAGAGGCCGGAAATCGAGGAGCCGTAAGGGTGGATGAGCATCGAAACGCCGTCGACTCTGTTGGTGGAGAACTGGATGAACTTCTCCCCTGCAACCATCAAGATTTCCTCCATTGATAATCTCTGATCACAGCCGTTGATGCTGCTGCTGCTGCTCGTCATCGTCTTCGTATGATCTTCTTCTTCTTCTTCTTCTTCATCTCCTGGCTTTCTCATTAATCCCTTACCATAACTGTTCAAGAGATCCAATGATGTAAGAGAATACGATGATGATGAAGAACTCTGCTTCTCCACACCATTTTCTTGTCCGAACAAGGAGGAAAACAACTCCATCAACCCCATTTCTTCCATATCTCCATGATCACGATCACGATGATCACCCTCGTTCAATTGGAACGAGGGGAAGGCGATATTCGCCATTAGCCCTTCAAGGAAAGAAGAAGTAAAGAGGGAAACGAAGATTTTGGTATTTTTCTTGCAAGCTTTGATGAGATGAAGAAACTAATTAAGACAGCCTATATTCATTTAAAAAAAAAGGGATGATTGATCAATGTATAGGAGCATTATTTAATTATTGAACACTAATTAAGCCGGTGATGAGATTAAAGAAATTGATGAATTGACATTTAAGAGCAGTAGGGACAATCAGAAGCATACAAGGAAATGAATCCATGGCTTAAGACATATAATATATATATATACACACACACACACCCACACACACACATATATATATAGACACACACTATATATGAATATGATGTAAGAATATATTATTGTAGAAATTAAATCTATTGTTGGTAATTTATTTCCACTAAGATATATAGAGAATATAATATGATCGAGGACTAATCAACGGGCACATTTTATATTACTCCTTGTGTTTTCCCGGAAAAAAAAAAACACACTTGTTAAATAAATAATCTAAAAACTCTCTATATTTGTATAATTCATCAAAAAGCCTCTTTTTTGAGAAAGTGGATTACATTTGCTAAAAAATAGTGCATGATTTTTATTTTTACAATTTTTATATTTTTTTAAATATAATAAATTTTTAAAAATAGTAGTTTAACCAAATACTATAATTTTTATTTAAAATAAAATATATTTATATGTGAAAAAATAGGTAACATAGGAAATTATCAAAATAGCTAAAAACTAGCAGTACAACCAACTACTGAAATTTTCAAATGATATAAAATATATTTATTTATAACAAAAATTGTAAAAAAAAAACATACTATCTTTCTTAGCAAGTGTAATTCACTTTCTCTAAAAGGGATTTTTTTTTTTGGATTATACATAACATAAGGGGTTTTTAGACTATTTATTAAATACGGAGATTTTTTGATTTTTCGGAAAACACATGGAATTAATATGAAATTTGCCCACTAATTAACTCATCAAATTTATAATATCATCCAATCCAACGTTCAACACGGGACTTGCATTGGAGATAGTGAAATACGAGACGGGACGTGTTATATACACGAAAATGTTGCAATAAATCGCGTCAAGAACACAAATCCATCGCCTGCAAGTTAATTAATTTCTTCATATATATGTTATTTTGTGTTTCACAATCAGCCTCAATTTGATAATATTGCAGACATCGAAAGATTAAACATGGTATACCATGAAAAGACAACGTGGTAGATCGAGAATAACGATAATGAGAAAATGGGACAAATTAAACGAAACCACACTTGTTTAAATCATCCTCTTTGTAATCATTCACAGCCCAACAAGTGTGTGAAAATAGTTTACTCGGGATCGTGACTGAAAGATCGTGAGTTTGTTTCGTATTTTTTTATTTTTATAAGTTAATAGAGTAAATTTTACTTTTGGTCCCATTAGAATAGAGTCAAAACACTTTTAGTCCCAAAAAAGTTACTTTTTTTGGTCCAAAATGATATTTTTTCGACAATTTTGATCTCATAAGATATTTTTCTGATAATTTTAGTCCCAAACTACACACAGAAAGTTAAGTGTCGTGAGTTAACTTTCTCTATTAGTTTGAGACTAAAATTGTCGGAAAAATATCTTATGACACCAAAATTATCGAAAAATTATCATTTGGGATAAAAAAAAAAAAACTTTTGTGACTAAAAGTGTTTTGACTCTATTCTAATGAGATCAAAAGTTAAATCTACTCTAAGTTAATATGTGACTTCAATTTTATGGCACTTCGCATTTATTTTATCGATGTGAATCTTGTTGGTAGTGAATTAGTGATTATATCATATTGGAAGTATGATATCTAATTACAAAATGAAATGTAAGAAATTATAAATAAAATCAAAGAGGTTTGGACTCTAATATAGGTTTGCAATTAATGTGTTGAATATATATATATATATATATATATATATATTCATTAGGGGGTGATTTATGAATTTTTAATGGATTGATAGTAATATTTTGCAAAAAAAAATATTTCTAGTAGCAATTCTAGAAATGTGAAAATATGAAAAAAGAAGAAGAAGAAGAAGAAGAAATTTAGTTTACCAGACTTTTCTTTCAAACTGGTCAACAAGATTTAATAAGTAATCACTTTGTCATATGATGGATTATGGTCAACAAAAACTAATTAAAATACTTTGAATTGAATGCTTTTAAAAATCAAGCAATAGTTCTTTTGAAATTTTTCAACATTCATATTACAAAACAAAACTAATATATTATATATAATATCAAATTATAGAGTATTTTATGCATTGCATCCGAGTTTTTTGGACTATAAATCAAACTTGTATCAAATAGAGGTCGATACCCGAATTATTGCTTTGAAATTGGTTACTTTTAACAACCATCGTCATCGTATATAGTCTAATAACATTCGAGGGGTGACCATTCGAGCCATTCGGTCCTGGACCGTCGTGCTAATGGTAAAATTAGGTCGGACCTACCAAAATCATTAGATTTTAGTGTAAATTTTCAATTTTAGGTCGGGCAGCGGTCATTTCAGATCTATATTTTCTTGGCCCGACTGGCCTAAATTGTCACCTCTCAAATCAAATCGGTATTCAGTTTTTACTCTGGAAAAAAAAAACTCTTCAAAATATGAAAGTTAAGTAATAATTTCCTCTTTTCATAAAAGGGCTAATTACAATTTAATTCCCAACGTTTGAAGGTTTTAATAAAAATAAATCAATACTTTAATAATTACAATTTAATTCATAACGTTTGAATGTTATAACAGAAATAACTCAACGTTTAATATTAACAATTAAATCCCCAACGTTTGAATATTTTAACATAAATGAACTGATATTTTAGGCGAAAAAAGCCATATTGGTCATTTTTCGACAAAAAACGTCAATCCGTTATATGGGTTCTCTCACTTGAGAGTAAATGTAATCAAAATTGACCGAAATAGTATTTTCATCGAAAATATTGGGTCATTGCTATTAAAATCTTCAAGTGTTCAGAATTAAATTGTTAATGTTAAATGTTGGATTATTTCTATTACAATATACAAACATTGAAAATTAAATTATACTATTTCCGTCCCATTTTGATAGGCCGATTGTGGCTTTTTATGGGAATTAAGAAAAATATTGGGAAAGAAAATTAATCAAGAAACTTCCTAATATGACCCTATTTATTTCTTTGATATTGAATTAATGTCTAATGTGAACATATTAAATATGAGTATATATTAGTAAATTAGCTAAATATATATAGAAACATGCCTATATATCGGGACATATCAAAAAAGAAAACAAGCTTATCAAAATGAGACAGGGAGAGTAATTATTAATTATTAAATTATTTTTATGAATTAAATTGTAATTAACCATTTTCACATACGTAGACTCGATTGAATGCATCGTCAACTTCCGAAATATCGCGGTTGCTCCCATAAATATTTATAATAATAAATAAATCACAGAAGAAATTTCCAATTTGAAAAAAAAAAAAAAAACCAATAATTGAACCGGTCCAACTCAAACCTTCTCATCATTGGGCCGGCTCACCCTCTCCTCTCTCCTACGTGTCAAAATCACGACCGTCAAAAACAAGCCCTTGATCATCCTAACCATCCCAATTGTGACCGTGACATAATACAGCCACCACCCCACGAAATCCACCACCCCAACTCCCATCATCATCTCCCTCTTCACCTCCGGCACCACCACCAGCGCCTCCACCTCCTCCCTCAGCCGCCACCACCACAGCGCGCCGTAGCTCAGCCCCACCACCGCCTTCTCCAGCCGCCCCTCCTCCCTGCCGCACCCGAAGATCGTGTCGTCCACCACCGGCCTCACCACCGTCCTCCACCAGAACAGCATGCTCTCATGCAGCCCCAAGAAGAAAGCCACCCTGCAGAGGAAGCCGCTCTCCTGCCCGAAACTCGAGCCCTCGATGCCGGCGGCGATGCTGCCCTCGATCCCGACCCCCACGCAGACTTGGAGAACGACGAGGACCAGCCATGCAACGTAAACGCGCCGCCGCGTGAGGGGCTCCGGCGGCCGGCTGAGGAGCGTGATTTTGCCGGAGAGGGCGTCGGAGAGAGACGCGACGCTGATGATGGAGACTATTACGTGGAGAATGGTGGGATTCTTGGTGTAGAGGAAGTATGAGGTGAGGAAGGAAGTGGGGGGTGGCGGGGGGCGGTCGTCGGAGACGGAGAGGAGGTAGTGGGCGGTGGCGAGGCGGGCGAGGAGGAGGAATGAGAGGGGGAGGAGGAGGCTGAGGAGGGTGGAGGTGAGGATTTGGAATGGTTGTCTGACGACGGACGCGGCAGCTGCGGCGGCGCAACGGACTCTAGTGGCGGTGGTGGTGGTGGCATTTTCTTGAACAGTTTGTGATGGACTAAGCGCCATTAATTGGATTTTGAAGAAGATGAAATTTGGGTTTAGATATATATATATACATATACATATATATGTATATATATGATATGAATTATGATGAAGAGTGGAGGGCACGACCTAGTTAGCTGGTTGACAAAGGGCATTACATTAGGACAGGGTCGCACTATTGTATTTTTATTTTTATTTTAGTAGACTTTTCGTAATTTTATTTAAATGGTTTACCTAAATAATAATGTCGAATTTAATGAAAATAAGATAAACGAGTTAGGGTTGGTGGGGGTGGGAATCAATATGACTAAGTTTGAAGTCTTCTCTGATAATATTGGGCGACACTATTGACAGGGAACAAGGATTTTTATATTTTTCAATCATTGGATAGACAACACATTACATGAATGAAGCAACGTCTCATCAACTATTGCACAAAAACGGAATTTACCCGAACATGGGCAAGTGAAAATTCCGGACACAAGACCTTATATAAGACGGTTATAAAGAGAGACGATCATGTGCCCCAACATTGTGTCCCATTATTAAATTCATTTTAAAAATATGTATATTATAATATAATTATATAAGACGGTTATAAAGAGAGACAATCACATGCCCCAACATTATGTGTCCCACTGTCAAATTCATTTTAAAAATATGTATATTATAATATAATTATCTAAGACGGATAAAGAGAGAATCATATGTCCAAATATTTTGTGTCCAACTATCAAATTCATTTTAAAAATATGTATATTATAATATAATCAATTCTAATTAGGAGAATTATCGAATCAGTATCTGAAAAATGAGCAATTTATCAATTCATGACTTGAAAAATAAAAACTCTCAATTCGAAACCCAAAAGATGAAATTCTCAATCCAAAACCTCAAAAATCACGAATTTTGATTTTTTTTATTAATTTTCAATAAAATTCCTTTATTAATTATCTATTAAATCTAATAAATAAATTGTTGAAGTAATTAAAAAATAAAAAGAAACCAACATTCATAATTTATGAGGTCTGGATTGAAAGTTTTCATCTTTCGAGCCCGGAATTGATAATTTTCGTCCTTGAATTGATAATTCTCCTACTAATTAACATTAATCGCTAAAAATTGAGATTGAAGATTTTTTATTTTTTTTTTGACTAATAGTGAACTAGAGAATCTCAATTGAGTTATGAACATCAAGAATCACTAATAAAGTAATAAAGTAACAATGAACAAAAACCTCAGTTGATGTTAAATAATCAGACTACAGTTAAGAACACTTTCTCATTGAGATGAAACCAACTAACATTTATCCCGTTACATAATTAGGCCTCCAAAAAAACAAGTTTGAAGTGCTTGTAAAGACTTTAGGGAATAGGAAAACTAGGGTGATGCTAAACTCTACTGCTGGAAGTTACATGCAAATCACAATGATAGAGAGAGAAATCGACTAGGCAGGATACCGAAAAGTTCATCAAATATAACTAGAAATAATAGTACACAGTATCTTGTTGATTCTAATTTTCTAGCTGTAAAGATGGAAATCAACAAAACCCATGCTTTTGCTTATGAAATCGTCACACACGTAATTTTGGTGAAAGTATGAAATGCACCTTATTGTTGTTCTGCTGCAGCTGCGAGTGGCTGGAGGGCTTTAAGCGGGTTCAAGATCACACCGTCTATAAGGCCATACTCTTTTGCTTCTTTAGCACTCATGAAAAAGTCTCGATCAGTGTCTTGGTTGATCTTCTCTAGGCTTTGGCCCGTGTGGTACGCCAAGTATCCGTTCAAATTTGCTTTGTGATGCAACATTTCATTTGCCTGCGACAAAGAACAATGAGGACCTAGTAATTTTCGTGTAAAACGAAGGGATAATTAAGGTGTTACTGATTCCATGAAGTTATATATATCTACCACTCTACTAGATTTGTCATAAATCATAATGGAATAGATTAGGTTACTGCAGAGGAGAAAACCACTTTTATCCAATCAAAAAGATCAGGCAATTATCAGTCCTCCTACATACAAGTGCCAACAAGAGTTTTCTGTTTTGTTCTTTTTCACGTGTCGTAGAGTGAAAAGGGAAATCTACACAAACCGAAAGTTAGGATCCTGTTCAAGCATAGAACATACGCAAGCAAAAGTATCACTTTGATCTTCTCGTTATTCACATATAAGACTCGATTAAAAAAAAAAGTTGTTTCTCAGTCTGGTAGAAATAAAATCAAAGAATTCTGCATATGTTTTCACTAATACAAACACACTCCACACAATTCTTTCACTCATTGCAGATTATTCTCAACCCCCAAGCTTTAAACAAAGCATAAAGCCAACATCTAACTGAAAACCTGAACATTGTAATAATTGATCTAGGTAGTCAAGGCTTCACTTGAATCAAGCTGGATAAAAAAACCAACAATAACTATTGCTTTGTAATATCAACCATATTTCAGACAAATAAAAGGTTCGTACTAAAATTACTTGACATTATTTAAGTTTCAGTGCATTAACTCGTGTATGATCAGCCGTTAAGAAATCAACCAAAGTTAATCTCTATCTTTATGCCAGTAAAGAAACCAACTCCCCATTATATAAGCTCAAAATTATTCACAAATCCAAAAATAGCAGAAGGCAATGTCTATCTCATCATGAAAATATTTTTTCTACCCTGAGATCAAATATAGCAGGCTTGTGCTATTTACAAAAGATGAAATCACCTGAATATCAATATCAGTCTGGCCACCCTGTGCTCCACCAAGGGGCTGATGGATCATTATCCTTGAGTTGGGAAGGCTGTATCGTTTTCCTTCAGCAATCATCAACAAGAACAGAATATGATACCATTTGAGAAAATTATAAAAATTGTGGTAGGATCCTTAAATAACTGAAAATTCCACTACCTTTAGTACCAGCACTTAGTAGAAAAGCTCCCATACTGCACAAGAGCGAGAATAAAGAGTGACTTCATTAGAAAGAGAAAGATAATTTGATGTAATTTATTGATGATTGGAAAATGCAAGAGCTGAAGTGTGTGTTCTCACCTAGCTGCGAGCCCAACGCATACAGTTGAAACATCAGGCCTTATGTGCCTCATAGTATCAAATATAGCCATACCTAGAAAGTTATGACAAAGCAAATAAGATATTTGTAACTACCAGATAATTGAAATGATAAAAAAAAGGACGTCATACCAGCTGTAACCGATCCACCAGGAGAGTTCACGTACATGACGATATCCTGTTCAGTACAATAATAATCAACCAATAAGTAAATAGAACTGAAATATATTTACTATCACTAAAAAGAATTGACCAAGAGGCTAAGAAAAATAAAGATATCAATGGGGCAACCCTTGGGTATGAAGCCTTATTGAATGTGATTCAGCAATCATTATGATAACACCATCAAGTTCTTGTTCTATTTCCAAATATACCAATTACCACACTAGTGAAACCACTACTGGAACCAGCACTGAGCAGAACCTTTGATCTACTCGATTTTTGGGCAACAAATACTTCCCTAGTAATACGATACACTACTGAAATGACAATAGCAATCTCAAATCATGTGTTCCCCAAGCATAAGTCTGATGAAAGTAAAGAATACCTTAGTAGGATCAACAGCATCAAGATAAAGCAACTGAGCAACAATGATGTTCGCCATGTCGTCATCAACAGCTCCACCACATCGGATTATCCGCTGAAACATCAACAGGGAATTACAACTGAATCAGAGTGTCTATTAACCCATAATTTCAATAAAATTCAAGCAAAACACGCCTCACGTGTTGGAAAAGTTGGCTGATAACACTCATAAAACGCTCCTGCATCATCGGAGGCGGACCCTGTCCTCCTTGAGCATAAGCAGGAAAGTATGGCGATGATGGAACTAGCAAATCATCCCTAAAACACAAGAGGAACTGCTCAGAGAAACACTCACTCTAACAAACAAATAAACTATAGTATTCATTCATGCTAGCATAAATTTGCACTCAAATTGACAGGGGAAATTCATCCCAGGACCACGGCAACACCACATGGAGCACGCTCCGCACCCAAAAAATAGAAGCCAAATTTAAGAAAATGAAATAAATCTTCCTCTAGAAACAGTGTGAAAACGCTAACCTAATCGACCAAATACCATTGCGTGAGCTCCTCTCCGGGGCATAAAACTCCCGACTGTACATCGCCTTCGCCGACGAACTCCGGAGGTTATAATTCTTCAGCTTCCTGAAAAATCTAAAATTAATAGTGTCTAATAGAAAAAAAAATTGACAATCAGCTCGATTGATCAATCGTACCTGGAGCGGAGGGGTTGGAAGGGGAGAGAGATGGTTTTGGCGGAGGATGAAGAGGAAGAAAATGGGTTTGGAGAAGAGAGAGAAAGAGAGGCCGAGTTAAATCTGAGAGAAGATGAGGAGACGCATGAATGCGCCATTTTGCAGAAGAGCGCGGCGGCGGAGGAGGCGGCGGCGGAGCAGAAGTGGAGGCTTATCCAATTAACGGCGGCGACTCTGAGTGGAAGAGAGACTGTGGCGTGTTGAGAGATCTCTCCCTCTTTTTCTGTCTGATTTTTCTTTTTTCTTTTTTTCTTTTTTTGAGAAGAGGGAATTTTTTTTATTGATTTCTTCTAAAACCTTCTAGTTAAATATTGAAATTTCAAAAATTATAAATTATATTTTAAAATAGTTAATCATAATAATTATTTTTAAATTAAATACTAAAAAATAAATATAAATTCAAAATGGGAAGAATCAATCCTAATGAATAAATGCTGAATTAAACTAAAACATAATAAACTAAAATTGATGTAAAAATTGAAGAAAAATTCATAAATTTAATCATGGAATATGGATTATAACATCAAGTATCAAGTGTGATTTGCTCACAAGTGTTGCTTGGATTTTGAAGAAGTTGGTTTTATATTTATTGAGGTTGTTGGAATTTTTTTTTAAAATATATCACTTTTATTTATATTTAATAATTCATCCGTCTCAAAATCATAGTCTTTTTTTTTATCGGTCTTAAAATTATAATTCATTTTCGTTAGTAGAAATTCATTAAATTTTATTTTTCTTAATATACCATTATTTAATGTTATTTGAAATTAACAATTACTTAAAATCTTGTTTACTTTGATGGATAAGGGTGGAATAATAAATTATCATATGTTTACTTTACATAATATTAAAATGGTAGATAATTCAAGACTGTGATAAAATAAGATTTAGGTGTTTATTTGTGAGATATGTATCCCACTTAAAGAAGTGTGATATGATTTATTCATCATTGTATCCACTAACATATTTATCCTTCAAATTATATATCGCCAGACTCGTTTGCTAGACATTATAAGATAACATATGATACATATGACTAAGATGTCTTTGATATATTAGGTATCAATATCATGTTTGCTTGAATGAATTAAAATATTTATAAAATATATACATATATAATCTATTGTTTGGTTAGAAGTATTAAATTTCTCATATAATTACAATTCCAAAAACACCCTCTAATATTATGAAGGAGATAATTTATTATTAGACATTAGTTAATATAGAGTGGGGGCAATTTAGTTCAATAATTATAATAATGATTAGAGCTATTAAAATCGGCCCGACCCAGTATGATTTTGGGCCGGACCAGGCTGTAATTTTATAGATACAAAATGATTTCCCTGACCCAAAAAAAATTGGCCCGGATGGGCCGGCCAGCCCAGTGAAAAACTAGATTTTAGTCTTAAGCCCACGGCGGGGCGGGGCGACCCGACCCGAATTTCAGGCTGGTTGGGCCCATAATTTTTAGGCCCGAAAATGGTTCTGGCCAGGCCGGGCCGGCCCGATTTTTTTTGGCTCGTGGGCTCGAGCCGAGTGGGCCCCGACCCATTTGACAGCTATAAATTAATCATCTTCTGTATTACACATCTCATCTAAAAAGTGGGATATAGAATACTGAATTCGATAGATCTTTGTTATAAATAGAATTATAAATAGAGCTTTAAACCAAACTACTATTAAGATGGGGTAGATATCTATCAATTATTTATCACTCTTAATAAAAATTTATGCAATAAATTCCCGGTCAATGAAGAATAAATAAAACAAACAATTTTATGATTGAGGAAATCACAAACACATCTTATTTATTATTACACCACATACGAGCTTCCTCTCAAGAATTCGACCACATCATCAATGCACATATGCAATCAAGAATCAATTAATTAACACAACGATCAATAATCTCAAATATACATATATATGATCTGCTAAATTAAATAAATTCGAGCATAAATATATACAATCATCATAATCACACGATGATCATATATATATACATATTCACCTCCCCTTCGGATTGACAATCTGTGAGAAGATCTCATCCCCATTATCTCCCTCTTTCATCTGATTCTTAGCTTCTTCATCATCTTCTTCATCTTCTTCAAGATTCAGAATGCTTCTGTGCATAGCCATGATGCTGTTCTGATCGATCTTCCCTTCAAACTGCTCGAAATCGACGCTGTCCGTCTTGCTCGAACCACTCCTGTTCTGCTCTGGATTGTCATGCAGCTGCAGCGCGAATTCCAAGTTCCACAGCACATCTCCCATGGAGGGGCGATCGCTGCCATGATCAGCCAAGCATTTCTCTGCAGTTTCCATGAACTTCTTCAAGCTTTCTGGGCTCACTTTCCCCTTTATCTGTGGATCGATGATCTCGTCCAACGTCTCGTTCCTCGCGCACCGCAGCGCCCAGTCGGCTAGGCTCACTTGCTCCTTCGGCAGGCTCGGGTTCAGGGCCGGCCTCGCGCATAGCACCTCGAATAGTACTACTCCGAACGAGTAAACATCCGACTTCTCAGTCAGCTGTTGCCGCCGGAAATACTCTGGATCTAAATACCCGAAACTGCCTTTGACCACGGTGCTGACGTGGCCCTTGTTCATGTCGGGCCCGGTTTTCGAGAGCCCGAAATCGGAGACCTTGGCGACCCATTTGTCGTCAAGGAGGATGTTTGTGGTCTTGACGTCTCTGTGGATGATCGTGTATTTGGCGCCCGTGTGGAGGTAGTGGAGCCCGCGGGCGGCCCCGATGCATATTTCGAGCCTTTGTTTCCAAGAGAGGATGATTTTGTTGCCCTTGTAGAGATGCTCCCTTAGTGTGCCCTGCCCCATGTAGTCATAGACAAGGATCATTTCTCCGTTGTCTTCGCAGAATCCGATCAACGAGACTAGATGCCGGTGCCTGAGCCTCGAGAGCATCTCGATTTCCGTCTGGAACTCGTTGATGCCCTGCTCGGAGGAGGGGTTGGATCGCTTGATCGCGACTTTTGTTTGCCCGTCGACCACGCCTTTGTACACTTTACCGAAGCCTCCAACACCTATGACGTTGGACTCGTCGAAGTTTTTGGTGGCGTTCCGGATTTCTGTAAGGTTGAAGTAGCGGCAGTTGCAGGCGGCGTCTGATGAAATCCCCGTGCCCTGGCTTCTGCCTGACATGGAGGATTTCATCGTGGTCGAGCTTGAGTTCCATGAAATCGGGAGCCATGTTGTGGCCCCGGGTTCTGAATTAGGGTCTCTTCGCTTCCTATGGTAAGCGAAGAGACATATGACAAAAGCTAGTCCGACTGCTGCGGCTCCGCCCGCGGCCCCGGTGATGATCACCGTGGTCATGCCCGATTTCTCTGGCGTGAACGAGGCGTGTGCGTCCTGGTACTTCTTCATCATGTCGGAGATGGTTGGATTCGGGCCTGCAAGGTTTGATGTAGCGGTGTCGCTCACCTTGAAGATTTCTAGCCCGTTGAGCAGAACGTCAGCATACTGTGCTTTTGTTCTGTCCGTGGGGTGTAAGGCCACCCACAACTGAGAGTCTCCGTTGCTCGAGTTGCTGACTCGGGCCACGAAGTCCCTCTTGATGGGGGTTGCTATTGCATTCGTCATAGCAAATATGTCAACCTCAGTAGCCGCAGTCTTGTTATTGATGAACACGTCGAAAACCCTCTGATTGGTCTTAGTCATCTCGGAATCGCACCAGTGGAATCTCAAGAGGTACATAAAATTAGGGTCAACTTGGAAAACCCATGTGAGATTTGAAACCTTATTTACATCCACATAAGCTCCCATTGACCTATACGATGAGTAGACGTCGAGTGGGGCCATATACGAAGGCAGCCCTTTATAGGCCATCGTCGTATTGGCTCCCACAGCAACTCCTTGACCCGCCCCGTAAATGTACACACTATCGTCGTACCAACTTCGCATTAGCCCATCCGAATCATTCACCGGACCAATATACTGCCCG
This sequence comes from Perilla frutescens, assembly GCA_026008535.1. NCBI lineage: Eukaryota > Viridiplantae > Streptophyta > Magnoliopsida > Lamiales > Lamiaceae > Perilla > Perilla frutescens. Next base: position 48,766,314 of record BRKX01000018.1, read on the forward strand.
CCCACATTCAAACGAAACATCGCCTCCATGCTGTTGGCGGCGATGGGCATCGTGGTGGCGGCCGCGAAGTCGCCGCCGGAACCTACGGTCCCGGCCAACACGGGATCCGAATCGAATATCGGAGGCGTGGAAACAACCTCGATTCCGTTCACGAACGCGAACGAACCCTTATCACCGGACGGCTTGAACGTGACGCCGAGCGTGGCGGACTGCGACGGCGCCAGGTAGAACTCCTTGATGAAATACGCTTGGGAGAGAGCCTCCGCCGATATGGAGGCGCTGAAGTTGTTCAGCAGCGTGACGCCGCCGGCCACGACGGCGAAGTAGGAGCTCGAGATGTCGAAATTGGGGTATGATGAGGGGTAGAAATGGAGGCGGAGGAGAGTTCGGGAGGTTGAGTTTTGGAGAGGGAATTGATACGAAGCTTCGGATTGGAAGATTCTTGCAGTCATGTAAGGAACGTCGGAGGGCAAGGAAGGGTCTTGAATGCTGGCTTTGGCGACGACGGATTTGGCGCCGGCGGCGAGGAACTTGTCGTCGGAATCCCAGGATCGGCCGTCGGCATCTTTGGCGGAGTTTGGGGAGCCGCAGCTGAGGAGGAGAGGCTTGTTTTGTGCGAGGATTGTGTGAGAGAGAAGGAGAAAGGTGGCTAGAGAGAGAAGGATTGTTTTCATGGCTGCATGAAAACATGAGAGAGAAAAATTTGGCATACAGGAAAGAGGAGATTGGATCCTGTACGCCTTGTTTTTCTACTTCTTGTTTTGTTTTTTGTGATTATTTATTTTTCTTGTTGAAATTCTGAATTTTTTTTTCGAGTTTTGCTGTTATGGATTTGAGGTCGACCATTTCTTGGTAGATTCTAATGATTTTGGATTTTGTTTTTTGTTTTCGTTTTGTTTATTTTTTTGAATTTTCGTTGGTTTGGTTTTTTTTAGGATTGTAGATGGATGGAAATGAGTGAAAGTCTGAGGGTTGGAATATAATCATTCTTTAATTTTATTAATTTTTGAAGCAATATAATCTTGTTATTAAATAATAATAATAATAATAATAATAATAATAATAATAATAATAATAATAATAATAATAATAATAATAATAATTCCAGGAAAATAGCAATTAGTCTCAACCGATCCTTAGCTTGTCATTATAATATCATGAGAGATGGTTTGATTTTTATATTAAATTACATATTGCAGTACTTATAATTTGTATAGATTATTATATTTAGATAGTATCCAACAATTCTTTTTTTGAAACAAGGATGAGATTGTATTAATAGCAAAACGAACAAAAAATTATCAAGAAGGTCATTCATAAGGAGAGGAGACTCAACTAAATAATGAGTGCTTAAAATGATCACGAGCAGTTATAGTAAAATGATGTGCCACAATTAGGGGTGGCAATTTGAGGGCCCCGATAGGTCAATTGCAGAAATTGGGCGGGTTAGATCGGTTGGAAACCACTTTGAGCCTATTTTTTGAGGTTCGATCCGGGCTCGATTTGTAAATTTCCAATTTTAGGTTAAATGTCCTGACCTAGTCGGGTCATCTGATTTTTCGGGTGGGAATTTTGGGCCTAAATTGTCACCTCTAGCGACAATATTGGCATTAAGACATTCCCGCCTAAGAGAGATAATTTTTCTCGAGGAAATCCTTATAAACACCGATAATATTATCAAACTTAGAATGTTCGATCGATGACAAACGGATGGCATCATAAACCAATTCAGAATCCACTTCAACTACCACACGATCCAACCCCCAATTTTTTATCGTGTACAAATCTTCATGCAATCCATCAACTCGAAGACATGCTGGAATATGACACACTATAGCAACAATAACTAAACCTTGATCATCTCTAAGCACCATACTGAAACCCGTCTCACTAATTAGTATCCATCATCTGTGACAAAGCAACGAGATGTAACACGGAAAATTAATGGACAATGTCAATTGGGAACTAAAAGTTTCGAGTCTGAATTTCACCAACATCGAAAGGTGTGAGCCTATCACACTGGATTTTCCAAGTGTGATTTACTTTTCCACGTGGTTTGCAGTTTGCAAGATATCGGGGCTCTAAATGAGCCGAGACGAGCCGGACATACATTTGTTCAGATTGTTTGAAATAATATCGATTTTTAAAAAATGTGCTTGAGTTTATTTGATAATCCATAGAGTTCGATTTGAAACGAACTTTAATCTAATCGAGCTTTGAATAAATTTCAAACACAAAACTATATTTAAGTAAAATTAATATGCTTATCAAATCGACTTCAAAGCTAAACGAACTTTTAAGTTTCAAAAAATAATTACGAGTCGAGTATTGAATTATTTAATTGGATTTTCAGTTCAAATCAAATTATAGTATTTTATTTATGTGACCTAAAATATAAAAAACATAAACATTAGAAAAACCATAAACCCTGACATTTTCACTGAAGCAGAACCAATCGCAAATTCGCAATCGATATTACCGAAATTCCAAAATCATGCGCAACTGAGATCTGAGAATTTTTCATTTGAGATCGCTCCGATCAACTATTGAGATGCCTTCCGCCAATCAATTTCTGCTCTTCGCAGCTCTAATTCTTCACTGCTATCGATTTGTCGCTGCTGATTCTATCCAAGGATGCGGCGGATTCGTTGAGGTTTAATCGAGATCCTTTTCTTTGTTTTTTCACTGATTTTTGTCTGAATTCATTGGAATGTGAGTTTTACAGTGTTTTTGAGCTTTATCAGTGGAAGATGTTAATGAGGAAGTGGGAATTTGATCTGTTATTTGGCAGGCGAGTTCGGAGCTGATAAAGTCGAGGAAGCCCACTGATGGGAAATTGGATTACTCTCATGTTACGGTAGGAGAGTAGTGCTGGTTACCATTACAATCTTAGTTGAAACTTCAAGTATTTGTGATGCATTGCGAATTTCTTTCTGCGCGTGGGTATTTGCAGCTGCAGTTTTTTGTAAATATAGCTGCACAATTTTACTTGGGATCGTGTCGTGTGTTTACGTTTTGCAGGTTGAGCTACGAACATTGGATGGCTTGGTTAAGGACCAGACACAGTGTGCTCCCAATGGTTACTACTTCATGCCTGTCTATGACAAGGTTGCCCATTAGATTGCTTTTTTGTCCACCCCTGATCTTTGGTATAATGCTTTAAGTTATGTTGTTGCTTTGGATTTCTCGAATTTACTGTTTCCAGAACCACTTTCTGGAAACTGTACTTGGATGAAAGTTTTTCCGAGATAGTTCAAATGGCTGATTTTGTGGATAGATGCCTTTTTTGAATTCTACCGGTAACACTAAATCTCTTGAAGATGAAATGGGATTGTGAGTCCAACAAGGATAATAGATATGCTCGAACATGGGGAGCTGCAATCCGTTTGAGTTGTGCCCATTTAGGTTTGTTTAAGAACCCCAAGCTTCCTTTAGACCACCTTTGCTAGGTACCTATGTGAGGAACGAAAAACAAAATCATTTTCTTTATTGGGGTACCACATAGATAGAAATCAGAAATCACGTGGAAGAACTACCCTACGTTTACATGTCTATTCCTATATGCCTCCATACTTTGAGGATTTCCAAATAATATATGATGAGTGATGGGATCATCCATCATTTTTTCCCAACCATTCTATCTTCATCTCTATCTATATTTCTAGTGTAACTCCTTTGATTGTAATATTAAAACCTTCTCAAATTTAGAAGAATTTACGAACTACATCAAAGCATATGAGTGGTTTCTATTTAAGCAGATTTTTATTTTTATTTTGAGCTGGACTGGTCAGTTTCATTTTTTAAGTCAGATTCTTTTGATGTTGCGCATCTCTCTATCTCCTTCTATCTCTTTGCTTTTCATTCCCCCTTTTTTGTATTTAAGTATTCTTGTGTTACCTCTCTTAGTTATCATGTCATTTCATTATGTGAATTTGGTTTTATCTGGTTTCAGGGTTCTTATGTGATCAAAATCAAGGGTCATAAGGGATGGACATATACCCCAGAACAAGTTGAGTTACTTGGTTGCTCCTCAGTGATAAATTTCTCTTTAACAATGTCTTATATCATGCCTTTTGTTTTCTACATGCTAAGTGCAAGTTTCTTTTCTAGGTTCCTGTTGTTGTTGATCACACTGGTTGTAATGCCAATGAAGATATCAATTTTCGATTTACTGGGTATGTAAGTTGATTATTGTTTATCAACAATACTAAACTTTCTCTTGAAACCATATACATTTTTCCATTTTTGTTTTATTATCGTACTACTACTGCAGTTTCACCTTGTCTGGAAGAGTTGTGGGAGCAGTTTCAGGGGATAGCTGTTCGCATAAAGATAATGGTCCATCAAATGTGAATGTTGAGCTTATATCTCACAGTGGAGATGTTGTCTCTTCAGTTTCAACAACATCAACAGGAAGTTACTCATTCAATAACATTACTCCAGGTCTAATCACTACTCCTATTTTCCTATGGTGCACTATATCATGCAAACACTTTCAAATTGAAGATGGGTCTAGTAGTCTACCCTGCATACTTGGTTGGTCAGCTGATCATTTCCACAAGTTGAAATATGTTCCACACTTCTCCTTTCTGTCTTGTTTTTTCTCAAAACATATCTTCTCTTGTACCAGGCAATGGAATGCTTAATTTTTCTTTGAATTTTTTAATTGCTATGTTAAAAATTATATGAATAAGGATAGACGTACAAAATAATGCAGAATTCATTCTAAAAAAAAGAGTTGAAAGTCCAATCTACTTTAAGAAAGATATGCTTATCATATACGGTGTACAGAATCTACATTGTAAAATCTTCATTCATGTGATGTGGATGTGGTATCCGATGATTATGTCTTGGATGTATGAGGGTGAAAGTGGCCTTTGTTTCCCATGATTTCAGTTGCATCCATCATGTGTTTCATTAGTCATGATTCTTCACCAGTAATGTTATATTCGCTTAATTCTCTCACGATGTCTCTACTTGGATGCAGGAAAATATAAAATAGTTGCTTCACGTCATGATTTAAATATTGAGATCAAGGGTTCTCAAGAGGTTATTGCTTTAATATCATTATTATATGTCCAAAGTCTTTTTCTTCCTATGATTGGTCAATTGTTTCTTTCTTCCACTTCAGATCACTCAATTTCTTCTTGACACACACACACTTATAGTAAATTGATTCAAGTTCACATATGATTATGCAGGTTGAAGTAGGGTTTGATAATGGTGTGATAGATGATATTTTCTATGCATCTGGCTATGATATTCGTGGATATGTAGTTGCACAGGTAAACATACCAACTGTCTTAAAAAATTTAAATTTAGCAGCCAAAGAGTTAGTTTTTGTAAAAGAATTATACTACTTTGTTAATGCTTATAATGTCATGACGTTAACTGTCTCTTGAGGAAAATTACTTTGCTTATCTAACTTGGACTACATTCATATTAATTTTTCTTTGCAATGATTTATCTGCGTTTATAAGTGCTTGAAATTCTTGATTTTTTTTTTTGTTTTGGACACTAAGTGATGAATACCACAATACTAACAATTTAATGCTCTCTGATTCTATGTTGATAGGGAAATCCCATATTAGGAGTTCATTTTTATCTATACTCGGATGATGTTTTCGAGTTGAATTGTCCACATGATTCTAGTAATGCTCCTGGGTTGGGAAAAGCTCTTTGCCATGCTGTATCTGATGCTGATGGGATGTTCAGATTCACATCGATACCATGTGGTATATTCTCTATTGTTGAAGTCTTTTGTCTAGTTGGGTGTGTTTCTTGTTGCTTTGCAAACACTATTGTTTGTTTTGTTTTGGATTGTGTTGTGTTGATCTCTCTTTCTGCCTACTCTATGTAATTGCTGTTGTTACGAAGAGGTTTTCTTTTTCTATTTCTCAACTCTTTTTAATTGTTGGAGCACTTACACACATTTGATATTTATTTCAACCATCTCGATTCCTCCTTTTCTCACTCACTAATCTCACTCCTGCACTTACTTTCTCTTGCTCTAATTAATTACATGCACTAATCTTATATTTATAGGTGCTTCATGTCGGATGACTAACCATCTTAACCAACTTAAGCTTTGTTAGGTAATTCTAGCTAATTCACATCCTAGCTTCCAGGATAGTTTAATATTACAACTTTGCTTATTGTAGAACCCAACGTGTAAGCTCTCTTGATTGCTCCAGAATATTCCAAAATTCTACGACTTGAATAATTAATCCCATTGCTCACTCTTCTCAATTCTCGACTGCTCCAGAAAGCTCCCAAGCAATATCTCTTGCTTGTATCTCTCCATTTCTTGATTGCTCTAGATTGTTCCCATTAAGTTGGTAGTTGATTTTCAAACATGTCTTATACTATTAGATTTTTGGATGTTCGATCTTGGTACTGACCAGGCATTCACATGACCTCATGCATTGGAATTGCTGACTTTAGATGTGAACTGATTGGTCCTACACTTTTTGAATAAAAACCTTGATTTGCTCATTAGGAAAGTAAATTAAGGACAACGTATTCAGCTCCTCAGTCTTTATCTTTATGTTCAGACCTCCCACTTAATCTCAAATGTTTACTACAAGAGATAAGCCCACTTTTTTCTCTTAAATCCTAATAAATTTCTACCTCTAACAATCTGAGGCTTGTCAGCTTGTACCTAGGCATTGGGTTAAGTCTTTTTTCTATTCAATTACTATGGAAAGTTATTGCTTGACAGCTTGAGAAGTTCACTTGTTGATTTCATGCATAAAACCTTACATTTTGTTGTTGGATAAGATTTTTTTGTGATACTCAGCCACTGATTTAGTGAAATGTTTCAGGAGCCTACAAGCTTATACCTTTTTACAAGGGTGAGAATACAGTATTTGACGTATCACCTCCTTCGTTACTGGTGTCTGTCCAGCATGATCATGCTATAGTTCCTCAAAGGTTTCAGGTAGGGCATTTGTTGCTTTGTTGTTTCATGTTTGACAACAATGTTTTAGTTAAAGCTAAGAATGCACCTGGATACTAAGGCATGCTTCTATTTGGGGTTCTGAAATGATCCTACATCAGTATTGGTAATTTATGTTTTTTTTGGAGGGGAGGTGATTTTATTTTTGATATTTCATCTGGATGTCTCCTAAAGTTAAACTAGAAGCTATTATTTATCAACTTTGGTCATTTTACTATTGGCGGCTTGAAGAAAGTATCTGATTTATTAGAAAGTTGTTACTTTGTTATCCTCAATAGTGATGCTTTACATATAGAATATTATTGTATCACCTCACAGGATTGGTGTCATTTGGTATTACTAGCTTTTAGTTATCCCTTTCTTGTCATATAATCCCTTCTTTGATGAACATGTCTGCTGAATATTGTAATCTTGAAAGACCTCTTTATAATCTGGTTAAGCTTCCCTCTGCTTGCCATGAACACTCTGTTTCATATGCTTATGAAATTGAATTGCTGAGGATAAATAGAATACTCCTCTTTCTTGTAAGGGTACTTTGAATTCTATATCATTATTTTTTGGTCACTAAATATCTCAAATAGAAGAATAAATTTTCATGTTCATGTGATTTAGGTTACTGGGTTTTCTGTTGGGGGCCGTGTTGTTGATGGTAATGGTGTTGGAGTGGATCTTGCAAAAATTATAGTTGATGGCCATGAAAGATCAGTAACTGATAAAGAAGGTTATTACAAGCTTGATCAGGTAAGATTATGCTATTCTTTATAGTAGTTACTTTCATGATAAGTTCCTTTTACTCAACATTAGTTCCTGACCATTATTCTTGCTGAATTTGACCTTAATGAGTATTGTATTTCCCTCTTCCATTTTACCCTTCAGTCTTGAGAGGGCATAACCTGTCAAATTTTAGTTATTTTGTTACCTTAATTATTTCTTACTCATACGAGGTATGTCGTTAGCATGTGTTAGAGTCTCGAGTTCTGCATGCTGTAAAAGATTTGTTGTAGGAATTGTTCGGTCTGGAACTAATGCTGTCAGCTTGTATCACATAGATTTGAATTATATCATCACTAGACTTACTGTCCAACAAGAGACACATGCATTGGTTAAATGAGCTCAACTCATCGTCAATAAAGATGTTTATTATGGGCATTCTCAAAGGTGTCAGAATCCTCGCATAGAACATTTGGTCCGCGGCCTTATGAGACAATATTCGTGTGGTTGCTTCATGACAAAATTAACTTCAGCTACTCAAGTACAAATTTTCAAGAGTTTGAGTTCAAGTGTCTCCGAGGAGACATCTAAGCGGTGGATATCCCTGTATAAAATGGAGAGGTCTCTGGTTCGTGCCATGCACGGTGCACCTTACTCAATCCATCATCATTCCTCATCATGTGCAATCTGCTCAACATACATCTTATAGGGCTGCCAGTCAGTTTCCAAACACACTGTAACCTACCAGAGTCATTTTCCTTCTTATTTAAGAACTTAAAAGAAAACATGCCCTATGGTACATTAAATAAATCTCATACAATTTCACTGCTACCGTGTCATCACATTCTGAAATGTTTCATCTAATTAGGTGGTCTCTAATTCTCTACTAAAATTTACAAGATGGATTTGGTTATTTCTTTTTCTCTGTGACAAATTCTGATTGATGCTCAATGTTTTTAGGTAACATCGAAAAAATACAGTATTGAAGCCAAGAAGGAGCACTACAAGTTTAAAATGCTGAATGACTTTTTGGTGAGTCACTCTATTAGTTTCTTTTTGTTGTTACATTCTTGTACATTAACCAAGTAAATGAATAGAAGGATTTTAGCACCAATAACTCATTTTCTTTGGATGTTTATTGGCCGCAGCCATGTATATCTTTCCTGTGCTGACCATCTTCTTTTTAGGTCTTACCAAACATGGCTTCTATTACTGATATCAAAGCAGTTGCATACGATATATGTGGCATGGCTCTGACAATTAATTCTGCTTACAAGGCAAAGGTAATTTTCGGTACCTCATTTCATTTCTCATCAGCCTTCAAAAGACTAGGAAAAAGATACTTGCTATGTAGCAATTATGGCTGTATCAGAGATTTGTAGGATTGTAGCCCGATAAATATTTTATTTTTCTGAAATAAAATTAAAATTTGATGAGTTGAGGTGTCTCTTGATAATAATAATCATAATCTTGTGGAGGAAAATCTTCTAATAGAGATCCAACATTTTTATTTGCCTGGAGGATGGTAGCGATGTTGAGGGCGTTGGCCTTAACTAATCAATGTCGGTTATGGTTGGTGGTTGGTTCAAGACAAATAATATCCAGGATCTTATTTGAAACCACTTTATGAGTACTTCTAAGTGGTTTTGAAGATGTTAACATAATTATAATCTCCTTTTTATGTCTTCTGTCACTTGTTATAAGTAAACAAATCATCCGAATTCCCAGGTTGCTTTGACTCATGGGCCAGAGAATGTCAAACCCCAACTGAAACTAACTGATGAAAGTGGAAGCTTTTGCTTTCTGGTAAGTTCTTAAATGAGGGATTTTCCCTGTTTATGGGATTTATATTTTAATTGTTAACAATCTTTTTTATGTGCCTATTTTATTTCATATATTATATTGAGCCAAAGGACAAAAAAGCTATAATGTGGTAAAAAGTGCAGGTTTCATGTCTGGAATATGATTTATGTCTTTAATGTTCTTCAGGTTCCACCTGGTGGTTACCGGTTATCTGCTATTGCAGCCACACCTGAGAGTTCCCCAGAACTGCAGTTTTCTCCGCATCATATTGATGTTGTTATTAATAAGCCATTACTAGATGTCAAGTTTTATCAGGTATGAGTTGACATGTATAATATGCTTGGGAGGACTGTTCTTTTTTTTTCTATATATTAAATGCTTTGTAACTAAACTTGTGTTTGCTCTCTGATGGAATTGTCCCTTTTGGGTCTGTTGCATTTATCCCAGAATTTTTATTTTATTTTATTTTATGTTGATTATGAAGACTGCCTACCTTGTAGTTGTTCAATTTTACCTTGAATGATACCTGCATTATATAATATTTTCTTAAATTATTTCTATCATTATTTCCCTGGAAAAAACTCAGGCACAAGTCAATGTTCGTGGATCTGTGGTATGCAAGGATAAATGTGGGCCTTCTATTTCTGTTAAGCTTGTGAGACTGGATGGTAAAAAGAAAGAAGAGAGGTCAATTAATCTAACTGATCGAAGCAGCGATTTTTCCTTTTCCAATGTACTCCCTGGTAAATATAGAGTTGAGGTAATGAATTGAGACTTCAATTCCTTCTCTTTTTGAATGAGAAGCATGTTCTTGGTTCTCTGTCTCTATTTTACTCTCTTATTTCTTCCATTATTATGTCAATATGTATACGGCGTGTGCTTTAATTCCATGGAGTTCTCGCAGTTTTGAACTGCTGGTGTTGGTTGATCATTGATGTGAAAGTTTGGCATGCTGGGTCTTTTTGTGCCCTTATCTTATCCTTTTCGTTGTTAATCTTGTTACCTGCTACTTACATATGTGAGTGTTTTACCTGTGATTCCCTGAAAAATTAACGACATTTCCATCTAAAGCAGTTGTTAACAACTGCAATTTAGACTCAATGTATCCTCTGCTCAATTATTATTGTCATTCCGGATATTGAGAGTAGCTATTATAACGCTCTGCAGTATATAGGTGGTCCTTTTCTTCTTAGATTTTTTTATGATATGGTCCATACCAGGTCAATAACTATTCACCTGGAATCACATCCGGAGAAGATATATGGTGCTGGGAACAGAACATTATAAATGTGAATGCTGGCATGGAGGATGTTGAAGGAATTACTTTCATTCAAAAAGGTTATTGGGTTAGGATAATTTCCAGCCATGATGTGGATGCTTACTTGGTACAAGCAGACAGTTCTCGGGTGAACTTGAAAATTAAGGTCAAAATCATGTTTTGATTGTTGAAATCTTTCACCTTTTTTTTTTTTGGTGAAACCATCATTATTGTTGTTTCCAAATTGCAGAGAGGTTCCCAAAAGATTTGTGTAACATCTCCTGGTGTCCATGAACTTCATTTTATCAACTCGTGTATTTCTTTCGGGAGCTCCAGTCTAAGAGTCGATACATCAGACCTATCCGTATGATACTTAACACAATTCCATTTTTTATATTTTGTTATATTATGTATTTCCATTTTCTTTCTTTTCTTTGTGTGGTTGGTAGTTAGAGTGAGTGGGATGAGATGGTTGGAATGGTGACGCAATTCTCTGTTTTCTCTCCTTGGGATTAATTTTATTTTCTGTTTTGTGTGCAGCCTATTAATTTAAAGGGAGAAAAGTACCTGCTTAAAGGACATATAAACGTTGATTCGGATAAGAACTTGTCCGATGACATACCTGTTGATATATTTGACAATGAAGAAACATTGGTTGGTAGTACTACTGCCAGAATTGTCGCTACTGAAGTTGATCCATCAGTAGCTGCAATCTATGAGTATTCTGTTTGGGCTAATTTTGGAGAACAACTAAACTTTGTCCCTCAAGATTCACGGTATGCATGTTTTGGTTTTGGTGCTTATAGTTCATCTTGATTTTTCCTGATTTTGTTATTTTGAAAGTTTTTCCTATTCGGAAGTGTATCTTGCCTTTTATTATTACATACATTTTTGTGAGATTTTTTCTTTTCATGATTTGACATCTGTTCATTTGATCTTTCAACTAGGTATCTATATATTATCTCATTTTCATTGTTCTTTATGTTTCTTTTTCAAATTGCTGTTTATTTGCTCTTTTCAATTTTGTACCCTCATTTTTAGTTTACATCTGCTGCAGGAATGGTATTGCAAAGAAATTATTGTTTTACCCAAGAAAACAACATGTAAGTGCTTATGCAATTCCTTTCAACTTATATCTTTTCCAGAAATATGTGAGTGTGTTTAAGGTTTCCATTATGTTTGTTTAGGTCTCAGTAAAACAAGATGGCTGCCAAGCTCCAATTGCTCCGTTCTCTGGTCGATTGGGATTATATATTGAAGGATCAGTTTCACCCCCACTTTCACATGTTAACATACGAGTTGTTGCTCAGGGTGACAGTCATGTTTCTCCTCTCAAGAAAGGGGATACAGCACTTGAAACTACCACAGGGACAGATGGATCATTTGGTGCAGGACCTCTCTATGATGATATAAGTTACACTGTGGATGCATCAAAGGTTTGAAATTTTGAAACCTACAATTTAGATTATACTTATTATAACATGGTTTTGTTAGTTCATAATGGTTCTGGCAAGCACCTTGTTCTAGAGTTTATATTGATTATAGTCAGCAACTTCCTTGGATGAAATATGTAGTTTGTTTGTTGATTTAATATGTCTGGAATGTTTAACTGTTAACTGGGTTTTTGATCTGGAATAATTCTGCATTCAGAGCATATTGAAGTTAGCATTTGTTGGATAGGCTATATTTCTAGGTTGGGTTCTGGGTATCCTACGATGTGCATTTTTTCTTTACCTTCATTTTTCTTTTGGAACAAATGGACATTCCTAACTGCTCTTGTTATTTTTTTCCTGATGGGAAAATTGCATATTTTATTTGCCTTCACCTAGGAAATTCTATTTCTTAATAATCAATTTCTCTTCATGTATCCATTCCGAGATGAACAAGTGAGCTGCCTTAATTTTTTTTCTTTGCCTACAAATGCAATAGCCGATAGATATGGTTTTCAACTGAGCAGATGAAAGCAACAGTCATCTTTAGATTAAATTTCAGCAGAATATGAGAATGCGTAGTTACCAACCTCTCTTTTTTCTTGGTTCCTTTTTTTTGCAATTATGTTTTGTTCATCAATGATTTAAACGGAAGAAAAATAATCTCTCTTTTATCTTTAGCTATTTAAATTTGTGCAAGTATTGTAGTTTGAAAACTATTGTCGAAATGCGTAGGGGAAGCATGTTTAGAGGATTCCAGTGTAGGGTGTTCTCTTCCAATCAACATTCATGATCACTGTGCTTTTCTCTTCCTTGCAGCCTGGTTATCACGTAAAACAAGTCGGACAGTATTCCTTTTCGTGTCAGAAGCTGGGTCAAATTTCTGTACGATTATATTCCAGAGAAGACAGCAATGAGCCTTTTCCATCTGTTCTCTTGTCATTGAGTGGTGAAGATGGGTATAGGAACAATTCTGTAACTGGAGTTGGTGGAACTTTCATGTTTGATAACTTATTTCCAGGAAGTTTCTACCTCCGACCTTTATTGAAGGTACTTGACTAGAATGCTTTGTTACCTGTGCTGGGTGACTACTTTTCAACTTTTTTTTTTTTGGTTGGATGCATTGTTACTAATTTGATATATCTGTCAGTTGCGGATCCAATTATTTTGTGCATTTCAAATCAAATTTTCAGTCAGAAGAAAGAAAAAAAAAAAATTCTAATATATATGGAGGTCATGTATTTCTGTGTCTTTGTTGCACAAACTTGTCTGTGCTCAGTCTTTGCCTAGAATAACATGCTTCCATTTACGTTACATTGTCATCAATATATGTTAGAACTTCTGACAACTTATCCTCCACATGCATTACTGGATATGCTTTCACATTCCTTGCAATATGTGGTCACAATTAATGTACTGTAAGTAGTGGTGTTCCAATAATAAGACTGACACTCATTTTCCTACTTCCAGGAATATTCTTTCTCTCCTCCTGCACAGGCAATCGACCTTGGCTCAGGGGAATCAAAGGAAGTTGTCTTTCATGCTACTCGTGTTGCTTTTAGGTATCATTACCCAGAAATCTTTCTATAATATATTTCTGATGGTTGGTTGCAGTTCCCATTTTTCAAGCAATATTATGCTTCTCTGGCTTGATAGCTTTTTGTGCATATCTGGACTGGATAGTCTAAAGTCAAGTGTCTTTTAGTTGAATTTTGTCTATATTCAGTGTTTTTATATGTGATACATACGTCAATATTTCTATAATTCTATCATTATATAGGAGTCTAACACCGGACTTAAGTTAACTCATATATTTAATCTTTATTACGGTCAGCCTAATGCAGAGTGCTAGACATAATTTAGGTACTCTTTGGTTAAGAGTTCTATATCTAGCCTAACATTATGTTATGCGTCTATATTCGTGAATCTTCTGCAAGAGGTATAATCTAAAAGATCTTTTTTTTCCTCCTTTTTCCAATCCACGGGGATGGGTGCTTAAACCTTTGCTTTATTGTAGGTGCTCAATAAGGTCTTTTTAATGTCCTACAAAATCTTTTAAAACCTCATTTTATATCTATCCATGTTTCTCAAGTTTCTAAACCCCCTGACAGCTTTAAGAGGGCCATGGAACTCATTTACTTTCTCTGCAGTGCATTAGGCAAGGTAACTCTATTGTCGGGTCAACCAAAGGAAGGTGTCTCTGTTGAAGCGAGAGCTGAGTCAAAAGGCTTTTACGAAGAAACAGTAACTGATTCCTCAGGAAGTTACCGGCTGAGGGGACTCCAACCTGACACTACATATGTAATAAAAATAGCAAGGAAGAGTGAGCTTGGTGGTGCACTTATTGAGCGTGCATCTCCCAAGTCCTTAACTGTTAAGGTTAGTTTGATGTATTGACTGAAATCTCAAAATCATACCGCAATGCACCCTAGATTTTTTTCCTTATAATAATAATAATAATAATAATAATAATAATAATAATAATAATAATAATAATAATAATAATAATAATAATAATAATAATTATTATTATTATTATTATTAAAAAAAAAATCAGCAATTCCCCTTTAAGTATGGCCGAAGTCTCAGTCATGTAATCTCTATAAACCTCTAGTATTACACATTAGTGTTTTATGCTTATTTTCTTTCTTTTCTTTTTCTCTTGAGTCTGAAGACTGTGTTTTCCTGATATGTGTTGTGCTAGGTTGGCAATGGAGACATCAAGGATCTAGATTTTGTGGTATTTGAACAGCCAGATACAACCATTTTAAGTGGCCATGTTGATGGAAAGGATATCAAGGGACTCCGTTCACATATCAGGGTGGAAATTAGGTCACTACCATCGAAGGCAGAGACCATCTTTCCCTTGCCAATTTCAAACTTTTTCCAGGTGAAGGACTTACCCAAGGGTAAGCACCTCATCCAGCTTCGGTCCTCTATGCCATCCAGTAGTTATAAATTTGAGTCCGAGGCTGTTGAGGTCGACTTAGAGAGCCAACCGCAAATCCATGTTGGGCCATTAAGCTATAGGATTGTAGAGGACATCTACAAGCAGGTAATCTCAACTTGTTTGTGAAATTTGAAAAACATGTTGCATCTGGGAATTGACAAATTATTAATCTGCATTTGCTGAATTTTTTTTTTCATTTGTTTCTAATGAATTCGAAGTTCAGAGAATGGGTATAAATCAACATTCGTTGGTCTTGGCTTTTTAAAAAAAAAAAAATTAATCTTGGTGGGGTTGTCCACTGACTCACCTCACAAAGGAACATTGATAATTTGAATTTATCTACCACACAAGTTGCAGTTTGTGGTGTGACTATATTACATGTTTGCAATGATGTGCATGTTTTCTGGAACTATTGCAACTCCGTTTTGGTGATGCATCGCATTATAACTTCGTATAAATGCTGATGTTAATGCTTGCATCCTTTTGATACACCTCAGGAACTGACTCCTGCACCTGTGTATCCTCTGGTTGTCGGGGTTTCCGTGATTGCCCTGCTCATAAGCATGCCAAGGTAGCCTTGACAGTTTCAGTGCATATCTGCCATTTTAGTAAATATTTTATTCGTTGATTTTGAACTTTAATTTTTGACCTTCTGGCTTTGTAGATGGAAGGATTTATTTCAAGTTTTGGTAGGGCTATCCGCCTCCGTGACTGCAAAGAAAGACGCCAAGAAGCTCTCTGTCCGAAAAAAGACCTATTGAAGCATATATATATATATATATATATTTTCAAGTTCATTAAAAAGAGCCTAAAAGGTGAGTAGAAAACTAACAGAGTAGAATATGACATGAGGCACCTCTTGATAGATTCACATATGTTGGATATTTTTCAATGCTGTGAAAATGTCCTAATTTATGAGGGCAAGTAGCTAGAGCTCCCAAGGGTATTTTTGTACTTATTAACAGCGAGCTAGTATCTCTAAGTCGAGCAAAGGGTGATAGCGAAGGCCCCGTTGGTTATAAGTTATACCGTTCTTCCCATCGGTTGGAAGTTTATGCTCTGAGGAGCTCTGATTTTGCTTTTGTAGAATGCAGATTTTGAGCTTTTTAGCGCACAGATTGAAGTTGAACTCTTTTTTTTTCTTTGTTTTTAAGCAGAATGAAGTGTAGTGCCATTATTTCTTTATTCAAGAGAATATGGACTCTGTGATGGTCTACTATTTAGTTTTTTTTTCCTTGTATTGATTGGTCTGTTACTTTGCAGCAATAAAGAAATGAAATTGAAGCATAAACTTTGATGAAATTCGAAAATATTTGTACAATTAATTCCTCGATTTGGCACTGACTGTATGATTTGTAATCCATAGTACTTGAATCCTGATACGAGTTTTTCTCCTTTTGTTCGAGCTCAGGTTGATAAATATTTGTCATGCTTGAATTCAACTTGTGAAATACTCAAAAATTACTAATCGAACCTGAGATTGAATGCTTGAAAAATCCTCGTTTTAATTTACACATTCGAGCTCGATAAAATAAAGCTTATTTAATTTACTTGTTGGAAATATTTATAATATATATGAACATGTTCGATAAAGCTCGAGTTCGAACATATTCGCAAGTTGGCTGAGTCAAATACTATTCTGTTTGAACTCGACTTGTTTGGAAATTGAATGAGTTTTTTTTTTTTTTTTCGAACCAAGCTCTGAATACGTTCGCTTACAACCCTAATCATGATTGTAGAATCTAAGAAGTCTCCCTTTTCACATCCTTGGGTTTCCGAGCAGTTAATTAGGCTTCATACACTCTTGTGGTGGGATATATACAGCCGTGACTGAGTAATGAAAGGCCAACAGACAGAAAATGCCATCTTTAAAACAAGGCGTTTTGTTTCACTCTTCCAACAAAACCAACCATTCAGCAAAATGATCACCACTCATTCAGTCAAATTCGAGGGCAAAACCATCGAAACAACGGTGACAAACGAGGCCTATGTGGCTGATGATTGGGTGCAAAGCATCAACAATTTGTTGAAGAAAGAAGGCCATACAAGAATCATCGCAATGTGCTGCAAATTCATTCATCACCCAATCTTGTCTATGAGCAACAAAACTGCACTATTGCAGCTTTGCTTCCAAACAAAATGTCTCTCACTTCAACTTCTGCACATGGATTCAATTCCAAACTCTATAAAGGATTTCATGAGTGATTCCAATACTACATTTGTTGGCATTGATGTTCAAGCCAACTCCCAGAAACTACTCGAAGAATACGCGATACGTGTGAGCCGCGTAGTTGACCTACATTTCTTGGCAAAGAGATGGTTTCCGATGAGCTATAAAGATAGGCCTAGTATGAGAGCTCTAGCTTATGGGATTGCTGGATTTTCCATGAGAAAACGCGGAAACAATGGTCGTATCAACGGAGACTGGGAATCGAGAGTTCTTGATACCGAGCTGCTCGATCAAGCCTCCGTTGATGCCTACACATCTTATGCCATTGCTCACTACTTGCTTAAAGATTAGAGCTCTATGTAGTATAGTATGATTGCATTTTTATTTTGGGAGTTTCTGTTTGCACCCCCGTATTTACTCTTTGCACCATAGCTTCTCCATGCACCCCTTTTTTTACTCTTTGCACCGCTAAAATTGACTATAATGCTCTTACTTAAAAAAAAATATAAAATCTGAAAATTAAAAGCATAAAAAAAAAATCGCGTTCCGTTCGAAGTTGTGTATTCGAACATTCTGAATATGTTCGAAGTCTTCTGTTCGAGCAAAATGGATATGTTCGAAGTCTTGTGTTCGAACGGTACTTAAAAAAAATTCATGGAATCCGTTCGGAAATTATTTTTCGAACATGCCATGTTTGTTCGAAAATCAATTTTCGAACAAACATGGTGTGTTCGAAAATTAATTTCCAAACGTGACTTATTTTAAAAATAATATATGTTCGAAAATAAAATTTCGAACAAACACGATGAGTTCGAAATTTCATTTTCGAACCACACTTAATTTTTTCTTTTTGAACAAAGGGCATTTAAGTAACTTTAAAACTATTTTATTTTTTCTTTTTTTCTTTTGGGGTGCAAAGAGTAAATATGGGGGTGCAAACAGAAACTCCCTTTATTTTTTGGGTAAATTTCATATTACTTCGCTGTGTTTTTCCAAAAAAAAAAAACTCCTATGTATGTTATGTATAATTCATAAAAAAAGCCCATTTTTGAAAAAGTGAATTACATTTGTTAAAAAAGAGTGCATGATTCTTATTTTTACAACTTTTTAAATAGTAGTTTGACCAAATACTATAATTTTTAAATAATATAAAATATATTTATATGTAAAAATATTACATAACATAGGAAGTTATCAAAATAGCTAAAAAGTAGTAGTATAATCAAATACTAAATTTTTTGAATGATATAAAATATATTTATCTATAATAAAAATTATAAAAAATCACAAATTCTATTATTTATTTTCAAAAGTGTAACTCACTTTTTCGAAAATGGAGTTTTTTAGACTATTTATTTAACACAATGAGTTTTTATTTTTTATTTTTCAAGAAAACACATGTGAGTAATATGAAATTTGCCCTTATTTTGTTATACTAATGTTGCAAGCACATGAAAATGAATGAAAAAGGTTATGTTAACCAAGCACAAGCAGCAGTCAAGCATGGTGTTTGAGAAAATTAAGTTAATAGTGCAGATACATACTTGCATCTCCATCTCAGAGGCCTTTCTCGAGCATGGCACGGACTCGGATAGGCAATCCGTAGAGGCGGATGAAGCCGGCAGCATCTGCTTGATTGTAGATGCTCCCGCTCTCGAACGAGGAGATGTCTTGCCTGTAGAGACTGTTGGGGCTTTCTCTGCCTGTTACTGTGACAGACCCTTTGTAGAGCTTGAGAGTCACGAACCCGGTGGTGCTCTTCGTCACTTCCTTCATGAACGCATCTATGGACTCACGAAGTGGGTCGAACCACCTACCTGCATATACTAGCTCGGCATACTTCAATGCCAGAGAGTCCTTAGTTTGGATGGTTTCACGGTCCAGTGTTAGAGACTCTAGTTCTTGTGCTGCACTGAAGAGGATAGTCCCGCCGGGAGTTTCGTACACACCGCGGCTTTTCATGCCTACGAGCCGATTCTCTACCATATCCACACGGCCGATCCCATGCTTCCCACCAATCTCATTGAGCAGTGCGAGTAGAGAGGCAGGGGAGAGCTCTTTTCCGTTTACTGAAACAGGGAGGCCTTTAACTATGCCAATTTTCACATACCTGCATGCATGGTAGCTGCAACGATAAGTATGTGTATGATATGTAGCATCGAAGGGGAAACGAGACGAGGAAATCGGAGTTTACTCTGGTTCATCGGGTGCCTCTTTCGGATCAACAGTCATCATGTACATATCCTCCTTCGGCTCGTTGGCCGGGTCCTCCAAAATGTCTCCCTTCAGTTTAGATATTAGAAACCATGATCACAGCCACAGAAAATGTAGGAAGTTCAACCACAGATAACTCTCTTGTTAAAGCATGTGCATATTTGTGATATGAAGTGGAGTATTTTAGAGCATTGAAACAGAAGAATTTCAGAAAAGTTTACTTTCATGACTAGAGGAGACCACAGAATGAATTACACCATTGCAAAAGAGAAAAGAGCTAATGAATTACCTCATGACTGAGATGCCACAGATTCCTATCTCTGCTGTAGATTGATTTCTTGGTCACAGGAACAGGCACATTGTGCTTCATTGCATATTCGATTGCATCTTCTCTTCCGGTTATTTCCCATTCCCTCCACGGAACAACAACAGTGAGTTCGGGATTGAGAGCAAAGAAAGTGAGCTCAAAGCGGACCTGCAACACAGAAGAAGGCTAAACCAAAACTGCACAAACGAATTGGAAGTTGACCGTCTCAAGAAATTATAAGCATACCTGATCATTTCCTTTCCCGGTACATCCGTGAGCAACAGCATCAGCTCCAACCTCTTTGGCAACATCAACCATTGCCTGCATTTTCAATGCATTTTTTTGACTGATTAAAACATCAATGGCCTAAAATTTGAAGCTAAAATCTTATCAAAGATAAACATGTCCCAAGGAGGAAGCATAACTATTTTGAAACTCAGGGATAAAACATCTTCTTATACCAAGGAAGTCATCAGATACAAAGACTAAAACTCATTCTTGATTTTAATAATTATACTGCACCTTAGCAATAACCGGACGAGCCATTGAAGTCCCAAGCAAGTACTTCCTCTCATAGATAGCACCAGCTCGCAAGCATGGAAATATAAAATCTCTGACAAATTCTTCCTGGAGATCCTTCACCACTAGTTGACATGCTCCACTAGCCTTCGCCTTTTGTTCTAAACCTTCCAATTCTTGTACACCCTATGGAAAACCAGATTCAATCAAAGGCATAGGCAAGACAGACCACAACAAACTATCGCTATCTGCCTCTTTTTAGTTTTTTCTTTGGAATTATTGGTTACAACAAAAACAATGCTTTTGCTGCCTCAATCAAAGTATTACAATTAAAGGTATTCAATTTAGTATGATGTGGTGCAGTTTGTTCAGATAGATTTTCACATACTTGGCCAACATCTGCAGTGAAGCAAACAACCTCACAGCCATAGTTTTCCCTGCAACAGACAAATCAGTAAACCAAGAGAAAAACACCTCGAAACAATGTGTTGTAATGCAGGAGAGGAAGCATATTCCGTGAGAAATTACAGCACTGAGTTATGCCATCATCTATCGTTCTACTAAGTTTAAACACAATCTTAGACATGTTGAACTGGAGGCAACTATAGATGATCAGACAATGCAATATCATCAACCAATAATAAAAAAGCTTTCAATTCAACAAAGCAGTATAAAGGTAGACCAATCCAGGAATCAGGTAAACTTGACTTAGAAGCAAATACCATCTTTAATCATGCATATGATTTAGACAACACGGTTGAGTCGAATAGGATTTTGATTATGAAACAAGATGATGTCCATTCTCCCACAACCAAGGCAAGGCGAATACAGAACATGTCCACTAAACCACTTGAAAATGCTAATGAACAGAACCATCAATTGGTAATCATTCATTTACAGGAAGAGAAAGCAATTAAAGATGAATAAACTCCATTTAAGTATGCAGAGAAAGAGAGAGAGCAACACACCTAAGCCAAGGAACAATCACAGAGGTATCCAAACCTCCACTGTAGGCCAACACTACTTTGTTCAATTTCTTCCTCAGCACATTTCCATCCATTGCCTCCTTTTCAGTTACCTAAAACGGCTACGATATCTGCATCCAATAGAATCACACAGTGTGCAAGGCATTTCCAGAAAGCATGTGCATAATTGCATATGAATATGCACTTATTCATAAAAACAAAGAATCACCTACATCTTCATCTTCAACCAACACAGAGAAGTTTACAAATTTGTACTCAGCAACAGCATACACACGTTACGAATCATATTAGAAAATCAACTGGCTTGTCTTAAACATCTGGATTTAATGAGTATAAAAAACCATAGCATACGAGAGAAATTCATCATCGTGTGATTCAAATTCATTCAATGCTTTCTAAGTCGAGCAAATGAGAATGTAACCGCATCACTAAAGAAAATTAAAAAACGCATCACACACACACACACACCCCGCCATACATAATAAACAGAAAAAAAAAGGAATCATCATTCATCATCACCATCAGCAGCAGCAGCAATTAACATGCTAAGTAAAACTGTAAAGGTAGTAAGAAATATTGATTTGATGTGAATGAATGGCGGATTGATTACCGATGAAGGAGCGAGAAAGTGACGGCGGCGGAGAGGTAGAGAGAGAGAGAGAGTGAGCGAGTCAAAGTAGGAGTCAGCTCAGCTGTAGCTATAGCCTTGTAGAGAGAGAGAGTATCTATTTATTAATCCATTATTATGAAATAATTAGATATTAAATATGAAATCTGTGATGTGGCCATATATATACTGTCATGTCATCCCATGATTGGATTCTAAATTCTAATCACATGTTACTTCTAAATTATTATTATAATTTAAAAATAAAAATAAAATTTTACACGTGTGTTTTCCCTTTTCTTTTTTGGGGTAAATTTTTAAATAGCTATTTTGATTTAATAAAAAATATTTCTAGACATTATTTAAAAAAAAAATTTCTAACCACTTGGACAAAATGACCCTCTGTCGTGCAACAATATAAAATCTGAATGCCGCACGAATAGACTTAGTCGTGTAACTCCATTCGTGTAGTAGTGTAAATTTAAATTATTCCATGACTGTGCTCAGTCGTGCACTCTCAATTCGTGCAATAATATATAAATTTATAATGTTGTACTGCTACACGATCATATTTCACCCGTGCATCCAAATAATGCACTCTAGTCGTGTAACTCACAATTTTATGAAGGGTAATTAAGTATTTTCGGCAAAAAAAGGCTATAAATATTATTTTTAAAAAAAAAAAAATTAAAGAGTTGGAGCAGTAAATGCAACATGAATTATAAAAGGTAATCCCATTTTAGTTTATAATTGGTGTCATTGCTCATGCCTCATACTATATTATAATGAGCGAGAAAGTAAAATATATTAGAAAAATACAAATTAATCGGATGGTATATTTGTCACATTTTTTAATTTTTATTGTAAAATGTAAAACATCAATCTTTCTGAAATTAGGAATTAATAATTTGATGATTATTAAATGATTTAAATTGATGGTATCAATAACATCACTGAACCTCCTCTTCCAAATGTAGAACGTAACATCCCAAATGAATAATGTATACCTCCTCTTCCAAATGTAGAACGTGATATCCCGAATAAATAATGTACATATACATGCATCCATCATCATTAGTCTTTTTATATTAACCAAGCAAAAAAATAATGTGGAATATATACTTCCATAATTACATTAACATAGTACAAAACCTCTAATTTTTCCTAAACTTAATTTATCATATTAGTTATATGGAAATAATTTTATCAATGTTGTATTATAAATTGCAAAGTTTGTAGAATTGCAGTAACCTATAAATTACATTATGAAGAATATGTGATGTAATAAAATAATAAATATTTTCGTATTTTTCATCTTAACTCTCTCTCTCTCTCTCTCTATATATATATATATATCCAAGGAGAGAAGTCAAGATCCATCTAAGCTCTCTCTCTATATCCAAGGATAGAAGTCCAGATCTACTTATTTAAAATACATTGATACAATTTTGGAGTGATTCAGAGGAATTCGAGACCATAATATTATTTTATAAGGTATTCTATCTTATTTCTTTTAACATCTCTGTGGTTGACGAATGGAATTGTGTATCATCGTTTGAATGCCCAATTTATGCACATAATTTGTTGTGAATGTTTTACAAAATGCGTTGTTTCTGTAATTTGTAATTATATTTTCTATAATTTATGTTATAGAATAAATATTAGTGCGTAAAAATCGATCTTCTGTCTCTACAATACTCGTGTAAAATTGTAGTATTTTTTTATAAATTTTATGTATTTTTGAATTTTCTCAAACTATGAGCATGATGTTATATGTGTGTTAAAATCCAATTTGATAGTGGTGCTCTTTAAGGTTAAGTTAATTTCGCTATTTTTTTTGTAAGTATAACACTATTCATTTTAATAGGTTTTTATTTAAATTTTTTTATAATAAGCCTCACTGCATTACATTTAGGGGGTGTATTGGATTGGGATTTTAATGGATTTTGTTGGACTTTAAAATGTCCATGGATTTCTATGGATTTTTTAAATCCATAGACTCCACATGGAGTCTCCCAAAACTCCACATGGAGTCTTCCAACTCCACGCAGAGTCTGGTGGATTTCGTATGGATTTCAGATCGATTTTGAACGATTTCAATGGATTTCAAATCCATCTCGCCAGCGCTCGTTGGAACACAACGATCGGTATATCTGGTAAGAAAAATTGAACCCAGCGGCCGCTGGAATCGAGCAGCCTTGATCCCAGCGGCCGCTGGTACCCATCGGCAAGGCCAGCGGCCGCTGGGGTCGGGTGACGGCTGGGGTGCCCGATTTTAATTCCTCACCGGCCGCTGGGACACCGCGCTCGCTGGGTTTTTCAAATCTATCGAAATCTCGTGTCTGGAGGTCGGAATTCATCCTTTGTAATTTTCACATGAAATCCAGCTGAAATCCATCGAAGTCAATGACTTTTTAAAGTCCGTGGATTGTTGAATACCGCAGAATTTTAAAGGACTTTTAAAAGTCTGAATTGAATACACCAAGATTTCGTTGGACTTTTAAAAGTCTGGATTGAATACACCAAGATTTCATTGGACTTTTAAAAGTCTGGATTGAATACACCAGAATTTCGTTGGACTTTTAAAAGTCTGAATTGAATACACCCGGATTTTTAAAGTCCAACGAAATCCAACGAAATCTCAATCCAATACACCCCCTTAAATTAAATGAGTTTCATCACTATAGCATAAGTTACAATAAGATGGTATTTCTAAGAGTTATGATATTTTGATTACAGTTAAAACTCAAGACGTAAATGATATAATAAAATGTTCTAGTATTGGGAATTTTTTCTATAGAGCTATCAGGAATGCATTCCAACTAGGCCTGATCAAAACCGACCCTAAACCGAAAAATCGAACCGAACCGGTGAGTTCGGTTCGGTTCGGTTTGGTGAGTCGAAACTTCGGTTTTGGAAAGGGGAACCGATTTTACTTCGGTTCGGTTTCGGTTTGGACCTCAAAAAACCAATAAAAACCGAATCGAACCGAAATAATAATAATAAATTAATTATATTAATTATATACAGCCCAAGAAGCCCCCAGGCCCAGATCTGTAAAGAAATTCAATAATATGCAGCCGAGCCCAAGCCCAATTCTAATATTAGTAATTGATAATTCAGTATAATAAAAAAAAAACTAATTCTAATTTCTAAAATCTGAAAAACTCAAAAACCTAATTCTAGAATCCCCAAATCTGTAAAGAGTATCGTTCTCGACTCTCTCCTCCGTCAAGTCTCATCATCGCCGAACACGCAGCACTGCAGCACCAGCAACAATAGCTCCAGCCTCCATGCTCCCTCCATCTCACACCAGCAACTAGAGAAGGCTGAGAAGCTAGCGGCTCGTCGTGGTCGATTCGCAGCAGCAGCAGTAGACTGAAGTACAAGTGCCGACTCGAAGGACGGCAGCAGCAGCACAAGTGTAGAGGCTCTGTTACGCGAAGCAGTGAAGCACCATTTCTTCACGCTCGATTCCACGATTCCCGACGAGGCGACGACCGGTAAGCTAAAACTCATTTTCTTCTCTTATTTCTGCGATGTCGTTCGTTTTGATCTACCAAAATTGTTTGAAGAGAGAGAAACAATTTAGTATGATTTTTGAGCAGGACATATCTATTCTACGTGAATTTTGATTTTTGATAGTTATTCATTTTTTAAATGTGTACATGGTGGCTGTTGTAGTAATGTTCTAGTTTATAATCCATGTGAATACATTTGTGCTATTTCATCGAGGATTTGTGTTGCTTGTTCTAAAAAATGGTGTTCCTGTTTTTTTTTATCCAGTAATGTCGATTACAAAATAAACCGAGCATTTCACATTTGATTGCAAATACCTTTAAGCAATCCAAAATATCTAGGTAGAGCTGGAGTCCTATTTGATTGATTTATTTAACCTAAACATTTGCAGACATGGATTTTGATTTTTAAGGAGGATTCGTTATTTGATTGATTTATTTATAAACATCATTATTCTTTTGGGGGTGGAAGTTTTTTTTTTTCTGTTGTAAATCACTATTTGATTCGTTGTTGTTAAGCTTTTTGAAGTAGATTTCATGCCTAGCTCTTATCGGTCTGGACCGAACCGACCGAACCGAATCGGTTTGATCGGTTTTGGTTTTGGTTCGGTCAAGACATATAATCGGTTCGGTTTCGGTCTCAAAAAAAGAAATTCGGTTTTTATCGGTTTTTGCTTTTCGGTTCGGTTTGATCCGGACAGTTTGCTCAGGCCTAATTCCAACATATTTATATAGAATGGAAGCATGCATAATATGACACATACTGTCCAAATTCCCGAAAATAGAAGACTAATTTAAACTTGAGTAATTATAGTAGTTGACTGATTAATCTTCTTTATGTCGTTGCACTTACTGGTTAGTAATATGATATATTTGTATATGTGCATCCTTTTTGTATATTGATGAATGTTGCATGAGTGATGAATACTGGTTCTGAATTTGAATCTTGTAATCTGCATTTGTTATAAGTTTCCTATTGTTGTTGTGAATATATCTTTGCGCACATGCAACCACATTTTTTGTGTCTGAAAATTGAGTTTTTAACTTAAGATAACAAACCATCTTTTGGAGTTTGATATATAATGTTTATATAAAAATGAATACTGGAAAAAAATACATACCTCATTTGTAATCATATTCTTAGTTGACTGTCAAATTTTTTTCCATGCGTAGGACTCCGTAGCAGGGGATAATTCAGGCTCGACTGGTTCTGGATCGGGTTATTGCATTTTTTACGCCATTCATTTGTATTTTTATTACAGGTTGAACCGACTGTAAGTTAATATTAATAATAATTAAAAGAAAAGAGAACACCCTTCTTCCCCACGCCCTCCCGCAGACTGCAGTCGCCGATTTAGCTTTCTTCCGCCTTCTTTCCCCATCACCTTCGCTGTCTTCCAGGTATGACTATAAATTTACTGGATTGGTTTTGTTTTGGTCCTTTCCTTTTTATTTAATTATGTTCGCGAGTTTATTTCATTGGTTGTTCAATCGAGAGTAAGTTCACTGTAGTATTAGTATATCGTGTAGTATATTCTTTTGTACATTCTCTGTAGCCTGTAGTAGTAGTTTAATGTGCTCAGTACCTTCATAATCGAATTAGTAAGGTGCAGTCGTTTTTCCTATCGTTCAATTGTTTCTTGCGAGTTTTTGGTTTATTGATCAGTAAAGCGAGCTCGAGCTCGAAAAAGTATATTCAACGAGCTTTTTGTCGAGCTTCAGCTCCAAACCGGATTCCAACATAACGAATATTATCGAGCATTTCATGAGCCAGGCTCAATCCAGATTCGAACATAACGAATATTAACTGAGCCAAGCTCGAACAAGAGGAAAAAAGTTCGAATCGAGCTCGAACATCAGAGTGTTCTGCATTGCTCGGTTTGTTTACAGCCCAACACAAGAGCAAAACACACAGCAATTGACCTGAAGCCCTTTCTCTGTTATGCTGCAGAGCTCTGAACCGTAGACCCAATTATACAATGGGACCAAAAAAATGTGAAGTGTGTGAAGATGCACAGCCAAAATACAAATGTCCCACTTGCTTAATAACCTAGTAAGTTAATCTCATGTTTTTTTTTTGTGTGTGCGCGTGTGTGAATTTGTTTTGAAAGAATTTTGTTTTCAACTTAATTTCCACAATTATTAGTAATTGATCATGAGTTTATGGTGAATTCTGGTGATGACTTGAAGTTGTTCTTTGGCCTGCTTCAAAAAACATAAAGGTAAACCAATTACTCCAATCTAAGGTTTTGAATCTTTTCAATTTGAGCCTTTTATTAACCTGAAGCTTTTCTTCCGATGTTCGTCCAGAAATCCCTTGCCAGAAAGCGGAATCTTTGAAGGAAGAAAAAATTTGTAAGTAGTTTTTGTTCTCTCTTTCAATATCAGTGCCTGAGCTTATTTGAATGGACAGTTGTATGTGATTTATTATTTATGCTATTATGCATTTTGTCTAGTTTTACTAACAAAGTCTGCTTAATCTGGGTGCTGTTAATATTGTCAATAGATTAACCATGTAAGAAAGGTAACCCTTGAAGTCATAATATCCTTGTTTAGGATAGAGTTAAACTAGGTAACATGAATGAGAGAGTAATCTTTTATCTGGAACAAAATTCCTTTGTTCTATTTTCATTAACCACGCTCCCCACATTAATCAATTTGGTTTTCGTTTCCATTACCCCATTCAGTCAGACGTATTGCCATTGTGCTCGAGGAAATTTAACCAAGCATAAACTGTGAGTTGGCTCACTCATGTGCAATTTCAGCTTCATATTGTTTTTCGTTGTTCCTTTGTCTTTTCTTTCACTTGGATAACTTGGAACCACTTGAACAGATTTAGAATGTAATGTAAAAGACTCCTAGTCAGGAGGTGAAGAACGTTTTACCTTGTAGCGAAATGTAAATTTACTGCCTAGGTTAGATGAGAGTGGCAACTATTGCTTATTACCATGCTTGTACTTGATTAGAAAATTAGTAACTGGCATCTTTTTATTAGATTAGATAAATTAGGTTAGTTGGTGTCCTTCAAAATCTAACTTGTAGGTAAATGATGACCAAGAGGTTATGAGCCCATGCAAAATCCCATACTTAAGTAATGTGGAACTTAAGTAGCACCATGCTTCCGACTCTGATTGTCTGGCAGCCAACTCCGGGCCTCCCTAGGTCTCTCCTTCCGTAATACAAGAAAGTGGGCCTAGGGCCTGCTTTTATACCACTCGTCACCAATTGGACTACTGACATCAAAGAATTGATCTGATATTCAGCTCAAGTATGAAAACTGGGGAAGAAGTTTGAGAGAGAGGACTGAATGAAAAGAATTGAATTATCAACTTCAACTCAATTAGGGGAATTGGGGAAGAATTAGAGAGAGAAAGAGGGACTGAGAGAAGGAACTGAATTGTTATCAACTTCTGACTTGAGAATTGGTTACGACTTGCTGACAAAGCTAATAATGGTTTACCAATCAATTCACACTCATATCAGTGCAACTAACTAGCTCAACTTCAATATTCTAACTGAAGCTGCGCCACATACTGCTGAACTCATGAATGCAAAATGGCGTGTCTTGACTTTTGAGGGTCACTAGTTACTGATAAAATTTTGTATTTTGACAGATTACTTATTCTTCTGAATAGTTGGTCTTCTGCTGACAGTAGATACAATTAACTTTAAAAAAAATGTGTAATTCTTAGCAATATATTTGCAGTGGTTTTGGGTTTTTTATTGGTTTATTATTCAATTTCTTGGCCTATTTTTTATATTGTTAACAGTTTGATTATTGTGTCAGATCCTAGTTCAACAACAAATGATGACAAACCATCTTATGTTGATGAGCAGAGTGAGGTGTTGCAAGAGTCACAATTACAGTCTGTTGGTAAGATCCTTACTAGTTTCTGGATGCTAAAATTTTCCATGCGAAAAATTTCCAATGGCATAAATACAAATTATTTACCTTTGCTGGCTTCTTCTTGGTACTATTTTGCATTTGTGTTTGTTTGTATGAGTTACTACGCGTGAATACTGTATCCAAATTTCCATTTTGGCTGCGAGAGATGGCCATTTGGCACAGTTAAGTAGAGATTTTCAGAAGCTAGGGTTTATGCTCCCACCAGCTGATGTGCATATTTAGGTTTCTAATCATTGGTTTGCAAGTATTCAAACTAGCTGATGATTTAAATAACACAAAAGGAGGTGTAAATAAAGTGTATATTTGGTTTGATAAATTGATTCCCATGGAATAGGCATGATGCTTAACTTCCACATTGATTCGGATGTTGAGACAGGGACCTGAAAATGGCAACCCAAGTCGAGATACAAGAGGATGGTAATCACTGGAAAAAAGCAGAATCTTATTTGTGATGCAGACTAGGGTTCTCTGGGGGATAGCTGTTTTTTATTTCCCACATTTTTATGCCTTCTATATTTTTCTATTCCTTTCTTATTTGGCTGTAATAATGCTGTATATAGTGAATACTTTCAGAGGGGGAAGTAGAGTTAGAAAGCCAAATCTATTTGTTTTCACTATTAAATTGAATGACTTTTTCTATCTAATTACCTGCCAAAACTCTTACAATTTTGAGTAACTACCTTTATTGACAACAAGGAGAACTGATTTTCATTGTTCTATATTTTAATATGGCGATTGGCACAAGGCAGATGGCTAAGATAGTAGTTCTTGAAGCAGGTTTAAATATTTTTATGGAACAAGTATGCTTTGTCAGGTCTAATTTTTGCAGCTCTGTATCTTCTTGATGTCCTGGACTCCTGACAATATTCATGTGTTTGCCTGATTTCACTAGACTTTTGTAGCTCTAAGACAAATCTCCTTCACTTCTTAATTGCCTATGATAAATGCCAAGTCTTTTATTCCAGTGTTTGAACTTTCAAGAGGTCTTTCAAACTCAATGGATATTATGTGGTTATTCTTCCTTCTTCTGATTCCCTGCAGCGTCGTCCAATGAAATCCGTGATTTAGTAAAGAGTGAAAAGCTTCAGAAACTTATACTCAACATCGATTGCTCTGCGGATCCTGAGAATGTAAGTGTGATACATAGTGCTTGCCTGCACTTGAGGATTTTTTTTTCTGGTTAAAATTACAACTTGCAAAATCACTTTTTTTGTGAGTTGTGTTAATTGTTGAATGTGTTTTTGCTCTGTTATAGGAGCTTGCTAAAGCCATGGAGGAGGAATCATTTCGTTTATTTACTCAAAAGGTATCATTCAATATCAATTTTAGACATTACCATGAGAGGATGCAATAATATTTCAACCCTGCATGCACGTTTTTTGCAGATTTTGTCCACCATTGGTCCCGATGCAGGCGATGCTTGAGTATTCTGGACTACCATGATTTTTCGACAATATCCTGATTTAAGATGTCCTGTAAGAAAACTCTTTCTTTCACTACTTGTTCATATAATCTGATAGTGGTCTGAAACTTGAGATGTCTTTTTTTCTTTTTCTTTTTTATTGACTCCTTTCAAAAGAAGTAAAGTCTGATAAATCGGAAATAGTTAATTATGAATTTAATTTTTTTTATACAACAGACATTTTTTTCAATTTATGTATATGTAGAGCTTTGTTATCAAAATTTAGAAGTAAAATCTTCATAATAGAAGAATCCGCATTTCTTCATTACAAAATGAAGAAAAAAAACATTGGAAATCAGTGTAGATAAGAACTTCATTGAAAATTGTTTGCAAGTAGTATTCGTAATGTTGGGATAGGATCATTGGAGGCTAAAATTCGACCTTTGAAACCAAAATACTATGATTTGCAATGTGTTTTTTCTTCATTTTGTAATGAAATATTGTCAAACTAGATCTTTTAGTTAAAGAAGGAAATATCAGTTGAACAATTCGGTTTTGGACGAATACATATATCATTAGGAATGGAACATAAAGCAAATCTTGGAAAACGAGTTGCTCATTTGTTGCTCTCATTCAATGAATTTGTGAATAATTTAATAGAGATCATATGTATCACTATTAATGCATAAAAGTATCACTACTTGTGTTATGAAGTAACACTATTTATTTCATGTATTATTAGTAATAAAAAATAAAGACACGCACACACATGTAAAACGTCAAAAAGCATCAGCAACTATAATGATATATCAAATAATTTCCTGGATTATTAGTAATCATTTACCATCATAACTTATAAAATACAATGTCAATACTATAGATATAAATTTGACGAAATATCATTAACTATTTAGTGAAGTATCATTAGATATATATCTTGTAAAGTATCGTTAACCCTGATGTGAAATATCATTAATTATGAGATAAAGTAATTAACTCTGAAGTGAAATATCATTAGATATAAATTTGACAAAATATTATTAACTATTAAGCGGGGTATCATTAGATATAAATCTGATGATGTATCATTAACTGTGTGTGAAGTATAATTAATTATGAGATGAAGTATCATTAACTCGGGAGTGGAGTATAATTTGATATTATTGATGATTAAACATTGATTATCGAATCAAGAAAAGATAAATGCCAAGTTCAAGGTTCTTACAGTGGACGGGGAAACTGAAAACGAAGAATTCAGAAGACGAAGAATTGTACCCCTAAGACAAGTTACTGCAGCATAAGCCATTTTTTGCCTGCAGTTTTCTTGACCTGAGCTTAAGAATCCGAAGAAATAGGTTTGGTTTAGTTTAGTTTAATCAGTAATGTAGTGAAACAATTTAGATAGATATGTTTTGCATTTAAGATGACTTTATTTATTATAACTCTTTTAAATTTTATTATTATATTTGTATTCTAACTAATCTATACTATTGACTTTGCAATACTATTCTTATTCTAACTAATCTATACGAATGACTTTGCAATGCTATTCTTTCCTTATTAATAAACTTTCTGTAACTATTGGACTTCAATAAATTAATTGCATGTGTAATTTAAATGTTATAAAAATTGCCTCTATCCTACCATATAATATTTTTTCTAATACAACTCTACATTCATTTTGTAATAGAGCTCAACCACTACTTATATGTATAAATAAGACAACAACAATATTGAATAGCATCACTTGAATATTGAAAGAGAAAAACAAAAGAAACTCACAAGAAACCAATTGGTATTAATTAACTTTCCTTACTCTATTGGACTTCAATAAATTAATTGCATGTGTAATTTAAATCTATATATATACTAATTATTATTTTTTAATATAAAAAGTGTGTTATCTTATAATTTTAGATAGCATCTTCTCTTCCGGTTATTTCCCATTCCCTCCACGGAACAACAACAGTGAGTTCGGGATTGAGAGCAAAGAAAGTGAGCTCAAAGCGGACCTACAATGCAGAAGAAGGCTAAACCAAAACTGCACAAACGAATTGGAAGTTGACCGTCTCAAGAAATTACAGTCATACCTGATCATTTCCTTTCCCGGTACATCCATGAGCAACAGCATCAGCTCCAACCTCTTTGGCAACATCAACCATAGCCTGCATTTTTTTGACTGATTAAAACATCAATTGTCTAAAATTTGAAGCTAAAATCTTATCAAAGATAAACATGTCCCAAGGAGGAAGCATAACTATTTTGAAACTCGGGGATAAAACATCTTCTTATACCAAAGGATAGGTTTACCTCCTTTCCCGTCCATTCTTCCTTAGGTATTCGAAACTCCAACAGAACTGATGGACTTTTATTGATTAGGAATGCAGCTGTGTTGACTGCATCCGCCCAAAACGTCTTTGGCAACCCACTTTTCAGCCTCATGCATCTTGCTCGCTCATTCAACGTCCTGTTCATGCGTTCTGCAACTCCATTCTGCTGTGGAGTTCCTTTCACGGTCTTCTCCATGCGAATTCCATTCTCAGCACAATAATCTTTGAACTTCGCAAGTTCATACTCTCCTCTATTATTAGACTTTAAACACTTCACCTTCAGCCCTGTTTCAGTTTCTACGAGAGCTTTCCACTTTCTGAAAGCATCAAACGCATCAGATTTATTTTTAAGAAAATAAACCCATACCTTTCGAGTCATCGATGAAGGTCATATAGTACTCCGAGCCACCTAGGGACTTCACAGGTGCCGGTCCCCATAGATCACTGTGGACCAACTCCAATTTCTGTGTCCTCAAGCTTCTACCACCTCTCGAGAAACTTACCCTTTTTTGTTTTCTAAATACGCAGTCCTCGCACAAGACAACTTCAACAGTTTTCAAGCCAGGCAGCTTACCCTTCGAACACATCACTTTCATCCCTTTCTTGCTCATGTGGCCAAGTCGACAGTGCTACAGTTCTGCATTGTTTGCTGCACCTGCAAGATCAATGGAATCCTTCGAGTTAGTTGTCATATACAACGTACCCTCCTTTTTTCCTCGAGCAACTATCATAGCTCCTT
This sequence comes from Perilla frutescens, assembly GCA_026008535.1. Classification (NCBI taxonomy): domain Eukaryota; kingdom Viridiplantae; phylum Streptophyta; class Magnoliopsida; order Lamiales; family Lamiaceae; genus Perilla; species Perilla frutescens. Next base: position 48,800,123 of record BRKX01000018.1, read on the forward strand.
TGTTCATCTTCCAATTGTTGCAGCCAAACGTCACTGTGTAGCCTTCTACATCGAGCTGCCCAATCGAAAGCAAGTTTCTCTTCAGTTCGGGAATATGTCTGACTCCATTCAGTTTTAGCACAGATCCATTGGATGTCACTACTTGCACGTCTCCTTTTGCCACGATTTTCAAAGGCTCATCATCAACAAGATGTACCTTTCCAAATTCACCAGAAATATAATTTTCCATTATGCCAGCATTGCTGCATGAATGGAACAACGTTCCAGAATTCAGCACCCATGAATCCATCGAATTGCTCACACTCAAGACCAACGCCTCACCATTATCATCAGACGTGGTAGCATTCGTCGTCTTCTTATCTTTCTGATCCTAATTCTTGTTCTTTTTCGGTGCTTCACACTGATTTTTGAAGTGACCGTACTCCTCACAGCACTGGATTGGCTCCTTCATCTTGACTTTGACCTTCCCATGTTCTGCTTTCCCTTCGATTTGTCCCTATTTTCCGTATTCAATGTTGACCCTGAAGCGGAAGATCCCGATTCTCTCCTGTGAATTTCTTCTCCAATCATTAGATCCCTCACTTTGTCAAACGTTAGTTTTGCCTCTGCGGCGCTAACTATTGTCACTGTGCCGACCCAACTTTCTGGCAGAGAAGATAGCAAAATTAAGGCACGAAGTTCATCATCGAATTTGATCTTAATCGAGTTCAACTGCGCGGTGATCATGTTGAACTCGTTTAGATGTTGTACCGGTGTACCGTTTGACATCTTCAGATTGAATAAACGCCTTATCAGATGTACCTTGTTCGCTGTGGATGGCTTCTGATACATCTCATTCAGGATCTTAATCATATCCCTCGTCGACTTTGTTGCAGTCATGTGATAAGCCACATCCTTGGACAATGACAAACGAATCGCGCTCATCGCCTTTCTGTCCAGCAGCTCCCACTCTGCCTGTTCCATCTTTTCCGGTTTGGGTTTGAGGGGCTGATATAGATCTTTACCGTAGAGGTAATCCTCGATCTGCATCTTCCAAAAACCAAAATCAGATCCATCAAACTTCTCAACTGCAGTCTTCATGTCGTTGCTCATCGTGATTGCTCCCACTGAACCCAGAGCTCTGATACCAGTTGTTGGGAAATAACATGCACACAATCATGAAAAACAGACACGAGAATTGTTTACCCAGTTCGATACGATGTGTATCTACATCTGGGGGCGATGCCAAGCCAGGGTTTTCACTATATTTTTAGATACAATTTACAATGGGAGAATAACAATATATAGATGCTAACAACCGAGCCCTAAACTGCGTGGGCCCAAAAAAAATACTTGTACGGAAGCCTAAAAAAATTCGGGCCATACTCGTGGTAGGATTCACTTCCTTCCAGGCTCCATACTCCAACACTAGAGTCGAGCCATCTGTATTAATTTTAATCTAACCTCTGGGTGAGAGTGAAAGGTGCACCGCTAGATATAGCTACCATTTTTTATTCTCTTTTCACACAACTTTAAGCTAAACAATACATACAACTCAATGGGGATATATTTATGTACAAGAAAATTATTAATTCTATATATATATATATATATATATATATATATTTGTGATATAATTCTAATTAAGAAATGAATGGATATCATTATTGGGGCGTAGTGGTAGAAGAGACTAGAGTTTTGATCCAACGGGATAGAGAGATCAAGAAGGGAGTATACACAAAATAACAAACCATGGTCCAACTTACTAGCCCCTGCAAATTAATGCAATATTATTAATAATATTACATATATATATACATACATATATATGCATTCAAATAATTAATTAGTTACCCTTAATTAATCTAGAGTTAATTGTAGAATTTAACACAACGTTTGCACCATTTTGTAATTTTTACAAAAAATATTTAAAAATTTACAATTCAAACCATAATCTTTAATATTTTTGCAATTGTTGCATCCCAAATATTATTCCTTGTGATCGATCCTACGTGTCGGATTTGTAATTCACATGTACTGTTATTTTCAGCTACCTAAACGATGTCGTTATATGTATTCACTACATACAATAAGATTCTTCATCAGTTTCATCTCCATAAAATATCGTTTTATGACGGATTAATATTGTAGATGTTACAATTATAAAAATATTAAACATTGTGATATGAATTGTAAACTTTTAAACGTTGTACGAAATATTTTCGTCCAAAGTAACTAAAATAAGTATGTTTAAAACTTACAGGCTAAAATAAGTTTTTTAAAAGTTTAAATGACTAAAATAAATTTTAACCTAACCCAAGTAGGGGCCGTTAAGTCTTCAAGGTCGTGGTGATCTCTGCGCTTCCCTTCACGATGTTCAGCTGCAATCATCAATCTTGTTTCCACATATATACATGGTCAGTACTGTAACATGACTTGGTATATGCAAGATGCATAATTTTGGGGCATTTTTTCGACTTTGGTCTCATCCCACGAAGAAGCGACATAACAAGGCCTTTGCCGCGCACACTTCTCAGCTGAAGAGTTGCAATCAAATAGCTCAATCTGTTGAAGAGATGATATCTCTGGGAGTTGTTGCAGTTCGTAGCAGAATTTGAGAGTGAGGTGTGTAAGGGAGGGCAAGGTTTCTTCTCCCGCTTCCCATTGCACGAGATTGCTTTCTTCGATTGAAAGGCATTCAAGATTCAAGAATCCATTTTCTTCAACTTCCCACTTTTTGCCGTGAAAGGCGAACCAAAGCAGTTTGAGCACTCTAAGATTTGGCAGCTGTTTGGCTAATTTGTTCAGATATTCCCAGGGATGCCCTAACCCACTCAGAGTTAACTTTGTAATGGAAGATGAAGAAACTGAAAGAGAAGGACGAGCTGTCTCAGAGGTGAGTATTATGGGATTCGCAATCACACACTGAAATGACAATAGTCGATTGAGCTGGGAAATGTGATATCGATCCAAGTGGCTCAAGGGTGGTTCAGAAGAATTAGGTGTCAGCTGAATTTGGACTCTTAACTTCTCTAAGTTTGGTGTACTTGTAAGAACAGCCTCTGTACAAGAACAAAGGCCCACATCTAAAAGCTTAACAAGCTTATCTAACATGACACCAGGTGGAGGATTCGGTAGGTTTCTTCCCATGATTTGGAGATGTATCAATTCTTGCAAATGCCATACCTGCTCAGGTAGAAATGAGTCGGCTGGAGTGGTGTTGATGCTCAAATGCTGATGGACAATCAAATGCTCGAGCTTCCAAAGTTGAGATATACAAGGAGGGAGGTTTTGGTTACAAGTAATGGCAAAATATCTCAATTGAACGAGCTTTAATACCTCGGATGGGAACTCATAGAAACGGATTGTAAGAACATCGCACACCCTCAGCAACCTCAAATCGAAGCTCACGGGCACCTGGTATTTGTGATAGGCGCCGGTGCATAGGAGAGAACGTATCGAGGAGGATTTCATGGAGGCACGTATGGCTTCGATACTCAACAAAACATTGTTGTGGATGGAAACACGACGCTGCAACTTCCTTTCTGAACCATCTAAATCATCAATGCTTTGCATAATATGCAAGAACTGATTCTTCTCGACTTCTTTATTGCACAGGTGCCTGAAGACAGAGTGGAGGCTGCAAGCTTTGTACATCTGACCATTGCTGCTCAACTGGCCGGAAGGGACAACAACATGATCATAAAGAAGCTTGTCGAAACACTCCGAAGCAAAAGCTTTTACAGATGTGGAGGAGTCTTCCGGTTCTAGAAATTCCTCAATGCACCACAAGCTGACGAGCTTCGAACGAGGGACTTCGTGATTCGGAGGGAAAGCTCCCATGTAAAGAAAGCATGCTTTTGCGTTTAGAGGTAAGTTGTTGTAACTTGGATAGAGGACTGGTAATATCTCACCATAAGCTTTCTGGAAAACCTCACTTTTTTTATGTGCCTCCTTCTTCCAGTGCTCCAGATTCATTGTCCGGGCTTTAGATAGGATCTCGCCAACTTTGACAATCATCAGAGGCAGACCATCACACTCCTCTGCAATCTTCTTTCCCATTTCCTCCAGTTCTGGAGGACACACCTGTTTGTAAAAATTATAAAAGTAAGTATGAATTTTCGTACAAATTGATAAAGATTGGTAATTACAACGTACCTTTTCAGCAAAGATCTTCCTGCGCAAGAGATCCCAACTTTCTGCTTTGTCTAAGAAAGGCATTAAGAAATAGCTAGATTCAATTTCAAGTGATTCCATGATTAGACCTTCTAACCTTGTTGTTAGTAAGATGCAACTTCCCTTAGCTTTATCTCCTTGATATCTATGTTCAAAGTAGTCATCCCAAAAATCTAAGTTCCATACATCATCCAACACAATGAGGTACCTATCGTTTAGATATTCTTCGACATCCTCATCTAATCTCTCATCACGATCTTTTTCCATATCATTTTTAGGATTCGCTTCAACTAGATCTTGTTTAAATTTTTCCAACTTATAATTTTCGCCTATCCTAATGAAAGCACGAAATTTAAATTCCTTCTCAATGAGTGGATCATGCAAAATTCTTTCAGCTAGAGCGGTCTTACCAATACCAGCCATCCCAATGATTGAGAAGACATAACAAGACTTGTTTACAAGGCTTATTTTGATTTCGTTGAAGTTCTCAGATAATCCAACCATGTTGCATGAAAAATCATCACCATCAGCACTTCCTCCTCTTGCTGCTTCTTCTCCTTCTCCTTCTCCTTCTCCTTCTCCTTCTCCGTCTTCTTCTTCTTCTGCATCATCATCATCATCTTCTTCTTCTTCATCGTCGTCATCATCATCATCTTCTTCTTCTTCTTCTTCTTCTTGCAATGGGTTGTCATCACGATCACTATCTCCATCGTCTCCATCTTCTTCGTCAGGGAATGACTCTTCTAACTCTCTTTTGTAGAGTTGTTTGATCTTCTTCACCGTTTTGAGAGAAGAAGTAATGTGACGCATCAATTCCGCATCTCCATGAGTTTTAGGATTTGAATCCAACTGCTTCAACTCATGGAATTCCAGTAAATCTTCGAGTTTTTGTGCAGCGCGTATGATTTGACGTTCATCCAAGCCTTCGAATCTGGGCCTGCGGCGATCCGATCTCTCGAGAACTTCCTGTAATGAACCTAGCTCCTCGTATGCCAAGTTCAAGGTGCTTAGAGTGGACGGGGAAACTGAAAACGAAGAATTCAGAAGACGAAGAATTGTACCCCTAAGACAAGTTACTGCAGCATAAGCCATTTTTTGCCTGCAGTTTTCTTGACCTGAGCTTAAGAATCCCAAGAAATAGGTTTGGTTTAGTTTAGTTTAATCAGTAATGTAGTGAAACAATTTAGATAGACATGTTTTGCATTTAAGATGATTCTGGATGGTTGGTAGACGATAGGGAATTTATATCATTAGGCAAGAAATAAAAGGGAATTAAATTAAGCCACTTGCATGACAACACGCTTTAAGGCGTGCCCAACTGCACATGCACTTTGGGCACGACCAAATTAAATATTACTCCGCATGCAAATTAAAAGTCAAACTCAAGAACAGATCTAGAATCTATCTATCTCGTTAGGAATGGTCTTACATCAGATATTATCAACATTGTGTAAGTAACAGTATTCCTACAACATTGATCGAAATATTGAATATAGTAATCTTATCATTTCCTATTTCTTAGGATTAGTTCCTTTTGAATTAACTAACTTAATTATTTGTCTATCTTACTTAAATATATCCACGAGATTTTGATTTCAAATTAGTGGATATAGGCGGTTACGACAGTGGTTTATTTTGGCTTTAAAATAGTCAAAATTAGTTCCTACAATTTAGGTTCCATGTTTTCTCATTTCTTCATCCACTCACTAACAAGTCTCACTGGTGAGGTGGTCAACGTGGAAAGTTGTGCTGGAGGCAGTTATCACTAATCCATTACCATAGAAGGATCATGGGTAACCGCTGCAAACCAAAGAGGAATCGTGTATGTTTGTGTAAAACAAGTACATATGTGTAAGGGTGGTGTAAGATATCTGTAAGAGACACACGTGTGAACACTTTTTGAGAGTATTTTAGACAAATTTGATATTTATTGGATGGTTATGTTATACCGGGTAAAAGAGATTTTTATAATAAGGAATTTGATACTTTTATCCATTTACACTTTAGTTTAAGAGGGTAAATCACAACTAAAAAAATATATTTTCTCATTTTTATTTTTATTTTTATTTTTCTTCATACAGACTCTTTCGCATTCCTATAAGTACAGCAAAGCAAATAATAATAATAATAATAATAATAATAATAATAATAATAATAACTCCCACTCTCTTCATCTTCTTAATTATTAATAATAATATAATATTATCGAAAGTCAATAAGGTATTATTCTCATTTTTGCTTCCACTTGCGTTTATTTTTTTTGTCAAATTGCAAACGCATATTTATTTGCACATGCATTTTACACAATTTTGGGTCTCCAATACTTTAATTTTGACTAAATAAAATATTACAATAGATTCCAAACGCACGACGCAACTGGATTAGCCATTAATTAACTAGTATTTTTTTTTTCCCATTCCCACTGAGAGATTACCGGATCTGAGTCAAAATATAAGTATAAAAAATTATATGTACCAATATATTTTAATATTGTTGCACTTTAATAAAATTTTATATATTTAATTTTGAAACAATTATTTCGACAAAATAATTATTATAAATATAATTGAAAATATTATATATTATGAAAATTTTATTTTTTATACATAATTTAATATTTTAATTGGAGTGTTGGTTCAACTCCATTAAAAATAAATACGTTAAATTATATTATTCAACCTAAAAGTATAATAAAATTAATTAAGATTGAAAATATAGAAAGATGAAAGCTTACAATATAAAAAAGAAATATGTTAAAGTTCAAAAAAGATAGATTTTAAATATAATTTTAATTTATCATTTGCAATAAGGTTGAATCATAATATTAGATTTGAACCCGTAAAAAGAAAAAGTAGGCATCATAACTTAGAACAAAGCCTAAAAAAAGAAGAATATATTTATAAAAAAGATTAGGAAAAAAAAATTAAAGAAAGTAGCTCCCATAATTTGGACATTTAAATGATTTTATGATGTATTAATTGTAATTAAGTCGAATCCTAATAAGAAATTAGGACCCCAAAAAAAGTACGAAAAAGGACCTGAAAAAAAAAGTAAGCCTAAAATAACAAAAATACAAGATTGGCCTAAAAAAATAGAAGGAATAAAACAAGAATTGACGTCACACAAATTCGAACCTATAGCTCGTGATAGAAGGACTTACCCCTATCTCGATAAAATCACATAAATGTGTGTGTGGTGGTGGGGGGGTCTAGTGGATGGGGTGGTTGTAAATTTATAATTAAAATGAAAATTTTAAATTTACGTATTTAATTAAGGGTAAAATTGAAATAAAATATAAAAAATTTGATTAAACAAGTATAATTCAGTTTCTCACGAGAGAGAAATTAACTTTTAAAAAAAGTGACATTATCATGTTTTAAAAAATTCTTAAAAATTTTAAATGATCATAATTTATTCATTTTTAATTTGATTTATGCGAATCATATACCAAATTAAAACTATTTTCATACCTTTTCATTTAATATCTATATTGCGTATGTTTATTTGAAAAAAAAATGAAAAATACAAAAATTAATTTTTAGACATATTTTTCACACAGAGCAACATTATATTTATATTAGCATGATGTATATATCATTTTAGCATAACCTATATAATATTTTAGCATGCTCAACTGTAACTCACATAATTGCGTTATGATATTTTAACATGAAGCTACGCATATATTAACATGGTGTGTATGACATTTTAGCATAATCTTTAACTCATGTCAGCATTACGTTCGTGACGTTCTAGCATGATACTCATAAATTAAGAAGATGATAGAAAACATATTTACACAGATATTGTAGAAACTGTAAACAATCATAACTTGCTCGTTTTTAATCAGATTTTCACAAATCATTAAATTAAAGATATTCTCATACTCTTTCATCTAAGATCCATATTTCACAAGTTCATCTTACAAAAATTATTTTGTTTGCTATAGAATAAAATAATATTTATAATATCATGACAAAGTACTCATTATAACATGAAAACATAAACACAATAGCAAAGAAAAATATTCACAATGGTATGAAAAATATTTGTAAAACATATAAATTTACTTGTAATACCATCTGTGTTGTTCATTCATTTTAACATAGTTATATATTTATAATATGATATGGTTAAAAGTTGTATTAATTGGAATATTGGCATTACTTTAACATGATATTTCCTTGAGTTTTAACATAATATTTGTATTGATTTTAGCATGATATTTCCTTTAATTTTAACATGATTAATAAAACCTAATTGAGAAATTATAAACCCTAAGTGAAATGTAATAAACTTGGGCTAATTTGGATGGAGTAAACCCTAATTGATGTATTAGCACGATTCTAGAATGTTATTATCCTCGATTTTAGCATGATCTACTAAATCCTAATTTGGACTAATAAACTCTAATTAGGATGTTAGCACAACTTTAGCATAATATTTTTAAAATTTTAGCATAATGTTTGTATTTATTTTAGCATGCATGATACTTCATTTGACTTTAACATGATGCAGTGAAAACTAATTGGATTATAATAAACATTAATTGGAATGCAATCATCCCTAGTTGGGATTCTAAAATCCGTATTAAGTTTAATAAAACCTAATTACTTGGAAAATATGTAGTCATATACAGTGTTAATATAATTTCACAAAAACAATGTGTTGATACGAGTGCAACATCATGTTAAAAGTGTGGAAGATATGATGCTCAAATGAATATAACATCATGCTAAAAATAAAAACAAAACATCAGTCCTTACAATTCTAGAAAATAAACTACTCTCATATTATCATGGTGTATATAGCATTTTAACTTGATCTAGAACTTATATTAGCATTGTGTTTACGACATTTAACATTAAACTACTATCATATTAGTGTGGTGCATATGACATTTCGGAAAGTCTTATGTGTACCTGAATAATATTAGAAGTGACACTTTTTAGTATTAAAAATGTTGTTTGTTTTTCGTGAAATTTTAAAAACTCATTTTGGGATAGAATAAAAACCTTAAATATGATGAAATAAATCATAATTTTGTTTGGAATAAATTCTAAAAATGAATATTTTATATTTTTCATCCATATTTCTTTGGACAAACAAAGGCACGTGAGATCTTATAGGAAATGGCAAGATTTTTTTTAATTTGATATATATGAAAAAAAGTATTTCACTTATGCTATCTTAGCCTGAAAATACTTCAATATATATTAGCATGATGTATATGACATTTTAGCATGAGCTATAACTCACATCAACATTACGTTGATGACGTTTTAGCATGGAACTATTCTCATATTAGCATGGTGTATATGGCATTTAAGGAGATCATGTGTGCAGTACTCGTCTCATGTTAGAATTGTTATTTTTCAATATTAAAATTGATGTTGTTTTAAGTGAAATTATAAGACCCCTAATTGTGATAGAATGAGCCTTAATTGAGATTGAATAAATCCTAAAAATATATGTTTTGTATTTTTCATTCATATTTCTTCAAATAAACAAAGGCATACATGATCTTATATGAAATAGTATTGATAAACTGTGATTTTGCACTAGTTTTCGTGTTATTTAATTGTGCATTTTAATTGATTCACTTATGTTTTAATTCCAGTTTAATTGAACTTCACCCGTTCTTGGAGATTGGTATGTGTTGTGATATTTGTAGGTTTTATCTCGTATTTTGCTATATTTTTGGATAAGAGATAGTTGATAATATCCTGGGGTCGTGTGTTGAAGAAACCGAGTCAAGAACGGGATGAAAACATCACAAAAGAGGACTCACGAGCATCACCCGTGAGTCAAGTCGCGGATCGAGAAAGGGGCTCCCGTCTGTGAGTTCGCGACAAAGAAGGGGGTTCGAAAAAGAAAACCCGCGAGCACGATCATAGGTGTCAGCAGAGCTCGCTGATATTGGTGCCACGTCATACCGCGTGAACCCGCGACCCGAGCCACGAGTGACTGGTTCGCAAGTGAGGTTGCAGGTCCACTGGACCAGCCCGATTCTGTGTAGGTTTTGGGCTTGAGTTTACTAAGTATAAATAGGGTTTTTGTGCGAAAATTTACCACATTCTATCATACCCTAAAGTTGCCACAAGAGAAAAACAGCAAAGAAAAGAGGACGCGAAGAACAAGACCAAAGATTTCAAGAGTTTTCAAGATTAGAGATAGATTTAATCATCAGGGTTTTATTTACTTTGTTCTTAGAATTATCATATTTTCTTTGTGCATTGTTTTAGATATTTATTTTGTCATCGATAACTAAAATCCCAATATTCTAGGGTTGTTTATAACATGACTATGAAGTTCTTTTAATCTATTTTATTTTTATGCTTATGACTTGGGTGTGTTTTGCTTATTCTCATGCTTATCTATATTGTTTACTTTATCACTAAATAGTATAATATGAGGTATTAATTCATAAATCGAAAGATGAGTCTTAACACATGATTTGGAATAAGTAATCGGTTAATTAATATCACTTGACAGAGTCGTGGTTAATTTAGAGAGCAAAAGAACCCTAGGAGCCATTAGGAGTTGCATGTTAGATAATTAATAGACATATTATTATTTAATTTGTAATCTACAGCCTAAGCTCTTTGAGAGAAGGTTTAAAATGCCAAAAGTGGTTGCTCTAGCACAATTTCAGTCCTAGCATAGGTATAAGAATAAAATGGTTAAATGAATGAATTAGTTGATGATTATTCAATCCTAAAATATGTCTTTTATGCATTGTTTGATTATTTGTGTTTATTTATGTGGTGCCGTTTATTTATTTTAATATTTCTCGTCATTTAGTAATTAAATCTAATTATGTTAATTAGGTGGTCTAGATAATTGTAGAAAGTTAGTTAGATAATTAGTAGATTAATTTTTAAGTCCCTGTGGATACGATTTTGTTCACCGCTACATTATAAATCTCATCGTGCACTTGCAATTAGATTAAATAATTACGTACCGAACAAGTATGAAAACAACTTAACTTGATATATTGTATGAAAAAGCATTGTGTTTCGAAAGTTTTAGCCAGAAACTACTTTAATATTAGCATGTTGTAAGTGGCATTTTATTAGCATGACCTGTAACTCATTCCCACATTGCATTTGCAACATTTTAGTATCAAACTACTCTCATATATGTCAACAGTATTTGGTATTTGAGGAGATCTTGTGTGTGCTTATGTTATGTTAGAAATTATACTTTTAACTATTAGAAGTGATGTTTATTTTTACTGAAATTTTAAAAACTCTATTTGGGATAGAATAAACCTTAATTTGTATGCAATTGAGACTAATAAACCTTAATGGTGATGTTAACATGACTTTAGCATGATGCTATATTAATTTTAGCATGATATTTTCTTTTACTTTAACATGATGTAATAAACCCTAATTAGGCTATGATAATCATAGTTGAGATTGTTGAGAATAATGTGTTCCAGATAATGTTATCACTTCGTCTGATAACATCGGAGTCAATATCGTATCTAATGTGTTCCGTCATTATCGTGACATCGAGTACAACTCCCTCAAAGCTAATCTTATCATTTCTTAGTATTTATGATTAATTTATTTTAAATTAATCTGATTATTTTGTGATTTATGTCACATTTTATTTTTCACCTATTTAGGGATTTATTGGTTATTTCATTATGAATTAAATCGTGGATAATATTTGATTTTGACTTGTTTAAAATCTATTCCGGATTTGTAGGGAACGTAATGTTCTCACTCTTTCTTGGACACTAACCGTTGCAGGTGAACGTGGGTCACTGGAGTAACTGCCACCATTACACAATGTTGAAGAATGTGTGTGAATTTCAATGCAGAAGGCGGTTATCTCAAGTCCACTATAGTAATGGGAAATGGAGAGCGGTTGATTCAAGACCACGCCTCTTATGATCGTAGAGCAACTGCTAAGGCAAGATGGATGAAGTATTTAAGGTCTCCTTAGACCTTAAAATCATTTATGCAAGCAGGTTATCACCGTGGTTTGTGAGAAGCTCTGAATCTTGCATCTATTGTCATCTCGAAGATCTAAGACATCCTTCCCGACATCTGCCTAGCGTCCCAATCAATTGAAGATTTGTTTTAGTTGTGTGTAGGTTAGATATATAGTTAAATCTGAGAGTCTTAGGATTTAGATTGACGTGTTGTTTCTATCTATATGTTTAGATAGTGTTTGTTCGAGAGATTGTTCAAGTAAAGTTAGAATAGATCTCTTGTAAGCTGTATGCAATGTTGTTAAGGGAGTAAACCGAGACAACACTTGTATTGTTTTTGTATTTCACTTATGTTAGTGAATTTCGCTCTGAGGCAATCACATACCGAAGATGTGTGATTTAAAACTCTCTTTCATACAAGTTGCTTTAAATTTCTGCTGCGTGTTGAAGGTATAGTGGTTACACTAGCTTCAACATTGACTATATTATCTACACATTAATGTTTTTCACAAGCTGTTTTCTGCTTATGTTTTAAAGTTATTTATGTGCAAACTGTTATATAAATTTCTGTAACAATGTTGTCAGTAAAGTGAGTAACACTGACTACAATATTGTATATAACTTTGCACGTGATTTTATTTTTTCACAGTATTTGAGGCAACAAATTCTAACAGAGATTAATAAACTCTAATTGGGTTGTAATAAAACATAATTTGGAGAACATGCATCCATCAACACACAGTGTTAATATAATTTTATAAAAAATAATGTGCTAAAACCAATGTATCATTATGCTAAAAGTGTATAATATGTGATGTTTGAATGAATACAACATTATGCTAAAAATAAAAATAAAAAATCAATTCATACAACTCCTAGCATCATGGCATATCATTTTTTTGCACTTGTTGCACATTCTAAGTGGTTTCTTATTCCTTCTTGTGGTTGTCTCTTTTCTAGATTTCAAGCGACTTTTATTATATTTTGTTTTGTTATATTAAAATCTCAGAACTTTTATTTTGTAACTTGTGAGGATATTTGCAACAATTTTTAGTGCAATACTATTAAAAACGAATAAAAAAATTGATAACACGCCAATGAACGATGCCATTTTTTGTCGTGAACATCCCGACAACTAAAGAACAGTCAACTTCAAGCCCGGTATGACCAAATGAAATTCTCTATCCCACTTTTCTCTATCCCATTTGGTGTCCCATTTTAATTTTTATTCAATTTTCATTAATTTTTTTCTTCAATTTCAATTTGTTATGACTTAGTTAAATTTTATAATTATTATTTAGGGTTTATTCCACCCAATTAGGGTTTATATTTATTTTTTAATATTTATTTCTTATTTTTTAGTTAATATAATTGATTAATATGGTTAATTATTCAAAAAGTAGGGTATATAATTTTTAAAATTTTTAATTTTTAGCAATAAATGTTGATTATGATTTGTAATACTATACTAAAATTTATTTTTGTAACAAACATTTTAAAAATATTAAATTTTATAGTAGGACACAATAGTGGGACATGAAAAGTGGACTAGAGGATTTTATCCCGACATGAGACACGCTTTTAGCAGCTATATACTCCAAAGCAAAAATAGCACTCCCATAACTCTGCTTCATAGAAGATTCAATATCTAAATTCTCGTGAAAATAGGCCAAAATCGAACCATATAATTTCTTATAAAGAGATGGATCGATCATTGTTGAGTCATAGTGGTGGTAGAAGATACACGAGTTTTGATCCAACGTGCTAGAGAGGTCAAGAAGGGCGTATACACAAAATAGCAAACCATGGTCCAACTTACTAGCCCCTGCAAATTCATGCAATATTAATAGTAGGATTAATTACAATTTAATTCTCAACGTTTGATGGTTTCAATAAAAATAATCTGACGTTTTAATAATTACAATTTAAATCCCAACGTTTGGATATTCTACCAGAAATAAGCCAGCGTTTAATATTAACAATTTAATGCCCAACATTTGAATATTTTAACAAAAATAATCCAATAATTTAGGCGGGAAAACCATTTTGGTCATTTTTCGGCAAAAATGTCAGTTTGTTACATGGGTCTCTAGCTCACTTGAGATTAAATGTGGTTGAAATTGACCGAAATAATTTTTTTGGCCTAAAATATAGCATATATTAATAATATTGCACATGTATATATAAATATATATGCATTCAAATAGTTAATTGGTCACCCTTAATTAATCTAATACCAATACTGATACCATTACCTGCCCAAAGATCTCAACATTTGCTTGAGGATAGTACCACAGGTGCCATAATCTGAAACAAGAATACATATAATCACACGGGTAGAGCTCAACTTCCAACTCGACTCGAAAAAAGTTAGTTTAATTCAGGCACGGGAAATGAGCCCGATTTAAATTTAGAATGAAGGAATGCGCTACGTACTTGATAATGGGAATCTCAGCGAGCGGGCAGGCGATGCCTACGAGAGAAGCAAGCGCGAAGCCGAGCGTTGTCTTATCGAGCAACGCCCATACAAGTTGGGCCCCCGCGAATAAAATGTAGGCTTCCACGTTGTCGGGCACCCCGCCTTTGTACATCTCAGCACTCAATTCTATCAACACCACCAATGCTCTGATCAATTAATTACATTTAAAAAAAACACACATTAATTTACTATTCATATATAATTCCATTGCTATACATTCATAATTAAAAATTAATTAAGTAATTAATTAATTACATGAGTGAAGCAGCTACTTTATGAAAGTTGCCCTCTTGAGGTTGGATAGACAGCTTCTCATCTAGAAGAAGCTGCAATAACCCCACACTGCAGTAAAACACCCCAAGCAAAGGAGGTATCTAACAAGTAATTACAAGTAACAAAACATTCATTAATTTCGGGATTAATCGCAGACTTTAACACAACGTTTGTACTATTTTGCAATTCTCGTACAACGTTTAAAAATTTACAATTCCTATCAAAACCTTTAATATTTTTGTAATCGTAACATCCCCTAATCCGACAAATTAAATCTATCAAACGTGTCCGATTCCAATCCAAATTTTTTACTATTTCCGATTACCTAAACAATGCTATGTACAATAAGATTCTTCATTAGTTTCATTTCCATAAAACGTCATTTTATATCGGATTAATATTGAGGATTTTACAATTGCAAAAATAATAAAAGTTGTGATGTGAATTACAAATTTTTAAACACTGTGTGAAAATTACAAAATGGCGCAAACATTGTATTAAATTCTACAATTAACCTTTAATTTAAACTATAGTGATATATAATCCTACTATAATTATGAAATAATTATACGATGATATATACTCCCTCCATTCCATAATCTTAATCCACTTCTCATTTTCACACGGATTAAGAAATCACATTTAATACGTATTGTAAATACACAATTTACAACAATTACCCGATATTACCCTTATTTTCTACTTTATTAATTGCATTCATACTATATTATTATACATGTAAAATAATGTAATCTGAATTTATAATATGACTATAATTTTGGAACATTAAAAATGGAACAATGAACTACGATTATGAGATGAAGAAAGTATATATTCTTACCCATATATTAGTGTGAAGAGGGCCAATATCGATTGCCCCATTTTGGTAGACAACAAGATGAACTCTTGAATGAAGTCCGTCGATCAATGGGCCGAGGAAGAAACCGGCGGCGAAGAGAGAGAGAGAGATGGCCGGCCATTTCAACTTTCTCTCACTAATAATTACTTCCTTTCTCTCTCTACCACTGCTGCTGCTGCTGATTAATGTCTTCCTCTTGTTGGGTTGGGAGCTTTTTTCATTGCCAACAAGAAGAAAACGTCCAAACGCTGCAACCTGCATAGCTATTAGCTAACTTTTATTTTTTTACTTTACTGAAAATTAAATTAAATTAATGAAAAAATAATAGATAGTATTAGCCACACACCTCTGCACTCTAACTCTATCCACACATGCAACTTTATATTTCTAAAAATTATAATTATAGTCCCCAAAATATCCTTCTCCCTATATTTCTATTTCAAAAAAAAATCTAAATATGTGGGATTTTATGATATATATTATATAGCAATAGAGTCAGTCGCCTCGAGCCCAATAAAAGGCCCAGGCCCATTTATAAATAAATAAACTTTTTTTTTAGACAATAAATAAATAAATGGGCAAATTTCATATTAGTCCTTTGTGTTTTCGAAAAATAAAAAAACCTTCTGTGTTAAATAAATAGTCTAAAAACCCCCTCTGTTATGTATAATTCATCAAAAAAGTCTCTTTTTGAGAAAGTGAATTACATTTGCTAAAAAAGAGGGTATGATTCTTATTTTTACAATTTTTGTAATAGATAAATATATTTTATATCATTTGAAAATTTTAGTATTTGGTTATACTACTACTTTTTAGCTATTTTGATAATTTCCTAAGTTACGAATTTTTTTTACATATAAATATATTTTATATTATTTAAAAATTATAGTAATTGGTCAAACTACTATTTTAAAAAATTGATTATATTTAAAAAATAATACAAAAATTGTAAAAATAAGAATCATACACTCTTTTTTAGCAAATGTATTTTACCTTCTCAAAAATGAACTTTTTTGATGAATTATACATAACAGAGAGAGATTTTAGACCATTTATTTAACACGGGGGGTTTTTTAATTTTTCGGGAAAACATAGGGGAGTAATATGAAATTTGTCCTAAATAAATAAATTAAGGTTTGGATTTTGGAATGGATGCTAGCTAATTTGTCTCCACATCAAATTAAGGGTGTATGTGTTGAATATATTATTACTATTATTATTATTATTATTATTATTTAAATTTAATTAACAATGTTAAATTGATGGGTTAATTTGTTTAATTTCTACAAACCTGAGTTTTTAGATCATGATCATTTATTAATTATTTTCCCCTTTACAGCTTAAGTAGTAGCCAATCTACAGCCCCTTAATTTTCTATTTAATTAGTTAATTTTCCTTTATCATTTTAATTAATTAAAGTCTGCAGGCCGTTGGCCAACTCCTTGAGCTAGCTCTCATCAAAATCAAAATTAGATAATTAATTAATGAACAATAATCCAATTCCAAATTTCTCATCCATTTTTTGCCCTTTCCCACACGCTGTTGTACTAGCTAGCCTGATCAGCATTTATATTCATATATATATAAATATGTGCGTTCAATTAAACTGAAAAAAAGAAGGAATAATATTAGTTAATGAACATTAATATTTATCGTGTTGTAAAAATTCAAATGATAGTTAAGGTTGGTTGGGAAAATTTTCTGGATATATAAATAGAAAGCTAAATGATGTGGTGCATCTCTCTCTCTCTCTCTCTCTCTCTCTCTCTCTCTCTCATATATATATATATAACTATATAAGTGTTGTGTTTTAACTTGAAGTAGCTAGTGAGTGAGCTACATGCTTGCATACAATATAAAAACATTGATTAATTGAGAAAAATGGCATCATTGATGTTGCTGGTGGTGGGAGCTGTTTCTGGGAAGGCGGGGGAAACATTAGGCAGCGGCGGCGGCGGCGGTGGAGGAGGAACACCAACTCAGGCGGCACAATATGCAGATGATGTTGACGTTGGGTGGTTTTGGAACTCTTCTTGGCCACTCCTCCTCTATGATGGATTCTTCATTTCCAACAATCCTACCTTTTCACATTATTAATTTCATTGTTATTAATATTATAACTCAGCTCTTCCTCTCTTTTTTTTTCGTAAAAATTAAGAATGCATGCATTTCGCAATATTAATTGGTTGAATATTAATGTGATATATGTTTATTTAAGAATTGAAGCTCCTTCTGCACTTTATTCATTTATAAATAAATTGTTACATCAATAATTAATCAAATTGCGGGGATAGCTCAGTTGGGAGAGCGTCAGACTGAAGATCTGAAGGTCACGTGTTCGATCCCCGTTCACCGCAAAAATGAATTTATAATTTTTTTCTTTTTTAAATTTTGCTACAACAAAATATTTTTATTTTTTGTAGTTTAAAAATATTGCTATAAATACTATAAGTGGGCTTTTAGTAACCCAACCCATTAAACATGAAGCCCAGAAGAGGGAGAGGGCAGCTGAAGACCCAACCAATTTATTGAAAAATTATTATTATTTTCTTAAATTGATAACATTAAATCAAAGGCTAAATGATCATTTATATCTCAAACTATTTTATTTTCATTTTCTCAAAACTATCTAAAACTAACATTTTTATCAATCAAATACCTAAACTATTAAAAAAAATAATCAAATCCATCTCCATTTTTAGGCAAAAAATTACCTAACGCTTCGACTAAATATTTGGGTCTTATTCCTATGTTGTAGCCAAATCGATCATATCTATGACATAAAATTTTTATTCTATTTTTTTTAAAACTCTTCTGACTTTGGCCTAAAAATGTATTTGGGGTAGTTTTGATTAGTTTTTAATAGTTTAGGTATTTAATTCATAAAAGTGTTAGTTTGGGATAGATTTGAGAAAATTAAAATAGTTTAAGGTATAAATAATGGTTTAGCCTTAAATCAAAATACAAGAGGGAAATTCAAACCAAAAAATAAAATGAAAAATGCCCACAAATTTGTTTGCGATTAAATTTGAATTTGGAGCTTTTAGCCTATTTAATTTGATTTACCCTCCAAATTGTTGTTTATCAAAATAAATTCGTCCCATAGAAAAACTTTCAATATAGGAAATTTATTAGATACTTCCGTTTTTTTATGAATAAAAATCAGTTATTGTTCCATCGTTTCGTCGTGTTCAAAGAGTAAGTCCATGATTTTCAAATATTATATTTTAAATTTTCGAAACAAATATAACAAATATATAGCTACAAGTAGAGCCATAGAAGAACAAAGCAGCTTAAGAGTCATTCGAAACTAGAGCCGAACTCGAGTATCAAATCAAACTAGATAAAATTATCAAGACAAGCTCGAATAGGGCAATATTCAGCTCAATCAACTCACAAACACAATCAAGCTCAAGCATAATTGAACATGTTCATAAATATTATAAATATTTCAAATGAGGATGATGTTAAGCTAGAGCTCGAACATTTCCCGAGCCAAGCTCAAACTGAATTTGAGCATGAACAAGAGGAAAAAAACTCAAATTGAACTGAACTCAAGGTCAAATATTCCTTAACAAGCTGAACTCGAACATTAGGATATTCAGCTCAATTCATTTCATTTACAGCTCGAACATTATCGGATATTCGGTGCATAGTTTGAAAGTAGAAATGACAATGTTCTTTCTCCATTTCAATTCCAAATTTTCTTGGAATACTAAATTAATAAAATTGTAAAAATAAATATTTAAATAATAAAATGCTACTCACAATATTGAATCAATCAATTCAATCCGATTTTTTTAAAAAAAATAGTGTGTTTGGTTTGCAAAGATTAATCACAAAGGGAGTTAATAAAAACATAATAATCAGGAGAATAAATTTGATTTCCAAAAAATAAGGATTCCTAAAAAATTAAACTCTCATTCCACAAAAACCATTTCAACACAAAATGTGATTCAATAGTGTTACAGAAAATAAAAAATCAAAGTTATTGCTACGCATTTCGAAAAAAAGTCATAATCCACAGCATAGATTAGAGAAAATCATCATGAAAATGGTGTCTAATTTCATTAACAGAACAATCAAACACCATCAAGAACTCGAAATATAGTGAATCAACAATAAACAAACGATCCAGAAAATCAAATATTTCAACAATTCACTTCAAATTTCATTATTTCATAGCTCAATTTCCATATATCTGGATTATCTAACCATTTATGATAGCATGAAAATAAATATGTAAAATAATATGATCAGCAAGCAAAAATCAACGAAGGATTAAACTGTAAAACTGAAATTAAGCTTCAAAAATCCAGGTCTCAACAGATTACCCCAAAATCTGACAAATCCAAGTCGAAATACTAATAACAGTAAAATTCATGAGAAGAGAGATCTAACAAGTAAACGAATCAATCAATCGCCACCTGCCTTGTTGTAGACGTAGGTGAGTCCACACTTGCCGCAGTAGTGGCGGTCGAAATGATTGGCCATGAAAGTTCCGGCGCCGCACTCGGCGTTAGGGCACTCCTTCCTGAGGCGCTGGACCTTGCCGGAGTCGTCGACCTTGTAGAACTGGAGCACGGCGAGCTTCACCTTCTTCTTCTTGTGCTTGATTTTCTTCGGCTTGGTGTAGGTCTTCTTCTTCCGCTTCTTCGCGCCACCACGGAGGCGGAGGACGAGGTGGAGAGTGGACTCCTTCTGGATGTTGTAGTCGGCGAGGGTGCGGCCGTCTTCGAGCTGCTTTCCGGCGAAGATGAGGCGCTGCTGGTCGGGGGGAATGCCTTCCTTGTCCTGGATCTTGGCCTTGACGTTGTCGATGGTGTCGGACGATTCAACCTCGAGGGTGATCGTCTTCCCCGTTAGGGTTTTCACGAAGATCTGCATCTTCGCGACCGCCGCCGATGAGCTAGGGTTTTTGCTCTCTCGCTGTGAATTTGTGAGGAAGGAAGGAATTAGGTGTGTGGATTGAAAATGTGGAAGCGCCTCTTTATATATGTACCTCAGATTTGGGCCTCAGGGTTTGTTGTTTATGGGCCGAATCCAAATACAGCTATTTTATAATATTTGAGCCTCTTCATTTCTTCTTTACATGTATCTGTGTAAATGAATAGAGTTACTCGGGGCTCGACTCGGAAAAAGTTCGTTCATTTTCTAAATGAGTAGAGCTCGAACCTCAAATATAGGAGTATTTGGATCGGTCAATTAACAAACATGTTCAAGCTTAAGTTTAATTAAACATGTTCATGAAAATTATAAATATTTTGTATGGGTATTTTAAATGGGGTTCTTTTTTTTTCGAGCTCGACCTCGAAAATGTAAATTAAACGGGACTTTTTTTTAGTATTTGAGTTTGGGCTCGATTATTATATTTTCGAGTATTTCACAAGCCGAATTCGAATATGAAAAAGATTTGTCGAGCCGAGCTTGAATGAGAAAAAAATGATTGAATTGAGCTCGAGCTCAAATACTCCTTAACAAGCCGAGCTCGAATATCATGGTTTAATTATCTTACAATTCAGATTGACTCGGTTCGTTTACAGTCGGTTTAATTGTTTTAAAATATACGAACTTTTCACCATTTTTTTTCCACATGAATTATAAAAGCGTAGTTCTAATAACTTAACTTTTTTTTTTTGGTTTTACACATTATGTGCAATTTTCAGTTAGTTGAAACTAACGTGGCAGCCGAAATTGTTTGTGTTCATATCTATGTGGATATCAAATTGTCTTAAAATATATGAACTTTGGAACGGTTTGGTTTTCACGTGATTTAAAAAAAATATAGTTCTAATAACATAAACTTAACACATTTTTCAATTATAACATGATTTTACATTTCCCACCAACTGGAATTGACAGTGGCATAAATCACATACGCGTAGCCAAAATCAATCCGACTTGGTCGAACACCTCCAGGTTCGAGCTTAGCTCATTATAAAACATAGTGTAAATGTATATATTTCAAAGTTTGATTTTTTAATTTTGATGTTATTGAAATTTAATATGTAAATCTATTTCATTCAGTCTTAAAATTTTGTTTATTATCAAAAGTTGAGCTCGAACGTGATCGCAAGCTTGACAACTTAAACACTGATGGGTTCGAGTTCGATAACAAAACGAAAGAGTTTCAATTGAGCTTTTTTTAAGTCGGCTATTTAAGTGGTTTAATTTAAATCGGGAAAAGTGAAATTCCTTCCAACGGCAGAAGCAATGATGGGTAGACGATCAAGATTTTGGAGGCTGAATGTTGCTGCCTTCCATCAATTTCAATCTCACTTCTTCAATCGCCCAATAAATCTTCACCGGCCGCCGGAGCACAGCCGTAGCCACCTACCCAATGCTCAAACGCTCATCCGCCGTCTCTACTCTGCCGCCGCCACCTCCGCCAGAGGTGCAGAGTCCCAGCCGCAGCCCCAGCTCTCTCTCGATTTGATCAACATCATGGAGCAGAAATTGTCGGCTATAGAAAACCGACATTCTCATCTAGAGGCGATTCTCAACCAGGTGACTTCCATTTTTTCTCTCATTGTACATTCACGTCTATTATCTGTTCGATCAAATTCCTCTGTATCAAAAAAGATCCTTTTTTGTTTGTTTGTTCCGAAAGATAGCCGGACGCCTCGCCGGAAGAATATTCCACGGCCAACAAAGAGGTTAAGAAGCTCCGGCATACAATTGATGTGGTCTCTGAGTTGAGAAAGAAACAGCAGGTATTTCACCTTTTTCATTCCTCCCCTCATTGTGCATTAGATATCAATATATCATATCACAGTAGTAGGCATCAATTTTTTTACTGATTTTGGCAGGAGATTGAGGGCTTAAAATCGTTGATTGATGAAGCCCAGGAAGACAAAGACATGCGTGAAATGGCTGCTGAAGAATTGGGGCAGGCTTCTCAAGAAGAGGAGCGCCTGCGCTATGTGTTGCTCAAGTCATTGCTACCTAAGGATGATGCCGATGAACGGGACTGCATCTTGGAAGTCAGAGCAGGTAATACCTGATAAATAGCAATGCTTCTTTAGTTCTTTGTATCCTAGTTTTGTCTTCTTCATGCATGCTCTTGCAGCTTCATATGGAGGAGTCCTATTTCTTGTTTCTCAGTCATAAATATTGTTTGATAAGTTATTGTTGAAGTTTGTTCTAGGAACTGGAGGGGAAGAGGCTTCTTTGTTTGCAATGGAGATATTCAAAATGTACACTGCTGTTTCTGTTGATTCTTTGATGTTTCAAGTGCTGTTTTTTAATCATTTGATGATTTTATCCTTCAAATACATTAGGTATGAGAAGTACTCACAGAAGAAAGGTTGGAGGTTTGAAGTTCTCGGTGTGGCAGAGTCTGATGTTAAGGGTTACAAGGTTGGTTGTGTAACTAACCTTTCGTGTATTTGTTTCATTTAAGGTCTTTTTTCTTGTGGAGTTTCCCTTCTTTGAATGTCATGTCATCTCCAACCTCGTTTCATATATTCAGCCTTCTGTTTCTGCCTCACACAGTATTGTTCTTTGAAATGATTTGTGACTCCTCAGGAAGCTAGTGCCGCAATCTCTGGTGCAGATGTTTATGGAAAGCTGAAATTTGAGAGTGGAATTCACAGAGTGCAGGTTCTTATTTTTCCAAATCTATTTGCATTTTGATTTCTTCATCACTGTATCTTCATACATTATATGATACTCCTCTTCTATAGCGAGTTCCAGTGACAGAGAAATCTGGACGAGTCCATACCAGTGCTGTGTCTGTTGTTATTCTTCCTCAAGCAGATCAGGTTCAATCCATCCCATTTAAAGTTCTGCCACCTCTTATGATTGAAGTATTAGAAAAAAAAAAAAAAACATAGTAAAAATGACAATTAATGACTAGCACATTTGACCTGCGTTCAATTATTAAAGACAACTGATTTGAGGCTGCATTTATCAGTGTGTATATTACTTATCTGAGTTATTTGAAAGTTCTGCAGGTGGATGTTCATATGAGGAATGAAGACCTAAAAATTGATACATACAGGTCTGGTGGTGCAGGTGGCCAGAGTGTGAACACCACTGATAGTGCTGTCAGAATTACTCATATACCAACTGGGTTAACCGTTGCCATACAGGATGAGCGCTCCCAACATCAGGCAATAAATCTTCTTTAAAGTTGCTAATTCTTCTTTTTGATCCAAGAGATTGATTTAATATTTCCTATTACATTAATGAGAGTATTTGTTTTTCAGCAGTAATTGGTCATTGTGTGACATCTGTTGGATATTTTTCTTTATGGTGCATTATCATCAGTTTTTTTTTCTTCATATTTTCAGTACTCATTTATGGATCATTATGCATGGTTAATGAATTCCTTGTCTGAATAATTCTCATTTGTTTGCTAAGACGTGATTAACACTAACAACTGTGCATTTGGTCATCTAATTAGTCAATCACTTATTACAACTTAAAATTGTAGAAGTTGCAGTAATAAAAGAGGCTTGTTTGTGCTACCTTTTTATGTGTTAAAAAACAAGGTTGTGATATGAAGTTTTGCAATCAAGTTATGCCTTTTGGAATAATATCATGTATGGCAGTATTCCTTTAATTTGGAAAAACTTAATACTTTTTCCTATAGAAGGAATTCTATCCACTTAAGTGCTTAGACTTTTAGGTCAATTAAGTACCCGTAGAGCAGACCTTTTTTTCTTGAGCTTCTTTGTCAACTGGTTGGATATCTATTTGGGAAATCATGAAACATAATTATGCAGTCCCATGTAAAATATGTGCAACCTATTTTCTTATTTGCTGCACCAAAATACTAATAGGTATATTGTACTTCTACATTTTTCTTAGATAAGCCACTGCATCAAAACTCAGAAATCACCTACACCTGTTTCTATGTTAGGCATGATTAATTAATAAAGACCCAGATCTCTTGATGAACTCAGTCTAATTTTCTCATATTCTTTATTGTTTCGTCAGAATAAGGCCAAAGCACTTAAAGTGTTGTGTGCAAAGTTATATGAGATGGAAAGGATTAGGCTTGATGCAAATCGTTCAAGACTTAGATCAGAGCAGGTAATGGCTTGAAGTTGAAGACTATTAATTGGGATTATAGACCTATTGTGCACAATTTTTATTGTTTATTTTTCCTTTACTCAACAGATCGGTAGTGGGGACAGATCAGAACGCATTCGTACATATAATTTCCCTCAAGGTCGTGTTACTGATCATCGAGTTAGCATCACAAGTCACTCAATAGATGGTATAATGGAGGGTGAGGATCTGGACACATTCGTTGATGCTCTTATCTTGCAGCAAGAAATGGATGCCATTGCCTCCTTAACTTGTAGACAGTAACCGAGGAGTTAATTTTTTGATTGCCTTTTACTACCTAGCATTTACAGCTGCAGATATGCTCATATAACCAAATAATTTATTTTCCCCCCCTCATTGTTTAGTATTAAGGATTGATGATCTTTTCTGACCTAACAAATATTTGAGATGCTCTTTATGATTCTCATATAGTTAGTTTGTTGAGATTGTAATTTGGCAGCCACATGCTATTAATAATTGATGATTTTTGGTTGCTACTTCCCTTAGCTTTTCATGATTGCTTAACGAATAACTAGAGAAGAAGCTTCTAGAAGATGATGTAGTTGTTTATGTGATTTTACTGAAGGAAAGGCACCTCACAGTTCACAGAGAAGCTTGCTTGCTCTTTGTTAATAATATTGTTTATGTGCAGTTGCTCTTTGCTAACTGCTATGGTACATTTTCTTGATCAGTTTTTCTGAATCAAGTAAGAATGACGTCGAAGTCGCTGAGAGTCCATTCAGCGACTTCGTCTTGATCACTGACAAAAATCTCAGTCCCAACATCAAGAGAGGTCCATATTCTTCTTGCAGGAGCAGTAGCTGGATCCTGATAGAAGTAGAGTCTGCTGGAAAGGCCTCCAACGTCGAGCTCCCAGATCCGCGCGTCTCCGACCCACCCGTCTCCCTGCTTGGTAGGGTAGCCGTAGTCAGCCCAGATGGGATGAGGCAGCAACTGCACGAGCTCCTGTGCTTGCGGATTGCTGTAGGGATCGCAAGTGCTGTATGGCTTCTCCAAGTGCTGCGCGTTGCCAGGGGCGCAGTAGTAGTGGTAGGCCCCGTAAGGGAAGTTAGCAGTGTCGTTCCTGAGTATTTTGGTGTCGTTCGGAGTGATGTGGTAGGGGGGGCAGTTGCCGATGTTGGTGGGGCTGCACCAGGCCGGAGTTGCCGGGTTGATTATCATCTCGGAGTATCGGGTTATGTCGGTCTGCACGTCGCCGTCGCACGGGGCGCCGTTGTTCTTCCAGCAGCTGCCGATGTCCATCAGGTAGAACTGGCTCTTGGGACCTCCCCCTTTCTTGATGTCCAAGGTAAATCTTACCTTGAAATTCGGAGACTCCGGCAACTACATCACAAACACAAACGGGAATATTTTACTTCATCAATACACGTCATGTGCGTCATCAGTCATCATTATGGTATTAACTATTCTTCTTTTAGTATCATATCTGAACAGATTCTTACAGAGATATTGACTGTCTTAAATAGATCTACCAACCTAACACTACTACACAATCACCTGCCACATGATTAATTAATCAATATACAAAGAAAAAAAATTAGTAAATAAAAAAAATCTTACGATTTTGAGCATGCCTCTTGTGTCATAGTGGTAGCCACCTGAGTAACCATTGGTTGCATCAGCTCTCAAGTAAAGCATGAGCCATGGATAGTTTTTTGAGGTTCTAAGCCTATGATTGAACTCCCAACTCCCACTCCCAACTTTCTTCTCCCACACAACCTCAAAATACGAGGCTGAGGCAGTGTTGGTGGTGGAATTCGAACTCATGTCGTAGCTACCGTTGAACCCGCCTCTCATCAATGTCCCGCCATTGTACAAGGCCGTAGGCCGGTGGTACAAGGCGGGCTGGTTCATACACCCGGTCCCAAAACACGGGAACCTACCCGGGTTAAACGGTGGCGCCTTCTTCCCGTTTTCCGGACAGAGGCCGGATCTGGTGTCGTAGTTGCCGTTCTTGAGCATTATCATCCAAAACTGCCACGGTTCCGGGGTGTCCGAAACCTGGCAGAGCGAGCCGAGGTAGAGCTCCTTCTCCGCCGCGTAGAGGTCCGGATTCTTCAGAGCCTTCGGATTCACACCGGGGAACGGGGTTCCGACTCCTAGCCTGTTGTCCGCCTCCGTCACCTTGTGGCTTACTACGCCTTTACTAACGTACAATGTCAATATCTTTTAAGTCGAGATATCTTTTTATACATATAAAAAAAAATACCCGTACTCGTACCTTGAGTTGTGAGGTCGAAGCAATCGGCAGCTCGGGGGCTGCCCATGCCGGGGGCTTCGGCGCCAACTTCATTGCAGAAGTTCCAGCCCTCGAACGCCACTCTCAGCCCGTCCCGCCGCATTCCGCCATCTCCCACCGCCGACGGAGACGCGAATATTTTTGTAGTACTACTTATTAATATTATTAATGTTGTGATGATGGTAGGAGTGGTGTGGAGTAAACGCAGTGCCATTGCTTTGCTTTCAAAGCAACAAATTGAAAGCTATATACTATATATGCATATATATATATATATATATAAAGATTGTAAGTAAGAAAACAGATGTAAATGAGCTTGAAAGTTGAGAGGGATCTCGTGTGTGTGTTTTGGCAGAAGCAGAGACCCCACCATTTTTATTTTTATATTGATATATATGTAAATGCAGTGTGGCCTGCCAGCCTCCCACTTTTCACTTTTTTGACGTTAGCTATTTCCTCATTGCAAATTCCACCTTTTCTTTTTATTTCCTTTTTTTTTTTACTATCTTTTTTTTTCTTTTAGGAAATCAAATATGTTAATTAAAATTTTTCTTCTCTAATTTTGATGTATAAGATGGTCTGGATCCTCTAATATTAGATTGTTTGCATGACTTGATGAGTTGGTTATTATTTTTTTATAGTATAATTAAGATCGTTAGATTTTGTGGGTTTGGAAACTGTATCTTTCGTCCATTGAACGATTTTAAATACTCCATTTGTTTCATTTTAATTAATATTTTATAATTTTTAAATTAATTTATTTTAAAATATTTGATGTTTAGTGTATTTTCGTATCTCTTTCTCAAATTTACTTCTATCTAAATTGGAAATATGCATATATTAGAAAAATATATCTTAATTTTGATTTGATATTGCTGGAGACTGAAAGTATATTTGTCACAATAATTTAAATTTTATTATGTGAAAATGTTATAAAACATCAACTAAAATGAAACGGGGGAAGTATACGGTAATAATGTTAAAAGTATTATAAGTAAAATTATTATTTTCTTATAATTTGAGATAAAACCTTCTTTTTGTTAAAAAAACAAATTATTTATATTTTAGAATGTTTGAGTTTTACTAATACTTTAACATTAGAGTAACAAATCATATAAATATTTCCTATATAAGTTAGTTTCCATTCTCCATTCATAAAATAAAATTAAAATTCACTTCCTTGTAGAATAAACTGTAAAGTGGGATAAAATTATCTAGTTAACTTTTCATGTCCCACTATAAAATTTAATATTTTAAAAATATTTATTATGAAAATAAAACTTATTATAGTATTACAAATTATAATCAACATTTATTACTAAAAATTAAAATTTTAAAACATTATATTCCATACTTTTGGAATAATCAACCATATTAATCAATTATATTAATTAAAAATAAGAAATAAATATTAAAAAATAAATATAAACCCTAATTAGGTGGAATAAACTTTGAATGACAATTATAAAATTAAATTAAGTCATAACAAATTGAAATTGAAGAAAAAAAATGAATGAAAATCGAATAAAAATCAAAATAGAATACCAAAATAAAATAGAAAAAAAAGTAAGATTGAGGATTTCATTTGTTGTAAATTGTAATTGATCCTCATCTATCCTCCCATGTTCTTTTTTATCTATATTTTCTGTACTCTCTCTCTCTCTCTCTCTCTCTCTCTCTCACACACACACACACAGACATGAAAGCATAAATGTACCATTATTATGAATCTCCTTTAGCAAAAATGGCAAGCTGAATTAATCACCAGTAATATAATACTACAAAATTGTGCTTAATCTCCTATTGTAGCAACGGGTGATTGACACGTGTTAATATTAAGAATTTTAACTCAACGGAGTTGACTAACATTTTTTTTTAACACACGAATCTAGCTAATTTTGGGATCAATTTGTATGACTAAATACGAAATATAACTTTTTATGGGGCCTCTTTTGCAAAGTTTATGGACTATTGCACATAAATAAGGTTATCTTAAATTAGAGTCGTGATTTTTCTGGTCATCAAAATAATAAAAAATAAATATTCAAATAAATAATGTCTTCTGTTTGTCCAAATTAATACTCCCTCCGTTTCATTTTGATTGTTGTTTTAATTTTTTTTTATCTAGAATTAATAATTAATTTTATAAACTAATATACTCCTTCCTTATATATAACATAAAATCTTATTCACATGTACTCTTTCTGTTTCGTTTTATTTGTTGTTTTATGTTTTTTTTTAATTTAGAATTAACAATTAATTTTATAGACAAATATACTCATCCTTCATATATGTCATAAAATCTTATTCAATTATATTTTCCTAAAATATGGTATGTGATAGGGCTAAATGAGAGAGAGAGAGTGTGTGTGAAAATATATAAAACAACAAATAGTTTAACACAAAATAAAAAAAAAAGGTTAAAACAACAAATAAAACGAAACGGCGGGAGTATTTTCTTAAAAATAAGACAATATTTTCTCTCTCCACATATTTTTAGGATTTGGAATAGGTTTAAAATTGGAGGAGAAAGTGTGAAAATATATAAAATAATAAATATTTTGACAAAAAAATAAAACAACAATCAAAATGAAACGGATCGCGTAGAAGTTATATTATAAGAAAAGTTAAATGTGCTACTAGCTAGTCTTATGTTATATTGTTATGCAAGAGGAAACAACAACGTTAATCCGTACATTAGTAGGCCCAAATTAAAACAAGCATAAATCAATTAATTAGTGCACTAAGTGAACAAAAATGAGAATGGAGTAGGTCGATTGGTGGGTGAATTTAGCCTATAGAAAAGCAAATGATGCGACAAATTAGCAAATTATCGATCAAAACAATCAAAGAAATTGACCCAAAGAATTATTTGAATTGCCATATTTATGTATGTATGTATATGCATAGTCTCTAATTGAATTGAAGATTGAAAAATAGGGTGTAGTTGTTGGATCTGCTCCTACTATATGTTATCTTCTTTAGCCTTGAAGATATTTAGTCTTATCAATATATTGTCACACACACACATGTGACATGTGCACTACTAACCTAACCTAACTAGCTCTATACTCCAGTTCGGTGGTGGGGATGATCTAGCGGTGGAGTGAGGTTGTTTGGAAACCAAAGGTCACGGGTTCAAATTTCTTCAATACCACAAGTCGGGGATGTGAGTTAAAAAAAGATAGTTACTTACTTCATCCGTTTCGTTTTGATTGTTGTTTTATTTTTTTATTTAGAATTAATAATTAATTTTATGGACTAATATAGTCATCTCTCTTATATGTAACATATATTAACATTTTCTATCGTAAATGCAGAAATAAAAATAAAAACAGAAGGTGCTAGCTAACTCAATTATAAATTTATAATTGAGGAAAAAACAAGTGAAACTCTAGTTCTTTTAATTATGTACATTGGGCTTTAAATTCCATAAGTTTCTTAATATCAATATTAGTTTTAGCCCAATAGAGGAACATTGGGCCTAAATTCGTGTTCAAAACCATAATTTTGTCCTTGCAAGATATATATATTTTTATTTTCTCTAAAGATTTAGTGTTGAATTTATTATGGGTTAAATGTCATTCTTTACGGAGTGGGGTTATATTTACAAGAAGAGTTGTGTCCTTTCATCGTATTTTCGGACTCTCTTCTTGTAGTTCACCTTATCAAATGGGTGGATGATGAGGATTCGTACGTCGATAAAGAACTCCCGTTGCTTGGTGAGGTGATTGAGAAGGGTTTCATGGACAATTTTTGTCATATGTATAGGGAAACCAACTATGTGGCTCATTCTTTAGCTCGTTCCGGGGCTCGTTGAGATAACTTTTGTAACTTGGAATTCTGATTTTCCTCCGTGGTTGAGGGATTTAGTTTAATGAAGTTTTTTGGGTTTTGGTGTAAAAAAAAATGTCTTAAAATATATGAACTTTTCTTTTCACACATTTTAACAAATGTAGTTTTAATAACACGAACTTTGTTGCGCTTGTTTGATTTTTCTTATGATTTTCAAATTCAGGCACTATAATCTAATCAAAATCGATTAAAAATTCGTGTATTTTAAGATAATTTGGTGTCCACTCAGAAAATCTCCAACAAATGCTAAGTTGCTATTAAAACTACTTTTTTTTAAATGTGTGAAAAACAAGACATACCTCATAATTTGTGTATTTTAAGACAATTAACCCATTTATTATTATGTCGATGTTGATGGTTGTTTAATTTGTTTGGAAGGTATATTAAGGAACACTTGAGATCCTCTAGTCCCAACTTGTGTGTGCCAACCGTATACCAAAGCTCAAAATTATTACCTTCCTTTCGTTTTTTCTTCAATTTTAATTTCTTTATATTTAGAATAATTTTACAGTTTTATTTAGGGTTTATTCCACCCAATTAAGATTTATAATTATTTTTTAATTTTTAATTTTCATTTTTAGTAATTAAGGTTAATTATGATTAATTATAATATAATAAATTTTATTTTTACAAAACAAACGCTATTAACAATATATAATTTTAATATTGGCACACGATTGACACACAAAGTTGGGACTAGAGGATCTCTACCTTAATATACGTTGGTTGTTGACAAATGGTGAGAATTAAATGAAATTTGAAGTTGTGTGTGTGTTTATATATATATATATATATATGTATATATATTAATATATGTAATATTGCACAAGGAAACAACGTATGTACGTACATGAAAAGGCCGACCATGAAATGGAAATGGTCATTATATTTCTCATTCATAATTACAATACTATTTTTTTTTCGTCTTTGGCAGCAACTAGTTTAAACTTTTCAACTACTACAAGTAATTCCAAAGGACCTTGCTGCTTAAATTAATTTGAAAATTTAATTTGGATATATAGGATTATATATAATCATGATATATAAGCATGGTTCCTAATTTTCACACGAAAAAAAGTACTCATTATAATTCATCGGATTTGGCTTGAATAGGTACTATACTTCGTGTAATAACTATTAACGATGCTTATTTACTAGTATTTTATAGTTTACTTTATTATATTTTAGTGCTATTTTTTATATAAAAAAAAATATAGCTTATCTTGTTGTATTTCAGTGTTAGTGATAATAGCATTAAAATACAGTAAAGTAAGCTATACAATCATGATAATAATCATCGTTCCTAGTTTTCACACAAAACACATACTCATTATAACTCACCTCTATATGTATATGTATATGTATATGCGTGTGTGTGTGTGTATAGATATATGATTTGGTTCAAATGAGAACTAGTGTTTCGTGTAGGAACATGAGAACAATGTTTGTTTACTATAATTTTAGTATTTTTTTTTACTGTATTTTGATACTATTTTTTATTATTTTTAATGTTTTTCTCATTTTATTTTAGCACTAAATGTTTTATCACCAAAATAAAATAAAATAAAATCTTAAAACTACACTAAATCAACCCGTTCTCATGTTTCCACACCAAGTTTAGTCCTTATTATAACCAACATATATATATATATATATATATATTTAAGGATTTTGTTTAAATGAGGACTAGTGCTTTGTGTAAGAACGTGAAAACAATGCTTGTTTACTATAATTTTAGTGTTTTTCTTACTGTATTTTGGTGCTATTTTTTATTATTTTTTTAATGATTTTCTTATTTTATTTTAGCGTTAAATATTTTAGCACCAAAATAAAATAAGAAAACCAATAAAATTACACTAAATCAACTCGTTCTCACGTTTCCACACCAAATTTAGTCCCTATTATAATCAATCCCTATATATATATGTGTGTGCGCGCGCGCGTGTTAAAATTAAAATAATATGTTGATATTATATATATTTAATATCTGACGGTGGGCATAAGGTACGTACATGATAAAATATTTCTTTCTCTTTATATATATATATATGTATGTATATTTATTTTTTTATATTTTTTATTTATTTAGAAATAAGGGAAATAAAATTATTTATCTTCGAGGGGGGCTAACTGGGTGAAATTCAATAGTTCA
This sequence comes from Perilla frutescens, assembly GCA_026008535.1. Lineage (NCBI taxonomy): Eukaryota > Viridiplantae > Streptophyta > Magnoliopsida > Lamiales > Lamiaceae > Perilla > Perilla frutescens. The sequence goes on from BRKX01000018.1 coordinate 48,833,161, forward strand.
AGGGACTAATTGAGCTGAGTTCAATAGTTCAAGAGGCTAATCGGGACCGAATTTAATTTAAGGATCAGGATGCTCCTTGTGAAATAGTTTAGGGGCCAAATTGCACCTTATCCCTTAAATTTATTTTGGGTTAAACACATGAAATTTGGGATTTTTTTTTAATTTTCCATACATTTTAACAAATGTAGTTTTAATAACATGAATTTTGTTGCACTTGTTTGATTTTTCTCATGATTTTCAAATTCAGGCACTATAATCTGATCAAAATCAATAAAAAATTCATGTATTTTAAGATAATTTGGTGTCCGTGTAGATGTCCACGTGGAAATCTCCAACAAATGCTGAGTTGCTATTAAAGCTACGTTTTTTAAAACGTGTGAAAAAAAAAACCACATAATTGATGTGTTTTAGGGTAATTAATCCATTTATTTATTATTAAGTCGATGTTGAGGGTTGTTTAATTTGTTTGAAAGGTAAATTAAGGATAAATGTTGACAAATGGTGAGAATTAAATGAAATTTGAAGTTGTGTGTATATATATTAATATATGTAATATTGCCGGAGCATGAAATGGAAATGGTCATAATATTTCTCATTCATAATTACAATATTATTGTTTTTTCGTCTTTGGCAGAAACTACTTTCAACTTTTCAACTACTACAACAAGTAATTCCAAAGGACCTTGCTGCTTAAATTAATTTGAAAAGTTAATTTGGATATATAGGATTATATATAAAATCATGATATATAAACATCGTTTCTAGTTTTCACACGAAATAAAGTACTCATTATAACCCATCGGATTTGGTTTACATAGGTACTATGCTTCGTGTGGGAACTATGAACAATACTTATTTACTACTATTTTATAGTTTACTTTATTATATTTTAGTGCTAATTTTTTTTTATATAAAAAAATTATAGCTTATCTTGTTGTATTTTAGTGCTGGTGATAATAACACTAAAATACAATAAAGTAAGCTATACAATCATGATAACTAAATACTCCCTCCGTCCCAATTATATAGTCCTTTTTACTATTTTGAGGTGTCCCATTTATATAGTCTAATTACTATAAATATCATTAATATTCATAGTAATGTACAAATAAACCCTTATTGAATCTTGGAAATTTAAAAAATAACAACTTAAAAGTTGAAAGTCATAAATATTCAATGAGGGTGCTAGTGGAAGTTTAGCTTTAATATCTTGTTTTCATAAATATTTTTAATCTACGTGCGAGGAGAAATGAGACTATATAATTGGGACGGAGGGAGTATCATTTTTAGTTCTCACACAAAACACAGTACTCGTTATAACCCACCCCTATATATATATATATATTAATATATATATATATGTGATTTGATTCAAATGAGGACTAATGTTTTGTATAGGAACGTGAGAACAATGTTTATTTAATATAATTTTAATACTTTTCTTACTATATTTTAATGCTATTTTTTATTATTTTTAATGTTTCTCTTATTTTATTTTAGCGCTTAATGTTTTTGCACCAAAATAAAATAAGAAAAGCCTTAAAATTACACTAAATCAACCAGTTCTCACGTTCCCACAACAAGTTTAGTCTCTATAACCAACTCATATATATATATATATATGTGTGTGTGTGTGGGGGGGGGGGATTTAATTTAAATGAGGACTAATGCTTCGTGTAGGAACATGAGAACAGTGCTTATTTACTACTCCCTCCGTTTCTAATTAAGTGTCATTTTGGATGAATGCACACAGATTAATAAATTAATTGAGTTACCTAATACACCCTTGTATGAATACATTAAATGAGTTAAATATAAATGTATGAATGCATTAAATGAGGGCAAATATGTGAAAAATGAGAATTTTATGTCTCCAATTTGTAAAATGACATTTTTTTAAACAAAATTAAAATGCTATGATGACACTTATACATAAACGGAGAGAGTATAATTTTAGTGTTTTTCTTACTGTATTTTGATACTATTTATTATTATTATTATTATTATTATTATTATTATTATTATTAATGATTTTCTTATTTTATTTTAGCATTAAATGTTTTAGTACCAAAATAAAATAAGAAAACCAATAAAATTACACTAAATCAACTCATTCTCACGTTTCCACATCAAATTTAGTCCCTATTTTAACCAATCCCTATATATATATATGAATGTTAAAATTAAAATAATATATTGATATTATATATATTTAATATCTTGGCTAGTCTCTGTTATAATCAATCCCTATATATATATATATATTAATGATAAAATTAAAATAATATATTGATATTATATATATTTAATATCTGACGGTGGGCATAAGGTACGTGCATGATAAAATGTTTCTCACTCTTTCTATATATATATATATATATATATATATATATATTTATGATATAGTTATTGCATCATGCATGATGACAAGATGGGAAAAATATTTAAGTAGACTTTCTTGGTTGAGAAGTAGACTGAATAATTCCATGCTATTCTTAACGGGCAAGCATACAAGTTTGACTTGAAAAACAATGAATCTCGATGCATTCATTTCAACGAAATTCAAAGAGATTAATATATATAATTAACACTGATGCGAATATTCCACGTTAAGTATTATATAAATTAATTAGACTAAAATCCAACATTCCCTATGTATATATATACATGTGACAGCTGAATTATTAAGTTTGAAAAAAAAAAGATCAATTAAGTTTGAGATATGATCGATCTTCAATTCCATGTGTCAACCCCTTAATTAATTAATCTTAATCTAGCGATACAGTCGTGAGATTAATTATATATTTATTGATTAATTAATGCATTTGGTGGTGTGGGAAAGTGATGTGAAACCCCCACCATGATCTTTAATCTTTAATCACATTCAATATTTGACTTATTGCAACAAACTAATTTAAAGCAGAATCACGAGATTTCTTGTGTGCTTTATTTTTCTTTACTTTAATTTTGTTATTTAATTTAATTTTACGATTGTGTTTTTTTGGGCTCACCATAATTCAATCAGAGTTTATAATTATTTTTAATATTTAATTTTCAATTTTTAATTAATAATTCATTATTATTGTTGCTTATTTAAAAATTAAGTGTTATAATTTACTGGAGAGTTGCTAAATGCACCGCCATTTTTTTACTTTTTGCACAACAAATTATTTTTCATCTTCTTTTATTAGTTATAAATTTATCTAAAAATCATTACTAATAAAATAAAATAAGATTGTGTTCCATCTGAAGTCGTATGTTCGAACAGTCTGGATATGTTCGAAATTATATTTTCGAACGTTACTTAAACAAAAATTCACGGAGTCAGTTCAAAAATGAATTTTCGAACACACCATACTTGTTCGAAAATGGAATTTCGAACAAACATGACGAGTTTTAAATTTCATTTTCGAACTACTCTTGACTTTTTTCTTTTTAAGTGAAGGGCATTTAAGTATCTTCAAAATTATTTTATTTTTCCTCCTTTTCTTTTGAGACGCAAAGAGTAAAATCAGTGGTGCCGCAAATAGTCGCCCTCTTTTTTTTTCATTTTTTCTTGATAAATGTGACTACGATTATTTATGCTATAATTAGTTTTTATTTTATATTTTAAAAATCTCACTTGTTCGAAAATTAAATCTCGAACAAATATGATGACGAGTTTTAAATTTCATTTTCGAACCACTCTTAACTTTTTTCTTTTTAAGTGAAGACATTTAAGTAACTTTAAAATTATTTTATTTTTTTTCTCACGACCAACCGTCTAGCAGCTGGATTCTATGTACGTACATATGTTGACTTATATATATGTACATATGCATGTATAATGCAAAGAATGTTCAAATATATCTCGATAAACTTATGCAAGTAGCTAGTGGCCGGAAAAAAAAAAAGACAAGTCTTGAAATAAAAAACTCAATTTCAAATGGACTAGCTAGCTAGGAACTTGCTCATCAAGCAATATATACAATATTAATGTATGTATAATTACATAGTTTGTCAACTACTTGTAGTAGCTAGAGAGAGAAGTTGGGCACATATATATATAGACGTACGTGTTTGTTGAATATGAAAACCATAACTTAGACATTAGTTAAAGTTAGAGGTAGGTACATATCTATACCAATTAATTCATTAAAATGGCCGGCGACATGGCCGGAGAGGAAGGCTCGACGGCAGCGGAGGAAGTAAAAGGAACCGGCCGGAAAAACGGCAACAGCAATACGGTGCCGTTTTACCGGCTGTTCCGGTTCGCCGATTCATTTGATCAGATCTTGATGGTTGCCGGTTCAATTGGTGCCGTTGGAAATGGAGTGTGTATGCCTCTCATGACTATACTCTTCGGCGAACTCACCGATTCGTTCGGTCAAAACCAAGCCAACGACGACGTCGTTTCTGTCGTCTCCAAGGTAATATATATATATATATATATATATATATATATATATATATATAGAGAGAGAGAGAGAGAGAGAGTTTCGTTTTTTTTTGTTACATTTTCGTGTTATATCTCATGTTTTACTATGTACGTTTCTAGGTTTCACTCAAGTTCGTGTATTTGGCTATTGGATGCGGTGTTGCAGCAACTCTCCGTAAGTAGTTAATGTTTATCATACGAAATTATCTATTCCACATTTGGTTTTGCACACTCAATTTTTTTTTTTTTTTTTTTTTATTTCAATTTATTATAATTTAATTTAATTTTACAGTTGTTATTTAAGGTTATCCTACAGTTTAATATAATTTTTAGTATTTAATTTTTCAAATAATCAATTAATATCTAAAAAATTATAATGCATTCTAATTGTATGCTTTAGTTTAATTTTACACTTGTTATTTATGATTATCTTACCCAATTATGGTTTAATATAATTTTTAGTATTTAATTTTTCAAATAATCAATTAATAACTAAAAAATTATAATGCATTCTAATTATATGCTTTAGTTTAGTTTTATACTTGTTATTCAGGATTATCCTACCTAATTATGATTTAGTACAACTTTTTAATATTTAATTTTTCAAATAATCAATTAATAACTAAAAAAATATAATGCATTCTAATTGTAGGGAGTGTAAAATTAAACTAAATATAAGAAATTGAGATCAAAGAAAAAAAATTAAGTGTACATTAAAAAATGCAACACCAAATGTGTTAGGATTTAATATATATATGTAGACTATAGTAGTAGTTCAAATTATTTATATTTAGAAATGATGAACGTACATTAATATATTATGTGTATATATAATTGTATAATATGCAGAGGTGGCTTGCTGGATGATCACCGGAGAAAGGCAGGCGGCGAGAATTCGGAGCCTATATCTGTCGACAATCCTCCGGCAAGACGTCGGCTTCTTCGACAAGGAAAGCAACACCGGCGAAGTCGTCGGAAGAATGTCCGGCGACACCGTGCTGATCCAAGACGCCATGGGAGAGAAGGTGGGGAAGTTCATTCAGCTCGTCTCCACTTTCTTGGGAGGCTTCGTCATCGCCTTCATCAAAGGCTGGCTCCTCACGCTCGTCATGCTCTCCTCCATCCCTCTCATGGTCATCTCCGGCGGCAGCATGGCTCTCCTCCTCTCTAAAATGGCTTCTCGTGGGCAAGACGCCTACGCCAAGGCTGCAACCCTCGTCGAGCAGACCATCGGCTCCATCCGCACCGTTGCTTCCTTCACGGGGGAGAAACGGGCGGTGGCTGACTACGACAAGTCCCTCGTGCAGGCCTACAAATCCGGGGTGCACGAGGGGCTTGCCAGCGGGCTCGGGCTCGGCTCGGTCATGTTCATCATTTTCTGCAGCTATGCTCTGGCTATATGGTTCGGTGCGAAGATGATCTTGGAGAAGGGCTACACCGGTGGTGACGTGATCAATGTGATCGTCGCGGTGCTGACCGGATCACTGTCTCTCGGGCAGGCATCGCCCTGCCTGAGTGCTTTTGCCGCGGGCCAGGCCGCAGCATTCAAGATGTTCGAGACGATAAAGAGGAAGCCGGAGATAGATGCGTACGACATGAGTGGCCGGGTGCTCGAGGATGTCCGTGGTGATATTGAGTTCCGTGACGTGCATTTCTGCTATCCGGCCAGGCCGGATGAGCAGGTGTTCAGGGGGTTCAGCCTGTCGATTTCCAGTGGCTCGACTGTGGCTCTTGTTGGCCAGAGCGGGAGCGGGAAATCGACAGTGGTGAGCCTGATAGAGAGGTTTTATGACCCCCAGTCGGGGGAAGTTGAGATTGATGGATACAACTTGAAACAGCTCCAGCTGAAGTGGATCAGGTCGAAAATCGGGCTGGTGAGCCAGGAGCCTGTGCTGTTTACTGCTAGCATTAGGGATAACATTGCATATGGGAAGGATGGTGCAACAGTTGAGGAAATAAGGGCAGCTGCAGAGCAGGCTAATGCTGCTAAGTTCATTGATAAACTGCCTCAGGGGCTTGACACAATGGTTGGAGAACATGGGACTCAGCTTTCTGGTGGGCAGAAACAGAGGGTTGCCATAGCTAGAGCCATTTTGAAGAATCCAAGAATTCTGCTCTTGGATGAGGCTACGAGCGCCCTCGATGCAGAGTCCGAACGGGTCGTGCAGGAGGCGTTGGACAGGATCATGGTGAACAGAACAACGGTTGTCGTTGCACATCGCCTGAGCACAATCAGGAATGCCAATACCATTGTTGTCATTCACCAAGGAAAGGTGGTTGAAAAAGGTACTTAGTTCATACTTCTCTCCCTCCCTGTAGAAAATTCACATTTTTCTCACATTTGCTCTCATTTAATACATTCAGATACGCATATTTGACTCATTTAGTGATTACTTTATTAATATGTCTGCATTGATTGAGAACGACAGTGATTCAGAAACGAAAGGGCTGTTATATATGCATATGGAAAACCAGTTTCCAAGAAAAGGAGATCTAGGACTAATACTAATTAGAGCTTCTACTTCTCATGCTTGCAGGAACACATTTTGAGCTACTTCAAGATCCAGAAGGGGCATATTCTCAGCTCATACGCTTGCAAGAAGTTAACAGAGATGTCGAAAACGAAAAACCAGACATGAATGAGGAGTTGGAGAGACAATCAAGTAGGAAAATGTCATTCAAACGCTCCATCAGTCGAGGCAGCAGCAGCAGCCGTCACCATTCATTACCCTTCACATTCGGTCTGCCTGCAGCACTCAACATATCAGAATCGAACACAGATGAAGAAGCCCCCGAGAAACCCCCGAAAGTCCCTCTTCGCCGCCTTGCCTACCTCAACAAACCAGAGGTACCAGTGCTCATAGCAGGGGCTCTCTCTGCCATAGTGAATGGTGCAATCATGCCAGTTTTCGGCATACTCATTGCTAGCGTGATCAAAACCTTCTACGAGAGCCCACACGAGCTTCGCAAGGATTCAAAGTTCTGGGCCATCATATTCATGCTCCTTGGTGTGGTATCACTCCTTGCATATCCAGCAAGGACATACCTCTTCGGGGTGGCCGGTAACAAGCTGATCAGACGGATTAGACTCATGTGCTTCGAGAAAGTCGTGAACATGGAGGTCGGGTGGTATGATGAGCACGAACACTCGAGTGGGATAATCGGAGCTAAACTCTCAGCAGATGCAGCCACCGTACGAGCATTGGTAGGAGATGCACTGGCACAAATGGTTCAAGATTTGTCCTCTGCAGTTGCAGGACTAGCCATAGCTTTCGAGGCTAGTTGGCAATTAGCCCTCATCATACTCGCCATGCTCCCTTTGATAGGTCTCAACGGATACATACAGATCAAGTTCATGACCGGGTTCAGCTCGGATGCACGAGCCATGTACGAGGAAGCGAGCCAGGTCGCGAATGATGCAGTGGGAAGCATCAGAACAGTTGCTTCCTTCAATGCAGAAGAGAAGGTGATGGAGATGTATAAAACCAAATGTGAAGGCCCTTTGAGAAATGGGATCAAACAAGGATTAATAAGTGGGATTGGCTTTGGCCTATCTTTCTCATTGCTGTTTCTTGTCTATGCCACAAGCTTCTATGCAGGAGCTAGGCTAGTAGAGGATAAGAAGATCACATTCTCTGATGTTTTTCGGGTTTTCTTCGCTCTAACCATGGCCGCGGTTGCCATCTCCCAATCGAGCTCATTTGCACCGGATTCAAGCAAAGCCAAGGCCGCAGCAGCTTCCATATTCGCCATTCTTGATCGGAAATCCAAGATTGATCCGAGCGATGAGTCCGGGGTGAAACTAGAGAGCTTAACCGGAGAGCTCGAGCTCAAACATGTCAGCTTCAAGTACCCCACGAGGCCGGATGTGCAGATCTTCAAAGATCTATCTCTAACAATCCGAGCAGGGCAGACAGTTGCCCTGGTCGGAGAAAGTGGGAGCGGAAAATCAACGGTGATCTCGCTCCTACAAAGATTCTACGACCCAGATTCCGGCCAAATCACAGTAGACGGCGTAGACATAAAAAGCTTCCAACTAAAATGGCTAAGGCAGCAGATGGGGCTAGTGAGCCAAGAACCGGTCCTCTTCAACGACACGATCCGAGCCAACATAGCCTACGGGAAGCCAGAAGGGAATGCGACGGAGGCAGAGATCAAAGCTGCGGCGGAGCAAGCGAATGCAGATAAGTTCATCAGCGGGCTGCAGCAGGGGTACGACACGGTGGTGGGGGAGCGGGGGGTGCAGCTGTCGGGCGGGCAGAAGCAGCGGGTGGCGATCGCTCGAGCCATTGTAAAGAGCCCCAAGATTCTGCTGCTGGACGAGGCGACGAGCGCGCTCGATGCGGAGTCGGAGAGGGTGGTGCAGGATGCGCTGGATCAAGCGATGGTGAATCGGACGACGGTGGTGGTGGCGCATCGGCTGTCGACGATCAAGACGGCGGATGTGATCGCGGTGGTGAGGAATGGAGTGATTGTTGAGAGAGGGAACCATCAAACGCTCGTTAATGTTAAGCATGGCTTCTACGCTTCGTTGATTGCGCTTCACATGACTGCTGCAAATCATGATTGAAGGGGGTTGTTGGTTTTTTTTTTTTTTTTTCCAGTTTTTTGTAATGTAAGGCGTTGGATAAAGGCAAGATATATAGGTTGAGCTTATATATATATATATATGTGTGTGTGTGAATTTTTTTTTGGGGGGGTGGGGGGGGGGGGGGGTTTGTGCAAGAAGTAAATTCAGGGAAATGTAATTGATTCTTCTTTAATTTTTAATTATTTGTAATTAATTGAGTAAATTACATTTTGATACCTACATTTTTTTCTATTTTAAAAAGTAGCCTACATTTTCAAAATTAACAAAACAATATTCAATTTTTCAATTTTTATTTTTGCAAATCTAACATTACTTTGATCAATTTTACGGATAAAATATCGTATGTAATTGATTATATTTTAATATTTTTTAATTATGAGATTTTTTTACGAGGCTCGGGAAATATAAATCTTAAAATACAATTAATTACATAAGATTTTTGGATCAGAAAAATTTATTAAATGTTAGATTTGTATTTTTTTTTTTTGAAAAAGTGGGTACTATTTTGTTAGATTTGAAAAAATTATTCATTTTTAAAAAAGAAAAAGTGGGTACTATTTTATTAATTTGGAAAAAGTGAATTATTTTTAAAAAAGAATCGAAAATGTAGTTATCAAAATGTAAATTGTCCTTAATTCTTTATTGAATTGGAAATGGACCATTCATGCAGTTCATTGAAAATTAATATGAAATAATTACAAAATAAAATGGATCAAAATATATGATTTTTTAGATCCATACTCTTAATTTTTAATACCCTATATTAGTATTTTGCTTTCAAATGTTGAGTAATTGAGTTTATATATAATTTATTTTTTCAGACTCTTTGGATGGACGTTTTTTCTTCTTCTAGTTATCCAAAAAAAGTGTGTAGAAAATTCGGAAATGAAGGAAGAAAATTTGAGAGAATCACAAAGAGTTTGCATCAATTGCAATAAAAATATTATAAATCATGATTCCATGTGTAAAGACAAGACAAATATAATCAATAATTTTTGAGAAAATGGTGACTAATAAATTAATAACCAATAAATTACTTGAGTGTATAATATTTTGAACTCCAAATGGACAAAATTGTAATATTTTTCTTTCCTAGTTATCCAAAAAAGAAAAAGAATAAGAAGAAAATTTGAGAGAATTACGAAGAGTTTGCTTCAATTGCAATAAAATATTACAAATCAATACTCCACAAGTAAAAACTTTTCACAACTTGTTCTATATATTATGACAAATATAATCAATAATTAAGAGAAAATGATGACTAATAAATCAATAACCGATAAATTACTTGAATAAAAATGATTAATTATAACATTTCTTAAGAATTTTACTGTTTATAATTTATGTAATTGATACATCGATGTATTTGTGTAAATTTATGCCATATAATATTATTATGAGTTGGACTTCTGTGCAACAGGGCACTATTTGCGCCTAGTTGCGGCAGGTGCGCGACGCCCACGCATGCTGCGTGGGCATCACTCATGTCAATTTATTTTTTTTGGTGATTTTTACTTTTTTTTTGGGTAATTTTTATCCGATTTTTTTTTGTTTCTTTAATTTTATTCCCCAAAAATTTATACCCTAAAATAACATTAGTGAACCCTAAAATTAAAATAAATTAATTTAATTTGTTTGAAATGAGTATGAATTTATATCATAAAATAGAATTAATAAATCCTAAAAAAAGAAAATAAACCCTAAAAACATCACAAAAAACCTTAAAAAAAAAAAAAAAACTCCTAAAAACATCCCAAAAAATCTTAAAAAACACAAAATAAATCCATAAAAACACTCCAAAAAAAATCCTAAAAAATACAAAATTAAAAACACCCCTAAAACTCCTAAAAAATACAAAATAAACCCTAAAAACACCCCCTAAAACCCCTAAAAAATACAAAATAAACTCATAAAAAACCTTGAACCTTAAAAATCATAACCCCAAATTAAACTCTGAATTCCTAAACTCTAAACATTAATTGGAATAGAAAAAATCACAATTTGAACTAAATAAACTAATATAAGATAACTACCAGACACCTTACTTTTTAATGGTGTAGATGATACTTTTAAAATTTTGAGTGATATTTTTTAGCATTGCAGTTGATATTGATTTTATCATTTTTTTAAATTTTTTGTGGGTTGACCCGCAGTTTGACTCTATCTGTCCTAAATAAGTCTTATTTACAACTTGTGCATGAAAGTTTTTACATATTAATTTTATAAAAAAAAAAAGGAAAAAAGACGAAGAACAGAAAGAAATGAGTTGGGCTTGATTCAACTCTTGATGACGAAACAAAATGAGCGCAATTCGCCAATTCCTGAATTTCGAGTTGCAGCAGCAAACCCTAATGTGAATGTGAAATTCTGTGATTGTGAATGTGATCATTCATATTCATCCAATCCTCCCCATTTTATCTCACACTTCATCACTCCGATTCCCATTGCTGCGGAGCTGAAGGAAGAGCGTCTGGGTTTAGGCGTTATGATCGGAGATTTCACCGGAATTCATCCAGCCGCCGATTCGAACTAGCCGGAGCTGGCACTCTTTCCATCCGATCCATTGTTTCTCGTATGTAGCCTTGATTCAGCACTCAATTGAAGATTAACTAGTCGAGGAACTTAAGGTTTTACATTCAATTTCTCAAAATTGGAGTGAATCCCAATGGCCAATAGGCAGCAGCAGCAGCAGTCTCCTTCTTCTGGCGGCGGCGGAGGCGGCGGTTACTCCTCCACTGTCTCCTCCTCTAATTTAGATACAACAAAATTGGGAGGAGGAGGAGGCGGAGGATTTGGTTCTTCTCCACCTCCGCTGATACAGCCCAATCAAATACCTTATTCATCCACTTCCTCCTTACCCACTTCTTCCGCCTCCCCCCATTTCTCCAATGGATTGCAGCATCAGACTGAGGAGCCCGCCTTCGCCCCTCACGCCGACTCCCCCAATCTTCTCTTTTCGGCTCACAAGGTACTCATCATACTTTCTGTGTTGAATTCTTAATTAGAAATGAAAATTACTGTTGAAAGTTACTCTGAACTGGGGTTGTTCAAACTGCATCATAACTTAGATATTTGTTTAGATGAACAGCACTTGCAGGGCATTGATCTATGGACCTGGGGTAAATTTGTCAACCATTCATGCTTCTCTTTCTGTAGCACACGCCGATTAATTTTTCAAACAACCAATTAATAACTAAAAACTATAAATTAAATACTAGAAAAATATAATACATCCAATGAACCCTAAATAACAAGTATTCAGTTATACTAAAGCACAAAAAGTTGAAATCGAAGAAAAAAATGAAAAAAAATTATAAAAAATCGAGTGTCCAATAGGAAGTGCAACATCAAATGTGCAATGAAGAATTTCACTGGTGCGGGATTCTATGTACGTATGTATATTTGTTGACTTATATATATGTATGTATGCATGTATATATAATGTAAAGAATGTTCAAATACATCTGGATGAGCTTATGCAAGTAGCTGCTGGGAAAAGAGGACAAGTCTTGAATAATCAACTCAATTTCAAAAGGACTAGCTAGCTAGGTACTTGCTCATCAAGCAATATATATATAAAATATGGTAAATTACTTAATTTGTCAAGTTTTAGTAGCTAGAGATGGAGAAGTTGGGCACGTATATATATACATGTATGTGTTTGTTGAATATGAAAACTCTAACTTAGACATTAGTTAAAGTTAGAGGTAGGTAGCTACCAATCAATTCATTAAAATGGCCGGTGACATGGCCGGAGAAGAGGGTTCGATGGCAACGGAAACAAAAGAAATTGGCCGTGGAAACAGTAACAACAACAGTACGGTGACTTTCTACCGGCTGTTCTGGTTTGCCGATTCATTTGATCAGATCTTAATGCTTGCTGGTTCAGTTGGTGCTGTAGGGAATGGATTGTGTATGCCTCTTATGACTATCTTTTTCGGCGATCTAACCGATTCTTTCGGCCAAAACCAAGCCAACGACGACATCGTTTCCATCGTCTCCAAGGTAATATATATATATATATATAAATCCATTTTTTTTCCTTACATTTTCATGTTATATCTCATATTTTACCATGTACGTTTCTAGGTTTCACTCAAGTTCGTGTATTTGGCTATTGGATGTGGTGTCGCAGCAACTCTCCGTAAGTAGTACATGTATATCATACAAAATCATCTATTGCACATTTGGTGTTGCACACGATTTTTTTAATTTTTTTCAATTTTTTTACGTTGATTTCAATTTATTATGTTTTAGTTTAATTTTACACTTGTTATTTATCATCCTACGTGTTTAATATAATTTTTTAGAATTTAATTTTCAAATTATTAATTAATAACTGCAAATTGAAAATTAAATACTAAAAAATTATAATGCATTCTAATTGTGTAGGAATTGTAAAATTAAACTAAAGTATACGAGATTGACATCAAAGAAAAAATGGAAAAAAACTAAAAAAAATCAAGCGTGCATTAAGAAATGCAACACCAAATGTGCGATGATTTAATATGTGTGTGTGTGTATATATATATATATGTAGACTATTGTAGTTCAAATTAATTATATTTAGAAATGATGAACGTACATTAATATATTATGTATATATATAATTGTATAATATGTAGAGGTGGCTTGCTGGATGATCACCGGAGAAAGGCAGGCGGCACGAATTCGTAGCCTATATTTGGCAACAATTCTCCGGCAAGACGTCGGCTTCTTCGACAAGGAAAGCAACACCGGAGAAGTCGTCGGAAGAATGTCCGGCGACACCGTTCTGATTCAAGATGCCATGGGAGAGAAGGTGGGGAAGTTCATTCAGCTCGTCTCCACTTTCTTGGGAGGCTTCGTCATCGCCTTCATCAAAGGCTGGCTCCTCACACTCGTCATGCTCTCCTCCATCCCTTTAATGGTCATCTCCGGCGGCAGCATGGCCCTCCTCCTCTCTAAAATGGCCTCTCACAGCCAGGATGCCTACGCCAAGGCTGCAACCCTCGTCGAGCAGACCATCGGCTCCATCCGAACCGTTGCTTCCTTCACCGGGGAGAAACGGGCGGTGGCGGACTACGACAAGTCCCTCGTGAAGGCCTACAAAACCGGGGTGCACGAGGGGCTTGCTACTGGGCTCGGGCTCGGCTCGTTTATGTTCATCATTTTCTGCAGTTATGCTCTGGCTATATGGTTTGGTGCTAAGATGATCTTGGAGAAGGGTTACACTGGTGGTGATGTGATCAATGTGATTTTTGCAGTGCTCACTGGCTCAATGTCTCTGGGGCAGACATCTCCTTGCTTGAGTGCTTTTGCTGCGGGGCAAGCTGCGGCGTTCAAGATGTTCGAGACCATAAAGAGGAAGCCGGATATAGATGCATACGACATGAGTGGGCGTGTGATTGAGGATGTCCGTGGGGATATTGAATTCCGTGACGTGCATTTCTGCTATCCGGCTAGGCCGGATGAGCAGGTGTTCAGGGGGTTCAGCCTGTCAATTTCCAGTGGCTCGACTGTAGCTCTTGTTGGGCAGAGCGGGAGTGGGAAATCGACTGTGGTGAGCTTGATAGAGAGGTTTTATGATCCTCAATCCGGGGAAGTTGAGATTGACGGATTCAACCTAAAGCAGCTGCAGTTGAAGTGGATCAGGTCGAAAATTGGGCTGGTGAGTCAGGAGCCTGTGCTGTTTACTGCTAGTATTAGGGATAACATTGCATATGGGAAGGATGGTGCAACAGTTGAGGAAATAAGGGCAGCTGCAGAGCAGGCTAATGCTGCTAAATTCATTGATAAACTGCCTCAGGGGCTTGACACAATGGTAGGTGAGCATGGGACTCAGCTTTCTGGTGGGCAGAAACAAAGGGTTGCCATAGCTAGAGCCATTTTGAAGAATCCAAGAATCCTGCTCTTGGATGAGGCTACGAGCGCCCTCGATGCAGAATCCGAACGGGTTGTGCAGGAGGCATTGGACAGAATCATGGTGAACAGAACAACGGTCGTCGTTGCACATCGCCTGAGCACAATCAGGAATGCCAATACCATTGTTGTCATTCACCAAGGAAAGGTGGTTGAGAAAGGTATTTATTCATACTTCTCTCTCTGTATACCTTCCGTTTTTGAATATGTGTCATTATACACAATCAAGGTGGGAAATTCATATTTTTCTCACAGTTGCTCTCATTCAATGCATTCAGACATGCATATTTGACTCATTTAATATATTCACATATGTGTGTATTAGATAATTTGATTACTTTATTAATATGTCTGCATTTATCTAGAATGATATTTATTCAGAAACGGATAAATCTAGCTAGGACTAATACTAATAACTAGAGCTTCTACTTCTCATGCATGCAGGGACACATTTTGAGCTACTTAAAGATCCAGAAGGGGCATACTCTCAGCTCATACGCTTGCAAGAAGTTAACAGAGATGTGGAAAATGAAAAACCAGACATGAATGAGGAGTTGGAAAGACAATCAAGTCGGAAAATGTCACTCAAACGCTCCATCAGTCGAGGAAACAGCAGCAGCAGCAGCAGCCGTCACCATTCATTATCCTTCACACTCGGTCTGCCTGCAGTACTCAACATATCAGAATCGAATTCAGATGCAAATGCCGCCGAGAAACCCCCGAAAGTCCCCATGCGCCGCCTTGTCTATCTCAATAAACCAGAGGTACCAGTGCTGATAGCAGGGGCTCTCTCTGCCATTGTAAATGGTGCAATCATGCCAGTTTTCGGCATACTACTTGCTAGCGTGATCAAAATCTTCTATGAGCCACATGAACTTCGCAAGGATTCAAAGTTCTGGGCCATCATATTCATGCTCCTTGGTGTGGTATCACTCCTCGCATATCCAGCAAGGACATATCTCTTCGGGGTGGCCGGTAACAGGCTGATCAGGAGGATTAGACTCATGTGCTTCGAGAAGGTTGTGAACATGGAGGTCGGGTGGTTTGATGAGCACAAGCACTCAAGTGGGATAATCGGAGCAAAACTCTCAGCAGATGCTGCCACGGTACGAGCATTAGTAGGAGATGCACTAGCACAAATGGTTCAAGATCTATCCTCAGCAGTTGCAGGACTAGCCATAGCTTTCCAAGCTAGTTGGCAATTAGCCCTCATCATACTCGTCATGCTCCCTCTGATAGGACTAAACGGATACGTGCAGATCAAGTTCATGACAGGGTTCAGCTCGGATGCAAAAGCCATGTACGAGGAAGCAAGCCAGGTCGCGAATGATGCAGTTGGGAGCATCAGAACAGTTGCTTCCTTCTGTGCAGAAGAGAAGGTGATGGAGTTGTACAAAAACAAATGTGAAGGCCCTTTGAGAAATGGGATCAAACAAGGATTAGTAAGTGGGATAGGCTTTGGCCTATCATTCTCATTGCTGTTTCTAGTCTATGCTACAAGCTTCTATGCAGGAGCTAGGCTAGTAGAAGATGGGAAGATCACATTCTCTGATGTTTTTCGAGTTTTCTTCGCTCTAACCATGGCCGCAGTAGCAATCTCCCAATCGAGCTCATTTGCACCGGATTCAAGCAAAGCCAAAGCTGCAGCAGCTTCCATATTCACCATTCTTGACAGAAAATCCAAGATTGATCCGAGCGATGAATCCGGGATGAAACTAGAGAGTTTAACCGGAGAGATGGAGCTCAAACATGTCAGCTTCAAGTATCCAACGAGGCCGGATGTGCAGATCTTCAAAGACCTATCTCTAACAATCCGAGCAGGGCAGACAGTTGCCCTGGTTGGAGAAAGTGGGAGCGGGAAATCAACGGTGATCTCGCTCCTACAAAGATTCTACGACCCAGATTCCGGCCAAATCACAGTAGACGGCGTAGACATAAAAAACTTCCAACTAAAATGGCTAAGGCAGCAGATGGGGCTAGTGAGCCAAGAACCAGTCCTCTTCAACGACACGATCCGAGCCAACATTGCCTACGGGAAGCAAGAAGGGAATGCGACGGAGGCAGAGATCAAAGCAGCAGCGGAGCAAGCGAATGCAGATAAATTTATTAGCGGGCTGCAGCAGGGGTACGACACGGTGGTGGGGGAGCGGGGGGTGCAGCTGTCGGGCGGGCAGAAGCAGTGGGTGGCGATCGCTCGAGCCATCATAAAGAGCCCCAAGATTCTGCTGCTGGACGAGGCGACGAGCGCTCTCGATGCGGAGTCAGAGAGGGTGGTGCAGGATGCGCTGGATCAAGCGATGGTGAATCGGACGACGGTGGTGGTGGCGCATCGGCTGTCGACGATCAAGACGGCGGATGTGATCGCGGTGGTGAGGAATGGAGTGATTGTTGAGAGAGGGAACCATCAAACGCTTGTTAATGTTAAGCATGGCTTCTACGCTTCGTTGATTGCTCTTCACATGACTGCTGCAAATCATGATTGAAGGTTTTTTTTTTAAAGAGTTTAATGTAATGTAATGCGTTGGATTAAGGCAAGATATGTAGGTTGAGCTTATATATATGATTTGTTTTTTTTGTTTTTGTTTTTGTGCAAGAAGTAAATACATGGAAATGTAATTGATTCTTCTTTAATTTTTAATTATTTGTAATTCATTATTGAGTAAATTACATTTTAATAACTACATTTTTTGTTATGTTTCGAAAATAGGTTAAATAGCATATTTTTTTTAAAATTAACAAAATAGTACTCATTTTTTTTTCCTAATTTTAACATTTGATCAATTTTACGGATCAAAATCGTAAGAAAATGATTGTATTTTAATATTTATTAATTATTTATGATTTTTTTACGAGGGCTTGAGAAATATAAATCTTAAAATATAATCAATTATATACGATTTTCAGGCCGAAAAATTGATCAAATGTTAGATTTGTATTTTTTTTTCTGAAAAAGTGATTATTATTTTGTTAATTTTTAAAAAAGTGGGTTAAAATTAATATGAAATAATTACAAAATAAAAAGGATCAAAATATATGATTTTTTTAGACCCATACTTTCAATAGTTAATATTAGTGTTTTGCTCTCAAATCTTGAATTTATAGATAATTTTTTTAGATTCTAGATGGACATTTTTGTTTCTTGTAGTTATCCAAAAAAAGTGTGTGAAGGAAGAAAATTTGAGAGAATTACAAAGTATGCTTCAATTTTTTTTTAATTTTTTTTAAAGAGAGTTTTCTTCAATTACAATAAAATATTATAAATCATGATTCCATAAGTAAAAACAAGACAAATATAATCAATAATTTTGAGAAAATGAAGACTAATAAATTAATAACCAATAAATTACTTCAATTTATAATATTTTGCTTTCAAATCTTGAAATTTATAGATAACTTATTTTTGAACTCCAAATGGACAAACTTATATTCGTTTTCTTTTCTATTTATCCCCAAAAAATATGAAAACTCTCAATTCAGGATCCGCAAGATGAAAACTATCAATTCAGGACCTCAAAAATCACAAATTTTGATTTCTTTTTATTTTTTAATTAATTTTAAAAATTTATTTATTAGATTTAATAGATAATTAATGAAGGAATTTTCATTAAAAATTAATATAAGATTAATAAAAAAAATCAAAATTCATGATTTTTGAAGTTCTGAATTAAGAATTTTCATCTTTCGAGCCTTGGATTAAGAGTTTTCATCTTTCGGATTCTGAATCGATAGATTACCCATTTTTTAAGGTCCTAAATTGATAATTCTCCATAAATTAATAACCAATAAATTACTTGGATAAAAAATTATTAATTATAACATTTTTAAAAGAATTTTTCTGTTTATATTTCATGTAATTGATAATGATATATAATATTATTTTTTTATCTAAAAAAAGCATAGGAAAAAAGACGAAGAAAAGAAGAAAGAAATGCAAGAAATGAGTTGCGCTTGATTCAACTCTTGACGACGAAACAAAATTGAGCGCAATTTGCCAATTCCTGAATTTCGAGTTGCAGCAGCAAACCCTAATGTGGATTTGAAATTCTGTGATTGTGAATGTGATCATTCATATTCATCCAATCTTCCCCATTTTATCTCACAGTACATCACTCCGATTCCGTTGCTGCGGAGCTGAAGGAAGGGCGTCTGGGTTTAGGCGTTATGATCGGCGATTTCACCGGAAATCATCCAGCCGCCGATTCGAGCTAGCCGGAGCTGGCACTCTTTCGATCCGATCCATTGTTTCTCGTCTGTAGCCTTGATTCATTACTCAATTGAAGGTTAACTAGTCGAGGAACTTGAGATTTTTCATTCAATTTCTCAAAATTGGAGTGAATCCCAATGGCCAATAGGCAGCAGCAGCAGCAGTCTCCTTCTTCTGGCGGCGGCGGAGGCGGCGGTTACTCATCTACTGTCTCCCCCTCTAATTTAGATACAACAAAATTGGGAGGAGGAGGATTTGGTTCTTCTCCACCTCCGCTGATACAGCCCAATCAGATACCTTCTCCGTCGATTAAGACCCCCAATTTACCGTCTCCGGCGAATGGGATCCCAATTCCTCATATGAGCACACCCCCTGGGCCTCCTGTATTTTCATCGCCCCTCCAACCAGCTGCTGTCCCTTTCAGGACTTCTCCTGCAACTCCTCAGCCCATTGCCCCTTACTCATCCACTTCCTCCTTACCCACTTCTTCCCCTCCGCCCCATTTCTCTAATGGATTGCAGCATCAGACTGAGGAGCTCGCCTTCGCTCCTCACGCTGACTCCCCCAATCTTCTTTTTTCGGCTCACAAGGTACTCATCATGCTTTCTGTGTTGATTTTTTTTTTAGAAATGGAAATTACTATTGAAAGTTACCGTGAACTGGGGTTGTTTAAACTGCATCATAAACCATTCTTTAGTGTGGCGTTATTCGTTTACCTCTATGAATGTATGTCTTGATTGGGATTCGTTACTTATTAGATATGAATCGCTTTCACATTTTATGTTACAGGTGCTGAAACAAAAGAAGCTAGCCAATGTGCCCAGTTTGGGATTTGGGGCTATAGTTTCTCCAGGCAGGGAGATTTCGCCGGGCCCTCAGATAATTCAACGTGATCCGCATCGTTGCCAGAATTGCGGTGCTTATGCCAATCTCTACAGCAATATTCTACTTGGTTCAGGCCAATGGCAATGCGTAATATGCAAGAATTTAAATGGAAGTGAAGGGGAATACATAGCTCCGAGCAAAGAAGAGCTCAGAAATCTACCAGAACTGTCATCTCCTCTGGTTGATTACATTCACACTCCCAGTAAAAGACCTGGATTCATTCCAGTATCGGAGTCTAGGATATCGGCCCCAATTGCTCTGGTGATAGATGATTGTTTAGATGAACAGCACTTACAGCATCTTCAGAGCTCTTTGCATGCTTTTGTGGATTCGTTGCCCCCAACAACTAAACTTGGGATTGTACTTTATGGCCGCATGGTTTCAGTGTATGATTTCTCTGAAGAAGCAGTGGCATCTGCTGATGTACTTCCTGGTGACAAATCTCCCAGCGAGGAAACCTTAAGGGCATTGATCTATGGAACTGGGGTATATTTGTCAACCATTCATGCATCTCTTTCTGTAGCACACTCTATACTGTCTTCATTGACACCATATAAACTGAATCTGCCTGAAGTTCAGAGAGACCGGTGCTTGGGCACTGCAGTGGAGGTTGCCTTAGCAATAATTCAAGGGCCATCTGCTGAAATGTCAAGAGGGGTAGTTAAAAGACCGGGAGGAAATAGTCGGATAGTTGTGTGTGCTGGTGGACCATGCACTTATGGCCCTGGTTCAGCGCCTCATTCTCTTAATCATCCAAACTATCTGCATTTGCAGAAGTCAGCATTTAAATGGATGGATGATCTAGGTTGTGAGGCTCATCGCCGCAATACAGTGGTTGATATTCTTTGTGCCGGGACATGCCCTGTACGTGTTCCTCTACTGCAGCCTCTTGCAAAATCTTCTGGAGGGGTTTTGATTCTTCATGATGATTTTGGAGAAGCATTTGGTGTGAATCTGCAAAGAGCATCTGCCAGGGCTGCAGGTTCTCATGGTTTATTAGAAATTCGGTGTTCGGATAATATTTTTGTGACTCAAGTGGTGGGACCTGGTGAGGAGGCCCATGTGGACCATGAGTCTTTTAAGAACGATAGTGCTCTTGCTATTCAGATGCTGAGTGTTGAAGAGACCCAAAGTTTTGCAGTGTCAATGGAGAATCGTGCAGATATCAAGTGTGATTTTGTGCATTTCCAGTTTGCAATTCAGTATTCAAATGTTTATCAAGCTGATATCTCAAGAGTGATTACTGTTCGACTTCCTACTGTGGATAGTATTTCAGCTTATCTAGAGAGTGTACAAGATGAGGTGGCAGCTGTTCTTATTGGTAAAAGGACTCTTTTGCGAGCCAAAAACTTTAATGATGCTCTTGATATGAGACAAACACTTGATGAGAGGATTAAAGATGTTGCAATTAAGTTTGGTTCCCAGGTACCTAAGTCAAAGCTTTATCGGTTTCCTAAAGAGCTGTCGCTATTGCCCGAGCTCTTATTCCATCTAAGAAGGGGCCCTCTGCTGGGAAGTATACTTGGCCACGAAGACGAGAGGTCTGTTTTGCGGTCTTTATTCCTCAATGCATCCTTTGACTTATCCCTTCGTATGCTGGCGCCTCGCTGTCTAATGCATCGAGAAGGTGGGACTTTTGAGGAACTACCAGCTTATGACCTTGCCATGCAATCTGATGCTGCAGTTGTTCTTGATCACGGCACTGATGTCTTCATTTGGCTGGTATGCAATTGTAGTGAACTTATATTTAATCATTGAATTCGGATAATGACATTAGTCTACCAAATCAACAGAGCCTTCTCTGATAATTGCTTGAATTATGATCTATTTTTTGATTGCATCTTATTTTAAATTGCTCTTCCGTGCGGTCCTCATTTGCCTCGATAACATCTTAAGCTCAATAAATGTAAAAATGCAATTTTATGTGGTGTCATTGTCAGTTGATTCACTCATTGGGCACTGGGTCTGGCACAACATGACATCTGCAAACAAACCATGTTTTGGCTTATGAAGACAGTCTATGCCCCCCCATCCTCATGACCTTGCCCTTTTCTTTGATTTAATTTTAAACTCATTTGATTGAGTAAAGTATCTTGATTATATTTATAATAGCTCGTATTTTGTTGGAGTTAAGTACAGAATTTGTGGGGTAATTGAATATTTCATGCTCTAGTGAACTCCTCATTATAGTCTGTTAGGTAGGTGGGTTGCACATAAGTACTCTTGGCAGTCAAGTTTTCCTTGCACTGTGATAATATTACTCACCAGGACATAATTTAGAATTTACAGCATGGTAATAACTGATAACCATATCTCAGCTCACCCTCCTCTGGACCTGGTCAATGGATATTATCTCAAAGGAATACTAACCAGTGATCATGTTATTGCATTAATCCATTTTGTGGATTTTGTTGTCTCTTCAGCAATATCATATTATGCTGCTTTTTGACCCAATATAATACTTACTGAGATATTGGATTGCTTGCATTTATTTTCAATTTATTAAAACTATCTTGCATTGAGATTTAATGATTGTTTCGGAATTCCTTTTGATATTGCATATACTTTTGATGGATATAGTGCTCCTTTCATCTTTGTGAAGATAAAAATTCATTACAGACTAAGCCATTTCTGAATACTATCCAAGCTACTTCCATCTGCATTGTGTTTTTTGTGTAATACCAAATATTGGATACATTGATTGCCGATTGGTGGACCTTTAGGACTAATTAATAGCTTATTCTTTCTCATAACTTGCTTAGGGTAGGACTAACTATTAGCTTCATGTCAAAATCCAGTGCAACTCTTTTGTAGTTAGCATCATTTCATCTTTACGTCTTTTGGAAAATTCCCTTTGTGAGCTGCTTCAAGTTTTGAAGAGCATGTGAATTTGAGGATTTCCCCTTTTTGGACTATCCTATATGCTTTATTTGTGTTTGAGACTGATTGGATCATATGTGTTAGGGATCTGATTCTAGGGAAATTGTGTGACTTCAATTATAATTCGATGCTTCTATGCACAAGTAAACTGAAACTTTGGGTTTACCATTGTATCTTGTTGCATAGGCCCTAGACTCATTTGCACTATTTTAGCATCTTTCTAGAAACTGTTTCTCATTTTTTTGTTGTTCAGGGTGCTGAACTTGCTGCACAGGAAGGAAAGAGTGCGGCAGCCTTGGCAGCTTGCAGGACATTGGCTGAAGAGCTAACTGAGCTGCGGTTTCCAGCTCCTAGGATTCTTGCATTTAAGGTAACAAAGCAAGTTAATGTTTTCTTGAAAATGCAATAGGAAATCCCATATTTAGCCAGCCTAGGAACATGATTCTCTCTCTTACAGGAGGGGAGCTCTCAGGCCCGATATTTTGTCTCTCGGTTGATACCAGCGCACAAAGACCCTCCTTATGAACAGGTATGGTCTGTTTATTTTGTTTGCAATGAAGCTCATGTGTGTTGTGCTTGTCCATTTCTGTTCCAGTTGTTGATTTGAAAACAATTAAGGATCATATTCATACATTGCAGGAAGCAAGATTTCCTCAGCTTAGAACCTTGAGTGCAGAGCAGCGAACAAAGCTAAAAAGTAGCTTTGTTCACTTCGATGATCCAAGCTTCTGCGAGTGGATGCGGAGCTTGAAAGTGTCACCCCCGGAACCAAGCTGAAACCGCGCGTTTCTGTGATAGATCAGATGATTTATTTGAATCTGTTTTTGCACTGAGCCTAATCCCTAAGGGGGTGTGATTCCATGGTCTCATGTTATGTACCTATTTTGATCATTTCTTTTTTGTTACACTTAGATGCTCATACCCATGAATTTCATTTATGGTTTTTTTGACACTAAACTACACCATATAACATTGAATTTTCACATTGCTGGTTTTAACTTAGGCACTTCAAATCAGGGAGTATACAATTGCTTAGCCATATTTCTAGGTGATGGCTAATTCTGTTTTACATCTTTTCTCATATTATTTTGAGAGTTGCAGAAGGATTTGATTGCTTATATTCATTATGTTTGATTTGGGTAATCAAAATCTTTGATTAGAAAAGTGGGTTATACTTATAAAGATGTTGTACTAAAATAGCAGCTGAAATATTCTATTGCACATTTGGTGTTGCATTTTCTACTACACGTTCCATTATTTTAATAATAAGAAAGCATGATACATTGAAATCAAAGAAAAAACTTGATCTATTTTAAAAAAATCGAATATGCAATAGGAGATATAACACTAAACGTGCAATAGACGATTTCGTATGCTAAAATAGGAGTATAGATCCTCTAGTTCCAATTTCTGTGTGCCAATAGTGTACCATTATTAAAATTGTATATTGTTAATATCGTTTTTATAAAAATAAAATTCATTATATTATAACTAATCATAATTAATATTTATTGCTAAAAATGGAAATTTATAAAAATCATATACCTTAAGTTTGGAATGATCAACCAAAAAAATCAATTATATTAACTTAAAAAAAATTAAATATTTAAAAATAATTATAAATCCTAATTAGGTGGAATAAATTATGTAAAATTATACTAAACCAAAGAAACTAAAATAGAAGAAAAAATGAAAGAAAATTTTAAAGTTCGATACACGGTTGACACACATAAATTTGAATTAGAGAATCTCTAAGTGCTAAAATAGGCTATTTTCATTTCACTATATATGTCATGTGAAGAAGAAAACACATTTACAGAAATTAATATGTGTGATAATGATTAGTGACTTTTTCTTAAAAATTAAAATTAGAATTATAATAAAAATTAAAATATGATATAGTAATGAGCTAAACAAGTGGTAAGGGCTTGATTATAAATATTTGATTTATTATTTTATAAACACCATACGTGTCAACAGTGGGTGCCTTAAATAAAATAAATAAAAATTAAGTAAACAAAATCCAACTATTTAGAAATTAGGTACAAAAAAGATTTAATTTAGACACTCAGCTCCCCGCAATTCATCACTCTTCTTCTTCTTCTTCGCCACCAAAAATAAAAATAAAAAGAAAAAAGAGAGAGAAATGGCCATGGCCGGAGGAGTTTCAGCGCTGAGGGGCGCCGCTTGTGGCCGGATACCTATGATTCATCATCATGCTCAGGTGAGGAAGATTCCTTCCTTCCTTCCTTCAATTTAATTAATGATTGATGATTGTGTGAGAATTAATTCGTTTTGAATTTGAATTTTTGGTTTGGATATTCGATACTCGGTTACAGTTACCAATGGTGTCGACGAGGAAAGTGAAATATGGTAGTACTAATTTTAGCGTATTGGCGCGCTACACGCAGTCGCAGGACTTCTTTTCCACCCGTTTTCAAGGTAAATAGTTATGTTTATTTCTCTGATTTTATCGTTAATGCTTTTCTAAAGATGATTTGGCTTTGCAATAACCCTACTTGAATTGGGAAATTGGGAATTTGGAGTTCTTGCAACTCCACAGAAGCTGGGCTTGAATTATGGTTCGGAACTTAATATTTCCTTTTGGTAAAATGATAAAAGGAAACGGTGGAGGGGATTTTTTTGATTGCCCATTTGAGCAAATTACCTTATCTTAGAATCTTTATAGCTCGGTGTTCAAAATATGCAATTGTATGAACATTTATTTTCATGTGTGTGTGTGTTTGGAGTGACTGAAGAACCCTTTTGCATTTTAACCATTTCCTGTTATTTGTGTATATCATATAGTGAATATTGAAAGATGAGTTTCATGTTGTTGCAGATAGTATCCAGAACTTGCCCAAACTTGTGGAGGATATTGTCCAGACATCGATAAATACTGGTCCTCGTGGCCCTCTTAGACTAGCTCAAGGTATCCAAGCAGTTATCGGTGTTGGCAGCGAGTGGGTGGCTGATGCTTCTAAGGTATCTTTTGATTTTGAATATTGTATGGTTTTTTGTGTTTTTATGTTATCCAAAGTTTTCATGTAAGTAATTTCAAGTGATTTAACGACATACTCGTCGGGTTCATGCTCTTTTGTGGACATCATTAGTTTAGCTCGATTTCAACTTTACGATCTTTATTCTTTCACTTTTTAACATCATTGTTGGCATGAGTTCTAATACTCTTCAACAATTGTAGGCAGCAAATACATCCGGTGGATTAGCAGCTGACCTGCAGCTTGGCTTATTATCACCCCTTTATTTGAGGAAATTATTCGAGCGTATGGGAGCAACATATATTAAATTAGGTCAGGTATGTGAACGAAGCATATATTCATGATGGTTTTCTTCTGTCTGTGGTTTTGTATCTCATTTTTTGTTTCTCATAAAGGGAAGTAAAACAGTATGAACCAAATAAATAAACTCAACCAACTACCTCCATTGTTTTGACGAACTATAGACCGTAGAATCCTTGCCAAACTTTTTGTTAAGAAAGATTATGAATTCCATTACCCAAATACATTAGCCTAACCAGCTTCCCCCGTAGTTTTGACAACTATAAAATATAAAATCCTTTTCACACTTTTCTTCTTTATGCAGCTAATCAACAGATTGGTCCTCTACTAGACAAATTTTTATTTGATTTTTTATAACTCTGTGTGCTTATTCTGTCCCCATATTTTCTCTATCATCACCTTCAAACAGAAGAGATAAGGCCGCTTATGCTTCCTTTAATTTTGAATATGCAGTTCATAGCATCTGCACCAACTTTATTTCCTCCAGAATATGTCCAGGAGTTCCAATACTGTTTTGATAGAGCTCCTCCAGTTCCGTTTCAAGATATTCAAGCAGTCATTCGTCAGGAGTTAGGAAAGCCTATTGATATTGTCTTTGAATTTGTGGATCCTACACCAATAGCCTCTGCTTCCATAGCACAGGTTGGTATCATTACAACAGTTTCTGGTACTTTCTGACGATGGTATATAATATATTAACATGCAGGTCAATGTATTCAATGTAGAAACTTTTTTCGACGACAAGCTTCATATCTTTAACTTTCAGGTGCATGGTGCCAGGATAAGGGATACTCGAGAGGATGTGGTTATAAAGGTGCTAAAACCCGGGCTAGAAGATATATTGGTGGCAGATTTAAACTTCATATATATTGCTGCACGCATTCTGGAATTTTTGAGTCCTGATCTAAGTCGAGCATCTCTGGTAAGGTATCGTTATATGGTTCTGTCCTTTTTTTGAGACAATATACGGTTCTGTATTTTTATCCTTAAGCATAAGTGCTTTGTAAGTTTGGGTGCACGGAGTTTTCTTTTAATACAGAAGCAGCAATTGTAGGTTGCTATTGTGAAAGATATAAGGGAGTCAATGCTGGAAGAAGTTGACTTTAAAAAGGAGGCAACAAATGTTGAGTCTTTCAGGAGATATTTGGAATCTATGGGACTCACGAGGCAGGCTGCTGCTCCAAAAGTATACAAAGAGTACAGCACTAAACGGATTCTTACAATGGAGAGGCTTTACGGAGTCCCTCTCACAGACTTGAATTCCATAAACTCACTTGTCCCTAATCCTGAGGCTAGTCTTATAACTGCCTTAAATGTCTGGTGGGATTCAAAGACATAGCTTGAACTTAAAAGCAGAAATAGTTATTCTGTTTTGTGACTGATCATCAATCAATTATTTTCTCTAGGTTCGGGAGCTTGCTTGCTTGTGAGACCTTCCATGCAGATGTACATGCAGGCAATCTGTGGTTACTGCGTGATGGCCGCATTGGGTTCCTCGACTTTGGTACTTATGTAGTGATTTCCTTTGGTGGTGTTAATTTATTTCTAGTGGCTGTCGACTTGAAATCTTTGCTCTAGCCAAAAGTAGTAAGCATGCTTTTTATAAAAAAATAATAATCTGATGTCCAGTATCAATTATGTATTTGTCCAATATCAATTATGTATTACCGGTATGAACTGATCTTTAGTTCCTCATGCACTTCATATGCATACTTGTTTATCTGTCAAAACACCTTGCTGCACCTAGAGTACCTTTGTACTCTGAAACAATGCTAGTATTTGGAATTCTGGAACTTTCCAGAGGATGCAAGTTTTTTTTTTCTTTCTCATAATATTTTTAAAAAAGTCACGTGATATGGCTTATTCTCGTATAGATTCTTAATTGTTTAATCTTATTGGAATGGAGTATGAGTATCTGTGAAGATATATCTGCACTAGTTGAATTCAGTTTAAGCATTATGACTGGAAATAACTGCCAATTCTTTTGTCTACATTTTGAACTTTTGAACCAGAATGCCCACATCTTATTAGGGGATATCTGAATTATCAGACAAGGATTTGTGTTTCTTATGTTCTTAATTGGACTCTTATCACATAAGTTATTTCAATTCTTGAATCAAATTTACATAGTCCTGACTTTTTACCGGTTACCATCCCTATATTTTTACGTCAAATTACCTTTTGGCCTTTGAGTGCTTGATTTCTACTGCTTCAACATTTTCCCACTCCAAATAACGAGATATAAACATAATTTAATTTGCTAAACAGGGATTGTTGGTCGTATTTCTCCGAAAACATGGGCTGCCATGGAAGTATTTCTGGAATCACTAGCACTTGGAGAATATGAGCCCATGGCAGCTTCATTGATTGATATGGGTGCTACAAGCAAAGATATAGACGCCAAGGCATTTGCAAGGGATCTGGAAACGATATTCTCCTCCATACAGGCAAGAGTTTATGTGGCTTACAGTATGTCTTTAAGATTTTTGTTTTATAGAAGAAAAATGCAAATTTAGTTATCTTCCAAGTTGACTAATTGCGCTCTTCAGAAATTATGGGTTCACACAGCAAAAAAAGGGGAAAGTTGATGAGGTGAGATATACGAGTGTTGACATGTGGTAAATTTTGCGCAGGATATGGATACGGAAATAATTGTTGCTGCAGCGAGGGACGCAAATACGAATGCAACTGCAGTTTCTGCGAATGTTGTTTTTGACGAGAGACAAATGAATGCCCTATTCCTTGATGTGGTAAGACACTAGATTTACTTTCTTGATTCTTGGTTGGATGTTTGTATGTGATCAAAATGAATGTAGGTACGTGTTAGTGAATCATACGGGCTGCGATTTCCTCGGGAGTTTGCACTTCTGATGAAACAGCTCCTTTATTTTGACCGATATACGAGACTGTTGGCTCCCAATTTGAACATGCTGCGGGATCAGAGGATTAATATCGTTTCTAAGAAAGGAAGCATATACAACTGATTATTTCAATATTTGTAAAAAAAAAAAACTTGTTAAACAAGCATATGTTCCCCTCCACCCCTTAGTTTCTAGTGTATGTATACCCCAAAAGGAATCTATTATTTATATACTTACATATGAACAAGAACATCATTGTTGTTGCAAGTTGTAATTTGTAACTTGTAATGTAATATATTATTTATCTATTTGTTGAGAGAGGATCAACTATATGTGTAGGTTTGCTTCTTTTTTTTTGTTCATTTGAAATCATGTATTGCACATTTGGTGTTGCATTCTCTATTGCATACTCGATTTTTCTAATTTTTTTTCAATTTTTCTTTGATTTCAATTTATCATGCTTCAGTTTAATTTTACATTTGTTATTTAATGTTCATCCTACCCAATTATGGTTTAATATATTTTTTTAGCATTTAATTTTTCAAATAATCAATTAATAACTAAGAATTGAAAATTAAATAATAAAAAATTACAATACATTCTAATTGGGTATGATGATCTAAATAATAAGTATAAGATTAAACTAAAGCATGAAAAATTGAAATAATCGAAGAAAAAAATTGAAAAAAAGTGGTGACCTCAACCCAAATATGAGGACCGAAAAAATTAGAGTAAAATTATTCTCATGATGCATGGTAAAAAGATTAATTTTCCACTAAAAATGATGAATATTAGAGCGAATACTGTAAAATTAAATAAGAAAAAAGAAAGAACAGAAATTTAAGGCTACATACTTCTCCCATTTCTTACAAGGCAAGATTACAACTTTATTCCAAAATCACAGTAGCAACTTACAAAAAATACAAAAATATATCAGTACACTACATTAAGCAAATGAGGAAGCTGATGCAAATAATAATTGGTGTCACAAAAATGTTGGATTACCATCTTCTTCAGAATGGAATTGGTACAGCACGAACTTGCAGGGAATGATTTCTCGAACTTTGTTGATCCTCTTGTATAGACTTGGCCGAGGCGAGTAGAGAGGCATTCGATTCATCCACCTCAATTAACTCAAGTGTCGGAATACGTCCGATATCATTTGGGACCTCTCTCAGATTCCGACAATGAAGAAGCACTAGGCAGTTGAGTACTGGGAAGTGAGTAGTTGCAGTAATCCAATGCTCCAAATCTGAATAATCAATCAGCAGAAAGCTGAGCCGAGAGAATCCTCCTCCACTTGTTTCCCATTTGCTGCCAACGCAAGCCCAGTGTCTTAGTTGAAGCTCTTGAAGATGAGGCAATAACCCAACAATTTTCATATCTTCCCATGGAAGTTTCAGACCCCTCAAGCTCAACCTTTTCAATGTCGGAGGAAATGCAGGGCTGATGCCATACGCTCCCTGCGTCCGTATCTTGAGAACTTCAAGTTTCTGGAAATATATAAGATTGAATAGCTGATAATCTTCTGGATGACTGAACTCCGTGTAGAAGATACACAGTTTTTTCAGGTTAGGGATCATTTCCAGGTTGCCTCTTGAGCAAACCAAATTTACTGCTTCATTAAGCGTTTGCAGATTTTCTAGAGCAAACATTTCTTCTTCTTCTTCTTGAGTGGGTAACGCACAAGAATGCACAACGACATGCCTTAACTGCCGCATCCTCCAAATCTCCACTGGCAACTTAACAATCGATCGAGGTCGCTGCTGTAGGCTTGGTCGAAAGATTAAGGTTTGAAGATTCTCAAGCTTTGATATGGCCTTAGGAATATTAATGAGCCCACGGGTACAAACAGCAAAGGCAAGGTAGCGAAGATGAAACTGCTCAACTATTTGGTTATGGAACTTATCCCAAGTGGAACATAACAGGCCTTGAGCCTCTGAGAAATCCAGTATTCTGAGCAACCTAAAATATTGTAACGAACATGGAATACCTTCACCATTGCCGTTCAAACATATCATAGTGCGGACGGTTGAGCCATAAACATTTTTAAGAATATTATCAATATCAGCCACAGTTACACGGCGTTGAAGTTGTATGGCGCCTGCCGCTATAGGAGACTTGGTAAAATAGACGAAAAAATTGTCGAGTTTGGCTTGTCTTTCGCAGAAATCCTTAACGAGATCATGGATGCTCACTCTCTTGACTCTGCCATCAGACTTCCTCCTCTTGATGACAGAAACAAGACTTCTCTTGACAAGCTCCTCCAAATACTCTTCTCCTGTCTCTTCAGAGCTTTTACACTCACTTTCATTCAGAAAACCCTCAGCTACCCATAGTTTGATGAGTTTGGAGACTCGTATCTCGTGAACTTTTGGAAAAATCCCCAAATATAAGAGGCAGGGTCTCAAATGATGAGGCAAGTATGTGTAACTCAGAGATAGTATCTGAAGAGGATGCTCATCATCTTCGCCATCAACCATAATCTCCATGTTTTCCGCAATATCCACCCACCGAGCTTGAGTCAGATCAGCAGTGAGAATTCCTGAAACCACCTCAATAGCAAGTGGTAGCCCTCTGCAGCTTCTCCCAACCATTTTTCCGATGTGCTCCAATTTAGGAGGACAGGGTTCCCCTTTAAATATCTTTTGTCGAAGCAGATCCCAACTTTCATCTACATTCATGGAACGCATCTCATGAATATGATGAAAATAACCACCAACAGCATCTGGTAGCCTTGTGGTTAATATTATCCGGCTTCCATCCCTATTAAAAGGAAACGCACGCTGCAACATGTTCCAAGCCTCTTTACTCCCTACATCATCTAATACAATAAGATACTTCCTCAAAATTAGGAAGTTCCTTATTAATTCAATCTTAACATACTCTGAGTGTGGTTCATCACTTTGATCTCCTGCTCTCAATATGTTGAGGAGGAATGAAAAAATTCCCCCCCATCTACTATAATCTTGTGATACTGTCACCCAAGCACGGATGTCAAAACGCTCCACAATTAATGGATGATTGTAAGCATTTCTAGCGAGAGTAGTCTTACCTATACCTCCCCTTCCAAAAATTGCGATGGTTTTCCGCCAATATGATCCTCCACACAGTTTATTAACTATTTCCGTTAAGTTGTGGTCGAAACCACCCGCAGTTTGGCTGTGTCTCTCCTTCACTCCTTTAGCTATTGACTCGATCTCCTCTGCTACTCTTTCCAGCTCATTTAAATCGGAGCGTAATTCATACTTTCCCTTTTCCGACTTAGGTTCCGATGACCCAACAGTCGAATCCAGCAATAAATTCGACACTAGAATCTCAATAATATCTTCTGCCTCGTTTGTTACATCCCTCATTCTTTCTTCCCAGTTGTCGGCTTCATCCGGATAGTCTTCAAGAAACGATTGCAAGAAAATAACGTTTTGATGGACATATGTGATTGGAATTCTCAATTGAGGGGAAATAGAATCTTGGTGATAATTGAGGATCAATTGTATGGTTTGTGAGAGAGAAGCAACCGCAGCATAAGTCATTTCTTTCTGACTTTAGATAGAGATGATATGAAATCAATAACAAAATAGGGCTCAAAAAAAAAGAGAGAGAATTTAGGAAATAATAGTACGAGCAAAAGATATGTGTATATTTACATTTTAATCATTTCACAGACATCTTTTAAAGACTGTAGCAAGAAATCTGCAGAATTTGAAGAGAGAGAATTTAGAATCCTGTAGTGTTTCTCTTTTTCCTAGCAATTTTGTTATAATAAACTTGGATCAAAATGTGAACTTTGACAAAAATGAGAGAAGTAGGGAGAATTTTTAGATAATTTTTGTCGTACTCATTTAATCCTTAGTACAACTGGGCTTCAGAAATGGCCCATAACATGAATAAGTGGACCAAAAGAAAATAACAAGTGATAATACTAACTTAAAGACTTTGACTTAAATCCATACCGCACAACTGTTCCAGCTATCGAACGGCTGAGATGAAGATCCCATTTTATATTTACAAGATACTTCCATTTATACAAAATGCAGAAAAGGAAATGACAGCTAAGTTAAGCTAAGCCAAACAATATCCACCTAAGATAGCTATTTAATTATTTATTCTCAATACGTCCAATTTGGGATAAAATCTTCTAGTCCACATTTCATGTTTTACTATTAAATTTGATATTTTAAAAGTATTAGTGGAGATCACTTGCATTGTACGTAAATTATATGTTTTTTACTAAAATATGACTTCATTGAGAAATTATGTGACTGATGCATGAGAAGACCATTATTCTTTTACACATAAATGAAGTATGCAAAACTGAAGTTACCTTTCAATGCTAAACAATATGCAACATCCCTTGCAAAGTCCATAAGCAATGAATGATAACATTGTTTTTTTTCACATGACACATCAACAAGTCTTAAGTATTAATTATTTTCTTAAAGGACAGAGTTAATTGTTCATAATGACTTGAAAATACCCATCCCTTACAAAAAATTACAATATCAACACAAATTATAAAATTTCCTGCACCACTTATGCTACAGATATTACTTTCTTTGTCACATTTTTTTGTTTTAATTTCACGCTTTCAGCAGTGCATGGATGCATATGTTGCATTTCCCATGCAGTATTTTATATTGAAATCTATCAAAACAGTAAGTTTGAGCAACGGAAGTTACCAAAACCTACTATACATTCTGTGACATACCCACAATTTCAGTGTCTGAAGCCGCATGTCTCCAGGGACCAAAGCTTTGAACTTCTTCTTGAATTAATATATTTTTATATTTAAAAAGTTCTAAATCTTGTCAATGTTTTTTTATTAATGATTTTTGGGCGAACTTATGATGATAATTAAAAAAAAAACTTTCCATAAATTATTTCAGTATAAACAAAATTCATTATGGTTTCAAAAAGGCACATCTCTTTTGTGGTTAAAAAATTAGTTCAATATATTTTCGAACCTATTAATCATTATTGTAATTCAATAGTTTTCAGATCCAAAATTGAGTGATAAAATATCAATATTTACAATTTTGAATCACATTTTTATTACAAATTCAAAGTATACATGATAATTATTAACCTATTCTAGCAAATATGCCCCCCTCTTTTCAAATTTGAAAAACTAAATTGTGACACCTCTTTTTATCTCTCAAACATGAATACTTCTCGTTCACACGTGAAAATTTACATAGTCTTGACTTTTTACCAGTTACCATCCATATATTTTTATGTCAAATTACCTATTGGCCTTTGATTGCTAGAATAAGAGCCCATGGCAGCTTCATTGATTGATATGGGTGCTACCAGCAAAGATATAGACGCCAAGGCATTTGCAAGGGATCTGGAAACGATATTCTCCTCCATACAGGCAAGAGTCTGTGGCTTACATAATGACTTCAAGATTTTTGTTTTATAATATAAACTGATGATACTTAAGAAATTATTTATCAAAAATCAAGAATTTCTTCTCCATCATTTATTATATAATTAATTATTCACCTGTAATATATTATATTTATTTCAATAGTATTTCACTATTACAATTGAACATTCACATCAATTAATTCACTACCAATTATTTTTCCATCATATTAACCATAGCAAACAAGAAAATAAAAATAAAAAATATAATCCCACAGTAATATAATATATTATATAATTAATTCTCCACATATAATATATTATATTTTATAATTTAAATATTATTTCAATAGAATTGTACTATTACATAGTTGATACATGTTACAACCTAATGAAAAGATTGAAAAATAAAAACTTGAATTTATGAAAATGTTATAAACTAACTTCATTGTTCTTAAGAAGTTATCTGTCAATAATCAAGAATTACATCTTCATCAATCATTAATGGAAGGGGAAAAAGATAAGAGAAATGACATTCAATCAGTGATTTGATTTATTTAATATAAGTTATTTAAATAGTTCTTAATAGAAAACATGTAATTTTAGTTGTGGTAACTACAATATGTGTGTTTTAAATCATGTTATATGGTATGAAAGAAAATTATACACTGAATCATGTTATATGGTATGAAAGAAAATTGAATTTTTTTTTTTGATTCCATAATATATACAACCAAAATGCTAAGTTTTAATTTATTCATTGAAATTGATGTGTTCATTCTCATTCATATGATTAAGAATACTCTGCAAATTCCCATCGAAAACGTCTTTTTTCGAATGGAATTGGTACAGGACGAACTTGCAGGGAATGATTTCCCAAACTTTGTTGATCCTCTTGTATAGATTTGGCCGAGCCGAGTAGAGAGGCGTTCAATTCAACCACCTCAATTAACTCAAGTGTCGGAATACGTCCGATATCATTTGGAACCTCTCTCAGATTCCAACAATCAAGAATCACTAGGCAGTTGAGTACTGGGAAGTGAGTAGTTGCAGTAATCCAATGCTCCAAATCTGAACTATGAATCAGAAAAAAGTTGAGCTGAGAGAATCCTCCTTCACTTGTTTCCCATTTCCTGCCAACGCAAGCATCGTCTCTTACTTGAAGCTCTTGAAGGTGAGGCAATAACCCAACAATTTTCATATCCTCCCATGGAAGTTTCAGACCAGTCAAACTCAACCTTTTCAATGTCGGAGGAAATGCAGGACTGATGCCATTCGGTTCCCACATCCGTATCTTGAGAACTTCAAGTTTCTGGAAATATATAAGATTGTATAGCTGATAATCTTCTGGATGACTGAACATGTAGAAGATACACAGTTTTTTCAGGTTAGGCATCATTTCCAGGTTGTGTCTTGAGCAAACCAAATTTACTGCTTCATCAAGCGTTTGCAGATTTTCTAGAGCAAACTTTTCTCCTTGAGTGGGTAACACACAAGAATGCACAACGACATGCCTTAATTGCCGCATCCTCCAAATCTCCAATGGCAACACAACAAGCAGCCGAGTTTGTTGTGGCCTTGGTCGAATGATTAAGGTTTGAAGATTCTCAAGCTTTGATATGGCTTTTGGACAATAAATGAGCCCACTTTCATGAAGAGCAAAGGCAAGGTAGCGAAGATGAAACTGCTCAAATTTTTGGTTATGGAACTTATCCCAAGTGGAACATAAGAGGCTCTGAGCCTCTGAGAAATCCAGTATTCTGAGCAACCTAAAATATTGTAATGAACGTAGAATATCTTCAAGACTGCTGTCCAAACATATTATCGTGCGGATGGTTGAGCCATAAACATTTTCAAGCATATTTTCAATATCAGCAACAGTTACACGACGTTGAAGTTGTATGGAGCCTGCCGCTACAGGAGACTCGGTAAAACGAAGGAAAAAATTGTCGAGTTTGGCTTGTCTTTTGCAGAAATCCCGAACGAGATCATGGATGCTCACTCTCTTGACTCTGCAATCAGACTTCCTTCTCTTGATGACAGATACAAGACTTCTCTTGACAAGCTCCTCCAAATACTCTTCTCCTATCTCTTCTGAGCTTTGACACTCACTTTCATTCAGAAAACCCTCAGCTACCCATAGTTTGATGAGTTTGGAGACTCGAATCTCGTGAACTTTTGGAAAAATCCCCAAATATAAGAGGCAGGGTCTCAAATGATGAGGCAAGTATGTGTAACTCAGAGATAGTATCTGAAGAGGATGCTCATCATCATCTTTGCCATCAACGACAGTCTTCATGTTTTCCGCAATATCCCTCCACCAAGCTGCTTGGTTTCACCGTCAGTGATTGGGCCGGATCAATGGATGACATGAGGAGCACTTCAGGGTATTGTTTCACTCTTGGTTCGTGCATTGTGTGCTGGAGTTCAAAGAAGCAAAATACAGTTGCTCAGTCAACTGCCGAAGCTGAATACGTTGCTGCTTCTGCTGCAGTTAACCAAGCTTTATGGATGAGGAAGATATTGGAGGACTTGAAGCTCAAACAAGACAATGCAACTGAAATTTTGTGTGACAACAAATCTGCAATAGCTATGGTGAAGAATCCTGTTTTCCATGGGAGAACTAAGCATATCAAAGTGAAATATCATGCTATCAGGGAAGGAGAGAAAGAAGGAGAAGTGAAGTTGCTGCATTATGGAACTGAAGATCAGCTAGCTGATATATTTACTAAAGCAATACAGAAAGGAAAGTTTGAAATGATCAGAGAAAGGATGGGAGTAACTAACAGCATCTGCATCAAGGAGGAGTGTTGATGGCAGCAAGGTTTGATGCATGTACTGTTAGGTTGATATTTAAATATTATATTTTGATATTTTGTATTTTGTATTATGGAAAAAGCTCCAGAAAATAGTAGAAGTATGTAGAAGGTAGAATTGTGTGGTGGAGCTTAAAAAGTCAAACAAACTTCCTTAATTTATGGAAAGTTGTAACCTGCTATGTAAGCTTTTTGGTTTTTGGTGTACATATATCTTCGTGAGGAAGGAAATGAAATACAGAAGCTTTTCCTTCACAAAAAAAAAAATCTTGTTCTTTTCCTCTCTAAACTAAGTCCATAAAAACCAACATCCAAGTTGAGTATACCCCAAAAGGAATGTACTAGTTATATACTTATAGATGAACAAGAACATCATTGTTGTTGCAAGTTGTAATTTGTAACTTGTAATGCAATATATTATATATCTATTTGTTGAGAGAGGATCAACTCTATGTATACGCTAGCCTTTTTTTGAGTTTGATGTGTTGATTATATATAGATTTTCCGTGTAATTCTACTAAAAAAGATAAATGTGTATGTATATGGTATAGGCGTATAGCATTCATTGGTAATGAAAAACATACAAAATGATTCAAGAAGGTGGAGATCTCAACCCAAATATGAGGACGGGAAAAATCACTGAGCAATTATTCTCATGATGCACTGTAAAAAGGTTA
Source organism: Perilla frutescens (assembly GCA_026008535.1). NCBI lineage: Eukaryota > Viridiplantae > Streptophyta > Magnoliopsida > Lamiales > Lamiaceae > Perilla > Perilla frutescens. Next base: position 48,871,059 of record BRKX01000018.1, read on the forward strand.
ATTTTTCACTAAAAATGATGAATTTTAGGGTGAATTCTGTATAATTAAATAAGAAAAATGAAAGAATAGGAATTTAGGGCTGTAAATGAGTCTAACGATTGAGTCCGAAAAATTAAACAAGAGCACAATAAATTGAAATTGAATGAAAAATCAAAGAAACATACATAAATTTAATTAATTGTGGAGTACCAAGTGTTGCACAAAGTGTAGTGGTCACTGATCCTAGGACTATATATCATGAAAAATATGAATGAGGAAACAAGTTAGAACTGCCAAATCTCGTTCACTTCTCCCATTTTTTCTTACAAGGCAAGATTACAACTTTATTCCATAATCACTGTAGCAACTTACAAAAAAAACAAAAATATATCAGTACACACTACATTAAGCAAATGAGCAAGGTGTCATAAAAATGTTGGATTAAGCTCTTCTTTCGAATGGTATGGTACTGCACGAACTTGCAGGGAATGATTTCTCGAACTTTGTTGATCCTCTTGTATAGATTTGGCCGAGGCAAGTAGAGAGGCGATCAATTCATCCACCTCAATTAACTCAAGTGTCGGAATATGTCCGATATCATTCGGGACCTCTCTCAGATTCCGACAACCAAGAAGCACTAGGCGGTTGAGTACTGGGAAGTGAGTAGTTGCAGTAATCCAATGCTCCAAATCTGAATTATGAATCAGCAAAAAGTTGAGCTGAGGGAATCCTCCTTCACTTGTTTTCCATATGCTGCCAACGCAAGCCTTGGGTCTTAGTTGAAGCTCTTGAAGATGAGGCAATAACCCTACAATTTTCATATCCTCCCATGGAAGTTTCAGGCCGCTCAAACTCAACCTTTTCAATGTCGGAGGAAATGCAGGGCTGATGCCATAACCTTTCCGCATTCGTATCTTGAGAACTTCAAGTTTCTGGAAATATATAAGATTGTATAGCTGATGATCTTGTTGTGGATGACTGAAATCTGTGTACAAGATACACAGTTTTTTCAGGTTAGGGATCATTTCTAGGTTGTCTCTTGAGCAAACCAAATCTAGTGCTTCACTAAGCGTTTGTAGATTTTCTAGAGCAAACATTTCTTCTTCTTCTTTTTGAGTGGGTAACACACAAAAATGCACGACGACATGCCTTAACTGCTGCATCCTCCAAATCTCCACTGGCAACTCAACAAGCAGTCGAGGTTGCTGTAGCCTTGGTCGAATGATTAAGGTTTGAAGATTCTGAAGCTTTGATATGGCTTTCGGAATATTCATGAGCCCACTTTCATAAACAGTAAAGGCAAGGTAGCGAAGATGAAACTGCATTAATATTTGGTTATGGAACTTATCCCAATTGAAAAAGAAGAGGCCTCCAGCCTCTGAGAAATCAAGTATTCTGAGCAACCTAAAATATTGTAACGAACATGGAATACCTTCACGATTTCTGTTCAAACATATTATAGTGCGGATGGTTGAGCCATAAACATTTTTAAGAATTTTATCCATATCAGCAACAGTTACACGACGTTGCATGACGCCTGCCGATACAGGAGACCGTGTAAAATGATGGAAAAAATTGTCAAGTTTAGCTTGTCTTACGCAGAAATCCCAAATGAGATCATGGATGCTCACTCTCTTGACTCTGCCATCAGACTTCCTCCTCTTGATGACAGAAACAAGACTTCTCTTGACAAGCTCCTCCAAATACTCTTCTCCTGTCTCTTCTGAGCTTTTACACTCACTTTCATTCAGAAAACCCTCAGCTACCCATAGTTTGATGAGTTTGGACACTCGTATCTCGTGAACTTTTGGAAAAATCCCCAAATATAAGAGGCAGGGTCTCAAATGATGAGGCAAGTATGTGTAACTCAGAGATAGTATCTGAAGAGGATGCTCATCATCATCGCCATCAACAACAGTCTCCATGTTTTCCGCAATATCCTCCCACTGAGCTTGAGTCAGATCAGCAGTGAGAATTCCTGAAACCACCTCAATAGCAAGTGGTAGCCCTCTGCAGCTTCTCCCAATCATCTTTCCGATGTGCTCCAATTTAGGAGGACAGGGTTCCCCTTTAAATATCTTTTGTCGAAGCATATCCCAACTTTCATCCACATTCATGGAACGCATCTCATGAATATGATGACAATAAGAACTAGCCACATCTGGTAGCCTTGTGGTCAATATTATTCGGCTTCCACACCCATTATCAGGAAACGCAGGCTGCAACATGTTCCAAGTCTCTTTACTCCCTACATCATCTAACACAATAAGGTACTTCCTGAAATTTAGGAGGTTCCTTATTAATTTAATCTCATCATCCTCATAATAGAGTGATGTATTTCTTTGACCTCCCGCTCTCAATATGTTGAGGAGGAATGAAAGAATTCCCTCCTGTCTAGTATAATCTTGTGATACTGTCACCCAAGCACGGATATCAAAACGCTTCGCAATTAATGGATGATTGTAAGCCTTTCTAGCGAGAGTGGTCTTACCTATACCTCCCCTTCCAACAATTTTGATGATTTCCCGCCAACATAATCCTCCACAAAGTCGATCAACTATTTCCGTTAAGCCGTCGTCGAAACCACCTGCGGTTTGTCTGTGTCTCTCCTTCACTCCTTTAACTATTGACTCGATCTCCTCTGCTACTCTTTCCAACTCATTAAAATCGGAACGGAATTCAACCTTTCCCTTTTTAGACTTAGGTTCCGATGACCCAACAGTCGAATCCAGCAATGAATTCGACACGAAAATCTCAATAACATCTTCTGCCTCGTTTGTTACATCCCTCATTCTTTCTTCCCAGTTGTCGGCTTCATCCGGATAGTCTTCAAGAAACGATTGCAAGAAAATAACGTTTTCATGGACAGATGTGATTGGAATTTTCAATTGAGGGGAAATAGAATCTTGGTGATAATTGAGGATCAAATGTATGGTTTGTGAGAGAGAAGCAACCGCAGCATAAGCCATTTCTTTCTGACTTTAGAGAAAGATCATATGAAATCAATAACAAAACAGGGCTCAAAAAAATTGAGAGTGAATTCAGGAAATCATAGTACGAGCATAAGATATGTATATTTATATTTTAATCATTTCACAAACATCTTTTAAAAAGAGACGCACCTGTAACAAGAAATCTGCAGAATTTGAAGAGAGAGAGTTTAGAATCCTTTAGTGTTTCTCTTTTTTCGTAGCAATTTTGTTAAAAATGTGAACTTGGACAGAAATGAGGAAGTAGGCAGAATTTTTAGATAATATTTGTCGTGATAATACCAACTCAAAGACTTTGACTTAAATCCATTCCACACAACTGTTACAGCGATCCAACGGTTGAGATGAAGATCCCCATTTCATATTTACAAGATACTTCTATTTATAGTTTATACACAATGCAAAAGGAAATGACAGCTAAGCTAAGCCAAATATGTCTGCTTATGGAAGTCTAGAGCTCACGTACATAGGTTTGAACATGCTCCTGATGAAACAGCTTCTGTATTTTGACCGATATACGAGACTGTTGGCTCCCAATTTGAACATGCTGCAGGATCAGAGGATTAATATCGTTTCTAAGAAAGGAAGCATATACAACTGGTTATTTCAATATTTGTAAAAAAAATAAACTTGTTAAACAAACACATGTTCCCCTCCACCCCTTAGTTTCTAGTGTATGTATACCCCAAAAGGAATGTATTATTTATATACTTATATATGAACAAGAACATCATTGTGTTGCAAGTTGTAATTTGTAACTTGTAATGTAATATATTATTTATCTATTTGTTACAGAGAAGATCAACTCTATGTGTAGGTTAGTTTTTTTTTTTTTTTTTTTGTTCATTTGAAATCATCTATTGCACATTTGGTGTTACATTTTCTATTGCATACTTGATTTTTCTATTTTTTTTTCAATTTTTCTTTGATTTCAATTTATCATGCTTTAGTTTAATTTTACATTTGTTATTTAAAGTTCATCTTACCCAATTATGATTTAATATATTTTTTTAGCATTTAATTTTTTAAATAATTAATTAATAACTAAAAATTAAAAATTAAATAAAAAAAAATTACAGTGCATTCTAATTGGGTATGATGACCTAAATAATAAGTATAAGATTAAACTAAAGCATGAAAAATTGAAATAATCAAGAAAAAAAATTGAAAGAAAGTGGTGACCTCAACCCAAATATGAGAGGACCGAAAAAATTACATAGTAATTATTCTCATGATGCATGGTAAAAAGATTAATTTCCCAGTAAAAATGATGAATTTTAGAGTGAATACTGTAAAATTATAGCCTTATCCCATTTCTTACAAGGCAAGATTACAACTTTATTCCAAAAAATACAAAAATATATCAGTACACTACATTAAGCAAATGAGGAAGGTGATGCAAATGTTTGGTGTCATAAAAATGTTGGATTAACCTATTCATATTCGAATGGAATTGGTACAGCACGAACTTGCAGGGAATGATTTCTCGAACTTTGTTGATCCTCTCGTATAGATTTGGCCGAGTGGAGCAGAAAGGTGTTCAATTCATCCACCTCAATTAACTCAAGTGTCGGAATACATCCAATATCATTTGGGATCTTTCTCAGATTCCGACAATCAAGAAGCACTAAGCAGTTGAGTACTGGGAAGTGAGTAGTTGCAGTAATCCAATGCTCCAAATCTGAACTATGAATCAGCAAAAAGTTGAGCTGAGAGAATCCTCCTTCACTTGTTTCCCATTTACTGCCAACGCAAGCCTCATCTTTTAGTTGAAGCTCTTGAAGATGAGGCAATATCCCAACAATTTTCATATCCTCCCATGGAAGTTTCAGACCGCTCAAACTCAACCTTTTCAATGTCGGAGGAAATGCAGGGCATTTCATATCCTCCCATGGAAGTTTCAGACCGCTCAAACTCAGCCTTTTCAATGTCGGAGGAAATGCAGGGCTTTTCATATCCTCCCATCGAAGTTTCAGACCGCTCAAACTCAACCTTATCTTGAGAACTTCAAGTTTCTGGAAATATATAAGATTGTATAGCTGATAATCTTTGAAATCCGTGTACAAGATACACAGTTTTTTCAGGTTAGGGATCATTTCCAGGTTGTCTCTTGAGCAAACCAAATTTACTGCTTCATCAAGCGTTTGCAGATTTTCTAGAGCAAACATTTCTTCTTCTTTCTTTTGAGTGGGTAACACAAAAGAATGCACGACGACATGCCTTAACTGTCGCATCCTCCAAATCTCCATTGGCAACTGAACAAACGGCTCCATTGGAAACTCAACAAGAGGTCGAGGTCGCTGTGGCCTTGGTCGAATGGTTAAGGTTTGAAGATTCTCAAGCTTTGATATGGCTATCGGAATCTTAATGAACCCACTTTCATTAACAGCAAGGGCAAGGTAGCCAAGATGTAACTGCTCAAATATTTGGTTATGGAACTTAATCCAGGGTAAAAAGAAGTGGCTTGTATCCAGTATTCTGAGCAACCTAAAATATTGTAACGAACGTGGAATACCATCTTTGTTGTTGCCCAAACATATTATAGTGCGGATGGTTGAGCCATAAACATTTTTAAGAATATTATCAATATCAGCAACAGTTACACGACGTTGAAGTTGTATGGCACATGCCGCTACAGGAGGCTGGGTAAAATGAGTGAAAAAATTGTCGAGTTTGGCTTGTCTTGAGCAGAAATCCCAAACGAGATCATGGATGCTCACTCTCTTGACTCCGCCATCAGACTTCCTCCTCTTGATGACAGAAACAAGACTTCCCTTCACAAGCTCCTCCAAATACTCTTCTCCCGTCTCTTCTAAGCTTTGACACTCACTTTCATTCAAAAAACCCTCAGCTACCCATAGTTTGATGAGTTTGGAGACTCGTATCTCGTGAACTTTTGGAAAAATCCCCAAATATAAGAGGCAGGGTCTCAAATGATGAGGCAAGTATGTGTAACTCAGAGATAGTATCTGAAGAGGATGCTCATAATCATCGCCATCAACGACAGTCTCCATGTTTTCCGCAATATCCTCCCACCGAGCTTGAGTCAGATCAGCAGTGAGAATTCCTGCAACCACCTCAATAGCAAGTGGTAGCCCTCTGCAGCTTCTCCCAATCATCTTTCCTATGTGCTCCAATTTAGGAGGACAGGGTTCCCCTTTAAATATCTTTTGTCGAAGCAGATCCCAACTTTCATCCACATTCATGGAACGCATCTCATGAATATGATGACAATAACTAGCCACATCTGGTAGCCTTGTGGTTAATATTATTCGGCTTCCATTCCCATTATCAGGAAACGCACGCCACATGTCCATATACATTTCACTCCATACATCATCTAACACAATAAGGTACTTCCTCAAATATAGGAATTTCCGTATTGATTCAATCTCATCATGATCTGAGTATGTATTTCTTTGTTCTCCCACTGTCAATATGTTGAGAAGGAATGAAAAAATTCCTCCCCATCTAGTATAATCTTGTGATACAGTCACCCAAGCACGGATGTCAAAACTCTCCACAATTAATGGATGATTGTAAGCATTTCTAGCTAGAGTGGTCTTACCTATACCTCCCCTTCCAACAATTGCGATGGTTTCCCGACGACGTGATCCTCCACAAAGTCGATCAACTATTTCCGTTGAGTTGTCGTCCAAACCACCCGCGGTTTGTCTGTGTCTCTCCTTCACTCCTTTAGCTATTGACTCGATCTCCTCTGCTACTCTTTCCAGCTCATTTAAATCGGAACGGAATTCATACTTTCCCTTTTTCGACTTAGGTTCCGATGACCCAACAGTCGAACCCAGCAATGAATTCGACACTAGAATCTCAATATTATCTTCTGCCTCGTTTGTTACATCCCTCATTCTTTCTTCCCAGTTGTCGGCTTCATCCGGATAGTTTTCAAGAAACGATTGCAAGAAAATAACGTTTTCATGGACAGATGTGATTGGAATTTTCAATTGAGGGGAAATAGAATCTTGGTGATAATTGAGGATCAAATGTATGGTTTGTGAGAGAGAAGCAACCGCAGCATAAGCCATTTCTTTCTGGCTTTAGAGAAAGATCATATGAAATCAATAACAAAACAGGGCTCAAAAAAATTGAGAGTGAATTCAGGAAATCATAGTACGAGCATAAGATATGTATATTTATATTTTAATCATTTCACAGACATCTTTTAAAAAGAGACGCACCTGTAACAAGAAATCTGCAGAATTTGAAGAGAGAGAGAGAGTTTAGAATCCTTTAGTGTTTCTCTTTTTTCGTAGCAATTTTGTTAAAAATGTGAACTTGGACAGAAATGAGGAAGTAGGCAGAATTTTTAGATAATTTTTGTCGTGATAATACTAACTTAAAGACTTTGACTTAAATCCATACCGCAGAACTGTCCAGCGATCGAACGGTTGAGATGAAGATCCCCATTTCATATTTACAAGATACTTCTATTTATACACAATGCAAAAGGAAAATGACAGCCAAGCTAAGGCAAAAAATATCTACCTAGGATAGCTATTTATTTATTCTCAATACCTTCAGCTTGGGATAAAATTTTCTAGACCACATTTCATATTTTACTATTGTGTTTCATAATCAAATTTAATATTCTAAAAATGTTTGTTATAAGAATGCATTGTATTATAGTATAACCAATCATAATTAACATTTATTGCTAAAATTTGAAATTTTAAAAATTATATACTTTAATTTTGGAACAGTCAATCTTATTAATTAATTATATTGAATAAAAAAATAAAAAATAAAAATGTAAAAAATAAATATAATCTCTAATTGGGTGGAATGAACTCATAATAGTTATAAAATTAAACTGAACTAAAACAAATTGAAATTGAAGAAAAAATGGATGAAAATATAGTAAAAATCAAAATGGGAAATCAAAAGGAATAGAAGATTTCATTTGCTTAAGGTGAATATAGTAGAGAGACCATGCTTGCCAATCATCATTTGAAAAGGTCATGAGCGCTTCAGTGAGAATGTCCGCTAATGGAAGTCTAGAGCTCACGTGCATAGGTTTCACCAAACCAAAAATGTATTTCTCACAAACAGTGTGACAGTCCACTATGACATGTTTAGTTTGCTCATGGAAGACAGGATTTGATGTGATATAAATAGCCCCCTTATTGTTGCAAAACAAAGGAATTGGTTTGGATCGTTGAATAACAAAATCAACACTGAGAAACAGACCCCATGCACGGTTCATATCGTATTGTTATTTATGATGTTCAATTATATGATCTTTGCAGAGAATAAAAAAACATAAATAAAGAAAGCATATCGTGTTATTATTATATGTTCACCGTGTTCGGTTAACACGCCTATTCTGGGAGGCCACACCCAATAAAAAACCAATCCATCCCTTTAAAGTTAGTTTCGACAAATTACTTACACAATTGAACCATCTATTTATACACATTTTCGAACACTACTCTTCTTGAACTGAATGAAAAAAACATCATAAATATCCATCAGGATCCTCGTAAGGAACAAATCCTTGATTAGCACGATGGATAAAAGTCATTGCTTGATACTCGGCAAGCACCACGATTAGCAACTGCAAACATGCTATTCCCACGACTCCAACTCCAATCAATAATAGCCCCATGATGGACTCTATCCTTCCAAAACAATTTAAAAGACAAAACCGAATGATAAAATAAGACTCACGTATCTGTACATATATTAAAGCAAAATCGCAGGGGTAAAATTGTAAATAAGAAATATTAGCAACAATAAGTACATAATAAAATTGATGTCAAAATACAAGGAAATGGATTGCCTAGCTCAGTCGGTAGTGGAAAGCTACGGAGTGCTGTGAGGTTAAGGGTTTGATCCAAGGCAGGATATTTTAGTTGTTTTGTGCTTTTTTTATTTATTTTATTTTAGTTGTTTTGTGTATTTTTTCATTTTAGATTTTATTTTTATTTTTATTTTTATTTTTTTGTGTTTCTCTCTCCAATCTGTTAACATACCTTATTCATCATAATATTTATTTCCTTTTAATTTTTTTCTCAACATATCATCATATTTTTTTTTACATTTGAGGCAATTGTTTGTGTTCACATTTTAGGTGTTTTGTGGTCTTTTTTTTCCTAAAATTTTTCCCTCATTTTATTATCATATATTTTTATTACTTTTTTTTTTATTTTTTTTGCATTTAAAGCAATTGTTTGTATTCTTTGAAAAAGATGAAAGGAGATATTTTCATTATTTTCGGATTCAATTGGGTAAATATAGAAATGTATGTATATTAATTGACAATCTTAATTACATGGTGCTATAATTAATGCTTGCATTATGATATTTACATAAATTTCTAATTAGTTTCTATTTGTTTTTTGAGATTTTATTTTTATTTATTATTTTCAATTTTTAATTTTTTTTATGTTATTAAATTATTTTTATTCATGATATGACATGTGGTTTAACAATTTGATTTATGAATTTATCATAATGAGTTATGGAAGTTCAATTTCTAACTTTTATATTTATATATATATACTTAGATTTATTCTAATTTTAATTATAAATGCTCTAGATTCATATATTATTCGGTTGCACTAATATGTGTAAATTGTTAAAAGTTTCTTTAGACATGAATGTTCTAATTTATTTGAATTATCTTATGACCGTGTTTTATAAATTTTGGTAATTATATTGTGATTGATCAAGTGTAAAACTTTGTGGCCAAATAAACTATGTGCAATCATAAATTTTCTTGTGTTAATTTTCATTTTCACCTAATTAATTAGGTAAATTTTACCATTTCTATTTTTTGTTAAAATAATATAAACATTAACTTCTAATTAATCAAGATATAAAATATATAGGCCAATCCAAATCACAATTGCATAAAAAAAAAGTCGTGCACTACATGGTTAAATCTGTTGGATTTTATGGATATTTTTGTATATTTGGTAATTAGATTAAATTTTTCAAAGCAATTTTTGACTCTACAACTACAAACCACATGAGATAAATTAATTTCTTTTGCACCATTTTTTTTATAGCACCCTTATTATTGATTCCAATGTGATATTGAATTATTTGTCTGTTTAAATAATTATTATAATTATTGCTATATATATGAAAATAAAGTTCAATTTTTTAATCTGTCAATTTTTTTATACGTTTGTTTCGCATACCTACGTACGTGTGTATTGCAAATATATATCTAACCATGATTAAATTTTGCTTTTAATTTTTAAATCACGATAAAATAAAATAATAGCCGAGCATCGCGCGGGAGACATACTAGTTCTCTCTCAAGCCCAAATCGCAATTAAGGCTCAATTAATTTTATTTTTTTTCATATTTTAAAAATATTTCTTATAAAAATAGATTGTATTATAGTATAACCAATTATAATTAACATTTATTGCTAAAAATTTAAATTTTAAAAATTATATACTCTAATTTTTGGAATTATTAATCCTATTAGTCCACTTCGATATGTTTAGTTCGCTCATGGAAGACCGGATTTGATGCGATATAAATAGCCCCCTTATTGTCGCAAAACAAAGAAACTGGTTTGGATCGTTGAATACCAAAATCACCAATGAGAAAACAGACCTCATATGCACTATTTATATCGTCTTGATATTTATGATGTTCAATTATATGATTTTTGCATAAAATAAGAACATAAATAAAGAAAGCCTAAATAACACACGATATGTTAACCTAGTTCGGTTTTTGAATTCTAGACTCAAATATCTTTCCAACCACATAATGGTCGTTAGCCAGTTCTTTCCGACTCGAGCCTAGTTGAATTTTCAAAAATCACTGACGAATGTGTCAAAAATTTGAAAAATTATTTGCATTCGATTTGGAAGGAGTTTTATAATGACCAATGCATGGTTGGCAAGATATTTGAGTGTGGTATGCAACAAAAAAAGAATTTAGATAAAATGGCCAGTTGCTTGCATTAGTATTACATTATGTATGTTTGTATGTGATCAAAATGAATATAGGTACGTGTTAGTGAATCATACGGGCTGCGATTTCCTCGAGAGTTTGCACTTCTGATGAAGCAGCTCCTGTATTTCGACAGATATACGCGACTGTTGGCTCCCAATTTGAACATGCTGCGGGATCAGAGGGTTAATATCGTTTCAAAGAAAGGAAGCATATACAATTGATTATTTCAATATTTGTAAAAAAAAAGTTCTATCTTGTTAAACAAGCATATGTTCCCCTCCACCCCTTAGTTTCTAGAGTATGTATACCCCAAAGGAATGTATTACTTGTATACTTATATATGAACAAGAACATAATTGTTGTTGCAAGTTGCAATTTGTCACTTGTGATGTAATATATTACATGTCTATTTGTTGAGAGAGGATCAACTCTATGTATACGCTAACCCTTTTTTAGGTTTGACGTGTTAATGATATATAGGTTTTTTGTGTATTTCTACTAAAAAGGCTATATGTGTATGTGTATGGTATATCATTCATTGGTAATGAAAAACATACAAAATGATTCAAGAAGGTGGTGATTGGAAAAATCACCGAGTAATTATTCTCATGACGCACGGTAAAAAGATTAATTTTCACTAAAAATGACGAATTTTAGGGTGAATTTTGCAAAATTAAATAAGAAAGAAAGAATAGGAATTTATGGCTGTAAATGAGCCTAACTGAGTTCGAATATATAACTGAGTTCGAATATATGTAGGATGAATCTAATTAATAGGTGTAAAATTAAACTAAAGCACAATAAATTGAAATTGAATGAAAAAATCGAAAAGAAAATTAATAAATTTAATTGTGTAGCACCAAGTGTTGCACAAAGTGTAGTGGATGATTTCATCTGGTGATCCTAGGACTATACATCATGAAAAATATGAATGAAGAAACAAGTTAGAATTGCCAAATCTCGTTTCTCCCTTTATTTCTACAAACTTCTCCCATTTTTTATTACGATGAAAGATTACAACTTTATTCCAAAATCACAGTAACAACTTACAAAAGATACAAAAATATATCAGTACACTACATTAAGCAAATGAGGAAGGTGATGCAAATGTTTGATGTCATAAAAATGTTGGATTAACCTCTTCATTCGAATGGAATTGGTACAGCACGAACTTGCAGGGAATGATTTCTCAAACTTTGTTGATCCTCTTGTATAGATTTGGCCGAGTGGAGTAGAGAGAAGTTCAATTCATCCACCTCAATTAACTCAAGTGTCGGAATATGTCCGATGTGCTTTGGGACCTTTCTCAGATTCCAACAATCAAGAAGCACTAAGCATTTGAGTACTGGGAAGTGAGTAGTCGCAGTAATCCAATGGTTCAAATCTGAATTATGAATCAGCAAAAAGTTGAGCTGAGAGAATTCTCCTTCACTTGTTTCCCATTTGCGGCCAACGAAAGCCTCGTCTCTTAGTTGAAGCTCTTGAAGATGAGGCAATAACCCAACAATTTTCATATCCTCCCATTGAAGTTTCAGACCGCTCAAACTCAACCTTTTCACTGTCGGAGGAAATGCAGGGCTGATGCCATACCCTTCCCGCGTCCGTATCTTGAGAACTTCAAGTTTCTGGAAATATATAAGATTGTATAGCTGATAATCTTTTGGATTCGTGTACAGGATACACAGTTTTTTCAGGTTTGGAATCATTTCCAGGTTGTCTCTTGAGCAAACCAAGTTTACTGCTTCATCAAGCGTTTGCAGATTTTCTAGAGCAAACATTTCTTCTTCTTCTTCTTGAGTGGGTAACACACAAGAATGCACGACGACATGCCTTAACTGTCGCATCCTCCAAATCTCCATTGGCAACTGAACAAGCGGCTCAATTGGCAACTGAACAAGTGGTCGAGGTTGCTGTAGCCTTGGTCGAATGATTAAGGTTTGAAGATTCTCAAGCTTTGATATGGCTTTCGGAATATTAATGAGCCCACTTTCATTAACAGCAAGGGCAAGGTAGCGAAGATGTAACTGCTCAAATATTTGGTTATGGAACTTAATCCAGGTGAAAAAGAAGAGGCTTGTATCCAGTATTCTGAGCAACCTAAAATAATGTAAAGAACATGGAATACCATCTTTGTCGTTGCCCAAACATATTATAGTGCGGATGGTTGAGCCATAAACATTTTTAAGAATATTATCAATATCAGCAACAGTTACACGACGTTGAAGTTGTAAGGCGCCTGCCGCTACAGGAGACTTGGTAAAATGAGTGAAAAAATTGTCAAGTTTGGCTTGTCTTGCGCAGAAATCCCGAACAAGATCATGGATGCTCACTATCTTGACTCTGCCATCAGACTTCCTCCTCTTCATGACAGAAACTAGACTTCTCTTGACAAGCTCCTCCAAGTACTCTTCTCCTGTATCTTCCGAGCTTTTACACTCACTTTCATTCAGAAAACCCTCAGCTACCCATAGTTTGATGAGTTTGGAGACTCGTATCTCGTGAACTTCTGGAAAAATCCCCAAATATAAGAGGCAGGGTCTCAAATGATGAGGCAAGTATGTGTAACTCAGAGATAGAATCTGAAGAGGATGGTCATCATCGTCAGCATCAAAGACAGTCTCCATGTTTTCTGCAATATCCTCCCATCGAGCTTGAGTCAGATCAGCAGTGAGAATTCCTGAAACCACCTCAATAGCAAGTGGTAGCCCTCTGCAGCTTCTCCCAACCATCTTTCCGATGTGCTCCAATTTAGGAGGACAGGGTTCCCCTTTAAATATCTTTTGTCGAAGCAGATCCCAACTTTCATCCACATTCATGGAACGCATCTCGTGAATATGATAACAAGAACTAGCCACATTTGGTAGCCTTGTAGTTAATATTATTCGGCTTCCATTCCCACTATCAGGAAACGCAAGATGCAACATGTTCCAATTATCTTTACTCCCTACATCATCTAACACAATAAGGTACTTCCTTAAAGATAGTAATATCATTATGAATTCACTCTCAAAATGCTCTGAGTATGATGTATTTCTTTGACCTTCTACTCTCAATTTGTTGAGGAGGAATGAAAAAATTCCCCCCCATCTAGTATAATCTTGTGATACTGTCACCCAAGCACGGATGTCAAAACGCTCCACAATTAATGGATGATTGTAAGCATTTCTAGCGAGTGTGGTCTTACCTATACCTCCCCTTCCAACAATTGCGATGGTTTCCCGACGACGTGATCCTCCACAAAGTCGATCAACTATTTCCGTTGAGTTGTCGTCCAAACCACCCGCGGTTTGTCTGTGTCTCTCCTTCACTCCTTGAGCTATTGACTCGATCTTCTCTGCTACTCTTTTCAGCTCATTTAAATCGGAATGGAATTCATACTTTCCCTTTTTCGACTTAGGTTCCGATGATCCAACAGTCGAATCCAGCAATGAATTCGACACCAGAATCTCAATAATATCTTCTGCCTCGTTTGTTGCATCCCTAATTCTTTCTTCCCAGTTGTCGGCTTCATCCGGATAGTCTTCAAGAAACAATTGCAAGAAAATAGCGTTTTGATGGACAGATGTGATTGGAATTCTCGATTCTGGGGAAATAGAATCATGGTGATAATTGAGGACGAGATGTATGGTTTGTGAGAGAGAAGCAACTGCAGCATAAGCCATTTCTTTCTGACTTTAGAGAGAGATGATATGAAGTCAATAACAAAACAGGGCTCAAAAAAATTGAGAGTGAATTCAGGAGATCATAGTACGAGCATAAGATATATATATTTATATTTTAATCATTTCACAAACATCTTTTAAAAAGGGACGCACCTGTAACAAGAAATCTGCAAAATTTGAAGAGAGAGAGAGTTTGGAATCCTTTAGTGTTTCTCTTTTTTCGTAGCAATTTTGTTAAAAATGTGAACTTGGACAGAAATGAGGAAGTAGGCAGAATTTTTAGATAATTTTTGTCGTGATAAAAACTTTGACTTAAATCCATACCGCACAACTGTTCCAGCGATCGAACGGTTGAGATGAAGATCCACATTTTATATTTACAAGATACTTCTATTTATACACAATGCAAAAGGAAATAACAGCTAAGTTGACCTAAGCCAAACCAAGGATGAAAATATCGCGGATATATCGCGGATATTGACATTGCGATACAGATATTGGGGGGAATATCTTTTTTCCCGAGTATCGACGAGAAATCGCAATATATCGCAATATATCGCAAAATATCGCAAGATATCGCAATATATCGCGATTTTTTTAATATTTCTATAATATATTTTGATTTTTATTTAATACTATATATTTTTGTGATCTTTTTCAGGTCTTCAATGTAATTATTTGAGTTGCAATATTCTTTGCTTTATAAAGACATTTACTTTGCAAAAAAATATAAGAGAAAGAAGACCGGGAAATCAACGGATGTCTTAGAAAGAAAAGTGAGATGCACATGCACCGACTTTATTTTTTTATTTTTTCAGTTAGAGGACATGATGGACAAATCACTAAATTTTTTCTCCCCCCACACGAAATTGAAATCTAAGATTGAATATAAATTATTTGCCAAATCTTGATTCTATGAATATGGGTGGCACTGATCATAGTGATATGTCCCAAGATTCACATGCTTCTTACACATATGGTAGTTCACAAATTGATTGAACTACTCAAAATGTGTATCAACAAAATAATCGGGTCAAACATATCAAGTGCATGTGCATAATTATATCCATAATTACTCAAACGTGATAAGTTGGTACCAATATTGTTTAGAACAAGATGACATTCCATCTAATATATTTGAATCTCATAGATCCTCATTTTGATATTAATTGTACTTTATAATGTTTATTTAGTCATTTTATATTGCATTATGTATTATTTTGTCAAATGTATTATCTCAGACGGTATTTATATAATGTATTATTTATATATTTGCTTTCAAAATACAATTCTATCAAAAAAATTAGTGGAATATGTGCATAATAATATGTCATAATAGTTCCTAAAATTTCATGCTAAATTTCCAAGATTTTAATATGATTTCCGTCATTTTTTTCAATTTTCTGCGATATCGATATGCGATATCGATATATCCGTCGATATATCCGTAAAATTGAAGTTGCGATATATGTTGCGATAGCGATATTTTCATCCTTGAGCCAAACAATATTAATTCTCAATACGTCCAGTTTGGGATAAAATCTTCTAGACCACATTTCGTTTTTCACTATTATGTTTCATTATCAAATTTAATATTTTAAAAATGTTTGTTATAAAAATAAATTATATTATACTATAACCAATCATAATTAACATTTATTGCTAAAAATTAAAATTTTAAAAATTATATACTATTAATATTGGAATAATCAATCCTATTACTCCATTATATTAACTAAAAAATAAATATAAATACTAATTGGGTGGAATGACCTCTTAATAATAATTGCAAAATTAAACTAAACCAAAACAAATTGAAATTAAAACAAAAATGGATGAAAACATTATAAAAATCAAAATGGGACACCAAGTAGGATAAAAGATTTCATTTGCTCAAGGCGAATATAGTAGAGAGACCAAGCTCTCCAATCATCACTTGAAAAGGTCCTGGTCCTGATCTAAGTCGAGCATCTCTGGTAAGGTATTGTTATATGGTTCTGTACTTACTTTTCTTTCTTTTTTGTGAAAAGTAATGAACCCATGTATGCATTCTTCTATTGACCGTAAACAGACATCTTATCTATACAAGTATGTGATGGACCACTCTTCTTTCTTCATTTTCCTGATAAGATGTTTTGTTACTGTAAGCTTGGGTGCACAGTGTTTTCTTTTAATACTGAAGCAGCAATTGTAGGTTGCTATTGTGAAGGATATAAGGGAGTCAATGCTGGAAGAAGTTGACTTTAAAAAGGAGGCAACAAATGTTGAGTCTTTCAGGAGATATTTGGAATCTATGGGACTCACGAGGCAGGCTGCTGCTCCAAAAGTATACAAAGAGTACAGCACTAAACGGATTCTTACAATGGAGAGGCTTTGCGGAGTCCCTCTCACAGACTTGAATTCCATAAACTCACTTGTCCCTAATCCTGAGGCTAGTCTTATAAATGCCTTAAATGTCTGGTGGGATTCAAAGACATAGCTTGAACTTAATAGCAGATATATTTATTCTGTTCTCTGTAACTGATGATCAATTCTTTTCTCTAGGTTCGGTAGCTTGCTTGCTTGTGACACCTTCCATGCAGATGTGCATGCAGGCAATCTGTGGTTACTGCGTGATGGCCGCATCGGGTTCCTCGACTTTGGTACTTATGTAGTTATTTCCCTTTTGTGTTGTTAATTTATTTCTAGTGGCTGTTCACTTGAAATCTTTGCACTGGCCAAAGTAAGCATGCTCTCTATAGAAAATAAAATATGATGTCCAGCATCAATCATGTATTACCGGCATGAACTGATCTTTAATTAGTTCCTCATGGCTCATGCACTTCATGTACATACTTGTTTATCTGTCAAAACACCTTGCTGCTCCTGTCTGAAACAATACTAGTATTTGGAATTCTGGAATTTTCCAGAGGATGCAAGTTTTTTTTTTTCTTTTTCATAATATTTTTTAAAAAGTCACGTGATATGGTTTATTGTCGTATAGATTCATGATTGTTTAATCTTATTGGAATGAGTATCTGTGAAGATATATCTGCACTAGTCGAATTTAGTTTCAGCATTATGACTGGAAATAACTGCCAATTCTCTTGTCTACATTTTAGACTTTTGGACCAGAATGCCCACATCTTATTAGGGGTATCTGAAATATCAAACAAGGATTTGTGTTTTTTATGCTCTTGATCGGACTCTTACCACATAAGTTATTTCAATTCTTGAATCAAATTTACATAGTCCTGACTTTTTACTGGTTACCATCCATATATTTTTACGTCAAATTACCTTTTGGCCTTTGATTGCTACATTTCTACTGCTTCAACATTTTCCCCACTCCAAATAACAAGATACAAACATAATTTAATTTGCTAAACAGGGATTGTTGGTCGTATTTCTCCGAAAACATGGGCTGCCATGGAAGTATTTCTGGAATCACTAGCACTTGGAGAATACGAGCCCATGGCAGCTTCATTGATTGATATGGGTGCTACCAGCAAAGATATAGACGCCAAGGCATTTGCAAGGGATCTGGAAATGATATTCTCCTCCATACAGGCAAGAGTTTATGTGGCTTACAGTATGTCTTTAAGATTTTTGTATTATAAAGAAAAAATGCAAATTTAGTCATCTTCCAAGTTGAGTAATTGCACTTTTGATGAAGCAGCTCCTGTATTTCGACCGATATACTCGACTGTTGGCTCCCAATTTGAACATGCTGCGGGATCAGAGGATTAATATCGTTTCTAAGCAAGGAAGCATATACAAATGATTATTTCAATATTTGTAAAAAAAAAAAAACCTTGTTAAACAAGCATATGTTCCCTCCACCCCTTACTTTCTAGTGTATGTATACCCCAAAAGGAATGTACTAGTTATATACTTATATATGAACAAGAACATCATTGTTGTTGCAAGTTGCAATTAACTTGTAATGTAATATATTATATATCTATTTGTTGAGAGAGGATCAACTCTATGTATACGCTAGCCCTTTTTTAGGTTAGATGTGATGATTATATATAGGTTTTTCTGTGTATTTCTACTAAAAAAGCTGTGTGTATGTGTATGGTACAACATTCATTGGTAATGAAAAACATACAAAATGATTCAAGAAGGTGGTGACGTCAACCCAAATATGAGGATTGGAAAAATCACCAAGTAATTATTCTCATGATGCACGGTAAAAAGATTAAATTTTCACTAAAAATGATGAATTTTAGGGTAAATTCTGTAAAATTAAATAAGAAAAAAGAAAGAATAGGAATCTATCGCTGTAAAAACTTGAATTTATGGAAAGTTATAAACTAACCTCATTGAATTTATGGAAAGTTATAAACTAACCTCATTGTTCTTAAGAAGTTATCTGGCAATAATCAAGAATTACATCTTCATCAATCATTAATGAAAGGGGAAAAAGATAAGAAAAATGACATTCAATCACTGATTTGATTCATTTAATATAAATTATTTAAATAGTTCTTAATAGAAAACATGTAATTTTAGTTGTGGTAATTACAATATGTGTGTGTTTTGAATCATGTTACATGGTATGAAAGAAAATTGAAAAAAAAAAGTTGGTTCCATAATATATATACAATCAAAATGCTAAGTTTTAATTTATTCATTGAAATTGATGTGTTCATTCTTACATGATTAAGAGCACTCTACAAATTCCCATCAAAAACGTCCTTTTCTAATGGAATTGGTACAGCACGAACTTGCAGGGAATGATTTCCCGAACTTTGTTGATCCTCTTGTATAGATTTGGCCGAGGTGAGTAGAGAGGCGTTCGATTTATCCACCTCAATTAACTCAAGTGTCGGAATATGTCCGATATCATTTGGGACCTCTCTCAGATTCCGACAATCAAGAAGCACTAGGCAGTTGAGTACTGGGAAGTGAGTAGTTGCAGTAATCCAATACCTCAAATCCGAATTATCAATCAGCAAAAAGTTGAGATGAGAGAATCCTCCTGCACTTGTTTCCCATTTGCTGCCAAAGCAAGCCTTGTCTCTTAGTTGAAGCTCTTGAAGATGAGGCAATAACCCAACAATTTTCATATACCTCCATGGAAGTTTCAGACCGCTCAAACTCAACCTTTTCAATGTCAGAGGAAATGGAAATACAGGGATGATGCCAGACCATTCCCGCATCCGTATCTTGAGAACTTCAAGTTTCTTGAGATATATAAGATTGCATAGCTGATAATCTTCAAAAAGACTGAAATTCGTGTACAAGATACACAGTTTTTTCAGGTTAGGGATCATTTCCAGGTTGTCTCTTGAGCAAACCAAATTTACTGCTTCATCAAGCGTTTGCAGATTTTCTAGAGCAAACATTTCTTCTTCTTTCTTTTGAGTGGGTAACACACAAGAATGCACAATGGCATGCCTTAACTGCCGCATCCTCCAAATCTCCACTGGCAACTTAACAAGCGGTAGAGATCGAATGATTAAGGTTTGAAGATTCTCAACCTTTGATATGGCTTTCGGAATATTAATGAGCCCACCGCCACAAACATTTAAAGCAAGGTAGCGAAGATGAAACTGCTCAAATATTTGGTTATGGAACTTATCTCGAGTGAAAAAGAATCTAGCCTCTGATAAATCCAGTATTCTGAGCAACCTAAAATATTGTAACGAACATGAAATACCTTCACGATTGCCGTTCAAACATATTATAGTGCGGATGGTTGAGCCAGAAACATTTTCAAGAATATTATCAATATCAGCAACACTTACACGACGTTGAAGTTGTATGGCGCCTGTCGCTACATGAGACTGGGTAAAATGAGTGAAAAAATTGTCAAGTTTGGCTTGTCTTGTGCAGAAATCCCAAACGAGATCATGGATGCTCACTCTCTTGACTCCGCCATCAGACTTCCTCCTCTTGATGACAGAAACAAGACTTCCCTTCACAAGCTCCTCCAAATACTCTTCTCCTGTCTCTTCTGAGCTTTTACACTCACTTTCATTCAGAAAACCCTCAGCTACCCATAGTTTGATGAGTTTGGAGACTCGTATCTCGTGAACTTTTGGAAAAATCCCCAAATATAAGAGACAGGGTCTTAAATGATGAGGCAAGTATGTGTAACACAGAGATAGTATCTGAAGAGGATGCTCATCATCTTCACCATCAACGACAGTCTCCATGTTTTCTGCAATATCCTCCCACC
Source organism: Perilla frutescens (assembly GCA_026008535.1). Classification (NCBI taxonomy): domain Eukaryota; kingdom Viridiplantae; phylum Streptophyta; class Magnoliopsida; order Lamiales; family Lamiaceae; genus Perilla; species Perilla frutescens. Next base: position 48,891,800 of record BRKX01000018.1, read on the forward strand.
GAGCTTGAGTCAGGTCAGCACTGAGAATTCCTGCAACCACCTCAACAGCAAGTGGTAGCCCTCTGCAGCTTCTCCCTACCATCTTTCCGATGTGCTCCAATTTAGGAGGACAGGGTCCCCCTTTAAATATCTTTTGTCGAAGCAGATCCCAACTTTCATCCACATTCATGGAACGCATCTCATGAATATGACAATCAGAACTAGCTACATCGGGTAGCCTTGTGGTTAGTACTATTCGGCTTCCATTCCCATTTTCAGGAAACGCAGGCCGCAACATGTTCCACTCCTCTTTACTCCCTACATCGTCTAACACAATAATGTACTTCCTAATTTTGAGGATGTACCTTACTAATCTAATCTTATCATACCCTATTATTCCAATTATACTATCCTCATCATCTGAGTATAATGTATTTCTGTGACCAGATGATGTATTTCTTTGATCTCCCACTCTCAATATGTTGAGGAGGAATGAAAAAATTCCCCCCCATCTACTATAATCTTGTGATACTGTCACCCAAGCACGGATGTCAAAACGCTCCACAATTAACGGATGATTGTAAGCATTTCTAGCTAGAGTGGTCTTACCTATACCTCCCTTTCCAACAATTGTGATGGTTTCCAGACAACGTGATCCTCCACAAAGTCGATCAACTATTTCCGTTAAGCCGTCGTCGAAACCACCAGCAGTTTGCCTGTTTCTCTCCCTAACTCCTTGAGCTATTGACTCGATCTCCTCTGCTACTCTTTCTAGCTCATTGAAATCGGAACGAAATTCATACTTTCCCTTTTTCGACTTAGGTTCCGATGACCCAACAGTCGAATCCAGCAATGAATTCGACACTAGAATCTCAATAATATCTTCCGCCTCGTTTGTTACATCCCTCATTCTTTCTTCCCAGTTGTCGGCTTCATCCGGATAGTCTTCAAGAAACGATTGCAAGAAAATAACGTTTTGATGGACAGATGTGATTTGAATACTCAATTGAGGGGAAACAGAATCTTGGTGATAATTGAGGATCAAATGTATGGTTTGTGAGAGAGAAGCAACCGCAGCATAAGCCATTTCTTTCTGACTTTAGAGAGAGATGATATCAAATCAATAACAAAACATGATTGAGAGAGAATTCAGGAAATAATAGTACGAGCAAAAGATATGTGTATATTTACATTTTAATCATTTCGCAGACATCTTTTAAAGAGTGGAGTGGACGCACCTGTAGCAAGAAATCTGCAGAATTTGAAGAGAGAGAGAATTTAGAATCCTGTAGTGTTTCTCTTTTTCCTAGCAATTTTGTTATAATAAACTTGGATCAAAATGTGAACTTTGACAAAAATGAGAGAAGTAGGGAGAATTTTTAGATAGTTTTTGTCGTATTCATTTAATCCTTAGTACAACTGGGCTTCAGAAATGGCCCATAACATGAATAAGTGGACCAAAAGAAAATAACAAGTGATAGTAAACTTTAAAGACTTTGACTTAAATCCATACCACACAACTGTTCCAGCTATCGAACGGTTGAGATGAAGATCCCATTTTATATTTACAAGATACTTCTATTTATACAAAATGCAAAAGGAAATGACAGCTAAGTTAAGCTAAGCCAAACAATATCCACCTAGGATAGCTATTTAATTATTCTCAATACGTCCAGTTTGGGATAAAATTTTCTAGTACACATTTCATATTTTACTATTGTGTTTCACTATTGAATTTGATATTTTAAAGGTACTAGCGGAGATCACGTGCACGCAGGTAAATTATATGTTTTTTACTAAAATAATATGACTGTATTGAGAAATTATGTAACTGATGCATGAGAAGACCATTATTCTTTTACACATGAATGAAGTATGCAAAACTAAAGTTACCTTTCAAAGCTAAACAATGTGCAATATCCCTTGCAAAGTCCATAAGCAATGAATGATAACATTGATTTTTTCACATGACATACCAACAAGTCTTAATTATTAATTATTTTCTTGAAGGACCGAGTTAAATGTTCATAATGGCTTGAAAATACCCATCCCTTACAAAAAATTACAATATCAACACAATTTATAAAATTTCCTGCACCACTTATGCTACAGATATTACTTTCTTTGTCACATTTTTTGTATTAATTTCACGCTTTCAGCAGTGCATGGATGCATATGTTGCATTTCCCATGCAATATTTTATATTGAAATCTATCAAAACAGTAAGTTTGAGCAACGGAAGTTACCAAAACCTACTATACATTTTGTGACATACTCACAATTTCATCAATTTCATTGTCTGAAGCCGCATGTCTCCACGGACCAAAGCTTTGAACTTCTTCTTGAATTAATATATTTTTATATTTAAATAGAACATCTTGTCAATGTTTTTTTATTAATGAATTTTGGGCGAACTTATGATGATAATTAAAAAAAAAAACTTTCCATAAATTATTTCAATATTAACAAAATTCATTATGGTTTAAAAAAGGCACATCTCTTTTGTGGTTAAAAAATTAGTTCAATATATTTTCGAACCTTTTAATCATTATTGTAATTCAATAGTTTTCGGATCAAAAATTGAGTGACAAAATATCAATATTTACAATTTTGAATCACATTTTTATTACAAATTCAAAGTATACATGATAATTATTAACCTATTCTAGCAAATATGCCCCCCCCTCTTTTCAAATTTGAAAAACTAAATTGTGACGCTCTTTGTATCTCTCAAACATGAACACTTCTCGTTCACATGTGAAAATTTCTCTCTTTGATTTTGTAGCATACATGAATTATATATTTTTTTAAATTGGTTATAAAACTAATTTTTTTAAATTAAGGATAAAATTGAATTCGTACATTAGTCGTCTTATGAATTTTGACTTGTAAAATGGTCTTATATGAGGTTTTGTCATTTATGGAAATAATAAAGTTTAGAGATATTAAAAATACATTCTTTTTTATTTTTATAAGGCTCATATATATATATATATATATATTCATACCTCATTCATATTATTAATCAATTTGAAAATAATTCATGTATCATAACCCTACAAACTTATATGCTTATGATCTAAATTAAATTGATATCAGTAAATATACTAATACTTAGATATATTAATGTTCTCATCATTAATTCATTGATTAGTATATGTTGATTGTTACCATTGGCATTATAGTGTAAGAGATACTAAAAAAATATATCTTCTTAATTTACATTCTATGTATATATACCATACTATCTTAAATTTATTTATGAGCATAATTTTTCATTAGTTCATGTAGTTAATTGAAATATTAACATCTATACATTTATAGTTATATATATATATATTTAGTTTTATAAATATTTTATGTGTTCTTTCTAGTATTAATTATTGAAAATAATAAAACTAAAAATACATATTCTTTATTTTTAACATATAAGAATCATATATTCTCTAAAATGTATTATATTTATTGTTATTTTTTTCTCTTTTAACTAATCTAGTGATTATCATAATAAATTTTGAATCGTGAATAAATCATTTAATTGAATTAAAATTGTTTGGATGAATCTATGAAATCAATGATTTAGATTATTTCTTCCTCTATTATATCAATTCCTAATTTTCTCTGTTTATCTTTAATTGTCTTTATTTAATTATTTATCTTTAATAGATATAAAACAAAACCTTGAAGTTGCAGTAATGCGTGATGGCCGCATTGGTTCCTCGACTTTGGTACTTAATGTAGTTATTTCCTTTTGTGTTGTTAATTTATTTCTAGTGGCTGTGGACTTGAAATCTTTGCACTGGCCAAAAGTAAGTGCTTTTTATAAAAAAAATAAATAAATCTGATATCCAGCCTCAATTATATATTACTCCGAAACAATGCTAGTATTTGGAATTCTGGAACTTTTCAGATGATGCAATTGTTTTTTTTCTTTCTCTCTCATAATATTCATTAAAAGTTATGTGATGTGGTTTATTCTCATATAGATTCTTAATTGTTTTATGACTTATTGGAATGGAGTATCTCGTGAAGATATATCTGCACTAGTTGAATTCAGTTTAAGCATTATGACTGGAAATACCTGCCAATTCTTTTGTCTAAGTTTTGGACTTTTGAAGTATCAGACAAGGATTTGGGTTTCTTATGTTCTTAATTGGAATCTTATCACATAAGTTATTTTAATTCTTAAATGAAATTTACATAGTCCTGACTTTATACCGGTTACCATCCATATATTTTTACGTCAAATTACCTTTTGGCCTCTGATTTCTACATTTCTACTGCTTCAACATTTTCCCCACTCCAAATAACGAGATACAAACATAATTTAATTTTCTAAACAGGGATTGTTGGTCGTATTTCTCCGAAAACATGGGCTGCCATGGAAGTATTTCTGGAATCACTAGCACTTGGAGAATACGAGCCCATGGCAGCTTCATTGATTGATATGGGTGCTACCAGCAAAGATATAGACGCCAAGGCATTTGCAAGGGATCTGGAAACGATATTCTCCTCCATACAGGCAAGAGTCTATGTGGCTTACATAATGACTTCAAGATTTTTGTTTTACAATATTAAAAAGCAAATTTAGTCATCTTCCTAGTTGAGTAATTACTCCCTTGAGAAATTATGGGTTGACATAGCTAAAAAAGGGGAAAGTTGATGAGGTGAGATATACGAGTGTTGACATGTTGTAACTTAACGCAGGATATGGATACGGAAATAATTGTTGCTGCAGCGAGGGACGCAAATACGAATGCAACTGCAGTTTCTGCGAATGTTGTTTTTGACGAGAGACAAATGAATGCCCTATTCCTTGATGTGGTAAGACACTGAATTTAGTTTCTTGATTCTTGGTTGGATGTTTGTAAGTGATCAAAATGAATGTAGGTACGTGTTAGTGAATCATACGGGCTGCGATTTCCTCGGGAGTTTGCACTTCTGATGAAACAGCTCCTGTATTTTGACCGATATACGAGACTGTTGGCTCCCAATTTGAACTTGTTGCGGGATCAGAGGATTAATATCGTTTCTAAGAAAGGAAGCATATACAACTGATTATTTCAATATTTGTAAAAAAAAAAAAACTTGTTAAACAAGCATATGTTCCCCTCCACCCCTTAGTTTTCTAGTGTATGTATACCCCAAAAGGAATGTACTAGTTATATACTTATATATGAACAAGAACATCATTGTTGTTGCAAGTCGTAATTTGTAACTTGTAATGTAATATATTATATATCTATTTGTTGAGAGAGGATCAACTCTATGTATACGCTAGCCTTTTTTTAGGTTTGACGTGTTGATTATATATAGGTTTTTCCGTGTATTTCTACTAAAAAAGTTGTGTGTGTATGGTACAACATTCATTGGTAATGAAAAACATACAAAATGATTCAAGAAGGTGGTGACGTCAACCCAAATATGAGGATTGGAAAAATCACCAAGTAATTATTCTCATGATGCACGGTAAAAAGATTAAATTTTCACTAAAAATGACCAATTTTAGGGTGAATTCTGTAAAATTAAATAAGAAAAAAGAAAGAATAGGAATCTATGGCTGTAAATGAGTCTAACCGAGTCCGAACATATATAGGATGAATCTTAATTCATAAGTGTAAAATTAAACAAGAGCACAATAAATTGAAATTGAATGAAAAATCGAAGAAACATTAATAAATTTAATTGCGTAGTATCAAGTGTTGCATAAAGTGTAGCAAATGATTTCATCCGATGATCCTCTATTATCTATATAAAAAGTGTGGATGATTTCTTACAAAATATGATTGGCCTATTATATGCATAATCTACACTTAATTTAAGGATAAAAAAGTAATATAATATATTATAATTTTTTGTAATATAATATATTATATTTATTTCAATAGTTTTGTTATAATTGAACTCTACTATATAAAATTATCCCTCATATAAAATATTATAAATTATTATTTGTAAATATAATATATTATATTTATTTAATTTCTTACAAAATATGATTTATCTATTATATTCATAATATGCACTTAATTTACTATATTATATAATTAATTATTCAATATAATATATTATATTTATTTCAATAGTATATTATACTATTTCAATTCTTCATCCACATCATATTAATTTTCCACCAATTATTTCTCTATCATATCAACCATAGCAAACAAGAAAAAAATTAAAAAATATAATCCAACAACAATATAATATATTAGATAATTAATTCGACACATATAATATATTATATTTAATTTTATAATATGAATATTAATTCAATATAATTGTACTATTATAATTTTTCATTCACCCACATTAATTAATTCTCCATCAATTACATCGTCTATATAAATTATATCCGAATGAACAAATTGAAAAATAAAAGCTTGAATTTATAGAAAGATTATAAACTGAACTGATGATACTTAAGAAGTTCTCTATCAAAAATCAAGAATTTCTTCTCCATCATTTATTATATAATTAATTATTCACATGTAATATATTATATTTATTTCAATAGTATTTCAGTATTACAATTCAACATTCACATAAATTAATTCACTACCAATTATTTTTCCATCATATCAACCATAGCAAACAAGAAAAAAATAAAAAACATAATCCCACAACAATATAATATATTATATAATTAATTCTCCACATATAATATATTCTATTTTATATTTTATAATTTAAATATATTTTCAATATGATTGTACTATTACATAGTTTATACATATTACAATCCATTGAAGAGATTGAAAAATAAAAACTTAATTTATGGAAAGGTTATAAACTAACCTCATTGTTCTTAAAAAAAAGTTAGTTCCATAATATACACAACCAAAATGCTAAGTTTTAATTTATTCATTGAAATTAATGTGTTCATTCTCATTCACATGATTAAGAGCACCCTACAAATTGCAATGGAAAACGTCTTTTTTCGAATGGAATTGGTACAGCACGAACTTGCAGGGAATGATTTCCCGAACTTTGTTGATCCTCTTGTATAGATTTGGCCGAGGTGAGTAGAGAGGCGTTCGATTTATCCACCTCAATTAACTCAAGTGTCGGAATATGTCCGATATCATTTGGGACCTCTCTCAGATTCCAACAACCAAGAAACACTAGGCAGTTGAGTACCGGGAAGTGAGTAGCTGCAGTGATCCAATGCTCCAAATCTGAATTATGAACCAGCAAAAAGTTGAGATGAGAGAATCCTCCTCCACTTGTTTCCCATTTGCTGCCAACGCAAGCCCAGTCTCTTAGTTGAAGCTCTTGAAGATGAGGCAATAACCCAGCTATTTTCATATCCTCCCATGGAAGTCTCAGACCGCTCAAACTCAACCTTTTCAATGTCGGAGGAAATGCAGGACTGATGCTGATGCCATACGGTCCCCACATCCGTATCTTGAGAACTTCAAGTTTCTGGAAATATATAAGATTGTATAGCTGATAATCTTCTTCAAAAAGACTGAAATTCGTGTAGAAGATACACAGTTTTTTCAGGTTAGGGATCATTTCCAGGTTGTCTCTTGAGCAAACCAAATCTACTGCTTCATTAAGCGTTTGCAGATTTTCTAGAGCAAACATTTCTTCTTCTTCTTCTTCCGCATGCCTTAACTGCCTTTTAGTGGGTAACATACAAGAATGCACAACGACATGCCTTAACAGCCGCATCCTCCAAATCTCCAATGGCAACGCAACAAGCAGCCAAGTTTGTTGTAGCCTTGGTCGAATGATTAAGGTTTGAAGATTCTCAAGCTTTGATATGGCTTTCCGAATATCAAAGAGCCTACTTTCATGAAGAGCAAAGGCAAGGTAGCGAAGATGAAACTGCTCAAATATTTGGTTATGGAACTTATCCCAAGTGGGACATAAGAGGCTCTGAGCCTCTGAGAAATCCAGTATTCTGAGCAACCTAAAATATTGTAATGAACGTAGATCAATATCTTCATGACCGCTGTCCAAACATATTATAGTGCGGATGGTTGAGCCATAATAAACATTTTCAAGCATATTTTCAATATCAGCAATAGTTACACGACGTTGAAGTTGTATGGAGCCTGCAGCTACAGGAGACTCGGTAAAACGAAGGAAAAAATTGTCGAGTTTGGCTTGTCTTGAGCAGGAATCCCGAACGAGATCATGGATGCTCACTCTCTTGACTCTGCCATCAGACTTCCTCCTCTTGATGACAGAAACAAGACCTCTCTTGACAATCTCCTCCAAATACTCTTCTCCCGTCTCTTCTGAGCTTTGACACTCACTTTCATTCAGAAAACCCTCAGCTACCCATAGTTTGATGAGTTTGGAGACTCGTATCTCGTGAACTTTTGGAAAAATTGCCAAATATAAGAGGCAGGGTCTCAAATGATGAGGCATGTATGTGTAACTCAGAGATAGTATCTGAAGAGGATGATCATCATCTTCGCCATCAACGAGAGTCTCCATGTTTTCCGCAATATCCTCCCACCGAGCTTGAGTCAGGTCATCATTGAGAATTCCTGCAACCACCTCAATAGCAAGTGGTAGCCCTCTGCAGCTTCTCCCAATCATCTTTCCGATGTGCTCCAACTTAGGAGGACAGGGTTCCCCTTTACATATCTTTTGTCGAAGCAGATCCCAACTTTCATCCACATTCATGGAACGCATCTCATGAATATGATGACAATAAGAACTAGTCACATCTGGTAGCCTTGTGGTTAATATTATTCGGCTTCCATTCCTATTCAAAGGAAACGTAGGCCACAACATGTTCCACTCCTCTTTACTCCATACATCATCTAACACAATAAGGTACTTCCTCAAAAATAGGAAGTTCCTTATTATTTTAATCTTATCATGCTCATCATGCTCTGAGTATATTGTATTGCTTTGATCTCCCGCTCTCAATATGTTGAGGAGGAATGAAAAAATCCCCCCCATCTACTATAATCTTGTGATACTGTCACCCAAGCACGGATGCCAAAACTCTCCACAATTAATGAATGATTGTAAGCATTTCTAGCGAGAGTGGTCTTACCTATACCTCCCCTTCCAACAATTGCGATGGTTTTCCGCCAACGTGACCCTCCACAAAGTCGATCAACTATTTCCGTTAAGCTGTCGTTGAAACCACCCGCGGTTTGTCTGTGTCTCTCCTTCACTTCTTTAGCTATTGACTCGATCTCCTCTGCTACTCTTTCCAGCTCATTTAAATCGGAATGAAATTCGTACTTCCCCTTTTTCGACTTAGGTTCTGATGACCCAACAGTCGAATCCAGCAATGAATTCAACACCAGAATCTCAATAATATCTTCTGCCTCGTTTGTTACGTCCCTCATTCTTTCTTCCCAGTTGTCGGCTTCATCTGGATAGTCTTCAAGAAACGATTGCAAGAAAATAACGTTTTCATGGATAGATGTGATTGGAATTTTCAATTCAGGGGAAATAGAATCTTGGTGATAATTGAGGATCAAATGTATGGTTTGTGAGAGAGAAGCAACTGCAGCATAAGTCATTTCTTTCTGACTTTAGAGAGAGATGATATGAAATCAATAACAAAACAGGGCTCAAAAAAATTGAGTGAGAGTTCAGGAAATAATAGTACGAGCAAAAGCTGAGTATATTTACATTTTAATAATTTCACAAACATCGAGAAAGGCTTTAACTTGGTAGAAACTTTGAACAAAAGTGGGTTTAATAATTTCATAAACAACGAGAAAGGCTTTAACTTTGTAGAAATTTTGAACAAAAGTGGGTTTAATAATTTCATAAACAATAAGAAAGGCTTTAGCTTTTTAGAAATTTCGAACAAAAGTGGGTTGGACATCCCCACTTGCTTGCCACTTTACACTTTCCACAATTTTCGTGTTTTCTAGAAAATTAACGAGCTGAGAATCAAAGCAACAATTTCTCCAACTTGCTTAATACACCTAATTAATTAATGACTTTTCTTACCTACTAAGAATTTCAGCTGAAATCACCTGTTACACATTTGGTGTTGCATTACCTATTGCACACTCAATTTTTTATGCTTTAGTTTCATTTTATACATATTATTTAAGATTCTTCATGCTGAATTAGAATACATTATAATTATTTTGTATTTAATTTTTAATTTTTAGTTATTAATTGATTGTTTGAAAAATTAAATACTAAAAAATTATATTAAACCCTAATTGGATAGAATGAACCCTAAATAACAAGTGTAAAATTAAATTAATGCATAATAAATTGAAATCAAAGAAAAAAATTTGAAAAAAATTAAAAAAATGGAGTATGTAATAGGAATGGAACACCAAATGTGGAATAGATTGTTTCATATGTAAAAATTTACACCTCTCAGCAGTAAATATACAACCGTAAACTAAAGGAGCAATAAATGTACTATATTCTAACCTGTTGGAAATGTACAATTTACATCATTTGAGCTTAGTTGGTTTGATTTGTATATTTTATTATCATTTCTTAATTTCGAGATGCATGTTTTGTGTGTGTTAATTTTTTATTAATTATTATTCACTTGTTTGTGTTTTAATATATTTTTTTATTAGCATTATTGTTGAAATGAGAGGCAATGGTAAACATGCTTCACTTAGGGCACCTCCAATGGGAGGTTTTTCCTAGATTGAAGTTTATGTGGCATCAGATAGAGTGATTGTGAGGGCTAGATAGATTAAGAGATAAAAAAAAGGGATAGAAAGAAGAAGACCTGGACAGAAACAAGAAATTGAGGTGTGGGGTGGGCCCCACCATGCAGGAAAAGCAGCACCAGCCATCTTTTTGACCTTTTTGCCACCAACGTATATATAAATGTGTGTGTGTCTATATGTATATATATTCAAAATCAGTCTTCTGCGGTTCTACTATTGAATTTAATCTTCCTTTTTTTTATTCAAAATTGCAACATTTCGTTTTTACAAAGAAAAACTCAATTTTCTTTGTAAACTGTAGATTTTTTTTAATATTGCTCAATTTTTTGGGGATTATTTTTAAAATTAATTTATTAATTAAATATATATTTAAATTTAAATATAAAAGTAAAATAATGATCTATATATAAAATAAAGAAATTAATAAGATATAATAAAAGATAAATGAGTGGATGTAATAGCGGGGTCCATTAATAATACTTTTTAGGTAGAATGATTGGAGATAAATATGTTAGGTAGATAATAGATAGATATTTTATGATGTGGGAGTGTTGTGGCAATCATAGCACCTAAAGCTGGGCAGAATGATTGTGGATGCTCTTAGTGCTCAACTCTCGATTTCCTCTCCACCAGTCCAGGACCTCCTGCAACTGCAACATATAACCCAAAATATCAGAAAATAAGTCATGATGCATTAAAATTTTCCAAAAAATATTAATCCGTAACAGAAAGCCTCTATCAAAACATAGCTGCATTCATTTTATGATTTTAAGCACATTTCTATCAATTAAACTGATAATAAGATACACAACAATTCGGTCGATGCGCACCTGCTTATAAGCATCAGATAGGCGAAAAGTCCAGGCGTGATCAACTAGGAAGACATCGGGTAACGTCCGCCGTCAAAACAAGCTAGACTCCTCCTCCTTCCGCCGTCAACGGGCTCCACCTGAAAATAGTTCCCGTCGAAAATCTCCGCCGTGAGCTTCTGATAGAGGGTCAACTAACTCTATGTAATGTAATATATTATATATCTATTTGTTGAGAGAGGGTCAACTAACTCTGCATATGCTAACCGTTTTTTAGGTTTGATGTGTTGATTATATACAAGTTCTGCATGTATTTATACTAATAAAGCTAGATGTATATGGTATAGCATTCATTGGTAATGAAAAGCATACAAAATGATTCAAGAAGGTGGTGATGTCAACCCAAATATGAAGATTGGAAAAATCACTGAGTAATTATTCTCATGATGCATAGTAAAAAAGATTAATTTTTCATTAAAAATGACGAATTTTAGGGTGAGTTTTGTAAAATTAAATAAGAAAAAAATAAAATGGGAATTTCGGGCTGTAAATGAGTCTAACTAAGTCTGAACATATGCAGGGTGAACCACTAAAATACGATAAATTGAAATTGAATGAAAAAAAAATCAAAGAAAAATTAATAAATTTAATTGTGTAGCACCAAGTGTTGCACAAAATATAGCAGATGATTTCATCCGGTGATCCTAAAACATGAAAATTAAACTAAAGCACAATAAATTGAAATTGAATGAAAAAATCAAAGAAAATTTAATAAATTTAACTGTATAGCACCAAGTTTTGCACAAAGTGTAACAGATGATTTCATCCTGTGATCCTAGAACTATACATCATTAAAAATATGAATGAAGAAACAAGTTAGAACTGCCAAATCTAATTATTAGCAGTGTTATGTAGCCAATGCTGTGTTTTACAGTAATCAAAACAAGTGCTTTTTTTTTAAACGTGTTGTTACTGTTCAACAACATATATTTGAATCAGCCTGCAGTTAATCCACAAACATGTTTCCGATCCTTTAGAAATTAACTCATAAACATATTTGCGCAATCACTTCGGTTGTTTCTCCACTGAAGTGTAATAAGGGGAAATTGGTGACCAGGAGTTATAGAAACCTGAAATTGAATAAATAAAATAATAATTAGTACAATGCATATGGATGGAATTATTTTTCATTCAAAGAAAAAACATACTCGAACGAAGTGGTTTAGACATTTGAAAGTACCATAATAGTTTGATCAATAAAATTCCAAAACAGATATGTTTGATTGTTCAAAATCATGTTTATGAACAAAAAGCACTAGGTTCACAAACATGTTTTTGTGTCAACTATATTACATTCAAAAATATGTTTCTGATCCTAAATAAGTTAGTTCATAAACTTGTTTGTGAACCTATTATTATGGATACATAAACATGTTTTCGAATGTCCTTCACAACATTCAAACTGTTATTTATGAACGACTGTCGACGATGAGAGTATCCAACAGCGATGGAACGAACGGAAAAACAAAAAAAAATCGGTGTAAACAGTAGGAAATCACTTACATTACTTGTTTCTTCGTCATTTCCACCCTCCATGATTGATTTAATCCGAATGTGCTCAAATTGAAATGTTGTAAAACCCTAAAAGTTTCGAACGATACTTCACTGGGAATGGAAACAAAATAATTTCATAGGTTTTTTTGTTGTTGAACCAGTTTTTTTTTGTATTTTTGTAATTTAATATATCATTTCTTTTTTGTGGTGTGTAAAGTAAAAAGTGTAGTGTATTGAAGTAAAAAAAGGGTATTTTAGTAATCTCAAAATTAATTATTTATGCATTATTTTTTTTGTGGTGTGTAAAGTAAAATTAGTGGGGCATTTAGAATCACCTTTAAAATTTATATTTGTTCTTATTTGATTATCTTTTGAGCCGAACAAGCTTGAGTAATTTGATATTTATATACGTTTGTTTAATTTTTATTTATCAAGCTCGAATTTGATCAGAACTTTAAATTTTATTAAACATAAAATTATATTCAAATTTATTTGAAACGCTTATCGAATCGAGCTCAAATAAAAATTTTAACGAACGAATATCAGATGGGTATGGAGATATTTAATTTGATTTTCAAGAAGTGAATGAAAGAGGGAATATTAGAATAACGAAGAAACCGACTCGAAATTAGAGAATAAAATAAAGTTGTTGGGAGTGTTGCTACTGCTGCTGCTTATTTAAATAGATAGATAGATAGATAAATGGCACCGAACCGAAAACAGTCGCAGCAGCACTGCAGTTTCAGTTGTTGAGTTTTTGAATTTTGATTGCAATTGAAAGATGCAGATCCTTCACATTCCGTGCTTGGAAGATAACTACTCTTACATGTATGAATTTTGAATTATGAATTATGAATTTTGGTTTGACCAAATCCCATTTCGTTTCATTTCGATTATTTCTCACAAATTTCATTTCAATTTTTTGTTGTTTTGCGATTTGCAGGATTATCGATGAGGCTACGAAAGAAGCAGCGGTGGTGGATCCCGTCGAACCCCACAAGATTCTTCGCGTAGCTCAAGAAAACGGGGTTCACCTCAAGCTTGTCCTCACCACCCACCACCACTGGTCTCTCTCTCTCTCTCTCTCTCTCTAAACCCTTTTCATTTTTCTATCAATTCTCAGTTTTGCTTGATGAATATCTTTTCTTTTTTATGTGATTAATACGTTGCTGGTAATTTATCTGGTATTTGAATGGGAATTTTTGGGATGGTAGGGATCATGCTGGTGGCAATGACAAGATGAAGCAGTTGGCGCCCGAAATCAAGATTTTTGGGGGTTCCCTTGATAACGTGCAGGGATGCACTGACAAAGTTGAAAATGGTGATAAGTTATCTCTTGGGGCTCATATCAATATCTTGTCTCTTCATACACCATGGTATGTGTGTGTGTGTGTGTGTGTGTGTGTATAATGTATGTCTCTCAACTTTCTCAATTGCATCATACCTTCGTCTCATCATCGCGTTTACCATCCGATTTTCAGCCACACAAAGGGTCATATAAGCTACTATGTCACAGGCAATGAAGGAGATGACCCTGCTGTCTTTACTGGTGATACATTGGTCAGCCTAAATCATTTTTAGTTTTAGAATAATTGCTGTAATCTATGTATGTCAACTATAACTAGTGTTTTGCTCATGGATTGTGCCTAGTAAACTGCTCAGAGGCATTTTGTCGAAAAACCATGTTCTCCGGATATAATAACATTGGCATTGTGGTGTTTTGTTCATTGCGTTGTATATTTGTTTTCCCTCTAATGATATATTGAATTGAGCAAGAGATTGATAATGATTGCTCATTTTTTTTCCATGTTATGAATCTGCAGTTCGTTGCTGGATGTGGGAAGTTTTTTGAAGGCACTGCAGAGCAGATGTATCAATCACTGTGTACTACCCTTGGTTCTTTGCCGAAGCCAACTCGAGTGTTTTGTGGTCATGAGGTAATATAAATGAGTATTAATGGTCATGCCTTCTTTCCTATTCTGCTCTCAGGATTGACTGATTGTTTAGGCTTACAGCATTTTCTCTTGACTTGGTTTGTCCACATCTTAGAATGGGTAGTGCCTTTTCTTGATTAACATCTATTATGTCTGTAACAATAAGGAATTCTAGTTTAGAACAGTTAATCCTAAGCCTCCAAGGAGAAGACTTTCATGTTCGTGTTGTATGTATAGATTGGGTTGGTTTTGGTTATTTTCACTCATCATGTACTTTTGACTGACTCTGGAACTTCTGTTACTGGGAAACGACCTTAGCTTCGTAAATACCAAGGGAAGACTACTCTGTCTTTTGACTTTTACTGAATTACTTGTTTGATTATTTGGTGGATATCTTTTGTAAGCATAAAGAAATAGGTAAGCAGGGAATAATCTGAAGGAACTTCAGATGTTCTCATACTGTTTATCTTTTCCTGCTATATAAAGAATTTCTAAACCTTGGGAAGGCAATGATACATATAAGAAATTATTCCATTGGACATACTGCCATACTGCCCACTAACTCGAGGAACAGCACCATCTATTACATTTCCATTCAAGACAATGTTATAATTTTCTGATGTAATCCCAGTAATAAATATTGATGGATCGTCCCTGGATTTCTTGAGAATCTGACCAAAACCCATTTTGCTCTTAAATCATATTAGGGCCCAAAAGATAATCATAGAAGGATCAAACTTGTGTTGTGATGTAATGCATAAATTCCCGTATATGTCTGAGTGTAATCTTTATTTCTGGAATTTAGCTCTTGTGTATTCAATAAAACTTGAAATCTTGCTGTACCCTTTTCTTTTGACAATAAGTGACATACTTTTGTGTGAACTTGTGCAGTATACAGTGAAGAACTTGCAGTTTGCATCAACTGTGGAACCAGATAATGTAAAGATATCACAAAAATTATTATGGGCTGAGCAGAAGAGAAAGACTGGTCTTCCAACTGTACCGTCAACCATCGAGGAAGAACTTGAGACCAACCCATTCATGCGTGTTGAGCTACCTGAGGTTCAGGTATAATTACAGCTAGCGTGTTATTATATAGGAGATCTAATTTTGAAACCAAGCATCTAAACATCTCTTTTCTCCCTCCCCTTTCTTGGATATGATCATGCCCATTTGCATCTCTTTAAATTAAGTCCAATGTACGGCGCGAGTAACCTGGAATTAATACTTGATTTATGCAGGAGAAAGTTGGGTGCAAGTCAGCTGTTGAAGCTCTGAGGAAGATAAGGCAGCTCAAGGATAATTGGAGAGGATGAAGTAAATATGCCCGGCCCGGCCCAGCCCGTGTTGTTGCATAAGCTCTTATACTAATATGGATGGAGTCATGTTTATAGTTTGAAACTGCCGTGCTAAATGCATGTTTGTGTTGGGAATTTGGCACAAATAATAAAAAGTTACTTTTTAATGTTGCCCATATATATTATGTTTGAAATTCTCTTCAAAGGTTCGATAATATTTGGTGTCTACTTTAAGACTTCATTTATGCATGACCAATCGTAGTGTTTAACGAGCTTGTTTGTATTAATGAGATTAAGCTTCATTATATGCTGAATTCAAATTAAGCTCATTCAAAATATATGCAAAGTTATTTAAAATTAGAAGACCTGTTTATTATATCCTATGCAAGCAATAACGCAATTAAATCTGAGAAATCTTAAGGAATGAATTGAATGAGTCATGACTACAGTGAAAGATTCATCTTTCCAAGATAATTGTTTCAAAAATACTCCACTCATTTATATTTTTATTTACCAGAAATTAACAAGCTTTTGGTGTTGAACAATTCACCTCCAAATAATTCGATTACAGAGAAAGAGGTCTTGGGAGGTTTTAGCTAAATATTTTTTTATCATAATTTTGAATTAACAATTAACAATTTAATTCAAAATACCAACATCGAATCTGATCTGACAGTAGAAAACTCTTCAATTCAAGCAGATTGAACGCCAAACAAACTTTGAAAGAAAAATAAATTACTCTTGATATTTTTGATTAGTTTGATGGTTACTCTTATCAAGTTCAAATCTCATAGAAATGTATAGAATACAAATATGATCTTAAAAATAATTGAAATTTAATTGTGAATTGGGATCAAAAGATTTAGTAAACAAGCCACATCACATGGTAAACCAAAAGTGAATAGCAACTAGCATATTGGAAGTTTGGAAAGAGAGGATTTTGACTGTTACATAAATATTTAACTACGGTCCCTAGAGGATTGCCAAGTAGTCCTTGCGCCGGAAGGAGCCGGTCTACGATCATCCCGCCACCTGTCACCGCCCTGTTGAGGGGCTCGATCATTAGTCCATCTGTCAGTGGCTGGAGGAGGAGGTGCCTGGCCTCCGCCCCCCTCAGCAGCCACTCTTCTGTGCCTCGGCACGAAAACCGCGCGTGGTGGTGCAGCTGCAGCAACAGAAGCAGCAGCAGCAGCAGGTGGTGCCTCCACAGGGGCAGAAACTTCAGTAGTCCTTGGAGGCACTACAGCTGCAGCTGATCTCCCCAATATCTCTTCCCTCCGTTGTCTCTCTTTTTCTTCCAGCTCTCTCTCTCTCTGCCTCTGCTTTTCTGCTATTTCATCCAGCTTCGCCTTTCGCTCAGCTTCCTCTTTCTTTCGCCTCTCCATCTCTGCAAAGTATCACAAGCCAAATAGCAAATTTAGCTTTCGAGGTTGGTTAGGAAACTAGAAACTTGAGCTACACCCACATTATCCCAAAAATATTACTGCTTGCACACCTGCTGACGTCTAATAGCCATTTGGTTTCCCCTCAAAATAGGATAAAATGCTTAGTTTGAAATTCGGAAAAAGAAAATAGTACCTTCAAGCTTCCGAGCTTCCTCCTCTTCGCGCAATCTTCTTTGCCTTTCCTCTTCACTTCTCAGGAAAAATATCAATTTCCTCTTAACTTCCCTTTCCTCTTTTCGTGACTGGATAATGTTGCTGATAGTCTCTTCTCTTTCCTGTCTAAGTCTGTCATGTTCAGCGCTCCTACGAGTCACCACTCTTTCTTCGAAAATATTCTGTACACGATCAAGAAAATATGCGAATTAAATATTGCAGTTTAAGATAAATATCTTTGTTGAAATAAAAGGTTATATTATCAGGTTTAACATAGAAGTTGAAAACCTTGTTCTCCAACATCCTGCCGAGCCTTCTTTTTTCCTCTAGGTCTCCAGCATGACGTTGCCTGCTTACCTCAATCTCTCGCTGTATCAAGAAAAAGAAAAAAGAAAGAAGCCAGGTTAATTTTTATGTAACCATTCAATAATACTGGCCAAAATTCATTATTGTTCCAGTGCAGGAAATATCCATAAAAAATAACGAGCAATAATGAGGTTTCCCGCCACGAAGATGACATTCATACCTGCTGCTCACGCTCATGATGATCTTTCTCATCTTCTAAGCGTTTCTGGAATGCAGCTTCAATAAGCGGGGCAGCCTCTTCTCTTTTTGCTCTTTCCAAATAATCCATAGTTTTTGCAAGCTTCTGTAGCCTTTTCTCCATTTCTTGCTTCTCCCTGAGCTGCTCACTAACAGCTAGATCCATCAAAGTCTGCTTGGTAATTTTTTCCTGAATCCAAATTAAAATTGTTAATTCAGAAAACAAGTTAGCAAAACAACAAAAAAGTCTAACAGGAGGAATCAGTTCACTCACCCCCTCAAGGACTGGTTTCTTTCCTTTCTTCTTACTCCGCTTCTCAGCTTCTTGCAGCAACGCTTGGGCTTCCTCAAGCTCACGCTCCTCTATTTCCCGGCGAATTCTTTGATGCTTCATTTGCTCAAATTCAGTGGCAAGTCTTTTCTGCTCTGCCTCTTCAGTTGTTTTCTGTATTTTTAGCCTCTTTGCCTCCTCCTCTCGTTCCTTAAGAATATAAAAGCCAATGATGGTGTTTTAATCTTCTAATTATAATTATAACAAACAGACTCATTAGAAGCCATCATCTGATCAAAGCAAAAAATGGCATACCATCTCTAACAGCTGACGCTCTTGCTCTTCTTTGCGCTTTTCAATAATTGACTTGCGTGCAAGCAGACGTTTGTGCTCTTTTTCAACCACTTCTACTAAATCTGGAAGTGTTTCCCCCAATTTTGTACTCCTCTTCTCCGGAGGGTACATCATGACCCTTGACTTGCTAAGGGATTCAGCGAGAGTGGAGAGGTGATCTCGCAAGCCTTCTGATTCAAGACTCTGAGGAGAAAACATTTATTATGAATCTACGAGCTTCGTTGGCAAACACAAAACGATAAGAAATAAGATGGTTACCTTATTACCAAAGAAAAGTGCACCTTTCCTGTAATCCACTTTCATTGCTAAGAAATTATTCTTAATGGCATCAACAGAGATCTTCTCAACCATTGGAAAATCAAAAAAGGGGATTATCTTTGACAGGTTATCAATGGTCATAGTCTGATACACCTGTGAGACCTGGATATATATAAAGAAAAACATGATGTAATATATCCAAAGTGTTGTTGCACAAGAAGCAGCATGACAGCTGGTGATAAGACATACCCGCTGAAGCAACCTAAGAGCAGCAAGCTTCTCCAGCGAAGGAACGTACTGAGATAGCTGTACTTCTGGAACAGAGGGAGCAGAAGCAAGTTTACCTCCAATCTTTGAAACTTTTGTTAACAACGGCTGTACTTGCATTGCGAGGTGTAAAGGGAGAAATTCATGTTCCAAAACATGGTAAAGATCCTTCACTTCCTGAGTGACACAGTTCATAACACCTTTGGCCACCTGAATAAAAGGCCCAAGAAAGTTAAGCATGAGCTGACATACTAATAAATACTAGGTGCAATAAAGTAAATCCATGAACTCAATTTTTTTTTACATCGCCTCGTATAGTGACATTATAGGATCTAAGCCTCAAAATTGTAGGACTAAACAATGTTTTGAAATCATTTGAAATTGTAGCTTACCAAATCCAAGAGCAGTGAGGACCTGGAAAGCTGAAAAAGAATAAAACAGAATAGTTACAACTCAGTGAACTAGAATAATATGATGAAGAAGAAGATACAGCCAAGACATATATTACCGCTTCCCTGTTCTCCGGTTTAGACTCCACATCAAATGCAATAAGTGTTGCCACTTTGGAACTCCGAACTTTCTCATTTTCAAGCTCCATATGAGACGCCCCATATGAGCGATCATAAGGGGGCACTGAGAGTGCAGCTAGGACAGCAGATGAAGCAATCATCTGCAGGTCCTTGTGATTCAGGTTCTTGTTAAAGCTTTTTTGAAGCGAGAAAAGCTTAAGCCATGCATAAGCATGATAAAGATGGTTGGATGACATCCAGAATATTTCTGATAGCTTAGAATAGTAAACAACCATCAATGAAGATTTAGGTGTTTTTTTAACCATGCTCATCAGTGCATGTATATCCTCAATAGAACGAAAGGCTTCCTGCAAAACAAAAGTAAAGGCAAAACTTAAAGAAAATCAAAAGGCTTGCACAAGTTATTAGCAATTCTCAACTATATGCATAAAAACAGGTAACTTCACAAACCTGCCAAAGCTCAAGCTCAGTAGCAACTTTCAGTTGCTCAAATCTGGTGTCCAGATACAACTGTAAACTCTCAGGAGCAGTAAGATCAGGCCTATCTCTCTGGTCCCTGTATTTGTTAAGGTTTGCTAGGTGATTCCTAATGATTTCGCACAATCTACGAAATTCAGTAGTCCGTTTGTATTGCTTGCAGAATTGGAAGGCACGGTGTGCAGTCATCTGAATATTTAAAATTAGAAGCTCAATAAATACCACACTAACAAAAATTGCAAAATCAGAAATTTAAAAAATAAAAGATGCCATGACGCATCAAAATAAGAAGCTGAAATTTTAAACACATGCCATAAAAATAACATGAAGCAAATAACATAATTCAGATGAAAAGCCCAGTGTGACAGTGCCCTTAATAAAAATTTAAATAAACACAGGATCACGGAATAAGAAAGAACAGTTTAAACACGAAAAACCCATAGGGAAGAAATGCTGGGTTTGAAACACGGCAGCATGCCTATACACAATAAGACCAAATATCACAAGCCAAACTGAAAATATAAAGAAGGAAGAAACTCACGGCGTACAGGGCCTCCAATCTTGAGTTGTTCCGAAGGATTTCAAGAACACTCCTATAGGTCTCCCACAAGAACTTAAACCAGGGAGTGACAAGCTCCCGGTCTGATCTATCTTTTCCCTTTTCCCCACTAACAAAGCTCAGAAGCAGATCTTCAGGCCTTTTATCTGCTTCCAAGTCATCTACGTCCAGAGCCTCTTCCAAGGCCTGCGCCTGATTACGTGCAAGCTCAGCTTTCTCAGTGGCCAACTGCATGAAATGCTTTATCACCTCCTCCAATGAAGTAATGTTGACCTGTTGGCAGATACCACGGTATTGGATAAGACCATCCTTGGCATGTCTTCCCCTCCTCATGTCAACACATAGCTCCACGTACTTGAACATTATTTTTTCGTGAGTTCTTGTCCATGCCCTATACCTCCTCGAGGTAATAAAACTATGAAGAGCCTCAAGTGCTTCTTGCTTTTGTCCAACATTGATCAACTCTGCATCAGCATATTTTTACATAAAAATGAGAGCTGAGGAAAGAATAATACCATCCACATCACAATAAAAAAGGATCATATATAGTGCTTAGCTCTTTAGCTTCTTCTTCTGTGTTCCGTTTAACTCAAGGCATACGAATAAAGCATAAGCCCGTTCAGCACAGGCACCCAGTACTCAAATATCAATGTTTATTTACATTTCAAAGAATTGAGAATCACAATTACGATAATTAATTGCCAGATAGTGAATAGATGGTTAAAGTTACTGTTTGATTTGCAATTTTATTGAGACAACTTCGACTGCATATGTCAAATCATGTTGGAAAAATGTGAGCAGCAAAACCAGAAAATTTATTTCCAAAATTTTTTAAAACAAGTTTTCGAATTGGAACTTCAAAATTGCTTATTTGAACACACCCAGATTCTTGTGTGAAATTAGATGAGATTAACACAAAGCCCGTTTATTCCATCCAACCCTCACACCACCCACATCGCATAGATACTCCATCTTATGAAATTTCTAAGCATGAATTATACACATTTTGCCAAACATAGACCAATGCTCATCGTTATTTTACAAGAGGCTAATCCCTTGCAACATAAATTGACATAGCAGAATCCAGAATTTGGTAAAATTATATGTCAAACAACAGAAAAGAACGGGTTTTTAGAATAGCAATAGATGCAACATCTCAGTTTACCTTCGGCTCGCTTTAGAGCATTCTCGGGTCTCGCAAAAGTCGCCATCTAATTCAACCGCAAATTTGGAATTCAATCAAGCAATAGATCTTCTCGAGTTTTTTGCCGCCGGAGATATAAACGGAGATTCAGAGCATGGAGATGGTGAATAGAACTCGGACAAGAAAGAAGATAAACCCTAACTCTAAATTATTTATTCACTCATGGACTGGGCCTTTATGCCTTGGCCCAATCCAATCTTAATTTAGATTAAATATCAATATATCATTACATCCTCCCCCTCTCTCTCTCTCTCTCTCTTTTCTCTTTCCTCAATCTTTATATACATGACAAAAAAATTGTGAGAATATTTTATAAGTTAAAATCTACGGATGGATGTGTGAAAATTCAAATTCAAACTCATATTCAGTAAAATATTTATAATTTTATTAGTGTTTGATTATGTTATGGTTTGAGTCTTGCTCGTGTTATGGATTATGGCTCATAATTACAAGTTTGGTAATCCTTAATTTTTATATTCATGTTATGTTTAGTTTGCTGGATAAACATGGTTAGTTTGCTGGATAAACATGGTTTGCGAGATTTGGACTAGATTTCATATCAGGTCTGACTACAATCGATTGTTCAATTAATTATTAATCGGCTCACTTCTGGTTGCATTATTAAACAACCCGACTCAACTATCATGTTGTATGGTGAGAGTATCCCTTTTAATTTTATTAGTTTGTTAATTTCTTTACACTTAATTTTTAGCTTATTACTTAATTTTCTTTTCCTCAAGATTTGCTCCTTTGAAATACATGGTGTTTCTCAATTCATCCCAACCAATTATATAAATTATAATACATAATGCTTCTGTGCTACTTAATAAAAACAATTTTTTATGAATGACATCCAAGAACGACATATACTGATATATTAAGTTAATTACACTTAGTCCCTAATATAGTAATATCTGTTCTTAAATATGAGAAATTGTATTTCAATGTTCAATATTTATTACTTCCTCCATCCTATTTTAATTGACTTATTTTCTTTTTTGGTATGTCCCGATATATAAACATGTTTCTATATATAGTTAGCTAATTTACTAATATATACCCATATTTAATATGTTCACATTAAACATTAATTCAATATCAAAAAAATAAATAAGAATATATTAAGAAGTTTTTTTGATTAATTATCTTTGTCAATAATTTTTTTAATCCCCGTGAAAAATTTCAATCAGCCTATCAAAATGGGATGTTAAGATAATAAATTAATACCTATATAAAAAAAAATCCCCTAGGTCGTATGCTAATAAAAAATAGCTTAATATCGATATGGTCGAGGAGAGATTTATTTATTCCGTGCAATTTTTACTTAAATTCTATATTAAAAAGGAAAGCATTTTATTTTCTTAAAATTAAAATAACAAAATCGATAAAAACAAGACCATATATATATATATATATACAATATTTTTTTAGTACAACCAATATTTGTATATTAATATATGATTATACAAATTGGAGTTTAGAGAGAGAAAGAGACGACCAAAAATGGAAGCTTTAGTGTGCAGAAATCTGGGCGACCCAACAGTCCCGCCGGAAGGGGCGGACGACTCGGCCCTTACCCTCTCAACGACTCACCCGATTCCCCAACTCGACTCGGCCACGGCGGTGCGAGTCCGAGTGAAAGCAACGAGCTTGAACTTCGCCAATTTCCTCCAAATCCAGGGAAAGTACCAAGAGAAGCCGCCGTTGCCCTTCATTCCCGGCTCCGACTACTCCGGCACCGTCGATGCCGTCGGAGAAAGTGTAACTAAGTTCAAAATAGGGGACCCCGTTTGCTCCCTCGCCGCCCTCGGATCATTTGCCCAATTCATCGTCGCCGATCAATCCGAGCTGTAAGCATTTTTGAGGAAATTGTGTTTTTCTTTTGAAATTTAATGTTGAAGGGGTAACTTATCTGTGTAAATATGGGTTCCTTACCCTAGAATAATACACTGAAATACTTTTTTTACCTAAAACTACAATGTGAGAATGCAGAATACAACGTAAACTAACAATGGCTAGATTAGGCTATACCGGGTATATAATGCCCTGGTCCATCAGTCAATCTTTATTATAGGCCGAAGATACTGTTGTCGATAAGGGCAATATTGTTAGAGTCGGTAAACTTTCACTAGTGAGGAGATTCGAGAATGGGTGCTTCGGTCACCTTTTAAAATGGAGAAACAGTTAAAGCAACAGATGGCTCTTTTGTTTGCTCCTGTATTGTATTTCCTGAATATGACCATTATAAAGAGATGTTTTGCTGTCTACGAATAGTTTAGTTGGTTGTTTTAATTTATTATCTACCCGGGAATCACAGATATCTGGTGCCTAAAGGATGTGACTTGGTTGCCGTTGGTGCATTTCCGGTTGCATACGGTACATCACATGTGGCACTTGTTCATAGAGCACAACTACATGCTGGTCAGGTAGTGTAGAGCTCTTTTTATTTTACTATGCAGTTATGTGGATGAGGGCCGTTTTAGATTTGTGATGAAAATTGCAGGTATTGCTGGTTCTTGGTGCAGCTGGGGGAGTTGGTGTTTCTGCTGTACAAATTGGCAAGGTCTGTGGTGCCATTGTTATAGCTGTTGCTAGGTAACTACTTAATGCTTACATAATGACTGAGATAGAACTATGGTTTAGCTCCTCGAGTATCAATATTGAATCTGTGTTCTTGAATAGAGAGTTAGATGGATTTCGTGCTAGCATAATACTCAGTGTCGGGTTTCCATGTGTAGGGGAAGTAAGAAGGCGCAATTCCTCAAGTCATTGGGTGTTGATCATGTTGTTGACCTGAGTGAAGAGAATGTCATTCAAAGTGTGAAGGGATTTCTCAAGGCTAGAAAGCTAAAAGGGGTCGATGTTTTGTATGATCCGGTTGGAGGCAAGCTCACAAAAGAATCATTGAAGCTGTTGAACTGGGGAGCACAAATCTTGATCATAGGTTTTGCAAGCGGGGAAGTACCGGTGATCCCAGCAAATATTGCTCTTGTTAAGGTACATCCAGGAATGCTTTATAATTCGAAACAAAACAGCTGTTTGTCGAGATGCAGGCTTTCTTGGTGATATGTTTAGCAACTCAGCACTATTAGTTGATGTTTGCAGAACTGGACTGTTCACGGACTGTACTGGGGAAGCCATAAAATACACCGGCCGCATGTTCTGGAAGATTCACTGAAGGAACTGCTATCCTGGTTGGCTAATGGCTTAATTACTGTGAAAATATCACATGCTTTTAGCCTCCGTGAGGTAATTTCTTCAACTGATAGAAATAGTGAATATCAGACTAAACTACATTCTGGGTTTGGATATTATGAAAGAAGATGATATATGAATATGGTATATGCATGGTTGATTTGGTTTTGGCAGGCAAATCTTGCTTTTGGTGCCCTAAAGAATAGAGAAGCAATTGGAAAGGTTTTGATTGTGTTGGATGACTCCAGAGCTGCAAGGGCTAAGTTGTAGTTAAATGTGTAGAGACATAGATACGTATATAATAACATGGTTGTTGGTTGATGCCATGGAAATTAAGTGCACCTTATTATTACTCTGCTACTATTGTCAAACTGTATGTTAATTTCAGTTTTCACTCTTCATTCACGTCCCCTAATTTTCATAAGACTAGAGAATCAATGACATATGTATAATTTTATTTATTAGAAATTATAATTATGAAAAAATTAAGAAAATTATTATAATAAAATAAAATTAATCTATAACTTTGTGAATTATAGAAAATTTCATATTAATCAATTTTTTTTGTTAATTATAACATACTATACCCTTGTGATTAATGATCATTAGATTACGCTCAAACAAAAAAATGATGATTTAAATCTAATTTTAAAATTCAAATTCGGTGGTAATTACAATGTAGATGCATTAATTGTTACGTTGTTCATCAATTTTTGTTTCCAAATAAAGCATGTGCGTATCTTGTCGAAGTGAAGTCATATGGTTTAATTCACTAACATACTATACCCTAATCCATCCATTTTTGAAAAAATCAAATTTTCAAGCCCGCCCAAAGGGGTACCCTTTCGGCCGGTGGTCAGATTTGGCCCCGTTTTCTGGCAGCCGTCAGTAAAATGACTATAACTCTCTCCACAGGTAATCGTTACCCGTGATTCTTGTTGCGTTGGATTCCTAACTCAAATATCTACCCTACAAAAAGTTCAAACGGAAGAAACTCCTTTTGAGTCCACCTCGAGGTGATTATCAAGTTGATTTCCACAACCGTCGCCTCTTATGTAAGGATCGGGGTGAACGTCGGGTTTTTCATTGAGTCCAGCATTTTTGAACACTAGAGTCAATTATGAATCAAACCATATGACTATATATACCTAATCCATCCATTTTTGAAAAAATCAAATTTTCAAGCCCGCTCAAAGGGGTACCCCTTTGGCCGGTGGCCAGATTTGGCCCCGTTTTCTGGCAGCCGTCAGTAAAACGGCTATAACTCTCTCCACAGGTAAGATCTACCTGTGATTCTTGTTGCGTTGGATTCCTAACTCAAATATCTACCCTACAAAAAGTTCAAACGGAAGAAACTCCTTTTGAGTCCACCTCTAGGTGATTATCAAGTTGATTTCCACAACCGTCGCCTCTTATGTAGGGATCGAGGTGAACGTCAGGTTTTTCATTGAGTCCAGCATTTTTGAAAACTAGAGTCAATTATGAATCAAACCATATGACTATATATGCCTAATCCATCAATTTTTGAAAAAATCAAATTTTCAAACCCGCCCAAAGGGGTACCTGTTTGGCCGGTGGCCAGATTTGGCCCCGTTTTCTGGCAGCCGTCAGTAAAACGGCTATAACTCTCTGCACAGGTAATCGCTACCCGTGATTCTTGTTGCGTTGGATTTCTAACTCAAATATCTACCCTAAAAAAAGTTCAAACGGAAGAAACTCCTTTTGAGTCTACCTCTAGGTGATTATGAAGTTGATTTCCACAACCGTCGCCTCTTACGAAAGGATCGGGGTGAACGTCGGGTTTTTTACTGAGTCCAGCATTTTTGAATACTAGAGTAAATTATGAATCAAACCATATGACTATATATGCCTAATCCGTCCATTTTTGAAAAAATCAAATTTTCAAGCCAGTTCAAAGGGGTACCCCTTTGGCCGGTGGCCAGATTTGGCCCCGTTTTCTGGCAGCCGTTAGTAAAATGACTATAACTCTCTCCACAAGTAATCGTTATCCGTGATTCTTGTTGCGTTGGATTCCTAACTCAAATATCTACCCTACAAAAAGTTCAAACGGAAGAAACTCCTTTTGAGTCCACCTCTAGGTGATTATCAAGTTGATTTCCACAACCGTCGCCTCTTATGTAGGGATCGGGGTGAACGTCGGGTTTTTAATTGAGTCCAGTATTTTTAAACACTAGAGTCAATTATGAATCAAACCATATGACTGTATATACCTAATCCGTCCATTTTTGAAAAAATTAAATTTTCAAGCCCGCCCAAAGGGGTACCCCTTTGGCCGGTGGCCAGATTTGGCCTTGTTTTCTGGCAGCCGTCAGTAAAACGACTATAACTCTCTCCACAGGTAAGATCTACCCGTGATTTTTGTTGCGTTGGATTTCTAACTCAAATATCTACCCTAGAAAAAGCTCAAACGGAAGAATCTCCTTTTGAGTCCACCTCTAGGTGATTATCATGTTGATTTCCACAACCGTCGCCTCTTATGTAGGGATCGGGATGAACGTCAGGTTTTTCATTGAGTCCAGAATTTTTGAACACTAGAGTCAACTATGAATCAAACCAGATGACTATATATGCCTAATCCATCTATTTTTGAAAAAATCAAATTTTCAAGCCCGCCCAAAGGGGTACCCCTTTGGCCGGTGGCCAGATTTGGCCCCGTTTTCTGGCAGCCGTCAGTAAAACGGCTATAACTCTCTGCACGGGTAATCGTTACCTGTGATTCATGTTGCGTTGGATTTCTAACTCAAATATCTACCCTACAAAAAGTTCAAACGGAAGAAACTCCTTTTGAGTCTACCTCTAGGTGATTATCAAGTTGATTTTCACAACCGTCGCCTCTTATGTAGGGATCGGGGTGAACGTCGGGTTTTTCATTGAGTCCAGCATTTTCGAACACTAGAGTCAATTATGAATCAAACCATATGACTATATATGCCTAATCCATCAATTTTTGAAAAAATCAAATTTTCAAGCCAGTTCAAAGGGGTACCCCTTTGGCCGGTGGCAAGATTTGGCCCCGTTTTCTGGCAGCCGTTAGTAAAATGACTATAACTCTCTCCACAAGTAATCGTTACCCGTGATTCTTGTTGCGTTGGATTCCTAACTCAAATATCTACCCTACAAAAAGTTCAAACGGAAGAAACTCCTTTTGAGTCCACCTCTAGGTGATTATCAAGTTGATTTCCACAACCGTCGCCTCTTATGCAGGGATCGGGGTGAACGTCGGGTTTTTAATTGAGTCCAGTATTTTTAAACACTAGAGTCAATTATGAATCAAACCATATGACTATATATACCTAATCCGTCCATTTTTGAAAAAATTAAATTTTCAAGCCCGCCCAAAGGGGTACCCCTTTGGCCGGTGGCCAGATTTGGCCTTATTTTCTGGCAGCCGTCAGTAAAACGACTATAACTCTCTCCACAGGTAATCGTTACCCGTGATTCTTGTTGCGTTGGATTCCTAACTCAAATATCTACCCTACAAAAAGTTCAAACGGAAGAAACTCCTTTTGAGTCCATCTCTAGGTGATTATCAAGTTGATTTACACAACCGTCGCCTCTTATGTAGGGATCGGGGTGAACGTCGGGTTTTTCATTGAGTCCAGCATTTTTGAACACTCGAGTCAATTATGAATCAAACCATATGACTATATATACCTAATCCGTCCATTTTTGAAAAAATCAAATTTTCAAGCCCGCTCAAAGGGGTACCCCTTTGGCCAGTGGCCAGATTTGGTCCCGTTTTCTGGCAGCCGTCAGTAAAACGGCTATAACTCTCTCCACAGGTAAGCTCTACCCGTGATTCTTGTTGCGTTGGATTCCTAACTCAAATATCTACCCTACAAAAAGTTCAAACGGAAGAAACTCCTATTGAGTCCACCTCTAGGTGATTATCAAGTTGATTTCCACAACCGTCGCCTCTTATGTAGGGATAGGGGTAAACGTCGAGTTTTTCATTGAGTCCAGGATTTTTGAACACTAGAGTCAATTATGAATCAAACCATATGACTATATATACCTAATCCGTCAATTTTTGAAAAAATCAAATTTTCAAGCCCGCTCAAAGGGGTACCCCTTTGGCCGGTGGCCAGATTTGGCCCCGTTTTCTGGCAGCCGTCAGTAAAACGGCTATAACTCTCTCCACAGGTAAGATCTACCCGTGATTTTTGTTGCGTTGGATTTCTAACTCAAATATCTACCCTAGAAAAATCTCAAACGGAAGAATCTCCTTTTGAGTCCACCTCTAGGTGATTATCATGTTGATTTCCACAACCGTCGCCTCTTATGTAGGGATCGGGATGAACGTCAGGTTTTTCATTGAGTCCAGAATTTTTGAACACTAGAGTCAATTATGAATCAAACCAGATGACTATATATGCCTAATCCATCTATTTTTGAAAAAATCAAATTTTCAAGCCCGCCCAAAGGGGTACCCCTTTGGCCGGTGGCCAGATTTGGCCCCGTTTTCTGGCAGCCGTCAGTAAAACGGCTATAACTCTCTGCACGGGTAATCGTTACCTGTGATTCATGTTGCGTTGGATTTCTAACTCAAATATCTACCCTACAAAAAGTTCAAACGGAAGAAACTCCTTTTGAGTCTACCTCTAGGTGATTATCAAGTTGATTTTCACAACCGTCGCCTCTTATGTAGGGATCGGGGTGAACGTCGGGTTTTTCATTGAGTCCAGCATTTTCGAACACTAGAGTCAATTATGAATCAAACCATATGACTATATATGTCTAATCCATCCATTTTTGAAAAAATCAAATTTTCAAGCCTGCCCAAAGGGGTACCCCTTTGGCCGGTGGCCAGATTTGACCCCGTTTTCTGGCAGCCGTCAGTAAAACGACTATAACTCTCTCCACAGGTAATCGTTACCCATGATTCTTGTTGCGTTGGATTCCTAACACAAATATCTACCCTACTAAAAGTTCAAACGGAAGAAACTCCTTTTGAGTCCACCTCTAGGTGATTATCAAGTTGATTTCCACAACCGTCGCCTCTTATGTAAGGATCGGGGTGAACGTCGGGTTTTTCATTGAGTCCAGCATTTTTGAACACTAGAGTCAATTATGAATCAAACCATATGACTATATATGCCTAATCCATCCATTTTTGAAAAAATCATATTTTCAAGCCCGCCCAAAAGGGTAACCCTTTGCCCGGTGGCCAGGTTTGGCCCCGTTTTGAGGCAGCCGTCAGTAAAACGACTATAACTCTCTGCACAGGCAATCGTTACCCGTGATTCTTGTTGCATTGGATTCCTAACTCAAATATCTACCCGACAAAAAGTTCAAATGGGAGAAACTCCTTTAGAGTCAACCTCTAGGTGATTATCAAATTTATTTCCACAACCGTCGACTCTTATGTAGGGATCGGGGTGAATGTCGGGTTTTTCATCGAGTCCAGCATTTTTGAACACTATAGTCAATTATGAATCAAACCATATGACTATATATGCCTAATCCGTCCATTTTTGAAAAAGTCAAATTTTCAAGCCCGTTCAAAGGGGTACCCCTTTGGCCGGGGGCGAGATTTGGCCCCCGTTTTCTGGCAGCCGTCAGTAAAACGACTATAACTCTCTCCACAGGTAAGCTCTACTCGTGATTCTTGTTGCGTTAGATTTCTAACTCAAATATCTACCCTCCAAAAAGTTCAAACGGAAGAAACTCAATTTGAGTCCACCTCTAGGTGATTATCAAGTCGATTTCCACAACCGTCGCCTCTTATGTAGGGATCGGGGTGAACGTCGTATTTTTCATTGAGTCCAGCATTTTTGAACACTAGAGTCAATTATGAATCAAACCATATGACTATATATACCTAATCCTTCCATTTTTGAAAAAAATCAAATTTTCAAGCCCGTTCAAAGGGGTACCCCTTTGGCCGGTAGCGAGATTTGGCCCCGTTTTCTGGCAGCCGTCAGTAAAACGACTATAACTCTCTCCACAGGTAAGCTCTACCCGTGATTCTTGTTGCGTTGGATTACTAACTAAAATATCTACCCTACAAAAAGTTCAAATGGAAGAAACTCCTTTTGAGTCAACCTCTAGGTGATTATCAAGTTGATTTCCACAACCGTCGCCTCTTATGTAGGGATCGGGGTGAACGTCGGGTTTTTCATTGAGTCCAGCATTTTTGAACACTAGAGTCAATTATGAATCAAACCATATGACTATATATACCTAATCCGTCAATTTTTGAAAAATCAAATTTTCAAGCCCGCCCAAAGGGGTACCTCTTTGGCCGGTGGCCAGATTTGGCCCCGTTTTCTGGCAGCCGTCAGTAAAACGGCTAGAACTCTCTCTACAGGTAATCGTTACCCGTGATTCTTGTTGCGTTGGATTCCTGACTAAAATATCTACCCTACAAAAAGTTCAAACGGAAGAAACTCCTTTTGAGTCCACCTTTAGGTGATTATCAAGTTGATTTCCACAACCGTCGCCTCTTATGTAGGGATCGGGGTGAACGTCGGGTTTTTCATTGAGTCCAGCTTTTTTGAACACTAGAGCAAATTATGAATCAAACCATATGACTATATATGCCTAATCCATCCATTTTTGAAAAATTCAAATTTTCAAGCCCCCCCAAAGGGGTACCCCTTTGGCCGGTGGCCAGATTTGGCTCCGTTTTCTGGCAGCCGTGAGTAAAATGACTATAACTCTCTCCACAGGTAATCGTTACCCGTGATTCTTGTTGCATTGGATTCCTAACTCAAATATCTACCCTACAAAAAGTTCAAACGGGAGAAACTCCTTTTGAGTCCACCTCTAGGTGATTATCAAGTTTATTTCTTCAACCGTCGCCTCTTATGTAGGGATCGGGGTGAACGTCGGGTTTTTCATTGAGTCCAGCATTTTTGAACACTAGAGTCAATTATGAATCAAGTCATATGACTATATATGCCTAATCCGTCCATTTTTGAAAAAATCAACTTTTCAAGCCCGTTCAAAGGGGTACCCCTTTGGCCGGTGGCAAGATTTGGCCCCGTTTTCTGGCAGCCATCAGTAAAATGACTATAACTCTCTCCACAGGTAATTTCTACCTGTGATTCTTGTTGCGTTTGATTCCTAACTCAAATATCTACCCTACAAAAAGTTCAAACGGAAGAAAGTCCTTTTGAGTCCACCTCTAGGTGATTATCATGTTGATTTCTACAACCGTCGCCTCTTATGTAGGGATCGGGGTGAACGTCGGGTTTTTCATTGAGTCCAGCATTTTTGAACACTAGAGTCAATTATGAATCAAACCATATGACTATATATGCCTAATCCGTCCATTTTTGAAGAAATCAAATTTTCAAGCCCGTTCAAAGGGGTACCCCTTTAGCCGGTGGCCAGATTTGGCCCCGTTTTCTGGCAGCCGTCAGTAAAACGACTATAACTCTCTCCACAGGTAAGCTCTACCCGTGATTCTTGTTGCGTTGGATTCCTAACTCAAATATCTACCCTACAAAAAGTTCAAACGGAAGAAACTCCTTTTGAGTCCACCTCTAGGTGATTATCAAGTTGATTTCCACAACCGTCGCCTCTTATGTAGGGATCGGGGTGAACGTCGGGTTTTTCATTGAGTCTAGCTTTTTTGAACACTAGATTCAATTATAAATCAAAACATATGACTATATATGCCTAATCCATCTATTTTTGAAAAAATCAAATTTTCAAGCCCGCCCAAAGGGGTACCCCTTTGGCCAGTGGCCAGATTTGGCCCCGTTTTCTGGCAGCCGTCAGTAAAATGACTATAACTCTCTCCACAGGTAATCGTTACCCGTGATTCTTGTTGCGTTGGATTCCTAACTCAAATATCTACCCTACAAAAAGTTCAAACGGGAGAAACTCCTTTTGAGTCAACCTCTAGGTGATTATCAAATTTATTTCCACAACCGTCGCCTCTTATGTAGGGATCGGGGTGAATGTCGGGTTATTCATTGAGTCCAGCATTTTTGAACACTAGAGTCAATTATGAATCAAATCATATGACTGTATATGCCTAATCCGTCCATTTTTGAAAAAAATCAAATTTTCAAGCCCGTTCAAAGGGGTACCCCTTTGGCCGGTAGCGAGATTTGGCCCCGTTTTCTGGCAGCCGTCAGTAAAACGAATATAACTCTCTCCACAGGCAAGCTCTACTTGTGATTCTTGTTGCGTTGGATTCCTAACTCAAATATCTACCCGACAAAAACGTTCAAACGGGAGAAACTTCTTTTGAGTCAACCTCTAGTTGATTATCAAATTTATTTCCACAACCGTCGCCTCTTATGTAGGCATCGGGGTGAATGTCGGGTTTTTCATTTAGTCCAGCATTTTTGAACACTATAGTCAATCATGAATCAAACCATATGACTATATATGCCTAATCCGTCCATTTTTGAAAAAATCAAATTTTCAAGCCCGTTCAAAGGGGTACCCCTTTGGCCGGGGGCGAGATTTGGCCCCCGTTTTCTGGCAGCCGTCAGTAAAACGACTATAACTCTCTCCACAGGTAAGCTCTACTCGTGATTCTTGTTGCGTTAGATTTCTAACTCAAATATCTACCCTCCAAAAAGTTCAAACGGAAGAAACTCAATTTGAGTCCACCTCTAGGTGATTATCAAGTCGATTTCCACAACCGTCGCCTCTTATGTAGGGATCGGGGTGAACGTCGTGTTTTTCATTGAGTCCAACATTTTTGAACACTAGAGTCAATTATGAATCAAACCATATGACTATATATACCTAATCCTTCCATTTTTGAAAAAAATCAAATTTTCAAGCCCGTTCAAAGGGGTACCCCTTTGGCCGTTAGCGAGATTTGGCCCCATTTTCTCGCAGCCGTCAGTAAAACGACTATAACTCTCTCCACAGGTAAGCTCTACCCGTGATTCTTGTTGCGTTAGATTCCTAACTCAAATATCTACCCTACAAAAAGTTCAAACGGAAGAAACTCCTTTTGAGTCAACCTCTAGGTGATTATCAAGTTGATTTCCACAACCGTCGCCTCTTATGTAGGGATCGGGGTGAACGTCGGGTTTTTCATTGAGTCTAGCTTTTTTGAACACTAGAATCAATTATAAATCAAACCATATGACTATATATGCCTAATCCATCTATTTTTGAAAATATCAAATTTTCAAGCCCGCCCAAAGGGGTACCCCTTTAGCCGGTGGCCAGATTTGGCCCCGTTTTCTGGCAGCCGTCAGTAAAATGACTATAACTCTCTCCACAGGTAATCGTTACCCGTGATTCTTGTTGCGTTGGATTCCTAACTCAAATATCTACCCTACAAAAAGTTCAAACGGGAGAAACTCCTTTTGAGTCAACCTCTAGGTGATTATCAAATTTATTTCCACAACCGTCGCCTCTTATGTAGGGATCGGGGTGAATGTCGGGTTTTTCATTGAGTCCAGCATTTTTGAACACTAGAGTCAATTATGAATCTAACCATATGACTGTATATGCCTAATCCGTCCATTTTTGAAAAAAATCAAATTTTCAGGCCCGTTCAAAGGGGTACCCCTTTGGCCGGTAGCGAGATTTGACCCCGTTTTCTGGCAGCCGTCAGTAAAACGAATATAACTCTCTCCACAGGTAAGCTCTACTCGTGATTCTTGTTGCGTTGGATTCCTAACTCAAATATCTACCCTACAAAAAGTTCAAACGGAAGAAACTCCTTTTGAGTCTACCTCTAGGTGATTATCAAGTTGATTTCCACAACCGTCGCCTCTTATGTAGGGATCGGGGTGAACTTCGGGTTTTTCATTGAGTCCAGCATTTTTGAACACTAGAGTCAATTATGAATCAAACCATATGACTATATATGCCTAATCCGTCCATTTTTGAAAAAATCATATTTTCAAGCCCGCCCAAAAGGGTACCCCTTTGGCCGGTGGCCATATTTGGCCCCGTTTTCTGGCAGCCGTCAGTAAAACGGCCATAACTCTCTCCACAGGTAATCGTTACCCGTGATTCCTGTTGTATTGGATTCCTAACTCAAATATCTACCCTACAAAAAGTTCAAACGGGAGAAACTCCTTTTGAGTCCACGTCTAGGTGATTATCAAGTTTATTTCCTCAACCGTCGCCTCTTATGTAGGGATCGGGGTGAAGGTCGGGTTTTTCATTGAGTCCAGCATTTTTGAACACTAGAGTCAATTATGAATCAAGCCATATGACTATATATGCCTAATCCGTCCATTTTTGAAAAAATCAACTTTTCAAGCCCGTTCAAAGGGGTACCCCTCTGGCCGGTGGCAAGATTTGGCCCCGTTTTCTGGCAGCCATTAGTAAAATGACTATAACTCTCTCCACATGTAATTTGTACCTGTGATTCTTGTTGCGTTGGATTCCTAACTCAAATATCTACTCTACAAAAAGTTCAAACGGAAGAAACTCCTTTTGAGTCCACCTCTAGGTGATTATCAAGTTGATTTCCACAACCGTCGCCTCTTATGTAGGGATCGGGGTGAACGTTGGGTTTTTCATTGAGTCCAGCTTTTTTGAACACTAGAGTCAATTATAAATCAAACCATATGACTATATATTCCTAATCCGTCCATTTTTGAAAAAATCAAATTTTAAAGCCCGCCCAAAGGGGTAACCCTATGGCCGGTGGCCAGATTTGGCCCCGTTTTCTGGCAGCCGTCAGTAAAACGGCTATAAGTCTCTCCACAGGTAAGGTCTACCCGTGATTCTTGTTACTTTGGATTCCTAACTCAAATATCTACCATACAAAAAGTTCAAACGGAAGAAAATGCTTTTGAGTCCACCTCTAGGTGATTATCAAGTTGATTTCCACAGCCGTCGCCTCTTATGTAGGGATTGGGATGAACGTCGTGTTTTTCATTGAGTCTAGTATTTTTAAAGACTAGAGTCAATTATGAATCAAGCCATATGACTATATATACCTAATCCGTCCATTTTTGAAAAAATCAAATTTTCAAGCCCGCTCAAAGGGGTACCACTTTGGCCGGTGGCCAGATTTGGCCCCGTTTTCTGGCAGCCGTCAGTAAAACGGCTATAACTCTCTCCACAGGTAAGCACTACCCGTGATTCTTGTTGCGTTAGATTCCTAACTCAAATATCTACCCTACAAAAAGTTCAAACAGAAGAAACTCCTTTTGAGTCCACCTCTAGGTTATTATCAAATCGATTTCCACAACCGTCGCCTCTTATATAGGGATCGGGATGAACGTCGTGTTTTTCATTGAGTCCAGCGTTTTTGAACACTAAAGTGAATTATGAATCAAACCATATGACTATATATGCCTAATCCATCCATTTTTGAAAAAATCAAATTTTCAAGCCCGTTCAAAGGGGTACCCCTTTGGCCGATGGCCAGATTTGGCCCCGTTTTCTGGCAGCCGTCAGTAAAACGGCTATAACTCTCTCCACAGGTAAGATCTACCCGTGATTCTTGTTGAGTTGGATTCCTAACTTAAATATCTACCCTACAAAAAGTGCAAACGGAAGAAACTCATTTTGAGTCCACCTCTAGGTTATTATCAAGTTGATTTCCACAACCGTCGCCTCTTATGTAGGGATCGGGGTGAACGTTGTGTTTTTCATTGAGTCTAGCTTTCTTGAACACTAGAGTCAATTATAAATCAAACCATATGACTATATATGCCTAATCCGTCCATTTTTGAAAAAATCAAATTTTCAAACCTGCCCAAAGGGGTACCCTTTGGCCGGTGGCCAGATTTGGCCCCGTTTTCTGGCAGCCGTCAGTAAAACGGCTATAAGTCTCTCCACAGGTAAGATCTACCCGTGATTCTTGTTACTTTGGATTCCTAACTCAAATATCTACCCTACAAAAAGTGCAAACGGAAGAAAATCCTTTTGAGTCCACCTCTAGGTGATTATCAAGTTGATTTCCACAGCCGTCCCCTCTTATGTAGGGATCGGGGTGAACGTCGTGTTTTTCATTGAGTCCAGTATTTTTGAACACTAGAGTCAATTATGAATCAAGCCATATGACTATATATACCTAATCCGTCCATTTCTGAAAAAATCAAATTTTCAAGCCCGCTCAAAGGGGTACCACTTTGGCCGGTGGCCAGATTTGGCCCCGTTTTCTGGCAGCCGTCAGTAAAACGGCTATAACTCTCTCCACAGGTAAGCTCTACCCGTGATTCTTGTTGCGTTAGATTGCTAACTCAAATATCTACCCTACAAAAAGTTCAAACGGAAGAAACTCCTTTTGAGTCCACCTCTAGGTTATTATCAAGTCGATTTCCACAACCGTCGCCTCTTGTGTAGGGATCGGGGTGAACGTCGTGTTTTTCATTGAGTCCAGCATTTTTGAACACTAATGTCAATTATGAATCAAACCATATGACTATATATGCCTAATCCATCCATTTTTGAAAAAATCAAATTTTCAAGCCCGTTCAAAGGGGTACCCCTTTGGCCGGTGGCCAGATTTGGCCCCGTTTTCTGGCAGCCGTCAGTAAAACGGCTATAACTCTCTCCACAGGTAAGATCTACCTGTGATTCTTGTTGAGTTGGATTCCTAACTCAAATATCTACCCTACAAAAAGTTCAAACGGAAGAAACTCCTTTTGAGTCCACCTCTAGGTGATTATCAAGTTGATTTCCACAACCGTCGCCTCTTATGTAGGGATCGGGGTGAACGTTGGGTTTTTTATTGAGTCCAGCTTTTTTAAACCCTAGAGTCGATTATAAATCAAACCATATGACTATATATGCCTAATCCGTCCATTTTTGAAAAAATCAAATTTTTAAGCTCGCCCAAATGGGTACCCCCTTTGGCCGGTGGCCAGAATTTGCCCCGTTTTCTGGCAGCCGTCAGTAAAACGGCTATAAGTCTCTCCACAGGTAAGGTCTACCCGTGATTCTTGTTACTTTGGATTACTAACTCAAATATCTACCCTAAAAAAAGTTCAAACGGAAGAAAATGCTTTTGAGTCCACCTCTAGGTGATTATCAAGTTGATTTCCACAGCCGTCGTCTCTTATGTAGGGATCGGGGTGAACGTCGTGTTTTTCATTGAGTCCAGTATTTTTGAACATTAGAGTCAATTATGAATCAAGCCATATGACTATATATACCTAATCCGTCCATTTTTGAAAAAATCAAATTTTCAAGCCCGCTCAAAGGGGTACCACTTTGGCCGGTGGCCAGATTTAGCCCCGTTTTCTGGCAGCCGTCAGTAAAACGGCTATAACTCTCTCCACAAGTAAGCTCTACCCGTGATTCTTGTTGTGTTAGATTCCTAACTCAAATATCTACCCTACAAAAAGTTCAAACGGACGAAACTCCTTTTTTGTCCACCTCTAGGTGATTATCAAGTTGATTTCCACAACCGTCGCCTCTTATGTAGGGATCGGGGTGAACGTCGGGTTTTTCATTGAGTCCAGAATTTTTGATCACTAGAATCAATTATGAATTAAACCATATGACTATATATACCTAATCCGTCCATTTTTGAAAAAATCAAATTTTCAAGCCCGCCCAAAGGGGTACCCCTTTGGCCGGTGGCCAGATTTGGCCCCGTTTTCTGGCAGCCGTCAGTAAAACGGCTATAACTCTCTCCACAGGTAAGCTCTACCCCTAATTCATGTTGCGTTAGGTTTCTCACTAAAATATCTACCCTACAAAAAGTTCAAACGGAAGAAACTCTTTTTGAGTCCACTTCTAGGTTATTATCAAGTCGATTTCCACAACCGTCGCCTCTTATGTAGGGATCGGGGTAAACGTCGTGATTTTCATTGAGTCCAGCATTTTTGAACACTAGAGTCAATTATGAATCAAACCATATGACTATATATGCGTAATCCATCCATTTTTGAGAAAACAAATTTTCAAGCCGTTCAAAGGGGTACCCCATTGGCCGGTGGCCAGATTTGGCCCCGTTTTCTGGCAGCCGTCAGTAAAACGACTATAACTCTCTCCACAAGTAAGCTCTATCCGTGATTCTTCTTGCGTTGGATTCCTAACTCAAATATCTACCCTACAAAAAGTTCAAACGGAAGAAACTGCTTTTGAGTCAACCTCTAGGTGATTATCAAGTTAATTTCCACAACCGTCGCCTCTTATGTAGGGATCGGGGTGAACGTGTGGTTTTTCATTGAGTCCAGCTTTTTTGAACACTAGAGTCAATTATGAATCAAACCATATGACTATATATGCCTAATCCATCCATTTTTGAAAAATTCAAATTTTCAAGCCCCCCCAAACGGGTACCCCTTTGGCCAGTGGCCAGATTTGGCCCCGTTTTTTGGCATCCGTCAGTAAAACGACAATAACTCTCTCCACAGGTAATCGTTACCCGTGATTCTTGTTGCATTGGATTCCTAACTTAAATATCTACCCTACAAAAATTTCAAATGGGAGAAACTCCTTTTGAGTCAACCTCTAGGTGATTATCAAGTTTATTTCCACAACCGTCGCCTCTTATGTAGGGATCGGGGTGAACGTCGGGTTTTTCATTGAGTCTAGTATTTTTGAACACTAGAGTCCATTATGAATCAATCCATATGATCATATATGCCTAATCCGTCCACTTTTGAAAAAATCAAATTTTTGAGCCCGCCCAAAGGGTACCCCTTTGGCCGGTGGCCAGATTTGGCCCCGTTTTCTGGCAGCATTCAGTAAAACGGCTATAACTCTCTCCAGAAGTAAGCTTTACACGTGATTCTTGTTGCGTTGGATTCCTAACTCAAATATCTACCCTACCAAAAGTTCAAATGGAAGAAACTCCTTTTGAGTCAACCTCTAGGTGATTATCAAGTTGATTTCCATAACCGTCGCCTCTTATGTAGGGATCGGGGTGAATGTCGGGTTTTTCATTGAGTCTAGCATTTTTGAACACTAGAGTCCATTATGAATCAATCCATATGATCATATATGCCTAATCCGTCCATTTTTGAAAAAATCAAATTTTTGAGCCCGCCCAAAGGGGTACCCCTTTGGCCGGTGGCCAGATTTGACCCCGTTTTCTAGCAGCCGTCAGTAAAACGGCTATAACTCTCTCCAGAAGTATGCTTTACCCGTGATTCTTGTTGCGTTGGATTCCTAACTCAAATATCTACCCTAAAAAAAGTTCAAATGGAAGAAACTCCTTTTGAGTCAACCTCTAGGTGATTATCAAGTTGATTTCCACAACCGTCGCCTCTTATGTAGGGATCGGGGTGAACGTCGGGTTTTTCATTGAATCTAGCATTTTTCAACACTAGAGTCAATTATGAATCAATCCATATGATCATATATGTCTAATCCGTCCACTTTTGAAAAAATCAAATTTTTGAGCCCGCCCAAAGGTTACCCCTTTGGCCGGTGGCCAGATTTGGCCCCGTTTTCTGGCAGCCGTCAGTAAAACGGTTATAACTCTCTGCAGAAGTAAGCTTTACCCGTGATTCTTGTTGCATTGGATTCCTAACTCAAATATCTATCGTACAAAAAGTTCAAATGGAAGAAACTCCATTTGAATCAACCTCTAGGATATTATCAAGTTGATTTCCACAAACGTCGCCTCTTATGTAGGGATCGGGGTGAACGTCGGGGTTTTCATTGAGTCTAGCATTTTTGAACACTAGAGTCCATTATGAATCAATCCATATGATCATATATGCCTAATCCGTCCACTTTTGAAAAAATCAAATTTTTGAGCCCGCCCAAAGGGGTACCCCTTTGGCCGGTGGCCAGATTTGGCCCCGTTTTCTGGCAGCCTTCAGTAAAACGGCTATAACTCTCTCCAGAAGTAAGCTTTACACGTGATTCTTATGGCGTTGGATTCCTAACTCAAATATCTACCCTACCAAAAGTTCAAATGGACGAAACTCCTTTTGAGTTAACCTTTAGGTGATTATCAAGTTGATTTCCACAACCGTCGCCTCTTATGTAGGGATCGGGGTGAATGTCGGGTTTTTCATTGAGTCTAGCATTTTTGAACACAAGAGTCCATTATGAATCAATCCAAATGATCATATATGCCTAATCCGTCCATTTTTGAAAAAATCAAATTTTTGAGCCCGCCCAAAGGGGTACCCCTTTGCCAGGTGGCCAGATTTGGCCCTGTTTTCTGGCAGCCGTCAGTAAAACGGCTATAACTATCTCCAGAGGTATGATTTACCCGTGATTCTTGTTTTGTTGGATTCCTAACTCAAATATCTACCCTACAAAAAGTTCAAATGGAAGAAACTCCTTTTGAGTCAACCTCTAGGTGATTATCAAGTTGATTTCCACAACCGTCGCCTCTTATGTAGGGATC
This sequence comes from Perilla frutescens, assembly GCA_026008535.1. Classification (NCBI taxonomy): domain Eukaryota; kingdom Viridiplantae; phylum Streptophyta; class Magnoliopsida; order Lamiales; family Lamiaceae; genus Perilla; species Perilla frutescens. Next base: position 48,933,492 of record BRKX01000018.1, read on the forward strand.
GGGGTGAACGTCGGGTTTTTCATTGAGTCTAGCATTTTTCAACACTAGAGTCCATTATGAATCAATCCATATGATCATATATGCCTAATCCATCCACTTTTGAAAAAATCAAATTTTTAAGCCCGCCCAAAGGGTTACCCCTTTGGCCGGTGGCCAGATTTGGCCCCGTTTTTTGGCAGCCGTCAGTAAAACGGCTATAACTCTCTGCAGAAGTAAGCTTTACCCGTGATTCTTGTTGCGTTGGATTCCTAACTCAAATATCTATCGTACAAAAAGTTCAAATGGAAGAAACTCCGTTTGAGTCAACCTCTAGTATATTATCAAGTTGATTTCCACAAACGTCGCCTCTTATGTAGGGATCGGGGTGAACGTCGGGTTTTTCATTGAGTCTAGCATTTTTGAACACTAGAGTCCATTATGAATCAATCCATATGATCATATATGCCTAATCCGTCCATTTTTGAAAAAATCAAATTTTTGAGCCCGCCCAAAGGGGTACCCCTTTGGCCGGTGGCCAGATTTGGCCCCGTTTTCTGGCAGCCGTCAGTAAAACGGCTATAACTCTCTCCAGAAGTATGCTTTACCCGTGATTCTTGTTGCGTTGGATTGCTAACTCAAATATATACCCTAAAAAAAGTTCAAATGGAAGAAACTCCTTTTGAGTCAACCTCTAGGTCATTATCAAGTTGATTTCCACAACCGTCGCCTCTTATGTAGGGATCGGGGTGAACGTCGTGTTTTTCATTGAGTCTAGCATTTTTCAACACTAGAGTCAATTATGAATCAATCCATATGATCATATATGTGTAATCCGTCCACTTTTGAAAAATTCAAATTTTTGAGCCCGTCCAAAGGTTACCCCTTTGGCCGGTGGCCAGATTTGGCCCCGTTTTCTGGCAGCCGTCAGTAAAACGGTTATAACTCTCTGCAGAAGTAAGCTAGACCCGTGATTGTTGTTGCGTTGGATTCCTAACTCAAATATCTATCGTACAAAAAGTTCAAATGGAAGAAACTCCTTTTAAATCAACCTCTAGGATATTATCAAGTTGATTTCCACAAACGTCGCCTCTTATGTAGGGATCGGGGTGAACGTCGGGGTTTTCATTGAGTCTAGCATTTTTGAACACTAGAGTCCATTATGAATCAATCCATATGATCATATATGCCTAATCCGTCCACTTTTGAAAAAATCAAATTTTTGAGCCCGCCCAAAGGGGGTACCCCTTTGGCCGGTGGCCAGATTTGGCCCCGTTTTCTGGCAGCCTTCAGTAAAACGGCTATAACTCTCTCCAGAAGTAAGCTTTACACGTGATTCTTGTGGCGTTGCATTCCTAACTCAAATATCTACCCTACCAAAAGTTCAAATGGACGAAACTCCTTTTGAGTCAACCTTTAGGTGATTATCAAGTTGATTTCCACAACCGTCGCCTCTTATGTAGGGATCGGGGTGAATGTCGGGTTTTTCATTGAGTCTAGCATTTTTGAACACTAGAGTCCATTATGAATCAATCCAAATGATCATATATGCCTAATCCGTCCATTTTTGAAAAAATCAAATTTTTGAGCCCGCCCAAAGGGGTACCCCTTTGGCCGGTGGCCAGATTTGGCCCTGTTTTCTGGCAGCCGTCAGTAAAACGGGTATAACTCTCTCCAGAAGTATGATTTACCCGTGATTCTTGTTTTGTTGGATTCCTAACTCAAATATCTACCCTACAAAAAGTTCAAATGGAAGAAACTCCTTTTGAGTCAACCTCTAGGTGATTATCAAGTTGATTTCCACAACCGTCGCCTCTTATGTAGGGATCGGGGTGAACGTCGGCTTTTTCATTGAGTCTAGCATTTTTCAACACTAGAGTCCATTATGAATCAATCCATATGATCATATATGCCTAATCCATCCACTTTTGAAAAAATCAAATTTTTAAGCCCTTTGGCCGGTGGCCAGATTTGGCCCCGTTTTTTGGCAGCCGTCAGTAAAACGGCTATAACTCTCTGCAGAAGTAAGCTTTACCCGTGATTCTTGTTGCGTTGGATTACTAACTCAAATATCTATCGTACAAAAAGTTCAAATGGAAGAAACTCCTTTTGAGTCAACCTCTAGGATATTATCAAGTTGATTTCCACAAACGTCGCCTCTTATGTAGGGATCGGGGTGAACGTCGGGTTTTTCATTGAGTCTAGCATTTTTGAACACTAGAGTCCATTATGAATCAATCCATATGATCATATATACCTAATCCGTCCACTTTTGAAAAAATCAAATTTGAGAGCCCGCCCAAAGGGGTACCCCTTTGGCCGGTGGCCAGATTTGGCCCCGTTTTCTGGCAGCCTACAGTAAAACGGCTATAACTCTCTCTAGAAGTAAGCTTTACACGTGATTCTTGTTGCGTTGGATTCCTAACTCAAATATCTACCCTACTATAAGTCAAACCGGTAAAAAACCTATTTGAGTCGGCCTCTAGGTGATTATCAAGTTGATTTCCAAAACCATCACCTCTTATGTAGGGATCGGGGTGAACGTCGGGGTTTTCATTGAGTCTAGCATTTTTGAACACTAGAGTCCATTATGAATCAATGCATATGATCATATATGCCCAATCCGTCCACTTTTGAAAAAATCAAATTTTTGAGCCCGGCCAAAGGGGTACCCCTTTGGCCGGTGGCCAGAATTGGCCCCGTTTTCTGGCAGCCATCAGTAAAACGGCTATAACTCTCTCCAGAAGTAAGATTTATCCGTGATTCTTGTTGCGTTGGATTCCTAACTCAAATATCTACCCTACAAAAAGGTCAAATGGAAGAAACTCCTTTTGAGTCAACCTCTAGGTGATTATCAAGTTGATTTCCACAACCGTCGCCTCTTATGTAGGGATCGGGGTGAACGTCGGGTTTTTCAGTGAGTCTAGCATTTTTCAACACTAGAGTCCATTATGAATCAATCCATATGATCATATATGCCTAATCCGTCCACTTTTGAAAAAATCAAATTTTTGAGCCTGCCCAAAGGGGTACCCCTTTGGCCGGTGGCCAGATTTGGCCCCGTTTTCTGGCAGCCGTCAGTAAAACGGCTATAACTCTCTCCAGAAGTAAGCTTTACCCGTGATTCTTGTTGCATTGGATTCCTAACTCAAATATCTACCCTACCAAAAGTCGAACCGGTAGAAACCCTATTTGAGTCGGCCTCTAGGTGATTATCAAGTTGATTTCCAAAACCGTCACCTTTTATGTAGGGATCGGGGTGAACGTCGGGTTTTTCATTGAGTCTAGCATTTTTGAACACTAGAGTCTATTATGAATCAATCCATATGATCATATATGCCTAATCCGTCCACTTTTGAAAAAATCAAATTTTTGAGCCCGCCCAAAGGGGTACCCCTTTGGCCGGTGGCCAGATTTGGCCCCATTTTCTGGCAGCCGTCAGTAAAACGGCTATAACTCTCTCCAGAAGTAAGCTTTACCCGTGATTCTTGTTGCGTTGGATTCCTAACTCAAATATCTACCCTACAAAAAGTTCAAATGGAAGAAACTTTTTTTGAGTCAACCTCTAGGTGATTATCAAGTTGATTTCCACAACCGTCGCCTCTTATGTAGGGATCGGGGTGAACGTCGTGTTTTCTATTGAGTCTAGCATTTTTGAACACTAGAGTCCATTATGAATCAATCCATATGATAATATATGCCTAATCCGTCCACTTTTTAAAAAATCAAATTTTTGTGCCCGCCCAAAGGGTACCCCTTTGGCCGGTGGCCGGATTTGGCCCCGTTTTCTGGCAGCCTTCAGTAAAACGGCTATAACTCTCTCCAGAAGTAAGCTTTACACGTGATTCTTGTTGCGTTGGATTCCTAACTCAAATATCTACCCTACCAAAAGTTCAAATGGAAGAAACTCCTTTTGAGTCAACCTCTAGGTGATTATCAAGTTGATTTCCACAATCGTCGCCTCTTATGTAAGGATCGGGGTGAATGTCGGGTTTTTCATTGAGTCTAGCATTTTTGAACACTAGAGTCCATTATGAATCAATCCATATGATCATATATGCCTAATCCGTCCATTTTTGAAAAAATCAAATTTTTGAGCCCGCCCAAAGGGGTACCCCTTTGGCCGGTGGCCAGATTTGGCCCCGTTTTCTGGCAGCCGTCAGTAAAACGGCTATAACTCTCTCCAGAAGTATGCTTTACCCGTGATTCTTGTTGCGTTGGATTCCTAACTCAAATATCTACCCTAAAAAAAGTTCAAATTGAAGAAATTCCTTTTGAGTCAACCTCTAGGTGATTATCAAGTTGATTTCCACAACCGTCGCCTCTTATGTAGGGATCGGGGTGAACGTCGGGTTTTTCATTGAGTCTAGCATTTTTCAACACTAGAGTCCATTATGAATCAATCCATATGATCATATATGTCTAATCCGTCCAATTTTGAAAAAATCAAATTTTTGAGCCCGCCCAAAGGTTACCCCTTTGGCCGGTGGCCAGATTTGGCCCCGTTTTCTGGCAGCCGTCAGTAAAACGGCTATAACTCTCTCCAGAAGTAAGCTTTACCCGTGATTCTTGTTGCATTGGATTCCTAACTCAAATATCTAAGCTACCAAAAGTCGAACCGGTAGAAACCCTATTTGAGTCGGCCTCTAGGTGATTATCAATTTGATTTCCAAAACCGTCACCTTTTATGTAGGGATCGGGGTGAACGTCGGGTTTTTCAATGAGTCTAGCATTTTTGAACACTAGAGTTTATTATGAATCAATCCATATGATCATATATGCCTAATCCGTCCACTTTTGAAAAAATCAAATTTTTGAGCCCACCCAAAGGGGTACCCCTTTGGCCGGTGGCCAGATTTGGCCCCGTTTTCTGGCAGCCGTCAGTAAAACGGCTATAACTCTCTCCAGAAGTAAGCTTTACCCGTGATTCTTATTGCGTTGGATTCCTAACTCAAATATCTACCCTACCCAAAGTCGAATCGGTAGAAACAGTATTTGAGTCGGCCTCTAGGTGATTATCAAGTTGATTTCCAAAACCGTCACCTCTTATGTAGGGATCGGGGTGAACGTCGGGTTTTTCATTGAGTTTAGCATTTTTGAACACTAGAGTCCATTATGAATCAATCCATATGATCATATATGCCTAATCCGTCCACTTTTGAAAAAATCAAATTTTTGAGCCCGCCCAAAGGGGTACCCCTTTGGCCGGTGGCCAGATTTGGCCCCGTTTTCTGGCAGCCGTCAGTAAAACGGCTATAACTCTCTCCAGAAGTAAGCTTTACCCGTGATTCTTGTAGCGCTGGATTCCTAACTCAAATATCTACCCTAACAAAAGTCGAACCGGTAGAAACCCTATTTGAGTCGGCCTCTAGGTGATTATCAAGTTGATTTCCAAAACCGTCACCTCTTATGTAGGGATCGAGGTGAACGTCGGGTTTTTCATTGAGTCTAGCATTTTTGAACACTAGAGTCCATTATGAATCAATCCATATGATCATATATGCCTAATCCGTCCACTTTTGAAAAAATCAAATTTTTGAACCCACCCAAAGTGGTACCCTTTTGGCCGGTGGCCTGATTTGGCCCCGTTTTCTGGCAGCCGTCAGTAAAACGGCTATAACTCTCTCCGGAAGTAAGCTTTACCCGTGATTCTTATTGCGTTGGATTCCTAACTCAAATATCAACCCTACCAAAAGTCAAACCGGTACAAACCCTATTTGAGTCGGCCTCTAGGTGATTATCAAGTTGATTTCCAAAACCGTCACCTCTTATGTAGGGATCGGGGTGAACGTCGGGTTTTTCATTGAGTTTAGCATTTTTGAACACTAGAGTCCATTATGAATCAATCCATATGATCATATATGCCTAATCCGTCCACTTTTGAAAAAATCAAATTTTTGAGCCCGCCCAAAGGGGTACCCCTTTGGCCGGTGGCCAGATTTGGCCCCGTTTTCTGGCAGCCTTCAGTAAAACGGCTATAACTCTCTCCAGAAGTAAGCTTTACCCGTGATTCTTGTTGCATTGGATTCCTAACTCAAATATCTACCCTACCAAAAGTCGAACCGGTAGAAACCCTATTTGAGTCGGCCTCTAGGTGATTATCAAGTTGATTTCCAAAACCATCACCTCTTATGTAGGGATCGGGGTGAACGTCGGGTTTTTCATTGAGTCTAGCATTTTTGAACACTAGAGTCCATTATGAATCAATCCATATGATCATATATGCCTAATCCGTCCACTTTTGAAAAAATCAAATTTTTGAGCCCGCCCAAAGTGGTACCCCTTTGGCCGGTGGCCAGATTTGGCCCCGTTTTCTGGCAGCCGTCAGTAAAACGGCTATAACTCTCTCCAGAAGTAAGCTTTACCTGTGATTCTTGTTGCGTTGGATTCCTAACTAAAATATCTACCCTACAAAAAGTTCAAATGGAAGAAACTCCTTTTGAGTCGGCCTCTAGGTGATTATCAAGTTGATTTCCACAACCGTCGCCTCTTATGTAGGGATCGGGGTGAACGTCGTGTTTTTCATTGAGTCTAGCATTTTTGAACACTAGAGTCCATTATGAATCAATCCATATGATCATATATTCCTAATCCGTCCACTTTTGAAAAAATCAAATTTTTGATCCCGCCCAAAAGGGTACCCCTTTGGCCGGTGGCCAGATTTGGCCCCGTTTTCTGGCAGCCGTCAGTAAAACGGCTATAACTCTCTCCAGAAGTAAGCTTTACCCGTGATTCTTGTAGCGTTGGATTCCTAACTCAAATATCTACCCTACCAAAAGTCGAACCGGTAGAAACCCTATTTGAGTCGGCCTCTAGGTGATTATCAAGTTGATTTCCAAAACCGTCACCTCTTATGTAGGGATCGAGGTGAACGTCGGGTTTTTCATTGAGTCTAGCATTTTTGAACACTAGAGTCCATTATGAATCAATCCATATGATCATATATGCCTAATCCGTCCACTTTTGAAAAAATCAAATTTTTGAACCCACCCAAAGTGGTACCCTTTTGGCCGGTGGCCAGATTTGGCCCCGTTTTCTGGCAGCCGTCAGTAAAACGGCTATAACTCTCTCCAGAAGTAAGCTTTACCCGTGATTCTTATTGCGTTGGATTCCTAACTCAAATATCAACCCTACCAAAAGTCAAACCGGTACAAACCCTATTTGAGTCGGCCTCTAGGTGATTATCAAGTTGATTTCCAAAACCGTCACCTCTTATGTAGGGATCGGGGTGAACGTCGGGTTTTTCATTGAGTGTAGCATTTTTGAACACTAGAGTCCATTATGAATCAATCCATATGATCATATATGCCTAATCCGTCCACTTTTGAAAAAATCAAATTTTTGAGCCCGCCCAAAGGGGTACCCCTTTGGCCGGTGGCCAGATTTGGCCCCGTTTTCTGGCAGCCTTCAGTAAAACGGCTATAACTCTCTCCAGAAGAAAGCTTTACCCGTGATTCTTGTTGCATTGGATTCCTAACTCAAATATCTACCCTACCAAAAGTCGAACCGGTAGAAACCCTATTTGAGTCGGCCTCTAGGTGATTATCAAGTTGATTTCCAAAACCATCACCTCTTATGTAGGGATAGGGGTGAACGTCGGGTTTTTCATTGAGTCTAGCATTTTTGAGCACTAGAGTCCATTATGAATCAATCCATATGATCATATATGCCTAATCCGTCCACTTTTGAAAAAATCAAATTTTTGAGCCCGCCCAAAGTGGTACCCCTTTGGCCGGTGGCCAGATTTGGCCCCGTTTTCTGGCAGCCTTCAGTAAAACGGCTATAACTCTCTCCAGAAGTAAGCTTTACCCGTGATTCTTGTTGCATTGGATTCCTAACTCAAATATCTACCCTACCAAAAGTCAAACCGGTAGAAACCCTATTTGAGTCGGCCTCTAGGTGATTATCAAGTTGATTTCCAAAACCATCACCTCTTATGTAGGGATCGGGGTGAACGTCGGGTTTTTCATTGAGTCTAGCATTTTTGAACACTAGAGTCCATTATGAATCAATCCATATGATCATATATGCCTAATCCGTCCACTTTTGAAAAAATCAAATTTTTGAGCCCGCCCAAAGTGGTACCCCTTTGGCCGGTGGCCAGATTTGGCCCCGTTTTCTGGCAGCCGTCAGTAAAACGGCTATAACTCTCTCCAGAAGTAAGCTTTACCTGTGATTCTTGTTGCGTTGGATTCCTAACTAAAATATCTACCCTACAAAAAGTTCAAATGGAAGAAACTCCTTTTGAGTCGGCCTCTAGGTGATTATCAAGTTGATTTCCACAACCGTCGCCTCTTATGTAGGGATCGGGGTGAACGTCGTGTTTTTCATTGAGTCTAGCATTTTTGAACACTAGAGTCCATTATGAATCAATCCATATGATCATATATTCCTAATCCGTCCACTTTTGAAAAAATCAAATTTTTGATCCCGCCCAAAAGGGTACCCCTTTGGCCGGTGGCCAGATTTGGCCCCATTTTCTGGCAGCCGTCAGTAAAACGGCTATAACTCTCTCCAGAAGTAAACTTTACCCGTGATTCTTGTTGCGTTGGATTCCTAACTCAAATATCTACCCTACCAAAAGTCGAACCGGTAGAAACCCTATTTGAGTCGGCCTCTAGGTGATTATCAAGTTGATTTCCAAAACCGTCACCTCTTATGTAGGGATCGAGGTGAACGTCGGGTTTTTCATTGAGTCTAGCATTTTTGAACACTAGAGTCCATTATGAATCAATCCATATGATCATATATGCCTAATCCGTCCACTTTTGAAAAAATCAAATTTTTGAACCCACCCAAAGTGGTACCCTTTTGGCCGGTGGCCAGATTTGGCCCCGTTTTCTGGCAGCCGTCAGTAAAACGGCTATAACTCTCTCCAGAAGTAAGCTTTACCCGTGATTCTTATTGCGTTGGATTCCTAACTCAAATATCAACCCTACCAAAAGTCAAACCGGTACAAACCCTATTTGAGTCGGCCTCTAGGTGATTATCAAGTTGATTTCCAAAACCGTCACCTCTTATGTAGGGATCGGGGTGAACGTCGGGTTTTTCATTGAGTGTAGCATTTTTGAACACTAGAGTCCATTATGAATCAATCCATATGATCTTATATGCCTAATCCGTCCACTTTTGAAAAAATCAAATTTTTGAGCCCGCCCAAAGGGGTACCCCTTTGGCCGGTGGCCAGATTTGGCCCCGTTTTCTGGCAGCCTTCAGTAAAACGGCTATAACTCTCTCCAGAAGAAAGCTTTACCCGTGATTCTTGTTGCATTGGATTCCTAACTCAAATATCTACCCTACCAAAAGTCGAACCGGTAGAAACCCTATTTGAGTCGGCCTCTAGGTGATTATCAAGTTGATTTCCAAAACCATCACCTCTTATGTAGGGATCGGGGTGAACGTCGGGTTTTTCATTGAGTCTAGCATTTTTGAGCACTAGAGTCCATTATGAATCAATCCATATGATCATATATGCCTAATCCGTCCACTTTTGAAAAAATCAAATTTTTGAGCCCGCCCAAAGTGGTACCCCTTTGGCCGGTGGCCAGATTTGGCCCCGTTTTCTGGCAGCCGTCAGTAAAACGGCTATAACTCTCTCCAGAAGTAAGCTTTACCTGTGATTCTTGTTGCGTTGGATTCCTAACTAAAATATCTACCCTACAAAAAGTTCAAATGGAAGAAACTCCTTTTGAGTCGGCCTCTAGGTGATTATCAAGTTGATTTCCACAACCGTCGCCTCTTATGTAGGGATCGGGGTGAACGTCGTGTTTTTCATTGAGTCTAGCATTTTTGAACACTAGAGTCCATTATGAATCAATCCATATGATCATATATTCCTAATCCGTCCACTTTTGAAAAAATCAAATTTTTGATCCCGCCCAAAAGGGTACCCCTTTGGCCGGTGGCCAGATTTGGCCCCGTTTTCTGGCAGCCGTCAGTAAAACGGCTATAACTCTCTCCAGAAGTAAGCTTTACCTGTGATTCTTGTTGCGTTGGATTCCTAACTAAAATATCTACCCTACAAAAAGTTCAAATGGAAGAAACTCCTTTTGAGTCGGCCTCTAGGTGATTATCAAGTTGATTTCCACAACCGTCGCCTCTTATGTAGGGATCGGGGTGAACGTCGTGTTTTTCATTGAGTCTAGCATTTTTGAACACTAGAGTCCATTATGAATCAATCCATATGATCATATATTCCTAATCCGTCCACTTTTGAAAAAATCAAATTTTTGATCCCGCCCAAAAGGGTACCCCTTTGGCCGGTGGCCAGATTTGGCCCCGTTTTCTGGCAGCCGTCAGTAAAACGGCTATAACTCTCTCCAGAAGTAAACTTTACCCGTGATTCTTGTTGCGTTGGATTCCTAACTCAAATATCTACCCTACCAAAAGTCGAACCGGTAGAAACCCTATTTGAGTCGGCCTCTAGGTGATTATCAAGTTGATTTCCAAAACCGTCACCTCTTATGTAGGGATCGAGGTGAACGTCGGGTTTTTCATTGAGTCTAGCATTTTTGAACACTAGAGTCCATTATGAATCAATCCATATGATCATATATGCCTAATCCGTCCACTTTTGAAAAAATCAAATTTTTGAACCCACCCAAAGTGGTACCCTTTTGGCCGGTGGCCAGATTTGGCCCCGTTTTCTGGCAGCCTTCAGTAAAACGGCTATAACTCTCTCCAGAAGTAAGCTTTACCCGTGATTCTTATTGCGTTGGATTCCTAACTCAAATATCAACCCTACCAAAAGTCAAACCGGTACAAACCCTATTTGAGTCGACCTCTAGGTGATTATCAAGTTGATTTCCAAAACCGTCACCTCTTATGTAGGGATCGGGGTGAACGTCGGGTTTTTCATTGAGTGTAGCATTTTTGAACACTAGAGTCCATTATGAATCAATCCATATGATCATATATGCCTAATCCGTCCACTTTTGAAAAAATCAAATTTTTGAGCCCGCCCAAAGGGGTACCCCTTTGGCCGGTGGCCAGATTTGGCCCCGTTTTCTGGCAGCCTTCAGTAAAACGGCTATAACTCTCTCCAGAAGAAAGCTTTACCCGTGATTCTTGTTGCATTGGATTTCTAACTCAAATATCTACCCTACCAAAAGTCGAACCGGTAGAAACCCTATTTGAGTCGGCCTCTAGGTGATTATCAAGTTGATTTCCAAAACCATCACCTCTTATGTAGGGATCGGGGTGAACGTCGGGTTTTTCATTGAGTCTAGCATTTTTGAACACTAGAGTCCATTATGAATCAATCCATATGATCATATATGCCTAATCCGTCCACTTTTGAAAAAATCAAATTTTTGAGCCCGCCCAAAGTGGTACCCCTTTGGCCGGTGGCCAGATTTGGCCCCGTTTTCTGGCAGCCGTCAGTAAAACGGCTATAACTCTCTCCAGAAGTAAGCTTTACCTGTGATTCTTGTTGCGTTGGATTCCTAACTAAAATATCTACCCTACAAAAATTTCAAATGGAAGAAACTCCTTTTGAGTCGGCCTCTAGGTGATTATCAAGTTGATTTCCACAACCGTCGCCTCTTATGTAGGGATCGGGGTGAACGTCGTGTTTTTCATTGAGTCTAGCATTTTTGAACACTAGAGTCCATTATGAATCAATCCATATGATCATATATGCCTAATCCGTCCACTTTTGAAAAAATTAAATTTTTGATCCCGCCCAAAGGGGTACCCCCTTTGGCCGGTGGCCAGATTTGGTCCCGTTTTCTGGCAGCCGTCAGTAAAACGGCTATAACTCTCTCCAGAAGTAAACTTTACCCGTGATACTTGTTGCGTTGGATTCGTAACTCAAATATCTACCCTACCAAAAGTCGAACCGGTAGAAACCCTATTTGAGTCGGCCTCTAGGTGATTATCAAGTTGATTTCCAAAACCATCACCTCTTATTTAGGGATCGGGGTGAACGTCGGGTTTTTCATTGAGTCTAGCATTTTTGAACACTAGAGTCCATTATCAATCAATCCATATGATCATATATGCCTAATCCGTCCACTTTTGAAAAAATCAAATTATTGAGCCCGCCCAAAAGGGTAACCCTTTGGCCGGTGGCCAGATTTGGCCCCGTTTTCTGGCAGCCGTCAGTAAAACGGCTATAACTCTCTGCAGAAGTAAAGTTTACCCGTGATTCTTGTTGCGTTGGATTCCTAACTCAAATATCTCTCGTACAAAAAGTTCAAATGGAAGAAACTCCTTTTGAGTCAACCTCTAGGTGATTATCAAGTTGATTTCCAGAACCGTCGCCTCTTATGTAGGGATCGGGGTGAACGTCGGGTTTTTCATTGAGTCTAGCATTTTTGAACACTACAGTCCATTATGAATCAATCCATATGATCATCTATGCCTAATCCGTCCACTTTTGAAAAAATTAAATTTTTGAGCCCGCCCAAAGGGGTACCCCTTTGGCCGGTGGCCAGATTTGGCCCCGTTTTCTGGCAGCCGTCAGTAAAACGGCTATAACTCTCTCCAGAAGTAAGCTTTACCTGTGATTCTTGTGCGTTGGATTCCTAACTAAAATATCTACCCTACAAAAAGTTCAAATGGAAGAAACTCCTTTTGAGTCGGCCTCTAGGTGATTATCAAGTTGATTTCCACAACCGTCGCCTCTTATGTAGGGATCGGGGTGAACGTCGTGTTTTTCATTGAGTCTAGCATTTTTGAACACTAGAGTCCATTATGAATCAATCCATATGATCATATATGCCTAATCCGTCCACTTTTGAAAAAATTAAATTTTTGATCCCGCCCAAAGGGGTACCCCTTTGGCCGGTGGCCAGATTTGGTCCCGTTTTCTGGCAGCCGTCAGTAAAACGGCTATAACTCTCTCCAGAAGTAAACTTTAGCCGTGATACTTGTTGCGTTGGATTCTTAACTCAAATATCTACCCTACCAAAAGTCGAACCGGTAGAAACCCTATTTGAGTCGGCCTCTAGGTGATTATCAAGTTGATTTCCAAAACCGTCACCTCTTATGTAGGGATCGGGGTGAACGTCGGGTTTTTCATTGAGTCTAGCATTTTTGAACACTAGAGTCCATTATGAATTAATCCATATGATCATATATGCCTAATCCGTCCACTTTTGAAAAAATCAAATTTTTGAACCCACCCAAAGGGGTACGTACCCCTTTGGCCGGTGGCCAGATTTGGCCCCGTTTTCTGGCAGCCGTCAGTAAAACGGCTATAACTCTCTACAGAAGTAAGCTTTACCCGTGATTCTTGTAGCGTTGGATTCCTAACTCAAATATCTACCCTACCAAAAGTCGAACCGGTAGAAAACCTATTTGAGTCGGCCTCTAGGTGATTATCAAGTTGATTTCCAAAACCGTCACCTCTTATGTAGGGATCGGGGTGAACGTCGGGTTTTTCATTGAGTCTAGCATTTTTGAACACTAGAGTCCATTATGAATCAATCCATATGATCATATATGTCTAATCCGTCCACTTTTGAAAAAATCAAATTTTTGAACCCACCCAAAGTGGTACCCTTTTGGCCGGTGGCCAGATTTGGCCCCGTTTTCTGGCAGCCGTCAGTAAAACGGCTATAACTCTCTCCAGAAGTAAGCTTTACCCGTGATTCTTATTGCGTTGGATTCCTAACTCAAATATCTACCCTACCAAAAGTCAAACCGGTAGAAACCCTATTTGAGTCGGCCTCTAGGTGATTATCAAGTTGATTTCCAAAACCGTCACCTCTTATGTAGGGATCGGGGTGAACGTCGGGTTTTTCATTGAGTTTAGCATTTTTGAACACTAGAGTCCATTATGAATCAATCCATATGATCATATATGCCTAATCCGTCCACTTTTGAAAAAATCAAATTTTTGAGCCCGCCCAAAGGGGTACCCCTTTGGCCGGTGGCCAGATTTGGCCCCGTTTTCTGGCAGCCGTCAGTAAAACGGCTATAACTCTCTCCAGAAGTAAGCTTTACCTGTGATTCTTGTTGCGTTGGATTCCTAACTAAAATATCTACCCTACAAAAAGTTCAAATGGAAGAAACTCCTTTTGAGTCGGCCTCTAGGTGATTATCAAGTTGATTTCCACAACCGTCGCCTCTTATGTAGGGATCGGGGTGAACGTCGTGTTTTTCATTGAGTCTAGCATTTTTGAACACTAGAGTCCATTATGAATCAATCCATATGATCATATATGCCTAATCCGTCCACTTTTGAAAAAATTAAATTTTTGATCCCGCCCAAAGGGGTACCCCCTTTGGCCGGTGGCCAGATTTGGTCCCGTTTTCTGGCAGCCGTCAGTAAAACGGCTATAACTCTCTCCAGAAGTAAAGTTTACCCGTGATACTTGTTGCGTTGGATTCGTAACTCAAATATCTACCCTACCAAAAGTCGAACCGGTAGAAACCCTATTTGAGTCGGCCTCTAGGTGATTATCAAGTTGATTTCCAAAACCGTCACCTCTTATGTAGGGATCGGGGCGAACGTCGGGTTTTTCATTGAGTCTAGCATTTTTGAACACTAGAGTCCATTATGAATTAATCCATATGATCATATATGCCTAATCCGTCCACTTTTGAAAAAATCAAATTTTTGAACCCACCCAAAGGGGTACGTACCCCTTTGGCCGGTGGCCAGATTTGGCCCCGTTTTCTGGCAGCCGTCAGTAAAACGCCTATAACTCTCTCCAGAAGTAAGCTTTACCCGTGATTCTTGTTGCGTTGGATTCCTAACTCAAATATCTACCCTACCAACAGTCAAACCGGTAAAAACCCTATTTGAGTCGGCCTCTAGGTCATTATCAAGTTGATTTCCAAAACCGTCAACTCTTATGTAGGGATCGGGGAGAACGTCGGGTTTTTCATTGAGTCTAGTATTTTTTAACACTAGAGTCCATTATGAATCAATCCATATGATCATATATGCCTAATCCGTCCACTTTTGAAAAAATCAAATTTTTGAGCCCGCCCAAAGGGGTACCCCTTCGGTCGGTGGCCAGATTTGGCCGCATTTTGTGGCAGCCGTCAGTAAAACGGCTATAACTCTCTACAGAAGTAAGCTTTACCCGTGATTCTTGTAGCGTTGGATTCCTAACTCAAATATCTACCCTACCAAAAGTCGAACCGGTAGAAACCCTATTTGAGTCGGCCTCTAGGTGATTATCAAGTTGATTTCCAAAACCGTCACCTCTTATGTAGGGATCGGGGTGAACGTCGGGTTTTTCATTGAGTCTAGCATTTTTGAACACTAGAGTCCATTATGAATCAATCCATATGATCATATATGCCTAATCCGTCCACTTTTGAAAAAATCAAATTATTGAGCCCGCCCAAAAGGGTAATTCTTTGGCCGGTGGCCAGATTTGGCCCCGTTTTCTGGCAGCCGTCAGTAAAACGGCTATAACTCTCTGCAGAAGTAAACTTTACCCGTGATTCTTGTTGCGTTGGATTCCTAACTCAAATATCTCTCGTACAAAAAGTTCAAATGGAAGAAACTCCTTTTGAGTCAACCTCTAGGTGATTATCAAGTTGATTTCCAAAACCGTCACCTCTTATGTAGGGATCGGGGTGAACGTCGGGTTTTTCATTGAGTCTAGCATTTTTGAACACTAGAGTCCATTAAGAATCAATCCATATGATCATATATGCCTAATCCGTCCACTTTTGAAAAAATCAAATTATTGAGCCCGCCCAAAAGGGTAACCCTTTGGCCGGTGGCCAGATTTGGCCCCGTTTTCTGGCAGCCGTCAGTAAAACGGCTATAACTCTCTGCAGAAGTAAACTTTACCCGTGATTCTTGTTGCGTTGGATTCCTAACTCAAATATCTCTCGTACAAAAAGTTCAAATGGAAGAAACTCCTTTTGAGTCAACCTCTAGGTGATTATCAAGTTGATTTCCACAACCGTCGCCTCTTATGTAGGGATCGGGGTGAACGTCGGGTTTTTCATTGAGTCTAGCATTTTTGAACACTACAGTCCATTATGAATCAATCCATATGATCATATATGCCTAATCCGTCCACTTTTGAAAAAATCAAATTATTGAGCCCGCCCAAAAGGGTAACCCTTTGGCCGGTGGCCAGATTTGGCCCCGTTTTCTGGCAGCCGTCAGTAAAACGGCTATAACTCTCTGCAGAAGTAAACTTTACCCGTGATTCTTGTTGCGTTGGATTCCTAACTCAAATATCTCTCGTACAAAAAGTTCAAATGGAAGAAACTCCTTTTGAGTCAACCTCTAGGTGATTATCAAGTTGATTTCCACAACCGTCGCCTCTTATGTAGGGATCGGGGTGAACGTCGGGTTTTTCATTGAGTCTAGCATTTTTGAACACTACAGTCCATTATGAATCAATCCATATGATCATATATGCCTAATCCGTCCACTTTTGAAAAAATCAAATTATTGAGCCCGCCCAAAAGGGTAACCCTTTGGCCGGTGGCCAGATTTGGCCCCGTTTTCTGGCAGCCGTCAGTAAAACGGCTATAACTCTCTGCAGAAGTAAACTTTACCCGTGATTCTTGTTGCGTTGGATTCCTAACTCAAATATCTCTCGTACAAAAAGTTCAAATGGAAGAAACTCCTTTTGAGTCAACCTCTAGGTGATTATCAAGTTGATTTCCACAACCGTCGCCTCTTATGTAGGGATCGGGGTGAACGTCGGGTTTTTCATTGAGTCTAGCATTTTTGAACACTACAGTCCATTATGAATCAATCCATATGATCATATATGCCTAATCCGTCCACTTTTGAAAAAATTAAATTTTTGAGCCCGCCCAAAGGGGTACCCCTTTGGCCGGTGGCCAGATTTGGCCCCGTTTTCTGGCAGCCGTCAGTAAAACGGCTATAACTCTCTCCAGAAGTAAGCTTTACCTGTGATTCTTGTGCGTTGGATTCCTAACTAAAATATCTACCCTACAAAAAGTTCAAATGGAAGAAACTCCTTTTGAGTCGGCCTCTAGGTGATTATCAAGTTGATTTCCACAACCGTCGCCTCTTATGTAGGGATCGGGGTGAACGTCGTGTTTTTCATTGAGTCTAGCATTTTTGAACACTAGAGTCCATTATGAATCAATCCATATGATCATATATGCCTAATCCGTCCACTTTTGAAAAAATTAAATTTTTGATCCCGCCCAAAGGGGTACCCCTTTGGCCGGTGGCCAGATTTGGTCCCGTTTTCTGGCAGCCGTCAGTAAAACGGCTATAACTCTCTCCAGAAGTAAACTTTAGCCGTGATACTTGTTGCGTTGGATTCTTAACTCAAATATCTACCCTACCAAAAGTCGAACCGGTAGAAACCCTATTTGAGTCGGCCTCTAGGTGATTATCAAGTTGATTTCCAAAACCGTCACCTCTTATGTAGGGATCGGGGTGAACGTCGGGTTTTTCATTGAGTCTAGCATTTTTGAACACTAGAGTCCATTATGAATTAATCCATATGATCATATATGCCTAATCCGTCCACTTTTGAAAAAATCAAATTTTTGAACCCACCCAAAGGGGTACGTACCCCTTTGGCCGGTGGCCAGATTTGGCCCCGTTTTCTGGCAGCCGTCAGTAAAACGGCTATAACTCTCTACAGAAGTAAGCTTTACCCGTGATTCTTGTAGCGTTGGATTCCTAACTCAAATATCTACCCTACCAAAAGTCGAACCGGTAGAAAACCTATTTGAGTCGGCCTCTAGGTGATTATCAAGTTGATTTCCAAAACCGTCACCTCTTATGTAGGGATCGGGGTGAACGTCGGGTTTTTCATTGAGTCTAGCATTTTTGAACACTAGAGTCCATTATGAATCAATCCATATGATCATATATGTCTAATCCGTCCACTTTTGAAAAAATCAAATTTTTGAACCCACCCAAAGTGGTACCCTTTTGGCCGGTGGCCAGATTTGGCCCCGTTTTCTGGCAGCCGTCAGTAAAACGGCTATAACTCTCTCCAGAAGTAAGCTTTACCCGTGATTCTTATTGCGTTGGATTCCTAACTCAAATATCTACCCTACCAAAAGTCAAACCGGTAGAAACCCTATTTGAGTCGGCCTCTAGGTGATTATCAAGTTGATTTCCAAAACCGTCACCTCTTATGTAGGGATCGGGGTGAACGTCGGGTTTTTCATTGAGTTTAGCATTTTTGAACACTAGAGTCCATTATGAATCAATCCATATGATCATATATGCCTAATCCGTCCACTTTTGAAAAAATCAAATTTTTGAGCCCGCCCAAAGGGGTACCCCTTTGGCCGGTGGCCAGATTTGGCCCCGTTTTCTGGCAGCCGTCAGTAAAACGGCTATAACTCTCTCCAGAAGTAAGCTTTACCTGTGATTCTTGTTGCGTTGGATTCCTAACTAAAATATCTACCCTACAAAAAGTTCAAATGGAAGAAACTCCTTTTGAGTCGGCCTCTAGGTGATTATCAAGTTGATTTCCACAACCGTCGCCTCTTATGTAGGGATCGGGGTGAACGTCGTGTTTTTCATTGAGTCTAGCATTTTTGAACACTAGAGTCCATTATGAATCAATCCATATGATCATATATGCCTAATCCGTCCACTTTTGAAAAAATTAAATTTTTGATCCCGCCCAAAGGGGTACCCCCTTTGGCCGGTGGCCAGATTTGGTCCCGTTTTCTGGCAGCCGTCAGTAAAACGGCTATAACTCTCTCCAGAAGTAAAGTTTACCCGTGATACTTGTTGCGTTGGATTCGTAACTCAAATATCTACCCTACCAAAAGTCGAACCGGTAGAAACCCTATTTGAGTCGGCCTCTAGGTGATTATCAAGTTGATTTCCAAAACCGTCACCTCTTATGTAGGGATCGGGGCGAACGTCGGGTTTTTCATTGAGTCTAGCATTTTTGAACACTAGAGTCCATTATGAATTAATCCATATGATCATATATGCCTAATCCGTCCACTTTTGAAAAAATCAAATTTTTGAACCCACCCAAAGGGGTACGTACCCCTTTGGCCGGTGGCCAGATTTGGCCCCGTTTTCTGGCAGCCGTCAGTAAAACGCCTATAACTCTCTCCAGAAGTAAGCTTTACCCGTGATTCTTGTTGCGTTGGATTCCTAACTCAAATATCTACCCTACCAACAGTCAAACCGGTAAAAACCCTATTTGAGTCGGCCTCTAGGTCATTATCAAGTTGATTTCCAAAACCGTCAACTCTTATGTAGGGATCGGGGAGAACGTCGGGTTTTTCATTGAGTCTAGTATTTTTTAACACTAGAGTCCATTATGAATCAATCCATATGATCATATATGCCTAATCCGTCCACTTTTGAAAAAATCAAATTTTTGAGCCCGCCCAAAGGGGTACCCCTTCGGTCGGTGGCCAGATTTGGCCGCATTTTGTGGCAGCCGTCAGTAAAACGGCTATAACTCTCTACAGAAGTAAGCTTTACCCGTGATTCTTGTAGCGTTGGATTCCTAACTCAAATATCTACCCTACCAAAAGTCGAACCGGTAGAAACCCTATTTGAGTCGGCCTCTAGGTGATTATCAAGTTGATTTCCAAAACCGTCACCTCTTATGTAGGGATCGGGGTGAACGTCGGGTTTTTCATTGAGTCTAGCATTTTTGAACACTAGAGTCCATTATGAATCAATCCATATGATCATATATGCCTAATCCGTCCACTTTTGAAAAAATCAAATTATTGAGCCCGCCCAAAAGGGTAATTCTTTGGCCGGTGGCCAGATTTGGCCCCGTTTTCTGGCAGCCGTCAGTAAAACGGCTATAACTCTCTGCAGAAGTAAACTTTACCCGTGATTCTTGTTGCGTTGGATTCCTAACTCAAATATCTCTCGTACAAAAAGTTCAAATGGAAGAAACTCCTTTTGAGTCAACCTCTAGGTGATTATCAAGTTGATTTCCAAAACCGTCACCTCTTATGTAGGGATCGGGGTGAACGTCGGGTTTTTCATTGAGTCTAGCATTTTTGAACACTAGAGTCCATTAAGAATCAATCCATATGATCATATATGCCTAATCCGTCCACTTTTGAAAAAATCAAATTATTGAGCCCGCCCAAAAGGGTAACCCTTTGGCCGGTGGCCAGATTTGGCCCCGTTTTCTGGCAGCCGTCAGTAAAACGGCTATAACTCTCTGCAGAAGTAAACTTTACCCGTGATTCTTGTTGCGTTGGATTCCTAACTCAAATATCTCTCGTACAAAAAGTTCAAATGGAAGAAACTCCTTTTGAGTCAACCTCTAGGTGATTATCAAGTTGATTTCCACAACCGTCGCCTCTTATGTAGGGATCGGGGTGAACGTCGGGTTTTTCATTGAGTCTAGCATTTTTGAACACTACAGTCCATTATGAATCAATCCATATGATCATATATGCCTAATCCGTCCACTTTTGAAAAAATCAAATTATTGAGCCCGCCCAAAAGGGTAACCCTTTGGCCGGTGGCCAGATTTGGCCCCGTTTTCTGGCAGCCGTCAGTAAAACGGCTATAACTCTCTGCAGAAGTAAACTTTACCCGTGATTCTTGTTGCGTTGGATTCCTAACTCAAATATCTCTCGTACAAAAAGTTCAAATGGAAGAAACTCCTTTTGAGTCAACCTCTAGGTGATTATCAAGTTGATTTCCACAACCGTCGCCTCTTATGTAGGGATCGGGGTGAACGTCGGGTTTTTCATTGAGTCTAGCATTTTTGAACACTACAGTCCATTATGAATCAATCCATATGATCATATATGCCTAATCCGTCCACTTTTGAAAAAATCAAATTATTGAGCCCGCCCAAAAGGGTAACCCTTTGGCCGGTGGCCAGATTTGGCCCCGTTTTCTGGCAGCCGTCAGTAAAACGGCTATAACTCTCTGCAGAAGTAAACTTTACCCGTGATTCTTGTTGCGTTGGATTCCTAACTCAAATATCTCTCGTACAAAAAGTTCAAATGGAAGAAACTCCTTTTGAGTCAACCTCTAGGTGATTATCAAGTTGATTTCCACAACCGTCGCCTCTTATGTAGGGATCGGGGTGAACGTCGGGTTTTTCATTGAGTCTAGCATTTTTGAACACTACAGTCCATTATGAATCAATCCATATGATCATATATGCCTAATCCGTCCACTTTTGAAAAAATTAAATTTTTGAGCCCGCCCAAAGGGGTACCCCTTTGGCCGGTGGCCAGATTTGGCCCCGTTTTCTGGCAGCCGTCAGTAAAACGGCTATAACTCTCTCCAGAAGTAAGCTTTACCTGTGATTCTTGTTGCGTTGGATTCCTAACTAAAATATCTACCCTACAAAAAGTTCAAATGGAAGAAACACCTTTTGAATCGGCCTCTAGGTGATTATCAAGTTGATTTCCACAACCGTCGCCTCTTATGTAGGGATCGGGGTGAACGTCGTGTTTTTCATTGAGTCTAGCATTTTTGAACACTACAGTCCATTATGAATCAATCCATATGATCATATATGCCTTATCCGTCCACTTTTGAAAAAATTAAATTTTTGATCCCGCCCAAAGGGGTACCCCTTTGGCCGGTGGCCAGATTTGGTCCCGTTTTCTGGCAGCCGTCAGTAAAACGGCTATAACTCTCTCCAGAAGTAAACTTTAGCCGTGATACTTGTTGCGTTGGATTCGTAACTCAAATATCTACCCTACCAAAAGTCGAACCGGTAGAAACCCTATTTGAGTCAGCCTCTAGGTGATTATCAAGTTGATTTCCAAAACCGTCACCTCTTATGTAGGGATCGGGGTGAACGTCGGGTTTTTCATTGAGTCTAGCGTTTTTGAACACTAGAGTCCATTATGAATTAATCCATATGATCATATATGCCTAATCCGTCCACTTTTGAAAAAATCAAATTTTTGAACCCACCCAAAGGGGTACGTACCCCTTTGGCCGGTGGCCAGATTTGGCCTTGTTTTCTGGCAGCCGTCAGTAAAACGCCTATAACTCTCTCCAGAAGTAAGCTTTACCCGTGATTCTTGTTGCGTTGGATTCCTAACTCAAATATCTACCCTACCAAAAGTAAAACCGGTAAAAACCCTATTTGAGTCGGCCTCTAGGTCATTATCAAGTTGATTTCCAAAACCGTCAACTCTTATGTAGGGATCGGGGAGAACGTCGGGTTTTTCATTGAGTCTAGCATTTTTGAACACTAGAGTCCATTATGAATCAATCCATATGATCATATATACCTAATCCGTCCACTTTTGAAAAAATCAAATTTTTGATCCCGCCCAAAAGGGTACCCCTTTGGCCGGTGGCCAGATTTGGCCCCGTTTTCTGGCAGCCGTCAGTAAAACGGCTATAACTCTCTCCAGAAGTAAGTTTTACCCGTGATTCTTTTTGTGTTGGATTCCTAACTCAAATATGTACCCTACCAAAAGTCGAACCGGTAGAAACCCTATTTGAGTCGTCCTCTAGGTGATTATCAAATTGATTTCCAAAACCGTCACCTCTTATGTAGGAATCGGGGTGAACGTCGGGTTTTTCATTGAGTCTAGCATTTTTGAACACTAGAGTCCATTATGAATCAATCCATAAGATCATATATACCTAATCCGTCCACTTTTGAAAAAATCAAATTTTTGATCCCGCCCAAAAGGGTACCCCTTTGGCCGGTGGCCAGATTTGGCCCCGTTTTCTGGCAGCCGTCAGTAAAACGGCTATAACTCTCTCCAGAAGTAAACTTTACCCGTGATTCTTGTTGCGTTGGATTCCTAACTCAAATATCTACCCTACAAAAAGTTCAAATGGAAGAAACTCCTTTTAAGTCAACCTCTAGGTGATTATCAAGTTGATTTCCACAATCGTCGCCTCTTATGTAGGGATCGGGGTGAACGTCGGGTTTTTCATTGAGTCTAGCATTTTTGAACACTAGAGTCCATTATGAATCAATCGATATGATCATATATGCCTAATCCGTCCACTTTTGAAAAAATCAAATTTTTGAGCCCGCCCAAAGGGGTACCCCTTTGGCCGGTGGCCAGATTTGGCCCCGTTTTCAGGCAGCCTTCAGTAAAACGGCTATAACTCTCTCCAGAAGTAAGCTTTACCCGTGATTCTTGTTGCATTGGATTCCTAACTCAAATATCTACCCTACCAAAAGTCGAACCGGTAGAAACCCTATTTAAGTCGGCCTCTAGGTGATTATCAAGTTGATTTCCAAAACCATCACCTCTTATGTAGGGATCGGGGTGAACGTCGGCTTTTTCATTGAGTCTAGCATTTTTGAACACTAGAGTCCATTATGAATCAATCCATATGATCATATATGCCTAATCCGTCCACTTTTGAAAAAATCAAATTTTTGAGCCCGCCCAAAGGGGTACCCCTTTGGCCGGTGGCCAGATTTGGCCCCGTTTTCTGGCAGCCGTCAGTAAAACGGCTATAACTCTCTCCAGAAGTAAGCTTTACCTGTGATTCTTGTTGCGTTGGATTCCTAACTAAAATATCTACCCTACCAAAAGTGAAACCGGTAAAAACCCTATTTGAGTCGGCCTCTAAGTCATTATCAAGTTGATTTCCAAAACCGTCAACTCTTATGTAGGGATCGGGGAGAACGTCGGGTTTTTCATTGAGTCTAGCATTTTTGAACACTAGAGTCCATTATGAATCAATCCATATGATCATATATACCTAATCCATCAACTTTTGAAAAAATCAAATTTTTGATCCCGCCCAAAAGGGTACTCCTTTGGCCGGTGGCCAGATTTGGCCCCGTTTTCTGGCAGCCGTCAGTAAAACGGCTATAACTCTCTCCAGAAGTAAGCTTTACCCGTGATTCTTTTTGCGTTGGATTCCTAACTCAAATATCTACCCTACCAAAAGTCGAACCGGTAGAAACCCTATTTGAGTTGGCGTCTAGGTGATTATCAAGTTGATTTCCAAAACCGTCACCTCTTATTTAGGGATCGGGGTGAACGTCGGGTTTTTCATTGAGTCTAGTATTTTTTAACAATAGAGTCCATTATGAATCAATCCATATGATCATATATTCCTAATCCGTCCACTTTTGAAAAAATCAAATTTTTGAGCCCGCCCAAAGGGGTACCCCTTCGGCCGGTGGCCAGATTTGGCCGCATTTTCTGGCAGCCGTGTGTAAAACGGCTATAACTCTCTACAGAAGTAAGCTTTACCCGTGATTCTTGTAGCGTTGGATTCCTAACTCAAATATCTACCCTACCAAAAGTTGAACCGGTAGAAACCCTATTTGAGTCGGCCTCTAGGTGATTATCAAGTTGATTTCCAAAACCGTCACCTCTTATGTAGGGATCGGGGTGAACGTCGGGTTTTTCATTGAGTCTAGCATTTTTGAACACTATAGTCCATTATGAATCAATCCATATGATCATATATGTCTAATCCGTCCACTTTTGAAAAAATAAAATTTTTGAACCTACCCAAAGTGGTACCCTTTTGGCCGGTTGCCAGATTTGGCCCCGTTTTCTGGCAGCCGTCAGTAAAACGGCTATAACTCTCTCCAGAAGTAAGCTTTACCCGTGATTCTTATTGCGTTGGATTCCTAACTCAAATATCTACCCTACCAAAAGTCAAACCGGTAGAAACCCTATTTGAGTCGGCCTCTAGGTGATTATCAAGTTGATTTCCAAAACCGTCACCTCTTATGTAGGGATCGGGGTGAACGTCGGGTTTTTCATTGAGTCTAGCATTTTTGAACACTAGAGTCCATTATGAATTAATCCATATGATCATATATGCCTAATCCGTCGACTTTTGAAAAAATCAAATTTTTGAACCCACCCAAAGGGGTACGTACCCCTTTGGCCGGTGGCCAGATTTGGCCCCGTTTTCTGGCAGCCGTCAGTAAAACGCCTATAACTCTCTCCAGAAGTAAGCTTTACCCGTGATTCTTGTTGCGTTGGATTCCTAACTCAAATATCTACCCTACCAAAAGTCAAACCGGTAAAAACCCTATTTGAGTCGGCCTCTAGGTCATTATCAAGTTGATTTCCAAAACCGTCAACTCTTATGTAGGGATCGGGGAGAACGTCGGGTTTTTCATTGAGTCTAGCATTTTTGAACACTAGAGTCCATTATGAATCAATCCATATGATCATATATACCTAATCCATCCACTTTTGAAATAATCAAATTTTTGATCCCGCCCAAAAGGGTACTCCTTTGGCCGGTGGCCAGATTTGGCCCCGTTTTCTGGCAGCCGTCAGTAAAACGGCTATAACTCTCTCCAGAAGTAAGCTTTACCCGTGATTCTTTTTGCGTTGGATTCCTAACTAAAATATCTACCCTACCAAAAGTCAAACCGGTAGAAACCCTATTTGAGTCGGCCTCTAGGTGATTATCAAGTTGATTTCCAAAACCGTCACCTCTTATGTAGGGATCGGGGTGAACGTCGGGTTTTTCATTGAGTCTAGCATTTTTGAACACTAGAGTCCATTATGAATTAATCCATATGATCATATATGCCTAATCCGTCGACTTTTGAAAAAATCAAATTTTTGAACCCACCCAAAGGGGTACGTACCCCTTTGGCCGGTGGCCAGATTTGGCCCCGTTTTCTGGCAGCCGTCAGTAAAACGCCTATAACTCTCTCCAGAAGTAAGCTTTACCCGTGATTCTTGTTGCGTTGGATTCCTAACTCAAATATCTACCCTACCAAAAGTCAAACCGGTAAAAACCCTATTTGAGTCGGCCTCTAGGTCATTATCAAGTTGATTTCCAAAACCGTCAACTCTTATGTAGGGATCGGGGAGAACGTCGGGTTTTTCATTGAGTCTAGCATTTTTGAACACTAGAGTCCATTATGAATCAATCCATATGATCATATATACCTAATCCATCCACTTTTGAAATAATCAAATTTTTGATCCCGCCCAAAAGGGTACTCCTTTGGCCGGTGGCCAGATTTGGCCCCGTTTTCTGGCAGCCGTCAGTAAAACGGCTATAACTCTCTCCAGAAGTAAGCTTTACCCGTGATTCTTTTTGCGTTGGATTCCTAACTCAAATATCTACCCTACCAAAAGTCGAACCGGTAGAAACCCTATTTGAGTTGGCGTCTAGGTGATTATCAAGTTGATTTCCAAAACCGTCACCTCTTATTTAGGGATCGGGGTGAACGTCGGGTTTTTCATTGAGTCTAGTATTTTTTAACAATAGAGTCCATTATGAATCAATCCATATGATCATATATTCCTAATCCGTCCACTTTTGAAAAAATCAAATTTTTGAGCCCGCCCAAAGGGGTACCCCTTCGGCCGGTGGCCAGATTTGGCCGCATTTTCTGGCAGCCGTGTGTAAAACGGCTATAACTCTCTACAGAAGTAAGCTTTACCCGTGATTCTTGTAGCGTTGGATTCCTAACTCAAATATCTACCCTACCAAAAGTTGAACCGGTAGAAACCCTATTTGAGTCGGCCTCTAGGTGATTATCAAGTTGATTTCCAAAACCGTCACCTCTTATGTAGGGATCGGGGTGAACGTCGGGTTTTTCATTGAGTCTAGCATTTTTGAACACTATAGTCCATTATGAATCAATCCATATGATCATATATGTCTAATCCGTCCACTTTTGAAAAAATAAAATTTTTGAACCTACCCAAAGTGGTACCCTTTTGGCCGGTTGCCAGATTTGGCCCCGTTTTCTGGCAGCCGTCAGTAAAACGGCTATAACTCTCTCCAGAAGTAAGCTTTACCCGTGATTCTTGTAGCGTTGGATTCCTAACTCAAATATCTACCCTACCAAAAGTTGAACCGGTAGAAACCCTATTTGAGTCGGCCTCTAGGTGATTATCAAGTTGATTTCCAAAACCGTCACCTCTTATGTAGGGATCGGGGTGAACGTCGGGTTTTTCATTGAGTCTAGCATTTTTGAACACTATAGTCCATTATGAATCAATCCATATGATCATATATGTCTAATCCGTCCACTTTTGAAAAAATAAAATTTTTGAACCTACCCAAAGTGGTACCCTTTTGGCCGGTTGCCAGATTTGGCCCCGTTTTCTGGCAGCCGTCAGTAAAACGGCTATAACTCTCTCCAGAAGTAAGCTTTACCCGTGATTCTTATTGCGTTGGATTCCTAACTCAAATATCTACCCTACCAAAAGTCAAACCGGTAGAAACCCTATTTGAGTCGGCCTCTAGGTGATTATCAAGTTGATTTCCAAAACCGTCACCTCTTATGTAGGGATCGGGGTGAACGTCGGGTTTTTCATTGAGTCTAGCATTTTTGAACACTAGAGTCCATTATGAATTAATCCATATGATCATATATGCCTAATCCGTCGACTTTTGAAAAAATCAAATTTTTGAACCCACCCAAAGGGGTACGTACCCCTTTGGCCGGTGGCCAGATTTGGCCCCGTTTTCTGGCAGCCGTCAGTAAAACGCCTATAACTCTCTCCAGAAGTAAGCTTTACCCGTGATTCTTGTTGCGTTGGATTCCTAACTCAAATATCTACCCTACCAAAAGTCAAACCGGTAAAAACCCTATTTGAGTCGGCCTCTAGGTCATTATCAAGTTGATTTCCAAAACCGTCAACTCTTATGTAGGGATCGGGGAGAACGTCGGGTTTTTCATTGAGTCTAGCATTTTTGAACACTAGAGTCCATTATGAATCAATCCATATGATCATATATACCTAATCCATCCACTTTTGAAATAATCAAATTTTTGATCCCGCCCAAAAGGGTACTCCTTTGGCCGGTGGCCAGATTTGGCCCCGTTTTCTGGCAGCCGTCAGTAAAACGGCTATAACTCTCTCCAGAAGTAAGCTTTACCCGTGATTCTTTTTGCGTTGGATTCCTAACTCAAATATCTACCCTACCAAAAGTCGAACCGGTAGAAACCCTATTTGAGTTGGCGTCTAGGTGATTATCAAGTTGATTTCCAAAACCGTCACCTCTTATTTAGGGATCGGGGTGAACGTCGGGTTTTTCATTGAGTCTAGTATTTTTTAACAATAGAGTCCATTATGAATCAATCCATATGATCATATATTCCTAATCCGTCCACTTTTGAAAAAATCAAATTTTTGAGCCCGCCCAAAGGGGTACCCCTTCGGCCGGTGGCCAGATTTGGCCGCATTTTCTGGCAGCCGTGTGTAAAACGGCTATAACTCTCTACAGAAGTAAGCTTTACCCGTGATTCTTGTAGCGTTGGATTCCTAACTCAAATATCTACCCTACCAAAAGTTGAACCGGTAGAAACCCTATTTGAGTCGGCCTCTAGGTGATTATCAAGTTGATTTCCAAAACCGTCACCTCTTATGTAGGGATCGGGGTGAACGTCGGGTTTTTCATTGAGTCTAGCATTTTTGAACACTATAGTCCATTATGAATCAATCCATATGATCATATATGTCTAATCCGTCCACTTTTGAAAAAATAAAATTTTTGAACCTACCCAAAGTGGTACCCTTTTGGCCGGTTGCCAGATTTGGCCCCGTTTTCTGGCAGCCGTCAGTAAAACGGCTATAACTCTCTCCAGAAGTAAGCTTTACCCGTGATTCTTATTGCGTTGGATTCCTAACTCAAATATCTACCCTACCAAAAGTCAAACCGGTAGAAACCCTATTTGAGTCGGCCTCTAGGTGATTATCAAGTTGATTTCCAAAACCGTCACCTCTTATGTAGGGATCGGGGTGAACGTCGGGTTTTTCATTGAGTCTAGCATTTTTGAACACTAGAGTCCATTATGAATTAATCCATATGATCATATATGCCTAATCCGTCGACTTTTGAAAAAATCAAATTTTTGAACCCACCCAAAGGGGTACGTACCCCTTTGGCCGGTGGCCAGATTTGGCCCCGTTTTCTGGCAGCCGTCAGTAAAACGCCTATAACTCTCTCCAGAAGTAAGCTTTACCCGTGATTCTTGTTGCGTTAGATTCCTAACTCAAATATCTACCCTACCAAAAGTCAAACCGGTAAAAACCCTATTTGAGTCGGCCTCTAGGTCATTATCAAGTTGATTTCCAAAACCGTCAACTCTTATGTAGGGATCGGGGAGAACGTCGGGTTTTTCATTGAGTCTAGCATTTTTGAACACTAGAGTCCATTATGAATCAATCCATATGATCATATATACCTAATCCATCCACTTTTGAAATAATCAAATTTTTGATCCCGCCCAAAAGGGTACTCCTTTGGCCGGTGGCCAGATTTGGCCCCGTTTTCTGGCAGCCGTCAGTAAAACGGCTATAACTCTCTCCAGAAGTAAGCTTTACCCGTGATTCTTTTTGCGTTGGATTCCTAACTCAAATATCTACCCTACCAAAAGTCGAACCGGTAGAAACCCTATTTGAGTTGGCGTCTAGGTGATTATCAAGTTGATTTCCAAAACCGTCACCTCTTATTTAGGGATCGGGGTGAACGTCGGGTTTTTCATTGAGTCTAGTATTTTTTAACAATAGAGTCCATTATGAATCAATCCATATGATCATATATTCCTAATCCGTCCACTTTTGAAAAAATCAAATTTTTGAGCCCGCCCAAAGGGGTACCCCTTCGGCCGGTGGCCAGATTTGGCCGCATTTTCTGGCAGCCGTGTGTAAAACGGCTATAACTCTCTACAGAAGTAAGCTTTACCCGTGATTCTTGTAGCGTTGGATTCCTAACTCAAATATCTACCCTACCAAAAGTTGAACCGGTAGAAACCCTATTTGAGTCGGCCTCTAGGTGATTATCAAGTTGATTTCCAAAACCGTCACCTCTTATGTAGGGATCGGGGTGAACGTCGGGTTTTTCATTGAGTCTAGCATTTTTGAACACTATAGTCCATTATGAATCAATCCATATGATCATATATGTCTAATCCGTCCACTTTTGAAAAAATAAAATTTTTGAACCTACCCAAAGTGGTACCCTTTTGGCCGGTTGCCAGATTTGGCCCCGTTTTCTGGCAGCCGTCAGTAAAACGGCTATAACTCTCTCCAGAAGTAAGCTTTACCCGTGATTCTTATTGCGTCGGATTCCTAACTCAAATATCTACCCTACCAAAAGTCAAACCGGTAGAAACCCTATTTGAGTCGGCCTCTAGGTGATTATCAAGTTGATTTCCAAAACCGTCACCTCTTATGTAGGGATCGGGGTGAACGTCGGGTTTTTCATTGAGTCTAGCATTTTTGAACACTAGAGTCCATTATGAATTAATCCATATGATCATATATGCCTAATCCGTCGACTTTTGAAAAAATCAAATTTTTGAACCCACCCAAAGGGGTACGTACCCCTTTGGCCGGTGGCCAGATTTGGCCCCGTTTTCTGGCAGCCGTCAGTAAAACGCCTATAACTCTCTCCAGAAGTAAGCTTTACCCGTGATTCTTGTTGCGTTGGATTCCTAACTCAAATATCTACCCTACCAAAAGTCAAACCGGTAAAAACCCTATTTGAGTCGGCCTCTAGGTCATTATCAAGTTGATTTCCAAAACCGTCAACTCTTATGTAGGGATCGGGGAGAACGTCGGGTTTTTCATTGAGTCTAGCATTTTTGAACACTAGAGTCCATTATGAATCAATCCATATGATCATATATACCTAATCCATCCACTTTTGAAATAATCAAATTTTTGATCCCGCCCAAAAGGGTACTCCTTTGGCCGGTGGCCAGATTTGGCCCCGTTTTCTGGCAGCCGTCAGTAAAACGGCTATAACTCTCTCCAGAAGTAAGCTTTACCCGTGATTCTTTTTGCGTTGGATTCCTAACTCAAATATCTACCCTACCAAAAGTCGAACCGGTAGAAACCCTATTTGAGTTGGCGTCTAGGTGATTATCAAGTTGATTTCCAAAACCGTCACCTCTTATTTAGGGATCGGGGTGAACGTCGGGTTTTTCATTGAGTCTAGTATTTTTTAACAATAGAGTCCATTATGAATCAATCCATATGATCATATATTCCTAATCCGTCCACTTTTGAAAAAATCAAATTTTTGAGCCCGCCCAAAGGGGTACCCCTTCGGCCGGTGGCCAGATTTGGCCGCATTTTCTGGCAGCCGTGTGTAAAACGGCTATAACTCTCTACAGAAGTAAGCTTTACCCGTGATTCTTGTAGCGTTGGATTCCTAACTCAAATATCTACCCTACCAAAAGTTGAACCGGTAGAAACCCTATTTGAGTCGGCCTCTAGGTGATTATCAAGTTGATTTCCAAAACCGTCACCTCTTATGTAGGGATCGGGGTGAACGTCGGGTTTTTCATTGAGTCTAGCATTTTTGAACACTATAGTCCATTATGAATCAATCCATATGATCATATATGTCTAATCCGTCCACTTTTGAAAAAATAAAATTTTTGAACCTACCCAAAGTGGTACCCTTTTGGCCGGTTGCCAGATTTGGCCCCGTTTTCTGGCAGCCGTCAGTAAAACGGCTATAACTCTCTCCAGAAGTAAGCTTTACCCGTGATTCTTATTGCGTTGGATTCCTAACTCAAATATCTACCCTACCAAAAGTCAAACCGGTAGAAACCCTATTTGAGTCGGCCTCTAGGTGATTATCAAGTTGATTTCCAAAACCGTCACCTCTTATGTAGGGATCGGGGTGAACGTCGGGTTTTTCATTGAGTCTAGCATTTTTGAACACTAGAGTCCATTATGAATTAATCCATATGATCATATATGCCTAATCCGTCGACTTTTGAAAAAATCAAATTTTTGAACCCACCCAAAGGGGTACGTACCCCTTTGGCCGGTGGCCAGATTTGGCCCCGTTTTCTGGCAGCCGTCAGTAAAACGCCTATAACTCTCTCCAGAAGTAAGCTTTACCCGTGATTCTTGTTGCGTTGGATTCCTAACTCAAATATCTACCCTACCAAAAGTCAAACCGGTAAAAACCCTATTTGAGTCGGCCTCTAGGTCATTATCAAGTTGATTTCCAAAACCGTCAACTCTTATGTAGGGATCGGGGAGAACGTCGGGTTTTTCATTGAGTCTAGCATTTTTGAACACTAGAGTCCATTATGAATCAATCCATATGATCATATATACCTAATCCATCCACTTTTGAAAAAATCAAATTTTTGATCCCGCCCAAAAGGGTACCCCTTTGGCCGGTGGCCAGATTTGGCCCCGTTTTCTGGCAGCCGTCAGTAAAACGGCTATAACTCTCTCCAGAAGTAAGCTTTACCCGTGATTCTTTTTGCGTTGGATTCCTAACTCAAATATCTACCCTACCAAAAGTCGAACCGGTAGAAACCCTATTTGAGTTGGCGTCTAGGTGATTATCAAGTTGATTTCCAAAACCGTCACCTCTTATTTAGGGATCGGGGTGAACGTCGGGTTTTTCATTGAGTCTAGTATTTTTTAACAATAGAGTCCATTATGAATCAATCCATATGATCA
The DNA here is from genome assembly GCA_026008535.1 of Perilla frutescens. Lineage (NCBI taxonomy): Eukaryota > Viridiplantae > Streptophyta > Magnoliopsida > Lamiales > Lamiaceae > Perilla > Perilla frutescens. Next base: position 48,965,724 of record BRKX01000018.1, read on the forward strand.
TATATTCCTAATCCGTCCACTTTTGAAAAAATCAAATTTTTGAGCCCGCCCAAAGGGGTACCCCTTCGGCCGGTGGCCAGATTTGGCCGCATTTTCTGGCAGCCGTGTGTAAAACGGCTATAACTCTCTACAGAAGTAAGCTTTACCCGTGATTCTTGTAGCGTTGGATTCCTAACTCAAATATCTACCCTACCAAAAGTTGAACCGGTAGAAACCCTATTTGAGTCGGCCTCTAGGTGATTATCAAGTTGATTTCCAAAACCGTCACCTCTTATGTAGGGATCGGGGTGAACGTCGGGTTTTTCATTGAGTCTAGCATTTTTGAACACTATAGTCCATTATGAATCAATCCATATGATCATATATGCCTAATCCGTCCACTTTTGAAAAAATAAAATTTTTGAACCTACCCAATGTGGTACCCTTTTGGCCGGTTGCCAGATTTGGCCCCGTTTTCTGGCAGCCGTCAGTAAAACGGCTATAACTCTCTCCAGAAGTAAGCTTTACCCGTGATTCTTATTGCGTTGGATTCCTAACTCAAATATCTACCCTACCAAAAGTCAAACCGGTAGAAACCCTATTTGAGTCGGCCTCTAGGTGATTATCAAGTTGATTTCCAAAACCGTCACCTCTTATGTAGGGATCGGGGTGAACGTCGGGTTTTTCATTGAGTCTAGCATTTTTGAACACTAGAGTCCATTATGAATTAATCCATATGATCATATATGCCTAATCCGTCGACTTTTGAAAAAATCAAATTTTTGAACCCACCCAAAGGGGTACGTACCCCTTTGGCCGGTGGCCAGATTTGGCCCCGTTTTCTGGCAGCCGTCAGTAAAACGCCTATAACTCTCTCCAGAAGTAAGCTTTACCCGTGATTCTTGTTGCGTTGGATTCCTAACTCAAATATCTACCCTACCAAAAGTCAAACCGGTAAAAACCCTATTTGAGTCGGCCTCTAGGTCATTATCAAGTTGATTTCCAAAACCGTCAACTCTTATGTAGGGATCGGGGAGAACGTCGGGTTTTTCATTGAGTCTAGCATTTTTGAACACTAGAGTCCATTATGAATCAATCCATATGATCATATATACCTAATCCATCCACTTTTGAAAAAATCAAATTTTTGATCCCGCCCAAAAGGGTACCCCTTTGGCCGGTGGCCAGATTTGGCCCCGTTTTCTGGCAGCCGTCAGTAAAACGGCTATAACTCTCTCCAGAAGTAAGCTTTACCCGTGATTCTTTTTGCGTTGGATTCCTAACTCAAATATCTACCCTACCAAAAGTCGAACCGGTAGAAACCCTATTTGAGTTGGCGTCTAGGTGATTATCAAGTTGATTTCCAAAACCGTCACCTCTTATTTAGGGATCGGGGTGAACGTCGGGTTTTTCATTGAGTCTAGTATTTTTTAACAATAGAGTCCATTATGAATCAATCCATATGATCATATATTCCTAATCCGTCCACTTTTGAAAAAATCAAATTTTTGAGCCCGCCCAAAGGGGTACCCCTTCGGCCGGTGGCCAGATTTGGCCGCATTTTCTGGCAGCCGTGTGTAAAACGGCTATAACTCTCTACAGAAGTAAGCTTTACCCGTGATTCTTGTAGCGTTGGATTCCTAACTCAAATATCTACCCTACCAAAAGTTGAACCGGTAGAAACCCTATTTGAGTCGGCCTCTAGGTGATTATCAAGTTGATTTCCAAAACCGTCACCTCTTATGTAGGGATCGGGGTGAACGTCGGGTTTTTCATTGAGTCTAGCATTTTTGAACACTATAGTCCATTATGAATCAATCCATATGATCATATATGCCTAATCCGTCCACTTTTGAAAAAATAAAATTTTTGAACCTACCCAAAGTGGTACCCTTTTGGCCGGTTGCCAGATTTGGCCCCGTTTTCTGGCAGCCGTCAGTAAAACGGCTATAACTCTCTCCAGAAGTAAGCTTTACCCGTGATTCTTATTGCGTTGGATTCCTAACTCAAATATCTACCCTACCAAAAGTCAAACCGGTAGAAACCCTATTTGAGTCGGCCTCTAGGTGATTATCAAGTTGATTTCCAAAACCGTCACCTCTTATGTAGGGATCGGGGTGAACGTCGGGTTTTTCATTGAGTCTAGCATTTTTGAACACTAGAGTCCATTATGAATTAATCCATATGATCATATATGCCTAATCCGTCGACTTTTGAAAAAATCAAATTTTTGAACCCACCCAAAGGGGTACGTACCCCTTTGGCCGGTGGCCAGATTTGGCCCCGTTTTCTGGCAGCCGTCAGTAAAACGCCTATAACTCTCTCCAGAAGTAAGCTTTACCCGTGATTCTTGTTGCGTTGGATTCCTAACTCAAATATCTACCCTACCAAAAGTCAAACCGGTAAAAACCCTATTTGAGTCGGCCTCTAGGTCATTATCAAGTTGATTTCCAAAACCGTCAACTCTTATGTAGGGATCGGGGAGAACGTCGGGTTTTTCATTGAGTCTAGCATTTTTGAACACTAGAGTCCATTATGAATCAATCCATATGATCATATATACCTAATCCATCCACTTTTGAAAAAATCAAATTTTTGATCCCGCCCAAAAGGGTACCCCTTTGGCCGGTGGCCAGATTTGGCCCCGTTTTCTGGCAGCCGTCAGTAAAACGGCTATAACTCTCTCCAGAAGTAAGCTTTACCCGTGATTCTTTTTGCGTTGGATTCCTAACTCAAATATCTACCCTACCAAAAGTCGAACCGGTAGAAACCCTATTTGAGTTGGCGTCTAGGTGATTATCAAGTTGATTTCCAAAACCGTCACCTCTTATTTAGGGATCGGGGTGAACGTCGGGTTTTTCATTGAGTCTAGTATTTTTTAACAATAGAGTCCATTATGAATCAATCCATATGATCATATATTCCTAATCCGTCCACTTTTGAAAAAATCAAATTTTTGAGCCCGCCCAAAGGGGTACCCCTTCGGCCGGTGGCCAGATTTGGCCGCATTTTCTGGCAGCCGTGTGTAAAACGGCTATAACTCTCTACAGAAGTAAGCTTTACCCGTGATTCTTGTAGCGTTGGATTCCTAACTCAAATATCTACCCTACCAAAAGTTGAACCGGTAGAAACCCTATTTGAGTCGGCCTCTAGGTGATTATCAAGTTGATTTCCAAAACCGTCACCTCTTATGTAGGGATCGGGGTGAACGTCGGGTTTTTCATTGAGTCTAGCATTTTTGAACACTATAGTCCATTATGAATCAATCCATATGATCATATATGCCTAATCCGTCCACTTTTGAAAAAATCAAATTTTTGAACCTACCCAAAGTGGTACCCTTTTGGCCGGTTGCCAGATTTGGCCCCGTTTTCTGGCAGCCGTCAGTAAAACGGCTATAACTCTCTCCAGAAGTAAGCTTTACCCGTGATTCTTATTGCGTTGGATTCCTAACTCAAATATCTACCCTACCAAAAGTCAAACCGGTAGAAACCCTATTTGAGTCGGCCTCTAGGTGATTATCAAGTTGATTTCCAAAACCGTCACCTCTTATGTAGGGATCGGGGTGAACGTCGGGTTTTTCATTGAGTCTAGCATTTTTGAACACTAGAGTCCATTATGAATTAATCCATATGATCATATATGCCTAATCCGTCGACTTTTGAAAAAATCAAATTTTTGAACCCACCCAAAGGGGTACGTACCCCTTTGGCCGGTGGCCAGATTTGGCCCCGTTTTCTGGCAGCCGTCAGTAAAACGCCTATAACTCTCTCCAGAAGTAAGCTTTACCCGTGATTCTTGTTGCGTTGGATTCCTAACTCAAATATCTACCCTACCAAAAGTCAAACCGGTAAAAACCCTATTTGAGTCGGCCTCTAGGTCATTATCAAGTTGATTTCCAAAACCGTCAACTCTTATGTAGGGATCGGGGAGAACGTCGGGTTTTTCATTGAGTCTAGCATTTTTGAACACTAGAGTCCATTATGAATCAATCCATATGATCATATATACCTAATCCATCCACTTTTGAAAAAATCAAATTTTTGATCCCGCCCAAAAGGGTACCCCTTTGGCCGGTGGCCAGATTTGGCCCCGTTTTCTGGCAACCGTCAGTAAAACGGCTATAACTCTCTCCAGAAGTAAGCTTTACCCGTGATTCTTTTTGCGTTGGATTCCTAACTCAAATATCTACCCTACCAAAAGTCGAACCGGTAGAAACCCTATTTGAGTTGGCGTCTAGGTGATTATCAAGTTGATTTCCAAAACCGTCACCTCTTATTTAGGGATCGGGGTGAACGTCGGGTTTTTCATTGAGTCTAGTATTTTTTAACAATAGAGTCCATTATGAATCAATCCATATGATCATATATTCCTAATCCGTCCACTTTTGAAAAAATCAAATTTTTGAGCCCGCCCAAAGGGGTACCCCTTCGGCCGGTGGCCAGATTTGGCCGCATTTTCTGGCAGCCGTCTGTAAAACGGCTATAACTCTCTACAGAAGTAAGCTTTACCCGTGATTCTTGTAGCGTTGGATTCCTAACTCAAATATCTACCCTACCAAAAGTTGAACCGGTAGAAACCCTATTTGAGTCGGCCTCTAGGTGATTATCAAGTTGATTTCCAAAACCGTCACCTCTTATGTAGGGATCGGGGTGAACGTCGGGTTTTTCATTGAATCTAGCATTTTTGAACACTAGAGTCCATTATGAATCAATCCATATGATCATATATGCCTAATCCGTCCACTTTTGAAAAAATCAAATTTTTGAACCCACCCAAAGTGGTACCCTTTTGGCCGGTTGCCAGATTTGGCCCCGTTTTCTGGCACCCGTCAGTAAAACGGCTATAACTCTCTCCACAAGTAAGCTTTACCCGTGATTCTTATTGCGTTGGATTCCTAACTCAAATATCTACCCTACCAAAAGTCAAACCGGTAGAAACCCTATTTGAGTCGGCCTCTAGGTGATTATCAAGTTGATTTCCAAAACCGTCACCTCTTATGTAGGGATCGGGGTGAACGTCGGGTTTTTCATTGAGTCTAGCATTTTTGAACACTAGAGTCCATTATGAATTAATCCATATGATCATATATGCCTAATCCGTCCACTTTTGAAAAAATCAAATTTTTGAACCCACCCAAAGGGGTACGTACCCCTTTGGCCGGTGGCCAGATTTGGCCCCGTTTTCTGGCAGCCGTCAGTAAAACGCCTATAACTCTCTCCAGAAGTAAGCTTTACCCGTGATTCTTGTTGCGTTGGATTCCTAACTCAAATATCTACCCTACCAAAAGTCAAACCGGTAAAAACCCTATTTGAGTCGGCCTCTAGGTCATTATCAAGTTGATTTCCAAAACCGTCAACTCTTATGTAGGGATCGGGGAGAACGTCGGGTTTTTCATTGAGTCTAGCATTTTTGAACACTAGAGTCCATTATGAATCAATCCATATGATCATATAAACCTAATCCATCCACTTTTGAAAAAATCAAATTTTTGATCCCGCCCAAAAGGGTACCCCTTTGGCCGGTGGCCAGATTTGGCCCCGTTTTCTGGCAGCCGTCAGTAAAACGGCTATAACTCTCTCCAGAAGTAAGCTTTACCCGTGATTCTTTTTGCGTTGGATTCCGAACTCAAATATCTACCCTACCAAAAGTCGAACCGGTAGAAACCCTATTTGAGTTGGCGTCTAGGTGATTATCAAGTTGATTTCCAAAACCGTCACCTCTTATTTAGGGATCGGGGTGAACGTCGGGTTTTTCATTGAGTCTAGTATTTTTTAACAATAGAGTCCATTATGAATCAAACCATATGATCATATATTCCTAATCCGTCCACTTTTGAAAAAATCAAATTTTTGAGCCCGCCCAAAGGGGTACCCCTTCGGCCGGTGGCCAGATTTGGCCGCATTTTCCGGCAGCCGTCTGTAAAACGGCTATAACTCTCTACAGAAGTAAGCTTTACCCGTGATTCTTGTAGCGTTGGATTCCTAACTCAAATATCTACCCTACCAAAAGTTGAACCGGTAGAAACCCTATTTGAGTCGGCCTCTAGGTGATTATCAAGTTGATTTCCAAAACCGTCACCTCTTATGTAGGGATCGGGGTGAACGTCGGGTTTTTCATTGAGTCTAGCATTTTTGAACACTAGAGTCCATTATGAATCAATCCATATGATCATATATGCCTAATCCGTCCACTTTTGAAAAAATCAAATTTTTGAACCCACCCAAAGTGGTACCCTTTTGGCCGGTTGCCAGATTTGGCCCCGTTTTCTGGCACCCGTCAGTAAAACGGCTATAACTCTCTCCACAAATAAGCTTTACCCGTGATTCTTATTGCGTTGGATTCCTAACTCAAATATCTACCCTACCAAAAGTCAAACCGGTAGAAACCCTATTTGGGTCGGCCTCTAGGTGATTATCAAGTTGATTTCCAAAACCGTCACCTCTTATGTAGGGATCGGGGTGAACGTCGGGTTTTTCATTGAGTCTAGCATTTTTGAACACTAGAGTCCATTATGAATTAATCCATATGATCATATATGCCTAATCCGTCCACTTTTGAAAAAATCAAATTTTTGAACCCACCCAAAGGGGTACGTACCCCTTTGGCCGGTGGCCAGATTTGGCCCCGTTTTCTGGCAGCCGTCAGTAAAACGCCTATAACTCTCTCCAGAAGTAAGCTTTACCCGTGATTCTTATTGCGTTGGATTCCTAACTTAAATATCTACCCTACCAAAAGTCAAACCGGTAAAAACCCTATTTGAGTCGGCCTCTAGGTCATTATCAAGTTGATTTCCAAAACCGTCAACTCTTATGTAGGGATCGGGGAGAACGTCGGGTTTTTCATTGAGTCTAGCATTTTTGAACACTAGAGTCCATTATGAATCAATCCATATGATCATATATACCTAATCCGTCCACTTTTGAAAAAATCAAATTTTTGATCCCGCCCAAAAGGGTACCCCTTTGGCCGGTAGCCAGATTTGGCCCCGTTTTCTGGCAGCCGTCAGTAAAACGGCTATAACTCTCTCCAGAAGTAAGCTTTACCCGTGATTCTTTTTGCGTTGGATTCCTAACTCAAATATCTACCCTACCAAAAGTTGAACCGGTAGAAACCCTATTTGAGTTGGCGTCTAGGTGATTATCAAATTGATTTCCAAAACCGTCACCTCTTATGTAGGGATCGGGGTGAACGTCGGGTTTTTCATTGAGTCTAGTATTTTTTAACACTAGAGTCCATTATGAATCAATCCATATGATCATATATGCCTAATCCATCCACTTTTGAAAAAATCAAATTTTTGAGCCCGCCCAAAGGGGTACCCCTTCGGCCGGTGGCCAGATTTGGCCGCATTTTCTGGGAGCCGTCAGTAAAACGGCTATAACTCTCTACAGAAGTAAGCTTTACCCGTGATTCTTGTAGCGTTGGATTCCTAACTCAAATATCTACCCTACCAAAAGTCGAACCGGTTGAAACCCTATTTGAGTCGGCCTCTAGGTGATTATCAAGTTGATTTCCAAAACCGTCACCTCTTATGTAAGGATCGGGGTGAGCGTCGGGTTTTTCATTGAGTCTTGCATTTTTGAACACTAGAGTCCATTATGAATAAATCCATATGATCATATATGCCTAATCCGTCCACTTTTGAAAAAATCAAAATTTTGAGCCCGCCCAAAGGGGTACACCTTTGACCGGTGGCCAGATTTGGCCCCGTTTTCTGGCAGCCGTCAGTAAAACGGCTATAACTCTCTCCAGAAGTAAGCTTTACCCGTAATTCTTGTTGCGTTGGATTCCTAACTCAAATATCTACCCTACCAAAACTCGAACCGGTAGAAACCCTATTTGAGTCGGCCTCTAGGTGATTATCAAGTTGATTTCCAAAACCATCACCTCTTATGTAGAGATCGGGGTGAACGTCGGGTTTTTCATTGAGTCTAGCATTTTTGAACACTAGAGTCCATTATGAATCAATCGATATGATCATATATGCCTAATCCGTCCACTTTTGAAAAAATCAAATTTTTGAGCCCGCCCAAAGGGGTACCCCATTGGCCGCTGGCTTGATTTGGCCCCGTTTTCTGGCAGCCGTCAGTAAAACAGCAATAACTCTCTACAGAAGTAAGCTTTACCCGTGATTTATGTTGCGTTGGATTCCTAACTCAAATATCTACCCTACCAAAAGTCGAACCGGTTGAAAGCCTATTTGAGTCGGCCTCTAGGTGATTATCAAGTTGATTTCCAAAACCGTGACCTCTTATGTAGGGATCGGGGTGAACGTCGGGTTTTTCATTAAGTCTAGCATTTTTGAACACTAGAGTCCATTATGAATCAATCCATATCATCATATATGTCTAATCCGTCCACTTTTGAAAAAATCAAATTTTTGAGCCCGCCCAAAGGGGTACCCCATTGGCCGGTGGCCAGATTTGGCCCCGTTTTCTGGCAGCCGTCAGTAAAACGGCTATAACTCTCTGCAGAAATAAGCTTTACCCATGATTCTTGTTGCGTTGGATTCCTAACTCAAATATCTACCATACCAAAAGTCAAACTGGTAGAAACCCTATTTGAGTCGGCCTCTAGGTGATGATCAAGTTGATTTCCAAAACCGTCACCTCTTATGTAGGGATCGGGGTGAACGTCGGGTTTTTCATTGAGTCTAGCATTTTTGAATACTAGAGTCCATTATGAATCAATCCATATGATCATATATGCCTAATCCGTCCACTTTTGAAAAAATCAAATTTTTGAGCCCGCCCAAAGGGGTAGCCCATTGGCCGGTGGCCAGATTTGGCCCCGTTTTCTGGCAGCCGTCAGTAAAACGGCTATAACTCTCTACAGAAGTAAGATTTACCCGTGATTCTTGTTGCGTTGGATTCCTAACTCAAATATCTACCCTACCAAAAGTCGAACCGGTAGAAACCCTATTTGAGTCGGCCTCTAGGTGATTATCAAGTTGATTTCCAAAACCGTCGCCTCTTATGTAGGGATCGGGGTGAACGTCGGGTTTTTCATTGAGTCTAGAATTTTTGAACACTAGAGTCCATTATGAATCAATCCATATGATCATATATGCCTAATCCGTCCACTTTTGAAAAAATCAAATTTTTGAGCCCACTCAAAGGGGTACCCCTTTGGCCGGTGGCCAGATTTGGCCCCGTTTTCTGGCAGCCGTCAGTGAAACGGCTATAACTCTCTCCAGAAGTAAGCTTTACCTGTGATTCTTGTTGCGTTGGATTTCTAACTCAAATATCTACCTTACAAAAAGTTCAAATGGAAGAAACTCCTTTTGAGTTAACCTCTAGGTGATTATCAAGTTGATTTCCACAACCGTCGCCTCTTATGTAGGGATCGGGGTGAACGTCGGGTTTTTCATTGAGTCTAGCATTTTTGAACACTAGAGTCCATTATGAATCAATCGATATGATCATATATGCCTAATCCGTCCACTTTTGAAAAAATCAAATTTTTGAGCCCGCCCAAAGGGGTACCCCATTGACCGCTGGCTAGATTTGGCCCCGTTTTCTGGCAGCCGTCAGTAAAACGGCAATAACTCTCTACAGAAGTAAGCTTTACCCGTGATTTATGTTGCGTTGGATTCCTAACTCAAATATCTACCCTACCAAAAGTCGAACCGGTTGAAAGCGTATTTGAGTCGGCCTCTAGGTGATTATCAAGTTGATTTCCAAAACCGTGACCTCTTATGTAGGGATCGGGGTGAACGTCGGGTTTTTCATGAAGTCTAGCATTTTTGAACACTAGAGTCCATTATGAATCAATCCATATCATCATATATGTCTAATCCGTCCACTTTTGAAAAAATCAAATTTTTGAGCCCGCCCAAAGGGGTACCCCATTGGCCGGTGGCCAGATTTGGCCCCGTTTTCTGGCAGCCGTCAGTAAAACGGCTATAACTCTCTGCAGAAGTAAGCTTTACCCATGATTCTTGTGGCGTTGGATTCCTAACTCAAATATCTACCATACCAAAAGTCAAACTGGTAGAAACCCTATTTGAGTCGGCCCCTAGGTGATGATCAAGTTGATTTCCAAAACCGTCACCTCTTATGTAGGGATCGGGGTGAACGTCGGGTTTTTCATTGAGTCTAGCATTTTTGAACACTAGAGTCCGTTATGAATCAATCCATATGATCATATATGCCTAATCCGTCCACTTTTGAAAAAATCAAATTTTTGAGCCCGCCCAAGGGGGTACCCCTTTGGCCGGTGGCCAGATTTGGCCCCGTTTTCTGGCAGCCGTCAGTAAAATGGCTATAACTCTCTCCAGAAGTAAGCTTTACCCGTGATTCTTATCGCGTTGGATTCCTAACTCAAATATCTACGCTACCAAAAGTCAAACCGGTTGAAACCCTATTTGAGTCGGTGTCTAGGTGATTATCAAGTCGATTTCCATAACCGTCACCTCTTATGTAGGGATCGGGGTGAACGTCGGGTTTTTCATTAAGTCTAGCATTTTTGAACACTAGAGTCCATTATGAATCAATCCATATCATCATATATGCCTAATCCGTCCACTTTTGAAAAAATCAAATTTTTGAGCCCGCCCAAAGGGGTACCTCATTGGCCGGTGGCCAGATTTGGCCCCATTTTCTGGCAGCCGTCAGTAAAACGGCTATAACTCTCTACAGAAGTAAGCTTTACCTGTGATTCTTGTTGCGTTGGATTTCTAACTCAAATATCTACCCTACCAAAAGTCGAACCGGTAGAAACCCTATTTGAGTCGGCCTCTAGGTGATTATCAAGTTGATTTCCAAAACCGTCACCTCTTATGTAGGGATCGGGGTGAACGTCGGGTTTTTCATTGAGTCTATCATTTTTGAACACTGGAGTCCATTATGAATCAATCCATATGATCATATATGCCTAATCCGTCCACTTTTGAAAAAATCAAATTTTTGAGCCCGCCCAAGGGGGTACCCCTTTGGCCGGTGGCCAGATTTGGCCCCGTTTTCTGGCAGCCGTCAGTAAAACGGCTATAACTCTCTCCAGAAGTAAGCTTTACCCGTGATTCTTGTTGCGTTGGATTCCTAACTCAAATATCTACCCTACCAAAAGTGGAACCGGTTGAAAGCCTATTTGAGTCGGCCTCTAGGTGATTATCAAGTTGATTTCCAAAACCGTGACCTCTTATGTAGGGATCGGGGTGAACGTCGGGTTTTTCATTAAGTCTAGCATTTTTGAACACTAGAGTCCATTATGAATCAATCCATATCATCATATATGCCTAATCTGTCCACTTTTGAAAAAATCAAAATTTTGAGCCCGCCCAAAGGGGTACCCCATTGGCCGGTGGCCAGATTTGGCCCCGTTTTCTGGCAGCCGTCAGTAACACGGCTATAACTCTCTACAGAAGTAAGTTTTACCCGTGATTCTTGTTGCGTTTGATTCCTAACTCAAATATCTACCCTACCAAAAGTCGAACTGGTAGAAACCCTATTTGAGTCGGCCTCTAGGTGATTATCAAGTTGATTTCCAAAACCGTCACCTCTTATGTAGGGATCGGGGTGAATGTCGGGTTTTTCATTGAGTCAAGCATTTTTGAACACTAGAGTCCATTATGAATCATTCCATATGATGATATATGCCTAATCCGTCCACTTTTGAAAAAATCAAATTTTTGAGCCCGCCCAAAGGGGTACCCCATTGGCCGGTGGCAAGATTTGGCCCCGTTTTCTGGCAGCCATCAGTAAAACGGCTATAACTCTCTACAGAAGTAAGCTTTACCCATGATTCTTGTTGCGTTGGATTCCTAACTCAAATATCTACCCTACCAAAAGTCGAACCGGTAGAAACCCTATTTGAGTCGGCCTCTAGGTGATTATCAAGTTGATTTCCAAAACCGTCGCCTCTTATGTAGGGATCGGGGTGAACGTCGGGTTTTTCATTGAGTCTAGCATTTTTGAACACTAGAGTCCATTATGAATCAATCCATATCATCATATATGCCTAATTCGTCCACTTTTGAAAAAATCAAATTTTTGAGCCCGCCCAAAGGGGTAGCCCATTGGCCGGTGGCCAGATTTGGCCCCGTTTTCTGGTAGCCGTCAGTAAAACGGCTATAACTCTCTACAGAAGTAAGCTTTACCCGTGATTCTTGTTGCGTTGGATTCCAAACTCAAATATCTACCCTACCAAAAGTCGAACCGGTAGAAACCCTATTTGAGTCGGCCTCTAGGTGATTATCAAGTTGATTTCCAAAACCGTCGCCTCTTATGTAGGGATCGGGGTGAACGTCGGGTTTTTCATTGAGTCTAGCATTTTTCAATACTAGAGTCCATTATGAATCAATCCATATCATCATATATGCCTAATCGGTCCACTTTTGAAAAAATCAAAATTTTGAGCCCGCCCAAAGGTGTACCCCATTGGCCGGTGGCCAGATTTGGCCCCGTTTTCTGGCAGCCGTCAGTAACACGGCTATAACTCTCTACAGAAGTAAGCTTTACCCGTGATTCTTGTTGCATTTGATTCCTAACTCAAATATCTACCCTACCAAAAGTCGAACTGGTAGAAACCCTATTTGAGTCGGCCTCTAGGTGATTATCAAGTTGATTTCCAAAACCGTCACCTCTTATGTAGGGATCGGGGTGAATGTCGGGTTTTTCATTGAGTCAAGCATTTTTGAACACTAGAGTCCATTATGAATCATTCCATATGATGATATATGCCTAATCCGTCCACTTTTGAAAAAATCAAATTTTTGAGCCCGCCCAAAGGGGTAGCCCATTGGCCGGTGGCCAGATTTGGCCCCGTTTTCTGGCAGCCGTCAGTAAAACGGCTATAACTCTCTACAGAAGTAAGCTTTACCCATGATTCTTGTTGCGTTGGATTCCTAACTCAAATATCTACCCTTCCAAAAGTCGAACCGGTAGAAACCCTATTTGAGTCGGCCTCTAGGTGATTATCAAGTTGATTTCCAAAACCGTCGCCTTTTATGTAGGGATCGTGGTGAACGTCGGGTTTTTCATCGAGTCTAGCATATTTGAACACTAGAGTCCATTATGAATCAATCGATATGATCATATATGCCTAATCCGTCCACTTTTGAAAAAATCAAATTTTTGAGCCCGCCCAAAGGGGTAGCCCATTGGCCGGTGGCCAGATTTGGCCCCGTTTTCTGGTAGCCGTCAGTAAAACGGCTATAACTCTCTACAGAAGTAAGCTTTACCCGTGATTCTTGTTGCGTTGGATTCCTAACTCAAATATCTACCCTACCAAAAGTCGAACCGGTAGAAACCCTATTTGAGTCGGCCTCTAGGTGATTATCAAGTTGATTTCCAAAACCGTCGCCTCTTATGTAGGGATCGGGGTGAACGTCGGGTTTTTCATTGAGTCTAGCATTTTTGAACACTAGAGTCCATTATGAATCAATCCATATGATCATATATGCCTAATCCGTCCACTTTTGAAAAAATCAAATTTTTGAGCCCACTCAAAGGGGTACCCCTTTGGCCGGTGGCCAGATTTGGCCCCGTTTTCTGGCAGCCGTCAGTAAATCGGCTATAACTCTCTCCAGAAGTAAGCTTTACCTGTGATTCTTGTTGCGTTGGATTCCTAACTCAAATATCTACCCTACAAAAAGTTCAAATGGAAGAAACTCCTTTTGAGTCAACCTCTAGGTGATTATCAAGTTGATTTCCACAATCGTCGCCTCTTATGTAGGGATCGGGGTGAACGTCGGGTTTTTCATTGAGTCTAGCATTTTTGAACACTAGAGTCCATTATGAATCAATCCATATGATCATATATGCCTAATCCGTCCACTTTTGAAAAAATCAAATTTTTGAGCCCGCCCAAGGAGGTACCCCTTTGGCCGGTGGCCAGATTTGGCCCCGTTTTCTGGCAGCCGTCAGTAAAACGGCTATAACTCTCTCCAGAAGTAAGCTTTACCCGTCATTCTTGTTGCGTTGGATTCCTAACTCAAATATCTACCCTACCAAAAGTGGAACCGGTTGAAGGCCTATTTGAGTCGGCCTCTAGGTGATTATCAAGTTGATTTCCAAAACCGTGACCTCTTATGTAGGGATCGGGGTGAACGTCGGGTTTTTCATTAAGTCTAGCATTTTTGAACACTAGAGTCCATTATGAATCAATCCATATCATCATATATGCCTAATCCGTCCACTTTTGAAAAAATCAAAATTTTGAGCCCGCCCAAAGGGGTACCCCATTGGCCGGTGGCCAGATTTGGCCCCGTTTTCTGGCAGCCGTCAGTAACACGGCTATAACTCTCTACAGAAGTAAGCTTTACCCGTGATTCTTGTTGCGTTTGATTCCTAACTCAAATATCTACCCTACCAAAAGTCGAACTAGTAGAAACCCTATTTGAGTCGGCCTCTAGGTGATTATCAAGTTGATTTCCAAAACCGTCACCTCTTATGTAGGGATCGGGGTGAATGTCGGGTTTTTCATTGAGTCTAGCATTTTTGAACACTAGAGTCCATTATGAATCAATCCATATGATCATATATGCCTAATCCGTCCACATTTGAAAAAATCAAATTTTTGAGCCCGCCCAAAGGGGTACCCCTTTGGCCGGTGGCCAGATTTGGCCCCGTTTTCTGGCAGCCGTCAGTAAAACCGCTATAACTCTCTCCAGAAGTAAGCTTTACCCGTGATTCTTATTGCGTTGGATTGCTAACTCAAATATCTACCCTACCAAAAGTCAAACCGGTTGTAAGCCTATTTGAGTCGGCCTCTAGGTGATTATCAAGTTGATTTCCAAAACCGTGACCTCTTATGTAGAGATTGGGGTGAACGTCGGGTTTTTCATTAAGTCTAGCATTTTTGAACACTAGAGTCCATTATGAATCAATCCATATCATCATATATGCCTAATCCGTCCACTTTTAAAAAAATCAAATTTTTGAGCCCGCCCAAAGGGGTACCCCATTGGCCGGTGGCCAGATTTGGCCCCGTTTTCTGGCAGCCGTCAGTAAAACGGCTATAACTCTCTACAGAAGTAAGCTTTACCCGTGATTCTTGTTGCGTTGGATTCCTAACTCAAATATCTACCCTACCAAAAGTCGAACCGGTAGAAACTCTATTTGAGTCGGCCTCTAGGTGATTATCAAGTTGATTTCCAAAACCGTCGCCTCTTATGTAGGGATCGGGGTGAACGTCGGGTTTTTCATTGAGTGTAGCATTTTTGAACACTAGAGTCCATTATGAATCAATCCATATGATCATTTATGCCTAATCCGTCCACTTTTGAAAAAATCAAATTTTTGAGCCCGCCCAAAGGGGTACCCCTTTGGCCGGTGGCCAGATTTGGCCCCGTTTTCTGGCAGCCGTCAGTAAAACGGCTATAACTCTCTCCAGAAGTAAGCTTTACCCGTGATTTTGTTTTGTTAGATTCCTAACTCAAATATCTACCCTACCAAAAGTGGAACCGGTTGAAAGCCTATTTGAGTCGGCCTCTAGGTGATTATCAAGTTGATTTCCAAAACCTGACCTCTTATGTAGAGATCGGGGTGAACGTCGGGTTTTTCATTAAGTCTAGCATTTTTGAACACTAGAGTCCATTATGAATCAATCCATATCATCATATATGCCTAATCCGTCCACTTTTGAAAAAATCAAAATTTTGAGCCCGCCCAAAGGGGTACCCCATTGGCCAGTGGCCAGATTTGGCCCCGTTTTCTGGCAGCCGTCAGTAACACGGCTATAACTCTCTACAGAAGTAAGCTTTACCCGTGATTCTTGTTGCGTTTGATTCCTAACTCAAATATCTACCCTACCATAAGTCGAACTGGTAGAAACCCTATTTGAGTCGGCCTCTAGGTGATTATCAAGTTGATTTCCAAAACCGTCACCTCTTACGTAGGGATCGGGGTGAATGTCGGGTTTTTCATTGAGTCTAGCATTTTTGAACACTAGAGTCCATTATGAATCAATCCATATGATCATATATGCCTAATCCGTCCACTTTTAAAAAAATCAAATTTTTGAGCCCGCCCAAAGGGGTACCCCTTTGGCCGGTGGCCAGATTTGGCCCCGTTTTCTGGCAGCCGTCAGTAAAACCGCTATAACTCTCTCCAGAAGTAAGCTTTACCCGTGATTCTTATTGCGTTGGATTGCTAACTCAAATATCTACCCTACCAAAAGTCAAACCGGTTGTAAGCATATTTGAGTCGGCCTCTAGGTGATTATCATGTTGATTTCCAAAACCGTGACCTCTTATGTAGAGATTGGGGTGAACGTCGGGTTTTTCATTAAGTCTAGCATTTTTGAACACTAGAGTCCATTATGAATCAATCCATATCATCATATATGCCTAATCCGTCCACTTTTAAAAAAATCAAATTTTTGAGCCCGCCCAAAGGGGTACCCCATTGGCCGGTGGCCAGATTTGGCCCCGTTTTCTGGCAGCCGTCAGTAAAACGGCTATAACTCTCTCCAGAAGTAAGCTTTACCCGTGATTCTTGTTGCGTTGGATTTCTAACTCAAATATCTACCCTACCAAAATTCGAACTGGTTGAAAGCCTATTTGAGTCGGCCTCTAGGTGATTATCAAGTTGATTTCCAAAACCGTCGCCTCTTATGTAGGGATCGGGGTGAACGTCGGGTTTTTCATTGAGTCTAGCATTTTTGAACACTAGAGTCCATTATGAATCTATCCATATCATCATATATGCCTAATTCGTCCACTTTTGAAAAAATCAAATTTTTGAGCCCGCCCAAAGGGGTAGCCCATTGGCCGGTGGCCAGATTTGGCCCCGTTTTCTGGCAGCCGTCAGTAAAACGGCTATAATTCTCTACAGAAGTAAGCTTTACCCGTGATTCTTGTTGCGTTGGATTCCTAACTCAAATATCTACCCTACCAAAAGTCGAACCGGTAGAAACCTTATTTGAGTCGGCCTCTAGGTGATTATCAAGTTGATTTCCAAAACCGTCGCCTCTTATGTAGGGATCGGGGTGAACGTCGGGTTTTTCATTGAGTCTAGCATTTTTGAACACTAGAGTCCATTATGAATCAATCCATATGATCATATATGCCTAATCCGTCCACTTTTGAAAAAATCAAATTTTTGAGCCCGCCCAAAGGGGTACCCCTTTGGCCGGTGGCCAGATTTGGCCCCGTTTTCTGGCAGCCGTCAGTAAAACCGCTATAACTCTCTCCAGAAGTAAGCTTTACCCGTGATTCTTATTGTGTTGGATTCCCAACTCAAATATCTACCCTACCAAAAGTCAAACCGGTTGTAAGCCTATTTGAGTCGGCCTCTAGGTGATTATCAAGTTGATTTCCAAAACCGTGACCTCTTATGTAGAGATTGGGGTGAACGTCGGGTTTTTCATTAAGTCTAGCATTTTTGAACACTAGAGTCCATTATGAATCAATCCATATCATAATATATGCCTAATCCGTCCACTTTTAAAAAAATCAAATTTTTGAGCCCGCCCAAAGGGGTACCCCTTTGGCCGGTGGCCAGATTTGGCCCAGTTTTCTGGCAGCGGTCAGTAAAACGGCTATTACTCTCTCCAGAAGTAAGCTATACCCGTGATTCTTTCTGCGTTGGATTCCTAACTCAAATATATACCCTACCAAAAGTCGAACCGGTAGAAACCCTAATTGAGTCGGCCTCTAGGTGATTATCAAGTTGATTTCCAAAACCGTCACCTCTTATGTAGGGATCGTGGTGAACGTCGGGTTTTTCATTGAGTCTAGCATTTTTGAACACTAGAATCCATTATGAATCAATCCATATGATCATATATCCCTAATCCGTCCACTTTGGAAAAAATCAAATTTTTGAGCCCGCCCAAAGGGGTACCCCATTGGCCGGTGGCCAGATTTGGCCCCGTTTTCTGGCAGCCGTCAGTAAACGGCTATAACTCTCTCCAGAAGTAAGCTTTACCCGTGATTCTTGTTGCGTTGGATTTCTAACTCAAATATCTACCCTACCAAAAGTTGAACTGGTTGATTGCCTATTTGAGTCGGCCTCTAGGTGATTATCAAGTTGATTTCTAAAACCGTCGCCTCTTATGTAGGGATCGGGGTGAACGTCGGGTTTTTCATTGAGTCTAGCATTTTTGAACACTAGAGTCCATTATGAATCAATCCATATCATCATATATGCCTAATTCGTCCACTTCTGAAAAAATCAAATTTTTGAGCCCGCCCAAAGGGGTAGCCCATTGGCCGGTGGCCAGATTTGGCCCCGTTTTCTGGCAGCCGTCAGTAAAACGGCTATAATTCTCTACAAAAATAAGCTTTACCCGTGATTCTTGTTGCGTTGGATTCCTAACTCAAATATCTACCCTACGAAAAGTCGAACCGGTAGAAACCCTATTTGAGTCGGCCTCTAGGTGATTATCAAGTTGATTTCCAAAACCGTCGCCTCTTATGTAGGGATCGGGGTGAACGTCGGGTTTTTCATTGAGTCTAGCATTTTTGAACACCAGAGTCCATTATGAATCAATCCATATGATCATATATGCATAATCCGTCCACTTTTGAAAAAATCAAATTTTTGAGCCCGCCCAAGGGGGTACCCCTTTGGCCGGAGGCCAGATTTGGCCCCGTTTTCTGGCAGCCGTCAGTAAAACGGCTATAACTCTCTCCAGAAGTAAGCTTTACCCGTGATTCTTGTTGCGTTGGATTCCTAACTCAAATATCTACCCTACCAAAAGTGGAACCGGTTGAAAGCCTATTTGAGTCGGCCTCTAGGTGATTATCAAGTTGATTTCCAAAACCGTGACCTCTTATGTAGGGATCGGGGTGAACGTCGGGTTTTTCATTAAGTCTAGCATTTTTGAACACTAGAGTCCATTATGAATCAATCCATATCATCATATATGCCTAATCCGTCCACTTTTGAAAAAATCAAAATTTTAAGCCCGCCCAAAGGGGTACCCCATTGGCCGGTGGCCAGATTTGGCCCCGTTTTCTGGCAGCCGTCAGTAAAACGGCTATAACTCTCTACAGAAGTAAGCTTTACCCGTGATTCTTTTTGCGTTGGATTCCTAACTCAAATATCTACCCTACCAAAAGTCGAACTGGTAGAAACCCTATTTGAGTCGGCCTCTAGGTGATTATCAAGTTGATTTCCAAAACCGTCACCTCTTATGTAGGGATCGGGGTGAATGTCGGGTTTTTCATTGAGTCAAGCATTTTTGAACACTAGAGTCCATTATGAACCATTCCATATGATGATATATGCCTAATCCGTCCACTTTTGAAAAAATTAAATTTTTGAGCCCGCCCAAAGGGGTACCCCATTGGCCGGTGGCAAGATTTGGCCCCGTTTTCTGGCAGCCGTCAGTAACACGGCTATAACTCTCTACAGAAGTAAGCTTTACCGGTGATTCTTATTGCGTTGGATTCCTAACTCCAATATCTACCCTACCAAAAGTCGAACTGGTAGAAACCCTATTTGAGTCGGTCTCTAGGTGATTATCAAATTGATTTCTAAAACCGTCACCTCTTATGTAGGGATCGGGGTGAACGTCGGGTTTTTCATTGAGTCTAGCATTTTTGAACACTAGAGTCCATTATGAATCAATCGATATGATCATATATGCCTAATCCGTCCACTTTTGAAAAAATCAAATTTTTGAGCCCGCCCAAAGGGGTACCCCTTTGGCCTGTGGCCAGATTTGGCCCAGTTTTCTGGCAGCGGTCAGTAAAACGGCTATTACTCTCTCCAGAAGTAAGCTTTACCCGTGATTCTTTCTGCGTTGGATTCCTAACTCAAATATATACCCTACCAAAAGTCGAACCGGTAGAAACCCTAATTGAGTCGGCCTCTAGGTGATTATCAAGTTGATTTCCAAAACCGTCACCTCTTATGTAGGGATCGTGGTGAACGTCGGGTTTTTCATTGAGTCTAGAATTTTTGAACACTAGAATCCATTATGAATCAATCCATATGATCATATATACCTAATCCGTCCACTTTGGAAAAAATCAAATTTTTGATCCCGCCCAAAAGGGTACCCCTTTGGCCGGTGGCCAGATTTGGCCCCGTTTTTTGGCAGGCGTCAGTAAAACGGCTATAACTCTCTCCAGAAGTAAACTTTACCCGTGATTCTTGTTGCGTGGGATTCCTAACTCAAATATCTACCGTACGAAAAGTCGAACCGGTAGAAACCCTATTTGAGTCGGCCTCTAGGTGATTATCAAGTTGATTTCCAAAACCGTCGCCTCTTATGTAGGGATCGGGGTGAACGTCGGGTTTTTCATTGAGTCTAGCATTTTTGAACACTAGAGTCCATTATGAATCAATCCATATCATCATATATGCCTAATCCGTCCACTTTGGAAAAAATCAAATTTTTGAGCCCGCCCAAAGGGGTACCCCTTTGGCCGGTGGCCAGATTTGGCCCCGTTTTCTGGCAGCCGTCAGTAAAACCGCTATAACTCTCTCCAGAAGTAAGCTTTACCCGTGATTCTTATTGCGTTGGATTCCTAACTCAAATATCTTCCCTACCAAAAGTCAAACCAGTTGTAAGCCTATTTGACTCGGCCTCTAGGTGATTATCAAGTTGATTTCCAAAACCGTGACCTCTTATGTAGAGATTGGGGTGAACGTCGGGTTTTTCATTAAGTCTAGCATTTTTGAACACTAGAGTCCATTATGAATCAATCCATATCATCATATATGCCTAATCCGTCCACTTTTAAAAAAATCAAATTTTTGAGCCCGCCCAAAGGGGTACCCCATTGGCCGGTGGCCAGATTTGGCCCCGTTTTCTGGCAGCCGTCAGTAAAACGGCTATAACTCTCTACAGAAGTAAGCTTTACCCGTGATTCTTGTTGCGTTGGATTCCTAACTCAGATATCTACCCTACCAAAAGTTCAAATGGAAGAAACTCCTTTTGAGTCAACCTCTAGGTGATTATAAACTTGATTTCCACAACCGTCGCCTCTTATGTAGGGATCGGGGTGAACGTCGGGTTTTTCATTGAGTCTAGCATTTTTGAACACTAGAGTCCATTATGAATCAATCCATATGATCATATATGCATAATCCGTCCACTTTTGAAAAAATCAAATTTTTGAGCCCGCCCAAGGGGGTACCCCTTTGGCCGGAGGCCAGATTTGGCCCCGTTTTCTGGCAGCCGTCAGTAAAACGGCTATAACTCTCTCCAGAAGTAAGCTTTACCCGTGATTCTTGTTGCGTTGGATTCCTAACTCAAATATCTACCCTACCAAAAGTGGAACCGGTTGAAAGCCTATTTGAGTCGGCCTCTAGGTGATTATCAAGTTGATTTCCAAAACCGTGACCTCTTATGTAGGGATCGGGGTGAACGTCGGGTTTTTCATTAAGTCTAGCATTTTTGAACACTAGAGTCCATTATGAATCAATCCATATCATCATATATGCCTAATCCGTCCACTTTTGAAAAAATCAAAATTTTGAGCCCGCCCAAAGGGGTACCCCATTGGCCGGTGGCCAGATTTGGCCCCGTTTTCTGGCAGCCGTCAGTAACACGGCTATAACTCTCTACAGAAGTAAGCTTTACCCGTGATTCTTGTTGCGTTTGATTCCTAACTCAAATATCTACCCTACCAAAAGTCGAACTGGTAGAAACCCTATTTCAGTCGGCCTCTAGGTGATTATCAAGTTGATTTCCAAAACCGTCACCTCTTATGTAGGGATCGGGGTGAATGTCGGGTTTTTCATTGAGTCAAGCATTTTTGAACACTAGAGTCCATTATGAACCATTCCATATGATGATATATGCCTAATCCGTCCACTTTTGAAAAAATTAAATTTTTGAGCCCGCCCAAAGGGGTACCCCATTGGCCGGTGGCAAGATTTGGCCCCGTTTTCTGGCAGCCGTCAGTAACACGGCTATAACTCTCTACAGAAGTAAGCTTTACCCGTGATTCTTATTGCGTTGGATTCCTAACTCCAATATCTACCCTACCAAAAGTCGAACTGGTAAAAACCCTATTTGAGTCGGTCTCTAGGTGATTATCAAATTGATTTCTAAAACCGTCACCTCTTATGTAGGGATCGGGGTGAACGTCGGGTTTTTCATTGAGTCTAGCATTTTTGAACACTAGAGTCCATTATGAATCAATCGATATGATCATATATGCCTAATCCGTCCACTTTTGAAAAAATCAAATTTTTGAGCCCGCCCAAAGGGGTACCCCTTTTGCCGTTGGCCAGATTTGACCCCGTTTTCTGGCAGCTGTCAGTAAAACGGCTATAACTCTCTCCAGAAGTAAGCTTTACCCGTGATTCTTTTTCCGTTGGATTCCTAACTCAAATATCTACCCTACCAACTGTCGAACCAGTAGAAACCCTATTTGAGTCGGCCTCTAGGTGATTATCAATTTGATTTCCAAAACCGTCGCCTCTTATGTAGGGATCGGGGTGAACGTCGGGTTTTTCATTGAGTCTAGCATTTTTGAACACTAGAGTCCATTATGAATCCATCCATATGATCATATATGCCTAATCCGTCCACTTTTGAAAAAATCAAATTTTTGAGCCCGCCCGAAGGGGTACCCCTTTTGCCGTTGGCCAGATTTGACCCCGTTTTCTGGCAGCCGTCAGTAAAACGGCTATAACTCTCTACAGAAGTAAGCTTTACCCGTGATTCTTGTTGCGTTGGATTCCTAACTCAAATATCTACCCTACCAAAAGTCGAACCGGTTGAAATCCTATTTGAGTCGGCCTCTAGGTGATTATCAAGTTGATTTCTAAAACCGTCGCCTCTTATGTAGGGATCGGGGTGAATGTCGGGTTTTTTATTGAGTCTAGCATTTTTGAACACTAGAGTCCATTATGAATCAATCCATATCATCATATATGCCTAATCCGTCCACTTTTAAAAAAATCAAATTTTTGAGCCCGCCCAAAGGGGTACCCCATTGGCCGGTGGCTAGATTTGGCCCCGTTTTCTGGCAGCCGTCAGTAAAACGGCTATAACTCTTTACAGAAGTAAGCTTTACCCGTGATTCTTGTTGCGTTGGATTCCTAACTAAAATATCTACCCTACCAAAAGTCGAACCGGTAGAAACCCTATTTGAGTCGGCCTCTATGTGATTATCAAGTTCATTTCCAAAACCGTCACCTATTATGTAGGGACCGGGGTGAACGTGGGGTTTTTCATTGAGTCTAGCATTTTTGAACACTAGAACCCATTATGAATCATTCCATATGATCATATATGCCTAATCCGTCCACTTTTGAAAAAATTAAATTTTTGAGCCCGCCCAAAGGGGTACCCCATTGGCCGGTGGCCAGAGTTGGCCCCGTTTTCTGGCAGCCGTCAGTAACACGGCTATAACTCTCTCCAGAAGTAAACTTTACCCGTGATTCTTGTTGCGTTGGATTCCTAACTCAAATATCTACCCTACCAAAAGTCGAACCGGTAGAAACCTTATTTGAGTCGGCCTCTAGGTGATTATCAAGTTGATTTCCAAAACCGTCGCCTCTTATGTAGGGATCGGGGTGAACGTCTGATTTTTCATTGAGTTTAGCATTTTTGAACACTAGAGTCCATTATGAATCAATCCATATGATCATATATGTCTAATCCGTCCACTTTTGAAAAAATAAAATTTTTGAGCCCGCCCAAAGGGGTAGCCCTTTCGCCGGTGGCCAGATTTGGCCCCGTTTTCTGGAAGCCGTCAGTAAAACGGCTATAACTCTCTCCAGAAGTAAGCTTTACCCGTGATTCTTGTTGCGTTGGATTCCTAACTCAAATATCTACCCTACCAAAAGTCGAACCGGTTAAAAGCCTATTTGAGTCGGCCTCTAGGTGTTTATCAAGTTGATTTCCAAAACCGTCGCCTCTTATGTAGGGATCGGGGTGAACGTCGGGTTTTTCATTGAGTCTAGCATTTTTGAACACTAGAGTCCATTATGAATCAATCCATATCATCATATATGCCTAATCCATCCACTTTTGAAAAAATCAAATTTTTGAACCCGCCCAAAAGGGTACCCCATTGGCCGGTGGCCAGATTTGGCCCCGTTTTCTGGCAGCCGTCAGTAAAACGGCTATAACTCTCTACAGAAGTAAGCTTTACCCGTGATTCTTGTTGCGTTGGATTCCTAACTCAAATATCTACCCTACAAAAAGTTCAAATGGAAGAAACTCCTTTTGAGTCAACCTCTAGGTGATTATCAAGTTGATTTCCACAACCGTCGCCTCTTATGTAGGGATCGGGGTGAACGTCGAGTTTTTCATTGAGTCTAGCATTTTTGAACACTAGAGTCCATTATGAATCAATCGATATGATCATATATGCCTAATCCGTCCACTTTTGAAAAAATCAAATTTTTGAGCCCGTCCAAAGGGGTACCCCATTGGCTGCTGGCCAGATTTGGCCCCGTTTTCTGGCAGCCGTCAGTAAAACGGCAATAACTCTCTACAGAAGTAAGCTTTACCCGTGATTCTTGTTGCGTTGGATTCCTAACTCAAATATCTACCCTACCAAAAGTCGAACCGGTAGAAACCCTATTTGAGTCGGCCTCTAAGTGATTATCAAGTTGATTTCCAAAACCGTCACCTCTTATGTAGGGATCGGGGTGAACCTTGGGTTTTTCATTAAGTCTAGCATTTTTGAACACTAGAGTCCATTATGAATCAATACATATGATCATATATACCTAATCCGTCCACTTTTGAAAAAATCAAATTTTTGATCCCTCCCAAAAGGGTACCCCTTTGGCCGGTGGCCAGATTTGGCCCCGTTTTATGGCAGCCGTCAGTAAAATTGCTATAACTCTCTCCAGAAGTAAACTTTACCCGTGATTCTTGTTGCGTTGGATTCCTAACTCAAATATCTACCCTACCAAAAGTTGAACCGGTAGAAACCCTATTTGAGTCGGCATCTAGGTGATTATCAAGTTGATTTCCAAAACCGTCGCCGCTTATGTAGGGATCGGGGTGAACGTCGGGTTTTTCATTGAGTCTAGCATTTTTGAACACTAGAGTCCATTATGAATCAATCCATATGATCATATATGCCTAATCCGTCCACTTTTGAAAAAATTAAATTTTTGAGCCCGCCCAAAGGGGTACCCCTTTGGCCGGTGGCCAGATTTGGCCCCGTTTTCTGGCAGACGTCAGTAAAACGGCTATAACTCTCTCCAGAAGTAAGCTTTACCTGTGATTCTTGTTGCGTTGGATTCCTAACTCAAATATCTACCCTACAAAAAGTTCAAATGGAAGAAACTCCTTTTGAGTCAACCTCTAGGTGATTATCAAGTTGATTTCCACAACCGTCGCCTCTTATGTAGGGATCGGGGTGAACGTCGGGTTTTTCATTGAATCTAGCATTTTTGAACACTAGAGTCCATTATGAATCAATCGATATGATCATATATGCCTAATCCGTCCACTTTTGAAAAAATCAAATTTTTGAGCCCGTCCAAAGGGGTACCCCATTGGCCGCTGGCCAGATTTGGCCCCGTTTTCTGGCAGCCGTCAGTAAAACGGCAATAACTCTCTACAGAAGTAAGCTTTACCCGTGATTCTTTTTGCGTTGGATTCCTAACTCAAATATCTACCCTACCAAAAGTCGAACCGGTAGAAACCCTATTTGAGTCGGCCTCTAGGTGATTATCAAGTTGATTTCCAAAACCGTCACCTCTTATGTAGGGATCGGGGTGAACGTCGGGTTTTTCATTGAGTCTAGCATTTTTGAACACTAGAGTCCATTATGAATCAATCCATATGATCATATATGCCTAATCCGTCCACTTTTGAAAAAATTAAATTTTTGAGCCCGCCCAAAGGGGTACCCCTTTGGCCGGTGGCCAGATTTGGCCCCGTTTTCTGGCAGACGTCAGTAAAACGGCTATAACTCTCTCCAGAAGTAAGCTTTACCTGTGATTCTTGTTGCGTTGGATTCCTAACTCAAATATCTACCCTACAAAAAGTTCAAATGGAAGAAACTCCTTTTGAGTCAACCTCTAGGTGATTATCAAGTTGATTTCCACAACCGTCGCCTCTTATGTAGGGATCGGGGTGAACGTCGGGTTTTTCATTGAATCTAGCATTTTTGAACACTAGAGTCCATTATGAATCAATCGATATGATCATATATGCCTAATCCGTCCACTTTTGAAAAAATCAAATTTTTGAGCCCGTCCAAAGGGGTACCCCATTGGCCGCTGGCCAGATTTGGCCCCGTTTTCTGGCAGCCGTCAGTAAAACGGCAATAACTCTCTACAGAAGTAAGCTTTACCCGTGATTCTTTTTGCGTTGGATTCCTAACTCAAATATCTACCCTACCAAAAGTCGAACCGGTAGAAACCCTATTTGAGTCGGCCTCTAGGTGATTATCAAGTTGATTTCCAAAACCGTCACCTCTTATGTAGGGATCGGGGTGAACGTCGGGTTTTTCATTAAGTCTAGCATTTTTGAACACTAGAGTCCATTATGAATCAATACATATGATCATATATACCTAATCCGTCCACTTTTGAAAAAATCAAATTTTTGATCCCTCCCAAAAGGGTACCCCTTTGGCCGGTGGCCAGATTTGGCCCCGTTTTCTGGCAGCCGTCAGTAAAACTGCTATAACTCTATCCAGAAGTAAACTTTACCCGTGATTCTTGTTGTGTTGGATTCCTAACTCAAATATCTACCCTACCAAAAGTTGAACCGGTAGAAACCCTATTTGAGTCGGCCTCTAGGTGATTATCAAGTTGATTTCCAAAACCGTCGCCGCTTATGTAGGGATCGGGGTGAACGTCGGGTTTTTCATTGAGTCTAGCATTTTTGAACACTAGAGTCCATTATGAATCAATCCATATGATCATATATGCCTAATCCGTCCACTTTTGAAAAAATTAAATTTTTGTGCCCGCCCAAAGGGTACCCCTTTGGCCGGTGGCCAGATTTGGCCCCGTTTTCTGGCAGACGTCAGTAAAACGGCTATAACTCTCTCCAGAAGTAAGCTTTACCCGTGATTCTTGTTGCGTTGGATTCCTAACTCAAATATCTACCCTACCAAAAGTTGAACTGGTAGAAACCCTATTTGAATCGGCCTCTAGGCGATTATCAAGTTGATTTCCAAAACCGTCGCCTCTTATGTACGGATCGGGGTGAACGTCGGGTTTTTCATTGAGTCTAGCATTTTTGAACACTAGAGTCCATTATGAATCAATCCATATGATCATATATGCCTAATCCGTCCACTTTTGAAAAAATCAAATTTTTGAGCCCGCCCAAAGGGGTACCCCATTGGCCGGTGGCCAGATTTGGCCCCGTTTCCTGGCAGCCGTCAGTAAACCGGCTATAACTCTCTCCAGAAGTAAGATTTACCCGTGATTCTTGTTGCGTTGGATTCCTAACTCAAATATCTACCCTACCAAAAGTCGAACAGGTAGAAACCCTATTTGAGTCGGCCTCTAGGTGATTATTAAGTTGATTTCCAAAACCGTCACCTCTTATGTAGGGATCGGGGTGAACGTCGGGTTTTTCATTGAGTCTAGCATTTTTGTACACTAGACTCCCTTATGAATCATTCCATATGATCATATATGCCTAATCCGTCCACTTTTGAAAAAATTAAATTTTTGAGCCCGCCCAAAGGGGTACCCCATTGGCCGGTGGCCAGATTTGGCCCCGTTTTCTGGCAGCCGTCAGTAACACGGCTATAACTCTCTACAGAAGTAAGCTTTACCCGTGATTCTTGTTGCGTTGGATTCCTAACTCAAATATCTACCCTACCAAAAGTCGAACCAGTAGAAACCCTATTTGAGTCGGCCTCTAGGTGATTATCAAATGGATTTCCAAAACCGTCACCTCTTATGTAGGGATCGGGGTGAACGTCGGGTTTTTCATTGAGTCTAGCATTTTTGAATACTAGAGTCCATTATGAATCAATCCATATGATCATATATGCCTAATCCGTCCACTTTTGAAAAAATCAAATTTTTGAGCCCACCCAAAGGGGTACCCCTTTGGCCGGTGGCCAGATTTGGCCCCGTTTTCTGGCAGCCGTCTGTAAAACGGCTATAACTCTCTCCAGAAGTAAGCTTTACCTGTGATTCTTGTTGCGTTGGATTCCTAACTCAAATATCTACCCTACAAAAAGTTCAAATGGAAGAAACTCCTTTTGAGTCAACCTCTAGGTGATTATCAAGTTGATTTCCACAACCGTCGCCTCTTATGTAGGGATCGGGGTGAACGTCGAGTTTTTCATTGAGTCTAGCATTTTTGAACACTAGAGTCCATTATGAATCAATCGATATGATCATATATGCCTAATCCGTCCACTTTTGAAAAAATCAAATTTTTGAGCCCGTCCAAAGGGGTACCCCATTGGCCGCTGGCCAGATTTGGCCCCGTTTTCTGGCAGCCGTCAGTAAAACGGCAATAACTCTCTACAGAAGTAAGCTTTACCCGTGATTCTTGTTGCGTTGGATTCCTAACTCAAATATCTACCCTACCAAAAGTCGAACCGGTAGAAACCCTATTTGAGTCGGCCTCTAGGTGATTATCAAGTTGATTTCCAAAACCGTCACCTCTTATGTAGGGATCGGGGTGAACCTTGGGTTTTTCATTAAGTCTAGCATTTTTGAACACTAGAGTCCATTATGAATCAATACATATGATCATATATACCTAATCCGTCCACTTTTGAAAAAATCAAATTTTTGATCCCTCCCAAAAGGGTACCCCTTTGGCCGGTGGCCAGATTTGGCCCCGTTTTATGGCAGCCGTCAGTAAAATTGCTATAACTCTCTCCAGAAGTAAACTTTACCCGTGATTCTTGTTGCGTTGGATTCCTAACTCAAATATCTACCCTACCAAAAGTTGAACCGGTAGAAACCCTATTTGAGTCGGCATCTAGGTGATTATCAAGTTGATTTCCAAAACCGTCGCCGCTTATGTAGGGATTGGGGTGAACGTCGGGTTTTTCATTGAGTCTAGCATTTTTGAACAATAGAGTCCATTATGAATCAATCCATATGATCATATATGCCTAATTCGTCCACTTTTGAAAAAATTAAATTTTTGAGCCCGCCCAAAGGGGTACCCCTTTGGCCGGTGGCCAGATTTGGCCCCGTTTTCTGGCAGACGTCAGTAAAACGGCTATAACTCTCTCCAGAAGTAAGCTTTACCTGTGATTCTTGTTGCGTTGGATTCCTAACTCAAATATCTACCCTACAAAAAGTTCAAATGGAAGAAACTCCTTTTGAGTCAACCTCTAGGTGATTATCAAGTTGATTTCCACAACCGTCGCCTCTTATGTAGGGATCGGGGTGAACGTCGGGTTTTTCATTGAATCTAGCATTTTTGAACACTAGAGTCCATTATGAATCAATCGATATGATCATATATGCCTAATCCGTCCACTTTTGAAAAAATCAAATTTTTGAGCCCGTCCAAAGGGGTACCCCATTGGCCGCTGGCCAGATTTGGCCCCGTTTTCTGGCAGCCGTCAGTAAAACGGCAATAACTCTCTACAGAAGTAAGCTTTACCCGTGATTCTTTTTGCGTTGGATTCCTAACTCAAATATCTACCCTACCAAAAGTCGAACCGGTAGAAACCCTATTTGAGTCGGCCTCTAGGTGATTATCAAGTTGATTTCCAAAACCGTCACCTCTTATGTAGGGATCGGGGTGAACGTCGGGTTTTTCATTGAGTCTAGCATTTTTGAACACTAGAGTCCATTATGAATCAATCCATATGATCATATATGCCTAATCCGTCCACTTTTGAAAAAATTAAATTTTTGAGCCCGCCCAAAGGGGTACCCCTTTGGCCGGTGGCCAGATTTGGCCCCGTTTTCTGGCAGACGTCAGTAAAACGGCTATAACTCTCTCCAGAAGTAAGCTTTACCTGTGATTCTTGTTGCGTTGGATTCCTAACTCAAATATCTACCCTACAAAAAGTTCAAATGGAAGAAACTCCTTTTGAGTCAACCTCTAGGTGATTATCAAGTTGATTTCCACAACCGTCGCCTCTTATGTAGGGATCGGGGTGAACGTCGGGTTTTTCATTGAATCTAGCATTTTTGAACACTAGAGTCCATTATGAATCAATCGATATGATCATATATGCCTAATCCGTCCACTTTTGAAAAAATCAAATTTTTGAGCCCGTCCAAAGGGGTACCCCATTGGCCGCTGGCCAGATTTGGCCCCGTTTTCTGGCAGCCGTCAGTAAAACGGCAATAACTCTCTACAGAAGTAAGCTTTACCCGTGATTCTTTTTGCGTTGGATTCCTAACTCAAATATCTACCCTACCAAAAGTCGAACCGGTAGAAACCCTATTTGAGTCGGCCTCTAGGTGATTATCAAGTTGATTTCCAAAACCGTCACCTCTTATGTAGGGATCGGGGTGAACGTCGGGTTTTTCATTAAGTCTAGCATTTTTGAACACTAGAGTCCATTATGAATCAATACATATGATCATATATACCTAATCCGTCCACTTTTGAAAAAATCAAATTTTTGATCCCTCCCAAAAGGGTACCCCTTTGGCCGGTGGCCAGATTTGGCCCCGTTTTCTGGCAGCCGTCAGTAAAACTGCTATAACTCTATCCAGAAGTAAACTTTACCCGTGATTCTTGTTGTGTTGGATTCCTAACTCAAATATCTACCCTACCAAAAGTTGAACCGGTAGAAACCCTATTTGAGTCGGCCTCTAGGTGATTATCAAGTTGATTTCCAAAACCGTCGCCGCTTATGTAGGGATCGGGGTGAACGTCGGGTTTTTCATTGAGTCTAGCATTTTTGAACACTAGAGTCCATTATGAATCAATCCATATGATCATATATGCCTAATCCGTCCACTTTTGAAAAAATTAAATTTTTGAGCCCGCCCAAAGGGTACCCCTTTGGCCGGTGGCCAGATTTGGCCCCGTTTTCTGGCAGACGTCAGTAAAACGGCTATAACTCTCTCCAGAAGTAAGCTTTACCCGTGATTCTTGTTGCGTTGGATTCCTAACTCAAATATCTACCCTACCAAAAGTTGAACTGGTAGAAACCCTATTTGAATCGGCCTCTAGGCGATTATCAAGTTGATTTCCAAAACCGTCGCCTCTTATGTACGGATCGGGGTGAACGTCGGGTTTTTCATTGAGTCTAGCATTTTTGAACACTAGAGTCCATTATGAATCAATCCATATGATCATATATGCCT
Organism: Perilla frutescens; assembly: GCA_026008535.1. Classification (NCBI taxonomy): domain Eukaryota; kingdom Viridiplantae; phylum Streptophyta; class Magnoliopsida; order Lamiales; family Lamiaceae; genus Perilla; species Perilla frutescens. Next base: position 48,996,794 of record BRKX01000018.1, read on the forward strand.
AATCCGTCCACTTTTGAAAAAATCAAATTTTTGAGCCCGCCCAAAGGGGTACCCCATTGGCCGGTGGCCAGATTTGGCCCCGTTTCCTGGCAGCCGTCAGTAAACCGGCTATAACTCTCTCCAGAAGTAAGATTTACCCGTGATTCTTGTTGCGTTGGATTCCTAACTCAAATATCTACCCTACCAAAAGTCGAACAGGTAGAAACCCTATTTGAGTCGGCCTCTAGGTGATTATTAAGTTGATTTCCAAAACCGTCACCTCTTATGTAGGGATCGGGGTGAACGTCGGGTTTTTCATTGAGTCTAGCATTTTTGTACACTAGACTCCATTATGAATCATTCCATATGATCATATATGCCTAATCCGTCCACTTTTGAAAAAATCAAATTTTTGAGCCCGCCCAAAGGGGTACCCCATTGGCCGGTGGCCAGATTTGGCCCCGTTTTCTGGCAGCCGTCAGTAACACGGCTATAACTCTCTACAGAAGTAAGCTTTACCCGTGATTCTTGTTGCGTTTAATTCCTAACTCAAATATCTACCCTACCAAAAGTCGAACCGGTAGAAACCCTATTTGAGTCGGCCTCTAGGTGATTATAAAATGGATTTCCAAAACCGTCACCTCTTATGTAGGGATCGGGGTGAACGTCGGGTTTTTCATTGAGTCTGGCATTTTTGAACACTAGAGTCCATTATGAATCAATCCATATGATCATATATGCCTAATCCGTCCACTTTTGAAAAAATCAAATTTTTGAGCCCGCCCAAAGGGGTACCCCATTGGCCGGTGGCCAGATTTGGCCCCGTTTTCTGGCAGCCGTCAGTAAAACGGTTATAACTCTCTACAGAAGTAAGATTTACCCGTGATTCTTGTTGCGTTGGATTCCTAACTCAAATATCTACCCTACCAAAAGTCGAACCGGTAGAAACCCTATTTGAGTCGGCCTCTAGGTGATTATCAAGTTGATTTCCAAAACCGTCATCTATTATGTAGGGATCGGGGTGAACGTCGGGTTTTTCATTGAGTCTAGCATTTTTAAACACTAGAGTCCATTATGAATCAATCCATATGATCATATATGCCTAATCCGTCCACTTTTGAAAAAATCAAATTTTTGAGCCCGCCCAAAGGGGTACCCCTTTGGCCGGTGGCCAGATTTGGCTCCATTTTCTGGCACACGTTAATAAAACGGCTATAACTCTCTCCAGAAGTAAACTTTACCCGTGATTCTTGTTGCGTTGGATTCCTAACTCAAATATCTACCCTACCAAAAGTCGAACCGGTAGAAACCCTATTTAAGTCGGCCTCTAGGTGATTATCAAGTTGATTTCCAAAACCGTCGCCTCTTATGTAGGGATCGGGGTGAACGTCGGGTTTTTCATTGAGTCTAGCATTATTGAACACTAGAGTCCATTATGAATCAATCCATATGACCATATATGCCTAATCCGTCCACTTTTGAAAAAATCAAATTTTTGAGCCCGCCCAAAGGGGTACCCTTTTGGCCGGTTGCCAGATTTGGCCCCATTTTCTGGCAGCCGTCAGTAAAACGGCTATAACTCTCTCCAGAAGTAAACTTTACCTGTGATTCTTGTTGCGTTGGATTCCTAACTCAAATATCTACCCTACCAAAAGTCGAAACAGTAGAAACCCAATTTGAGTCGGCCTCTAGGTGATTATCAAGTTAATTTCCAAAACCGTGACCTCTTATGTAGGGATCGGGGTGAACGTCGGGTTTTTCATTAAGTCTATCATTTTTGAACACTAGAGTCCATTATGAATCAATCCATATCATCATATATGCCTAATCCGTCCACTTTTGAAAAAATCAAAATTTTGAACCCGCCCAAAGGGGTACCCCATTGGCCGGTGGCCAGATTTGACCCCGTTTTCTGGCAGCCGTCAGAAAAACGGCTATAACTCTCTACAGAAGTAAGCTTTACCCGTGATTCTTGTTGCGTTGGATTCCTAACTCAAATATCTACCCTACCAAAAGTCGAACCGGTAGAAACCCTATTTGAGTCGGCCTCTAGGTGATTATCAAATTGATTTCCAAAACCGTCACCTCTTATGTTGGGATCGGGGTGAACGTCGGGTTTTTCATTGAGTCAAGCATTTTTGAACACTAGAGTCCATTATGAATCAATCCATATGATCATATATGTCTAATCCGTCCACTTTTGAAAAAATCAAATTTTTGAGCCCGCCCAATTGGATATCCCTTTGGCCGGTGGCCAGATTTGGCCCCGTTTTCTGGCAGCCGTCAGTAAAACGGTTATAACTCTCTCCAGAAGTAAGCTTTACCCGTGATTCTTTTTGCGATGGATCCCTAACTCAAATATCTACCCTACCAAAAGTCGAACCAGTAGTAACCCAATTTGAGTCAGCCTCTAGGTGATTATCAAGTTGATTTCCAAAACCGTGACCTCTTATGTAGGGATCGGGGTGAACGTCGGGTTTTTCATTAAGTCTAGCATTTTTGAACACTAGAGTCCATTATGAATCAATCCATATCATCATATATGCCTATTCCGTCCACTTTTGAAAAAATCAAAATTTTGAGCCCGCCCAAAGGGGTACGTACCCCTTTGGCCGGTGGCCAGATTTGGCCCCGTTTTTTGGTAGCCGTCAGTAAAACGGCTATAACTCTCTCCAGAAGTAAGCTTTACCCGTGATTCTTATTGCATTGGATTCGAACTCAAATATCTACCCTACCAAAAGTCGAACCGGTAAAAACCCTATTTGAGTCGGCCTCTAGGTGATTATCAAGTTGATTTCCAAAACCGTCACCTCTTATGTAGGGATCGGGGTGAACGTCGGGTTTTTCATTAAGTCTAGCATTTTTGAACACTAGAGTCCATTATGAATCAATCCATATGATCATATATGCCTAATCCGTCCACTTTTTTAAAAAATCAAATTTTTGAGCCCGCCCAAAGGGGTACCCCATTGGCCGGTGGCCAGATTTGGCCCCGTTTTCTGGCAGCCGTCAGTAAAACGGCTATAACTCTCTACAGAAGTAAGCTTTCCCCGTGATTCATTCTGCGTTGGATTCCTAACTCAAATATCTACCCTACCAAAAGTCGAACCAGTAGAAACCCAATTTGAGTCGGCCTCTAGGTGATTATCAAGTTGATTTCCAAAACCGTGACCTCTTATGTAGGGATCGGGGTGAACGTCGGGTTTTTCATTAAGTCTAGCATTTTTGAACACTAGAGTCCATTATGAATCAATCCATATCATCATATATGCCTAATCCGTCCACTTTTGAAAAAATCAAATTTTTGATCCCTCCCAAAAGGGTACCCCTTTGGCCGGTGGCCAGATTTGGCCCCGTTTTCTGGCAGCCGTCAGTAAAACTGCTATAACTCTATCCAGAAGTAAACTTTACCCGTGATTCTTGTTGCGTTGGATTCCTAACTCAAATATCTACCCTACCAAAAGTTGAACCGGTAGAAACCCTATTTGAGTCGGCCTCTAGGTGATTATCAAGTTGATTTCCAAAACCGTCGCCGCTTATGTAGGGATCGGGGTGAACGTCGGGTTTTTCATTGAGTCTAGCATTTTTGAACACTAGAGTCCATTATGAATCAATCCATATGATCATATATGCCTAATCCGTCCACTTTTGAAAAAATTAAATTTTTGAGCCCGCCCAAAGGGTACCCCTTTGGCCGGTGGCCAGATTTGACCCCGTTTTCTGGCAGACGTCAGTAAAACGGCTATAACTCTCTCCAGAAGTAAGCTTTACCCGTGATTCTTGTTGCGTTGGATTCCTAACTCAAATATCTACCCTACCAAAAGTTGAACTGGTAGAAACCCTATTTGAGTCGGCCTCTAGGTGATTATCAAGTTGATTTCAGAAACCGTCACCTATTATGTAGGGATCGGGGTGAACGTCGGGTTTTTCATTGAGTCTAACATTTTTCAATACTAGTGTCCATTATGAATCATTCCATATGATCATATATGCCTAATCCGTCCACTTTTGAAAAAATTAAATTTTTGAGCCCGCCCAAAGGGGTACCCCATTGGCTGGTGGCCAGATTTGGCCCCGTTTTCTGGCAGCCGTCAGTAACACGGCTATAACTCTCTACAGAAGTAAGCTTTACCCGTGATTCTTGTTGCGTTGGATTCCTAACTCAAATATCTACCTTACCAAAAGTCGAACCGGTAGAAACCCTATTTGAGTCGTCCTCTAGGTGATTATCAAATTGATTTCCAAAACCGTCACCTCTTATGTAGGGATCGGGGTGAACGTCGGGTTTTTCATTGAGTCTAGCATTTTTGAACACTAGAGTCCATTATGAATCAATCCATATGATCATATATGCCTAATCCGTCCACTTTTGAAAAAATCAATTTTTTGAGCCCGCCCAAAGGTGTACCCCTTTGGCCGGTGGCCAGATTTGGCCCCATTTTCTGGCAGCCGTCAGTAAAACGACTATAACTCTCTCCAGAAGTAAGCTTTACCCGTGATTCTTTCTGCGTTGGACTCCTAACTCAAATATATACCCTACCAAAAGTCGAACCGGTAGAAACCCTATTTGAGTTGGCCTCTAGGTGATTATCAAGTTGATTTCCAAAACCGTGACCTCTTATGTAGGGATCGGGGTGAACGTCGGGTTTTTCATTGAGTCTAGCATTTTTAAACACTAGAGTCCATTATGAATCAATCCATATGATCATATATGCCTAATCCGTCCACTTTTGAAAAAATCAAATTTTTGAGCCCGCCCAAAGGGGTACCCCTTTGGCCGGTGGCCAGATTTGGCTCCATTTTCTGGCACACGTTAATAAAACGGCTATAACTCTCTCCAGAAGTAAACTTTACCCGTGATTCTTGTTGCGTTGGATTCCTAACTCAAATATCTACCCTACCAAAAGTCGAACCGGTAGAAACCCTATTTGAGTTGGCCTCTTGGTGATTATCAAGTTGATTTCCAAAACCGTGACCTCTTATGTAGGGATCGGGGTGAACGTCGGGTTTTTCATTGAGTCTAGCATTTTTGAACACTAGAGTCCATTATGAATCAATCCATATGATCATATATGCCTAATCCGTCCACTTTTGAAAAAATCAATTTTTTGAGCCCGCCCAAAGGTGTACCCCTTTGGCCGGTGGCCAGATTTGGCCCCATTTTCTGGCAGCCGTCAGTAAAACGACTATAACTCTCTCCAGAAGTAAGCTTTACCCGTGATTCTTTCTGCGTTGGACTCCTAACTCAAATATATACCCTACCAAAAGTCGAACCGGTAGAAACCCTATTTGAGTTGGCCTCTAGGTGATTATCAAGTTGATTTCCAAAACCGTGACCTCTTATGTAGGGATCGGGGTGAACGTCGGGTTTTTCATTAAGTCTATCATTTTTGAACACTAGAGTCCATTATGAATCAATCCATATCATCATATATGCCTAATCCGTCCACTTTTGAAAAAATCAAAATTTTGAACCCGCCCAAAGGGGTACCCCATTGGCCGGTGGCCAGATTTGACCCCGTTTTCTGGCAGCCGTCAGAAAAACGGCTATAACTCTCTACAGAAGTAAGCTTTACCCGTGATTCTTGTTGCGTTGGATTCCTAACTCAAATATCTACCCTACCAAAAGTCGAACCGGTAGAAACCCTATTTGAGTCGGCCTCTAGGTGATTATCAAATTGATTTCCAAAACCGTCACCTCTTATGTTGGGATCGGGGTGAACGTCGGGTTTTTCATTGAGTCAAGCATTTTTGAACACTAGAGTCCATTATGAATCAATCCATATGATCATATATGTCTAATCCGTCCACTTTTGAAAAAATCAAATTTTTGAGCCCGCCCAATTGGATATCCCTTTGGCCGGTGGCCAGATTTGGCCCCGTTTTCTGGCAGCCGTCAGTAAAACGGTTATAACTCTCTCCAGAAGTAAGCTTTACCCGTGATTCTTTTTGCGATGGATCCCTAACTCAAATATCTACCCTACCAAAAGTCGAACCAGTAGAAACCCAATTTGAGTCAGCCTCTAGGTGATTATCAAGTTGATTTCCAAAACCGTGACCTCTTATGTAGGGATCGGGGTGAACGTCGGGTTTTTCATTAAGTCTATCATTTTTGAACACTAGAGTCCATTATGAATCAATCCATATCATCATATATGCCTAATCCGTCCACTTTTGAAAAAATCAAAATTTTGAACCCGCCCAAAGGGGTACCCCATTGGCCGGTGGCCAGATTTGACCCCGTTTTCTGGCAGCCGTCAGAAAAACGGCTATAACTCTCTACAGAAGTAAGCTTTACCCGTGATTCTTGTTGCGTTGGATTCCTAACTCAAATATCTACCCTACCAAAAGTCGAACCGGTAGAAACCCTATTTGAGTCGGCCTCTAGGTGATTATCAAATTGATTTCCAAAACCGTCACCTCTTATGTTGGGATCGGGGTGAACGTCGGGTTTTTCATTGAGTCAAGCATTTTTGAACACTAGAGTCCATTATGAATCAATCCATATGATCATATATGTCTAATCCGTCCACTTTTGAAAAAATCAAATTTTTGAGCCCGCCCAATTGGATATCCCTTTGGCCGGTGGCCAGATTTGGCCCCGTTTTCTGGCAGCCGTCAGTAAAACGGTTATAACTCTCTCCAGAAGTAAGCTTTACCCGTGATTCTTTTTGCGATGGATCCCTAACTCAAATATCTACCCTACCAAAAGTCGAACCAGTAGAAACCCAATTTGAGTCAGCCTCTAGGTGATTATCAAGTTGATTTCCAAAACCGTGACCTCTTATGTAGGGATCGGGGTGAACGTCGGGTTTTTCATTAAGTCTAGCATTTTTGAACACTAGAGTCCATTATGAATCAATCCATATCATCATATATGCCTAATCCGTCCACTTTTGAAAAAATCAAAATTTTGAGCCCGCCCAAAGGGGTACGTACCCCTTTGGCCGGTGGCCAGATTTGGCCCCGTTTTTTGGTAGCCGTCAGTAAAACGGCTATAACTCTCTCCAGAAGTAAGCTTTCCCCGTGATTCATTCTGCGTTGGATTCCTAACTCAAATATCTACCCTACCAAAAGTCGAACCGGTAAAAACCCAATTTGAGTCGGCCTCTAGGTGATTATCAAGTTGATTTCCAAAACCGTGACCTCTTATGTAGGGATCGGGGTGAACGTCGGGTTTTTCATTAAGTCTAGCATTTTTGAACACTAGAGTCCATTATGAATCAATCCATATGATCATATATGCCTAATCCGTCCACTTTTGAAAAAATCAAATTTTTGATCCCTCCCAAAAGGGTACCCCTTTGGCCGGTGGCCAGATTTGGCCCCGTTTTCTGGCAGCCGTCAGTAAAACTGCTATAACTCTATCCAGAAGTAAACTTTACCCGTGATTCTTGTTGCGTTGGATTCCTAACTCAAATATCTACCCTACCAAAAGTTGAACCGGTAGAAACCTTATTTGAGTCGGCCTCTAGGTGATTATCAAGTTGATTTCCAAAACCGTCGCCGCTTATGTAGGGATCGGGGTGAACGTCGGGTTTTTCATTGAGTCTAGCATTTTTGAACACTAGAGTCCATTATGAATCAATCCATATGATCATATATGCCTAATCCGTCCACTTTTGAAAAAATTAAATTTTTGAGCCCGCCCAAAGGGTACCCCTTTGGCCGGTGGCCAGATTTGACCCCGTTTTCTGGCAGACGTCAGTAAAACGGCTATAACTCTCTCCAGAAGTAAGCTTTACCCGTGATTCTTGTTGCGTTGGATTCCTAACTCAAATATCTACCCTACCAAAAGTTGAACTGGTAGAAACCCTATTTGAGTCGGCCTCTAGGTGATTATCAAGTTGATTTCAGAAACCGTCACCTATTATGTAGGGATCGGGGTGAACGTCGGGTTTTTCATTGAGTCTAACATTTTTCAATACTAGTGTCCATTATGAATCATTCCATATGATCATATATGCCTAATCCGTCCACTTTTGAAAAAATTAAATTTTTGAGCCCGCCCAAAGGGGTACCCCATTGGCTGGTGGCCAGATTTGGCCCCGTTTTCTGGCAGCCGTCAGTAACACGGCTATAACTCTCTACAGAAGTAAGCTTTACCCGTGATTCTTGTTGCGTTGGATTCCTAACTCAAATATCTACCTTACCAAAAGTCGAACCGGTAGAAACCCTATTTGAGTCGTCCTCTAGGTGATTATCAAATTGATTTCCAAAACCGTCACCTCTTATGTAGGGATCGGGGTGAACGTCGGGTTTTTCATTGAGTCTAGCATTTTTGAACACTAGAGTCCATTATGAATCAATCCATATGATCATATATGCCTAATCCGTCCACTTTTGAAAAAATCAATTTTTTGAGCCCGCCCAAAGGTGTACCCCTTTGGCCGGTGGCCAGATTTGGCCCCATTTTCTGGCAGCCGTCAGTAAAACGACTATAACTCTCTCCAGAAGTAAGCTTTACCCGTGATTCTTTCTGCGTTGGACTCCTAACTCAAATATATACCCTACCAAAAGTCGAACCGGTAGAAACCCTATTTGAGTTGGCCTCTAGGTGATTATCAAGTTGATTTCCAAAACCGTGACCTCTTATGTAGGGATCGGGGTGAACGTCGGGTTTTTCATTGAGTCTAGCATTTTTAAACACTAGAGTCCATTATGAATCAATCCATATGATCATATATGCCTAATCCGTCCACTTTTGAAAAAATCAAATTTTTGAGCCCGACCAAAGGGGTACCCCTTTGGCCGGTGGCCAGATTTGGCTCCATTTTCTGGCACACGTTAATAAAACGGCTATAACTCTCTCCAGAAGTAAACTTTACCCGTGATTCTTGTTGCGTTGGATTCCTAACTCAAATATCTACCCTACCAAAAGTCGAACCGGTAGAAACCCTATTTGAGTTGGCCTCTTGGTGATTATCAAGTTGATTTCCAAAACCGTGACCTCTTATGTAGGGATCGGGGTGAACGTCGGGTTTTTCATTGAGTCTAGCATTTTTGAACACTAGAGTCCATTATGAATCAATCCATATGATCATATATGCCTAATCCGTCCACTTTTGAAAAAATCAATTTTTTGAGCCCGCCCAAAGGTGTACCCCTTTGGCCGGTGGCCAGATTTGGCCCCATTTTCTGGCAGCCGTCAGTAAAACGACTATAACTCTCTCCAGAAGTAAGCTTTACCCGTGATTCTTTCTGCGTTGGACTCCTAACTCAAATATATACCCTACCAAAAGTCGAACCGGTAGAAACCCTATTTGAGTTGGCCTCTAGGTGATTATCAAGTTGATTTCCAAAACCGTGACCTCTTATGTAGGGATCGGGGTGAACGTCGGGTTTTTCATTGAGTCTAGCATTTTTGAACACTAGAGTCCATTATGAATCAATCCATATGATCATATATGCCTAATCCGTCCACTTTTGAAAAAATCAATTTTTTGAGCCCGCCCAAAGGTGTACCCCTTTGGCCGGTGGCCAGATTTGGCCCCATTTTCTGGCAGCCGTCAGTAAAACGACTATAACTCTCTCCAGAAGTAAGCTTTACCCGTGATTCTTTCTGCGTTGGATTCCTAACTCAAATATATACCCTACCAAAGGTCGAACCAGTAGAAACCCTATTTGAGTCGGCCTCTAGGTGATTATCAAGTTGATTTCAGAAACCGTCACCTATTATGTAGGGATCGGGGTGAACGTCGGGTTTTTCATTGAGTCTAACATTTTTGAATACTAGAGTCCATTATGAATTATTCCATATGATCATATATGCCTAATCCGTCCACTTTTGAAAAAATTAAATTTTTGAGCCCGCCCAAAGGGGTACCCCATTGGCTGGTGGCCAGATTTGGCCCCGTTTTCTGGCAGCCGTCAGTAACACGGCTATAACTCTCTACAGAAGTAAGCTTTACCCGTGATTCTTGTTGCGTTGGATTCCTAACTCAAATATCTACCCTACCAAAAGTCGAACCGGTAGAAACCCTATTTGAGTCGTCCTCTAGGTGATTATCAAATTGATTTCCAAAACCGTCACCTCTTATGTAGGGATCGGGGTGAACGTCGGGTTTTTCATTGAGTCTAGCATTTTTGAACACTAGAGTCCATTATGAATCAATCCATATGATCATATATGCCTAATCCGTCCACTTTTGAAAAAATCAATTTTTTGAGCCCGCCCAAAGGTGTACCCCTTTGGCCGGTGGCCAGATTTGGCCCCATTTTCTGGCAGCCGTCAGTAAAACGACTATAACTCTCTCCAGAAGTAAGCTTTACCCGTGATTCTTTCTGCGTTGGACTCCTAACTCAAATATATACCCTACCAAAAGTCGAACCGGTAGAAACACTATTTGAGTCGGCCTCTAGGTGATTATCAAGTTGATTTCCAAAACCGTGACCTCTTATGTAGGGATCGGGGTGAACATCGGGTTTTTCATTGAGTCTAGCATTTTTGAACACTAGAGTCCATTATGAATCAATCCATATGATCATATATGCCTAATCCGTCCACTTTTGAAAAAATCAATTTTTTGAGCCCGCCCAAAGGTGTACCCCTTTGGCCGGTGGCCAGATTTGGCCCCATTTTCTGGCAGCCGTCAGTAAAACGACTATAACTCTCTCCAGAAGTAAGCTTTACCCGTGATTCTTTCTGCGTTGGACTCCTAACTCAAATATATACCCTACCAAAGGTCGAACCAGTAGAAACCCTATTTGAGTCGGCCTCTAGGTGATTATCAAGGTGATTTCAGAAACCGTGACCTCTTATGTAGGGATCGGGGTGAACGTCGGGTTTTTCATTGAGTCTAGCATTTTTGAACACTAGAGTCCATTATGAATCAATCCATATGATCATATATGCCTAATCCGTCCACTTTTGAAAAAATCAATTTTTTGAGCCCGCCCAAAGGTGTACCCCTTTGGTCGGTGGCCAGATTTGGCCCCATTTTCTGGCAGCCGTCAGTAAAACGACTATAACTCTCTCCAGAAGTAAGCTTTACCCGTGATTCTTTCTGCGTTGGATTCCTAACTCAAATATATACCCTACCAAAGGTCGAACCAGTAGAAACCCTATTTGAGTCGGCCTCTAGGTGATTATCAAGGTGATTTCAGAAACTGTCACCTATTATGCAGGGATCGGGGTGAACGTCGGGTTTTTCATTGAGTCTAACATTTTTGAATACTAGAGTCCATTATGAATCATTCCATATGATCATATATGCCTAATCCGTCCACTTTTGAAAAAATTAAATTTTTGAGCCCGCCCAAAGGGGTACCCCATTGGCTGGAGGCCAGATTTGGCCCCGTTTTCTGGCAGCCGTCAGTAACACGGCTATAACTCTCTACAGAAGTAAGCTTTACCCGTGATTCTTGTTGCGTTGGATTCCTAACTCAAATATCTACCCTACCAAAAGTCGAACCGGTAGAAACCCTATTTGAGTCGTCCTCTAGGTGATTATCAAATTGATTTCCAAAACCGTCACCTCTTATGTAGGGATCGGGGTGAACGTCGGGTTTTTCATTGAGTCTAGCATTTTTGAACACTAGAGTCCATTATGAATCAATCCATATGATCATATATGCCTAATCCGTCCACTTTTGAAAAAATCAATTTTTTGAGCCCGCCCAAAGGTGTACCCCTTTGGCCGATGGCCAGATTTGGCCCCATTTTCTGGCAGCCGTCAGTAAAACGACTATAACTCTCTCCAGAAGTAAGCTTTACCCGTGATTCTTTCTGCGTTGGACTCCTAACTCAAATATATACCCTACCAAAAGTCGAACCGGTAGAAACCCTATTTGAGTCGGCCTCTAGGTGATTATCAAGTTGATTTCCAAAACCGTGACCTCTTATGTAGGGATCGGGGTGAACATCGGGTTTTTCATTGAGTCTAGCATTTTTGAACACTAGAGTCCATTATGAATCAATCCATATGATCATATATGCCTAATCCGTCCACTTTTGAAAAAATCAATTTTTTGAGCCCGCCCAAAGGTGTACCCCTTTGGCCGGTGGCCAGATTTGGCCCCATTTTCTGGCAGCCGTCAGTAAAACGACTATAACTCTCTCCAGAAGTAAGCTTTACCCGTGATTCTTTCTGCGTTGGACTCCTAACTCAAATATATACCCTACCAAAGGTCGAACCAGTAGAAACCCTATTTGAGTCGGCCTCTAGGTGATTATCAAGGTGATTTCAGAAACCGTGACCTCTTATGTAGGGATCGGGGTGAACGTCGGGTTTTTCATTGAGTCTAGCATTTTTGAACACTAGAGTCCATTATGAATCAATCCATATGATCATATATGCCTAATCCGTCCACTTTTGAAAAAATCAATTTTTTGAGCCCGCCCAAAGGTGTACCCCTTTGGCCGGTGGCCAGATTTGGCCCCATTTTCTGGCAGCCGTCAGTAAAACGACTATAACTCTCTCCAGAAGTAAGCTTTACCCGTGATTCTTTCTGCGTTGGATTTCTAACTCAAATATATACCCTACCAAAGGTCGAACCAGTAGAAACCCTATTTGAGTCGGCCTCTAGGTGATTATCAAGGTGATTTCAGAAACTGTCACCTATTATGCAGGGATCGGGGTGAACGTCGGGTTTTTCATTGAGTCTAACATTTTTGAATACTAGAGTCCATTATGAATCATTCCATATGATCATATATGCCTAATCCGTCCACTTTTGAAAAAATTAAATTTTTGAGCCCGCCCAAAGGGGTACCCCATTGGCTGGTGGCCAGATTTGGCCCCGTTTTCTGGCAGCCGTCAGTAACACGGCTATAACTCTCTACAGAAGTAAGCTTTACCCGTGATTCTTGTTGCGTTGGATTCCTAACTCAAATATCTACCCTACCAAAAGTCGAACCGGTAGAAACCCTATTTGAGTCGTCCTCTAGGTGATTATCAAATTGATTTCCAAAACCGTCACCTCTTATGTAGGGATCGGGGTGAACGTCGGGTTTTTCATTGAGTCTAGCATTTTTGAACACTAGAGTCCATTATGAATCAATCCATATGATCATATATGCCTAATCCGTCCACTTTTGAAAAAATCAATTTTTTGAGCCCGCCCAAAGGTGTACCCCTTTGGCCGGTGGCCAGATTTGGCCCCATTTTCTGGCAGCCGTCAGTAAAACGACTATAACTCTCTCCAGAAGTAAGCTTTACCCGTGATTCTTTCTGCGTTGGACTCCTAACTCAAATATATACCCTACCAAAAGTCGAACCGGTAGAAACCCTATTTGAGTCGGCCTCTAGGTGATTATCAAGTTGATTTCCAAAACCGTGACCTCTTATGTAGGGATCGGGGTGAACATCGGGTTTTTCATTGAGTCTAGCATTTTTGAACACTAGAGTCCATTATGAATCAATCCATATGATCATATATGCCTAATCCGTCCACTTTTGAAAAAATCAATTTTTTGAGCCCGCCCAAAGGTGTACCCCTTTGGCCGGTGGCCAGATTTGGCCCCATTTTCTGGCAGCCGTCAGTAAAACGACTATAACTCTCTCCAGAAGTAAGCTTTACCCGTGATTCTTTCTGCGTTGGACTCCTAACTCAAATATATACCCTACCAAAGGTCGAACCAGTAGAAACCCTATTTGAGTCGGCCTCTAGGTGATTATCAAGGTGATTTCAGAAACCGTGACCTCTTATGTAGGGATCGGGGTGAACGTCGGGTTTTTCATTGAGTCTAGCATTTTTGAACACTAGAGTCCATTATGAATCAATCCATATGATCATATATGCCTAATCCGTCCACTTTTGAAAAAATCAATTTTTTGAGCCCGCCCAAAGGTGTACCCCTTTGGCCGGTGGCCAGATTTGGCCCCATTTTCTGGCAGCCGTCAATAAAACGACTATAACTCTCTCCAGAAGTAAGCTTTACCCGTGATTCTTTCTGCGTTGGATTCCTAACTCAAATATATACCCTACCAAAGGTCGAACCAGTAGAAACCCTATTTGAGTCGGCCTCTAGGTGATTATCAAGGTGATTTCAGAAACTGTCACCTATTATGCAGGGATCGGGGTGAACGTCGGGTTTTTCATTGAGTCTAACATTTTTGAATACTAGAGTCCATTATGAATCATTCCATATGATCATATATGCCTAATCCGTCCACTTTTGAAAAAATTAAATTTTTGAGCCCGCCCAAAGGGGTACCCCATTGGCTGGTGGCCAGATTTGGCCCCGTTTTCTGGCAGCCGTCAGTAACACGGCTATAACTCTCTACAGAAGTAAGCTTTACCCGTGATTCTTGTTGCGTTGGATTCCTAACTCAAATATCTACCCTACCAAAAGTCGAACCGGTAGAAACCCTATTTGAGTCGTCCTCTAGGTGATTATCAAATTGATTTCCAAAACCGTCACCTCTTATGTAGGGATCGGGGTGAACGTCGGGTTTTTCATTGAGTCTAGCATTTTTGAACACTAGAGTCCATTATGAATCAATCCATATGATCATATATGCCTAATCCGTCCACTTTTGAAAAAATCAATTTTTTGAGCCCGCCCAAAGGTGTACCCCTTTGGCCGGTGGCCAGATTTGGCCCCATTTTCTGGCAGCCGTCAGTAAAACGACTATAACTCTCTCCAGAAGTAAGCTTTACCCGTGATTCTTTCTGCGTTGGACTCCTAACTCAAATATATACCCTACCAAAAGTCGAACCGGTAGAAACCCTATTTGAGTCGGCCTCTAGGTGATTATCAAGTTGATTTCCAAAACCGTGACCTCTTATGTAGGGATCGGGGTGAACATCGGGTTTTTCATTGAGTCTAGCATTTTTGAACACTAGAGTCCATTATGAATCAATCCATATGATCATATATGCCTAATCCGTCCACTTTTGAAAAAATCAATTTTTTGAGCCCGCCCAAAGGTGTACCCCTTTGGCCGGTGGCCAGATTTGGCCCCATTTTCTGGCAGCCGTCAGTAAAACGACTATAACTCTCTCCAGAAGTAAGCTTTACCCGTGATTCTTTCTGCGTTGGACTCCTAACTCAAATATATACCCTACCAAAGGTCGAACCAGTAGAAACCCTATTTGAGTCGGCCTCTAGGTGATTATCAAGGTGATTTCAGAAACCGTGACCTCTTATGTAGGGATCGGGGTGAACGTCGGGTTTTTCATTGAGTCTAGCATTTTTGAACACTAGAGTCCATTATGAATCAATCCATATGATCATATATGCCTAATCCATCCACTTTTGAAAAAATCAATTTTTTGAGCCCGCCCAAAGGTGTACCCCTTTGGCCGGTGGCCAGATTTGGCCCCATTTTCTGGCAGCCGTCAGTAAAACGACTATAACTCTCTCCAGAAGTAAGCTTTACCCGTGATTCTTTCTGCGTTGGATTCCTAACTCAAATATATACCCTACCAAAGGTCGAACCAGTAGAAACCCTATTTGAGTCGGCCTCTAGGTGATTATCAAGGTGATTTCAGAAACTGTCACCTATTATGCAGGGATCGGGGTGAACGTCGGGTTTTTCATTGAGTCTAACATTTTTGAATACTAGAGTCCATTATGAATCATTCCATATGATCATATATGCCTAATCCGTCCACTTTTGAAAAAATTAAATTTTTGAGCCCGCCCAAAGGGGTACCCCATTGGCTGGTGGCCAGATTTGGCCCCGTTTTCTGGCAGCCGTCAGTAACACGGCTATAACTCTCTACAGAAGTAAGCTTTACCCGTGATTCTTGTTGCGTTGGATTCCTAACTCAAATATCTACCCTACCAAAAGTCGAACCGGTAGAAACCCTATTTGAGTCGTCCTCTAGGTGATTATCAAATTGATTTCCAAAACCGTCACCTCTTATGTAGGGATCGGGGTGAACGTCGGGTTTTTCATTGAGTCTAGCATTTTTGAACACTAGAGTCCATTATGAATCAATCCATATGATCATATATGCCTAATCCGTCCACTTTTGAAAAAATCAATTTTTTGAGCCCGCCCAAAGGTGTACCCCTTTGGCCGGTGGCCAGATTTGGCCCCATTTTCTGGCAGCCGTCAGTAAAACGACTATAACTCTCTCCAGAAGTAAGCTTTACCCGTGATTCTTTCTGCGTTGGACTCCTAACTCAAATATATACCCTACCAAAAGTCGAACCGGTAGAAACCCTATTTGAGTCGGCCTCTAGGTGATTATCAAGTTGATTTCCAAAACCGTGACCTCTTATGTAGGGATCGGGGTGAACATCGGGTTTTTCATTGAGTCTAGCATTTTTGAACACTAGAGTCCATTATGAATCAATCCATATGATCATATATGCCTAATCCGTCCACTTTTGAAAAAATCAATTTTTTGAGCCCGCCCAAAGGTGTACCCCTTTGGTCTGTGGCCAGATTTGGCCCCGTTTTCTGGCAGCCGTCAGTAAAACGACTATAACTCTCTCCAGAAGTAAGCTTTACCCGTGATTCTTTCTGCGTTGGACTCCTAACTCAAATATATACCCTACCAAAGGTCGAACCGGTAGAAACCCTATTTGAGTCGGCCTCTAGGTGATTATCAAGGTGATTTCAGAAACCGTCACCTCTTATGTAGGGATCGGGGTGAACGTCGGGTTTTTCATTGAGTCTAGCATTTTTGAACACTAGAGTCCATTATGAATCAATCCATATGATCATATATGCCTAATCCGTCCACTTTTGAAAAAATCAATTTTTTGAGCCCGCCCAAAGGTGTACCCCTTTGGCCGGTGGCCAGATTTGGCCCCATTTTCTGGCAGCCGTCAGTAAAACGACTATAACTCTCTCCAGAAGTAAGCTTTACCCGTGATTCTTTCTGCGTTGGATTCCTAACTCAAATATATACCCTACCAAAGGTCGAACCAGTAGAAACCCTATTTGAGTCGGCCTCTAGGTGATTATCAAGGTGATTTCAGAAACTGTCACCTATTATGCAGGGATCGGGGTGAACGTCGGGTTTTTCATTGAGTCTAACATTTTTGAATACTAGAGTCCATTATGAATCATTCCATATGATCATATATGCCTAATCCGTCCACTTTTGAAAAAATTAAATTTTTGAGCCCGCCCAAAGGGGTACCCCATTGGCTGGTGGCCAGATTTGGCCCCGTTTTCTGGCAGCCGTCAGTAACACGGCTATAACTCTCTACAGAAGTAAGCTTTACCCGTGATTCTTGTTGCGTTGGATTCCTAACTCAAATATCTACCCTACCAAAAGTCGAACCGGTAGAAACCCTATTTGAGTCGTCCTCTAGGTGATTATCAAATTGATTTCCAAAACCGTCACCTCTTATGTAGGGATCGGGGTGAACGTCGGGTTTTTCATTGAGTATAGCATTTTTGAACACTAGAGTCCATTATGAATCAATCCATATGATCATATATGCCTAATCCGTCCACTTTTGAAAAAATCAATTTTTTGAGCCCGCCCAAAGGTGTACCCCTTTGGCCGGTGGCCAGATTTGGCCCCATTTTCTGGCAGCCGTCAGTAAAACGACTATAACTCTCTCCAGAAGTAAGCTTTACCCATGATTCTTTCTGCGTTGGATTCCTAACTCAAATATATACCCTACCAAAAGTCGAACCGGTAGAAACCCTATTTGAGTCGGCCTCTAGGTGATTATCAAGTTGATTTCCAAAACCGTGACCTCTTATGTAGGGATCGGGGCGAACATCGGGTTTTTCATTGAGTCTAGCATTTTTGAACACTAGAGTCCATTATGAATCAATCCATATGATCATATATGCCTAATCCGTCCACTTTTGAAAAAATCAATTTTTTGAGCCCGCCCAAAGGTGTACCCCTTTGGCCGGTGGCCAGATTTGGCCCCATTTTCTGGCAGCCGTCAGTAAAACGACTATAACTCTCTCCAGAAGTAAGCTTTACCCGTGATTCTTTCTGCGTTGGATTCCTAACTCAAATATATACCCTACCAAAAGTCGAACCGGTAGAAACCCTATTTGAGTCGGCCTCTAGGTGATTATCAAGTTGATTTCTAAAACCGTCACCTCTTATGTAGGGATCGGGGTGAACGTCGGGTTTTTCATTGAGTCTAGCATTTTTGAACACTAGAGTCCATTATGAATCAATCCATATGATCATATATGCGTAATCCGTCCACTTTTGAAAAAATAAAATTTTTGATCCCGCCCAAAAGGCTACCCCTTTGGCCGGTGGCCAGATTTGGCCCCGTTTTCTGGCAGCCGTCAGTAAAACGGCTATAACTCTCTCCAGAAGTAAACTTTACCCGTGATTCTTGTTGCGTTGGATTCCTAACTCAAATATCTACACTACCAAAAGTCGAACCAGTAGAAACCCTATTTGAGTCGGCCTCTAGGTGATTATCAAGTTGATTTCCAAAACCGTCGCCTCTTATGTAGGGATCGGGGTGAACGTCGGGTTTTTCATTGAGTCTAGCATTTTTGAACACTAGACTCCATTATGAATTAATCCATATGATCATATATGCCTAATCCGTCCACTTTTGAAAAAATCAAATTTTTGAGCCCGCCCAAAGGGGTACCCCTTTGGTCTGTGGCCAGATTTGGCCCCGTTTTCTGGCAGCCGTCAGTAAAACGGCTATAACTCTCTCCAGAAGTAAACTTTACCCGTGATTCTTATTGCGTTGGATTCCTAACTCAAATATCTACCCTACCAAAAGTCGAACCGGTAGAAACCCTATTTGAGTCAGCCTCTAGGTGATTATCAAGTTGATTTCCAAAACCGTCGCCTCTTATGTAGGGATAGGGGTGAACGTCGGGTTTTTCATTGAGTCTAGCATTTTTGAACACTAGAGTCCATTATGAATCAATCCATATGATCATATATGCCTAATCCGTCCACTTTTGAAAAAATCAAATTTTTGAGCCCGCCCAAAGGGGTACCCCTTTGGTCTGTGGCCAGATTTGTCCCCGTTTTTTGGCCGCCGTCAGTAAAACGGCTATAACTCTCTCCAGAAGTAAACTTTACCCGTGATTCTTATTGCGTTGGATTCCTAACTAAAATATCTACCCTACCAAAAGTCGAACCGGTAGAAACCCTATTTGAGTCAGCCTCTAGGTGATTATCAAGTTGATTTCCAAAACCGTCGCCTCTTATGTAGGGATCGGGTTGAACGTCGGGTTTCTCATTGAGTCTAGCATTTTTGAACACTAGAGTCCATTATGAATCAATCCATATAATCATATATGCCTAATCCGTCCACTTTTAAAAAAATCAAATTTTTGAGCCCGCCCAAAGGAGTACCCCTTTGGTCTGTGGCCAGATTTGGCCCCGTTTTCTGGCAGCCGTCAGTAAAACACCTATAACTCTCTCCAGAAGTAAACTTTACCCGTGATTCTTGTTGCTTGGATTCCTAACTCAAATATCTACCCTACCAAAAGTCGAACCGATAGAAACCCTATTTGAGTTGGCCTCTAGGTGATTATCAAGTTGATTTTCAAAATCGTCGGCTCTTATGTAGGGATCAGGGTGAATGTCGGGTTTTTCATTGAGTCTAGCATTTTTGAACACTAGAGTCCATTATGAATCAATCCATATGATCATATATGCCTAATCCGTCCACTTTTGAAAAAATGAAATTTTTGAGCACGACCAAAGGGGTACCCCATTGGCCGGTGGCCAGATTTGGCACCGTTTTCTGGCAGCCGTCAGTAACACGGCTATAACTCTCTCCAGAAGTAAGCTTTACCCGTGATTCTTGTTGCGTTGGATTCCTAACTCAAATATCTACCCTACCAAAAGTCGAACCGGTTGAAATCCTATTTGAGTTGCCCTCTAGGTGATTATCAAGTTGATTTCCAAAACCGTCGCCTCTTATGTAGGGATCGGGGTGAACGTCGGGTTTTTCATTGAGTCTAGCATTTTTGAACACTAGAGTCCATTATGAATCAATCCATATGATCATATATGCCTAATCCGTCCACTTTTGAAAAAATGAAATTTTTGAGCACGCCCAAAGGGGTACCCCTTTGGCCGGTGGCCAGATTTGGCCCCGTTTTCTGGCAGCCGTCAGTAAAACGGCTATAACTCTCTTCAGAAGTAAACTTTACCCGTGATTCTTTTTGCGATGGATTCCTAACTCAAATATCTACCCTACCAAAAGTGGAACCGGTAGAAACCCTATTTGAGTCGGCCTCTAGGTGATTATCAAGTTGATTTTCAAAACCGTCACCTCTTATGTAGGGATCGGGGTGAATGTCAGTTTTTCATTGAGTCTAGAATTTTTGAACACTAGAGTCCATTATGAATCCATCCATATGATCATATATGCCTAATCCGTCCACTTTTGAAAAAATCAAATTTTTGAGCCCACCCAAAGGGGTACCCCTTTGGCCGGTGGCCAGATTTGACCCCGTTTTCTGGCAGCCGTCAGTAAAACGGCTATAACTCTCTCCAGAAGTAAGCTTTACCCGTGATTCTTTTTGTGTTGGATTCCTAACTCAAATATCTACCCTACCAAATGTCGAACCGGTAGAAACCCTATTTGAGTCGGCCTCTAGGTGATTATCAAGTGGATTTTCAAAATCGTCACCTCTTATGTAGGGATCGGGGTGAACGTCGGGTTTTTCATTGATTCTAGCATTTTTGAACACTAGAATCCATTATGAATCAATCCATATGATCATATATGCCTAATCCGTCAACTTTTGAAAAAATCAAATTTTTGAGCCCGCCCAAAGGGGTACCCCTTTGGCCGGTGGCCAGATTTGGCCCCGTTTTCTGGCAGCCGTCAGTAAAACGGCTATAACTCTCTCCAGAAGTAAGCTTTACCTGTGATTCTTGTTGTGTTTGATTCCTAACTCAAATATCTACCCTACAAAAAGTTCAAATGGAAGAAACTCCTTTTGAGTCAACCTCTAGGTGATTATCAAGTTGATTTCCACAACCGTCGCCTCTTCTGTAGGGATCGGGGTGAACGTCGGGTTTTTCATTGAGTCTAGCTTTTTTGAACACTAGAGTCCATTATGAATCCATCCATATGATCATATATGCCTAATCCGTCCACTTTTGAAAAAATCAAATTTTTGAGCCCGCCCAAAGGGGTACCCCTTTGGCCGGTGGCCAGATTTGACCCCGTTTTCTGGCAGCCGTCAGTAAAACGGCTATAACTCTCTCCAGAAGTAAGCTTTACCCGTGATTCTTTTTGCGTTGGATTCCTAACTCAAATATCTACCCTAGCAAATGTCGAACCGGTAGAAACCCTATTTCAGTCGGCCTCTAGGTGATTATCAAGTGGATTTCCAAAACCGTCACCTCTTATGTAGGGATCGGGGTGAACGTCGGGTTTTTCATTGAGTCTAGCATTTTTGAACACTAGAGTCCATTATGAATCAATCCATATGATCATATATGCCTAATCCGTCCACTTTTGAAAAAATCTAATTTTTGAGCCCGCCCAAAGGGGTACCCTTTGGCCGGTGGCCAGATTTGGCCCCGTTTTCTGGCAGCCGTCAGTAAAACGGCTATAACTCTCTCCAGAAGTAAGCTTTACCTGTGATTCTTGTTGCGTTGGATTCCTAACTCAAATATCTACCCTAAAAAGAGTTCAAATGGAAGAAACTCCTTTTGAGTCAACCTCTAGGTGATTATCAAGTTGATTTCCAAAACCGTCGCCTCTTATGTAGGGATCGGGGCGAACGTCGGGTTTTTCATTGAGTCTAGCATTTTTGAACACAAGAGTCCATTATGAATCAATCCATATGATCATATATGCCTAATCCGTCCACTTTTGAAAAAATCAAATTTTTGAGCCCGCCCAAAGGGGTACCCCTTTGGCCGGTGGCCAGATTTGACCCCGTTTTCTGGCAGCCGTCAGTAAAACGGCTATAACTCTCTCCAGAAGTAAGCTTTACCAGTGATTCTTTTTCCGTTGGATTCCTAACTCAAATATCTACCCTACCAAATGTCGAACCGGTAGAAACCCTATTTGAGTCGGCCTCTAGGTGATTATCAAGTTGATTTCCAAAACTGTCGCCTCTTATGTAGGGATCGGGGTGAACGTCGGGATTTTCATTGAGTCTAGCATTTTTGAACACTAGAGTCCATTATGAATCGATCCATATGATCATATATGCCTAATCCGTCCACTTTTGAAAAAATCAAATTTTTGAGCCCGCCCAAAGGGGTACCCCTTTGGCCGGTGGCCAGATTTGACCCCGTTTTCTGGCAGCCGTCAGTAAACGGCTATAACTCTCTCCAGAAGTAAGCTTTACCCGTGATTCTTTTTGCGTTGGATTCCTAACTCAAATATCTACCCTACCAAATGTCGAACCGGTAGAAACCCTATTTGAGTCGGCCTCTAGGTGATTATCAAGTCGATTTTCAAAATCGTCACCTCTTATGTAGGGATCGGGGTGAACGTCGGGTTTTTCATTGAGTCTAGCATTCTTGAACACTAGAGTCCATTATGTATCAATCCATATGATCATATATGCCTAATCCGTCCACTTTTGAAAAAATCAAATTTTTGAGCCCGCCCAAAGGGGTACCCCTTTGGCCGGTGGCCAGATTTGGCCCCGTTTTCTGGCAGCCGTCAGTAAAACGGCTATAACTCTCTCCAGAAGTAAGCTTTACCTGTGATTCTTGTTGCGTTTGATTCCTAACTCAAATATCTACCCTAAAAAGAGTTCAAATGGAAGAAACTCCTTTTGAGTCAACCTCTAGGTGATTATCAAGTTGATTTCCAAAACCGTCGCCTCTTATGTAGGGATCGGGGCGAACGTCGGGTTTTTCATTGAGTCTAGCATTTTTGAACACAAGAGTCCATTATGAATCAATCCATATGATCATATATGCCTAATCCGTCCACTTTTGAAAAAATCAAATTTTTGAGCCCGCCCAAAGGGGTACCCCTTTGGCCGGTGGCCAGATTTGACCCCGTTTTCTGGCAGCCGTCAGTAAAACGGCTATAACTCTCTCCAGAAGTAAGCTTTACCAGTGATTCTTTTTCCGTTGGATTCCTAACTCAAATATCTACCCTACCAAATGTCGAACCGGTAGAAACCCTATTTGAGTCGGCCTCTAGGTGATTATCAAGTTGATTTCCAAAACTGTCGCCTCTTATGTAGGGATCGGGGTGAACGTCGGGATTTTCATTGAGTCTAGCATTTTTGAACACTAGAGTCCATTATGAATCCATCCATATGATCATATATGCCTAATCCGTCCACTTTTGAAAAAATGAAATTTTTGAGCACGACCAAAGGGGTACCCCATTGGCCGGTGGCCAGATTTGGCCCTGTTTTCTGGCAGCCGTCAGTAAAACGGCTATAACTCTCTACGGAAGTAAGCTTTACCCGTGATTCTTGTTGCGTTGGATTCCTAACTCAAATATCTACGCTACCAAAAGTCGAACCGGTAGAAACCCTATTTGAGTCGGCCTCTAGGTGATTATCAAGTTGATTTCCAAAAACCGTCGCCTCTTATGTAGGGATCGGGGTGAACATCGGGTTTTTCATTGAGTCTAGCATTTTTAACACTAGAGTCCATTATGACTCCATCCATATGATCATATATGCCTAATCCGTCCACTTTTGAAAAAATCAAATTTTTGAGCCCGCCCAAAGGGGTACCCCTTTGGCCGGTGGCCAGATTTGACCCCGTTTTCTGGCAGCCGTCAGTAAAACGGCTATAACTCTCTCCAAAAGTAAGCTTTACCCGTGATTCTTTTTACGTTGGATTCCTAACTCAAATATCTACCCTACCAAATGTCGAACCGGTAGAAACCCTATTTAAGTCGGCCTCTAGGTGATTATCAAGTGGATTTCCAAAACCGTCACCTCTTATGTAGGGATCGGGGTGAATGTCGGGTTTTTCATTGAGTCTAGCATTTTTGAACACTAGAGTCCATTATGAATCATTCCATATGGTCATATATGCCTAATCCGTGCACTTTTGAAAAAATTAAATTTTTGAGCCCGCCCAAAGCGGTACCCCATTGGCCGGTGGCCAGATTTGGCCCCGTTTTCTGGCAGCCGTCAGTAACACGGCTATAACTCTCTCCAGAAGTAAGCTTTACCCGTGATTCTTGTTGCGTTGGATTCCTAACTCAAATATCTACCCTACCATAAGTCGAACCGGTAGAAACCCTATTTGAGTCGTCCTCTAGGTGATTATCAAATTGATTTCCAAAACAGTCACCTCTTATGTAGGAATCGGGGTGAACGTCGGGTTTTTTATTGAGTCTAGCATTTTTGAACACTAGAGTCCATTATGAATCAATCCATATGATCATATATACCTAATCCGTCCACTTTTGAAAAAATCAAATTTTTGATCCCGCCCAAAAGGGTACCCCTTTGGCCGGTGGCCAGATTTGGCCCCGTTTTCTGGCAGCCGTCAGTAAAACGGCTATAACTCTCTCCAGAAGTAAACTTTACCCGTGATTCTTGTTGCGTTGGATTCCTAACTCAAATATCTACCCTACCAAAAGTCGAACCAGTAGAAACCCTATTTGAGTCGGCCTCTAGGTGATTATCAAGTTGATTTCCAAAACCGTCGCCTCTTATGTAGAGATCGGGGTGAACGTCGAGTTTTTTATTGAGTCTAGCATTTTTGAACACTAGAGTCCATTATGAATCAATCCATATGATCATATATGCCTAATCCGTCCACTTTTGAAAAAATCAAATTTTTGAGCCGGCCCAAAGGGGTACCCCTTTGGTCTGTGGCCAGATTTGGCCCCGTTTTCTGGCAGCCGTCAGTAAAACGGCTATAACTCTCTCCAGAAGTAAACTTTACCCGTGATTCTTGTTGCGTTGGATTCCTAACTCAAATATCTACCCTACCAAAAGTCGAACCGGTAGAAACCCTATTTGAGTGGGCCTCTAGGTGATTATCAAGTTGATTTCCAAAACCGTCGCCTCTTATGTAGGGATCAGGGTGAACGTCGGTTTTTTCATTGAGTCTAGCATTTTTGAACACTAGAGTCCATTATGAATCAATCCAAATGATCATATATGCCTAATCCGTCCACTTTTGAAAAAATGAAATTTTTGAGCACGCCCAAAGGGGTACCCCTTTGGCCGGTGGCCAGATTTGACCCCGTTTTCTGGCAGCCGTCAGTAAAACGGCTATAACTCTCTCCAGAAGTAAGCTTTACCCGTGATTCTTTTTGCGATGGATTCCTAACTCAAATATCTACCCTACCAAAAGTCAAACCAGTAGAAACCCTATTTGAGTCGGCCTCTAGGTGATTATCAAGTTGATTTCCAAAACCGTCACCTATTATGTAGGGATCGGGGTGAACATCGGGTTTTTCATTGAGTCTAATATTTTGGAATACTAGAGTCCATTATGAATCATTCCATATGATCATATATGCCTAATCCGTCCACTTTTGAAAAAATTAAATTTTTGAGCCCGCCGAAAGCGGTACTCCATTGGCCGGTGGCCAGATTTGGCCCCGTTTTCTGGCAGCCGTCAGTAACACGTCTATAACTCTCTCCAGAAGTAAGCTTTACCCGTGATTCTTGTTGCGTTGGATTCCTAACTCAAATATCTACCCTACCAAAAGTCGAACCGGTAGAAACCCTATTTGAGTCGTCCTCTAGGTGATTATCAAATTGATTTCCAAAACCGTCACCTCTTATGTAGGAATCGGGGTGAACGTCGGGTTTTTCATTGAGTCTAGCATTTTTGAATACTAAAGTCCATTATGAATCAATCCATATGATCATATATGCCTAATCCGTCCACTTTTGAAAAAATCAAATTTTTGATCCCGCCCAAAAAGGTACCCCTTTGGCCGGTGGCCAGATTTGGCCCCGTTTTCTGGCAGCCATCAGTAAAACGGCTATAACTCTCTCCAGAAGTAAACTTTACCCGTGATTCTTGTTGCGTTGGATTCCTAACTCAAATATCTACCCTACCAAAAGTCGAACCAGTAGAAACCCTATTTGAGTCGGCCTCTAGGTGATTATCAAGTTGATTTCCAAAACCGTCGCCTCTTATGTAGGGATCGGGTGAACGTCGGGTTTTTCATTGAGTCTAGCATTTTTGAACACTAGAGTCCATTATGAATCAATCCATATGATCATATATGCCTAATCCGTCCACTTTTGAAAAAATCAAATTTTTGAGCCCGCCCAAAGGGGTACACCCCTTTGGTCTGTGGCCAGATTTGGCCCCGTTTTCTGGCAGCCGTCAGTAAAACGGCTATAACTCTCTTCAGAAGTAAACTTTACCCGTGATTCTTGTTGCGTTGGATTTCTAACTCAAATATCTACCCTACCAAAAGTCGAACCGGTAGAAACCCTATTTGAGTTGGCCTCTAGGTGATTATCAAGTTGATTTCCAAAACCGTCGCCTCTTATGTAGGGATCAGGGTGAACGTCGGGTTTTTCATTGAGTCTAGCATTTTTGAACACTAGAGTCCATTATGAATCATTCCATATGGTCATATATGCCTAATCCGTGCACTTTTGAAAAAATTAAATTTTTGAGCCCGCCCAAAGCGGTACCCCATTGGCCGGTGGCCAGATTTGGCCCCGTTTTCTGGCAGCCGTCAGTAACACGGCTATAACTCTCTCCAGAAGTAAGCTTTACCCGTGATTCTTGTTGCGTTGGATTCCTAACTCAAATATCTACCCTACCATAAGTCGAACCGGTAGAAACCCTATTTGAGTCGTCCTCTAGGTGATTATCAAATTGATTTCCAAAACAGTCACCTCTTATGTAGGAATCGGGGTGAACGTCGGGATTTTTATTGAGTCTAGCATTTTTGAACACTAGAGTCCATTATGAATCAATCCATATGATCATATATACCTAATCCGTCCACTTTTGAAAAAATCAAATTTTTGATCCCGCCCAAAAGGGTACCCCTTTGGCCGGTGGCCAGATTTGGCCCCGTTTTCTGGCAGCCGTCAGTAAAACGGCTATAACTCTCTCCAGAAGTAAACTTTACCCGTGATTCTTGTTGCGTTGGATTCCTAACTCAAATATCTACCCTACCAAAAGTCGAACCAGTAGAAACCCTATTTGAGTCGGCCTCTAGGTGATTATCAAGTTGATTTCCAAAACCGTCGCCTCTTATGTAGAGATCGGGGTGAACGTCGAGTTTTTTATTGAGTCTAGCATTTTTGAACACTAGAGTCCATTATGAATCAATCCATATGATCATATATGCCTAATCCGTCCACTTTTGAAAAAATCAAATTTTTGAGCCGGCCCAAAGGGGTACCCCTTTGGTCTGTGGCCAGATTTGGCCCCGTTTTCTGGCAGCCGTCAGTAAAACGGCTATAACTCTCTCCAGAAGTAAACTTTACCCGTGATTCTTGTTGCGTTGGATTCCTAACTCAAATATCTACCCTACCAAAAGTCGAACCGGTAGAAACCCTATTTGAGTGGGCCTCTAGGTGATTATCAAGTTGATTTCCAAAACCGTCGCCTCTTATGTAGGGATCAGGGTGAACGTCGGTTTTTTCATTGAGTCTAGCATTTTTGAACACTAGAGTCCATTATGAATCAATCCAAATGATCATATATGCCTAATCCGTCCACTTTTGAAAAAATGAAATTTTTGAGCACGCCCAAAGGGGTACCCCTTTGGCCGGTGGCCAGATTTGACCCCGTTTTCTGGCAGCCGTCAGTAAAACGGCTATAACTCTCTCCAGAAGTAAGCTTTACCCGTGATTCTTTTTGCGATGGATTCCTAACTCAAATATCTACCCTACCAAAAGTCAAACCAGTAGAAACCCTATTTGAGTCGGCCTCTAGGTGATTATCAAGTTGATTTCCAAAACCGTCACCTATTATGTAGGGATCGGGGTGAACATCGGGTTTTTCATTGAGTCTAATATTTTGGAATACTAGAGTCCATTATGAATCATTCCATATGATCATATATGCCTAATCCGTCCACTTTTGAAAAAATTAAATTTTTGAGCCCGCCGAAAGCGGTACTCCATTGGCCGGTGGCCAGATTTGGCCCCGTTTTCTGGCAGCCGTCAGTAACACGTCTATAACTCTCTCCAGAAGTAAGCTTTACCCGTGATTCTTGTTGCGTTGGATTCCTAACTCAAATATCTACCCTACCAAAAGTCGAACCGGTAGAAACCCTATTTGAGTCGTCCTCTAGGTGATTATCAAATTGATTTCCAAAACCGTCACCTCTTATGTAGGAATCGGGGTGAACGTCGGGTTTTTCATTGAGTCTAGCATTTTTGAATACTAAAGTCCATTATGAATCAATCCATATGATCATATATGCCTAATCCGTCCACTTTTGAAAAAATCAAATTTTTGATCCCGCCCAAAAAGGTACCCCTTTGGCCGGTGGCCAGATTTGGCCCCGTTTTCTGGCAGCCATCAGTAAAACGGCTATAACTCTCTCCAGAAGTAAACTTTACCCGTGATTCTTGTTGCGTTGGATTCCTAACTCAAATATCTACCCTACCAAAAGTCGAACCAGTAGAAACCCTATTTGAGTCGGCCTCTAGGTGATTATCAAGTTGATTTCCAAAACCGTCGCCTCTTATGTAGGGATCGGGGTGAACGTCGGGTTTTTCATTGAGTCTAGCATTTTTGAACACTAGAGTCCATTATGAATCAATCCATATGATCATATATGCCTAATCCGTCCACTTTTGAAAAAATCAAATTTTTGAGCCCGCCCAAAGGGGTACCCCATTGGCCGGTGGCCAAATTTGGCCCCGTTTTCTGGCAGCCGTCAATAAAACGGCTATAACTCTCTACAGAAGTAAGCTTTACCCGTGATTCTTGTTGCGTTGGATTCCTAACTCAAATATCTACCCTACCAAAAGTCGAATTGGTAGAAACCCTATTTGAGTCGGCCTCTAGGTGATTATGAAATTGATTTCCAAAACCGTCACCTCTTATGTAGGGATCGGGGTGAACGTCGGGTTTTTCATTGAGTCTAGCATTTTTGAACACTAGAGTCCATTACGAATCAATCCATATGATCATATATGCCTAATCAGTCCACTTTTGAAAAAATCAAATTTTTGAGCCCGCCCAAAGGGGTACCCCTTTGGGCGGTGGCCAGATTTGGCCCCGTTTTCTTGCAGCCGTCAGTAAAACGGCTATAACTCTCTCCAGAAGTAAGCTTTACCTGTGATTCTTGTTGCGTTTGATTCCTAACTCAAATATCTACCCTACAAAAAGTTCAAATGGAAGAAACTCCTTTTGAGTCAACCTCTAGGTGATTATCAAGTTGATTTCCACAACCGTCGCCTCTTCTGTAGGGATCGCGGTGAACGTCGGGTTTTTCATTGAGTCTAGCATTTTTGAACACTAGATTCCATTATGAATCAATCCATATGATCATATATGCCTAATCCGTCCACTTTTGAAAAAATCAAATTTTTGAGCCCGCCCAAAGGGGTACCCCTTTGGCCGGTGGCCAGATTTGACCCCGTTTTCTGGCAGCCGTCAGTAAAACGGCTATAACTCTCTCCAGAAGTAAGCTTTACCCGTGATTCTTTTTCCTTTGGATTCCTAACTCAAATATCTACCCTACCAAATGTCGAACCGGTAGAAACCCTATTTGAGTCGGCCTCTAGGTGATTATCAAGTTGATTTCCAAAACTGTCGCCTCTTATGTAGGGATCGGGGTGAACGTCGGGTTTTTCATTGAGTCTAGCATTTTTGAACACTAGAGTCTATTATGAATCCATCCATATGATCATATATGCCTAATCCGTCCACTTTTGAAAAAATCAAATTTTTGAGCCCGCCCAAAGGGGTACCCCTTTTGCCGGTGGCCAGATTTGACCCCGTTTTCTGGCAGCCGTCAGTAAAACGGCTATAACTCTTTCCAGAAGTAAGCTTTACCCGTGATTCTTTTTGCGTTGGATTCCTAACTCAAATATCTACCCTACCAAATGTCGAACCGGTAGAAACCCTATTTGAGTCGGCCTCTAGGTGATTATCAAGTGGATTTTCAAAATCGTCACCTCTTATGTAGGGATCGGGGTGAACGTCGGGTTTTTCATTGAGTCTAGCAATTTTGAACACTAGAGTCCATTATGAATCAATCCATATGATCATATATGCCGAATCCGTCCACTTTTGAAAAAATCAAATTTTTGAGCCCTCCCAAAGGGGTACCCCTTTGGCCGGTGGCCAGATTTGGCCCCGTTTTCTTGCAGCCGTCAGTAAAACGGCTATAACTCTCTCCAGAAGTAAGCTTTACCTGTGATTCTTGTTGCGTTTGATTCCTAACTCAAATATCTACCCTACAAAAAGTTCAAATGGAAGAAACTCCTTTTGAGTCAACCTCTAGGTGATTATCAAGTTGATTTCCACAACCGTCGCCTCTTCTGTAGGGATCGCGGTGAACGTCGGGTTTTTCATTAAGTCTAGCATTTTTGAACACTAGATTCCATTATGAATCAATCCATATGATCATATATGCCTAATCCGTCCACTTTTGAAAAAATCAAATTTTTGAGCCCGCCCAAAGGGGTACCCCTTTGGCCGGTGGCCAGATTTGACCCCGTTTTCTGGCAGCCGTCAGTAAAACGGCTATAACTCTCTCCAGAAGTAAGCTTTACCCGTGATTCTTTTTCCGTTGGATTCCTAACTCAAATATCTACCCTACCAAATGTCGAACCAGTAGAAACCCTATTTGAGTCGGCCTCTAGGTGATTATCAAGTTGATTTCCAACACTGTCGCCTCTTATGTAGGGATCGGGGTGAACGTCGGGTTTTTCATTGAGTCTAGCATTTTTGAACACTAGAGTCCATTATGAATCCATCCATATGATCATATATGCCTAATCCGTCCACTTTTGAAAAAATCAAATTTTTGAGCCCGCCCAAAGGGGTACCCCTTTTGCCGGTGGCCAGATTTGACCCCGTTTTCTGGCAGCCGTCAGTAAAACGGCTATAACTCTCTCCAGAAGTAAGCTTTACCCGTGATTCTTTTTGCGTTGGATTCCTAACTCAAATATCTACCCTACCAAATGTCGAACCGGTAGAAACCCTATTTGAGTCGGCCTCTAGGTGATTATCAAGTGGATTTTCAAAATCGTCACCTCTTATGTAGGGATCGGGGTGAACGTCGGGTTTTTCATTGAGTCTAGCATTTTTGAACACTAGAGTCCATTATGAATCAATCCATATGATCATATATGCCGAATCCGTCCACTTTTGAAAAAATCAAATTTTTGAGCCCGCCCAAAGGGGTACCCCTTTGGCCGGTGGCCAGATTTGGCCCCGTTTTCTTGCAGCCGTTAGTAAAACGGCTATAACTCTCTCCAGAAGTAAGCTTTACCTGTGATTCTTGTTGCATTTGATTCCTAACTCAAATATCTACCCTACAAAAAGTTCAAATGGAAGAAACTCCTTTTGAGTCAACCTCTAGGTGATTATCAAGTTGATTTCCACAACCGTCGCCTCTTCTGTAGGGATCGGGGTGAACGTCGGGTTTTTCATTGAGTCTAGCATTTTTGAACACTAGATTCCATTATGAATCAATCCATATGATCATATATGCCTAATCCGTCCACTTTTGAAAAAATCAAATTTTTGAGCCCGCCCAAAGGGGTACCCCTTTGGCCGGTGGCCAGATTTGACCCCGTTTTCTGGCAGCCGTCAGTAAAACGGCTATAACTCTCTCCAGAAGTAAGCTTTACCCGTGATTCTTTTTCCGTTGGATTCCTAACTCAAATATCTACCCTACCAAATGTCGAACCGGTAGAAACCCTATTTGAGTCGGCCTCTAGGTGATTATCAAGTTGATTTCCAAAACTGTCGCCTCTTATGTAGGGATCGGGGTGAACGTCGGGTTTTTCATTGAGTCTAGCATTTTTGAACACTGGAGTCCATTATGAATCCATCCATATGACCATATATGCCTAATCCGTCCACTTTTGAAAAAATCAAATTTTTGAGCCCGCCCAAAGGGGTACCCCTTTTGCCGGTGGCCAGATTTGACCCCGTTTTCTGGCAGCCGTCAGTAAAACGGCTATAACTCTCTCCAGAAGTAAGCTTTACCCGTGATTCTTTTTGCGTTGGATTCCTAACTCAAATATCTACCCTACCAAATGTCGAACCGGTAGAAACCCTATTTGAGTCGGCCTCTAGGTGATTATCAAGTGGATTTTCAAAATCGTCACCTCTTATGTAGGGATCGGGGTGAACATCGGGTTTTTCATTGAGTCTAGCATTTTTGAACACTAGAGTCCATTATGAATCAATCCATATGATCATATATGCCGAATCCGTCCACTTTTGAAAAAATCAAATTTTTGAGCCCGCCCAAAGGGGTACCCCTTTGGCCGGTGGCCAGATTTGGCCCCGTTTTCTTGCAGCCGTCAGTAAAACGGCTATAACTCTCTCCAGAAGTAAGCTTTACCTGTGATTCTTGTTGCGTTTGATTCCTAACTCAAATATCTACCCTACAAAAAGTTCAAATGGAAGAAACTCCTTTTGAGTCAACCTCTAGGTGATTATCAAGTTGATTTCCACAACCGTCGCCTCTTCTGTAGGGATCGGGGTGAACGTCGGGTTTTTCATTGAGTCTAGCATTTTTGAACACTAGATTCCATTATGAATCAATCCATATGATCATATATGCCTAATCCGTCCACTTTTGAAAAAATCAAATTTTTGAGCCCGCCCAAAGGGGTACCCCATTGGCGGGTGGCCAGATTTGGCCCTGTTTTCTGGCAGCCGTCAGTAAAACGGCTATAACTCTCTACAGAAGTAAGCTTTACCCGTGATTCTTGTTGCGTAGGATTCCTAACTCAAATATCTACGCTACCAAAAGTCGAACCGGTAGAAACCCTATTTGAGTCGGCCTATAGGTGATTATCAAGTTGATTTCCAAAAACCGTCGCCTCTTATGTAGGGATCGGGGTGAACATCGGTTTTTTCATTGAGTCTAGCATTTTTCAACACTAGAGTCCATTATGAATCCATCCATATGATCATATATTCCTAATCCGTCCACTTTTGAAAAAATCAAATTTTTGAGCCCGCCCAAAGGGGTACCCCTTTGGCCGGTGGCCAGATTTGACCCCGTTTTCTGGCAGCCGTCAGTAAAACGGCTATAACTCTCTCCAAAAGTAAGCTTTCCCCGTGATTCTTTTTACGTTGGATTCCTAACTCAAATATCTACCCTACCAAATGTCGAACCGGTAGAAACCCTATTTAAGTCGGCCTCTAGGTGATTATCAAGTGGATTTCCAAAACCGTCACCTCTTATGTAGGGATCGGGGTGAACGTCGGGTTTTTCATTGAGTCTAGCATTTTTGAACACTAGAGTCCATTATGAATCAATCCATATGATCATATATGCCTAATCCGTCCACTTTTGAAAAAATCTAATTTTTGAGCCCGCCCAAAGGGGTACCCCTTTGGCCGGTGGCCAGATTTGGCCCCGTTTTCTGGCAGCCGTCAGTAAAACGGCTATTACTCTCTCCAGAAGTAAGCTTTACCTGTGATTCTTGTTGCGTTGGATTCCTAACTCAAATATCTACCCTACAAAGAGTTCAAATGGAAGAAACTCCTTTTGAGTCAATCTCTAGGTGATTATCAAGTTGATTTCCACAACCGTCGCCTCTTTTGTAGGGATCGGGGTGAACATCAGGTTTTTCATTGAGTCTAGCATTTTTGAACACTAGAGTCCATTATGAATCCATCCATATGATCATATATGCCTAATCCGTCCACTTTTGAAAAAATCAAATTTTTGAGCCCGCCCAAAGGGGTACCCCTTTGGCCGGTGGCCAGATTTGGCCCCGTTTTCTGGCAGCCGTCAGTAAAACGGATATAACTCTCTCCAGAAGTAAATTTTACCCGTGATTCTTGTAGCGTTGGATTCCTAACTCAAATATCTACCCTACCAAAAGTCGAACCGATAAAAACCCTATTTGAGTCGGCCTCTAGGTGATTATCAAGTTGATTTCCAAAACTGTCGCCTCTTATGTAGGGATCGGGGTGAACGTCGGGTTTTTCATCGAGTCTAGCAATTTTGAACACTAGAGTCCATTGTGAATCCATCCATATGATCATATATGCCTAATCCGTCCACTTTTGAAAAAATCAAAATTTTGAGCCCGCCCAAAGGGGTACCCCTTTGGCCGGTGGCCAGATTTGACCCCGTTTTCTGGCAGCCGTCAGTAAAACGACTATAACTCTCTCCAGAAGTAAGCTTTACCCGTGATTCTTTTTGCGTTGGATTCCTAACTCAAATATCTACCCTACCGAATGTCGAACCGGTAGAAACCCTATTTGAGTCGGCCTCTAGGTGACTATCAAGTGGATTTTCAAAATCGTCACCTCTTATGTAGGGATCGGGGTGAACGTCGGGTTTTTCATTGTGTCTAGCATTTTTGAACACTAGAGTCCATTATGAGTCAATCCATATGATCATATATGCCTAATCCGTCCACTTTTAAAAAAATCAAATTTTTGAGCCCGCCCAAAGGGGTAACCCTTTGGCCGGTGGCCAGATTTGGCCCCGTTTTCTGGCAGCCGTCAGTAAAACGGCTATAACTCTCTCCAGAAGTAAGCTTTACCTGTGATTCTTGTTGCGTTTGATTCCTAACTCAAATATCTACCCTAAAAAAAGTTCAAATGGAAGAAACTCCTTTTGAGTCAACCTCTAGGTGATTATCAAGTTGATTTCCACAACCGTCGCCTCTTCTGTTGGGATCGGGGTGAACGTCGGGTTTTTCATTGAGTCTAGCATTTTTGAACACTAGATTCCATTATGAATCAATCCATATGATCATATATGCCTCATCCGTCCACTTTTGAAAAAATCAAATTTTTGAGCCCGCCCAAAGGGGTACCCCATTGGCCGGTGGCCAGATTTGGCCCTGTTTTCTGGCAGCCGTCAGTAAAACGGCTATAACTCTCTACAGAAGTAAGCTTTACCCGTGATTCTTGTTGCGTTGGATTCCTAACTCAAATATCTACGCTACCAAAAGTCGAACCGGTAGAAACCCTATTTGAGTCGGCCTCTAGGTGATTATCAAGTTGATTTCCAAAAACCGTCGCCTCTTATGTAGGGATCGGGGTGAACATCGGGTTTTTCATTGAGTCTAGCATTTTTGAACACTAGAGTCCATTATGAATCCATCCATATGATCATATATGCCTAATCCGTCCACTTTTGAAAAAATCAAATTTTTGAGCCCGCCCAAAGGGGTACCCCTTTGGCCGGTGGCCAGATTTGGCCCCGTTTTCTGGCAGCCGTCAGTAAAACGGATATAACTCTCTCCACAAGTAAACTTTACCCGTGATTCTTTTTGCGTTGGATTCCTAACTCAAATATCTACCCTACCAAAAGTCGAACCGATAAAAACCCTATTTGAGTCGGCCTCTAGGTGATTATCAAGTTGATTTCCAAAACTGTCGCCTCTTATGTAGGGATCGGGGTGAACGTCGGGTTTTTCATCGAGTCTAGCAATTTTGAACACTAGAGTCCATTATGAATCCATCCATATGATCATATATGCCTAATCCGTCCACTTTTGAAAAAATCAAATTTTTGAGCCCGCCCAAAGGGGTACCCCTTTGGCCGGTGGCCAGATTTGGTCCCGTTTTCTGGCAGCCGTCAGTAAAACGGCTATAACTCTCTCCAAAAGTAAGCTTTACCCGTGATTCTTTTTACGTTGGATTCCTAACTCAAATATCTACCCTACCAAATGTCGAACCGGTAGAAACCCTATTTCAGTCGGCCTCTAGGTGATTATCAAGTGGATTTCCAAAACCGTCACCTCTTATGTAGGGATCGGGGTGAACGTCGGGTTTTTCATTGAGTCTAGCATTTTTGAACACTAGAGTCCATTATGAATCAATCCATATGATGATATATGCCTAATCCGTCCACTTTTGAAAAAATCAAATTTTTGAGCCCGCCCAAAGGGGTACCCCATTGGCCGGTGGCTAGATTTGGCCCCGTTTTCTGGCAGCCGTCAGTAAAACGGTTATAACTCTCTACAGAAGTAAGCTTTACCCGTGATTCTTGTTGCGTTGGATTCCTAACTCAAATATATACCCTACCAAAAGTCGAACCGGTAGAAACCCTATTTGAGTCGGCCTCTAGGTGATTATCAAGTTGATTTCCAAAACCGTCACCTCTTATGTAGGGATCGGGGTGAACGTCGGGTTTTTCATTGAGTCTAGCATTTTTGAACACTAGAGTCCATTATGAATCAATCCATATGATCATATATGCCTAATCCGTCCACTTTTGAAAAAATCAAATTTTTGAGCCCGCCTAAAGGGGTACCCCTTTGGCCGGTGGCCAGATTTGGCCCCGTTTTCTGGCAGCCGTCAGTAAAACGGCTATAACTCTCTACAGAAGTAAGCTTTACCTGTGATTCTTATTGCGTTGGATTCCTAACTCAAATATCTACCCTACAAAGAGTTCAAATGGAAGAAACTCCTTTTGAGTCAACCTCTAGGTGATTATCAAGTTGATTTCCAAAACCGTCGCCTCTTATGTAGGGATCGGGGTGAACGTCGGGTTTTTCATTGAGTCTAGCATTTTTGAACACTAGAGTCCATTATGAATCCATCCATATGATCATATATGCCTAATCCGTCAACTTTTGAAAAAATCAAATTTTTGAGCCCGCCCAAAGGGGTACCCCTTTGGCCGGTGGCCAGATTTGGCCCCGTTTTCTGGCAGCCGTCAGTAAAACGGCTATAACTCTCTCCAGAAGTAAGCTTTACCTGTGATTCTTGTTGCGTTTGATTCCTAACTCAAATATCTACCCTACAAAAAGTTCAAATGGAAGAAACTCTTTTTGAGTCAACCTCTAGGTGATTATCAAGTTGATTTCCACAACCGTCGCCTCTTCTGTAGGGATCGGGGTGAACGTCGGGTTTTTCATTCAGTCTAGCATTTTTGAACACTAGATTCCGTTATGAATCAATCCATATGATCATATATGCCTAATCCATCCACTTTTGAAAAAATCAAATTTTTGAGCCCGCCCAAAGGGGTACCCCATTGGCCGGTGGCCAGATTTGGCCCTGTTTTCTGGCAGCCGTCAGTAAAACGGCTATAACTCTCTACATAAGTAAGCTTTACCCGTGATTCTTGTTGCGTTGGATTCCTAACTCAAATATCTACGCTACCAAAAGTCGAACCGGTAGAAACTCTATTTGAGTCGGCCCCTAGGTGATTATCAAGTTGATTTCAAAAAACCGTCGCCTCTTATGTAGGGATCGGGGTGAACATCGGGTTTTTCATTGAGTCTAGCATTTTTGAACACTAGAGTCCATTATGAATCCATCCATATGATCATATATGCCTAATCCGTCCACTTTTGAAAAAATCAAATTTTTGAGCCCGCCCAAAGGGGTACCCCTTTGGCCGGTGGCCAGATTTGACCCCGTTTTCTGGCAGCCGTCAGTAAAACGGCTATAACTCTCTCCAAAAGTAAGCTTTCCCCGTGATTCTTTTTACGTTGGATTCCTAACTCAAATATCTACCCTACCAAATGTCGAACCGGTAGAAACCCTATTTAAGTCGGCCTCTAGGTGATTATCAAGTTGATTTCCAAAACCGTCACCTCTTATGTAGGGATCGGGGTGAACGTCGGGTTTTTCATTGAGTCTAGCATTTTTGAACACTAGAGTCCATTATGAATCAATCCATATGATCATATATGCCTAATCCGTCCACTTTTGAAAAAATCAAATTTTTGAGCCCGCCCAAAGGGGTACCCCATTGGCCGGTGGCCAGATTTGGCCCTGTTTTCTGGCAGCCGTCAGTAAAACGGCTATAACTCTCTACATAAGTAAGCTTTACCCGTGATTCTTGTTGCGTTGGATTCCTAACTCAAATATCTACGCTACCAAAAGTCGAACCGGTAGAAACTCTATTTGAGTCGGCCCCTAGGTGATTATCAAGTTGATTTCAAAAAACCGTCGCCTCTTATGTAGGGATCGGGGTGAACATCGGGTTTTTCATTGAGTCTAGCATTTTTGAACACTAGAGTCCATTATGAATCCATCCATATGATCATATATGCCTAATCCGTCCACTTTTGAAAAAATCAAATTTTTGAGCCCGCCCAAAGGGGTACCCCTTTGGCCGGTGGCCAGATTTGACCCCGTTTTCTGGCAGCCGTCAGTAAAACGGCTATAACTCTCTCCAAAAGTAAGCTTTCCCCGTGATTCTTTTTACGTTGGATTCCTAACTCAAATATCTACCCTACCAAATGTCGAACCGGTAGAAACCCTATTTAAGTCGGCCTCTAGGTGATTATCAAGTTGATTTCCAAAACCGTCACCTCTTATGTAGGGATCGGGGTGAACGTCGGGTTTTTCATTGAGTCTAGCATTTTTGAACACTAGAGTCCATCATGAATCAATCCATATGATCATATATGCCTAATCCGTCCACTTTTGAAAAAATCTAATTTTTGAGCCCGCCCAAAGGGGTACCCCTTTGACCGGTGGCCAGATTTGGCCCCGTTTTCTGGCAGCCGTCAGTAAAACGGCTATTACTCTCTCCAGAAGTAAGCTTTACCTGTGATTCTTGTTGCGTTGGATTCCTAACTCAAATATCTACCCTACAAAGAGTTCAAATGGAAGAAACTCTTTTTGAGTCAATCTCTAGGTGATTATCAAGTTGATTTCCACAACCGTCGCCTCTTCTGTAGGGATCGGGGTGAACATCGGGTTTTTCATTGAGTCTAGCATTTTTGAACACTAGAGTCCATTATGAATCCATCCATATGATCATATATGCCTAATCCGTCCACTTTTGAAAAAATCAAATTTTTGAGCCCGCCCAAAGGGGTACCCCTTTGGCCTCGTGGCCAGATTTGACCCCGTTTTCTGGCAGCCGTCAGTAAAACGGCTATAACTCTCTCCAAAAGTAAGCTTTCCCCGTGATTCTTTTTACGTTGGATTCCTAACTCAAATATCTACCCTACCAAATGTCGAACCGGTAGAAACCCTATTTGAGTTGGCCTCTAGGTGATTATCAAGTTGATTTCCAAAGCCGTCGCCTCTTATGTAGGGATCGGGGTGAACGTCGGGTTTTTCATTGAGTCTAGCATTTTTGAACACTAGAGTCCATTATGAATCAATCCATATGATCATATATGCTTAATCCGTCCACTTTTGAAAAAATCTAATTTTTGAGCCAACCCAAAGGGGTACCCCTTTGGCCGGTGGCCAGATTTGGCCCCGTTTTCTGGCAGCCGTCAGTAAAACGGCTATAACTCTGTGTAGAAGTAAGCTTTACCCGTAATTCTTATTGCGTTGGATTCCTAACTCAAATATCTACCCTACAAAAAGTTCAAATGGAAGAAACTCCTTTTGAGTCAACCTCTAGGTGATTATGAAGTTGATTTTCATAACAGTCGCCTCTTATGTAGGGATCGGGGTGAACGTCGGGTTTTTCATTGAGTCTAGCATTTTTGAACACTAGAGTCCATTATGAATCAATCCATATGATGATATATGCCTAATCCGTCCACTTTTGAAAAAATCAAATTTTTGAGCCCGCCCAAAGGGGTACCCCATTGGCCGGTGGCCAGATTTGGCCCTGTTTTCTGGCAGCCGTCAGTAACACTGTTATAACTCTCTACAGAAGTAAGCTTTACCCGTGATTCTTGTTGCGTTGGATTCCTAACTCAAATATATACCCTACCAAAAGTCGAACCGGTAGAAACCCTATTTGAGTCGGCCTCTAGGTGATTATCAAGTTGATTTCCAAAACCGTCACCTCTTATGTAGGGATCGGGGTGAACGTCGGGTTTTTCATTAAGTCTAGCATTTTTGAACACTAGAGTCCATTATGAATCAATCCATATGATCATATATGCCTAATCCGTCCACTTTTGAAAAAATCAAATTTTTGAGCCCACCCAAAGGGGTACCCCTTTGGCCGGTGGCCAGATTTGGCCCCGTTTTCTGGCAGCCGTCAGTAAAACGGCTATAACTCTCTACAGAAGTAAGCTTTACCTGTGATTCTTGTTGCGTTGGATTCCTAACTCAAATATCTACCCTACAAAGAGTTCAAATGGAAGAAACTCCTTTTGAGTCAACCTCTAGGTGATTATCAAGTTGATTTCCAAAACCGTCGCCTCTTATGTAGGGATCGGGGTGAACGTCGGGTTTTTCATTGAGTCTAGCATTTTTGAACACTAGAGTCCATTATAAATCCATCCATATGATCATATATGCCTAATCCGTCAACTTTTGAAAAAATCAAATTTTTGAGCCCGCCCAAAGGGGTACCCCTTTGGCCGGTGGCCAGATTTGGCCCCGTTTTCTGGCAGCCGTCAGTAAAACGGCTATAACTCTCTCCAGAAGTAAGCTTTACCTGTGATTCTTGTTGCGTTTGATTCCTAACTCAAATATCTACCCTACAAAAAGTTTAAATGGAAGAAACTCCTTTTGAGTCAACCTCTAGGTGATTATCAAGTTGATTTCCACAACCGTCGCCTCTTCTGTAGGGATCGGGGTGAACGTCGGGTTTTTCATTGAGTCTAGCATTTTTGAACACTAGAGTCCATTATGAATCAATCCATATGATCATATATGCTTAATCCGTCCACTTTTGAAAAAATCTAATTTTTGAGCCAACCCAAAGGGGTACCCCTTTGGCCGGTGGCCAGATTTGGCCCCGTTTTCTGGCAGCCGTCAGTAAAACGGCTATAACTCTGTGTAGAAGTAAGCTTTACCCGTAATTCTTATTGCGTTGGATTCCTAACTCAAATATCTACCCTACAAAAAGTTCAAATGGAAGAAACTCCTTTTGAGTCAACCTCTAGGTGATTATGAAGTTGATTTTCATAACAGTCGCCTCTTATGTAGGTATCGGGGTGAACGTCGGGTTTTTCATTGAGTCTAGCATTTTTGAACACTAGAGTCCATTATGAATCAATCCATATGATGATATATGCCTAATCCGTCCACTTTTGAAAAAATCAAATTTTTGAGCCCGCCCAAAGGGGTACCCCATTGGCCGGTGGCCAGATTTGGCCCTGTTTTCTGGCAGCCGTCAGTAACACTGTTATAACTCTCTACAGAAGTAAGCTTTACCCGTGATTCTTGTTGCGTTGGATTCCTAACTCAAATATATACCCTACCAAAAGTCGAACCGGTAGAAACCCTATTTGAGTCGGCCTCTAGGTGATTATCAAGTTGATTTCCAAAACCGTCACCTCTTATGTAGGGATCGGGGTGAACGTCGGGTTTTTCATTAAGTCTAGCATTTTTGAACACTAGAGTCCATTATGAATCAATCCATATGATCATATATGCCTAATCCGTCCACTTTTGAAAAAATCAAATTTTTGAGCCCGCCCAAAGGGGTACCCCTTTGGCCGGTGGCCAGATTTGGCCCCGTTTTCTGGCAGCCGTCAGTAAAACGGCTATAACTCTCTACAGAAGTAAGCTTTACCTGTGATTCTTGTTGCGTTGGATTCCTAACTCAAATATCTACCCTACAAAGAGTTCAAATGGAAGAAACTCCTTTTGAGTCAACCTCTAGGTGATTATCAAGTTGATTTCCAAAACCGTCGCCTCTTATGTAGGGATCGGGGTGAACGTCGGGTTTTTCATTGAGTCTAGCATTTTTGAACACTAGAGTCCATTATGAATCCATCCATATGATCATATATGCCTAATCCGTCAACTTTTGAAAAAATCAAATTTTTGAGCCCGCCCAAAGGGGTACCCCTTTGGCCGGTGGCCAGATTTGGCCCCGTTTTCTGGCAGCCGTCAGTAAAACGGCTATAACTCTCTCCAGAAGTAAGCTTTACCTGTGATTCTTGTTGCGTTTGATTCCTAACTCAAATATCTACCCTACAAAAAGTTTAAATGGAAGAAACTCCTTTTGAGTCAACCTCTAGGTGATTATCAAGTTGATTTCCACAACCGTCGCCTCTTCTGTAGGGATCGGGGTGAACGTCGGATTTTTCATTGAGTCTAGCATTTTTGAACACTAGAGTCCATTATGAATCAATCCATATGATCATATATGCTTAATCCGTCCACTTTTGAAAAAATCTAATTTTTGAGCCAACCCAAAGGGGTACCCCTTTGGCCGGTGGCCAGATTTGGCCCCGTTTTCTGGCAGCCGTCAGTAAAACGGCTATAACTCTGTGTAGAAGTAAGCTTTACCCGTAATTCTTATTGCGTTGGATTCCTAACTCAAATATCTACCCTACAAAAAGTTCAAATGGAAGAAACTCCTTTTGAGTCAACCTCTAGGTGATTATGAAGTTGATTTTCATAACAGTCGCCTCTTATGTAGGGATCGGGGTGAACGTCGGGTTTTTCATTGAGTCTAGCATTTTTGAACACTAGAGTCCATTATGAATCAATCCATATGATGATATATGCCTAATCCGTCCACTTTTGAAAAAATCAAATTTTTGAGCCCGCCCAAAGGGGTACCCCATTGGCCGGTGGCCAGATTTGGCCCTGTTTTCTGGCAGCCGTCAGTAACACTGTTATAACTCTCTACAGAAGTAAGCTTTACCCGTGATTCTTGTTGCGTTGGATTCCTAACTCAAATATATACCCTACCAAAAGTCGAACCGGTAGAAACCCTATTTGAGTCGGCCTCTAGGTGATTATCAAGTTGATTTCCAAAACCGTCACCTCTTATGTAGGGATCGGGGTGAACGTCGGGTTTTTCATTAAGTCTAGCATTTTTGAACACTAGAGTCCATTATGAATCAATCCATATGATCATATATGCCTAATCCGTCCACTTTTGAAAAAATCAAATTTTTGAGCCCGCCCAAAGGGGTACCCCTTTGGCCGGTGGCCAGATTTGGCCCCGTTTTCTGGCAGCCGTCAGTAAAACGGCTATAACTCTCTACAGAAGTAAGCTTTACTTGTGATTCTTGTTGCGTTGGATTCCTAACTCAAATATCTACCCTACAAAGAGTTCAAATGGAAGAAACTCCTTTTGAGTCAACCTCTAGGTGATTATCAAGTTGATTTCCAAAACCGTCGCCTCTTATGTAGGGATCGGGGTGAACGTCGGGTTTTTCATTGAGTCTAGCATTTTTGAACACTAGAGTCCATTATGAATCCATCCATATGATCATATATGCCTAATCCGTCAACTTTTGAAAAAATCAAATTTTTGAGCCCGCCCAAAGGGGTACCCCTTTGGCCGGTGGCCAGATTTGGCCCCGTTTTCTGGCAGCCGTCAGTAAAACGGCTATAACTCTCTCCAGAAGTAAGCTTTACCTGTGATTCTTGTTGCGTTTGATTCCTAACTCAAATATCTACCCTACAAAAAGTTTAAATGGAAGAAACTCCTTTTGAGTCAACCTCTAGGTGATTATCAAGTTGATTTCCACAACCGTCGCCTCTTCTGTAGGGATCGGGGTGAACGTCGGGTTTTTCATTGAGTCTAGCATTTTTGAACACTAGATTCCGTTATGAATCAATCCATATGATCATATATGCCTAATCCATCCACTTTTGAAA
Organism: Perilla frutescens; assembly: GCA_026008535.1. Lineage (NCBI taxonomy): Eukaryota > Viridiplantae > Streptophyta > Magnoliopsida > Lamiales > Lamiaceae > Perilla > Perilla frutescens. Next base: position 49,040,141 of record BRKX01000018.1, read on the forward strand.
AAATCAAATTTTTGAGCCCGCCCAAAGGGGTACCCCATTGGCCGGTGGCCAGATTTGGCCCTGTTTTCTGGCAGCCGTTAGTAAAACGGCTATAACTCTCTACAGAAGTAAGCTTTACCCGTGATTCTTGTTGCGTTGGATTCCTAACTCAAATATCTACGCTACCAAAAGTCGAACCGGAAGAAACTCTATTTGAGTCGGCCCCTAGGTGATTATCAAGTTGATTTCAAAAAACCGTCGCCTCTTATGTAGGATCGGGGTGAACATCGGGTTTTTCATTGAGTCTAGCATTTTTGAACACTAGAGTCCATTATGAATCCATCCATATGATCATATATGCCTAATCCGTCCACTTTTGAAAAAATCAAATTTTTGAGCCCGCCCAAAGGGGTACCCCTTTGGCCGGTGGCCAGATTTGACCCCGTTTTCTGGCAGCCGTCAGTAAAACGGCTATAACTCTCTCCAAAAGTAAGCTTTACCCGTGATTATTTTTACGTTGGATTCCTAACTCAAATATCTACCCTACCAAATGTCGAACCGGTAGAAACCCTATTTAAGTCGGCCTCTAGGTGATTATCAAGTGGATTTCCAAAACCGTCACCTCTTATGTAGGGATCGGGGTGAACGTCGGGTTTTTCATTGAGTCTAGCATTTTTGAACACTAGAGTCCATTATGAATCAATCCATATGATCATATATGCCAAATCCGTCCACTTTTGAAAAAATCTAATTTTTGAGCCCGCCCAAAGGGGTACCCCTTTGGCCGGTGGCCAGATTTGGCCCCGTTTTCTGGCAGCCGTCAGTAAAACGGCTATTACTCTCTCCAGAAGTAAGCTTTACCTGTGATTCTTGTTGCGTTGGATTCCTAACTCAAATATCTACCCTACAAAGAGTTCAAATGGAAGAAACTACTTTTGAGTCAATCTCTAGGTGATTATCAAGTTGATTTCCACAACCGTCGCCTCTTCTGCAGGGATCGGGGTGAACATCGGGTTTTTCATTGAGTCTAGCATTTTTGAACACTAGAGTCCATTATGAATCCATCCATATGATCATATATGCCTAATCCGTCCACTTTTGAAAAAATCAAAATTTTGAGCCCGCCCAAAGGGGTACCCCTTTGGCCGGTGGCCAGATTTGGCCCCGTTTTCTGGCAGCCGTCAGTAAAACGGATATAACTCTCTCCACAAGTAAACTTTACCCGTGATTCTTTTTGCGTTGGATTCCTAACTCAAATATCTACCCTACCAAAAGTCGAACCGATAAAAACCCTATTTGAGTCGGCCTCTAGGTGATTATCAAGTTGATTTCCAAAACTGTCGCCTCTTATGTAGGGATCGGGGTGAACGTCGGGTTTTTCATCGAGTCTAGCAATTTTAAACACTAGAGTCCATTATGAATCCATCCATATGATCATATATGCCTAATCCGTCCACTTTTGAAAAAATCAAATTTTTGAGCCCGCCCAAAGGGGTACCCCTTTGGCCGGTGGCCAGATTTGGCCCCGTTTTCTGGCAGCCGTCAGTAAAACGGATATAACTCTCTCCACAAGTAAACTTTACCCGTGATTCTTTTTGCGTTGGATTCCTAACTCAAATATCTACCCTACCAAAAGTCGAACCGATAAAAACCCTATTTGAGTCGGCCTCTAGGTGATTATCAAGTTGATTTCCAAAACTGTCGCCTCTTATGTAGGGATCGGGGTGAACGTCGGGTTTTTCATCGAGTCTAGCAATTTTAAACACTAGAGTCCATTATGAATCCATCCATATGATCATATATGCCTAATCCGTCCACTTTTGAAAAAATCAAATTTTTGAGCCCGCCCAAAGGGGTACCCCTTTGGCCGGTGGCCAGATTTGGTCCCGTTTTCTGGCAGCCGTCAGTAAAACGGCTATAACTCTCTCCAAAAGTAAGCTTTACCCGTGATTCTTTTTACGTTGGATTCCTAACTCAAATATCTACCCTACCAAATGTCGAACCGGTAGAAACCCTATTTCAGTCGGCCTCTAGGTGATTATCAAGTGGATTTCCAAAACCGTCACCTCTTATGTAGGGATCGGGGTGAACGTCGGGTTTTTCATTGAGTCTAGCATTTTTGAACACTAGAGTCCATTATGAATCAATCCATATGATGATATATGCCTAATCCGTCCACTTTTGAAAAAATCAAATTTTTGAGCCCGCCCAAAGGGGTACCCCATTGGCCGGTGGCTAGATTTGGCCCCGTTTTCTGGCAGCCGTTAGTAAAACGGTTATAACTCTCTACAGAAGTAAGCTTTACCCGTGATTCTTGTTACGTTGGATTCCTAACTCAAATATCTACCCTACCAAATGTCGAACCGGTAGAAACCCTATTTGAGTCGGCCTCTAGGTGATTATCAAGTTGATTTCCAAAACCGTCACCTCTTATGTAGGGATCGGGGTGAACGTCGGGTTTTTCATTGAGTCTAGCATTTTTGAACACTAGAGTCCATTATGAATCAATCCATATGATCATATATGCCTAATCCGTCCACTTTTGAAAAAATCAAATTTTTGAGCCCGCCTAAAGGGGTACCCCTTTGGCCGGTGGCCAGATTTGGCCCCGTTTTCTGGCAGCCGTCAGTAAAACGGCTATAACTCTCTACAGAAGTAAGCTTTACCTGTGATTCTTATTGCGTTGGATTCCTAACTCAAATATCTACCCTACAAAGAGTTCAAATGGAAGAAACTCCTTTTGAGTCAACCTCTAGGTGATTATCAAGTTGATTTCCAAAACCGTCGCCTCTTATGTAGGGATCGGGGTGAACGTCGGGTTTTTCATTGAGTCTAGCATTTTTGAACACTAGAGTCCATTATGAATCCATCCATATGATCATATATGCCTAATCCGTCAACTTTTGAAAAAATCAAATTTTTGAGCCCGCCCAAAGGGGTACCCCTTTGGCCGGTGGCCAGATTTGGCCCCGTTTTCTGGCAGCCTTCAGTAAAACGGCTATAACTCTCTCCAGAAGTAAGCTTTACCTGTGATTCTTGTTGCGTTTGATTCCTAACTCAAATATCTACCCTACAAAAAGTTTAAATGGAAGAAACTCCTTTTGAGTCAACCTCTAGGTGATTATCAAGTTGATTTCCACAACCGTCGCCTCTTCTGTAGGGATCGGGGTGAACGTCGGGTTTTTCATTGAGTCTAGCATTTTTGAACACTAGATTCCGTTATGAATCAATCCATATGATCATATATGCCTAATCCATCCACTTTTGAAAAAATCAAATTTTTGAGCCCGCCCAAAGGGGTACCCCATTGGCCGGTGGCCAGATTTGGCCCTGTTTTCTGGCAACCGTCAGTAAAACGGCTATAACTCTCTACAGAAGTAAGCTTTACCCATGATTCTTGTTGCGTTGGATTCCTAACTCAAATATCTACGCTACCAAAAGTCGAACCGGTAGAAACTCTATTTGAGTCGGCCCCTAGGTGATTATCAAGTTGATTTCAAAAAACCGTCGCCTCTTATGTAGGATCGGGGTGAACATCGGGTTTTTCATTGAGTCTAGCATTTTTGAACACTAGAGTCCATTATGAATCCATCCATATGATCATATATGCCTAATCCGTCCACTTTTGAAAAAATCAAATTTTTGAGCCCGCCCAAAGGGGTACCCCTTTGGCCGGTGCCCAGATTTGACCCCGTTTTCTGGCAGCCGTCAGTAAAACGGCTATAACTCTCTCCAAAAGTAAGCTTTACCCGTGATTCTTTTTACGTTGGATTCCTAACTCAAATATCTACCCTACCAAATGTCGAACCGGTAGAAACCCTATTTAAGTCGGCCTTTAGGTGATTATCAAGTGGATTTCCAAAACCGTCACCTCTTATGTAGGGATCGGGGTGAACGTCGGGTTTTTCATTGAGTCTAGCATTTTTGAACACTAGAGTCCATTATGAATCAATCCATATGATCATATATGCCAAATCCGTCCACTTTTAAAAAAATCTAATTTTTGAGCCCGCCCAAAGGGGTACCCCTTTGGCCGGTGGCCAGATTTGGCCCCGTTTTCTGGCAGCCGTCAGTAAAACGGCTATTACTCTCTCCAGAAGTAAGCTTTACCTGTGATTCTTGTTGCGTTGGATTCCTAACTCAAATATCTACCCTACAAAGAGTTCAAATGGAAGAAACTACTTTTGAGTCAATCTCTAGGTGATTATCAAGTTGATTTCCACAACCGTCGCCTCTTCTGTAGTGATCGGGGTGAACATCGGGTTTTTCATTGAGTCTAGCATTTTTGAACACTAGAGTCCATTATGAATCCATCCATATGATCATATAGTCCTAATCCGTCCACTTTTGAAAAAATCAAATTTTTGAGCCCGCCCAAAGGGGTACCCCTTTGGCCGGTGGCCAGATTTGGCCCCGTTTTCTGGCAGCCGTCAGTAAAACGGATATAACTCTCTCCACAAGTAAACTTTACCCGTGATTCTTTTTGCGTTGGATTCCTAACTCAAATATCTACCCTACCAAAAGTCGAACCGATAAAAACCCTATTTGAGTCGGCCTCTAGGTGATTATCAAGTTGATTTCCAAAACTGTCGCCTCTTATGTAGGGATCGGGGTGAACGTCGGGTTTTTCATCGAGTCTAGCAATTTTAAACACTAGAGTCCATTATGAATCCATCCATATGATCATATATGCCTAATCCGTCCACTTTTGAAAAAATCAAATTTTTGAGCCCGCCCAAAGGGGTACCCCTTTGGCCAGTGGCCAGATTTGGCCCCGTTTTCTGGCAGCCGTCAGTAAAACGGATATAACTCTCTCCACAAGTAAACTTTACCCGTGATTCTTTTTGCGTTGGATTCCTAACTCAAATATCTACCCTACCAAAAGTCGAACCGATAAAAACCCTATTTGAGTCGGCCTCTAGATGATTATCAAGTTGATTTCCAAAACTGTCGCCTCTTATGTAGGGATCGGGGTGAACGTCGGGTTTTTCATCGAGTCTAGCAATTTTAAACACTAGAGTCCATTATGAATCCATCCATATGATCATATATGCCTAATCCGTCCACTTTTGAAAAAATCAAATTTTTGAGCCCGCCCAAAGGGGTACCCCTTTGGCCGGTGGCCAGATTTGGTCCCGTTTTCTGGCAGCCGTCAGTAAAACGGCTATAACTCTCTCCAAAAGTAAGCTTTACCCGTGATTCTTTTTACGTTGGATTCCTAACTCAAATATCTACCCTACCAAATGTCGAACCGGTAGAAACCCTATTTCAGTCGGCCTCTAGGTGATTATCAAGTGGATTTCCAAAACCGTCACCTCTTATGTAGGGATCGGGGTGAACGTCGGGTTTTTCATTGAGTCTAGCATTTTTGAACACTAGAGTCCATTATGAATCAATCCATATGATGATATATGCCTAATCCGTCCACTTTTGAAAAAATCAAATTTTTGAGCCCGCCCAAAGGGGTACCCCATTGGCCGGTGGCTAGATTTGGCCCCGTTTTCTGGCAGCCGTCAGTAAAACGGTTATAACTCTCTACAGAAGTAAGCTTTACCCGTGATTCTTGTTACGTTGGATTCCTAACTCAAATATCTACCCTACCAAATGTCGAACCGGTAGAAACCCTATTTCAGTCGGCCTCTAGGTGATTATCAAGTGGATTTCCAAAACCGTCACCTCTTATGTAGGGATCGGGGTGAACGTCGGGTTTTTCATTGAGTCTAGCATTTTTGAACACTAGAGTCCATTATGAATCATTCCATATGATCATATATGCCTAATCCGTCCACTTTTGAAAAAATCAAATTTTTGAGCCCGCCCAAAGGGGTACCCCTTTGGCCGGTGGCCAGATTTGGCCCCGTTTTCTGGCAGCCGTCAGTAAAACGGCTATTACTCTCTCCAGAAGTAAGCTTTACCTGTGATTCTTGTTGCGTTGGATTCCTAACTCAAATATCTACCCTACAAAGAGTTCAAATGGAAGAAACTACTTTTGAGTCAATCTCTAGGTGATTATCAAGTTGATTTCCACAACCGTCGCCTCTTCTGTAGTGATCGGGGTGAACATCGGGTTTTTCATTGAGTCTAGCATTTTTGAACACTAGAGTCCATTATGAATCCATCCATATGATCATATAGTCCTAATCCGTCCACTTTTGAAAAAATCAAATTTTTGAGCCCGCCCAAAGGGGTACCCCTTTGGCCGGTGGCCAGATTTGGCCCCGTTTTCTGGCAGCCGTCAGTAAAACGGATATAACTCTCTCCACAAGTAAACTTTACCCGTGATTCTTTTTGCGTTGGATTCCTAACTCAAATATCTACCCTACCAAAAGTCGAACCGATAAAAACCCTATTTGAGTCGGCCTCTAGGTGATTATCAAGTTGATTTCCAAAACTGTCGCCTCTTATGTAGGGATCGGGGTGAACGTCGGGTTTTTCATCGAGTCTAGCAATTTTAAACACTAGAGTCCATTATGAATCCATCCATATGATCATATATGCCTAATCCGTCCACTTTTGAAAAAATCAAATTTTTGAGCCCGCCCAAAGGGGTACCCCTTTGGCCAGTGGCCAGATTTGGCCCCGTTTTCTGGCAGCCGTCAGTAAAACGGATATAACTCTCTCCACAAGTAAACTTTACCCGTGATTCTTTTTGCGTTGGATTCCTAACTCAAATATCTACCCTACCAAAAGTCGAACCGATAAAAACCCTATTTGAGTCGGCCTCTAGATGATTATCAAGTTGATTTCCAAAACTGTCGCCTCTTATGTAGGGATCGGGGTGAACGTCGGGTTTTTCATCGAGTCTAGCAATTTTAAACACTAGAGTCCATTATGAATCCATCCATATGATCATATATGCCTAATCCGTCCACTTTTGAAAAAATCAAATTTTTGAGCCCGCCCAAAGGGGTACCCCTTTGGCCGGTGGCCAGATTTGGTCCCGTTTTCTGGCAGCCGTCAGTAAAACGGCTATAACTCTCTCCAAAAGTAAGCTTTACCCGTGATTCTTTTTACGTTGGATTCCTAACTCAAATATCTACCCTACCAAATGTCGAACCGGTAGAAACCCTATTTCAGTCGGCCTCTAGGTGATTATCAAGTGGATTTCCAAAACCGTCACCTCTTATGTAGGGATCGGGGTGAACGTCGGGTTTTTCATTGAGTCTAGCATTTTTGAACACTAGAGTCCATTATGAATCAATCCATATGATGATATATGCCTAATCCGTCCACTTTTGAAAAAATCAAATTTTTGAGCCCGCCCAAAGGGGTACCCCATTGGCCGGTGGCTAGATTTGGCCCCGTTTTCTGGCAGCCGTCAGTAAAACGGTTATAACTCTCTACAGAAGTAAGCTTTACCCGTGATTCTTGTTACGTTGGATTCCTAACTCAAATATCTACCCTACCAAATGTCGAACCGGTAGAAACCCTATTTCAGTCGGCCTCTAGGTGATTATCAAGTGGATTTCCAAAACCGTCACCTCTTATGTAGGGATCGGGGTGAACGTCGGGTTTTTCATTGAGTCTAGCATTTTTGAACACTAGAGTCCATTATGAATCAATCCATATGATCATATATGCCTAATCCGTCCACTTTTGAAAAAATCAAATTTTTGAGCCCGCCCAAAGGGGTACCCCTTTGGCCGGTGGCCAGATTTGGCCCCGTTTTCTGGCAGCCGTCAGTAAAACGGCTATAACTCTCTACAGAAGTAAGCTTTACCTGTGATTCTTATTGCGTTGGATTCCTAACTCAAATATCTACCCTACAAAGAGTTCAAATGGAAGAAACTCCTTTTGAGTCAACCTCTAGGTGATTATCAAGTTGATTTCCAAAACCGTCGCCTCTTATGTAGGGATCGGGGTGAACGTCGGGTTTTTCATTGAGTCTAGCATTTTTGAACACTAGAGTCCATTATGAATCCATCCATATGATCATATATGCCTAATCCGTCAACTTTTGAAAAAATCAAATTTTTGAGCCCGCCCAAAGGGGTACCCCTTTGGCCGGTGGCCAGATTTGGCCCCGTTTTCTGGCAGCCGTCAGTAAAACGGCTATAACTCTCTCCAGAAGTAAGCTTTACCTGTGATTCTTGTTGCGTTTGATTCCTAACTCAAATATCTACCCTACAAAAAGTTCAAATGGAAGAAACTCCTTTTGAGTCAACCTCTAGGTGATTATCAAGTTGATTTCCACAACCGTCGCCTCTTCTGTAGGGATCGGGGTGAACGTCGGGTTTTTCATTGAGTCTAGCATTTTTGAACACTAGATTCCGTTATGAATCAATCCATATGATCATATATGCCTAATCCATCCACTTTTGAAAAAATCAAATTTTTGAGCCCGCCCAAAGGGGTACCCGATTGGCCGGTGGCCAGATTTGGCCCTGTTTTTTGGCAGCCGTCAGTAAAACGGCTATAACTCTCTACAGAAGTAAGCTTTACCCGTGATTCTTGTTGCGTTGGATTCCTAACTCAAATATCTACGCTACCAAAAGTCGAACCAGTAGAAACTCTATTTGAGTCGGCCTCTAGGTGATTATCAAGTTGATTTCAAAAAACCGTCGCCTCTTATGTAGGGATCGGGGTGAACATCGGGTTTTTCATTGAGTCTAGCATTTTTGAACACTAGAGTCCATTATGAATCCATCCATATGATCATATATGCCTAATCCGTCCACTTTTGAAAAAATCAAATTTTTGAGCCCGCCCAAAGGGGTACCCCTTTGGCCGGTGGCCAGATTTGACCCCGTTTTCTGGCAGCCGTCAGTAAAACGGCTATAACTCTCTCCAAAAGTAAGCTTTACCCGTGATTCTTTTTACGTTGGATTCCTAACTCAAATATCTACCCTACCAAATGTCGAACCGGTAGAAACCCTATTTCAGTCGGCCTCTAGGTGATTATCAAGTGGATTTCCAAAACCGTCACCTCTTATGTAGGGATCGGGGTGAACGTCGGGTTTTCATTGAGTCTAGCATTTTTGAACACTAGAGTCCATTATGAATCAATCCATATGATCATATATGCCTAATCCGTCCACTTTTGAAAAAATCTAATTTTTGAGCCCGCCCAAAGGGGTACCCCTTTGGCCGGTGGCCAGATTTGGCCCCGTTTTCTGGCAGCCGTCAGTAAAACGGCTATTACTCTCTCCAGAAGTAAGCTTTACCTGTGATTCTTGTTGCGTTGGATTCCTAACTCAAATATCTACCCTACAAAGAGTTCAAATGGAAGAAACTACTTTTGAGTCAATCTCTAGGTGATTATCAAGTTGATTTCCACAACCGTCGCCTCTTCTGTAGGGATCGGGGTGAACATCGGGTTTTTCATTGAGTCTAGCATTTTTAAACACTAGAGTCCATTATGAATCCATCCATATGATCATATATGCCTAATCCGTCCACTTTTGAAAAAATCAAATTTTTGAGCCCGCCCAAAGGGGTACCCCTTTGGCCGGTGGCCAGATTTGGCCCCGTTTTCTGGCAGCCGTCAGTAAAACGGATATAACTCTCTCCACAAGTAAACTTTACCCGTGATTCTTGTTGCGTTGGATTCCTAACTCAAATATCTACCCTACCAAAAGTCGAACCGATAAAAACCCTATTTGAGTCGGCCTCTAGGTGATTATCAAGTTGATTTCCAAAACTGTCGCCTCTTATGTAGGGATCGGGGTGAACGTCGGGTTTTTCATCGAGTCTAGCAATTTTGAACACTAGAGTCCATTATGAATCCATCCATATGATCATATATGCCTAATCCGTCCACTTTTGAAAAAATCAAATTTTTGAGCCCGCCCAAAGGGGTACCCCTTTGGCCGGTGGCCAGATTTGGCCCCGTTTTCTGGCAGCCGTCAGTAAAACGGCTATAACTCTCTCCAAAAGTAAGCTTTACCCGTGATTCTTTTTACGTTGGATTCCTAACTCAAATATCTACCCTACCAAATGTCGAACCGGTAGAAACCCTATTTCAGTCGGCCTCTAGGTGATTATCAAGTGGATTTCCAAAACCGTCACCTCTTATGTAGGGATCGGGGTGAACGTCGGGTTTTTCATTGACTCTAGCATTTTTGAACACTAGAGTCCATTATGAATCAATCCATATGATCATATATGCCTAATCCGTCCACTTTTGAAAAAATCTAATTTTTGAGCCCGCCCAAAGGGGTACCCCTTTGGCCGGTGGCCAAATTTGGCCCCGTTTTCTGGCAGCCGTCAGTAAAACGGCTATAACTCTCTCCAGAAGTAAGCTTTACCTGTGATTCTTGTTGCGTTGGATTCCTCACTCAAATATCTACCCTACAAAGAGTTCAAATGGAAGAAACTCCTTTTGAGTCAATCTCTAGGTGATTATCAAGTTGATTTCCACAACCGTCGCCTCTTCTGTAGGGATCGGGGTGAACATCGGGTTTTTCATTGAGTCTAGCATTTTTGAACACTAGAGTCCAGTATGAATCCATCCATATGATCATATATGCCTAATCCGTCCACTTTTGAAAAAATCAAATTTTTGAGCCCGCCCAAAGGGGTACCCCTTTGGCCGGTGGCCAGATTTGGCCCCGTTTTCTGGCAGCCATCAGTAAAACGGCTATAACTCTCTCCAGAAGTAAACTTTACCCGTGATTCTTGTTGCGTTGGATTCCTAACTCAAATATCTACCCTACCAAAAGTCGAACCGATAAAAACCCTATTTGAGTCAGCCTCTAGGTGATTATCAAGTTGATTTCCAAAACTGTCGCCTCTTATGTAGGGATCGGGGTGAACGTCGGGTTTTTCATTGAGTCTAGCATTTTTGAACACTAGAGTCCATTATGAATCCATCCATATGATCATATATGCCTAATCCGTCCACTTTTGAAAAAATCAAATTTTTGAGCCCGCCCAAAGGGGTACCCCTTTGGCCGGTGGCCAGATTTGACCCCGTTTTCTGGCAGCCGTCAGTAAAACGGCTATAACTCTCTCCAAAAGTAAGCTTTACCCGTGATTCTTTTTACGTTGGATTCCTAACTCAAATATCTACCCTACCAAATGTCGAACCGGTAGAAACCCTATTTCAGTCGGCCTCTAGGTGATTATCAAGTGGATTTCCAAAACCGTCACCTCTTATGTAGGGATCTGGGTGAACGTCGGGTTTTTCATTGAGTCTAGCATTTTTGAACACTAGAGTCCATTATGAATCAATCCATATGATCATATATGCCTAATCCGTCCACTTTTGAAAAAATCAAATTTTTGAGCCCGCCCAAAGGGGTACCCCTTTGGCCGGTGGCCAGATTTGGCCCCGTTTTCTGGCAGCCGTCAGTAAAACGGCTATAACTCTCTCCAAAAGTAAGCTTTACCCGTGATTCTTTTTACGTTGGATTCCTAACTCAAATATCTACCCTACCAAATGTCGAACCGGTAGAAACCCTATTTCAGTCGGCCTCTAGGTGATTATCAAGTGGATTTCCAAAACCGTCACCTCTTATGTAGGGATCGGGGTGAACGTCGGGTTTTTCATTGACTCTAGCATTTTTGAACACTAGAGTCCATTATGAATCAATCCATATGATCATATATGCCTAATCCGTCCACTTTTGAAAAAATCTAATTTTTGAGCCCGCCCAAAGGGGTACCCCTTTGGCCGGTGGTCAGATTTGGCCCCGTTTTCTGGCAGCCGTCAGTAAAACGGCTATAACTCTCTCCAGAAGTAAGCTTTACCTGTGATTCTTGTTGCGTTGGATTCCTCACTCAAATATCTACCCTACAAAGAGTTCAAATGGAAGAAACTTCTTTTGAGTCAATCTCTAGGTGATTATCAAGTTGATTTCCACAACCGTCGCCTCTTCTGTAGGGATCGGGGTGAACATCGGGTTTTTCATTGAGTCTAGCATTTTTGAACACTAGAGTCCAGTATGAATCCATCCATATGATCATATATGCCTAATCCGTCCACTTTTGAAAAAATCAAATTTTTGAGCCTGCCCAAAGGGGTACCCCTTTGGCCGGTGGCCACATTTGTCCCCGTTTTCTGGCAGCCGTCAGTAAAACGGCTATAACTCTCTCCAGAAGTAAACTTTACCCGTGATTCTTGTTGCGTTGGATTCCTAACTCAAATATCTACCCTACCAAAAGTCGAACCGATAAAAACCCTATTTGAGTCGGCCTCTAGGTGATTATCAAGTTGATTTCGAAAACTGTCGCCTCTTATGTAGGGATCGGGGTGAACGTCGGGTTTTTCATTGAGTCTAGTATTTTTGAACACTAGAGTCCATTATGAATCCATCCATATGATCATATATGCCTAATCCGTCCAGTTTTGAAAAAATCAAATTTTTGAGCCCGCCCAAAGGGGTACCCCTTTGGCCGGTGGCCAGATTTGACTCCGTTTTCTGGCAGCCGTCAGTAAAACGGCTATAACTCTCTCCAAAAGTAAGCTTTACCCGTGATTCTTTTTACGTTGGATTCCTAACTCAAATATCTACCCTACCAAATGTCGAACCGGTAGAAACCCTATTTCAGTCAGCCTCTAGGTGATTATCAAGTGGATTTCCAAAACCGTCACCTCTTATGTAGGGATCGGGGTGAACGTCGGGTTTTTCATTGAGTCTAGCATTTTTGAACACTAGAGTCCATTATGAATCAATCCATATGATCATATATGCCTAATCCGTCCACTTTTGAAAAAATCTAATTTTTGAGCCCGCCCAAAGGGGTACCCCTTTGGCCGGTGGCCAGATTTGGCCCCGTTTTCTGGCAGCCGTCAGTAAAACGGCCATAACTCTCTCCAGAAGTAAACTTTACCCGTGATTCTTGTTGCGTTGGATGCCTAACTCAAATATCTACCCTTCCAAAAGTCGAACCGATAAAAACCCTATTTGAGTCGGCCTCTAGGTGATTATCAAGTTGATTTCGAAAACTGTCGCCTCTTATGTAGGGATCGGGGTGAACGTCGGGTTTTTCATTGAGTCTAGCATTTTTGAACACTAGAGTCCATTATGAATCCATCCATATGATCATATATGCCTAATCCGTCCAGTTTTGAAAAAATCAAATTTTTGAGCCCGCCCAAAGGGGTACCCCTTTGGCCGGTGGCCAGATTTGACTCCGTTTTCTGGCAGCCGTCAGTAAAACGACTATAACTCTCTCCAAAAGTAAGCTTTACCCGTGATTCTTTTTACGTTGGATTCCTAACTCAAATATCTACCCTACCAAATGTCGAACCGGTAGAAACCCTATTTCAGTCGGCCTCTAGCTGATTATCAAGTGGATTTCCAAAACCGTCACCTCTTATGTAGGGATCGGGGTGAACGTCGGGTTTTTCATTGAGTCTAGCATTTTTGAACACTAGAGTCCATTATGAATCAATCCATATGATCATATATGCCTAATCCGTCCACTTTTGAAAAAATCTAATTTTTGAGCCCGCCCAAAGGGGTACCCCTTTGGCCGGTGGTCAGATTTGGCCCCGTTTTCTGGCAGCCGTCAGTAAAACGGCTATAACTCTCTCCAGAAGTAAGCTTTACCTGTGATTCTTGTTGCGTTGGATTCCTCACTCAAATATCTACCCTACAAAGAGTTCAAATGGAAGAAACTTCTTTTGAGTCAATCTCTAGGTGATTATCAAGTTGATTTCCACAACCGTCGCCTCTTCTGTAGGGATCGGGGTGAACATCGGGTTTTTCATTGAGTCTAGCATTTTTGAACACTAGAGTCCAGTATGAATCCATCCATATGATCATATATGCCTAATCCGTCCACTTTTGAAAAAATCAAATTTTTGAGCCTGCCCAAAGGGGTACCCCTTTGGCCGGTGGCCACATTTGTCCCCGTTTTCTGGCAGCCGTCAGTAAAACGGCTATAACTCTCTCCAGAAGTAAACTTTACCCGTGATTCTTGTTGCGTTGGATTCCTAACTCAAATATCTACCCTACCAAAAGTCGAACCGATAAAAACCCTATTTGAGTCGGCCTCTAGGTGATTATCAAGTTGATTTCGAAAACTGTCGCCTCTTATGTAGGGATCGGGGTGAACGTCGGGTTTTTCATTGAGTCTAGTATTTTTGAACACTAGAGTCCATTATGAATCCATCCATATGATCATATATGCCTAATCCGTCCAGTTTTGAAAAAATCAAATTTTTGAGCCCGCCCAAAGGGGTACCCCTTTGGCCGGTGGCCAGATTTGACTCCGTTTTCTGGCAGCCGTCAGTAAAACGGCTATAACTCTCTCCAAAAGTAAGCTTTACCCGTGATTCTTTTTACGTTGGATTCCTAACTCAAATATCTACCCTACCAAATGTCGAACCGGTAGAAACCCTATTTCAGTCAGCCTCTAGGTGATTATCAAGTGGATTTCCAAAACCGTCACCTCTTATGTAGGGATCGGGGTGAACGTCGGGTTTTTCATTGAGTCTAGCATTTTTGAACACTAGAGTCCATTATGAATCAATCCATATGATCATATATGCCTAATCCGTCCACTTTTGAAAAAATCTAATTTTTGAGCCCGCCCAAAGGGGTACCCCTTTGGCCGGTGGCCAGATTTGGCCCCGTTTTCTGGCAGCCGTCAGTAAAACGGCCATAAATCTCTCCAGAAGTAAACTTTACCCGTGATTCTTGTTGCGTTGGATGCCTAACTCAAATATCTACCCTTCCAAAAGTCGAACCGATAAAAACCCTATTTGAGTCGGCCTCTAGGTGATTATCAAGTTGATTTCGAAAACTGTCGCCTCTTATGTAGGGATCGGGGTGAACGTCGGGTTTTTCATTGAGTCTAGCATTTTTGAACACTAGAGTCCATTATGAATCCATCCATATGATCATATATGCCTAATCCGTCCAGTTTTGAAAAAATCAAATTTTTGAGCCCGCCCAAAGGGGTACCCCTTTGGCCGGTGGCCAGATTTGACTCCGTTTTCTGGCAGCCGTCAGTAAAACGACTATAACTCTCTCCAAAAGTAAGCTTTACCCGTGATTCTTTTTACGTTGGATTCCTAACTCAAATATCTACCCTACCAAATGTCGAACCGGTAGAAACCCTATTTCAGTCGGCCTCTAGGTGATTATCAAGTGGATTTCCAAAACCGTCACCTCTTATGTAGGGATCGGGGTGAACGTCGGGTTTTTCATTGAGTCTAGAATTTTTGAACACTAGAGTCCATTATGAATCAATCCATATGATCATATATGCCTAATCCGTCCACTTTTGAAAAAATCTAATTTTTGAGCCCGCCCAAAGGGGTACCCCTTTGGCCGGTGGCCAGATTTGGCCCCGTTTTCTGGCAGCCGTCAGTAAAACGGCCATAACTCTCTCCAGAAGTAAACTTTACCCGTGATTCTTGTTGCGTTGGATGCCTAACTCAAATATCTACCCTTCCAAAAGTCGAACCGATAAAAACCCTATTTGAGTCGGCCTCTAGGTGATTATCAAGTTGATTTCGAAAACTGTCGCCTCTTATGTAGGGATCGGGGTGAACGTCGGGTTTTTCATTGAGTCTAGCATTTTTGAACACTAGAGTCCATTATGAATCCATCCATATGATCATATATGCCTAATCCGTCCAGTTTTGAAAAAATCAAATTTTTGAGCCCGCCCAAAGGGGTACCCCTTTGGCCGGTGGCCAGATTTGACTCCGTTTTCTGGCAGCCGTCAGTAAAACGGCTATAACTCTCTCCAAAAGTAAGCTTTACCCGTGATTCTTTTTACGTTGGATTCCTAACTCAAATATCTACCCTACCAAATGTCGAACCGGTAGAAACCCTATTTCAGTCGGCCTCTAGGTGATTATCAAGTGGATTTCCAAAACCGTCACCTCTTATGTAGGGATCGGGGTGAACGTCGGGTTTTTCATTGAGTCTAGCATTTTTGAACACTAGAGTCCATTATGAATCAATCCATATGATCATATATGCCTAATCCGTCCACTTTTGAAAAAATCTAATTTTTGAGCCCGCCCAAAGGGGTACCCCTTTGGCCGGTGGCCAGATTTGGCCCCGTTTTCTGGCAGCCATCAGTAAAACGGCTATAACTCTCTCCAGAAGTAAACTTTACCCGTGATTCTTGTTGCGTTGGATTCCTAACTCAAATATCTACCCTACCAAAAGTCGAACCGATAAAAACCCTATTTGAGTCAGCCTCTAGGTGATTATCAAGTTGATTTCCAAAACTGTCGCCTCTTATGTAGGGATCGGGGTGAACGTCGGGTTTTTCATTGAGTCTAGCATTTTTGAACACTAGAGTCCATTATGAATCCATCCATATGATCATATATGCCTAATCCGTCCACTTTTGAAAAAATCAAATTTTTGAGCCCGCCCAAAGGTGTACCCCTTTGGCCGGTGGCCAGATTTGACCCCGTTTTCTGGCAGCCGTCAGTAAAACGGCTATAACTCTCTCCAAAAGTAAGCTTTACCCGTGATTCTTTTTACGTTGGATTCCTAACTCAAATATCTACCCTACCAAATGTCGAACCGGTAGAAACCCTATTTCAGTCGGCCTCTAGGTGATTATCAAGTGGATTTCCAAAACCGTCACCTCTTATGTAGGGATCTGGGTGAACGTCGGGTTTTTCATTGAGTCTAGCATTTTTGAACACTAGAGTCCATTATGAATCAATCCATATGAAAATATATGCCTAATTCGTCCACTTTTGAAAAAATCTAATTTTTGAGCCCGCCCAAAGGGGTACCCCTTTGGCCGGTGGCCAGATTTGGCCCCGTTTTCTGGCAGCCATCAGTAAAACGGCTATAACTCTCTCCAGAAGTAAACTTTACCCGTGATTCTTGTTGCGTTGGATTCCTAACTCAAATATCTACCCTACCAAAAGTCGAACCGATAAAAACCCTATTTGAGTCAGCCTCTAGGTGATTATCAAGTTGATTTCCAAAACTGTCGCCTCTTATGTAGGGATCGGGGTGAACGTCGGGTTTTTCATTGAGTCTAGCATTTTTGAACACTAGAGTCCATTATGAATCAATCCATATGATCATATATGCCTAATCCGTCCACTTTTGAAAAAATCTAATTTTTGAGCCCGCCCAAAGGGGTACCCCTTTGGCCGGTGGCCAGATTTGGCCCCGTTTTCTGGCAGCCGTCAGTAAAACGGCTATAACTCTCTCCAGAAGTAAGCTTTACCTGTGATTCTTGTTGCGTTGGATTCCTCACTCAAATATCTACCCTACAAAGAGTTCAAATGGAAGAAACTCCTTTTGAGTCAATCTCTAGGTGATTATCAAGTTGATTTCCACAACCGTCGCCTCTTCTGTAGGGATCGGGGTGAACATCGGGTTTTTCATTGAGTCTAGCATTTTTTAACACTAGAGTCCATTATGAATCCATCCATATGATCATATATGCCTAATCCGTCCACTTTTGAAAAAATCAAATTTTTGAGCCCGCCCAAAGGGGTACCCCTTTGGCCGGTGGCCAGATTTGGCCCCGTTTTCTGGCAGCCGTCAGTAAAACGGCTATAACTCTCTCCAGAAGTAAACTTTACCCGTGATTCTTTTTGCGTTGGATTCCTAACTCAAATATCTACCCTACCAAAAGTCGAACCGATAAAAACCCTATTTGAGTCGGCCTCTAGGTGATTATCAAGTTGATTTCCAAAACTGTCGCCTCTTATGTAGGGATCGGGGTGAACGTCGGGTTTTTCTTTGAGTCTAGCATTTTTGAACACTAGAGTCCATTATGAATCCATCCATATGATCATATATGCCTAATCCGTCCACTTTTGAAAAAATCTAATTTTTGAGCCCGCCCAAAGGGGTACCCCTTTGGCCGGTGGCCAGATTTGACCCCGTTTTCTGGTAGCCGTCAGTAAAACGGTTATAACTCTCTCCAGAAGTAAGCTTTACCCGTGATTGTTTTTGCGTTGAATTCCTAACTCAAATATCTACCCTACCAAATGTCGAACCGGTAGAAACCCTATTTAAGTCGGCCTCTAGGTGATTATCAAGTGGATTTTCAAAATCGTCACCTCTTATGTAGGGATCGGGGTGAACGTCGGGTTTTTCATTGAGTCTAGCATTTTTGAACACTAGAGTCCATTATGAATCAATCCATATGATCATATATGCCTAATCCGTCCACTTTTGAAAAAATCAAATATTTGAGCCCGCCCAAAGGGGTACCCCTTTGGCCGGTGGCCAGATTTGGCCCCGTTTTCTGGCAGCCGTCAGTAAAACGACTATAACTCTCTCCAGAAGTAAGCTTTACCTGTGATTCTTGTTGCGTTTGATTCCTAACTCAAATATCTACCCTACAAAAAGTTCAAATGGAAGAAACTCCTTTTGAGTCAACCTCTAGGTGATTATCAAGTTGATTTCCACAACCGTCGCCTCTTCTGTAGGGATCGGGGTGAACGTCGGGTTTTTCATTGAGTCTAGCATTTTTGAACACTAGATTCCATTATGAATCAATCCATATGATCATATATGCCTAATCCGTCCACTTTTGAAAAAATCAAAATTTTGAGCCCGCCCAAAGGGGTACCCCATTGGCCGGTGGCCAGATTTGGCCCTGTTTTCTGGCAGCCGTCAGTAAAACGGCTATAACTCTCTACAGAAGTAAGCTTTACCCGTGATTCTTGTTGCGTTGGATTCCTAACTCAAATATCTACCCTACCAAAAGTCGAACCGGTAGAAACCCTATTTGAGTCGGCCTCTAGGTGATTATCAAGTTGATTTCCAAAAACCGTCGCCTCTTATGTAGGGATCGGGGTGAACATCGGGTTTTTCATTGAGTCTAGCATTTTTGAACACTAGAGTCCATTATGAATCCATCCATATGATCATATATGCCTAATCCGTCCACTTTTGAAAAAATCAAATTTTTGAGCCCGCCCAAAGGGGTACCCTTTTTGCCGGTGGCCAGATTTGACCCCGTTTTCTGGCAGCCGTCAGTAAAACGGCTATAACTCTCTCCAGAAGTAAGCTTTCCCTGTGATTCTTGTTGCGTTGGATTCCTAACTCAAATATCTACCCTACAAAGAGTTCAAATGGAAGAAACTCCTTTTGAGTCAACCTCTAGGTGATTATCAAGTTAATTCCAAAACCGTCGACTCTTATGTAGGGATCGGGGTGAACGTCGGGTTTTTCATTGAGTCTAGCATTTTTGAACACTAGAGTCCATTATGAATCCATCCATATGATCATATATGCCTAATCCGTCCACTTTTGAAAAAATCAAATTTTTGAGCCCGCCCAAAGGGGTACCCCATTGGCCGGTGGCCAGATTTGGCCCCGTTTTCTGGCAGCCGTCAGTAAAACGGCTATAACTCTCTACAGAAGTAAGCTTTACCCGTGATTCTTGTTGCGTTGGATTCCTAACTCAAATATCTACCCTACCAAAAGTCGAACCGGTAGAAACCCTATTTGAGTCGGCCTCTAGGTGATTATAAAATTGATTTCCAAAACCGTCACCTCTTATGTAGGGATCGGGGTGAACGTCGGGTTTTTCATTGAGTCTAGCATTTTTGAACACTAGAGTCCATTATGAATCAATCCATATGATCATATATGCCTAATCCGTCCACTTTTGAAAAAATCAAAATTTTGAGCCCGCCCAAAGGGGTACCACTTTGGCCGGTGGCCAGATTTGACCCCGTTTTCTGTCAGCCGTCAGTAAAACGGCTATAACTCTCTCCAGAAGTAAGGTTTACCTGTGATTCTTTTTGCGTTGGATTCCTAACTCAAATATCTACCCTACCAAATGTCGAACCGGTAGAAACCCTATTTGAGTCGGCCTCTAGGTGATTATCAAGTTGATTTCCAAAACTGTCGCCTCTTATGTAGGGATCGGGGTGAACGTCGGGTTTTTCATTGAGTCTAGCATTTTTTAACACTAGAGTCCATTATGAATCAATCCATATGATCATATATGCGTAATCCGTCCACTTTTGAAAAAATCAAATTTTTGAGCCCGCCCAAAGGGGTACCCCATTGGCCGGTGTCCAGATTTGGCCCTGTTTTCTGGCAGCCGTCAGTAAAACGGCTATAACTCTCTACAGAAGTAAGCTTTACCCGTGATTCTTGTTGCGTTGGATTCCTAACTCAAATATCTACCCTACCAAAAGTCGAACCGGTAGAAACCCTATTTCAGTCGGCCTCTAGGTGATTATCAAGTTGATTTCCGAAAACCGTCGCCTCTTATGTAGGGATCGGGGTGAACATCGGGTTTTTCATTGAGTCTAGCATTTTTGAACACTAGAGTCCATTATGAATCCATCCATATGATCATATATGCCTAATCCGTCCACTTTTGAAAAAATCAAATTTTTGAGCCCGCCCAAAGGGGTACCCCTTTGGCCGGTGGCCAGATTTGACCCCGTTTTCTGTCAGCCGTCAGTAAAACGGCTATAACTCCCTCCAGAAGTAAGCTTTATCCGTGATTCTTTTTGCGTTGGATTCCTAACTCAAATATCTACCCTACCAAATGTCGAACCGGTAGAAAACCTATTTGAGTCGGCCTCTAGGTGATTATCAAGTTGATTTCCAAAACTGTTGCCTCTTATGTAGGGATCGGGGTGAACGTCGGGTTTTTTATTTAGTCTAGCATTTTTGAACACTAGAGTCCATTATGAATCAATCCATATGATCATATATACCTAATCAGTCCACTTTTGAAAAAATCAAATTTTTGATCCCGCCCAAAAGGGTACCCCTTTGGCCGGTGGCCAGATTTGGCCCCGTTTTCTGGCAGCTGTCAGTAAAATGGCTATAACTCTCTCCAGAAGTAAACTGTACCCGTGATTCTTGGTGCGTTGGATTCCTAACTCAAATATCTACCCTACCAAAAGTCGAACCGGTAGAAAACCTATTTGAGTCGGCCTCTAGGTGATTATCAAGTTGATTTCCAAAACCGTCGCCTCTTATGTAGGGATCGGGGTGAACGTCGGGTTTTTCATTGAGTCTAGCATTTTTGAACACTAGAGTCCATTATAAATCCATCCATATGATCATATATGCCTAATCCGTCCACTTTTGAAAAAATCAAATTTTTGAGCCCGCCCAAAGGGGTACCCCATTGGCCGGTGGCCAGATTTGGCCCCGTTTTCTGGCAGCCGTCAGTAAAACGGTTATAACTCTCTACAGAAGTAAGCTTTACCCGTGATTCTTGTTGCGTTGGATTCCTAACTCAAATATCTACCCTACCAAAAGTCGAACCGGTAGAAACCCTATTTGAGTCGGCCTCTAGGTGATTATAAAATTGATTTCCAAAATCGTCACCTCTTATGTAGGAATCGGGGTGAACGTCGGGTTTTTCATTGAGTCTAGCATTTTTGAACACTAGAGTCCATTATGAATCAATCCATATGATCATATATGCGTAATTCGTCCACTTTTGAAAAAATCAAATTTTTGATCTCGCCCAAAGGGGTACCCCTTTGGCCGGTGGCCAGATTCGGACCCGTTTTCTGGCAGCCGTCAGTAAAACGGCTATAACTCTCTCCAGAAGTAAACTTTACCCGTGATTCTTATTGCGTTGGATTCCTAACTCAAATATCTACCCTACCAAAAGTCGAACCGGTAGAAACCCTATTTGACTCGGCCTCTAGGTGATTATCAAGTTGATTTCCAAAACCGTCGCCTCTTATGTAGGGATCGGGGTGAACGTCGGGTTTTTCATTGAGTCTAGCATTTTTGAACACTAGAGTCCATTATGAATCAATCCATATGATCATATATGCCGAATCCGTCCACTTTTGAAAAAATCAAATTTTTGAGCCCGCCCAAAGGGGTACCCCTTTGGTCGGTGGCCAGATTTGGCCCCATTTTCTGGCAGCCGTCAGTAAAATGGCTATAACTCTCTCTAGAAGTAAACTTTACCCGTGATTCTTGTTGCGTTGGATTCCTAACTCAAATATCTACCCTACCAAAAGTCGAACCGGTAGAAACCCTATTTGAGTCGGCCTCTAGGTGATTATCAAGTTGATTTCCAAAACCGTCGCCTCTTATGTAGGGATCGGGGTGAACGTCGGGTTTTTCATTGAGTCTAGCATTTTTGAACACTAGAGTCCATTATGAATCAATCCATATGATCATATATGCCTAATCCGTCCACTTTTGAAAAAATCAAATTTTTGAGCCAACCCAAAGGGGTACCCCTTTGGCCGGTGGCCAGATTTGGCCCCGTTTTTTGGCAGCCGTCAGTAAAACGGCTATAACTCTGTGCAGAAGTAAGCTTTACCCGTGATTCTTATTGCGTTGGATTCCTAACTCAAATATCTACTCTACAAAAAGTTCAAATGGAAGAAACTCCTTTTGAGTCAACCTCTAGGTGATTATCAAGTTGATTTCCAAAACCGTCGCCTCTTATGTAGGGATCGGGGTGAACGTCGGGTTTTTCATTGAGTCTAGCATTTTTGAACACTAGAGTCCATTATAAATCCATCCATATGATCATATATGCCTAATCCGTCCACTTTTGAAAAAATCAAATTTTTGAGCCCGCCCAAAGGGGTACCCCATTGGCCGGTGGCCAGATTTGGCCCCGTTTTCTGGCAGCCGTCAGTAAAACGGTTATAACTCTCTACAGAAGTAAGCTTTACCCATGATTCTTGTTGCGTTGGATTCCTAACTCAAATATCTACCCTACCAAAAGTCGAACCGGTAGAAACCCTATTTGAGTCGGCCTCTAGGTGATTATAAAATTGATTTCCAAAATCGTCACCTCTTATGTAGGAATCGGGGTGAACGTCGGGTTTTTCATTGAGTCTAGCATTTTTGAACACTAGAGTCCATTATGAATCAATCCATATGATCATATATGCCTAATTCGTCCACTTTTGAAAAAATCAAATTTTTGATCTCGCCCAAAGGGGTACCCCTTTGGCCGGTGGCCAGATTCGGACCCGTTTTCTGGCAGCCGTCAGTAAAACGGCTATAACTCTCTCCAGAAGTAAACTTTACCCGTGATTCTTATTGCGTTGGATTCCTAACTCAAATATCTACCCTACCAAAAGTCGAACCGGTAGAAACCCTATTTGACTCGGCCTCTAGGTGATTATCAAGTTGATTTCCAAAACCGTCGCCTCTTATGTAGGGATCGGGGTGAACGTCGGGTTTTTCATTGAGTCTAGCATTTTTGAACACTAGAGTCCATTATGAATCAATCCATATGATCATATATGCCGAATCCGTCCACTTTTGAAAAAATCAAATTTTTGAGCCCGCCCAAAGGGGTACCCCTTTGGTCGGTGGCCAGATTTGGCCCCATTTTCTGGCAGCCGTCAGTAAAATGGCTATAACTCTCTCTAGAAGTAAACTTTACCCGTGATTCTTGTTGCGTTGGATTCCTAACTCAAATATCTACCCTACCAAAAGTCGAACCGGTAGAAACCCTATTTGAGTCGGCCTCTAGGTGATTATCAAGTTGATTTCCAAAACCGTCGCCTCTTATGTAGGGATCGGGGTGAACGTCGGGTTTTTCATTGAGTCTAGCATTTTTGAACACTAGAGTCCATTATGAATCAATCCATATGATCATATATGCCTAATCCGTCCACTTTTGAAAAAATCAAATTTTTGAGCCAACCCAAAGGGGTACCCCTTTGGCCGGTGGCCAGATTTGGCCCCGTTTTTTGGCAGCCGTCAGTAAAACGGCTATAACTCTGTGCAGAAGTAAGCTTTACCCGTGATTCTTATTGCGTTGGATTCCTAACTCAAATATCTACTCTACAAAAAGTTCAAATGGAAGAAACTCCTTTTGAGTCAACCTCTAGGTGATTATCAAGTTGATTTTCACAACCGTCGCCTCTTATGTAGGGATCGGGGTGAACGTCTGGTTTTTCATTGAGTCTAGCATTTTTGAACACTAGAGTCCATTATGAATCAATCCATATGATCATATATGCCTAATCCGTCCACTTTTGAAAAAATCAAATTTTTGAGCCCGCCCAAAGGGGTAACCCATTGGCCGGTGGCCAGATTTGGCCCCGTTTTCTGGCAGCCGTCAGTAAAACGGCTATAACTCTCTACAGAAGTAAGCTTTACCTGTGATTCTTGTTGCGTGGGATTCCTAACTCAAATATATACCCTACCAAAAGTCGATCCGGTAGAAACCCTATTTGAGTCGGCCTCTAGGTGATTATCAAGTTGATTTCCAAAACCGTCACCTCTTATGTAGGGATCGGGGTGAACGTTGGGTTTTTCATTGAGTCTAGCATTTTTGAACACTAGAGTCCATTATGAATCAATCCATATGATCATATATGCCTAATCCGTCCACTTTTGAAAAAATCAAATTTTTGAGCCCGCCCAAAGGGGTACCCCTTTGGCCGGTGGCCAGATTTGGCCCCGTTTTCTGGCAGCCGTCAGTAAAACGGCTATAACTCTCTACAGAAGTAAGCTTTACCCATGATTCTTGTTGCGTTTGATTCCTAACTCAAATATCTACCCTACCAAAAGTCGAACCGGTAGAAACCCTATTTGAGTCGGCCTCTAGGTGATTATAAAATTGATTTCCAAAACCGTCACCTCTTATGTAGGGATCGGGGTGAACGTCGGGTTTTTCATTGAGTCTAGCATTTTTGAACACTAGAGTCCATTATGAATCAATCCATATGATCATATATGCCTAATGCGTCAACTTTTGAAAAAATCAAATTTTTGAGCCCGCCCAAAGGGGTACCCCTTTGGCCGGTGGCCAGATTTGGCCCCATATTCTTGCAGCCGTCAGTAAAACGGCTATACCTCTCTCCAGAAGTAAGCTTTACCCGTGATTCTTGTTGCATTGGATTCCTAACTCAAATATATACCCTACCAAAAGTCGAACTGGTAGAAACCCTATTTGAGTCGGCCTCTAGGTGATTATCAAGTTGATTTCCAAAACCGTCACCTCTTATGTAGGGATCGGGGTGAACGTCGGGTTTTTCATTGAGTCTAGCATTTTTGAACACTAGAGTCCATTATGAATCAATCCATATGATCATATATACCTAATCCATCCACTTTTGAAAAAATCAAATTTTTGATCCCGCCCAAAAGGGTACCCCTTTGGCCGGTGGCCAGATTTGGCCCCGTTTTCTGGCAGCCGTCAGTAAAATGGCTATAACTCTCTCCAGAAGTAAACTGTACCCGTGATTCTTGTTGCGTTGGATTCCTAACTCAAATATCTACCCTACCAAAAGTCGAACCGGTAGAAACCCTATTTTAGTCGGCCTCTAGGTGATTATCAAGTTGATTTCCAAAACCGTCGCCTCTTATGTAGGGATCGGGGTGAACGTCGGGTTTTTCATTGAGTCTAGCATTTTTGAAAACTAGAGTCCATTATCAATCAATCCATATGATCATATATGCCTAATCCGTCCACTTTTGAAAAAATCAAATTTTTGAGCCAACCCAAAGGGGTACCCCTTTGGCCGGTGGCCAGATTTGGCCCCGTTTTCTGGCAGCCGTCAGTAAAACGGCTATAACTCTGTGCAGAAATAAGCTTTACCCGTGATTCTTATTGCGTTGGATTCCTAACTCAAATATCTACCCTACAAAACGTTCAAATGGAAGAAACTCCTTTTGAGTCAACCTCTAGGTGATTATCAAGTTGATTTTCACAACCGTCGCCTCTTATGTAGGGATCGGGGTGAACGTCGGGTTTTTCATTGAGTCTAGCATTTTTGAACACTAGAGTCCATTATGAATCAATCCATATGATCATATATGCCTAATCCGTCCACTTTTGAAAAAATCAAATTTTTGATCCCGCCCAAAGGGGTGGGCGGTACCCCTTTGGCCGGTGGCCAGATTCGGCCCCGTTTTCTGGCAGCCGTCAGTAAAACGGCTATAACTCTCTCCAGAAGTAAACTTTACCCGTGATTCTTATTGCGTTGGAATCCTAACTCAAATATCTACCCTACCAAAAGTCGAACCGGTAGAAACCCTATTTGAGTCGGCCTCTAGGTGATTATCAAGTTGATTTCCAAAACCGTCGCCTCTTATGTAGGGATCGGAGTGAACGTCGGGTTTTTCATTGAGTCTAGCATTTTTGAACACTAGAGTCCATTATGAATCAATCCATATGATTATATATCCCTAATTCGTCCACTTTTGAAAAAATCAAATTTTTGAGCCCGCCCAAAGGGGTACCCCTTTGGCCGGTGGCCAGATTCGGCCCCGTTTTCTGGCAGCCGTCAGTAAAACGGCTATAACTCTCTCCAGATGTAAACTTTACCCGTGATTCTTATTGCGTTGGAATCCTAACTCAAATATCTACCCTACCAAAAGTCGAACCGGTAGAAACCCTATTTGAGTCGGCCTCTAGGTGATTATCAAGTTGATTTCCAAAACCGTCGCCTCTTATGTAGGGATCGGGGTGAACGTCGGGTTTTTCATTGAGTCTAGCATTTTTGAATACTAGAGTCCATTATGAATCAATCCATATGATCATATATGCCTAATCCGTCCACTTTTGAAAAAATCAAATTTTTGAGCCAACCCAAAGGGGTACCCCTTTGGCCGGTGGCCAGATTTGTCCAAGTTTTCTGGCAGCCGTCAGTAAAACGGCTATAACTCTGTGCAGAAGTAAGCTTTACCCGTGATTATTATTGCGTTGGATTCCGAACTCAAATATCTACCCTACAAAAAGTTCAAATGGAAGAAACTCCTTTTGAGTCAACCTCTAGGTGATTATCAAGTTGATTTTCAGAACCGTCGCCTCTTATGTAGGGATCGGGGTGAACGTCGGGTTTTTCATTGAGTCTAGCATTTTTGAACACTAGAGTCCATTATGAATCAATCCATATGATCATATATGCCTAATCCGTCCACTTTTGAAAAAATCAAATTTTTGAGCCCGCCTAAAGGGGTACCCCATTGGCCGGTGGCCAGATTTGGCCCCGTTTTCTGGCAGCCGTCAGTAAAACGGCTATAACTCTCTACAGAAGTAAGCTTTACCCGTGATTCTTGTTGCGTTGGATTCCTAACTCACATATAAACCCTACCAAAAGTCGAACCGGTAGAAACCCTATTTGAGTCGGCCTCTAGGTGATTATCAAGTTGATTTCCAAAACCGTCACCTCTTATGTAGGGATCGGGGTGAACGTCGGGTTTTTCATTGAGTCTAGCATTTTTGAACACTAGAGTCCATTATGAATCAATCCATATGATCATATATGCCTAATCCGTCCACTTTTGAAAAAATCAAATTTTTGATCCCGCCCAAAGGGGTACCCCTTTGGCCGGTGGCCAGATTCGGCCCCGTTTTCTGGCAGCCGTCAGTAAAACGGCTATAACTCTCTCCAGAAGTAAACTTTACCCGTGATTCTTATTGCGTTGGAATCCTAACTCAAATATCTACCCTACCAAAAGTCGAACCGGTAGAAACCCTATTTGAGTCGGCCTCTAGGTGATTATCAAGTTGATTTCCAAAACCGTCGCCTCTTATGTAGGGATCGGGGTGAACGTCGGGTTTTCATTGAGTCTAGCATTTTTGAAAACTAGAGTCCATTATGAATCAATCCATATGATCATATATGCCTAATCCGTCCACTTTTGAAAAAATCAAATTTTTGAGCCCGCCCAAAGGGGTACCCCTTTGGCCGGTGGCCAGATTTGGCCCCGTTTTCTGGCAGCCGTCAGTAAAACGGCTATAACTCTCTCCAGAAGTAAGCTTTACTCGTGATTCTTTTTGCGTTGGAGTCCTAACTCAAATATCTACCCTACCAAAAGTCGAACCGGTTGAAACCCTATTTGAGTCGGCCTCTAGGTGATTATCAAGTTGATTTCCAAAACCGTCACCTCTTATGTAGGGATCGGGTGAACATCGGGTTTTTCATTGAGTCTAGCATTTTTGAACACTAGAGTCCATTATGAATCAATCAATATGATCATATATGCCTAATCCGTCCACTTTTGAAAAAATCAAATTTTTGAGCCCACCCAAAGCCCCTTTGGCCGGTGGCCAGATTTTGCCCCGTGTTCTGACAGCCGTCAGTAAAACGGCTATAACTCTCTCCAGAAGTAAGCTTTACCTGTGATTCTTGTTGCGTTGGTTTCCTAACTCAAATATCTACCCTACAAAAAGGTCAAATGGAAGAAACTCCTTTTGAGTCAACCTCTAGGTGATTATCAAGTTGATTTCCAAAACCGTCGCCTCTTATGTAGGGATCGGGGTGAACGTCGGGTTTTTCATTGAGTCTAGCATTTTTGAACACTTGAGTCCATTATGAATCCATACATATGATCATATATGCCTAATCCGTCCACTTTTGAAAAAATCAAATTTTTGAGCCCGCCCAAATGGGTACCCCATTGGCCGGTGGCCAGATTTGGCCCCGTTTTCTGGCAGCCGTCAGTAAAACGGCTATAACTCTCTACAGAAGTAAGCTTTACCCGTGATTCTTGTTGCGTTGGATTCCTAACTCAAATATCTACCCTACCAAAAGTCGAACCGGTAGAAACCCTATTTGAGTCGGCCTCTAGGTGATTATGAAATTGATTTCCAAAACCGTCACCTCTTATGTAGGGATCGGGGTGAACGTCGAGTTTTTCATTGAGTCTAGCATTTTTGAACACTAGAGTCCATTATGAATCAATCCATATGATCATATATGCCTAATCCGTCCACTTTTGAAAAAATCAAATTTTTGAGCCCGCCCAAAAGGGTACCCCTTTGGCCGGTGGCCAGATTTGGCCCCGTTGTCTTGCAGCCGTCAGTAAAACGGCTATAACTCTCTCCAGAAGTAAGCTTTACCCGTGATTCTTGTTGCGTTGGATTTCTAACTCAAATATATACCCTAACAAAAGTCGAACCGGTAGAAACCCTATTTGAGTCGGCCTCTAGGTGATTATCAAGTTGATTTCCAAAACCGTCACCTCTTATGTAGGGATCGGGGTGAACATCGGGTTTTTCATTGAGTCTAGCATTTTTGAACACTAGAGTCCATTATGAATCAATCAATATGATCATATATGCCTAATCCGTCCACTTTTGAAAAAATCAAATTTTTGAGCCCACCCAAAGGCCCTTTGGCCGGTGGCCAGATTTTGCCCCGTGTTCTGACAGCCGTCAGTAAAACGGCTATAACTCTCTCCAGAAGTAAGCTTTACCTGTGATTCTTGTTGCGTTGGATTCCTAACTCAAATATCTACCCTACAAAAAGTTCAAATGGAAGAAACTCCTTTTTAGTCAACCTCTAGGTGATTATCAAGTTGATTTCCAAAACCGTCGCCTCTTATGTAGGGATCGGGGTGAACGTCGGGTTTTTCATTGAGTCTAGCATTTTTGAACACTAGAGTCCATTATGAATCAATCCATATGATCATATATGCCTAATCCGTCCACTTTTGAAAAAATCAAATTTTTGAGCCCGCCCAAAGGGGTACCCCTTTGGTCGGTGGCCAGATTTGGCCCCGTTTTCTGGCAGCCGTCAGTAAAACGGCTATAACTCTCTCCAGAAGTAGGCTTTACCCGTGATTCTTGTTGCGTTGAATTTCTAACTCAAAGATCTACCCTACAAAAAGTTCAAATGGAAGAAACTCCTTTTTAGTCAACCTCTAGGTGATTATCAAGTTGATTTCCACAACCGTCGCCTCTTATGTAGGGATCGGGGTGAACGTCGGGTTTTTCATTGAGTCTAACATTTTTGAACACTAGAGTCCATTATAAATCAATCCATATGATCATATATACCTAATCCGTCCACTTTTGAAAAAATCAAATTTTTGAGCCCGCCCAAAGGTGTACCCCATTGGCCGGTGGCCAGATTTGACCCCGTTTTCTGGCAGCCGTCAGTAAAACGGCTATAACTCTCTACAGAAGTAAGCTTTACCCGTGATTCTTGTTGCGTTGGATTCCTAACTCAAATATCTACCCTACCAAAAGTCGAACCGGTAGAAACCCTATTTGAGTCGGCTTCTAGGTGATTATCAAATTGATTTCCAAACCGTCACCTCTTATGTAGGGATCGGGGTGAACGTCGAGTTTTTCATTGAGTCTAGCATTTTTGAACACTAGAGTCCATTATGAATCAATCCATATGATCATATATGCCTAATCCGTCCACTTTTGAAAAAATCAAATTTTTGAGCCCGCCCAAAAGGGTACCCCTTTGGCCGGTGGCCAGATTTGGCCCCGTTGTCTTGCAGCCGTCAGTAAAACGGCTATAACTCTCTCCAGAAGTAAGCTTTACCCGTGATTCTTGTTGCGTTGGATTCCTAACTCAAATATATACCCTACCAAAAGTCGAACCGGTAGAAACCCTATTTGAGTCGGCCTCTAGGTGATTATCATGTTGATTTCCAAAACCGTCACCTCTTATATAGGGATCGGGGTGAACGTCGGGTTTTTCATTGAGTCTAGCATTTTGGAACACTAGAGCCCATTATAAATCAATTCATATGATCATATATGCCTAATCCGTCCACTTTTGAAAAAATCAAATTTTTGAGCCTACCCAAAGGGATACCCCTTTGGCCGGTGGATAGATTTGGCCCCATTTTCTGGCAGCCGTCAGTAATACGGCTATAACTCTCTCCAGAAGTAAGCTTTACCCGTGATTCTCGTTGCGTTGGATTCCTAACTCAAATATCTACCCTACCAAAAGTCGAACCGGTAGAAACCCTATTTGAGTCGGCCTCTAGGTGATTATCAAGTTGATTTCCAAAACCGTCACCTCTTATTTTGGGATCGGGGTGAACGTCGGGTTTTTCATTGAGTCTAGCATTTTTGAACACTAGAGTCCATTATGAATCAATCCATATGATTATATATGCCTAATCCGTCCACTTTTGAAAAAATCAAATTTTTGAGCCCGCCCAAAGGGGTACCCCTTTGGCCGGTGGCCAGATTTGGCCCCGTTTTCTGGCAGCCGTCAGTAAAACGGCTATAACTCTCTCCAGAAGTAAGCTTTACCCGTGATTCTTGTTGCGTTGGATTCCTAACTCAAATATCTACCCTACCAAAAGTCGAACCGGTTGAAACCCTATTTGAGTCGGTCTCTAGGTGATTATCAAGTTGATTTCCAAAACCGTCACCTCTTATGTAGGGATCGGGGTGAATGTCGGGTTTTTCATTAAGTGTAGCATTTTTGAACACTAGAGTCCATTATGAATCAATCCATATCATCATATATGCCTAATCCGTCCACTTTTGAAAAAATCAAATTTTTGAACCCGCCCAAAGGTGTACCCCATTGGCCGGTGGCCAGATTTTGCCCCGTTTTCTGGCAGCCGTCAGTAAAACGGCTATAACTCTCTACAGAAGTAAGCTTTACCCGTGATTCTTGTTGCATTGGATTCCTAATTCAAATATATACCCTACCAAAAGTCGAACCGGTAGAAACCCTATTTGAGTCGGCCTCTAGGTGATTATCAAGTTGATTTCCAAAACCGTCACCTCTTATGTAGGGATCGGGGTGAACGTCGGTTTTTTCATTGAATCTAGCATTTTTGAACACTAGAGTCCATTATGAATCAATCCATATGATCATATATGCCTAATCCGCCCACTTTTGAAAAAATCAAATTTTTGAGCCCACCCAAAGGGGTACCCCTTTGGCCGTTGGCCAGATTTGGCCCCATTTTCTGGCAGCCGTCAGTAAAACGGCTATAACTCTCTCCAGTAGTAAGCTTTACCCGTGATTCTTGTTGTGTTGGATTCTAACTCAAATATCTACCCTACCAAAAGTCGAACCGGTAGAAACCCTATTTGAGTCGGCCTCTAGGTGATTATCAAGTTTATTTCCAAAACCGTCACCTGTTATGTAGGGATCGGGGTGAACGTCGGGTTTTTCATTGAGTTTAGCATTTTTGAACACTAGAGTCGAACGTCGGATTTTTCATTGAGTCTAGCATTTTTGAACACTAAAGTCCATTATGAATGAATCCATATGATCATATATGTCTAATCCGTCCACTTTTGAAAAAATCAAATTTTTGAGCCCGCCCTAAGGGGTACCCCTTTGGCCGGTGGCCAGATTTGGCCCCGTTTTCTGGCAGCCGTTAGTAAAACGGCTATAACTCTCTCCAAAAGTAATCTTTACCCGTGATTCTCGTTGCGTTGGATTCCTAACTCAAATATCTACCCTACCAAAAGTCGAACCGGTAGAAACCCTATTTGAGTCGGCCTCTAGGTGATTATCAAGTTGATTTCCAATACCGTCACCTCTTATGTAGGGATCGGGGTGAACGTCGGGTATTTCATTGAGTCTAGCATTTTTGAACACTAGAGTCCATTATGAATCAATCCATATGATCATATATGCCTAATCCGATCACTTTTGAAAAAATCAAATTTTTGAGCCTGCCCAAAGGGGTACCCCTTTGGCCGGTGGCCAGATTTGGCCCCGTTTTCTGGCAGCCGTCAGTAAAACGGCTATAACTCTCTCCAGAAGTAAGAATTACCCGTGATTCTTTTTGCGGTGGAGTCCTAACTCAAATATCTACCCTACCAAAAGTCGAACTGGTAGAAACCCTATTTGAGTCGGCCTCTAGGTGATTATCAAGTTGATTTCCAAAACCGTCGCCTCTTATGTAGGGATCGGGGTGAACATCGGGTTTTTCATTGAGTCTAGCATTTTTGAACACTAGAGTCCATTATGAATCAATCCATATGATCATATATGCCTAATCCGTCCACTTTTGAAAAAATCAAATTTTTGAGCCCACCCAAAGGCCCTTTGGCCGGTGGCCAGATTTTTCCCCGTGTTCTGGCAGCCGTCAGTAAAACAGCTATAACTCTCTTCAGAAGTAAGCTTTACCTGTGATTCATGTTGCGTTGGATTCCTAACTCAAATATCTACCCTACAAAAAGTTCAAATGGAAGAAACTCCTTTTGAGTCAACCTCTAGGTGATTCTCAAGTTGATTTCCACAACCGTCGCCTCTTATGTTGGGATCGGGGTGAACGTCGGGTTTTTCATTGAGTCTAGCATTTTTGAACACTAGAGTCCATTATGAATCAATCCATATGATCATATATGCCTAATCCGTCCACTTTTGAAAAAATCAAATTTTTGATCCCGCCCAAAGGGGTACCCCTTTGGCCGGTGGCCAGATTTGGCTCCGTTTTCTGGCAGCCGTCAGTAAAACGGCTATAACTCTCTACAGAAGTAAGCTTTACCCGTGATTCTTGTTGCGTTGGATTCCTAACTCAAATATCTACCCTACCAAAAGTCGAACCGGTAGAAAGCCTATTTGAGTCGGCCTCTAGGTGATTATCAAGTTGATTTCCAAAACCGTAAGCTCTTATGTAGGGATCGGGGTGAACGTCGGGTTTTTCATTGAGTCTAGCATTTTTGAACACTAGAGTCGAACGTCGGGTTTTTAATTGAGTCTAGCATTTTTGAACACTAGAGTCCATTATGAATCAATCCATATGATCATATATACCTAATCCGTCCACTTTTGAAAAAATGAAATTTTTGATCCCGCCCAAAGGGGTACCTCTTTGGCCGGTGGCCAGATTTGGCCCCGTTTTCTGGCAGCCGTCAGTAAAACGGCTATAACTCTCTCCACAAGTATGCTTTACCCGTGATTCTTATTGCGTTGGATTCCTAACTCAAATATATACCCTACCAAAAGTCGAACCGGTTGAAACCCTATTTGAGTCGGTCTCTAGGTGATTATCAAGTTGATTTCCAAAACCGTCACCTCTTATGTAGGGATCGGGGTGAATGTCGGGTTTTTCATTAAGTGTAGCATTTTTGAACACTAGAGTCCATTATGAATCAATCCATATCATCATATATGCCTAATCCGTCCACTTTTGAAAAAATCAAATTTTTGAACCCGCCCAAAGGTGTACCCCATTGGCCGGTGGCCAGATTTTGCCCCGTTTTCTGGCAGCCGTCAGTAAAACGGCTATAACTCTCTACAGAAGTAAGCTTTACCCGTGATTCTTGTTGCATTGGATTCCTAATTCAAATATATACCCTACCAAAAGTCGAACCGGTAGAAACCCTATTTGAGTCGGCCTCTAGGTGATTATCAAGTTGATTTCCAAAACCGTCACCTCTTATGTAGGGATCGGGGTGAACGTCGGTTTTTTCATTGAATCTAGCATTTTTGAACACTAGAGTCCATTATGAATCAATCCATATGATCATATATGCCTAATCCGCCCACTTTTGAAAAAATCAAATTTTTGAGCCCACCCAAAGGGGTACCCCTTTGGCCGTTGGCCAGATTTGGCCCCATTTTCTGGCAGCCGTCAGTAAAACGGCTATAACTCTCTCCAGTAGTAAGCTTTACCCGTGATTCTTGTTGTGTTGGATTCTAACTCAAATATCTACCCTACCAAAAGTCGAATCGGTAGAAACTCTATTTGAGTCGGCCTCTAGGTGATTATCAAGTTGATTTCAAAAACCG
This sequence comes from Perilla frutescens, assembly GCA_026008535.1. Classification (NCBI taxonomy): domain Eukaryota; kingdom Viridiplantae; phylum Streptophyta; class Magnoliopsida; order Lamiales; family Lamiaceae; genus Perilla; species Perilla frutescens. The sequence continues at coordinate 49,074,393 of BRKX01000018.1, forward strand.
TCGCCTCTTATGTAGGGATCGGGGTGAACGTCGGGTTTTTCATTGAGTCTAGCATTTTTGAACACTAAAGTCCATTATGAATCAATCCATATGATTATATATGCCTAATCCGTCCACTTTTGAAAAAATCAAATTTTTGAGCCCGCCCAAAGGGATACCCCTTTGACCGGTGGCCAGATTTGGCCCTGTTTTCTGGCAGCCGTCAGTAAAACAGCTCTAACTCTCTCCCGTGATTCTTTTTGCATTGGATTCCTAACTCAAATATCTACCCTACCAAAAGTCGAACCGGTAGAAACGCTATTTGAATCGGCCTCTAGGTGATTATCAAGTTGATTTCCAAAACCGTTACCTCTTATGTAGGGATCGAGGTGAACGTCGGGTTTTATATTGAGTCTAGCATTTTTGAACACTAGAGTCCATTATGAATCAATCCATATGATCATATATGCCTAATCCGTCAACTTTTGAAAAAATCAAATTTTTGAGCCCACCCAAAGGGGTACCCCCTTTGGCCGGTGGCCAGATTTGGCCCCGTTTTCTGGCAGCCGTCAGTAAAACGGCTATAACTCTCTCCAGAAGTAAGCTTTACCTGTGATTCTTGTTGCGTTGGATTCCTAACTCAAATATCTACCCTACATAAAGTTCAAATGGAAGAAAATCCTTTTGAGTCAGCCTCTAGGTGATTATCAAATTGATTTCCACAACCGTCGCCTCTTATGTAGGGATCGTGGTGAACGTCGGGTTTTTCATTGAGTCTAGCATTTTTGAACACTAGAGTCCATTATGAATCAATCCATATGATCATATATGCCTAATCCGTCCACTTTTGAAAAAATCAAATTTTTGAGCCCGCCCAAAGGGGTACCCCTTTGGCCGGTGGCCAGATTTGGCCCCGTTTTCTGGCAGCCGTCCGTAAAATGGCTATAACTCTCTCCAGAAGTAAGCTTTACCCGTGATTCTTATTGCGTTGGATTCCTAACTCAATTATCTACCCCACCAAAAGTCGAACCGGTAGAAACCCTATTTGAGTCGGTCTCTAGGTAATTATCAAGTTGATTTCCAAAACCGTCATCTCTAATGTAGGGATCGGGGTGAACGTCGGGTTTTTCATTGAGTCTAGCATTTTTGAACACTAGAGCCCATTATGAATCAATTCATATGATCATATATGCCTAATCCGTCCACTTTTGAAAAAATCAAATTTTTGAGCCCACCCAAAGGGGTACCCCCTTTGGCCGATGGCCAGATTTGGCCCCGTTTTCTGGCAGCCGTCAGTAAAACGGCTATAACACTCTCCAGAGGTAAGCTTTACCTGTGATTCTTGTTGCGTTGGATTCCTAACTCAAATATCTACCCTACAAAAAGTTCAAATGGAAGAAACTCTTTTTGAGTCAACCTCTAGGTGATTATCAAGTTGATTTCCACAACCATCGCCTCTTATGTAGGGATCGGGGTGAACGTCGGGTTTTTCATTGAGTCTAGCATTTTTGAACACTAGAGTCCATTATGAATCAATCCATATGATCATATATGCCTAATCCGTCCACTTTTGAAAAAATAAAATTTTTGAGCCCACCCAAAGGGGTACCCCTTTGGCCGGTGGCCAGATTTGGCCCCTTTTTTTGGCAGCCGTCCGTAAAGCGGCTATAACTCTCTCCAGAAGTAAGCTTTACCCGTGATTCTTATTGCATTGGATTCCTAACTCAAATATATACCCCACCAAAAGTCGAACCGGTAGAAACCCTATTTGAGTCGGTCTCTAGGTAATTATCAAGTTGATTTCCAAAACCGTCACCTCTAATGTAGGGATCGGGGTGAACGTCGGGTTTTTCATTGAGTCTAGCATTTTTGAACACTAGAGTCCATTATGAATCAATCCATATGATCATATATGCCTAATCCGTCCACTTTTGAAAAAATCAAATTTTTGAGCCCACCCAAAGGGGTACCCCCTTTGGCCGGTGGCCAGATTTGGCCCCTTTTTTTGGCAGCCGTCCGTAAAACGGCCATAACTCTCTCCAGAAGTAAGCTTTACCCGTGATTCTTATTGCATTGGATTCCTAACTCAAATATCTACCCTACCAAAAGTCGAACTGGTAGAAACCCTATTTGAGTCGGCCTCTAGGTGATTATCAAGTGGATTTCCAAAACCGTCACCTCTTATGTAGGGATCGGAGTGAACGTCGGGTTTTACATTGAGTCTAGCATTTTTGAACACTAGAGTCCATTATGAATCAATCCATATGATCATATATGCCTAATCCGTCCACTTTTGAAAAAATCAAATTTTTGAGCCCGCCCAAAGGGGTACCCCTTTGGCCGGTGGCCAGATTTGGCCCCGTTTTCTGGCAGCCGTCAGTAAAACGGCTATAACTCTCTCCAGAAGTAATCTTTACCCGTGATTTCTGTTTCGTTGGATTCCTAACTCAAATATCTACCCTACCAAAAGTCGAACCGGTAGAAACCCTATTTGAGTCGGCCTTTAGGTGATTATCAAGTTGATTTCCAAAACCGTCACCTCTTATGTAGGGATCGGGGTGAACGTCGAGTTTTTCATTGAGTCTAGCATTTTTGAACACTAGAGTCCATTATGAATCAATCCATATGATCATATATGCCTAATCCGTCCACTTTTGAAAAAATCAAATTATTGAGCCCGCCCAAAAGGGTAACCCTTTGGCCGGTGGCCAGATTTGGCCCCGTTTTCTGGCAGCCGTCAGTAAAACGGCTATAACTCTCTCCAGAAGTAAGCTTTATCCGTGATTCTTGTTGCGTTGGATTCCTAACTCAAATATCTACCCCAGAAAAAGTTCAAATGGAAGAAACTCCTTTTGAGTCAACCTATAGGTGATTATCAAGTTGATTTCCACAACCGTCGCCTCTTATGTAGGGATCGGGGTGAACGTCGGGTTTTTCATTGAGTCTAGCATTTTTGAACACTAGAGTCCATTATGAATCAATCCATATTATCATATATGCCTAATCCATCCACTTTTGAAAAAATCAAATTTATGAGCCCACCCAAAGGGGTACCTTTTTGGCCGGTGGCCAGATTTGGCCCCTTTTTTTGGCAGCCGTCCGTAAAACGGCTATAACTCTCTCCAGAAGTAAGCTTTACCCGTGATTCTTATTGCATTGGATTCCTAACTCAAATATATACCCCACCAAAAGTCGAACCGGTAGAAACCCTATTTGAGTCGGTCTCTAGGTAATTATCAAGTTGATTTCCAAAACCGTCACCTCTAATGTAGGGATCGGGGTGAACGTCGGGTTTTTCATTGAGTCTAGCATTTTTGAACACTAGAGTCCATTATGAATCAATCCATATGATCATATATGCCTAATCCGTCCACTTTTGAAAAAATCAAATTTTTGAGCCCACCCAAAGGGGTACCTTTTTGGCCGGTGGCCAGATTTGGCCCCTTTTTTTGGCAGCCGTCCGTAAAACGGCTATAACTCTCTCCAGAAGTAAGCTTTAGCCGTGATTCTTATTGCATTGGATTCTTAACTCAAATATATACCCCACCAAAAGTCGAACCGGTAGAAACCCTATTTGAGTCGGCCTCTAGGTGATTATCAAGTGGATTTCCAAAACCGTCACCTCTTATGTAGGGATCGGAGTGAACGTCGGGTTTTACATTGAGTCTAGCATTTTTGAACACTAGAGTCCATTATGAATCAATCCATATGATCATATATGCCTAATCCGTCCACTTTTGAAAAAATCAAATTTTTGAGCCCGCCCAAAGGGGTACCCCTTTGGCCGGTGGCCAGATTTGGCCCCGTTTTCTGGCAGCCGTCAGTAAAACGGCTATAACTCTCTCCAGAAGTAATCTTTACCCGTGATTCCAGTTGCGTTGGATTCCTAACTCAAATATCTACCCTACCAAAAGTCGAACCGGTAGAAACCCTATTTTAGTCGGCCTTTAGGTGATTATCAAGTTGATTTCCAAAACCGTCACCTCTTATGTAGGGATCGGGGTGAACGTCGGGTTTTTCATTGAGTCTAGCATTTTTGAACACTAGAGTCCATTATGAATCAATCCATATGATCATATATGCCTAATCCGTCCACTTTTGAAAAAATCAAATTATTGAGCCCGCCCAAAAGGGTAACCCTTTGGCCGGTGGCCAGATTTGGCCCCGTTTTCTGGCAGCCGTCAGTAAAACGGCTATAACTCTCTCCAGAAGTAAGCTTTATCCGTGATTCTTGTTGCGTTGGATTCCTAACTCAAATATCTACCCCAGAAAAAGTTCAAATGGAAGAAACTCCTTTTGAGTCAACCTATAGGTGATTATCAAGTTGATTTCCACAACCGTCGCCTCTTATGTAGGGATCTGGGTAAACGTCGGGTTTTCATTGAGTCTAGCATTTTTGAACACTAGAGTCCATTATGAATCAATCCATATGATCATATATGCCTAATCCGTCCACTTTTGAAAAAATCAAATTTTTGAGCCCACCCAAAGGGGTACCTTTTTGGCCGGTGGCCAGATTTGGCCCCTTTTTTTGGCAGCCGTCCGTAAAACGGCTATAACTCTCTCCAGAAGTAAGCTTTAGCCGTGATTCTTATTGCATTGGATTCTTAACTCAAATATATACCCCACCAAAAGTCGAACCGGTAGAAACCCTATTTGAGTCGGTCTCTAGGTAATTATCAAGTTGATTTCCAAAACCGTCACCTCTAATGTAGGGATCGGGGTGAACGTCGGGTTTTTCATTGAGTCTAGCATTTTTGAACACTAGAGTCCATTATGAATCAATCCATATGATCATATATGCCTAATCCGTCCACTTTTGAAAAAATCAAATTTTTGACCCCGCCCAAAGGGGTACCCCTTTGGCCGGTGGCCAGATTTGGCCTCGTTTTCTGGCAGCCGTCAGTAAAATGGCTATAACTCTCTCCAGAAGTAATCTTTACCCGTGATTCCTGTTGCGTTGGATTCCTAACTCAAATATCTACCCTACCAAAAGTCGAACCGGTAGAAACCCTATTTGAGTCGGCCTTTAGGTGATTATCAAGTTGATTTCCAAAACCGTCACCTCTTATGTAGGGATCGGGGTGAACGTCGGGTTTTTCATTGAGTCTAGCATTTTTGAACACTAGAGTCCATTATGAATTCATCCATATGATCATATATGCCTAATCCGTCCGCTTTTGAAAAAATCAAATTTTTGAGCCCGCCCAAACGGGTACCCCTTTGGCCGGTGGCCAGATTTGACCCCGTTTTCTGGCAGCCGTCAGTAAAACGGCTATAACTCTCTCCAAAAGTAAGCTTTACCCGTGATTCTTTTTACGTTGGATTCCTAACTCAAATATCTACCCTACCAAATGTCGAACCGGTAGAAACCCTATTTCAGTCGGCCTCTAGGTGATTATCAAGTGGATTTCCAAAACCGTCACCTCTTATGTGGGGATCGGGGTGAACGTCGGGTTTTTCATTGAGTCTAGCATTTTTGAACACTAGAGTCCATTATGAATCAATCCATATGATCATATATGACTAATCCGTCCACTTTTGAAAAAATCAAATTATTGAGCCCGCCCAAAAGGGTAACCCTTTGGCCGGTGGCCAGATTTGGCCCCGTTTTCTGGCAGCCGTCAGTAAAACGGCTATAACTCTCTCCAGAAGTAAGCTTTATCCGTGATTCTTGTTGCGTTGGATTCCTAACTCAAATATCTACCCCAGAAAAAGTTCAAATGGAAGAAACTCCTTTTGAGTCAACCTCTAGGTGATTATCAAGTTGATTTCCACAACCGTCGCCTCTTATGTACGGATCGAGGTGAACGTCAGGTTTTTCATTGAGTCTAGCATTTTTGCACACTAGAGTCCATTATGAATCAATCCATATGATCATATATGCCTAATCCGTCCACTTTTGAAAAAATCAAATTTTTGAGCCCGCCCAAAGGGGTACGCCTTTGGCCGGTGGCCAGATTTGGCCCCTTTTTTTGGCAGCCGTCCGTAAAACGGCTATAACTCTCTCCAGAAGTAAGCTTTACCCGTGATTCTTATTGCATTGGATTCCTAACTCAAATATATACCCCACCAAAAGTCGAACCGGTAGAAACCCTATTTGAGTCGGTCTCTAGGTAATTATCAAGTTGATTTCCAAAACCGTCACCTCTAATGTAGGGATCGGGGTGAACGTCGGGTTTTTCATTGAGTCTAGCATTTTTGAATACTAGAGTCCATTATGAATCAATCCATATGATCATATATGCCTAATCCGTCCACTTTTGAAAAAATCAAATTATTGAGCCCGCCCAAAAGGGTAACCCTTTGGCCGGTGGCCAGATTTGGCCCCGGTTTCTGGCAGCCGTCAGTAAAACGGCTATAACTCTCTCCAGAAGTAAGCTTTATCCGTGATTCTTGTTGCGTTGGATTCCTAACTCAAATATCTACCCCAGAAAAAGTTCAAATGGAAGAAACTCCTTTTGAGTCAACCTATAGGTGATTATCAAGTTGATTTCCACAACCGTCGCCTCTTATGTAGGGATCGGGGTGAACGTCGGGTTTTTCATTGAGTCTAGCATTTTTGAACACTAGAGTCCATTATGAATCAATCCATATGATCATATATGCCTAATCCGTCCACTTTTGAAAAAATCAAATTTTTGAGCCCACACAAAGGGGTACCTTTTTGGCCGGTGGCCAGATTTGGCCCCTTTTTTTGGCAGCCGTCCGTAAAACGGCTATAACTCTCTCCAGAAGTAAGCTTTACCCGTGATTCTTATTGCATTGGATTCCTCACTCAAATATATACCCCACCAAAAGTCGAACCGGTAGAAACCCTATTTGAGTCGGTCTCTAAGTAATTATCAAGTTGATTACCAAAACCGTCACCTCTAATGTAGGGATCGGGGTGAACGTCGGGTTTTTCATTGAGTCTAGCATTTTTGAACACTAGAGTCCATTATGAATCAATCCATATGATCATATATGCCTAATCCGTCCACTTTTGAAAAAATCAAATTTTTGACCCCGCCCAAAGGGGTACCCCTTTGGCCGGTGGCCAGATTTGGCCTCGTTTTTTGGCAGCCGTCAGTAAAACGGCTATAACTCTCTCCAGAAGTAATCTTTACCCGTGATTCCTATTGCGTTGGATTCCTAACTCAAATATCTACCCTACCAAAAGTCGAACCGGTAGAAACCCTATTTGAGTCGGCCTTTAGGTGATTATCAAGTTGATTTCCAAAACCGTCACCTCTTATGTAGGGATCGGGGTGAACGTCGGGTTTTTCATTGAGTCTAGCATTTTTGAACACTAGAGTCCATTATGAATCAATCCATATGATCATATATGCCTAATCCATCCACTTTTGAAAAAATCAAATTATTGAGCCCGCCCAAAAGGGTAACCCTTTGGCCGGTGGCCAGATTTGGCCCCGGTTTCTGGCAGCCGTCAGTAAAACGGCTATAACTCTCTCCAGAAGTAAGCTTTATCCGTGATTCTTGTTGCGTTGGATTCCTAACTCAAATATCTACCCCAGAAAAAGTTCAAATGGAAGAAACTCCTTTTGAGTCAACCTATAGGTGATTATCAAGTTGATTTCCACAACCGTCGCCTCTTATGTAGGGATCGGGGTGAACGTCGGGTTTTTCATTGAGTCTAGCATTTTTGAACACTAGAGTCCATTATGAATCAATCCATATGATCATATATGCCTAATCCGTCCACTTTTGAAAAAATCAAATTTTTGAGCCCACCCAAAGGGGTACCTTTTTGGCCGGTGGCCAGATTTGGCCCCTTTTTTTGGCAGCCGTCCGTAAAACGGCTATAACTCTCTCCAGAAGTATGCTTTACCCGTGATTCTTATTGCATTGGATTCCTAACTCAAATATATACCCCACCAAAAGTCGAACCGGTAGAAACCCTATTTGAGTCGGTCTCTAGGTAATTATCAAGTTGATTTCCAAAACCGTCACCTCTAATGTAGGGATCGGGGTGAACGTCGGGTTTTTCATTGAGTCTAGCATTTTTGAACACTAGAGTCCATTATGAATCAATCCATATGATCATATATGCCTAATCCGTCCACTTTTGAAAAAATCAAATTTTTGAGCCCGCCCAAAGGGGTACCCCTTTGGCCGGTGGCCAGATTTGGCCCCGTTTTCTGGCAGCCGTCAGTAAAACGGCTATAACTCTCTCCAGAAGTAATCTTTACCCGTGATTCCTGTTGCGTTGGATTCATAACTCAAATATCTACCCTACCAAAAGTCGAACCGGTAGAAACCCTATTTGAGTCAGCCTTTAGGTGATTATCAAGTTGATTTCCAAAACCGTCACCTCTTATGTAGGGATCGGGGTGAACGTCGGGTTTTTCATTGAGTCTAGCATTTTTGAACACTAGAGTCCATTATGAATCAATCCATATGATCATATATGCCTAATCCGTCCACTTTTGAAAAAATCAAATTATTGAGCCCGCCCAAAAGGGTAACCCTTTGGCCGGTGGCCAGATTTGGCCCCGTTTTCTGGCAGCCGTCAGTAAAACGGCTATAACTCTCTCCAGAAGTAAGCTTTATCCGTGATTCTTGTTGCGTTGGATTCCTAACTCAAATATCTACCCCAGAAAAAGTTCAAATGGAAGAAACTCCTTTTGAGTCAACCTCTAGGTGATTATCAAGTTGATTTCCACAACCGTCGCCTCTTATGTAGGGATCGGGGTGAACGTCGGGTTTTTCATTGAGTCTAGCATTTTTGAACACTAGAGTCCATTATGAATCAATCCATATGATCATATATGCCTAATCCGTCCACTTTTGAAAAAATCAAATTTTTGAGCCCACCCAAAGGGGTACCTTTTTGGCCGGTGGCCAGATTTGGCCCCTTTTTTTGGCAGCCGTCCGTAAAACGGCTATAACTCTCTCCAGAAGTAAGCTTTACCCGTGATTCTTATTGCATTGGATTCCTAACTCAAATATATACCCCACCAAAAGTCGAACCGGTAGAAACCCTATTTGAGTCGGTCTCTAGGTAATTATCAAGTTGATTACCAAAACCGTCACCTCTAATGTAGGGATCGGGGTGAACGTCGGGTTTTTCATTGAGTCTAGCATTTTTGAACACTAGAGTCCATTATGAATCAATCCATATGATCATATATGCCTAATCCGTCCACTTTTGAAAAAATCAAATTTTTGACCCCGCCCAAAGGGGTACCCCTTTGGCCGGTGGCCAGATTTGGCCTCGTTTTCTGGCAGCCGTCAGTAAAACGGCTATAACTCTCTCCAGAAGTAATCTTTACCCGTGATTCCTGTTGCGTTAGATTCCTAACTCAAATATCTACCCTACCAAAAGTCGAACCGGTAGAAACCCTATTTGAGTCGGCCTTTAGGTGATTATCAAGTTGATTTCCAAAACCGTCACCTCTTATGTAGGGATCGGGGTGAACGTCGGGTTTTTCATTGAGTCTAGCATTTTTGAATACTAGAGTCCATTATGAATCAATCCATATGATCATATATGCCTAATCCGTCCACTTTTGAAAAAATCAAATTATGGAGCCCGCCCAAAAGTGTAACCCTTTGGCCGGTGGCCAGATTTGGCCCCGTTTTCTGCCAGCCGTCAGTAAAACGGCTATAACTCTCTCCAGAAGTAAGCTTTATCCGTGATTTTTGTTGCGTTGGATTACAAACTCAAATATCTACCCCAGAAAGAGTTCAAATGGAAGAAACTCCTTTTGAGTCAACCTCTAGGTGATTATCAAGTTGATTTCCACAACCGTCGCCTCTTATGTACGGATCGGGGTGAACATCAGGTTTTTTATTGAGTCTAGCATTTTTGAACACTAGAGTCCATTATGAATCAATCCATATGATCATATATGCCTAATCAGTCCACTTTTGAAAAAATCAAATTTTTGAGCCCGCCCAAAGGGGTACGCCTTTGGCCGGTGGCCAGATTTGGCCCCTTTTTTTGGCAGCCGTCCGTAAAACGGCTATAACTCTCTCCAGAAGTAAGCTTTACCCGTGATTCTTATTGCATTGGATTCCTAACTCAAATATATACCCCACCAAAAGTCGAACCGGTAGAAACCCTATTTGAGTCGGTCTCTAGGTAATTATCAAGTTGATTTCCAAAACCGTCACCTCTAATGTAGGGATCGGGGTGAACGTCGGGTTTTTCATTGAGTCTAGCATTTTTGAACACTAGAGTCCATTATGAATCAATCCACATGATCATATATGCCTAATCCGTCCACTTTTGAAAAAATCAAATTTTTGAGCCCGCCCAAAAGGGTAACCCTTTGGCCGGTGGCCAGATTTGGCCCCGGTTTCTGGCAGCCGTCAGTAAAACGGCTATAACTCTCTCCAGAAGTAAGTTTTATCCGTGATTCTTGTTGCGTTGGATTCCTAACTCAAATATCTACCCCAGAAAAAGTTCAAATGGAAGAAACTCCTTTTGAGTCAACCTATAGGTGATTATCAAGTTGATTTCCACAACCGTCGCCTCTTATGTAGGGATCGGGGTGAACGTCGGGTTTTTCATTGTGTCTAGCATTTTTGAACACTAGAGTCCATTATGAATCAATCCATATGATCATATATGCCTAATCCGTCCACTTTTGAAAAAATCAAATTTTTGAGCCCACCCAAAGGGGTACCTTTTTGGCCGGTGGCCAGATTTGGCCCCTTTTTTTGGCAGCCGTCCGTAAAACGGCTATAACTCTCTCCAGAAGTAAGCTTTACCCGTGATTCTTATTGCATTGGATTCCTAACTCAAATATATACCCCACCAAAAGTCGAACCGGTAGAAACCCTATTTGAGTCGGTCTCTAGGTAATTATCAAGTTGATTACCAAAACCGTCACCTCTAATGTAGGGATCGGGGTGAACGTCGGGTTTTTCATTGAGTCTAGCATTTTTGAACACTAGAGTCCATTATGAATCAATCCATATGATCATATATGCCTAATCCGTCCACTTTTGAAAAAATCAAATTTTTGACCCCGCCCAAAGGGGTACCCCTTTGGCCGGTGGCCAGATTTGGCCTCGTTTTTTGGCAGCCGTCAGTAAAACGGCTATAACTCTCTCCAGAAGTAATCTTTACCCGTGATTCCTGTTGCGTTGGATTCCTAACTCAAATATCTACCCTACCAAAAGTCGAACCGGTAGAAACCCTATTTGAGTCGGCCTTTAGGTGATTATCAAGTTGATTTCCAAAACCGTCACCTCTTATGTAGGGATCGGGGTGAACGTCGGGTTTTTCATTGAGTCTAGCATTTTTGAACACTAGAGTCCATTATGAATCAATCCATATGATCATATATGCCTAATCCATCCACTTTTGAAAAAATCAAATTATTGAGCCCGCCCAAAAGGGTAACCCTTTGGCCGGTGGCCAGATTTGGCCCCGGTTTCTGGCAGCCGTCAGTAAAACGGCTATAACTCTCTCCAGAAGTAAGCTTTATCCGTGATTCTTGTTGCGTTGGATTCCTAACTCAAATATCTACCCCAGAAAAAGTTCAAATGGAAGAAACTCCTTTTGAGTCAACCTATAGGTGATTATCAAGTTGATTTCCACAACCGTCGCCTCTTATGTAGGGATCGGGGTGAACGTCGGGTTTTTCATTGAGTCTAGCATTTTTGAACACTAGAGTCCATTATGAATCAATCCATATGATCATATATGCCTAATCCGTCCACTTTTGAAAAAATCAAATTTTTGAGCCCACACAAAGGGGTACCTTTTTGGCCGGTGGCCAGATTTGGCCCCTTTTTTTGGCAGCCGTCCGTAAAACGGCTATAACTCTCTCCAGAAGTAAGCTTTACCCGTGATTCTTATTGCATTGGATTCCTAACTCAAATATATACCCCACCAAAAGTCGAACCGGTAGAAACCCTATTTGAGTCGGTCTCTAGGTAATTATCAAGTTGATTTCCAAAACCGTCACCTCTAATGTAGGGATCGGGGTGAACGTCGGGTTTTTCATTGAGTCTAGCATTTTTGAACACTAGAGTCCATTATGAATCAATCCATATGATCATATATGCCTAATCCGTCCACTTTTGAAAAAATCAAATTTTTGACCCCGCCCAAAGGGGTACCCCTTTGGCCGGTGGCCAGATTTGGCCTCGTTTTTTGGCAGCCGTCAGTAAAACGGCTATAACTCTCTCCAGAAGTAATCTTTACCCGTGATTCCTGTTGCGTTGGATTCCTAACTCAAATATCTACCCTACCAAAAGTCGAACCGGTAGAAACCCTATTTGAGTCGGCCTTTAGGTGATTATCAAGTTGATTTCCAAAACCGTCACCTCTTATGTAGGGATCGGGGTGAACGTCGGGTTTTTCATTGAGTCTAGCATTTTTGAACACTAGAGTCCATTATGAATCAATCCATATGATCATATATGCCTAATCCATCCACTTTTGAAAAAATCAAATTATTGAGCCCGCCCAAAAGGGTAACCCTTTGGCCGGTGGCCAGATTTGGCCCCGGTTTCTGGCAGCCGTCAGTAAAACGGCTATAACTCTCTCCAGAAGTAAGCTTTATCCGTAATTCTTGTTGCGTTGGATTCCTAACTCAAATATCTACCCCAGAAAAAGTTCAAATGGAAGAAACTCCTTTTGAGTCAACCTATAGGTGATTATCAAGTTGATTTCCACAACCGTCGCCTCTTATGTAGGGATCGGGGTGAACGTCGGGTTTTTCATTGAGTCTAGCATTTTTGAACACTAGAGTCCATTATGAATCAATCCATATGATCATATATGCCTAATCCGTCCACTTTTGAAAAAATCAAATTTTTGACCCCGCCCAAAGGGGTACCCCTTTGGCCGGTGGCCAGATTTGGCCTCGTTTTCTGGCAGCCGTCAGTAAAACGGCTATAACTCTCTCCAGAAGTAATCTTTACCCGTGATTCCTGTTGCGTTGGATTCCTAACTAAAATATCTACCCTACCAAAAGTCAAACCGGTAGAAACCCTATTTGAGTCGGCCTTTAGGTGATTATCAAGTTGATTTCCAAAACCGTCACTTCTTATGTAGGGATCGGGGTGAACGTCGGGTTTTTCATTGAGTCTAGCATTTTTGAACACTAGAGTCCATTATGAATCAATCCATATGATCATATATGCCTAATCCGTCCACTTTTGAAAAAATCAAATTATTGAGCCCGCCCAAAAGGGTAACCCTTTGGCCGGTGGCCAGATTTGGCCCCGTTTTCTGGCAGCCGTCAGTAAAACGGCTATAACTCTCTCCAGAAGTAAGCTTTATCCGTGATTCTTGTTGCGTTGGATTCCTAACTCAAATATCTACCCCAGAAAAAGTTCAAATGGAAGAAACTCCTTTTGAGTCAACCTCTAGGTGATTATCAAGTTGATTTCCACAACCGTCGCCTCTTATGTAGGGATCGGGGTGAACGTCGGGTTTTTCATTGAGTCTAGCATTTTTGAACACTAGAGTCCATTATGAATCAATCCATATGATCATATATGCCTAATCCGTCCACTTTTGAAAAAATCAAATTTTTGAGACCGCCCAAAGGGGTACCCCTTTGGCCGGTGGTCAGATTTGGCCCCGTTTTCTGGCAGCAGTCCGTAAAACGGCTATAACTCTCTCCAGAAGAAAGCTTTACCCGTGATTCTTATTGCGTTGGATTCCTAACTCAAATATCTACCCAACCAAAAGTTGAACCGGTAGAAACCCTATTTGAGTCGGCCTCTAGGTGATTATCAAGTTGATTTCCAAAATCGTCGCCTCTTATGTAGGGATCGGGGTTAATGTCGGGTTTTTCATTGAGTCTAGCATTTTTGAACACTAAAGTCCATTATGAATCAATCCATATGATCATATATGCCTAATCCGTCCAGTTTTGAAAAAATCAAATTTTTGAGCCCGCCCAATGGGGTACCCCTTTGGCCGGTGGCCAGATTTGGCCCTATTTTCTGGCAACCGTCAGTAAAACGGCTATAACTCTCTCTAGAAGTAAGCTTTACCCGTGATTCTTTTTGTGTTGTATTCCTAACTCAAATATCTACCCTACCAAAAGTCGAACCGGTAGAAACCCTATTTGAATCGGCCTCTAGGTGATTATCAAGTTAATTTACAAAACCGTCACCTCTTATGTAGGGATCGGGGTGAACGTCGGGTTTTTCATTGAGTCTAACATTTTTGAACACTAGAGTCCATTATGAATCAATCCATATGATCATATATGCCTAATCCGTCCACTTTTGAAAAAATCAAAATTTTGAGCCCGCCCAAAGGGGTACCCCTTTGGCCGGTGGCCAGATTTGGCCCCGTTTTCTGGCAGCCGTCCGTAAAACGTCTATAACTCTCTCCAGAAGTAAGCTTTACCCGTGATTCTTGTTGCGTTGGATTCCTCACTCAAATATCTACCCCACAAAAAGTCGAACGGGCAGAAACCCTATTTGAGTCGGCCTCTAGGTGATTATCAAGTTGATTTCCACAACCGTCGCCTCTTATCTAGAGATCGGGGTGAACGTCGGGTTTTTCATTGAGTCTAGCATTTTTGAACACTAGAGTCCATTATGAATCAATCCATATGATCATATATGCCTAATCCGTCCACTTTTGAAAAAATCAAATTTTTGAGCCCGCCCAAAGGGGTGCCATTTTGGCCGGTGGCCAGATTTGGCCCTGTTTTCTGGCAGCCGTCAGTAAAACGGCTATAACTCTCTGCAGAAGTAAGCTTTATCCGTGATTCTTGTTGCGTTGGATTCCTAACTCAAATATCTACTCCAGAAAAAGTTCAAATGGAAGAAAATCCTTTTGAGTCGACCTCTAGGTAATTATCAAGTTGATTTCCACAACCGTCGCCTCTTATGTAGGGATCAGGGTGAACGTCGGGTTTTTCATTGAGTCTAGCATTTTTGAACACTAGAGTCCATTATGAATCAATCCATATGATCATATATGTCTAATCCGTCCACTTTTGAAAAAATCAAATTTTTGAGCCCGCCTAAAGGGGTACCCCATTGGCCGGTGGCCAGATTTAGCCTCGTTTTCTGGCAGCCGTCAGTAAAACGGCTATAACTCTCTCCAGAAGTAAGCTTTACCCGTGATTCTTGTTGCATTGGATTCTTAACTCAAATATCTACCCTACCAAAAGTCGAACCGGTAGAAACCCTATTTGAGTCGGCCTCTAGGTGATTATCAAGTTGATTTCCAAAACCGTCACCTCTTATGTAGGGATCTGGGTAAACGTCGGGTTTTCATTGAGTCTAGCATTTTTGAACACTAGAGTCCATTATGAATCAATCCATATGATCATATATGCCTAATCCGTCCACTTTTGAAAAAATCAAATTTTTGAGCCCGCCCAAAGGGGTACCCCATTGGCCGGTGGCCAGATTTGGCCCCGTTTTCTGGCAGCCGTCAGTAAAACGGCTATAACTCTCTCCAGAAGTAAGCTTTACCCGTGATTCTTATTGCGTTGGATTCCAAACTCAAATATCTACCCTACGAAAAGTTCAAATGGAAGACACTCCTTTTGAGTCAACCTCTAGGTGATTATCAAGTTGATTTCCACAACCGTCGCCTCTTATGTAGGGATCGGGGTGAACGTCGGGTTTTTCATTGAGTCTAGCATTTTTGAACACTAGAGTCCATTATGAATCAATCCATATGATCATATATGTCTAATCCGTGCACTTTTGAAAAAATCAAATTTTTGAGCCCGCCTAAAGGGGTACCCCATTGGCCGGTGGCCAGATTTAGCCTCGTTTTCTGGCAGCCGTCAGTAAAACGGCTATAATTCTCTCCAGAAGTAAGCTTTACCCGTGATTCTTGTTGCGTTGGATTCTTAACTCAAATATCTACCCTACCAAAAGTTCAAATGGAAGACACTCCTTTTGAGTCAACCTCTAGGTGATTATCAAGTTGATTTCCACAACCGTCGCCTCTTATGTAGGGATCGGGGTGAACGTCGGGTTTTTCATTGAGTCTAGCATTTTTGAACACTAGAGTCCATTATGAATCAATCCATATGATCATATATGTCTAATCCGTGCACTTTTGAAAAAATCAAATTTTTGAGCCCGCCTAAAGGGGTACCCCATTGGCCGGTGGCCAGATTTAGCCTCGTTTTCTGGCAGCCGTCAGTAAAACGGCTATAATTCTCTCCAGAAGTAAGCTTTACCCGTGATTCTTGTTGCGTTGGATTCTTAACTCAAATATCTACCCTACCAAAAGTCGAACCGGTAGAAACCCTATTTGAGTCGGCCTCTAGGTGATTATCAAGTTGATTTCCAAAACCGTCACCTCTTATGTAGGGATCGGGGTGAACGTCGGGTTTTCATTGAGTCTAGCATTTTTGAACACTAGAGTCCATTATGAATCAATCCATATGATCATATATGCCTAATCCGTCCACTTTTGAAAAAATCAAATTTTTGAGCCCGCCCAAAGGGGTACCCCTTTGGCCGGTGGCCAGATTTGGCCCAGTTTTCTGGCAGCCGTCCGTAAAACGTCTATAACTCTCTCCAGAAGTAAGCTTTACCCGTGATTCTTGTTGCGTTGGATTCCTCACTCAAATATCTACCCCACAAAAAGTCGAACGGGCAGAAACCCTATTTGAGTCGGCCTCTAGGTGATTATCAAGTTGATTTCCAAAAGCGTCACCTCTTATGTAGGGATCGGGGTGAACGTCGGGTTTTTCATTGAGTCTAGCATTTTTGAACACTAGAGTCCATTATGAATCAATCCATATGACCATATATGCCTAATCCGTCCACTTTTGAAAAAATCAAATTTTTGAGCCCGCCCAAAGGGGTACCCCTTTGGCCGGTGGCCAGATTTGGCCCCGTTTTCTGGCAGCCGTCAGTAAAACGGCTATAACTCTCTCCAGAAGTAAGCTTTACCCGTGATTCTTGTTGCGTTGTATTCCTAACTCAAATATCTACCCTACCAAAAGTCGAACCGGTAGAAACCTATTTGAGTCGGCCTCTAGGTGATTATCAAGTTGATTTCCAAAACCGTCACCTCTTATGTAGGGATCGGGGTGAACGTCGGGTTTTTCATTGAGTCTAGCATTTTTGAACACTAGAGTCCATTATGAATAAATCTATATGATCATATATGACTAATCCGTCCACTTTTGAAAAAATCAAATTTTTGAGCCCGCCCAAAGGGGTAACCCTTTGGCCGGTGGCCAGATTTGGCCCCTTTTTTTGGCAGCCGTCCGTAAAACGGCTATAACTCTCTCCAGAAGTAATCTTTACCCGTGATTCCTGTTGCGTTGGATTCCTAACTAAAATATCTACCCTACCAAAAGTCAAACCGGTAGAAACCCTATTTGAGTCGGCCTTTAGGTGATTATCAAGTTGATTTCCAAAACCGTCACCTCTTATGTAGGGATCGGGGTGAACGTCGGGTTTTTCATTGAGTCTAGCATTTTTGAACACTAGAGTCCATTATGAATCAATCCATATGATCATATATGCCTAATCCGTCCACTTTTGAAAAAATCAAATTATTGAGCCCGCCCAAAAGGGTAACCCTTTGGCCGGTGGCCAGATTTGGCCCCGTTTTCTGGCAGCCGTCAGTAAAACGGCTATAACTCTCTCCAGAAGTAAGCTTTATCCGTGATTCTTGTTGCGTTGGATTCCTAACTCAAATATCTACCCCAGAAAAAGTTCAAATGGAAGAAACTCCTTTTGAGTCAACCTCTAGGTGATTATCAAGTTGATTTCCACAACCGTCGCCTCTTATGTAGGGATCGGGGTGAACGTCGGGTTTTTCATTGAGTCTAGCATTTTTGAACACTAGAGTCCATTATGAATCAATCCATATGATCATATATGCCTAATCCGTCCACTTTTGAAAAAATCAAATTTTTGAGACCGCCCAAAGGGGTACCCCTTTGGCCGGTGGTCAGATTTGGCCCCGTTTTCTGGCAGCAGTCCGTAAAACGGCTATAACTCTCTCCAGAAGAAAGCTTTACCCGTGATTCTTATTGCGTTGGATTCCTAACTCAAATATCTACCCAACCAAAAGTTGAACCGGTAGAAACCCTATTTGAGTCGGCCTCTAGGTGATTATCAAGTTGATTTCCAAAATCGTCGCCTCTTATGTAGGGATCGGGGTTAATGTCGGGTTTTTCATTGAGTCTAGCATTTTTGAACACTAAAGTCCATTATGAATCAATCCATATGATCATATATGCCTAATCCGTCCAGTTTTGAAAAAATCAAATTTTTGAGCCCGCCCAATGGGGTACCCCTTTGGCCGGTGGCCAGATTTGGCCCTATTTTCTGGCAACCGTCAGTAAAACGGCTATAACTCTCTCTAGAAGTAAGCTTTACCCGTGATTCTTTTTGTGTTGGATTCCTAACTCAAATATCTACCCTACCAAAAGTCGAACCGGTAGAAACCCTATTTGAATCAGCCTCTAGGTGATTATCAAGTTAATTTCCAAAAGCGTCACCTCTTATGTAGGGATCGGGGTGAACGTCGGGTTTTTCATTGAGTCTAGCATTTTTGAACACTAGAGTCCATTATGAATCAATCCATATGACCATATATGCCTAATCCGTCCACTTTTGAAAAAATCAAAATTTTGAGCCCGCCCAAAGGGGTACCCCTTTGGCCGGTGGCCAGATTTGGCCCCGTTTTCTGGCAGCCGTCCGTAAAACGTCTATAACTCTCTCCAGAAGTAAGCTTTACCCGTGATTCTTGTTGCGTTGGATTTCTCACTCAAATATCTACCCCACAAAAAGTCGAACGGGCAGAAACCCTATTTGAGTCGGCCTCTAGGTGATTATCAAGTTGATTTCCACAACCGTCGCCTCTTATCTAGAGATCGGGGTGAACGTCGGGTTTTTCATTGAGTCTAGCATTTTTGAACACTAGAGTCCATTATGAATCAATCCATATGATCATATATGTCTAATCCGTCCACTTTTGAAAAAATCAAATTTTTGAGCCCGCCTAAAGGGGTACCCCATTGGCCGGTGGCCAGATTTAGCCTCGTTTTCTGGCAGCCGTCAGTAAAACGGCTATAACTCTCTCCAGAAGTAAGCTTTACCCGTGATTCTTGTTGCGTTGGATTCTTAACTCAAATATCTACCCTACCAAAAGTCGAACCGGTAGAAACCCTATTTGAGTCGGCCTCTAGGTGATTATCAAGTTGATTTCCAAAACCGTCACCTCTTATGTAGGGATCTGGGTAAACGTCGGGTTTTCATTGAGTCTAGCATTTTTGAACACTAGAGTCCATTATGAATCAATCCATATGATCATATATGCCTAATCCGTCCACTTTTGAAAAAATCAAATTTTTGAGCCCGCCCAAAGGGGTACCCCATTGGCCGGTGGCCAGATTTGGCCCCGTTTTCTGGCAGCCGTCAGTAAAACGGCTATAACTCTCTCCAGAAGTAAGCTTTACCCGTGATTCTTATTGCGTTGGATTCCAAACTCAAATATCTACCCTACGAAAAGTTCAAATGGAAGACACTCCTTTTGAGTCAACCTCTAGGTGATTATCAAGTTGATTTCCACAACCGTCGCCTCTTATGTAGGGATCGGGGTGAACGTCGGGTTTTTCATTGAGTCTAGAATTTTTGAACACTAGAGTCCATTATGAATCAATCCATATGATCATATATGTCTAATCCGTCCACTTTTGAAAAAATCAAATTTTTGAGCCCGCCTAAAGGGGTACCCCATTGGCCGGTGGCCAGATTTAGCCTCGTTTTCTGGCAGCCGTCAGTAAAACGGCTATAATTCTCTCCAGAAGTAAGCTTTACCCGTGATTCTTGTTGCGTTGGATTCTTAACTCAAATATCTACCCTACCAAAAGTAGAACCGGTAGAAACCCTATTTGAGTCGGCCTCTAGGTGATTATCAAGTTGATTTCCAAAACCGTCACCTCTTATGTAGGGATCGGGGTGAACGTCGGGTTTTCATTGAGTCTAGCATTTTTGAACACTAGAGTCCATTATGAATCAATCCATATGATCATATATGCCTAATCCGTCCACTTTTGAAAAAATCAAATTTTTGAGCCCGCCCAAAGGGGTACCCCTTTGGCCGGTGGCCAGATTTGGCCCCGTTTTCTGGCAGCCGTCCGTAAAACGTCTATAACTCTCTCCAGAAGTAAGCTTTACCCGTGATTCTTGTTGCGTTGGATTCCTCACTCAAATATCTACCCCACAAAAAGTCGAACGGGCAGAAACCCTATTTGAGTCGGCCTCTAGGTGATTATCAAGTTGATTTCCAAAAGCGTCACCTCTTATGTAGGGATCGGGGTGAACGTCGGGTTTTTCATTGAGTCTAGCATTTTTGAACACTAGAGTCCATTATGAATCAATCCATATGACCATATATGCCTAATCCGTCCACTTTTGAAAAAATCAAATTTTTGAGCCCGCCCAAAGGGGTACCCCTTTGGCCGGTGGCCAGATTTGGCCCCTTTTTTTGGCAGCCGTCCGTAAAACGGCTATAACTCTCTCCAGAAGTAAGCTTTACCCGTGATTCTTATTGCATTGGATTCCTAACTCAAATATATACCCCACCAAAAGTCGAACCGGTAGAAACCCTATTTGAGTCGGTCTCAAGGTAATTATCAAGTTGATTTCCACAACCGTCGCCTCTTATGTAGGGATCGGGGTGAACGTCGGGTTTTTCATTGAGTCTAGCATTTTTGAACACTAGAGGCCATTATGAATCAATCCATATGATCATATATGCCTAATCCGTCCACTTTTGAAAAAATCAAATTTTTGAGCCCGCCCAAAGAGGTACCCCTTTGGCCGGTGGTCAGATTTGGCCCCGTTTTCTGGCCGCAGTCCGTAAAACGGCTATAACTCTCTCCAGAAGTTAGCTTTACCCGTGATTCCTATTGCGTTGGATTCCTAACTCAAATATCTACCCAACCAAAAGTTGAACCGGTAGAAACCCTATTTGAGTCGGCCTCTAGGTGATTATCAAGTTGATTTCCAAAATCGTCGCCTCTTATGTAGGGATCGGGGTTAATGTAGGGTTTTTCATTGAGTCTAGCATTTTTGAACACTAAAGTCCATTATGAATCAATCCATATGATCATATATGCCTAATCCGTCCAGTTTTGAAAAAATCAAATTTTTGAGCACGCCCAATGGGGTACCCCTTTGGCCGGTGGCCAGATTTGGCCCTATTTTCTGGCAGCCGTCAGTAAAACGGCTATAACTCTCTCTAGAAGTAAGCTTTACCCGTGATTCTTTTTGTGTTGGATTCCTAACTCAAATATCTACCCTACCAAAAGTTGAACCGGTAGAAACCCTATTTGAATCGGCCTCTAGGTGATTATCAAGTTAATTTACAAAACCGTCACCTCTTATGTAGGGATCGGGGTGAACGTCGGGTTTTTCATTGAGTCTAACATTTTTGAACACTAGAGTCCATTATGAATCAATCCATATGATCATATATGCCTAATCCGTCCACTTTTGAAAAAATCAAAATTTTGAGCCCGCCCAAAGGGGTACCCCTTTGGCCGGTGGCCAGATTTGGCCCCGTTTTCTGGCAGCCGTCCGTAAAACGGCTATAACTCTCTCCAGAAGTAAGCTTTACCCGTGATTCTTATTGCGTTGGATTCCAAACTCAAATATCTACCCTACGAAAAGTTCAAATGGAAGACACTCCTTTTGAGTCAACCTCTAGGTGATTATCAAGTTGATTTCCACAACCGTCGCCTCTTATGTAGGGATCGGGGTGAACGTCGGGTTTTTCATTGAGTCTAGCATTTTTGAACACTAGAGTCCATTATGAATCAATCCATATGATCATATATGTCTAATCCGTCCACTTTTGAAAAAATCAAATTTTTGAGCCCGCCTAAAGGGGTACCCCATTAGCCGGTGGCCAGATTTAGCCTCGTTTTCTGGCAGCCGTCAGTAAAACGGCTATAATTCTCTCCAGAAGTAAGCTTTACCCGTGATTCTTGTTGCGTTGGATTCTTAACTCAAATATCTACCCTACCAAAAGTCGAACCGGTAGAAACCCTATTTGAGTCGGCCTCTAGGTGATTATCAAGTTGATTTCCAAAACCGTCACCTCTTATGTAGGGATCGGGGTGAACGTCGGGTTTTCATTGAGTCTAGCATTTTTGAACACTAGAGTCCATTATGAATCAATCCATATGATCATATATGCGTAATCCGTCCACTTTTGAAAAAATCAAATTTTTGAGCCCGCCCAAAGGGGTACCCCTTTGGCCGGTGGCCAGATTTGGCCCCGTTTTCTGGCAGCCGTCCGTAAAACGTCTATAACTCTCTCCAGAAGTAAGCTTTACCCGTGATTCTTGTTGCGTTGGATTCCTCACTCAAATATCTACCCCACAAAAAGTCGAACGGGCAGAAACCCTATTTGAGTCGGCCTCTAGGTGATTATCAAGTTGATTTCCAAAAGCGTCACCTCTTATGTAGGGATCGGGGTGAACGTCGGGTTTTTCATTGAGTCTAGCATTTTTGAACACTAGAGTCCATAATGAATCAATCCATATGACCATATATGCCTAATCCGTCCACTTTTGAAAAAATCAAATTTTTGAGCCCGCCCAAATGGGTACCCCTTTGGCCGGTGGCCAGATTTGGCCCCGTTTTCTGGCAGCCGTCAGTAAAACGGCTATAACTCTCTCCAGAAGTAAGCTTTACCTGTGATTCTTGTTGCGTTGGATTCCTAACTCAAATATCTACCATACAAAAAGTTCAAATAGAAGAAACTCCTTTTGAGTCAACCTCTAGGTGATTATGAAGTTGATTTCCACAACCGTCGCCTCTTATGTAGGGATCGGGGTGAACGTCGGGTTTTTCATTGAGTCTAGCATTTTTGAACACTAGAGTCCATTATGAATCAATCCATATGATCATATATGCCTAATCCGTCGACTTTTGAAAAAATAAAATTTTTGAGCCCGCCCAAAGGGTGCCATTTTGGCCGGTGGCCAGATTTGGCCCCGTTTTCTGACAGCCGTCCGTAAAACGGCTATAACTCTCTCCAGAAGTAAGCTTTACCCGTGATTCTTATTGCATTGGATTCCTAACTCAAATATATACCCCACCAAAAGTCGAACCGGTAGAAACCCTATTTGAGTCGGTCTCAAGGTAATTATCAAGTTGATTTCCACAACCGTCGCCTCTTATGTAGGGATCGGGGTGAACGTCGGGTTTTTCATTGAGTCTAGCATTTTTGAACACTAGAGGCCATTATGAATCAATCCATATGATCATATATGCCTAATCCGTCCACTTTTGAAAAAATCAAATTTTTGAGCCCGCCCAAAGAGGTACCCCTTTGGCCGGTGGTCAGATTTGGCCCCGTTTTCTGGCAGCAGTCCGTAAAACGGCTATAACTCTCTCCAGAAGTAAGCTTTACCCGTGATTCTTATTGCGTTGGATTCCTAACTCAAATATCTACCCAACCAAAAGTTGAACCGGTAGAAACCCTATTTGAGTCGGCCTCTAGGTGATTATCAAGTTGATTTCCAAAATCGTCGCCTCTTATGTAGGGATCGGGGTTAATGTAGGGTTTTTCATTGAGTCTAGCATTTTTGAACACTAAAGTCCATTATGAATCAATCCATATGATCATATATGCCTAATCCGTCCAGTTTTGAAAAAATCAAATTTTTGAGCCCGCCCAATGGGGTACCCCTTTGGCCGGTGGCCAGATTTGGCCCTATTTTCTGGCAGCCGTCAGTAAAACGGCTATAACTCTCTCTAGAAGTAAGCTTTACCCGTGATTCTTTTTGTGTTGGATTCCTAACTCAAATATCTACCCTACCAAAAGTCGAACCGGTAGAAACCCTATTTGAATCGGCCTCTAGGTGATTATCAAGTTAATTTACAAAACCGTCACCTCTTATGTAGGGATCGGGGTGAACGTCGGGTTTTTCATTGAGTCTAACATTTTTGAACACTAGAGTCCATTATGAATCAATCCATATGATCATATATGCCTAATCCGTCCACTTTTGAAAAAATCAAAATTTTGAGCCCGCCCAAAGGGGTACCCCTTTGGCCGGTGGCCAGATTTGGCCCCGTTTTCTGGCAGCCGTCCGTAAAACGTCTATAACTCTCTCCAGAAGTAAGCTTTACCCGTGATTCTTGTTGCGTTGGATTCCTCACTCAAATATCTACCCCACAAAAAGTCGAACAGGCAGAAACCCTATTTGAGTCGGCCTCTAGGTGATTATCAAGTTGATTTCCACAACCGTCGCCTCTTATCTAGAGATCGGGGTGAACGTCGGGTTTTTCATTGAGTCTAGCATTTTTGAACACTAGAGTCCATTATGAATCAATCCATATGATCATATATGCCTAATCCGTCCACTTTTGAAAAAATCAAATTTTTGAGCCCGCCCAAAGGGGTGCCATTTTGGCCGGTGGCCAGATTTGGCCCTGTTTTCTGGCAGCCATCAGTAAAACGGCTATAACTCTCTCCAGAAGTAAGCTTTATCCGTGATTCTTGTTGCGTTGGATTCCTAACTCAAATATCTACCCCAGAAAAAGTTCAAATGGAAGAAAATCCTTTTGAGTCGACCTCTAGGTGATTATCAAGTTGATTTCCACAACCGTCGCCTCTTATGTAGGGATCAGGGTGAACGTCGGGTTTTTCATTGAGTCTAGCATTTTTGAACACTAGAGTCCATTATGAATCAATCCATATGATCATATATGTCTAATCCGTCCACTTTTGAAAAAATCAAATTTTTGAGCCCGCCTAAAGGGGTACCCCATTGGCCGGTGGCCAGATTTAGCCTCGTTTTCTGGCAGCCGTCAGTAAAACGGCTATAACTCTCTCCAGAAGTAAGCTTTACCCGTGATTCTTGTTGCGTTGGATTCTTAACTCAAATATCTACCCTACCAAAAGTCGAACCGGTAGAAACCCTATTTGAGTCGGCCTCTAGGTGATTATCAAGTTGATTTCCAAAAGCGTCACCTCTTATGTAGGGATCGGGGTGAACGTCGGGTTTTTCATTGAGTCTAGCATTTTTGAACACTAGAGTCCATTATGAATCAATCCATATGATCATATATGCCTAATCCGTCCACTTTTGAAAAAATCAAATTTTTGAGCCCGCCCAAAGGGGTACCCCTTTGGCCGGTGGCCAGATTTGGCCCCGTTTTCTGGCAGCCGTCAGTAAAACGGCTATAACTCTCTCCAGAAGTAAGCTTTACCAGTGATTCTTGTTGCGTTGTATTCCTAACTCAAATATCTACCCTACCAAAAGTCGAACCGGTAGAAACCTATTTGAGTCGGCCTCTAGGTGATTATCAAGTTGATTTCCAAAACCGTCACCTCTTATGTAGGGATCGGGGTGAACGTCGGGTTTTTCATTGAGTCTAGCATTTTTGAACACTAGAGTCAATTATGAATCAATCCATATGATCATATATGTCTAATCCGTCCAATTTTGAAAAAATCAAATTTTTGAGCCCGCCCAAAGGGGTACCCCTTTGGCCGGTGGCCAGATTTGGCCTCGTTTTCTGGCAGCCGTCAGTAAAACGGCTATAACTCTCTCCAGAAGTAAGATTTACCCGTGATTCTTATTGCGTTGGATTCCTAACTCAAATATCTACCCTACCAAAAGTCGAACCGGTAGAAACCTTATTTGAGTCGGCCTCTAGGTGATTATCAAGTTGATTTCCAAAACCGTCACCTCTTATGTAGGGATCGGGGTGAATGTCGGATTTTTCATTGAGTCTAGAATTTTTGAACACTAGAGTCCATTATGAATCAATCTATATGATCATATATGCCTAATCCGTCCACTTTTGAAAAAATCAAATTTTTGAGCCCGCCCAAAGGGGTAACCCTTTGGCCGGTGGCCAGAATTGGCCCCGTTTTCTGGCAGCTGTCAGTAAAACGGCTATAACTCTCTCCAGAAGTAATCTTCACCCGTGATTCTTGTTGCGTTGGATTTCTAACTCAAATATCTACCCTACCAAAAGTGAAACCGGTAGAAACCCTATTTGAGTCGGCCTCTAGGTGATTATCAATTTGATTTCCAAAACCGTCACCTCTTATGTAGGGATCGGGGTGAACGTCGGATTTTTCATTGAGTCTAGCATTTTTGAACACTAGAGTCCATTATGAATCAATCTATATGATCATATATGCCTAATCCGTCCACTTTTGAAAAAATCAAATTTTTGAACCCGCCCAAAGGAGTAACCCTTTGGCCGGTGGCCAGATTTGGCCCCGTTTTCTGGCAGCCGTCAGTAAAACGGCTATAACTCTCTCCAGAAGTAAGCTTTACTCGTGATTCTTGTTGCGTTGGATTCCTAACTCAAATATCTACCCTACGAGAAGTTCAAATGGAAGAAACTTCTTTTGAGTCAACCTCTAGGCGATTATTAAGTTGATTTCCACAACCGTCACCTCTTATGTAGGGATCGGGGTGAACGTCAGGTTTTTCATTGAGTCTAGCATTTTTGAACACTAGAGTCCATTATGAATCAATCCATATGATCATATATGTCTAATCCGTCCACTTTTGAAAAAATCAAATTTTTGAGCCCGCCCAAAAGGGTACCCCTTTGGCCGGTGGCCAGATTTGGCCTCGTTTTCTGGCAGCCGTCAGTAAAACGGCTATAACTCTCTCCAGAAGTAAGATTTACCCGTGATTCTTGTTGCGTTGGATTCCTAACTCAAATATCCACCCTACCAAAAGTCTAACCGGTAGAAACCATATTTGAGTCGGCCTCTAGGTGATTATCAAGTTGATTTCCAAAACCGTCACCTCTTATTTTGGGATCGGGGTGAACGTCGGGTTTTACATTGAGTCTAGCATTTTTGAACACTAGAGTCCATTATGAATCAATCCATATGATCATATATGCCTAATCCGTCCACTTTTGAAAAAATCAAATTTTTGAGCCCGCCCAAAGGGTACCCCTTTGGCCGGTGGCCAGATTTGGCCCCGTTTTCTGACAGCCGTCCGTAAAACGGCTATAACTCTCTCCAGAAGTAAGCTTTACCCGTGATTCTTGTTGCGTTGGATTCCTAACTCAAATATCTACCCCACAAAAAGTCGAACGGGTAGAAACCCTATTTGAGTCGGCCTCTAGGTGATTATCAAGTTGATTTCCAAAACCGTCACCTCTTATGTAGGGATCGGGGTGAACGTCGGATTTTTCATTGAGTCTAGAATTTTTGAACACTAGAGTCCATTATGAGTCAATCCATATGATCATATATGCCTAGTCCATCCACTTTTGAAAAAATGAAATTTTTAAGCCCGCCCAAAGGGTTAACCCTTTGGCCGGTGGCCAGATTTGGCCCCGTTTTCTGGCAGCTGTCAGTAAAACGGCTATAACTCTCTCCATAAGTAAGCTTTACCCGTGATTCTTGTTGCGTTGGATTCCTAACTCAAATATCTACCCTACAAAAATTTCAAATTGAAGAAACTCCTTTTGAGTCAACCTCTAGGTGATTATCAAGTTGATTTCCATAATCGTCGCCTCTTATGTAGGGATTGGGGTGAACGTCGGGTTTTTCATTGAGTCTAGCATTTTTGAACACTAGAGTCCATTATGAATCAATTCATATGATCATATATGTCTAATCCGTCCACTTTTGAAAAAATCAAATTTTTGACCCCGCCCAAAGGGGTACCCCTTTGGCCGGTGGCCAGATTTGGCCCCGTTTTCTGACTGCCGTCAGTAAAACGGCTATAACTCTCTCCAGAAGTAAGCTTTACCCGTGATTCTTGTTGCGTTGGATTCTTAACTCAAATATCTACCCTACCAAAAGTCGAACCGGTAGAAACCTATTTAAGTCGGCCTCTAGGTGATTATCAAGTTGATTTTCAAAACCGTCACCTCTTATGTAGGGATCGGGGTGAACGTCGGGTTTTTCATTGATTCTAGCATTTTTGAACACTAGAGTCCATTATGAATCAATCTATATGATCATATATGCCTAATCCGTCCACTTTTGAAAAAATCAAATTTTTGAGCCCGCCCAAAGGGGTAACCCTTTGGCCGGTGGCCAGATTTGGCCCCGTTTTCTGGCAGCCGTCAGTAAAACGGCTATAACTCTCTCCAGAAGTAAGCTTTACCCGTGATTCTTGTTGCGTTGGATTTCTAACTCAAATATCTACCCTACGACAAGTTCAAATGGAAGAAACTTCTTTTGAGTCAACCTCTAGGCGATTATGAAGTTGATTTCCACAACCGTCACCTCTTATGTAGGGATGGGGGTGAACGTCGGGTTTTTCATTGAGTCTAGCATTTTTGAACACTAGAGTCCATTATGAATCAATCCATATGATCATATATGTCTAATCCGTCCACTTTTGAAAAAATCAAATTTTTGAGCCCGCCCAAAAGGGTACCCCTTTGGCCGGTGGCCAGATTTGGCCTCGTTTTCTAGCAGCCGTCAGTAAAACGGCTATAACTCTCTCCAGAAGTAAGATTTACCCGTGATTCTTGTTGCGTTGGATTCTAACTCAAATATCTACCCTACCAAAAGTCGAACCGGTAGAAACCCTATTTGAGTCGGCCTCTAGGTGATTATCAAGTTGATTTCCAAAACCGTCACCTCTTATGTAGGGATCGGGGTGAACGTCGGATTTTTCATTGAGTCCAGCATTTTTGAACACTAGAGTCCATTATGAATCAATCCATATGATCATATATGCCTGATCCGTCCACTTTTGAAACAATCATATTTTTGAGCCCGCCCAAAGGGGTACCCCTTTGGCCGGTGGCCAGATTTGGCCTCGTTTTCTGGCAGCCGTCAGTAAAACGGCTATAACTCTCTCCAGAAGTAAGATTTACCCGTGATTCTTGTTGCGTTGGATTCCTAACTCAAATATCTACCCTACAAAAAGTCGAACCGGTAGAAACCCTATTTGAGTCGGCCTCTAGGTGATTATCAAGTTGATTTCCAAAACCGTCACCTCTTATGTAGGGATCGGGGTGAACGTCGGATTTTTCATTGAGTCTAGCATTTTTGAACACTAGAGTCCATTATGAATCAATCCATATGATCATATATGCCTAATCCGTCCACTTTTGAAAAAATCAAATTTTTGAGCCCGCCCAAAGGGGTACCCCTTTGGCCGGTGGCCAGATTTGGCCCTGTTTTCTGGCAGCCGTCAGTAAAACGGCTATAACTCTCTCCAGAAGTAAGCTTTACCCGTGATTTTTTTTGCGTTGGATTCCTAACTCAAATATATACCCTACCAAAAGTCTAACCGGTAGAAACCATATTTGAGTCGGCCTCTAGGTGATTATCAAGTTGATTTCCAAAACCGTCACCTCTTATGTAGGGATCGGGGTGAACGTCGGGTTTTACATTGAATCTAGCATTTTTGAACACTAGAGTCCATTATGAATCAATCCATATGATCATATATGCCTAATCCGTCCACTTTTGAAAAAATCAAATTTTAGAGCCCGCCCAAAGGGGTACACCTTTGGCCGGTGGCCAGATTTGGCCCTGTTTTCTGGCAGCCGTCAGTAAAATGGCTATATCTCTCTCCAGAAGTAAGCTTTACCCGTGATTTTTTTTGCGTTGGATTCCTAACTCAAATATCTACCCTACCAAAAGTCTAACCGGTAGAAACCATATTTGAGTCGGCCTCTAGGTGATTATCAAGTTGATTTCCAAAACCGTCACCTCTTATTTTGGGATCGGGGTGAACGTCGGGTTTTACATTGAGTCTAGCATTTTTGAACACTAGAGTCCATTATGAATCAATCCATATGATCATATATGCCTAATCCGTCCACTTTTGAAAAAATCAAATTTTTGAGCCCGCCCAAAGGGTACCCCTTTGGCCGGTGGCCAGATTTGGCCCCGTTTTCTGACAGCCGTCCGTAAAACGGCTATAACTCTCTCCAGAAGTAAGCTTTACCCGTGATTCTTGTTGCGTTGGATTCCTAACTCAAATATCTACCCCACAAAAAGTCGAACGGGTAGAAACCCTATTTGAGTCGGCCTCTAGGTGATTATCAAGTTGATTTCCAAAACCGTCACCTCTTATGTAGGGATCGGGGTGAACGTCGGATTTTTCATTGAGTCTAGAATTTTTGAACACTAGAGTCCATTATGAGTCAATCCATATGATCATATATGCCTAGTCCATCCACTTTTGAAAAAATGAAATTTTTAAGCCCGCCCAAAGGGTTAACCCTTTGGCCGGTGGCCAGATTTGGCCCCGTTTTCTGGCAGCTGTCAGTAAAACGGCTATAACTCTCTCCATAAGTAAGCTTTACCCGTGATTCTTGTTGCGTTGGATTCCTAACTCAAATATCTACCCTACAAAAATTTCAAATTGAAGAAACTCCTTTTGAGTCAACCTCTAGGTGATTATCAAGTTGATTTCCATAATCGTCGCCTCTTATGTAGGGATTGGGGTGAACGTCGGGTTTTTCATTGAGTCTAGCATTTTTGAACACTAGAGTCCATTATGAATCAATTCATATGATCATATATGTCTAATCCGTCCACTTTTGAAAAAATCAAATTTTTGACCCCGCCCAAAGGGGTACCCCTTTGGCCGGTGGCCAGATTTGGCCCCGTTTTCTGACTGCCGTCAGTAAAACGGCTATAACTCTCTCCAGAAGTAAGCTTTACCCGTGATTCTTGTTGCGTTGGATTCTTAACTCAAATATCTACCCTACCAAAAGTCGAACCGGTAGAAACCTATTTAAGTCGGCCTCTAGGTGATTATCAAGTTGATTTTCAAAACCGTCACCTCTTATGTAGGGATCGGGGTGAACGTCGGGTTTTTCATTGAGTCTAACATTTTTGAACACTAGAGTCCATTATGAATCAATCTATATGATCATATATGCCTAATCCGTCCACTTTTGAAAAAAACAAATTTTTGAGCCCGCCCAAAGGGGTAACCCTTTGGCCGGTGGCCAGATTTGGCCCCGTTTTTTGGCAGCCGTCAGTAAAACGGCTATAACTCTCTCCAGAAGTAAGCTTTACCCGTGATTCTTGTTGCGTTGGATTCCTAACTCAAATATCTACCCTACGACAAGTTCAAATGGAAGAAACTTCTTTTGAGTCAACCTCTAGGCAATTATCAAGTTGATTTCCACAACCGTCACCTCTTTTGTAGGGATCGGGGTGAACGTCGGGTTTTTCATTGAGTCTAGCATTTTTGAACACTAGAGTCCATTATGAATCAATCCATATGATCATATATGCCTAGTCCGTCCACTTTTGAAAAAATCAAATTTTTGAGCCCGCCCAAAGGGTTAACCCTTTGGCCGGTGGCCAGATTTGGCCCCGTTTTCTGGCAGCTGTCAGTAAAACGGCTATAACTCTCTCCATAAGTAAGCTTTACCCGTGATTCTTGTTGCGTTGGATTCCTAACTCAAATATCTACCCTACAAAAAGTTCAAATGGAAGTAACTCCTTTTGAGTCAACCTCTAGGTGATTATCAAGTTGATTTCCACAATCGTCGCCTCTTATGTAGGGATTGGGGTGAACGTCGGGTTTTTAATTGAGTCTAGCATTTTTGAACACTAGAGTCGATTATGAATCAATTCATATGATCATATATGTCTAATCCATCCACTTTTGAAAAAATCAAATATTTGAGCCCGCCCAAAGGGGTACCCCTTTGGCCGGTGGCCAGATTTGGCCCCGTTTTCTGGCAGCCGTCAGTAAAACGGCTATAACTCTCTCCAGAAGTAAGCTTTACCCGTTATTCTTGTTGCGTTGGATTCTTAACTCAAATATCTATCCTACCAAAAGTCGAACCGGTAGAAACCTATTTGAGTCGGCCTCTAGGTGATTATCAAGTTGATTTCCAAAACCGTCACCTCTTATGTAGGGATCGGTGTGAACGTCGGGTTTTTCATTGAGTCTAGAATTTTTGAACACTAGAGTCCATTATGAATCAATCTATATGATCATATATGCCTAATCCGTCCACTTTTGAAAAAATCAAATTTTTGAGCCCGCCCAAAGGGGTAACTCTTTGGCCGGTGGCCAGATTTGGCCCCGTTTTCTGGCAGCCGTCAGTAAAACGGCTATAACTCTCTCCAGAAGTAAGCTTTACCCGTGATTCTTGTTGCGTTGGATTCCTAACTCAAATATCTACCCTACGACAAGTTCAAATGGAAGAAACTTCTTTTGAGTCATCCTCTAGGCGATTATCAAGTTGATTTCCACAACCGTCACCTCTTATGTAGGGATCGGGGTGAACGTCGGGTTTTTCATTGAGTCTAGCATTTTTGAACACTAGAGTCGATTATGAATCAATTCATATGATAATATATGTCTAATCCATCCACTTTTGAAAAAATCAAATATTTGAGCCCGCCCAAAGGGGTACCCCTTTGGCCGGTGGCCAGATTTGGCCCCGTTTTCTGGCAGCCGTCAGTAAAACGGCTATAACTCTCTCCAGAAGTAAGCTTTACCCGTTATTCTTGTTGCGTTGGATTCTTAACTCAAATATCTATCCTACCAAAAGTCGAACCGGTAGAAACCTATTTGAGTCGGCCTCTAGGTGATTATCAAGTTGATTTCCAAAACCGTCACCTCTTATGTAGGGATCGGGGTGAACGTCGGGTTTTTCATTGAGTCTAGAATTTTTGAACACTAGAGTCCATTATGAATCAATCTATATGATCATATATGCCTAATCCGTCCACTTTTGAAAAAATCAAATTTTTGAGCCCGCCCAAAGGGGTAACTCTTTGGCCGGTGGCCAGATTTGGCCCCGTTTTCTGGCAGCCGTCAGTAAAACGGCTATAACTCTCTCGAGAAGTAAGCTTTACCCGTGATTCTTGTTGCGTTGGATTCCTAACTCAAATATCTACCCTACGACAAGTTCAAATGGAAGAAACTTCTTTTGAGTCAACCTCTAGGCGATTATCAAGTTGATTTCCACAACCGTCACCTCTTATGTAGGGATCGGGGTGAACGTCGGGTTTTTCATTGAGTCTAGCATTTTTGAACACTAGAGTCCATTATGAATCAATCCATATGATCATATATGTCTAATCCGTCCACTTTTGAAAAAATCAAATTTTTGAGCCCGCCCAAAAGGGTACCCCTTTGGCCGGTGGCCAGATTTGGCCTCGTTTTCTGGCAGCCGTCAGTAAAACGGCTATAACTCTCTCCAGAAGTAAGATTTACCCGTGATTCTTGTTGCGTTGGATTCCTAACTCAAATATCTACCCTACCAAAAGTCGAACCGGTAGAAACCCTATTTGAGTCGGCCTCTAGGTGATTATCAAGTTGATTTCCAAAACCGTCACCTCTTATGGAGGGATCGGGGTGAACGTCGGGTTTTTCATTGAGTCTAGCATTTTTGAACACTAGAGTCCATTATGAATCAATCTATATGATCATATATGCCTAATCCGTCCACTTTTGAAAAAATCAAATTTTTGAGCCCGCCCAAAGGGGTAACCCTTTGGCCGGTGGCCAGATTTGGCCCCGTTTTCTTGCAGCCGTCAGTAAAACGGCTATAACTCTCTCCAGAAGTAAGCTTTACCCATAATTCTTGTTGCGTTGGATTCCTAACTCAAATATCTACCCAACGACAAGTTCAAATAGAAGAAACTTCTTTTGAGTCAACCTCTAGGCGATTATCAAGTTGATTTCCACAACCGTCACCTCTTATGTAGGGATCGGGGTGAACGTCGGGTTTTTCATTGAGTCTAGCATTTTTGAACACTAGAGTCCATTATGAATCAATCCATATGATCATATATGTCTAATCCGTCCACTTTTGAAAAAATCAAATTTTTGAGCCCGCCTAAAAGGGTACCCTTTTGGCCGGTGGCCAGATTTGGCCTCGTTTTCTGGCAGCCGTCAGTAAAACGGCTATAACTCTCTCCAGAAGTAAGATTTACCCGTGCTTCTTGTTGCGTTGGATTCCTAACTCAAATATCTACCCTACCAAAAGTCGAACCGGTAGAAACCCTATTTGAGTCGGCCTCTAGGTGATTATCAAGTTGATTTCCAAAACCATCACCTCTTATGTAGGGATCGGGGTGAACGTCGGATTTTTCATTGAGTCTAGCATTTTTGAACACTAGAGTCCATTATGAATTAATCCATATGATCATATATGCCTGATCCGTCCACTTTTGAAAAAATCAAATTTTTGAGCCCGCCCAAAGGGGTACCCCTTTGGCCGGTGACCAGATTTGGCCTCGTTTTCTGGCAGCCGTCAGTAAAACCGCTATAACTCTCTCCAGAAGTAAGATTTACCCGTGATTCTTGTTGCGTTGGATTCCTAACTCAAATATCTATCCTACAAAAAGTCGAACCGGTAGAAACCCTATTTGAGTCGGCCTCTAGGTGATTATCAAGTTGATTTCCAAAACCGTCACCTCTTATGTAGGGATCGGGGTGAACGTTGGATTTTTCATTGAGTCTAGCATTTTTGAACACTAGAGTCCATTATGAATCAATCCATATGATCATATATGCCTGATCCGTCCACTTTTGAAAAAATCAAATTTTTGAGCCCGCCCAAAGGGGTACCCCTTTGGCCGGTGGCCAGATTTGGCCCTGTTTTCTGGCAGCCGTCAGTAAAACGGCTATAACTCTCTCCAGAAGTAAGCTTTACCCGTGATTCTTTTAGCGTTGGATTCCTAACTCAAATATATACCCTACCAAAAGTCGAACCGGTAGAAACCATATTTGAGTCGGCCTCTAGGTGATTATCAAGTTTATTTCCAAAACCGTCACCTCTTATGTAGGGATCGGGGTGAACGTCGGGTTTTACATTGAATCTAGCATTTTTGAACACTAGACTCCATTATGAATCAATCCATATGATCATATATGCCTAATCCGTCCACTTTTGAAAAAATCAAATTTTGAGCCCACCCAAAGGGGTACCCCCTTTGACCGGTGGCCAGATTTGGCCCCGTTTTCTGGCAGCCGTCAGTAAAACGGCTATAACTCTCTCCAGAAGTAAGTTTTACCTGTGATTCTTGTTGCGTTGGATTCCTAACTGAAATATCTACCCTACAAAAAGTTCAAATGGAAGAAAATCCTGTTGAGTCAACCTCTAGGTAATTATCAAGTTGATTTCCACAACCGTCGCGTCTTATGTAGGGATCGGGGTGAACGTCGGGTTTTTCAATGAGTCTAGCATTTTTGAACACTAGAGTCGATTATGAATCAATTCATATGATCATATATGTCTAATCCGTCCACTTTTGAAAAAATCAAATTTTTGAGCCCGCCCAAAGGGTGCCATTTTGGCCGGTGTCCAGATTTGGCCACGTTTTCTGCCAGCCGTCAGTAAAGAGGCTATAACTCTCTCCAGAAGTAAGCTTTACCCGTGATTCTTTTTGCGTTGGATTCCTAACTCAAATATCTACCCTACCAAAAGTCGAACCGGTAGAAACCTATTTGAGTCGGCCTCTAGGTGATTATCAAGTTGATTTCCAAAATCGTCACCTCTTATGTAGGGATCGGGGTGAACGTCGGGTTTTTCATTGAGTCTAGCATTTTTGAACACTAGAGTCCATTATGAATCAATCCATATGATCATATATGCCTAATCCGTCCACTTTTGAAAAAATCAAATTTTTAAGCCCACCCAAAGGGGTACCCCTTTGGCCGGTGGCCAGATTTGGCCCCATTTTCTGGCAGCCGTCAGTAAAACGGCTATAACTCTCTCCAATAGTAAGCTTTACCCGTGATTCTTGTTGCGTTGGATTCCTAACTCAAATATCCACCCTACCAAAAGTCGAACCGGTAGAAACCATATTTTAGTCAACCTCTAGGCGATTATCAAGTTGATTTCCACAACCGTCGCCTCTTATGTAGGGATCGGGGTGAACGTCGGGTTTTTCATTGAGTCTAGCATTTTTGAACACTAGAGTCCATTATGAATCAATCCATATGATCATATATGCCTAATCCGTCCACTTTTGAAAAAATCAAATTTTTGAGCCCGCCCAAAGGGGTACCCCTTTGGCCGGTGGCCAGATTTGGCCTCGTTTTCTTGCAGCCGTCAGTAAAACGGCTATAACTCTCTCCAGAAGTAAGCTTTACCCATGATTCTTGTTGCGTTGGATTCCTAACTCAAATATCTACCCCAAAAAAAGTTCAAATGGAAGAAACTCCTTTTGAGTCAACCTCTAGGTGATTATCAAGTTGATTTCCAAAACCGTCACCTCTTTTGTAGGGATCGGGGTAAACGTCGGGTTTTTCATTGAGTCTAGCATTTTTGAACACTAGAGTCCATTATGAATCAATCCATATGATCATATATGTCTAATCCGTCCACTTTTGAAAAAATCAAATTTTTGAGCCCGCCCAAAGGGGTACCCCTTTGGCCGGTGGCCAGATTTGGCCTCGTTTTCTGGCAGCCGTCAGTAAAACGGCTATAACTCTCTCCAGAAGTAAGCTTTACCCGTGATTCTTGTTGCGTTGGATTCCTAACTCAAATATCTACCCTACCAAAAGTCGAACCGGTAGAAACCCTATTTGAGTCGGCCTCTAAGTGATTATCAAGTTGATTTCCACAACCGTCGCCTCTTATGTAGGGATCGGGGTGAACGTCGGTTTTTCATTGAGTCTAGCATATTTGAACACTAGAGTCCATTATGAATCAATTCATATGATCATATATGTCTAATTCGTCCACTTTTAAAAAAATCAAATTTTTGAGCCCGCCCAAAGGGGTAACCCTTTGGCCGGTGGCCAGATTTGGCCCCGTTTTCTGACAGCCGTCAGTAAAACGGCTATAACTCTCTCCAGAAGTAAGCTTTACCCGTGATTCTTGTTGCGTTGGATTCCTAACTTAAATATCTACCCTACAAAAAGTTCAAATGGAAGAAACTCCTTTTGAATCAACCTCTAGGTGATTATCAAGGTTATTTCCACAATCGTCGCCTCTTATGTAGGGATCGGGGTGAACGTCGGGTTTTTCATTGAGTCTAGCATTTTTGAACACTAGAGTCCATTATGAATCAATTCATATGATCATATATGTCTAATCCGTCCACTTTTGAAAAAATCAAAATTTTGAGCCCGCACAAAGGGGTACCCCTTTGGCTGGTGGCCAGATTTGGCCTCGTTTTTTGGCAGCCGTCAGTAAAACGGCTATAACTCTCTCCGGAAGTAAGCTTTACCCGTGATTCTTGTTGCGTTGGATTCCTAACTCAAATATCTACCCTACCAAATGTGGAACCGGTAGAAACCCTATTTGAGTCGGCCTCTAAGTGATTATCAAGTTGATTTCAAAAACCGTCACCTCTTATGTAGGGATCGGGGTGAACGTCGGGTTTTTCATTGAGTCTAGCATTTTTGAACACTAGAGTCCATTATGAATAAATCTATATGATCATATATGCCTAATCCGTCCACTTTTGAAAAAATCAAATTTTTGAGCCCGCCCAAAGGGGTAACCCTTTGGCCGGTGGCCAGATTTGGCCCTGTTTTCTGGCAGCCGTCAGTAAAACGGCTATAACTCTCTCCAGAAGTAAGCTTTACCTGTGATTCTTGTTGCGTTGGATTCTTAACTCTAATATCTACCCTACAAAAAGTTCAAATGGAAGAAACGCCTTTTGAGTCAACCTCTAGGTGATTATCAAGTTGATTTCCAAAACCGTCACCTCTTTTGTAGGGATCGGGGTAAACGTCGGGTTTTTTATTGAGTTTAGCATTTTTGAACACTAGAGTCCATTATGAATCAATCTATATGATCATATATGCCTAATCCGTCCACTTTTGAAAAAATCAAATTTTTGAGCCCGCCCAAAGGGGTAACCCTTTGGCCGGTGGCCAGATTTGGCCCTGTTTTCTGGCAGCCGTCAGTAAAACGGCTATAACTCTCTCCATAAGTAAGCTTTACCCGTGATTCATGTTGCGTTGGATTCTTAACTCTAATATCTACTCTACAAAAAGTTCAAATGGAAGAAACTCCTTTTGAGTCAACCTCTGTTGGTGATTATCAAGTTGATTTCCAAAACCGTCACCTCTTTTGTAGGGATCGGGGTAAACGTCGGGTTTTTCATTGAGTTTAGCATTTTTGAACACTAAAGTCCATTATGAATAAATCAATATGATCATATATGCCTAATCCTTCGACTTTTGAAAAAATCAAATTTTTTAGCCCGCCCAAAGGTGTAACCCTTTGGCCGGTGGCCAGATTTGGCCCCGTTTTCTGGCAGCCGTCAGTAAAACGGCTATAACTCTCTCCATAAGTAAGCTTTACCCGTGATTCTTGTTGCGTTGGATTCTTAACTCTAATATCTACCCTACAAAAAGTTCAAATGGAAGAAACTCCTTTTGAATCAACCTCTAGGTGATTATCAAGTTGATTTCCACAATCGTCGCCTCTTATGTAGGGATCGGGGTGAACGTCGGGTTTTTCATTGAGTCTAGCATTTTTGAACACTAGAGTCCATTATGAATCAATCCATATGATCATATATGTTTAATCCGTCCACTTTTGAAAAAATCAAAATTTTGAGCCCGCACAAAGGGGTACCCCATTGGCCGGTAGCCAGATTTGGCCTCGTTTTCTGGCAGCCGTCAGTAAAACGGCTATAACTCTCTCCAGAAGTAAGCTTTACCCGTGATTCTTGTTGCGTTGGATTCCTAACTCAAATATCTACCCTACCAAAAGTCGAACCGGTAGAAACCCTATTTGAGTCCGCCTCTAAGTGATTATCAAGTTGATTTCAAAAACCGTCACCTCTTATGTAGGGATCGGGGTGAACGTCGGGTTTTTCATTGAGTCTAGCATTTTTGAACACTAGAGTCCATTATGAATAAATCTATATGATCATATATGCCTAATCCGTCCACTTTTGAAAAAATCAAATTTTTGAGCCCGCCCAAAGGGGTAACCCTTTGGCCGGTGGCCAGATTTGGCCCTGTTTTCTGGCAGCCGTCAGTAAAACGGCTATAACTCTCTCCAGAAGTAAGCTTTACCTGTGATTCTTGTTGCGTTGGATTCTTAACTCTAATATCTACCCTACAAAAAGTTCAAATGGAAGAAACGCCTTTTGAGTCAACCTCTAGGTGATTATCAAGTTGATTTCCAAAACCGTCACCTCTTTTGTAGGGATCGGGGTAAACGTCGGGTTTTTTATTGAGTTTAGCATTTTTGAACACTAGAGTCCATTATGAATCAATCTATATGATCATATATGTCTAATCCGTCCACTTTTGAAAAAATCAAATTTTTGAGCCCGCCCAAAGGGGTAACCCTTTGGCCGGTGGCCAGATTTGGCCCTGTTTTCTGGCAGCCGTCAGTAAAACGGCTATAACTCTCTCCATAAGTAAGCTTTACCCGTGATTCTTGTTGCGTTGGATTCTTAACTCTAATATCTACTCTACAAAAAGTTCAAATGGAAGAAACTCCTTTTGAGTCAACCTCTAGGTGATTATCAAGTTGATTTCCAAAACCGTCACCTCTTTTGTAGGGATCGGGGTAAACGTCGGGTTTTTCATTGAGTTTAGCACTTTTGAACACTAAAGTCCATTATGAATAAATCAATATGATCATATATGCCTAATCCTTCCACTTTTGAAAAAATCAAATTTTTGAGCCCGCCCAAAGGGGTAACCCTTTGGCCGGTGGCCAGATTTGGCCCCGTTTTCTGGCAGCCGTCAGTAAAACGGCTATAACTCTCTCCATAAGTAAGCTTTACCCGTGATTCTTGTTGCGTTGGATTCTTAACTCTAATATCTACCCTACAAAAAGTTCAAATGGAAGAAACTCCTTTTGAATCAACCTCTAGGTGATTATCAAGTTGATTTCCACAATCGTCGCCTCTTATGTAGGGATCGGGGTGAACGTCGGGTTTTTCATTGAGTCTAGCATTTTTGAACACTAGAGTCCATTATGAATCAATCCATATGATCATATATGTTTAATCCGTCCACTTTTGAAAAAATCAAAATTTTGAGCCCGCACAAAGGGGTACCCCATTGGCCGGTAGCCAGATTTGGCCTCGTTTTCTGGCAGCCGTCAGTAAAACGGCTATAACTCTCTCCAGAAGTAAGCTTTACCCGTGATTCTTGTTGCGTTGGATTCCTAACTCAAATATCTACCCTACCAAAAGTCGAACCGGTAGAATCCCTATTTGAGTCCGCCTCTAAGTGATTATCAAGTTGATTTCAAAAACCGTCACCTCTTATGTAGGGATCGGGGTGAACGTCGGGTTTTTCATTGAGTCTAGCATTTTTGAACACTAGAGTCCATTATGAATTAATCCATATGATCATATATGCCTCATCCGTCCACTTTTGAAAAATTCAAATTTTTGAGCCCACCCAAAGGGGTACCCCCTTTGGCCGATGGCCAGATTTGGCCCCGTTTTCTGGCAGCCGTCAGTAAAACGGCTATAACTCTCTCCAGAAGTAAGCTTTACCCGTGATTCTTGTTGCGTTGGATTTCTAACTCAAATATCTACCCTACAAAAAGTTCAAATGGAAGAAACTCCTTTTGAGTCAACCTCTAGGTGATTATCAAGTTTATTTCCACAACCGTCGCCTCTTATGTAGGGATAGGGGTGAACGTCAGGTTTTTCATTGAGTCTAGCATTTTTGAACACTGGAGTCCATTATGTATCAATCCATATGATCATATATGCCTAATTCGTCCACTTTTGAAAAAATCAAATTTTTGAGCCCGCCTAAAGGGGTACCCCTTTGGCCGGCGGCCAGATTTGGCCCCATTTTCTGGCAGCCTTCAGTAAAACGGTTATAACTCTCTCCAGAAGTAAGCTTTACCCGTAATTCTTGTTGCGTTGGATTTCTAACTCAAATATCTACCCTACCAAAAGTCGAACCGGTAGAAACCTTATTTGAATCGGCCTCTAGGTGATTATCAAGATGATTTCCAAAACCATCACCTCTTATGTAGGGATCGGGGTGAACGTCGGGTTTTTCATTGAGTCTAGCATTTTTGAACACTAGAGTCCATTATGAATCAATCCATATGATCATATATGCCTAATCCGTCTACTTTTGAAAAAATCAAATTTTTGAGCCCGCCCAAAGGGGTACCCCTTTGGCCGGTGGCAAGATTTGGCCCCGTTTTCTGGCAGCCGTCAGTAAAACGGCTATAACTCTCTCCAGAAGTAAGCTTTACCCGTGATTCTTGTTGCGTTGGATTCCTAACTCAAATATCTACCCTATAAAAAGTTCAAATGGAAGAAACTCCTTTTGAGTCAACCTCTAGGTGATTATCAAGTTTATTTCCACAACCGTCGCCTCTTATGTAGGGATAGGGGTGAACGTCAGGTTTTTCATTGAGTCTAGCATTTTTGAACACTGGAGTCCATTATGTATCAATCCATATGATCATATATGCCTAATCCGTCCACTTTTGAAAAAATCAAATTTTTGAGCCCGCCCAAAGGGGTACCCCTTTGGCCGATGGCCAGATTTGGCCCCGTTTTCTGGCAGCCGTCAGTAAAACGGCTATAACTCTCTCCAGAAGTAAGCTTTACCCGTGATTCTTGTTGCGTTGGATTCCTAACTCAAATATCTACCCTACAAAAAGTTCAAATGGAAGAAACTCCTTTTGAGTCAACCTCTAGGTGATTATCAAGTTTATTTCCACAACCGTCGCCTCTTATGTAGGGATAGGGGTGAACGTCAGGTTTTTCATTGAGTCTAGCATTTTTGAACACTGGAGTCCATTATGTATCAATCCATATGATCATATATGCCTAATCCGTCCACTTTTGAAAAAATCAAATTTTTGAGCCCGCCCAAAGGGGTACCCCTTTGGCCGATGGCCAGATTTGGCCCCGTTTTCTGGCAGCCGTCAGTAAAACGGCTATAACTCTCTCCAGAAGTAAGCTTTACCCGTGATTCTTGTTGCGTTGGATTCCTAACTCAAATATCTACCCTACAAAAAGTTCAAATGGAAGAAACTCCTTTTGAGTCAACCTCTAGGTGATTATCAAGTTGATTTCCAAAACCGTCGCCTCTTGTGTAGGGATCGGGGTGAACGTCGGGTTTTTCATTGAGTCTAGCATTTTTGAACACTAGAGTCCATTATGAATCAATCCATATGATCATATATTCCTAATCCGTCCACTTTTGAAAAAATCAAATTTTTGAGCCCGCCTAAAGGGGTACCCCTTTGGCCGGCGGCCAGATTTGGACCCATTTTCTGGCAGCCTTCAGTAAAACGGTTATAACTCTCTCCAGAAGTAAGCTTTACCCGTGATTCTTGTTGCGTTAGATTCCTAACTCAAATATCTACCCTACCAAAAGTCGAACCGGTAGAAACCTTATTTGAATCGGCCTCTAGGTGATTATCAAGATGATTTCCAAAACCATCACCTCTTATGTAGGGATCGGGGTGAACGTCGGGTTTTTCATTGAGTCTAGCATTTTTGAACACTAGAGTCCATTATGAATCAATCCATATGATCATATATGCCTAATCCGTCCACTTTTGAAGAAATCAAATTTTTGAGCCCGCCCAAAGGGGTACCCCTTTGGCCGGTGGCAAGATTTGGCCCCGTTTTCAGGCAGCCGTCAGTAAAACGGCTATAACTCTCTCCAGAAGTAAGCTTTACCCGTGATTATTGTTGCGTTAGATTTCTAACTCAAATATCTACCCTACAAAAAGTTCAAATGGAAGAAACTCCTTTTGAGTCAACCTCTAGGTGATTATCAAGTTTATTTCCACAACCGTCGCCTCTTATGTAGGGATAGGGGTGAACGTCAGGTTTTTCATTGAGTCTAGCATTTTTGAACACTGGAGTCCATTATGTATCAATCCATATGATCATATATGCCTAATCCGTCCACTTTTGAAAAAATCAAATTTTTGAGCCCGCCCAAAGGGGTACCCCTTTGGCCGATGGCCAGATTTGGCCCCGTTTTCTGGCAGCCGTCAGTAAAACGGCTATAACTCTCTCCAGAAGTAAGCTTTACCCGTGATTCTTGTTGCGTTTGATTCCTAACTCAAATATCTACCCTAAAAAAAGTTCAAATGGAAGAAACTCCTTTTGAGTCAACCTCTAGGTGATTATCAAGTTTATTTCCACAACCGTCGCCTCTTATGTAGGGATAGGGGTGAACGTCAGGTTTTTCATTGAGTCTAGCATTTTTGAACACTGGAGTCCATTATGTATCAATCCATATGATCATATATGCCTAATCCGTCCACTTTTGAAAAAATCAAATTTTTGAGCCCGCCCAAAGGGGTACCCCTTTGGCCGATGGCCAGATTTGGCCCCGTTTTCTGGCAGCCGTCAGTAAAACGGCTATAACTCTCTCCAGAAGTAAGCTTTACCCGTGATTCTTGTTGCGTTGGATTCCTAACTCAAATATCTACCCTACAAAAAGTTCAAATGGAAGAAACTCCTTTTGAGTCAACCTCTCGATGATTATCAAGTTTATTTCCACAACCGTCGCCTCTTATATAGGGATAGGGGAGAACGTCGGGTTTTTCATTGAGTCTAGCATTTTTGAACACTAGAGTCCATTATGAATCAATCCATATGATCATATATGTTTAATCCGTCGACTTTTGAAAAAATCAAAATTTTGAGCCCGCACAAAGGGGTACCCCATTGGCCGGTAGCCAGATTTGGCCTCGTTTTCTGGCAGCCGTCAGTAAAACGGCTATATCTCTCTCCAGAAATAAGCTTTACCCGTGATTCTTGTTGCGTTGGATTCCTAACTCAAATATCTACCCTACCAAAAGTCGAACCGGTAGAAACCCTATTTGAGTCCGCCTCTAAGTGATTATCAAGTTGATTTCAAAAACCGTCATCTCTTATGTAGGGATCGGGGTGAACGTCGGGTTTTTCATTGAGTCTAGCATTTTTGAACACTAGAGTCCATTATGAATTAATCCATAT
This sequence comes from Perilla frutescens, assembly GCA_026008535.1. Lineage (NCBI taxonomy): Eukaryota > Viridiplantae > Streptophyta > Magnoliopsida > Lamiales > Lamiaceae > Perilla > Perilla frutescens. The sequence continues at coordinate 49,118,137 of BRKX01000018.1, forward strand.
GATCATATATGCCTCATCCGTCCACTTTTGAAAAATTCAAATTTTTGAGCCCGCCCAAACGGGTACCCCTTTGGCCTGTGGCCAGATTTGGCCCCGTTTTCTGGCAGCCGTCAGTAAAACGGCTATAACTCTCTCCAGAAGTAAGCTTTACCCGTGATTCTTGTTGCGTTGGATTCCTAACTCAAATATCTACCCTACAAAAAGTTCAAATGGAAGAAACTCCTTTTGAGTCAACCTCTAGGTTATTATCAAGTTTATTTCCACAACCGTCGCCACTTATTTAGGGATAGGGGTGAACGTCGGGTTTTTCATTGAGTCTAGCATTTTTGAACACTGGAGTTCATTATGAATCAATTCATATGATCATATATGCCTAATCTGTCCACTTTTGAAAAAACCAAATTTTTGAGCCTGCCCAAAGGGGTAACCCTTTGGCCGGTGGCCAGATTTTGCCCCGTTTTCTGGCAGCCGTCAGTAAAACGGCTATATCTCTCTTTAGAAGTAAGTTTTACACGTGATTCTTGTTGAGTTGGATTCCTAACTCAAATATCTACCCTACCAAAAGTCGAACCGGTAGAAACCCTATTTGAGTCGGCCTCTAGGTGATTATCAAGTTGATTCCCAAAACCGTAACCTCTTATGTAGGGATCGAGGTGAACGTCGGGTTTTTCATTGAGTCTAGCATTTTTGAACACTAGAGTCCATTATGAATCAATCCATATGATCATATATGCCTAATCCGTCCACTTTTGAAAAAATCAAATTTTTGAGCCCGCCCAAAGGGGTACCCCCTTTGGCCGGTGGCCAGATTTGGCTCCATTTTCTGGCAGCCGTCAGTAAAACGGCTATAACTCTCTCCAGAAGTAAGCTTTACCCGTGATTCTTGTTGCGTTGGATTCCAAACTCAAATATCTACCCTGCCAAAAGTCGAACCGGTAGAAACCCTATTTGAGTCGGCCTCTAGTTGATTATCAAGTTCATTTCCAAAACCATCACCTCTTATGTAGGGATCGGGGTGAACGTCGGATTTTTCATTGAGTCTAGCATTTTTGAACACTAGAGTCCATTATGAATAAATCTATATGATCATATATGCCTAATCCTTCCACTTTTGAAAAAATCAAATTTTTGAGCCCGCCCAAAGGGGTTACCCTTTGGCCGGTGGTCAGATTTAGCCCCGTTTTCTGGCAGCCGTCAGTAAAACGGCTATAACTCTCTCCATAAGTAAGCTTTACCCGTGATTCTTGTTGCGTTGGATTCCTAACTCAAATATCTACCCTACCAAAAGTCAAACCGGTAGAAACCCTATTTGAGTCGGCCTCTAGGTGATTATCAAGTTGATTTCCAAAACCATCACCTCTTATGTAGGGATCGGGTTGAACGTCGGGTTTTTCATTGAGTCTAGCATTTTTGAACACTAGAGTCCAATATGAATCAATCCATATGATCATATATGCCTAATCCGTCCACTTTTGAAAAAATCAAATTTTTGAGCCCGCCCAAAGGGGTACCCCTTTGGCCGGTGGCCAGATTTGGCCCCATTTTCTGGCAACCGTCAGTAAAACGGTTATAACTCTCTCCAGAAGTAAGCTTTACCCGTGATTCTTGTTGCGTTGGATTCCTAACTCAAATATCTACCCTACCAAAAGTCGAACCGATAGAAACCCTATTTGAATCGGCCTCTCGGTGATTATCAAGTTGATTTCGAAAACCATCACCTCTTATGTAGGGATCGGGGTGAACGTCGGGTTTTTCATTGAGTCTAGCATTTTTGAACACTAGAGTCCATTATGAATCAATCCATATGATCATATATGCCTAATCCGTCCACTTTTGAAAAAATCAAATTTTTGAGCCCGCCCAAAGGGGTACTCCTTTGGCCGATGGCCAGATTTGGCCCCGTTTTCTTGCAGCCGTAAGTAAAACGGCTATAACTCTCTCCAGAAGTAAGCTTTACCCGTGATTCTTGTTGTATTGGATTCCTAACTCAAATATCTACCCAACAAAAAGTTCAAATGGAAGAAACTCTTTTTGAGTCAAACTCTAGGTGATTATCAAGTTTATTTCCACAACCGTCGCCTCTTATGTAGGGATAGGGGTGAACGTCGGGTTTTTCATTGAGTCTAGCATTTTTGAACACTGGAGTCCATTATGAATCAATCAATATGATCATATATGCCTAATCCGTCCACTTTTGAAAAAATCAAATTTTTGAGCCCGCCCAAAGGGGTACCCCCTTTGGCCGGTGGCTAGATTTGGCCCCATTTTCTGGCAACCGTCAGTAAAACGGTTATAACTCTCTCCAGAAGTAAGCTTTACCCATGATTCTTGTTGCGTTGGATTCCTAACTCAAATATCTACCCTACCAAAAGTCGAATCGGTAGAAACCCTATTTGAATCGGCCTCTAGGTGATTATCAAGTTGATTTCGAAAACCATCACCTCTCATGTAGGGATCGGGGTGAACGTCGGGTTTTTCATTGAGTCTAGCATTTTTGAACACTAGAGTCCATTATGAATCAATCCATATGATCATATATTCCTAATCCGTCCACTTTTGAAAAAATCAAATTTTTGAGCCCGCCTAAAGGGGTACCCCTTTGGCCGGCGGCCAGATTTGGCCCCATTTTCTGGCAGCCTTCAGTAAAACGGTTATAACTCTCTCCAGAAGTAAGCTTTACCCGTGATTCTTTTTGCGTTGGATTCCTAACTCAAATATCTACCCTACCAAAAGTCGAACCGGTAGAAACCCTATTTGAATCGGCCTCTAGGTGATTATCAAGTTGATTTCCAAAACCATCACCTCTTATGTAGGGATCGGGGTGAACGTGGGGTTTTTCATTGAGTCTAACATTTTTGAACACTAGAGTCCATTATGAATCAATCCATATGATCATATATGCCTAATCCATCCACTTTTGAAAAAATCAAATTTTTGAGCCCGCCCAAAGGTGTACTCCTTTGGCCGATGGCCAGATTTGGCCCCGTTTTCTGGCAGCCGTCAGTAAAACGGCTATAACTCTCTCCATAAGTAAGCTTTACCCGTGATTCTTGTTGCGTTGGATTCCTAACTCAAATATCTACCCTACCAAAAGTCAAACCGGTAGAAACCCTATTTGAGTCGGCCTCTAGGTGATTATCAAGTTGATTTCCAAAACCATCACCTCTTATGTAGGGATCGGGTTGAACGTCGGGTTTTTCATTGAGTCTAGCATTTTTGAGCACTAGAGTCCAATATGAATCAATCCATATGATCATATATGCCTAAACCGTCCACTTTTGAAAAAATCAAATTTTTGAGCCCGCCCAAAGGTGTACCCCTTTGGCCGGTGGCCAGATTTGGCCCCATTTTCTGGCAACCGTCAGTAAAACGGTTATAACTCTCTCCAGAAGTAAGCTTTACCCATGATTCTTGTTGCGTTGGATTCCTAACTCAAATATCTACCCTACCAAATGTCGAACCGGTAGAAACCCTATTTGAATCGGCCTCTAGGTGATTATCAAGTTGATTTCCAAAACCATCACCTCTTATGTAGGGATCGGGGTGAACGTCGGGTTTTTCATTGAGTCTAGCATTTTTGAACACTAGAGTCCATTATGAATCAATCCATATGATCATATATGCCTAATCCATCCACTTTTGAAAAAATCAAATTTTTGAGCCCACCCAAAGGGGTACTCCTTTGGCCGATGGCCAGATTTAGCCCCGTTTTCTGGCAGCCGTCAGTAAAACGGCTATAACTCTCTCCATAAGTAAGCTTTACCCGTGATTCTTGTTGCGTTGGATTCCTAACTCAAATATCTACCCTACCAAAAGTCAAACCGGTAGAAACCCTATTTGAGTCGGCCTCTAGGTGATTATCAAGTTGATTTCCAAAACCATCACCTCTTATGTAGGGATCGGGTTGAACGTCGGGTTTTTCATTGAGTCTAGCATTTTTGAACACTAGACTCCAATATGAATCAATCCATATGATCATATATGTCTAAACCGTCCACTTTTGAAAAAATCAAATTTTTGAGCCCGCCCAAAGGGGTACCCCTTTGGCCGGTGGCCAGATTTGGCCCCATTTTCTGGCAACCGTCAGTAAAACGGCTATAACTCTCTCCATAAGTAAGCTTTACCCGTGATTCTTGTTGCGTTGGATTCCTAACTCAAATATCTACCCTACCAAAAGTCAAACCGGTAGAAACCCTATTTGAGTCGGCCTCTAGGTGATTATCAAGTTGATTTCCAAAACCATCACCTCTTATGTAGGGATCGGGTTGAACGTCGGGTTTTTCATTGAGTCTAGCATTTTTGAACACTAGAGTCCAATATGAATCAATCCATATGATCATATATGCCTAAACCGTCCACTTTTGAAAAAATCAAATTTTTGAGCCCGCCCAAAGGGGTACCCCTTTGGCCGGTGGCCAGATTTGGCTCCATTTTCTGGCAAGCGTCAGTAAAACGGTTATAACTCTCTCCAGAAGTAAGCTTTACCCATGATTCTTGTTGCGTTGGATTCCTAACTCAAATATCTACCCTACCAAAAGTCGAACCGGTAGAAACCCTATTTGAATCGGCCTCTAGGTGATTATCAAGTTGATTTCGAAAACCATCACCTCTTATGTAGGGATCGGGGTGAACGTCGGGTTTTTCATTGAGTCTAGCATTTTTGAACACTAGAGTCCATTATGAATCAATCCATATGATCATATATGCCTAATCCGTCCACTTTTGAAAAAATCAAATTTTTGAGCCCGCCCAAAGGGGTACTCCTTTGGCCGATGGCCAGATTTGGCCCCGTTTTCTGGCAGCCGTAAGTAAAACGGCTATAACTCTCTCCAGAAGTAAGCTTTACCCATGATTCTTGTTGTGTTGGATTCCTAACTCAAATATCTACCCTACAAAAAGTTCAAATGGAAGAAACTCTTTTTGAGTCAACCTCTAGGTGATTATCAAGTTTATTTCCACAACCGTCGCCTCTTATGTAGGGATAGGGGTGAACGTCGGGTTTTTCATTGAGTCTAGCATTTTTGAACACTGGAGTCCATTATGAATCAATCCATATGATCATATATGCCTAATCCGTCCACTTTTGAAAAAATCAAATTTTTGAGCCCGCCCAAAGGGGTACCCCTTTGGCCGGTGGCCAGATTTGGCCCCATTTTCTGGCAACCGTCAGTAAAACGGTTATAAGTCTCTCCAGAAGTAAGCTTTACCCATGATTCTTGTTGCGTTGGATTCCTAACTCAAATATCTACCCTACCAAAAGTCGAACCGGTAGAAACCCTATTTGAATCGGCCTCTAGGTGATTATCAAGTTGATTTCGAAAACCATCACCTCTCATGTAGGGATCGGGGTGAACGTCGGGTTTTTCATTGAGTCTAGCATTTTTGAACACTAGAGTCCATTATGAATCAATCCATATGATCATATATGCCTAATCCGTCCACTTTTGAAAAAATCAAATTTTTGAGCCCGCCCAAAGGGGTACTCCTTTGGCCGATGGCCAGATTTGGCCCCGTTTTCTGGCAGCCGTCAGTAAAACGGCTATAACTCTCTCCAGAAGTAAGCTTTACCCGTGATTCTTGTTGCGTTGGATTCCTAACTCAAATATCTACCCTACAAAAAGTTCAAATGGAAGAAACTCCTTTTGAGTCAACCTCTAGGTGATTATCAAGTTTATTTCCACAACCGTCGCCTCTTATGTAGGGATAGGGGTGAACGTCAGGTTTTTCATTGAGTCTAGCATTTTTGAACACTGGAGTCCATTATGTATCAATCCATATGATCATATATGCCTAATCGGTCCACTTTTGAAAAAATCAAATTTTTGAGCCCGTCCAAAGGGGTACCCCTTTGGCCGATGGCCAGATTTGGCCCCGTTTTCTGGCAGCCGTCAGTAAAACAGCTATAACTCTCTCCAGAAGTAAGCTTTACCTGTGATTCTTGTTGCGTTGGATTCCTAACTCAAATATCTACCCTACAAAAAGTTCAAATGGAAGAAACTCCTTTTGAGTCAATCTCTAGGTGATTATCAAGTTTATTTCCACAACCGTCGCCTCTTATGTAGGGATAGGGGTGAACGTCAGGTTTTTCATTGAGTCTAGCATTTTTGAACACTAGAGTCCATTATGAATTAATCCATATGATCATATATGCCTAATCCGTCCACTTTTGAAAAATTCAAATTTTTGAGCCCGCCCAAAAGGGTACCCCTTTGGCCGGTGGCCAGATTTGGCCCCGTTTTCTGGCAGCCGTCAGTAAAACGGCTATAACTCTCTCCAGAAGTAAGCTTTACCCATGATTCTTGTTGCGTTGGATTCCTAACTCAAATATCTACCCTACAAAAAGTTCAAATGGAAGAAACTCCTTTTGAGTCAACCTCTAGGTGATTATCAAGTTTATTTCCACAACCGTCGCCTCTTATGTAGGGATAGGGGTCTACGTCAGGTTTTTCATTGAGTCTAGCATTTTTGAACACTGGAGTCCATTATGAATCAATCCATATGATCATATATGCCTAATCCGTCCACTTTTGAAAAAATCAAATTTTTGAGCCCGCCCAAAGGGGTAACCCTTTGGCCGGTGGCCAGATTTGGCCCCGTTTTCTGGCAGCCGTCAGTAAAACGGCTATATCTCTCTCCAGAAGTAAGCTTTACCCGTGATTCTTATTGCGTTGGATTTCTAACTCAAATATCTACCCTACAAAAAGTTCAAATGGAAGAAACTCCTTTCGAGTCAACCTCTAGGTGATTATCAAGTTCATTTCCACAACCGTCGCCTCTTATGTAGGGATAGGGGTGAACGTCGGGTTTTTCAATAAGTCTAGCATTTTTGAACACTGGAGTCCATTATGAATCAATCCATATGATCATATATGCCTAATCCTTCCACTTTTGAAAAAATCAAATTTTTGAGCCCGCCCAAAGGGGTACCCCTTTGGCCGGTGGCCAGATTTGGCCCCGTTTTCTGGCAGCCGTCAGTAAAACGGCTATAACTCTCTCAAGAAGTAAGCTTTACCCGTGATTCTTGTTGCGTTGGATTTCTAACTCAAATATCTACCCTACAAAAAGTTCAAATGGAAGAAACTCCTTTTGAGTCAACCTCTAGGTGATTATCAAGTTCATTTCCACAACCGTCGCCTCTTATGTAGGGATAGGGGTGATCGTCGGGTTTTTCAATGAGTCTAGCATTTTTGAACACTGGAGTCCATTATGAATCAATCCATATGATCATATATGCCTAATCCGTCCACTTTTGAAAAAATCAAATTTTTGAGCCCGCCCAAAGGGGTACCCCTTTGGCCGGTGGTCAGATTTGGCCCCGTTTTCTGGCAGCCGTCAGTAAAACGGCTATAATTATCTCCAGAAGTAAGTTTTACCCGTGATTCTTGTTGCGTTGTATTTATAACTCAAATATCTACCCTACCAAAAGTTGAACCGGTAGAAACCCTATTTGAGTCGGCCTCTAGGTGATTATCAAGTTGATTTCCAAAACCATCACCTCTTATGTAGGGATCGGGGTGAACGTCGGGTTTTTCATTGAGTCTAGCATTTTTGAACACTAGAGTCCATTATGAATTAATCCATATGATCATATATGCCTAATCCGTCCACTTTTGAAAAATTCAAATTTTTGAGCCCGCCCAAAAGGGTACCCCTTTGGCCGGTGGCCAGATTTGGCCCCGTTTTCTGGCAGCCGTCAGTAAAACGGCTATAACTCTCTCCAGAAGTAAGCTTTACCCATGATTCTTGTTGCGTTGGATTCCTAACTCAAATATCTACCCTACAAAAAGTTCAAATGGAAGAAACTCCTTTTGAGTCAACCTCTAGGTGATTATCAATTTTATTTCCACAACCGTCGCCTCTTATGTAGGGATAGGGGTGAACGTCAGGTTTTTCATTGAGTCTAGCATTTTTGAACACTGGAGTCCATTATGTATCAATCCATATGATCATATATGCCTAATCGGTCCACTTTTGAAAAAATCAAATTTTTGAGCCCGCCCAAAGGGGTACCCCTTTGGCCGATGGCCAGATTTGGCCCCGTTTTCTGGCAGCCGTCAGTAAAACAGCTATAACTCTCTCCAGAAGTAAGCTTTACCTGTGATTCTTGTTGCGTAGGATTCCTAACTCAAATATCTACCCTACAAAAAGTTCAAATGGAAGAAACTCCTTTTGAGTCAATCTCTAGGTGATTATCAAGTTTATTTCCACAACCGTCGCCTCTTATGTAGGGATAGGGGTGAACGTCAGGTTTTTCATTGAGTCTAGCATTTTTGAACACTAGAGTCCATTATGAATTAATCCATATGATCATATATGCCTAATCCGTCCACTTTTGAAAAATTCAAATTTTTGAGCCCGCCCAAAAGGGTACCCCTTTGGCCGGTGGCCAGATTTGGCCCCGTTTTCTGGCAGCCGTCAGTAAAACGGCTATAACTCTCTCCAGAAGTAAGCTTTACCCATGATTCTTGTTGCGTTGGATTCCTAACTCAAATATCTACCCTACAAAAAGTTCAAATGGAAGAAACTCCTTTTGAGTCAACCTCTAGGTGATTATCAAGTTTATTTCCACAACCGTCGCCTCTTATGTAGGGATAGGGGTGAACGTCAGGTTTTTCATTGAGTCTAGCATTTTTGAACACTGGAGTCCATTATGAATCAATCCATATGATCATATATGCCTAATCCGTCCACTTTTGAAAAAATCAAATTTTTGAGCCCGCCCAAAGGGGTAACCCTTTGGCCGGTGGCCAGATTTGGCCCCGTTTTCTGGCAGCCGTCAGTAAAACGGCTATATCTCTCTCCAGAAGTAAGCTTTACCCGTGATTCTTATTGCGTTGGATTTCTAACTCAAATATCTACCCTACAAAAAGTTCAAATGGAAGAAACTCCTTTCGAGTCAACCTCTAGGTGATTATCAAGTTCATTTCCACAACCGTCGCCTCTTATGTAGGGATAGGGGTGAACGTCGGGTTTTTCAATAAGTCTAGCATTTTTGAACACTGGAGTCCATTATGAATCAATCCATATGATCATATATGCCTAATCCGTCCACTTTTGAAAAAATCAAATTTTTGAGCCCGCCCAAAGGGGTACCCTTTTGGCCGGTGGCCAGATTTGGCCCCGTGTTCTGGCAGCCGTCAGTAAAACGGCTATAACTCTCTCCAGAAGTAAGTTTTACCCGTGATTCTTGTTGCGTTGGATTCCTAACTCAAATATCTACCCTACCAAAAGTCGAACCGGTAGAAACCCTATTTGAGTCGGCCTCTAGGTGATTATCAAGTTGATTTCCAAAACCATCACCTCTTATGTAGGGATCGGGGTGAACGTCGGTTTTTTCATTGAGTCTAGCATTTTTGAACACTAGAGTCCATTATGAATTAATCCATATGATCATATATGCCTAATCCGTCCACTTTTGAAAAATTCAAATTTTTGAGCCCGCCCAAAAGGGTACCCCTTTGGCCGGTGGCCAGATTTGGCCCCGTTTTCTGGTAGCCGTCAGTAAAACAGCTATAACTCTCTCCAGAAGTAAGCTTTACCCGTGATTCATGTTGCGTTGGATTCCTAACTCAAATATCTATCCTACAAAAAGTTTAAATGGAAGAAACTCCTTTTGAGTCAACCTCTAGGTGATTATCATGTATATTTCCACAACCGTCGCCTCTTATGTAGGGATCGGGGTGAACGTCGGGTTTTTCATTGAGTCTAGCATTTTTGAACACTGGAGTCCATTATGAATCAATCCATATGATCATATATGCCTAATCCGTCCACTTTTGAAAAAATCAAATTTTTGAGCCCGCCCAAAGGGGTACCCCTTTGGCCGGTGGCCAGATTTGGCCCCGTTTTCTGGCAGCGGTCAGTAAAACGGCTATAACTCTCTCCAGAAGTAAGTTTTACCCGTGATTCTTGTTGCGTTGGATTCCTAACTCAAATATCTACCCTACCAAAAGTCGAACCGGTAGAAACCCTATTTGAGTCGGCCTCTAGGTGATTATCAAGTTGATTTCCAAAACCATCACCTCTTATGTTGGGATCGGGGTGACGTCGGGTTTTTCATTGAGTCTAGCATTTTTGAACACTAGAGTCCATTATGAATTAATCCATATGATCATATATGCCTAATCCGTCCACTTTTCAAAAATTCAAATTTTTGAGCCCGCCCAAAAGGGTACCCCTTTGGCCGGTGGCCAGATTTGGCCCCGTTTTCTGGCAGCCGTCAGTAAAACGGCTATAACTCTCTCAATAAGTAATCTTTACCCGTGATTCTTGTTGCGTTGGATTTCTAACTCAAATATCTACCCTACAAAAAGTTCAAATGGCAGAAACTCCTTTTAAGTCAACCTCTAGGTGATTATCAAGTTCATTTCCACAACCGTCGCCTCTTATGTAGCGATAGGGGTGAACGTCGGGTTTTTCATTGAGTCTAGCATTTTTGAATACTGGAGTCCATTATGAATCAATCCATATGATCATATATGCCTAATCCGTCCACTTTTGAAAAAATCAAATTTTTGAGCCCGCCCAAAGGGGTAACCCTTTGGCCGGTGGCCAGATTTGGCCCCGTTTTCTGGCAGCCGTCAGTAAAACGGCTATATACCTCTCCAGAAGTAAGCTTTACCCGTGATTCTTGTTGCGTTGGATTCCTAACTCAAATATCTACCCTACAAAAAGTTCAAATGGAAGAAACTCCTTTTGAGTCAACCTCTAGGTGATTATCAAGTTTATTTCCACAACCGTCGCCTCTTATGTAGGGATAGGGGTGAACGTCAGGTTTTTCATTGAGTCTAGAATTTTTGAACACTGGAGTCCATTATGTATCAATCCATATGATCATATATGCCTAATCCGTCCACTTTTGAAAAATTCAAATTTTTGAGCCCGCCCAAAGGGGTACCCCTTTGGCCGGTGGCCAGATTTGGCCCCGTTTTCTGGCAGCCCTCAGTAAAACGGCTATAACTCTCTCCAGAAGTAAGCTTTACCCGTGATTCCTTTTGCGTTGGATTCCTAACTCAAATATCTACCCTACCAAAAGTCGAACCGGTAGAAACCCTATTTGAGTCAGCCTCTAGGTGATTATCAAGTTTATTTCCACAACCGTCGCCTCTTATGTAGGGATAGGGGTGAACGTCAGGTTTTTCATTGAGTCTAGAATTTTTGAACACTGGAGTCCATTATGTATCAATCCATATGATCATATATGCCTAATCCGTCCACTTTTGAAAAATTTAAATTTTTGAGCCCGCCCAAAGGGGTACCCCTTTGGCCGGTGGCCAGGTTTGGCCCCGTTTTCTGGCAGCCGTCAGTAAAACGGCTATAACTCTCTCAAGAAGTAAGCTTTACCCGTGATTCTTGTTGCGTTGGATTTCTAACTCAAATATCTACCCTACCAAAAGTCGAACCGGTAGAAACCCTATTTGAGTCGGCCTCTAGGTGATTATCAAGTTGATTTCCAAAACCATCACCTCTTATGTAGGGATCGGGGTGAACGTCGGTTTTTTCATTGAGTCTAGCATTTTTGAACACTAGAGTCCATTATGAATTAATCCATATGATCATATATGCCTAATCCGTCCACTTTTGAAAAATTCAAATTTTTGAGCCCGCCCAAAAGGGTACCCCTTTGGCCGGTGGCCAGATTTGGCCCCGTTTTCTGGTAGCCGTCAGTAAAACAGCTATAACTCTCTCCAGAAGTAAGCTTTACCCGTGATTCATGTTGCGTTGGATTCCTAACTCAAATATCTACCCTACAAAAAGTTTAAATGGAAGAAACTCCTTTTGAGTCAACCTCTAGGTGATTATCATGTATATTTCCACAACCGTCGCCTCTTATGTAGGGATCGGGGTGAACGTCGGGTTTTTCATTGAGTCTAGCATTTTTGAACACTGGAGTCCATTATGAATCAATCCATATGATCATATATGCCTAATCCGTCCACTTTTGAAAAAATCAAATTTTTGAGCCCGCCCAAAGGGGTACCCCTTTGGCCGGTGGCCAGATTTGGCCCCGTTTTCTGGCAGCGGTCAGTAAAACGGCTATAACTCTCTCCAGAAGTAAGTTTTACCCGTGATTCTTGTTGCGTTGGATTCCTAACTCAAATATCTACCCTACCAAAAGTCGAACCGGTAGAAACCCTATTTGAGTCGGCCTCTAGGTGATTATCAAGTTGATTTCCAAAACCATCACCTCTTATGTTGGGATCGGGGTGAACGTCGGGTTTTTCATTGAGTCTAGCATTTTTGAACACTAGAGTCCATTATGAATTAATCCATATGATCATATATGCCTAATCCGTCCACTTTTCAAAAATTCAAATTTTTGAGCCCGCCCAAAAGGGTACCCCTTTGGCCGGTGGCCAGATTTGGCCCCGTTTTCTGGCAGCCGTCAGTAAAACGGCTATAACTCTCTCAATAAGTAATCTTTACCCGTGATTCTTGTTGCGTTGGATTTCTAACTCAAATATCTACCCTACAAAAAGTTCAAATGGCAGAAACTCCTTTTAAGTCAACCTCTAGGTGATTATCAAGTTCATTTCCACAACCGTCGCCTCTTATGTAGCGATAGGGGTGAACGTCGGGTTTTTCATTGAGTCTAGCATTTTTGAATACTGGAGTCCATTATGAATCAATCCATATGATCATATATGCCTAATCCGTCCACTTTTGAAAAAATCAAATTTTTGAGCCCGCCCAAAGGGGTAACCCTTTGGCCGGTGGCCAGATTTGGCCCCGTTTTCTGGCAGCCGTCAGTAAAACGGCTATATACCTCTCCAGAAGTAAGCTTTACCCGTGATTCTTGTTGCGTTGGATTCCTAACTCAAATATCTACCCTACAAAAAGTTCAAATGGAAGAAACTCCTTTTGAGTCAACCTCTAGGTGATTATCAAGTTTATTTCCACAACCGTCGCCTCTTATGTAGGGATAGGGGTGAACGTCAGGTTTTTCATTGAGTCTAGAATTTTTGAACACTGGAGTCCATTATGTATCAATCCATATGATCATATATGCCTAATCCGTCCACTTTTGAAAAATTCAAATTTTTGAGCCCGCCCAAAGGGGTACCCCTTTGGCCGGTGGCCAGATTTGGCCCCGTTTTCTGGCAGCCGTCAGTAAAACGGCTATAACTCTCTCCAGAAGTAAGCTTTACCCGTGATTCCTTTTGCGTTGGATTCCTAACTCAAATATCTACCCTACCAAAAGTCGAACCGGTAGAAACCCTATTTGAGTCGGCCTCTAGGTGATTATCAAGTTTATTTCCACAACCGTCGCCTCTTATGTAGGGATAGGGGTGAACGTCAGGTTTTTCATTGAGTCTAGAATTTTTGAACACTGGAGTCCATTATGTATCAATCCATATGATCATATATGCCTAATCCGTCCACTTTTGAAAAATTTAAATTTTTGAGCCCGCCCAAAGGGGTACCCCTTTGGCCGGTGGCCAGGTTTGGCCCCGTTTTCTGGCAGCCGTCAGTAAAACGGCTATAACTCTCTCAAGAAGTAAGCTTTACCCGTGATTCTTGTTGCGTTGGATTTCTAACTCAAATATCTACCCTACAAAAAGTTCAAATGGAAGAAACTCCTTTTGAGTCAACCTCTAGGTGATTATCAAGTTCATTTCCACAACCGTCGCCTCTTATGTAGGGATAGGGGTGATCGTCGGGTTTTTCAATGAGTCTAGCATTTTTGAACACTGGAGTCCATTATGAATCAATCCATATGATCATATATGCCTAATCCGTCCACTTTTGAAAAAATCAAATTTTTGAGCCCGCCCAAAGGGGTACCCCTTTGGCCGGTGGTCAGATTTGGCCCCGTTTTCTGGCAGCCGTCAGTAAAACGGCTATAATTATCTCCAGAAGTAAGTTTTACCCGTGATTCTTGTTGCGTTGGATTTATAACTCAAATATCTACCCTACCAAAAGTCGAACCGGTAGAAACCCTATTTGAGTCGGCCTCTAGGTGATTATCAAGTTGATTTCCAAAACCATCACCTCTTATGTAGGGATCGGGGTGAACGTCGGGTTTTACATTGAGTCTAGCATTTTTGAACACTAGAGTCCATTATGAATTAATCCATATGATCATATATGCCTAATCCGTCCACTTTTGAAAAATTCAAATTTTTGAGCCCGCCCAAAAGGGTACCCCTTTGGCCGGTGGCCAGATTTGGCCCCGTTTTCTGGCAGCCGTCAGTAAAACGGCTATAACTCTCTCCAGAAGTAAGCTTTACCCATGATTCTTGTTGCGTTGGATTCCTAACTCAAATATCTACCCTACAAAAAGTTCAAATGGAAGAAACTCCTTTTGAGTCAACCTCTAGGTGATTATCAAGTTTATTTCCACAACCGTCGCCTCTTATGTAGGGATAGGGGTGAACGTCAGGTTTTTCATTGAGTCTAGCATTTTTGAACACTGGAGTCCATTATGTATCAATCCATATGATCATATATGCCTAATCGGTCCACTTTTGAAAAAATCAAATTTTTGAGCCCGCCCAAAGGGGTACCCCTTTGGCCGATGGCCAGATTTGGCCCTGTTTTCTGGCAGCCGTCAGTAAAACAGCTATAACTCTCTCCAGGAGTAAGCTTTACCTGTGATTCTTGTTGCGTTGGATTCTAACTCAAATATCTACCCTACAAAAAGTTTAAATGGAAGAAACTCCTTTTGAGTCAATCTCTAGGTGATTATCAAGTTTATTTCCACAACCGTCGCCTCTTATGTAGGGATAGGGGTGAACGTCAGGTTTTTCATTGAGTCTAGCATTTTTGAACACTAGAGTCCATTATGAATTAATCCATATGATCATATATGCCTAATCCGTCCACTTTTGAAAAATTCAAATTTTTGAGCCCGCCCAAAAGGGTACCCCTTTGGCCGGTGGCCAGATTTGGCCCCGTTTTCTGGCAGCCGTCAGTAAAACGGCTATAACTCTCTCCAGAAGTAAGCTTTACCCATGATTCTTGTTGCGTTGGATTCCTAACTCCAATATCTACCCTACAAAAAGTTCAAATGGAAGAAACTCCTTTTGAGTCAACCTCTAGGTGATTATCAAGATTATTTCCACAACCGTCGCCTCTTATGTAGGGATAGGTGTGAACGTCAGGTTTTTCATTGAGTCTAGCATTTTTGAACACTGGAGTCCATTATGAATCAATCCATATGATCATATATGCGTAATCCGTCCACTTTTGAAAAAATCAAATTTTTGAGCCCGCCCAAAGGGGTACCCTTTTGGCCGGTGGCCAGATTTGGCCCCGTGTTCTGGCAGCCGTCAGTAAAATGGCTATAACTCTCTCCAGAAGTAAGTTTTACCCGTGATTTCTTGTTGCGTTGGATTCCTAACTCAAATATCTACCCTACCAAAAGTCGAACTGGTAGAAACCCTATTTGAGTCGGCCTCTAGGTGATTATCAAGTTGATTTCCAAAACCATCACCTCTTATGTAGGGATCGGGGTGAACGTCGGGTTTTTCATTGAGTCTAGCATTTTTGAACACTAGAGTCCATTATGAATCAATCCATATGATCATATATGCCTAATCCGTCCACTTTTGAAAAATTCAAATTTTTGAGCCCGCCCAAAAGGGTACCCCTTTGGCCGGTGGCCAGATTTGGCCCCGTTTTCTGGCAGCGGTCAGTAAAACGGCTATAACTCTCTCCAGAAGTAAGTTTTACCCGTGATTCTTGTTGCGTTGGATTCCTAACTCAAATATCTACCCTACCAAAAGTCGAACCGGTAGAAACCCTATTTGAGTCGGCCTCTAGGTGATTATCAAGTTGATTTCCAAAACCATCACCTCTTATGTAGGGATCGGGGTGAACGTCGGGTTTTTCATTGAGTCTAGCATTTTTGAACACTGGAGTCCATTATGAATCAATCCATATGATCATATATGCCTAATCCGTCCACTTTTGAAAAAATCAAATTTTTGAGCCCGCCCAAAAGGGTACCCCTTTGGCCGGTGGCCAGATTTGGCCCCGTTTTCTGGCAGCCGTCAGTAAAACGGCTATAACTCTCTCCAGAAGTAAGCTTTACCCATGATTCTTGTTGCGTTGGATTCCTAACTCCAATATCTACCCTACAAAAAGTTCAAATGGAAGAAACTCCTTTTGAGTCAACCTCTAGGTGATTATCAAGATTATTTCCACAACCGTCGCCTCTTATGTAGGGATAGGGGTGAACGTCAGGTTTTTCATTGAGTCTAGCATTTTTGAACACTGGAGTCCATTATGAATCAATCCATATGATCATATATGCGTAATCCGTCCACTTTTGAAAAAATCAAATTTTTGAGCCCGCCCAAAGGGGTACCCTTTTGGCCGGTGGCCAGATTTGGCCCCGTGTTCTGGCAGCCGTCAGTAAAATGGCTATAACTCTCTCCAGAAGTAAGTTTTACCCGTGATTTCTTGTTGCGTTGGATTCCTAACTCAAATATCTACCCTACCAAAAGTCGAACCGGTAGAAACCCTATTTGAGTCGGCCTCTAGGTGATTATCAAGTTGATTTCCAAAACCATCACCTCTTATGTAGGGATCGGGGTGAACGTCGGGTTTTTCATTGAGTCTAGCATTTTTGAACACTAGAGTCCATTATGAATCAATCCATATGATCATATATGCCTAATCCGTCCACTTTTGAAAAATTCAAATTTTTGAGCCCGCCCAAAAGGGTACCCCTTTGGCCGGTGGCCAGATTTGGCCCCGTTTTCTGGCAGCGGTCAGTAAAACGGCTATAACTCTCTCCAGAAGTAAGTTTTACCCGTGATTCTTGTTGCGTTGGATTCCTAACTCAAATATCTACCCTACCAAAAGTCGAACCGGTAGAAACCCTATTTGAGTCGGCCTCTAGGTGATTATCAAGTTGATTTCCAAAACCATCACCTCTTATGTAGGGATCGGGGTGAACGTCGGGTTTTTCATTGAGTCTAGCATTTTTGAACACTGGAGTCCATTATGAATCAATCCATATGATCATATATGCCTAATCCGTCCACTTTTGAAAAAATCAAATTTTTGAGCCCGCCCAAAGGGGTACCCTTTTGGCCGGTGGCCAGATTTGGCCCCGTGTTCTGGCAGCCGTCAGTAAAACGGCTATAACTCTCTCCAGAAGTAAGTTTTACCCGTGATTCTTGTTGCGTTGGATTCCTAACTCAAATATCTACCCTACCAAAAGTCGAACCGGTAGAAACCCTATTTGAGTCGGCCTCTAGGTGATTATCAAGTTGATTTCCAAAACCATCACCTCTTATGTAGGGATCGGGGTGAACGTCGGGTTTTTCATTGAGTCTAGCATTTTTGAACACTAGAGTCCATTATGAATTAATCCATATGATCATATATGCCTAATCCGTCCACTTTTGAAAAATTCAAATTTTTGAGCCCGCCCAAAAGGGTTCCCCTTTGGCCGGTGGCCAAATTTGGCCCCGTTTTCTGGCAGCCGTCAGTAAAACGGCTATAACTCTCTCCAGAAGTAAGCTTTAACCGTGATTCTTGTTGCGTTGGATTCCTAACTCAAATATCTACCCTACAAAAAGTTCAAATGGAAGAAACTCCTTTTGAGTCAACCTCTAGGTGATTATCAAGTTTATTTCCACAACCGTCGCCTCTTATGTAGGGATAGGGGTGAACGTCAGGTTTTTCATTGAGTCTAGCATTTTTGAACACTGGAGTCCATTATGTATCAATCCATATGATCATATATGCCTAATCGGTCCACTTTTGAAAAAATCAAATTTTTGAGCCCGCCCAAAGGGGTACCCCTTTGGCCGATGGCCAGATTTGGCCCTGTTTTCTGGCAGCCGTCAGTAAAACAGCTATAACTCTCTCCAGAAGTAAGCTTTACCTGTGATTCTTGTTGCGTTGGATTCTAACTCAAATATCTACCCTACAAAAAGTTTAAATGGAAGAAACTCCTTTTGAGTCAATCTCTAGGTGATTATCAAGTTTATTTCCACAACCGTCGCCTCTTATGTAGGGATAGGGGTGAACGTCAGGTTTTTCATTGAGTCTAGCATTTTTGAACACTAGAGTCCATTATGAATTAATCCATATGATCATATAAGCCTAATCCGTCCACTTTTGAAAAATTCAAATTTTTGAGCCCGCCCAAAAGGGTACCCCTTTGGCCGGTGGCCAGATTTGGCCCCGTTTTCTGGCAGCCGTCAGTAAAACGGCTATAACTCTCTCCAGAAGTAAGCTTTACCCATGATTCTTGTTGCGTTGGATTCCTAACTCCAATATCTACCCTAAAAAAAGTTCAAATGGAAGAAACTCCTTTTGAGTCAACCTCTAGGTGATTATCAAGATTATTTCCACAACCGTCGCCTCTTATGTAGGGATAGGGGTGAACGTCAGGTTTTTCATTGAGTCTAGCATTTTTGAACACTGGAGTCCATTATGAATCAATCCATATGATCATATATGCGTAATCCGTCCACTTTTGAAAAAATCAAATTTTTGAGCCCGCCCAAAGGGGTACCCTTTTGGCCGGTGGCCAGATTTGGCCCCGTGTTCTGGCAGCCGTCAGTAAAATGGCTATAACTCTCTCCAGAAGTAAGTTTTACCCGTGATTTCTTGTTGCGTTGGATTCCTAACTCAAATATCTACCCTACCAAAAGTCGAACCGGTAGAAACCCTATTTGAGTCGGCCTCTAGGTGATTATCAAGTTGATTTCCAAAACCATCACCTCTTATGTAGGGATCGGGGTGAACGTCGGGTTTTTCATTGAGTCTAGCATTTTTGAACACTAGAGTCCATTATGAATCAATCCATATGATCATATATGCCTAATCCGTCCACTTTTGAAAAATTCAAATTTTTGAGCCCGCCCAAAAGGGTACCCCTTTGGCCGGTGGCCAGATTTGGCCCCGTTTTCTGGCAGCGGTCAGTAAAACGGCTATAACTCTCTCCAGAAGTAAGTTTTACCCGTGATTCTTGTTGCGTTGGATTCCTAACTCAAATATCTACCCTACCAAAAGTCGAACCGGTAGAAACCCTATTTGAGTCGGCCTCTAGGTGATTATCAAGTTGATTTCCAAAACCATCACCTCTTATGTAGGGATCGGGGTGAACGTCGGGTTTTTCATTGAGTCTAGCATTTTTGAACACTGGAGTCCATTATGAATCAATCCATATGATCATATATGCCTAATCCGTCCACTTTTAAAAAAATCAAATTTTTGAGCCCGCCCAAAGGGGTACCCTTTTGGCCGGTGGCCAGATTTGGCCCCGTGTTCTGGCAGCCGTCAGTAAAACGGCTATAACTCTCTCCAGAAGTAAGTTTTACCCGTGATTCTTGTTGCGTTGGATTCCTAACTCAAATATCTACCCTACCAAAAGTCGAACCGGTAGAAACCCTATTTGAGTCGGCCTCTAGGTGATTATCAAGTTGATTTCCAAAACCATCACCTCTTATGTAGGGATCGGGGTGAACGTCGGGTTTTTCATTGAGTCTAGCATTTTTGAACACAAGAGTCCATTATGAATTAATCCATATGATCATATATGCCTAATCCGTCCACTTTTGAAAAATTCAAATTTTTGAGCCCGCCCAAAAGGGTTCCCCTTTGGCCGGTGGCCAAATTTGGCCCCGTTTTCTGGCAGCCGTCAGTAAAACGGCTATAACTCTCTCCAGAAGTAAGCTTTAACCGTGATTCTTGTTGCGTTGGATTCCTAACTCAAATATCTACCCTACAAAAAGTTCAAATGGAAGAAACTCTTTTTGAGTCAACCTCTAGGTGATTATCAAGTTTATTTCCACAACCGTCGCCTCTTATGTAGGGATAGGGGTGAACGTCAGGTTTTTCATTGAGTCTGGCATTTTTGAACACTGGAGTCCATTATGTATCAATCCATATGATCATATATGCCTAATCGGTCCACTTTTGAAAAAATCAAATTTTTGAGCCCGCCCAAAGGGGTACCCCTTTGGCCGATGGCCAGATTTGGCCCCGTTTTCTGGCAGCCGTCAGTAAAACGGCTATAACTCTCTCCAGAAGTAAGCTTTACCCGTCATTCTTGTTGCGTTGGATTCCTAACTCAAATATCTACCCTACAAAAAGTTCAAATGGAAGAAACTCCTTTTGAGTCAACCTCTAGGTGATTATCAAGTTTATTTCCACAACCGTCGCCTCTTATGTAGGGATAGGGGTGAACGTCAGGTTTTTCATTGAGTCTAGCATTTTTGAACACTGGAGTCCATTATTTATCAATCCATATCATCATATATGCCTAATCCGTCCACTTTTGAAAAATTCAAATTTTTGAGCCCGCCCAAAGGGGTACCCCTTTGGCCGGTGGCCAGATTTGGCCCCGTTTTCTGGCAGCCGTCAGTAAAACGGCTATAACTCTCTCAAGAAGTAAGCTTTACCCGTGATTCTTGTTGCGTTGGATTTCTAACTCAAATATCTACCCTACAAAAAGTTCAAATGGCAGAAACTCCTTTTAAGTCAACCTCTAGGTGATTATCAAGTTCATTTCCACAACCGTCGCCTCTTATGTAGGGATAGGGGTGAACGTCGGGTTTTTCATTGAGTCTAGCATTTTTGAACACTGGAGTCCATTATGAATCAATCCATATGATCATATATGCCTAATCCGTCCACTTTTGAAAAAATCAAATTTTTGAGCCCGCCCAAAGGGGTAACCCTTTGGCCGGTGGCGAGATTTGGCCCCGTTTTCTGGCAGCCGTCAGTAAAACGGCTATATACCTCTCCAGAAGTAAGCTTTACCCGTGATTCTTGTTGCGTTGGATTCCTAACTCAAATATCTACCCTACAAAAAGTTCAAATGGAAGAAACTCCTTTTGAGTCAACCTCTAGGTGATTATCAAGTTTATTTGCACAACCGTCGCCTCTTATGTAGGGATAGGGGTGAACGTCAGGTTTTTCATTGAGTCTAGCATTTTTGAACACTGGAGTCCATTATGTACCAATCCATATGATCATATATGCCTAATCCGTCCACTTTTGAAAAAATCAAATTTTTGAGCCCGCCCAAAGGGGTAACCCTTTGGCCGGTGGCCAGATTTGGCCCCGTTTTCTGGCAGCCGTCAGTAAAACGGTTATATACCTCTCCAGAAGTAAGCTTTACCCGTGATTCTTGTTGCGTTGGATTCCTAACTCAAATATCTACCCTACAAAAAGTTTAAATGGAAGAAACTCTTTTTGAGTCAACCTCTAGGTGATTATCAAGTTTATTTCCACAACCGTCGCCTCTTATGTAGGGATAGGGGTGAACGTCAGGTTTTTCATTGAGTCTAGCATTTTTGAACACTGGAGTCCATTATGAATCAATCCATATGATCATATATGCCTAATCCGTCCACTTTTGAAAAAATCAAATTTTTGAGCCCGCCCAAAGGGGTAACCCTTTGGCCGGTGGCCAGATTTGGCCCCGTTTTCTGGTAGCCGTCAGTAAAACGGCTATATCTCTCTCCAGAAGTAAGCTTTACCCGTGATTCTTATTGCGTTGGATTTCTAACTCAAATATCTACCCTACAAAAAGTTCAAATGGAAGAAACTCCTTTCGAGTCAACCTCTAGGTGATTATCAAGTTCATTTCCACAACCGTCGCCTCTTATGTAGGGATAGGGGTGAACGTCGGGTTTTTCAATAAGTCTAGCATTTTTGAACACTGGAGTCCATTATGAATCAATCCATATGATCATATATGCCTAATCCTTCCACTTTTGAAAAAATCAAATTTTTGAGCCCGCCCAAAGGGGTACCCCTTTGGCCGGTGGCCAGATTTGGCCCCGTTTTCTGGCAGCCGTCAGTAAAACGGCTATAACTCTCTCAAGAAGTAAGCTTTACCCGTGATTCTTGTTGCGTTGGATTTCTAACTCAAATATCTACCCTACAAAAAGTTCAAATGGAAGAAACTCCTTTTGAGTCAACCTCTAGGTGATTATCAAGTTCATTTCCACAACCGTCGCCTCTTATGTAGGGATAGGGGTGATCGTCGGGTTTTTCAATGAGTCTAGCATTTTTGAACACTGGAGTCCATTATGAATCAATCCATATGATCATATATGCCTAATCCGTCCACTTTTGAAAAAATCAAATTTTTGAGCCCGCCCAAAGGGGTACCCCTTTGGCCGGTGGTCAGATTTGGCCCCGTTTTCTGGCAGCCGTCAGTAAAACGGCTATAATTATCTCCAGAAGTAAGTTTTACCCGTGATTCTTGTTGCGTTGGATTTATAACTCAAATATCTACCCTACCAAAAGTTGAACCGGTAGAAACCCTATTTGAGTCGGCCTCTAGGTGATTATCAAGTTGATTTCCAAAACCATCACCTCTTATGTAGGGATCGGGGTGAACGTCGGGTTTTTCATTGAGTCTAGCATTTTTGAACACTAGAGTCCATTATGAATTAATCCATATGATCATATATGCCTAATCCGTCCACTTTTGAAAAATTCAAATTTTTGAGCCCGCCCAAAAGGGTACCCCTTTGGCCGGTGGCCAGATTTGGCCCCGTTTTCTGGCAGCCGTCAGTAAAACGGCTATAACTCTCTCCAGAAGTAAGCTTTACCCATGATTCTTGTTGCGTTGGATTCCTAACTCAAATATCTACCCTACAAAAAGTTCAAATGGAAGAAACTCCTTTTGAGTCAACCTCTAGGTGATTATCAAGTTTATTTCCACAACCGTCGCCTCTTATGTAGGGATAGGGGTGAACGTCAGGTTTTTCATTGAGTCTAGCATTTTTGAACACTGGAGTCCATTATGTATCAATCCATATGATCATATATGCCTAATCGGTCCACTTTTGAAAAAATCAAATTTTTGAGCCCGCCCAAAGGGGTACCCCTTTGGCCGATGGCCAGATTTGGCCCCGTTTTCTGGCAGCCGTCAGTAAAACAGGTATAACTCTCTCCAGAAGTAAGCTTTACCTGTGATTCTTGTTGCGTTGGATTCCTAACCTAAATATCTACCCTACAAAAAGTTCAAATGGAAGAAACTCCTTTTGAGTCAATCTCTAGGTGATTATCAAGTTTATTTCCACAACCGTGGCCTCTTATGTAGGGATAGGGGTGAACGTCAGGTTTTTCATTGAGTCTAGCATTTTTGAACACTAGAGTCCATTATGAATTAATCCATATGATCATATATGCCTAATCCGTCCACTTTTGAAAAATTCAAATTTTTGAGCCCGCCCAAAAGGGTACCCCTTTGGCCGGTGGCCAGATTTGGCCCCGTTTTCTGGCAGCCGTCAGTAAAACGGCTATAACTCTCTCCAGAAGTAAGCTTTACCCATGATTCTTGTTGCGTCGGATTCCTAACTCAAATATCTACCCTACAAAAAGTTCAAATGGAAGAAACTCCTTTTGAGTCAACCTCTAGGTGATTATCAAGTTTATTTCCACAACCGTCGCCTCTTATGTAGGGATAGGGGTGAACGTCAGGTTTTTCATTGAGTCTAGCATTTTTGAACACTGGAGTCCATTATGAATCAATCCATATGATCATATATGCCTAATCCGTCCACTTTTGAAAAAATCAAATTTTTGAGCCCGCCCAAAGGGGTAACCCTTTGGCCGGTGGCCAGATTTGGCCACGTTTTCTGGCAGCCGTCAGTAAAACGGCTATATCTCTCTCCAGAAGTAAGCTTTACCCGTGATTCTTATTGCGTTGGATTTCTAACTCAAATATCTACCCTACAAAAAGTTCAAATGGAAGAAACTCCTTTCGAGTCAACCTCTAGGTGATTATCAAGTTCATTTCCACAACCGTCGCCTCTTATGTAGGGATAGGGGTGAACGTCGGGTTTTTCAATAAGTCTAGCATTTTTGAACACTGGAGTCCATTATGAATCAATCCATATGATCATATATGCCTAATCCGTCCACTTTTGAAAAAATCAAATTTTTGAGCCCGCCCAAAGGGGTACCCTTTTGGCCGGTGGCCAGATTTGGCCCCGTGTTCTGGCAGCCGTCAGTAAAACGGCTATAACTCTCTCCAGAAGTAAGTTTTACCCGTGATTCTTGTTGCGTTGGATTCCTAACTCAAATATCTACCCTACCAAAAGTCGAACCGGTAGAAACCCTATTTGAGTCGGCCTCTAGGTGATTATCAAGTTGATTTCCAAAACCATCACCTCTTATGTAGGGATCGGGGTGAACGTCGGGTTTTTCATTGAGTCTAGCATTTTTGAACACTAGAGTCCATTATGAATTAATCCATATGATCATATATGCCTAATCCGTCCACTTTTGAAAAATTCAAATTTTTGAGCCCGCCCAAAGGGGTACCCCTTTGGCCGGTGGCCAGATTTGGCCCCGTTTTCTGGCAGCCGTCAGTAAAACGGCTATAACTCTCTCAAGAAGTAAGCTTTACCCGTGATTCTTGTTGCGTTGGATTTCTAACTCAAATATCTACCCTACAAAAAGTTCAAATGGAAGAAACTCCTTTTGAGTCAACCTCTAGGTGATTATCAAGTTCATTTCCACAACCGTCGCCTCTTATGTAGGGATAGGGGTGATCGTCGGGTTTTTCAATGAGTCTAGCATTTTTGAACACTGGAGTCCATTATGAATCAATCCATATGATCATATATGCCTAATCCGTCCACTTTTGAAAAAATCAAATTTTTGAGCCCGCCCAAAGGGGTACCCCTTTGGCCGGTGGTCAGATTTGGCCCCGTTTTCTGGCAGCCGTCAGTAAAACGGCTATAATTATCTCCAGAAGTAAGTTTTACCCGTGATTCTTGTTGCGTTGGATTTATAACTCAAATATCTACCCTACCAAAAGTTGAACCGGTAGAAACCCTATTTGAGTCGGCCTCTAGGTGATTATCAAGTTGATTTCCAAAACCATCACCTCTTATGTAGGGATCGGGGTGAACGTCGGGTTTTTCATTGAGTCTAGCATTTTTGAACACTAGAGTCCATTATGAATTAATCCATATGATCATATATGCCTAATCCGTCCACTTTTGAAAAATTCAAATTTTTGAGCCCGCCCAAAAGGGTACCCCTTTGGCCGGTGGCCAGATTTGGCCCCGTTTTCTGGCAGCCGTCAGTAAAACGGCTATAACTCTCTCCAGAAGTAAGCTTTACCCATGATTCTTGTTGCGTTGGATTCCTAACTCAAATATCTACCCTACAAAAAGTTCAAATGGAAGAAACTCCTTTTGAGTCAACCTCTAGGTGATTATCAAGTTTATTTCCACAACCGTCGCCTCTTATGTAGGGATAGGGGTGAACGTCAGGTTTTTCATTGAGTCTAGCATTTTTGAACACTGGAGTCCATTATGTATCAATCCATATGATCATATATGCCTAATCGGTCCACTTTTGAAAAAATCAAATTTTTGAGCCCGCCCAAAGGGGTACCCCTTTGGCCGATGGCCAGATTTGGCCCCGTTTTCTGGCAGCCGTCAGTAAAACAGGTATAACTCTCTCCAGAAGTAAGCTTTACCTGTGATTCTTGTTGCGTTGGATTCCTAACCTAAATATCTACCCTACAAAAAGTTCAAATGGAAGAAACTCCTTTTGAGTCAATCTCTAGGTGATTATCAAGTTTATTTCCACAACCGTGGCCTCTTATGTAGGGATAGGGGTGAACGTCAGGTTTTTCATTGAGTCTAGCATTTTTGAACACTAGAGTCCATTATGAATTAATCCATATGATCATATATGCCTAATCCGTCCACTTTTGAAAAATTCAAATTTTTGAGCCCGCCCAAAAGGGTACCCCTTTGGCCGGTGGCCAGATTTGGCCCCGTTTTCTGGCAGCCGTCAGTAAAACGGCTATAACTCTCTCCAGAAGTAAGCTTTACCCATGATTCTTGTTGCGTTGGATTCCTAACTCAAATATCTACCCTACAAAAAGTTCAAATGGAAGAAACTCCTTTTGAGTCAACCTCTAGGTGATTATCAAGTTTATTTCCACAACCGTCGCCTCTTATGTAGGGATAGGGGTGAACGTCAGGTTTTTCATTGAGTCTAGCATTTTTGAACACTGGAGTCCATTATGAATCAATCCATATGATCATATATGCCTAATCCGTCCACTTTTGAAAAAATCAAATTTTTGAGCCCGCCCAAAGGGGTAACCCTTTGGCCGGTGGCCAGATTTGGCCACGTTTTCTGGCAGCCGTCAGTAAAACGGCTATATCTCTCTCCAGAAGTAAGCTTTACCCGTGATTCTTATTGCGTTGGATTTCTAACTCAAATATCTACCCTACAAAAAGTTCAAATGGAAGAAACTCCTTTCGAGTCAACCTCTAGGTGATTATCAAGTTCATTTCCACAACCGTCGCCTCTTATGTAGGGATAGGGGTGAACGTCGGGTTTTTCAATAAGTCTAGCATTTTTGAACACTGGAGTCCATTATGAATCAATCCATATGATCATATATGCCTAATCCGTCCACTTTTGAAAAAATCAAATTTTTGAGCCCGCCCAAAGGGGTACCCTTTTGGCCGGTGGCCAGATTTGGCCCCGTGTTCTGGCAGCCGTCAGTAAAACGGCTATAACTCTCTCCAGAAGTAAGTTTTACCCGTGATTCTTGTTGCGTTGGATTCCTAACTCAAATATCTACCCTACCAAAAGTCGAACCGGTAGAAACCCTATTTGAGTCGGCCTCTAGGTGATTATCAAGTTGATTTCCAAAACCATCACCTCTTATGTAGGGATCGGGGTGAACGTCGGGTTTTTCATTGAGTCTAGCATTTTTGAACACTAGAGTCCATTATGAATTAATCCATATGATCATATATGCCTAATCCGTCCACTTTTGAAAAATTCAAATTTTTGAGCCCGCCCAAAGGGGTACCCCTTTGGCCGGTGGCCAGATTTGGCCCCGTTTTCTGGCAGCCGTCAGTAAAACGGCTATAACTCTCTCAAGAAGTAAGCTTTACCCGTGATTCTTGTTGCGTTGGATTTCTAACTCAAATATCTACCCTACAAAAAGTTCAAATGGAAGAAACTCCTTTTGAGTCAACCTCTAGGTGATTATCAAGTTCATTTCCACAACCGTCGCCTCTTATGTAGGGATAGGGGTGATCGTCGGGTTTTTCAATGAGTCTAGCATTTTTGAACACTGGAGTCCATTATGAATCAATCCATATGATCATATATGCCTAATCCGTCCACTTTTGAAAAAATCAAATTTTTGAGCCCGCCCAAAGGGGTACCCCTTTGGCCGGTGGTCAGATTTGGCCCCGTTTTCTGGCAGCCGTCAGTAAAACGGCTATAATTATCTCCAGAAGTAAGTTTTACCCGTGATTCTTGTTGCGTTGGATTTATAACTCAAATATCTACCCTACCAAAAGTTGAACCGGTAGAAACCCTATTTGAGTCGGCCTCTAGGTGATTATCAAGTTGATTCCAAAACCATCACCTCTTATGTAGGGATCGGGGTGAACATCGGGTTTTTCATTGAGTCTAGCATTTTTGAACACTAGAGTCCATTATGAATCAATCCATATGATCATATATGCCTAATCCGTCCACTTTTGAAAAAATCAAATTTTTGAGCCCGCCCAAAGGGGTACCCTTTTGGCCGGTGGCCAGATTTGGCCCCATTTTCTGGCAGCCGTTAGTAAAACGGCTATAACTCTCTCCAGAAGTAAGTTTTACCTATGATTCTTGTTGCGTTGGATTCCTAACTCAAATATCTACCCTACAAAAAGTTCAAATGGAAGAAACTCCTTTTGAGTCAACCTCTAGGTGATTATCAAGTTTATTTCCACAACCGTCGCCTCTTATGTAGGGATAGGGGTGAACGTCAGGTTTTTCATTGAGTCTAGAATTTTTGAACACTGGAGTCCATTATGTATCAATCCATATGATCATATATGCCTAATCCGTCCACTTTTGAAAAATTCAAATTTTTGAGCCCGCCCAAAGGGGTACCCCTTTGGCCGGTGGCCAGATTTGGCCCCGTTTTCTGGCAGCCGTCAGTAAAACGGCTATAACTCTCTCAAGAAGTAAGCTTTACCCGTGATTCTTGTTGCGTTGGATTTCTAACTCAAATATCTACCCTACAAAAAGTTCAAATGGAAGAAACTCCTTTTGAGTCAACCTCTAGGTGATTATCAAGTTCATTTCCACAACCGTCGCCTCTTATGTAGGGATAGGGGTGATCGTCGGGTTTTTCAATGAGTCTAGCATTTTTGAACACTGGAGTCCATTATGAATCAATCCATATGATCATATATGCCTAATCCGTCCACTTTTGAAAAAATCAAATTTTTGAGCCCGCCCAAAGGGGTACCCCTTTGGCCGGTGGTCAGATTTGGCCCCGTTTTCTGGCAGCCGTCAGTAAAACGGCTATAATTATCTCCAGAAGTAAGTTTTACCCGTGATTCTTGTTGCGTTGGATTTATAACTCAAATATCTACCCTACCAAAAGTTGAACCGGTAGAAACCCTATTTGAGTCGGCCTCTAGGTGATTATCAAGTTGATTTCCAAAACCATCACCTCTTATGTAGGGATCGGGGTGAACGTCGGGTTTTTCATTGAGTCTAGCATTTTTGAACACTATAGTCCATTATGAATTAATCCATATGATCATATATGCCTAATCCGTCCACTTTTGAAAAATTCAAATTTTTGAGCCCGCCCAAAAGGGTACCCCTTTGGCCGGTGGCCAGATTTGGCCCCGTTTTCTGGCAGCCGTCAGTAAAACGGCTATAACTCTCTCCAGAAGTAAGCTTTACCCATGATTCTTGTTGCGTTGGATTCCTAACTCAAATATCTACCCTACAAAAAGTTCAAATGGAAGAAACTCCTTTTGAGTCAACCTCTAGGTGATTATCAAGTTTATTTCCACAACCGTCGCCTCTTATGTAGGGATAGGGGTGAACGTCAGGTTTTTCATTGAGTCTAGCATTTTTGAACACTGGAGTCCATTATGTATCAATCCATATGATCATATATGCCTAATCGGTCCACTTTTGAAAAAATCAAATTTTTGAGCCCGCCCAAAGGGGTACCCCTTTGGCCGATGGCCAGATTTGGCCCTGTTTTCTGGCAGCCGTCAGTAAAACAGCTATAACTCTCTCCAGAAGTAAGCTTTACCTATGATTCTTGTTGCGTTGGATTCCTAACTCAAATATCTACCCTACAAAAAGTTCAAATGGAAGAAACTCCTTTTGAGTCAATCTCTAGGTGATTATCAATTTTATTTCCACAACCGTCGCCTCTTATGTAGGGATAGGGGTGAACGTCAGGTTTTTCATTGAGTCTAGAATTTTTGAACACTAGAGTCCATTATGAATTAATCCATATGATCATATATGCCTAATCCGTCCACTTTTGAAAAATTCAAATTTTTGAGCCCGCCCAAAAGGGTACCCCTTTGGCCGGTGGCCAGATTTGGACCCGTTTTCTGGCAGCCGTCAGTAAAACGGCTATAACTCTCTCCAGAAGTAAGCTTTACCCATGATTCTTGTTGCGTTGGCTTCCTAACTCCAATATCTACCCTACAAAAAGTTCAAATGGAAGAAACTCCTTTTGAGTCAACCTCTAGGTGATTATCAAGATTATTTCCACAACCGTCGCCTCTTATGTAGGGATA
Organism: Perilla frutescens; assembly: GCA_026008535.1. Classification (NCBI taxonomy): domain Eukaryota; kingdom Viridiplantae; phylum Streptophyta; class Magnoliopsida; order Lamiales; family Lamiaceae; genus Perilla; species Perilla frutescens. The sequence continues at coordinate 49,147,668 of BRKX01000018.1, forward strand.
GGGGTGAACGTCAGGTTTTTCATTGAGTCTAGCATTTTTGAACACTGGAGTCCATTATGAATCAATCCATATGATCATATATGCCTAATCCGTCCACTTTTGAAAAAATCAAATTTTTGAGCCCGCCCAAAGGGGTACCCTTTTGGCCGGTGGCCAGATTTGGCCCCGTGTTCTGGCAGCCGTCAGTAAAACGGCTATAACTCTCTCCAGAAGTAAGTTTTACCCGTGATTCTTGTTGCGTTGGATTCCTAACTCAAATATCTACCCTACCAAAAGTCGAACCGGTAGAAACCCTATTTGAGTCGGCCTCTAGGTGATTATCAAGTTGATTTCCAAAACCATCACCTCTTATGTAGGGATCGGGGTGAACGTCGGGTTTTTCATTGAGTCTAGCATTTTTGAACACTAGAGTCCATTATGAATTAATCCATATGATCATATATGCCTAATCCGTCCACTTTTGAAAAATTCAAATTTTTGAGCCCGCCCAAAAGGGTACCCCTTTGGCCGGTGGCCAGATTTGGCCCCGTTTTCTGGCAGCCGTCAGTAAAACAGCTATAACTCTCTCCAGAAGTAAGCTTTACCCGTGATTCTTGTTGCGTTGGATTCCTAACTCAAATATCTACCCTACAAAAAGTTTAAATGGAAGAAACTCTTTTTGAGTCAACCTCTAGGTGATTATCAAGTTTATTTCCACAACCGTCGCCTCTTATGTAGGGATCGGGGTGAACGTCGGGTTTTTCATTGAGTCTAGCATTTTTGAACACTGGAGTCCATTATGAATCAATCCATATGATCATATATGCCTAATCCGTCCACTTTTGAAAAAATCAAATTTTTGAGCCCGCCCAAAGGGGTAACCCTTTGGCCGGTGGCCAGATTTGGCCCCGTTTTCTGGCAGCGGTCAGTAAAACGGCTATAACTCTCTCCAGAAGTAAGTTTTACCCGTGATTCTTGTTGCGTTGGATTCCTAACTCAAATATCTACCCTACCAAAAGTCGAACCGGTAGAAACCCTATTTGAGTCGGCCTCTAGGTGATTATCAAGTTGATTTCCAAAACCATCACCTCTTATGTAGGGATCGGGGTGAACGTCGGGTTTTTCATTGAGTCTAGCATTTTTGAACACTAGAGTCCATTATGAATTAATCCATATGATCATATATTCCTAATCCGTCCACTTTTGAAAAATTCAAATTTTTGAGCCCGCCCAAAAGGGTACCCCTTTGGCCGGTGGCCAGATTTGGCCCCGTTTTCTGGCAGCCGTCAGTAAAACGGCTATAACTCTCTCCAGAAGTAAGCTTTACCCGTGATTCTTGTTGCGTTGGATTCCAAACTCAAATATCTACCATACAAAAAGTTCAAATGGAAGAAACTCTTTTTGAGTCAACCTCTAGGTGATTATCAAGTTTATTTCCACAACCGTCGCCTCTTATGTAGGGATAGGGGTGAACGTCAGGTTTTTCATTGAGTCTAGCATTTTTGAACACTGGAGTCCATTATGTATCAATCCATATGATCATATATGCCTAATCGGTCCACTTTTGAAAAAATCAAATTTTTGAGCCCGCCCAAAGGGGTACCCCTTTGGCCGATGGCCAGATTTGGCCCCGTTTTCTGGCAGCCGTCAGTAAAACGGCTATAACTCTCTCCAGAAGTAAGCTTTACCCGTGATTCTTGTTGCGTTGGATTCCTAACTCAAATATCTACCCTACAAAAAGTTCAAATGGAAGAAACTCCTTTTGAGTCAACCTCTAGGTGATTATCAAGTTTATTTCCACAACCGTCGCCTCTTATGTAGGGATAGGGGTGAACGTCAGGTTTTTCATTGAGTCTAGCATTTTTGAACACTGGAGTCCATTATGAATCAATCCATATGATCATATATGCCTAATCCGTCCACTTTTGAAAAAATCAAATTTTTGAGCCCGCCCAAAGGGGTAACCCTTTGGCCGGTGGCCAGATTTGGCCCCGTTTTCTGGCAGCCGTCAGTAAAACGGCTATATACCTCTCCAGAAGTAAGCTTTACCCGTGATTCTTGTTGCGTTGGATTCCTAACTCAAATATCTACCCTACAAAAAGTTCAAATGGAAGAAACTCCTTTTGAGTCAACCTCTAGGTGACTATCAAGTTTATTTCCACAACCGTCGCCTCTTATGTAGGGATAGGGGTGAACGTCAGGTTTTTCATTGAGTCTAGCATTTTTGAACACTGGAGTCCATTATGTACCAATCCATATGATCATATATGCCTAATCCGTCCACTTTTGAAAAAATCAAATTTTTGAGCCCGCCCAAAGGGGTAACCCTTTGGCCGGTGGCCAGATTTGGCCCCGTTTTCTGGCAGCCGTCAGTAAAACGGCTATATACCTCTCCAGAAGTAAGCTTTACCCGTGATTCTTGTTGCGTTGGATTCCTAACTCAAATATCTACCCTACAAAAAGGTCAAATGGAAGAAACTCCTTTTGAGTCAACCTCTAGGTGATTATCAAGTTTATTTCCACAACCGTCGCCTCTTATGTAGGGATAGGGGTGAACGTCAGGTTTTTCATTGAGTCTAGCATTTTTGAACACTGGAGTCCATTATGTATCAATCCATATGATCATATATGCCTAATCCGTCCACTTTTGAAAAAATCAAATTTTTGAGCCCGCCCAAAGGGCTTTGGCCGGTGGCCAGATTTGGCCCCGTTTTCTGGCAGCCGTCAGTAAAACGGCTATAACTCTCTCCAGAAGTAAGCTTTACCCGTGATTCTTGTTGCGTTGGATTCCTAACTCAGATATCTAGCCTACAAAAAGTTCAAATGGAAGAAACTCCTTTTGAGTCAACCTCTAGGTGATTATCAAGTTTATTTCCACAACCGTCGCCTCTTATGTAGGGATAGGGGTGAACGTCAGGTTTTTCATTGAGTCTAGCATTTTTGAATACTGGAGTCCATTATGTATCAATCCATATGATCATATATGCCTAATCCGTCCACTTTTGAAAAATTCAAATTTTTGAGCCCGCCCAAAGGTGTACCCCTTTGGCCGGTGGCCAGATTTGGCCCCGTTTTCTGGCAGCGGTCAGTAAAACGGCTATCTCTCTCTCCAGAAGTAAGTTTTACCCGTGATTCTTGTTGCGTTGGATTCCTAACTCAAATATCAACCCTACCAAAAGTCGAACCGGTAGAAACCCTATTTAAGTCGGCCTCTAGGTGATTATCAAGTTGATTTCCAAAACCGTCACCTCTTATGTAGGGATCAGGGTGAACGTCGGGTTTTTCATTGAGTCTAGCATTTTTGAACACTAGAGTCCATTATGAATCAATCCATATGATAATATATGCATAATCCATCCACTTTTGAAAAAATCAAATTTTTGAGCACGCCCAAAGGGGTACCCCTTTGGCCGATGGCCATATTTGGCCCCGTTTTCTGGCAGCCGTCAGTAAAACGGCTATATCTCTCTCCAGAAGTAAGCTTTACCCGTGATTCTTGTTGCGTTGGATTCCTAACTCAAATATCTACCCTACCAAAAGTCGAACCGGTAGAAACCCTATTTGAGTCGGCCTCTAGGTGATTATCAAGTTGATTTCCAAAACCATCACGTCTTATGTAGGGATCGGGGTGAACGTCGGCTTTTTCATTGAGTCTAGCATTTTTGAACACTGGAGTCCATTATGAATCAATCCATATGATCATATATGCCTAATCCGTCCACTTTTGAAAAAATCAAATTTTTGAGCCCGCCCAAAGGGGTACCCCTTTGGCCGGCGGCCAGATTTGGCCCCATTTTCTGGCAGCCGTCAGTAAAACGGTTATAACTCTCTCCAGAAGTAAGCTTTACCCGTGATTCTTGTTGCGTTGGATTCCTAACTCAAATATCTACCCTACCAAAAGTCGAACTGGTAGAAACCCTATTTGAATTGGCCTCTAGGTGATTATCAAGTTGATTTCCAAAACCATAAGCTCTTATGTAGGGATCGGGGTGAACGTCGGGTTTTTCAATGAGTCTAGCATTTTTGAACACTAGAGTCCATTATGAATCAATCCATATGATCATATATGCCTAATCCGTCCACTTTTGAAAAAATCAAATTTTTGAGCCCGCCCAAAAGGGGTACCCCTTTGGCCGATGGCCAGATTTGGCCCCGTTTTCTGGCAACCGTCAGTAAAACGGCTATAACTCTCTCCAGAAGTAAGCTTTACCCGTGATTCTTGTTCCGTTGGATTCCTAACTCAAATATCTACCCTACAAAAAGTTCAAATGGAAGAAACTCCTTTTGAGTCAACCTCTAGGTGATTATCAAGTTTATTTCCACAACCGTCGCCTCTTATGTAGGGATAGGGGTGAACGTCGGGTTTTTCATTGAGTCTAGCATTTTTGAACACTGGAGTCCATTATGAATCAATCCATATGATCATATATGCCTAATCCGTCCACTTTTGAAAAAATCAAATTTTTGAGCCCGCCCAAAGGTGTACCCCTTTGGCCGGTGGCCAGATTTGGCCCCATTTTCTGGCAGCCGTCAGTAAAACGGCTATAACTCTCTCCAGAAGTAAGTTTTACCCGTGATTCTTGTTGCGTTGGATTCCTAACTCAAATATCTACCCTACCAAAAGTCGAACCGGTAGAAACCCTATTTGAGTCGGCCTCGAGGTGATTATCAAGTTGATTTCCAAAACCATCACCTCTTATGTAGGGATCGGGGTGAACGTCGGGTTTTTCATTGAGTCTAGCATTTTTGAACACTAGAGTCCATTATCAATTAATCCATATGATCATATATGCCTAATCCGTCCACTTTTGAAAAATTCAAATTTTTGAGCCCGCCCAAAGGGGTACCCCTTTGGCCGGTGTCCAGATTTGGCCCCGTTTTCTGGCAGCCGTCAGTAAAACGGCTATAACTCTCTCAAGAAGTAAGCTTTACCCGTAATTCTTGTTGCGTTGGATTTCTAACTCAAATATCTACCCTACAAGAAGTTCAAATGGAATAAACTCCTTTTGAGTCAACCTCTAGGTGATTATCAAGTTCATTTCCACAACCGTCGCCTCTTATGTAGGGATAGGGTTGAAGGTCGGGTTTTTCATTGAGTCTAGCATTTTTGAACACTGGAGTCCATTATGAATCAATCCATATGATCATATATACCTAATCCGTCCACTTTTGAAAAAATCAAATTTTTGAGCCCGCCCAAAGGGGTAACCATTTGGCCGGTGGCCAGATTTGGCCCCGTTTTCTGGCAGCGGTCAGTAAAACGGCTATATCTCTCTCCAGAAGTAAGCTTTACCCGTGATTCTTGTTGCGTTGGATTCCTAACTCAAATATCTACCCTACCAAAAGTCGAACCGGTAGAAACCCTATTTAAGTCAGCCTCTAGGTGATTATCAAGTTGATTTCCAAAACCGTCACCTCTTATGTAGGGATCGGGGTGAACGTCGGGTTTTTCATTGAGTCTAGCATTTTTGAACACTAGAGTCCATTATGAATCAATCCATATGATCATATATGTCTAATCCGTCCACTTTTGAAAAAATCAAATTTTTGAGCCCGTCCAAAGGGGTACCCCTTTGGCCGGTGGCCAGATTTGGCCCCGTTTTCTGGCAGCCGTCAGTTAAACGGCTATAACTCTCTCCAGAAGTAAGCTTTACCCGTGATTCTTGTTGCGTTGGATTCCTAACTCAAATATCTACCCTACCAAAAGTCGAACCGGTAGAAACCCTATTTGAGTCGGCCTCTAGGTGATTATCAAGTTGATTTCAAAAACCGTCACCTCTTATGTAAGGATCGGGGAGAACGTCGGGTTTTTCATTGAGTCTAGCATTTTTGAACACTAGAGTCCATTATGAATCAATCCATATGATGATATATGCCTAATCCGTCCACTTTTGAAAAAATCAAATTTTTGAGCCCGCCCAAAGGGGTACCCCTTTGGCCGGTGGCCAGATTTGGCCCCGTTTTCTGGCAGCCGTCAGTAAAACGGCTATAACTCTCTCCAGAAGTAAGCTTTACCCGTGATTCTTGTTGCGTTGGATTCCTAACTCAAATATCTACCCTACAAAAAGTTCAAATGGAAGAAACTCCTTTTGAGTCAACCTCTAGGTGATTATCAAGTTGATTTCCAAAACCATCACCTCCTATGTAGGGATCGGGGTGAACGTCGGGTTTTTCATTGAGTCTAGCATTTTTGAACACTGGAGTCCATTATGAATCAATCCATATGATCATATATGCCTAATCCGTCAACTTTTGAAAAAATCAAAATTTTGAGCCCGCCCAAAGGGGTACCACTTTGGCCGGTGGCCAAATTTGGCCCCATTTTCTGGCAGCCGTCAGTAAAACGGTTATAACTCTCTCCAGAAGTAAGCTTTACCCGTGATTCTTGTTGCGTTGGAATCCTAACTCAAATATCTACCCTACCAAAAGTCGAACCGGTAGAAACCCTATGTGAATCGTCCTCTAGGTGATTATCAAGTTGATTTCCAAAACCATCACCTCTTATGTAGGGATCTGGGTGAACGTCGGGTTTTTCATTGAGTCTAGCATATTTGAACACTAGAGTCCATTATGAATCAATCCATATGATCATATATGCCTAATCCGTCCACTTTTGAAAAAATCAACTTTTTGAGCCCGTCCAAAGGGATACCCCTTTGGCCGGTGGCCAGATTTGGCCCCGCTTTCTGGCAGCCGTCAGTAAAACGGCTATAACTCTCTCCAGAAGTAAGCTTTACCCTTAATTCTTGTTGCGTTGGATTCCTAACTCAAATATCTACCCAACAAAAAGTTCAAATGGAAGAAACTCCTTTTGAGTCAACCTCTAGGTGATTATCAAGTTGATTTCCACAACCGTCGCCTCTAATGTAGGGATCGGGGTGAACGTCGGGTTTTTCATTGAGTCTAGCATTTTTGAACACTAGAGTCTATTATGAATCAATTCATATGATCATATATGTCTAATCCGTCCACTTTTGAAAAAATCAAATTTTTGAGCCCGTCCAAAGGGGTACCCCTTTGGCCGGTGGCCAGATTTGGCCCCGTTTTCTGGCAGCCGTCAGTTAAACGGCTATAACTCTCTCCAGAAGTAAGCTTTACCCGTGATTCTTGTTGCGTTGGATTCCTAACTCAAATATCTACCCTACCAAAAGTCGAACCGGTAGAAAACCTATTTGAGTCGGCCTCTAGGTGATTATCAAGTTGATTTCAAAAACCGTCACCTCTTATGTAGGGATCGGGGTGAACGTCGGGTTTTTCATTGAGTCTAGCATTTTTGAACACTAGAGTCCATTATGAATCAATCCATATGATCATATATGCCTGATCTGTCCACTTTTGAAAAAATCAAATTTTTGAGCCCGCCCAAAGGGGTACCCCTTTGGCCGGTGGCCAGATTTGGCCCCGTTTTCTGGCAGCCGTCAGTAAAACGGCTATAACTCTCTCCAGAAGTAAGCTTTACCCGTGATTCTTGTTGCGTTGGAATCCTAACTCAAATATCTACCCTACCAAAAGTCGAACCGGTAGAAACCCTATGTGAATCGTCCTCTAGGTGATTATCAAGTTGATTTCCAAAACCATCACCTCTTATGTAGGGATCGGGGTGAACGTCGGGTTTTTCATTGAGTCTAGCATTTTTGAACACTAGAGTCCATTATGAATCAATCCATATGATCATATATGCCTAATCCGTCCACTTTTGAAAAAATCAACTTTTTGAGCCCGTCCAAAGGGGTACCCCTTTGGCCGGTGGCCAGATTTGGCCCCGTTTTCTGGCAGCCGTCAGTAAAACGGCTATAACTCTCTCCAGAAGTAAGTTTTACCCTTAATTCTTGTTGCGTTGGATTCCTAACTCAAATATCTACCCAACAAAAAGTTCAAATGGAAGAAACTCCTTTTGAGTCAACCTCTAGGTGATTATCAAGTTGATTTCCACAACCGTCGCCTCTAATGTAGGGATCGGGGTGAACGTCGGGTTTTTCATTGAGTCTAGCATTTTTGAACACTAGAGTCTATTATGAATCAATTCATATGATCATATATGTCTAATCCGTCCACTTTTGAAAAAATCAAATTTTTGAGCCCGTCCAAAGGGGTACCCCTTTGGCCGGTGGCCAGATTTGGCCCCGTTTTCTGGCAGCCGTCAGTTAAACGGCTATAACTCTCTCCAGAAGTAAGCTTTACCCGTGATTCTTGTTGCGTTGGATTCCTAACTCAAATATCTACCCTACCAAAAGTCGAACCGGTAGAAAACCTATTTGAGTCGGCGTCTAGGTGATTATCAAGTTGATTTCAAAAACCGTCACCTCTTATGTAGGGATCGGGGTGAACGTCGGGTTTTTCATTGAGTCTAGCATTTTTGAACACTAGAGTCCATTATGAATCAATCCATATGATCATATATGCCTGATCTGTCCACTTTTGAAAAAATCAAATTTTTGAGCCCGCCCAAAGGGGTACCCCTTTGGCCGGTGGCCAGATTTGGCCCCGTTTTCTGGCAGCCGTCAGTAAAACGGCTATAACTCTCTCCAGAAGTAAGCTTTACCCATGATTCTTGTTGCGTTGGATTCCTAACTCAAATATCTACCGTACAAAAAGTTCAAATGGAAGAAACTCCTTTTGAGTCAACCTCTAGGTGATTATCAAGTTGATTTCCACAACCGTCGCCTCTAATGTAGGGATCGGGGTGAACGTCGGGTTTTTCATTGAGTCTAGCATTTTTGAACACTAGAGTCTATTATGAATCAATTCATATGATCATATATGTCTAATCCGTCCACTTTTGAAAAAATCAAATTTTTGAGCCCGTCCAAAGGGGTACCCCTTTGGCCGGTGGCCAGATTTGGCCCCGTTTTCTGGCAGCCGTCAGTTAAACGGCTATAACTCTCTCCAGAAGTAAGCTTTACCCGTGATTCTTGTTGCGTTGGATTCCTAACTCAAATATCTACCCTACCAAAAGTCGAACCGGTAGAAACCCTATTTGAGTCGGCCTCTAGGTGATTATCAAGTTGATTTCAAAAACCGTCACCTCTTATGTAAGGATCGGGGTGAACGTCGGGTTTTTCATTGAGTCTAGCATTTTTGAACACTAGAGTCCATTATGAATCAATCCATATGATCATATATGCCTGATCCGTCCACTTTTGAAAAAATCAAATTTTTGAGCCCGCCCAAAGGGGTACCCCTTTGGCAGGTGGCCAGATTTGGCCCCGTTTTCTGGCAGCTGTCAGTAAAACGGCTATAACTCTCTCCAGTAGTAAGCTTTACCCGTGATTCTTATTGCGTTGGATTCCTAACTCAAATATCTACCCTATAAAAAGTTCAAATGGAAGAAACTCCTTTGAGTCAACCTCTAGGTGATTATGAAGTTGATTTCTACAACTGTCGCCTCTTATGTAGGGATCGGGGTGAACGTCGGGTTTTTCATTGAGTCTAGCATTTTTGAACACTAGAGTCTATTATGAATCAATCCATATGATCATATATGCCTAATCCGTCAACTTTTGAAAAAATCAAAATTTTGAGCCCGCCCAAAGGGGTACCCCTTTGGCCGGTGGCCAAATTTGGCCCCATTTTCTGGCAGCCGTCAGTAAAACGGTTATAACTCTCTCCAGAAGTAAGCTTTACCCGTGATTCTTGTTGCGTTGGAATCCTAACTCAAATATCTACCCTACCAAAAGTCGAACCGGTAGAAACCCTATGTGAATCGTCCTCTAGGTGATTATCAAGTTGATTTCCAAAACCATCACCTCTTATGTAGGGATCGGGGTGAACGTCGGGTTTTTCATTGAGTCTAGCATTTTTGAACACTAGAGTCCATTATGAATCAATCCATATGATCATATATGCCTAATCCGTCCACTTTTGAAAAAATCAACTTTTTGAGCCCGTCCAAAGGGGTACCCCTTTGGCCGGTGGCCAGATTTGGCCCCGTTTTCTGGCAGCCGTCAGTAAAACGGCTATAACTCTCTCCAGAAGTAAGTTTTACCCTTAATTCTTGTTGCGTTGGATTCCTAACTCAAATATCTACCCAACAAAAAGTTCAAATGGAAGAAACTCCTTTTGAGTCAACCTCTAGGTGATTATCAAGTTGATTTCCACAACCGTCGCCTCTAATGTAGGGATCGGGGTGAACGTCGGGTTTTTCATTGAGTCTAGCATTTTTGAACACTAGAGTCTATTATGAATCAATTCATATGATCATATATGTCTAATCCGTCCACTTTTGAAAAAATCAAATTTTTGAGCCCGTCCAAAGGGGTACCCCTTTGGCCGGTGGCCAGATTTGGCCCCGTTTTCTGGCAGCCGTCAGTTAAACGGCTATAACTCTCTCCAGAAGTAAGCTTTACCCGTGATTCTTGTTGCGTTGGATTCCTAACTCAAATATCTACCCTACCAAAAGTCGAACCGGTAGAAAACCTATTTGAGTCGGCGTCTAGGTGATTATCAAGTTGATTTCAAAAACCGTCACCTCTTATGTAGGGATCGGGGTGAACGTCGGGTTTTTCATTGAGTCTAGCATTTTTGAACACTAGAGTCCATTATGAATCAATCCATATGATCATATATGCCTGATCTGTCCACTTTTGAAAAAATCAAATTTTTGAGCCCGCCCAAAGGGGTACCCCTTTGGCCGGTGGCCAGATTTGGCCCCGTTTTCTGGCAGCCGTCAGTAAAACGGCTATAACTCTCTCCAGAAGTAAGCTTTACCCATGATTCTTGTTGCGTTGGATTCCTAACTCAAATATCTACCGTACAAAAAGTTCAAATGGAAGAAACTCCTTTTGAGTCAACCTCTAGGTGATTATCAAGTTGATTTCCACAACCGTCGCCTCTAATGTAGGGATCGGGGTGAACGTCGGGTTTTTCATTGAGTCTAGCATTTTTGAACACTAGAGTCTATTATGAATCAATTCATATGATCATATATGTCTAATCCGTCCACTTTTGAAAAAATCAAATTTTTGAGCCCGTCCAAAGGGGTACCCCTTTGGCCGGTGGCCAGATTTGGCCCCGTTTTCTGGCAGCCGTCAGTTAAACGGCTATAACTCTCTCCAGAAGTAAGCTTTACCCGTGATTCTTGTTGCGTTGGATTCCTAACTCAAATATCTACCCTACCAAAAGTCGAACCGGTAGAAACCCTATTTGAGTCGGCCTCTAGGTGATTATCAAGTTGATTTCAAAAACCGTCACCTCTTATGTAAGGATCGGGGTGAACGTCGGGTTTTTCATTGAGTCTAGCATTTTTGAACACTAGAGTCCATTATGAATCAATCCATATGATCATATATGCCTGATCCGTCCACTTTTGAAAAAATCAAATTTTTGAGCCCGCCCAAAGGGGTACCCCTTTGGCCGGTGGCCAGATTTGGCCCCGTTTTCTGGCAGCTGTCAGTAAAACGGCTATAACTCTCTCCAGAAGTAAGCTTTACCCGTGATTCTTGTTGCGTTGGATTCCTAACTCAAATATCTACCCTACCAAAAGTCGAACCGGTAGAAAACCTATTTGAGTCGGTGTCTAGGTGATTATCAAGTTGATTTCAAAAACCGTCACCTCTTATGTAGGGATCGGGGTGAACGTCGGGTTTTTCATTGAGTCTAGCATTTTTGAACACTAGAGTCCATTATGAATCAATCCATATGATCATATATGCCTGATCTGTCCACTTTTGAAAAAATCAAATTTTTGAGCCCGCCCAAAGGGGTACCCCTTTGGCCGGTGGCCAGATTTGGCCCCGTTTTCTGGCAGCCGTCAGTAAAACGGCTATAACTCTCTCCAGAAGTAAGCTTTACCCGTGATTCTTGTTGCGTTGGATTCCTAACTCAAATATCTACCGTACAAAAAGTTCAAATGGAAGAAACTCCTTTTGACTCAACCTCTAGGTGATTATCAAGTTGATTTCCACAACCGTCGCCTCTAATGTAGGGATCGGGGTGAACGTCGGGTTTTTCATTGAGTCTAGCATTTTTGAACACTAGAGTCTATTATGAATCAATTCATATGATCATATATGTCTAATCCGTCCACTTTTGAAAAAATCAAATTTTTGAGCCCGTCCAAAGGGGTACCCCTTTGGCCGGTGGCCAGATTTGGCCCCGTTTTCTGGCAGCCGTCAGTTAAACGGCTATAACTCTCTCCAGAAGTAAGCTTTACCCGTGATTCTTGTTGCGTTGGATTCCTAACTCAAATATCTACCCTACCAAAAGTCGAACCGGTAGAAACCCTATTTGAGTCGGCCTCTAGGTGATTATCAAGTTGATTTCAAAAACCGTCACCTCTTATGTAAGGATCGGGGTGAACGTCGGGTTTTTCATTGAGTCTAGCATTTTTGAACACTAGAGTCCATTATGAATCAATCCATATGATCATATATGCCTGATCCGTCCACTTTTGAAAAAATCAAATTTTTGAGCCCGCCCAAAGGGGTACCCCTTTGGCCGGTGGCCAGATTTGGCCCCGTTTTCTGGCAGCTGTCAGTAAAACGGCTATAACTCTCTCCAGAAGTAAGCTTTACCCGTGATTCTTGTTGCGTTGGATTCCTAACTCAAATATCTACCCTATAAAAAGTTCAAATGGAAGAAACTCCTTTGAGTCAACCTCTAGGTGATTATCAAGTTGATTTCTACAACTGTCGCCTCTTATGTAGGGATCGGGGTGAACGTCGGGTTTTTCATTGAGTCTAGCATTTTTGAACACTAGAGTCTATTATGAATCAATCCATATGATCATATATGCCTAATCCGTCCACTTTTGAAAAAATCAAATTTTTGAGCCCGCCCAAAGGGGTAACCCTTTGGCCGGTGGCCAGATTTGGCCCCGTTTTCTGGCAGCGGTCAGTAAAACGGCTATATCTCTCTCCAGAAGTAAGCTTTACCCGTGATTCTTGTTGCGTTGGATCCCTAACTCAAATATCTACCCTACCAAAAGTCGAACCCGTAGAAACCCTATTTAAGTCGGCCTCTAGGTGATTATCAAGTTGATTTCAAAAACCGTCACCTCTTATGTAGAGATCGGGGTGAACGTCGGGTTTTTCATTGAGTCTAGCATTTTTGAACACTGGAGTCCATTATGAATCAATTCATATGATCATATATGCCTAATCCGTCCACTTTTGAAAAAATCAAATTTTTGAGCCCGCCCAAAGGGGTAACCCTTTAGCCGGTGGCCAGATTTGGCCCCGTTTTCTGGCAGCGGTCAGTAAAACGGCTATATCTCTCTCCAGAAATAAGCTTTACCCGTGATTCTTGTTGCGTTGGATCCCTAACTCAAATATCTACCCTACCAAAAGTCGAACCGGTAGAAACCCTATTTAAGTCGGCCTCTAGGTGATTATCAAGTTGATTTCCATAACCATCACCTCTTATGTAGGGATCGGGGTGAACGTCTGGTTTTTCATTGAGTCCAGCATTTTTGAACACTAGAGTCCATTATGAATCAATCCATATGATCATATATGCCTGATCCATCCACTTTTGAAAAAATCAAATTTTTGAGCCCGCCCAAAGGGGTACCCCTTTGGCCGGTGGCCAGATTTGGCCCCGTTTTCTGGCAGCCGTCAGTAAAACGGCTATAACTCTCTCCAGATGTATGCTTTACCCGTGATTCTTGTTGCGTTGGATTCCTAACTCAAATATCTACCCTACAAAAAGTTCAAATGGAAGAAACTCCTTTTGAGTCAACCTCTAGGTGATTATCAAGTTCATTTCCACAACCGTCGCCTCTTATGTAGGGATAGGGGTGAACGTCGGGTTTTTCATTGAGTCTAGCATTTTTGAACACTAGAGTCCATTATGAATCAATCCATATGATCATATATGCCTAATCCGTCCACTTTTGAAAAAATCAAATTTTTGAGCCCGCCCAAAGGGGTAACCCTTTGGCCGGTGGCTAGATTTGGCCCCATTTTCTGGCAGCGGTCAGTAAAACGGCTATATCTCTCTCCAGAAGTAAGCTTTACCCGTGATTCTTGTTGCGTTGGATTCCTAACTCAAATATCTACCCTACCAAAAGTCGAACCGGTAGAAACCCTATTTAAGTCGGCCTCTAGGTGATTATCAAGTTGATATCCAAAACCGTCACCTCTTATGTAGGGATCGGGGTGAACGTCGGGTTTTTCATTGAGTCTAGCATTTTTGAACACTAGAGTCCATTATAAATCAATCCATATGATAATATATGCCTAATCCATCCACTTTTGACAAAATCAAATTTTTGAGCCCGCCCAAAGGGGTACCTCTTTGGCCGGTGGCCAGATTTGGCCCCGTTTTCTGGCAGCCGTCAGTAAAACGGCTATATCTCTCTCCAGAAGTAAGCTTTACCCGTCATTCTTGTTGCGTTGGATTCCTAACTCAAATATCTACCCTACCAAAAGTCGAACCGGTAGAAACCCTATTTAAGGCGGCCTCTAGGTGATTATCAAGTTGATTTCCAAAACCATCACCTCTTATGTAGGGATAGGGGTGAACGTCGGGTTTTTCATTGAGTCTAGCATTTTTGAACACTGGAGTCCATTATGAATCAATCGATATGATCATATATGCCTAATCCGTCCACTTTTGAAAAAATCAAATTTTTGAGCCCGCCCAAAGGGGTAACCCTTTGGCCGGTGGCCAGATTTGGCCCCGTTTTCTGGCAGCGGTCAGTAAAACGGCTATATCTCTCTCCAGAAGTAAGCTTTACCCGTGATTCTTGTTGCGTTGGATTCCTAACTCAAATATATACCCTACCAAAAGTCGAACCGGTAGAAACCCTATTTAAGTCGGCCTCTAGGTGATTATCAAGTTGATTTCCAAAACCATCACCTCTTATGTAGGGATAGGGGTGAACGTCGGGTTTTTCATTGAATCTAGCATTTTTGAACACTGGAGTCCATTATGAATCAATCCATATGATCATATATGCCTAATCCGTCTACTTTTGAAAAAATCAAATTTTTGAGCCCGCCCAAAGGGGTAACCCTTTGGCCGGTGGCTAGATTTGGCCCCGTTTTCTGGCAGCGGTCAGTAAAACGGCTATATCTCTCTCCAGAAGTAAGCTTTACCCGTGATTCTTGTTGCGTTGGATTCCTAACTCAAATATCTACCCTACCAAAAGTCGAACCGGTAGAAACCCTATTTAAGTCGGCCTCTAGGTGATTATCAAGTTGATATCCAAAACCGTCACCTCTTATGTAGGGATCGGGGTGAACGTCGGGTTTTTCATTGAGTCTAGCATTTTTGAACACTAGAGTCCATTATAAATCAATCCATATGATAATATATGCCTAATCCATCCACTTTTGACAAAATCAAATTTTTGAGCCCGCCCAAAGGGTACCTCTTTGGCCGGTGGCCAGATTTGGCCCCGTTTTCTGGCAGCCGTCAGTAAAACGGCTATATCTCTCTCCAGAAGTAAGCTTTACCCGTCATTCTTGTTGCGTTGGATTCCTAACTCAAATATCTACCCTACCAAAAGTCGAACCGGTAGAAACCCTATTTGAGGCGGCCTCTAGGTGATTATCAAGTTGATTTCCAAAACCATCACCTCTTATGTAGGGATATGGGTGAACGTCGGGTTTTTCATTGAGTCTAGCATTTTTGAACACTGGAGTCCATTATGAATCAATCCATATGATCATATATGCCTAATCCGTCCACTTTTGAAAAAATCAAATTTTTGAGCCCGCCCAAAGGGGTAACCCTTTGGCCTGTGGCCAGATTTGGCCCCGTTTTCTGGCAGCGGTCAGTAAAATGGCTATATCTCTCTCCAGAAGTAAGCTTTACCCGTGATTCTTGTTGCGTTCGATTCCTAACTCAAATATCTACCCTACCAAAAGTCGAACCGGTAGAAACCCTATTTAAGTCGGCCTCTAAGTGATTATCAAGTTGATATCCAAAACCGTCACCTCTTATGTAGGGATCGGGGTGAACGTCGGGTTTTTCATTGAGTCTAGCATTTTTGAACACTAGAGTCCATTATTAATCAATCCATATGATAATATATGCCTAATCCATCCACTTTTGACAAAATCAAATTTTTGAGCCCGCCCAAAGGGTTACACGTTTGGCCGGTGGCCAGATTTGGCCCCGTTTTCTGGCAGCCGTCAGTAAAACGGCTATATCTCTCTCCAGAAGTAAGCTTTACCCGTGATTCTTGTTGCGTTGGATTCCTAACTCAAATATCTACCCTACTAAAAGTCGAACCGGTAGAAACCCTATTTGAGTCGGCCTCTAGGTGATTATCAAGTTGATTTCCAAAACCATCACCTCTTATGTAGGGATCGGGGTGAACGTCGGGTTTTTCATTGAGTCTAGCATTTTTGAACACTGGAGTCCATTATGAATCAATCCATATGATCATATATGCCTAATCCGTCCACTTTTGAAAAAATCAAATTTTTGAGCCCGCCCAAAGGGGTACCCCTTTGGCCGGTGGCCAGATTTGGCCCCATTTTCTGGCAGCCGTCAGTAAAACGGTTATAACTCTCTCCAGAAGTAAGCTTTACCCGTGATTCTTGTTGCGTTGGATTCCTAACTCAAATATCTACCCTACCAAAAGTCGAACCGGTAGAAACCCTATTTGAATCAGCCTCTAGGTGATTATCAAGTTGATTTCCAAAACCATCACCTCTTATGTAGGGATCGGGGTGAACGTCGGGTTTTTCATTTAGTCTAGCATTTTTGAACACTAGAGTCCATTATGAATCAATCCATATGATCATATATGCCTAATCCGTCCACTTTTGAAAAAATCAAATTTTTGAGCCCGCCCAAAGGGGTACCCCTTTGGCCGGTGGCCAGATTTGGCCCCGTTTTCTGGCAGCCGTCAGTAAAACGGTTATAACTATCTCCAGAAGTAAGCTTTACCCGTGATTCTTGTTGCGTTGGATTCCTAACTCAAATATCTACCCTACAAAAAGTTCAAATGGAAGAAACTCCTTTTGAGTCAACCTCTAGGTGATTATTAAGTTTATTTCCACAACCGTCGCCTCTTATGTAGGGATAGGGGTGAACGTCGGGTTTTTTATTGAGTCTAGCATTTTTGAACACTGGAGTCCATTATGAATCAATCCATATGATCATATATGCCTAATCCGTCCACTTTTGAAAAAATCAAATTTTTGAGCCCGCCCAAAGGGGTACACCTTTGGCCAGATTTGGCCCCATTTTCTGGCAGCCGTCAGTAAAACGGCTATAACTCTCTCCAGAAGTAAGTTTTACCCGTGATTCTTGTTGCGTTGGATTCCTAACTCAAATATCTACCCTACCAAAAGTCGAACCGGTAGAAACCCTATTTGAGTCAGCCTCTAGGTGATTATCAAGTTGATTTCCAAAACCATCACCTCTTATGTAGGGATCGGGGTGAACGTCGGGTTTTTCATTGAGTCTAGCATTTTTGAACACTAGAGTCCATTATGAATTAATCCATATGATCATATATGCCCAATCCGTCCACTTTTGAAAAATTCAAATTTTTGAGCCCACCCAAAGGGGTACCCCTTTGGCCGGTGGCCAGATTTGGCCCTGTTTTCTGGCAGCCGTCAGTAAAACGGCTATAACTCTCTCAAGAAGTAAGCTTTACCCGTAATTCTTGTTGCGTTGGATTTCTAACTCAAATATCTACCCTACAAGAAGTTCAAATGGAAGAAACTCCTTTTGAGTCAACCTCTAGGTGATTATCAAGTTCATTTCCACAACCGTCGCCTCTTATGTAGGGATAGGGGTGAAGGTCGGGTTTTTCATTGAGTCTAGCATTTTTGAACACTGGAGTCCATTATGAATCAATCCATATGATCATATATACCTAATCCGTCCACTTTTGAAAAAATCAAATTTTTGAGCCCACCCAAAGGGGTACCCCTTTGGCCGGTGGCCAGATTTGGCCCCATTTTCTGGCAGCCGTCAGTAAAAGGGATATAACTCTCTCCAGAAGTAAGCTTTACCCGTGATTCTTGTTGTGTTGGATTCCTAACTCAAATATCTACCCTACAAAAGTTCAAATGTAAGAAACTCCTTTTGAGTCAACCTCTAGGTGATTATCAAGTTGATTTCCACAACCGTCGCCTCTTATTTAGGGAACGGGGTGAACGTCGGGTTTTTCATTGAGTCTAGCATTTTTGAACACTAGAGTCTATTATGAATCAATTCATATGATCATATATGTCTAATCCGTCCACTTTTGAAAAAATCAAATTTTTGAGCCTGCCCAAAGGGGTACCCCTTTGGCCGGTGGCCAGATTTGGCCCCGTTTTCTGGCAGCCGTCAGTAAAACGGCTATAACTCTCTCCAGAAGTAAGCTTTACCCGTGATTCTTGTTGCGTTGGATTCCTAACTCAAATATCTACCCTACCAAAAGTCGAACCAGTAGAAACCCTATTTGAGTCGGCCTCTAGGTGATTATCAAGTTGATTTCAAAAACCGTCACCTCTTATGTACGGATCGGGGTGAACGTCGGGTTTTTCATTGAGTCTAGCATTTTTGAACACTAGAGTCCATTATGAATCAATCCATATGATCATATATGCCTGATCCGTCCACTTTTGAAAAAATCAAATTTTTGAGCCCGCCCAAAGGGGTACCCCTTTGGCCGGTGGCCAGATTTGGCCCCGTTTTCTGGCAGTCGTCAATAAAACGGCTATAACTCTCTCCAGAAGTAAGCTTTACCCGTGATTCTTGTTGGGTTGGATTCCTAACTCAAATATCTACCCTACAAAAAGTTCAAATGGAAGAAACTCCTTTTGAGTCAACCTCTAGGTGATTATTAAATTCATTTCCACAATCGTCGCCTCTTATGTAGGGATAGGGGTGAACGTTGGGTTTTTCATTGAGTCTAGCATTTTTGAACACTGGAGTCCATTATGAATCAATCCATATGATCATATATGCCTAATCCGTCCACTTTTGAAAAAATCAAATTTTTGAGCCCGTCCGAAGAGGTAACCCTTTGGCCGGTGGCCAGATTTGGCCCCGTTTTCTGGCAGCCGTCAGTAAAACGGCTATATCTCTCTCCAGAAGTAAGCTTTACCCGTGATTCTTGTTGCGTTGGATTCCTAACTCAAATATCTACCCTACCAAAAGTCGAACCGGTAGAAACCCTATTTAAGTCGGCCTCTAGGTGATTATCAAGTTGATATCCAAAACCGTCACCTCTTATGTAGGGATCGGGGTGAACGTCAGGTTTTTCATTGAGTCTAGCATTTTTGAACACTAGAGTCCATTATGAATCAATCCATATGATCATATATGCCTAATCCGTCCACTTTTGAAAAAATCAAATTTTTGAGCCCGCCCAAAGGGGTACCCCTTTGGCCGGTGGCCAGATTTGGCCCCGTTTTCTGGCAGCCGTCAGTAAAACGGTTATAACTATCTCCAGAAGTAAGCTTTACCCGTGATTCTTGTTGTGTTGGATTCCTAACTCAAATATCTACCCTACAAAAATTTCAAATGTAAGAAACTCCTTTTAAGTCAACCTCTAGGTGATTATCAAGTTCATTTCCACAACCGTCGCCTCTTATGTAGGGATAGGGGTGAACGTCGGGTTTTTCATTGAGTCTAGCATTTTTGAACACTAGAGTCCATTATGAATCAATCCATATGATCATATATGCCTAATCCGTCCACTTTTGAAAAAATCAAATTTTTGAGCCCGCCCAAAGGGGTACCCCTTTGGCCGGTGGCCAGATTTGGCCCCATTTTCTGGCAGCCGTCAGTAAAACGGTTATAACTCTCTCCAGAAGTAAGCTTTACCCGTGATTCTTGTTGCGTTGGATTCCTAACTCAAATATCTACCCTCCCAAAAGTCGAACCGGTAGAAACCCTATTTGAATCGGCCTCTAGGTGATTATCAAGTTCATTTCCAAAACCATCACCTCTTATGTAGGGATCGGGGTGAACGTCGGGTTTTTCATTGAGTCTAGCATTTTTGAACACTGGAGTCCATTATGAATCAATCCATATGATCATATATACCTAATCCGTCCACTTTTGAAAAAATCAAATTTTTGAGCCCACCCAAAGGGGTACCCCTTTGGCCGGTGGCCAGATTTGGCCCCATTTTCTGGCAGCCGTCAGTAAAAGGGATATAACTCTCTCCAGAAGTAAGCTTTACCCGTGATTCTTGTTGTGTTGGATTCCTAACTCAAATATCTACCCTACAAAAGTTCAAATGTAAGAAACTCCTTTTGAGTCAACCTCTAGGTGATTATCAAGTTGATTTCCACAACCGTCGCCTCTTATTTAGGGAACGGGGTGAACGTCGGGTTTTTCATTGAGTCTAGCATTTTTGAACACTAGAGTCTATTATGAATCAATTCATATGATCATATATGTCTAATCCGTCCACTTTTGAAATAATCAAATTTTTGAGCCTGCCCAAAGGGGTACCCCTTTGGCCGGTGGCCAGATTTGGCCCCGTTTTCTGGCAGCCGTCAGTAAAACGGCTATAACTCTCTCCAGAAGTAAGCTTTACCCGTGATTCTTGTTGCGTTGGATTCCTAACTCAAATATCTACCCTACCAAAAGTCGAACCAGTAGAAACCCTATTTGAGTCGGCCTCTAGGTGATTATCAAGTTGATTTCAAAAACCGTCACCTCTTATGTACGGATCGGGGTGAACGTCGGGTTTTTCATTGAGTCTAGCATTTTTGAACACTGGAGTCCATTATTAATCAATCCATATGATAATATATGCCTAATCCGTCCACTTTTGAAAAAATTAAATTTTTGAGCCCGCCTGAAGGGGTACCCCTTTGGCCGGTGGCCAGATTTGGCCCCGTTTTCTGGCAGCCGTCAGTAAAACGGCTATATCTCTCTCCAGAAGTAAGCTTTACCCGTGATTCTTGTTGCGTTGGATTTCTAACTCAAATATCTACCCTACCAAAAGTCGAACCGGTAGAAACCCTATTTGAGTCGGCCTCTCGGTGATTATCAAGTTGATTTCCAAAACCATCACCTCTTATGTAGGGATCGGGGTGAACGTCGGGTTTTTCATTGAGTCTAACATTTTTGAACACTGGAGTCCATTATGAATCAATCCATATGATCATATATGCCTAATCCGTCCACTTTTGAAAAAATCAAATTTTTGAGCCCGCCCAAAGGGGTACCCCTTTGGCCGGTGGCCAGATTTGGCCCCATTTTCTGGCAGCCGTCAGTAAAACGGTTATAACTCTCTCCAGAAGTAAGCTTTACCCGTGATTCTTGTTGCGTTGGATTCCTAACTCAAATATCTACCCTCCCAAAAGTCGAACCGGTAGAAACCCTATTTGAATCGGCCTCTAGGTGATTATCAAGTTCATTTCCAAAACCATCACCTCTTATGTAGGGATCGGGGTGAACGTCGGGTTTTTCATTGAGTCTAGCATTTTTGAACACTAGAGTCCATTATGAATGAATCCATATGATCATATATGCCTAATCCGTCCACTTTTGAAAAAATCAAATTTTTGAGCCCGCCCAAAGGGCTACCCCTTTGGCCGGTGGCCAGATTTGGCCCCATTTTCTGGCAGCCGTCAGTAAAACGGTTATAACTCTCTCCAGAAGTAAGCTTTACCCGTGATTCTTGTTGCGTTGGATTCCTAACTCAAATATCTACCCTCCCAAAAGTCGAACCGGTAGAAACCCTATTTGAATCGGCCTCTAGGTGATTATCAAGTTCATTTCCAAAACCATCACCTCTTATGTAGGGATCGGGGTGAACGTCGGGTTTTTCATTGAGTCTAGCATTTTTGAACACTAGAGTCCATTATGAATGAATCCATATGATCATATATGCCTAATCCGTCCACTTTTGAAAAAATCAAATTTTTGAGCCCGCCCAAAGGGCTACCCCTTTGGCCGGTGGCCAGATTTGGCCCCATTTTCTGGCAGCCGTCAGTAAAACGGTTATAACTCTCTCCAGAAGTAAGCTTTACCCGTGATTCTTGTTGCGTTGGATTCCTAACTCAAATATCTACCCTCCCAAAAGTCGAACCGGTAGAAACCCTATTTGAATCGGCCTCTAGGTGATTATCAAGTTCATTTCCAAAACCATCACCTCTTATGTAGGGATCGGGGTGAACGTCGGGTTTTTCATTGAGTCTAGCATTTTTGAACACTAGAGTCCATTATGAATCAATCCATATGATGATATATGCCTAATCCGTCCACTTTTGAAAAAATCAAATTTTTGAGCCCACCCAAAGGGGTACCCCTTTGGCCGGTGGCCAGATTTGGCCCCGTTTTCTGGCAGCCGTCAGTAAAAGGGATATAACTCTCTCCAGAAGTAAGCTTTACCCGTGATTCTTGTTGTGTTGGATTCCTAACTCAAATATCTACCCTACAAAAAGTTCAAATGTAAGAAACTCCTTTTGAGTCAACCTCTAGGTGATTATCAAGTTGATTTCCACAACCGTCGCCTCTTATTTAGGGAACGGGGTGAACGTCGGGTTTTTCATTGAGTCTAGCATTTTTGAACACTAGAGTCTATTATGAATCAATTCATATGAGCATATATGTCTAATCCGTCCACTTTTGAAAAAAATCAAATTTTTGAGCCCGCCCAAAGGGGTACCCCTTTGGCCGGTGGCCAGATTTGGCCCCGTTTTCTGGCAGCCATCAGTAAAACGGCTATAACTCTCTCCAGAAGTAAGCTTTACCCGTGATTCTTGTTGCGTTGGATTCCTAACTCAAATATCTACCCTACCAAAAGTCGAACCAGTAGAAACCCTATTTGAGTTGGCCTCTAGGTGATTATCAAGTTGATTTCAAAAACCGTCACCTCTTATGTACGGATCGGGGTGAACGTCGGGTTTTTCATTGAGTCTAGCATTTTTGAACACTAGAGTCCATTATGAATCAATCCATATGATCATATATGCCTGATCCGTCCACTTTTGAAAAAATCAAATTTTTGAGCCCGCCTAAAGGGGTACCCCTTTGGCCGGTTGCCAGATTTGGCCCCGTTTTCTGGCAGCCGTCAATAAAACGGCTATAACTCTCTCCAGAAGTAAGCTTTACCCGTGATTCTTGTTGGGTTGGATTCCTAACTCAAATATCTACCCTACAAAAAGTTCAAATGGAAGAAACTCCTTTTGAGTCAACCTCTAGGTGATTATTAAATTCATTTCCACAATCGTCGCCTCTTATGTAGGGATAGGGGTGAACGTTGGGTTTTTCATTGAATCTAGCATTTTTGAACACTGGAGTCCATTATTAATCAATCCATATGATAATATATGCCTAATCCGTCCACTTTTGAAAAAATTAAATTTTTGAGCCCGCCTAAAGGGGTACCCCTTTGGCCGGTGGCCAGATTTGGCCCCGTTTTCTGGCAGCCGTCAGTAAAACGGCTATATCTCTCTCCAGAAGTAAGCTTTACCCGTGATTCTTGTTGCGTTGGATTTCTAACTCAAATATCTACCCTACCAAAAGTCGAACCGGTAGAAACCCTATTTGAGTCGGCCTCTCGGTGATTATCAAGTTGATTTCCAAAACCATCACCTCTTATGTAGGGATCGGGGTGAACGTCGGGTTTTTCATTGAGTCTAACATTTTTGAACACTGGAGTCCATTATGAATCAATCTATATGATCATATATGCCTAATCCGTCCACTTTTGAAAAAATCAAATTTTTGAGCCCGCCCAAAGGGGTACCCCTTTGGCCGGTGGCCAGATTTGGCCCCATTTTCTGGCAGCCGTCAGTAAAACGGTTATAACTCTCTCCAGAAGTAAGCTTTACCCGTGATTCTTGTTGCGTTGGATTCCTAACTCAAATATCTACCCTCCCAAAAGTCGAACCGGTAGAAACCCTATTTGAATCGGCCTCTAGGTGATTATCAAGTTCATTTCCAAAACCATCACCTCTTATGTAGGGATCGGGGTGAACGTCGGGTTTTTCATTGAGTCTAGCATTTTTGAACACTAGAGTCCATTATGAATCAATCCATATGATCATATATGCCTAATACGTCCACTTTTGAAAAAATCAAATTTTTGAGCCCGCCCAAAGGGGTACCCCTTTGGCCGGTGGCCAGATTTGGCCCCATTTTCTGGCAGCCGTCAGTAAAACGGTTATAACTCTCTCCAGAAGTAAGCTTTACTCATGATTCTTGTTGCGTTGGATTCCTAACTCAAATATCTACCCTCCCAAAAGTCGAACCGGTAGAAACCCTATTTGAATCGGCCTCTAGGTGATTATCAAGTTCATTTCCAAAACCATCACCTCTTATGTAGGGATCGGGGTGAACGTCGGGTTTTTCATTGAGTCTAGCATTTTTGAACACTAGAGTCCATTATGAATCAATCCATATGATGATATATGCCTAATCCGTCCACTTTTGAAAAAATCAAATTTTTGAGCCCACCCAAAGGGGTACCCCTTTGGCCGGTGGCCAGATTTGGCCCCGTTTTCTGGCAGCCGTCAGTAAAAGGGATATAACTCTCTCCAGAAGTAAGCTTTACCCGTGATTCTTGTTGTGTTGGATTCCTAACTCAAATATCTACCCTACAAAAAGTTCAAATGTAAGAAACTCCTTTTGAGTCAACCTCTAGGTGATTATCAAGTTGATTTCCACAACCGTCGCCTCTTATTTAGGGAACGGGGTGAACGTCGGGTTTTTCATTGAGTCTAGCATTTTTGAACACTAGAGTCTATTATGAATCAATTCATATGATCATATATGTCTAATCCGTCCACTTTTGAAAAAATCAAATTTTTGAGCCCGCCCAAAGGGGTACCCCTTTGGCCGGTGGCCAGATTTGGCCCCGTTTTCTGGCAGCCGTCAGTAAAACGGCTATATCTCTCTCCAGAAGTAAGCTTTACCCGTGATTCTTGTTGCGTTGGATTTCTAACTCAAATATCTACCCTACCAAAAGTCGAACCGGTAGAAACCCTATTTGAGTCGGCCTCTCGGTGATTATCAAGTTGATTTCCAAAACCATCACCTCTTATGTAGGGATCGGGGTGAACGTCGGGTTTTTCATTGAGTCTAACATTTTTGAACACTGGAGTCCATTATGAATCAATCCATATGATCATATATGCCTAATCCGTCCACTTTTGAAAAAATCAAATTTTTGAGCCCGCCCAAAGGGGTACCCCTTTGGCCGGTGGCCAGATTTGGCCCCATTTTCTGGCAGCCGTCAGTAAAACGGTTATAACTCTCTCCAGAAGTAAGCTTTACCCGTGATTCTTGTTGCGTTGGATTCCTAACTCAAATATCTACCCTCCCAAAAGTCGAACCGGTAGAAACCCTATTTGAATCGGCCTCTAGGTGATTATCAAGTTCATTTCCAAAACCATCACCTCTTATGTAGGGATCGGGGTGAACGTCGGGTTTTTCATTGAGTCTAGCATTTTTGAACACTAGAGTCCATTATGAATCAATCCATATGATGATATATGCCTAATCCGTCCACTTTTGAAAAAATCAAATTTTTGAGCCCACCCAAAGGGGTACCCCTTTGGCCGGTGGCCAGATTTGGCCCCGTTTTCTGGCAGCCGTCAGTAAAAGGGATATAACTCTCTCCAGAAGTAAGCTTTACCCGTGATTCTTGTTGTGTTGGATTCCTAACTCAAATATCTACCCTACAAAAAGTTCAAATGTAAGAAACTCCTTTTGAGTCAACCTCTAGGTGATTATCAAGTTGATTTCCACAACCGTCGCCTCTTATTTAGGGAACGGGGTGAACGTCGGGTTTTTCATTGAGTCTAGCATTTTTGAACACTAGAGTCTATTATGAATCAATTCATATGATCATATATGTCTAATCCGTCCACTTTTGAAAAAATCAAATTTTTGAGCCCGCCCAAAGGGGTACCCCTTTGGCCGGTGGCCAGATTTGGCCCCGTTTTCTGGCAGCCGTCAGTAAAACGGCTATATCTCTCTCCAGAAGTAAGCTTTACCCGTGATTCTTGTTGCGTTGGATTCCTAACTCAAATATCTACCCTCCCAAAAGTCGAACCGGTAGAAACCCTATTTGAATCGGCCTCTAGGTGATTATCAAGTTCATTTCCAAAACCATCACCTCTTATGTAGGGATCGGGGTGAACGTCGGGTTTTTCATTGAGTCTAGCATTTTTGAACACTAGAGTCCATTATGAATCAATCCATATGATCATATATGCCTAATCCGTCCACTTTTGAAAAAATCAAATTTTTGAGCCCGCCCAAAGGGGTACCCCTTTGGCCGGTGGCCAGATTTGGCCCCATTTTCTGGCAGCCGTCAGTAAAACGGTTATAACTCTCTCCAGAAGTAAGCTTTACCCGTGATTCTTGTTGCGTTGGATTCCTAACTCAAATATCTACCCTCCCAAAAGTCGAACCGGTAGAAACCCTATTTGAATCGGCCT
This sequence comes from Perilla frutescens, assembly GCA_026008535.1. Classification (NCBI taxonomy): domain Eukaryota; kingdom Viridiplantae; phylum Streptophyta; class Magnoliopsida; order Lamiales; family Lamiaceae; genus Perilla; species Perilla frutescens. The sequence continues at coordinate 49,173,953 of BRKX01000018.1, forward strand.
CTAGGTGATTATCAAGTTCATTTCCAAAACCATCACCTCTTATGTAGGGATCGGGGTGAACGTCGGGTTTTTCATTGAGTCTAGCATTTTTGAACACTAGAGTCCATTATGAATCAATCCATATGATGATATATGCCTAATCCGTCCACTTTTGAAAAAATCAAATTTTTGAGCCCACCCAAAGGGGTACCCCTTTGGCCGGTGGCCAGATTTGGCCCCGTTTTCTGGCAGCCGTCAGTAAAAGGGATATAACTCTCTCCAGAAGTAAACTTTACCCGTGATTCTTGTTGTGTTGGATTCCTAACTCAAATATCTACCCTACAAAAAGTTCAAATGTAAGAAACTCCTTTTGAGTCAACCTCTAGGTGATTATCAAGTTGATTTCCACAACCGTCGCCTCTTATTTAGGGAACGGGGTGAACGTCGGGTTTTTCATTGAGTCTAGCATTTTTGAACACTAGAGTCTATTATGAATCAATTCATATGATCATATATGTCTAATCCGTCCACTTTTGAAAAAATCAAATTTTTGAGCCCGCCCAAAGGGGTACCCCTTTGGCCGGTGGCCAGATTTGGCCCCGTTTTCTGGCAGCCGTCAGTAAAACGGCTATAACTCTCTCCAGAAGTAAGCTTTACCCGTGATTCTTGTTGCGTTGGATTCCTAACTCAAATATCTACCCTACCAAAAGTCGAACCAGTAGAAACCCTATTTGAGTCGGCCTCTAGGTGATTATCAAGTTGATTTCAAAAACCGTCACCTCTTATGTACGGATCGGGGTGAACGTCGGGTTTTTCATTGAGTCTAGCATTTTTGAACACTAGAGTCCATTATGAATCAATCCATATGATCATATATGCCTGATCCGTCCACTTTTGAAAAAATCAAATTTTTGAGCCCGCCCAAAGGGGTACCCCTTTGGCCGGTGGCCAGATTTGGCCCCGTTTTCTGGCAGCCGTCAATAAAACGGCTATAACTCTCTCCAGAAGTAAGCTTTACCCGTGATTCTTGTTGGGTTGGATTCCTAACTCAAATATCTACCCTACAAAAAGTTCAAATGGAAGAAACTCCTTTTGAGTCAACCTCTAGGTGATTATTAAATTCATTTCCACAATCGTCGCCTCTTATGTAGGGATAGGGGTGAACGTTGGATTTTTCATTGAGTCTAGCATTTTTGAACACTGGAGTCCATTATGAATCAATCCATATGATCATATATGCCTAATCCGTCCACTTTTGAAAAAATCAAATTTTTGAGCCCGTCCGAAGGGGTAACCCTTTGGCCGGTGGCCAGATTTGGCCCTGTTTTCTGGCAGCCGTCAGTAAAACGGCTATATCTCTCTCCAGAAGTAAGCCTTACCCGTGATTCTTGTTGCGTTGGATTCCAAACTCAAATATCTACCCTACCAAAAGTCGAACCGGTAGAAACCCTATTTAAGTCGGCCTCTAGGTGATTATCAAGTTGATATCCAAAACCGTCACCTCTTATGTAGGGATCGGGGTGAACGTCGGGTTTTTCATTGAGTCTAGCATTTTTGAACACTAGAGTCCATTATGAATCAATCCATATGATCATATATGCCTAATCCGTCCACTTTTGAAAAAATCAAATTTTTGAGCCCGCCCAAAGGGGTACCCCTTTGGCCGGTGGCCAGATTTGGCCCCATTTTCTGGCAGCCGTCAGTAAAACGGTTATAACTCTCTCCAGAAGTAAGCTTTACCCGTGATTCTTGTTGCGTTGGATTCCTAACTCAAATATCTACCCTACCAAAAGTCGAACCGGTAGAAACCCTATTTAAATCGGCCTCTAGGTGATTATCAAGTTGATTTCCAAAACCATCACCTCTTATGTAGGGATCGGGGTGAACGTCGGGTTTTTCATTTAGTCTAGCATTTTTGAACACTAGAGTCCATTATGAATCAATCCATATGATCATATATGCCTAATCCGTCCACTTTTGAAAAAATCAAATTTTTGAGCCCGCCCAAAGGGGTACCCCTTTGGCCGGTGGCCAGATTTGGCCCCGTTTTCTGGCAGCCGTCAGTAAAACGGTTATAACTCTCTCCAGAAGTAAGCTTTACCCGTGATTCTTGTTGCGTTGGATTCCTAACTCAAATATCTACCCTATAAAAAGTTCAAATGGAAAAAACTCCTTTTGAGTCAACCTCTAGGTGATTATTAAGTTTATTTCCACAACCGTCGCCTCTTATGTAGGGATAGGGGTGAACGTCGGGTTTTTTATTGAGTCTAGCATTTTTGAACACTGGAGTCCATTATGAATCAATCCATATGATCATATATGCCTAATCCGTCCACTTTTGAAAAAATCAAATTTTTGAGCCCGCCCAAAGGGGTACACCTTTGGCCAGATTTGGCCCCATTTTCTGGCAGCCGTCAGTAAAATGGCTATAACTCTCTCCAGAAGTAAGTTTTACCCGTGATTCTTGTTGCGTTGGATTCCTAACTAAAATATCTACCCTACCAAAAGTCGAACCGGTAGAAACCCTATTTGAGTCGGCCTCTAGGTGATTATCAAGTTGATTTCCAAAACCATCACCTCTTATGTAGGGATCGGGGTGAACGTCGGGTTTTTCATTGAGTCTAGCATTTTTGAACACTAGAGTCCATTATGAATTAATCCATATGATCATATATGCCCAATCCGTCCACTTTTGAAAAATTCAAATTTTTGAGCCCACCCAAAGGGGTACCCCTTTGGCCGGTGGCCAGATTTGGCCCCGTTTTCTGGCAGCCGTTAGTAAAATGGCTATAACTCTCTCAAGAAGTAAGCTTTACCCGTGATTCTTGTTGCGTTGGATTTCTAACTGAAATATCTACCCTACAAAAAGTTCAAATGGAAGAAACTCCTTTTGAGTCAACCTCTAGGTGATTATCAAGTTCATTTCCACAACCGTCGCCTCTTATGTAGGGATAGGGGTGAACGTCGGGTTTTTCATTGAGTCTAGCATTTTTGAACACTAGAGTCCATTATGAATCAATCCATATGATCATATATGCCTAATCCGTCCACTTTTGAAAAAATCAAATTTTTGAGCCCGCCCAAAGGGGTACCCCTTTGGCCGGTGGCCAGATTTGGCCCCATTTTCTGGCAGCCGTCAGTAAAACGGTTATAACTCTCTCCAGAAGTAAGCTTTACCCGTGATTCTTGTTGCGTTGGATTCCTAACTCAAATATCTACCCTCCCAAAAGTCGAACCGGTAGAAACCCTATTTGAATCGGCCTCTAGGTGATTATCAAGTTCATTTCCAAAACCATCACCTCTTATGTAGGGATCGGGGTGAACGTCGGGTTTTTCATTGAGTCTAGCATTTTTGAACACTAGAGTCCATTATGAATCAATCCATATGATGATATATGCCTAATCCGTCCACTTTTGAAAAAATCAAATTTTTGAGCCCACCCAAAGGGGTACCCCTTTGGCCGGTGGCCAGATTTGGCCCCGTTTTCTGGCAGCCGTCAGTAAAAGGGATATAACTCTCTCCAGAAGTAAGCTTTACCCGTGATTCTTGTTGTGTTGGATTCCTAACTCAAATATCTACCCTACAAAAAGTTCAAATGTAAGAAACTCCTTTTGAGTCAACCTCTAGGTGATTATCAAGTTGATTTCCACAACCGTCGCCTCTTATTTAGGGAACGGGGTGAACGTCGGGTTTTTCATTGAGTCTAGCATTTTTGAACACTAGAGTCTATTATGAATCAATTCATATGATCATATATGTCTAATCCGTCCACTTTTGAAAAAATCAAATTTTTGAGCCCGCCCAAAGGGGTACCCCTTTGGCCGGTGGCCAGATTTGGCACCGTTTTCTGGCAGCCGTCAGTAAAACGGCTATAACTCTCTCCAGAAGTAAGCTTTACCCGTGATTCTTGTTGCGTTGGATTCCTAACTCAAATATCTACCCTACCAAAAGTCGAACCAGTAGAAACCCTATTTGAGTCGGCCTCTAGGTGATTATCAAGTTGATTTCAAAAACCGTCACCTCTTATGTACGGATCGGGGTGAACGTCGGGTTTTTCATTGAGTCTAGCATTTTTGAACACTAGAGTCCATTATGAATCAATCCATATGATCATATATGCCTGATCCGTCCACTTTTGAAAAAATCAAATTTTTGAGCCCGCCCAAAGGGGTACCCCTTTGGCCGGTGGCCAGATTTGGCCCCGTTTTCTGGCAGCCGTCAATAAAACGGCTATAACTCTCTCCAGAAGTAAGCTTTACCCTTGATTCTTGTTGGGTTGGATTCCTAACTCAAATATCTACCCTACAAAAAGTTCAAATGGAAGAAACTCCTTTTGAGTCAACCTCTAGGTGATTATTAAATTCATTTCCACAATCGTCGCCTCTTATGTAGGGATAGGGGTGAACGTTGGGTTTTTCATTGAATCTAGCATTTTTGAACACTGGAGTCCATTATTAATCAATCCATATGATAATATATGCCTAATCCGTCCACTTTTGAAAAAATTAAATTTTTGAGCCCGCCTGAAGGGGTACCCCTTTGGCCGGTGGCCAGATTTGGCCCCGTTTTCTGGCAGCCGTCAGTAAAACGGCTATATCTCTCTCCAGAAGTAAGCTTTACCCGTGATTCTTGTTGCGTTGGATTTCTAACTCAAATATCTACCCTACCAAAAGTCGAACCGGTAGAAACCCTATTTGAGTCGGCCTCTCGGTGATTATCAAGTTGATTTCCAAAACCATCACCTCTTATGTAGGGATCGGGGTGAACGTCGGGTTTTTCATTGAGTCTAACATTTTTGAACACTGGAGTCCATTATGAATCAATCCATATGATCATATATGCCTAATCCGTCCACTTTTGAAAAAATCAAATTTTTGAGCTCGCCCAAAGGGGTACCCCTTTGGCCGGTGGCCAGATTTGGCCCCATTTTCTGGCAGCCGTCAGTAAAACGGTTATAACTCTCTCCAGAAGTAAGCTTTACCCGTGATTCTTGTTGCGTTGGATTCCTAACTCAAATATCTACCTTACCAAATGTCGAACCGGTAGAAACCCTATTTGAATCGGCCTCTAGGTGATTATCAAGTTGATTTCCAAAACCATCACCTCTTATGTAGGGATCGGGGTGAACGTCGGGTTTTTCATTGAGTCTAGAATTTTTGAACACTAGAGTCCATTATGAATCAATCCATATGATCATATATGCCTAATCCGTCCACTTTTGAAAAAATCAAATTTTTGAGCCCGCCCAAAGGGGTACCCCTTTAGCCGGTGGCCAGATTTGTCCTCATTTTCTGGCAGCCGTCAGTAAAACGGCTATAACTCTCTCCAGAAGTAAGCTTTACCCGTGATTCTTGTTGCGTTGGATTCCTAACTCAAATATCTACCCTACCAAAAGTCGAACCGGTAGGAACCCTATTTGAGTGGGCCTCTAGGTGATTATCAAGTTGATTTCAAAAACCGTCACCTCTTATGTAGGGATCCGGGTGAACGTCAAGTTTTTCATTGAGTCTAGCATTTTTGAACACTAGAAGCCATTATAAATCAATCCATATGATCATATATGCCTGATCCGTCCACTTTTGAAAAAATCAAATTTTTTAGACCGCCCAAAGGCGTACCCCTTTGGCCGGTGGCCAGATTTGGCCCCGTTTTCTGGCAGCCGTCAGTAAAACGGCTATAACTCTCTCCAGAAGTAAGCTTTACCCGTGATTCTTGTTGCGTTTGAATCCTACCTCAAATATCTACCCTACCTAAAGTCGAACCGGTAGAAACCCTATTTGAGTCGGCCTCTAGGTGATTATCAAGTTGATTTAAAAAACCGTCACCTCTTATGTAGGGATCGGGGTGAACGTCGGGTTTTTCATTGAGTCTAACATTTTTGAACACTAGAGTCCATTATGAATCAATCCATATGATCATATATGCCTAATCCGTCCACTTTTGAAAAAATCAAATTTTTGAGCCCGCGCAAAGGGGTACTACCCCTTTGGCCGGTGGCAAGATTTGGCCCCGTTTTCTGGCAGCCGTCAGTAAAACGGCTATAACTCTCTCCAGAAGTAAGCTTTACCCGTGATTCTTGTTGCGTTGGATTCCTAACTCAAATATCTACCCTACAAAAAGTTCAAATGGAAGAAACTCGCTTTGAGTCAACCTCTAGGTGATTATCAAGTTGATTTCCACAACCGTCGCCTCTTATGTAGGGATCGGGGTGAACGTCGGGTTTTTCATTGCGTCTAGCATTTTTGAACACTAGAGTCCATTATGAATCAATCCATATGATCATATATGCCTAATCCGTCCACTTTTGAAAAAATCAAATTTTGAGCCCGCCCAAAGGGGTACCGCTTTGGCCGGTGGCCAGATTTGGCCCCGTTTTCTGGCAGCCGTCAGTAAAACGGCAATATCTCTCTCCAGAAGTAAGCTTTACCCGTGATTCTTATTGCGTTGGATTCCTAACTCAAATATCTACCCTACCAAAAGTCGAACAGGTAGAAACCCTATTTGAGTTGGCCTCTAGGTGATTATCAAGTTGATTTCAAAAATCGTCACCTCTTATGTAGAGATCGGGGTGAACGTCGGATTTTTCATTGAGTCTAGCATTTTTGAACACTAGAGTCCATTATGAATCAATCCATATGATCATATATGCCTAATCCGTCCACTTTTGAAAAAATCAAATTTTTGAGCCCGCCCAAAGGGGTACCCCTTTGGCCGGTGGCCAGATTTGGCCCCGTTTTCTGGCAGCCGTCAGTAAAACGGCTATAACTCTCTCCATAAGTAAGCTTTACCCGTGATTCTTGTTGCGTTGGATTCCTAACTCAAATATCTACTCTACAAAAAGTTCAAATGGAAGAAACTTGTTTTGAGTCAACCTCTAGGTGATTATCAAGTTTATTTCCACAACCGTCGCCTCTTATGTAGGGATAGGGGTGAACGTCGGGTTTTTCATTGAGTGTAGTATTTTTGAACACTGGAGTCCATTATGAATCAATTCATATGATCATATATGCCTAATTCGTCCACTTTTGAAAAAATCAAATTTTTGAGCCCGCCCAAAGGGGTAACCCTTTGGCCGGTGGCTAGATTTGGCCCCGTTTTCTGGCAGCCGTCAGTAAAACGGCTATAACTCTCTCCAGAAGTAAGCTTTAGCCGTGATTCTTGTTGCGTTGGATTCCTAACTCAAATATCTACCCTACAAAAAGTTCAAATGGAAGAAACTCGCTTTGAGTCAACCTCTAGGTGATTATCAAGTTGATTTCCACAACCGTCGCCTCTTATGTAGGGATCGGGGTGAACGTCGGGTTTTTCATTGAGTCTAGCATTTTTGAACACTAGAGTCCATTATGAATCAATCCATATGATCATATATGCCTAATCCGTCCACTTTTGAAAAAATCAAATTTTGAGCCCGCCCAAAGGGGTACCCCTTTGGCCGGTGGCCAGATTTGGCCCCGTTTTCTGGCAGCCGTCAGTAAAACGGCTATAACTTTCTCCAGAAGTAAGCTTTACCCGTGATTCTTGTTGCGTTGGATTCCTAACTCAAATATCTACCCTACCAAAAGTCGAACCGGTAGAAACCCCATTTGAGTCGGCCTCTAGGTGATTATCAAGTTGATTTCAAAAATCGTCACCTCTTATGTACGGATCGGGGTGAACGTCGGGTTTTTCATTGAGTCTAGCATTTTTGAACACTAGAGTCCATTATGAATCAATCCATATGATCATATATGCCTAATCCGTCGACTTTTGAAAAAATCAAATTTTTGAGCCCGCCCAAAGGGGTACTCCTTTGGCCGGTGGCCAGATTTGGCCCCGTTTTCTGGCAGCCGTTAGTAAAACGGCTATATCTCTCTCCAGAAGTAAGCTTTACCCGTGATTCTTGTTGCGTTGGATTCCTAACTCAAATATCTACCCTACCAAATGTCGAACCGGTAGAAACCCTATTTGAATCGGCCTCTAGGTGATTATCAAGTTGATTTCCAAAACCGTCACCTCTTATGTAGGGATCGGGGTGAACGTCGGGTTTTTCATTGAGTCTAGAATTTTTGAACACTAGAGTCCATTATGAATCAATCCATATGATCATATATGCCTAATCCGTCCACTTTTGAAAAAATCAAATTTTTGAGCCCGCCCAAAGGGGTACCCCTTTAGCCGGTGGCCAGATTTGTCCTCATTTTCTGGCAGCCGTCAGTAAAACGGCTATAACTCTCTCCAGAAGTAAGCTTTACCCGTGATTCTTGTTGCGTTGGATTCCTAACTCAAATATCTACCCTACCAAAAGTCGAACCGGTAGGAACCCTATTTGAGTGGGCCTCTAGGTGATTATAAAGTTGATTTCAAAAACCATCACCTCTTATGTAGGGATCCGGGTGAACGTCAAGTTTTTCATTGAGTCTAGCATTTTTGAACACTAGAAGCCATTATAAATCAATCCATATGATCATATATGCCTGATCCGTCCACTTTTGAAAAAATCAAATTTTTTAGACCGCCCAAAGGCGTACCCCTTTGGCCGGTGGCCAGATTTGGCCCCGTTTTCTGGCAGCCGTCAGTAAAACGGCTATAACTCTCTCCAGAAGTAAGCTTTACCCGTGATTCTCGTTGCGTTGGAATCCTACCTCAAATATCTACCCTACAAAAAGTCGAACCGGTAGAAACCCTATTTGAGTCGGCCTCTAGGTGATTATCAAGTTGATTTAAAAAACCGTCACCTCTTATGTAGGGATCGGGGTGAACGTCGGGTTTTTCATTGAGTCTAACATTTTTGAACACCAGAGTCCATTATGAATCAATCCATATGATCATATATGCCTAATCCGTCCACTTTTGAAAAAATCAAATTTTTGAGCCCGCGCAAAGGGGTACTACCCCTTTGGCCGGTGGCAAGATTTGGCCCCGTTTTCTGGCAGCCGTCAGTAAAACGGCTATAACTCTCTCCAGAAGTAAGCTTTACCCGTGATTCTTGTTGCGTTGGATTCCTAACTCAAATATCTACCCTACAAAAAGTTCAAATGGAAGAAACTCGCTTTGAGTCAACCTCTAGGTGATTATCAAGTTGATTTCCACAACCGTCGCCTCTTATGTAGGGATCGGGGTGAACGTCGGGTTTTTCATTGCGTCTAGCATTTTTGAACACTAGAGTCCATTATGAATCAATCCATATGATCATATATGCCTAATCCGTCCACTTTTGAAAAAATCAAATTTTGAGCCCGCCCAAAGGGGTACCGCTTTGGCCGGTGGCCAGATTTGGCCTCGTTTTCTGGCAGCCGTCAGTAAAACGGCAATATCTCTCTCCAGAAGTAAGCTTTACCCGTGATTCTTATTGCGTTGGATTCCTAACTCAAATATCTACCCTACCAAAAGTCGAACAGGTAGAAACCCTATTTGAGTCGGCCTCTAGGTGATTATCAAGTTGATTTCAAAAATCGTCACCTCTTATGTAGAGATCGGGGTGAACGTCGGGTTTTTCATTGAGTCTAGCATTTTTGAACACTAGAGTCCATTATGAATCAATCCATATGATCATATATGCCTAATCCGTCCACTTTTGAAAAAATCAAATTTTTGAGCCCGCCCAAAGGGGTACCCCTTTGGCCGGTGGCCAGATTTGGCCCCGTTTTCTGGCAGCCGTCAGTAAAACGGCTATAACTCTCTCCATAAGTAAGCTTTACCCGTGATTCTTGTTGCGTTGGATTCCTAACTCAAATATCTACTCTACAAAAAGTTCAAATGGAAGAAACTTGTTTTGAGTCAACCTCTAGGTGATTATCAAGTTTATTTCCACAACCGTCGTCTCTTATGTAGGGATAGGGGTGAACGTCGGGTTTTTCATTGAGTGTAGCATTTTTGAACACTGGAGTCCATTATGAATCAATTCATATGATCATATATGCCTAATCCGTCCACTTTTGAAAAAATCAAATTTTTGAGCCCGCCCAAAGGGGTAACCCTTTGGCCGGTGGCTAGATTTGGCCCCGTTTTCTGGCAGCCGTCAGTAAAACGGCTATAACTCTCTCCAGAAGTAAGCTTTAGCCGTGATTCTTGTTGCGTTGGATTCCTAACTCAAATATCTACCCTACAAAAAGTTCAAATGGAAGAAACTCGCTTTGAGTCAACCTCTAGGTGATTATCAAGTTGATTTCCACAACCGTCGCCTCTTATGTAGGGATCGGGGTGAACGTCGGGTTTTTCATTGAGTCTAGCATTTTTGAACACTAGAGTCCATTATGAATCAATCCATATGATCATATATGCCTAATCCGTCCACTTTTGAAAAAATCAAATTTTGAGCCCGCCCAAAGGGGTACCCCTTTGGCCGGTGGCCAGATTTGGCCCCGTTTTCTGGCAGCCGTCAGTAAAACGGCTATAACTCTCTCCAGAAGTAAGCTTTACCCGTGATTCTTGTTGCGTTGGATTCCTAACTCAAATATCTACCCTACCAAAAGTCGAACCGGTAGAAACCCCATTTGAGTCGGCCTCTAGGTGATTATCAAGTTGATTTAAAAACCTTAACCTCTTATGTACGGATCGGGGTGAACGTCGGGTTTTTCATTGAGTCTAGCATTTTTGAACACTAGAGTCCATTATGAATCAATCCATATGATCATATATGCCTAATCCGTCCACTTTTGAAAAAATCAAATTTTTGAGCCCGCCCAAAGGGGTACTCCTTTGGCCGGTGGCCAGATTTGGCCCCGTTTTCTGGCAGCCGTCAGTAAAACGGCTATAACTCTCTCCAGAAGTAAGATTTACCCTTGATTATTGTTTTGTTGGATTCCTAACTCAAATATCTACCCTACCAAAAGTCGAACCGGTAGAAAACCCTATTTGAGTCGGCCTCTAGGTGATTATCAAGTTGATTTCCAAAACCGTCACCTCTTATGTAGGGATCGGGGTGAACGTCGGGTTTTTCATTAAGTCTAGCATTTTTGAACACTAGAGTCCATTATGAATCAATCCATATGATCATATATGCCTAATCCGTCCACTTTTGAAAAAATCAAATTTTTGAGCCCGCCCAAAGGGGTACCCCTTTAGCCGGTGGCCAGATTTGTCCTCATTTTCTGGCAGCCGTCAGTAAAACGGCTATAACTCTCTCCAGAAGTAAGCTTTACCCGTGATTCTTGTTGCGTTGGATTCCTAACTCAAATATCTACCCTACCAAAAGTCGAACCGGTAGGAACCCTATTTGAGTGGGCCTCTAGGTGATTATCAAGTTGATCTCAAAAACCGTCACCTCTTATGTAGGGATCCGGGTGAACGTCAAGTTTTTCATTGAGTCTAGCATTTTTGAACACTAGAGTCCATTATAAATCAATCCATATGATCATATATGCCTGATCCGTCCACTTTTGAAAAAATCAAATTTTTTAGCCCGCCCAAAGGCGTACCCCTTTGGCCGGTGGCCAGATTTGGCCCCGTTTTCTGGCAGCCGTCAGTAAAACGGCTATAACTCTCTCCAGAAGTAAGCTTTACCCGTGATTCTTGTTGCGTTGGAATCCTACCTCAAATATCTACCCTACCAAAAGTCGAACCGGTAGAAACCCTATTTGAGTCGGCCTCTAGGTGATTATCAAGTTGATTTAAAAAACCGTCACCTCTTATGTAGGGATCGGGGTGAACGTCGGGTTTTTCATTGAGTCTAACATTTTTGAACACTAGAGTCCATTATGAATCAATCCATATGATCATATATGCCTAATCCGTCCACTTTTGAAAAAATCAAATTTTTGAGCCCGCGCAAAGGGGTACTACCCCTTTGGCCGGTGGCAAGATTTGGCCCCGTTTTCTGGCAGCCGTCAGTAAAACGGCTATAACTCTCTCCAGAAGTAAGCTTTACCCGTGATTCTTGTTGCGTTGGATTCCTAACTCAAATATCTACCCTACAAAAAGTTGAAATGGAAGAAACTCGCTTTGAGTCAACCTCTAGGTGATTATCAAGTTGATTTCCACAACCGTCGCCTCTTATGTAGGGATCGGGGTGAACGTCGGGTTTTTCATTGCGTCTAGCATTTTTGAACACTAGAGTCCATTATGAATCAATCCATATGATCATATATGCCTAATCCGTCCACTTTTGAAAAAATCAAATTTTGAGCCCGCCCAAAGGGGTACCGCTTTGGCCGGTGGCCAGATTTGGCCCCGTTTTCTGGCAGCCGTCAGTAAAACGGCAATATCTCTCTCCAGAAGTAAGCTTTACCCGTGATTCTTATTGCGTTGGATTCCTAACTCAAATATCTACCCTACCAAAAGTCGAACAGGTAGAAACCCTATTTGAGTCGGCCTCTAGGTGATTATCAAGTTGATTTCAAAAATCATCACCTCTTATGTAGAGATCGGGGTGAACGTCGGGTTTTTCATTGAGTCTAGCATTTTTGAACACTAGAGTCCATTATGAATCAATCCATATGATCATATATGCCTAATCCGTCCACTTTTGAAAAAATCAAATTTTTGAGCCCGCCCAAAGGGGTACCCCTTTGGCCGGTGGCCAGATTTGGCCCCGTTTTCTGGCAGTCGTCAGTAAAACGGCTATAACTCTCTCCATAAGTAAGCTTTACCCGTGATTCTTGTTGCGTTGGATTCCTAACTCAAATATCTACTCTACAAAAAGTTCAAATGGAAGAAACTTGTTTTGAGTCAACCTCTAGGTGATTATGAAGTTTATTTCCACAACCGTCGCCTCTTATGTAGGGATAGGGGTGAACGTCGGGTTTTTCATTGAGTGTAGCATTTTTGAACACTGGAGTCCATTATGAATCAATTCATATGATCATATATGCCTAATCCGTCCACTTTTGAAAAAATCAAATTTTTGAGCCCGCCCAAAGGGGTAACTCTTTGGCCGGTGGCTAGATTTGGCCCCGTTTTCTGGCAGCCGTCAGTAAAACGGCTATAACTCTCTCCAGAAGTAAGCTTTACCCGTGATTCTTGTTGCGTTGGATTCCTAACTCAAATATCTACCCTACAAAAAGTTCAAATGGAAGAAACTCGCTTTGAGTCAACCTCTAGGTGATTATCAAGTTGATTTCCACAACCGTCGCCTCTTATGTAGGGATCGGGGTGAACGTCGGGTTTTTCATTGAGTCTAGCATTTTTGAACACTAGAGTCCATTATGAATCAATCCATATGATCATATATGCCTAATCCGTCCACTTTTGAAAAAATCAAATTTTGAGCCCGCCCAAAGGGGTACCCCTTTGGCCGGTGGCCAGATTTGGCCCCGTTTTCTGGCAGCCGTCAGTAAAACGGCTATAACTCTCTCCAGAAGTAAGCTTTATCCGTGATTCTTGTTGCGTTGGATTCCTAACTCAAATATCTACCCTACCAAAAGTCGAACGGTAGAAACCCCATTTGAGTCGGCCTCTAGGTGATTATCAAGTTGATTTCAAAAATCGTCACCTCTTATGTACGGATCGGGGTGAACGTCGGGTTTTTCATTGAGTCTAGCATTTTTGAACACTAGAGTCCATTATGAATCAATCCATATGATCATATATGCCTAATCCGTCCACTTTTGAAAAAATCAAATTTTTGAGCCTGCCCAAAGGGGTACTCCTTTGGCCGGTGGCCAGATTTGGCCCCGTTTTCTGGCAGCCGTCAGTAAAACGGCTATAACTCTCTCCAGAAGTAAGATTTACCCTTGATTATTGTTTTGTTGGATTCCTAACTCAAATATCTACCCTACCAAAAGTCGAACCGGTAGAAAACCCTATTTGAGTCGGCCTCTAGGTGATTATCAAGTTGATTTCCAAAACCGTCACCTCTTATGTAGGGATCGGGGTGAACGTCGGGTTTTTCATTAAGTCTAGCATTTTTGAACACTAGAGTCCATTATGAATCAATCCATATGATCATATATGCCTAATCCGTCCACTTTTGAAAAAATCAAATTTTTGAGCCCGCCCAATGGGGTACCCCTTTGGCCGGTGGCCAGATTTGGCCCCGTTTTCTGGCAGCCGTCAGTAAAACGGCTATAACTCTCTCCAGAAGTAAGCTTTACCCGTGATTCTTGTTGTGTTGGATTCCTAACTCAAATATCTACCCTACTAAATGTCGAACAGGTAGAAACCCTATTTGAGTCGGCCTCTAAGTGATTATCAAATTGATTTCCAAAACCGTCACCTCTTATGTAGGGATCGGGGTGAACGTCGGGTTTTCATTGAGTCTAGCATTTTTGAACACTAGAGTCCATTATGAATCAATCCATATGATCATATATGCCTAATCCGTCCACTTTTGAAAAACTCAAATTTTTGAGCCGTCGGGTTTTTCATTGAGTCTAGCATTTTTGAACACTAGAGTCCATTATGAATCAATCCATATGATCATATATGCCTAATCCGTCCACTTTTGAAAAAATCAAATTTTTGAGCCCGCCCAAAGGGGTACCCCTTTGGCCGGTGGCCAGATTTGGCCCCGTTTTCTGGCAGCCGTCAGTAAAACGGCTATATCTCTCTCCAGAAGTAAGCTTTACCCGTGATTTTTGTTGCGTTGGATTCCTAACTCAAATATCTACCCTACCAAAAGTCGAACCGGTAGAAACCCTATTTGAGTCGGCCTCTACGTGATTATCAAGTTGATTTCAAAAACCGTCACCTCTTATGTAGGGATCGGGGTGAACGTCGGGTTTTTCATTGAGTCTAGCATTTTTGAACACTAGAGTCCATAATGAATCAATCCATATGATCATATATGCCTAATCCGTCCACTTTTGAAAAAATCAAATTTTTGAGCCGTCGGGTTTTTCATTGAGTCTAGCATTTTTGAACACTAGAGTACATTATGAATCAATCCATATGATCATATATGCCTAATCCGTCCACTTTTGAAAAAATCAAATTTTTGAGCCCGCCCAAAGGGGTACCCCTTTGGCCGGTGGCCAGATTTGGCCCCGTTTTCTGGCAGCCGTCAGTAAAACGGCTATAACTCTCTCCAGAAGTAATCTTTACCCGTGATTCTTGTTGTGTGGGATTCCTAACTCAAATATCTACCCTACTAAATGTCGAACAGGTAGAAACCCTATTTGAGTCGGCCTCTAAGTGATTATCAAATTGATTTCCAAAACCGTCACCTCTTATGTAGGGATCGGGGTGAACGTCGGTTTTTCATTGAGTCTAGCATTTTTGAACACTAGAGTCCATTATGAATCAATCCATATGATCATATATGCCTAATCCGTCCACTTTTGAAAAACTCAAATTTTTGAGCCGTCGGGTTTTTCATTGAGTCTAGCATTTTTGAACACTAGAGTCCATTATGAATCAATCCATATGATCATATATGCCTAATCCGTCCACTTTTGAAAAAATCAAATTTTTGAGCCCGCCCAAAGGGGTAGCCCTTTGGCCGGTGGCCAGATTTGGCCCCGTTTTCTGGCAGCCGTCAGTAAAACGGCTATATCTCTCTCCAGAAGTAAGCTTTACCCGTGATTCTTGTTGCGTTGGATTCCTAACTCAAATATCTACCCTACAAAAAGTTCAAATGGAAGAAACTCCTTTTGAGTCAACCTCTAGGTGATTATCAAGTTGATTTCCAAAAGTCGAACCGGTAGAAACCCTATTTGAGTCGGCCTCTACGTGATTATCAAGTTGATTTCAAAAACCGTCACCTCTTATGTAGGGATCGGGGTGAACGTCGGGTTTTTCATTGAGTCTAGGATTTTTGAACACTAGACTCCATTATGAATCAATCCATATGATCATATATGCCTAATCCGTCCACTTTTGAAAAAATTAAATTTTTGAGCCCGTCCAAAGGTGTACCCCTTTGGCCGATGGCCAGATTTGGCCCCATTTTCTGGCAGCCGTCAGTAAAACATCTATAACTCTCTCTAGAAGTAAGCTTTACCCGTGATTCTTATTGCATTGGATTCCTAACTCAAATATCTACCCTACAAAAAGTTCAAATGGAAGAAACTCCTTTTGAGTCAACCTCTAGGTGATTATCAAGTTGATTTCCACAACCGTCCCCTCTTATGTAGGGATCGGGGTGAACGTCGGGTTTTTCATTGAGTCTAGCATTTTTGAACACTAGAGTCCATTATGAATCAATCCATATGATCATATATGCCTAATCCATCCACTTTTGAAAAAATCAAATTTTTGAGCCCGCCCATAGGGGTACCCCTTTGGCCGGTGGCCAGATTTGGCCCCGTTTTCTGGCTGCCATCAGTAAAACGGCTATAACTCTCTCCAGAAGTAAGATTTAGCCTTGATTCTTGTTGTGTTGGATTCTTAACTCTAATATCTACCCAACCAAAAGTCGAACCGGTAGAAACCCTATTTGAGTCGGCCTCTAGGTGATTATCAAGTTGATTTCCAAAACCGTCACCTCTTATGTAGGGATCGGGGTGAACGTCGGGTTTTTCATTAAGTCTAGCATTTTTGAACACTAGAGTCCATTATGAATCAATCCATATGATCATATATGCCTAATCCGTCCACTTTTGAAAAAATCAAATTTTTGAGGCTGCCCAAAGGGGTACCCCTTTGGCCGGTGGCCAGATTTCGCCCCGTTTTCTGGCAGCCGTCAGTAAAACGGCTATAACTCTCTCCAGAAGTAAGCTTTACCCGTGATTCTTGTTGCGTTGGATTCCTAACTCAAATATATACCCTACAAAAAGTTCAAATGGAAGAAACTCCTTTTGAGTCGGCCTCTAGGTGATGATCAAGTTGATTTCCAAAACCGTCACCTCTTATGTAGGGATCGGGGTGAACGTCGGGTTTTTCATTGAGTCTAGCATTTTTGAACACTAGAGTCCATTATGAATCAATCCATATGATCATATATGCCTAATCCGTCCACTTTTGAAAAAATCAAATTTTTGAGCCCGCCCAAAGGGGTACCCCTTTGGCCGGTGGCCAGATTTGGCCCCGTTTTCTGGCAGCCGTCAGTAAAACGGCTATAACTCTCTCCAGAAGTAAGCTTTACCCGTGATTCTTGTTGTGTTGGATTCCTAACTCAAATATCTACCCTACCAAAAGTCGAACCGGTAGAAACCCTATTTGAGTCGGCCTCTAAGTGATTATGAAGTTGATTTCCAAAACCGTCACCTCTTATGTAGGGATCGGGGTGAACGTCGGGTTTTCATTGAGTCTAGCATTTTTGAACACTAGAGTCCATTATGAATCAATCCATATGATCATATATGCCTAATCCGTCCACTTTTGAAAAAATCAAATTTTTGAGCCGTCGAGTTTTTCATTGAGTCTAGCATTTTTGAACACTAGAGTCCATTATGAATCAATCCATATGATCATATATGCCTAATCCGTCCACTTTTGAAAAAATCAAATTTTTGAGCCCGCCCAAAGGGGTACCCCTTTGGCCGGTGGCCAGATTTGGCCCCATTTTCTGGCAGCCGTCAGTAAAACGGCTATAACTCTCTCCAGAAGTAAGCTTTTCCCGTGATTCTTGTTGCGTTGGATTCCTAACTCAAATATCTACCCTACCAAAAGTCGAACCGGTAGAAACCCTATTTGAGTCGGCCTCTAGGTGATTATCAAGTTGATTTCAAAAACCGTCACCTCTTATGTAGGGATCGGGGTGAACGTCGGGTTTTTCATTGAGTCTAGCATTTTTGAACACTAGAGTCCATTATGAATCCATCCATATGATCATATATGCCTAATCCGTCCGCTTTTGAAAAAATCAAATTTTTGAGCTCGCCCAAAGGGGTACCGCTTTGGCCGGTGGCCAGATTTCGCCCCGTTTTCTGGCAGCCGTCAGTAAAACGGCTATATCTCTCTCCAGAAGTAAGCTTTACCCGTGATTCTTATTGAGTTGGATTCCTAACTCAAATATCTACCGTACCAAAAATCGAACAGGTGGAAACCCTATTTGAGTCGGCCTCTAGGTGATTATCAAGTTGATTTCAAAAATTGTCACCTCTTATGTAGGGATCGGGGTGAACGTCGGGTTTTTCATTGAGTCTAGCATTTTTGAACACTAGAGTCCATTATGAATCCATCCATATGATCATATATGCCTAATCCGTCCACTTTTGAAAAAATCAAATTTTTGAGCCTACCCAAAGGGGTACCTCTTTGGCCGGTGGCCAGATTTGGCCCCGTTTTCTGGCAGCCGTCAGTAAAACATCTATAACTCTCTCTAGAAGTAAGCTTTACCCATGATTCTTGTTGCATTGGATTCCTAACTCAAATATCTACCCTACAAAAAGTTCAAATGGAAGAAACTCCTTTTGAGTCAACCTCTAGGTGATTATCAAGTTGATTTCCACAACCGTCACCTCTTATGTAGGGATCGGGGTGAACATCGGGTTTTTCATTGAGTCTAGCATTTTTGAACACTAGAGTCCATTATGAATCAATCCATATGATCATATATGCCTAATCCGTCCACTTTTGAAAAAATCAAATTTTTGAGCCCGCCCAAAGGGGTACCCCTTTGGCCGGTGGCCAGATTTCGCCCCGTTTTCTGGCAGCCGTCAGTAAAACATCTATAACTCTTTCCAGAAGTAAGATTTACCCGTGATTCTTGTTGCGTTGGATTCCTAACTCAAATATCTACCCTACTAAAAGTCAAACCGGTTGAAACCCTATTTGAGTCGGCCTCTAGGTGATTATCAAGTTGATTTCCAAAACCGTCACCTCTTATGTAGGGATCGGGATGAACGTCGGGTTTTTCATTGAGTCTAGCATTTTTGAACACTAGAGTCCATTATGAATCAATCCATATGATCATATATGCCTAATCCGTCCACTTTTGAAAAAATCAAATTTTTGAGCCCGCCCAAAGGGGTACCCTTTGACCGGTGGCCAGATTTGGCCCCGTTTTCTGGCAGCCGTCAGTAAAACGGCTTTAACTCTCTCCAGAAGTAAGCTTTACCCATGATTCTTATTGCGTTGGATTTCTAACTCAAATATCTACCCTACCAAAAGTCAAACCGGTAGAAACCCTATTTGAGTCGGCCTCTAGGTGATTATCAAGTTGATTTCCAAAACCGTCACCTCTTATGTAGGGATCGGGGTGAACGTCGGGTTTTTCATTGAGTCTAGCATTTTTGAACACTAGAGTCCATTATGAATCCATCCATATGATCATATATGCCTAATCCATCCACTTTTGAAAAAATCAAATTTTTGAGCCTGCCCAAAGGGGTACCTCTTTGGCCGGTGGCCAGATTTGGCCCCGTTTTCTGGCAGCCGTCAGTAAAACGGCTATAACTCTCTCCAGAAGTAAGCTTTACCCGTGATTCTTGTTGCGTTGGATTCCTAACTCAAATATATACCCTACAAAAAGTTCAAATGAAAGAAACTCCCTTTGAGTCAACCTCTAGGTGATTATCAAGTTGATTTCCAAAACCGTCACCTCTTATGTAGGGATTGGGGTGAACGTCGGGTTTTTCATTGAGTCTACCATTTTTGAACACTAGAGTCCATTATGAATCAATCCATATGATCATATATGCGTAATCCGTCCACTTTTGAAAAAATCAAATTTTTGAGCCCGCCCAAAGGGGTACCCTTTGAATGGTGGCCAGATTGGGCCCCGTTTTCTGGCAGCCGTCAGTAAAACGGCTTTAACTCTCTCCAGAAGTATGCTTTACCCGTGATTCTAGTTGCGTTGGATTTCTAACTCAAATATCTACCCTACCCAAAGTCAAACCGGTAGAAACCCTATTTGAGTCGGCCTCTAGGTGATTATCAAGTTGATTTCCAAAACCGTCACCTCTTATGTAGGGATCGGGGTGAACGTCGGGTTTTTCATTGAGTCTAGCATTTTTGAACACTAGAGTCCATTATGAATCCATCCATATGATCATATATGCCTAATCCGTCCACTTTTGAAAAAATCAAATTTTTGAGCCTGTCCAAAGGGGTACCTCTTTGGCCGGTGGCCAGATTTGGCCCCGTTTTTTGGCAGCCGTCAGTAAAACGGCTATAACTCTCTCAAGAAGTAAGCTTTACCCGTGATTCTTGTTGCGTTGGATTTCTAACTCAAATATATACGCTACAAAAAGTTCAAATGAAAGAAACTCCCTTTGAGTCAACCTCTAGGTGATTATCAAGTTGATTTCCACAACCGTCGCCTCTTATGTAGGGATCGGGGTGAACGTCGGGTTTTTCATTGAGTCTAGCATTTTTGAACACTAGAGTCCATTATGAATCAATCCATATGATCATATATGCCTAATCCGTCCACTTTTGAAAAAATCAAATTTTTGAGCCCGCCCAAAGGGGTACCCCTTTGGCCGGTGGCCAGATTTAGCCCCGTTTTCTGGCAGCCGTCAGTAAAACGGCTTTAACTCTCTCCAGAAGTAAGCTTTACCCGTGATTCTTGTTGCGTTGGATTTCTAACTCAAATATCTACCCTACCAAAAGTCGAACCGGTAGAAACCCTATTTAAGTCGGCCTGTAGGTGATTATCAAGTTGATTTCCAAAACCGTCGCCTCTTATGTAGGGATCGGGGTGAACGTCCGGTTTTTCATTGAATCTAGCATTTTTGAACACTAGAGTCCATTATGAATCAATACATATGATCATATATGCCTAATCCGTCCACTTTTGAAAAAATCAAATTTTTGAGCCCGCCCAAAGGGGTACTCCTTTGGCCGGTGGCCAGATTTGGCCCCGTTTTCTGGCAGCCGTCAGTAAACATCTATAACTCTTTCCTGAAGTAAGCTTTACCCGTGATTCTTGTTTCGTTGGATTCCTAACTCAAATATCTACCCTACCAAAAGTCGAACCGGTAGAAACCCTATTTGAGTCGGCCTCTAGGTGATTATCAAGTTGATTTCCAAAACCGTCACCTCTTATGTAGGGATCGGGGTGAACGTCGGGTTTTTCATTGAGTCTAGCATTTTTGAACACTAGAGTCCATTATGAATCAATCCATATGATCATATATGCCTAATCCGTCCACTTTTGAAAAAATCAAATTTTTGAGCCCGCCCAAAGGGGTACCCTTTGACCGGTGGCCAGATTTGGCCCCGTTTTCTGGCGGCCGTCAGTAAAACGGCTTTAACTCTCTCCAGAAGTAAGCTTTACCCGTGATTCTTGTTGCGTTGGATTTCTAACTCAAATATCTACCCTACCAAAAGTCAAACCGGTAGAAACCCTATTTGAGTCGGCCTCTAGGTGATTATCAAGTTGATTTCCAAAACCGTCACCTCTTATGTAGGGATCGGGGTGAACGTCGGGTTTTTCATTGAGTCTAGCGTTTTTGAACACTAGAGTCCATTATGAATCCATCCATATGATCATATATGCCTAATCTGTCCACTTTTGAAAAAATCAAATTTTTGAGCCTGCCCAAAGGGGTACCTCTTTGGCCGGTGGCCAGATTTGGCCCCGTTTTCTGGCAGCCGTCAGTAAAACGGCTATAACTCTCTCCAGAAGTAAGCTTTACCCGTGATTCTTGTTGCGTTGGATTCCTAACTCAAATATATACCCTACAAAAAGTTCAAATGAAAGAAACTCCCTTTGAGTGAACCTCTAGGTGATTATCAAGTTGATTTCCAAAACCGTCACCTCTTATGTAGGGATCGGGGTGAACGTCGGGTTTTTCATTGAGTCTAGCATTTTTGAACACTAGAGTCCATTATGAATCCATCCATATGATCATATATGCCTAATCCGTCCACTTTTGAAAAAATCAAATTTTTGAGCCTGCCCAAAGGGGTACCTCTTTGGCCGGTGGCCAGATTTGGCCCCGTTTTCTGGCAGCCGTTAGTAAAACGGCTATAACTCTCTCCAGAAGTAAGCTTTACCCGTGATTCTTGTTGCGTTGGATTCCTAACTCAAATATATACCCTACAAAAAGTTCAAATGAAAGAAACTCCCTTTGAGTCAACCTCTAGGTGATTATCAAGTTGATTTCCACAACCGTCGCCTCTTATGTAGGGATCGGGGTGAACGTCGGGTATTTCATTGAGTCTAGCATTTTTGAACACTAGAGTCCGTTATGAATCAATCCATATGATCATATATGCCTAATCCGTCCACTTTTGAAAAAATCAAATTTTTGAGCCCGCCCAAAGGGATACCCCTTTGGCCGGTGGCCAGATTTCGCCCCGTTTTCTGGCAGCCGTCAGTAAAACGGCTTTAACTCTCTCCAGAAGTAAGCTTTACCCGTGATTCTTGTTGCGTTGGATTTCTAACTCAAATATCTACCCTACCAAAAGTCAAACCGGTAGAAACCCTATTTGAGTCGGCCTCTAGGTGATCATCAAGTTGATTTCCAAAACCGTCGCCTCTTATGAAGGGATCGGGGTGAACGTCGGGTTTTTCATTGAATCTAGCATTTTTGAACACTAGAGTCCATTATGAATCAATCCATATGATCATATATGCCTAATCCGTCCACTTTTGAAAAAATAAAATTTTTGAGCCTGCCCAAAGGGGTACCTCTTTGGCCGGTGGCCAGATTTGGCCCCGTTTTCTGGCAGCCGTCAGTAAAACGGCTATAACTCTCTCCAGAAGTAAGCTTTACCCGTGATTCTTGTTGCGTTGGATTCCTAACTCAAATATCTACCCTACCAAAAGTCGAACCGGTAGAAACCCTATTTGAGTCGGCCTCTAGGTGATTATCAAGTTGATTTCCAAAACCGTCACCTCTTATGTAGGGATCGGGGTGAACGTCGGGTTTTTCACTGAGTCTAGCATTTTTGAACACTAGAGTCCATTATGAATCAATCCATATGATCATATATGCCTAATCCGTCCACTTTTGAAAAAATCAAATTTTTGAGCCCGCCCAAAGGGGTACCCTTTGACCGGTGGCCAGATTTGGCCCCGTTTTCTGGCAGCCGTCAGTAAAATGGCTATAACTCTCTCCAGAAGTAAGCTTTACCCGTGATTCTTGTTGCGTTGGATTCCTAACTCAAATATCTACCCTACAAAAAGTTCAAATGGAAGAAACTTCTTTTGAGTCAACCTCTAGGTGATTATCAAGTTGTTTTCCACAACCGTCGCCTCTTATGTAGGGATCGGGGTGAACGTCAGGTTTTTCATTGAGTCTAGCATTTTTGAACACTAGAGTCCATTATGAATCAATCCATATGATCATATGTGCCTAATCCGTCCACTTTTGAAAAAATCAAATTTTTGAGGCCGCCCAAAGGGGTACCCCCTTTGGCCGGTGGCCAGATTTGGCCCCGTTTTCTGGCAGCCGTCAGTAAAACGGCTTGAACTCTCTCCATAAGTAAGCTTTATCCGTGATTCTTATTGCGTTGGATTTCTAACTCAAATATCTACCCTACCAAAAGTCGAACCGGTAGAAACCCTATTTGAGTCGGTCTCTAGGTGATTATCAAGTTGATTTCCAAAACCGTCACCTCTTATGTAGGGATCGGGGTGAACGTCGGGTTTTTCATTGAGTCTAGCATTTTTGAACACTAGAGTCCATTATGAATCCATCCATATGATAATATATGCCTAATCCGTCCACTTTTGAAAAAATCAAATTTTTGAGCCCGCCCAAAGGCGTACCTCTTTGGCCGGTGGCCAGATTTGGCCCCGTTTTCTGGCAGCCGTCAGTAAAACGGCTATAACTCTCTCCAGAAGTAAGCTTTACCCGTGATTCTTGTTGCGTTGGATTCCTAACTCAAATATCTACCCTACCAAAAGTCGAACCGGTAGAAACCCTATTTGAGTCGGCCTCTAGGTGATTATCAAGTTGATTTCCAAAACCGTCACCTCTTATGTAGGGATCGGGGTGAACGTCGGGTTTTTCACTGAGTCTAGCATTTTTGAACACTAGAGTCCATTATGAATCAATCCATATGATCATATATGCCTAATCCGTCCACTTTTGAAAAAATCAAATTTTTGAGCCCGCCCAAAGGGGTACCCTTTGACCGGTGGCCAGATTTGGCCCCGTTTTCTGGCAGCCGTCAGTAAAATGGCTATAACTCTCTCCAGAAGTAAGCTTTACCCGTGATTCTTGTTGCGTTGGATTCCTAACTCAAATATCTACCCTACAAAAAGTTCAAATGGAAGAAACTTCTTTTGAGTCAACCTCTAGGTGATTATCAAGTTGTTTTCCACAACCGTCGCCTCTTATGTAGGGATCGGGGTGAACGTCAGGTTTTTCATTGAGTCTAGCATTTTTGAACACTAGAGTCCATTATGAATCAATCCATATGATCATATGTGCCTAATCCGTCCACTTTTGAAAAAATCAAATTTTTGAGGCCGCCCAAAGGGGTACCCCCTTTGGCCGGTGGCCAGATTTGGCCCCGTTTTCTGGCAGCCGTCAGTAAAACGGCTTGAACTCTCTCCATAAGTAAGCTTTATCCGTGATTCTTATTGCGTTGGATTTCTAACTCAAATATCTACCCTACCAAAAGTCGAACCGGTAGAAACCCTATTTGAGTCGGTCTCTAGGTGATTATCAAGTTGATTTCCAAAACCGTCACCTCTTATGTAGGGATCGGGGTGAACGTCGGGTTTTTCATTGAGTCTAGCATTTTTGAACACTAGAGTCCATTATGAATCCATCCATATGATAATATATGCCTAATCCGTCCACTTTTGAAAAAATCAAATTTTTGAGCCCGCCCAAAGGCGTACCTCTTTGGCCGGTGGCCAGATTTGGCCCCGTTTTCTGGCAGCCGTCAGTAAAACGGCTATAACTCTCTCCAGAAGTAAGCTTTACCCGTGATTCTTATTGCGTTGGATTCCTAACTCAAATATATACCCTGCAAAAAGTTCAAATGAAAGAAACTCCTTTTGAATCAACCTCTAGGTGATTATCAACTTGATTTCCACAACCGTCGCCTCTTATGTAGGGATCGGAGTGAACGTCGGGTTTTTCATTGAGTCTAGCATTTTTGAACACTAGAGTCCATTATGAATCAATCCATATGATAATATATGCCTAATCCGTCCACTTTTGAAAAAATCAAATTTTTGAGCCCACCCAAAGGGGTACCCCTTTGGCCGGTGGCCAGATTTGGCCCCGTTTTCTGGCAGCCGTCAGTAAAACGGCTATAACTCTCTCCAGAATTAAGCTTTACCCGTGATTCTTATTGAGTTGGATTTCTAATTCAAATATCTACACTACAAAATGTCGAACCGGTAGAAACCGTATTTGACTCGGCCTCTAGGTGATTATCAAGTTGATTTCCAAAACCGTCACCTCTTATGTAGGGATCGGGGTGAACGTCGGGTTTTTCATTGAGTCTAGAATTTTTGAACACTAGAGTCCATTATGAAACAATCCATATGATCATATATGCCTAATCCGTCCACTTTTGAAAAAATCAAATTTTTGAGTCCGCCCAAAAGGGTACCCCTTTGGCCGGTGGCCAGATTTGGCCCCGTTTTCTGGCAGCCGTCAGTAAAACGGCTATAACTCTCTCCAGAAGTAAGATTTACCTGTGATTCTTGTTGCGTTGGATTCCTAACTCAAATATCTACACTACCAAAAGTCGAACTGGTAGAAACCCTATTTGAGTCGGCCTCTAGGTGATTATCAAGTTGATTTCCAAAACCGTCACCTCTTTGTAGGGATCGGGGTGAACGTCGAGTTTTTCATTGAGTCTAGCATTTTTGAACACTAGAGTCCATTATTAATCAATCCATATGATCATATATGGCTAATCCGTCCACTTTTGAAAAAATCAAATTTTTGAGCCTGCCCAAAGGGGTATCCTTTGGCCAGTGGCCAGATTTGGCCCCGTTTTCTGGCAGCCGTCAGTAAAACGGCTATAACTCTCTCCAGAAGTAAGCTTTACCCGTGATTCTTGTTGCGTTGGATTTCTAACTCAAATATCTACCCTACAAAAATTTCAAATGGAAGAAACTTCTTTTGAGTCAACCTCTAGGTGATTATCAAGTTGATTTCCACAACGGTTGCCTCTTATGTAGGGATCGGGGTGAACGTCGGGTTTTTCATTGAGTCTAGCATTTTTGAGCACTAGAGTCCATTATGAATCAATCCATATGATCATATGTGCCTAATCCGTCCACTTTTGAAAATATTAAATATTTGAGCCCGCCCAAAGGGGTACCCCTTTGGCCGGTGGCCAGATTTGGCCCCGTATTCTGGCAGCCGTCAGTAAAACGGCTATAACTCTCTCCAGAAGTAAGCTTTACTCGTGATTCTTATTGAGTTGGATTTCTAACTCAAATATCTACACTACAAAATGTCGAACCAGTAGAAACCCTATTTGAGTCGGCCTCTAGGTGATTATCAAGTTGATTTCCAAAACCGTCACCTCTTATGTAGGGATCGGGGTGAACGTCGGGTTTTTCATTGAGTCTAGAATTTTTGAACACTAGAGTCCATTATGAAACAATCCATATGATCATATATGCCTAATCCGTCCACTTTTGAAAAAATCAAATTTTTGAGTCCGCCCAAAAGGGTACCCCTTTGGCCGGTGGCCAGATTTGGCCCCGTTTTCTGGCAGCCGTCAGTAAAACGGCTATAACTCTCTCCAGAAGTAAGATTTACCTGTGATTCTTGTTGCGTTGGATTCCTAACTCAAATATCTACACTACCAAAAGTCGAACTGGTAGAAACCCTATTTGAGTCGGCCTCTAGGTGATTATCAAGTTGATTTCCAAAACCGTCACCTCTTTGTAGGGATCGGGGTGAACGTCGAGTTTTTCATTGAGTCTAGCATTTTTGAACACTAGAGTCCATTATGAATCAATCCATATGATCATATATGGCTAATCCGTCCACTTTTGAAAAAATCAAATTTTTGAGCCTGCCCAAAGGGGTATCCTTTGGCCAGTGGCCAGATTTGGCCCCGTTTTCTGGCAGCCGTCAGTAAAACGGCTATAACTCTCTCCAGAAGTAAGCTTTACCCGTGATTCTTGTTGCGTTGGATTTCTAACTCAAATATCTACCCTACAAAAAGTTCAAATGGAAGAAACTTCTTTTGAGTCAACCTCTAGGTGATTATCAAGTTGATTTCCACAACGGTTGCCTCTTATGTAGGGATCGGGGTGAACGTCGGGTTTTTCATTGAGTCTAGCATTTTTGAACACTAGAGTCCATTATGAATCAATCCATATGATCATATGTGCCTAATCCGTCCACTTTTGAAAATATTAAATATTTGAGCCCGCCCAAAGGGGTACCCCTTTGGCCGGTGGCCAGATTTGGCCCCGTATTCTGGCAGCCGTCAGTAAAACGGCTATAACTCTCTCCAGAAGTAAGCTTTACTCGTGATTCTTATTGAGTTGGATTTCTAACTCAAATATCTACACTACAAAATGTCGAACCAGTAGAAACCCTATTTGAGTCGGCCTCTAGGTGATTATCAAGTTGATTTCCAAAACCGTCACCTCTTATGTAGGGATCAGGGTGAACGTCGGGTTTTTCATTGAGTCTAGAACTTTTGAACACTAGAGTCCATTATGAAACAATCCATATGATCATATATGCCTAATCCATCCACTTTTGAAAAAATCAAATTTTTGAGTCCGCCCAAAAGGGTACCCCTTTGGCCGGTGGCCAGATTTGGCCCCGTTTTCTGGCAGCCGTCAGTAAAACGGCTATAACTCTTTCCAGAAGTATGATTTACCTGTGATTCTTGTTGCGTTGGATTCCTAACTCAAATCTCTACACTACCAAAAGTCGAACCGGTAGAAACCCTATTTGACTCGGCCTCTAGGTGATTATCAAGTTGATTTCCAAAACCGTCACCTCTTATGTAGGGATCGGGGTGAACGTCGGGTTTTTCATTGAGTCTTGCATTTTTGAACACTAGAGTCCATTATGAATCAATCCATATGATCATATATGGCTAATCCGTCCACTTTTGAAAAAATCAAATTTTTGAGCCTGCCCAAATGGGTACCTTTTGGCCAGTGGCCAGATTTGGCCCCGTTTTCTGGCAGCCGTCAGTAAAACGGCTATAACTCTCTCCAGAAGTAAGCTTTACCCGTGATTCTTGTTGCGTTGGATTCCTAACTCAAATATCTACCCTACAAAAAGTTCAAATGGAAGAAACTTCTTCTGAGTCAACCTCTAGGTGATTATCAAGTTGATTTCCACAACCGTCGCCTCTTATGTAGGGATCGGGGTGAACGTCAGGTTTTTCATTGAGTCTAGCATTTTTGAACACTAGAGTCCATTATGAATCAATCCATATGATCATATATGCCTAATCCGTCCACTTTTGAAAAAATCAAATTTTTGAGACCGCCCAAAGGGGTACCCCTTTGGCCGGTGGCCAGATTTGGCCCCGTTTTCTGGCAGCCGTCAGTAAAACGGCTATAACTCTCTCCAGAAGTATGATTTACCTGTGATTCTTGTTGAGTTGGATTCATAATTCAAATCTCTACACTACCAAAAGTCGAACCGGTAGAAATGAGTCGGCCTCTAGGTGATTATCAAGTAGATTTCCAAAACCGTCACCTCTTATGTAGGGATCGGGGTGAACGTCGGGTTTTTCATTGAGTTTAGCATTTTTGAACACTAGAGTCCATTATGAATCAATCCATATGATCATATATGGCTAATCCGTCCACTTTTGAAAAAATCAAATTTTTGAGCCTGCCCAAAGGGGTACCCTTTGGCCAGTGGCCAGATTTGGCCCCGTTTTCTGGCAGCCGTCAGTAAAACGGCTATAACTCTCTCCAGAAGTAAGCTTTACCCGTGATTCTTGTTGCGTTGGATTCCTAACTCAAATATCTACCCTACAAAAAGTTCAAATGGAAGAAACTTCTTTTGAGTCAACCTCTAGGTGATTATCAAGTTGATTTCCACAACCGTCGCCTCTTCTGTAGGGATCGGGGTGAACGTCGGGTTTTTCATTGAGTCTAGCATTTTTGAACACTAGAGTCCATTATGAATCAATCCATATGATCATATATGCCTAATCCGTCCACTTTTGAAAAAATCAAATTTTTGAGACCGCCCAAAGGGGTACCCCTTTGGCCGGTGGCCAGATTTGGCCCCGTTTTCTGGCAGCCGTCAGTAAAACGGCTATAACTCTCTCCAGAAGTATGATTTACCTGTGATTCTTGTTGAGTTGGATTCATAATTCAAATCTCTACACTACCAAAAGTCGAACCGGTAGAAATGAGTCGGCCTCTAGGTGATTATCAAGTTGATTTCCAAAACCGTCACCTCTTATGTAGGGATCGGGGTGAACGTCGGGTTTTTCATTGAGTTTAGCATTTTTAAACACTAGAGTCCATTATGAATCAATCCATATGATCATATATGGCTAATCCGTCCACTTTTGAAAAAATCAAATTTTTGAGCCTGCCCAAAGGGGTACCCTTTGGCCAGTGGCCAGATTTGGCCCCGTTTTCTGGCAGCCGTCAGTAAAATGGCTATAACTCTCTCCAGAAGTAAGCTTTACCCGTGATTCTTGTTGCGTTGGATTCCTAACTCAAATATCTACCCTACAAAAAGTTCAAATGGAAGAAACTTCTTTTGAGTCAACCTCTAGGTGATTATCAAGTTGATTTCCACAACCGTCGCCTCTTATGTAGGGATCGGGGTGAACGTCGGGTTTTTCATTGAGTCTAGCATTTTTGAACACTAGAGTCCATTATGAATCAATCCATATGATCATATATGCCTAATTCGTCCAGTTTTGAAAAAATCAAATTTTTGAGACCGCCCAAAGGGGTACCCCTTTGGCCGGTGGCCAGATTTGGCCCCGTTTTCTGGCAGACGTCAGTAAAACGGCTATAACTCTCTCCAGAAGTAAGCTTTACCCGTGATTCTTATTGAGTTGGATTTCTAACTCAAATATCTACACTACAAAATGTCGATCCGGTAGAAACCCTATTTGAGTCGGCCTGTAGGTGATTATCAAGTTGATTTCCAAAACCGTCACCTCTTATGTAGGGATCGGGGTGAACGTCGGGTTTTTCATTGAGTCTAGCATTTTTGAACACTAGAGTCCATTATGAATCAATCCACATGATCATATATGCCTGATCCGTCCACTTTTGAAAAAATCAAATTTTTGAGCCCACCCAAAGGGGTACCCCTTTGGCCGGTGGCCAGATTTGGCCCCATTTTCTGGCAGCCATCAGTAAAACAGCTATAACTCTCTCCAGAAGTAAGCTTTACCCGTGATTCTTGTTGCGTTGGATTCCTAACTCAAATATCTACCCTACCAAAAGTCGAACCGGTAGAAACCCTATTTGAGTCGGCCTCTAGGTGATTATCAAGTTGATTTCCAAAACCGTCACCTCTTATGTAGGGATCGGGGTGAACGTCTGGTTTTTCATTGAGTCTAGCATTTTTGAACACTAGAGTCCATTATGAATCAATCCATATGATCATATATGCCTAATTCGTCCAGTTTTGAAAAAATCAAATTTTTGAGACCGCCCAAAGGGGTACCCTTTGGCCGGTAGCCAGATTTGGCCCCGTTTTCTGGCAGACGTCAGTAAAACGGCTATAACTCTCTCCAGAAGTAAGCTTTACCCGTGATTCTTATTGAGTTGGATTTCTAACTCAAATATCTACACTACAAAATGTCGATCCGGTAGAAACCCTATTTGAGTCGGCCTGTAGGTGATTATCAAGTTGATTTCCAAAACCGTCACCTCTTATGTAGGGATCGGGGTGAACGTCGGGTTTTTCATTGAGTCTAGCATTTTTGAACACTAGAGTC
The DNA here is from genome assembly GCA_026008535.1 of Perilla frutescens. Taxonomy (NCBI): domain Eukaryota; kingdom Viridiplantae; phylum Streptophyta; class Magnoliopsida; order Lamiales; family Lamiaceae; genus Perilla; species Perilla frutescens. The sequence continues at coordinate 49,204,506 of BRKX01000018.1, forward strand.
CATTATGAATCAATCCACATGATCATATATGCCTGATCCGTCCACTTTTGAAAAAATCAAATTTTTGAGCCCACCCAAAGGGGTACCCCTTTGGCCGGTGGCCAGATTTGGCCCCATTTTCTGGCAGCCATCAGTAAAACAGCTATAACTCTCTCCAGAAGTAAGCTTTACCCGTGATTCTTGTTGCGTTGGATTCCTAACTCAAATATCTACCCTACCAAAAGTCGAACCGGTAGAAACCCTATTTGAGTCGGCCTCTAGGTAATTATCAAGTTGATTTCCAAAACCGTCACCTCTTATGTAGGGATCGGGGTGAACGTCGGGTTTTTCATTGAGTCTAGAATTTTTGAACACTAGAGTCCATTATAAAACAATCCATATGATCATATATGCCTAATCCGTCCACTTTTTAAAAAATCAAATTTTTGAGCCCGCCCAAAAGGGTACCCCTTTGGCCGGTGGCCAGATTTGGCCCCGTTTTCTGGCAGCCGTCAGTAAAATGGCTATAACTCTCTCCAGAAGTAAGCTTTACCCGTGATTCTTGTTGCGTTGGATTCCTAACTCAAATATCTACCCTACCAAAAGTCGAACCGGTAGAAACCCTATTTGAGTCGGCCTCTAGGTGATTATCAAGTTGATTTCCAAAACCGTCACCTCTTATGTAGGGATCGGGGTGAACGTCGGGTTTTTCATTGAGTCTAGCATTTTTGAACACTAGAGTCCATTATGAATCAATCCATATGATCATATATGCCTAATCCGTCCACTTTTGAAAAAATCAAATTTTTGAGACCGCCCAAAGGGGTACCCCTTTGGCCGGTGGCCAGATTTGGGCCCGTTTTCTGGCAGCCGTCAGTAAAACGGCTATAACTCTCTCCAGAAGTATGATTTACCTGTGATTCTTGTTGCGTTGGATTCCTAACTCAAATTTCTACACTACCAAAAGTCGAACCGGTAGAAACCCTATTTGAGTCGGCCTCTAGGTGATTATCAAGTTGATTTCCAAAACCGTCACCTCTTATGTAGGGATCGGGGTGAACGTCTGGTTTTTCATTGAGTCTAGCATTTTTGAACACTAGAGTCCATTATGAATCAATCCATATGATCATATATGCCTAATCCGTCCACTTTTGAAAAAATCAAATTTTTGAGACCGCCCAAAGGGGTACCCCTTTGGCCGGTGGCCAGATTTGGCCCCGTTTTCTGGCAGCCGTCAGTAAAACGGCTATAACTCTCTCCAGAAGTAAGGTTTACCCCTGATTCTTGTTGCGTTGGATTCCTAACTCAAATATCTACCCTACTAAAAGTCGAACCGGTAGAAACCCTATTTGAGTCGGCCTCTAGGTGATTATGAAGTTGATTTCCAAAACCGTCACCTCTTATGTAGGGCTCGGGGTGAACGTCGGGTTTTTCATTGAGTCTAGCATTTTTGAACACTAGAGTCCATTATGAATCAATCCATATGATCATATATGCCTAATCCATCCACTTTTGAAAAAATCAAATTTTTGAGACCGCCTAAAGGGGTACCCCTTTGGCCGGTGGCCAGATTTTGCCCCGTTTTCTGGCAGCCGTCAGTAAAACGGCTATAACTCTCTCCAGAAGTAAGCTTTACCCGTGATTCTTATTGAGTTGGATTTCTAACTCAAATATCTACACTACAAAATGTAGAACCGGTAGAAACCCTATTTGAGTCGGCCTCTAGGTGATTATCAAGTTGATTTCCAAAACCGTCACCTCTTATGTAGGGATCGGGGTGAACATCGGGTTTTTCATTGAGTCTAGAATTTTTGAACACTAGAGTCCATTATGAAACAATCCATATGATCATATATGCCTAATCCGTCCACTTTTGAAAAAATCAAATTTTTGAGTCCGCCCAAAAGGGTACCCCTTTGGACGGTGGCCAGATTTGGCCCCGTTTTCTGGCAGCCGTCAGTAAAACGGCTATAACTTTCTCCAGAAGTATGATTTACCTGTGATTCTTGTTGCGTTGGATTCCTAACTCAAATATCTACACTACCAAAAGTCGAACCGGTAGAAACCCTATTTGAGTCGGCCTCTAGGTGATTATCAAGTTGATTTCCAAAACCGTCACCTCTTATGTAGGGATCGGGGTGAACGTCGGGTTTTTCATTGAGTCTAGCATTTTTGAACACTAGAGTCCATTATGAATCAATCCATATGATCATATATGGCTAATCCGTCCACTTTTAAAAAAATCAAATTTTTGAGCCTGCCCAAAGGGGTACCCATTGGCCAGTGGCCAGATTTGGCCCCGTTTTCTTGCAGCCGTCAGTAAAACGGCTATAACTCTCTCCAGAAGTAAGCTTTACCCGTGATTCTTATTGAGTTGCATTTCTAACTCAAATATCTACACTACAAAATGTCGAACCGGTAGAAACCCTATTTGAGTCGGCCTCTAGGTGATTATCAAGTTGATTTCCAAAACCGTCACCTCTTATGTAGGGATCGGGGTGAACGTCTGGTTTTTCATTGAGTCTAGCATTTTTGAACACTAGAGTCCATTATGAATCAATCCATATGATCATATATGCCTAATTCGTCCAGTTTTGAAAAAATCAAATTTTTGAGACCGCCCAAAGGGGTACCCTTTGGCCGGTGGCCAGATTTGGCCCCGTTTTCTGGCAGACGTCAGTAAAACGGCTATAACTCTCTCCAGAAGTAAGCTTTACCCGTGATTCTTATTGAGTTGGATTTCTAACTCAAATATCTACACTACAAAATGTCGATCCGGTAGAAACCCTATTTGAGACGGCCTGTAGGTGATTATCAAGTTGATTTCCAAAACCGTCACCTCTTATGTAGGGATCGGGGTGAACGTCGGGTTTTTCATTGAGTCTAGCATTTTTGAACACTAGAGTCCATTATGAATCAATCCACATGATCATATATGCCTGATCCGTCCACTTTTGAAAAAATCAAATTTTTGAGCCCACCCAAAGGGGTACCCCTTTGGCCGGTGGCCAGATTTGGCCCCATTTTCTGGCAGCCATCAGTAAAACAGCTATAACTCTCTCCAGAAGTAAGCTTTACCCGTGATTCTTGTTGCGTTGGATTCCTAACTCAAATATCTACCCTACCAAAAGTCGAACCGGTAGAAACCCTATTTGAGTCGGCCTCTAGGTAATTATCAAGTTGATTTCCAAAACCGTCACCTCTTATGTAGGGATCGGGGTGAACGTCGGGTTTTTCATTGAGTCTAGAATTTTTGAACACTAGAGTCCATTATAAAACAATCCATATGATCATATATGCCTAATCCGTCCACTTTTTAAAAAATCAAATTTTTGAGCCCGCCCAAAAGGGTACCCCTTTGGCCGGTGGCCAGATTTGGCCCCGTTTTCTGGCAGCCGTCAGTAAAATGGCTATAACTCTCTCCAGAAGTAAGCTTTACCCGTGATTCTTGTTGCGTTGGATTCCTAACTCAAATATCTACCCTACCAAAAGTCGAACCGGTAGAAACCCTATTTGAGTCGGCCTCTAGGTGATTATCAAGTTGATATCCAAAACCGTCACCTCTTATGTAGGGATCGGGGTGAACGTCGGGTTTTTCATTGAGTCTAGCATTTTTGAACACTAGAGTCCATTATGAATCAATCCATATGATCATATATGCCTAATCCGTCCACTTTTGAAAAAATCAAATTTTTGAGACCGCCCAAAGGGGTACCCCTTTGGCCGGTGGCCAGATTTGGGCCCGTTTTCTGGCAGCCGTCAGTAAAACGGCTATAACTCTCTCCAGAAGTATGATTTACCTGTGATTCTTGTTGCATTGGATTCCTAACTCAAATATCTACACTACCAAAAGTCGAACCGGTAGAAACCCTATTTGAGTCGGCCTCTAGGTGATTATCAAGTTGATTTCCAAAACCGTCACCTCTTATGTAGGGATCGGGGTGAACGTCTGGTTTTTCATTGAGTCTAGCATTTTTGAACACTAGAGTCCATTATGAATCAATCCATATGATCATATATGCCTAATCCGTCCACTTTTGAAAAAATCAAATTTTTGAGACCGCCCAAAGGGGTACCCCTTTGGCCGGTGGCCAGATTTGGCCCCGTTTTCTGGCAGCCGTCAGTAAAACGGCTATAACTCTCTCCAGAAGTAAGGTTTACCCCTGATTCTTGTTGCGTTGGATTCCTAACTCAAATATCTACCCTACCAAAAGTCGAACCGGTAGAAACCCTATTTGAGTCGGCCTCTAGGTGATTATCAAGTTGATTTCCAAAACCGTCACCTCTTATGTAGGGATCGGGGTGAACGTCGGGTTTTTCATTGAGTCTAGCATTTTTGAACACTAGAGTCCATTATGAATCAATCCATATGATCATATATGCCTAATCCGTCCACTTTTGAAAAAATCAAATTTTTGAGACCGCCCAAAGGGGTACCCCTTTGGACGGTGGCCAGATTTTGCCCCGTTTTCTGGCAGCCGTCAGTAAAACGGCTATAACTCTCTCCAGAAGTAAGCTTTACCCGTGATTCTTATTGAGTTGGATTTCTAACTCAAATATCTACACTACAAAATGTAGAACCGGTAGAAACCCTATTTGAGTCGGCCTCTAGGTGATTATCAAGTTGATTTCCAAAACCGTCACCTCTTATGTAGGGATCGGGGTGAACATCGGGTTTTTCATTGAGTCTAGAATTTTTGAACACTAGAGTCCATTATGAAACAATCCATATGATCATATATGCCTAATCCGTCCACTTTTGAAAAAATCAAATTTTTGAGTTCGCCCAAAAGGATACCCCTTTGGCCGGTGGCCAGATTTGGCCCCGTTTTCTGGCAGCCGTCAGTAAAACGGCTATAACTTTCTCCAGAAGTATGATTTACCTGTGATTCTTGTTGCGTTGGATTCCTAACTCAAATATCTACACTACCAAAAGTCGAACCGGTAGAAACCCTATTTGAGTCGGCCTCTAGGTGATTATCAAGTTGATTTCCAAAACCGTCACCTCTTATGTAGGGATCGGGGTGAACGTCGGGTTTTTCATTGAGTCTAGCATTTTTGAACACTAGAGTCCATTATGAATCAATCCATATGATCATATATGGCTAATCCGTCCACTTTTAAAAAAATCAAATTTTTGAGCCTGCCCAAAGGGGTACCCATTGGCCAGTGGCCAGATTTGGCCCCGTTTTCTTGCAGCCGTCAGTAAAACGGCTATAACTCTCTCTCCAGAAGTACGCTTTACCCGTGATTCTTGTTGCGTTGGATTCCTAACTCAAATATCTACCCTACAAAAAGTTCAAATGGAAAAAACTTCTTTTGAGTCATCCTCTAGGTGATTATCAAGTTGATTTCCACAACCGTCGCCTCTTATGTAGGGATCGGGGTGAACGTCGGGTTTTTCATTGAGTCTAGCATTTTTGAACACTACAGTCCATTATGAGTAAATCCATATGATCATATATGCCTAATCCGTCCACTTTTGAAAGAATCAAATTTTTGAGACCGCCCAAAGGGGTACCCCTTTGGCCGGTGGCCAGATTTGTCCCCGTTTTCTGGCAGCCGTCAGTAAAACGGCTATAACTCTCTCCAGAAGTAAGCTTTACCCGTGATTCTTATTGAGTTGCATTTCTAACTCAAATATCTACACTACAAAATGTCGAACCGGTAGAAACCCTATTTGAGTCGGCCTCTAGGTGATTATCAAGTTGATTTCCAAAACCGTCACCGCTTATGTAGGGATCGGGGTGAACGTCGGGTTTTTCATTGAGTCTAGCATTTTTGAACACTAGAGTCCATTATGAATCAATCCATATGATCATATATGCCTAATCCGTCCACTTTTGAAAAAATCAAATTTTTGAGCCCACCCAAAGGGGTACCCCTTTGGCCGGTGGCCAGATTTGGCCCCATTTTCTGGCAGCCACCAGTAAAACAGCTATAACTCTCTCCAGAAGTAAGCTTTACCCGTGATTCTTGTTGCGTTGGATTCCTAACTCAAATATCTACCCTACCAAAAGTCGAACCGGTAGAAACCCTATTTGAGTCGGCCTCTAGGTAATTATCAAGTTGATTTCCAAAACCGTCACCTCTTATGTAGGGATCGGGGTGAACGTCGGGTTTTTCATTGAGTCTAGAATTTTTGAACACTAGAGTCCATTATGAAACAATCCATATGATCATATATGCCTAATCCGTCCACTTTTGAAAAAATCAAATTTTTGAGTCCGCCCAAAAGGGTACCCCTTTGGCCGGTGGCCAGATTTGGCCCCGTTTTCTGGCAGCCGTCAGTAAAACGGCTATAACTTTCTCCAGAAGTATGATTTACCTGTGATTCTTGTTGCGTTGGATTCCTAACTCAAATATCTACACTACCAAAAGTCGAACCGGTAGAAACCCTATTTGAGTCGGCCTCTACGTGATTATCAAGTTGATTTCCAAAACCGTCACCTCTTATGTAGGGATCGGGGTGAACGTCGGGTTTTTCATTGAGTCTAGCATTTTTGAACACTAGAGTCCATTATGAATCAATCCATATGATCATATATGGCTAATCCGTCCACTTTTAAAAAAATCAAATTTTTGAGCCTGCCCAAAGGGGTACCCATTGGCCAGTGGCCAGATTTGGCCCCGTTTTCTTGCAGCCGTCAGAAAAACGGCTATAACTCTCTCTCCAGAAGTAAGCTTTACCCGTGATTCTTGTTGCGTTGGATTCCTAACTCAAATATCTACCCTACAAAAAGTTCAAATGGAAAAAACTTCTTTTGAGTCATCCTCTAGGTGATTATCAAGTTGATTTCCACAACCGTCGCCTCTTATGTAGGGATCGGGGTGAACGTCGGGTTTTTCATTGAGTCTAGCATTTTTGAACACTACAGTCCATTATGAGTCAATCCATATGATCATATATGCCTAATCCGTCCACTTTTGAAAAAATCAAATTTTTGAGACCGCCCAAAGGGGTACCCCTTTGGCCGGTGGCCAGATTTGTCCCCGTTTTCTGGCAGCCGTCAGTAAAACGGCTATAACTCTCTCCAGAAGTAAGCTTTACCCGTGATTCTTATTGAGTTGCATTTCTAACTCAAATATCTACACTACAAAATGTCGAACCGGTAGAAACCCTATTTGAGTCGGCCTCTAGGTGATTATCAAGTAGATTTCCAAAACCGTCACCGCTTATGTAGGGATCGGGGTGAACGTCGGGTTTTTCATTGAGTCTAGCATTTTTGAACACTAGAGTCCATTATGAATCAATCCATATGATCATATATGCCTAATCCGTCCACTTTTGAAAAAATCAAATTTTTGAGCCCACCCAAAGGGGTACCCCTTTGGCCGGTGGCCAGATTTGGCCCCATTTTCTGGCAGCCATCAGTAAAACAGCTATAACTCTCTCCAGAAGTAAGCTTTACCCGTGATTCTTAATGCGTTGGATTCCTAACTCAAATATCTACCCTACCAAAAGTCGAACCGGTAGAAACCCTATTTGAGTCGGCCTCTACGTGATTATCAAGTTGATTTCCAAAACCGTCACCTCTTATGTAGGGATCGGGGTGAACGTCGGGTTTTTCATTGAGTCTAGCATTTTTGAACACTAGAGTCCATTATGATTCAATCCATATGATCATATATGCCTAATCCGTCCACTTTTGAAAAAATCAAATTTTTGAGACCGCCCAAAGGGGTACCCCTTTGGCCGGTGGCCAGATTTGGCCCCGTTTTCTGGCAGCCGTCAGTAAAACGGCTATAACTCTCTCCAGAAGTAAGCTTTACCCGTGATTCTTATTGAGTTGGATTTCTAACTCAAATATCTACACTACAAAATGTAGAACCGGTTGAAACCCTATTTGAGTCGGCCTCTAGGTGATTATCAAGTTGATTTCCAAAACCGTCACCTCTTATGTAGGGATCGGGGTGAACGTCGGGTTTTTCATTGAGTCTAGAATTTTTGAACACTAGAGTCCATTATAAAACAATCCATATGATCATATATGACTAATCCGTCCACTTTTTAAAAAATCAAATTTTTGAGCCCCGCCCAAAAGGGTACCCCTTTGGCCGGTGGCCAGATTTGGCCCCGTTTTCTGGCAGCCGTAAGTAAAATGGCTATAACTCTCTCCAGAAGTAAGCTTTACCCGTGATTCTTGTTGCGTTGGATTCCTAACTCAAATATCTACCCTACCAAAAGTCGAACCGGTAGAAACCCTATTTGAGTCGGCCTCTACGTGATTATCAAGTTGATTTCCAAAACCGTCACCTCTTATGTAGGGATCGGGGTGAACGTCGGGTTTTTCATTGAGTCTAGCATTTTTGAACACTAGAGTCCATTATGAATCAATCCATATGATCATATATGCCTAATCCGTCCACTTTTGAAAAAATCAAATTTTTGAGACCGCCCAAAGGGGTACCCCTTTGGCCGGTGGCCAGATTTGTCCCCGTTTTCTGGCAGCCGTCAGTAAAACGGCTATAACTCTCTCCAGAAGTAAGCTTTACCCGTGATTCTTATTGAGTTGGATTTCTAACTCAAATATCTACACTACAAAATGTAGAACCGGTTGAAACCCTATTTGAGTCGGCCTCTAGGTGATTATCAAGTTGATTTCCAAAACCGTCACCTCTTATGTAGGGATCGGGGTGAACATCGGGTTTTTCATTGAGTCTAGAATTTTTGAACACTAGAGTCCATTATGAAACAATCCATATGATCATATATGCCTAATCCGTCCACTTTTGAAAAAATCAAATTTTTGAGTCCGCCCAAAAGGGTACCCCTTTGGCCGGTGGCCAGATTTGGCCCCGTTTTCTGGCAGCCGTCAGTAAAACGGCTATAACTCTCTCCAGAAGTATGATTTACCTGTGATTCTTGTTGCGTTGGATTCCTAACTCAAATATCTACACTACCAAAAGTCGAACCGGTAGAAACCCTATTTGAGTCAGCCTCTAGGTGATTATCAAGTTGATTTCCAAAACCGTCACCTCTTATGTAGGGATCGGGGTGAACGTCGGGTTTTTCATTGAGTCTAGCATTTTTGAAACTAGAGTCCATTATGAATCAATCCATATGATCATATATGGCTAATCCGTCCACTTTTGAAAAAATCAAATTTTTGAGCCTGCCCAAAGGGGTACCCTTTGGCCAGTGGCCAGATTTGGCCCCGTTTTCTTGCAGCCGTCAGTAAAACGGCTATAACTCTCTCCAGAAGTAAGCTTTACCTGTGATTCTTGTTGCGTTGGATTCCTAACTCAAATATCTACCCTACAAAAAGTTCAAATGGAAGAAACTTCTTTTGAGTCAACCTCTAGGTGATTATCAAGTTGACTTCCACAACCGTCGCCTCTTATGTAGGGATCGGGGTGAACGTCGGGTTTTTCATTGAGTCTAGCATTTTTGAACACTAGAGTCCATTATGAATCAATCCATATGATCATATATGCCTAATCCGTCCACTTTTGAAAAAATCAAATTTTTGAGACCGCCCAAAGGGGTACCCCTTTGGCCGGTGGCCAGATTTGGCCCCGTTTTCTGGCAGCCGTCAGTAAAACGGCTATAACTCTCTCCAGAAGTAAGCTTTACCCGTGATTCTTATTGAGTTGGATTTCTAACTCAAATATCTACACTACAAAATGTCGAACCGGTAGAAACCCTATTTGAGTCGGCCTCTAGGTGATTATCAAGTTGATTTCCAAAACCGTCACCTCTTATGTAGGGATCGGGGTGAACGTCGGGTTTTTCATTGAGTCTAGCATTTTTGAACACTAGAGTACATTATGAATCAATCCATATGATCATATATGCCTAATCCGTCCACTTTTGAACAAATCAAATTTTTGAGCCCACCCAAAGGGGTACCCCTTTGGCCGGTGGCCAGATTTGGCCCCATTTTCTGGCAGCCATCAGTAAAACAGCTATAACTCTCTCCAGAAGTAAGCTTTACCCGTGATTCTTGTTGCGTTGGATTCCTAACTCAAATATCTACCCTACCAAAAGTCGAACCGGTAGAAACCCTATTTGAGTCGGCCTCTAGGTAATTATCAAGTTGATTTCCAAAACCATCACCTCTTATGTAGGGATCGGGGTGAACGTCGGGTTTTTCATTGAGTCTAGAATTTTTGAACACTAGAGTCCATTATAAAACAATCCATATGATCATATATGCCTAATCCGTCCAATTTTTAAAAAATCAAATTTTTGAGCCCGCCCAAAAGGGTACCCCTTTGGCCGGTGGCCAGATTTGGCCCCGTTTTCTGGCAGCCGTCAGTAAAATGGCTATAACTCTCTCCAGAAGTAAGCTTTACCCGTGATTCTTGTTGCGTTGGATTCCTAACTCAAATATCTACCCTACCATAAGTCGAACCGGTAGAAACCCTATTTGAGTCGGCCTCTAGGTGATTATCAAGTTGATTTCCAAAACCGTCACCTCTTATGTAGGGATCGGGGTGAACGTCGGGTTTTTCATTGAGTCTAGAATTTTTGAACACTAGAGTCCATTATAAAACAATCCATATGATCATATATGCCTAATCCGTCCACTTTTTAAAAAATCAAATTTTTGAGCCCGCCCAAAAGGGTACCCCTTTGGCCGGTGGCCAGATTTGGCCCCGTTTTCTGGCAGCCGTCAGTAAAATGGCTATAACTCTCTCCAGAAGTAAGCTTTACCCGTGATTCTTGTTGCGTTGGATTCCTAACTCAAATATCTACCCTACCATAAGTCGAACCGGTAGAAACCCTATTTGAGTCGGCCTCTAGGTGATTATCAAGTTGATTTCCAAAACCGTCACCTCTTATGTAGGGATGGGGGTGAACGTCGGGTTTTTCATTGAGTCTAGCATTTTTGAACACTAGAGTCCATTATGAATCAATCCATATGATCATATATGCCTAATCCGTCAACTTTTGAAAAAATCAAATTTTTGAGCCCGCCTAAAGGGGTACCCCTTTGGCCGGTGGCCAGATTTGGCCCCGTTTTCTGGCAGCCGTCAGTAAAACAACTATAACTCTCTCCAGAAGTAAGCTTTACCCGTGATTCTTGTTGAGTTGGATTCCTAACTCAAATATCTACCCTAAAAAAAGTTCAAATGGAAGAAACTCCTTTTGAGTCAACCTCTAGGTGATTATCAAGTTGATTTCCACAACCGTCGCCTCTTATGTAGGGATCGGGGTGAACGTCGGGTTTTTCATTGAGTCTAGCATTTTTGAACACTAGAGTCCATTATGAATCAATCCATATGATCATATATGCCTAATCTGTCCACTTTTGAAAAAATCAAATTTTTGAGCCCACCCAAAGGGGTACCCCTTTGGCCGGTGGCCAGATTTGGCCCCATTTTCTGGCAGTCATCAGTAAAACAGCTATAACTCTCTCCAGAAGTAAGCTTTACCCGTGATTCTTGTTGCGTTGGATTCCTAACTCAAATATCTACCCTACCAAAAGTCGAACCGGTAGAAACCCTATTTGAGTCGGCCTCTAGGTAATTATCAAGTTGATTTCCAAAACCATCACCTCTTATGTAGGGATCGGGGTGAACGTCGGGTTTTTCATTGAGTCTAGAATTTTTGAACACTAGAGTCCATTATAAAACAATCCATATGATCATATATGCCTAATCCGTCCACTTTTTAAAAAATCAAATTTTTGAGCCCGCCCAAAAGGGTACCCCTTTGGCCGGTGGCCAGATTTGGCCCCGTTTTCTGGCAGCCGTCAGTAAAATGGCTATAACTCTCTCCAGAAGTAAGCTTTACCCGTGATTCTTGTTGCGTTGGATTCCTAACGCAAATATCTACCCTACCATAAGTCGAACCGGTAGAAACCCTATTTGAGTCGGCCTCTAGGTGATTATCAAGTTGATTTCCAAAACCGTCACCTCTTATGTAGGGATCGGGGTGAACGTCGGGTTTTTCATTGAGTCTAGCATTTTTGAACACTAGAGTCCATTATGAATCAATCCATATGATCATATATGCCTAATCCGTCAACTTTTGAAAAAATCAAATTTTTGAGCCCGCCTAAAGGGGTACCCCTTTGGCCGGTGGCCAGATTTGGCCCCGTTTTCTGGCAGCCGTCAGTAAAACAACTATAACTCTCTCCAGAAGTAAGCTTTACCCGTGATTCTTGTTGAGTTGGATTCCTAACTCAAATATCTACCCTAAAAAAAGTTCAAATGGAAGAAACTCCTTTTGAGTCAACCTCTAGGTGATTATCAAGTTGATTTCCACAACCGTCGCCTCTTATGTAGGGATCGGGGTGAACGTCGGGTTTTTCATTGAGTCTAGCATTTTTGAACACTAGAGTCCATTATGATTCAATCCATATGATCATATATGCCTAATCCGTCCACTTTTGAAAAAATCAAATTTTTGAGACCGCCCAAAGGGGTACCCCTTTAGCCGGTGGCCAGATTTGGCCCCGTTTTATGGCAGCCGTCAGTAAAACGGCTATAACTCTCTCCAGAAGTAAGCTTTACCCGTGATTCTTATTGAGTTGGATTTCTAACTCAAATATCTACACTACAAAATGTCGAACCGGTAGAAACCCTATTTGAGTCGGCCTCTAGGTGATTATCAAGTTGATTTCCAAAACCGTCACCTCTTATGTAGGGATCGGGGTGAACGTCGGGTTTTTCATTGAGTCTAGCATTTTTGAACACTAGAGTCCATTATGAATCAATCCATATGATCATATATGCCTAATCCGTCCACTTTTGAAAAAATCAAATTTTTAAGCCCACCCAAAGGGGTACCCCTTTGGCCGGTGGCCAGATTTGGCCCCATTTTCTGGCAGTCATCAGTAAAACAGCTATAACTCTCTCCAGAAGTAAGCTTTACCCGTGATTCTTGTTGCGTTGGATTCCTAACTCAAATATCTACCCTACCAAAAGTCGAACCGGTAGAAACCCTATTTGAGTCGGCCTCTAGGTAATTATCAAGTTGATTTCCAAAACCATCACCTCTTATGTAGGGATCGGGGTGAACGTCGGGTTTTTCATTGAGTCTAGAATTTTTGAACACTAGAGTCCATTATAAAACAATCCATATGATCATATATGCCTAATCCGTCCACTTTTTAAAAAATTAAATTTTTGAGCCCGCCCAAAAGGGTACCCCTTTGGCCGGTGGCCAGATTTGGCCCCGTTTTCTGGCAGCCGTCAGTAAAATGGCTATAACTCCCTCCAGAAGTAAGCTTTACCCGTGATTCTTGTTGCGTTGGATTCCTAACTCAAATATCTACCCTACCATAAGTCGAACCGGTAGAAACCCTATTTGAGTCGGCTTCTAGGTGATTATCAAGTTGATTTCCAAAACCGTCACCTCTTATGTAGGGATCGGGGTGAACGTCGGGTTTTTCATTGAGTCTAGAATTTTTGAACACTAGAGTCCATTATAAAACAATCCATATGATCATATATGCCTAATCCGTCCACTTTTTAAAAAATCAAATTTTTGAGCCCGCCCAAAAGGGTACCCCTTTGGCCGGTGGCCAGATTTGGCCCCGTTTTCTGGCAGCCGACAGTAAAACAACTATAACTCTCTCCAGAAGTAAGCTTTACCCGCGATTCTTGTTGAGTTGGATTCCTAACTCAAATATCTACCCTAAAAAAAGTTCAAATGGAAGAAACTCCTTTTGAGTCAACCTCTAGGTGATTATCAAGTTGATTTCCACAACTGTCGCCTCTTATATAGGGATCGGGGTGAACGTCGGGTTTTTCATTGAGTCTAGCATTTTTGAACACTAGAGTCCATTATGAATCAATCCATATGATCATATATACCTAATCCGTCCACTTTTGAAAAAATCAAATTTTTGAGCCCGCCCAAAGGGGTATCCCTTTGGCCGGTGGCCAGATTTGGCCCCGTTTTCTGGCAGCCGTCAGTAAAACAGCTATAACTCTCTCCAGAAGTAAGCTTTACCCGTGATTCTTGTTGCGTTGGATTCCTAACTCAAATATCTACCCTACCAAAAGTCGAACCGGTAGATACCCTATTTGAGTCGGCCTCTAGGTGATTATCAAGTTGATTTCCAAAATCATCGCCTCTTATGTAGGGATCGGTGTGAACGTCGGGTTTTTCATTGAGTCTAGCATTTTTGAACACTAGAGTCCATTATGAATCAATCCATATGATCATATATGCCTAATCCGTCCACTTTTGAAAAAATCAAATTTTTGAGCCCGCCCAAAGGGGTACCCCTTTGGCCGGTGGCCAGATATGGCCCCATTTTCTGGCAGCCGTCAGTAAAACGGCTTTAACTCTCTCCAGAAGTAAGCTTTACCCGTGATTCTTGTTGCGTTGGATTCCTAACTCAAATATCTACCCTACCAAAAGTTGAACCGGTAGAAAACCTATTTGAGTCGGCCTCTAGGTGATTATCAAGTTGATTTCCACAACTGTCGCCTCTTATGTAGGGATCGGGGTAAACGTCGGGTTTTTCATTGAGTCTAGCATTTTTGAACACTAGAGTCCATTATGAATCAATCCATATGATCATATATGGCTAATCCGTCCACTTTTGAAAAAATCAAATTTTTGAGCCTGCCCAAAGGGGTACCCTTTGGCCAGTGGCCAGATTTGGCCCCGTTTTCTGGCAGCCGTCAGTAAAACGGCTATAACTCTCTCCAGAAGTAAGCTTTACCCGTGATTCTTGTTGCGTTGGATTCCTAACTCAAATATCTACCCTACAAAAAGTTCAAATGGAAGAAACTTCTTTTGAGTCAACCTCTAGGTGATTATCAAGTTGATTTCCACAACCGTCGCCTCTTATGTAGGGATCGGGGTGAACGTCGGGTTTTTCATTGAGTCTAGCATTTTTGAACACTAGAGTCCATTATGAATCAATCCATATGATCATATATGCCTAATCCGTCCACTTTTGAAAAAATCAAATTTTTGAGACCGCCCAAAGGGGTACCCCTTTGGCCGGTGGCCAGATTTGGCCCCGTTTTCTGGCAGCCGTCAGTAAAACGGCTATAACTCTCTCCAGAAGTAAGCTTTTCCCGTGATTCTTATTGAGTTGGATTTCTAACTCAAATATCTACACTACAAAATGTAGAACCGGTAGAAACCCTATTTGAGTCGGCCTCTAGGTGATTATCAAGTTGATTTCCAAAACCGTCACCTCTTATGTAGGGATCGGGATGAACGTCGGGTTTTTCATTGAGTCTAGCATTTTTGAACACTAGAGTCCATTATGAATCAATCCATATGATCATATATGCCTAATCCGTCCACTTTTGAAAAAATCAAATTTTTGAGCCCACCCAAAGGGTACCCCTTTGGCCGGTGGCCAGATTTGGCCCCATTTTCTGGCAGCCATCAGTAAAACAGCTATAACTCTCTCCAGAAATAAGCTTTACCCATGATTCTTGTTGCGTTGGATTCCTAACTCAAATATCTACCCTACCAAAAGTCGAACCGGTAGAAACCCTATTTGAGTCGGCCTCTAGGTAATTATCAAGTTGATTTCCAAAACCGTCACCTCTTATGTAGGGATCAGGGTGAACGTCGGGTTTTTCATTGAGTCTAGAATTTTTGAACACTAGAGTCCCTTATAAAACAATCCATATGATCATATATGCCTAATCCGTCCACTTTTTAAAAAATCAAATTTTTGAGCCCGCCCAAAGGGGTACCCCTTTGGCCGGTGGCCAGATATGGCCCCATTTTCTGGCAGCCGTCAGTAAAACGGCTTTAACTCTCTCCAGAAGTAAGCTTTACCCGTGATTCTTGTTGCGTTGGATTCAAAACTCAAATATCTACCCTACCAAAAGTCGAACCGGTAGAAACCCTATTTGAGTCGGCCTCTAGGTGATTATCAAGTTGATTTCCAAAACCGTCACCTCTTATGTAGGGATCGGGGTGAACGTCGGGTTTTTCATTGAGTCTAGCAATTTTGAACACTAGAGTCCATTATGAATCAATCCATATGATCATATATGCCTAATCTGTCCACTTTTGAAAAAATCAAATATTTGAGCCCGTCCAAAGGGGTACCCCTTTGGCCGGTGGCCAGATTTGGCCCCGTTTTCTGGCAGCCGTCAGTAAAATGACTATAACTCTCTCCAGAACTAAGCTTTACCCGTGATTCTTGTTGCGTTGGATTCCTAACTCAAATATCTACCCTACCAAAAGTTGAACCGGTAGAAAACCTATTTGAGTCGGCCTCTAGGTGATTATCAAGTTGATTTCCACAACTGTCGCCTCTTATGTAGGGATCGGGGTAAACGTCGGGTTTTTCATTGAGTCTAGCATTTTTGAACACTAGAGTCCATTATGAATCAATCCATATGATCATATATGGCTAATCCGTCCACTTTTGAAAAAATCAAATTTTTGAGCCTGCCCAAAGGGGTACCCTTTGGCCAGTGGCCAGATTTGGCCCCGTTTTCTGGCAGCCGTCAGTAAAACGGCTATAACTCTCTCCAGAAGTAAGCTTTACCCGTGATTCTTGTTGCGTTGGATTCCTAACTCAAATATCTACCCTACAAAAAGTTCAAATGGAAGAAACTTCTTTTGAGTCAACCTCTAGGTGATTATCAAGTTGATTTCCACAACCGTCGCCTCTTATGTAGGGATCGGGGTGAACGTCGGGTTTTTCATTGAGTCTAGCATTTTTGAACACTAGAGTCCATTATGAATCAATCCATATGATCATATATGCCTAATCCGTCCACTTTTGAAAAAATCAAATTTTTGAGACCGCCCAAAGGGGTACCCCTTTGGCCGGTGGCCAGATTTGGCCCCGTTTTCTGGCAGCCGTCAGTAAAACGGCTATAACTCTCTCCAGAAGTAAGCTTTTCCCGTGATTCTTATTGAGTTGGATTTCTAACTCAAATATCTACACTACAAAATGTAGAACCGGTAGAAACCCTATTTGAGTCGGCCTCTAGGTGATTATCAAGTTGATTTCCAAAACCGTCACCTCTTATGTAGGGATCGGGATGAACGTCGGGTTTTTCATTGAGTCTAGCATTTTTGAACACTAGAGTCCATTATGAATCAATCCATATGATCATATATGCCTAATCTGTCCACTTTTGAAAAAATCAAATTTTTGAGCCCACCCAAAGGGTACCCCTTTGGCCGGTGGCCAGATTTGGCCCCATTTTCTGGCAGCCATCAGTAAAACAGCTATAACTCTCTCCAGAAATAAGCTTTACCCATGATTCTTGTTGCGTTGGATTCCTAACTCAAATATCTACCCTACCAAAAGTCGAACCGGTAGAAACCCTATTTGAGTCGGCCTCTAGGTAATTATCAAGTTGATTTCCAAAACCGTCACCTCTTATGTAGGGATCAGGGTGAACGTCGGGTTTTTCATTGAGTCTAGAATTTTTGAACACTAGAGTCCCTTATAAAACAATCCATATGATCATATATGCCTAATCCGTCCACTTTTTAAAAAATCAAATTTTTGAGCCCGCCCAAAAGGGTACCCCTTTGGCCGGTGGCCAGATTTGGCCCCGTTTTCTGGCAGCCGTCAGTAAAATGGCTATAACTCTCTCCAGAAGTAAGCTTTACCCGTGATTCTTGTTGCGTTGGATTCCTAACTCAAATATCTACCCTACCAAAAGTTGAATGGGTAGAAAACCTATTTGAGTCGGCCTCTAGGTGATTATCAAGTTGATTTCCACAACCGTCGCCTCTTATGTAGGGATCGGGGTAAACGTCGGGTTTTTCATTGAGTCTAGCATTTTTGAACACTAGAGTCCATTATGAATCAATCCATATGATCATATATGGCTAATCCGTCCACTTTTGAAAAAATCAAATTTTTGAGCCTGCCCAAAGGGGTACCCTTTGGCCAGTGGCCAGATTTGGCCCCGTTTTCTGGCAGCCGTCAGTAAAACGGCTATAACTCTCTCCAGAAGTAAGCTTTACCCGTGATTCTTGTTGCGTTGGATTCCTAACTCACATATCTACCCTACAAAAAGTTCAAATGGACGAAACTTCTTTTGAGTCAACCTCTAGGTGATTATCAAGTTGATTTCCACAATCGTCGCCTCTTATGTAGGGATCGGGGTGAACGTCGGGTTTTTCATTGAGTCTAGCATTTTTGAACACTAGAGTCCATTATGAATCAATCCATATGATCATATATGCCTAATCCGTCCACTTTTGAAAAAATCAAATTTTTGAGACCGCCCAAAGGGGTACCCCTTTGGCCGGTGGCCAGATTTGGCCCCGTTTTCTGGCAGCCGTCAGTAAAACGGCTATAACTCTCTCCAGAAGTAAGCTTTTCCCGTGATTCTTATTGAGTTGGATTTCTAACTCAAATATCTACACTACAAAATGTAGAACCGGTAGAAACCCTATTTGAGTCGGCCTCTAGGTGATTATCAAGTTGATTTCCAAAACCGTCACCTCTTATGTAGGGATCGGGATGAACGTCGGGTTTTTCATTGAGTCTAGCATTTTTGAACACTAGAGTCCATTATGAATCAATCCATATGATCATATATGCCTCATACGTCCACTTTTGAAAAAATTAAATTTTTGAGCCCGCCCAAAGGGGTACCCCTTTGGCCGGTGGCCAGATTTGGCCCCGTTTTCTGGTAGCCGTCAGTAAAACAGCTATAACTCTCTCCAGAAGTAAGCTTTACCCGTGATTCTTGTTGCGTTGGATTCCTAACTCAAATATCTACCCTACCAAAAGTCGAACCGGTAGAAACCCTATTTGAGTCGGCCTCTAGGTAATTATCAAGTTGATTTCCAAAACCGTCACCTCTTATGTAGGGATCGGGGTGAACGTCGGGTTTTTCATTGAGTCTAGAATTTTTGAACACTAGAGTCCCTTATAAAACAATCCATATGATCATATATGCCTAATCCGTCCACTTTTTAAAAAATCAAATTTTTGAGCCCGCCCAAAAGGGTACCCCTTTGGCCGGTGGCCAGATTTGGCCCCGTTTTCTGGCAGCCGTCAGTAAAATGGCTATAACTCTCTCCAGAAGTAAGCTTTACCCGTGATTCTTGTTGCGTTGGATTCCTAACTCAAATATCTACCCTACCAAAAGTCGAACCGGTAGAAACCATATTTGAGTCGGCCTCTAGGTGATTATCAAGTTGATTTCCAAAATCATCGCCTCTTATGTAGGGATCGGGGTGAACGTCGGGTTTTTCATTGAGTCTAGCATTTTTGCACACTAGAGTCCATTATGAATCAATCCATATGATCATATATGCCTAATCCGTCCACTTTTGAAAAAATCAAATTTTTGAGCCCGCCAAAAGGGATACCCCTTTGGCCGGTGGCCAGATTTGGCCCCGTTTTCTGGCAGCCGTCAGTAAAACGGCTTTATCTCTCTCCAGAAGTAAGCTTTACTCGTGATTCTTGTTGCGTTGGATTCCAAACTCAAATATCTACCCTACCAAAAGTCGAACCGGTAAAAACCCTATTTGAGTCGGCCTCTAGGTGATTATCAAGTTGATTTCCAAAACCGTCACCTCTTATGTAGGGATCGGGGTGAACGTCGGGTTTTTCATTGAGTCTAGCATTTTTGAACACTAGAGTCCAATATTAATCAATCCATATGATCATATATGCCTAATCCGTCAACTTTTGAAAAAATCAAATTTTTGAGCCCGCCCAAAGGTGTACCCCTTTGGCCGGTGGCCAGATTTGGCCCCGTTTTCTGGCAGCCGTCAGTAAAACAGCTATAACTCTCTCCAGAAGTAAGCTTTACCCGTGATTCTTATTGCGTTGGATTCCTAACTCAAATATCTACCCTACAAAAAGTTCAAATGGAAGAAACTCCTTTTGAGTCAACCACTAGGTGATTATCAAGTTGATTTCCACAACCGTCGCCTCTTATATAGGGATCGGGGTGAACGTCGGGTTTTTCATTGAGTCTAGCATTTTTGAACACTAGAGTCCATTATGAATCAATCCATATGATCATATATGCCTCATCCGTCCACTTTTGAAAAAATCAAATTTTTGAGCCCGCCCAAAGGGGTACCCCTTTGGCCGGTGGCCAGATTTGGCCCCGTTTTCTGGCAGCCGTCAGTAAAACAGCTATAACTCTCTCCAGAAGTAAGCTTTACCCGTGATTCTTGTTGCGTTGGATTCCTAACTCAAATATCTACCCTACCAAAAGTCGAACCGGTAGAAACCCTATTTGAGTCGGCCTCTAGGTGATTATCAAGTTGATTTCCAAAATCATCGCCTCTTATGTAGGGATCGGGGTGAACGTCGGGTTTTTCATTGAGTCTAGCATTTTTGAACACTAGAGTCCATTATGAATCAATCCATATGATCATATATGCCTAATCCGTCCACTTTTGAAAAAATCAAATTTTTGAGACCGCCCAAAGGGGTACCCCTTTGGCCGGTGGCCAGATTTGGCCCCGTTTTCTGGCAGCCGTCAGTAAAACGGCTATAACTCTCTCCAGAAGTAAGCTTTACCCGTGATTCTTATTGAGTTGGATTTCTAACTCAAATATCTACACTACAAAATGTCGAACCGGTAGAAACCCTATTTGAGTCGGCCTCTAGGTGATTATCAAGTTGATTTCCAAAACCGTCACCTCTTATGTAGGGATCGGGGTGAACGTCGGGTTTTTCATTGAGTCTAGCATTTTTGAACATTAGAGTCCATTATGAATCAATCCATATGATCATATATGCCTAATCCGTCCACTTTTGAAAAAATCAAATTTTTGAGCCCACCCAAAGGGGTACCCCTTTGGCCGGTGGCCAGATTTGCCCCCATTTTCTGGCAGCCATCAGTAAAACAGCTATAACTCTCTCCAGAAGTAAGCTTTACCCGTGATTCTTGTTGCGTTGGATTCCTAACTCAAATATCTACCCTACCAAAAGTCGAACCGGTAGAAACCCTATTTGAGTCGTCCTCTAGGTAATTATCAAGTTGATTTCCAAAACCATCACCTCTTATGTAGGGATCTGGGTGAACGTCGGGTTTTTCATTGAGTCTAGAATTTTTGAACACTAGAGTCCATTATAAAACAATCCATATGATCATATATGCCTAATCCGTCCACTTTTTAAAAAATCAAATTTTTGAGCCCGCCGAAAAGGGTACCCCTTTGGCCGGTGGCCAGATTTGGCCCCGTTTTCTGGCAGCCGTCAGTAAAATGGCTATAACTCTCTCCAGAACTAAGCTTTACCCGTGATTCTTGTTGCGTTGGATTCCTAACTCAAATATCTACCCTACCAAAAGTCGAACCGGTAGAAACCCTATTTGAGTCGGCCTCTAGGTGATTATCAAGTTGATTTCCAAAATCATCGCCTCTTATGTAGTGATCGGGGTGAACGTCGGGTTTTTCATTGAGTCTAGCATTTTTGAACACTAGAGTCCATTATGAATCAATCCATATGATCATATATGCCTAATCCGTCCACTTTTGAAAAAATCAAATTTTTGAGACCGCCCAAAGGGGTACCCCTTTGGCCGGTGGCCAGATTTGGCCCCGTTTTCTGGCAGCCGTCAGTAAAACGGCTATAACTCTCTCCAGAAGTAAGCTTTACCCGTGATTCTTATTGAGTTGGATTTCTATCTCAAATATCTACACTACAAAATGTCGAACCGGTAGAAACCCTATTTGAGTCGGCCTCTAGGTGATTATCAAGTTGATTTCCAAAACCGTCACCTCTTATGTAGGGATCGGGGTGAACGTCGGGTTTTTCATTGAGTCTAGCATTTTTGAACATTAGAGTCCATTATGAATCAATCCATATGATCATATATGCCTAATCCGTCCACTTTTGAAAAAATCAAATTTTTGAGCCCACCCAAAGGGGTACCCCTTTGGCCGGTGGCCAGATTTGCCCCCATTTTCTGGCAGCCATCAGTAAAACAGCTATAACTCTCTCCAGAAGTAAGCTTTACCCGTGATTCTTGTTGCGTTGGATTCCTAACTCAAATATCTACCCTACCAAAAGTCGAACCGGTAGAAACCCTATTTGAGTCGTCCTCTAGGTAATTATCAAGTTGATTTCCAAAACCATCACCTCTTATGTAGGGATCGGGGTGAACGTCGGGTTTTTCATTGAGTCTAGAATTTTTGAACACTAGAGTCCATTATAAAACAATCCATATGATCATATATGCCTAATCCGTCCACTTTTTAAAAAATCAAATTTTTGAGCCCGCCCAAAAGGGTACCCCTTTGGCCGGTGGCCAGATTTGGCCCCGTTTTCTGGCAGCCGTCAGTAAAATGGCTATAACTCTCTCCAGAAGTAAGCTTTACCCGTGATTCTTGTTGCGTTGGATTCCTAACTCAAATATCTACCCTACCAAAAGTCGAACCGGTAGAAACCCTATTTGAGTCGGCCTCTAGGTGATTATCAAGTTGATTTCCAAAACCGTCACCTCTTATGTAGGGATCGGGGTGAACGTCGGGTTTTTCATTGAGTCTAGCATTTTTGAACACTAGAGTCCATTATGAATCAATCCATATGATCATATATGCCTAATCCGTCCACTTTTGAAAAAATCAAATTTTTGAGCCCGCCCAAAGGGGTACCCCTTTGGCCGGTGGCCAGATTTGGCCCCGTTTTCTGGCAGCCGTCAGTAAAACAGCTATAACTCTCTCCAGAAGTAAGCTTTACCCGTGATTCTTGTTGCGTTGGATTCCTAACTCAAATATCTACCCTACCAAAAGTCGAACCGGTAGAAACCCTATTTGAGTCGGCCTCTAGGTGATTATCAACTTGATTTCCAAAATCATCGCCTCTTATGTAGGGATCGGGGTGAACGTTGGGTATTTCATTGAGTCTAGCATTTTTGAACACTAGAGTCCATTATGAATCAATCCATATGATCATATATGCCTAATCCGTCCACTTTTGAAAAAATCAAATTTTTGAGCCCGCCCAAAGGGGTACCCCTTTGGCCGGTGGCCAGATTTGGCTCCGTTTTCTGGCAGCCGTCAGTAAAACGGCTTTAACTCTCTCTAGAAATAAGCTTTACCCGTGATTCTTGTTGCGTTGGATTCCTAACTCAAATATCTACCCTACCAAAAGTCGAACCGGTAGAAACCCTATTTGAGTCGGCCTCTAGGTGATTATCAAGTTGATTTCCAAAACCGTCATCTCTTATGTAGGGATCGGGGTGAACGTCGGGTTTTTCATTGAGTCTAGCATTTTTGAACACTAGAGTCCATTATGAATCAATCCATATGATCATATATGCCTAATCCGTCCACTTTTGAAAAAATCAAATATTTGAGCCCGCCCAAAGGGGTACCCCTTTGGCCGGTGGCCAGATTTGGCCCCGTTTTCTGGCAGCCGTCAGTAAAACGACTATAACTCTCTCCAGAACTAAGCTTTACCCGTGATTCTTGTTGCGTTGGATTCCTAACTCAAATATCTACTCTACCAAAAGTCGAACCGGTAGAAAACCTATTTGAGTCGGCCTCTAGGTGATTATCAAATTGATTTCCACAACCGTCGCCTCTTATGTAGGGATCGGGGTAAACGTCGGGTTTTTCATTGAGTCTAGCATTTTTGAGCACTAGAGTCCATTACGAATCAATCCATATGATCAGATATGCCTAATCCGTCCACTTTTGAAAAAATCAAATATTTGAGCCCGCCCAAAGGGGTACCCCTTTGGCCGGTGGCCAGATTTGGCCCCGTTTTCTGGCAGCCGTCAGTAAAACGACTATAACTCTCTCCAGAACTAAGCTTTACCCGTGATTCTTGTTGCGTTGGATTCCTAACTCAAATATCTACCCTACCAAAAGTCGAACCGGTAGAAACCCTATTTGAGTCGGCCTCTAGGTAATTATCAAGTTGATTTCCAAAACCGTCACCTCTCATGTAGGGATCGGGGTGAACGTCGGGTTTTTCATTGAGTCTAGAATTTTTGAACACTAGAGTCCATTATAAAACAATCCATATGATCATATATACCTAATCCGTCCACTTTTTAAAAAATCAAATTTTTGAGCCCCCCAAAAGGGTACCCCTTTGGCCGGTGGCCAGATTTGGCCCCGTTTTCTGGCAGCCGTCAGTAAAACGGCTATAACTCTCTCCAGAAGTAAGCTTTACCCGTGATTCTTATTGCGTTGGATTCCTAACTCAATTATCTACCCTACCAAAAGTCGTACCGGTAGAAACCCTATTTGAGTCGGCCTCTAGGTGATTATCAAGTTGATTTCCAAAACCGTCACCTCTTATGTAGGGATCGGGGTGAACGTCGGGTTTTTCATTGAGTCTAGCATTTTTGAACACTAGAGTCCATTATGAATCAATCCATATGATCATATATGCCTAATCAGTCCACTTTTGAAAAAATCAAATTTTTGAGCCCGCCCCAAGGGGTACCCCTTTGGCCGGTGGCCAGATTTGGCCCCGTTTTCTGGCAGCCGTCAGTAAAACAGCTATAACTCTCTCCAAAAGTAAGCTTTACCCGTGATTCTTGTTGCGTTGGATTCCTAACACAAATATCTACCCTACAAAAAGTTCGAATGTAAGAAACTCCTTTTGAGTCAACCTCTAGGTGATTATCAAGTTGATTTCCACAACCGTCGCCTCTTATATAGGGATCGGGGTGAACGTCGGGTTTTTCATTGAGTCTAGCATTTTCGAACACTAGAGTCCATTATGAATCAATCCATATGATCATATATGCCTAATCCGTCCACTTTTGAAAAAATCAAATTTTTGAGACCGCCCAAAGGGGTACCCCTTTGGCCGGTGGCCAGATTTGGCCCCGTTTTCTGGCAGCCGTCAGTAAAACGGCTTTAACTCTCTCCAGAAGTAAGCTTTACCCGTGATTCTTGTTGCGTTGGATTCCTAGCTCAAATATCTACCCTACCAAAAGTCGAACCGGTAGAAACCCTATTTGACTCGGCCTCTAGGTGATTATCAAGTTGATTTCCAAAACCGTCACCTCTTATGTAAGGATCGGGGTGAACGTCGGGTTTTTCATTGAGTCTAGAATTTTTGAACACTAGAGTCCATTATGAATCAATCCATATGATCTTATATGCCTAATCCGTCCACTTTTGAAAAAATCAAATTTTTGAGCCCGCCCAAAGGGGTACCCCTTTGGCCGGTGCCCAGATTTGGCCCCGTTTTCTGGCAGCCGTCAGTAAAACAGCTATGACTCTCTCCAGAAGTAAGCTTTACCCGTGATTCTTGTTGCGTTGGATTCCTAACTCAAATATCTACCCTACCAAAAGTCGAACCGGTAGAAACCCTATTTGAGTCGGCCTCTAGGTGATTATCAAGTTGATTTCCAAAATCATCGCCTCCTATGTAGGGATCGGGGTGAACGTCGGGTATTTCATTGAGTCTAGCATTTTTGAACACTAGAGTCCATTATGAATCAATCCATATGATCATATATGCCTAATCCGTCCACTTTTGAAAAAATCAAATTTTTGAGCCCGCCCAAAGGGGTACCCCTTTGGCCGGTGGCCAGATTTGGCTCCGTTTTCTGGCAGCCGTCAGTAAAACGGCTTTAACTCTCTCTAGAAATAAGCTTTACCCGTGATTCTTGTTGCGTTGGATTCCTAACTCAAATATCTACCCTACCAAAAGTCGAACCGGTAGAAACCCTATTTGAGTCGGCCTCTAGGTGATTATCAAGTTGATTTCCAAAACCGTCATCTCTTATGTAGGGATCGGGGTGAACGTCGGGTTTTTCATTGAGTCTAGCATTTTTGAACAGTAGAGTCCATTATGAATCAATCCATATGATCATATATGCCTAATCCGTCCACATTTGAAAAAATCAAATATTTGAGCCCGCCCAAAGGGGTACCCCTTTGGCCGGTGGACAGATTTGGCCCCGTTTTCTGGCAGCCGTCAGTAAAACGACTATAACTCTCTCCAGAACTAAGCTTTACCCGTGATTCTTGTTGCGTTGGATTCCTAACTCAAATATCTACTCTACCAAAAGTCGTACCGGTAGAAACCCTATTTGAGTCGGCCTCTAGGTAATTATCAAGTTGATTTCCAAAACCGTCACCTCTCATGTAGGGATCGGGGTGAACGTCGGGTTTTTCATTGAGTCTAGAATTTTTGAACACTAGAGTCCATTATAAAACAATCCATATGATCATATATGCCTAATCCGTCCACTTTTTAAAAAATCAAATTTTTGAGCCCCCCAAAAGGGTACCCCTTTGGCCGGTGGCCAGATTTGGCCCCGTTTTCTGGCAGCCGTCAGTAAAACGGCTATAACTCTCTCCAGAAGTAAGCTTTACCCGTGATTGTTATTGCGTTGGATTCCTAACTCAATTATCTACCCTACCAAAAGTCGTACCGGTAGAAACCCTATTTGAGTCGGCCTCTAGGTGATTATCAAGTTGATTTCCAAAACCGTCACCTCTTATGTAGGGATCGGGGTGAACGTCGGGTTTTTCATTGAGTCTAGCATTTTTGAACACTAGAGTCCATTATGAATTAATCCATATGATCATATATGCCTAATCAGTCCACTTTTGAAAAAATCAAATTTTTGAGCCCGCCCCAAGGGGTACCCCTTTGGCCGGTGGCCAGATTTGGCCCCGTTTTCTGGCAGCCGTCAGTAAAACAGCTATAACTCTCTCCAAAAGTAAGCTTTACCCGTGATTCTTGTTGCGTTGGATTCCTAACACAAATATCTACCCTACAAAAAGTTCGAATGTAAGAAACTCCTTTTGAGTCAACCTCTAGGTGATTATCAAGTTGATTTCCACAACCGTCGCCTCTTATATAGGGATCGGGGTGAACGTCGGGTTTTTCATTGAGTCTAGCATTTTCGAACACTAGAGTCCATTATGAATCAATCCATATGATCATATATGCCTAATCCGTCCACTTTTGAAAAAATCAAATTTTTGAGACCGCCCAAAGGGGTACCCCTTTGGCCGGTGGCCAGATTTGGCCCCGTTTTCTGGCAGCCGTCAGTAAAACGGCTTTAACTCTCTCCAGAAGTAAGCTTTACCCATGATTCTTGTTGCGTTGGATTCCTAACTCAAATATCTACCCTACCAAAAGTCGAACCGGTAGAAACCCTATTTGAGTCGGCCTCTAGGTGATTATCAAGTTGATTTCCAAAACCGTCACCTCTTATGTAAGGATCGGGGTGAACGTCGGGTTTTTCATTGAGTCTAGAATTTTTGAACACTAGAGTCCATTATGAATCAATCCATATGATCATATATGCCTAATCCGTCCACTTTTGAAAAAATCAAATATTTGAGCCCGCCCAAAGGGGGTACCCCTTTGGCCGGTGGCCAGATTTGGCCCCGTTTTCTGGCAACCGTCAGTAAAACGACTATAACTCTCTCCAGAACTAAGCTTTACCCCTGATTCTTGTTGCGTTGGATTCCTAACTCAAATATCTACTATACCAAAAGTCGAGCCGGTAGAAAAACTATTTGAGTCGGCCTCTAGGTGATTATCAAGTTTATTTCCACAACCGTCGCCTCTTATGTAGGGATCGGGGTGAACGTCGGGTTTTTCATTGAGTCTAGCATTTTTGAACACTAGAGTCCATTATGAATCAATCCATATGATCAGATATGCCTAATCCGTCCACTTTTGAAAAAATCAAATTTTTGAGCCCGCCCAAAGGGGTACCCCTTCTGCCGGTGGCTAGATTTGGCCCCGTTTTCTGGCAGCCATCAGTAAAACAGCTATAACTCTCTCCAGAAGTAAGCTTTACCCGTGATTCTTATTGCGTTGGATTCCTAACTCAAATATCTACCCTACCAAAAGTTGAACCGGTAGAAACCCTATTTGGGTCGGCCTCTAGGTAATTATCAAGTTGATTTCCAAAACCGTCACCTCTCATGTAGGGATCGGGGTGAACGTCGGGTTTTTCATTGAGTCTAGCATTTTTGAACACTAGAGTCCATTATGAATCAATCCATATGATCATATATGCCTAATCAGTCCACTTTTGAAAAAATCAAATTTTTGAGCCCGCCCAAAGGGGTACCCCTTTGGCCGGTGGCCAGATTTGGCCCCGTTTTCTGGCAGCCGTCAGTAAAACAGCTATAACTCTCTCCAGAAGTAAGCTTTACCCGTGATTCTTGTTGCGTTGGATTCCTAACACAAATATCTACCATACAAAAAGTTCAAATGTAAGAAACTCCTTTTGAGTCAACCTCTAGGTGATTATCAAGTTGATTTCCACAACCGTCGCCTCTTATATAGGGATCGGGGTGAACGTCGGGTTTTTCATTGAGTCTAGTATTTTCGAACACTAGAGTCCATTATGAATCAATCCATATGATCATATATGCCTAATCCGTCCACTTTTGAAAAAATCAAATTTTTGAGACCGCCCAAAGGGGTACCCCTTTGGCCGGTGGCCAGATTTGGCCCCGTTTTCTGGCAGCCGTCAGTAAAACGGCTTTAACTCTCTCCAGAAGTAAGCTTTACCCGTGATTCTTGTTGCGTTGGATTCCTAACTCAAATATCTACCCTACCAAAAGTCGAACCGGTAGAAACCCTATTTGAGTCGGCCTCTAGGTGATTATCAAGTTGATTTCCAAAACCGTCACCTCTTATGTAGGGATCGGGGTGAACGTCGGGTTTTTCATTGAGTCTAGAATTTTTGAACACTAGAGTCCATTATGAATCAATCCATATGATCATATATTCCTAATCCGTCCACTTTTGAAAAAATCAAATATTTGAGCCCGCCCAAAGGGGGTACCCCTTCTGCCGGTGGCCAGATTTGGCCCCGTTTTCTGGCAGCCATCAGTAAAACAGCTATAACTCTCTCCAGAAATAAGCTTTACCCGTGATTCTTGTTGCGTTGGATTCCTAACTCAGATATCTACCCTCCCAAAAGTCGAACCGGTAGAAACCCTATTTGAGTCGGCCTCTAGGTGATTATCAAGTTGATTTCCAAAACCGTCAGCTCTTATGTAGGGATCGGGGTGAACGTCGGGTTTTTCATTGAGTCTAGCATTTTTGAACACTAGAGTCCATTATGAATCAATCCATATGATCAGATATGCCTAATCCGTCCACTTTTGAAAAAATCAAATTTTTGAGCCCGCCCAAAGGGGTACCCCTTCTGCCGGTGGCCAGATTTGGCCCCGTTTTCTGGCAGCCATCAGTAAAACAGCTATAACTCTCTCCAGAAGTAAGCTTTACCCGTGATTCTTATTGCGTTGGATTCCTAACTCAAATATCTACCCTACCAAAAGTTGAACCGGTAGAAACCCTATTTGGGTCGGCCTCTAGGTAATTATCAAGTTGATTTCCAAAACCGTCACCTCTCATGTAGGGATCGGGGTGAACGTCGGGTTTTTCATTGAGTCTAGCATTTTTGAACACTAGAGTCCATTATGAATCAATCCATATGATCATATATGCCTAATCAGTCCACTTTTGAAAAAATCAAATTTTTGAGCCCGCCCAAAGGGGTACCCCTTTGGCCGGTGGCCAGATTTGGCCCCGTTTTCTGGCAGCCGTCAGTAAAACAGCTATAACTCTCTCCAGAAGTAAGCTTTACCCGTGATTCTTGTTGCGTTGGATTCCTAACACAAATATCTACCATACAAAAAGTTCAAATGTAAGAAACTCCTTTTGAGTCAACCTCTAGGTGATTATCAAGTTGATTTCCACAACCGTCGCCTCTTATATAGGGATCGGGGTGAACGTCGGGTTTTTCATTGAGTCTAGTATTTTCGAACACTAGAGTCCATTATGAATCAATCCATATGATCATATATGCCTAATCCGTCCACTTTTGAAAAAATCAAATTTTTGAGACCGCCCAAAGGGGTACCCCTTTGGCCGGTGGCCAGATTTGGCCCCGTTTTCTGGCAGCCGTCAGTAAAACGGCTTTAACTCTCTCCAGAAGTAAGCTTTACCCGTGATTCTTGTTGCGTTGGATTCCTAACTCAAATATCTACCCTACCAAAAGTCGAACCGGTAGAAACCCTATTTGAGTCGGCCTCTAGGTGATTATCAAATTGATTTCCAAAACCGTCACCTCTTATGTAGGGATCGGGGTGAACGTCGGGTTTTTCATTGAGTCTAGAATTTTTGAACACTAGAGTCCATTATGAATCAATCCATATGATCATATATTCCTAATCCGTCCACTTTTGAAAAAATCAAATATTTGAGCCCGCCCAAAGGGGGTACCCCTTCTGCCGGTGGCCAGATTTGGCCCCGTTTTCTGGCAGCCATCAGTAAAACAGCTATAACTCTCTCCAGAAATAAGCTTTACCCGTGATTCTTGTTGCGTTGGATTCCTAACTCAAATATCTACCCTCCCAAAAGTCGAACCGGTAGAAACCCTATTTGAGTCGGCCTCTAGGTGATTATCAAGTTGATTTCCAAAACCGTCACCTCTTATGTAGGGATCGGGGTGAACGTCGGGTTTTTCATTGAGTCTAGCATTTTTGAACACTAGAGTCCATTATGAATCAATCCATATGATCATATATGCCTAATCCGTCCACTTTTGAAAAAATCAAATTTTTGAGCCCGCCCAAAGGGGTACCCCTTTGGCCGGTGGCCAGATTTGGCCCCGTTTTCTGGCAGCCGTCAGTAAAACAGCTATAACTCTCTCCAGAAGAAAGTTTTACCCGTGATTCTTGTCACGTTGGATTCCTAACTCAAATATCTACCCTATAAAAAGTTCAAATGGAAGAAACTCTTTTTGAGTCAACCTCTAGGTGATTATCAAGTTGATTTCCACAACCGTCGCCTCTTATATAGGGATCGGGGTGAACGTCGGGTTTTTCATTGAGTCTAGAATTTTTGAACACTAGAGTCCATTATGAATCAATCCATATGATCATATATGCCTAATCCATCAACTTTTGAAAAAATCAAAATTTTGAGCCCGCCCAAAGGGGTACCCCTTTGGCCGGTGGCCAGATTTGGCCCCGTGTTCTGGCAGCCGTTAGTAAAACGGCTTTAACTCTCTCCAGAAGTAAGCTTTACCCGTGATTCATGTTGCGTTGGATTCCTAACTCAAATATCTACCCTACCAAAAGTCGAACCGGTAGAAACCCTGTTTGAGTCGGCCTCTAGGTGATTATCAAGTTGATTTCCACAACCGTCGCCTCTTATGTAGGGATCGGGGTAAACGTCAGGTTTTTCATTGAGTCTAACATTTTTGAACACTAGAGTCCATTATGAATCAATCCATATGAACATATATGCCTAATCTGTCCACTTTTGAAAAAATCAAATTTTTGAGCCCGCCCAATGGGGTACCCCTTTGGCCGGTGGCCAGATTTGGCCCCGTTTTCTGGCAGCCGTCAGTAAAACAGCTATAACTCTCTCCAGAAGAAAGCTTTACCCGTGATTCTTGTCGCGTTGGATTCCTAACTCAAATATCTACCCTATAAAAAGTTCAAATGGAAGAAACTCTTTTTGAGTCAACCTCTAGGTGATTATCAAGTTGATTTCCACAACCGTCGCCTCTTATATAGGGATCGGGGTGAACGTCGGGTTTTTCATTGAGTCTAGAATTTTTGAACACTAGAGTCCATTATGAATCAATCCATATGATCATATATGCCTAATCCATCAACTTTTGAAAAAATCAAATTTTTGAGCCCGCCCAAAGGGGTACCCCTTTGGCCGGTGGCCAGATTTGGCCCCGTGTTCTGGCAGCCGTCAGTAAAACGGCTTTAACTCTCTCCAGAAGTAAGCTTTACCCGTGATTCATGTTGCGTTGGATTCCAAACTCAAATATCTACCCTACCAAAAGTCGAGCCGGTAGAAACCCTATTTGAGTCGGCCTCTAGGTGATTATCAAGTTGATTTCCAAAACCGTCACCTCTTATGTAGGGATCGGGGTGAACGTCGGGTTTTTCATTGAGTCTAGCATTTTTGAACACTAGAGTCCATTATGAATCAATCCATATGATCATATATGCCTAATCCATCCACTTTTGAAAAAATCAAATATTTGAGCCCGCCCAAAGGGGTACCCCTTTGGCCGGTGGCCAGATTTGGCCCCGTTTTCTGGCAGCCGTCAGTAAAACGACTATAACTCTCTCCAGAACTAAGCTTTACCCGTGATTCTTGTTGCGTTGGATTCCTAACTCAAATATCTACCCTACCAAAAGTTGAACCGGTAGAAAACCTATTTGAGTCGGCCTCTAGGTGATTATCAAGTTGATTTCCACAATCGTCGCCTCTTATGTAGGGATCGGGGTAAACGTCGGGTTTTTTATTGAGTCTAGCATTTTTGAACACTAGAGTCCATTATGAATCAATCCATATGATCAGATATGCCTAATCCGTTCACTTTTGAAAAAATCAAATTTTTGAGCCCGCCCAAAGGGGTACCCCTTTGGCCGGTGGCCAGATTTGGCCCCATTTTCTGGCAGCCATCAGTAAAACAGCTATAACTCTCTCCAGAAGTAAGCTTTACCCGTGATTCTTGTTGCGTTGGATTCCTAACTCAAATATCTACCCTACCAAAAGTCGAACCAGTAGAAACCCTATTTGAGTCGGCCTCTAGGTAATTATCAAGTTGATTTCCAAAACCGTCACCTCTTATGTAGGGATCGGGGTGAACGTCGGGTTTTTCATTGAGTCTAGAATTTTTGAACACTAGAGTCCATTATAAAACAATCCATATGATCATATATGCCTAATCCGTCCACTTTTTAAAAAATAAAATTTTTGAGCCCGCCCAAAGGGACCCCTTTGGCTGGTGGCCAGATTTGGCCCCGTTTTCTGGCAGCCGTCAATAAAACGGCTATAAATCTCTCCAGAAGTAAGCTTTACACGTGATTCTTGTTGCGTTGGATTCCTAACTCAAATATCTACCCTACCAAATGTCGAACCGGTAGAAACCCTATTTGAGTCGGCCTCTTGGTGATTATCAAATTGATTTCCAAAACCGTCACCTCTTATGTAGGGATCGGGGTGAACGTCGGGTTTTTCATTGAGTCTAGCATTTTTGAACACTAGAGTCCATTATGAAACAATCCATATGATCATATATGTCTAATCCGTCCACTTTTGAAAAAATTAAAATTTTGAGCCCGCCCAAAGGGTTAGCCCTTTGGCCGGTGGCCAGATTTGGCCCCGTTTTCTGGCAGCCGTCAGTAAAACGGCTATAACTCTCTCCAAAACTAAGCTTTACCCGTGATTCTTATTGCGTTGGATTCCTAACTCAAATATGTACCCTACCAAAAGTCGAACCGGTAGAAACCCTATTTGAGTCGGCCTCTAGGTGATTATCAAGTTGATTTCCAAAACCGTCACCTCTTATGTAGGGATCGAGGTGAACGTCGGGTTTTGCATTGAGTCTAGCATTTTTGAACACTAGAGTCCATTATAAATCAATCCATATGATCATATATGCCTAATCCGTCCACTTTTCAAAAAATCAAATTTTTGAGCCCGCCCAAAGGGGTACCCCTTTGGCCGGTGGCCAGATTTGGCCCCGTTTTCTGGCAGCCGTCAGTAAAACAGCTATAACTCTCTCCAGAAGAAAGCTTTACCCGTGATTCTTGTCACGTTGGATTCCTAACTCAAATATCTACCCTATAAAAAGTTCAAATGGAAGAAACTCTTTTTGAGTCAACCTCTAGGTAATTATCAAGTTGATTTCCACAACCGTCGCCTCTTATATAGGGATCGGGGTGAACGTCGGGTTTTTCATTGAGTCTAGAATTTTTGAACACTAGAGTCCATTATGAATCAATCCATATGATCATATATGCCTAATCCATCAACTTTTGAAAAAATCAAATTTTTGAGCCCGCCCAAAGGGGTACCCCTTTGGCCGGTGGCCAGATTTGGCCCCGTGTTCTGGCAGCCGTCAGTAAAACGGCTTTAACTCTCTCTAGAAGTAAGCTTTACCCGTGATTCATGTTGCGTTGGATTCCTAACTCAAATATCTACCCTACCAAAAGTCGAGCCGGTAGAAACCCTATTTGAGTCGGCCTCTAGGTGATTATCAAGTTGATTTCCAAAACCGTCACCTCTTATGTAGGGATCGGGGTGAACGTCGGGTTTTTCATTGAGTCTAGCATTTTTGAACACTAGAGTCCATTATGAATCAATCCATATGATCATATATGCCTAATCCATCCACTTTTGAAAAAATCAAATATTTGAGCCCGCCCAAAGGGGTACCCCTTTGGCCGGTGGCCAGATTTGGCCCCATTTTCTGGCAGCCATCAGTAAAACAGCTATAACTCTCTCCAGAAGTAAGCTTTACCCGTGATTCTTGTTGCGTTGGATTCCTAACTCAAATATCTACCCTACCAAAAGTCGAACCGGTAGAAACCCTATTTGAGTCGGCCTCTAGGTGATTATCAAGTTGATTTCCACAACCGTCGCCTCTTATGTAGGGATCGGGGTAAACGTCGGGTTTTTTATTGAGTCTAGCATTTTTGAACACTAGAGTCCATTATGAATCAATCCATATGCTCAGATATGCCTAATCCGTCCACTTTTGAAAAAATCAAATATTTGAGCCCGCCCAAAGGGGTACCCCTTTGGCCGGTGGCCAGATTTGGCCCCATTTTCTGGCAGCCATCAGTAAAACAGCTATAACTCTCTCCAGAAGTAAGCTTTACCCGTGATTCTTGTTGCGTTGGATTCCTAACTCAAATATCTACCCTACCAAAAGTCGAACCGGTAGAAACCCTATTTGAGTCGGCCTCTAGGTAATTATCAAGTTGATTTCCAAAACCGTCACCTCTTATGTAGGGATCGGGGTGAACGTCGTGTTTTTCATTGAGTCTAGAATTTTTGAACACTAGAGTCCATTATAAAACAATCCGTATGATCATATATGCCTAATCCGTCCACTTTTTAAAAAATCAAATTTTTGAGCCCGCCCAAAGGGGTACCCCTTTGGCTGGTGGCCAGATTTGGCCCCGTTTTCTGGCAGCCGTCAATAAAACGGCTATAAATCTCTCCAGAAGTAAGCTTTACCCGTGATTCTTGTTGCGTTGGATTCCTAACTCAAATATCTACCCTACCAAATGTCGAACCGGTAGAAACCCTATTTGAGTCGGCCTCTTGGTGATTATCAAGTTGATTTCCAAAACCGTCACCTCTTATGTAGGGATCGGGGTGAACGTCGGGTTTTTCATTGAGTCTAGCATTTTTGAACACTAGAGTCCATTATGAAACAATCCATATGATCATATATGTCTAATCCGTCCACTTTTCAAAAAATTAAAATTTTGAGCCCGCCCAAAGGGTTAGCCCTTTGGCCGGTGGCCAGATTTGGCCCCGTTTTCTGGCAGCCGTCAGTAAAACGGCTATAACTCTCTCCAAAACTAAGCTTTACCCGTGATTCTTATTGCGTTGGATTCCTAACTCAAATATGTACCCTACCAAAAGTCGAACCGGTAGAAACCCTATTTGAGTCGGCCTCTAGGTGATTATCAAGTTGATTTCCAAAACCGTCACCTCTTATGTAGGGATCGAGGTGAACGTCGGGTTTTTCATTGAGTCTAGCATTTTTGAACACTAGAGTCCATTATGAAACAATCCATATGATCATATATGTCTAATCCGTCCACTTTTGAAAAAATTAAAATTTTGTGCCCGCCCAAAGGGTTAGCCCTTTGGCCGTTGGCCAGATTTGGCCCCGTTTTCTGGCAGCCGTCAGTAAAACGGCTATAACTCTCTCCAAAACTAAGCTTTACCCGTGATTCTTATTGCGTTGGATTCCTAACTCAAATATGTACCCTACCAAAAGTCGAACCGGTAGAAACCCTATTTGAGTCGGCGTCGAGGTGATTATCAAGTTGATTTCCAAAACCGTCACCTCTTATGTAGGGATCGGGGTGAACGTCGGGTTTTTCATTGAGTCTAGCATTTTTGAACACTAGAGTCCATTATGAATCAATCCATATGATCATATATGCCTAATCCGTCCACTTTTGAAAAAATCAAATTTTTGAGCCCGCCCAAAGGGGTACCCTTTTGGCCGGTGGCCAGATTTGGCCCCATTTTCTGGCAGCCGTCAGTAAAACGGTTATAACTCTCTCCAGAACTAAGCTTTACCCGTGATTCTTGTTGCGTTGGATTCCTAACTCAAATATGTACCCTACCAAAAGTCGAACCGGTAGAAACCCTATTTCATTCGGCCTCTAGGTGATTATCAAGTTGATTTCCAAAACCGTCACCTCTTATGTAGGGATCGGGGTGAACGTCGGGTTTTTCATTGAGTCTAGCATTTTTGAAAACTAGAGTCCATTATGAATCAATCCATATGAACATATATGCCTAATCCGTCCACTTGTGAAAAAATCAAATTTTTGAGCCCGCCCAAAGGGTTACCCCTTTGGCCGGTGGCCAGATTTGGCCCCGTTTTCTGGCAGCCGTTAGTAAAACAGCTATAACTCTCTCCAGAAGAAAGCTTTACCCGTGATTCTTGTCGCGTTGGATTCCTAACTCAAATATCTACCCTATAAAAAGTTCAAATGGGAGAAACTCTTTTTGAGTCAACCTCTAGGTGATTATCAAGTTGATTTCCACAACCGTCGCCTCTTATATAGGGATCGGGGTGAACGTCGGGTTTTTCATTGAGTCTAGAATTTTTGAACACTAGAGTCCATTATGAATCAATCCATATGATCATATATGCCTAATCCATCAACTTTTGAAAAAATCAAATTTTTGAGCCCGCCCAAAGGGGTATCCCTTTGGCCGGTGGCCAGATTTGGCCCCGTGTTCTGGCAGCCGTCAGTAAAACGGCTTTAACTCTCTCCAGAAGTAAGCTTTACCCGTGATTCATGTTGCGTTGGATTCCTAACTCAAATATCTACCCTACCAAAAGTCGAGCCGGTAGAAACCCTATTTGAGTCGGCCTCTAGGTGATTATCAAGTTGATTTCCAAAACCGTCACCTCTTATGTAGGGATCGGGGTGAACGTCGGGTTTTTCATTGAGTCTAGCATTTTTGAACACTAGAGTCCATTATGAATCAATCCATATGATCATATATGCCTAATCCATCCACTTTTGAAAAAATCAAATATTTGAGCCCGCCCAAAGGGGTATCCCTTTGGCCGGTGGCCAGATTTGGCCCCGTTTTCTGGCAGCCGTCAGTAAAACGACTATAACTCTCTCCAGAACTAAGCTTTACCCGTGATTCTTGTTGCGTTGGATTCCTAACTCAAATATCTACCCTACCAAAAGTCGAACCGGTAGAAAACCTATTTGAGTCGGCCTCTAGGTGATTATCAAGTTGATTTCCACAATCGTCGCCTCTTATGTAGGGATCGGGGTAAACGTCGGGTTTTTTATTGAGTCTAGCATTTTTGAACACTAGAGTCCATTATGAATCAATCCATATGATCAGATATGCCTAATCCGTTCACTTTTGAAACAATCAAATTTTTGAGCCCGCCCAAAGGGGTACCCCTTTGGCCGGTGGCCAGATTTGGCCCCATTTTCTGGCAGCCATCAGTAAAACAGCTATAACTCTCTCCAGAAGTAAGCTTTACCCGTGATTCTTGTTGCGTTGGATTCCTAACTCAAATATCTACCCTACCAAAAGTCGAACCAGTAGAAACCCTATTTGAGTCGGCCTCTAGGTAATTATCAAGTTGATTTCCAAAACCGTCACCTCTTATGTAGGGATCGGGGTGAACGTCGGGTTTTTCATTGAGTCTAGAATTTTTGAACACTAGAGTCCATTATAAAACAATCCATATGATCATATATGCCTAATCCGTCCACTTTTTAAAAAATAAAATTTTTGAGCCCGCCCAAAGGGACCCCTTTGGCTGGTGGCCAGATTTGGCCCCGTTTTCTGGCAGCCGTCAATAAAACGGCTATAAATCTCTCCAGAAGTAAGCTTTACACGTGATTCTTGTTGCGTTGGATTCCTAACTCAAATATCTACCCTACCAAATGTCGAACCGGTAGAAACCCTATTTGAGTCAGCCTCTTGGTGATTATCAAGTTGATTTCCAAAACCGTCACCTCTTATGTAGGGATCGGGGTGAACGTCGGGTTTTTCATTGAGTCTAGCATTTTTGAACACTAGAGTCCATTATGAAACAATCCATATGATCATATATGTCTAATCCGTCCACTTTTGAAAAAATTAAAATTTTGAGCCCGCCCAAAGGGTTAGCCCTTTGGCCGGTGGCCAGATTTGGCCCCGTTTTCTGGCAGCCGTCAGTAAAACGGCTATAACTCTCTCCAAAACTAAGCTTTACCCGTGATTCTTATTGCGTTGGATTCCTAACTCAAATATGTACCCTACCAAAAGTCGAACCGGTAGAAACCCTATTTGAGTCGGCCTCTAGGTGATTATCAAGTTGATTTCCAAAACCGTCACCTCTTATGTAGGGATCGAGGTGAACGTCGGGTTTTTCATTGAGTCTAGCATTTTTGAACACTAGAGTCCATTATGAATCAATCCATATGATCATATATGCCTAATCCGTCCACTTTTGAAAAAATCAAATTTTTGAGCCCGCCCAAAGGGGTACCCCTTTGGCCGGTGGCCAGATTTGGCCCCGTTTTCTGGCAGCCGTCAGTAAAACAGCTATAACTCTCTCCAGAAGAAAGCTTTACCCGTGATTCTTGTCACGTTGGATTCCTAACTCAAATATCTACCCTATAAAAAGTTCAAATGGAAGAAACTCTTTTTGAGTCAACCTCTAGGTAATTATCAAGTTGATTTCCACAACCGTCGCCTCTTATATAGGGATCGGGGTGAACGTCGGGTTTTTCATTGAGTCTAGAATTTTTGAACACTAGAGTCCATTATGAATCAATCCATATGATCATATATGCCTAATCCATCAACTTTTGAAAAAATCAAATTTTTGAGCCCGCCCAAAGGGGTACCCCTTTGGCCGGTGGCCAGATTTGGCCCCGTTTTCTGGCAGCCGTCAGTAAAACGGCTTTAACTCTCTCTAGAAGTAAGCTTTACCCGTGATTCATGTTGCGTTGGATTCCTAACTCAAATATCTACCCTACCAAAAGTCGAGCCGGTAGAAACCCTATTTGAGTCGGCCTCTAGGTGATTATCAAGTTGATTTCCAAAACCGTCACCTCTTATGTAGGGATCGGGGTGAACGTCGGGTTTTTCATTGAGTCTAGCATTTTTGAACACTAGAGTCCATTATGAATCAATCCATATGATCATATATGCCTAATCCATCCACTTTTGAAAAAATCAAATATTTGAGCCCGCCCAAAGGGGTACCCGTTTGGCCGGTGGCCAGATTTGGCCCCATTTTCTGGCAGCCATCAGTAAAACAGCTATAACTCTCTCCAGAAGTAAGCTTTACCCGTGATTCTTGTTGCGTTGGATTCCTAACTCAAATATCTACCCTACCAAAAGTCGAACCGGTAGAAACCCTATTTGAGTCGGCCTCTAGGTGATTATCAAGTTGATTTCCACAACCGTCGCCTCTTATGTAGGGATCGGGGTAAACGTCGGGTTTTTTATTGAGTCTAGCATTTTTGAACACTAGAGTCCATTATGAATCAATCCATATGCTCAGATATGCCTAATCCGTCCACTTTTGAAAAAATCAAATATTTGAGCCCGCCCAAAGGGGTACCCCTTTGGCCGGTGGCCAGATTTGGCCCCATTTTCTGGCAGCCATCAGTAAAACAGCTATAACTCTCTCCAGAAGTAAGCTTTACCCGTGATTCTTGTTGCGTTGGATTCCTAACTCAAATATCTACCCTACCAAAAGTCGAACCGGTAGAAACCCTATTTGAGTCGGCCTCTAGGTAATTATCAAGTTGATTTCCAAAACCGTCACCTCTTATGTAGGGATCGGGGTGAACGTCGTGTTTTTCATTGAGTCTAGAATTTTTGAACACTAGAGTCCATTATAAAACAATCCGTATGATCATATATGCCTAATCCGTCCACTTTTTAAAAAATCAAATTTTTGAGCCCGCCCAAAGGGGTACCCCTTTGGCTGGTGGCCAGATTTGGCCCCGTTTTCGGGCAGCCGTCAATAAAACGGCTATAAATCTCTCCAGAAGTAAGCTTTACCCGTGATTCTTGTTGCGTTGGATTCCTAACTCAAATATCTACCCTACCAAATGTCGAACCGGTAGAAACCCTATTTGAGTCGGCCTCTAGGTAATTATCAAGTTGATTTCCAAAACCGTCACCTCTTATGTAGGGATCGGGGTGAACGTCGTGTTTTTCATTGAGTCTAGAATTTTTGAACACTAGAGTCCATTATAAAACAATCCGTATGATCATATATGCCTAATCCGTCCACTTTTTAAAAAATCAAATTTTTGAGCCCGCCCAAAGGGGTACCCCTTTGGCTGGTGGCCAGATTTGGCCCCGTTTTCTGGCAGCCGTCAATAAAACGGCTATAAATCTCTCCAGAAGTAAGCTTTACCCGTGATTCTTGTTGCGTTGGATTCCTAACTCAAATATCTACCCTACCAAATGTCGAACCGGTAGAAACCCTATTTGAGTCGGCCTCTTGGTGATTATCAAGTTGATTTCCAAAACCGTCACCTCTTATGTAGGGATCGGGGTGAACGTCGGGTTTTTCATTGAGTCTAGCATTTTTGAACACTAGAGTCCATTATGAAACAATCCATATGATCATATATGTCTAATCCGTCCACTTTTCAAAAAATTAAAATTTTGAGCCCGCCCAAAGGGTTAGCCCTTTGGCCGGTGGCCAGATTTGGCCCCGTTTTCTGGCAGCCGTCAGTAAAACGGCTATAACTCTCTCCAAAACTAAGCTTTACCCGTGATTCTTATTGCGTTGGATTCCTAACTCAAATATGTACCCTACCAAAAGTCGAACCGGTAGAAACCCTATTTGAGTCGGCCTCTAGGTGATTATCAAGTTGATTTCCAAAACCGTCACCTCTTATGTAGGGATCGAGGTGAACGTCGGGTTTTTCATTGAGTCTAGCATTTTTGAACACTAGAGTCCATTATGAAACAATCCATATGATCATATATGTCTAATCCGTCCACTTTTGAAAAAATTAAAATTTTGTGCCCGCCCAAAGGGTTAGCCCTTTGGCCGTTGGCCAGATTTGGCCCCGTTTTCTGGCAGCCGTCAGTAAAACGGCTATAACTCTCTCCAAAACTAAGCTTTACCCGTGATTCTTATTGCGTTGGATTCCTAACTCAAATATGTACCCTACCAAAAGTCGAACCGGTAGAAACCCTATTTGAGTCGGCGTCTAGGTGATTATCAAGTTGATTTCCAAAACCGTCACCTCTTATGTAGGGATCGGGGTGAACGTCGGGTTTTTCATTGAGTCTAGCATTTTTGAACACTAGAGTCCATTATGAATCAATCCATATGATCATATATGCCTAATCCGTCCACTTTTGAAAAAATCAAATTTTTGAGCCCGCCCAAAGGGGTACCCTTTTGGCCGGTGGCCAGATTTGGCCCCATTTTCTGGCAGCCGTCAGTAAAACGGTTATAACTCTCTCCAGAACTAAGCTTTACCCGTGATTCTTGTTGCGTTGGATTCCTAACTCAAATATGTACCCTACCAAAAGTCGAACCGGTAGAAACCCTATTTCATTCGGCCTCTAGGTGATTATCAAGTTGATTTCCAAAACCGTCACCTCTTATGTAGGGATCGGGGTGAACGTCGGGTTTTTCATTGAGTCTAGCATTTTTGAAAACTAGAGTCCATTATGAATCAATCCATATGAACATATATGCCTAATCCGTCCACTTGTGAAAAAATCAAATTTTTGAGCCCGCCCAAAGGGTTACCCCTTTGGCCGGTGGCCAGATTTGGCCCCGTTTTCTGGCAGCCGTCAGTAAAACAGCTATAACTCTCTCCAGAAGAAAGCTTTACCCGTGATTCTTGTCGCGTTGGATTCCTAACTCAAATATCTACCCTATAAAAAGTTCAAATGGAAGAAACTCTTTTTGAGTCAACCTCTAGGTGATTATCAAGTTGATTTCCACAACCGTCGCCTCTTATATAGGGATCGGGGTGAACGTCGGGTTTTTCATTGAGTCTAGAATTTTTGAACACTAGAGTCCATTATGAATCAATCCATATGATCATATATGCCTAATCCATCAACTTTTGAAAAAATCAAATTTTTGAGCCCGCCCAAAGGGGTACCCCTTTGGCCGGTGGCCAGATTTGGCCCCGTGT
Source organism: Perilla frutescens (assembly GCA_026008535.1). NCBI lineage: Eukaryota > Viridiplantae > Streptophyta > Magnoliopsida > Lamiales > Lamiaceae > Perilla > Perilla frutescens. The sequence continues at coordinate 49,246,492 of BRKX01000018.1, forward strand.
TCTGGCAGCCGTCAGTAAAACGGCTTTAACTCTCTCCAGAAGTAAGCTTTACCCGTGATTCATGTTGCGTTGGATTCCTAACTCAAATATCTACCCTACCAAAAGTCGAACCAGTAGAAACCCTATTTGAGTCGGCCTCTAGGTAATTATCAAGTTGATTTCCAAAACCGTCACCTCTTATGTAGGGATCGGGGTGAACGTCGGGTTTTTCATTGAGTCTAGAATTTTTGAACACTAGAGTCCATTATAAAACAATCCATATGATCATATATGCCTAATCCGTCCACTTTTTAAAAAATAAAATTTTTGAGCCCGCCCAAAGGGGTACCCCTTTGGCTGGTGGCCAGATTTTGCCCCGTTTTCTGGCAGCCGTCAATAAAACGGCTATAAATCTCTCCAGAAGTAAGCTTTACCCGTGATTCTTGTTGCGTTGGATTCCTAACTCAAATATCTACCCTACCAAAAGTCGAACCGGTAGAAACCCTATTTGAGTCGGCGTCTAGGTGATTATCAAGTTGATTTCCAAAACCGTCACCTCTTATGTAGGGATCGGGGTGAACGTCGGGTTTTTCATTGAGTCTAGCATTTTTGAACACTAGAGTCCATTATGAATCAATCCATATGATCATATATGCCTAATCCGTCCACTTTTGAAAAAATCAAATTTTTGAGCCCGCCCAAAGGGGTACCCTTTTGGCCGGTGGCCAGATTTGGCCCCATTTTCTGGCAGCCGTCAGTAAAACGGTTATAACTCTCCCCAGAACTAAGCTTTACCCGTGATTCTTGTTGCGTTGGATTCCTAACTCAAATATGTACCCTACCAAAAGTCGAACCGGTAGAAACCCTATTTCATTCGGCCTCTAGGTGATTATCAAGTTTATTTCCAAAACCGTCACCTCTTATGTAGGGATCGGGGTGAACGTCGGGTTTTTCATTGAGTCTAGCATTTTTTAAAACTAGAGTCCATTATGAATCAATCCATATGAACATATATGCCTAATCCGTCCACTTGTGAAAAAATCAAATTTTTGAGCCCGCCCAAAGGGTTACCCCTTTGGCCGGTGGCCAGATTTGGCCCTGTTTTCTGGTAGCCGTCAGTAAAACGACTATAACTCTCTCCAGAACTAAGCTTTACCCGTGATTCTTGTTGCGTTGGATTCCTAACTCAAATATCTACCCTACCAAAAGTCGAACCGGTAGAAACCCTGTTTGAGTCGGCCTCTAGGTGATTATCAAGTTGATTTCCACAACCGTCGCCTCTTATGTAGGGATCGGGGTAAACGTCAGGTTTTTCATTGAGTCTAACATTTTTGAACACTAGAGTCCATTATGAATCAATCCATATGAACATATATGCCTAATCTGTCCACTTTTGAAAAAATCAAATTTTTGAGCCCGCCCAATGGGGTACCCCTTTGGCCGGTGGCCAGATTTGGCCCCGTTTTCTGGCAGCCGTCAGTAAAACAGCTATAACTCTCTCCAGAAGAAAGCTTTACCCGTGATTCTTGTCGCGTTGGATTCCTAACTCAAATATCTACACTATAAAAAGTTCAAATGGAAGAAAATCTTTTTGAGTCAACCTCTAGGTGATTATCAAGTTGATTTCCACAACCGTCGCCTCTTATATAGGGATCGGGGTGAACGTCGGGTTTTTCATTGAGTCTAGAATTTTTGAACACTAGAGTCCATTATGAATCAATCTATATGATCATATATGCCTAATCCATCAACTTTTGAAAAAATCAAATTTTTGAGCCCGCCCAAAGGGGTACCCCTTTGGCCGGTGGCCAGATTTGGCCCCGTGTTCTGGCAGCCGTCAGTAAAACGGCTTTAACTCTCTCCAGAAGTAAGCTTTACCCGTGATTCATGTTGCGTTGGATTCCTAACTCAAATATCTACCCTACCAAAAGTCGAGCCGGTACAAACCCTATTTGAGTCGGCCTCTAGGTGATTATCAAGTTGATTTCCAAAACCGTCACCTCTTATGTAGGGATCGGGGTAAACGTCGGGTTTTTATTGAGTCTAGCATTTTTGAACACTAGAGTCCATTATGAATCAATCCATATGATCAGATATGCCTAATCCGTTCACTTTTGAAAAAATCAAATATTTGAGCCCGCCCAAAGGGGTACCCCTTTGGCCGGTGGCCAGATTTGGCCCCATTTTCTGGCAGCCATCAGTAAAACAACTATAACTCTCTCCAGAAGTAAGCTTTACCCGTGATTCTTGTTGCGTTGGATTCCTAACTCAAATATCTACCCTACCAAAAGTCGAACCAGTAGAAACCCTATTTGAGTCGGCCTCTAGGTAATTATCAAGTTGATTTCCAAAACCGTCACCTCTTATGTAGGGATCGTGGTGAACGTCGGGTTTTTCATTGAGTCTAGAATTTTTGAACACTAGAGTCCATTATAAAACAATCCATATGATCATATATGCCTAATCCGTCCACTTTTTAAAAAATAAAATTTTTGAGCCCGCCCAAAGGGGTACCCCTTTGGCTGGTGGCCAGATTTGGCCCCGTTTTCTGGCAGCCGTCAATAAAACGGCTATAAATCTCTCCAGAAGTAAGCTTTATCCGTGATTCTTGTTGCGTTGGATTCCTAACTCAAATATCTACCCTACCAAATGTTGAACCGGTAGAAACCCTATTTGAGTCGGCCTCTTGGTGATTATCAATTTGATTTCCAAAACCGTCACCTCTTATGTAGGGATCGGGGTGAACGTCGGGTTTTTCATTGAGTCTAGCATTTTTGAACACTAGAGTCCATTATGAAACAATCCATATGATCATATATGTCTAATCCGTCCACTTTTGAAAAAATTAAAATTTTGAGCCCGCCCAAAGGGTTAGCCCTTTGGCCGGTGGCCAGATTTGGCCCCGTTTTCTGGCAGCCGTCAGTAAAACGGCTATAACTCTCTCCAAAACTAAGCTTTACCCGTGATTCTTATTGCGTTGGATTCCTAACTCAAATATGTACCCTACCAAAAGTCGAACCGGTAGAAACCCTATTTGAGTCGGCCTCTAGGTGATTATCAAGTTGATTTCCAAACCGTCACCTCTTATGTAGGGATCGAGGTGAACGTCGGGTTTTTCATTGAGTCTAGCATTTTTGAACACTAGAGTCCATTATGAAACAATCCATATGATCATATATGTCTAATCCGTCCACTTTTGAAAAAATTAAAATTTTGTGCCCGCCCAAAGGGTTAGCCCTTTGGCCGTTGGCCAGATTTGGCCCCGTTTTCTGGCAGCCGTCAGTAAAACGGCTATAACTCTCTCCAAAACTAAGCTTTACCCGTGATTCTTATTGCGTTGGATTCCTAACTCAAATATGTACCCTACCAAAAGTCGAACCGGTAGAAACCCTATTTGAGTCGGCTTCTAGGTGATTATCAAGTTGATTTCCAAAACCGTCACCTCTTATGTAGGGATCGGGGTGAACGTCGGGTTTTTCATTGAGTCTAGCATTTTTGAACACTAGAGTCCATTATGAATCAATCCATATGATCATATATGCCTAATCCGTCCACTTTTGAAAAAATCAAATTTTTGAGCCCGCCCAAAGGGGTACCCTTTTGGCCGGTGGCCAGATTTGGCCCAATTTTCTGGCAGCCGTCAGTAAAACGGTTATAACTCTCTCCAGAACTAAGCTTTACCCGTGATTCTTGTTGCGTTGGATTCTTAACTCAAATATGTACCCTACCAAAAGTCGAACCGGTAGAAACCCTATTTGATTCGGCCTCTAGGTGATTATCAAGTTGATTTCCAAAACCGTCACCTCTTATGTAGGGATCGGGGTGAACGTCGGGTTTTTCATTGAGTCTAGCATTTTTGAAAACTAGAGTCCATTATGAATCAATCCATATGAACATATATGCCTAATCCGTCCACTTTTGAAAAAATCAAATTTTTGAGCCCGCCCAAAGGTGTACGCCTTTGGCCGGTGGCCAGATTTGGCCCCGTTTTCTGGCAGCCGTCAGTAAAACGGCTATAACTCTCTCCAGAAATAAGCTTTACCCGTGATTCTTGTTGCGTTGGATTTCTAACTTAAATATCTACCCTACCAAAAGTCGAAGCGGTAGAAACCCTATTAGAGTCGGCCTTTAGGTGATTATCAAGTTGATTTCCAAAACCGTCACCTCTTGTGTAGCGATCGGGGTGAACGTCGTGTTTTTCAATGAGTCTAGCATTTTTGAACACTAGAGTCAATTATGAATCAATCAATATGATCATATATGCCTAATCCGTCCACTTTTGAAAAAATCAAATTTTTGAGCCCGCCCAAAGGGGTACCCCTTTGGCCGGTGGCTAGATTTGGCCCCGTTTTCTGGCAGCCGTCAGTAAAACAGCTATAACTCTCTCCAGAAGAAAGCTTTACCCGTGATTCTTATTGCGTTGGATTCCTAACTCAAATATCTACCCTATAAAAAGTTCAAATGGAAGAAACTCCTTTTGAGTCAACCTCTAGGTGATTATCAAGTTGATTTCCACAACCGTCGCCTCTTATATAGGGATCGGGGTGAACGTCGGGTTTTTCATTGAGTCTAGCATTTTTGAACACTAGAGTCCATTATGAATCAATCCATATGATCATATATGCCTAATCCGTCCACTTTTGAAAAAATCAAATTTTTGAGCCCGCCCAAAGGTGTACGCCTTTGGCCGGTGGCCAGATTTGGCCCCGTTTTCTGGCAGCCGTCAGTAAAACGGCTATAACTCTCTCCAGAAATAAGCTTTACCCGTGATTCTTGTTGCGTTGGATTTCTAACTTAAATATCTACCCTACCAAAAGTCGAAGCGGTAGAAACCCTATTAGAGTCGGCCTTTAGGTGAATATCAAGTTGATTTCCACAACCGTCGCCTCTTATATAGGGATCGGGGTGAACGTCGGGTTTTTCATTGAGTCTAGCATTTTTGAACACTAGAGTCCATTATGAATCAATCCATATGATCATATATGCCTAATCCGTCCACTTTTGAAAAAATCAAATTTTTGAGCCCGCCCAAAGGTGTACGCCTTTGGCCGGTGGCCAGATTTGGCCCCGTTTTCTGGCAGCCGTCAGTAAAACGGCTATAACTCTCTCCAGAAATAAGCTTTACCCGTGATTCTTGTTGCGTTGGATTTCTAACTTAAATATCTACCCTACCAAAAGTCGAAGCGGTAGAAACCCTATTAGAGTCGGCCTTTAGGTGATTATCAAGTTGATTTCCAAAACCGTCACCTCTTGTGTAGCGATCGGGGTGAACGTCGTGTTTTTCAATGAGTCTAGCATTTTTGAACACTAGAGTCAATTATGAATCAATCAATATGATCATATATGCCTAATCCGTCCACTTTTGAAAAAATCAAATTTTTGAGCCCGCCCAAAGGGGTACCCCTTTGGCCGGTGGCCAGATTTGGCCCCGTTTTCTGGCAGCCGTCAGTAAAACGGCTATAACTCTCTTCAGAAATAAGCTTTACCCGTTATTCTTGTTGCGTTGGATTCCTAACTCAAATATCTACCCTACCAAAAGTCGAACCGGTAGAAACCCTATTAGAGTCGGCCTCTAGGTGATTATCAAGTTGATTTCCAAAACCGTCACCTCTTATGTAGGGATCGGGGTGAACGTCGGGTTTTTCATTGACTCTAGCATTTTTGAACACTAGAGTCCATTATGAATCAATCCATATGATCATATATGCCTAATCCGTCCACTTTTGAAAAAATCAAATTTTTGAGCCCGCCTAAAGGTGTACGCCTTTGGCCGGTGGCCAGATTTGGCCCCGTTTTCTGGCAGCCGTCAGTAAAACGGCTATAACTCTCTCCAGAAATAAGCTTTACCCGTGATTCTTGTTGCGTTGGATTTCTAACTTAAATATCTACCCTACCAAAAGTCGAACCGGTAGAAACCCTATTAGAGTCGGCCTTTAGGTGATTATCAAGTTGATTTCCAAAACCGTCACCTCTTGTGTAGCGATCGGGGTGAACGTCGTGTTTTTCAATGAGTCTAGCATTTTTGAACACTAGAGTCCATTATGAATCAATCCATATGATCATATATGCCTAATCCGTCCACTTTTGAAAAAATCAAATTTTTGAGCCCGCCCAAAGGGGTACCCCTTTGGCCGGTGGCCAGATTTGGCCGCGTTTTCTGGCAGCCGTCAGTAAAACGGCTATAACTCTCTCCAGAAATAAGCTTTACCCGTGATTCTTGTTGCGTTGGATTCCTAACTCAAATATCTACCCTACCAAAAGTCGAACCGGTAGAAACCCTATTAGAGTCGGCCTTTAGGTGATTATCAAGTTGATTTCCAAAACCGTCACCTCTTGTGTAGCGATCGGGGTGAACGTCGTGTTTTTCATTGAGTCTAGCATTTTTGAACACTAGAGTCCATTATGAATCAATCCATATGATCATATATGCCTAATCCGTCCACTTTTGAAAAAATCAAATTTTTGAGCCCGCCCAAAGGGGTACCCCTATGCCGGTGGCCAGATTTGACCTGTTTTCTGGCAGCCGTCAGTAAAACGGCTATAACTCTCTCCAAAAATAAGCTTTACCCGTGATTATTGTTGCGTTGGATTCCTAACTCAAATATCTACCCTACCAAAAGTCGAACCGGTAGAAACCTTATTAGAGTCGGCCTTTAGGTGATTATCAAGTTGATTTCCAAAACCGTCACCTCTTGTGTAGCGATCGGGGTGAACGTCGTGTTTTTCATTGAGTCTAGCATTTTTGAACACTAGAGTCCATTATGAATCAATCCATATGATCATATATGCCTAATCCGTCCACTTTTGAAAAAATCAAATTTTTGAGCCCGCCCAAAGGGGTACCCCTTTGGCCGGTGGCAAGATTTGGCCGCGTTTTCTGGCAGCCGTCAGTAAAACGGCTATAACTCTCTCCAAAAATAAGCTTTACCCGTGATTCTTGTTGCGTTGGATTCCTAACTCAAATATCTACCCTACCAAAAGTCGAACCGGTAGAAACCCTATTTGAGTCGGAGTCTAGGTGATTATCAAGTTGATTTCCAAAACCGTCACCTCTTGTGTAGCGATCGGGGTGACCGTCGGGTTTTTCATTGAGTCTAGCATTTTTGAACACTAGAGTCAATTATGAATCAATCAATATGATCATATATGCCTAATCCGTCCACTTTTGAAAAAATCAAATTTTTGAGCCCGCCCAAAGGGGTACCCCTTTGGCCGGTGGCCAGATTTGGCCCCGTTTTCTGGCAGCCGTCAGTAAAACGGCTATAACTCTCTTCAGAAATAAGCTTTACCCGTTATTCTTGTTGCGTTGGATTCCTAACTCAAATATCTACCCTACCAAAAGTCGAACCGGTAGAAACCCTATTAGAGTCGGCCTCTAGGTGATTATCAAGTTGATTTCCAAAACCGTCACCTCTTATGTAGGGATCGGGGTGAACGTCGGGTTTTTCATTGACTCTAGCATTTTTGAACACTAGAGTCCATTATGAATCAATCCATATGATCATATATGCCTAATCCGTCCACTTTTGAAAAAATCAAATTTTTGAGCCCGCCTAAAGGTGTACGCCTTTGGCCGGTGGCCAGATTTGGCCCCGTTTTCTGGCAGCCGTCAGTAAAACGGCTATAACTCTCTCCAGAAATAAGCTTTACCCGTGATTCTTGTTGCGTTGGATTTCTAACTTAAATATCTACCCTACCAAAAGTCGAACCGGTAGAAACCCTATTAGAGTCGGCCTTTAGGTGATTATCAAGTTGATTTCCAAAACCGTCACCTCTTGTGTAGCGATCGGGGTGAACGTCGTGTTTTTCAATGAGTCTAGCATTTTTGAACACTAGAGTCCATTATGAATCAATCCATATGATCATATATGCCTAATCCGTCCACTTTTGAAAAAATCAAATTTTTGAGCCCGCCCAAAGGGGTACCCCTTTGGCCGGTGGCCAGATTTGGCCGCGTTTTCTGGCAGCCGTCAGTAAAACGGCTATAACTCTCTCCAGAAATAAGCTTTACCCGTGATTCTTGTTGCGTTGGATTCCTAACTCAAATATCTACCCTACCAAAAGTCGAACCGGTAGAAACCCTATTAGAGTCGGCCTTTAGGTGATTATCAAGTTGATTTCCAAAACCGTCACCTCTTGTGTAGCGATCGGGGTGAACGTCGTGTTTTTCATTGAGTCTAGCATTTTTGAACACTAGAGTCCATTATGAATCAATCCATATGATCATATATGCCTAATCCGTCCACTTTTGAAAAAATCAAATTTTTGAGCCCGCCCAAAGGGGTACCCCTATGCCGGTGGCCAGATTTGACCTGTTTTCTGGCAGCCGTCAGTAAAACGGCTATAACTCTCTCCAAAAATAAGCTTTACCCGTGATTATTGTTGCGTTGGATTCCTAACTCAAATATCTACCCTACCAAAAGTCGAACCGGTAGAAACCTTATTAGAGTCGGCCTTTAGGTGATTATCAAGTTGATTTCCAAAACCGTCACCTCTTGTGTAGCGATCGGGGTGAACGTCGTGTTTTTCATTGAGTCTAGCATTTTTGAACACTAGAGTCCATTATGAATCAATCCATATGATCATATATGCCTAATCCGTCCACTTTTGAAAAAATCAAATTTTTGAGCCCGCCCAAAGGGGTACCCCTTTGGCCGGTGGCAAGATTTGGCCGCGTTTTCTGGCAGCCGTCAGTAAAACGGCTATAACTCTCTCCAGAAATAAGCTTTACCCGTGATTCTTGTTGCGTTGGATTCCTAACTCAAATATCTACCCTACCAAAAGTCGAACCGGTAGAAACCCTATTTGAGTCGGAGTCTAGGTGATTATCAAGTTGATTTCCAAAACCGTCACCTCTTGTGTAGCGATCGGGGTGACCGTCGGGTTTTTCATTGAGTCTAGCATTTTTGAACACTAGAGTCAATTATGAATCAATCAATATGATCATATATGCCTAATCCGTCCACTTTTGAAAAAATCAAATTTTTGAGCCCGCCCAAAGGGGTACCCCTTTGGCCGGTGGCCAGATTTGGCCCCGTTTTCTGGCAGCCGTCAGTAAAACGGCTATAACTCTCTTCAGAAATAAGCTTTATCCGTTATTCTTGTTGCGTTGGATTCCTAACTCAAATATCTACCCTACCAAAAGTCGAACCGGTAGAAACCCTATTAGAGTCGGCCTCTAGGTGATTATCAAGTTGATTTCCAAAACCGTCACCTCTTATGTAGGGATCGGGGTGAACGTCGGGTTTTTCATTGACTCTAGCATTTTTGAACACTAGAGTCCATTATGAATCAATCCATATGATCATATATGCCTAATCCGTCCACTTTTGAAAAAATCAAATTTTTGAGCCCGCCTAAAGGTGTACGCCTTTGGCCGGTGGCCAGATTTGGCCCCGTTTTCTGGCAGCCGTCAGTAAAACGGCTATAACTCTCTCCAGAAATAAGCTTTACCCGTGATTCTTGTTGCGTTGGATTTCTAACTTAAATATCTACCCTACCAAAAGTCGAACCGGTAGAAACCCTATTAGAGTCGGCCTTTAGGTGATTATCAAGTTGATTTCCAAAACCGTCACCTCTTGTGTAGCGATCGGGGTGAACGTCGTGTTTTTCAATGAGTCTAGCATTTTTGAACACTAGAGTCCATTATGAATCAATCCATATGATCATATATGCGTAATCCGTCCACTTTTGAAAAAATCAAATTTTTGAGCCCGCCCAAAGGGGTACCCCTTTGGCCGGTGGCCAGATTTGGCCGCGTTTTCTGGCAGCCGTCAGTAAAACGGCTATAACTCTCTCCAGAAATAAGCTTTACCCGTGATTCTTGTTGCGTTGGATTCCTAACTCAAATATCTACCCTACCAAAAGTCGAACCGGTAGAAACCCTATTAGAGTCGGCCTTTAGGTGATTATCAAGTTGATTTCCACAACCGTCGCCTCTTATATAGGGATCGGGGTGAACGTCGGGTTTTTCATTGAGTCTAGCATTTTTGAACACTAGAGTCCATTATGAATCAATCCATATGATCATATATGCCTAATCCGTCCACTTTTGAAAAAATCAAATTTTTGAGCCCGCCCAAAGGTGTACGCCTTTGGCCGGTGGCCAGATTTGGCCACGTTTTCTGGCAGCCGTCAGTAAAACGGCTATAACTCTCTCCAGAAATAAGCTTTACCCGTGATTCTTGTTGCGTTGGATTTCTAACTTAAATATCTACCCTACCAAAAGTCGAAGCGGTAGAAACCCTATTAGAGTCGGCCTTTAGGTGATTATCAAGTTGATTTCCAAAACCGTCACCTCTTGTGTAGCAATCGGGGTGAACGTCGTGTTTTTCAATGAGTCTAGCATTTTTGAACACTAGAGTCAATTATGAATCAATCAATATGATCATATATGCCTAATCCGTCCACTTTTGAAAAAATCAAATTTTTGAGCCCGCCCAAAGGGGTACCCCTTTGGCCGGTGGCCAGATTTGGCCCCGTTTTCTGGCAGCCGTCAGTAAAACGGCTATAACTCTCTTCAGAAATAAGCTTTACCCTTTATTCTTGTTGCGTTGGATTCCTAACTCAAATATCTACCCTACCAAAAGTCGAACCGGTAGAAACCCTATTAGAGTCGGCCTCTAGGTGATTATCAAGTTGATTTCCAAAACCGTCACCTCTTATGTAGGGATCGGGGTGAACGTCGGGTTTTTCATTGAGTCTAGCATTTTTGAAAACTAGAGTCCATTATGAATCAATCCATATGAACATATATGCCTAATCCGTCCACTTTTGAAAAAATCAAATTTTTGAGCCCGCCCAAAGGGGTACCCCTTTGGCCGGTGGCTAGATTTGGCCCCGTTTTCTGGCAGCCGTCAGTAAAACAGCTATAACTCTCTCCAGAAGAAAGCTTTACCCGTAATTCTTATTGCGTTGGATTCCTAACTCAAATATCTACCCTATAAAAAGTTCAAATGGAAGAAACTCCTTTTGAGTCAACCTCTAGGTGATTATCAAGTTGATTTCCACAACCGTCGCCTCTTATATAGGGATCGGGGTGAACGTCGGGTTTTTCATTGAGTCTAGCATTTTTGAACACTAGAGTCCATTATGAATCAATCCATATGATCATATATGCCTAATCCGTCCAATTTTGAAAAAATCAAATTTTTGAGCCCGCCCAAAGGTGTACGCCTTTGGCCGGTGGCCAGATTTGGCCCCGTTTTCTGGCAGCCGTCAGTAAAACGGCTATAACTATCTCCAGAAATAAGCTTTACCCGTGATTCTTGTTGCGTTGGATTTCTAACTTAAATATCTACCCTACCAAAAGTCGAAGCGGTAGAAACCCTATTAGAGTCGGCCTTTAGGTGATTATCAAGTTGATTTCCACAACCGTCGCCTCTTATATAGGGATCGGGGTGAACGTCGGGTTTTTCATTGAGTCTAGCATTTTTGAACACTAGAGTCCATTATGAATCAATCCATATGATCATATATGCCTAATCCGTCCACTTTTGAAAAAATCAAATTTTTGAGCCCGCCCAAAGGTGTACGCCTTTGGCCGGTGGCCAGATTTGGCCCCGTTTTCTGGCAGCCGTCAGTAAAACGGCTATAACTCTCTCCAGAAATAAGCTTTACCCGTGATTCTTGTTGCGTTGGATTTCTAACTTAAATATCTACCCTACCAAAAGTCGAAGCGGTAGAAACCCTATTAGAGTCGGCCTTTAGGTGATTATCAAGTTGATTTCCAAAACCGTCACCTCTTGTGTAGCGATCGGGGTGAACGTCGTGTTTTTCAATGAGTCTAGCATTTTTGAACACTAGAGTCAATTATGAATCAATCAATATGATCATATATGCCTAATCTGTCCACTTTTGAAAAAATCAAATTTTTGAGCCCGCCCAAAGGGGTACCCCTTTGGCCGGTGGCCAGATTTGGCCCCGTTTTCTGGCAGCCGTCAGTAAAACGGCTATAACTCTCTTCAGAAATAAGCTTTACCCGTTATTCTTGTTGCGTTGGATTCCTAACTCAAATATCTACCCTACCAAAAGTCGAACCGGTAGAAACCCTATTAGAGTCGGCCTCTAGGTGATTATCAAGTTGATTTCCAAAACCGTCACCTCTTATGTAGGGATCGGGGTGAACGTCGGGTTTTTCATTGACTCTAGTATTTTTAAACACTAGAGTCCATTATGAATCAATCCATATGATCATATATGCCTAATCCGTCCACTTTTGAAAAAATCAAATTTTTGAGCCCGCCTAAAGGTGTACGCCTTTGGCCGGTGGCCAGATTTGGCCCCGTTTTCTGGCAGCCGTCAGTAAAACGGCTATAACTCTCTCCAGAAATAAGCTTTACCCGTGATTCTTGTTGCGTTGGATTTCTAAATTAAATATCTACCCTACCAAAAGTCGAACCGGTAGAAACCCTATTAGAGTCGGCCTTTAGGTGATTATCAAGTTGATTTCCAAAACCGTCACCTCTTGTGTAGCGATCGGGGTGAACGTCGTGTTTTTCAATGAGTCTAGCATTTTTGAACACTAGAGTCCATTATGAATCAATCCATATGATCATATATGCCTAATCCGTCCACTTTTGAAAAAATCAAATTTTTGAGCCCGCCCAAAGGGGTACCCCTTTGGCCGGTGGCCAGATTTGGCCGCGTTTTCTGGCAGCCGTCAGTAAAACGGCTATAACTCTCTCCAGAAATAAGCTTTACCCGTGATTCTTGTTGCGTTGGATTCCTAACTCAAATATCTACCCTACCAAAAGTCGAACCGGTAGAAACCCTATTAGAGTCGGCCTTCAGGTGATTATCAAGTTGATTTCCAAAACCGTCACCTCTTGTGTAGCGATCGGGGTGAACGTCGTTTTTTTTTCATTGAGTCTAGCATTTTTGAACACTAGAGTCCATTATGAATCAATCCATATGATCATATATGCCTAATCCGTCCACTTTTGAAAAAATCAAATTTTTGAGCCCGCCCAAAGGGGTACCCCTATGCCGGTGGCCAGATTTGACCTGTTTTCTGGCAGCCGTCAGTAAAACGGCTATAACTCTCTCCAAAAATAAGCTTTACCCGTGATTATTGTTGCGTTGGATTCCTAACTCAAATATCTACCCTACCAAAAGTCGAACCGGTAGAAACCCTATTAGAGTCGGCCTTTAGGTGATTATCAAGTTGATTTCCAAAACCGTCACCTCTTGTGTAGCGATCGGGGTGAACGTCGTGTTTTTCATTGAGTCTAGCATTTTTGAACACTAGAGTCCATTATGAATCAATCCATATGATCATATATGCCTAATCCGTCCACTTTTGAAAAAATCAAATTTTTGAGCCCGCCCAAAGGGGTACCCCTTTGGCCGGTGGCAAGATTTGGCCGCGTTTTCTGGCAGCCGTCAGTAAAACGGCTATAACTCTCTCCAGAAATAAGCTTTACCCGTGATTCTTGTTGCGTTGGATTCCTAACTCAAATATCTACCCTACCAAAAGTCGAACCGGTAGAAACCCTATTTGAGTCGGAGTCTAGGTGATTATCAAGTTGATTTCCAAAACCGTCACCTCTTGTGTAGCGATCGGGGTGACCGTCGGGTTTTTCATTGAGTCTAGCATTTTTGAACACTAGAGTCAATTATGAATCAATCAATATGATCATATATGCCTAATCCGTCCACTTTTGAAAAAATCAAATTTTTGAGCCCGCCCAAAGGGGTACCCCTTTGGCCGGTGGCCAGATTTGGCCCCGTTTTCTGGCAGCCGTCAGTAAAACGGCTATAACTCTCTTCAGAAATAAACTTTACCCGTTATTCTTGTTGCGTTGGATTCCTAACTCAAATATCTACCCTACCAAAAGTCGAACCGGTAGAAACCCTATTAGAGTCGGCCTCTAGGTGATTATTAAGTTGATTTCCAAAACCGTCACCTCTTATGTAGGGATCGGGGTGAACGTCGGGTTTTTCATTGACTCTAGCATTTTTGAACACTAGAGTCCATTATGAATCAATCCATATGATCATATATGCCTAATCCGTCCACTTTTGAAAAAATCAAATTTTTGAGCCCGCCTAAAGGTGTACGCCTTTGGCCGGTGGCCAGATTTGGCCCCGTTTTCTGGCAGCCGTCAGTAAAACGGCTATAACTCTCTCCAGAAATAAGCTTTACCCGTGATTCTTGTTGCGTTGGATTTCTAACTTAAATATCTACCCTACCAAAAGTCGAACCGGTAGAAACCCTATTAGAGTCGGCCTTTAGGTGATTATCAAGTTGATTTCCAAAACCGTCACCTCTTGTGTAGCGATCGGGGTGAACGTCGTGTTTTTCAATGAGTCTAGCATTTTTGAACACTAGAGTCCATTATGAATCAATCCATATGATCATATATGCCTAATCCGTCCACTTTTGAAAAAATCAAATTTTTGAGCCCGCCCAAAGGGGTACCCCTTTGGCCGGTGGCCAGATTTGGCCGCGTTTTCTGGCAGCCGTCAGTAAAACGGCTATAACTCTCTCCAGAAATAAGCTTTACCCGTGATTCTTGTTGCGTTGGATTCCTAACTCAAATATCTACCCTACCAAAAGTCGAACCGGTAGAAACCCTATTAGAGTCGGCCTTTAGGTGATTATCAAGTTGATTTCCAAAACCGTCACCTCTTGTGTAGCGATCGGGGTGAACGTCGTTTTTTTTTCATTGAGTCTAGCATTTTTGAACACTAGAGTCCATTATGAATCAATCCATATGATCATATATGCCTAATCCGTCCACTTTTGAAAAAATCAAATTTTTGAGCCCGCCCAAAGGGGTACCCCTATGCCGGTGGCCAGATTTGACCTGTTTTCTGGCAGCCGTCAGTAAAACGGCTATAACTCTCTCCAGAAATAAGCTTTACCCGTGATTCTTGTTGCGTTGGATTCCTAACTCAAATATCTACCCTACCAAAAGTCGAACCGGTAGAAACCCTATTAGAGTCGGCCTTTAGGTGATTATCAAGTTGATTTCCAAAACCGTCACCTCTTGTGTAGCGATCGGGGTGAACGTCGTTTTTTTTTCATTGAGTCTAGCATTTTTGAACACTAGAGTCCATTATGAATCAATCCATATGATCATATATGCCTAATCCGTCCACTTTTGAAAAAATCAAATTTTTGAGCCCGCCCAAAGGGGTACCCCTATGCCGGTGGCCAGATTTGACCTGTTTTCTGGCAGCCGTCAGTAAAACGGCTATAACTCTCTCCAGAAATAAGCTTTACCCGTGATTATTGTTGCGTTGGATTCCTAACTCAAATATCTACCCTACCAAAAGTCGAACCGGTAGAAACCCTATTAGAGTCGGCCTTTAGGTGATTATCAAGTTGATTTCCAAAACCGTCACCTCTTGTGTAGCGATCGGGGTGAACGTCGTGTTTTTCATTGAGTCTAGCATTTTTGAACACTAGAGTCCATTATGAATCAATCCATATGATCATATATGCCTAATCCGTCCACTTTTGAAAAAATCAAATTTTTGAGCCCGCCCAAAGGGGTACCCCTTTGGCCGGTGGCAAGATTTGGCCGCGTTTTCTGGCAGCCGTTAGTAAAACGGCTATAACTCTCTCCAGAAATAAGCTTTACCCGTGATTCTTGTTGCGTTGGATTCCTAACTCAAATATCTACCCTACCAAAAGTCGAACCGGTAGAAACCCTATTTGAGTCGGAGTCTAGGTGATTATCAAGTTGATTTCCAAAACCGTCACCTCTTGTGTAGCGATCGGGGTGACCGTCGGGTTTTTCATTGAGTCTAGCATTTTTGAACACTAGAGTCAATTATGAATCAATCAATATGATCATATATGCCTAATCCGTCCACTTTTGAAAAAATCAAATTTTTGAGCCCGCCCAAAGGGGTACCCCTTTGGCCGGTGGCCAGATTTGGCCCCGTTTTCTGGCAGCCGTCAGTAAAACGGCTATAACTCTCTTCAGAAATAAGCTTTACCCGTTATTCTTGTTGCGTTGGATTCCTAACTCAAATATCTACCCTACCAAAAGTCGAACCGGTAGAAACCCTATTAGAGTCGGCCTCTAGGTGATTATCAAGTTGATTTCCAAAACCGTCACCTCTTATGTAGGGATCGGGGTGAACGTCGGGTTTTTCATTGACTCTAGCATTTTTGAACACTAGAGTCCATTATGAATCAATCCATATGATCATATATGCCTAATCCGTCCACTTTTGAAAAAATCAAATTTTTGAGCCCGCCTAAAGGTGTACGCCTTTGGCCGGTGGCCAGATTTGGCCCCGTTTTCTGGCAGCCGTCAGTAAAACGGCTATAACTCTCTCCAGAAATAAGCTTTACCCGTGATTCTTGTTGCGTTGGATTTCTAACTTAAATATCTACCCTACCAAAAGTCGAACCGGTAGAAACCCTATTAGAGTCGGCCTTTAGGTGATTATCAAGTTGATTTCCAAAACCGTCACCTCTTGTGTAGCGATCGGGGTGAACGTCGTGTTTTTCAATGAGTCTAGCATTTTTGAACACTAGAGTCCATTATGAATCAATCCATATGATCATATATGCCTAATCCGTCCACTTTTGAAAAAATCAAACTTTTGAGCCCGCCCAAAGGGGTACCCCTTTGGCCGGTGGCCAGATTTGGCCGCGTTTTCTGGCAGCCGTCAGTAAAACGGCTATAACTCTCTCCAGAAATAAGCTTTACCCGTGATTCTTGTTGCGTTGGATTCCTAACTCAAATATCTACCCTACCAAAAGTCGAACCGGTAGAAACCTTATTAGAGTCGGCCTTTAGGTGATTATCAAGTTGATTTCCAAAACCGTCACCTCTTGTGTAGCGATCGGGGTGAACGTCGTGTTTTTCATTGAGTCTAGCATTTTTGAACACTAGAGTCCATTATGAATCAATCCATATGATCATATATGCCTAATCCGTCCACTTTTGAAAAAATCAAATTTTTGAGCCCGCCCAAAGGGGTACCCCTATGCCGGTGGCCAGATTTGACCTGTTTTCTGGCAGCCGTCAGTAAAACGGCTATAACTCTCTCCAGAAATAAGCTTTACCCGTGATTATTGTTGCGTTGGATTCCTAACTCAAATATCTACCCTACCAAAAGTCGAACCGGTAGAAACCCTATTAGAGTCGGCCTTTAGGTGATTATCAAGTTGATTTCCAAAACCGTCACCTCTTGTGTAGCGATCGGGGTGAACGTCGTGTTTTTCATTGAGTCTAGCATTTTTGAACACTAGAGTCCATTATGAATCAATCCATATGATCATATATGCCTAATCCGTCCACTTTTGAAAAAATCAAATTTTTGAGCCCGCCCAAAGGGGTACCCCTTTGGCCGGTGGCAAGATTTGGCCGCGTTTTCTGGCAGCCGTCAGTAAAACGGCTATAACTCTCTCCAGAAATAAGCTTTACCCGTGATTCTTGTTGCGTTGGATTCCTAACTCAAATATCTACCCTACCAAAAGTCGAACCGGTAGAAACCCTATTAGAGTCGGCCTTTAGGTGATTATCAAGTTGATTTCCAAAACCGTCACCTCTTGTGTAGCGATCGGGGTGAACGTCGTGTTTTTCATTGAGTCTAGCATTTTTGAACACTAGAGTCCATTATGAATCAATCCATATGATCATATATGCCTAATCCGTCCACTTTTGAAAAAATCAAATTTTTGAGCCCGCCCAAAGGGGTACCCCTATGCCGGTGGCCAGATTTGACCCGTTTTCTGGCAGCCGTCAGTAAAACGGCTATAACTCTCTCCAGAAATAAGCTTTACCCGTGATTCTTGTTGCGTTGGATTCCTAACTCAAATATCTACCCTACCAAAAGTCGAACCGGTAGAAACCCTATTTGAGTTGGCGTCTAGGTGATTATCAAGTTGATTTCCAAAACCGTCACCTCTTATTTAGGGATCGGGGTGAACGTCGGGTTTTTCATTGAGTCTAGTATTTTTTAACAATAGAGTCCATTATGAATCAAACCATATGATCATATATTCCTAATCCGTCCACTTTTGAAAAAATCAAATTTTTGAGCCCGCCCAAAGGGGTACCCCTTCGGCCGGTGGCCAGATTTGGCCGCATTTTCCGGCAGCCGTCTGTAAAACGGCTATAACTCTCTACAGAAATAAGCTTTACCCGTGATTCTTGTAGCGTTGGATTCCTAACTCAAATATCTACCCTACCAAAAGTTGAACCGGTAGAAACCCTATTTGAGTCGGCCTCTAGGTGATTATCAAGTTGATTTCAAAAACCGTCACCTCTTATGTAGGGATCGGGGTGAACGTCGGGTTTTTCATTGAGTCTAGCATTTTTGAACACTAGAGTCCATTATGAATCAATCCATATGATCATATATGCCTAATCCGTCCACTTTTGAAAAAATCAAATTTTTGAACCCACCCAAAGTGGTACCCTTTTGGCCGGTTGCCAGATTTGGCCCCGTTTTCTGGCACCCGTCAGTAAAACGGCTATAACTCTCTCCACAAATAAGCTTTACCCGTGATTCTTATTGCGTTGGATTCCTAACTCAAATATCTACCCTACCAAAAGTCAAACCGGTAGAAACCCTATTTGGGTCGGCCTCTAGGTGATTATCAAGTTGATTTCCAAAACCGTCACCTCTTATGTAGGGATCGGGGTGAACGTCGGGTTTTTCATTGAGTCTAGCATTTTTGAACACTAGAGTCCATTATGAATTAATCCATATGATCATATATGCCTAATCCGTCCACTTTTGAAAAAATCAAATTTTTGAACCCACCCAAAGGGGTACGTACCCCTTTGGCCGGTGGCCAGATTTGGCCCCGTTTTCTGGCAGCCGTCAGTAAAACGCCTATAACTCTCTCCAGAAGTAAGCTTTACCCGTGATTCTTGTTGCGTTGGATTCCTAACTTAAATATCTACCCTACCAAAAGTCAAACCGGTAGAAACCCTATTAGAGTCGGCCTTTAGGTGATTATCAAGTTGATTTCCAAAACCGTCACCTCTTGTGTAGCGATCGGGGTGAAGGTCGTGTTTTTCATTGAGTCTAGCATTTTTGAACACTAGAGTCCATTATGAATCAATCCATATGATCATATATTCCTAATCCGTCCACTTTTGAAAAAATCAAATTTTTGAGCCCGCCCAAAGGGGTACCCCGTTGGCCGGTGGCCAGATTTGACCTGTTTTCTGGCAGCCGTCAGTAAAACGGCTATAACTCTCTCCAGAAATAAGCTTTACCCGTGATTCTTGTTGCGTTGGATTCCTAACTCAAATATCTACCCTACCAAAAGTCAAACCGGTAGAAACCCTATTAGAGTCGGCCTTTAGGTGATTATCAAGTTGATTTCCAAAACCGTCACCTCTTGTGTATCGATCGGGGTGAACGTCGTGTTTTTCATTGAGTCTAGCATTTTTGAACACTAGAGTCCATTATGAATCAATCCATATGATCATATATGCCTAATCCGTCCACTTTTGAAAAAATCAAATTTTTGAGCCCGCCCAAAGGGGTACTCCGTTGGCCGGTGGCCAGATTTGGCCGCGTTTTCTGGCAGCCGTCAGTAAAACGGCTATAACTCTCTCCAGAAATAAGCTTTGCCCGTGATTCTTGTTGCGTTGAATTCCTAACTCAAATATCTACCCTACCAAAAGTCGAACCGGTAGAAACCCTATTAGAGTCGGCCTTTAGGTGATTATCAAGTTGATTTCCAAAACCGTCACCTCTTGTGTAGCGATCGGGGTGAACGTCGTGTTTTTCATTGAGTCTAGCATTTTTGAACACTAGAGTCCATTATGAATCAATCCATATGATCATATATGCCTAATCCGTCCACTTTTGAAAAAATCAAATTTTTGAGCCCGCCCAAAGGGGTACCCCTATGCTGGTGGCCAGATTTGACCCGTTTTCTGGCAGCCGTCAGTAAAACGGCTATAACTCTCTCCAGAAATAAGCTTTACCCGTGATTCTTGTTGCGTTGGATTCCTAACTCAAATATCTACCCTACCAAAAGTCGAACCGGTAGAAACCCTATTAGAGTCGGCCTTTAGGTGATTATCAAGTTGATTTCCAAAACCGTCACCTCTTGTGTAGCGATCGGGGTGAACGTCGTGTTTTTCATTGAGTCTAGCATTTTTGAACACTAGAGTCCATTATGAATCAATCCATATGATCATATATGCCTAATCCGTCCACTTTTGAAAAAATCAAATTTTTGAGCCCGCCCAAAGGGGTACCCGTTTGGCCGGTGGCTAGAATTGGCCCCGTTTTCTGGCAGACGTCAGTAAAACAGCTATAACTCTCTCCAGAAGAAAGCTTTACCGGTGATTCTTGTTGCGTTTGATTCCTAACTCAAATATCTACCCTATAAAAAGTTCAAATGGAAGAATCTCCTTTTGAGTCAACCTCTAGGTGATTATCAAGTTGATTTCCACAACCGTCGCCTCTTATATAGGGATCGGGGTGAACGTCGGGTTTTTCATTGAGTCTAGCATTTTTGTACACTAGAGTCCATTATGAATCAATCCATATGATCATATATGCCTAATCCGTCCACTTTTGAAAAAATCAAATTTTTGAGCCCGCCCAAAGGTGTACGCCTTTGGCCGGTGGCCAGATTTGGCCCCGTTTTCTGGCAGCCGTCAGTAAAACGGCTATAACTCTCTCCAGAAATAAGCTTTACCCATGATTCTTGTTGCGTTGGATTTCTAACTTAAATATCTACCCTACCAAAAGTCGAAGCGGTAGAAACCCTATTAGAGTCGGCCTTTAGGTGATTATCAAGTTGATTTCCAAAACCGTCACCTCTTGTGTAGCGATCGGGGTGAACGTCGTGTTTTTCAATGAGTCTAGCATTTTTGAACACTAGAGTCAATTATGAATCAATCAATATGATCATATATGCCTAATCCGTCCACTTTTGAAAAAATCAAATTTTTGAGCCCGCCCAAAGGGGTACCCCTTTGGCCGGTGGCCAGATTTGGCCCCGTTTTCTGGCAGCCGTCAGTAAAACGGCTATAACTCTCTTCAGAAATAAGCTTTACCCGTTATTCTTGTTGCGTTGGATTCCTAACTCAAATATCTACCCTACCAAAAGTCGAACCGGTAGAAACCCTATTAGAGTCGGCCTCTAGGTGATTATCAAGTTGATTTCCAAAACCGTCACCTCTTATGTAGGGATCGGGGTGAACGTCGGGTTTTTCATTGAGTCTAGCATTTTTGAACACTAGAGTCCATTATGAATCAATCCATATGATCATATATGCCTAATCCGTCCACTTTTGAAAAAATCAAATTTTTGAGCCCGCCCAAAGGGGTACCCCTTTGGCCGGTGGCCAGATTTGACCCGTTTTCTGGCAGCCGTCAGTAAAATGGCTATAACTCTCTCCATAAGTAAGCTTTACCCGTGATTATTGTTGCGTTGGATTCCTAACTCAAATATCTACCCTACCAAAAGTCGAACCGGTAGAAACCCTATTAGAGTCGGCCTTTAGGTGATTATCAAGTTGATTTCCAAAACCGTCACCTCTTGTGTAGCGATCGGGGTGAACGTCGTGTTTTTCATTGAGTCTAGCATTTTTGAACACTAGAGTCTATTATGAATAAATCCATATGATCATATATGCCTACTCCGTCCACTTTTGAAAAAATCAAATTTTTGAGCCCGCCCAAAGGGGTACCCCTATGCCGGTGGCCAGATTTGACCCGTTTTCTGGCAGCCGTCAGTAAAACGGCTATAACTCTCCCCAGAAATAACCTTTACCCGTGATTCTTATTGCGTTGGATTCCTAACTCAAATATCTACCTTACCAAAAGTCGAACCGGTAGAAACCCTATTAGAGTCGGCCTTTAGGTGATTATCAAGTTGATTTCCAAAACCGTCACCTCTTGTGTAGCGATCGGGGTGAACGTCGTGTTTTTCATTGAGTCTAGCATTTTTTAACACTAGAGTCCATTATGAATCAATCCATATGATCATATATGCCTAATCCGTCCACTTTTGAAAAAATCAAATGTTTGAGCCCGCCCAAAGGGGTACCCCTTTGGCCGGTGGCCAGATTTGGCCGCGTTTTCTGGCAGCCGTCAGTAAAACGGCTATAACTCTCTCCAGAAATAAGCTTTACCCGTGATTCTTGTTGCGTTGGATTCCTAACTCAAATATCTACCCTACCAAAAGTCGAACCGGTAGAAACCCTATTAGAGTCGGCCTTTAGGTGATTATAAAGTTGATTTCCAAAACCGTCACCTCTTGTGTAGCGATCGGGGTGAACGTCGTATTTTTCATTGAGTCTAGCATTTTTGAACACTAGAGTCCATTATGAATCAATCCATATGATCATATATGCCTAATCCGTCCACTTTTGAAAAAATCAAATTTTTGAGCCCGCCCAAAGGGGTACCCCTATGCCGGTGGCCAGATTTGACCTGTTTTCTGGCAGCCGTCAGTAAAACGGCTATAACTCTCTCCAGAAATAAGCTTTACCCGTGATTCTTGTTGCGTTGGATTCCTAACTCAAATATCTACCCTACCAAAAGTCGAACCGGTAGAAACCCTATTAGAGTCGGCCTCTAGGTGATTATCAAGTTGATTTCCAAAACCGTCACCTCTTGTGTAGCGATCGGGGTGAACGTCGTGTTTTTCATTGAGTCTAGCATTTTTGAACACTAGAGTCCATTATGAATCAATCCATATAATCATATATGCCTAATCCGTCCACTTTTGAAAAAATCAAATTTTTGAGCCCGCCCAAAGGGGTACCCCTTTGGCCGGTGGCCAGATTTGGCCGCGTTTTCGGGCAGCCGTCAGTAAAACGGCTATAACTCTCTCCAGAAATAAGCTTTACCCGTGATTCTTGTTGCGTTGGATTCCTAACTCAAATATCTACCCTACCAAAAGTCGAACCGGTAGAAACCCTATTAGAGTTGGCCTTTAGGTGATTATCAAGTTGATTTCCAAAACCGTGACCTCTTGTGTAGCGATCGGGGTGAACGTCGTGGTTTTCATTGAGTCTAGCATTTTTGAACACTAGAGTCCATTATGAATCAATCCATATGATCATATATGCCTAATCCGTCCACTTTTGAAAAAATCAAATTTTTGAGCCCGCCCAAAGGGGTACCCCTATGCCGGTGGCCAGATTTGACCCGTTTTCTGGCAGCCGTCAGTAAAACGGCTATAACTCTCTCCAGAAATAAGCTTTACCCGTGATTCTTGTTGCGTTGGATTCCTAACTCAAATATCTACCCTACCAAAAGTCGAACCGGTAGAAACCCTATTAGAGTCGGCCTTTAGGTGATTATCAAGTTGATTTCCAAAACCGTCACCTCTTGTGTAGCGATCGGGGTGAAGGTCGTGTTTTTCATTGAGTCTAGCATTTTTGAACACTAGAGTCCATTATGAATCAATCCATATGATCATATATGCCTAATCCGTCCACTTTTGAAAAAATCAAATTTTTGAGCCCGCCCAAAGGGGTACCCCGTTGGCCGGTGGTCAGATTTGGCCCCGTTTTCTGGCAGCCGTCTGTAAAATGGCTATAACTCTCTCCAGAAGTAAGCTTTACCCGTGATTCTTGTTGCGTTGGATTTCTAACTCAAATATCTACCCTACCAAAAGTCGAACCGGTAGAAACACTATTAGAGTCGGCCTCTAGGTGATTATCAAGTTGATTTCTAAAACCGTCACCTCTTGTGTAGCGATCGGGGTGAACGTCGTGTTTTTCATTGAGTCTAGCATTTTTGAACACTAGAGTCCATTATGAATCAATCCATATAATCATATATGCCTAATCCGTCCACTTTTGAAAAAATCAAATTTTTGAGCCCGCCCAAAGGGGTACCCCTTTGGCCGGTGGCCAGATTTGGCCGCGTTTTCGGGCAGCCGTCAGTAAAACGGCTATAACTCTCTCCAGAAATAAGCTTTACCCGTGATTCTTGTTGCGTTGGATTCCTAACTCAAATATCTACCCTACCAAAAGTCGAACCGGTAGAAACCCTATTAGAGTTGGCCTTTAGGTGATTATCAAGTTGATTTCCAAAACCGTGACCTCTTGTGTAGCGATCGGGGTGAACGTCGTGGTTTTCATTGAGTCTAGCATTTTTGAACACTAGAGTCCATTATGAATCAATCCATATGATCATATATGCCTAATCCGTCCACTTTTGAAAAAATCAAATTTTTGAGCCCGCCCAAAGGGGTACCCCTATGCCGGTGGCCAGATTTGACCCGTTTTCTGGCAGCCGTCAGTAAAACGGCTATAACTCTCTCCAGAAATAAGCTTTACCCGTGATTCTTGTTGCGTTGGATTCCTAACTCAAATATCTACCCTACCAAAAGTCGAACCGGTAGAAACCCTATTAGAGTCGGCCTTTAGGTGATTATCAAGTTGATTTCCAAAACCGTCACCTCTTGTGTAGCGATCGGGGTGAAGGTCGTGTTTTTCATTGAGTCTAGCATTTTTGAACACTAGAGTCCATTATGAATCAATCCATATGATCATATATGCCTAATCCGTCCACTTTTGAAAAAATCAAATTTTTGAGCCCGCCCAAAGGGGTACCCCGTTGGCCGGTGGTCAGATTTGGCCCCGTTTTCTGGCAGCCGTCTGTAAAATGGCTATAACTCTCTCCAGAAGTAAGCTTTACCCGTGATTCTTGTTGCGTTGGATTTCTAACTCAAATATCTACCCTACCAAAAGTCGAACCGGTAGAAACACTATTAGAGTCGGCCTCTAGGTGATTATCAAGTTGATTTCTAAAACCGTCACCTCTTGTGTAGCGATCGGGGTGAACGTCGTGTTTTTCATTGAGTCTAGCATTTTTGAACACTAGAGTCCATTATGAATCAATCCATATGATCATATATGCCTAATCCGTCCACTTTTGAAAAAATCAAATTTTTGAGCCCGCCCAAAGGGGTACCCCTTTGGCCGGTGGCCAGATTTGGCCGCATTTTCTGGCAGCCGTCAGTAAAACGGCTATAACTCTCTCCAGAAATAAGCTTTATCCGTGATTCTTGTTGCGTTGGATTCCTAACTCAAATATCTACCCTACCAAAAGTCGAACCGGTAGAAACCCTATTAGAGTCGGCCTTTAGGTGATTATCAAATTGATTTCCAAAACCGTCACCTCTTGTGTAGCGATCGGGGTTAACGTCGTGTTTTTCATTGAGTCTAGCGTTTTTGAACACTAGAGTCCATTATGAATCAATCCATATGATCATATATTCCTAATCCGTCCACTTTTGAAAAAATCAAATTTTTGAGCCCGCCCAAAGGGGTACCCCTTTGCCGGTGGCCAGATTTGACCCGTTTTCGGGCAGCCGTCAGTAAAACGGCTATAACTCTCTCCAGAAATAAGCTTTACCCGTGATTCTTGTTGCGTTGGATTCCTAACTCAAATATCTACCCTACCAAAAGTCGAACCGGTAGAAACCGTATTAGAGTCGGCCTCTAGGTGATTATCAAGTTGATTTCCAAAACCGTCACCTCTTGTGTAGCGATCGGGGTGAACGTCGTGTTTTTCATTGAGTCTAGCATTTTTGAACACTAGAGTCCATTATGAATCAATCCATATGATCATATATGCCTAATCCGTCCACTTTTGAAAAAATCAAATTTTTGAGCCCGCCCAAAGGGGTACTCCGTTGGCCGGTGGCCAGATTTGACCCGTTTTCTGGCAGCCGTCAGTAAAACGGCTATAACTCTCTCCTGAAGTAAGCTTTACCCGTGATTCTTGTTGCGTTTGATTCCTAACTCAAATATCTACCCTACCAAAAGTCGAACCGGTAGAAGCCCTATTAGAGTTTGCCTTTAGGTGATTATCAAGTTGATTTCCAAAACCGTCACCTCTTGTGTAGCGATCGGGGTGAACGTCGTGTTTTTCATTGAGTCTAGCGTTTTTGAACACTAGAGTCCATTATGAATCAATCCATATGATCATATATTCCTAATCCGTCCACTTTTGAAAAAATTAAATTTTTGAGCCCGCCCAAAGGGGTACCCCTTTGCCGGTGGCCAGATTTGACCCGTTTTCTGGCAGCCGTCAGTAAAACGGCTATAACTCTCTCGAGAAGTAAGCTTTACCCGTGATTCTTGTTGCGTTGGATTTCTAACTCAAATATCTACCCTACCAAAAGTCGATCCGGTAGAACTACTATTAGAGTCGGCCTCTAGGTGATTATCAAGTTGATTTCTAAAACCGTCACCTCTTGTGTAGCGATCGGGGTGAACGTCGGGTTTTTCATTGAGTCTAGCATTTTTGAACACTAGAGTCCATTATGAATCAATCCATATGATCATATATGCCTAATCCGTCCACTTTTGAAAAAATCAAATTTTTGAGCCCGCCCAAACGGGTACCCCTTTGGCCGGTGGCTAGATTTGGCCCCGTTTTCTGGCAGCCGTCAGTAAAAAGGCTATAACTCTCTCCAGAAGTAAGCTTTACCCGTGATTCCTGTTGCGTTGGATTCCTAACTCAAATATCTACCCTACCAAAAGTCGAACCGGTAGAAACCCTATTTGAGTCGGAGTCTAGGTGATTATCAAGTTGATTTCCAAAACCGTCACCTCTTGTGTAGCGATCGGGGTGACCGTCGGGTTTTTCATTGAGTCTAGCATTTTTGAACACTAGAGTCCATTATGAATCAATCCATATGATCATGTATGCCTAATCCGTCCACTTTTGAAAAAATTAAATTTTTGAGCCCGCCCAAAGGGGTACCCCTTTGGCCGGTGGCCAGATTTGGCCTCGTTTTCTGGCAGCCGTCAGTAAAACGGCTATAACTCTCTCCAGAAATAAGCTTTACCCGTGATTCTTGTTGCGTTGGATTCCTAACTCAAATATCTACCCTACCAAAAGTCGAACTGGTAGAAACCCTATTAGAGTCGGTCTTTAGGTGATTATCAAGTTGATTTCCAAAACCGTCACCTCTTGTGTAGCGATCGGGGTGAACGTCGTGTTTTTCATTGAGTCTAGCATTTTTGAACACTAGAGTCGATTATAAATCAATCCATATGATCATATATGCCTAATCCGTCCACTTTTGAAAAAATCAAATTTTTGAGCCCGCCCAAAGAGGTACCCCTTTGGCCGGTGGCCAGATTTGGCCCCGTTTTCTGGCAGCCGTCTGTAAAATGGCTATAACTCTCTCCAGAAGTAAGCTTTACCCGTGATTCTTGTTGCGTTGGATTTCTAACTCAAATATCTACCCTACCAAAAGTCGAACCGGTAGAAACACTATTAGAGTCGGCCTCTAGGTGATTATCAAGTTGATTTCTAAAACCGTCACCTCTTGTGTAGCGATCGGGGTGAACGTCGGGTTTTTCATTGAGTCTAGCATTTTTGAACACTAGAGTCCATTATGAATCAATCCATATGATCATATATGCCTAATCCGTCCACTTTTGAAAAAATCAAATTTTTGAGCCCGCCCAAAGGGGTACCCCATTGGCCGGTGGTCAGATTTGGCCCCGTTTTCTGGCAGCCGTCTGTAAAATGGCTATAACTCTCTCCAGAAGTAAGCTTTACCCGTGATTCTTGTTGCGTTGGATTTCTAACTCAAATATCTACCCTACCAAAAGTCGAACCGGTAGAAACACTATTAGAGTCGGCCTCTAGGTGATTATCAAGTTGATTTCTAAAACCGTCACCTCTTGTGTAGCGATCGGGGTGAACGTCGGGTTTTTCATTGAGTCTAGCATTTTTGAACACTAGAGTCCATTATGAATCAATCCATATGATCATATATGCCTAATCCGTCCACTTTTGAAAAAATCAAATTTTTGAGCCCGCCCAAAGGGGTACCCCATTGGCCGGTGGTCAGATTTGGCCCCGTTTTCTGGCAGCCGTCAGTAAAACGGCTATAACTCTCTCCAGAAGTAAGCTTTACCCGTGATTCTTGTTGCGTTGGATTCCTAACTCAAATATCTACCCTACCAAAAGTCGAACCGGTAGAAACACTATTAGAGTCGGCCTCTAGGTGATTATCAAGTTGATTTCTAAAACCGTCACCTCTTGTGTAGCGATCGGGGTGAACGTCGAGTTTTTCATTGAGTCTAGCATTTTTGAACACTAGAGTCCATTATGAATCAATCCATATGATCATATATGCCTAATCCGTCCACTTTTGAAAAAATCAAATTTTTGAGCCCGCCCAAAGGGGTACCCCATTGGCCGGTGGTCAGATTTGGCCCCGTTTTCTGGCAGCCGTCAGTAAAACGTCTATAACTCTCTCCAGAAGTAGGCTTTACCCGTGATTCTTGTTGCGTTGGATTCCTAACTCAAATATCTACCCTACCAAAAGTCAAACCGGTAGAAACTCTATTTGAGTCGGAGTCTAGGTGATTATCAAGTTGATTTCCAAAACCGTCACCTCTTGTGTAGCGATCGGGGTGACCGTCGGATTTTCATTGAGTCTAGCATTTTTGAACACTAGAGTCCATTATGAATCAATCCATATGATCGTATATGCTTAATCCGTCCACTTTTGAAAAAATCAAATTTTTGAGCCCGCCCAAAGGGGTACAACTCTCTCCAGAAGTAAGCTTTACCCGTGATTCTTGTTGCGTTGGATTCCTAACTCAAATATCTACCCTACCAAAAGTCGAACCGGTAGAAACCCTATTTGAGTCGGAGTCTAGGTGATTATCAAGTTGATTTCCAAAACCGTCACCTCTTGTGTAGCGATCGGGGTGACCGTCGGGTTTTTCATTGAGTCTAGCATTTTTGAACACTAGAGTCCATTATGAATCAATCCATATGATCATATATGCCTAATCCGTCCACTTTTGAAAAAATCAAATTTTTGAGCCCGCCCAAAGGGGTACCCCTTTTGCCGGTGGCCTGATTTGGCCCCGTTTTCTGGCAGCCGTCAGTAAAACGGCTATAACTCTCTCCAGAAGTAAGCTTTACCCGTGATTCTTGTTGCGTTGGATTTCTAACTCAAATATCTACCCTACCAAAAGTCGAACCGGTAGAAACCCTATTAGAGTCGGCCTCTAGGTGATTATCAAGTTGATTTCCAAAACCGTCACCTCTTGTGTAGCGATCGGGGTGAACGTCGGGTTTTTGATTGAGTCTAGCATTTTTGAACACTAGAGTCCATTATGAATCAATCCATATGATCATATATGCCTAATCCGTCCACTTTTGAAAAAATCAAATTTTTGAGCCCGCCCAAAGGGGTACCCCATTGGCCGGTGGCCAGATTTGGCCCCGTTTTCTGGCAGCCGTCAGTAAAACGGCTATAACTCTCTCCAGAAGTAAGCTTTACCCGTGATTCTTGTTGCGTTGGATTCCTAACTCAAATATCTACCCTACCAAAAGTCGAACCGGTAGAAACACTATTAGAGTCGGCCTCTAGGTGATTATCAAGTTGATTTCTAAAACCGTCACCTCTTGTGTAGCGATCGGGGTGAACGTCGGGTTTTTCATTGAGTCTAGCATTTTTGAACACTAGAGTCCATTATGAATCAATCCATATGATTATATATGCCTAATCCGTCCACTTTTGAAAAAATCAAACTTTTGAGCCCGCCCAAACGGGTACCCCTTTGGCCGGTGGCTAGATTTGGCCCCGTTTTCTGGCAGCCGTCAGTAAAACGGCTATAACTCTCTCCAGAAGTAGGCTTTACCCGTGATTCTTGTTGCGTTGGATTCCTAACTCAAATATCTACCCTACCAAAAGTCGAACCGGTAGAAACCCTATTTGAGTCGGAGTCTAGGTGATTATCAAGTTGATTTCCAAAACCATCACCTCTTGTGTAGCGATCGGGCTGACCGTCGGGTTTTTCATTGAGTCTAGCATTTTTGAACACTAGAGTCCATTATGAATCAATCCATATGATCATATATGCCTAATCCGTCCACTTTTGAAAAAATCAAATTTTTGAGCCCGCCCAAAGGGGTACCCCTTTGGCCGGTGGCCAGATTTGGCCCCATTTTCTGGCAGCCGTCAGTAAAACGGCTATAACTCTCTCCAGAAGTAAGCTTTACCCGTGATTCTTATTGCGTTGGATTCCTAACTCAAATATCTACCCTACCAAAAGTCAAACCGGTAGAAACTCTATTTGACTCGGAGTCTAGGTGATTATCAAGTTGATTTCCAAAACCGTCACCTCTTGTGTAGCGATCGGGGTGACCGTCGGGTTTTTCATTGAGTCTAGCATTTTTGAACACTAGAGTCCATTATGAATCAATCCATATCATAATATATGCCTAATCCGTCCACTTTTAAAAAAATCAAATTTTTGAGCCCGCCCAAAGGGGTACCCCTTTGGCCGGTGGCCAGATTTGGCCCAGTTTTCTGGCAGCGGTCAGTAAAACGGCTATTACTCTCTCCAGAAGTAAGCTTTACCCGTGATTCTTTCTGCGTTGGATTCCTAACTCAAATATATACCCTACCAAAAGTCGAACCGGTAGAAACCCTAATTGAGTCGGCCTCTAGGTGATTATCAAGTTGATTTCCAAAACCGTCACCTCTTATGTAGGGATCGTGGTGAACGTCGGGTTTTTCATTGAGTCTAGGATTTTTGAACACTAGAATCCATTATGAATCAATCCATATGATCATATATCCCTAATCCGTCCACTTTGGAAAAAATCAAATTTTTGAGCCCGCCCAAAGGGGTACCCCATTGGCCGGTGGCCAGATTTGGCCCCGTTTTATGGCATCCTTCAGTAAAACGGCTATAACTCTCTCCAGAAGTAAGCTTTACCCGTGATTCTTATTGCGTTGGATTCCTAACTCAAATATCTACCCTACCAAAAGTCAAACCGGTAGAAACTCTATTTGAGTCGGAGTCTAGGTGATTATCAAGTTGATTTCCAAAACCGTCACCTCTTGTGTAGCGATCGGGGTGACCGTCGGGTTTTTCATTGAGTCTAGCATTTTTGAACACTAGAGTCCATTATGAATCAATCCATATGATCGTATATGCTTAATCCGTCCACTTTTGAAAAAATCAAATTTTTGAGCCCACCCAAAGGGGTACTCCTTTGGCCGGTGGCCAGATTTGGCCCCATTTTCTGGCAGCCGTCAGTAAAACGGCTATAACTCTCTCCAGAAGTAAGCTTTACCCGTGATTCTTGTTGCGTTGGATTCCTAACTCAAATATCTACCCTACCAAAAGTCGAACCGGTAGAAACCCTATTTGAGTCGGAGTCTAGGTGATTATCAAGTTGATTTCCAAAACCGTCACCTCTTGTGTAGCGATCGGGGTGACCGTCGGGTTTTTCATTGAGTCTAGCATTTTTGAACACTAGAATCCATTATGAATCAATCCATATGATCATATATGCCTAATCCGTCCACTTTTGAAAATATCAAATTTTTGAGCCCGCCCAAAGGGGTACCCCTTTGGCCGGTGGCCAGATTTGGCCCCATTTTCTGGCAGCCGTCAGTAAAACGGCTATAACTCTCTCCAGAAGTAAGCTTTACCCGTGATTCTTATTGCGTTGGATTCCTAACTCAAATATCTACCCTACCAAAAGTCAAACCGGTAGAAACTCTATTTGAGTCGGAGTCTAGGTGATTATCAAGTTGATTTCCAAAACCGTCACCTCTTGTGTAGCGATCGGGGTGACCGTCGGGTTTTTCATTGAGTCTAGCATTTTTGAACACTAGAGTCCATTATGAATCAATCCATATGATCATATATGCCTAATCCGTCCACTTTTGAAAATATCAAATTTTTGAGCCCGCCCAAAGGGGTACCCCTTTGGCCGGTGGCCAGATTTGGCCCCATTTTCTGGCAGCCGTCAGTAAAACGGCTATAACTCTCTCCAGAAGTAAGCTTTACCCGTGATTCTTGTTGCGTTGGATTCCTAACTCAAATATCTACCCTACTAAAAGTCGAACCGGTAGAAACCCTATTAGAGTCGACCTCCAGGTGATTATCAAGTTGATTTCCAAAACCGTCACCTCTTGTGTAGCGATCGGGGTGAACGTCGGGTTTTTCATTGAGTCTAGCATTTTTGAACACTAGAGTCCATTATGAATCAATCCATATGATCATATATGCCTAATCCGTCCACTTTTGAAAAAATCAAATTTTTGAGCCCGCCCAAACGGGTACCCCTTTGGCCGGTGGCCAGATTTGGCCCCGTTTTCTGGCAGCCGTCAGTAAAACGGCTATAACTCTCTCCAGAAGTAAGCTTTACCCGTGATTCTTGTTGCGTTGGATTCCTAACTCAAATATCTACCCTACTAAAAGTCGAACCGGTAGAAACCCTATTAGAGTCGCCCTCTAGGTGATTATCAAGTTGATTTCCAAAACCGTCACCTCTTGTGTAGCGATCGGGGTGAACGTCGGGTTTTTCATTGAGTCTAGCATTTTTGAACACAAGAGTCCATTATGAATCAATCCATATGATCATATATGCCTAATCCGTCCACTTTTGAAAAAATCAAATTTTTGAGCCCGCCCAAACGGGTACCCCTTTGGCCGGTGGCTAGATTTGGCCCCATTTTCTGGCAGCCGTCAGTAAAACGGCTATAACTCTCTCCAGAAGTAAGCTTTACCCGTGATTCTTGTTGCGTTGGATTCCTAACTCAAATATATACCCTACCAAAAGTCGAACTGATAGAAACCCTATTTGAGTCGGAGTCTAGGTGATTATCAAGTTGATTTCCAAAACCGTCACCTCTTGTGTAGCGATCGGGGTGACCGTCGGGTTTTTCATTGAGTCTAGCATTTTTGACACTAGAATCCATTATGAATCAATCCATATGATCATATATGCCTAATCCGTCCACTTTTGAAAATATCAAATTTTTGAGCCCGCCCAAAGGGGTACCCCTTTGGCCGGTGGCCAGATTTGGCCCCATTTTCTGGCAGCCGTCAGTAAAACGGCTATAACTCTCTCCAGAAGTAAGCTTTACCCGTGATTCTTATTGCGTTGGATTCCTAACTCAAATATCTACCCTACCAAAAGTCAAACCGGTAGAAACTCTATTTGAGTCGGAGTCTAGGTGATTATCAAGTTGATTTCCAAAACCGTCACCTCTTGTGTAGCGATCGGGGTGACCGTCGGGTTTTTCATTGAGTCTAGCATTTTTGAACACTAGAGTCCATTGTGAATCAATCCATATGATCATATATGCCTAATCCGTCCACTTTTGAAAATATCAAATTTTTGAGCCCGCCCAAAGGGGTACCCCTTTGGCCGGTGGCCAGATTTGGCCCCATTTTCTGGCAGCCGTCAGTAAAACGGCTATAACTCTCTCCAGAAGTAAGCTTTACCCGTGATTCTTGTTGCGTTGGATTCCTAACTCAAATATCTACCCTACTAAAAGTCGAACCGGTAGAAACCCTATTAGAGTCGACCTCCAGGTGATTATCAAGTTGATTTCCAAAACCGTCACCTCTTGTGTAGCGATCGGGGTGAACGTCGGGTTTTTCATTGAGTCTAGCATTTTTGAACACTAGAGTCCATTATGAATCAATCCATATGATCATATATTCCTAATCCGTCCACTTTTGAAAAAATCAAATTTTTGAGCCCGCCCAAACGGGTACCCCTTTGGCCGGTGGCCAGATTTGGCCCCGTTTTCTGGCAGCCGTCAGTAAAACGGCTATAACTCTCTCCAGAAGTAAGCTTTACCCGTGATTCTTGTTGCGTTGGATTCCTAACTCAAATATCTACCCTACTAAAAGTCGAACCGGTAGAAACCCTATTTGAGTCGGAGTCTAGGTGATTATCAAGTTGATTTCCAAAACCATCACCTCTTGTGTAGCGATCGGGGTGAACGTCGGGTTTTTCATTGAGTCTAGCATTTTTGAACACTAGAGTCCATTATGAATCAATCCATATGATCATATATTCCTAATCCGTCCACTTTTGAAAAAATCAAATTTTTGAGCCCGCCCAAACGGGTACCCCTTTGGCCGGTGGCCAGATTTGGCCCCATTTTCTGGCAGCCGTCAGTAAAACGGCTATAACTCTCTCCAGAAGTAAGCTTTACCCGTGATTCTTATTGCGTTGGATTCCTAACTCAAATATCTACCCTACCAAAAGTCAAACCGGTAGAAACTCTATTTGAGTCGGAGTCTAGGTGATTATCAAGTTGATTTCCAAAACCGTCACCTCTTGTGTAACGATCGGGGTGACCGTCGGGTTTTTCATTGAGTCTAGCATTTTTGAACACTAGAGTCCATTATGAATCAATCCACATGATCGTATATGCTTAATCCGTCCACTTTTGAAAAAATCAAATTTTTGAGCCCACCCAAAGGGGTACTCCTTTGGCCGGTGGCCAGATTTGGCCCCATTTTCTGGCAGCCGTCAGTAAAACGGCTATAACTCTCTCCAGAAGTAAGCTTTACCCGTGATTCTTGTTGCGTTGGATTCCTAACTCAAATATCTACCCTACCAAAAGTCGAACTGATAGAAACCCTATTTGAGTCGGAGTCTAGGTGATTATCAAGTTGATTTCCAAAACCGTCACCTCTTGTGTAGCGATCGGGGTGACCGTCGGGTTTTTCATTGAGTCTAGCATTTTTGACACTAGAATCCATTATGAATCAATCCATATGATCATATATGCCTAATCCGTCCACTTTTGAAAATATCAAATTTTTGAGCCCGCCCAAAGGGGTACCCCTTTGGCCGGTGGCCAGATTTGGCCCCATTTTCTGGCAGCCGTCAGTAAAACGGCTATAACTCTCTCCAGAAGTAAGCTTTACCCGTGATTCTTATTGCGTTGGATTCCTAACTCAAATATCTACCCTACCAAAAGTCAAACCGGTAGAAACTCTATTTGAGTCGGAGTCTAGGTGATTATCAAGTTGATTTCCAAAACCGTCACCTCTTGTGTAGCGATCGGGGTGACCGTCGGGTTTTTCATTGAGTCTAGCATTTTTGAACACTAGAGTCCATTATGAATCAATCCATATGATCATATATGCCTAATCCGTCCACTTTTGAAAATATCAAATTTTTGAGCCCGCCCAAAGGGGTACCCCTTTGGCCGGTGGCCAGATTTGGCCCCATTTTCTGGCAGCCGTCAGTAAAACGGCTATAACTCTCTCCAGAAGTAAGCTTTACCCGTGATTCTTGTTGCGTTGGATTCCTAACTCAAATATCTACCCTACTAAAAGTCGAACCGGTAGAAACCCTATTAGAGTCGACCTCCAGGTGATTATCAAGTTGATTTCCAAAACCGTCACCTCTTGTGTAGCGATCGGGGTGAACGTCGGGTTTTTCATTGAGTCTAGCATTTTTGAACACTAGAGTCCATTATGAATCAATCCATATGATCATATATTCCTAATCCGTCCACTTTTGAAAAAATCAAATTTTTGAGCCCGCCCAAACGGGTACCCCTTTGGCCGGTGGCCAGATTTGGCCCCGTTTTCTGGCAGCCGTCAGTAAAACGGCTATAACTCTCTCCAGAAGTAAGCTTTACCCGTGATTCTTGTTGCGTTGGATTCCTAACTCAAATATCTACCCTACTAAAAGTCGAACCGGTAGAAACCCTATTAGAGTCGACCTCTAGGTGATTATCAAGTTGATTTCCAAAACCGTCACCTCTTGTGTAGCGATCGGGGTGAACGTCGGGTTTTTCATTGAGTCTAGCATTTTTGAACACAAGAGTCCATTATGAATCAATCCATATGATCATATATGCCTAATCCGTCCACTTTTGAAAAAATCAAATTTTTGAGCCCGCCCAAACGGGTACCCCTTTGGCCGGTGGCTAGATTTGGCCCCATTTTCTGGCAGCCGTCAGTAAAACGTCTATAACTCTCTCCAGAAGTAGGCTTTACCCGTGATTCTTGTTGCGCTGGATTGCTAACTCAAATATCTACCCTACCAAAAGTCGAACCGGTAGAAACCCTATTTGAGTCGGAGTCTAGGTGATTATCAAGTTGATTTCCAAAACCATCACCTCTTGTGTAGCGATCGGGCTGACCGTCGGGTTTTTCATTGAGTCTAGCATTTTTGAACACTAGAGTCCATTATGAATCAATCCATATGATCATATATGCCTAATCCGTCCACTTTTGAAAAAATCAAATTTTTGAGCCCGCCCAAAGGGGTACCCCATTGGCCGGTGGCCAGATTTGGCCCCATTTTCTGGCAGCCGTCAGTAAAACGGCTATAACTCTCTCCAGAAGTAAGCTTTACCCGTGATTCTTATTGCGTTGGATTCCTAACTCAAATATCTACCCTACCAAAAGTCAAACCGGTAGAAACTCTATTTGAGTCGGAGTCTAGGTGATTATCAAGTTGATTTCCAAAACCGTCACCTCTTGTGTAACGATCGGGGTGACCGTCGGGTTTTTCATTGAGTCTAGCATTTTTGAACACTAGAGTCCATTATGAATCAATCCATATGATCGTATATGCTTAATCCGTCCACTTTTGAAAAAATCAAATTTTTGAGCCCACCCAAAGGGGTACTCCTTTGGCCGGTGGCCAGATTTGGCCCCATTTTCTGGCAGCCGTCAGTAAAACGGCTATAACTCTCTCCAGAAGTAAGCTTTACCCGTGATTCTTGTTGCGTTGGATTCCTAACTCAAATATCTACCCTACCAAAAGTCGAACCGGTAGAAACCCTATTTGAGTCGGAGTCTAGGTGATTATCAAGTTGATTTCCAAAACCGTCACCTCTTGTGTAGCGATCGGGGTGACCGTCGGGTTTTTCATTGAGTCTAGCATTTTTGACACTAGAATCCATTATGAATCAATCCATATGATCATATATGCCTAATCCGTCCACTTTTGAAAATATCAAATTTTTGAGCCCGCCCAAAGGGGTACCCCTTTGGCCGGTGGCCAGATTTGGCCCCATTTTCTGGCAGCCGTCAGTAAAACGGCTATAACTCTCTCCAGAAGTAAGCTTTACCCGTGATTCTTATTGCGTTGGATTCCTAACTCAAATATCTACCCTTCCAAAAGTCTAACCGGTAGAAACTCTATTTGAGTCGGAGTCTAGGTGATTATCAAGTTGATTTCCAAAACCGTCACCTCTTGTGTAGCGATCGGGGTGACCGTCGGGTTTTTCATTGAGTCTAGCATTTTTGAACACTAGAGTCCATTATGAATCAATCCATATGATCATATATGCCTAATCCGTCCACTTTTGAAAATATCAAATTTTTGAGCCCGCCCAAAGGGGTACCCCTTTGGCCGGTGGCCAGATTTGGCCCCATTTTCTGGCAGCCGTCAGTAAAACGGCTATAACTCTCTCCAGAAGTAAGCTTTACCCGTGATTCTTGTTGCGTTGGATTCCTAACTCAAATATCTACCCTACTAAAAGTCGAACCGGTAGAAACCCTATTAGAGTCGACCTCCAGGTGATTATCAAGTTGATTTCCAAAACCGTCACCTCTTGTGTAGCGATCGGGGTGAACGTCGGGTTTTTCATTGAGTCTAGCATTTTTGAACACTAGAGTCCATTATGAATCAATCCATATGATCATATATGCCTAATCCGTCCACTTTTGAAAAAATCAAATTTTTGAGCCCGCCCAAACGGGTACCCCTTTGGCCGGTAGCCAGATTTCGCCCCGTTTTCTGGCAGCCGTCAGTAAAACGGCTATAACTCTCTCTAGAAGTAAGCTTTACCCGTGATTCTTGTTGCGTTGGATTCCTAACTCAAATATCTACCCTACTAAAAGTCGAACCGGTAGAAACCCTATTAGAGTCGACCTCTAGGTGATTATCAAGTTGATTTCCAAAACCGTCACCTCTTGTGTAGCGATCGGGGTGAACGTCGGGTTTTTCATTGAGTCTAGCATTTTTGAACACAAGAGTCCATTATGAATCAATACATATGATCATATATGCCTAATCCGTCCACTTTTGAAAAAATCAAATTTTTGAGCCCGCCCAAACGGGTACCCCTTTGGCCGGTGGCTAGATTTGGCCCCATTTTCTGGCAGCCGTCAGTAAGACGTCTATAACTCTCTCCAGAAGTAGGCTTTACCCGTGATTCTTGTTGCGCTGGATTCCTAACTCAAATATCTACCCTACCAAAAGTCGAACCGGTAGAAACCCTATTTGAGTCGGAGTCTAGGTGATTATCAAGTTGATTTCCAAAACCATCACCTCTTGTGTAGCGATCGGGCTGACCGTCGGGTTTTTCATTGAGTCTAACATTTTTGAACACTAGAGTCCATTATGAATCAATCCATATGATCATATATGCCAAATCCGTCCACTTTTGAAAAAATCAAATTTTTGAGCCCGCCCAAAGGGGTACCCTTTGGCCGGTGGCCAGATTTGGCCCCATTTTCTGGCAGCCGTCAGTAAAACGGCTATAACTCTCTCCAGAAGTAAGCTTTACCCGTGATTCTTGTTGCGTTGGATTCCTAACTCAAATATCTACCCTACCAAAAGTCAAACCGGTAGAAACTCTATTTGAGTCGGAGTCTAGGTGATTATCAAGTTGATTTCCAAAACCGTCACCTCTTGTGTAGCGATCGGGGTGACCGTCGGGTTTTTCATTGAGTCTAGCATTTTTGAACACTAGAGTCCATTATGAATCAATCCATATGATCATATATGCCTAATCCGTCCACTTTTGAAAATATCAAATTTTTGAGCCCGCCCAAAGGGGTACCCCTTTGGCCGGTGGCCAGATTTGGCCCCATTTTCTGGCAGCCGTCAGTAAAACGGCTATAACTCTCTCCAGAAGTAAGCTTTACCCGTGATTCTTGTTGCGTTGGATTCCTAACTCAAATATCTACCCTACTAAAAGTCGAACCGGTAGAAACCCTATTAGAGTCGACCTCCAGGTGATTATCAAGTTGATTTCCAAAACCGTCACCTCTTGTGTAGCGATCGGGGTGAACGTCGGGTTTTTCATTGAGTCTAGCATTTTTGAACACTAGAGTCCATTATGAATCAATCCATATGATCATATATTCCTAATCCGTCCACTTTTGAAAAAATCAAATTTTTGAGCCCGCCCAAAAGGGTACCCCTTTGGCCGGTGGCCAGATTTAGCCCCGTTTTCTGGCAGCCGTCAGTAAAACGGCTATAACTCTCTCCAGAAGTAAGCTTTACCCGTGATTCTTGTTGCGTTGGATTCCTAACTCAAATATCTACCCTACTAAAAGTCGAACCGGTAGAAACCCTATTAGAGTCGACCTCTAGGTGATTATCAAGTTGATTTCCAAAACCGTCACCTCTTGTGTAGCGATCGGGGTGACCGTCGGGTTTTTCATTGAGTCTAGCATTTTTGAACACTAGAGTCCATTATGAATCAATCCATATGATCATATATGCCTAATCCGTCCACTTTTGAAAATATCAAATTTTTGAGCCCGCCCAAAGGGGTACCCCTTTGGCCGGTGGCCAGATTTGGCCCCATTTTCTGGCAGCCGTCAGTAAAACGGCTATAACTCTCTCCAGAAGTAAGCTTTACCCGTGATTCTTGTTGCGTTGGATTCCTAACTCAAATATCTACCCTACCAAAAGTCGAACCGGTAGAAACCCTATTTGAGTCGGAGTCTAGGTGATTATCAAGTTGATTTCCAAAACCGTCACCTCTTGTGTAGCGATCGGGGTGACCGTCGGGTTTTTCATTGAGTCTAGCATTTTTGACACTAGAATCCATTATGAATCAATTCATATGATCATATATGCCTAATCCGTCCACTTTTCAAAAAATCAAATTTTTGAGCCCGCCCAAAGGGGTACCCCTTTGGCCGGTGGCCAGATTTGGCCCCATTTTCTGGCAGCCGTCAGTAAAACGGCTATAACTCTCTCCAGAAGTAAGCTTTACCCGTGATTCTTATTGCGTTGGATTCCTAACTCAAATATCTACCCTACCAAAAGTCTAACCGGTAGAAACTCTATTTGAGTCGGAGTCTAGGTGATTATCAAGTTGATTTCCAAAACCGTCACCTCTTGTGTAGCGATCGGGGTGACCGTCGGGTTTTTCATTGAGTCTAGCATTTTTGAACACTAGAGTCCATTATGAATCAATCCATATGATCATATATGCCTAATCCGTCCACTTTTGAAAATATCAAATTTTTGAGCCCGCCCAAAGGGGTACCCCTTTGGCCGGTGGCCAGATTTGGCCCCATTTTCTGGCAGCCGTCAGTAAAACGGCTATAACTCTCTCCAGAAGTAAGCTTTACCCGTGATTCTTGTTGCGTTGGATTCCTAACTCAAATATCTACCCTACTAAAAGTCGAACCGGTAGAAACCCTATTAGAGTCGACCTCCAGGTGATTATCAAGTTGATTTCCAAAACCGTCACCTCTTGTGTAGCGATCGGGGTGAACGTCGGGTTTTTCATTGAGTCTAGCATTTTTGAACACTAGAGTCCATTATGAATCAATCCATATGATCATATATGCCTAATCCGTCCACTTTTGAAAAAATCAAATTTTTGAGCCCGCCCAAACGGGTACCCCTTTGGCCGGTAGCCAGATTTGGCCCCGTTTTCTGGCAGCCGTCAGTAAAACGGCTATAACTCTCTCCAGAAGTAAGCTTTACCCGTGATTCTTGTTGCGTTGGATTCCTAACTCAAATATCTACCCTACTAAAAGTCGAACCGGTAGAAACCCTATTTGAGTCGGAGTCTAGGTGATTATCAAGTTGATTTCCAAAACCATCACCTCTTGTGTAGCGATCGGGCTGACCGTCGGGTTTTTCATTGAGTCTAGCATTTTTGAACACTAGAGTCCATTATGAATCAATCCATATGATCATATATGCCAAATCCGTCCACTTTTGAAAAAATCAAATTTTTGAGCCCGCCCAAAGGGGTACCCTTTGGCCGGTGGCCAGATTTGGCCCCATTTTCTGGCAGCCGTCAG
The DNA here is from genome assembly GCA_026008535.1 of Perilla frutescens. Taxonomy (NCBI): domain Eukaryota; kingdom Viridiplantae; phylum Streptophyta; class Magnoliopsida; order Lamiales; family Lamiaceae; genus Perilla; species Perilla frutescens. The sequence goes on from BRKX01000018.1 coordinate 49,287,210, forward strand.
TAAAACGGCTATAACTCTCTCCAGAAGTAAGCTTTACCCGTGATTCTTGTTGCGTTGGATTCCTAACTCAAATATCTACCCTACTAAAAGTCGAACCGGTAGAAACCCTATTAGAGTCGACCTCCAGGTGATTATCAAGTTGATTTCCAAAACCGTCACCTCTTGTGTAGCGATCGGGGTGACCGTCGGGTTTTTCATTGAGTCTAGCATTTTTGAACACTAGAGTCCATTATGAATCAATCCATATGATCATATATGCCTAATCCGTCCACTTTTGAAAATATCAAATTTTTGAGCCCGCCCAAAGGGGTACCCCTTTGGCCGGTGGCCAGATTTGGCCCCATTTTCTGGCAGCCGTCAGTAAAACGGCTATAACTCTCTCCAGAAGTAAGCTTTACCCGTGATTCTTGTTGCGTTGGATTCCTAACTCAAATATCTACCCTACTAAAAGTCGAACCGGTAGAAACCCTATTAGAGTCGACCTCCAGGTGATTATCAAGTTGATTTCCAAAACCGTCACCTCTTGTGTAGCGATCGGGGTGAACGTCGGGTTTTTCATTGAGTCTAGCATTTTTGAACACTAGAGTCCATTATGAATCAATCCATATGATCATATATTCCTAATCCGTCCACTTTTGAAAAAATCAAATTTTTGAGCCCGCCCAAACAGGTACCCCTTTGGCCGGTGGCCAGATTTAGCCCTGTTTTCTGGCAGCCGTCAGTAAAACGGCTATAACTCTCTCCAGAAGTAAGCTTTACCCGTGATTCTTGTTGCGTTGGATTCCTAACTCAAATATCTACCCTACTAAAAGTCGAACCGGTAGAAACCCTATTAGAGTCGACCTCTAGGTGATTATCAAGTTGATTTCCAAAACCGTCACCTCTTGTGTAGCGATCGGGGTGACCGTCGGGTTTTTCATTGAGTCTAGCATTTTTGAACACTAGAGTCCATTATGAATCAATCCATATGATCATATATGCCTAATCCGTCCACTTTTGAAAATATCAAATTTTTGAGCCCGCCCAAAGGGGTACCCCTTTGGCCGGTGGCCAGATTTGGCCCCATTTTCTGGCAGCCGTCAGTAAAACGGCTATAACTCTCTCCAGAAGTAAGCTTTACCCGTGATTCTTGTTGCGTTGGATTCCTAACTCAAATATCTACCCTACCAAAAGTCGAACCGGTAGAAACCCTATTTGAGTCGGAGTCTAGGTGATTATCAAGTTGATTTCCAAAACCGTCACCTCTTGTGTAGCGATCGGGGTGACCGTCGGGTTTTTCATTGAGTCTAGCATTTTTGACACTAGAATCCATTATGAATCAATCCATATGATCATATATGCCTAATCCGTCCACTTTTGAAAATATCAAATTTTTGAGCCCGCCCAAAGGGGTACCCCTTTGGCCGGTGGCCAGATTTGGCCCCATTTTCTGGCAGCCGTCAGTAAAACGGCTATAACTCTCTCCAGAAGTAAGCTTTACCCGTGATTCTTATTGCGTTGGATTCCTAACTCAAATATCTACCCTACCAAAAGTCTAACCGGTAGAAACTCTATTTGAGTCGGAGTCTAGGTGATTATCAAGTTGATTTCCAAAACCGTCACCTCTTGTGTAGCGATCGGGGTGACCGTCGGGTTTTTCATTGAGTCTAGCATTTTTGAACACTAGAGTCCATTATGAATCAATCCATATGATCATATATGCCTAATCCGTCCACTTTTGAAAATATCAAATTTTTGAGCCCGCCCAAAGGGGTACCCCTTTGGCCGGTGGCCAGATTTGGCCCCATTTTCTGGCAGCCGTCAGTAAAACGGCTATAACTCTCTCCAGAAGTAAGCTTTACCCGTGATTCTTGTTGCGTTGGATTCCTAACTCAAATATCTACCCTACTAAAAGTCGAACCGGTAGAAACCCTATTAGAGTCGACCTCCAGGTGATTATCAAGTTGATTTCCAAAACCGTCACCTCTTGTGTAGCGATCGGGGTGAACGTCGGGTTTTTCATTGAGTCTAGCATTTTTGAACACTAGAGTCCATTATGAATCAATCCATATGATCATATATGCCTAATCCGTCCACTTTTGAAAAAATCAAATTTTTGAGCCCGCCCAAACGGGTACCCCTTTGGCCGGTAGCCAGATTTGGCCCCGTTTTCTGGCAGCCGTCAGTAAAACGGCTATAACTCTCTCCAGAAGTAAGCTTTACCCGTGATTCTTGTTGCGTTGGATTCCTAACTCAAATATCTACCCTACTAAAAGTCGAACCGGTAGAAACCCTATTAGAGTCGACCTCTAGGTGATTATCAAGTTGATTTCCAAAACCGTCACCTCTTGTGTAGCGATCGGGGTGAACGTCGGGTTTTTCATTGAGTCTAGCATTTTTGAACACAAGAGTCCATTATGAATCAATACATATGATCATATATGCCTAATCCGTCCACTTTTGAAAAAATCAAATTTTTGAGCCCGCCCAAACGGGTACCCCTTTGGCCGGTGGCTAGATTTGGCCCCATTTTCTGGCAGCCGTCAGTAAGACGTCTATAACTCTCTCCAGAAGTAGGCTTTACCCGTGATTCTTGTTGCGTTGGATTCCTAACTCAAATATCTACCCTACCAAAAGTCGAACCGGTAGAAACCCTATTTGAGTCGGAGTCTAGGTGATTATCAAGTTGATTTCCAAAACCGTCACCTCTTGTGTAGCGATCGGGGTGACCGTCGGGTTTTTCATTGAGTCTAGCATTTTTGACACTAGAATCCATTATGAATCAATCCATATGATCATATATGCCTAATCCGTCCACTTTTGAAAATATCAAATTTTTGAGCCCGCCCAAAGGGGTACCCCTTTGGCCGGTGGCCAGATTTGGCCCCATTTTCTGGCAGCCGTCAGTAAAACGGCTATAACTCTCTCCAGAAGTAAGCTTTACCCGTGTTTCTTATTGCGTTGGATTCCTAACTCAAATATCTACCCTACCAAAAGTCTAACCGGTAGAAACTCTATTTGAGTCGGAGTCTAGGTGATTATCAAGTTGATTTCCAAAACCGTCACCTCTTGTGTAGCGATCGGGGTGACCGTCGGGTTTTTCATTGAGTCTAGCATTTTTGAACACTAGAGTCCATTATGAATCAATCCATATGATCATATATGCCTAATCCGTCCACTTTTGAAAATATCAAATTTTTGAGCCCGCCCAAAGGGGTACCCCTTTGGCCGGTGGCCAGATTTGGCCCCATTTTCTGGCAGCCGTCAGTAAAACGGCTATAACTCTCTCCAGAAGTAAGCTTTACCCGTGATTCTTGTTGCGTTGGATTCCTAACTCAAATATCTACCCTACTAAAAGTCGAACCGGTAGAAACCCTATTAGAGTCGACCTCCAGGTGATTATCAAGTTGATTTCCAAAACCGTCACCTCTTGTGTAGCGATCGGGGTGAACGTCGGGTTTTTCATTGAGTCTAGCATTTTTGAACACTAGAGTCCATTATGAATCAATCCATATGATCATATATGCCTAATCCGTCCACTTTTGAAAAAATCAAATTTTTGAGCCCGCCCAAACGGGTACCCCTTTGGCCGGTAGCCAGATTTGGCCCCGTTTTCTGGCAGCCGTCAGTAAAACGGCTATAACTCTCTCCAGAAGTAAGCTTTACCCGTGATTCTTGTTGCGTTGGATTCCTAACTCAAATATCTACCCTACTAAAAGTCGAACCGGTAGAAACCCTATTAGAGTCGACCTCTAGGTGATTATCAAGTTGATTTCCAAAACCGTCACCTCTTGTGTAGCGATCGGGGTGAACGTCGGGTTTTTCATTGAGTCTAGCATTTTTGAACACAAGAGTCCATTATGAATCAATACATATGATCATATATGCCTAATCCGTCCACTTTTGAAAAAATCAAATTTTTGAGCCCGCCCAAACGGGTACCCCTTTGGCCGGTGGCTAGATTTGGCCCCATTTTCTGGCAGCCGTCAGTAAGACGTCTATAACTCTCTCCAGAAGTAGGCTTTACCCGTGATTCTTGTTGCGCTGGATTCCTAACTCAAATATCTACCCTACCAAAAGTCGAACCGGTAGAAACCCTATTTGAGTCGGAGTCTAGGTGATTATCAAGTTGATTTCCAAAACCATCACCTCTTGTGTAGCGATCGGGCTGACCGTCGGGTTTTTCATTGAGTCTAGCATTTTTGAACACTAGAGTCCATTATGAATCAATCCATATGATCATATATGCCAAATCCGTCCACTTTTGAAAAAATCAAATTTTTGAGCCCGCCCAAAGGGGTACCCTTTGGCCGGTGGCCAGATTTGGCCCCATTTTCTGGCAGCCGTCAGTAAAACGGCTATAACTCTCTCCAGAAGTAAGCTTTACCCGTGATTCTTGTTGCGTTGGATTCCTAACTCAAATATCTACCCTACCAAAAGTCAAACCGGTAGAAACTCTATTTGAGTCGGAGTCTAGGTGATTATCAAGTTGATTTCCAAAACCGTCACCTCTTGTGTAGCGATCGGGGTGACCGTCGGGTTTTTCATTGAGTCTAGCATTTTTGAACACTAGAGTCCATTATGAATCAATCCATATGATCGTATATGCTTAATCCGTCCACTTTTGAAAAAATCAAATTTTTGAGCCCGCCCAAAGGGGTACTCCTTTGGCCGGTGGCCAGATTTGGCCCCATTTTCTGGCAGCCGTCAGTAAAACGGCTATAACTCTCTCCAGAAATAAGCTTTACCCGTGATTCTTGTTGCGTTGGATTCCTAACTCAAATATCTACCCTACCAAAAGTCGAACCGGTAGAAACCCTATTTGAGTCGGAGTCTAGGTGATTATCAAGTTGATTTCCAAAACCGTCACCTCTTGTGTAGCGATCGGGGTGACCGTCGGGTTTTTCATTGAGTCTAGCATTTTTGAACACTAGAGCCCATTATGAATCAATCCATATGATCATATATGCCTAATCCGTCCACTTTTGAAAAAATCAAATTTTTGAGCCCGCCCAAAGGGGTACCCCATTGGCCGGTGGCCAGATTTGGCCCGTTTTCTGGCAGCCGTCAGTAAAACGGCTATAACTCTCTCCAGAAGTAAGCTTTACCCGTGATTCTTGTTGCGTTAGATTCCTAACTCAAATATCTACCCTACCAAAAGTCGAACCGGTAGAAACACTATTAGAGTCGGCCTCTAGGTGATTATCAAGTTGATTTCTAAAACCGTCACCTCTTGTGTAGCGATCGGGGTGAACGTCGGGTTTTTCATTGAGTCTAGCATTTTTGAACACTAGAGTCCATTATGAATCAATCCATATGTATATATATGCCTAATCCGTCCACTTTTGAAAAAATCAAACTTTTGAGCCCGCCCAAACGGGTACCCCTTTGGCCGGTGGCTAGATTTGGCCCCGTTTTCTGGCAGCCGTCAGTAAAACGGCTATAACTCTCTCCAGAAGTAGGCTTTACCCGTGATTCTTGTTGCGTTGGATTCCTAACTCAAATATCTACCCTACCAAAAGTCAAACCGGTAGAAACCCTATTTGAGTCGGAGTCTAGGTGATTATCAAGTTGATTTCCAAAACCGTCACCTCTTGTGTAGCGATTGGGGTGACCGTCGGGTTTTTCATTGAGTCTAGCATTTTTGAACACTAGAGTCCATTATGAATCAATCCATATGATCATATATGCCTAATCCGTCCACTTTTGAAAAAATCAAATTTTTGAGCCCGCCCAAAGGGGTACCCCTTTGGCCGGTGGCCAGATTTGGCCCCGTTTTCTAGCAGCCGTCAGTAAAACGGCTATAACTCTCTCCAGAAGTAAGCTTTACCCGTGATTCTTGTTGCGTTGGATTCCTAACTAAAATATCTACCCTACCAAAATTCGAACCGGTAGAAACCCTATTTGAGTCGGAGTCTAGGTGATTATCAAGTTGATTTCCAAAACCGTCACCTCTTGTGTAGCGATCGGGGTGACCGTCGGGTTTTTCATTGAGTCTAGCATTTTTGAACACTAGAGTCCATTATGAATCAATCCATATGATCATATATGCCTAATCCGTCCACTTTTGAAAAAATCAAATTTTTGAGCCCGCCCAAAGGGGTACCCCTTTGGCCACCGGCCAGATTTGGCCCCGTTTTCTAGCAGCCGTCAGTAGAACGGCTATAACTCTCTCCAGAAGTAAGCTTTACCCGTGATTCTTGTTGCGTTGGATTCCTAACTCAAATATCTACCCTACCAAAAGTCGAACCGGTAGAAACTCTCTTTGAGTCGGAGTCTAGGTGATTATCAAGTTGATTTCCAAAACCGTCACCTCTTGTGTAGCGATCGGGGTGACCGTTGGGTTTTTCATTGAGTCTAGCATTTTTGAACACTAGAGTCCATTATGAATCAATCCATATGATCATATATGCCTAATCCGTCCACTTTTGAAAAAATCAAATTTTTGAGCCCGCCCAAAGGGGTACCCCTTTGGCCGTTGTCTAGATTTGGCCCCGTTTTCTGGCAGCCGTCAGTAAAACGGCTATAACTCTCTCCAGAAGTAAGCTTTACCCGTGATTCTTGTTGCGTTGGATTCCTAACTCAAATATGTACCCTACCAAAAGTCGAACCGGTAGAAACCCTATTAGAGTCGTCCTCTAGGTGATTATCAACTTGATTTCCAAAACCGTCACCTCTTGTGTAGCGATCGGGGTGAACGTCGGGTTTTTCATTGAGTCTAGCATTTTTGAACACTAGAGTCCATTATGAATCAATCCATATGATCATATATGCCTAATCCGTCCACTTTTGAAAAAATCAAATTTTTGAGCCTGCCCAAAGGGGTACCCCTTTGGCCGGTGGCCAGATTTGGCCCCGTTTTCTAGCAGCCGTCAGTAAAACGGCTATAACTCTCTCCAGAAGTAAGCTTTACCCGTGATTCTTGTTGTGTTGGATTCCTAACTCAAATATCTACCCTACCAAAAGTCGAACCGGTAGAAACACTATTAGAGTCGGCCTCTAGGTGATTATCAAGTTGATTTCTAAAACCGTCACCTCTTGTGTTGCGATCGGGGTGAACGTCGGGTTTCTCATTGAGTCTAGCATTTTTGAACACTAGAGTCCATTATGAATCAATCCATATGATCATATATGCCTAATCCGTCCACTTTTGAAAAAATCAAATTTTTGAGCCCGCCCAAAGGGGTACCCCTTTGGCCGGTGGCTAGATTTGGCCCCGTTTTCTGGCAGCCGTCAGTAAAACGGCTATAACTCTCACAAGAAGTATGCTTTAACCGTGATTCTTGTTGCGTTGGATTCCTAACTCAAATATCTACCCTACCAAAAGTCGAACCGGTAGAAACCCTATTTGAGTCGGAGTCTAGGTGATTATCAAGTTGATTTCCAAAACCGTCACCTCTTGTGTAGCGGTCGGGGTGAACGTCGGGTTTTTCATTGAGTCTAGCATTTTTGAACACTAGAGTCCATTATGAATCAATCCATATGATCATATATGCCTAATCCGTCCACTTTTGAAAAAATCAAATTTTTGAGCCCGCCCAAGGGGGTACCCCTTTGGCCGGTGGGCAGATTTGGCCCCGTTTTCTGGCAGCCGTCAGTAAAACGGCTATAACTCTCTCCAGAAGTAAGCTTTATCCGTGATTCTTATTGCGTTGGATTCCTAACTCAAATATCTACCCTACCAAAAGTCGAACCGGTAGAAACACTATTAGAGTCGGCCTCTAGGTGATTATCAAGTTGATTTCTAAAACCGTCACCTCTTGTGTAGCGATCGGGGTGAACGTCGGGTTTTTCATTGAGTCTAGCATTTTTGAAAACTAGAGTCCATTATGAATCAATCCATAAGATCATATATGCCTAATCCGTCCACTTTTGAAAAAATCAAATTTTTGAGCCCGCCCAAAGGGGTACCCCTTTGGCCGGTGGCCAGATTTGGCCCCGTTTTCTAGCAGCCGTCAGTAAAACGGCTATAACTCTATCCAGAAGTAAGCTTTACCCGTGATTCTTGTTGCGTTGGATTCCTAACTCAAATATCTACCCGACCAAAAGTCGAACCGGTGGAAACCCTATTAGAGTCGGCCTCTAGGTGATTATCAAGTTGATTTCCAAAACCGTCACCTCTTGTGTAGCGATCGGGGTGAACGTCGGGTTTTTCATTGAGTCTAGCATTTTTGAACACTAGAGTCCATTATGAATCAATCCATATGATCATATATGCCTAATCCGTCCACTTTTGAAAAAATCAAATTTTTGAGCCCGCCCAAAGGGGTACCCCTTTGGCCGGTGGCCAGATTTGGCCCCGTTTTCTGGCAGCCGTCAGTAAAACGGCTATAACTCTCTCAAGAAGTAAGCGTTACCCGTGATTCTTGTTGCGTTGGATTCCTAACTCAAATATCTACCCTACCAAAAGTCGAACCGGTAGAAACACTATTAGAGTCCGCCTCTAGGTGATTATCAAGTTGATTTCTAAAACCGTCACCTCTTGTGTAGCGATCGGGGTGAACGTCGGGTTTTTCATTGAGTCTAGCATTTTTGAACACTAGAGTCCATTATGAATCAATCCATATGATCATATATTCCTAATCCGTCCACTTTTGAAAAAATCAAATTTTTGAGCCCGCCGAAAGGGGTACCCCTTTGGCCAGTGGCCAGATTTGGCCCCGTTTTCTGGCAGCCGTCAGTAAAACGGCTGTAACTCTCGCCAGAAGTAAGCTTTACCCGTGATTCTTGTTGCATTGGATTCCTAACTCAAATATCTACCCTACCAAAAGTCGAACCGGTGGAAACCCTATTAGAGTCGGCCTCTAGGTGATTATCAAGTTGATTTCCAAAACCGTCACCTCTTGTGTAGCGATCGGGGTGAACGTCGGGTTTTTCATTGAGTCTAGCATTTTTGAACACTAGAGTCCATTATGAATCAATCCATATGATCATATATGCCTAATCCGTCCACTTTTGAAAAAATCAAATTTTTGAGCCCGCCCAAAGGGGTACCACTTTGGTCGGTGGCCAGATTTGGCCCCGTTTTCTGGCAGCCGTCAGTAATACGGCTATAACTCTCTCCAGAAGTAAGCTTTAACTGTGATTCTTGTTGTGTTGGATTCCTAACTCAAATATCTACACTACCAAAAGTCGAACCGGTAGAAACACTATTAGAGTCGGCCTCTAGGTGATTATCAAGTTGATTTCTAAAACCGTCACCTCTTGTGTAGCGATCGGGGTGAACGTCGAGTTTTTCATTGAGTCTAGCATTTTTGAACACTAGAGTCCATTATGAATCAATCCATATGATCATATATGCCTAATCCGTCCACTTTTGAAAAAATCAAATTTTTGAGCCCGCCCAAAGGGGTACCCCTTTGGCCGGTGGCTAGATTTGGCCCCGTTTTCTGGCAGCCGTCAGTAAAACGGCTATAACTCTCTCCAGAAGTAAGCTTTACCCGTGATTCTTGTTGCGTTGGTTTCCTAACTCAAATATCTACCCTACCAAAAGTCGAACCGGTAGAAACCCTATTAGAGTCGGCCTCTAGGTGATTATCAAGTTGATTTCCAAAACCGTCACCTCTTGTGTAGCGATCGGGGTGAACGTCGGGTTTTTCATTGAGTCTAGCATTTTTGAACACTAGAGTCCATTATGAATCAATCCATATGATCATATATGCCTAATTCGTCCACTTTTGAAAAAATCAAATTTTTGAGCCCGCCCAAAGGGGTACCCCTTTGGCCGGTGGCCAGATTTGGCCCCGTTTTCTGGCAGCCGTCAGTAAAACGGCTATAACTCTCTCCAGAAGTAAGCGTTACCCGTGATTCTTGTTGCGTTGGATTCCTAACTCAAATATCTACCCCACCAAAAGTCGAACCGGTAGAAACACTATTAGAATCCGCCTCTAGGTGATTATCAAGTTGATTTCTAAAACCGTCACCTCTTGTGTAGCGATCGGGGTGAACGTCGGGTTTTTCATTGAGTCTAGCATTTTTGAACACTAGAGTCCATTATGAATCAATCCATATGATCATATATTCCTAATCCGTCCACTTTTGAAAAAATCAAATTTTTGAGCCCGCCGAAAGGGGTACCCCTTTGGCCAGTGGCCAGATTTGGCCCCGTTTTCTGGCAGCCGTCAGTAAAACGGCTGTAACTCTCGCCAGAAGTAAGCTTTACCCGTGATTCTTGTTGCATTGGATTCCTAACTCAAATATCTACCCTACCAAAAGTCGAACCGGTGGAAACCCTATTAGAGTCGGCCTCTAGGTGATTATCAAGTTGATTTCCAAAACCGTCACCTCTTGTGTAGCGATCGGGGTGAGCGTCGGGTTTTTCATTGAGTCTAGCATTTTTGAACACTAGAGTCCATTATGAATCAATCCATATGATCATATATGCCAAATCCGTCCACTTTTGAAAAAATCAAATTTTTGAGCCCGCCCAAAGGGGTACCCCTTTGGCCGGTGGGCAGATTTGGCCCCGTTTTCTGGCAGCCGTCAGTAAAACGGCTATAACTCTCTCCAGAAGTAAGCTTTATCCGTGATTCTTATTGCGTTGGATTCCTAACTCAAATATCTACCCTACCAAAAGTCGAACCGGTAGAAACACTATTAGAGTCGGCCTCTAGGTGATTATCAAGTTGATTTCTAAAACCGTCACCTCTTGTGTAGCGATCGGGGTGAACGTCGGGTTTTTCATTGAGTCTAGCATTTTTGAAAACTAGAGTCCATTATGAATCAATCCATAAGATCATATATGCCTAATCCGTCCACTTTTGAAAAAATCAAATTTTTGAGCCCGCCCAAAGGGGTACCCCTTTGGCCGGTGGCCAGATTTGGCCCCGTTTTCTAGCAGCCGTCAGTAAAACGGCTATAACTCTCTCCAGAAGTAAGCTTTACCCGTGATTCTTGTTGCGTTGGATTCCTAACTCAAATATCTACCCGACCAAAAGTCGAACCGGTGGAAACCCTATTAGAGTCGGCCTCTAGGTGATTATCAAGTTGATTTCCAAAACCGTCACCTCTTGTGTAGCGATCGGGGTGAACGTCGGGTTTTTCATTGAGTCTAGCATTTTTGAACACTAGAGTCCATTATGAATCAATCCATATGATCATATATGCCTAATCCGTCCACTTTTGAAAAAATCAAATTTTTGAGCCCGCCCAAAGGGGTACCCCTTTGGCCGGTGGCCAGATTTGGCCCCGTTTTCTGGCAGCCGTCAGTAAAACGGCTATAACTCTCTCAAGAAGTAAGCGTTACCCGTGATTCTTGTTGCGTTGGATTCCTAACTCAAATATCTACCCTACCAAAAGTCGAACCGGTAGAAACACTATTAGAGTCCGCCTCTAGGTGATTATCAAGTTGATTTCTAAAACCGTCACCTCTTGTGTAGCGATCGGGGTGAACGTCGGGTTTTTCATTGAGTCTAGCATTTTTGAACACTAGAGTCCATTATGAATCAATCCATATGATCATATATTCCTAATCCGTCCACTTTTGAAAAAATCAAATTTTTGAGCCCGCCGAAAGGGGTACCCCTTTGGCCAGTGGCCAGATTTGGCCCCGTTTTCTGGCAGCCGTCAGTAAAACGGCTGTAACTCTCGCCAGAAGTAAGCTTTACCCGTGATTCTTGTTGCATTGGATTCCTAACTCAAATATCTACCCTACCAAAAGTCGAACCGGTGGAAACCCTATTAGAGTCGGCCTCTAGGTGATTATCAAGTTGATTTCCAAAACCGTCACCTCTTGTGTAGCGATCGGGGTGAACGTCGGGTTTTTCATTGAGTCTAGCATTTTTGAACACTAGAGTCCATTATGAATCAATCCATATGATCATATATGCCTAATCCGTCCACTTTTGAAAAAATCAAATTTTTGAGCCCGCCCAAAGGGGTACCACTTTGGCCGGTGGCCAGATTTGGCCCCGTTTTCTGGCAGCCGTCAGTAAAACGGCTATAACTCTCTCAAGAAGTAAGCGTTACCCGTGATTCTTGTTGCGTTGGATTCCTAACTCAAATATCTACCCTACCAAAAGTCGAACCGGTAGAAACACTATTAGAGTCCGCCTCTAGGTGATTATCAAGTTGATTTCTAAAACCGTCACCTCTTGTGTAGCGATCGGGGTGAACGTCGGGTTTTTCATTGAGTCTAGCATTTTTGAACACTAGAGTCCATTATGAATCAATCCATATGATCATATATTCCTAATCCGTCCACTTTTGAAAAAATCAAATTTTTGAGCCCGCCGAAAGGGGTACCCCTTTGGCCAGTGGCCAGATTTGGCCCCGTTTTCTGGCAGCCGTCAGTAATACGGCTATAACTCTCTCCAGAAGTAAGCTTTACCCGTGATTCTTGTTGCATTGGATTCCTAACTCAAATATCTACCCTACCAAAAGTCGAACCGGTGGAAACCCTATTAGAGTCGGCCTCTAGGTGATTATCAAGTTGATTTCCAAAACCGTCACCTCTTGTGTAGCGATCGGGGGTGAACGTCGGGTTTTTCATTGAGTCTAGCATTTTTGAACACTAGAGTCCATTATGAATCAATCCATATGATCATATATGCCTAATCCGTCCACTTTTGAAAAAATCAAATTTTTGAGCCCGCCCAAAGGGGTACCACTTTGGTCGGTGGCCAGATTTGGCCCCGTTTTCTGGCAGCCGTCAGTAATACGGCTATAACTCTCTCCAGAAGTAAGCTTTAACTGTGATTCTTGTTGTGTTGGATTCCTAACTCAAATATCTACACTACCAAAAGTCGAACCGGTAGAAACACTATTAGAGTCGGCCTCTAGGTGATTATCAAGTTGATTTCTAAAACCGTCACCTCTTGTGTAGCGATCGGGGTGAACGTCGAGTTTTTCATTGAGTCTAGCATTTTTGAACACTAGAGTCCATTATGAATCAATCCATATGATCATATATGCCTAATCCGTCCACTTTTGAAAAAATCAAATTTTTGAGCCCGCCCAAAGGGGTACCCCTTTGGCCGGTGGCTAGATTTGGCCCCGTTTTCTGGCAGCCGTCAGTAAAACGGCTATAACTCTCTCCAGAAGTAAGCTTTACCCGTGATTCTTGTTGCGTTGGTTTCCTAACTCAAATATCTACCCTACCAAAAGTCGAACCGGTAGAAACCCTATTAGAGTCGGCCTCTAGGTGATTATCAAGTTGATTTCCAAAACCGTCACCTCTTGTGTAGCGATCGGGGTGAACGTCGGGTTTTTCATTGAGTCTAGCATTTTTGAACACTAGAGACCATTATGAATCAATCCATATGATCATATATGCCTAATTCGTCCACTTTTGAAAAAATCAAATTTTTGAGCCCGCCCAAAGGGGTACCCCTTTGGCCGGTGGCCAGATTTGGCCCCGTTTTCTGGCAGCCGTCAGTAAAACGGCTATAACTCTCTCCAGAAGTAAGCGTTACCCGTGATTCTTGTTGCGTTGGATTCCTAACTCAAATATCTACCCTACCAAAAGTCGAACCGGTAGAAACACTATTAGAATCCGCCTCTAGGTGATTATCAAGTTGATTTCTAAAACCGTCACCTCTTGTGTAGCGATCGGGGTGAACGTCGGGTTTTTCATTGAGTCTAGCATTTTTGAACACTAGAGTCCATTATGAATCAATCCATATGATCATATATTCCTAATCCGTCCACTTTTGAAAAAATTAAATTTTTGAGCCCGCCGAAAGGGGTACCCCTTTGGCCAGTGGCCAGATTTGGCCCCGTTTTCTGGCAGCCGTCAGTAAAACGGCTGTAACTCTCGCCAGAAGTAAGCTTTACCCGTGATTCTTGTTGCATTGGATTCCTAACTCAAATATCTACCCTACCAAAAGTCGAACCGGTGGAAACCCTATTAGAGTCGGCCTCTAGGTGATTATCAAGTTGATTTCCAAAACCGTCACCTCTTGTGTAGCGATCGGGGTGAGCGTCGGGTTTTTCATTGAGTCTAGCATTTTTGAACACTAGAGTCCATTATGAATCAATCCATATGATCATATATGCCAAATCCGTCCACTTTTGAAAAAATCAAATTTTTGAGCCCGCCCAAAGGGGTACCCCTTTGGCCGGTGGGCAGATTTGGCCCCGTTTTCTGGCAGCCGTCAGTAAAACGGCTATAACTCTCTCCAGAAGTAAGCTTTATCCGTGATTCTTATTGCGTTGGATTCCTAACTCAAATATCTACCCTACCAAAAGTCGAACCGGTAGAAACACTATTAGAGTCGGCCTCTAGGTGATTATCAAGTTGATTTCTAAAACCGTCACCTCTTGTGTAGCGATCGGGGTGAACGTCGGGTTTTTCATTGAGTCTAGCATTTTTGAAAACTAGAGTCCATTATGAATCAATCCATAAGATCATATATGCCTAATCCGTCCACTTTTGAAAAAATCAAATTTTTGAGCCCGCCCAAAGGGGTACCCCTTTGGCCGGTGGCCAGATTTGGCCCCGTTTTCTAGCAGCCGTCAGTAAAACGGCTATAACTCTCTCCAGAAGTAAGCTTTACCCGTGATTCTTGTTGCGTTGGATTCCTAACTCAAATATCTACCCGACCAAAAGTCGAACCGGTGGAAACCCTATTAGAGTCGGCCTCTAGGTGATTATCAAGTTGATTTCCAAAACCGTCACCTCTTGTGTAGCGATCGGGGTGAACGTCGGGTTTTTCATTGAGTCTAGCATTTTTGAACACTAGAGTCCATTATGAATCAATCCATATGATCATATATGCCTAATCCGTCCACTTTTGAAAAAATCAAATTTTTGAGCCCGCCCAAAGGGGTACCCCTTTGGCCGGTGGCCAGATTTGGCCCCGTTTTCTGGCAGCCGTCAGTAAAACGGCTATAACTCTCTCCAGAAGTAAGCGTTACCCGTGATTCTTGTTGCGTTGGATTCCTAACTCAAATATCTACCCTACCAAAAGTCGAACCGGTAGAAACACTATTAGAGTCCGCCTCTAGGTGATTATCAAGTTGATTTCTAAAACCGTCACCTCTTGTGTAGCGATCGGGGTGAACGTCGGGTTTTTCATTGAGTCTAGCATTTTTGAACACTAGAGTCCATTATGAATCAATCCATATGATCATATATTCCTAATCCGTCCACTTTTGAAAAAATCAAATTTTTGAGCCCGCCGAAAGGGGTACCCCTTTGGCCAGTGGCCAGATTTGGCCCCGTTTTCTGGCAGCCGTCAGTAAAACGGCTGTAACTCTCGCCAGAAGTAAGCTTTACCCGTGATTCTTGTTGCATTGGATTCCTAACTCAAATATCTACCCTACCAAAAGTCGAACCGGTGGAAACCCTATTAGAGTCGGCCTCTAGGTGATTATCAAGTTGATTTCCAAAACCGTCACCTCTTGTGTAGCGATCGGGGTGAACGTCGGGTTTTTCATTGAGTCTAGCATTTTTGAACACTAGAGTCCATTATGAATCAATCCATATGATCATATATGCCTAATCCGTCCACTTTTGAAAAAATCAAATTTTTGAGCCCGCCCAAAGGGGTACCACTTTGGCCGGTGGCCAGATTTGGCCCCGTTTTCTGGCAGCCGTCAGTAATACGGCTATAACTCTCTCCAGAAGTAAGCTTTACCTGTGATTCTTGTTGTGTTGGATTCCTAACTCAAATATCTACACTACCAAAAGTCGAACCGGTAGAAACACTATTAGAGTCGGCCTCTAGGTGATTATCAAGTTGATTTCTAAAACCGTCACCTCTTGTGTAGCGATCGGGGTGAACGTCGAGTTTTTCATTGAGTCTAGCATTTTTGAACACTAGAGTCCATTATGAATCAATCCATATGATCATATATGCCTAATCCGTCCACTTTTGAAAAAATCAAATTTTTGAGCCCGCCCAAAGGGGTACCCCTTTGGCCGGTGGCTAGATTTGGCCCCGTTTTCTGGCAGCCGTCAGTAAAACGGCTATAACTCTCTCCAGAAGTAAGCTTTACCCGTGATTCTTGTTGCGTTGGTTTCCTAACTCAAATATCTACCCTACCAAAAGTCGGACCGGTAGAAACCCTATTAGAGTCGGCCTCTAGGTGATTATCAAGTTGATTTCCAAAACCGTCACCTCTTGTGTAGCGATCGGGGTGAACGTCGGGTTTTTCATTGAGTCTAGCATTTTTGAACACTAGAGTCCATTATGAATCAATCCATATGATCATATATGCCTAATTCGTCCACTTTTGAAAAAATCAAATTTTTGAGCCCGCCCAAAGGGGTACCCCTTTGGCCGGTGGCCAGATTTGGCCCCGTTTTCTAGCAGCCGTCAGTAAAACGGCTATAACTCTCTCCAGAAGTAAGCTTTACCCGTGATTCTTGTTGCGTTGGATTCCTAACTCAAATATCTACCCGACCAAAAGTCGAACCGGTGGAAACCCTATTAGAGTCGGCCTCTAGGTGATTATCAAGTTGATTTCCAAAACCGTCACCTCTTGTGTAGCGATCGGGGTGAACGTCGGGTTTTTCATTGAGTCTAGCATTTTTGAACACTAGAGTCCATTATGAATCAATCCATATGATCATATATGCCTAATCCGTCCACTTTTGAAAAAATCAAATTTTTGAGCCCGCCCAAAGGGGTACCCCTTTGGCCGGTGGCCAGATTTGGCCCCGTTTTCTGGCAGCCGTCAGTAAAACGGCTATAACTCTCTCCAGAAGTAAGCGTTACCCGTGATTCTTGTTGCGTTGGATTCCTAACTCAAATATCTACCCTACCAAAAGTCGAACCGGTAGAAACACTATTAGAGTCCGCCTCTAGGTGATTATCAAGTTGATTTGTAAAACCGTCACCTCTTGTGTAGCTATCGGGGTGAACGTCGGGTTTTTCATTGAGTCTAGCATTTTTGAACACTAGAGTCCATTATGAATCAATCCATATGATCATATATTCCTAATCCGTCCACTTTTGAAAAAATCAAATTTTTGAGCCCGCCGAAAGGGGTACCCCTTTGGCCAGTGGCCAGATTTGGCCCCGTTTTCTGGCAGCCGTCAGTAAAACGGCTGTAACTCTCGCCAGAAGTAAGCTTTACCCGTGATTCTTGTTGCATTGGATTCCTAACTCAAATATCTACCCTACCAAAAGTCGAACCGGTGGAAACCCTATTAGAGTCGGCCTCTAGGTGATTATCAAGTTGATTTCTAAAACCGTCACCTCTTGTGTAGCGATCGGGGTGAACGTCGAGTTTTTCATTGAGTCTAGCATTTTTGAACACTAGAGTCCATTATGAATCAATCCATATGATCATATATGCCTAATCCGTCCACTTTTGAAAAAATCAAATTTTTGAGCCCGCCCAAAGGGGTACCCCTTTGGCCGGTTGCCAGATTTGGCCCCGTTTTCTGGCAGCCGTCAGTAAAACGGCTATAACTCTCTCCAGAAGTAAGCGTTACCCGTGATTCTTGTTGCGTTGGATTCCTAACTCAAATATCTACCCTACCAAAAGTCGAACCGGTAGAAACACTATTAGAGTCCGCCTCTAGGTGATTATCAAGTTGATTTGTAAAACCGTCACCTCTTGTGTAGCTATCGGGGTGAACGTCGGGTTTTTCATTGAGTCTAGCATTTTTGAACACTAGAGTCCATTATGAATCAATCCATATGATCATATATTCCTAATCCGTCCACTTTTGAAAAAATCAAATTTTTGAGCCCGCCGAAAGGGGTACCCCTTTGGCCAGTGGCCAGATTTGGCCCCGTTTTCTGGCAGCCGTCAGTAAAACGGCTGTAACTCTCGCCAGAAGTAAGCTTTACCCGTGATTCTTGTTGCATTGGATTCCTAACTCAAATATCTACCCTACCAAAAGTCGAACCGGTGGAAACCCTATTAGAGTCGGCCTCTAGGTGATTATCAAGTTGATTTCTAAAACCGTCACCTCTTGTGTAGCGATCGGGGTGAACGTCGAGTTTTTCATTGAGTCTAGCATTTTTGAACACTAGAGTCCATTATGAATCAATCCATATGATCATATATGCCTAATCCGTCCACTTTTGAAAAAATCAAATTTTTGAGCCCGCCCAAAGGGGTACCCCTTTGGCCGGTGGGCAGATTTGGCCCCGTTTTCTGGCAGCCGTCAGTAAAACGGCTATAACTCTCTCCAGAAGTAAGCTTTATCCGTGATTCTTATTGCGTTGGATTCCTAACTCAAATATCTACCCTACCAAAAGTCGAACCGGTAGAAACACTATTAGAGTCGGCCTCTAGGTGATTATCAAGTTGATTTCTAAAACCGTCACCTCTTGTGTAGCGATCGGGGTGAACGTCGGGTTTTTCATTGAGTCTAGCATTTTTGAACACTAGAGTCCATTATGAATCAATCCATATGATCATATATTCCTAATCCGTCCACTTTTGAAAAAATCAAATTTTTGAGCCCGCCGAAAGGGGTACCCCTTTGGCCAGTGGCCAGATTTGGCCCCGTTTTCTGGCAGCCGTCAGTAAAACGGCTGTAACTCTCGCCAGAAGTAAGCTTTACCCGTGATTCTTGTTGCGTTGGATTCCTAACTCAAATATCTACCCTACCAAAAGTCGAACCGGTAGAAACCCTATTAGAGTCGGCCTCTAGGTGATTATCAAGTTGACTTCCAAAACCGTCACCTCTTGTGTAGCGATCGGGGTGAACGTCGGGTTTTTCATTGAGTCTAGCATTTTTGAACACTAGAGTCCATTATGAATCAATCCATATGATCATATATACCTAATCCGTCCACTTTTGAAAAAATCAAATTTTTGAGCCCCGCCCAAAGGGGTACCCCTTTGGCCGGTGGCCAGATTTGGCCCCGTTTTCTAGCAGCCGTCAGTAAAACGGCTATAACTCTCTCCAGAAGTAAGCTTTACCCGTGATTCTTGTTGCGTTGGATTCCTAACTCAAATATCTACCCTACCAAAAGTCGAACCGGTAGAAACACTATTAGAGTCGGCCTCTAGGTGATTATCAAGTTGATTTCTAAAACCGTCACCTCTTGTGTAGCGATCGGGGTGAACGTCGGGTTTTTCATTGAGTCTAGCATTTTTGAACACTAGAGTCCATTATGAATCAATCCATATGATCATATATGCCTAATCCGTCCACTTTTGAAAAAATCAAATTTTTGAGCCCGCCCAAAGGGGTACCCCTTTGGCCGGTGGCCAGATTTGGCCCCGTTTTCTGGCAGCCGTCAGTAAAACGGCTATAACTCTCTCCAGAAGTAAGCTTTACCCGTGATTCTTGTTGCGTTGGATTCCTAACTCAAATATGTACCCTACCAAAAGTCGAACCGGTAGAAACCCTATTAGAGTCGGCCTCTAGGTGATTATCAAGTTGATTTCCAAAACCGTCACCTCTTGTGTAGCGATCGGGGTGAACGTCGGGTTTTTCATTGAGTCTAGCATTTTTGAACACTAGAGTCCATTATGAATCAATCCATATGATCATATATGCCTAATCCGTCCACTTTTGAAAAAATCAAATTTTTGAGCCCGCCGAAAGGGGTACCCCATTGGCCAGTGGCCAGATTTGGCCCCGTTTTCTGGCAGCCGTCAGTAAAACGGCTGTAACTCTCGCCAGAAGTAAGCTTTACCCGTGATTCTTGTTGCGTTGGATTCCTAACTCAAATATCTACCCTACCAAAAGTTGAACCGGTGGAAACCCTATTAGAGTCGGCCTCTAGGTGATTATCAAGTTGATTTCCAAAACCGTCACCTCTTGTGTAGCGATCGGGGTGAACGTCGGGTTTTTCATTGAGTCTAGCATTTTTGAACACTAGAGTCCATTATGAATCAATCCATATGATCATATATGCCTAATCCGTCCACTTTTGAAAAAATCAAATTTTTGAGCCCGCCCAAAGGGGTACCCCTTTGGCCGGTGGCCAGATTTGGCCCCGTTTTCTAGCAGCCGTCAGTAAAACGGCTATAACTCTCTCCAGAAGTAAGCTTTACCCGTGATTCTTGTTACGTTGGATTCCTAACTCAAATATCTACCCTACCAAAAGTCGAACCGGTGGAAACCCTATTAGAGTCGGCCTCTAGGTGATTATCAAGTTGATTTCTAAAACCGTCACCTCTTGTGTAGCGATCGGGGTGAACGTCGAGTTTTTCATTGAGTCTAGCATTTTTGAACACTAGAGTCCATTATGAATCAATCCATATGATCATATATGCCTAATCCGTCCACTTTTGAAAAAATCAAATTTTTGAGCCCGCCCAAAGGGGTACCCCTTTGGCCGGTGGGCAGATTTGGCCCCGTTTTCTGGCAGCCGTCAGTAAAACGGCTATAACTCTCTCCAGAAGTAAGCTTTATCCGTGATTCTTATTGCGTTGGATTCCTAACTCAAATATCTACCCTACCAAAAGTCGAACCGGTAGAAACACTATTAGAGTCGGCCTCTAGGTGATTATCAAGTTGATTTCTAAAACCGTCACCTCTTGTGTAGCGATCGGGGTGAACGTCGGGTTTTTCATTGAGTCTAGCATTTTTGAACACTAGAGTCCATTATGAATCAATCCATATGATCATATATTCCTAATCCGTCCACTTTTGAAAAAATCAAATTTTTGAGCCCGCCGAAAGGGGTACCCCTTTGGCCAGTGGCCAGATTTGGCCCCGTTTTCTGGCAGCCGTCAGTAAAACGGCTGTAACTCTCGCCAGAAGTAAGCTTTACCCGTGATTCTTGTTGCGTTGGATTCCTAACTCAAATATCTACCCTACCAAAAGTCGAACCGGTAGAAACCCTATTAGAGTCGGCCTCTAGGTGATTATCAAGTTGACTTCCAAAACCGTCACCTCTTGTGTAGCGATCGGGGTGAACGTCGGGTTTTTCATTGAGTCTAGCATTTTTGAACACTAGAGTCCATTATGAATCAATCCATATGATCATATATACCTAATCCGTCCACTTTTGAAAAAATCAAATTTTTGAGCCCCGCCCAAAGGGGTACCCCTTTGGCCGGTGGCCAGATTTGGCCCCGTTTTCTAGCAGCCGTCAGTAAAACGGCTATAACTCTCTCCAGAAGTAAGCTTTACCCGTGATTCTTGTTGCGTTGGATTCCTAACTCAAATATCTACCCTACCAAAAGTCGAACCGGTGGAAACCCTATTAGAGTCGGCCTCTAGGTGATTATCAAGTTGATTTCCAAAACCGTCACCTCTTGTGTAGCGATCGGGGTGAACGTCGGGTTTTTCATTGAGTCTAGCATTTTTGAACACTAGAGTCCATTATGAATCAATCCATATGATCATATATGCCTAATCCGTCCACTTTTGAAAAAATCAAATTTTTGAGCCCGCCGAAAGGGGTACCCCATTGGCCAGTGGCCAGATTTGGCCCCGTTTTCTGGCAGCCGTCAGTAAAACGGCTGTAACTCTCGCCAGAAGTAAGCTTTACCCGTGATTCTTGTTGCGTTGGATTCCTAACTCAAATATCTACCCTACCAAAAGTTGAACCGGTGGAAACCCTATTAGAGTCGGCCTCTAGGTGATTATCAAGTTGATTTCCAAAACCGTCACCTCTTGTGTAGCGATCGGGGTGAACGTCGGGTTTTTCATTGAGTCTAGCATTTTTGAACACTAGAGTCCATTATGAATCAATCCATATGATCATATATGCCTAATCCGTCCACTTTTGAAAAAATCAAATTTTTGAGCCCGCCCAAAGGGGTACCCCTTTGGCCGGTGGCCAGATTTGGCCCCGTTTTCTAGCAGCCGTCAGTAAAACGGCTATAACTCTCTCCAGAAGTAAGCTTTACCCGTGATTCTTGTTACGTTGGATTCCTAACTCAAATATCTACCCTACCAAAAGTCGAACCGGTAGAAACACTATTAGAGTCGGCCTCTAGGTGATTATCAAGTTGATTTCTAAAACCGTCACCTCTTGTGTAGCGATCGGGGTGAACGTCGGGTTTTTCATTGAGTCTAGCATTTTTGAACACTAGAGTCCATTATGAATCAATCCATATGATCATATATGCCTAATCCGTCCACTTTTGAAAAAATCAAATTTTTGAGCCCGCCCAAAGGGGTACCCCTTTGGCCGGTGGCCAGATTTGGCCCCGTTTTCTGGCAGCCGTCAGTAAAACGGCTATAACTCTCTCCAGAAGTAAGCTTTACCCGTGATTCTTGTTGCGTTGGATTCCTAACTCAAATATGTACCCTACCAAAAGTCGAACCGGTAGAAACCCTATTAGAGTCGGCCTCTAGGTGATTATCAAGTTGATTTCCAAAACCGTCACCTCTTGTGTAGCGATCGGGGTGAACGTCGGGTTTTTCATTGAGTCTAGCATTTTTGAACACTAGAGTCCATTATGAATCAATCCATATGATCATATATGCCTAATCCGTCCACTTTTGAAAAAATCAAATTTTTGAGCCCGCCGAAAGGGGTACCCCATTGGCCAGTGGCCAGATTTGGCCCCGTTTTCTGGCAGCCGTCAGTAAAACGGCTGTAACTCTCTCCAGAAGTAAGCTTTACCCGTGATTCTTGTTGCGTTGGATTCCTAACTCAAATATCTACCCTACCAAAAGTCGAACCGGTGGAAACCCTATTAGAGTCGGCCTCTAGGTGATTATCAAGTTGATTTCCAAAACCGTCACCTCTTGTGTAGCGATCGGGGTGAACGTCGGGTTTTTCATTGAGTCTAGCATTTTTGAACACTAGAGTCCATTATGAATCAATCCATATGATCATATATGCCTAATCCGTCCACTTTTGAAAAAATCAAATTTTTGAGCCCGCCGAAAGGGGTACCCCATTGGCCAGTGGCCAGATTTGGCCCCGTTTTCTGGCAGCCGTCAGTAAAACGGTTGTAACTCTCGCCAGAAGTAAGCTTTACCCGTGATTCTTGTTGCGTTGGATTCCTAACTCAAATATCTACCCTACCAAAAGTCGAACCGGTGGAAACCCTATTAGAGTCGGCCTCTAGGTGATTATCAAGTTGATTTCCAAAACCGTCACCTCTTGTGTAGCGATCGGGGTGAACGTCGGGTTTTTCATTGAGTCTAGCATTTTTGAACACTAGAGTCCATTATGAATCAATCCATATGATCATATATGCCTAATCCGTCCACTTTTGAAAAAATCAAATTTTTGAGCCCGCCCAAAGGGGTACCCCTTTGGCCGGTGGCCAGATTTGGCCCCGTTTTCTAGCAGCCGTCAGTAAAACGGCTATAACTCTCTCCAGATGTAAGCTTTACCCGTGATTCTTGTTACGTTCGATTCCTAACTCAAATATCTACCCTACCAAAAGTCGAACCGGTAGAAACACTATTAGAGTCGGCCTCTAGGTGATTATCAAGTTGATTTCTAAAACCGTCACCTCTTGTGTAGCGATCGGGGTGAACGTCGGGTTTTTCATTGAGTCTAGCATTTTTGAACACTAGAGTCCATTATGAATCAATCCATATGATCATATATGCCTAATCCGTCCACTTTTGAAAAAATCAAATTTTTGAGCCCGCCCAAAGGGGTACCCCTTTGGCCGGTGGCCAGATTTGGCCCCGTTTTCTGGCAGCCGTCAGTAAAACGGCTATAACTCTCTCCAGAAGTAAGCTTTACCCGTGATTCTTGTTACGTTGGATTCCTAACTCAAATATCTACCCTACCAAAAGTCGAACCGGTAGAAACACTATTAGAGTCGGCCTCTAGGTGATTATCAAGTTGATTTCTAAAACCGTCACCTCTTGTGTAGCGATCGGGGTGAACGTCGGGTTTTTCATTGAGTCTAGCATTTTTGAACACTAGAGTCCATTATGAATCAATCCATATGATCATATATGCCTAATCCGTCCACTTTTGAAAAAATCAAATTTTTGAGCCCGCCCAAAGGGGTACCCCTTTGGCCGGTGGCCAGATTTGGCCCCGTTTTCTGGCAGCCGTCAGTAAAACGGCTATAACTCTCTCCAGAAGTAAGCTTTACCCGTGATTCTTGTTGCGTTGGATTCCTAACTCAAATATGTACCCTACCAAAAGTCGAACCGGTAGAAACCCTATTAGAGTCGGCCTCTAGGTGATTATCAAGTTGATTTCCAAAACCGTCACCTCTTGTGTAGCGATCGGGGTGAACGTCGGGTTTTTCATTGAGTCTAGCATTTTTGAACACTAGAGTCCATTATGAATCAATCCATATGATCATATATGCCTAATCCGTCCACTTTTGAAAAAATCAAATTTTTGAGCCCGCCGAAAGGGGTACCCCATTGGCCAGTGGCCAGATTTGGCCCCGTTTTCTGGCAGCCGTCAGTAAAACGGCTGTAACTCTCTCCAGAAGTAAGCTTTACCCGTGATTCTTGTTGCGTTGGATTCCTAACTCAAATATCTACCCTACCAAAAGTCGAACCGGTGGAAACCCTATTAGAGTCGGCCTCTAGGTGATTATCAAGTTGATTTCCAAAACCGTCACCTCTTGTGTAGCGATCGGGGTGAACGTCGGGTTTTTCATTGAGTCTAGCATTTTTGAACACTAGAGTCCATTATGAATCAATCCATATGATCATATATGCCTAATCCGTCCACTTTTGAAAAAATCAAATTTTTGAGCCCGCCGAAAGGGGTACCCCATTGGCCAGTGGCCAGATTTGGCCCCGTTTTCTGGCAGCCGTCAGTAAAACGGTTGTAACTCTCGCCAGAAGTAAGCTTTACCCGTGATTCTTGTTGCGTTGGATTCCTAACTCAAATATCTACCCTACCAAAAGTCGAACCGGTGGAAACCCTATTAGAGTCGGCCTCTAGGTGATTATCAAGTTGATTTCCAAAACCGTCACCTCTTGTGTAGCGATCGGGGTGAACGTCGGGTTTTTCATTGAGTCTAGCATTTTTGAACACTAGAGTCCATTATGAATCAATCCATATGATCATATATGCCTAATCCGTCCACTTTTGAAAAAATCAAATTTTTGAGCCCGCCCAAAGGGGTACCCCTTTGGCCGGTGGCCAGATTTGGCCCCGTTTTCTAGCAGCCGTCAGTAAAACGGCTATAACTCTCTCCAGATGTAAGCTTTACCCGTGATTCTTGTTACGTTGGATTCCTAACTCAAATATCTACCCTACCAAAAGTCGAACCGGTAGAAACACTATTAGAGTCGGCCTCTAGGTGATTATCAAGTTGATTTCTAAAACCGTCACCTCTTGTGTAGCGATCGGGGTGAACGTCGGGTTTTTCATTGAGTCTAGCATTTTTGAACACTAGAGTCTATTATGAATCAATCCATATGATCATATATGCCTAATCCGTCCACTTTTGAAAAAATCAAATTTTTGAGCCCGCCCAAAGGGGTACCCCTTTGGCCGGTGGCCAGATTTGGCCCCGTTTTCTGGCAGCCGTCAGTAAAACGGCTATAACTCTCTCCAGAAGTAAGCTTTACCCGTGATTCTTGTTACGTTGGATTCCTAACTCAAATATCTACCCTACCAAAAGTCGAACCGGTAGAAACACTATTAGAGTCGGCCTCTAGGTGATTATCAAGTTGATTTCTAAAACCGTCACCTCTTGTGTAGCGATCGGGGTGAACGTCGGGTTTTTCATTGAGTCTAGCATTTTTGAACACTAGAGTCCATTATGAATCAATCCATATGATCATATATGCCTAATCCGTCCACTTTTGAAAAAATCAAATTTTTGAGCCCGCCCAAAGGGGTACCCCTTTGGCCGGTGGCCAGATTTGGCCCCGTTTTCTGGCAGCCGTCAGTAAAACGGCTATAACTCTCTCCAGAAGTAAGCTTTACCCGTGATTCTTGTTGCGTTGGATTCCTAACTCAAATATGTACCCTACCAAAAGTCGAACCGGTAGAAACCCTATTAGAGTCGGCCTCTAGGTGATTATCAAGTTGATTTCCAAAACCGTCACCTCTTGTGTAGCGATCGGGGTGAACGTCGGGTTTTTCATTGAGTCTAACATTTTTGAACACTAGAGTCCATTATGAATCAATCCATATGATCATATATGCCTAATCCGTCCACTTTTGAAAAAATCAAATTTTTGAGCCCGCCGAAAGGGGTACCCCATTGGCCAGTGGCCAGATTTGGCCCCGTTTTCTGGCAGCCGTCAATAAAACGGCTGTAACTCTCGCCAGAAGTAAGCTTTACCCGTGATTCTTGTTGCGTTGGATTCCTAACTCAAATATCTACCCTACCAAAAGTCGAACCGGTGGAAACCCTATTAGAGTCGGCCTCTAGGTGATTATCAAGTTGATTTCCAAAACCGTCACCTCTTGTGTAGCGATCGGGGTGAACGTCGGGTTTTTCATTGAGTCTAGCATTTTTGAACACTAGAGTCCATTATGAATCAATCCATATGATCATATATGCCTAATCCGTCCACTTTTGAAAAAATCAAATTTTTGAGCCCGCCCAAAGGGGTACCTCTTTGGCCGGTGGCCAGATTTGGCCCCGTTTTCTAGCAGCCGTCAGTAAAACGGCTATAACTCTCTCCAGAAGTAAGCTTTACCCGTGATTCTTGTTGCGTTGGATTCCTAACTCAAATATCTACCATACCAAAAGTCGAACCGGTAGAAACACTATTAGAGTCGGCCTCTAAGTGATTATCAAGTTGATTTCTAAAACCGTCACCTCTTGTGTAGCGATCGGGGTGAACGTCGGGTTTTTCATTGAGTCTAGCATTTTTGAACACTAGAGTCCATTATGAATCAATCCATATGATCATATATGCCTAATCCGTCCACTTTTGAAAAAATCAAATTTTTGAGCCTGCCCAAAGGGGTACCCCTTTGGCCGGTGGCCAGATTTGGCCCCGTTTTCTAGCAGCCGTCAGTAAAACGGCTATAACTCTCTCCAGAAGTAAGCTTTACCCGTGATTCTTGTTGCGTTGGATTCCTAACTCAAATATCTACCCTACCAAAAGTCGAACCGGTAGAAACACTATTAGAGTCGGCCTCTAGGTGATTATCAAGTTGATTTCTAAAACCGTCACCTCTTGTGTAGCGATCGGGGTGAACGTCGGGTTTCTCATTGAGTCTAGCATTTTTGAACACTAGAGTCCATTATGAATCAATCCATATGATCATATATGCCTAATCCGTCCACTTTTGAAAAAATCAAATTTTTGAGCCCGCCCAAAGGGGTACCCCATTGGCCAGTGGCAAGATTTGGCCCCGTTTTCTGGCAGCCGTCAGTAAAACGGCTGTAACTCTCGCCAGAAGTAAGCTTTACCCGTGATTCTTGTTGCGTTGGATTCCTAACTCAAATATCTACCCTACCAAAAGTCGAACCGGTAGAAACACTATTAGAGTCGGCCTCTAGGTGATTATCAAGTTGATTTCTAAAACCGTCACCTCTTGTGTAGCGATCGGGGTGAACGTCGGGTTTCTCATTGAGTCTAGCATTTTTGAACACTAGAGTCCATTATGAATCAATCCATATGATCATATATGCCTAATCCGTCCACTTTTGAAAAAATCAAATTTTTGAGCCCGCCCAAAGGGTTACCCCATTGGCCAGTGGCCAGATTTGGCCCCGTTTTCTGGCAGCCGTCAGTAAAACGGCTGTAACTCTCGCCAGAAGTAAGCTTTACCCGTGATTCTTGTTGCGTTGGATTTCTATTTCAAATATCTACCCTACCAAAAGTCGAACCGGTGGAAACCCTATTAGAGTCGGCCTCTAGGTGATTATCAAGTTGATTTCCAAAACCGTCACCTCTTGTGTAGCGATCGGGGTGAACGTCGGGTTTTTCATTGAGTCTAGCATTTTTGAACACTAGAGTCCATTATGAATCAATCCATATGATCATATATGCCTAATCCGTCCACTTTTGAAAAAATCAAATTTTTGAGCCCGCCGAAAGGGGTACCCCATTGGCCAGTGGCCAGATTTGGCCCCGTTTTCTGGCAGCCGTCAGTAAAACGGCTGTAACTCTCGCCAGAAATAAGCTTTACCCGTGATTTTTGTTGCGTTGGATTCCTAACTCAAATATCTACCCTACCAAAAGTCGAACCGGTGGATACCCTATTAGAGTCGGCCTCTAGGTGATTATCAAGCTGATTTCCAAAACCGTCACCTCTTGTGTAGCGATCGGGGTGAACGTCGGGTTTTTCATTGAGTCTAGCATTTTTGAACACTAGAGTCCATTATGAATCAATCCATATGATCATATATGCCTAATCCGTCCACTTTTGAAAAAATCAAATTTTTGAGCCCGCCCAAAGGGGTACCCCATTGGCCAGTGGCAAGATTTGGCCCCGTTTTCTGGCAGCCGTCAGTAAAACGGCTGTAACTCTCGCCAGAAGTAAGCTTTACCCGTGATTCTTGTTGCGTTGGATTCCTAACTCAAATATCTACCCTACCAAAAGTCGAACCGGTAGAAACCCTATTAGAGTCGGCCTCTAGGTGATTATCAAGTTGATTTCCAAAACCGTCACCTCTTGTGTAGCGATCGTGGTGAATGTCGGGTTTTTCATTGAGTCTAGCATTTTTGAACACTAGAGTCCATTATGAATCAATCCATATGATAATATATACCTAATCCGTCCACTTTTGAAAAAATCAAATTTTTGAGCCCGCCCAAAGGGGTACCCCTTTGGCCGGTGGCCAGATTTGGCCCCGTTTTCTAGCAGCCGTCAGTAAAACGGCTATAACTCTCTCCAGAAGTAAGCTTTACCCGTGATTCTTGTTGCGTTGGATTCCTAACTCAAATATCTACCCTACCAAAAGTCGAACCAGTAGAAACACTATTAGAGTCGGCCTCTAGGTGATTATCAAGTTGATTTCTAAAACCGTCACCTCTTGTGTAGCGATCGGGGTGAACGTCGGGTTTTTCATTGAGTCTAGCATTTTTGAACACTAGAGTCCATTATGAATCAATCCATATGATCATATATGCCTAATTCGTCCACTTTTGAAAAAATCAAATTTTTGAGCCCGCCCAAAGGGGTACCCCTTTGGCCGGTGGCCAGATTTGGCCCCGTTTTCTGGCAGCCGTCAGTAAAACGGCTATAACTCTCTCCAGAAGTAAGCTTTACCCGTGATTCTTGTTGCGTTGGATTCCTAACTCAAATATGTACCCTACCAAAAGTCGAACCGGTATAAACCCTATTAGAGTCGGCCTCTAGGTGATTATCAAGTTGATTTCCAAAACCGGCACCTCTTGTGTAGCGATCGGGGTGAACGTCGGGTTTTTCATTGAGTCTAGCATTTTTGAACACTAGAGTCCATTATGAATCAATCCATATGATAATATATACCTAATCCGTCCACTTTTGAAAAAATCAAATTTTTGAGCCTGCCCAAAGGGCTACCCCTTTGGCCGGTGGCCAGATTTGGCCCCGTTTTCTAGCAGCCGTCAGTAAAACGGCTATAACTCTCTCCAGAAGTAAGCTTTACCCGTGATTCTTGTTGCGTTGGATTCCTAACTCAAATATCTACCCTACCAAAAGTCGAACCGATAGAAACACTATTAGAGTCGGCCTCTAGGTGATTATCAAGTTGATTTCTAAAACCGTCACCTCTTGTGTAGCGATCGGGGTGAACGTCGGGTTTCTCATTGAGTCTAGCATTTTTGAACACTAGAGTCCATTATCAATCAATCCATATGATCATATATGCCTAATCCGTCCACTTTTGAAAAAATCAAATTTTTGAGCCCGCCCAAAGGGGTACCCCTTTGGCCGGTGGCTAGATTTGGCCCCGTTTTCTGGCAGCCGTCAATAAAACGGCTATAACTCTCACCAGAAGTATGCTTTAACCGTGATTCTTGTTGCGTTGGATTCCTAACTCAAATATCTATCCTACCAAAAGTCGAACCGGTAGAAACCCTATTTGAGTCGGAGTGTAGGTGATTATCAAGTTGATTTCCAAAACCGTCACCTCTTGTGTAGCGGTCGGGGTGAACGTCGGGTTTTTCATTGAGTCTAGCATTTTTGAACACTAGAGTCCATTATGAATCAATCCATATGATCATATATGCCTAATCCGTCCACTTTTGAAAAAATCAAATTTTTGAGCCCGCCGAAAGGGGTACCACTTTGGCCGGTGGCCAGATTTGGCCCCGTTTTCTGGCAGCCGTCAGTAATACGGCTATAACTCTCTCCAGAAGTAAGCTTTACCCGTGATTCTTGTTGCGTTGGATTCCTAACTCAAATATCTACACTACCAAAAGTGGAACCGGTAGAAACACTATTAGAGTCGGCCTCTAGGTGATTATCAAGTTGATTTCTAAAACCGTCACCTCTTGTGTAGCGATCGGGGTGAACGTCGAGTTTTTCATTGAGTCTAGCATTTTTGAACACTAGAGTCAATTATCAATCAATCCATATGATCATATATGCCTAATCCGTCCACTTTTGAAAAGATCAAATTTTTGAGCCCGCCCAAAGGGGTACCCCTTTGGCCGGTGGCTAGATTTGGCCCCGTTTTCTGGCAGCCGTCAATAAAACGGCTATAACTCTCACCAGAAGTATGCTTTAACCGTGATTCTTGTTGCGTTGGATTCCTAACTCAAATATCTACCCTACCAAAATTCGAACCGGTAGAAACCCTATTTGAGTCGGAGTCTAGGTGATTATCAAGTTGATTTCCAAAACCGTCACCTCTTGTGTAGCGGTCGGGGTGAACGTCGGGTTTTTCATTGAGTCTAGCATTTTTGAACACTAGAGTCCATTATGAATCAATCCATATGATCATATATGCCTAATCCGTCCACTTTTGAAAAAATCAAATTTTTGAGCCCGCCCAAGGGGGTACCCCTTTGGCCGGTGGGCAGATTTGGCCCCGTTTTCTGGCAGCCGTCAGTAAAACGGCTATAACTCTCTCCAGAAGTAAGCTTTACCCGTGATTCTTATTGCGTTGGATTCCTAACTCAAATATCTACCCTACCAAAAGTCGAACCGGTAGAAACACTATTAGAGTCGGCCTCTAGGTGAATATCAAGTTGATTTCTAAAACCGTCACCTCTTGTGTAGCGATCGGGGTGAACGTCGGGTTTTTCATTGAGTCTAGCATTTTTGAAAACTAGAGTCCATTATGAATCAATCCATAAGATCATATGTGCCTAATCCATCCACTTTTGAAAAAATCAAATTTTTGAGCCCGCCCAAAGGGGTACCCCTTTGGCCGGTGGCCAGATTTGGCCCCGTTTTCTAGCAGCCGTCAGTAAAACGGCTATAACTCTCTCCAGAAGTAAGCTTTACCCGTGATTCTTGTTGCGTTGGATTCCTAACTCAAATATCTACCCGATCAAAAGTCGAACCGGTGGAAACCCTATTAGAGTCGGCCTCTAGGTGATTATCAAGTTGATTTCCAAAACCGTCACCTCTTGTGTAGCGATCGGGGTGAACGTCGGGTTTTTCATTGAGTCTAGCATTTTTGAACACTAGAGTCCATTATGAATCAATCCATATGATCATATATGCCTAATCCGTCCACTTTTGAAAAAATCAAATTTTTGAGCCCGCCCAAAGGGTTACCCCTTTGGCCGGTGGCCAGATTTGGCCCCGTTTTCTGGCAGCCGTCAGTAAAACGGCTATAACTCTCTCCAGAAGTAAGCGTTACCCGTGATTCTTGTTGCGTTGGATTCCTAACTCAAATATCTACCCTACCAAAAGTCAAACCGGTAGAAACACTATTAGAGTCGGCCTCTAGGTGATTATCAAGTTGATTTCTAAAACCGTCACCTCTTGTGTAGCGATCGGGGTGAACGTCGGGTTTTTCATTGAGTCTAGCATTTTTGAAAACTAGAGTCCATTATGAATCAATCCATATGATCATATATGCCTAATCCGTCCACTTTTGAAAAAATCAAATTTTTGAGCCCGCCGAAAGGGGTACCCCTTTGGCCAGTGGCCAGATTTGGCCCCGTTTTCTGGCAGCCGTCAGTAAAACGGCTGTAACTCTCGCCAGAAGTAAGCTTTACCCGTGATTCTTGTTGCGTTGGATTCCTAACTCAAATATCTACCCTACCAAAAGTCGAACCGGTGGAAACCCTATTAGAGTCGGCCTCTAGGTGATTATCAAGTTAATTTCCAAAACCGTCACCTCTTGTGTAGCGATCGGGGTGAACGTCGGGTTTTTCATTGAGTCTAGCATTTTTGAACACTAGAGTCCATTATGAATCAATCCATATGATCATATATGCCTAATCCGTCCACTTTTGAAAAAATCAAATTTTTGAGCCCGCCCAAAGGGGTACCACTTTGGCCGGTGGCCAGATTTGGCCCCGTTTTCTGGCAGCCGTCAGTAAAACGGCTATAACTCTCTCCAGAAGTAAGCTTTACCCGTGATTCTTGTTGCGTTGGATTCCTAACTCAAATATCTACACTACCAAAAGTCGTACCGGTAGAAACACTATTAGAGTCGGCCTCTAGGTGATTATCAAGTTGATTTCTAAAACCGTCACCTCTTGTGTAGCGATCGGGGTGAACGTCGGGTTTTTCATTGAGTCTAGCATTTTTGAAAACTAGAGTCCATTATGAATCAAGCCATAAGATCATATATGCCTAATCCGTCCACTTTTGAAAAAATCAAATTTTTGAACCCGCCCAAAGGGGTACCCCTTTGGCCGGTGGCCAGATTTGGCCCCGTTTTCTAGCAGCCGTCAGTAAAACGGCTATAACTCTCTCCAGAAGTAAGCTTTACCCGTGATTCTTGTTGCGTTGGATTCCTAACTCAAATATCTACCCGACCAAAAGTCGAACCGGTGGAAACCCTATTAGAGTCGGCCTCTAGGTGATTATCAAGTTGATTTCCAAAACCGTCACCTCTTGTGTAGCGATCGGGGTGAACGTCGGGTTTTTCATTGAGTCTAGCATTTTTGAACACTAGAGTCCATTATGAATCAATCCATATGATTATATATGCCTAATCCGTCCACTTTTGAAAAAATCAAATTTTTGAGCCCGCCCAAAGGGGTACCCCTTTGGCCGGTGGCCAGATTTGGCCCCGTTTTCTGGCAGCCGTCAGTAAAACGGCTATAACTCTCTCCAGAAGTAAGCGTTACCCGTGATTCTTGTTGCGTTGGATTCCTCACTCAAATATCTACCCTACCAAAAGTCAAACCGGTAGAAACACTATTAGAGTCGGCCTCTAGGTGATTATCAAGTTGATTTCTAAAACCGTCACCTCTTGTGTAGCGATCGGGGTGAACGTCGGGTTTTTCATTGAGTCTAGCATTTTTGAAAACTAGAGTCCATTATGAATCAATCCATATGATCATATATGCCTAATCCGTCCACTTTTGAAAAAATCAAATTTTTGAGCCCGCCGAAAGGGGTACCACTTTGGCCGGTTGCCAGATTTGGCCCCGTTTTCTGGCAGCCGTCAGTAATACGGCTATAACTCTCTCCAGAAGTAAGCTTTACCCGTGATTCTTGTTGCGTTGGATTCCTAACTCAAATATCTACACTACCAAAAGTCGAACCGGTAGAAACACTATTAGAGTCGGCCTCTAGGTGATTATCAAGTTGATTTCTAAAACCGTCACCTCTTGTGTAGCGATCGGGGTGAACGTCGAGTTTTTCATTGAGTCTAGCATTTTTGAACACTAGAGTCCATTATGAATCAATCCATATGATCATATATGCCTAATCCGTCCACTTTTGAAAAAATCAAATTTTTGAGCCCGCCCAAAGGGGTACCCCTTTGGCCGGTGGCTAGATTTGGCCCCGTTTTCTGGCAGCCGTCAGTAAAACGGCTATAACTCTCTCCAGAAGTAAGCTTTACCCGTGATTCTTGTTGCGTTGGATTCCTAACTCAAATATCTACACTACCAAAAGTCGAACCGGTAGAAACACTATTAGAGTCGGCCTCTAGGTGATTATCAAGTTGATTTCTAAAACCGTCACCTCTTGTGTAGCGATCGGGGTGAACGTCGAGTTTTTCATTGAGTCTAGCATTTTTGAACACTAGAGTCCATTATGAATCAATCCATATGATCATATATGCCTAATCCGTCCACTTTTGAAAAAATCAAATTTTTAAGCCCGCCCAAAGGGGTACCCCTTTGGTCGGTGGCTAGATTTGGCCCCGTTTTCTAGCAGCCGTCAGTAAAACGGCTATAACTCTCTCCAGAAGTAAGCTTTACCCGTGATTCTTGTTGCGTTGGATTCCTAACTCAAATATCTACCCTACCAAAAGTCGAACCGGTAGAAACCCTATTAGAGTCTGCCTCTAGGTGATTATCAAGTTGATTTCCAAAACCGTCACCTCTTGTGTAGCGATCGGGGTGAATGTCGGGTTTTTCATTGAGTCTAGCATTTTTGAACACTAGAGTCCATTATGAATCAATCCATATGATAATATATACCTAATCCGTCCACTTTTGAAAAAATCAAATTTTTGAGCCCGCCCAAAGGGGTACCCCTTTGGCCGGTGGCCAGATTTGGCCCCGTTTTCTAGCAGCCTTTAGTAAAACGGCTATAACTCTCTCCAGAAGTAAGCTTTACCCGTGATTCTTGTTGCGTTGGATTCCTAACTCAAATATCTACCCTACCAAAAGTCGAACCGGTAGAAACCCTATTAGAGTCGGCCTCTAGGTGATTATCAAGTTGATTTCCAAAACCGTCACCTCTTGTGTAGCGAT
This sequence comes from Perilla frutescens, assembly GCA_026008535.1. Lineage (NCBI taxonomy): Eukaryota > Viridiplantae > Streptophyta > Magnoliopsida > Lamiales > Lamiaceae > Perilla > Perilla frutescens. The sequence goes on from BRKX01000018.1 coordinate 49,321,678, forward strand.
CGGGGTGAATGTCGGGTTTTTCATTGAGTCTAGCATTTTTGAACACTAGAGTCCATTATGAATCAATCCATATGATAATATATACCTAATCCGTCCACTTTTGAAAAAATCAAATTTTTGAGCCCGCCCAAAGGGGTACCCCTTTGGCCGGTGGCCAGATTTGGCCCCGTTCTCTAGCAGCCGTCAGTAAAACGGCTATAACTCTCTCCAGAAGTAAGCTTTACCCGTGATTCTTGTTGCGTTGGATTCCTAACTCAAATATGTACCCTACCAAAAGTCAAACCGGTAGAAACCCTATTAGAGTCGGCCTCTAGGTGATTATCAAGTTGATTTCCAAAACCGTCACCTCTTGTGTAGCGATCGGGGTGAACGTCGGGTTTTTCATTGAGTCTAGCATTTTTGAACACTAGAGTCCATTATGAATCAATCCATATGATCATATATGCGTAATTCGTCCACTTTTGAAAAAATCAAATTTTTGAGCCCGCCCAAAGGGGTACCCCTTTGGCCGGTGGCCAGATTTGGCCCCGTTTTCTGGCAGCCGTCAGTAAAACGGCTATAACTCTCTCCAGAAGTAAGCTTTACCCGTGATTCTTGTTGCGTTGGATTCCTAACTCAAATATGTACCCTACCAAAAGTCGAACCGGTAGAAACCCTATTAGAGTCGGCCTCTAGGTGATTATCAAGTTGATTTCCAAAACCGTCACCTCTTGTGTAGCGATCGGGGTGAACGTCGGGTTTTTCATTGAGTCTAGCATTTTTGAACACTAGAGTCCATTATGAATCAATCCATATGATCATATATGCCTAATCCGTCCACTTTTGAAAAAATCAAATTTTTGAGCCTGCCCAAAGGGCTACCCCTTTGGCCGGTGGCCAGATTTGGCCCCGTTTTCTAGCAGCCGTCAGTAAAACGGCTATAACTCTCTCCAGAAGTAAGCTTTACCCGTGATTCTTGTTGCGTTGGATTCCTAACTCAAATATCTACCCTACCAAAAGTCGAACCGGTAGAAACACTATTAGAGTCGGCCTCTAGGTGATTATCAAGTTGATTTCTAAAACCGTCACCTCTTGTGTAGCGATCGGGGTGAACGTCGGGTTTCTCATTGAGTCTAGCATTTTTGAACACTAGAGTCCATTATGAATCAATCCATATGATCATATATGCCTAATCCGTCCACTTTTGAAAAAATCAAATTTTTGAGCCCGCCCAAAGGGGTACCCCTTTGGCCGGTGGCTAGATTTGGCCCCGTTTTCTGGCAGCCGTCAATAAAACGGCTATAACTCTCACCAGAAGTATGCTTTAACCGTGATTCTTGTTGCGTTGGATTCCTAACTCAAATATCTACCCTACCAAAAGTCGAACCGGTAGAAACCCTATTTGAGTCGGAGTCTAGGTGATTATCAAGTTGATTTCCAAAACCGTCACCTCTTGTGTAGCGGTCGGGGTGAACGTCGGGATTTTCATTGAGTCTAGCATTTTTGAACACTAGAGTCCATTATGAATCAATCCATATGATCATATATGCCTAATCCGTCCACTTTTGAAAAAATCAAATTTTTGAGCCCGCCCAAGAGGGTACCCCTTTGGCCGGTGGGCAGATTTGGCCCCGTTTTCTGGCAGCCGTCAGTAAAACGGCTATAACTCTCTCCAGAAGTAAGCTTTACCCTTGATTCTTATTGCGTTGGATTCCTAACTCAAATATCTACCCTACCAAAAGTCGAACCGGTAGAAACACTATTAGAGTCGGCCTCTAGGTGAATATCAAGTTGATTTCTAAAACCGTCACCTCTTGTGTAGCGATCGGGGTGAACGTCGGGTTTTTCATTGAGTCTAGCATTTTTGAAAACTAGAGTCCATTATGAATCAATCCATAAGATCATATGTGCCTAATGCATCCACTTTTGAAAAAATCAAATTTTTGAGCCCGCCCAAAGGGGTACCCCTTTGGCCGGTGGCCAGATTTGGCCCCGTTTTCTAGCAGCCGTCAGTAAAACGGCTATAACTCTCTCCAGAAGTAAGCTTTACCCGTGATTCTTGTTGCGTTGGATTCCTAACTCAAATATCTACCCGATCAAAAGTCGAACTTGTGGAAACCCTATTAGAGTCGGCCTCTAGGTGATTATCAAGTTGATTTCCAAAACCGTCACCTCTTGTGTAGCGATCGGGGTGAACGTCGGGTTTTTCATTGAGTCTAGCATTTTTGAACACTAGAGTCCATTATGAATCAATCCATATGATCATATATGCCTAATCCGTCCACTTTTGAAAAAATCAAATTTTTGAGCCCGCCCAAAGGGTTACCCCTTTGGCCGGTGGCCAGATTTGGCCCCGTTTTCTGGCAGCCGTCAGTAAAACGGCTATAACTCTCTCCAGAAGTAAGCGTTACCCGTGATTCTTGTTGCGTTGGATTCCTAACTCAAATATCTACCCTACCAAAAGTCAAACCGGTAGAAACACTATTAGAGTCGGCCTCTAGGTGATTATCAAGTTGATTTCTAAAACCGTCACCTCTTGTGTAGCGATCGGGGTGAACGTCGGGTTTTTCATTGAGTCTAGCATTTTTGAAAACTAGAGTCCATTATGAATCAATCCATATGATCATATATGCCTAATCCGTCCACTTTTGAAAAAATCAAATTTTTGAGCCCGCCGAAAGGGGTACCCCTTTGGCCAGTGGCCAGATTTGGCCCCGTTTTCTGGCAGCCGTCAGTAAAACGGCTGTAACTCTCGCCAGAAGTAAGCTTTACCCGTGATTCTTGTTGCGTTGGATTCCTAACTCAAATATCTACCCTACCAAAAGTCGAACCGGTGGAAACCCTATTAGAGTCGGCCTCTAGGTGATTATCAAGTTAATTTCCAAAACCGTCACCTCTTGTGTAGCGATCGGGGTGAACGTCGGGTTTTTCATTGAGTCTAGCATTTTTGAACACTAGAGTCCATTATGAATCAATCCATATGATCATATATGCCTAATCCGTCCACTTTTGAAAAAATCAAATTTTTGAGCCCGCCCAAAGGGGTACCACTTTGGCCGGTGGCCAGATTTGGCCCCGTTTTCTGGCAGCCGTCAGTAAAACGGCTATAACTCTCTCCAGAAGTAAGCTTTACCCGTGATTCTTGTTGCGTTGGATTCCTAACTCAAATATTTACACTACCAAAAGTCGTACCGGTAGAAACACTATTAGAGTCGGCCTCTAGGTGATTATCAAGTTGATTTCTAAAACCGTCACCTCTTGTGTAGCGATCGTGGTGAACGTCGGGTTTTTCATTGAGTCTAGCATTTTTGAAAACTAGAGTCCATTATGAATCAATCCATATGATCATATATGCCTAATCAGTCCACTTTTGAAAAAATCAAATCTTTGAGCCCGCCCAAAGGGGTACCCCTTTGCCCGGTGGCCAGATTTGGCCCCGTTTTCTGGCAGCCGTCAGTAAAACGGCTATAACTCTCTCCAGAAGTAAGCTTTACCCGTGATTCTTGTTGAGTTGGATTCCTAACTCAAATATCTACCCTACCAAAAGTCGAACCGGTGGAAACCCTATTAGAGTTGGCCTCTAGGTGATTATCAAGTTGATTTCCAAAACCGTCACCTCTTGTGTAGCGATCGGGGTGAACGTCGGGTTTTTCATTGAGTCTAGCATTTTTGAACACTAGAGTCCATTATGAATCAATCCATATGATCATATATGCCTAATCCGTCCACTTTTGAAAAAATCAAATTTTTGAGCCCGCCCAAAAGGGTACCCCTTTGGCCGGTGGCCAGATTTGGCCTCGTTTTCTGGCAGCCGTCAGTAAAACGGCTATAACTCTCTCCAGAAGTAAGCTTTACCTGTGATTCTTGTTGCGTTGGATTCCTAACTCAAATATCTACCCTACCAAAAGTCGAACCTGTAGAAATACTATTAGAGTCGGCCTCTAGGTGATTATCAAGTTTATTTCTAAAACCGTCACCTCTTGTGTAGCGATCGGGGTGAACGTCGGGTTTTTCATTGAGTCTAGCATTTTTGAAAACTAGAGTCCATTATGAATCAATCCATATGATCATATATGCCTAATCCGTTCACTTTTGAAAAAATCAAATTTTTGAGACCGCCGAAAGGGGTACCCCTTTGGCCAGTGGCCAGATTTGGCCCCGTTTTCTTGCAGCCGTCAGTAAAACGGCTGTAACTCTCGCCAGAAGTAAGCTTTACCCGTGATTCTTGTTGCGTTGGATTCTTAACTCAAATATCTACCCTACCAAAAGTCGAACCGGTAGAAACCCTATTTGAGTCGGCCTCTCGGTGATTATCAAGTTGATTTCCAAAACCGTCACCTCTTGTGTAGCGATCGGGGTGAACGTCGGGTTTCTCATTGAGTCAAGCATTTTTGAACACTAGAGTCTATTATGAATCAATCCATATGATCATATATGCCTAATCCGTCCACTTTTGAAAAAATCAAATTTTTGAGCCCGCCCAAATGGGTACTTCTTTGGCCGGTGGCCAGATTTGGCCCCGTTTTCTTGCAGCCGTCAGTAAAATGGCTATAACTCTCTCCAGAAGTAAGCTTTACCCGTGATTCTTGTTGCGTTGGATTCCTAACTCAAATATCTACCCTACCAAAAGTCGAACCGGTGGAAACCCTATTAGATTCGGCCTCTAGGTGATTATCAAGTTGATTTCCAAAACCGTCACCTCTGGTGTAGCGATCGGGGTGAACGTCGGGTTTTTCATTGAGTCTAGCATTTTTGAACACTAGAGTCCATTATTAATCAATCCATATGATCATATATGCCTAATCCGTCCACTTTTGAAAAAATAAAATTTTTGAGCCCGCCCAAAGGGGTACCCCTTTGGCCGGTGGCTAGATTTGGCCCCGTTTTCTGGCAGCCGTCAGTAAAACGGCTATAACTCTCTCCAGAAGTAAGCTTTACCCATGATTCTTGTTGCGTTGGATTCCTAACTCAAATCTCTACCCTACCAAAAGTCGAACCGGTAGAAAAACTATTAGAGTCGGCCTCTAGGTGATTATCAATTTGATTTCTAAAACCGTCACCTCTTGTGTAGCGATCGGGGTGAACGTCGGGTTTTTCATTGAGTCTAGCATTTTTGAACACTAGAGTCCATTATGAATCAATCCATATGATCATATATTCCTAATCCATCCACTTTTTAAAAAATCAAATTTTTGAGCCCGCCCAAAGGGGTACCCCTTTGGCCGGTGGCTAGATTTGGCCCCGTTTTCTGACAGCTGTCAGTAAAACGGCTATAACTCTCTCCAGAAGTAAGCTTTACCCGTGATTCTTGTTGCGTTGGATTCCTAACTCAAATATCTACCCTACCAAAAGTCGCACCGGTAGAAACCCTATTAGAGTCGGCTTCTAGGTGATTATCAAGTTGATTTCCAAAACCGTCACCTCTGGTGTAGCGATCGGGGTGAACGTCGGGTTTTTCATTGAGTCTAGCATTTTTGAACACTAGAGTCCATTATGAATCAATCCATATGATCATATATGCCTAATCCGTCCACTTTTGAAAAAATCAAATTTTTGAGCCCGCCCAAAGTGGTACCCCTTTGGCCGGTGGCTAGATTTGGCCCCGTTTTCTGGCAGCCGTCAGTAAAACGGCTATAACTCTCTCCACAAGTAAAATTTACCCGTGATTCTTGTTGCGTTGGATTCCTAACTCAAATATCTACCCTACCAAAAGTCGAACCAGTAGAAACCCTATTAGAGTCGGCTTCTAGGTGATTATCAAGTTGATTTCCAAAACCGTCACCTCTTGTGTAGCGATCGGGGTGAACGTCGGGTTTTTCATTGAGTCTAGCATTTTTGAACACTAGAGTCCATTATGAATCAATCCATATGATCATATATGCCTAATCCGTCCACTTTTGAAAAAATTAAATTTTTGAGCCCGCCCAAAGGGGTAGTACCCCTTTGGCCGGTGGCTAGATTTGGCCCCGTTTTCTGGCAGCCGTCAGTAAAACGGCTATAACTCTCTCCAGAAGTAAGCTTTACCCATGATTCTTGTTGCGTTGGATTACTAACTCAAATATCTACCCTACCAAAAGTCGAACCGGTAGAAAAACTATTAGAGTCGGCCTCTAGGTGATTATCAATTTGATTTCTAAAACCGTCACCTCTTGTGTAGCGATCGGGGTGAACGTCGGGTTTTTCATTGAGTCTAGCATTTTTGAACACTAGAGTCCATTATGAATCAATCCATATGATCATATATTCCTAATCCATCCACTTTTGAAAAAATCAAATTTTTGAGCCCGCCCAAAGGGGTACCCCTTTGGCCGGTGGCTAGATTTGGCCCCGTTTTCTGGCAGCCGTCAGTAAAACGGCTATAACTCTCTCCAGAAGTAAGCTTTACCCGTGATTCTTGTTGCGTTGGATTCCTAACTCAAATATCTACCCTACCAAAAGTCGAACCGGTAGAAACCCTATTAGAGTCGGCTTCTAGGTGATTATCAAGTTGATTTCCAAAACCGTCACCTCTTGTGTAGCGATCGGGGTGAACGTCGGGTTTTTCATTGAGTCCAGCATTTTTGAATACTAGAGTCCATTATGAATCAATCCATATGATCATATATGCCTAATCCGTCCACTTTTGGAAAAATCAAATTTTTGAGCCCGCCCAAAGGGGTACCCTTTGGCCGGTGGCCAGATTTGGCCCCGTTTTCTGGCAGCCGTCAGTAAAACGGCTATAACTCTCTCCAGAAGTAAGCTTTACCCGTGATTCTTGTTGCGTTGGATTCCTAACTCAAATATCTACCATACCAAAAGTCGAACCGGTAGAAACCCTATTAGAGTCGGCTTCTAGGTGATTATCAAGTTGATTTCCAAAACCGTCACCTCTTGTGTAGCGATCGGGGTGAACGTCGGGTTTTTCATTGAGTCCAGCATTTTTGAATACTAGAGTCCATTATGAATCAATCCATATGATCATATATGCCTAATCCGTCCACTTTTGGAAAAATCAAATTTTTGAGCCCGCCCAAAGGGGTACCCTTTGGCCGGTGGCCAGATTTGGCCCCGTTTTCTGGCAGCCGTCAGTAAAACGGCTATAACTCTCTCCAGAAGTAAGCTTTACCCGTGATTCTTGTTGCGTTGGATTCCTAACTCAAATATCTACCATACCAAAAGTCGAACCGGTAGAAACCCTATTAGAGTCGGCTTCTAGGTGATTATCAAGTTGATTTCCAAAACCGTCACCTCTTGTGTAGCGATCGGGGTGAACGTCGGGTTTTTCATTGAGTCTAGCATTTTTAAACACTAGAGTCCATTATGAATCAATCCATATGATCATATATGCCTAATCCGTCCACTTTTGAAAAAATCAAATTTTTGAGCCCGCCCAAAGGGGTACCCCTTTGGCCGGTGGCTAGATTTGGCCCCGTTTTCTGGCAGCCGTCAGTAAAACGGCTATAACTCTCTCCAGAAGTAAGCTTTACCCGTGATTCTTGTTGCGTTGGATTCCTAACTCAAATATCTACCCTACCAAAAGTCGAACCAGTAGAAACCCTATTAGAGTCGGCTTCTAGGTGATTATCAAGTTGATTTCCAAAACCGTCACCTCTTGTGTAGCGATCGGGGTGAACGTCGGGTTTTTCATTGAGTCAAGCATTTTTGAACACTAGAGTCCATTATGAATCAATCCATATGATCATATATGCCTAATCCGTCCACTTTTGAAAAAATCAAATTTTTGAGCCCGCCCAAAGGGGTACCCCTTTGGCCGGTGGCCAGATTTAGCCCAGTTTTCTGGCAGCCGTCAGTAAAACGGCTATAACTCTCGCCAGAAGTAAGCTTTACCCGTGATTCTTGTTGCGTTGGATTCCTAACTCAAATATCTACCCTACCAAAAGTCGAACCGGTGGAAACCCTATTAGATTCGGCCTCTAGGTGATTATCAAGTTGATTTCCAAAACCGTCACCTCTGGTGTAGCGATCGGGGTGAACGTCGGGTTTTTCATTGAGTCTAGCATTTTTGAACACTAGAGTCCATTATGAATCAATCCATATGATCATATATGCCTAATCCGTCCACTTTTGAAAAAATCAAATTTTTGAGCCCGCCCAAAGGGGTACCCCTTTGGCCGGTGGCTAGATTTGGCCCCGTTTTCTGGCAGCCGTCAGTAAAACGGCTATAACTCTCTCCAGAAGTAAGCTTTACCCATGATTCTTGTTGCGTTGGATTGCTAACTCAAATATCTACCCTACCAAAAGTCGAACCGGTAGAAAAACTATTAGAGTCGGCCTCTAGGTGATTATCAATTTGATTTCTAAAACCGTCACCTCTTGTGTAGCGATCGGGGTGAACGTCGGGTTTTACATTGAGTCTAGCATTTTTGAACACTAGAGTCCATTATGAATCAATCCACATGATCATATATTCCTAATCCATCCACTTTTGAAAAAATCAAATTTTTGAGCCCGCCCAAAGGGGTACCCCTTTGGCCGGTGGCTAGATTTGGCCCCGTTTTCTGGCAGCCGTCAGTAAAACGGCTATAACTCTCTCCAGAAGTAAGCTTTACCCATGATTCTTGTTGCGTTGGATTGCTAACTCAAATATCTACCCTACCAAAAGTCGAACCGGTAGAAAAACTATTAGAGTCGGCCTCTAGGTGATTATCAATTTGATTTCTAAAACCGTCACCTCTTGTGTAGCGATCGGGGTGAACGTCGGGTTTTTCATTGAGTCTAGCATTTTTAAACACTAGAGTCCATTATGAATCAATCCATATGATCATATATGCCTAATCCGTCCACTTTTGAAAAAATCAAATTTTTGAGCCCGCCCAAAGGGGTACCCCTTTGGCCGGTGGCTAGATTTGGCCCCGTTTTCTGGCAGCCGTCAGTAAAACGGCTATAACTCTCTCCAGAAGTAAGCTTTACCCGTGATTCTTGTTGCGTTGGATTCCTAACTCAAATATCTACCCTACCAAAAGTCGAACCAGTAGAAACCCTATTAGAGTCGGCTTCTAGGTGATTATCAAGTTGATTTCCAAAACCGTCACCTCTTGTGTAGCGATCGGGGTGAACGTCGGGTTTTTCATTGAGTCTAGCATTTTTGAACACTAGAGTCCATTATGAATCAATCCATATGATCATATATGCCTAATCCGTCCACTTTTGAAAAAATCAAATTTTTGAGCCCGCCCAAAGGGGTACCCCTTTGGCCGGTGGCTAGATTTGGCCCCGTTTTCTGGCAGCCGTCAGTAAAACGGCTATAACTCTCTCCAGAAGTAAGCTTTACCCGTGATTCTTGTTGCGTTGGATTCCTAACTCAAATATCTACCCTACCAAAAGTCGAACCAGTAGAAACCCTATTAGAGTCGGCTTCTAGGTGATTATCAAGTTGATTTCCAAAACCGTCACCTCTTGTGTAGCGATCGGGGTGAACGTCGGGTTTTTCATTGAGTCAAGCATTTTTGAACACTAGAGTCCATTATGAATCAATCCATATGATCATATATGCCTAATCCGTCCACTTTTGAAAAAATCAAATTTTTGAGCCCACCCAAAGGGGTACTTCTTTGGCCGGTGGCCAGATTTGGCCCCGTTTTTTATTGCAGCCGTCAGTAAAACGGCTCTAACTCTCTCCAGAAGTAAGCTTTACCCGTGATTCTTGTTGCGTTGGATTCCTAACTCAAATATCTACCCTACCAAAAGTCGAACCAGTAGAAACCCTATTAGAGTCGGCTTGTAGGTGATTATCAAGTTGATTTCCAAAACCGTCACCTCTTGTGTAGCGATCGGGGTGAACGTCGGGTTTTTCATTGAGTCTAGCATTTTTGAACACTAGAGTCCATTATGAATCAATCCATATGATCATATATGCCTAATCCGTCCACTTTTGAAAAAATCAAATTTTTGAGCCCGCCCAAAGGGGTACCCCTTTGGCCGGTGGCTAGATTTGGCCCCGTTTTCTGGCAGCCGTCTGTAAAACGGCTATAACTCTCTCCAGAAGTAAGCTTTACCCATGATTCTTGTTGCGTTGGATTGCTAACTCAAATATCTACCCTACCAAAAGTCGAACCGGTAGAAAAACTATTAGAGTCGGCCTCTAGGTGATTATCAATTTGATTTCTAAAACCGTCACCTCTTGTGTAGCGATCGGGGTGAACGTCGGGTTTTACATTGAGTCTAGCATTTTTGAACACTAGAGTCCATTATGAATCAATCCACATGATCATATATTCCTAATCCATCCACTTTTGAAAAAATCAAATTTTTGAGCCCGCCCAAAGGGGTACCCCTTTGGCCGGTGGCTAGATTTGGCCCCGTTTTCTGGCAGCCGTCAGTAAAACGGCTATAACTCTCTCCAGAAGTAAGCTTTACCCGTGATTCTTGTTGCGTTGGATTCCTAACTCAAATATCTACCCTACCAAAAGTCGAACCGGTAGAAACCCTATTAGAGTCGGCTTCTAGGTGATTATCAAGTTGATTTCCAAAACCGTCACCTCTTGTGTAGCGATCGGGGTGAACGTCGGGTTTTTCATTGAGTCCAGCATTTTTGAATACTAGAGTCCATTATGAATCAATCCATATGATCATATATGCCTAATCCGTCCACTTTTGGAAAAATCAAATTTTTGAGCCCGCCCAAAGGGGTACCCTTTGGCCGGTGGCCAGATTTGGCCCCGTTTTCTGGCAGCCGTCAGTAAAACGGCTATAACTCTCTCCAGAAGTAAGCATTACCCGTGATTCTTGTTGCGTTGGATTCCTAACTCAAATATCTACCATACCAAAAGTCGAACCGGTAGAAACCCTATTAGAGTCGGCTTCTAGGTGATTATCAAGTTGATTTCCAAAACCGTCACCTCTTGTGTAGCGATCGGGGTGAACGTCGGGTTTTTCATTGAGTCTAGCATTTTTGAACACTAGAGTCCATTATGAATCAATCCATATGATCATATATGCCTAATCCGTCCACTTTTGAAAAAATCAAATTTTTGAGCCCGCCCAAAGGGGTACCCCTTTGGCCGGTGGCCAGATTTGGCCCCGTTTTCTGGCAGCCGTCAGTAAAACGGCTATAACTCTCGCCAGAAGTAAGCTTTACCCGTGATTCTTGTTGCGTTGGATTCCTAACTCAAATATCTACCCTACCAAAAGTCGAACCGGTAGAAACCTTATTTGAGTCGACCTCGAGGTGATTATCAAGTTGATTTCCAAAACCGTCACCTCTTGTGTAGCGATCGGGGTGAACGTCGGGTTTTTCATTGAGTCAAGCATTTTTGAACACTAGAGTCCATTATGAATCAATCCATATGATCATATATGCCTAATCCGTCCACTTTTGAAAAAATCAAATTTTTGAGCCCACCCAAAGGGGTACTTCTTTGGCCGGTGGCCAGATTTGGCCCCGTTTTTTATTGCAGCCGTCAGTAAAACGGCTCTAACTCTCTCCAGAAGTAAGCTTTACCCGTGATTCTTGTTGCGTTGGATTCCTAACTCAAATATCTACCCTACCAAAAGTCGAACCAGTAGAAACCCTATTAGAGTCGGCTTGTAGGTGATTATCAAGTTGATTTCCAAAACCGTCACCTCTTGTGTAGCGATCGGGGTGAACGTCGGGTTTTTCATTGAGTCTAGCATTTTTGAACACTAGAGTCCATTATGAATCAATCCATATGATCATATATGCCTAATCCGTCCACTTTTGAAAAAATCAAATTTTTGAGCCCGCCCAAAGGGGTACCCCTTTGGCCGGTGGCTAGATTTGGCCCCGTTTTCTGGCAGCCGTCAGTAAAACGGCTATAACTCTCTCCAGAAGTAAGCTTTACCCATGATTCTTGTTGCGTTGGATTGCTAACTCAAATATCTACCCTACCAAAAGTCGAACCGGTAGAAAAACTATTAGAGTCGGCCTCTAGGTGATTATCAATTTGATTTCTAAAACCGTCACCTCTTGTGTAGCGATCGGGGTGAACGTCGGGTTTTACATTGAGTCTAGCATTTTTGAACACTGGAGTCGATTATGAATCAATACACATGATCATATATTCCTAATCCATCCACTTTTGAAAAAATCAAATTTTTGAGCCCGCCCAAAGGGGTACCCCTTTGGCCGGTGGCTAGATTTGGCCCCGTTTTCTGGCAGCCGTCAGTAAAACGGCTATAACTCTCTCCAGAAGTAAGCTTTACCCGTGATTCTTGTTGCGTTGGATTCCTAACTCAAATATCTACCCTACCAAAAGTCGAACCGGTAGAAACCCTATTAGAGTCGGCTTCTAGGTGATTATCAAGTTGATTTCCAAAACCGTCACCTCTTGTGTAGCGATCGGGGTGAACGTCGGGTTTTTCATTGAGTCCAGCATTTTTGAATACTAGAGTCCATTATGAATCAATCCATATGATCATATATGCCTAATCCGTCCACTTTTGGAAAAATCAAATTTTTGAGCCCGCCCAAAGGGGTACCCTTTGGCCGGTGGCCAGATTTGGCCCCGTTTTCTGGCAGCCGTCAGTAAAACGGCTATAACTCTCTCCAGAAGTAAGCATTACCCGTGATTCTTGTTGCGTTGGATTCCTAACTCAAATATCTACCATACCAAAAGTCGAACCGGTAGAAACCCTATTAGAGTCGGCTTCTAGGTGATTATCAAGTTGATTTCCAAAACCGTCACCTCTTGTGTAGCGATCGGGGTGAACGTCGGGTTTTTCATTGAGTCTAGCATTTTTGAACACTAGAGTCCATTATGAATCAATCCATATGATCATATATGCCTAATCCGTCCACTTTTGAAAAAATCAAATTTTTGAGCCCGCCCAAAGGGGTACCCCTTTGGCCGGTGGCCAGATTTGGCCCCGTTTTCTGGCAGCCGTCAGTAAAACGGCTATAACTCTCGCCAGAAGTAAGCTTTACCCGTGATTCTTGTTGCGTTGGATTCCTAACTCAAATATCTACCCTACCAAAAGTCGAACCGGTAGAAACCCTATTTGAGTCGACCTCGAGGTGATTATCAAGTTGATTTCCAAAACCGTCACCTCTTGTGTAGCGATCGGGGTGAACGTCGGGTTTTTCATTGAGTCAAGCATTTTTGAACACTAGAGTCCATTATGAATCAATCCATATGATCATATATGCCTAATCCGTCCACTTTTGAAAAAATCAAATTTTTGAGCCCACCCAAAGGGGTACTTCTTTGGCCGGTGGCCAGATTTGGCCCCGTTTTTTATTGCAGCCGTCAGTAAAACGGCTCTAACTCTCTCCAGAAGTAAGCTTTACCCGTGATTCTTGTTGCGTTGGATTCCTAACTCAAATATCTACCCTACCAAAAGTCGAACCAGTAGAAACCCTATTAGAGTCGGCTTGTAGGTGATTATCAAGTTGATTTCCAAAACCGTCACCTCTTGTGTAGCGATCGGGGTGAACGTCGGGTTTTTCATTGAGTCTAGCATTTTTGAACACTAGAGTCCATTATGAATCAATCCATATGATCATATATGCCTAATCCGTCCACTTTTGAAAAAATCAAATTTTTGAGCCCGCCCAAAGGGGTACCCCTTTGGCCGGTGGCCAGATTTGGCCCAGTTTTCTGGCAGCCGTCAGTAAAACGGCTATAACTCTCGCCAGAAGTAAGCTTTACCCTTGATTCTTGTTGCGTTGGATTCCTAACTCAAATATCTACCCTACCAAAAGTCGAACCGGTGGAAACCCTATTAGATTCGGCCTCTAGGTGATTATCAAGTTGATTTCCAAAACCGTCACCTCTGGTGTAGATATCGGGGTGAACGTCGGGTTTTTCATTGAGTCAAGCATTTTTGAACACTAGAGTCCATTATGAATTAATCCATATGATCATATATGCCTAATCCGTCCACTTTTGAAAAAATCAAATTTTTGAGCCCGCCCAAAGGGGTACCCCTTTGGCTGGTGGCTAGATTTGGCCCCGTTTTCTGGCAGCCGTCAGTAAAACGGCTGTAACTCTCTCCAGAAGTAAGCTTTACCCATGATTCTTGTTGCGTTGGATTGCTAACTCAAATATCTACCCTACCAAAAGTTGAACCGGTAGAAAAACTATTAGAGTCGGCCTCTAGGTGATTATGAATTTGATTTCTAAAAGCGTCACCTCTTGTGTAGCGATCGGGGTGAACGTCGGGTTTTTCATTGAGTCTAGCATTTTTGAACACTAGAGTCCATTATGAATCAATCCATATGATCATATATTCCTAATCCATCCACTTTTGAAAAAATCAAATTTTTGAGCCCGCCCAAAGGGGTACCCCTTTGGCCGGTGGCTAGATTTGGCCCCGTTTTCTGGCAGCCGTCAGTAAAACGGCTATAACTCTCTCCAGAAGTAAGCTTTACCCGTGATTCTTGTTGCGTTGGATTCCTAACTCAAATATCTACCCTACCAAAAGTCGAACCGGTAGAAACCCTATTAGAGTCGGCTTCTAGGTGATTATCAAGTTGATTTCCAAAACCGTCACCTCTTGTGTAGCGATCGGAGTGAACGTCGGGATTTTCATTGAGTCCAGCATTTTTGAACACTAGAGTCCATTATGAATCAATCCATATGATCATATATGCCTAATCCGTCCACTTTTTAAAAAATCAAATTTTTGAGCCCGCCCAAAGGGGTACCCCTTTGGCCGGTGGCCAGATTTGGCCCCGTTTTCTTGCAGCCGTCAGTAAAACGGCTATAACTCTCTTCAGAAGTAAGCTTTACCCGTGATTCTTGTTGCGTTGGATTCCTAACTGAATTATCTACCCTACCAAAAGTCGAACCGGTAGAAACACTATTAGAGTCGGCCTCTAGGTGATTATCAAGTTGATTTCCATAACCGTCACCTCTTGTGTAGCGATCGGGGTGAACGTCGGGTTTTTCATTGAGTCTAGCATTTTTGAACAGTAGAGTCCATTATAAATCAATCCATATGATCATATATGCCTAATCCGTCCACTTTTGAAAAAATCAAATTTTTGAGCCCGCCCAAAGGGGTACCCCTTTGGCCGGTGGCCAGATTTGGCCCCGTTTTCTGGCAGCCGTCAGTAAAACGGTTATAACTCTCCCCAGAAGTAAGCTTTATCCGTAATTCTTGTTGCGTTGGATTCCTAACTCAAATATCTACCCTACCAAAAGTCGAACCGGTAGAAACACTATTAGAGTCGGCCTCTAGGTGATTATCAAGTTGATTTCTAAAACCGTCACCTCTTGTGTAGCGATCAGGGTGAACGTCGGGTTTTTCATTGAGTCTAGCATTTTTGAACAGTAGAGTCCATTATAAATCAATCCATATGATCATATATGCCTAATCCGTCCACTTTTGAAAAAATCAAATTTTTGAGCCCGTCCAAAGGGGTACCCCTTTGGCCGGTGGCCAGATTTGGCCCCGTTTTCTGGCAGCCGTCAGTAAAACGGCTATAACTCTCCCCAGAAGTAAGCTTTACCCGTGATTCTTGTTGCGCTGGATTCCTAACTCAAATATCTACCCTACCAAAAGTCGAACCGGTAGAAACACTATTAGAGTCGGCCTCTAGGTGATTATCAAGTTGATTTCTAAAACCGTCACCTCTTGTGTAGCGATCAGGGTGAACGTCGGGTTTTTCATTGAGTCTAGCATTTTTGAACAGTAGAGTCCATTATGAATCAATCCATATGATCATATATGCCTAATCCGTCCACTTTTGAAAAAATCAAATTTTTGAGCCCGCCCAAAGGGGTACCCCTTTGGCCGGTGGCCAGATTTGGCCCCGTTTTCTGGCAGCCGTCAGTAAAACGGTTATAACTCTCCCCAGAAGTAAGCTTTACCCGTAATTCTTGTTGCGTTGGATTCCTAACTCAAATATCTACCCTACCAAAAGTCGAACCGGTAGAAACACTATTAGAGTCGGCCTCTAGGTGATTATCAAGTTGATTTCTAAAACCGTCACCTCTTGTGTAGCGATCGTGGTGAACGTCGGGTTTTTCATCGAGTCTAGCATTTTTGAACACTAGAGTCCATTATGAATCAATCCATATGATCATATATGCCTAATCCGTCCACTTTTGAAAAAATCAAATTTTTGAGCCCGTCCAAAGGGGTACCCCTTTGGCCGGTGGCCAGATTTGGCCCCGTTTTCTGGCAGCCGTCAGTAAAACGGCTATAACTCTCCCCAGAAGTAAGCTTTACCCGTGATTCTTGTTGCGCTGGATTCCTAACTCAAATATCTACCCTACCAAAAGTCGAACCGGTAGAAACACTATTAGAGTCGGCCTCTAGGTGATTATCAAGTTGATTTCTAAAACCGTCACCTCTTGTGTAGCGATCAGGGTGAACGTCGGGTTTTTCATTGAGTCTAGCATTTTTGAACACTAGAGTCCATTATGAATCAATCCATATGATCATATATGCCTAATCCGTCCACTTTTGAAAAAATCAAATTTTTGAGCCCGCCCAAAGGGGTACCCCTTTGGCCGGTGCCAGATTTGGCCCCGTTTTCTGGCAGCCGTCAGTAAAACGGCTATAACTCTCCACAGAAGTAAGCTTTACCCGTGATTCTTGTTGCGTTGGATTCCTAACTCAAATATCTACCCGACACAAAGTCGAACCGGTAGAAACCCTATTAGAGTCGGCTTCTAGGTGATTATCAAGTTGATTTCCAAAACCGTCACCTCTTGTGTAGCGATCGGAGTGAACGTCGGGATTTTCATTGAGTCCAGCATTTTTGAACACTAGAGTCCATTATGAATCAATCCATATGATCATATATGCCTAATCCGTCCACTTTTTAAAAAATCAAATTTTTGAGCCCGCCCAAAGGGGTACCCCTTTGGCCGGTGGCCAGATTTGGCCCCGTTTTCTTGCAGCCGTCAGTAAAACGGCTATAACTCTCTTCAGAAGTAAGCTTTACCCGTGATTCTTGTTGCGTTGGATTCCTAACTGAATTATCTACCCTACCAAAAGTCGAACCGGTAGAAACACTATTAGAGTCGGCCTCTAGGTGATTATCAAGTTGATTTCCATAACCGTCACCTCTTGTGTAGCGATCGGGGTGAACGTCGGGTTTTTCATTGAGTCTAGCATTTTTGAACAGTAGAGTCCATTATAAATCAATCCATATGATCATATATGCCTAATCCGTCCACTTTTGAAAAAATCAAATTTTTGAGCCCGCCCAAAGGGGTACCCCTTTGGCCGGTGGCCAGATTTGGCCCCGTTTTCTGGCAGCCGTCAGTAAAACGGTTATAACTCTCCCCAGAAGTAAGCTTTACCCGTAATTCTTGTTGCGTTGGATTCCTAACTCAAATATCTACCCTACCAAAAGTCGAACCGGTAGAAACACTATTAGAGTCGGCCTCTAGGTGATTATCAAGTTGATTTCTAAAACCGTCACCTCTTGTGTAGCGATCGTGGTGAACGTCGGGTTTTTCATCGAGTCTAGCTTTTTTGAACACTAGAGTCCATTATGAATCAATCCATATGATCATATATGCCTAATCCGTCCACTTTTGAAAAAATCAAATTTTTGAGCCCGTCCAAAGGGGTACCCCTTTGGCCGGTGGCCAGATTTGGCCCCGTTTTCTGGCAGCCGTCAGTAAAACGGCTATAACTCTCCCCAGAAGTAAGCTTTACCCGTGATTCTTGTTGCGCTGGATTCCTAACTCAAATATCTACCCTACCAAAAGTCGAACCGGTAGAAACACTATTAGAGTCGGCCTCTAGGTGATTATCAAGTTGATTTCTAAAACCGTCACCTCTTGTGTAGCGATCAGGGTGAACGTCGGGTTTTTCATTGAGTCTAGCATTTTTGAACACTAGAGTCCATTATGAATCAATCCATATGATCATATATGCCTAATCCGTCCACTTTTGAAAAAATCAAATTTTTGAGCCCGCCCAAAGGGGTACCCCTTTGGCCGGTGCCAGATTTGGCCCCGTTTTCTGGCAGCCGTCAGTAAAACGGCTATAACTCTCCACAGAAGTAAGCTTTACCCGTGATTCTTGTTGCGTTGGATTCCTAACTCAAATATCTACCCGACACAAAGTCGAACCGGTAGAAACCCTATTTGAGTCGGCCTCTAGGTGATTATCAAGTTGATTTCCAAAACCGTCACCTCTTGTGTAGCGATCGGGGTGAACATCGGGTTTTTCATTGAGTCAAGCATTTTTGAACACTAGAGTCCATTACGAATCAATCCATATGATCATATATGCCTAATCCGTCCACTTTTGAAAAAATCAAATTTTTGAGCCCGCCCAAAGGGGTACTTCTTTGGCCGGTGGCCAGATTTGGCCCCGTTTTCTTGCAGCCGTCAGTAAAACGGCTATAACTCTCTCCAGAAGTAAGCTTTACCCGTGATTCTTGTTGCGTTGGATTCCTGACTGAAATATCTACCCTACCAAAAGTCGAACCGGTGGAAACCCTATTAGAGTCGGCCTCTAGGTGATTATCAAGTTGATTTCCAAAACCGTCACCTCTTGTGTAGCGATCGGGGTGAACGTCGGGTTTTTCATTGAGTCTAGCATTTTTGAACAGTAGAGTCCATTATGAATCAATCCATATGATCATATATGCCTAATCCGTCCACTTTTGAAAAAATCAAATTTTTGAGCCCGCCCAAAGGGGTACCCCTTTGGCCGGTGGCCAGATTTGGCCCCGTTTTCTGGCAGCCGTCAGTAAAACGGCTATAACTCTCCCCAGAAGTAAGCTTTACCCGTGATTCTTGTTGCGCTGGATTCCTAACTCAAATATCTACCCTACCAAAAGTCGAACCGGTAGAAACACTATTAGAGTCGGCCTCTAGGTGATTATCAAGTTGATTTCTAAAACCGTCACCTCTTGTGTAGCGATCAGGGTGAACGTCGGGTTTTTCATTGAGTCTAGCATTTTTGAACACTAGAGTCCATTATGAATCAATCCATATGATCATATATGCCTAATCCGTCCACTTTTGAAAAAATCAAATTTTTGAGCCCGCCCAAAGGGGTACCCCTTTGGCCGGTGCCAGATTTGGCCCCGTTTTCTGGCAGCCGTCAGTAAAACGGCTATAACTCTCCACAGAAGTAAGCTTTACCCGTGATTCTTGTTGCGTTGGATTCCTAACTCAAATATCTACCCGACACAAAGTCGAACCGGTAGAAACCCTATTTGAGTCGGCCTCTAGGTGATTATCAAGTTGATTTCCAAAACCGTCACCTCTTGTGTAGCGATCGGGGTGAACATCGGGTTTTTCATTGAGTCAAGCATTTTTGAACACTAGAGTCCATTACGAATCAATCCATATGATCATATATGCCTAATCCGTCCACTTTTGAAAAAATCAAATTTTTGAGCCCGCCCAAAGGGGTACTTCTTTGGCCGGTGGCCAGATTTGGCCCCGTTTTCTTGCAGCCGTCAGTAAAACGGTTATAACTCTCCCCAGAAGTAAGCTTTACCCGTAATTCTTGTTGCGTTGGATTCCTAACTCAAATATCTACCCTACCAAAAGTCGAACCGGTAGAAACACTATTAGAGTCGGCCTCTAGGTGATTATCAAGTTGATTTCTAAAACCGTCACCTCTTGTGTAGCGATCGTGGTGAACGTCGGGTTTTTCATCGAGTCTAGCATTTTTGAACACTAGAGTCCATTATGAATCAATCCATATGATCATATATGCCTAATCCGTCCACTTTTGAAAAAATCAAATTTTTGAGCCCGTCCAAAGGGGTACCCCTTTGGCCGGTGGCCAGATTTGGCCCCGTTTTCTGGCAGCCGTCAGTAAAACGGCTATAACTCTCCCCAGAAGTAAGCTTTACCCGTGATTCTTGTTGCGCTGGATTCCTAACTCAAATATCTACCCTACCAAAAGTCGAACCGGTAGAAACACTATTAAAGTCGGCCTCTAGGTGATTATCAAGTTGATTTCTAAAACCGTCACCTCTTGTGTAGCGATCAGGGTGAACGTCGGGTTTTTCATTGAGTCTAGCATTTTTGAACACTAGAGTCCATTATGAATCAATCCATATGATCATATATGCCTAATCCGTCCACTTTTGAAAAAATCAAATTTTTGAGCCCGCCCAAAGGGGTACCCCTTTGGCCGGTGCCAGATTTGGCCCCGTTTTCTGGCAGCCGTCAGTAAAACGGCTATAACTCTCCACAGAAGTAAGCTTTACCCGTGATTCTTGTTGCGTTGGATTCCTAACTCAAATATCTACCCGACACAAAGTCGAACCGGTAGAAACCCTATTTGAGTCGGCCTCTAGGTGATTATCAAGTTGATTTCCAAAACCGTCACCTCTTGTGTAGCGATCGGGGTGAACATCGGGTTTTTCATTGAGTCAAGCATTTTTGAACACTAGAGTCCATTACGAATCAATCCATATGATCATATATGCCTAATCCGTCCACTTTTGAAAAAATCAAATTTTTGAGCCCGCCCAAAGGGGTACTTCTTTGGCCGGTGGCCAGATTTGGCCCCGTTTTCTTGCAGCCGTCAGTAAAACGGCTATAACTCTCTCCAGAAGTAAGCTTTACCCGTGATTCTTGTTGCGTTGGATTCCTGACTGAAATATCTACCCTACCAAAAGTCGAACCGGTGGAAACCCTATTAGAGTCGGCCTCTAGGTGATTATCAAGTTGATTTCCAAAACCGTCACCTCTTGTGTAGCGATCGGGGTGAACGTCGGGTTTTTCATTGAGTCTAGCATTTTTGAACAGTAGAGTCCATTATGAATCAATCCATATGATCATATATGCCTAATCCGTCCACTTTTGAAAAAATCAAATTTTTGAGCCCGCCCAAAGGGGTACCCCTTTGGCCGGTGGCCAGATTTGGCCCCGTTTTCTGGCAGCCGTCAGTAAAACGGCTATAACTCTCCCCAGAAGTAAGCTTTACCCGTGATTCTTGTTGCGCTGGATTCCTAACTCAAATATCTACCCTACCAAAAGTCGAACCGGTAGAAACACTATTAGAGTCGGCCTCTAGGTGATTATCAAGTTGATTTCTAAAACCGTCACCTCTTGTGTAGCGATCAGGGTGAACGTCGGGTTTTTCATTGAGTCTAGCATTTTTGAACACTAGAGTCCATTATGAATCAATCCATATGATCATATATGCCTAATCCGTCCACTTTTGAAAAAATCAAATTTTTGAGCCCGCCCAAAGGGGTACCCCTTTGGCCGGTGCCAGATTTGGCCCCGTTTTCTGGCAGCCGTCAGTAAAACGGCTATAACTCTCCACAGAAGTAAGCTTTACCCGTGATTCTTGTTGCGTTGGATTCCTAACTCAAATATCTACCCGACACAAAGTCGAACCGGTAGAAACCCTATTTGAGTCGGCCTCTAGGTGATTATCAAGTTGATTTCCAAAACCGTCACCTCTTGTGTAGCGATCGGGGTGAACATCGGGTTTTTCATTGAGTCAAGCATTTTTGAACACTAGAGTCCATTACGAATCAATCCATATGATCATATATGCCTAATCCGTCCACTTTTGAAAAAATCAAATTTTTGAGCCCGCCCAAAGGGGTACTTCTTTGGCCGGTGGCCAGATTTGGCCCCGTTTTCTTGCAGCCGTCAGTAAAACGGTTATAACTCTCCCCAGAAGTAAGCTTTACCCGTAATTCTTGTTGCGTTGGATTCCTAACTCAAATATCTACCCTACCAAAAGTCGAACCGGTAGAAACACTATTAGAGTCGGCCTCTAGGTGATTATCAAGTTGATTTCTAAAACCGTCACCTCTTGTGTAGCGATCGTGGTGAACGTCGGGTTTTTCATCGAGTCTAGCATTTTTGAACACTAGAGTCCATTATGAATCAATCCATATGATCATATATGCCTAATCCGTCCACTTTTGAAAAAATCAAATTTTTGAGCCCGTCCAAAGGGGTACCCCTTTGGCCGGTGGCCAGATTTGGCCCCGTTTTCTGGCAGCCGTCAGTAAAACGGCTATAACTCTCCCCAGAAGTAAGCTTTACCCGTGATTCTTGTTGCGCTGGATTCCTAACTCAAATATCTACCCTACCAAAAGTCGAACCGGTAGAAACACTATTAGAGTCGGCCTCTAGGTGATTATCAAGTTGATTTCTAAAACCGTCACCTCTTGTGTAGCGATCAGGGTGAACGTCGGGTTTTTCATTGAGTCTAGCATCTTTGAACACTAGAGTCCATTATGAATCAATCCATATGATCATATATGCCTAATCCGTCCACTTTTGAAAAAATCAAATTTTTGAGCCCGCCCAAAGGGGTACCCCTTTGGCCGGTGCCAGATTTGGCCCCGTTTTCTGGCAGCCGTCAGTAAAACGGCTATAACTCTCCACAGAAGTAAGCTTTACCCGTGATTCTTGTTGCGTTGGATTCCTAACTCAAATATCTACCCGACACAAAGTCGAACCGGTAGAAACCCTATTTGAGTCGGCCTCTAGGTGATTATCAAGTTGATTTCCAAAACCGTCACCTCTTGTGTAGCGATCGGGGTGAACATCGGGTTTTTCATTGAGTCAAGCATTTTTGAACACTAGAGTCCATTACGAATCAATCCATATGATCATATATGCCTAATCCGTCCACTTTTGAAAAAATCAAATTTTTGAGCCCGCCCAAAGGGGTACTTCTTTGGCCGGTGGCCAGATTTGGCCCCGTTTTCTTGCAGCCGTCAGTAAAACGGTTATAACTCTCCCCAGAAGTAAGCTTTACCCGTAATTCTTGTTGCGTTGGATTCCTAACTCAAATATCTACCCTACCAAAAGTCGAACCGGTAGAAACACTATTAGAGTCGGCCTCTAGGTGATTATCAAGTTGATTTCTAAAACCGTCACCTCTTGTGTAGCGATCGTGGTGAACGTCGGGTTTTTCATCGAGTCTAGCATTTTTGAACACTAGAGTCCATTATGAATCAATCCATATGATCATATATGCCTAATCCGTCCACTTTTGAAAAAATCAAATTTTTGAGCCCGTCCAAAGGGGTACCCCTTTGGCCGGTGGCCAGATTTGGCCCCGTTTTCTGGCAGCCGTCAGTAAAACGGCTATAACTCTCCCCAGAAGTAAGCTTTACCCGTGATTCTTGTTGCGCTGGATTCCTAACTCAAATATCTACCCTACCAAAAGTCGAACCGGTAGAAACACTATTAGAGTCGGCCTCTAGGTGATTATCAAGTTGATTTCTAAAACCGTCACCTCTTGTGTAGCGATCAGGGTGAACGTCGGGTTTTTCATTGAGTCTAGCATTTTTGAACACTAGAGTCCATTATGAATCAATCCATATGATCATATATGCCTAATCCGTCCACTTTTGAAAAAATCAAATTTTTGAGCCCGCCCAAAGGGGTACCCCTTTGGCCGGTGCCAGATTTGGCCCCGTTTTCTGGCAGCCGTCAGTAAAACGGCTATAACTCTCCACAGAAGTAAGCTTTACCCGTGATTCTTGTTGCGTTGGATTCCTAACTCAAATATCTACCCGACACAAAGTCGAACCGGTAGAAACCCTATTTGAGTCGGCCTCTAGGTGATTATCAAGTTGATTTCCAAAACCGTCACCTCTTGTGTAGCGATCGGGGTGAACATCGGGTTTTTCATTGAGTCAAGCATTTTTGAACACTAGAGTCCATTACGAATCAATCCATATGATCATATATGCCTAATCCGTCCACTTTTGAAAAAATCAAATTTTTGAGCCCGCCCAAAGGGGTACTTCTTTGGCCGGTGGCCAGATTTGGCCCCGTTTTCTTGCAGCCGTCAGTAAAACGGCTATAACTCTCTCCAGAAGTAAGCTTTACCCGTGATTCTTGTTGCGTTGGATTCCTGACTGAAATATCTACCCTACCAAAAGTCGAACCGGTGGAAACCCTATTAGAGTCGGCCTCTAGGTGATTATCAAGTTGATTTCCAAAACCGTCACCTCTTGTGTAGCGATCGGGGTGAACGTCGGGTTTTTCATTGAGTCTAGCATTTTTGAACAGTAGAGTCCATTATGAATCAATCCATATGATCATATATGCCTAATCCGTCCACTTTTGAAAAAATCAAATTTTTGAGCCCGCCCAAAGGGGTACCCCTTTGGCCGGTGGCCAGATTTGGCCCCGTTTTCTGGCAGCCGTCAGTAAAACGGCTATAACTCTCCCCAGAAGTAAGCTTTACCCGTGATTCTTGTTGCGCTGGATTCCTAACTCAAATATCTACCCTACCAAAAGTCGAACCGGTAGAAACACTATTAGAGTCGGCCTCTAGGTGATTATCAAGTTGATTTCTAAAACCGTCACCTCTTGTGTAGCGATCAGGGTGAACGTCGGGTTTTTCATTGAGTCTAGCATTTTTGAACACTAGAATCCATTATGAATCAATCCATATGATCATATATGCCTAATCCGTCCACTTTTGAAAAAATCAAATTTTTGAGCCCGCCCAAAGGGGTACCCCTTTGGCCGGTGCCAGATTTGGCCCCGTTTTCTGGCAGCCGTCAGTAAAACGGCTATAACTCTCCACAGAAGTAAGCTTTACCCGTGATTCTTGTTGCGTTCGATTCCTAACTCAAATATCTACCCGACACAAAGTCGAACCGGTAGAAACCCTATTTGAGTCAGCCTCTAGGTGATTATCAAGTTGATTTCCAAAACCGTCACCTCTTGTGTAGCGATCGGGGTGAACATCGGGTTTTTCATTGAGTCAAGCATTTTTGAACACTAGAGTCCATTACGAATCAATCCATATGATCATATATGCCTAATCCGTCCACTTTTGAAAAAATCAAATTTTTGAGCCCGCCCAAAGGGGTACTTCTTTGGCCGGTGGCCAGGTTTGGCCCCGTTTTCTTGCAGCCGTCAGTAAAACGGCTATAACTCTCTCCAGAAGTAAGCTTTACCCGTGATTCTTGTTGCGTTGGATTCCTAACTGAAATATCTACCCTACCAAAAGTCGAACCGGTGGAAACCCTATTAGAGTCGGCCTCTAGGTGATTATCAAGTTGATTTCCAAAACCGTCACCTCTTGTGTAGCGATCGGGGTGAACGTCGGGTTTTTCATTGAGTCTAGCACTTTTGAACAGTAGAGTCCATTATGAATCAATCCATATGATCATATATGCCTAATCCGTCCACTTTTGAAAAAATCAAATTTTTGAGCCCGCCCAAAGGGGTACCCCTTTGGCCGGTGGCCAGATTTGGCCCCGTTTTCTGGCAGCCGTCAGTAAAACGGCTATAACTCTCCCCAGAAGTAAGCTTTACCCGTGATTCTTGTTGCGCTGGATTCCTAACTCAAATATCTACCCTACCAAAAGTCGAACCGGTAGAAACACTATTAGAGTCGGCCTCTAGGTGATTATCAAGTTGATTTCTAAAACCGTCACCTCTTGTGTAGCGATCAGGGTGAACGTCGGGTTTTTCATTGAGTCTAGCATTTTTGAACACTAGAGTCCATTATGAATCAATCCATATGATCATATATGCCTAATCCGTCCACTTTTGAAAAAATCAAATTTTTGAGCCCGCCCAAAGGGGTACCCCTTTGGCCGGTGCCAGATTTGGCCCCGTTTTCTGGCAGCCGTCAGTAAAACGGCTATAACTCTCCACAGAAGTAAGCTTTACCCGTGATTCTTGTTGCGTTGGATTCCTAACTCAAATATCTACCCTACACAAAGTCGAACCGATAGAAACCCTATTTGAGTCGGCCTCTAGGTGATTATCAAGTTGATTTCCAAAACCGTCACCTCTTGTGTAGCGATCGGGGTGAACATCGGGTTTTTCATTGAGTCAAGCATTTTTGAACACTAGAGTCCATTACGAATCAATCCATATGATCATATATGTCTAATCCGTCCACTTTTGAAAAAATCAAATTTTTGAGCCCGCCCAAAGGGATACTTCTTTGGCCGGTGGCCAGATTTGGCCCCGTTTTCTTGCAGCCGTCAGTAAAACGGCTATAACTCTCTCCAGAAGTAAGCTTTACCCGTGATTCTTGTTGCGTTGGATTCCTAACTGAAATATCTACCCTATCAAAAGTCGAACCGGTGGAAACCCTATTAGAGTCGGCCTCTAGGTGATTATCAAGTTGATTTCCAAAACCGTCACCTCTTGTGTAGCGATCGGGGTGAACGTCGGGTTTTTCATTGAGTCTAGCATTTTTGAACACTAGAGTCCATTATGAATCAATCCATATGATCATATATGCCTAATCCGTCCACTTTTGAAAAAATCAAATTTTTGAGCCCGCCCAAAGGGGTACCCCTGTGGCCGGTGGCCAGATTTGGCCCCGTTTTCTGGCAGCCGTCAGTAAAACGGCTATAACTCTCCCCAGAAGTAAGCTTTACCTGTGATTCTTGTTGCGTTGGATTCCTAACTCAAATATCTACCCTACCAAAAGTTGAACCGGTAGAAACACTATTAGGGTCGGCTTCTAGGTGATTATCAAGTTGATTTCCAAAACCGTCACCTCTTGTGTAGCGATCGGGGTGAACGTCGGGTTTTTCATTGAGTCTAGCATTTTTGAACACTTGAGTCCATTATGAATCAATCCATATGATCATATATGCCTAATCCGTCCACTTTTGAAAAAATCAAATTTTTGAGCCCGCCCAAAGGGGGTAGTACCCCTTTGGCCGGTGGCCAGATTTGGCCCCGTTTTCTGGCAGCCGTCAGTAAAACGGCTATAACTCTCTCCAGAAGTAAGCTTTACCCGTGATTCTTGTTGCGTTGGATTCCTAAGTCAAATATCTACCCTACCAAAAGTCGAACCGGTAGAAACCCTATTAGAGTCGGCCTCTAGGTGATTATCAAGTTGATTTCTAAAACCGTCACCTCTTGTGTAGCGATCGGGGTGAACGTCGGGTTTTTCATTGAGTCTAGCATTTTTGAACACTAGAGTCCATTATGAATCAATCCATATGATCATATATGCCTAATCCGTCCACTTTTGAAAAAATCAAATTTTTGAGCCCGTCCAAAGGGGTACCCCTTTGGCCGGTGGCCAGATTTGGCCCCATTTTCTGGCAGCCGTCAATAAAACGGCTATAACTCTCTCCAGAAGTAAGCTTTACCCGTGATTCTTGTTGCGTTGGATTCCTAACTCAAATATCTACCCTACCAAAAGTCGAACCGGTAGAAACCCTATTAGAGTCGGCCTCTAGGTGATTATCAATTTGATTTCCAAAACCGTCACCTCTTGTGTAGCGATCGGGGTGAACGTCGGGTTTTTCATTGAGTCTAGCATTTTTGAACACTAGAGTCCATTATGAATCAATCCATATGATCATATATGCCTAATCCGTCCAATTTTGAAAAAATTAAATTTTTGAGCCCGCCCAAAGGGGTACCCCTTTGGCCGGTGGCTAGATTTGGCCCCGTTTTCTGGCAGCCGTCAGTAAAACGGCTATAACTCTCTCCAGAAGTAAGCTTTACCCGTGATTCTTGTTGCGTTGGATTCCTAACTCAAATATCTACCCTACCAAAAGTCGAACCGGTAGAAACACTATTAGAGACGGCCTCTAGGTGATTATCAAGTTGATTTCTAAAACCGTCACCTCTTGTGTAGCGATCGGGGTGAACGTCGGGTTTTTCATTGAGTCTAGCATTTTTGAACACTAGATTCTATTATGAATCAATCCATATGATCATATATGCCTAATCCGTCCACTTTTGAAAAAATCAAATCTTTGAGCCCGTGGCCAGATTTGGCCCCGTTTTCTGGCAGCCGTCAGTAAAACGGCTATAACTCTCTCCAGAAGTAAGCTTTACCCGTGATTCTTGTTGCGTTGGATTCCTAACTCAAATATCTACGCTACCAAAAGTCGAACCAGTAGAAACACTATTAGAGTCGGCCTCTAGGTGATTATCAAGTTGATTTCTAAAACCGTCACCTCTTGTGTAGCGATCGGGGTGAACGTCGGGTTTTTCATTGAGTCTAGCATTTTTGAACACTAGAGTCCATTATGAATCAATCCATATGATCATATATGCCTAATCCGTCCACTTTTGAAAAAATCAAATTTTTGAGCCCGCCCAAAGGGGTACCCCTTTGGCCGGTGGCTAGATTTGGCCCCGTTTTCTGGCAGCCGTCAGTAAAACGGCTATAACTCTCCCCAGAAGTAATCTTTACCCGTGATTCTTGTTGCGTTTGATTCCTAACTCAAATATCTACCCTACCAAAAGTTGAACCGGTAGAAACACTATTAGAGTCGGCTTCTAGGTGATTATCAAGTTGATTTCTAAAACCGTCACCTCTTGTGTAGCGATCGGGGTGAACGTCGGGTTTTTCATTGAGTCTAGCATTTTTGAACACTAGAGTCCATTATGAATCAATCCATATGATCATATATGCCTAATCCGTCCACTTTTGAAAAAATCAAATTTTTGAGCCCGCCCAAAGGGGTACTTCTTTGGCCGGTGGCCAGATTTGGCCCGATTTTCTAGCAGCCGTCAGTAAAACGGCTATAACTCTCTCCAGAAGTAAGCTTTACCCGTGGTTCTTGTTGCGTTGGATTCCTAACTCAAATATCTACCCTACCAAAAGTCGAACCGGTAGAATCCCTATTAGAGTCGGCTTCTAGGTGATTATCAAGTTGATTTCCAAAACCGTCACCTCTTGTGTAGCGATCGGGGTGATCGTCGGGTTTTTCATTGAGTCTAGCATTTTCGAACACTAGAGTCCATTTTGAATCAATCCATATGATCATATATGCCTAATCCGTCCACTTTTGAAAAAATCAAATTTTTGAGCCCGCCCAAAGGGGTACTTCTTTGGCCGGTGGCCAGATTTGGCCCCGTTTTCTGGCAGCCGTCAGTAAAACGGCTATAACTCTCTCCAGAAGTAAGCTTTACCCGTGATTCTTGTTGCGTTGGATTCCTAACTCAAATATCTACCCTACCAAAAGTCGAACCGGTAGAAACCCTATTAGAGTCGGCCTCTAGGTGATTATCAAGTTGATTTCCAAAACCGTCACCTCTTGTGTAGCGATCGGGGTGAACGTCGGGTTTTTCATTGAGTCTAGCATTTTTAAACACTAGAGTCCATTATGAATCAATCCATATGATCATATATGCCTAATCCATCCACTTTTGAAAAAATCAAATTTTTGAGCCCGCCCAAAGGGGTACCCCTTTGGCCGGTGGCTAGATTTGGCCCCGTTTTCTGGCAGCCGTCAGTAAAACGGCTATAACTCTCTCCAGAAGTAAGCTTTACCCGTGATTCTTGTTGCGTTGGATTCCCAACTAAAATATCTACCCTACATAAAGTCGAACCGGAAGGAAGCCTATTTGTGTCGGCCTCTAGGTGATTATCAAGTTGATTTCCAAAACTGTCACCTCTTATGTAGGGATCGGGGAGAACGTCGGGTTTTTCATTGAGTCTAGCATTTTTGAACACTAGAGTCCATTATGAATCAATGCATATGATCATATATGCCTAATCCGTCCACTTTTGAAAAAATCAAATTTCTGTGCCCGCCCAACGGGGTATCCCTTTGGCCGGTTGCCAGATTTGGCCCCGTTTTCTGGCAGCTGTCAGTAAAACGACTATAACTCTCTCCAAAAGTGAGCTTTACCCGTGATTCTTATTTCGTTGGATTCCAAATTCAAATATCTACCATACGAAAAGTCAAACCGGAAGGAAGCCTATTTGTGTCGGCCTCTAGTTGATTATCAAGTTGATTTCCAAAACCGTCACCTCTTATGTAGGGATCGGGGAGAACGTCGGGTTTTTCATTGAGTCTAGCATTTTTGAACACTAGAGTCCATTATGAATCAATACATATGATCATATATGCCAAATCCGTTGATTTTTGAAAAAATCAAATTTTTGTGCCCGCCCAAAGGGGTACCCCTTTGGCCGGTGGCCAGATTTGGCCCCGTTTTCTAGCAGCCGTCAGTAAAACGGCTATAACTCTCTCCAGAATTAAGCTTTACCCATGATTCTTGTTGCGTTGGATTCTTAACTCAAATATCAACCCTACAAAAAGTCGAACCGGACGGAACCCTTATTGTGTCGGCCTCTAGGTGATTATCAAGTTGATTTCTAAAACCGTCACCTCTTATGTAGGGATCGGGGAGAACGTCGGGTTTTTCATTGACTCTAGCATTTTTGAACACTAGAGTCCATTATGAATCAATGCATATGATCATATATGCCTAATCCGTCCACTTTTGAAAAAATCAAATTTTTGTGCCCGCCCAACGGGGTATCCCTTTGGCCGGTTGCCAGATTTGGCCCCGTTTTCTGGCAGCTGTCAGTAAAACGACTATAACTCTCTCCAGAAGTGAGCTTTACCCGTGATTCTTATTTCGTTGGATTCCAAATTCAAATATCTACCATACGAAAAGTCAAACCGGAAGGAAGCCTATTTGTGTCGGCCTCTAGTTGATTATCAAGTTGATTTCCAAAACCGTCACCTCTTATGTAGGGATCGGGGAGAACGTCGGGTTTTTCATTGAGTCTAGCATTTTTGAACACTAGAGTCCATTATGAATCAATCCATATGATCATATATGCCTAATCCGTCGACTTTTGAAAAAATCAAATTTTTGAGCCCGCCCAAAGGGGTACCCCTTTGGCCGGTGGCCAGATTTGGCCCCGTTTTCTGGCAGCCGTCAGTAAAACGGCTATAACTCTCTCCAGAAGTAAGATTTACCCGTGATTCTTGTTGCGTTGGATTCCCAACTAAAATATCAACCCTACAAAAAGTCGAACCGGAAGGAAGCCTATTTGTGTCGGCCTCTAGGTGATTATCAAGTTGATTTCCAAAACTGTCACCTCTTATGTAGGGATCGGGGAGAACGTCGGGTTTTTCATTGAGTCTAGCATTTTTGAACACTAGAGTCCATTATGAATCAATGCATATGATCATATATGCCTAATCCGTCCACTTTTGAAAAAATCAAATTTTTGTGCCCGCCCAACGGGGTATCCCTTTGGCCGGTTTCCAGATTTGGTCCCGTTTTCTGGCAGCCGTTAGTAAAACGGCTATAAATCTCTCCAGAAGTGAGCTTTACCCGTGATTCTTATTGCGTTGGATTCCAAATTCAAATATCTACCATACGAAAAGTCAAACCGGAAGGAAGCCTATTTGTGTCGGCCTCTAGTTGATTATCAAGTTGATTTCCAAAACCGTCACCTCTTATGTAGGGATCGGGGAGAACGTCGGGTTTTTCATTGAGTCTAGCATTTTTGAACACTAGAGTCCATTATGAATCAATCCATATGATCATATATGCCAAATCCGTTGATTTTTGAAAAAATCAAATTTTTGTGCCCGCCCAAAGGGATACCCCTCTGGCCGGTTGCCAGATTTGGCCCCGTTTTCTGGCAGCCGTCAGTAAAACGGATAAAACTCTCTCCAGAAGTGAGCTTTACCCGTGATTCTTGTTGCATTGGATTCCTAACTCAAATATCTACCATACAAAAAGTCGAACCGGAAGGAACCCTATTTGTGTCGGCCTCTAGGTGATTATCAAGTTGATTTCCAAAACCGTCACCTCTTAAGTAGGGATCGGGGAGAACGTCGGGTTTTTCATTGAATCTAGCATTTTTGAACACTAGAGTCCATTATGAATCAATCCATATGATCATAAATGCCTAATCCGTCCACTTTTGAAAAAATCAAATTTTTGAGCTCGCCCAAAGGGGAACCCCTTTGCCGGTGGCCAGATTTGGCCCCGTTTTCTGGCAGCCGTCAGTAAAACGGCTATAACTCTCTCCAGAAGTAAGATTTACCCGTGATTCTTATTGCGTTGGATTCCTAACTCAAATATCTACCCTACAGAAAGTCGAGCCGGAAGGAACCCTTTTTGTGTCGGCCTCTAGGTGATTATCAAGTTGATTTCCAAAACCGTCACCTCTTAAGTAGGGATCGGGGAGAACGTCGGGTTTTTCATTGAATCTAGCATTTTTGAACACTAGAGTCCATTATGAATCAATCCATATGATCATATATGCCTAATCCGTCCACTTTTGAAAAAATCAAATTTTTGAGCTCGCCCAAAGGGGAACCCCTTTGCCGGTGGCCAGATTTGGCCCCGTTTTCTGGCAGCCGTCAGTAAAACGGCTATAACTCTCTCCAGAAGTAAGATTTACCCGTGATTCTTATTGCGTTGGATTCCTAACTCAAATATCTACCCTACATAAAGTCGAGCCGGAAGGAACCCTATTTGTGTCGGCCTCTAGGTGATTATCAAGTTGATTTCCAAAACCGTCACCTCTTCTGTAGGGATCGGGGAGAACGTCGGGTTTTTCATTGAATCTAGCATTTTTGAACACTAGAGTCCATTATGAATCAATCCATATGATCATATATGCCTAATCCATCCACTTTTGAAAAAATCAAATTTTTGTGCCCGCCCAAAGGGGTACCCCTTTGGCTGATTGCCAGATTTGGCCCCGTTTTCTGGCAGCTGTCAGTAAAACGGCTATAACTCTCTCCAGAAGTGAGCTTACCCGTGATTCTTGTTGCGTTGGATTCCTAACCCAAATATCTACCATACGAAAAGTCGAACCGGAAGGAAGCCTATTTGTGTCGGCCTCTAGGTGATTATCAAGTTGATTTCCAAAACCGTCACCTCTTATGTAGGGATCGGGGAGAATGTCTGGTTTTTCATTGACTCTAGCATTTTTGAACACTAGAGTCCATTATGAATCAATCCATATGATCATATATGCCTAATCCGTCCACTTTTGAAAAAATCAAATTTTTGTGCACGCCCAAAGGGGTATCCCTTTGGCCGGTTGCCAGATTTGGCCCCGTTTTCTGGCATTTGTCAGTAAAACGACTATAACTCTCTCCAGAAGTGAGCTTTACCCGTGATTCTTGTTGCGTTGGATTCCAAACTCAAATATCTACCATACGAAAAGTCGAACCAGAAGGAAGCCTATTTGTGTCGGCCTCTAGTTGATTATCTAGTTGATTTCCAAAACCGTCACCTCTTATGTAGGGATCGGGGAGAATGTCGGGTTTTTCTTTGAGTCTAGCATTTTTTAACACTAGAGTCCATTATGAATCAATCCATATGATCATATATGCCTAATCCGTCCACTTTTGAAAAAAATCAAATTTTTGAGCCCGCCCAGAGGGGTACCCCTTTGCCGGTGGCCAGATTTGGCCCTGCTTTCTGGCAGCCGTCAGTAAAACGGCTATAACTCTCTCTAGAAGTAAGCTTTAGCCGTGATTCTTGTTGCGTTGGATTCCTAACTCAAATATCTACCCTACAAAAAGTCGAACCGGAAGGAACCCTATTTGTGTTGGCCTCTAGGTGATTATCAAATAGATTTCCAAAACCGTCACCTCTTATGTATGGATCAGGGAGAATGTCGGGTTTTTCATTGAGTCAGGCATTTTTGAACACTAGAGTCCATTATGAATCAATCCATATGATGATATATGCCTAATCCGTCCACTTTTTAAAAAATCAAATTTTTGAGCCCGCCCAAAGGGGTAACCCTTTGCCGGTGGCCAGATTTGGCCCCGTTTTCTAGCAACCGTTAGTCAAACGGCTATAACTCTCTCCAGAAGTAAGCTTTACCCGTGATTCTTGTTGCGTTGGATTCCTAACTCAAATATCTACCTTACAAAAACTCGAACCGGAAGGAACCCTTATTGTGTCGGCCTCTAGGTGATTATCAAGTTGATTTCCTAAACCGTCACCTCTTATGTAGGGATCGGGGAGAACGTCAAGTTTTTCATTGAGTCTAGCATTTTTGAACACTAGAGTCCATTATGAATCAATCCATATGATCATATATGCCTAATCCGTCCACTTTTGAAAAAATCAAATTTTTGAGCCCCCCTAAAGGGGTACCCCTTTGGCCGGTGGCCAGATTTGGCCCTGTTTTCTGGCAGCCGTCAGTAAAACGGCTATAACTCTCTCCAGAAGTAAGCTTTAGCCGTGATTCTTGTTGCGTTGGATTTCAAACTCAAATATCGACCCTACAAAAAGTAGAACCGGAAGGAACCCTATTTATGTCGGCCTCTAGGTGATTATCAAATCGATTTGCTAAACCGTCACCTCTTATGTAGGGATCAGGGAGAACGTCGGGTTTTTCATTGAGTCAGGCATTTTTGAACACTAGAGTCCATTATGAATCAATCCATATGATTATATATGCATAATCCATCCACTTTTGAAAAAATCAAATTTTTGAGCCCGCCCAAAGGGGTACCGCTTTGCCGGTGGCCAGATTTGGCCCTGTTTTCTGACAGCCGTCAGTTAAACGGCTATAACTCTCTCCAGAAGTAAGCTTTACCCGTGATTCTTGTTGCGTTGGATTGCTAAATCAAATATCTACCCTACAAATAGTCGAACCGGAAGGAACCCTTATTGTGTCGGCCTCTAGGTGATTATCAAGTTGATTTCCAAAACCGTCACATCTTACGTAGGGATCGGGGAGAACGTCGGGTTTTTCATTGAGTCTAGCATTTTTTAACACTAGAGTCCATTATAAATCAATCCATATGATCATATATGCCTAATCCGTCCACTTTTGAAAAAATTAAATTTTTGAGCCCGCCCAAAAGGGTACCCCTTTGGCCGGTGGCCAGATTTGGCCCCGTTTTCTGGCAGCCGTCAGTAAAATGGCTATAACTCTCTCCAGAAGTAAGCTTTACCCGTGATTCTTGT
Organism: Perilla frutescens; assembly: GCA_026008535.1. Taxonomy (NCBI): domain Eukaryota; kingdom Viridiplantae; phylum Streptophyta; class Magnoliopsida; order Lamiales; family Lamiaceae; genus Perilla; species Perilla frutescens. The sequence goes on from BRKX01000018.1 coordinate 49,356,180, forward strand.
AGCGTTGGATTCCTAACTCAAATATCTACCCTACAAAAAGTTCAAATGGAAGAAACTCCTTTTGAGTCAACCTCTAGGTGATTATCAAGTTGATTTCCACAACCGTCGCCTCTTATGTAGGGATCGGGGTGAACGTCAGGTTTTTCATTGAGTCTAGCATTTTTGAACACAAGAGTCCATTATGAATCAATCCATATGATCATATATGCTTAATCCGTCCACTTTTGAAAAAATCAAATTTTTGAGCCCGCCCAAATAGGTACCCCTTTGGCCGGTGGCCAGATTTGGCTCCGTTTTCTGGCAGCCATCAGTAAAACGGCTATAACTCTCTCCAGAAGTAAGCTTTACCCGTGAGTCTTAATGCGTTAGATTCCTAACTCAAATATCTACCCTACCAAAAGTCGAACCGGTAGAAACCCTATTTGAGTCAGCCTCTAGGTGATTATCAATTTGATTTCCAAAACTGTAACCTGCTGTGTAGAGATCGGGGTGAACGTCGGGTTTTTCGTTGAGTCTAGCATTTTTGAACACTAGAGTCCATTATGAATCAATCCATATGATCATATATGCCTAATCCGTCCACTTTTGAAAAAATCAAATTTTTGAGCCTGCCCAAAGGGGTACCCCTTTGGCCGGTGGCCAGATTTGGCCCCATTTGTGGCAGCCGTCAGTAAAACGGCTATAACTCTCTCCAGAAGTAAGCTTTACCCGTGATTCTTGTTGCATTGGATTGCTAACTCAAATATCTACCCTATAAAAAGTTCAAATGGAATAAACTCCTTTTGAGTCAACCTCTCGGTGATTATCAAGTTGATTTCCACAACCGTCGCCTCTTATGTAGGGATCGGGGTGAACGTCAGGTTTTTCATTGAGTCTAGCATTTTTGAACACTAGAGTCCATTATGAATCAATCCATATGATCATATATGCCTAATCCGTCCACTTTTGAAAAAATCAAATTTTTGAGCCCGCCCAAAGGGGTACCCCTATGGCCGGTGGCCAGATTTGGCTCCGTTTTCTGGCAGCCGTCAGTAAAACGGCTATAACTCTCTCCACAAGTAAGCTTTACCCGTGATTCTTGTTGCGTTGGATTCCTAACTCAAATATCTACCCTACCAAAAGTCGAACCGGTAGAATCCCTATTTGACTCGGCCTCTAGGTGATTATCAAGTTGATTTCCAAAACTGTCACCTGTTGTGTAGTGATCGGGGTGAACGTCGGGTTTTTCATTGAGTCTAGCATTTTTGAACACTAGAGTCCATTATGAATCAATCCATATGATCATATATGCCTGATCCGTCCACTTTTGAAAAAATCAAATTTTTGACCCCGCCCAAAGGCGTACCCCTTTGGCCGGTGGCCAGATTTGGCCTCGTTTTCTGGCAGCCGTCAGTAAAACGGCTATAACTCTCTCCAGAAGTAAGCTTTACCCGTGATTCTTGTTGCGTTGGATTCCTAACTCAAATATCTACCCTACCAAAAGTTGAACCGGTAGAAACCCTATTTGAGTCGGCCTTTAGGTGATTATCAAGTTGATTTCCAAATTCGTCACCTCTTACGTAGGGATCGGGGTGAACGTCAGGTTTTTCATTGAGTCTAGCATTTTTGAACACTAGAGTCCATTATGAATCAATCCATATGATCATATATGCCTAATCCGTCCACTTTTGAAAAAATCAAATTTTTGAGCCCGCCCAAAGGGGTACCCCTATGGCCGGTGGCCAGATTTGGCTCCGTTTTCTGGCAGCCGTCAGTAAAACGGCTATAACTCTCTCCACAAGTAAGCTTTACCCGTGATTCTTGTTGCGTTGGATTCCTAACTCAAATATCTACCCTACCAAAAGTCGAACCGGTAGAATCCCTATTTGACTCGGCCTCTAGGTGATTATCAAGTTGATTTCCAAAACTGTCACCTGTTGTGTAGTGATCGGGGTGAACGTCGGGTTTTTCATTGAGTCTAGCATTTTTGAACACTAGAGTCCATTATGAATCAATCCATATGATCATATATGCCTGATCCGTCCACTTTTGAAAAAATCAAATTTTTGACCCCGCCCAAAGGCGTACCCCTTTGGCCGGTGGCCAGATTTGGCCTCGTTTTCTGGCAGCCGTCAGTAAAACGGCTATAACTCTCTCCAGAAGTAAGCTTTACCCGTGATTCTTGTTGCGTTGGATTCCTAACTCAAATATCTACCCTACCAAAAGTTGAACCGGTAGAAACCCTATTTGAGTCGGCCTTTAGGTGATTATCAAGTTGATTTCCAAATTCGTCACCTCTTATGTAGGGATCGGGGTGAACGTCGGGTTTTTCATTGAGTCTAGCATTTTTGAACACTAGAGTCCATTATGAATCAAGCCATATGATCATATATGCCTAATCGGTCCACTTTTGAAAAAATCAAAATTTTGAGCCCGCGCAAAGGGGTACCCCTTTGGCCGGTGGCCAGATTTGGCCCCGTTTTCTGGCAGCCGTAAGTAAAACGGCTATAACTCTCTCCAGAAGTAAGCTTTACCCGTGATTCTTGTTGCGTTTGATTCCTAACTATAATATCTACCCTACCAAAAGTCGAACCAGTAGAAACCCTATTTGAGTCGCCCTCTAGGTGATTATCAAGTTGATTTAAAAAACCGTCACCTCTTATGTAGGGATCGGGGTGAATGCCGGGGTTTTCATTGAGTCTAGCATTTATGAACACTAGAGTCCATTATGAATCAATCCATATGATCATATATGCCTAATCCTTCCACTTTTGAAAAAATCAAATTTTTGAGCCCGCCCAAAGGGGTACCCCTTTCGCCGGTGGCCAGATTTGACCCCGTTTTCTGGCAGCCGTCAGTAAAACGGCTATAACTCTCTCCAGAAGTAAGCTTTACCCGTGATTCTTGTTGCGTTTGATTCCTAACTTAAATATCTACCCTACCAAAAGTCGAACCGGTAAAAACCCTATTTGAGTCGCCCTCTAGGTGATTATCAAGTTGATTTCCAAAACCGTCACCTCTTATGTAGGGATCGGGGTGAACGTCGACTTTTTCATTGAGTCTATCATTTTTGAACACTAGAGTCCATTATGAATCAATCCATATGATCATATATGCCTAATCCTTCCACTTTTGAAAAAATCAAATTTTTGAGCCCGCCCAAAGGGGTACCCCTTTGTCCGGTGGCTAGATTTGACCCCGTTTTCTGGCAGCCGTCAGTAAAACGGCTATAACTCTCTCCAGAAGTAAGCTTTACCCGTGATTCTTGTTGCGTTTGATTTCTAACTTAACTATCTACCCTACCAAAAGTCGAACCGGTAGAAACCCTATTTGAGTCGCCCTCTAGGTGATTATCAAGTTGATTTCCAAAACCGTCACCTCTTATGTAGGGATCGGGGTGAACGTCGGCTTTTTCATTGAGTCTATCATTTTTGAACACTAGAGTCCATTATGAATCAATCCATATGATCATATATGCCTAATCCTTCCACTTTTGAAAAAATCAAATTTTTGAGCCCGCCCAAAGGGGTACCTCTTTGGCCGGTGGCCAGATTTGACCCCGTTTTCTGGCAGCCGTCAGTAATACGGCTATAACTCTCTCCAGAAGTAAGCTTTACCCGTGATTCTTGTTGCGTTTGATTCCTAACTTAAATATCTACCCTACCAAAAGTCGAACCGGTAGAAACCCTATTTGAGTCGCCCTCTAGGTGATTATCAAGTTGATTTCCAAAACTGTCACCTCTTATGTAGGGATCGGGGTGAACGTCGGCTTTTTCATTGAGTCTATCATTTTTGAACACTAGAGTCCATTATGAATCAATCCATATGATCATATATGCCTAATCCTTCCACTTTTGAAAAAATCAAATTTTTGTGCCCGCCCAAAGGGGTGTAACTCTCTCCAGAAGTAAGCTTTACCCGTGATTCTTGTTGCGTTTGATTCCTAACTTAAATATCTACCCTACCAAAAGTCGAACCGGTAGAAACCCTATTTGAGTTGCCCTCTAGGTGATTATCAAGTTGATTTCCAAAACTGTCACCTCTTATGTAAGGATCGGGGTGAACGTCGGCTTTTTCATTGAGTCTATCATTTTTGAACACTAGAGTCTATTATGAATCAATCCATATGATCATATATGTCTAATCCTTCCACTTTTGAAAAAATCAAATATTTGAGCCCGCCCAAAGGGGTACCCCATTGGCCGGTGGCCAGATTTGGCCCCGTTTTCTGGCAGCCGTCAGTAAAACGGCTATAACTCTCTCCAGAAGTAAGCTTTACCCGTGATTCTTGTTGCGTTGGATTCCTAACTTAACTATCTACCCTACCAAAAGTCAAACTGGTAGAAACCCTATTTGAGTCGCCCTCTAGGTGATTATCAAGTTGATTTCCAAAACCGTCACCTCTTATGTAGGGATCAGGGTGAACGTCGGCTTTTTCATTGAGTCTATCATTTTTGAACACTAGAGTCCATTATGAATCAATCCATATGATCATATATGCCTAATACTTCCACTTTTGAAAAAATCAAATTTTTGAGCCCGCCCAAAGGGTTACCCCTTTGGCCGGTGGCCAGATTTGACCCCGTTTTCTGGCAGCCGTTAGTAATACGGCTATAACTCTCTCCAGAAGTAAGCTTTACCCGTGATTCTTGTTGCGTTTGATTCCTAACTTAAATATCTACCCTACCAAAAGTCGAACCGGTAGAAGCCCAATTTGAGTCGCCCTCTAGGTGATTATCAAGTTGATTTCCAAAACTGTCACCTCTTATGTAGGGATCGGGGTGAATCTCGGCTTTTTCATTGAGTCTATAATTTTTGAACACTAGAGTCCATTATGAATCAATCCATATGATCATATATGCCTAATCCTTCCACTTTTGAAAAAATCAAATTTTTGTGCCCGCCCAAAGGGGTATAACTCTCTCCAGAAGTAAGCTTTACCCGTGATTCTTGTTGCGTTTGATTCCTAACTTAAATATCTACCCTACCAAAAGTCGAACCGGTAGAAACCCTATTTGAGTCGCCCTCTAGGTGATTATCAAGTTGATTTAAAAAACCGTCACCTCTTATGTAGGGATCGGGGTGAATGCCAGGGTTTTCATTGAGTCTAGCATTTATGAACACTAGAGTCCATTATGAATCAATCCATAGGATCATATATGCCTAATCCTTCCACTTTTGAAAAAATCAAATTTTTGAGCCCGCCCAAAGGGGTACCCCTTTGTCCGGTGGCTAGATTTGACCCCGTTTTCTGGCAGCCGTCAGTAAAACGGCTATAACTCTCTCCAGAAGTAAGCTTTACCCGTGATTCTTGTTGCGTTTGATTCCTAACTTAACTATCTACCCTACCAAAAGTCGAACCGGTAGAAACCCTATTTGAGTCGCCCTCTAGGTGATTATCAAGTTGATTTCCAAAACCGTCACCTCTTATGTAGGGATCGGGGTGAACGTCGACTTTTTCATTGAGTCTATCATTTTTGAACACTAGAGTCCATTATGAATCAATCCGTAAGATCATATATGCCTAATCCTTCCACTTTTGAAAAAATCAAATTTTTGAGCCCGCCCAAAGGGGTACCCCTTTGGCCGGTGGCCAGATTTGACCCCGTTTTCTGGCAGCCGTCAGTAATACGGCTATAACTCTCTCCAGAAGTAAGCTTTACCCGTGATTCTTGTTGCGTTTGATTCCTAACTTAAATATCTACCCTACCAAAAGTCGAACCGGTAGAAACCCTATTTGAGTCGCCCTCTAGGTGATTATCAAGTTGATTTCCAAAACTGTCACCTCTTATGTAGGGATCGGGGTGAACGTCGGCTTTCTCATTGAGTCTATCATTTTTGAACACTAGAGTCCATTATGAATCAATCCATATGATCATATATGCCTAATCCTTCCACTTTTGAAAAAATCAAATTTTTGTGCCCGCCCAAAGGGGTATAACTCTCTCCAGAAGTAAGCTTTACCCGTGATTCTTGTTGCGTTTGATTCCTAACTTAACTATCTACCCTACCAAAAGTCGAACCGGTAGAAACCCTATTTGAGTTGCCCTCTAAGTGATTATCAAGTTGATTTCCAAAACTGTCACCTCTTATGTAGGGATCGGGGTGATCGTCGACTTTTTCATTGAATCTATCATTTTTGAACACTAGAGTCCATTATGAATCAATCCATATGATCGTATATGTCTAATCCTTCCACTTTTGAAAAAATCAAATTTTTAACCCCGCCCAAAGGGGTACCCCTTTGGCCGGTGGCCAGATTTGGCCCCGTTTTCTGGCAGCCGTCAGTAAAATGGCTATAACTCTCTCCAGAAGTAAGCTTTACCCGTGATTCTTGTTGCGTTTGATTCCTAACTTAAATATCTACCCTACCAAAAGTCGAACCGGTAGAAATCCTATTTGAGTCGCCCTCTAGGTGATTATCAAGTTGATTTCCAAAACCGTCACCTCTGATGTAGGGATCGGGGTGAACGTCGGCTTTTTCATTGAGTCTATCATTTTTGAACACTAGAGTCTATTATGAATCAATCCATATGATCATATATGTCTAATCCTTCCACTTTTGAAAAAATCAAATATTTGAGCCCGCCCAAAGGGGTACCCCTTTGGCCGGTGGCCAGATTTGGCCCCGTTTTCTGGCAGCCGTCAGTAAAACGGCTATAACTCTCTCCAGAAGTAAGCTTTACCCGTGATTCTTGTTGCGTTGGATTCCTAACTCAAATATCTACCCTACCAAAAGTCGAACCGGTAGAAATCCTATTTGAGTCGCCCTCTAGGTGATTATCAAGTTGATTTCCAAAACCGTCACCTCTGATGTAGGGATCGGGGTGAACGTCGGCTTTTTCATTGAGTCTATCATTTTTGAACACTAGAGTCTATTATGAATCAATCCATATGATCATATATGTCTAATCCTTCCACTTTTGAAAAAATCAAATATTTGAGCCCGCCCAAAGGGGTACCCCTTTGGCCGGTGGCCAGATTTGGCCCCGTTTTCTGGCAGCCGTCAGTAAAACGGCTATAACTCTCTCCAGAAGTAAGCTTTACCCGTGATTCTTGTTGCGTTGGATTCCTAACTCAAATATCTACCCTACCAAAAGTCGAACCGGTAGAAACCCTATTTGAGTCGGCCTTTAGGTGATTACCAAGTTGATTTCCAAAATCGTCACCTCTTATGTAGGGATCGGGGTGAACGTCGGGTTTTTCATTGTGTGTAGCATTTTTGAACACTAGAGTCCATTATGAATCAAGCCATATGATCATATATGCCTAATCGGTCCACTTTTGAAAAAATCAAATTTTTGAGCCCGCGCAAAGGGGTACCCCTTTGGCCGGTGGCCAGATTTGGCCCCGTTTTCTGGCAGCCGTAAGTAAAACGGCTATAACTCTCTCCAGAAGTAAGCTTTACCCGTGATTCTTGTTGTGTTTGATTCCTAACAATAATATCTACCCTACCAAAAGTCGAACCAGTAGAAACCCTATTTGAGTCGCCCTCTAGGTGATTATCAATTTGATTAAAAAAACGTCACCTCTTATGTAGGGATCGGGGTGAATGCCGGGGTTTTCATTGAGTCTAGCATTTATGAACACTAGAGTCCATTATGAATCAATCCATATGATCATATATGCCTAATCCTTCCACTTTTGAAAAAATCAAATTTTTGAGCCCGCCCAAAGGGGTACCCCTTTGGCCGGTGGCCAGATTTGGCCCCGTTTTCTGGCAGCCGTCAGTAAAACGACTATAACTCTCTCCAGAAGTAAGCTTTACCCATGATTCTTGTTGCGTTTGATTCCTAACTTAAATATCTACCCTACCAAAAGTCGAACCGGTAAAAACCCTATTTGAGTCGCCCTCTAGGTGATTATCAAGTTGATTTCCAAAACCGTCACCTCTTATGTAGGGATCGGGGTGAACGTCGACTTTTTCATTGAGTCTATCATTTTTGAACACTAGAGTCCATTATGAATCAATCCATATGATCATATATGCCTAATCCTTCCACTTTTGAAAAAATCAAATTTTTGAGCACGCCCAAAGGGGTACCCCTTTGTCCGGTGGCTAGATTTGACCCCGTTTTCTGGCAGCCGTCAGTAAAACGGCTATAACTCTCTCCAGAAGTAAGCTTTACCCGTGATTCTTGTTGCGTTTGATTCCTAATTTAACTATCTACCCTACCAAAAGTCGAACCGGTAGAAACCCTATTTGAGTCGCCCTCTAGGTGATTATCAAGTTGATTTCCAAAACCGTCACCTCTTATGTAGGGATCGGGGTGAACGTCGGCTTTTTCATTGAGTCTATCATTTTTGAACACTAGAGTCCATTATAAATCAATCCATATGATCATATATGCCTAATACTTCCACTTTTGAAAAAATGAAATTTTTGAGCCCGCCCAAAGGGGTACCCCTTTGGCCGGTGGCCAGATTTGACCCCGTTTTCTGGCAGCCGTCAGTAATGCGGCTATAACTCTCTCCAGAATTAAGCTTTACCCGTGATTCTTGTTGCGTTTGATTCCTAACTTAAATATCTACCCTACCAAAAGTCGAACCGGTAGAAGCCCTATTTGAGTCGCCCTCTAGGTGATTATCAAGTTGATTTCCAAAACTGTCACCTCTTATGTAGGGATTGGGGTGAACCTCGGCTTTTTCATTGAGTCTATCATTTTTGAACACTAGAGTCCATTATGAATCAATCCATATGATCATATATGCCTAATCCTTCCACTTTTGAAAAAATCAAATTTTTGTGCCCGCCCAAAGGGGTATAACTCTCTCCAGAAGTAAGCTTTACCCGTGATTCTTGTTGCGTTTGATTCCTAACATAAATATCTATCCTACCAAAAGTCGAACCGGTAGAAACCCTATTTGAGTCGCCCTCTAGGTGATTATCAAGTTGATTTCCAAAACTGTCACCTCTTATGTAGGGATCGGGGTGAACGTCGGCTTTTTCATTGAGTCTATCATTTTTGAACACTAGAGTCCATTATGAATCAATCCATATGATCATATATGTCTAATCCTTCCACTTTTGAAAAAATCAAATTTTTGAGCCCGCCCAAAGGGGTACCCCTTTGGCCGGTGGCCAGATTTGGCCCCGTTTTCTGGCAGCCGTCAGTAAAATGGCTATAACTCTCTCCAGAAGTAAGCTTTACCCGTGATTCTTGTTGCGTTTGATTCCTAACTTAAATATCTACCCTACCAAAAGTCGAACCGGTAGAAATCCTATTTGAGTCGCCCTCTAGGTGATTATCAAGTTGATTTCCAAAACCGTCACCTCTGATGTAGGGATCGGGGTGAACGTCGGCTTTTTCATTGAGTCTATCATTTTTGAACACTAGAGTCTATTATGAATCAATCCATATGATCATATATGTCTAATCCTTCCACTTTAGAAAAAATCAAATATTTGAGCCCGCCCAAAGGGGTACCCCTTTTGCCGGTGGCCAGATTTGGCCCCGTTTTCTGGCAGCCGTCAGTAAAACGGCTATAACTGTCTTCAGAAGTAAGCTTTACCCGTGATTCTTGTTGCGTTGGATTCCTAACTCAAATATCTACCCTACCAAAAGTCGAACCGGTAGAAACCCTATTTGAGTCGGCCTTTAGGTGATTATCAAGTTGATTTCCAAAATCGTCACCTCTTATGTAGGGATCGGGGTGAACGTCGGGTTTTTCATTGAGTCTAGCATTTTTGAACACTAGAGTCCATTATGAATCAAGCCATATGATCATATATGCGTAATCGGTCCACTTTTGAAAAAATCAAATTTTTGAGCCCGCGCAAAGGGGTATCCCTTTGGCCGGTGGCCAGATTTGGCCCCGTTTTCTGGCAGCCGTAAGTAAAACGGCTATAACTCTCTCCAGAAGTAAGCTTTACCCGTGATTCTTAATGCGTTTGATTCCTAACTATAATATCTACCCTACCAAAAGTCGAACCCGTAGAAACCTTATTTGAGTCGCCCTCTAGGTGATTATCAAGTTGATTTAAAAAACGTCACCTCTTATGTAGGGATCAGGGTAAATGCCGGGGTTTTCATTGAGTCTAGCATTTATGAACACTAGAGTCCATTATGAATCAAGCCATATGATCATATATGCCTAATCGGTCCACTTTTGAAAAAATCAAATTTTTGAGCCCGCCCAAAGGGGTACCCCTTTTGCCGGTGGCCAGATTTGACCCCCTTTTCTGGTAGCCGTCAGTAAAACGGCTATAACTCTCTCCAGAAGTAAGCTTTACCCGTGATTCTTGTTGCGTTTGATTCCTGACTTAAATATCTACCCTACCAAAAGTCGAACCGGTAAAAACCCTATTTGAGTCACCCTCTAGGTGATTATCAAGTTGATTTCCAAAACCGTCACCTCTTATGTAGGGATCGGGGTGAACGTCGACTTTTTCATTGAGTCTATCATTTTTGAACACTAGAGTCCATTATGAATCAATCCATATGATCATATAGGCCTAATCCTTCCACTTTTGAAAAAATCAAATTTTTGAGCCCGCCCAAAGGGGTACCCCTTTGTCCGGTGGCTAGATTTGACCCCGTTTTCTGGCAGCCGTCAGTAAAACGGCTATAACTCTCTCCAGAAGTAAGCTTTACCCGTGATTCTTGTTGCGTTTGATTCCTAACTTAACTATCTACCCTACCAAAAGTCGAACCGGTAGAAACCCTATTTGAGTCGCCCTCTAGGTGATTATCAAGTTGATTTCCAAAACCGTCACCTCTTATGTAGGGATCGGGGTGAACGTCGGCTTTTTCATTGAGTCTATCATTTTTGAACACTAGAGTCCATTATGAATCAATCCATATGATCATATATGCCTAATACTTCAACTTTTGAAAAAATCAAATTTTTGAGCCCGCGCAAAGGGGTACCCCTTTGGCCGGTGGCCAGATTTGGCCCCTTTTTCTGGCAGCCGTAAGTAAAACGGCTATAACTCTCTCCAGAAGTAAGCTTTACCCGTGATTCTTGTTGCGTTTGATTCCTAACTATAATATCTACCCTACCAAAACTCGAACCAGTAGAAACCCTATTTGAGTCGCCCTCTAGGTGATTATCAATTTGATTTAAAAAACGTCACCTCTTATGTAGGGATCGGGGTGAATGCCGGGGTTTTCATTGAGTCTAGCCTTTATGAACTCTAGAGTCCATTATGAATCAATCCATATGATCATATATGCCTAATCCTTCCACTTTTGAAAAAATCAAATTTTTGAGCCCGCCCAAAGGGGTACCCCTTTGGCCGGTGGCCAGATTTGACCCCGTTTTCTGGCAGCCGTCAGTAAAACGGCTATAACTCTCTCCAGAAGTAAGCTTTACCCGTGATTCTTGTTGCGTTTGATTCCTAACTTAAATATCTACCCTACCAAAAGTCGAACCGGTAAAAACCCTATTTGAGTCGCCCTCTAGGTGATTATCAAGTTGATTTCCAAAACCGTCACCTCTTATGTAGGGATCGGGGTGAACGTCGACTTTTTCATTGAGTCTATCATTTTTGAACACTAGAGTCCATTATGAATCAATCCATATGATCATATATGCCTAATACTTCCACTTTTGAAAAAATCAAATTTTTGAGCCCGCGCAAAGGGGTACCCCTTTGGCCGGTGGCCAGATTTGGCCCCTTTTTCTGGCAGCCGTAAGTAAAACGGCTATAACTCTCTCCAGAAGTAAGCTTTACCCGTGATTCTTGTTGCGTTTGATTCCTAACTATAATATCTACCCTACCAAAACTCGAACCAGTAGAAACCCTATTTGAGTCGCCCTCTAGGTGATTATCAATTTGATTTAAAAAACGTCACCTCTTATGTAGGGATCGGGGTGAATGCCGGGGTTTTCATTGAGTCTAGCATTTATGAACTCTAGAGTCCATTATGAATCAATCCATATGATCATATATGCCTAATCCTTCCACTTTTGAAAAAATCAAATTTTTGAGCCCGCCCAAAGGGGTACCCCTTTGGCCGGTGGCCAGATTTGACCCCGTTTTCTGGCAGCCGTCAGTAAAACGGCTATAACTCTCTCCAGAAGTAAGCTTTACCCGTGATTCTTGTTGCGTTTGATTCCTAACTTAAATATCTACCCTACCAAAAGTCGAACCGGTAAAAACCCTATTTGAGTCGCCCTCTAGGTGATTATCAAGTTGATTTCCAAAACCGTCACCTCTTATGTAGGGATCGGGGTGAACGTCGACTTTTTCATTGAGTCTATCATTTTTGAACACTAGAGTCCATTATGAATCAATCCATATGATCATATATGCCTAATCCTTCCACTTTTGAAAAAATCAAATTTTTGAGCCCGCCCAAAGGGGTACCCCTTTGTCCGGTGGCTAGATTTGACCCCGTTTTCTGGCAGCCGTCAGTAAAACGGCTATAACTCTCTCCAGAAGTAAGCTTTACCCCGTGATTCTTGTTGCGTTTGATTCCTAACTTAACTATCTAGCCTACCAAAAGTCGAACCGGTAGAAACCCTATTTGAGTCGCCCTCTAGGTGATTATCAAGTTGATTTCCAAAACCGTCACCTCTTATGTAGGGATCGGGGTGAACGTCGGCTTTTTCATTGAGTCTATCATTTTTGAACACTAGAGTCCATTATGAATCAATCCATATGATCATATATGCCTAATACTTCCACTTTTGAAAAAATCAAATTTTTGAGCCCGCGCAAAGGGGTACCCCTTTGGCCGGTGGCCAGATTTGGCCCCTTTTTCTGGCAGCCGTAAGTAAAACGGCTATAACTCTCTCCAGAAGTAAGCTTTACCCGTGATTCTTGTTGCGTTTGATTCCTAACTATAATATCTACCCTACCAAAACTCGAACCAGTAGAAACCCTATTTGAGTCGCCCTCTAGGTGATTATCAATTTGATTTAAAAAACGTCACCTCTTCTGTAGGGATCGGGGTGAATGCCGGGGTTTTCATTGAGTCTAGCATTTATGAACTCTAGAGTCCATTATGAATCAATCCATATGATCATATATGCCTAATCCTTCCACTTTTGAAAAAATCAAATTTTTGAGCCCGCCCAAAGGGGTACCCCTTTGGCCGGTGGCCAGATTTGACCCCGTTTTCTGGCAGCCGTCAGTAAAACGGCTATAACTCTCTCCAGAAGTAAGCTTTACCCGTGATTCTTGTTGCGTTTGATTCCTAACTTAAATATCTACCCTACCAAAAGTCGAACCGGTAAAAACCCTATTTGAGTCGCCCTCTAGGTGATTATCAAGTTGATTTCCAAAACCGTCACCTCTTATGTAGGGATCGGGGTGAACGTCGACTTTTTCATTGAGTCTATCATTTTTGAACACTAGAGTCCATTATGAATCAATCCATATGATCATATATGCCTAATACTTCCACTTTTGAAAAAATCAAATTTTTGAGCCCGCGCAAAGGGGTACCCCTTTGGCCGGTGGCCAGATTTGGCCCCTTTTTCTGGCAGCCGTAAGTAAAACGGCTATAACTCTCTCCAGAAGTAAGCTTTACCCGTGATTCTTGTTGCGTTTGATTCCTAACTATAATATCTACCCTACCAAAACTCGAACCAGTAGAAACCCTATTTGAGTCGCCCTCTAGGTGATTATCAATTTGATTTAAAAAACGTCACCTCTTATGTAGGGATCGGGGTGAATGCCGGGGTTTTCATTGAGTCTAGCATTTATGAACTCTAGAGTCCATTATGAATCAATCCATATGATCATATATGCCTAATCCTTCCACTTTTGAAAAAATCAAATTTTTGAGCCCGCCCAAAGGGGTACCCCTTTGGCCGGTGGCCAGATTTGACCCCGTTTTCTGGCAGCCGTCAGTAAAACGGCTATAACTCTCTCCAGAAGTAAGCTTTACCCGTGATTCTTGTTGCGTTTGATTCCTAACTTAAATATCTACCCTACCAAAAGTCGAACCGGTAAAAACCCTATTTGAGTCGCCCTCTAGGTGATTATCAAGTTGATTTCCAAAACCGTCACCTCTTATGTAGGGATCGGGGTGAACGTCGACTTTTTCATTGAGTCTATCATTTTTGAACACTAGAGTCCATTATGAATCAATCCATATGATCATATATGCCTAATCCTTCCACTTTTGAAAAAATCAAATTTTTGAGCCCGCCCAAAGGGGTACCCCTTTGGCCGGTGGCCAGATTTGACCCCGTTTTCTGGCAGCCGTCAGTAAAACGGCTATAACTCTCTCCAGAAGTAAGCTTTACCCGTGATTCTTGTTGCGTTTGATTCCTAACTTAAATATCTACCCTACCAAAAGTCGAACCGGTAAAAACCCTATTTGAGTCGCCCTCTAGGTGATTATCAAGTTGATTTCCAAAACCGTCACCTCTTATGTAGGGATCGGGGTGAACGTCGACTTTTTCATTGAGTCTATCATTTTTGAACACTAGAGTCCATTATGAATCAATCCATATGATCATATATGCCTAATCCTTCCACTTTTGAAAAAATCAAATTTTTGAGCCCGCCCAAAGGGGTACCCCTTTGTCCGGTGGCTAGATTTGACCCCGTTTTCTGGCAGCCGTCAGTAAAACGGCTATAACTCTCTCCAGAAGTAAGCTTTACCCGTGATTCTTGTTGCGTTTGATTCCTAACTTAACTATCTACCCTACCAAAAGTCGAACCGGTAGAAACCCTATTTGAGTCGCCCTCTAGGTGATTATCAAGTTGATTTCCAAAACCGTCACCTCTTATGTAGGGATCGGGGTGAACGTCGGCTTTTTCATTGAGTCTATCATTTTTGAACACTAGAGTCCATTATGAATCAATCCATATGATCATATATGCCTAATACTTCCACTTTTGAAAAAATCAAATTTTTGAGCCCGCGCAAAGGGGTACCCCTTTGGCCGGTGGCCAGATTTGGCCCCTTTTTCTGGCAGCCGTAAGTAAAACGGCTATAACTCTCTCCAGAAGTAAGCTTTACCCGTGATTCTTGTTGCGTTTGATTCCTAACTATAATATCTACCCTACCAAAACTCGAACCAGTAGAAACCCTATTTGAGTCGCCCTCTAGGTGATTATCAATTTGATTTAAAAAACGTCACCTCTTATGTAGGGATCGGGGTGAATGCCGGGGTTTTCATTGAGTCTAGCATTTATGAACTCTAGAGTCCATTATGAATCAATCCATATGATCATATATGCCTAATCCTTCCACTTTTGAAAAAATCAAATTTTTGAGCCCGCCCAAAGGGGTACCCCTTTGGCCGGTGGCCAGATTTGACCCCGTTTTCTGGCAGCCGTCAGTAAAACGGCTATAACTCTCTCCAGAAGTAAGCTTTACCCGTGATTCTTGTTGCGTTTGATTCCTAACTTAAATATCTACCCTACCAAAAGTCGAACCGGTAAAAACCCTATTTGAGTCGCCCTCTAGGTGATTATCAAGTTGATTTCCAAAACCGTCACCTCTTATGTAGGGATCGGGGTGAACGTCGACTTTTTCATTGAGTCTATCATTTTTGAACACTAGAGTCCATTATGAATCAATCCATATGATCATATATGCCTAATCCTTCCACTTTTGAAAAAATCAAATTTTTGAGCCCGCCCAAAGGGGTACCCCTTTGTCCGGTGGCTAGATTTGACCCCGTTTTCTGGCAGCCGTCAGTAAAATGACTATAACTCTCTCCAGAAGTAAGCTTTACCCGTGATTCTTGTTGCGTTTGATTCCTAACTTAACTATCTACCCTACCAAAAGTCGAACCGGTAGAAACCCTATTTGAGTCGCCCTCTAGGTGATTATCAAGTTGATTTCCAAAACCGTCACCTCTTATGTAGGGATCGGGGTGAACGTCGGCTTTTTCATTGAGTCTATCATTTTTGAACACTAGAGTCCATTATGAATCAATCCATATGATCATATATGCCTAATACTTCCACTTTTGAAAAAATCAAATTTTTGAGCCCACCCAAAGGGGTACCCCTTTGGCCGGTGGCCAGATTTGACCCCGTTTTCTGGCAGCCGTCAGTAATACGGCTATAACTCTCTCCAGAAGTAAGCTTTACCCGTGATTCTTGTTGCGTTTGATTCCTAACTTAAATATCTACCCTACCAAAAGTCGAACCGGTAGAAGCCCTATTTGAGTCGCCCTCTAGGTGATTATCAAGTTGATTTCCAAAACTGTCACCTCTTATGTAGGGATCGGGGTGAACCTCGGCTTTTTCATTGAGTCTATCATTTTTGAACACTAGAGTCCATTATGAATCAATCCATATGATCGTATATGCCTAATCCATCCACTTTTGAAAAAATCAAATTTTTGAGCCCGCCCAAAGGGGTACCCCTTTGGCCGGTGGCCAGATTTGACCCCGTTTTCTGGCAGCCGTCAGTAAAACGGCTATAACTCTCTCCAAAAGTAAGCTTTACCCGTGATTCTTGTTGCGTTTGATTCCTAACTTAAATATCTACCCTACCAAAAGTCGAACCGGTAAAAACCCTATTTGAGTCACCCTCTAGGTGATTATCAAGTTGATTTCCAAAACCGTCACCTCTTATGTAGGGATCGGGGTGAACGTCGACTTTTTCATTGAGTCTATCATTTTTGAACACTAGAGTCCATTATGACTCAATCCATATGATCATATATGCCTAATCCTTCCACTTTTGAAAAAATCAAATTTTTGAGCCCGCCCAAAGGGGTACCCCTTTGTCCGGTGGCTAGATTTGACCCCATTTTCTGGCAGCCGTCAGTAAAACGGCTATAACTCTCTCCAGAAGTAAGCTTTACCCGTGATTCTTGTTGCGTTTGATTCCTAACTTAACTATCTACCCTACCAAAAGTCGAACCGGTAGAAACCCTATTTGAGTCGCCCTCTAGGTGATTATCAAGTTGATTTCCAAAACCGTCACCTCTTATGTAGGGATCGGGGTTAACGTCGGCTTTTTTATTGAGTCTATCATTTTTGAACACTACAGTCCATTATGAATCAATCCATATGATCATATATGCCTAATACTTCCACTTTTGAAAAAATCAAATTTTTGAGCCCGCCCAAAGGGGTACCCTTTTGGCCGGTGGCCAGATTTGACCCCGTTTTCTGGCAGCCGTCTGTAATACGGCTATAACTCTCTCCAGAAGAAAGCTTTACCCGTGATTCTTGTTGCGTTTGATTCCTAACTTAAATGTCTACCCTACCAATAGTCGAACCGGTAGAAGCCCTATTTGAGTCGCCCTCTAGGTGATTATCAAGTTGATTTCCAAAACTGTCACCTCTTATGTAGGGATCGGGGTGAACCTCGGCTTTTTCATTGAGTCTATCATTTTTGAACACTAGAGTCCATTATGAATCAATCCATATGATCATATATGCCTAATCCTTCCACTTTTGAAAAAATCAAATTTTTGTGCCCGCCCAAAGGGGTATAACTCTCTCCGGAAGTAAGCTTTACCCGTGATTCTTATTTGCGTTTGATTCCTAACTTAAATATATACCCTACCAAAAGTCGAACCGGTAAAAACCCTATTTGAGTCACCCTCTAGGTGATTATCAAGTTGATTTCCAAAACCGTCACCTCTTATGTAGGGATCGGGGTGAACGTCGACTTTTTCATTGAGTCTATCATTTTTGAACACTAGAGTCCATTATGAATCAATCCATATGATCATATATGCCTAATCCTTCCACTTTTGAAAAAATCAAATTTTTGAGCCCGCCCAAAGGGGTACCCCTTTGTCCGGTGGCTAGATTTGACCCCGTTTTCTGGCAGCCGTCAGTAAAACGGCTATAACTCTCTCCAGAAGTAAGCTTTACCCGTGATTCTTGTTGCGTTTGATTCCTAACTTAACTATCTACCCTACCAAAAGTCGAACCGGTAGAAACCCTATTTGAGTCGCCCTCTAGGTGATTATCAAGTTGATTTCCAAAACCGTCACCTCTTATGTAGGGATCGGGGTGAACGTCGGCTTTTTCATTGAGTCTATCATTTTTGAACACTACAGTCCATTATGAATCAATCCATATGATCATATATGCCTAATACTTCCACTTTTGAAAAAATCAAATTTTTGAGCCCGCCCAAAGGGGTACCCCTTTGGCCGGTGGCCAGATTTGACCCCGTTTTCTGGCAGCCGTCTGTAATACGGCTATAACTCTCTCCAGAAGAAAGCTTTACCCGTGATTCTTGTTGCGTTTGATTCCTAACTTAAATGTCTACCCTACCAATAGTCGAACCGGTAGAAGCCCTATTTGAGTCGCCCTCTAGGTGATTATCAAGTTGATTTCCAAAACTGTCACCTCTTATGTAGGGATCGGGGTGAACCTCGGCTTTTTCATTGAGTCTATCATTTTTGAACACTAGAGTCCATTATGAATCAATCCATATGATCATATATGCCTAATCCTTCCACTTTTGAAAAAATCAAATTTTTGTGCCCGCCCAAAGGGGTATAACTCTCTCCGGAAGTAAGCTTTACCCGTGATTCTTATTTGCGTTTGATTCCTAACTTAAATATCTACCCTACCAAAAGTCGAACCGGTAAAAACCCTATTTGAGTCACCCTCTAGGTGATTATCAAGTTGATTTCCAAAACCGTCACCTCTTATGTAGGGATCGGGGTGAACGTCGACTTTTTCATTGAGTCTATCATTTTTGAACACTAGAGTCCATTATGAATCAATCCATATGATCATATATGCCTAATCCTTCCACTTTTGAAAAAATCAAATTTTTGAGCCCGCCCAAAGGGGTACCCCTTTGTCCGGTGGCTAGATTTGACCCCGTTTTCTGGCAGCCGTCAGTAAAACGGCTATAACTCTCTCCAGAAGTAAGCTTTACCCGTGATTCTTGTTGCGTTTGATTCCTAACTTAACTATCTACCCTACCAAAAGTCGAACCGGTAGAAACCCTATTTGAGTCGCCCTCTAGGTGATTATCAAGTTGATTTCCAAAACCGTCACCTCTTATGTAGGGATCGGGGTGAACGTCGGCTTTTTCAATGAGTCTATCATTTTTGAACACTAGAGTCCATTATGAATCAATCCATATGATCATATATGCCTAATACTTCCACTTTTGAAAAAATCAAATTTTTGAGCCCGCCCAAAGGGGTACCCCTTTGGCCGGTGGCCAGATTTGACCCTGTTTTCTGGCAGCCGTCAGTAATACGGCTATAACTCTCACCAGAAGTAAGCTTTACCCGTGATTCTTGTTGCGTTTGATTCCTAACTTAAATATCTACCCTACCAAAAGTCGAACCGGTAGAAGCCCTATTTGAGTCGCCCTCTAGGTGATTATCAAGTTGATTTCCAAAACTGTCACCTCTTATGTAGGGATCGGGGTGAACCTCGGCTTTTTCATTGAGTCTATCATTTTTGAACACTAGAGTCCATTATGAATCAATCCATATGATCATATATGCCTAATCCTTCCACTTTTGAAAAAATCAAATATTTGTGCCCGCCCAAAGGGGTATAACTCTCTCCAGAAGTACGCTTTACCCGTGATTCTTGTTGCGTTTGATTCCTAACTTAAATATCTACCCTACCAAAAGTCGAACCGGTAGAAACCCTATTTGAGTCGCCCTCTAGGTGATTATCAAGTTGATTTCCAAAACTGTCACCTCTGATGTAGGGATCGGGGTGAACGTCGGCTTTTTCATTGAGTCTATCATTTTTGAACACTAGAGTCTATTATGAATCAATCCATATGATCATATATGTCTAATCCTTCCACTTTTGAAAAAATCAAATATTTGAGACCGCCCAAAGGGGTACCCCTTTGGCCGGTGGCCAGATTTGGCCCCGTTTTCTGGCAGCCGTCAGTAAAACGGCTATAACTCTCTTCAGAAGTAAGCTTTACCCGTGATTCTTGTTGCGTTGGATTCCTAACTCAAATATCTACCCTACCAAAAGTCGAACCAGTAGAAACCCTATTTGAGTCGGCCTTTAGGTGATTATCAAGTTGATTTCCAAAATCGTCACCTCTTATGTAGGGATCGGGGTGAACGTCGGGTTTTTCATTGAGTCTAGCATTTTTGAACACTAGAGTCCATTATGAATCAAGCCATATGATCATATATGCCTAATCGGTCCACTTTTGAAAAAATCAAATTTTTGAGCCCGCGCAAAGGGGTACCTCTTTGGCCGGTGGCCAGATATGGCCCCGTTTTCTGGCAGCCGTAAGTAAAATGGCTATAACTCTCTCCAGAAGTACGCTTTACCCGTGATTCTTTTTGCGTTTGATTCCTAACTATAATATCTACCCTACCAAAAGTCGAACCAGTAGAAACCCTATTTGAGTCGCCCTCTAGGTGATTATCAAGTTGATTTAAAAAACGTCACCTCTTATGTAGGGATCGGGGTGAATGCCGGGGTTTTCATTGAGTCTAGCATTTATGAACACTAGAGTCCATTATGAATCAATCCATATGATCATATATGCCTAATCCTTCCAGTTTTGAAAAAATCAAATTTTTGAGCCCGCCCAAAGGGGTACCCCTTTGGCCGGTGGCCAGATTTGACCCCGTTTTCTGGCAGCCGTCAGTAAAACGGCTATAACTCTCTCCAGAAGTAAGCTTTACCCGTGATTCTTGTTTCGTTTGATTCCTAACTTAAATATCTACCCTACCAAAAGTCGAACCGGTAGAAACCCTATTTGAGTCGCCCTCTAGGTGATTATCAAGTTGATTTCCAAAACTGTCACCTCTTATGTAGGGATCGGGGTGAACGTTGGCTTTTTCATTGAGTCTATCATTTTTGAACACTAGAGTCCATTATGAATCATTCCATATGATCGTATATGTCTAATCCTTCCACTTTTGAAAAAATCAAATTTTTGAGCCCGCCCAAAGGGCCCCTTTGGCCGGTGGCCAGATTTGGCCCCGTTTTCTGGCAGCCGTCAGTAAAATGGCTATAACTCTCTCCAGAAGTAAGCTTTACCTGTGATTCTTGTTGCGTTTGATTCCTAACTTAAATATCTACCCTACCAAAAGTCGAACCGGTAGAAATCCTATTTGAGTCGCCCTCTAGGTGATTATCAACTTGATTTCCAAAACCGTCACCTCTTATGTAGGGATCGGGGTGAACGTCGGCTTTTTCATTGAGTCTATCATTTTTGAACACTAGAGTCCATTATGAATCAATCCATATGATCATATATGCCGAATACTTCCACTTTTGAAAAAATCAAATTTTTGAGCCCGCCCAAAGGGGTACCCCTTTGGCCGGTGGCCAGATTTGACCCCGTTTTCTGGCAGCGGTCTGTAATACGGCTATAACTCTCTCCAGAAGAAAGCTTTACCCGTGATTCTTGTTGCGTTTGATTCCTAACTTAAATATCTACCCTACCAATAGTCGAACCGGTAGAAGCCCTATTTGAGTCGCCCTCTAGGTGATTATCAAGTTGATTTCCAAAATTGTCACCTCTTATGTAGGGATCGGGGTGAACCTCGGCTTTTTCATTGAGTCTATCATTTTTGAACACTTGAGTCCATTATGAATCAATCCATATGATCATATATGCCTAATCCTTCCACTTTTGAAAAAATCAAATTTTTGTGCCCGCCCAAAGGGGTATAACTCTCTCCGGAAGTAAGCTTTACCCGTGATTCTTGTTGCGTTTGATTCCTAACTTAAATATCTACCCTACCAAAAGTCGAACCGGTAGAAACCCTATTTGAGTCGCCCTTTAGGTGATTATCAAGTTGATTTCCAAAATCGTCACCTCTTATGTAGGGATCGGGGTGAATGTCGGGTTTTTCATTGAGTCTAGCATTTTTGAACACTAGAGTCCATTATGAATCAATCCATATGATCATATATGCCTAATCGGTCCACTTTTGAAAAAATCAAATTTTTGAGCCCGCGCAAAGAGGTACCCCTTTGGCCGGTGGCCAGATTTGGCCCCGTTTTCTGGCAGCCGTAAGTAAAACGGCTATAACACTCTCCAGAAGTAAGCTTTACCCATGATTCTTGTTACGTTTGATTCTTAACTTAAATATCTACCCTACCAAAAGTCGAACCAGTAGAAACCCTATTTGAGTCGCCCTCTAGGTGATTATCAAGTTGATTTCCAAAACCGTCACCTCTTATGTAGGGATCGGTGTAAATGCCGGGTTTTTCATTGATTCTAGCATTTTTGAACACTAGAGTCCATTATGAATCTATCCATATGATCATATATGCCTAATCCTTCCACTTTTGAAAAAATCAAATTTTTGAGCCCGCCCTAAGGGGTACCCCTTTGGCCAGTGGCCAGATTTGGCCCCGTTTTCTGGCAGCCGTCAGTAAATCGGCTATAACTCTCTCCAGAAGTAAGCTTTACCCGTGATTCTTGTTGCGTTGGATTCCTAACTCAAATATCTACCCTACCAAAAATCGAACCGGTAGAAACCCTATTTGAGTCGCCCTCTAGGTGATTATCAAGTTGATTTCCAAAATCGTCACCTCTTATGTAGAGATCGGGGTGAACGTCGGGTTTTTCATTGAGTCTATCATTTTTGAACACTAGAGTCCATTATGAATCAATCCATATGATCATATATGCCTAATCCGTCCACTTTTGAAAAAATCAAAATTTTGAGCCCGCCCAAAGGGTACCCCTTTGGCCGGTGGCCAGATTTGGCCCCGTTTTCTGGCAGCCGTCAGTAAAACGGCTATAACTCTCTCCAGAAGAAAGCTTTACCCGTGATTCTTGTTGCGTTTGATTCCTAACTTAAATATCTACCCTACCAAAAGTCGAACCGGTAGAAATCCTATTTGAGTCGCCCTCTAGGTGATTATCAAGTTGATTTCCAAAACCGTCACCTCTTATGTAGGGATCGGGGTGAACGTCGGCTTTTTCATTGAGTCTATCATTTTTGAACACTAGAGTCCATTATGAATCAATCCATATGATCATATATGCCTAATCCTTCCACTTTTGAAAAAATCAAATTTTTGAGCCCGCCCAAAGGGGTACCCCTTTGGCCGGTGGCCAGATTTGACCCCGTTTTCTGGCAGCCGTCAGTAAAACGGCTATAACTCTCTCCAGAAGTAAGCTTTACCCGTGATTCTTGTTGCGTTGGATTCCTAACTCAAATATCTACCCTACCAAAAGTCGAACCGGTAGAAACCCTATTTGAGTCGGCCTTTAGGTGATTATCAAGTTGATTTCCAAAATCGTCACATTTTATGTAGGGATCGGGGTGAACGTCGGGTTTTTCATTGAGTCTAGCATTTTTGAACACTAGAGTCCATTATGAATCAATCCATATGATCATATATGCCTAATCGGTCCACTTTTGAAAAAATCAAATTTTTGAGCCCGCGCAAAGGGGTACCCCTTTGGCCGGTGGCCAGATTTGGCCCCGTTTTCTGGCAGCCGTAAGTAAAACGGCTATAATACTCTCCAGAAGTAAGCTTTACCCATGATTCTTGTTACGTTTGATTCTTAACTTAAATATCTACCCTACCAAAAGTCGAACCAGTAGAAACCCTATTTGAGTCGCCCTCTAGGTGATTATCAAGTTGATTTCCAAAACCGTCACCTCTTATGTAGGGATCGGGGTGAATGCCGGGTTTTTCATTGATTCTAGCATTTTTGAACACTAGAGTCCATTATGAATCAATCCATATGATTATATATGCCTAATCCTTCCACTTTTGAAAAAATCAAATTTTTGAGCCCGCCCTAAGGGGTACCCCTTTGGCCAGTGGCGAGATTTGGCCCCGTTTTCTGGCAGCCGTCAGTAAATCGGCTATAACTCTCTCCAGAAGTAAGCTTTACCCGTGATTCTTGTTGCGTTGGATTCCTAACTCAAATATCTACCCTACCAAAAGTCGAACCGGTAGAAACCCTATTTGAGTCGCCCTCTAGGTGATTATCAAGTTGATTTCCAAAACTGTCACCTCTTATGTTGGGATCGGGGTGAACGTTGGCTTTTTCATTGAGTCTATCATTTTTGAACACTAGAGTCCATTATGAATCAATCCATATGATCATATATGCCTAATCCGTCAACTTTTGAAAAAATCAAATTTTTGAGCCCGCCCAAAGGGGTACCCCTTTGGCCGGTGGCCAGATTTGGCCCCGTTTTCTGGCAGCCGTCAGTAAAACGGCTATAACTCTCTCCAGAAGTAAGCTTTACCCGTGATTCTTGTTGCGTTTGATTCCTAACTTATATATCTACCCTACCAAAAGTCGAACCGGTAGAAACCCTATTTGAGTCGCCCTCTAGGTGATTATCAAGTTGATTTCCAAAACCGTCACCTCTTATGTAGGGATCGGGGTGAACGTCGGCTTTTTCATTGAGTCTATCATTTTTGAACACTAGAGTCCATTATGAATCAATCCATATGATCATATATGCCTAATCCTTCCACTTTTGAAAAAATCAAATTTTTGAGCCCGCCCAAAGGGGTACCCCTTTGGCCGGTGGCCAGATTTGACCCCGTTTTCTGGCAGCCGTCAGTAAAACGGCTATAACTCTCTCCAGAAGTAAGCTTTACCCGTGATTCTTGTTGCGTTGGATTCCTAACTCAAATATCTACCCTACCAAAAGTCGAACCGGTAGAAACCCTATTTGAGTCGGCCTTTAGGTGATTATCAAGTTGATTTCCAAAATCGTCACATTTTATGTAGGGATCGGGGTGAACGTCGGGTTTTTCATTGAGTCTAGCATTTTTGAACACTAGAGTCCATTATGAATCAATCCATATGATCATATATGCCTAATCGGTCCACTTTTGAAAAAATCAAATTTTTGAGCCCGCGCAAAGGGGTACCCCTTTGGCCGGTGGCCAGATTTGGCCCCGTTTTCTGGCAGCCGTAAGTAAAACGGCTATAATACTCTCCAGAAGTAAGCTTTACCCATGATTCTTGTTACGTTTGATTCTTAACTTAAATATCTACCCTACCAAAAGTCGAACCAGTAGAAACCCTATTTGAGTCGCCCTCTAGGTGATTATCAAGTTGATTTCCAAAACCGTCACCTCTTATGTAGGGATCGGGGTGAATGCCGGGTTTTTCATTGATTCTAGCATTTTTGAACACTAGAGTCCATTATGAATCAATCCATATGATTATATATGCCTAATCCTTCCACTTTTGAAAAAATCAAATTTTTGAGCCCGCCCTAAGGGGTACCCCTTTGGCCAGTGGCGAGATTTGGCCCCGTTTTCTGGCAGCCGTCAGTAAATCGGCTATAACTCTCTCCAGAAGTAAGCTTTACCCGTGATTCTTGTTGCGTTGGATTCCTAACTCAAATATCTACCCTACCAAAAGTCGAACCGGTAGAAACCCTATTTGAGTCGCCCTCTAGGTGATTATCAAGTTGATTTCCAAAACTGTCACCTCTTATGTTGGGATCGGGGTGAACGTTGGCTTTTTCATTGAGTCTATCATTTTTGAACACTAGAGTCCATTATGAATCAATCCATATGATCATATATGCCTAATCCGTCAACTTTTGAAAAAATCAAATTTTTGAGCCCGCCCAAAGGGGTACCCCTTTGGCCGGTGGCCAGATTTGGCCCCGTTTTCTGGCAGCCGTCAGTAAAACGGCTATAACTCTCTCCAGAAGTAAGCTTTACCCGTGATTCTTGTTGCGTTTGATTCCTAACTTAAATATCTACCCTACCAAAAGTCGAACCGGTAGAAACCCTATTTGAGTCGCCCTCTAGGTGATTATCAAGTTGATTTCCAAAATCGTCACCTCTTATGTAGAGATCGGGGTGAACGTCGGGTTTTTCATTGAGTCTAGCATTTTCGAACACTAGAGTCCATTATGAATCAATCCATATGATCATATATGCCTAATCCATCAACTTTTGAAAAAATCAAATTTTTGAGCCCGCGCAAAGGGGTACCCCTTTGGCCGGTGGCCAGATTTGGCCCCGTTTTCTGGCAGCCGTAAGTAAAACGGCTATAATACTCTCCAGAAGTAAGCTTTACCCATGATTCTTGTTACGTTTGATTCTTAACTTAAATATCTACCCTACCAAAAGTCGAACCAGTAGAAACCCTATTTGAGTCGCCCTCTAGGTGATTATCAAGTTTATTTCCAAAACCGTCACCTCTTATGTAGGGATCGGGGTGAATGCCGGGTTTTTCATTGATTCTAGCATTTTTGAACACTAGAGTCCATTATGAATCAATCCATATGATTATATATGCCTAATCCTTCCACTTTTGAAAAAATCAAATTTTTGAGCCCGCCCTAAGGGGTACCCCTTTGGCCAGTGGCGAGATTTGGCCCCGTTTTCTGGCAGCCGTCAGTAAATCGGCTATAACTCTCTCCAGAAGTAAGCTTTACCCGTGATTCTTGTTGCGTTGGATTCCTAACTCAAATATCTACCCTACCAAAAGTCGAACCGGTAGAAACCCTATTTGAGTCGCCCTCTAGGTGATTATCAAGTAGATTTCCAAAATCGTCACCTCTTATGTAGAGATCGGGGTGAACGTCGGGTTTTTCATTGAGTCTAGCATTTTCGAACACTAGAGTCCATTATGAATCAATCCATATGATCATATATGCCTAATCCATCAACTTTTGAAAAAATCAAATTTTTGAGCCCGCCCAAAGGGGTACCCCTTTGGCCGGTGGCCAGATTTGGCCCCGTTTTCTGGCAGCCGTCAGTAAAACGGCTATAACTCTCTCCAGAAATAAGCTTTACCCGTGATTCTTGTTGCGTTTGATTCCTAACTTAAATATCTACCCTACCAAAAGTCGAACCGGTAGAAACCCTATTTGAGTCGCCCTCTAGGTGATTATCAAGTTGATTTCCAAAATCGTCACCTCTTATGTAGAGATCGGGGTGAACGTCGGGTTTTTCATTGAGTATAGCATTTTCGAACACTAGAGTCCATTATGAATCAATCCATATGATCATATATGCCTAATCCATCAACTTTTGAAAAAATCAAATTTTTGAGCCCGCGCAAAGGGGTACCCCTTTGGCCGGTGGCCAGATTTGGCCCCGTTTTCTGGCAGCCGTAAGTAAAACGGCTATAATACTCTCCAGAAGTAAGCTTTACCCATGATTCTTGTTACGTTTGATTCTTAACTTAAATATCTACCCTACCAAAAGTCGAACCAGTAGAAACCCTATTTGAGTCGCCCTCTAGGTGATTATCAAGTTTATTTCCAAAACCGTCACCTCTTATGTAGGGATCGGGGTGAATGCCGGGTTTTTCATTGATTCTAGCATTTTTGAACACTAGAGTCCATTATGAATCAATCCATATGATTATATATGCCTAATCCTTCCACTTTTGAAAAAATCAAATTTTTGAGCCCGCCCTAAGGGGTACCCCTTTGGCCAGTGGCGAGATTTGGCCCCGTTTTCTGGCAGCCGTCAGTAAATCGGCTATAACTCTCTCCAGAAGTAAGCTTTACCCGTGATTCTTGTTGCGTTTGATTCCTAACTCAAATATCTACCCTACCAAAAGTCGAACCGGTAGAAACCCTATTTGAGTCGCCCTCTAGGTGATTATCAAGTAGATTTCCAAAATCGTCACCTCTTATGTAGAGATCGGGGTGAACGTCGGGTTTTTCATTGAGTCTAGCATTTTCGAACACTAGAGTCCATTATGAATCAATCCATATGATCATATATGCCTAATCCATCAACTTTTGAAAAAATCAAATTTTTGAGCCCGCCCAAAGGGGTACCCCTTTGGCCGGTGGCCAGATTTGGCCCCGTTTTCTGGCAGCCGTCAGTAAAACGGCTATAACTCTCTCCAGAAATAAGCTTTACCCGTGATTCTTGTTGCGTTTGATTCCTAACTTAAATATCTACCCTACCAAAAGTCGAACCGGTAGAAACCCTATTTGAGTCGCCCTCTAGGTGATTATCAAGTTGATTTCCAAAACCGTCACGTCTTATGTAGGGATCGGGGTGAACGTCGGCTTTTTCATTGAGTCTATCATTTTTGAACACTAGAGTCCATTATGAATCAATCCATATGATCATATATGCCTATTCCTTCCACTTTTGAAAAAATCAAATTTTTGAGCCCGCCCAAAGGGGTATAACTCTCTCCAGAAGTAAGCTTTACCCGTGATTCTTGTTGCGTTTGATTCCTAACTTAAATATCTACCCTACCAAAAGTCGAACCGGTAGAAACCCTATTTGAGTCGCCCTCTAGGTGATTATCAAGTTGATTTCCAAAACTGTCACCTCTTATGTAGGGATCGGGGGTGAACGTCGGCTTTTTCATTGAGTCTATCATTTTTGAACACTAGAGTCCATTATGAATCAATCCATATGATCATATATGTCTAATCCTTCCACTTTTGAAAAAATCAAATTTTTGAGCCCACCCAAAGGGGTACCCCTTTGGCCGGTGGCCAGATTTGGCCCCGTTTTCTGGCAGCCGTCAGTAAAACGGCTATAACTCTGTCCAGAAGTAAGCTTTACCCGTGATTATTGTTGCGTTGGATTCCTAACTCAAATATCTACCCTACCAAAAGTCGAACCGGTAGAAACCCTATTTGAGTCGGCCTCTAGGTGGTTATCAAGTTGATTTCCAAAATCGTCACCTCTTATGTAGGGATCGGGGTGAACGTCGGATTTTTCATTGAGTCTAGCATTTTTGAACACTAGAGTCCATTATGAATCAATCCATATGATCATATATGCCTAATCGGTCCACTTTTGAAAAAATCAAATTTTTGAGCCCGCGCAAAGGGGTACCCCTTTGGCCGGTGGCCAGATTTGGCCCCGTTTTCTGGCAGCCGTAAGTAAAACGGCTATAACACTCTCCAGAAGTAAGCTTTACCCATGATTCTTGTTACGTTTGATTCTTAACTTAAATATCTACCCTACCAAAAGTCGAACCAGTAGAAACCCTATTTGAGTCGCCCTCTAGGTGATTATCAAGTTGATTTCCAAAACCGTCACCTCTTATGTAGGGATCGGGGTAAATGCCGGGTTTTTCATTGATTCTAGCATTTTTGAACACTAGAGTCCATTATGAATCTATCCATATGATCATATATGCCTAATCCTTCCACTTTTGAAAAAATCAAATTTTTGAGCCCGCCCTAAGGGGTACCCCTTTGGCCAGTGGCCAGATTTGGCCCCGTTTTCTGGCAGCCGTCAGTAAATCGGCTATAACTCTATCCAGAAGTAAGCTTTACCCGTGATTCTTGTTGCGTTGGATTCCTAACTCAAATATCTACCCTACCAAAAGTCGAACCGGTAGAAACCCTATTTGAGTCGCCCTCTAGGTGATTATCAAGTTGATTTCCAAAATCGTCACCTCTTATGTAGGGATCGGGGTGAACGTCGGATTTTTCATTGAGTCTAGCATTTTTGAACACTAGAATCCATTATGAATCAATCCATATGATCATATATGCCTAATCCGTCCACTTTTGAAAAAATCAAAATTTTGAGCCCGCCCAAAGGGGTACCCCTTTGGCCGGTGGCCAGATTTGGCCCCGTTTTCTGGCAGCCGTCAGTAAAACGGCTATAACTCTCTCCAGAAGTAAGCTTTACCCGTGATTCTTGTTGCGTTGGATTCCTAACTCAAATATCTACCCTACCAAAAGTTGAACCGGTAGAAACCCTATTTGAGTCGGCCTCTAGGTGATTATCAAGTCGATTTCTAAAACCGTCACCTCTTATGTAGGGATCGGGGTGAACGTCGGGTTTTTCATTTAGTCTAGCATTTTCGAACACTAGAGTCCATTATGAATCAATCCATATGATCATATATGCCTAATCCGTCCAGTTTTGAAAAAATCAAATTTTTGAGCCCGCCCAAAAGGGTACCCCTTTGGCCGGTTGCCAGATTTGGCCCCGTATTCTGGCAGCCGTCAGTAAAACGGCTATAACTCTCTCCACAAGTAAGCTTTACCCGTGATTCTTGTTGCGTTGGATTCCTAACTCAAATATCTACCCTAAAAAATGTTCAAATGGAAGAAACTCCTTTTGAGTCAACCTCTAGGTGATTATCAAATTGATTTCTACAACCGTCGCCTCTTCTGTAGGGATCGGGGTGAACTTCAGGTTTTTCATTGAGTCTAGCATTTTTGAACACTAGAGTCCATTATGAATCAATCCATATGATCATATATGCCTAATCCGTCCACTTTTGAAAAAATCATCTTTTTGAGCCCGCCCAAAGGGGTACCCCTTTGGCTGGTGGCCAGATTTGGCTCCGTTTTCTGGCAGCCGTCAGTAAAACGGCTATAACTCTCTCCAGAAGTAAGCTTTACTCGTGATTCTTGTTGTGTTGGATTCCTAACTCAAATATCTACCCTACCAAAAGTTCAAATGGAAGAAAATCCTTTTGAGTCAACCTCTAGTTGATTATCAAGTTGATTTCCACAACCGTCGCCTCTTGTGTAGGGATCGGGGTGAACGTCGGGTTTTTTATTGAGTCTAGCATTTTTGAACACTAGAGTCCATTATGAATCAATCCATATGATCATATATGTCTAATCCTTCCACTTTTGAAAAAATCAAATTTTTGAGCCCGCCCAAAGGGGTACCCCTTTGGCCGGTGGCCAGATTTGGCCCCGTTTTCTGGCAGCCGTCAGTAAAACGGCTATAACTCTGTCCAGAAGTAAGATTTACCCGTAATTCTTGTTGCGTTGGATTCCTAACTCAAATATCTACCCTACCAAAAGTCGAACTGGTAGAAACCCTATTTGAGTCGGCCTCTAGGTGATTATCTAGTTGATTTCCAAAATCATCACCTCTTATGTAGGGATCGGGGTGAACGTCGGATTTTTCATTGAGTCTAGCATTTTTGAACACTAGAGTCCATTATGAATCAATCCATATGATCATATATGCCTAATCGGTCCACTTTTGAAAAAATCAAATTTTTTAGCCCGCGCAAAGAGGTACCCCTTTGGCCGGTGGCCAGATTTGGCCCCGTTTTCTGGCAGCCGTAAGTAAAACGGCTATAACACTCTCCAGAAGTAAGCTTTACCCATGATTCTTGTTACGTTTGATTCTTAACTTAAATATCTACCCTACCAAAAGTCGAACCAGTAGAAACCCTATTTGAGTCGCCCTCTAGGTGATTATCAAGTTGATTTCCAAAACCGTCACCTCTTATGTAGGGATCGGTGTAAATGCCGGGTTTTTCATTGATTCTAGCATTTTTGAACACTAGAGTCCATTATGAATATATCCATATGATCATATATGCCTAATCCTTCCACTTTTGAAAAAATCAAATTTTTGAGCCCGCCCTAAGGGATACCCCTTTGGCCGGTGGCCAGATTTGGCCCCGTTTTCTGGCAGCCGTCAGTAAAATGGCTATAACTCTCTCGAGAAGAAAGCTTTACCCGTGATTCTTGTTGCGTTTGATTCCTAACTTAAATATCTACCCTACCAAAAGTCGAACCGGTAGAAATCCTATTTGAGTCGCCCTCTAGGTGATTATCAAGTTGATTTCCAAAACCGTCACCTCTTATGTAGGGATCGGGGTGAACGTCGGCTTTTTCATTGAGTCTATCATTTTTGAACACTAGAGTCTATTATGAATCAATCCATATGATCATATATGTCTAATCCTTCCACTTTTGAAAAAATCAAATATTTGAGCCCGCCCAAAGGGGTACCCCTTTGGCCGGTGGCCAGATTTGGCCCCGTTTTCTGGCAGCCGTCAGTAAAACGGCTATAACTCTCTCCACAAGTAAGCTTTACCCGTGATTCTTGTTGCGTTGGATTCCTAACTCAAATATCTACCCTAAAAAATGTTGAAATGGAAGAAACTCCTTTTGAGTCAACCTCTAGGTGATTATCAAATTGATTTCTACAACCGTCGCCTCTTCTGTAGGGATCGGGGTGAACTTCAGGTTTTTCATTGAGTCTAGCATTTTTGAACACTAGAGTCCATTATGAATCAATCCATATGATTATATATGCCTAATCCTTCCACTTTTGAAAAAATCAAATTTTTGAGACCGCCCTAAGGGGTACGCCTTTGGCCAGTGGCCAGATTTGGCCCCGTTTTCTGGCAGCCGTCAGTAAATCGGCTATAACTCTCTCCAGAAGTAAGCTTTACCCGTGATTCTTGTTGCGTTGGATTCCTAACTCAAATATCTACCCTACCAAAAGTCGAACCGGTAGAAACCCTATTTGAGTCGCCCTCTAGGTGATTATCAAGTAGATTTCCAAAATCGTCACCTCTTATGTAGAGATCGGGGTGAACGTCGGGTTTTTCATTGAGTCTAGCATTTTTGAACACTAGAGTCCATTATGAATCAATCCATATGATCATATATGCCTAATCCGTCAACTTTTGAAAAAATCAAATTTTTGAGCCCGCCCAAAGGGGTACCCCTTTGGCCGGTGGCCAGATTTGGCCCCGTTTTCTGGCAGCCGTCAGTAAAACGGCTATAACTCTCTCCAGAAGTAAGCTTTACCCGTGATTCTTGTTGCGTTTGATTCCTAACTTAAATATCTACCCTACCAAAAGTCGAACAGGTAGAAACCCTATTTGAGTCGCACTCTAGGTGATTATCATGTTGATTTCCAAAACCGTCACGTCTTATGTAGGGATCGGGGTGAACGTCGGCTTTTTCATTGAGTCTATCATTTTTGAACACTAGAGTCCATTATGAATCAATCCATATGATCATATATGCCTAATCCTTCCACTTTTGAAAAAATCAAATTTTTGAGCCCGCCCAAAGGGGTATAACTCTCTCCAGAAGTAAGCTTTACCCGTGATTCTTGTTGCGTTTGATTCCTAACTTAAATATCTACCCTACCAAAAGTCGAACCGGTAGAAACCCTATTTGAGTCGCCCTCTAGGTGATTATCAAGTTGATTTCCAAAACTGTCACCTCTTATGTAGGGATCGGGGTGAACGTCGGCTTTTTATTGAGTCTATCATTTTTGAACACTAGAGTCCATTATGAATCAATCCATATGATCATATATGTCTAATCCTTCCACTTTTGAAAAAATCAAATTTTTGAGCCCGCCCAAAGGGGTACGCCTTTGGCCGGTGGCCAGAATTGGCCCCGTTTTCTGGCAGCCGTCAGTAAAATGGCTATAACTCTCTCCAGAAGTAAGCTTTACCCGTGATTCTAGTTGCGTTTGATTCCTAACTTAAATATCTACCCTTCCAAAAGTCGAACCGGTAGAAATCCTATTTGAGTCGCCCTCTAGGTGATTATCAAGTTGATTTCCAAAACCGTCACCTCTTATGTAGGGATCGGGGGTGAACGTCGGCTTTTTCATTGAGTCTATCATTTTTGAACACTAGAGTCCATTATGAATCAATCCATATGATCATATATGTCTAATCCTTCCACTTTTGAAAAAATCAAATTTTTGAGCCCACCCAAAGGGGTACCCCTTTGGCCGGTGGCCAGATTTGGCCCCGTTTTCTGGCAGCCGTCAGTAAAACGGCTATAACTCTGTCCAGAAGTAAGCTTTACCCGTGATTCTTGTTGCGTTGGATTCCTAACTCAAATATCTACCCTACCAAAAGTCGAACCGGTAGAAACCCTATTTGAGTCGGCCTCTAGGTGGTTATCAAGTTGATTTCCAAAATCGTCACCTCTTATGTAGGGATCGGGGTGAACGTCGGATTTTTCATTGAGTCTAGCATTTTTGAACACTAGAGTCCATTATGAATCAATCCATATGATCATATATGCCTAATCGGTCCACTTTTGAAAAAATCAAATTTTTGAGCCCGCGCAAAGGGGTACCCCTTTGGCCGGTGGCCAGATTTGGCCCCGTTTTCTGGCAGCCGTAAGTAAAACGGCTATAACACTCTCCAGAAGTAAGCTTTACCCATGATTCTTGTTACGTTTGATTCTTAACTTAAATATCTACCCTACCAAAAGTCGAACCAGTAGAAACCCTATTTGAGTCGCCCTCTAGGTGATTATCAAGTTGATTTCCAAAACCGTCACCTCTTATGTAGGGATCGGGGTAAATGCCGGGTTTTTCATTGATTCTAGCATTTTTGAACACTAGAGTCCATTATGAATCTATCCATATGATCATATATGCCTAATCCTTCCACTTTTGAAAAAATCAAATTTTTGAGCCCGCCCTAAGGGGTACCCCTTTGGCCAGTGGCCAGATTTGGCCCCGTTTTCTGGCAGCCGTCAGTAAATCGGCTATAACTCTATCCAGAAGTAAGCTTTACCCGTGATTCTTGTTGCGTTGGATTCCTAACTCAAATATCTACCCTACCAAAAGTCGAACCGGTAGAAACCCTATTTGAGTCGCCCTCTAGGTGATTATCAAGTTGATTTCCAAAATCGTCACCTCTTATGTAGGGATCGGGGTGAACGTCGGATTTTTCATTGAGTCTAGCATTTTTGAACACTAGAGTCCATTATGAATCAATCCATATGATCATATATGCCTAATCCGTCCACTTTTGAAAAAATCAAAATTTTGAGCCCGCCCAAAGGGGTACCCCTTTGGCCGGTGGCCAGATTTGGCCCCGTTTTCTGGCAGCCGTCAGTAAAACGGCTATAACTCTCTCTAGAAGTAAGCTTTACCCGTGATTCTTGTTGCGTTGGATTCCTAACTCAAATATCTACCCTACCAAAAGTTGAACCGGTAGAAACCCTATTTGAGTCGGCCTCTAGGTGATTATCAAGTCGATTTCTAAAACCGTCACCTTTTATGTAGGGATCGGGGTGAACGTCGGGTTTTTCATTTAGTCTAGCATTTTCGAACACTAGAGTCCATTATGAATCAATCCATATGATCATATATGCCTAATCCGTCCAGTTTTGAAAAAATCAAATTTTTGAGCCCGCCCAAAAGGGTACCCCTTTGGCCGGTGGCCAGATTTGGCCCCGTTTTCTGGCAGCCGTCAGTAAAACGGCTATAACTCTCTCCACATGTAAGCTTTACCCGTGAATCTTGTTGCGTTGGATTCCTAACTCAAATATCTACCCTAAAAAATGTTCAAATGGAAGAAACTCCTTTTGAGTCAACCTCTAGGTGATTATCAAATTGATTTCTACAACCGTCGCCTCTTCTGTAGGGATCGGGGTGAACTTCAGGTTTTTCATTGAGTCTAGCATTTTTGAACACTAGAGTCCATTATGAATCAATCCATATGATCATATATGTCTAATCCGTCCACTTTTGAAAAAATCATCTTTTTGAGCCCGCCCAAATGGGTACCCCTTTGGCTGGTGGCCAGATTTGGCTCCGTTTTCTGGCAGCCGTCAGTAAAACGGCTATAACTCTCTCCAGAAGTAAGCTTTACTCGTGATTCTTGTTGTGTTGGATTCCTAACTCAAATATCTACCCTACCAAAAGTTCAAATGGAAGAAACTCCTTTTGAGTCAACCTCTAGGTGATTATCAAGTTGATTTCCACAACCGTCGCCTCTTGTGTAGGGATCGGGGTGAACGTCGGGTTTTTTATTGAGTCTAGCATTTTTGAACACTAGAGTCCATTATGAATCAATCCATATGATCATATATGCCTAATCTGTTCACTTTTGAAAAAATCAAATTTTTGAGCCCGCCCAAAGGTGTACCCCTTTGGCTTGTGGCCAGATTTGGCTCCGTTTTCTGGCAGCTGTCAGTAAAACGGCTATAACTCTCTCCAGAAGTAAGCTTTACCCGTGATTCTTGTTGCGTTGGATTCCTAACTCAAATATCTACCCTAAAAAAAGTTCAAATGGAAGAAACTCCTTTTGAGTAAACCTCTAGGTGATTATCAAGTTGATTTCCACAACCGTCGCCTCTTGTGTAGGGATCGGGGTGAACGTCGGGTTTTTCATTGAGTCTAGCATTTTTGAACACTAGAGTCCATTGTGAATAAATCTATATGATCATATATGCCTAATCTGTTCACTTTTGAAAAAATCAAATTTTTGAGCCCGCCCAAAGGTGTACCCCTTTGGCCGATTGCCAGATTTGGCCCTGTTTTCTGGCAGCCGTCAGTAAAACGGCTATAACTCTCTCCAGGAGTAAGCTTTACCCGTGATTCTTGTTGCGTTGGATTCCTAACTCAAATATCTACCCTACAAAAAGTTCAAATGGAAGAAACTCCTTTTGAGTCAACCTCTAGGTGATTATCAAGTTGATTTCCACAACCGTCGCCTATTATGTAGGGATCGGGGTGAACGTCGGGTTTTTCATTGAGTCTAGCATTTTTGCACACTAGAGTCCATTATAAATCAATCCATATGATCATATATGCCTAATCCGTCCACTTTTGAAAAAATCAAATATTTGAGCCTGCCCAAAGGGGTACCCCTTTGGCTTGTGGCCAGATTTGGCTCCGTTTTCTGGCAGCCGTCAGTAAAACGGCTATAACTCTCTCCAGAAGTAAGCTTTACCCGTGATTCTTGTTGTGTTGGATTCCTAACTCAAATATATACCCTACAAAAAGTTCAAATGGAAGAAAATCCTTTTGAGTCAACCTCTAGGTAATTATCAAGTTGATTTGCACAACCGTCGCCTCTTGTGTAGGGATCGGGGTGAACGTCGGGTTTTTCAGTGAGTCTAGCATTTTTGAACACTAGAGTCCATTATGAATCAATCCATATGATCATATATGCCTAATCTGTTCACTTTTGAAAAAATCAAATTTTTGAGCCCGTCCAAAGGTGTATCCCTTTGGCCGATGGCCAGATTTGGCCCTGTTTTCTGGCAGCCGTCAGTAAAACGGCTATAACTCTCTCCAGGAGTAAGCTTTACCCGTGATTCTTGTTGCGTTGGATTCCTAACTCAAATATCTACCCTACAAAAAGTTGAAATGGAAGAAAATCCTTTTGAGTCAACCTCTAGGTGATTATCAAGTTGATTTCCACAACCGTTGCCTCTTGTGTAGGGATCGGGGTGAACGTCGGGTTTTTCATTGAGTCTACCATTTTTGAATACTACAGTCCATTATGAATCAATCCATATGATCATATATGACTAATCCGTCCACTTTGAAAAAATCAAATTTTTGAGCCCGCCCAAAGGTGTACCCCTTTGGCCGGTGGCCAGATTTGGCCCCGTTTTCTGACAGCCGTCAGTAAAACGGCTATAACTCTCTCCAGAAGTAAGCTTTACCCGTGATTCTTGTTGCGTTGGATTCCTAACTCAAATATCTACCCTACAAAAAGTTCAAATGGAAGAAACTCCTTTTGAGTCAACCTCTAGGTGATTATCAAGTTTATTTCCACAACCGTCGCCTCTTATGTAGGGATCGGGGTGAACGTCGGGTTTTTCATTGAGTCTAGCATTTTTGAACACTAGAGTCCATTATAAATCATTCCATATGATCATATATGCCTAATCCGTCCACTTTTGAAAAAATCAACTTTTTGAGCCCGCCCAAAGGGGTACCCCTTTGGCTGGTGGCCAGATTTGGCTCCGTTTTCTGGCAGCCGTCAGTAAAACGGCTATAACTCTCTCCAGAAGAAAGCTTTATCCATGATTCTTGTTGCGTTGGATTCCTAACTCAAATATCTACCCTACAAAAAGTTCAAATGGAAGAAAATCCTTTTCAGTCAACCTCTAGGTGATTATCAAGTTGATTTCCACAACCGTTGCCTCTTGTGTAGGGATCGGGGTGAACGTCGGGTTTTTCATTGAGTCTACCATTTTTGAACACTACAGTCCATTATGAATAAATCCATATGATCATATATGCCTAATCCGTCCACTTTGAAAAAATCAAATTTTTGAGCCCGCCCAAAGGTGTACCCCTTTGGCCGGTGGCCAGATTTGGCCCCGTTTTCTGACAGCCGTCAGTAAAACGGCTATAACTCTCTCCAGAAGTAAGCTTTACCCGTGATTCTTGTTGCGTTGGATTCCTAACTCAAATATCTACCCTACAAAAAGTTCAAATGGAAGAAACTCCTTTTGAGTCAACCTCTAGGTGATTATCAAGTTGATTTCCACAACCGTCGCCTCTTATGTAGGGATCGGGGTGAACGTCGGGTTTTTCATTGAGTCTAGCATTTTTGAACACTAGAGTCCATTATAAATCATTCCATATGATCATATATGCCTAATCCGTCCACTTTTGAAAAAATCAACTTTTTGAGCCCGCCCAAAGGGGTACCCCTTTGGCTGGTGGCCAGATTTGGCTCCGTTTTCTGCCAGCCGTCAGTAAAACGGCTATAACTCTCTCCAGAAGAAAGCTTTATCCGTGATTCTTGTTGCGTTGGATTCCTAACTCAAATATCTACCCTACAAAAAGTTCAAATGGATGAAACTCCTTTTGAGTCAACCTCTAGGTGATTATCAAGTTGATTTCCACAACCGTCGCCTCTTGTGTAGGGATCGGGGTGAACGTCGGGTTTTTCATTGAGTCTAGCATTTTTGAACACTAGAGTCCATTATGAATCAATCCATATGATCATATATGCCTAATCGGTCCACTTTTGAAAAAATCAAATTTTTGAGCCCGCACAAAGGTGTACCCCTTTGGCCGATGGGCAGATTTGGCCCTGTTTTCTGGCAGCCGTCAGTAAAACGGCTATAACTCTCTCCAGAAGTAAGCTTTACCCGTGATTCTTGTTGCGTTGGATTCCTAACTCAAATATATACCCTACAAAAAGTTCAAATGGAAGAAACTCCTTTTGAGTCAACCTCTAGGTGATTATCAAGTTGATTTCCACAACCGTCGCATCTTATGTAGGGATCGGGGTGAACGTCGGGTTTTTCATTGAGTCTAGCATTTTTGAAAACTAGAGTCCATTACAAATCAATCCATATGATCATATATGCCTAATCCGTCCACTTTTAAAAAAATCAAATTTTGGAGCCCGCCCAAAGGGGTACCCCTTTGGCCGGTGGCCAGATTTGGCCCCGTTTTCTGGAAGCCGTCAGTAAAACAGCTATAACTCTCTCCAGAAGTAAGCTTTACCCGTGATTCTTGTTGCGTTGGATTCCTAACTCAAATATCTACCCTACAAAAAGTTCAAATGGAAGAAAATCTTTTTGAGTCAACCTCTAGGTGATTATCAAGTTGATTTCCACAACCGTCGCCTCTTGTGTAGGGATCAGGGTGAACGTCGGGTTTTTCATTGAGTCTAGCATTTTTGAACACTAGAGTCCATTATGAATCAATCCATATGATCATATATGCCTAATCCGTCCACTTTTAAAAAAATCAAATTTGGAGCCCGCCCAAAGGGGTACCCCCTTTGGCCGGTGGCCAGATTTGG
Source organism: Perilla frutescens (assembly GCA_026008535.1). NCBI lineage: Eukaryota > Viridiplantae > Streptophyta > Magnoliopsida > Lamiales > Lamiaceae > Perilla > Perilla frutescens. The sequence continues at coordinate 49,395,206 of BRKX01000018.1, forward strand.
CCCCGTTTTATGGAAGCCGTCAGTAAAACAGCTATAACTCTCTCCAGAAGTAAGCTTTACCCGTGATTCTTGTTGCATTGGATTCCAAACTCAAATATCTACCCTACAAAAAGTTCAAATGGAAGAAAATCCTTTTCAGTCAACCTCTAGGTGATTATCAAGTTGATTTCCACAACCGTTGCCTCTTGTGTAGGGATCGGGGTGAACGTCGGGTTTTTCATTGAGTCTACCATTTTTGAACACTACAGTCCATTATGAATAAATCCATATGATCATATATGCCTAATCCGTCCACTTTGAAAAAATCAAATTTTTGAGCCCGCCCAAAGGTGTACCCCTTTGGCCGGTGGCCAGATTTGGCCCCGTTTTCTGACAGCCGTCAGTAAAACGGCTATAACTCTCTCCAGAAGTAAGCTTTACCCGTGATTCTTGTTGCGTTGGATTCCTAACTCAAATATCTACCCTACAAAAAGTTCAAATGGAAGAAACTCCTTTTGAGTCAACCTCTAGGTGATTATCAAGTTGATTTCCACAACCGTCGCCTCTTATGTAGGGATCGGGGTGAACGTCGGGTTTTTCATTGAGTCTAGCATTTTTGAACACTAGAGTCCATTATAAATCATTCCATATGATCATATATGCCTAATCCGTCCACTTTTGAAAAAATCAACTTTTTGAGCCCGCCCAAAGGGGTACCCCTTTGGCTGGTGGCCAGATTTGGCTCCGTTTTCTGCCAGCCGTCAGTAAAACGGCTATAACTCTCTCCAGAAGAAAGCTTTATCCGTGATTCTTGTTGCGTTGGATTCCTAACTCAAATATCTACCCTACAAAAAGTTCAAATGGATGAAACTCCTTTTGAGTCAACCTCTAGGTAATTATCAAGTTGATTTCCACAACCGTCGCCTCTTGTGTAGGGATCGGGGTGAACGTCGGGTTTTTCATTGAGTCTAGCATTTTTGAACACTAGAGTCCATTATGAATCAATCCATATGATCATATATGCCTAATCGGTCCACTTTTGAAAAAATCAAATTTTTGAGCCCGCACAAAGGTGTACCCCTTTGGCCGATGGGCAGATTTGGCCCTGTTTTCTGGCAGCCGTCAGTAAAACGGCTATAACTCTCTCCAGAAGTAAGCTTTACCCGTGATTCTTGTTGCGTTGGATTCCTAACTCAAATATCTACCCTACAAAAAGTTCAAATGGAAGAAACTCCTTTTGAGTCAACCTCTAGGTGATTATCAAGTTGATTTCCACAACCGTCGCCTCTTATGTAGGGATCGGGGTGAACGTCGGGTTTTTCATTGAGTCTAGCATTTTTGAACACTAGAGTCCATTATAAATCATTCCATATGATCATATATGCCTAATCCGTCCACTTTTGAAAAAATCAACTTTTTGAGCCCGCCCAAAGGGGTACCCCTTTGGCTGGTGGCCAGATTTGGCTCCGTTTTCTGCCAGCCGTCAGTAAAACGGCTATAACTCTCTCCAGAAGAAAGCTTTATCCGTGATTCTTGTTGCGTTGGATTCCTAACTCAAATATCTACCCTACAAAAAGTTCAAATGGATGAAACTCCTTTTGAGTCAACCTCTAGGTGATTATCAAGTTGATTTCCACAACCGTCGCCTCTTGTGTAGGGATCGGGGTGAACGTCGGGTTTTTCATTGAGTCTAGCATTTTTGAACACTAGAGTCCATTATGAATCAATCCATATGATCATATATGCCTAATCGGTCCACTTTTGAAAAAATCAAATTTTTGAGCCCGCACAAAGGTGTACCCCTTTGGCCGATGGGCAGATTTGGCCCTGTTTTCTGGCAGCCGTCAGTAAAACGGCTATAACTCTCTCCAGAAGTAAGCTTTACCCGTGATTCTTGTTGCGTTGGATTCCTAACTCAAATATATACCCTACAAAAAGTTCAAATGGAAGAAACTCCTTTTGAGTCAACCTCTAGGTGATTATCAAGTTGATTTCCACAACCGTCGCATCTTATGTAGGGATCGGGGTGAACGTCGGGTTTTTCATTGAGTCTAGCATTTTTGAAAACTAGAGTCCATTACAAATCAATCCATATGATCATATATGCCTAATCCGTCCACTTTTAAAAAAATCAAATTTTGGAGCCCGCCCAAAGGGGTACCCCTTTGGCCGGTGGCCAGATTTGGCCCCGTTTTCTGGAAGCCGTCAGTAAAACAGCTATAACTCTCTCCAGAAGTAAGCTTTACCCGTGATTCTTGTTGCGTTGGATTCCTAACTCAAATATCTACCCTACAAAAAGTTCAAATGGAAGAAAATCTTTTTGAGTCAACCTCTAGGTGATTATCAAGTTGATTTCCACAACCGTCGCCTCTTGTGTAGGGATCAGGGTGAACGTCGGGTTTTTCATTGAGTCTAGCATTTTTGAACACTAGAGTCCATTATGAATCAATCCATATGATCATATATGCCTAATCCGTCCACTTTTAAAAAAATCAAATTTGGAGCCCGCCCAAAGGGGTACCCCTTTGGCCGGTGGCCAGATTTGGCCCCGTTTTATGGAAGCCGTCAGTAAAACAGCTATAACTCTCTCCAGAAGTAAGCTTTACCCGTGATTCTTGTTGCATTGGATTCCAAACTCAAATATCTACCCTACAAAAAGTTCAAATGGAAGAAAATCCTTTTCAGTCAACCTCTAGGTGATTATCAAGTTGATTTCCACAACCGTTGCCTCTTGTGTAGGGATCGGGGTGAACGTCGGGTTTTTCATTGAGTCTACCATTTTTGAACACTACAGTCCATTATGAATAAATCCATATGATCATATATGCCTAATCCGTCCACTTTGAAAAAATCAAATTTTTGAGCCCGCCCAAAGGTGTACCCCTTTGGCCGGTGGCCAGATTTGGCCCCGTTTTCTGACAGCCGTCAGTAAAACGGCTATAACTCTCTCCAGAAGTAAGCTTTACCCGTGATTCTTGTTGCGTTGGATTCCTAACTCAAATATCTACCCTACAAAAAGTTCAAATGGAAGAAACTCCTTTTGAGTCAACCTCTAGGTGATTATCAAGTTGATTTCCACAACCGTCGCCTCTTATGTAGGGATCGGGGTGAACGTCGGGTTTTTCATTGAGTCTAGCATTTTTGAACACTAGAGTCCATTATAAATCATTCCATATGATCATATATGCCTAATCCGTCCACTTTTGAAAAAATCAACTTTTTGAGCCCGCCCAAAGGGGTACCCCTTTGGCTGGTGGCCAGATTTGGCTCCGTTTTCTGCCAGCCGTCAGTAAAACGGCTATAACTCTCTCCAGAAGAAAGCTTTATCCGTGATTCTTGTTGCGTTGGATTCCTAACTCAAATATCTACCCTACAAAAAGTTCAAATGGATGAAACTCCTTTTGAGTCAACCTCTAGGTAATTATCAAGTTGATTTCCACAACCGTCGCCTCTTGTGTAGGGATCGGGGTGAACGTCGGGTTTTTCATTGAGTCTAGCATTTTTGAACACTAGAGTCCATTATGAATCAATCCATATGATCATATATGCCTAATCGGTCCACTTTTGAAAAAATCAAATTTTTGAGCCCGCACAAAGGTGTACCCCTTTGGCCGATGGGCAGATTTGGCCCTGTTTTCTGGCAGCCGTCAGTAAAACGGCTATAACTCTCTCCAGAAGTAAGCTTTACCCGTGATTCTTGTTGCGTTGGATTCCTAACTCAAATATCTACCCTACAAAAAGTTCAAATGGAAGAAACTCCTTTTGAGTCAACCTCTAGGTGATTATCAAGTTGATTTCCACAACCGTCGCATCTTATGTAGGGATCGGGGTGAACGTCGGGTTTTTCATTGAGTCTAGCATTTTTGAAAACTAGAGTCTATTACAAATCAATCCATATGATCATATATGCCTAATCCGTCCACTTTTAAAAAAATCAAATTTTGGAGCCCGCCCAAAGGGGTACCCCTTTGGCCGGTGGCCAGATTTGGCCCCGTTTTCTGGAAGCCGTCAGTAAAACAGCTATAACTCTCTCCAGAAGTAAGCTTTACCCGTGATTCTTGTTGCGTTGGATTCCTAACTCAAATATCTACCCTACAAAAAGTTCAAATGGAAGAAAATCTTTTTGAGTCAACCTCTAGGTGATTATCAAGTTGATTTCCACAACCGTCGCCTCTTGTGTAGGGATCAGGGTGAACGTCGGGTTTTTCATTGAGTCTAGCATTTTTGAACACTAGAGTCCATTATGAATCAATCCATATGATCATATATGCCTAATCCGTCCACTTTTAAAAAAATCAAATTTGGAGCCCGCCCAAAGGGGTACCCCTTTGGCCGGTGGCCAGATTTGGCCCCGTTTTATGGAAGCCGTCAGTAAAACAGCTATAACTCTCTCCAGAAGTAAGCTTTACCCGTGATTCTTGTTGCATTGGATTCCAAACTCAAATATCTACCCTACAAAAAGTTCAAATGGAAGAAACTCCTTTTGAGTCAACATCTAGGTGATTATCAAGTTGATTTCAACAACCGTCACCTCTTGTGTAGGGATCGGGGTGAACGTCGAGGTTTTCATTGATTCTAGCATTTTTGAACACTAGAGTCCATTATGAATCAATCCATATGATCATATATGCCTAATCCGTCCACTTTTGAAAAAATCAAATTTTTGAGCCCGCCCAAAGGGGTACCCCTTTGGCCGGTGGCCAGATTTGGCCCTGTTTTCTGGCAGCCGTCAGTAAAACGGCTATAACTCTCTCCAGAAGTAAGCTTTACCCGTGATTCTTGCTGCGTTGGATTCCTAACTCAAATATCTACCCTACAAAAAGTTCGAATGGAAGAAACTCCTTTTGAGTCAACCTCTAGGTGATTATCAAGTTGATTTCCACAACCGTCGCCTCTTATGTAGGGATCGGGGTGAACGTCGGGTTTTTCATTGAGTCTAGCATTTTTGAACACTAGAGTCCATTATGAATCAATCCATATGATCATATATGCCTAATCCGTCCACTTTTAAAAAAATCAAATTTTGGAGCCCGCCCAAAGGGGTACCCTTTTGGCCGGTGGCCAGATTTGGCCCCGTTTTCTGGAAGCCGTCAGTAAAACAGCTATAACTCTCTCCAGAAGTAAGCTTTACCCGTGATTCTTGTTGCGTTGGATTCCTAACTCAAATATCTACCCTACAAAAAGTTCAAATGGAAGAAAATCTTTTTGAGTCAACCTCTAGGTGATTATCAAGTTGATTTCCACAACCGTCGCCTCTTGTGTAGGGATCAGGGTGAACGTCGGGTTTTTCATTGATTCTAGCATTTTTGAACACTAGAGTCCATTATGAATCAATCCATATGATCATATATGCCTAATCCGTCCACTTTTAAAAAAATCAAATTTGGAGCCCGCCCAAAGGGGTACCCCTTTGGCCGGTGGCCAGATTTGGCCCCGTTTTATGGAAGCCGTCAGTAAAACAGCTATAACTCTCTCCAGAAGTAAGCTTTACCCGTGATTCTTGTTGCATTGGATTCCAAACTCAAATATCTACCCTACAAAAAGTTCAAATGGAAGAAACTCCTTTTGAGTCAACATCTAGGTGATTATCAAGTTGATTTCAACAACCGTCACCTCTTGTGTAGGGATCGGGGTGAACGTCGAGGTTTTCATTGATTCTAGCATTTTTGAACACTAGAGTCCATTATGAATCAATCCATATGATCATATATGCCTAATCCGTCCACTTTTAAAAAAATCAAATTTGGAGCCCGCCCAAAGGGGTACCCCTTTGGCCGGTGGCCAGATTTGGCCCCGTTTTATGGAAGCCGTCAGTAAAACAGCTATAACTCTCTCCAGAAGTAAGCTTTACCCGTGATTCTTGTTGCATTGGATTCCAAACTCAAATATCTACCCTACAAAAAGTTCAAATGGAAGAAACTCCTTTTGAGTCAACATCTAGGTGATTATCAAGTTGATTTCAACAACCGTCACCTCTTGTGTAGGGATCGGGGTGAACGTCGAGGTTTTCATTGATTCTAGCATTTTTGAACACTAGAGTCCATTATGAATCAATCCATATGATCATATATGCCTAATCCGTCCACTTTTGAAAAAATCAAATTTTTGAGCCCGCCCAAAGGGGTACCCCTTTGGCCGGTGGCCAGATTTGGCCCTGTTTTCTGGCAGCCGTCAGTAAAACGGCTATAACTCTCTCCAGAAGTAAGCTTTACCCGTGATTCTTGCTGCGTTGGATTCCTAACTCAAATATCTACCCTACAAAAAGTTCAAATGGAAGAAAATCCTTTTGAGTCAACCTCTAGGTGATTATCAAGTTGATTTCCACAACCGTTGCCTCTTGTGTAGGGATCGGGGTGAACGTCGGGTTTTTCATTGAGTCTAGCATTTTTGAACACTAGAGTCCATTATAAATCATTCCATATGATCATATATGCCTAATCCGTCCACTTTTGAAAAAATCAAATTTTTGAGCCCGCCCAAAGAGGTACCCCTTTGGCCGATGGCCAGATTTTGCCCCATTTTCTGGCAGACGTCAGTAAAACGGCTATAACTCTCTCCAGAAGTAAGCTTTACCCGTGATTCTTGTTGCGTTGGATTCCTAACTCAAATATCTACCCTACAAAAAGTTCAAATGGAAGAAACTCCTTTTGAGTCAACCTCTAGGTGATTATCAAGTTGATTTCCACAACCGTCGCCTCTTATGTAGGGATCGGGGTGAACGTCGGGTTTTTCATTGAGTCTAGCATTTTTGAACACTAGAGTCCATTATAAATCATTCCATATGATCATATATGCCTAATCCGTCCACTTTTGAAAAAATCAACTTTTTGAGCCCGCCCAAAGGGGTACCCATTTGGCTGGTGGCCAGATTTGGCTCCGTTTTCTGCCAGCCGTCAGTAAAACGGCTATAACTCTCTCCAGAAGAAAGCTTTATCCGTGATTCTTGTTGCGTTGGATTCCTAACTCAAATATCTACCCTACAAAAAGTTCAAATGGAAGAAACTCCTTTTGAGTCAACCTCTAGGTGATTATCAAGTTGATTTCCACAACCGTCGCATCTTATGTAGGGATCGGGGTGAACGTCGGGTTTTTCATTGAGTCTAGCATTTTTGAAAACTAGAGTCCATTAAAAATCAATCCATATGATCATATATGCCTAATCCGTCCACTTTTAAAAAAATCAAATTTGGAGCCCGCCCAATGGGGTACCCCTTTGGCCGGTGGCCAGATTTGGCCCCGTTTTATGGAAGCCGTCAGTAAAACAGCTATAACTCTCTCCAGAAGTAAGCTTTACCCGTGATTCTTGTTGCGTTGGATTCCTAACTCAAATATCTACCCTACAAAAAGTTCAAATGGAAGAAACTCCTTTTGAGTCAACCTCTAGGTGATTATCAAGTTGATTTCCACAACCGTCGCCTCTTATGTAGGGATCGGGGTGAACGTCGGGTTTTTCATTGAGTCTAGCATTTTTGAACACTAGAGTCCATTATAAATCAATCCATATGATCATATATGCCTAATCGGTCCACTTTTGAAAAAATCAAATTTTTGAGCCCGCACAAAGGTGTACCCCTTTGGCCGATGGGCAGATTTGGCCCTGTTTTCTGGCAGCCGTCAGTAAAACGGCTATAACTCTCTCCAGAAGTAAGCTTTACCCGTGATTCTTGTTGCATTGGATTCCTAACTCAAATATCTACCCTACAAAAAGTTCAAATGGAAGAAACTCCTTTTGAGTCAACCTCTAGGTGATTATCAAGTTGATTTCCACAACCGTCGCATCTTATGTAGGGATCGGGGTGAACGTCGGGTTTTTCATTGAGTCTAGCATTTTTGAAAACTAGAGTCCATTAAAAATCAATCCATATGATCATATATGCCTAATCCGTCCACTTTTAAAAAAATCAAATTTTGGAGCCCGCCCAAAGGGGTACCCCTTTGGCCGGTGGCCAGATTTGGCCCCGTTTTCTGGAAGCCGTCAGTAAAACAGCTATAACTCTCTCCAGAAGTAAGCTTTACCCGTGATTCTTGTTGCGTTGGATTCCTAACTCAAATATCTACCCTACAAAAAGTTCAAATGGAAGAAAATCTTTTTGAGTCAACGTCTAGGTGATTATCAAGTTGATTTCCACAACCGTCGCCTCTTGTGTAGGGATCGGGGTGAACGTCGGGTTTTTCATTGAGTCTAGCATTTTTGAACACTAGAGTCCATTATGAATCAATCCATATGATCATATATGCCTAATCCGTCCACTTTTAAAAAAATCAAATTTGGAGCCCGCCCAATGGGGTACCCCTTTGGCCGGTGGCCAGATTTGGCCCCGTTTTATGGAAGCCGTCAGTAAAACAGCTATAACTCTCTCCAGAAGTAAGCTTTACCCGTGATTCTTGTTGCATTGGATTCCAAACTCAAATATCTACCCTACAAAAAGTTCAAATGGAAGAAACTCCTTTTGAGTCAACATCTAGGTGATTATCAAGTTGATTTCAACAACCGTCACCTCTTGTGTAGGGATCGGGGTGAACGTCGAGTTTTTCATTGATTCTACCATTTTTGAACACTAGAGTCCATTATGAATCAATCCATATGATCATATATGCCTAATCCGTCCACTTTTGAAAAAATCAAATTTTTGAGCCCGCCCAAAGGGGTACCCCTTTGGCCGGTGGCCAGATTTGGCCTTGTTTTCTGGCAGCCGTCAGTAAAACGGCTATAACTCTCTCCAGAAGTAAGCTTTACCCGTGATTCTTGCTGCGTTGGATTCCTAACTCAAATATCTACCCTACAAAAAGTTCAAATGGAAGAAACTCCTTTTGAGTCAACCTCTAGGTGATTATCAAGTTGATTTCTACAACCGTCGCCTCTTGTGTAGGGATCGGGGTGAACGTCGGGTTTTTCATTGAGTCTAACATTTTTGAACACTAGAGTCCATTATGAATCAATCCATATGATCATATATGCCTAATCGGTCCACTTTTGAAAAAATCAAATTTTTGAGCCCGCACAAAGGTGTACCCCTTTGGCCGATGGGCAGATTTGGCCCTGTTTTCTGGCAGCCGTCAGTAAAACGGCTATAACTCTCTCCAGAAGTAAGCTTTACCCGTGATTCTTGTTGCGTTGGATTCCTAACTCAAATATCTACCCTACAAAAAGTTCAAATGGAAGAAACTCCTTTTGAGTCAACCTCTAGGTGATTATCAAGTTGATTTCCACAACCGTCGCATCTTATGTAGGGATCGGGGTGAACGTCGGGTTTTTCATTGAGTCTAGCATTTTTGAAAACTAGAGTCCATTACAAATCAATCCATATGATCATATATGCCTAATCCGTCCACTTTTAAAAAAATCAAATTTTGGAGCCCGCCCAAAGGGGTACCCCTTTGGCCGGTGGCCAGATTTGGCCCCGTTTTCTGGAAGCCGTCAGTAAAACAGCTATAACTCTCTCCAGAAGTAAGCTTTACCCGTGATTCTTGTTGCGTTGGATTCCTAACTCAAATATCTACCCTACAAAAAGTTCAAATGGAAGAAAATCTTTTTGAGTCAACGTCTAGGTGATTATCAAGTTGATTTCCACAACCGTCGCCTCTTGTGTAGGGATCAGGGTGAACGTCGGGTTTTTCATTGAGTCTAGCATTTTTGAACACTAGAGTCCATTATGAATCAATCCATATGATCATATATGCCTAATCCGTCCACTTTTAAAAAAATCAAATTTGGAGCCCGCCCAATGGGGTACCCCTTTGGCCGGTGGCCAGATTTGGCCCCGTTTTATGGAAGCCGTCAGTAAAACAGCTATAACTCTCTCCAGAAGTAAGCTTTACCCGTGATTCTTGTTGCATTGGATTCCAAACTCAAATATCTACCCTACAAAAAGTTCAAATGGAAGAAACTCCTTTTGAGTCAACATCTAGGTGATTATCAAGTTGATTTCAACAACCGTCACCTCTTGTGTAGGGATCGGGGTGAACGTCGAGTTTTTCATTGATTCTAGCATTTTTGAACACTAGAGTCCATTATGAATCAATCCATATGATCATATATGCCTAATCCGTCCACTTTTGAAAAAATCAAATTTTTGAGCCCGCCCAAAGGGGTACCCCTTTGGCCGGTGGCCAGATTTGGCCCTGTTTTCTGGCAGCCGTCAGTAAAACGGCTATAACTCTCTCCAGAAGTAAGCTTTACCCGTGATTCTTGCTGCGTTGGATTCCTAACTCAAATATCTACCCTACAAAAAGTTCAAATGGAAGAAACTCCTTTTGAGTCAACCTCTAGGTGATTATCAAGTTGATTTCTACAACCGTCGCCTCTTGTGTAGGGATCGGGGTGAACGTCGGGTTTTTCATTGAGTCTAGCATTTTTGAACACTAGAGTCCATTATGAATCAATCCATATGATCATATATGCCTAATCGGTCCACTTTTGAAAAAATCAAATTTTTGAGCCCGCACAAAGGTGTACCCCTTTGGCCGATGGGCAGATTTGGCCCTGTTTTCTGGCAGCCGTCAGTAAAACGGCTATAACTCTCTCCAGAAGTAAGCTTTACCCGTGATTCTTGTTGCGTTGGATTCCTAACTCAAATATCTACCCTACAAAAAGTTCAAATGGAAGAAACTCCTTTTGAGTCAACCTCTAGGTGATTATCAAGTTGATTTCCACAACCGTCGCATCTTATGTAGGGATCGGGGTGAACGTCGGGTTTTTCATTGAGTCTAGCATTTTTGAAAACTAGAGTCCATTACAAATCAATCCATATGATCATATATGCCTAATCCGTCCACTTTTAAAAAAATCAAATTTTGGAGCCCGCCCAAAGGGGTACCCCTTTGGCCGGTGGCCAGATTTGGCCCCGTTTTCTGGAAGCCGTCAGTAAAACAGCTATAACTCTCTCCAGAAGTAAGCTTTACCCGTGATTCTTGTTGCGTTGGATTCCTAACTCAAATATCTACCCTACAAAAAGTTCAAATGGAAGAAAATCTTTTTGAGTCAACGTCTAGGTGATTATCAAGTTGATTTCCACAACCGTCGCCTCTTGTGTAGGGATCGGGGTGAACGTCGGGTTTTTCATTGAGTCTAGCATTTTTGAACACTAGAGTCCATTATGAATCAATCCATATGATCATATATGCCTAATCCGTCCACTTTTAAAAAAATCAAATTTGGAGCCCGCCCAAAGGGGTACCCCTTTGGCCGGTGGCCAGATTTGGCCCCGTTTTATGGAAGCCGTCAGTAAAACAGCTATAACTCTCTCCAGAAGTAAGCTTTACCCGTGATTCTTGTTGCATTGGATTCCAAACTCAAATATCTACCCTACAAAAAGTTCAAATGGAAGAAACTCCTTTTGAGTCAACATCTAGGTGATTATCAAGTTGATTTCAACAACCGTCACCTCTTGTGTAGGGATCGGGGTGAACGTCGAGTTTTTCATTGATTCTAGCATTTTTTGAACACTAGAGTCCATTATGAATCAATCCATATGATCATATATGCCTAATCCGTCCACTTTTGAAAAAATCAAATTTTTGAGCCCGCCCAAAGGGGTACCCCTTTGGCCGGTGGCCAGATTTGGCCCTGTTTTCTGGCAGCCGTCAGTAAAACGGCTATAACTCTCTCCAGAAGTAAGCTTTACCCGTGATTCTTGCTGCGTTGGATTCCTAACTCAAATATCTACCCTACAAAAAGTTCAAATGGAAGAAACTCCTTTTGAGTCAACCTCTAGGTGATTATCAAGTTGATTTCTACAACCGTCGCCTCTTGTGTAGGGATCGGGGTGAACGTCGGGTTTTTCATTGAGTCTAGCATTTTTGAACACTAGAGTCCATTATGAATCAATCCATATGATCATATATGCTTAATCGGTCCACTTTTGAAAAAATCAAATTTTTGAGCCCGCACAAAGGTGTACCCCTTTGGCCGATGGGCAGATTTGGCCCTGTTTTCTGGCAGCCGTCAGTAAAACGGCTATAACTCTCTCCAGAAGTAAGCTTTACCCGTGATTCTTGTTGCGTTGGATTCCTAACTCAAATATCTACCCTACAAAAAGTTCAAATGGAAGAAACTCCTTTTGAGTCAACCTCTAGGTGATTATCAAGTTGATTTCCACAACCGTCGCATCTTATGTAGGGATCGGGGTGAACGTCGGGTTTTTCATTGAGTCTAGCATTTTTGAAAACTAGAGTCCATTACAAATCAATCCATATGATCATATATGCCTAATCCGTCCACTTTTAAAAAAATCAAATTTTGGAGCCCGCCCAAAGGGGTACCCCTTTGGCCGGTGGCCAGATTTGGCCCCGTTTTCTGGAAGCCGTCAGTAAAACAGCTATAACTCTCTCCAGAAGTAAGCTTTACCCGTGATTCTTGTTGCGTTGGATTCCTAACTCAAATATCTACCCTACAAAAAGTTCAAATGGAAGAAAATCTTTTTGAGTCAACGTCTAGGTGATTATCAAGTTGATTTCCACAACCGTCGCCTCTTGTGTAGGGATCGGGGTGAACGTCGGGTTTTTCATTGAGTCTAGCATTTTTGAACACTAGAGTCCATTATGAATCAATCCATATGATCATATATGCCTAATCCGTCCACTTTTAAAAAAATCAAATTTGGAGCCCGCCCAAAGGGGTACCCCTTTGGCCGGTGGCCAGATTTGGCCCCGTTTTATGGAAGCCGTCAGTAAAACAGCTATAACTCTCTCCAGAAGTAAGCTTTACCCGTGATTCTTGTTGCATTGGATTCCAAACTCAAATATCTACCCTACAAAAAGTTCAAATGGAAGAAACTCCTTTTGAGTCAACATCTAGGTGATTATCAAGTTGATTTCAACAACCGTCACCTCTTGTGTAGGGATCGGGGTGAACGTCGAGTTTTTCATTGATTCTAGCATTTTTTGAACACTAGAGTCCATTATGAATCAATCCATATGATCATATATGCCTAATCCGTCCACTTTTGAAAAAATCAAATTTTTGAGCCCGCCCAAAGGGGTACCCCTTTGGCCGGTGGCCAGATTTGGCCCTGTTTTCTGGCAGCCGTCAGTAAAACGGCTATAACTCTCTCCAGAAGTAAGCTTTACCCGTGATTCTTGCTGCGTTGGATTCCTAACTCAAATATCTACCCTACAAAAAGTTCAAATGGAAGAAACTCCTTTTGAGTCAACCTCTAGGTGATTATCAAGTTGATTTCTACAACCGTCGCCTCTTGTGTAGGGATCGGGGTGAACGTCGGGTTTTTCATTGAGTCTAGCATTTTTGAACACTAGAGTCCATTATGAATCAATCCATATGATCATATATGCCTAATCGGTCCACTTTTGAAAAAATCAAATTTTTGAGCCCGCACAAAGGTGTACCCCTTTGGCCGATGGGCAGATTTGGCCCTGTTTTCTGGCAGCCGTCAGTAAAACGGCTATAACTCTCTCCAGAAGTAAGCTTTACCCGTGATTCTTGTTGCGTTGGATTCCTAACTCAAATATCTACCCTACAAAAAGTTCAAATGGAAGAAACTCCTTTTGAGTCAACCTCTAGGTGATTATCAAGTTGATTTCCACAACCGTCGCATCTTATGTAGGGATCGGGGTGAACGTCGGGTTTTTCATTGAGTCTAGCATTTTTGAAAACTAGAGTCCATTACAAATCAATCCATATGATCATATATGCCTAATCCGTCCACTTTTAAAAAAATCAAATTTTGGAGCCCGCCCAAAGGGGTACCCCTTTGGCCGGTGGCCAGATTTGGCCCCGTTTTCTGGAAGCCGTCAGTAAAACAGCTATAACTCTCTCCAGAAGTAAGCTTTACCCGTGATTCTTGTTGCGTTGGATTCCTAACTCAAATATCTACCCTACAAAAAGTTCAAATGGAAGAAAATCTTTTTGAGTCAACGTCTAGGTGATTATCAAGTTGATTTCCACAACCGTCGCCTCTTGTGTAGGGATCGGGGTGAACGTCGGGTTTTTCATTGAGTCTAGCATTTTTGAACACTAGAGTCCATTATGAATCAATCCATATGATCATATATGCCTAATCCGTCCACTTTTAAAAAAATCAAATTTGGAGCCCGCCCAATGGGGTACCCCTTTGGCCGGTGGCCAGATTTGGCCCCGTTTTATGGAAGCCGTCAGTAAAACAGCTATAACTCTCTCCAGAAGTAAGCTTTACCCGTGATTCTTGTTGCATTGGATTCCAAACTCAAATATCTACCCTACAAAAAGTTCAAATGGAAGAAACTCCTTTTGAGTCAACATCTAGGTGATTATCAAGTTGATTTCAACAACCGTCACCTCTTGTGTAGGGATCGGGGTGAACGTCGAGTTTTTCATTGATTCTAGCATTTTTGAACACTAGAGTCCATTATGAATCAATCCATATGATCATATATGCCTAATCCGTCCACTTTTGAAAAAATCAAATTTTTGAGCCCGCCCAAAGGGGTACCCCTTTGGCCGGTGGCCAGATTTGGCCCTGTTTTCTGGCAGCCGTCAGTAAAACGGCTATAACTCTCTCCAGAAGTAAGCTTTACCCGTGATTCTTGCTGCGTTGGATTCCTAACTCAAATATCTACCCTACAAAAAGTTCAAATGGAAGAAACTCCTTTTGAGTCAACCTCTAGGTGATTATCAAGTTGATTTCTACAACCGTCGCCTCTTGTGTAGGGATCGGGGTGAACGTCGGGTTTTTCATTGAGTCTAGCATTTTTGAACACTAGAGTCCATTATGAATCAATCCATATGATCATATATGCCTAATCGGTCCACTTTTGAAAAAATCAAATTTTTGAGCCCGCACAAAGGTGTACCCCTTTGGCCGATGGGCAGATTTGGCCCTGTTTTCTGGCAGCCGTTAGTAAAACGGCTATAACTCTCTCCAGAAGTAAGCTTTACCCGTGATTCTTGTTGCGTTGGATTCCTAACTCAAATATCTACCCTACAAAAAGTTCAAATGGAAGAAACTCCTTTTGAGTCAACCTCTACGTGATTATCAAGTTGATTTCCACAACCGTCGCATCTTATGTAGGGATCGGGGTGAACGTCGGGTTTTTCATTGAGTCTAGCATTTTTGAAAACTAGAGTCCATTACAAATCAATCCATATGATCATATATGCCTAATCCGTCCACTTTTAAAAAAATCAAATTTTGGAGCCCGCCCAAAGGGGTACCCCTTTGGCCGGTGGCCAGATTTGGCCCCGTTTTCTGGAAGCCGTCAGTAAAACAGCTATAACTCTCTCCAGAAGTAAGCTTTACCCGTGATTCTTGTTGCGTTGGATTCCTAACTCAAATATCTACCCTACAAAAAGTTCAAATGGAAGAAAATCTTTTTGAGTCAACGTCTAGGTGATTATCAAGTTGATTTCCACAACCGTCGCCTCTTGTGTAGGGATCGGGGTGAACGTCGGGTTTTTCATTGAGTCTAGCATTTTTGAACACTAGAGTCCATTATGAATCAATCCATATGATCATATATGCCTAATCCGTCCACTTTTAAAAAAATCAAATTTGGAGCCCGCCCAATGGGGTACCCCTTTGGCCGGTGGCCAGATTTGGCCCCGTTTTATGGAAGCCGTCAGTAAAATAGCTATAACTCTCTCCAGAAGTAAGCTTTACCCGTGATTCTTGTTGCATTGGATTCCAAACTCAAATATCTACCCTACAAAAAGTTCAAATGGAAGAAACTCCTTTTGAGTCAACATCTAGGTGATTATCAAGTTGATTTCAACAACCGTCACCTCTTGTGTAGGGATCGGGGTGAACGTCGAGTTTTTCATTGATTCTAGCATTTTTGAACACTAGAGTCCATTATGAATCAATCCATATGATCATATATGCCTAATCCGTCCACTTTTGAAAAAATCAAATTTTTGAGCCCGCCCAAAGGGGTACCCCTTTGGCCGGTGGCCAGATTTGGCCTTGTTTTCTGGCAGCCGTCAGTAAAACGGCTATAACTCTCTCCAGAAGTAAGCTTTACCCGTGATTCTTGCTGCGTTGGATTCCTAACTCAAATATCTACCCTACAAAAAGTTCAAATGGAAGAAACTCCTTTTGAGTCAACCTCTAGGTGATTATCAAGTTGATTTCTACAACCGTCGCCTCTTGTGTAGGGATCGGGGTGAACGTCGGGTTTTTCATTGAGTCTAGCATTTTTGAACACTAGAGTCCATTATGAATCAATCCATATGATCATATATGCCTAATCGGTCCACTTTTGAAAAAATCAAATTTTTGAGCCCGCACAAAGGTGTACCCCTTTGGCCGATGGGCAGATTTGGCCCTGTTTTCTGGCAGCCGTCAGTAAAACGGCTATAACTCTCTCCAGAAGTAAGCTTTACCCGTGATTCTTGTTGCGTTGGATTCCTAACTCAAATATCTACCCTACAAAAAGTTCAAATGGAAGAAACTCCTTTTGAGTCAACCTCTAGGTGATTATCAAGTTGATTTCCACAACCGTCGCATCTTATGTAGGGATCGGGGTGAACGTCGGGTTTTTCATTGAGTCTAGCATTTTTGAAAACTAGAGTCCATTACAAATCAATCCATATGATCATATATGCCTAATCCGTCCACTTTTAAAAAAATCAAATTTTGGAGCCCGCCCAAAGGGGTACCCCTTTGGCCGGTGGCCAGATTTGGCCCCGTTTTCTGGAAGCCGTCAGTAAAACAGCTATAACTCTCTCCAGAAGTAAGCTTTACCCGTGATTCTTGTTGCGTTGGATTCCTAACTCAAATATCTACCCTACAAAAAGTTCAAATGGAAGAAAATCTTTTTGAGTCAACGTCTAGGTGATTATCAAGTTGATTTCCACAACCGTCGCCTCTTGTGTAGGGATCGGGGTGAACGTCGGGTTTTTCATTGAGTCTAGCATTTTTGAACACTAGAGTCCATTATGAATCAATCCATATGATCATATATGCCTAATCCGTCCACTTTTAAAAAAATCAAATTTGGAGCCCGCCCAATGGGGTACCCCTTTGGCCGGTGGCCAGATTTGGCCCCGTTTTATGGAAGCCGTCAGTAAAACAGCTATAACTCTCTCCAGAAGTAAGCTTTACCCGTGATTCTTGTTGCATTGGATTCCAAACTCAAATGTCTACCCTACAAAAAGTTCAAATGGAAGAAACTCCTTTTGAGTCAACATCTAGGTGATTATCAAGTTGATTTCAACAACCGTCACCTCTTGTGTAGGGATCGGGGTGAACGTCGAGTTTTTCATTGATTCTAGCATTTTTGAACACTAGAGTCCATTATGAATCAATCCATATGATCATATATGCCTAATCCGTCCACTTTTGAAAAAATCAAATTTTTGAGCCCGCCCAAAGGGGTACCCCTTTGGCCGGTGGCCAGATTTGGCCCTGTTTTCTGGCAGCCGTCAGTAAAACGGCTATAACTCTCTCCAGAAGTAAGCTTTACCCGTGATTCTTGCTGCGTTGGATTCCTAACTCAAATATCTACCCTACAAAAAGTTCAAATGGAAGAAACTCCTTTTGAGTCAACCTCTAGGTGATTATCAAGTTGATTTCTACAACCGTCGCCTCTTGTGTAGGGATCGGGGTGAACGTCGGGTTTTTCATTGAGTCTAGCATTTTTGAACACTAGAGTCCATTATGAATCAATCCATATGATCATATATGCCTAATCGGTCCACTTTTGAAAAAATCAAATTTTTGAGCCCGCACAAAGGTGTACCCCTTTGGCCGATGGGCAGATTTGGCCCTGTTTTCTGGCAGCCGTCAGTAAAACGGCTATAACTCTCTCCAGAAGTAAGCTTTACCCGTGATTCTTGTTGCGTTGGATTCCTAACTCAAATATCTACCCTACAAAAAGTTCAAATGGAAGAAACTCCTTTTGAGTCAACCTCTAGGTGATTATCAAGTTGATTTCCACAACCGTCGCATCTTATGTAGGGATCGGGGTGAACGTCGGGTTTTTCATTGAGTCTAGCATTTTTGAAAACTAGAGTCCATTACAAATCAATCCATATGATCATATATGCCTAATCCGTCCACTTTTAAAAAAATCAAATTTTGGAGCCCGCCCAAAGGGGTACCCCTTTGGCCGGTGGCCAGATTTGGCCCCGTTTTCTGGAAGCCGTCAGTAAAACAGCTATAACTCTCTCCAGAAGTAAGCTTTACCCGTGATTCTTGTTGCGTTGGATTCCTAACTCAAATATCTACCCTACAAAAAGTTCAAATGGAAGAAAATCTTTTTGAGTCAACGTCTAGGTGATTATCAAGTTGATTTCCACAACCGTCGCCTCTTGTGTAGGGATCGGGGTGAACGTCGGGTTTTTCATTGAGTCTAGCATTTTTGAACACTAGAGTCCATTATGAATCAATCCATATGATCATATATGCCTAATCCGTCCACTTTTAAAAAAATCAAATTTGGAGCCCGCCCAATGGGGTACCCCTTTGGCCGGTGGCCAGATTTGGCCCCGTTTTATGGAAGCCGTCAGTAAAACAGCTATAACTCTCTCCAGAAGTAAGCTTTACCCGTGATTCTTGTTGCATTGGATTCCAAACTCAAATATCTACCCTACAAAAAGTTCAAATGGAAGAAACTCCTTTTGAGTCAACATCTAGGTGATTATCAAGTTGATTTCAACAACCGTCACCTCTTGTGTAGGGATCGGGGTGAACGTCGAGGTTTTCATTGATTCTAGCATTTTTGAACACTAGAGTCCATTATGAATCAATCCATATGATCATATATGCCTAATCCGTCCACTTTTGAAAAAATCAAATTTTTGAGCCCGCCCAAAGGGGTACCCCTTTGGCCGGTGGCCAGATTTGGCCCTGTTTTCTGGCAGCCGTCAGTAAAACGGCTATAACTCTCTCCAGAAGTAAGCTTTACCCGTGATTCTTGCAACGTTGGATTCCTAACTCAAATATCTACCCTACAAAAAGTTCAAATGGAAGAAACTCCTTTTGAGTCAACCTCTAGGTGATTATCAAGTTGATTTCCACAACCGTCACCTCTTGTGTAGGGATCGGGGTGAAGGTCGGGTTTTTCATTGAGTCTAGCATTTTTGAACACTAGAGTCCATTATGAATCAATCCATATGATCATATATGCCTAATCGGTCCACTTTTGAAAAAATCAAATTTTTGAGCCCGCCCAAAGGTGTACCCCTTTGGCCGAAGGGCAGATTTGGCCCTGTTTTCTGGCAGCCGTCAGTAAAACGGCTATAACTCTCTCCAGAAGTAAGCTTTACCCGTGATTCTTGTTGCGTTGGATTCCTAACTCAAATATCTACCCTACAAAAAGTTCAAATGGAAGAAACTCCTTTTGAGTCAACCTCTAGGTGATTATCAAGTTGATTTCCACAACCGTCGCATCTTATGTAGGGATCGGGGTGAACGTCGGGTTTTTCATTGAGTCTAGCATTTTTGAAAACTAGAGTCCATTACAAATCAATCCATATGATCATATATGCCTAATCAATCCACTTTTAAAAAAATCAAATTTTGGAGCCCGCCCAAAGGGGTACCCCTTTGGCCGGTGGCCAGATTTGGCCCCGTTTTCTGGAAGCCGTCAGTAAAACAGCTATAACTCTCTCCAGAAGTAAGCTTTACCCGTGATTCTTGTTGCGTTGGATTCCTAACTCAAATATCTACCCTACAAAAAGTTCAAATGGAAGAAAATCTTTTTGAGTCAACCTCTAGGTGATTATCAAGTTGATTTCCACAACCGTCGCCTCTTGTGTAGGGATCAGGGTGAACGTCGGGTTTTTCATTGAGTCTAGCATTTTTGAACACTAGAGTCCATTATGAATCAATCCATATGATCATATATGCCTAATCCCTCCACTTTTAAAAAAATCAAATTTGGAGCCCGCCCAAACGGGTACCCCTTTGGCCGGTGGCCAGATTTGGCCCCGTTTTATGGAAGCCGTCAGTAAAACAGCTATAACTCTCTCCAGAAGTAAGCTTTACCCGTGATTCTTGTTGCATTGGATTCCAAACTCAAATATCTACCCTACAAAAAGTTCAAATGGAAGAAACTCCTTTTGAGTCAACATCTAGGTGATTATCAAGTTGATTTCAACAACCGTCACCTCTTGTGTAGGGATCGGGGTGAACGTCGAGTTTTTCATTGATTCTAGCATTTTTGAACACTAGAGTCCATTATGAATCAATCCATATGATCATATATATCCGTCCACTTTTGAAAAAATCAAATTTTTGAGTCCGCCCAAAGGGGTACCCCTTTGGCCGGTGGCCAGATTTGGCCCTGTTTTCTGGCAGCCGTCAGTAAAACGGCTATAACTCTCTCCAGAAGTAAGCTTTACCCGTGATTCTTGCTGCGTTGGATTCCTAACTCAAATATCTACCCTACAAAAAGTTCAAATGGAAGAAACTCCTTTTGAGTCAACCTCTAGGTGATTATCAAGTTGATTTCTACAACCGTCGCCTCTTGTGTAGGGATCGGGGTGAACGTCGGGTTTTTCATTGAGTCTAGCATTTTTGAACACTAGAGTCCATTATGAATCAATCCATATGATCATATATGCCTAATCGGTCCACTTTTGAAAAAATCAAATTTTTGAGCCCGCACAAAGGTGTACCCCTTTGGCCGATGGGCAGATTTGGCCCTGTTTTCTGGCAGCCGTCAGTAAAACGGCTATAACTCTCTCTAGAAGTAAGCTTTACCCGTGATTCTTGTTGCGTTGGATTCCTAACTCAAATATCTACCCTACAAAAAGTTCAAATGGAAGAAACTCCTTTTGAGTCAACCTCTAGGTGATTATCAAGTTGATTTCCACAAACGTCGCATCTTATGTAGGGATCGGGGTGAACGTCGGGTTTTTCATTGAGTCTAGCATTTTTGAAAACTAGAGTCCATTACAAATCAATCTATATGATCATATATGCCTAATCCGTCCACTTTTAAAAAAATCAAATTTTGGAGCCCGCCCAAAGGGGTACCCCTTTGGCCGGTGGCCAGATTTGGCCCCGTTTTCTGGAAGCCGTCAGTAAAACAGCTATAACTCTCTCCAGAAGTAAGCTTTACCCGTGATTCTTGTTGCGTTGGATTCCTAACTCAAATATCTACCCTACAAAAAGTTCAAATGGAAGAAAATCTTTTTGAGTCAACCTCTAGGTGATTATCAAGTTGAATTCCACAACCGTCGCCTCTTGTGTAGGGATCGGGGTGAACGTCGGGTTTTTCATTGAGTCTAGCATTTTTGAACACTAGAGTCCATTATGAATCAATCCATATGATCATATATGCCTAATCCGTCCACTTTTAAAAAAATCAAATTTGGAGCCCGCCCAAAGGGGTACCCCTTTGGCCGGTGGCCAGATTTGGCCCCGTTTTATGGAAGCCGTCAGTAAAACAGCTATAACTCTCTCCAGAAGTAAGCTTTACCCGTGATTCTTGTTGCATTGGATTCCAAACTCAAATATCTACCCTACAAAAAGTTCAAATGGAAGAAACTCCTTTTGAGTCAACATCTAGGTGATTATCAAGTTGATTTCAACAACCGTCACCTCTTGTGTAGGGATCGGGGTGAACGTCGAGTTTTTCATTGATTCTAGCATTTTTGAACACTAGAGTCCATTATGAATCAATCCATATGATCATATATGCCTAATCCGTCCACTTTTGAAAAAATCAAATTTTTGAGCCCGCCCAAAGGGGTACCCCTTTGGCCGGTGGCCAGATTTGGCCCTGTTTTCTGGCAGCCGTCAGTAAAACGGCTATAACTCTCTCCAGAAGTAAGCTTTACCCGTGATTCTTGCTGCGTTGGATTCCTAACTCAAATATCTACCCTACAAAAAGTTCAAATGGAAGAAACTCCTTTTGAGTCAACCTCTAGGTGATTATCAAGTTGATTTCCACAACCGTCGCCTCTTGTGTAGGGATCGGGGTGAACGTCGGGTTTTTCATTGAGTCTAGCATTTTTGAACACTAGAGTCCATTATGAATCAATCCATATGATCATATATGCCTAATCGGTCCACTTTTGAAAAAATCAAATTTTTGAGCCCGCCCAAAGGTGTACCCCTTTGGCCGATGGGCAGATTTGGCCCTGTTTTCTGGCAGCCGTCGGTAAAACGGCTATAACTCTCTCCAGAAGTAAGCTTTACCCGTGATTCTTGTTGCGTTGGATTCCTAACTCAAATATCTACCCTACAAAAAGTTCAAACGGAAGAAACTCCTTTTGAGTCAACCTCTAGGTGATTATCAAGTTGATTTCCACAACCGTCGCATCTTATGTAGGGATCGGGGTGAACGTCGGGTTTTTCATTGAGTCTAGCATTTTTGAAAACTAGAGTCCATTACAAATCAATCCATATGATCATATATGCCTAATCCGTCCACTTTTAAAAAAATCAAATTTTGGAGCCCGCCCAAAGGGGTACCCCTTTGGCCGGTGGCCAGATTTGGCCCCGTTTTCTGGAAGCCGTCAGTAAAACAGCTATAACTCTCTCCAGAAGTAAGCTTTACCCGTGATTCTTGTTGCGTTGGATTCCTAACTCAAATATCTACCCTACAAAAAGTTCAAATGGAAGAAAATCTTTTTGAGTCAACCTCTAGGTGATTATCAAGTTGATTTCCACAACCGTCGCCTCTTGTGTAGGGATCGGGGTGAACGTCGGGTTTTTCATTGAGTCTAGCATTTTTGAACACTAAAGTCCATTATGAATCAATCCATATGATCATATATGCCTAATCCGTCCACTTTTAAAAAAATCAAATTTGGAGCCCGCCCAAAGGGGAACCCCTTTGGCCGGTGGCCAGATTTGGCCCCGTTTTATGGAAGCCGTCAGTAAAACAGCTATAACTCTCTCCAGAAGTAAGCTTTACCCGTGATTCTTGTTGCATTGGATTCCAAACTCAAATATCTACCCTACAAAAAGTTCAAATGGAAGAAACTCCTTTTGAGTCAACATCTAGGTGATTATCAAGTTGATTTCAACAACCGTCACCTCTTGTGTAGGGATCGGGGTGAACGTCGAGTTTTTCATTGATTCTAGCATTTTTGAACACTAGAGTCCATTATGAATCAATCCATATGATCATATATGCCTAATCCGTCCACTTTTGAAAAAATCAAATTTTTGAGCCCGCCCAAAGGGGTACCCCTTTGGCCGGTGGCCAGATTTGGCCCTGTTTTCTGGCAGCCGTCAGTAAAACGGCTATAACTCTCTCCAGAAGTAAGCTTTACCCGTGATTCTTGCTGCGTTGGATTCCTAACTCAAATATCTACCCTACAAAAAGTTCAAATGGAAGAAACTCCTTTTGAGTCAACCTCTAGGTGATTATCAAGTTGATTTCCACAACCGTCGCCTCTTGTGTAGGGATCGGGGTGAACGTCGGGTTTTTCATTGAGTCTAGCATTTTTGAACACTAGAGTCCATTATGAATCAATCCATATGATCATATATGCCTAATCGGTCCACTTTTGAAAAAATCAAATTTTTGAGCCCGCCCAAAGGTGTACCCCTTTGGCCGATGGGCAGATTTGGCCCTGTTTTCTGGCAGCCGTCAGTAAAACGGCTATAACTCTCTCCAGAAGTAAGCTTTACCCGTGATTCTTGTTGCGTTGGATTCCTAACTCAAATATCTACCCTACAAAAAGTTCAAATGGAAGAAACTCCTTTTGAGTCAACCTCTAGGTGATTATCAAGTTGATTTCCACAACCGTCGCATCTTATGTAGGGATCGGGGTGAACGTCGGGTTTTTCATTGAGTCTAGCATTTTTGAAAACTAGAGTCCATTACAAATCAATCCATATGATCATATATGCCTAATCCGTCCACTTTTAAAAAAATCAAATTTTGGAGCCCGCCCAAAGGGGTACCCCTTTGGCCGGTGGCCAGATTTGGCCCCGTTTTCTGGAAGCCGTCAGTAAAACAGCTATAACTCTCTCCAGAAGTAAGCTTTACCCGTGATTCTTGTTGCGTTGGATTCCTAACTCAAATATCTACCCTACAAAAAGTTCAAATGGAAGAAAATCTTTTTGAGTCAACCTCTAGGTGATTATCAAGTTGATTTCCACAACCGTCGCCTCTTGTGTAGGGATCGGGGTGAACGTCGGGTTTTTCATTGAGTCTAGCATTTTTTAACACTAGAGTCCATTATGAATCAATCCATATGATCATATATGCCTAATCCGTCCACTTTTAAAAAAATCAAATTTGGAGCCCGCCCAAAGGGGTACCCCTTTGGCCGGTGGCCAGATTTGGCCCCGTTTTATGGAAGCCGTCAGTAAAACAGCTATAACTCTCTCCAGAAGTAAGCTTTACCCGTGATTCTTGTTGCATTGGATTCCAAACTCAAATATCTACCCTACAAAAAGTTCAAATGGAAGAAACTCCTTTTGAGTCAACATCTAGGTGATTATCAAGTTGATTTCAACAACCGTCACCTCTTGTGTAGGGATCGGGGTGAACGTCGAGTTTTTCATTGATTCTAGCATTTTTGAACACTAGAGTCCATTATGAATCAATCCATATGATCATATATGCCTAATCCGTCCACTTTTGAAAAAATCAAATTTTTGAGCCCGCCCAAAGGGGTACCCCTTTGGCCGGTGGCCAGATTTGGCCCTGTTTTCTGGCAGCCGTCAGTAAAACGGCTATAACTCTCTCCAGAAGTAAGCTTTACCCGTGATTCTTGCTGCGTTGGATTCCTAACTCAAATATCTACCCTACAAAAAGTTCAAATGGAAGAAACTCCTTTTGAGTCAACCTCTAGGTGATTATCAAGTTGATTTCCACAACCGTCGCCTCTTGTGTAGGGATCGGGGTGAACGTCGGGTTTTCATTGAGTCTAGCATTTTTGAACACTAGAGTCCATTATGAATCAATCCATATGATCATATATGCCTAATCGGTCCACTTTTGAAAAAATCAAATTTTTGAGCCCGCCCAAAGGTGTACCCCTTTGGCCGATGGGCAGATTTGGCCCTGTTTTCTGGCAGCCGTCAGTAAAACGGCTATAACTCTCTCCAGAAGTAAGCTTTACCCGTGATTCTTGTTGCGTTGGATTCCTAACTCAAATATCTACCCTACAAAAAGTTCAAACGGAATAAACTCCTTTTGAGTCAACCTCTAGGTGATTATCAAGTTGATTTCCACAACCATCGCATCTTATGTAGGGATCGGGGTGAACGTCGGGTTTTTCATTGAGTCTAGCATTTTTGAAAACTAGAGTCCATTACAAATCAATCCATATGATCATATATGCCTAATCCGTCCACTTTTAAAAAAATCAAATTTTGGAGCCCGCCCAAAGGGGTACCCCTTTGGCCGGTGGCCAGATTTGGCCCCGTTTTCTGGAAGCCGTCAGTAAAACAGCTATAACTCTCTCCAGAAGTGAGCTTTACCCGTGATTCTTGTTGCGTTGGATTCCTAACTCAAATATCTACCCTACAAAAAGTTCAAATGGAAGAAAATCTTTTTGAGTCAACCTCTAGGTGATTATCAAGTTGATTTCCACAACCGTCGCCTCTTGTGTAGGGATCGGGGTGAACGTCGGGTTTTTCATTGAGTCTAGCATTTTTGAACACTAGAGTCCATTATGAATCAATCCATATGATCATATATGCCTAATCCGTCCACTTTTAAAAAAATCAAATTTGGAGCCCGCCCAAAGGGGTACCCCTTTGGCCGGTGGCCAGATTTGGCCCCGTTTTATGGAAGCCGTCAGTAAAACAGCTATAACTCTCTCCAGAAGTAAGCTTTACCCGTGATTCTTGTTGCATTGGATTCCAAACTCAAATATCTACCCTACAAAAGTTCAAATGGAAGAAACTCCTTTTGAGTCAACATCTAGGTGATTATCAAGTTGATTTCAACAACCGTCACCTCTTGTGTAGGGATCGGGGTGAACGTCGAGTTTTTCATTGATTCTAGCATTTTTGAACACTAGAGTCCATTATGAATCAATCCATATGATCATATATGCCTAATCCGTCCACTTTTGAAAAAATCAAATTTTTGAGCCCGCCCAAAGCGGTACCCCTTTGGCCGGTGGCCAGATTTGGCCCTGTTTTCTGGCAGCCGTCAGTAAAATGGCTATAACTCTCTCCAGAAGTAAGCTTTACCCGTGATTCTTGCTGCGTTGGATTCCTAACTCAAATATCTACCCTACAAAAAGTTCAAATGGAAGAAACTCCTTTTGAGTCAACCTCTAGGTGATTATCAAGTTGATTTCCACAACCGTCGCCTCTTGTGTAGGGATCGGGGTGAACGTCGGGTTTTTCATTGAGTCTAGCATTTTTGAACACTAGAGTCCATTATGAATCAATCCATATGATCATATATGCCTAATCGGTCCACTTTTGAAAAAATCAAATTTTTGAGCCCGCCCAAAGGTGTACCCCTTTGGCCGATGGGCAGATTTGGCCCTGTTTTCTGGCAGCCGTCAGTAAAACGGCTATAACTCTCTCCAGAAGTAAGCTTTACCCGTGATTCTTGTTGCGTTGGATTCCTAACTCAAATATCTACCCTACAAAAAGTTCAAATGGAAGAAACTCCTTTTGAGTCAACCTCTAGGTGATTATCAAGTTGATTTCCACAAACGTCGCATCTTATGTAGGGATCGGGGTGAACGTCGGGTTTTTCATTGAGTCTAGCATTTTTGAAAACTAGAGTCCATTACAAATCAATCTATATGATCATATATGCCTAATCCGTCCACTTTTAAAAAAATCAAATTTTGGAGCCCGCCCAAAGGGGTACCCCTTTGGCCGGTGGCCAGATTTGGCCCCGTTTTCTGGAAGCCGTCAGTAAAACAGCTATAACTCTCTCCAGAAGTAAGCTTTACCCGTGATTCTTGTTGCGTTGGATTCCTAACTCAAATATCTACCCTACAAAAAGTTCAAATGGAAGATAATCTTTTTGAGTCAACCTCTAGGTGATTATCAAGTTGATTTCCACAACCGTCGCCTCTTGTGTAGGGATCGGGGTGAACGTCGGGTTTTTCATTGAGTCTAGCATTTTTGAACACTAGAGTCCATTATGAATCAATCCATATGATCATATATGCCTAATCGGTCCACTTTTGAAAAAATCAAATTTTTGAGCCCGCCCAAAGGTGTACCCCTTTGGCCGATGGGCAGATTTGGCCCTGTTTTCTGGCAGCCGTCAGTAAAACGGCTATAACTCTCTCCAGAAGTAAGCTTTACCCGTGATTCTTGTTGCGTTGGATTCCTAACTCAAATATCTACCCTACAAAAAGTTCAAATGGAAGAAACTCCTTTTGAGTCAACCTCTAGGTGATTATCAAGTTGATTTCCACAACCGTCGCATCTTATGTAGGGATCGGGGTGAACGTCGGATTTTTCATTGAGTCTAGCATTTTTGAAAACTAGAGTCCATTACAAATCAATCCATATGATCATATATGCCTAATCCGTCCACTTTTAAAAAAATCAAATTTTGGAGCCCGCCCAAAGGGGTACCCCTTTGGCCGGTGGCCAGATTTGGCCCCGTTTTCTGGAAGCCGTCAGTAAAACAGCTATAACTCTCTCCAGAAGTAAGCTTTACCCGTGATTCTTGTTGCGTTGGATTCCTAACTCAAATATCTACCCTACAAAAAGTTCCAATGGAAGAAACTCCTTTTGAGTCAACATCTAGGTGATTATCAAGTTGATTTCTACAACCGTCGCCTCTTGTGTAGGGATCGGGGTGAACGTCGGGTTTTTCATTGAGTCTAGCATTTTTGAACACTAGAGTCCATTATGAATCAATCCATATGATCATATATGCCTAATCCGTCCACTTTTAAAAAAATCAAATTTGGAGCCCGCCCAAAGGGGTACCCCTTTGGCCGGTGGCCAGATTTGGCCCCGTTTTATGGAAGCCGTCAGTAAAACGGCTATAACTCTCTCCAGAAGTAAGCTTTACCCGTGATTCTTGTTGCGTTGGATTCCTAACTCAAATATCTACCCTACAAAAAGTTCAAATGGAAGAAACTCCTTTTGAGTCAACCTCTAGGTGATTATCAAGTTGATTTCCACAACCGTCGCATCTTATGTAGGGATCGGGGTGAACGTCGGGTTTTTCATTGAGTCTAGCATTTTTGAAAACTAGAGTCCATTACAAATCAATCCATATGATCATATATGCCTAATCCGTCCACTTTTAAAAAAATCAAATTTTGGAGCCCGCCCAAAGGGGTACCCCTTTGGCCGGTGGCCAGATTTGGCCCCGTTTTCTGGAAGCCGTCAGTAAAACAGCTATAACTCTCTCCAGAAGTAAGCTTTACCCGTGATTCTTGTTGCGTTGGATTCCTAACTCAAATATCTACCCTACAAAAAGTTCAAATGGAAGAAAATCTTTTTGAGTCAACCTCTAGGTGATTATCAAGTTGATTTCCACAACCGTCGCCTCTTGTGTAGGGATCGGGGTGAACGTCGGGTTTTTCATTGAGTCTAGCATTTTTGAACACTAGAGTCCATTATGAATCAATCCATATGATCATATATGCCTAATCCGTCCACTTTTAAAAAAATCAAATTTGGAGCCCGCCCAAAGGGGTACCCCTTTAGCCGGTGGCCAGATTTGGCCCCGTTTTATGGAAGTCGTTAGTAAAACAGCTATAACTCTCTCCAGAAGTAAGCTTTACCCGTGATTCTTGTTGCATTGGATTCCAAACTCAAATATCTACCCTACAAAAAGTTCAAATGGAAGAAACTCCTTTTGAGTCAACATCTAGGTGATTATCAAGTTGATTTCAACAACCGTCACCTCTTGTGTAGGGATCGGGGTGAACGTCGAGTTTTTCATTGATTCTAGCATTTTTGAACACTAGAGTCCATTATGAATCAATCCATATGATCATATATGCCTAATCCGTCCACTTTTGAAAAAATCAAATTTTTTAGCCCGCCCAAAGGGGTACCCCTTTGGCCGGTGGCCAGATTTGGCCCTGTTTTCTGGCAGCCGTCAGTAAAACGGCTATAACTCTCTCCAGAAGTAAGCTTTACCCGTGATTCTTGCTGCGTTGGATTCCTAACTCAAATATCTACCCTACAAAAAGTTCAAATGGAAGAAACTCCTTTTGAGTCAACCTCTAGGTGATTATCAAGTTGATTTCCACAACCGTCGCCTGTTGTGTAGGGATCGGGGTGAACGTCGGGTTTTTCATTGAGTCTAGCATTTTGGAACACTAGAGTCCATTATGAATCAATCCATATGATCATATATGCCTAATCGGTCCACTTTTGAAAAAATCAAATTTTTGAGCCCGCCCAAAGGTGTACCCCTTTGGCCGATGGGCAGATTTGGCCCTGTTTTCTGGCAGCCGTCAGTAAAACGGCTATAACTCTCTCCAGAAGTAAGCTTTACCCGTGATTCTTGTTGCGTTGGATTCCTAACTCAAATATCTACCCTACAAAAAGTTCAAATGGAAGAAACTCCTTTTGAGTCAACCTCTAGGTGATTATCAAGTTGATTTCCACAACCGTCGCATCTTATGTAGGGATCGGGGTGAACGTCGGGTTTTTCATTAAGTCTAGCATTTTTGAAAACTAGAGTCCATTACAAATCAATTCATATGATCATATATGCCTAATCCGTCCACTTTTAAAAAAATCAAATTTTGGAGCCCGCCCAAAGGGGTATCCCTTTGGCCGGTGGCCAGATTTGGCCCCGTTTTCTGGAAGCCGACAGTAAAACAGCTATAACTCTCTCCAGAAGTAAGCTTTACCCGTGATTCTTGTTGCGTTGGATTCCTAACTCAAATATCTACCCTACAAAAAGTTCAAATGGAAGAAACTCCTTTTGAGTCAACATCTAGGTGATTATCAAGTTGATTTCTACAACCGTCGCCTCTTGTGTAGGGATCGGGGTGAACGTCGGGTTTTTCATTGAGTCTAGCATTTTTGAACACTAGAGTCCATTATGAATCAATCCATATGATCATATATGCCTAATCCGTCCACTTTTAAAAAAATCAAATTTGGAGCCCGCCCAAAGGGGTACCCCTTTGGCCGGTGGCCAGATTTGGCCCCGTTTTATGGAAGCCGTCAGTAAAACAGCTATAACTCTCTCCAGAAGTAAGCTTTACCCGTGATTCTTGTTGCATTGGATTCCAAACTCAAATATCTACCCTACAAAAAGTTCAAATGGAAGAAACTCCTTTTGAGTCAACATCTAGGTGATTATCAAGTTGATTTCAACAACCGTCACCTCTTGTGTAGGGATCGGGGTGAACGTCGAGTTTTTCATTGATTCTAGCATTTTTGAACACTAGAGTCCATTATGAATCAATCCATATGATCATATATGCCTAATCCGTCCACTTTTGAAAAAATCAAATTTTTGAGCCCGCCCAAAGGGGTACCCCTTTGGCCGGTGGCCAGATTTGGCCCTGTTTTCTGGCAGCCGTCAGTAAAACGGCTATAACTCTCTCCAGAAGTAAGCTTTACCCGTGATTCTTGCTGCGTTGGATTCCTAACTCAAATATCTACCCTACAAAAAGTTCAAATGGAAGAAACTCCTTTTGAGTCAACCTCTAGGTGATTATCAAGTTGATTTCCACAACCGTCGCCTCTTGTGTAGGGATCGGGGTGAACGTCGGGTTTTTCATTGAGTCTAGCATTTTAGAACACTAGAGTCCATTATGAATCAATCCATATGATCATATATGCCTAATCGGTCCACTTTTGAAAAAATCAAATTTTTGAGCCCGCCCAAAGGTGTACCCCTTTGGCCGATGGGCAGATTTGGCCCTGTTTTCTGGCAGCCGTCAGTAAAACGGCTATAACTCTCTCCAGAAGTAAGCTTTACCCGTGATTCTTGTTGCGTTGGATTCCTAACTCAAATATCTACCCTACAAAAAGTTCAAATGGAAGAAACTCCTTTTGAGTCAACCTCTAGGTGATTATCAAGTTGATTTCCACAACCGTCGCATCTTATGTAGGGATCGGGGTGAACGTCGGGTTTTTCATTAAGTCTAGCATTTTTGA
Source organism: Perilla frutescens (assembly GCA_026008535.1). Taxonomy (NCBI): domain Eukaryota; kingdom Viridiplantae; phylum Streptophyta; class Magnoliopsida; order Lamiales; family Lamiaceae; genus Perilla; species Perilla frutescens. Next base: position 49,426,102 of record BRKX01000018.1, read on the forward strand.
AAACTAGAGTCCATTACAAATCAATCCATATGATCATATATGCCTAATCCGTCCACTTTTAAAAAAATCAAATTTTGGAGCCCGCCCAAAGGGGTACCCCTTTGGTCGGTGGCCAGATTTGGCCCCGTTTTCTGGAAGCCGTCAGTAAAACAGCTATAACTCTCTCCAGAAGTAAGCTTTACCCGTGATTCTTGTTGCGTTGGATTCCTAACTCAAATATCTACCCTACAAAAAGTTCAAATGGAAGAAACTCCTTTTGAGTCAACATCTAGGTGATTATCAAGTTGATTTCTACAACCGTCGCCTCTTGTGTAGGGATCGGGGTGAACGTCGGGTTTTTCATTGAGTCTAGCATTTTTGAACACTAGAGTCCATTATGAATCAATCCATATGATCATATATGCCTAATCCGTCCACTTTTAAAAAAATCAAATTTGGAGCCCGCCCAAAGGGGTACCCCTTTGGCCGGTGGCCAGATTTGGCCCCGTTTTATGGAAGCCGTCAGTAAAACAGCTATAACTCTCTCCAGAAGTAAGCTTTACCCGTGATTCTTGTTGCATTGGATTCCAAACTCAAATATCTACCCTACAAAAAGTTCAAATGGAAGAAACTCCTTTTGAGTCAACCTCTAGGTGATTATCAAGTTGATTTCCACAACCGTCGCATCTTATGTAGGGATCGGGGTGAACGTCGGGTTTTTCATTAAGTCTAGCATTTTTGAAAACTAGAGTCCATTACAAATCAATTCATATGATCATATATGCCTAATCCGTCCACTTTTAAAAAAATCAAATTTTGGAGCCCGCCCAAAGGGGTACCCCTTTGGCCGGTGGCCAGATTTGGCCCCGTTTTCTGGAAGCCGACAGTAAAACAGCTATAACTCTCTCCAGAAGTAAGCTTTACCCGTGATTCTTGTTGCGTTGGATTCCTAACTCAAATATCTACCCTACAAAAAGTTCAAATGGAAGAAACTCCTTTTGAGTCAACATCTAGGTGATTATCAAGTTGATTTCTACAACCGTCGCCTCTTGTGTAGGGATCGGGGTGAACGTCGGGTTTTTCATTGAGTCTAGCATTTTTGAACACTAGAGTCCATTATGAATCAATCCATATGATCATATATGCCTAATCCGTCCACTTTTAAAAAAATCAAATTTGGAGCCCGCCCAAAGGGGTACCCCTTTGGCCGGTGGCCAGATTTGGCCCCGTTTTATGGAAGCCGTCAGTAAAACAGCTATAACTCTCTCCAGAAGTAAGCTTTACCCGTGATTCTTGTTGCATTGGATTCCAAACTCAAATATCTACCCTACAAAAAGTTCAAATGGAAGAAACTCCTTTTGAGTCAACATCTAGGTGATTATCAAGTTGATTTCAACAACCGTCACCTCTTGTGTAGGGATCGGGGTGAACGTCGAGTTTTTCATTGATTCTAGCATTTTTGAACACTAGAGTCCATTATGAATCAATCCATATGATCATATATGCCTAATCCGTCCACTTTTGAAAAAATCAAATTTTTGAGCCCGCCCAAAGGGGTACCCCTTTGGCCGGTGGCCAGATTTGGCCCTGTTTTCTGGCAGCCGTCAGTAAAACGGCTATAACTCTCTCCAGAAGTAAGCTTTACCCGTGATTCTTGCTGCGTTGGATTCCTAACTCAAATATCTACCCTACAAAAAGTTCAAATGGAAGAAACTCCTTTTGAGTCAACCTCTAGGTGATTATCAAGTTGATTTCCACAACCGTCGCCTCTTGTGTAGGGATCGGGGTGAACGTCGGGTTTTTCATTGAGTCTAGCATTTTAGAACACTAGAGTCCATTATGAATCAATCCATATGATCATATATGCCTAATCGGTCCACTTTTGAAAAAATCAAATTTTTGAGCCCGCCCAAAGGTGTACCCCTTTGGCCGATGGGCAGATTTGGCCCTGTTTTCTGGCAGCCGTCAGTAAAACGGCTATAACTCTCTCCAGAAGTAAGCTTTACCCGTGATTCTTGTTGCGTTGGATTCCTAACTCAAATATCTACCCTACAAAAAGTTCAAATGGAAGAAACTCCTTTTGAGTCAACCTCTAGGTGATTATCAAGTTGATTTCCACAACCGTCGCATCTTATGTAGGGATCGGGGTGAACGTCGGGTTTTTCATTAAGTCTAGCATTTTTGAAAACTAGAGTCCATTACAAATCAATCCATATGATCATATATGCCTAATCCGTCCACTTTTAAAAAAATCAAATTTTGGAGCCCGCCCAAAGGGGTACCCCTTTGGTCGGTGGCCAGATTTGGCCCCGTTTTCTGGAAGCCGTCAGTAAAACAGCTATAACTCTCTCCAGAAGTAAGCTTTACCCGTGATTCTTGTTGCGTTGGATTCCTAACTCAAATATCTACCCTACAAAAAGTTCAAATGGAAGAAACTCCTTTTGAGTCAACATCTAGGTGATTATCAAGTTGATTTCTACAACCGTCGCCTCTTGTGTAGGGATCGGGGTGAACGTCGGGTTTTTCATTGAGTCTAGCATTTTTGAACACTAGAGTCCATTATGAATCAATCCATATGATCATATATGCCTAATCCGTCCACTTTTAAAAAAATCAAATTTGGAGCCCGCCCAAAGGGGTACCCCTTTGGCCGGTGGCCAGATTTGGCCCCGTTTTATGGAAGCCGTCAGTAAAACAGCTATAACTCTCTCCAGAAGTAAGCTTTACCCGTGATTCTTGTTGCATTGGATTCCAAACTCAAATATCTACCCTACAAAAAGTTCAAATGGAAGAAACTCCTTTTGAGTCAACATCTAGGTGATTATCAAGTTGATTTCAACAACCGTCACCTCTTGTGTAGGGATCGGGGTGAACGTCGAGTTTTACATTGATTCTAGCATTTTTGAACACTAGAGTCCATTATGAATCAATCCATATGATCATATATGCCTAATCCGTCCACTTTTGAAAAAATCAAATTTTTGAGCCCGCCCAAAGGGGTACCCCTTTGGCCGGTGGCCAGATTTGGCCCTGTTTTCTGGCAGCCATCAGTAAAACGGCTATAACTCTCTCCAGAAGTAAGCTTTACCCGTGATTCTTGCTGCGTTGGATTCCTAACTCAAATATCTACCCTACAAAAAGTTCAAATGGAAGAAACTCCTTTTGAGTCAACCTCTAGGTGATTATCAAGTTGATTTCCACAACCGTCGCCTCTTGTGCAGGGATCGGGGTGAACGTCGGGTTTTTCATTGAGTCTAGCATTTTTGAACACTACAGTACATTATAAATCAATCCATATGATCATATATGCCTAATCCGTCCACTTTTGAAAAAATCAAATTTTTGAGCCCGCCCAAAGGTGTACCCCTTTGGCCGGTGGCCAAATTTGGCCCCGTTTTCTGACAGCCGTCAGTAAAACGGCTATAACTCTCTCCAGAAGAAAGCTGTACCCGTGATTCTTGTTGCGTTAGATTCCTAACTCAAATATCTACCCTACAAAAATTTCAAATGGAAGAAACTCCTTTTGAGTCAACCTCTAGGTGATTATCAAGTTGATTTCCACAACTGTCGCCTCTTGTGTAGGGATCGGGGTGAACGTCGGGTTTTTCATAGAGTCTAGCATTTTTGAACACTAGAGTCCATTATGAATCAATCCATATGATCATATATGCCTAATCCGTCCACTTTTGAAAAAATCAACTTTTTGAGCCCGCCCAAAGGGGTACCCCTTTGGCTGGTGGCCAGATTTGGCTCCGTTTTCTGGCAGCCGTCAGTAAAACGGCTATAACTCTCTCCAGAAGTAAGCTTTACCCGTGATTCTTGCTGAGTTGGATTCCTAACTCAAATATCTACCCTACAAAAAGTTCAAATGGAAGAAACTCCTTTTGAGTCAACCTCTAGGTGATTATCAAGTTGATTTCCACAACCGTCGCCTCTTGTGTAGGGATCGGGGTGAACGTCGGGTTTTTCATTGAGTCTAGCTTTTTTGAACACTAGAGTCCATTATGAATCAATCTATATGATCATATATGCCTAATCCATCCACTTTTAAAAAAATCAAATTTTGGAGCCCGCCCAAAGGGGTACCCTTTGGCCGGTGGCCAGATTTGGCCCCGTTTTCTGGAAGCCGTCAGTAAAACGGCTGTAACTCTCTCCAGAAGTAAGCTTTACCCGTGATTCTTGTTGCGTTGGATTCCTAACTCAAATATCTACCCTACAAAAAGTTCAAATGGAAGAAACTCCTTTTGAGTCAACCTCTAGGTGATTATCAAGTTGATTTCTACAACCGTCGCCTCTTGTGTAGGGATCGGGGTGAACGTCGGGTTTTTCATTGAGTCTAGCATTTTTGAACACTAGAGTCCATTATGAATCAATCCATATGATCATATATGCCTAATCTGTCCACTTTTGAAAAAATCAAATTTTTGAGCCCGCCCAAAGGTGCCTTTGGCCGATGGCCAGATTTGGCCCTGTTTTCTGGCAGCCGTCAGTAAAACGGCTATAACTCTCTCCAGAAGTAAGCTTTACCCGTGATTCTTGTTGCGTTGGATTCCTAACTCAAATATCTACCCTACAAAAAGTTCAAATGGAAGAAACTCCTTTTGAGTCAACCTCTAGGTGATTATCAAGTTGATTTCCACAACCGTCGCCTCTTATGTAGGGATCGGGGTGAACGTCGGGTTTTTCATTGAGTCAAGAATTTTTGAACACTAGAGTCCATTATGAATCAATCCATATGATCATATATGCCTAATCCATCCACTTTTGAAAAAATCAAGTTTTTGAACCCGCCCAAAGGGGTACCCATTTGGCCGGTGGCCAGATTTGGCCCCGTTTTCTGGCAGCCGTCAGTAAAACGGCTATAACTCTCTTCAGAAGTAAGCTTTACCCGTGATTCTTGTTGCATTGGATTTCTAAATCAAATATCCACCCTACAAAAAGTTCAAATGGAAGAAACTCCTTTTGAGTCAACCTCTAGGTGATTATCAAGTTGATTTCCACAACCGTCGCCTCTTATGTAGGGATCGGGGTGAACGTCGGGTTTTTCATTGAGTCTAGCATTTTTGAACACTAGAGTCCATTATGAATCAATCCATATGATCATATATGCCTAATCCATCGACTTTTGAAAAAATCAAATTTTTGAGCCCGCCCAAAGGGGTACCCCTTTGGCCGGTGGCCAGATTTGTCTCCGTTTTCTGGCAGCCATCAGTAAAACGGCTATAACTCTCTCCAGAAGTAAGCTTCACCCGTGATTCTTGTTGCGTTGGATTCCTCACTCAAATATCTACCCTACAAAAAGTTCAAATGGAAGAAACTCCTTTTGAGTCAACCTCTAGGTGATTATCAAGTTGATTTCCACAACCGTCGCCTCATTTGTAGGGATCGGGGTGAACGTCGGGTTTTTCATTGAGTCTAGCATTTTTGAACACTAGAGTCCATTATGAATCAATCCATATGATCATATATGCCTAATCCATCGACTTTTGAAAAAATCAAATTTTTGAGCCCGTCCAAAGGGGTACCCCTTTGGCCGGTGGCCAGATTTGTCTCCGTTTTCTGGCAGCCGTCAGTAAAACGGCTATAACTCTCTCCAGAAGTAAGCTTTACCCGTGATTCTTGTTGCGTTGGATTCCTCACTCAAATATCTACCCTACCAAAAGTCGAACCGATAGAAACCCTATTTGAGTCGGCCTCTAGGTGATTATCAAGTTGATTTCCAAGATCGTGACCTCTTATGTAGGGATCGGGGTGAACGTCGGGTTTTTCATTGAGTCTAGCATTTTTGAACACTAGAGTCCATTATGAATCAATCCATATGATCATATATGCCTAATCCATCCACTTTTGAAAAAATCAAGTTTTTGAACCCGCCCAAAGGGGTACCCCTTTGGCCGGTGGCCAGATTTGGCCCAGTTTTCTGGCAGCCGTCAGTAAAATGGCTATAACTCTCTCCAGAAGTAAGCTTTACCCGTGATTCTTGTTGCGTTGGATTCCTAACTCAAATATCTACCCTACAAAATGGTCAAATGGAAGAAACTCCTTTTGAGTCAAGCTCTAGGTGATTATCAAGTTGATTTCCACAACCGTCGTCTCTTATGTAGGGATCGGGGTGAACGTCGGGTTTTTCATTGAGTCTAGCATTTTTGAACACTAGAGTCCATTACAAATCAATCCATATGATCATATATGCCTAATCCGTCCACTTTTGAAAAAATCAACTTTTTGAGCCTGCCCAAAGGGGTACCCATTTGGCTGGTGGCCAGATTTGGCTCCGTTTTCTGGGAGCCGTCAGTAAAATGGCTATAACTCTCTCCAGAACTAAGCTTTACCCGTGATTCTTGTTGCGTTGGATTCCTAACTCAAATATCTACCCTACAAAAAGTTCAAATGGAAGAAACTCCTTTTGAGTCAACCTCTAGGTGATTATCAAGTTGATTTCCACAACCGTCACCTCTTATGTAGGGATCGGGGTGAACGTCGGGTTTTTCATTGAGTCTAGCATTTTTGAACACTACAGTCCATTATAAATAAATCCATATGATCATATATGCCTAATCCGTCCACTTTTGAAAAAATCAAATTTTTGAGCCCGCCCAAAGGTGTACCCCTTTGGCCGGTGGCCAGATTTGGCCCCGTTTTCTGACAGCCGTTAGTAAAACGGCTATAACTCTCTCCAGAAGTAAGCTTTACCCGTGATTCTTGTTGTGTTGGATTCCTAACTCAAATATATACCCTACAAAAAGTTCAAATGGAAGAAAATCCTTTTGAGTCAACCTCTAGGTGATTATCAAGTTGATTTGCACAACCGTCGCCTCTTGTGTAGGGATCGGGGTGAACGTCGGGTTTTTCATTGAGTCTAGCATTTTTGAACACTAGAGTCCATTATGAATCAATCCATATGATCATATATGCCTAATCTGTTCACTTTTGAAAAGATCAAATTTTTGAGCCCGTCCAAAGGTGTATCCCTTTGGCCGATGGCCAGATTTGGCCCTGTTTTCTGGCAGCCGTCAGTAAAACGGCTATAACTCTCTCCAGGAGTAAGCTTTACCCGTGATTCTTGTTGCGTTGGATTCCTAACTCAAATATCTACCCTACAAAAAGTTCAAATGGAAGAAAATCCTTTTGAGTCAACCTCTAGGTGATTATCAAGTTGATTTCCACAACCGTCCCCTCTTGTGTAGGGATCGGGGTGAACGTCGGGATTTTCATTGAGTCTAGCATTTTTGAAAACTAGAGTCCATTATGAATCAATCCATATGATCATATATGCCTAATCCGTCCACTTTTAAAAAAATCAAATTTTGGAGCCCGCCCAAAGGGGTACCCCTTTGGCCGGTGGCCAGATTTGGCCCCGTTTTTTGGAAGCCGTCAGTAAAACAGCTATAACTCTCTCCAGAAGTAAGCTTTACCCGTGATTCTTGTTGCGTTGGATTCCTAACTCAAATATCTACCCTACAAAAAGTTCAAATGGAAGAAACTCCTTTTGAGTCAACATCTAGGTGATTATCAAGTTGATTTCTACAACCGTCGCCTCTTGTGTAGGGATCGGGGTGAACGTCGGGTTTTTCATTGAGTCTAGCATTTTTGAACACTAGAGTCCATTATGAATCAATCCATATGATCATATATGCCTAATCTGTCCAATTTTGAAAAAATCAAATTTTTGAGCCCGCCCAAAGGTGTACCCCTTTGGCCGATGGCCAGATTTGGCCCTGTTTTCTGGCAGCCGTCAGTAAAACGGCTATAACTCTCTCCAAAAGTAAGCTTTACCCGTGATTCTTATTGCGTTGGATTCCTAACTCAAATATCTACCCTACAAAAAGTTCAAATGGAAGAAACTCCTTTTGAGTCAACCTCTAGGTGATTATCAAGTTGATTTCCACAACCGTCGCCTCTTATGTAGAGATCGGGGTGAACGTCGGGTTTTTCATTGAGTCTAGCATTTTTGAACACAAGAGTCAATTATGAATCAATCCATATGATCATATATGCCTAATCCGTCCACTTTTGAAAAAATCAACTTTTTGAGCCTGCCCAAAGGGGTACCCCTTTGGCTGGTGGCCAGATTTGGCTCCGTTTTCTGGGAACCGTCAGTAAAACGGCTATAACTGTCTCCAGAAGTAAGCTTTACCCGTGATTCTTGTTGTGTTGGATTCCTAAGTCAAATATCTACCCTACAAAATGTTCAAATGGAAGAAACTCCTTTTGAGTCAACATCTAGGTGATTATCAAGTTGATTTCTACAACCGTCGCCTCTTGTGTAGGGATCGGGGTGAACGTCGGGTTTTTCATTGAGTCTAGCATTTTTGAACACTAGAGTCCATTACAAATCAATCCATATGATCATATATGTCTAATCCGTCCACTTTTGAAAAAATCAACTTTTTGAGCCTGCCCAAAGGGGTACCCCTTTGGCTGGTGGCCAGATTTGGCTCCGTTTTCTGGGAACCGTCAGTAAAACGGCTATAACTCTCTCCAGAAGTAAGCTTTACCCGTGATTCATGTTGCGTTGGATTCCTCACTCAAATATCTACCCTACCAAACGTCGAACCGATAGAAACCCTATTTGAGTCGGCCTCTAGGTGATTATCAAGTTGATTTCCAAGATCGTGACCTCTTATGTAGGGATCGGGGTGAACGTCGGGTTTTTCATTGAGTCTAGCATTTTTGAACACTAGAGTCCATTATGAATCAATCCATATGATCATATATGCCTAATCCGTCCACTTTTGAAAAAATCAACTTTTTGAGCCCGCCCAAAGGGGTACCCCTTTGGCTGGTGGCCAGATTTGGCTCCATTTTCTGGCAGCCGTCAGTAAAACGGCTATAACTCTCTCCAGAAGTAAGCTTTACCTGTGATTCTTGTTGTGTTGGATTCCTAACTCAAATATCTACCCTACAAAAAGTTCAAATGGAAGAAAATCCTTTTGAGTCAACCTCTAGGTGATTATCAAGTTGATTTCCACAACCGTCGCCTCTTGTGTAGCGATCGGGGTGTACATCGGGTTTTTCATTGAGTCTAGCTTTTTTGAACACTAGAGTCCATTATGAATCAATCCATATGATCATATATGCCTAATCCATCCACTTTTGAAAAAATCAAATTTTTGAGCCCGCCCAAAGGTGCCTTTGGCCGATGGCCAGATTTGGCCCCGTTTTCTGGCAGCCGTCAGTAAAACGGCTATAACTCTCTTCAGAAGTAAGCTTTACCCGTGATTCTTGTTGCATTGGATTTCTAAATCAAATATCCACCCTACAAAAAGTTCAAATGGAAGAAACTCCTTTTGAGTCAACCTCTAGGTGATTATCAAGTTGATTTCCACAACCGTCGCCTCTTATGTAGGGATCGGGGTGAACGTCGGGTTTTTCATTGAGTCTAGTATTTTTGAACACTAGAGTCCATTATGAATCAATCCATATGATGATATATGCCTAATCCATCCACTTTTGAAAAAATCAAATTTTTGAGCCCGCCCAAAGGGGTACCCCTTTGGCTGGTGGGCAGATTTGGCCCCGTTTTCTGGCAGCCGTCAGTAAAACGGCTATAACTCTCTCCAGAAGTAAGCTTTACCTGTGATTCTTGTTGCGTTGGATTCCTAACTCAAATATCTACCCTACAAAAAGTTCAAATGGAAGAAACTCCTTTTGATTCAACCTCTAGGTGATTATCAAGTTGATTTCTACAACCGTCGCCTCTTGTGTAGGGATCGGGGTGAACGTCGGGTTTTTCATTGAGTCTAGCATTTTTGAACACTAGAGTCCATTATGAATCAATCCATATGATCATATATGCCTAATCCGTCCACTTTTGAAAAAATCAAATTTTTGAGCTCGCCCAAAGGGGTACCCCTTTGGCCGGTGGGCAGATTTGGCCCCGTTTTCTGGCAGCCGTCAGTAAAACGGCTATAACTCTCTCCAGAAGTAAGCTTTACCCGTGATTCTTGTTGCGTTGGATTCCTAACTCAAATATCTACCCTACAAAAAGTTCAAATGGAAGAAACTCCTTTTGAGTCAACCTCTAGGTGATTATCAAGTTGATTTCCACAACCGTCGCCTCATATGTAGGGATCGGGGTGAACGTCGGGTTTTTCATTGAGTCTAGCATTTTTGAAAACTAGAGTCCATTACAAATCAATCCATATGATCATATATGCCTAATCCGTCCACTTTTAAAAAAATCAAATTTTGGAGCCCGCCCAAAGGGGTACCCCTTTGGCCGGTGGCCAGATTTGGCCCCGTTTTCTGGAAGCCGTCAGTAAAACAGCTATAACTCTCTCCAGAAGTAAGCTTTACCCGTGATTCTTGTTGCGTTGGATTCCTAACTCAAATATCTACCCTACAAAAAGTTCAAATGGAAGAAACTCCTTTTGAGTCAACATCTAGGTGATTATCAAGTTGATTTCTACAACCGTCGCCTCTTGTGTAGGGATCGGGGTGAACGTCGGGTTTTTCATTGAGTCTAGCATTTTTGAACACTAGAGTCCATTATGAATCAATCCATATGATCATATATGCCTAATCTGTCCAATTTTGAAAAAATCAAATTTTTGAGCCCGCCCAAAGGTGTACCCCTTTGGCCGATGGCCAGATTTGGCCCTGTTTTCTGGCAGCCGTCAGTAAAACGGCTATAACTCTCTCCAAAAGTAAGCTTTACCCGTGATTCTTGTTGCGTTGGATTCCTAACTCAAATATCTACCCTACAAAAAGTTCAAATGGAAGAAACTCCTTTTGAGTCAACCTCTAGGTGATTATCAAGTTGATTTCCACAACCGTCGCCTCTTGTGTAGGGATCGGGGTGAACGTCGGGATTTTCATTGAGTCTAGCATTTTTGAACACTACAGTCCATTATGAATCAATCCATATGATCATATATGCCTAATCCGTCCACTTTTAAAAAAATCAAATTTGGAGCCCGCCCAAAGGGGTACCCCTTTGGCCGGTGGCCAGATTTGGCCCCGTTTTCTGGAAGCCGTCAGTAAAACAGCTATAACTCTCTCCAGAAGTAAGCTTTACCCGTGATTCTTGTTGCATTGGATTTCTAAATCAAATATCCACCCTACAAAAAGTTCAAATGGAAGAAACTCCTTTTGAGTCAACCTCTAGGTGATTATCAAGTTGATTTCCACAACCGTCGCCTCTTGTAGGGATCGGGGTGAACGTCGGGTTTTTCATTGAGTCTAGTATTTTTGAACACTAGAGTCCATTATGAATCAATCCATATGATCATATATGCCTAATCCATCCACTTTTGAAAAAATCAAATTTTTGAGCCCGCCCAAAGGGGTACCCCTTTGGCCGGTGGCCAGATTTGGCCCTGTTTTCTGGCAGCCGTCAGTAAAACGGCTATAACTCTCTCCAGAAGTAAGCTTTACCCGTGATTCTTGCTGCGTTGGATTCCTAACTCAAATATCTACCCTACAAAAAGTTCAAATGGAAGAAACTCCTTTTGAGTCAACCTCTAGGTGATTATCAAGTTGATTTCCACAACCGTCGCCTCTTGTGTAGGGATCGGGGTGAACGTCGGGTTTTTCATTGAGTCTAGCATTTTTGAACACTAGAGTCCATTATGAATCAATCCATATGATCATATATGCCTAATCGGTCCACTTTTGAAAAAATCAAATTTTTGAGCCCGCCCAAAGGTGTACCCCTTTGGCCGATGGGCAGATTTGGCCCTGTTTTCTGGCAGCCGTCAGTAAAACGGCTATAACTCTCTCCAGAAGTAAGCTTTACCCGTGATTCTTGTTGCGTTGGATTCCTAACTCAAATATCTACCCTACAAAAAGTTCAAATGGAAGAAACTCCTTTTGAGTCAACCTCTAGGTGATTATCAAGTTGATTTCCACAACCGTCGCCTCATATGTAGGGATCGGGGTGAACGTCGGGTTTTTCATTGAGTCTAGCATTTTTGAACACTAGAGTCCATTATGAATCAATCCATATGATCATATATGCCTAATCCATCCACTTTTGAAAAAATCAAATTTTTGAACCCGCCCAAAGGGGTCCCTTTGGCCGGTGGCCAGATTTGGCCCCATTTTCTGGCAGCCGTCAGTAAAACGGCTATAACTCTCTCCAGAAGTAAGCTTTACCTGTGATTCTTGTTGCGTTGGATTCCTAACTCAAATACCTACCCTACAAAAAGTTCAAATAGAAGAAACTCCTTTTGAGTCAACCTCTAGGTGATTATCAAGTTGATTTCCACAACCGTCGCCTCATATGTAGGGATCGGGGTGAACGTCGGGTTTTTCATTGAATCTAGCATTTTTGAACACTAGAGTCCATTATGAATGAATCCATATGATCATATATGCCTAATCCATCCACTTTTGAAAAAATCAAATTTTTGAACCCGCCCAAAGGGGTCCCTTTGGCCGGTGGCTAGATTTGGCCCCATTTTCTGGCAGCCGTCAGTAAAACGGCTATAACTCTCTCCAGAAGTAAGCTTTACCTGTGATTCTTGTTGCGTTGGATTCCTAACTCAAATACCTACCCTACAAAAAGTTCAAATGGAAGAAACTCCTTTTGAGTCAACCTCTACGTGATTATCAAGTTGATTTCCACAACCGTCGCCTCTTGTGTAGGGATCGGGGTGAACGTCGGGTTTTTCATTGAGTCTAGCATTTTTGAAAACTAGAGTCCATTACAAATCAATCCATATGATCATATATGCCTAATCCGTCAACTTTTAAAAAAATCAAATTTTGGAGCCCGCCCAAAGGGGTACCCCTTTGGCCGGTGGCCAGATTTGGCCCCATTTTCTGGAAGCCGTCAGTAAAACAGCTATAACTCTCTCCAGAAGTAAGCTTTACCCGTGATTCTTGTTGCGTTGGATTCCTAACTCAAATATCTACCCTACAAAAAGTTCAAATGGAAGAAACTCCTTTTGAGTCAACCTCTAGGTGATTATCAAGTTGATTTCCAAAACTGTCGCCTCTTGTGTAGGGATCGGGGTGAACGTCGGGTTTTTCATTGAGTCTAGCATTTTTGAACACTAGAGTCCATTATGAATCAATCCATATGATCATATATGCCTAATCCATCCACTTTTGAAAAAATCAAATTTTTGAACCCGCCCAAAGGGGTCCCTTTAGCCGGTGGCCAGATTTGGCCCCATTTTCTGGCAGCCGTCAGTAAAACGGCTATAACTCTCTCCAGAAGTAAGCTTTACCTGTGATTCTTGTTGCGTTGGATTCCTAACTCAAATACCTACCCTACAAAAAGTTCAAATAGAAGAAACTCCTTTTGAGTCAACCTCTAGGTGATTATCAAGTTGATTTCCACAACCGTCGCCTCATATGTAGGGATCGGGGTGAACGTCGGGTTTTTCATTGAATCTAGCATTTTTGAACACTAGAGTCCATTATGAATGAATCCATATGATCATATATGCCTAATCCATCCACTTTTGAAAAAATCAAATTTTTGAACCCGCCCAAAGGGGTCCCTTTGGCCGGTGGCCAGATTTGGCCCCATTTTCTGGCAGCCGTCAGTAAAACGGCTATAACTCTCTCCAGAAGTAAGCTTTACCTGTGATTCTTGTTGCGTTGGATTCCTAACTCAAATACCTACCCTACAAAAAGTTCAAATGGAAGAAACTCCTTTTGAGTCAACCTCTACGTGATTATCAAGTTGATTTCCACAACCGTCGCCTCTTGTGTAGGGATCGGGGTGAACGTCGGGTTTTTCATTGAGTCTAGCATTTTTGAAAACTAGAGTCCATTACAAATCAATCCATATGATCATATATGCCTAATCCGTCCACTTTTAAAAAAATCAAATTTTGGAGCCCGCCCAAAGGGGTACCCTTTTGGCCGGTGGCCAGATTTGGCCCCATTTTCTGGAAGCCGTCAGTAAAACAGCTATAACTCTCTCCAGAAGTAAGCTTTACCCGTGATTCTTGTTGCGTTGGATTCCTAACTCAAATATCTACCCTACAAAAAGTTCAAATGGAAGAAACTCCTTTTGAGTCAACCTCTAGGTGATTATCAAGTTGATTTCCAAAACTGTCGCCTCTTGTGTAGGGATCGGGGTGAACGTCGGGTTTTTCATTGAGTCTAGCATTTTTGAACACTAGAGTCCATTATGAATCAATCCATATGATCATATATGCCTAATCCATCCACTTTTGAAAAAATCAAATTTTTGAACCCGCCCAAAGGGGTCCCTTTGGCCGGTGGCCAGATTTGGCCCCATTTTCTGGCAGCCGTCAGTAAAACGGCTATAACTCTCTCCAGAAGTAAGCTTTACCTGTGATTCTTGTTGCGTTGGATTCCTAACTCAAATACCTACCCTACAAAAAGTTCAAATAGAAGAAACTCCTTTTGAGTCAATCTCTAGGTGATTATCAAGTTGATTTCCACAACCGTCGCCTCATATGTAGGGATCGGAGTGAACGTCGGGTTTTTCATTGAGTCTAGCATTTTTGAACACTAGAGTCCATTATGAATCAATCCATATGATCATATATGCCTAATCCATCCACTTTTGAAAAAATCAAATTTTTGAACCCGCCCAAAGGGGTCCCTTTGGCCGGTGGCCAGATTTGGCCCCATTTTCTGGCAGCCGTCAGTAAAACGGCTATAACTCTCTCCAGAAGTAAGCTTTACCTGTGATTCTTGTTGCGTTGGATTCCTAACTCAAATACCTACCCTACAAAAAGTTCAAATAGAAGAAACTCCTTTTGAGTCAACCTCTAGGTGATTATCAAGTTGATTTCCACAACCGTCGCCTCATATGTAGGGATCGGGGTGAACGTCGGGTTTTTCATTGAGTCTAGCATTTTTGAACACTAGAGTCCATTATGAATCAATCCATATGATCATATATGCCTAATCCGTCGACTTTTGAAAAAATCAAATTTTTGATCCCGCCAAAGGGGTAACCCTTTGGCCGGTGGCCAGATTTGTCTCCGTTTTCTGGCAGTCGTCAGTAAAACGGCTATAACTCTCTCCAGAAGTAAGCTTTACCCCGTGATTCTTGTTGCGTTGGATTCCTCACTCAAATATCTACCCTACCAAAAGTCGAACCGGTAGAAACCCTATTTGAGTCGGCCTCTAGGTGATTATCAAGTTGATTTTCAAAACCGTCACCTCTTATGTAGGGATCGGGGTGAACGTCGGGTTTTTCATTGAGTCTAGCATTTTTGAACACTAGAGTCCATTATGAATCAATCCATATGATCATATATGCCTAATCCATCCACTTTTGAAAAAATCAAATTTTTGAACCCGCCCAAAGGGGTCCCTTTGGCCGTTGGCCAGATTTGGCCCCATTTTCTGGCAGCCGTCAGTAAAACGGCTATAACTGTCTCCAGAAGTAAGCTTTACCTGTGAGTCTTGTTGCGTTGGATTCCTAACTCAAATACCTACCCTACAAAAAGTTCAAATAGAAGAAACTCCTTTTGAGTCAACCTCTAGGTGATTATCAAGTTGATTTCCACAACCGTCGCCTCATATGTAGGGATCGGGGTGAACGTCGGGTTTTTCATTGAGTCTAGCATTTTTGAACACTAGAGTTCATTATGAATCAATCCATATGATCATATATGCCTAATCCGTCCACTTTTGAAAAAATCAAATTTTTGAGCCCGCCCAAAGGGGTACCCCTTTGGCCGGTGGCCAGATTTGGCCCTGTTTTCTGGCAGCCGTCAGTAAAACGGCTATAAGTCTCTCCAGAAGTAAGCTTTACCCGTGATTCTTGTTGCATTGGATTCCTAACTCAAATATCTACCCTACAAAAAGTTCAAATGGAAGAAACTCCTTTTGAGTCAACCTCTAGGTGATTATCAAGCGGATTTCCACAACCGTCGCCTCTTGTGTAGGGATCGGGGTGAACGTCGGGTTTTTCATTAAGTCTAGCATTTTTGAACACTAGAGTCCATTATGAATCAATCCATATGATCATATATGCCTAATCGGTCCACTTTTGAAAAAATCAAATTTTTGAGCCCGCCCAAAGGTGTACCCCTTTGGCCGATGGGCAGATTTGGCCCTGTTTTCTGGCAGCCGTCAGTAAAACGGCTATAACTCTCTCCAGAAGTAAGCTTTACCCGTGATTTTTGTTGCGTTGGATTCCTAACTCAAATATCTACCCTACAAAAAGGTCAAATGGAAGAAACTGCTTTTGAGTCAACCTCTAGGTTATTATCAAGTTGATTTCCACAACTGTCGCCTCTTGTGTAGGGATCAGGGTGAACGTCGGGTTTTTCATTGAGTCTAGCATTTTTGAACACTAGAGTCCATTATGAATCAATCCATATGATCATATATGCCTAATCCATCAACTTTTGAAAAAATCAAATTTTTGAGCCCGACCAAAGGGGTACCCCTTTGGCCGGTGGTCAGATTTGGCCCCGTTCTCTGGCAGCCGTCAGTAAAACGGCTATAACTCTCTCCAGAAGTAAGCTTTACCTGTGAGTCTTGTTGCGTTGGATTCCTAACTCAAATACCTACCCTACAAAAAGTTCAAATAGAAGAAACTCCTTTTGAGTCAACCTCTAGGTGATTATCAAGTTGATTTCCACAACCGTCGCCTCATATGTAGGGATCGGGGTGAACGTCGGGTTTTTCATTGAGTCTAGCATTTTTGAACACTAGAGTCCATTATGAATCAATCCATATGATCATATATGCCTAATCCATCCACTTTTGAAAAAATCAAGTTTTTGAACCCGCCTAAAGGGGTACCCATTTGGCCGGTCGCCAGATTTGGCCCCGTTTTCTGGCAGCCGTCAGTAAAATGGCTATAACTCTCTCCAGAAGTAAGCTTTACCTGTGCTTTTTGTTGCGTTGGATTCCTAACTCAAATATCTACCCTACAAAAAGGTCAAATGGAAGAAACTCCTTTTGAGTCAACCTCTAGGTTATTATCAAGTTGATTTCCACAACCGTCGCCTCTTGTGTAGGGATCAGGGTGAACGTCGGGTTTTTCATTGAGTCTAGCATTTTTGAACACTAGAGTCCATTATGAATCAATCCATATGATCATATATGCCTAATCCATCAACTTTTGAAAAAATCAAATTTTTGAGCCCGACCAAAGGGGTACCCCTTTGGCCGGTGGTCAGATTTGGCCCCGTTTTCTGGCAGCCGTCAGTAAAACGGCTATAACTCTCTCCAGAAGTAAGCTTTACCCGTGATTCTTATTGCGTTGGATTTCTCACTCAAATATCTACCCTACCAAAAGTCGAAACGGTAGAAACCCTATTTGAGTCGGCCTCTAGGTGATTATCAAGTTGATTTCCAAAACCGTCACCTCTTATGCAGGGATCGGGGTGAACATCGGGTTTTTCATTGAGTCTAGCATGTTTAAACACTAGAGTCCATTATGAATCAATCCATATGATCATATATACCTAATCCGTCGAATTTTGAAAAAATCAAATTTTTGACCCCGCCCAAAGGGGTACCCCTTTGGCCGGTGGCCAGATTTGGCTCCGTTTTCTGGCAGCCGTCAGTAAAATGGCTATAACTCTCTTCAGAAGTAAGCTTTACCCGTGATTCTTATTGCGTTGGATTCCTCACTCAAATATCTACCCTACCAAAAGTCGAACCGATAGAAACCCTATTTGAGTCGGCCTCTAGGTGATTATCAAGTTGATTTCCAAAACCGTCACCTCTTATGCAGGGATTGGGGTGAACGTCGGGTTTTTCATTGAGTCTAGCATTTTTGAACACTAGAGTCCATTCTGAATCAATCTATATAATCGTATATGCATAATCTATCTACTTTTGAAACAATCAAATTTTTGAACCCGCCCAAAGGGGTATCCCTTTGGCCGGTGGTCAGATTTGGCCCCGTTTTCTGGCAGCCGTCAGTAAAACGCCTATAACTCTCTTCAGAAGTAAGCTTTACCCGTGATTCTTGTTGCGTTGGATTCCTAACTCAAATATCTACCCTACAAAAAGGTCAAATGGAAGAAACTCCTTTTGAGTCAACCTCTAGGTTATTATCAAGTTGATTTCCACAACCGTCGCCTCTTGTGTAGGGATCAGGGTGAACGTCGGGTTTTTCATTGAGTCTAGCATTTTTGAACACTAGAGTCCATTATGAATCAATCCATATGATCCTATATGCCTTATCCGTCCACATTTGAAAAAATCAAATTTTTGAGCCCGCCCAAAGGGGTATCCCTTTGGCCGGTGGTCAGATTTGGCCCCGTTTTCTGGCAGCCGTCAGTAAAACGGCTATAACTCTCTCCAGAAGTAAGCTTTACCCGTGATTCTTGTTGCGTTGGATTCCTAACTCAAATATGTACCCTACAAAAAGGTCAAATGGAAGAAACTCCTTTTGAGTCAACCTCTAGGTTATTATCAAGTTGATTTCCACAACCGTCGCCTCTTGTGTAGGGATCAGGGTGAACGTCGGGTTTTTCATTGAGTCTAGCATTTTTGAACACTAGAGTCCATTATGAATCAATCCATATGATCATATATGCCTAATCCATCCACTTTTGAAAAAATCAAATTTTTGAACCCGCCCAAAGGGGTCCCTTTGGCCGGTGGCCAGATTTGGCCCCATTTTCTGGCAGCCGTCAGTAAAACGGCTATAACTCTCTCCAGAAGTAAGCTTTACCTGTGATTCTTGTTGCGTTGGATTCCTAACTCAAATACCTACCCTACAAAAAGTTCAAATAGAAGAAACTCCTTTTGAGTCAACCTCTAGGTGATTATCAAGTTGATTTCCACAACCGTCGCCTCATATGTAGGGATCGGGGTGAACGTCGGGTTTTTCATTGAGTCTAGCATTTTTGAACACTAGAGTCCATTATGAATCAATCCATATGATCATATATGCCTAATCCGTCGACTTTTGAAAAAATCAAATTTTTGATCCCGCCCAAAGGGGTAACCCTTTGGCCGGTGGCCAGATTTGTCTCCGTTTTCTGGCAGTCGTCAGTAAAACGGCTATAACTCTCTCCAGAAGTAAGCTTTACCCCGTGATTCTTGTTGCGTTGGATTCCTCACTCAAATATCTACCCTACCAAAAGTCGAACCGGTAGAAACCCTATTTGAGTCAGCCTCTAGGTGATTATCAAGTTGATTTTCAAAACCGTCACCTCTTATGTAGGGATCGGGGTGAACGTCGGGTTTTTCATTGAGTCTAGCATTTTTGAACACTAGAGTCCATTATGAATCAATCCATTTGATCATATATGCCTAATCCATCCACTTTTGAAAAACTCAAGTTTTTGAACCCGCCCAAAGGGGTACACATTTGGCCGGTCGCCAGATTTGGCCCCGTTTTCTGGCAGCCGTCAGTAAAACGGCTATAACTCTCTCCAGAAGTAAGCTTTACCCGTGATTCTTGTTGCGTTGGATTCCTAACTCAAATATCTACCCTACAAAAAGGTCAAATGGAAGAAACTCCTTTTGAGTCAACCTCTAGGTTATTATCAAGTTGATTTCCACAACCGTCGCCTCTTGTGTAGGGATCAGGGTGAACGTCGGGTTTTTCATTGAGTCTAGCATTTTTGAACACTAGAGTCCATTATGAATCAATCCATATGATCATATATGCCTAATCCATCCACTTTTGAAAAAATCAAGTTTTTGAACCCGCCCAAAGGGGTACCCCTTTGGCCGGTGGCCAGATTTGTCTCCGTTTTCTGGCAGTCGTCAGTAAAACGGCTATAACTCTCTCCAGAAGTAAGCTTTACCCCGTGATTCTTGTTGCGTTGGATTCCTCACTCAAATATCTACCCTACCAAAAGTCGAACCGGTAGAAACCCTATTTGAGTCAGCCTCTAGGTGATTATCAAGTTGATTTTCAAAACCGTCACCTCTTATGTAGGGATCGGGGTGAACGTCGGGTTTTTCATTGAGTCTAGCATTTTTGAACACTAGAGTCCATTATGAATCAATCCATTTGATCATATATGCCTAATCCATCCACTTTTGAAAAACTCAAGTTTTTGAACCCGCCCAAAGGGGTACACATTTGGCCGGTCGCCAGATTTGGCCCCGTTTTCTGGCAGCCGTCAGTAAAACGGCTATAACTCTCTCCAGAAGTAAGCTTTACCCGTGATTCTTGTTGCGTTGGATTCCTAACTCAAATATCTACCCTACAAAAAGGTGAAATGGAAGAAACTCCTTTTGAGTCAACCTCTAGGTTATTATCAAGTTGATTTCCACAACCGTCGCCTCTTGTGTAGGGATCAGGGTGAACGTCGGGTTTTTCATTGAGTCTAGCATTTTTGAACACTAGAGTCCATTATGAATCAATCCATATGATCATATATGCCTAATCCATCAACTTTTGAAAAAATCAAATTTTTGAGCCCGACCAAAGGGGTACCCCTTTGGCCGGTGGTCAGATTTGGCCCCATTTTCTGGCAGTCATCAGTAAAACGGCTATAACTCTCTCCAGAAGTAAGCTTTACCCGTGATTCTTATTGCGTTGGATTCCTCACTCAAATATCTACCCTACCAAAAGTCGAAACGGTAGAAACCCTATTTGAGTCGGCCTCTAGGTGATTATCAAGTTGATTTCCAAAACCGTCACCTCTTATGTAGGGATCGGGGTGAACATCGGGTTTTTCATTGAGTCTAGCATGTTTAAACACTAGAGTCCATTATGAATCAATCCATATGATCATATATGCCTAATCCGTCGACTTTTGAAAAAATCAAATTTTTGAGCCCGCCCAAAGGGGTACCCCTTTGGCCGGTGGCCAGATTTGGCTCCGTTTTCTGGCAGCCGTCAGTAAAATGGCTATAACTCTCTTCAGAAGTAAGCTTTACCCGTGATTCTTATTGCGTTGGATTCCTCACTCAAATATCTACCCTACCAAAAGTCGAACCGATAGAAACCCTATTTGAGTCGGCCTCTAGGTGATTATCAAGTTGATTTCCAAAACCGTGACCTCTTATGTAGGGATCGGTGTGAACGTCGGGTTTTTCATTGAGTCTAGCATTTTTGAACACTAGAGTCCATTATGAATCAATCTATATAATCGTATATGCATAATCTATCCACTTTTGAAAAAATCAAATTTTTGAACCCGCCCAAAGGGGTATCCCTTTGGCCGTTGGTCAGATTTGGCCCCGTTTTCTGGCAGCCGTCAGTAAAACGGCTATAACTCTCTCCAGAAGTAAGCTTTACCCGTGATTCTTGTTGCGTTGGATTCCTAACTCAAATATCTACCCTACAAAAAGGTGAAATGGAAGAAACTCCTTTTGAGTCAACCTCTAGGTTATTATCAAGTTGATTACCACAACCGTCGCCTCTTGTGTAGGGATCAGGGTGAACGTCGGGTTTTTCATTGAGTCTAGCATTTTTGAACACTAGAGTCCATTATGAATCAATCCATATGATCCTATATGCCTTATCCGTCCACTTTTGAAAAAATCAAATTTTTGAGCCCGCCCAAAGGGGTACCCCTTTGGCCGGTGGCCAGATTTGGCCCCGTTTTCTGGTAACCGTCAGTAAAATGGCTATAACTCTCTCCAAAAGTAAGCTTTGCCCGTGATTCTTATTGCGTTGGATTCCTAACTCAAATATCTACCCTACAAAAAGTTCAACCGGTAGAAACCCTATTTGAGTCGGCCTCTAGGTGTTTATCAAGTTGATTTCCAAAATCGTGACCTCTTATGTAGGAATCGGGGTGAACGTCGGCTTTTTCATTGAGTCTAGCATTTTTTGAACACTAGAGTCCATTATGAATCAATCCATATGATCATATATGCATAATCCATCCACTTTTGAAAAAATCAAATTTTTGAACCCGCCCAAAGGGTATCCCTTTGGCCGGTGGTCAGATTTAGCCCCGTTTTCTGGCAGCCGTCAGTAAAATGGCTATAACTCTCTCCAGAAGTAAGCTTTACCCGTGATTCTTGTTGCGTTGGATTCCTCACTCAAATATCTACTGTACCAAAAGTCGAAACGGTAGAAACCCTATTTGAGTCGGCCTCTAGGTGATTATCAAGTTGATTTCCAAAACCGTCACCTCTTATGTAGGGATCGGGGTGAACATCGGGTTTTTCATTGAGTCTAGCATGTTTAAACACTAGAGTCCATTATGAATCAATCCATATGATCATATATGCCTAATCCGTCGACTTTTGAAAAAATCAAATTTTTGAGCCCGCCCAAAGGGGTACCCCTTTGGCCGGTGGCCAGATTTGGCTCCGTTTTCTGGCAGCCGTCAGTAAAACGACTAGAACTCTCTCCAGATATAAGCTTTACCCGTGATTCTTGGTGCGTTGGATTCCTCACTCAAATATCTACCCTACCAAAAGTCGAACCGGTAGAAACCCTATTTGAGTCGGCCTCTAGGTGATTATCAAGTTGATTTCCAAAACCGTCACCTCTTATATAGGGATCGGGGTGAACGTCGGGTTTTTCATTGAGTCTAGCATTTTTGAACACTAGAGTCCATTATGAATCAATCCATATGATCATATATGCATAATCCATCCACTTTTGAAAAAATCAAATTTTTGAACTCGCCTAAAGGGGTATCCCTTTGGCCGGTGGTCAGATTTGGCCCCGTTTTCTGGCAGCCGTCAGTAAAACGGCTATAACTCTCTCCAGAAATAAGCTTTACCCGTGATTCTTGGTACGTTGGATTCCTCACTCAAATATCTACCCTACCAAAAGTCGAACCGGTAGAAACCCTATTTAAGTCGGCCTCTAGGTGATTATCAAGTTGATTTCCAAAACCGTCACCTCTTATGTAGGGATCGGAGTGAACATCGGGTTTTTCATTGAGTCTAGAATTTTTAAACACTAGAGTCCATTATGAATCAATCCATATAATCATATATGCCTAATCCGTCGACTTTTGAAAAAATCAAATTTTTGAGCACGCCGAAAGGGGTATCCCTTAGGCCGGTGGCCAGATTTGGCTCCGTTTTCTGGCAGTCGTCAGTAAAACGGCTATAACTCTCTCCAAAAGGAAGCTTTACCTGTGATTCTTATTGCGTTGGATTCCTCACTCAAATATCTACCCTACCAAAAGTTGAACAGATAGAAACCCTTTTTGAGTCGGTGTCTAGGTGATTATCAAGTTGATTTCCAAAACCGTCACCTCTTATGTAGGGATCGGGGTGAACGTCGGGTTTTTCATTGAGTCTAGAATTTTTGAACACTAGAGTCCATTATGAATCAATCCATATGATCATATATGCCTAATCCGTCCACTTTTGAAAAAATGAAATTTTTGAGCCCGCCCAAAGGTGAATCCCTTTGGCCGGTGGCCAGATTTGGCTCCGTTTTCTGGCAGTCGTCAGTAAAACGGCTATAACTCGCTCCAGAAGTAAGCTTTACCCGTGATTTTTGTTCCGTTGGATTCCTCACTCAAATATCTACCCTACCAAAATTCGAACCGGTAGAAACCCTATTTGAGTCGGCCTCTAGGTGATTATCAAGTTGATTTCCAAAACCGTCACCTCTTATGTAGGGATCGGGGTGAACATCGGGTTTTTCATTGAGTCTAGAATTTTTAAACACTAGAGTCCATTATGAATCAATCCATATGATCATATATGCCTAATCCGTCGACTTTTGAAAAACTCAAATTTTTGAGCACGCCCAAAGGGGTACCCCTTTGGCCGGTGGCCAGATTTGGCTCCGTTTTCTGGCAGTCGTCAGTAAAACGGCTATAACTCTCTCCAGAAGTAAGCTTTACCCGTGATTCTTGTTGCGTTGGATTCCTCACTCAAATATCTACCCTACCAAAAGTTGAACCGATAGAAACCCTTTTTGAGTCGGCCTCTAGGTGATTATCAAGTTGATTTCCAAAACCGTGACCTCTTATGTAGGGATCGGGGTGAACGTCGGGTTTTTCATTGAGTCTAGCATTTTTGAACACTAGAGTCCATTATGAATCAATCCATATGATCATATATGCCTAATCCATCCACTTTTGAAAAAATCAAATTTTTGAGCCCGCCCAAAGGGGTACCCCTTTGGCCGGTGGCCAGATTTGGCTCCATTTTCTGGCAGTCGTCAGTAAAACGGCTATAACTCTCTCCAGAAGTAAGCTTTACCCGTGATTTTTGTTGCGTTGGATTCCTCACTCAAATATCTACCCTACCAAAATTCGAACCGGTAGAAACCCTATTTGAGTCGGCCTCTAGGTGATTATCAAGTTGATTTCCAAAACCGTCACCTCTTATGTAGGGATCGGGGTGAACATCGGGTTTTTCATTGAGTCTAGCATTTTTGAACACTATAGTCCATTATGAATCAATCCATATGATCATATATGCCTAATCCATCGACTTTTGAAAAAATCAAGTTTTTGAACTCGCCCAAAGGGGTACCTCTTTGGCCGGTGGCCAGATTTGGCTCCGTTTTCTGGCAGCCGTCAATAAAACGGCTATAACTCTCTCCAGAAGTAAGCTTTACCCGTGATTCTTGTTGCGTTGGATTGCTAACTCAAATATCTACCCTACAAAAAGTTCAAATGGAAGAAACTCTTTTTGAGTCAACCTGTAGGTGATTATCAAGTGGATTTCCACAACTGTCGCCTCTTATGTAGGGATCGGGGTGAACGTCGGGTTTTTCATTGAGTCTAGCATTTTTGAACACTAGAGTCCATTATGAATCAATCCATATGATCATATATGCATAATCCATCCACTTTTGAAAAAATCAAATTTTTAAACCCGCCCAAAGGGTATCCCTTTGGCCGCTGGTCAGATTTGGCCCCGTTTTCTGGCAGCCGTCAGTAAAACGGCTATAACTCTTTCCAGAAGTAAGCTTTACCCGTGATTCTTGTTGCGTTGGATTCCTCACTCAAATATCTACCCTACCAAAAGTCGAAACGGTAGAAACCCTATTTGAGTCGGCCTCTAGGTGATTATCAAGTTGATTTCCAAAACCGTCACCTCTTATGTAGGGATCGGGGTGAACATCGGGTTTTTCATTGAGTCTAGCATGTTTAAACAATAGAGTCCATTATGATTCAATCCATATGATCATATATGCCTAATCCGTTGACTTTTGAAAAAATAAAATTTTTGAGCCCGCCCAAAGGGGTACCCCTTTGGCCGGTGGCCAGATTTGGCTCCGTTTTCTGGCAGTCGTCAGTAAAACGGCTATAACTCTCTCCAGAAGTAAGCTTTACCCGTGATTCTTGTTGCGTTGGATTCCTCACTCAAATATCTACCCTACCAAAAGTTGAACCGATAGAAACCCTTTTTGAATCGGCCTCTAGGTGATTATCAAGTTGATTTCCAAAACCGTGACCTCTTATGTAGGGATCGGGGTGAACGTCGGGTTTTTCATTGAGTCTAGGATTTTTGAACACTAGAGTCCATTATGAATCAATCCATATGATCATATATGCCTAATCCATCCACTTTTGAAAAAATCAAGTTTTTGAACCCGCCCAAAGGGGTACCCCTTTGGCCGGTGGCCAGATTTGGCCCCGTTTTCTGGCAGTCGTCAGTAAAACGGCTATAACTCTCTCCAGAAGTAAGCTTTACCCGTGATTCTTGTTGCGTTGGATTCCTCACTCAAATATCTACCCTACCAAAAGTTGAACCGATAGAAACCCTTTTTGAGTCGGCCTCTAGGTGATTATAGAGTTGATTTCCAAAACCGTGACCTCTTATGTAGGGATCGGGGTGAACGTCGGGTTTTTCATTGAGTCTAGCATTTTTGAACACTAGAGTCCATTATGAATCAATCCATATGATCATATATGCCTAATCCATCCACTTTTGAAAAAATCAAGTTTTTGAACCCGCCCAAAGTGGTACCCCTTTGGCCGGTGGCCAGATTTGGCCCCGTTTTCTGGCAGCCGTCAGTAAAACGGCTATAACTCTCTCCAGAAGTAAGCTTTACCCGTGATTCTTGTTGCGTTGGATTGCTAACTCCAATATCTACCCTACAAAAAGTTCAAATGGAATAAACTCTTTTTGAGTCAACCTGTAGGTGATTATCAAGTGGATTTCCACAACTGTCGCCTCTTATGTAGGGATCGTGGTGAACGTCCGGTTTTTCATTGAGTCTAGCATTTTTGAACACTAGAGACCATTATAAATCAATCCATATGATCATATATGCATAATCCATCCACTTTTGAAAAAATCAAATTTTTGAACCCGCCCAAAGGGTATCCCTTTGGCCGCTGGTCAGATTTGGCCCCGTTTTCTGGCAGCCGTCAGTAAAACGGCTATAACTCTCTCCAGAAGTAAGCTTTACCCGTGATTCTTGTTGCGTTGGATTCCTCACTCAAATATCTACCCTACCAAAAGTCGAAACGGTAGAAACCCCATTTGAGTCGGCCTCTAGGTGATTATCAAGTTGATTTCCAAAACCGTCACCTCTTATGTAGGGATCGGGGTGAACATCGGGTTTTTCATTGAGTCTAGCATGTTTGAACAATAGAGTCCATTATGATTCAATCCATATGATCATATATGCCTAATCCGTTGACTTTTGAAAAAATAAAATTTTTGAGCCCGCCCAAAGGGGTACCCCTTTGGCCGGTGGCCAGATTTGGCTCCGTTTTCTGGCAGTCGTCAGTAAAACGGCTATAACTCTCTCCAGAAGTAAGCTTTACTCGTGATTCTTGTTGCGTTGGATTCCTCACTCAAATATCTACCCTACCAAAAGTTGAACCGATAGAAACCCTTTTTGAGTCGGCCTCTAGGTGATTATCAAGTTGATTTCCAAAACCGTGACCTCTTATGTAGGGATCGGGGTGAACGTCGGGTTTTTCATTGAGTCTAGGATTTTTGAACACTAGAGTCCATTATGAATCAATCCATATGATCATATATGCCTAATCCATCCACTTTTGAAAAAATCAAGTTTTTGAACCCGCCCAAAGGGGTACCCCTTTGGCCGGTGGCCAGATTTGGCCCCGTTTTCTGGCAGCCGTCAGTAAAACGGCTATAACTCTCTCCAGAAGTAAGCTTTACCCGTGATTCTTGTTGTGTTGGATTGCTAACTCAAATATCTACCCTACGAGAAGTTCAAATGAAAGAAACTCTTTTTGAGTCAACCTGTAGGTGATTATCAAGTGGATTTCCACAACTGTCGCCTCTTATGTAGGGATCGGGGTGAACGTCGGGTTTTTCATTGAGTCTAGCATTTTTGAACACTAGAGTCCATTATGAATCAATCCATATGATCATATATGCCTAATCCGTCGACTTTTGAAAAAATCAAATTTTTGAACCCGCCCAAAGGGTATCCCTTTGGCCGCTGGTCAGATTTGGCCCCGTTTTCTGGCAGCCGTCAGTAAAACGGCTATAACTCTCTCCAGAAGTAAGCTTTACTCGTGATTCTTATTGCGTTGGATTCCTCACTCAAATATCTACCCTACCAAAAGTCGAAACGGTAGAAACCCTATTTGAGTCGGCCTCTAGGTGATTATCAAGTTGATTTCCAAAACCGTCACCTCTTATGTAGGGATCGGGGTGAACATCGGGTTTTTCATTGAGTCTAGCATGTTTAAACACTAGAGTCCATTATGATTCAATCCATATGATCATATATGCCTAATCCGTTGACTTTTGAAAAAATAAAATTTTTGAGCCCGCCCAAAGGGGTACCCCTTTGGCCGGTGGCCAGATTTGGCTCCGTTTTCTGGCAGTCATCAGTAAAACGGCTATAACTCTCTCCAGAAGTAAGCTTTACTCGTGATTCTTGTTGCGTTGGATTCCTCACTCAAATATCTACCCTACCAAAAGTCGAAACGGTAGAAACCCTATTTGAGTCGGCCTCTAGGTGATTATCAAGTTGATTTCCAAAACCGTCACCTCTTATGTAGGGATCGGGGTGAACATCGGGTTTTTCATTGAGTCTAGCATGTTTAAACACTAGAGTCCATTATGATTCAATCCATATGATCATATATGCCTAATCCGTTGACTTTTGAAAAAATAAAATTTTTGAGCCCGCCCAAAGGGGTACCCCTTTGGCCGGTGGCCAGATTTGGCTCCGTTTTCTGGCAGTCATCAGTAAAACGGCTATAACTCTCTCCAGAAGTAAGCTTTACCCGTGATTCTTATTGCGTTGGATTCCTAACTCAAATATCTACCCTACCAAAATTCGAACCGGTAGAAACCCTATTTGAGTCGGCCTTTAGGTGATTATCAAGTTGATTTCCAAAACCGTCGCCTCTTATGTAGGGATGGGGGTGAACGTCGGGTTTTTCATTTAGTCTAGCATTTTTGAACACTAGAGTCCATTATGAATCAATCCATATGATCATATATGCCTACTCCGTCCACTTTTGAAAAAATCAAATTTTTGAGCCCGCCCAAAGGGGTACCCCTTTGGCCGGTGGCCAGATTTGGCTCCGTTTTCTGGCAGTCGTCAGTAAAACGGCTATAACTCTCTCCAGAAGTAAGCTTTACTCGTGATTCTTATTGCGTTGGATTCCTCACTCAAATATCTACCCTACCAAAAGTCGAACCGATAGAAACCCTATTTGAGTCGGCCTCTAGGTGATTATCAAGTTGATTTCCAAAACCGTGACCTCTTATGTAGGGATCGGGGTGAACGTCGGGTTTTTCATTGAGTCTAGCATTTTTGAACACTAGAGTCCATTATCAATCAATCTATATAATCGTATATGCATAATCTATCCACTTTTGAAAAAATCAAATTTTTGAACCCGCCCAAAGGGGTACCCCTTTGGCCGGTGGCCAGATTTGGCCCCGTTTTCTGGTAACCGTCAGTAAAATGGCTATAACTCTCTCCAGAAGTAAGCTTTACCCGTGATTCTTGTTGCGTTGGATTCCTAACTCAAATATCTACCCTACAAAAAGGTCAAATGGAAGAAACTCCTTTTGAGTCAACCTCTAGGTTATTATCAAGTTGATTTCCACAACCGTCGCCTCTTGTGTAGGGATCAGGGTGAACGTCGGGTTTTTCATTGAGTCTAGCATTTTTGAACACTAGAGTCCATTATGAATCAATCCATATGATCCTATATGCCTTATCCGTCCACTTTTGAAAAAATCAAATTTTTGAGCCCGCCCAAAGGGGTACCCCTTTGGCCGGTGGCCAGATTTGGCCCCGTTTTCTGGTAACCGTCAGTAAAATGGCTATAACTCTCTCCAAAAGTAAGCTTTGCCCGTGATTCTTATTGCGTTGGATTCCTAACTCAAATATCTACCCTACAAAAAGTTCAACCGGTAGAAACCCTATTTGAGTCGGCCTCTAGGTGATTATCAAGTTGATTTCCAAAATCGTGACCTCTTATGTAGGAATCGGGGTGAACGTCGGCTTTTTCATTGAGTCTAGCATTTTTTGAACACTAGAGTCCATTATGAATCAATCTATATGATCATATATGCATAATCCATCCACTTTTGAAAAAATCAAATTTTTGAACCCGCCCAAAGGGTATCCCTTTGGCCGGTGGTCAGATTTAGCCCCGTTTTCTGGCAGCCGTCAGTAAAACGGCTATAACTCTCTCCAGAAGTAAGCTTTACCCGTGATTCTTGTTGCGTTGGATTCCTCACTCAAATATCTACTGTACCAAAAGTCGAAACGGTAGAAACCCTATTTGAGTCGGCCTCTAGGTGATTATCAAGTTGATTTCCAAAACCGTCACCTCTTATGTAGGGATCGGGGTGAACATCGGGTTTTTCATTGAGTCTAGCATGTTTAAACACTAGAGTCCATTATGAATCAATCCATATGATCATATATGCCTAATCCGTCGACTTTTGAAAAAATCAAATTTTTGAGCCCGCCCAAAGGGGTACCCCTTTGGCCGGTGGCCAGATTTGGCTTCATTTTCTGGCAGCCGTCAGTAAAATGGCTATAACTCTCTTTAGAAGTAAGCTTTACCCGTGATTCTTATTGCGTTGGATTCCTCACTCAAATATCTACCCTACCAAAAGTCGAACTGATAGAAACTCTATTTGAGTCGGCCTCTAGGTGATTATCAAGTTGATTTCCAAAACCGTCACCTCTTATGTAGGGATCGGGGTGAACGTCGGGTTTTTCATTGAGTCTAGCATTTTTGAACACTAGAGTCCATTATGAATCAATCCATATGATCATATATGCATAATCCATCCATGTAACGCCCCAAACTACTCCGTTTGGCCACGTCACTTAATATAAAATTTACTTACATATTTTGTGTACTTATTTTAATATGAGCGGAAGCTTAGGTCAAAATATGATACTATACATAGCACGATGAGGTAAGGCGTCATAGTTTACAATATAAATTTTGTCCTATGAAGCATGCAATCATCTAACCTATCGGGCTCATAGGCTTACACAACCCGCCCGTCTAGCACCCTAAATTAACAAACATAATATAGGGATTCATCAACATAATTCGCACATAGAAGGCTCCAAGGTCAAACGACCCGCCTTTAAGTTGTTTAGCATAGTTATCAAATTATATACATCATAACCTACAAAAGATCGGGCTATTCCCATCCCCAATAATCATTGATCATAAAGCAAAAAGAGTGATCAATGTAATAATGATAGTAATGCAAGTATTTTTCAAAAGAAGAGCATGCAAAAGATAAACACAAGCTTGTGGGGTTCTCTTGTGTTCACAACGCTCCTACTCGGGCTCCGACTCCTCAACCTGAAATTCATTGAATGAATGGGGTGAGTATTTAACAACATACTCAGTGGGGAACACTGTAAACAGTTATAGCTAATTGCACAAGTGAAAATATAACATATGGACTTTTCTTTTCATTGTGGAGACTAGTCTCAACCCCGTAGGGTCTAAACATCATGATGCCCCCGTTAATGAACATCTTTGGCCCTGTAGGGATGCCCGCAGACATACTACCCCCCAGGGAGGACATTAACAGGTCTATGTTCGATCACAAGGATCTCTGCCCCGAAGGGTCTCTTTGTCGACCCCGAAGGATCTCTTTCATTCACCGGTCCGAAGACCCTTCATATTTATACAATCAAAGCACAACAATAACTATAACATTACACGCGTTCACAGTTTAGAGTTACCCCACCTAAAAAGACGCTTTTGAATCCTTTTAACCTTGAATACTCCTTTGCCGTGCACAAGTTGTCCTCCTCGAGCTCCAACACGTCACCTATCACCTTTTTTTATTCTCTTTTCAATTTAGATGTCGAGTTATACAAATAAATCATAACTTTGAGTAAACTCATGCTATACTTTACTTTAAGGTCTTCTAACATATCCATATACACAATCATGGATATACAAGCTCATACTACGATTTTGGACTCAAAATATGCATTAAAACTCTTTGAAGCATTTGATCGAACACATCACGGGCACACATTTAAACCACAAGCTCATGACTCATTTTAAATCCTTTAGACCCAACATTTCAAATACAAACACCTTTATCCTAGGGCTCTAACATACATGAAACTCAACCCCATACAACCCACACAACATCTCCAAACGATTATCAACAAAACAAAGGGAAATAAGGGCAAAAGTCCAAACCCTAGCAACAATGAACCATAGGAATCCAATATAACTTCACATATAGCTTCAAGGAGATAAGTAAACCATATGTTCAAGATATCAAGCAAGAAGATCAACAAAAATCCAAAATCCTCAAATTTGGATAACAAACCCTAGTTTCCAAAACAACAAGAAATGGGTGTTTAATCCCCAAGAAGGAGAGGTGTAGAGGTTACCTTTGTTGATGGATGATGATGGAAGAATCTACTCCACAAAGATGAAGGATTTGTAGAGAGAAATGGAGAGGAGAATCGCCCAAATGAAAAGAAAGTGAGAAGGAAATGAACAAGTGTTGTATTTATAGGTAGAGAATCCCCGGACCCGCGCGACCGCGCAGCCCCCGCGACCGCGGAACCCCTCTCTCGGCCCACGCTCCCCGCGAGCGCGCAGCCCCCGCGGGCGCGCGTCCCTCGCCAGCCCCGCGGGCGCGCAGTCTCCCGCGACCGCGCACGTCCCCGCGGGCGCGCACCTCCCGCGAGCGCGCGACATGCCAAAAATCACCCCCTTATTTTAAACGACTCCCGAACTTAAACCACTCCATTTTCCTTTAAATTTTCAAGGCACTTTTCAGCGAGACCCCCGATCAACTCAGCGTTAGGGTGTTCAAGGTATGGAAAAATATTAATTTAAATATAAACACACTCGATTATCATCACATAACTCGACAAATTTTAACATTAAACATTAACGTGTATTATACACTTAGTATAATACCACCGTGCTATGACGTATTGGCTCGAGTAAGACAACCTGCAATAAAACAACGGCATAACATACAAACATACTCACATGATTAATATTCAACAATATCAATTCGAAATCATTTACTAAAATTATAATTTATAATTTAGCAAAAAGGGTCGGGGTATCACAATCTCCCCAACTTTTGAAAAAATCAAATTTTTGAACTCGCCTAAAGGGGTATCCCTTTGGCCGGTGGTCAGATTTGGCCCCGTTTTCTGGCAGCCGTCAGTAAAACGGCTATAACTCTCTCCAGAAATAAGCTTTACCCGTGATTCTTGGTGCGTTGGATTCCTCACTCAAATATCTACCCTACCAAAAGTTGAACCGATAGAAACCCTTTTTGAGTCGGCCTCTAGGTGATTATCAAGTTGATTTCCAAAACCGTGACCTCTTATGTAGGGATCGGGGTGAACGTCGGGTTTTTCATTGAGTCTAGCATTTTTGAACACTAGAGTCCATTATGAATCAATCCATATGATCATATATGCCTAATCCGTCCACTTTTGAAAAAATCAAATTTTTGAGCCCGCCCAAAGGGGTACCCCTTTGGCCGGTGGCCAGATTTGGCTCCATTTTCTGGCAGTCGTCAGTAAAACGGCTATAACTCTCTCCAGAAGTAAGCTTTACCCGTGATTTTTGTTGCGTTGGATTCCTCACTCAAATATCTACCCTACCAAAATTCGAACCGGTAGAAACCCTATTTGAGTCGGCCTCTAGGTGATTATCAAGTTGATTTCCAAAACCGTGACCTCTTATGTAGTAATCGGGGTGAACGTCGGCTTTTTCATTGAGTCTAGCATTTTTTGAACACTAGAGTCCATTATGAATCAATCCATATGATCATATATGCATAATCCATCCACTTTTGAAAAAATCAAATTTTTGAACCCGCCCAAAGGGTATCCCTTTGGCCGGTGGTCAGATTTAGCCCCGTTTTCTGGCAGCCGTCAGTAAAACGGCTATAACTCTCTCCAGAAGTAAGCTTTACCCGTGATTCTTGTTGCGTTGGATTCCTCACTCAAATATCTACTGTACCAAAAGTCGAAACGGTAGAAACCCTATTTGAGTCGGCCTCTAGGTGATTATCAAGTTGATTTCCAAAACCGTCACCTCTTATGTAGGGATCGGGGTGAACATCGGGTTTTTCATTGAGTCTAGCATGTTTAAACACTAGAGTCCATTATGAATCAATCCATATGATCATATATGCCTAATCCGTCGACTTTTGAAAAAATCAAATTTTTGAGCCCGCCCAAAGGGGTACCCCTTTGGCCGGTGGCCAGATTTGGCTTCATTTTCTGGCAGCCGTCAGTAAAATGGCTATAACTCTCTTCAGAAGTAAGCTTTACCCGTGATTCTTATTGCGTTGGATTCCTCACTCAAATATCTACCCTACCAAAAGTCGAACCGATAGAAACTCTATTTGAGTCGGCCTCTAGGTGATTATCAAGTTGATTTCCAAAACCGTCACCTCTTATGTAGGGATCGGGGTGAACGTCGGGTTTTTCATTGAGTCTAGCATTTTTGAACACTAGAGTCCATTATGAATCAATCCATATGATCATATATGCATAATCCATCCACTTTTGAAAAAATCAAATTTTTGAACTCGCCTAAAGGGGTATCCCTTTGGCCGGTGGTCAGATTTGGCCCCGTTTTCTGGCAGCCGTCAGTAAAACGGCTATAACTCTCTCCAGAAATAAGCTTTACCCGTGATTCTTGGTGCGTTGGATTCCTCACTCAAATATCTACCCTACCAAAAGTTGAACCGATAGAAACCCTTTTTGAGTCGGCCTCTAGGTGATTATCAAGTTGATTTCCAAAACCGTGACCTCTTATGTAGGGATCGGGGTGAACGTCTGGTTTTTCATTGAGTCTAGCATTTTTGAACACTAGAGTCCATTATGAATCAATCCATATGATCATATATGCCTAATCCGTCCACTTTTGAAAAAATCAAATTTTTGAGCCCGCCCAAAGGGGTACCCCTTTGGCCGGTGGCTAGATTTGGCTCCATTTTCTGGCAGTCGTCAGTAAAACGGCTATAACTCTCTCCAGAAGTAAGCTTTACCCGTGATTTTTGTTGCGTTGGATTCCTCACTCAAATATCTACCCTACCAAAATTCGAACCGGTAGAAACCCTATTTGAGTCGGCCTCTAGGTGATTATCAAGTTGATTTCCAAAACCGTCACCTCTTATGTAGGGATCGGGGTGAACATCGGGTTTTTCATTGAGTCTAGCATTTTTGAACACTATAGTCCATTATGAATCAATCCATATGATCATATATGCCTAATCCATCGACTTTTGAAAAAATCAAGTTTTTGAACTCGCCCAAAGGGGTACCTCTTTGGCCGGTGGCCAGATTTGGCTCCGTTTTCTGGCAGCCGTCAATAAAACGGCTATAACTCTCTCCAGAAGTAAGCTTTACCCGTGATTCTTGTTGCGTTGGATTGCTAACTCAAATATCTACCCTACAAAAAGTTCAAATGGAAGAAACTCTTTTTGAGTCAACCTGTAGGTGATTATCAAGTGGATTTCCACAACTGTCGCCTCTTATGTAGGGATCGGGGTGAACGTCGGGTTTTTCATTGAGTCTAGCATTTTTGAACACTAGAGTCCATTATGAATCAATCCATATGATCATATATGCATAATCCATCCACTTTTGAAAAAATCAAATTTTTGAACCCGCCCAAAGGGTATCCCTTTGGCCGCTGGTCAGATTTGGCCCCGTTTTCTGGCAGCCGTCAGTAAAACGGCTATAACTCTCTCCAGAAGTAAGCTTTACCCGTGATTCTTGTTGCGTTGGATTCCTCACTCAAATATCTACCCTACCAAAAGTCGAAACGGTAGAAACCCTATTTGAGTCGGCCTCTAGGTGATTATCAAGTTGATTTCCAAAACCGTCACCTCTTATGTAGGGATCGGGGTGAACATCGGGTTTTTCATTGAGTCTAGCATATTTAAACACTAGAGTCCATTATGATTCAATCCATATGATCATATATGCCTAATCCGTTGACTTTTGAAAAAATAAAATTTTTGAGCCCGCCCAAAGGGGTACCCCTTTGGCCGGTGGCCAGATTTGGCTCCGTTTTCTGGCAGTCGTCAGTAAAACGGCTATAACTCTCTCCAGAAGTAAGCTTTACCCGTGATTCTTGTTGCGTTGGATTCGTCACTCAAATATCTACCCTACCAAAAGTTGAACCGATAGAAACCTTTTTTGAGTCGGCCTCTAGGTGATTATAGAGTTGATTTCCAAAACCGTGACCTCTTATGTAGGGATCGGGGTGAACGTCGGGTTTTTCATTGAGTCTAGCATTTTTGAACACTAGAGTCCATTATGAATCAATCCATATGATCATATATGCCTAATCCATCCACTTTTGAAAAAATCAAGTTTTTGAACCCGCCCAAAGGGGTACCCCTTTGGCCGGTGGCCAGATTTGGCCCCGTTTTCTGGCAGCCGTCAGTAAAACGGCTATAACTCTCTCCAGAAGTAAGCTTTACCCGTGATTCTTGTTGCGTTGGATTGCTAACTCCAATATCTACCCTACAAAAAGTTCAAATGGAATAAACTCTTTATGAGTCAACCTGTAGGTGATTATCAAGTGGATTTCCACAACTGTCGCCTCTTATGTAGGGATCGTGGTGAACGTCCGGTTTTTCATTGAGTCTAGCATTTTTGAACACTAGAGACCATTATGAATCAATCCATATGATCATATATGCATAATCCATCCACTTTTGAAAAAATCAAATTTTTGAACCCGCCCAAAGGGTATCCCTTTGGCCGCTGGTCAGATTTGGCCCCGTTTTCTGGCAGCCGTCAGTAAAACGGCTATAACTCTCTCCAGAAGTAAGCTTTAACCGTGATTCTTGTTGCGTTGGATTCCTCACTCAAATATCTACCCTACCAAAAGTCGAAACGGTAGAAACCCCATTTGAGTCGGCCTCTAGGTGATTATCAAGTTGATTTCCAAAACCGTCACCTCTTATGTAGGGATCGGGGTGAACATCGGGTTTTTCATTGAGTCTAGCATGTTTAAACAATAGAGTCCATTATGATTCAATCCATATGATCATATATGCCTAATCCGTTGACTTTTGAAAAAATAAAATTTTTGAGCCCGCCCACAGGGGTACCCCTTTGGCCGGTGGCCAGATTTGGCTCCGTTTTCTGGCAGTCGTCAGTAAAACGGCTATAACTCTCTCCAGAAGTAAGCTTTACCCGTGATTCTTGTTGCATTGGATTCCTCACTCAAATATCTACCCTACCAAAAGTTGAACTGATAGAAACCCTTTTTGAGTCGGCCTCTAGGTGATTATCAAGTTGATTTCCAAAACCGTGACCTCTTATGTAGGGATCGGGGTGAACGTCGGGTTTTTCATTGAGTCTAGGATTTTTGAACACTAGAGTCCATTATGAATCAATCCATATGATCATATATGCCTAATCCATCCACTTTTGAAAAAATCAAGTTTTTGAACCCGCCCAAAGGGGTACCCCTTTGGCCGGTGGCCAGATTTGGCCCCGTTTTCTGGCAGCCGTCAGTAAAACGGCTATAACTCTCTCCAGAAGTAAGCTTTACCCGTGATTCTTGTTGCGTTGGATTGCTAACTCAAATATCTACCCTACGAAAAGTTCAAATGGAAGAAACTCTTTTTGAGTCAACCTGTAGGTGATTATCAAGTGGATTTCCACAACTGTCGCCTCATATGTAGGGATCGGGGTGAACGTCGGGTTTTTCATTGAGTCTAGCATTTTTGAACACTAGAGTCCATTATGAATCAATCCATATGGTCATATATGCCTAATCCGTCGACTTTTGAAAAAATCAAATTTTTGAACCCGCCCAAAGGGTATCCCTTTGGCCGCTGGTTAGATTTGGCCCCGTTTTCTGGCAGCCGTCAGTAAAACGGCTATAACTCTCTCCAGAAGTAAGCTTTACCCGTGATTCTTGTTGCGTTGGATTCCTCACTCAAATATCTACCCTACCAAAAGTCGAAACGGTAGAAACCCTATTTGAGTCGGCCTCTAGGTGATTATCAAGTTGATTTCCAAAACCGTCACCTCTTATGTAGGGATCGGGGTGAACATCGGGTTTTTCATTGAGTCTAGCATGTTTAAACACTAGAGTCCATTATGATTCAATCCATATGATCATATATGCCTAATCCGTTGACTTTTGAAAAAATAAAATTTTTGAGCCCGCCCAAAGGGGTACCCCTTTGGCCGGTGGCCAGATTTGGCTCCGTTTTCTGGCAGTCGTCAGTAAAACGGCTATAACTCTCTCCAGAAGTAAGCTTTACCCGTGATTCTTATTGCGTTGGATTCCTAACTCAAATATCTACCCTACCAAAATTCGAACCGGTAGAAACCCTATTTGAGTCGGCCTCTAGGTGATTATCAAGTTGATTTCCAAAACCGTCGCCTCTTATGTAGGGATGGGGGTGAACGTCGGGTTTTTCATTTAGTCTAGAATTTTTGAACACTAGAGTCCATTATGAATCAATCCATATGATCATATATGCCTACTCCGTCCACTTTTGAAAAAATCAAATTTTGGAGCCCGCCCAAAGGGGTACCCCTTTGGCCGGTGGCCAGATTTGGCTCCGTTTTCTGGCAGTCGTCAGTAAAACGGCTATAACTCTCTCCAGAAGTAAGCTTTACTCGTGATTCTTATTGCGTTGGATTCCTCACTCAAATATCTACCCTACCAAAAGTCGAACCGATAGAAACCCTATTTGAGTCGGCCTCTAGGTGATTATCAAGTTGATTTCCAAAACCGTGACCTCTTATGTAGGGATCGGGGTGAACGTCGGGTTTTTCATTGAGTCTAGCATTTTTGAACACTAGAGTCCATTATGAATCAATCTATATAATCGTATATGCATAATCTATCCACTTTTGAAAAAATCAAATTTTTGAACCCGCCCAAAGGGGTATCCCTTTGGCCGGTGGTCAGATTTGGCCCCGTTTTCTGGCAGCCGTCAGTAAAATGGCTATAACTCTCTCCAGAAGTAAGCTTTACCCGTGATTCTTGTTGCGTTGGATTCCTAACTCAAATATCTACCCTACAAAAAGGTCAAATGGAAGAAACTCCTTTTGAGTCAACCTCTAGGTTATTATCAAGTTGATTTCCACAACCGTCGCCTCTTGTGTAGGGATCAGGGTGAACGTCGGGTTTTTCATTGAGTCTAGCATTTTTGAACACTAGAGTCCATTATGAATCAATCCATATGATCCTATATGCCTACTCCGTCCACTTTTGAAAAAATCAAATTTTTGAGCCCGCCCAAAGGGGTACCCCTTTGGCCGGTGGCCAGATTTGGCTCCGTTTTCTGGCAGTCGTCAGTAAAACGGCTATAACTCTCTCCAGAAGTAAGCTTTACTCGTGATTCTTATTGCATTGGATTCCTCACTCAAATATCTACCCTACCAAAAGTCGAACTGATAGAAACCCTATTTGAGTCGGCCTCTAGGTGATTATCAAGTTGATTTCCAAAACCGTGACCTCTTATGTAGGGATCGGGGTGAACGTCGGGTTTTTCATTGAGTCTAGCATTTTTGAACACTAGAGTCCATTATGAATCAATCTATATAATCGTATATGCATAATCTATCCACTTTTGAAAAAATCAAATTTTTGAACCCGCCCAAAGGGGTATCCCTTTGGCCGGTGGTCAGATTTGGCCCCGTTTTCTGGCAGCCGTCAGTAAAATGGCTATAACTCTCTCCAGAAGTAAGCTTTACCCGTGATTCTTGTTGCGTTGGATTCCTAACTCAAATATCTACCCTACAAAAAGGTCAAATGGAAGAAACTCCTTTTGAGTCAACCTCTAGGTTATTATCAAGTTGATTTCCACAACCGTCGCCTCTTGTGTAGGGATCAGGGTGAACGTCGGGTTTTTCATTGAGTCTAGCATTTTTGAACACTAGAGTCCATTATGAATCAATCCATATGATCCTATATGCCTTATCCGTCCACTTTTGAAAAAATCAAATTTTTGAGCCCGACCAAAGGGGTACCCCTTTGGCCGGTGGTCAGATTTGGCCCCATTTTCTGGCAGTCATCAGTAAAACGGCTATAACTCTCTCCAGAAGTAAGCTTTACCCGTGATTCTTATTGCGTTGGATTCCTCACTCAAATATCTACCCTACCAAAAGTCGAAACAGTAGAAAGCCCATTTGAGTCGGCCTCTAGGTGATTATCAAGTTGATTTCCAAAACCGTCACCTCTTATGTAGGGATCGGGGTGAACATCGGGTTTTTCATTGAGTCTAGGATTTTTGAACACTAGAGTCCATTATGAATCAATCCATATGATCATATATGCCTAATCCATCCACTTTTGAAAAAATCAAGTTTTTGAACCCGCCCAAAGGGGTACCCCTTTGGCCGGTGGCCAGATTTGGCCCCGTTTTCTGGCAGCCGTCAGTAAAACGGCTATAACTCTCTCCAGAAGTAAGCTTTACCCGTGATTCTTGTTGCGTTGGATTGCTAACTCAAATATCTACCCTACAAAAAGTTCAAATGGAAGAAACTCTTTTTGAGTCAACCTGTAGGTGATTATCAAGTGGATTTCCACAACTGTCGCCTCTTATGTAGGGATCGGGGTGAACGTCGGGTTTTTCATTGAGTCTAGCATTTTTGAACACTAGAGTCCATTATGAATCAATCCATATGATCATATATGCATAATCCATCCACTTTTGAAAAAATCAAATTTTTGAACCCGCCCAAAGGGTA
The DNA here is from genome assembly GCA_026008535.1 of Perilla frutescens. NCBI lineage: Eukaryota > Viridiplantae > Streptophyta > Magnoliopsida > Lamiales > Lamiaceae > Perilla > Perilla frutescens. Next base: position 49,466,000 of record BRKX01000018.1, read on the forward strand.
TCCCTTTGGCCGCTGGTCAGATTTGGCCCCGTTTTCTGGCAGCCGTCAGTAAAACGGCTATAACTCTCTCCAGAAGTAAGCTTTACCCGTGATTCTTGTTGCGTTGGATTCCTCACTCAAATATCTACCCTACCAAAAGTCGAAACGGTAGAAACCCCATTTGAGTCGGCCTCTAGGTGATTATCAAGTTGATTTCCAAAACCGTCACCTCTTATGTAGGGATCGGGGTGAACATCGGGTTTTTCATTGAGTCTAGCATGTTTAAACACTAGAGTCCATTATGATTCAATCCATATGATCATATATGCCTAATCCGTTGACTTTTGAAAAAATAAAATTTTTGAGCCCGCCCAAAGGGGTACCCCTTTGGCCGGTGGCCAGATTTGGCTCCGTTTTCTGGCAGTCGTCAGTAAAACGGCTATAACTCTCTCCAGAAGTAAGCTTTACTCGTGATTCTTGTTGCGTTGGATTCCACACTCAAATATCTACCCTACCAAAAGTTGAACCGATAGAAACCCTTTTTGACTCGGCCTCTAGGTGATTATCAAGTTGATTTCCAAAACCGTGACCTCTTATGTAGGGATCGGGGTGAACGTCGGGTTTTTCATTGAGTCTAGCATTTTTGAACACTAGAGTCCATTATGAATCAATCCATATGATCATATATGCCTAATCCATTCACTTTTGAAAAAATTAAGTTTTTGAACACGCCCAAAGGGGTACCCCTTTGGCCGGTGGCCAGATTTGGCCCCGTTTTCTGGCAGCCGTTAGTAAAACGGCTATAACTCTCTCCAGAAGTAAGCTTTACCCGTGATTCTTATTGCGTTGGATTCCTAACTCAAATATCTACCCTACAAAAAGTTCAAATGGAAGAAACTCTTTTTGAGTCAACCTGTAGGTGATTATCAAGTGGATTTCCACAACTGTCGCCTTTTATGTAGGGATCGGGGTGAACGTCGGGTTTTTCATTGAGTCTAGAATTTTTGAACACTAGAGTCCATTATGAATCAATCCATATGATCATATATGCCTACACCGTCCACTTTTGAAAAAATCAAATTTTTGAGTCCGCCCAAAGGGGTACCCGTTTGGCCGGTGGCCAGATTTGGCGCCATTTTCTGGCAGCCGTTAGTAAAACGGCTATAACTCTCTCCAGAAGTAAGCTTTACCCGTGATTCTTATTGCGTTGGATTCGTAACTCAAATATCTACCCTACCAAAAGTCGAACTGGTAGAAACCCTATTTGAGTCGGCCTCTAGGTGATTATCAAGTTGATTTCCAAAACCGTGACCTCTTATGTAGGGATCGAGGTGAACGTCGGGTTTTTCATTGAGTCTAGCATTTTTGAACACTAGAGTCCATTATGAATCAATCCATACGATCATATATGCCTAATCCATTCACTTTTGAAAAAATTAAGTTTTTGAACCCGCCCAAAGGGGTACCCCTTTGGCCGGTGGCCAGATTTGGCCCCGTTTTCTGGCAGCCGTTAGTAAAACGGCTATAACTCTCTCCAGAAGTAAGCTTTACCTGTGATTCTAATTGCGTTGGATTCCTAACTCAAATATCTACCCTACCAAAAGTTGAACTGGAAGAAACTCTATTTGAGTCGGCCTCTAGGTGATTATCAAGTTGATTTACAAAACCGTCACCTCATATGTAGGGATCGTGGTGAACGTCGGGTTTTTCATTGAGTCTAGCATTTTTGAACACGAGAGTCCATTATGAATCAATCCATATGATCATATATCCCTAATCCATCCACTTTTGAAAAAATCAAATTTTTGAGCCCGCCCAAAGGGGTACCCCTTTGGCCGGTGGCCAGATTTGGCGCCGTTTTCTGGCAGCCATCAGTAAAACGGCTATAACTCTCTCGGGTAAAGCTTTACCCGTGATTCTTATTCCAAAATTCGAACCGGTAGAAACCCTATTTGAGTCGGCCTCTAGGTGATTATCAAGTTGTTTTCCAAAACCGTCGCCTCTTATGTAGGGATCGGGGTGAACGTCTGGCATATATGATCATATGGATTGATTCATAATGGACTCAAATATCTACCCTACCAAAAGTTTAACCGGAAGAAACCCTATTTGAGTCGGCCTCTAGGTGATTATCAAGTTGATTTCCAAAACCGTCGCCTCTTATGTAGGGATCGGGGTGAACGTCTGGTTTTCATTGAGTCTAGCATTTTTGAACACTAGATTCCATTATGAATCAATCCATATGATCATATATGCCTACTCCGTCCACTTTTGAAAAAATCAAATTTTTGAGCCCGCCCAAAGGGATAACCCTTTGGCCGGTGGCCAGATTTGGCGCCGTTTTCTGGCAGCCATCAGTAAAACGGCTATAACTCTCTCCAGAAGTAAGCTTTACCCGTGATTCTTATTGCGTTGGATTCCTAACTCAAATATCTACCCTACCAAAATTCGAACCGGCTGAAACCCTATTTGAGTCGGCCTCTAGGTGATTATCAAGTTGATTTCCAAAACCGTCGCCTCTTATGTAGGGATCGGGGTGAACGTCTGGTTTTCATTGAGTCTAGCATTTTTGAACACTAGATTCCATTATAAATCAATCCATATGATCATATATGCCTACTCCGTCCACTTTTGAAAAAATCAAATTTTTGAGCCCGCCCAAAGGGATATCCCTTTGGCCGGTGGCCAGATTTGGCCCCGTTTTCTGGCAGCCGTTAGTAAAACGGCTATAACTCTCTCAACAAGTAAGCTTTACCCGTGATTCTTATTGCGTTGGATTCCTAACTCAAATATCTACCCTACCAAAATTCGAACCGGTAGAAACCCTATTTGAGTCGGCCTCTAGGTGATTATCAAGTTGTTTTCCAAAACCGTCGCCTCTTATGTAGGGATGGGGGTGAACGTCGGGTTTTTCATTGAGTCTAGCATTTTTGAACACTAGAGTCCATTATGAATCAATCCATATGATCATATATGCCTACTCCGTCCACTTTTGAAAAAATCAAATTTTTGAGCCCGCCCAAAGGGTTACCCCTTTGGCCGGTGGCCAGATTTGGCGCCGTTTTCTGGCAGCCGTTAGTAAAACGGCTATAACTCTCTCCAGAAGTAAGCTTTACCCGTGATTCTTGTTGCGTTGGATTCCTAACTCAAATATCTACCGTACCAAAAGTCGAACCGGTAGAAACCCTATTGGAGTCGGCCTTTAGGTGATTATCAAGTTGATTTCCAAAACCGTCGCCTCTTATGTAGGGATCGTGGTGAACGTCGGGTTTTTCATTGAGTCTAGCATTTTTGAACACTAGAGTCCATTATGAATCAATCCATATGATCATATATCCCTAATCCATCCACTTTTGAAAAAATCAAATTTTTGAGCCCGCCCAAAGGGGTACCCCTTTGACCGGTGGCCAAATTTGGCGCCGTTTTCTGGCAGCCATCAGTAAAACGGCTATAACTCTCTCCAGAAGTAAGCTTTACCCGTGATTCTTATTGCGTTGGATTCCTAACTCAAATATCTACCCTACCAAAATTCGAACCGGCTGAAACCCTATTTGAGTCGGCCTCTAGGTGATTATCAAGTTGATTTCCAAAACCGTCGCCTCTTATGTAGGGATCGGGGTGAACGTCTGGTTTTCATTGAGTCTAGCATTTTTGAACACTAGATTCCATTATAAATCAATCCATATGATCATATATGCCTACTCCGTCCACTTTTGAAAAAATCAAATTTTTGAGCCCGCCCAAAGGGATAACCCTTTGGCCGGTGGCCAGATTTGGCCCCGTTTTCTGGCAGCCGTTAGTAAAACGGCTATAACTCTCTCAACAAGTAAGCTTTACCCGTGATTCTTATTGCGTTGGATTCTAACTCAAATATCTACCCTACCAAAATTCGAACCGGTAGAAACCCTATTTGAGTCGGCCTCTAGGTGATTATCAAGTTGTTTTCCAAAACCGTCGCCTCTTATGTAGGGATGGGGGTGAACGTCGGGTTTTTCATTGAGTCTAGCATTTTTGAACACTAGAGTCCATTATGAATCAATCCATATGATCATATATGCCTACTCCGTCCACTTTTGAAAAAATCAAATTTTTGAGCCCGCCCAAAGGGTTACCCCTTTGGCCGGTGGCCAGATTTGGCGCCGTTTTCTGGCAGCCGTTAGTAAAACGGCTATAACTCTCTCCAGAAGTATGCTTTACCTGTGATTCTAATTGCGTTGGATTCCTAACTCAAATATCTACCCTACCAAAAGTTGAACCGGAAGAAACTCTATTTGAGTCGGCCTCTAGGTGATTATCAAGTTGATTTACAAAACCGTCACCTCATATGTAGGGATCGTGGTGAACGTCGGGTTTTTCATTGAGTCTAGCATTTTTGAACACTAGAGTCCACTATGAATCAATCCATATGATCATATATCCCTAATCCGTCCACTTTTGAAAAAATCAAATTTTTGAGCCCGCCCAAAGGGGTACCCCTTTGGCCGGTGGCCAGATTTGGCGCCGTTTTCTGGCAGCCATCAGTAAAACGGCTATAACTCTCTCCAGAAGTAAGCTTTACCCGTGATTCTTGTTGCGTTGGATTCCTAACTTAAATATCTACCCTACCAAAAGTCGAACCGGAAGAAAGCCTATTTGAGTCGGCCTCTAGGTGATTATCAAGTTGATTTCCAAAACCGTCGCCTCTTATGTAGGGATCGTGGTGAACGTCGGGTTTTTCATTGAGTCTAGCATTTTTGAACACTAGAGTCCATTATGAATCAATCCATATGATCATATATCCCTAATCCGTCCACTTTTGAAAAAATCAAATTTTTGAGCCCGCCCAAAGGGGTACCCCTTTGGCCGGTGGCCAAATTTGGCGCCGTTTTCTGGCAGCCATCAGTAAAACGGCTATAACTCTCTCCAGAAGTAAGCTTTACCCGTGATTCTTATTGCGTTGGATTCCTAACTCAAATATCTACCCTACCAAAATTCGAACCGGCTGAAACCCTATTTGAGTCGGCCTCTAGGTGATTATCAAGTTGATTTCCAAAACCGTCGCCTCTTATGTAGGGATCGGGGTGAACGTCTGGTTTTCATTGAGTCTAGCATTTTTGAACACTAGATTACATTATAAATCAATCCATATGATCATATATGCCTACTCCGTCCACTTTTGAAAAAATCAAATTTTTGAGCCCGCCCAAAGGGATACCCCTTTGGCCGGTGGCCAGATTTGGCCCCGTTTTCTGGCAGCCGTTAGTAAAACGGCTATAACTCTCTCAACAAGTAAGCTTTACCCGTGATTCTTATTGCGTTGGATTCGTAACTCAAATATCTACCCTACCAAAATTCGAACCGGTAGAAACCCTATTTGAGTCGGCCTCTAGGTGATTATCAAGTTGTTTTCCAAAACCGTCGCCTCTTATGTAGGGATGGGGGTGAACGTCGGGTTTTTCATTGAGTTTAGCATTTTTGAACACTAGAGTCCATTATGAATCAATCCATATGATCATATATCCCTAATCCGTCCACTTTTGAAAAAATCAAATTTTTGAGCCCGCCCAAAGGGGTACTCCTTTGGCCGGTGGCCAAATTTGGCGCCGTTTTCTGGCAGCCATCAGTAAAACGGCTATAACTCTCTCCAGAAGTAAGCTTTACCCGTGATTCTTATTGCGTTGTATTCCTAACTCAAATATCTACCCTACCAAAATTCGAACCGGCTTTAACCCTATTTGAGTCGGCCTCTAGGTGATTATCAAGTTGATTTCCAAAACCGTCGCCTCTTATGTAGGGATGGGGGTGAACGTCGGGTTTTTCATTGAGTCTAGCATTTTTGAACACTAGAGTCCATTATGAATCCATCCATATGATCATATATGCCTACACCGTCCACTTTTGAAAAAATCAAATTTTTGAGTCCGCCCAAAGGGCTACCCCTTTGGCCGGTGGCCAGATTTGGCGCCATTTTCTGGCAGCCGTTAGTAAAACGGCTATAACTCTCTCCAGAAGTAAGCTTTACCCGTGATTCTTATTGCGTTGGATTCGTAACTCAATTATCTACCCTACCAAAAGTCGAACCGGTAGAAACCCTATTTGAGTCGGCCTCTAGGTGATTATCAAGTTGATTTCCAAAACCGTGACCTCTTATGTATGGATCGGGGTGAACGTCGGGTTTTTCATTGAGTCTAGCATTTTTGAACACTAGAGTCCATTATGAATCAATCCATATGATCATATATGCCTAATCCATTCACTTTTGAAAAAATTAAGTTTTTGAACCCGCCCAAAGGGGTACCCCTTTGGCCGGTGGCCAGATTTGGCCCCGTTCTCTGGCAGCGGTTAGTAAAACGGCTATAACTCTCTCCAGAAGTATGCTTTACCTGTGATTCTAATTGCGTTGGATTCCTAACTCAAATATCTACCCTACCAAAAGTTGAACCGGAAGAAACTCTATTTGAGTCGGCCTCTAGGTGATTATCAAGTTGATTTACAAAACCGTCACCTCATATGTAGGGATCGTGGTGAACGTCGGGTTTTTCATTGAGTCTAGCATTTTTGAACACTAGAGTCCACTATGAATCAATCCATATGATCATATATCCCTAATCCGTCCACTTTTGAAAAAATCAAATTTTTGAGCCCGCCCAAAGGGGTACCCCTTTGGCCGGTGGCCAGATTTGGCGCCGTTTTCTGGCAGCCGTTAGTAAAACGGCTATAACTCTCTCCAGAAGTAAGCTTTACCCGTGATTCTTATTGCGTTGGATTCCTAACTCAAATATCTACCCTACCAAAATTCGAACCGGCTGAAACCCTATTTGAGTCGGCCTCTAGGTGATTATCAAGTTGATTTCCAAAACCGTCGCCTCTTATGTAGGGATCGTGGTGAACGTCGGGTTTTTCATTGAGTCTAGCATTTTTGAACACTAGAGTCCATTATGAATCAATCCATATGATCATATATCCCTAATCCGTCCACTTTTGAAAAAATCAAATTTTTGAGCCCGCCCAAAGGGGTACCCCTTTGGCCGGTGGCCAAATTTGGCGCCGTTTTCTGGCAGCCATCAGTAAAACGTCTATAACTCTCTCCAGAAGTAAGCTTTACCCGTGATTCTTATTGCGTTGGATTCCTAACTCAAATATCTACCCTACCAAAATTCGAACCGGCTGAAACCCTATTTGAGTCGGCCTCTAGGTGATTATCAAGTTGATTTCCAAAACCGTCGCCTCTTATGTAGGGATCGGGGTGAACGTCTGGTTTTCATTGAGTCTAGCATTTTTGAACACTAGATTACATTATAAATCAATCCATATGATCATATATGCCTACTCCGTCCACTTTTGAAAAAATCAAATTTTTGAGCCCGCCCAAAGGGATACCCCTTTGGCCGGTGGCCAGATTTGGCCCCGTTTTCTGGCAGCCGTTAGTAAAACGGCTATAACTCTCTCAACAAGTAAGCTTTACCCGTGATTCTTATTGCGTTGGATTCGTAACTCAAATATCTACCCTACCAAAATTCGAACCGGTAGAAACCCTATTTGAGTCGGCCTCTAGGTGATTATCAAGTTGTTTTCCAAAACCGTCGCCTCTTATGTAGGGATGGGGGTGAACGTCGGGTTTTTCATTGAGTCTAGCATTTTTTAACACTAGAGTCCATTATGAATCAATCCATATGATCATATATGCCTAGTCCGTCCACTTTTGAAAAAATCAAATTTTTGAGCCCGCCCAAAGGGTTACCCTTTTGGCCGGTGGCCAGATTTGGCGCCGTTTTCTGGCAGCCGTTAGTAAAACGGCTATAACTCTCTCCAGAAGTAAGCTTTACCCGTGATTCTTGTTGCGTTGGATTCCAAACTCAAATATCTACCGTACCAAAAGTCGAACCGGTAGAAACCCTATTGGAGTCGGCCTTTAGGTGATTATCAAGTTGATTTCCAAAACCGTCGCCTCTTATGTAGGGATCGTGGTGAACGTCGGGTTTTTCATTGAGTCTAGCATTTTTGAACACTAGAGTCCATTATGAATCAATCCATATGATCATATATCCCTAATCCGTCCACTTTTGAAAAAATCAAATTTTTGAGCCCGCCCAAAGAGGTACCCCTTTGGCCGGTGGACAGATTTGGCGCCGTTTTCTGGCAGTCATCAGTAAAACGGCTATAACTCTTTCCAGAAGTAAGCTTTACCCGTGATTCTTGTTGCGTTGGATTCCTAACTCAAATATCTACCCTACCAAAAGTCGAACCGGTAGAAACCCTATTGGAGTCGGCCTCTAGGTGATTATCAAGTTGATTTCCAAAACCGTCGCCTCTTATGTAGGGATCGTGGTGAACGTCGGGTTTTTCATTGAGTCTAGCATTTTTGAACACTAGAGTCCATTATGAATCAATCCATATGATCATATATCCCTAATCCGTCCACTTTTGAAAAAATCAAATTTTTGAGCCCGCCCAAAGAGGTACCCCTTTGGCCGGTGGACAGATTTGGCGCCGTTTTCTGGCAGTCATCAGTAAAACGGCTATAACTCTTTCCAGAAGTAAGCTTTACCCGTGATTCTTGTTGCGTTGGATTCCTAACTCAAATATCTACCCTACCAAAAGTCGAACCGGTAGAAACCCTATTGGAGTCGGCCTCTAGGTGATTATCAAGTTGATTTCGAAAACCGTCGCCTCTTATGTAGGGATCGTGGTGAACGTCGGGTTTTTCATTGAGTCTAGCATTTTTGAACACTAGAGTCCATTATGAATCAGTCCATATGATCATATATCCCAAATCCGTCCACTTTTGAAAAAATCAAATTTTTGAGCCCGCCCAAAGGGGTACCCCTTTGGCCGGTGGCCAGATTTGGCGCCATTTTCTGGCAGCCGTTAGTAAAACGGCTATAACTCTCTCCAGAAGTAAGCTTTACCCGTGATTCTTGTTGCGTTGGATTCCTAACTCAAATATCTACCCTACCAAAAGTCGAACCGGTAGAAACCCTATTGGAATCGGCCTCTAGGTGATTATCAAGTTGATTTCCAAAACCGTCGCCTCTTATGTAGGGATCGTGGTGAACGTCGGGTTTGTCATTGAGTCTAGCATTTTTGAACACTAGAGTCCATTATGAATCAATCCATATGATCATATATCCCTAATCCGTCGACTTTTGAAAAAATCAAATTTTTGAGCCCGCCCAACGGGGTACCCCTTTGGCCGGTGGCCAGATTTGGCGCCGTTTTCTGGCAGCCGTCAGTAAAACAGCTATAACTCTCTCCAGAAGTAAGATTTACCTGTGATTCTTATTGCGTTTGATTCCTAACTCAAATATCTACCCTACCAAAAGTTGATCCGGAAGAAACCATATTTGAGTCGGCCTCTAGGTGATTATCAAGTTGATTTACAAAACCATCACCTCTTATGTAGGGATCGGGGTGAACGTCTGGTTTTTCATTGAGTCTAGCATTTTTTAACACTAGAGTCCATTATGAATCAATCCATATGATCATATATGCCTACTCCGTCCACTTTTGAAAAAATCAAATTTTTGAGCCCGCCCAAAGGGGTACCCCTTTGGCCGGTGGCCAGATTTGCCGCCGTTTTCTGGCAGCCGTTAGTAAAACGGCTATAACTCTCTCCAGAATTAAGCTTTACCCGTGATTTTTGTTGCGTTGCATTCCTAACTTAAATATCTACCGTACCAAAAGTCGAACCGGTAGAAACCCTATTGGAGTCGGCCTCTAGGTGATTATCAAGTTGATTTCCAAAACCGTCGCCTCTTATGTAGGGATCGTGGTGAACGTCGGGTTTTTCATTGAGTCTAGCATTTTTGAACACTAGAGTCCATTATGAATCAATCCATATGATCATATATCCCTAATCCGTCCACTTTTGAAAAAATCAAATTTTTGAGCCCGCCCAAAGAGGTACCCCTTTGGCCGGTGGACAGATTTGGCGCCGTTTTCTGGGAGTCATCAGTAAAACGGCTATAACTCTTTCCAGAAGTAAGCTTTACCCGTGATTCTTGTTGCGTTGGATTCCTAACTCAAATATCTACCCTACCAAAAGTCGAACCGGTAGAAACCCTATTGGAGTCGGCCTCTAGGTGATTATCAAGTTGATTTCCAAAACCGTCGCCTCTTATGTAGGGATCGTGGTGAACGTCGGGTTTTTCATTGAGTCTAGCATTTTTGAACACTAGAGACCATTATGAATCAGTCCATATGATCATATATCCCTAATCCGTCCACTTTTGAAAAAATCAAATTTTTGAGCCCGCCCAAAGGTGTACCCCTTTGGCCGGTGGCCAGATTTGGCGCCGTTTTCTGGCAGCCGTTAGTAAAACGGCTATAACTCTCTCCAGAAGTAAGCTTTACCCGTGATTCTTGTTGCGTTGGATTCCTAACTCAAATATCTACCCTACCAAAAGTCGAACCGGTGGAAACCCTATTGGAGTCGGCCTCTAGGTGATTATCAAGTTGATTTCCAAAACCGTCGCCTCTTATGTAGGGATCGTGGTGTACGTCGGATTTTTCATTGAGTCTAGAATTTTTGAACACTAGAGTCCACAATGAATCAATCCATATGATCATATATCCTAATCCGTCCACTTTTGAAAAAATCAAATTTTTGAGCCCGCCCAAAGGGGTACCCCTTTGGCCGGTGGCCAGATTTGGCGTCGTTTTCTGGCAGCCGTCAGTAAAACGGCTATAACTCCCTCCAGTAGTAAGCTTTACCCGTGATTCTTGTTGCGTTGGATTCCCAACTCAAATATCTACCCTACCAAAAGTCGAACCGGTAGAAACCCTATTGGAGTCGGCCTCTAGGTGATTATCAAGTTGATTTCCAAAACCGTCGCCTCTTATGTAGGGATCGTGGTGAACGTCGGGTTTTTCATTGAGTCTAGCATTTTTGAACACTAGAGTCCATTATGAATCAGTCCATATGATCATATATCCCTAATCCGTCCACTTTTGAAAAAATCAAATTTTTGAGCCCGCCCAAAGGTGTACCCCTTTGGCCGGTGGCCAGATTTGGCGCCGTTTTCTGGCAGCCGTTAGTAAAACGGCTATAACTCTCTCCAGAAGTAAGCTTTACCCGTGATTCTTGTTGCGTTGGATTCCTAACTCAAATATCTACCCTACCAAAAGTCGAACCGGTGGAAACCCTATTGGAGTCGGCCTCTAGGTGATTATCAAGTTGATTTCCAAAACCGTCGCCTCTTATGTAGGGATCGTGGTGTACGTCGGATTTTTCATTGAGTCTAGAATTTTTGAACACTAGAGTCCACAATGAATCAATCCATATGATCATATATCCTAATCCGTCCACTTTTGAAAAAATCAAATTTTTGAGCCCGCCCAAAGGGGTACCCCTTTGGCCGGTGGCCAGATTTGGCGTCGTTTTCTGGCAGCCGTCAGTAAAACGTCTATAACTCCCTCCAGTAGTAAGCTTTACCCGTGATTCTTGTTGCGTTGGATTCCCAACTCAAATATCTACCCTACCAAAAGTCGAACCGGTAGAAACCCTATTGGAGTCGGCCTCTAGGTGATTATCAAGTTGATTTCCAAAACCGTCGCCTCTTATGTAGGGATCGTGGTGAACGTCGGGTTTTTCATTGAGTCTAGCATTTTTGAACACTAGAGTCCATTATGAATCAGTCCATATGATCATATATCCCTAATCCGTCCACTTTTGAAAAAATCAAATTTTTGAGCCCGCCCAAAGGTGTACCCCTTTGGCCGGTGGCCAGATTTGGCGCCGTTTTCTGGCAGCCGTTAGTAAAACGGCTATAACTCTCTCCAGAAGTAAGCTTTACCCGTGATTCTTGTTGCGTTGGATTCCTAACTCAAATATCTACCCTACCAAAAGTCGAACCGGTGGAAACCCTATTGGAGTCGGCCTCTAGGTGATTATCAAGTTGATTTCCAAAACCGTCGCCTCTTATGTAGGGATCGTGGTGTACGTCGGATTTTTCATTGAGTCTAGAATTTTTGAACACTAGAGTCCACAATGAATCAATCCATATGATCATATATCCTAATCCGTCCACTTTTGAAAAAATCAAATTTTTGAGCCCGCCCAAAGGGGTACCCCTTTGGCCGGTGGCCAGATTTGGCGCCGTTTTCTGGCAGCCGTTAGTAAAACGGCTATAACTCTCTCCAGAAGTAAGCTTTACCCGTGATTCTTGTTGCGTTGGATTCCTAACTCAAATATCTACCGTACCAAAAGTCGAACCGGTAGAAACCCTATTGGAGTCGGCCTTTAGGTGATTATCAAGTTGATTTCCAAAACCGTCGCCTCTTATGTAGGGATCGTGGTGAACGTCGGGTTTTTCATTTAGTCTAGCATTTTTGAACACTAGAGTCCATTATGAATCAGTCCATATGATCATATATCCCTAATCCGTCCACTTTTGAAAAAATCAAATTTTTGAGCCCGCCCAAAGGGGTACCCCTTTGGCCGGTGGCCAGATTTGGCGCCGTTTTCTGGCAGCCGTTAGTAAAACGGCTATAACTCTCTCCAGAAGTAAGCTTTACCCGTAATTCTTGTTGCGTTGGATTCCTAACTCAAATATCTACTCTACCAAAAGTCGAACCGGTGGAAACCCTATTGGAGTCGGCCTCTAGGTGATTATCAAGTTGATTTCCAAAACCGTCGCCTCTTATGTAGGGATCGTGGTGTACGTCGGATTTTTCATTGAGTCTAGAATTTTTGAACACTAGAGTCCACAATGAATCAATCCATATGATCATATATCCTAATCCGTCCACTTTTGAAAAAATCAAATTTTTGAGCCCGCCCAAAGGGGTACCCCTTTGGCCGGTGGCCAGATTTGGCGTCGTTTTCTGGCAGCCGTCAGTAAAACGGCTATAACTCCCTCCAGAAGTAAGCTTTACCCGTGATTCTTATTGCGTTGGATTCCCAACTCAAATATCTACCCTACCAAAACTCGAACCGGTAGAAACCCTATTGGAGTCGGCCTCTAGATGATTATCAAGTTGATTTCCAAAACCGTCGCCTCTTATGTAGGGATGGGGGTGAACGTCGGGTTTTTCATTGAGTCTAGCATTTTTGAACACTAGAGTTCATTATGAATCAATCCATATGATCATATATGCCTACACCGTCCACTTTTGAAAAAATCAAATTTTTGAGTCCGCCCAAAGGGGTACCCCTTTGGCCGGTGGCCAGATTTGGCGCCATTTTCTGGCATCCGTTAGTAAAACGGCTATAACTCTCTCTAGAAGTAAGCTTTACCCGTGATTCTTATTGCGTTGGATTCCTAACTCAAATATCTACCCTACCAAAAGTCGAACCGGTAGAAACCCTATTGGAGTCGGCCTCTAGGTGATTATCAAGTTGATTTCCAAAACCGTCACCTCTTATGTAGGGATCGTGGTGAACGTCGGGTTTTTCATTGAGTCTAGCATTTTTGAACACTAGAGTCCATTATGAATCAGTCCATATGATCATATATCCCTAATCCGTCCACTTTTGAAAAAATCAAATTTTTGAGCCCGCCCAAAGGTGTACCCCTTTGGCCGGTGGCCAGATTTGGCGCCGTTTTCTGGCAGCCGTTAGTAAAACGGCTATAACTCTCTCCAGAAGTAAGCTTTACCCGTGATTCTTGTTGCGTTGGATTCCTAACTCAAATATCTACCCTACCAAAAGTCGAACCGGTGGAAACCCTATTGGAGTCAGCCTCTAGGTGATTATCAAGTTGATTTCCAAAACCGTCGCCTCTTATGTAGGGATCGTGGTGTACGTCGGATTTTTCATTGAGTCTAGAATTTTTGAACACTAGAGTCCACAATGAATCAATCCATATGATCATATATCCTAATCCGTCCACTTTTGAAAAAATCAAATTTTTGAGCCCGCCCAAAGGGGTACCCCTTTGGCCGGTGGCCAGATTTGGCGCCGTTTTCTGGCAGCCGTTAGTAAAACGGCTATAACTCTCTCCAGAAGTAAGCTTTACCCGTGATTCTTGTTGCGTTGGATTCCTAACTCAAATATCTACCGTACCAAAAGTCGAACCGGTAGAAACCCTATTGGAGTCGGCCTTTAGGTGATTATCAAGTTGATTTCCAAAACCGTCGCCTCTTATGTAGGGATCGTGGTGAACGTCGGGTTTTTCATTGAGTCTAGCATTTTTGAACACTAGAGTCCATTATGAATCAGTCCATATGATCATATATCCCTAATCCGTCCACTTTTGAAAAAATCAAATTTTTGAGCCCGCCCAAAGGGGTACCCCTTTGGCCGGTGGCCAGATTTGGCGCCGTTTTCTGGCAGCCGTTAGTAAAACGGCTATAACTCTCTCCAGAAGTAAGCTTTACCCGTAATTCTTGTTGCGTTGGATTCCTAACTCAAATATCTACCGTACCAAAAGTCGAACCGGTGGAAACCCTATTGGAGTCGGCCTCTAGGTGATTATCAAGTTGATTTCCAAAACCGTCGCCTCTTATGTAGGGATCGTGGTGTACGTCGGATTTTTCATTGAGTCTAGAATTTTTGAACACTAGAGTCCACAATGAATCAATCCATATGATCATATATCCTAATCCGTCCACTTTTGAAAAAATCAAATTTTTGAGCCCGCCCAAAGGGGTACCCCTTTGGCCGGTGGCCAGATTTGGCGTCGTTTTCTGGCAGCCGTCAGTAAAACGGCTATAACTCCCTCCAGAAGTAAGCTTTACCCGTGATTCTTGTTGCGTTGGATTCCCAACTCAAATATCTACCCTACCAAAACTCGAACCGGTAGAAACCCTATTGGAGTCGGCCTCTAGATGATTATCAAGTTGATTTCCAAAACCGTCGCCTCTTATGTAGGGATGGGGGTGAACGTCGGGTTTTTCATTGAGTCTAGCATTTTTGAACACTAGAGTCCATTATGAATCAATCCATATGATCATATATGCCTACACCGTCCACTTTTGAAAAAATCAAATTTTTGAGTCCGCCCAAAGGGGTACCCCTTTGGCCGGTGGCCAGATTTGGCGCCATTTTCTGGCATCCGTTAGTAAAACGGCTATAACTCTCTCTAAAAGTAAGCTTTACCCGTGATTCTTATTGCGTTGGATTCCTAACTCAAATATCTACCCTACCAAAAGTCGAACCGGTAGAAACCCTATTTGAGTCGGCCTCTAGGTGATTATCAAGTTGATTTCCAAAACCGTCGCCTCTTATGTAGGGATCGGGATGAACGTCGGGTTTTTCATTGAGTCTAGCATTTTTGAACACTAGAGTCCATTATGAATCAATCCATATGATCATATATGCCTCCACCGTCCACTTTTTAAAAAATCAAATTTTTGAGCCCGCCCAAAGGGGTATCCCTTTGGCCGGTGGCCAGATTTGGCGTCGTTTTCTGGCAGCCGTCAGTAAAACGGCTATAACTCCCTCCAGAAGTAAGCTTTACCCGTGATTCTTGTTGCGTTGGATTTTCAACTCAAATATCTACCCTACCAAAACTCGAACCGGTAGAAACCCTATTGGAGTCGGCCTCTAGATGATTATCAAGTTGATTTCCAAAACCGTCGCCTCTTATGTAGGGATGGGGGTGAACGTCGGGTTTTTCATTGAGTCTAGCATTTTTGAACACTAGAGTCCATTATGAATCAATCTATATGATCATATATGTCTACACCGTCCACTTTTGAAAAAATCAAATTTTTGAGTCCGCCCAAAGGGGTACCCCTTTGGCCGGTGGCCAGATTTGGCGCCATTTTCTGGCATCCGTTAGTAAAACGGCTATAACTCTCTCTACAAGTAAGCTTTACCCGTGATTCTTATTGCGTTGGATTCCTAACTCAAATATCTACCCTACCAAAAGTCGAACCGGTAGAAACCCTATTTGAGTCGGCCTCTAGGTGATTATCAAGTTGATTTCCAAAACCGTCACCTCTTATGTAGGGATGGGGGTGAACGTCGTGTTTTTCATTGAGTCTAGCATTTTTGAACACTAGAGTCCATTATGAATCAATCCATATGATCATATATGCATACTTCGTGCACTTTTGAAAAAATCAAATTTTTGAGCCCGCCCAAAGGGGTACCCCTTTGGCCGGTGGCCAGATTTGGCGCCGTTTTCTGGCAGCCGTTAGTAAAACGGCTATAACTCTCTCCAGAAGTAAGCTTTACCCGTGATTCTTGTTGCGTTGGATTCCTAACTCAAATATCTACCCTACCAAAAGTCGAACCGGTAGAAACCCTATTGGAGTCGGCCTCTAGGTGATTATCAAGTTGATTTCCAAAACCGTCGCCTCTTATGTAGGGATCGTGGTGAACGTCGGGTTTTTCATTGAGTCTAGCATTTTTGAACACTAGAGTCCATTATGAATCAATCCATATGATCATATATCCCTAATCCGTCGACTTTTGAAAAAATCAAATTTTTGAGCCCGCCCAACGGGGTACCCCTTTGGCCGGTGGCCAGATTTGGCGCCGTTTTCTGGCAGCCGTCAGTAAAACGGCTATAACTCTCTCCAGAAGTAAGTTTTACCTGTGATTCTTATTGCGTTGGATTCCTAACTCAAATATCTACCCTACCAAAAGTTGAACCGGAAGAAACCCTATTTGAGTCGGCCTCTAGGTGATTATCAAGTTGATTTACAAAACCGTCACCTCTTATGTAGGGATCGGGGTGAACGTCTTGTTTTTCATTGAGTCTAGCATTTTTTAACACTAGAGTCCATTATGAATCAATCCATATGATCATATATGCCTACTCTGTCCACTTTTGAAAAAATCAAATTTTTGAGCCCGCCCAAAGGGGTACCCCTTTGGCCGGTGGCCAGATTTGGCGCCGTTTTCTGGCAGCCGTTAGTAAAACGGCTATAACTCTCTCCAGAAGTAAGCTTTACCCGTGATTCTTGTTGCGTTGGATTCCTAACTCAAATATCTACCCTACCAAAAGTCGAACCGGTGGAAACCCTATTGGAGTCGGCCTCTAGGTGATTATCAAGTTGATTTCCAAAACCGTCGCCTCTTATGTAGGGATCGTGGTGTACGTCGGATTTTTCATTGAGTCTAGAATTTTTGAACACTAGAGTCCACAATGAATCAATCCATATGATCATATATCCTAATCCGTCCACTTTTGAAAAAATCAAATTTTTGAGCCCGCCCAAAGGGGTACCCCTTTGGCCGGTGGCCAGATTTGGCGCCGTTTTCTGGCAGCCGTTAGTAAAACGGCTATAACTCTCTCCAGAAGTAAGCTTTACCCGTGATTCTTGTTGCGTTGGATTCCTAACTCAAATATCTACCGTACCAAAAGTCGAACCGGTAGAAACCCTATTGGAGTCGGCCTTTAGGTGATTATCAAGTTGATTTCCAAAACCGTCGCCTCTTATGTAGGGATCGTGGTGAACGTCGGGTTTTTCATTGAGTCTAGCATTTTTGAACACTAGAGTCCATTATGAATCAGTCCATATGATCATATATCCCTAATCCGTCCACTTTTGAATAAATCAAATTTTTGAGCCCGTCCAAAGGTGTACCCCTTTGGCCGGTGGCCAGATTTGGCGCCGTTTTCTGGCAGCCGTTAGTAAAACGGCTATAACTCTCTCCAGAAGTAAGCTTTACCCGTGATTCTTGTTGCGTTGGATTCCTAACTC
The DNA here is from genome assembly GCA_026008535.1 of Perilla frutescens. NCBI lineage: Eukaryota > Viridiplantae > Streptophyta > Magnoliopsida > Lamiales > Lamiaceae > Perilla > Perilla frutescens. Next base: position 49,483,556 of record BRKX01000018.1, read on the forward strand.
AAATATCTACCCTACCAAAAGTCGAACCGGTGGAAACCCTATTGGAGTCGGCCTCTAGGTGATTATCAAGTTGATTTCCAAAACCGTCGCCTCTTATGTAGGGATCGTGGTGTACGTCGGATTTTTCATTGAGTCTAGAATTTTTGAACACTAGAGTCCACAATGAATCAATCCATATGATCATATATCCTAATCCGTCCACTTTTGAAAAAATCAAATTTTTGAGCCCGCCCAAAGGGGGTACCCCTTTGGCCGGTGGCCAGATTTGGCGTCGTTTTCTTGCAGCCGTCAGTAAAACGGCTATAACTCCCTCCAGAAGTAAGCTTTACCCGTGATTCTTGTTGCGTTGGATTCCCAACTCAAATATCTACCCTACCAAAAGTCGAACCGGTAGAAACCCTATTGGAGTCGGCCTCTAGGTGATTATCAAGTTGATTTCCAAAACCGTCGCCTCTTATGTAGGGATCGTGGTGAACGTCGGGTTTTTCATTGAGTCTAGCATTTTTGAACACTAGAGTCCATTATGAATCAGTCCATATGATCATATATCCCTAATCCGTCCACTTTTGAAAAAATCAAATTTTTGAGCCCGCCCAAAGGTGTACCCCTTTGGCCGGTGGCCAGATTTGGCGCCGTTTTCTGGCAGCCGTTAGTAAAACGGCTATAACTCTCTCCAGAAGTAAGCTTTACCCGTGATTCTTGTTGCGTTGGATTCCTAACTCAAATATCTACCCTACCAAAAGTCGAACCGGTGGAAACCCTATTGGAGTCGGCCTCTAGGTGATTATCAAGTTGATTTCCAAAACCGTCGCCTCTTATGTAGGGATCGTGGTGTACGTCGGATTTTTCATTGAGTCTAGAATTTTTGAACACTAGAGTCCACAATGAATCAATCCATATGATCATATATCCTAATCCGTCCACTTTTGAAAAAATTAAATTTTTGAGCCCGCCCAAAGGGGTACCCCTTTGGCCGGTGGCCAGATTTGGCGCCGTTTTCTGGCAGCCGTTAGTAAAACGGCTATAACTCTCTCCAGAAGTAAGCTTTACCCGTGATTCTTGTTGCGTTGGATTCCTAACTCAAATATCTACCGTACCAAAAGTCGAACCGGTAGAAACCCTATTGGAGTCGGCCTTTAGGTGATTATCAAGTTGATTTCCAAAACCGTCGCCTCTTATGTAGGGATCGTGGTGAACGTCGGGTTTTTCATTGAGTCTAGCATTTTTGAACACTAGAGTCCATTATGAATCAGTCCATATGATCATATATCCCTAATCCGTCCACTTTTGAAAAAATCAAATTTTTGAGCCCGCCCAAAGGTGTACCCCTTTGGCCGGTGGCCAGATTTGGCGCCGTTTTCTGGCAGCCGTTAGTAAAACGGCTATAACTCTCTCCAGAAGTAAGCTTTACCCGTGATTCTTGTTGCGTTGGATTCCTAACTCAAATATCTACCCTACCAAAAGTCGAACCGGTGGAAACCCTATTGGAGTCGGCCTCTAGGTGATTATCAAGTTGATTTCCAAAACCGTCGCCTCTTATGTAGGGATCGTGGTGTACGTCGGATTTTTCATTGAGTCTAGAATTTTTGAACACTAGAGTCCACAATGAATCAATCCATATGATCATATATCCTAATCCGTCCACTTTTGAAAAAATCAAATTTTTGAGCCCGCTCAAAGGGGGTACCCCTTTGGCCGGTGGCCAGATTTGGCGTCGTTTTCTGGCAGCCGTCAGTAAAACGGCTATAACTCCCTCCAGAAGTAAGCTTTACCCGTGATTCTTGTTGCGTTGGATTCCCAACTCAAATATCTACCCTACCAAAAGTCGAACCGGTAGAAACCCTATTGGAGTCGGCCTCTAGGTGATTATCAAGTTGATTTCCAAAACCGTCGCCTCTTATGTAGGGATCGTGGTGAACGTCGGGTTTTTCATTGAGTCTAGCATTTTTGAACACTAGAGTCCATTATGAATCAGTCCATATGATCATATATCCCTAATCCGTCCACTTTTGAAAAAATCAAATTTTTGAGCCCGCCCAAAGGTGTACCCCTTTGGCCGGTGGCCAGATTTGGCGCCGTTTTCTGGCAGCCGTTAGTAAAACGGCTATAACTCTCTCCAGAAGTAAGCTTTACCCGTGATTCTTGTTGCGTTGGATTCCTAACTCAAATATCTACCCTACCAAAAGTCGAACCGGTGGAAACCCTATTGGAGTCGGCCTCTAGGTGATTATCAAGTTGATTTCCAAAACCGTCGCCTCTTATGTAGGGATCGTGGTGTACGTCGGATTTTTCATTGAGTCTAGAATTTTTGAACACTAGAGTCCACAATGAATCAATCCATATGATCATATATCCTAATCCGTCCACTTTTGAAAAAATCAAATTTTTGAGCCCGCCCAAAGGGGGTACCCCTTTGGCCGGTGGCCAGATTTGGCGTCGTTTTCTGGCAGCCGTCAGTAAAACGGCTATAACTCCCTCCAGAAGTAAGCTTTACCCGTGATTCTTGTTGCGTTGGATTCCCAACTCAAATATCTACCCTACCAAAAGTCGAACCGGTAGAAACCCTATTGGAGTCGGCCTCTAGGTGATTATCAAGTTGATTTCCAAAACCGTCGCCTCTTATGTAGGGATCGTGGTGAACGTCGGGTTTTTCATTGAGTCTAGCATTTTTGAACACTAGAGTCCATTATGAATCAGTCCATATGATCATATATCCCTAATCCGTCCACTTTTGAAAAAATCAAATTTTTGAGCCCGCCCAAAGGTGTACCCCTTTGGCCGGTGGCCAGATTTGGCGCCGTTTTCTGGCAGCCGTTAGTAAAACGGCTATAACTCTCTCCAGAAGTAAGCTTTACCCGTGATTCTTGTTGCGTTGGATTCCTAACTCAAATATATACCCTACCAAAAGTCGAACCGGTGGAAACCCTATTGGAGTCGGCCTCTAGGTGATTATCAAGTTGATTTCCAAAACCGTCGCCTCTTCTGTAGGGATCGTGGTGTACGTCGGATTTTTCATTGAGTCTAGAATTTTTGAACACTAGAGTCCACAATGAATCAATCCATATGATCATATATCCTAATCCGTCCACTTTTGAAAAAATCAAATTTTTGAGCCCGCCCAAAGGGGTACCCCTTTGGCCGGTGGCCAGATTTGGCGCCGTTTTCTGGCAGCCGTTAGTAAAACGGCTATAACTCTCTCCAGAAGTAAGCTTTACCCGTGATTCTTGTTGCGTTGGATTCCTAACTAAAATATCTACCGTACCAAAAGTCGAACCGGTAGAAACCCTATTGGAGTCGGCCTTTAGGTGATTATCAAGTTGATTTCCAAAACCGTCGCCTCTTATGTAGGGATCGTGGTGAACGTCGGGTTTTTCATTGAGTCTAGCATTTTTGAACACTAGAGTCCATTATGAATCAGTCCATATGATCATATATCCCTAATCCATCCACTTTTGAAAAAATCAAATTTTTGAGCCCGCCCAAAGGTGTACCCCTTTGGCCGGTGGCCAGATTTGGCGCCGTTTTCTGGCAGCCGTTAGTAAAACGGCTATAACTCTCTCCAGAAGTAAGCTTTACCCGTGATTCTTGTTGCGTTGGATTCCTAACTAAAATATCTACCGTACCAAAAGTCGAACCGGTAGAAACCCTATTGGAGTCGGCCTCTAGGTGATTATCAAGTTGATTTCCAAAACCGTCGCCTCTTATGTAGGGATCGTGGTGAACGTCGGGTTTTTCATTGAGTCTAGCATTTTTGAACACTAGAGTTTATTATGAATCTGTCCATATGATCATATATCCCTAATCCGTCCACTTTTGAAAAAATCAAATTTTTGAGCCCGCCCAAAGGTGTACCCCTTTGGCCGGTGGCCAGATTTGGCGCCGTTTTCTGGCAGCCGTTAGTAAAACGGCTATAACTCTCTCCAGAAGTAAGCTTTACCCGTGATTCTTGTTGCGTTGGATTCCTAACTCAAATATCTACCCTACCAAAAGTCGAACCGGTGGAAACCCTATTGGAGTCGGCCTCTAGGTGATTATCAAGTTGATTTCCAAAACCGTCGCCTCTTATGTAGGGATCGTGGTGTACGTCGGATTTTTCATTGAGTCTAGAATTTTTGAACACTAGAGTCCACAATGAATCAATCCATATGATCATATATCCTAATCCGTCCACTTTTGAAAAAATCAAATTTTTGAGCCCGCCCAAAGGGGTACCCCTTTGGCCGGTGGCCAGATTTGGCGCCGTTTTCTGGCAGCCGTTAGTAAAACGGCTATAACTCTCTCCAGAAGTAAGCTTTACCCGTAATTCTTGTTGCGTTGGATTCCTAACTCAAATATCTACCGTACCAAAAGTCGAACCGGTAGAAACCCTATTGGAGTCGGCCTTTAGGTGATTATCAAGTTGATTTCCAAAACCGTCGCCTCTTATGTAGGGATCGTGGTGAACGTCGGGTTTTTCATTGAGTCTAGCATTTTTGAACACTAGAGTCCATTATGAATCAGTCCATATGATCATATATCCCTAATCCGTCCACTTTTGAAAAAATCAAATTTTTGAGCCCGCCCAAAGGGGTACCCCTTTGGCCGGTGGCCAGATTTGGCGCCGTTTTCTGGCAGCCGTTAGTAAAACGGCTATAACTCTCTCCAGAAGTAAGCTTTACCCGTAATTCTTGTTGCGTTGGATTCCTAACTCAAATATCTACCCTACCAAAAGTCGAACCGGTGGAAACCCTATTGGAGTCGGCCTCTAGGTGATTATCAAGTTGATTTCCAAAACCGTCGCCTCTTATGTAGGGATCGTGGTGTACGTCGGATTTTTCATTGAGTCTAGAATTTTTGAACACTAGAGTCCACAATGAATCAATCCATATGATCATATATCCTAATCCGTCCACTTTTGAAAAAATCAAATTTTTGAGCCCGCCCAAAGGGGTACCCCTTTGGCCGGTGGCCAGATTTGGCGTCGTTTTCTGGCAGCCGTCAGTAAAACGGCTATAACTCCCTCCAGAAGTAAGCTTTACCCGTGATTCTTGTTGCGTTGGATTCCCAACTCAAATATCTACCCTACCAAAACTCGAACCGGTAGAAACCCCATTGGAGTCGGCCTCTAGATGATTATCAAGTTGATTTCCAAAACCGTCGCCTCTTATGTAGGGATGGGGGTGAACGTCGGGTTTTTCATTGAGTCTAGCATTTTTGAACACTAGAGTCCATTATGAATCAATCCATATGATCATATATGCCTACACCGTCCACTTTTGAAAAAATCAAATTTTTGAGTCCGCCCAAAGGGGTACCCCTTTGGCCGGTGGCCAGATTTGGCGCCATTTTCTGGCATCCGTTAGTAAAACGGCTATAACTCTCTCTAGAAGTAAGCTTTACCCGTGATTCTTATTGCGTTGGATTCCTAACTCAAATATCTACCCTACCAAAAGTCGAACCGGTAGAAACCCTATTTGAGTCGGCCTCTAGGTGATTATCAAGTTGATTTCCAAAACCGTCACCTCTTATGTAGGGATGGGGGTGAACGTCGTGTTTTTCATTGAGTCTAGCATTTTTGAACACTAGAGTCCATTATGAATCAATCCATATGATCATATATGCATACTTCGTGCACTTTTGAAAAAATCAAATTTTTGAGCCCGCCCAAAGGGGTACCCCTTTGGCCGATGGCCAGATTTGGCGCCGTTTTCTGGCAGCCGTTAGTAAAACGGCTATAACTCTCTCCAGAAGTAAGCTTTACCCGTGATTCTTGTTGCGTTGGATTCCTAACTCAAATATCTACCCTACCAAAAGTCGAACCGGTGGAAACCCTATTGGAGTCGGCCTCTAGGTGATTATCAAGTTGATTTCCAAAACCGTCGCCTCTTATGTAGGGATCGTGGTGTACGTCGGATTTTTCATTGAGTCTAGAATTTTTGAACACTAGAGTCCACAATGAATCAATCCATATGATCATATATCCTAATCCGTCCACTTTTGAAAAAATCAAATTTTTGAGCCCGCCCAAAGGGGTACCCCTTTGGCCGGTGGCCAGATTTGGCGTCGTTTTCTGGCAGCCGTCAGTAAAACGGCTATAACTCCCTCCAGAAGTAAGCTTTACCCGTGATTCTTGTTGCGTTGGATTCCCAACTCAAATATCTACCCTACCAAAACTCGAACCGGTAGAAACCCCATTGGAGTCGGCCTCTAGATGATTATCAAGTTGATTTCCAAAACCGTCGCCTCTTATGTAGGCATGGGGGTGAACGTCGGGTTTTTCATTGAGTCTAGCATTTTTGAACACTAGAGTCCATTATGAATCAATCCATATGATCATATATGCCTACACCGTCCACTTTTGAAAAAATCAAATTTTTGAGTCCGCCCAAAGGGGTACCCCTTTGGCCGGTGGCCAGATTTGGCGCCATTTTCTGGCATCCGTTAGTAAAACGGCTATAACTCTCTCTAGAAGTAAGCTTTACCCGTGATTCTTATTGCGTTGGATTCCTAACTCAAATATCTACCCTACCAAAAGTCGAACCGGTAGAAACCCTATTTGAGTCGGCCTCTAGGTGATTATCAAGTTGATTTCCAAAACCGTCACCTCTTATGTAGGGATGGGGGTGAACGTCGTGTTTTTCATTGAGTCTAGCATTTTTGAACACTAGAGTCCATTATGAATCAATCCATATGATCATATATGCATACTTCGTGCACTTTTGAAAAAATCAAATTTTTGAGCCCGCCCAAAGGGGTACCCCTTTGGCCGGTGGCCAGATTTGGCGCCGTTTTCTGGCAGCCGTTAGTAAAACGGCTATAACTCTCTCCAGAAGTAAGCTTTACCCGTGATTCTTGTTGCGTTGGATTCCTAACTCAAATATCTACCCTACCAAAAGTCGAACCGGTAGAAACCCTATTGGAGTCGGCCTCTAGGTGATTATCAAGTTGATTTCCAAAACCGTCGCCTCTTATGTAGGGATCGTGGTGAACGTCGGGTTTTTCATTGAGTCTAGCATTTTTGAACACTAGAGTCCATTATGAATCAATCCATATGATCATATATGCATACTTCGTGCACTTTTGAAAAAATCAAATTTTTGAGCCCGCCCAAAGGGGTACCCCTTTGGCCGATGGCCAGATTTGGCACCGTTTTCTGGCAGCCGTTAGTAAAACGGCTATAACTCTCTCCAGAAGTAAGCTTTACCCGTGATTCTTGTTGCGTTGGATTCCTAACTCAAATATCTACCCTACCAAAAGTCGAACCGGTGGAAACCCTATTGGAGTCGGCTTCTAGGTGATTATCAAGTTGATTTCCAAAACCGTCGCCTCTTATGTAGGGATCGTGGTGTACGTCGGATTTTTCATTGAGTCTAGAATTTTTGAACACTAGAGTCCACAATGAATCAATCCATATGATCATATATCCTAATCCGTCCACTTTTGAAAAAATCAAATTTTTGAGCCCGCCCAAAGGGGTACCCCTTTGGCCGGTGGCCAGATTTGGCGTCGTTTTCTGGCAGCCGTCAGTAAAACGGCTATAACTCCCTCCAGAAGTAAGCTTTACCCGTGATTCTTGTTGCGTTGGATTCCCAACTCAAATATCTACCCTACCAAAACTCGAACCGGTAGAAACCCCATTGGAGTCGGCCTCTAGATGATTATCAAGTTGATTTCCAAAACCGTCGCCTCTTATGTAGGGATGGGGGTGAACGTCGGGTTTTTCATTGAGTCTAGCATTTTTGAACACTAGAGTCCATTATGAATCAATCCATATGATCATATATGCCTACACCGTCCACTTTTGAAAAAATCAAATTTTTGAGTCCGCCCAAAGGGGTACCCCTTTGGCCGGTGGCCAGATTTGGCGCCATTTTCTGGCATCCGTTAGTAAAACGGCTATAACTCTCTCTAGAAGTAAGCTTTACCCGTGATTCTTATTGCGTTGGATTCCTAACTCAAATATCTACCCTACCAAAAGTCGAACCGGTAGAAACCCTATTTGAGTCGGCCTCTAGGTGATTATCAAGTTGATTTCCAAAACCGTCACCTCTTATGTAGGGATGGGGGTGAACGTCGTGTTTTTCATTGAGTCTAGCATTTTTGAACACTAGAGTCCATTATGAATCAATCCATATGATCATATATGCATACTTCGTGCACTTTTGAAAAAATCAAATTTTTGAGCCCGCCCAAAGGGGTACCCCTTTGGCCGGTGGCCAGATTTGGCGCCGTTTTCTGGCAGCCGTTAGTAAAACGGCTATAACTCTCTCCAGAAGTAAGCTTTACCCGTGATTCTTGTTGCGTTGGATTCCTAACTCAAATATCTACCCTACCAAAAGTCGAACCGGTAGAAACCCTATTGGAGTCGGCCTCTAGGTGATTATCAAGTTGATTTCCAAAACCGTCGCCTCTTATGTAGGGATCGTGGTGAACGTCGGGTTTTTCATTGAGTCTAGCATTTTTGAACACTAGAGTCCATTATGAATCAATCCATATGATCAAATATCCCTAATCCGTCCACTTTTGAAAAAATCAAATTTTTGAGCCCGCCCAACGGGGAACCCCTTTGGCCGGTGGCCAGATTTGGCGCCGTTTTCTGGCAGCCGTCAGTAAAACGGCTATAACTCTCTCCAGAAGTAAGCTTTACCTGTGATTCTTATTGCGTTGGATTCCTAACTCAAATATCTACCCTACCAAAAGTTGAACCGGAAGAAACCCTATTTGAGTCGGCCTCTAGGTGATTATCAAGTTGATTTACAAAACCGTCACCTCTTATGTAGGGATCGGGGTGAACGTCTTGTTTTTCATTGAGTCTAGCATTTTTTAACACTAGAGTCCATTATGAATCAATCCATATGATCATATATGCCTACTCCGTCCACTTTTGAAAAAATCAAATTTTTGAGCCCGCCCAAAGGGGTACCCCTTTGGCCGGAGGCCAGATTTGGCGCCGTTTTCCGGCAGCCGTTAGTAAAACGGCTATAACTCTCTCCAGAAGTAAGCTTTACCCGTGATTCTTGTTGCGTTGGATTCCTAACTCAAATATCTACCCTACCAAAAGTCGAACCGGTAGAAACCCTATTGGAGTCGGCCTCTAGGTGATTATCAAGTTGATTTCCAAAACCGTCGCCTCTTATGTAGGGATCGTGGTGTACGTCGGATTTTTCATTGAGTCTAGAATTTTTGAACACTAGAGTCCACAATGAATCAATCCATATGATCATATATCCCTAATCCGTCCACTTTTGAAAAAATCAAATTTTTGAGCCCGCCCAAAGGGGTACCCCTTTGGCCGGTGGCCAGATTTGGCGTCGTTTTCTGGCAGCCGTCAGTAAAACGGCTATAACTCCCTCCAGAAGTAAGCTTTACCCGTGATTCTTGTTGCGTTGGATTCCCAACTCAAATATCTACCCTACCAAAACTCGAACCGGTAGAAACCCTATTGGAGTCGGCCTCTAGATGTTTATCAAGTTGATTTCCAAAACCGTCGCCTCTTATGTAGGGATGGGGGTGAACGTCGGGTTTTTCATTGAGTCTAGCATTTTTGAACACTAGAGTCCATTATGAATCAATCCATATGATCATATATGCCTACACCGTCCACTTTTGAAAAAATCAAATTTTTGAGTCCGCCCAAAGGGGTACCCCTTTGGCCGGTGGCTAGATTTGGCGCCATTTTCTGGCATCCGTTAGTAAAACGGCTATAACTCTCTCTACAAGTAAGCTTTACCCGTGATTCTTATTGCGTTGGATTCCTAACTCAAATATCTACCCTACCAAAAGTCGAACCGGTAGAAACCCTATTTGAGTCGGCCTCTAGGTGATTATCAAGTTGATTTCCAAAACCGTCACCTCTTATGTAGGGATGGGGGTGAACGTCGTGTTTTTCATTGAGTCTAGCATTTTTGAATACTAGAGTCCATTATGAATCAATCCATATGATCATATATGCATACTTCGTGCACTTTTGAAAAAATCAAATTTTTGAGCCCGCCCAAAGGGGTACCCCTTTGGCCGGTGGCCAGATTTGGCGCCGTTTTCTGGCAGCCGTTAGTAAAACGGCTATAACTCTCTCCAGAATTAAGCTTTACCCGTGATTCTTGTTGCGTTGGATTCCTAACTCAAATATCTACCCTACCAAAAGTCGAACCGGAAGAAACCCTATTTGAGTCGGCCTCTAGGTGATTATCAAGTTGATTTACAAAACCGTCACCTCTTATGTAGGGATCGGGGTGAACGTCTTGTTTTTCATTGAGTCTAGCATTTTTTAACACTAGAGTCCATTATGAATCAATCCATATGATCATATATGCTTACTCCGTCCACTTTTGAAAAAATCAAATTTTTGAGCCCGCCCAAAGGGGTACCCCTTTGGCCGGAGGCCAGATTTGGCGCCGTTTTCCGGCAGCCGTTAGTAAAACGGCTATAACTCTCTCCAGAAGTAAGCTTTACCCGTGATTCTTGTTGCGTTGGATTCCTAACTCAAATATCTACCCTACCAAAAGTCGAACCGGTAGAAACCCTATTGGAGTCGGCCTCTAGGTGATTATCAAGTTGATTTCCAAAACCGTCGCCTCTTATGTAGGGATCGTGGTGTACGTCGGATTTTTCATTGAGTCTAGAATTTTTGAACACTAGAGTCCACAATGAATCAATCCATATGATCATATATCCCTAATCCGTCCACTTTTGAAAAAATCAAATTTTTGAGCCCGCCCAAAGGGGTACCCCTTTGGCCGGTGGCCAGATTTGGCGTCGTTTTCTGGCAGCCGTCAGTAAAACGGCTATAACTCCCTCCAGAAGTAAGCTTTACCCGTGATTCTTGTTGCGTTGGATTCCTAACTCAAATATCTACCCTACCAAAAGTCGAACCGGTAGAAACCCTATTTGAGTCGGCCTCTAGGTGATTATCAAGTTGATTTCCAAAACCGTCGCCTCTTATGTAGGGATCGGGATGAACGTCGGGTTTTTCATTGAGTCTAGCATTTTTGAACACTAGAGTCCATTATGAATCAATCCATATGATCATATATGCCTCCACCGTCCACTTTTGAAAAAATCAAATTTTTGAGCCCGCCCAAAGGGGTACCCCTTTGGCCGGTGGCCAGATTTGGCGTCGTTTTCTGGCAGCCGTCAGTAAAACGGCTATAACTCTCTCCAGAAGTAAGCTTTACCCGTGATTCTTGTTGCGTTGGATTCCCAACTCAAATATCTACCCTACTAAAACTCGAACCGGTAGAAACCCTATTGGAGTCGGCCTCTAGATGATTATCAAGTTGATTTCCAAAACCGTCGCCTCTTATGTAGGGATGGGGGTGAACGTCGGGTTTTTCATTGAGTCTAGCATTTTTGAACACTAGAGTCCATTATGAATCAATCCATATGATCATATATGCCTACACCGTCCACTTTTGAAAAAATCAAATTTTTGAGTCCGCCCAAAGGGGTACCCCTTTGGCCGGTGGCCAGATTTGGAGCCATTTTCTGGCATCCGTTAGTAAAACGGCTATAACTCTCTCTACAAGTAAGCTTTACCCGTGATTCTTATTGCGTTGGATTCCTAACTCAAATATCTACCCTACCAAAAGTCGAACCGGTAGAAACCCTATTTGAGTCGGCCTCTAGGTGATTATCAAGTTGATTTCCAAAACCGTCACCTCTTATGTAGGGATGGGGGTGAACGTCGTGTTTTTCATTGAGTCTAGCATTTTTGAACACTAGAGTCCATTATGAATCAATCCATATGATCATATATGCATACTTCGTGCACTTTTGAAAAAATCAAATTTTTGAGCCCGCCCAAAGGGGTACCCCTTTGGCCGGTGGCCAGATTTGGCGCCGTTTTCTGGCAGCCGTCAGTAAAACGGCTATAACTCTCTCCAGAAGTAAGTTTTACCTGTGATTCTTATTGCGTTGGATTCCTAACTCAAATATCTACCCTACCAAAAGTTGAACCGGAAGAAACCCTATTTGAGTCGGCCTCTAGGTGATTATCAAGTTGATTTACAAAACCGTCACCTCTTATGTTGGGATCGGGGTGAACGTCTTGTTTTTCATTGAGTCTAGCATTTTTTAACACTAGAGTCCATTATGAATCAATCCATATGATCATATATGCCTACTCCGTCCACTTTTGAAAAAATCAAATTTTTGAGCCCGCCCAAAGGGGTACCCCTTTGGCCGGAGGCCAGATTTGGCGCCGTTTTCCGGCAGCCGTTAGTAAACGGCTATAACTCTCTCCAGAAGTAAGCTTTACCCGTGATTCTTGTTGCGTTGGATTACTAACTCAAATATCCACCCTACCAAAAGTCGAACCGGTAGAAACCCTATTGGAGTCGGCCTCTAGGTGATTATCAAGTTGATTTCCAAAACCGTCGCCTCTTATGTAGGGATCGTGGTGTACGTCGGATTTTTCATTGAGTCTAGAATTTTTGAACACTAGAGTCCACAATGAATCAATCCATATGATCATCTATCCCTAATCCGTCCACTTTTGAAAAAATCAAATTTTTGAGCCCGCCCAAAGGGGTACCCCTTTGGCCGGTGGCCAGATTTGGCGTCGTTTTCTGGCAGCCGTCAGTAAAACGGCTATAACTCCGTCCAGAAGTAAGCTTTACCCGTGATTCTTGTTGCGTTGGATTCCCAACTCAAATATCTACCCTACCAAAACTCGAACCGGTAGAAACCCTATTGGAGTCGGCCTCTAGATGATTATCAAGTTGATTTCCAAAACCGTCGCCTCTTATGTAGGGATCGGGATGAACGTCGGGTTTTTCATTGAGTCTAGCATTTTTGAACACTAGAGTCCATTATGAATCAATCCATATGATCATATATGCCTCCACCGTCCACTTTTGAAAAAATCAAATTTTTGAGCCCGCCCAAAGGGGTACCCCTTTGGCCGGTGGCCAGATTTGGCGTCGTTTTCTGGCAGCCGTCAATAAAACGGCTATAACTCCCTCCAGAAGTAAGCTTTACCCGTGATTCTTGTTGCGTTGGATTCCCAACTCAAATATCTACCCTACCAAAACTCGAACCGGTAGAAACCCTATTGGAGTCGGCCTCTAGATGATTATCAAGTTGATTTCCAAAACCGTCGCCTCTTATGTAGGGATGGGGGTGAACGTCGGGTTTTTCATTGAGTCTAGCATTTTTGAACACTAGAGTCCATTATGAATCAATCCATATGATCATATATGCCTACACCGTCCACTTTTGAAAAAATCAAATTTTTGAGTCCGCCCAAAGGGGTATCCCTTTGGCCGGTGGCCAGATTTGGCGCCATTTTCTGGCATCCGTTAGTAAAACGGCTATAACTCTCTCTACAAGTAAGCTTTACCCGTGATTCTTATTGCGTTGGATTCCTAACTCAAATATCTACCCTACCAAAAGTCGAACCGGTAGAAACCCTATTTGAGTCGGCCTCTAGGTGATTATCAAGTTGATTTCCAAAACCGTCACCTCTTATGTAGGGATGGGGGTGAACGTCGTGTTTTTCATTGAGTCTAGCATTTTTGAACACTAGAGTCCATTATGAATCAATCCATATGATCATATATGCATACTTCGTGCACTTTTGAAAAAATCAAATTTTTGAGCCCGCCCAAAGGGGTACCCCTTTGGCCGGTGGCCAGATTTGGCGCCGTTTTTTGGCAGCCGTTAGTAAAACGGCTATAACTCTCTCCAGAAGTAAGCTTTACCCGTGATTCTTGTTGCGTTGGATTCCTAACTCAAATATCTACCCTACCAAAAGTCGAACCGGTAGAAACCCTATTGGAGTCGGCCTCTAGGTGATTATCAAGTTGATTTCCAAAACCGTCGCCTCTTATGTAGGGATCGTGGTGAACGTCGGGTTTTTCATTGAGTCTAGCATTTTTGAACACTAGAGTCCATTATGAATCAATCCATATGATCATATATCCCTAATCCGTCGACTTTTGAAAAAATCAAATTTTTGAGCCCGCCCAACGGGGTACCCCTTTGGCCGGTGGCCAGATTTGGCGCCGTTTTCTGGCAGCCGTCAGTAAAACGGCTATAACTCTCTCCAGAAGTAAGTTTTACCTGTGATTCTTATTGCGTTGGATTCCTAACTCAAATATCTACCCTACCAAAAGTTGAACCGGAAGAAACCCTATTTGAGTCGGCCTCTAGGTGATTATCAAGTTGATTTACAAAACCGTCACCTCTTATGTAGGGATCGGGGTGAAGGTCTTGTTTTTCATTGAGTCTAGCATTTTTTAACACTAGAGTCCATTATGAATCAATCCATATGATCATATATGCCTACTCCGTCCAATTTTGAAAAAATCAAATTTTTGAGCCCGCCCAAAGGGGTACCCCTTTGGCCGGAGGCCAGATTTGGCGCCGTTTTCCGGCAGCCGTTAGTAAAACGGCTATAACTCTCTCCAGAAGTAAGCTTTACCCGTGATTCTTGTTGCGTTGGATTCCTAACTCAAATATCTACCCTACCAAAAGTCGAACCGGTAGAAACCCTATTGGAGTCGGCCTCTAGGTGATTATCAAGTTGATTTCCAAAACCGTCGCCTCTTATGTAGGGATCGTGGTGTACGTCGGATTTTTCATTGAGTCTAGAATTTTTGAACACTAGAGTGCACAATGAATCAATCCATATGATCATCTATCCCTAATCCGTCCACTTTTGAAAAAATCAAATTTTTGAGCCCGCCCAAAGGGGTACCCCTTTGGCCGGTGGCCAGATTTGGCGTCGTTTTCTGGCAGCCGTCAGTAAAACGGCTATAACTCCGTCCAGAAGTAAGCTTTACCCGTGATTCTTGTTGCGTTGGATTCCCAACTCAAATATCTACCCTACCAAAACTCGAACCGGTAGAAACCCTATTGGAGTCGGCCTCTAGATGATTATCAAGTTGATTTCCAAAACCGTCGCCTCTTATGTAGGGATCGGGATGAACGTCGGGTTTTTCATTGAGTCTAGCATTTTTGAACACTAGAGTCCATTATGAATCAATCCATATGATCATATATGCCTCCACCGTCCACTTTAGAAAAAATCAAATTTTTGAGCCCGCCCAAAGGGGTACCCCTTTGGCCGGTGGCCAGATTTGGGGTCGTTTTCTGGCAGCCGTCAGTAAAACGGCTATAACTCCCTCCAGAAGTAAGCTTTACCCGTGATTCTTGTTGCGTTGGATTCCCAACTCAAATATCTACCCTACCAAAACTCGAACCGGTAGAAACCCTATTGGAGTCGGCCTCTAGATGATTATCAAGTTGATTTCCAAAACCGTCGCCTCTTATGTAGGGATGGGGGTGAACGTCGGGTTTTTCATTGAGTCTAGCATTTTTGAACACTAGAGTCCATTATGAATCAATCCATATGATCATATATGCCTACACCGTCCACTTTTGAAAAAATCAAATTTTTGAGTCCGCCCAAAGGGGTATCCCTTTGGCCGGTGGCCAGATTTGGCGCCATTTTCTGGCATCCGTTAGTAAAACGGCTATAACTCTCTCTACAAGTAAGCTTTACCCATGATTCTTATTGCGTTGGATTCCTAACTCAAATATCTACCCTACCAAAATTCGAACCGGTAGAAACCCTATTTGAGTCGGCCTCTAGGTGATTATCAAGTTGATTTCCAAAACCGTCACCTCTTATGTAGGGATGGGGGTGAACGTCGTGTTTTTCATTGAGTCTAGCATTTTTGAACACTAGAGTCCATTATGAATCAATCCATATGATCATATATGCATACTTCGTGCACTTTTGAAAAAATCAAATTTTTGAGCCCGCCCAAAGGGGTACCCCTTTGGCCGGTGGCCAGATTTGGCGCCGTTTTCTGGCAGCCGTTAGTAAAACGGCTATAACTCTCTCCAGAAGTAAGCTTTACCCGTGATTCTTGTTGCGTTGGATTCCTAACTCAAATATCTACCCTACCAAAAGTCGAACCGGTAGAATCCCTATTGGAGTCGGCCTCTAGGTGATTATCAAGTTGATTTCCAAAACCGTCGCCTCTTATGTAGGGATCGTGGTGAACGTCGGGTTTTTCATTGAGTCTAGCATTTTTGAACACTAGAGTCCATTATGAATCAATCCATATGATCATATATCCCTAATCCGTCGACTTTTGAAAAAATCAAATTTTTGAGCCCGCCCAACGGGGTACCCCTTTGGCCGGTGGCCAGATTTGGCGCCGTTTTCTGGCAGCCGTCAGTAAAACGGCTATAACTCTCTCCAGAAGTAAGTTTTACCTGTGATTCTTATTGCGTTGGATTCCTAACTCAAATATCTACCCTACCAAAAGTTGAACCGGAAGAAACCCTATTTGAGTCGGCCTCTAGGTGATTATCAAGTTGATTTACAAAACCGTCACCTCTTATGTAGGGATCGGGGTGAACGTCTTGTTTTTCATTGAGTCTAGCATTTTTTAACACTAGAGTCCATTATGAATCAATCCATATGATCATATATGCCTACTCCGTCCACTTTTGAAAAAATCAAATTTTTGAGCCCGCCCAAAGGGGTACCCCTTTGGCCGGAGGCCAGATTTGGCGCCGTTTTCCGGCAGCCGTTAGTAAAACGGCTATAACTCTCTCCAGAAGTAAGCTTTACCCGTGATTCTTGTTGCGTTGGATTTCTAACTCAAATATCTACCCTACCAAAAGTCGAACCGGTAGAAACCCTATTGGAGTCGGCCTCTAGGTGATTATCAAGTTGATTTCCAAAACCGTCGCCTCTTATGTAGGGATCGTGGTGTACGTCGGATTTTTCATTGAGTCTAGAATTTTTGAACACTAGAGTCCACAATGAATCAATCCATATGATCATCTATCCCTAATCCGTCCACTTTTGAAAAAATCAAATTTTTGAGCCCGCCCAAAGGGGTACCCCTTTGGCCGGTGGCCAGATTTGGCGTCGTTTTCTGGCAGCCGTCAGTAAAACGGCTATAACTCTCTCCAGAAGTAACCTTTACCCGTGATTCTTGTTGCGTTGGATTCCCAACTCAAATATCTACCCTACCAAAACTCGAACCGGTAGAAACCCTATTGGAGTCGGCCTTTAGATGATTATCAAGTTGATTTCCAAAACCGTCGCCTCTTATGTAGGGATCGGGATGAACGTCGGGTTTTTCATTGAGTCTAGCATTTTTGAACACTAGAGTCCATTATGAATCAATCCATATGATCATATATGCCTCCACCGTCCACTTTTGAAAAAATCAAATTTTTGAGCCCGCCCAAAGGGGTATCTCTTTGGCCGGTGGCCAGATTTGGCCCCGTTTTCGGGCAGCCGTTAGTAAAACGGCTATAACTCTCTCCAGAAGTAAGCTTTACCCGTGATTCTTGTTACGTGGGATTCCTAACTCAAATATCTACCCTACCAAAATTCGAACCGATAGAAACCCTATTTGAGTCGGCCTCTAGGTGATTATCAAGTTGATTTCCAAAACCGTCGCCTCTTATGTAGGGACCGGGGTGAACGTCGGGTTTTAAATTGAGTCTAGCATTTTTGAACACTAGAGTCCATTATGAATCAATCCATATGATCATATATGCCTAATCCGTCCACTTTTGAAAAAATCAAATTTTTGAGCCCGCCCAAAGGGGTACCCCTTTGGCCGGTGGCCAGATTTGGCCCCGTTTTCTGGCAGCCGTCAGTAAAACGGCTATAACTCTCTCCAGAAGTAAGCTTTACCCATGATTCTTGTTTTGTTGGATTCCTAACTCAAATATCTACCCTACCAAAAGTCGAACCGATAGAAGCCCTATTGGAGTCGGCCTCTAGGTGATTATCAAGTTGATTTCCAAAACTGTCACCTCTTATGTAGAGATCGGGGTGAACGTCGGGTTTTTCATTGAGTCTAGCATTTTTGAACACTAGAGTCCATTATGAATCAATCCATATGATCATATATGCCTAATCCGTCCACTTTTGAAAAAATCAAATTTTTGAGCCCGCCCGAAGGGGTACCCCTTTGGCCGGTGGCCAGATTTGGCCCCGTTTTCTGGCAGCCGTCAGTAAAACGGCTATAACTCTCTCCAGAAGTAAGCTTTACCCGTGATTCTTGTTGCGTTGGATTCCTAACTCAAATATCTACCCTACCAAAAATCGAACCGGTAGAAACCCTATTGGAGTCGGCCTCTAGGTGATTATCAAGTTGATTTCCAAAACCGTCGCCTGTTATGTAGGGATCGGGGTGAACGTCGGGTTTTTCATTGAGTCTAGCATTTTTTAACACTAGAGTCCATTATGAATCAATCCATATGATCATATATGCCTAATCCGTCTACTTTTGAAAAAATCAAATTTTTGAGCCCGCCCAAAGTGGTACCCCTTTGGCCGGTGGCCAGATTTGGCCCCGTTTTCTGGCAGCCCTCAGTAAAACGGCTATAACTCTCTCCAGAAGTAAGCTTTACACGTGATTCTTGTTGCATTAGATTCCTAACTCAAATATCTACCCTACCAAAAGTCGAACCGGTAGAAACCCTATTGGAGTCGGCCTCTAGGTGATTATCAAGTTGATTTCCAAAACCGTCGCCTCTCATGTAGCGATCGGGGGTGAACGTCGGGTTTTTTATTGAGTCTAGCATTTTTGAACACTAGAGTCCATTATGAATCAATCCATATGATCATATATGCCTAATCCGTCCACTTTTGAAAAAATCAAATTTTTGAGCCCGCCCAAAGGGGTACCCCTTTGGCCGCTGGCCAGATTTGGCCCCGTTTCCTGGCAGCCGTCAGTAAAACGGCTATAACTCTCTCCAAAAGTAAGCTTTACCCGTGATTCTTATTTTGTTGGATTCCTAACTCAAATATCTACCCTACCAAAAGCCGAACCGGTAGAAACCATATTGGAGTCGGCCTCTAGGTGATTATCAAGTTGATTTCCAAAACTGTCGCCTCTTATGTAGGGATCGGGGTGAACGTCGGGTTTTTCATTGAGTCTAGCATTTTTGAACACTAGAGTCCATTATGAATCAATCCATAAGATCATATATGCCTAATCCGTCCACTTTTGAAAAAATCAAATTTTTGAGCCCGCCCAAATGGGTACCCTTTTGGCCGGTGGCCAGATTTGGCCCCGTTTTCGGGCAGCCGTCAGTAAAACGGCTATAACTCTCTCCAGAAGTAAGCTTTACCCGTGATTCTTGTTGCATTAGATTCCTAACTCAAATATCTACCCTACCAAAAGTCGAACCGGTAGAAACCCTATTGGAGTCGGCCTCTAGGTGATTATCAAGTTGATTTCCAAAACCGTCGCCTCTTATGTAGGGATCGGGGTGAACGTCGGGTTTTTTATTGAGTCTAGCATTTTTGAACACTAGAGTCCATTATGAATCAATCCATATGATCATATATGCCTAATCCGTCTACTTTTGAAAAAATCAAATTTTTGAGCCCGCCCAAAGAGTTACCCCTTTGGCCGCTGGCCAGATTTGGCCCCGTTTTCTGGCAACCGTCAGTAAAACGGCTATAACTCTCTCCAGAAGTAAGCTTTACCCGTGATTCTTGTTGCGTTGGATTCCTAACTCAAATATCTACCCTACCAAAAGTTGAACCTGTAGAAACCCTATTTGAGTCGGCCTCTAGGTGATTATCAAGTTGATTTCCAAAACCGTCGCCTCTTATGTAGGGATCGGGGTCAACGTCGGGTTTTTCATTGAGTCTAGCATTTTTGAACACTAGAGTCCATTATGAATCAATCCATATGATCATATATGCTTAATCCGTCCACTTTTGAAAAAATCAAATTTTTGAGCCCGCCCAAAGGGGTACCCCTTTGGCCGGTGGCCAGATTTGGCCCCGTTTTCTGGCAGCCGTCAGTAAAACGGCTATAACTCTCTCCAGAAGTAAGCTTTAGCCGTGATTCTTGTTGCGTTGGATTCCTAACTCAAATATCTACCCTATCAAAAATCGAACCGGTAGAAACCCTATTGGAGTCGGCCTCTAGGTGATTATCAAGTTGATTTCCAAAACCGTCGCCTCTTATGTAGGGATCGGGGTGAACGTCGGGTTTTTCATTGAGTCTAGCATTTTGAACACTAGAGTCCATTATGAATCAATCCATATGATCATATATGCCTAATCCGTCCACTTTTGAAAAAATCAAATTTTTGAGCCCGCCCAAAGGGGTACCCCTTTGGCCGGTGGCCAGATTTGGCCCCGTTTTCTGGCAGCCGTCAGTAAAACGGCTATAACTCTCTCCAGAAGTAAGCTTTAGCCGTGATTCTTGTTGCGTTGGATTCCTAACTCAAATATCTACCCTACCAAAAATCGAACCGGTAGAAACCCTATTGGAGTCGGCCTCTAGGTGATTATCAAGTTGATTTCCAAAACCGTCGCCTCTTATGTAGGGATCGGGGTGAACGTCGGGTTTTTCATTGAGTCTAGCATTTTGAACACTAGAGTCCATTATGAATCAATCCATATGATCATATATGCCTAATCCGTCCACTTTTGAAAAAATCAAATTTTTGAGCCCGCTCAGTAAAATGGCTATAACTCTCTCCAGAAGTAAGCTTTACCCGTGATTCTTATTTTGTTGGATTCCTAACTCAAATATCTACCCTACCAAAAGTCGAACCGGTAGAAACCCTATTGGTGTCGGCCTCTAGGTGATTATCAAGTTGATTTCCAAAACTGTCACCTCTTATGTAGAGATCGGGGTGAACGTCGGGTTTTTCATTGAGTCTAGCATTTTTGAACACTAGAGTCCATTATGAATCAATCCATATGATCATATATGCCTAATCCGTCCACTTTTTAAAAAATCAAATTTTTGAGCCCGCCCAAAGGGGTACCCCTTTGGCCGGTGGCCAGATTTGGCCCCGTTTTCTGGCAGCCGTCAGTAAAACGGCTATAACTCTCTCCAGAAGTAAGCTTTACCCGTGATTCTTGTTGCGTTGGATTCCTAACTCAAATATCTACCCTACCAAAAGTCGAACCGGTAGAAACCCTATTGGAGTCGGCCTCTAGGTGATTATCAAGTTGATTTCCAAAACCGTCGCCTCTTATGTAGGGATCGGGGTGAACGTCGGGTTTTTCATTGAGTCTAGCATTTTTGAACACTAGAGTCCATTATGAATCAATCCATATGATCATATTTGCCTAATCCGTCCACTTTTGAAAAAATCAAATTTTTGAGCCCGCCCAAAGGGGTACCCCTTTGGCCGGTGGCCAGATTTGGCCCCGTTTTCTGGCAGCCGTCAGTAAAATGGCTATAACTCTCTCCAGAAGTAAGCTTTACCCGTGATTCTTATTTTGTTGGATTCCTAAATCAAATATCTACCCTACCCAAAGTCGAACCGGTAGAAACCCTATTGGAGTCGGCCTCTAGGTGATTATCAAGTTGATTTCCAAAACTGTCGCCTCTTATGTATGGATCGGGGTGAACGTCGGGTTTTTCATTGAGTCTAGCATTTTTGAACACTAGAGTCCATTATGAATCAATCCATATGATCATATATGCTTAATCCGTCCACTTTTGAAAAAATCAAATTTTTGAGCCCGCCCAAAGGGGTACCCCTTTGGCCGGTGGCCAGATTTGGCCCCGTTTTCTGGCAGCCGTCAGTAAAACGGCTATAACTCTCTCCAGAAGTAAGCTTTAGCCGTGATTCTTGTTGCGTTGGATTCCTAACTCAAATATCTACCCTACCAAAAATCGAACCGGTAGAAACCCTATTGGAGTCGGCCTCTAGGTGATTATCAAGTTGATTTCCAAAACCGTCGCCTCTTATGTAGGGATCGGGGTGAACGTCGGGTTTTTCATTGAGTCTAGCATTTTTGAACACTAGAGTCCATTATGAATCAATCCATATGATCATATATGCCTAATCCGTCTACTTTTGAAAAAATCAAATTTTTGAGCCCGCCCAAAGAGGTACCCCTTTGGCCGGTGGCCAGATTTGGCCCCGTTTTCTGGCAGCCCTCAGTAAAACGGCTATAACTCTCACCAGAAGTAAGCTTTACCCGTGATTCTTGTTGCATTAGATTCCTAACTCAAATATCTACCATACCAAAAGTCGAACCGGTAGAAACCCTATTGGAGTCGGCCTCTAGGTGATTATCAAGTTGATTTCCAAAACCGTCGCCTCTTATGTAGGGATCGGGGTGAACGTCGGGTTTTTCATTGAGTCTAGCATTTTTGAACACTAGAGTCCATTATGAATCAATCCATATGATCATATATGCCTAATCCGTCCACTTTTGAAAAAATCAAATTTTTGAGCCCGCCCAAAGGGGTACCCCTTTGGCCGGTGGCCAGATTTGGCCCCGTTTTCTGGCAGCCGTCAGTAAAATGGCTATAACTCTCTCCAGAAGTAAGCTTTACCCGTGATTCTTATTTTGTTGGATTCCTAACTCAAATATCTACCCTACCCAAAGTCGAACCGGTAGAAACCATATTGGAGTCGGCCTCTAGGTGATTATCAAGTTGATTTCCAAAACTGTCGCCTCTTATGTAGGGATCGGGGTGAACGTCGGGTTTTTCATTGAGTCTAGCATTTTTGAACACTAGAGTCCATTATGAATCAATCCATATGATCATATATGCTTAATCCGTCCACTTTTGAAAAAATGAAATTTTTGAGCCCGCCCAAAGGGGTACCCCTTTGGCCGGTGGCCAGATTTGGCCCCGTTTTCTGGCAGCCGTCAGTAAAACGGCTATAACTCTCTCCAGAAGTAAGCTTTAGCCGTGATTCTTGTTGCGTTTGATTCCTAACTCAAATATCTACCCTACCAAAAATCGAACCGGTAGAAACCCTATTGGAGTCGGCCTCTAGGTGATTATCAAGTTGATTTCCAAAACCGTCGCCTCTTATGTAGGGATCGGGGTGAACGTCGGGTTTTTCATTGAGTCTAGCATTTTTGAACACTAGAGTCCATTATGAATCAATCCATATGATCATATATGCCTAATCCGTCTACTTTAGAAAAAATCAAATTTTTGAGCCCGCCCAAAGAGGTACCCGGTGGCCAGATTTGGCCCCGTTTTCTGGCAGCCCTCAGTAAAACGGCTATAACTCTCACCAGAAGTAAGCTTTACCCGTGATTCTTGTTGCATTAGATTCCTAACTCAAATATCTACCCTACCAAAAGTCGAACCGGTAGAAACCCTATTGGAGTCGGCCTCTAGGTGATTATCAAGTTGATTTCCAAAACCGTCGCCTCTTATGTAGGGATCGGGGTCATATATGATCATATATGCTTAATCCGTCCACTTTTGAAAAAATCAAATTTTTGAGCCCGCCCAAAGGGGTACCCCTTTGGCCGGTGGCCAGATTTGGCCCCGTTTTCTGGCAGCCGTCAGTAAAACGGCTATAACTCTCTCCAGAAGTAAGCTTTAGTCGTGATTCTTGTTGCGTTGGATTCCTAACTCAAATATCTTCCCTACCAAAAGTCGAACCGGTAGAAACCCTATTTGAGTCGGCCTCTAGGTGATTATCAAGTTGATTTCCAAAACCGTCGCCTCTTATGTAGGGATCGGGGTGAACGTCGGGTTTTTCATTGAGTCTAGCATTTTGAACACTAGAGTCCATTATGAATCAATCCATATGATCATATATGCCTAATCCGTCCACTTTTGAAAAAATCAAATTTTTGAGCCCGCTCAGTAAAATGGCTATAACTCTCTCCAGAAGTAAGCTTTACCCGTGATTCTTATTTTGTTGGATTCCTAACTCAAATATCTACCCTACCAAAAGTCGAACCGGTAGAAACCCTATTGGTGTCGGCCTCTAGGTGATTATCAAGTTGATTTCCAAAACTGTCACCTCTTATGTAGAGATCGGGGTGAACGTCGGGTTTTTCATTGAGTCTAGCATTTTTGAACACTAGAGTCCATTATGAATCAATCCATATGATCATATATGCCTAATCCGTCCACTTTTTAAAAAATCAAATTTTTGAGCCCGCCCAAAGGGGTACCCCTTTGGCCGGTGGCCAGATTTGGCCCCGTTTTCTGGCAGCCGTCAGTAAAACGGCTATAACTCTCTCCAGAAGTAAGCTTTACCCGTGATTCTTGTTGCGTTGGATTCCTAACTCAAATATCTACCCTACCAAAAGTCGAACCGGTAGAAACCCTATTGGAGTCGGCCTCTAGGTGATTATCAAGTTGATTTCCAAAACCGTCGCCTCTTATGTAGGGATCGGGGTGAACGTCGGGTTTTTCATTGAGTCTAGCATTTTTGAACACTAGAGTCCATTATGAATCAATCCATATGATCATATATGCCTAATCCGTCCACTTTTGAAAAAATCAAATTTTTGAGCCCGCCCAAAGGGGTACCCCTTTGGCCGGTGGCCAGATTTGGCCCCGTTTTCTGGCAGCCGTCAGTAAAATGGCTATAACTCTCTCCAGAAGTAAGCTTTACCCGTGATTCTTATTTTGTTGGATTCCTAACTCAAATATCTACCCTACCCAAAGTCGAACCGGTAGAAACCATATTGGAGTCGGCCTCTAGGTGATTATCAAGTTGATTTCCATAACTGTCGCCTCTTATGTAGGGATCGGGGTGAACGTCGGGTTTTTCATTGAGTCTAGCATTTTTGAACACTAGAGTCCATTATGAATCAATCCATATGATCATATATGCTTAATCCGTCCACTTTTGAAAAAATCAAATTTTTGAGCCCGCCCAAAGGGGTACCCCTTTGGCCGGTGGCCAGATTTGGCCCCGTTTTCTGGCAGCCGTCAGTAAAACGGCTATAACTCTCTCCAGAAGTAAGCTTTAGCCGTGATTCTTGTTGCGTTGGATTCCTAACTCAAATATCTACCCTACCAAAAATCGAACCGGTAGAAACCCTATTGGAGTCGGCCTCTAGGTGATTATCAAGTTGATTTCCAAAACCGTCGCCTCTTATGTAGGGATCGGGGTGAACGTCGGGTTTTTCATTGAGTCTAGCATTTTTGAACACTAGAGTCCATTATGAATCAATCCATATGATCATATATGCCTAATCCGTCTACTTTAGAAAAAATCAAATTTTTGAGCCCGCCCAAAGAGGTACCCGGTGGCCAGATTTGGCCCCGTTTTCTGGCAGCCCTCAGTAAAACGGCTATAACTCTCACCAGAAGTAAGCTTTACCCGTGATTCTTGTTGCATTAGATTCCTAACTCAAATATCTACCCTACCAAAAGTCGAACCGGTAGAAACCCTATTGGAGTCGGCCTCTAGGTGATTATCAAGTTGATTTCCAAAACCGTCGCCTCTTATGTAGGGATCGGGGTCATATATGATCATATATGCTTAATCCGTCCACTTTTGAAAAAATCAAATTTTTGAGCCCGCCCAAAGGGGTATCCCTTTGGCCGGTGGCCAGATTTGGCCCCGTTTTCTGGCAGCCGTCAGTAAAACGGCTATAACTCTCTCCAGAAGTAAGCTTTAGTCGTGATTCTTGTTGCGTTGGATTCCTAACTCAAATATCTTCCCTACCAAAAGTCGAACCGGTAGAAACCCTATTTGAGTCGGCCTCTAGGTGATTATCAACTTGATTTCCAAAACCGTCGCCTCTTATGTAGGGACCGGGGTGAACGTCGGGTTTTTCATTGAGTCTAGCATTTTTGAACACTAGAGTCCATTATGAATCAATCCATATGATCATATATGCCTAATCCGTCCACTTTTGAAAAAATCAAATTTTTGAGCCCGCCCAAAGGGGTACCCCTTTGGCCGGTGGCCAGATTTGGCCCCGTTTTCTGGCAACCGTCAGTAAAACGGCTATAACTCTCTCCAGAAGTAAGCTTTACCCGTGATTCTTATTGCGTTGGATTCCTAACTCAAATATCTACCCTACCAAAAGTCGAACCGGTAGAAACACTATTGGAGTCGGCCTCTAGGTGATTATCAAGTTGATTTCCAAAACCGTCGCCTCTTATGTAGGGATCGTCGTGAACGTCGGGTTTTTCATTGAGTCTAGCATTTTTTAACACTAGAGTCCATTATGAATCAATCCATATGATCATATATCCCTAATCCATCCACTTTTGAAAAAATCAAATTTTTGAGCCCGCCAAAAGGAGTACCCCTTTGGCCGGTGGCCAGATTTGGCGCCGTTTTCTGGCAGCCGTCAGTAGAACGGCTATAACTCTCTCCAGAAGTAAGCTTTACCCGTGATTCTTGTTGCGTTGGATTCCTAACTCAAATATCTACCCTACCAAAAGTCGAACCGGTAGAAACCCTATTTGAGTCGGCCTCTAGGTGATTATCAACTTGATTTCCAAAATCGTCGCCTCTTATGTAGGGACCGGGGTGAACGTCGGGTTTTTCATTGAGTCTAGCATTTTTGAACACTAGAGTCCATTATGAATCAATCCATATGATCATATATGCCTAATCCGTCCACTTTTGAAATAATCAAATTTTTGAGCCCGCCCAAAGGGGTACCCCTTTGGCCGGTGGCCAGATTTGGCCCCGTTTTCTGGCAGCCGTCAGTAAAACGGCTATAACTCTCTCCAGAAGTAAGCTTTACCCGTGATTCTTGTTTTGTTGGATTCCTAACTCAAATATCTACCCTACCAAAAGTCGAACCGGTAGAAACCCTATTGGAGTCGGCCTCTAGGTGATTATCAAGTTGATTTCCAAAACCGTCGCCTCTTATGTAGGGATCGTGGTGAACGTCGGGTTTTTCATTGAGTCTAGCATTTTTGAACACTAGAGTCCATTATGAATCAATCCATATGATCATATATCACTAATCCGTCCACTTTTGAAGAAATCAAATTTTTGAGCCCGCCCAAATGGGTACCCCTTTGGCCGCTGGCCAGATTTGGCGCCGTTTTCTGGCAGCCGTCAGTAAAACGGCTATAACTCTCTCCAGAAGTAAGCTTTACCCGTGATTATTGTTGCGTTAGATTCCTAACTCAAATATCTGCCCTACCAAAAGTCGAACCGGTAGAAACCCTATTGGAGTCGGCCTCTAGGTGATTATCAAGTTGATTTCCAAAACCGTCTCCTCTTATGTAGGGATCGGGATGAACGTCGGGTTTTTCATTGAGTCTAGCATTTTTTAACACTAGAGTCCATTATGAATCAATCCATATGATCATATATGCCTACACCGTCCACTTTTGAAAAAATCAAATTTTTGAGCCCGCCCAAAGGGGTACCCCTTTCGCCGGTGGCCAGATTTGGCCCCGTTTTCTGCAGCCGTAAGTAAAACGGCTATAACTCTCTCCAGAAGTAAGCTTTACCCGTGATTCTTGTTGCGTTGAATTCCTAACTCAAATATCTACCCTACCAAAAGTCGAACCGGTAGAAATCCAATTTGAGTCGGCCTCTAGGTGATTATCAAGTTGATTTCCAAAACCGTCGCCTCTTATGTAGGGACCGGGGTGAACGTCGGGTTTTTCTTTGAGTCTAGCATTTTTGAACACTAGAGTCCATTATGAATCAATCCATATGATCATATATGCCTAATCCGTCCACTTTTGAAAAAATCAAATTTTTGAACCCGCCCAAAAGGGTACCCCTTTGGCCGGTGGCCAGATTTGGCCCCGTTTTCTGGCAACCGTCAGTAAAACGGCTATAACTCTCTCCAGAAGTAAGCTTTACCCGTGATTCTTGTTGCGTTGGATTCCTAACTCAAATATCTACCCTACCAAAAGTCGAACCGGTAGAAACACTATTGGAGTCGGCCTCTAGGTGATTATCAAGTTGATTTCCAAAACCGTCGCCTCTTATGTAGGGATCGTGGTGAACGTCGGGTTTTTCATTGAGTCTAGCATTTTTGAACACTAGAGTCCATTATGAATCAATCCATATGATCATATATCTCTAATCCATCCACTTTTGAAAAAATCAAATTTTTGAGCCCGCCAAAAGGGGTACCCCTTTGGCCGGTGGCCAGATTTGGCGCCGTTTTCTGGTAGCCGTTAGTAAAACGGCTATAACTCTCTCCAGAAGTAAGCTTTACCCGTGATTCTTGTTGCGTTGGATTCCTAACTCAAATATCTTCCCTCCCAAAAGTCGAACCGGTAGAAAACCTATTTGAGTCGGCCTCTAGGTGATTATCAACTTGATTTCCAAAACCGTCGCCTCTTATGTAGGGACCGGGGTGAACGTCGGGTTTTTCATTGAGTCTAGCATTTTTGAACACTAGAGTCCATTATGAATCAATCCATATGATCATATATGCCTAATCCGTCCACTTTTGTAAAAATCAAATTTTTGAGCCCGCCCAAAGGGGTACCCCTTTGGCCGGTGGCCAGATTTGGCCCCGTTTTCTGGCAGCCGTCAGTAAAACGGCTATAACTCTCTCCAGAAGTAAGCTTTACCCGTGATTCTTGTTGCGTTGAATTCCTAACTCAAATATCTACCCTACCAAAAGTCGAACCGGTAGAAATCCTATTTGAGTCGGCCTCTAGGTGATTATCAAGTTGATTTCCAAAACCGTCGCCTCTTATGTAGGGACCGGGGTGAACGTCGGGTTTTTCATTGAGTCTAGCATTTTTGAACACTAGAGTCCATTATGAATCAATCCATATGATCATATATGCCTAATCCGTCCACTTTTGAAAAAATCAAATTTTTGAACCCGCCCAAAGGGGTACCCCTTTGGCCGGTGGCCAGATTTGGCCCCGTTTTCTGGCAACCGTCAGTAAAACGGCTATAACTCTCTCCAGAAGTAAGCTTTACCCGTGATTCTTGTTGCGTTGGATTCCTAACTCAAATATCTACCCTACCAAAAGTCGAACCGGTAGAAACACTATTGGAGTCGGCCTCTAGGTGATTATCAAGTTGATTTCCAAAACCGTCGCCTCTTATGTAGGGATCGTGGTGAACGTCGGGTTTTTCATTGAGTCTAGCATTTTTGAACACTAGAGTCCATTATGAATCAATCCATATGATCATATATCTCTAATCCATCCACTTTTGAAAAAATCAAATTTTTGAGCCCGCCAAAAGGGGTACCCCTTTGGCCGGTGGCCAGATTTGGCGCCGTTTTCTGGTAGCCGTTAGTAAAACGGCTATAACTCTCTCCAGAAGTAAGCTTTACCCGTGATTCTTGTTGCGTTGGATTCCTAACTCAAATATCTTCCCTACCAAAAGTCGAACCGGTAGAAACCCTATTTGAGTCGGCCTCTAGGTGATTATCAACTTGATTTCCAAAACCGTCGCCTCTTATGTAGGGACCGGGGTGAACGTCGGGTTTTTCATTGAGTCTAGCATTTTTGAACACTAGAGTCCATTATGAATCAATCCATATGATCATATATGCCTAATCCGTCCACTTTTGTAAAAATAAAATTTTTGAGCCCGCCCAAAGGGGTACCCCTTTGGCCGGTGGCCAGATTTGGCCCCGTTTTCTGGCAGCCGTCAGTAAAACGGCTATAACTCTCTCCAGAAGTAAGCTTTACCCGTGATTCTTGTTGCGTTGAATTCCTAACTCAAATATCTACCCTACCAAAAGTCGAACCGGTAGAAATCCTATTTGAGTCGGCCTCTAGGTGATTATCAAGTTGATTTCCAAAAACGTCGCCTCTTATGTAGGGACCGGGGTGAACGTCGGGTTTTTCATTGAGTCTAGCATTTTTGAACACTAGAGTCCATTATGAATCAATCCATATGATCATATATGCCTAATCCGTCCACTTTTGAAAAAATCAAATTTTTGAGCCCGCCCAAAGGGGTACCTCTTTGGCCGGTGGCCAGATTTGGCCCCGTTTTCTGGCAACCGTCAGTAAAACGGCTATAACTCTCTCCAGAAGTAAGCTTTACCCGTGATTCTTATTGCGTTGGATTCCTAACTCAGATATCTACCCTACCAAAAGTCGAACCGGTAGAAACACTATTGGAGTCGGCCTCTAGGTGATTATCAAGTTGATTTCCAAAACCGTCGCCTCTTATGTAGGGATCGTGGTGAACGTCGGGTTTTTCATTGAGTCTAGCATTTTTTAACACTAGAGTCCATTATGAATCAATCCATATGATCATATATCCCTAATCCATCCACTTTTGAAAAAATCAAATTTTTGAGCCCGCTAAAAGGGGTACCCCTTTGGCCGGTGGCCAGATTTGGCGCCGTTTTCTGGCAGCCGTCAGTAATACGGCTATAACTCTCTCCAGAAGTAAGCTTTACCCGTGATTCTTGTTGCGTTGGATTCCTAACTCAAATATCTACCCTACCAAAAGTCGAACCGGTAGAAACCCTATTTGAGTCGGCCTCTAGGTGATTATCAACTTGATTTCCAAAATCGTCGCCTCTTATGTAGGGACCGGGGTGAACGTCGGGTTTTTCATTGAGTCTAGCATTTTTGAACAGTAGAGTCCATTATGAATCAATCCATATGATCATATATGCCTAATCCGTCCACTTTTGAAATAATCAAATTTTTGAGCCCGCCCAAAGGGGTACCCCTTTGGCCGGTGGCCAGATTTGGCCCCGTTTTCTGGCAGCCGTCAGTAAAACGGCTATAACTCTCTCCAGAAGTAAGCTTTACCCGTGATTCTTGTTTTGTTGGATTCCTAACTCAAATATCTACCCTACCAAAAGTCGAACCGGTAGAAACCCTATTGGAGTCGGCCTCTAGGTGATTATCAAGTTGATTTCCAAAACCGTCGCCTCTTATGTAGGGATCGTGGTGAACGTCGGGTTTTTCATTGAGTCTAGCATTTTTGAACACTAGAGTCCATTATGAATCAATCCATATGATCATATATCACTAATCCGTCCACTTTTGAAGAAATCAAATTTTTGAGCCCGCCCAAATGGGTACCCCTTTGGCCGCTGGCCAGATTTGGCGCCGTTTTCTGGCAGCCGTCAGTAAAACGGCTATAACTCTCTCCAGAAGTAAGCTTTACCCGTGATTATTGTTGCGTTAGATTCCTAACTCAAATATCTGCCCTACCAAAAGTCGAACCGGTAGAAACCCTATTGGAGTCGGCCTCTAGGTGATTATCAAGTTGATTTCCAAAACCGTCTCCTCTTATGTAGGGATCGGGATGAACGTCGGGTTTTTCATTGAGTCTAGCATTTTTTAACACTAGAGTCCATTATGAATCAATCCATATGATCATATATGCCTACACCGTCCACTTTTGAAAAAATCAAATTTTTGAGCCCGCCCAAAGGGGTACCCCTTTCGCCGGTGGCCAGATTTGGCCCCGTTTTCTGGCAGCCGTAAGTAAAACGGCTATAACTCTCTCCAGAAGTAAGCTTTACCCGTGATTCTTGTTGCGTTGAATTCCTAACTCAAATATCTACCCTACCAAAAGTCGAACCGGTAGAAATCCAATTTGAGTCGGCCTCTAGGTGATTATCAAGTTGATTTCCAAAACCGTCGCCTCTTATGTAGGGACCGGGGTGAACGTCGGGTTTTTCTTTGAGTCTAGCATTTTTGAACACTAGAGTCCATTATGAATCAATCCATATGATCATATATGCCTAATCCGTCCACTTTTGAAAAAATCAAATTTTTGAACCCGCCCAAAGGGGTACCCCTTTGGCCGGTGGCCAGATTTGGCCCCGTTTTCTGGCAACCGTCAGTAAAACGGCTATAACTCTCTCCAGAAGTAAGCTTTACCCGTGATTCTTGTTGCGTTGGATTCCTAACTCAAATACCTACCCTACCAAAAGTCGAACCGGTAGAAACACTATTGGAGTCGGCCTCTAGGTGATTATCAAGTTGATTTCCAAAACCGTCGCCTCTTATGTAGGGATCGTGGTGAACGTCGGGTTTTTCATTGAGTCTAGCATTTTTGAACACTAGAGTCCATTATGAATCAATTCATATGATCATATATCTCTAATCCATCCACTTTTGAAAAAATCAAATTTTTGAGCCCGCCAAAAGGGGTACCCCTTTGGCCGGTGGCCAGATTTGGCGCCGTTTTCTGGTAGCCGTTAGTAAAACGGCTATAACTCTCTCCAGAAGTAAGCTTTACCCGTGATTCTTGTTGCGTTGGATTCCTAACTCAAATATCTACCCTACCAAAAGTCGAACCGGTAGAAACCCTATTTGAGTCGGCCTCTAGGTGATTATCAACTTGATTTCCAAAATCGTCGCCTCTTATGTAGGGACCGGGGTGAACGTCGGGTTTTTCATTGAGTCTAGCATTTTTGAACACTAGAGTCCATTATGAATCAATCCATATGATCATATATGCCTAATCCGTCCACTTTTGAAATAATCAAATTTTTGAGCCCGCCCAAAGGGGTACCCCTTGGCCGGTGGCCAGATTTGGCCCCGTTTTCTGGCAGCCCTCAGTAAAACGGCTATAACTCTCTCCAGAAGTAAGCTTTACCCGTGATTCTTGTTTTGTTGGATTCCTAACTCAAATATCTACCCTACCAACAGTCGAACTGGTAGAAACCCTATTGGAGTCGGCCTCTAGGTGATTATCAAGTTGATTTCCAAAACCGTCTCCTCTTATGTAGGGATCGGGATGAACGTCGGGTTTTTCATTGAGTCTAGCATTTTTTAACACTAGAGTCCATTATGAATCAATCCATATGATCATATATGCCTACACCGTCCACTTTTGAAAAAATCAAATTTTTGAGCCCGCCCAAAGGGGTACCCCTTTGGCCGGTGGCCAGATTTGGCCCCGTTTTCTGGCAGCCGTAAGTAAAACGGCTATAACTCTCTCCAGAAGTAAGCTTTACCCGTGATTCTTGTTGCGTTGAATTCCTAACTCAAATATCTACCCTACCAAAAGTCGAACCGGTAGAAATCCAATTTGAGTCGGCCTCTAGGTGATTATCAAGTTGATTTCCAAAACCGTCGCCTCTTATGTAGGGACCGGGGTGAACGTCGGGTTTTTCATTGAGTCTAGTATTTTTGAACACTAGAGTCCATTATGAATCAATCCATATGATCATATATGCCTAATCCGTCCACTTTTGAAAAAATCAAATTTTTGAGCCCGCCCAAAGGGGTACCCTTTTGGCCGGTGGCCAGATTTGGCCCCGTTTTCTGGCAACCGTCAGTAAAACGGCTATAACTCTCTCCAGAAGTAAGCTTTACCCGTGATTCTTGTTGCGTTGGATTCCTAACTCAAATATCTACCCTACCAAAAGTCGAACCGGTAGAAACACTATTGGAGTCAGCCTCTAGGTGATTATCAAGTTGATTTCCAAAACCGTCGCCTCTTATGTAGGGATCGTGGTGAACGTCGGGTTTTTCATTGAGTCTAGCATTTTTGAACACTAGAGTCCATTATGAATCAATCCATATGATCATATATGCCTAATCCGTCCACTTTTGAAAAAATCAAATTTTTGAGCCCGCCCAAAGGGGTACCCCTTTGGCCGGTGGCCAGATTTGGCCCCGTTTTCTGGCAACCGTCAGTAAAACGGCTATAACTCTCTCCAGAAGTAAGCTTTACCCGTGATTCTTGTTGCGTTGGATTCCTAACTCAAATATCTACCCTACCAAAAGTCGAACCGGTAGAAACACTATTGGAGTCGGCCTCTAGGTGATTATCAAGTTGATTTCCAAAACCGTCGCCTCTTATGTAGGGATCGTGGTGAACGTCGGGTTTTTCATTGAGTCTAGCATTTTTGAACACTAGAGTCCATTATGAATCAATCCATATGATCATATATCTCTAATCCATCCACTTTTGAAAAAATCAAATTTTTGAGCCCGCCAAAAGGGGTACCCCTTTGGCCGGTGGCCAGATTTGGCGCCGTTTTCTGGTAGCCGTTAGTAAAACGGCTATAACTCTCTCCAGAAGTAAGCTTTACCCGTGATTCTTGTTGCGTTGGATTCCTAACTCAAATATCTACCCTACCAAAAGTCGAACCGGTAGAAACCCTATTTGAGTCGGCCTCTAGGTGATTATCAACTTGATTTCCAAAATCGTCGCCTCTTATGTAGGGACCGGGGTGAACGTCGGGTTTTTCATTGAGTCTAGCATTTTTGAACACTAGAGTCCATTATGAATCAATCCATATGATCATATATGCCTAATCCGTCCACTTTTGAAATAATCAAATTTTTGAGCCCGCCCAAAGGGGTACCCCTTGGCCGGTGGCCAGATTTGGCCCCGTTTTCTGGCAGCCCTCAGTAAAACGGCTATAACTCTCTCCAGAAGTAAGCTTTACCCGTGATTCTTGTTTTGTTGGATTCCTAACTCAAATATCTACCCTACCAACAGTCGAACTGGTAGAAACCCTATTGGAGTCGGCCTCTAGGTGATTATCAAGTTGATTTCCAAAACCGTCTCCTCTTATGTAGGGATCGGGATGAACGTCGGGTTTTTCATTGAGTCTAGCATTTTTTAACACTAGAGTCCATTATGAATCAATCCATATGATCATATATGCCTACACCGTCCACTTTTGAAAAAATCAAATTTTTGAGCCCGCCCAAAGGGGTACCCCTTTGGCCGGTGGCCAGATTTGGCCCCGTTTTCTGGCAGCCGTAAGTAAAACGGCTATAACTCTCTCCAGAAGTAAGCTTTACCCGTGATTCTTGTTGCGTTGAATTCCTAACTCAAATATCTACCCTACCAAAAGTCGAACCGGTAGAAATCCAATTTGAGTCGGCCTCTAGGTGATTATCAAGTTGATTTCCAAAACCGTCGCCTCTTATGTAGGGACCGGGGTGAACGTCGGGTTTTTCATTGAGTCTAGTATTTTTGAACACTAGAGTCCATTATGAATCAATCCATATGATCATATATGCCTAATCCGTCCACTTTTGAAAAAATCAAATTTTTGAGCCCGCCCAAAGGGGTACCCTTTTGGCCGGTGGCCAGATTTGGCCCCGTTTTCTGGCAACCGTCAGTAAAACGGCTATAACTCTCTCCAGAAGTAAGCTTTACCCGTGATTCTTGTTGCGTTGGATTCCTAACTCAAATATCTACCCTACCAAAAGTCGAACCGGTAGAAACACTATTGGAGTCAGCCTCTAGGTGACTATCAAGTTGATTTCCAAAACCGTCGCCTCTTATGTAGGGATCGTGGTGAACGTCGGGTTTTTCATTGAGTCTAGCATTTTTGAACACTAGAGTCCATTATGAATCAATCCATATGATCATATATGCCTAATCCGTCCACTTTTGAAAAAATCAAATTTTTGAGCCCGCCCAAAGGGGTACCCCTTTGGCCGGTGGCCAGATTTGGCCCCGTTTTCTGGCAACCGTCAGTAAAACGGCTATAACTCTCTCCAGAAGTAAGCTTTACCCGTGATTCTTGTTGCGTTGGATTCCTAACTCAAATATCTACCCTACCAAAAGTCGAACCGGTAGAAACACTATTGGAGTCAGCCTCTAGGTGATTATCAAGTTGATTTCCAAAACCGTCGCCTCTTATGTAGGGATCGTGGTGAACGTCGGGTTTTTCATTGAGTCTAGCATTTTTGAACACTAGAGTCCATTATGAATCAATCTATATGATCATATATCCTTAATCCATCCACTTTTGAAAAAATCAAATTTTTGAGCCCGCCAAAAGGGGTACACCTTTGGCCCGTGGCCAGATTTGGCCCCGTTTTCTGGCAGCCGTCAGTAAAACGGCTATAACTGTCTCCAGAAGTAAGCTTTACCCGTGATTCTTGTTTTGTTGGATTCCTAACTCAAATATCTATCCTACCAAAAGTCGAACCGGTAGAAACCCTATTGGAGTCGACCTCTAGGTGATTATCAAGTTGATTTCCAAAACCGTCGCCTCTTATGTAGGGATCGTTGTGAACGTCGGGTTTTTCATTGAGTCTAGCATTTTTGAACACTAGAGTCCATTATGAATCAATCCATATGATCATATATGCCTAATCCGTCCACTTTTGAAAAAATCAAATTTTTGAGCCCGCCCAAAGGGGTACCCCTTTGTCCGGTTGCCAGATTTGGCCCCGTTTTCTGGCAGCCGTCAGTAAAACGACTATAACTCTCTCCAGAAGTAAGCTTTACCCGTTATTCTTGTTGCGTTGGATTCTTAACTCAAATATCTACCCTAACAAAAGTCGAACCGGTAGAAACCCTATTTGAGTCGGCCTCTAGGTGATTATCAATTTGATTTCCAAAATCGTCGCCTCTTATGTAGGGACCGGGGTGAACGTCGGGTTTTTCATTGAGTCTAGCATTTTTGAACACTAGAGTCCATTATGAATCAATCCATATGATCATATATACCTAATCCGTCCACTTTTGAAATAATCAAATTTTTGAGCCCGCCCAAAGGGGTACCCCTTGGCCGGTGGCCAGATTTGGCCCCGTTTTCTGGCAGCCGTCAGTAAAACGGCTATAACTCTCTCCAGAAATAAGCTTTACCCGTGATTCTTATTTTGTTGGATTCCTAACTCAAATATCTACCCTACCAACAGTCGAACTGGTAGAAACCCTATTGGAGTCGGCCTCTAGGTGATTATCAAGTTGATTTCCAAAACCGTCGCCTCTTATGTAGGGATTGTTGTGAACGTCGGGTTTTTCATTGATTCTAGCATTTTTGAACACTAGAGTCCATTATGAATCAATCCATATGTTGATATATCCCTAATCCGTCCACTTTTGAAAAAATCAAATTTTTGAGTCCGCCCAAAGGGGTACACCTTTGGCCCGTGGCCAGATTTGGCCCCATTTTCTGGCAGCCGTCAGTAAAATGGCTATAACTCTCTCCAGAAGTAAGCTTTACCCGTGATTCTTGTTTTGTTGGATTCCTAACTCAAATATCTATCCTACCAAAAGTCGAACCGGTAGAAACCCTATTGGAGTCGGTCTCTAGGTGATAATCAAGTTGATTTCCAAAACCGTCGCCTCTTATGTAGGGATCGGGATGAACGTCGGGTTTTTCATTGAGTCTAGAATTTTTGAACACTAGAGTCCATTATGAATCAATCCATATGATCATATATGCCTACACCGTCCACTTTTGAAAAAATCAAATTTTTGAGCCCGCCCAAAGGGGTACCCTTTGGCCGGTGGCCAGATTTGGCCCCGTTTTCTGGCAGCCGTTAGTAAAACGGCTATAACTCTCTCCAGAAGTAAGCTTTACCCGTGATTCTTGTTGCGTTGAATTCCTAACTCAAATATCTACCCTACCAAAAGTCGAACCGGTAGAAATCCTATTTGAGTCGGCCTCTAGGTGATTATCAAGTTGATTTCCAAAACTGTCGCCTCTTATGTAGGGACCGGGGTGAACGTCGGGTTTTTCATTGAGTCTAGCATTTTTGAACACTAGAGTCCATTATGAATCAATCCATATGATCATATATGCCTAATCCGTCCACTTTTGAAAAAATCAAATTTTTGAGCCCGCCCAAGGGGGTACCCTTTGGCCGGTGGCCAGATTTGGCCCCGTTTTCTGGCAACCGTCAGTAAAACGGCTATAACTCTCTCCAGAAGTAAGCTTTACCCGTGATTCTTGTTGCGTTGGATTCCGAACTCAAATATCTACCCTACCAAAAGTCGAACCTGTAGAAACCCTATTAGAGTCGGCCTCTAGGTGATTATCAAGTTGATTTCCAAAACCGTTGCCTCTTATGTAGGGATCGTGGTGAACTTCGGGTTTTTCATTGAGTCTAGCATTTTTGAACACTAGAGTCCATTATGAATCAATCCATATGATCATATATCCCTAATCCATCCAATTTTGAAAAAATCAAATTTTTGAGCCCGCCAAAAGGGGTACCCCTTTGGCCGGTGGCCAGATTTGGCGCCGTTTTCTGGTAGCCGTCAGTAAAACGGCTATAACTCTCTCCAGAAGTAAGCTTTACCCGTGATTCTTGTTTTGTTGGATTCCTAACTCAAATATCTACCCTACCAAAAGTCGAACCGATAGAAACCCTATTGGAGTCGGCCTCTAGGTGATTATCAATTTGATTTCCAAAACCGTCGCCTCTTATGTAGGGACCGGGGTGAACGTCGGGTTTTTCATTGAGTCTAGCATTTTTGAACACTAGAGTCCATTATGAATCAATCCATATGATCATATATGCCTAATCCGTCCACTTTTGAAATAATCAAATTTTTGAGCCCGCCCAAAGGGGTACCCCTTTGGCCGGTGGCCAGATTTGGCCCCGTTTTCTGGCAGCCGTCAGTAAAACGGCTATAACTCTCTCCAGAAGTAAGCTTTACCCGTGATTCTTGTTGCGTTGGATTCCTAACTCAAATATCTACCCTACCAAAAGTCGAACCGGTAGAAACCCAATTTGAGTCGGCCTCTAGGTGATTATCAACTTGATTTCCAAAACCGTCGCCTCTTATGTAGGGACCGGGGTGAACGTCGGGTTTTTCATTGAGTCTAGCATTTTTTAACACTAGAGTCCATTATGAATCAATCCATATGATCATATATGCCTAATCCGTCCACTTTTGAAAAAATCAAATTTTTGAGCCCGCCGAAAGGGGTACCCCTTTGGCCGGTGGCCAGATTTGGCGCCGTTTTCTGGCAGCCGTCAGTAAAACGGCTATAACTCTCTCCAGAAGTAAGCTTTACCCGTGATTCTTGTTGCGTTGGATTCCTAACTCAAATATCTACCCTACCAAAAGTCGAACCGGTAGAAACCCAATTTGAGTCGGCCTCTAGGTGATTATCAACTTGATTTCCAAAACCGTCGCCTCTTATGTAGGGACCGGGGTGAACGTCGGGTTTTTCATTCAGTCTAGCATTTTTTAACACTAGAGTCCATTATGAATCAATCCATATGATCATATATGCCTAATCCGTCCACTTTTGAAATAATCAAATTTTTGAGCCCGCCCAAAGGGGTACCCCTTTGGCCGGTGGCCAGATTTGGCCCCGTTTTCTGGCAGCCGTCAGTAAAACGGTTATAACTCTCTCCAGAAGTAAGCTTTACCCGTGATTCTTGTTTTGTTGGATTCCTAACTCAAATATCTACCCTACCAAAAGTCGAACCGGTAGAAACCCTATTGGAGTCGGCCTCTAGGTGATTATCAACTTGATTTCCAAAACTGTCGCCTCTTATGTAGGGACCGGGGTGAACGTCGGGTTTTTCATTGAGTCTAGCATTTTTGAACACTAGAGTCCATTATGAATCAATCCATATGATCATATATGCCTAATCCGTCCACTTTTGAAATAATCAAATTTTTGAGCCCGCCCAAAGGGGTACCCCTTTGGCCGGTGGCCAGATTTGGCCCCGTTTTCTGGCAGCCGTCAGTAAAACGGCTATAACTCTCTCCAGAAGTAAGCTTTACCCGTGATTCTTGTTGCGTTGGATTCCTAACTCAAATATCTACCCTACCAAAAGTCGAACCGGTAGAAACCCAATTTGAGTCGGCCTCTAGGTGATTATCAACTTGATTTCCAAAACCGTCGCCTCTTATGTAGGGACCGGGGTGAACGTCGGGTTTTTCATTGAGTCTAGCATTTTTTAACACTAGAGTCCATTATGAATCAATCCATATGATCATATATGCCTAATCCGTCCACTTTTGAAAAAATCAAATTTTTGAGCCCGCCGAAAGGGGTACCCCTTTGGCCGGTGGCCAGATTTGGCGCCGTTTTCTGGCAGCCGTCAGTAAAACGGCTATAACTCTCTCCAGAAGTAAGCTTTACCCGTGATTCTTGTTGCGTTGGATTCCTAACTCAAATATCTACCCTACCAAAAGTCGAACCGGTAGAAACCCAATTTGAGTCGGCCTCTAGGTGATTATCAACTTGATTTCCAAAACCGTCGCCTCTTATGTAGGGACCGGGGTGAACGTCGGGTTTTTCATTCAGTCTAGCATTTTTTAACACTAGAGTCCATTATGAATCAATCCATATGATCATATATGCCTAATCCGTCCACTTTTGAAATAATCAAATTTTTGAGCCCGCCCAAAGGGGTACCCCTTTGGCCGGTGGCCAGATTTGGCCCCGTTTTCTGGCAGCCGTCAGTAAAACGGCTATAACTCTCTCCAGAAGTAAGCTTTACCCGTGATTCTTGTTGCGTTGGATTCCTAACTCAAATATCTACCCTACCAAAAGTCGAACCGGTAGAAACCCAATTTGAGTCGGCCTCTAGGTGATTATCAACTTGATTTCCAAAACCGTCGCCTCTTATGTAGGGACCGGGGTGAACGTCGGGTTTTTCATTGAGTCTAGCATTTTTTAACACTAGAGTCCATTATGAATCAATCCATATGATCATATATGCCTAATCCGTCCACTTTTGAAAAAATCAAATTTTTGAGCCCGCCGAAAGGGGTACCCCTTTGGCCGGTGGCCAGATTTGGCGCCGTTTTCTGGCAGCCGTCAGTAAAACGGCTATAACTCTCTCCAGAAGTAAGCTTTACCCGTGATTCTTGTTGCGTTGGATTCCTAACTCAAATATCTACCCTACCAAAAGTCGAACCGGTAGAAACCCAATTTGAGTCGGCCTCTAGGTGATTATCAACTTGATTTCCAAAACCGTCGCCTCTTATGTAGGGACCGGGGTGAACGTCGGGTTTTTCATTCAGTCTAGCATTTTTTAACACTAGAGTCCATTATGAATCAATCCATATGATCATATATGCCTAATCCGTCCACTTTTGAAATAATCAAATTTTTGAGCCCGCCCAAAGGGGTACCCCTTTGGCCGGTGGCCAGATTTGGCCCCGTTTTCTGGCAGCCGTCAGTAAAACGGTTATAACTCTCTCCAGAAGTAAGCTTTACCCGTGATTCTTGTTTTGTTGGATTCCTAACTCAAATATCTACCCTACCAAAAGTCGAACCGGTAGAAACCCTATTGGAGTCGGCCTCTAGGTGATTATCAAGTTGATTTCCAAAACCGTCGCCTCTTATGTAGGGATCGTTGTGAACATCGGGTTTTTCATTGAGTCTAGCATTTTTCAAACACTAGAGTCCATTATGAATCAATCCATATGATCATATATGCCTAATCCGTCCACTTTTGAAATAATCAAATTTTTGAGCCCGCCCAAAGGGGTACCCCTTTGGCCGGTGGCCAGATTTGGCCCCGTTTTCTGGCAGCCGTCAGTAAAACGGCTATAACTCTCTCCAGAAGTAAGCTTTACCCGTGATTCTTGTTTTGTTGGATTCCTAACTCAAATATCTACCCTACCAAAAGTCGAACCGGTAGAAAACCTATTGGAGTCGGCCTCTAGGTGATTATCAAGTTGATTTCCAAAACCGTCGCCTCTTATGTAGGGATCGTGGTGAACGTCGGGTTTTTCATTGAGTCTAGCATTTTTGAACACTAGAGTCCATTATGAATCAATCCATATGATCATATATCCCTAATCCATCCACTTTTGAAAAAATCAAATTTTTGAGCCCGCCCAAATGGGTACTCCTTTGGCCGGTGGCCAGATTTGGCGCCGTTTTCTGGCAGCCGTCAGTAAAACGGCTATAACTCTCTCCAGAAGTAAGCTTTACCCGTGATTCTTGTTGCGTTGGATTCCTAACTCAAATATCTACCCTACCAAAAGTCGAACCGGTAGAAACCCAATTTGAGTCGGCCTCTAGGTGATTATCAACTTGATTTCCAAAACCGCCGCCTCTTATGTAGGGACCGGGGTGAACGTCGGGTTTTTCATTGAGTCTAGCATTTTTCAAACACTAGAGT
This sequence comes from Perilla frutescens, assembly GCA_026008535.1. Taxonomy (NCBI): domain Eukaryota; kingdom Viridiplantae; phylum Streptophyta; class Magnoliopsida; order Lamiales; family Lamiaceae; genus Perilla; species Perilla frutescens. The sequence goes on from BRKX01000018.1 coordinate 49,524,967, forward strand.
CCATTATGAATCAATCCATATGATCATATATGCCTAATCCGTCCACTTTTGAAATAATCAAATTTTTGAGCCTGCCCAAAGGGGTACCCCTTTGGCCGGTGGCCAGATTTGGCCCCGTTTTCTTGCAGCCGTCAGTAAAACGGTTATAACTCTCTCCAGAAGTAAGCTTTACCCGTGATTCTTGTTTTGTTGGATTCCTAACTCAAATATCTACCCTACCAAAAGTCGAACCGGTAGAAACCCTATTGGAGTCGGCCTCTAGGTGATTATCAAGTTGATTTCCAAAACCGTCGCCTCTTATGTAGGGATCGTTGTGAACATCGGGTTTTTCATTGAGTCTAGCATTTTTGAACACTAGAGTCCATTATAAATCAATCCATATGATCATATATCCCTAATCCGTCCACTTTTGAAAAAATTAAATTTTTGAGCCCGCCCAAAGGGGTACCCCTTTGGCCGGTGGCCAGATTTGGCCCCGTTTTCTGGCAGCCGTCAGTAAAACGGCTATAACTCTCTCCAGAAGTAAGCTTTACCCGTGATTCTTGTTGCGTTGGATTCCTAACTCAAATATCTACCCTACCAAAAGTCGAACCGGTAGAAACCCTATTGGAGTCGGCCTCTAGGTGATTATCAAGTTGATTTCCAAAACCGTCGCCTCTTATGTAGGGATCGGGATGAACGTCGGGTTTTTCATTGAGTCTAGAATTTTTGAACACTAGAGTCCATTATGAATCAATCCATATGATCATATATGCCTACACCGTCCACTTTTGAAAAAATCAAATTTTTGAGCCCGCCCAAAGGGGTACCCTTTGGCCGGTGGCCAGATTTGGCCCCGTTTTCTGGCAGCCGTTAGTAAAACGGCTATAACTCTCTCCAGAAGTAAGCTTTACCCGTGATTCTTGTTGCGTTGGATTCCTAACTCAAATATCTACCCTACCAAAAGTCGAACCGGTAGAAACCCAATTTGAGTCGGCCTCTAGGTGATTATCAACTTGATTTCCAAAACCGTCGCCTCTTATGTAGGGACCGGGGTGAACGTCGGGTTTTTCATTCAGTCTAGCATTTTTTAACACTAGAGTCCATTATGAATCAATCCATATGATCATATATGCCTAATCCGTCCACTTTTGAAATAATCAAATTTTTGAGCCCGCCCAAAGGGGTACCCCTTTGGCCGGTGGCCAGATTTGGCCCCGTTTTCTGGCAGCCGTCAGTAAAACGGTTATAACTCTCTCCAGAAGTAAGCTTTACCCGTGATTCTTGTTTTGTTGGATTCCTAACTCAAATATCTACCCTACCAAAAGTCGAACCGGTAGAAACCCTATTGGAGTCGGCCTCTAGGTGATTATCAAGTTGATTTCCAAAATCGTCACCTCTTATGTAGGGATCGTTGTGAACATCGGGTTTTTCATTGAGTCTAGCATTTTTCAAACACTAGAGTCCATTATGAATCAATCCATATGATCATATATGCCTAATCCGTCCACTTTTGAAATAATCAAATTTTTGAGCCCGCCCAAAGGGGTACCCCTTTGGCCGGTGGCCAGATTTGGCCCCGTTTTCTGGCAGCCGTCAGTAAAACGGCTATAACTCTCTCCAGAAGTAAGCTTTACCCGTGATTCTTGTTTTGTTGGATTCCTAACTCAAATATCTACCCTACCAAAAGTCGAACCGGTAGAAACCCTATTGGAGTCGGCCTCTAGGTGATTATCAAGTTGATTTCCAAAACCGTCGCCTCTTATGTAGGGATCGTGGTGAACGTCGGGTTTTTCATTGAGTCTAGCATTTTTGAACACTAGAGTCCATTATGAATCAATCCATATGATCATATATCCCTAATCCATCCACTTTTGAAAAAATCAAATTTTTGAGCCCGCCCAAATGGGTACTCCTTTGGCCGGTGGCCAGATTTGGCGCCGTTTTCTGGCAGCCGTCAGTAAAACGGCTATAACTCTCTCCAGAAGTAAGCTTTACCCGTGATTCTTGTTGCGTTGGATTCCTAACTCAAATATCTACCCTACCAAAAGTCGAACCGGTAGAAACCCAATTTGAGTCGGCCTCTAGGTGATTATCAACTTGATTTCCAAAACCGCCGCCTCTTATGTAGGGACCGGGGTGAACGTCGGGTTTTTCATTGAGTCTAGCATTTTTCAAACACTAGAGTCCATTATGAATCAATCCATATGATCATATATGCCTAATCCGTCCACTTTTGAAATAATCAAATTTTTGAGCCCGCCCAAAGGGGTACCCCTTTGGCCGGTGGCCAGATTTGGCCCCGTTTTCTGGCAGCCGTCAGTAAAACGGCTATAACTCTCTCCAGAAGTAAGCTTTACCCGTGATTCTTGTTTTGTTGGATTCCTAACTCAAATATCTACCCTACCAAAAGTCGAACCGGTAGAAACCCTATTGGAGTCGGCCTCTAGGTGATTATCAAGTTGATTTCCAAAACCGTCGCCTCTTATGTAGGGATCGTGGTGAACGTCGGGTTTTTCATTGAGTCTAGCATTTTTGAACACTAGAGTCCATTATGAATCAATCCATATGATCATATATCCCTAATCCATCCACTTTTGAAAAAATCAAATTTTTGAGCCCGCCCAAATGGGTACTCCTTTGGCCGGTGGCCAGATTTGGCGCCGTTTTCTGGCAGCCGTCAGTAAAACGGCTATAACTCTCTCCAGAAGTAAGCTTTACCCGTGATTCTTGTTGCGTTGGATTCCTAACTCAAATATCTACCCTACCAAAAGTCGAACCGGTAGAAACCCAATTTGAGTCGGCCTCTAGGTGATTATCAACTTGATTTCCAAAACCGCCGCCTCTTATGTAGGGACCGGGGTGAACGTCGGGTTTTTCATTGAGTCTAGCATTTTTCAAACACTAGAGTCCATTATGAATCAATCCATATGATCATATATGCCTAATCCGTCCACTTTTGAAATAATCAAATTTTTGAGCCTGCCCAAAGGGGTACCCCTTTGGCCGGTGGCCAGATTTGGCCCCGTTTTCTTGCAGCCGTCAGTAAAACGGTTATAACTCTCTCCAGAAGTAAGCTTTACCCGTGATTCTTGTTTTGTTGGATTCCTAACTCAAATATCTACCCTACCAAAAGTCGAACCGGTAGAAACCCTATTGGAGTCGGCCTCTAGGTGATTATCAAGTTGATTTCCAAAACCGTCGCCTCTTATGTAGAGATCGTTGTGAACATCGGGTTTTTCATTGAGTCTAGCATTTTTGAACACTAGAGTCCATTATAAATCAATCCATATGATCATATATCCCTAATCCGTCCACTTTTGAAAAAATTAAATTTTTGAGCCCGCCCAAAGGGGTACCCCTTTGGCCGGTGGCCAGATTTGGCCCCGTTTTCTGGCAGCCGTCAGTAAAACGGCTATAACTCTCTCCAGAAGTAAGCTTTACCCGTGATTCTTGTTGCGTTGGATTCCTAACTCAAATATCTACCCTACCAAAAGTCGAACCGGTAGAAACCCTATTGGAGTCGGCCTCTAGGTGATTATCAAGTTGATTTCCAAAACCGTCGCCTCTTATGTAGGGATCGGGATGAACGTCGGGTTTTTCATTGAGTCTAGAATTTTTGAACACTAGAGTCCATTATGAATCAATCCATATGATCATATATGCCTACACCGTCCACTTTTGAAAAAATCAAATTTTTGAGCCCGCCCAAAGGGGTACCCTTTGGCCGGTGGCCAGATTTGGCCCCGTTTTCTGGCAGCCGTTAGTAAAACGGCTATAACTCTCTCCAGAAGTAAGTTTTACCCGTGATTCTTGTTGCGTTGGATTCCTAACTCAAATATCTACCCTACCAAAAGTCAAACCGGTAGAAACCCTATTTGAGTCGGTCTCTAGGTTATTATCAATTTGATTTCCAAAACCGCGCCTCTTATGTAGGGATCGGGGTGAACGTCGGGTTTTTCATTGAGTCTAACATTTTTGAACACTAGAGTCCATTATGAATCAATCCATATGATCATATATCCCTAATCCATCCACTTTTGAAAAAATCAAATTTTTGAGCCCGCCCAAATGGGTACTCCTTTGGCCGGTGGCCAGATTTGGCGCCGTTTTCTGGCAGCCGTCAGTAAAACGGCTATAACTCTCTCCAGAAGTAAGCTTTACCCGTGATTCTTATTGCGTTGGATTCCTAACTCAAATATCTACCCTACCAAAAGTCGAACCGGTAGAAACCCTATTGGAGTCGGCCTCTAGGTGATTATCAACTTGATTTCCAAAACCGTCGCCTCTTATGTAGGGATCATGGTGAACGTCGGGTTTTTCATTGAGTCTAGCATTTTTGAACACTAGAGTCCATTATGAATCAATCCATATGATCATATATCCCTAATCCATCCACTTTTGAAAAAATCAAATTTTTGAGCCCGCCAAAAGGGGTACCCCTTTGGCCGGTGGCCAGATTTCGCGCCGTTTTCTGGCAGCAGTCAGTAAAACGGCTATAACTCTCTCCAGAAGTAAGCTTTACCCGTGATTCTTGTTGCGTTGGATTCCTAACTCAAATATCTACCCTACCAAAAGTCGAACCGGTAGAAACCCAATTTGAGTCGGCCTCTAGGTGATTATCAACTTGATTTCCAAAACCGTCGCCTCTTATGTAGGGACCGGGGTGAACGTCGGGTTTTTCATTGAGTCTAGCATTTTTGAACACTAGAGTCCATTATGAATCAATCCATATGATCATATATGCCTAATCCGTCCACTTTTGAAATAATCAAATTTTTGAGCCCGCCCAAAGGGGTACCCATTTGGCCGGTGGCCAGATTTGGCCCCGTTTTCTGGCAGCCGTCAGTAAAACGGTTATAACTCTCTCCAGAAGTAAGCTTTACCCGTGATTCTTGTTTTGTTGGATTCCTAACTCAAATATCTACCCTACCAAAAGTCGAACCGGTAGAAACCCTATTGGAGTCGGCCTCTAGGTGATTATCAAGTTGATTTCCAAAACCGTCGCCTCTTATGTAGGGATCGGGATGAACGTCGGGTTTTTCATTGAGTCTAGAATTTTTGAACACTAGAGTCCATTATGAATCAATCCATATGATCATATATGCCTACACCGTCCACTTTTGAAAAAATCAAATTTTTGAGCCCGCCCAAAGGGGTACCCTTTGGCCGGTGGCCAGATTTGGCCCCGTTTTCTGGCAGCCGTTAGGAAAACGGCTATAACTCTCTCCAGAAATAAGCTTTACCCGTGATTCTTGTTGCGTTGGATTCCTAACTCAAATATCTACCCTACCAAAAGTCAAACCGGTAGAAACCCTATTTGAGTCGGTCTCTAGGTTATTATCAATTTGATTTCCAAAACCGCGCCTCTTATGTAGGGATCGGGGTGAACGTCGGGTTTTTCATTGAGTCTAACACTTTTGAACACTAGAGTCCATTATGAATCAATCCATATGATCATATATCCCTAATCCATCCACTTTTGAAAAAATCAAATTTTTGAGCCCGCCCAAATGGGTACTCCTTTGGCCGGTGGCCAGATTTGGCGCCGTTTTCTGGCAGCCGTCAGTAAAACGGCTATAACTCTCTCCAGAAGTAAGCTTTACCCGTGATTCTTGTTGCGTTGGATTCCTAACTCAAATATCTAACCTACCAAAAGTCGAACCGGTAGAAACCCAATTTGAGTCGGCCTCTAGGTGATTATCAACTTGATTTCCAAAACCGTCGCCTCTTATGTAGGGACCGGGGTGAACGTCGGGTTTTTCATTGAGTCTAGCATTTTTTAACACTAGAGTCCATTATAAATCAATCCATATGATCATATATGCCTAATCCGTCCACTTTTGAAATAATCAAATTTTTGAGCCCGCCCAAAGGGGTACCCCTTTGGCCGGTGGCCAGATTTGGCCCCGTTTTCTGGCAGCCGTCAGTAAAACGGTTATAACTCTCTCCAGAAGTAAGCTTTACCCGTGATTCTTGTTTTGTTGGATTCCTAACTCAAATATCTACCCTACCAAAAGTCGAACCGGTAGAAACCCTATTGGAGTCGGCCTCTAGGTGATTATCAAGTTGATTTCCAAAACCGTCGCCTCTTATGTAGAGATCGTTGTGAACATCGGGTTTTTCATTGAGTCTAGCATTTTTGAACACTAGAGTCCATTATAAATCAATCCATATGATCATATATCCCTAATCCGTCCACTTTTGAAAAAATTAAATTTTTGAGCCCGCCCAAAGGGGTACCCCTTTGGCCGGTGGCCAGATTTGGCCCCGTTTTCTGGCAGCCGTCAGTAAAACGGCTATAACTCTCTCCAGAAGTAAGCTTTACCCGTGATTCTTGTTGCGTTGGATTCCTAACTCAAATATCTACCCTACCAAAAGTCGAACCGGTAGAAACCCTATTGGAGTCGGCCTCTAGGTGATTATCAAGTAGATTTCCAAAACCGTCGCCTCTTATGTAGGGATCATGGTGAACGTCGGGTTTTTCATTGAGTCTAGCATTTTTGAACACTAGAGTCCATTATGAATCAATCCATATGATCATATATCCCTAATCCATCCACTTTTGAAAAAATCAAATTTTTGAGCCCGCCAAAAGGGGTACCCCTTTGGCCGGTGGCCAGATTTCGCGCCGTTTTCTGGCAGCCGTCAGTAAAACGGCTATAACTCTCTCCAGAAGTAAGCTTTACCCGTGATTCTTGTTGCGTTGGATTCCTAACTCAAATATCTACCCTACCAAAAGTTGAACCGGTAGAAACCCAATTTGAGTCGGCCTCTAGGTGATTATCAACTTGATTTCCAAAACCGTCGCCTCTTATGTAGGGACCGGGGTGAACGTCGGGTTTTTCATTGAGTCTAGCATTTTTTAACACTAGAGTCCATTATAAATCAATCCATATGATCATATATGCCTAATCCGTCCACTTTTGAAATAATCAAATTTTTGAGCCCGCCCAAAGGGGTACCCCTTTGGCCGGTGGCCAGATTTGGCCCCGTTTTCTGGCAGCCGTCAGTAAAACGGTTATAACTCTCTCCAGAAGTAAGCTTTACCCGTGATTCTTGTTTTGTTGGATTCCTAACTCAAATATCTACCCTACCAAAAGTCGAACCGGTAGAAACCCTATTGGAGTCGGCCTCTAGGTGATTATCAAGTTGATTTCCAAAACCGTCGCCTCTTATGTAGAGATCGTTGTGAACATCGGGTTTTTCATTGAGTCTAGCATTTTTGAACACTAGAGTCCATTATAAATCAATCCATATGATCATATATCCCTAATCCGTCCACTTTTGAAAAAATTAAATTTTTGAGCCCGCCCAAAGGGGTACCCCTTTGGCCGGTGGCCAGATTTGGCCCCGTTTTCTGGCAGCCGTCAGTAAAACGGCTATAACTCTCTCCAGAAGTAAGCTTTACCCGTGATTCTTGTTGCGTTGGATTCCTAACTCAAATATCTACCCTACCAAAAGTCGAACCGGTAGAAACCCTATTGGAGTCGGCCTCTAGGTGATTATCAAGTAGATTTCCAAAACCGTCGCCTCTTATGTAGGGATCATGGTGAACGTCGGGTTTTTCATTGAGTCTAGCATTTTTGAACACTAGAGTCCATTATGAATCAATCCATATGATCATATATCCCTAATCCATCCACTTTTGAAAAAATCAAATTTTTGAGCCCGCCAAAAGGGGTACCCCTTTGGCCGGTGGCCAGATTTCGCGCCGTTTTCTGGCAGCCGTCAGTAAAACGGCTATAACTCTCTCCAGAAGTAAGCTTTACCCGTGATTCTTGTTGCGTTGGATTCCTAACTCAAATATCTACCCTACCAAAAGTTGAACCGGTAGAAACCCAATTTGAGTCGGCCTCTAGGTGATTATCAACTTGATTTCCAAAACCGTCGCCTCTTATGTAGGGACCGGGGTGAACGTCGGGTTTTTCATTGAGTCTAGCATTTTTGAACACTAGAGTCCATTATGAATCAATCCATATGATCATATATGCCTAATCCGTCCACTTTTGAAATAATCAAATTTTTGAGCCCGCCCAAAGGGGTACCCCTTTGGCCGGTGGCCAGATTTGGCCCCGTTTTCTGGCAGCCGTCAGTAAAACGGTTATAACTCTCTCCAGAAGTAAGCTTTACCCGTGATTCTTGTTTTGTTGGATTCCTAACTCAAATATCTACCCTACCAAAAGTCGAACCGGTAGAAACCCTATTGGAGTCGGCCTCTAGGTGATTATCAAGTTGATTTCCAAAACCGTCGCCTCTTATGTAGGGATCGTTGTGAACATCGGGTTTTTCATTGAGTCTAGCATTTTTGAACACTAGAGTCCATTATAAATCAATCCATATGATCATATATCCCTAATCCGTCCACTTTTGAAAAAATTAAATTTTTGAGCCCGCCCAAAGGGGTACCCCTTTGGCCGGTGGCCAGATTTGGCCCCGTTTTCTGGCAGCCGTCAGTAAAACGGCTATAACTCTCTCCAGAAGTAAGCTTTACCCGTGATTCTTGTTTTGTTGGATTCCTAACTCAAATATCTACCCTACCAAAAGTCGAACCGGTAGAAACCCTATTGGAGTCGGCCTCTAGGTGATTATCAAGTTGATTTCCAAAACCGTCGCCTCTTATGTAGGGATCGGGATGAACGTCGGGTTTTTCATTGAGTCTAGAATTTTTGAACACTAGAGTCCATTATGAATCAATCCATATGATCATATATGCCTACACCGTCCACTTTTGAAAAAATCAAATTTTTGAGCCCGCCCAAAGGGGTACCCTTTGGCCGGTGGCCAGATTTGGCCCCGTTTTCTGGCAGCCGTTAGTAAAACGGCTATAACTCTCTCCAGAAGTAAGCTTTACCCGTGATTCTTGTTGCGTTGGATTCCTAACTCAAATATCTACCCTACCAAAAGTCAAACCGGTAGAAACCCTATTTGAGTCGGTCTCTAGGTTATTATCAATTTGATTTCCAAAACCGCGCCTCTTATGTAGGGATCGGGGTGAACGTCGGGTTTTTCATTGAGTCTAACACTTTTGAACACTAGAGTCCATTATGAATCAATCCATATGATCATATATCCCTAATCCATCCACTTTTGAAAAAATCAAATTTTTGAGCCCGCCCAAATGGGTACTCCTTTGGCCGGTGGCCAGATTTGGCGCCGTTTTCTGGCAGCCGTCAGTAAAACGGCTATAACTCTCTCCAGAAATAAGCTTTACCCGTGATTCTTGTTGCGTTGGATTCCTAACTCAAATATCTACCCTACCAAAAGTCGAACCGGTAGAAACCCTATTGGAGTCGGCCTCTAGGTGATTATCAAGTTGATTTCCAAAACCGTCGCCTCTTATGTAGGGATCATGGTGAACGTCGTGTTTTTCATTGAGTCTAGCATTTTTGAACACTAGAGTCCATTATGAATCAATCCATATGATCATATATCCCTAATCCATCCACTTTTGAAAAAATCAAATTTTTGAGCCCGCCAAAAGGGGTACCCCTTTGGCCGGTGGCCAGATTTCGCGCCGTTTTCTGGCAGCCGTCAGTAAAACGGCTATAACTCTCTCCAGAAGTAAGCTTTACCCGTGATTCTTGTTGCGTTGGATTCCTAACTCAAATATCTACCCTACCAAAAGTTGAACCGGTAGAAACCCAATTTGAGTCGGCCTCTAGGTGATTATCAACTTGATTTCCAAAACCGTCGCCTCTTATGTAGGGACCGGGGTGAACGTCGGGTTTTTCATTGAGTCTAGCATTTTTGAACACTAGAGTCCATTATGAATCAATCCATATGATCATATATGCCTAATCCGTCCACTTTTGAAATAATCAAATTTTTGAGCCCGCCCAAAGGGGTACCCCTTTGGCCGGTGGCCAGATTTGGCCCCGTTTTCTGGCAGCCGTCAGTAAAACGGTTATAACTCTCTCCAGAAGTAAGCTTTACCCGTGATTCTTGTTTTGTTGGATTCCTAACTCAAATATCTACCCTACCAAAAGTCGAACCGGTAGAAATCCTATTGGAGTCGGCCTCTAGGTGATTATCAAGTTGATTTCCAAAACCGTCGCCTCTTATGTAGGGATCGTTGTGAACATCGGGTTTTTCATTGAGTCTAGCATTTTTGAACACTAGAGTCCATTATAAATCAATCCATATGATCATATATCCCTAATCCGTCCACTTTTGAAAAAATTAAATTTTTGAGCCCGCCCAAAGGGGTACCCCTTTGGCCGGTGGCCAGATTTGGCCCCGTTTTCTGGCAGCCGTCAGTAAAACGGTTATAACTCTCTCCAGAAGTAAGCTTTACCCGTGATTCTTGTTTTGTTGGATTCCTAACTCAAATATCTACCCTACCAAAAGTCGAACCGGTAGAAACCCTATTGGAGTCGGCCTCTAGGTGATTATCAAGTTGATTTCCAAAACCGTCGCCTCTTATGTAGGGATCGTTGTGAACATCGGGTGTTTCATTGAGTCTAGCATTTTTGAACACTAGAGTCCATTATAAATCAATCCATATGATCATATATCCCTAATCCGTCCACTTTTGAAAAAATTAAATTTTTGAGCCCGCCCAAAGGGGTACCCCTTTGGCCGGTGGCCAGATTTGGCCCCGTTTTCTGGCAGCCGTCAGTAAAACGGCTATAACTCTCTCCAGAAATAAGCTTTACCCGTGATTCTTGTTGCGTTGGATTCCTAACTCAAATATCTACCCTACCAAAAGTCGAACCGGTAGAAACCCTATTGGAGTCGGCCTCTAGGTGATTATCAAGTTGATTTCCAAAACCGTCGCCTCTTATGTAGGGATCATGGTGAACGTCGGGTTTTTCATTGAGTCTAGCATTTTTGAACACTAGAGTCCATTATAAATCAATCCATATGATCATATATCCCTAATCCGTCCACTTTTGAAAAAATTAAATTTTTGAGCCCGCCCAAAGGGGTACCCCTTTGGCCGGTGGCCAGATTTGGCCCCGTTTTCTGGCAGCCGTCAGTAAAACGGTTATAACTCTCTCCAGAAGTAAGCTTTACCCGTGATTCTTGTTTTGTTGGATTCCTAACTCAAATATCTACCCTACCAAAAGTCGAACCGGTAGAAACCCTATTGGAGTCGGCCTCTAGGTGATTATCAAGTTGATTTCCAAAACCGTCGCCTCTTATGTAGGGATCGTTGTGAACATCGGGTTTTTCATTGAGTCTAGCATTTTTGAACACTAGAGTCCATTATAAATCAATCCATATGATCATATATCCCTAATCCGTCCACTTTTGAAAAAATTAAATTTTTGAGCCCGCCCAAAGGGGTACCCCTTTGGCCGGTGGCCAGATTTGGCCCCGTTTTCTGGCAGCCGTCAGTAAAACGGCTATAACTCTCTCCAGAAATAAGCTTTACCCGTGATTCTTGTTGCGTTGGATTCCTAACTCAAATATCTACCCTACCAAAAGTCGAACCGGTAGAAACCCTATTGGAGTCGGCCTCTAGGTGATTATCAAGTTGATTTCCAAAACCGTCGCCTCTTATGTAGGGATCATGGTGAACGTCGGGTTTTTCATTGAGTCTAGCATTTTTGAACACTAGAGTCCATTATGAATCAATCCATATGATCATATATCCCTAATCCATCCACTTTTGAAAAAATCAAATTTTTGAGCCCGCCAAAAGGGGTACCCCTTTGGCCGGTGGCCAGATTTCGCGCCGTTTTCTGGCAGCCGTCAGTAAAACGGCTATAACTCTCTCCAGAAGTAAGCTTTACCCGTGATTCTTGTTGCGTTGGATTCCTAACTCAAATATCTACCCTACCAAAAGTCGAACCGGTAGAAACCCAATTTGAGTCGGCCTCTAGGTGATTATCAACTTGATTTCCAAAACCGTCGCCTCTTATGTAGGGACCGGGGTGAACGTCGGGTTTTTCATTGAGTCTAGCATTTTTGAACACTAGAGTCCATTATGAATCAATCCATATGATCATATATGCCTAATCCGTCCACTTTTGAAATAATCAAATTTTTGAGCCCGCCCAAAGGGGTACCCCTTTGGCCGGTGGCCAGATTTGGCCCCGTTTTCTGGCAGCCGTCAGTAAAACGGTTATAACTCTCTCCAGAAGTAAGCTTTACCCGTGATTCTTGTTTTGTTGGATTCCTAACTCAAATATCTACCCTACCAAAAGTCGAACCGGTAGAAATCCTATTGGAGTCGGCCTCTAGGTGATTATCAAGTTGATTTCCAAAACCGTCGCCTCTTATGTAGGGATCGTTGTGAACATCGGGTTTTTCATTGAGTCTAGCATTTTTGAACACTAGAGTCCATTATAAATCAATCCATATGATCATATATCCCTAATCCGTCCACTTTTGAAAAAATTAAATTTTTGAGCCCGCCCAAAGGGGTACCCCTTTGGCCGGTGGCCAGATTTGGCCCCGTTTTCTGGCAGCCGTCAGTAAAACGGCTATAACTCTCTCCAGAAGTAAGCTTTACCCATGATTCTTGTTGCGTTGGATTCCTAACTCAAATATCTACCCTACCAAAAGTCGAACCGGTAGAAACCCTATTGGAGTCGGCCTCTAGGTGATTATCAAGTTGATTTCCAAAACCGTCGCCTCTTATGTAGGGATCGGGATGAACGTCGGGTTTTTCATTGAGTCTAGAATTTTTGAACACTAGAGTCCATTATGAATCAATCCATATGATCATATATGCCTACACCGTCCACTTTTGAAAAAATCAAATTTTTGAGCCCGCCCAAAGGGGTACCCTTTGGCCGGTGGCCAGATTTGGCCCCGTTTTCTGGCAGCCGTTAGTAAAACGGCTATAACTCTCTCCAGAAGTAAGCTTTACCCGTGATTCTTGTTGCGTTGGATTCCTAACTCAAATATCTACCCTACCAAAAGTCGAACCGGTAGAAACCCTATTTGACTCGGCCTCTAGGTTATTATCAATTTGATTTCCAAAACCGTCGCCTCTTATGTAGGGATCGGGGTGAACGTCGAGTTTTTCATCGAGTCTAACATTTTTGAAAACTAGAGTCCACTATGAATCAATCCATATGATCATATATCCCTAATCCTTCCACTTTTGAAAAAATCAAATTTTTGAGCCCGCCCAAAGGGGTACCCCTTTGGCCGGTGGCCAGATTTGGCGCCGTTCTCTGGCAGCCGTCAGTAAAACGGCTATACCTCTCTGCAGAAGTAAGCTTTACCCGTGATTCTTGTTGCGTTGGATTCCTAACTCAAATATCTACCCTACCAAAAGTCGAACCGGTAGAAACACTATTGGAGTCGGCCTCTAGGTGATTATCAAGTTGATTTCCAAAACCGTCGCCTCTTATGTAGGAATCGTGGTGTACGTCGGGTTTTTCATCGAGTCCAGCATTTTTGAACACTAGAGTCCACTATAAATCAATCCATATGATCATATATCCCTAATCTGTCCACTTTTGAAAAAATCAAATTTTTGAGCCCGCCCAAAGGGGTACCCCTTTGGCCGGTGGCCAGATTTGGCTCCGTTTTCTGGCAGCCGTCAGTAAAACGGCTATAACTCTCTCTAGAAGTAAGCTTTACTCGTGATTCTTGTTGCGTTGGATTCCTAACTCAAATATCTACCCTACCAAAAGTCGAACCGGTAGAAACCCTATTGGAGTCGGCCTCTAGGTGATTATCAAGTTGATTTCCAAAATCGTCACCTTTTATGTAGGAATCGTGGTGTACGTCGGGTTTTTCATCGAGTCCAGCATTTTTGAGCACTAGAGTCCACTATGAATCAATCCATATGATCATATATCCCTAATCCGTCCTCTTTTGAAAAAATCAAATTTTTGAGCCCGCCCAAAGGGGTACCCCTTTGGCCGGTGGCCAGATTTGGCGCCGTTTTCTGGCAGCCGTCAGTAAAACGGCTATAACTCTCTCCAGAAGTCAGCTTTACCCGTGATTCTTGTTGCGTTGGATTCCTCACTCAAATATCTACCCTACCAAAAGTAGAACCGGTAGAAACCCTATTGGAGTCGGCCTCTAGGTGATTATCAAGTTGATTTCCAAAACCGTCGCCTCTTATGTAGGAATCGTGGTGTACGTCGGGTTTTTCATCGAGTCCAGCATTTTTGAACACTAGAGTCCACTATGAATCAATCCATATGATCATATATCCCTAATCTGTCCACTTTTGAAAAAATCAAATTTTTGAGCCCGCCCAAAGGGGTACCCCTTTGGCCGGTGGCCAGATTTGGCCCCGTTTTCTGGCAGCCGTCAGTAAAACGGCTATAACTCTCTCCAGAAGTAAGCTTTACTCGTGATTCTTGTTGCGTTTGATTCCTAACTCAAATATCTACCCTACCAAAAGTCGAACCGGTAGAAATCCTATTAGAGTCGGCCTCTAGGTGATTATCAAGTTGATTTCCAAAACCGTCGCCTCTTATGTAGGGATCGGGGTCAACGTCGGGTTTTTCATTGAGTCTATCATTTTTGAACACTAGAGTCCATTAAGAATCAATCCATATGATCATATATGCCTAATCCGTCCACTTCTGAAAAAATCAAATTTTTGAGCCCGCCCAAAGGGGTACCCCTTTGGCCGTTGGCCAGATTTGGCCCCGTTTTCTGGCAGCCGTCAGTAAAACGTCTATAACTCTTTCCAGAAGTAAGATTTACCCGTTATTCTTATTGCGTTGGATTCCTAACTCAAATATCTACCCTACCAAAAGTCGAACCGGTAGAAATCCTATTTGAGTGGGCCTCTAGGTGATTATCAAGTTGATTTCCAAAACCGTCGCCTCTTGTGTAGGGATCGTGGTGAACGTCGGGTTTTTCATTGAGTCTAGCATTTTTGAACACTAGAGTCCATTATGAATCAATCCATATGATCATATATCCCTAATCCGTCCACTTTTGAAAAAATGAAATTTTTGAGCCCGCCCAAAGGGGTACCCCTTTGGCCGGTGGCCAGATTTGGCTCCGTTTTCTGGCAGCCGTCAGTAAAACGGCTATAACTCTCTCCAGAAGTAAGCTTTACTCGTGATTCTTGTTGCGTTGGATTCCTAACTCAAATATCTACCCTACCAAAAGTCGAACCGGTAGAAACCCTATTGGAGTCGGCCTCTAGGTGATTATCAAGTTGATTTCCAAAATCGTCGCCTCTTATGTAGGAATCGTGGTGTACGTCGGGTTTTTCATCGAGTCCAGCATTTTTGAACACTAGAGTCCACTATGAATCAATCCATATGATCATATATCCCTAATCCGTCCACTTTTGAAAAAATCAAATTTTTGAGCCCGCCCAAAGGGGTACCCCTTTGGCCGGTGGCCAGATTTGGCGCCGTTTTCTGGCAGCAGTCAGTAAAACGGCTATAACTCTCTCCAGAAGTACGCTTTACCCATAATTCTTGTTTTGTTGGATTCCTAATTCAAATATCTACCCTACCAAATGTGAAACCGGTAGAAACCCTATTGGAGTCGGCCTCTAGGTGATTATCAAGTTGATTTCCCAAACCGTCGCCTCTTATGTAGGGATCGTGGTGAACGTCGGGTTTTTCTTTGAGTCTAGCATTTTCGAACACTAGAGTCCATTATGAATGAATCCATATAATCATATATGCCTACACCGTCCACTTTTGAAAAAATCAAATTTTTGAGCCCGCCCAAAGGGGTACCCCTTTGTCCGGTGGCCAGATTTTGCACCGTTTTCTGGCAGCCGTCAGTAAAACGGCTATAACTCTCTCCAGAAGTAAGCTTTTCCCGTGATTCTTGTTGCGTTGGATTCCTAACTAAAATATCTACCCTACCAAAAGTCGAACCGGTAGAAATCCTATTTGAGTGGGCCTCTAGGTGATTATCAAGTTGATTACCAAAACCGTCGCCTCTTATGTAGGGATCGTGGTGAACGTCGGGTTTTTCATTGAGTCTAGCATTTTTGAACACTAGAGTCCATTATGAATCAATCCATATGATCATATATCCCTAATCCGTCCACTTTTGAAAAAATGAAATTTTTGAGCCCGCCCAAAGGGGTACCCCTTTGGCCGGTGGCCAGATTTGGCCCCGTTTTCTGGCAGCCGTCAGTAAAACGGCTATAACTCTCTCCAGAAGTAAGCTTTACCCGTGATTCTTGTTGCGTTGGAATCCTAACTCAAATATCTACCCTACCAAATGTCCAACCCGTAGAAATCCTATTAGAGTCGGCCTCTAGGTGATTATCAAGTTGATTTCCAAAACCGTCGCCTCTTATGTAGGGATCGGGGTGAACGTCGGGTTTTTCATTGAGTCTAGCATTTTTGAACACTAGAGTCCATTAAGAATCAATACATATGATCATATATGCCTAATCCGTCCACTTTTGAAAAAATCAAATTTTTGAGCCCGCCCAAAGGGGTACCCCTTTGTCCGGTGGCCAGATTTTGCACCGTTTTCTGGCAGCCGTCAGTAAAACGGCTATAACTCTCTCCAGAAGTAAGCTTTTCCCGTGATTCTTGTTGCGTTGGATTCCTAACTAAAATATCTACCCTACCAAAAGTCGAACCGGTAGAAATCCTATTTGAGTGGGCCTCTAGGTGATTATCAAGTTGATTTCCAAAACCGTCGCCTCTTATGTAGGGATCGTGGTGAACGTCGGGTTTTTCATTGAGTCTAGCATTTTTGAACACTAGAGTCCATTATGAATCAATCCATATGATCATATATCCCTAATCCGTCCACTTTTGAAAAAATGAATTTTTTGAGCCCGCCCAAAGGGGTACCTATTTGGCCGGTGGCCAGATTTGGACCCGTTTTCTGGCAGCCGTCATTAAAACGGCTATAACTCTCTCCAGAAGTAAGCTTTACCCGTGATTCTTGTTGCGTTGGATTCCTAACTCAAATATCTACCCTACCAAAAGTCGAACCGGTAGAAATCCTATTAGAGTCGGCCTTTAGGTGATTATCAAGTTTATTTCCAAAACCGTCGCCTCTTATGTAGGGATCGGGGTGAACGTCGGGTTTTTCATTGAGTCTAGCATTATTGAACACTAGAGTCCATTAAGAATCAATCCATATGATCATATATGCCTAATCCGTCCACTTTTGAAAAAATCAAATTTTTGAGCCCGCCCAAAGGGGTACCCCTTTGGCCGTTGGCCAGATTTGGCCCCGTTTTCTGGCAGCCGTCAGTAGAACGGCTATAACTCTCTCCAGAAGTAAGCTTTACCCGTGATTCTTGTTGCGTTGGATTCCTAACTCAAATATCTACCCTACCAAAAGTCGAACCGGTAGAAATCTTATTTGAGTGGGCTTCTAGGTGATTATCAAGTTGGTTACCAAAACCGTCGCCTCTTATGTAGGGATCGTGGTGAACGTCGGGTTTTTCATTGAGTCTAGCATTTTTGAACACTAGAGTCCATTATGAATCAATCCATATGATCATATATCCCTAATCCGTCCACTTTTGAAAAAATGAAATTTTTGAGCCCGCCCAAAGGGGTACCCCTTTGGCCGGTGGCTAGATTTGGCCCCGTTTTCTGGCAGCCGTCAGTAAAACGGCTATAACTCTCTCCAGAAGTAAGATTTACCCGTGATTCTTGTTTCGTTGGATTCCTAACTCAAATATCTACCCTACCAAATGTCAAACCGGTAGAAATCCTATTAGAGTCGGCCTCTAGGTGATTATCAAGTTGATTTCCAAAATCGTCGCCTCTTATGTAGGAATCGTGATGTACGTCGGGTTTTTCATCGAGTCCAGCATTTTTGAACACTAGAGTCCACTATGAATCAATCCATATGATCATATATCCCTAATCCGTCCAGTTTTGAAAAAATCAAATTTTTGAGCCCGCCCAAAGGGGTACCCCTTTGGCCGGTGGCCAGATTTGGCGCCGTTTTCTGGCAGCCGTCAGTAAAACGGCTATAACTCTCTCCAGAAGTAAGCTTACCCGTGATTCTTGTTGCGTTGGATTCCTAACTCAAATATCTACCCTACCAAAAGTCGAACCGGTAGAAACCCTATTGGAGTCGGCCTCTAGGTGATTATCAAGTTGATTTCCAAAACCGTCGCCTCTTATGTTGGAATCGTGGTGTACGTCGGGTTTTTCATCGAGTCCAGCATTTTTGAACACTAGAGTCCACTATGAATCAATCCATATGATCATATATCCCTAATCTGTCCACTTTTGAAAAAATCAAATTTTTGAGCCCGCCCAAAGGGGTACCCCTTTGGCCGGTGGCCAGATTTGGCCCCGTTTTCTGGCAGCCGTCAGTAAAACGGCTATAACTCTCTCCAGAAGTAAGCTTTACCCGTGATTCTTGTTGCGTTGGATTCCTAACTATAATATCTACCCTACCAAAAGTCGAACCGGTAGAAATCCTATTTGAGTGGGCCTCTAGGTGATTATCAAGTTGATTACCAAAACCGTCGCCTCTTATGTAGGGATCGTGGTGAACGTCGGGTTTTTCATTGAGTCTAGCATTTTTGAACACTAGAGTCCATTATGAATCAATCCATATGATCATATATCCCTAATCCATCCACTTTTGAAAAAATGAAATTTTTGAGCCCGCCCAAAGGGGTACCCCTTTGGCCGGTGGCCAGATTTGGCCCCGTTTTCTGGCAGCCGTCAGTAAAACGGCTATAACTCTCTCCAGAAGTAAGCTTTACCCGTGATTCTTGTTGCGTTGGATTCCTAACTCAAATATCTACCCTACCAAATGTCCAACCCGTAGAAATCCTATTAGAGTCGGCCTCTAGGTGATTATCAATTTGATTTCCAAAACCGTCACCTCTTATGTAGGGATCGGGGTGAACGTCGAGTTTTTCATTGAGTCTAGCATTTTTGAACACTAGAGTCCATTAAGAATCAATCCATATGATCATATATGCCTAATCCGTCCACTTTTGAAAAAATCAAATTTTTGAGCCCGCCCAAAGGGGTACCCCTTTGGCCGGTGGCCAGATTTGGCCCCGTTTTCTGGCAGCCGTCAGTAGAACGGCTATAACTTTCTCCAGAAGTAAGCTTTACCCGTGATTCTTCTTGCGTTGGATTCCTAACTCAAATATCTACCCTACCAAAAGTCGAACCGGTAGAAATCCTATTTGAGTGGGCTTCTAGGTGATTATCAAGTTGATTACCAAAACCGTCGCCTCTTATGTAGGGATCGTGGTGAACGTCGGGTTTTTCATTGAGTCTAGCATTTTTGAACACTAGAGTCCATTATGAATCAATCCATATGATCATATATCCCTAATCCGTCCACTTTTGAAAAAATGAAATTTTTGAGCCCGCCCAAAGGGGTACCCCTTTGGCCGGTGGCTAGATTTGGCCCCGTTTTCTGGCAGCCGTCAGTAAAACGGCTATAACTCTCTCCAGAAGTAAGCTTTACCCGTGATTCTTGTTTCGTTGGATTCCTAACTCAAATATCTACCCTACCAAATGTCAAACCGGTAGAAATCCTATTAGAGTCGGCCTCTAGGTGATTATCAAGTTGATTTCCAAAATCGTCGCCTCTTATGTAGGAATCGTGATGTACGTCGGGTTTTTCATCGAGTCCAGCATTTTTGAACACTAGAGTCCACTATGAATCAATCCATATGATCATATATCCCTAATCCGTCCAGTTTTGAAAAAATCAAATTTTTGAGCCCGCCCAAAGGGGTACCCCTTTGGCCGGTGGCCAGATTTGGCGCCGTTTTCTGGCAGCCGTCAGTAAAACGGCTATAACTCTCTCCAGAAGTAAGCTTACCCGTGATTCTTGTTGCGTTGGATTCCTAACTCAAATATCTACCCTACCAAAAGTCGAACCGGTAGAAACCCTATTGGAGTCGGCCTCTAGGTGATTATCAAGTTGATTTCCAAAACCGTCGCCTCTTATGTTGGAATCGTGGTGTACGTCGGGTTTTTCATCGAGTCCAGCATTTTTGAACACTAGAGTCCACTATGAATCAATCCATATGATCATATATCCCTAATCTGTCCACTTTTGAAAAAATCAAATTTTTGAGCCCGCCCAAAGGGGTACCCCTTTGGCCGGTGGCCAGATTTGGCCCCGTTTTCTGGCAGCCGTCAGTAAAACGGCTATAACTCTCTCCAGAAGTAAGCTTTACCCGTGATTCTTGTTGCGTTGGATTCCTAACTCAAATATCTACCCTACCAAAAGTCGAACCGGTAGAAATCCTATTTGAGTGGGCCTCTAGGTGATTATCAAGTTGATTACCAAAACCGTCGCCTCTTATGTAGGGATCGTGGTGAACGTCGGGTTTTTCATTGAGTCTAGCATTTTTGAACACTAGAGTCCATTATGAATCAATCCATATGATCATATATCCCTAATCCATCCACTTTTGAAAAAATGAAATTTTTGAGCCCGCCCAAAGGGGTACCCCTTTGGCCGGTGGCCAGATTTGGCCCCGTTTTCTGGCAGCCGTCAGTAAAACGGCTATAACTCTCTCCAGAAGTAAGCTTTACCCGTGATTCTTGTTGCGTTGGATTCCTAACTCAAATATCTACCCTACCAAATGTCCAACCCGTAGAAATCCTATTAGAGTCGGCCTCTAGGTGATTATCAATTTGATTTCCAAAACCGTCACCTCTTATGTAGGGATCGGGGTGAACGTCGAGTTTTTCATTGAGTCTAGCATTTTTGAACACTAGAGTCCATTAAGAATCAATCCATATGATCATATATGCCTAATCCGTCCACTTTTGAAAAAATCAAATTTTTGAGCCCGCCCAAAGGGGTACCCCTTTGGCCGGTGGCCAGATTTGGCCCCGTTTTCTGGCAGCCATCAGTAGAACGGCTATAACTTTCTCCAGAAGTAAGCTTTACCCGTGATTCTTCTTGCGTTGGATTCCTAACTCAAATATCTACCCTACCAAAAGTCGAACCGGTAGAAATCCTATTTGAGTGGGCTTCTAGGTGATTATCAAGTTGATTACCAAAACCGTCGCCTCTTATGTAGGGATCGTGGTGAACGTCGGTTTTTCATTGAGTCTAGCATTTTTGAACACTAGAGTCCATTATGAATCAATCCATATGATCATATATCCCTAATCCGTCCACTTTTGAAAAAATGAAATTTTTGACCCCGCCCAAAGGGGTACCCCTTTGGCCGGTGGCCAGATTTGGCCCCGTTTTCTGGCAGCCGTCAGTAAAACGGCTATAACTCTCTCCAGAAGTAAGCTTTACCCGTGATTCTTGTTGCGTTGGATTCCTAACTCAAATATCTACCCTACCAAATGTCAAACCGGTAGAAATCCTATTAGAGTCGGCCTCTAGGTGATTATCAAGTTGATTTCCAAAACCGTCGCCTCTTATGTAGGGATCGGGGTGAACGTCGGGTTTTTCATTGAGTCTAGCATTTTTGAACACTAGAGTTCATTAGGAATCAATCCATATGATCATATATCTCTAATCCGTCCACTTTTGAAAAAAATCAAATTTTTGAAGCCGCCCAAAGGGTTACCCCTTTGGCCGGTGGCCAGATTTGGCGCCGTTTTCTGGCAGCCGTCAGTAGAACGGCTATAACTCTCACCAGAAGTAAGCTTTACCCGTGATTCTTGTTGCGTTGGATTCCTAACTCAAATATCTACCCTACCAAAAGTCGAACCGGTAGAAATCCTATTAGAGTCGTCCTCTAGGTGATTATCAAGTGGATTTCCAAAACCGTCGCCTCTTATGTAGGGATCGGGGTGAACGTCGGGTTTTTCATTGAGTCTAGCATTTTTAAACACTAGAGTCCATTAAGAATCAATCCATATGATCATATATGCCTAATCCGTCCACTTTTGAAAAAATCAAATTTTTGAGCCCGCCCAAAGGGGTACCCCTTTGGCCGGTGGCCAGATTTGGCCCCGTTTTCTGGCAGCCGTCAGTAGAACGGCTATAACTTTCTCCAGAAGTAAGCTTTACCCGTGATTCTTCTTGCGTTGGATTCCTAACTCAAATATCTACCCTACCAAAAGTCGAACCGGTAGAAATCCTATTTGAGTGGGCTTCTAGGTGATTATCAAGTTGATTACGAAAACCGTCGCCTCTTATGTAGGGATCGTGGTGAACGTCGGGTTTTTCATTGAGTCTAGCATTTTTGAACACTAGAGTCCATTATGAATCAATCCATATGATCATATATCCCTAATCCGTCCACTTTTGAAAAAATGAAATTTTTGACCCCGCCCAAAGGGGTACCCCTTTGGCCGGTGGCCAGATTTGGCCCCGTTTTCTGGCAGCCGTCAGTAAAACGGCTATAACTCTCTCCAGAAGTAAGCTTTACCCGTGATTCTTGTTGCGTTGGATTCCTAACTCAAATATCTACCCTACCAAATGTCAAACCGGTAGAAATCCTATTAGAGTCGGCCTCTAGGTGATTATCAAGTTTATTTCCAAAACCGTCGCCTCTTATGTAGGGATCGGGGTGAACGTCGGGTTTTTCATTGAGTCTAGCATTTTTGAACACTAGAGTTCATTATGAATCAATCCATATGATCATATATCTCTAATCCGTCCACTTTTGAAAAAAATCAAATTTTTGAAGCCGCCCAAAGGGTTACCCCTTTGGCCGGTGGCCAGATTTGGCGCCGTTTTCTGGCAGCCGTCAGTAGAACGGCTATAACTCTCACCAGAAGTAAGCTTTACCCGTGATTCTTGTTGCGTTGGATTCCTAACTCAAATATCTACCCTACCAAAAGTCGAACCGGTAGAAATCCTATTAGAGTCGTCCTCTAGGTGATTATCAAGTGGATTTCCAAAACCGTCGCCTCTTATGTAGGGATCGGGGTGAACGTCGGGTTTTTCATTGAGTCTAGCATTTTTAAACACTAGAGTCCATTAAGAATCAATCCATATGATCATATATGCCTAATCCGTCCACTTTTGAAAAAATCAAATTTTTGAAGCCGCCCAAAGGGGTACCCCTTTGGCCGGTGGCCAGATTTGGCGCCGTTTTCTGGCAGCCGTCAGTAGAACGGTTATAACTCTCACCAGAAGTAAGCTTTACCCGTGATTCTTGTTGCGTTGGATTCCTAACTCAAATATCTACCCTACCAAAAGTGGAACCGGTAGAAACCCTATTTGAGTCGGTCTCTAGGTGATTATCAAGTTGATTTCCAAAACCGTCGCCTCTTATGTAGGGATCGGGGTGAACGTCGGGTTTTTCATTGAGTCTAGCATTTTTGAACATTAGAGTCCATTATGAATCAATCCATATGATCATATATCCCTAATCCGTCCACTTTTCTAAAAAATCAAATTTTTGAGCCCGCCCAAACGGGTACCCCTTTGGCCGGTGGCCAGATTTGGCGCCGTTTTCTGGCAGCCGTCAGTAAAACGGCTATAACTCTCTCCAGAAGTAAGCTTTAGCCGTGATTCTTGTTTTGTTGGATTCCTAATTCAAATATCTACCCTACCAAATGTGAAACCGGTAGAAACCCTATTGGAGTCGGCCTCTAGGTGATTATCAAGTTGATTTCCCAAACCGTCGCCTCTTATGTAGGGATCGTGGTGAACGTCGGGTTTTTCATTGAGTCTAGCATTTTTGAACACTAGAGTCCATTATGAATGAATCCATATAATCATATATGCCTAATCCGTCCACTTTTGAAAAAATCAAATTTTTGAGCCCGCCCAAAGGGGTACCCCTTTGGCCGGTGGCCAGATTTGGCCCCGTTTTCTGGCAGCCGTCAGTAAAACGGCTATAACTCTCTCCAAAAGTAAGCTTTACCCGTGATTCTTGTTTTGTTGGATTCCTAACTCAAATATCTACCCTACCAAAAGTCAAACCGGTAGAAACCCTATTGGAGTCGGCCTCTAGGTGATTATCAAGTTGATTTCCAAAAACGTCGCCTCTTATGTAGGGATCGTGGTGAACGTCGGGTTTTTCATTGAGTCTAGAATTTTTGAACACTAGAGTCCATTATAAATCAATCCATATGATCATATATCCCTAATCCGTCCACTTTTGAAAAAATCAAATTTTTGAGCCCGCCCAAAGGGGTACCCCATTGGCCGGTGGCCAGATTTGGCGCCGTTTTCTGGCAGCCGTCAGTAAAACGGCTATAACTCTCTCCAGAAGTTAGCTTTACCCGTGATTCTTGTTTTGTTGGATTCCTAACTCAAATATCTACCCTACCAAAAGTCAAACCGGTAGAAATCCTATTGGAGTCGGCCTCTAGGTGATTATCAAGTTGATTTCCAAAACCGTCGCCTCTTATGTAGGGATCGTGGTGAACGTCGGGTTTTTCATTGAGTCTAGCATTTTTGAATACTAGAGTCCATTATGAATCAATCCATATGATCATATATGCCTAATCCGTCCACTTTTGAAAAAATCAAATTTTTGAGCCCGCCCAAAGGGGTACCCCTTTGGCCGGTAGCCAGATTTGGCCCCGTTTTCTGGCAGCCGTCAGTAAAACGGCTATAACTCTCTCCAGAAGTAAGCTTTACCCGTGATTCTTGTTGCGTTGGATTCCTAACTCAAATATCTACCCTACCAAAAGTCGAACCGGTAGAAACCCTATTTGAGTCGGCCTCTAGGTGATTATCAAGTTGATTTCCAAAACCGTCGCCTCTTATGTAGGGACCGGGGTGAACATCGGGTTTTTCATTGAGTCTAGCACTTTTGAACACTAGAGTCCATTATGAATCAATCCATATGATCATATATGCCTAATCCGTTCACTTTTGAAAAAATCAAATTTTTGAGCCCGCCCAAAGGGGTACCCCTTTGGCCGGTGGCCAGATTTGGCCCCGTTTTCTGGCAGCCGTCAGTAAAACGGCTATAACTCTCTCCAAAAGTAAGCTTTACCCGTGATTCTTGTTTTGTTGGATTCCTAACTCAAATATCTACCCTACCAAAAGTCAAACCGGTAGAAACCCTATTGGAGTCGGCCTCTAGGTGATTATCAAGTTGATTTCCAAAACCGTCGCCTCTTATGTAGGGATCGTGGTGAACGTCGGGTTTTTCATTGAGTCTAGCATTTTTGAACACTAGAGTCCATTATAAATCAATCCATATGATCATATATCCCTAATCCATCCACTTTTGAAAAAATCAAATTTTTGAGCCCGCCCAAAGGGGTACCCCATTGGCCGGTGGCCAGATTTGGCGCCGTTTTCTGGCAGCCGTCAGTAAAACGGCTATAACTCTCTCCAGAAGTTAGCTTTACCCGTGATTCTTGTTTTGTTGGATTCCTAACTCAAATATCTACCCTACCAAAAGTCAAACCGGTAGAAATCCTATTGGAGTCGGCCTCTAGGTGATTATCAAGTTGATTTCCAAAACCGTCGCCTCTTATGTAGGGATCGTGGTGAACGTCGGGTTTTTCATTGAGTCTAGCATTTTTGAACACTAGAGTCCATTATGAATCAATCCATATGATCATATATGCCTAATCCGTCCACTTTTGAAAAAATCAAATTTTTGAGCCCGCCCAAAGGGGTACCCCTTTGGCCGGTAGCCAGATTTGGCCCCGTTTTCTGGCAGCCGTCAGTAAAACGGCTATAACTCTCTCCAGAAGTAAGCTTTACCCGTGATTCTTGTTGCGTTGGATTCCTAACTCAAATATCTACCCTACCAAAAGTCGAACCGGTAGAAACCCTATTTGAGTCGGCCTCTAGGTGATTATCAAGTTGATTTCCAAAACCGTCGCCTCTTATGTAGGGACCAGGGTGAACGTCGGGTTTTTCATTGAGTCTAGCACTTTTGAACACTAGAGTCCATTATGAATCAATCCATATGATCATATATGCCTAATCCGTCCACTTTTGAAAAAATCAAATTTTTGAGCCCGCCCAAAGGGGTACCCCTTTGGCCGGTGGCCAGATTTGGCCCCGTTTTCTGGCAGCCGTCAGTAAAACGGCTATAACTCTCTCCAAAAGTAAGCTTTACCCGTGATTCTTGTTTTGTTGGATTCCTAACTCAAATATCTACCCTACCAAAAGTCAAACCGGTAGAAACCCTATTGGAGTCGGCCTCTAGGTGATTATCAAGTTGATTTCCAAAACCGTCGCCTCTTATGTAGGGATCGTGGTGAACGTCGGGTTTTTCATTGAGTCTAGCATTTTTGAACACTAGAGTCCATTATAAATCAATCCATATGATCATATATCCCTAATCCGTCCACTTTTGAAAAAATCAAATTTTTGAGCCCGCCCAAAGGGGTACCCCTTTGGCCGGTGGCCAGATTTGGCGCCGTTTTCTGGCAGCCGTCAGTAAAACGGCTATAACTCTCTCCAGAAGTTAGCTTTACCCGTGATTCTTGTTTTGTTGGATTCCTAACTCAAATATCTACCCTACCAAAAGTCAAACCGGTAGAAATCCTATTGGAGTCGGCCTCTAGGTGATTATCAAGTTGATTTCCAAAACCGTCGCCTCTTATGTAGGGATCGTGGTGAACGTCGGGTTTTTCATTGAGTCTAGCATTTTTGAACACTAGAGTCCATTATGAATCAATCCATATGATCATATATGCCTAATCCGTCCACTTTTGAAAAAATCAAATTTTTGAGCCCGCCCAAAGGGGTACCCCTTTGGCCGGTAGCCAGATTTGGCCCCGTTTTCTGGCAGCCGTCAGTAAAACGGCTATAACTCTCTCCAGAAGTAAGCTTTACCCGTGATTCTTGTTGCGTTGGATTCCTAACTCAAATATCTACCCTACCAAAAGTCGAACCGGTAGAAACCCTATTTGAGTCGGCCTCTAGGTGATTATCAAGTTGATTTCCAAAACCGTCGCCTCTTATGTAGGGACCAGGGTGAACGTCGGGTTTTTCATTGAGTCTAGCACTTTTGAACACTAGAGTCCATTATGAATCAATCCATATGATCATATATGCCTAATCCGTCCACTTTTGAAAAAATCAAATTTTTGAGCCCGCCCAAAGGGGTACCCCTTTGGCCGGTGGCCAGATTTGGCCCCGTTTTCTGGCAGCCGTCAGTAAAACGGCTATAACTCTCTCCAAAAGTAAGCTTTACCCGTGATTCTTGTTTTGTTGGATTCCTAACTCAAATATCTACCCTACCAAAAGTCAAACCGGTAGAAACCCTATTGGAGTCGGCCTCTAGGTGATTATCAAGTTGATTTCCAAAACCGTCGCCTCTTATGTAGGGATCGTGGTGAACGTCGGGTTTTTCATTGAGTCTAGCATTTTTGAACACTAGAGTCCATTATAAATCAATCCATATGATCATATATCCCTAATCCGTCCACTTTTGAAAAAATCAAATTTTTGAGCCCGCCCAAAGGGGTACCCCTTTGGCCGGTGGCCAGATTTGGCGCCGTTTTCTGGCAGCCGTCAGTAAAACGGCTATAACTCTCTCCAGAAGTAAGCTTTACCCGTGATTCTAGTTGCGTTGGATTCCTAACTCAAATATCTACCCTACCAAAAGTCAAACCGGTAGAAACCCTATTGGAGTCGGCCTCTAGGTGATTATCAAGTTGATTTCCAAAACCGTCGCCTCTTATGTAGGGACCGGGGTGAACGTCGGGTTTTTCATTGAGTCTAGCACTTTTGAACACTAGAGTCCATTATGAATCAATCCATATGATCATATATGCCTAATCCGTCCACTTTTGAAAAAATCAAATTTTTGAGCCCGCCCAAAGGGGTACCCCTTTGGCCGGTGGCCGGATTTGGCCCCGTTTTCTGGCAGCCGTCAGTAAAACGGCTATAACTCTCTCCAGAAGTAAGCTTTACCCGTGATTCTTGTTGCGTTGGATTCCTAACTCAAATATCTACCCTACCAAAAGTCGAACCGGTAGAAACCCTATTTGAGTCGGCCTCTAGGTGATTATCAAGTTGATTTCCAAAACCGTCGCCTCTTATGTAGGGACCAGGGTGAACGTCGGGTTTTTCATTGAGTCTAGCACTTTTGAACACTAGAGTCCATTATGAATCAATCCATATGATCATATATGCCTAATCCGTCCACTTTTGAAAAAATCAAATTTTTGAGCCCGCCCAAAGGGGTACCCCTTTGGCCGGTGGCCAGATTTGGCCCCGTTTTCTGGCAGCCGTCAGTAAAACGGCTATAACTCTCTCCAAAAGTAAGTTTTACCCGTGATTCTTGTTTTGTTGGATTCCTAACTCAAATATCTACCCTACCAAAAGTCAAACCGGTAGAAACCCTATTGGAGTCGGCCTCTAGGTGATTATCAAGTTGATTTCCAAAACCGTCGCCTCTTATGTAGGGATCGTGTTGAACGTCGGGTTTTTCATTGAGTCTAGCATTTTTGAACACTAGAGTCCATTATAAATCAATCCATATGATCATATATGCCTAATCCATCCACTTTTGAAAAAATCAAATTTTTGAGCCCGCCCAAAGGGGTACCGCTTTGGCCGGTGGCCAGATTTGGCGCCGTTTTCTGGCAGCCGTCAGTAAAACGGCTATAACTCTCTCCAGAAGTTAGCTTTACCCGTGATTCTTGTTTTGTTGGATTCCTAACTCAAATATCTACCCTACCAAAAGTCAAACCGGTAGAAATCCTATTGGAGTCGGCCTCTAGGTGATTATCAAGTTGATTTCCAAAACCGTCGCCTCTTATGTAGGGATCGTGTTGAACGTCGGGTTTTTCATTGAGTCTAGCATTTTTGAACACTAGAGTCCATTATGAATCAATCCATATGATCATATATGCCTAATCCGTCCACTTTTGAAAAAATCAAATTTTTGAGCCCGCCCAAAGGGGTACCCCCTTTGGCCGGTAGCCAGATTTGGCCCCGTTTTCTGGCAGCCGTCAGTAAAACAGCTATAACTCTCTCCAGAAGTAAGCTTTACCCGTGATTCTTGTTGCGTTGGATTCCTAACTCAAATATCTACCCTACCAAAAGTCGAACCGGTAGAAACCCTATTTGAGTCGGCCTCTAGGTGATTATCAAGTTGATTTCCAAAACCGTCGCCTCTTATGTAGGGACCGGGGTGAACGTCGGGTTTTTCATTGAGTCTAGCACTTTTGAACACTAGAGTCCATTATGAATCAATCCATATGATCATATATGCCTAATCCGTCCACTTTTGAAAAAATCAAATTTTTGAGCCCGCCCAAAGGGGTACCCCTTTGGCCGGTAGCCAGATTTGGCCCCGTTTTCTGGCAGCCGTCAGTAAAACGGCTATAACTCTCTCCAGAAGTAAGCTTTACCCGTGATTCTTGTTGCGTTGGATTCCTAACTCAAATATCTACCCTACCAAAAGTCGAACCGATAGAAACCCGATTTGAGTTGGCCTCTAGGTGATTATCAAGTTGATTTCCAAAACCGTTACCTCTTATGTAGGGATCGGGGTGAACGTCGGGTTTTTCATTGAGTCTAGCATTTTTGAACACTAGAGTTCATTATGAATCAATCCATATGATCATATATGCCTAATCCGTCGACTTTTGAAAAAATAAAATTTTTGAGCCCGCCAAAAGGGGTACCCCTTTGGCCGGTGGCCAGATTTGGCCCCGTTTTCTGGCAGCCGTCAGTAAAACGGCTATAACTCTCTCCAGAAGTAAGCTTTATCCGTGATTCTTGTTGCGTTGGATTCCTAACTCAAATAAATACCCTACAAAATGTTCAAATGGAAGAAACTCCTTTTGAGTCAACCTCTAGGTGATTATCAAGTTGATTTCCACAACCGTCGCCTCTTATGTAGGGATCGGGGTGAACGTCGGGTTTTTCATTGAGTCTAGCACTTTTGAACACTAGAGTCCATTATGAATCAATCCATATGATCATATATGCCTAATCCGTCCACTTTTGAAAAAATCAAATTTTTGAGCCCGCCCAAAGGGGTACCCCTTTGGCCGGTGGCCAGATTTGGCCCCGTTTTCTGGCAGCCGTCAGTAAAACGGCTATAACTCTCTCCAAAAGTAAGCTTTACCCGTGATTCTTGTTTTGTTGGATTCCTAACTCAAATATCTACCCTACCAAAAGTCAAACCGGTAGAAACCCTATTGGAGTCGGCCTCTAGGTGATTATCAAGTTGATTTCCAAAACCGTCGCCTCTTATGTAGGGATCGTGGTGAACGTCGGGTTTTTCATTGAGTCTAGCATTTTTGAACACTAGAGTCCATTATAAATCAATCCATATGATCATATATCCCTAATCCGTCCACTTTTGAAAAAATCAAATTTTTGAGCCCGCCCAAAGGGGTACCCCTTTGGCCGGTGGCCAGATTTGGCGCCGTTTTCTGGCAGCCGTCAGTAAAACGGCTATAACTCTCTCCAGAAGTAAGCTTTACCCGTGATTCTAGTTGCGTTGGATTCCTAACTCAAATATCTACCCTACCAAAAGTCAAACCGGTAGAAACCCTATTGGAGTCGGCCTCTAGGTGATTATCAAGTTGATTTCCAAAACCGTCGCCTCTTATGTAGGGACCGGGGTGAACGTCGGGTTTTTCATTGAGTCTAGCACTTTTGAACACTAGAGTCCATTATGAATCAATCCATATGATCATATATGCCTAATCCGTCCACTTTTGAAAAAATCAAATTTTTGAGCCCGCCCAAAGGGGTACCCCTTTGGCCGGTGGCCGGATTTGGCCCCGTTTTCTGGCAGCCGTCAGTAAAACGGCTATAACTCTCTCCAGAAGTAAGCTTTACCCGTGATTCTTGTTGCGTTGGATTCCTAACTCAAATATCTACCCTACCAAAAGTCGAACCGGTAGAAACCCTATTTGAGTCGGCCTCTAGGTGATTATCAAGTTGATTTCGAAAACCGTCGCCTCTTATGTAGGGACCAGGGTGAACGTCGGGTTTTTCATTGAGTCTAGCACTTTTGAACACTAGAGTCCATTATGAATCAATCCATATGATCATATATGCCTAATCCGTCCACTTTTGAAAAAATCAAATTTTTGAGCCCGCCCAAAGGGGTACCCCTTTGGCCGGTGGCCAGATTTGGCCCCGTTTTCTGGCAGCCGTCAGTAAAACGGCTATAACTCTCTCCAAAAGTAAGTTTTACCCGTGATTCTTGTTTTGTTGGATTCCTAACTCAAATATCTACCCTACCAAAAGTCAAACCGGTAGAAACCCTATTGGAGTCGGCCTCTAGGTGATTATCAAGTTGATTTCCAAAACCGTCGCCTCTTATGTAGGGATCGTGTTGAACGTCGGGTTTTTCATTGAGTCTAGCATTTTTGAACACTAGAGTCCATTATAAATCAATCCATATGATCATATATGCCTAATCCATCCACTTTTGAAAAAATCAAATTTTTGAGCCCGCCCAAAGGGGTACCGCTTTGGCCGGTGGCCAGATTTGGCGCCGTTTTCTGGCAGCCGTCAGTAAAACGGCTATAACTCTCTCCAGAAGTTAGCTTTACCCGTGATTCTTGTTTTGTTGGATTCCTAACTCAAATATCTACCCTACCAAAAGTCAAACCGGTAGAAATCCTATTGGAGTCGGCCTCTAGGTGATTATCAAGTTGATTTCCAAAACCGTCGCCTCTTATGTAGGGATCGTGTTGAACGTCGGGTTTTTCATTGAGTCTAGCATTTTTGAACACTAGAGTCCATTATGAATCAATCCATATGATCATATATGCCTAATCCGTCCACTTTTGAAAAAATCAAATTTTTGAGCCCGCCCAAAGGGGTACCCCCTTTGGCCGGTAGCCAGATTTGGCCCCGTTTTCTGGCAGCCGTCAGTAAAACAGCTATAACTCTCTCCAGAAGTAAGCTTTACCCGTGATTCTTGTTGCGTTGGATTCCTAACTCAAATATCTACCCTACCAAAAGTCGAACCGGTAGAAACCCTATTTGAGTCGGCCTCTAGGTGATTATCAAGTTGATTTCCAAAACCGTCGCCTCTTATGTAGGGACCGGGGTGAACGTCGGGTTTTTCATTGAGTCTAGCACTTTTGAACACTAGAGTCCATTATGAATCAATCCATATGATCATATATGCCTAATCCGTCCACTTTTGAAAAAATCAAATTTTTGAGCCCGCCCAAAGGGGTACCCCTTTGGCCGGTAGCCAGATTTGGCCCCGTTTTCTGGCAGCCGACAGTAAAACGGCTATAACTCTCTCCAGAAGTAAGCTTTACCCGTGATTCTTGTTGCGTTGGATTCCTAACTCAAATATCTACCCTACCAAAAGTCGAACCGATAGAAACCCGATTTGAGTTGGCCTCTAGGTGATTATCAAGTTGATTTCCAAAACCGTTACCTCTTATGTAGGGATCGGGGTGAACGTCGGGTTTTTCATTGAGTCTAGCATTTTTGAACACTAGAGTTCATTATGAATCAATCCATATGATCATATATGCCTAATCCGTCGACTTTTGAAAAAATAAAATTTTTGAGCCCGCCAAAAGGGGTACCCCTTTGGCCGGTGGCCAGATTTGGCCCCGTTTTCTGGCAGCCGTCAGTAAAACGGCTATAACTCTCTCCAGAAGTAAGCTTTATCCGTGATTCTTGTTGCGTTGGATTCCTAACTCAAATAAATACCCTACAAAATGTTCAAATGGAAGAAACTCCTTTTGAGTCAACCTCTAGGTGATTATCAAGTTGATTTCCACAACCGTCGCCTCTTATGTAGGGATCGGGGTGAACGTCGGGTTTTTCATTGAGTCTAGCATTTTTGAACACTAGAGTCCATTATGAATCAATCCATATGATCATATATGCCTAATCCGTCCACTTTTCAAAAAATCAAATTTTTGAGCCCGCCCAATGGGGTACCCCTTTGGCCGGTGGCCAGATTTGGCCCCGTTTTCTGGCAGCCGTAAGTAAAACGGCTGTAACTCTCTCCAGATGTAAGCTTTACCCGTGATTCTTGTTGCGTTGGATTCCTAACTCAAATATCTACCCTACCAAAAGTCGAACCGGTAGAAACCATATTTGAGTCGGCCTCTAGGTGATTATCAAGTTGATTTCCAAAACCGTCACCTCTTATGTAGGGATCGGGGAGAACGTCGGGTTTTTCATTGAGTCTAGCATTTTTGAACACTAGAGTTCATTATGAATCAATCCATATGATCATATATGCCTAATCCGTCCACTTTTCAAAAAATCAAATTTTTGAGCCCGCCCAATGGGGTACCCCTTTGGCCGGTGGCCAGATTTGGCCCCGTTTTCTTGCAGCCGTCAGTAAAACGGCTATAACTCTCTCCAGAAGTAAGCTTTACCCGTGATTCTTGTTGCGTTGGATTCCTAACTCAAATATCTACCCTACCAAAAGTCAAACTGGTAGAAACCCTATTTGAGTCGGCCTCTAGGTGATTATCAAGTTGATTTCCAAAACCATCACCTCTTATGTAGGGATCGGGGTGAACGTCGGGTTATTCATTGAGTCTAGCATTTTTGAACACTAGAGTCCATTATGAATCAATCCATATGATCATATATGCCTAATCTGTCGACTTTTGAAAAAATCAAATTTTTGAGCCCGCCCAAAGGGGTACCCCTTTGGCCGGAGGCCAGATTTGGCCCCGTTTTCTGGCAGCCGTAAGTAAAACGGCTGTAACTCTCTCCAGATGTAAGCTTTAACCGTGATTCTTATTGCGTTGGATTCCTAACTCAAATATCTACCCTACCAAAAGTCGAACCGGTAGAAACCATATTTGAGTCGGCCTCTAGGTGATTATCAAGTTGATTTCCAAAACCGTCACCTCTTATGTAGGGATCGGGGAGAACGTCGGGTTTTTCATTGAGTCTAGCATTTCTTAACACTAGAGTCCATTATGAATCAATCCATATGATCATATATGCCTAATCCGTCCACTTTTGAAAAAATCAAATTTTTGAGCCCGCCCAAAGGGGTACCCCTTTGGCCGGAGGCCAGATTTGGCCCCGTTTTCTGGTAGCCGTCAGTAAAACGGCTATAACTCTCTCCAGAAGTAAGCTTTACCCGTGATTCTTGTTGCGTTGGATTCCTAACTCAAATATCTACCCTACCAAAAGTCAAACTGGTAGAAACCCTATTTGAGTCGGCCTCTAGGTGATTATCAAGTTGATTTCCAAAACCGTCACCTCTTATGTAGGGATCGGGGTGAACGTCGGGTTTTTCATTGAGTCTAGCATTTTTGAACACTAGAGTCCATTATGAATCAATCCATATGATCATATATGCCTAATCTGTCGACTTTTGAAAAAATCAAATTTTTGAACCCGCCCAAAGGGGTACCCCTTTGGCCGGTGGCCAGATTTGGCCCCGTTTTCTGGCAGCCGTCAGTAAAACGGCTGTAACTCTCTCCAGATGTAAGCTTTACCCGTGATTCTTGTTGCGTTGGATTCCTAACTCAAATATCTGCCCTACCAAAAGTCGAACAGGAAGAAACCATATTTGACTCGGCCTCTAGGTGATTATCAAGTTGATTTCCAAAACCGTCACCTCTTATGTAGGGATCGGGGAGAACGTCGGGTTTTTCATTGAGTCTAGCATTTTTGAACACTAGAGTCCATTATGAATCAATCCATATGATCATATATGCCTAATCCCTACACTTTTGAAAAAATCAAATTTTTGAGCCCGCCAAAAGGGGTACCCCTTTGGCCGCAGGCCAGATTTGGTCCCGTTTTCTGGCAGCCGTCAGTAAAACGGTTATAACTCTCTCCAAAAGTAAGCTTTATCCGTGATTCTTGTTGCGTTGGATTCCTAACTCAAATAACTACCCTACAAAATGTTCAAATGGAAGAAACTCCTTTTGAGTCAACTTATAGGTGATTATCAAGTTAATTTCCACAACCGTCGCCTCTTATGTAGGGATCGGGGTAAACGTCGGGTTTTTCATTGAGTCTAGCATTTTTGAACACTAGAGTCCATTATGAATCAATCCATATGATCATATATGCCTAATCCGTCCACTTTTAAAAAAATTAAATTTTTGAGCCCGCCCAAAGGGGTACCCCTTTGGCCGGTAGCCAGATTTGGCCCCGTTTTCTGGCAGCCGTCAGTAAAACGGCTATAACTCTCTCCAGAAGTAAGCTTGACCCGTGATTCTTGTTGCGTTGGATTCCTAACTCAAATATCTACACTACCAAAAGTTGAACCGGTAGAAACCCTATTTGAGTCGGCCTCTTGGTGATTATCAAGTTGATTTCAAGAACCGTCACCTCTTATGTAAGGATCGGGGTGAACGTCGGGTTTTTTATTGAGTCTAGCATTTTTGAACACTAGAGTCCATGATGAATCAATCCATATGTTCATATATGCCTAATCCGTACAATTTTGAAAAAATCAAATTTTTGAGCCCGCCCAAAGGCCCCTTTGGCCGGTGGCCAGATTTGGCCCCGTTTTCTGGCAGCCGTCAGTAAAACGGCTGTAACTCTCGCCAGATGTAAGCTTTACCCGTGATTCTTGTTGCGTTGGATTCCTAACTCAAATATCTGCCCTACCAAAAGTCGAACAGGTAGAAACCATATTTGACTCGGCCTCTAGGTGATTATCAAGTTGATTTCC
This sequence comes from Perilla frutescens, assembly GCA_026008535.1. Lineage (NCBI taxonomy): Eukaryota > Viridiplantae > Streptophyta > Magnoliopsida > Lamiales > Lamiaceae > Perilla > Perilla frutescens. Next base: position 49,560,260 of record BRKX01000018.1, read on the forward strand.
AAAACCGTCACCTCTTATGTAGGGATCGGGGTGAACGTCGGGTTTTTCATTGAGTCTAGCATTTTTGAACACTAGAGTCCATTATGAATCAATCCATATGATCATATATGCCTAATCCGTCCACTTTTAAAAAAATCAAATTTTTGAGCCCGCCCAAAGGGGTACCCCTTTGGCCGGTGGCAAGATTTGGCCCCGTTTTCTTGCAGCCGTCAGTAAAACGGCTATAACTCTCTCTAGAAGTAAGCTTTACCCGTGATTCTTATTGCGTTGGATTCCTAACTCAAATATCTACCCTACAAAAAGTTCAAATGGAAGAAACTCCTTTTGAGTCAACCTCTAGGTGATTATCAAGTTAATTTCCTCAACCGTCGCCTCTTATGTGGGGATCGGGGTGAACGTCGGGTTTTTCATTGAGTTTAGCATTTTTGAACACTAGAGTCCATTATGAATCAATGCATATGAACATATATACCTAATCCGTCCACTTTTGAAAAAATCAAATTTTTGAGTCCGCCCAAAGGGGTATCCCTTTGGCCGGTGGCCAGATTTGGTCCCGTTTTCTGGCAGCCGTTAGTAAAACGGCTATAACTCTCTCCAGAAGTAAGCTTTACCCGTCATTCTTGTTGCGTTGGATTCCTAACTAAAATATCTACTCTACCAAAAGTCGAACCGGTAGAAACCCTATTTGAGTCGGCCTCTAGGTGATTATCAAGTTTATTTTTAAAACCATCGCCTCTTATGTAGGTATCGGGGTGAACATCGGGTTTTTCATTGAGTCTAGCATTTTTGAACACTAGAGTCCATTATGAATTAAACCATATGATCATATATGCCTAATCCGTCCACTTTTGAAAAAAACAAATTTTTGAGCCCGCCCAAAGGGGTACCCCTTTGGCCGCTGGCCAGATTTGGCCCCGTTTTCTGGCAGCCGTCAGTAAAACGGCTATAACTCTCTCCAGAAGTAAGCTTCACCCGTGATTCTTGTTGCGTTGGATTCCTAACTCAAATTTCTACCCTACCAAAAGTCGAACCGATAGAAACCCTATTTGAGTTGGTCTCTAGGTGATTATCAAGTTGATTTCCAAAACCGTCACCTCTTATGTAGGGATCGGGGTGAACGTCGGATTTTTCATCGAGTCTAGCATTTTTGAACACTTGAGTACATTATGAATCAATCCATATGATCATATATGCCTAATCCGTCCAATTTTGAAAAAATCAAATTTTTGAGCCCGCTCAAAGGGGTACCCCTTTGACCGGTGGCAAAATTTGTCCCCGTTTTCTGGCTGCCGTCAGTAAAACGACTTTAACTCTCTCCAGAAGTAAGCTTTACCCGTGATTCTTGTTTCGTTGGATTTCTAACTCAAATATCTACCCTACAAAAAGTTCAAATGGAAGAAACTTCTTTTGATTTAACCTCTAGGTGATTATGAAGTTGAATTCCACAACCGTCGCCTCTTATGTAGGGATCGGGGTGAACGTCGGGTTTTTCATTGAATCTAGCATTTTTGAACACTAGAGTCCATTATGAATCAATGCATATGACCATATATGCCTAATCCGTCCACTTTTGAAAAAATCAAATTTTTGAGCCCGCTCAAAGGGGTACCCCTTTGGCCGCTGGCCAGATTTGGCCCCGTTTTCTGGCAGCCGTCAGTAAAACGGCTATAACTCTCTCCAGAAGTAAGCTTTACCCGTGATTTTTGTTGCGTTGGATTCCTAACTCAAATATCTACCCTACCAAAAGTCGAACCGGTAGAAACCCTATTTGAGTTGGCCTCTAGGTGATTATCAAGTTGATTTTCAAAACCGTCACCTCTTATGTAGGGATCGGGGTGAACGTCGGGTTTTTCATCGAGTCTAGCATTTTTGAACACTTGAGTACATTATGAATCAATCCATATGATCATATATGCCTAATCCGTCCTGTTTTGAAAAAATCAAATTTTTGAGCCCGCTCAAAGGGGTACCCCTTTGACCGGTGGCAAAATTTGTCCCCGTTTTCTGGCTGCCGTAAGTAAAATGACTTTAACTCTCTCCAGAAGTAAGCTTTACCCGTGATTCTTGTTTCGTTGGATTCCTAACTCAAATATCTACCCTACAAAAAGTTCAAATGGAAGAAACTCCTTTTGAGTTAACCTCTAGGTGATTATGACGTTGATTTCCACAACCGTCGCCTCTTATGTAGGGATCGGGGTGAACGTCGGGTTTTTCATTGAGTCTAGCATTTTTGAACACTAGAGTCCATTATGAATCAATGCATATGACCATATATGCCTAATCCGTCCACTTTTGAAAAAATCAAATTTTTGAGCCCGCCCAAAGGGGTACCCCTTTGGCCGGTGGCCAGATTTGGCCCCGTTTTCTTGCAGCCGTCAGTAAAACGACTATAACTCTCTCCAGAAGTAAGCTTTACGCTTGATTCTTGTTGCGTTGGATTCCTAACTCAAATATCTACCCTACCAAAAGTCGAACCGGTAGAACCCCGATTTGAGTTGGCCTCTAGGTGATTATCAAGTTGATTTCCAAAACCGTCACCTCTTATGTAGGGATCGGGGTGAACATCGGGTTTTTCATTGAGTCTAGCATTTTTGAACACTAGAGTCCATTATGAATCAATCAATATGATCATATATGCCTAATCCGTCCACTTTTGAAAAAATCAAATTTTTGAGCCCGCTCAAAGGGGTACCCCTTTGGCCGCTGTCCAGATTTGGCCCCGTTTTCTGGCAGCCGTCAGTAAAACGGCTATAACTCTCTCCAGAAGTAAGCTTTACCCGTGATTTTTGTTGCGTTGGATTCCTAACTCAAATATCTACCCTACCAAAAGTCGAACCGGTAGAACCCCGATTTGAGTTGGCCTCTAGGTGATTATCAAGTTGATTTCCAAAACTGTCACCTCTTATGTAGGGATCGGGGTGAACGTCGGGTTTTTCATCGAGTCTAGCATTTTTGAACACTTGAGTACATTATGAATCAATCCATATGATCATATATGCCTAATCCGTCCTGTTTTGAAAAAATCAAATTTTTGAGCCCGCTCAAAGGGGTACCCCTTTGACCGGTGGCAAAATTTGTCCCCGTTTTCTGGCTGCCGTTAGTAAAATGACTTTAACTCTCTCCAGAAGTAAGCTTTACCCGTGATTCTTGTTTCGTTGGATTCCTAACTCAAATATCTACCCTACAAAAAGTTCAAATGGAAGAAACTCCTTTTGAGTTAATCTCTAGGTGATTATGAAGTTGATTTCCACAACCGTCGCCTCTTATGTAGGGATCGGGGTGAACGTCGGGTTTTTCATTGAATCTAGCATTTTTGAACACTAGAGTCCATTATGAATCAATGCATATGACCATATATGCCTAATCCGTCCACTTTTGAAAAAATCAAATTTTTAAGCCCGCCCAAAGGGGTACCCCTTTGGCCGGTGGCCAGATTTGGCCCCGTTTTCTTGCAGCCGTCAGTAAAACGACTATAACTCTCTCCAGAAGTAAGCTTTACGCGTGATTCTTGTTGCGTTGGATTCCTAACTCAAATATCTACCCTACCAAAAGTCGAACCGGTAGAACCCCGATTTGAGTTGGCCTCTAGGTGATTATCAAGTTGATTTCCAAAACCGTCACCTCTTATGTAGGGATCGGGGTGAACATCGGGTTTTTCATTGAGTCTAGCATTTTTGAACACTAGAGTCCATTATGAATCAATCCATATGATCATATATGCCTAATCCGTCCACTTTTGAAAAAAACAAATTTTTGAGCCCGCCCAAAGGGGTACCCCTTTGGCCGCTGGCCAGATTTGGCCCCGTTTTCTGGCAGCCGTCAGTAAAACGGCTATAACTCTCTCCAGAAGTAAGCTTCACCCGTGATTCTTGTTGTGTTGGATTCCTAACTCAAATTTCTACCCTACCAAAAGTCGAACCGGTAGAAACCCTATTTGAGTTGGTCTCTAGGTGATTATCAAGTTGATTTCCAAAACCGTCACCTCTTATGTAGGGATCGGGGTGAACGTCGGGTTTTTCATCGAGTCTAGCATTTTTGAACACTTGAGTACATTATGAATCAATCCATTTGATCATATATGCCTAATCCATCCAGTTTTGAAAAAATCAAATTTTTCAGCCCGCTCAAAGGGGTACCCCTTTGACCGGTGGCAAAATTTGTCCCCGTTTTCTGGCTGCCGTCAGTAAAACGACTTTAACTCTCTCCAGAAGTAAGCTTTACCCGTGATTCTTGTTTCGTTGGATTCCTAACTCAAATATCTACCATACAAAAAGTTCAAATGGAAGAAACTTCTTTTGATTTAACCTCTAGGTGATTATGAAGTTGATTTCCACAACCGTCGCCTCTTATGTAGGGATCGGGGGTGAACGTCGGGTTTTTTATTTAGTCTAGCATTTTTGAACACTAGAGTCCATTATGAATCAATCCATATGATCATATATGCCTAATCCGTCCACTTTTGAAAAAATCAAATTTTTGAGACCGCCCAAAGGGGTACCCCTTTGGCCGGTGGCCAGATTTGGCCCCGTTTTCTTGCAGCCGTCAGTAAAACGACTATAACTCTCTCCAGAAGTAAGCTTTACGCGTGATTCTTGTTGCGTTGGATTCCTAACTCAAATATCTACCCTACCAAAAGTGGAACCGGTAGAACCCCGATTTAAGTTGGCCTCTAGGTGATTATCAAGTTGATTTCCAAAACCGTCACCTCTTATGTAGGGATCGGGGTGAACATCGGGTTTTTCATTGAGTCTAGCATTTTTGAACACTAGAGTCCATTATGAATCAATCCATATGATCATATATGCCTAATCCGTCCACTTTTGAAAAAAACAAATTTTTGAGCCCGCCCAAAGGGGTACCCCTTTGGCCGCTGGCTAGATTTGGCCCCGTTTTCTGCCAGCCGTCAGTAAAACGGCTATAACTCTCTCCAGAAGTAAGCTTCACCCGTGATTCTTGTTGCGTTGGATTCCTAACTCAAATTTCTACCCTACCAAAAGTCGAACCGGTAGAAACCCTATTTGAGTTGGTCTCTAGGTGATTATCAAGTTGATTTCCATAACCGTCACCTCTTATGTAGGGATCGGGGTGAACGTCGGGTTTTTCATCGAGTCTAGCATTTTTGAACACTTGAGTACATTATGAATCAATCCATTTGATCATATATGCCTAATCCGTCCAGTTTTGAAAAAATCAGATTTTTGAGCCCGCTCAAAGGGGTACCCCTTTGACCGGTGGCAAAATTTGTCCCCGTTTTCTGGCTGCCGTCAGTAAAACGACTTTAACTCTCTCCAGAAGTAAGCTTTACCCGTGATTCTTGTTTCGTTGGATTCCTAACTCAAATATCTACCCTACAAAAAGTTCAAATGGAAGAAACTCCTTTTGAGTTAACCTCTTGGTGATTATGAAGTTGATTTCCACAACCGTCGCCTCTTATGTAGGGATCGGGGTGAACGTCGGGTTTTTCATTGAGTCTAGCATTTTTGAACACTAGAGTCCATTATGAATCAATGCATATGAGCATATATGCCTAATCCGTCCACTTTTGAAAAAATCAAATTTTTGAGCCCGCTCAAAGGGGTACCCCTTTGGCCGGTGGCCAGATTTGGCCCCGTTTTCTTGCAGCCGTCAGTAAAAAGACTATAACTCTCTCCAGAAGTAAGCTTTACGCGTGATTCTTGTTCCGTTGGATTCCTAACTCAAATATCTACCCTACCAAAAGTCGAACCGGTAGAAACCCTATTTGAGTCGGCCTCTAGGTGATTATCAAGTTGACTTCCACAATCGTCGCCTCTTATGTAGGGATTGGGGTGAACGTCTGGTTTTTTATTTAGTCTAGCATTTTTGAACACTAGAGTCCATTATGAATCAATCCATATGATCATATATGCCTAATCCGTCCACTTTTGAAAAAATCAAATTTTTGAGCCCGCCCAAAGGGGTACCCCTTTGGCCGGTGGCCAGATTTGGCCCCGTTTTCTTGCAGCCGTCAGTAAAACGACTATAACTCTCTCCAGAAGTAAGCTTTACGCGTGATTCTTGTTGCGTTGGATTCCTAACTCAAATATCTACCCTACCAAAAGTCGAACCGGTAGAACCCCGATTTGAGTTGGCCTCTAGGTGATTATCAAGTTGATTTCCAAAACCGTCACCTCTTATGTAGGGATCGGGGTGAACGTCGGGTTTTTCATTGAGTCTAGCATTTTTGAACACTTGACTACATTATGAATCAATCCACATGATCATATATGCCTATTCCGTCCAGTTTTGAAAAAATCAAATTTTTGAGCCCGCTCAAAGGGGTACCCCTTTGACCGGTGGCAAGATTTGTCCCCGTTTTCTGGCTGCCGTCAGTAAAACGGCTATAACTCTCTCCAGAAGTAAGCTTTACCCGTGATTCTTGTTTCGTTGGATTCCTATCTCAAATATCTACCCTACAAAAATTTCAAATGGAAGAAACTCCTTTTGAGTCAACCTCTAGGTGATTATCAAATTGATTTCCACAACCGTTGCCTCTTATGTAGGGATCGGGGTGAACATCGGGTTTTTCATTGAGTCTAGCATTTTTGAACACTAGAGTCTATTATGAATCAATGCATATGAACATATATGCCTAATCCGTCCGCTTTTGAAAATTTCAAATTTTTGAGCCCGCCAAAAGGGGTACCCCTTTGGTCGGAGGCCAGATTTGGCCCCATTTTCTGGCAGCCGTCAGTAAAACGGCTATAACTATCTCCAGAAGTAAGCTTTACCCGTGATTCTTGTTGCGTTGGTTTTCTAACTCAAATATCTACCCTACCAAAAGTCGAACCGGTAGAAACCCTATTTGAGTCGGCCTCTAGGTGATTATCAAGTTGATTTCCAAAACCGTCACCTCTTATGTAGGGAACGGGGTGAACGTCGGGTTTTTCATTGAGTCTAGCATTTTTGAACACTAGAGTCCATTATGAATCAATCCATATGATCATATATGCCTAATCTGTCCACTTTTGAAAAAATCAAATTTTTGAGCCCGCCAAAAGGGGTACCCCTTTGGCCGGAGGCCAGATTTGGCCCCATTTTCTGGCAGCCGTCAGTAAAACGGCTATAACTCTCTCCAGAAGTAAACTTTACCCGTGATTCTTGTTGCGTTGGTTTCCTAACTCAAATATATACCCTACCAAAAGTCGAACCGGTAGAAACCCTATTTGAGTCGGCCTCTAGGTGATTATCAAGTTGATTTCCAAAACCGTCACCTCTTATGTAGGGAACGGGGTGAACGTCGGGTTTTTCATTGAGTCTAGCATTTTTGAACACTAGAGTCCATTATGAATCAATCCATATGATCATATATGCCTAATCCGGCCACTTTTGAAAAAATCAAATTTTTGAGCTCGCCCAAAGGGGTACCCCTTTGGCCGGTGGCCAGATTTGGCCCCGTTTTCTGGCAGCCGTCAGTAAAACGGCTGTAACTCTCTCCAGATGTAAGCTTTACCCGTGATTCTTGTTGCATTGGATTCCTAACTCAAATATCTACCCTACCAAAAGTTGAACCGGTAGAAACCATATTTGAGTCGGCCTCTAGGTGATTATCAAGTTGATTTCCAAAACCGTCACCTCTTATGTAGGGATCGGGCAGAACGTCGGGTTTTTCATTGAGTCTAGCATTTTTGAACACTAGAGACCATTATGAATCAATCCATATGATCATATATGCCTAATCCGTGCACTTTTGAAAAAATCAAATTTTTGAGCCCGCCAAAAGGGGTACCCCTTTGGCCGGAGGCCAGATTTGGCCCCGTTTTCTAGAAGCCGTCAGTAAAATGGCTATAACTCTCTCCAGAAGTAAGCTTTACCCGTGATTCTTGTTGCGTTGGATTCCTAACTCAAATATCTACCCTACCAAAAGTCAAACTGGTAGAAACCCTGTTTGAGTCGGCCTCTAGGTGATTATCAAGTTGATTTCCAAAACCGTCACCTCTTATGTAGGGATCGGGGTGAACATCGGGTTTTTCATTGAGTCTAGCATTTTTGAACACTAGAGTCTATTATGAATCAATGCATATGAACATATATGCCTAATCCGTCCGCTTTTGAAAATTTCAAATTTTTGAGCCCGCCAAAAGGGGTACCCCTTTGGCCGGAGGCCAGATTTGACCCCATTTTCTGGCAGCCGTCAGTAAAACGGCTATAACTATCTCCAGAAGTAAGCTTTACCCGTGATTCTTGTTGCGTTGGTTTTCTAACTCAAATATCTACCCTACCAAAAGTCGAACCGGTAGAAACCCTATTTGAGTCGGCCTCTAGGTGATTATCAAGTTGATTTCCAAAACCGTCACCTCTTATGTAGGGAACGGGGTGAACGTCGGGTTTTTCATTGAGTCTAGCATTTTTGAACACTAGAGTCCATTATGAATCAATCCATATGATCATATATGCCTAATCCGTCCACTTTTGAAAAAATCAAATTTTTGAGCCCGCCAAAAGGGGTACCCCTTTGGCCGGAGGCCAGATTTGGCCCCATTTTCTGGCAGCCGTCAGTAAAACGGCTATAACTCTCTCCAGAAGTAAGCTTTACCCGTGATTCTTGTTGCGTTGGTTTCCTAACTCAAATATATACCCTACCAAAAGTCGAACCGGTAGAAACCCTATTTGAGTCGGCCTCTAGGTGATTATCAAGTTGATTTCCAAAACCGTCACCTCTTATGTAGGGAACGGGGTGAACGTCGGGTTTTTCATTGAGTCTAGCATTTTTGAACACTAGAGTCCATTATGAATCAATCCATATGATCATATATGCCTAATCCGGCCACTTTTGAAAAAATCAAATTTTTGAGCTCGCCCAAAGGGGTACCCCTTTGGCCGGTGGCCAGATTTGGCCCCGTTTTCTGGCAGCCGTCAGTAAAACGGCTGTAACTCTCTCCAGATGTAAGCTTTACCCGTGATTCTTGTTGCATTGGATTCCTAACTCAAATATCTACCCTACCAAAAGTTGAACCGGTAGAAACCATATTTGAGTCGGCCTCTAGGTGATTATCAAGTTGATTTCCAAAACCGTCACCTCTTATGTAGGGATCGGGCAGAACGTCGGGTTTTTCATTGAGTCTAGCATTTTTGAACACTAGAGACCATTATAAATCAATCCATATGATCATATATGCCTAATCCGTGCACTTTTGAAAAAATCAAATTTTTGAGCCCGCCAAAAGGGGTACCCCTTTGGCCGGAGGCCAGATTTGGCCCCGTTTTCTAGAAGCCGTCAGTAAAATGGCTATAACTCTCTCCAGAAGTAAGCTTTACTCGTGATTCTTGTTGCGTTGGATTCCTAACTCAAATATCTACCCTACCAAAAGTCAAACTGGTAGAAACCCTATTTGAGTCGGCCTCTAGGTGATTATCAAGTTGATTTCCAAAACCGTCACCTCTTATGTAGGGATCGGGGTGAACGTCGGGTTTTTCATTGAGTCTAGCATTTTTGAACACTAGAGTCCATTATGACTCAATCCATATGATCATATATGCCTAATACGGCCACTTTTGAAAAAATCAAATTTTTGAGCTCGCCCAAAGGGGTACCCCTTTGGCCGGTGGCCAGATTTGGCCCCGTTTTCTGGCAGCCGTCAGTAAAACGGCTATAACTCTCTCCAGGTGTAAGCTTTACCCGTGATTCTTGTTGCGTTGGATTCCTAACTCAAATATCTATCCTACCAAAAGTTGAACCGGTAGAAACCATATTTGAGTCGGCCTCTAGGTGATTATCAAGTTGATTTCCAAAACCGTCACCTCTTATGTAGTGATCGGGCAGAACATCGGGTTTTTCATTGAGTCTAGCATTTTTGAACACTAGAGACCATTATGAATCAATCCATATGATCATATATGCCTAATCCGTCCACTTTTGAAAAAATCAAATTTTTGAGCCCGCCAAAAGGGGTACCCCTTTGGCCGGAGGCCAGATTTGGCACCGTTTTCTAGAAGCCGTCAGTAAAACGGCTATAACTCTCTCTAGAAGTAAGCTTTACCCATGATTCTTGTTGCGTTGGATTCCTAACTCAAATATCTACCCTACCAAAAGTCAAACTGGTAGAAACCCTATTTGAGTCGGCCTCTAGGTGATTATCAAGTTGATTTCCAAAACCGTCACCTCTTATGTAGGGATCGGGGTGAACGTCGGGTTTTTCATTGAGTCTAGCATTTTTGAACACTAGAGTCCATTATGAATCAATCCATATGATCATATATGCCTAATCCGTCGACTTTTGAAAAAATAAAATTTTTGAGCCCGCCAAAAGGGGTACCCCTTTGGCCGGTGGCCAGATTTGGCCCCGTTTTCTGGCAGCCGTCAGTAAAACGGCTATAAAACTCTCCAGAAGTAAGCTTTACCCGTGATTCTTGTTGCGTTGGATTCCTAACTCAAATATCTACCCTACCAAAAGTCGAACCGGTAGAACCCCGATTTGAGTTGGCCTCTAGGTGATTATCAAGTTGATTTCCAAAACCGTCACCTCTTATGTAGGGATCGGGGTGAACGTCGGGTTTTTCATTCAGTCTAGCATTTTTGAACACTTGACTACATTGTGAATCAATCCACATGATCATATATGCCTATTCCGTCCAGTTTTGAAAAAATCAAATTTTTGAGCCCGCTCAAAGGGGTACCCCTTTGACCGGTGGCAAGATTTGTCCCCGTTTTCTGGCTGCCGTCAGTAAAACGGCTATAACTCTCTCCAGAAGTAAGCTTTACCCGTGATTCTTGTTGCGTTGGATTCCTATCTCAAATATCTACCCTACAAAAATTTCAAATGGAAGAAACTCCTTTTGAGTCAACCTCTAGGTGATTATCAAATTGATTTCCACAACCGTTGCCTCTTATGTAGGGATCGGGGTGAACATCGGGTTTTTCATTGAGTCTAGCATTTTTGAACACTAGAGTCTATTATGAATCAATGCATATGAACATATATGCCTAATCCGTCCGCTTTTGAAAATTTCAAATTTTTGAGCCCGCCAAAAGGGGTACCCCTTTGGCCGGAGGCCAGATTTGGCCCCGTTTTCTAGAAGCCGTCAGTAAAATGGCTATAACTCTCTCCAGAAGTAAGCTTTACCCGTGATTCTTGTTGCGTTGGATTCCTAACTCAAATATCTACCCTACCAAAAGTCAAACTGGTAGAAACCCTATTTGAGTCGGCCTCTAGGTGATTATCAAGTTGATTTCCAAAACCGTCACCTCTTATACATATATGCCTAATCCGTCCGCTTTTGAAAATTTCAAATTTTTGAGCCCGCCAAAAGGGGTACCCCTTTGGCCGGAGGCCAGATTTGGCCCCATTTTCTGGCAGCCGTCAGTAAAACGGCTATAACTATCTCCAGAAGTAAGCTTTACCCGTGATTCTTGTTGCGTTGGTTTTCTAACTCAAATATCTACCCTACCAAAAGTCGAACCGGTAGAAACCCTATTTGAGTCGGCCTCTAGGTGATTATCAAGTTGATTTCCAAAACCGTCACCTCTTATGTAGGGAACGGGGTGAACGTCGGGTTTTTCATTGAGTCTAGCATTTTTGAACACTAGAGTCCATTATGAATCAATCCATATGATCATATATGCCTAATCCGTCCACTTTTGAAAAAATCAAATTTTTGAGCCCGCCAAAAGGGGTACCCCTTTGGCCGGAGGCCAGATTTGGCCCCATTTTCTGGCAGCCGTCAGTAAAACGGCTATAACTCTCTCCAGAAGTAAGATTTACCCGTGATTCTTGTTGCGTTGGTTTCCTAACTCAAATATATACCCTACCAAAAGTCGAACCGGTAGAAACCCTATTTGAGTCGGCCTCTAGGTGATTATCAAGTTGATTTCCAAAACCGTCACCTCTTATGTAGGGAACGGGGTGAACGTCGGGTTTTTCATTGAGTCTAGCATTTTTGAACACTAGAGTCCATTATGAATCAATCCATATGATCATATATGCCTAATCCGGCCACTTTTGAAAAAATCAAATTTTTGAGCTCGCCCAAAGGGGTACCCCTTTGGCCGGTGGCCAGATTTGGCCCCGTTTTCTGGCAGCTGTCAGTAAAACGGCTGTAACTCTCTCCAGATGTAAGCTTTACCCGTGATTCTTGTTGCATTGGATTCCTAACTCAAATATCTACCCTACCAAAAGTTGAACCGGTAGAAACCATATTTGAGTCGGCCTCTAGGTGATTATCAAGTTGATTTCCAAAACCGTCACCTCTTATGTAGGGATCGGGCAGAACGTCGGGTTTTTCATTGAGTCTAGCATTTTTGAACACTAGAGACCATTATGAATCAATCCATATGATCATATATGCCTAATCCGTGCACTTTTGAAAAAATCAAATTTTTGAGCCCGCCAAAAGGGGTACCCCTTTGGCCGGAGGCCAGATTTGGCCCCGTTTTCTAGAAGCCGTCAGTAAAATGGCTATAACTCTCTCCAGAAGTAAGCTTTACCCGTGATTCTTGTTGCGTTGGATTCCTAACTCAAATATCTACCCTACCAAAAGTCAAACTGGTAGAAACCCTATTTGAGTCGGCCTCTAGGTGATTATCAAGTTGATTTCCAAAACCGTCACCTCTTATGTAGGGATCGGGGTGAACATCGGGTTTTTCATTGAGTCTAGCATTTTTGAACACTAGAGTCTATTATGAATCAATGCATATGAACATATATGCCTAATCCGTCCGCTTTTGAAAATTTCAAATTTTTGAGCCCGCCAAAAGGGGTACCCCTTTGGCCGGAGGCCAGATTTGGCCCCATTTTCTGGCAGCCGTCAGTAAAACGGCTATAACTATCTCCAGAAGTAAGCTTTACCCGTGATTCTTGTTGCGTTGGTTTTCTAACTCAAATATCTACCCTACCAAAAGTCGAACCGGTAGAAACCCTATTTGAGTCGGCCTCTAGGTGATTATCAAGTTGATTTCCAAAACCGTCACCTCTTATGTAGGGAACGGGGTGAACGTCGGGTTTTTCATTGAGTCTAGCATTTTTGAACACTAGAGTCCATTATGAATCAATCCATATGATCATATATGCCTAATCCGGCCACTTTTGAAAAAATCAAATTTTTGAGCTCGCCCAAAGGGGTACCCCTTTGGCCGGTGGCCAGATTTGGCCCCGTTTTCTGGCAGCCGTCAGTAAAACGGCTGTAACTCTCTCCAGATGTAAGCTTTACCCGTGATTCTTGTTGCATTGGATTCCTAACTCAAATATCTACCCTACCAAAAGTTGAACCGGTAGAAACCATATTTGAGTCGGCCTCTAGGTGATTATCAAGTTGATTTCCAAAACCGTCACCTCTTATGTAGGGATCGGGCAGAACGTCGGGTTTTTCATTGAGTCTAGCATTTTTGAACACTAGAGACCATTATAAATCAATCCATATGATCATATATGCCTAATCCGTGCACTTTTGAAAAAATCAAATTTTTGAGCCCGCCAAAAGGGGTACCCCTTTGGCCGGAGGCCAGATTTGGCCCCGTTTTCTAGAAGCCGTCAGTAAAATGGCTATAACTCTCTCCAGAAGTAAGCTTTACTCGTGATTCTTGTTGCGTTGGATTCCTAACTCAAATATCTACCCTACCAAAAGTCAAACTGGTAGAAACCCTATTTGAGTCGGCCTCTAGGTGATTATCAAGTTGATTTCCAAAACCGTCACCTCTTATGTAGGGATCGGGGTGAACGTCGGGTTTTTCATTGAGTCTAGCATTTTTGAACACTAGAGTCCATTATGACTCAATCCATATGATCATATATGCCTAATACGGCCACTTTTGAAAAAATCAAATTTTTGAGCTCGCCCAAAGGGGTACCCCTTTGGCCGGTGGCCAGATTTGGCCCCGTTTTCTGGCAGCCGTCAGTAAAACGGCTATAACTCTCTCCAGGTGTAAGCTTTACCCGTGATTCTTGTTGCGTTGGATTCCTAACTCAAATATCTATCCTACCAAAAGTTGAACCGGTAGAAACCATATTTGAGTCGGCCTCTAGGTGATTATCAAGTTGATTTCCAAAACCGTCACCTCTTATGTAGTGATCGGGCAGAACATCGGGTTTTTCATTGAGTCTAGCATTTTTGAACACTAGAGACCATTATGAATCAATCCATATGATCATATATGCCTAATCCGTCCACTTTTGAAAAAATCAAATTTTTGAGCCCGCCAAAAGGGGTACCCCTTTGGCCGGAGGCCAGATTTGGCACCGTTTTCTAGAAGCCGTCAGTAAAACGGCTATAACTCTCTCTAGAAGTAAGCTTTACCCATGATTCTTGTTGCGTTGGATTCCTAACTCAAATATCTACCCTACCAAAAGTCAAACTGGTAGAAACCCTATTTGAGTCGGCCTCTAGGTGATTATCAAGTTGATTTCCAAAACCGTCACCTCTTATGTAGGGATCGGGGTGAACGTCGGGTTTTTCATTGAGTCTAGCATTTTTGAACACTAGAGTCCATTATGAATCAATCCATATGATCATATATGCCTAATCCGTCGACTTTTGAAAAAATAAAATTTTTGAGCCCGCCAAAAGGGGTACCCCTTTGGCCGGTGGCCAGATTTGGCCCCGTTTTCTGGCAGCCGTCAGTAAAACGGCTATAAAACTCTCCAGAAGTAAGCTTTACCCGTGATTCTTGTTGCGTTGGATTCCTAACTCAAATATCTACCCTACCAAAAGTCGAACCTGTAGAAACCCTATTTGAGTCGGCCTCTAGGTGATTATCAAGTTGATTTCCAAAACCGTCACCTCTTATGTAAGGATCAGGGTGAACGTCGGGATTTTCATTGAGTCTAGCATTTTTGAACACTAGAGTCCATTATGAATCAATCCATATGATTATATATGCCTAATCCGTCGACTTTTGAAAAAATCAAATTTTTGAGCCCCGCCCAAAGGGGTACCCCTTTGGCCGGTGGCCAGATTTGGCCCCGTTTTCTGGCAGCCGACAGTAAAACGGCTATAACTCTCTCCAGAAGTAAGCTTTACCCGTGATTCTTGTTGCGTTGGATTCCTAACTCAAATATCTACCCTACCAAAAGTCGAACCGGTAGAACCCCGATTTGAGTTGGCCTCTAGGTGATTATCAAGTTGATTTCCAAAACCGTCACCTCTTATGTAGGGATCGGGGTGAACGTCGGGTTTTTCATTCAGTCTAGCATTTTTGAACACTTGACTACATTATGAATCAATCCACATGATCATATATGCCTATTCCGTCCAGTTTTGAAAAAATCAAATTTTTGAGCCCGCTCAAAGGGGTACCCCTTTGACCGGTGGCAAGATTTGTCCCCGTTTTCTGGCTGCCGTCAGTAAAACGGCTATAACTCTCTCCAGAAGTAAGCTTTACCCATGATTCTTGTTGCGTTGGATTCCTATCTCAAATATCTACCCTACAAAAATTTCAAATGGAAGAAACTCCTTTTGAGTCAACCTCTAGGTGATTATCAAATTGATTTCCACAACCGTTGCCTCTTATGTAGGGATCGGGGTGAACATCGGGTTTTTCATTGAGTCTAGCATTTTTGAACACTAGAGTCTATTATGAATCAATGCATATGAACATATATGCCTAATCCGTCCGCTTTTGAAAATTTCAAATTTTTGAGCCCGCCAAAAGGGGTACCCCTTTGGCCGGAGGCCAGATTTGGCCCCGTTTTCTAGAAGCCGTCAGTAAAATGGCTATAACTCTCTCCAGAAGTAAGCTTTACCCGTGATTCTTGTTGCGTTGGATTCCTAACTCAAATATCTACCCTACCAAAAGTCAAACTGGTAGAAACCCTATTTGAGTCGGCCTCTAGGTGATTATCAAGTTGATTTCCAAAACCGTCACCTCTTATACATATATGCCTAATCCGTCCGCTTTTGAAAATTTCAAATTTTTGAGCCCGCCAAAAGGGGTACCCCTTTGGCCGGAGGCCAGATTTGGCCCCATTTTCTGGCAGCCGTCAGTAAAACGGCTATAACTATCTCCAGAAGTAAGCTTTACCCGTGATTCTTGTTGCGTTGGTTTTCTAACTCAAATATCTACCCTACCAAAAGTCGAACCGGTAGAAACCCTATTTGAGTCGGCCTCTAGGTGATTATCAAGTTGATTTCCAAAACCGTCACCTCTTATGTAGGGAACGGGGTGAACGTCGGGTTTTTCATTGAGTCTAGCATTTTTGAACACTAGAGTCCATTATGAATCAATCCATATGATCATATATGCCTAATCCGTCCACTTTTGAAAAAATCAAATTTTTGAGCCCGCCAAAAGGGGTACCCCTTTGGCCGGAGGCCAGATTTGGCCCCATTTTCTGGCAGCCGTCAGTAAAACGGCTATAACTCTCTCCAGAAGTAAGATTTACCCGTGATTCTTGTTGCGTTGGTTTCCTAACTCAAATATATACCCTACCAAAAGTCGAACCGGTAGAAACCCTATTTGAGTCGGCCTCTAGGTGATTATCAAGTTGATTTCCAAAACCGTCACCTCTTATGTAGGGAACGGGGTGAACGTCGGGTTTTTCATTGAGTCTAGCATTTTTGAACACTAGAGTCCATTATGAATCAATCCATATGATCATATATGCCTAATCCGGCCACTTTTGAAAAAATCAAATTTTTGAGCTCGCCCAAAGGGGTACCCCTTTGGCCGGTGGCCAGATTTGGCCCCGTTTTCTGGCAGCCGTCAGTAAAACGGCTGTAACTCTCTCCAGATGTAAGCTTTACCCGTGATTCTTGTTGCATTGGATTCCTAACTCAAATATCTACCCTACCAAAAGTTGAAACGGTAGAAACCATATTTGAGTCGGCCTCTAGGTGATTATCAAGTTGATTTCCAAAACCGTCACCTCTTATGTAGGGATCGGGCAGAACGTCGGGTTTTTCATTGAGTCTAGCATTTTTGAACACTAGAGACCATTATGAATCAATCCATATGATCATATATGCCTAATCCGTGCACTTTTGAAAAAATCAAATTTTTGAGCCCGCCAAAAGGGGTACCCCTTTGGCCGGAGGCCAGATTTGGCCCCGTTTTCTAGAAGCCGTCAGTAAAATGGCTATAACTCTCTCCAGAAGTAAGCTTTACCCGTGATTCTTGTTGCGTTGGATTCCTAACTCAAATATCTACCCTACCAAAAGTCAAACTGGTAGAAACCCTATTTGAGTCGGCCTCTAGGTGATTATCAAGTTGATTTCCAAAACCGTCACCTCTTATGTAGGGATCGGGGTGAACATCGGGTTTTTCATTGAGTCTAGCATTTTTGAACACTAGAGTCTATTATGAATCAATGCATATGAACATATATGCCTAATCCGTCCGCTTTTGAAAATTTCAAATTTTTGAGCCCGCCAAAAGGGGTACCCCTTTGGCCGGAGGCCAGATTTGGCCCCATTTTCTGGCAGCCGTCAGTAAAACGGCTATAACTATCTCCAGAAGTAAGCTTTACCCGTGATTCTTGTTGCGTTGGTTTTCTAACTCAAATATCTACCCTACCAAAAGTCGAACCGGTAGAAACCCTATTTGAGTCGGCCTCTAGGTGATTATCAAGTTGATTTCCAAAACCGTCACCTCTTATGTAGGGAACGGGGTGAACGTCGGGTTTTTCATTGAGTCTAGCATTTTTGAACACTAGAGTCCATTATGAATCAATCCATATGATCATATATGTCTAATCCGTCCACTTTTGAAAAAATCAAATTTTTGAGCCCGCCAAAAGGGGTACCCCTTTGGCCGGAGGCCAGATTTGGCCCCATTTTCTGGCAGCCGTCAGTAAAACGGCTATAACTCTCTCCAGAAGTAAGCTTTACCCGTGATTCTTGTTGCGTTGGTTTCCTAACTCAAATATATACCCTACCAAAAGTCGAACCGGTAGAAACCCTATTTGAGTCGGCCTCTAGGTGATTATCAAGTTGATTTCCAAAACCGTCACCTCTTATGTAGGGAACGGGGTGAACGTCGGGTTTTTCATTGAGTCTAGCATTTTTGAACACTAGAGTCCATTATGAATCAATCCATATGATCATATATGCCTAATCCGGCCACTTTTGAAAAAATCAAATTTTTGAGCTCGCCCAAAGGGGTACCCCTTTGGCCGGTGGCCAGATTTGGCCCCGTTTTCTGGCAGCCGTCAGTAAAACGGCTGTAACTCTCTCCAGATGTAAGCTTTACCCGTGATTCTTGTTGCATTGGATTCCTAACTCAAATATCTACCCTTCCAAAAGTTGAACCGGTAGAAACCATATTTGAGTCGGCCTCTAGGTGATTATCAAGTTGATTTCCAAAACCGTCACCTCTTATGTAGGGATCGGGCAGAACGTCGGGTTTTTCATTGAGTCTAGCATTTTTGAACACTAGAGACCATTATGAATCAATCCATATGATCATATATGCCTAATCCGTGCACTTTTGAAAAAATCAAATTTTTGAGCCCGCCAAAAGGGGTACCCCTTTGGCCGGAGGCCAGATTTGGCCCCGTTTTCTAGAAGCCATCAGTAAAATGGCTATAACTCTCTCCAGAAGTAAGCTTTACTCGTGATTCTTGTTGCGTTGGATTCCTAACTCAAATATCTACCCTACCAAAAGTCAAACTGGTAGAAACCCTATTTGAGTCGGCCTCTAGGTGATTATCAAGTTGATTTCCAAAACCGTCACCTCTTATGTAGGGATCGGGGTGAACGTCGGGTTTTTCATTGAGTCTAGCATTTTTGAACACTAGAGTCCATTATGACTCAATCCATATGATCATATATGCCTAATACGGCCACTTTTGAAAAAATCAAATTTTTGAGCTCGCCCAAAGGGGTACCCCTTTGGCCGGTGGCCAGATTTGGCCCCATTTTCTGGCAGCCGTCAGTAAAACGGCTATAACTCTCACCAGGTGTAAGCTTTACCCGTGATTCTTGTTGCGTTGGATTCCTAACTCAAATATCTACCCTACTAAAAGTTGAACCGGTAGAAACCATATTTGAGTCGGCCTCTAGGTGATTATCAAGTTGATTTCCAAAACCGTCACCTCTTATGTAGGGATCGGGCAGAACATCGGGTTTTTCATTGAGTCTAGCATTTTTGAACACTAGAGACCATTATGAATCAATCCATATGATCATATATGCCTAATCCGTCCACTTTTGAAAAAATCAAATTTTTGAGCCCGCCAAAAGGGGTACCCCTTTGGCCGGAGGCCAGATTTGGCACCGTTTTCTAGAAGCCGTCAGTAAAACGGCTATAACTCTCTCCAGAAGTAAGCTTTACCCATGATTCTTGTTGCGTTGGATTCCTAACTCAAATATCTACCCTACCAAAAGTCAAACTGGTAGAAACCCTATTTGAGTCGGCCTCTAGGTGATTATCAAGTTGATTTCCAAAACCGTCACCTCTTATGTAGGGATCGGGGTGAACGTCGGGTTTTTCATTGAGTCTAGCATTTTTGAACACTAGAGTCCATTATGAATCAATCCATATGATCATATATGCCTAATCCGTCGACTTTTGAAAAAATAAAATTTTTGAGCCCGCCAAAAGGGGTACCCCTTTGGCCGGTGGCCAGATTTGGCCCCGTTTTCTGGCAGCCGTCAGTAAAACGGCTATAAAACTCTCCAGAAGTAAGCATTACCCGTGATTCTTGTTGCGTTGGATTCCTAACTCAAATATATATCCTACCAAAAGTCAAACTGGTAGAAACCCTATTTGAGTCGGCCTCTAGGTGATTATCAAGTTGATTTCCAAAACCGTCACCTCTTACGTAGGGATCGGGGTGGACGTTGGGTTTTTCATTGAGTCTAGCATTTTTGAACACTAGAGTCCATTATGAATCAATCCGTATGATCATATATGCCTAATCCGTCGACTTTTGAAAAAATCAAATTTTTGAGCCCCGCCCAAAGGGGTACCCCTTTGGCCGGTGGCCAGATTTGGCCCCGTTTTGTGGCAGCCGTCAGTAAAACGGCTATAACTCTCTCCAGATGTAAGCTTTACCCGTGATTCTTGTTGCGTTGGATTCCTAACTCAAATATCTATCCTACCAAAAGTCAAACTGGTAGAAACCCTATTTGAGTCGGCCTCTAGGTGATTATCAAGTTGATTTCCAAAACCGTCACCTCTTACGTAGGGATCGGGGTGGACGTTGGGTTTTTCATTGAGTCTAGCATTTTTGAACACTAGAGTCCATTATGAATCAATCCATATGATTATATATGCCTAATCCGTCGACTTTTGAAAAAATCAAATTTTTGAGCCCCGCCCAAAGGGGTACCCCTTTGGCCGGTGGCCAGATTTGGCCCCGTTTTCTGGCAGCCGACAGTAAAACGGCTATAACTCTCTCCAGAAGTAAGCTTTACCCGTGATTCTTGTTGCGTTGGATTCCTAACTCAAATATCTACCCTACCAAAAGTCAAACTGGTAGAAACCCTATTTGAGTCGGCCTCTAGGTGATTATCAAGTTGATTTCCAAAACCGTCACCTCTTATGTAGGGATCGGGGTGAACGTCGGGTTTTTCATTGAGTCTAGCATTTTTGAACACTAGAGTCCATTATGAATCAATCCATATGATAATATATGCCTAATCCGTCCACTTTTCAAAAAATCAAATTTCTGAGCCCGCCCAAAGGGGTACCCCCTTGGCCGGTGGCCAGATTTGGCCCCGTTTTCTGGCAGCCGTCAGTAAAACGGCTATAACTCTCTCCATAAGTAAGATTTACCCGTGATTCTTGTTGCGTTGGATTCCTAACTCAAATATCTACCCTACAAAAAGTTCAAATGGAAGAAACTCCTTTTGAGTCAACCTCTAGGTGATTATCAAGTTTATTTCCACAACCGTCGCCTCTTATGTAGGGATCGGGGTGAACGTCGGGTTTTTCATTGAGTCTAGCATTTTTGAACACTAGAGTCCATTATGAATCAATCCATATGATCATATATGCCTAATCCGTCCACTTTTGAAAAAATCAAATTTTTGAGCCCGCCAAAAGGGGTACCCCTTTGGCCGGAGGCCAGATTTGGCACCGTTTTCTAGAAGCCGTCAGTAAAACGGCTATAACTCTCTCCAGAAGTAAGCTTTACCCATGATTCTTGTTGCGTTGGATTCCTAACTCAAATATCTACCCTACCAAAAGTCAAACTGGTAGAAACCCTATTTGAGTCGGCCTCTAGGTGATTATCAAGTTGATTTCCAAAACCGTCACCTCTTATGTAGGGATCGGGGTGAACGTCGGGTTTTTCATTGAGTCTAGCATTTTTGAACACTAGAGTCCATTATGAATCAATCCATATGATAATATATGCCTAATCCGTCCACTTTTCAAAAAATCAAATTTCTGAGCCCGCCCAAAGGGGTACCCCCTTGGCCGGTGGCCAGATTTGGCCCCGTTTTCTGGCAGCCGTCAGTAAAACGGCTATAACTCTCTCCATAAGTAAGATTTACCCGTGATTCTTGTTGCGTTGGATTCCTAACTCAAATATCTACCCTACAAAAAGTTCAAATGGAAGAAACTCCTTTTGAGTCAACCTCTAGGTGATTATCAAGTTTATTTCCACAACCGTCGCCTCTTATGTAGGGATAGGGGTGAACGTCGGGTTTTTCATTGAGTCTAGCATTTTTGAACACTAGAGACCATTATGAATCAATCCATATGATCATATATGCCTAATCCGTCCACTTTTGAAAAAATCAAATTTTTGAGCCCGCCAAAAGGGGTACCCCTTTGGCCGGAGGCCAGATTTGGCACCGTTTTCTAGAAGCCGTCAGTAAAACGGCTATAACTCTCTCCAGAAGTAAGCTTTACCCATGATTCTTGTTGCGTTGGATTCCTAACTCAAATATCTACCCTACCAAAAGTCAAACTGGTAGAAACCCTATTTGAGTCGGCCTCTAGGTGATTATCAAGTTGATTTCCAAAACCGTCACCTCTTATGTAGGGATCGGGGTGAACGTCGGGTTTTTCATTGAGTCTAGCATTTTTGAACACTAGAGTCCATTATGAATCAATCCATATGATCATATATGCCTAATCCGTCGACTTTTGAAAAAATAAAATTTTTGAGCCCGCCAAAAGGGGTACCCCTTTGGCCGGTGGCCAGATTTGGCCCCGTTTTCTGGCAGCCGTCAGTAAAACGGCTATAAAACTCTCCAGAAGTAAGCTTTACCCGTGATTCTTGTTGCGTTGGATTCCTAACTCAAATATCTACCCTACAAAAAGTTCAAATGGAAGAAACTCCTTTTGAGTCAACCTCTAGGTGATTATCAAGTTTATTTCCACAACCGTCACCTCTTATGTAGGGATCGGGGTGAACGTCGGGTTTTTCATTGAGTCTAGCATTTTTGAACACTAGAGACCATTATGAATCAATCCATATGATCATATATGCCTAATCCGTCCACTTTTGAAAAAATCAAATTTTTGAGCCCGCCAAAAGGGGTACCCCTTTGGCCGGAGGCCAGATTTGGCACCGTTTTCTAGAAGCCGTCAGTAAAACGGCTATAACTCTCTCCAGAAGTAAGCTTTACCCATGATTCTTGTTGCGTTGGATTCCTAACTCAAATATCTACCCTACCAAAAGTCAAACTGGTAGAAACCCTATTTGAGTCGGCCTCTAGGTGATTATCAAGTTGATTTCCAAAACCGTCACCTCTTATGTAGGGATCGGGGTGAACGTCGGGTTTTTCATTGAGTCTAGCATTTTTGAACACTAGAGTCCATTATGAATCAATCCATATGATCATATATGCCTAATCCGTCGACTTTTGAAAAAATAAAATTTTTGAGCCCGCCAAAAGGGGTACCCCTTTGGCCGGTGGCCAGATTTGGCCCCGTTTTCTGGCAGCCGTCAGTAAAACGGCTATAAAACTCTCCAGAAGTAAGCTTTACCCGTGATTCTTGTTGCGTTGGATTCCTAACTCAAATATATATCCTACCAAAAGTCAAACTGGTAGAAACCCTATTTGAGTCGGCCTCTAGGTGATTATCAAGTTGATTTCCAAAACCGTCACCTCTTACGTAGGGATCGGGGTGGACGTTGGGTTTTTCATTGAGTCTAGCATTTTTGAACACTAGAGTCCATTATGAATCAATCCGTATGATCATATATGCCTAATCCGTCGACTTTTGAAAAAATCAAATTTTTGAGCCCCGCCCAAAGGGGTACCCCTTTGGCCGGTGGCCAGATTTGGCCCCGTTTTGTGGCAGCCGTCAGTAAAACGGCTATAACTCTCTCCAGATGTAAGCTTTACCCGTGATTCTTGTTGCGTTGGATTCCTAACTCAAATATCTATCCTACCAAAAGTCAAACTGGTAGAAACCCTATTTGAGTCGGCCTCTAGGTGATTATCAAGTTGATTTCCAAAACCGTCACCTCTTACGTAGGGATCGGGGTGGACGTTGGGTTTTTCATTGAGTCTAGCATTTTTGAACACTAGAGTCCATTATGAATCAATCCATATGATTATATATGCCTAATCCGTCGACTTTTGAAAAAATCAAATTTTTGAGCCCCGCCCAAAGGGGTACCCCTTTGGCCGGTGGCCAGATTTGGCCCCGTTTTCTGGCAGCCGACAGTAAAACGGCTATAACTCTCTCCAGAAGTAAGCTTTACCCGTGATTCTTGTTGCGTTGGATTCCTAACTCAAATATCTACCCTACCAAAAGTCAAACTGGTAGAAACCCTATTTGAGTCGGCCTCTAGGTGATTATCAAGTTGATTTCCAAAACCGTCACCTCTTATGTAGGGATCGGGGTGAACGTCGGGTTTTTCATTGAGTCTAGCATTTTTGAACACTAGAGTCCATTATGAATCAATCCATATGATAATATATGCCTAATCCGTCCACTTTTCAAAAAATCAAATTTCTGAGCCCGCCCAAAGGGGTACCCCCTTGGCCGGTGGCCAGATTTGGCCCCGTTTTCTGGCAGCCGTCAGTAAAACGGCTATAACTCTCTCCATAAGTAAGATTTACCCGTGATTCTTGTTGCGTTGGATTCCTAACTCAAATATCTACCCTACCAAAAGTCAAACTGGTAGAAACTCCTTTTGAGTCAACCTCTAGGTGATTATCAAGTTTATTTCCACAACCGTCGCCTCTTATGTAGGGATCGGGGTGAACGTCGGGTTTTTCATTGAGTCTAGCATTTTTGAACACTAGAGTCCATTATGAATCAATCCATATGATCATATATGCCTAATCCGTCCACTTTTGAAAAAATCAAATTTTTGAGCCCGCCCAAAGGGGTACCCCTTTGGCCGGTGGCCAGATTTGGCCCCGTTTTCTGGCAGCCGTCAGTAAAACGGCTATAACTCTCTCCAGAAGAAAACTTTACCCGTGATTCCTGTTGCGTTGGATTCCTATCTCAAATATCTACCCTACCAAAAGTCGAACCGGTAGAAACCCTATTTGAGTCGGCCTCTAGGTGATTATCAAGTTTATTTCCAAAACCGTCACCTCTTATGTAGGGATCGGGGTGAACGTCGGGTTTTACATTGAGTCTAGCATTTTTGAACAACAGAGTCCATTATGAATCAATCCATATGATCATATATGCCTAATCTGTCCTCTTTTGAAAAAATCAAATTTTTGAGCCCGCCCAAAGGGGTACCTCTTTGGCCGGTGGCCAGATTTGGCCCCGTTTTCTGGCAGCCGTCAGTAAAACGGCTATAACTCTCTCCAGAAGTAAGCTTTACCCGTGATTCTTGTTACGTTGGATTCCTAACTCAAATATCTACCCTAAAAAAAGTCTAAATGGAAGAAACTCCTTTTGAGTCAACCTCTAGGTGATTATCAAGTTGATTTCCACAACCGTCGCCTCTTAGGTAGGGATCGGGGTGAACGTCGGGTTTTTCATTGAGTCTAGCATTTTTGAACACTAGAGTCCATTATGAATCAATCCATATGATCATATATGCCTAATCCGTCCACTTTTGAAAAAATTAAATTTTTGAGCACGCCCAAAGGGTACCCCTTTGGCCGGTGGCCAGATTTGGCCCCGTTTTCTGGCAGCCGTCAGTAAAACGGCTATAACTCTCTCCAGAAGTAAGATTTACCCGTGATTCTTGTTGTGTTGGATTCCTAACTCAAATATCTACCCTATAAAAAGTTCAAATGGAAGAAACTCCTTTTGAGTCAACCTCTAGGTGATTATAAAGTTGATTTCCACAACCGTCGCCTCTTATGTAGGGATCGGGGTGAACGTCGGGTTTTTCATTGAGTCTAGCATTTTTGAACACTAGAATCCATTATGAATCAATCCAAATGATCATATATGCCTAATCCGTCCACTTTTGAAAAAATCAAATTTTTGAGCCCGCCCAAAGGGGTACCCCTTTGGCCGGTGGCCAGATTTGGCCCCGTTTTCTGGCAGCCGTCAGTAAACCTGCTATAACTCTCTCCAGAAGTAAACTTTACCTGTTATTCTTGTTGCGTTGGATTCCTAACTTAAATATCTACCCTAACAAAAGTCGAACCGGTAGAAACCCTATTTGAGTCGGCCTCTAGGTGATTATCAAGTTTATTTCCAAAACCGTCACCTCTTATGTAGGGATCGG
Organism: Perilla frutescens; assembly: GCA_026008535.1. Taxonomy (NCBI): domain Eukaryota; kingdom Viridiplantae; phylum Streptophyta; class Magnoliopsida; order Lamiales; family Lamiaceae; genus Perilla; species Perilla frutescens. The sequence goes on from BRKX01000018.1 coordinate 49,585,759, forward strand.
GGTGAACGTCGGGTTTTACATTGAGTCTAGCATTTTTGAACAACAGAGTCCATTATGAATCAATCCATCTGATCATATATGCCTAATCCGTCCACTTTTTAAAAAATTAAATTTTTGAGCCCGCCCAAAGGGGTACCCCTTTGGCCGGTTGCCAGATTTGGCCCCGTTTTCTGGCAGCCGTCAGTAAAATGGCTATAACTCTATCCAGAAGTAAGATTTACCCGTGATTCTTATTGCGTTGGATTCCTAACTCAAATATCTACCCTACAAAAAGTTCAAATGGAAGAAACTCCTTTTGAGTCAACCTCTAGGTGATTATAAAGTTGATTTCCACAACCGTCGCCTCTTATGTAGGGATCGGGGTGAACGTCGGGTTTTTCATTGAGTCTAGCATTTTTGAACACTAGAATCCATTATGAATCAATCCAAATGATCATATATGCCTAATCCGTCCACTTTTGAAAAAATCAAATTTTTGAGCCCGCCCAAAGGGGTACCCCTTTGGCCGGTGGCCAGATTTGGCCCCGTTTTCTGGCAGCCGTCAGTAAAACGGCTATAACTCTCTCCAGAAGTAAGCTTTACCCGTGATTCTTGTTGCGTTGGATTCCTAACTCAAATATCTACCCTACAAAAATTTCAAATGGAAGAAACTCCTTTTGAGTCAACCTCTAGGTGATTATCAAGTTTATTTCCACAACCGTCGCCTCTTATGTAGGGATCGGGGTGAACGTCGGGTTTTCATTGAGTCTAGAATTTTTGAACACTAGAGTCCATTATGAATCAATCCATATGATCATATATGCCTAATCCATCCACTTTTGAAAAAATCAAATTTTTGAGCCCGCCCAAAGGGGTACCCCTTTGGCCGGTGGCCAGATTTGGCCCCGTTTTCTGGCAGCCGTCAGTAAAACGGCTATAACTCTCTCCAGAAGAAAACTTTACCCGTGATTCCTGTTGCGTTGGATTACTAACTCAAATATCTACCCTACCAAAAGTCGAACCGGTAGAAACCCTATTTGAGTCGGCCTCTAGGTGATTATCAAGTTTATTTCCAAAACCGTCACGTCTTATGTTGGGATCGGGGTGAACGTCGGGTTTTACATTGAGTCTAGCATTTTTGAACAACAGAGTCCATTATGAATCAATCCATATGATCATATATGCCTAATCCGTCCACTTTTGAAAAAATCAAATTTTTGAGCCCGCCCAAAGGGGTACCCCTTTGGCCGGTGGCCAGATTTGGCCCCGTTTTCTGGCAGCCGTCAGTAAAACGGCTATAACTCTCTCCAGAAGTAAGCTTTACCCGTGATTCTTGTTGCGTTGGATTCCTAACTCAAATATCTACCCTAAAAAAAGTCCAAATGGAAGAAACTCCTTTTGAGTCAACCTCTAGGTGATTATCAAGTTGATTTCCACAACCGTCGCCTCTTAGGTAGGGATCGGGGTGAACGTCGGGTTTTTCATTGAGTCTAGCATTTTTGAACACTAGAGTCCATTATGAATCAATCTATATGATCATATATGCCTAATCTGTCCACTTTTAAAAAAATTAAATTTTTGAGCCCGCCCAAAGGGGTACCCCTTTGGCCGGTGGCCAGATTTGGCCCCGTTTTCTGGCAGCCGTCAGTAAAACGGCTATAACTCTCTCCAGAACTAAACTTTACCCGTGATTCTTATTGTGTTGGATTCCTAACTCAAATATCTATCCTACCAAAAGTCGAAACGGTAGAAACCCTATTTGAGTCGGCCTCTAGGTGATTATCAAGTTTATTTCCAAAACCGTCGCCTCTTAGGTAGGGATCGGGGTGAACGTCGGCTTTTTCATTGAGTCTAGCATTTTTGAACACTAGAGTCCATTATGAATCAATCCATATGATCATATATGCCTAATCCGTCCACTTTTGAAAAAATTAAATTTTTGAGCCCGCCCAAAGGGGTACCCCTTTGGCCGGTGGCCAGATTTGGCCCCGTTTTCTGGCAGCCGTCAGTAAAACGGCTATAACTCTCTCCATAAGTAAGCTTTACCCGTGATTCTTGTTGCGTTGGATTCCTAACTCAAATATCTACCCTACAAAAAGTTCAAATGGAAGAAACTCCTTTTGAGTAAACCTCTAGGTGATTATAAAGTTGATTTCCAAAACCGTCGCCTCTTATGTAGGGATCGGGGTGAACGTCGGGTTTTTCATTGAGTCTAGCATTTTTGAGCACTAGAGTCCATTATGAATCAATCCATATGATCATATATGCCTAATCCGTCCACTTTTGAAAAAATCAAATTTTTGAGCCCGCCCAAAGGGGTACCTCTTTGGCCGGTGGCCAGATTTGGCCCCGTTTTCTGGCAGCCGTTAGTAAAACGGCTATAACTCTCTCCAGAAGTAAGCTTTACCTGTGATTCTTGTTGCGTTGGATTCCTAACTCAAATATCTACCCTACAAAAATTTCAAATGAAAGAAACTCCTTTTGAGTCAACCTCTAGGTGATTATAAAGTTGATTTCCACAACCGTCGCCTCTTATGTAGGGATCGGGGTGAACGTCGGGTTTTTCATTGAGTCTAGCATTTTTGAACACTAGAGTCCATTATGAATCAATCCATATGATCATATATGCCTAATCCATCCACTTTTGAAAAAATCAAATTTTTGAGCCCGCCCAAAGGGGTACCCCTTTGGCCGGTGGCCAGATTTGGCCCCGTTTTCTGGCAGCCGTCAGTAAAACGGCTATAACTCTCTCCAGAAGAAAACTTTACCCGTGATTCCTGTTGCGTTGGATTACTAACTCAAATATCTACCCTACCAAAAGTCGAACCGGTAGAAACCCTATTTGAGTCGGCCTCTAGGTGATTATCAAGTTTATTTCCAAAACCGTCACCTCTTATGTAGGGATCGGGGTGAACGTCGGGTTTTTCATTGAGTCTAGCATTTTTGAGCACTAGAGTCCATTATGAATCAATCCATATGATCATATATGCCTAATCCGTCCACTTTTGAAAAAATCAAATTTTTGAGCCCGCCCAAAGGGGTACCTCTTTGGCCGGTGGCCAGATTTGGCCCCGTTTTCTGGCAGCCGTTAGTAAAACGGCTATAACTCTCTCCAGAAGTAAGCTTTACCTGTGATTCTTGTTGCGTTGGATTCCTAACTCAAATATCTACCCTACAAAAATTTCAAATGAAAGAAACTCCTTTTGAGTCAACCTCTAGGTGATTATAAAGTTGATTTCCACAACCGTCGCCTCTTATGTAGGGATCGGGGTGAACGTCGGGTTTTTCATTGAGTCTAGCATTTTTGAACACTAGAGTCCATTATGAATCAATCCATATGATCATATATGCCTAATCCATCCACTTTTGAAAAAATCAAATTTTTGAGCCCGCCCAAAGGGGTACCCCTTTGGCCGGTGGCCAGATTTGGCCCCGTTTTCTGGCAGCCGTCAGTAAAACGGCTATAACTCTCTCCAGAAGAAAACTTTACCCGTGATTCCTGTTGCGTTGGATTACTAACTCAAATATCTACCCTACCAAAAGTCGAACCGGTAGAAACCCTATTTGAGTCGGCCTCTAGGTGATTATCAAGTTTATTTCCAAAACCGTCACCTCTTATGTAGGGATCGGGGTGAACGTCGGGTTTTTCATTGAGTCTAGCATTTTTGAACACTAGAGTCCATTATGAATCAATCCATATGATCATATATACCTAATCCATCCACTTTTGAAAAAATCAAATTTTTGAGCCCGCCCAAAGGGGTACCTCTTTGGCCGGTGGCCAGATTTGGCCCCGTTTTCTGGCAGCCGTTAGTAAAACGGCTATAACTCTCTCCAGAAGTAAGCTTTACCTGTGATTCTTGTTGCGTTGGATTCCTAACTCAAATATCTACCCTACAAAAATTTCAAATGAAAGAAACTCCTTTTGAGTCAACCTCTAGGTGATTATAAAGTTGATTTCCACAACCGTCGCCTCTTATGTAAGGATCGGGGTGAACGTCGGGTTTTTCATTGAGTCTAGCATTTTTGAACACTAGAATCCATTATGAATCAATCCATATGATCATATATGCCTAATCCGTCCACTTTTGAAAAAATCAAATTTTTGAGCCCGCCCAAAGGGGTACCCCTTTGGCCGGTGGCCAGATTTGGCCCCGTTTTCTGGCAGCCGTCAGTAAAACGGCTATAACTCTCTCCAGAAGTAAGCTTTACCCGTGATTCTTGTTGCGTTGGATTCCTAACTCAAATATCTACCCTACAAAAAGTTCAAATGGAAGAAACTCCTTTTGAGTCAACCTCTAGGTGATTATCAAGTTTATTTCCACAACCGTCGCCTCTTATGTAGGGATCGGGGTGAACGTCGGGTTTTTCATTGAGTCTAGCATTTTTGAACACTAGAGTCCATTATGAATCAATCCATATGATCATATATGCCTAATCCATCCACTTTTGAAAAAATCAAATTTTTGAGCCCGCCCAAAGGGGTACCCCTTTGGCCGGTGGCCAGATTTGGCCCCGTTTTCTGGCAGCCGTCAGTAAAACGGCTATAACTCTCTCCAGAAGAAAACTTTACCCGTGATTCCTGTTGCGTTGGATTACTAACTCAAATATCTACCCTACCAAAAGTCGAACCGGTAGAAACCCTATTTGAGTCGGCCTCTAGGTGATTATCAAGTTTATTTCCAAAACCGTCACCTCTTATGTAGGGATCGGGGTGAACGTCGGGTTTTTCATTGAGTCTAGCATTTTTGAACACTAGAGTCCATTATGAATCAATCCATATGATCATATATACCTAATCCATCCACTTTTGAAAAAATCAAATTTTTGAGCCCGCCCAAAGGGGTACCTCTTTGGCCGGTGGCCAGATTTGGCCCCGTTTTCTGGCAGCCGTTAGTAAAACGGCTATAACTCTCTCCAGAAGTAAGCTTTACCTGTGATTCTTGTTGCGTTGGATTCCTAACTCAAATATCTACCCTACAAAAATTTCAAATGAAAGAAACTCCTTTTGAGTCAACCTCTAGGTGATTATAAAGTTGATTTCCACAACCGTCGCCTCTTATGTAAGGATCGGGGTGAACGTCGGGTTTTTCATTGAGTCTAGCATTTTTGAACACTAGAATCCATTATGAATCAATCCATATGATCATATATGCCTAATCCGTCCACTTTTGAAAAAATCAAATTTTTGAGCCCGCCCAAAGGGGTACCCCTTTGGCCGGTGGCCAGATTTGGCCCCGTTTTCTGGCAGCCGTCAGTAAAACGGCTATAACTCTCTCCAGAAGTAAGCTTTACCCGTGATTCTTGTTGCGTTGGATTCCTAACTCAAATATCTACCCTACAAAAAGTTCAAATGGAAGAAACTCCTTTTGAGTCAACCTCTAGGTGATTATCAAGTTTATTTCCACAACCGTCGCCTCTTATGTAGGGATCGGGGTGAACGTCGGGTTTTCATTGAGTCTAGCATTTTTGAACACTAGAGTCCATTATGAATCAATCCATATGAGCATATATGCCTAATCCATCCACTTTTGAAAAAATCAAATTTTTGAGCCCGCCCAAAGGGGTAACCCTTTGGCCGGTGGCCAGATTTGGCCCCGTTCTCTGGCAGCCGTCAGTAAAACGGCTATAACTGTCTCCAGAAGTAAGATTTATCCGTGATTCTTGTTGTGTTGGATTCCTAACTTAAATATCTACCCTACCAAAAGTCGAACCGGTAGAAACCCTATTTGAGTCGGCCTCTAGGTGAGTATCAAGTTTATTTCCAAAACCGTCACCTCTTATGTAGGGATCGGGGTGAACGTCGGGTTTTACATTGAGTCTAGCATTTTTGAACACTAGAGTCCATTATGAATCAATCCATATGATCATATATGCCTAATCCGTCCACTTTTGAAAAAATCAAATTTTTGAGCCCGCCCAAAGCGGTACCTCTTTAGGCGGTGGCCAGATTTGGCCCCGTTTTCTGGCAGCCGTCAGTAAAACGGCTATAACTCTCTCCAGAAGTAAACTTTACCCGTGATTCTTGTTGCGTTGGATTCCTAACTCAAATATCTACCCTACCAAAAGTCGAACCGGTAGAAACCCTATTTGAGTCGGCCTCTAGGTGAGTATCAAGTTTATTTCCAAAACCGTCACCTCTTATGTAGGGATCGGGGTGAACGTCGGGTTTTACATTGAGTCTAGCATTTTTGAACACTAGAGTCCATTATGAATCAATCCATATGATCATATATGCCTAATTCGTCCACTTTTGAAAAAATCAAATTTTTGAGCCCGCCCAAAGGGGTACCCCTTTGGCCGGTGGCCAGATTTGGCCCCGTTTTCTGGCAGCCGTTAGTAAAACGGCTATAACTCTCTCCAGAAGTAAGCTTTACCCGTTATTCTTGCTGCGTTGGATTCCTAACTCAAATATCTACCCTAACAAAAGTCGAACCTGTAGAAACCCTATTTGAGTCGGCCTCTAGGTGATTATCAAGTTGATTTCCAAAACCGTCACCTCTTATGTAAGGATCAGGGTGAACGTCGGGTTTTTCATTGAGTCTAGCATTTTTGAACACTAGAGTCCATTATGAATCAATCTATATGATCATATATGCCTAATCCATCCACTTTTGAAAAAATCAAATTTTTGAGCCCGCCCAAAGGGGTACCCCTTTGGGCGGTGGCCAGATTTGGCCCCGTTTTCTGGCAGCCGTCAGTAAAACGGCTATAACTCTCTCCAGAAGTAAGATTTACCCGTGATTCTTCTTGCGTTGGATTCCTAACTCAAATATCTACCCTACAAAAATTTCAAATGAAAGAAACTCCTTTTGAGTCAACCTCTAGGTGATTATAAAGTTGATTTCCACAACCGTCGCCTCTTATGTAGGGATCGGGGTGAACGTCGGGTTTTTCATTGAGTCTAGCATTTTTGAACACTAGAATCCATTATGAATCAATCCATATGATCATATATGCCTAATCCGTCCACTTTTGAAAAAATCAAATTTTTGAGCCCGCCCAAAGGGGTACCCCTTTGGCCGGTGGCCAGATTTGGCCCCGTTTTCTGGCAGCCGTCAGTAAAACGGCTATAACTCTCTCCAGAAGTAAGCTTTACCCGTGATTCTTGTTGCGTTGGATTCCTAACTCAAATATCTACCCTACAAAAAGTTCAAATGGAAGAAACTCCTTTTGAGTCAACCTCTAGGTGATTATCAAGTTTATTTCCACAACCGTCGCCTCTTATGTAGGGATCGGGGTGAACGTCGGGTTTTCATTGAGTCTAGCATTTTTGAACACTAGAGTCCATTATGAATCAATCCATATGATCATATATGCCTAATCCATCCACTTTTGAAAAAATCAAATTTTTGAGCCCGCCCAAAGGGGTAACCCTTTGGCCGGTGGCCAGATTTGGCCCCGTTCTCTGGCAGCCGTCAGTAAAACGGCTATAACTGTCTCCAGAAGTAAGATTTATCCGTGATTCTTGTTGTGTTGGATTCCTAACTCAAATATCTACCCTACCAAAAGTCGAACCGGTAGAAACCCTATTTGAGTCGGCCTCTAGGTGAGTATCAAGTTTATTTCCAAAACCGTCACCTCTTATGTAGGGATCGGGGTGAATGTCGGGTTTTACATTGAGTCTAGCATTTTTGAACACTAGAGTCCATTATAAATCAATCCATATGATCATATATGCCTAATCCGTCCACTTTTGAAAAAATCAAATTTTTGAGCCCGCCCAAAGCGGTACCTCTTTAGGCGGTGGCCAGATTTGGCCCCGTTTTCTGGCAGCCGTCAGTAAAACGGCTATAACTCTCTCCAGAAGTAAACTTTACCCGTGATTCTTGTTGCGTTGGATTCCTAACTCAAATATCTACCCTACCAAAAGTCGAACCGGTAGAAACCCTATTTGAGTCGGCCTCTAGGTGAGTATCAAGTTTATTTCCAAAACCGTCACCTCTTATGTAGGGATCGGGGTGAACGTCGGGTTTTACATTGAGTCTAGCATTTTTGAACACTAGAGTCCATTATGAATCAATCCATATGATCATATATGCCTAATCCGTCCACTTTTGAAAAAATCAAATTTTTGAGCCCGCCCAAAGGGGTACCCCTTTGGCCGGTGGCCAGATTTGGCCCCGTTTTCTGGCAGCCGTTAGTAAAACGGCTATAACTCTCTCCAGAAGTAAGCTTTACCCGTTATTCTTGCTGCGTTGGATTCCTAACTCAAATATCTACCCTAACAAAAGTCGAACCTGTAGAAACCCTATTTGAGTCGGCCTCTAGGTGATTATCAAGTTGATTTCCAAAACCGTCACCTCTTATGTAAGGATCAGGGTGAACGTCGGGTTTTTCATTGAGTCTAGCATTTTTGAACACTAGAGTCCATTATGAATCAATCTATATGATCATATATGCCTAATCCATCCACTTTTGAAAAAATCAAATTTTTGAGCCCGCCCAAAGGGGTACCCCTTTGGGCGGTGGCCAGATTTGGCCCCGTTTTCTGGCAGCCGTCAGTAAAACGGCTATAACTCTCTCCAGAAGTAAGATTTACCCGTGATTCTTCTTGCGTTGGATTCCTAACTCAAATATCTACCCTACAAAAATTTCAAATGAAAGAAACTCCTTTTGAGTCAACCTCTAGGTGATTATAAAGTTGATTTCCACAACCGTCGCCTCTTATGTAGGGATCGGGGTGAACGTCGGGTTTTTCATTGAGTCTAGCATTTTTGAACACTAGAATCCATTATGAATCAATCCATATGATCATATATGCCTAATCCGTCCACTTTTGAAAAAATCAAATTTTTGAGCCCGCCCAAAGGGGTACCCCTTTGGCCGGTGGCCAGATTTGGCCCCGTTTTCTGGCAGCCGTCAGTAAAACGGCTATAACTCTCTCCAGAAGTAAGCTTTACCCGTGATTCTTGTTGCGTTGAATTCCTAACTCAAATATCTACCCTACAAAAAGTTCAAATGGAAGAAACTCCTTTTGAGTCAACCTCTAGGTGATTATCAAGTTTATTTCCACAACCGTCGCCTCTTATGTAGGGATCGGGGTGAACGTCGGGTTTTCATTGAGTCTAGCATTTTTGAACACTAGAGTCCATTATGAATCAATCCATATGATCATATATGCCTAATCCATCCACTTTTGAAAAAATCAAATTTTTGAGCCCGCCCAAAGGGGTAACCCTTTGGCCGGTGGCCAGATTTGGCCCCGTTCTCTGGCAGCCGTCAGTAAAACGGCTATAACTGTCTCCAGAAGTAAGATTTATCCGTGATTCTTGTTGTGTTGGATTCCTAACTCAAATATCTACCCTACCAAAAGTCGAACCGGTAGAAACCCTATTTGAGTCGGCCTCTAGGTGAGTATCAAGTTTATTTCCAAAACCGTCACCTCTTATGTAGGGATCGGGGTGAACGTCGGGTTTTACATTGAGTCTAGCATTTTTGAACACTAGAGTCCATTATGAATCAATCCATATGATCATATATGCCTAATCCGTCCACTTTTGAAAAAATCAAATTTTTGAGCCCGCCCAAAGCGGTACCTCTTTAGCCGGTGGCCAGATTTGGCCCCGTTTTCTGGCAGCCGTCAGTAAAACGGCTATAACTCTCTCCAGAAGTAAACTTTACCCGTGATTCTTGTTGCGTTGGATTCCTAACTCAAATATCTACCCTACCAAAAGTCGAACCGGTAGAAACCCTATTTGAGTCGGCCTCTAGGTGAGTATCAAGTTTATTTCCAAAACCGTCACCTCTTATGTAGGGATCGGGGTGAACGTCGGGTTTTACATTGAGTCTAGCATTTTTGAACACTAGAGTCCATTATGAATCAATCCATATGATCATATATGCCTAATCCGTCCACTTTTGAAAAAATCAAATTTTTGAGCCGGTGGCCAGATTTGGCCCCGTTTTCTGGCAGCCGTTAGTAAAACGGCTATAACTCTCTCCAGAAGTAAGCTTTACCCGTTATTCTTGCTGCGTTGGATTCCTAACTCAAATATCTACCCTACCAAAAGTCGAACCTGTAGAAACCCTATTTGAGTCGGCCTCTAGGTGATTATCAAGTTGATTTCCAAAACCGTCACCTCTTATGTAAGGATCAGGGTGAACGTCGGGTTTTTCATTGAGTCTAGCATTTTTGAACACTAGAGTCCATTATGAATCAATCTATATGATCATATATGCCTAATCCATCCACTTTTGAAAAAATCAAATTTTTGAGCCCGCCCAAAGGGGTACCCCTTTGGCCGGTGGCCAGATTTGGCCCCGTTTTCTGGCAGCCGTCAGTAAAACGGCTATAACTCTCTCCAGAAGTAAGATTTACCCGTGATTCTTGTTGCGTTGGATTCCTAACTCAAATATCTACCCTACAAAAATTTCAAATGAAAGAAACTCCTTTTGAGTCAACCTCTAGGTGATTATAAAGTTGATTTCCACAACCGTCGCCTCTTATGTAGGGATCGGGGTGAACGTCGGGTTTTTCATTGAGTCTAGCATTTTTGAACACTAGAATCCATTATGAATCAATCCATATGATCATATATGCCTAATCCGTCCACTTTTGAAAAAATCAAATTTTTGAGCCCGCCCAAAGGGGTACCCCTGTGGCCGGTGGCCAGATTTGGCCCCGTTTTCTGGCAGCCGTCAGTAAAACGGCTATAACTCTCTCCAGAAGTAAGCTTTACCCGTGATTCTTGTTGCGTTGGATTCCTAACTCAAATATCTACCCTACAAAAAGTTCAAATGGAAGAAACTCCTTTTGAGTCAACCTCTAGGTGATTATCAAGTTTATTTCCACAACCGTCGCCTCTTATGTAGGGATCGGGGTGAACGTCGGGTTTTCATTGAGTCTAGCATTTTTGAACACTAGAGTCCATTATGAATCAATCCATATGATCATATATGCCTAATCCGTCCACTTTTGAAAAAATTAAATTTTTGAGCCGGTGGCCAGATTTGGCCCCGTTTTCTGGCAGCCGTTAGTAAAACGGCTATAACTCTCTCCAGAAGTAAGCTTTACCCGTTATTCTTGCTGCGTTGGATTCCTAACTCAAATATCTACCCTACCAAAAGTCGAACCTGTAGAAACCCTATTTGAGTCGGCCTCTAGGTGATTATCAAGTTGATTTCCAAAACCGTCACCTCTTATGTAAGGATCAGGGTGAACGTCGGGTTTTTCATTGAGTCTAGCATTTTTGAACACTAGAGTCCATTATGAATCAATCTATATGATCATATATGCCTAATCCATCCACTTTTGAAAAAATCAAATTTTTGAGCCCGCCCAAAGGGGTACCCCTTTGGCCGGTGGCCAGATTTGGCCCCGTTTTCTGGCAGCCGTCAGTAAAACGGCTATAACTCTCTCCAGAAGTAAGATTTACCCGTGATTCTTCTTGCGTTGGATTCCTAACTCAAATATCTACCCTACAAAAATTTCAAATGAAAGAAACTCCTTTTGAGTCAACCTCTAGGTGATTATAAAGTTGATTTCCACAACCGTCGCCTCTTATGTAGGGATCGGGGTGAACGTCGGGTTTTTCATTGAGTCTAGCATTTTTGAACACTAGAATCCATTATGAATCAATCCATATGATCATATATGCCTAATCCGTCCACTTTTGAAAAAATCAAATTTTTGAGCCCGCCCAAAGGGGTACCCCTGTGGCCGGTGGCCAGATTTGGCCCCGTTTTCTGGCAGCCGTCAGTAAAACGGCTATAACTCTCTCCAGAAGTAAGCTTTACCCGTGATTCTTGTTGCGTTGGATTCCTAACTCAAATATCTACCCTACAAAAAGTTCAAATGGAAGAAACTCCTTTTGAGTCAACCTCTAGGTGATTATCAAGTTTATTTCCACAACCGTCGCCTCTTATGTAGGGATCGGGGTGAACGTCGGGTTTTCATTGAGTCTAGCATTTTTGAACACTAGAGTCCATTATGAATCAATCCATATGATCATATATGCCTAATACATCCACTTTTGAAAAAATCAAATTTTTGAGCCCGCCCAAAGGGGTAACCCTTTGGCCGGTGGCCAGATTTGGCCCCGTTCTCTGGCAGCCGTCAGTAAAACGGCTATAACTGTCTCCAGAAGTAAGATTTATCCGTGATTCTTGTTGTGTTGGATTCCTAACTCAAATATCTACCCTACCAAAAGTCGAACCGGTAGAAACCCTATTTGAGTCGGCCTCTAGGTGAGTATCAAGTTTATTTCCAAAACCGTCACCTCTTATGTAGGGATCGGGGTGAACGTCGGGTTTTACATTGAGTCTAGCATTTTTGAACACTAGAGTCCATTATGAATCAATCCATATGATCATATATGCCTAATCCGTCCACTTTTGAAAAAATCAAATTTTTGAGCCCGCCCAAAGCGGTACCTCTTTAGCCGGTGGCCAGATTTGGCCCCGTTTTCTGGCAGCCGTCAGTAAAACGGCTATAACTCTCTCCAGAAGTAAACTTTATCCGTGATTCTTGTTGCGTTGGATTCCTAACTCAAATATCTACCCTACCAAAAGTCGAACCGGTAGAAACCCTATTTGAGTCGGCCTCTAGGTGAGTATCAAGTTTATTTCCAAAACCGTCACCTCTTATGTAGGGATCGGGGTGAACGTCGGGTTTTACATTGAGTCTAGCATTTTTGAACACTAGAGTCCATTATGAATCAATCCATATGATCATATATGCCTAATCCGTCCACTTTTGAAAAAATCAAATTTTTGAGCCGGTGGCCAGATTTGGCCCCGTTTTCTGGCAGCCGTTAGTAAAACGGCTATAACTCTCTCCAGAAGTAAGCTTTACCCGTTATTCTTGCTGCGTTGGATTCCTAACTCAAATATCTACCCTACCAAAAGTCGAACCTGTAGAAACCCTATTTGAGTCGGCCTCTAGGTGATTATCAAGTTGATTTCCAAAACCGTCACCTCTTATGTAAGGATCAGGGTGAACGTCGGGTTTTTCATTGAGTCTAGCATTTTTGAACACTAGAGTCCATTATGAATCAATCTATATGATCATATATGCCTAATCCATCCACTTTTGAAAAAATCAAATTTTTGAGCCCGCCCAAAGGGGTACCCCTTTGGCCGGTGGCCAGATTTGGCCCCGTTTTCTGGCAGCCGTCAGTAAAACGGCTATAACTCTCTCCAGAAGTAAGATTTACCCGTGATTCTTGTTGCGTTGGATTCCTAACTCAAATATCTACCCTACAAAAATTTCAAATGAAAGAAACTCCTTTTGAGTCAACCTCTAGGTGATTATAAAGTTGATTTCCACAACCGTCGCCTCTTATGTAGGGATCGGGGTGAACGTCGGGTTTTTCATTGAGTCTAGCATTTTTGAACACTAGAATCCATTATGAATCAATCCATATGATCATATATGCCTAATCCGTCCACTTTTGAAAAAATCAAATTTTTGAGCCCGCCCAAAGGGGTACCCCTTTGGCCGGTGGCCAGATTTGGCCCCGTTCTCTGGCAGCCGTCAGTAAAACGGCTATAACTGTCTCCAGAAGTAAGATTTATCCGTGATTCTTGTTGTGTTGGATTCCTAACTCAAATATCTACCCTACCAAAAGTCGAACCTGTAGAAACCCTATTTGAGTCGGCCTCTAGGTGATTATCAAGTTGATTTCCAAAACCGTCACCTCTTATGTAAGGATCAGGGTGAACGTCGGGTTTTTCATTGAGTCTAGCATTTTTGAACACTAGAGTCCATTATGAATCAATCCATATGATCATATATGCCTAATCCGTCCACTTTTGAAAAAATCAAATTTTTGAGCCCGCCCAAAGGGGTACCCCTGTGGCCGGTGGCCAGATTTGGCCCCGTTTTCTGGCAGCCGTCAGTAAAACGGCTATAACTCTCTCCAGAAGTAAGCTTTACCCGTGATTCTTGTTGCGTTGGATTCCTAACTCAAATATCTACCCTACAAAAAGTTCAAATGGATGAAACTCCTTTTGAGTCAACCTCTAGGTGATTATCAAGTTTATTTCCACAACCGTCGCCTCTTATGTAGGGATCGGGGTGAACGTCGGGTTTTCATTGAGTCTAGCCTTTTTGAACACTAGAGTCCATTATGAATCAATCCATATGATCATATATGCAAAATCCATCCACTTTTGAAAAAATCAAATTTTTGAGCCCGCCCAAAGGGGTACCCCTTTGGCCGGTGGCCAGATTTGGCCCCGTTCTCTGGCAGCCGTCAGTAAAACGGCTATAACTGTCTCCAGAAGTAAGATTTATCCGTGATTCTTGTTGTGTTGGATTCCTAACTCAAATATCTACCCTACCAAAAGTTGAACCGGTAGAAACCCTATTTGAGTCGGCCTCTAGGTGAGTATCAAGTTTATTTCCAAAACCGTCACCTCTTATGTAGGGATCGGGGTGAACGTCGGGTTTTACATTGAGTCTAGCATTTTTGAACACTAGAGTCCATTATGAATCAATCCATATGATCATATATGCCTAATCCGTCCACTTTTGAAAAAATCAAATTTTTGAGCCCGCCCAAAGCGGTACCTCTTTAGCCAGTGGCCAGATTTGGCCCCGTTTTCTGGCAGCCGTCAGTAAAACGGCTATAACTGTCTCCAGAAGTAAGATTTATCCGTGATTCTTGTTGTGTTGGATTCCTAACTCAAATATCTACCCTACCAAAAGTCGAACCGGTAGAAACCCTATTTGAGTCGGCCTCTAGGTGAGTATCAAGTTTATTTCCAAAACCGTCACCTCTTATGTAGGGATCGGGGTGAACGTCGGGTTTTACATTGAGTCTAGCATTTTTGAACACTAGAGTCCATTATGAATCAATCCATATGATCATATATGCCTAATCCGTCCACTTTTGAAAAAATCAAATTTTTGAGCCCGCCCAAAGCGGTAACTCTTTAGCCGGTGGCCAGATTTGGCCCCGTTTTCTGGCAGCCGTCAGTAAAACGGCTATAACTCTCTCCAGAAGTAAACTTTACCCGTGATTCTTGTTGCGTTGGATTCCTAACTCAAATATCTACCCTACCAAAAGTCGAACCGGTAGAAACCCTATTTGAGTCGGCTTCTAGGTGAGTATCAAGTTTATTTCCAAAACCGTCACCTCTTATGTAGGGATCGGGGTGAACGTCGGATTTTACATTGAGTCTAGCATTTTTGAACACTAGAGTCCATTATGAATCAATCCATATGATCATATATGGCTAATCCGTCCACTTTTGAAAAAATCAAATTTTTGAGCCCGCCCAAAGGGGTACCCCTTTGGCCGGTGGCCAGATTTGGCCCCGTTTTCTGGCAGCCGTTAGTAAAACGGCTATAACTCTCTCCAGAAGTAAGCTTTACCCGTTATTCTTGTTGTGTTGGATTCCTAACTCAAATATCTACCCTACCAAAAGTCGAACCGGTAGAAACCCTATTTGAGTCGGCCTCTAGGTGAGTATCAAGTTTATTTCCAAAACCGTCACCTCTTATGTAGGGATCGGGGTGAACGTCGGGTTTTACATTGAGTCTAGCATTTTTGAACACTAGAGTCCATTATGAATCAATCCATATGATCATATATGCCTAATCCGTCCACTTTTGAAAAAATAAAATTTTTGAGCCCGCCCAAAAGGGTACCCCTTTGGCCGGTGGCCAGATTTGGCCCCGTTTTCTGGCAGCCGTTAGTAAAACGGCTATAACTCTCTGCAGAAGTAAGCTTTACCAGTTATTCTTGTTGCGTTGGATTCCTAACTCAAATATCTACCCTACCAAAAGTCGAACCTGTAGAAACCCTATTTGAGTCGGCCTCTAGGTGATTATCAAGTTGATTTCCAAAACCGTCACCTCTTATGTAAGGATCAGGGTGAACGTCGGGTTTTTCATTGAGTCTAGCATTTTTGAACACTAGAGTCTATTATGAATCAATCCATATGATCATATATGCCTAATCTATCCACTTTTGAAAAAATCAAATTTTTGAGCCCGCCCAAAGGGGTACCCCTATGGCCGGTGGCCAGATTTGGCCCCGTTTTCTGGCAGCCGTCAGTAAAACGGTTATAACTCTCTCCAGAAGTAAGCTTTACCCGTGATTCTTGTTGCGTTGGATTCCTAACTCAAATATCTACCCTACAAAAAGTTCAAATGGAAGAAACTCCTTTTGAGTCAACCTCTAGGTGATTATAAAGTTGATTTCCACAACCGTCGCCTCTTATGTAGGAATCGGGGTGAACGTCGGGTTTTTCATTGAGTCTAGTATTTTTGAACACTAGCGTCCATTATATATCAATCCATATGATCATATATGCCTAATCCGTCCAGTTTTCAAAAAATCAAATTTTTGAGCCCGCCCAATGGGGTATCCCTTTGGCCGGTGGCCAGATTTGGCCCCGTTTTCTGGCAGCCGTCAGTAAAACGGCTATAACTCTCTCCAGAAGTAAGCTTTACCCATGATTCTTATTGCGTTGGATTGCTAACTCAAATATCTACCCTACCAAAAGTCGAACCGGTAGAAACCCTATTTGAGTCGGCCTCTAGGTGATTATCAAGTTGATTTCAAAAACCGTCACCTCTTATGTAGGGATCGGGGTGAACGTCGGGTTTTCATTGAGTCTAGCATTTTTGAACACTAGAGTCCATTATGAATCAATCCATATGATCATATATGCCTAATCCGTCCACTTTTGAAAAAATCAAATTTTTGAGCCCGCCCAAAGGGGTACCCCTTTGGCCGGTGGCCAGATTTGGCCCCGTTTTCTGGCAGCCGTCAGTAAAACGGTTATAACTCTCTCCAGAAGTAAGCTTTACCCGTGATTCTTGTTGCGTTGGATTCCTAACTCAAATATCTACCCTACAAAAAGTTCAAATGGAAGAAACTCCTTTTGAGTCAACCTCTAGGTGATTATAAAGTTGATTTCCACAACCGTCGCCTCTTATGTAGGAATCGGGGTGAACGTCGGGTTTTTCATTGAGTCTAGTATTTTTGAACACTAGCGTCCATTATATATCAATCCATATGATCATATATGCCTAATCCGTCCAGTTTTCAAAAAATCAAATTTTTGAGCCCGCCCAATGGGGTATCCCTTTGGCCGGTGGCCAGATTTGGCCCCGTTTTCTGGCAGCCGTCAGTAAAACGGCTATAACTCTCTCCAGAAGTAAGCTTTACCCATGATTCTTATTGCGTTGGATTGCTAACTCAAATATCTACCCTACCAAAAGTCGAACCGGTAGAAACCCTATTTGAGTCGGCCTCTAGGTGATTATCAAGTTGATTTCAAAAACCGTCACCTCTTATGTAGGGATCGGGGTGAACGTCGGGTTTTACATTGAGTCTAGCATTTTTGAACACTAGAGTCCATTATGAATTAATCCATATGATCATATATGCCTAATCCGTCCAGTTTTGAAAAAATCAAATTTTTGAGCCCGCCCAAAGGGGTACCCCTTTGGCCGGTGGCCAGATTTGTCCCCGTTTTCTGGCAGCCGTCAGTAAAACGGCTATAACTCTTCTCCAGAAGTAAGCTTTACCCATTATTCATGTTGCGTTGGATTCCTAACTCAAATATCTACCCTACCAAAAGTCGAACCGGTAGAAACCCTATTTGAGTCGGCCTCTAGGTGATTATCAAGTTGATTTCCAAAATCGTCACCTCTTATGTAAGGATCAGGGTGAACGTCGGGTTTTTCATTGAGTCTAGCATTTTTGAACACTAGAGTCCATTATGAATCAATCCATATGATCATATATGCCTAATCCATCCACTTTTGAAAAAATCAAATTTTTGAGCCCGCCCAAAGGGGTACCCCTTTGGCCGATGGCCAGATTTTGCCCCATTTTCTGGCAGCCGTCAGTAAAACGGCTATAACTCTCTCCAGAATTAAGCTTTACCCGTGATTCTTATTGCGTTGGATTCCTAACTCAAATATCTACCCTACCAAAAGTTCAAATGGATGAAAATCCTTTTGAGTCAACCTCTAGGTGATTATTAAGTTGATTTCCACAATCGTCACCTCTTATGTAGGGATCGGGGTGAACGTCGGGTTTTTCATTGAGTCTAGTATTATTGAACAGTAGAGTCCATTATGAATCAATCCATATGATCATATATGCCTAATCCGTCCACTTTTGAAAAAATCAAAATTTTGAGCTCGCCCAAAGGGTTACCCCTTTGGCCGGTGGCCAGATTTGGCCCCGTTTTCTGGCAGCTGTCAGTAAAACGGCTATAACTCTCTCCAGAAGTAAGCTTTAGCCTTGATTCTTGTTGCGTTGGATTCCTAACTCAAATATCTACCCTATAAAAAGTTCAAATGGAAGAAACTCCTTTTGAGTCAACCTCTAGGTAAATATAAAGTTGATTTCCACAACCGTCGCCTCTTATGTAGGGATCGGGGTGAACGTCGGGATTTTCATTGAGTCTAGCATTTTTGAACACTAGAGTCCATTATGAATCAATCCGTATGATCATATATGCCTAATCCGTCCACTTTTGAAAAAATCAAATTTTTGAGCCCGCCCAAAGGGGTACCCCTTTGGCCGGTGGCCAGATTTGGCCCCGTTTTCTGGCAGCCGTCAGTAAAACGGCTATAACTCTCTCCAGAAGTATGCTTTACCCGTGATTCTTGTTGCGTTAGATTCCTAACTCAAATATCGACCCTACAAAAAGTTCAAATGGAAGAAACTCCTTTTGAGTCAACCTCTAGGTGATTATAAAGTTGATTTCCACAACCGTCGCCTCTTATGTAGGAATCGGGGTGAACGTCGGGTTTTTCATTGAGTCTAGCATTTTTGAACACTAGAGTCCATTATCAATCAATCCATATGATCATATATGCCTAATCCGTCCAGTTTTCAAAAAATCAAATTTTTGATCCCGCCCAATGGGGTATCCCTTTGGCCGGTGGCCAGATTTGGCCCCGTTTTCTGGCAGCCGTCAGTAAAACGGCTATAACTCTCTCCATAAGTAAGCTTTACCCGTGATTCTTGTTGCGTTGGATTCCTAACTCAAATATCGACCCTATAAAAAGTTCAAATGGAAGAAACTCCTTTTGAGTCATCCTCTAGGTGATTATAAAGTTGATTTCCACAACCGTCGCCTCTTATGTAGGGATCGGGGTGAACGTCGGGTTTTTCATTGAGTCTAGCATTTTTGAACACTAGAGTCCATTATGAATCAATCCATATGATCATATATGCCTAATCCATCCACTTTTGAAAAAATCAAATTTTTGAGCCCGCCCAAAGGGGTACCCCTTTGGCCGATGGCCAGATTTTGCCCCATTTTCTGGCAGCCGTCAGTAAAACGGCTATAACTCTCTCCAGAATTAAGCTTTACCCGTGATTCTTATTGCGTTGGATTCCTAACTCAAATATCTACCCTATAAAAAGTTCAAATGGAAGAAACTCCTTTTGAGTCAACCTCTAGGTAATTATAAAGTTGATTTCCACAACCGTCGCCTCTTATGTAGGGATCGGGGTGAACGTCGGGATTTTCATTGAGTCTAGCATTTTTGAACACTAGAGTCCATTATGAATCAATCCATATGATCATATATGCCTAATCCGTCCACTTTTGAAAAAATCAAATTTTTGAGCCCGCCCAAAGGGGTACCCCTTTGGCCGGTGGCCAGATTTGGCCCCGTTTTCTGGCAGCCGTCAGTAAAACGGCGATAACTCTCTCCAGAAGTAAGCTTTACCCGTGATTCTTATTGCGTTGGATTCCTAACTCAAATATCTACCCTACAAAAAGTTCAAATGGATGAAAATCCTTTTGAGTCAACCTCTAGGTGATTATTAAGTTGATTTCCACAATCGTCACCTCTTATGTAGGGATCGGGGTGAACGTCGGGTTTTTCATTGAGTCTAGTATTATTGAACACTAGAGTCCATTATGAATCAATCCATATGATCATATATGCCTAATCCGTCCAGTTTTGAAAAAATCAAAATTTTGTGCTCGCCCAAAGGGGTACCCCTTTGGCCGGTGGCCAGATTTGGCCCCGTTTTCTGGCAGCTGTCAGTAAAACGGCTATAACTCTCTCCAGAAGTAAGCTTTAGCCTTGATCCTTGTTGCGTTGGATTCCTAACTCAAATATCTACCCTATAAAAAGTTCAAATGGAAGAAACTCCTTTTGAGTCAACCTCTAGGTAAATATAAAGTTGATTTCCACAACCGTCGCCTCTTATGTAGGGATCGGGGTGAACGTCGGGATTTTCATTGAGTCTAGCATTTTTGAACACTAGAGTCCATTATGAATCAATCCGTATGATCATATATGCCTAATCCGTCCACTTTTGAAAAAATCAAATTTTTGAGCCCGCCCAAAGGGGTACCCCTTTGGCCGGTGGCCAGATTTGGCCCCGTTTTCTGGCAGCCGTCAGTAAAACGGCTATAACTCTCTCCAGAAGTATGCTTTACCCGTGATTCTTGTTGCGTTGGATTCCTAACTCAAATATCGACCCTACAAAAAGTTCAAATGGAAGAAACTCCTTTTGAGTCAACCTCTAGGTGATTATAAAGTTGATTTCCACAACCGTCGCCTCTTATGTAGGAATCGGGGTGAACGTCGGGTTTTTCATTGAGTCTAGCATTTTTGAACACTAGAGTCCATTATCAATCAATCCATATGATCATATATGCCTAATCCGTCCAGTTTTCAAAAAATCAAATTTTTGATCCCGCCCAATGGGGTATCCCTTTGGCCGGTGGCCAGATTTGGCCCCGTTTTCTGGCAGCCGTCAGTAAAACGGCTATAACTCTCTCCATAAGTAAGCTTTACCCGTGATTCTTGTTGCGTTGGATTCCTAACTCAAATATCGACCCTATAAAAAGTTCAAATGGAAGAAACTCCTTTTGAGTCATCCTCTAGGTGATTATAAAGTTGATTTCCACAACCGTCGCCTCTTATGTAGGGATCGGGGTGAACGTCGGGTTTTTCATTGAGTCTAGCATTTTTGAACACTAGAGTCCATTATGAATCAATCCATATGATCATATATGCCTAATCCGTCCACTTTTGAAAAAATCAAATTTTTGAGCCCGCCCGAAGGGGTACCCCTTTGGCCGGTGGCCAGATTTGGCCCCGTTTTCTGGCAGCCGTCAGTAAAACGGCTATAACTCTCTCCAGAAGTAAGCTTTACCCGTGATTCTTGTTGCGTTGGATTCCTAACTCAAATATCTACCCTACAAAAAGTTCAAATGGATGAAAATCCTTTTGAGTCAACCTCTAGGTGATTATTAAGTTGATTTCCACAATCGTCACCTCTTATGTAGGGATCGGGGTGAACGTCGGGTTTTTCATTGAGTCTAGTATTATTGAACACTAGAGTCCATAATGAATCAATCCATATGATCATATATGCCTAATCCGTCCACTTTTGAAAAAATCAAAATTTTGAGCTCGCCCAAAGGGTTACCCCTTTGGCCGGTGGCCAGATTTGGCCCCGTTTTCTGGCAGCTGTCAGTAAAACGGCTATAACTCTCTCCAGAAGTAAGCTTTAGCCTTGATTCTTGTTGCGTTGGATTCCTAACTCAAATATCTACCCTATAAAAAGTTCAAATGGAAGAAACTCCTTTTGAGTCAACCTCTAGGTAATTATAAAGTTGATTTCCACAACCGTCGCCTCTTATGTAGGGATCGGGGTAAACGTCGGGATTTTCATTGAGTCTAGCATTTTTGAACACTAGAGTCCATTATGAATCAATCCATATGATCATATATGCCTAATCCGTCCACTTTTGAAAAAATCAAATTTTTGAGCCCGCCCAAAGGGGTACCCCTTTGGCCGGTGGCCAGATTTGGCCCCGTTTTCTGGCAGCCGTCAGTAAAACGGCGATAACTCTCTCCAGAAGTAAGCTTTACCCGTGATTCTTATTGCGTTGGATTCCTAACTCAAATATCTACCCTACAAAAAGTTCAAATGGATGAAAATCCTTTTGAGTCAACCTCTAGGTGATTATAAAGTTGATTTCCACAACCGTCGCCTCTTATGTAGGGATCGGGGTGAACGTCGGGTTTTTCATTGAGTCTAGCATTTTTGAACACTAGAGTCCATTATGAATCAATCCATATGATCATATATGCGTAATCCATCCACTTTTGAAAAAATCAAAATTTTGAGCCCGCCCAAAGGGGTACCCCTTTGGCCGGTGGCCAGATTTGGCCCCGTTTTCTGGCAGCCGTCAGTAAAACGGCTATAACTCTCTCCAGAAGTAAGCTTTACCCGTGATTCTTGTTGAGTTGGATTCCTAACTCAAATATCGACCCTACAAAAAGTTCAAATGGAAGAAACTCCTTTTGAGTCAACCTCTAGGTGATTATAAATTTGATTTCCACAACCGTCGCCTCTTATGTAGGAATCGGGGTGAACGTTGGGTTTTTCATTGAGTCTAGCATTTTTGAACACTAGAGTCCATTATGAATCAATCCATATGATCATATATGCCTAATCCGTCCACTTTTGAAAAAATCAAATTTTTGAGCCCGCCCAAAGGGGTACCCCTTTGGCCGGTGGCCAGATTTGGCCCCGTTTTCTGGCAGCCGTCAGTAAAACGGCTATAACTCTCTCCAGAAGTAAGCTTTACCCGTGATTCTTGTTGCATTAGATTCCTAACTCAAATATCTACCCTACCAAAAGTTGAACCGCTAGAAACCCTATTTAAGTCGGCCTCTAGGTGATTATCAAGTTGATTTCCAAAACCGTCACCTCTTATGTAGGGATCGGGGTGAATGTCGGGTTTTTCATTAAGTCTAGCATTTTTGAACACTAGAGTCCATTATGAATCAATCCATATGATCATACATGCCTAATCCGTCCACTTTTGAAAAAATCAAATTTTTGAGCCCGCCCAAAGGGGTACCCCGTTGGCTGGTGGCCAGATTTGGCCCCGTTTTCTGGCAGCCGTCAGTAAAACGGCTATAACTCTATCCAGAAGTAAGCTTTAGCCTTGATTCTTGTTGCGTTGGATTCCTAACTCAAATATCTACCCTATAAAAAGTTCAAATGGAAGAAACTCCTTTTGAGTCAACCTCTAGGTAATTATAAAGTTGATTTCCACAACCGTCGCCTCTTATGTAGGGATCGGGGTGAACGTCGGGATTTTCATTGAGTCTAGCATTTTTGAACACTAGAGTCCATTATGAATCAATCCATATGATCATATATGCCTAATCCGTCCACTTTTGAAAAAATCAAATTTTTGAGCCCGCCCAAAGGGGTACCCCTTTGGCCGGTGGCCAGATTTGGCCCCGTTTTCTGGCAGCCGTCAGTAAAACGGCTATAACTCTCTCCAGAAGTATGCTTTACGCTTGATTCTTGTTGCGTTGGATTCCTAAGTCAAATATCGACCCTACAAAAAGTTCAAATGGAAGAAACTCCTTTTGAGTCAACCTCTAGGTGATTATAAAGTTGATTTCCACAACCGTCGCCTCTTATGTAGGAATCGGGGTGAACGTCGGGTTTTTCATTGAGTCTAGCATTTTTGAACACTAGAGTCCATTATCAATCAATCCATATGATCATATACGCCTAATCCGTCCAGTTTTCAAAAAATCAAATTTTTGATACCGCCCAATGGGGTATCCCTTTGGCCGGTGGCCGGATTTGGCCCCGTTTTCTGGCAGCCGTCAGTAAAACGGCTATAACTCTCTCCAGAAGTAAGCTTTACCCGTGATTCTTGTTGCGTTGGATTCCTAACTCAAATATCGATCCTACAAAAAGTTCAAATGGAAGAAACTCCTTTTGAGTCAACCTCTAGGTGATTATAAAGTTGATTTCCACAACCGTCGCCTCTTATGTAGGAATCGGGGTGAACGTCGGGTTTTTCATTGAGTCTAGCATTTTTGAACACTAGAGTCCATTATCATTCAATCCATATGATCATATATGCCTAATCCGTCCAGTTTTCAAAAAATCAAATTTTTGAGCCCGCCCAATGGGGTATCCCTTTGGCCGGTGGCCAGATTTGGCCACGTTTTCTGGCAGCCGTCAGTAAAACGGCTATAACTCTCTCCAAAAGTAAGCATTACCCGTGATTCTTATTGCGTTGGATTGCTAACTCAAATATCTACCCTACCAAAAGTAGAACCGGTAGAAACCCTATTTTAGTCGGCCTCTAGGTGATTATCAAGTTGATTTCCAAAACCGTCACCTCTTATGTAGGGATCGGGGTGAACGTCGGGTTTTTCATTGAGTCTAGCATTTTTGAACACTAGAGTCCATTATGAATCAATCCATATGATCATATATGCCTAATCCATCCAGTTTTGAAAAAATCAAATTTTTGAGCTAGCCCAAAGGGGTATCCCTTTGGCCGGTGGCCAGATTTGGCCCCGTTTTCTGGCAGCCGTCAGTAAAATGGCTAGAACTCTCTCCAGAAGCAAGCTTTACCCGTGATTCTTGTTGCGTTGGATTCCTAACTCAAATATCTACCCTACAAAAAGTTCAAATGGATGAAAATCCTTTTGTGTCAACCTCTAGGTGATTATCAAGTTGATTTCCACAATCGTCGCCTCTTATGTAGGGATCGGGGTGAACGTCAGGTTTTTCATTGATTCTAGCATTTTTGAATACTAGAGTCCATTATGAATCAATCCATATGATCATATATGCCTAATCCGTCCACTTTTGAAAAAATCAAATTTTTGAGCCCGCCCAAAGGGGTTCCCTTTTGGCTGGTGGCCAGATTTGGCCCCGTTTTCTGGCAGCCGTCAGTAAAACGGCTATAACTCTCTCCAGAAGTAAGCTTTACCCGTGATTCTTGTTGCGTTAGATTTCTAACTCAAATATCTACCCTACAAGAAGTTCAAATGGATGAAAATCCTTTTGAGTCAACCTCTAGGTGATTATCAAGTTGATTTCCACAATCGTCGCCTCTTATTTAGGGATCGGGGTGAACGTCGGGTTATTCGTTGAGTCTAGCATTTTTGAACACTAGAGTCCATTATGAATCAATCCATATGATCATATATGCCTAATCCGTCCACTTTTGAAAAAACCAAATTTTTGAGCCCGCCCAAAGGGGTACCCCTTTGGCCGGTGGCCAGATTTGGCCCCGTTTTCTGGCAGCCGTCAGTAAAACGGCTATAACTCTCTCCAGAATTAAGCTTTATCCGTGATTTTTGTTGCGTTGGATTCCTAACTCAAATATCTACCCTACAAAAAGTTTAAATGGAAGAAACTCCTTTTGAGTCAACCTCTAGGTGATTATCAAGTTGATTTCCACAACCGTCGCCTCTTATGTAGGGATCGAGGTGAACGTCGGGTTTTTTATTGAGTCTAGCATTTTTGAACACTAGAGTCCATTATGAATCAATCCATATGATCATATATGCCTAATCCGTCCACTTTTGAAAAAATCAAATTTTTGAGCCCGCCCAAAGGGCTACCCCTTTGGCCGGTGGCAAGATTTGGCCCCGTTTTCTGGCAGCCGTCAGTAAAACGGCTATAACTCTCTCCAGAAGTAAGCTTTACCCGTGATTCTTGTTGCGTTAGATTCCTAACTCAAATATCTACCCTACAAAAAGTTCAAATGGAAGAAACTCCTTTTGAGTCAACCTCTAGGTGATTATAAATTTGATTTCCACAACCGTCGCCTCTTATGTAGGAATCGGGGTGAACGTCGGGTTTTTCATTGAGTCTAGCATTTTTGAACACTAGAGTCCATTATCAATCAATCCATATGATCATATATGCCTAATCCGTCCAGTTTTCAAAAAATCAAATTTTTGAGCCCGCCCAATGGGGTATCCCTTTGGCCGGTGGCCAGATTTGGCCCCGTTTTCTGGCAGACGTCAGTAAAACGGCTATAACTCTCTCCAGAATTAAGCTTTATCTGTGATTCTTGTTGCGTTGGATTCCTAACTCAAATATCTACCCTACAAAAAGTTTAAATGGAAGAAACTCCTTTTGAGTCAACCTCTAGGTGATTATCAAGTTGATTTCCACAACCGTCGCCTCTTATGTAGGGATCGGGGTGAACGTCGGGTTTTTTATTGAGTCTAGCATTTTTGAACACTAGAGTCCATTATGAATCAATCCATATGATCATATATGCCTAATCCGTCCACTTTTGAAAAAATCAAATTTTTGAGCCCGCCCAAAGGGGTACCCCTTTGGCCGGTGGCCAGATTTGGCCCCGTTTTCTGGCAGCCGTCAGTAAAACGGCTATAACTCTCTCCAGAAGTATGCTTTACGCTTGATTCTTGTTGCGTTGGATTCCTAAGTCAAATATCGACCCTACAAAAAGTTCAAATGGAAGAAACTCCTTTTGAGTCAACCTCTAGGTGATTATAAAGTTGATTTCCACAACCGTCGCCTCTTATGTAGGAATCGGGGTGAACGTCGGGTTTTTCATTGAGTCTAGCATTTTTGAACACTAGAGTCCATTATCAATCAATCCATATGATCATATACGCCTAATCCGTCCAGTTTTCAAAAAATCAAATTTTTGATACCGCCCAATGGGGTATCCCTTTGGCCGGTGGCCGGATTTGGCCCCGTTTTCTGGCAGCCGTCAGTAAAACGGCTATAACTCTCTCCAGAAGTAAGCTTTACCCGTGATTCTTGTTGCGTTGGATTCCTAACTCAAATATCGATCCTACAAAAAGTTCAAATGGAAGAAACTCCTTTTGAGTCAACCTCTAGGTGATTATAAAGTTGATTTCCACAACCGTCGCCTCTTATGTAGGAATCGGGGTGAACGTCGGGTTTTTCATTGAGTCTAGCATTTTTGAACACTAGAGTCCATTATCATTCAATCCATATGATCATATATGCCTAATCCGTCCAGTTTTCAAAAAATCAAATTTTTGAGCCCGCCCAATGGGGTATCCCTTTGGCCGGTGGCCAGATTTGGCCACGTTTTCTGGCAGCCGTCAGTAAAACGGCTATAACTCTCTCCAAAAGTAAGCATTACCCGTGATTCTTATTGCGTTGGATTGCTAACTCAAATATCTACCCTACCAAAAGTCGAACCGGTAGAAACCCTATTTTAGTCGGCCTCTAGGTGATTATCAAGTTGATTTCCAAAACCGTCACCTCTTATGTAGGGATCGGGGTGAACGTCGGGTTTTTCATTGAGTCTAGCATTTTTGAACACTAGAGTCCATTATGAATCAATCCATATGATCATATATGCCTAATCCATCCAGTTTTGAAAAAATCAAATTTTTGAGCTAGCCCAAAGGGGTATCCCTTTGGCCGGTGGCCAGATTTGGCCCCGTTTTCTGGCAGCCGTCAGTAAAATGGCTATAACTCTCTCCAGAAGCAAGCTTTACCCGTGATTCTTGTTGCGTTGGATTCCTAACTCAAATATCTACCCTACAAAAAGTTCAAATGGATGAAAATCCTTTTGTGTCAACCTCTAGGTGATTATCAAGTTGATTTCCACAATCGTCGCCTCTTATGTAGGGATCGGGGTGAACGTCAGGTTTTTCATTGATTCTAGCATTTTTGAATACTAGAGTCCATTATGAATCAATCCATATGATCATATATGCCTAATCCGTCCACTTTTGAAAAAATCAAATTTTTGAGCCCGCCCAAAGGGGTTCCCTTTTGGCTGGTGGCCAGATTTGGCCCCGTTTTCTGGCAGCCGTCAGTAAAACGGCTATAACTCTCTCCAGAAGTAAGCTTTACCCGTGATTCTTGTTGCGTTAGATTTCTAACTCAAATATCTACCCTACAAGAAGTTCAAATGGATGAAAATCCTTTTGAGTCAACCTCTAGGTGATTATCAAGTTGATTTCCACAATCGTCGCCTCTTATTTAGGGATCGGGGTGAACGTCGGGTTTTTCGTTGAGTCTAGCATTTTTGAACACTAGAGTCCATTATGAATCAATCCATATGATCATATATGCCTAATCCGTCCAGTTTTCAAAAAATCAAATTTTTGAGCCTGCCCAAAGGGGTACCCCTTTGGCCGGTGGCCAGATTTGGCCCCGTTTTCTGGCAGCCGTCAGTAAAACGGCTATAACTCTCTCCAGAATTAAGCTTTATCCGTGATTCTTGTTGCGTTGGATTCCTAACTCAAATATCTACCCTACAAAAAGTTTAAATGGAAGAAACTCCTTTTGAGTCAACCTCTAGGTGATTATCAAGTTGATTTCCACAACCGTCGCCTCTTATGTAGGGATCGAGGTGAACGTCGGGTTTTTTATTGAGTCTAGCATTTTTGAACACTAGAGTCCATTATGAATCAATCCATATGATCATATATGCCTAATCCGTCCACTTTTGAAAAAATCAAATTTTTGAGCCCGCCCAAAGGGCTACCCCTTTGGCCGGTGGCAAGATTTGGCCCCGTTTTCTGGCAGCCGTCAGTAAAACGGCTATAACTCTCTCCAGAAGTAAGCTTTACCCGTGATTCTTGTTGCGTTAGATTCCTAACTCAAATATCTACCCTACAAAAAGTTCAAATGGAAGAAACTCCTTTTGAGTCAACCTCTAGGTGATTATAAATTTGATTTCCACAACCGTCGCCTCTTATGTAGGAATCGGGGTGAACGTCGGGTTTTTCATTGAGTCTAGCATTTTTGAACACTAGAGTCCATTATCAATCAATCCATATGATCATATATGCCTAATCCGTCCAGTTTTCAAAAAATCAAATTTTTGAGCCCGCCCAATGGGGTATCCCTTTGGCCGGTGGCCAGATTTGGCCCCGTTTTCTGGCAGACGTCAGTAAAACGGCTATAACTCTCTCCAGAAATAAGCTTTATCCGTGATTCTTGTTGCGTTGGATTCCTAACTCAAATATCTACCCTACAAAAAGTTTAAATGGAAGAAACTCCTTTTGAGTCAACCTCTAGGTGATTATCAAGTTGATTTCCACAACCGTCGCCTCTTATGTAGGGATCGGGGTGAACGTCGGGTTTTTTATTGAGTCTAGCATTTTTGAACACTAGAGTCCATTATGAATCAATCCATATGATCATATATGCCTAATCCGTCCACTTTTGAAAAAATCAAATTTTTGAGCCCGCCCAAAGGGGTACCCCTTTGGCCGGTGGCCAGATTTGGCCCCGTTTTCTGGCAGCCGTCAGTAAAACGGCTATAACTCTCTCCAGAAGTAAGCTTTACCCGTGATTCTTGTTGCATTAGATTCCTAACTCAAATATCTACCCTACCAAAAGTTGAACCGCTAGAAACCCTATTTGAGTCGGCCTCTAGGTGATTATCAAGTTGATTTCCAAAACCGTCACCTCTTATGTAGGGATCGGGGTGAATGTCGGGTTTTTCATTAAGTCTAGCATTTTTGAACACTAGAGTCCATTATGAATCAATCCATATGATCATATATGCCTAATCCGTCCACTTTTGAAAAAATCAAATTTTTGAGCCCGCCCAAAGGGGTACCCCTTTGGCTGGTGGCCAGATTTGGCCCCGTTTTCTGGCAGCCGTCAGTAAAACGGCTATAACTCTATCCAGAAGTAAGCTTTAACCTTGATTCTTATTGCGTTGGATTCCTAACTCAAATATCTACCCTATAAAAAGTTCAAATGGAAGAAACTCCTTTTGAGTCAACCTCTAGGTAATTATAAAGTTGATTTCCACAACCGTCGCCTCTTATGTAGGGATCGGGGTGAACGTCGGGATTTTCATTGAGTCTAGCATTTTTGAACACTAGAGTCCATTATGAATCAATCCATATGATCATATATGCCTAATCCGTCCACTTTTGAAAAAATCAAATTTTTGAGCCCGCCCAAAGGGGTACCCCTTTGGCCGGTGGCCAGATTTGGCCCCGTTTTCTGGCAGCCGTCAGTAAAACGGCTATAACTCTCTCCAGAAGTATGCTTTACCCTTGATTCTTGTTGCGTTGGATTCCTAAGTCAAATATCGACCCTACAAAAAGTTCAAATGGAAGAAACTCCTTTGGAGTCAACCTCTAGGTGATTATAAAGTTGATTTCCACAACCGTCGCCTCTTATGTAGGAATCGGGGTGAACGTCGGGTTTTTCATTGAGTCTAGCATTTTTGAACACTAGAGTCCATTATCAATCAATCCATATGATCATATACGCCTAATCCGTACAGTTTTCAAAAAATCAAATTTTTGATACCGCCCAATGGGGTATCCCTTTGGCCGGTGGCCGGATTTGGCCCCGTTTTCTGGCAGCCGTCAGTAAAACGGCTATAACTCTCTCCAGAAGTAAGCTTTACCCGTGATTCTTGTTGCGTTGGATTCCTAACTCAAATATCGACCCTACAAAAAGTTCAAATGGAAGAAACTCCTTTTGAGTCAACCTCTAGGTGATTATAAAGTTGATTTCCACAAACGTCGCCTCTTATGTAGGAATCGGGGTGAACGTCGGGTTTTTCATTGAGTCTAGCATTTTTGAACACTAGAGTCCATTATCAATCAATCCATATGATCATATATGCCTAATCCGTCCAGTTTTAAAAAAATCATATTTTTGAGCCCGCCCAATGGGGTATCCCTTTGGCCGGTGGCCAGATTTGGCCACGTTTTCTGGCAGCCGTCAGTAAAACGGCTATAACTCTCTCCAAAAGTAAGCATTACCCGTGATTCTTATTGCGTTGGATTGCTAACTCAAATATCTACCCTACCAAAAGTCGAACCGGTAGAAACCCTATTTTAGTCGGCCTCTAGGTGATTATCAAGTTGATTTCCAAAACCGTCACCTCTTATGTAGGGATCGGGGTGAACGTCGGGTTTTTCATTGAGTCTAGCATTTTTGAACACTAGAGTCCATTATGAATCAATCCATATGATCATATATGCCTAATCCATCCAGTTTTGAAAAAATCAAATTTTTGAGCTAGCCCAAAGGGGTATCCCTTTGGCCGGTGGCCAGATTTGGCCCCGTTTTCTGGCAGCCGTCAGTAAAATGGCTATAACTCTCTCCAGAAGCAAGCTTTACCCGTGATTCTTGTTGCGTTGGATTCCTAACTCAAATATCTACCCTACAAAAAGTTCAAATGGATGAAAATCCTTTTGTGTCAACCTCTAGGTGATTATCAAGTTGATTTCCACAATCGTCGCCTCTTATGTAGGGATCGGGGTGAACGTCAGGTTTTTCATTGATTCTAGCATTTTTGAACACTAGAGTCCATTATGAATCAATCCATATGATCATATATGCCTAATCCATCCACTTTTGAAAAAATCAAAATTTTGAGCCCGCCCAAAGGGGTACCCCTTTGGCCGGTGGCCAGATTTGGCCCCGTTTTCTGGCAGCCGTCAGTAAAACGGCTATAACTCTCTCCAGAAGTAAGCTTTACCCGTGATTCTTGTTGCGTTGGATTCCTAACTCAAATATCTACCCTACAAAAAGTTCAAATGGAAGAAACTCCTTTTGAGTCAACCTCTAGGTGATTATAAAGTTGATTTCCACAACCGTCGCCTCTTATGTAGGGATCGGGGTGAACGTCGGGATTTTCATTGAGTCTAGCATTTTTGAACACTAGAGTCCATTATGAATCAATCCATATGATCATATATGCCTAATCCGTCCACTTTTGAAAAAATCAAATTTTTGAGCCCGCCCAAAGGGGTACCCCTTTGGCCGGTGGCCAGATTTGGCCCCGTTTTCTGGCAGCCGTCAGTAAAATGGCTATAACTCTCTCCAGAAGTAAGCTTTACCCGTGATTCTTGTTGCGTTGGATTCCTAACTCAAATATCGACCCTACAAAAAGTTCAAATGGAAGAAACTCCTTTTGAGTCAACCTCTAGGTGATTATAAATTTGATTTCCACAACCGTCGCCTCTTATGTAGGAATCGGGGTGAACGTCGGGTTTTTCATTGAGTCTAGCATTTTTGAACACTAGAGTCCATTATCAATCAATCCATATGATCATATATGCCTAATCCGTCCAGTTTTCAAAAAATCAAATTTTTGAGCCCGCCCAATGGGGTATCCCTTTGGCCGGTGGCCAGATTTGGCCCCGTTTTCTGGCAGCCGTCAGTAAAACGGCTATAACTCTCTCGAAAAGTATGCTTTACCCGTGATTCTTATTGCGTTGGATTGCTAACTCAAATATCTACCCTACCAAAAGTCGAACCGGTAGAAACCCTATTTGAGTCGGCCTCTAGGTGATTATCAAGTTGATTTCCAAAACCGTCACCTCTTATGTAGGGATCGGGGAGAACGTCGGGTTTTTCATTGAGTCTAGCATTTTTGAACACTAGAGTCCATTATGAATCAATACATATGATCATTTATGCCTAATCCGTCCACTTTTGAAAAAATCAAATTTTTGAGCCCGCCCAAAGGGGTACCCCTTTGGCCGGTGGCCAGATTTGGCCCCGTTTTCTGGCAGCCGTCAGTAAAACGGCTATAACTCTCTCCAGAAGTAAGCTTTATCCGTGATTCTTGTTGCGTTGGATTCCTAACTCAAATATCTACCCTACAAAAAGTTCAAATGGAAGAAACTCCTTTTGAGTCAACCTCTAGGTGATTATAAAGTTGATTTCCACAACCGTCGCCTCTTATGTAGGGATCGGGGTGAACGTCGGGATTTTCATTGAGTCTAGCATTTTTGAACACTAGAGTCCATTATGAATCAATCCATATGATCATATATGCCTAATCCGTCCACTTTTGAAAAAATCAAATTTTTGAGCCCGCCCAAAGGGGTACCCCTTTGGCCGGTGGCCAGATTTGGCCCCGTTTTCTGGCAGCCGTCAGTAAAACGGCTATAACTCTCTCCAGAAGTAAGCTTTACCCGTGATTCTTGTTGCGTTGGATTCCTAACTCAAATATCGACCCTACAAAAAGTTCAAATGGAAGAAACTCCTTTTGAGTCAACCTCTAGGTGATTATAAATTTGATTTCCACAACCGTCGCCTCTTATGTAGGAATCGGGGTGAACGTCGGGTTTTTCATTGAGTCTAGCATTTTTGAACACTAGAGTCCATTATCAATCAATCCATATGATCATATATGCCTAATCCGTCCAGTTTTCAAAAAATCAAATTTTTGAGCCCGCCCAATGGGGTATCCCTTTGGCCGGTGGCCAGATTTGGCCCCGTTTTCTGGCAGCCGTCAGTAAAACGGCTATAACTCTCTCGAAAAGTATGCTTTACCCGTGATTCTTATTGCGTTGGATTGCTAACTCAAATATCTACCCTACCAAAAGTCGAACCGGTAGAAACCCTATTTGAGTCGGCCTCTAGGTGATTATCAAGTTGATTTCCAAAACCGTCACCTCTTATGTAGGGATCGGGGAGAACGTCGGGTTTTTCATTGAGTCTAGTATTTTTGAACACTAGAGTCCATTATGAATCAATCCATATGATCATATATGCCTAATCCATCCAGTTTTGAAAAAATCAAATTTTTTAGCCAGCCCAAAGGGGTACCCCTTTGGCCGGTGGCCAGATTTGGCCCCGTTTTCTGGCAGCCGTCAGTAAAACGGCTATAACTCTCTCCAGAAGTAAGCTTTACCCGTGATTCTTGTTGCGTTGGATTCCTAACTCAAATATCGACCCTACAAAAAGTTCAAATGGAAGAAACTCCTTTTGAGTCAACCTCTAGGTGATTATAAATTTGATTTCCACAACCGTCGCCTCTTATGTAGGAATCGGGGTGAACGTCGGGTTTTTCATTGAGTCTAGCATTTTTGAACACTAGAGTCCATTATCAATCAATCCATATGATCATATATGCCTAATCCGTCCAGTTTTCAAAAAATTAAATTTTTGAGCCCGCCCAATGGGGTATCCCTTTGGCCAGTGGCCAGATTTGGCCCCGTTTTCTGGCAGCCGTCAGTAAAACGGCTATAACTCTCTCGAAAAGTATGCTTTACCCGTGATTCTTATTGCGTTGGATTGCTAACTCAAATATCTACCCTACCAAAAGTCGAACCGGTAGAAACCCTATTTGAGTCGGCCTCTAGGTGATTATCAAGTTGATTTCCAAAACCGTCACCTCTTATGTAGGGATCGGGGAGAACGTCGGGTTTTTCATTGAGTCTAGCATTTTTGAACACTAGAGTCCATTATGAATCAATCCATATGATCATATATGCCTAATCCATCCAGTTTTGAAAAAATCAAATTTTTTAGCCAGCCCAAAGGGATACCCCTTTGGCCGGTGGCCAGATTTGGCCCCGTTTTCTGGCAGCCGTCAGTAAAATGGCTATAACTCTCTCCAGAAGTAAGCTTTACCCGTGATTCTTGTTGTTGGATTCCTAACTCAAATATCTACCCTACAAAAAGTTCAAATGGATTAAAATCCTTTTGTGTCAACCTCTAGGTGATTATCAAGTTGATTTCCACAATCGTCGCCTCTTATGTAGGGATCGGGGTGAACGTCAGGTTTTTCATTGAGTCTAGCATTTTTGAATACTAGAGTCCATTATGAATCAATCCATATGATCATATATGCCTAATCCGTCTACTTTTGAAAAAATCAAATTTTTGAGCCCGCCCAAAGAGGTACCCCTTTGGCCGATGGCCAGATTTTGCCCCATTTTCTGGCAGACGTCAGTAAAACGGCTATAACTCTTTCCAGAATTAAGCTTTATCCGTGATTCTTGTTGCGTTGGATTCCTAACTCAAATATCTACCCTACAAAAAGTTTAAATGGAAGAAACTCCTTGTGAGTCAACCTCTAGGTGATTATCAAGTTGATTTCCACAACCGTCGCCTCTTATGTAGGGATCGGGGTGAACGTCGGGTTTTTTATTGAGTCTAGCATTTTTGAACACTAGAGTCCATTATGAATCAATCCATATGATCATATATGCCTAATCCGTCCACTTTTGAAAAAATCAAATTTTTGAGCCCGCCCAAAGGGGTACCCCTTTGGCCGGTTGCCAGATTTGGCCCCGTTTTCTGGCAGCCGTCAGTAAAACGGCTATAACTCTCTCCAGAAGTAAGCTTTACCCGTGATTCTTGTTGCGTTAGATTCCTAACTCAAATATCTACCCTACCAAAAGTTGAACCGGTAGAAACCCTATTTGAGTCGGCCTCTAGGTGATTATCAAGTTGATTTCCAAAACCGTCACCTCTTATGTAGGGATCGGGGTGAACGTCGGGTTTTTCATTAAGTCTAGCATTTTTGAACACTAGAGTCCATTATGAATCAATCCATATGATCATATATGCCTAATCCGTCCACTTTTGAAAAAATCAAATTTTTGAGCCCGCCCAAAGGGGTACCCCTTTGGCCGGTGGCCAGATTTGGCCCCGTTTTCTGGCAGCCGTCAGTAAAACGGCTATAACTCTCTCCAGAAGTAAGGTTTACCCGTGATTCTTGTTGCGTTGGATTCCTAACTCAAATATCTACCCTACAAAAAGTTCAAATGGAAGAAACTCCTTTTGAGTCAACCTCTAGGTGATTATAAAGTTGATTTCCACAACCGTCGCCTCTTATGTAGGAATCGGGGTGAACGTCGGGTTTTTCATTGAGTCTAGCATTTTTGAACACTAGAGTCCATTATGAATCAATCCATATGATCATATATGCCTAATCCGTCCACTTTTGAAAAAATCAAATTTTTGAGCCCGCCCAAAGGGGTACCCCTTTGGCCGGTGGCCAGATTTGGCCCCGTTTTCTGGCAGCCGTCAGTAAAACGGCTATAACTCTCTCCAGAAGTAAGCTTTACCCGTGATTCTTGTTGCGTTGGATTCCTAACTCAAATATCTACCCTACCAAAAGTCGAACTGGTAGAAACCCTATTTGAGTCGGCCTCTAGGTGATTATCAAGTTTATTTCCAAAACCGTCACCTCTTATGTAGGGATCGGGGTGAACGTCGGGTTTTTCATTGAGTCTAGCATTTTTGAACACTAGAGTCCATTATGAATCAATCCATAAGATCATATATGCCTAATCCATCCAGTTTTGAAAAAATCAAATTTTTTAGCCAGCCCAAAGGGGTACCCCTTTGGCCGGTGGCCAGATTTGGCCCCGTTTTCTGGCAGCCGTCAGTAAAATGGCTATAACTCTCTCCAGAAGTAAGCTTTACCCGTGATTCTTGTTACGTTGGATTTCTAACTCAAATATCTACCCTACAAAAAGTTCAAATGGATTAAAATCCTTTTGTGTCAACCTCTAGGTGATTATCAAGTTGATTTCCACAATCGTCGCCTCTTATGTAGGGATCGGGGGTGAACGTCAGGTTTTTCATTGAGTCTAGCATTTTTGAATACTAGAGTCCATTATGAATCAATCCATATGATCATATATGCCTAATCCGTCTACTTTTGAAAAAATCAAAATTTTGAGCCCGCCCAAAGGGGTACCCCTTTGGCCGGTGGCCAGATTTGGCCCCGTTTTCTGGCAGCCGTCAGTAAAACGGCTATAACTCTCTCCAGAAGTAAGCTTTACCTGTGATTCTTGTTGCGTTGGATTACTAACTTAAATATCTACCCTACAAAAAGTTCAAATGGATGAAAATCCTTTTGAGTCAACCTCTAGGTGATTATCAAGTTGATTTCCACAATCGTCGCCTCTTATGTAGGGATCGGGGTGAATTTCGGGTTTTTCATTGAGTCTAGCATTTTTGAACACTAGAGTCCATTATGAATCAATCCATATGATCATATATGCCTAATCCGTCCACTTTTGAAAAATTCAAATTTTTGAGCCCGCCCAAAGAGGTACCCCTTTGGCCGATGGCCAGATTTTGCCCCATTTTCTGGCTGACGTCAGTAAAACGGCTATAACTCTTTCCAGAATTAAGCTTTATCCGTGATTCTTGTTGCGTTGGATTCCTAACTCAAATATCTACCCTACAAAAAGTTTAAATGGAAGAAACTCCTTTTGAGTCAACCTCTAGGTGATTATCAAGTTGATTTCCACAACCGTCGCCTCTTATGTAGGGATCGGGGTGAACGTCGGGTTTTTTATTGAGTCTAGCATTTTTGAACACTAGAGTCCATTATGAATCAATCCATATGATCATATATGCCTAATCCGTCCACTTTTGAAAAAATCAAATTTTTGAGCCCGCCCAAAGGGGTACCCCTTTGGCCGGTGGCCAGATTTGGCCCCGTTTTCTGGCAGCCGTCAGTAAAACGACTATAACTCTCTCCAGAAGTAAGCTTTACCCGTGATTCTTGTTGCGTTAGATTCCTAACTCAAATATCTACCCTACCAAAAGTTGAACCGGTAGAAACCCTATTTGAGTCGGCCTCTAGGTGATTATCAAGTTGATTTCCAAAACCGTCACCTCTTATGTAGGGATCTGGGTGAACGTCGGGTTTTTCATTAAGTCTAGCATTTTTGAACACTAGAGTCCATTATGAATCAATCCATATGATCATATATGCCTAATCCATCCACTTTTGAAAAAATCAAATTTTTGAGCCCGCCCAAAGGGGTACCCCTTTGGCCGGTGGCCAGATTTGGCCCCGTTTTCTGGCAGCCGTCAGTAAAACGGCTATAACTCTCTCCAGAAGTAAGGTTTACCCGTGATTCTTGTTGCGTTGGATTCCTAACTCAAATATCTACCCTACAAAAAGTTCAAATGGAAGAAACTCCTTTTGAGTCAACCTCTAGGTGATTATAA
Source organism: Perilla frutescens (assembly GCA_026008535.1). Lineage (NCBI taxonomy): Eukaryota > Viridiplantae > Streptophyta > Magnoliopsida > Lamiales > Lamiaceae > Perilla > Perilla frutescens. Next base: position 49,623,180 of record BRKX01000018.1, read on the forward strand.
AGTTGATTTCCACAACCGTCGCCTCTTATGTAGGAATCGGGGTGAACGTCGGGTTTTTCATTGAGTCTAGCATTTTTGAACACTAGAGTCCATTATGAATCAATCCATATGATCATATATGCCTAATCCGTCCACTTTTGAAAAAATCAAATTTTTGAGCCCGCCCAAAGGGGTACCCCTTTAGCCGGTGGCCAGATTTGGCCCCGTTTTCTGGCAGCCGTCAGTAAAACGGCTATAACTCTCTCCAGAAGTAAGCTTTACCCGTGATTCTTGTTGCGTTGGATTCCTAACTCAAATATCTACCCTACCAAAAGTCGAACTGGTAGAAACCCTATTTGAGTCGGCCTCTAGGTGATTATCAAGTTGATTTCCAAAACCGTCACCTCTTATGTAGGGATCGGGGTGAACGTCGGGTTTTTCATTGAGTCTAGCATTTTTGAACACTAGAGTCCATTATGAATCAATCCATATGATCATATATGCCTAATCCATCCAGTTTTGAAAAAATCAAATTTTTTAGCCAGCCCAAAGGGGTACCCCTTTGGCCGGTGGCCAGATTTGCCCCCGTTTTCTGGCAGCCGTCAGTAAAATGGCTATAACTCTCTCCAGAAGTAAGCTTTACCCGTGATTCTTGTTGCGTTGGATTCCTAACTCAAATATCTACCCTACAAAAAGTTCAAATGGATTAAAATCCTTTTGTGTCAACCTCTAGGTGATTATCAAGTTGATTTCCACAATCGTCGCCTCTTATGTAGGGATCGGGGTGAACGTCAGGTTTTTCATTGAGTCTAGCATTTTTGAATACTAGAGTCCATTATGAATCAATCCATATGATCATATATGCCTAATCCGTCTACTTTTGAAAAAATCAAAATTTTGAGCCCGCCCAAAGGGGTACCCCTTTGGCCGGTGGCCAGATTTGGCCCCGTTTTCTGGCAGCCGTCAGTAAAACGGCTATAACTCTCTCCAGAAGTAAGCTTTACCCGTGATTCTTGTTGCGTTGGATTACTAACTTAAATATCTACCCTACAAAAAGTTCAAATGGATGAAAATCCTTTTGAGTCAACCTCTAGGTGATTATCAAGTTGATTTCCACAATCGTCGCCTCTTATGTAGGGATCGGGGTGAATTTCGGGTTTTTCATTGAGTCTAGCATTTTTGAACACTAGAGTCCATTATGAATCAATCCATATGATCATATATGCCTAATCCGTCCACTTTTGAAAAATTCAAATTTTTGAGCCCGCCCAAAGAGGTACCCCTTTGGCCGATGGCCAGATTTTGCCCCATTTTCTGGCAGACGTCAGTAAAACGGCTATAACTCTTTCCAGAATTAAGCTTTATCCGTGATTCTTGTTGCGTTGGATACCTAACTCAAATATCTACCCTACAAAAAGTTTAAATGGAAGAAACTCCTTTTGAGTCAACCTCTAGGTGATTATCAAGTTGATTTCCACAACCGTCGCCTCTTATGTAGGGATCGGGGTGAACGTCAGGTTTTTCATTGAGTCTAGCATTTTTGAATACTAGAGTCCATTATGAATCAATCCATATGATCATATATGCCTAATCCGTCTACTTTTGAAAAAATCAAAATTTTGAGCCCGCCCAAAGGGGTACCCCTTTGGCCGGTGGCCAGATTTGGCCCCGTTTTCTGGCAGCCGTCAGTAAAACGGCTATAACTCTCTCCAGAAGTAAGCTTTACCCGTGATTCTTGTTGCGTTGGATTACTAACTTAAATATCTACCCTACAAAAAGTTCAAATGGATGAAAATCCTTTTGAGTCAACCTCTAGGTGATTATCAAGTTGATTTCCACAATCGTCGCCTCTTATGTAGGGATCGGGGTGAACGTCGGGTTTTTTATTGAGTCTAGCATTTTTGAACACTAGAGTCCATTATGAATCAATCCATATGATCATATATGCCTAATCCGTCCACTTTTGAAAAAATCAAATTTTTGAGCCCGCCCAAAGGGGTACCCCTTTGGCCGGTGGCCAGATTTGGCCCCGTTTTCTGGCAGCCGTCAGTAAAACGGCTATAACTCTCTCCAGAAGTAAGCTTTACCCGTGATTCTTGTTGCGTTAGATTCCTAACTCAAATATCTACCCTACCAAAAGTTGAACCGGTAGAAACCCTATTTGAGTCGGCCTCTAGGTGATTATCAAGTTGATTTCCAAAACCGTCACCTCTTATGTAGGGATCGGGGTGAACGTCGGGTTTTTCATTAAGTCTAGCATTTTTGAACACTAGAGTCCATTATGAATCAATCCATATGATCATATATGCCTAATCCGTCCACTTTTGAAAAAATCAAATTTTTGAGCCCGCCCAAAGGGGTACCCCTTTGGCCGGTGGCCAGATTTGGCCCCGTTTTCTGGCAGCCGTCAGTAAAACGGCTATAACTCTCTCCAGAAGTAAGGTTTACCCGTGATTCTTGTTGCGTTGGATTCCTAACTCAAATATCTACCCTACAAAAAGTTCAAATGGAAGAAACTCCTTTTGAGTCAACCTCTAGGTGATTATAAAGTTGATTTCCACAACCGTCGCCTCTTATGTAGGAATCGGGGTGAACGTCGGGTTTTTCATTGAGTCTAGCATTTTTGAACACTAGAGTCCATTATGAATCAATCCATATGATCATATATGCCTAATTCGTCCACTTTTGAAAAAATCAAATTTTTGAGCCCGCCCAAAGGGGTACCCCTTTGGCCGGTGGCCAGATTTGGCCCCGTTTTCTGGCAGCCGTCAGTAAAACGGCTATAACTCTCTCCAGAAGTAAGCTTTACCCGTGATTCTTGTTGCGTTGGATTCCTAACTCAAATATCTACCCTACCAAAAGTCGAACTGGTAGAAACCCTATTTGAGTCGGCCTCTAGGTGATTATCAAGTTGATTTCCAAAACCGTCACCTCTTATGTAGGGATCGGGGTGAACGTCGGGTTTTTCATTGAGTCTAGCATTTTTGAACACTAGAGTCCATTATGAATCAATCCATATGATCATATATGCCTAATCCGTCCACTTTTGAAAAAATCAAATTTTTGAGCCCGCCCAAAGGGGTACCCCTTTGGCCGGTGGCCAGATTTGGCCCCGTTTTCTGGCAGCCGTCAGTAAAACGGCTATAACTCTCTCCAGAAGTAAGCTTTACCCGTGATTCTTGTTGCATTGGATTCCTAACTCAAATATCTACCCTAAAAAAAGTTCAAATGGAAGAAACTCCGTTTGTGTCAACCTCTAGGTGATTATCAAGTTGATTTCCACAACCGTCGCCTCTTATGTAGGGATCGGGGTGAACGTCGGGTTTTTCATTGAGTCTAGCATTTTTGAACACTAGAGTCCATTATGAATCAATCCATATGATCATATATGCCTAATCCGTCCACTTTTGAAAAAATCAAATTTTTGAGCCCGCCCAAAGGGGTACCCCTTTGGCCGGTGGCCAGATTTGGCCCCGTTTTCTGGCAGCCGTCAGTAAAACGGCTATAACTCTCTCCAGAAGTAAGCTTTACCCGTGATTCTTGTTGCGTTGGATTCCTAACTCAAATATCTACCCTACCAAAAGTCGAACTGGTAGAAACCCTATTTGATTCGGCCTCTAGGTGATTATCAAGTTGATTTCCAAAACCGTCACCTCTTATGTAGGGATCGGGGTGAACGTCGGGTTTTTCATTGAGTCTAGCATTTTTGAACACTAGAGTCCATTATGAATCAATCCATATGATCATATATGCCTAATCCGTCCACTTTTGAAAAAATCAAATTTTTGAGCCCGCCCAAAGGGGTACCCCTTTGGCCGGTGGCCAGATTTGGCCCCGTTTTCTGGCAGCCGTCAGTAAAACGGCTATAACTCTCTCCAGAAGTAAACTTTACCCGTGATTCTTGTTGCGTTGGATTGCTAACTCAAATATCTACCCTACCAAAAGTCGAACCGGTAGAAACCCTATTTGAGTCGGCCTCTAGGTGATTATCAAGTTGATTTCCACAACCGTCGCCTCTTATGTAGGGATCGGGGTGAACGTCGGGTTTTTCATTGAGTCTAGTATTTTTGAACACTAGAGTCCATTATGAATCAATCCATATGATCATATATGCCTAATCCGTCCAGTTTTGAAAAAATCAAATTTTTGAGCCCGCCCAAAGGGGTACCCCTTTGGCCGGTGGCCAGATTTGGCCCCGTTTTCTGGTAGCCGTCAGTAAAACGGCTATAACTCTCTCCAGAAGTAAGCTTTACCCGTGATTCTTGTTGCGTTGGATTCCTAACTAAAATATCTACCCTACAAAAAGTTCAAATGGATGAAACTCCTTTTGAGTCAACCTCTAGGTGATTATCAAGTTGATTTCCACAATCGTCGCCTCTTGTGTAGGGATCGGGGTGAACGTCGGGTTTTTCATTGAGTCTAGCATTTTTGAACACTAGAGTCCATCATGAATCAATCCATATGATTATATATGCCTAATCCGTCCACTTTTGAAAAAATTAAATTTTTGAGCCCGCCCAAAGGGGTACCCCTTTGGCCGGTGGCCAGATTTGGCCCCGTTTTCTGGCAGCCGTCAGTAAAACGGCTATAACTCTCTCCAGAAGTAAGATTTACCCATGATTCTTATTCCGTTGGATTCCTAACTCAAATATCTACCCTACAAAAAATTCAGATGGAAGAAACTCCTTTTGATTCAACCTCTAGTTGATTATCAAGTTGATTTCCACCATCGTCGCCTCTTATGTAGGGATCGGGGTGAACGTCGGTTTTTTCATTGAGTCTAGCATTTTTGAACACTAGAGTCCATTATGAATCAATCCATATGATCATATATGCCTAATCCGTCCACTTTTGAAAAAATCAAATTTTTGAGCCAGCCCAAAGGGGTACCCCTTTGGCTGGTGGCCAGATTTGGCCCCGTTTTCTGGCAGCCGTCAGTAAAACGGCTATAACTCTCTCCAGAAGTAAGCTTTACCCGTGATTCTTATTGCGTTGGATTCCTAACTCAAATATCTACCCTACAAAAAATTCAGATGGAAGAAACTCCTTTTGATTCAACCTCTAGGTAATTATCAAGTTGATTTCCACAATCGTCGCCTCTTATGTAGGGATCGGGGTGAACGTCGGTTTTTTCATTGAGTCTAGCATTTTTGAACACTACAGTCCATTATGAATCAATCCATATGATGATATATGCCTAATCCGTCCACTTTTGAAAAAATCAAATTTTTGAGCCCGCCCAAAGGTGTACCCCTTTGGCCGGTGGCCAGATTTGGCCCCGTTTTCTGGCAGCCGTCAGTAAAACGGCTATAACTCTCTCCAGAAGTAAGCTTTACCTGTGATTCTTGTTGCGTTGGATTCCTAACTCAAATATCTACCCTAACAAAAGTCGAACTGGTAGAAACCCTATTTGAGTCGGCCTCTAGGTGATTATCAAGTTGATTTCCAAAACCGTCACCTCTTATGTAGGGATCGGGGTGAACGTCGGGTTTTTCATTGAGTCTAGCATTTTTGAACACTAGAGTCCATTATGAATCAATCCATATGATCATATATGCCTAATCCGTCCACTTTTGAAAAAATCAAATTTTTGAGCCCGCCCAAAGGGGTACCCCTTTGGCCGGTGGCCAGATTTGGCCCCGTTTTCTGGCAGCCGTCAGTAAAACGGCTATAACTCTCTCCAGAAGTAAACTTTACCCGTGATTCTTGTTGCGTTGGATTCCTAACTCAAATATCTACCCTACCAAAAGTCGAACCGGTAGAAACCCTATTTGAGTCGGCCTCTAGGTGATTATCAAGTTGATTTCCACAACCGTCGCCTCTTATGTAGGGATCGGGGTGAACGTCGGGTTTTTCATTGAGTCTAGTATTTTTGAACACTAGAGTCCATTATGAAACAATCCATATGATCATATATGCCTAATCCGTCCAGTTTTGAAAAAATCAAATTTTTGAGCCCGCCCAAAGGGGTACCCCTTTGGCCGGTGGCCAGATTTGGCCCCGTTTTCTGGTAGCCGTCAGTAAAACGGCTATAACTCTCTCCAGAAGTAAGCTTTACCCGTGATTCTTGTTGCGTTGGATTCCTAACTAAAATATCTACCCTACAAAAAGTTCAAATGGATGAAACTCCTTTTGAGTCAACCTCTAGGTGATTATCAAGTTGATTTCCACAATCGTCGCCTCTTGTGTAGGGATTGGGGTGAACGTCGGGTTTTTCATTGAGTCTAGCATTTTTGAACACTAGAGTCCATTATGAATCAATCCATATGATCATATATGCCTAATCCGTCCACTTTTGAAAAAATCAAATTTTTGAGCCAGCCCAAAGGGGTACCCCTTTGGATGGTGGCCAGATTTGGCCCCGTTTTCTGGCAGCCGTCAGTAAAACGGCTATAACTCTCTCCAGAAGTAAGCTTTACCCGTGATTCTTATTGTGTTGGATTCCTAACTCAAATATCTACCCTACAAAAAATTCAGATGGAAGAAACTCCTTTTGATTCAACCTCTAGGTGATTATCAAGTTGATTTCCACAATCGTCGCCTCTTATGTAGGGATCGGGGTGAACGTCGGTTTTTTCATTGAGTCTAGCATTTTTGAACACTAGAGTCCATTATGAATCAATCCATATGATGATATATGCCTAATCCGTCCACTTTTGAAAAAATCAAATTTTTGAGCCCGCCCAAAGGTGTACCCCTTTGGCCGGTGGCCAGATTTGGCCCCGTTTTCTGGCAGCCGTCAGTAAAACGGCTATAACTCTCTCCAGAAGTAAGCTTTACCTGTGATTCTTGTTGCGTTGGATTCCTAACTCAAATATCTACCCTAACAAAAGTCGAACTGGTAGAAACCCTATTTGAGTCGGCCTCTAGGTGATTATCAAGTTGATTTCCAAAACCGTCACCTCTTATGTAGGGATCGGGGTGAACGTCGGGTTTTTCATTGAGTCTAGCATTTTTGAACACTAGAGTCCATTATGAATCAATCCATATGATCATATATGCCTAATCCGTCCACTTTTGAAAAAATCAAATTTTTGAGCCCGCCCAAAGGGGTACCCCTTTGGCCGGTGGCCAGATTTGGCCCCGTTTTCTGGCAGCCGTCAGTAAAACGGCTATAACTCTCTCCAGAAGTAAACTTTACCCGTGATTCTTGTTGCGTTGGATTCCTAACTCAAATATCTACCCTACCAAAAGTCGAACCGGTAGAAACCCTATTTGAGTCGGCCTCTAGGTGATTATCAAGTTGATTTCCACAACCGTCGCCTCTTATGTAGGGATCGGGGTGAACGTCGGGTTTTTCATTGAGTCTAGTATTTTTGAACACTAGAGTCCATTATGAAACAATCCATATGATCATATATGCCTAATCCGTCCAGTTTTGAAAAAATCAAATTTTTGAGCCCGCCCAAAGGGGTACCCCTTTGGCCGGTGGCCAGATTTGGCCCCGTTTTCTGGTAGCCGTCAGTAAAACGGCTATAACTCTCTCCAGAAGTAAGCTTTACCCGTGATTCTTGTTGCGTTGGATTCCTAACTAAAATATCTACCCTACAAAAAGTTCAAATGGATGAAACTCCTTTTGAGTCAACCTCTAGGTGATTATCAAGTTGATTTCCACAATCGTCGCCTCTTGTGTAGGGATTGGGGTGAACGTCGGGTTTTTCATTGAGTCTAGCATTTTTGAACACTAGAGTCCATCATGAATCAATCCATATGATTATATATGCCTAATCCGTCCACCTTTGAAAAAATTAAATTTTTGAGCCCGCCCAAAGGGGTACCCCTTTGGCCGGTGGCCAGATTTGGCCCCGTTTTCTGGCAGCCGTCAGTAAAACGGCTATAACTCTCTCCAGAAGTAAGATTTACCCATGATTCTTATTCCGTTGGATTCCTAACTCAAATATCTACCCTACAAAAAATTCAGATGGAAGAAACTCCTTTTGATTCAACCTCTAGTTGATTATCAAGTTGATTTCCACAATCGTCGCCTCTTATGTAGGGATCGGGGTGAACGTCGGTTTTTTCATTGAGTCTAGCATTTTTGAACACTAGAGTCCATTATGAATCAATCCATATGATCATATATGCCTAATCCGTCCACTTTTGAAAAAATCAAATTTTTGAGCCCGCCCAAAGGGGTACCCCTTTGGCTGGTGGCCAGATTTGGCCCCGTTTTCTGGCAGCCGTCAGTAAAACGGCTATAACTCTCTCCAGAAGTAAGCTTTACCCGTGATTCTTATTGCGTTGGATTCCTAACTCAAATATCTACCCTACAAAAAATTCAGATGGAAGAAACTCCTTTTGATTCAACCTCTAGTTGATTATCAAGTTGATTTCCACAATCGTCGCCTCTTATGTAGGGATCGGGGTGAACGTCGGTTTTTTCATTGAGTCTAGCATTTTTGAACACTAGAGTCCATTATGAATCAATCCATATGATCATATATGCCTAATCCGTCCACTTTTGAAAAAATCAAATTTTTGAGCCCGCCCAAAGGGGTACCCCTTTGGCTGGTGGCCAGATTTGGCCCCGTTTTCTGGCAGCCGTCAGTAAAACGGCTATAACTCTCTCCAGAAGTAAGCTTTACCCGTGATTCTTATTGCGTTGGATTCCTAACTCAAATATCTACCCTACAAAAAATTCAGATGGAAGAAACTCCTTTTGATTCAACCTCAAGGTCATTATCAAGTTGATTTCCACAATCGTCGCCTCTTATGTAGGGATCGGGGTGAACGTCGGTTTTTTCATTGAGTCTAGCATTTTTGAACACTAGAGTCCATTATGAATCAATCCATATGATCATATATGCCTAATCCGTCCACTTTTGAAAAAATCAAATTTTTGAGCCCGCCCAAAGGGGTACCCCTTTGGCCGGTGGCCAGATTTGGCCCCGTTTTCTGGCAGCCGTCAGTAAAACGGCTATAACTCTCTCCAGAAGTAAACTTTACCCGTGATTCTTGTTGCGTTGGATTTCTAACTCAAATATCTACCCTACCAAAAGTCGAACCGGTAGAAACCCTATTTGAGTCGGCCTCTAGGTGATTATCAAGTTGATTTCCACAACCGTCGCCTCTTATGTAGGGATCGCGGTGAACGTCGGTTTTTTCATTGAGTCTAGCATTTTTGAACACTAGAGTCCATTATGAATCAATCCATATGATCATATATGCCTAATCCGTCCACTTTTGAAAAAATCAAATTTTTGAGCCCGCCCAAAGGGGTACCCCTTTGGCTGGTGGCCAGATTTGGCCCCGTTTTCTGGCAGCCGTCAGTAAAACGGCTATAACTCTCTCCAGAAGTAAGCTTTACCCGTGATTCTTATTGCGTTGGATTCCTAACTCAAATATCTACCCTACAAAAAATTCAGATGGAAGAAACTCCTTTTGATTCAACCTCTAGTTGATTATCAAGTTGATTTCCACAATCGTCGCCTCTTATGTAGGGATCGGGGTGAACGTCGGTTTTTTCATTGAGTCTAGCATTTTTGAACACTAGAGTCCATTATGAATCAATCCATATGATCATATATGCCTAATCCGTCCACTTTTGAAAAAATCAAATTTTTGAGCCCGCCCAAAGGGGTACCCCTTTGGCTGGTGGCCAGATTTGGCCCCGTTTTCTGGCAGCCGTCAGTAAAACGGCTATAACTCTCTCCAGAAGTAAGCTTTACCCGTGATTCTTATTGCGTTGGATTCCTAACTCAAATATCTACCCTACAAAAAATTCAGATGGAAGAAACTCCTTTTGATTCAACCTCAAGGTCATTATCAAGTTGATTTCCACAATCGTCGCCTCTTATGTAGGGATCGGGGTGAACGTCGGTTTTTTCATTGAGTCTAGCATTTTTGAACACTAGAGTCCATTATGAATCAATCCATATGATCATATATGCCTAATCCGTCCACTTTTGAAAAAATCAAATTTTTGAGCCCGCCCAAAGGGGTACCCCTTTGGCCGGTGGCCAGATTTGGCCCCGTTTTCTGGCAGCCGTCAGTAAAACGGCTATAACTCTCTCCAGAAGTAAACTTTACCCGTGATTCTTGTTGCGTTGGATTCCTAACTCAAATATCTACCCTACCAAAAGTCGAACCGGTAGAAACCCTATTTGAGTCGGCCTCTAGGTGATTATCAAGTTGATTTCCACAACCGTCGCCTCTTATGTAGGGATCGGGGTGAACGTCGGGTTTTTCATTGAGTCTAGTATTTTTGAACACTAGAGTCCATTATGAAACAATCCATATGATCATATATGCCTAATCCGTCCAGTTTTGAAAAAATCAAATTTTTGAGCCCGCCCAAAGGGGTACCCCTTTGGCCGGTGGCCAGATTTGGCCCCGTTTTCTGGTAGCCGTCAGTAAAACGGCTATAACTCTCTCCAGAAGTAAGCTTTACCCGTGATTCTTGTTGCGTTGGATTCCTAACTAAAATATCTACCCTACAAAAAGTTCAAATGGATGAAACTCCTTTTGAGTCAACCTCTAGGTGATTATCAAGTTGATTTCCACAATCGTCGCCTCTTGTGTAGGGATTGGGGTGAACGTCGGGTTTTTCATTGAGTCTAGCATTTTTGAACACTAGAGTCCATCATGAATCAATCCATATGATTATATATGCCTAATCCGTCCACCTTTGAAAAAATTAAATTTTTGAGCCCGCCCAAAGGGGTACCCCTTTGGCCGGTGGCCAGATTTGGCCCCGTTTTCTGGCAGCCGTCAGTAAAACGGCTATAACTCTCTCCAGAAGTAAGATTTACCCATGATTCTTATTCCGTTGGATTCCTAACTCAAATATCTACCCTACAAAAAATTCAGATGGAAGAAACTCCTTTTGATTCAACCTCTAGTTGATTATCAAGTTGATTTCCACAATCGTCGCCTCTTATGTAGGGATCGGGGTGAACGTCGGTTTTTTCATTGAGTCTAGCATTTTTGAACACTAGAGTCCATTATGAATCAATCCATATGATCATATATGCCTAATCCGTCCACTTTTGAAAAAATCAAATTTTTGAGCCCGCCCAAAGGGGTACCCCTTTGGCTGGTGGCCAGATTTGGCCCCGTTTTCTGGCAGCCGTCAGTAAAACGGCTATAACTCTCTCCAGAAGTAAGCTTTACCCGTGATTCTTATTGCGTTGGATTCCTAACTCAAATATCTACCCTACAAAAAATTCAGATGGAAGAAACTCCTTTTGATTCAACCTCTAGTTGATTATCAAGTTGATTTCCACAATCGTCGCCTCTTATGTAGGGATCGGGGTGAACGTCGGTTTTTTCATTGAGTCTAGCATTTTTGAACACTAGAGTCCATTATGAATCAATCCATATGATCATATATGCCTAATCCGTCCACTTTTGAAAAAATCAAATTTTTGAGCCCGCCCAAAGGGGTACCCCTTTGGCTGGTGGCCAGATTTGGCACCGTTTTCTGGCAGCCGTCAGTAAAACGGCTATAACTCTCTCCAGAAGTAAGCTTTACCCGTGATTCTTATTGCGTTGGATTCCTAACTCAAATATCTACCCTACAAAAAATTCAGATGGAAGAAACTCCTTTTGATTCAACCTCAAGGTCATTATCAAGTTGATTTCCACAATCGTCGCCTCTTATGTAGGGATCGGGGTGAACGTCGGTTTTTTCATTGAGTCTAGCATTTTTGAACACTAGAGTCCATTATGAATCAATCCATATGATCATATATGCCTAATCCGTCCACTTTTGAAAAAATCAAATTTTTGAGCCCGCCCAAAGGGGTACCCCTTTCGCCGGTGGCCAGATTTGGCCCCGTTTTCTGGCAGCCGTCAGTAAAACGGCTATAACTCTCTCCAGAAGTAAACTTTACCCGTGATTCTTGTTGCGTTGGATTCCTAACTCAAATATCTACCCTACCAAAAGTCGAACCGGTAGAAACCCTATTTGAGTCGGCCTCTAGGTGATTATCAAGTTGATTTCCACAACCGTCGCCTCTTATGTAGGGATCAGGGTGAACGTCGGGTTTTTCATTGAGTCTAGCATTTTTGAACACTAGAGTCCATTATGAATCAATCCATATGATCATATATGCCTAATCCGTCCAGTTTTGAAAAAATCAAATTTTTGAGCCCGCCCAAAGGTGTACCCCTTTGGCCGGTGGCCAGATTTGGCCCCGTTTTCTGGTAGCCGTCAGTAAAACGGCTATAACTCTCTCCAGAAGTAAGCTTTACCCGTGATTCTTGTTGCGTTGGATTCCTAACTAAAATATCTACCCTACAAAAAGTTCAAATGGATGAAACTCCTTTTGAGTCAACCTCTAGGTGATTATCAAGTTGATTTCCACAATCGTCGCCTCTTATGTAGGGATCGGGGTGAACATCGAGTTTTTCATTGAGTCTAACATTTTTGAACACTAGAGTCCATTATGAATCAATCCATATGATCATATATGCCTAATCCATCCACTTTTGAAAAAATCAAATTTTTGAGCCCGCCCAAAGGGGTACCCCTTTGGCCGGTGGCCAGATTTGGCCCCGTTTTCTGGCAGCCGTCAGTAAAACGGCTATAACTCTCTCCAGAAGTAAGATTTACCCGTGATTCTTATTGCGTTGGATTCCAAACTCAAATATCTACCCTACAAAAAGTTCAAATGAAAGAAACTCCTTTTGAGTCAACCTCTAGGTGATTATCTAGTTGATTTCCACAACTATCGCCTCTTATGTAGGGATCGGGGTGAACGTCGGGTTTTTCATTGAGTCTAGTATTTTTGAACACTAGAGTCCATTATGAATCAATCCATATGATCATATATGCATAATCCGTCCAGTTTTGAAAAAATCAAATTTTTGAGCCCGCCCAAAGGGGTACCCCTTTGGCCGGTGGCCAGATTTGGCCCCGTTTTCTGGTAGCCGTCAGTAAAACGGCTATAACTCTCTCCAGAAGTAAGCTTTACCCGTGATTCTTGTTGCGTTGGATTCCTAACTAAAATATCTACCCTACAAAAAGTTCAAATGGATGAAACTCCTTTTGAGTCAACCTCTAGGTGATTATCAAGTTGATTTCCACAATCGTCGCCTCTTGTGTAGGGATCGGGGTGAACGTCGGGTTTTTCATTGAGTCTAGCATTTTTGAACACTAGAGTCCATCATGAATCAATCCATATGATTATATATGCCTAATCCGTCCACTTTTGAAAAAATTAAATTTTTGAGCCCGCCCAAAGGGGTACCCCTTTGGCCGGTGGCCAGATTTGGCCCCGTTTTCTGGCAGCCGTCAGTAAAACGGCTATAACTCTCTCCAGAAGTAAGATTTACCCATGATTCTTATTCCGTTGGATTCCTAACTCAAATATCTACCCTACAAAAAATTCAGATGGAAGAAACTCCTTTTGATTCAACCTCTAGTTGATTATCAAGTTGATTTCCACCATCGTCGCCTCTTATGTAGGGATCGGGGTGAACGTCGGTTTTTTCATTGAGTCTAGCATTTTTGAACACTAGAGTCCATTATGAATCAATCCATATGATCATATATGCCTAATCCGTCCACTTTTGAAAAAATCAAATTTTTGAGCCCGCCCAAAGGGGTACCCCTTTCGCCGGTGGCCAGATTTGGCCCCGTTTTCTGGCAGCCGTCAGTAAAACAGCTATAACTCTCTCCAGAAGTAAACTTTACCCGTGATTCTTGTTGCGTTGGATTCCTAACTCAAATATCTACCCTACCAAAAGTTCAAATGGATGAAACTCCTTTTGAGTCAACCTCTAGGTGATTATCAAGTTGATTTCCACAATCGTCGCCTCTTGTGTAGGGATCGGGGTGAACGTCGGGTTTTTCATTGAGTCTAGCATTTTTGAACACTAGAGTCCATCATGAATCAATCCATATGATTATATATGCCTAATCCGTCCACTTTTGAAAAAATTAAATTTTTGAGCCCGCCCAAAGGGGTACCCCTTTGGCCGGTGGCCAGATTTGGCCCCGTTTTCTGGCAGCCGTCAGTAAAACGGCTATAACTCTCTCCAGAAGTAAGATTTACCCATGATTCTTATTCCGTTGGATTCCTAACTCAAATATCTACCCTACAAAAAATTCAGATGGAAGAAACTCCTTTTGATTCAACCTCTAGTTGATTATCAAGTTGATTTCCACCATCGTCGCCTCTTATGTAGGGATCGGGGTGAACGTCGGTTTTTTCATTGAGTCTAGCATTTTTGAACACTAGAGTCCATTATGAATCAATCCATATGATCATATATGCCTAATCCGTCCACTTTTGAAAAAATCAAATTTTTGAGCCAGCCCAAAGGGGTATCCCTTTGGCTGGTGGCCAGATTTGGCCCCGTTTTCTGGCAGCCGTCAGTAAAACGGCTATAACTCTCTCCAGAAGTAAGCTTTACCCGTGATTCTTATTGCGTTGGATTCCTAACTCAAATATCTACCCTACAAAAAATTCAGATGGAAGAAACTCCTTTTGATTCAACCTCTAGGTGATTATCAAGTTGATTTCCACAATCGTCGCCTCTTATGTAGGGATCGGGGTGAACGTCGGTTTTTTCATTGAGTCTAGCATTTTTGAACACTAGAGTCCATTATGAATCAATCCATATGATCATATATGCCTAATCCGTCCACTTTTGAAAAAATCAAATTTTTGAGCCCGCCCAAAGGGGTACCCCTTTCGCCGGTGGCCAGATTTGGCCCCGTTTTCTGGCAGCCGTCAGTAAAACAGCTATAACTCTCTCCAGAAGTAAACTTTACCCGTGATTCTTGTTGCGTTGGATTCCTAACTCAAATATCTACCCTACCAAAAGTCGAACCGGTAGAAACCCTATTTGAGTCGGCCTCTAGGTGATTATCAAGTTGATTTCCACAACCGTCGCCTCTTATGTAGGGATCAGGGTGAACGTCGGGTTTTTCATTGAGTCTAGCATTTTTGAACACTAGAGTCCATTATGAATCAATCCATATGATCATATATGCCTAATCCGTCCAGTTTTGAAAAAATCAAATTTTTGAGCCCGCCCAAAGGTGTACCCCTTTGGCCGGTGGCCAGATTTGGCCCCGTTTTCTGGTAGCCGTCAGTAAAACGGCTATAACTCTCTCCAGAAGTAAGCTTTACCCATGATTCTTGTTGCGTTGGATTCCTAACTAAAATATCTACCCTACAAAAAGTTCAAATGGATGAAACTCCTTTTGAGTCAACCTCTAGGTGATTATCAAGTTGATTTCCACAATCGTCGCCTCTTATGTAGGGATCGGGGTGAACGTCGGGTTTTTCATTGAGTCTAGCATTTTTGAACACTAGAGTCCATTATGAATCAATCCATATGATCATATATGCCTAATCCGTCCACTTTTGAAAAAATCAAATTTTTGAGCCCGCCCAAAGGGGTACCCCTTTGGCCGGTGGCCAGATTTGGCCCCATTTTCTGGCAGCCGTCAGTAAAACGGCTATAACTCTCTCCAGAAGTAAGATTTACCCGTGATTCTTATTGCGTTGGATTCCAAACTCAAATATCTACCCTACAAAAAGTTCAAATGAAAGAAACTCCTTTTGAGTCAACCTCTAGGTGATTATCTAGTTGATTTCCACAACTATCGCCTCTTATGTAGGGATCGGGGTGAACGTCGGGTTTTTCATTGAGTCTAGCATTTTTGAACACTAGAGTCCATTATAAATCAATCCATATGATCATATATGCCTAATCCGTCCACTTTTGAAAAAATCAAATTTTTGAGCCCGCCCAAAGGGGTACCCCTTTGGCTGGTGGCCAGATTTGGCCCCGTTTTCTGGCAGCCGTCTGTAAAACGGCTATAACTCTCTCCAGAAGTAAGCTTTACCCGTGATTCTTATTACGTTGGATTCCTAACTCAAATATCTACCCTACAAAAAATTCAGATGGAAGAAACTCCTTTTGAGTCAACCTCTAGGTGATTATCAAGTTGATTTCCACAATCGTCGCCTCTTATGTAGGGATCGGGGTGAACGTCGGTTTTTTCATTGAGTCTAGCATTTTTGAACACTAGAGTCCATTATGAATCAATCCATATGATCATATATGCCTAATCCGTCCACTTTTGAAAAAATCAAATTTTTGAGCCCGCCCAAAGGGGTACCTCTTTGGCTGGAGGCCAGATTTGGCCCCGTTTTCTGGCAGCCATCAGTAAAACGGCTATACTCTCTCCAGAAGTAAACTTTACCTGTGATTCTTGTTGCGTTGGATTCCTAACTCAAATATCTACCCTACCAAAAGTCGAACCGGTAGAAACCCTATTTGAGTCGGCCTCTAGGTGATTATCAAGTTGATTTCCAAAACCGTCACCTCTTATGTAGGGATCGGGGTGAACGTCGGGTTTTTCATTGAGTCTAGCATTTTTGAACACTAGAGTCCATTATGAATCAATCCATATTGATCATATATGCCTAATCCGTCCAGTTTTGAAAAAATCAAATTTTTGAGCCCGCCCAAAGGGGTACCCCTTTGGCCGGTGGCCAGATTTGGCCCCGTTTTCTGGCAGCCGTCAGTAAAACGGCTATAACTCTCTCCAGAAGTAAGCTTTACCCATGATTCTTATTGCGTTGGATTCCTAACTCAAATATCTACCCTACAAAAAGTTCAAATGGAAGAAACTCCGTTTGAGTCAACCTCTAGGTGATTATCAAGTTGATTTCCACAACCGTCGCCTCTTATGTAGGGATCGGGGTGAACGTCGGGTTTCTCATTGAGTCTAGCATTTTTGAACACTAGAGTCCATTATGAATCAATCCATATGATCATATATGCCTAATCCGTCCACTTTTGAAAAAATCAAATTTTTGAGCTCGCCCAAAGGGGTACCCCTTTGGCCGGTGGCCAGATTTGGCCCCGTTTTCTGGCAGCCGTCAGTAAAACGGTTATAACTCTCTCCAGAAGTAAACTTTACCCGTGATTCTTGTTGCATTGGATTCCTAACTCAAATATCTACCCTACCAAAAGTCGAACCGGTAGAAACCCTATTTGAGTCGGCCTCTAGGTGATTATCAAGTTGATTTCCACAACCGTCGCCTCTTATGTAGGGATCGGGGTGAACGTCGGGTTTTTCATTGAGTCTAGCATTTTTGAACATTAGAGTCCATTATGAATCAATCCATATGATCATATATGCCTAATCCGTCCAGTTTTGAAAAAATCAAATTTTTGAGCCCGCCCAAAGGGGTACCCCTTTGGCCGGTGGCCAGATTTGGCCCCGTTTTCTGGCAGCCGTCAGTAAAACGGCTATAACTCTCTCCAGAAGTAAGCTTTACCCGTGATTCTTGTTGCGTTGGATTCCTAACTCAAATATCTACCCTACAAAAAGTTCAAATGGATGAAACTCCTTTTGAGTCAACCTCTAGGTGATTATCAAGTTGATTTCCACAATCGTAGCCTCTTATGTAGGGATCGGGGTGAACGTCGGGTTTTTCATTGAGTCTAGCATTTTTGAACACTAGAGTCCATTATGAATCAATCCATATGATCATATATGCCTAATCCGTCCACTTTTGAAAAAACCAAATTTTTGAGCCCGACCAAAGGGGTACCCCTTTGGCTATTGGCCAGATTTGGCCCCGTTTTCTGGCAGCCGTCAGTAAAACGGCTATAACTCTCTCCAGAAGTAAGCTTTACCCGTGATTCTTATTGCGTTGGATTCCTAACTCAAATATCTACCCTACAAAAAGTTCAGATGGAAGAAACTCCTTTTGAGTCAACCTCTAGGTGATTATCAAGTTGATTTCCACAATCGTCGCCTCTTATGTAGGGATCGGGGTGAACGTCGGGTTTTTCATTGAGTCTAGCATTTTTGAACACTAGAGTCCATTATGAATCAATCCATATGATCATATATGCCTAATCCGTCCACTTTTGAAAAAATCAAATTTTTGAGCTCGCCCAAAGGGTTACCCCTTTGGCCGGTGGCCAGATTTGGCCCCGTTTTCTGGCAGCCGTCAGTAAAACGGCTATAACTCTCTCCAGAAGTAAACTTTACCCGTGATTCTTGTTGCATTGGATTCCTAACTCAAATATCTACCCTACCAAAAGTCGAACCGGTAGAAACCCTATTTGAGTCGGCCTCTAGGTGATTATCAAGTTGATTTCCACAACCGTCGCCTCTTATGTAGGGATCGGGGTGAACGTCGGGTTTTTCATTGAGTCTAGCATTTTTGAACACTAGAGTCCATTATGAATCAATCCATATGATCATATATGCCTAATCCGTCCACTTTTGAAAAAATCAAATTTTTGAGCCCGCCCAAAGGGGTACCTCTTTGGCTGGAGGCCAGATTTGGCCCCGTTTTCTGGCAGCCATCAGTAAAACGGCTATACTCTCTCCAGAAGTAAACTTTACCTGTGATTCTTGTTGCGTTGGATTCCTAACTCAAATATCTACCCTACCAAAAGTCGAACCGGTAGAAACCCTATTTGAGTCGGCCTCTAGGTGATTATCAAGTTGATTTCCAAAACCGTCACCTCTTATGTAGGGATCGGGGTGAACGTCGGGTTTTTCATTGAGTCTAGCATTTTTGAACACTAGAGTCCATTATGAATCAATCCATATTGATCATATATGCCTAATCCGTCCAGTTTTGAAAAAATCAAATTTTTGAGCCCGCCCAAAGGGGTACCCCTTTGGCCGGTGGCCAGATTTGGCCCCGTTTTCTGGCAGCCGTCAGTAAAACGGCTATAACTCTCTCCAGAAGTAAGCTTTACCCATGATTCTTATTGCGTTGGATTCCTAACTCAAATATCTACCCTACAAAAAGTTCAAATGGAAGAAACTCCGTTTGAGTCAACCTCTAGGTGATTATCAAGTTGATTTCCACAACCGTCGCCTCTTATGTAGGGATCGGGGTGAACGTCGGGTTTCTCATTGAGTCTAGCATTTTTGAACACTAGAGTCCATTATGAATCAATCCATATGATCATATATGCCTAATCCGTCCACTTTTGAAAAAATCAAATTTTTGAGCTCGCCCAAAGGGGTACCCCTTTGGCCGGTGGCCAGATTTGGCCCCGTTTTCTGGCAGCCGTCAGTAAAACGGCTATAACTCTCTCCAGAAGTAAACTTTACCCGTGATTCTTGTTGCATTGGATTCCTAACTCAAATATCTACCCTACCAAAAGTCGAACCGGTAGAAACCCTATTTGAGTCGGCCTCTAGGTGATTATCAAGTTGATTTCCACAACCGTCGCCTCTTATGTAGGGATCGGGGTGAACGTCGGGTTTTTCATTGAGTCTAGCATTTTTGAACATTAGAGTCCATTATGAATCAATCCATATGATCATATATGCCTAATCCGTCCAGTTTTGAAAAAATCAAATTTTTGAGCCCGCCCAAAGGGGTACCCCTTTGGCCGGTGGCCAGATTTGGCCCCGTTTTCTGGCAGCCGTCAGTAAAACGGCTATAACTCTCTCCAGAAGTAAGCTTTACCCGTGATTCTTGTTGCGTTGGATTCCTAACTCAAATATCTACCCTACAAAAAGTTCAAATGGATGAAACTCCTTTTAAGTCAACCTCTAGGTGATTATCAAGTTGATTTCCACAATCGTAGCCTCTTATGTAGGGATCGGGGTGAACGTCGGGTTTTTCATTGAGACTAGCATTTTTGAACACTAGAGTCCATTATGAATCAATCCATATGATCATATATGCCTAATCCGTCCACTTTTGAAAAAACCAAATTTTTGAGCCCGACCAAAGGGGTACCCCTTTGGCTATTGGCCAGATTTGGCCCCGTTTTCTGGCAGCCGTCAGTAAAACGGCTATAACTCTCTCCAGAAGTAAGCTTTACCCGTGATTCTTATTGCGTTGGATTCCTAACTCAAATATCTACCCTACAAAAAGTTCAGATGGAAGAAACTCCTTTTGAGTCAACCTCTAGGTGATTATCAAGTTGATTTCCACAATCGACGCCTCTTATGTAGGGATCGGGGTGAACGTCGGGTTTTTCATTGAGTCTAGCATTTTTGAACACTAGAGTCCATTATGAATCAATCCATATGATCATATATGCCTAATCCGTCCACTTTTGAAAAAATCAAATTTTTGAGCTCGCCCAAAGGGTTACCCCTTTGGCCGGTGGCCAGATTTGGCCCCGTTTTCTGGCAGCCGTCAGTAAAACGGCTATAACTCTCTCCAGAAGTAAACTTTACCCGTGATTCTTGTTGCATTGGATTCCTAACTCAAATATCTACCCTACCAAAAGTCGAACCGGTAGAAACCCTATTTGAGTCGGCCTCTAGGTGATTATCAAGTTGATTTCCACAACCGTCGCCTCTTATGTAGGGATCGGGGTGAACGTCGGGTTTTTCATTGAGTCTAGCATTTTTGAACACTAGAGTCCATTATGAATCAATCCATATGATCATATATGCCTAATCCGTCCACTTTTGAAAAAATCAAATTTTTGAGCCCGCCCAAAGGGGTACCCCTTTGGCCGGTGGCCAGATTTGGCCCCATTTTCTGGCAGCCGTCAGTAAAACGGCTATAACTCTCTCCAGAAGTAAGCTTTACCCGTGATTCTTGTTGCGTTGGATTCCTAACTCAAATATCTACCCTACAAAAAGTTCAAATGGATGAAACTCCTTTTGAGTCAACCTCTAGGTGATTATCAAGTTGATTTCCACAATCGTAGCCTCTTATGTAGGGATCTGGGTGAACGTCGGGTTTTTCATTGAGTCTAGCATTTTTGAACACTAGAGTCCATTATGAATCAATCCATATGATCATATATGCCTAATCTGTCCACTTTTGAAAAAATCAAATTTTTGAGCCCGCCCAAAGGGGTACCTCTTTGGCTGGAGGCCAGATTTGGCCCCGTTTTCTGGCAGCCATCAGTAAAACGGCTATACTCTCTCTAGAAGTAAACTTTACCTGTGATTCTTGTTGCGTTGGATTCCTAACTCAAATATCTACCCTACCAAAAGTCGAACCGGTAGAAACCCTATTTGAGTCGGCCTCTAGGTGATTATCAAGTTGATTTCCAAAACCGTCACCTCTTATGTAGGGATCGGGGTGAACGTCGGGTTTTTCATTGAGTCTAGCATTTTTGAACACTAGAGTCCATTATGAATCAATCAATATGATCATATATGCCTAATCCGTCCACTTTTGAAAAAATCAAATTTTTGAGCTCGCCCAAAGGGGTACCCCTTTGGCCGGTGGCCAGATTTGGCCCCGTTTTCTGGCAGCCGTCAGTAAAACGGCTATAACTCTCTCCAGAAGTAAACTTTACCCGTGATTTTTGTTGCATTGGATTCCTAACTCAAATATCTACCCTACCAAAATTCGAACCGGTAGAAACCCTATTTGAGTCGGCCTCTAGGTGATTATCAAGTTGATTTCCACAACCGTCGCCTCTTATGTAGGGATCGGGGTGAACGTCGGGTTTTTCATTGAGTCTAGCATTTTTGAACACTAGAGTCCATTATGAATCAATCCATATGATCATATATGCCTAATCCGTCCACTTTTGAAAAAATCAAATTTTTGAGCCCGCCCAAAGGGGTACCTCTTTGGCTGGAGGCCAGATTTGGCCCCGTTTTCTGGCAGCCATCAGTAAAACGGCTATACTCTCTCCAGAAGTAAACTCTACCTGTGATTCTTGTTGCGTTGGATTCCTAACTCAAATATCTACCCTACCAAAAGTCGAACCGGTAGAAACCCTATTTGAGTCGGCCTCTAGGTGATTATCAAGTTGATTTCCAAAACCGTCACCTCTTATGTAGGGATCGGGGTGAACGTCGGGTTTTTCATTGAGTCTAGCATTTTTGAACACTAGAGTCCATTATGAATCAATCCATATGATCATATATGCCTAATCCGTCCAGTTTTGAAAAAATCAAATTTTTGAGCCCGCCCAAAGGGGTACCTCTTTTGCCGGTGGCCAGATTTGGCCCCGTTTTCTGGCAGCCGTCAGTAAAACGGCTATAACTCTCTCCAGAAGTAAGCTTTACCCGTGATTCTTATTGCGTTGGATTCCTAACTCAAATATCTACCCTACAAAAAGTTCAAATGGAAGAAACTCCGTTTGAGTCAACCTCTAGGTGATTATCAAGTTGATTTCCACAACCGTCGCCTCTTATGTAGGGATCGGGGTGAACGTCGGGTTTTTTATTGAGTCTAGCATTTTTGAACACTAGAGTCCATTATGAATCAATCCATATGATCATATATGCCTAATCCGTCCACTTTTGAAAAAATCAAATTTTGGAGCCCGCCCAAAGGGGTACCCCTTTTGCCGGTGGCCAGATTTGGCCCCGTTTTCTGGCAGCCGTCAGTAAAACGGCTATAACTCTCTCCAAAAGTAAGCTTTACCTGTGATTCTTGTTGCGTTGGATTCCTAACTCAAATATCTACCCTACCAAAAGTCGAACCGGTAGAAACCCTATTTGAGTCGGCCTTTAGGTGATTATCAAGTTGATTTCCAAAATCGTCACCTCTTATGTAGTGATCGGGGTGAACGTCGGGTTTTTCATTGAGTCTAGCATTTTTGAACACTAGAGTCCATTATGAATCAATCCATATGATCATATATGCCTAATCCGTCCACTTTTGAAAAAATCAAATTTTTGAGCCCGCCCAAAGGGGTACCCCTTTGGCCGGTGGCCAGATTTGGCCCCGTTTTCTGGCAGCCGTCAGTAAAACGGCTATAACTCTCTCCAGAAGTAAACATTACCCGTGATTCTTGTTGCATTGGATTCCTAACTCAAATATATACCCTACCAAAAGTCAAACCGGTAGAAACCCTATTTGAGTCGGCCTCTAGGTGATTATCAAGTTGATTTCCACAACCGTCGCCTCTTATCTAGGGATCGGGGTGAACGTCGGGTTTTTCATTGAGTCTAGCATTTTTGAACACTAGAGTCCATTATGAATCAATCCATATGATCATATATGCCTAATCCGTCCAGTTTTGAAAAAATCAAATTTTTGAGCCCGCCCAAAGGGGTACCCCTTTGGCCGGTGGCCAGATTTGCCCCCGTTTTCTGGCAGCCGTCAGTAAAACGGCTATAACTCTCTCCAGAAGTAAGCTTTACCCGTGATTCTTATTACGTTGGATTCCTAACTCTAATATCTACCCTACAAAAAGTTCAAATGGATGAAACTCCTTTTGAGTCAACCTCTAGGTGATTATCAAGTTGATTTCCACAATCGTAGCCTCTTATGTAGGGATCGGGGTGAACGTCGGGTTTTTCATTGAGTCTAGCATTTTTGAACACTAGAGTCCATTATGAATCAATCCATATGATCATATATGCCTAATCCGTCCACTGTTGAAATAATCAAATTTTTGAGCCCGCCCAAAGGGGTACCCCTTTTGCCGGTGGCCAGATTTGGCCCCGTTTTCTGGCAGCCGTCAGTAAAACGGCTATAACTCTCTCCAGAAGTAAGATTTTTCCGTGATTCTTGTTGCGTTGGATTCCTAACTCAAATATCTACCCTACAAAAAGTTCAAATGAAAGAAACTCCTTTTGAGTCAACCTCTAGGTGATTATCAAGTTGATTTCCACAACCGTCGCCTCTTATGTAGGGATCGGGGTGAACGTCGGGTTTTTCATTGAGTCTAGCATTTTTGAACACTAGAGTCCATTATGAATCAATCCATATGATCATATATGCCTAATCCGTCCACTTTTGAAAAAATCAAATTTTTGAGCCCGCCCAAAGGGGTACCTCTTTGGCTGGAGGCCAGATTTGGCCCCGTTTTCTGGCAGCCATCAGTAAAACGGCTATACTCTCTCCAGAAGTAAACTCTACCTGTGATTCTTGTTGCGTTGGATTCCTAACTCAAATATCTACCCTACCAAAAGTCGAACCGGTAGAAACCCTATTTGAGTCGGCCTCTAGGTGATTATCAAGTTGATTTCCAAAACCGTCACCTCTTATGTAGGGATCGGGGTGAACGTCGGGTTTTTCATTGAGTCTAGCATTTTTGAACACTAGAGTCCATTATGAATCAATCCATATGATCATATATGCCTAATCCGTCCAGTTTTGAAAAAATCAAATTTTTGAGCCCGCCCAAAGGGGTACCCCTTTTGCCGGTGGCCAGATTTGGCCCCGTTTTCTGGCAGCCGTCAGTAAAACGGCTATAACTCTCTCCAGAAGTAAGCTTTACCCGTGATTCTTATTGCGTTGGATTCCTAACTCAAATATCTACCCTACAAAAAGTTCAAATGGAAGAAACTCCGTTTGAGTCAACCTCTAGGTGATTATCAAGTTGATTTCCACAACCGTCGCCTCTTATGTAGGGATCGGGGTGAACGTCGGGTTTTTTATTGAGTCTAGCATTTTTGAACACTAGAGTCCATTATGAATCAATCCATATGATCATATATGCCTAATCCGTCCACTTTTGAAAAAATCAAATTTTTGAGCCCGCCCAAAGGGGTACCCCTTTTGCCGGTGGCCAGATTTGGCCCCGTTTTCTGGCAGCCGTCAGTAAAACGGCTATAACTCTCTCCAAAAGTAAGCTTTACCTGTGATTCTTGTTGCGTTGGATTTCTAACTCAAATATCTACCCTACCAAAAGTCGAACCGGTAGAAACCCTATTTGAGTCGGCCTTTAGGTGATTATCAAGTTGATTTCCAAAATCGTCACCTCTTATGTAGTGATCGGGGTGAACGTCGGGTTTTTCATTGAGTCTAGCATTTTTGAACACTAGAGTCCATTATGAATCAATCCATATGATCATATATGCCTAATCCGTCCACTTTTGAAAAAATCAAATTTTTGAGCCCGCCCAAAGGGGTACCCCTTTGGCCGGTGGCCAGATTTGGCCCCGTTTTCTGGCAGCCGTCAGTAAAACGGCTATAACTCTCTCCAGAAGTAAACATTACCCGTGATTCTTGTTGCATTGGATTCCTAACTCAAATATATACCCTACCAAAAGTCAAACCGGTAGAAACCCTATTTGAGTCGGCCTCTAGGTGATTATCAAGTTGATTTCCACAACCGTCGCCTCTTATCTAGGGATCGGGGTGAACGTCGGGTTTTTCATTGAGTCTAGCATTTTTGAACACTAGAGTCCATTATGAATCAATCCATATGATCATATATGCCTAATCCGTCCAGTTTTGAAAAAATCAAATTTTTTAGCCCGCCCAAAGGGGTACCCCTTTGGCCGGTGGCCAGATTTGCCCCCGTTTTCTGGCAGCCGTCAGTAAAACGGCTATAACTCTCTCCAGAAGTAAGCTTTACCCGTGATTCTTATTGCGTTGGATTCCTAACTCAAATATCTACCCTACAAAAAGTTCAAATGGATGAAACTCCTTTTGAGTCAACCTCTAGGTGATTATCAAGTTGATTTCCACAATCGTAGCCTCTTATGTAGGGATCGGGGTGAACGTCGGGTTTTTCATTGAGTCTAGCATTTTTGAACACTAGAGTCCATTATGAATCAATCCATATGATCATATATGCCTAATCCGTCCACTGTTGAAAAAATCAAATTTTTGAGCCCGCCCAAAGGGTTACCCCTTTTGCCGGTGGCCAGATTTGGCCCCGTTTTCTGGCAGCCGTCAGTAAAACGGCTATAACTCTCTCCAGAAGTAAGATTTTTCCGTGATTCTTGTTGCGTTGGATTCCTAACTCAAATATCTACCCTACAAAAAGTTCAAATGAAAGAAACTCCTTTTGAGTCAACCTCTAGGTGATTATCAAGTTGATTTCCACAACTGTCGCCTCTTATGTAGGGATCGGGGTGAACGTCGGGTTTTTCATTGAGTCTAGCATTTTTGAACACTAGAGTCCATTATGAATCAATCCATATGATCATATATGCCTAATCCGTCCACTTTTGAAAAAATCAAATTTTTGAGCCCGCCCAAAGGGGTACCCCTTTGGCTATTGGCCAGATTTGGCCCCGTTTTCTGGCAGCCGTCAGTAAAACGGCTATAACTCTCTCCAGAAGTAAGCTTTACCCGTGATTCTTATTGCGTTGGATTCCTAACTCAAATATCTACCCTACAAAAAGTTCAGAGGGAAGAAACTCCTTTTGAGTCAACCTCTAGGTGATTATCAAGTTGATTTCCACAATCGTCGCCTCTTATGTAGGGATCGGGGTGAACGTCGGGTTTTTCATTGAGTCTAGCATTTTTTAACACTAGAGTCCATTATGAATCAATCCATATGATCATATATGCCTAATCCGTCCACTTTTGAAAAAATCAAATTTTTGAGCCCGCCCAAAGGGGTACCTCTTTGGCTGGAGGCCAGATTTGGCCCCGTTTTCTGGCAGCCGTCAGTAAAACGGCTATACTCTCTCCAGAAGTAAACTTTACCCGTGATTCTTGTTGCGTTGGATTCCTGACTCAAATATCTACCCTAACAAAAGTCGAACCGGTAGAAACCCTATTTGAGTCGGCCTCTAGGTCATTATCAAGTTGATTTCCAAAACCGTCACCTCTTATGTAGGGATCGGGGTGAACGTCGGGTTTTTCATTGAGTCTAGCATTTTTGAACACTAGAGTCCATTATGAATCAATCCATATGATCATATATGCCTAATCCGTCCACTTTTGAAAAAATTAAATTTTTGAGCCCGCCCAAAGGGGTACCCCTTTGGCCGGTGGCCAGATTTGGCCCCGTTTTCTGGCAGCCGTCAGTAAAACGGCTATAACTCTCTCCAGAAGTAAACTTTACCCGTGATTCTTGTTGCGTTGGATTCCTAACTCAAATATCTACCCTACCAAAAGTCGAACCGGTAGAAACCCTATTTGAGTCGGCCTCTAGGTGATTATCAAGTTGATTTCCACAACCGTCGCCTCTTATGTAAGGATCGGGGTGAACGTCGAGTTTTTCATTGAGTCTAGCATTTTTGAACACTAGAGTCCATTATGAATCAATCCATATGATCATATATGTCTAATCCGTCCAGTTTTGAAACAATCAAATTTTTGAGCCCGCCCAAAGGGGTACCCCTTTGGCCGGTGGCCAGATTTGGCCCCGTTTTCTGGCAGCCGTCAGTAAAACGGCTATAACTCTCTCCAGAAGTAAGCTTTACCCGTGATTCTTGTTGCGTTGGATTCCTAACTCAAATATCTACCCTACAAAAAGTTCAAATGGAAGAAACTCCGTTTGAGTCAACCTCTAGGTGATTATCAAGCTGATTTCCACAATCGTCACCTCTTATGTAGGGATCGGGGTGAACGTCGGGTTTTTCATTGAGTCTAGCATTTTTGAACACTAGAGTCCATTATGAATCAATCCATATGATCATATATGCCTAATCCGTCCACTTTTGAAAAAATCAAATTTTTGAGCCCGCCCAAAGGGGTACCCCTTTGGCCGGTGGCCAGATTTGGCCCCGTTTTCTGGCAGCCGTCAGTAAAACGGCTATAACTCTCTCCAGAAGTAAGATTTACCCGTGATTCTTGTTCCGTTGGATTCCTAACTCAAATATCTACCCTACAAAAAGTTCAAATGAAAGAAACTCCTTTTGAGTCAACCTCTAGGTGATTATCAAGTGGATTTCCACAACTATCGCCTCTTATGTAGGGATCGGGGTGAACGTCGGGTTTTTCATTGAGTCTAGAATTTTTGAACACAAGAGTCCATTATGAATCAATCCATATGATCATATATACCTAATCCGTACAGGTTTGAAACAATCAAATTTTTGAGCCCGCCCAAAGGGGTACCCCTTTGGCCGGTGGCCAGATTTGGCCCCGTTTTCTGGCAGCCGTCAGTAAAACGGCTATAACTCTCTCCAGAAGTAAGCTTTACCCATGATTCTTGTTGCGTTGGATTCCTAACTCAAATATCTACCCTACAAAAAGTTCAAATGTAAGAAACTCCGTTTGAGTCAACCTCTAGGTGATTATAAAGTTGATTTCCACAACCGTCGCCTCTTATGTAGGGATCGGGGTGAACGTCGGGTTTTTCATTGAGTCTAGCCTTTTTGAACACTAGAGTCCATTATGAATCAATCCATATGATCATATATGCCTAATCCGTCCACTTTTGAAAAAATCAAATTTTTGAGCCCGCCCAAAGGGGTACCCCTTTGGCCGGTGGCCAGATTTGGCCCCGTTTTCTGGCAGCCGTCAGTAAAACGGCTATAACTCTCTCCAGAAGTAAGCTTTACCCGTGATTCTTATTGCGTTGGATTCCTAACTCAAATATCTACCCTACCAAAAGTCGAACCGGTAGAAACCCTATTTGAGTCGGCCTCTAGGTGATTATCAAGTTGATTTCCAAAACCGTCACCTCTTATGTAGGGATCGGGGTGAACGTCGGGTTTTTCATTAAGTCTAGCATTTTTGAACACTAGAGTCCATTATGAATCAATCCATATGATCATATATGCGTAATCCGTCCACTTTTGAAAAAATCAAATTTTTGAGCCCGCCCAAAGGGGTACCCGTTTGGCCGGTGGCCAGATTTGGCCCCGTTTTCTAGCAGCCGTCAGTAAAATGGCTATAACTCTCTCCAAAAGTAAACTTTACCCGTGATTCTTGTTGAGTTGGATTCCTAACTCAAATATCTACCCTACAAAAAGTTCAAATGAAAGAAACTCCTTTTGAGTAAACCTCTAGGTGATTATCAAGTTGATTTCCACAACTGTCGCCTCTTATGTAGGGATCGGGGTGAACGTCGGGTTTTTCATTGAGTCTAGCATTTTTGAACACTAGAGTCCATTATGAATCAATCCATATGATCATATATGCCTAATCCGTCCACTTTTGAAAAAATCAAATTTTTGAGCCCGCCCAAAGGGGTACCCCTTTGGCCGGTGGCCAGATTTGGCCCCGTTTTCTGGCAGCCGTCAGTAAAACGGCTATAACTCTCTCCAGAAGTAAGCTTTACCCGTGATTCTTATTGCGTTGGATTCCTAACTCAAATATCTACCCTACCAAAAGTCGAACCGGTAGAAACCCTATTTGAGTCGGCCTCTAGGTGATTATCAAGTTGATTTCCAAAACCGTCACCTCTTATGTAGGGATCGGGGTGAACGTCGGGTTTTTCATTAAGTCTAGCATTTTTGAACACTAGAGTCCATTATGAATCAATCCATATGATCATATATGCGTAATCCGTCCACTTTTGAAAAAATCAAATTTTTGAGCCCGCCCAAAGGGGTACCCGTTTGGCCGGTGGCCAGATTTGGCCCCGTTTTCTAGCAGCCGTCAGTAAAATGGCTATAACTCTCTCCAAAAGTAAACTTTACCCGTGATTCTTGTTGAGTTGGATTCCTAACTCAAATATCTACCCTACAAAAAGTTCAAATGAAAGAAACTCCTTTTGAGTAAACCTCTAGGTGATTATCAAGTTGATTTCCACAACTGTCGCCTCTTATGTAGGGATCGGGGTGAACGTCGGGTTTTTCATTGAGTCTAGCATTTTTGAACACTAGAGTCCATTATGAATCAATCCATATGATCATATATGCCTAATCCGTCCACTTTTGAAAAAATCAAATTTTTGAGCCCGCCCAAAGGGGTACCCCTTTGGCCGGTGGCCAGATTTGGCCCCGTTTTCTGGCAGCCGTCAGTAAAACGGCTATAACTCTCTCCAGAAGTAAACTTTACCCGTGATTCTTGTTGCGTTGGATTCCTAACTCAAATATCTACCCTACCAAAAGTCGAACCGGTAGAAACCCTATTTGAGTCGGCCTCTAGGTGATTATCAAGTTGATTTCCACAACCGTCGCCTCTTATGTAAGGATCGGGGTGAACGTCGAGTTTTTCATTGAGTCTAGCATTTTTGAACACTAGAGTCCATTATGAATCAATCCATATGATCATATATGTCTAATCCGTCCAGTTTTGAAACAATCAAATTTTTGAGCCCGCCCAAAGGGGTACCCCTTTGGCCGGTGGCCAGATTTGGCCCCGTTTTCTGGCAGCCGTCAGTAAAACGGCTATAACTCTCTCCAGAAGTAAGCTTTACCCGTGATTCTTGTTGCGTTGGATTCCTAACTCAAATATCTACCCTACAAAAAGTTCAAATGGAAGAAACTCCGTTTGAGTCAACCTCTAGGTGATTATCAAGCTGATTTCCACAATCGTCACCTCTTATGTAGGGATCGGGGTGAACGTCGGGTTTTTCATTGAGTCTAGCATTTTTGAACACTAGAGTCCATTATGAATCAATCCATATGATCATATATGCCTAATCCGTCCACTTTTGAAAAAATCAAATTTTTGAGCCCGCCCAAAGGGGTACCCCTTTGGCCGGTGGCCAGATTTGGCCCCGTTTTCTGGCAGCCGTCAGTAAAACGGCTATAACTCTCTCCAGAAGTAAGATTTACCCGTGATTCTTGTTCCGTTGGATTCCTAACTCAAATATCTACCCTACAAAAAGTTCAAATGAAAGAAACTCCTTTTGAGTCAACCTCTAGGTGATTATCAAGTGGATTTCCACAACTATCGCCTCTTATGTAGGGATCGGGGTGAACGTCGGGTTTTTCATTGAGTCTAGAATTTTTGAACACAAGAGTCTATTATGAATCAATCCATATGATCATATATACCTAATCCGTACAGGTTTGAAACAATCAAATTTTTGAGCCCGCCCAAAGGGGTACCCCTTTGGCCGGTGGCCAGATTTGGCCCCGTTTTCTGGCAGCCGTCAGTAAAACGGCTATAACTCTCTCCAGAAGTAAGCTTTACCCATGATTCTTGTTGCGTTGGATTCCTAACTCAAATATCTACCCTACAAAAAGTTCAAATGTAAGAAACTCCGTTTGAGTCAACCTCTAGGTGATTATAAAGTTGATTTCCACAACCGTCGCCTCTTATGTAGGGATCGGGGTGAACGTCGGGTTTTTCATTGAGTCTAGCCTTTTTGAACACTAGAGTCCATTATGAATCAATCCATATGATCATATATGCCTAATCCGTCCACTTTTGAAAAAATCAAATTTTTGAGCCCGCCCAAAGGGGTACCCCTTTGGCCGGTGGCCAGATTTGGCCCCGTTTTCTGGCAGCCGTCAGTAAAACGGCTATAACTCTCTCCAGAAGTAAGCTTTACCCGTGATTCTTATTGCGTTGGATTCCTAACTCAAATATCTACCCTACCAAAAGTCGAACCGGTAGAAACCCTATTTGAGTCGGCCTCTAGGTGATTATCAAGTTGATTTCCAAAACCGTCACCTCTTATGTAGGGATCGGGGTGAACGTCGGGTTTTTCATTAAGTCTAGCATTTTTGAACACTAGAGTCCATTATGAATCAATCCATATGATCATATATGCGTAATCCGTCCACTTTTGAAAAAATCAAATTTTTGAGCCCGCCCAAAGGGGTACCCGTTTGGCCGGTGGCCAGATTTGGCCCCGTTTTCTAGCAGCCGTCAGTAAAATGGCTATAACTCTCTCCAAAAGTAAACTTTACCCGTGATTCTTGTTGAGTTGGATTCCTAACTCAAATATCTACCCTACAAAAAGTTCAAATGAAAGAAACTCCTTTTGAGTAAACCTCTAGGTGATTATCAAGTTGATTTCCACAACTGTCGCCTCTTATGTAGGGATCGGGGTGAACGTCGGGTTTTTCATTGAGTCTAGCATTTTTGAACACTAGAGTCCATTATGAATCAATCCATATGATCATATATGCCTAATCCGTCCACTTTTGAAAAAATCAAATTTTTGAGCCCGCCCAAAGGGGTACCCCTTTGGCCGGTGGCCAGATTTGGCCCCGTTTTCTGGCAGCCGTCAGTAAAACGGCTATAACTCTCTCCAGAAGTAAGCTTTACCCGTGATTCTTATTGCGTTGGATTCCTAACTCAAATATCTACCCTACCAAAAGTCGAACCGGTAGAAACCCTATTTGAGTCGGCCTCTAGGTGATTATCAAGTTGATTTCCAAAACCGTCACCTCTTATGTAGGGATCGGGGTGAACGTCGGGTTTTTCATTAAGTCTAGCATTTTTGAACACTAGAGTCCATTATGAATCAATCCATATGATCATATATGCGTAATCCGTCCACTTTTGAAAAAATCAAATTTTTGAGCCCGCCCAAAGGGGTACCCGTTTGGCCGGTGGCCAGATTTGGCCCCGTTTTCTAGCAGCCGTCAGTAAAATGGCTATAACTCTCTCCAAAAGTAAACTTTACCCGTGATTCTTGTTGAGTTGGATTCCTAACTCAAATATCTACCCTACAAAAAGTTCAAATGAAAGAAACTCCTTTTGAGTAAACCTCTAGGTGATTATCAAGTTGATTTCCACAACTGTCGCCTCTTATGTAGGGATCGGGGTGAACGTCGGGTTTTTCATTGAGTCTAGCATTTTTGAACACTAGAGTCCATTATGAATCAATCCATATGATCATATATGCCTAATCCGTCCACTTTTGAAAAAATAAAATTTTTGAGCCCGCCCAAAGGGGTACCCCTTTGGCTGGTGGCCAGATTTGGCCCCGTTTTCTGGCAGCCGTCAGTAAAACGGCTATAACTCTCTCCAGAAGTAAGCTTTACCCGTGATTCTTATTGCGTTGGATTCCTAACTAAAATATCTACCCTACCAAAAGTCGAACCGGTAGAAACCCTATTTGAGTCGGCCTCTAGGTGATTATCAAGTTGATTTCCAAAACCGTCACCTCTTATGTAGGGATCGGGGTGAACGTCGGGTTTTTCATTGAGTCTAGCATTTTTGAACACTAGAGTCCATTATGAATCAATCCATATGATCATATATGCCTAATCCGTCCACTTTTGAAAAAATCAAATTTTTGAGCCCGCCCAAAGGGGTACCCCTTTGGCCGGTGGCCAGATTTGGCCCCGTTTTCTGGCAGCCGTCAGTAAAACGGCTATAACTCTCTCCAGAAGTAAGCTTTACCCGTGATTCTTATTGCGTTGGATTCCTAACTCAAATATCTACCCTACCAAAAGTCGAACCGGTAGAAACCCTATTTTAGTCGGCCTCTAGGTGATTATCAAGTTGATTTCCAAAACCGTCACCTCTTATGTAGGGATCGGGGTGAACGTCGGGTTTTTCATTAAGTCTAGCATTTTTGAACACTAGAGTCCATTATGAATCAATCCATATGATCATATATGCGTAATCCGTCCACTTTTGAAAAAATCAAACTTTTGAGCCCGCCCAAAGGGGTACCCGTTTGGCCGGTGGCCAGATTTGGCCCCGTTTTCTGGCAGCCGTCAGTAAAATGGCTATAACTCTCTCCAAAAGTAAACTTTACCCGTGATTCTTGTTGCGTTGGATTCCTAACTCAAATATCTACCCTACAAAAAGTTCAAATGAAAGAAACTCCTTTTGAGTAAACCTCTAGGTGATTATCAAGTTGATTTCCACAACTGTCGCCTCTTATGTAGGGATCGGGGTGAACGTCGGGTTTTTCATTGAGTCTAGCATTTTTGAACACTAGAGTCCATTATGAATCAATCCATATGATCATATATGCCTAATCCGTCCACTTTTGAAAAAATCAAATTTTTGAGCCCGCCCAAAGGGGTACCCCTTTGGCCGGTGGCCAGATTTGGCCCCGTTTTCTGGCAGCCGTCAGTAAAACGGGTATAACTCTCTCCAGAAGTAAGCTTTACCCGTGATTCTTATTGCGTTGGATTCTTAACTCAAATATCTACCCTACCAAAAGTCGAACCGGTAGAAACCCTATTTGAGTCGGCCTCTAGGTGATTATCAAGTTGATTTCCAAAACCGTCACCTCTTATGTAGGGATCGGGGTGAACGTCGGGTTTTTCATTGAGTCTAGCATTTTTGAACACTAGAGTCCATTATGAATCAATCCATATGATCATATATGCCTAATCCGTCCACTTTTGAAAAAATCAAATTTTTGAGCCCGCCCAAAGGGGTACTCTTTTGGCCGGTGGCCAGATTTGGCCCCGTTTTCTGGCAGCCGTCAGTAAAATGGCTATAACTCTCTCCAAAAGTAAACTTTACCCGTGATTCTTGTTGCGTTGGATTCCTAACTCAAATATCTACCCTACAAAAAGTTCAAATAAAAGAAACTCCTTTTGAGTCAACCTCTAGGTGATTATCAAGTTGATTTCCACAACTGTCGCCTCTTATGTAGGGATCGGGGTGAACGTCGGGTTTTTCATTGAGTCTAGCATTTTTGAACACTAGAGTCCATTATGAATCAATCCATATGATCATATATGCCTAATCCGTCCACTTTTGAAAAAATCAAATTTTTGAGCCCGCCCAAAGGGGTACCCCTTTGGCTGGTGGCCAGATTTGGCCCCGTTTTCTGGCAGCCGTCAGTAAAACGGCTATAACTCTCTCCAGAAGTAAGCTTTACCCGTGATTCTTTTTGCATTGGATTCTTAACTCAAATATCTACCCTACGAAAAGTCGAACCGGTAGAAACCCTATTTGAGTCGGCCTCTAGGTGATTATCAAGTTGATTTCCAAAACCGTCACCTCTTAAGTAGGGATCGGGGTGAACGTCGGGTTTTTCATTGAGTCTAGCATTTTTGAACACTAGAGTCTATTATGAATCAATCCATATGATCATATAGGCCTAATCCGTCCACTTTTGAAAAAATAAAATTTTTGAGCCCGCCCAAAGGGGTACCCCTTTGGCCGGTAGCCAGATTTGGCCCCGTTTTCTGGCAGCCGTCAGTAAAACGGCTATAACTCTCTCCAGAAGTAAACTTTACCCGTGATTCTTGTTGCGTTGGATTCCTAACTCAAATATCTACCCTACCAAAAGTCGAACCGGTAGAAACCCTATTTGAGTCGGCCTCTAGGTGATTATCAAGTTGATTTCCACAACCGTCGCCTCTTATGTAGGGATCGGGGTGAACGTCGGGTTTTTCATTGAGTCTAGCATTTTTGAACACTAGAGTCCATTATGAATCAATCCATATGATCATATATGCCTAATCCGTCCACTTTTGTAAAAATCAAATTTTTGAGCCTGCCCAAAGGGGTACCCCCTTTGGCCGGTGGCCAGATTTGGCCCCGTTTTCTGGCAGCCGTCAGTAAAACGGCTATAACTCTCTCCAGAAGTAAGCTTTACCCGTGATTCTTATTGCGTTGGATTCCTAACTCAAATATCTACCCTACCAAAAGTCGAACCGGTAGAAACACTATTTGAGTCGGCCTCTAGGTGATGATCAAGTTGATTTCCAAAACCGTCACCTCTTATGTAGGGATCGGGGTGAACGTCGGGTTTTTCATTGAGTCTAGCATTTTTGAACACTAGAGTCCATTATGAATCAATCCATATGATCATATATGCCTAATCCGTCCACTTTTGAAAAAATCAAATTTTTGAGCCCGCCCAAAGGGGTACCCCTTTGGCCGTTGGCCAGATTTGGCCCCGTTTTCTGGCAGCCGTCAGTAAAATGGCTATAACTCTCTCCAGAAGTAAAATTTACCCGTGATTCTTGTTGCGTTGGATTCCTAACTCAAATATCTACCCTACAAAAAGTTCAAATGAAACAAACTCCTTTTGAGTCAACCTCTAGGTGATTATCAAGTTGATTTCCACAACTGTCGCCTCTTATGTAGGGATCGGGGTGAACGTCGGGTT
Organism: Perilla frutescens; assembly: GCA_026008535.1. Classification (NCBI taxonomy): domain Eukaryota; kingdom Viridiplantae; phylum Streptophyta; class Magnoliopsida; order Lamiales; family Lamiaceae; genus Perilla; species Perilla frutescens. The sequence goes on from BRKX01000018.1 coordinate 49,658,610, forward strand.
TTTCATTGAGTCTAGCATTTTTGAACAATATAGTCCATTATGAATCAATCCATATGATCATATATGCCTAATCCGTCCACTTTTGAAAAAATAAAATTTTTGAGCCCGCCCAAAGGGGTACCCCTTTGGCTGGTGGCCAGATTTGGCCCCGTTTTCTGGCAGCCGTCAGTAAAACGGCTATAACTCTCTCCAGAAGTAAGCTTTACCCGTGATTCTTATTGCGTTGGATTCCTAACTCAAATATCTACCCTACCAAAAGTATAACCGGTAGAAACCCTATTTGAGTCGGCCTCTAGGTGATTATCAAGTTGATTTCCAAAACCGTCACCTCTTATGTAGGGATTAGGGTGAACGTCGGGTTTTTCATTGACTCTAGCATTTTTCAACAATATAGTCCATTATGAATCAATCCATATGATCATATATGCCAAATCCGTCCAGTTTTGAAAAAATCAAATTTTTGAGCCCGCCCAAAGGGGTACCCCTTTGGCCGGTGGCCAGATTTGGCCCCGTTTTCTGGCAGCCGTCAGTAAAATGGCTATAACTCTCTCCAGAAGTAAGCTTTACCCGTGATTCTTGTTGCGTTGGATTCCTAACTCAAATATCTACCCTACAAAAAGTTCAAATGGAAGAAACTCCTTTTGAGTCAACCTCTAGGTGATTATCAAGTTGATTTCCACAACCGTCGTCTCTTATGTAGAGATCGGGGTGAACGTCGGGTTTTTCATTGAGTCTAGCATTTTTGAACACTAGAGTCCATTATGAATCAATCCATATGATCATATATGCCTAATCCGTCCACTTTTGAAAAATCAAATTTTTGAGCCCGCCCAAAGGGGTACCCCTTTGGCTGGTGGCCAGATTTGGCCCCGTTTTCTGGCAGCCGTCAGTAAAACGGCTATAAGTCTCTTCAGAAGTAAGCTTTACCCGTTATTCTTATTGCGTTGGATTCCTAACTCAAATATCTATCCTACAAAAAGTTCAGATGGAAGAAACTCCTTTTGAGTCAACCTCTAGGTGATTATCAAGTTGATTTCCACAATCGTCGCCTCTTATGTAGGGATCGGGGTGAACGTCGGGTTTTTCATTGAGTCTAGCATTTTTGAACACTAGAGTCCATTATGAATCAATCCATATGATCATATATGCCTAATCCGTCCATTTTTGAAAAAATCAAATTTTTGAGCCCGCCCAAAGGGGTACCCCTTTGGCCGGAGGCCAGATTTGGCCCCGTTTTCTGGCAGCCGTCAGTAAAACGGCTATACTCTCTCCAGAAGTAAACTTTACCCGTGATTCTTGTTGCGTTGGATTCCTAACTCAAATATCTACCCTACCAAAAGTCGAACCGGTAGAAACCCTATTTGAGTCGGCCTCTAGGTGATTATCAAGTTGATTTCCAAAACCGTCACCTCTTATGTAGGGATCGGGGTGAACGTCGGGTTTTTTATTGAGTCTAGCATTTTTGAACACTAGAGTCCATTATGAATCAATCCATATGATCATATATGCCTAATCCGTCCAGGTTTGAAACAATCAAATTTTTGAGCCCGCCCAAAGGGGTACCCATTTGGCTGGTGGCCAGATTTGGCCCCGTTTTCTGGCAGCCGTCAGTAAAACGGCTATAACTCTCTCCAGAAGTAAGCTTTACCCGTGATTCTTATTGCGTTGGATTCCTAACTCAAATATCTACCCTACAAAAAGTTCAGATGGAAGAAACTCCTTTTGAGTCAACCTCTAGGTGATTATCAAGTTGATTTCCACAATTGTCGCCTCTTATGTAGGGATCGGGGTGAACGTCGGGTTTTTCATTGAGTCTAGCATTTTTTAACACTAGAGTCCATTATGAATCAATCCATATGATCATATATGCCTAATCCGTCCACTTTTGAAAAAATCAAATTTTTGAGCCCGCCCAAAGGGGTACCTCTTTGGCTGGAGTCCAGATTTGGCCCCGTTTTCTGGCAGCTGTCAGTAAAATGGCTATACTCTCTCCAGAAGTAAACTTTACCCGTGATTCTTGTTGCGTTGGATTCCTAACTCAAATATCTACCCTACCAAAAGTCGAACCGGTAGAAACCCTATTTGAGTCGGCCTCTAGGTGATTATCAAGTTGATTTCAAAAACCGTCACCTCTTATGTAGGGATCGTGGTGAACGTCGGGTTTTTCATTGAGTCTAGCATTTTTGAACACTAGACGGATTAGGCATATATGATCATATATGCCTAATCCGTCCACTTTTGAAAAAATCAAATTTTTGAGCCCGCCCAAAGGGGTACCCCTTTAGCCGGTGGCCAGATTTGGCCCCGTTTTCTGGCATCCGTCAGTAAAACGGCTATAACTTTCTCCAGAAGTAAGATTTACCCGTGATTCTTATTGCGTTGGATTCCTAACTCAAATATCTACCCTACAAAAAGTTCAAATGAAAGAAACTCCTTTTGAGTCAACCTCTAGGTGATTATCAAGTTGATTTCCACAACTGTCGCCTCTTATGTAGGGATCGGGGTGAACGTCGGGTTTTTCATTGAGTCTAGCATTTTTGAACACTAGAGTCCATTATGAATCAATCCATATGATCATATATGCCTAATCCATCCACTTTTGAAAAAATCAAATTTTTGAGCCCGCCCAAAGGGGTACCCCTTTGGCTGGTGGCCAGATTTGGCCCCGTTTTCTGGCAGCCGTCAGTAAAACGGCTATAACTCTCTCCAGAAGTAAGCTTTACCCGTGATTCTTATTGCGTTAGATTCCTAACTCAAATATCTACCCTACAAAAAGTTCAGATGGAAGAAACTCCTTTTGAGTCAACCTCTAGGTGATTATCAAGTTGATTTCCACAATCGTCGCCTCTTATGTAGGGATCGGGGTGAACGTCGGGTTTTTCATTGAGTCTAGCATTTTTGAACACTAGAGTCCATTATGAATCAATCCATATGATCATATATGCCTAATCCATCCACTTTTGAAAAAATCAAATTTTTGAGCCCGCCCAAAGGGGTACCTCTTTGGCTGGAGGCCAGATTTGGCCCCGTTTTCTGGCAGCCGTCAGTAAAACGGCTATACTCTCTCCAGAAGTAAACTTTACCCGTGATTCTTGTTGCGTTGGATTCCTAACTCAAATATCTACCCTACCAAAAGTCGAACCGGTAGAAACCCTATTTGAGTCGGCCTCTAGGTGATTATCAAGTTGATTTCCAAAACCGTCACCTCTTATGTAGGGACAGGGGTGAACGTCGGGTTTTTGATTGAGTCTAGCATTTTTGAACACTAGAGTCCATTATGAATCAATCCATATGATCATATATGCCTAATCCGTCCACTTTTGAAAAAATCAAATTTTTGAGCCCGCCCAAAGGGGTACCCCTTTGGCCGGTGGCCAGATTTGGCCCCGTTTTCTGGCAGCCGTAAGTAAAACGGCTATAACTCTCTCCAGAAGTAAACTTTACCCGTGATTCTTGTTGCGTTGGATTCCTAACTCAAATATCTACCCTACCAAAAGTCGAACCGGTAGAAACCCTATTTGAGTCGGCCTCTAGGTGATTATCAAGTTGATTTCCACAACCGTCGCCTCTTATGTAGGGATCGGGGTGAACGTCGGGTTTTTCATTGAGTCTAGCATTTTTGAACACTAGAGTCCATTATGAATCAATCCATATGATCATATATTCCTAATCCGTCCAGTTTTGAAAAAATCAAATTTTTGAGCCCGCCCAAAGGGGTACCCCTTTGGCCGGTGGCCAGATTTGGCTCTGTTTTCTGGCAGCCGTCAGTAAAATGGCTATAACTCTCTCCAGAAGTAAGCTTTACCCGTGATTCTTGTTGCGTTGGATTCCTAACTAAAATATCTACCCTACAAAAAGTTCAAATGGATGAAACTCCTTTTGAGTCAACCTCTAGGTGATTATCAAGTTGATTTCCACAACTGTCGCCTCTTATGTAGGGATCGGGGTGAACGTCGGGTTTTTCATTGAGTCTAGCATTTTTGAACACTAGAGTCCATTATAAATCAATCCATATGATCATATATGCCTAATCCGTCCAGTTTTCAAAAAAACAAATTTTTGAGCCCGCCCAATGGGGTACCCCTTTGGCCGGTGGTCAGATTTGGCCCCGTTTTCTGGCAGCCATCAGTAAAACGGCTATAACTCTCTCCAGAAGTAAGATTTACCCGTGATTCTTGTTGCGTTGGATTCCTAACTCAAATATCTACCCTACAAAAAGTTCAAATGGATGAAACTCCTTTTGAGTCAACCTCTAGGTGATTATCAAGTTGATTTCCACAATCGTCGCCTCTTATGTAGGGATCGGGGTGAACGTCGGGTTTTTCATTGAGTCTAGCATTTTTGAACACTAGAGTCCATTATGAATCAATCCATATGATCATATATGCCTAATCCGTCCACTTTTGAAAAAATCAAATTTTTGAGCCCGCCCAAAGGGGTACCCCTTTGGCCGGTGGCCAGATTTGGCCCCGTTTTCTGGCAGCCGTCAGTAAAACGGCTATAACTCTCTCCAGAAGTAAACTTTACCCGTGATTCTTGTTGCGTTGGATTCCTAACTCAAATATCTACCCTACCAAAAGTCGAAACGGTAGAAACCCTATTTGAGTCGGCCTCTAGGTGGTTATCAAGTTGATTTCCACAACCGTCGCCTCTTATGTAGGGATCGGGGTGAACGTCGGGTTTTTCATTGAGTCTAGCATTTTTGAACACTAGAGTCCATTATGAATCAATCCATATGATCATATATGCTTAATCCGTCCAGTTTTGAAAAAATCAAATTTTTGAACCCGCCCAAAGGGGTACCCCTTTGGCCGGTGGCCAGATTTGGCTCTGTTTTCTGGCAGCCGTCAGTAAAACGGCTATAACTCTCTCCAGAAGTAAGCTTTACCCGGGATTCTTGTTGCGTTGGATTCCTAACTAAAATATCTACCCTACAAAAAGTTCAAATGGATGAAACTCCTTTTGAGTCAACCTCTAGGTGATTATCAAGTTGATTTCCACAACTGTCGCCTCTTATGTAGGGATCGGGGTGAACGTCGGGTTTTTCATTGAGTCTAGCATTTTTGAACACTAGAGTCCATTATAAATCAATCCATATGATCATATATGCCTAATCCGTCCAGTTTTCAAAAAAACAAATTTTTGAGCCCGCCCAATGGGGTACCCCTTTGGCCGGTGGTCAGATTTGGCCCCGTTTTCTGGCAGCCATCAGTTAAACGGCTATAACTCTCTCTAGAAGTAAGATTTACCCGTGATTCTTGTTGCGTTGGATTCCTAACTCAAATATCTACCCTACAAAAAGTTCAAATGGATGAAACTCCTTTTGAGTCAACCTCTAGGTGATTATCAAGTTGATTTCCACAATCGTCGCCTCTTATGTAGGGATCGGGGTGAACGTCGGGTTTTTCATTGAGTCTAGCATTTTTGAACACTAGAGTCCATTATGAATCAATCCATATGATCATATATGCCTAATCCGTCCACTTTTGAAAAAATCAAATTTTTGAGCCCGCCCAAAGGGGTACACCTTTGGCCGGTGGCCAGATTTGGCCCCGTTTTCTGGCAGCCGTCAGTAAAACGGCTATAACTATCTCCAGAAGTAAACTTTACCCGTGATTCTTGTTGCGTTCGATTCCTAACTCAAATATCTACCCTACCAAAAGTCGAACCGGTAGAAACCCTATTTGAGTCGGCCTCTAGGTGGTTATCAAGTTGATTTCCACAACCGTCGCCTCTTATGTAGGGATCGGGGTGAACGTCGGGTTTTTCATTGAGTCTAGCATTTTTGAACACTAGAGTCCATTATGAATCAATCCATATGATCATATATGCCTAATCCGTCCAGTTTTGAAAAAATCAAATTTTTGAGCCCGCCCAAAGGGGTACCCCTTTGGCCGGTGGCCAGATTTGGCTCTGTTTTCTGGCAGCCGTCAGTAAAACGGCTATAACTCTCTCCAGAAGTAAGCTTTACCCGGGATTCTTGTTGCGTTGGATTCCTAACTAAAATATCTACCCTACAAAAAGTTCAAATGGATGAAACTCCTTTTGAGTCAACCTCTAGGTGATTATCAAGTTGATTTCCACAACTGTCGCCTCTTATGTAGGGATCGGGGTGAACGTCGGGTTTTTCATTGAGTCTAGAATTTTTGAACACTAGAGTCCATTATGAATCAATCCATATGATCATATATGCCTAATCCGTCCACTTTTGAAAAAATCAAATTTTTGAGACCGCCCAAAGGGGTACCCCTTTGGCCGGTGGCCAGATTTGGCCCCGTTTTCTGGCAGCCGTCAGTAAAATGGCTATAACTCTCTCCAGAAGTAAGCTTTACCCATGATTCTTGTTGCGTTGGATTCCTAACTCAAATATCTACCCTACAAAAAGTTCAAATGGAAGAAACTCCTTTTGAGTCAACCTCTAGGTGATTATCAAGTTGATTTCCACAACCGTCGTCTCTTATGTAGAGATCGGGGTGAACGTCGGGTTTTTCATTGAGTCTAGCATTTTTGAACACTAGAGTCCATTATGAATCAATCCATATGATCATATATACCTAATCCGTCCACTTTTGAAAAATCAAATTTTTGAGCCCGCCCAAAGGGGTACCCCTTTGGCTGGTGGCCAGATTTGGCCCCGTTTTCTGGCAGCCGTCAGTAAAACGGCTATAAGTCTCTTCAGAAGTAAGCTTTACCCGTTATTCTTATTGCGTTGGATTCCTAACTCAAATATCTATCCTACAAAAAGTTCAGATGGAAGAAACTCCTTTTGAGTCAACCTCTAGGTGATTATCAAGTTGATTTCCACAATCGTCGCCTCTTATGTAGGGATCGGGGTGAACGTCGGGTTTTTCATTGAGTCTAGCATTTTTGAACACTAGAGTACATTATGAATCAATCCATATGATCATATATGCCTAATCCGTCCATTTTTGAAAAAATCAAATTTTTGAGCCCGCCCAAAGGGGTACCCCTTTGGCTGGTGGCCAGATTTGGCCCCGTTTTCTGGCAGCCGTCAGTAAAACGGCTATAACTCTCTCCAGAAGTAAGCTTTATCCGTGATTCTTATTGCGTTAGATTCTTAACTCAAATATCTACCCTACAAAAAGTTCAGATGGAAGAAACTCCTTTTGAGTCAACCTCTAGGTGATTATCAAGTTGATTTCCACAATCGTCGCCTCTTATGTAGGGATCGGGGTGAACGTCGGGTTTTTCATTGAGTCTAGCATTTTTTAACACTAGATTCCATTATGAATCAATCCATGTGATCATATATGCCTAATCCGTTCACTTTTGAAAAAATCAAATTTTTGAGCCCGCCCAAAGGGGTACCTCTTTGGCTGGAGGCCAGATTTGGCCCCATTTTCTGGCAGCCGTCAGTAAAACGGCTATACTCTCTCCAGAAGTAAACTTTACCCGTGATTCTTGTTGCGTTGGATTCCTAACTCAAATATCTACCCTACCAAAAGTCGAACCGGTAGAAACCCTATTTGAGTCGGCCTCTAGGTGATTATCAAGTTGATTTCCAAAACCGTCACCTCTTATGTAGGGATCGGGGTGAACGTCGGGTTTTTTATTGAGTCTAGCATTTTTGAACACTAAAGTCCATTATGAATCAATCCATATGATCATATATGCCTAATCCGTCCAGGTTTGAAACAATCAAATTTTTGAGCCCGCCCAAAGGGGTACCCCTTTGGCTGGTGGCCAGATTTGGCCCCGTTTTCTGGCAGCCGTCAGTAAAACGGCTATAACTCTCTCCAGAAGTAAGCTTTACCCGTGATTCTTATTGCGTTGGATTCCTAACTCAAATATCTACCCTACAAAAAGTTCAGATGGAAGAAACTCCTTTTGAGTCAACCTCTAGGTGATTATCAAGTTGATTTCCACAATTGTCGCCTCTTATGTAGGGATCGGGGTGAACGTCGGGTTTTTCATTGAGTCTAGCATTTTTTAACACTAGATTCCATTATGAATCAATCCATGTGATCATATATGCCTAATCCGTTCACTTTTGAAAAAATCAAATTTTTGAGCCCGCCCAAAGGGGTACCTCTTTGGCTGGAGGCCAGATTTGGCCCCATTTTCTGGCAGCCGTCAGTAAAACGGCTATACTCTCTCCAGAAGTAAACTTTACCCGTGATTCTTGTTGCGTTGGATTCCTAACTCAAATATCTACCCTACCAAAAGTCGAACCGGTAGAAACCCTATTTGAGTCGGCCTCTAGGTGATTATCAAGTTGATTTCCAAAACCGTCACCTCTTATGTAGGGATCGGGGTGAACGTCGGGTTTTTTATTGAGTCTAGCATTTTTGAACACTAAAGTCCATTATGAATCAATCCATATGATCATATATGCCTAATCCGTCCAGGTTTGAAACAATCAAATTTTTGAGCCCGCCCAAAGGGGTACCCCTTTGGCTGGTGGCCAGATTTGGCCCCGTTTTCTGGCAGCCGTCAGTAAAACGGCTATAACTCTCTCCAGAAGTAAGCTTTACCCGTGATTCTTATTGCGTTGGATTCCTAACTCAAATATCTACCCTACAAAAAGTTCAGATGGAAGAAACTCCTTTTGAGTCAACCTCTAGGTGATTATCAAGTTGATTTCCACAATTGTCGCCTCTTATGTAGGGATCGGGGTGAACGTCGGGTTTTTCATTGAGTCTAGCATTTTTTAACACTAGAGTCCATTATGAATCAATCCATATGATCATATATGCCTAATCCGTCCACTTTTGAAAAAATCAAATTTTTGAGCCCGCCCAAAGGGGTACCTCTTTGGCTGGAGTCCAGATTTGGCTCCGTTTTCTGGCAGCCGTCAGTAAAACGGCTATACTCTCTCCAGAAGTAAACTTTACCCGTGATTCTTGTTGCGTTGGATTCCTAACTCAAATATCTACCCTACCAAAAGTCGAACCGGTAGAAACCCTATTTGAGTCGGCCTCTAGGTGATTATCAAGTTGATTTCCAAAACCGTCACCTCTTATGTAGGGATCGTGGTGAACGTCGGGTTTTTCATTGAGTCTAGCATTTTTGAACACTAGAGTCCATTATGAATCAATCCATATGATCATATATGCCTAAGCTTTACCCCGTTTTCTGGCAGCCGTCAGTAAAACGGCTATAACTCTCTCCAGAAGTAAGCTTTACCCGTGATTCTTGTTGCGTTGGATTCCTAACCCAAATATCTACCCTACAAAAATTTCAAATGGAAGAAACTCCATTTGAGTCAACCTCTAGGTGATTATCAAGTTGATTTCCACAACCGTCGCCTCTTATGTATGGATCGGGGTGAACGTCGGGTTTTTCATTGAGTCTAGCATTTTTGAACACTAGAGTCCATTATGAATCATTCCATATGATCATATATGCCTAATCCGTCCACTTTTGAAAAAATCAAATTTTTGAGCCCGCCCAAAGGGGTACCCCTTTGGCCGGTGGCCAGATTTGGCCCCGTTTTCTGGCAGCCGTCAGTAAAACGGCTATAACTCTCTCCAGAAGTAAGCTTTACCCGTGATTCTTATTGCGTTGGATTCCTAACTCAAATATCTACCCTACCAAAAGTCGAACCGGTAGAAACCCTATTTGAGTCGGCCTCTAGGTGATTATCAAGTTGATTTCCAAAACCGTCACCTCTTAAGTAGGGATCAGGGTGAACGTCGGGTTTTTCATTGAGTCTAGCATTTTTGAACACTAGAGTCCATTATGAATCAATCCATATGATCATATATGCCTAATCCGTCCAGTTTTGAAAAAATCAAATTTTTGAGCCCGCCCAAAGGGGTACCCCTTTGGCCGGTGGCCAGATTTGGCCCCGTTTTCTGGCAGCCGTCAGTAAAACGGCTATAACTCTCTCCAGAAGTATGCTTTACCCGTGATTCTTGTTGCGTTGGATTCCTAACTCAAATATCTACCCTACAAAAAGTTCAAATGGAAGAAACTCCTTTTGAGTCAACCTCTAGGTGATTATCAAGTTGATTTCCACAACCGTCGCCTCTTATGTAGGGATCGGGGTGAACGTCGGGTTTTTCATTGAGTCTAGAATTTTTGAACACTAGAGTCCATTATGAATCAATCCATAAGATCATATATGCCTAATCCGTCCACTTTTGAAAAAATCAAATTTTTGAGCCCGCCCAAAGGGGTACCCCTTTAGCCGGTGGCCAGATTTGGCCCCGATTTCTGGCATCCGTCAGTAAAACGGCTATAACTTTCTCCAGAAGTAAGATTTACCCGTGATTCTTATTGCGTTGGATTCCTAACTCAAATATCTACCCTACAAAAAGTTCAAATGAAAGAAACTCCTTTTGAGTCAACCTCTAGGTGATTATCAAGTTGATTTCCACAACTGTCGCCTCTTATGTAGGGATCGGGGTGAACGTCGGGTTTTTCATTGAGTCTAGCATTTTTGAACACTAGAGTCCATTATGAATCAATCCATATGATCATATATGCCTAATCCATCCACTTTTGAAAAAATCAAATTTTTGAGCCCGCCCAAAGGGGTACCCCTTTGGCTGGTGGCCAGATTTGGCCCCGTTTTCTGGCAGCCGTCAGTAAAACGGCTATAACTCTCTCCAGAAGTAAGCTTTACCCGTGATTCTTATTGCGTTAGATTCCTAACTCAAATATCTACCCTACAAAAAGTTCAGATGGAAGAAACTCCTTTTGAGTCAACCTCTAGGTGATTATCAAGTTGATTTCCACAATCGTCGCCTCTTATGTAGGGATCGGGGTGAACGTCGGGTTTTTCATTGAGTCTAGCATTTTTGAACACTAGAGTCCATTATGAATCAATCCATATGATCATATATGCCTAATCCGTCCACTTTTGAAAAAATCAAATTTTTGAGCCCGCCCAAAGGGGTACCTCTTTGGCTGGAGGCCAGATTTGGCCCCGTTTTCTGGCAGCCGTCAGTAAAACGGCTATACTCTCTCCAGAAGTAAACTTTACCCGTGATTCTTGTTGCGTTGGATTCCTAACTCAAATATCTACCCTACCAAAAGTCGAACCGGTAGAAACCCTATTTGAGTCGGCCTCTAGGTGATTATCAAGTTGATTTCCAAAACCGTCACCTTTTATGTAGGGATCGGGGTGAACGTCGGGTTTTTCATTGAGTCTAGCATTTTTGAACACTAGAGTCCATTATTAATCAATCCATATGATCATATATGCCTAATCCGTCTAGTTTTGAAAAAATCAAATTTTTGAGCCCGCCCAAAGGGGTACCCCTTTGGCCGGTGGCCAGATTTGGCCCCGTTTTCTGGCAGCCGTCAGTAAAACGGCTATAACTCTCTCCAGAAGTAAGCTTTATCCGTGATTCTTATTGCGTTGGATTCCTAACTCAAATATCTACCCTACAAAAAGTTCAGATGGAAGAAACTCCTTTTGAGTCAACCTCTAGGTGATTATCAAGTTGATTTCCACAATCATCGCCTCTTATGTAGGGATCGGGGTGAACGTCTGGTTTTTCATTGAGTCTAGCATTTTTGAACACTAGAGTCCATTATGAATCAATCCATATGATCATATATGCCTAATCCGTCCACTTTTGAAAAAATCAAATTTTTGAGCCCGCCCAAAGGGGTACCTCTTTGGCTGGAGGCCAGATTTGGCCCCGTTTTCTGGCAGCCGTCAGTAAAACGGCTATACTCTCTCCAGAAGTAAACTTTACCCGTGATTCTTGTTGCGTTGGATTCCTAACTCAAATATCTACCCTACCAAAAGTCGAACCGGTAGAAACCCTATTTGAGTCGGCCTCTAGGTGATTATCAAGTTGATTTCCAAAACCGTCACCTCTTATGTAGGGATCGGGGTGAACGTCGGGTTTTTCATTGAGTCTAGCATTTTTGAACACTAGAGTCCATTATGAATCAATCCATATGATCATATATGCCTAATCCGTCCAGTTTTGAAAAAATCAAATTTTTGAGCCCGCCCAAAGGGGTACCCCTTTGGCCGGTGGCCAGACTTGGCCCCGTTTTCTGGCAGCCGTCAGTAAAACGGCTATAACTCTCTCCAGAAGTAAGCTTTACCCGTGATTCTTGTTGCGTTGGATTCCTAACTCAAATATCTACCCTACAAAAAGTTCAAATGGAAGATACTCCGTTTGAGTCAACCTCTAGGTGATTATCAAGTTGATTTCCACAATCGTCGCCTCTTATGTAGGGATCGGGGTGAACGTCGGGTTTTTCATTGAGTCTAGAATTTTTGAACACTAGAGTCCATTATGAATCAATCCATAAGATCATATATGCCTAATCCGTCCACTTTTGAAAAAATCAAATTTTTGAGCCCGCCCAAAGGGGTACCCCTTTAGCCGGTGGCCAGATTTGGCCCCGTTTTCTGGCATCCGTCAGTAAAACGGCTATAACTTTCTCCAGAAGTAAGATTTACCCGTGATTCTTATTGCGTTGGATTCCTAACTCAAATATCTACCCTACAAAAAGTTCAAATGAAAGAAACTCCTTTTGAGTCAACCTCTAGGTGATTATCAAGTTGATTTCCACAACTGTCGCCTCTTATGTAGGGATCGGGGTGAACGTCGGGTTTTTCATTGAGTCTAGCATTTTTGAACACTAGAGTCCATTATGAATCAATCCATATGATCATATATGCCTAATCCATCCACTTTTGAAAAAATCAAATTTTTGAGCCCGCCCAAAGGGGTACCCCTTTGGCTGGTGGCCAGATTTGGCCCCGTTTTCTGGCAGCCGTCAGTAAAACGGCTATAACTCTCTCCAGAAGTAAGCTTTACCCGTGATTCTTATTGCGTTAGATTCCTAACTCAAATATCTACCCTACAAAAAGTTCAGATGGAAGAAACTCCTTTTGAGTCAACCTCTAGGTGATTATCAAGTTGATTTCCACAATCGTCGCCTCTTATGTAGGGATCGGGGTGAACGTCGGGTTTTTCATTGAGTCTAGCATTTTTGAACACTAGAGTCCATTATGAATCAATCCATATGATCATATATGCCTAATCCGTCCACTTTTGAAAAAATCAAATTTTTGAGCCCGCCCAAAGGGGTACCTCTTTGGCTGGAGGCCAGATTTGGCCCCGTTTTCTGGCAGCCGTCAGTAAAACGGCTATACTCTCTCCAGAAGTAAACTTTACCCGTGATTCTTGTTGCGTTGGATTCCTAACTCAAATATCTACCCTACCAAAAGTCGAACCGGTAGAAACCCTATTTGAGTCGGCCTCTAGGTGATTATCAAGTTGATTTCCAAAACCGTCACCTCTTATGTAGGGATCGGGGTGAACGTCGAGTTTTTCATTGAGTCTAGCATTTTTGAACACTAGAGTCCATTATGAATCAATCCATATGATCATATATGCCTAATCCGTCCAGTTTTGAAAAAATCAAATTTTTGAGCCCGCCCAAAGGGGTACCCCTTTGGCCGGTGGCCAGACTTGGCCCCGTTTTCTGGCAGCCGTCAGTAAAACGGCTATAACTCTCTCCAGAAGTAAGCTTTACCCGTGATTCTTGTTGCGTTGGATTCCTAACTAAAATATCTACCCTACAAAAAGTTCAAATGGAAGATACTCCGTTTGAGTCAACCTCTAGGTGATTATCAAGTTGATTTCCACAATCGTCGCCTCTTATGTAGGGATCGGGGTGAACGTCGGGTTTTTCATTGAGTCTAGAATTTTTGAACACTAGAGTCCATTATGAATCAATCCATAAGATCATATATGCCTAATCCGTCCACTTTTGAAAAAATCAAATTTTTGAGCCCGCCCAAAGGGGTACCCCTTTAGCCGGTGGCCAGATTTGGCCCCGTTTTCTGGCATCCGTCAGTAAAACGGCTATAACTTTCTCCAGAAGTAAGATTTACCCGTGATTCTTATTGCGTTGGATTCCTAACTCAAATATCTACCCTACAAAAAGTTCAAATGAAAGAAACTCCTTTTGAGTCAACCTCTAGGTGATTATCAAGTTGATTTCCACAACTGTCGCCTCTTATGTAGGGATCGGGGTGAACGTCGGGTTTTTCATTGAGTCTAGCATTTTTGAACACTAGAGTCCATTATGAATCAATCCATATGATCATATATGCCTAATCCATCCACTTTTGAAAAAATCAAATTTTTGAGCCCGCCCAAAGGGGTACCCCTTTGGCTGGTGGCCAGATTTGGCCCCGTTTTCTGGCAGCCGTCAGTAAAACGGCTATAACTCTCTCCAGAAGTAAGCTTTACCCGTGATTCTTATTGCGTTAGATTCCTAACTCAAATATCTACCCTACAAAAAGTTCAGATGGAAGAAACTCCTTTTGAGTCAACCTCTAGGTGATTATCAAGTTGATTTCCACAATCGTCGCCTCTTATGTAGGGATCGGGGTGAACGTCGGGTTTTTCATTGAGTCTAGCATTTTTGAACACTAGAGTCCATTATGAATCAATCCATATGATCATATATGCCTAATCCGTCCACTTTTGAAAAAATCAAATTTTTGAGCCCGCCCAAAGGGGTACCTCTTTGGCTGGAGGCCAGATTTGGCCCCGTTTTCTGGCAGCCGTCAGTAAAACGGCTATACTCTCTCCAGAAGTAAACTTTACCCGTGATTCTTGTTGCGTTGGATTCCTAACTCAAATATCTACCCTACCAAAAGTCGAACCGGTAGAAACCCTATTTGAGTCGGCCTCTAGGTGATTATCAAGTTGATTTCCAAAACCGTCACCTTTTATGTAGGGATCGGGGTGAACGTCGGGTTTTTCATTGAGTCTAGCATTTTTGAACACTAGAGTCCATTATGAATCAATCCATATGATCATATATGCCTAATCCGTCTAGTTTTGAAAAAATCAAATTTTTGAGCCCGCCCAAAGGGGTACCCCTTTGGCCGGTGGCCAGATTTGGCCCCGTTTTCTGGCAGCCGTCAGTAAAACGGCTATAACTCTCTCCAGAAGTAAGCTTTACCCTTGATTGTTGTTGCATTGGATTCCTAACTCAAATATCTACCCTACCAAAAGTCGAACCGGTAGAAACCCTATTTGAGTCGGCCTCTAGGTGATTATCAAGTTGATTTCCAAAACCGTCACCTCTTATGTAGGGATCGGGGTGAACGTCGGGTTTTTGATTGAGTCTAGCATTTTTGAACACTAGAGTCCATTATGAATCAATCCATATGATCATATATGCCTAATCCGTCCACTTTTGAAAAAATCAAATTTTTGAGCCCGCCCAAAGGGGTACCCCTTTGGCCGGTGGCCAGATTTGGCCCCGTTTTCTGGCAGCCGTAAGTAAAACGGCTATAACTCTCTCCAGAAGTAAACTTTACCCGTGATTCTTGTTGCGTTGGATTCCTAACTCAAATATCTACCCTACCAAAAGTCGAACCGGTAGAAACCCTATTTGAGTCGGCCTCTAGGTGATTATCAAGTTGATTTCCACAACCGTCGCCTCTTATGTAGGGATCGGGGTGAACGTCGGGTTTTTCATTGAGTCTAGCATTTTTGAACACTAGAGTCCATTATGAATAAATCCATATGATCATATATTCCTAATCCGTCCAGTTTTGAAAAAATCAAATTTTTGAGCCCGCCCAAAGGGGTACCCCTTTGGCCGGTGGCCAGATTTGGCTCTGTTTTCTGGCAGCCGTCAGTAAAATGGCTATAACTCTCTCCAGAAGTAAGCTTTACCCGTGATTCTTGTTGCGTTGGATTCCTAACTAAAATATCTACCCTACAAAAAGTTCAAATGGATGAAACTCCTTTTGAGTCAACCTCTAGGTGATTATCAAGTTGATTTCCACAACTGTCGCCTCTTATGTAGGGATCGGGGTGAACGTCGGGTTTTTCATTGAGTCTAGCATTTTTGAACACTAGAGTCCATTATAAATCAATCCATATGATCATATATGCCTAATCCGTCCAGTTTTCAAAAAAACAAATTTTTGAGCCCGCCCAATGGGGTACCCCTTTGGCCGGTGGTCAGATTTGGCCCCGTTTTCTGGCAGCCATCAGTAAAACGGCTATAACTCTCTCCAGAAGTAAGATTTACCCGTGATTCTTGTTGCGTTGGATTCCTAACTCAAATATCTACCCTACAAAAAGTTCAAATGGATGAAACTCCTTTTGAGTCAACCTCTAGGTGATTATCAAGTTGATTTCCACAATCGTCGCCTCTTATGTAGGGATCGGGGTGAACGTCGGGTTTTTCATTGAGTCTAGCATTTTTGAACACTAGAGTCCATTATGAATCAATCCATATGATCATATATGCCTAATCCGTCCACTTTTGAAAAAATCAAATTTTTGAGCCCGCCCAAAGGGGTACCCCTTTGGCCGGTGGCCAGATTTGGCCCCGTTTTCTGGCAGCCGTCAGTAAAACGGCTATAACTCTCTCCAGAAGTAAACTTTACCCGTGATTCTTGTTGCGTTGGATTCCTAACTCAAATATCTACCCTACCAAAAGTCGAACCGGTAGAAACCCTATTTGAGTCGGCCTCTAGGTGGTTATCAAGTTGATTTCCACAACCGTCGCCTCTTATGTAGGGATCGGGGTGAACGTCGGGTTTTTCATTGAGTCTAGCATTTTTGAACACTAGAGTCCATTATGAATCAATCCATATAATCATATATGCCTAATCCGTCCAGTTTTGAAAAAATCAAATTTTTGAGCCCGCCCAAAGGGGTACCCCTTTGGCCGGTGGCCAGATTTGGCTCTGTTTTCTGGCAGCCGTCAGTAAAACGGCTATAACTCTCTCCAGAAGTAAGCTTTACCCGGGATTCTTGTTGCGTTGGATTCCTAACTAAAATATCTACCCTACAAAAAGTTCAAATGGATGAAACTCCTTTTGAGTCAACCTCTAGGTGATTATCAAGTTGATTTCCACAACTGTCGCCTCTTATGTAGGGATCGGGGTGAACGTCGGGTTTTTCATTGAGTCTAGAATTTTTGAACACTAGAGTCCATTATGAATCAATCCATATGATCATATATGCCTAATCCGTCCACTTTTGAAAAAATCAAATTTTTGAGACCGCCCAAAGGGGTACCCCTTTGGCCGGTGGCCAGATTTGGCCCTGTTTTCTGGCAGCCATCAGTAAAACGGCTATAATTCTCTCCAGAAGTAAGCTTTACCCGTGATTCTTATTGCGTTGGATTCCTAACTCAAATATCTACCCTACAAAAAGTTCAAATGGAAGAAACTCCATTTGAGTCAACCTCTAGGTGATTATAAAGTTGATTTCCACAACCGTCGCCTCTTATGTAGGGATCGGGGTGAACGTCGGGTTTTTCATTGAGTCTAGCATTTTTGAACACTAGAGTCCATTATGAATCAATCCATATGATCATATATGCCTAATCCGTCCACTTTTGAAAAAATCAAATTTTTGAGCCCGCCCAAAGGGGTACCCCTTTGGCCGGTGGCCAGATTTGGCCCAGTTTTCTGGCAGCCATCAGTAAAACGGCTATAATTCTCTCCAGAAGTAAGCTTGACCCGTGATTCTTATTGCGTTGGATTTCTAACTCAAATATCTACCCTACAAAAAGTTTAAATGGAAGAAAATCCTTTTAAGTCAACCTCTAGGTGATTATAAAGTTGATTTCCACAACCGTCGCCTCTTATGTAGGGATCGGGGTGAACGTCGGGTTTTTCATTGAGTCTAGCATTTTTGAACACTAGAGTCCATTATAAATCAATCCATATGATCATATATGCCTAATCCGTCCAGTTTTCAAAAAAACAAATTTTTGAGCCCGCCCAATGGGGTACCCCTTTGGCCGGTGGTCAGATTTGGCCCCGTTTTCTGGCAGCCATCAGTAAAACGGCTATAACTCTCTCCAGAAGAAAGATTTACCCGTGATTCTTGTTGCGTTGGATTCCTAACTCAAATATCTACCCTACAAAAAGTTCAAATGGATGAAACTCCTTTTGAGTCAACCTCTAGGTGATTATCAAGTTGATTTACACAATCGTCGCCTCTTATGTAGGGATCGGGGTGAACGTCGGGTTTTTCACTGAGTCTAGCATTTTTGAACACTAGAGTCCATTATGAATCAATCCATATGATCATATATGCCTAATCCGTCCACTTTTGAAAAAATCAAATTTTTGAGCCCGCCCAAAGGGGTACCCCTTTGGCCGGTAGCCAGATTTGGCCCAGTTTTCTGGCAGCCATCAGTAAAACGGCTATAATTCTCTCCAGAAGTAAGCTTGACCCGTGATTCTTATTGCGTTGGATTTCTAACTCAAATATCTACCCTACAAAAAGTTCAAATGGAAGAAAATCCTTTTAAGTCAACCTCTAGGTGATTATAAAGTTGATTTCCACAACCGTCGCCTCTTATGTAGGGATCGGGGTGAACGTCGGGTTTTTCATTGAGTCTAGCATTTTTGAACACTAGAGTCCATTATAAATCAATCCATATGATCATATATGCCTAATCCGTCCATTTTTCAAAAAAACAAATTTTTGAGCCCGCCCAATGGGGTACCCCTTTGGCCGGTGGTCAGATTTGGTCCCGTTTTCTGGCAGCCATCAGTAAAACGGCTATAACTCTCTCCAGAAGTAAGATTTACCCGTGATTCTTGTTGCGTTGGATTCCTAACTCAAATATCTACCCTACAAAAAGTTCAAATGGATGAAACTCCTTTTGAGTCAACCTCTAGGTGATTATCAAGTTGATTTCCACAATCGTCGCCTCTTATGTAGGGATCGGGGTGAACGTCGGGTTTTTCATTGAGTCTAGCATTTTTGAACACTAGAGTCCATTATGAATCAATCTATATGATCATATATGCCTAATCCGTCCACTTTTGACAAAATCAAATTTTTGAGCCCGCCCAAAGGGGTACCTCTTTGGCCGGTGGCCAGATTTGGCCCCGTTTTCTGGCAGCCATCAGTAAAACGGCGATAACTCTCTCCAGAAGTAAGATTTACCCGTGATTCTTGTTGCGTTGGATTCCTAACTCAAATATCTACCCTACAAAAAGTTCAAATGGAAGAATCTCCTTTTGATTCAACCTCTAGGTGATTATCAAGTTGATTTCCACAACCGTCGCCTCTTATGTAGGGATCGGGGTGAACGTCGGGTTTTTCACTGAGTCTAGCATTTTTGAACACTAGAGTCCATTATGAATCAATCCATATGATCATATATGCCTAATCCGTTCACTTTTGAAAAAATCAAATTTTTGAGCCCGCCCAAAGGGGTACCCCTTTGGCCGGTAGCCAGATTTGGCCCAGTTTTCTGGCAGCCATCAGTAAAACGGCTATAATTCTCTCCAGAAGTAAGCTTGACCCGTGATTCTTATTGCGTTGGATTTCTAACTCAAATATCTACCCTACAAAAAGTTCAAATGGAAGAAAATCCTTTTAAGTCAACCTCTAGGTGATTATAAAGTTGATTTCCACAACCGTCGCCTCTTATGTAGGGATCGGGGTGAACGTCGGGTTTTTCATTGAGTCTAGCATTTTTGAACACTAGAGTCCATTATAAATCAATCCATATGATCATATATGCCTAATCCGTCCATTTTTCAAAAAAACAAATTTTTGAGCCCGCCCAATGGGGTACCCCTTTGGCCGGTGGTCAGATTTGGTCCCGTTTTCTGGCAGCCATCAGTAAAACGGCTATAACTCTCTCCAGAAGTAAGATTTACCCGTGATTCTTGTTGCGTTGGATTCCTAACTCAAATATCTACCCTACAAAAAGTTCAAATGGATGAAACTCCTTTTGAGTCAACCTCTAGGTGATTATCAAGTTGATTTCCACAATCGTCGCCTCTTATGTAGGGATCGGGGTGAACGTCGGGTTTTTCATTGAGTCTAGCATTTTTGAACACTAGAGTCCATTATGAATCAATCTATATGATCATATATGCCTAATCCGTCCACTTTTGACAAAATCAAATTTTTGAGCCCGCCCAAAGGGGTACCTCTTTGGCCGGTGGCCAGATTTGGCCCCGTTTTCTGGCAGCCATCAGTAAAACGGCGATAACTCTCTCCAGAAGTAAGATTTACCCGTGATTCTTGTTGCGTTGGATTCCTAACTCAAATATCTACCCTACAAAAAGTTCAAATGGAAGAATCTCCTTTTGATTCAACCTCTAGGTGATTATCAAGTTGATTTCCACAACCGTCGCCTCTTATGTAGGGATCGGGGTGAACGTCGGGTTTTTCATTGAGTCTAGCATTTTTGAACACTAGAGTCCATTATGAATCAATCTATATGATCATATATGCCTAATCCGTCCACTTTTGAAAAAATCAAATTTTTGAGCCCGCCCAAAGGGGTACCTCTTTGGCCGGTGGCCAGATTTGGCCCCGTTTTCTGGCAGCCGTCAGTAAAACGGCTATAACTCTCTCCAGAAGTAAGCTTTACCCGTGATTCTTGTTGCGTTGGATTCCTAACTCAAATATCTACCCTACAAAAAGTTCAAATGGAAGAAACTCCTTTTGAGTCAACCTATAGTTGATTATAATTTTGATTTCCACAACCGTCGCCTCTTATGTTGGGATCGGGGTGAACGTCGGGTTTTTCATTGAGTCTAGCATTTTTTAACACTAGAGTCCATTATGAATCAATCCATATGATCATATATTCCTAATCCATCCAGTTTTCAAAAAAACAAATTTTTGAGCCCGCCCAATGGGGTACCCCTTTGGCCGGTGGTCAGATTTGGCCCCGTTTTCTGGCAGCCATCAGTAAAACGGCGATAACTCTCTCCAGAAGTAAGATTTACCCGTGATTCTTGTTGCGTTGGATTCCTAACTCAAATATCTACCCTACAAGAAGTTCAAATGGATGAAACTCCTTTTGAGTCAACCTCTAGGTGATTATCAAGTTGATTTCCACAATCGTCGCCTCTTATGTAGGGATCGGGGTGAACGTCGGGTTTTTCATTGAGTCTAGCATTTTTGAACACTAGAGTCCATTATGAATCAATCCATATGATCATATATGCCTAATCCGTCCACTTTTGAAAAAATCAAATTTTTGAGCCCGCCCAAAGGGGTACCCCTTTGGCCGGTGGCCAGATTTGGCCCTGTTTTCTGGCAGCCGTCAGTAAAACGGCTATAACTCTCTCCAGAAGTAAGCTTGACCCGTGATTCTTATTGCGTTGGATTTCTAACTCAAATATCTACCCTACAAAAAGTTTAAATGGAAGAAAATCCTTTTAAGTCAACCTCTAGGTGATTATAAAGTTGATTTCCACAACCATCGCCTCTTATGTAGGGATCGGGGTGAACATCGGGTTTTTCATTGAGTCTAGCATTTTTGAACACTAGAGTCCATTATAAATCAATCCATATGATCATATATGCCTAATCCGTCCAGTTTTCAAAAAAACAAATTTTTGAGCCCGCCCAATGGGGTACCCCTTTGGCCGGTGGTCAGATTTGGCCCCGTTTTCTGGCAGCCATCAGTAAAACGGCTATAACTCTCTCCAGAAGTAAGATTTACCCGTGATTCTTGTTGAGTTGGATTCCTAACTCAAATATCTACCCTACAAAAAGTTCAAATGGATGAAACTCCTTTTGAGTCAACCTCTAGGTGATTATCAAGTTGATTTCCACAATCGTCGCCTCTTATGTAGGGATCGGGGTGAACGTCGGGTTTTTCATTGAGTCTAGAATTTTTGAACACTAGAGTCCATTATGAATCAATCCATATGATCATATATGCCTAACCCGTCCACTTTTGAAAAAATCAAATTTTTGAGACCGCCCAAAGGGGTACCCCTTTGGCCGGTGGCCAGATTTGGCCCCGTTTTCTGGCAGCCATCAGTAAAACGGCTATAATTCTCTCCAGAAGTAAGCTTTACCCGTGATTCTTATTGCGTTGGATTCCTAACTCAAATATCTACCCTACAAAAAGTTCAAATGGAAGAAACTCCATTTGAGTCAACCTCTAGGTGATTATAAAGTTGATTTCCACAACCGTCGCCTCTTATGTAGGGATCGGGGTGATCGTCGGGTTTTTCATTGAGTCTAGCATTTTTGAACACTAGAGTCCATTATGAATCAATCCATATGATCATATATGCCTAATCCGTCCACTTTTGAAAAAATCAAATTTTTGAGCCCGCCCAAAGGGGTACCCCTTTGGCCGGTGGCCAGATTTGGCCCAGTTTTCTGGCAGCCATCAGTAAAACGGCTATAACTCTCTCCAGAAGTAAGCTTGACCCGTGATTCTTATTGCGTTGGATTTCTAACTCAAATATCTACCCTACAAAAAGTTTAAATGGAAGAAAATCCTTTTAAGTCAACCTCTAGGTGATTATAAAGTTGATTTCCACAACCATCGCCTCTTATGTAGGGATCGGGGTGAACATCGGGTTTTTCATTGAGTCTAGCATTTTTGAACACTAGAGTCCATTATAAATCAATCCATATGATCATATATGCCTAATCCGTCCAGTTTTCAAAAAAACAAATTTTTGAGCCCGCCCAATGGGGTACCCCTTTGGCCGGTGGTCAGATTTGGCCCCGTTTTCTGGCAGCCATCAGTAAAACGGCTATAACTCTCTCCAGAAGTAAGATTTACCCGTGATTCTTGTTGAGTTGGATTCCTAACTCAAATATCTACCCTACAAAAAGTTCAAATGGATGAAACTCCTTTTGAGTCAACCTCTAGGTGATTATCAAGTTGATTTCCACAATCGTCGCCTCTTATGTAGGGATCGGGGTGAACGTCGGGTTTTTCATTGAGTCTAGAATTTTTGAACACTAGAGTCCATTATGAATCAATCCATATGATCATATATGCCTAATCCGTCCACTTTTGAAAAAATCAAATTTTTGAGACCGCCCAAAGGGGTACCCCTTTGGCCGGTGGCCAGATTTGGCCCCGTTTTCTGGCAGCCATCAGTAAAACGGCTATAATTCTCTCCAGAAGTAAGCTTTACCCGTGATTCTTATTGCGTTGGATTCCTAACTCAAATATCTACCCTACAAAAAGTTCAAATGGAAGAAACTCCATTTGAGTCAACCTCTAGGTGATTATAAAGTTGATTTCCACAACCGTCGCCTCTTATGTAGGGATCGGGGTGATCGTCGGGTTTTTCATTGAGTCTAGCATTTTTGAACACTAGAGTCCATTATGAATCAATCCATATGATCATATATGCCTAATCCATCCACTTTTGAAAAAATCAAATTTTTGAGCCCGCCCAAAGGGGTACCCCTTTGGCCGGTGGCCAGATTTGGCCCAGTTTTCTGGCAGCCATCAGTAAAACGGCTATAATTCTCTCCAGAAGTAAGCTTGACCCGTGATTCTTATTGCGTTGGATTTCTAACTCAAATATCTACCCTACAAAAAGTTCAAATGGAAGAAAATCCTTTTAAGTCAACCTCTAGGTGATTATAAAGTTGATTTCCACAACCGTCGCCTCTTATGTAGGGATCGGGGTGAACGTCGGGTTTTTCATTGAGTCTAGCATTTTTGAACACTAGAGTCCATTATAAATCAATCCATATGATCATATATGCCTAATCCGTCCAGTTTTCAAAAAAACAAATTTTTGAGCCCGCCCAATGGGGTACCCCTTTGGCCGGTGGTCAGATTTGGCCCCGTTTTCTGGCAGCCATCAGTAAAACGGCTATAACTCTCTCCAGAAGTAAGATTTACCCGTGATTCTTGTTGCGTTGGATTCCTAACTCAAATATCTACCCTACAAAAAGTTCAAATGGATGAAACTCCTTTTGAGTCAACCTCTAGGTGATTATCAAGTTGATTTCCACAATCGTCGCCTCTTATGTAGGGATCGGGGTGAACATCGGGTTTTTCATTGAGTCTAGAATTTTTGAACACTAGAGTCCATTATGAATCAATCCATATGATCATATATGCCTAATCCGTCCACTTTTGAAAAAATCAAATTTTTGAGACCGCCCAAAGGGGTACCCCTTTGGCCGGTGGCCAGATTTGGCCCCGTTTTCTGGCAGCCATCAGTAAAACGGCTATAATTCTCTCCAGAAGTAAGCTTTACCCGTGATTCTTATTGCGTTGGATTCCTAACTCAAATATCTACCCTACAAAAAGTTCAAATGGAAGAAACTCCATTTGAGTCAACCTCTAGGTGATTATAAAGTTGATTTCCACAACCGTCGCCTCTTATGTAGGGATCGGGGTGATCGTCGGGTTTTTCATTGAGTCTAGCATTTTTGAACACTAGAGTCCATTATGAATCAATCCATATGATCATATATGCCTAATCCGTCCACTTTTGAAAAAATCAAATTTTTGAGCCCGCCCAAAGGGGTACCCCTTTGGCCGGTGGCCAGATTTGGCCCAGTTTTCTGGCAGCCATCAGTAAAACGGCTATAATTCTCTCCAGAAGTAAGCTTGACCCGTGATTCTTATTGCGTTGGATTTCTAACTCAAATATCTACCCTACAAAAAGTTCAAATGGAAGAAAATCCTTTTAAATCAACCTCTAGGTGATTATAAAGTTGATTTCCACAACCGTCGCCTCTTATGTAGGGATCGGGGTGAACGTCGGGTTTTTCATTGAGTCTAGCATTTTTGAACACTAGAGTCCATTATAAATCAATCCATATGATCATATATGCCTAATCCGTCCAGTTTTCAAAAAAACAAATTTTTGAGCCCGCCCAATGGGGTACCCCTTTGGCCGGTGGTCAGATTTGGCCCCGTTTTCTGGCAGCCATCAGTAAAACGGCTATAACTCTCTCCAGAAGTAAGATTTACCCGTGATTCTTGTTGCGTTGGATTCCTAACTCAAATATCTACCCTACAAAAAGTTCAAATGGATGAAACTCCTTTTGAGTCAACCTCTAGGTGATTATCAAGTTGATTTCCACAATCGTCGCCTCTTATGTAGGGATCGGGGTGAACGTCGGGTTTTTTATTGAGTCTAGCATTTTTGAACACTAGAGTCCATTATGAATCAATCCATATGATCATATATGCCTAATCCGTCCACTTTTGAAAAAATCAAATTTTTGAGCCCGCCCAAAGGGGTACCCCTTTGGCCGGTGGCCAGATTTGGCCCCGTTTTCTGGCAGCCGTCAGTAAAACGGCTATAACTCTCTCCAGAAGTAAGCTTTACCCGTGATTCTTGTTGCGTTGGATTCCTAACTCAAATATCTACCCTACAAAAAGTTCAAATGGAAGAAACTCCTTTTGAGTCAACCTATAGTTGATTATAAAGTTGATTTCCACAACCGTCGCCTCTTATGTTGGGATCGGGGTGAACGTCGGGTTTTTCATTGAGTCTAGCATTTTTGAACACTAGAGTCCATTATGAATCAATCCATATGATCATATATTCCTAATCCGTCCAGTTTTCAAAAAAACAAATTTTTGAGCCCGCCCAATGGGGTACCCCTTTGGCCGGTGGTCAGATTTGGCCCCGTTTTCTGGCAGCCATCCGTAAAACGGCGATAACTCTCTCCAGAAGTAAGATTTACCCGTGATTCTTGTTGCATTGGATTCCTAACTCAAATATCTACCCTACAAAAAGTTCAAATGGATGAAACTCCTTTTGAGTCAACCTCTAGGTGATTATCAAGTTGATTTCCACAATCGTCGCCTCTTATGTAGGGATCGGGGTGAACGTCGGGTTTTTCATTGAGTCTAGCATTTTTGAACACTAGAGTCCATTATGAATCAATCCATATGATCATATATGCCTAATCCATCCACTTTTGAAAAAATCAAATTTTTGAGCCCGCCCAAAGGGGTACCCCTTTGGCCGGTGGCCAGATTTGGCCCAGTTTTCTGGCAGCCATCAGTAAAACGGCTATAATTCTCTCCAGAAGTAAGCTTGACCCGTGATTCTTATTGCGTTGGATTTCTAACTCAAATATCTACCCTACAAAAAGTTCAAATGGAAGAAAATCCTTTTAAGTCAACCTCTAGGTGATTATAAAGTTGATTTCCACAACCGTCGCCTCTTATGTAGGGATCGGGGTGAACGTCGGGTTTTTCATTGAGTCTAGCATTTTTGAACACTAGAGTCCATTATAAATCAATCCATATGATCATATATGCCTAATCCGTCCAGTTTTCAAAAAAATAAATTTTTGAGCCCGCCCAATGGGGTACCCCTTTGGCCGGTGGTCAGATTTGGCCCCGTTTTCTGGCAGCCATCAGTAAAACGGCTATAACTCTCTCCAGAAGTAAGATTTACCCGTTATTCTTGTTGCGTTGGATTCCTAACTCAAATATCTACCCTACAAAAAGTTGAAATGGATGAAACTCCTTTTGAGTCAACCTCTAGGTGATTATCAAGTTGATTTCCACAACCGTCGCCTCTTATGTAGGGATCGGGGTGAACGTCGAGTTTTTCATTGAGTCTAGCATTTTTGAACACTAGAGTCCATTATGAATCAATCCATATGATCATATATGCCTAATCCGTCCACTTTTGAAAAAATCAAATTTTTGAGCCCGCCCAAAGGGGTACCCCTTTGGCCGGTGGCCAGATTTGGCCCCGTTTTCTGGCAGCCGTCAGTAAAACGGCTATAATTCTCTCCAGAAGTAAGCTTGACCCGTGATTCTTATTGCGTTGGATTTCTAACTCAAATATCTACCCTACAAAAAGTTCAAATGGAAGAAAATCCTTTTAAGTCAACCTCTAGGTGATTATAAAGTTGATTTCCACAACCGTCGCCTCTTATGTAGGGATCGGGGTGAACGTCGGGTTTTTCATTGAGTCTAGCATTTTTGAACACTAGAGTCCATTATAAATCAATCCATATGATCATATATGCCTAATCCGTCCAGTTTTCAAAAAAACAAATTTTTGAGCCCGCCCAATGGGGTACCCCTTTGGCCGGTGGCCAGATTTGGCCCCGTTTTCTGGCAGCCGTCAGTAAAACGGCTATAACTCTCTCCAGAAGTAAGCTTTACCCGTGATTCTTGTTGCGTTGGATTCCTACCTCAAATATCTACCCTACAAAAAGTTCAAATGGAAGAATCTCCTTTTGATTCAACCTCTAGGTGATTATCAAGTTGATTTCCACAATCGTCGCCTCTTATGTAGGGATCGGGGTGAACGTCGGGTTTTTCATTGAGTCTAGCATTTTTTAACACTAGAGTCCATTATGAATCAATCCATATGATCATATATGCCTAATCCGTCCACTTTTGAAAAAATCAAATTTTTGAGCCCGCCCAAAGGGGTACCCCTTTGGCCGGTGGCCAGATTTGGCCCCGTTTTCTGGCAGCCGTCAGTAAAACGGCTATAACTCTCTCCAGAAGTAAGCTTTACCCGTGATTCTTGTTGCGTTGGATTCCTAACTCAAATATCTACCCTACAAAAAGTTCAAATGGAAGAATCTCCTTTTGATTCAACCTCTAGGTGATTATCAAGTTGATTTCCACAACCGTCACCTCTTATGTAGGGATCGGGGTGAACGTCGGATTTTTCATTGAGTCTAGCATTTTTGAACACTAGAGTCCATTATGAATCAATCCATATGATCATATATGCCTAATCCGTCCACTTTTGAAAAAATCAAATTTTTGAGCCCGACCAAAGGGGTACCCCTTTGGCCGGTGGCCAGATTTGGCCCCGTTTTCTGGCAGCCGTCAGTAAAACGGCTATAACTCTCTCCAGAAGTAAGCTTTACCCGTGATTCTTATTGCGTTGGATTCCTAACTCAAATATCTACCCTACAAAAAGTTCAAATGGATGAAACTCCTTTTGAGTCAACCTCTAGGTGATTATCAAGTTGATTTCCACAATCGTCGCCTCTTATGTAGGGATCGGGGTGAACGTCGGGTTTTTCATTGAGTCTAGCATTTTTGAACACTAGAGTCCATTATGAATCAATCCATATGATCATATATGCCTAATCCGTCCACTTTTGAAAAAATCAAATTTTTGAGCCCGACCAAAGGGGTACCCCTTTGGCCGGTGGCCAGATTTGGCCCCGTTTTCTGGCAGCCGTCAGTAAAACGGCTATAACTCTCTCCAGAAGTAAGCTTTACCCGTGATTCTTGTTGCGTTGGATTCCTAACTCAAATATCTACCCTACAAAAAGTTCAAATGGAAGAATCTCCTTTTGATTCAACCTCTAGGTGATTATCAAGTTGATTTCCACAACCGTCGCCTCTTATGTAGGGATCGGGGTGAACGTCGGATTTTTCATTGAGTCTAGCATTTTTGAACACTAGAGTCCATTATGAATCAATCCATATGATCATATATGCCTAATCCGTCCACTTTTGAAAAAATCAAATTTTTGAGCCCGACCAAAGGGGTACCCCTTTGGCCGGTGGCCAGATTTGGCCCCGTTTTCTGGCAGCCGTCAGTAAAACGGCTATAACTCTCTCCAGAAGTAAGCTTTACCCGTGATTCTTATTGCGTTGGATTCCTAACTCAAATATCTACCCTACAAAAAGTTCAAATGGATGAAACTCCTTTTGAGTCAACCTCTAGGTGATTATCAAGTTGATTTCCACAATCGTCGCCTCTTATGTAGGGATCGGGGTGAACGTCAGGTTTTTCATTGAGTCTAGCATTTTTGAACACTAGAGTCCATTATGAATCAATCCATATGATCATATATGCCTAATCCGTCCACTTTTGAAAAAATCAAATTTTTGAGCCCGCCCAAAGGGGTACCCCTTTGGCCGGTGGCCAGATTTGGCCCCGTTTTCTGGCAGCCGTCAGTAAAACGGCTATAACTCTCTCCAGAAGTAAGCATTACCCGTGATTCTTGTTGCGTTGGATTCCTAACTCAAATATCTACCCTACAAAAAGTTCAAATGGAAGAATCTCCTTTTGATTCAACCTCTAGGTGATTATCAAGTTGATTTCCACAACCGTCGCCTCTTATGTAGGGATCGGGGTGAACGTCGGGTTTTTCATTGAGTCTAGCATTTTTGAACACTAGAGTCCATTATGAATCAATCCATATGATCATATATGCCTAATCCGTCCACTTTTGAAAAAATCAAATTTTTGAGCCCGACCAAAGGGGTACCCCTTTGGCCGGTGGCCAGATTTGGCCCCGTTTTCTGGCAGCCGTCAGTAAAACGGCTATAACTCTCTCCAGAAGTAAGCTTTACCCGTGATTCTTATTGCGTTGGATTCCTAACTCAAATATCTACCCTACAAAAAGTTCAAATGGATGAAACTCCTTTTGAGTCAACCTCTAGGTGATTATCAAGTTGATTTCCACAACCGTCGCCTCTTATGTAGGGATCGGGGTGAACGTCGTGTTTTTCATTGAGTCTAGCATTTTTGAACACTAGAGTCCATTATGAATCAATCTATATGATCATATATGCCTAATCCGTCCACTTTTGAAAAAATAAAATTTTTGAGCCCGCCCAAAGGGGTACCTCTTTGGCCGGTGGCCAGATTTGGCCCCGTTTTCTGGCAGCCGTCAGTAAAACGGCTATAACTCTCTCCAGAAGTAAGCTTTACCCGTGATTCTTGTTGCGTTCGATTCCTAACTCAAATATCTACCCTACAAAAAGTTCAAATGGAAGAAACTCCTTTTGAGTCAACCTATAGTTGATTATAAAGTTTATTTCCACAACCGTCGCCTCTTATGTTGGGATCGGGGTGAACGTCGGGTTTTTCATTGAGTCTAGCATTTTTGAACACTAGAGTCCATTATGAATCAATCCATATGATCATATATTCCTAATCCGTCCAGTTTTCTAAAAAACAAATTTTTGAGCCCGCCCAATGGGGTACCCCTTTGGCCGGTGGTCAGATTTGGCCCCGTTTTCTGGCAGCCATCAGTAAAACGGCGATAACTCTCTCCAGAAGTAAGATTTACCCGTGATTCTTGTTGCGTTGGATTCCTAACTAAAATATCTACCCTACAAAAAGTTCAAATGGATGAAAATCCTTTTGAGTCAACCTCTAGGTGATTATCAAGTTGATTTCCACAATCGTCGCCTCTTATGTAGGGATCGGGGTGAACGTCGGGTTTTTCATTGAGTCTAGCATTTTTGAACAGTAGAGTCCATTATGAATCAATCCATATGATCATATATGCCTAATCCGTCCACTTTTGAAAAAATCAAATTTTTGAGCCCACCCAAAGGGGTACCCCTTTGGCCGGTGGCCAGATTTGGCCCAGTTTTCTGGCAGCCATCAGTAAAACGGCTATAATTCACTCCAGAAGTAAGCTTGACCCGTGATTCTTATTGCGTTGGATTTCTAACTCAAATATCTACCCTACAAAAAGTTCAAATGGAAGAAAATCCTTTTAAGTCAACCTCTAGGTGATTATAAAGTTGATTTCCACAACCGTCGCCTCTTATGTAGGGATCGGGGTGAACGTCGGGTTTTTCATTGAGTCTAGCATTTTTGAACACTAGAGTCCATTATAAATCAATCCATATGATCATATATGCCTAATCCGTCCAGTTTTCAAAAAAACAAATTTTTGAGCCCGCCCAATGGGGTACCCCTTTGGCCGGTGGTCAGATTTGGCCCCGTTTTCTGGCAGCCATCAGTAAAACGGCTATAACTCTCTCCAGAAGTAAGATTTACCCGTTATTCTTGTTGCGTTGGATTCCTAACTCAAATATCTACCCTACAAAAAGTTCAAATGGATGAAACTCCTTTTGAGTCAACCTCTAGGTGATTATCAAGTTGATTTCCACAATCATCGCCTCTTATGTAGGGATCGGGGTGAACGTCGGGTTTTTCATTGAGTCTAGCATTTTTGAACACTAGAGTCCATTATGAATCAATCCATATGATCATATATGCCTAATCCGTCCACTTTTGAAAAAATCAAATTTTTGAGCCCGCCCAAAGGGGTACCCCTTTGGCCGGTGGCCAGATTTGGCCCCGTTTTCTGGCAGCCGTCAGTAAAACGGCTATAACTCTCTCCAGAAGTAAGCTTTACCCGTGATTCTTGTTGCGTTGGATTCCTAACTCAAATATCTACCCTACAAAAAGTTCAAATGGAAGAATCTCCTTTTGATTCAACCTCTAGGTGATTATCAAGTTGATTTCCACAATCGTCGCCTCTTATGTAGGGATCGGGGTGAACGTCGGGTTTTTCATTGAGTCTAGCATTTTTGAACACTAGAGTCCATTATGAATCAATCCATATGATCATATATGCCTAATCCGTCCACTTTTGAAAAAATCAAATTTTTGAGCCCGCCCAAAGGGGTACCCCTTTGGCCGGTGGCCAGATTTGGCCCCGTTTTCTGGCAGCCGTCAGTAAAACGGCTATAACTCTCTCCAGAAGTAAGCTTTACCCGTGATTCTTGTTGCGTTGGATTCCTAACTCAAATATCTACCCTACAAAAAGTTCAAATGGAAGAATCTCCTTTTGATTCAACCTCTAGGTGATTATCAAGTTGATTTCCACAACCGTCGCCTCTTATGTAGGGATCGGGGTGAACGTCGGATTTTTCATTGAGTCTAGCATTTTTGAACACTAGAGTCCATTATGAATCAATCCATATGATCATATATGCCTAATCCGTCCACTTTTGAAAAAATCAAATTTTTGAGCCCGACCAAAGGGGTACCCCTTTGGCCGGTGGCCAGATTTGGCCCCGTTTTCTGGCAGCCGTCAGTAAAACGGCTATAACTCTCTCCAGAAGTAAGCTTTACCCGTGATTCTTATTGCGTTGGATTCCTAACTCAAATATCTACCCTACAAAAAGTTCAAATGGAAGAAACTCCTTTTGAGTCAACCTCTAGGTGATTATCAAGTTGATTTCCACAACCGTCGCCTCTTATGTAGGGATCGGGGTGAACGTCGGGTTTTTCATTGAGTCTAGCATTTTTGAACACTAGAGTCCATTATGAATCAATCTATATGATCATATATGCCTAATCCGTCCACTTTTGAAAAAATAAAATTTTTGAGCCCGCCCAAAGGGGTACCTCTTTGGCCGGTGGCCAGATTTGGCCCCGTTTTCTGGCAGCCGTCAGTAAAACGGCTATAACTCTCTCCAGAAGTAAGCTTTACCCGTGATTCTTGTTGCGTTGGATTCCTAACTCAAATATCTACCCTACAAAAAGTTCAAATGGAAGAAACTCCTTTTGAGTCAACCTATAGTTGATTATAAAGTTTATTTCCACAACCGTCGCCTCTTATGTTGGGATCGGGGTGAACGTCGGGTTTTTCATTGAGTCTAGCATTTTTGAACACTAGAGTCCATTATGAATCAATCCATATGATCATATATTCCTAATCCGTCCAGTTTTCAAAAAAACAAATTTTTGAGCCCGCCCAATGGGGTACCCCTTTGGCCGGTGGTCAGATTTGGCCCCGTTTTCTGGCAGCCATCAGTAAAACGGCGATAACTCTCTCCAGAAGTAAGATTTACCCGTGATTCTTGTTGCGTTGGATTCCTAACTCAAATATCTACCCTACAAAAAGTTCAAATGGATGAAAATCCTTTTGAGTCAACCTCTAGGTGATTATCAAGTTGATTTCCACAATCGTCGCCTCTTATGTAGGGATCGGGGTGAACGTCGGGTTTTTCATTGAGTCTAGCATTTTTGAACACTAGAGTCCATTATGAATCAATCCATATGATCATATATGCCTAATCCGTCCACTTTTGAAAAAATCAAATTTTTGAGCCCACCCAAAGGGGTACCCCTTTGGCCGGTGGCCAGATTTGGCCCAGTTTTCTGGCAGCCATCAGTAAAACGGCTATAATTCACTCCAGAAGTAAGCTTGACCCGTGATTCTTATTGCGTTGGATTTCTAACTCAAATATCTACCCTACAAAAAGTTCAAATGGAAGAAAATCCTTTTAAGTCAACCTCTAGGTGATTATAAAGTTGATTTCCACAACCGTCGCCTCTTATGTAGGGATCGGGGTGAACGTCGGGTTTTTCATTGAGTCTAGCATTTTTGAACACTAGAGTCCATTATAAATCAATCCATATGATCATATATGCCTAATCCGTCCAGTTTTCAAAAAAACAAATTTTTGAGCCCGCCCAATGGGGTACCCCTTTGGCCGGTGGTCAGATTTGGCCCCGTTTTCTGGCAGCCATCAGTAAAACGGCTATAACTCTCTCCAGAAGTAAGATTTACCCGTTATTCTTGTTGCGTTGGATTCCTAACTCAAATATCTACCCTACAAAAAGTTCAAATGGATGAAACTCCTTTTGAGTCAACCTCTAGGTGATTATCAAGTTGATTTCCACAATCATCGCCTCTTATGTAGGGATCGGGGTGAACGTCGGGTTTTTCATTGAGTCTAGCATTTTTGAACACTAGAGTCCATTATGAATCAATCCATATGATCATATATGCCTAATCCGTCCACTTTTGAAAAAATCAAATTTTTGAGCCCGCCCAAAGGGGTACCCCTTTGGCCGGTGGCCAGATTTGGCCCCATTTTCTGGCAGCCGTCAGTAAAACGGCTATAACTCTCTCCAGAAGTAAGCTTTACCCGTGATTCTTGTTGCGTTGGATTCCTAACTCAAATATCTACCCTAAAAAAAGTTCAAATGGAAGAATCTCCTTTTGATTCAACCTCTAGGTGATTATCAAGTTGATTTCCACAATCGTCGCCTCTTATGTAGGGATCGGGGTGAACGTCGGGTTTTTCATTGAGTCTAGCATTTTTGAACACTAGAGTCCATTATGAATCAATCCATATGATCATATATGCCTAATCCGTCCACTTTTGAAAAAATCAAATTTTTGAGCCCGCCCAAAGGGGTACCCCTTTGGCCGGTGGCCAGATTTGGCCCCGTTTTCTGGCAGCCGTCAGTAAAACGGCTATAACTCTCACCAGAAGTAAGCTTTACCCGTGATTCTTGTTGCGTTGGATTCCTAACTCAAATATCTACCCTACAAAAAGTTCAAATGGAAGAATCTCCTTTTGATTCAACCTCTAGGTGATTATCAAGTTGATTTCCACAACCGTCGCCTCTTATGTAGGGATCGGGGTGAACGTCGGATTTTTCATTGAGTCTAGCATTTTTGAACACTAGAGTCCATTATGAATCAATCCATATGATCATATATGCCTAATCCGTCCACTTTTGAAAAAATCAAATTTTTGAGCCCGACCAAAGGGGTACCCCTTTGGCCGGTGGCCAGATTTGGCCCCGATTTCTGGCAGCCGTCAGTAAAACGGCTATAACTCTCTCCAGAAGTAAGCTTTACCCGTGATTCTTATTGCGTTGGATTCCTAACTCAAATATCTACCCTACAAAAAGTTCAAATGGAAGAAACTCCTTTTGAGTCAACCTCTAGGTGATTATCAAGTTGATTTCCACAACCGTCGCCTCTTATGTAGGGATCGGGGTGAACGTCGGGTTTTTCATTGAGTCTAGCATTTTTGAACACTAGAGTCCATTATGAATCAATCTATATGATCATATATGCCTAATCCGTCCACTTTTGAAAAAATAAAATTTTTGAGCCCGCCCAAAGGGGTACCTCTTTGGCCGGTGGCCAGATTTGGCCCCGTTTTCTGGCAGCCGTCAGTAAAACGGCTATAACTCTCTCCAGAAGTAAGCTTTACCCGTGATTCTTGTTGCGTTGGATTCCTAACTCAAATATCTACCCTACAAAAAGTTCAAATGGAAGAAACTCCTTTTGAGTCAACCTATAGTTGATTATAAAGTTTATTTCCACAACCGTCGCCTCTTATGTTGGGATCGGGGTGAACGTCGGGTTTTTCATTGAGTCTAGCATTTTTGAACACTAGAGTCCATTATGAATCAATCCATATGATCATATATTCCTAATCCGTCCAGTTTTCAAAAAAACAAATTTTTGAGCCCGCCCAATGGGGTACCCCTTTGGCCGGTGGTCAGATTTGGCCCCGTTTTCTGGCAGCCATCAGTAAAACGGCGATAACTCTTTCCAGAAGTAAGATTTACCCGTGATTCTTGTTGCGTTGGATTCCTAACTCAAATATCTACCCTACAAAAAGTTCAAATGGATGAAAATCCTTTTGAGTCAACCTCTAGGTGATTATCAAGTTGATTTCCACAATCGTCGCCTCTTATGTAGGGATCGGGGTGAACGTCGGGTTTTTCATTGAGTCTAGCATTTTTGAACACTAGAGTCCATTATGAATCAATCCATATGATCATATATGCCTAATCCGTCCACTTTTGAAAAAATCAAATTTTTGAGCCCACCCAAAGGGGTACCCCTTTGGCCGGTGGCCAGATTTGGCCCAGTTTTCTGGCAGCCATCAGTAAAACGGCTATAATTCACTCCAGAAGTAAGCTTGACCCGTGATTCTTATTGCGTTGGATTTCTAACTCAAATATCTACCCTACAAAAAGTTCAAATGGAAGAAAATCCTTTTAAGTCAACCTCTAGGTGATTATAAAGTTGATTTCCACAACCGTCGCCTCTTATGTAGGGATCGGGGTGAACGTCGGGTTTTTCATTGAGTCTAGCATTTTTGAACACTAGAGTCCATTATAAATCAATCCATATGATCATATATGCCTAATCCGTCCAGTTTTCAAAAAAACAAATTTTTGAGCCCGCCCAATGGGGTACCCCTTTGGCCGGTGGTCAGATTTGGCCCCGTTTTCTGGCAGCCATCAGTAAAACGGCTATAACTCTCTCCAGAAGTAAGATTTACCCGTTATTCTTGTTGCGTTGGATTCCTAACTCAAATATCTACCCTACAAAAAGTTCAAATGGATGAAACTCCTTTTGAGTCAACCTCTAGGTGATTATCAAGTTGATTTCCACAATCGTCGCCTCTTATGTAGGGATCGGGGTGAACGTCGGGTTTTTCATTGAGTCTAGCATTTTTGAACACTAGAGTCCATTATGAATCAATCCATATGATCATATATGCCTAATCCGTCCACTTTTGAAAAAATCAAATTTTTGAGCCCGCCCAAAGGGGTACCCCTTTGGCCGGTGGCCAGATTTGGCCCCGTTTTCTGGCAGCCGTCAGTAAAACGGCTATAACTCTCTCCAGAAGTAAGCTTTACCCGTGATTCTTGTTGAGTTGGATTCCTAACTCAAATATCTACCCTACAAAAAGTTCAAATGGAAGAATCTCCTTTTGATTCAACCTCTAGGTGATTATCAAGTTGATTTCCACAATCGTCGCCTCTTATGTAGGGATCGGGGTGAACGTCGGGTTTTTCATTGAGTCTAGCATTTTTGAACACTAGAGTCCATTATGAATCAATCCATATGATCATATATGCCTAATCCGTCCACTTTTGAAAAAATCAAATTTTTGAGCCCGCCCAAAGGGGTACCCCTTTGGCCGGTGGCCAGATTTGGCCCCGTTTTCTGGCAGCCGTCAGTAAAACGGCTATAACTCTCTCCAGAAGTAAGCTTTACCCGTGATTCTTGTTGCGTTGGATTCCTAACTCAAATATCTACCCTACAAAAAGTTCAAATGGAAGAATCTCCTTTTGATTCAACCTCTAGGTGATTATCAAGTTGATTTCCACAACCGTCGCCTCTTATGTAGGGATCGGGGTGAACGTCGAATTTTTCATTGAGTCTAGCATTTTTGAACACTAGAGTCCATTATGAATCAATCCATATGATCATATATGCCTAATCCGTCCACTTTTGAAAAAATCAAATTTTTGAGCCCGACCAAAGGGGTACCCCTTTGGCCGGTGGCCAGATTTGGCCCCGTTTTCTGGCAGCCGTCAGTAAAACGGCTATAACTCTCTCCAGAAGTAAGCTTTACCCGTGATTCTTATTGCGTTGGATTCCTAACTCAAATATCTACCCTACAAAAAGTTCAAATGGAAGAAACTCCTTTTGAGTCAACCTCTAGGTGATTATCAAGTTGATTTCCACAACCGTCGCCTCTTATGTAAGGATCGGGGTGAACGTCGGGTTTTTCATTGAGTCTAGCATTTTTGAACACTAGAGTCCATTATGAATCAATCTATATGATCATATATGCCTAATCCGTCCACTTTTGAAAAAATCAAATTTTTGAGCCCGCCCAAAGGGGTACCTCTTTGGCCGGTGGCCAGATTTGGCCCCGTTTTCTGGCAGCCGTCAGTAAAATGGCTATAACTCTCTCCAGAAGTAAGCTTTACCCGTGATTCTTGTTGCGTTGGATTCCTAACTCAAATATCTACCCTACAAAAAGTTCAAATGGAAGAAACTCCTTTTGAGTCAACCTATAGTTGATTATAAAGTTGATTTCCACAACCGTCGCCTCTTATGTTGGGATCGGGGTGAACGTTGGGTTTTTCATTGAGTCTAGCATTTTTGAACACTAGAGTCCATTATGAATCAATCCATATGATCATATATTCCTAATCCGTCCAGTTTTCAAAAAAGCAAATTTTTGAGCCCGCCCAATGGGGTACCCCTTTGGCCGGTGGTCAGATTTGGCCCCGTTTTCTGGCAGCCATCAGTAAAACGGCGATAACTCTCTCCAGAAGTAAGATTTACCCGTGATTCTTGTTGCGTTGGATTCCTAACTCAAATATCTACCCTACAAAAAGTTCAAATGGATGAAACTCCTTTTGAGTCAACCTCTAGGTGATTATCAAGTTGATTTCCACAATCGTCGCCTCTTATGTAGGGATCGGGGTGAACGTCGGGTTTTTCATTGAGTCTAGCATTTTTGAACACTAGAGTCCATTATGAATCAATCCATATGATCATATATGCCTAATCCGTCCACTTTTGAAAAAATCAAATTTTTGAGCCCGCCCAAAGGGGTACCCCTTTGGCCGGTGGCCAGATTTGGCCCAGTTTTCTGGCAGCCATCAGTAAAACGGCTATAATTCTCTCCAGAAGTAAGCTTGACCCGTGATTCTTATTGCGTTGGATTTCTAACTCAAATATCTACCCTACAAAAAGTTCAAATGGAAGAAAATCCTTTTAAGTCAACCTCTAGGTGATTATAAAGTTGATTTCCACAACCGTCGCCTCTTATGTAGGGATCGGGGTGAACGTCGGGTTTTTCATTGAGTCTAGCATTTTTGAACACTAGAGTCCATTATAAATCAATCCATATGATCATATATGCCTAATCCGTCCAGTTTTCAAAAAAACAAATTTTTGAGCCCGCCCAATGGGGTACCCCTTTGGCCGGTGGTCAGATTTGGCCCCGTTTTCTGGCAGCCATCAGTAAAACGGCTATAACTCTCTCCAGAAGTAAGATTTACCCGTGATTCTTGTTGCGTTGAATTCCTAACTCAAATATCTACCCTACAAAAAGTTCAAATGGATGAAACTCCTTTTGAGTCAACCTCTAGGTGATTATCAAGTTGATTTCCACAATCGTCGCCTCTTATGTAGGGATCGGGGTGAACGTCGGGTTTTTCATTGAGTCTAGCATTTTTGAACACTAGAGTCCATTATGAATCAATCCATATGATCATATATGCCTAATCCGTCCACTTTTGAAAAAATCAAATTTTTGAGCCCGCCCAAAGGGGTACCCCTTTGGCCGGTAGCCAGATTTGGCCCAGTTTTCTGGCAGCCATCAGTAAAACGGCTATAATTCTCTCCAGAAGTAAGCTTGACCCGTGATTCTTATTGCGTTGGATTTCTAACTCAAATATCTACCCTACAAAAAGTTCAAATGGAAGAAAATCCTTTTAAGTCAACCTCTAGGTGATTATAAAGTTGATTTCCACAACCGTCGCCTCTTATGTAGGGATCGGGGTGAACGTCGGGTTTTTCATTGAGTCTAGCATTTTTGAACACTAGAGTCCATTAAAAATCAATCCATATGATCATATATGCCTAATCCGTCCATTTTTCAAAAAAACAAATTTTTGAGCCCGCCCAATGGGGTACCCCTTTGGCCGGTGGTCAGATTTGGTCCCGTTTTCTGGCAGCCATCAGTAAAACGGCTATAACTCTCTCCAGAAGTAAGATTTACCCGTGATTCTTGTTGCGTTGGATTCCTAACTCAAATATCTACCCTACAAAAAGTTCAAATGGATGAAACTCCTTTTGAGTCAACCTCTAGGTGATTATCAAGTTGATTTCCACAATCGTCGCCTCTTATGTAGGGATCGGGGTGAACGTCGGGTTTTTCATTGAGTCTAGCATTTTTGAACACTAGAGTCCATTATGAATCAATCTATATGATCATATATGCCTAATCCGTCCACTTTTGAAAAAATCAAATTTTTGAGCCCGCCCAAAGGGGTACCTCTTTGGCCGGTGGCCAGATTTGGCCCCGTTTTCTGGCAGCCATCAGTAAAACGGCGATAACTCTCTCCAAAAGTAAGATTTACCCGTGATTCTTGTTGCGTTGGATTCCTAACTCAAATATCTACCCTACAAAAAGTTCAAATGGAAGAATCTCCTTTTGATTCAACCTCTAGGTGATTATCAAGTTGATTTCCACAACCGTCGCCTCTTATGTAGGGATCGGGGTGAACGTCGGGTTTTTCATTGAGTCTAGCATTTTTGAACACTAGAGTCCATTATGAATCAATCTATATGATCATATATGCCTAATCCGTCCACTTTTGAAAAAATCAAATTTTTGAGCCCGCCCAAAGGGGTACCTCTTTGGCCGGTGGCCAGATTTGGCCCCGTTTTCTGGCAGCCGTCAGTAAAACGGCTATAACTCTCTCCAGAAGTAAGCTTTACCCGTGATTCTTGTTGCGTTGGATTCCTAACTCAAATATCTACCCTACAAAAAGTTCAAATGGAAGAAACTCCTTTTGAGTCAACCTATAGTTGATTATAATTTTGATTTCCACAACCGTCGCCTCTTATGTTGGGATCGGGGTGAACGTCGGGTTTTTCATTGAGTCTAGCATTTTTTAACACTAGAGTCCATTATGAATCAATCCATATGATCATATATTCCTAATCCATCCAGTTTTCAAAAAAACAAATTTTTGAGCCCGCCCAATGGGGTACCCCTTTGGCCGGTGGTCAGATTTGGCCCCGTTTTCTGGCAGCCATCAGTAAAACGTCGATAACTCTCTCCAGAAGTAAGATTTACCCGTGATTCTTGTTGCGTTGGATTCCTAACTCAAATATCTACCCTACAAGAAGTTCAAATGGATGAAACTCCTTTTGAGTCAACCTCTAGGTGATTATCAAGTTGATTTCCACAATCGTCGCCTCTTATGTAGGGATCGGGGTGAACGTCGGGTTTTTCATTGAGTCTAGCATTTTTGAACACTAGAGTCCATTATGAATCAATCCATGTGATCATATATGCCTAATCCGTCCACTTTTGAAAAAATCAAATTTTTGAGCCCGCCCAAAGGGGTACCCCTTTGGCCGGTGGCCAGATTTGGCCCAGTTTTCTGGCAGCCATCAGTAAAACGGCTATAATTCTCTCCAAAAGTAAGCTTGACCCGTGATTCTTATTGCGTTGGATTTCTAACTCAAATATCTACCCTACAAAAAGTTCAAATGGAAGAAAATCCTTTTTAAGTCAACCTCTAGGTGATTATAAAGTTGATTTCCACAACCGTCGCCTCTTATGTAGGGATCGGGGTGAACATCGGGTTTTTCATTGAGTCTAGCATTTTTGAACACTAGAGTCCATTATGAATCAATCCATATGATCATATATGCCTAATCCGTCCACTTTTGAAAAAATCAAATTTTTGAGCCCGCCCAAAGGGGTACCCCTTTGGCCGGTGGCCAGATTTGGCCCCGTTTTCTGGCAGCCGTCAGTAAAACGGCTATAACTCTCTCCAGAAGTAAGCTTTACCCGTGATTCTTGTTGCGTTGGATTCCTAACTCAAATATCTACCCTACAAAAAGT
Organism: Perilla frutescens; assembly: GCA_026008535.1. NCBI lineage: Eukaryota > Viridiplantae > Streptophyta > Magnoliopsida > Lamiales > Lamiaceae > Perilla > Perilla frutescens. Next base: position 49,699,215 of record BRKX01000018.1, read on the forward strand.
TCAAATGGAAGAATCTCCTTTTGATTCAACCTCTAGGTGATTATCAAGTTGATTTCCACAACCGTCGCCTCTTATGTAGGGATCGGGGTGAACGTCGGGTTTTTCATTGAGTCTAGCATTTTTGAACACTAGAGTCCATTATGAATCAATCCATATGATCATATATGCCTAATCCGTCCACTTTTGAAAAAATCAAATTTTTGAGCCCGACCAAAGGGGTACCCCTTTGGCCGGTGGCCAGATTTGGCCCCGTTTTCTGGCAGCCTTCAGTAAAACGGCTATAACTCTCTGCAGAAGTAAGCTTTACCCGTGATTCTTATTGCGTTGGATTCCTAACTCAAATATCTACCCTACAAAAAGTTCAAATGGAAGAAACTCCTTTTGAGTCAACCTCTAGGTGATTATCAAGTTGATTTCCACAACCGTCGCCTCTTATGTAGGGATCGGGGTGAACGTCGGGTTTTTCATTGAGTCTAGCATTTTTGAACACTAGAGTCCATTATGAATCAATCTATATGATCATATATGCCTAATCCGTCCACTTTTGAAAAAATCAAATTTTTGAGCCCGCCCAAAGGGGTACCTCTTTGGCCGGTGGCCAGATTTGACCCCGTTTTCTGGCAGCCGTCAGTAAAACGGCTATAACTCTCTCCAGAAGTAAGCTTTACCCGTGATTCTTGTTGCGTTGGATTCCTAACTCAAATATCTACCCTACAAAAAGTTCAAATGGAAGAAACTCCTTTTGAGTCAACCTATAGTTGATTATAAAGTTGATTTCCACAACCGTCGCCTCTTATGTTGGGATCGGGGTGAACGTCGGGTTTTTCATTGAGTCTAGCATTTTTGAACACTAGAGTCCATTATGAATCAATCCATATGATCATATATGCCTAATCCGTCCACTTTTGAAAAAATCAAATTTTTGAGCCCGCCCAAAGGGGTACCCCTTTGGCCGGTAGCCAGATTTGGCCCAGTTTTCTGGCAGCCATCAGTAAAACGGCTATAATTCTCTCCAGAAGTAAGCTTGACCCGTGATTCTTATTGCGTTGGATTTCTAACTCAAATATCTACCCTACAAAAAGTTCAAATGGAAGAAAATCCTTTTAAGTCAACCTCTAGGTGATTATAAAGTTGATTTCCACAACCGTCGCCTCTTATGTAGGGATCGGGGTGAACGTCGGGTTTTTCATTGAGTCTAGCATTTTTGAACACTAGAGTCCATTAAAAATCAATCCATATGATCATATATGCCTAATCCGTCCATTTTTCAAAAAAACAAATTTTTGAGCCCGCCCAATGGGGTACCCCTTTGGCCGGTGGTCAGATTTGGTCCCGTTTTCTGGCAGCCATCAGTAAAACGGCTATAACTCTCTCCAGAAGTAAGATTTACCCATGATTCTTGTTGCGTTGGATTCCTAACTCAAATATCTACCCTACAAAAAGTTCAAATGGATGAAACTCCTTTTGAGTCAACCTCTAGGTGATTATCAAGTTGATTTCCACAATCGTCGCCTCTTATGTAGGGATCGGGGTGAACGTCGGGTTTTTCATTGAGTCTAGCATTTTTGAACACTAGAGTCCATTATGAATCAATCTATATGATCATATATGCCTAATCCGTCCACTTTTGAAAAAATCAAATTTTTGAGCCCGCCCAAAGGGGTACCTCTTTGGCCGGTGGCCAGATTTGGCCCCGTTTTCTGGCAGCCATCAGTAAAACGGCGATAACTCTCTCCAGAAGTAAGATTTACCCGTGATTCTTGTTGCGTTGGATTCCTAACTCAAATATCTACCCTACAAAAAGTTCAAATGGAAGAATCTCCTTTTGATTCAACCTCTAGGTGATTATCAAGTTGATTTCCACAACCGTCGCCTCTTATGTAGGGATCGGGGTGAACGTCGGGTTTTTCATTGAGTCTAGCATTTTTGAACACTAGAGTCCATTATGAATCAATCTATATGATCATATATGCCTAATCCGTCCACTTTTGAAAAAATCAAATTTTTGAGCCCGCCCAAAGGGGTATCTCTTTGGCAGGTGGCCAGATTTGGCCCCGTTTTCTGGCAGCCGTCAGTAAAACGGCTATAACTCTCTCCAGAAGTAAGCTTTACCCGTGATTCTTGTTGCGTTGGATTCCTAACTCAAATATCTACCCTACAAAAAGTTCAAATGGAAGAAACTCCTTTTGAGTCAACCTATAGTTGATTATAATTTTGATTTCCACAACCGTCGCCTCTTATGTTGGGATCGGGGTGAACGTCGGGTTTTTCATTGAGTCTAGCATTTTTTAACACTAGAGTCCATTATGAATCAATCCATATGATCATATATTCCTAATCCATCCAGTTTTCAAAAAAACAAATTTTTGAGCCCGCCCAATGGGGTACCCCTTTGGCCGGTGGTCAGATTTGGCCCCGTTTTCTGGCAGCCATCAGTAAAACGGCGATAACTCTCTCCAGAAGTAAGATTTACCCGTGATTCTTGTTGCATTGGATTCCTAACTCAAATATCTACCCTACAAGAAGTTCAAATGGATGAAACTCCTTTTGAGTCAACCTCTAGGTGATTATCAAGTTGATTTCCACAATCGTCGCCTCTTATGTAGGGATCGGGGTGAACGTCGGGTTTTTCATTGAGTCTAGCATTTTTGAACACTAGAGTCCATTATGAATCAATCCATATGATCATATATGCCTAATCCGTCCACTTTTGAAAAAATCAAATTTTTGAGCCCGCCCAAAGGGGTACCCCTTTGGCCGGTGGCCAGATTTGGCCCAGTTTTCTGGCAGCCATCAGTAAAACGGCTATAATTCTCTCCAGAAGTAAGCTTGACCCGTGATTCTTATTGCGTTGGATTTCTAACTCAAATATCTACCCTACAAAAAGTTCAAATGGAAGAAAATCCTTTTTAAGTCAACCTCTAGGTGATTATAAAGTTGATTTCCACAACCGTCGCCTCTTATGTAGGGATCGGGGTGAACGTCGGGTTTTTCATTGAGTCTAGCATTTTTGAACACTAGAGTCCATTATGAATCAATCCATATGATCATATATGCCTAATCCGTCCACTTTTGAAAAAATCAAATTTTTGAGCCCGCCCAAAGGGGTACCCCTTTGGCCGGTGGCCAGATTTGGCCCCGTTTTCTGGCAGCCGTCAGTAAAACGGCTATAACTCTCTCCAGAAGTAAGCTTTACCCGTGATTCTTGTTGCGTTGGATTCCTAACTCAAATATCTACCCTACAAAAAGTTCAAATGGAAGAATCTCCTTTTGATTCAACCTCTAGGTGATTATCAAGTTGATTTCCACAACCGTCGCCTCTTATGTAGGGATCGGGGTGAACGTCGGGTTTTTCATTGAGTCTAGCATTTTTGAACACTAGAGTCCATTATGAATCAATCTATATGATCATATATGCCTAATCCGTCCACTTTTGAAAAAATCAAATTTTTGAGCCCGCCCAAAGGGGTAACTCTTTGGCCGGTGGCCAGATTTGACCCCGTTTTCTGGCAGCCGTCAGTAAAACGGCTATAACTCTCTCCAGAAGTAAGCTTTACCCGTGATTCTTGTTGCGTTGGATTCCTAACTCAAATATCTACCCTACAAAAAGTTCAAATGGAAGAAACTCCTTTTGAGTCAACCTATAGTTGATTATAAAGTTGATTTCCACAACCGTCGCCTCTTATGTTGGGATCGGGGTGAACGTCGGGTTTTTCATTGAGTCTAGCATTTTTGAACACTAGAGTCCATTATGAATCAATCTATATGATCATATATTCCTAATCCGTCCAGTTTTCAAAAAAACAAATTTTTGAGCCCGCCCAATGGGGTACCCCTTTGGCCGGTGGTCAGATTTGGCCCCGTTTTCTGGCAGCCATCAGTAAAACGGCGATAACTCTCTCCAGAAGTAAGATTTACCCGTGATTCTTGTTGCGTTGGATTCCTAACTCAAATATCTACCCTACAGAAAGTTCAAATGGATGAAACTCCTTTTGAGTGAACCTCTAGGTGATTATCAAGTTGATTTCCACAATCGTCGCCTCTTATGTAGGGATCGGGGTGAACGTCGGGTTTTTCATTGAGTCTAGCATTTTTGAACACTAGAGTCCATTATGAATCAATCCATATGATCATATATGCCTAATCCCTCCACTTTTGAAAAAATCAAATTTTTGAGCCCGCCCAAAGGGGTACCCCTTTGGCCGGTGGCCAGATTTGGCCCCGTTTTCTGGCAGCCGTCAGTAAAACGGCTATAACTCTCTCCAGAAGTAAGCTTTACCCGTGATTCTTGTTGCGTTGGATTCCTAACTCAAATATCTACCCTACAAAAAGTTCAAATGGAAGAAACTCCTTTTGAGTCAACCTCTAGATGATTATCAAGTTGATTTCCACAACCGTCGCCTCTTATGTAGGGATCGGGGTGAACGTCGGGTTTTTCATTGAGTCTAGCATTTTTGAACACTAGAGTCCATTATGAATCAATCTATATGATCATATATGCCTAATCCGTCCACTTTTGAAAAAATCAAATTTTTGAGCCCGCCCAAAGGGGTACCTCTTTGGCCGGTGGCCAGATTTGGCCCCGTTTTCTAGCAGCCGTCAGTAAAACGGCTATAACTCTCTCCAGAAGTAAACTTTACCCGTGATTCTTATTGCGTTGGATTCCTAACTCAAATATCTACCCTACAAAAAGTTCAAATGGAAGAAACTCCTTTTGAGTCAACCTCTAGGTGATTATCAAGTTGATTTCCACAACCGTCGCCTCTTATGTAGGGATTGGGGTGAACGTCGGGTTTTTCATTGAGTCTAGCATTTTTGAACACTAGAGTCCATTATGAATCAATCTATATGATCATATATGCCTAATCCGTCCACTTTTGAAAAAATCAAATTTTTGAGCCCGCCCAAAGGGGTACATCTTTGGCCGGTGGCCAGATTTGGCCCCGTTTTCTGGCAGCCGTCAGTAAAACGGCTATAACTCTCTCCAGAAGTAAGCTTTACCCGTGATTCTTGTTGCATTGGATTCCTAACTCAAATATCTACCCTACAAAAAGTTCAAATGGAAGAAAGTCCTTTTGAGTCAACCTCTAGGTGATTATCAAGTTGATTTCCACAACCGTCGCCTCTTATGTAGGGATCGGGGTGAACGTCGGGTTTTTCATTGAGTCTAGCATTTTTGAACACTAGAGTCCATTATGAATCAATCTATATGATCATAGATGCCTAATCCGTCCACTTTTGAAAAAATCAAATTTTTGAGCCCGCCCAAAGGGGTACCTCTTTGGCCGGTGGCCAGATTTGGCCCCGTTTTCTAGCAGCCGTCAGTAAAACGGCTATAACTCTCTCCACAAGTAAACTTTACCCGTGATTCTTATTGCGTTGGATTCCTAACTCAAATATCTACCCTACAAAAAGTTCAAATGGAAGAAACTCCTTTTGAGTCAACCTCTAGGTGATTATCAAGTTGATTTCCACAACCGTCGCCTCTTATGTAGGGATTGGGGTGAACGTCGGGTTTTTCATTGAGTCTAGCATTTTTGAACACTAGAGTCCATTATGAATCAATCTATATGATCATATATGCCTAATCCGTCCACTTTTGAAAAAATCAATTTTTTGAGCCCGCCCAAAGGGGTACATCTTTGGCCGGTGGCCAGATTTGGCCCTGTTTTCTGGCAGCCGTCAGTAAAACGGCTATAACTCTCTCCAGAAGTAAGCTTTACCCGTGATTCTTGTTGCATTGGATTCCTAACTCAAATATCTACCCTACAAAAAGTTCAAATGGAAGAAACTCCTTTTGAGTCAACCTCTAGGTGATTATCAAGTTGATTTCCACAACCGTCGCCTCTTGTGTAGGGATCGGGGTGAACGTCGGGTTTTTCATTGAGTCTAGCATTTTTGAACACTAGAGTCCATTATGAATCAATCTATATGATCATATATGCCTAATCCGTCCACTTTTGAAAAAATCAAATTTTTGAGCCCGGCCAAAGGGGTACCTCTTTGGCCGGTGGCCAGATTTGGCCCCGTTTTCTGGCAGCCGTCAGTAAAACGGCTATAACTCTCTCCAGAAGTAAGCTTTACCCGTGATTCTTGTTGCGTTGGATTCCTAACTCAAATATCTACCCTACAAAAAGTTCAAATGGAAGAAACTCCTTTTGAGTCAACCTATAGTTGATTATAAAGTTGATTTCCACAACCGTCGCCTCTTATGTTGGGATCGGGGTGAACGTCGGGTTTTTCATTGAGTCTAGCATTTTTGAACACTAGAGTCCATTATGAATTAATCCATATGATCATATATGCCTAATCCGTCCAGTTTTCAAAAAAACAAATTGTTGAGCCCGACCAAAGGGGTACCCCTTTGGCCGGTGGCCAGATTTGGCCCCGTTTTCTGGCAGCCGTCAGTAAAACGGCTATAACTCTCTCCAGAAGTAAGCTTTACCCGTGATTCTTATTGCGTTGGATTCCTAACTCAAATATCTACCCTACAAAAAGTTCAAATGGAAGAAACTCCTTTTGAGTCAACCTCTAGGTGATTATCAAGTTGATTTCCACAACCGTCGCCTCTTATGTAGGGATCGAGGTGAACGTCGGGTTTTTCATTGAGTCTAGCATTTTTGAACACTAGAGTCCATTATGAATCAATCCATATGATCATATATGCCTAATCCGTCCACTTTTGAAAAAATCAAATTTTTGAGCCCGCCCAAAGGGGTACCCCTTTGGCCGGTGGCCAGATTTGGCCCCATTTTCTGGCAGCCGTCAGTAAAACGGCTAAAACTCTCTCCAGAAGTAAGCTTTACCCGTGATTCTTGTTGCGTTGGATTCCTAACTCAAATATCTACCCTACGAAAAGTTCAAATGGAAGAAACTCCTTTTGAGTCAACCTCTAGGTGATTATCAAGTTGATTTCCACAACCGTCGCCTCTTATGTAAGGATCGGGGTGAACGTCGGGTTTTTCATTGAGTCTAGCATTTTTGAACACTAGAGTCCCTTATGAATCAATCCATATGATCATTTATGCCTAATCCGTCCACTTTTGAAAAAATCAAATTTTTGAGCCCGACCAAAGGGGTACCCCTTTGGCCGGTGGCCAGATTTGGCCCCGTTTTCTGGCAGCCGTCAGTAAAACGGCTATAACTCTCTCCATAAGTAAGCTTTACCCGTGATTCTTATTGCGTTGGATACCTAACTCAAATATCTACCCTACAAAAAGTTCAAATGGAAGAAACTCCTTTTGAGTCAACCTCTAGGTGATTATCAAGTTGATTTCCACAACCGTCGCCTCTTATGTTGGGATCGGGGTGAACGTCGGGTTTTTCATTGAGTCTAGCATTTTTGAACACTAGAGTCCATTATGAATCAATCTATATGATCATATATGCCTAATCCGTCCACTTTTGAAAAAATCAAATTTTTGAGCCCGCCCAAAGGGGTACATCTTTGGCCGGTGGCCAGATTTGGCCCCGTTTTCTGGCAGCCGTCAGTAAAACGGCTATAACTCTCTCCAGAAGTAAGCTTTACCCGTGATTCTTGTTGCGTTGGATTCCTAACTCAAATATCTACCCTACAAAAAGTTCAAATGGAAGAAACTCCTTTTGAGTCAACCTCTAGGTGATTATCAAGTTGATTTCCACAACCGTCGCCTCTTATGTAGGGATTGGGGTGAACGTCGGGTTTTTCATTGAGTCTAGCATTTTTGAACACTAGAGTCCATTATGAATCAATCTATATGATCATATATGCCTAATCCGTCCACTTTTGAAAAAATCAAATTTTTGAGCCCGCCCAAAGGGGTACATCTTTGGCCGGTGGCCAGATTTGGCCCCGTTTTCTGGCAGCCGTCAGTAAAACGGCTATAACTCTCTCCAGAAGTAAGCTTTACCCGTGATTCTTGTTGCATTGGATTCCTAACTCAAATATCTACCCTACAAAAAGTTCAAATGGAAGAAAGTCCTTTTGAGTCAACCTCTAGGTGATTATCAAGTTGATTTCCACAACCGTCGCCTCTTATGTAGGGATCGGGGTGAACGTCGGGTTTTTCATTGAGTCTAGCATTTTTGAACACTAGAGTCCATTATGAATCAATCTATATGATCATAGATGCCTAATCCGTCCACTTTTGAAAAAATCAAATTTTTGAGCCCGCCCAAAGGGGTACCTCTTTGGCCGGTGGCCAGATTTGGCCCCGTTTTCTAGCAGCCGTCAGTAAAACGGCTATAACTCTCTCCACAAGTAAACTTTACCCGTGATTCTTATTGCGTTGGATTCCTAACTCAAATATCTACCCTACAAAAAGTTCAAATGGAAGAAACTCCTTTTGAGTCAACCTCTAGGTGATTATCAAGTTGATTTCCACAACCGTCGCCTCTTATGTAGGGATTGGGGTGAACGTCGGGTTTTTCATTGAGTCTAGCATTTTTGAACACTAGAGTCCATTATGAATCAATCTATATGATCATATATGCCTAATCCGTCCACTTTTGAAAAAATCAATTTTTTGAGCCCGCCCAAAGGGGTACATCTTTGGCCGGTGGCCAGATTTGGCCCTGTTTTCTGGCAGCCGTCAGTAAAACGGCTATAACTCTCTCCAGAAGTAAGCTTTACCCGTGATTCTTGTTGCATTGGATTCCTAACTCAAATATCTACCCTACAAAAAGTTCAAATGGAAGAAACTCCTTTTGAGTCAACCTCTAGGTGATTATCAAGTTGATTTCCACAACCGTCGCCTCTTGTGTAGGGATCGGGGTGAACGTCGGGTTTTTCATTGAGTCTAGCATTTTTGAACACTAGAGTCCATTATGAATCAATCTATATGATCATATATGCCTAATCCGTCCACTTTTGAAAAAATCAAATTTTTGAGCCCGGCCAAAGGGGTACCTCTTTGGCCGGTGGCCAGATTTGGCCCCGTTTTCTGGCAGCCGTTAGTAAAACGGCTATAACTCTCTCCAGAAGTAAGCTTTACCCGTGATTCTTGTTGCGTTGGATTCCTAACTCAAATATCTACCCTACAAAAAGTTCAAATGGAAGAAACTCCTTTTGAGTCAACCTATAGTTGATTATAAAGTTGATTTCCACAACCGTCGCCTCTTATGTTGGGATCGGGGTGAACGTCGGGTTTTTCATTGAGTCTAGCATTTTTGAACACTAGAGTCCATTATGAATTAATCCATATGATCATATATGCCTAATCCGTCCAGTTTTCAAAAAAACAAATTGTTGAGCCCGACCAAAGGGGTACCCCTTTGGCCGGTGGCCAGATTTGGCCCCGTTTTCTGGCAGCCGTCAGTAAAACGGCTATAACTCTCTCCAGAAGTAAGCTTTACCCGTGATTCTTATTGCGTTGGATTCCTAACTCAAATATCTACCCTACAAAAAGTTCAAATGGAAGAAACTCCTTTTGAGTCAACCTCTAGGTGATTATCAAGTTGATTTCCACAACCGTCGCCTCTTATGTAGGGATCGAGGTGAACGTCGGGTTTTTCATTGAGTCTAGCATTTTTGAACACTAGAGTCCATTATGAATCAATCCATATGATCATATATGCCTAATCCGTCCACTTTTGAAAAAATCAAATTTTTGAGCCCGCCCAAAGGGGTACCCCTTTGGCCGGTGGCCAGATTTGGCCCCATTTTCTGGCAGCCGTCAGTAAAACGGCTAAAACTCTCTCCAGAAGTAAGCTTTACCCGTGATTCTTGTTGCGTTGGATTCCTAACTCAAATATCTACCCTACGAAAAGTTCAAATGGAAGAAACTCCTTTTGAGTCAACCTCTAGGTGATTATCAAGTTGATTTCCACAACCGTCGCCTCTTATGTAAGGATCGGGGTGAACGTCGGGTTTTTCATTGAGTCTAGCATTTTTGAACACTAGAGTCCCTTATGAATCAATCCATATGATCATTTATGCCTAATCCGTCCACTTTTGAAAAAATCAAATTTTTGAGCCCGACCAAAGGGGTACCCCTTTGGCCGGTGGCCAGATTTGGCCCCGTTTTCTGGCAGCCGTCAGTAAAACGGCTATAACTCTCTCCATAAGTAAGCTTTACCCGTGATTCTTATTGCGTTGGATACCTAACTCAAATATCTACCCTACAAAAAGTTCAAATGGAAGAAACTCCTTTTGAGTCAACCTCTAGGTGATTATCAAGTTGATTTCCACAACCGTCGCCTCTTATGTTGGGATCGGGGTGAACGTCGGGTTTTTCATTGAGTCTAGCATTTTTGAACACTAGAGTCCATTATGAATCAATCTATATGATCATATATGCCTAATCCGTCCACTTTTGAAAAAATCAAATTTTTGAGCCCGCCCAAAGGGGTACATCTTTGGCCGGTGGCCAGATTTGGCCCCGTTTTCTGGCAGCCGTCAGTAAAACGGCTATAACTCTCTCCAGAAGTAAGCTTTACCCGTGATTCTTGTTGCGTTGGATTCCTAACTCAAATATCTACCCTACAAAAAGTTCAAATGGAAGAAACTCCTTTTGAGTCAACCTCTAGGTGATTATCAAGTTGATTTCCACAACCGTCGCCTCTTATGTAGGGATCGGGGTGAACGTCGGGTTTTTCATTGAGTCTAGCATTTTTGAACACTAGAGTCCATTATGAATCAATCTATATGATCATATATGCCTAATCCGTCCACTTTTGAAAAAATCAAATTTTTGAGCCCGCCCAAAGGGGTACCTCTTTGGCCGGTGGCCAGATTTGGCCCCGTTTTCTGGCAGCCGTCAGTAAAACGGCTATAACTCTCTCCAGAAGTAAGCTTTACCCGTGATTCTTGTTGCGTTGGATTCCTAACTCAAATATCTACCCTACAAAAAGTTCAAATGGAAGAAACTCCTTTTGATTCAACCTATAGTTGATTATAAAGTTGATTTCCACAACCGTCGCCTCTTATGTTGGGATCGGGGTGAACGTCGGGTTTTTCATTGCGTCTAGCATTTTTGAACACTAGAGTCCATTATGAATCAATCCATATGATCATATATGCCTAATCCGTCCAGTTTTCAAAAAAACAAATTTTTGAGCCCGCCCAATGGGGTACCCCTTTGGCCGGTGGTCAGATTTGGCCCCGTTTTCTGGCAGCCATCAGTAAAACGGCGATAACTCTCTCCAGAAGTAAGATTTACCCGTGATTCTTGTTGCGTTGGATTCCTAACTCAAATATCTACCCTACAAAAAGTTCAAATGGATGAAACTCCTTTTGAGTCAACCTCTAGGTGATTATCAAGTTGATTTCCACAATCGTCGCCTCTTATGTAGGGATCGGGGTGAACGTCGGGTTTTTCATTGAGTCTAGCATTTTTGAACACTAGAGTCCATTATGAATCAATCCATATGATCATATATGCCTAATCCGTCCACTTTTGAAAAAATCAAATTTTTGAGCCCGCCCAAAGGGGTACCCCTTTGGCCGGTGGCCAGATTTGGCCCCGTTTTCTGGCAGCCGTCAGTAAAACGGCTATAACTCTCTCCAGAAGTAAGCTTTACCCGTGATTCTTGTTGCGTTGGATTCCTAACTCAAATATCTACCCTACGAAAAGTTCAAATGGAAGAAACTCCTTTTGAGTCAACCTCTAGGTGGTTATCAAGTTGATTTCCACAACCGTCGCCTCTTATGTAGGGATCGGGGTGAACGTCGGGTTTTTCATTGAGTCTAGCATTTTTGAACACTAGAGTCCATTATGAATCAATCCATATGATTATTTATGCCTAATCTGTCCACTTTTGAAAAAATCAAATTTTTGAGCCCGACCAAAGGGGTACCCCTTTGGCCGGTGGCCAGATTTGGCCCCGTTTTCTGGCAGCCGTCAGTAAAACGGCTATAACTCTCTCCAGAAGTAAGCTTTACCCGTGATTCTTATTGCGTTGGATTCCTAACTCAAATATCTACCCTACAAAAAGTTCAAATGGAAGAAACTCCTTTTGAGTCAACCTCTAGGTGATTATCAAGTTGATTTCCACAACCGTCGCCTCTTATGTATGGATTGGGGTGAACGTCGGGTTTTTCATTGAGTCTAGAATTTTTGAACACTAGAGTCCATTATGAATCAATCCATATGATCATATATGCCTAATCCGTCCAGTTTTGAAAAAATCAAATTTTTGAGCCCGCCCAAAGGGGTACCCCTTTGGCCGGTGGCCAGATTTGGCCCCGTTTTCTGGCAGCCGTCAGTAAAACGGCTATAACTCTCTCCAGAAGTAAGCTTTACCCGTGATTCTTGTTGCGTTGGATTCCTAACTCAAATATCTACCCTACGAAAAGTTCAAATGGAAGAAACTCCTTTTGAGTCAACCTCTAGGTGGTTATCAAGTTGATTTCCACAACCGTCGCCTCTTATGTAGGGATCGGGGTGAACGTCGGGTTTTTCATTGAGTCTAGCATTTTTGAACACTAGAGTCCATTATGAATCAATCCATATGATTATTTATGCCTAATCTGTCCACTTTTGAAAAAATCAAATTTTTGAGCCCGACCAAAGGGGTACCCCTTTGGCCGGTGGCCAGATTTGGCCCCGTTTTCTGGCAGCCGTCAGTAAAACGGCTATAACTCTCTCCAGAAGTAAGCTTTACCCGTGATTCTTATTGCGTTGGATTCCTAACTCAAATATCTACCCTACAAAAAGTTCAAATGGAAGAAACTCCTTTTGAGTCAACCTCTAGGTGATTATCAAGTTGATTTCCACAACCGTCGCCTCTTATGTATGGATTGGGGTGAACGTCGGGTTTTTCATTGAGTCTAGAATTTTTGAACACTAGAGTCCATTATGAATCAATCTATATGATCATATATGCCTAATCCGTCCACTTTTGAAAAAATCAAATTTTTGAGCCCGCCCAAAGGGGTACATCTTTGGCCGGTGGCCAGATTTGGCCCCGTTTTCTGGCAGCCGTCAGTAAAACGGCTATAACTCTCTCCAGAAGTAAGCTTTACCCGTGATTCTTGTTGCATTGGATTCCTAACTCAAATATCTACCCTACAAAAAGTTCAAATGGAAGAAAGTCCTTTTGAGTCAACCTATAGGTGATTATAAAGTTTATTTCCACAACCGTCGCCTCTTATGATGGGATCGGGGTGAACGTCGGGTTTTTCATTGAGTCTAGCATTTTTGAAAACTAGAGTCCATTATGAATCAATCCATATGATCATATATTCCTAATCCGTCCAGTTTTCAAAAAATCAAAATTTTGAGACCGCCCAATGGGGTACCCCTTTGGCCAGTGGCCAGATTTGGCCCCGTTTTCTGGCATCCGTCAGTAAAACAGCTATAGCTCTCTCCAGAAGTAAGTTTTACTCGTGATTCTTGTTGCATTGGATTCCTAACTCAAATATCTACCCTACCAAAAGTAGAAACGGTAGAAACCCTATTTAAGTCGGCCTCTAGGTGATTATCAAGTTGATTTCCAAAACCGTCACCTCTTATGTAGGGATCAGGGTGAACGTTGGGTTTTTCATTGAGTCTAGCATTTTTGAACACTAGAGTGCATTATGAATCAATCCATATGATCATATATGCCTAATCCGTCCACTTTTGAAAAAATCAAATTTTTGAGCCTGCCCAAAGGGGTACCCCTTTGGACGGTGGCCAGATTTGGCCCCGTTTTCTGGCAGCCGTCAGTAAAACTGCTATAACTCTCTCCAAAAGTAAACTTTACCTGTGATTCTTGTTGCATTGGATTCCTAACTCAAATATCTACCCTACCAAAAGTTGAACCGGTAGAAACCCTATTTGAGTCGGTCTCTAGGTGATTATCAAGTTGATTTCCAAAACCGTCACCTCTTATGTAGGGATCGGGGTGAACATCGGGTTTTTCATTGAGTCTAGCATTTTTGAACACTAGAGTCCATTATGAATCAATCCATATGATCATATATGCCTAATCCGTCCACTTTTGAAAAAATCAAATTTTGGAGCCCGCCCAAAGGGGTACCTCTTTGGCCGGTGGCCAGATTTGGCCCCGTTTTCTGGCAGCCGTCAGTAAAACGGCTATAACTCTCTCTAGAAGTAAACTTTATCCGTGATTCTTGTTGCGTTGGATTCCTAACTCAAATATCTACCCTACCAAAATTCGAACCGGTAGAAACCCTATTTGAGTCGGCCTCTAGGTGATTATCAAGTTTATTTCCAAAACCGTCGCCTCTTATGTAGGGATCGGGGTGAACGTCGGGTTTTTCATTGAGTCTAGCATTTTTGAACACTAGAGTCCATTATGAATCAATCTATATGATCATATATGCCTAATCCGTCCACTTTTGAAAAAATCAAATTTTTGAGCCCGCCCAAAGGGGTACATCTTTGGCCGGTGGCCAGATTTGGCCCCGTTTTCTGGCAGCCGTCAGTAAAACGGCTATAACTCTCTCCAGAAGTAAGCTTTACCCGTGATTCTTGTTGCGTTGGATTCCTAACTCAAATATCTACCCTACAAAAAGTTCAAATGGAAGAAACTCCTTTTGAGTCAACCTCTAGGTGATTATCAAGTTGATTTCCACAACCGTCGCCTCTTATGTAGGGATCGGGGTGAACGTCGGGTTTTTCATTGAGTCTAGCATTTTTGAACACTAGAGTCCATTATGAATCAATCTATATGATCATATATGCCTAATCCGTCCACTTTTGAAAAAGTCAAATTTTTGAGCCCGCCCAAAGGGGTACCTCTTTGGCCGGTGGCCAGATTTGGCCCCGTTTTCTGGCAGCCGTCAGTAAAACGGCTATAACTCTCTCCAGAAGTAAGCTTTACCCGTGATTCTTGTTGCATTGGATTCCTAACTCAAATATCTACCCTACAAAAAGTTCAAATGGAAGAAACTCCTTTTGAGTCAACCTATAGTTGATTATAAAGTTGATTTCCACAACCGTCGCCTCTTATGTTGGGATCGGGGTGAACGTCGGGTTTTTCATTGCGTCTAGCATTTTTGAACACTAGAGTCCATTATGAATCAATACATATGATCATATATGCCTAATCCGTCCAGTTTTCAAAAAAACAAATTTTTGAGCCCGCCCAATGGGGTACCCCTTTGGCCGGTGGTCAGATTTGGCCCCGTTTTCTGGCAGCCATTAGTAAAACGGCGATAACTCTCTCCAGAAGTAAGATTTACCCGTGATTCTTGTTGCGTTGGATTCCTAACTCAAATATCTACCCTACAAAAAGTTCAAATGGATGAAACTCCTTTTGAGTCAACCTCTAGGTGATTATCAAGTTGATTTCCACAATCGTCGCCTCTTATGTAGGGATCGGGGTGAACGTCGGGTTTTTCATTGAGTCTAGCATTTTTGAACAATAGAGTCCATTATGAATCAATCCATATGATCATATATGCCTAATCCGTCCACTTTTGAAAAAATCAAATTTTTGAGCCCGCCCAAAGGGGTACCCCTTTGGCCGGTGGCCAGATTTGGCCCCGTTTTCTGGCAGCCGTCAGTAAAACGGCTATAACTCTCTCCAGAAGTAAGCTTTACCCGTGATTCTTGTTGCGTTGGATTCCTAACTCAAATATCTACCCTACAAAAAGTTCAAATGGAAGAAACTCCTTTTGAGTCAACCTCTAGGTGATTATCAAGTTGATTTCCACAACCGTCGCCTCTTATGTATGGATTGGGGTGAACGTCGGGTTTTTCATTGAGTCTAGAATTTTTGAAAACTAGAGTCCATTATGAATCAATCTATATGATCATATATGCCTAATCCGTCCACTTTTGAAAAAATCAAATTTTTGAGCCCGCCCAAAGGGGTACATCTTTGGCCGGTGGCCAGATTTGGCCCCGTTTTCTGGCAGCCGTCAGTAAAACGGCTATAACTCTCTCCAGAAGTAAGCTTTACCCGTGATTCTTGTTGCATTGGATTCCTAACTCAAATAACTACCCTACAAAAAGTTCAAATGGAAGAAAGTCCTTTTGAGTCAACCTATAGGTGATTATAAAGTTGATTTCCACAACCGTCGCCTCTTATGATGGGATCGGGGTGAACGTCGGGTTTTTCATTGAGTCTAGCATTTTTGAAAACTAGAGTCCATTATGAATCAATCCATATGATCATATATTCCTAATCCGTCCAGTTTTCAAAAAATCAAAATTTTGAGACCGCCCAATGGGGTACCCCTTTGGCCAGTGGCCAGATTTGGCCCCGTTTTCTGGCATCCGTCAGTAAAACAGCTATAGCTCTCTCCAGAAGTAAGCTTTACTCGTGATTCTTGTTGCATTGGATTCCTAACTCAAATATCTACCCTACCAAAAGTAGAAACGGTAGAAACCCTATTTAAGTCGGCCTCTAGGTGATTATCAAGTTGATTTCCAAAACCGTCACCTCTTATGTAGGGATCAGGGTGAACGTTGGGTTTTTCATTGAGTCTAGCATTTTTGAACACTAGAGTGCATTATGAATCAATCCATATGATCATATATGCCTAATCCGTCCACTTTTGAAAAAATCAAATTTTTGAGCCTGCCCAAAGGGGTACCCCTTTGGACGGTGGCCAGATTTGGTCCCGTTTTCTGGCAGCCGTCAGTAAAACTGCTATAACTCTCTCCAAAAGTAAACTTTACCTGTGATTCTTGTTGCATTGGATTCCTAACTCAAATATCTACCCTACCAAAAGTTGAACCGGTAGAAACCCTATTTGAGTCGGTCTCTAGGTGATTATCAAGTTGATTTCCAAAACCGTCACCTCTTATGTAGGGATCGGGGTGAACATCGGGTTTTTCATTGAGTCTAGCATTTTTGAACACTAGAGTCCATTATGAATCAATCCATATGATCATATATGCCTAATCCGTCCACTTTTGAAAAAATCAAATTTTGGAGCCCGCCCAAAGGGGTACCTCTTTGGCCGGTCGCCAGATTTGGCCCCGTTTTCTGGCAGCCGTCAGTAAAACGGCTATAACTCTCTCCAGAAGTAAGCTTTACCCGTGATTCTTGTTGCGTTGGATTCCTAACTCAAATATCTACCCTACGAAAAGTTCAAATGGAAGAAACTCCTTTTGAGTCAACCTCTAGGTGATTATCAAGTTGATTTCCACAACCGTCGCCTCTTATGTAGGGATCGGGGTGAACGTCGGGTTTTTCATTGAGTCTAGCATTTTTGAACACTAGAGTCCATTATGAATCAATCCATATGATCATATATGCCTAATCTGTCCACTTTTGAAAAAATCAAATTTTTGAGCCCGACCAAAGGGGTACCCCTTTGGCCGGTGGCCAGATTTGGCCCCGTTTTCTGGCAGCCGTCAGTAAAACGGCTATAACTCTCTCTAGAAGTAAACTTTATCCGTGATTCTTGTTGCGTTGGATTCCTAACTCAAATATCTACCCTACCAAAATTCGAACCGGTAGAAACCCTATTTGAGTCGGCCTCTAGGTGATTATCAAGTTTATTTCCAAAACCGTCGCCTCTTATGTAGGGATCGGGGTGAACGTCGGGTTTTTCATTGAGTCTAGCATTTTTGAACACTAGAGTCCATTATGAATCAATCTATATGATCATATATGCCTAATCCGTCCACTTTTGAAAAAATCAAATTTTTGAGCCCGCCCAAAGGGGTACATCTTTGGCCGGTGGCCAGATTTGGCCCCGTTTTCTGGCAGCCGTCAGTAAAACGGCTATAACTCTCTCCAGAAGTAAGCTTTACCCGTGATTCTTGTTGCGTTGGATTCCTAACTCAAATATCTACCCTACAAAAAGTTCAAATGGAAGAAACTCCTTTTGAGTCAACCTCTAGGTGATTATCAAGTTGATTTCCACAACCGTCGCCTCTTATGTAGGGATCGGGGTGAACGTCGGGTTTTTCATTGAGTCTAGCATTTTTGAACACTAGAGTCCATTATGAATCAATCTATATGATCATATATGCCTAATCCGTCCACTTTTGAAAAAATCAAATTTTTGAGCCCGCCCAAAGGGGTACCTCTTTGGCCGGTGGCCAGATTTGGCCCCGTTTTCTGGCAGCCGTCAGTAAAACGGCTATAACTCTCTCCAGAAGTAAGCTTTACCCGTGATTCTTGTTGCATTGGATTCCTAACTCAAATATCTACCCTACAAAAAGTTCAAATGGAAGAAACTCCTTTTGAGTCAACCTATAGTTGATTATAAAGTTGATTTCCACAACCGTCGCCTCTTATGTTGGGATCGGGGTGAACGTCGGGTTTTTCATTGCGTCTAGCATTTTTGAACACTAGAGTCCATTATGAATCAATACATATGATCATATATGCCTAATCCGTCCAGTTTTCAAAAAAACAAATTTTTGAGCCCGCCCAATGGGGTACCCCTTTGGCCGGTGGTCAGATTTGGCCCCGTTTTCTGGCAGCCATTAGTAAAACGGCGATAACTATCTCCAGAAGTAAGATTTACCCGTGATTCTTGTTGCGTTGGATTCCTAACTCAAATATCTACCCTACAAAAAGTTCAAATGGATGAAACTCCTTTTGAGTCAACCTCTAGGTGATTATCAAGTTGATTTCCACAATCGTCGCCTCTTATGTAGGGATCGGGGTGAACGTCGGGTTTTTCATTGAGTCTAGCATTTTTGAACACTAGAGTCCATTATGAATCAATCTATATGATCATATATGCCTAATCCGTCCACTTTTGAAAAAATCAAATTTTTGAGCCCGCCCAAAGGGGTACATCTTTGGCCGGTGGCCAGATTTGGCCCCGTTTTCTGGCAGCCGTCAGTAAAACGGCTATAACTCTCTCCAGAAGTAAGCTTTACCTGTGATTCTTGTTGCGTTGGATTCCTAACTCAAATATCTACCCTACAAAAAGTTCAAATGGAAGAAACTCCTTTTGAGTCAACCTCTAGGTGATTATCAAGTTGATTTCCACAACCGTCGCCTCTTATGTAGGGATCGGGGTGAACGTCGGGTTTTTCATTGAGTCTAGCATTTTTGAACACTAGAGTCCATTATGAATCAATCTATATGATCATATATGCCTAATCCGTCCACTTTTGAAAAAATCAAATTTTTGAGCCCGCCCAAAGGGGTACCTCTTTGGCCGGTGGCCAGATTTGGCCCTGTTTTCTGGCAGCCGTCAGTAAAACGGCTATAACTCTCTCCAGAAGTAAGCTTTACCCGTGATTCTTGTTGCATTGGATTCCTAACTCAAATATCTACCCTACAAAAAGTTCAAATGGAAGAAACTCCTTTTGAGTCAACCTATAGTTGATTATAAAGTTGATTTCCACAACCGTCGCCTCTTATGTTGGGATCGGGGTGAACGTCGGGTTTTTCATTGCGTCTAGCATTTTTGAACACTAGAGTCCATTATGAATCAATACATATGATCATATATGCCTAATCCGTCCAGTTTTCAAAAAAACAAATTTTTGAGCCCGCCCAATGGGGTACCCCTTTGGCCGGTGGTCAGATTTGGCCCCGTTTTCTGGCAGCCATTAGTAAAACGGCGATAACTCTCTCCAGAAGTAAGATTTACCCGTGATTCTTGTTGCGTTGGATTCCTAACTCAAATATCTACCCTACAAAAAGTTCAAATGGATGAAACTCCTTTTGAGTCAACCTCTAGGTGATTATCAAGTTGATTTCCACAATCGTCGCCTCTTATGTAGGGATCGGGGTGAACGTCGGGTTTTTCATTGAGTCTAGCATTTTTGAACAATAGAGTCCATTATGAATCAATCCATATGATCATATATGCCTAATCCGTCCACTTTTGAAAAAATCAAATTTTTGAGCCCGCCCAAAGGGGTACCCCTTTGGCCGGTGGCCAGATTTGGCCCCGTTTTCTGGCAGCCGTCAGTAAAACGGCTATAACTCTCTCCAGAAGTAAGCTTTACCCGTGATTCTTGTTGCGTTGGATTCCTAACTCAAATATCTACCCTACGAAAAGTTCAAATGGAAGAAACTCCTTTTGAGTCAACCTCTAGGTGATTATCAAGTTGATTTCCACAACCGTCGCCTCTTATGTAGGGATCGGGGTGAACGTCGGGTTTTTCATTGAGTCTAGCATTTTTGAACACTAGAGTCCATTATGAATCAATCCATATGATCATATATGCCTAATCTGTCCACTTTTGAAAAAATCAAATTTTTGAGCCCGACCAAAGGGGTACCCCTTTGGCCGGTGGCCAGATTTGGCCCCGTTTTCTGGCAGCCGTCAGTAAAACGGCTATAACTCTCTCCAGAAGTAAGCTTTACCCGTGATTCTTGTTGCGTTGGATTCCTAACTCAAATATCTACCCTACAAAAAGTTCAAATGGAAGAAACTCCTTTTGAGTCAACCTCTAGGTGATTATCAAGTTGATTTCCACAACCGTCGCCTCTTATGTATGGATTGGGGTGAACGTCGGGTTTTTCATTGAGTCTAGAATTTTTGAACACTAGAGTCCATTATGAATCAATCTATATGATCATATATGCCTAATCCGTCCACTTTTGAAAAAATCAAATTTTTGAGCCCGCCCAAAGGTGTACATCTTTGGCCGGTGGCCAGATTTGGCCCCGTTTTCTGGCAGCCGTCAGTAAAACGGCTATAACTCTCTCCAGAAGTAAGCTTTACCCGTGATTCTTGTTGCGTTGGATCCCTAACTCAAATATCTACCCTACAAAAAGTTCAAATGGAAGAAACTCCTTTTGAGTCAACCTATAGGTGATTATAAAGTTGATTTCCACAACCGTCGCCTCTTATGATGGGATTGGGGTGAACGTCGGGTTTTTCATTGAGTCTAGCATTTTTGAAAACTAGAGTCCATTATGAATCAATCCATATGATCATATATTCCTAATCCGTCCAGTTTTCAAAAAATCAAAATTTTGAGACCGCCCAATGGGGTACCCCTTTGGCCGGTGGCCAGATTTGGCCCCGTTTTCTGGCATCCGTCAGTAAAACAGCTATAGCTCTCTCCAGAAGTAAGCTTTACTCGTGATTCTTGTTGCATTGGATTCCTAACTCAAATATCTACCCTACCAAAAGTAGAAACGGTAGAAACCCTATTTAAGTTGGCCTCTAGGTGATTATCAAGTTGATTTCCAAAACCGTCACCTCTTATGTAGGGATCAGGGTGAACGTTGGGTTTTTCATTGAGTCTAGCATTTTTGAACACTAGAGTGCATTATGAATCAATCCATATGATCATATATGCCTAATCCGTCCACTTTTGAAAAAATCAAATTTTTGAGCCTGCCCAAAGGGATACCCCTTAAGGACGGTGGCCAGATTTGGCCCCGTTTTCTGGCAGCCGTCAGTAAAACTGCTATAACTCTCTCCAAAAGTAAACATTACCTGTGATTCTTGTTGCATTGGATTCCTAACTCAAATATCTACCCTACCAAAAGTTGAACCGGTAGAAACCCTATTTGAGTCGGTCTCTAGGTGATTATCAAGTTGATTTCCAAAACCGTCACCTCTTATGTAGGGATCGGGGTGAACATCGGGTTTTTCATTGAGTCTAGCATTTTTGAACACTAGAGTCCATTATGAATCAATCCATATGATCATATATGCCTAATCCGTCCACTTTTGAAAAAATCAAATTTTGGAGCCCGCCCAAAGGGGTACCTCTTTGGCCGGTGGCCAGATTTGGCCCCGTTTTCTGGCAGCCGTCAGTAAAACGGCTATAACTATCTCCAGAAGTAAGCTTTACCCGTGATTCTTGTTGCGTTGGATTCCTAACTCAAATATCTACCCTACGAAAAGTTCAAATGGAAGAAACTCCTTTTGAGTCAACCTCTAGGTGATTATCAAGTTGATTTCCACAACCGTCGCCTCTTATGTAGGGATCGGGGTGAACGTCGGGCTTTTCATTGAGTCTAGCATTTTTGAACACTAGAGTCCATTATGAATCAATCCATATGATCATATATGCCTAATCTGTCCACTTTTGAAAAAATCAAATTTTTGAGCCCGACCAAAGGGGTACCCCTTTGGCCGGTGGCCAGATTTGGCCCCGTTTTCTGGCAGCCGTCAGTAAAACGGCTATAACTCTCTCCAGAAGTAAGCTTTACCCGTGATTCTTATTGCGTTGGATTCCTAACTCAAATATCTACCCTACAAAAAGTTCAAATGGAAGAAACTCCTTTTGAGTCAACCTCTAGGTGATTATCAAGTTGATTTCCACAACCGTCGCCTCTTATGTATGGATTGGGGTGAACGTCGGGTTTTTCATTGAGTCTAGAATTTTTGAACACTAGAGTCCATTATGAATCAATCTATATGATCATATATGCCTAAGCCGTCCACTTTTGAAAAAATCAAATTTTTGAGCCCGCCCAAAGGGGTACATCTTTGGCCGGTGGCCAGATTTGGCCCCGTTTTCTGGCAGCCGTCAGTAAAACGGCTATAACTCTCTCCAGAAGTAAGCTTTACCCGTGATTCTTGTTGCGTTGGATTCCTAACTCAAATATCTACCCTACAAAAAGTTCAAATGGAAGAACTCCTTTTGAGTCAACCTATACGTGATTATAAAGTTGATTTCCACAACCGTCGCCTCTTATGTAGGGATCGGGGTGAACGTCGGGTTTTTCATTGAGTCTAGCATTTTTGAAAACTAGAGTCCATTATGAATCAATCCATATGATCATATATTCCTAATCCGTCCAGTTTTCAAAAAATCAAAATTTTGAGACCGCCCAATGGGGTACCCCTTTGGCCGGTGGCCAGATTTGGCCCCGTTTTCTGGCATCCGTCAGTAAAACAGCTATAGCTCTCTCCAGAAGTAAGCTTTACTCGTGATTCTTGTTGCATTGGATTCCTAACTCAAATATCTACCCTACCAAAAGTAGAAACGGTAGAAACCCTATTTAAGTCGGCCTCTAGGTGATTATCAAGTTGATTTCCAAAACCGTCACCTCTTATGTAGGGATCAGGGTGAACGTTGGGTTTTTCATTGAGTCTAGCATTTTTGAACACTAGAGTGCATTATGAATCAATCCATATGATCATATATGCCTAATCCGTCCACTTTTGAAAAAATCAAATTTTTGAGCCTGCCCAAAGGGGTACCCCTTTGGACGGTGGCCAGATTTGGCCCCGTTTTCTGGCAGCCGTCAGTAAAACTGCTATAACTCTCTCCAAAAGTAAACTTTACCTGTGATTCTTGTTGCATTGGATTCCTAACTCAAATATCTACCCTACCAAAAGTTGAACCGGTAGAAACCCTATTTGAGTCGGTCTCTAGGTGATTATCAAGTTGATTTCCAAAACCGTCACCTCTTATGTAGGGATCGGGGTGAACATCGGGTTTTTCATTGAGTCTAGCATTTTTGAACACTAGAGTCCATTATGAATCAATCCATATGATCATATATGCCTAATCCGTCCACTTTTGAAAAAATCAAATTTTGGAGCCCGCCCAAAGGGGTACCTCTTTGGCCGGTGGCCAGATTTGGCCCCGTTTTCCGGCAGCCGTCAGTAAAACGGCTATAACTCTCTCTAGAAGTAAACTTTATCCGTGATTCTTGTTGCGTTGGATTCCTAACTCAAATATCTACCCTACCAAAATTCGAACCAGTAGAAACCCTATTTGAGTCGGCCTCTAGGTGATTATCAAGTTTATTTCCAAAACCGTCGCCTCTTATGTAGGGATCGGGGTGAACGTCGGGTTTTTCATTGAGTCTAGCATTTTTGAACACTAGAGTCCATTATGAATCAATCCATATGATCATATATGCCTAATCCGTCCACTTTTGAAAAAATCAAATTTTTGAGCCCGCCCAAAGGGGTACCCCTTTGGCCGGTAGCCAGATTTGGCCCCGTTTTCTGGCAGCCGTCAGTAAAACGGCTATAACTCTCTCCAGAAGTAAGCTTTACCCGTGATTCTTATTGCGTTGGATTCCTAACTCAAATATCTACCCTACAAAAAGTTCAAATGGAAGAAACTCCTTTTGAGTCAACCTCTAGGTGATTATCAAGTTGATTTCCACAACCATCGCCTCTTATGTAGGGATTGGGGTGAACGTGGGGTTTTTCATTGAGTCTAGCATTTTTGAACACTAGAGTCTATTATGAATCAATCTATATGATCATATATGCCTAATCCGTCCACTTTTGAAAAAATCAAATTTTTGAGCCCGCCCAAAGGGGTACATCTTTGGCCGGTGGCCAGATTTGGCCCCGTTTTCTGGCAGCCGTCAGTAAAACGGCTATAACTCTCTGCAGAAGTAAGCTTTACCCGTGATTCTTTTTGCGTTGGATTCCTAACTCAAATATCTACCCTACAAAAATTTCAAATGGAAGAAACTCCTTTTGAGTCAACCTATAGGTGATTATAAAGTTGATTTCCACAACCGTCGCCTCTTATGTTGGGATCGGGGTGAACGTCGGGTTTTTCATTGAGTCTAGCATTTTTGAACACTAGAGTCCATTATGAATCAATCCATATGATCATATATGCCTAATCCGTCCAGTTTTCAAAAAATCAAAATTTTGAGCCCGCCCAAAGGGGTACCCCTTTGGCCGGTGGCCAGATTTCGCCCCGTTTTCTGGCAGCCGTCAGTAAAACGGCTATAACTCTCTCCAAAAGTAAGCTTTACCCGTGATTATTGTTGCGTTGGATTCCTAACTCAAATATCTACCCTACAAAAAGTTCAAATGGAAGAAACTCCTTTTGAGTCAACCTCTATGTGATTATCAAGTTGATTTCCACAACCGTCGCCTCTTATGTAGGGATCAGGGTGAACGTCGGGTTTTTCATTGAGTCTAGCATTTTTGAACACTAGAGTCCATTATGAATCAATCTATATGATCATATATGCCTAATCCGTCCACTTTTGAAAAAATCAAATTTTTGAGCCCGCCCAAAGGGGTACGTACCTCTTTGGCCGGTGGCCAGATTTGGCCCCGTTTTCTGGCAGCCGTCAGTAAAACGGCTATAACTCTCTTCAGAAGTAAGCTTTACCCGTGATTCTTGTTGCGTTGGATTCCTAACTCAAATATCTACCCTACAAAAAGTTTCAAATGGAAGAAACTCCTTTTGAGTCAACCTATAGGTGATTATAAAGTTGATTTCCACAACCGTCGCCTCTTATGTTGGGATCGGGGTGAACGTCGGGTTTTTCATTGAGTCTAGCATTTTTGAACACTAGAGTCCATTATGAATCAATCCATATGATCATATATTCCTAATCCGTCCAGTTTTCAAAAAATCAAAATTTTGAGACCGCCCAATGGGGTACCCCTTTGGCCGGTGGCCAGATTTGGCCCCGTTTTCTGGCATCCGTCAGTAAAACAGCTATAGCTCTCTCCAGAAGTAAGCTTTACTCGTGATTCTTGTTGCATTGGATTCCTAACTCAAATATCTACCCTACCAAAAGTAGAAACGGTAGAAACCCTATTTAAGTCGGCCTCTAGGTGATTATCAAGTTGATTTCCAAAACCGTCACCTCTTATGTAGGGATCAGGGTGAACGTCGGGTTTTTCATTGAGGCTAGCATTTTTGAACACTAGAGTGCATTATGAATCAATCCATATGATCATATATGCCTAATCCGTCCACTTTTGAAAAAATCAAATTTTTGAGCCTGCCCAAAGGGGTACCCCTTTGGACGGTGGCCAGATTCGGCCCCGTTTTCTGGCAGCCGTCAGTAAAACTGCTATAACTCTCTCCAAAAGTAAACTTTACCTGTGATTCTTGTTGCATTGGATTCCTAACTCAAATATCTACCCTACCAAAAGTTGAACCGGTAGAAACCCTATTTGAGTCGGCCTCTAGGTGATTATCAAGTTGATTTCCAAAACCGTCACCTCTTATGTAGGGATCGGGGTGAACATCGGGTTTTTCATTGAGTCTAGCATTTTTGAACACTAGAGTCCATTATGAATCAATCCATATGATCATATATGCCTAATCCGTCAACTTTTGAAAAAATCAAATTTTGGAGCCCGCCCAAAGGGGTACCTCTTTGGCCGGTGGCCAGATTTGGCCCCGTTTTCTGGCAGCCGTCAGTAAAACGGCTATAACTCTCTCTAGAAGTAAACTTTATTCGTGATTCTTGTTGCGTTGGATTCCTAACTCAAATATCTACCCTACCAAAAGTTGAACCGGTAGAAACCCTATTTGAGTCGGCCTCTAGGTGATTATCAAGTTGATTTCCAAAACCGTCACCTCTTATGTAGGGATCGGGGTGAACATCGGGTTTTTCATTGAGTCTAGCATTTTTGAACACTAGAGTCCATTATGAATCAATCCATATGATCATATATGCCTAATCCGTCCACTTTTGAAAAAATCAAATTTTTGAGCCCGCCCAAAGGGGTACATCTTTGGCCGGTGGCCAGATTTGGCCCCGTTTTCTGGCAGCCGTCAGTAAAACGGCTATAACTCTCTCTAGAAGTAAACTTTATTCGTGATTCTTGTTGCGTTGGATTCCTAACTCAAATATCTACCCTACCAAAATTCGAACCGGTAGAAACCCTATTTGCGTCGGCCTCTAGGTGATTATCAAGTTTATTTCCAAAACCGTCGCCTCTTATGTAGGGATCGGGGTGAACGTCGGGTTTTTCATTGAGTCTAGCATTTTTGAACACTAGAGTCCATTATGAATCAATCCATATGATCATATATGCCTAATCCGTCCACTTTTGAAAAAATCAAATTTTTGAGCCCGCCCAAAGGGGTACCCCTTTGGCCGGTGGCCAGATTTGGCCCCGTTTTCTGGCAGCCGTCAGTAAAACGGCTATAACTCTCTCCAGAAGTAAGCTTTACCCGTGATTCTTGTTGCGTTGGATTCCTAACTCAAATATCTACCCTACGAAAAGTTCAAATGGAAGAAACTCCTTTTGAGTCAACCTCTAGGTGATTATCAAGTTGATTTCCACAACCGTCGCCTCTTATGTAGGGATCGGGGTGAACGTCGGGTTTTTCATTGAGTCTAGCATTTTTGAACACTAGAGTCCATTATGAATCAATCCATATGATCATATATGCCTAATCTGTCCACTTTTGAAAAAATCAAATTTTTGAGCCCGACCAAAGGGGTACCCCTTTGGCCGGTAGCCAGATTTGGCCCCGTTTTCTGGCAGCCGTCAGTAAAACGGCTATAACTCTCTCCAGAAGTAAGCTTTACCCGTGATTCTTATTGCGTTGGATTCCTAACTCAAATATCTACCCTACAAAAAGTTCAAATGGAAGAAACTCCTTTTGAGTCAACCTCTAGGTGATTATCAAGTTGATTTCCACAACCATCGCCTCTTATGTAGGGATTGGGGTGAACGTGGGGTTTTTCATTGAGTCTAGCATTTTTGAACACTAGAGTCTATTATGAATCAATCTATATGATCATATATGCCTAATCCGTCCACTTTTGAAAAAATCAAATTTTTGAGCCCGCCCAAAGGGGTACCCCTTTGGACGGTGGCCAGATTTGGCCCCGTTTTCTGGCAGCCGTCAGTAAAACTGCTATAACTCTCTCCAAAAGTAAACTTTACCTGTGATTCTTGTTGCATTGGATTCCTAACTCAAATATCTACCCTTCCAAAAGTTGAACCGGTAGAAACCCTATTTGAGTCGGCCTCTAGGTGATTATCAAGTTGATTTCCAAAACCGTCACCTCTTATGTAGGGATCGGGGTGAACATCGGGTTTTTCATTGAGTCTAGCATTTTTGAACACTAGAGTCCATTATGAATCAATCCATATGATCATATATGCCTAATCCGTCCACTTTTGAAAAAATCAAATTTTGGAGCCCGCCCAAAGGGGTACCTCTTTGGCCGGTGGCCAGATTTGGCCCCGTTTTCTGGCAGCCGTCAGTAAAACGGCTATAACTCTCTCTAGAAGTAAACTTTATCCGTGATTCTTGTTGCGTTGGATTCCTAACTCAAATATCTACCCTACCAAAATTCGAACCGGTAGAAACCCTATTTGAGTCGGCCTCTAGGTGATTATCAAGTTTATTTCCAAAACCGTCGCCTCTTATGTAGGGATCGGGGTGAACGTCGGGTTTTTCATTGAGTCTAGCATTTTTGAACACTAGAGTCCATTATGAATCAATCCATATGATCATATATGCCTAATCCGTCCACTTTTGAAAAAATCAAATTTTTGAGCCCGCCCAAAGGGGTACCCCTTTGGCCGGTGGCCAGATTTGGCCCCGTTTTCTGGCAGCCGTCAGTAAAACGGCTATAACTCTCTCCAGAAGTAAGCTTTACCCGTGATTCTTGTTGCGTTGGATTCCTAACTCAAATATCTACCCTACGAAAAGTTCAAATGGAAGAAACTCCTTTTGAGTCAACCTCTAGGTGATTATCAAGTTGATTTCCACAACCGTCGCCTCTTATGTAGGGATCGGGGTGAACGTCGGGTTTTTCATTGAGTCTAGCATTTTTGAACACTAGAGTCCATTATGAATCAATCCATATGATCATATATGCCTAATCTGTCCACTTTTGAAAAAATCAAATTTTTGAGCCCGACCAAAGGGGTACCCCTTTGGCCGGTGGCCAGATTTGGCCCCGTTTTCTGGCAGCCGTCAGTAAAACGGCTATAACTCTCTCCAGAAGTAAGCTTTACCCGTGATTCTTATTGCGTTGGATTCCTAACTCAAATATCTACCCTACAAAAAGTTCAAATGGAAGAAACTCCTTTTGAGTCAACCTCTAGGTGATTATCAAGTTGATTTCCACAACCATCGCCTCTTATGTAGGGATTGGGGTGAACGTGGGGTTTTTCATTGAGTCTAGCATTTTTGAACACTAGAGTCTATTATGAATCAATCTATATGATCATATATGCCTAATCCGTCCACTTTTGAAAAAATCAAATTTTTGAGCCCGCCCAAAGGGGTACATCTTTGGCCGGTGGCCAGATTTGGCCCCGTTTTCTGGCAGCCGTCAGTAAAACGGCTATAACTCTCTGCAGAAGTAAGCTTTACCCGTGATTCTTTTTGCGTTGGATTCCTAACTCAAATATCTACCCTACAAAAATTTCAAATGGAAGAAACTCCTTTTGAGTCAACCTATAGGTGATTATAAAGTTGATTTCCACAACCGTCGCCTCTTATGTTGGGATCGGGGTGAACGTCGGGTTTTTCATTGAGTCTAGCATTTTTGAACACTAGAGTCCATTATGAATCAATCCATATGATCATATATGCCTAATCCGTCCAGTTTTCAAAAAATCAAAATTTTGAGCCTGCCCAAAGGGGTACCCCTTTGGCCGGTGGCCAGATTTCGCCCCGTTTTCTTGCAGCCGTCAGTAAAACGGCTATAACTCTCTCCAAAAGTAAGCTTTACCCGTGATTATTGTTGCGTTGGATTCCTAACTCAAATATCTACCCTACAAAAAGTTCAAATGGAAGAAACTCCTTTTGAGTCAACCTCTATGTGATTATCAAGTTGATTTCCACAACCGTCGCCTCTTATGTAGGGATCAGGGTGAACGTCGGGTTTTTCATTGAGTCTAGCATTTTTGAACACTAGAGTCCATTATGAATCAATCTATATGATCATATATGCCTAATCCGTCCACTTTTGAAAAAATCAAATTTTTGAGCCCGCCCAAAGGGGTACGTACCTCTTTGGCCGGTGGCCAGATTTGGCCCCGTTTTCTGGCAGCCGTCAGTAAAACGGCTATAACTCTCTTCAGAAGTAAGCTTTACCCGTGATTCTTGTTGCGTTGGATTCCTAACTCAAATATCTACCCTACAAAAAGTTTCAAATGGAAGAAACTCCTTTTGAGTCAACCTATAGGTGATTATAAAGTTGATTTCCACAACCGTCGCCTCTTATGTTGGGATCGGGGTGAACGTCGGGTTTTTGATTGAGTCTAGCATTTTTGAACACTAGAGTCCATTATGAATCAATCCATATGATCATATATTCCTAATCCGTCCAGTTTTGAAAAAATCAAAATTTTGAGACCGCCCAATGGGGTACCCCTTTGGCCGGTGGCCAGATTTGGCCCCGTTTTCTGGCATCCGTCAGTAAAACAGCTATAGCTCTCTCCAGAAGTAAGCTTTACTCGTGATTCTTGTTGCATTGGATTCCTAACTCAAATATCTACCCTACCAAAAGTAGAAAGGGTAGAAACCCTATTTAAGTCGGCCTCTAGGTGATTATCAAGTTGATTTCCAAAACCGTCACCTCTTATGTAGGGATCAGGGTGAACGTCGGGTTTTTCATTGAGGCTAGCATTTTTGAACACTAGAGTGCATTATGAATCAATCCATATGATCATATATGCCTAATCCGTCCACTTTTGAAAAAATCAAATTTTTGAGCCTGCCCAAAGGGGTACCCCTTTGGACGGTGGCCAGATTTGGCCCCGTTTTCTGGCAGCCGTCAGTAAAACTGCTATAACTCTCTCCAAAAGTAAACTTTACCTGTGATTCTTGTTGCATTGGATTCCTAACTCAAATATCTACCCTACCAAAAGTTGAACCGGTAGAAACCCTATTTGAGTCGGCCTCTAGGTGATTATCAAGTTGATTTCCAAAACCGTCACCTCTTATGTAGGGATCGGGGTGAACATCGGGTTTTTCATTGAGTCTAGCATTTTTGAACACTAGAGTCCATTATGAATCAATCCATATGATCATATATGCCTAATCCGTCAACTTTTGAAAAAATCAAATTTTGGAGCCCGCCCAAAGGGGTACCTCTTTGGCCGGTGGCCAGATTTGGCCCCGTTTTCTGGCAGCCGTCAGTAAAACGGCTATAACTCTCTCTAGAAGTAAACTTTATCCGTGATTCTTGTTGCGTTGGATTCCTAACTCAAATATCTACCCTACCAAAATTCGAACCAGTAGAAACCCTATTTGAGTCGGCCTCTAGGTGATTATCAAGTTTATTTCCAAAACCGTCGCCTCTTATGTAGGGATCGGGGTGAACGTCGGGTTTTTCATTGAGTCTAGCATTTTTGAACACTAGAGTCCATTATGAATCAATCCATATGATCATATATGCCTAATCCGTCCACTTTTGAAAAAATCAAATTTTTGAGCCCGCCCAAAGGGGTACCCCTTTGGCCGGTGGCCAGATTTGGCCCCGTTTTCTGGCAGCCGTCAGTAAAACGGCTATAACTCTCTCCAGAAGTAAGCTTTACCCGTGATTCTTGTTGCGTTGGATTCCTAACTCAAATATCTACCCTACGAAAAGTTCAAATGGAAGAAACTCCTTTTGAGTCAACCTCTAGGTGATTATCAAGTTGATTTCCACAACCGTCGCCTCTTATGTAGGGATCGGGGTGAACGTCGGGTTTTTCATTGAGTCTAGCATTTTTGAACACTAGAGTCCATTATGAATCAATCCATATGATCATATATGCCTAATCTGTCCACTTTTGAAAAAATCAAATTTTTGAGCCCGACCAAAGGGGTACCCCTTTGGCCGGTGGCCAGATTTGGCCCCGTTTTCTGGCAGCCGTCAGTAAAACGGCTATAACTCTCCCCAGAAGTAAGCTTTACCCGTGATTCTTATTGCGTTGGATTCCTAACTCAAATATCTACCCTACAAAAAGCTGAAATGGAAGAAACTCCTTTTGAGTCAACCTCTAGGTGATTATCAAGTTGATTTCCACAACCGTCGCCTCTTATGTAGGGATTGGGGTGAACGTCGGGTTTTTCATTGAGTCTAGCATTTTTGAACACTAGAGTCCATTATGAATCAATCCATATGATCATATATGCCTAATCCGTCCACTTTTGAAAAAATCAAATTTTTGAGCCCGCCCAAAGGGGTACCCCTTTGGCCGGTGGCCAGATTTGGCCCCGTTTTCTGGCAGCCGTCAGTAAAACGGCTATAACTCTCTCCAGAAGTAAGCTTTACCCGTGATTCTTATTTCGTTGGATTCCTAACTCAAATATCTACCCTACAAAAAGTTCAAATGGAAGAAACTCCTTTTGAGTCAACCTCTAGGTGATTATCAAGTTGATTTCCACAACCGTCGCCTCTTATGTAGGGATCGGGGTGAACGTCGGGTTTTTCATTGAGTCTAGCATTTTTGAACACTAGAGTCCATTATGAATCAATCTATATGATCATATATGCCTAATCCGTCCACTTTTGAAAAAATCAAATTTTTGAGCCCGCCCAAAGGGGTACATCTTTGGCCGGTGGCAAAATTTGGCCCCGTTTTCTGGCAGCCGTCAGTAAAACGGCTATAACTCTCTCCAGAAGTAAGCTTTACCCGTGATTCTTGTTGCGTTGGATTCCTAACTCAAATATCTACCCTACCAAAATTCGAACCGGTAGAAACCCTATTTGAGTCGGCCTCTAGGTGATTATCAAGTTTATTTCCAAAACCGTCGCCTCTTATGTAGGGATCGGGGTGAACGTCGGGTTTTTCATTGAGTCTAGCATTTTTGAACACTAGAGTCCATTATGAATCAATCCATATGATCATATATGCCTAATCCGTCCACTTTTGAAAAAATCAAATTTTTGAGCCCGCCCAAAGGGGTACGTACCTCTTTGGCCAGTGGCCAGATTTGGCCCCGTTTTCTGGCAGCCGTCAGTAAAACGGCTATAACTCTCTTCAGAAGTAAGCTTTACCCGTGATTCTTGTTGCGTTGGATTCCTAACTCAAATATCTACCCTACAAATAGTTTCAAATGGAAGAAACTCCTTTTGAGTCAACCTATAGGTGATTATAAAGTTGATTTCCACAACCGTCGCCTCTTATGTTGGGATCGGGGTGAACGTCGGGTTTTTCATTGAGTCTAGCATTTTTGAACACTAGAGTCCATTATGAATCAATCCATATGATCATATATTCCTAATCCGTCCAGTTTTCAAAAAATCAAAATTTTGAGACCGCCCAATGGGGTACCCCTTTGGCCGGTGGCCAGATTTGGCCCCGTTTTCTGGCATCCGTCAGTAAAACAGCTATAGCTCTCTCCAGAAGTAAGCTTTACTCGTGATTCTTGTTGCATTGGATTCCTAACTCAAATATCTACCCTACCAAAAGTAGAAACGGTAGAAACCCTATTTAAGTCGGCCTCTAGGTGATTATCAAGTTGATTTCCAAAACCGTCACCTCCTATGTAGGGATCAGGGTGAACGTCGGGTTTTTCATTGAGTCTAGCATTTTTGAACACTAGAGTGCATTATGAATCAATCCATATGATCATATATGCCTAATCCGTCCACTTTTGAAAAAATCAAATTTTTGAGCCTGCCCAAAGGGGTACCCCTTTGGACGGTGGCCAGATTTGGCCCCGTTTTCTGGCAGCCGTCAGTAAAACTGCTATAACTCTCTCCAAAAGTAAACTTTACCTGTGATTCTTGTTGCATTGGATTCCTAACTCAAATATCTACCCTACCAAAAGTTGAACCGGTAGAAACCCTATTTGAGTCGGCCTCTAGGTGATTATCAAGTTGATTTCCAAAACCGTCACCTCTTATGTAGGGATCGGGGTGAACATCGGGTTTTTCATTGAGTCTAGCATTTTTGAACACTAGAGTCCATTATGAATCAATCCATATGATCATATATGCCTAATCCGTCCACTTTTGAAAAAATCAAATTTTAGAGCCCGCCCAAAGGGGTACCTCTTTGGCCGGTGGCCAGATTTGGCCCCGTTTTCTGGCAGCCGTCAGTAAAACGGCTATAACTCTCTCTAGAAGTAAACTTTATCCGTGATTCTTGTTGCGTTGGATTCCTAACTCAAATATCTACCATACCAAAATTCGAACCGGTAGAAACCCTATTTGAGTCGGCCTCTAGGTGATTATCAAGTTTATTTCCAAAACCGTCGCCTCTTATGTAGGGATCGGGGTGAACGTCGAGTTTTTCATTGAGTCTAGCATTTTTGAACACTAGAGTCCATTATGAATCAATCCATATGATCATATATGCCTAATCCATCCACTTTTGAAAAAATCAAATTTTTGAGCCCGCCCAAAGGGGTACCCCTTTGGCCGGTGGCCAGATTTGGCCCCGTTTTCTGGCAGCCGTCAGTAAAACGGCTATAACTCTCTCCAGAAGTAAGCTTTACCCGTGATTCTTGTTGCGTTGGATTCCTAACTCAAATATCTACCCTACGAAAAGTTCAAATGGAAGAAACTCCTTTTGAGTCAACCTCTAGGTGATTATCAAGTTTATTTCCAAAACCGTCGCCTCTTATGTAGGGATCGGGGTGAACGTCGGGTTTTTCATTGAGTCTAGCATTTTTGAACACTAGAGTCCATTATGAATCAATCCATATGATCATATATGCCTAATCCGTCCACTTTTGAAAAAATCAAATTTTTGAGCCCGCCCAAAGGGGTACCCCTTTGGCCGGTGGCCAGATTTGGCCCCGTTTTCTGGCAGCCGTCAGTAAAACGGCTATAACTCTCTCCAGAAGTAAGCTTTACCCGTGATTCTTGTTGCGTTGGATTCCTAACTCAAATATCTACCCTACGAAAAGTTCAAATGGAAGAAACTCCTTTTGAGTCAACCTCTAGGTGATTATCAAGTTGATTTCCACAACCGTCGCCTCTTATGTAGGGATCGGGGTGAACGTCGGGTTTTTCATTGAGTCTAGCATTTTTGAACACTAGATTCCATTATGAATCAATCCATATGAT
Organism: Perilla frutescens; assembly: GCA_026008535.1. NCBI lineage: Eukaryota > Viridiplantae > Streptophyta > Magnoliopsida > Lamiales > Lamiaceae > Perilla > Perilla frutescens. Next base: position 49,733,685 of record BRKX01000018.1, read on the forward strand.
CATATATGCCTAATCTGTCCACTTTTGAAAAAATCAAATTTTTGAGCCCGACCAAAGGGGTACCCCTTTGGCCGGTGGCCAGATTTGGCCCCGTTTTCTGGCAGCCGTCAGTAAAACGGCTATAACTCTCTCCAGAAGTAAGCTTTACCCGTGATTCTTATTTCGTTGGATTCCTAACTCAAATATCTACCCTACAAAAAGTTCAAATGGAAGAAACTCCTTTTGAGTCAACCTCTAGGTGATTATCAAGTTGATTTCCACAACCGTCGCCTCTTATGTAGGGATCGGGGTGAACGTCGGGTTTTTCATTGAGTCTAGCATTTTTGAACACTAGAGTCCATTATGAATCAATCCATATGATCATATATGCCTAATCCGTCCACTTTTGAAAAAATCAAATTTTTGAGCCCGCCCAAAGGGGTACCCCTTTGGCCGGTGGCCAGATTTGGCCCCGTTTTCTGGCAGCCGTCAGTAAAACGGCTATAACTCTCTCCAGAAGTAAGCTTTACCCGTGATTCTTGTTGCGTTGGATTCCTAACTCAAATATCTACCCTACGAAAAGTTCAAATGGAAGAAACTCCTTTTGAGTCAACCTCTAGGTGATTATCAAGTTGATTTCCACAACCGTCGCCTCTTATGTAGGGATCGGGGTGAACGTCGGGTTTTTCATTGAGTCTAGCATTTTTGAACACTAGATTCCATTATGAATCAATCCATATGATCATATATGCCTAATCTGTCCACTTTTGAAAAAATCAAATTTTTGAGCCCGACCAAAGGGGTACCCCTTTGGCCGGTGGCCAGATTTGGCCCCGTTTTCTGGCAGCCGTCAGTAAAACGGCTATAACTCTCTCCAGAAGTAAGCTTTACCCGTGATTCTTATTTCGTTGGATTCCTAACTCAAATATCTACCCTACAAAAAGTTCAAATGGAAGAAACTCCTTTTGAGTCAACCTCTAGGTGATTATCAAGTTGATTTCCACAACCGTCGCCTCTTATGTAGGGATCGGGGTGAACGTCGGGTTTTTCATTGAGTCTAGCATTTTTGAACACTAGAGTCCATTATGAATCAATCTATATGATCATATATGCCTAATCCGTCCACTTTTGAAAAAATCAAATTTTTGAGCCCGCCCAAAGGGGTACATCTTTGGCCGGTGGCAAAATTTGGCCCCGCTTTCTGGCAGCCGTCAGTAAAACGGCTATAACTCTCTCCAGAAGTAAGCTTTACCCGTGATTCTTGTTGCGTTGGATTGCTAACTCAAATATCTACCCTACCAAAATTCGAACCGGTAGAAACCCTATTTGAGTCGGCCTCTAGGTGATTATCAAGTTTATTTCCAAAACCGTCGCCTCTTATGTAGGGATCGGGGTGAACGTCGGGTTTTTCATTGAGTCTAGCATTTTTGAACACTAGAGTCCATTATGAATCAATCCATATGATCATATATGCCTAATCCGTCCACTTTTGAAAAAATCAAATTTTTGAGCCCGCCCAAAGGGGTACGTACCTCTTTGGCCGGTGGCCAGATTTGGCCCCGTTTTCTGGCAGCCGTCAGTAAAACGGCTATAACTCTCTTCAGAAGTAAGCTTTACCCGTGATTCTTGTTGCGTTGGATTCCTAACTCAAATATCTACCCTACAAAAAGTTTCAAATGGAAGAAACTCCTTTTGAGTCAACCTATAGGTGATTATAAAGTTGATTTCCACAACCGTCGCCTCTTATGTTGGGATCGGGGTGAACGTCGGGTTTTTCATTGAGTCTAGCATTTTTGAACACTAGAGTCCATTATGAATCAATCCATATGATCATATATTCCTAATCCGTCCAATTTTCAAAAAATCAAAATTTTGAGACCGCCCAATGGGGTACCCCTTTGGCCGGTGGCCAGATTTGGCCCCGTTTTCTGGCATCCGTCAGTAAAACAGCTATAGCTCTCTCCAGAAGTAAGCTTTACTCGTGATTCTTGTTGCATTGGATTCCTAACTCAAATATCTACCCTAACAAAAGTAGAAACGGTAGAAACCCTATTTAAGTCGGCCTCTAGGTGATTATCAAGTTGATTTCCAAAACCGTCACCTCTTATGTAGGGATCAGGGTGAACGTCGGGTTTTTCATTGAGTCTAGCATTTTTGAACACTAGAGTGCATTATGAATCAATCCATATGATCATATATGCCTAATCCGTCCACTTTTGAAAAAATCAAATTTTTGAGCCTGCCCAAAGGGGTACCCCTTTGGACGGTGGCCAGATTTGGCCCCGTTTTCTGGCAGCCGTCAGTAAAACTGCTATAACTCTCTCCAAAAGTAAACTTTACCTGTGATTCTTGTTGCATTGGATTCCTAACTCAAATATCTACCCTACCAAAAGTTGAACCGGTAGAAACCCTATTTGAGTCGGCCTCTAGGTGATTATCAAGTTGATTTCCAAAACCGTCACCTCTTATGTAGGGATCGGGGTGAACATCGGGTTTTTCATTGAGTCTAGCATTTTTGAACACTAGAGTCCATTATGAATCAATCCATATGATCATATATGCCTAATCCGTCCACTTTTGAAAAAATCAAATTTTGGAGCCCGCCCAAAGGGGTACCTCTTTGGCCGGTGGCCAGATTTGGCCCCGTTTTCTGGCAGCCGTCAGTAAAACGGCTATAACTCTCTCTAGAAGTAAACTTTATCCGTGATTCTTGTTGCGTTGGATTCCTAACTCAAATATCTACCCTACCAAAATTCGAACCGGTAGAAACCCTATTTGAGTCGGCCTCTAGGTGATTATCAAGTTTATTTCCAAAACCGTCGCCTCTTATGTAGGGATCGGGGTGAACGTCGGGTTTTTCATTGAGTCTAGCATTTTTGAACACTAGAGTCCATTATGAATCAATCCATATGATCATATATGCCTAATCCGTCCACTTTTGAAAAAATCAAATTTTTGAGCCCGCCCAAAGGGGTACCCCTTTGGCCGGTGGCCAGATTTGGCCCCGTTTTCTGGCAGCCGTCAGTAAAACGGCTATAACTCTCTCCAGAAGTAAGCTTTACCCGTGATTCTTGTTGCGTTGGATTCCTAACTCAAATATCTACCCTACGAAAAGTTTAAATGGAAGAAACTCCTTTTGAGTCAACCTCTAGGTGATTATCAAGTTGATTTCCACAACCGTCGCCTCTTATGTAGGGATCGGGGTGAACGTCGGGTTTTTCATTGAGTCTAGCATTTTTGAACACTAGAGTCCATTATGAATCAATCCATATGATCATATATGCCTAATCTGTCCACTTTTGAAAAAATCAAATTTTTGAGCCCGACCAAAGGGGTACCCCTTTGGCCGGTGGCCAGATTTGGCCCCGTTTTCTGGCAGCCGTCAGTAAAACGGCTATAACTCTCTCCAGAAGTAAGCTTTACCCGTGATTCTTATTGCGTTGGATTCCTAACTCAAATATCTACCCTACAAAAAGTTCAAATGGAAGAAACTCCTTTTGAGTCAACCTCTAGGTGATTATCAAGTTGATTTCCACAACCGTCGCCTCTTATGTAGGGATCGGGGTGAACGTCGGGTTTTTCATTGAGTCTAGCATTTTTGAACACTAGAGTCCATTATGAATCAATCTATATGATCATATATGCCTAATCCGTCCACTTTTGAAAAAATCAAATTTTTGAGCCCGCCCAAAGGGGTACATCCTTGGCCGGTGGCAAAATTTGGCCCCGTTTTCTGGCAGCCGTCAGTAAAACGGCTATAACTCTCTCCAGAAGTAAGCTTTACCCGTGATTCTTGTTGCGTTGGATTCCTAACTCAAATATCTACCCTACCAAAATTCGAACCGGTAGAAACCCTATTTGAGTCGGCCTCTAGGTGATTATCAAGTTTATTTCCAAAACCGTCGCCTCTTATGTAGGGATCGGGGTGAACGTCGGGTTTTTCATTGAGTCTAGCATTTTTGAACACTAGAGTCCATTATGAATCAATCCATATGATCATATATGCCTAATCCGTCCACTTTTGAAAAAATCAAATTTTTGAGCCCGCCCAAAGGGGTATCCCTTTGGCCGGTGGCCAGATTTGGCCCCGTTTTCTGGCAGCCGTCAGTAAAACGGCTATAACTCTCTCCAGAAGTAAGCTTTACCCGTGATTCTTGTTGCGTTGGATTCCTAACTCAAATATCTACCCTACGAAAAGTTTAAATGGAAGAAACTCCTTTTGAGTCAACCTCTAGGTGATTATCAAGTTGATTTCCACAACCGTCGCCTCTTATGTAGGGATCGGGGTGAACGTCGGGTTTTTCATTGAGTCTAGCATTTTTGAACACTAGAGTCCATTATGAATCAATCCATATGATCATATATGCCTAATCTGTCCACTTTTGAAAAAATCAAATTTTTGAGCCCGACCAAAGGGGTACCCCTTTGGCCGGTGGCCAGATTTGGCCCCGTTTTCTGGCAGCCGTCAGTAAAACGGCTATAACTCTCTCCAGAAGTAAGCTTTACCCGTAATTCTTATTGCGTTGGATTCCTAACTCAAATATCTACCCTACAAAAAGTTGAAATGGAAGAAACTCCTTTTGAGTCAACCTCTAGGTGATTATCAAGTTGATTTCCACAACCGTCGCCTCTTATGTAGGGATTGGGGTGAACGTCGGGTTTTTCATTGAGTCTAGCATTTTTGAACACTAGAGTCCATTATGAATCAATCTATATGATCATATATGCCTAATCCGTCCACTTTTGAAAAAATCAAATTTTTGAGCCCGCCCAAAGGGGTACATCTTTGGCCGGTGGCAAAATTTGGCCCCGTTTTCTGGCAGCCGTCAGTAAAACGGCTATAACTCTCTCCAGAAGTAAGCTTTACCCGTGATTCTTGTTGCGTTGGATTCCTAACTCAAATATCTACCCTACCAAAATTCGAACCGGTAGAAACCCTATTTGAGTCGGCCTCTAGGTGATTATCAAGTTTATTTCCAAAACCGTCGCCTCTTATGTAGGGATCGGGGTGAACGTCGGGTTTTTCATTGAGTCTAGCATTTTTGAACACTAGAGTCCATTATGAATCAATCCATATGATCATATATGCCTAATCCGTCCACTTTTGAAAAAATCAAATTTTTGAGCCCGCCCAAAGGGGTACCCCTTTGGCCGGTGGCCAGATTTGGCCCCGTTTTCTGGCAGCCGTCAGTAAAACGGCTATAACTCTCTCCAGAAGTAAGCTTTACCCGTGATTCTTGTTGCGTTGGATTCCTAACTCAAATATCTACCCTACGAAAAGTTTAAATGGAAGAAACTCCTTTTGAGTCAACCTCTAGGTGATTATCAAGTTGATTTCCACAACCGTCGCCTCTTATGTAGGGATCGGGGTGAACGTCGGGTTTTTCATTGAGTCTAGCATTTTTGAACACTAGAGTCCATTATGAATCAATCCATATGATCATATATGCCTAATCTGTCCACTTTTGAAAAAATCAAATTTTTGAGCCCGACCAAAGGGGTACCCCTTTGGCCGGTGGCCAGATTTGGCCCCGTTTTCTGGCAGCCGTCAGTAAAACGGCTATAACTCTCTCCAGAAGTAAGCTTTACCCGTGATTCTTATTGCGTTGGATTCCTAACTCAAATATCTACCCTACAAAAAGTTCAAATGGAAGAAACTCCTTTTGAGTCAACCTCTAGGTGATTATCAAGTTGATTTCCACAACCGTCGCCTCTTATGTAGGGATCGGGGTGAACGTCGGGTTTTTCATTGAGTCTAGTATTTTTGAACACTAGAGTCCATTATGAATCAATCTATATGATCATATATGACTAATCCGTCCACTTTTGAAAAAATCAAATTTTTGAGCCCGCCCAAAGGGGTACATCTTCGGCCGGTGGCAAAATTTGGCCCCGTTTTCTGGCAGCCGTCAGTAAAACGGCTATAACTCTCTCCAGAAGTAAGCTTTACCCGTGATTCTTGTTGCGTTGGATTCCTAACTCAAATATCTACCCTACCAAAATTCGAACCGGTAGAAACCCTATTTGAGTCGGCCTCTAGGTGATTATCAAGTTTATTTCCAAAACCGTCGCCTCTTATGTAGGGATCGGGGTGAACGTCGGGTTTTTCATTGAGTCTAGCATTTTTGAACACTAGAGTCCATTATGAATCAATCCATATGATCATATATGCCTAATCCGTCCACTTTTGAAAAAATCAAATTTTTGAGCCCGCCCAAAGGGGTACCCCTTTGGCCGGTGGCCAGATTTGGCCCCGTTTTCTGGCAGCCGTCAGTAAAACGGCTATAACTCTCTCCAGAAGTAAGCTTTACCCGTGATTCTTGTTGCGTTGGATTCCTAACTCAAATATCTACCCTACGAAAAGTTTAAATGGAAGAAACTCCTTTTGAGTCAACCTCTAGGTGATTATCAAGTTGATTTCCACAACCGTCGCCTCTTATGTAGGGATCGGGGTGAACGTCGGGTTTTTCATTGAGTCTAGCATTTTTGAACACTAGAGTCCATTATGAATCAATCCATATGATCATATATGCCTAATCTGTCCACTTTTGAAAAAATCAAATTTTTGAGCCCGACCAAAGGGGTACCCCTTTGGCCGGTGGCCAGATTTGGCCCCGTTTTCTGGCAGCCGTCAGTAAAACGGCTATAACTCTCTCCAGAAGTAAGCTTTACCCGTAATTCTTATTGCGTTGGATTCCTAACTCAAATATCTACCCTACAAAAAGTTGAAATGGAAGAAACTCCTTTTGAGTCAACCTCTAGGTGATTATCAAGTTGATTTCCACAACCGTCGCCTCTTATGTAGGGATTGGGGTGAACGTCGGGTTTTTCATTGAGTCTAGCATTTTTGAACACTAGAGTCCATTATGAATCAATCTATATGATCATATATGCCTAATCCGTCCACTTTTGAAAAAATCAAATTTTTGAGCCCGCCCAAAGGGGTACATCTTTGGCCGGTGGCAAAATTTGGCCCCGTTTTCTGGCAGCCGTCAGTAAAACGGCTATAACTCTCTCCAGAAGTAAGCTTTACCCGTGATTCTTGTTGCGTTGGATTCCTAACTCAAATATCTACCCTACCAAAATTCGAACCGGTAGAAACCCTATTTGAGTCGGCCTCTAGGTGATTATCAAGTTTATTTCCAAAACCGTCGCCTCTTATGTAGAGATCGGGGTGAACGTCGGGTTTTTCATTGAGTCTAGCATTTTTGAACACTAGAGTCCATTATGAATCAATCCATATGATCATATATGCCTAATCCGTCCACTTTTGAAAAAATCAAATTTTTGAGCCCGCCCAAAGGGGTACCCCTTTGGCCGGTGGCCAGATTTGGCCCCGTTTTCTGGCAGCCGTCAGTAAAACGGCTATAACTCTCTCCAGAAGTAAGCTTTACCCGTGATTCTTGTTGCGTTGGATTCCTAACTCAAATATCTACCCTACGAAAAGTTTAAATGGAAGAAACTCCTTTTGAGTCAACCTCTAGGTGATTATCAAGTTGATTTCCACAACCGTCGCCTCTTATGTAGGGATCGGGGTGAACGTCGGGTTTTTCATTGAGTCTAGCATTTTTGAACACTAGAGTCCATTATGAATCAATCCATATGATCATATATGCCTAATCTGTCCACTTTTGAAAAAATCAAATTTTTGAGCCCGACCAAAGGGGTACCCCCTTTGGCCGGTGGCCAGATTTGGCCCCGTTTTCTGGCAGCCGTCAGTAAAACGGCTATAACTCTCTCCAGAAGTAAGCTTTACCCGTGATTCTTATTGCGTTGGATTCCTAACTCAAATATCTACCCTACAAAAAGTTCAAATGGAAGAAACTCCTTTTGAGTCAACCTCTAGGTGATTATCAAGTTGATTTCCACAACCGTCGCCTCTTATGTAGGGATCGGGGTGAACGTCGGGTTTTTCATTGAGTCTAGCATTTTTGAACACTAGAGTCCATTATGAATCAATCTATATGATCATATATGCCTAATCCGTCCACTTTTGAAAAAATCAAATTTTTGAGCCCGCCCAAAGGGGTACATCTTTGGCCGGTGGCAAAATTTGGCCCCGTTTTCTGGCAGCCGTCAGTAAAACGGCTATAACTCTCTCCAGAAGTAAGCTTTACCCGTGATTCTTGTTGCGTTGGATTCCTAACTCAAATATCTACCCTACCAAAATTCGAACCGGTAGAAACCCTATTTGAGTCGGCCTCTAGGTGATTATCAAGTTTATTTCCAAAACCGTCGCCTCTTATGTAGGGATCGGGGTGAACGTCGGGTTTTTCATTGAGTCTAGCATTTTTGAACACTAGAGTCCATTATGAATCAATCCATATGATCATATATGCCTAATCCGTCCACTTTTGAAAAAATCAAATTTTTGAGCCCGCCCAAAGGGGTACCCCTTTGGCCGGTGGCCAGATTTGGCCCCGTTTTCTGGCAGCCGTCAGTAAAACGGCTATAACTCTCTCCAGAAGTAAGCTTTACCCGTGATTCTTGTTGCGTTGGATTCCTAACTCAAATATCTACCCTACGAAAAGTTCAAATGGAAGAAACTCCTTTTGAGTCAACCTCTAGGTGATTATCAAGTTGATTTCCACAACCGTCGCCTCTTATGTAGGGATCGGGGTGAACGTCGGGTTTTTCATTGAGTCTAGGATTTTTGAACACTAGAGTCCATTATGAATCAATCCATATGATCATATATGCCTAATCTGTCCACTTTTGAAAAAATCAAATTTTTGAGCCCGACCAAAGGGGTACCCCTTTGGCCGGTGGCCAGATTTGGCCCCGTTTTCTGGCAGCCGTCAGTAAAACGGCTATAACTCTCTCCAGAAGTAAGCTTTACCCGTGATTCTTATTGCGTTGGATTCCTAACTCAAATATCTACCCTACAAAAAGTTGAAATGGAAGAAACTCCTTTTGAGTCAACCTCTAGGTGATTATCAAGTTGATTTCCACAACCGTCGTCTCTTATGTAGGGATTGGGGTGAACGTCGGGTTTTTCAATGAGTCTTGCATTTTTGAACACTAGAGTCCATTATGAATCAATCTATATGATCATATATGCCTAATCCGTCCACTTTTGAAAAAATCAAATTTTTGAGCCCGCCCAAAGGGGTACATCTTTGGCCGGTGGCAAAATTTGGCCCCGTTTTCTGGCAGCCGTCAGTAAAACGGCTATAACTCTCTCCAGAAGTAAGCTTTACCCGTGATTCTTGTTGCGTTGGATTCCTAACTCAAATATCTACCCTACCGAAATTCGAACCGGTAGAAACCCTATTTGAGTCGGCCTCTAGGTGATTATCAAGTTTATTTCCAAAACCGTCGCCTCTTATGTAGGGATCGGGGTGAACGTCGGGTTTTTCATTGAGTCTAGCATTTTTGAACACTAGAGTCCATTATGAATCAATCCATATGATCATATATGCCTAATCCGTCCACTTTTGAAAAAATCAAATTTTTGAGCCCGCCCAAAGGGGTACCCCTTTGGCCGGTGGCCAGATTTGGCCCCGTTTTCTGGCAGCCGTCAGTAAAACGGCTATAACTCTCTCCAGAAGTAAGCTTTACCCGTGATTCTTGTTGCGTTGGATTCCTAACTCAAATATCTACCCTACGAAAAGTTCAAATGGAAGAAACTCCTTTTGAGTCAACCTCTAGGTGATTATCAAGTTGATTTCCACAACCGTCGCCTCTTATGTAGGGATCGGGGTGAACGTCGGGTTTTTCATTGAGTCTAGCATTTTTGAACACTAGAGTCCATTATGAATCAATCCATATGATCATATATGCCTAATCTGTCCATTTTTGAAAAAATCAAATTTTTGAGCCCGACCAAAGGGGTACCTCTTTGGCCGGTGGCCAGATTTGGCCCCGTTTTCTGGCAGCCGTCAGTAAAACGGCTATAACTCTCTCCAGAAGTAAGCTTTACCCGTGATTCTTATTGCGTTGGATTCCTAACTCAAATATCTACCCTACAAAAAGTTCAAATGGAAGAAAGTCCTTTTGAGTCAACCTCTAGGTGATTATCAAGTTGATTTCCACAACCGTCGCCTCTTATGTAGGGATTGGGGTGAACGTCGGGTTTTTCATTGAGTCTAGCATTTTTGAACACTAGAGTCCATTATGAATCAATCTATATGATCATATATGCCTAATCCGTCCACTTTTGAAAAAATCAAATTTTTGAGCCCGCCCAAAGGGGTACATCTTTGGCCGGTGGCAAAATTTGGCCCCGTTTTCTGGCAGCCGTCAGTAAAACGGCTATAACTCTCTCCAGAAGTAAGCTTTACCCGTGATTCTTGTTGCGTTGGATTCCTAACTCAAATATCTACCCTACCAAATTTCGAACCGGTAGAAACCCTATTTGAGTCGGCCTCTAGGTGATTATCAAGTTTATTTCCAAAACCGTCGCCTCTTATGTAGGGATCGGGGTGAACGTCGGGTTTTTCATTGAGTCTAGCATTTTTGAACACTAGAGTCCATTATGAATCAATCCATATGATCATATATGCCTAATCCTTCCACTTTTGAAAAAATCAAATTTTTGAGCCCGCCCAAAGGGGTACCCCTTTGGCCGGTGGCCAGATTTGGCCCCGTTTTCTGGCAGCCGTCAGTAAAACAGCTATAACTCTCTCCAGAAGTAAGCTTTACCCGTGATTCTTGTTGCGTTGGAATCCTAACTCAAATATCTACCCTACGAAAAGTTCAAATGGAAGAAACTCCTTTTGAGTCAACCTCTAGGTGATTATCAAGTTGATTTCCACAACCGTCGCCTCTTATGTAGGGATCGGGGTGAACGTCGGGTTTTTCATTGAGTCTAGCATTTTTGAACACTAGAGTCCATTATGAATCAATCCATATGATCATATATGCCTAATCTGTCCACTTTTGAAAAAATCAAATTTTTGAGCCCGACCAAAGGGGTACCCCTTTGGCCGGTGGCCAGATTTGGCCCCGTTTTCTGGCAGCCGTCAGTAAAACAGCTATAACTCTCTCCAGAAGTAAGCTTTACCCGTGATTCTTATTGCGTTGGATTCCTAACTCAAATATCTACCCTACAAAAAGTTCAAATGGAAGAAACTCCTTTTGAGTCAACCTCTAGGTGATTATCAAGTTGATTTCCACAACCGTCGCCTCTTATGTAGGGATTGGGGTGAACGTCGGGTTTTTCATTGAGTCTAGCATTTTTGAACACTAGAGTCCATTATGAATCAATCTATATGATCATATATGCCTAATCCGTCCACTTTTGAAAAAATCAAATTTTTGAGCCCGCCCAAAGGGGTACATCTTTGGCCGGTGGCAAAATTTGGCCCCGTTTTATGGCAGCCGTCAGTAAAACGGCTATAACTCTCTCCAGAAGTAAGCTTTACCCGTGATTCTTGTTGCGTTGGATTCCTAACTCAAATATCTACCCTACCAAAATTCGAACCGGTAGAAACCCTATTTGAGTCGGCCTCTAGGTGATTATCAAGTTTATTTCCAAAACCGTCGCCTCTTATGTAGGGATCGGGGTGAACGTCGGGTTTTTCATTGAGTCTAGCATTTTTGAACACTAGAGTCCATTATGAATCAATCCATATGATCATACATGCCTAATCCGTCCACTTTTGAAAAAATCAAATTTTTGAGCCCGCCCAAAGGGGTACCCCTTTGGCCGGTGGCCAGATTTGGCCCCGTTTTCTGGCAGCCGTCAGTAAAACGGCTATAACTCTCTCCAGAAGTAAGCTTTACCCGTGATTCTTGTTGCGTTGGATTCCTAACTCAAATATCTACCCTACGAAAAGTTCAAATGGAAGAAACTCCTTTTGAGTCAACCTCTAGGTGATTATCAAGTTGATTTCCACAACCGTCGCCTCTTATGTAGGGATCGGGGTGAACGTCGGGTTTTTCATTGAGTCTAGCATTTTTGAACACTAGAGTCCATTATGAATCAATCCATATGATCATATATGCCTAATCTGTCCACTTTTGAAAAAATCAAATTTTTGAGCCCGACCAAAGGGGTACCCCTTTGGCCGGTGGCCAGATTTGGCCCCGTTTTCTGGCAGCCGTCAGTAAAACGGCTATAACTCTCTCCAGAAGTAAGCTTTACCCGTGATTCTTATTGCGTTGGATTCCTAACTCAAATATCTACCCTACAAAAAGTTCAAATGGAAGAAACTCCTTTTGAGTCAACCTCTAGGTGATTATCAAGTTGATTTCCACAACCGTCGCCTCTTATGTAGGGATTGGGGTGAACGTCGGGTTTTTCATTGAGTCTAGCATTTTTGAACACTAGAGTCCATTATGAATCAATCTATATGATCATATATGCCTAATCCGTCCACTTTTGAAAAAATCAAATTTTTGAGCCCGCCCAAAGGGGTACATCTTTGGCCGGTGGCAAAATTTGGCCCCGTTCTCTGGCAGCCGTCAGTAAAACGGCTATAATTCTCTCCAGAAGTAAGCTTTACCCGTGATTCTTGTTGCGTTGGATTCCTAACTCAAATATCTACCCTACAAAAAGTTCAAATGGAAGAAACTCCTTTTGAGTCAACCTATAGGTGATTATAAAGTTGATTTCCACAACCGTCACCTCTTATGTTGGGATCGGGGTGAACGTCGGGTTTTTCATTGAGTCTAGCATTTTTGAACACTAGAGTCCATTATGAATCAATCCATATGATCATATATGCCTAATCCGTCCAGTTTTCAAAAAATCAAAATTTTGAGCCCGCCCAAAGGGGTACCCCTTTGGCCGGTGGCCAGATTTGGCCCCGTTTTCTGGCAGCCGTCAGTAAAACGGCTATAACTCTCTCCAGAAGTAAGCTTTACCCGTGATTCTTATTGCGTTGGATTCATAACTCAAATATCTACCCTACAAAAAGTTCAAATGGAAGAAACTCGTTTTGAGTCAACCTCTAGGTGATTATCAAGTTGATTTCCACAACCGTCGCCTCTTATGTAGGGATCAGGGTGAACGTCGGGTTTTTCATTGAGTCTAGCATTTTTGAACACTAGAGTCCATTATGAATCAATCCATATGATCATATATGCCTAATCCGTCCACTTTTGAAAAAATCAAATTTTGGAGCCCGCCCAAAGGGGTACCTCTTTGGCCGGTGGCCAGATTTGGCCCCGTTTTCTGGCAGCCGTCAGTAAAACGGCTATAACTCTCTCTAGAAGTAAACTTTATCCGTGATTCTTGTTGCGTTGGATTCCTAACTCAAATATCTACCCTACCAAAATTCGAACCGGTAGAAACCCTATTTGAGTCGGCCTCTAGGTGATTATCAAGTTTATTTCCAAAACCGTCACCTCTTATGTAGGGATCGGGGTGAACGTCGGGTTTTTCATTGAGTCTAGCATTTTTGAACACTAGATTCCATTATGAATCAATCCATATGATCATATATGCCTAATCCGTCAACTTTTGAAAAAATCAAATTTTTGAGCTCGCCCAAAGGGGTACCCCTTTGGCCGGTGGCCAGATTTTGCCCCATTTTCTGGCAGCCGTCAGTAAAACGGCTATAACTCTCTCCAGAATTAAGCTTTACCCGTGATTCTTGTTGCGTTGGATTCCTAACTCAAATATCTACCCTACAAAAAGTTCAAATGGAAAAAACTCCTTTTGAGTCAACCTCTAGGTGATTATCAAGTTGATTTCCACAACCGTCGCCTCTTATGTAGGGATTGGGGTGAACGTCGGGTTTTTCATTGAGTCTAGCATTTTTGAACACTAGAGTCCATTATGAATCAATCTATATGATCATATATGCCTAATCCGTCCACTTTTGAAAAAATCAAATTTTTGAGCCCGCCCAAAGGGGTACATCTTTGGCCGGTGGCAAAATTTGGCCCCGTTCTCTGGCAGCCGTCAGTAAAACGGCTATAATTCTCTCCAGAAGTAAGCTTTACCCGTGATTCTTGTTGCGTTGGATTCCTAACTCAAATATCTACCCTACAAAAAGTTCAAATGGAAGAAACTCCTTTTGAGTCAACCTATAGGTGATTATAAAGTTGATTTCCACAACCGTCACCTCTTATGTTGGGATCGGGGTGAACGTCGGGTTTTTCATTGAGTCTAGCATTTTTGAACACTAGAGTCCATTATGAATCAATCCATATGATCATATATGCCTAATCCGTCCAGTTTTCAAAAAATCAAAATTTTGAGCCCGCCCAAAGGGGTACCCCTTTGGCCGGTGGCCAGATTTGGCCCCGTTTTCTGGCAGCCGTCAGTAAAACGGCTATAACTCTCTCCAGAAGTAAGCTTTACCCGTGATTCTTATTGCGTTGGATTCATAACTCAAATATCTACCCTACAAAAAGTTCAAATGGAAGAAACTCGTTTTGAGTCAACCTCTAGGTGATTATCAAGTTGATTTCCACAACCGTCGCCTCTTATGTAGGGATCAGGGTGAACGTCGGGTTTTTCATTGAGTCTAGCATTTTTGAACACTAGAGTCCATTATGAATCAATCCATATGATCATATATGCCTAATCCGTCCACTTTTGAAAAAATCAAATTTTGGAGCCCGCCCAAAGGGGTACCTCTTTGGCCGGTGGCCAGATTTGGCCCCGTTTTCTGGCAGCCGTCAGTAAAACGGCTATAACTCTCTCTAGAAGTAAACTTTATCCGTGATTCTTGTTGCGTTGGATTCCTAACTCAAATATCTACCCTACCAAAATTCGAACCGGTAGAAACCCTATTTGAGTCGGCCTCTAGGTGATTATCAAGTTTATTTCCAAAACCGTCACCTCTTATGTAGGGATCGGGGTGAACGTCGGGTTTTTCATTGAGTCTAGCATTTTTGAACACTAGATTCCATTATGAATCAATCCATATGATCATATATGCCTAATCCGTCAACTTTTGAAAAAATCAAATTTTTGAGCTCGCCCAAAGGGGTACCCCTTTGGCCGGTGGCCAGATTTTGCCCCATTTTCTGGCAGCCGTCAGTAAAACGGCTATAACTCTCTCCAGAATTAAGCTTTACCCGTGATTCTTGTTGCGTTGGATTCCTAACTCAAATATCTACCCTACAAAAAGTTCAAATGGAAAAAACTCCTTTTGAGTCAACCTCTAGGTGATTATCAAGTTGATTTCCAAAACCGTCACCTCTTATGTAGGGATCGGGGTGAACGTCGGGTTTTTCATTGAGTCTAGCATTTTTTAACACTAGAGTCCATTATGAATCAATCTATATGATCATATATGCCTAATCCGTCCACTTTTGAAAAAATCAAATTTTTGAGCCCGCCCAAAGGGGTACCTCTTTGGCCGGTGGCCAGATTTGGCCCCGTTTTCTGGCAGCCGTCAGTAAAACGGCTATAACTCTCTTCAGAAGTAAGCTTTACCCGTGATTCTTGTTGCGTTGGATTCCTAACTCAAATATCTACCCTACAAAAAGTTTCAAATGGAAGAAACTCCTTTTGAGTCAACCTATAGGTGATTATAAAGTTGATTTCCACAACCGTCGCCTCTTATGTTGGGATCGGGGTGAACGTCGGGTTTTTCATTGAGTCTAGCATTTTTGAACACTAGAGTCCATTATGAATCAATCCATATGATCATATATTCCTAATCCGTCCAGTTTTCAAAAAATCAAAATTTTGAGACCGCCCAATGGGGTACCCCTTTGGCCGGTGGCCAGATTTGGCCCCGTTTTCTGGCATCCGTCAGTAAAACAGCTATAGCTCTCTCCAGAAGTAAGCTTTACTCGTGATTCTTGTTGCATTGGATTCCTAACTCAAATATCTACCCTACCAAAAGTAGAAACGGTAGAAACCCTATTTAAGTCGGCCTCTAGGTGATTATCAAGTTGATTTCCAAAACCGTCACCTCTTATGTAGGGATCAGGGTGAACGTCGGGTTTTTCATTGAGTCTAGCATTTTTGAACACTAGAGTGCATTATGAATCAATCCATATGATCATATATGCCTAATCCGTCCACTTTTGAAAAAATCAAATTTTTGAGCCTGACCAAAGGGGTACCCCTTTGGACGGTGGCCAGATTTGGCCACGTTTTCTGGCAGCCGTCAGTAAAACTACTATAACTCTCTCCAAAAGTAAACTTTACCTGTGATTCTTGTTGCATTGGATTCCTAACTCAAATATCTACCCTACCAAAAGTTGAACCGGTAGAAACCCTATTTGAGTCGGCCTCTAGGTGATTATCAAGTTGATTTCCAAAACCGTCACCTCTTATGTAGGAATCGGGGTGAACATCGGGTTTTTCATTGAGTCTAGCATTTTTGAACACTAGAGTCCATTATGAATCAATCCATATGATCATATATGCCTAATCCGTCCACTTTTGAAAAAATCAAATTTTGGAGCCCGCCCAAAGGGGTACCTCTTTGGCCGGTGGCCAGATTTGGCCCCGTTTTCTGGCAGCCGTCAGTAAAACGGCTATAACTCTCTCTAGAAGTAAACTTTATCCGTGATTCTTGTTGCGTTGGATTCCTAACTCAAATATCTACCCTACCAAAATTCGAACCGGTAGAAACCCTATTTGAGTCGGCCTCTAGGTGATTATCAAGTTTATTTCCGAAACCGTCACCTCTTATGTAGGGATCGGGGTGAACGTCGGGTTTTTCATTGAGTCTAGCATTTTTGAACACTAGATTCCATTATGAATCAATCCATATGATCATATACGCCTAATCCGTCCACTTTTGAAAAAATCAAATTTTTGAGCTCGCCCAAAGGGGTACCCCTTTGGCCGGTGGCCAGATTTTGCCCCATTTTCTGGCAGCCGTCAGTAAAACGGCTATAACTCTCTCCAGAATTAAGCTTTACCCGTGATTCTTGTTGCGTTGGATTCCTAACTCAAATATCTACCCTACAAAATGTTCAAATGGAAAAAACTCCTTTTGAGTCAACCTCTAGGTGATTATCAAGTTGATTTCCAAAACCGTCACCTCTTATGTAGGGATCGGGGTGAACGTCGGGTTTTTCATTGAGTCTAGCATTTTTGAACACTAGAGTACATTATGAATCAATCCATATGATCATATATGCCTAATCTGTCCACTTTTGAAAAAATCAAATTTTTGAGCCCGACCAAAGGGGTACCCCTTTGGCCGGTGGCCAGATTTGGCCCCGTTTTCTGGCAGCCGTCAGTAAAACGGCTATAACTCTCTCCAGAAGTAAGCTTTACCCGTGATTCTTATTGCGTTGGATTCCTAACTCAAATATCTACCCTACAAAAAGTTCAAATGGAAGAAACTCCTTTTGAGTCAACCTCTAGGTGATTATCAAGTTGATTTCCACAACCGTCGCCTCTTATGTAGGGATTGGGGTGAACGTCGGGTTTTTCATTGAGTCTAGCATTTTTGAACACTAGAGTCCATTATGAATCAATCTATATGATCATATATGCCTAATCCGTCCACTTTTGAAAAAATCAAATTTTTGAGCCCGCCCAAAGGGGTACATCTTTGGCCGGTGGCAAAATTTGGCCCCGTTTTCTGGCAGCCGTCAGTAAAACGGCTATAACTCTCTCCAGAAGTAAGCTTTACCCGTGATTCTTGTTGCATTGGATTCCTAACTCAAATATCTACCCTACCAAAATTCGAACCGGTAGAAACCCTATTTGAGTCGGCCTCTAGGTGATTATCAAGTTTATTTCCAAAACCGTCGCCTCTTATGTAGGGATCGGGGTGAACGTCGGGTTTTTCATTGAGTCTAGCATTTTTGAACACTAGAGTCCATTATGAATCAATCCATATGATCATATATGCCTAATCTGTCCACTTTTGAAAAAATCAAATTTTTGAGCCCGACCAAAGGGGTACCCCTTTGGCCGGTGGCCAGATTTGGCCCCGTTTTCTGGCAGCCGTCAGTAAAACGGCTATAACTCTCTCCAGAAGTAAGCTTTACCCGTGATTCTTATTGCGTTGGATTCCTAACTCAAATATCTACCCTAAAAAAAGTTCAAATGAAAGAAACTCCTTTTGAGTCAACCTCTAGGTGATTATCAAGTTGATTTTCACAACCGTCGCCTCTTATGTAGGGATCGGGGTGAACGTCGGGTTTTTCATTGAGTCTAGCATTTTTGAACACTAGAGTCCATTATGAATCAATCCATATGATCATATATGCCTAATCTGTCCACTTTTGAAAAAATCAAATTTTTGAGCCCGACCAAAGGGGTACTCCTTTGGCCGGTGGCCAGATTTGGCCCCGTTTTCTGGCAGCCGTCAGTAAAACAGCTATAACTCTCTCCAGAAGTAAGCTTTACCCGTGATTCTTATTGCGTTGGATTCATAACTCAAATATCTACCCTACAAAAAGTTCAAATGGAAGAAACTCATTTTGAGTCAACCTCTAGGTGATTATCAAGTTGATTTCCACAACCGTCGCCTCTTATGTAGGGATCAGGGTGAACGTCGGGTTTTTCATTGAGTCTAGCATTTTTGAACACTAGAGTCCATTATGAATCAATCTATATGATCATATATGCCTAATCCGTCCACTTTTGAAAAAATCAAATTTTTGAGCCCGCCCAAAGGGGTACCTCTTTGGCCGGTGGCCAGATTTGGCCCCGTTTTCTGGCAGCCGTCAGTAAAACGGCTATAACTCTCTTCAGAAGTAAGCTTTACCCGTGATTCTTGTTGCGTTGGATTCCTAACTCAAATATCTACCCTACAAAAAGTTTCAAATGGAAGAAACTCCTTTTGAGTCAACCTATAGGTGATTGTAAAGTTGATTTCCACAACCGTCGCCTCTTATGTTGGGATCGGGGTGAACGTCGGGTTTTTCATTGAGTCTAGCATTTTTGAACACTAGAGTCCATTATGAATCAATCCATATGATCATATATTCCTAATCCGTCCAGTTTTCAAAAAATCAAAATTTTGAGACCGCCCAATGGGGTACCCCTTTGGCCGGTGGCCAGATTTGGCCCCGTTTTCTGGCATCCGTCAGTAAAACAGCTATAGCTCTCTCCAGAAGTAAGCTTTACTCGTGATTCTTGTTGCATTGGATTCCTAACTCAAATATCTACCCTACCAAAAGTAGAAACGGTAGAAACCCTATTTAAGTCGGCCTCTAGGTGATTATCAAGTTGATTTCCAAAACCGTCACCTCTTATGTAGGGATCAGGGTGAACGTCGGGTTTTTCATTGAGTCTAGCATTTTTGAACACTAGAGTGCATTATGAATCAATCCATATGATCATATATGCCTAATCCGTCCACTTTTGAAAAAATCAAATTTTTGAGCCTGACCAAAGGGGTACCCCTTTGGACGGTGGCCAGATTTGGCCACGTTTTCTGGCAGCCGTCAGTAAAACTACTATAACTCTCTCCAAAAGTAAACTTTACCTGTGATTCTTGTTGCATTGGATTCCTAACTCAAATATCTACCCTACCAAAAGTTGAACCGGTAGAAACCCTATTTGAGTCGGCCTCTAGGTGATTATCAAGTTGATTTTCACAACCGTCGCCTCTTATGTAGGGATCGGGGTGAACGTCGGGTTTTTCATTGAGTCTAGCATTTTTGAACACTAGAGTCCATTATGAATCAATCCATATGATCATATATGCCTAATCTGTCCACTTTTGAAAAAATCAAATTTTTGAGCCCGACCAAAGGGGTACTCCTTTGGCCGGTGGCCAGATTTGGCCCCGTTTTCTGGCAGCCGTCAGTAAAACAGCTATAACTCTCTCCAGAAGTAAGCTTTACCCGTGATTCTTATTGCGTTGGATTCATAACTCAAATATCTACCCTACAAAAAGTTCAAATGGAAGAAACTCGTTTTGAGTCAACCTCTAGGTGATTATCAAGTTGATTTCCACAACCGTCGCCTCTTATGTAGGGATCAGGGTGAACGTCGGGTTTTTCATTGAGTCTAGCATTTTTGAACACTAGAGTCCATTATGAATCAATCTATATGATCATATATGCCTAATCCGTCCACTTTTGAAAAAATCAAATTTTTGAGCCCGCCCAAAGGGGTACCTCTTTGGCCGGTGGCCAGATTTGGCCCCGTTTTCTGGCAGCCGTCAGTAAAACGGCTATAACTCTCTTCAGAAGTAAGCTTTACCCGTGATTCTTGTTGCGTTGGATTCCTAACTCAAATATCTACCCTACAAAAAGTTTCAAATGGAAGAAACTCCTTTTGAGTCAACCTATAGGTGATTGTAAAGTTGATTTCCACAACCGTCGCCTCTTATGTTGGGATCGGGGTGAACGTCGGGTTTTTCATTGAGTCTAGCATTTTTGAACACTAGAGTCCATTATGAATCAATCCATATGATCATATATTCCTAATCCGTCCAGTTTTCAAAAAATCAAAATTTTGAGACCGCCCAATGGGGTACCCCTTTGGCCGGTGGCCAGATTTGGCCCCGTTTTCTGGCATCCGTCAGTAAAACAGCTATAGCTCTCTCCAGAAGTAAACTTTACTCGTGATTCTTGTTGCATTGGATTCCTAACTCAAATATCTACCCTACCAAAAGTAGAAACGGTAGAAACCCTATTTAATTCGGCCTCTAGGTGATTATCAAGTTGATTTCCAAAACCGTCACCTCTTATGTAGGGATCAGGGTGAACGTCGGGTTTTTCATTGAGTCTAGCATTTTTGAACACTAGAGTGCATTATGAATCAATCCATATGATCATATATGCCTAATCCGTCCACTTTTGAAAAAATCAAATTTTTGAGCCTGACCAAAGGGGTACCCCTTTGGACGGTGGCCAGATTTGGCCACGTTTTCTGGCAGCCGTCAGTAAAACGGCTATAACTCTCTTCAGAAGTAAGCTTTACCCGTGATTCTTGTTGCGTTGGATTCCTAACTCAAATATCTACCCTACAAAAAGTTTCAAATGGAAGAAACTCCTTTTGAGTCAACCTATAGGTGATTGTAAAGTTGATTTCCACAACCGTCGCCTCTTATGTTGGGATCGGGGTGAACGTCGGGTTTTTCATTGAGTCTAGCATTTTTGAACACTAGAGTCCATTATGAATCAATCCATATGATCATATATTCCTAATCCGTCCAGTTTTCAAAAAATCAAAATTTTGAGACCGCCCAATGGGGTACCCCTTTGGCCGGTGGCCAGATTTGGCCCCGTTTTCTGGCATCCGTCAGTAAAACAGCTATAGCTCTCTCCAGAAGTAAGCTTTACTCGTGATTCTTGTTGCATTGGATTCCTAACTCAAATATCTACCCTACCAAAAGTAGAAACGGTAGAAACCCTATTTAAGTCGGCCTCTAGGTGATTATCAAGTTGATTTCCAAAACCGTCACCTCTTATGTAGGGATCAGGGTGAACGTCGGGTTTTTCATTGAGTCTAGCATTTTTGAACACTAGAGTGCATTATGAATCAATCCATATGATCATATATGCCTAATCCGTCCACTTTTGAAAAAATCAAATTTTTGAGCCTGACCAAAGGGGTACCCCTTTGGACGGTGGCCAGATTTGGCCACGTTTTCTGGCAGCCGTCAGTAAAACTACTATAACTCTCTCCAAAAGTAAACTTTACCTGTGATTCTTGTTGCATTGGATTCCTAACTCAAATATCTACCCTACCAAAAGTTGAACCGGTAGAAACCCTATTTGAGTCGGCCTCTAGGTGATTATCAAGTTGATTTTCACAACCGTCGCCTCTTATGTAGGGATCGGGGTGAACGTCGGGTTTTTCATTGAGTCTAGCATTTTTGAACACTAGAGTCCATTATGAATCAATCCATATGATCATGTATGCCTAATCTGTCCACTTTTGAAAAAATCAAATTTTTGAGCCCGACCAAAGGGGTACTCCTTTGGCCGGTGGCCAGATTTGGCCCCGTTTTCTGGCAGCCGTCAGTAAAACAGCTATAACTCTCTCCAGAAGTAAGCTTTACCCGTGATTCTTATTGCGTTGGATTCATAACTCAAATATCTACCCTACAAAAAGTTCAAATGGAAGAAACTCGTTTTGAGTCAACCTCTAGGTGATTATCAAGTTGATTTCCACAACCGTCGCCTCTTATGTAGGGATCAGGGTGAACGTCGGGTTTTTCATTGAGTCTAGCATTTTTGAACACTAGAGTCCATTATGAATCAATCTATATGATCATATATGCCTAATCCGTCCACTTTTGAAAAAATCAAATTTTTGAGCCCGCCCAAAGGGGTACCTCTTTGGCCGGTGGCCAGATTTGGCCCCGTTTTCTGGCAGCCGTCAGTAAAACGGCTATAACTCTCTTCAGAAGTAAGCTTTACCCGTGATTCTTGTTGCGTTGGATTCCTAACTCAAATATCTACCCTACAAAAAGTTTCAAATGGAAGAAACTCCTTTTGAGTCAACCTATAGGTGATTATAAAGTTGATTTCCACAACCGTCGCCTCTTATGTTGGGATCGGGGTGAACGTCGGGTTTTTCATTGAGTCTAGCATTTTTGAACACTAGAGTCCATTATGAATCAATCCATATGATCATATATTTCTAATCCGTCCAGTTTTCAAAAAATCAAAATTTTGAGACCGCCCAATGGGGTACCCCTTTGGCCGGTGGCCAGATTTGGCCCCGTTTTCTGGCATCCGTCAGTAAAACAGCTATAGCTCTCTCCAGAAGTAAGCTTTACTCGTGATTCTTGTTGCATTGGATTCCTAACTCAAATATCTACCCTACCAAAAGTAGAAACGGTAGAAACCCTATTTAAGTCGGCCTCTAGGTGATTATCAAGTTGATTTCCAAAACCGTCACCTCTTATGTAGGGATCAGGGTGAACGTCGGGTTTTTCATTGAGTCTAGCATTTTTGAACACTAGAGTCCATTATGAATCAATCCATATGATCATATATGCCTAATCCGTCCACTTTTGAAAAAATCAAATTTTGGAGCCCGCCCAAAGGGGTACCTCTTTGGCCGGTGGCCAGATTTGGCCCCGTTTTCTGGCAGCCGTCAGTAAAACGGCTATAACTCTCTCTAGAAGTAAACTTTATCCGTGATTCTTGTTGCGTTGGATTCCTAACTCAAATATCTACCCTACCAAAATTCGAACCGGTAGAAACCCTATTTGAGTCGGCCTCTAGGTGATTATCAAGTTTATTTCCAAAACCGTCGCCTCTTATGTAGGGATCGGGGTGAACGTCGGGTTTTTCATTGAGTCTAGCATTTTTGAACACTAGAGTCCATTATGAATCAATCCATATGATCATATATGCCTAATCCTTCCACTTTTGAAAAAATCAAATTTTTGAGCCCGCCCAAAGGGGTACCCCTTTGGCCGGTGGCCAGATTTGGCCCCGTTTTCTGGCAGCCGTCAGTAAAACGGCTATAACTCTCTCTAGAAGTAAGCTTTACCCGTGATTCTTGTTGCGTTGGATTCCTAACTCAAATATCTACCCTAAGAAAAGTTCAAATGGAAGAAACTCCTTTTGAGTTAACCTCTAGATGATTATCAAGTTGATTTCCACAACCGTCGCCTCTTATGTAGGGATCGGGGTGAACGTCGGGTTTTTCATTGAGTCTAGCATTTTTGAACACTAGAGTCCATTATGAATCAATCCATATGATCATATATGCCTAATCTGTCCACTTTTGAAAAAATCAAATTTTTGAGCCCGACCAAAGGGGTACCCCTTTGGCCGGTGGCCAGATTTGGCCCCGTTTTCTGGCAGCCGTCAGTAAAACAGCTATAACTCTCTCCAGAAGTAAGCTTTACCCGTGATTCTTATTGCGTTGGATTCATAACTCAAATATCTACCCTACAAAAAGTTCAAATGGAAGAAACTCCTTTTGAGTCAACCTCTAGGTGATTATCAAGTTGATTTCCACAACCGTCGCCTCTTATGTAGGGATCAGGGTGAACGTCGGGTTTTTCATTGAGTCTAGCATTTTTGAACACTAGAGTCCATTATGAATCAATCTATATGATCATATATGCCTAATCCGTCCACTTTTGAAAAAATCAAATTTTTGAGCCCGCCCAAAGGGGTACCTCTTTGGCCGGTGGCCAGATTTGGCCCCGTTTTCTGGCAGCCGTCAGTAAAACGGCTATAACTCTCTTCAGAAGTAAGCTTTACCCGTGATTCTTGTTGCGTTGGATTCCTAACTCAAATATCTACCCTACAAAATGTTTCAAATGGAAGAAACTCCTTTTGAGTCAACCTATAGGTGATTATAAAGTTGATTTCCACAACCGTCGCCTCTTATGTTGGGATCGGGGTGAACGTCGGGTTTTTCATTGAGTCTAGCATTTTTGAACACTAGAGTCCATTATGAATCAATCCATATGATCATATATTCCTAATCCGTCCAATTTTCAAAAAATCAAAATTTTGAGACCGCCCAATGGGGTACCCCTTTGGCCGGTGGCCAGATTTGGCCCCGTTTTCTGGCATCCGTCAGTAAAACAGCTATAGCTCTCTCCAGAAGTAAGCTTTACTCGTGATTCTTGTTGCATTGGATTCCTAACTCAAATATCTACCCTACCAAAAGTAGAAACGGTAGAAACCCTATTTAAGTCGGCCTCTAGGTGATTATCAAGTTGATTTCCAAAACCGTCACCTCTTATGTAGGGATCAGGGTGAACGTCGGGTTTTTCATTGAGTCTAGCATTTTTGAACACTAGAGTGCATTATGAATCAATCCATATGATCATATATGCCTAATCCGTCCACTTTTGAAAAAATCAAATTTTTGAGCCTGACCAAAGGGGTACCCCTTTGGACGGTGGCCAGATTTGGCCCCGTTTTCTGGCAGCCGTCAGTAAAACTGCTATAACTCTCTCCAAAAGTAAA
The DNA here is from genome assembly GCA_026008535.1 of Perilla frutescens. NCBI lineage: Eukaryota > Viridiplantae > Streptophyta > Magnoliopsida > Lamiales > Lamiaceae > Perilla > Perilla frutescens. Next base: position 49,758,387 of record BRKX01000018.1, read on the forward strand.
CTTTACCTGTGATTCTTGTTGCATTGGATTCCTAACTCAAATATCTACCCTACCAAAAGTTGAACCGGTAGAAACCCTATTTGAGTCGGCCTCTAGGTGATTATCAAGTTGATTTCCAAAACCGTCACCTCTTATGTAGGAATCGGGGTGAACATCGGGTTTTTCATTGAGTCTAGCATTTTTGAACACTAGAGTCCATTATGAATCAATCCATATGATCATATATGCCTAATCCGTCCACTTTTGAAAAAATCAAATTTTGGAGCCCGCCCAAAGGGGTACTTCTTTGGCCGGTGGCCAGATTTGGCCCCGTTTTCTGGCAGCCGTCAGTAAAACGGCTATAACTCTCTCTAGAAGTAAACTTTATCCGTGATTCTTGTTGCGTTGGATTCCTAACTCAAATATCTACCCTACCAAAATTCGAACCGGTAGAAACCCTATTTGAGTCGGCCTCTAGGTGATTATCAAGTTTATTTCCAAAACCGTCACCTCTTATGTAGGGATCGGGGTGAACGTCGGGTTTTTCATTGAGTCTAGCATTTTTGAACACTAGATTCCATTATGAATCAATCCATATGATCATATATGCCTAATCCGTCCACTTTTGAAAAAATCAAATTTTTGAGCTCGCCCAAAGGGGTACCCCTTTGGCCGGTGGCCAGATTTTGCCCCATTTTCTGGCAGCCGTCAGTAAAACGGCTATAACTCTCTCCAGAATTAAGCTTTACCCGTGATTCTTGTTGCGTTGGATTCCTAACTCAAATATCTACCCTACAAAAAGTTCAAATGGAAAAAACTCCTTTTGAGTCAACCTCTAGGTGATTATCAAGTTGATTTCCAAAACCGTCACCTCTTATGTAGGGATCGGGGTGAACGTCGGGTTTTTCATTGAGTCTAGCATTTTTGAACACTAGAGTCCATTATGAATCAATCCATATGATCATATATGCCTAATCCGTCCACTTTTGAAAAAATCAAATTTTTGAGCCCGCCCAAAGGGGTACCCCTTTGGCCGGTGGCCAGATTTGGCCCCAATTTCTGACAGCCGTCAGTAAAACGGCTATAACTCTCTCCAGAAGTAAGCTTTACCCGTGATTCTTGTTGCGTTGGATTCCTAACTCAAATATCTACCCTACAAAAAGTTCAAATGGAAGAAACTCCTTTTGAGTCAACCTCTAGGTGATTATCAAGTTGATTTCCACAACCGGCGCCTCTTATGTAGGGATCGGGGTGAACGTCGGGTTTTTCATTGAGTCTAGCATTTTTGAACACTAGAGTCCATTATGAATCAATCCATATGATCATATATGCCTAATCTTTCCACTTTTGAAAAAATAAAATTTTTGAGCCCGCCCAAAGGGGTACCCCTTTGGCCGGTGGACAGATTTGGCTCCGTTTTCTGGCAGCCGTCAGTAAAACGGCTATAACTCTCTCCAGATGTAAGCTTTACCCGTGATTCTTGTTGCGTTGGATTCCTAACTCAAATATCTACCCTACAAAAAGTTCATATGGAAGAAACTCCTTTTGAGTCAACCTCTAGGTGATTATAAAGTTGATTTCCACAACCGTCACCTCTTATGTAGGGATCGGGGTGAACGTCGGGTTTTTCATTGAGTCTAGCATTTTTGAACACTAGAGTCAATTATGAATCAATCCATATGATCATATATGCCTAATCCGTCTAGTTTTCAAAAAATCAAAATTTTGAGCCCGCCCAATGGGGTACCCCTTTGGCCGGTGGCCAGATTTGGCCCCGTTTTCTGTCAGCCGTCAGTAAAACGGCTATAAGTCTCTCCAGAAGTAAGCTTTACCCGTGATTCTTGTTGCGTTGGATTCCTAACTCAAATATCTACCCTACCAAAAGTAGAACCGGTAGAAACCCTATTTGAGTCGGCCTCTAGGTGATTATCAAGTTGATTTCCAAAACCGTCACCTCTTATGTAGGGATCGGGGTGAACGTCGGGTTTTTCATTGAGTCTAGCATTTTTGAACACTAGAGTCCATTATGAATCAATCCATAATATCATATATGCCTAATCCGTCCACTTTTGAAAAAATCAAATTTTTGAGCCCGCCCAAAGGGGTACCCCTTTGGCCGGTGGCCAGATTTGGCCCCGTTTTCTGGCAGCCGTCAGTAAAACGGCTATAACTCTCTCCAGAAGTAAGCTTTACCCGTTATTCTTGTTGCGTTGGATTCCTAACTCAAATATCTACCCTACCAAAAGTCGAACCGATAGAAACCCTATTTGAGTCGGCCTCTAGGTGATTATCAAGTTGATTTCCAAAACCGTCACCTCTTATGTAGGGATCGGGGTGAACGTCGAGTTTTTCATTGAGTCTAGCTTTTTTGAACACTAGAGTCCATTATGAATCAATCCATATGATCATATATGCCTAATCCGTCGACTTTTGAAAAAATAAAATTTTTAAGCCCGCCCAAAGGGGTACCCATTTGGCCGGTGGCCAGATTTTGCCCCGTTTTCTGGTAGCCGTCAGTAAAACGGCTATAACTCTCTCCAGAAGTAAGCTTTACCCGTGATTCTTGTTGCGTTGGATTCCTAACTCAAATATCTACCCTACAAAAAGTTTCAAATGGAAGAAACTCCTTTTGAGTCAACCTATAGGTGATTATAAAGTTGATTTCCACAACCGTCGCCTCTTATGTTGGGATCGGGGTGAACGTCGGGTTTTTCATTGAGTCTAGCATTTTTGAACACTAGAGTCCATTATGAATCAATCCATATGATCATATATTCCTAATCCGTCCAGTTTTCAAAAAATCAAAATTTTGAGCCCGCCCAATGGGGTACCCCTTTGGCCGGTGGCCAGATTTGGCCCCGTTTTCTGGCATCCGTCAGTAAAATGGTTAAAACTCTCTCCAGAAATAACCTTTACCCGTGATTCTTTTTGTGTTGGATTCCTAACTCAAATATCTACCCTACCAAAAGTCGAACCGGTAGAAACCCTATTTGAGTCGGCCTCTAGGTGATTATCAAGTTGATTTCCAAAACCGTCACCTCTTATGTAGGGATCGGGGTGAACATCGGGTTTTTCATTGAGTCTAGCATTTTTGAACACTAGAGTCCATTATGAATCAATCCATATGATCATATATGCCTAATCCGTCCACTTTTGAAAAAATCAAATTTTGGAGCCCGCCCAAAGGGGTACCTCTTTGGCCGGTGGCCAGATTTGGTCCCGTTTTCTGGCAGCCGTCAGTAAAACGGCTATAACTCTCTCTAGAAGTAAACTTTATCCGTGATTCTTATTGCGTTGGATTCCTAACTCAAATATCTACCCTACCAAAATTCGAACCGGTAGAAACCCTATTTGAGTCGGCCTCTAGGTGATTATCAAGTTTATTTCCAAAACCGTCACCTCTTATGTAGGGATCGGGGTTAACGTCGGGTTTTTCATTGAGTCTAGCATTTTTGAACACTAGATTCCATTATGAATCCATCCATATGATCATATATGCCTAATCTGTCCACTTTTGAAAAAATCAAATTTTTGAGCCCGCCCAAAGGGGTACCCCTTTGGCCGGTGGCCAGATTTTGCCCCATTTTCTGGCAGCCGTCAGTAAAACGGCTATAACTCTCTCCAGAATTAAGCTTTACCCGTGATTCTTGTTGCGTTGGATTCCTAACTCAAATATCTACCCTACAAAAAGTTCAAATGGAAGAAACTCCTTTTGAGTCAACCTCTAGGTGATTATCAAATTGATTTCCACAACCGTCACCTCTTATGTAGGAATCGGGGTGAACGTCGGGTTTTTCATTGAGTCTAGCATTTTTGAACACTAGAGTCCATTATGAATCAATCCATATGATCATATATGCCTAATCCGTCCACTTTTGAAAAAATCAAATTTTTGAGCCCGCCCAAAGGGGTACCCCTTTGGCCGGTGGCCAGATTTTGCCCCATTTTCTGGCAGCCGTCAGTAAAACGGCTATAACTCTCTCCAGAATTAAGCTTTACCCGTGATTCTTGTTGCGTTGGATTCCTAACTGAAATATCTACCCTACAAAAAGTTCAAATGGAAGAAACTCCTTTTGAGTCAACCTCTAGGTGATTATCAAGTTGATTTCCAAAACCGTCACCTCTTATGTAGGGATCGGGGTGAACGTCGGGTTTTTCATTGAGTCTAGCATTTTTGAACACTAGAGTCCATTATGAATCAATCCATATGATCATATATGCCTAATCCGTCCACTTTTGAAAAAATCAAATTTTTGAGCCCGCCCAAAGGGGTACCCCTTTGGCCGGTGGCCAAATTTGGCCCCATTTTCTGGCAGCCGTCAGTAAAACGGCTATAACTCTCTCCAGAAGTAAGCTTTACCCGTGATTCTTGTTGTGTTGGATTCCTAACTCAAATATCTACCCTACAAAAAGTTCAAATGGAAGAAACTCCTTTTGAGTCAACCTCTAGGTGATTATCAAGTTGATTTCCAAAACCGGCGCCTCTTATGTAGGGATCGGGGTGAACGTCGGGTTTTTCATTGAGTCTAGCATTTTTGAACACTAGAGTCCATTATGAATCAATCCATATGATCATATATGCCTAATCCGTCCACTTTTGAAAAAATCAAATTTTTGAGCCCGCCCAAAGGGGTACCCCTTTGGCCGGTGGCCAGATTTGGCCCCGTTTTCTGGCAGCCGTCAGTAAAACGGCTATAACTCTCTCCAGAAGTAAGCTTTACCCATTATTCTTGTTGCGTTGGATTCATAACTCAAATATCTACCCTACCAAAAGTCGAACCAATAGAAACCCTATTTGAGTCGGCCTCTAGGTGATTATCAAGTTGATTTCCAAAACCGTCACCTCTTATGTAGGGATCGGGGTGAACGTCGAGTTTTTCATTGAGTCTAGCTTTTTTGAACACTAGAGTCCATTATGAATCAATCCATATGATCATATATGCCTAATCCGTCGACTTTTGAAAAAATAAAATTTTTAAGCCCGCCCAAAGGGGTACCCCTTTGGCCGGTGGCCAGATTTTGCCCCGTTTTCTGGTAGCCGTCAGTAAAACGGCTATAACTCTCTCCAGAAGTAAGCTTTACCCGTGATTCTTGTTGCGTTGGATTCCTAACTCAAATATCTACCCTACCAAAAGTCGAACCGGTAGAAACCATATTTGAGTCGGCCTCTAGGTGATTATCAAGTTGATTTCCAAAACCGTCACCTCTTATGTAAGGATCGGGGTGAACGTCGGGTTTTTCATTGAGTCTAGCATTTTTGAACACTAGAGTCCATTATGAATCAATCCATATGATCATATATGCCTAATCCGTCCACTTTTGAAAAAATCAAATTTTTGAGCCCGCCCAAAGGGGTACCCCTTTGGCCGGTGGCCAGATTTGGCCCCGTTTTCTGGCAGCCGTCAGTAAAACGGCTATAACTCTCTCCAGAAGTAAGCTTTACCCGTGATTCTTGTTGCGTTGGATTCCTAACTCAAATATCTACCCTACAAAAAGTTCAGATGGAAGAAACTTCTTTTGAGTCAACCTCTAGGTGATTATCAAGTTGATTTCCACAACCGTCACCTCTTATGTAGGGATCAGGGTGAACGTCGGGTTTTTCATTGAGTCTAGCATTTTTGAACACTAGAGTCCATTATGAATCAATCCATATGATCATATATGCCTAATCCATCCACTTTTGAAAAAATCAAATTTTTATGCCCGCCCAAAGGGGTACCCCTTTGGCCGGTGGCCAGATTTGGCCCCGTTTTCTGGCAGCCGTCAGTAAAACGGCTATAACTCTCTCCAGAAGTAAGCTTTACCCGTGATTCTTGTTGCGCTGGATTCCTAACTCAAATATCTACCCTACAAAAAGTTCAGATGCATGAAACTCCTTTTGAGTCAACCTCTAGGTGATTATCAAGTTGATTTCCACAACCGTCGCCTCTTATGTAGGGATCGGGGTGAACGTCGGGTTTTTCATTGAGTCTAGAATTTTTGAACACTAGAGTCCATTATGAATCAATCCATATGATCATATATGCCTAATCCGTCCACTTTTAAAAAAATCAAATTTTTGAGCCCGCCCAAAGGGGTACCCCTTTGGCCGGTGGCCAGATTTGGCCCCGTTTTCTGGCAGCCGTCAGTAAAACGGCTATAACTCTCTCCAGAAGTAAGCTTTACCCGTGATTCTTGTTGCGTTGGATTCCTAACTCAAATATCTACCCTACAAAAAGTTCAGATGGAAGAAACTTCTTTTGAGTCAACCTCTAGGTGATTATCAAGTTGATTTCCACAACCGTCACCTCTTATGTAGGGATCGGGGTGAACGTCGGGTTTTTCATTGAGTCTAGCATTTTTGAACACTAGAGTCCATTATGAATCAATCCATATGATCATATATGCTTAATCCGTCCAGTTTTCAAAAAATCAAATTTTTGAGCCCGCCCAATGGGGTACCCTTTGGCCGGTGGCCAGATTTGGCCCCGTTTTCTGGCAGCCGTCAGTAAAATGGCTAAAACTCTCTCCAGAAATAACCTTTACCCGTGATTCTTGTTGCGTTGGATTCCTAACTCAAATATCTACCCTACCAAAAGTCGAACCGGTAGAAACCCTATTTGAGTCGGCCTCTAGGTGATTATCAAGTTGATTTCCAAAACCGTCACCTCTTATGTAAGGATCGGGGTGAACGTCGGGTTTTTCATTGAGTCTAGCATTTTTGAACACTAGAGTCCATTATGAATCAATCCATATGATCATATATGCCTAATCCGTCCACTTTTGAAAAAATCAAATTTTTGAGCCCGCCCAAAGGGGTACCCCTTTGGCCGGTGGCCAGATTTGGCCCCGTTTTCTGGCAGCCGTCAGTAAAACGGCTGTAACTGTCTCCAGAAGAAAGCTTTACCCATGATTCTTGTTGCGTTGGATTCCTAACTCAAATATCTACCCCACCAAAAGTCGAACTGGTAGAAACCCTATTTGAGTCGGCCTCTAGGTGATTATCAAGTTGATTTCCAAAACCGTCACCTCTTATGTAGGGATCGGGGTGAACGTCGTGTTTTTCGTTGAGTCTAGCATTTTTGAACACTAGAGTCCATTATGAATCAATCCATATGATCATATATGCCTAAGCCGTCCACTTTTGAAAAAATCAAATTTTTGAGCCCGCCCAAAGGGATACCCTTTTGGCCGGTGGCCAGATTTGGCCCCGTTTTCTGGCAGCCGTCAGTAAAACGGCTGTAACTCTCTCCAGAAGTAAGCATTACCCGTGATTCTTAATGCGTTGGATTCCTAACTCAAATATCTACCCCACCAAAAGTCGAACTGGTAGAAACCCTATTTGAGTCGGCCTCTAGGTGATTATCAAGTTGATTTCCAAAACCGTCACCTCTTATGTAGAGATCGGGGTGAACGTCAGGTTTTTCATTGAGTCTAGCATTTTTGAACACTGGAGTCCATTATGAATCAATCCATATGATCATATATGCCTAATCCGTCCACTTTTGAAAAAATCAAATTTTTGAGCCAGCCCAAAGGGGTACCCCTTTGGCCGGTGGCCAGATTTGGCCCCGTTTTCTGGCAGCCGTCAGTAAAACGGCTATAACTCTCTCCAGAAGTAAGCTTTACCCGTTATTCTTGTTGCGTTGGATTCCTAACTCAAATATCTACCCTACCAAAAGTCGAACCGGTAGAAACCCTATTTGAGTCGGCCTCTAGGTGATTATCAATTTGATTTCCAAAACCGTCACCTCTTATGTAGGGATCGGGGTGAACGTCGGGTTTTTCATTGAGTCTAGCATTTTTGAACACTAGAATCCATTATGAATCAATCCATATGATCATATATGCCTAATCCGTCCACTTTTGAAAAAATCAAATTTTTGAGCCAGCCCAAAGGGGTACTCCTTTGGCCGGTGGCCAGATTTGGCCCCATTTTCTGGCAGCCGTCAGTAAAACGGCTATAACTCTCTCCAGAAGTAAGCTTTACACGTTATTCTTGTTGCGTTGGATTCCTAACTCAAATATCTACCCTACCAAAAGTCGAACCGGTAGAAACCCTATTTGAGTCGGCCTCTAGGTGATTATCAATTTGATTTCCAAAACCGTCACCTCTTATGTAGGGATCGGGGTGAACGTCGGGTTTTTCATTGAGTCTAGCATTTTTGAACACTAGAATCCATTATGAATCAATCCATATGATCATATATGCCTAATCCGTCCACTTTTGAAAAAATCAAATTTTTGAGCCCGCCCAAAGGAATACCCTTTTGGCCGGTGGCCAGATTTGGCCCCGTTTTCTGGCAGCCGTCAGTAAAACGGCTGTAACACTCTCCAGAAGTAAGCATTACCCGTGATTCTTATTGCGTTGGATTCCTAACTCAAATATCTACCCCACCAAAAGTCGAACTGGTAGAAACCCTATTTGAGTCGGCCTCTAGGTGATTATCAAGTTGATTTCCAAAACCGTCACCTCTTATGTAGAGATCGGGGTGAACGTCAGGTTTTTCATTGAGTCTAGCATTTTTGAACACTAGAGTCCATTATGAATCAATCCATATGATCATATATGCCTAATCCGTCCACTTTTGAAAAAATCAAATTTTTGAGCCAGCCCAAAGGGGTACCCCTTTGGCCGGTGGCCAGATTTGGCCCCGTTTTCTGGCAGCCGTCAGTAAAACGGCTATAACTCTCTCCAGAAGTAAGCTTTACCCGTTATTCTTGTTGCGTTGGATTCCTAACTCAAATATCTACCCTACCAAAAGTCGAACCGGTAGAAACCCTATTTGAGTCGGCCTCTAGGTGATTATCAATTTAATTTCCAAAACCGTCACCTCTTATGTAGGGATCGGGGTGAACGTCGGGTTTTTCATTGAGTCTAGCATTTTTGAACACTAGAATCCATTATGAATCAATCCATATGATCATATATGCCTAATCCGTCCACTTTTGAAAAAATCAAATTTTTGAGCCAGCCCAAAGGGGTACTCCTTTGGCCGGTGGCCAGATTTGGCCCCATTTTCTGGCAGCCGTCAGTAAAACGGCTATAACTCTCTCCAGAAGTAAGCTTTACACGTTATTCTTGTTGCGTTGGATTCCTAACTCAAATATCTACCCTACCAAAAGTCGAACCGGTAGAAACCCTATTTGAGTCGGCCTCTAGGTGATTATCAAGTTGATTTCCAAAACCGTCACCTCTTATGTAGAGATCGGGGTGAACGTCAGGTTTTTCATTGAGTCTAGCATTTTTGAACACTAGAGTCCATTATGAATCAATCCATATGATCATATATGCCTAATCCGTCCACTTTTGAAAAAATCAAATTTTTGAGCCAGCCCAAAGGGGTACCCCTTTGGCCGGTGGCCAGATTTGGCCCCGTTTTCTGGCAGCCGTCAGTAAAACGGCTATAACTCTCTCCAGAAGTAAGCTTTACCCGTTATTCTTGTTGCGTTGGATTCCTAACTCAAATATCTACCCTACCAAAAGTCGAACCGGTAGAAACCCTATTTGAGTCGGCCTCTAGGTGATTATCAATTTGATTTCCAAAACCGTCACCTCTTATGTAGGGATCGGGGTGAACGTCGGGTTTTTCATTGAGTCTAGCATTTTTGAACACTAGAATCCATTATGAATCAATCCATATGATCATATATGCCTAATCCGTCCACTTTTGAAAAAATCAAATTTTTGAGCCCGCCCAAAGGGATACCCTTTTGGCCGGTGGCCAGATTTGGCCCCGTTTTCTGGCAGCCGTCAGTAAAACGGCTGTAACACTCTCCAGAAGTAAGCATTACCCGTGATTCTTATTGCGTTGGATTCCTAACTCAAATATCTACCCCACCAAAAGTCGAACTGGTAGAAACCCTATTTGAGTCGGCCTCTAGGTGATTATCAAGTTGATTTCCAAAACCGTCACCTCTTATGTAGAGATCGGGGTGAACGTCAGGTTTTTCATTGAGTCTAGCATTTTTGAACACTAGAGTCCATTATGAATCAATCCATATGATCATATATGCCTAATCCGTCCACTTTTGAAAAAATCAAATTTTTGAGCCAGCCCAAAGGGGTACCCCTTTGGCCGGTGGCCAGATTTGGCCCCGTTTTCTGGCAGCCGTCAGTAAAACGGCTATAACTCTCTCCAGAAGTAAGCTTTACCCGTTATTCTTGTTGCGTTGGATTCCTAACTCAAATATCTACCCTACCAAAAGTCGAACCGGTAGAAACCCTATTTGAGTCGGCCTCTAGGTGATTATCAATTTGATTTCCAAAACCGTCACCTCTTATGTAGGGATCGGGGGTGAACGTCGAGTTTTTCATTGAGTCTAGCATTTTTGAACACTAGAATCCATTATGAATCAATCCATATGATCATATATGCCTAATCCGTCCACTTTTGAAAAAATCAAATTTTTGAGCCAGCCCAAAGGGGTACTCCTTTGGCCGGTGGCCAGATTTGGCCCCATTTTCTGGCAGCCGTCAGTAAAACGGCTATAACTCTCTCCAGAAGTAAGCTTTACACGTTATTCTTGTTGCGTTGGATTCCTAACTCAAATATCTACCCTACCAAAAGTCGAACCGGTAGAAACCCTATTTGAGTCGGCCTCTAGGTGATTATCAATTTGATTTCCAAAACCGTCACCTCTTATGTAGGGATCGGGGTGAACGTCGGGTTTTTCATTGAGTCTAGCATTTTTGAACACTAGAATCCATTATGAATCAATCCATATGATCATATATGCCTAATCCGTCCACTTTTGAAAAAATCAAATTTTTGAGCCAGCCCAAAGGGGTACTCCTTTGGCCGGTGGCCAGATTTGGCCCCATTTTCTGGCAGCCGTCAGTAAAACGGCTATAACTCTCTCCAGAAGTAAGCTTTACACGTTATTCTTGTTGCGTTGGATTCCTAACTCAAATATCTACCCTACCAAAAGTCGAACCGGTAGAAACCCTATTTGAGTCGGCCTCTAGGTGATTATCAATTTGATTTCCAAAACCGTCACCTCTTATGTAGGGATCGGGGTGAACGTCGGGTTTTTCATTGAGTCTAGCATTTTTGAACACTAGAATCCATTATGAATCAATCCATATGATCATATATGCCTAATCCGTCCACTTTTGAAAAAATCAAATTTTTGAGCCAGCCCAAAGGGGTACTCCTTTGGCCGGTGGCCAGATTTGGCCCCGTTTTCTGGCAGCCGTCAGTAAAACGGCTGTAACTCTCTCCAGAAGTAAGCATTACCCGTGATTCTTATTGCGTTGGATTCCTAACTCAAATATCTACCCCACCAAAAGTCGAACTGGTAGAAACCCTATTTGAGTCGGCCTCTAGGTGATTATCAAGTTGATTTCCAAAACCGTCACCTCTTATGTAGAGATCGGGGTGAACGTCGGGTTTTTCATTGAGTCTAGCATTTTTGAACACTAGAATCCATTATGAATCAATCCATATGATCATATATGCCTAATCCGTCCACTTTTGAAAAAATCAAATTTTTGAGCCAGCCCAAAGGGGTACTCCTTTGGCCGGTGGCCAGATTTGGCCCCATTTTCTGGCAGCCCAAATTTTTTCGAACCGGTAGAAACCCTATTTGAGTCGGCCTCTAGGTGATTATCAATTTGATTTCCAAAACCGTCACCTCTTATGTAGGGATCGGGGTGAACGTCGGGTTTTTCATTGAGTCTAGCATTTTTGAACACTAGAATCCATTATGAATCAATCCATATGATCATATATGCCTAATCCGTCCACTTTTGAAAAAATCAAATTTTTGAGCCAGCCCAAAGGGGTACTCCTTTGGCCGGTGGCCAGATTTGGCCCCATTTTCTGGCAGCCGTCAGTAAAACGGCTATAACTCTCTCCAGAAGTAAGCTTTACACGTTATTCTTGTTGCGTTGGATTCCTAACTCAAATATCTACCCTACCAAAAGTTGAGCCGGTAGAAACCCTATTTGAGTCGGCCTCTAGACGATTATCAATTTGATTTCCAAAGTCGTTACCTCTTATGTAGGGATCGGGGTGAACGTCGGGTTTTTCATTGAGTCTAGCATTTTGAACACTAGAGTCCATTATGAATCAATCCATATGATCATATATGCCTAATCCGTCCACTTTTGAAAAAATCAAATTTTTGAGCCCACCCAAATGGGTACCCCTTTGGCCGGTGGCCAGATTTGGCCCCGTTTTCTGACAGCCGTCAGTAAAACGGCTATAACTCTCTCCAGAAGTAAGCTTTAGCCGTGATTCTTATTGCGTTGGATTCCTAACTCAAATATCTAACCTACAAAAAGTTCAAATGGAAGAAACTCCTTTTGAGTCAACCTCTAGGTGATTATCAAGTTGATTTCCACAACCGTCGCCTCTTATGTAGGGATCGGGGTGAACGTCGGGTTTTTCATTGAGTCTAGCATTTTTGAACACTAGAGTCCATTATGAATCACTCCATATGATCATATATGCCTAATCCGTCCACTTTTGAAAAAATCAAATTTTTGAGCCCGCCCAAAGGAGTACCCCTTTGGCCGGTGGCCAGATTTGGCCCCGTTTTCTGGCAGCCGTCAGTAAAACGGCTATAACTCTCTCCAGAAGCAAGCTTTACCCGTGATTCTTGTTGCGTTGGATTCCTAACTCAAATATCTACCCTACAAAAAGTTCAAATGGAAGAAACTCCTTTTGAGTCAACCTCTTGGTGATTATCAAGTTGATTTCCACAACCGTCGCCTCTTATGTAGGGATCGGGGTGAACGTCGGGTTTTTCATTGAGTCTAGCATTTTTGAACACTAGAGTCCATTATGAATCAATCTATATGATCATATATGCCTAATCCGTCCACTTTTGAAAAAATCAAATTTTTGAGCCAGCCCAAAGGGGTACCCCTTTGGCCGGTGGCCAGATTTGGCCCCGTTTTCTGGCAGCCGTCAGTAAAACGGCTATAACTCTCTCCAGAAGTAAGCTTTACCCGTTATTCTTGTTGCGTTGGATTCCTAACTCAAATATCTACGCTACCAAAATTCGAACCGGTAGAAACCCTATTTGAGTCGGCCTCTAGGTGACTATCAATTTGATTTCCAAAACCGTCACCTCTTATGTAGGGATCGGGGTGAACGTCGGGTTTTCATTGAGTCTAGCATTTTTGAAGACTAGAGTCCATTATGAATCAATCCATATGATCATATATGCCTAATCCGTCCACTTTTGAAAAAATCAAATTTTTGAGCCCGCCCAAATGGGTACCCCTTTGGCCGGTGGCCAGATTTGGCCCCGTTTTCTGGCAGCCGTCAGTAAAACGGCTATAACTCTCTCCAGAAGTAAGCTTTACCCGTGATTCTTGTTGCGCTGGATTCCTAACTCAAATATCTACCCTACAAAAAGTTCAGATGGAAGAAACTCCTTTTGAGTCAACCTCTAGGTGATTATCAAGTTGATTTCCACAACCGTCGCCTCTTATGTAGGGATCGGGGTGAACGTCGGGTTTTTCATTGAGTCTAGAATTTTTGAACACTAGAGTCCATTATGAATCAATCCATATGATCATATATGCCTATTCCGTCCACTTTTGAAAAAATCAAATTTTTGAGCCCGCCCAAAGGGGTACCCCTTTGGCCGGTGGCCAGATTTGGCCCCGTTTTCTGGCAGCCGTCAGTAAAACGGCTCTAACTCTCTCCAGAAGAAAGCTTTACCCATGATTCTTGTTGCGTTGGATTCCTAACTCAAATATCTACCCTACCAAAAGTCAAACTGGTAGAAACCCTATTTGAGTCGGCCTCTAGGTGATTATCAAGTTGATTTCCAAAACTGTCACCTCTTATGTAGGGATCGGGGTGAACGTCGGGTTTTTCATTGAGTCTAGCATTTTTGAACACTAGAGTCCATTATGAATCACTCCATATGATCATATATGCCTAATCCGTCCACTTTTGAAAAAATCAAATTTTTGAGCCCGCCCAAAGGGGTACCCCTTTGGCCGGTGGCCAGATTTGGCCCCGTTTTCTGGCAGCCGTCAGTAAAACGGCTATAACTCTCTCCAGAAGCAAGCTTTACCAGTGATTCTTGTTGCGTTGGATTCCTAACTCAAATATCTACCCTACAAAAAGTTCAAATGGAAGAAACTCCTTTTGAGTCAACCTCTTGGTGATTATCAAGTTGATTTCCACAACCGTCGCCTCTTATGTAGGGATCGGGGTGAACGTCGGGTTTTTCATTGAGTCTAGCATTTTTGAACACTAGAGTCCATTATGAATCAATCTATATGATCATATATGCCTAATCCGTCCACTTTTGAAAAAATCAAATTTTTGAGCCAGCCCAAAGGGGTACCCCTTTGGCCGGTGGCCAGATTTGGCCCCGTTTTCTGGCAGCCGTCAGTAAAACGGCTATAACTCTCTCCAGAAGTAAGCTTTACCCGTTATTCTTGTTGCGTTGGATTCCTAACTCAAATATCCACGCTACCAAAATTCGAACCGGTAGAAACCCTATTTGAGTCGGCCTCTAGGTGACTATCAATTTGATTTCCAAAACCGTCACCTCTTATGTAGGGATCGGGGTGAACGTCGGGTTTTCATTGAGTCTAGCATTTTTGAAGACTAGAGTCCATTATGAATCAATCCATATGATCATATATGCCTAATCCGTCCACTTTTGAAAAAATCAAATTTTTGAGCCCGCCCAAATGGGTACCCCTTTGGCCGGTGGCCAGATTTGGCCCCGTTTTCTGGCAGCCGTCAGTAAAACGGCTATAACTCTCTCCAGAAGTAAGCTTTACCCGTGATTCTTGTTGCGCTGGATTCCTAACTCAAATATCTACCCTACAAAAAGTTCAGATGGAAGAAACTCCTTTTGAGTCAACCTCTAGGTGATTATCAAGTTGATTTCCACAACCGTCGCCTCTTATGTAGGGATCGGGGTGAACGTCGGGTTTTTCATTGAGTCTAGAATTTTTGAACACTAGAGTCCATTATGAATCAATCCATATGATCATATATGCCTATTCCGTCCACTTTTGAAAAAATCAAATTTTTGAGCCCGCCCAAAGGGGTACCCCTTTGGCCGGTGGCCAGATTTGGCCCCGTTTTCTGGCAGCCGTCAGTAAAACGGCTCTAACTCTCTCCAGAAGAAAGCTTTACCCATGATTCTTGTTGCGTTGGATTCCTAACTCAAATATCTACCCTACCAAAAGTCAAACTGGTAGAAACCCTATTTGAGTCGGCCTCTAGGTGATTATCAAGTTGATTTCCAAAACTGTCACCTCTTATGTAGGGATCGGGGTGAACGTCGGGTTTTTCATTGAGTCTAGCATTTTTGAACACTAGAGTCCATTATGAATCAATCCATATGATCATATATGCCTAATCCGTCCACTTTTGAAAAAATCAAATTTTTGAGCCCGCCCAAAGGGGTACCCCATTGGCCGGTGTCCAGATTTTGCCCCGTTTTCTGGCAGCCGTCAGTAAAACGGCTATATCTCTCTCCAGAAGTAAGCTTTACCCGTTATTCTTGTTGCGTTGGATTCCTAACTCAAATATCTACCCTGCCAAAAGTCGAACCGATAGAAACCCTATTTGAGTCGGCCTCTAGGTGATTATCAAGTTGATTTCCAAAACTGTCACCTCTTATGTAGGGATCGGGGTGAACGTCGAGTTTTTCATTGAGTCTAGCATTTTTGAACACTAGAGTCCATTATGAATCAATCCATATGATCATATATGCCTAATCCCTCCACTTTTGAAAAAATCAAATTTTTATGCCCGCCCAAAGGGGTACCCCTTTGGCCGGTGGCCAGATTTGGCCCCGTTTTCTGGCAGCCGTCAGTAAAACGGCTATAACTCTCTCCAGAAGTAAGCTTTACCCGTGATTCTTGATGCGTTGGATTTCTAACTCAAATATCTACCCTACAAAAAGTTCAGATGGAAGAAACTTCTTTTGAGTCAACCTCTAGGTGATTATCAAGTTGATTTCCACAACCGTCACCTCCTATGTAGGGATCGGGGAGAACGTCGGGTTTTTCATTGAGTCTAGCATTTTTGAACACTAGAGTCCATTATGAATCAATCCATATGATCATATATGCTTAATCCGTCCAGTGTTCAAAAAATCAAATTTTTGAGCCCGCCCAATGGGGTACCTCTTTGGCCGGTGGCCAGATTTGGCCCCGTTTTCTGGCAGCCGTCAGTAAAATGGCTATAACTCTCTCCAGAAATAACCTTTATCCGTGATTCTTGTTGCGTTGGATTCCTAACTCAAATATCTACCCTACCAAAAGTCGAACCGGTAGAAACCCTATTTGAGTCGGCCTCTAGGTGATTATCAAGTTGATTTCCAAAACCGTCACCTCTTATGTAGGGATCGGGGTGAACGTCGGGTTTTTCATTGAGTCTAGCATTTTTGAACACTAGAGTCCATTATGAATCAATCCATATGATCATATATGCCTAATCCGTCCACATTTGAAAAAATCAAATTTTTGAGCCCGCCCAAAGGGGTACCCCTTTGGCCGGTGGCCAGATTTGGCCCCGTTTTCTGGCAGCCGTCAGTAAAACGGCTATAACTCTCTCCAGAAGTAAGCTTTACCCGTGATTCTTGTTGCGTTGGATTCCTAACTCAAATATCTACCCTACAAAAAGTTCAGATGGAAGAAACTCCTTTTGAGTCAACCTCTAGGTGATTATCAAGTTGATTTCCACAACCGTCACCTCTTATGTAGGGATCGGGGTGAACGTCGGTTTTCATTGAGTATAGCATTTTTGAACACTAGAGTCCATTATGAATTAATCCATATGATCATATATGCCTAATCCGTCCACTTTTGAAAAAATCAAATTTTTGAGCCCGCCCAAAGGGGTACCCCTTTGGCCGGTGGCCAGATTTGGCCCCGTTTTCTGGCAGCCGTCAGTAAAACGGCTGTAACTCTCTCCAGAAGTAAGCTTTACCCGTGATTCTTATTGCGTTGGATTCCTAACTCAAATAACTACCCCACCAAAAGTCGAACTGGTAGAAACCCTATTTGAGTCGGCCTCTAGGTGATTATCAAGTTAATTTCCAAAACCGTCACCTCTTATGTAGGGATCGGGGTGAACGTCAGGTTTTTCATTGAGTCTAGCATTTTTGAACACTAGAGTCCATTATGAATCAATCCATATGATCATATATGCCTAATTCGTCCACTTTTGAAAAAATCAAATTTTTGAGCCAGCCCAAAGGGGTACCCCTTTGGTCGGTGGCCAGATTTGGCCCCGTTTTCTGGCAGCCATCAGTAAAACGGCTATAACCCTCTCCAGAAGTAAGCTTTACCCGTTATTCTTGTTGCGTTGGATTCCTAACTAAAATATCTACCCTACCAAAAGTCGAACCGGTAGAAACCCTATTTGAGTCGGCCTCTAGGTGATTATCAATTTGATTTCCAAAACCGTCACCTCTTATGTAGGGATCGGGGTGAACGTCGGGTTTTTCATTGAGTCTAGCATTTTTGAACACTAGAGTCCATTATGAATCAATCCATATGATCATATATGCCTAATCCGTCCACTTTTGAAAAAATCAAATTTTTGAGCCCGCCCGAAGGGGTACCCCTTTGACGGTGGCCAGATTTGGCCCCGTTTTCTGGCAGCCGTCAGTAAAACGGCTATAACTCTCTCCAGAAGTAAGCTTCTCCCGTGATTCTTTTTGCGTTGGATTCCTAACTCAAATATCTACCCTACAAAAAGTTCAGATGGATGAAACTCCTTTTGAGTCAACCTCTAGGTGATTATCAAGTTGATTTCCACAACCATCACCTCTTATGTAGGGATCGGGGTGAACATCGGGTTTTTCATTGAGTCTAGCATTTTTGAACACTAGAGTCCATTATGAATCAATCCATATGATCATATATGCCTAATCCGTCCACTTTTGAAAAAATCAAATTTTTGAGCCAGCCCAAAGGGGTACCCCTTTGGCCGGTGGCCAGATTTGGCCCCGTTTTCTGGCAGCCGTCAGTAAAACGGCTATAACTCTCTCCAGAAGTAAGATTTACCCATTATTCTTGTTGCGTTGGATTCCTAACTCAAATATCTACGCTACCAAAAGTCGAACCGGTAGAAACCTTATTTGAGTCGGCCTCTAGGTGACTATCAATTTGATTTCCAAAACCGTCACCTCTTATGTAGGGATCGGGGTGAACGTCGGGTTTTCATTGAGTCTAGAATTTTTGAAGACTAGAGTCCATTATGAATCAATCCATATGATCATATATGCCTAATCCGTCCACTTTTGAAAAAATCAAATTTTTGAGCCCGCCCAAAGGGGTACCCCTTTAGCCGGTGGCCAGATTTGGCCCCGTTTTCTGGCAGCCGTCAGTAAAACGGCTATAACTCTCTCCAGAAGTAAGATTTACCCGTGATTCTTGTTGCGTTGGATTCCTAACTCAAATATCTACCCTACAAAAAGTTCAAATGGAAGAAACTCCTTTTGAGTCAACCTCTAGGTGATTATCAAGTTGATTTCCACGACCGTCGCCTCTTATGTAGGGATCGGGGTGAACGTCGGGTTTTTCATTGAGTCTAGCATTTTTGAAGACTAGAGTCCATTATGAATCAATCCATATGATCATATATGCCTAATCCGTCCACTTTTGAAAAAATCAAATTTTTGAGCCCGCCCAAAGGGGTACCCCTTTGGCCGGTGGCCAGATTTGGCCCCGTTTTCTGGCAGCCGTCAGTAAAACGGCTATAACTCTCTCCAGAAGTAAGATTTACCCGTGATTCTTGTTGCGTTGGATTCCTAACTCAAATATCTACCCTACAAAAAGTTCAAATGGAAGAAACTCCTTTTGAGTCAACCTCTAGGTGATTATCAAGTTGATTTCCACAACCGTCGCCTCTTATGTAGGGATCGGGGTGAACGTCGGGTTTTTCATTGAGTCTAGCATTTTTGAACACTGGAGTGCATTACGAATCAATCCATATGATCATATATGCCTAATCCGTCCACTTTTGAAAAAATCAAATTTTTGAGCCAGCCCAAAGGGGTACCCCGTTGGCCGGTGGCCAGATTTGGCCCCATTTTCTGGCAGCCGTCAGTAAAACGGCTATAACTCTCTCCAGAAGTAAGCTTTACCCGTTATTCTTGTTGCGTTGGATTCCTAACTCAAATATCTACCCTACCAAAAGTCGAACTGGTAGAAACCCTATTTGAGTCGGCCTCTAGGTGATTATCAATTTGATTTCCAAAACCGTTACCTCCTATGTAGGGATCGGGGTGAACGTCGGGTTTTTCATTGAGTCTAGCATTTTGAACACTAGAGTCCATTATGAATCAATCCATATGATCATATATGCCTAATCCGTCCACTTTTGAAAAAATCAAAATTTTGAGCCCGCCCAAAGGGTTACCCCTTTGGCCGGTGGCCAGATTTGGCCCCGTTTTCTGGCAGCCGTCAGTAAAACGGATATAACTCTCTCCAGAAGTAAACTGTACCCGTGATTCTTGTTGCGTTGGATTCCTAACTCAAATATCTACCCTACCAAAAGTCGAACCGGTAGAAACCCTATTTGAGTCGGCCTCTAGGTGATTATCAAGTTTATTTCCAAAACCGTCACCTCTTATGTAGGGATCGGGGTGAACGTCGGGTTTTTCATTGAGTCTAGCATTTTTGAACACTAGAGTCCATTATGAATCAATCCATATGATCATATATGCCTAATCCGTCCACTTTTGAAAAAATCAAATTTTTGAGCCCGCCCAAAGGGGTACCCCTTTGGCCGGTGGCCAGATTTGGCCCCGTTTTCTGGCAGCCGTCAGTAAAACGGCTATAACTCTCTCCAGAAGTAAGATTTACCCGTGATTCTTGTTGCGTTGGATTCCTAACTCAAATATCTACCCTACAAAAAGTTCAAATGGAAGAAACTCCTTTTGAGTCAACCTCTAGGTGATTATCAAGTTGATTTCCACAACTGTCGCCTCTTATGTAGGGATCGGGGTGAACGTCGGGTTTTTCATTGAGTCTAGCATTTTTGAACACTAGAGTCCATTATGAATCAATCCATATGATCATATATACCTAATCCGTCCACTTTTGAAAAAATCAAATTTTTGAGCCAGCCCAAAGGGGTACCCCTTTGGCCGGTGGCCAGATTTGGCCCCGTTTTCTGGCAGCCGACAGTAAAACGGCTATAACTCTCTCCAGAAGTAAGCTTTACCCGTTATTCTTGTTGCGTTGGATTCCTAACTCAAATATCTACGCTACCAAAAGTCGAACTGGTAGAAACCCTATTTGAGCCGGCCTCTAGGTGACTATCAATTTGATTTCCAAAACCGTCACCTCTTATGTAGGGATCGGGGTGAACGTCGGGTTTTCATTGAGTCTAGCATTTTTGAACACTAGAGTCCATTATGAATCAATCCATATGATCATATATGCCTAATCCGTCCACTTTTGAAAAAATCAAATTTTTTAGCCCGCCCAAAGGGGTACCCGTTTGGCCGGTGGCCAGATTTGGCCCCGTTTTCTGGCAGCCGTCAGTAAAACGGCTATAACTCTCTCAAGAAGTAAGCTTTAGCCTTGATTCTTGTTACGTTGGATTCCTAACTCAAATATCTACCCTACAAAAAGTTCAAATGGAAGAAACTCCTTTTGAGTCAACCTCTAGGTGATTATCAAGTTGATTTCCACAACCGTCGCCTCTTATGTAGGGATCGGGGTGAACGTCGGGTTTTTCATTGAGTCTAGCATTTTTGAACACTAGAGTCCATTACCAATCAATCCATATGATCATATATGCCTAATCCGTCCACTTTTGAAAAAATCAAATTTTTGAGGCAGCCCAAAGGGGTACCCCGTTGGCCGGTGGCCAGATTTGGCCCCATTTTCTGGCAGCCGTCAGTAAAACGGCTATAACTCTCTCCAGAAGTAAGCTTTACCCGTTATTCTTGTTGCGTTGGATTCCTAACTCAAATATCTACCCTACCAAAAGTCGAACCGGTAGAAACCCTATTTGAGTCGGCCTCTAGGTGATTATCAATTTGATTTCGAAAACCGTTACCTCTTATGTAGGGATCGGGGTGAACGTCGGGTTTTTCATTGAGTCTAGCATTTTGAACACTAGAGTCCATTATGAATCAATCCATATGATCATATATGCCTAATCCGTCCACTTTTGAAAAAATCAAATTTTTGAGCCCGCCCAAAGGGGTACCCCTTTGGCCGGTGGCCAGATTTGGCCCCGTTTTCTGGCAGCCGTCAGTAAAACGGCTATAACTCTCTCCAGAAGTAAGCTTTACCCGTGATTCTTGTTGCGCTGGATTCCTAACTCAAATATCTACCCTACAAAAAGTTCAAATGGAAGAAACTCCTTTTGAGTCAACCTCTAGGTGATTATCAAGTTGATTTCCACAACCGTCGCCTCTTATGTAGGGATCGGGGTGAACGTCGGGTTTTTCATTGAGTCTAGCATTTTTGAACACTAGAGTCCATTATGAATCAATCCATATGATCATATATGCCTAATCCGTCCACTTTTGAAAAAATCAAATTTTTGAGCCAGCCCAAAGGGGTACCCCTTTGGCCGGTGGCCAGATTTGGCCCCGTTTTCTGGCAGCCGTCAGTAAAACGGCTATAACTCTCTCCAGAAGTAAGCTTTAGCCGTTATTCTTGTTGCGTTGGATTCCTAACTCAATTATCTACGCTACCAAAAGTCGAACCGGTAGAAACCTTATTTGAGTCGGCCTCTAGGTGACTATCAATTTGATTTCCAAAACCGTCACCTCTTATGTAGGGATCGGGGTGAACGTCGGGTTTTCATTGAGTCTAGCATTTTTGAAGACTAGAGTCCATTATGAATCAATCCATATGATCATATATGCCTAATCCGTCCACTTTTGAAAAAATCAAATTTTTGAGCCCGCCCAAAGGGGTACCCCTTTAGCCGGTGGCCAGATTTGGCCCCGTTTTCTGGTAGCCGTCAGTAAAACGGCTATAACTCTCTCCAGAAGTAAGATTTACCCGTGATTCTTGTTGCGTTGGATTCCTAACTCAAATATCTACCCTACAAAAAGTTCAAATGGAAGAAACTCCTTTTGAGTCAACCTCTAGGTGATTATCAAGTTGATTTCCACAACCGTCGCCTCTTATGTAGGGATCGAGGTGAACGTCGGGTTTTTCATTGAGTCTAGCATTTTTGAAGACTAGAGTCCATTATGAATCAATCCATATGATCATATATGCCTAATCCGTCCACTTTTGAAAAAATCAAATTTTTGAGCCCGCCCAAAGGGGTACCCCTTTGGCCGGTGGCCAGATTTGGCCCCGTTTTCTGGCAGCCGTCAGTAAAACGGCTATAACTCTCTCCAGAAGTAAGATTTACCCGTGATTCTTGTTGCGTTGGATTCCTAACTCAAATATCTACCCTACAAAAAGTTCAAATGGAAGAAACTCCTTTTGAGTCAACCTCTAGGTGATTATCAAGTTGATTTCCACAACCGTCGCCTCTTATGTAGGGATCGGGGTGAACGTCGGGTTTTTCATTGAGTCTAGCATTTTTGAACACTGGAGTCCATTACGAATCAATCCATATGATCATATATGCCTAATCCGTCCACTTTTGAAAAAATCAAATTTTTGAGCCAGCCCAAAGGGGTACCCCTTTGGCCGGTGGCCAGATTTGGCCCCGTTTTCTGGCAGCCGTCAGTAAAACGGCTATAACTCTCTCCAGAAGTAAGATTTACCCGTGATTCTTGTTGCGTTGGATTCCTAACTCAAATATCTACCCTACAAAAAGTTCAAATGGAAGAAACTCCTTTTGAGTCAACCTCTAGGTGATTATCAAGTTGATTTCCACAACTGTCTCCTCTTATGTAGGGATCGGGGTGAACGTCGGGTTTTTCATTGAGTCTAGCATTTTTGAACACTAGAGTCCATTATGAATCAATCCATATGATCATATATACCTAATCCGTCCACTTTTGAAAAAATCAAATTTTTGAGCCAGCCCAAAGGGGTACCCCTTTGGCCGGTGGCCAGATTTGGCCCCGTTTTCTGGCAGCCGACAGTAAAACGGCTATAACTCTCTCCAGAAGTAAGCTTTACCCGTTATTCTTGTTGCGTTGGATTCCTAACTCAAATATCTACGCTACCAAAAGTCGAACTGGTAGAAACCCTATTTGAGCCGGCCTCTAGGTGACTATCAATTTGATTTCCAAAACCGTCACCTCTTATGTAGGGATCGGGGTGAACGTCGGGTTTTCATTGAGTCTAGCATTTTTGAACACTAGAGTCCATTATGAATCAATCCATATGATCATATATGCCTAATCCGTCCACTTTTGAAAAAATCAAATTTTTTAGCCCGCCCAAAGGGGTACCCGTTTGGCCGGTGGCCAGATTTGGCCCCGTTTTCTGGCAGCCGTCAGTAAAACGGCTATAACTCTCTCAAGAAGTAAGCTTTAGCCTTGATTCTTGTTGCGTTGGATTCCTAACTCAAATATCTACCCTACAAAAAGTTCAAATGGAAGAAACTCCTTTTGAGTCAACCTCTAGGTGATTATCAAGTTGATTTCCACAACCGTCGCCTCTTATGTAGGGATCGGGGTGAACGTCGGGTTTTTCATTGAGTCTAGCATTTTTGAACACTAGAGTCCATTACCAATCAATCCATATGATCATATATGCCTAATCCGTCCACTTTTGAAAAAATCAAATTTTTGAGGCAGCCCAAAGGGGTACCCCGTTGGCCGGTGGCCAGATTTGGCCCCATTTTCTGGCAGCCGTCAGTAAAACGGCTATAACTCTCTCCAGAAGTAAGCTTTACCCGTTATTCTTGTTGCGTTGGATTCCTAACTCAAATATCTACCCTACCAAAAGTCGAACCGGTAGAAACCCTATTTGAGTCGGCCTCTAGGTGATTATCAATTTGATTTCGAAAACCGTTACCTCTTATGTAGGGATCGGGGTGAACGTCGGGTTTTTCATTGAGTCTAGCATTTTGAACACTAGAGTCCATTATGAATCAATCCATATGATCATATATGCCTAATCCGTCCACTTTTGAAAAAATCAAATTTTTGAGCCCGCCCAAAGGGGTACCCCTTTGGCCGGTGGCCAGATTTGGCCCCGTTTTCTGGCAGCCGTCAGTAAAACGGCTATAACTCTCTCCAGAAGTAAGCTTTACCCGTGATTCTTGTTGCGCTGGATTCCTAACTCAAATATCTACCCTACAAAAAGTTCAAATGGAAGAAACTCCTTTTGAGTCAACCTCTAGGTGATTATCAAGTTGATTTCCACAACCGTCGCCTCTTATGTAGGGATCGGGGTGAACGTCGGGTTTTTCATTGAGTCTAGCATTTTTGAACACTAGAGTCCATTATGAATCAATCCATATGATCATATATGCCTAATCCGTCCACTTTTGAAAAAATCAAATTTTTGAGCCAGCCCAAAGGGGTACCCCTTTGGCCGGTGGCCAGATTTGGCCCCGTTTTCTGGCAGCCGTCAGTAAAACGGCTATAACTCTCTCCAGAAGTAAGCTTTAGCCGTTATTCTTGTTGCGTTGGATTCCTAACTCAATTATCTACGCTACCAAAAGTCGAACCGGTAGAAACCTTATTTGAGTCGGCCTCTAGGTGACTATCAATTTGATTTCCAAAACCGTCACCTCTTATGTAGGGATCGGGGTGAACGTCGGGTTTTCATTGAGTCTAGCATTTTTGAAGACTAGAGTCCATTATGAATCAATCCATATGATCATATATGCCTAATCCGTCCACTTTTGAAAAAATCAAATTTTTGAGCCCGCCCAAAGGGGTACCCCTTTAGCCGGTGGCCAGATTTGGCCCCGTTTTCTGGTAGCCGTCAGTAAAATGGCTATAACTCTCTCCAGAAGTAAGATTTACCCGTGATTCTTGTTGCGTTGGATTCCTAACTCAAATATCTACCCTACAAAAAGTTCAAATGGAAGAAACTCCTTTTGAGTCAACCTCTAGGTGATTATCAAGTTGATTTCCACAACCGTCGCCTCTTATGTAGGGATCGAGGTGAACGTCGGGTTTTTCATTGAGTCTAGCATTTTTGAAGACTAGAGTCCATTATGAATCAATCCATATGATCATATATGCCTAATCCGTCCACTTTTGAAAAAATCAAATTTTTGAGCCCGCCCAAAGGGGTACCCCTTTGGCCGGTGGCCAGATTTGGCCCCGTTTTCTGGCAGCCGTCAGTAAAACGGCTATAACTCTCTCCAGAAGTAAGATTTACCCGTGATTCTTGTTGCGTTGGATTCCTAACTCAAATATCTACCCTACAAAAAGTTCAAATGGAAGAAACTCCTTTTGAGTCAACCTCTAGGTGATTATCAAGTTGATTTCCACAACCGTCGCCTCTTATGTAGGGATCGGGGTGAACGTCGGGTTTTTCATTGAGTCTAGCATTTTTGAACACTGGAGTCCATTACGAATCAATCCATATGATCATATATGCCTAATCCGTCCACTTTTGAAAAAATCAAATTTTTGAGCCAGCCCAAAGGGGTACCCCGTTGGCCGGTGGCCAGATTTGGCCCCATTTTCTGGCAGCCGTCAGTAAAATGGCGATAACTCTCTCCAGAAGGAAGCTTTACCCGTTATTCTTGTTGCGTTGGATTCCTAACTCAAATATCTACCCTACCAAAAGTCGAACCGGTAGAAACCCTATTTGAGTCGGCCTCTAGGTGATTATCAATTTGATTTCCAAAACCGTTACCTCCTATGTAGGGATCGGGGTGAACGTCGGGTTTTTCATTGAGTCTAGCATTTTGAACACTAGAGTCCATTATGAATCAATCCATATGATCATATATGCCTAATCTGTCCACTTTTGAAAAAATCAAAATTTTGAGCCCGCCCAAAGGGTTACCCCTTTGGCCGGTGGCCAGATTTGGCCCCGTTTTCTGGCAGCCGTTAGTAAAACGGATATAACTCTCTCCAGAAGTAAACTGTACCCGTGATTCTTATTTCGTTGGATTCCTAACTCAAATATCTACCCTACCAAAAGTCGAACCGGTAGAAACCCTATTTGAGTCGGCCTCTAGGTGATTATCAATTTGATTTCGAAAACCGTTACCTCTTATGTAGGGATCGGGGTGAACGTCGGGTTTTTCATTGAGTCTAGCATTTTGAACACTAGAGTCCATTATGAATCAATCCATATGATCATATATGCCTAATCCGTCCACTTTTGAAAAAATCAAATTTTTGAGCCCGCCCAAAGGGGTACCCCTTTGGCCGGTGGCCAGATTTGGCCCCGTTTTCTGGCAGCCGTCAGTAAAACGGCTATAACTCTCTCCAGAAGTAAGCTTTACCCGTGATTCTTGTTGCGCTGGATTCCTAACTCAAATATCTACCCTACAAAAAGTTCAAATGGAAGAAACTCCTTTTGAGTCAACCTCTAGGTGATTATCAAGTTGATTTCCACAACCGTCGCCTCTTATGTAGGGATCGGGGTGAACGTCGGGTTTTTCATTGAGTCTAGCATTTTTGAACACTAGAGTCCATTATGAATCAATCCATATGATCATATATGCCTAATCCGTCCACTTTTGAAAAAATCAAATTTTTGAGCCAGCCCAAAGGGGTACCCCTTTGGCCGGTGGCCAGATTTGGCCCCGTTTTCTGGCAGCCGTCAGTAAAACGGCTATAACTCTCTCCAGAAGTAAGCTTTAGCCGTTATTCTTGTTGCGTTGGATTCCTAACTCAAATATCTACGCTACCAAAAGTCGAACCGGTAGAAACCTTATTTGAGTCGGCCTCTAGGTGACTATCAATTTGATTTCCAAAACCGTCACCTCTTATGTAGGGATCGGGGTGAACGTCGGGTTTTCATTGAGTCTAGCATTTTTGAAGACTAGAGTCCATTATGAATCAATCCATATGATCATATATGCCTAATCCGTCCACTTTTGAAAAAATCAAATTTTTGAGCCCGCCCAAAGGGGTACCCCTTTAGCCGGTGGCCAGATTTGGCCCCGTTTTCTGGCAGCCGTCAGTAAAACGGCTATAACTCTCTCCAGAAGTAAGATTTACCCGTGATTCTTGTTGCGTTGGATTCCTAACTCAAATATCTACCCTACAAAAAGTTCAAATGGAAGAAACTCCTTTTGAGTCAACCTCTAGGTGATTATCAAGTTGATTTCCACAACCGTCGCCTCTTATGTAGGGATCGGGGTGAACGTCGGGTTTTTCATTGAGTCTAGCATTTTTGAAGACTAGAGTCCATTATGAATCAATCCATATGATCATATATGCCTAATCCGTCCACTTTTGAAAAAATCAAATTTTTGAGCCCGCCCAAAGGGGTACCCCTTTGGCCGGTGGCCAGATTTGGCCCCGTTTTCTGGCAGCCGTCAGTAAAACGGCTATAACTCTCTCCAGAAGTAAGATTTACCCGTGATTCTTGTTGCGTTGGATTCCTAACTCAAATATCTACCCTACAAAAAGTTCAAATGGAAGAAACTCCTTTTGAGTCAACCTCTAGGTGATTATCAAGTTGATTTCCACAACCGTCGCCTCTTATGTAGGGATCGGGGTGAACGTCGGGTTTTTCATTGAGTCTAGCATTTTTGAACACTAGAGTCCATTATGAATCAATCCATATGATCATATATGCCTAATCCGTCCACTTTTGAAAAAATCAAATTTTTGAGCCAGCCCAAAGGGGTACCCCTTTGGCCGGTGGCCAGATTTGGCCCCGTTTTCTGGCAGCCGTCAGTAAAACGGCTATAACTCTCTCCAGAAGTAAGCTTTAGCCGTTATTCTTGTTGCGTTGGATTCCTAACTCAAATATCTACGCTACCAAAAGTCGAACCGGTAGAAACCTTATTTGAGTCGGCCTCTAGGTGACTATCAATTTGATTTCCAAAACCGTCACCTCTTATGTAGGGATCGGGGTGAACGTCGGGTTTTCATTGAGTCTAGCATTTTTGAAGACTAGAGTCCATTATGAATCAATCCATATGATCATATATGCCTAATCCGTCCACTTTTGAAAAAATCAAATTTTTGAGCCCGCCCAAAGGGGTACCCCTTTAGCCGGTGGCCAGATTTGGCCCCGTTTTCTGGCAGCCGTCAGTAAAACGGCTATAACTCTCTCCAGAAGTAAGATTTACCCGTGATTCTTGTTGCGTTGGATTCCTAACTCAAATATCTACCCTACAAAAAGTTCAAATGGAAGAAACTCCTTTTGAGTCAACCTCTAGGTGATTATCAAGTTGATTTCCACAACCGTCGCCTCTTATGTAGGGATCGGGGTGAACGTCGGGTTTTTCATTGAGTCTAGCATTTTTGAACATTAGAGTCCATTATGAATCAATCCAAATGATCATATATGCCTAATCCGTCCACTTTTGAAAAAATCAAATTTTTGAGCCAGCCCAAAGGGGTACCCCTTTGGCCGGTGGCCAGATTTGGCCCCGTTTTCTGGCAGCCGTCAGTAAAACGGCTATAACTCTCTCCAGAAGTAAGCTTTACCCGTTATTCTTGTTGCGTTGGATTCCTAACTCAAATATCTACGCTACCAAAAGTCGAACCGGTAGAAACCTTATTTGAGTCGGCCTCTAGGTGACTATCAATTTGATTTCCAAAACCGTCACCTCTTATGTAGGGATCGGGGTGAACGTCGGGTTTTCATTGAGTCTAGCATTTTTGAAGACTAGAGTCCATTATGAATCAATCCATATGATCATATATGCCTAATCTGTCCACTTTTGAAAAAATCAAATTTTTGAGCCCGCCCAAAGGGGTACCCCTTTGGCCGGTGGCCAGATTTGGCCCCGTTTTCTGGCAGCCGTCAGTAAAACGGCTATAACTCTCTCCAGAAGTAAGATTTACCCGTGATTCTTGTTGCGTTGGATTCCTAACTCAAATATCTACCCTACAAAAAGCTCAAATGGAAGAAACTCCTTTTGAGTCAACCTCTAGGTGATTATCAAGTTGATTTCCACAACCGTCGCCTCTTATGTAGGGATCGGGGTGAACGTCGGGTTTTTCATTGAGTCTAGCATTTTTGAACACTAGAGTCCATTATGAATCAATCCATATGATCATATATGCCTAATCCGTCCACTTTTGAAAAAATCAAATTTTTGAGCCAGCCCAAAGGGGTACCCCTTTGGCCGGTGGCCAGATTTGGCCCCGTTTTCTGGCAGCCGACAGTAAAACGGCTATAACTCTCTCCAGAAGTAAGCTTTACCCGTTATTCTTGTTGCGTTGGATTCCTAACTCAAATATCTACGCTACCAAAAGTCGAACCGGTAGAAACCCTATTTGAGTCGGCCTCTAGGTGACTATCAATTTGATTTCCAAAACCGTCACCTCTTATGTAGGGATCGGGGTGAACGTCGGGTTTTCATTGAGTCTAGCATTTTTGAACACTAGAATCCATTATGAATCAATCCATATGATCATATATGCCTAATCCGTCCACTTTTGAAAAAATCAAATTTTTTAGCCCGCCCAAAGGGGTACCCGTTTGGCCGGTGGCCAGATTTGGCCCCGTTTTCTGGCAGCCGTCAGTAAAACGGCTATAACTCTCTCAAGAAGTAAGCTTTAGCCTTGATTCTTGTTGCGTTGGATTCCTAACTCAAATATCTACCCTACAAAAAGTTCAAATGGAAGAAACTCCTTTTGAGTCAACCTCTAGGTGATTATCAAGTTGATTTCCACAACCGTCGCCTCTTATGTAGGGATCGGGGTGAACGTCGGGTTTTTCATTGAGTCTAGCATTTTTGAACACTAGAGTCCATTATGAATCAATCCATATGATCATATATGCCTAATCCGTCCACTTTTGAAAAAATCAAATTTTTGAGCCAGCCCAAAGGGGTACCCCTTTGGCCGGTGGCCAGATTTGGCCCCGTTTTCTGGCAGCCGACAGTAAAACGGCTATAACTCTCTCCAGAAGTAAGCTTTACCCGTTATTCTTGTTGCGTTGGATTCCTAACTCAAATATCTACGCTACCAAAAGTCGAACCGGTAGAAACCCTATTTGAGTCGGCCTCTAGGTGACTATCAATTTGATTTCCAAAACCGTCACCTCTTATGTAGGGATCGGGGTGAACGTCGGGTTTTCATTGAGTCTAGCATTTTTGAAGACTAGAGTCCATTATGAATCAATCCATATGATCATATATGCCTAATCCGTCCACTTTTGAAAAAATCAAATTTTTGAGCCCGCCCAAAGGGGTACCCCTTTAGCCGGTGGCCAGATTTGGCCCCGTTTTCTGGCAGCCGTCAGTAAAACGGCTATAACTCTCTCCAGAAGTAAGATTTACCCGTGATTCTTGTTGCGTTGGATTCCTAACTCAAATATCTACCCTACAAAAAGTTCAAATGGAAGAAACTCCTTTTGAGTCAACCTCTAGGTGATTATCAAGTTGATTTCCACAACCGTCGCCTCTTATGTAGGGATCGGGGTGAACGTCGGGTTTTTCATTGAGTCTACCATTTTTGAACACTAGAGTCCATTATGAATCAATCCATATGATCATATATGCCTAATCCGTCCACTTTTGAAAAAATCAAATTTTTGAGCCCGCCCAAAGGGGTACCCCTTTGGCCGGTGGCCAGATTTGGCCCCGTTTTCTGGCAGCCGTCAGTAAAACGGCTATAACTCTCTCCAGAAGTAAGATTTACCCGTGATTCTTGTTGCGTTGGATTCCTAACTCAAATATCTACCCTACAAAAAGTTCAAATGGAAGAAACTCCTTTTGAGTCAACCTCTAGGTGATTATCAAGTTGATTTCCACAACCGTCGCCTCTTATGTAGGGATCGGGGTGAACGTCGGGTTTTTCATTGAGTCTAGCATTTTTGAACACTGGAGTCCATTACGAATCAATCCATATGATCATATATGCCTAATCCGTCCACTTTTGAAAAAATCAAATTTTTGAGCCAGCCCAAAGGGGTACCCCGTTGGCCGGTGGCCAGATTTGGCCCCATTTTCTGGCAACCGTCAGTAAAATGGCGATAACTCTCTCCAGAAGTAAGCTTTACCCGTTATTCTTGTTGCGTTGGATTCCTAACTCAAATATCTACCCTACCAAAAGTCGAACCGGTAGAAACCCTATTTGAGTCGGCCTCTAGGTGATTATCAATTTGATTTCCAAAACCGTTACCTCCTATGTAGGGATCGGGGTGAACGTCGGGTTTTTCATTGAGTCTAGCATTTTGAACACTAGAGTCCATTATGAATCAATCCATATGATCATATATGCCTAATCCGTCCACTTTTGAAAAAATCAAAATTTTGAGCCCGCCCAAAGGGTTACCCCTTTGGCCGGTGGCCAGATTTGGCCCCGTTTTCTGGCAGCCGTTAGTAAAACGGATATAACTCTCTCCAGAAGTAAACTGTACCCGTGATTCTTGTTGCGTTGGATTCCTAACTCAAATATCTACCCTACCAAAAGTCGAACCGGTAGAAACCCTATTTGAGTCGGCCTCTAGGTGATTATCAATTTGATTTCCAAAACCGTTACCTCCTATGTAGGGATCGGGGTGAACGTCGGGTTTTTCATTGAGTCTAGCATTTTGAACACTAGAGTCCATTATGAATCAATCCATATGATCATATATGCCTAATCCGTCCACTTTTGAAAAAATCAAAATTTTGAGCCCGCCCAAAGGGTTACCCCTTTGGCCGGTGGCCAGATTTGGCCCCGTTTTCTGGCAGCCGTTAGTAAAACGGATATAACTCTCTCCAGAAGTAAACTGTACCCGTGATTCTTGTTGCGTTGGATTCCTAACTCAAATATCTACCCTACCAAAAGTCGAACCGGTAGAAACCCTATTTGAGTCGGCCTCTAGGTGATTATCAAGTTTATTTCCAAAACCGTCACCTCTTATGTAGGGATCGGGGTGAACGTCGGGTTTTTCATTGAGTCTAGCATTTTTGAACACTAGAGTCCATTATGAATCAATCCATATGATCATATATGCCTAATCCGTCCACTTTTGAAAAAATCAAATTTTTGAGCCCGCCCAAAGGGGTACCCCTTTGGCCGGTGGCCAGATTTGGCCCCGTTTTCTGGCAGCCGTCAGTAAAACGGCTATAACTCTCTCCAGAAGTAAGCTTTACCCGTGATTCTTGTTGCGTTGGATTCCTAACTAAAATATCTACCCTACAAAAAGTTCAAATGGAAGAAACTCCTTTTGAGTCAACCTCTAGGTGATTATCAAGTTGATTTCCACAACCGTCGCCTCTTATGTAGGGATCGGGGTGAACGTCGGGTTTTTCATTGAGTCTAGCATTTTTGAACATTAGAGTCCATTATGAATCAATCCAAATGATCATATATGCCTAATCCGTCCACTTTTGAAAAAATCAAATTTTTGAGCCAGCCCAAAGGGGTACCCCTTTGGCCGGTGGCCAGATTTGGCCCCGTTTTCTGGCAGCCGTCAGTAAAACGGCTATAACTCTCTCCAGAAGTAAGCTTTACCCGTTATTCTTGTTGCGTTGGATTCCTAACTCAAATATCTACGCTACCAAAAGTCGAACCGGTAGAAACCTTATTTGAGTCGGCCTCTAGGTGACTATCAATTTGATTTCCAAAACCGTCACCTCTTATGTAGGGATCGGGGTGAACGTCGGGTTTTCATTGAGTCTAGCATTTTTGAAGACTAGAGTCCATTATGAATCAATCCATATGATCATATATGCCTAATCTGTCCACTTTTGAAAAAATCAAATTTTTGAGCCCGCCCAAAGGGGTACCCCTTTGGCCGGTGGCCAGATTTGGCCCCGTTTTCTGGCAGCCGTCAGTAAAACGGCTATAACTCTCTCCAGAAGTAAGATTTACCCGTGATTCTTGTTGCGTTGGATTCCTAACTCAAATATCTACCCTACAAAAAGTTCAAATGGAAGAAACTCCTTTTGAGTCAACCTCTAGGTGATTATCAAGTTGATTTCCACAACCGTCGCCTCTTATGTAGGGATCGGGGTGAACGTCGGGTTTTTCATTGAGTCTAGCATTTTTGAACACTAGAGTCCATTATGAATCAATCCATATGATCATATATGCCTAATCCGTCCACTTTTGAAAAAATCAAATTTTTGAGCCAGCCCAAAGGGGTACCCCTTTGGCCGGTGGCCAGATTTGGCCCCGTTTTCTGGCAGCCGACAGTAAAACGGCTATAACTCTCTCCAGAAGTAAGCTTTACCCGTTATTCTTGTTGCGTTGGATTCCTAACTCAAATATCTACGCTACCAAAAGTCGAACCGGTAGAAACCCTATTTGAGTCGGCCTCTAGGTGACTATCAATTTGATTTCCAAAACCGTCACCTCTTATGTAGGGATCGGGGTGAACGTCGGGTTTTCATTGAGTCTAGCATTTTTGAACACTAGAGTCCATTATGAATCAATCCATATGATCATATATGCCTAATCCGTCCACTTTTGAAAAAATCAAATTTTTTAGCCCGCCCAAAGGGGTACCCGTTTGGCCGGTGGCCAGATTTGGCCCCGTTTTCTGGCAGCCGTCAGTAAAACGGCTATAACTCTCTCAAGAAGTAAGCTTTAGCCTTGATTCTTGTTGCGTTGGATTCCTAACTCAAATATCTACCCTACAAAAAGTTCAAATGGAAGAAACTCCTTTTGAGTCAACCTCTAGGTGATTATCAAGTTGATTTCCACAACCGTCGCCTCTTATGTAGGGATCGGGGTGAACGTCGGGTTTTTCATTGAGTCTAGCATTTTTGAACACTAGAGTCCATTACGAATCAATCCATATGATCATATATGCCTAATCCGTCCACTTTTGAAAAAATCAAATTTTTGAGCCAGCCCAAAGGGGTACCCCGTTGGCCGGTGGCCAGATTTGGTCCCATTTTCTGGCAGCCGTCAGTAAAACGGCTATAACTCTCTCCAGAAGTAAGCTTTACCCGTTATTCTTGTTGCGTTGGATTCCTAACTCAAATATCTACCCTACCAAAAGTTGAACCGGTAGAAACCCTATTTGAGTCGGCCTCTAGGTGATTATCAATTTGATTTCGAAAACCGTTACCTCTTATGTAGGGATCGGGGTGAACGTCGGGTTTTTCATTGAGTCTAGCATTTTGAACACTAGAGTCCATTATGAATCAATCCATATGATCATATATGCCTAATCCGTCCACTTTTGAAAAAATCAAAATTTTGAGCCCGCCCAAAGGGGTACCCCTTTGGCCGGTGGCCAGATTTGGCCCCGTTTTCTGGCAGCCATCAATAAAATGGCTATAACTCTCTCCAGAAGTAAGCTTTACCCGTGATTCTTGTTGCGTTGGATTCCTAACTCAAATATCTACCCTACAAAAAGTTCAAATGGAAGAAACTCCTTTTGAGTCAACCTCTAGGTGATTATCAAGTTGATTTCCACAACCGTCGCCTCTTATGTAGGGATCGGGGTGAACGTCGGGTTTTTCATTGAGTCTAGCATTTTTGAACACTAGAGTCCATTACGAATCAATCCATATGATCATATGTGCCTAATCCGTCCACTTTTGAAAAAACAAATTTTTGAGCTTGCCCAAAGGGGTACCCCTTTGGCCGGTGGCCAGATTTGGCCCCGTTTTCTGGCAGCCGTCAGTAAAACGGCTATAACTCTCTCCAGAAGTAAGCTTTACCCGTTATTCTTGTTGCGTTGGATTCCTAACTAAAATATCTACGCTACCAAAAGTCGAACCGGTAGAAACCCTATTTGAGTCGGCCTCTAGGTGACTATCAATTTTATTTCCAAAACCGTCACCTCTTATGTAGGGATCGGGGTGAACGTCGGGTTTTCATTGAGTCTAGCATTTTTGAACACTAGAGTCCATTATGAATCAATCCATATGATCATATATGCCTAATCCGTCCACTTTTAAAAAAATCAAATTTTTGAGCCTGCCCAAAGGGGTACCCCTTTGGCCGGTGGCCAGATTTGACCCCGTTTTCTGGCAGCCGTCAGTAAAACGGCTATAACTCTCTCCAGAAGTAAGCTTTACCCGTTATTCTTGTTGCGTTGGATTCCTAACTCAAATATCTACCCTACCAAAAGTCGAACCGGTAGAAACCCTATTTGAGTCGGCCTCTAGGTGATTATCAATTTGATTTCCAAAACCGTTACCTCTGATGTAGGGATCGGGGTGAACGTCGGGTTTTTCATTGAGTCTAGCATTTTTGAACACTAGAGTCCATTATGAATCAATCCATATGATCATATATGCCTAATCCGTCCACTTTTGAAAAAATCAAATTTTTGAGCCCGCCCAAAGGGGTACCTCTTTGGCCGGTGGCCAGATTTGGCCCTGTTTTCTGGCAGCCGTCAGTAAAACGGATATAACTCTCTCCAGAAGTAAACTTTACCCGTGATTCTTGTTGCGTTGGATTCCTAACTCAAATATCTACCCTACCAAAAGTCGAACCGGTAGAAACCCTATTTGAGTCGGCCTCTAGGTGATTATGAATTTGATTTCCAAAACCGTTACCTTTTATGTAGGGATCGGGGTGAACGTCGGGTTTTTCATTGAGTCTAGCATTTTGAACACTAGAGTCCATTATGAATCAATCCATATTATCATATATTCCTAATCCGTCCACTTTTGAAAAAATCAAATTTTTGAGCCCGCCCAAAGGGGTACCCCTTTGGCCGGTGGCCAGATTTGGCCCCGTTTTCTGGCAGCCGTCAGTAAAACGGCTATAACTCTCTCCAGAAGTAAGCTTTAGCCGTGATTCTTGTTGAGTTGGATTCCTAACTCAAATATCTACCCTAAAATAATTTCAAATGGAAGAAACTCCTTTTGAGTCAACCTCTAGGTGATTATCAAGTTGATTTCCACAACCGTCGCCTCTTATGTAGGGATCGGGGTGAACGTCGGGTTTTTCATTGAGTATAGAATTTTTGAACACTAGAGTCCATTATGAATCAATCCATATGATCATATATGCCTAATCCGTCCACTTTTGAAAAAATCAAATTTTTGAGCCCGCCCAAAGGGGTACCTCTTTGGCCGGTGGCCAGATTTGGCCCTGTTTTCTGGCAGCCGTCAGTAAAACGGATATAACTCTCTCCAGAAGTAAACTTTACCCGTGATTCTTGTTGCGTTGGATTCCTAACTCAAATATCTACCCTACCAAAAGTCGAACCGGTAGAAACCCTATTTGAGTCGGCCTCTAGGTGATTATGAATTTGATTTCCAAAACCGTTACCTCTTATGTAGGGATCGGGGTGAACGTCGGGTTTTTCATTGAGTCTAGCATTTTGAACACTAGAGTCCATTATGAATCAATCCATATGATCATATATGCCTAATCCGTCCACTTTTGAAAAAATCAAATTTTTGAGCCCGCCCAAAGGGGTACCCCTTTGGCCGGTGGCCAGATTTGGCCCCGTTTTCTGGCAGCCGTCAGTAAAACGGCTATAACTCTCTGCAGAAGTAAGCTTTAGCCGTGATTCTTGTTGCGTTGGATTCCTAACTCAAATATCTACCCTACAAAAAGTTCAAATGGAAGAAACTCCTTTTGAGTCAACCTCTAGGTGATTATCAAGTTGATTTCCACAACCGTCGCCTCTTATGTAGGGATCGGGGTGAACGTCGGGTTTTTCATTGAGTCTAGCATTTTTGAACACTAGAGTCCATTACGAATCAATCCATATGATCATATATGCCTAATCCGTCCACTTTTGAAAAAACAAATTTTTGAGCCAGCCCAAAGGGGTACCCCTTTGGCCGGTGGCCAGATTTGGCCCCATTTTCTGGCAGCCGTCAGTAAAACGGTTATAACTCTCTCCAGAAGTAAGCTTTACCCGTTATTCTTGTTGCGTTGGATTCCTAACTAAAATATCTACGCTACCAAAAGTCGAACCGGTAGAAACCCTATTTGAGTCGGCCTCTAGGTGACTATCAATTTTATTTCCAAAACCGTCACCTCTTATGTAGGGATCGGGGTGAACGTCGGGTTTTCATTGAGTCTAGCATTTTTGAACACTAGAGTCCATTATGAATCAATCCATATGATCATATATGCCTAATCCGTCCACTTTTAAAAAAATCAAATTTTTGAGCCTGCCCAAAGGGGTACCCCTTTGGCCGGTGGCCAGATTTGGCCCCGTTTTCTGGCAGCCGTCAGTAAAACGGCTATAACTCTCTCCAGAAGTAAGATTTACCCGTTATTCTTGTTGCGTTGGATTCCTAACTCAAATATCTACCCTACCAAAAGTCGAACCGGTAGAAACCCTATTTGAGTCGGCCTCTAGGTGATTATCAATTTGATTTCCAAAACCGTTACCTCTGATGTAGGGATCGGGGTGAACGTCGGGTTTTTCATTGAGTCTAGCATTTTTGAACACTAGAGTCCATTATGAATCAATCCATATGATCATATATGCCTAATCCGTCCACTTTTGAAAAAATCAAATTTTTGAGCCCGCCCAAAGGGGTACCTCTTTGGCTGGTGGCCAGATTTGGCCCTGTTTTCTGGCAGCCGTCAGTAAAACGGATATAACTCTCTCCAGAAGTAAACTTTACCCGTGATTCTTGTTGCGTTGGATTCCTAACTCAAATATCTACCCTACCAAAAGTCGAACCGGTAGAAACCCTATTTGAGTCGGCCTCTAGGTGATTATGAATTTGATTTCCAAAACCGTTACCTCTTATGTAGGGATCGGGGTGAACGTCGGGTTTTTCATTGAGTCTAGCATTTTGAACACTAGAGTCCATTATGAATCAATCCATATTATCATATATTCCTAATCCGTCCACTTTTGAAAAAATCAAATTTTTGAGCCCGCCCAAAGGGGTACCCCTTTGGCCGGTGGCCAGATTTGGCCCCGTTTTCTGGCAGCCGTCAGTAAAACGGCTATAACTCTCTCCAGAAGTAAGCTTTAGCCGTGATTCTTGTTGAATTGGATTCCTAACTCAAATATCTACCCTAAAATAATTTCAAATGGAAGAAACTCCTTTTGAGTCAACCTCTAGGTGATTATCAAGTTGATTTCCACAACCGTCGCCTCTTATGTAGGGATCGGGGTGAACGTCGGGTTTTTCATTGAGTATAGAATTTTTGAACACTAGAGTCCATTATGAATCAATCCATATGATCATATATGCCTAATCCGTCCACTTTTGAAAAAATCAAATTTTTGAGCCCGCCCAAAGGGGTACCTCTTTGGCCGGTGGCCAGATTTGGCCCTGTTTTCTGGCAGCCGTCAGTAAAACGGATATAACTCTCTCCAGAAGTAAACTTTACCCGTGATTCTTGTTGCGTTGGATTCCTAACTCAAATATCTACCCTACCAAAAGTCGAACCGGTAGAAACCCTATTTGAGTCGGCCTCTAGGTGATTATGAATTTGATTTCCAAAACCGTTACCTCTTATGTAGGGATCGGGGTGAACGTCGGGTTTTTCATTGAGTCTAGCATTTTGAACACTAGAGTCCATTATGAATCAATCCATATGATCATATATGCCTAATCCGTCCACTTTTGAAAAAATCAAATTTTTGAGCCCGCCCAAAGGGGTACCCCTTTGGCCAGTGGCCAGATTTGGCCCCGTTTTCTGGCAGCCGTCAGTAAAAACGGCTATAACTCTCTGCAGAAGTAAGCTTTAGCCGTGATTCTTGTTGCGTTGGATTCCTAACTCAAATATCTACCCTACAAAAAGTTCAAATGGAAGAAACTCCTTTTGAGTCAACCTCTAGGTGATTATCAAGTTGATTTCCACAACCGTCGCCTCTTATGTAGGGATCGGGGTGAACGTCGGGTTTTTCATTGAGTCTAGCATTTTTGAACACTAGAGTCCATTACGAATCAATCCATATGATCATATATGCCTAATCCGTCCACTTTTGAAAAAACAAATTTTTGAGCCAGCCCAAAGGGGTACCTCTTTGGCCGGTGGCCAGATTTGGCCCTGTTTTCTGGCAGCCGTCAGTAAAACGGATATAACTCTCTCCAGAAGTAAACTTTACCCGTGATTCTTGTTGCGTTGGATTCCTAACTCAAATATCTACCCTACCAAAAGTCGAACCGGTAGAAACCCTATTTGAGTCGGCCTCTAGGTGATTATGAATTTGATTTCCAAAACCGTTACCTCTTATGTAGGGATCGGGGTGAACGTCGGGTTTTTCATTGAGTCTAGCATTTTGAACACTAGATTCCATTATGAATCAATCCATATGATCATATATGCCTAATCCGTCCACTTTTGAAAAAATCAAATTTTTGAGCCCGCCCAAAGGGGTACCCCTTTGGCCGGTGGCCAGATTTGGCCCCGTTTTCTGGCAGCCGTCAGTAAAACGGCTATAACTCTCTGCAGAAGTAAGCTTTAGCCGTGATTCTTGTTGCGTTGGATTCCTAACTCAAATATCTACCCTACAAAAAGTTCAAATGGAAGAAACTCCTTTTGAGTCAACCTCTAGGTGATTATCAAGTTGATTTCCACAACCGTCGCCTCTTATGTAGGGATCGGGGTGAACGTCGGGTTTTTCATTGAGTCTAGCATTTTTGAACACTAGAGTCCATTACGAATCAATCCATATGATCATATATGCCTAATCCGTCCACTTTTGAAAAAACAAATTTTTGAGCCAGCCCAAAGGGGTACCTCTTTGGCCGGTGGCCAGATTTGGCCCTGTTTTCTGGCAGCCGTCAGTAAAACGGATATAACTCTCTCCAGAAGTAAACTTTACCCGTGATTCTTGTTGCGTTGGATTCCTAACTCAAATATCTACCCTACCAAAAGTCGAACCGGTAGAAACCCTATTTGAGTCGGCCTCTAGGTGATTATGAATTTGATTTCCAAAACCGTTACCTCTTATGTAGGGATCGGGGTGAACGTCGGGTTTTTCATTGAGTCTAGCATTTTGAACACTAGAGTCCATTATGAATCAATCCATATTATCATATATTCCTAATCCGTCCACTTTTGAAAAAATCAAATTTTTGAGCCCGCCCAAAGGGGTACCCCTTTGGCCGGTGGCCAGATTTGGCCCCGTTTTCTGGCAGCCGTCAGTAAAACGGCTATAACTCTCTCCAGAAGTAAGCTTTAGCCGTGATTCTTGTTGAGTTGGATTCCTAACTCAAATATCTACCCTAAAATAATTTCAAATGGAAGAAACTCCTTTTGAGTCAACCTCTAGGTGATTATCAAGTTGATTTCCACAACCGTCGCCTCTTATGTAGGGATCGGGGTGAACGTCGGGTTTTTCATTGAGTATAGAATTTTTGAACAATAGAGTCCATTATGAATCAATCCATATGATCATATATGCCTAATCCGTCCACTTTTGAAAAAATCAAATTTTTGAGCCCGCCCAAAGGGGTACCTCTTTGGCCGGTGGCCAGATTTGGCCCTGTTTTCTGGCAGCCGTCAGTAAAACGGATATAACTCTCTCCAGAAGTAAACTTTACCCGTGATTCTTGTTGCGTTGGATTCCTAACTCAAATATCTACCCTACCAAAAGTCGAACCGGTAGAAACCCTATTTGAGTCGGCCTCTAGGTGATTATGAATTTGATTTCCAAAACCGTTACCTCTTATGTAGGGATCGGGGTGAACGTCGGGTTTTTCATTGAGTCTAGCATTTTGAACACTAGAGTCCATTATGAATCAATCCATATGATCATATATGCCTAATCCGTCCACTTTTGAAAAAATCAAATTTTTGAGCCCGCCCAAAGGGGTACCCCTTTGGCCGGTGGCCAGATTTGGCCCCGTTTTCTGGCAGCCGTCAGTAAAACGGCTATAACTCTCTGCAGAAGTAAGCTTTAGCCGTGATTCTTGTTGCGTTGGATTCCTAACTCAAATATCTACCCTACAAAAAGTTCAAATGGAAGAAACTCCTTTTGAGTCAACCTCTAGGTGATTATCAAGTTGATTTCCACAACCGTCGCCTCTTATGTAGGGATCGGGGTGAACGTCGGGTTTTTCATTGAGTCTAGCATTTTTGAACACTAGAGTCCATTACGAATCAATCCATATGATCATATATGCCTAATCCGTCCACTTTTGAAAAAATCAAATTTTTGAGCCAGCCCAAAGGGGTACCCCGTTGGCCGGTGGCCAGATTTGGCCCCATTTTCTGGCAGCCGTCAGTAAAACGGCTATAACTCTCTCCAGAAGTAAGCTTTACCCGTTATTCTTGTTGCGTTGGATTCCTAACTCAAATATCTACCCTACCAAAAGTCGAACCGGTAGAAACCCTATTTGAGTCGGCCTCTAGGTTATTATCAATTTGATTTCGAAAACCGTTACCTCTTATGTAGGGATCGGGGTGAACGTCGGGTTTTTCATTGAGTCTAGCATTTTGAACACTAGAGTCCATTATGAATCAATCCATATGATCATATATGCCTAATCCGTCCACTTTTGAAAAAATCAAAATTTTGAGCCCGCCCAAAGGGGTACCCCTTTGGCCGGTGGCCAGATTTGGCCCCGTTTTCTGGCAGCCATCAGTAAAACGGCTATAACTCTCTCCAGAAGTAAGCTTTACCCGTGATTCTTGTTGCGTTGGATTCCTAACTCAAATATCTACCCTACAAAAAGTTCAAATGGAAGAAACTCCTTTTGAGTCAACCTCTAGGTGATTATCAAGTTGATTTCCACAACCGTCGCCTCTTATGTAGGGATCGGGGTGAACGTCGGGTTTTTCATTGAGTCTAGCATTTTTGAACACTAGAGTCCATTACGAATCAATCCATATGATCATATGTGCCTAATCCGTCCACTTTTGAAAAAACAAATTTTTGAGCCTGCCCAAAGGGGTACCCCTTTGGCCGGTGGCCAGATTTGGCCCCGTTTTCTGGCAGCCGTCAGTAAAACGGCTATAACTCTCTCCAGAAGTAAGCTTTACCCGTTATTCTTGTTGCGTTGGATTCCTAACTAAAATATCTACGCTACCAAAAGTCGAACCGGTAGAAACCCTATTTGAGTCGGCCTCTAGGTGACTATCAATTTTATTTCCAAAACCGTCACCTCTTATGTAGGGATCGGGGTGAACGTCGGGTTTTCATTGAGTCTAGCATTTTTGAACACTAGAGTCCATTATGAATCAATCCATATGATCATATATG
This sequence comes from Perilla frutescens, assembly GCA_026008535.1. Classification (NCBI taxonomy): domain Eukaryota; kingdom Viridiplantae; phylum Streptophyta; class Magnoliopsida; order Lamiales; family Lamiaceae; genus Perilla; species Perilla frutescens. The sequence goes on from BRKX01000018.1 coordinate 49,800,364, forward strand.
CCTAATCCGTCCACTTTTAAAAAAATCAAATTTTTGAGCCTGCCCAAAGGGGTACCCCTTTGGCCGGTGGCCAGATTTGGCCCCGTTTTCTGGCAGCCGTCAGTAAAACGGCTATAACTCTCTCCAGAAGTAAGCTTTACCCGTTATTCTTGTTGCGTTGGATTCCTAACTCAAATATCTACCCTACCAAAAGTCGAACCGGTAGAAACCCTATTTGAGTCGGCCTCTAGGTGATTATCAATTTGATTTCCAAAACCGTTACCTCTGATGTAGGGATCAGGGTGAACGTCGGGTTTTTCATTGAGTCTAGCATTTTTGAACACTAGAGTCCATTATGAATCAATCCATATGATCATATATGCCTAATCCGTCCACTTTTGAAAAAATCAAATTTTTGAGCCCGCCCAAAGGGGTACCTCTTTGGCCGGTGGCCAGATTTGGCCCTGTTTTCTGGCAGCCGTCAGTAAAACGGATATAACTCTCTCCAGAAGTAAACTTTACCCGTGATTCTTGTTGCGTTGGATTCCTAACTCAAATATCTACCCTACCAAAAGTCGAACCGGTAGAAACCCTATTTGAGTCGGCCTCTAGGTGATTATGAATTTGATTTCCAAAACCGTTACCTTTTATGTAGGGATCGGGGTGAATGTCGGGTTTTTCATTGAGTCTAGCATTTTGAACACTAGAGTCCATTATGAATCAATCCATATTATCATATATTCCTAATCCGTCCACTTTTGAAAAAATCAAATTTTTGAGCCCGCCCAAAGGGGTACCCCTTTGGCCGGTGGCCAGATTTGGCCCCGTTTTCTGGCAGCCGTCAGTAAAACGGCTATAACTCTCTCCAGAAGTAAGCTTTAGCCGTGATTCTTGTTGAGTTGGATTCCTAACTCAGATATCTACCCTAAAATAATTTCAAATGGAAGAAACTCCTTTTGAGTCAACCTCTAGGTGATTATCAAGTTGATTTCCACAACCGTCGCCTCTTATGTAGGGATCGGGGTGAACGTCGGGTTTTTCATTGAGTATAGAATTTTTGAACACTAGAGTCCATTATGAATCAATCCATATGATCATATATGCCTAATCCGTCCACTTTTGAAAAAATCAAATTTTTGAGCCCGCCCAAAGGGGTACCTCTTTGGCCGGTGGCCAGATTTGGCCCTGTTTTCTGGCAGCCGTCAGTAAAACGGATATAACTCTCTCCAGAAGTAAACTTTACCCGTGATTCTTGTTGCGTTGGATTCCTAACTCAAATATCTACCCTACCAAAAGTCGAACCGGTAGAAACCCTATTTGAGTCGGCCTCTAGGTGATTATGAATTTGATTTCCAAAACCGTTACCTCTTATGTAGGGATCGGGGTGAACGTCGGGTTTTTCATTGAGTCTAGCATTTTAAACACTAGAGTCCATTATGAATCAATCCATATGATCATATATGCCTAATCCGTCCACTTTTGAAAAAATCAAATTTTTGAGCCCGCCCAAAGGGGTACCCCTTTGGCCGGTGGCCAGATTTGGCCCCGTTTTCTGGCAGCCGTCAGTAAAACGGCTATAACTCTCTGCAGAAGTAAGCTTTAGCCGTGATTCTTGTTGCGTTGGATTCCTAACTCAAATATCTACCCTACAAAAAGTTCAAATGGAAGAAACTCCTTTTGAGTCAACCTCTAGGTGATTATCAAGTTGATTTCCACAACCGTCGCCTCTTATGTAGGGATCGGGGTGAACGTCGGGTTTTTCATTGAGTCTAGCATTTTTGAACACTAGAGTCCATTACGAATCAATCCATATGATCATATATGCCTAATCCGTCCACTTTTGAAAAAATCAAATTTTTGAGCCAGCCCAAAGGGGTACCCCGTTGGCCGGTGGCCAGATTTGGCCCCATTTTCTGGCAGCCGTCAGTAAAACGGCTATAACTCTCTCCAGAAGTAAGCTTTACCCGTTATTCTTGTTGCGTTGGATTCCTAACTCAAATATCTACCCTACCAAAAGTCGAACCGGTAGAAACCCTATTTGAGTCGGCCTCTAGGTGATTATCAATTTGATTTCGAAAACCGTTACCTCTTATGTAGGGATCGGGGTGAACGTCGGGTTTTTCATTGAGTCTAGCATTTTGAACACTAGAGTCCATTATGAATCAATCCATATGATCATATATGCCTAATCCGTCCACTTTTGAAAAAATCAAAATTTTGAGCCCGCCCAAAGGGGTACCCCTTTGGCCGGTGGCCAGATTTGGCCCCGTTTTCTGGCAGCCATCAGTAAAACGGCTATAACTCTCTCCAGAAGTAAGCTTTACCCGTGATTCTTATTGCGTTGGATTCCTAACTCAAATATCTACCCTACAAAAAGTTCAAATGGAAGAAACTCCTTTTGAGTCAACCTCTAGGTGATTATCAAGTTGATTTCCACAACCGTCGCCTCTTATGTAGGGATCGGGGTGAACGTCGGGTTTTTCATTGAGTCTAGCATTTTTGAACACTAGAGTCCATTACGAATCAATCCATATGATCATATGTGCCTAATCCGTCCACTTTTGAAAAAACAAATTTTTGAGCCTGCCCAAAGGGGTACCCCTTTGGCCGGTGGCCAGATTTGGCCCCGTTTTCTGGCAGCCGTCAGTAAAACGGCTATAACTCTCTCCAGAAGTAAGCTTTACCCGTTATTCTTGTTGCGTTGGATTCCTAACTAAAATATCTACGCTACCAAAAGTCAAACCGGTAGAAACCCTATTTGAGTCGGCCTCTAGGTGACTATCAATTTTATTTCCAAAACCGTCACCTCTTATGTAGGGATCGGGGTGAACGTCGGGTTTTCATTGAGTCTAGCATTTTTGAACACTAGAGTCCATTATGAATCAATCCATATGATCATATATGCCTAATCCGTCCACTTTTAAAAAAATCAAATTTTTGAGCCTGCCCAAAGGGGTACCCCTTTGGCCGGTGGCCAGATTTGGCCCCGTTTTCTGGCAGCCGTCAGTAAAACGGCTATAACTCTCTCCAGAAGTAAGCTTTACCCGTTATTCTTGTTGCGTTGGATTCCTAACTCAAATATCTACCCTACCAAAAGTCGAACCAGTAGAAACCCTATTTGAGTCGGCCTCTAGGTGATTATCAATTTGATTTCCAAAACCGTTACCTCTGATGTAGGGATCGGGGTGAACGTCGGGTTTTTCATTGAGTCTAGCATTTTTGAACACTAGAGTCCATTATGAATCAATCCATATGATCATATATGCCTAATCCGTCCACTTTTGAAAAAATCAAATTTTTGAGCCCGCCCAAAGGGGTACCTCTTTGGCCGGTGGCCAGATTTGGCCCTGTTTTCTGGCAGCCGTCAGTAAAACGGATATAACTCTCTCCATAAGTAAACTTTACCCGTGATTCTTGTTGCGTTGGATTCCTAACTCAAATATCTACCCTACCAAAAGTCGAACCGGTAGAAACCCTATTTGAGTCGGCCTCTAGGTGATTATGAATTTGATTTCCAAAACCGTTACCTTTTATGTAGGGATCGGGGTGAATGTCGGGTTTTTCATTGAGTCTAGCATTTTGAACACTAGAGTCCATTATGAATCAATCCATATTATCATATATTCCTAATCCGTCCACTTTTGAAAAAATCAAATTTTTGAGCCCGCCCAAAGGGGTACCCCTTTGGCCGGTGGCCAGATTTGGCCCCGTTTTCTGGCAGCCGTCAGTAAAACGGCTATAACTCTCTCCAGAAGTAAGCTTTAGCCGTGATTCTTGTTGAGTTGGATTCCTAACTCAAATATCTACCCTAAAATAATTTCAAATGGAAGAAACTCCTTTTGAGTCAACCTCTAGGTGATTATCAAGTTGATTTCCACAACCGTCGCCTCTTATGTAGGGATCGGGGTGAACGTCGGGTTTTTCATTGAGTATAGAATTTTTGAACACTAGAGTCCATTATGAATCAATCCATATGATCATATATGCCTAATCCGTCCACTTTTGAAAAAATCAAATTTTTGAGCCCGCCCAAAGGGGTACCTCTTTGGCCGGTGGCCAGATTTGGCCCTGTTTTCTGGCAGCCGTCAGTAAAACGGATATAACTCTCTCCAGAAGTAAACTTTACCCGTGATTCTTGTTGCGTTGGATTCCTAACTCAAATATCTACCCTACCAAAAGTCGAACCGGTAGAAACCCTATTTGAGTCGGCCTCTAGGTGATTATGAATTTGATTTCCAAAACCGTTACCTCTTATGTAGGGATCGGGGTGAACGTCGGGTTTTTCATTGAGTCTAGCATTTTGAACACTAGAGTCCATTATGAATCAATCCATATGATCATATATGCCTAATCCGTCCACTTTTGAAAAAATCAAATTTTTGAGCCCGCCCAAAGGGGTACCTCTTTGGCCGGTGGCCAGATTTGGCCCTGTTTTCTGGCAGCCGTCAGTAAAACGGATATAACTCTCTCCAGAAGTAAACTTTACCCGTGATTCTTGTTGCGTTGGATTCCTAACTCAAATATCTACCCTACCAAAAGTCGAACCGGTAGAAACCCTATTTGAGTCGGCCTCTAGGTGATTATGAATTTGATTTCCAAAACCGTTACCTCTTATGTAGGGATCGGGGTGAACGTCGGGTTTTTCATTGAGTCTAGCATTTTGAACACTAGAGTCCATTATGAATCAATCCATATGATCATATATGCCTAATCCGTCCACTTTTGAAAAAATCAAATTTTTGAGCCCGCCCAAAGGGGTACCTCTTTGGCCGGTGGCCAGATTTGGCCCTGTTTTCTGGCAGCCGTCAGTAAAACGGATATAACTCTCTCCAGAAGTAAACTTTACCCGGGATTCTTGTTGCGTTGGATTCCTAACTCAAATATCTACCCTACCAAAAGTCGAACCGGTAGAAACCCTATTTGAGTCGGCCTCTAGGTGATTATGAATTTGATTTCCAAAACCGTTACCTTTTATGTAGGGATCGGGGTGAATGTCGGGTTTTTCATTGAGTCTAGCATTTTGAACACTAGAGTCCATTATGAATCAATCCATATTATCATATATTCCTAATCCGTCCACTTTTGAAAAAATCAAATTTTTGAGCCCGCCCAAAGGGGTACCCCTTTGGCCGGTGGCCAGATTTGGCCCCGTTTTCTGGCAGCCGTCAGTAAAACGGCTATAACTCTCTCCAGAAGTAAGCTTTAGCCGTGATTCTTGTTGAGTTGGATTCCTAACTCAAATATCTACCCTAAAATAATTTCAAATGGAAGAAACTCCTTTTGAGTCAACCTCTAGGTGATTATCAAGTTGATTTCCACAACCGTCGCCTCTTATGTAGGGATCGGGGTGAACGTCGGGTTTTTCATTGAGTATAGAATTTTTGAACACTAGAGTCCATTATGAATCAATCCATATGATCATATATGCCTAATCCGTCCACTTTTGAAAAAATCAAATTTTTGAGCCCGCCCAAAGGGGTACCTCTTTGGCCGGTGGCCAGATTTGGCCCTGTTTTCTGGCAGCCGTCAGTAAAACGGATATAACTCTCTCCAGAAGTAAACTTTACCCGTGATTCTTGTTGCGTTGGATTCCTAACTCAAATATCTACCCTACCAAAAGTCGAACCGGTAGAAACCCTATTTGAGTCGGCCTCTAGGTGATTATGAATTTGATTTCCAAAACCGTTACCTCTTATGTAGGGATCGGGGTGAACGTCGGGTTTTTCATTGAGTCTAGCATTTTGAACACTAGAGTCGATTATGAATCAATCCATATGATCATATATGCCTAATCCGTCCACTTTTGAAAAAATCAAATTTTTGAGCCCGCCCAAAGGGGTACCCCTTTGGCCGGTGGCCAGATTTGGCCCCGTTTTCTGGCAGCCGTCAGTAAAACGGCTATAACTCTCTGCAGAAGTAAGCTTTAGCCGTGATTCTTGTTGCGTTGGATTCCTAACTCAAATATCTACCCTACAAAAAGTTCAAATGGAAGAAACTCCTTTTGAGTCAACCTCTAGGTGATTATCAAGTTGATTTCCACAACCGTCGCCTCTTATGTAGGGATCGGGGTGAACGTCGGGTTTTTCATTGAGTCTAGCATTTTTGAACACTAGAGTCCATTACGAATCAATCCATATGATCATATATGCCTAATCCGTCCACTTTTGCAAAAACAAATTTTTGAGCCAGCCCAAAGGGGTACCCCGTTGGCCGGTGGCCAGATTTGGCCCCATTTTCTGGCAGCCGTCAGTAAAACGGCTATAACTCTCTCCAGAAGTAAGCTTTACCCGTTATTCTTGTTGCGTTGGATTCCTAACTCAAATATCTACCCTACCAAAAGTCGAACCGGTAGAAACCCTATTTGAGTCGGCCTCTAGGTGATTATGAATTTGATTTCCAAAACCGTTACCTCTTATGTAGGGATCGGGGTGAACGTCGGGTTTTTCATTGAGTCTAGCATTTTGAACACTAGAGTCCATTATGAATCAATCCATATGATCATATATGCCTAATCCGTCCACTTTTGAAAAAATCAAAATTTTGAGCCCGCCCAAAGGGTTACCCCTTTGGCCGGTGGCCAGATTTGGCCCCGTTTTCTGGCAGCCGTCAGTAAAACGGATATAACTCTCTCCAGAAGTAAACTTTACCCGTGATTCTTGTTGCGTTGGATTCCTAACTCAAATATCTACCCTACAAAAAGTCGAACCGGTAGAAACCCTATTTGAGTCGGCCTCTAGGTGATTATCAAGTTTATTTCCATAACCGTCACCTCTTATGTAGGGATCGGGGTGAACGTCGGGTTTTTCATTGAGTCTAGCATTTTTGAACACTAGAGTCCATTATGAATTAATCCATATGATCATATATGCCTAATTCGTCCACTTTTCAAAAAATCAAATTTTTGAGCCCGCCCAAAGGGGTACCCCTTTGGCCGGTGGCCAGATTTGGCCCCGTTTTCTGGCAGCCATCAGTAAAACGGCTATAACTCTCTCCAGAAGTAAGCTTTACCCGTGATTCTTGTTGCGTTGGATTCCTAACTCAAATATCTACCCTACAAAAAGTTCAAATAGAAGAAACTCCTTTTGAGTCAACCTCTAGGTGATTATCAAGTTGATTTCCACAACCGTCGCCTCTTATGTAGGGATCGGGGTGATCGTCGGGTTTTTCATTGAGTCTAGCATTTTTGAACACTAGAGTCCATTATGAATCAATCCATATGATCATATATGCCTAATCCGTCCACTTTTGAAAAAATCAAATTTTTGAGCCAGCCCAAAGGGGTACCCCTTTGGCCGGTGGCCAGATTTGGCCCCGTTTTCTGGCAGCCGTCAGTAAAACGGCTATAACTCTCTCCAGAAGTAAGCTTTACCCGTTATTCTTGTTGCGTTGGATTCCTAACTAAAATATCTACGCTACCAAAAGTCGAACCGGTAGAAACCCTATTTGAGTCGGCCTCTAGGTGACTATCAATTTGATTTCCAAAACCGTCACCTCTTATGTAGGGATCGGGGTGAACGTCGGGTTTTCATTGAGTCTAGCATTTTTGAACACTAGAGTCCATTATGAATCAATCCATATGATCATATATGCCTAATCCGTCCACTTTTGAAAAAATCAAATTTTTGAGCCTGCCCAAAGGGGTACCCCTTTGGCCGGTGGCCAGATTTGGCCCCGTTTTCTGGCAGCCGTCAGTAAAACGGCTATAACTCTCTCCAGAAGTAAGCTTTACCCGTTATTCTTGTTGCGTTGGATTCCTAACTCAAATATCTACCCTACCAAAAGTCGAACCGGTAGAAACCCTATTTGAGTCGGCCTCTAGGTGATTATCAATTTGATTTCCAAAACCGTTACCTCTGATGTAGGGATCGGGGTGAACGTCGGGTTTTTCATTGAGTCTAGCATTTTGAACACTAGAGTCCATTATGAATCAATCCATATTATCATATATTCCTAATCCGTCCACTTTTGAAAAAATCAAATTTTTGAGCCCGCCCAAAGGGGTACCCCTTTGGCCGGTGGCCAGATTTGGCCCCGTTTTCTGGCAGCCGTCAGTAAAACGGCTATAACTCTCTCCAGAAGTAAGCTTTAGCCGTGATTCTTGTTGAGTTGGATTCCTAACTCAAATATCTACCCTAAAAAAATTTCAAATGGAAGAAACTCCTTTTGAGTCAACCTCTAGGTGATTATCAAGTTGATTTCCACAACCGTCGCCTCTTATGTAGGGATCGGGGTGAACGTCGGGTTTTTCATTGAGTCTAGCATTTTTGAACACTAGAGTCCATTACGAATCAATCCATATTATCATATATGCCTAATCCGTCCACTTTTGAAAAAATCAAATTTTTGAGCCAGCCCAAAGGGGTACCCCTTTGGCCGGTGGCCAGATTTGGCCCCGTTTTCTGGCAGCCGTCAGTAAAACGGCTATAACTCTCTCCAGAAGTAAGCTTTAGCCGTGATTCTTGTTGAGTTGGATTCCTAACTCAAATATCTACCCTAAAAAAATTTCAAATGGAAGAAACTCCTTTTGAGTCAACCTCTAGGTGATTATCAAGTTGATTTCCACAACCGTCGCCTCTTATGTAGGGATCGGGGTGAACGTCGGGTTTTTCATTGAGTATAGCATTTTTGAACACTAGAGTCCATTATGAATCAATCCATATGATCATATATGCCTAATCCGTCCACTTTTGAAAAAATCAAATTTTTGAGCCCGCCCAAAGGGGTACCTCTTTGGCCGGTGGCCAGATTTGGCCCTGTTTTCTGGCAGCCGTCAGTAAAACGGATATAACTCTCTCCAGAAGTAAACTTTACCCGTGATTCTTGTTGCGTTGGATTCCTAACTCAAATATCTACCCTACCAAAAGTCGAACCGGTAGAAACCCTATTTGAGTCGGCCTCTAGGTGATTATGAATTTGATTTCCAAAACCGTTACCTCTTATGTAGGGATCGGGGTGAACGTCGGGTTTTTCATTGAGTCTAGCATTTTGAACACTAGAGTCCATTATGAATCAATCCATATGATCATATATGCCTAATCCGTCCACTTTTGAAAAAATCAAATTTTTGAGCCCGCCCAAAGGGGTACCCCTTTGGCCGGTGGCCAGATTTGGCCCCGTTTTCTGGCAGCCGTCAGTAAAACGGCTATAACTCTCTCCAGAAGTAAGCTTTAGCCGTGATTCTTGTTGCGTTGGATTCCTAACTCAAATATCTACCCTACAAAAAGTTCAAATGGATGAAACTCCTTTTGAGTCAACCTCTAGGTGATTATCAAGTTGATTTCCACAACCGTCGCCTCTTATGTAGGGATATGGGTGAACGTCGGGTTTTTCATTGAGTCTAGCATTTTTGAACACTAGAGTCCATTACGAATCAATCCATATTATCATATATGCCTAATCCGTCCACTTTTGAAAAAATCAAATTTTTGAGCCAGCCCAAAGGGGTACCCCGTTGGCCGGTGGCCAGATTTGGCCCCATTTTCTGGCAGCCGTCAGTAAAACGGCTATAACTCTCTCCAGAAGTAAGCTTTACCCGTTATTCTTGTTGCGTTGGATTCCTAACTCAAATATCTACCCTACCAAAAGTCGAACCGGTAGAAACCCTATTTGAGTCGGCCTCTAGGTGATTATCAATTTGATTTCCAAAACCGTTACCTCTTATGTAGGGATCGGGGTGAACGTCGGGTTTTTCATTGAGTCTAGCATTTTGAACACTAGAGTCCATTATGAATCAATCCTTATGATCATATATGCCTAATCCGTCCACTTTTGAAAAAATCAAAATTTTGAGCCCGCCCAAAGGGTTACCCCTTTGGCCGGTGGCCAGATTTGGCCCCGTTTTCTGGCAGCCGTCAGTAAAACGGATATAACTCTCTCCAGAAGTAAACTTTACCCGTGATTCTTGTTGCGTTGGATTCCTAACTCAAATATCTACCCTACCAAAAGTCGAACCGGTAGAAACCCTATTTGAGTCGGCCTCTAGGTGATTATCAAGTTTATTTCCAAAACCGTCACCTCTTATGTAGGGATCGGGGTGAACGTCGGGTTTTTCATTGAGTCTAGCATTTTTGAACACTAGAGTCCATTATGAATTAATCCATATGATCATATATGCCTAATTCGTCCACTTTTCAAAAAATCAAATTTTTGAGCCCGCCCAAAGGGGTACCCCTTTGGCCGGTGGCCAGATTTGGCCCCGTTTTCTGGCAGCCGTCAGTAAAACGGCTATAACTCTCTCCAGAAGTAAGCTTTACCCGTGATTCTTGTTGCGTTGGATTCCTAACTCAAATATCTACCCTACAAAAAGTTCAAATAGAAGAAACTCCTTTTGAGTCAACCTCTAGGTGATTATCAAGTTGATTTCCACAACCGTCGCCTCTTATGTAGGGATCGGGGTGAACGTCGGGTTTTTCATTGAGTCTAGCATTTTGAACACTAGAGTCCATTATGAATCAATCCATATGATCATATATGCCTAATCCGTCCACTTTTGAAAAAATCAAATTTTTGAGCCAGCGCAAAGGGGTACCCCTTTGGCCGGTGGCCAGATTTGTCCCCGTTTTCTGGCAGCCGTCAGTAAAACGGCTATAACTCTCTCCAGAAGTAAACTTTACCCGTTATTCTTGTTGCGTTGTATTCCTAACTAAAATATCTACGCTACCAAAATTCGAACCGGTAGAAACCCTATTTGAGTCGGCCTCTAGGTGACTATCAATTTGATTTCCAAAACCGTCACCTCTTATGTAGGGATCGGGGTGAACGTCGGGTTTTCATTGAGTCTAGCATTTTTCAACACTAGGGTCCATTATGAATCAATCCATATGATCATATATGCCTAATCCGTCCACTTTTGAAAAAATCAAATTATTGAGCCTGCCCAAAGGGGTACCCCTTTGGCCGGTGGCCAGATTTGTCCCCGTTTTCTGGCAGCCGTCAGTAAAACGGCTATAACTCTCTCCAGAAGTAAACTTTACCCGTTATTCTTGTTGCGTTGGATTCCTAACTAAAATATCTACGCTACCAAAATTCGAACCGGTAGAAACCCTATTTAAGTCGGCCTCTAGGTGACTATCAATTTGATTTCCAAAACCGTCACCTCTTATGTAGGGATCGGGGTGAACGTCGGGTTTTTCATTGAGTCTAGCATTTTGAACACTAGAGTCCATTATGAATCAATCCATATGATCATATATGCCTAATCTGTCCACTTTTGAAAAAATCAAATTTTTGAGCCCGCCCAAAGGGGTACCCCTTTGGCCGGTGGCCAGATTTGGCCCCGTTTTCTGGCAGCCGTCAGTAAAACAGCTATAACTCTCTCCAGAAGTAAGCTTTAGCCGTGATTCTTGTTGCGTTGGATTCCTAACTCAAATATCTACCCTACAAAAAGTTCAAATGGATGAAACTCCTTTTGAGTCAACCTCTAGGTGATTATCAAGTTGATTTCCACAACCGTCGCCTCTTATGTAGGGATATGGGTGAACGTCGGGTTTTTCATTGAGTCTAGCATTTTTGAACACTAGAGTCCATTACGAATCAATCCATATTATCATATATGCCTAATCCGTCCACTTTTGAAAAAATCAAATTTTTGAGCCAGCCCAAAGGGGTACCCCGTTGGCCGGTGGCCAGATTTGGCCCCATTTTCTGGCAGCCGTCAGTAAAACGGCTATAACTCTCTCCAGAAGTAAGCTTTACCCGTTATTCTTGTTGGGTTGGATTCCTAACTCAAATATCTACCCTACCAAAAGTCGAACCGGTAGAAACCCTATTTGAGTCGGCCTCTAGGTGATTATCAATTTGATTTCCAAAACCGTTACCTCTTATGTAGGGATCGGGGTGAACGTCGGGTTTTTCATTGAGTCTAGCATTTTGAACACTAGAGTCCATTATGAATCAATCCTTATGATCATATATGCCTAATCCGTCCACTTTTGAAAAAATCAAAATTTTGAGCCCGCCCAAAGGGTTACCCCTTTGGCCGGTGGCCAGATTTGGCCCCGTTTTCTGGCAGACGGCTATAACTCTCTCCAGAAGTAAGCTTTAGCCGTGATTCTTGTTGCGTTGGATTCCTAACTCAAATATCTACCCTACAAAAAGTTCAAATGGAAGAAACTCCTTTTGAGTCAACCTCTAGGTGATTATCAAGTTGATTTCCACAACCGTCGCCTCTTATGTAGGGATCGGGGTGAACGTCGGGTTTTCATTGAGTCTAGCATTTTTCAACACTAGGGTCCATTATGAATCAATCCATATGATCATATATGCCTAATCCGTCCACTTTTGAAAAAATCAAATTATTGAGCCTGCCCAAAGGGGTACCCCTTTGGCCGGTGGCCAGATTTGGCCCCGTTTTCTGGCAGCCGTCAGTAAAACGGCTATAACTCTCTCCAGAAGTAAGCTTTACCCGTTATTCTTGTTGCGTTGGATTCCTAACTCAAATATCTACGCTACCAAAAGTCGAATCGGTAGAAACCCTATTTGAGTCGGCCTCTAGGTGACTATCAATTTGATTTCCAAAACCGTTACCTCTGATGTAGGGATCGGGGTGAACGTCGGGTTTTTCATTGAGTCTATCATTTTGAACACTAGAGTCCATTATGAATCAATCCATATTATCATATATTCCTAATCCGTCCACTTTTGAAAAAATCAAATTTTTGAGCCCGCCCAAAGGGGTACCCCTTTGGCCGGTGGCCAGATTTGGCCCCGTTTTCTGGCAGCCGTCAGTAAAACGGCTATAACTCTCTCCAGAAGTAAACTTTACCCGTTATTCTTGTTGCGTTGGATTCCTAACTCAAATATCTACCCTACCAAAAGTCGAACCGGTAGAAACCCTATTTGAGTCGGCCTCTAGGTGATTATCAATTTGATTTCCAAAACCGTTACCTCTGATGTAGGGATCGGGGTGAACGTCGGGTTTTTCATTGAGTCTAGCATTTTGAACACTAGAGTCCATTATGAATCAATCCATATTATCATATATTCCTAATCCGTCCACTTTTGAAAAAATCAAATTTTTGAGCCCGCCCAAAGGGGTACCCCTTTGGCCGGTGGCCAGATTTGGCCCCGTTTTCTGGCAGCCGTCAGTAAAACGGCTATAACTCTCTCCAGAAGTAAGCTTTAGCCGTGATTCTTGTTGAGTTGGATTCCTAACTCAAATATCTACCCTAAAAAAATTTCAAATGGAAGAAACTCCTTTTGAGTCAACCTCTAGGTGATTATCAAGTTGATTTCCACAACCGTCGCCTCTTATGTAGGGATCGGGGTGAACGTCGGGTTTTTCATTGAGTCTAGCATTTTTGAACACTAGAGTCCATTATGAATCAATCCATATGATCATATATGCCTAATCCGTCCACTTTTGAAAAAATCAAATTATTGAGCCTGCCCAAAGGGGTACCCCTTTGGCCGGTGGCCAGATTTGTCCCCGTTTTCTGGCAGCCGTCAGTAAAACGGCTATAACTCTCTCCAGAAGTAAACTTTACCCGTTATTCTTGTTGCGTTGGATTCCTAACTAAAATATCTACGCTACCAAAATTCGAACCGGTAGAAACCCTATTTAAGTCGGCCTCTAGGTGACTATCAATTTGATTTCCAAAACCGTCACCTCTTATGTAGGGATCGGGGTGAACGTCGGGTTTTTCATTGAGTCTAGCATTTTGAACACTAGAGTCCATTATGAATCAATCCATATGATCATATATGCCTAATCCGTCCACTTTTGAAAAAATCAAATTTTTGAGCCCGCCCAAAGGGGTACCCCTTTGGCCGGTGGCCAGATTTGGCCCCGTTTTCTGGCAGCCGTCAGTAAAACAGCTATAACTCTCTCCAGAAGTAAGCTTTAGCCGTGATTCTTGTTGCGTTGGATTCCTAACTCAATTATCTACCCTACAAAAAGTTCAAATGGATGAAACTCCTTTTGAGTCAACCTCTAGGTGATTATCAAGTTGATTTCCACAACCGTCGCCTCTTATGTAGGGATATGGGTGAACGTCGGGTTTTTCATTGAGTCTAGCATTTTTGAACACTAGAGTCCATTACGAATCAATCCATATTATCATATATGCCTAATCCGTCCACTTTTGAAAAAATCAAATTTTTGAGCCAGCCCAAAGGGGTACCCCGTTGGCCGGTGGCCAGATTTGGCCCCATTTTCTGGCAGCCGTCAGTAAAACGGCTATAACTCTCTCCAGAAGTAAGCTTTACCCGTTATTCTTGTTGGGTTGGATTCCTAACTCAAATATCTACCCTACCAAAAGTCGAACCGGTAGAAACCCTATTTGAGTCGGCCTCTAGGTGATTATCAATTTGATTTCCAAAACCGTTACCTCTTATGTAGGGATCGGGGTGAACGTCGGGTTTTTCATTGAGTCTAGCATTTTGAACACTAGAGTCCATTATGAATCAATCCTTATGATCATATATGCCTAATCCGTCCACTTTTGAAAAAATCAAAATTTTGAGCCCGCCCAAAGGGTTACCCCTTTGGCCGGTGGCCAGATTTGGCCCCGTTTTCTGGCAGACGGCTATAACTCTCTCCAGAAGTAAGCTTTAGCCGTGATTCTTGTTGCGTTGGATTCCTAACTCAAATATCTACCCTACAAAAAGTTCAAATGGAAGAAACTCCTTTTGAGTCAACCTCTAGGTGATTATCAAGTTGATTTCCACAACCGTCGCCTCTTATGTAGGGATCGGGGTGAACGTCGGGTTTTCATTGAGTCTAGCATTTTTCAACACTAGGGTCCATTATGAATCAATCCATATGATCATATATGCCTAATCCGTCCACTTTTGAAAAAATCAAATTATTGAGCCTGCCCAAAGGGGTACCCCTTTGGCCGGTGGCCAGATTTGGCCCCGTTTTCTGGCAGCCGTCAGTAAAACGGCTATAACTCTCTCCAGAAGTAAGCTTTACCCGTTATTCTTGTTGCGTTGGATTCCTAACTCAAATATCTACGCTACCAAAAGTCTAATCGGTAGAAACCCTATTTGAGTCGGCCTCTAGGTGACTATCAATTTGATTTCCAAAACCGTTACCTCTGATGTAGGGATCGGGGTGAACGTCGGGTTTTTCATTGAGTCTATCATTTTGAACACTAGAGTCCATTATGAATCAATCCATATTATCATATATTCCTAATCCGTCCACTTTTGAAAAAATCAAATTTTTGAGCCCGCCCAAAGGGGTACCCCTTTGGCCGGTGGCCAGATTTGGCCCCGTTTTCTGGCAGCCGTCAGTAAAACGGCTATAACTCTCTCCAGAAGTAAACTTTACCCGTTATTCTTGTTGCGTTGGATTCCTAACTCAAATATCTACCCTACCAAAAGTCGAACCGGTAGAAACCCTATTTGAGTCGGCCTCTAGGTGATTATCAATTTGATTTCCAAAACCGTTACCTCTGATGTAGGGATCGGGGTGAACGTCGGGTTTTTCATTGAGTCTAGCATTTTGAACACTAGAGTCCATTATGAATCAATCCATATTATCATATATTCCTAATCCGTCCACTTTTGAAAAAATCAAATTTTTGAGCCCGCCCAAAGGGGTACCCCTTTGGCCGGTGGCCAGATTTGGCCCCGTTTTCTGGCAGCCGTCAGTAAAACGGCTATAACTCTCCCCAGAAGTAAGCTTTAGCCGTGATTCTTGTTGAGTTGGATTCCTAACTCAAATATCTACCCTAAAAAAATTTCAAATGGAAGAAACTCCTTTTGAGTCAACCTCTAGGTGATTATCAAGTTGATTTCCACAACCGTCGCCTCTTATGTAGGGATCGGGGTGAACGTCGGGTTTTTCATTGAGTCTAGCATTTTTGAACACTAGAGTCCATTATGAATCAATCCATATGATCATATATGCCTAATCCGTCCACTTTTGAAAAAATCAAATTTTTGAGCCCGCCCAAAGGGGTACCTCTTTGGCCGGTGGCCAGATTTGGCCCTGTTTTCTGGCAGCCGTCAGTAAAACGGATATAACTCTCTCCAGAAGTAAACTTTACCCGTGATTCTTGTTGCGTTGGATTCCTAACTCAAATATCTACCCTACCAAAAGTCGAACCGGTAGAAACCCTATTTGAGTCGGCCTCTAGGTGATTATGAATTTGATTTCCAAAACCGTTACCTCTTATGTAGGGATCGGGGTGAACGTCGGGTTTTTCATTGAGTCTAGCATTTTGAACACTAGAGTCCATTATGAATCAATCCATATGATCATATATGCCTAATCCGTCCACTTTTGAAAAAATCAAATTTTTGAGCCCGCCCAAAGGGGTACCCCTTTGGCCGGTGGCCAGATTTGGCCCCGTTTTCTGGCAGCCGTCAGTAAAACGGCTATAACTCTCTCCAGAAGTAAGCTTTACCCGTGATTCTTGTTGCGTTGGATTCCTAACTCAAATATCTACCCTACAAAAAGTTCAAATGGAAGAAACTCCTTTTGAGTCAACCTCTAGGTGATTATCAAGTTGATTTCCACAACCGTCGCCTCTTATGTAGGGATCGGGGTGAACGTCGGGTTTTTCATTGAGTCTAGCATTTTTGAACACTAGAGTCCATTATGAATCAATCCATATGATCATATATGCCTAATCCGTCCACTTTTGAAAAAATCAAATTTTTGAGCCAGCCCAAAGGGGTACCCCTTTGGCCGGTGGCCAGATTTGGCCCCGTTTTCTGGCAGCCGTCAGTAAAACGTCTATAACTCTCTCCAGAAGTAAGCTTTACCCGTTATTCTTGTTGCGTTGGATTCCTAACTCAAATATCTACGCTACCAAAAGTCGAATCGGTAGAAACCCTATTTTAGTCGGCCTCTAGGTGACTATCAATTTGATTTCCAAAACCGTTACCTCTGATGTAGGGATCGGGGTGAACGTCGGGTTTTTCATTGAGTCTAGCATTTTGAACACTAGAGTCCATTATGAATCAATCCATATTATCATATATTCCTAATCCGTCCACTTTTGAAAAAATCAAATTTTTGAGCCCGCCAAAAGGGGTACCCCTTTGGCCGGTGGCCAGATTTGGCCCCGTTTTCTGGCAGCCGTCAGTAAAACGGCTATAACTCTCTCCAGAAGTAAGCTTTACCCGTTATTCTTGTTGCGTTGGATTCCTAACTCAAATATCTACCCTACCAAAAGTCGAACCGGTAGAAACCCTATTTGAGTCGGCCTCTAGGTGATTATCAATTTGATTTCCAAAACCGTTACCTCTGATGTAGGGATCGGGGTGAACGTCGGGTTTTTCATTGAGTCTAGCATTTTGAACACTAGAGTCCATT
Source organism: Perilla frutescens (assembly GCA_026008535.1). Lineage (NCBI taxonomy): Eukaryota > Viridiplantae > Streptophyta > Magnoliopsida > Lamiales > Lamiaceae > Perilla > Perilla frutescens. The sequence continues at coordinate 49,817,612 of BRKX01000018.1, forward strand.
ATGAATCAATCCATATTATCATATATTCCTAATCCGTCCACTTTTGAAAAAATCAAATTTTTGAGCCCGCCCAAAGGGGTACCCCTTTGGCCGGTGGCCAGATTTGGCCCCGTTTTCTGGCAGCCGTCAGTAAAACGGCTATAACTCTCTCCAGAAGTAAGCTTTACCCGTGATTCTTGTTGCGTTGGATTCCTAACTCAAATATCTACCCTACCAAAAGTCGAACCGGTAGAAACCCTATTTGAGTCGGCCTCTAGGTGATTATCAATTTGATTTCCAAAACCGTTACCTCTGATGTAGGGATCGGGGTGAACGTCGGGTTTTTCATTGAGTCTAGCATTTTGAACACTAGAGTCCATTATGAATCAATCCATATTATCATATATTCCTAATCCGTCCACTTTTGAAAAAATCAAATTTTTGAGCCAGCCCAAAGGGGTACCCCTTTGGCCGGTGGCCAGATTTGGCCCCGTTTTCTGGCAGCCGTCAGTAAAACGGCTATAACTCTCTCCAGAAGTAAGCTTTACCCGTGATTCTTGTTGCGTTGGATTCCTAACTCAAATATCTACCCTACCAAAAGTCGAACCGGTAGAAACCCTATTTGAGTCGGCCTCTAGGTGATTATCAATTTGATTTCCAAAACCGTTACCTCTGATGTAGGGATCGGGGTGAACGTCGGGTTTTTCATTGAGTCTAGCATTTTGAACACTAGAGTCCATTATGAATCAATCCATATTATCATATATTCCTAATCCGTCCACTTTTGAAAAAATCAAATTTTTGAGCCCGCCCAAAGGGGTACCCCTTTGGCCGGTGGCCAGATTTGGCCCCGTTTTCTGGCAGCCGTCAGTAAAACGGCTATAACTCTCTCCAGAAGTAAGCTTTAACCGTGATTCTTGTTGAGTTGTATTCCTAACTCAAATATCTACCCTAAAAAAATTTCAAATGGAAGAAACTCCTTTTGAGTCAACCTCTAGGTGATTATCAAGTTGATTTCCACAACCATCGCCTCTTATGTAGGGATCGGGGTGAACGTCGGGTTTTTCATTGAGTCTAGCATTTTTGAACACTAGAGTCCATTATGAATCAATCCATATGATCATATATGCCTAATCCGTCCACTTTTGAAAAAATCAAATTTTTGAGCCAGCCCAAAGGGGTACCCCTTTGGCCGGTGGCCAGATTTGGCCCCGTTTTCTGGCAGCCGTCAGTAAAACGTCTATAACTCTCTCCAGAAGTAAGCTTTACCCGTTATTCTTGTTGCGTTGGATTCCTAACTCAAATATCTACGCTACCAAAAGTCGAACCGGTAGAAACCCTATTTTAGTCGGCCTCTAGGTGACTATCAATTTGATTTCCAAAACCGTTACCTCTGATGTAGGGATCGGGGTGAACGTCGGGTTTTTCATTGAGTCTAGCATTTTGAACACTAGAGTCCATTATGAATCAATCCATATTATCATATATTCCTAATCCGTCCACTTTTGAAAAAATCAAATTTTTGAGCCCGCCCAAAGGGGTACCCCTTTGGCCGGTGGCCAGATTTGGCCCCGTTTTCTGGCAGCCGTCAGTAAAACGGCTATAACTCTCTCCAGAAGTAAGCTTTACCCGTTATTCTTGTTGCGTTGGATTCCTAACTCAAATATCTACCCTACCAAAAGTCGAACCGGTAGAAACCCTATTTGAGTCGGCCTCTAGGTGATTATCAATTTGATTTCCAAAACCGTTACCTCTGATGTAGGGATCGGGGTGAACGTCGGGTTTTTCATTGAGTCTAGCATTTTGAACACTAGAGTCCATTATGAATCAATCCATATTATCATATATTCCTAATCCGTCCACTTTTGAAAAAATCAAATTTTTGAGCCCGCCCAAAGGGGTACCCCTTTGGCCGGTGGCCAGATTTGGCCCCGTTTTCTGGCAGCCGTCAGTAAAACGGCTATAACTCTCTCCAGAAGTAAGCTTTACCCGTGATTCTTGTTGCGTTGGATTCCTAACTCAAATATCTACCCTACCAAAAGTCGAACCGGTAGAAACCCTATTTGAGTCGGCCTCTAGGTGATTATCAATTTGATTTCCAAAACCGTTACCTCTGATGTAGGGATCGGGGTGAACGTCGGGTTTTTCATTGAGTCTAGCATTTTGAACACTAGAGTCCATTATGAATCAATCCATATTATCATATATTCCTAATCCGTCCACTTTTGAAAAAATCAAATTTTTGAGCCCGCCCAAAGGGGTACCCCTTTGGCCGGTGGCCAGATTTGGCCCCGTTTTCTGGCAGCCGTCAGTAAAACGGCTATAACTCTCTCCAGAAGTAAGCTTTAACCGTGATTCTTGTTGAGTTGTATTCCTAACTCAAATATCTACCCTAAAAAAATTTCAAATGGAAGAAACTCCTTTTGAGTCAACCTCTAGGTGATTATCAAGTTGATTTCCACAACCATCGCCTCTTATGTAGGGATCGGGGTGAACGTCGGGTTTTTCATTGAGTCTAGCATTTTTGAACACTAGAGTCCATTATGAATCAATCCATATGATCATATATGCCTAATCCGTCCACTTTTGAAAAAATCAAATTTTTGAGCCAGCCCAAAGGGGTACCCCTTTGGCCGGTGGCCAGATTTGGCCCCGTTTTCTGGCAGCCGTCAGTAAAACGTCTATAACTCTCTCCAGAAGTAAGCTTTACCCGTTATTCTTGTTGCGTTGGATTCCTAACTCAAATATCTACGCTACCAAAAGTCGAACCGGTAGAAACCCTATTTTAGTCGGCCTCTAGGTGACTATCAATTTGATTTCCAAAACCGTTACCTCTGATGTAGGGATCGGGGTGAACGTCGGGTTTTTCATTGAGTCTAGCATTTTGAACACTAGAGTCCATTATGAATCAATCCATATTATCATATATTCCTAATCCGTCCACTTTTGAAAAAATCAAATTTTTGAGCCCGCCCAAAGGGGTACCCCTTTGGCCGGTGGCCAGATTTGGCCCCGTTTTCTGGCAGCCGTCAGTAAAACGGCTATAACTCTCTCCAGAAGTAAGCTTTACCCGTTATTCTTGTTGCGTTGGATTCCTAACTCAAATATCTACCCTACCAAAAGTCGAACCGGTAGAAACCCTATTTGAGTCGGCCTCTAGGTGATTATCAATTTGATTTCCAAAACCGTTACCTCTGATGTAGGGATCGGGGTGAACGTCGGGTTTTTCATTGAGTCTAGCATTTTGAACACTAGAGTCCATTATGAATCAATCCATATTATCATATATTCCTAATCCGTCCACTTTTGAAAAAATCAAATTTTTGAGCCCGCCCAAAGGGGTACCCCTTTGGCCGGTGGCCAGATTTGGCCCCGTTTTCTGGCAGCCGTCAGTAAAACGGCTATAACTCTCTCCAGAAGTAAGCTTTACCCGTGATTCTTGTTGCGTTGGATTCCTAACTCAAATATCTACCCTACCAAAAGTCGAACCGGTAGAAACCCTATTTGAGTCGGCCTCTAGGTGATTATCAATTTGATTTCCAAAACCGTTACCTCTGATGTAGGGATCGGGGTGAACGTCGGGTTTTTCATTGAGTCTAGCATTTTGAACACTAGAGTCCATTATGAATCAATCCATATTATCATATATTCCTAATCCGTCCACTTTTGAAAAAATCAAATTTTTGAGCCAGCCCAAAGGGGTACCCCTTTGGCCGGTGGCCAGATTTGGCCCCGTTTTCTGGCAGCCGTCAGTAAAACGGCTATAACTCTCTCCAGAAGTAAGCTTTACCCGTGATTCTTGTTGCGTTGGATTCCTAACTCAAATATCTACCCTACCAAAAGTCGAACCGGTAGAAACCCTATTTGAGTCGGCCTCTAGGTGATTATCAATTTGATTTCCAAAACCGTTACCTCTGATGTAGGGATCGGGGTGAACGTCGGGTTTTTCATTGAGTCTAGCATTTTGAACACTAGAGTCCATTATGAATCAATCCATATTATCATATATTCCTAATCCGTCCACTTTTGAAAAAATCAAATTTTTGAGCCAGCCCAAAGGGGTACCCCTTTGGCCGGTGGCCAGATTTGGCCCCGTTTTCTGGCAGCCGTCAGTAAAACGGCTATAACTCTCTCCAGAAGTAAGCTTTAGCCGTGATTCTTGTTGAGTTGGATTCCTAACTCAAATATCTACCCTAAAAAAATTTCAAATGGAAGAAACTCCTTTTGAGTCAACCTCTAGGTGATTATCAAGTTGATTTCCACAACCATCGCCTCTTATGTAGGGATCGGGGTGAACGTCGGGTTTTTCATTGAGTCTAGCATTTTTGAACACTAGAGTCCATTATGAATCAATCCATATGATCATATATGCCTAATCCGTCCACTTTTGAAAAAATCAAATTTTTGAGCCAGCCCAAAGGGGTACCCCTTTGGCCGGTGGCCAGATTTGGCCCCGTTTTCTGGCAGCCGTCAGTAAAACGTCTATAACTCTCTCCAGAAGTAAGCTTTACCCGTTATTCTTGTTGCGTTGGATTCCTAACTCAAATATCTACGCTACCAAAAGTCGAATCGGTAGAAACCCTATTTTAGTCGGCCTCTAGGTGACTATCAATTTGATTTCCAAAACCGTTACCTCTGATGTAGGGATCGGGGTGAACGTCGGGTTTTTCATTGAGTCTAGCATTTTGAACACTAGAGTCCATTATGAATCAATCCATATTATCATATATTCCTAATCCGTCCACTTTTGAAAAAATCAAATTTTTGAGCCCGCCCAAAGGGGTACCCCTTTGGCCGGTGGCCAGATTTGGCCCCGTTTTCTGGCAGCCGTCAGTAAAACGGCTATAACTCTCTCCAGAAGTAAGCTTTACCCGTTATTCTTGTTGCGTTGGATTCCTAACTCAAATATCTACCCTACCAAAAGTCGAACCGGTAGAAACCCTATTTGAGTCGGCCTCTAGGTGATTATCAATTTGATTTCCAAAACCGTTACCTCTGATGTAGGGATCGGGGTGAACGTTGGGTTTTTCATTGAGTCTAGCATTTTGAACACTAGAGTCCATTATGAATCAATCCATATTATCATATATTCCTAATCCGTCCACTTTTCAAAAAATCAAATTTTTGAGCCCGCCCAAAGGGGTACCCCTTTGGCCGGTGGCCAGATTTGGCCCCGTTTTCTGGCAGCCGTCAGTAAAACGGCTATAACTCTCTCCAGAAGTAAGCTTTAGCCGTGATTCTTGTTGAGTTGGATTCCTAACTCAAATATCTACCGTAAAAAAATTTCAAATGGAAGAAACTCCTTTTGATTCAACCTCTAGGTGATTATCAAGTTGATTTCCACAACCGTCGCCTCTTATGTAGGGATCGGGGTGAACGTCGGGTTTTTCATTGAGTCTAGCATTTTTGAACACTAGAGTCCATTATGAATCAATCCATATGATCATATATGCCTAATCCGTCCACTTTTGAAAAAATCAAATTTTTGAGCCCGCCCAAAGGGGTACCTCTTTGGCCGGTGGCCAGATTTGGCCCTGTTTTCTGGCAGCCGTCAGTAAAACGGATATAACTCTCTCCAGAAGTAAACTTTACCCGTGATTCTTGTTGCGTTGGATTCCTAACTCAAATATCTACCCTACCAAAAGTCGAACCGGTAGAAACCCTATTTGAGTCGGCCTCTAGGTGATTATGAATTTGATTTCCAAAACCGTTACCTCTTATGTAGGGATCGGAGTGAACGTCGGGTTTTTCATTGAGTCTACCATTTTGAACACTAGAGTCCATTATGAATCAATCCATATGATCATATATGCCTAATCCGTCCACTTTTGAAAAAATCAAATTTTTGAGCCCGCCCAAAGGGGTACCCCTTTGGCCGGTGGCCAGATTTGGCCCCGTTTTCTGGCAGCCGTCAGTAAAACGGCTATAACTCTCTCCAGAAGTAAGCTTTACCCGTGATTCTTGTTGCGTTGGATTCCTAACTCAAATATCTACCCTACCAAAAGTCGAACCGGTAGAAACCCTATTTGAGTCGGCCTCTAGGTGATTATCAATTTGATTTCCAAAACCGTTACCTCTGATGTAGGGATCGGGGTGAACATCGGGTTTTTCATTGAGTCTAGCATTTTGAACACTAGAGTCCATTATGAATCAATCCATATTATCATATATTCCTAATCCGTCCACTTTTGAAAAAATCAAATTTTTGAGCCCGCCCAAAGGGGTACCCCTTTGGCCGGTGGCCAGATTTGGCCCCGTTTTCTGGCAGCCGTCAGTAAAACGGCTATAACTCTCTCCAGAAGTAAGCTTTAGCCGTGATTCTTGTTGAGTTGCATTCCTAACTCAAATATCTACCCTAAAAAAATTTCAAATGGAAGAAACTCCTTTTGAGTCAACCTCTAGGTGATTATCAAGTGGATTTCCACAACCATCGCCTCTTATGTAGGGATCGGGGTGAACGTCGGGTTTTTCATTGAGTCTAGCATTTTTGAACACTAGAGTCCATTATGAATCAATCCATATGATCATATATGCCTAATCCGTCCACTTTTGAAAAAATCAAATTTTTGAGCCAGCCCAAAGGGGTACCCCTTTGGCCGGTGGCCAGATTTGGCCCCGTTTTCTGGCAGCCGTCAGTAAAACGTCTATAACTCTCTCCAGAAGTAAGCTTTACCCGTTATTCTTGTTGCGTTGGATTCCTAACTCAAATATCTACGCTACCAAAAGTCGAATCGGTAGAAACCCTATTTTAGTCGGCCTCTAGGTTACTATCAATTTGATTTCCAAAACCGTTACCTCTGATGTAGGGATCGGGGTGAACGTCGGGTTTTTCATTGAGTCTAGCATTTTGAACACTAGAGTCCATTATGAATCAATCCATATTATCATATATTCCTAATCCGTCCACTTTTGAAAAAATCAAATTTTTGAGCCCGCCCAAAGGGGTACCCCTTTGGCCGGTGGCCAGATTTGGCCCCGTTTTCTGGCAGCCGTCAGTAAAACGGCTATAACTCTCTCCAGAAGTAAGCTTTACCCGTTATTCTTGTTGCGTTGGATTCCTAACTCAAATATCTACCCTACCAAAAGTCGAACCGGTAGAAACCCTATTTGAGTCGGCATCTAGGTGATTATCAATTTGATTTCCAAAACCGTTACCTCTGATGTAGGGATCGGGGTGAACGTCGGGTTTTTCATTGAGTCTAGCATTTTGAACACTAGAGTCCATTATGAATCAATCCATATTATCATATATTCCTAATCCGTCCACTTTTGAAAAAATCAAATTTTTGAGCCCGCCCAAAGGGGTACCCCTTTGGCCGGTGGCCAGATTTGGCCCCGTTTTCTGGCAGCCGTCAGTAAAACGGCTATAACTCTCTCCAGAAGTAAGCTTTACCCGTGATTCTTGTTGCGTTGGATTCCTAACTCAAATATCTACCCTACCAAAAGTCGAACCGGTAGAAACCCTATTTGAGTCGGCCTCTAGGTGATTATCAATTTGATTTCCAAAACCGTTACCTCTGATGTAGGGATCGGGGTGAACGTCGGGTTTTTCATTGAGTCTAGCATTTTGAACACTAGAGTCCATTATGAATCAATCCATATTATCATATATTCCTAATCCGTCCACTTTTGAAAAAATCAAATTTTTGAGCCCGCCCAAAGGGGTACCCCTTTGGCCGGTGGCCAGATTTGGCCCCGTTTTCTGGCAGCCGTCAGTAAAACGTCTATAACTCTCTCCAGAAGTAAGCTTTACCCGTTATTCTTGTTGCGTTGGATTCCTAACTCAAATATCTACGCTACCAAAAGTCGAATCGGTAGAAACCCTATTTTAGTCGGCCTCTAGGTGACTATCAATTTGATTTCCAAAACCGTTACCTCTGATGTAGGGATCGGGGTGAACGTCGGGTTTTTCATTGAGTCTAGCATTTTGAACACTAGAGTCCATTATGAATCAATCCATATTATCATATATTCCTAATCCGTCCACTTTTGAAAAAATCAAATTTTTGAGCCCGCCCAAAGGGGTACCCCTTTGGCCGGTGGCCAGATTTGGCCCCGTTTTCTGGCAGCCGTCAGTAAAACGGCTATAACTCTCTCCAGAAGTAAGCTTTACCCGTTATTCTTGTTGCGTTGGATTCCTAACTCAAATATCTACCCTACCAAAAGTCGAACCGGTAGAAACCCTATTTGAGTCGGCCTCTAGGTGATTATCAATTTGATTTCCAAAACCGTTACCTCTGATGTAGGGATCGGGGTGAACGTTGGGTTTTTCATTGAGTCTAGCATTTTGAACACTAGAGTCCATTATGAATCAATCCATATTATCATATATTCCTAATCCGTCCACTTTTCAAAAAATCAAATTTTTGAGCCCGCCCAAAGGGGTACCCCTTTGGCCGGTGGCCAGATTTGGCCCCGTTTTCTGGCAGCCGTCAGTAAAACGGCTATAACTCTCTCCAGAAGTAAGCTTTAGCCGTGATTCTTGTTGAGTTGGATTCCTAACTCAAATATCTACCGTAAAAAAATTTCAAATGGAAGAAACTCCTTTTGATTCAACCTCTAGGTGATTATCAAGTTGATTTCCACAACCGTCGCCTCTTATGTAGGGATCGGGGTGAACGTCGGGTTTTTCATTGAGTCTAGCATTTTTGAACACTAGAGTCCATTATGAATCAATCCATATGATCATATATGCCTAATCCGTCCACTTTTGAAAAAATCAAATTTTTGAGCCCGCCCAAAGGGGTACCTCTTTGGCCGGTGGCCAGATTTGGCCCTGTTTTCTGGCAGCCGTCAGTAAAACGGATATAACTCTCTCCAGAAGTAAACTTTACCCGTGATTCTTGTTGCGTTGGATTCCTAACTCAAATATCTACCCTACCAAAAGTCGAACCGGTAGAAACCCTATTTGAGTCGGCCGCTAGGTGATTATGAATTTGATTTCCAAAACCGTTACCTCTTATGTAGGGATCGGAGTGAACGTCGGGTTTTTCATTGAGTCTACCATTTTGAACACTAGAGTCCATTATGAATCAATCCATATGATCATATATGCCTAATCCGTCCACTTTTGAAAAAATCAAATTTTTGAGCCCGCCCAAAGGGGTACCCCTTTGGCCGGTGGCCAGATTTGGCCCCGTTTTCTGGCAGCCGTCAGTAAAACGGCTATAACTCTCTCCAGAAGTAAGCTTTACCCGTGATTCTTGTTGCGTTAGATTCCTAACTCAAATATCTACCCTACCAAAAGTCGAACCGGTAGAAACCCTATTTGAGTCGGCCTCTAGGTGATTATCAATTTGATTTCCAAAACCGTTACCTCTGATGTAGGGATCGGGGTGAACGTCGGGTTTTTCATTGAGTCTAGCATTTTGAACACTAGAGTCCATTATGAATCAATCCATATTATCATATATTCCTAATCCGTCCACTTTTGAAAAAATCAAATTTTTGAGCCCGCCCAAAGGGGTACCCCTTTGGCCGGTGGCCAGATTTGGCCCCGTTTTCTGGCAGCCGTCAGTAAAACGGCTATAACTCTCTCCAGAAGTAAGCTTTAGCCGTGATTCTTGTTGAGTTGCATTCCTAACTCAAATATCTACCCTAAAAAAATTTCAAATGGAAGAAACTCCTTTTGAGTCAACCTCTAGGTGATTATCAAGTTGATTTCCACAACCATCGCCTCTTATGTAGGGATCGGGGTGAACGTCGGGTTTTTCATTGAGTCTAGCATTTTTGAACACTAGAGTCCATTATGAATCAATCCATATGATCATATATGCCTAATCCGTCCACTTTTGAAAAAATCAAATTTTTGAGCCAGCCCAAAGGGGTACCCCTTTGGCCGGTGGCCAGATTTGGCCCCGTTTTCTGGCAGCCGTCAGTAAAACGTCTATAACTCTCTCCAGAAGTAAGCTTTACCCGTTATTCTTGTTGCGTTGGATTCCTAACTCAAATATCTACGCTACCAAAAGTCGAATCGGTAGAAACCCTATTTTAGTCGGCCTCTAGGTTACTATCAATTTGATTTCCAAAACCGTTACCTCTGATGTAGGGATCGGGGTGAACGTCGGGTTTTTCATTGAGTCTAGCATTTTGAACACTAGAGTCCATTATGAATCAATCCATATTATCATATATTCCTAATCCGTCCACTTTTGAAAAAATCAAATTTTTGAGCCCGCCCAAAGGGGTACCCCTTTGGCCGGTGGCCAGATTTGGCCCCGTTTTCTGGCAGCCGTCAGTAAAACGGCTATAACTCTCTCCAGAAGTAAGCTTTACCCGTTATTCTTGTTGCGTTGGATTCCTAACTCAAATATCTACCCTACCAAAAGTCGAACCGGTAGAAACCCTATTTGAGTCGGCATCTAGGTGATTATCAATTTGATTTCCAAAACCGTTACCTCTGATGTAGGGATCGGGGTGAACGTCGGGTTTTTCATTGAGTCTAGCATTTTGAACACTAGAGTCCATTATGAATCAATCCATATTATCATATATTCCTAATCCGTCCACTTTTGAAAAAATCAAATTTTTGAGCCCGCCCAAAGGGGTACCCCTTTGGCCGGTGGCCAGATTTGGCCCCGTTTTCTGGCAGCCGTCAGTAAAACGGCTATAACTCTCTCCAGAAGTAAGCTTTACCCGTGATTCTTGTTGCGTTGGATTCCTAACTCAAATATCTACCCTACCAAAAGTCGAACCGGTAGAAACCCTATTTGAGTCGGCCTCTAGGTGATTATCAATTTGATTTCCAAAACCGTTACCTCTGATGTAGGGATCGGGGTGAACGTCGGGTTTTTCATTGAGTCTAGCATTTTGAACACTAGAGTCCATTATGAATCAATCCATATTATCATATATTCCTAATCCGTCCACTTTTGAAAAAATCAAATTTTTGAGCCCGCCCAAAGGGGTACCCCTTTGGCCGGTGGCCAGATTTGGCCCCGTTTTCTGGCAGCCGTCAGTAAAACGTCTATAACTCTCTCCAGAAGTAAGCTTTACCCGTTATTCTTGTTGCGTTGGATTCCTAACTCAAATATCTACGCTACCAAAAGTCGAATCGGTAGAAACCCTATTTTAGTCGGCCTCTAGGTGACTATCAATTTGATTTCCAAAACCGTTACCTCTGATGTAGGGATCGGGGTGAACGTCGGGTTTTTCATTGAGTCTAGCATTTTGAACACTAGAGTCCATTATGAATCAATCCATATTATCATATATTCCTAATCCGTCCACTTTTGAAAAAATCAAATTTTTGAGCCCGCCCAAAGGGGTACCCCTTTGGCCGGTGGCCAGATTTGGCCCCGTTTTCTGGCAGCCGTCAGTAAAACGGCTATAACTCTCTCCAGAAGTAAGCTTTACCCGTTATTCTTGTTGCGTTGGATTCCTAACTCAAATATCTACCCTACCAAAAGTCGAACCGGTAGAAACCCTATTTGAGTCGGCCTCTAGGTGATTATCAATTTGATTTCCAAAACCGTTACCTCTGATGTAGGGATCGGGGTGAACGTTGGGTTTTTCATTGAGTCTAGCATTTTGAACACTAGAGTCCATTATGAATCAATCCATATTATCATATATTCCTAATCCGTCCACTTTTCAAAAAATCAAATTTTTGAGCCCGCCCAAAGGGGTACCCCTTTGGCCGGTGGCCAGATTTGGCCCCGTTTTCTGGCAGCCGTCAGTAAAACGGCTATAACTCTCTCCAGAAGTAAGCTTTAGCCGTGATTCTTGTTGAGTTGGATTCCTAACTCAAATATCTACCGTAAAAAAATTTCAAATGGAAGAAACTCCTTTTGATTCAACCTCTAGGTGATTATCAAGTTGATTTCCACAACCGTCGCCTCTTATGTAGGGATCGGGGTGAACGTCGGGTTTTTCATTGAGTCTAGCATTTTTGAACACTAGAGTCCATTATGAATCAATCCATATGATCATATATGCCTAATCCGTCCACTTTTGAAAAAATCAAATTTTTGAGCCCGCCCAAAGGGGTACCTCTTTGGCCGGTGGCCAGATTTGGCCCTGTTTTCTGGCAGCCGTCAGTAAAACGGATATAACTCTCTCCAGAAGTAAACTTTACCCGTGATTCTTGTTGCGTTGGATTCCTAACTCAAATATCTACCCTACCAAAAGTCGAACCGGTAGAAACCCTATTTGAGTCGGCCGCTAGGTGATTATGAATTTGATTTCCAAAACCGTTACCTCTTATGTAGGGATCGGAGTGAACGTCGGGTTTTTCATTGAGTCTACCATTTTGAACACTAGAGTCCATTATGAATCAATCCATATGATCATATATGCCTAATCCGTCCACTTTTGAAAAAATCAAATTTTTGAGCCCGCCCAAAGGGGTACCCCTTTGGCCGGTGGCCAGATTTGGCCCCGTTTTCTGGCAGCCGTCAGTAAAACGGCTATAACTCTCTCCAGAAGTAAGCTTTACCCGTGATTCTTGTTGCGTTAGATTCCTAACTCAAATATCTACCCTACCAAAAGTCGAACCGGTAGAAACCCTATTTGAGTCGGCCTCTAGGTGATTATCAATTTGATTTCCAAAACCGTTACCTCTGATGTAGGGATCGGGGTGAACGTCGGGTTTTTCATTGAGTCTAGCATTTTGAACACTAGAGTCCATTATGAATCAATCCATATTATCATATATTCCTAATCCGTCCACTTTTGAAAAAATCAAATTTTTGAGCCCGCCCAAAGGGGTACCCCTTTGGCCGGTGGCCAGATTTGGCCCCGTTTTCTGGCAGCCGTCAGTAAAACGGCTATAACTCTCTCCAGAAGTAAGCTTTAGCCGTGATTCTTGTTGAGTTGCATTCCTAACTCAAATATCTACCCTAAAAAAATTTCAAATGGAAGAAACTCCTTTTGAGTCAACCTCTAGGTGATTATCAAGTTGATTTCCACAACCATCGCCTCTTATGTAGGGATCGGGGTGAACGTCGGGTTTTTCATTGAGTCTAGCATTTTTGAACACTAGAGTCCATTATGAATCAATCCATATGATCATATATGCCTAATCCGTCCACTTTTGAAAAAATCAAATTTTTGAGCCAGCCCAAAGGGGTACCCCTTTGGCCGGTGGCCAGATTTGGCCCCGTTTTCTGGCAGCCGTCAGTAAAACGTCTATAACTCTCTCCAGAAGTAAGCTTTACCCGTTATTCTTGTTGCGTTGGATTCCTAACTCAAATATCTACGCTACCAAAAGTCGAATCGGTAGAAACCCTATTTTAGTCGGCCTCTAGGTTACTATCAATTTGATTTCCAAAACCGTTACCTCTGATGTAGGGATCGGGGTGAACGTCGGGTTTTTCATTGAGTCTAGCATTTTGAACACTAGAGTCCATTATGAATCAATCCATATTATCATATATTCCTAATCCGTCCACTTTTGAAAAAATCAAATTTTTGAGCCCGCCCAAAGGGGTACCCCTTTGGCCGGTGGCCAGATTTGGCCCCGTTTTCTGGCAGCCGTCAGTAAAACGGCTATAACTCTCTCCAGAAGTAAGCTTTACCCGTTATTCTTGTTGCGTTGGATTCCTAACTCAAATATCTACCCTACCAAAAGTCGAACCGGTAGAAACCCTATTTGAGTCGGCCTCTAGGTGATTATCAATTTGATTTCCAAAACCGTTACCTCTGATGTAGGGATCGGGGTGAACGTCGGGTTTTTCATTGAGTCTAGCATTTTGAACACTAGAGTCCATTATGAATCAATCCATATTATCATATATTCCTAATCCGTCCACTTTTGAAAAAATCAAATTTTTGAGCCCGCCCAAAGGGGTACCCCTTTGGCCGGTGGCCAGATTTGGCCCCGTTTTCTGGCAGCCGTCAGTAAAACGGCTATAACTCTCTCCAGAAGTAAGCTTTAGCCGTGATTCTTGTTGAGTTGCATTCCTAACTCAAATATCTACCCTAAAAAAATTTCAAATGGAAGAAACTCCTTTTGAGTCAACCTCTAGGTGATTATCAAGTTGATTTCCACAACCATCGCCTCTTATGTAGGGATCGGGGTGAACGTCGGGTTTTTCATTGAGTCTAGCATTTTTGAACACTAGAGTCCATTATGAATCAATCCATATGATCATATATGCCTAATCCGTCCACTTTTGAAAAAATCAAATTTTTGAGCCAGCCCAAAGGGGTACCCCTTTGGCCGGTGGCCAGATTTGGCCCCGTTTTCTGGCAGCCGTCAGTAAAACGTCTATAACTCTCTCCAGAAGTAAGCTTTACCCGTTATTCTTGTTGCGTTGGATTCCTAACTCAAATATCTACGCTACCAAAAGTCGAATCGGTAGAAACCCTATTTTAGTCGGCCTCTAGGTTACTATCAATTTGATTTCCAAAACCGTTACCTCTGATGTAGGGATCGGGGTGAACGTCGGGTTTTTCATTGAGTCTAGCATTTTGAACACTAGAGTCCATTATGAATCAATCCATATTATCATATATTCCTAATCCGTCCACTTTTGAAAAAATCAAATTTTTGAGCCCGCCCAAAGGGGTACCCCTTTGGCCGGTGGCCAGATTTGGCCCCGTTTTCTGGCAGCCGTCAGTAAAACGGCTATAACTCTCTCCAGAAGTAAGCTTTACCCGTTATTCTTGTTGCGTTGGATTCCTAACTCAAATATCTACCCTACCAAAAGTCGAACCGGTAGAAACCCTATTTGAGTCGGCCTCTAGGTGATTATCAATTTGATTTCCAAAACCGTTACCTCTGATGTAGGGATCGGGGTGAACGTCGGGTTTTTCATTGAGTCTAGCATTTTGAACACTAGAGTCCATTATGAATCAATCCATATTATCATATATTCCTAATCCGTCCACTTTTGAAAAAATCAAATTTTTGAGCCCGCCCAAAGGGGTACCCCTTTGGCCGGTGGCCAGATTTGGCCCCGTTTTCTGGCAGCCGTCAGTAAAACGGCTATAACTCTCTCCAGAAGTAAGCTTTACCCGTGATTCTTGTTGCGTTGGATTCCTAACTCAAATATCTACCCTACCAAAAGTCGAACCGGTAGAAACCCTATTTGAGTCGGCCTCTAGGTGATTATCAATTTGATTTCCAAAACCGTTACCTCTGATGTAGGGATCGGGGTGAACGTCGGGTTTTTCATTGAGTCTAGCATTTTGAACACTAGAGTCCATTATGAATCAATCCATATTATCATATATTCCTAATCCGTCCACTTTTGAAAAAATCAAATTTTTGAGCCCGCCCAAAGGGGTACCCCTTTGGCCGGTGGCCAGATTTGGCCCCGTTTTCTGGCAGCCGTCAGTAAAACGGCTATAACTCTCTCCAGAAGTAAGCTTTAGCCGTGATTCTTGTTGAGTTGGATTCCTAACTCAAATATCTACCCTAAAAAAATTTCAAATGGAAGAAACTCCTTTTGATTCAACCTCTAGGTGATTATCAAGTTGATTTCCACAACCGTCGCCTCTTATGTAGGGATCGGGGTGAACGTCGGGTTTTTCATTGAGTCTAGCATTTTTGAACACTAGAGTCCATTATGAATCAATCCATATGATCATATATGCCTAATCCGTCCACTTTTGAAAAAATCAAATTTTTGAGCCCGCCCAAAGGGGTACCTCTTTGGCCGGTGGCCAGATTTGGCCCTGTTTTCTGGCAGCCGTCAGTAAAACGGATATAACTCTCTCCAGAAGTAAACTTTACCCGTGATTCTTGTTGCGTTGGATTCCTAACTCAAATATCTACCCTACCAAAAGTCGAACCGGTAGAAACCCTATTTGAGTCGGCCTCTAGGTGATTATGAATTTGATTTCCAAAACCGTTACCTCTTATGTAGGGATCGGAGTGAACGTCGGGTTTTTCATTGAGTCTACCATTTTGAACACTAGAGTCCATTATGAATCAATCCATATGATCATATATGCCTAATCCGTCCACTTTTGAAAAAATCAAATTTTTGAGCCCGCCCAAAGGGGTACCCCTTTGGCCGGTGGCCAGATTTGGCCCCGTTTTCTGGCAGCCGTCAGTAAAACGTCTATAACTCTCTCCAGAAGTAAGCTTTACCCGTTATTCTTGTTGCGTTGGATTCCTAACTCAAATATCTACGCTACCAAAAGTCGAATCGGTAGAAACCCTATTTTAGTCGGCCTCTAGGTTACTATCAATTTGATTTCCAAAACCGTTACCTCTGATGTAGGGATCGGGGTGAACGTCGGGTTTTTCATTGAGTCTAGCATTTTGAACACTAGAGTCCATTATGAATCAATCCATATTATCATATATTCCTAATCCGTCCACTTTTGAAAAAATCAAATTTTTGAGCCCGCCCAAAGGGGTACCCCTTTGGCCGGTGGCCAGATTTGGCCCCGTTTTCTGGCAGCCGTCAGTAAAACGGCTATAACTCTCTCCAGAAGTAAGCTTTACCCGTTATTCTTGTTGCGTTGGATTCCTAACTCAAATATCTACCCTACCAAAAGTCGAACCGGTAGAAACCCTATTTGAGTCGGCCTCTAGGTGATTATCAATTTGATTTCCAAAACCGTTACCTCTGATGTAGGGATCGGGGTGAACGTCGGGTTTTTCATTGAGTCTAGCATTTTGAACACTAGAGTCCATTATGAATCAATCCATATTATCATATATTCCTAATCCGTCCACTTTTGAAAAAATCAAATTTTTGAGCCCGCCCAAAGGGGTACCCCTTTGGCCGGTGGCCAGATTTGGCCCCGTTTTCTGGCAGCCGTCAGTAAAACGGCTATAACTCTCTCCAGAAGTAAGCTTTAGCCGTGATTCTTGTTGAGTTGCATTCCTAACTCAAATATCTACCCTAAAAAAATTTCAAATGGAAGAAACTCCTTTTGAGTCAACCTCTAGGTGATTATCAAGTTGATTTCCACAACCATCGCCTCTTATGTAGGGATCGGGGTGAACGTCGGGTTTTTCATTGAGTCTAGCATTTTTGAACACTAGAGTCCATTATGAATCAATCCATATGATCATATATGCCTAATCCGTCCACTTTTGAAAAAATCAAATTTTTGAGCCAGCCCAAAGGGGTACCCCTTTGGCCGGTGGCCAGATTTGGCCCCGTTTTCTGGCAGCCGTCAGTAAAACGTCTATAACTCTCTCCAGAAGTAAGCTTTACCCGTTATTCTTGTTGCGTTGGATTCCTAACTCAAATATCTACGCTACCAAAAGTCGAATCGGTAGAAACCCTATTTTAGTCGGCCTCTAGGTTACTATCAATTTGATTTCCAAAACCGTTACCTCTGATGTAGGGATCGGGGTGAACGTCGGGTTTTTCATTGAGTCTAGCATTTTGAACACTAGAGTCCATTATGAATCAATCCATATTATCATATATTCCTAATCCGTCCACTTTTGAAAAAATCAAATTTTTGAGCCCGCCCAAAGGGGTACCCCTTTGGCCGGTGGCCAGATTTGGCCCCGTTTTCTGGCAGCCGTCAGTAAAACGGCTATAACTCTCTCCAGAAGTAAGCTTTACCCGTTATTCTTGTTGCGTTGGATTCCTAACTCAAATATCTACCCTACCAAAAGTCGAACCGGTAGAAACCCTATTTGAGTCGGCCTCTAGGTGATTATCAATTTGATTTCCAAAACCGTTACCTCTGATGTAGGGATCGGGGTGAACGTCGGGTTTTTCATTGAGTCTAGCATTTTGAACACTAGAGTCCATTATGAATCAATCCATATTATCATATATTCCTAATCCGTCCACTTTTGAAAAAATCAAATTTTTGAGCCCGCCCAAAGGGGTACCCCTTTGGCCGGTGGCCAGATTTGGCCCCGTTTTCTGGCAGCCGTCAGTAAAACGGCTATAACTCTCTCCAGAAGTAAGCTTTACCCGTGATTCTTGTTGCGTTGGATTCCTAACTCAAATATCTACCCTACCAAAAGTCGAACCGGTAGAAACCCTATTTGAGTCGGCCTCTAGGTGATTATCAATTTGATTTCCAAAACCGTTACCTCTGATGTAGGGATCGGGGTGAACGTCGGGTTTTTCATTGAGTCTAGCATTTTGAACACTAGAGTCCATTATGAATCAATCCATATTATCATATATTCCTAATCCGTCCACTTTTGAAAAAATCAAATTTTTGAGCCCGCCCAAAGGGGTACCCCTTTGGCCGGTGGCCAGATTTGGCCCCGTTTTCTGGCAGCCGTCAGTAAAACGGCTATAACTCTCTCCAGAAGTAAGCTTTAGCCGTGATTCTTGTTGAGTTGGATTCCTAACTCAAATATCTACCCTAAAAAAATTTCAAATGGAAGAAACTCCTTTTGAGTCAACCTCTAGGTGATTATCAAGTTGATTTCCACAACCATCGCCTCTTATGTAGGGATCGGGGTGAACGTCGGGTTTTTCATTGAGTCTAGCATTTTTGAACACTAGAGTCCATTATGAATCAATCCATATGATCATATATGCCTAATCCGTCCACTTTTGAAAAAATCAAATTTTTGAGCCAGCCCAAAGGGGTACCCCTTTGGCCGGTGGCCAGATTTGGCCCCGTTTTCTGGCAGCCGTCAGTAAAACGTCTATAACTCTCTCCAGAAGTAAGCTTTACCCGTTATTCTTGTTGCGTTGGATTCCTAACTCAAATATCTACGCTACCAAAAGTCGAATCGGTAGAAACCCTATTTTAGTCGGCCTCTAGGTGACTATCAATTTGATTTCCAAAACCGTTACCTCTGATGTAGGGATCGGGGTGAACGTCGGGTTTTTCATTGAGTCTAGCATTTTGAACACTAGAGTCCATTATGAATCAATCCATATTATCATATATTCCTAATCCGTCCACTTTTGAAAAAATCAAATTTTTGAGCCCGCCCAAAGGGGTACCCCTTTGGCCGGTGGCCAGATTTGGCCCCGTTTTCTGGCAGCCGTCAGTAAAACGGCTATAACTCTCTCCAGAAGTAAGCTTTAGCCGTGATTCTTGTTGAGTTCGATTCCTAACTCAAATATCTACCCTAAAAAAATTTCAAATGGAAGAAACTCCTTTTGAGTCAACCTCTAGGTGATTATCAAGTTGATTTCCACAACCATCGCCTCTTATGTAGGGATCGGGGTGAACGTCGGGTTTTTCATTGAGTCTAGCATTTTTGAACACTAGAGTCCATTATGAATCAATCCATATGATCATATATGCCTAATCCGTCCACTTTTGAAAAAATCAAATTTTTGAGCCAGCCCAAAGGGGTACCCCTTTGGCCGGTGGCCAGATTTGGCCCCGTTTTCTGGCAGCCGTCAGTAAAACGTCTATAACTCTCTCCAGAAGTAAGCTTTACCCGTTATTCTTGTTGCGTTGGATTCCTAACTCAAATATCTACGCTACCAAAAGTCGAATCGGTAGAAACCCTATTTTAGTCGGCCTCTAGGTTACTATCAATTTGATTTCCAAAACCGTTACCTCTGATGTAGGGATCGGGGTGAACGTCGGGTTTTTCATTGAGTCTAGCATTTTGAACACTAGAGTCCATTATGAATCAATCCATATTATCATATATTCCTAATCCGTCCACTTTTGAAAAAATCAAATTTTTGAGCCCGCCCAAAGGGGTACCCCTTTGGCCGGTGGCCAGATTTGGCCCCGTTTTCTGGCAGCCGTCAGTAAAACGGCTATAACTCTCTCCAGAAGTAAGCTTTACCCGTTATTCTTGTTGCGTTGGATTCCTAACTCAAATATCTACCCTACCAAAAGTCGAACCGGTAGAAACCCTATTTGAGTCGGCCTCTAGGTGATTATCAATTTGATTTCCAAAACCGTTACCTCTGATGTAGGGATCGGGGTGAACGTCGGGTTTTTCATTGAGTCTAGCATTTTGAACACTAGAGTCCATTATGAATCAATCCATATTATCATATATTCCTAATCCGTCCACTTTTGAAAAAATCAAATTTTTGAGCCCGCCCAAAGGGGTACCCCTTTGGCCGGTGGCCAGATTTGGCCCCGTTTTCTGGCAGCCGTCAGTAAAACGGCTATAACTCTCTCCAGAAGTAAGCTTTAGCCGTGATTCTTGTTGAGTTGGATTCCAAACTCAAATATCTACCGTAAAAAAATTTCAAATGGAAGAAACTCCTTTTGATTCAACCTCTAGGTGATTATCAAGTTGATTTCCACAACCGTCGCCTCTTATGTAGGGATCGGGGTGAACGTCGGGTTTTTCATTGAGTCTAGCATTTTTGAACACTAGAGTCCATTATGAATCAATCCATATGATCATATATGCCTAATCCGTCCACTTTTGAAAAAATCAAATTTTTGAGCCCGCCCAAAGGGGTACCTCTTTGGCCGGTGGCCAGATTTGGCCCTGTTTTCTGGCAGCCGTCAGTAAAACGGATATAACTCTCTCCAGAAGTAAACTTTACCCGTGATTCTTGTTGCGTTGGATTCCTAACTCAAATATCTACCCTACCAAAAGTCAAACCGGTAGAAACCCTATTTGAGTCGGCCTCTAGGTGATTATGAATTTGATTTCCAAAACTGTTACCTCTTATGTAGGGATCGGAGTGAACGTCGGGTTTTTCATTGAGTCTACCATTTTGAACACTAGAGTCCATTATGAATCAATCCATATGATCATATATGCCTAATCCGTCCACTTTTGAAAAAATCAAATTTTTGAGCCCGCCCAAAGGGGTACCCCTTTGGCCGGTGGCCAGATTTGGCCCCGTTTTCTGGCAGCCGTCAGTAAAACGGCTATAACTCTCTCCAGAAGTAAGCTTTACCCATGATTCTTGTTGCGTTGGATTCCTAACTCAAATATCTACCCTACAAAAAGTTCAAATGGAAGAAACTCCTTTTGAGTCAACCTCTAGGTGATTATCAAGTTGATTTCCACAACCGTCGCCTCTTATGTAGGGATCGGGGTGAACGTCGGGTTTTTCATTGAGTATAGCATTTTTCAACACTAGAGTCCATTATGAATCAATCCATATGATCATATATGCCTAATCCGTCCACTTTTGAAAAAATCAAATTTTTGAGCCAGCCCAAAGGGGTACCCCTTTGGCCGGTGGCAAGATTTGGCTCCGTTTTCTGGCAGCCGTCAGTAAAACGGCTATAACTCTCTCCAGAAGTAAGCTTTACCCGTTATTCTTGTTGCGTTGGATTCCTAACTCAAATATCTACGCTACCAAAAGTCGAACCGGTAGAAACCCTATTTGAGTCGGCCTCTAGGTGACTATCAATTTGATTTCCAAAACCGTCACCTCTTATGTAGGGAACGGGGTGAACGTCGGGTTTTCATTGAGTCTAGCATTTTTGAACACTAGAGTCCATTATGAATCAATCCATATGATCATATATGCCTAATCCGTCCACTTTTGAAAAAATCAAATTTTTGAGCCCGCCCAAAGGGGTACCCCTTTGGCCGGTGGCCAGATTTGGCCCCGTTTTCTGGCAGCCGTCAGTAAAACGGCTATAACTCTCTCCAGAAGTAAGCTTTACCCGTGATTCTTGTTGCGTTGGATTCCTAACTCAAATATCTACCCTACAAAAAGTTCAAATGGAAGAAACTCCTTTTGAGTCAACCTCTAGGTGATTATCAAGTTGATTTCCACAACCGTCGCCTCTTATGTAGGGATCGGGGTGAACGTCGGGTTTTTCATTGAGTCTAGCATTTTTGAACACTAGAGTCCATTATGAATCAATCCATATGATCATATATGCCTAATCCGTCCACTTTTGAAAAAATCAAATTTTTGAGCCAGCCCAAAGGGGTACCCCTTTGGCCGGTGGCCAGATTTGGCCCCGTTTTCTGGCAGCCGTCAGTAAAACGGCTATAACTCTCTCCAGAAGTAAGCTTTACCCGTTATTCTTGTTGCGTTGGATTCCTAACTAAAATATCTACGCTACCAAAAGTCGAACCGGTAGAAACCCTATTTGAGTCGGCCTCTAGGTGACTATCAATTTGATTTCCAAAACCGTCACCTCTTATGTAGGGATCGGGGTGAACGTCGGGTTTTCATTGAGTCTAGCTTTTTTGAACACTAGAGTCCATTATGAATCAATCCATATGATCATATATGCCTAATCCGTCCACTTTTGAAAAAATCAAATTTTTAAGCCTGCCGAAAGGGGTACCCCTTTGGCCGGTGGCCAGATTTGGCCCCGTTTTCTGGCAGCCGTCAGTAAAACGGCTATAACTCTCTCCAGAAGTAAGCTTTACCCGTTATTCTTGTTGCGTTGGATTCCTAACTCAAATATCTACCCTACCAAAAGTCGAATCGGTAGAAACCCTATTTGAGTCGGCCTCTAGGTGATTATCAATTTGATTTCCAAAACCGTTACCTCTGATGTAGGGATCGGGGTGAACGTCGGGTTTTTCATTGAGTCTAGCATTTTGAACACTAGAGTCCATTATGAATCAATCCATATGATCATATATTCCTAATCCGTCCACTTTTGAAAAAATAAAATTTTTGAGCCCGCCCAAAGGGGTACCCCTTTGGCCGGTGGCCAGATTTGGCCCCGTTTTCTGGCAGCCGTCAGTAAAACGGCTATAACTCTCTCCAGAAGTAAGCTTTACCCGTTATTCTTGTTGCGTTGGATTCCTAACTAAAATATCTACGCTACCAAAAGTCGAACCGGTAGAAACCCTATTTGAGTCGGCCTCTAGGTGACTATCAATTTGATTTCCAAAACCGTCACCTCTTATGTAGGGATCGGGGTGAACGTCGGGTTTTCATTGAGTCTAGCATTTTTGAACACTAGAGTCCATTATGAATCAATCCATATGATCATATAAGCCTAATCCGTCCACTTTTGAAAACATCAAATTTTTGAGCCTGCCCAAAGGGGTACCCCTTTGGCCGGTGGCCAGATTTGGCCCCGTTTTCTGGCAGCCGTCAGTAAAACGGCTATAACTCTCTCCAGAAGTAAGCTTTACCCGTTATTCTTGTTGCGTTGGATTCCTAACTCAAATATCTACCCTACCAAAAGTCGAATCGGTAGAAACCCTATTTGAGTCGGCCTCTAGGTGATTATCAATTTGATTTCCAAAACCGTTACCTCTGATGTAGGGATCGGGGTGAACGTCGGGTTTTTCATTGAGTCTAGCATTTTGAACACTAGAGTCCATTATGAATCAATCCATATGATCATATATTCCTAATCCGTCCACTTTTGAAAAAATCAAATTTTTGAGCCCGCCCAAAGGGTACCCCTTTGGCCGGTGGCCAGATTTGGCCCCGTTTTCTGGCAGCCATCAGTAAAACGGCTATAACTCTCTCCAGAAGTAAGCTTTAGCCGTGATTCTTGTTGAGTTGGATTCCTAACTCAAATATCTACCCTAAAAAAAGTTCAAATGGAAGAAACTCCTTTTGAGTCAACCTCTAGGTGATTATCAAGTTGATTTCCACAACCGTCGCCTCTTATGTAGGGATCGGGGTGAACGTCGGGTTTTTCATTGAGTCTACCATTTTTGAACACTAGAGTCCATTATGAATCAATCCATATGATCATATATGCCTAATCCGTGCACTTTTGAAAAAATCAAATTTTTGAGCCAGCCCAAAGGGGTACCTCTTTGGCCGGTGGCCAGATTTGGCCCTGTTTTCTGGCAGCCGTCAGTAAAACGGATATAACTCTCTCCAGAAGTAAACTTTACCCGTGATTCTTGTTGCGTTGGATTCCTAACTCAAATATCTACCCTACCAAAAGTCGAACCGGTAGAAACCCTATTTGAGTCGGCCTCTAGGTGATTATGAATTTGATTTCCAAAACCGTTACCTCTTATGTAGGGATCGGGGTGAACGTCGGGTTTTTCATTGAGTCTAGCATTTTGAACACTAGAGTCCATTATGAATCAATCCATATGATCATATATGCCTAATCCGTCCACTTTTGAAAAAATCAAATTTTTGAGCCTGCCCAAAGGGGTACCCCTTTGGCCGGTGGCCAGATTTGGCCCCGTTTTCTGGCAGCCGTCAGTAAAACGGCTATAACTCTCTCCAGAAGTAAGCTTTACCCGTTATTCTTGTTGCGTTGGATTCCTAACTCAAATATCTACCCTACCAAAAGTCGAATCGGTAGAAACCCTATTTGAGTCGGCCTCTAGGTGATTATCAATTTGATTTCCAAAACCGTTACCTCTTATGTAGGGATCGGGGTGAACGTCGGGTTTTTCATTGAGTCTAGCATTTTGAACACTAGAGTCCATTATGAATCAATCCATATGATCATATATGCCTAATCCTTCCACTTTTGAAAAAATCAAATTTTTGAGCCCGCTCAAAGGGGTACCCCTTTGGCTGGTGGCCAGATTTGGCCCCGTTTTCTGGCAGCCATCAGTAAAACGGCTATAACTCTCTCCAGAAGTAAGATTTAGCCGTGATTCTTGTTGCGTTGGATTCCTAACTCAAATATCTAACATACAAAAAGTTCAAATGGAAGAAACTCCTTTTGAGTCAACCTCTAGGTGATTATCAAGTTGATTTCCACAACCGTCGCCTCTTATGTAGGGATCGGGGTGAACGTCGGGTTTTTCATTGAGTCTAGCATTTTTGAACACTAGAGTCCATTATGAATCAATCCATATGATCATATATGCCTAATCCGTCCACTTTTGAAAAAATCAAATTTTTGAGCCCGCCCAAAGGGGTACGCCTTTGGCCGGTGGCCAGATTTGGCCCCGTTTTCTGGCAGCCGTCAGTAAAACGGCTATAACTCTCTCCAGAAGTAAGCTTTACCCATGATTCTTGTTGCGTTGGATTCCTAACTCAAATATCTACCCTACAAAAAGTTCAAATGGAAGAAACTCCTTTTGAGTCAACCTCTAGGTGATTATCAAGTTGATTTCCACAACCGTCGCCTCTTATGTAGGGATCGGGGTGAACGTCGGGTTTTTCATTGAGTCTAGCATTTTTGAACACTTGAGTCCATTATGAATCAATCCATATGATCATATATGCCTAATCCGTCCACTTTTGAAAAAATCAAATTTTTGAGCCCGCCCAAAGGGGTACCCCTTTGGCCGGTGGCCAGATTTGGCCCCGTTTTCTGGCAGCCGTCAGTAAAACGGCTATAACTCTCTCCAGAAGTAAGCTTTACCCGTTATTCTTAGCCGTGATTCTTGTTGAGTTGGATTCCTAACTCAAATATCTACCCTAAAAAAAGTTCAAATGGAAGAAAATCCTTTTGAGTCAACCTCTAGGTGATTATCAAGTTGATTTCCACAACCGTCGTCTCTTATGTAGGGATCGGGGTGAACGTCGGGTTTTTCATTGAGTCTAGCATTTTTGAACACTAGAGTCCATTATGAATCAATCCATATGATCATATATGCCTAATCCGTCCACTTTTGAAAAAATCAAATTTTTGAGCCCGCCCAAAGGGGTACCTCTTTGGCCGGTGGCCAGATTTGGCCCAGTTTTCTGGCAGCCGTCAGTAAAACGGCTATAACTCTCTCCAGAAGTAAGCTTTACCCATGATTCTTGTTGCGTTGGATTCCTAACTCAAATATCTACCCTACCAAAAGTCGAACCGGTAGAAACCCTATTTGAGTCGGCCTCTAGGTGATTATCAAGTTGATTTCCACAACCGTCGCCTCTTATGTAGGGATCGGGGTGAACGTCGGGTTTTTCATTGAGTCTAGCATTTTTGAACACTAGAGTCCATTATGAATCAATCCATATGATCATATATGCCTAATCCGTCCACTTTTGAAAAAATCAAATTTTTGACCCCGCCCAAAGGGGTTGGCCGGTGGC
This sequence comes from Perilla frutescens, assembly GCA_026008535.1. Taxonomy (NCBI): domain Eukaryota; kingdom Viridiplantae; phylum Streptophyta; class Magnoliopsida; order Lamiales; family Lamiaceae; genus Perilla; species Perilla frutescens. The sequence goes on from BRKX01000018.1 coordinate 49,843,297, forward strand.
CAGATTTGGCCCCGTTTTCTGGCAGCCGTCAGTAAAACGGCTATAACTCTCTCCAGAAGTAAGCTTTAGCCGTGATTCTTGTTGCGTTGGATTCCTAACTCAAATATCTACGCTACCAAAAGTCGAACCGGTAGAAACCCTATTTGAGTCGGCCTCTAGGTGACTATCAATTTGATTTCCAAAACCGTCACCTCTTATGTAGGGATCGGGGTGAACGTCGGGTTTTCATTGAGTCTAGCATTTTTGAACACTAGAGTCCATTATGAATCAATCCATATGATCATATATGCCTAATCCGTCCACTTTTGAAAAAATCAAATTTTTGAGCCCGCCCAAAGGGGTACCCCTTTGGCCGGTGGCCAGATTTGGCCCCGTTTTCTGGCAGCCGTCAGTAAAACGGCTATAACTCTCTCCAGAAGTAAGCTTTACCCGTGATTCTTGTTGCGTTGGATTCCTAACTCAAATATCTACCCTACAAAAAGTTCAAATGGAAGAAACTCCTTTTGAGTCAACCTCTAGGTGATTATCAAGTTGATTTCCACAACCGTCGCCTCTTATGTAGGGATCGGGGTGAACGTCGGGTTTTTCATTGAGTCTAGCATTTTTGAACACTAGAGTCCATTATGAATCAATCCATATGATCATATATGCGTAATCCGTCCACTTTTGAAAAAATCAAATTTTTGAGCCCGCCCAAAGGGGTATCTCTTTGGCCGGTGGCCAGATTTGGCCCAGTTTTCTGGCAGCCGTCAGTAAAACGGCTATAACTCTCTCCAGAAGTAAGCTTTACCCATGATTCTTGTTGCGTTGGATTCCTAACTCAAATATCTACGCTACCAAAAGTCGAACCGGTAGAAACCCTATTTGAGTCGGCCTCTAGGTGACTATCAATTTGATTTCCAAAACCGTCACCTCTTATGTAGGGATCGGGGTGAACGTCGGGTTTTCATTGAGTCTAGCATTTTTGAACACTAGAGTCCATTATGAATCAATCCATATGATCATATATGCCTAATCCGTCCACTTTTGAAAAAATCAAATTTTTGAGCCCGCCCAAAGGGGTACCCCTTTGGCCGGTGGCCAGATTTGGCCCCGTTTTCTGGCAGCCGTCAGTAAAACGGCTATAACTCTCTCCAGAAGTAAGCTTTACCCGTGATTCTTGTTGCGTTGGATTCCTAACTCAAATATCTACCCTACAAAAAGTTCAAATGGAAGAAACTCCTTTTGAGTCAACCTCTAGGTGATTATCAAGTTGATTTCCACAACCGTCGCCTCTTATGTAGGGATCGGGGTGAACGTCGGGTTTTTCATTGAGTCTAGCATTTTTGAACACTAGAGTCCATTATGAATCAATCCATATGATCATATATGCCTAATCCGTCCACTTTTGAAAAAATCAAATTTTTGAGCCCGCCCAAAGGGGTACCTCTTTGGCCGGTGGCCAGATTTGGCCCAGTTTTCTGGCAGCCGTCAGTAAAACGGCTATAACTCTCTCCAGAAGTAAGCTTTACCCATGATTCTTGTTGCGTTGGATTCCTAACTCAAATATCTACCCTACCAAAAGTCGAACCGGTAGAAACCCTATTTGAGTCGGGCTCTAGGTGATTATCAAGTTGATTTCCACAACCGTCGCCTCTTATGTAGGGATCGGGGTGAACGTCGGGTTTTTCATTGAGTCTAGCATTTTTGAACACTTGAGTCCATTATGAATCAATCCATATGATCATATATGCCTAATCCGTCCACTTTTGAAAAAATCAAATTTTTGAGCCCGCCCAAAGGGGTTGGCCGGTGGCCAGATTTGGCCCCGTTTTCTGGCAGCCGTCAGTAAAACGGCTATAACTCTCTCCAAAAGTAAGCTTTAGCCGTGATTCTTGTTGCGTTGGATTCCTAACTCAAATATCTACGCTACCAAAAGTCGAACCGGTAGAAACCCTATTTGAGTCGGCCTCTAGGTGACTATCAATTTGATTTCCAAAACCGTCACCTCTTATGTAGGGATCGGGGTGAACGTCGGGTTTTCATTGAGTCTAGCATTTTTGAACACTAGAGTCCATTATGAATCAATCCATATGATCATATATGCCTAATCCGTCCACTTTTGAAAAAATCAAATTTTTGAGCCCGCCCAAAGGGGTACCCCTTTTGCCGGTGGCCAGATTTGGCCCCGTTTTCTGGCAGCCGTCAGTAAAACGGCTATAACTCTCTCCAGAAGTAAGCTTTACCCGTGATTCTTGTTGCGTTGGATTCCTAACTCAAATATCTACCCTACAAAAAGTTCAAATGGAAGAAACTCCTTTTGAGTCAACCTCTTGGTGATTATCAAGTTGATTTCCACAACCGTCGCCTCTTATGTAGGGATCGGGGTGAACGTCGGGTTTTTCATTGAGTCTAGCATTTTTGAACACTAGAGTCCATTATGAATCAATCCATATGATCATATATGCCTAATCCGTCCACTTTTGAAAAAATCAAATTTTTGAGCCAGCCCAAAGGGGTACCCCTTTGGCCGGTGGCCAGATTTGGCCCCGTTTTCTGGCAGCCGTCAGTAAAACGGCTATAACTCTCTCCAGAAGTAAGCTTTACCCGTGATTCTTGTTGCGTTGGATTCCTAACTCAAATATCTACCCTACAAAAAGTTCAAATGGAAGAAACTCCTTTTGAGTCAACCTCTAGGTGATTATCAAGTTGATTTCCACAACCGTCGCCTCTTATGTAGGGATCGGGGTGAACGTTGGGTTTTTCATTGAGTCTAGCATTTTTGAACACTAGAGTCCATTATGAATCAATCCATATGATCATATATGCCTAATACGTCCACTTTTGAAAAAATCAAATTTTTGAGCCCGCCCAAAGGGGTACCCCTTTGGCCGGTGGCCAGATTTGGCCCCGTTTTCTGGCAGCCGTCAGTAAAACGGCTATAACTCTCTCCAGAAGTAAGCTTTACCCGTGATTCTTGTTGCGTTGGATTCCTAACTCAAATATCTACCCTACAAAAAGTTCAAATGGAAGAAACTCCTTTTGAGTCAACCTCTAGGTGATTATCAAGTTGATTTCCACAACCGTCGCCTCTTATGTAGGGATCGGGGTGAACGTCGGGTTTTTCATTGAGTCTAGCATTTTTGAACACTAGAGTCCATTATGAATCAATCCATATTATCATATATGCCTAATCCGTCCACTTTTGAAAAAATCAAATTTTTGAGCCAGCCCAAAGGGGTACCCCTTTGGCCGGTGATCAGATTTGGCCCCGTTTTCTGGCAGCCGTCAGTAAAACGGCTATAACTCTCTCCAGAAGTAAGCTTTACCCGTTATTCTTGTAGCGTTGGATTCCTAACTCAAATATCTACGCTACCAAAAGTCGAACCGGTAGAAACCCTATTTGAGTCGGCCTCTAGGTGACTATCAATTTGATTTTCAAAACCGTCACCTCTTATGTAGGGATCGGGGTGAACGTCGGGTTTTTCATTGAGTCTAGCATTTTTGAACACTAGAGTCCATTATGAATCAATCCATATGATCATATATGCCTAATCCGTCCACTTTTGAAAAAATCAAATTTTTGAGCCAGCCCAAAGGGGTACCCCTTTGGCCGGTGGCCAGATTTGGCCCCGTTTTCTGGCAGCCGTCAGTAAAACGGCTATAACTCTCTCCAGAAGTAAGCTTTACCCGTGATTCTTGTTGCGTTGGATTCCTAACTCAAATATCTACCCTACAAAAAGTTCAAATGGAAGAAACTCCTTTTGAGTCAACCTCTAGGTGATTATCAAGTTGATTTCCACAACCGTCGCCTCTTATGTAGGGATCGGGGTGAACGTTGGGTTTTTCATTGAGTCTAGCATTTTTGAACACTAGAGTCCATTATGAATCAATCCATATGATCATATATGCCTAATACGTCCACTTTTGAAAAAATCAAATTTTTGAGCCCGCCCAAAGGGGTACCCCTTTGGCCGGTGGCCAGATTTGGCCCCGTTTTCTGGCAGCCGTCAGTAAAACGGCTATAACTCTCTCCAGAAGTAAGCTTTACCCGTGATTCTTGTTGCGTTGGATTCCTAACTCAAATATCTACCCTACAAAAAGTTCAAATGGAAGAAACTCCTTTTGAGTCAACCTCTAGGTGATTATCAAGTTGATTTCCACAACCGTCGCCTCTTATGTAGGGATCGGGGTGAACGTCGGGTTTTTCATTGAGTCTAGCATTTTTGAACACTAGAGTCCATTATGAATCAATCCATATTATCATATATGCCTAATCCGTCCACTTTTGAAAAAATCAAATTTTTGAGCCAGCCCAAAGGGGTACCCCTTTGGCCGGTGATCAGATTTGGCCCCGTTTTCTGGCAGCCGTCAGTAAAACGGCTATAACTCTCTCCAGAAGTAAGCTTTACCCGTTATTCTTGTAGCGTTGGATTCCTAACTCAAATATCTACGCTACCAAAAGTCGAACCGGTAGAAACCCTATTTGAGTCGGCCTCTAGGTGACTATCAATTTGATTTTCAAAACCGTCACCTCTTATGTAGGGATCGGCGTGAACGTCGGGTTTTCATTGAGTCTAGCATTTTTGAACACTAGAGTCCATTATGAATCAATCCATATGATCATATATGCCTAATCCGTCCACTTTTGAAAAAATCAAATTTTTGAGCCCGCCCAAAGGGGTACCCCTTTGGCCGGTGGCCAGATTTGGCCCCGTTTTCTGGCAGCCGTCAGTAAAACGGCTATAACTCTCTCCAGAAGTAAGCTTTACCCGTGATTCTTGTTGCGTTGGATTCCTAACTCAAATATCTACCCTACAAAAAGTTCAAATGGAAGAAACTCCTTTTGAGTCAACCTCTAGGTGATTATCAAGTTGATTTCCACAACCGTCGCCTCTTATGTAGGGATCGGGGTGAACGTCGGGTTTTTCATTGAGTCTAGCATTTTTGAACACTAGAGTCCATTATGAATCAATCCATATGATCATATATGCGTAATCCGTCCACTTTTGAAAAAATCAAATTTTTGAGCCCGCCCAAAGGGGTATCTCTTTGGCCGGTGGCCAGATTTGGCCCAGTTTTCTGGCAGCCGTCAGTAAAACGGCTATAACTCTCTCCAGAAGTAAGCTTTACCCATGATTCTTGTTGCGTTGGATTCCTAACTCAAATATCTACCCTACCAAAAGTCAAACCGGTAGAAACCCTATTTGAGTCGGCCTCTAGGTGATTATCAAGTTGATTTCCACAACCGTCGCCTCTTATGTAGGGATCGGGGTGAACGTCGGGTTTTTCATTGAGTCTAGCATTTTTGAACACTAGAGTCCATTATGAATCAATCCATATGATCATATATGCCTAATCCGTCCACTTTTGAAAAAATCAAATTTTTGAGCCCGCCCAAAGGGGTTGGCCGGTGGCCAGATTTGGCCCCGTTTTCTGGCAGCCGTCAGTAAAACGGCTATAACTCTCTCCAAAAGTAAGCTTTAGCCGTGATTCTTGTTGCGTTGGATTCCTAACTCAAATATCTACGCTACCAAAAGTCGAACCGGTAGAAACCCTATTTGAGTCGGCCTCTAGGTGACTATCAATTTGATTTCCAAAACCGTCACCTCTTATGTAGGGATCGGGGTGAACATCGGGTTTTCATTGAGTCTAGCATTTTTGAACACTAGAGTCCATTATGAATCAATCCATATGATCATATATGCCTAATCCGTCCACTTTTGAAAAAATCAAATTTTTGAGCCCGCCCAAAGGGGTACCCCTTTGGCCGGTGGCCAGATTTGGCCCCGTTTTCTGGCAGCCGTCAGTAAAACGGCTATAACTCTCTCCAGAAGTAAGCTTTACCCGTGATTCTTGTTGCGTTGGATTCCTAACTCAAATATCTACCCTACAAAAAGTTCAAATGGAAGAAACTCCTTTTGAGTCAACCTCTTGGTGATTATCAAGTTGATTTCCACAACCGTCGCCTCTTATGTAGGGATCGGGGTGAACGTCGGGTTTTTCATTGAGTCTAGCATTTTTGAACACTAGAGTCCATTATGAATCAATCCATATGATCATATATGCCTAATCCGTCCACTTTTGAAAAAATCAAATTTTTGAGCCAGCCCAAAGGGGTACCCCTTTGGCCGGTGGCCAGATTTGGCCCCGTTTTCTGGCAGCCGTCAGTAAAACGGCTATAACTCTCTCCAGAAGTAAGCTTTACCCGTTATTCTTGTAGCGTTGGATTCCTAACTCAAATATCTACGCTACCAAAAGTCGAACCGGTAGAAACCCTATTTGAGTCGGCCTCTAGGTGACTATCAATTTGATTTCCAAAACCGTCACCTCTTATGTAGGGATCGGCGTGAACGTCGGGTTTTCATTGAGTCTAGCATTTTTGAACACTAGAGTCCATTATGAATCAATCCATATGATCATATATGCCTAATCCGTCCACTTTTGAAAAAATCAAATTTTTGAGCCCGCCCAAAGGGGTACCCCTTTGGCCGGTGGCCAGATTTGGCCCCGTTTTCTGGCAGCCGTCAGTAAAACGGCTATAACTCTCTCCAGAAGTAAGCTTTACCCGTGATTCTTGTTGCGTTGGATTCCTAACTCAAATATCTACCCTACAAAAAGTTCAAATGGAAGAAACTCCTTTTGAGTCAACCTCTAGGTGATTATCAAGTTGATTTCCACAACCGTCGCCTCTTATGTAGGGATCGGGGTGAACGTCGGGTTTTTCATTGAGTCTAGCATTTTTGAACACTAAAGTCCATTATGAATCAATCCATATGATCATATATGCCTAATCCGTCCACTTTTGAAAAAATCAAATTTTTGAGCCAGCCCAAAGGGGTACCCCTTTGGCCGGTGGCCAGATTTGGCCCCGTTTTCTGGCAGCCGTCAGTAAAACGGCTATAACTCTCTCCAGAAGTAAGCTTTACCCGTTATTCTTCTTGCGTTGGATTCCTAACTTAAAGATCTACGCTACCAAAAGTCGAACCGGTAGAAACCCTATTTGAGTCGGCCTCTAGGTGACTATCAATTTGATTTCCAAAACCGTCACCTCTTATGTAGGGATCGGGGTGAACGTCGGGTTTTCATTGAGTCTAACATTTTTGAACACTAGAGTCCATTATGAATCAATCCATATGATCATATATGCCTAATCCGTCCACTTTTGAAAAAATCAAATTTTTGAGCCCGCCCAAAGGGGTACCCCTTTGGCCGGTGGCCAGATTTGGCCCCGTTTTCTGGCAGCCGTCAGTAAAACGGCTATAACTCTCTCCAGAAGTAAGCTTTACCCGTGATTCTTGTTGCGTTGGATTCCTAACTCAAATATCTACCCTACAAAAAGTTCAAATGGAAGAAACTCCTTTTGAGTCAACCTCTAGGTGATTATCAAGTTGATTTCCACAACCGTCGCCTCTTATGTAGGGATCGGGGTGAACGTCGGGTTTTTCATTGAGTCTAGCATTTTTGAACACTAGAGTCCATTATGAATCAATCCATATGATCATATATGCCTAATCCGTCCACTTTTGAAAAAATCAAATTTTTGAGCCAGCCCAAAGGGGTACCCCTTTGGCCGGTGGCCAGATTTGGCCCCGTTTTCTGGCAGCCGTCAGTAAAACGGCTATAACTCTCTCCAGAAGTAAGCTTTACCCGTTATTCTTGTAGCGTTGGATTCCTAACTCAAATATCTACGCTACCAAAAGTCGAACCGGTAGAAACCCTATTTGAGTCGGCCTCTAGGTGACTATCAATTTGATTTCCAAAACCGTCACCTCTTATGTAGGGATCGGCGTGAACGTCGGGTTTTCATTGAGTCTAGCATTTTTGAACACTAGAGTCCATTATGAATCAATCCATATGATCATATATGCCTAATCCGTCCACTTTTGAAAAAATCAAATTTTTGAGCCCGCCCAAAGGGGTACCCCTTTGGCCGGTGGCCAGATTTGGCCCCGTTTTCTGGCAGCCGTCAGTAAAACGGCTATAACTCTCTCCAGAAGTAAGCTTTACCCGTGATTCTTGTTGCGTTGGATTCCTAACTCAAATATCTACCCTACAAAAAGTTCAAATGGAAGAAACTCCTTTTGAGTCAACCTCTAGGTGATTATCAAGTTGATTTCCACAACCGTCGCCTCTTATGTAGGGATCGGGGTGAACGTCGGGTTTTTCATTGAGTCTAGCATTTTTGAACACTAAAGTCCATTATGAATCAATCCATATGATCATATATGCCTAATCCGTCCACTTTTGAAAAAATCAAATTTTTGAGCCAGCCCAAAGGGGTACCCCTTTGGCCGGTGGCCAGATTTGGCCCCGTTTTCTGGCAGCCGTCAGTAAAACGGCTATAACTCTCTCCAGAAGTAAGCTTTACCCGTTATTCTTCTTGCGTTGGATTCCTAACTTAAAGATCTACGCTACCAAAAGTCGAACCGGTAGAAACCCTATTTGAGTCGGCCTCTAGGTGACTATCAATTTGATTTCCAAAACCGTCACCTCTTATGTAGGGATCGGGGTGAACGTCGGGTTTTCATTGAGTCTAACATTTTTGAACACTAGAGTCCATTATGAATCAATCCATATGATCATATATGCCTAATCCGTCCACTTTTAAAAAAATCAAATTTTTGAGCCCGCCCAAAGGGGTACCCCTTTGGCCGGTGGCCAGATTTGGCCCCGTTTTCTGGCAGCCGTCAGTAAAACGGCTATAACTCTCTCCAGAAGTAAGCTTTACCCGTGATTCTTGTTGCGTTGGATTCCTAACTCAAATATCTACCCTACAAAAAGTTCAAATGGAAGAAACTCCTTTTGAGTCAACCTCTAGGTGATTATCAAGTTGATTTCCACAACCGTCGCCTCTTATGTAGGGATCGGGGTGAACGTCGGGTTTTTCATTGAGTCTAGCATTTTTGAACACTAGAGTCCATTATGAATCAATCCATATTATCATATATGCCTAATCCGTCCACTTTTGAAAAAATCAAATTTTTGAGCCAGCCCAAAGGGGTACCCCTTTGGCCGGTGATCAGATTTGGCCCCGTTTTCTGGCAGCCGTCAGTAAAACGGCTATAACTCTCTCCAGAAGTAAGCTTTACCCGTTATTCTTGTAGCGTTGGATTCCTAACTCAAATATCTACGCTACCAAAAGTCGAACCGGTAGAAACCCTATTTGAGTCGGCCTCTAGGTGACTATCAATTTGATTTTCAAAACCGTCACCTCTTATGTAGGGATCGGCGTGAACGTCGGGTTTTCATTGAGTCTAGCATTTTTGAACACTAGAGTCCATTATGAATCAATCCATATGATCATATATGCCTAATCCGTCCACTTTTGAAAAAATCAAATTTTTGAGCCCGCCCAAAGGGGTACCCCTTTGGCCGGTGGCCAGATTTGGCCCCGTTTTCTGGCAGCCGTCAGTAAAACGGCTATAACTCTCTCCAGAAGTAAGCTTTACCCGTGATTCTTGTTGCGTTGGATTCCTAACTCAAATATCTACCCTACAAAAAGTTCAAATGGAAGAAACTCCTTTTGAGTCAACCTCTAGGTGATTATCAAGTTGATTTCCACAACCGTCGCCTCTTATGTAGGGATCGGGGTGAACGTCGGGTTTTTCATTGAGTCTAGCATTTTTGAACACTAGAGTCCATTATGAATCAATCCATATGATCATATATGCGTAATCCGTCCACTTTTGAAAAAATCAAATTTTTGAGCCCGCCCAAAGGGGTATCTCTTTGGCCGGTGGCCAGATTTGGCCCAGTTTTCTGGCAGCCGTCAGTAAAACGGCTATAACTCTCTCCAGAAGTAAGCTTTACCCATGATTCTTGTTGCGTTGGATTCCTAACTCAAATATCTACCCTACCAAAAGTCAAACCGGTAGAAACCCTATTTGAGTCGGCCTCTAGGTGATTATCAAGTTGATTTCCACAACCGTCGCCTCTTATGTAGGGATCGGGGTGAACGTCGGGTTTTTCATTGAGTCTAGCATTTTTGAACACTAGAGTCCATTATGAATCAATCCATATGATCATATATGCCTAATCCGTCCACTTTTGAAAAAATCAAATTTTTGAGCCCGCCCAAAGGGGTTGGCCGGTGGCCAGATTTGGCCCCGTTTTCTGGCAGCCGTCAGTAAAACGGCTATAACTCTCTCCAAAAGTAAGCTTTAGCCGTGATTCTTGTTGCGTTGGATTCCTAACTCAAATATCTACGCTACCAAAAGTCGAACCGGTAGAAACCCTATTTGAGTCGGCCTCTAGGTGACTATCAATTTGATTTCCAAAACCGTCACCTCTTATGTAGGGATCGGGGTGAACATCGGGTTTTCATTGAGTCTAGCATTTTTGAACACTAGAGTCCATTATGAATCAATCCATATGATCATATATGCCTAATCCGTCCACTTTTGAAAAAATCAAATTTTTGAGCCCGCCCAAAGGGGTACCCCTTTGGCCGGTGGCCAGATTTGGCCCCGTTTTCTGGCAGCCGTCAGTAAAACGGCTATAACTCTCTCCAGAAGTAAGCTTTACCCGTGATTCTTGTTGCGTTGGATTCCTAACTCAAATATCTACCCTACAAAAAGTTCAAATGGAAGAAACTCCTTTTGAGTCAACCTCTTGGTGATTATCAAGTTGATTTCCACAACCGTCGCCTCTTATGTAGGGATCGGGGTGAACGTCGGGTTTTTCATTGAGTCTAGCATTTTTGAACACTAGAGTCCATTATGAATCAATCCATATGATCATATATGCCTAATCCGTCCACTTTTGAAAAAATCAAATTTTTGAGCCAGCCCAAAGGGGTACCCCTTTGGCCGGTGGCCAGATTTGGCCCCGTTTTCTGGCAGCCGTCAGTAAAACGGCTATAACTCTCTCCAGAAGTAAGCTTTACCCGTTATTCTTGTAGCGTTGGATTCCTAACTCAAATATCTACGCTACCAAAAGTCGAACCGGTAGAAACCCTATTTGAGTCGGCCTCTAGGTGACTATCAATTTGATTTCCAAAACCGTCACCTCTTATGTAGGGATCGGCGTGAACGTCGGGTTTTCATTGAGTCTAGCATTTTTGAACACTAGAGTCCATTATGAATCAATCCATATGATCATATATGCCTAATCCGTCCACTTTTGAAAAAATCAAATTTTTGAGCCCGCCCAAAGGGGTACCCCTTTGGCCGGTGGCCAGATTTGGCCCCGTTTTCTGGCAGCCGTCAGTAAAACGGCTATAACTCTCTCCAGAAGTAAGCTTTACCCGTGATTCTTGTTGCGTTGGATTCCTAACTCAAATATCTACCCTACAAAAAGTTCAAATGGAAGAAACTCCTTTTGAGTCAACCTCTAGGTGATTATCAAGTTGATTTCCACAACCGTCGCCTCTTATGTAGGGATCGGGGTGAACGTCGGGTTTTTCATTGAGTCTAGCATTTTTGAACACTAAAGTCCATTATGAATCAATCCATATGATCATATATGCCTAATCCGTCCACTTTTGAAAAAATCAAATTTTTGAGCCAGCCCAAAGGGGTACCCCTTTGGCCGGTGGCCAGATTTGGCCCCGTTTTCTGGCAGCCGTCAGTAAAACGGCTATAACTCTCTCCAGAAGTAAGCTTTACCCGTTATTCTTCTTGCGTTGGATTCCTAACTTAAAGATCTACGCTACCAAAAGTCGAACCGGTAGAAACCCTATTTGAGTCGGCCTCTAGGTGACTATCAATTTGATTTCCAAAACCGTCACCTCTTATGTAGGGATCGGGGTGAACGTCGGGTTTTCATTGAGTCTAACATTTTTGAACACTAGAGTCCATTATGAATCAATCCATATGATCATATATGCCTAATCCGTCCACTTTTGAAAAAATCAAATTTTTGAGCCCGCCCAAAGGGGTACCCCTTTGGCCGGTGGCCAGATTTGGCCCCGTTTTCTGGCAGCCGTCAGTAAAACGGCTATAACTCTCTCCAGAAGTAAGCTTTACCCGTGATTCTTGTTGCGTTGGATTCCTAACTCAAATATCTACCCTACAAAAAGTTCAAATGGAAGAAACTCCTTTTGAGTCAACCTCTAGGTGATTATCAAGTTGATTTCCACAACCGTCGCCTCTTATGTAGGGATCGGGGTGAACGTCGGGTTTTTCATTGAGTCTAGCATTTTTGAACACTAGAGTCCATTATGAATCAATCCATATGATCATATATGCCTAATCCGTCCACTTTTGAAAAAATCAAATTTTTGAGCCAGCCCAAAGGGGTACCCCTTTGGCCGGTGGCCAGATTTGGCCCCGTTTTCTGGCAGCCGTCAGTAAAACGGCTATAACTCTCTCCAGAAGTAAGCTTTACCCGTTATTCTTGTTGCGTTAGATTCCTAACTCAAATATCTACGCTACCAAAAGTCGAACCGGTAGAAACCCTATTTGAGTCGGCCTCTAGGTGACTATCAATTTGATTTCCAAAACCGTCACCTCTTATGTAGGGATCGGGGTGAACGTCGGGTTTTCATTGAGTCTAGCATTTTTGAACACTAGAGTCCATTATGAATCAATCCATATGATCATATATGCCTAATCCGTCCACTTTTGAAAAAATCAAATTTTTGAGCCCGCCCAAAGGGGTACCCCTTTGGCCGGTGGCCAGATTTGGCCCCGTTTTCTGGCAGCCGTCAGTAAAACGGCTATAACTCTCTCCAGAAGTAAGCTTTACCCGTGATTCTTGTTGCGTTGGATTCCTAACTCAAATATCTACCCTACAAAAAGTTCAAATGGAAGAAACTCCTTTTGAGTCAACCTCTAGGTGATTATCAAGTTGATTTCCACAACCGTCGCCTCTTATGTAGGGATCGGGGTGAACGTCGGGTTTTTCATTGAGTCTAGCATTTTTGAACACTAGAGTCCATTATGAATCAATCCATATGATCATATATGCCTAATCCGTCCACTTTTGAAAAAATCAAATTTTTGAGCCAGCCCAAAGGGGTACCCCTTTGGCCGGTGGCCAGATTTGGCCCCGTTTTCTGGCAGCCGTCAGTAAAACGGCTATAACTCTCTCCAGAAGTAAGCTTTACCCGTTATTCTTGTTGCGTTAGATTCCTAACTCAAATATCTACGCTACCAAAAGTCGAACCGGTAGAAACCCTATTTGAGTCGGCCTCTAGGTGACTATCAATTTGATTTCCAAAACCGTCACCTCTTATGTAGGGATCGGGGTGAACGTCGGGTTTTCATTGAGTCTAGCATTTTTGAACACTAGAGTCCATTATGAATCAATCCATATGATCATATATGCCTAATCCGTCCACTTTTGAAAAAATCAAATTTTTGAGCCCGCCCAAAGGGGTACCCCTTTGGCCGGTGGCCAGATTTGGCCCCGTTTTCTGGCAGCCGTCAGTAAAACGGCTATAACTCTCTCCAGAAGTAAGCTTTACCCGTGATTCTTGTTGCGTTGGATTCCTAACTCAAATATCTACCCTACAAAAAGTTCAAATGGAAGAAACTCCTTTTGAGTCAACCTCTAGGTGATTATCAAGTTGATTTCCACAACCGTCGCCTCTTATGTAGGGATCGGGGTGAACGTCGGGTTTTTCATTGAGTCTAGCATTTTTGAACACTAGAGTCCATTATGAATCAATCCATATGATCATATATGCCTAATCCGTCCACTTTTGAAAAAATCAAATTTTTGAGCCAGCCCAAAGGGGTACCCCTTTGGCCGGTGGCCAGATTTGGCCCCGTTTTCTGGCAGCCGTCAGTAAAACGGCTATAACTCTCTCCAGAAGTAAGCTTTACCCGTTATTCTTGTTGCGTTAGATTCCTAACTCAAATATCTACGCTACCAAAAGTCGAACCGGTAGAAACCCTATTTGAGTCGGCCTCTAGGTGACTATCAATTTGATTTCCAAAACCGTCACCTCTTATGTAGGGATCGGGGTGAACGTCGGGTTTTCATTGAGTCTAGCATTTTTGAACACTAGAGTCCATTATGAATCAATCCATATGATCATATATGCCTAATCCGTCCACTTTTGAAAAAATCGAATTTTTGAGCCCGCCCAAAGGGGTACCCCTTTGGCCGGTGGCCAGATTTGGCCCCGTTTTCTGGCAGCCGTTAGTAAAACGGCTATAACTCTCTCCAGAAGTAAGCTTTACCCGTGATTCTTGTTGCGTTGGATTCCTAACTCAAATATCTACCCTACAAAAAGTTCAAATGGAAGAAACTCCTTTTGAGTCAACCCCCAGGTGATTATCAAGTTGATTTCCACAACCGTCGCCTCTTATGTAGGGATCGGGGTGAACGTCGGGTTTTTCATTGAGTCTAGCATTTTTGAACACTAGAGTCCATTATGAATCAATCCATATGATCATATATGCCTAATCCGTCCACTTTTGAAAAAATCAAATTTTTGAGCCAGCCCAAAGGGGTACCCCTTTGGCCGGTGGCCAGATTTGGCCCCGTTTTCTGGCAGCCGTCAGTAAAACGGCTATAACTCTCTCCAGAAGTAAGCTTTACCCGTTATTCTTCTTGCGTTGGATTCCTAACTTAAATATCTACGCTACCAAAAGTCGAACCGGTAGAAACCCTATTTGAGTCGGCCTCTAGGTGACTATCAATTTGATTTCCAAAACCGTCACCTCTTATGTAGGGATCGGGGTGAACGTCGGGTTTTCATTGAGTCTAGCATTTTTGAACACTAGAGTCCATTATGAATCAATCCATATGATCATATATGCCTAATCCGTCCACTTTTGAAAAAATCAAATTTTTGAGCCCGCCCAAAGGGGTACCCCTTTGGCCGGTGGCCAGATTTGGCCCCGTTTTCTGGCAGCCGTCAGTAAAACGGCTATAACTCTCTCCAGAAGTAAGCTTTACCCGTGATTCTTGTTGCGTTGGATTCCTAACTCAAATATCTACCCTACAAAAAGTTCAAATGGAAGAAACTCCTTTTGAGTCAACCTCTAGGTGATTATCAAGTTGATTTCCACAACCGTCGCCTCTTATGTAGGGATCGGGGTGAACGTCGGGTTTTTCATTGAGTCTAGCATTTTTGAACACTAGATCCATTATGAATCAATCCATATGATCATATATGCCTAATCCGTCCACTTTTGAAAAAATCAAATTTTTGAGCCAGCCCAAAGGGGTACCCCTTTGGCCGGTGGCCAGATTTGGCCCCGTTTTCTGGCAGCCGTCAGTAAAACGGCTATAACTCTCTCCAGAAGTAAGCTTTACCCGTTATTCTTGTTGCGTTAGATTCCTAACTCAAATATCTACGCTACCAAAAGTCGAACCGGTAGAAACCCTATTTGAGTCGGCCTCTAGGTGACTATCAATTTGATTTCCAAAACCGTCACCTCTTATGTAGGGATCGGGGTGAACGTCGGGTTTTCATTGAGTCTAGCATTTTTGAACACTAGAGTCCATTATGAATCAATCCATATGATCATATATGCCTAATCCGTCCACTTTTGAAAAAATCAAATTTTTGAGCCCGCCCAAAGGGGTACCCCTTTGGCCGGTGGCCAGATTTGGCCCCGTTTTCTGGCAGCCGTCAGTAAAACGGCTATAACTCTCTCCAGAAGTAAGCTTTACCCGTGATTCTTGTTGCGTTGGATTCCTAACTCAAATATCTACCCTACAAAAAGTTCAAATGGAAGAAACTCCTTTTGAGTCAACCTCTAGGTGATTATCAAGTTGATTTCCACAACCGTCGCCTCTTATGTAGGGATCGGGGTGAACGTCGGGTTTTTCATTGAGTCTAGCATTTTTGAACACTAGAGTCCATTATGAATCAATCCATATGATCATATATGCCTAATCCATCCACTTTTGAAAAAATCAAATTTTTGAGCCAGCCCAAAGGGGTACCCCTTTGGCCGGTGGCCAGATTTGGCCCCGTTTTCTGGCAGCCGTCAGTAAACCAGCTATAACTCTCTCCAGAAGTAAGCTTTACCCGTTATTCTTGTTGCGTTGGATTCCTAACTCAAATATCTACGCTACCAAAAGTCGAACCGGTAGAAACCCTATTTGAGTCGGCCTCTAGGTGACTATCAATTTGATTTCCAAAACCGTCACCTCTTATGTAGGGATCGGGGTGAACATCGGGTTTTTCATTGAGTCTAGCATTTTTGAACACTAGAGTCCATTATGAATCAATCCATATGATCATATATGCCTAATCCGTCCACTTTTGAAAAAATCAAATTTTTGAGCCAGCCCAAAGGGGTACCCCTTTGGCCGGTGGCCAGATTTGGCCCCGTTTTCTGGCAGCCGTCAGTAAAACGGCTATAACTCTCTCCAGAAGTAAGCTTTACCCGTTATTCTTGTTGCGTTGGATTCCTAACTCAAATATCTACGCTACCAAAAGTCGAACCGGTAGAAACCCTATTTGAGTCGGCCTCTAGGTGACTATCAATTTGATTTCCAAAACCGTCACCTCTTATGTAGGGATCGGGGTGAACGACGGGTTTTCATTGAGTCTAGCATTTTTGAACACTAGAGTCCATTATGAATTAATCCATATGATCATATATGCCTAATCCGTCCACTTTTGAAAAAATCAAATTTTTGAGCCCGCCCAAAGGGGTACCCCTTTGGCCGGTGGCCAGATTTGGCCCCGTTTTCTGGCAGCCGTCAGTAAAACGGCTATAACTCTCTCCAGAAGTAAGCTTTACCCGTGATTCTTGTTGCGTTGGATTCCTAACTCAAATATCTACCCTACAAAAAGTTCAAATGGAAGAAACTCCTTTTGAGTCAACCTCTAGGTGATTATCAAGTTGATTTCCACAACCGTCGCCTCTTATGTAGGGATCGGGGTGAACGTCGGGTTTTTCATTGAGTCTAGCATTTTTGAACACTAGAGTCCATTATGAATCAATCCATATGATCATATATGCCTAATCCGTCCACTTTTGAAAAAATCAAATTTTTGAGCCAGCCCAAAGGGGTACCCCTTTGGCCGGTGGCCAGATTTGGCCCCGTTTTCTGGCAGCCGTCAGTAAAACGGCTATAACTCTCTCCAAAAGTAAGCTTTACCCGTTATTCTTGTTGCGATGGATTCCTAACTCAAATATCTACGCTACCAAAAGTCGAACCGGTAGAAACCCTATTTGAGTCGGCCTCTAGGTGACTATCAATTTGATTTCCAAA
The DNA here is from genome assembly GCA_026008535.1 of Perilla frutescens. Taxonomy (NCBI): domain Eukaryota; kingdom Viridiplantae; phylum Streptophyta; class Magnoliopsida; order Lamiales; family Lamiaceae; genus Perilla; species Perilla frutescens. The sequence goes on from BRKX01000018.1 coordinate 49,860,406, forward strand.
ACCGTCACCTCTTATGTAGGGATCGGGGTGAACGTCGGGTTTTCATTGAGTCTAGCATTTTTGAACACTAGAGTCCATTATGAATCAATCCATATGATCATATATGCCTAATCCGTCCACTTTTGAAAAAATCAAATTTTTGAGCCCGCCCAAAGGGGTACCCCTTTGGCCGGTGGCCAGATTTGGCCCCGTTTTCTGGCAGCCGTCAGTAAAACGGCTATAACTCTCTCCAGAAGTAAACTTTACCCGTGATTCTTGTTGCGTTGGATTCCTAACTCAAATATCTACCCTACAAATAGTTCAAATGGAAGAAACTCCTTTTGAGTCAACCTCTAGGTGATTATCAAGTTGATTTCCACAACCGTCACCTCTTATGTAGGGATCGGGGTGAACGTCGGGTTTTTCATTGAGTCTAGCATTTTTGAACACTAGAGTCCATTATGAATCAATCCATATGATCATATATGCCTAATCCGTCCACTTTTGAAAAAATCAAATTTTTGAGCCAGCCCAAAGGGGTACCCCTTTGGCCGGTGGCCAGATTTGGCCCCGTTTTCTGGCAGCCGTCAGTAAAACGGCTATAACTCTCTCCAGAAGTAAGCTTTACCCGTTATTCTTGTTGCGTTGGATTCCTAACTCAAATATCTACGCTACCAAAAGTCGAACCGGTAGAAACCCTATTTGAGTCGGCCTCTAGGTGACTATCAATTTGATTTCCAAAACCGTCACCTCTTATGTAGGGATCGGGGTGAACGTCGGGTTTTCATTGAGTCTAGCATTTTTGAACACTAGAGTCCATTATGAATCAATCCATATGATCATATATGCCTAATCCGTCCACTTTTGAAAAAATCAAATTTTTGAGCCCGCCCAAAGGGGTACCCCTTTGGCCGGTGGCCAGATTTGGCCCCGTTTTCTGGCAGCCGTCAGTAAAACGGCTATAACTCTCTCCAGAAGTAAACTTTACCCGTGATTCTTGTTGCGTTGGATTCCTAACTCAAATATCTACCCTACAAATAGTTCAAATGGAAGAAACTCCTTTTGAGTCAACCTCTAGGTGATTATCAAGTTGATTTCCACAACCGTCACCTCTTATGTAGGGATCGGGGTGAACGTCGGGTTTTTCATTGAGTCTAGCATTTTTGAACACTAGAGTCCATTATGAATCAATCCATATGATCATATATGCCTAATCCGTCCACTTTTGAAAAAATCAAATTTTTGAGCCAGCCCAAAGGGGTACCCCTTTGGCCGGTGGCCAGATTTGGCCCCGTTTTCTGGCAGCCGTCAGTAAAACGGCTATAACTCTCTCCAGAAGTAAGCTTTACCCGTTATTCTTGTTGCGTTGGATTCCTAACTCAAATATCTACGCTACCAAAAGTCGAACCGGTAGAAACCCTATTTGAGTCGGCCTCTAGGTGACTATCAATTTGATTTCCAAAACCGTCACCTCTTATGTAGGGATCGGGGTGAACGTCGGGTTTTCATTGAGTCTAGCATTTTTGAACACTAGAGTCCATTATGAATCAATCCATATGATCATATATGCCTAATCCGTCCACTTTTGAAAAAATCAAATTTTTGAGCCCGCCCAAAGGGGTACCCGTTTGGCCGGTGGCCAGATTTGGCCCCGTTTTCTGGCAGCCGTCAATAAAACGGCTATAACTCTCTCCAGAAGTAAGCTTTAGCCGTGATTCTTGTTGCGTTGGATTCCTAACTCAAATATCTACCCTACAAAAAGTTCAAATGGAAGAAACTCCTTTTGAGTCAACCTCTAGGTGATTATCAAGTTAATTTCCACAACCGTCGCCTCTTATGTAGGGATCGGGGTGAACGTCGGGTTTTTCATTGAGTCTAGCATTTTTGAACACTAGAGTCCATTATGAATCAATCTATATGATCATATATGCCTAATCCGTCCACTTTTGAAAAAATCAAATTTTTGAGCCCGCCCAAAGGGGTACCTCCTTGGCCGGTGGCCAGATTTGGCCCTGTTTTCTGGCAGCCGTCAGTAAAACGGATATAACTCTCTCTAGAAGTAAACTTTACCCGTGATTCTTGTTGCGTTGGATTCCTAACTCAAATATCTACCCAACCAAAAGTCGAACCGGTAGAAACCCTATTTGAGTTGGCCTCTAGGTGATTATCAAGTTGATTTCCAAAACCGTCACCTCTAATGTAGGGATCGGGGTGAACGTCGGGTTTTTCATTGAGTCTAGCATTTTTGAACACTAGAGTCCATTATGAATCAATCCATATGATCATATATGCCTAATCCATCCACTTTTGAAAAAATCAAATTTTTGAGCCAGCCTAAAGGGGTACCCCTTTGGCCGGTGGCCAGATTTGGCCCCGTTTTCTAGCAGCCATCAGTAAAATGGCTATAACTCTCTCCAGAAGTAAGCTTTACCCGTGATTCTTGTTGCGTTGGATTCCTAACTCAAATATCTACCCTACAAAAAGTTCAAATGGAAGAAACTCCTTTTGAGTCAACCTCAAGGTGATTATCAAGTTGATTTCCACAACCGTCGCCTCTTATGTAGGGATCGGGGTGAACGTCGGGTTTTTCATTGAGTCTAGCATTTTTGAACAGTAGAGTCCATTATAAATCAATCCATATGACCATATATGCCTAATCCGTCCACTTTTGAAAAAATCAAATTTTTGAGCCCGCCCAAAGGGGTACCTCCTTGGCCGGTGGCCAGATTTGGCCCCGTTTTCTGGCAGCCGTCAGTAAAACGGCTATAACTCTCTCCAGAAGTAAGCTTTACTCGTGATTCTTGTTGCGTTGGATTTCTAACTCAAATATCTACCCCACCAAAAGTCAAACTGGTAGAAACCCTATTTGAGTCGGCCTCTATGTGATTATCAAGTTTATTTCCAAAACCGTCACCTCTTATGTAGGGATCGGGGTGAACATCGGGTTTTTCATTGAGTCTAGCATTATTGAACACTAGAGTCCATTATGAATCAATCCATATGATCATATATGCCTAATTCGTCCACTTTTGAAAAAATCAAATTTTTGAGCCCGCCCAAAGGGGTACCCCTTTGGCCGGTGGCCAGATTTGGCCCCGTTTTCTGGCAGCCGTCAGTAAAACGGCTGTAACTCTCTCCAGAACTAAGCTTTACCTGTGATTCTTGTTGCGTTGGATTCCTAACTCAAATATCTACCATACCAAAAGTCGAACCGGTAGAAACCCTATTTGAGTCGTTCTCTAGGTTATTATCTAGTTAATTTCCATAACCGTCACCTCTAATGTAGGGATCGGGGTGAACGTCGAGTTTTTCATTGAGTCTAGCATTTTTGAACACTAGAGTCCATTATGAATCAATTCATATGATCATATATGCCTAATCCGTCCACTTTTGAAAAAATCAAATTTTTGAGCCGGTGGCCAGATTTGGCCCCGTTTTCTAGCAGCCGTCAGTAAAATGGCTATAACTCTCTCCAGAAGTAAGCTTTACCCGTGATTCTTGTTGCGTTGGATTCCTAACTCAAATATCTACCCTACAAAAAGTTCAAATGGAAGAAACTCCTTTTGAGTCAACCTCAAGGTGATTATCAAGTTGATTTCCACAACCGTCGCCTCTTATGTAGGGATCGGGGTGAACGTCGGGTTTTTCATTGAGTCTAGCATTTTTGAACACTAGAGTCCATTATGAATCAATCCATATGATCATATATGCCAAATCCGTCCAGTTTTCAAAAAATCAAAATTTTGAGCCCACCCAATGGGGTACCCCTTTGGCCGATGGCCAAATTTGGCCCCGTTTTCTGGCAGCCGTCAGTAAAACGGCTATAACTCTCTCCAGAAGTAAGCTTTACCCTTGATTCTTATTACGTTGGATTCCTAACTCAAATATCTACCCTACCAAAAGTTCAAATGGAAGAAACTCCTTTTGAGTCAACCTCTAGGTGATTATAAAGTTGATTTCCACAACCGTCGCCTCTTATGTAGGGATCGGGGTGAACGTCGGGTTTTTCATTGAGTCTAGCATTTTTGAACACTAGAGTCTATTATGAATCAATCCATATGATCATATATGCCAAATCCGTCCAGTTTTCAAAAAATCAAAATTTTGAGCCCGCCCAATGGGGTACCCCTTTGGCCGGTGGCCAAATTTGGCCCCGTTTTCTGGCAGCCGTCAGTAAAATGGCTATAACTCTCTCCTGAAGTAAACTTTACCCGTGATTCTTCTTGCGTTGGATTCCTAACTCAAATATCTACCCTACCAAAAGTTCAAATGGAAGAAACTCCTTTTTTGTCAACCTCTAGGTGATTATAAAGTTGATTTCCACAACCATCGCCTCTTATGTAGGGATCGGGGTGAAGGTCGGGTTTTTCATTGAGTCTAGCATTTTTGAACACTAGAGTCCATTATGAATCAATCCATATGATCATATATGCCAAATCCGTCCAGTTTTCAAAAAATCAAAATTTTGAGCCCGCCCAATGGGGTACCCCTTTGGCCGGTGGCCAAAGTTGGCCCCGTTTTCTGGCAGCCGTCAGTAAAATGGCTATAACTCTCTCCAGAAGTAAGCTTTACCCGTGATTCTTGTTGCGTTGGATTCCTAACTCAAATATCTACCATACCAAAAGTCGAACCGGTAGAAACCCTATTGGAGTCGTTCTCTAGGTGATTATCAAGTTGATTTCCAAAACCGTCACCTCTAATGTAGGGATCGGGGTGAACGTCGGGTTTTTCATTGAGTCTAGCATTTTTGAACACTAGAGTCCATTATGAATCAATCCATATGACCATATATGCCTAATCCGTCCACTTTTGAAAAAATCAAATTTTTGAGCCAGCCCAAAGGGGTACCCCTTTGGCCGGTGGCCATATTTGGCCCCGTTCTCTAGCAGCCGTCAGTAAAATGGCTATAACTCTCTCCAGAAGTAAGCTTTACCCGTTATTCTTGTTGCCTTTGATTCCTAACTCAAATATCTACCCTACCAAAAGTTCAAATGGAAGAAACTCCTTTTGAGTCAACCTCTAGGTGATTATAAAGTTGATTTCCACAACCGTCGCCTCTTATGTAGGGATCGGGGTGAACGTCGGGTTTTTCATTGAGTCTAGCATTTTTGAACACTAGAGTCCATTATGAATGAATCCATATGATCATATATGCCTAATCCGTCCACTTTTGAAAAAATCAAATTTTTGAGCCCGCCCAAAGGGGTACCCCTTTGGCCAGTGGCCAGATTTGGCCCCGTTTTCTGGCAGCCGTCAGTAAAACTGCTATAACTCTCTCCAGAAGTAAGCTTTACCCGTGATTCTTGTTGCGTTGGATTCCTAACTCAAATATCTACCCTACCAAAAGTCGAACCGGTAGAAACCCTATTTGAGTCGGCCTCTAGGTGATTATCAAGTTGATTTCGAAAACCGTCACCTCTTATGTAGGGATCAGGGTGAACGGCGGGTTTTTCATTGAGTCTAGCATTTTTGAACACTAGAGTCCATTATGAATCAATCCATATGACCATATATTCCTAATCCATCCAGTTTTGAAAAAATCAAATTTTTCAGCCCGCCCAAAGGGGTACCCCTTTGGCCGGTGGCCAGATTTGGCCCCGTTTTCTATCAGTCGTCAGTAAAACGGCTGTAACTCTCTCCAGAAGTAAGCTTTACCCGTGATTCTTATTGCGTTGGATTCCTAACTCAAATATCTACCCCACCAAAAGTCGAACTGGTAGAAACCCTATTTGTGTCGGCCTCTAGGTGATTATCAAGTTGATTTCCAAAACCGTCACCTCTTATGTAGGGAACGGGGTGAACGTCGGGTTTTTCATTGAGTCTAGCATTTTTGAACACTAGAGTCCATTATGAATCAATCCATATGATCATATATGCCTAATTCGTCCAGGTTTTAAAAAATGAAATTTTTGAGCCCGCCCAAAGGGGTACCCCTTTGGCCGGTGGCAAGATTTGGCCCCGTTTTCTGGCAGCCGTCAGTAAAACGGCTATAACTCTCTCCAGAAGTAAGCTTTACCTGTGATTCTTGTTGCGTTGGATTCTTAACTCAAATATCTACCATACCAAAAGTCTAACCGGTAGAAACCCTATTTGAGTCGGCCTCTAGGTGATTATCAAGTTGATTTCCAAAACCGTCACCTCTAATGTAGGGATCGGGGTGAACGTCGGGTTTTTCATTGAGTCTAGCATTTTTGAACACTAGAGTCTATTATGAATCAATCCATATGATCAAATATGCCTAATCCGTCCACTTTTGAAAAAATCAAATTTTTGAGCCAGCCCAAAGGGGTACCCCTTTGGCCGGTGGCCAGATTTGGCCCCGTTTTCTAGCAGCCGTCAGTAAAATGGCTATAACTCTCTCCAGAAGTAAGCTTTACCCATTATTCCTAACTCAAATATATACCCTACCAAAAGTTCAAATGGAAGAAACTCCTTTTGAGTCAACCTCTAGGTGATTATAAAGTTGATTTCCACAAACGTCGCCTCTTATGTAGGGATCGGGGTGAACGTCGGGTTTTTCATTGAGTCTAGCATTTTTGAACACTAGAGTCCATTATGAATCAATCCATATGATCATATATGCCAAATCCGTCCAGTTTTCAAAAAATCAAAATTTTGAGCCCACCCAATGGGGTACCCATTTGGCCGATGGCCAAATTTGGCCCCGTTTTCTGGCAGCCGTCAGTAAAACGGCTAAAACTCTCTCCAGAAGTAAGCTTTACCCGTGATTCTTATTGCGTTGGATTCCTAACTCAAATATCTACCCCACAAAAAGTCGAACCGGTAGAAACCCTATTTGAGTCAGCCTCTAGGTGATTATCAAGTTGATTTCGAAAACCGTCACCTCTTATGTAGGGATCGGGGTGAATGTCGGGTTTTTCATTGAGTCTAGCATTTTTGAATACTAGAGTCCATTATGAATCAATCCATATGATCATATATGCCTAATCCGTCCACTTTTGAAAAAATCAAATTTTTGAGCCCGCCCAAAGGGGTACCCCTTTGGCCGGTGGCCAGATTTGGCCCCGTTTTCTGGCAGCCGTCAGTAAAACTGCTATAACTCTCTCCTGAAGTAAACTTTACCCGTTTTTCTTGTTGCGTTGGATTCCTAACTCAAATATCTACCCTACCAAAAGTTCAAATGGAAGAAACTCCTTTTGAGTCAACCTCTAGGTGATTATAAAGTTGATTTCCACAACCGTCGCCTCTTATGTAGGGATCGGGCTGAACGTCGGGTTTTTCATTGAGTCTAGCATTTTTGAACACTATAGTCCATTATGAATCAATCCATATGATCATATTTGCCAAATCCGTCCAGTTTTCAAAAAATTAAAATTTTTAGCCCGCCCAATGGGGTACCCCTTTGGCCGGTGGCCAAATTTGGCCCCGTTTTCTGGCAGCCGTCAGTAAAATGGCTATAACTCTCTCCAGAAGTAAGCTTTACCCGTGATTCTTGTTGCGTTGGATTCCTAACTCAAATATCTACCCTACCAAAAGTCGAACAGGTAGAAACCCTATTTGAGTCGGCCTCGAGGTGATTATCAAGTTGATTTCGAAAACCGTCACCTGTTATGTAGGGATCAGGGTGAACGTCGGGTTTTTCATTGAGTCTAGCATTTTTGAACACTAGAGTCCATTATGAATCAATCCATATGACCATATATGCCTAATCCATCCAGTTTTGAAAAAATCAAATTTTTGAGCCCGCCCAAAGGGGTAGCCCTTTGGCCGGTGGCCAGATTTGGCCCCGTTTTCTATCAGTCGTCAGTAAAACGGCTGTAACTCTCTCCATAAGTAAGCTTTACCCGTGATTCTAGTTGCATTGGATTCTTAACTCAAATATCTACCATACCAAAAGTCGAACCGGTAGAAACCCTATTTGAGTCGGCCTCTAGGTGATTATCAAGTTGATTTCGAAAACCGTCACCTCTTATGTAGGGATCGGGGTGAACGTCGGGTTTTTCATTGAGTCTAGCATTTTTGAACACTAGAGTCCATTATGAATCAATCCATATGATCATATATGCCTAATTCGTCCAGTTTTCAAAAAATCAAATTTTTAAGCCCGCCCAAAGGGGTACCCATTTGGCCGGTGGCCAGATTTGGCCCCGTTTTCTGGCAGCCGTCAGTAAAACGGCTATAACTCTCTCCAGAAGTAAGCTTTACTCGTGATTCTAGTTGCGTTGGATTCTTAATTCAAATATCTACCATACCAAAAGTCGAACCGGTAGAAATCCTATTTGAGTCGGCCTCTAGGTGATTATCAAGTTGATTTCGAAAACCGTCACCTCTTATATAGGGATCGGGGTGAACGTCGGGTTTTTCATTGAGTCTAGCATTTTTGAACACTAGAGTCCATTATGAATCAATCCATATGATCATATATGCCTAATCCGTCCAGTTTTGAAAAAATCAAATTTTTGAGCCCGCCCAAAGGGGTAACCCTTTGGCCGGTGGCTAGATTTGGCTCCGTTTTCTGGCAGCCATCAGTAAAACCGCTATAACTCTCTCCAGAAGTAAGCTTTACCCGTGATTCTAGTTGCGTTGGATTCTTAACTCAAATATCTACCATACCAAAAGTCGAACCGGTAGAAACCCTATTTGAGTCGGCCTCTAGGTGATTATCAAGTTGATTTCGAAAACCGTCACCTCTTATGTAGGGATCGGGGTGAACGTCGGGTTTTTCATTGAGTCTAGCATTTTTGAACACTAGAGTCCATTATGAATCAATCCATCTGATCATATATGCCTAATCCGTCCAGTTTTGAAAAAATCAAATTTTTGAGCCCACCCAAAGGGGTACCCCTTTGGCCGGTGGCCAGATTTGGCCCCGTTTTCTGGCAGCCGTCAGTGAAACCGCTATAACTCTCTCCAGAAGTAAGCTTTACCCGTGATTCTTGTTGCGTTGGATTCCTAACTCAAATATCTACCCCACCAAAAGTCGAACTGGTAGAAACCCTATTTGTGTCGGCCTCTAGGTGATTATCAAGTTGATTTCCAAAACCGTCACCTCTTATGTAGGGATCGGGGTGAACGTCGGGTTTTTCATTGAGTCTAGCATTTTTGAACACTAGAGTCCATTATGAATCAATCCATATGATCATATATGCCTAATTCGTCCAGTTTTTAAAAAATGAAATTTTTGAGCCCGCCCAAAGGGGTACCCCTTTGGCCGGTGGCAAGATTTGGCCCCGTTTTCTGGCAGCCGTCAGTAAAACGGCTATAACTCTCTCCAGAAGTAAGCTTTACTCGTGATTCTAGTTGCGTTGGATTCTTAATTCAAATATCTACCATACCAAAAGTCGAACCGGTAGAAATCCTATTTGAGTCGGCCTCTAGGTGATTATCAAGTTGATTTCGAAAACCGTCACCTCTTATATAGGGATCGGGGTGAACGTCGGGTTTTTCATTGAGTCTAGCATTTTTGAACACTAGAGTCCATTATGAATCAATCCATATGACCATATATGCCTAATCCATCCAGTTTTGAAAAAATCAAATTTTTGAGCCCGCCCAAAGGGGTAGCCCTTTGGCCGGTGGCCAGATTTGGCCCCGTTTTCTATCAGTCGTCAGTAAAACGGCTGTAACTCTCTCCATAAGTAAGCTTTACCCGTGATTCTAGTTGCATTGGATTCTTAACTCAAATATCTACCATACCAAAAGTCGAACCGGTAGAAACCCTATTTGAGTCGGCCTCTAGGTGATTATCAAGTTGATTTCGAAAACCGTCACCTCTTATGTAGGGATCGGGTTGAACGTCGGGTTTTTCATTGAGTCTAGCATTTTTGAACACTAGAGTCCATTATGAATCAATCCATATGATCATATATGCCTAATTCGTCCAGTTTTCAAAAAATCAAATTTTTAAGCCCGCCCAAAGGGGTACCCATTTGGCCGGTGGCCAGATTTGGCCCCGTTTTCTGGCAGCCGTCAGTAAAACGGCTATAACTCTCTCCAGAAGTAAGCTTTACTCGTGATTCTAGTTGCGTTGGATTCTTAATTCAAATATCTACCATACCAAAAGTCGAACCGGTAGAAATCCTATTTGAGTCGGCCTCTAGGTGATTATCAAGTTGATTTCGAAAACCGTCACCTCTTATATAGGGATCGGGGTGAACGTCGGGTTTTTCATTGAGTCTAGCATTTTTGAACACTAGAGTCCATTATGAATCAATCCATATGATCATATATGCCTAATCCGTCCAGTTTTGAAAAAATCAAATTTTTGAGCCCGCCCAAAGGGGTAACCCTTTGGCCGGTGGCTAGATTTGGCTCCGTTTTCTGGCAGCCATCAGTAAAACCGCTATAACTCTCTCCAGAAGTAAGCTTTACCCGTGATTCTAGTTGCGTTGGATTCTTAACTCAAATATCTACCATACCAAAAGTCGAACCGGTAGAAACCCTATTTGAGTCGGCCTCTAGGTGATTATCAAGTTGATTTCGAAAACCGTCACCTCTTATGTAGGGATCGGGGTGAACGTCGGGTTTTTCATTGAGTCTAGCATTTTTGAACACTAGAGTCCATTATGAATCAATCCATCTGATCATATATGCCTAATCCGTCCAGTTTTGAAAAAATCAAATTTTTGAGCCCGCCCAAAGGGGTACCCCTTTGGCCGGTGGCCAGATTTGGCCCCGTTTTCTGGCAGCCGTCAGTGAAACCGCTATAACTCTCTCCAGAAGTAAGCTTTACCCGTGATTCTTGTTGCGTTGGATTCCTAACTCAAATATCTACCCCACCAAAAGTCGAACTGGTAGAAACCCTATTTGTGTCGGCCTCTAGGTGATTATCAAGTTGATTTCCAAAACCGTCACCTCTTATGTAGGGATCGGGGTGAACGTCGGGTTTTTCATTGAGTCTAGCATTTTTGAACACTAGAGTCCATTATGAATCAATCCATATGATCATATATGCCTAATTCGTCCAGTTTTTAAAAAATGAAATTTTTGAGCCCGCCCAAAGGGGTACCCCTTTGGCCGGTGGCAAGATTTGGCCCCGTTTTCTGGCAGCCGTCAGTAAAACGGCTATAACTCTCTCCAGAAGTAAGCTTTACCTGTGATTCTTGTTGCGTTGGATTCTTAACTCAAATATCTACCATACCAAAAGTCTAACCGGCAGAAACCCTATTTGAGTCGGCCTCTAGGTGATTATCAAGTTGATTTCCAAAACCGTCACCTCTAATGTTGGGATCGGGGTGAACGTCGGGTTTTTCATTGAGTCTAGCATTTTTGAACACTAGAGTCCATTATGAATCAATCCATATGATTATATATGCCTAATTCGTCCAGTTTTCAAAAAATCAAATTTTTCAGCCCGCCCAAATGGGTACCCCTTTGGCCGGTGGCAAGATTTGGCCCCGTTTTCTGGCAGCCATCATTAAAACGGCTATAACTCTCTCCAGAAGTAAGCTTTACCCGTGATTCTTGTTGCGTTGGATTCTTAACTCAAATATCTACCATACCAAAAGTCGAACCGGTAGAAACCCTATTTGAGTCGGCCTCTAGGTGATCATCAAGTTGATTTCCAAAACCGTCACGTCTAATGTAGGGATCGGGGTGAACGTCGGGTTTTTCATTGAGTCTAGAATTTTTGAACACTAGAGTCCATTATGAATCAATCCATATGATCATATATGCCTAATCCGTCCAATTTTGAAAAAATCAAATTTTTGAGCCCGCCCAAAGGGACCCCTTTGGCCGGTGGCCAGATTTGGCTCCGTTTTCTGGCAGCCGTCAGTAAAACGGCTGTAACTCTCTCCAGAAGTAAGCTTTAACCATGATTCTTGTTGCGTTGGATTCCTAACTCAAATATCTACCCCACCAAAATTCGAACTGGTAGAAACCCTATTTGAGTCGGCCTCTAGGTGATTATCAAATTGATTTCCAAAACCGTCACCTCTTATGTAGGGATCGGGGTGAACGTCGGGTTTTTCATTAAGTCTAGCATTTTTGAACACTAGAGTCCATTATTAATCAATCCATATGATCATATATGTCTAATCCTTCCAGTTTTGAAAAAATCAAATTTTTGAGCCCGTAAGTAAAACGGCTATAACTCTCTCCAGAAGTAAGCTTTACCCGTGATTCTTGTTGCGTTGGATTCCTAACTCAAATATCTACCCCACCAAAAGTCAAACTGGTAGAAACCCTATTTAAGTCGGCCTCTAGGTGATTATCAAGTTGATTTCCAAAACCGTCACCTCTTATGTAGGGATCGGGGTGAACGTCGGGTTTTTCATTAAGTCTAGCATTTTTGAGCACTAGAGTCCATTATGAATCAATCCATATGATCATATATGCCAAATCCGTCCAGTTTTTAAAAAATCAAAATTTTGAGCCCGCCCAATGGGGTACCCCTTTGGCCGGTGGCCAGATTTGGCCCCGTTTTCTGGCAGCCATCAGTAAAACGGCTATAACTCTCTCCAGAAGTAAGCTTTACCCGTGATTCTTGTTGCGTTGGATTTCTAACTCAAATATCTACCCTAGCAAAAGTCGAACTGGTAGAAACCCTATTTGAGTCGGCCTCTAGGTGATTATCAAGTTGATTTCGAAAACCGTCACCTCTTATGTAGGGATCGGGGTGAACGTCGGGTTTTTCATTGAGTCTAGCATTTTTGAACACTCGAGTCTATTATGAATCAATCCATATGATCATATATGCCTAATCCATCCAGTTTTGAAAAAATCAAATTTTTGAGCCCGCCCAAAGGGGTACCCTTTGGCCGGTGGCCAGATTTGGCCCCGTTTTCTGGCAACCGTCAGTAAAACCGCTATAACTCTCTCCAGAAGTAAGCTTTACCCGTGATTCTTGTTGCGTTGGATTCCTAACTCAAATATCTACCCCACGAAAAGTCGAACTGGTAGAAACCCTATTTGTGTCGGCCTCTAGGTGATTATCAAGTTGATTTCTAAAACCGTCACCTCTTATGTAGGGATCGGGGTGAACGTCGGGTTTTTCATTGAGTCTAGCATTTTTGAACACTAGAGTCCATTATGAATCAATCCATATGATCATATATGCCTAATTCGTCCAGTTTTCAAAAAATCAAATTTTTGAGCCCGCCCTAAGGGGTTCCCCTTTGGCCGGTGGCCAGATTTGGCCCCGTTTTCTAGCAGCCGTCAGTAAAACGGCTATAACTCTCTCCAGAAGTAAGCTTTACTCGTGATTCTAGTTGCGTTGGATTCTTAACTCAAATATCTACCATACCAAAAGTCGAACCGGTAGAAACCCTATTTGAGTCGGCCTCTAGGTGATTATCAAGTTGATTTCGAAAACCGTCACCTCTTATATAGGGATCGGGGTGAACGTCGGGTTTTTCATTGAGTCTAGCATTTTTGAAGACTAGAGTCCATTATGAATCAATCCATATGATCATATATGCCTAATCCGTCCAGTTTTGAAAAAATCAAATTTTTGAGCCCGCCCAAAGGGGTAACCCTTTGGCCGGTGGCCAGATTTGGCTCCGTTTTCTGGCAGCCATCAGTAAAACCGCTATAACTCTCTCCAGAAGTAAGCTTTACTCGTGATTCTAGTTGCGTTGGATTCTTAACTCAAATATCTACCATACCAAAAGTCGAACCGGTAGAAACCCTATTTGAGTCGGCCTCTAGGTGATTATCAAGTTGATTTCGAAAACCATCACCTCTTATATAGGGATCGGGGTGAACGTCGGGTTTTTCATTGAGTCTAGCATTTTTGAAGACTAGAGTCCATTATGAATCAATCCATATGATCATATATGCCTAATCCGTCCAGTTTTGAAAAAATCAAATTTTTGAGCCCGCCCAAAGGGGTAACCCTTTGGCCGGTGGCCAGATTTGGCTCCGTTTTCTGGCAGCCATCAGTAAAACCGCTATAACTCTCTCCAGAAGTAAGCTTTACCCGTGATTCTAGTTGCGTTGGATTCTTAACTCAAATATCTACCATACCAAAAGTCGAACCGGTAGAAACCCTATTTGAGTCGGCCTCTAGGTGATTTTCAAGTTGATTTCAAAAACCGTCACCTCTTATGTAGGGATCGGGGTGAACGTCGGGTTTTTCATTGAGTCTAGCATTTTTGAACACTAGAGTCCATTATGAATCAATCCATATGATCATTTATGCCTAATCCGTCCAGTTTTGAAAAAATCAAATTTTTGAGCCCGCCCAAAGGGGTACCCCTTTGGCCGGTGGCCAGATTTGGCCCCGTTTTCTGGCAGCCGTCAGTGAAACCGCTATAACTCTCTCCAAAAGTAAGCTTTACCCGTGATTCTTGTTGCGTTGGATTCCTAACTCAAATATCTACCCCACCAAAAGTCGAACTGGTAGAAACCCTATTTGTGTCGGCCTCTAGGTGATTATCAAGTTGATTTCCAAAACCGTCACCTCTTATGTAGGGATCGGGGTGAACGTCGGGTTTTTCATTGAGTCTAGCATTTTTGAACACTAGAGTCCATTATGAATCAATCCATATGATCATATATGCCTAATCCGTCCAGTTTTGAAAAAATCAAATTTTTGAGCCCGCCCAAAGGGGTACCCCTTTGGCCGGTGGCCAGATTTGGCCCCGTTTTCTGGCAGCCGTCAGTAAAACCGCTATAACTCTCTCCAGAAGTAAGCTTTACCCGTGATTCTTGTTGCGTTGGATTCCTAACTCAAATATCTACCCCACCAAAAGTCGAACTGGTAGAAACCCTATTTGTGTCGGCCTCTAGGTGATTGTCAAGTTGATTTCCAAAACCGTCACCTCTTATGTAGGGATCGGGGTGAACGTCGGATTTTTCATTGAGTCTAGCATTTTTGAACACTAGAGTCCATTATGAATCAATCCATATGGTCATATATGCCTAATTCGTCCAGTTTTCAAAAAATCAAATTTTTGAGCCCGCCCAAAGGGGTACCCCTTTGGCCGGTGGCCAGATTTGGCCCCGTTTTCTGGCAGCCGTCAGTAAAACGGCTATAACTCTCTCCAGAAGTAAGCTTTACTCGTGATTCTAGTTGCGTTGGATTCTTAACTCAAATATCTACCATACCAAAAGTCGAACCGGTAGAAACCCTATTTGAGTCGGCCTCTAGTTGATTATCAAGTTGATTTCGAAAACCGTCACCTCTTATATAGGGATCGGGGTGAACGTCGGGTTTTTCATTGAGTCTAGCATTTTTGAACACTAGAGTCCATTATGAATCAATCCATATGTTCATATATGCCTAATCCGTCCAGTTTTGAAAAAATCAAATTTTTGAGCCCGCCCAAAGGGGTAACCCTTTGGCCGGTGGCCAGATTTGGCCCCGTTTTCTGGCAGCCATCAGTAAAACCGCTATAACTCTCTCCAGAAGTAAGCTTTACCCGTGATTCTAGTTGCGTTGGATTCTTAACTCAAATATCTACCATACCAAAAGTCGAACCGGTAGAAACCCTATTTGAGTCGGCCTCTAGGTGATTATCAAGTTGATTTCGAAAACCGTCACCTCTTATGTAGGGATCGGGGTGAACGTCGGGTTTTTCATTGAGTCTAGCATTTTTGAACACTAGAGTCCATTATGAATCAATCCATATGATCATATATGCCTAATCCGTCCAGTTTTGAAAAAATCAAATTTTTGAGCCCGCCCAAAGGGGTACCCCTTTGGCCGGTGGCCAGATTTGGCCCGGTTTTCTGGCAGCCGTCAGTAAAACCGCTATAACTCTCTCCAGAAGTAAGCTTTACCCGTGATTCTTGTTGCGTTGGATTCCTAACTCAAATATCTACCCCACCAAAAGTCGAACTGGTAGAAACCCTATTTGTGTCGGCCTCTAGGTGATTATCAAGTTGATTTCCAAAACCGTCACCTCTTATGTAGGGATCGGGGTGAACGTCGGGTTTTTCATTGAGTCTAGCATTTTTGAACACTAGAGTCCATTATGAATCAATCCATATGATCATATATGCCTAATCCGTCCAGTTTTGAAAAAATCAAATTTTTGAGCCCGCCCAAAGGGGTACCCCTTTGGCCGGTGGCCAGATTTGGCCCCGTTTTCTGGCAGCCGTCAGTGAAACCGCTATAACTCTCTCCAAAAGTAAGCTTTACCCGTGATTCTTGTTGCGTTGGATTCCTAACTCAAATATCTACCCCACCAAAAGTCGAACTGGTAGAAACCCTATTTGTGTCGGCCTCTAGGTGATTATCAAGTTGATTTCGAAAACCGTCACCTCTTATGTAGGGATCGGGGTGAACGTCGGGTTTTTCATTGAGTCTAGCATTTTTGAACACTAGAGTCCATTATGAATCAATCCATATGATCATATATGCCTAATCCGTCCAGTTTTGAAAAAATCAAATTTTTGAGCCCGCTCAAAGGGGTACCCCTTTGGCCGGTGGCCAGATTTGGCCCCGTTTTCTGGCAGCCGTCAGTAAAACCGCTATAACTCTTTCCAGAAGTAAGCTTTACCCGTGATTCTTGTTGCGTTGGATTCCTAACTCAAATATCTACCCCACCAAAAGTCGAACTGGTAGAAACCCTATTTGTGTCGGCCTCTAGGTGATTGTCAAGTTGATTTCCAAAACCGTCACCTCTTATGTAGGGATCGGGGTGAACGTCGGATTTTTCATTGAGTCTAGCATTTTTGAACACTAGAGTCCATTATGAATCAATCCATATGATCATATATGCCTAATTCGTCCAGTTTTCAAAAAATCAAATTTTTGAGCCCGCCCAAAGGGGTACCCCTTTGGCCGGTGGCCAGATTTGGCCCCGTTTTCTGGCAGCCGTCAGTAAAACGGCTATAACTCTCTCCAGAAGTAAGCTTTACTCGTGATTCTAGTTGCGTTGGATTCTTAACTCAAATATCTACCATACCAAAAGTCGAACCGGTAGAAACCCTATTTGAGTCGGCCTCTAGTTGATTATCAAGTTGATTTCGAAAACCGTCACCTCTTATATAGGGATCGGGGTGAACGTCGGGTTTTTCATTGAGTCTAGCATTTTTGAACACTAGAGTCCATTATGAATCAATCCATATGATCATATATGCCTAATCCGTCCAGTTTTGAAAAAATCAAATTTTTGAGCCCGCCCAAAGGGGTAACCCTTTGGCCGGTGGCCAGATTTGGCCCCGTTTTCTGGCAGCCATCAGTAAAACCGCTATAACTCTCTCCAGAAGTAAGCTTTACCCGTGATTCTAGTTGCGTTGGATTCTTAACTCAAATATCTACCATACCAAAAGTCGAACCGGTAGAAACCCTATTTGAGTCGGCCTCTAGGTGATTATCAAGTTGATTTCGAAAACCGTCACCTCTTATGTAGGGATCGGGGTGAACGTCGGGTTTTTCATTGAGTCTAGCATTTTTGAACACTAGAGTCCATTATGAATCAATCCATATGATCATATATGCCTAATCCGTCCAGTTTTGAAAAAATCAAATTTTTGAGCCCGCCCAAAGGGGTACCCCTTTGGCCGGTGGCCAGATTTGGCCCCGTTTTCTGGCAGCCGTCAGTAAAACCGCTATAACTCTCTCCAGAAGTAAGCTTTACCCGTGATTCTTGTTGCGTTGTATTCCTAACTCAAATATCTACCCCACCAAAAGTCGAACTGGTAGAAACCCTATTTGTGTCGGCCTCTAGGTGATTATCAAGTTGATTTCCAAAACCGTCACCTCTTATGTAGGGATCGGGGTGAACGTCGGGTTTTTCATTGAGTCTAGCATTTTTGAACACTAGAGTCCATTATGAATCAATCCATATGATCATATATGCCTAATCCGTCCAGTTTTGAAAAAATCAAATTTTTGAGCCCGCCCAAAGGGGTACCCCTTTGGCCGGTGGCCAGATTTGGCCCCGTTTTCTGGCAGCCGTCAGTAAAACCGCTATAACTCTCTCCAGAAGTAAGCTTTACCCGTGATTCTTGTTGAGTTGGATTCCTAACTCAAATATCTACCCCACCAAAAGTCGAACTGGTAGAAACCCTATTTGTGTCGGCCTCTAGGTGATTGTCAAGTTGATTTCCAAAACCGTCACCTCTTATGTAGGGATCGGGGTGAACGTCGGATTTTTCATTGAGTCTAGCATTTTTGAACACTAGAGTCCATTATGAATCAATCCATATGATCATATATGCCTAATTCGTCCAGTTTTCAAAAAATCAAATTTTTGAGCCCGCCCAAAGGGGTACGTACCCCTTTGGCCGGTGGCAAGATTTGGCCCCGTTTTCTGGCAGCCGTCAGTAAAACGGCTATAACTCTCTCCAGAAGTAAGCTTTACCCGTGATTCTTGTTGCGTTGGATTCTTAACTCAAATATCTACCATACCAAAAGTCGAACCGGTAGAAACCCTATTTGAGTCGGCCTCCAGGTGATTATCAAGTTGATTTCCAAAACTGTCACCTCTAATGTTGGGATCGGGGTGAACGTCGAGTTTTTCATTGAGTCTAGCATTTTTGAACACTAGAGTCCATTATGAATCAATCCATATGATCATATATGCCTAATTCGTCCAGTTTTCAAAAAATCAAATTTTTGAGCCCGCCCAAAGGGGTACCCCTTTGGCCGGTGGCAAGATTTGGCTCCGTTTTCTGGCGGCCGTCAGTAAAACGGCTATAACTCTCTCCAGAAGTAAGCTTTACCCATGATCCTTGTTGCGTTGGATTCTTAACTCAAATATCTACCATACCAAAAGTCGAACCGGTAGAAACCCTATTTGAGTCGGCCTCTAGGTGATTATCAAGTTGATTTCCAAAACCGTCATCTCTAATGTTGGGATCGGGGTGAACGTCGGGTTTTTCATTAGGTCTAGCATTTTTGAATACTAGAGTCCATTAGGAATCAATCCATATGATCATATATGCCTAATTCGTCCAGTTTTCAAAAAATCAAATTTTTGAGCCCGCCCAAAGGGGTACCCCTTTGGCCGGTGGCCAGATTTGGCCCCGTTTTCTGGCAGCCGTCAGTAAAACGGCTATAACTCTCTCCAGAAGTAAGCTTTACCCGTGATTCTAGTTGCGTTGGATTCTTAACTCAAATATCTACCATACCAAAAGTCGAACCGGTAGAAACCCTATTTGAGTCGGCCTCTAGGTGATTATCAAGTTGATTTCCAAAATTGTCACCTCTAATGTTGGGATCGGGGTGAACGTCGGGTTTTTCATTGAGTCTAGCATTTTTGAACACTAGAGTCCATTATGAATCAATCCATATGATCATATATGCCTAATCCGTCCAGTTTTGAAAAAATCAAATTTTTGAGCCCGCCCAAAGGGGTAACCCTTTGGCCGGTGGCCAGATTTGGCCCCGTTTTCTGGCAGCCATCAGTAAAACCGCTATAACTCTCTCCAGAAGTAAGCTTTACCCGTGATTCTAGTTGCGTTGGATTCTTAACTCAAATATCTACCATACCAAAAGTCGAACCGGTAGAAACCCTATTTGAGTCGGCCTCTAGGTGATTATCAAGTTGATTTCGAAAACCGTCACCTCTTATGTAGGGATCGGGGTGAACGTTGGGTTTTTCATTGAGTCTAGCATTTTTGAACACTAGAGTCCATTATGAATCAATCCATATGATCATATATGCCTAATCCGTCCAGTTTTGAAAAAATCAAATTTTTGAGCCCGCCCAAAGGGGTAACCCTTTGGCCGGTGGCCAGATTTGGCCCCGTTTTCTGGCAGCCATCAGTAAAACCGCTATAACTCTCTCCAGAAGTAAGCTTTACCCGTGATTCTAGTTGCGTTGGATTCTTAACTCAAATATCTACCATACCAAAAGTCGAACCGGTAGAAACCCTATTTGAGTCGGCCTCTAGGTGATTATCAAGTTGATTTCGAAAACCGTCACCTCTTATGTAGGGATCGGGGTGAACGTCGGGTTTTTCATTGAGTCTAGCATTTTTGAACACTAGAGTCCATTATGAATCAATCCATATGATCATATATGCCTAATCCGTCCAGTTTTGAAAAAATCAAATTTTTGAGCCCGCCCAAAGGGGTACCCCTTTGGCCGGTGGCCAGATTTGGCCCCGTTTTCTGGCAGCCGTCAGTAAAACCGCTATAACTCTCTCCAGAAGTAAGCTTTACCCGTGATTCTTGTTGCGTTGGATTCCTAACTCAAATATCTACCCCACCAAAAGTCGAACTGGTAGAAACCCTATTTGTGTCGGCCTCTAGGTGATTATCAAGTTGATTTCCAAAACCGTCACCTCTTATGTAGGAATCGGGGTGAACGTCGGGTTTTTCATTGAGTCTAGCATTTTTGAACACTAGAGTCCATTATGAATCAATCCATATGATCATATATGCCTAATTCGTCCAGTTTTCAAAAAATCAAATTTTTAAGCCCGCCCAAAGGGTTACCCCTTTGGCCGGTGGCAAGATTTGGCCCCGTTTTCTGGCAGCCGTCAGTAAAATGGCTATAACTCTCTCCAGAAGTAAGCTTTACCCGTGATTCTTGTTGCATTGGGTTCTTAACTCAAATATCTACCATACCAAAAGTCGAACCGGTAGAAACCCTATTTGAGTCGGCCTCTAGGTGATTATCAAGTTGATTTCCAAAACCGTCACCTCTTATGTAGGGATCGGGGTGAACGTCGGATTTTTCATTGAGTCTAGCATTTTTGAACACTAGAGTCCATTATGAATCAATCCATATGATCATATATGCCTAATTCGTCCAGTTTTCAAAAAATCAAATTTTTGAGCCCGCCCAAAGGGGTACGTACCCCTTTGGCCGGTGGCAAGATTTGGCCCCGTTTTCTGGCAGCCGTCAGTAAAACGGCTATAACTCTCTCCAGAAGTAAGCTTTACCCGTGATTCTTGTTGCGTTGGATTCTTAACTCAAATATCTACCATACCAAAAGTCGAACCGGTAGAAACCCTATTTGAGTCGGCCTCCAGGTGATTATCAAGTTGATTTCCAAAACTGTCACCTCTAATGTTGGGATCGGGGTGAACGTCGGGTTTTTCATTGAGTCTAGCATTTTTGAACACTAGAGTCCATTATGAATCAATCCATATGATCATATATGCCTAATTCGTCCAGTTTTCAAAAAATCAAATTTTTGAGCCCGCCCAAAGGGGTACCCCTTTGGCCGGTGGCCAGATTTGGCCCCGTTTTCTGGCAGCCGTCAGTAAAACGGCTATAACTCTCTCCAGAAGTAAGCTTTACCCGTGATTCTAGTTGCGTTAGATTCTTAACTCAAATATCTACCATACCAAAAGTCGAACCGGTAGAAACCCTATTTGAGTCGGCCTCTAGGTGATTATCAAGTTGATTTCCAAAACCGTCACCTCTAATGTTGGGATCGGGGTGAACGTCGGGTTTTTCATTGAGTCTAGCATTTTTAAACACTAGAGTCCATTATGAATCAATCCATATGATCATATATGCCTAATTCGTCCAGTTTTCAAAAAATTAAATTTTTAAGCCCGCCCAAAGGGTTACCCCTTTGGCCGGTGGCAAGATTTGGCCCCGTTTTCTGGCAGCCGTCAGTAAAATGGCTATAACTCTCTCCAGAAGTAAGCTTTACCCGTGATTCTTGTTGCATTGGGTTCTTAACTCAAATATCTACCATACCAAAAGTCGAACCGGTAGAAACCCTATTTGAGTCGGCCTCTAGGTGATTATCAAGTTGATTTCCAAAACCGTCACCTCTTATGTAGGGATCGGGGTGAACGTCGGATTTTTCATTGAGTCTAGCATTTTTGAACACTAGAGTCCATTATGAATCAATCCATATGATCATATATGCCTAATTCGTCCAGTTTTCAAAAAATCAAATTTTTGAGCCCGCCCAAAGGGGTACGTACCCCTTTGGCCGGTGGCAAGATTTGGCCCCGTTTTCTGGCAGCCGTCAGTAAAACGGCTATAACTCTCTCCAGAAGTAAGCTTTACCCGTGATTCTTGTTGCGTTGGATTCTTAACTCAAATATCTACCATACCAAAAGTCGAACCGGTAGAAACCCTATTTGAGTCGGCCTCCAGGTGATTATCAAGTTGATTTCCAAAACTGTCACCTCTAATGTTGGGATCGGGGTGAACGTCGGGTTTTTCATTGAGTCTAGCATTTTTGAACACTAGAGTCCATTATGAATCAATCCATATGATCATATATGCCTAATTCGTCCAGTTTTCAAAAAATCAAATTTTTGAGCCCGCCCAAAGGGGTACCCCTTTGGCCGGTGGCCAGATTTGGCCCCGTTTTCTGGCAGCCGTCAGTAAAACGGCTATAACTCTCTCCAGAAGTAAGCTTTACCCGTGATTCTAGTTGCGTTAGATTCTTAACTCAAATATCTACCATACCAAAAGTCGAACCGGTAGAAACCCTATTTGAGTCGGCCTCTAGGTGATTATCAAGTTGATTTCCAAAACCGTCACCTCTAATGTTGGGATCGGGGTGAACGTCGGGTTTTTCATTGAGTCTAGCATTTTTAAACACTAGAGTCCATTATGAATCAATCCATATGATCATATATGCCTAATTCGTCTAGTTTTCAAAAAATCAAATTTTTGAGCCCGCCCAAAGGGGTACCCCTTTGGCCGGTGGCCAGATTTGGCCCCGTTTTCTGGCAGCCGTCAGTAAAACGGCTATAACTCTCTCCAGAAGTAAGCTTTACCCGTGATTCTAGTTGCATTGGATTCTTAACTCAAATATCTACCATACCAAAAGTCGAACCGGTAGAAACCCTATTTGAGTCGGCCTCTAGGTGATTATCAAGTTGATTTCGAAAACCGTCACCTCTTATGTAGGGATCGGGGTGAACGTCGGGTTTTTCATTGAGTCTAGCATTTTTGAACACTTGAGTCCATTATGAATCAATCCATATGATCATATATGCCTAATCCGTCCAGTTTGGAAAAAATCAAATTTTTGAGCCCGCCCAAAGGGGTACCCCTTTGGCCGGTGGCCAGATTTGGCCCCGTTTTCTGGCAGCCGTCAGTAAAATGGCTATAACTCTCTCCAGAAGTAAGCTTTACCCGTGATTCTTGTTGCGTTGGGTTCTTAACTCAAATATCTACCATACCAAAAGTCGAACCGGTAGAAACCCTATTTGAGTCGGCCTCTAGGTGATTATCAAGTTGATTTCCAAAACCGTCACCTCTTATGTAGGGATCGGGGTGAACGTCGGATTTTTCATTGAGTCTAGCATTTTTGAACACTAGAGTCCATTATGAATCAATCCATATGATCATATATGCCTAATTTGTCCAGTTTTCAAAAAATCAAATTTTTGAGCCCGCCCAAAGGGGTACGTACCCCTTTGGCCGGTGGCAAGATTTGGCCCCGTTTTCTGGCAGCCGTCAGTAAAACGGCTATAACTCTCTCCAGAAGTAAGCTTTACCCGTGATTCTTATTGCGTTGGATTCTTAACTCAAATATCTACCGTACCAAAAGTCGAACCGGTAGAAACCCTATTTGAGTCGGCCTCCAGGTGATTATCAAGTTGATTTCCAAAACTGTCACCTCTAATGTTGGGATCGGGGTGAACGTCGGGTTTTTCATTGAGTCTAGCATTTTTGAACACTAGAGTCCATTATGAATCAATCCATATGATCATATATGCCTAATTCGTCCAGTTTTCAAAAAATCAAATTTTTGAGCCCGCCCAAAGGGGTACCCCTTTGGCCGGTGGCCAGATTTGGCCCCGTTTTCTGGCAGCCGTCAGTAAAACGGCTATAACTCTCTCCAGAAGTAAGCTTTACCCGTGATTCTAGTTGCGTTGGATTCTTAACTCAAATATCTACCATACCAAAAGTCGAACCGGTAGAAATCCTATTTGAGTCGCCCTCTAGGTGATTATCAAGTTGATTTCCAAAACCGTCACCTCTAATGTTGGGATCGGGGTGAACGTCGGGTTTTTCATTGAGTCTAGCATTTTTGAACACTAGAGTCCATTATGAATCAATCCATATGATCATATATGGCTAATTCGTCCAGTTTTCAAAAAATCAAATTTTTGAGCCCGCCCAAAGGGGTACCCCTTTGGCCGGTGGCCAGATTTGGCCCCGTTTTCTGGCAGCCGTCAGTAAAACGGCTATAACTCTCTCCAGAAGTAAGCTTTACCCGTGATTCTAGTTGCATTGGATTCTTAACTCAAATATCTACCATACCAAAAGTCGAACCGGTAAAAACCCTATTTGAGTCGGCCTCTAGGTGATTATCAAGTTGATTTCGAAAACCGTCACCTCTTATGTAGGGATCGGGGTGAACGTCGGGTTTTTCATTGAGTCTAGCATTTTTGAACACTTGAGTCCATTATGAATCAATCCATATGATCATATTTGCCTAATCCGTCCAGTTTTGAAAAAATCAAATTTTTGAGCCCGCCCAAAGGGGTACCCCTTTGGCCGGTGGCCAGATTTGGCCCCGTTTTCTGGCAGCCGTCAGTAAAACGGCTATAACTCTCTCCAGAAGTAAGCTTTACCCGTGATTCTTGTTGCGTTGGATTCCTAACTCAAATATCTACCCCACCAAAAGTCGAACTGGTAGAAACCCTATTTGTGTCAGCCTCTAGGTGATTATCAAGTTGATTTCGAAAACCGTCACCTCTTATGTAGGGATCGGGGTGAACGTCGGGTTTTTCATTGAGTCTAGCATTTTTGAACACTAGAGTCCATTATGAATCAATCCATATGATCATATATGCCTAATTCGTCCAGTTTTCAAAAAATCAAATTTTTGAGCCCGCCCAAAGGGGTACGTACCCATTTGGCTGGTGGCAAGATTTGGCCCCGTTTTCTGGCAGCCGTCAGTAAAATGGCTATAACTCTCTCCAGAAGTAAGCTTTACCCGTGATTCTTGTTGCGTTGGATTCTTAACTCAAATATCTACCATACCAAAAGTCGAACCGGTAGAAACCCTATTTGAGTCGGCCTCCAGGTGATTATCAAGTTGATTTCCAAAACTGTCACCTCTAATGTTGGGATCGGGGTGAACGTCGGGTTTTTCATTGAGTCTAGCATTTTTGAACACTAGAGTCCATTATGAATCAATCCATATGATCATATATGCCTAATTCGTCCAGTTTTCAAAAAATCAAATTTTTCAGCCCGCCCAAAGGGGTACCCCTTTGGCCGGTGGCCAGATTTGGCCCCGTTTTCTGGCAGCCGTCAGTAAAACGGCTATAACTCTCTCCAGAAGTAAGCTTTACCCGTGATTCTAGTTGCATTGGATTCTTAACTCAAATATCTACCATACCAAAAGTCTAACCGGTAGAAACCCTATTTGAGTCGGCCTCTAGGTGATTATCAAGTTGATTTCGAAAACCGTCACCTCTTATGTAGGGATCGGGGTGAACGTCGGGTTTTTCATTGAGTCTAGCATTTTTGAACACTTGAGTCCATTATGAATCAATCCATATGATCATATTTGCCTAATCCGTCCAGTTTTGAAAAAATCAAATTTTTGAGCCCGCCCAAAGGGGTATCCCTTTGGCCGGTGGCCAGATTTGGCCCCGTTTTCTGGCAGCCGTCAGTAAAACGGCTATAACTCTCTCCAGAAGTAAGCTTTACCCGTGATTCTTGTTGTGTTGGATTCCTAACTCAAATATCTACTCCACCAAAAGTCGAACTGGTAGAAACCCTATTTGTGTCAGCCTCTAGGTGATTATCAAGTTGATTTTCAAAACCGTCACCTCTTATGTAGGGATCGGGGTGAACGTCGGGTTTTTCATTGAGTCTAGCATTTTTGAACACTAGAGTCCATTATGAATCAATCCATATGATCATATATGCCTAATTCGTCCAGTTTTCAAAAAATCAAATTTTTGAGCCCGCCCAAAGGGGTACCCCTTTGGCCGGTGGCCAGATTTGGCCCCGTTTTCTGGCAGCCGTCAGTAAAACGGCTATAACTCTCTCCAGAAGTAAGCTTTACCCGTGATTCTAGTTGCGTTGGATTCTTAACTCAAATATCTACCATACCAAAAGTCGAACCGGTAGAAACCCTATTTGAGTCGGCCTCTAGGTGATTATCAAGTTGATTTCCAAAACCGTCACCTCTAATGTTGGGATCGGGGTGAACGTCGGGTTTTTCATTGAGTCTAGCATTTTTGAACACTAGAGTCCATTATGAATCAATCCATATGATCATATATGCCTAATTCGTCCAGTTTTCAAAAAATCAAATTTTTGAGCCCGCCCAAAGGGGTACCCCTTTGGCCGGTGGCCATATTTGGCCCCGTTTTCTGGCAGCCGTCAGTAAAACGGCTATAACTCTCTCCAGAAGTAAGCTTTACCCGTGATTCTAGTTGCGTTGGATTCTTAACTCAAATATCTACCATACCAAAAGTCGAACCGGTAGAAACCCTATTTGAGTCGGCCTCTAGGTGATTATCAAGTTGATTTCCAAAACCGTCACCTCTAATGTTGGGATCGGGGTGAACGTCGGGTTTTTCATTGAGTCTAGCATTTTTGAACACTAGAGTCCATTATGAATCAATCCATATGATCATATATTCCTAATTCGTCCAGTTTTCAAAAAATCAATTTTTTGAGCCCGCCCAAAGGGGTACCCCTTTGGCCGGTGGCCAGATTTGGCCCCATTTTCTGGCAGCCGTCAGTAAAACGGCTATAACTCTCTCCAGAAGTAAGCTTTACCCGTGATTCTAGTTGCATTGGATTCTTAACTCAAATATCTACCATACCAAAAGTCGAACCGGTAGAAACCCTATTTGAGTCGGCCTCTAGGTGATTATCAAGTTGATTTCGAAAACCGTCACCTCTTATGTAGGGATCGGGGTGAACGTCGGGTTTTTCATTGAGTCTAGCATTTTTGAACAATTGAGTCCATTATGAATCAATCCATATGATCATATATGCCTAATCCGTCCAGTTTTGAAAAAATCAAATTTTTGAGCCCGCCCAAAGGGGTACCCCTTTGGCCGGTGGCCAGATTTGGCCCCGTTTTCTGGCAGCCGTCAGTAAAACCGCTATAACTCTCTCCAGAAGTAAGCTTTACCCGTGATTCTTGTTGCGTTGGATTCCTAACTCAAATATCTACCCCACCAAAAGTCGAACTGGTAGAAACCCTATTTGTGTCGGCCTCTAGGTGATTATCAAGTTGATTTTCAAAACCGTCACCTCTTATGTAGGGATCGGGGTGAACGTCGGGTTTTTCATTGAGTCTAGCATTTTTGAACACTAGAGTCCATTATGAATCAATCCATATGATCATATATGCCTAATTCGTCCAGTTTTCAAAAAATCAAATTTTTGAGCCCGCTCAAAGGGGAACCCCTTTGGCCGGTGGCAAGATTTGGCCCCGTTTTCTGGCAGCCGTTAGTAAAACGGCTATAACTCTCTCCAGAAGTAAGCTTTACCCGAGATTCTTGTTGCGTTGGATTCTTAACTCAAATATCTACCATACCAAATGTCGAACCGGTAGAAACCCTATTTGAGTCGTCCTCTAGGTGATTATCAAGTTGATTTCCAAAACCGTCACCTCTAATGTTGGGATCGGGGTGAACGTCGGGTTTTTCATTGAGTCTAGCATTTTTGAACACTAGAGTCCATTATGAATCAATCCATATGATCATATATGCCTAATTCGTCCAGTTTTCAAAAAATCAAATTTTTGAGCCCGCCCAAAGGGGTACCCCTTTGGCCGGTGACCAGATTTGGCCCCGTTTTCTGGCAGCCGTCAGTAAAACGACTATAACTCTCTCCAGAAGTAAGCTTTACCCGTGATTCTTGTTGCGTTGGATTCTTAACCTAAATATCTACCATACCAAAAGTCGAACCGGTAGAAACCCTATTTGAGTCGGCCTCTAGGTGATTATCAAGTTGATTTCGAAAACCGTCACGTCTTTTGTAGGGATCGGGGTGAACGTCGGGTTTTTCATTGAGTCTAGCATTTTTGAACACTAGAGTCCATTATGAATCAATCCAGATGATCATATATGCCTAATCCGTCCAGTTTTGAAAAAATCAAAATTTTGAGCCCGCCCAAAGGGGTACCCCTTTGGCCGGTGGCCAGATTTGGCCCCGTTTTCTGGCAGCCGTCAGTAAAACCGCTATAACTCTCTCCAGAAGTAAGCTTTACCCGTGATTCTTGTTGCGTTGGATTCCTAACTCAAATATCTACCCCACCTAAAGTCGAACTGGTAGAAACCCTATTTGTGTCGGCCTCTAGGTGATTATCAAGTTGATTTCCAAAACCGTCACCTCTTATGTAGGGATCGGGGTGAACGTCGGGTTTTTCATTGAGTCTAGCATTTTTGAACACTAGAGTCCATTATGAATCAATCCATATGATCATATATGCCTAATTCGTCCAGTTTTCAAAAAATCAAATTTTTGAGCCCGCCCAAAGGGGTACCCCTTTGGCCGGTGGCCAGATTTGGCCCCGTTTTCTGGCAGCCGTCAGTAAAACGGCTATAACTCTCTCCAGAAGTAAGCTTTACCCGTGATTCTTGTTGCGTTGGATTCTTAACTCAAATATCTACCATACCAAAAGTCGAACCGGTAGAAACCCTATTTGAGTCGGCCTCTAGGTGATTATGAAGTTGATTTCCAAAACCGTCACCTCTAATGTAGGGATCGGGGTGAACGTCGGGTTTTTCATTGAGTCTAGCATTTTTGAACACTAGAGTCCATTATGAATCAATCCATATGATCATATATGCCTAATCCGTCCAATTTTGAAAAAATCAAATTTTTGAGCCCGCCCAAAGGGGTACCCCTTTGGCCGGTGGCCAGATTTGGCCCCGTTTTCTGGCAGCCGTCAGTAAAACGGCTGTAACTCTCTCCAGAAGTAAGCTTTACCCATCATTCTTGTTGCGTTGGATTCCTAACTCAAATATCTACCCCACCAAAAGTCGAACTGGTAGAAACCCTATTTGAGTCGGCCTCTAGGTGATTATCAAATTGATTTCCGAAACCGTCACCTCTTATGTAGGGATCGGGGTGAACGTCGGGTTTTTCATTGAGTCTAGTATTTTTGAACACTAGAGTCCATTATGAATCAATCCATATGATCATATAGGCCTAATCCGTCCACTTTTGAAAAAATCAAATTTTTGAGCCCGCCCAAAGGGGTACCCCTTTAGCCGGTGGCCAGATTTTGGCCCCGTTTTCTGGCAGCCGTCAGTAAAACTGCTATAACTCTCTCCAGAAGTAAACTTTACCAGTGATTCTTGTTGCGTTGGATTCCTAACTCAAATATCTGCCCTACCAAAAGTCGAACCGGTAGAAACCCTATTTGAGTCGGCCTCTAGGTGATTATCAAGTTTATTTCCAAAACCGTCACCTCTTATGTAATGATCGGGGTGAACGTCGGGTTTTTCATTGAGTCTTGCATTTTTGAACACTAGAGTCCATTATGAATCAATTCATATGATCATATATGCCTAATCCGTCCACTTTTGAAAAAATCAAATTTTTGAGCCCGCCCAAAGGGGTACCCCTTTGGCCGGTGGCTAGATTTTGCCCCATTTTCTGGCAGCCGTCAGTAAAACGGCTATAACTCTCTCCAGAATTAAGCTTTACCCGTGATTCTCGTTGCGTTGGATTCCTAACTCAAATATCTACCCTACAAAAAGTTCAAATGGAAGAAACTCCTTTTAAGTTAACCTCTAGGTGATTATCAAGTTGATTTCCACAACCGTCACCTCTTATGTAGGGATCGGGGTGAACGTCGGGTTTTTCATTGAGTCTAGCATTTTTGAACACTAGCGTCCATTATGAATCAATCCATATGATCATATATGCCTAATCCGTCCAGTTTTGAAAAAATCAAATTTTTGAGCCCGCCCAAAGGGGTACCCCTTTGGCCGGTGGTCAGATTTGGCCCCGTTTTCTGGCAGCCGTCAGTAAAACTGCTATAACTCTCTCCAGAAGTAAACTTTACCAGTGATTCTTTTTGCGTTGGATTACTAACTCAAATATGTACCCTGCCAAAAGTCGAACCGATAGAAATCGTATTTGAGTCAGCCTCTAGGTGATTATCAAGTTGATTTCCAAAACCGTCATCTCTTATGTAAGGATCGGGGTGAACGTCGGGTTTTTCATTGAGTCTAGCATTTTTGAACACTAGAGTCCATTATGAATCAATTTATATGATCATATATGCCTAATCCGTCCAGTTTTGAAAAAATCAAATTTTTGAGCCCGCCCAAAGGGGTACCCCTTTGGCCGGTGGCTAGATTTTGCCCCATTTTCTGGCAGCCGTCAGTAAAACGGCTATAACTCTCTCCAGAATTAAGCTTTACCCGTGATTCTTGTTGCGTTGGATTCCTAACTCAAATATCTACCCTACAAAAATTTCAAATGGAAGAAACTCCTTTTGAGTCAACCTCTAGGTGATTATCAAGTTGATTTCCACAACCGTCGCCTCTTATGTAGGGATCGGGGTGAACGTCGGGTTTTTCATTGTGTCTATCATTTTTGAACACTAGAGTCCATTATGAATCAATCCATATGATCATATATGCCTAATCCGTCCAGTTTTGAAAAAATCAAATTTTTGAGCCCGCCCAAAGGGGTACCCCTTTGGCCGGTGGTCAGATTTGGCCCCGTTTTCTGGCAGCCGTCAGTAAAACGGTTATAACTCTCTCCAGAAGTAAACTTTACTCGTGATTCTTATTGCGTTGGATTCCTAACTCAAATATCTACCCTACCAAAAGTCGAACCGGTAGAAACCCTATTTGAGTCGGCCTCTAGGTGATTATCAAGTTGATTTCCAAAACCGTCACCTCTTTTGTAAGGATCGGGGTGAACGTCAGGTTTTTCATTGAGTCTAGCATTTTTGAACACTAGACTCCATTATGAATCAATCCATATGATCATATATGCCTAATCCGTCCACTTTTGAAAAAATCAAATTTTTGAGCCCGCCCAAAGGGGTACCCCTTTGGCCGGTGGCCAGATTTTGCCCTATTTTCTGGCAGCCGTCAGTAAAACGGCTATAACTCTCTCCAGAATTAAGCTTTACCCGTGATTCTTGTTGCGTTGGATTCCTAACTCAAATATCTACCCTATAAAAAGTTCAAATGGAAGAAACTCCTTTTGAGTTAACCTCTAGGTGATTATCAAGTTGATTTCCACAACCGTCACCTCTTATGTAGGGATCGGGGTGAACGTCGGGTTTTTCATTGAGTCTAGCATTTTTGAACACTAGCGTCCATTATGAATCAATCCATATGATCATATATGCCTAATCCGTCCACTTTTGAAAAAATCAAATTTTTGAGCCCGCCCAAAGGGGTATCCCTTTGGCAGGTGGCCAGATTTGGCCCCGTTTTCTGGCAGCCGTCAGGTAAACGGCTGTAACTCTCTCCAGAATTAAGCTTTACCCGTGATTCTTATTGCGTTGGATTCCTAACTCAAATATCTACCCCACCAAGAGTCGAACTGGTAGAAACCCTATTTGAGTCGGCCTCTAGGTGATTATCAAGTTGATTTCCAAAACCGTCATCTCTTATGTAGGGATCGGGGTGAACGTCGGGTTTTTCATTGAGTCTAGCATTTTTGAACACTAGAGTCCATTATGAATCAATCCATATGATCATATATGCCTAATCCGTCCACTTTTGAAAAAATCAAATTTTTGAGCCCGCCCAAAGGGGTACCTCTTTGGCCGGTTGCCAGATTTGGCCCCGTTTTCTGGCAGCCGACAGTAAAACGGCTATAACTCTCTCCAGAAGTAAACTTTACTCGTGATTCTTGTTGCGTTGGATTCCTAACTCAAATATCTACCCTACTAAAAGTCGAACCGGTAGAAACCCTATTTGAGTCAGCCTCTAGGTAATTATCAAGTTTATTTCCAAAACCGTCACCTCTTATGTAGGGATCGGGGTGAACGTCGGGTTTTTCATTGAGTCTAGCAGTTTTGAACACTAGAGTCCATTATGAATCAATCCATATGATCATATATGCCTAATCCGTCCACTTTTGAAAAAATTAAATTTTTAAGCCCGCCCAAAGGGGTACCCCTTTGGTCGGTGGCCAGATTTGGCCCCGTTTTCTTGCAGCCGTTAGTAAAACGGCTATAACTCTCTCCAGAAGTAAGCTTTACCCGTTATTCTTGTTGCGTTGGATTCCTAACTCAAATATCTACCCTACCAAAAGTCGAACCGGTAGAAACCTTATTTGAGTTGGCCTCTAGGTGATTATCAAGTTGATTTCCAAAACCGTCACCTCTTATGTAAGAATCGGGGTGAACGTCGGGTTTTTCATTGAGTCTAGCATTTTTGAACACTAGAGTCCATTATGAATCAATCCATATGATCATATATGCCTAATCCGTCCACTTTTGAAAAAATCAAATTTTTGAGCCCGCCCAAAGGGGTACCCTTTGGCCGGTGGTCAGATTTTGCCCCATTTTCTGGCAGACGTCAGTAAAACGGCTATAACTCTCTCCAGAATTAAGCTTTATCCGTGATTCTTGTTGCGTTGGATTCCTAACTCAAATATCTACCCTACAAAAAGTTCAAATGGAAGAAACTACTTTTGAGTCAACCTCTAGGTGATTATCAAGTTGATTTCCACAACCGTCGCCTCTTATGTAGGGATCGGGGTGAACGTCGGGTTTTTCATTGAGTCTAGCATTTTTGAATACTAGAGTCCATTATGAATCAATCCATATGATCATATATGCCTAATCCGTCCACTTTTGAAAAAATCAAAGTTTTGAGCCCGCCCAAAGGGGTACCCCTTTGGCCGGTGGCCAGATTTGTCCCCGTTTTCTGGCAGCCGTCAGTAAAACGGCTGTAACTCTCTCCAGAAGTAAGCTTTACCCGTGATTCTTGTTGCGTTGGATTCCTAACTAAAATATCTACCCCACCAAAAGTCGAACTGGTAGAAACCCTATTTGAGTCGGCCTCTAGGTGATTATCAAGTTGATTTCCAAAACCGTCACCTCTTATGTAGGGATCGGGGTGAACGTCGGGTTTTTCATTGAGTCTAGCATTTTTGAACACTAGAGTCCATTATGAATCAATCCATATGATCATATTTGCCTAATCCGTCCACTTTTGAAAAAATCAAATTTTTGAGCCCGCCCAAAGGGGTACCCCTTTGGCCGGTGGCCAGATTTGGCCCCGTTTTCTGGCAGCCGTCAGTAAAACGGCTGAACTCTCTCCAGAAGTAAGCTTTACCCGTGATTCTTGTTGCCTTGGATTCCTAACTCAAATATCTACCCCACCAAAAGTCGAACTGGTAGAAACCCTATTTGAGTCGGCCTCTAGGTGATTATCAAGTTGATTTCCAAAACCGTCACCTCTTATGTAGGGATCGGGGTGAACGTCGGGTTTTTCATTGAGTCTAGCATTTTTGATCACTAGAGTCCATTATGAATCAATCCATATGATCATATATGCCTAATCCGTCCAGTTTTCAAAAAATCAAATTTTTGAGCCCGTCCAAAGGGGTACCCCTTTGGCCGGTGGCCAGATTTGGCCCCGTTTTCTGGCAGCCGTCAGTAAAACGGCTATAACTCTCTCCAGAAGTAAGCTTTACCCGTGATTCTTGTTGCGTTGGATTTCTAACTCAAATATCTACCATAACAAAAGTCGAACCGGTAGAAACCCTATTTGAGTCGACCTCTAGGTGATTATCAAGTTGATTTCCAAAACCGTCACCTCTTATGTAGGGATCGGGGTGAACGTCGGGTTTTTCATTGAGTCTAGCATTTTTGAACACTAGAGTCCATTATGAATCAATCCATATGATCATATATGCCTAATCCGTCCAGTTTTCAAAAAATCAAATTTTTGAGCCCGCCCAAAGGGGTACCCCTTTGGCCGGTGGCCAGATTTAGCCCCGTTTTCTGGCAGCCGTCAGTAAAACGGCTGTAACTCTCTCCAGAAGTAAGCTTTACCCATCATTCTTGTTGCGTTGGATTCCTAACTCAAATATCTACCCCACCAAAAGTCGAACTGGTAGAAACCATATTTGAGTCGGCCTCTAGGTGATTATCAAGTTGATTTCCAAAACCGTCACCTCTTATGTAGGGATCGAGGTGAACGTCGGGTTTTTCATTGAGTCTAGTATTTTTGAACACTAGAGTCCATTATGAATCAATCCATATTATCATATATGCCTAATTCGTCCGCTTTTGAAAAAATCAAATTTTTGAGCGCGTCCAAAGGGGTACCCCTTTGGCTAGTGGCAAGATTTGGCCCCGTTTTCTGGCAGCCGTCAGTAAAACGGCTATAACTCTCTCCAGAAGTAAGCTTTACCCGTGATTCTTGTTGCGTTGGATTTCTAACTCAAATATCTACCATAACAAAAGTCGAACCGGTAGAAACCCTATTTGAGTCGACCTCTAGGTGATTATCAAGTTGATTTCCAAAACCGTCACCTCTTATGTAGGGATCGGGGTGAACGTCGGGTTTTTCATTGAGTCTAGCATTTTTGAACACTAGAGTCCATTATGAATCAATCCATATGATCATATATGCCTAATTCGTCCGCTTTTGAAAAAAATCAAATTTTTGAGCGCGTCCAAAGGGGTACCCCTTTGGCTAGTGGCAAGATTTGGCCCCGTTTTCTGGCAGCCGTCAGTAAAACGGCTATAACTCTCTCCAGAAGTAAGCTTTACCCGTGATTCTTGTTGCGTTGGATTCCTAACTCAAATATCTACCATACCAAAAGTCAAACCAGTAGAAACCCTATTTGAGTCGGCCTCTAGGTGATTATCAAGTTGATTTCCCAAAACCGTCACCTCTTATGTAGGGATCGGGGTGAACGTCGGGTTTTTCATTGAGTCTAGCATTTTTGAACACTAGAGTCCATTATGAATCAATCCATATGATCATATATGCCTAATCCGTCCACTTTTGAAAAAATCAAAGTTTTGAGCCCGCCCAAAGGGGTACCCCTTTGGCCGGTGGCCAGATTTGGCCCCGTTTTCTGGCAGCCGTCAGTAAAACGGCTGAACTCTCTCCAGAAGTAAGCTTTACCCGTGATTCTTGTTGCCTTGGATTCCTAACTCAAATATCTACCCCACCAAAAGTCGAACTGGTAGAAACCCTATTTGAGTCGGCCTCTAGGTGATTATCAAGTTGATTTCCAAAACCGTCACCTCTTATGTAGGGATCGGGGTGAACGTCGGGTTTTTCATTGAGTCTAGCATTTTTGAACACTAGAGTCCATTATGAATCAATCCATATGATCATATTTGCCTAATCCGTCCACTTTTGAAAAAATCAAATTTTTGAGCCCGCCCAAAGGGGTACCCCTTTGGCCGGTGGCCAGATTTGGCCCCGTTTTCTAGCAGCCGTCAGTAAAACGGCTGAACTCTCTCCAGAAGTAAGCTTTACCCGTGATTCTTGTTGCCTTGGATTCCTAACTCAAATATCTACCCCACCAAAAGTCGAACTGGTAGAAACCCTATTTGAGTCGGGCTCTAGGTGATTATCAAGTTGATTTCCAAAACCGTCACCTCTTATGTAGGGATCGGGGTGAACGTCGGGTTTTTCATTGAGTCTAGCATTTTTGAACACTAGAGTCCATTATGAGTCAATCCATATGATCATATATGCCTAATCCGTCCAGTTTTCAAAAAATCAAATTTTTGAGCCCGTCCAAAGGGGTACCCCATTGGCCGGTAGCCAGATTTGACCCCGTTTTCTGGCAGCCGTCAGTAAAACGGCTATAACTCTCTCCAGAAGTAAGCTTTACCCGTGATTCTTGTTGCGTTGGATTTCTAACTCAAATATCTACCATAACAAAAGTCGAACCGGTAGAAACCCTATTTGAGTCGACCTCTAGGTGATTATCAAGTTGATTTCCAAAACCGTCACCTCTTAGGTAGGGATCGGGGTGAACGTCGGGTTTTTCATTGAGTCTAGCATTTTTGAACACTAGAGTCCATTATGAATCAATCCATATGATCATATATGCCTAATTCGTCCGCTTTTGAAAAAATCAAATTTTTGAGCGCGTCCAAAGGGGTACCCCTTTGGCTCGTGGCAAGATTTGGCCCCGTTTTCTGGCAGCCGTCAGTAAAACGGCTGTAACTCTCTCCAGAAGTAAGCTTTACCCGTGATTCTTGTTGCGTTGAATTCCTAACTAAAATATCTACCCCACCAAAAGTCGAACTGGTAGAAACCCTATTTGAGTCGGCCTCTAGGTGATTATCAAGTTGATTTCCAAAACCGTCACCTCTTATGTAGGGATCGGGGTGAACGTCGGGTTTTTCATTGAGTCTAGCATTTTTGAACACTAGAGTCCATTATGAATCAATCCATATGATCATATTTGCCTAATCCGTCCACTTTTGAAAAAATCAAATTTTTGAGCCCGCCCAAAGGGGTACCCCTTTGGCCGGTGGCCAGATTTGGCCCCGTTTTCTGGCAGCCGTCAGTAAAACGGCTGAACTCTCTCCAGAAGTAAGCTTTACCCGTGATTCTTGTTGCCTTGGATTCCTAACTCAAATATCTACCCCACCAAAAGTCGAACTGGTAGAAACCCTATTTGAGTCGGGCTCTAGGTGATTATCAAGTTGATTTCCAAAACCGTCACCTCTTATGTAGGGATCGGGGTGAACGTCGGGTTTTTCATTGAGTCTAGCATTTTTGAACACTAGAGTCCATTATGAGTCAATCCATATGATCATATATGCCTAATCCGTCCAGTTTTCAAAAAATCAAATTTTTGAGCCCGTCCAAAGGGGTACCCCATTGGCCGGTGGCCAGATTTGACCCCGTTTTCTGGCAGCCGTCAGTAAAACGGCTATAACTCTCTCCAGAAGTAAGCTTTACCCGTGATTCTTGTTGCGTTGGATTTCTAACTCAAATATCTACCATAACAAAAGTCGAACCGGTAGAAACCCTATTTGAGTCGACCTCTAGGTGATTATCAAGTTGATTTCCAAAACCGTCACCTCTTAGGTAGGGATCGGGGTGAACGTCGGGTTTTTCATTGAGTCTAGCATTTTTGAACACTAGAGACCATTATGAATCAATCCATATGATCATATATGCCTAATTCGTCCGCTTTTGAAAAAATCAAATTTTTGAGCGCGTCCAAAGGGGTACCCCTTTGGCTAGTGGCAAGATTTGGCCCCGTTTTCTGGCAGCCGTCAGTAAAACGGCTATAACTCTCTCCAGAAGTAAGCTTTACCCGTGATTCTTGTTGCGTTGGATTCCTAACTCAAATATCTACCATACCAAAAGTCAAACCAGTAGAAACCCTATTTGAGTCGGCCTCTAGGTGATTATCAAGTTGATTTCCCAAAACCGTCACCTCTTATGTAGGGATCGGGGTGAACGTCGGGTTTTTCATTGAGTCTAGCATTTTTGAACACTAGAGTCCATTATGAATCAATCCATATGATCATATATGCCTAATCCGTCCACTTTTGAAAAAATCAAAGTTTTGAGCCCGCCCAAAGGGGTACCCCTTTGGCCGGTGGCCAGATTTGGCCCCGTTTTCTGGCAGCCGTCAGTAAAACGGCTGTAACTCTCTCCAGAAGTAAGCTTTACCCGTGATTCTTGTTGCGTTGGATTCCTAACTAAAATATCTACCCCACCAAAAGTCGAACTGGTAGAAACCCTATTTGAGTCGGCCTCTAGGTGATTATCAAGTTGATTTCCAAAACCGTCACCTCTTATGTAGGGATCGGGGTGAACGTCGGGTTTTTCATTGAGTCTAGCATTTTTGAACACTAGAGTCCATTATGAATCAATCCATATGATCATATATGCCTAATCCGTCCAGTTTTGAAAAAATCAAAGTTTTGAGCCCGCCCAAAGGGGTACCCCTTTGGCCGGTGGCCAGATTTGGCCCCGTTTTCTGGCAGCCGTCAGTAAAACGGCTGTAACTCTCTCCAGAAGTAAGCTTTACCCGTGATTCTTGTTGCGTTGGATTCCTAACTAAAATATCTACCCCACCAAAAGTCGAACTGGTAGAAACCCTATTTGAGTCGGCCTCTAGGTGATTATCAAGTTGATTTCCAAAACCGTCACCTCTTATGTAGGGATCGGGGTGAACGTCGGGTTTTTCATTGAGTTTAGCATTTTTGAACACTAGAGTCCATTATGAATCAATCCATATGATCATATATGCCTAATCTGTCCAGTTTTGAAAAAATCAAAGTTTTGAGCCCGCCCAAAGGGGTACGCCTTTGGCCGGTGGCCAGATTTGGCCCCGTTTTCTGGCAGCCGTCAGTAAAACGACTGTAACTCTCTCCAGAAGTAAGCTTTACCCGTGATTCTTGTTGCGTTGAATTCCTAACTAAAATATCTACCCCACCAAAAGTCGAACTGGTAGAAACCCTATTTGAGTCGGCCTCTAGGTGATTATCAAGTTGATTTCCAAAACCGTCACCTCTTATGTAGGGATCGGGGTGAACGTCGGGTTTTTCATTGAGTCTAGCATTTTTGAACACTAGAGTCCATTATGAATCAATCCATATGATCATATTTGCCTAATCCGTCCACTTTTGAAAAAATCAAACTTTTGAGCCCGCCCAAAGGGTTACCCCTTTGGCCGGTGGCCAGATTTGGCCCCGTTTTCTGGCAGCCGTCAGTAAAACGGCTGAACTCTCTCCAGAAGTAAGCTTTACCCGTGATTCTTGTTGCCTTGGATTCCTAACTCAAATATCTACCCCACCAAAAGTCGAACTGGTAGAAACCCTATTTGAGTCGGGCTCTAGGTGATTATCAAGTTGATTTCCAAAACCGTCACCTCTTATGTAGGGATCGGGGTGAACGTCGGGTTTTTCATTGAGTCTAGCATTTTTGAACACTAGAGTCCATTATGAATCAATCCATATGATCATATATGCCTAATCCGTCCAGTTTTCAAAAAATCAAATTTTTGAGCCCGTCCAAAGGGGTACCCCTTTGGCCGGTGGCCAGATTTGACCCCGTTTTCTTGCAGCCGTCAGTAAAACGGCTATAACTCTCTCCAGAAGTAAGCTTTACCCGTGATTCTTGTTGCGTTGGATTTCTAACTCAAATATCTACCATAACAAAAGTCGAACCGGTAGAAACCCTATTTGAGTCGACCTCTAGGTGATTATCAAGTTGATTTCCAAAACCGTCACCTCTTATGTAGGGATCGGGGTGAACGTCGGGTTTTTCATTGAGTCTAGCATTTTTGAACACTAGAGTCCATTATGAATCAATCCATATGATCATATATGCCTAATTCGTCCGCTTTTGAAAAAATCAAATTTTTGAGCGCGTCCAAAGGGGTACCCCTTTGGCTAGTGGCAAGATTTGGCCCCGTTTTCTGGCAGCCGTCAGTAAAACGGCTATAACTCTCTCCAGAAGTAAGCTTTACCCGTGATTCTTGTTGCGTTGGATTCCTAACTCAAATATCTACCATACCAAAAGTCAAACCAGTAGAAACCCTATTTGAGTCGGCCTCTAGGTGATTATCAAGTTGATTTCCCAAAACCGTCACCTCTTATGTAGGGATCGGGGTGAACGTCGGGTTTTTCATTGAGTCTAGAATTTTTGAACACTAGAGTCCATTATGAATCAATCCATATGATCATATATGCCTAATCCGTCCACTTTTGAAAAAATCAAAGTTTTGAGCCCACCCAAAGGGGTACCCCTTTGGCCGGTGGCCAGATTTGGCCCCGTTTTCTGGCAGCCGTCAGTAAAACGGCTGTAACTCTCTCCAGAAGTAAGCTTTTCCCGTGATTCTTGTTGCGTTGGATTCCTAACTAAAATATCTACCCCACCAAAAGTCGAACTGGTAGAAACCCTATTTGAGTCGGCCTCTAGGTGATTATCAAGTTGATTTCAAAAACCGTCACCTCTTATGTAGGGATCGGGGTGAACGTCGGGTTTTTCATTGAGTCTAGCATTTTTGAACACTAGAGTCCATTATGAATCAATCCATATGATCATATATGCCTAATCCGTCCAGTTTTGAAAAAATCAAAGTTTTGAGCCCGCCCAAAGGGGTACCCCTTTGGCCGGTGGCCAGATTTGGCCCCGTTTTCTGGCAGCCGTCAGTAAAACGGCTGTAACTCTCTCCAGAAGTAAGCTTTACCCGTAATTCTTGTTGCGTTGGATTCCTAACTAAAATATCTACCCCACCAAAAGTCGAACTGGTAGAAACCCTATTTGAGTCGGCCTCTAGGTGATTATCAAGTTGATTTCCAAAACCGTCACCTCTTATGTAGGGATCGGGGTGAACGTTGGGTTTTTCATTGAGTCTAGCATTTTTGAACACTAGAGTCCATTATGAATCAATCCATATGATCATATTTGCCTAATCCGTCCACTTTTGAAAAAATCAAATTTTTGAGCCCGCCCAAAGGGGTACCCCTTTGGCCGGTGGCCAGATTTGGCCCCGTTTTCTGGCAGCCGTCAGTAAAACGGCTGAACTCTCTCCAGAAGTAAGCTTTACCCGTGATTCTTGTTGCCTTGGATTCCTAACTCAAATATCTACCCCACCAAAAGTCGAACTGGTAGAAACCCTATTTGAGTCGGCCTCTAGGTGATTATCAAGTTGATTTCCAAAACCGTCACCTCTTATGTAGGGATCGGGGTGAACGTCGGGTTTTTCATTGAGTCTAGCATTTTTGAACACTAGAGTCCATTATGAATCAATCCATATGATCATATATGCCTAATCCGTCCAGTTTTCAAAAAATCAAATTTTTGAGCCCGCCCAAAGGGGTACCCCTTTGGCCGGTGGCAGATTTGGCTCCGTTTTCTGGCAGCCGTCAGTAAAACCGCTATAACTCTCTCCAGAAGTAAGCTTTACCCGTGATTCTTGTTGCGTTGGATTCCTAACTCAAATATCTACCCCACCTAAAGTCGAACTGGTAGAAACCCTATTTGTGTCGGCCTCTAGGTGATTATCAAGTTGATTTCTAAAACCGTCACCTCTTATGTAGGGATCGGGGTGAACGTCGGGTTTTTCATTGAGTCTAGCATTTTTGAACACTAGAGTCCATTATGAATCAATCCATATGATCATATATGCCTAATTCGTCCAGTTTTCAAAAAATCAAATTTTTGAGCCCGCCCAAAGGGGTACCCCTTTGGCCGGTGGCCAGATTTGGCCCCGTTTTCTGGCAGCCGTCAGTAAAACGGCTATAACTCTCTCCAGAAGTAAGCTTTACCCGTGATTCTTGTTGCGTTGGATTCTTAACTCAAATATCTACCATACCAAAAGTCGAACCGGTAGAAACCCTATTTGAGTCGGCCTCTAGGTGGTTATCAAGTTGATTTCCAAAACCGTCACCTCTAATGTAGGGATCGGGGTGAACGTCGGGTTTTTCATTGAGTCTAGCATTTTTGAACACTAGAGTCCATTATGAATCAATCCATATGATCATATATGCCTAATCCGCCCACTTTTGAAAAAATCAAATTTTTGAGCCCGCCCAAAGGGGTACCCCTTTGGCCGGTGGCCAGATTTTGCCCCGTTTTCTGGCAGCCGTCAGTAAAACGGCTGTAAATCTCTCCAGAAGTAAGCTTTACCCATGATTCTTGTTGCGTTGGATTCCTAACTCAAATATCTACCCCACCAAAAGTCGAACTGGCAGAAACCCTATTTGAGTCGGCCTCTAGGTGATTATCAAATTGATTTCCAAAACCGTCACCTCTTATGTAGGGATCAGTGTGAACGTCGGGTTTTTCATTGAGTCTAGCATTTTTGAACACTAGAGTCCATTATGAATCAATCCATATGATCATATATGCCTAATCCGCCCACTTTTGAAAAAATCAAATTTTTGAGCCCGCCCAAAGGGGTACCCCTTTGGCCGGTGGCCAGATTTTGCCCCGTTTTCTGGCAGCCGTCAGTAAAACGGCTGTAAATCTCTCCAGAAGTAAGCTTTACCCATGATTCTTGTTGCGTTGGATTCCTAACTCAAATATCTACCCCACCAAAAGTCGAACCGGTAGAAACCCTATTTGAGTCGGCCTCTAGGTGATTATCAAGTTGATTTCCAAAACCGTCACCTCTAATGTTGGGATCGGGGTGAACGTCGGGTATTTCATTGAGTCTAGCATTTTTGAACACTAGAGTCCATTATGAATCAATCCATATGATCATATATGCCTAATTCGTCCAGTTTT
Source organism: Perilla frutescens (assembly GCA_026008535.1). NCBI lineage: Eukaryota > Viridiplantae > Streptophyta > Magnoliopsida > Lamiales > Lamiaceae > Perilla > Perilla frutescens. Next base: position 49,902,320 of record BRKX01000018.1, read on the forward strand.
CAAAAAATCATATTTTTGAGCCCGCCCAAAGTGGTACCCCTTTGGCCGGTGGCCAGATTTGGCCCCGTTTTCTGGAAGCCGTCAGTAAAACGGCTATAACTCTCTCCAGAAGTAAGCTTTACCTGTGATTCTTGTTGCGTTGGATTCTTAACTCAAATATCTACCATACCAAAAGTCGAACCGGTAGAAACCCTATTTGAGTCGGCCTCTAGGTGATTATCAAGTTGATTTCGAAAACCGTCACCTCTTATGTAGGGATCGGGGTGAACGTCGGGTTTTTCATTGAGTCTAGCATTTTTGAACACTAGAGTCCATTATGAATCAATCCATATGATCATATATGCCTAATCCGTCCAGTTTTGAAAAAATCAAATTTTTGAGCCCGCCCAAAGGGGTACCCCTTTGGCCGGTGGCAGATTTGGCTCCGTTTTCTGGCAGCCGTCAGTAAAACCGCTATAACTCTCTCCAGAAGTAAGCTTTACCCGTGATTCTTGTTGCGTTGGATTCCTAACTCAAATATCTACCCCACCTAAAGTCGAACTGGTAGAAACCCTATTTGTGTCGGCCTCTAGGTGATTATCAAGTTGATTTCTAAAACCGTCACCTCTTATGTAGGGATCGGGGTGAACGTCGGGTTTTTCATTGAGTCTAGCATTTTTGAACACTAGAGTCCATTATGAATCAATCCATATGATCATATATGCCTAATTCGTCCAGTTTTCAAAAAATCAAATTTTTGAGCCCGCCCAAAGGGGTACCCCTTTGGCCGGTGGCCAGATTTGGCCCCGTTTTCTGGCAGCCGTCAGTAAAACGGCTATAACTCTCTCCAGAAGTAAGCTTTACCCGTGATTCTTGTTGCGTTGGATTCTTAACTCAAATATCTACCATACCAAAAGTCGAACCGGTAGAAACCCTATTTGAGTCGGCCTCTAGGTGATTATCAAGTTGATTTCCAAAACCGTCACCTCTAATGTAGGGATCGGGGTGAACGTCGGGTTTTTCATTGAGTCTAGCATTTTTGAACACTAGAGTCCATTATGAATCAATCCATATGATCATATATGCCTAATCCGCCCACTTTTGAAAAAATCAAATTTTTGAGCCCGCCCAAAGGGGTACCCCTTTGGCCGATGGCCAGATTTTGCCCCGTTTTCTGGCAGCCGTCAGTAAAACGGCTGTAAATCTCTCCAGAAGTAAGCTTTACCCATGATTCTTGTTGCGTTGGATTCCTAACTCAAATATCTACCCCACCAAAAGTCGAACTGGCAGAAACCCTATTTGAGTCGGCCTCTAGGTGATTATCAAATTGATTTCCAAAACCGTCACCTCTTATGTAGGGATCGGTGTGAACGTCGGGTTTTTCATTGAGTCTAGCATTTTTGAACACTAGAGTCCATTATGAATCAATCCATATGATCATATATGCCTAATCTGTCCACTTTTGAAAAAATCAAATTTTTGAGCCCGCCCAAAGGGGTACCCCTTTGGCCGGTGGCCAGATTTGGCACCGTTTTCTGGCAGCCGTCAGTAAAACTGCTATAACTCTCTCCAGAAGTAAACTTTACCCGTGATTCTTGTTGCGTTGGATTCCTAACTCAAATATCTGCCCTACCAAAAGTCGAACCGGTAGAAACCCTATTTGAGTCGGCCTCTAGGTGATTATCAAGTTTATTTCCAAAACCGTCACCTCTTATGTAGGGATCGGGGTGAACGTCGGGTTTTTCATTGAGTCTAGCATTTTTGAACACTAGAGTCCATTATGAATCAATCCATATGATCATATATGACTAATATGTCCACTTTTGAAAAAATCAAATTTTTGAGCCCGCCCAAAGGTGCACCCCTTTGGCCGGTGGCTAGATTTTGCCCCATTTTCTGGCAGCCGTCAGTAAAACGGATATAACTCTCTCCAGAATTAAGCTTTACCCGTGATTCTTGTTGCGTTGGATTCCTAACTCAAATATCTACCCTACAAAAATTTCAAATGGAAGAAACTCCTTTTGAGTCAACCTCTAGGTGATTATCAAGTTGATTTCCACAACCGTCGCCTCTTATGTAGGGATCGGGGTGAACGACGGGTTTTTCATTGTGTCTATCATTTTTGAACACTAGAGTCCATTATGAATCAATCCATATGATCATATATGCCTAATCCGTCCAGTTTTGAAAAAATCAAATTTTTGAGCCCGCCCAAAGGGGTACCCCTTTGGCCGGTAGCCAGATTTTGCCCCGTTTTCTGGCAGCCTTCAGTAAAACTGCTATAACTCTCTCCAGAAGTAAACTTTACCCGTGATTCTTGTTGCGTTGGATTCCTAACTCAAACATCTACCCTACCAAAATTCGAACCGGTAGAAACCCTATTTGAGTCGGCCACTAGGTGATTATCAAGGTGATTTACAAAACCGTCACCTCTTATGTAGGGATCGGGGTGAACGTCGGGTTTTTCATTGAGTCTAGCATTTTTGAACACTAGAGTCTATTATGAATCAATCCATATGATCATATATGCCTACTCCGTCCACTTTTGAAAAAATCAAATTTTTGAGCCCGCCCAAAGGGGTACCCCTTTGGCCGGTGGCCAGATTTTGCCCCATTTTCTGGCAGCCGTCAGTAAAACGGCTATAACTCTCTCCAGAATTAAGCTTTACCCGTGATTCTTATTGCGTTGGATTTCTAACTCAAATATCTACCCTACAAAAAGTTCAAATGGAAGAAACTCCTTTTGAGTCAACCTCTAGGTGATTATCAAGTTGATTTCCACAACCGTCACCTCTTATGTAGGGATCGGGGTGAACGTCGGGTTTTTCATTGAGTCTAGCATTTTTGAACACTAGAGTCCATTATGAATCAATCCATATGATCATATATGCCTAATCCGTCCAGTTTTGAAAAAAGCAAATTTTTGAGCCCGCCCAAAGGGGTACCCCTTTCGCCGGTAGCCAGATTTGGCCCCGTTTTCTGGCAGCCTTCAGTAAAACTGCTATAACTCTCTCCAGAAGTAAACTTTACCCGTGATTCTTGTTGCGTTGGATTCCTAACTCAAATATCTACCCTACCAAAATTCGAACCGGTAGAAACCCTATTTGAGTCGGCCACTAGGTGATTATCAAGGTGATTTACAAAACCGTCACCTCTTATGTAGGGATCGGGGGTGAACGTCGGGTTTTTCATTGAGTCTAGCATTTTTGAACACTAGAGTACATTATGAATCAATCCATATGATCATATATGCCTAATCCGTCCACTTTTGAAAAAATCAAATTTTTGAGCCCGCCCAAAGGGTACCACCTCTTTGGCCGGTGGCCAGATTTGGCCCCGTTTTCTGGCAGGCGTCAGTAAAACGGTTATAACTCTCTCCAGAAGTAAACTTCACTCGTGATTCTTGTTGCGTTGGATTCCTCACTCAAATATCTACCCTACCAAAAGTCGAACCGGTAGAAACCCTATTTGAGTCGGCCTCTAGGTGATTATCAAGTTGATTTCCGAAACCGTCACCTCTTATGTAAGGATCGGGGTGAACATCGGGTTTTTCATTAAGTCTAGCATTTTTGAACACTAGAGTCCATTATGAATCAATCCATATGATCATATATGCCTAATTCGTCCAGTTTTCAAAAAATCAAATTTTTGAGCCCGCCCAAAGGGGTACCCCTTTGGCCGGTGGTAAGATTTGGCCCCGTTTTCTGGCAGCCGTCAGTAAAACGGCTATAACTCTCTCTAGAAGTAAGCTTTACCCGTGATTCTTGTTTCGTTGGATTCTTAACTCAAATATCTACCATACCAAAAGTCGAACCGGTAGAAACCCTATTTGAGTCGGCCTCTAGGTGATTATCAAGTTGATTTCCAAAACCGTCACCTCTAATGTTGGGATCGGGGTGAACGTCGGGTTTTTCATTGAGTCTAGCATTTTTGAACACTAGAGTCCATTATGAATCAATCCATATGATCATATATGCCTAATTCGTCCAGTTTTCAAAAAATCAAATTTTTGATCCCGCCCAAAGGGGTACCCCTTTGGCCGGTGGTAAGATTTGGCCCCGTTTTCTGGCAGCCGTCAGTAAAACGGCTATAACTCTCTCCAGAAGTAAGATTTACCCGTGATTCTTGTTGCGTTGGATTCTTAACTCAAATATCTACCATACCAAAAGTCGAACCGGTAGAAACCCTATTTGAGTCGGCCTCTAGGTGATTATCAAGTTGATTTCCAAAACCGTCACCTCTAATGTAGGGATCGGGGTGAACGTCGGGTTTTTCATTGAGTCTAGCATTTTTGAACACTAGAGTCCATTATGAATCAATCCATATGATCATATATGCCTAATCCGCCCACTTTTGAAAAAATCAAATTTTTGAGCCCGCCCAAAGGGGTACCCCTTTGGCCGGTGGCCAGATTTTGCCCCGTTTTCTGGCAGCCGTCAGTAAAACGGCTGTAAATCTCTCCAGAAGTAAGCTTTACCCATGATTCTTGTTGCGTTGGATTCCTAACTCAAATATCTACCCCACCAAAAGTCGAACTGGCAGAAACCCTATTTGAGTCGGCCTCTAGGTGATTATCAAATTGATTTCCAAAACCGTCACCTCTTATGTAGGGATCGGTGTGAACGTCGGGTTTTTCATTGAGTCTAGCATTTTTGAACACTAGAGTCCATTATGAATCAATCCATATGATCATATATGCCTAATCCGCCCACTTTTGAAAAAATCAAATTTTTGAGCCCGCCCAAAGGGGTACCCCTTTGGCCGGTGGCCAGATTTTGCCCCGTTTTCTGGCAGCCGTCAGTAAAACGGCTGTAAATCTCTCCAGAAGTAAGCTTTACCCATGATTCTTGTTGCGTTGGATTCCTAACTCAAATATCTACCCCACCAAAAGTCGAACCGGTAGAAACCCTATTTGAGTCGGCCTCTAGGTGATTATCAAGTTGATTTCCAAAACCGTCACCTCTAATGTTGGGATCGGGGTGAACGTCGGGTATTTCATTGAGTCTAGCATTTTTGAACACTAGAGTCCATTATGAATCAATCCATATGATCATATATGCCTAATTCGTCCAGTTTTCAAAAAATCATATTTTTGAGCCCGCCCAAAGGGGTACCCCTTTGGCCGGTGGCCAGATTTGGCCCCGTTTTCTGGAAGCCGTCAGTAAAACGGCTATAACTCTCTCCAGAAGTAAGCTTTACCTGTGATTCTTGTTGCGTTGGATTCTTAACTCAAATATCTACCATACCAAAAGTCGAACTGGTAGAAACCCTATTTGAGTCGGCCTCTAGGTGATTATCAAGTTGATTTCGAAAACCGTCACCTCTTATGTAGGGATCGGGGTGAACGTCGGGTTTTTCATTGAGTCTAGCATTTTTGAACACTAGAGTCCATTATGAATCAATCCATATGATCATATATGCCTAATCCGTCCAGTTTTGAAAAAATCAAATTTTTGAGCCCGCCCAAAGGGGTACCCCTTTGGCCGGTGGCAGATTTGGCTCCGTTTTCTGGCAGCCGTCAGTAAAACCGCTATAACTCTCTCCAGAAGTAAGCTTTACCCGTGATTCTTGTTGCGTTGGATTCCTAACTCAAATATCTACCCCACCTAAAGTCGAACTGGTAGAAACCCTATTTGTGTCGGCCTCTAGGTGATTATCAAGTTGATTTCTAAAACCGTCACCTCTTATGTAGGGATCGGGGTGAACGTCGGGTTTTTCATTGAGTCTAGCATTTTTGAACACTAGAGTCCATTATGAATCAATCCATATGATCATATATGCCTAATTCGTCCAGTTTTCAAAAAATCAAATTTTTGAGCCCGCCCAAAGGGGTACCCCTTTGGCCGGTGGCCAGATTTGGCCCCGTTTTCTGGCAGCCGTCAGTAAAACGGCTATAACTCTCTCCAGAAGTAAGCTTTACCCGTGATTCTTGTTGCGTTGGATTCTTAACTCAAATATCTACCATACCAAAAGTCGAACCGGTAGAAACCCTATTTGAGTCGGCCTCTAGGTGATTATCAAGTTGATTTTCAAAACCGTCACCTCTAATGTAGGGATCGGGGTGAACGTCGGGTTTTTCATTGAGTCTAGCATTTTTCAACAGTAGAGTCCATTATGAATCAATCCATATGATCATATATGCCTAATCCGCCCACTTTTGAAAAAATCAAATTTTTGAGCCCGCCCAAAGGGGTACCCCTTTGGCCGGTGGCCAGATTTTGCCCCGTTTTCTGGCAGCCGTCAGTAAAACGGCTGTAAATCTCTCCAGAAGTAAGCTTTACCCATGATTCTTGTTGCGTTGGATTCCTAACTCAAATATCTACCCCACCAAAAGTCGAACTGGCAGAAACCCTATTTGAGTCGGCCTCTAGGTGATTATCAAATAGATTTCCAAAACCGTCACCTCTTATGTAGGGATCGGTGTGAACGTCGGGTTTTTCATTGAGTCTAGCATTTTTGAACACTAGAGTCCATTATGAATCAATCCATATGATCATATATGCCTAATCTGTCCACTTTTGAAAAAATCAAATTTTTGAGCCCGCCCAAAGGGGTACCCCTTTGGCCGGTGGCCAGATTTGGCCCCATTTTCTGGCAGCCGTCAGTAAAACGGCTATAACTCTCTCCAGAAGTAAGCTTTACCCGTGATTCTTGTTGCGTTGGATTCTTAACTCAAATATCTACCATACCAAAAGTCGAACCGGTAGAAACCCTATTTGAGTCGGCCTCTAGGTGATTATCAAGTTGATTTTCAAAACCGTCACCTCTAATGTAGGGATCGGGGTGAACGTCGGGTTTTTCATTGAGTCTAGCATTTTTCAACACTAGAGTCCATTATGAATCAATCCATATGATCATATATGCCTAATCCGCCCACTTTTGAAAAAATCAAATTTTTGAGCCCGCCCAAAGGGGTACCCCTTTGGCCGGTGGCCAGATTTTGCCCCGTTTTCTGGCAGCCGTCAGTAAAACGGCTGTAAATCTCTCCAGAAGTAAGCTTTACCCATGATTCTTGTTGCGTTGGATTCCTAACTCAAATATCTACCCCACCAAAAGTCGAACTGGCAGAAACCCTATTTGAGTCGGCCTCTAGGTGATTATCAAATTGATTTCCAAAACCGTCACCTCTTATGTAGGGATCGGTGTGAACGTCGGGTTTTTCATTGAGTCTAGCATTTTTGAACACTAGAGTCCATTATGAATCAATCCATATGATCATATATGCCTAATCTGTCCACTTTTGAAAAAATCAAATTTTTGAGCCCGCCCAAAGGGGTACCCCTTTGGCCGGTGGCCAGATTTGGCACCGTTTTCTGGCAGCCGTCAGTAAAACTGCTATAACTCTCTCCAGAAGTAAACTTTTCCCGTGATTCTTGTTGCGTTGGATTCCTAACTCAAATATCTGCCCTACCAAAAGTCGAACCGGTAGAAACCCTATTTGAGTCGGCCTCTAGGTGATTATCAAGTTTATTTCCAAAACCGTCACCTCTTATGTAGGGATCGGGGTGAACGTCGGGTTTTTCATTGAGTCTAGCATTTTTGAACACTAGAGTCCATTATGAATCAATCCATATGATCATATATGACTAATATGTCCACTTTTGAAAAAATCAAATTTTTGAGCCCGCCCAAAGGTGCACCCCTTTGGCCGGTGGCTAGATTTTGCCCCATTTTCTGGCAGCCGTCAGTAAAACGGATATAACTCTCTCCAGAATTAAGCTTTACCCGTGATTCTTGTTGCGTTGGATTCCTAACTCAAATATCTACCCTACAAAAATTTCAAATGGAAGAAACTCCTTTTGAGTCAACCTCTAGGTGATTATCAAGTTGATTTCCACAACCGTCGCCTCTTATGTAGGGATCGGGGTGAACGACGGGTTTTTCATTGTGTCTATCATTTTTGAACACTAGAGTCCATTATGAATCAATCCATATGATCATATATGCCTAATCCGTCCAGTTTTGAAAAAATCAAATTTTTGAGCCCGCCCAAAGGGGTACCCCTTTGGCCGGTAGCCAGATTTGGCCCCGTTTTCTGGCAGCCTTCAGTAAAACTGCTATAACTCTCTCCAGAAGTAAACTTTACCCGTGATTCTTGTTGCGTTGGATTCCTAACTCAAACATCTACCCTACCAAAATTCGAACCGGTAGAAACCCTATTTGAGTCGGCCACTAGGTGATTATCAAGGTGATTTACAAAACCGTCACCTCTTATGTAGGGATCGGGGTGAACGTCGGGTTTTTCATTGAGTCTAGCATTTTTGAATACTAGAGTCCATTATGAATCAATCCATATGATCATATATGCCTAATTCGTCCGCTTTTGAAAAAATCAAATTTTTGAGCACGTCCAAAGGGGTACCCCTTTGGCTAGTGGCAAGATTTGGCCCCGTTTTCTGGCAGCCGTCAGTAAAACGGCTATAACTCTCTCCAGAAGTAAGCTTTACCCGTGATTCTTGTTGCGTTGGATTCCTAACTCAAATATCTACCATACCAAAAGTCAAACCAGTAGAAACCCTATTTGAGTCGGCCTCTAGGTGATTATCAAGTTGATTTCCAAAACCGTCACCTCTTAAGTAGGGATCAGGGTGAACGTCGGGTTTTTCATTGAGTCTAGCATTTTTGAACACTAGAGTACATTATGAATCAATCCATATGATCATATATGCCTAATCCGTCCACTTTTGAAAAAATCAAATGTTTGAGCCCGCCCAAAGGGTACCACCTCTTTGGCCGGTGGCCAGATTTGGCCCCGTTTTCTGGCAGGCGTCAGTAAAACGGTTATAACTCTCTCCAGAAGTAAACTTTACTCGTGATTCTTGTTGCGTTGGATTCCTCACTCAAATATCTACCCTACCAAAAGTCGAACCGGTAGAAACCCTATTTGAGTCGGCCTCTAGGTGATTATCAAGTTGATTTCCGAAACCGTCACCTCTTATGTAAGGATCGGGGTGAACATCGGGTTTTTCATTAAGTCTAGCATTTTTGAACACTAGAGTCCATTATGAATCAATCCATATGATCATATATGCCTAATTCGTCCAGTTTTCAAAAAATCAAATTTTTGAGCCCGCCCAAAGGGGTACCCCTTTGGCCGGTGGTAAGATTTGGCCCCGTTTTCTGGCAGCCGTCAGTAAAACGGCTATAACTCTCTCTAGAAGTAAGCTTTACCTGTGATTCTTGTTGCGTTGGATTCTTAACTCAAATATCTACCATACCAAAAGTCGAACCGGTAGAAACCCTATTTGAGTCGGCCTCTAGGTGATTATCAAGTTGATTTCCAAAACCGTCACCTCTAATGTTGGGATCGGGGTGAACGTCGGGTTTTTCATTGAGTCTAGCATTTTTGAACACTAGAGTCCATTATGAATCAATCCATATGATCATATATGCCTAATTCGTCCAGTTTTCAAAAAATCAAATTTTTGATCCCGCCCAAAGGGGTACCCCTTTGGCCGGTGGTAAGATTTGGCCCCGTTTTCTGGCAGCCGTCAGTAAAACGGCTATAACTCTCTCTAGAAGTAAGCTTTACCCGTGATTCTTGTTGCGTTGGATTCTTAATTCAAATATCTACCATACCAAAAGTCGAACCGGTAGAAACCATATTTGAGTCGGCCTCTAGGTGATTATCAAGTTGATTTCGAAAACCGTCACCTCTTATGTAGGGATCGGGGTGAACGTCGGGTTTTTCATTGAGTCTAGCATTTTTGAACACTAGAGTCCATTATGAATCAATCCATATGATCATATATGCCTAATCCGTCCAGTTTTGAAAAAATCAAATTTTTGAGCCCGCCCAAAGGGGTACCCCTTTGGCCGGTGGCCAGATTTTGCCCCATTTTCTGGCAGCCGTCAGTAAAACCGCTATAACTCTCTCCAGAAGTAAGCTTTACCCGTGATTCTTGTTGCGTTGGATTCCTAACTCAAATATCTACCCCACCTAAAGTCGAACTGGTAGAAACCCTATTTGTGTCGGCCTCTAGGTGATTATCAAGTTGATTTCTAAAACCGTCACCTCTTATGTAGGGATCGGGGTGAACGTCGGGTTTTCATTGAGTCTAGCATTTTTGAACACTAGAGTCCATTATGAATCAATCCATATGATCATATATGCCTAATTCGTCCAGTTTTCAAAAAATCAAATTTTTAATCCCGCCCAAAGGGGTACCCCTTTGGCCGGTGGCAAGATTTGGCCCCGTTTTCTGGCAGCAGTCAGTAAAACGGCTATAACTCTCTCCAGAAGTAAGCTTTACCCGTGATTCTTGTTGCGTTGGATTCTTAACTCAAATATCTACCATACCAAAAGTCGAACCGGTAGAAACCCTATTTGAGTCGGCCTCTAGGTGATTATCAAGTTGATTTCCAAAACCGTCACCTCTAATGTTGGGATCGGGGTGAACGTCGGGTATTTCATTGAGTCTAGCATTTTTGAACACTAGAGTCCATTATGAATCAATCCATATGATCATATATGCCTAATTCGTCCAGTTTTCAAAAAATCATATTTTTGAGCCCGCCCAAAGGGGTACCCCTTTGGCCGGTGGCCAGATTTGGCCCCGTTTTCTGGAAGCCGTCAGTAAAACGGCTATAACTCTCTCCAGAAGTAAGCTTTACCTGTGATTCTTGTTGCGTTGGATTCTTAACTCAAATATCTACCATACCAAAAGTCGAACCGGTAGAAACCCTATTTGAGTCGGCCTCTAGGTGATTATCAAGTTGATTTCGAAAACCGTCACCTCTTATGTAGGGATCGGGGTGAACGTCGGGTTTTTCATTGAGTCTAGCATTTTTGAACACTAGAGTCCATTATGAATCAATCCATATGATCATATATGCCTAATCCGTCCAGTTTTGAAAAAATCAAATTTTTGAGCCCGCCGAAAGGGGTACCCCTTTGGCCGGTGGCCAGATTTGGCTTCGTTTTCTGGCAGCCGTCAGTAAAACCGCTATAACTCTCTCCAGAAGTAAGCTTTACCCGTGATTCTTGTTGCGTTGGATTCCTAACTCAAATATCTACCCCACCTAAAGTCGAACTGGTAGAAACCCTATTTGTGTTGGCCTCTAGGTGATTATCAAGTTGATTTCTAAAACCGTCACCTCTTATGTAGGGATCGGGGTGAACGTCGGGTATTTCATTGAGTCTAGCATTTTTGAACACTAGAGTCCATTATGAATCAATCCATATGATCATATATGCCTAATTCGTCCAGTTTTCAAAAAATCATATTTTTGAGCCCGCCCAAAGGGGTACCCCTTTGGCCGGTGGCCAGATTTGGCCCCGTTTTCTGGAAGCCGTCAGTAAAACGGCTATAACTCTCTCCAGAAGTAAGCTTTACCTGTGATTTTTGTTGCGTTGGATTCTTAACTCAAATATCTACCATACCAAAAGTTGAACCGGTAGAAACCCTATTTGAGTCGGCCTCTAGGTGATTATCAAGTTGATTTCGAAAACCGTCACCTCTTATGTAGGGATCGGGGTGAACGTCGGGTTTTTCATTGAGTCTAGCATTTTTGAACACTAGAGTCCATTATGAAACAATCCATATGATCATATATGCCTAATTCGTCCAGTTTTCAAAAAATCATATTTTTGAGCCCGCCCAAAGGGGTACCCCTTTGGCCGGTGGCCAGATTTGGCCCCGTTTTCTGGAAGCCGTCAGTAAAACGGCTATAACTCTCTCCAGAAGTAAGCTTTACCTGTGATTCTTGTTGCGTTGGATTCTTAACTCAAATATCTACCATACCAAAAGTCGAACCGGTAGAAACCCTATTTGAGTCGGCCTCTAGGTGATTATCAAGTTGATTTCGAAAACCGTCACCTCTTATGTAGGGATCGGGGTGAACGTCGGGTTTTTCATTGAGTCTAGCATTTTTGAACACTAGAGTCCATTATGAATCAATCCATATGATCATATATGCCTAATCCGTCCAGTTTTGAAAAAATCAAATTTTTGAGCCCGCCGAAAGGGGTACCCCTTTGGCCGGTGGCCAGATTTGGCTTCGTTTTCTGGCAGCCGTCAGTAAAACCGCTATAACTCTCTCCAGAAGTAAGCTTTACCCGTGATTCTTGTTGCGTTGGATTCCTAACTCAAATATCTACCCCACCTAAAGTCGAACTGGTAGAAACCCTATTTGTGTCGGCCTCTAGGTGATTATCAAGTTGATTTCTAAAACCGTCACCTCTTATGTAGGGATCGGGGTGAACGTCGGGTATTTCATTGAGTCTAGCATTTTTGAACACTAGAGTCCATTATGAATCAATCCATATGATCATATATGCCTAATTCGTCCAGTTTTCAAAAAATCATATTTTTGAGCCCGCCCAAAGGGGTACCCCTTTGGCCGGTGGCCAGATTTGGCCCCGTTTTCTGGAAGCCGTCAGTAAAACGGCTATAACTCTCTCCAGAAGTAAGCTTTACCTGTGATTTTTGTTGCGTTGGATTCTTAACTCAAATATCTACCATACCAAAAGTTGAACCGGTAGAAACCCTATTTGAGTCGGCCTCTAGGTGATTATCAAGTTGATTTCGAAAACCGTCACCTCTTATGTAGGGATCGGGGTGAACGTCGGGTTTTTCATTGAGTCTAGCATTTTTGAACACTAGAGTCCATTATGAAACAATCCATATGATCATATATGCCTAATCCGTCCAGTTTTGAAAAAATCAAATTTTTGAGCCCGCCCAAAGGGGTACCCCTTTGGCCGGTGGCCAGATTTGGCTCCGTTTTCTGGCAGCCGTCAGTAAAACCGCTATAACTCTCTCCAGAAGTAAGCTTTACCCGTGATTCTTGTTGCATTGGATTCCTAACTCAAATATCTACCCCACCTAAAGTCGAACTGGTAGAAACCCTATTTGTGTCGGCCTCTAGGTGATTATCAAGTTGATTTCTAAAACCGTCACCTCTTATGTAGGGATCGGGGTGAACGTCGGGTTTTTCATTGAGTCTAGCATTTTTGAACACTAGAGTCCATTATGAATCAATCCATATGATCATATATGCCTAATTCGTCCAGTTTTCAAAAAATCAAATTTTTGAGCCCGCCCAAAGGGGTACCCCTTTGGCCGGTGGCCAGATTTGGCCCCGTTTTCTGGCAGCCGTCAGTAAAACGGCTATAACTCTCTCCAGAAGTAAGCTTTACCCGTGATTCTTGTTGCGTTGGATTCTTAACTCAAATATCTACCATACCAAAAGTCGAACCGGTAGAAACCCTATTTGAGTCGGCCTCTAGGTGATTATCAAGTTGATTTCCAAAACCGTCACCTCTAATGTAGGGATCGGGGTGAACGTCGGGTTTTTCATTGAGTCTAGCATTTTTGAACACTAGAGTCCATTATGAATCAATCCATATGATCATATATGCCTAATCCGCCCACTTTTGAAAAAATCAAATTTTTGAGCCCGCCCAAAGGGGTACCCCTTTGGCCGGTGGCCAGATTTTGCCCCGTTTTCTGGCAGCCGTCAGTAAAACGGCTGTAAATCTCTCCAGAAGTAAGCTTTACCCATGATTCTTGTTGCGTTGGATTCCTAACTCAAATATCTACCCCACCAAATGTCGAACTGGCAGAAACCCTATTTGAGTCGGCCTCTAGGTGATTATCAAATTGATTTCCAAAACCGTCACCTCTTATGTAGGGATCGGTGTGAACGTCGGGTTTTTCATTGAGTCTAGCATTTTTGAACACTAGAGTCCATTATGAATCAATCCATATGATCATATATGCCTAATCTGTCCACTTTTGAAAAAATCAAATTTTTGAGCCCGCCCAAAGGGGTACCCCTTTGGCCGGTGGCCAGATTTGGCACCGTTTTCTGGCAGCCGTCAGTAAAACTGCTATAACTCTCTCCAGAAGTAAACTTTACCCGTGATTCTTGTTGCGTTGGATTCCTAACTCAAATATCTGCCCTACCAAAAGTCGAACCGGTAGAAACCCTATTTGAGTCGGCCTCTAGGTGATTATCAAGTTTATTTCCAAAACCGTCACCTCTTATGTAGGGATCGGGGTGAACGTCGGGTTTTTCATTGAGTCTAGCATTTTTGAACACTAGAGTCCATTATGAATCAATCCATATGATCATATATGACTAATATGTCCACTTTTGAAAAAATCAAATTTTTGAGCCCGCCCAAAGGTGTACCCCTTTGGCCGGTGGCTAGATTTTGCCCCATTTTCTGGCAGCCGTCAGTAAAACGGATATAACTCTCTCCAGAATTAAGCTTTACCCGTGATTCTTGTTGCGTTGGATACCTAACTCAAATATCTACCCTACAAAAATTTCAAATGGAAGAAACTCCTTTTGAGTCAACCTCTAGGTGATTATCAAGTTGATTTCCACAACCGTCGCCTCTTATGTAGGGATCGGGGTGAACGACGGGTTTTTCATTGTGTCTATCATTTTTGAACACTAGAGTCCATTATGAATCAATCCATATGATCATATATGCCTAATCCGTCCAGTTTTGAAAAAATCAAATTTTTGAGCCCGCCCAAAGGGGTACCCCTTTGGCCGGTAGCCAGATTTGGCCCCGTTTTCTGGCAGCCTTCAGTAAAACTGCTATAACTCTCTCCAGAAGTAAACTTTACCCGTGATTCTTGTTGCGTTGGATTCCTAACTCAAATATCTACCCTACCAAAATTCGAACCGGTAGAAACCCTATTTGAGTCGGCCACTAGGTGATTATCAAGGTGATTTACAAAACCGTCACCTCTTATGTAGGGATCGGGGTGAACGTCGGTATTTTCATTGAGTCTAGCATTTTTGAACACTAGAGTCTATTATGAATCAATCCATATGATCATATATGCCTACTCCGTCCACTTTTGAAAAAATAAAATTTTTGAGCCCGCCCAAAGGGGTACCCCTTTGGCCGGTGGCCAGATTTGGCCCCGTTTTCTGGCAGCCGTCAGTAAAACGGCTATAACTCTCTCCAGAATTAAGCTTTACCCGTGATTCTTATTGCGTTGGATTTCTAACTCAAATATCTACCCTACCAAAAGTTTAAATGGAAGAAACTCCTTTTGAGTCAACCTCTAGGTGATTATCAAGTTGATTTCCACAACCGTCACCTCTTATGTAGGGATCGGGGTGAACATCGGGTTTTTCATTGAGTCTAGCATTTTTGAACACTAGAGTCCATTATGAATAAATCCATATGATCATATATGCCTAATTCGTCCAGTTTTCAAAAAATCAAATTTTTGAGCCCGCCCAAAGGGGTACCCCTTTGGCCGGTGGCCAGATTTGGCCCCGTTTTCTGGCAGCCGTCAGTAAAACCGCTATAACTCTCTCCAGAAGTAAGCTTTACCCGTGATTCTTGTTGCGTTGGATTCCTAACTCAAATATTTACCCCACCTAAAGTCGAACCGGTAGAAACCCTATTTGTGTCGGCCTCTAAGTGATTATCAAGTTGATTTCCAAAACCGTCACCTCTTATGTAGGGATCGGGGTGAACGTCGGGTTTTTCATTGAGTCTAGCATTTTTGAACACTAGAGTCCATTATGAATCAATCCATATGATCATATATGCCTAATCCGTCCAGTTTTGAAAAAATCAAATTTTTGAGCCCGCCCAAAGGGGTACCCCTTTGGCCGGAGGCCAGATTTGGCCCCGTTTTCTGGCAGCCGTCAGTAAAACCGCTATAACTCTCTCCAGAAGTAAGCTTTACCCGTGATTCTTGTTGCGTTGGATTCCTAACTCAAATATCTACCCCACCTAAAGTCGAACTGGTAGAAACCCTATTTGTGTCGGCCTCTAAGTGATTATCAAGTTGATTTCCAAAACCGTCACCTCTTATGTAGGGATCGGGGTGAACGTCGGGTTTTTCATTGAGTCTAGCATTATTGAACACTAGAGTCCATTATGAATCAATCCATATGATCATATATGCCTAATTCGTCCACTTTTGAAAAAATCAAATTTTTGAGCCCGCCCAAAGGGGTACCTCTTTGGCCGGTGGCCAGATTTGGCCCCGTTTTCTGGCAGCCGTCAGTAAAACGGTTATAACTCTCTCCAAAAGTAAACTTTACTCGTGATTCTTGTTGCGTTGGATTCCTAACTCAAATATCTACCCTACCAAAAGTCGAACCAGTAGAAACCCTATTTGAGTCGTCCTCTAGGTGATTATCAAGTTGATTTCCGAAACAGTCACCTCTTATGTAAGGATCGGGGTGAACATCGGGTTTTTCATTAAGTCTAGCATTTTTGAACACTAGAGTCCATTATGAATCAATCCATATGATCATATATGCCTAATTCGTCCAGTTTTCAAAAAATCAAATTTTTGAGCCCGCCCAAAGGGGTACCCCTTTGGCCGGTGGCAAGATTTGGCCCCGTTTTCTGGCAGCCGTCAGTAAAACGGCTATAACTCTCTCCAGAAGTAAGCTTTACCCGTGATTCTTGTTGCGTTGGATTCTTAACTCAAATATCTACCATACCAAAAGTCAAACCGGTAGAAACCCTATTTGAGTCGGCCTCTAGGTGATTATCAAGTTGATTTCCAAAACCGTCACCTCTATTGTTGGGATCGGGGTGAACGTCGGGTTTTTCATTGAGTCTAGCATTTTTGAACACTAGAGTCCATTATGAATCAATCCATATGATCATATATGCCTAATTCGTCCAGTTTTCAAAAAATCAAATTTTTGAGCCCGCCCAAAGGGGTACCCCTTTGGCCGGTGGCCAGATTTGGCCCCGTTTTCTGGCAGCCGTCAGTAAAACGGCTATAACTCTCTCCAGAAGTAAGCTTTACCCGTGATTCTTGTTGCGTTGGATTCTTAACTCAAATATCTACCATACCAAAAGTCGAACCGGTAGAAACCCTATTTGAGTCGGCCTCTAGGTGATTATCAAGTTGATTTCGAAAACCGTCACCTCTTATGTAGGGATCGGGGTGAACGTCGGGTTTTTCATTGAGTCTAGCATTTTTGAACACTAGAGTCCATTATGAATCAATCCATATGATCATATATGCCTAATCCATCCAGTTTTGAAAAAATCAAATTTTTGAGCCCGCCCAAAGGGGTACCCCTTTGGCCGGTGGCCAGATTTGGCCCCGTTTTCTGGCAGCCGTCAGTAAAACCGCTATAACTCTCTCCAGAAGTAAGCTTTACCCGTGATTCTTGTTGTGTTGGATTCCTAACTCAAATATCTACCCCACCTAAAGTCGAACTGGTAGAAACCCTATTTGTGTCGGCCTCTAAGTGATTATCAAGTTGATTTCCAAAACCGTCACCTCTTATGTAGGGATCGGGGTGAACGTCGGGTTTTTCATTGAGTCTAGCATTTTTGAACACTAGAGTCCATTATGAATCAATCCATATGATCATATATGCCTAATCCGTCCACTTTTGAAAAAATCAAATTTTTGAGCCCGCCCAAAGGGGTACCTCTTTGGCCGGTGGCCAGATTTGGCCCCGTTTTCTGGCAGCCGTCAATAAAACGGTTATAACTCTCTCCAGAAGTAAGCTTTACCCGTGATTCTTATTGCGTTGGATTCCTAACTCAAATATCTACCATACCAAAAGTCGAACCAGTAGAAACCCTATTTGAGTCGGCCTCTAGGTTATTATCAAGTTGATTTCCAAAACCGTCACCTCTTATGTAGGGATCGGGGTGAACGTCGGATTTTTCATTGAGTCTAGCATTTTTGAACACTAGAGTCCATTATGAATCAATCCATATGATCATATATGCTTAATCCGTCCACTTTTGAAAAAATCAAATTTTTGAGCCCGCCCAAAGGGGTACCCCTTTGGCCGGTGGCCAGATTTGGCCCCGTTTTCTGGCAGCCGTCAGTAAAACGGCTATAACTCTCTCCAGAAGTAAGCTTTACCCGTGATTCTTGTTGCGTTGGATTCTTAACTCAAATATCTACCATACCAAAAGTCGAACCGGTAGAAACCCTATTTGAGTCGGCCTCTAGGTGATTATCAAGTTGATTTCGAAAACCGTCACCTCTTATGTAGGGATCGGGGTGAACGTCGGGTTTTTCATTGAGTCTAGCATTTTTGAACACTAGAGTCCATTATGAATCAATCCATATGATCATATATGCCTAATCCGTCCAGTTTTGAAAAAATCAAATTTTTGAGCCCGCCCAAAGGGGTACCCCTTTGGCCGGTGGCCAGATTTGGCCCCGTTTTCTGGCAGCCGTCAGTAAAACCGCTATAACTCTCTCCAGAAGTAAGCTTTACCCGTGATTCTTGTTGTGTTGGATTCCTAACTCAAATATCTACCCCACCTAAAGTCGAACTGGTAGAAACCCTATTTGTGTCGGCCTCTAAGTGATTATCAACTTGATTTCCAAAACCGTCACCTCTTATGTAGGGATCGGGGTGAACGTCGGGTTTTTCATTGAGTCTAGCATTTTTGAACACTAGAGTCCATTATGAATCAATCCATATGATCATATATGCCTAATCCGTCCACTTTTGAAAAAATCAAATTTTTGAGCCCGCCCAAAGGGGTACCTCTTCGGCCGGTGGCCAGATTTGGCCCCGTTTTCTGGCAGCCGTCAATAAAACGGTTATAACTCTCTCCAGAAGTAAGCTTTACCCGTGATTCTTGTTGCGTTGGATTCCTAACTCAAATATCTACCATACCAAAAGTCGAACCAGTAGAAACCCTATTTGAGTCGGCCTCTAGGTTATTATCAAGTTGATTTCCAAAACCGTCACCTCTTATGTAGGGATCGGGGTGAACGTCGGGTTTTTCATTGAGTCTAGCATTTTTGAACACTAGAGTCCATTATGAATCAATCCATATGATCATATATGCCTAATCCGTCCACTTTTGAAAAACTCAAATTTTTGAGCCCGCCCAAAGGGGTACCCCTTTGGCCGGTGGCCAGATTTGGCCCCGTTTTCTGGCAGCCGTCAGTAAAACGGTTATAACTCTCTCCAGAAGTAAACTTTACTCGTGATTCTTGTTGCGTTGGATTCCTAACTCAAATATCTACCCTACCAAAAGTAGAACCGGTAGAAACCCTATTTGAGTCGGCCTCTAGGTGATTATCAAGTTGATTTCCGAAACCGTCACCTCTTATGTAAGGATTGGGGTGAACATCGGGTTTTTCATTAAGTCTATCATTTTTGAACACTAGAGTCCATTATGAATCAATCCATATGATCATATATGCCTAATTCGTCCAGTTTTCAAAAAATCAAATTTTTGAGCCCGTCCAAAGGGGTACCCCTTTGGCCGGTGGCCAGATTTGGCCCCGTTTTCTGGCAGCCGTCAGTAAAACAGCTATAACTCTCTCCAGAAGTAAAACGGTTATAACTCTCTCCAGAAGTAAACTTTACTCGTGATTCTTGTTGCGTTGGATTCCTAACTCAAATATCTACCCTACCAAAAGTCGAACCGGTAGAAACCCTATTTGAGTCGGCCTCTAGGTGATTATCAAGTTGATTTCGAAAACCGTCACCTCTTATGTAGGGATCGGGGTGAACGTCAGGTTTTTCATTGAGTCTAGCATTTTTGAACACTAGAGTCCATTATGAATCAATCCATATGATCATATATGCCTAATCTGTCCAGTTTTGAAAAAATCAAATTTTTGAGCCCGCCCAAAGGGGTACCCCTTTGGCCGGTGGCCAGATTTGGCCCCGTTTTCTGGCAGCCGTCAGTAAAACCGCTATAACTCTCTCCAGAAGTAAGCTTTACCCGTGATTCTTGTTGTGTTGGATTCCTAACTCAAATATCTACCCCACCTAAAGTCGAACTGGTAGAAACCCTATTTGTGTCGGCCTCTAAGTGATTATCAAGTTGATTTCCAAAACCGTCACCTCTTATGTAGGGATCGGGGTGAACGTCGGGTTTTTCATTGAGTCTAGCATTTTTGAACACTAGAGTCCATTATGAATCAATCCATATGATCATATATGCCTAATCCGTCCACTTTTGAAAAAATCAAATTTTTGAGCCCGCCCAAAGGGGTACCTCTTTGGCCGGTGGCCAGATTTGGCCCCGTTTTCTGGCAGCCGTCAATAAAACGGTTATAACTCTCTCCAGAAGTAAACTTTACTCGTGATTCTTGTTGCGTTGGATTCCTAACTCAAATATCTACCCTACCAAAAGTCGAACCGGTAGAAACCCTATTTGAGTCGGCCTCTAGGTGATTATCAAGTTGATTTCCGAAACCGTCACCTCTTATGTAAGGATCGGGGTGAACATCGGGTTTTTCATTAAGTCTAGCATTTTTGAACACGAGAGTCCATTATGAATCAATCCATATGATCATATATGCCTAATTCGTCCAGTTTTCAAAAAATCAAATTTTTGACCCCGCCCAAAGGGGTACCCCTTTGGCCGGTGGCAAGATTTGG
Organism: Perilla frutescens; assembly: GCA_026008535.1. Lineage (NCBI taxonomy): Eukaryota > Viridiplantae > Streptophyta > Magnoliopsida > Lamiales > Lamiaceae > Perilla > Perilla frutescens. The sequence continues at coordinate 49,922,627 of BRKX01000018.1, forward strand.
CCCCGTTTTCTGGCAGCCGTCAGTAAAACGGCTATAACTCTCTCCAGAAGTAAGCTTTACCCGTGATTCTTGTTGCGTTGGATTCTTAACTCAAATATCTACCATACCAAAAGTCGAACCGGTAGAAACCCTATTTGAGTCGGCCTCTAGGTGATTATCAAGTTGATTTCCAAAATCGTCACCTCTAATGTTGGGATCGGGGTGAACGTCGGGTTTTTCATTGAGTCTAGCATTTTTGAACACTAGAGTCCATTATGAATCAATCCATATGATCATATATGCCTAATTCGTCCAGTTTTCAAAAAATCAAATTTTTTAGCCCGCCCAAAGGGGTACCCCTTTGGCCGGTGGCCAGATTTGGCCCCGTTTTCTGGCAGCCGTCAGTAAAACGGCTATAACTCTCTCCAGAAGTAAGCTTTACCCGTGATTCTTGTTGCGTTAGATTCTTAACTCAAATATCTACCATACCAAAAGTCGAACCGGTAGAAACCCTATTTGAGTCGGCCTCTAGGTGATTATCAAGTTGATTTCGAAAACCGTCACCTCTTATGTAGGGATCGGGGTGAACGTCGGGTTTTTCATTGAGTCTAGCATTTTTGAACACTAGAGTCCATTATGAATCAATCCATATGATCATATATGCCTAATCCGTCCAGTTTTGAAAAAATCAAATTTTTGAGCCCGCCCAAAGGGGTACCCCTTTGGCCGGTGGCCAGATTTGGCCCCGTTTTCTGGCAGCCGTCAGTAAAACCGCTATAACTCTCTCCAGAAGTAAGCTTTACCCGTGATTCTTGTTGTGTTGGATTCCTAACTCAAATATCTACCCCACCTAAAGTCGAACTGGTAGAAACCCTATTTGTGTCGGCCTCTAAGTGATTATCAAGTTGATTTCCAAAACCGTCACCTCTTATGTAGGGATCGGGGTGAACGTCGGGTTTTTCATTGAGTCTAGCATTTTTGAACACTAGAGTCCATTATGAATCAATCCATATGATCATATATGCCTAATCCGTCCACTTTTGAAAAAATCAAATTTTTGAGCCCGCCCAAAGGGGTACCTCTTTGGCCGGTGGCCAGATTTGGCCCCGTTTTCTGGCAGCCGTCAATAAAACGGTTTTAACTCTCTCCAGAAGTAAACTTTACTCGTGATTCTTGTTGCGTTGGTTTCCTAACTCAAATATCTACCCTACCAAAAGTCGAACCGGTAGAAACCCTATTTGAGTCGGCCTCTAGGTGATTATCAAGTTGATTTCGAAAACCGTCACCTCTTATGTAGGGATCGGGGTGAACGTCGGGTTTTTCATTGAGTCTAGCATTTTTGAACACTAGAGTCCATTATGAATCAATCCATATGATCATATATGCCTAATCCGTCCAGTTTTGAAAAAATCAAATTTTTGAGCCCGCCCAAAGGGGTACCCCTTTGGCCGGTGGCCAGATTTGGCCCCGTTTTCTGGCAGCCGTCAGTAAAACCGCTATAACTCTCTCCAGAAGTAAGCTTTACCCGTGATTCTTGTTGTGTTGGATTCCTAAGTCAAATATCTACCCCACCTAAAGTCGAACTGGTAGAAACCCTATTTTTGTCGGCCTCTAAGTGATTATCAAGTTGATTTCCAAAACCGTCACCTCTTATGTAGGGATCGGGGTGAACGTCGGGTTTTTCATTGAGTCTAGCATTTTTGAACACTAGAGTCCATTATGAATCAATCCATATGATCATATATGCCTAATCCGTCCAGTTTTGAAAAAATCAAATTTTTGACCCCCCCAAAGGGGTACCCCTTTGGCCGGTGGCCAGATTTGGCCCCGTTTTCTGGCAGCCGTCAGTAAAACCGCTATAACTCTCTCCAGAAGTAAGCTTTACCCGTGATTCTTGTTGTGTTGGATTCCTAACTCAAATATCTACCCTACCAAAAGTCGAACCGGTAGAAACCCTATTTGAGTCGGCCTCTAGGTGATTATCAAGTTGATTTCCGAAACCGTCACCTCTTATGTAAGGATCGGGGTGAACATCGGGTTTTTCATTAAGTCTAGCATTTTTGAACACTAGAGTCCATTATGAATCAATCCATATGATCATATATGCCTAATTCGTCCAGTTTTCAAAAAATCAAATTTTTGACCCCGCCCAAAGGGGTACCCCTTTGGCCGGTGGCAAGATTTGGCCCCGTTTTCTGGCAGCCGTCAGTAAAACGGCTATAACTCTCTCCAGAAGTAAGCTTTACCCGTGATTCTTGTTGCGTTGGATTCTTAACTCAAATATCTACCATACCAAAAGTCGAACCGGTAGAAACCCTATTTGAGTCGGCCTCTAGGTGATTATCAAGTTGATTTCCAAAATCGTCACCTCTAATGTTGGGATCGGGGTGAACGTCGGGTTTTTCATTGAGTCTAGCATTTTTGAACACTAGAGTCCATTATGAATCAATCCATATGATCATATATGCCTAATTCGTCCAGTTTTCAAAAAATCAAATTTTTGAGCCCGCCCAAAGGGGTACCCCTTTGGCCGGTGGCCAGATTTGGCCCCGTTTTCTGGCAGCCGTCAGTAAAACGGCTATAACTCTCTCCAGAAGTAAGCTTTACCCGTGATTCTTGTTGCGTTGGATTCTTAACTCAAATATCTACCATACCAAAAGTCGAACCGGTAGAAACCCTATTTGAGTCGGCCTCTAGGTGATTATCAAGTTGATTTCCAAAATCGTCACCTCTAATGTTGGGATCGGGGTGAACGTCGGGTTTTTCATTGAGTCTAGCATTTTTGAACACTAGAGTCCATTATGAATCAATCCATATGATCATATATGCCTAATCCGTCCACTTTTGAAAAAATCAAATTTTTGAGCCCGCCCAAAGGGGTACCTCTTTGGCCGGTGGCCAGATTTGGCCCCGTTTTCTGGCAGCCGTCAATAAAACGGTTATAACTCTCTCCAGAAGTAAACTTTACTCGTGATTCTTGTTGCGTTGGATTCCTAACTATAATATCTACCCTACCAAAAGTCGAACCGGTAGAAACCCTATTTGAGTCGGCATCTAGGTGATTATCAAGTTGATTTCCAAAACCGTCACCTCTTATGTAGGGATCGGGGTGAACGTCGGGTTTTTCATTGAGTCTAGCATTTTTGAACACTAGAGTCCATTATGAATCAATCCATATGATCATATATGCCTAATCCGTCCACTTTTGAAAAAATCAAATTTTTGAGCCCGCCCAAAGGGGTACCCCTTTGGCCGGTGGCCAGATTTGGCCCCGTTTTCTGGCAGCCGTCAGTAAAACCGCTATAACTCTCTCCAGAAGTAAGCTTTACCCGTGATTCTTGTTGTGTTGGATTCCTAACTCAAATATCTACCCCACCTAAAGTCGAACTGGTAGAAACCCTATTTGTGTCGGCCTCTAAGTGATTATCAAGTTGATTTCCAAAACCGTCACCTCTTATGTAGGGATCGGGGTGAACGTCGGGTTTTTCATTGAGTCTAGCATTTTTGAACACTAGAGTCCATTATGAATCAATCCATATGATCATATATGCCTAATCCGTCCAGTTTTCAAAAAATCAAATTTTTGAGCCCGCCCAAAGGGGTATCCCTTTGGCCGGTGGCCAGATTTGGCCCCGTTTTCTGGCAGCCGTCAATAAAACGGTTATAACTCTCTCCAGAAGTAAACTTTACTCATGATTCTTGTTGCGTTGGATTCCTAACTCAAATATCTACCCTACCAAAAGTCGAACCGGTAGAAACCCTATTTGAGTCGGCCTCTAGGTGATTATCAAGTTGATTTCCGAAACCGTCACCTCTTATGTAAGGATCGGGGTGAACATCGGGTTTTTCATTAAGTCTAGCATTTTTGAACACTAGAGTCCATTATGAATCAATCCATATGATCATATATGCCTAATTCGTCCAGTTTTCAAAAAATCAAATTTTTGACCCCGCCCAAAGGGGTACCCCTTTGGCCGGTGGCAAGATTTGGCCCCGTTTTCTGGCAGCCGTCAGTAAAACGGCTATAACTCTCTCCAGAAGTAAGCTTTACCCGTGATTCTTGTTGCGTTGGATTCTTAACTCAAATATCTACCATACCAAAAGTCGAACCGGTAGAAACCCTATTTGAGTCGGCCTCTAGGTGATTATCAAGTTGATTTCCAAAATCGTCACCTCTAATGTTGGGATCGGGGTGAACGTCGGGTTTTTCATTGAGTCTAGCATTTTTGAACACTAGAGTCCATTATGAATCAATCCATATGATCATATATGCCTAATTCGTCCAGTTTTCAAAAAATCAAATTTTTGAGCCCGCCCAAAGGGGTACCCCTTTGGCCGGTGGCCAGATTTGGCCCCGTTTTCTGGCAGCCGTCAGTAAAACGGCTATAACTCTCTCCAGAAGTAAGCTTTACCCGTGATTCTTGTTGCATTGGATTCTTAACTCAAATATCTACCATACCAAAAGTCGAACCGGTAGAAACCCTATTTGAGTCAGCCTCTAGGTGATTATCAAGTTGATTTCCAAAACCGTCACCTCTAATGTTGGGATCGGGGTGAACGTCGGGTTTTTCATTGAGTCTAGCATTTTTGAACACTAGAGTCCATTATGAATCAATCCATATGATCATATATGCCTAATTCATCCAGTTTTCAAAAAATCAAATTTTTGAGCCCGCCCAAAGGGGTACCCCTTTGGCCGGTTGCCAGATTTGGCCCCGTTTTCTGGCAGCCGTCAGTAAAACGGCAATAACTCTCTCCAGAAGTAAGCTTTACCCGTGATTCTTGTTGCGTTGGATTCTTAACTCAAATATCTACCATACCAAAAGTCGAACCGGTAGAAACCCTATTTGAGTCGGCCTCTAGGTGATTATCAAGTTGATTTCGAAAACCGTCACCTCTTATGTAGGGATCGGGGTGAACGTCGGGTTTTTCATTGAGTCTAGCATTTTTGAACACTAGAGTCCATTATGAATCAATCCATATGATCATATATGCCTAATCCGTCCAGTTTTGAAAAAATCAAATTTTTGAGCCCGCCCAAAGGGGTACCCCTTTGGCCGGTGGCCAGATTTGGCCCCGTTTTCTGGCAGCCGTTAGTAAAACCGCTATAACTCTCTCCAGAAGTAAGCTTTACCCGTGATTCTTGTTGCGTTGGATTCCTAACTCAAATATCTACCCCACCTAAAGTCGAACTGGTAGAAACCATATTTGTGTCGGCCTCTAAGTGATTATCAAGTTGATTTCCAAAACCGTCACCTCTTATGTAGGGATCGGGGTGAACGTCGGGTTTTTCATTGAGTCTAGCATTTTTGAACACTAGAGTCCATTATGAATCAATCCATATGATCATATATGCCTAATCCGTCCACTTTTGAAAAAATCAAATTTTTGAGCCCGCCCAAAGGGGTACCCCTTTGGCCGGTGGCCAGATTTGGCCCCGTTTTCTGGCAGCCGTCAGTAAAACCGCTATAACTCTCTCCAGAAGTAAGCTTTACCCGTGATTCTTGTTGTGTTGGATTCCTAAGTCAAATATCTACCCCACCTAAAGTCGAACTGGTAGAAACCCTATTTTTGTCGGCCTCTAAGTGATTATCAAGTTGATTTCCAAAACCGTCACCTCTTATGTAGGGATCGGGGTGAACGTCGGGTTTTTCATTGAGTCTAGCATTTTTGAACACTAGAGTCCATTATGAATCAATCCATATGATCATATATGCCTAATCCGTCCAGTTTTGAAAAAATCAAATTTTTGACCCCCCCAAAGGGGTACCCCTTTGGCCGGTGGCCAGATTTGGCCCCGTTTTCTGGCAGCCGTCAGTAAAACCGCTATAACTCTCTCCAGAAGTAAGCTTTACCCGTGATTCTTGTTGTGTTGGATTCCTAACTCAAATATCTACCCTACCAAAAGTCGAACCGGTAGAAACCCTATTTGAGTCGGCCTCTAGGTGATTATCAAGTTGATTTCCGAAACCGTCACCTCTTATGTAAGGATCGGGGTGAACATCGGGTTTTTCATTAAGTCTAGCATTTTTGAACACTAGAGTCCATTATGAATCAATCCATATGATCATATATGCCTAATTCGTCCAGTTTTCAAAAAATCAAATTTTTGACCCCGCCCAAAGGGGTACCCCTTTGGCCGGTGGCAAGATTTGGCCCCGTTTTCTGGCAGCCGTCAGTAAAACGGCTATAACTCTCTCCAGAAGTAAGCTTTACCCGTGATTCTTGTTGCGTTGGATTCTTAACTCAAATATCTACCATACCAAAAGTCGAACCGGTAGAAACCCTATTTGAGTCGGCCTCTAGGTGATTATCAAGTTGATTTCCAAAATCGTCACCTCTAATGTTGGGATCGGGGTGAACGTCGGGTTTTTCATTGAGTCTAGCATTTTTGAACACTAGAGTCCATTATGAATCAATCCATATGATCATATATGCCTAATTCGTCCAGTTTTCAAAAAATCAAATTTTTGAGCCCGCCCAAAGGGGTACCCCTTTGGCCGGTGGCCAGATTTGGCCCCGTTTTCTGGCAGCCGTCAGTAAAACGGCTATAACTCTCTCCAGAAGTAAGCTTTACCCGTGATTCTTGTTGCGTTGGATTCTTAACTCAAATATCTACCATACCAAAAGTCGAACCGGTAGAAACCCTATTTGAGTCGGCCTCTAGGTGATTATCAAGTTGATTTCCAAAATCGTCACCTCTAATGTTGGGATCGGGGTGAACGTCGGGTTTTTCATTGAGTCTAGCATTTTTGAACACTAGAGTCCATTATGAATCAATCCATATGATCATATATGCCTAATCCGTCCACTTTTGAAAAAATCAAATTTTTGAGCCCGCCCAAAGGGGTACCTCTTTGGCCGGTGGCCAGATTTGGCCCCGTTTTCTGGCAGCCGTCAATAAAACGGTTATAACTCTCTCCAGAAGTAAACTTTACTCGTGATTCTTGTTGCGTTGGATTCCTAACTATAATATCTACCCTACCAAAAGTCGAACCGGTAGAAACCCTATTTGAGTCGGCATCTAGGTGATTATCAAGTTGATTTCCAAAACCGTCACCTCTTATGTAGGGATCGGGGTGAACGTCGGGTTTTTCATTGAGTCTAGCATTTTTGAACACTAGAGTCCATTATGAATCAATCCATATGATCATATATGCCTAATCCGTCCACTTTTGAAAAAATCAAATTTTTGAGCCCGCCCAAAGGGGTACCCCTTTGGCCGGTGGCCAGATTTGGCCCCGTTTTCTGGCAGCCGTCAGTAAAACCGCTATAACTCTCTCCAGAAGTAAGCTTTACCCGTGATTCTTGTTGTGTTGGATTCCTAACTCAAATATCTACCCCACCTAAAGTCGAACTGGTAGAAACCCTATTTTTGTCGGCCTCTAAGTGATTATCAAGTTGATTTCCAAAACCGTCACCTCTTATGTAGGGATCGGGGTGAACGTCGGGTTTTTCATTGAGTCTAGCATTTTTGAACACTAGAGTCCATTATGAATCAATCCATATGATCATATATGCCTAATCCGTCCAGTTTTGAAAAAATCAAATTTTTGACCCCCCCAAAGGGGTACCCCTTTGGCCGGTGGCCAGATTTGGCCCCGTTTTCTGGCAGCCGTCAGTAAAACCGCTATAACTCTCTCCAGAAGTAAGCTTTACCCGTGATTCTTGTTGTGTTGGATTCCTAACTCAAATATCTACCCTACCAAAAGTCGAACCGGTAGAAACCCTATTTGAGTCGGCCTCTAGGTGATTATCAAGTTGATTTCCGAAACCGTCACCTCTTATGTAAGGATCGGGGTGAACATCGGGTTTTTCATTAAGTCTAGCATTTTTGAACACTAGAGTCCATTATGAATCAATCCATATGATCATATATGCCTAATTCGTCCAGTTTTCAAAAAATCAAATTTTTGACCCCGCCCAAAGGGGTACCCCTTTGGCCGGTGGCAAGATTTGGCCCCGTTTTCTGGCAGCCGTCAGTAAAACGGCTATAACTCTCTCCAGAAGTAAGCTTTACCCGTGATTCTTGTTGCGTTGGATTCTTAACTCAAATATCTACCATACCAAAAGTCGAACCGGTAGAAACCCTATTTGAGTCGGCCTCTAGGTGATTATCAAGTTGATTTCCAAAATCGTCACCTCTAATGTTGGGATCGGGGTGAACGTCGGGTTTTTCATTGAGTCTAGCATTTTTGAACACTAGAGTCCATTATGAATCAATCCATATGATCATATATGCCTAATTCGTCCAGTTTTCAAAAAATCAAATTTTTGAGCCCGCCCAAAGGGGTACCCCTTTGGCCGGTGGCCAGATTTGGCCCCGTTTTCTGGCAGCCGTCAGTAAAACGGCTATAACTCTCTCCAGAAGTAAGCTTTACCCGTGATTCTTGTTGCGTTGGATTCTTAACTCAAATATCTACCATACCAAAAGTCGAACCGGTAGAAACCCTATTTGAGTCGGCCTCTAGGTGATTATCAAGTTGATTTCCAAAATCGTCACCTCTAATGTTGGGATCGGGGTGAACGTCGGGTTTTTCATTGAGTCTAGCATTTTTGAACACTAGAGTCCATTATGAATCAATCCATATGATCATATATGCCTAATCCGTCCACTTTTGAAAAAATCAAATTTTTGAGCCCGCCCAAAGGGGTACCTCTTTGGCCGGTGGCCAGATTTGGCCCCGTTTTCTGGCAGCCGTCAATAAAACGGTTATAACTCTCTCCAGAAGTAAACTTTACTCGTGATTCTTGTTGCGTTGGATTCCTAACTATAATATCTACCCTACCAAAAGTCGAACCGGTAGAAACCCTATTTGAGTCGGCATCTAGGTGATTATCAAGTTGATTTCCAAAACCGTCACCTCTTATGTAGGGATCGGGGTGAACGTCGGGTTTTTCATTGAGTCTAGCATTTTTGAACACTAGAGTCCATTATGAATCAATCCATATGATCATATATGCCTAATCCGTCCACTTTTGAAAAAATCAAATTTTTGAGCCCGCCCAAAGGGGTACCCCTTTGGCCGGTGGCCAGATTTGGCCCCGTTTTCTGGCAGCCGTCAGTAAAACCGCTATAACTCTCTCCAGAAGTAAGCTTTACCCGTGATTCTTGTTGTGTTGGATTCCTAACTCAAATATCTACCCCACCTAAAGTCGAACTGGTAGAAACCCTATTTGTGTCGGCCTCTAAGTGATTATCAAGTTGATTTCCAAAACCGTCACCTCTTATGTAGGGATCGGGGTGAACGTCGGGTTTTTCATTGAGTCTAGCATTTTTGAACACTAGAGTCCATTATGAATCAATCCATATGATCATATATGCCTAATCCGTCCAGTTTTCAAAAAATCAAATTTTTGAGCCCGCCCAAAGGGGTATCCCTTTGGCCGGTGGCCAGATTTGGCCCCGTTTTCTGGCAGCCGTCAATAAAACGGTTATAACTCTCTCCAGAAGTAAACTTTACTCATGATTCTTGTTGCGTTGGATTCCTAACTCAAATATCTACCCTACCAAAAGTCGAACCGGTAGAAACCCTATTTGAGTCGGCCTCTAGGTGATTATCAAGTTGATTTCCGAAACCGTCACCTCTTATGTAAGGATCGGGGTGAACATCGGGTTTTTCATTAAGTCTAGCATTTTTGAACACTAGAGTCCATTATGAATCAATCCATATGATCATATATGCCTAATTCGTCCAGTTTTCAAAAAATCAAATTTTTGACCCCGCCCAAAGGGGTACCCCTTTGGCCGGTGGCAAGATTTGGCCCCGTTTTCTGGCAGCCGTCAGTAAAACGGCTATAACTCTCTCCAGAAGTAAGCTTTACCCGTGATTCTTGTTGCGTTGGATTCTTAACTCAAATATCTACCATACCAAAAGTCGAACCGGTAGAAACCCTATTTGAGTCGGCCTCTAGGTGATTATCAAGTTGATTTCCAAAATCGTCACCTCTAATGTTGGGATCGGGGTGAACGTCGGGTTTTTCATTGAGTCTAGCATTTTTGAACACTAGAGTCCATTATGAATCAATCCATATGATCATATATGCCTAATTCGTCCAGTTTTCAAAAAATCAAATTTTTGAGCCCGCCCAAAGGGGTACCCCTTTGGCCGGTGGCCAGATTTGGCCCCGTTTTCTGGCAGCCGTCAGTAAAACGGCTATAACTCTCTCCAGAAGTAAGCTTTACCCGTGATTCTTGTTGCATTGGATTCTTAACTCAAATATCTACCATACCAAAAGTCGAACCGGTAGAAACCCTATTTGAGTCAGCCTCTAGGTGATTATCAAGTTGATTTCCAAAACCGTCACCTCTAATGTTGGGATCGGGGTGAACGTCGGGTTTTTCATTGAGTCTAGCATTTTTGAACACTAGAGTCCATTATGAATCAATCCATATGATCATATATGCCTAATTCATCCAGTTTTCAAAAAATCAAATTTTTGAGCCCGCCCAAAGGGGTACCCCTTTGGCCGGTTGCCAGATTTGGCCCCGTTTTCTGGCAGCCGTCAGTAAAACGGCAATAACTCTCTCCAGAAGTAAGCTTTACCCGTGATTCTTGTTGCGTTGGATTCTTAACTCAAATATCTACCATACCAAAAGTCGAACCGGTAGAAACCCTATTTGAGTCGGCCTCTAGGTGATTATCAAGTTGATTTCGAAAACCGTCACCTCTTATGTAGGGATCGGGGTGAACGTCGGGTTTTTCATTGAGTCTAGCATTTTTGAACACTAGAGTCCATTATGAATCAATCCATATGATCATATATGCCTAATCCATCCAGTTTTGAAAAAATCAAATTTTTGAGCCCGCCCAAAGGGGTACCCCTTTGGCCGGTGGCCAGATTTGGCCCCGTTTTCTGGCAGCCGTTAGTAAAACCGCTATAACTCTCTCCAGAAGTAAGCTTTACCCGTGATTCTTGTTGCATTGGATTCCTAACTCAAATATCTACCCCACCTAAAGTCGAACTGGTAGAAACCATATTTGTGTCGGCCTCTAAGTGATTATCAAGTTGATTTCCAAAACCGTCACCTCTTATGTAGGGATCGGGGTGAACGTCGGGTTTTTCATTGAGTCTAGCATTTTTGAACACTAGAGTCCATTATGAATCAATCCATATGATCATATATGCCTAATCCGTCCACTTTTGAAAAAATCAAATTTTTGAGCCCGCCCAAAGGGGTACCTCTTTGGCCGGTGGCCAGATTTGGCCCCGTTTTCTGGCAGCCGTCAATAAAACGGTTATAACTCTCTCCAGAAGTAAACTTTACTCGTGATTCTTGTTGCGTTGGATTCCTAACTCAAATATCTACCCTACCAAAAGTCGAACCGGTAGAAACCCTATTTCAGTCGGCCTCTAGGTGATTATCAAGTTGATTTCCGAAACCGTCACCTCTTATGTAAGGATCGGGGTGAACATCGGGTTTTTCATTAAGTCTAGCATTTTTGAACACTAGAGTCCATTATGAATCAATCCATATGATCATATATGCCTAATTCGTCCAGTTTTCAAAAAATCAAATTTTTGACCCCGCCCAAAGGGGTACCCCTTTGGCCGGTGGCAAGATTTGGCCCCGTTTTCTGGCAGCCGTCAGTAAAACGGCTATAACTCTCTCCAGAAGTAAGCTTTACCCGTGATTCTTGTTGCGTTGGATTCTTAACTCAAATATCTACCATACCAAAAGTCGAACTGGTAGAAACCCTATTTGAGTCGGCCTCTAGGTGATTATCAAGTTGATTTCCAAAATCGTCACCTCTAATGTTGGGATCGGGGTGAACGTCGGGTTTTTCATTGAGTCTAGCATTTTTGAACACTAGAGTCCATTATGAATCAATCCATATGATCATATATGCCTAATTCGTCCAGTTTTCAAAAAATCAAATTTTTGAGCTCGCCCAAAGGGGTACCCCTTTGGCCGGTGGCCAGATTTGGCCCCGTTTTCTGGCAGCCGTCAGTAAAACGGCTATAACTCTCTCCAGAAGTAAGCTTTACCCGTGATTCTTGTTGCGTTGGATTCTTAACTCAAATATCTACCAGACCAAAAGTCGAACCGGTAGAAACCCTATTTGAGTCGGCCTCTAGCTGATTATCAAGTTGATTTCGAAAACCGTCACCTCTTATGTAGGGATCGGGGTGAACGTCGGGTTTTTCATTGAGTCTAGCATTTTTGAACACTAGAGTCCATTATGAATCAATCCATATGATCATATATGCCTAATCCGTCCAGTTTTGAAAAAATCAAATTTTTGAGCCCGCCCAAAGGGGTACCCCTTTGGCCGGTGGCCAGATTTGGCCCCGTTTTCTGGCAGCCGTCAGTAAAACCGCTATAACTCTCTCCAGAAGTAAGCTTTACCCGTGATTCTTGTTGCGTTGGATTCCTAACTCAAATATCTACCCCACCTAAAGTCGAACCGGTAGAAACCCTATTTGTGTCGGCCTCTAGGTGATTATCAAGTTGATTTCCAAAACCGTCACCTCTTATGTAGAGATCGGGGTGAACGTCGGGTTTTTCATTGAGTCTAGCATTTTTGAACACTAGAGTCCATTATGAATGAATCCATATGATCATATATGCCTAATTTGTCCAGTTTTCAAAAAATCAAATTTTTGAGCCCGCCCAAAGGGGTACCCCTTTGGCCGGTGGCCAGATTTGGCCCCGTTTTCTGGCAGCCGTCAGTAAAACGGCTATAACTCTCTCCAGAAGTAAGCTTTACCCGTGATTCTTGTTGCGTTGGATTCTTAACTCAAATATCTACCATACCAAAAGTCGAACCGGTAGAAACCCTATTTGAGTCGGCCTCTAGGTGATTATCAAGTTGATTTCCAAAACCGTCACCTCTAATGTAGGGATCGGGGTGAACGTCGGGTTTTTCATTGAGTCTAGCATTTTTGAACACTAGAGTCCATTATGAATCAATCCATATGATCATATATGCCTAATCCGTCCAATTTTGAAAAAATAAAATTTTTGAGTCCGCCCAAAGGGGTACCTCTTTGGCCGGTGGCCAGATTTGGCCCCGTTTTCTGGCAGCCGTTAGTAAAACGGTTATAACTCTCTCCAGAAGTAAACTTTACTCGTGATTCTTGTTACGTTGGATTCCTAACTCAAATATCTACCCTACCAAAAGTCGAACCGGTAGAAACCCTATTTGAGTCGGCCTCTAGGTGATTATCAAGTTGATTTCCGAAACCGTCACCTCTTATGTAAGGATCGGGGTGAACATCGGGTTTTTCATTAAGTCTAGCATTTTCGAACACTAGAGTCCATTATGAATCAATCCATATGATCATATATGCTTAATTCGTCCAGTTTTCAAAAAATCAAATTTTTGACCCCGCCCAAAGGGGTACCCCTTTGGCCGGTGGCAAGATTTGGCCCCGTTTTCTGGCAGCCGTCAGTAAAACGGCTATAACTCTCTCCAGAAGTAAGCTTTACCCGTGATTCTTGTTGCGTTGGATTCTTAACTCAAATATCTACCATACCAAAAGTCGAACTGGTAGAAACCCTATTTGAGTCGGCCTCTAGGTGATTATCAAGTTGATTTCCAAAATCGTCACCTCTAATGTTGGGATCGGGGTGAACGTCGGGTTTTTCATTGAGTCTAGCATTTTTGAACACTAGAGTCCATTATGAATCAATCCATATGATCATATATGCCTAATTCGTCCAGTTTTCAAAAAATCAAATTTTTGAGCTCGCCCAAAGGGGTACCCCTTTGGCCGGTGGCCAGATTTGGCCCCGTTTTCTGGCAGCCGTCAGTAAAACGGCTATAACTCTCTCCAGAAGTAAGCTTTACCCGTGATTCTTGTTGCGTTGGATTCTTAACTCAAATATCTACCAGACCAAAAGTCGAACCGGTAGAAACCCTATTTGAGTCGGCCTCTAGGTGATTATCAAGTTGATTTCGAAAACCGTCACCTCTTATGTAGGGATCGGGGTGAACGTCGGGTTTTTCATTGAGTCTAGCATTTTTGAACACTAGAGTCCATTATGAATCAATCCATATGATCATATATGCCTAATCCGTCCAGTTTTGAAAAAATCAAATTTTTGAGCCCGCCCAAAGGGGTACCCCTTTGGCCGGTGGCCAGATTTGGCCCCGTTTTCTGGCAGCCGTCAGTAAAACCGCTATAACTCTCTCCAGAAGTAAGCTTTACCCGTGATTCTTGTTGCGTTGGATTCCTAACTCAAATATCTACCCCACCTAAAGTCGAACCGGTAGAAACCCTATTTGTGTCGGCCTCTAGGTGATTATCAAGTTGATTTCCAAAACCGTCACCTCTTATGTAGAGATCGGGGTGAACGTCGGGTTTTTCATTGAGTCTAGCATTTTTGAACACTAGAGTCCATTATGAATGAATCCATATGATCATATATGCCTAATTTGTCCAGTTTTCAAAAAATCAAATTTTTGAGCCCGCCCAAAGGGGTACCCCTTTGGCCGGTGGCCAGATTTGGCCCCGTTTTCTGGCAGCCGTCAGTAAAACGGCTATAACTCTCTCCAGAAGTAAGCTTTACCCGTGATTCTTGTTGCGTTGGATTCTTAACTCAAATATCTACCATACCAAAAGTCGAACCGGTAGAAACCCTATTTGAGTCGGCCTCTAGGTGATTATCAAGTTGATTTCCAAAACCGTCACCTCTAATGTAGGGATCGGGGTGAACGTCGGGTTTTTCATTGAGTCTAGCATTTTTGAACACTAGAGTCCATTATGAATCAATCCATATGATCATATATGCCTAATCCGTCCAATTTTGAAAAAATAAAATTTTTGAGCCCGCCCAAAGGGGTACCTCTTTGGCCGGTGGCCAGATTTGGCCCCGTTTTCTGGCAGCCGTTAGTAAAACGGTTATAACTCTCTCCAGAAGTAAACTTTACTCGTGATTCTTGTTACGTTGGATTCCTAACTCAAATATCTACCCTACCAAAAGTCGAACCGGTAGAAACCCTATTTGAGTCGGCCTCTAGGTGATTATCAAGTTGATTTCCGAAACCGTCACCTCTTATGTAAGGATCGGGGTGAACATCGGGTTTTTTATTAAGTATAGCATTTTTGAACACTAGAGTCCATTATGAATCAATCCATATGATCATATATGCCTAATTCGTCCAGTTTTCAAAAAATTAAATTTTTGAGCCCGCCCAAAGGGGTACCCCTTTGGCCGGTGGCCAGATTTGGCCCCGTTTTCTGGCAGCCGTCAGTAAAACTGCTATAACTCTCTCCAGAAGTAAGCTTTACCCGTGATTCTTGTTGCGTTGGATTCCTAACTCAAATATCTACCCCACCTAAAGTCGAACTGGTAGAAACCCTATTTGTGTCGGCCTCTAGGTGATTATCAAGTTGATTTCCAAAACCGTCACCTCTTATGTAGGGATCGGGGTGAACGTTGGATTTTTCATTGAGTCTAGCGTTTTTGAACACTAGAGTCCATTATGAATCAATCCATATGATCATATATGCCTAATTCGTCCAGTTTTCAAAAAATCAAATTTTTGAGCCCGCCCAAAGGGGTACCCCTTTGGCCGGTGGCCAGATTTGGCCCCGTTTTCTGGCAGCTGTCAGTAAAACGGCTATAACTCTCTCCAAAAGTAAGCTTTACCCGTGATTCTTGTTGCGTTGGATTCTTAACTCAAATATCTACCATACCAAAAGTCGAACCGGTAGAAACCCTATTTGAGTCGGCCTCTAGGTGATTATCAAGTTGATTTCCAAAACCGTCACCTCTAATGTTGGGATCGGGGTGAATGTCGGGTTTTTCATTGAGTCTAGCATTTTTGAACACTAGAGTCCATTATGAATCAATCCATATGATCATATATGCCTAATTCGTCCAGTTTTCAAAAAATCAAATTTTTGAGCCCGCCCAAAGGGGTACCCCTTTGGCCGGTGGCAAGATTTGGCCCCGTTTTGTGGCAGCCGTCAGTAAAACAGCTATAACTCTCTCCAGAAGTAAGCTTTACCCGTGATTCTTGTTGCGTTGGATTCTTAACTCAAATATCTACCATACCAAAAGTCGAACCGGTAGAAACCCTATTTGAGTCGGCCTCTAGGTGATTATCAAGTTGATTTCCAAAACCGTCACCTCTAATGTTGGGATCGGGGTGAACGTCGGGTTTTTCATTGAGTCTAGTATTTTTGAACACTAGAGTCCATTAATGAATCAATCCATATGATCATATATGCCTAATCCGTCCAATTTTGAAAAAATAAAATTTTTGAGCCCGCCCAAAGGGGTACCTCTTTGGCCGGTGGCCAGATTTGGCCCCGTTTTCTGGCAGCCGTTAGTAAAACGGTTATAACTCTCTCCAGAAGTAAACTTTACTCGTGATTCTTGTTACGTTGGATTCCTAACTCAAATATCTACCCTACCAAAAGTCGAACCGGTAGAAACCCTATTTGAGTCGGCCTCTAGGTGATTATCAAGTTGATTTCTGAAACCGTCACCTCTTATGTAAGGATCGGGGTGAACATCGGGTTTTTCATTAAGTCTAGCATTTTTGAACACTAGAGTCCATTATGAATCAATCCATATGATCATATATGCCTAATTCGTCCAGTTTTCAAAAAATCAAATTTTGGAGCCCGCCCAAAGGGGTACCCCTTTGGCCGGTGGCAAGATTTGGCCCCGTTTTCTGGCAGCCGTCAGTGAAACAGCTATAACTCTCTCCAGAAGTAAGCTTTACCCGTGATTCTTATTGCGTTGGATTCTTAACTCAAATATCTACCATACCAAAAGTCGAACCGGTAGAAACCCTATTTGAGTCGGCCTCTAGGTGATTATCAAGTTGATTTCCAAAACCGTCACCTCTAATGTTGGGATCGGGGTGAACGTCGGGTTTTTCATTGAGTCTAGCATTTTTGAACACTAGAGTCCATTATGAATCAATCCATATGATCATATATGCCTAATTCGTCCAGTTTTCAAAAAATCAAATTTTTGAGCCCGCCCAAAGGGGTACCCCTTTGGCCGGTGGCCAGATTTGGCCCCGTTTTCTGGCAGCCGTCAGTAAAACGGCTATAACTCTCTCCAGAAGTAAACTTTACTCGTGATTCTTGTTGCGTTGGATTCCTAACTCAAATATCTACCCTAGTAAAAGTTGAACCGGTAGAAACCCTATTTGAGTCAGCCTCTAGGTGATTATCAAGTTTATTTCCAAAACCGTCACCTCTTATGTAGGGATCGGGGTGAACGTCGGGTTTTTCATAGAGTCTAACATTTTTGAACACTAGAGTCCATTATGAATCAATCCATATGATCATATATGCCTAATCCGTCCACTTTTGAAAAAATTAAATTTTTAAGCCCGCCCAAAGGGGTACCCCTTTGGTCGGTGGCCAGATTTGGCCCCGTTTTCTGGCAGCCGTCAGTAAAACGGCTATAACTCTCTCCAGAAGTAAGATTTACCCGTTATTCTTGTTGCGTTGGATTCCTAACTCAAATATCTACCCTACCAAAAGTCGAACCGGTAGAAACCCTATTTGAGTCGGCCTCGAGGTGATTATCAAGTTGATTTCCAAAACCGTCACCTCTTATGTAAGGATCGGGGTGAACGTCGGGTTTTTCATTGAGTCTAGCATTTTTGAACACTAGAGTCCATTATGAATCAATCCATATGATCATATATGCCTAATCCGTCCACTTTTGAAAAAATCAAATTTTTGAGCCCGCCCAAAGGGGTACCCCTTTGGCCGGTGGCCAGATTTGGCCCCGTTTTCTGGCAGCCGTCAGTAAAACGTCTGTAACTCTCTCCAGAATTAAGCTTTACCCGTAATTCTTATTGCGTTGGATTCCTAACTCAAATATCTACCCCACCAAAAGTCGAACTGGTAGAAACCCTATTTGAGTCGGCCTCAAGGTGATTATCAAGTTGATTTCCAAAACCGTCACCTCTTACGTAGGGATCGGGGTGAACGTCGGGTTTTTCATTGAGTCTAGCATTTTTGAACACTAGAGTCCATTATGAATCAATCCATATGATCATATATGCCTAATCCGTCCACTTTTGAAAAAATCAAATTTTTGAGCCCGCCCAAAGGGGTACCTCTTTGGCCGGTGGCCAGATTTGGCCCCGTTTTCTGGCAGCCGTCAGTAAAACGGCTATAACTCTCTCCAGAAGTAAACTTTACTCGTGATTCTTGTTGCGTTGGATTCTTAACTCAAATATCTACCCTAGTAAAAGTCGAACCGGTAGAAACCCTATTTGAGTCAGCCTCTAGGTGATTATCAAGTTTATTTCCAAAACCGTCACCTCTTATGTAGGGATCGGGGTGAACATCGGGTTTTTCATAGAGTCTAACATTTTTGAACACTAGAGTCCATTATGAATCAATCCATATGATCATATATGCCTAATCCGTCCACTTTTGAAAAAATTAAATTTTTAAGCCCGCCCAAAGGGGTACCCCTTTGGTCGGTGGCCAGATTTGGCCCCGTTTTCTGGCAGCCGTCAGTAAAACGGCTATAACTCTCTCCAGAAGTAAGATTTACCCGTTATTCTTGTTGCGTTGGATTCCTAACTCAAATATCTACCCTACCAAAAGTCGAACCGGTAGAAACCCTATTTGAGTCGGCCTCGAGGTGATTATCAAGTTGATTTCCAAAACCGTCACCTCTTATGTAAGGATCGGGGTGAACGTCGGGTTTTTCATTGAGTCTAGCATTTTTGAACACTAGAGTCCATTATGAATCAATCCATATGATCATATATGCCTAATCCGTCCACTTTTGAAAAAATCAAATTTTTGAGCCCGCCCAAAGGGGTACCCCTTTGGCCGGTGGCCAGATTTGGCCCCGTTTTCTGGCAGCCGTCAGTAAAACGTCTGTAACTCTCTCCAGAATTAAGCTTTACCCGTAATTCTTATTGCGTTGGATTCCTAACTCAAATATCTACCCCACCAAAAGTCGAACTGGTAGAAACCCTATTTGAGTCGGCCTCAAGGTGATTATCAAGTTGATTTCCAAAACCGTCACCTCTTACGTAGGGATCGGGGTGAACGTCGGGTTTTTCATTGAGTCTAGCATTTTTGAACACTAGAGTCCATTATGAATCAATCCATATGATCATATATGCCTAATCCGTCCACTTTTGAAAAAATCAAATTTTTGAGCCCGCCCAAAGGGGTACCTCTTTGGCCGGTGGCCAGATTTGGCCCCGTTTTCTGGCAGCCATCAGTGAAACGGCTATAACTCTCTCCAGAAGTAAACTTTACTCGTGATTCTTGTTGCGTTGGATTCCTAACTCAAATATCTACCCTAGTAAAAGTCGAACCGGTAGAAACCCTATTTGAGTCAGCCTCTAGGTGATTATCAAGTTTATTTCCAAAACCGTCACCTCTTATGTAGGGATCGGGGTGAACGTCGGGTTTTTCATAGAGTCTAACATTTTTGAACACTAGAGTCCATTATGAATCAATCCATATGATCATATATGCCTAATCCGTCCACTTTTGAAAAAATTAAATTTTTAAGCCCGCCCAAAGGGGTACCCCTTTGGTCGGTGGCCAGATTTGGCCCCGTTTTCTGGCAGCCGTCAGTAAAACGGCTATAACTCTCTCCAGAAGTAAGATTTACCCGTTATTCTTGTTGCGTTGGATTCCTAACTCAAATATCTACCCTACCAAAAGTCGAACCGGTAGAAACCCTATTTGAGTCGGCCTCGAGGTGATTATCAAGTTGATTTCCAAAACCGTCACCTCTTATGTAAGGATCGGGGTGAACGTCGGGTTTTTCATTGAGTCTAGCATTTTTGAACACTAGAGTCCATTATGAATCAATCCATATGATCATATATGACTAATCCGTCCACTTTTGAAAAAATCAAATTTTTGAGCCCGCCCAAAGGGGTACCCCTTTGGCCGGTGGCCAGATTTGGCCCCGTTTTCTGGTAGTCGTCAGTAAAACGGCTGTAACTCTCTCCAGAAGTAAGCTTTACCCGTGATTCTTGTTGCGTTGGATTTCTAACTCAAATATATACCCCACCAAAAGTCGAACTGGTAGAAACCCTATTTGAGTCGGCCTCTAGGTGATTATCAAGTTGATTTCCAAAACTGTCACCTCTTACGTAGGGATCGGGGTGAACGTCGGGTTTTTCATTGAGTCTAGCATTTTTGAACACTAGAGTCCATTATGAATCAATCCATATGATCATATATGCCTAATCCGTCCAATTTTGAAAAAATCAAATTTTTGAGCCCGCCCAAAGGGGTACCCCTTTGGCCGGTGGCCAGATTTGGCCCCGTTTTCTGGCAGCCGTCAGTAAAACGTCTGTAACTCTCTCCAGAATTAAGCTTTACCCGTGATTCTTATTGCGTTGGATTCCTAACTCAAATATCTACCCCACCAAAAGTCGAACTGGTAGAAACCCTATTTGAGTCGGCCTCTAGGTGATTATCAAGTTGATTTCCAAAACCGTCACCTCTTACGTAGGGATCGGGGTGAACGTCGGGTTTTTCATTGAGTCTAGCATTTTTGAACACTAGAGTCCATTATGAATCAATCCATATGATCATATATGCCTAATCCGTCCACTTTTGAAAAAATCAAATTTTTGAGCCCGCCCAAAGGGGTACCTCTTTGGCCGGTGGCCAGATTTGGCCCCGTTTTCTGGCAGCCGTCAGTAAAACGGCTATAACTCTCTCCAGAAGTAAACTTTACTCGTGATTCTTGTTGCGTTGGATTCCTAACTCAAATATCTACCCTAGTAAAAGTCGAACCGGTAGAAACCCTATTTGAGTCAGCCTCTAGGTGATTATCAAGTTTATTTCCAAAACCGTCACCTCTTATGTAGGGATCGGGGTGAACGTCGGGTTTTTCATAGAGTCTAACATTTTTGAACACTAGAGTCCATTATGAATCAATCCATATGATCATATATGCCTAATCCGTCCACTTTTGAAAAAATTAAATTTTTAAGCCCGCCCAAAGGGGTACCCCTTTGGTCGGTGGCCAGATTTGGCCCCGTTTTCTGGCAGCCGTCAGTAAAACGGCTATAACTCTCTCCAGAAGTAAGATTTACCCGTTATTCTTGTTGCGTTGGATTCCTAACTCAAATATCTACCCTACCAAAAGTCGAACCGGTAGAAACCCTATTTGAGTCGGCCTCGAGGTGATTATCAAGTTGATTTCCAAAACCGTCACCTCTTATGTAAGGATCGGGGTGAACGTCGGGTTTTTCATTGAGTCTAGCATTTTTGAACACTAGAGTCCATTATGAATCAATCCATATGATCATATATGCCTAATCCGTCCACTTTTGAAAAAATCAAATTTTTGAGCCCGCCCAAAGGGGTACCCCTTTGGCCGGTGGCCAGATTTGGCCCCGTTTTCTGGCAGCCGTCAGTAAAACGTCTGTAACTCTCTCCAGAATTAAGCTTTACCCGTAATTCTTATTGCGTTGGATTCCTAACTCAAATATCTACCCCACCAAAAGTCGAACTGGTAGAAACCCTATTTGAGTCGGCCTCAAGGTGATTATCAAGTTGATTTCCAAAACCGTCACCTCTTACGTAGGGATCGGGGTGAACGTCGGGTTTTTCATTGAGTCTAGCATTTTTGAACACTAGAGTCCATTATGAATCAATCCATATGATCATATATGCCTAATCCGTCCACTTTTGAAAAAATTAAATTTTTGAGCCAGCCCAAAGGGATACCCCTTTGGCCGGTGGCCAGATTTGGCCCCGTTTTCTGGCAGCAGTCAGTAAAACGTCTGTAACTCTCTCCAGAATTAAGCTTTACCCGTGATTCTTATTGCGTTGGATTCCTAACTCAAATATCTACCACACCAAAAGTCAAACTGGTAGAAACCCTATTTGAGTCGGCCTCTAGGTGATTATCAAGTTGATTTCCAAAACCGTCACCTCTTACGTAGGGATCGGGGTGAACGTCGGGTTTTTCATTGAGTCTAGCATTTTTGAACACTAGAGTCCATTATGAATCAATCCATATGATCATATATGCCTAATCCGTCCAATTTTGAAAAAATTAAATTTTTGAGCCCGCCCAAAGGGGTACCCCTTTGGCCGGTGGCCAGATTTGGCCCCGTTTTCTGGCAGCCGTCAGTAAAACGTCTGTAACTCTCTCCAGAATTAAGCTTTACCCGTGATTCTTATTGCGTTGGATTCCTAACTCAAATATCTACCCCACCAAAAGTCGAACTGGTAGAAACCCTATTTGGGTCGGCCTCTAGGTGATTATCAAGTTGATTTCCAAAACTGTCACCTCTTACGTAGGGATCGGGGTGAACGTCGGGTTTTTCATTGAGTCTAGCATTTTTAAACACTAGAGTCCATTATGAATCAATCCATATGATCATATATGCCTAATCCGTCCAATTTTGAAAAAATCAAATTTTTGAGCCCGCCCAAAGGGGTACCCCTCTGGCCGGTGGCCAGATTTGGCCCCGTTTTCTGGCAGCCGTCAGTAAAACGGCTGTAACTCTCTCCAGAAGTAAGCTTTACCCATGATTCTTGTTGCGTTGGATTCCTAACTCAAATATCTACGCCACCAAAAGTCGAACTGGTAGAAACCCTATTTGAGTCGGCCTCTAGGTGATTATCAAATTGATTTCCAAAACCGTCACCTATTATGTAGGGATCGGGGTGAACGTCGGGTTTTTCATTGAGTCTAGCATTTTTGAACACTAGAGTCCATTATGAATCAATCCATATGATCATATATGCCTAATCTGTCCACTTTTGAAAAAATCAAATTTTTGAGCCCGCCCAAAGGGGTATCCCTTTGGCCGGTGGCCAGATTTGGCCCCGTTTTCTGGCAGCCGTCAGTAAAACGTCTGTAACTCTCTCCAGAATTAAGCTTTACCCGTGATTCTTATTGCGTTGGATTTCTAACTCAAATATCTACCCCACCAAAAGTCGAACTGGTAGAAACCCTATTTGAGTCGGCCTCAAGGTGATTATCAAGTTGATTTCCAAAACCGTCACCTCTTACGTAGGGATCGGGGTGAACGTCGGGTTTTTCATTGAGTCTAGCATTTTTGAACACTAGAGTCCATTATGAATCAATCCATATGATCATATATGCCTAATCCGTCCACTTTTGAAAAAATCAAATATTTGAGCCCGCCCAAAGGGGTACCTCTTTGGCCGGTGGCCAGATTTGGCCCCGTTTTCTGGCAGCCGTCAGTAAAACGGCTATAACTCTCTCCAGAAGTAAACTTTACTCGTGATTCTTGTTGCGTTGGATTCCTAACTCAAATATCTACCCTAGTAAAAGTCGAACCGGTAGAAACCCTATTTGAGTCAGCCTCTAGGTGATTATCAAGTTTATTTCCAAAACCGTCACCTCTTATGTAGGGATCGGGGTGAACGTCGGGTTTTTCATAGAGTCTAACATTTTTGAACACTAGAGTCCATTATGAATCAATCCATATGATCATATATGCCTAATCCGTCCACTTTTGAAAAAATTAAATTTTTAAGCCCGCCCAAAGGGGTACCCCTTTGGTCGGTGGCCAGATTTGGCCCCGTTTTCTGGCAGCCGTCAGTAAAACGGCTATAACTCTCTCCAGAAGTAAGATTTACCCGTTATTCTTGTTGCGTTGGATTCCTAACTCAAATATCTACCCTACCAAAAGTCGAACCGGTAGAAACCCTATTTGAGTCGGCCTCGTGGTGATTATCAAGTTGATTTCCAAAACCGTCACCTCTTATGTAAGGATCGGGGTGAACGTCGGGTTTTTCATTGAGTCTAGCATTTTTGAACACTAGAGTCCATTATGAATCAATCCATATGATCATATATGCCTAATCCGTCCACTTTTGAAAAAATCAAATTTTTGAGCCCGCCCAAAGGGGTACCCCTTTGGCCGGTGGCCAGATTTGGCCCCGTTTTCTGGTAGTCGTCAGTAAAACGGCTGTAACTCTCTCCAGAAGTAAGCTTTACCCCTGATTCTTGTTGCGTTGGATTTCTAACTCAAATATCTACCCCACCAAAAGTCGAACTGGTAGAAACCCTATTTGAGTCGGCCTCTAGGTGATTATCAAGTTGATTTCCAAAACCGTCACCTCTTATGTAGGGATCGGGGTGAACGTCGGGTTTTTCATTGAGTCTAGCATTTTTGAACACTAGAGTCCATTATGAATCAATCCATATGATCATATATGCCTAATCCGTCCACTTTTGAAAAAATTAAATTTTTGAGCCAGCCCAAAGGGATACCCCTTTGGCCGGTGGCTAGATTTGGCCCCGTTTTCTGGCAGCAGTCAGTAAAACGTCTGTAACTCTCTCCAGAATTAAGCTTTACCCGTGATTCTTATTGCGTTGGATTCCTAACTCAAATATCTACCACACCAAAAGTCAAACTGGTAGAAACCCTATTTGAGTCGGCCTCTAGGTGATTATCAAGTTGATTTCCAAAACCGTCACCTCTTACGTAGGGATCGGGGTGAACGTCGGGTTTTTCATTGAGTCTAGCATTTTTGAACACTAGAGTCCATTATGAATCAATCCATATGATCATATTTACCTAATCTATACACTTTTGAAAAAATTAAATTTTTGAGCCGCCCAAAGGGGTATCCCTTTGGCCGGTGGCCAGATTTGGCCCCGTTTTCTGGCAGCTGTCAGTAAAACGGCTGTAACTCTCTCCAGAATTAAGCTTTACCCGTGATTCTTGTTGCGTTGGATTCCTAACTCAAATATCTACCCTACCAAAAGTCGAACCGGTAGAAACCCTATTTGAGTCGGCCTCTAGGTGATTATCAAGTTGATTTCCAAAACCGTCACCTCTTATGTAAGGATCGGGGTGAACGTCGGGTTTTTCATTGAGTCTAGCATTTTTGAACACTAGAGTCCATTTTGAATCAATCCATATGATCATATATGCCTAATCCGTCCACTTTTGAAAAAATTAAATTTTTAAGCCCGCCCAAAGGGGTACCCCTTTGGTCGGTGGCCAGATTTGGCCCCGTTTTCTGGCAGTCGTCAGTAAAACGGCTATAACTCTCTCCAAAAGTAAGCTTTACCCGTTATTCTTGTTGCGTTGGATTCCTAACTCAAATATCTACCCTACCAAAAGTCGAACCGGTAGAAACCCTATTTGAGTCGGCCTCTAGGTGATTATCAAATTGATTTCCAAAACCGTCACCTCTTATGTAGGGATCGGGGTGAACGTCGGGTTTTTCATTGAGTCTAGCATTTTTGAACACTAGAGTCCATTATGAATCAATCCATATGATCATATGTGCCTAATCCGTCCACTTTTGAAAAAATCAAATTTTTGAGCCCGCCCAAAGGGGTATCCCTTTGGCCGGTGGCCAGATTTGGCCCCGTTTTCTGGCAGCAGTCAGTAAAACGTCTGTAACTCTCTCCAGAATTAAGCTTTACCCGTGATTCTTATTTCGTTGGATTCCTAACTCAAATATCTACCACACCAAAAGTTGAACTGGTAGAAACCCTATTTGAGTCGGCCTCTAGGTGATTATCAAGTTGATTTCCAAAACCGTCACCTCTTACGTAGGGATCGGGGTGAACGTTGGGTTTTTCATTGAGTCTAGCATTTTTAAACACTAGAGTCCATTATGAATCAATCCATATGATCATATATGCCTAATCCGTCCAATTTTGAAAAAATCAAATTTTTGAGCCCGCCCAAAGGGGTACCCCTTTGGCCGGTGGCCAGATTTGGCCCCGTTTTCTGGCGGCCGTCAGTAAAACGGCTGTAACTCTCTCCAGAAGTAAGCTTTACCCATGATTCTTGTTGCGTTGGATTCCTAACTCAAATATCTACGCCACCAAAAGTCGAACTGGTAGAAACCCTATTTGAGTCGGCCTCTAGGTGATTATCAAATTGATTTCCAAAATCGTCACCTATAATGTAGGGATCGGGGTGAACGTCGGGTTTTTCATTGAGTCTAGCATTTTTGAACACTAGAGTCCATTATGAATCAATCCATATGATCATATATGCCTAATCTGTCCACTTTTGAAAAAATCAAATTTTTGAGCCCGCCCAAAGGGGTATCCCTTTAGCCGGTGGCCAGATTTGGCCCCGTTTTCTGGCAGCCGTCAGTAAAACGTCTGTAACTCTCTCCAGAATTAAGCTTTACCCGTGATTCTTATTGCGTTGGATTCCTAACTCAAATATCTACCCCACCAAAAGTCGAACTGGTAGAAACCCTATTTGAGTCGGCCTCTAGGTGATTATCAAGTTGATTTCCAAAACCGTCACCTCTTACGTAGGGATCGGGGTGAACGTCGAGTTTTTCATTGAGTCTAGCATTTTTGAACACTAGAGTCCATTATGAATCAATCCATATGATCATATATGCCTAATCCGTCCACTTTTGAAAAAATCAAATTTTTGAGTCAGCCCAAAGGGATACCCCTTTGGCCGGTGGCCAGATTTGGCCCCGTTTTCTGGCAGCCGTCAGTAAAACGTCTGTAACTCTCTCCAGAATTAAGCTTTACCCGTGATTCTTATTGCGTTGGATTCCTAACTCAAATATCTACCCCACCAAAAGTCGAACTGGTAGAAACCCTATTTGAGTCGGCCTCTAGGTGATTATCAAGTTGATTTCCAAAACCGTCACCTCTTACGT
Organism: Perilla frutescens; assembly: GCA_026008535.1. Lineage (NCBI taxonomy): Eukaryota > Viridiplantae > Streptophyta > Magnoliopsida > Lamiales > Lamiaceae > Perilla > Perilla frutescens. The sequence goes on from BRKX01000018.1 coordinate 49,949,168, forward strand.
AGGGATCGGGGTGAACGTCGGGTTTTTCATTGAGTCTAGCATTTTTGAACACTAGAGTCCATTATGAATCAATCCATATGATCATATATGCCTAATCCGTCCACTTTTGAAAAAATCAAATTTTTGAGTCAGCCCAAAGGGATACCCCTTTGGCCGGTGGCCAGATTTGGCCCCGTTTTCTGGCAGCCGTCAGTAAAACGGCTGTAACTCTCTCCAGAAGTAAGCTTTACCCGTGATTCTTGTTGCGTTGGATTCCTAACTCAAATATCTACCCTACCAAAAGTCGAACCGGTGGAAACCCTATTTGAGTCGGCCTCTAGGTGATTATCAAGTTGATTTCCAAAACCGTCACCTCTTATGTAAGGATCGGGGTGAACGTCGGGTTTTTCATTGAGTCTAGCATTTTTGAACACTAGAGTCCATTATGAATCAATCCATATGATCATATATGCCTAATCCGTCCACTTTTGAAAAAATCAAATTTTTGAGTCAGCCCAAAGGGATACCCCTTTCGCCGGTGGCCAGATTTGGCCCCGTTTTCTGGCAGCCGTCAGTAAAACGGCTGTAACTCTCTCCAGAAGTAAGCTTTACCCGTGATTCTTGTTGCGTTGGATTCCTAACTCAAATATCTACCCTACCAAAAGTCGAACCGGTAGAAACCCTATTTGACTCGGCCTCTAGGTGATTATCAAGTTGATTTCCAAAACCGTCACCTCTTATGTAAGGATCGGGGTGAACGTCGGGTTTTTCATTGAGTCTAGCATTTTTGAACACTAGAGTCCATTATGAATCAATCCATATGATCATATATGCCTAATCCGTCCACTTTTGAAAAAATTAAATTTTTAAGCCCGCCCAAAGGGGTACCCCTTTGGTCGGTTGCCAGATTTGGCCCCATTTTCTGGCAGTCGTCAGTAAAACGGCTATAACTCTCTCCAGAAGTAAGCTTTACCCGTTATTCTTGTTGCGTTGGATTCCTAACTCAAATATCTACCCTACCAAAAGTCGAACCGGTAGAAACCCTATTTGAGTCGGCCTCTAGGTGATTATCAAATTGATTTCCAAAACCGTCACCTCTTATGTAGGGATCGGGGTGAACGTCGGGTTTTTCATTGAGTCTAGCATTTTTGAACACTAGAGTCCATTATGAATCAATCCATATGATCATATGTGCCTAATCCGTCCACTTTTGAAAAAATCAAATTTTTGAGCCCGCCCAAAGGGGTATCCCTTTGGCCGGTGGCCAGATTTGGCCCCGTTTTCTGGCAGCCGTCAGTAAAACATCTGTAACTCTCTCCAGAATTAAGCTTTACCCGTGATTCTTATTGCGTTGGATTCCTAACTCAAATATCTACCCCACCAAAAGTCGAACTGGTAGAAACCCTATTTGAGTCGGCCTCTAGGTGATTATCAAGTTGATTTCCAAAACCGTCACCTCTTACGTAGGGATCGGGGTGAACGTCGGGTTTTTCATTGAGTCTAGCATTTTTGAACACTAGAGTCCATTATGAATCAATCCATATGATCATATATGCCTAATCCGTCCACTTTTGAAAAAATCAAATTTTTGAGCCCGCCCAAAGGGGTATCCCTTTGGCCGGTGGCCAGATTTGGCCCCGTTTTCTGGCAGCCGTCAGTAAAACGTCTGTAACTCTCTCCAGAATTAAGCTTTACCCGTGATTCTTATTGCGTTGGATTCCTAACTCAAATATCTACCCCACCAAAAGTCGAACTGGTAGAAACCCTATTTGAGTCGGCCTCTAGGTGATTATCAATTTGATTTCCAAAACCGTCACCTCTTACGTAGGGATCGGGGTGAACGTCGGGTTTTTCATTGAGTCTAGCATTTTTGAACACTAGAGTCCATTATGAATCAATCCATATGATCATATATGCCTAATCCGTCCACTTTTGAAAAAATTGAATTTTTAAGCCCGCCCAAAGGGGTACCCCTTTGGTCGGTGACCAGATTTGGCCCCGTTTTCTGGCAGCCGTCAGTAAAACGGCTATAACTCTCTCCAGAAGTAAGCTTTACCCGTTATTCTTGTTGCGTTGGATTCCTAACTCAAATATCTACCCTACCAAAAGTCGAACCGGTAGAAACCCTATTTGAGTCGGCCTCGAGGTGATTATCAAGTTGATTTCCAAAACCGTCACCTCTTATGTAAGGATCGGGGTGAACGTCGGGTTTTTCATTGAGTCTAGCATTTTTGAACACTAGAGTCCATTATGAATCAATCCATATGATCATATATGCCTAATCCGTCCACTTTTGAAAAAATCAAATTTTTGAGCCCGCCCAAAGGGGTACCCCTTTGGCCGGTGGCCAGATTTGGCCCCGTTTTCTGGCAGCCATCAGTAAAACGGCTGTAACTCTCTCCAGAAGTAAGCTTTACCCGTGATTCTTGTTGCGTTGGATTCCTAACTCAAATATCTACCCTACCAAAAGTCGAACCAGTAGAAACCCTATTTGAGTCGGCCTCTAGGTGATTATCAAGTTGATTTCCAAAACCGTCACCTCTTATGTAGGGATCGGGGTGAACGTCGGGTTTTTCATTGAGTCTAGCATTTTTGAACACTAGAGTCCATTATGAATCAATCCATATGATCATATATGCCTAATCTGTCCACTTTTGAAAAAATCAAATTTTTGAGCCCGCCCAAAGGGGTATCCCTTTGGCCGGTGGCCAGATTTGGCCCCGTTTTCTGGCAGCCGTTAGTAAAACGGCTGTAACTCTCTCCAGAAGTAAGCTTTACCCGTGATTCTTGTTGCGTTGGATTCCTAACTCAAATATCTACCCTACTAAAAGTCAAACCGGTAGAAACCCTATTTGAGTCGGCCTCTAGGTGATTATCAAGTTGATTTCCAAAACCGTCACCTCTTATGTAAGGATCGGGGTGAACGTCGGGTTTTTCATTGAGTCTAGCATTTTTGAACACTAGAGTCCATTATGAATCAATCCATATGATCATATATGCCTAATCCGTCCACTTTTGAAAAAATTAAATTTTTAAGCCCGCCCAAAGGGGTACCCCTTTGGTCGGTTGCCAGATTTGGCCCCATTTTCTGGCAGTCGTCAGTAAAACGGCTATAACTCTCTCCAGAAGTAAGGTTTACCCGTTATTCTTGTTGCGTTGGATTCCTAACTCAAATATCTACCCTACCAAAAGTCGAACCGGTAGAAACCCTATTTGAGTCGGCCTCTAGGTGATTATCAAATTGATTTCCAAAACCGTCACCTCTTATGTAGGGATCGGGGTGAACGTCGGGTTTTTCATTGAGTCTAGCATTTTTGAACACTAGAGTCCATTATGAATCAATCCATATGATCATATGTGCCTAATCCGTCCACTTTTGAAAAAATCAAATTTTTGAGCCCGCCCAAAGGGGTATCCCTTTGGCCGGTGGCCAGATTTGGCCCCCGTTTTCTGGCAGCCGTCAGTAAAACGTCTGTAACTCTCTCCAGAATTAAGCTTTACCCGTGATTCTTATTGCGTTGGATTCCTAACTCAAATATCTACCCCACCAAAAGTCGAACTGGTAGAAACCCTATTTGAGTCGGCCTCTAGGTGATTATCAAGTTGATTTCCAAAACCGTCACCTCTTACGTAGGGATCGGGGTGAACGTCGGGTTTTTCATTGAGTCTAGCATTTTTGAACACTAGAGTCCATTATGAATCAATCCATATGATCATATATGCCTAATCCGTCCACTTTTGAAAAAATCAAATTTTTGAGCCCGCCCAAAGGGGTACCTCTTTGGCCGGTGGCCAGATTTGGCCCCGTTTTCTGGCAGCCGTCAGTAAAACGGCTATAACTCTCTCCAGAAGTAAACTTTACTCGTGATTCTTGTTGCGTTGGATTCCTAACTCAAATATCTACCCTACTAAAAGTCGAACCGGTAGAAACCCTATTTGAGTCAGCCTCTAGGTGATTATCAAGTTTATTTCCAAAACCGTCACCTCTTATGTAGGGATCGGGGTGAACGTCGGGTTTTTCATTGAGTCTAGCATTTTTGAACACTAGAGTCCATTATGAATCAATCCATATGATCATATATGCCTAATCCGTCCACTTTTGAAAAAATTAAATTTTTAAGCCCGCCCAAAGGGGTACCCCTTTGGTCGGGGCCAAATTTGGCCCCGTTTTCTGGCAGCCGTCAGTAAAACGGCTATAACTCTCTCCAGAAGTAAGCTTTACCCGTTATTCTTGTTGCGTTGGATTCCTAACTCAAATATCTACCCTACCAAAAGTCGAACCGGTAGAAACCCTATTTGAGTCGGCCTCGAGGTGATTATCAAGTTGATTTCCAAAACCGTCACCTCTTATGTAAGGATCGGGGTGAACGTCGGGTTTTTCATTGAGTCTAGCATTTTTGAACACTAGAGTCCATTATGAATCAATCCATATGATCATATATGCCTAATCCGTCCACTTTTGAAAAAATCAAATTTTTGAGCCCGCCCAAAGGGGTACCCCTTTGGCCGGTGGCCAGATTTGGCCCCGTTTTCTGGTAGCCGTCAGTAAAACGGCTGTAACTCTCTCCAGAAGTAAGCTTTACCCGTGATTCTTGTTGCGTTGGATTCCTAACTCAAATATCTACCCCACCAAAAGTCGAACAGGTAGAAACCCTATTTGAGTCGGCCTCTAGGTGATTATCAAGTTGATTTCCAAAACCGTCACCTCTTATGTAGAGATCGGGGTGAACGTCGGGTTTTTCATTGAGTCTAGCATTTTTGAACACTAGAGTCCATTATGAATCAATCCATATGATCATATATGCCTAATCCGTCCACTTTTGAAAAAATCAAATTTTTGAGCCAGCCCAAAGGGATACCCCTTTGGCCGGTGGCCAGATTTGGCCCCGTTTTCTGGCAGCCGTCAGTAAAACGGCTGTAACTCTCTCCAAAAGTAAGCTTCACCCGTGATTCTTGTTGCGTTGGATTCCTAACTCAAATATCTACCCTACCAAAAGTCGAACCAGTAGAAACCCTATTTGAGTCGGCCTCTAGGTGATTAACAAGTTGATTTCCAAAACCGTCACCTCTTATGTAGGGATCGGGGTGAACGTCGGGTTTTTCATTGAGTCTAGCATTTTTGAACACTAGAGTCCATTATGAATCAATCCATATGATCATATATGCCTAATCTGTCCACTTTTGAAAAAATCAAATTTTTGAGCCCGCCCAAAGGGGTATCCCTTTGGCCGGTGGCCAGATTTGGCCCCGTTTTCTGGCAGCCGTTAGTAAAACGGCTGTAACTCTCTCCAGAAGTAAGCTTTACCCGTGATTCTTGTTGCGTTGGATTCCTAACTCAAATATCTACCCTACTAAAAGTCGAACCGGTAGAAACCCTATTTGAGTCGGCCTTTAGGTGATTATCAAGTTGATTTCCAAAACCGTCACCTCTTATGTAGGGATCGGGGTGAACGTCGGGTTTTTCATTGAGTCTAGCATTTTTGAACACTAGAGTCCATTATGAATCAATCCATATGATCATATATGCCTAATCCGTCCACTTTTGAAAAAATCAAATTTGTGAGCCCGCCCAAAGGGGTACCCCTTTGGCCGGTGGCCAGATTTGGCCCCGTTTTCTGGTAGCCGTCAGTAAAACGGCTGTAACTCTCTCCAGAAGTAAGCTTTACCCATGATTCTTGTTGCGTTGGATTCCTAACTCAAATATCTACCCCACCAAAAGTCGAACAGGTAGAAACCCTATTTGAGTCGGCCTCTAGGTGATTATCAAGTTGATTTCCAAAACCGTCACCTCTTATGTAGAGATCGGGGTGAACATCGGGTTTTTCATTGAGTCTAGCATTTTTGAACACTAGAGTCCATTATGAATCAATCCATATGATCATATATGCCTAATCTGTCCACTTTTGAAAAAATCAAATTTTTGAGCCTGCCCAAAGGGGTATCCCTTTGGCCGGTGGCCAGATTTGGCCCCGTTTTCTGGCAGCCGTCAGTAAAACGGCTGTAACTCTCTCCAGAATTAAGCTTTACCCGTGATTCTTATTGCGTTGGATTCCTAACTGAAATATCTACCCCACCAAAAGTCGAACTGGTAGAAACCCTATTTGAGTCGGGCTCTAGGTGATTATCAAGTTGATTTCCAAAACCGTCACCTCTTATGTAAGGATCGGGGTGAACGTCGGGTTTTTCATTGAGTCTAGCATTTTTGAACACTAGAGTCCATTATGAATCAATCCATATGATTATATATGCCTAATCCGTCCACTTTTGAAAAAATCAAATTTTTGAGCCCGCCCAAAGGGGTACCCTTTGGCCGGTGGCCAGATTTTGTCCCATTTTCTGGCAGACGTCAGTAAAACGGCTATAACTCTCTCCAGAATTAAGCTTTATCCATGATTCTTATTGCGTTGGATTCCTAACTCAAATATCTACCCTACAAAAAGTTCAAATGGAAGAAACTCATTTTGAGTCAACCTCTAGGTGATTATCAAGTTGATTTCCACAACCGTCGCCTCTTATGTAGGGATCGGGGTGAACGTCGGGTTTTTCATTGAGTCTAGCATTTTTGAATACTAGAGTCCATTATGAATCAATCCATATGATCATATATGCCTAATCCGTCCACTTTTGAAAAAATCAAATTTTTGAGCCCGCCCAAAGGGGTACCCCTTTGGCCGGTGGCCAGATTTGGCCCCGTTTTCTGGCAGCCGTCAGTAAAACGGCTGTAACTCTCTCCAGAAGTAAGCTTTACCCGTGATTCTTATTGCGTTGGATTCCTAACTAAAATATCTACCCCACCAAAAGTCGAACAGGTAGAAACCTTATTTGAGTCGGCCTCTAGGTGATTATCAAGTTGATTTCCAAAACCGTCACCTCTTATGTAGGGATCGGGGTGAACGTCGGGTTTTTCATTGAGTCTAGCATTTTTGAACACTAGAGTCCATTATGAATCAATCCATATGATCATATATGCCTAATCCGTCCAGTTTTCAAAAAATCAAATTTTTGAGCCCGCCCAAAGGGGTACCCCTTTGGCCGGTGGCCAGATTTGGCCCCGTTTTCTGGCAGCCGTCAGTAAAACGGCTGAACTTTCTCCAGAAGTAAGCTTTACCCGTGATTCTTGTTGCCTTGGATTCCTAAATCAAATATCTACCCAGCCAAAAGTCGAACTGGTAGAAACCCTATTTGAGTCGGCCTCTAGGTGATTATGAAGTTGATTTCCAAAACCGTCACCTCTTATGTAGGGATCGGGGTGAACGTCTGGTTTTTCATTGAGTCTAGCATTTTTGAACACTAGAGTCCATTATGAATCAATCCATATGATCATATATGCCTAATCCGTCGACTTTTGAATAAATAAAATTTTTGAGCCCGCCCAAAGGGGTACCCCTTTGGCCGGTGGCCAGATTTGGCCCCGTTTTCTGGAAGCCGTCAGTAAAACGGCTGTAACTCTCTCCATAACTAAGCTTTACCTGTGATTCTTGTTGCGTTGGATTCCTAACTCAAATATATACCCTACCAAAAGTCGAACCGGTAGAAACCCTATTTGAGTCGGCCTCTAGGTGATTATCAAGTTGATTTCCAAAACCGTCACCTCTTATGTAAGGATCGGGGTGAACGTCGGGTTTTTCATTGAGTCTAGCATTTTTGAACACTAGAGTCCATTATGAATCAATCCATATGATCATATATGCCTAATTCGTCCACTTTTGAAAAAATCAAATTTTTGAGCCCGCCCAAAGGGGTACCTCTTTGGCCGGTGGCCAGATTTGGCCCCGTTTTCTGGCAGCCGTCAGTAAAACGGCTATAACTCTCTCCAGAAGTAAACTTTACTCGTGATTCTTGTTGCGTTGGATTCCTAACTCAAATATCTACCCTACTAAAAGTCGAACCGGTAGAAACCCTATTTGAGTCGGCCTCTAGGTGATTATCAAGTTGATTTCCAAAACCGTCACCTCTTATGTAAGGATCGGGGTAAACGTCGGGTTTTTCATTGAGTCTAGCATTTTTGAACACTAGAGTCCATTATGAATCATTCCATATGATCATATATGCCTAATCCGTCCACTTTTGAAAAAATCAAATTTTTAAGGCCGCCCAAAGGGGTACCCTTTGGCCGGTGGCCAGATTTTGTCCCATTTTCTGGCAGACGTCAGTAAAACGGCTATAACTCTCTCCAGAATTAAGCTTTATCCGTGATTTTTGTTGCGTTGGATTCCTAACTCAAATATCTACCCTACTAAAAGTCGAACAGGTAGAAACCCTATTTGAGTCGGCCTCTAGGTGATTATCAAGTTGATTTCCAAAACCGTCACCTCTTATGTAGGGATCGGGGTGAACGTCGGGTTTTTCATTGAGTCTAGCATTTTTGAACACTAGAGTCCATTATGAATCAATCCATATGATCATATATGCCTAATCCGTCCAGTTTTCAAAAAATCAAATTTTTGAGCCCGCCCAAAGGGGTACCCCTTTGGCCGGTGGCCAGATTTGGCCCCGTTTTCTGGCAGCCGTCAGTAAAACGGCTGAACTTTCTCCAGAAGTAAGCTTTACCCGTGATTCTTGTTGCCTTGGATTCCTAAATCAAATATCTACCCAGCCAAAAGTCGAACTGGTAGAAACCCTATTTGAGTCGGCCTCTAGGTGATTATGAAGTTGATTTCCAAAACCGTCACCTCTTATGTAGGGATCGGGGTGAACGTCTGGTTTTTCATTGAGTCTAGCATTTTTGAACACTAGAGTCCATTATGAATCAATCCATATGATCATATATGCCTAATCCGTCGACTTTTGAATAAATAAAATTTTTGAGCCCGCCCAAAGGGGTACCCCTTTGGTCGGTGGCCAGATTTGGCCCCGTTTTCTGGAAGCCGTCAGTAAAACGGCTGTAACTCTCTCCATAACTAAGCTTTACCTGTGATTCTTGATGTGTTGGATTCCTAACTCAAATATATACCCTACCAAAAGTCGAACCGGTAGAAACCCTATTTGAGTCGGCCTCTAGGTGATTATCAAGTTGATTTCCAAAACCGTCACCTCTTATGTAAGGATCGGGGTAAACGTCGGGTTTTTCATTGAGTCTAGCATTTTTGAACACTAGAGTCCATTATGAATCATTCCATATGATCATATATGCCTAATCCGTCCACTTTTGAAAAAATCAAATTTTTAAGCCCGCCCAAAGGGGTACCCTTTGGCCGGTGGCCAGATTTTGTCCCATTTTCTGGCAGACGTCAGTAAAACGGCTATAACTCTCTCCAGAATTAAGCTTTATCCGTGATTTTTGTTGCGTTGGATTCCTAACTCAAATATCTACCCTACCAAAAGTCGAACCGGTAGAAACTCCATTTGAGTCAGCCTCTAGGTGATTATCAAGTTGATTTCCAAAACCGTCACCTTTTATGTAGGGAACGGGGTGAACGTCGGGTTTTTCATTGAGTCTAGCATTTTTGAACACTAGAGTCCATTATGAATCAATCCATATGATCATATATGCCTAATCTGTCCACTTTTGAAAAAATCAAATTTTTGAGCCCGCCCGAAGGGGTATCCCTTTGGCCGGTGGCTAGATTTGGCCCCGTTTTCTGGCAGCCGTCAGTAAAACGGCTATAACTCTCTCCAGAAGTAAACTTTACTCGTGATTCTTGTTGCGTTGGATTCCTAACTCAAATATCTACCCTACTAAAAGTCGAACCGGTAGAAACCCTATTTGAGTCGGCCTCTAGGTGATTATCAAGTTGATTTCCAAAACCGTCACCTCTTATGTAAGGATCGGGGTAAACGTCGGGTTTTTCATTGAGTCTAGCATTTTTGAACACTAGAGTCCATTATGAATCATTCCATATGATCATATATGCCTAATCCGTCCACTTTTGAAAAAATCAAATTTTTAAGCCCGCCCAAAGGGGTACCCTTTGGCCGGTGGCCAGATTTTGTCCCATTTTCTGGCAGACATCAGTAAAACGGCTATAACTCTCTCCAGAATTAAGCTTTATCCGTGATTTTTGTTGCGTTGGATTCCTAACTCAAATATCTACCCTACCAAAAGTCGAACCGGTAGAAACTCTATTTGAGTCGGCCTCTAGGTGATTATCAAGTTGATTTCCAAAACCGTCACCTTTTATGTAGGGAACGGGGTGAACGTCGGGTTTTTCATTGAGTCTAGCATTTTTGAACACTAGAGTCCATTATGAATCAATCCATATGATCATATATGCCTAATCTGTCCACTTTTGAAAAAATCAAATTTTTTGAGCCCGCCCAAAGGGGTATCCCTTTGGCCGGTGGCTAGATTTGGCCCCGTTTTCTGGCAGCCGTCAGTAAAACGGCTGTAACTCTCTCCAGAATTAAGCTTTACCCGTGATTCTTATTGCGTTGGATTCCTAACTCAAATATCTACCCCACCAAAAGTCGAACTGGTAGAAACCCTATTTGAGTCGGGCTCTAGGTGATTATCAAGTTGATTTCTGAAACCGTCACCTCTTATGTAGGGATCGGGGTGAACGTCGGGTTTTTCATTGAGTCTAGCATTTTTGAACACTAGAGTCCATTATGAATCAATCCATATGATCATATATGCCTAATTCGTCCACTTTTGAAAAAATCAAATTTTTGAGCCCGCCCAAAGGGGTACCTCTTTGGCCGGTGGCCAGATTTGGCCCCGTTTTCTGGCAGCCGTCAGTAAAACGGCTATAACTCTCTCCAGAAGTAAACTTTACTCGTGATTCTTGTTGCGTTGGATTCCTAACTCAAATATCTACCCTACTAAAAGTCGAACCGGTAGAAACCCTATTTGAGTCGGCCTCTAGGTGATTATCAAGTTGATTTCCAAAACCGTCACCTCTTATGTAAGGATCGGGGTGAACGTCGGGTTTTTCATTGAGTCTAGCATTTTTGAACACTAGAGTCCATTATGAATCAATCTATATGATCATATATGCCTAATTCGTCCACTTTTGAAAAAATCAAATTTTTGAGCCCGCCCAAAGGGGTACCTCTTTGGCCGGTGGCCAGATTTGGCCCCGTTTTCTGGCAGCCGTCAGTAAAACGGCTATAACTCTCTCCAGAAGTAAACTTTACTCGTGATTCTTATTGCGTTGGATTCCTAACTCAAATATCTACCATACCAAAAGTCGAACCAGTAGAAACCCTATTTGAGTCAGCCTCTAGGTGATTATCAAGTTTATTTCCAAAACCGTCACCTCTTATGTAGGGATCGGGGTGAACGTCGGGTTTTTCATTGAGTCTAGCATTTTTGAACACTAGAGTCCATTATGAATCAATCCATATGATCATATATGCCTAATCCGTCCACTTTTGAAAAAATTAAATTTTTAAGCCCGCCCAAAGGGGTACCCCTTTGGTCGGTGGCCAGATTTGGCCCCGTTTTCTGGCAGCCGTCAGTAAAACGGCTATAACTCCCTCCAGAAGTAAGCTTTACCCGTTATTCTTGTTGCGTTGGATTCCTAACTCAAATATCTACCCTACCAAAAGTCGAACCGGTAGAAACCCTATTTGAGTCGGCCTCTAGGTGATTATCAAGTTGATTTCCAAAACCGTCACCTCTTATGTAAGGATCGGGGTGAACGTCGGGTTTTTCATTGAGTCTAGCATTTTTGAACACTAGAGTCCATTATGAATCAATCCATATGATCATATATGCCTAATCCGTCCACTTTTGAAAAAATTAAATTTTTAAGCCCGCCCAAAGGGGTACCCCTTTGGTCGGTGGCCAGATTTGGCCCCGTTTTCTGGCAGCCGTCAGTAAAACGGCTATAACTCCCTCCAGAAGTAAGCTTTACCCGTTATTCTTGTTGCGTTGGATTCCTAACTCAAATATCTACCCTACCAAAAGTCGAACCGGTAGAAACCCTATTTGAGTCGGCCTCTAGGTGATTATCAAGTTGATTTCCAAAACCGTCACCTCTTATGTAAGGATCGGGGTGAACGTCGGGTTTTTCATTGCGTCTAGCATTTTTGAACACTAGATTCCATTATGAATCAATCCATATGATTATATATGCCTAATCCGTCCACTTTTGAAAAAATCAAATTTTTGAGCCCGCCCAAAGGGGTACCCTTTGGCCGGTGGCCAGATTTTGTCCCATTTTCTTGCAGACGTCAGTAAAACGGCTATAACTCTCTCCAGAATTAAGCTTTATCCATGATTCTTATTGCGTTGGATTCCTAACTCAAATATCTACCCTACAAAAAGTTCAAATGGAAGAAACTCCTTTTGAGTCAACCTCTAGGTGATTATCAAGTTGATTTCCACAACCGTCGCCTCTTATGTAGGGATCGGGGTGAACGTCGGGTTTTTCATTGAGTCTAGCATTTTTGAATACTAGAGTCCATTATGAATCAATCCATATGATCATATATGCCTAATCCATCCACTTTTGAAAAAATCAAATTTTTGAGCCCGCCCAAAGGGGTACCCCTTTGGCCGGTGGCCAGATTTGGCCCCGTTTTCTGGCAGCCGTCAGTAAAACGGCTGTAACTCTCTCCAGAAGTAAGCTTTACCCGTGATTCTTATTGCGTTGGATTCCTAACTAAAATATCTACCCCACCAAAAGTCGAACAGGTAGAAACCCTATTTGAGTCGGCCTCTAGGTGATTATCAAGTTGATTTCCAAAACCGTCACCTCTTATGTAGGGATCGGGGTGAACGTCGGGTTTTTCATTGAGTCTAGCATTTTTGAACACTAGAGTCCATTATGAATCATTACATATGATGATATATGCCTAATCCGTCCAGTTTTCAAAAAATCAAATTTTTGAGCCCGCCCAAAGGGGTACCCCTTTGGCCGGTGGCCAGATTTGGCCCCGTTTTCTGGCAGCCGTCAGTAAAACGGCTGAACTTTCTCCAGAAGTAAGCTTTACCCGTGATTCTTGTTGCCTTGGATTCCTAAATCAAATATCTACCCAGCCAAAAGTCGAACTGGTAGAAACCCTATTTGAGTCGGCCTCTAGGTGATTATGAAGTTGATTTCCAAAACCGTCACCTCTTATGTAGGGATCGGGGTGAACGTCGGGTTTTTCATTGAGTCTAGCATTTTTGAACACTAGAGTCCATTATGAATCAATCCATATGATCATATATGCCTAATCTGTCCACTTTTGAAAAAATCAAATTTTTGAGCCCGCCCAAAGGGGTATCCCTTTGGCCGGTGGCCAGATTTGGCCCCGTTTTCTGGCAGCCGTTAGTAAAACGGCTGTAACTCTCTCCAGAAGTAAGCTTTACCCGTGATTCTTGTTGCGTTGGATTCCTAACTCAAATATCTACCCTACTAAAAGTCGAACCGGTAGAAACCCTATTTTAGTCGTCCTCTATGTGATTATCAAGTTGATTTCCAAAACCGTCACCTCTTATGTAGGGATCGGGGTGAACGTCGGGTTTTTCATTGAGTCTAGCATTTTTGAACACTAGAGTCCATTATGAATCAATCCATATGATCATATATGCCTAATCCGTCCACTTTTGAAAAAATCAAATTTTTGAGCCCGCCCAAAGGGGTACCCTTTGGGCGGTGGCCAGATTTTGTCCCATTTTCTGGCAGACGTCAGTAAAACGGCTATAACTCTCTCCAGAATTAAGCTTTATCCGTGATTCTTGTTGCGTTGGATTCCTAACCCAAATATCTACCCTACCAAAAGTCGAACCGGTAGAAACCCTATTTGAGTCGGCCTCTAGGTGATTATCAAGTTGATTTCCAAAACCGTCACCTCTTATGTAGGGATCGGGGTGAACGTCGGGTTTTTCATTGAGTCTAGCATTTTTGAACACTAGAGTCCATTATGAATCAATCCATATGATCATATATGCCTAATCTGTCCACTTTTGAAAAAATCAAATTTTTGAGCCTGCCCAAAGGGGTATCCCTTTGGCCGGTGGCCAGATTTGGTTCCGTTTTCTGGCAGCCGTCAGTAAAACGGCTGTAACTCTCTCCAGAATTAAGCTTTACCCGTGATTCTTATTGCGTTGGATTCCTAACTCAAATATCTACCCCACCAAAAGTCGAACTGGTAGAAACCCTATTTGAGTCGGGCTCTAGGTGATTATCAAGTTGATTTCCAAAACCGTCACCTCTTATGTAGGGATCGGGGTGAACGTCGGGTTTTTCATTGAGTCTAGCATTTTTGAACACTAGAGTCCATTATGAATCAATCCATATGATCATATATGCCTAATTCGTCCACTTTTGAAAAAATCAAATTTTTGAGCCCGCCCAAAGGGGTACCTCTTTGGTCGGTGGCCAGATTTGGCCCCGTTTTCTGGCAGCCGTCAGTAAAACGGCTGTAACTCTCTCCAGAATTAAGCTTTACCCGTGATTCTTCTTGCGTTGGATTCCTAACTCAAATATCTACCCCACCAAAAGTCGAACTGGTAGAAACCCTATTTGAGTCGGGCTCTAGGTGATTATCAAGTTGATTTCTGAAACCGTCACCTCTTATGTAGGGATCGGGGTGAACGTCGGGTTTTTCATTGAGTCTAGCATTTTTGAACACTAGAGTCCATTATGAATCAATCCATATGATCATATATGCCTAATTCGTCCACTTTTGAAAAAATCAAATTTTTGAGCCCGCCCAAAGGGGTACCTCTTTGGCCGGTGGCCAGATTTTGCCCCATTTTCTGGCAGCCGTCAGTAAAACGGCTATAACTCTCTCCAGAAGTAAACTTTACTCGTGATTCTTGTTGCGTTGGATTCCTAACTCAAATATCTACCCTACTAAAAGTCGAACCGGTAGAAACCCTATTTGAGTCGGCCTCTAGGTGATTATCAAGTTGATTTCCAAAACCGTCACCTCTTATGTAAGGATCGGGGTGAACGTCGGGTTTTTCATTGAGTCTAGCATTTTTGAACACTAGAGTCCATTATGAATCAATCCATATGATTATATATGCCTAATCCGTCCACTTTTGAAAAAATCAAATTTTTGAGCCCGCCCAAAGGGGTACCCTTTGGCCGGTGGCCAGATTTTGTCCCATTTTCTTGCAGACGTCAGTAAAACGGCTATAACTCTCTCCAGAATTAAGCTTTATCCATGATTCTTATTGCGTTGGATTCCTAACTCAAATATCTACCCTACAAAAAGTTCAAATGGAAGAAACTCCTTTTGAGTCAACCTCTAGGTGATTATCAAGTTGATTTCCACAACCGTCGCCTCTTATGTAGGGATCGGGGTGAACGTCGGGTTTTTCATTGAGTCTAGCATTTTTGAATACTAGAGTCCATTATGAATCAATCCATATGATCATATATGCCTAATTCGTCCACTTTTGAAAAAATCAAATTTTTGAGCCCGCCCAAAGGGTTACCTCTTTGGCCGGTGGCCAGATTTTGCCCCGTTTTCTGGCAGCCGTCAGTAAAACGGCTATAACTCTCTCCAGAAGTAAACTTTACTCGTAATTCTTGTTGCGTTGGATTCCTAACTCAAATATCTACCCTACTAAAAGTCGAACCGGTAGAAACCCTATTTGAGTCGGCCTCTAGGTGATTATCAAGTTGATTTCCAAAACCGTCACCTCTTATGTAAGGATCGGGGTGAACGTCGGGTTTTTCATTGAGTCTAGCATTTTTGAACACTAGAGTCCATTATGAATCAATCCATATGATCATATATGCCTAATCTGTCCACTTTTGAAAAAATCCAATTTTTGAGCCCGCCCAAAGGGGTATCCCTTTGGCCGGTGGTTAGATTTGGCCCCGTTTTCTGGCAGCCGTCAGTAAAACGGCTGTAACTCTCTCCAGAATTAAGCTTTACCCGTGATTCTTATTGCGTTGGATTCCTAACTCAAATATCTACCCCACCAAAAGTCGAACTGGTAGAAACCCTATTTGAGTCGGGCTCTAGGTGATTATCAAGTTGATTTCCGAAACCGTCACCTCTTATGTAGGGATCGGGGTGAACGTCGGGTTTTTCATTGAGTCTAGCATTTTTGAACACTAGAGTCCATTATGAATCAATCCATATGATCATATATGCCTAATTCGTCCACTTTTGAAAAAATCAAATTTTTGAGCCCGCCCAAAGGGGTACCTCTTTGGCCGGTGGCCAGATTTTGCCCCGTTTTCTGGCAGCCGTCAGTAAAACGGCTATAACTCTCTCCAGAAGTAAACTTTACTCGTGATTCTTGTTGCGTTGGATTCCTAACTCAAATATCTACCCTACTAAAAGTCGAACCGGTAGAAACCCTATTTGAGTCGGCCTCTAGGTGATTATCAAGTTGATTTCCAAAACCGTCACCTCTTATGTAAGGATCGGGGTGAACGTCGGGTTTTTCATTGAGTCTAGCATTTTTGAACACTAGAGTCCATTATGAATCAATCCATATGATCATATATGCCTAATTCGTCCACTTTTGAAAAAATCAAATTTTTGAGCCCGCCCAAAGGGGTACCTCTTTGGCCGGTGGCCAGATTTGGCCCCGTTTTCTGGCAGCCGTCAGTAAAACGGCTATAACTCTCTCCAGAAGTAAACTTTACTCGTAATTCTTGTTGCGTTGGATTCCTAACTCAAATATCTACCCTACTAAAAGTCGAACCGGTAGAAACCCTATTTGAGTCGGCCTCTAGGTGATTATCAAGTTGATTTCCAAAACCGTCACCTCTTATGTAAGGATCGGGGTAAACGTCGGGTTTTTCATTGAGTCTAGCATTTTTGAACACTAGAGTCCATTATGAATCATTCCATATGATCATATATGCCTAATTCGTCCACTTTTGAAAAAATCAAATTTTTAAGCCCGCCCAAAGGGGTACCCTTTGGCCGGTGGCCAGATTTTGTCCCATTTTCTGGCAGACGTCAGTAAAACGGCTATAACTCTCTCCAGAATTAAGCTTTATCCGTGATTTTTGTTGCGTTGGATTCCTAATTCAAATATCTACCCTACCAAAAGTCGAACCGGTAGAAACTCTATTTGAGTCGGCCTCTAGGTGATTATCAAGTTGATTTCCAAAACCGTCACCTTTTATGTAGGGATCGGGGTGAACGTCGGGTTTTTCATTGAGTCTAGCATTTTTGAACACTAGAGTCCATTATGAATCAATCCATATGATCATATATGCCTAATCTGTCCACTTTTGAAAAAATCAAATTTTTGAGCCCGCCCAAAGGGGTATCCCTTTGGCCGGTGGCTTGATTTGGCCCCGTTTTCTGGCAGCCGTCAGTAAAACGGCTGTAACTCTCTCCAGAATTAAGCTTTACCGGTGATTCTTATTGCGTTGGATTCCTAACTCAAATATCTACCCCACCAAAAGTCGAACTGGTAGAAACCCTATTTGAGTCGGGCTCTAGGTGATTATCAAGTTGATTTCCGAAACCGTCACCTCTTATGTAGGGATCGGGGTGAACGTCGGGTTTTTCATTGAGTCTAGCATTTTTGAACACTAGAGTCCATTATGAATCAATCCATATGATCATATATGCCTAATTCGTCCACTTTTGAAAAAATCAAATTTTTGAGCCCGCCCAAAGGGGTATCCCTTTGGCCGGTGGCTTGATTTGGCCCCGTTTTCTGGCAGCCGTCAGTAAAACGGCTGTAACTCTCTCCAGAATTAAGCTTTACCGGTGATTCTTATTGCGTTGGATTCCTAACTCAAATATCTACCCCACCAAAAGTCGAACTGGTAGAAACCCTATTTGAGTCGGGCTCTAGGTGATTATCAAGTTGATTTCCGAAACCGTCACCTCTTATGTAGGGATCGGGGTGAACGTCGGGTTTTTCATTGAGTCTAGCATTTTTGAACACTAGAGTCCATTATGAATCAATCCATATGATCATATATGCCTAATTCGTCCACTTTTGAAAAAATCAAATTTTTGAGCCCGCCCAAAGGGGTACCTCTTTGGCCGGTGGCCAGATTTGGCCCCGTTTTCTGGCAGCCGTCAGTAAAACGGCTATAACTCTCTCCAGAAGTAAACTTTACTCGTGATTCTTGTTGCGTTGGATTCCTAACTCAAATATCTACCCTACTAAAAGTCGAACCGGTAGAAACCCTATTTGAGTCGGCCTCTAGGTGATTATCAAGTTGATTTCCAAAACCGTCACCTCTTATGTAAGGATCGGGGTAAACGTCGGGTTTTTCATTGAGTCTAGCATTTTTGAACACTAGAGTCCATTATGAATCATTCCATATGATCATATATGCCTAATTCGTCCACTTTTGAAAAAATCAAATTTTTAAGCCCGCCCAAAGGGGTACCCTTTGGCCGGTGGCCAGATTTTGTCCCATTTTCTGGCAGACGTCAGTAAAACGGCTATAACTCTCTCCAGAATTAAGCTTTATCCGTGATTTTTGTTGCGTTGGATTCCTAATTCAAATATCTACCCTACCAAAAGTCGAACCGGTAGAAACTCTATTTGAGTCGGCCTCTAGGTGATTATCAAGTTGATTTCCAAAACCGTCACCTTTTATGTAGGGATCGGGGTGAACGTCGGGTTTTTCATTGAGTCTAGCATTTTTGAACACTAGAGTCCATTATGAATCAATCCATATGATCATATATGCCTAATCTGTCCACTTTTGAAAAAATCAAATTTTTGAGCCCGCCCAAAGGGGTATCCCTTTGGCCGGTGGCTAGATTTGGCCCCGTTTTCTGGCAGCCGTCAGTAAAACGGCTGTAACTCTCTCCAGAATTAAGCTTTACCCGTGATTCTTATTGCGTTGGATTCCTATCAAATATCTACCCCACCAAAAGTCGAACTGGTAGAAACCCTATTTGAGTCGGGCTCTAGGTGATTATCAAGTTGATTTCCGAAACCGTCACCTCTTATGTAGGGATCGGGGTGAACGTCGGGTTTTTCATTGAGTCTAGCATTTTTGAACACTAGAGTCCATTATGAATCAATCCATATGATCATATATGCCTAATTCGTCCACTTTTGAAAAAATCAAATTTTTGAGCCCGCCCAAAGGGGTACCTCTTTGGCCGGTGGCCAGATTTGGCCCCGTTTTCTGGCAGCCGTCAGTAAAACGGCTATAACTCTCTCCAGAAGTAAACTTTACTCGTGATTCTTGTTGCGTTGGATTCCTAACTCAAATATCTACCCTACTAAAAGTCGAACCGGTAGAAACCCTATTTGAGTCGGCCTCTAGGTGATTATCAAGTTGATTTCCAAAACCGTCACCTCTTATGTAAGGATCGGGGTGAACGTCGGATTTTTCATTGAGTCTAGCATTTTTGAACACTAGAGTCCATTATGAATCAATCCATATGATCATATATGCCTAATTCGTCCACTTTTGAAAAAATCAAATTTTTGAGCCCGCCCAAAGGGGTACCTCTTTGGCCGGTGGCCAGATTTGGCCCCGTTTTCTGGCAGCCGTCAGTAAAACGGCTATAACTCTCTCCAGAAGTAAACTTTACTCGTGATTCTTGTTGCGTTGGATTCCTAACTCAAATATCTACCCTACTAAAAGTCGAACCGGTAGAAACCCTATTTGAGTCGGCCTCTAGGTGATTATCAAGTTGATTTCCAAAACCGTCACCTCTTATGTAAGGATCGGGGTAAACGTCGGTTTTTTCATTGAGTCTAGCATTTTTGAACACTAGAGTCCATTATGAATCATTCCATATGATCATATATGCCTAATTCGTCCACTTTTGAAAAAATCAAATTTTTAAGCCCGCCCAAAGGGGTACCCTTTGGTCGGTGGCCAGATTTTGTCCCATTTTCTGGCAGACGTCAGTAAAACGGCTATAACTCTCTCCAGAATTAAGCTTTATCCGTGATTTTTGTTGCGTTGGATTCCCAATTCAAATATCTACCCTACCAAAAGTCGAACCGGTAGAAACTCTATTTGAGTCGGCCTCTAGGTGATTATCAAGTTGATTTCCAAAACCGTCACCTTTTATGTAGGGATCGGGGTGAACGTCGGGTTTTTCATTGAGTCTAGCATTTTTGAACACTAGAGTCCATTATGAATCAATCCATATGATCATATATGCCTAATCTGTCCACTTTTGAAAAAATCAAATTTTTGAGCCCGCCCAAAGGGGTATCCCTTTGGCCGGTGGCTTGATTTGGCCCCGTTTTCTGGCAGCCGTCAGTAAAACGGCTGTAACTCTCTCCAGAATTAAGCTTTACCGGTGATTCTTATTGTGTTGGATTCCTAACTCAAATATCTACCCCACCAAAAGTCGAACTGGTAGAAACCCTATTTGAGTCGGGCTCTAGGTGATTATCAAGTTGATTTCCGAAACCGTCACCTCTTATGTAGGGATCGGGGTGAACGTCGGGTTTTTCATTGAGTCTAGCATATTTGAACACTAGAGTCCATTATGAATCAATCCATATGATCATATATGCCTAATCTGTCCACTTTTGAAAAAATCAAATTTTTGAGCCCGCCCAAAGGGGTACCTCTTTGGCCGGTGGCCAGATTTGGCCCCGTTTTCTGGCAGCCGTCAGTAAAACGGCTATAACTCTCTCCAGAAGTAAACTTTACTCGTGATTCTTGTTGCGTTGGATTCCTAACTCAAATATCTACCCTACTAAAAGTCGAACCGGTAGAAACCCTATTTGAGTCGGCCTCTAGGTGATTATCAAGTTGATTTCCAAAATCGTCACCTCTTATGTAAGGATCGGGGTAAACGTCGGGTTTTTCATTGAGTCTAGCATTTTTGAACACTAGAGTCCATTATGAATCAATCCATATGATCATATATGCCTAATTCGTCCACTTTTGAAAAAATCAAATTTTTGAGCCCGCCCAAAGGGGTACCTCTTTGGCCGGTGGCCAGATTTGGCCCCGTTTTCTGGCAGCCGTCAATAAAACGGCTATAACTCTCTCCAGAAGTAAACTTTACTCGTGATTCTTGTTGCGTTGGATTCCTAACTCAAATATCTACCCTACTAAAAGTCGAACCGGTAGAAACCCTATTTGAGTCGGCCTCTAGGTGATTATCAAGTTGATTTCCAAAACCGTCACCTCTTATGTAAGGATCGGGGTGAACGTCGGGTTTTTCATTGAGTCTAGCATTTTTGAACACTAGAGTCCATTATGAATCAATCCATATGATCATATATGCCTAATTCGTCCACTTTTGAAAAAATCAAAGTTTTGAGCCCGCCCAAAGGGGTACCTCTTTGGCCGGTGGCCAGATTTGGCCCCGTTTTCTGGCAGCCGTCAGTAAAACGGCTATAACTCTCTCCAGAAGTAAACTTTACTCGTGATTCTTATTGCGTTGGATTCCTAACTCAAATATCTACCATACCAAAAGTCGAACCAGTAGAAACCCTATTTGAGTCAGCCTCTAGGTGATTATCAAGTTTATTTCCAAAACCGTCACCTCTTATGTAGGGATCGGGGTGAACGTCGGGTTTTTCATTGAGTCTAGCATATTTGAACACTAGAGTCCATTATGAATCAATCCATATGATCATATATGCCTAATCCGTCCACTTTTGAAAAAATTAAATTTTTAAGCCCGCCCAAAGGGGTACCCCTTTGGTCGGTGGCCAGATTTGGCCCCGTTTTCTGGCAGCCGTCAGTAAAACGGCTATAACTCTCTCCAGCAGTAAGCTCTACCCGTTATTCTTGTTGCGTTGGATTCCTAACTCAAATATCTACCCTACCAAAAGTCGAACCGGTAGAAACCCTATTTGAGTCGGCCTCTAGGTGATTATCAAGTTGATTTCCAAAACCGTCACCTCTTATGTAAGGATCGGGGTGAACGTCGGGTTTTTCATTGAGTCTAGCATTTTTGAACACTAGAGTCCATTATGAATCAATCCATATGATTATATATGCCTAATCCGTCCACTTTTGAAAAAATCAAATTTTTGAGCCCGCCCAAAGGGGTACCCTTTGGCCGGTGGCCAGATTTTGTCCCATTTTCTGGCAGACGTCAGTAAAACGGCTATAACTCTCTCCAGAATTAAGCTTTATCCATGATTCTTATTGCGTTGGATTCCTAACTCAGATATCTACCCTACAAAAAGTTCAAATGGAAGAAACTCCTTTTGAGTCAACCTCTAGGTGATTATCAAGTTGATTTCCAAAACCGTCGCCTCTTATGTAGGGATCGGGGTGAACGTCGGGTTTTTCATTGAGTCTAGCATTTTTGAATACTAGAGTCCATTATGAATCAATCCATATGATCATATATGCCTAATCCGTCCACTTTTGAAAAAATCAAATTTTTGAGCCCGCCCAAAGGGGTACCCCTTTGGCCGGTGGCCAGATTTGGCCCCGTTTTCTGGCAGCCGTCAGTAAAACGGCTGTAACTCTCTCCAGAAGTAAGCTTTACCCGTGATTCTTATTGCGTTGGATTCCTAACTAAAATATCTACCCCACCAAAAGTCGAACAGGTAGAAACCCTATTTGAGTCGGCCTCTAGGTGATTATCAAGTTGATTTCCAAAACCGTCACCTCTTATGTAGGGATCGGGGTGAACGTCGGGTTTTTCATTGAGTCTAGCATTTTTGAACACTAGAGTCCATTATGAATCAATCCATATGATCATATATGCCTAATCCGTCCAGTTTTCAAAAAATCAAATTTTTGAGCCCGCCCAAAGGGGTACTTCTTTGGCCGGTGGCCAGATTTGGCCCCGTTTTCTGGCAGCCGTCAGTAAAACGGCTGAACTTTCTCCAGAAGTAAGCTTTAACCGTGATTCTTGTTGCCTTGGATTCCTAAATCAAATATCTACCCAGCCAAAAGTCGAACTGGTAGAAACCCTATTTGAGTCGGCCTCTAGGTGATTATGAAGTTGATTTCCAAAACCGTCACCTCTTATGTAGGGATCGGGTGAACGTCTGGTTTTTCATTGAGTCTAGCATTTTTGAACACTAGAGTCCATTATGAATCAATCCATATGATCATATATGCCTAATCCGTCGACTTTTGAATAAATAAAATTTTTGAGCCCGCCCAAAGGGGTACCCCTTTGGCCGGTGGCCAGATTTGGCCCCGTGTTCTGGAAGCCGTCAGTAAAACGGCTGTAACTCTCTCCATAACTAAGCTTTACCTGTGATTCTTGTTGCGTTGGATTCCTAACTCAAATATATACCCTACCAAAAGTCGAACCGGTAGAAACCCTATTTGAGTCGGCCTCTAGGTGATTATCAAGTTGATTTCCAAAATCGTCACCTCTTATGTAGGGATCGGGTGAACGTCGGGTTTTTCATTGAGTCTAGCATTTTTGAACACTAGAGTCCATTAGGAATCAATCCATATGATCATATATGCCTAATTCGTCCACTTTTGAAAAAATCAAATTTTTGAGCGCGTCCAAAGGGGTACCCCTTTGGCTAGTGGCAAGATTTGGCCCCGTTTTCTGGCAGCCGTCAGTAAAACGGCTATAACTCTCTCCAGAAGTAAGCTTTACCCGTGATTCTTGTTGCGTTGGATTCCTAACTCAAATATCTACCATACCAAAAGTCGAACCAGTAGAAACCCTATTTGAGTCGGCCTCTAGGTGATTATCAAGTTGATTTCTAAAACCGTCACCTCTTATGTAGGGATCGGGGTGAACGTCGGGTTTTTCATTGAGTCTACCATTTTTGAACACTAGAGTCCATTATGAATCAATCCATATGATCATATATGCCTAATCCGTCCACTTTTGAAAAAATCAAATTTTTGAGCCCGCCCAAAGGGGTACCCCTTTGGCCGGTGGCCAGATTTGGCCCCGATTTCTGGCAGCCGTCAGTAAAACGGTTATAACTCTCTCCACAAGTAAACTTTACTCGTGATTCTTGTTGCGTTGGATTCCTAACTCAAATATCTACCCTACCAAAAGTCGAACCGGTAGAAACCCTATTTGAGTCGCCCTCTAGGTGATTATCAAGTTGATTTCCGAAACCGTCACCTCTTATGTAAGGATCGGGGTGAACGTCGGGTTTTTCCTTGAGTCTAGCATTTTTGAACAATAGAGTCCATTATGAATCAATACATATGATCATATATGCCTAATCCGTCGAATTTTGAAAAAAAAAAAATTTTGAGCCCGCCCAAAGGGGTACCCCTTTGGCCGGTGGCCAGATTTGGCCCCATTTTCTGGCAGCCGTTAGTAAAACGGCTGTAACTCTCTCCAGAACTAAGCTTTACCTGTGATTCTTGTTGAGTTGGATTCTTAACTGAAATATCTACCCTACCAATAGTCGAACCGGTAAAAACCCTATTTTAGTCGGCCTCTAGGTGATTATCAAGTTGATTTCCAAAACCGTCACCTCTTATGTAGGGATCGGGGTGAACGTCGGGTTCTTCCTTGAGTCTAGCATTTTTGAACACTAGAGTCCATTATGAATCAATCCATATGATCATATATGCCTAATCCTTCCACTTTTGAAAAAATCAAATTTTTGAGCCCGCCCAAAGGGGTACCCCTTTGGCCGGTGGCAAGATTTGGCCCCGTTTTCTGGCAGCCGTCAGTAAAACGGCTATAACTCTCTCCAGAAGTAAGCTTTACCCGTGATTCTTGTTGCGTTGGATTCCTAACTGAAATATCTACCCTACCAATAGTCGAACCGGTAAAAACCCTATTTGAGTCGGACTCTAGGTGATTATCAAGTTGATTTCCAAAACCGTCACCTCTTATGTAGGGATCGGGTGAACGTCGGGTTTTTCATTGAGTCTAGCATTTTTGAACACTAGAGTCCATTATGAATCAATCCATATAATCATATATGCCTAATCCGTCCACTTTTGAAAAAATCAAATTTTTGAGCCCGCCCAAAGGGGTACCCTTTGGCCGGTGGCCAGATTTTGCCCAATTTTCTGGCAGACGTCAGTAAAACGGCTATAACTCTCTCCAGAATTAAGCTTTATCCATGATTCTTGTTGCGTTGGATTCCTAACTCAAATATCTACCCTACAAAAAGTTCAAATGGAAGAAACACCTTTTGAGTCAACCTCTAGGTGATTATCAAGTTGATTTCCACAACCGTCGCCTCTTGTGTAGGGATCGGGGTGAACGTCGGGTTTTCATTGAGTCTAGCATTTTTTAATACTAGAGTCCATTATGAATCAATCCATATGATCATATATGCCTAATCCGTCCACTTTTGAAAAAATCAAATTTTTGAGCCCGCCCAAAGGGGTACCCTTTGGCCGGTGGCCAGATTTTGCCCCATTTTCTGGCAGACGTCAGTAAAACGTCTATAACTCTCTCCAGAATTAAGCTTTATCCGTGATTCTTGTTGCGTTGGATTCCTAACTCAAATATCTACCCTACAAAAAGTTCAAATGGAAGAAACACCTTTTGAGTCAACCTCTAGGTGATTATCAAGTTGATTTCCACAACCGTCGCCTCTTGTGTAGGGATCGGGGTGAACGTCGGGTTTTCATTGAGTCTAGCATTTTTGAATACTAGAGTCCATTATGAATCAATCCATATGATCATATATGCCTAATCCGTCCACTTTTGAAAAAATCAAATTTTTGAGCCCGCCCAAAGGGGTACCCCTTTGGCCGGTGGCCAGATTTGGCCCCGTTTTCTGGCAGCCGTCAGTAAAACGGCTGTAACTCTCTCCAGAAGTAAGCTTTACCCGTGATTCTTATTGCGTTGGATTCCTAACTAAAATATCTACCCCACCAAAAGTCGAACAGGTAGAAACCCTATTTGAGTCGGCCTCTAGGTGATTATCAAGTTGATTTCCAAAACCGTCACCTCTTATGTAGGGATCGGGGTGAACGTCGGGTTTTTCATTGAGTCTAGCATTTTTGAACACTAGAGTCCATTATGAATCAATCCATATGATCATATATGCCTAATCCGTCCAGTTTTCAAAAAATCAAATTTTTGAGCCCGCCCAAAGGGGTACTTCTTTGGCCGGTGGCCAGATTTGGCCCCGTTTTCTGGCAGCCGTCAGTAAAACGGCTGAACTTTCTCCAGAAGTAAGCTTTAACCGTGATTCTTGTTGCCTTGGATTCCTAAATCAAATATCTACCCAGCCAAAAGTCGAACTGGTAGAAACCCTATTTGAGTCGGCCTCTAGGTGATTATGAAGTTGATTTCCAAAACCGTCACCTCTTATGTAGGGATCGGGTGAACGTCTGGTTTTTCATTGAGTCTAGCATTTTTGAACACTAGAGTCCATTATGAATCAATCCATATGATCATATATGCCTAATCCGTCGACTTTTGAATAAATAAAATTTTTGAGCCCGCCCAAAGGGGTACCCCTTTGGCCGGTGGCCAGATTTGGCCCCGTGTTCTGGAAGCCGTCAGTAAAACGGCTGTAACTCTCTCCATAACTAAGCTTTACCTGTGATTCTTGTTGCGTTGGATTCCTAACTCAAATATATACCCTACCAAAAGTCGAACCGGTAGAAACCCTATTTGAGTCGGCCTCTAGGTGATTATCAAGTTGATTTCCAAAATCGTCACCTCTTATGTAGGGATCGGGTGAACGTCGGGTTTTTCATTGAGTCTAGCATTTTTGAACACTAGAGTCCATTAGGAATCAATCCATATGATCATATATGCCTAATTCGTCCACTTTTGAAAAAATCAAATTTTTGAGCGCGTCCAAAGGGGTACCCCTTTGGCTAGTGGCAAGATTTGGCCCCGTTTTCTGGCAGCCGTCAGTAAAACGGCTATAACTCTCTCCAGAAGTAAGCTTTACCCGTGATTCTTGTTGCGTTGGATTCCTAACTCAAATATCTACCATACCAAAAGTCGAACCAGTAGAAACCCTATTTGAGTCGGCCTCTAGGTGATTATCAAGTTGATTTCTAAAACCGTCACCTCTTATGTAGGGATCGGGGTGAACGTCGGGTTTTTCATTGAGTCTACCATTTTTGAACACTAGAGTCCATTATGAATCAATCCATATGATCATATATGCCTAATCCGTCCACTTTTGAAAAAATCAAATTTTTGAGCCCGCCCAAAGGGTTACCCCTTTGGCCGGTGGCCAGATTTGGCCCCGATTTCTGGCAGCCGTCAGTAAAACGGTTATAACTCTCTCCACAAGTAAACTTTACTCGTGATTCTTGTTGCGTTGGATTCCTAACTCAAATATCTACCCTACCAAAAGTCGAACCGGTAGAAACCCTATTTGAGTCGCCCTCTAGGTGATTATCAAGTTGATTTCCGAAACCGTCACCTCTTATGTAAGGATCGGGGTGAACGTCGGGTTTTTCCTTGAGTCTAGCATTTTTGAACAATAGAGTCCATTATGAATCAATCCATATGATCATATATGCCTAATCCGTCGAATTTTGAAAAAAAAAAAATTTTGAGCCCGCCCAAAGGGGTACCCCTTTGGCCGGTGGCCAGATTTGGCCCCATTTTCTGGCAGCCGTTAGTAAAACGGCTGTAACTCTCTCCAGAACTAAGCTTTACCTGTGATTCTTGTTGAGTTGGATTCTTAACTGAAATATCTACCCTACCAATAGTCGAACCGGTAAAAACCCTATTTTAGTCGGCCTCTAGGTGATTATCAAGTTGATTTCCAAAACCGTCACCTCTTATGTAGGGATCGGGGTGAACGTCGGGTTTTTCCTTGAGTCTAGCATTTTTGAACACTAGAGTCCATTATGAATCAATCCATATGATCATATATGCCTAATCCTTCCACTTTTGAAAAAATCAAATTTTTGAGCCCGCCCAAAGGGGTACCCCTTTGGCCGGTGGCAAGATTTGGCCCCGTTTTCTGGCAGCCGTCAGTAAAACGGCTATAACTCTCTCCAGAAGTAAGCTTTACCCGTGATTCTTGTTGCGTTGGATTCCTAACTGAAATATCTACCCTACCAATAGTCGAACCGGTAAAAACCCTATTTGAGTCGGACTCTAGGTGATTATCAAGTTGATTTCCAAAACCGTCACCTCTTATGTAGGGATCGGGTGAACGTCGGGTTTTTCATTGAGTCTAGCATTTTTGAACACTAGAGTCCATTATGAATCAATCCATATAATCATATATGCCTAATCCGTCCACTTTTGAAAAAATCAAATTTTTGAGCCCGCCCAAAGGGGTACCCTTTGGCCGGTGGCCAGATTTTGCCCAATTTTCTGGCAGACGTCAGTAAAACGGCTATAACTCTCTCCAGAATTAAGCTTTATCCATGATTCTTGTTGCGTTGGATTCCTAACTCAAATATCTACCCTACAAAAAGTTCAAATGGAAGAAACACCTTTTGAGTCAACCTCTAGGTGATTATCAAGTTGATTTCCACAACCGTCGCCTCTTGTGTAGGGATCGGGGTGAACGTCGGGTTTTCATTGAGTCTAGCATTTTTTAATACTAGAGTCCATTATGAATCAATCCATATGATCATATATGCCTAATCCGTCCACTTTTGAAAAAATCAAATTTTTGAGCCCGCCCAAAGGGGTACCCTTTGGCCGGTGGCCAGATTTTGCCCCATTTTCTGGCAGACGTCAGTAAAACGTCTATAACTCTCTCCAGAATTAAGCTTTATCCGTGATTCTTGTTGCGTTGGATTCCTAACTCAAATATCTACCCTACAAAAAGTTCAAATGGAAGAAACTCCTTTTGAGTCAACCTCTAGGTGATTATCAAGTTGATTTCCACAACCGTCGCCTCTTATGTAGGGATCGGGGTGAACGTCGGGTTTTTCATTGAGTCTAGCATTTTTTAATACTAGAGTCCATTATGAATCAATCCATATGATCATATATGCCTAATCCGTCCACTTTTGAAAAAATCAAATTTTTGAGCCCGCCCAAAGGGGTACCCCTTTGGCCGGTGGCCAGATTTGGCCCCGTTTTCTGGCAGCCGTCAGTAAAACGGCTGTAACTCTCTGCGGAATTAAGCTTTACCCGTGATTTTTGTTGCGTTGGATTCCTAACTCAAATATCCACCACACCAAAAGTCGAACTGGTAGAAACCCTATTTGAGTCGGCCTCTAGGTGATTATCAAGTTGATTTCCAAAACCGTCACCTCTTATGTAGGGATCGGTGTGAACGTCGGGTTTTTCATTGAGTCTAGAATTTTTGAA
This sequence comes from Perilla frutescens, assembly GCA_026008535.1. Lineage (NCBI taxonomy): Eukaryota > Viridiplantae > Streptophyta > Magnoliopsida > Lamiales > Lamiaceae > Perilla > Perilla frutescens. Next base: position 49,978,067 of record BRKX01000018.1, read on the forward strand.
CACTAGAGTCCATTATGAATCAATCCATATGATCATATATGCCTAATCCGTCCACTTTTGAAAAAATCAAATTTTTGAGCCCGCCCAAAAGGGTACCTCTTTGGCCGGTGGCCAGATTTGGCCCCGTTTTCTAGCAGCCGTCAGTAAAACGGCTATAACTCTCTCCAGAAGTAAACTTTACTCGTGATTATTGTTGCGTTGGATTCCTAACTCAAATCTCTACCCTACAAAAAGTGAAACCGGTAGAAACCCTATTTGAGTCGGCCTCTAGGTGATTATCAAGTTTATTTCCAAAACCGTCACCTCTTATGTAGGGATCGGGGTGAACGTCGGGTTTTTCATTGAGTCTAGCATTTTTGAACACTAGAGTACATTATGAATCAATCCATATGATCATATATGCCTAATCCGTCCACTTTTGAAAAAATTAAATTTTTGAGCCCGCCCAAAGAGGTACCCCTTTGGCCGGTGCCCAGATTTTGCCCCATTTTCTGGCAGACGTCAGTAAAACGGCTATAACTCTCTCCAGAATTAAGCTTTATCTGTGATTCTTATTGCGTTGGATTCCTAACTCAAAAATCTACCCTACAAAAAGTTCAAATGGAAGAAACTCCATTTGAGTCAACCTCTAGGTGATTATCAAGTTGATTTCCACAACCGTCACCTCTTATGTAGGGATCGGGGTGAACGTCGGGTTTTTCATTGACTCTAGCATTTTTGAACACTAGAGTCCATTATGAATCAATCCATATGATCATATATGCCTAATCCGTCCACTTTTGAGAAAATTAAATTTTTTAGACCGCCCAAAGGGGTACCCCTTTGGCCGGTGGCCAGATTTGGCCTCATTTTCTGGCAGCCGTCAGTAAAACGGCTATAACTCTCTCCAGAAGTAAGCTTTACCCGTTATTCTTGTTGCGTTGGATTCCTCACTCAAATATCTACCCTACCAAAAGTCGAACCGGTAGAAACCCTATTTGAGTCGGCCTCTAGGTGATTATCAAGTTGATTTCCAAAACCGTCACCTCTTATGTAAGGATCGGGGTGAACGTCGGGTTTTTCATTGAGTCTAGCATTTTGAACACTAGAGTCCATTATGAATAATTCCATATAATCATATATGCCTAATCCGTGCACTTTTGAAAAAATTAAATTTTTGAGCCCGCCCAAAGGGGTACCCTTTGGCCGGTGGCCAGATTTTGCCCCATTTTCTGGCAGACGTCAGTAAAACGGCTATAACTCTCTCCAGAATTAAGCTTTACCTGTGATTCTTGTTGCGTTGGATTCCTAACTCAAATATCTACCCTACTAAAAGTCGAACCGGTAGAAACCCTATTTGAGTCGGCCTCTAGGTGATTATCAAGTTGATTTCCAAAACCGTCACCTCTTATGTAGGGATCGGGGTGAACGTCTGGTTTTTCATTGAGTCTAGCATGTTTGAACACTAGAGTCCATTATGAATCAATCCATATGATCATATATGCCTAATCCGTCCACTTTTGAAAAAATCAAATTTTTGAGCCCGCCCAAAGGGGTACCCTTTGGCCGGTGGCCAGATTTTGCCCCATTTTCTGGCAGACGTCAGTAAAACGGCTATAACTCTCTCCAGAATTAAGCTTTATCCGTGATTCTTGTTGCGTTGGATTCCTAACTCAAATATATACCCTACAAAAAGTTCAAATGGAAGAAACACCTTTTGAGTCAACCTCTAGGTGATTATCAAGTTGATTTCCACAACCGTCGCCTCTTATGTAAGGATCGGGGTGAACGTCGGGTTTTTCATTGAGTCTAGCATTTTTTAATACTAGAGTCCATTATGAATCAATCCATATGATCATATATGCCTAATCCGTCCACTTTTGAAAAAATCAAATTTTTGAGCCCGCCCAAAGGGGTACCCTTTGGCCGGTGGCCAGATTTTGCCCCATTTTCTGGCAGACGTCAGTAAAACGGCTATAACTCTCTCCACAATTAAGCTTTATCCGTGATTCTTGTTGCGTTGGATTCCTAACTCAAATATCTACCCTATAAAAAGTTCAAATGGAAGAAACTCCTTTTGAGTCAACCTCTAGGTGATTATCAAGTTGATTTCCACAACCGTCGCCTCGTATGTAAGGATCGGGGTGAACGTCGGGTTTTTCATTGAGTCTAGCATTTTTTAATACTAGAGTCCATTATGAATCAATCCATATGATCATATATGCCTAATCCGTCCACTTTTGAAAAAATCAAATTTTTGAGCCCGCCCAAAGGGGTACCCTTTGGCCGGTGGCCAGATTTTGCCCCATTTTCTGGCAGACGTCAGTAAAACGGCTATAACTCTCTCCACAATTAAGCTTTATCCGTGATTCTTGTTGCGTTGGATTCCTAACTCAAATATCTACCCTATAAAAAGTTCAAATGGAAGAAACTCCTTTTGAGTCAACCTCTAGGTGATTATCAAGTTGATTTCCACAACCGTCGCCTCGTATGTAGGGATCGGGGTGAACGTCGGGTTTTTCATTGAGTCTAGCATTTTTTAATACTAGAGTCCATTATGAATCAATCCATATGATCATATATGCCTAATCCGTCCACTTTTGAAAAAATCAAATTTTTGAGCCCGCCCAAAGGGGGTACCCCTTTGGCCGGTGGCCAGATTTGGCCCCGTTTTCTGGCAGCCGTCAGTAGAACGGCTGTAACTCTCTGCGGAATTAAGCTTTACCCGTGATTTTTGTTGCGTTGGATTCCTAACTCAAATATCTAACACACCAAAAGTCGAACTGGTAGAAACCCTATTTGAGTCGGCCTCTAGGTGATTATCAAGTTGATTTCCAAAACCGTCACCTCTTATGTAAGGATCGGGGTAAACGTCGGGTTTTTCATTGAGTCTAGCATTTTTGAACACTAGAGTCCATTATGAATCATTCCATATGATCATATATGCCTAATCCGTCCACTTTTGAAAAAATCAAATTTTTAAGGCCGCCCAAAGGGGTACCCTTTGGCCGGTGGCCAGATTTTGTCCCATTTTCTGGCAGACGTCAGTAAAACGGCTATAACTCTCTCCAGAATTAAGCTTTATCCGTGATTTTTGTTGCGTTGGATTCCTAACTCAAATATCTACCCTACTAAAAGTCGAACAGGTAGAAACCCTATTTGAGTCGGCCTCTAGGTGATTATCAAGTTGATTTCCAAAACCGTCACCTCTTATGTAGGGATCGGGGTGAACGTCGGGTTTTTCATTGAGTCTAGCATTTTTGAACACTAGAGTCCATTATGAATCAATCCATATAATCATATATGCCTAATCCGTCCACTTTTGAGAAAATTAAATTTTTGAGACCGCCCAAAGGGGTACCCTTTGGCCGGTGGCCAGATTTTGCCCCATTTTCTGGCAGACGTCAGTAAAACGGCTATAACTCTCTCCAGAATTAAGCTTTACCTGTGATTCTTGTTGCGTTGGATTCCTAACTCAAATATCTACCCTACTAAAAGTCGAACCGGTAGAAACCCTATTTGAGTCGGCCTCTAGGTGATTATCAAGTTGATTTCCAAAACCGTCACCTCTTATGTAAGGATAGGGGTGAACGTCGGGTTTTTCATTGAGTCTAGCATTTTGAACACTAGAGTCCATTATGAATAATTCCATATAATCATATATGCCTAATCCGTCCACTTTTGAAAAAATTAAATTTTTGAGCCCGCCCAAAGGGGTACCCTTTGGCCGGTGGCCAGATTTTGCCCCATTTTCTGGCAGACGTCAGTAAAACGGCTATAACTCTCTCCAGAATTAAGCTTTACCTGTGATTCTTGTTGCGTTGGATTCCTAACTCAAATATCTACCGTACTAAAAGTCGAACCGGTAGAAACCCTATTTGAGTCGGCCTCTAGGTGATTATCAAGTTGATTTCCAAAACCGTCACCTCTTATGTAGGGATCGGGGTGAACGTCTGGTTTTTCATTGAGTCTAGCATGTTTGAACACTAGAGTCCATTATGAATCAATCCATATGATCATATATGCCTAATCCGTCCACTTTTGAGAAAATTAAATTTTTGAGCCCGCCCAAAGAGGTACCCCTTTAGTCGGTGGCCAGATTTTGCCCCATTTTCTGGCAGACGTCAGTAAAACGGCTATAACTCTCTCCAGAATTAAGCTTTATCCGTGATTCTTGTTGCGTTGGATTCCTAACTCAAATATCTACCCTACTAAAAGTCGAACCGGTAGAAACCCTATTTGAGTCGGCCTCTAGGTGATTATCAAGTTGATTTCCAAAACCGTCACCTCTTATGTAGGGATCGGGGTGAACGTCTGGTTTTTCATTGAGTCTAGCATGTTTGAACACTACAGTCCATTATGAATCAATCCATATGATCATATATGCCTAATCCGTCCACTTTTGAAAAAATCAAATTTTTGAGCCCGCCCAAAGAGATACCCCTTTGGCCGGTGGCCAGATTTTGCCCCATTTTCTGGCAGACGTCAGTAAAACGGCTATAACTCTCTCCAGAATTAAGCTTTATCCGTGATTCTTGTTGCGTTGGATTCCTAACTCAAAAATCTACCCTACAAAAAGTTCAAATGGAAGAAACTCCATTTGAGTCAACCTCTAGGTGATTATGAAGTTGATTTCCACAACCGTCACCTCTTATGTAGGGATCGGGGTGAACGTCGGGTTTTTCATTGACTCTAGCATTTTTGAACACTAGAGTCCATTATGAATCAATCCATATGATCATATATGCCTAATCCGTCCACTTTTGAGAAAATTAAATTTTTTAGACCGCCCAAAGGGGTACCCCTTTGGCCGGTGGCCAGATTTGGCCTCATTTTCTGGCAGCCGTCAGTAAAACGGCTATAACTCTCTCCAGAAGTAAGCTTTACCCGTTATTCTTGTTGCGTTGGATTCCTCACTCAAATATCTACCCTACCAAAAGTCGAACCGGTAGAAACCCTATTTGAGTCGGCCTCTAGGTGATTATCAAGTTGATTTCCAAAACTGTCACCTCTTATGTAAGGATCGGGGTGAACGTCGGGTTTTTCATTGAGTCTAGCATTTTGAACACTAGAGTCCATTATGAATAATTCCATATAATCATATATGCCTAATCCGTCCACTTTTGAAAAAATTAAATTTTTGAGCCCGCCCAAAGGGGTACCCTTTGGCCGGTGGCCAGATTTTGCCCCATTTTCTGGCAGACGTCAGTAAAACGGCTATAACTCTCTCCAGAATTAAGCTTTACCTGTGATTCTTGTTGCGTTGGATTCCTAACTCAAATATCTACCCTACTAAAAGTCGAACCGGTAGAAACCATATTTGAGTCGGCCTCTAGGTGATTATCAAGTTGATTTCCAAAACCGTCACCTCTTATGTAGGGATCGGGGTGAACGTCTGGTTTTTCATTGAGTCTAGCATGTTTGAACACTAGAGTCCATTATGAATCAATCCATATGATCATATATGCCTAATCCGTCCACTTTTGAAAAAATCAAATTTTTGAGCCCGCCCAAAGGGGTACCCTTTGGCCGGTGGCCAGATTTTGCCCCATTTTCTGGCAGACGTCAGTAAAACGACTATAACTCTCTCCAGAATTAAGCTTTATCCGTGATTCTTGTTGCGTTGGATTCCTAACTCAAATATATACCCTACAAAAAGTTCAAATGGAAGAAACACCTTTTGAGTCAACCTCTAGGTGATTATCAAGTTGATTTCCACAACCGTCGCCTCTTATGTAGGGATCGGGGTGAACGTCGGGTTTTTCATTGAGTCTAGCATTTTTTCATACTAGAGTCCATTATGAATCAATCCATATGATCATATATGCCTAATCCGTCCACTTTTGAAAAAATCAAATTTTTGAGCCCGCCCAAAGGGGTACCCTTTGGCGGGTGGCCAGATTTTGCCCATTTTCTGGCAGACGTCAGTAAAACGGCTATAACTCTCTCCACAATTAAGCTTTATCCGTGATTCTTGTTGCGTTGGATTCCTAACTCAAATATCTACCCTAGAAAAAGTTCAAATGGAAGAAACTCCTTTTGAGTCAACCTCTAGGTGATTATCAAGTTGATTTCCACAACCGTCGCCTCGTATGTAGGGATCGGGGTGAACGTCGGGTTTTTCATTGAGTCTAGCATTTTTTAATACTAGAGTCCATTATGAATCAATCCATATGATCATATATGCCTAATCCGTCCACTTTTGAAAAAATCAAATTTTTGAGCCCGCCCAAAGGGGTACCCTTTGGCCGGTGGCCAGATTTTGCCCCATTTTCTGGCAGACGTCAGTAAAACGGCTATAACTCTCTCCACAATTAAGCTTTATCCGTGATTCTTGTTGCGTTGGATTCCTAACTCAAATATCTACCCTATAAAAAGTTCAAATGGAAGAAACTCCTTTTGAGTCAACCTCTAGGTGATTATCAAGTTGATTTCCACAACCGTCGCCTTTTATGTAGGGATCGGGGTGAACATCGGGTTTTCATTGAGTCTAGCATTTTTTAATACTAGAGTCCATTATGAATCAATCCATATGATCATATATGCCTAATCCGTCCACTTTTGAAAAAATCAAATTTTTGAGCCCGCCCAAAGGGGGTACCCCTTTGGCCGGTGGCCAGATTTGGCCCCGTTTTCTGGCAGCCGTCAGTAGAACGGCTGTAACTCTCTGCGGAATTAAGCTTTACCCGTGATTTTTGTTGCGTTGGATTCCTAACTCAAATATCTAACACACCAAAAGTCGAACTGGTAGAAACCCTATTTGAGTCGGCCTCTAGGTGATTATCAAGTTGATTTCCAAAACCGTCACCTCTTATGTAGGGATCGGGGTGAACGTCGGGTTTTTCATTGAGTCTAGAATTTTTGAACACTATAGTCCATTATGAATCAATCCATATGATCATATATGCCTAATCCGTCCACTTTTGAAAAAATCAAATTTTTGAGCCCGCCCAAAAGGGTACCTCTTTGGCCGGTGGCCAGATTTGGCCCCGTTTTCTAGCAGCCGTCAGTAAAACGGCTATAACTCTCTCCAGAAGTAAACTTTACTCGTGATTCTTGTTGCGTTGGATTCCTAACTCAAATCTCTACCCTACAAAAAGTGAAACCGGTAGAAAGCCTATTTGAGTCGGCCTCTAGATGATTATCAAGTTTATTTCCAAAACCGTCACCTCTTATGTAGGGATCGGGGTGAACGTCGGGTTTTTCATTGAGTCTAGCATTTTTGAACACTAGAGTCCATTATGAATCAATCCATATAATCATATATGCCTAATCCGTCCACTTTTGAGAAAATTAAATTTTTGAGACCGCCCAAAGGGGTACCCTTTGGCCGGTGGCCAGATTTTGCCCCATTTTCTGGCAGACGTCAGTAAAACGGCTATAACTCTCTCCAGAATTAAGCTTTACCTGTGATTCTTGTTGCGTTGGATTCCTAACTCAAATATCTACCCTACTAAAAGTCGAACCGGTAGAAACCCTATTTGAGTCGGCCTCTAGGTGATTATCAAGTTGATTTCCACAACCGTCGCCTCTTATGTAGGGATCGGGATGAACGTCGGGTTTTTCATTGAGTCTAGCATTTTTTAATACTAGAGTCCATTATAAATCAATCCATATGATCATATATGCCTAATCCGTCCACTTTTGAAAAAATCAAATTTTTGAGCCCGCCCAAAGAGGTACCCCTTTGGCCGGTGGCCAGATTTTGCCCCATTTTCTGGCAGACGTCAGTAAAACGGCTATAACTCTCTCCAGAATTAAGCTTTATCCGTGATTCTTGTTGCGTTGGATTCCTAACTCAAATATCTACCCTATAAAAAGTTCAAATGGAAGAAACTCCTTTTGAGTCAACCTCTAGGTGATTATCAAGTTGATTTCCACAACCGTCGCCTTTTATGTAGGGATCGGGGTGAACATCGGGTTTTTCATTGAGTCTAGCATTTTTTAATACTAGAGTCCATTATGAATCAATCCATATAATCATATATGCCTAATCCGTCCACTTTTGAAAAAATCAAATTTTTGAACCCGCCCAAAGAGGTACCCCTTTGGCCGGTGGCCAGATTTTGCCCCATTTTCTGGCAGACGTCAGTAAAACGGCTATAACTCTCTCCAGAATTAAGCTTTATCCGTGATTCTTGTTGCGTTAGATTCCTAACTCAAATATCTACCCTACAAAAAGTTCAAATGGAAGAAACTCCTTTTGAGTCAACCTCTAGGTGATTATCAAGTTGATTTCCAAAACCGTCACCTCTTATGTAGGGATCGGGGTGAACGTCGGGCTTTTCATTGAGTCTAGCATTTTTGAACACTAGAGTCCATTATGAATCAATCCATATGATCATATATGCCTAATCCGTCTACTTTTGAAAAAATCAAATTTTTGAGCCCGCCCAAAGGGGTACCCCTTTTTGCCGGTGGCCAGATTTGGCCCCGTTTTCTGGCAGCCGTCAGTAAAACGGTTGTAACTCTCTGCGGAATTAAGCTTTACCCGTGATTTTTGTTGCGTTGGATTCCTAACTCAAATATCTACCACACCAAAAGTTGAACTGGTAGAAACCCTATTTGAGTCGGCCTCTAGGTGATTATCAAGTTGATTTCCAAAACCGTCACCTCTTATGTAGGGATCGGGGTGAACGTCGGGTTTTTCATTGAGTCTAGAATTTTTGAACACTAGAGTCCATTATGAATAATTCCATATAATCATATATGCCTAATCCGTCCACTTTTGAAAAAATTAAATTTTTGAGCCCGCCCAAAGGGGTACCCTTTGGCCGGTGGCCAGATTTTACCCCATTTTCTGGCAGACGTCAGTAAAACGGCTATAACTCTCTCCAGAATTAAGCTTTACCTGTGATTCTTGTTGCGTTGGATTCCTAACTCAAATAGCTACCCTACTAAAAGTCGAACCAGTAGAAACCCTATTTGAGTTGGCCTCTAAGTGATTATCAAGTTGATTTCCAAAACCGTCACCTCTTATGTAAGGATCGGGGTGAACGTCGGGTTTTTCATTGAGTCTAGCATTTTTGAACACTAGAGTCCATTATGAATCAATCCATATGATCATATATGCCTAATCCGTCCACTTTTGAAAAAATCAAATTTTTGAGCCCGCCCAAAGAGGTACCCCTTTGGCCGGTGGCCAGATTTTGCCCCATTTTCTGGCAGACATCAGTAAAACGGCTATAACTCTCTCCAGAATTAAACTTTATCCGTGATTCTTGTTGCGTTGGATTCCTAACTGAAATATCTACCCTACAAAAGTTCAAATGGAAGAAACTCCTTTTGAGTCAACCTCTAGGTGATTATCAAGTTGATTTCCACAACCGTCGCCTCTTATGTAGGGATCGGGGTGAACGTCGGGTTTTTCATTGAGTCTAGCATTTTTTAATACTAGAGTCCATTATGAATCAATCCATATGATCATATATGCCTAATCCGTCCAGTTTTGAAAAAATCAAATTTTTGAGCCCGCCCAAAGAGGTACCCCTTTGGCCGGTGGCCAGATTTTGCCCAATTTTCTGGCAGACGTCAGTAAAACGTCTATAACTCTCTCCAGAATTAAGCTTTATCCGTGATTCTTATTGCGTTGGATTCCTAACTCAAATATCTACCCTACCAAAAGTTAAAATGGAAGAAACTCCTTTTGAGTCAACCTCTAGGTGATTATCAAGTTGATTTCCACAACCGTCACCTCTTATGTAGGGATCGGGGTGAACGTCGGGCTTTTCATTGAGTCTAGCATTTTTGAACACTAGAGTCCATTATGAATCAATCCATATGATCATATATGCCTAATCCGTCCACTTTTGAAAAAATCAATTTTTTGAGCCCGCCCAAAGCGGTACCCCTTTGGCTGGTGGCCAAATTTGGCCCCGTTTTCTGGCAGCCGTCAGTAAAACGGCTGTAACTCTCTGCGGAATTAAGCTTTACCCGTGATTTTTGTTGCGTTGGATTCCTAACTCAAATATCTACCACACCAAAAGTCGAACTGGTAGAAACCCTATTTGAGTCGGCCTCTAGGTGATTATCAAGTTGATTTCCAAAACCGTCACCTCTTATGTAGGGATCGGGGTGAACGTCGGGTTTTTCATTGAGTCTAGCATTTTTGAACACTAGAGTACATTATGAATCAATCCATATGATCATATATTCCTAATCCGTCCACTTTTGAAAAAATTAAATTTTTGAGCCCGCCCAAAGAGGTACACCTTTGGCCGGTGCCCAGATTTTGCCCCATTTTCTGGCAGACGTCAGTAAAACGGCTATAACTCTCTCCAGAATTAAGCTTTATCCGTGATTCTTATTGCGTTGGATTCCTAACTCAAATATCTACCCTACAAAAAGTTCAAATGGAAGAAACTCCATTTGAGTCAACCTCTAGGTGATTATCAAGTTGATTTCCACAACCGTCACCTCTTATGTAGGGATCGGGGTGAACGTCGGATTTTTCATTGAGTCTAGCATTTTTGAACACTAGAGTCCATTATGAAGCAATCCATATGATCATATATGCCTAATCCGTCCACTTTTGAAAAAATCAAATTTTTGAGCCCGCCCAAAGGGGTACCCCTTTGGCCGGTGGCCAGATTTGGCCCCGTTTTCTGGCAGCCGTTAGTAAAACGGCTGTAACTCTCTCAAGAATTAAGCTTTACCCGTGATTCTTGTTGCGTTGGATTCCTAACTCAAATATCTACCCCACCAAAAGTCGAACTGGTAGAAACCCTATTTGAGTCGGCCTCTAGGTGATTATCAAGTTGATTTCCAAAACCGTCACCTCTTATGTAGGGATCGGGGTGAACGTCGGGTTTTTCATTGAGTCTAGCATTTTTTAATACTAGAGTCCATTATGAATCAATCCATATGATCATATATGCCTAATCCGTCCACTTTTGGAAAAATCAAATTTTTGAGCCCGCCCAAAGGGGTACCCCTTTGGCCGGTGGCCAGATTTGGCCCCGTTTTCTGGCAGCCGTCAGTAAAACGGCTGTAACTCTCTCCAGAATTAAGCTTTACCCGTGATTCTTGTTGCGTTGGATTCCTAACTCAAATATCTACCCTACAAAAAGTTCAAATGGAAGAAACTCCATTTGAGTCAACCTCTAGGTGATTATCAAGTTGATTTCCACAACCGTCACCTCTTATGTAGGGATCGTGGTGAACGTCGGGTTTTTCATTGAGTCTAGCATTTTTGAACACTAGAGTCCATTATGAATCAATCCATATGATCATATATGCCTAATCCGTCCACTTTTGAAAAAATCAAATTTTTGAGCCCGCCCAAAGGGGTACCCCTTTGGCCGGTGGCCAGATTTGGCCCCGTTTTCTGGCAGCCGTCAGTAAAACGGCTGTAACTCTCTCCAGAATTAAGCTTTACCCGTGATTCTTGTTGCGTTGGATTCCTAACTCAAATATCTACCCCACCAAAAGTCGAACTGGTAGAAACCCTATTTGAGTCGGCCTCTAGGTGATTATCAAGTTGATTTCCAAAACCGTCACCTCTTATGTAGGGATCGGGGTGAACGTCGGGTTTTTCATTGAGTCTAGAATTTTTGAACACTAGAGTCCATTATGAATCAATCCATATGATCATATATGCCTAATCCGTCCACTTTTGAAAAAATCAAATTTTTGAGCCCGCCCAAAAGGGTACCTCTATGGCCGGTGGCCAGATTTGGCCCCGTTTTCTAGCAGCCGTCAGTAAAACGGCTATAACTCTCTCTAGAAGTAAACTTTACTCGTGATTCTTGTTGCGTTGGATTCCTAACTCAAATCTCTACCCTACAAAAAGTGAAACCGGTAGAAAACCTATTTGAGTCGGCCTCTAGGTGATTATCAAGTTTATTTCCAAAACCGTCACCTCTTATGTAGGGATCGGGGTGAACGTCGGGTTTTTCATTGAGTCTAGCATTTTTGAACACTAGAGTACATTATGAATCAATCCATATGATCATATATGCCTAATCCGTCCACTTTTGAAAAAATTAAATTTTTGAGCCCGCCCAAAGAGGTACCCCTTTGGCCGGTGCCCAGATTTTGCCCCATTTTCTGGCAGACGTCAGTAAAACGGCTATAACTCTCTCCAGAATTAAGATTTATCCGTGATTTTTATTGCGTTGGATTCCTAACTCAAATATCTACCCTACAAAAAGTTCAAATGGAAGAAACTCCATTTGAGTCAACCTCTAGGTGATTATCAAGTTGATTTCCACAACCGTCACCTCTTATGTAGGGATCGGGGTGAACGTCGGGTTTTTCATTGAGTCTAGCATTTTTGAACACTAGAGTCCATTATGAATCAATCCATATGATCATATATGCCTAATCCGTCCACTTTTGAAAAAATCAAATTTTTGAGCCCGCCCAAAGGGGTACCCCTTTGGCCGGTGGCCAGATTTGGCCCCGTTTTCTGGCAGCCGTTAGTAAAACGGCTGTAACTCTCTCCAGAATTAAGCTTTACCCGTGATTCTTGTTGCGTTGGATTCCTAACTCAAATATCTACCCCACCAAAAGTCGAACTGGTAGAAACCCTATTTGAGTCGGCCTCTAGGTGATTATCAAGTTAATTTCCAAAACCGTCACCTCTTATGTAGGGATCGGGGTGAACGTCGGGTTTTTCATTGAGTCTAGCATTTTTGAATACTAGAGTCCATTATGAATCAATCCATATGATCATATATGCCTAATCCGTCCACTTTTGAAAAAATCAAATGTTTGAGCCCGCCCAAAGGGGTACCCCTTTGGCCGGTGGCCAGATTTGGCCCCGTTTTCTGGCAGCCGTCAGTAAAACGGCTGTAACTCTCTCCAGAATTAAGCTTTACCCGTGATTCTTGTTGCGTTGGATTCCTAACTCAAATATCTACCCTACAAAAAGTTCAAATGGAAGAAACTCCATTTGAGTCAACCTCTAGGTGATTATCAAGTTGATTTCCACAACCGTCACCTCTTATGTAGGGATCGTGGTGAACGTCGGGTTTTTCATTGAGTCTAGAATTTTTGAACACTAGAGTCCATTATGAATCAATCCATATGATCATATATGCCTAATCCGTCCACTTTTGAAAAAATCAAATTTTTGAGCCCGCCCAAAAGGGTACCTCTATGGCCGGTGGCCAGATTTGGCCCCGTTTTCTAGCAGCCGTCAGTAAAACGGCTATAACTCTCTCTAGAAGTAAACTTTACTCGTGATTCTTGTTGCGTTGGATTCCTAACTCAAATCTCTACCCTACAAAAAGTGAAACCGGTAGAAAACCTATTTGAGTCGGCCTCTAGGTGATTATCAAGTTTATTTCCAAAACCGTCACCTCTTATGTAGGGATCGGGGTGAACGTCGGGTTTTTCATTGAGTCTAGCATTTTTGAACACTAGAGTACATTATGAATCAATCCATATGATCATATATGCCTAATCCGTCCACTTTTGAAAAAATTAAATTTTTGAGCCCGCCCAAAGAGGTACCCCTTTGGCCGGTGCCCAGATTTTGCCCCATTTTCTGGCAGACGTCAGTAAAACGGCTATAACTCTCTCCAGAATTAAGATTTATCCGTGATTTTTATTGCGTTGGATTCCTAACTCAAATATCTACCCTACAAAAAGTTCAAATGGAAGAAACTCCATTTGAGTCAACCTCTAGGTGATTATCAAGTTGATTTCCACAACCGTCACCTCTTATGTAGGGATCGGGGTGAACGTCGGGTTTTTCATTGAGTCTAGCATTTTTGAACACTAGAGTCCATTATGAATCAATCCATATGATCATATATGCCTAATCCGTCCACTTTTGAAAAAATCAAATTTTTGAGCCCGCCCAAAGGGGTACCCCTTTGGCCGGTGGCCAGATTTGGCCCCGTTTTCTGGCAGCCGTTAGTAAAACGGCTGTAACTCTCTCCAGAATTAAGCTTTACCCGTGATTCTTGTTGCGTTGGATTCCTAACTCAAATATCTACCCCACCAAAAGTCGAACTGGTAGAAACCCTATTTGAGTCGGCCTCTAGGTGATTATCAAGTTGATTTCCAAAACCGTCACCTCTTATGTAGGGATCGGTGTGAACGTCGGGTTTTTCATTGAGTCTAGAATTTTTGAACACTAGAGTCCATTATGAATCAATCCATATGATCATATATGCCTAATCCGTCCACTTTTGAAAAAATCAAATTTTTGAGCCCGCCCAAAAGGGTACCTCTTTGGCCGGTGGCCAGATTTGGCCCCGTTTTCTAGCAGCCGTCAGTAAAACGGCTATAACTCTCTCCAGAAGTAAACTTTACTCGTGATTCTTGTTGCGTTGGATTCCTAACTCAAATCTCTACCCTACAAAAAGTGAAACCGGTAGAAACCCTATTTGAGTCGGCCTCTAGGTGATTATCAAGTTTATTTCCAAAACCGTCACCTCTTATGTAGGGATCGGGGTGAACGTCGGGTTTTTCATTGAGTCTAGCATTTTTGAACACTAGAGTACATTATGAATCAATCCATATGATCATATATGCCTAATCCGTCCACTTTTGAAAAAATTAAATTTTTGAGCCCGCCCAAAGAGGTACCCCTTTGGCCGGTGCCCAGATTTTGCCCCATTTTCTGGCAGACGTCAGTAAAACGGCTATAACTCTCTCCAGAATTAAGCTTTATCCGTGATTCTTATTGCGTTGGATTCCTAACTCAAATATCTAACCTACAAAAAGTTCAAATGGAAGAAACTCCATTTGAGTCAACGTCTAGGTGATTATCAAGTTGATTTCCACAACCGTCACCTCTTATGTAGGGATCGGGGTGAACGTCGGGTTTTTCATTGAGTCTAGCATTTTTGAACACTAGAGTCCATTATGAATCAATCCATATGATCATATATGCCGAATCCGTCCACTTTTGAAAAAATCAAATTTTTGAGCCCGCCCAAAGGGGTACCCCTTTGGCCGGTGGCCAGATTTGGCCCCGTTTTCTGGCAGCCGTCAGTAAAACGGCTGTAACTCTCTCCATAACTAAGCTTTACCTGTGATTCTTCTTGCGTTGGATTCCTAACTCAAATATCTACACTACCAAAAGTCGAACCGGTAGAAACCCTATTTGAGTCGGCCTCTAGGTGATTATCAAGTTGATTTCCAAAACCGTCACCTCTTATGTAGGGATCGGGTGAACGTCGGGTTTTTCATTGAGTCTAGCATTTTTGAACACTAGAGTCCATTATGAATCAATCCATATGATCATATATGCCTAATTCGTCCACTTTTGAAAAAATCAAATTTTTGAGCGCGTCCAAAGGGGTACCCCTTTGGCTAGTGGCAAGATTTGGCCCCGTTTTCTGGCAGCCGTCAGTAAAATGGCTATAACTCTCTCCAGAAGTAAGCTTTACCCGTGATTCTTGTTGCGTTGGATTCCTAACTCAAATATCTACCATACCAAAAGTCGAACCAGTAGAAACCCTATTTGAGTCGGCCTCTAGGTGATTATCAAGTTGATTGCCAAAACCGTCACCTCTTATGTAGGGATCGGGGTGAACGTCGGGTTTTTCATTGAGTCTACCATTTTTGAACACTAGAGTCCATTATGAATCAATCCATATGATCATATATGCCTAATCCGTCCACTTTTGAAAAAATCAAATTTTTGAGCCCGCCCAAAGGGGTACCTCTTTGGCCGGTGGCCAGATTTGGCCCCGATTTCTGGCAGCCGTCAGTAAAACGGTTATAACTCTCTCCAGAAGTAAACTTTACTCGTGATTCTTGTTGTGTTGGATTCCTAACTCAAATATCTACCCTACAAAAATTTCAAATGGAAGAAACTCCTTCTGAGTCAACCTCTAGGTGATTATCAAGTTGATTTCCACAACCGTCACCTCTTATGTAGGGATCGGGGTGAACGTCGGGTTTTTCATTGAGTCTAGCATTTTTGAACACTAGAGTACATTATGAATCAATCCATATGATAATATATGCGTAATCCGTCCACTTTGAAAAAATCAAATTTTTGAGCCCGCCCAAAGAGGTACCCCTTTGGCCGATGTCCAGATTTTGCCCTATTTTCTGGCAGACGTCAGTAAAACGGCTATAACTCTCTCCAGAATTAAGCTTTATCCGTGATTCTTGTTGCGTTGGATTCCTAACTCAAATATCTACCCTACAAAAATTTCAAATGGAAGAAACTCCTTCTGAGTCAACCTCTAGGTGATTATCAAGTTGATTTCCACAACCGTCACCTCTTATGTAGGGATCGGGGTGAACGTCGGGTTTTTCATTGAGTCTAGCATTTTTGAACACTAGAGTCCATTATGAATCAATCCACATGATCATATATGCCTAATCCATCCACTTTTGAAAAAATCAAATTTTTGAGCCTGCCCAAAGGGGTACCCCTTTGGCCGGTGGCCAGATTTGGCCCCGTTTACTGGCAGCCGTCAGTAAACCGGCTGTAACTCTCTCCAGAATTAACCTTTACCCGTGATTCTTGTTGCGTTGGATTCCTAACTCAAATATCTACCGCACCAAAAGTCGAACTGGTAGAAACCCTATTTGAGTCGGCCTCTAGGTGATTATCAAGTTGATTTCCAAAACCATCACCTCTTATGTAGGGATCGGGGTGACCGTCGGGTTTTTCATTGAGTCTAGCATTTTTGAACACTAGAGTCCATTATGAATCAATCCATATGATCATATATGCCTAATCCGTCCACTTTTGAAAAAATCAAATTTTTGAGCCCGCCCAAAAGGGTACCTCTTTGGCCGGTGGCCAGATTTGGCCCCGTTTTCTGGCAGCCGTCAGTAAAACGGCTATAACTCTCTCCAGAAGTAAAGTTTACTCGTGATTCTTGTTGTGTTGGATTCCTAACTCAAATCTCTACCCTACAAAAAGTGAAACCGGTAGAAACCCTATTTGAGTCGGCCTCTAGGTGATTATCAAGTTTATTTCCAAAACCGTCACCTCTTATGTCGGGATCGGGGTGAACGTCGGGTTTTTCATTGAGTCTAGCATTTTTGAACACTAGAGTCCATTATGAATCAATCCATATGATCATATATGCCTAATCCGTCCACTTTTAAAAAAATCAAATTTTTGAGACCGCCCAAAGGGGTACTTCTTTGGCCGGTGGCCAGATTTGGCCTCGTTTTCTGGCAGCCGTCAGTAAAACGGCTATAACTCTCTCCAGAAGTAAGCTTTACCCGTTATTCTTGTTGCGTTGGATTCCTAACTCAAATATCTACCCTACCAAAAGTCGAACCGGTAGAAACCCTATTTCAGTCGGCCTCTAGGTGATTATCAAGTTGATTTCCAACACCGTCACCTCTTACGTAGGGATCGGGGTGAACGTCGGGTTTTTCATTGAGTCTTGCATTTTTGAACACTAGAGTCCATTATGAATCAATCCATATAATCATATATGCTTAATCCGTCCACTGTTGAAAAAATCAAATTTTTGAGCCCGCCCAAAGGGGTACCCTTTGGCCGGTGGCCAGATTTTGCCCGATTTTCTGGCAGACGTCAGTAAAACGGCTATAACTCTTTCCAGAATTAAGCTTTATCCGTGATTCTTGTTGCGTTGGATTCCTAACTCAAATATCTACCCTACAAAAAGTTCAAATGGAAGAAACTCCTTTTGAGTCAACCTCTAGGTGATTATCAAGTTGATTTCCACAACCGTCACCTCTTATGTAGGGATCGGGGTGAACGTCGGGTTTTTCATTGAGTCCAGCCATTTTGAACACTAGAGTCCATTATTAATCAATCCATATGATCATATATGCCTAATCCATCCACTTTTGAAAAAATCAAATTTTTGAGCCTGCCCAAAGGGGTACCCCTTTGGCCGGTGGCCAGATTTGGCCCCGTTTACTGGCAACCGTCAGTAAAACAGCTGTAACTCTCTCCAGAATTAAGCTTTACCCGTGATTCTTGTTGCGTTGGATTCCTAACTCAAATATCTACCGCACCAAAAGTCGAACTGGTAGAAACCCTATTTGAGTCGGCCTCTAGGTGATTATCAAGTTGATTTCCAAAACCATCACCTCTTATGTAGGGATCGGGGTGACCGTCGGGTTTTTCATTGAGTCTAGCATTTTTGAACACTAGAGTCCATTATGAATCAATCCATATGATCATATATGCCTAATCCGTCCACTTTTGAAAAAATCAAATTTTTGAGCCCGCCCAAAAGGGTACCTTTTTGGCCGGTGGCCAGATTTGGCCCCGTTTTCTGGCAGCCGTCAGTAAAACGGCTATAACTCTCTCCAGAAGTAAACTTTACTCGTGATTCTTGTTGTGTTGGATTCCTAACTCAAATCTCTACCCTACAAAAAGTGAAACCGGTAGAAACCCTATTTGAGTCGGCCTCTAGGTGATTATCAAGTTTATTTCCAAAACCGTCACCTCTTATGTAGGGATCGGGGTGAACGTCGGGTTTTTCATTGAGTCTAGCATTTTTGAACACTAGAGTCCATTATGAATCAATCCATATGATCATATATGCCTAATCCGTCCACTTTTAAAAAAATCAAATTTTTGAGACCGCCCAAAGGGGTACTTCTTTGGCCGGTGGCCAGATTTGGCCTCGTTTTCTGGCAGCCGTCAGTAAAACGGCTATAACTCTCTCCAGAAGTAAGCTTTACCCGTTATTCTTGTTGCGTTGGATTCCTAACTCAAATATCTACCCTACCAAAAGTTGAACCGGTAGAAACCCTATTTGAGTCGGCCTCTAGGTGATTATCAAGTTGATTTCCAAAACCGTCACCTCTTATGTAGGGATCGGGGTGAACGTCGGGTTTTTCATTGAGTCTAGCATTTTTGAACACTAGAGTCCATTATGAATCAATCCATATAATCATATATGCCTAATCCGTCCACTTTTGAAAAAATCAAATTTTTGAGCCCGCCCAAAGGGGTACCCTTTGGCCGGTGGCCAGATTTTGCCCCATTTTCTGGCAGACGTCAGTAAAACGGCTATAACTCTCTCCAGAATTAAGCTTTATCCGTGATTCTTGTTGCGTTGGATTCCTAACTCAAATATCTACCCTACAAAAAGTTCAAATGGAAGAAACTCCTTTTGAGTCAACCTCTAGGTGATTATCAAGTTGATTTCCACAACCGTCGCCTCTTATGTAGGGATCGGGGTGAACGTCGGGTTTTTCATTGAGTCTAGCATTTTTTAATACTAGAGTCCATTATGAATCAATCCATATGATCATATATGCCTAATCCGTCCACTTTTGAAAAAATCAAATTTTTGAGCCCGCCCAAAGGGGTACCCCTTTGGCCGGTGGCCAGATTTGGCCCCGTTTTCTGGCAGCCGTCAGTAAAACGGCTATAACTCTCTCCTGAAGTAAACTTTACTCGTGATTCTTGTTGCGTTGGTTTCCTAACTCAAATCTCTACCCTACAAAAAGTGAAACCGGTAGAAACCCTATTTGAGTCGGCCTCTAGGTGATTATCAAGTTTATTTCCAAAACCGTCACCTCTTATGTAGGGATCGGGGTGAACGTCGGGTTTTTCATTGAGTCTAGCATTTTTGAACACTAGAGTACATTATGAATCAATCCATATGATCATATATGCCTAATCCGTCCACTTTTGAAAAAATCAAATTTTTGAGCCCGCCCAAAGAGGTACCCCTTTGGCCGGTGGCCAGATTTTGCCCCATTTTCTGGCAGACGTCAGTAAAACGACTATAACTCTCTCCAGAATTAAGCTTTATCTGTGATTCTTGTTGCGTTGGATTCCTAACTCAAATATCTACCCTACAAAAAGTTCAAATGGAAGAAACTCCTTTTGAGTCAACCTCTAGGTGATTATCAAGTTGATTTCCACAACCGTCGCCTCTTATGTAGGGATCGGGGTGAACATCGGGTTTTTCATTGAGTCTAGCATTTTTTAATACTAGAGTCCATTATGAATCAATCCATATGATCATATATGCCTAATCCGTCCACTTTTGAAAAAATCAAATTTTTGAGCCCGCCCAAAGAGGTACCCCTTTGGCCGGTGGCCAGATTTTGCCCCATTTTCTGGCAGACATCAGTAAAACGGCTATAACTCTCTCCAGAATTAAGCTTTATCCGTGATTCTTGTTGCGTTGGATTCCTAACTCAAATATCTACCCTACAAAAAGTTCAAATGGAAGAAACTACTTTTGAGTCAATCTCTAGGTGATTATCAAGTTGATTTCCACAACCGTCACCTCTTATGTAGGGATCGGGGTGAACGTCGGGCTTTTCATTGAGTCTAGCATTTTTGAACACTAGAGTCCATTATGAATCAATCCATATGATCATATATGCCTAATCCGTCCACTTTTGAAAAAATCAAATTTTTGAGCCCGCCCAAAGGGGTACCCCTTTAGCCGGTGGCCAGATTTGGCCCCGTTTTCTGGCAGCCGTCAGTAAAACGGTTGTAACTCTCTGCGGAATTAAGCTTTACCCGTGATTTTTGTTGCGTTGGATTCCTAACTCAAATATCTACCACACCAAAATTCGAACTGGTAGAAACCCTATTTGAGTCGGCCTCTAGGTGATTATCAAGTTGATTTCCAAAACCGTCACCTCTTATGTAGGGATCGGGGTGAACGTCGGGTTTTTCATTGAGTCTAGAATTTTTGAACACTAGAGTCCATTATGAATAATTCCATATAATCATATATGCCTAATCCGTCCTCTTTTGAAAAAATTAAATTTTTGAGCCCGCCCAAAGGGGTACCCTTTGGCCGGTGGCCAGATTTTGCCCCATTTTCTGGCAGACGTCAGTAAAACGGCTATAACTCTCTCCAGAATTAAGCTTTACCTGTGATTCTTGTTGCGTTGGATTCCTAACTCAAATATCTACCCTACTAAAAGTTGAACCGGTAGAAACCCTATTTGAGTCGGCCTCTAGGTGATTATCAAGTTGATTTCCAAAACCGTCACCTCTTAAGTAGGGATCGGGGTGAACGTCGGGTTTTTCATTAAGTCTAGCATTTTTTAATACTAGAGTCCATTATGAATCAATCCATATGATCATATATGCCTAATCCGTCCACTTTTGAAAAAATCAAATTTTTGAGCCCGCCCAAAGAGGTACCCCTTTGGCCGGTGGCCAGATTTTGCCCCATTTTCTGGCAGACGTCAGTAAAACGGCTATAACTCTCTCCAGAATTAAGCTTTATCCGTGATTCTTGTTGCGTTGGATTCCTAACTCAAATATCTACCCTACAAAAAGTTCAAATGGAAGAA
Organism: Perilla frutescens; assembly: GCA_026008535.1. Taxonomy (NCBI): domain Eukaryota; kingdom Viridiplantae; phylum Streptophyta; class Magnoliopsida; order Lamiales; family Lamiaceae; genus Perilla; species Perilla frutescens. The sequence continues at coordinate 49,999,232 of BRKX01000018.1, forward strand.
ACTCCTTTTGAGTCAACCTCTAGGTGATTATCAAGTTGATTTCCACAACCGTCACCTCTTATGTAGGGATCGGGGTGAACGTCGGGCTTTTCATTGAGTCTAGCATTTTTGAACACTAGAGTCCATTATGAATCAATCCATATGATCATATATGCCTAATCCGTTCACTTTTGAAAAAATCAAATTTTTGAGCCCTCCCAAAGGGGTACCCCTTTGCCCGGTGGCCAGATTTGGCCCCGTTTTCTGGCAGCCGTCAGTAAAACGGCTGTAACTCTCTGCGGAATTAAGTTTTACCCGTGATTTTTGTTGCGTTGGATTCCTAACTCAAATATCTACCACACCAAAAGTCGAACTGGTAGAAACCCTATTTGAGTCGGCCTCTAGGTGATTATCAAGTTGATTTCCAAAACCGTCACCTCTTATGTAGGGATCGGGGTGAACGTCGAGTTTTTCATTGAGTCTAGAATTTTTGAACACTAGAGTCCATTATGAATCAATCCATATGATCATATATGCCTAATCCATCCACTTTTGAAAAAATCAAATTTTTGAGCCCGCCCAAAAGGGTACCTCTTTGGCCGGTGGCCAGATTTGGCCCCGTATTCTAGCAGCCGTCAGTAAAACGGCTATAACTCTCTCCAGAAGTAAACTTTACTCGTGATTCTTGTTGCGTTGGATTCCTAACTCAAATCTCTACCCTACAAAAAGTGAAACCGGTAGAAACCCTATTTGAGTCGGCCTCTAGGTGATTATCAAGTTTATTTCCAAAACCGTCACCTCTTATGTAGGGATCGGGGTGAACGTCGGGTTTTTCATTGAGTCTAGCATTTTTGAACACTAGAGTACATTATGAATCAATCCATATGATCATATAGGCCTAATCCGTCCACTTTTGAAAAAATCAAATTTTTGAGCCCGCCCAAAGGGGTACCCCTTTGGCCGGTGGCCAGATTTGGTCCCGTTTTCTGGCAGCCGTCAGTAAAACGGCTGTAACTCTCTCCAGAATTAAGCTTTACCCGTGATTCTTGTTGCGTTGGATTCCTAACTCAAATATCTACCCCACCAAAAGTCGAACTGGTAGAAACCCTATTTGAGTCGGCCTCTAGGTTATTATCAAGTTGATTTCCAAAACCGTCACCTCTTATGTAGGGATCGGGGTGAACGTCGGGTTTTTCATTGAGTCTAGCATTTTTGAACACTAGAGTCCATTATGAATCAATCCATATGATCATATATGCCTAATCCGTCCACTTTTGAAAAAATCAAATTTTTGAGCCCGCCCAAAAGGGTACCTCTTTGGCCGGTGGCTAGATTTGGCCCCGTTTTCTGGCAGCCGTCAGTAAAACGGCTATAACTCTCTCCAGAAGTAAACTTTACTCGTGATTCTTGTTGCGTTGGATTCCTAACTCAAATCTCTACCCTACAAAAAGTGAAACCGGTAGAAACACTATTTGAGTCGGCCTCTAGATGATTATCAAGTTTATTTCCAAAACCGTCACCTCTTATGTAGGGATCGGGGTGAACGTCGGGTTTTTCATTGAGTCTAGCATTTTTGAACACTAGAGTCCATTATGAATCAATCCATATGATCATATATGCCTAATCCGTCCACTTTTGAGAAAATTAAATTTTTGAGACTGCCCAAAGGGGTACCCCTTTGGCCGGTGGCCAGATTTGGCCTCATTTTCTGGCAGCCGTCAGTAAAACGGCTATAACTCTCTCCAGAAGTAAGCTTTACCCGTTATTCTTGTTGCGTTGGATTCCTAACTCAAATATCTACCCTACCAAAAGTCGAACCGGTAGAAACCCTATTTGAGTCTGCCTCTAGGTGATTATCAAGTTGATTTCCAAAACCGTCACCTCTTATGTAAGGATCGGGGTGAACGTCGGGTTTTTTATTGAGTCTAGCATTTTGAACACTAGAGTCCATTATGAATAATTCCATATAATCATATATGCCTAATCCGTCCACTTTTGAAAAAATTAAATTTTTGAACCCGCCCAAAGGGGTACCCTTTGGCCGGTGGCCAGATTTTGCCCCATTTTCTGGCAGACGTCAGTAAAACGGCTATAACTCTCTCCAGAATTAAGCTTTACCTGTGATTCTTGTTGCGTTGGATTCCTAACTCAAATATCTACCCTACTAAAAGTCGAACCGGTAGAAACCCTATTTGAGTCGGCCTCTAGGTGATTATCAAGTTGATTTCCAAAACCGTCACCTCTTATGTAGGGATCGGGGTGAACGTCTGGTTTTTCATTGAGTCTAGCATTTTTGAACACTAGAGTCCATTATGAATCAATCCATATGATCATATATGCCTAATCCGTCGACTTTTGAAAAAATAAAATTTTTGAGCCCGCCCAAAGGGGTACCCCTTTGGCCGGTGGCCAGATTTGGCCCCGTTTTCTGGCAGCCGTCAGTAAAACGGCTGTAACTCTCTCCATAACTAAGCTTTACCTGTGATTCTTGTTGCGTTGGATTCCTAACTTAAATATCTACCCTACCAAAAGTCGAACCGGTAGAAACCCTATTTGAGTCGGCCTCTAGGTGATTATCAAGTTGATTTCCGAAACCGTCACCTCTTATGTAAGGATCGGGGTGAACATCGGGTTTTTCATTAAGTCTAGCATTTTTGAACACTAGAGTACATTATGAATCAATCCATATGATCATATATGCCTAATCCGTCCACTTTTGAAAAAATCAAATTTTTGAGCCCGCCCAAAGGGGTACCCCTTTGGCCGGTGGCCAGATTTGGTCCCGTTTTCTGGCAGCCGTCAGTAAAACGGCTGTAACTCTCTCCATAACTAAGCTTTACCTGTGATTCTTGTTGCGTTGGATTCCTAACTCAAATATCTACCCTACCAAAAGTCGAACCGGTAGAAACCCTATTTGAGTCGGCCTCTAGGTGATTATCAAGTTGATTTCCAAAACCGTCACCTCTTATGTAGGGATCGGGGTGAACGTCGGCTTTTTCATTGAGTCTACCATTTTTGAACACTAGAGTCCATTATGAATTAATCCATATGATCATATATGCCTAATCCGTCCACTTTTGAAAAAATCAAATTTTTCAGCCCGCCCAAAGGGGTACCTCTTTGGCCGGTTGCCAGATTTGGCCCCGATTTCTGGCAGCCGTCAGTAAAACGGCTATATCTCTCTCCAGAAGTAAACTTTACTCGTGATTCTTGTTGCGTTGGATTCCTAACTCAAATATCTACCCTACCAAAAGTCGAACCGGTAGAAACCCTATTTGAGTCGCCCTCTAGGTGATTATCAAGTTGATTTCCGAAACCGTCACCTCTTATGTAAGGATCGGGGTGAACATCGGGTTTTTCATTAAGTCTAGCATTTTTGAACACTAGAGTACATTATGAATCAATCCATATGATCATATATGCCTAATCCGTCCACTTTTGAAAAAATCAAATTTTTGAGCCCGCCCAAAGGGGTACCCCTTTGGCCGGTGGCCAGATTTGGTCCCGTTTTCTGGCAGCCGTCAGTAAAACGGCTGTAACTCTCTCCAAAATTAAGCTTTACCCGTGATTCTTGTTGCGTTGGATTCCTAACTCAAATATCTACCCCACCAAAAGTCGAACTGGTAGAAACCCTATTTGAGTCGGCCTCTAGGTTATTATCAAGTTGATTTCCAAAACCGTCACCTCTTATGTAGGGATCGGGGTGAACGTCGGGTTTTTCATTGAGTCTAGCATTTTTGAACACTAGAGTCCATTACGAATTAATCCATATGATCATATATGCCTAATCCGTCCACTTTTGAAAAAATCAAATTTTTGAGCCCGCCCAAAGGGGTACCTCTTTGGCCGGTTGCCAGATTTGGCCCCGATTTCTGGCAGCCGTCAGTAAAACGGTTATAACTCTCTCCAGAAGTAAACTTTACTCGTGATTCTTGTTGCGTTGGATTCCTAACTCAAATATCTACCCTACCAAAAGTCGAACCGGTAGAAACCCTATTTGAGTCGCCCTCTAGGTGATTATCAAGTTGATTTCCGAAACCGTCACCTCTTATGTAAGGATCGGGGTGAACATCGGGTTTTTCATTAAGTCTAGCATTTTTGAACACTAGAGTACATTATGAATCAATCCATATGATCATATATGCCTAATCCGTCCACTTTTGAAAAAATCAAATTTTTGAGCCCGCCCAAAGGGGTACCCCTTTGGCCGGTGGCCAGATTTGGTCCCGTTTTCTGGCAGCCATCAGTAAAACGGCTGTAACTCTCTCCAGAATTAAGCTTTACCCGTGATTCTTGTTGCGTTGGATTCCTAACTCAAATATCTACCCCACCAAAAGTCGAACTGGTAGAAACCCTATTTGAGTCGGCCTCTAGGTTATTATCAAGTTGATTTCTAAAACCGTCACCTCTTATGTAGGGATCGGGGTGAACGTCGGGTTTTTCATTGAGTCTAGCATTTTTGAACACTAGAGTCCATTATGAATCAATCCATATGATCATATATGCCTAATCCGTCCACTTTTGAAAAAATCAAATTTTTGAGCCCGCCCAAAAGGGTACCTCTTTGGCCGGTGGCCAGATTTGGCCCCGTTTTCTGGCAGCCGTCAGTAAAACGGCTATAACTCTCTCCAGAAGTAAACTTTACTCGTGATTCTTGTTGCGTTGGATTCCTAACTCAAATCTCTACCCTACAAAAAGTGAAACCGGTAGAAACCCTATTTGAGTCGGCCTCTAGATGATTATCAAGTTTATTTCCAAAACCGTCACCTCTTATGTAGGGATCGGGGTGACCGTCGGGTTTTTCATTGAGTCTAGCATTTTTGAACACTAGAGTCCATTATGAATCAATCAATATGATCATATATGCCTAATCCGTCCACTTTTGAAAAAATCAAATTTTTGAGCCCGCCCAAAAGGGTACCTCTTTGGCCGGTGGCCAGATTTGGCCCCGTTTTCTGGCAGCCGTCAGTAAAACGGCTATAACTCTCTCCAGAAGTAAACTTTACTCGTGATTCTTGTTGCGTTGGATTCCTAACTCAAATCTCTACCCCACCAAAAGTCGAACTGGTAGAAACCCTATTTGAGTCGGCCTCTAGGTTATTATCAAGTTGATTTCCAAAACCGTCACCTCTTATGTAGGGATCGGGGTGAACGTCGGTATTTTCATTGAGTCTAGCATTTTTGAACACTAGAGTCCATTATGAATTAATCCATATGATCATATATGCCTAATCCGTCCACTTTTGAAAAAATCAAATTTTTGAGCCCGCCCAAAGGGTACCTCTTTGGCCGGTTGCCAGATTTGGCCCCGATTTCTGGCAGCCGTCAGTAAAACGGCTATAACTCTCTCCAGAAGTAAACTTTACTCGTGATTCTTGTTGCGTTGGATTCCTAACTCAAATATCTACCCTACCAAAAGTCGAACCGGTAGAAACCCTATTTGAGTCGCCCTCTAGGTGATTATCAAGTTGATTTCCGAAACCGTCACCTCTTATGTAAGGATCGGGGTGAACATCGGGTTTTTCATTAAGTCTAGCAATTTTGAACACTAGAGTACATTATGAATCAATCCATATGATCATATATGCCTAATCCGTCCACTTTTGAAAAAATCAAATTTTTGAGCCCGCCCAAAGGGGTACCCCTTTGGCCGGTGGCCAGATTTGGTCCCGTTTTCTGGCAGCCGTCAGTAAAACGGCTGTAACTCTCTCCAGAATTAAGCTTTACCCGTGATTCTTGTTGCGTTGGATTCCTAACTCAAATATCTACCCCACCAAAAGTCGAACTGGTAGAAACCCTATTTGAGTCGGCCTCTAGGTTATTATCAAGTTGATTTCCAAAACCGTCACCTCTTATGTAGGGATCGGGGTGAACGTCGGGTTTTTCATTGAGTCTAGCATTTTTGAACACTAGAGTCCATTATGAATCAATCCATATGATCATATATGCCTAATCCGTCCACTTTTGAAAAAATCAAATTTTTGAGCCCGCCCAAAAGGGTACCTCTTTGGCCGGTGGCCAGATTTGGCCCCGTTTTCTGGCAGCCGTCAGTAAAACGGCTATAACTCTCTCCAGAAGTAAACTTTACTCGTGATTCTTGTTGCGTTGGATTCCTAACTCAAATCTCTACCCTACAAAAAGTGAAACCGGTAGAAACCCTATTTGAGTCGGCCTCTAGATGATTATCAAGTTTATTTCCAAAACCGTCACCTCTTATGTAGGGATCGGGGTGAACGTCGGGTTTTTCATTGAGTCTAGCATTTTTGAACACTAGAGTCCATTATGAATCAATCAATATGATCATATATGCCTAATCCGTCCACTTTTGAAAAAATCAAATTTTTGAGCCCGCCCAAAAGGGTACCTCTTTGGCCGGTGGCCAGATTTGGCCCCGTTTTCTGGCAGCCGTCAGTAAAACGGCTATAACTCTCTCCAGAAGTAAACTTTACTCGTGATTCTTGTTGCGTTGGATTCCTAACTCAAATCTCTACCCTACAAAAAGTGAAACCGGTAGAAACCCTATTTGAGTTGGCCTCTAGATGATTATCAAGTTTATTTCCAAAACCGTCACCTCTTATGTAGGGATCGGGGTGAACGTCGGGTTTTTCATTGAGTCTAGCATTTTTGAACACTAGAGTCCATTATGAATCAATCCATATGATCATATATGCCTAATCCGTCCACTTTTGAAAAAATCAAATTTTTGAGCCCGCCCAAAAGGGTACCTCTTTGGACGGTGGCCAGATTTGGCCCCGTTTTCTGGCAGCCGTCAGTAAAACGGCTATAACTCTCTCCAGAAGTAAACTTTACTCGTGATTCTTGTTGCGTTGGATTCCTAACTCAAATCTCTACCCTACAAAAAGTGAAACCGGTAGAAACCCTATTTGAGTCGGCCTCTAGATGATTATCAACTTTATTTCCAAAACCGTCACCTCTTATGTAGGGATCGGGGTGAACGTCGGGTTTTTCATTGAGTCTAGCATTTTTGAACACTAGAGTCCATTATGAATCGATCCATATGATCATATATGCCTAATCCGTCCACTTTTGAGAAAATTAAATTTTTGAGCCCGCCCAAAGGGGTACCCTTTGGCCGGTGGCCAGATTTTGCCCCATTTTCTGGCAGACGTCAGTAAAACGGCTATAACTCTCTCCAGAATTAAGCTTTACCTGTGATTCTTGTTGCGTTGGATTCCTAACTCGAATATCTACCCTACCAAAAGTCGAACCGGTAGAAACCCTATTTGAGTCGGCCTCTAGGTGATTATCAAGTTGATTTCCAAAACCGTCACCTCTTATGTAGGGATCGGGGTGAACGTCTGGTTTTTCATTGAGTCTAGCATTTTTGAACACTAGAGTCCATTATGAATCAATCCATATGATCATATATGCCTAATCCGTCGACTTTTGAAAAAATAAAATTTTTGAGCCCGCCCAAAGGGGTACCCCTTTGGCCGGTGGCCAGATTTGGCACCGTTTTCTGGCAGCCGTCAGTAAAACGGCTGTAACTCTCTCCATAACTAAGCTTTTCCTGTGATTCTTGTTGCGTTGGATTCCTAACTCAAATATCTACCCTACCAAAAGTCGAACCGGTAGAAACCCTATTTGAGTCGGCCTCTAGGTGATTATCAAGTTGATTTCAAAAACCGTCACCTCTTATGTAGGGATCGGGTGAACGTCGGGTTTTTCATTGAGTCTAGCATTTTTGAACACTAGAGTCCATTATGAATCAATCCATATGATCATATATGCCTAATTCGTCCACTTTTGAAAAAATCAAATTTTTGAGCGCGTCCAAAGCGGTACCCCTTTGGCTAGTGGCAAGATTTGGCCCCGTTTTCTGGCAGCCGTCAGTAAAACGGCTATAACTCTCTCCAGAAGTAAACTTTACCCGTGAGTCTTGTTGCATTGGATTCCTAACTCAAATATCTACCATACCAAAAGTCGAACCAGTAGAAACCCTATTTGAGTCGGCCTCTAGGTGATTATCAAGTTGATTTCCAAAACCGTCACCTCTTATGTAGGGATCGGGGTGAACGTCGGGTTTTTCATTGAGTCTACCATTTTTGAACACTAGAGTCCATTATGAATTAATCCATATGATCATATATGCCTAATCCGTCCACTTTTGAAAAAATCAAATTTTTGAGCCCGCCCAAAGGGGTACCTCTTTGGCCGGTTGCCAGATTTGGCCCCGATTTCTGGCAGCCGTCAGTAAAACGGCTATAACTCTCTCCAGAAGTAAACTTTACTCGTGATTCTTGTTGCGTTGGATTCCTAACTCAAATATCTACCCTACCAAAAGTCGAACCGGTAGAAACCCTATTTGAGTCGGCCTCTAGGTGATTATCAAGTTGATTTCCAAAACCGTCACCTCTTATGTAGGGATCGGGTGAACGTCGGGTTTTTCATTGAGTCTAGCATTTTTGAACACTAGAGTCCATTATGAATCAATCCATATGATCATATATGCCTAATTCGTCCACTTTTGAAAAAATCAAATTTTTGAGCGCGTCCAAAGGGGTACCCCTTTGGCTAGTGGCAAGATTTGGCCCCGTTTTCTGGCAGCCGTCAGTAAAACGGCTATAACTCTCTCCAGAAGTAAACTTTACCCGTGATTCTTTTTGCGTTGGATTCCTAACTCAAATATCTACCATACCAAAAGTCGAACCAGTAGAAACCCTATTTGAGTCGGCCTCTAGGTGATTATCAAGTTGATTTCCAAAACCGTCACCTCTTATGTAGGGATCGGGGTGAACGTCGGGTTTTTCATTGAGTCTACCATTTTTGAACACTAGAGTCCATTATGAATTAATCCATATGATCATATATGCCTAATCCGTCCACTTTTGAAAAAATCAAATTTTTGAGCCCGCCCAAAGGGGTACCTCTTTGGCCGGTTGCCAGATTTGGCCCCGATTTCTGGCAGCCGTCAGTAAAACGGCTATAACTCTCTCCAGAAGTAAACTTTACTCGTGATTCTTGTTGCGTTGGATTCCTAACTCAAATATCTACCCTACCAAAAGTCGAACCGGTAGATACCCTATTTGAGTCGCCCTCTAGGTGATTATCAAGTTGATTTCCGAAACCGTCACCTCTTATGTAAGGATCGGGGTGAACATCGGGTTTTTCATTAAGTCTAGCATTTTTGAACACTAGAGTACATTATGAATCAATCCATATGATCATATATGCCTAATCCGTCCACTTTTGAAAAAATCAAATTTTTGAGCCCGCCCAAAGGGGTACCCCTTTGGCCGGTGGCCAGATTTGGCCCCGTTTTCTGGCAGCCGTCAGTAAAACGGTTGTAACTCTCAGCGGAATTAAGCTTTACCCGTGATTTTTGTTGCGTTGGATTCCTAACTCAAATATCTACCACACCAAAAGTCGAACTGGTAGAAACCCTATTTGAGTCGGCCTCTAGGTGATTATCAAGTTGATTTCCAAAACCGTCACCTCTTATGTAGGGATCGGGGTGAACGTCGGGTTTTTCATTGAGTCTAGAATTTTTGAACACTAGAGTCCATTATGAATAATTCCATATAATCATATATGCCTAATCCGTCCACTTTTGAAAAAATTAAATTTTTGAGCCCGACCAAAGGGGTACCCTTTGGCCGGTGGCCAGATTTTGCCCCATTTTCTGGCAGACGTCAGTAAAACGGCTATAACTCTCTCCAGAATTAAGCTTTACCTGTGATTCTTGTTGCGTTGGATTGCTAACTCAAATATCTACCACACCAAAAGTCGAACTGGTAGAAACCCTATTTGAGTCGGCCTCTAGGTGATTATCAAGTTGATTTCCAAAACCGTCACCTCTTATGTAGGGATCGGGGTGAACGTCGGGTTTTTCATTGAGTCTAGAATTTTTGAACACTAGAGTCTATTCTGAATAATTCCATATAATCATATATGCCTAATCCGTCCACTTTTGAAAAAATCAAATTTTTGAGCCCGCCCAAAGAGGTACCCCTTTGGCCGATGTCCAGATTTTGCCCCATTTTCTGGCAGACGTCAGTAAAACGGCTATAACTCTCTCCAGAATTAAGCTTTATCCGTGATTCTTGTTGCGTTGGATTCCTAACTCAAATATCTACCCAACAAAAAGTTCAAATGGAAGAAATTCCTTTTGAGTCAACCTCTAGGTGATTATCAAGTTGATTTCCACAACCGTCACCTCTTATGTAGGGATCGGGGTGAACGTCGGGTTTTTCATTGAGTCTAGCATTTTTGAACACTAGAGTCCATTATGAATCAATCCATATGATCATATATGCCTAATCCATCCACTTTTGAAAAAATCAAATTTTTGAGCCCGCCCAAAAGGGTACCTCTTTGGCCGGTGGCCAGATTTGGCCCCGTTTTCTGGCAGCCGTCAGTAAAACGGCTATAACTCTCTCCAGAAGTAAACTTTACTCGTGATTCTTGTTGCGTTGGATTCCTAACTCAAATCTCTACCCTACAAAAAGTGAAACCGGTAGAAACCCTATTTGAGTCAGCCTCTAGATGATTATCAAGTTTATTTCCAAAACCGTCACCTCTTATGTAGGGATCGGGGTGAACGTCTGGTTTTTCATTGAGTCTAGCATTTTTGAACACTAGAGTCCATTATGAATCAATCCATATGATCATATATGCCTAATCCGTCCACTTTTGAGAAAATTAAATTTTTGAGACTGCCCAAAGGGGTTCCCTTTTGGCCGGTGGCCAGATTTGGCCTCATTTTCTGGCAGCCGTCAGTAAAACGGCTATAACTCTCTCCAGAAGTAAGCTTTACCCGTTATTCTTGTTGCGTTGGATTCCTAACTCAAATATCTACCCTACCAAAAGTCGAACCGGTAGAAACCCTATTTGAGTCGGCCTCTAGGTGATTATCAAGTTGATTTCCAAAACCGTCACCTCTTATGTAAGGATCGGGGTGAACGTCGGGTTTTTCATTGAGTCTAGCATTTTGAACACTAGAGTCCATTATGAATAATTCCATATAATCATATATGCCTAATCCGTCCACTTTTGAAAAAATTAAATTTTTGAGCCCGCCCAAAGGGGTACCCTTTGGCCGGTGGCCAGATTTTGCCCCATTTTCTGGCAGACGTCAGTAAAACGGCTATAACTCTCTCCAGAATTAAGCTTTACCTGTGATTCTTGTTGCGTTGGATTCCTAACTCAAATATCTACCCTACTAAAAGTCGAACCGGTAGAAACCCTATTTGAGTCGGCCTCTAGGTGATTATCAAGTTGATTTCCAAAACCGTCACCTCTTATGTAGGGATCGGGGTGAACGTCTGGTTTTTCATTGAGTCTAGCATTTTTGAACACTAGAGTCCATTATGAATCAATCCATATGATCATATATGCCTAATCCGTCGACTTTTGAAAAAATAAAATTTTTGAGCCCGCCCAAAGGGGTACCCCTTTGGCCGGTGGCCAGATTTGGCCCCGTTTTCTGGCAGCCGTCAGTAAAACGGCTGTAACTCTCTCCATAACTAAGCTTTACCTGTGATCCTTGTTGCGTTGGATTCCTAACTCAAATATCTACCCTACCAAAAGTCGAACCGGTAGAAACCCTATATGAGTCGGCCTCTAGGTGATTATCAAGTTGATTTCCAAAACCGTCACCTCTTATGTAGGGATCGGGTGAACGTCGGGTTTTTATTGAGTCTAGCATTTTTGAACACTAGAGTCCATTATGAATCAATCCATATGATCATATATGCCTAATTCGTCCACTTTTGAAAAAATCAAATTTTTGAGCGCGTCCAAAGGGGTACCCCTTTGGCTAGTGGCAAGATTTGGCCCCGTTTTCTGGCAGCCGTCAGTAAAACGGCTATAACTCTCTCCAGAAGTAAACTTTACCCGTGATTCTTGTTGCGTTGGATTCCTAACTCAAATATCTACCATACCAAAAGTCGAACCAGTAGAAACCCTATATGAGTCGGCCTCTAGGTGATTATCAAGTTGATTTCCAAAACCGTCACCTCTTATGTAGGGATCGGGTGAACGTCGGGTTTTTATTGAGTCTACCATTTTTGAACACTAGAGTCCATTATGAATCAATCCATATGATCATATATGCCTAATTCGTCCACTTTTGAAAAAATCAAATTTTTGAGCGCGTCCAAAGGGGTACCCCTTTGGCTAGTGGCAAGATTTGGCCCCGTTTTCTGGCAGCCGTCAGTAAAACGGCTATAACTCTCTCCAGAAGTAAACTTTACCCGTGATTCTTGTTGCGTTGGATTCCTAACTCAAATATCTACCATACCAAAAGTCGAACCAGTAGAAACCCTATTTGAGTCGGCCTCTAGGTGATTATCAAGTTGATTTCCAAAACCGTCACCTCTTATGTAGGGATCGGGGTGAACGTCGGGTTTTTCATTGAGTCTACCATTTTTGAACACTAGAGTCCATTATGAATTAATCCATATGATCATATATGCCTAATCCGTCCACTTTTGAAAAAATCAAATTTTTGAGCCCGCCCAAAGGGGTACCTCTTTGGCCGGTTGCCAGATTTGGCCCCGATTTCTGGCAGCCGTCAGTAAAACGGCTATAACTCTCTCCAGAAGTAAACTTTACTCGTGATTCTTGTTGCGTTGGATTCCTAACTCAAATATCTACCCTACCAAAAGTCGAACCGGTAGAAACCCTATTTGAGTCGCCCTCTAGGTGATTATCAAGTTGATTTCCGAAACCGTCACCTCTTATGTAAGGATCGGGGTGAACATCGGGTTTTTCATTAAGTCTAGCATTTTTGAACACTAGAGTACATTATGAATCAATCCATATGATCATATATGCCTAATCCGTCCACTTTTGAAAAAATCAAATTTTTGAGCCCGCCCAAAGGGGTACCCCTTTGGCCGGTGGCCAGATTTGGCCCCGTTTTCTGGCAGCCGTCAGTAAAACGGTTGTAACTCTCTCCAGAATTAAGCTTTACCCGTGGTTTTTGTTGCGTTGGATTCCTAACTCAAATATCTACCACACCAAAAGTCGAACTGGTAGAAACCCTATTTGAGTCGGCCTCTAGGTGATTATCAAGTTGATTTCCAAAACCGTCACCTCTTATGTAGGGATCGGGGTGAACGTCGGGTTTTTCATTGAGTCTAGAATTTTTGAACACTAGAGTCCATTATAAATAATTCCATATAATCATATATGCCTAATCCGTCCACTTTTGAAAAAATTAAATTTTTGAGCCCGACCAAAGGGGTACCCTTTGGCCGGTGGCCAGATTTTGCCCCATTTTCTGGCAGACGTCAGTAAAACGGTTATAACTCTCTCCAGAATTAAGCTTTACCTGTGATTCTTGTTGCGTTGGATTCCTAACTCAAATATCTACCACACCAAAAGTCGAACTGGTAGAAACCCTATTTGAGTCGGCCTCTAGGTGATTATCAAGTTGATTTCCAAAACCGTCACCTCTTATGTAGGGATCGGGGTGAACGTCGGGTTTTTCATTGAGTCTAGAATTTTTGAACACTAGAGTCCATTATGAATAATTCCATATAATCATATATGCCTAATCCGTCCACTTTTGAAAAAATCAAATTTTTGAGCCCGCCCAAAGAGGTACCCCTTTGGCCGATGTCCAGATTTTGCCCCATTTTCTGGCAGACGTCAGTGAAACGGCTATAACTCTCTCCAGAATTAAGCTTTATCCGTGATTCTTGTTGCGTTGGATTCCTAACTCAAATATCTACCCTACAAAAAGTTCAAATGGAAGAAACTCCTTTTGAGTCAACCTCTAGGTGATTATCAAGTTGATTTCCACAACCGTCACCTCTTATGTAGGGATCGGGGTGAACGTCGGGTTTTTCATTGAGTCTAGCATTTTTGAACACTAGAGTCCATTATGAATCAATCCATATGATCATATATGCCTAATCCATCCACTTTTGAAAAAATCAAATTTTTGAGCCTGCCCAAAGGGGTACCCCTTTGGCCGGTGGCCAGATTTGGCCCCGTTTACTGGCAGCCGTCAGTAAAACGGCTGTAACTCTCTCCAGAATTAAGCTTTACCCGTGATTCTTGTTGCGTTGGATTCCTAACTCAAATATCTACCCCACCAAAAGTCGAACTGGTAGAAACCCTATTTGAGTCGGCCTCTAGGTGATTATCAAGTTGATTTCAAAAACCATCACCTCTTATGTAGGGATCGGGGTGACCGTCGGGTTTTTCATTGAGTCTAGCATTTTTGAACACTAGAGTCCATTATGAATCAATCCATATGATCATATATGCCTAATCCGTCCACTTTTGAAAAAATCAAATTTTTGAGCCCGCCCAAAAGGGTACCTCTTTGGCCGGTGGCCAGATTTGGCCCCGTTTTCTGGCAGCCGTCAGTAAAACGACTATAACTCTCTCCAGAAGTAAACTTTACTCGTGATTCTTGTTGTGTTGGATTCCTAACTCAAATCTCTACCCTACAAAAAGTGAAACCGGTAGAAACCCTATTTGAGTCGGCCTCTAGGTGATTATCAAGTTTATTTCCAAAACCGTCACCTCTTATGTAGGGATCGGGGTGAACGTCGGGTTTTTCATTGAGTCTAGCATTTTTGAACACTAGAGTCCATTATGAATCAATCCATATGATCATATATGCCTAATTCGTCCACTTTTAAAAAAATTAAATTTTTGAGACCGCCCAAAGGGGTACTTCTTTGGCCGGTGGCCAGATTTGGACTCGTTTTCTGGCAGCCGTCAGTAAAACGGCTATAACTCTCTCCAGAAGTAAGCTTTACCCGTTATTCTTGTTGCGTTGGATTCCTAACTCAAATATCTACCCTACCAAAAGTCGAACCGGTAGAAACCCTATTTGAGTCGGCCTCTAGGTGATTATCAAGTTGATTTCCAAAACTGTCACCTCTTATGTAAGGATCGGGGTGAACGTCGGGTTTTTCATTGAGTCTAGCATTTTTGAACACTAGAGTCCATTATGAATCAATCCATATAATCATATATGCCTAATCCGTCCACTTTTGAAAAAATCAAATTTTTGAGCCCGCCCAAAGGGGTACCCTTTGGCCGGTGGCCAGATTTTGCCCCATTTTCTGGCAGACGTCAGTAAAACGGCTATAACTCTCTCCAGAATTAAGCTTTATCCGTGATTCTTGTTGCGTTGGATTCCTAACTCAAATATCTACCCTACAATAAGTTCAAATGGAAGAAACTCCTTTTGAGTCAACCTCTAGGTGATTATCAAGTTGATTTCTACAACCGTCGCCTCTTATGTAGGATCGGGGTGAACGTCGAGTTTTTCATTGAGTCTAGCATTTTTTAATACTAGAGTCCATTATGAATCAATCCATCTGATCATATATGCCTAATCTGTCCACTTTTGAAAAAATTAAATTTTTGAGCCCGCCCAAAGGGGTACCCCTTTGGCCGGTTGCCAGATTTGGCCCCGTTTTCTGGCAACCGTCAGTAAAACGGCTATAACTCTCTCCAGAAGTAAACTTTACTCGTGATTCTTGTTGCGTTGGTTTCCTAACTCAAATCTCTACCCTACAAAAAGTGAAATCGGTAGAAACCCTATTTGAGTCGGCCTCTAGGTGATTATCAAGTTTATTTCCAAAACCGTCACCTCTTATGTAGGGATCGGGGTGAACGTCGGGTTTTTCATTGAGTCTAGCATTTTTGAACACTAGAGTACATTATGAATCAATCCATATGATCATATATGCCTAATCCGTCCACTTTTGAAAAAATCAAATTTTTGAGCCCGCCCAAAGAGGTACCCCTTTGGCCGGTGGCCAGATTTTGCCCCATTTTCTGGCAGACGTCAGTAAAACGGCTATAACTCTCTCCAGAATTAAGCTTTATCCGTGATTCTTGTTGCGTTGGATTCCTAACTCAAATATCTACCCTACAAAAAAGTTCAAATGGAAGAAACTCCTTTTGAGTCAACCTCTAGGTGATTATCAAGTTGATTTCCACAACCGTCACCTCTTATGTAGGGATCGGGGTGAACGTCGGGTTTTTCATTGAGTCTAGCATTTTTGAACACTAGAGTCCATTATGAATTAATCCATATGATCATATATTCCTAATCCGTCCACTTTTGAAAAAATCAAATTTTTGAGCCCGCCCAAAGGGGTACCCCTTTGGCCGGTGGCCAGATTTGGCCCCGTTTTCTGGCAGCCGTCAGTAAAACGGATGTAACTCTCTGCGGAATTAAGCTTTACCCGTGATTTTTGTTGCGTTGGATTCCTAACTCAAATATCTACCACACCAAAAGTCGAACTAGTAGAAACCCTATTTGAGTCGGCCTCTAGGTGATTATCAATTTGATTCCCAAAAAAGTCACCTCTTATGTAGGGATCGGGGTGAACGTCGGGTTTTCATTGAGTCTAGCATTTTTGAACACTAGAGTCCATTATGAATCAATCCATATGATCATATATGCCTAATTCGTCCACTTTTAAAAAAATTAAATTTTTGAGACCGCCCAAAGGGGTACTTCTTTGGCCGGTGGCCAGATTTGGACTCGTTTTCTGGCAGCCGTCAGTAAAACGGCTATAACTCTCTCCAGAAGTAAGCTTTACCCGTTATTCTTGTTGCGTTGGATTCCTAACTCAAATATCTACCCTACCAAAAGTCGAACCGGTAGAAACCCTATTTGAGTCGGCCTCTAGGTGATTATCAAGTTGATTTCCAAAACTGTCACCTCTTATGTAAGGATCGGGGTGAACGTCGGGTTTTTCATTGAGTCTAGCATTTTTGAACACTAGAGTCCATTATGAATCAATCCATATAATCATATATGCCTAATCCGTCCACTTTTGAAAAAATCAAATTTTTGAGCCCGCCCAAAGGGGTACCCTTTGGCCGGTGGCCAGATTTTGCCCCATTTTCTGGCAGACGTCAGTAAAACGGCTATAACTCTCTCCAGAATTAAGCTTTATCCGTGATTCTTGTTGCGTTGGATTCCTAACTCAAATATCTACCCTACAAAAAGTTCAAATGGAAGAAACTCCTTTTGAGTCAACCTCTAGGTGATTATCAAGTTGATTTCTACAACCGTCGCCTCTTATGTAGGATCGGGGTGAACGTCGAGTTTTTCATTGAGTCTAGCATTTTTTAATACTAGAGTCCATTATGAATCAATCCATCTGATCATATATGCCTAATCCGTCCACTTTTGAAAAAATTAAATTTTTGAGCCCGCCCAAAGGGGTACCCCTTTGGCCGGTTGCCAGATTTGGCCCCGTTTTCTGGCAACCGTCAGTAAAACGGCTATAACTCTCTCCAGAAGTAAACTTTACTCGTGATTCTTGTTGCGTTGGTTTCCTAACTCAAATCTCTACCCTACAAAAAGTGAAACCGGTAGAAACCCTATTTGAGTCGGCCTCTAGGTGATTATCAAGTTTATTTCCAAAACCGTCACCTCTTATGTAGGGATCGGGGTGAACGTCGGGCTTTTCATTGAGTCTAGCATTTTTGAACACTAGAGTACATTATGAATCAATCCATATGATCATATATGCCTAATCCGTCCACTTTTGAAAAAATCAAATTTTTGAGCCCGCCCAAAGAGGTACCCCTTTGGCCGGTGGCCAGATTTTGCCCCATTTTCTGGCAGACGTCAGTAAAACGGCTATAACTCTCTCCAGAATTAAGCTTTATCCGTGATTCTTGTTGCGTTGGATTCCTAACTCAAATATCTACCCTACAAAAAGTTCAAATGGAAGAAACTCCTTTTGAGTCAACCTCTAGGTGATTATCAAGTTGATTTCCACAACCGTCACCTCTTATGTAGGGATCGGGGTGAACGTCGGGTTTTTCATTGAGTCTAGCATTTTTGAACACTAGAGTCCATTATGAATCAATCCATATGATCATATATGCCTAATCCGTCCACTTTTGAAAAAATCAAATTTTTGAGCCCGCCCAAAGGGGTACCCCTTTGGCCGGTGGCCAGATTTGGCCCCGTTTTCTGGCAGCCGTCAGTAAAACGGATGTAACTCTCTGCGGAATTAAGCTTTACCCGTGATTTTTGTTGCGTTGGATTCCTAACTCAAATATCTACCACACCAAAAGTCGAACTGGTAGAAACCCTATTTGAGTCGGCCTCTAGGTGATTATCAATTTGATTCCCAAAAAATTCACCTCTTATGTAGGGATCGGGGTGAACGTCGGGTTTTTCATTGAGTCTAGCATTTTTGAACACTAGAGTCCATTATGAATCAATCCATATGATCATATATGCCTAATCCGTCCACTTTTGAAAAAATCAAATTTTTGAGCCCGCCCAAAAGGGTACCTCTTTGGCCGGTGGCCAGAATTGGCCCCGTTTTCTGGCAGCCGTCTGTAAAACGGCTATAACTCTCTCCAGAAGTAAACTTTACTCGTGATTCTTGTTGCGTTGGATTCCTAAATCAAATCTCTACCCTACAAAAAGTGAAACCGGTAGAAACCCTATTTGAGTCGGCCTCTATGTGATTATCAAGTTTATTTCCAAAACCGTCACCTCTTATGTAGGGATCGGGGTGAACGTCGGGTTTTTTATTGAGTCTAGCATTTTTGAACACTAGAGTACATTATGAATCAATCCATATGATCATATATGCCTAATCCGTCCACTTTTGAAAAAATGAAATTTTTGAGCCCGCCCAAAAGGGTACCTCTTTGGCCGGTGGCCAGAATTGGCCCCGTTTTCTGGCAGCCGTCAGTAAAACGGCTATAACTCTCTCCAGAAGTAAACTTTACTCGTGATTCTTGTTGCGTTGGATTCCTAAATCAAATCTCTACCCTACAAAAAGTGAAACCGGTAGAAACCCTATTTGAGTCGGCCTCTAGGTGATTATCAAGTTTATTTCCAAAACCGTCACCTCTTATGTAGGGATCGGGGTGAACGTCGGGTTTTTCATTGAGTCTAGCATTTTTGAACACTAGAGTACATTATGAATCAATCCATATGATAATATATGCCTAATCCGTCCACTTTTGAAAAAATTAAATTTTTGAGCCCGCCCAAAGAAGTACCCCTTTGGCCGGTGCCCAGATTTTGCCCCATTTTCTGGCAGACGTCAGTAAAACGGCTATAACTCTCTCCAGAATTAAGCTTTATCCGTGATTCTTATTGCGTTGGATTCCTAACTCAAATATCTTCCCTACAAAAAGTTCAAATGGAAGAAACTCCATTTGAGTCAACCTCTAGGTGATTATCAAGTTGATTTCCACAACCGTCACCTCTTATGTAGGGATCGGGGTGAACGTCGGGTTTTTCATTGAGTCTAGCATTTTTGAACACTAGAGACCATTATGAATCAATCCATATGATCATATATGCCTAATCCGTCCACTTTTGAAAAAATCAAATTTTTGAGCCCGCCCAAAGGGGTACCCCTTTGGCCGGTAGCCAGATTTGGCCCCGTTTTCTGGCAGCCGTCAGTAAAACGGCTGTAACTCTCTCCAGAATTAAGCTTTACCCGTGATTCTTGTTGCGTTGGATTCCTAACTCAAATATCTACCCCACCAAAAGTCGAACTGGTAGAAACCCTATTTGAGTCGGCCTCTAGGTGATTATCAAGTTGATTTCCAAAACCGTCACCTCTTATGTAGGGATCGGGGTGAACGTCGGGTTTTTCATTGAGTCTAGCATTTTTGAACACTAGAGTCCATTATGAATCAATCCATATGATCATATATGCCTAATCCATCCACTTTTGAAAAAATCAAATTTTTGAGCCCGCCCAAAAGGGTACCTCTTTGGCCGGTGGCCAGATTTCACCCCGTTTTCTGGCAGCCGTCAGTAAAACGGCTATAACTCTCTCCAGAAGTAAACTTTACTCGTGATTCTTGTTGCGTTGGTTTCCTAACTCAAATCTCTACCCTACAAAAAGTGAAACCGGTAGAAACCCTATTTGAGTCGGCCTCTAGGTGATTATCAAGTTTATTTCCAAAACCGTCACCTCTTATGTAGGGATCGGGGTGAACGTCGGGTTTTTTATTGAGTCTAGCATTTTTGAACACTAGAGTACATTATGAATCAATCCATATGATCATATATGCCTAATCCGTCCACTTTTGAAAAAATCAAATTTTTGAGCCCGCCCAAAGAGGTACCCCTTTGGCCGGTGGCCAGATTTTGCCCCATTTTCTGGCAGACGTCAGTAAAACGGCTATAACTCTCTCCAGAATTAAGCTTTATCCGTGATTCTTGTTGCGTTGGATTCCTAACTCAAATATCTACCCTACAAAAAGTTCAAATGGAAGAAACTCCTTTTGAGTCAACCTCTAGGTGATTATCAAGTTGATTTCCACAACCGTCACCTCTTATGTAGGGATCGGGGTGAACGTCGGGTTTTTCATTGAGTCTAGCATTTTTGAACACTAGAGTCCATTATCAATCAATCCATATGATCATATATGCCTAATCCGTCCACTTTTGAAAAAATCAAATTTTTGAGCCCGCCCAAAGGGGTACCCCTTTGGCCGGTGGCCAGATTTGGCCCCGTTTTCTGGCAGCCGTCAGTAAAACGGATGTAACTCTCTGCGGAATTAAGCTTTACCCGTGATTTTTGTTGCGTTGGATTCCTAACTCAAATATCTACCACACCAAAAGTCGAACTGGTAGAAACCCTATTTGAGTCGGCCTCTAGGTGATTATCAATTTGATTCCCAAAACCGTCACCTCTTATGTAGGGATCGGGGTGAACGTCGGGTTTTTCATTGAGTCTAGCATTTTTGAACACTAGAGTCCATTATGAATCAATCCATATGATCATATATGCCTAATCCGTCCACTTTTGAAAAAATCAAATTTTTGAGCCCGCCCAAAAGGGTACCTCTTTGGCCGGTGGCCAGAATTGGCCCCGTTTTCTGGCAGCCGTCAGTAAAACGGCTATAACTCTCTCCAGAAGTAAACTTTACTCGTGATTCTTGTTGCGTTGGATTCCTAAATCAAATCTCTACCCTACAAAAAGTGAAACCGGTAGAAACCCTATTTGAGTCGGCCTCTAGGTGATTATCAAGTTTATTTCCAAAACCGTCACCTCTTATGTAGGGATCGGGGTGAACGTCGGGTTTTTCATTGAGTCTAGCATTTTTGAACACTAGAGTACATTATGAATCAATCCATATGATAATATATGCCTAATCCGTCCACTTTTGAAAAAATTAAATTTTTGAGCCCGCCCAAAGAAGTACCCCTTTGGCCGGTGCCCAGATTTTGCCCCATTTTCTGGCAGACGTCAGTAAAACGGCTATAACTCTCTCCAGAATTAAGCTTTATCCGTGATTCTTATTGCGTTGGATTCCTAACTCAAATATCATCCCTACAAAAAGTTCAAATGGAAGAAACTCCATTTGAGTCAACCTCTAGGTGATTATCAAGTTGATTTCCACAACCGTCACCTCTTATGTAGGGATCGGGGTGAACGTCGGGTTTTTCATTGAGTCTAGCATTTTTGAACACTAGAGACCATTATGAATCAATCCATATGATCATATATGCCTAATCCGTCCACTTTTGAAAAAATCAAATTTTTGAGCCCGCCCAAAGGGGTACCCCTTTGGCCGGTAGCCAGATTTGGCCCCGTTTTCTGGCAGCCGTCAGTAAAACGGCTGTAACTCTCTCCAGAATTAAGCTTTACCCGTGATTCTTGTTGCGTTGGATTCCTAACTCAAATATCTACCCCACCAAAAGTCGAACTGGTAGAAACCCTATTTGAGTCGGCCTCTAGGTGATTATCAAGTTGATTTCCAAAACCGTCACCTCTTATGTAGGGATCGGGGTGAACGTCGGGTTTTTCATTGAGTCTAGCATTTTTGAACACTAGAGTCCATTATGAATCAATCCATATGATCATATATGCCTAATCCATCCACTTTTGAAAAAATCAAATTTTTGAGCCCGCCCAAAAGGGTACCTCTTTGGCCGGTGGCCAGATTTCACCCCGTTTTCTGGCAGCCGTCAGTAAAACGGCTATAACTCTCTCCAGAAGTAAACTTTACTCGTGATTCTTGTTGCGTTGGTTTCCTAACTCAAATCTCTACCCTACAAAAAGTGAAACCGGTAGAAACCCTATTTGAGTCGGCCTCTAGGTGATTATCAAGTTTATTTCCAAAACCGTCACCTCTTATGTAGGGATCGGGGTGAACGTCGGGTTTTTTATTGAGTCTAGCATTTTTGAACACTAGAGTACATTATGAATCAATCCATATGATCATATATGCCTAATCCGTCCACTTTTGAAAAAATCAAATTTTTGAGCCCGCCCAAAGAGGTACCCCTTTGGCCGGTGGCCAGATTTTGCCCCATTTTCTGGCAGACGTCAGTAAAACGGCTATAACTCTCTCCAGAATTAAGCTTTATCCGTGATTCTTGTTGCGTTGGATTCCTAACTCAAATATCTACCCTACAAAAAGTTCAAATGGAAGAAACTCCTTTTGAGTCAACCTCTAGGTGATTATCAAGTTGATTTCCACAACCGTCACCTCTTATGTAGGGATCGGGGTGAACGTCGGGTTTTTCATTGAGTCTAGCATTTTTGAACACTAGAGTCCATTATCAATCAATCCATATGATCATATATGCCTAATCCGTCCACTTTTGAAAAAATCAAATTTTTGAGCCCGCCCAAAGGGGTACCCCTTTGGCCGGTGGCCAGATTTGGCCCCGTTTTCTGGCAGCCGTCAGTAAAACGGATGTAACTCTCTGCGGAATTAAGCTTTACCCGTGATTTTTGTTGCGTTGGATTCCTAACTCAAATATCTACCACACCAAAAGTCGAACTGGTAGAAACCCTATTTGAGTCGGCCTCTAGGTGATTATCAATTTGATTCCCAAAACCGTCACCTCTTATGTAGGGATCGGGGTGAACGTCGGGTTTTTCATTGAGTCTAGCATTTTTGAACACTAGAGTCCATTATGAATCAATCCATATGATCATATATGCCTAATCCGTCCACTTTTGAAAAAATCAAATTTTTGAGCCCGCCCAAAAGGGTACCTCTTTGGCCGGTGGCCAGAATTGGCCCCGTTTTCTGGCAGCCGTCAGTAAAACGGCTATAACTCTCTCCAGAAGTAAACTTTACTCGTGATTCTTGTTGCGTTGGATTCCTAAATCAAATCTCTACCCTACAAAAAGTGAAACCGGTAGAAACCCTATTTGAGTCGGCCTCTAGGTGATTATCAAGTTTATTTCCAAAACCGTCACCTCTTATGTAGGGATCGGGGTGAACGTCGGGTTTTTCATTGAGTCTAGCATTTTTGAACACTAGAGTACATTATGAATCAATCCATATGATAATATATGCCTAATCCGTCCACTTTTGAAAAAATTAAATTTTTGAGCCCGCCCAAAGAAGTACCCCTTTGGCCGGTGCCCAGATTTTGCCCCATTTTCTGGCAGACGTCAGTAAAACGGCTATAACTCTCTCCAGAATTAAGCTTTATCCGTGATTCTTATTGCGTTGGATTCCTAACTCAAATATCTTCCCTACAAAAAGTTCAAATGGAAGAAACTCCATTTGAGTCAACCTCTAGGTGATTATCAAGTTGATTTCCACAACCGTCACCTCTTATGTAGGGATCGGGGTGAACGTCGGGTTTTTCATTGAGTCTAGCATTTTTGAACACTAGAGACCATTATGAATCAATCCATATGATCATATATGCCTAATCCGTCCACTTTTGAAAAAATCAAATTTTTGAGCCCGCCCAAAGGGGTACCCCTTTGGCCGGTAGCCAGATTTGGCCCCGTTTTCTGGCAGCCGTCAGTAAAACGGCTGTAACTCTCTCCAGAATTAAGCTTTACCCGTGATTCTTGTTGCGTTGGATTCCTAACTCAAATATCTACCCCACCAAAAGTCGAACTGGTAGAAACCCTATTTGAGTCGGCCTCTAGGTGATTATCAAGTTGATTTCCAAAACCGTCACCTCTTATGTAGGGATCGGGGTGAACGTCGGGTTTTTCATTGAGTCTAGCATTTTTGAACACTAGAGTCCATTATGAATCAATCCATATGATCATATATGCCTAATCCATCCACTTTTGAAAAAATCAAATTTTTGAGCCCGCCCAAAAGGGTACCTCTTTGGCCGGTGGCCAGATTTCACCCCGTTTTCTGGCAGCCGTCAGTAAAACGGCTATAACTCTCTCCAGAAGTAAACTTTACTCGTGATTCTTGTTGCGTTGGTTTCCTAACTCAAATCTCTACCCTACAAAAAGTGAAACCGGTAGAAACCCTATTTGAGTCGGCCTCTAGGTGATTATCAAGTTTATTTCCAAAACCGTCACCTCTTATGTAGGGATCGGGGTGAACGTCGGGTTTTTTATTGAGTCTAGCATTTTTGAACACTAGAGTACATTATGAATCAATCCATATGATCATATATGCCTAATCCGTCCACTTTTGAAAAAATCAAATTTTTGAGCCCGCCCAAAGAGGTACCCCTTTGGCCGGTGGCCAGATTTTGCCCCATTTTCTGGCAGACGTCAGTAAAACGGCTATAACTCTCTCCAGAATTAAGCTTTATCCGTGATTCTTGTTGCGTTGGATTCCTAACTCAAATATCTACCCTACAAAAAGTTCAAATGGAAGAAACTCCTTTTGAGTCAACCTCTAGGTGATTATCAAGTTGATTTCCACAACCGTCACCTCTTATGTAGGGATCGGGGTGAACGTCGGGTTTTTCATTGAGTCTAGCATTTTTGAACACTAGAGTCCATTATCAATCAATCCATATGATCATATATGCCTAATCCGTCCACTTTTGAAAAAATCAAATTTTTGAGCCCGCCCAAAGGGGTACCCCTTTGGCCGGTGGCCAGATTTGGCCCCGTTTTCTGGCAGCCGTCAGTAAAACGGATGTAACTCTCTGCGGAATTAAGCTTTACCCGTGATTTTTGTTGCGTTGGATTCCTAACTCAAATATCTACCACACCAAAAGTCGAACTGGTAGAAACCCTATTTGAGTCGGCCTCTAGGTGATTATCAATTTGATTCCCAAAACCGTCACCTCTTATGTAGGGATCGGGGTGAACGTCGGGTTTTTCATTGAGTCTAGCATTTTTGAACACTAGAGTCCATTATGAATCAATCCATATGATCATATATGCCTAATCCGTCCACTTTTGAAAAAATCAAATTTTTGAGCCCGCCCAAAAGGGTACCTCTTTGGCCGGTGGCCAGAATTGGCCCCGTTTTCTGGCAGCCGTCAGTAAAACGGCTATAACTCTCTCCAGAAGTAAACTTTACTCGTGATTCTTGTTGCGTTGGATTCCTAAATCAAATCTCTACCCTACAAAAAGTGAAACCGGTAGAAACCCTATTTGAGTCGGCCTCTAGGTGATTATCAAGTTTATTTCCAAAACCGTCACCTCTTATGTAGGGATCGGGGTGAACGTCGGGTTTTTCATTGAGTCTAGCATTTTTGAACACTAGAGTACATTATGAATCAATCCATATGATAATATATGCCTAATCCGTCCACTTTTGAAAAAATTAAATTTTTGAGCCCGCCCAAAGAAGTACCCCTTTGGCCGGTGCCCAGATTTTGCCCCATTTTCTGGCAGACGTCAGTAAAACGGCTATAACTCTCTCCAGAATTAAGCTTTATCCGTGATTCTTATTGCGTTGGATTCCTAACTCAAATATCTTCCCTACAAAAAGTTCAAATGGAAGAAACTCCATTTGAGTCAACCTCTAGGTGATTATCAAGTTGATTTCCACAACCGTCACCTCTTATGTAGGGATCGGGGTGAACGTCGGGTTTTTCATTGAGTCTAGCATTTTTGAACACTACAGTCCATTATGAATCAATCCATATGATCATATATGCCTAATCCGTCCACTTTTGAAAAAATCAAATTTTTGAGCCCGCCCAAAGGGGTACCCCTTTGGCCGGTAGCCAGATTTGGCCCCGTTTTCTGGCAGCCGTCAGTAAAACGGCTGTAACTCTCTCCAGAATTAAGCTTTACCCGTGATTCTTGTTGCGTTGGATTCCTAACTCAAATATCTACCCCACCAAAAGTCGAACTGGTAGAAACCCTATTTGAGTCGGCCTCTAGGTGATTATCAAGTTGATTTCCAAAACCGTCACCTCTTATGTAGGGATCGGGGTGAACGTCGGGTTTTTCATTGAGTCTAGCATTTTTGAACACTAGAGTCCATTATGAATCAATCCATATGATCATATATGCCTAATCCATCCACTTTTGAAAAAATCAAATTTTTGAGCCCGCCCAAAAGGGTACCTCTTTGGCCGGTGGCCAGATTTCACCCCGTTTTCTGGCAGCCGTCAGTAAAACGGCTATAACTCTCTCCAGAAGTAAACTTTACTCGTGATTCTTGTTGCGTTGGATTCCTAACTCAAATCTCTACCCTACAAAAAGTGAAACCGGTAGAAACCCTATTTGAGTCGGCCTCTAGGTGATTATCAAGTTGATTCCCAAAACCGTCACCTCTTATGTAGGGATCGGGGTGAACGTCGGGTTTTTCATTGAGTCTAGCATTTTTGAACACTAGAGTCCATTATGAATCAATCCATATGATCATATATGCCTAATCCGTCCACTTTTGAAAAAATCAAATTTTTGAGCCCGCCCAAAAGGGTACCTCGTTGGCCGGTGGCCAGAATTGGCCCCGTTTTCTGGCAGCCGTCAGTAAAACGGCTATAACTCTCTCCAGAAGTAAACTTTACTCATGATTCTTGTTGCGTTGGATTCCTAAATCAAATCTCTACCCTACAAAAAGTGAAACCGGTAGAAACCCTATTTGAGTCGGCCTCTAGGTGATTATCAAGTTAATTTTTAAAACCGTCACCTCTTATGTAGGGATCGGGGTGAACGTCGGGTTTTTCATTGAGTCTAGCATTTTTGAACACTAGAGTACATTATGAATCAATCCATATGATCATATATGCCTAATCCGTCCACTTTTCAAAAAATTAAATTTTTGAGCCCGCCCAAAGAAGTACCCCTTTGGCCGGTGCCCAGATTTTGCCCCATTTTCTGGCAGACGTCAGTAAAACGGCTATAACTCTCTCCAGAATTAAGCTTTATCCGTGATTCTTATTGCGTTGGATTCCTAACTCAAATATCTTCCCTACAAAAAGTTCAAATGGAAGAAACTCCATTTGAGTCAACCTCTAGGTGATTATCAAGTTGATTTCCACAACCGTCACCTCTTATGTAGGGATCGGGGTGAACGTCGGGTTTTTCATTGAGTCTAGCATTTTTGAACACTAGAGTCCATTATGAATCAATCCATATGATCATATATGCCTAATCCGTCCACTTTTGAAAAAATCAAATTTTTGAGCCCGCCCAAAGGGTATCCCTTTGGCCGGTAGCCAGATTTGGCCCCGTTTTCTAGCAGCCGTCAGTAAAACGGCTATAACTCTCTCCAGAAGTAAACTTTACTCGTGATTCTGTTTGCGTTGGATTCCTAACTCAAATATCTACCCTACAAAAAGTGAAACCGGTAGAAACCCTATTTGAGTCGGCCTCTAGATGATTATCAAGTTTATTTCCAAAACCGTCACCTCTTATGTAGGGATCGGGGTGAACGCCGTGTTTTTCATTGAGTCTATCATTTTTGAACACTAGAGTCCATTATGAATCAATCCATATGATCATATATGCCTAATCCATCCACTTTTGAAAAAATCAAATTTTTGAGCCCGCCCAAAGGGGTACCCCTTTGGCCGGTAGCCAGATTTGGCCCCGTTTTCTGGCAGCCGTCAGTAAAACGGCTGTAACTCTCTCCAGAATTAAGCTTTACCCGTGATTCTTGTTGCGTTGGATTCCTAACTCAAATATCTACCCCACCAAAAGTCGAACTGGTAGAAACCCTATTTGAGTCAGCCTCTAGGTGATTATCAAGTTGATTTCCAAAACCGTCACCTCTTATGTAGGGATCGGGGTGAACGTCGGGTTTTTCATTGAGTCTAGCATTTTTGAACACTAGAGTCCATTATGAATCAATCCATATGATCATATATGCCTAATCCGTCCACTTTTGAAAAAATCAAATTTTTGAGCCCGCCCAAAAGGGTACCTCTTTGGCCGGTGGCCAGATTTGGCCCCGTTTTCTGGCAGCCGTCAGTAAAACGGCTGTAACTCTCTCCAGAAGTAAGCTTTACCCGTGATTCTTATTGCGTTGGATTCCTAACTCAAATATCTACCCCACCAAAAGTCGAACCGGTAGAAACCCTATTTGAGTCGGCCTCTAGGTGATTATCAAGTTGATTTCCAAAACCGTCACCTCTTTTGTAGGGATCGGGGTGAACATCGGGTTTTTCATTGAGTCTAGCATTTTTGAACACTAGACTCCATTATAAATCAATGCATATGATCATATATATCTAATCTGTCCACTTTTGAAAAAATCAAATTTTTGAGCCCGCCCAAAGGGGTACCCCTTTGGCCGGTGGCCAGATTTGGCCCCGTTTTCTGGCAGCCGTCAGTAAAACGGCTGTAACTCTCTCCAGAAGTAAGCTTTACCCGTGATTCTTATTGCGTTGGATTCCTAACTCAAATATCTACCCCACCAAAAGTCGAACTGGTAGAAACCCTATTTGAGTCGGCCTCTAGGTGATTATCAAGTTGATTTCCAAAACCGTCACCTCTTATGTAGGGATCGGGGTGAACGTCGGGTTTTTCATTGAGTCTAGCATTTTTGAACACTAGAGTCCATTATGAATCAATCCATATGATCATATATGACTAATCCGTGCACTTTTGAAAAAATCAAATTTTTGAGCCCGCCCAAAGGGGTACCCCTTTGGCCGGTGGCCAGATTTAGCCCCGTTTTCTGGCAGCCGTTAGTAAAACGGCTAGAACTCTCTCCAGAATTAAGCTTTACCTGTGATTCTTGTTGCGTTGGATTCCTAACTCAAATATCTACCCTACTAAAAGTCGAACCGGTAGAAACCCTATTTGAGTCGGCCTCTAGGTGATTATCAAGTTGATTTCCAAAACCGTCACCTCTTTTGTAGGGATCGGGGTGAACATCGGGTTTTTCATTGAGTCTAGCATTTTTGAACACTAGACTCCATTATAAATCAATGCATATGATCATATATATCTAATCTGTCCACTTTTGAAAAAATCAAATTTTTGAGCCCGCCCAAAGGGGTACCCCTTTGGCCGGTGGCCAGATTTGGCCCCGTTTTCTGGCAGCCGTCAGTAAAACGGCTGTAACTCTCTCCAGAAGTAAGCTTTACCCGTGATTCTTATTGCGTTGGATTCCTAACTCAAATATCTACCCCACCAAAAGTCGAACTGGTAGAAACCCTATTTGAGTCGGCCTCTAGGTGATTATCAAGTTGATTTCCAAAACCGTCACCTCTTATGTAGGGATCGGGGTGAACGTCGGGTTTTTCATTGAGTCTAGCATTTTTGAACACTAGAGTCCATTATAAATCAATCCATATGATCATTTATGCCTAATCCGTCCAGTTTTCAAAAAATCAAATTTTTGAGCCCGTCCAAAGGGGTACCCCTTTGGCCGGTGGCCAGATTTGGCCCCGTTTTCTGGCAGCCGTCAAAAAAACGGCTATAACTCTCTCCAGAAGTAAGCTTTACCCATGATTCTTGTTGCGTTGGATTCCTAACTCAAATATCTACCATACCAAAAGTCGAACCAGTAGAAACCCTATTTGAGTCGGCCTCTAGGTGATTATCAAGTTGATTTCCAAAACCGTCACCTCTTATGTAGGGATCGGGGTGAACGTCGGGTTTTTCATTGAGTCTAGCATTTTTGAACACTAGAGTCCATTATGAATCAATCCATATGATCATATATGACTAATCCGTGCACTTTTGAAAAAATCAAATTTTTGAGCCCGCCCAAAGGGGTACCCCTTTGGCCGGTGGCCAGATTTAGCCCCGTTTTCTGGCAGCCGTTAGTAAAACGGCTAGAACTCTCTCCAGAATTAAGCTTTACCTGTGATTCTTGTTGCGTTGGATTCCTAACTCAAATATCTACCCTACTAAAAGTCGAACCGGTAGAAACCCTATTTGAGTCGGCCTCTAGGTGATTATCAAGTTGATTTCCAAAACCGTCACCTCTTATGTAAGGATCGGGGTGAACATCGGGTTTTTCATTGAGTCTAGCATTTTTGAACACTAGACTCCATTATAAATCAATCCATATGATCATATATGCCTAATCTGTCCACTTTTGAAAAAATCAAATTTTTGAGCCCGCCCAAAGGGGTACCCCTTTGGCCGGTAGCCAGATTTGGCCCCGTTTTCTGGCAGCCGTCAGTAAAACGGCTGTAACTCTCTCCAGAAGTAAGCTTTACCCGTGATTCTTATTGAGTTGGATTCCTAACTCAAATATCTACCCCACCAAAAGTCGAACTGGTAGAAACCCTATTTGAGTCGGCCTCTAGGTGATTATCAAGTTGATTTCCAAAACCGTCACCTCTTATGTAGGGATCGGGGTGAACGTCGGGTTTTTCATTGAGTCTAGCATTTTTGAACACTAGAGTCCATTATAAATCAATCCATATGATCATTTATGCCTAATCCGTCCAGTTTTCAAAAAATCAAATTTTTGAGCCCGTCCAAAGGGGTACCCCTTTGGCCGGTGGCCAGATTTGGCCCCGTTTTCTGGCAGCCGTCAGAAAAACGGCTATAACTCTCTCCAGAAGTAAGCTTTACCCATGATTCTTGTTGCGTTGGATTCCTAACTCAAATATCTACCATACCAAAAGTCGAACCGATAGAAACCCTATTTGAGTCGGCCTCTAGGTGATTATCAAGTTGATTTCCAAAACCGTCACCTCTTATGTAGGGATCGGGGTGAACGTCGGGTTTTTCATTGAGTCTAGCATTTTTGAACACTAGAGTCCATTATGAATCAATCCATATGATCATATATGACTAATCCGTGCACTTTTGAAAAAATCAAATTTTTGAGCCCGCCCAAAGGGGTACCCCTTTGGCCGGTGGCCAGATTTAGCCCCGTTTTCTGGCAGCCGTTAGTAAAACGGCTAGAACTCTCTCCAGAATTAAGCTTTACCTGTGATTCTTGTTGCGTTGGATTCCTAACTCAAATATCTACCCTACTAAAAGTCGAACCGGTAGAAACCCTATTTGAGTCGGCCTCTAGGTGATTATCAAGTTGATTTCCAAAACCGTCACCTCTTATGTAAGGATCGGGGTGAACATCGGGTTTTTCATTGAGTCTAGAATTTTTGAACACTAGACTCCATTATAAATCAATCCATATGATCATATATGCCTAATCTGTCCACTTTTGAAAAAATCAAATTTTTGA
Source organism: Perilla frutescens (assembly GCA_026008535.1). NCBI lineage: Eukaryota > Viridiplantae > Streptophyta > Magnoliopsida > Lamiales > Lamiaceae > Perilla > Perilla frutescens. The sequence continues at coordinate 50,030,450 of BRKX01000018.1, forward strand.
GCCCGCCCAAAGGGGTACCCCTTTGGCCGGTAGCCAGATTTGGCCCCGTTTTCTGGCAGCCGTCAGTAAAACGGCTGTAACTCTCTCCAGAAGTAAGCTTTACCCGTGATTCTTATTGAGTTGGATTCCTAACTCAAATATCTACCCCACCAAAAGTCGAACTGGTAGAAACCCTATTTGAGTCGGCCTCTAGGTGATTATCAAGTTGATTTCCAAAACCGTCACCTCTTATGTAGGGATCGGGGTGAACGTCGGGTTTTTCATTGAGTCTAGCATTTTTGAACACTAGAGTCCATTATAAATCAATCCATATGATCATTTATGCCTAATCCGTCCAGTTTTCAAAAAATCAAATTTTTGAGCCGTTCAAAGGGGTACCCCTTTGGCCGGTGGCCAGATTTGGCCCCGTTTTCTGGCAGCCGTCAGAAAAACGGCTATAACTCTCTCCAGAAGTAAGCTTTACCCATGATTCTTGTTGCGTTGGATTCCTAACTCAAATATCTACCATACCAAAAGTCGAACCGGCAGAAACCCTATTTGAGTCGGCCTCTAGGTGATTATCAAGTTGATTTCCAAAACCGTCACCTCTTATGTAGGGATCGGGGTGAACGTCGGGTTTTTCATTGAGTCTAACATTTTTGAACACTAGAGTCCATTATGAATCAATCCATATGATCATATATGACTAATCCGTGCACTTTTGAAAAAATCAAATTTTTGAGCCCGCCCAAAGGGGTACCCCTTTGGACGGTGGCCAGATTTAGCCCCGTTTTCTGGCAGCCATTAGTAAAACGGCTGTAACTCTCTCCAGAAGTAAGCTTTACCCGTGATTCTTGTTGCATTGGATTTCTGACTCAAATATCTACCCTACCAAAAGTGGAACCGGTAGAAACCCTATTTGAGTCGGCCTCTAGGTGATTATAAAGTTTATTTCCAAAACCGTCACCTCTTATGTAGGGATCGGGGTGAACGTCGGGTTTTACATTGAGTCTAACATTGTTGAACACTAGAGTCCATTATGAATCAATCCATATGATCATATATGCCTAATCCGTCCACTTTTGAAAAAATCAAATTTTTGAGCCCACCCAAAGAGGTACCCCTTTGGCCGGTGCCCAGATTTTCCCCCATTTTCTGGCAGACGTCAGTAAAACGGCTATAACTCTCTCCAGAATTAAGCTTTATTCTTATTGCGTTGGATTCCTAACTCAAATATCTACCCTACAAAAAGTTCAAATGGAAGAAACTCCATTTGAGTCAACCTCTAGGTAATTATCAAGTTGATTTCCACAACCGTCACCTCTTATGTAGGGATCGGGGTGAACGTCGGGTTTTTCATTGAGTCTAGCATTTTTGAACACTAGAGTCTATTATGAATCAATCCATATGATCATATATGCCTAATCCGTCCACTTTTGAAAAAATCAAATTTTTGAGCCCGCCCAAAGGGTATCCCTTTGGCCGGTGGCCAGATTTGGCCCCGTTTTCTGGCAGCCGTCAGTAAAACGGCTGTAACTCTCTCCAGAATTAAGCTTTACCCGTGATTCTTGTTGCGTTGTATTCCTAACTCAAATCTCTACCCTACAAAAAGTGAAACCGGTAGAAACCCTATTTGAGTCGGCCTCTAGGTGATTATCAAGTTTATTTCCAAAACCGTCACCTCTTATGTAGGGATCGGGGTGAACGTCGGGTTTTTCATTGAGTCTAGCATTTTTGAACACTAGAGTCCATTATGAATCAATCCATATGATCATATATGCCTAATCCGTCCACTTTTGAAAAAATCAAATTTTTGAGCCCGCCCAAAAGGGTACCTCTTTGGCCGGTGGCCAGATTTGGCCCCGTTTTCTGGCAGCCGTCAGTAAAACGGCTATAACTCTCTCCAGAAGTAAACTTTACTCGTGATTCTTGTTGCGTTGGATTCCTAACTCAAATCTCTACCCTACAAAAAGTGAAACCGGTAGAAACCCTATTTGAGTCGGCCTCTAGGTGATTATCAAGTTGATTCCCAAAACCGTCACCTCTTATGTAGGGATCGGGGTGAACGTCGGGTTTTTCATTGAGTCTAGCATTTTTGAACACTAGAGTCCATTATGAATCAATCCATATGATCATATATTCCTAATCCGTCCACTTTTGAAAAAATTAAATTTTTGAGCCCGCCCAAAGAAGTACCCCTTTGGCCGGTGCCCAGATTTTGCCCCATTTTCTGGCAGACGTCAGTAAAACGGCTATAACTCTCTCCAGAATTAAGCTTTATCCGTGATTCTTAATGCGTTGGATTCCTAACTCAAATATCTTCCCTACAAAAAGTTCAAATGGAAGAAACTCCATTTGAGTCAACCTCTAGGTGATTATCAAGTTGATTTCCACAACCGTCACCTCTTATGTAGGGATCGGGGTGAACGTCGGGTTTTTCATTGAGTCTAGCATTTTTGAACACTAGAGTCCATTATGAATCAATCCATATGATCATATATGCCTAATCCGTCCACTTTTGAAAAAATCAAATTTTTGAGCCCGCCCAAAGGGGTACCCCTTTGGCCGGTAGCCAGATTTGGCCCCGTTTTCTGGCAGCCGTCAGTAAAACGGCTGTAACTCTCTCCAGAATTAAGCTTTACCCGTGATTCTTGTTGCGTTGGATTCCTAACTCAAATATCTACCCCACCAAAAGTCGAACTGGTAGAAACCCTATTTGAGTCGGCCTCTAGGTGATTATCAAGTTGATTTCCAAAACCGTCACCTCTTATGTAGGGATCGGGGTGAACGTCGGGTTTTTCATTGAGTCTAGCATTTTTGAACACTAGAGTCCATTATGAATCAATCCATATGATCATATATGCCTAATCCGTCCACTTTTGAAAAAATCAAATTTTTGAGCCCGCCCAAAAGGGTACCTCTTTGGCCGGTGGCCAGATTTCGCCCCGTTTTCTGGCAGCCGTCAGTAAAACGGCTATAACTCTCTCCAGAAGTAAACTTTACTAGTGATTCTTGTTGCGTTGGATTCCTAACTCAAATATCTACCCTACAAAAAGTGAAACCGGTAGAAACCCTATTTGAGTCGGCCTCTAGATGATTATCAAGTTTATTTCCAAAACCGTCACCTCTTATGTAGGGATCGGGGTGAACGTCGGGTTTTTCATTGAGTCTAGCATTTTTGAACACTAGAGTACATTATGAATCAATCCATATGATGATATATGCCTAATCCGTCCACTTTTCAGAAAATTAAATTTTTGAGACCGCCCAAAGGGGTACCCCTTTGGTCGGTGGCCAGATTTGGCCTCATTTTCTGGCAGCCGTCAGTAAAACGGCTATAACTCTCTCCAGAAGTAAGCTTTACCCGTTATTCTTGTTGCGTTGGATTCCTAACTCAAATATCTACCCTACCAAAAGTCGAAAAGGTAGAAACCCTATTTGAGTCGGCCTCTAGCTGATTATCAAGTTGATTTCCAAAACCGTCACCTCTTATGTAAGGATCGGGGTGAACGTCGGGTTTTTCATTGAGTCTAGCATTTTGAACACTAGAGTCCATTATGAATAATTCCATATAATCATATATGCCTAATCCGTCCACTTTTGAAAAAATTAAATTTTTGAGCCCGCCCAAAGGGGTACCCTTTGGCCGATGGCCAGATTTTGCCCCATTTTCTGGCAGACGTCAGTAAAACGGCTATAACTCTCTCCAGAACTAAGCTTTACCTGTGATTCTTGTTGCATTGGATTCCTAACTCAAATATCTACCCTACTAAAAGTCGAACCGGTAGAAACCCTATTTGAGTCGGCCTCTAGGTGATTATCAAGTTGATTTCCAAAACCGTCACCTCTTTTGTAGGGATCGGGGTGAACATCGGGTTTTTCATTGAGTCTAGCATTTTTGAACACTAGACTCCATTATAAATCAATGCATATGATCATATATATCTAATCTGTCCACTTTTGAAAAAATCAAATTTTTGAGCCCGCCCAAAGGGGTACCCCTTTGGCCGGTGGCCAGATTTGGCCCCGTTTTCTGGCAGCCGTCAGTAAAACGGCTGTAACTCTCTCCAGAAGTAAGCTTTACCCGTGATTCTTATTGCGTTGGATTCCTAACTCAAATATCTACCCCACCAAAAGTCGAACTGGTAGAAACCCTATTTGAGTCGGCCTCTAGGTGATTATCAAGTTGATTTCCAAAACCGTCACCTCTTATGTAGGGATCGGGGTGAACGTCGGGTTTTTCATTGAGTCTAGCATTTTTGAACACTAGAGTCCATTATAAATCAATCCATATGATCATTTATGCCTAATCCGTCCAGTTTTCAAAAAATCAAATTTTTGAGCCCGTCCAAAGGGGTACCCCTTTGGCCGGTGGCCAGATTTGGCCCCGTTTTCTGGCAGCCGTCAGAAAAACGGCTATAACTCTCTCCAGAAGTAAGCTTTACCCATGATTCTTGTTGCGTTGGATTCCTAACTCAAATATCTACCATACCAAAAGTCGAACCGGTAGAAACCCTATTTGAGTCGGCCTCTAGGTGATTATCAAGTTGATTTCCAAAACCGTCACCTCTTATGTAGGGATCGGGGTGAACGTCGGGTTTTTCATTGAGTCTAGCATTTTTGAACACTAGAGTCCATTATGAATCAATCCATATGATCATATATGACTAATCCGTGCACTTTTGAAAAAATCAAATTTTTGAGCCCGCCCAAAGGGGTACCCCTTTGGCCGGTGGCCAGATTTAGCCCCGTTTTCTGGCAGCCGTTAGTAAAACGGCTAGAACTCTCTCCAGAATTAAGCTTTACCTGTGATTCTTGTTGCGTTGGATTCCTAACTCAAATATCTACCCTACTAAAAGTCGAACCGGTAGAAACCCTATTTGAGTCGGCCTCTAGGTGATTATCAAGTTGATTTCCAAAACCGTCACCTCTTATGTAAGGATCGGGGTGAACATCGGGTTTTTCATTGAGTCTAGCATTTTTGAACACTAGACTCCATTATAAATCAATCCATATGATCATATATGCCTAATCTGTCCACTTTTGAAAAAATCAAATTTTTGAGCCCGCCCAAAGGGGTACCCCTTTGGCCGGTAGCCAGATTTGGCCCCGTTTTCTGGCAGCCGTCAGTAAAACGGCTGTAACTCTCTCCAGAAGTAAGCTTTACCCGTGATTCTTATTGAGTTGGATTCCTAACTCAAATATCTACCCCACCAAAAGTCGAACTGGTAGAAACCCTATTTGAGTCGGCCTCTAGGTGATTATCAAGTTGATTTCCAAAACCGTCACCTCTTATGTAGGGATCGGGGTGAACGTCGGGTTTTTCATTGAGTCTAGCATTTTTGAACACTAGAGTCCATTATAAATCAATCCATATGATCATTTATGCCTAATCCGTCCAGTTTTCAAAAAATCAAATTTTTGAGCCGTTCAAAGGGGTACCCCTTTGGCCGGTGGCCAGATTTGGCCCCGTTTTCTGGCAGCCGTCAGAAAAACGGCTATAACTCTCTCCAGAAGTAAGCTTTACCCATGATTCTTGTTGCGTTGGATTCCTAACTCAAATATCTACCATACCAAAAGTCGAACCGGTAGAAACCCTATTTGAGTCGGCCTCTAGGTGATTATCAAGTTGATTTCCAAAACCGTCACCTCTTATGTAGGGATCGGGGTGAACGTCAGGTTTTTCATTGAGTCTAACATTTTTGAACACTAGAGTCCATTATGAATCAATCCATATGATCATATATGACTAATCCGTGCACTTTTGAAAAAATCAAATTTTTGAGCCCGCCCAAAGGGGTACCCCTTTGGACGGTGGCCAGATTTAGCCCCGTTTTCTGGCAGCCATTAGTAAAACGGCTGTAACTCTCTCCAGAAGTAAGCTTTACCCGTGATTCTTGTTGCATTGGATTTCTGACTCAAATATCTACCCTACCAAAAGTGGAACCGGTAGAAACCCTATTTGAGTCGGCCTCTAGGTGATTATAAAGTTTATTTCCAAAACCGTCACCTCTTATGTAGGGATCGGGGTGAACGTCGGGTTTTTCATTGAGTCTAACATTGTTGAACACTAGAGTCCATTATGAATCAATCCATATGATCATATATGCCTAATCCGTCCACTTTTGAAAAAATCAAATTTTTGAGCCCACCCAAAGAGGTACCCCTTTGGCCGGTGCCCAGATTTTCCCCCATTTTCTGGCAGACGTCAGTAAAACGGCTATAACTCTCTCCAGAATTAAGCTTTATTCTTATTGCGTTGGATTCCTAACTCAAATATCTACCCTACAAAAAGTTCAAATGGAAGAAACTCCATTTGAGTCAACCTCTAGGTAATTATCAAGTTGATTTCCACAACCGTCACCTCTTATGTAGGGATCGGGGTGAACGTCGGGTTTTTCATTGAGTCTAGCATTTTTGAACACTAGAGTCTATTATGAATCAATCCATATGATCATATATGCCTAATCCGTCCACTTTTGAAAAAATCAAATTTTTGAGCCCGCCCAAAGGGTATCCCTTTGGCCGGTGGCCAGATTTGGCCCCGTTTTCTGGCAGCCGTCAGTAAAACGGCTGTAACTCTCTCCAGAATTAAGCTTTACCCGTGATTCTTGTTGTGTTGTATTCCTAACTCAAATCTCTACCCTACAAAAAGTGAAACCGGTAGAAACCCTATTTGAGTCGGCCTCTAGGTGATTATCAAGTTTATTTCCAAAACCGTCACCTCTTATGTAGGGATCGGGGTGAACGTCGGGTTTTTCATTGAGTCTAGCATTTTTGAACACTAGAGTCCATTATGAATCAATCCATATGATCATATATGCCTAATCCGTCCACTTTTGAAAAAATCAAATTTTTGAGCCCGCCCAAAAGGGTACCTCTTTGGCCGGTGGCCAGATTTGGCCCCGTTTTCTGGCAGCCGTCAGTAAAACGGCTATAACTCTCTCCAGAAGTAAACTTTACTCGTGATTCTTGTTGCGTTGGATTCCTAACTCAAATCTCTACCCTACAAAAAGTGAAACCGGTAGAAACCCTATTTGAGTCGGCCTCTAGGTGATTATCAAGTTGATTCCCAAAACCGTCACCTCTTATGTAGGGATCGGGGTGAACGTCGGGTTTTTCATTGAGTCTAGCATTTTTGAACACTAGAGTCCATTATGAATCAATCCATATGATCATATATTCCTAATCCGTCCACTTTTGAAAAAATTAAATTTTTGAGCCCGCCCAAAGAAGTACCCCTTTGGCCGGTGCCCAGATTTTGCCCCATTTTCTGGCAGACGTCAGTAAAACGGCTATAACTCTCTCCAGAATTAAGCTTTATCCGTGATTCTTAATGCGTTGGATTCCTAACTCAAATATCTTCCCTACAAAAAGTTCAAATGGAAGAAACTCCATTTGAGTCAACCTCTAGGTGATTATCAAGTTGATTTCCACAACCGTCACCTCTTATGTAGGGATCGGGGTGAACGTCGGGTTTTTCATTGAGTCTAGCATTTTTGAACACTAGAGTCCATTATGAATCAATCCATATGATCATATATGCCTAATCCGTCCACTTTTGAAAAAATCAAATTTTTGAGCCCGCCCAAAGGGGTACCCTTTGGCCGGTAGCCAGATTTGGCCCCGTTTTCTGGCAGCCGTCAGTAAAACGGCTGTAACTCTCTCCAGAATTAAGCTTTACCCGTGATTCTTGTTGCGTTGGATTCCTAAATCAAATATCTACCCCACCAAAAGTCGAACTTGTAGAAACCCTATTTGAGTCGGCCTCTAGGTGATTATCAAGTTGATTTCCAAAACCGTCACCTCTTATGTAGGGATCGGGGTGAACGTCGGGTTTTTCATTGAGTCTAGCATTTTTGAACACTAGAGTCCATTATGAATCAATCCATATGATCATATATGCCTAATCCATCCACTTTTGAAAAAATCAAATTTTTGAGCCCGCCCAAAAGGGTACCTCTTTGGCCGGTGGCCAGATTTCACCCCGTTTTCTGGCAGCCGTCAGTAAAACGGCTATAACTCTCTCCAGAAGTAAACATTACTCGTGATTCTTGTTGCGTTGGATTACTAACTCAAATCTCTACCCTACAAAAAGTGAAACCGGTAGAAACCCTATTTGAGTCGGCCTCTAGGTGATTATCAAGTTGGTTCCCAAAACCGTCACCTCTTATGTAGGGATCGGGGTGAACGTCGGGTTTTTCATTGAGTCTAGCATTTTTGAACACTAGAGTCCATTATGAATCAATCCATATGATCATATATGCCTAATCCGTCCACTTTTGAAAAAATCAAATTTTTGAGCCCGCCCAAAAGGGTATCTCGTTGGCCGGTGGCCAGAATTGGCCCCGTTTTCTGGCAGCCGTCAGTAAAACGGCTATAACTCTCTCCAGAAGTAAGCTTTACCCATGATTCTTGTTGCGTTGGATTCCTAACTCAAATATCTACCATACCAAAAGTCGAACCGGTAGAAACCCTATTTGAGTCGGCCTCTAGGTGATTATCAAGTTGATTTCCAAAACCGTCACCTCTTATGTAGGGATCGGGGTGAACGTCGGGTTTTTCATTGAGTCTAACATTTTTGAACACTAGAGTCCATTATGAATCAATCCATATGATCATATATGACTAATCCGTGCACTTTTGAAAAAATCAAATTTTTGAGCCCGCCCAAAGGGGTACCCCTTTGGACGGTGGCCAGATTTAGCCCCGTTTTCTGGCAGCCATTAGTAAAACGGCTGTAACTCTCTCCAGAAGTAAGCTTTACCCGTGATTCTTGTTGCATTGGATTTCTGACTCAAATATCTACCCTACCAAAAGTGGAACCGGTAGAAACCCTATTTGAGTCGGCCTCTAGGTGATTATAAAGTTTATTTCCAAAACCGTCACCTCTTATGTAGGGATCGGGGTGAACGTCGGGTTTTTCATTGAGTCTAACATTGTTGAACACTAGAGTCCATTATGAATCAATCCATATGATCATATATGCCTAATCCGTCCACTTTTGAAAAAATCAAATTTTTGAGCCCACCCAAAGAGGTACCCCTTTGGCCGGTGCCCAGATTTTCCCCCATTTTCTGGCAGACGTCAGTAAAACGGCTATAACTCTCTCCAGAATTAAGCTTTATTCTTATTGCGTTGGATTCCTAAATCAAATATCTACCCTAACAAAAAGTTCAAATGGAAGAAACTCCATTTGAGTCAACCTCTAGGTAATTATCAAGTTGATTTCCACAACCGTCACCTCTTATGTACGGATCGGGGTGAACGTCGGGTTTTTCATTGAGTCTAGCATTTTTGAACACTAGAGTCTATTATGAATCAATCCATATGATCATATATGCCTAATCCGTCCACTTTTGAAAAAATCAAACTTTTGAGCCCGCCCAAAGGGTTTCCCTTTGGCCGGTGGCCAGATTTGGCCCCGTTTTCTGGCAGCCGTCAGTAAAACGGCTGTAACTCTCTCCAGAATTAAGCTTTACCCGTGATTCTTGTTGCGTTGTATTCCTAACTCAAATCTCTACCCTACAAAAAGTGAAACCGGTAGAAACCCTATTTGAGTCGGCCTCTAGGTGATTATCAAGTTTATTTCCAAAACCGTCACCTCTTATGTAGGGATCGGGGTGAACGTCGGGTTTTTCATTGAGTCTAGCATTTTTGAACACTAGAGTCCATTATGAATCAATCCATATGATCATATATGCCTAATCCGTCCACTTTTGAAAAAATCAAATTTTTGAGCCCGCCCAAAAGGGTACCTCTTTGGCCGGTGGCCAGATTTGGCCCCGTTTTCTGGCAGCCGTCAGTAAAACGGCTATAACTCTCTCCAGAAGTAAACTTTACTCGTGATTCTTGTTGCGTTGGATTCCTAACTCAAATCTCTACCCTACAAAAAGTGAAACCGGTAGAAACCCTATTTGAGTCGGCCTCTAGGTGATTATCAAGTTGATTCCCAAAACCGTCACCTCTTATGTAGGGATCGGGGTGAACGTCGGGTTTTTCATTGAGTCTAGCATTTTTGAACACTAGAGTCCATTATGAATCAATCCATATGATCATATATTCCTAATCCGTCCACTTTTGAAAAAATTAAATTTTTGAGCCCGCCCAAAGAAGTACCCCTTTGGCCGGTGCCCAGATTTTGCCCCATTTTCTGGCAGACGTCAGTAAAACGGCTATAACTCTCTCCAGAATTAAGCTTTATCCGTGATTCTTATTGCGTTGGATTCCTAACTCAAATATCTTCCCTACAAAAAGTTCAAATGGAAGAAACTCCATTTGAGTCAACCTCTAGGTGATTATCAAGTTGATTTCCACAACCGTCACCTCTTATGTAGGGATCGGGGTGAACGTCGGGTTTTTCATTGAGTCTAGCATTTTTGAACACTAGAGTCCATTATGAATCAATCCATATGATCATATATGCCTAATCCGTCCACTTTTGAAAAAATCAAATTTTTGAGCCCGCCCAAAGGGGTACCCCTTTGGCCGGTAGCCAGATTTGGCCCCGTTTTCTGGCAGCCGTCAGTAAAACGGCTGTAACTCTCTCCAGAATTAAGCTTTACCCGTGATTCTTGTTGCGTTGGATTCCTAAATCAAATATCTACCCCACCAAAAGTCGAACTGGTAGAAACCCTATTTGAGTCGGCCTCTAGGTGATTATCAAGTTGATTTCCAAAACCGTCACCTCTTATGTAGGGATCGGGGTGAACGTCGGGTTTTTCATTGAGTCTAGCATTTTTGAACACTAGAGTCCATTATGAATCAATCCATATGATCATATATGCCTAAACCATCCACTTTTGAAAAAATCAAATTTTTGAGCCCGCCCAAAAGGGTACCTCTTTGGCCGGTGGCCAGATTTCACCCCGTTTTCTGGCAGCCGTCAGTAAAACGGCTATAACTCTCTCCAGAAGTAAACTTTACTCGTGATTCTTGTTGCGTTGGATTACTAAATCAAATCTCTACCCTACAAAAAGTGAAACCGGTAGAAACCCTATTTGAGTCGGCCTCTAGGTGATTATCAATTTGATTCCCAAAACCGTCACCTCTTATGTAGGGATCGGGGTGAACGTCGGGTTTTTCATTGAGTCTAGCATTTTTGAACACTAGAGTCCATTATGAATCAATCCATATGATCATATATGCCTAATCCGTCCACTTTTGAAAAAATCAAATTTTTGAGCCCGCCCAAAAGGGTACCTCGTTGGCCGGTGGCCAGAATTGGCCCCGTTTTCTGGCAGCCGTCAGTAAAACGGCTATAACTCTCTCCAGAAGTAAACTTTACTCATGATTCTTGTTGCGTTGGATTCCTAAATCAAATCTCTACCCTACAAAAAGTGAAACCGGTAGAAACCCTATTTGAGTCGGCCTCTAGGTGATTATCAAGTTTATTTCGAAAACCGTCACCTCTTATGTAGGGATCGGGGTGAACGTCGGGTTTTTCATTGAGTCTAGCATTTTTGAACACTAGAGTCCATTATGAATCAATCCATATGATCATATATGCCTAATCCGTCCACTTTTGAAAAAATCAAATTTTTGAGCCCGCCCAAAGGGGTATCCCTTTGGCCGGTGGCCAGATTTGGCCCCGTTTTCTGGCAGCCGTCAGTAAAACGGCTATAACTCTCTCCAGAAGTAAACTTTACTCGTGATTCTGTTTGCGTTGGATTCCTAACTCAAATATCTACCCTACAAAAAGTGAAACCGGTAGAAACCCTATTTGAGTCGGCCTCTAGATGATTATCAAGTTTATTTCCAAAACCGTCACCTCTTATGTAGGGATCGGGGTGAACGTCGTGTTTTTCATTGAGTCTATCATTTTTGAACACTAGAGTCCATTATGAATCAATCCATATGATCATATATGCCTAATCCGTCCACTTTTGAAAAAATCAAATTTTTGAGCCCGCCCAAAGGGGTACCCCTTTGGCCGGTGGCCAGATTTGGCCCCGTTTTCTGGCAGCCGTCAGTAAAACGGCTGTAACTCTCTCCAGAATTAAGCTTTACCCGTGATTCTTGTTGCGTTGGATTCCTAACTCAAATATCTACCCCACCAAAAGTCGAACTGGTAGAAACCCTATTTGAGTCGGCCTCTAGGTGATTATCAAGTTGATTTCCAAAACCGTCACCTCTTATGTAGGGATCGGGGTGAACGTCGGGTTTTTCATTGAGTCTAGCATTTTTGAACACTAGAGTCCATTATGAATCAATCCATATGATCATATATGCCTAATCCGTCCACTTTTGAAAAAATCAAATTTTTGAGCCCGCCCAAAAGGGTACCTCTTTGGCCGGTGGCCAGATTTCGCCCCGTTTTCTGGCAGGCGTCAGTAAAACGGCTATAACTCTCTCCAGAAGTAAACTTTACTCGTGATTCTTGTTGCGTTGGATTCCTAACTCAAATATCTACCCTACAAAAAGTGAAACCGGTAGAAACCCTATTTGAGTCGGCCTCTAGATGATTATCAAGTTTATTTCCAAAACCGTCACCTCTTATGTAGGGATCGGGGTGAACGTCGGGTTTTTCATTGAGTCTAGCATTTTTGAACACTAGAGTACATTATGAATCAATCCATATGATGATATATGCCTAATCCGTCCACTTTTCAGAAAATTAAATTATTGAGACCGCCCAAAGGGGTACCCCTTTGGTCGGTGGCCAGATTTGGCCTCATTTTCTGGCAGCCGTCAGTAAAACGGCTATAACTCTCTCCAGAAGTAAGCTTTACCCGTTATTCTTGTTGCGTTGGATTCCTAACTCAAATATCTACCCTACCAAAAGTCGAAAAGGTAGAAACCCTATTTGAGTCGGCCTCTAGGTGATTATCAAGTTGATTTCCAAAACCGTCACCTCTTATGTAAGGATCGGGGTGAACGTCGGGTTTTTCATTGAGTCTAGCATTTTGAACACTAGAGTCCATTATGAATAATTCCATATAATCATATATGCCTAATCCGTCCACTTTTGAAAAAATCAAATTTTTGAGCCCGCCCAAAGGGGTACCCCTTTGGCCGGTGGCCAGATTTGGCCCCGTTTTCTGGCAGCCGTCAGTAAAACGGCTGTAACTCTCTCCAGAAGTAAGCTTTACCCGTGATTCTTATTGCGTTGGATTCCTAACTCAAATATCTACCCCACCAAAAGTCGAACTGGTAGAAACCCTATTTGAGTCGGCCTCTAGGTGATTATCAAGTTGATTTCCAAAACCGTCACCTCTTATGTAGGGATCGGGGTGAACGTCGGGTTTTTCATTGAGTCTAGCATTTTTGAACACTAGAGTCCATTATAAATCAATCCATATGATCATTTATGCCTAATCCGTCCAGTTTTCAAAAAATCAAATTTTTGAGCCCGTCCAAAGGGGTACCCCTTTGGCCGGTGGCCAGATTTGGCCCCGTTTTCTGGCAGCCGTCAGAAAAACGGCTATAACTCTCTCCAGAAGTAAGCTTTACCCATGATTCTTGTTGCGTTGGATTCCTAACTCAAATATCTACCATACCAAAAGTCGAACCTGTAGAAACCCTATTTGAGTCGGCCTCTAGGTGATTATCAAGTTGATTTCCAAAACCGTCACCTCTTATGTAGGGATCGGGGTGAACGTCGGGTTTTTCATTGAGTCTAGCATTTTTGAACACTAGAGTCCATTATGAATCAATCCATATGATCATATATGCCTAATCCGTCCACTTTTGAAAAAATCAAATTTTTGAGCCCGCCCAAAAGGGTACCTCTTTGGCCGGTGGCCAGATTTCGCCCCGTTTTCTGGCAGCCGTCAGTAAAACGGCTATAACTCTCTCCAGAAGTAAACTTTACTCGTGATTCTTGTTGCGTTGGATTCCTAACTCAAATATCTACCCTACAAAAAGTGAAACCGGTAGAAACCCTATTTGAGTCGGCCTCTAGATGATTATCAAGTTTATTTCCAAAACCGTCACCTCTTATGTAGGGATCGGGGTGAACGTCGGGTTTTTCATTGAGTCTAGCATTTTTGAACACTAGAGTACATTATGAATCAATCCATATGATGATATATGCCTAATCCGTCCACTTTTCAGAAAATTAAATTTTTGAGACCGCCCAAAGGGGTACCCCTTTGGTCGGTGGCCAGATTTGGCCTCATTTTCTGGCAGCCGTCAGTAAAACGGCTATAACTCTCTCCAGAAGTAAGCTTTACCCGTTATTCTTGTTGCGTTGGATTCCTAACTCAAATATCTACCCTACCAAAAGTCGAAAAGGTAGAAACCCTATTTGAGTCGGCCTCTAGGTGATTATCAAGTTGATTTCCAAAACCGTCACCTCTTATGTAAGGATCGGGGTGAACGTCGGGTTTTTCATTGAGTCTAGCATTTTGAACACTAGAGTCCATTATGAATAATTCCATATAATCATATATGCCTAATCCGTCCACTTTTGAAAAAATCAAATTTTTGAGCCCGCCCAAAGGGGTACCCCTTTGGCCGGTGGCCAGATTTTGCCCCGTTTTCTGGCAGCCGTCAGTAAAACGGCTGTAACTCTCTCCAGAAGTAAGCTTTACCCGTGATTCTTATTGCGTTGGATTCCTAACTCAAATATCTACCCCACCAAAAGTCGAACTGGTAGAAACCCTATTTGAGTCGGCCTCTAGGTGATTATCAAGTTGATTTCCAAAACCGTCACCTCTTATGTAGGGATCGGGGTGAACGTCGGGTTTTTCATTGAGTCTAGCATTTTTGAACACTAGAGTCCATTATAAATCAATCCATATGATCATTTATGCCTAATCCGTCCAGTTTTCAAAAAATCAAATTTTTGAGCCCGTCCAAAGGGGTACCCCTTTGGCCGGTGGCCAGATTTGGCCCCGTTTTCTGGCAGCCGTCAGAAAAACGGCTATAACTCTCTCCAGAAGTAAGCTTTACCCATGATTCTTGTTGCGTTGGATTCCTAACTCAAATATCTACCATACCAAAAGTCGAACCTGTAGAAACCCTATTTGAGTCGGCCTCTAGGTGATTATCAAGTTGATTTCCAAAACCGTCACCTCTTATGTAGGGATCGGGGTGAACGTCGGGTTTTTCATTGAGTCTAGCATTTTTGAACACTAGAGTCCATTATGAATCAATCCATATGATCATATATGACTAATCCGTGCACTTTTGAAAAAATCAAATTTTTGAGCCCGCCCAAAGGGGTACCCCTTTGGCCGGTGGCCAGATTTAGCCCCGTTTTCTGGCAGCCGTTAGTAAAACGGCTAGAACTCTCTCCAGAATTAAGCTTTACCTGTGATTCTTGTTGCGTTGGATTCCTAACTCAAATATCTACCCTACTAAAAGTCGAACCGGTAGAAACCCTATTTGAGTCGGCCTCTAGGTGATTATCAAGTTGATTTCCAAAACCGTCACCTCTTATGTAGGGATCGGGGTGAACATCGGGTTTTTCATTGAGTCTAGCATTTTTGAACACTAGACTCCATTATAAATCAATCCATATGATCATATATGCCTAATCTGTCCACTTTTGAAAAAATCAAATTTTTGAGCCCGCCCAAAGGGGTACCCCTTTGGCCGGTAGCCAGATTTGGCCCCGTTTTCTGGCAGCCGTCAGTAAAACGGCTGTAACTCTCTCCAGAAGTAAGCTTTACCCGTGATTCTTATTGAGTTGGATTCCTAACTCAAATATCTACCCCACCAAAAGTCGAACTGGTAGAAACCCTATTTGAGTCGGCCTCTAGGTGATTATCAAGTTGATTTCCAAAACCGTCACCTCTTATGTAGGGATCGGGGTGAACGTCGGGTTTTTCATTGAGTCTAGCATTTTTGAACACTAGAGTCCATTATAAATCAATCCATATGATCATTTATGCCTAATCCGTCCAGTTTTCAAAAAATCAAATTTTTGAGCCGTTCAAAGGGGTACCCCTTTGGCCGGTGGCCAGATTTGGCCCCGTTTTCTGGCAGCCGTCAGAAAAACGGCTATAACTCTCTCCAGAAGTAAGCTTTACCCATGATTCTTGTTGCGTTGGATTCCTAACTCAAATATCTACCATACCAAAAGTCGAACCGGTAGAAACCCTATTTGAGTCGGCCTCTAGGTGATTATCAAGTTGATTTCCAAAACCGTCACCTCTTATGTAGGGATCGGGGTGAACGTCGGGTTTTTCATTGAGTCTAACATTTTTGAACACTAGAGTCCATTATGAATCAATCCATATGATCATATATGACTAATCCGTGCACTTTTGAAAAAATCAAATTTTTGAGCCCGCCCAAAGGGGTACCCCTTTGGACGGTGGCCAGATTTAGCCCCGTTTTCTGGCAGCCATTAGTAAAACGGCTGTAACTCTCTCCAGAAGTAAGCTTTACCCGTGATTCTTGTTGCATTGGATTTCTGACTCAAATATCTACCCTACCAAAAGTGGAACCGGTAGAAACCCTATTTGAGTCGGCCTCTAGGTGATTATAAAGTTTATTTCCAAAACCGTCACCTCTTATGTAGGGATCGGGGTGAACGTCGGGTTTTTCATTGAGTCTAGCATTTTTGAACACTAGAGTCTATTATGAATCAATCCATATGATCATATATGCCTAATCCGTCCACTTTAGAAAAAATCAAATTTTTGAGCCCGCCCAAAGGGTATCCCTTTGGCCGGTGGCCAGATTTGGCCCCGTTTTCTGGCAGCCGTCAGTAAAACGGCTGTAACTCTCTCCAGAATTAAGCTTTACCCGTGATTCTTGTTGCGTTGTATTCCTAACTCAAATCTCTACCCTACAAAAAGTGAAACCGGTAGAAACCCTATTTGAGTCGGCCTCTAGGTGATTATCAAGTTTATTTCCAAAACCGTCACCTATTATGTAGGGATCGGGGTGAACGTCGGGTTTTTCATTGAGTCTAGCATTTTTGAACACTAGAGTCCATTATGAATCAATCCATATGATCATATATGCCTAATCCGTCCACTTTTGAAAAAATCAAATTTTTGAGCCCGCCCAAAAGGGTACCTCTTTGGCCGGTGGCCAGATTTGGCCCCGTTTTCTGGCAGCCGTCAGTAAAACGGCTATAACTCTCTCCAGAAGTAAACTTTACTCGTGATTCTTGTTGCGTTGGATTCCTAACTCAAATCTCTACCCTACAAAAAGTGAAACCGGTAGAAACCCTATTTGAGTCGGCCTCTAGGTGATTATCAAGTTGATTCCCAAAACCGTCACCTCTTATGTAGGGATCGGGGTGAACGTCGGGTTTTTCATTGAGTCTAGCATTTTTGAACACTAGAGTCCATTATGAATCAATCCATATGATCATATATGCCTAATCCGTCCACTTTTGAAAAAATTAAATTTTTGAGCCCGCCCAAAGAAGTACCCCTTTGGCCGGTGCCCAGATTTTGCCCCATTTTCTGGCAGACGTCAGTAAAACGGCTATAACTCTCTCCAGAATTAAGCTTTATCCGTGATTCTTATTGCGTTGGATTCCTAACTCAAATATCTTCCCTACAAAAAGTTCAAATGGAAGAAACTCCATTTGAGTCAACCTCTAGGTGATTATCAAGTTGATTTCCACAACCGTCACCTCTTATGTAGGGATCGGGGTGAACGTCGGGTTTTTCATTGAGTCTAGCATTTTTGAACACTAGAGTCCATTATGAATCAATCCATATGATCATATATGCCTAATCCGTCCACTTTTGAAAAAATCAAATTTTTGAGCCCGCCCAAAGGGGTACCCCTTTGGCCGGTAGCCAGATTTGGCCCCGTTTTCTGGCAGCCGTCAGTAAAACGGCTGTAACTCTCTCCAGAAGTAAACTTTACTCGTGATTCTGTTTGCGTTGGATTCCTAACTCAAATATCTACCCTACAAAAAGTGAAACCGGTAGAAACCCTATTTGAGTCGGCCTCTAGATGATTATCAAGTTTATTTCTAAAACCGTCACCTCTTATGTAGGGATCGGGGTGAACGTCGTGTTTTTCATTGAGTCTATCATTTTTGAACACTAGAGTCCATTATGAATCAATCCATATGATCATATATGCCTAATCCGTCCACTTTTGAAAAAATCAAATTTTTGAGCCCGCCCAAAGGGGTACCCCTTTGGCCGGTAGCCAGATTTGGCCCCGTTTTCTGGCAGCCGTCAGTAAAACGGCTGTAACTCTCTCCAGAATTAAGCTTTACCCGTGATTCTTGTTGCGTTGGATTCCTAACTCAAATATATACCCCACCAAAAGTCGAACTGGTAGAAACCCTATTTGAGTCGGCCTCTAGGTGATTATCAAGTTGATTTCCAAAACCGTCACCTCTTATGTAGGGATCGGGGTGAACGTCGGGTTTTTCATTGAGTCTAGCATTTTTGAACACTAGAGTCCATTATGAATCAATCCATATGATCATATATGCCTAATCCGTCCACTTTTGAAAAAATCAAATTTTTGAGCCCGCCCAAAAGGGTACCTCTTTGGCCGGTGGCCAGATTTCGCCCCGTTTTCTGGCAGCCGTCAGTAAAACGGCTATAACTCTCTCCAGAAGTAAACTTTACTCGTGATTCTTGTTGCGTTGGATTCCTAACTCAAATATCTACCCTACAAAAAGTGAAACCGGTAGAAACCCTATTTGAGTCGGCCTCTAGATGATTATCAAGTTTATTTCCAAAACCGTCACCTCTTATGTAGGGATCGGGGTGAACGTCGGGTTTTTCATTGAGTCTAGCATTTTTGAACACTAGAGTACATTATGAATCAATCCATATGATGATATATGCCTAATCCGTCCACTTTTCAGAAAATTAAATTTTTGAGACCGCCCAAAGGGGTACCCCTTTGGTCGGTGGCCAGATTTGGCCTCATTTTCTGGCAGCCGTCAGTAAAACGGCTATAACTCTCTCCAGAAGTAAGCTTTACCCGTTATTCTTGTTGCGTTGGATTCCTAACTCAAATATCTACCCTACCAAAAGTCGAAAAGGTAGAAACCCTATTTGAGTCGGCCTCTAGGTGATTATCAAGTTGATTTCCAAAACCGTCACCTCTTATGTAAGGATCGGGGTGAACGTCGGGTTTTTCATTGAGTCTAGCATTTTGAACACTAGAGTCCATTATGAATAATTCCATATAATCATATATGCCTAATCCGTCCACTTTTGAAAAAATTAAATTTTTGAGCCCGCCCAAAGGGGTACCCTTTGGCCGATGGCCAGATTTTGCCCCATTTTCTGGCAGACGTCAGTAAAACGGCTATAACTCTCTCCAGAATTAAGCTTTACCTGTGATTCTTGTTGCGTTGGATTCCTAACTCAAATATCTACCCTACTAAAAGTCGAACCGGTAGAAACCCTATTTGAGTCGGCCTCTAGGTGATTATCAAGTTGATTTCCAAAACCGTCACCTCTTTTGTAGGGATCGGGGTGAACATCGGGTTTTTCATTGAGTCTAGCATTTTTGAACACTAGACTCCATTATAAATCAATGCATATGATCATATATATCTAATCTGTCCACTTTTGAAAAAATCAAATTTTTGAGCCCGCCCAAAGGGGTACCCCTTTGGCCGGTGGCCAGATTTGGCCCCGTTTTCTGGCAGCCGTCAGTAAAACGGCTGTAACTCTCTCCAGAAGTAAGCTTTACCCGTGATTCTTATTGCGTTGGATTCCTAACTCAAATATCTACCCCACCAAAAGTCGAACTGGTAGAAACCCTATTTGAGTCGGCCTCTAGGTGATTATCAAGTTGATTTCCAAAACCGTCACCTCTTATGTAGGGATCGGGGTGAACGTCGGGTTTTTCATTGAGTCTAGCATTTTTGAACACTAGAGTCCATTATGAATCAATCCATATGATCATATATGCCTAATCCGTCCACTTTTGAAAAAATCAAATTTTTGAGCCCGCCCTAAGGGGTACCCCTTTGGCCGACGGCCAGATTTGGCCCCGTTTTCTGGCAGCCGTCAGTAAAACGGCTGTAACTCTCTCCAGAAGTAAGCTTTACCCGTGATTCTTGTTGCGTTGGATTCTTAACTCAAATATCTAACCTACCAAAAGTCGAACCGGTAGAAACCCTATTTGAGTCGGCCTCTAGGTGATTATCAAGTTCATTTCCAAAACCGTCACCTCTTATGTAGGGATCGGGGTGAACGTCAGGTTTTTTCTTGAGTCTAGCATTTTTGAACACTAGAGTCCATTATGAATCAATCCATATGATCATATATGCCTAATCCTTCCACTTTTGAAAAAATCAAATTTTTGAGCCCGCCCAAAGGGGTACCCCTTTGGCCGGTGGCCAGTTTTGGCCCCGTTTTCTGGCAACCGTCAGTAAAACGGCTATAACTCTCTCCAGAAGTAAGCTTTACCCGTGATTCTTGTTGCGTTGGATTCCTAACTCAAATATCTACACTACCAAATGTCGAACCGGTAGAAACCCTATTTGAGTCGGCCTCTAGGTGATTATCAAGTTGATTTCGAAAACCGTCACCTCTTATGTAAGGATCGGGGTGAACGTCGGGTTTTTCATTGAGTCTAGAATTTTTGAACACTAGAGTCCATTATGAATCAATCCATATGATCATATATGCCTAATCCGTCTACTCTTGAAAAAATCAAATTTTTGAGCCCGCCCAAAGGGGTACCCCTTTGGCCGGTGGCCAGATTTGGCCCCGTTTTCTGGCAGCCGTCAGTAAAACGGCTGTAACTCTCTCCAGAAGTAAGCTTTACCCGTGATTCTTGTTGCGTTGGATTCTTAACTCAAATATCTAACCTACCAAAAGTCGAACCGGTAGAAACCCTATTTGAGTCGGCCTCTAGGTGATTATCAAGTTCATTTCCAAAACCGTCACCTATTATGTAGGGATCGGGGTGAACGTCAGGTTTTTTCTTGAGTCTAGCATTTTTGAACACTAGAGTCTATTATGAATCAATCCATATGATCATATATGCCTAATCCGTCCACTTTTGAAAAAATCAAATTTTTGAGCCCGCCCAAAGGGGTACCCCTTTGGCCGGTAGCCAGATTTGGCCCCGTTTTCTGGCAGCCGTCAGTAAAACGGCTGTAACTCTCTCCAGAATTAAGCTTTACCCGTGATTCTTGTTGCGTTGGATTCCTAACTCAAATATATACCCCACCAAAAGTCGAACTGGTAGAAACCCTATTTGAGTCGGCCTCTAGGTGATTATCAAGTTGATTTCCAAAACCGTCACCTCTTATGTAGGGATCGGGGTGAACGTCGGGTTTTTCATTGAGTCTAGCATTTTTGAACACTAGAGTCCATTATGAATCAATCCATATGATCATATATGCCTAATCCGTCCACTTTTGAAAAAATCAAATTTTTGAGCCCGCCCAAAAGGGTACCTCTTTGGCCGGTGGCCAGATTTCGCCCCGTTTTCTGGCAGCCGTCAGTAAAACGGCTATAACTCTCTCCAGAAGTAAACTTTACTCGTGATTCTTGTTGCGTTGGATTCCTAACTCAAATATCTACCCTACAAAAAGTGAAACCGGTAGAAACCCTATTTGAGTCGGCCTCTAGATGATTATCAAGTTTATTTCCAAAACCGTCACCTCTTATGTAGGGATCGCGGTGAACGTCGGGTTTTTCATTGAGTCTAGCATTTTTGAACACTAGAGTACATTATGAATCAATCCATATGATGATATATGCCTAATCCGTCCACTTTTCAGAAAATTAAATTTTTGAGACCGCCCAAAGGGGTACCCCTTTGGTCGGTGGCCAGATTTGGCCTCATTTTCTGGCAGCCGTCAGTAAAACGGCTATAACTCTCTCCAGAAGTAAGCTTTACCCGTTATTCTTGTTGCGTTGGATTCCTAACTCAAATATCTACCCTACCAAAAGTCGAAAAGGTAGAAACCCTATTTGAGTCGGCCTCTAGGTGATTATCAAGTTGATTTCCAAAACCGTCACCTCTTATGTAAGGATCGGGGTGAACGTCGGGTTTTTCATTGAGTCTAGCATTTTGAACACTAGAGTCCATTATGAATAATTCCATATAATCATATATGCCTAATCCGTCCACTTTTGAAAAAATTAAATTTTTGAGCCCGCCCAAAGGGGTACCCTTTGGCCGATGGCCAGATTTTGCCCCATTTTCTGGCAGACGTCAGTAAAACGGCTATAACTCTCTCCAGAATTAAGCTTTACCTGTGATTCTTGTTGCGTTGGATTCCTAACTCAAATATCTACCCTACTAAAAGTCGAACCGGTAGAAACCCTATTTGAGTCGGCCTCTAGGTGATTATCAAGTTGATTTCCAAAACCGTCACCTCTTTTGTAGGGATCGGGGTGAACATCGGGTTTTTCATTGAGTCTAGCATTTTTGAACACTAGACTCCATTATAAATCAATGCATATGATCATATATATCTAATCTGTCCACTTTTGAAAAAATCAAATTTTTGAGCCCGCCCAAAGGGGTACCCCTTTGGCCGGTGGCCAGATTTGGCCCCGTTTTCTGGCAGCCGTCAGTAAAACGGCTGTAACTCTCTCCAGAAGTAAGCTTTACCCGTGATTCTTATTGCGTTGGATTCCTAACTCAAATATCTACCCCACCAAAAGTCGAACTGGTAGAAACCCTATTTGAGTCGGCCTCTAGGTGATTATCAAGTTGATTTCCAAAACCGTCACCTCTTATGTAGGGATCGGGGTGAACGTCGGGTTTTTCATTGAGTCTAGCATTTTTGAACACTAGAGTCCATTATGAATCAATCCATATGATCATATATGCCTAATCCGTCCACTTTTGAAAAAATCAAATTTTTGAGCCCGCCCTAAGGGGTACCCCTTTGGCCGACGGCCAGATTTGGCCCCGTTTTCTGGCAGCCGTCAATAAAACGGCTGTAACTCTCTCCAGAAGTAAGCTTTACCCGTGATTCTTGTTGCGTTGGATTCTTAACTCAAATATCTAACCTACCAAAAGTCGAACCGGTAGAAACCCTATTTGAGTCGGCCTCTAGGTGATTATCAAGTTCATTTCCAAAACCGTCACCTCTTATGTAGGGATCGGGGTGAACGTCAGGTTTTTTCTTGAGTCTAGCATTTTTGAACACTAGAGTCCATTATGAATCAATCCATATGATCATATATGCCTAATCCTTCCACTTTTGAAAAAATCAAATTTTTGAGCCCGCCCAAAGGGGTACCCCTTTGGCCGGTGGCCAGTTTTGGCCCCGTTTTCTGGCAACCGTCAGTAAAACGGCTATAACTCTCTCCAGAAGTAAGCTTTACCCGTGATTCTTGTTGCGTTGGATTCCTAACTCAAATATCTACACTACCAAATGTCGAACCGGTAGAAACCCTATTTGAGTCGGCCTCTAGGTGATTATCAAGTTGATTTCGAAAACCGTCACCTCTTATGTAAGGATCGGGGTGAACGTCGGGTTTTTCATTGAGTCTAGAATTTTTGAACACTAGAGTCCATTATGAATCAATCCATATGATCATATATGCCTAATCCGTCTACTCTTGAAAAAATCAAATTTTTGAGCCCGCCCAAAGGGGTACCCCTTTGGCCGGTGGCCAGATTTGGCCCCGTTTTCTGGCAGCCGTCAGTAAAACGGCTGTAACTCTCTCCAGAAGTAAGCTTTACCCGTCATTCTTGTTGCGTTGGATTCTTAACTCAAATATCTAACCTACCAAAAGTCGAACCGGTAGAAACCCTATTTGAGTCGGCCTCTAGGTGATTATCAAGTTCATTTCCAAAACCGTCACCTATTATGTAGGGATCGGGGTGAACGTCAGGTTTTTTCTTGAGTCTAGCATTTTTGAACACTAGAGTCCATTATGAATCAATCCATATGATCATATATGCCTAATCCTTCCACTTTTGAAAAAATCAAATTTTTGAGCCCGCCCAAAGGGGTACCCCTTTGGCCGGTGGCCAGATTTGGCCCCGTTTTCTGGCAGCCGTCAGTAAAACGGCTATAACTCTCTCCAGAGGTAAGCTTTACCTGTGATTCTTGTTGCGTTGGATTCCTAACTCAAATATCTACCCTACTAAAATTCGAACCGGTAGAAACCCTATTTGAGTCGGCCTCTAGGTGATTATCAAGTTGAATTCCAAAACCGTCACCTCTTATGTAGGGATCGGGGTAAAAATCGGGTTGTTCATTGAGTCTAGGATTTTTGAACACTAGAGTCCATTATGAATCAATCCATATGATCATATATGCCTAATCCGTCCACTTTTGAAAAAATCAAATTTTTGAGCCAGCCCAAAGGGGTACCCCTTTGGCCGACGGCCAGATTTGGCCCCGTTTTCTGGCAGCCGTCAGTAAAACGGCTGTAACTCTCTCCAGAAGTAAGCTTTACCCGTGATTCTTGTTGCGTTGAATTCTTAACTCAAATATCTAACCTACCAAAAGTCGAACCGGTAGAAACCCTATTTGAGTCGGCCTCTAGGTGATTATCAAGTTCATTTCCAAAACCGTCACCTCTTATGTAGGGATCGGGGTGAACGTCAGGTTTTTTCTTGAGTCTAGCATTTTTGAACACTAGAGTCCATTATGAATCAATCCATATGATCATATATGCCTAATCCTTCCACTTTTGAAAAAATCAAATTTTTGAGCCAGCCCAAAGGGGTACCCCTTTGGCCGACGGCCAGATTTGGCCCCGTTTTCTGGCAGCCGTCAGTAAAACGGCTGTAACTCTCTCCAGAAGTAAGCTTTACCCGTGATTCTTGTTGCGTTGGATTCTTAACTCAAATATCTAACCTACCAAAAGTCGAACCGGTAGAAACCCTATTTGAGTCGGCCTCTAGGTGATTATCAAGTTCATTTCCAAAACCGTCACCTCTTATGTAGGGATCGGGGTGAACGTCAGGTTTTTTCTTGAGTCTAGCATTTTTGAACACTAGAGTCCATTATGAATCAATCCATATGATCATATATGCCTAATCCGTCTACTCTTGAAAAAATCAAATTTTTGAGCCCGCCCAAAGGGGTACCCCTTTGGCCGGTGGCCAGATTTGGCCCCGTTTTCTGGCAGCCGTCAGTAAAACGGCTATAACTCTCTCCAGAAGTAAGCTTTACCCGTGATTCTTGTTGCGTTGGATTCCTAACTCAAATATCTACACTACCAAATGTCGAACCGGTAGAAACCCTATTTGAGTCGGCCTCTAGGTGATTATCAAGTTGATTTCCAAAACCGTCACCTCTTATGTAGGGATCGGGGTGAACGTCGGGTTTTTTCTTGAGTCTAGCATTTTTGAACACTAGAGTCCATTATGAATCAATCCATATGATCATATATGCCTAATCCTTCCAATTTTGAAAAAATCAAATTTTTGAGCCCGCCCAAAGGGGTACCCCTTTGGCCGGTGGCCAGATTTGGCCCCGTTTTCTGGCAGCCGTCAGTAAAACGGCTATAACTCTCTCCAGAAGTAAGCTTTACCTGTGATTCTTGTTGCGTTGGATTCCTAACTCAAATATCTACCCTACTAAAAGTCGAACCGGTAGAAACCCTATTTGAGTCGGCCTCTAGGTGCTTATCAAGTTGAATTCCAAAACCGTCACCTCTTATGTAGGGATCGGGGTGAACATCGGGTTTTTCATTGAGTCTAGCATTTTTTAACACTAGAGTCCATTATGAATCAATCCATATGATCATATATGCCTAATCCGTCCACTTTTGAAATAATCAAATTTTTGAGCCCGCCCAAAGGGGTACCCCTTTGGCCGACGGCCAGATTTGGCCCCGTTTTCTGGCAGCCGTCAGTAAAACGGCTGTAACTCTCTCCAGAAGTAAGCTTTACCCGTGATTCTTGTTGCGTTGGATTCTTAACTCAAATATCTAACCTACCAAAAGTCGAACCGGTAGAAACCCTATTTGAGTCGGCCTCTAGGTGATTATCAAGTTCATTTCCAAAACCGTCACCTCTTATGTAGGGATCGGGGTGAACGTCAGGTTTTTTCTTGAGTCTAGCATTTTTGAACACTAGAGTCTATTATGAATCAATCCATATGATCATATATGCCTAATCCTTCCACTTTTGAAAAAATCAAATTTTTGAGCCCGCCCAAAGGGGTACCCCTTTGGCCGGTGGCCAGATTTGGCCCCGTTTTCTGGCAGCCGTCAGTAAAACGGCTATAACTCTCTCCAGAGGTAAGCTTTACCTGTGATTCTTGTTGCGTTGGATTCCTAACTCAAATATCTACCCTACTAAAAGTCGAACCGGTAGAAACCCTATTTGAGGCGGCCTCTAGGTGATTATCAAGTTGAATTCCAAAACCGTCACCTCTTATGTAGGGATCGGGGTAAAAATCGGGTTTTTCATTGAGTCTAGCATTTTTGAACACTAGAGTCCATTATGAATCAATCCATATGATCATATATGCCTAATCGTCCACTTTTGAAAAAATCAAATTTTTGAGCCCGCCCAAAGGGGTACCCCTTTGGCCGACGGCCAGATTTGGCCCCGTTTTCTGGCAGCCGTCAGTAAAACGGCTGTAACTCTCTCCAGAAGTAAGCTTTACCCGTGATTCTTGTTGCGTTGGATTCTTAACTCAAATATCTAACCTACCAAAAGTCGAACCGGTAGAAACCCTATTTGAGTCGGCCTCTAGGTGATTATCAAGTTCATTTCCAAAACCGTCACCTCTTATGTAGGGATCGGGGTGAACGTCAGGTTTTTTCTTGAGTCTAGCATTTTTGAACACTAGAGTCCATTATGAATCAATCCATATGATCATATATGCCTAATCCTTCCACTTTTGAAAAAATCAAATTTTTGAGCCCGCCCAAAGGGGTACCCCTTTGGCCGGTGGCCAGATTTGGCCCCGTTTTCTGGCAACCGTCAGTAAAACGGCTATAACTCTCTCCAGAAGTAAGCTTTACCCGTGATTCTTGTTGCGTTGGATTCCTAACTCAAATATCTACACTACCAAATGTCGAACCGGTAGAAACCCTATTTGAGTCGGCCTCTAGGTGATTATCAAGTTGATTTCGAAAACCGTCACCTCTTATGTAAGGATCGGGGTGAACGTCGGGTTTTTCATTGAGTCTAGAATTTTTGAACACTAGAGTCCATTATGAATCAATCCATATGATCATATATGCCTAATCCGTCTACTCTTGAAAAAATCAAATTTTTGAGCCCGCCCAAAGGGGTACCCCTTTGGCCGGTGGCCAGATTTGGCCCCGTTTTCTGGCAGCCGTCAGTAAAACGGCTATAACTCTCTCCAGAAGTAAGCTTTACCCGTGATTCATGTTGCGTTGGATTCCTAACTCAAATATCTACACTACCAAATGTCGAACCGGTAGAAACCCTATTTGAGTCGGCCTCTAGGTGATTATCAAGTTGATTTCCAAAACCGTCACCTCTTATGTAAGGATCGGGGTGAACGTCGGGTTTTTCATTGAGTCTAGCATTTTTGAACACTAGAGTCCATTATGAATCAATCCATATGATCATATATGCCTAATCCTTCCAATTTTGAAAAAATCAAATTTTTGAGCCCGCCCAAAGGGGTACCCCCTTTGGCCGGTGGCCAGATTTGGCCCCGTTTTCTGGCAGCCGTCAGTAAAACGGCTGTAACTCTCTCTAGAAGTAAGCTTTACCCGTGATTCTTGTTGCGTTGGATTCTTAACTCAAATATCTAACCTACCAAAAGTCGAACCGGTAGAAACCCTATTTGAGTCGGCCTCTAGGTGATTATCAAGTTGATTTCCAAAACCGTCACCTCTTATGTAGGGATCGGGGTGAACGTCAGGTTTTTTCTTGAGTCTAGCATTTTTGAACACTAGAGTCCATTATGAATCAATCCATATGATCA
The DNA here is from genome assembly GCA_026008535.1 of Perilla frutescens. Taxonomy (NCBI): domain Eukaryota; kingdom Viridiplantae; phylum Streptophyta; class Magnoliopsida; order Lamiales; family Lamiaceae; genus Perilla; species Perilla frutescens. The sequence continues at coordinate 50,058,168 of BRKX01000018.1, forward strand.
TATATGCCTAATCCTTCCACTTTTGAAAAAATCAAATTTTTGAGCTCGCCCAAAGGGGTACCCCTTTGGCCGGTGGCCAGATTTGGCCCCGTTTTCTGGCAGCCGTCAGTAAAACGGCTATAACTCTCTCCAGAAGTAAGCTTTACCCGTAATTCTTGTTGCGTTGGATTCCTAACTCAAATATCTACACTACCAAATGTCGAACCGGTAGAAACCCTATTTGAGTCGGCCTCTAGGTGATTATCAAGTTGATTTCCAAGACCGTCACCTCTTATGTAGGGATCGGGGTGAACGTCAGGTTTTTTCTTGAGTCTAGAATTTTTGAACACTAGAGTCCATTATGAATCAATCCATATGATCATATATGCCTAATCCGTCTACTTTTGAAAAAATCAAATTTTAGAGCCCGCCCAAAGGGGTACCCCTTTGGCCGGTGGCCAGATTTGGCCCCGTTTTCTGGCAGCCGTCAGTCAAATGGCTGTAACTCTCTCCAGAAGTAAGCTTTACCCGTGATTCTTGTTGCGTTGGATTCTTAACTCAAATATCTACCCTACCAAAAGTCGAACCGGTAGAAACCCTATTTGAGTCGGCCTCTAGGTGATTATCAAGTTGATTTCCAAAACCGTCACCTCTTATGTAGGGATCGGGGTGAACGTCGGGTTTTTCCTTGAGTCTAGCATTTTTGAACACTAGAGTCCATTATGAATCAATCCATATGATCATATATGCCGAATCCTTCCACTTTTGAAAAAATCAAATTTTTGAGCCCGCCCAAAGGGGTACCCCTTTGGCCGGTGGCCAGATTTGGCCCCGTTTTCTGGCAGCCGTCAGTAAAACGGCTATAACTCTCTCCAGAAGTAAGCTTTACCTGTGATTCTTGTTGCGTTGGATTCCTAACTCAAATATCTACCCTACTAAAAGTCGAACCGGTAGAAACCCTATTTGAGTCGGCCTCTAGGTGATTATCAAGTTGAATTCCAAAACCGTCACCTCTTATGTAGGTGTCGGGGTGAACATCGGGTTTTTCATTGAGTCTAGCATTTTTGAACACTAGAGTCCATTATGAATCAATCCATATGATCATATATGCCTAATCCGTCCACTTTTGAAAAAATCAAATTTTTGAGCCCGCCCAAAGGGGTACGCCTTTGGCCGACGGCCAGATTTGGCCCCGTTTTCTGGCAGCCGTCAGTAAAACGGCTGTAACTCTCTCCAGAAGTAAGCTTTACCCGTGATTCTTGTTGCGTTGGATTCTTAACTCAAATATCTAACCTACCAAAAGTCGAACCGGTAGAAACCCTATTTGAGTCGGCCTCTAGGTGATTATCAAGTTCATTTCCAAAACCGTCACCTCTTATGTAGGGATCGGGGTGAACGTCAGGTTTTTTCTTGAGTCTAGCATTTTTGAACACTAGAGTCCATTATGAATCAATCCATATGATCATATATGCCTAATCCTTCCACTTTTGAAAAAATCAAATTTTTGAGCCCGCCCAAAGGGGTACCCCTTTGGCCGGTGGCCAGATTTGGCCCCGTTTTCTGGCAGCCGTCAGTAAAACGGCTATAACTCTCTCCAGAAGTAAGCTTTACCCGTGATTCTTGTTGCGTTGGATTCCTAACTCAAATATCTACACTACCAAATGTCGAACCGGTAGAAACCCTATTTGAGTCGGCCTCTAGGTGATTATCAAGTTCATTTCCAAAACCGTCACCTCTTATGTAGGGATCGGGGTGAACGTCAGGTTTTTTCTTGAGTCTAGCATTTTTGAACACTAGAGTCCATTATGAATCAATCCATATGATCATATATGCCTAATCCGTCCACTTTTGAAAAAATCAAATTTTTGAGCCCGCCCAAAGGGGTACCCCTTTGGCCGACGGCCAGATTTGGCCCCGTTTTCTGGCAGCCGTCAGTAAAACGGCTGTAACTCTCTCCAGAAGTAAGCTTTACCCGTGATTCTTGTTGCGTTGGATTCTTAACTCAAATATCTAACCTACCAAAAGTCGAACCGGTAGAAACCCTATTTGAGTCGGCCTCTAGGTGATTATCAAGTTGATTTCCAAAACCGTCACCTCTTATGTAGGGATCGGGGTGAACGTCAGGTTTTTTCTTGAGTCTAGCATTTTTGAACACTAGAGTCCATTATGAATCAATCCATATGATCATATATGCCTAATCCTTCCAATTTTGAAAAAATCAAATTTTTGAGCCCGCCCAAAGGGGTACCCCCTTTGGCCGGTGGCCAGATTTGGCCCCGTTTTCTGGCAGCCGTCAGTAAAACGGCTGTAACTCTCTCCAGAAGTAAGCTTTACCCGTGATTCTTGTTGCGTTGGATTCTTAACTCAAATATCTAACCTACCAAAAGTCGAACCGGTAGAAACCCTATTTGAGTCGGCCTCTAGGTGATTATCAAGTTGATTTCGAAAACCGTCACCTCTTATGTAAGGATCGGGGTGAACGTCGGGTTTTTCATTGAGTCTAGCATTTTTGAACACTAGAGTCCATTATGAATCAATCCATATGATCATATATGCCTAATCCTTCCAATTTTGAAAAAATCAAATTTTTGAGCCCGCCCAAAGGGGTACCCCCTTTGGCCGGTGGCCAGATTTGGCCCCGTTTTCTGGCAGCCGTCAGTAAAACGGCTGTAACTCTCTCTAGAAGTAAGCTTTACCCGTGATTCTTATTGCGTTGGATTCTTAACTCAAATATCTAACCTACCAAAAGTCGAACCGGTAGAAACCCTATTTGAGTCGGCCTCTAGGTGATTATCAAGTTGATTTCCAAAACCGTCACCTCTTATGTAGGGATCGGGGTGAACGTCAGGTTTTTTCTTGAGTCTAGCATTTTTGAACACTAGAGTCCATTATGAATCAATCCATATGATCATATATGCCTAATCCTTCCACTTTTGAAAAAATCAAATTTTTGAGCCCGCCCAAAGGGGTACCCCTTTGGCCGGTGGCCAGATTTGGCCCCGTTTTCTGGCAGCCGTCAGTAAAACGGCTATAACTCTCTCCAGAAGTAAGCTTTACCCGTGATTCTTGTTGCGTTGGATTCCTAACTCAAATATCTACACTACCAAATGTCGAACCGGTAGAAACCCTATTTGAGTCGGCCTCTAGGTGATTATCAAGTTCATTTCCAAAACCGTCACCTCTTATGTAGGGATCGGGGTGAACGTCAGGTTTTTTCTTGAGTCTAGCATTTTTGAACACTAGAGTCCATTATGAATCAATCCATATGATCATATATGCCTAATCCGTCCACTTTTGAAAAAATCAAATTTTTGAGCCCGCCCAAAGGGGTACCCCTTTGGCCGACGGCCAGATTTGGCCCCGTTTTCTGGCAGCCGTCAGTAAAACGGCTGTAACTCTCTCCAGAAGTAAGCTTTACCCGTGATTCTTGTTGCGTTGGATTCTTAACTCAAATATCTAACCTACCAAAAGTCGAACCGGTAGAAACCCTATTTGAGTCGGCCTCTAGGTGATTATCAAGTTCATTTCCAAAACCGTCACCTCTTATGTAGGGATCGGGGTGAACGTCAGGTTTTTTCTTGAGTCTAGCATTTTTGAACACTAGAGTCCATTATGAATCAATCCATATGATCATATATGCCTAATCCTTCCACTTTTGAAAAAATCAAATTTTTGAGCCCGCCCAAAGGGGTACCCCTTTGGCCGGTGGCCAGATTTGGCCCCGTTTTCTGGCAGCCGTCAGTAAAACGGCTATAACTCTCTCCAGAAGTAAGCTTTACCCGTGATTCTTGTTGCGTTGGATTCCTAACTCAAATATCTACACTACCAAATGTCGAACCGGTAGAAACCCTATTTGTGTCGGCCTCTAGGTGATTATCAAGTTGATTTCCAAAACCGTCACCTCTTATGTAAGGATCGGGGTGAACGTCGGGTTTTTCATTGAGTCTAGAATTTTTGAACACTAGAGTCCATTATGAATCAATCCATATGATCATATATGCCTAATCCGTCTACTTTTGAAAAAATCAAATTTTTGAGCCCGCCCAAAGGGGTACCCCTTTGGCCGGTGGCCAGATTTGGCCCCGTTTTCTGGCAGCCGTCAGTAAAACGGCTATAACTCTCTCCAAAAGTAAGCTTTACCCGTGATTCTTGTTGCGTTGGATTCCTAACTCAAATATCTACACTACCAAATGTCGAACCGGTAGAAACCCTATTTGAGTCGGCCTCTAGGTGATTATCAAGTTGATTTCCAAAACCGTCACCTCTTATGTAGGGATCGGGGTGAACGTCGGGTTTTTTCTTGAGTCTAGCATTTTTGAACACTAGAGTCCATTATGAATCAATCCATATGATCATATATGCCTAATCCTTCCACTTTTGAAAAAATCAAATTTTTGAGCCCGCCCAAAGGGGTACCCCTTTGGCCGGTGGCCAGATTTGGCCCCGTTTTCTGGCAGCCGTCAGTAAAACGGCTGTAACTCTCTCTAGAAGTAAGCTTTACCCGTGATTCTTGTTGCGTTGGATTCTTAACTCAAATATCTAACCTACCAAAAGTCGAACCGGTAGAAACCCTATTTGAGTCGGCCTCTAGGTGATTATCAAATTGATTTCCAAAACCGTCACCTCTTATGTTGGGATCGGGGTGAACATCGGGTTTTTCATTGAGTCTAGCATTTTTGAACACTAGAGTCCATTATGAATCAATCCATATGATCATATATGCCTAATCCGTCCACTTTTGAAAAAATCAAATTTTTGAGCCCGCCCAAAGGGGTACCCCTTTGGCCGACGGCCAGATTTGGCCCCGTTTTCTGGCAGCCGTCAGTAAAACGGCTGTAACTCTCTCCAGAAGTAAGCTTTACCCGTGATTCTTGTTGCGTTGGATTCTTAACTCAAATATCTAACCTACCAAAAGTCGAATCGGTAGAAACCCTATTTGAGTCGGCCTCTAGGTGATTATCAAGTTCATTTCCAAAACCGTCACCTCTTATGTAGGGATCGGGGTGAACGTCAGGTTTTTTCTTGAGTCTAGCATTTTTGAACACTAGAGTCCATTATGAATCAATCCATATGATCATATATGCCTAATCCTTCCACTTTTGAAAAAATCAAATTTTTGAGCCCGCCCAAAGGGGTACCCCTTTGGCCGGTGGCCAGATTTGGCCCCGTTTTCTGGCAGCCGTCAGTAAAACGGCTATAACTCTCTCCAGAAGTAAGCTTTACCCGTGATTCTTGTTGCGTTGGATTCCTAACTCAAATATCTACACTACCAAATGTCGAACCGGTAGAAACCCTATTTGAGTCGGCCTCTAGGTGATTATCAAGTTGATTTCCAAAACCGTCACCTCTTATGTAAGGATCGGGGTGAACGTCGGGTTTTTCATTGAGTCTAGAATTTTTGAACACTAGAGTCCATTATGAATCAATCCATATGATCATATATGCCTAATCCGTCTACTTTTGAAAAAATCAAATTTTTGAGCCCGCCCAAAGGGGTACCCCTTTGGCCGGTGGCCAGATTTGGCCCCGTTTTCTGGCAGCCGTCAGTAAAACGGCTGTAACTCTCTCTAGAAGTAAGCTTTACCCGTGATTCTTGTTGCGTTGGATTCCTAACTCAAATATCTACACTACCAAATGTCGAACCGGTAGAAACCCTATTTGAGTCGGCCTCTAGGTGATTATCAAGTTGATTTCCAAAACCGTCACCTCTTATGTAGGGATCGGGGTGAACGTCGGGTTTTTTCTTGAGTCTAGCATTTTTGAACACTAGAGTCCATTATTAATCAATCCATATGATCATATATGCCTAATCCTTCCACTTTTGAAAAAATCAAATTTTTGAGCCCGCCCAAAGGAGTACCCCTTTGGCCGGTGGCCAGATTTGGCCCCATTTTCTGGCAGCCGTCAGTAAAACGGCTGTAACTCTCTCTAGAAGTAAGCTTTACCCGTGATTCTTGTTGTGTTGGATTCTTAACTCAAATATCTAACCTACCAAAAGTTGAACCGGTAGAAACCCTATTTGAGTCGGCCTCTAGGTGATTATCAAGTTGATTTCCAAAACCGTCACCTCTTATGTAGGGATCGGGGTGAACGTCAGGTTTTTTCTTGAGTCTAGCATTTTTGAACACTAGAGTCCATTATGAATCAATCCATATGATCATATATGCCTAATCCTTCCACTTTTGAAAAAATCAAATTTTTGAGCCCGCCCAAAGGGGTACCCCTTTGGCCGGTGGCCAGATTTGGCCCCGTTTTCTGGCAGCCGTCAGTAAAACGGCTATAACTCTCTCCAGAAGTAAGCTTTACCCGTGATTCTTGTTGCGTTGGATTCCTAACTCAAATATCTACACTACCAAATGTCGAACCGGTAGAAACCCTATTTGAGTCGGCCTCTAGGTGATTATCAAGTTGATTTCCAAAACCGTCACCTCTTATGTAAGGATCGGGGTGAACGTCGGGTTTTTCATTGAGTCTAGAATTTTTGAACACTAGAGTCCATTATGAATCAATCCATATGATCATATATGCCTAATCCGTCTACTTTTGAAAAAATCAAATTTTTGAGCCCGCCCAAAGGGGTACCCCTTTGGCCGGTGGCCAGATTTGGCCCCGTTTTCTGGCAGCCGTCAGTAAAACGGCTGTAACTCTCTCTAGAAGTAAGCTTTACCCGTGATTCTTGTTGCGTTGGATTCCTAACTCAAATATCTACACTACCAAATGTCGAAACGGTAGAAACCCTATTTGAGTCGGCCTCTAGGTGATTATCAAGTTGATTTCCAAAACCGTCACCTCTTATGTAGGGATCGGGGTGAACGTCGGGTTTTTTCTTGAGTCTAGCATTTTTGAACACTAGAGTCCATTATTAATCAATCCATATGATCATATATGCCTAATCCTTCCACTTTTGAAAAAATCAAATTTTTGAGCCCGCCCAAAGGAGTACCCCTTTGGCCGGTGGCCAGATTTGGCCCCATTTTCTGGCAGCCGTCAGTAAAACGGCTGTAACTCTCTCTAGAAGTAAGCTTTACCCGTGATTCTTGTTGTGTTGGATTCTTAACTCAAATATCTAACCTACCAAAAGTTGAACCGGTAGAAACCCTATTTGAGTCGGCCTCTAGGTGATTATCAAGTTGATTTCCAAAACCGTCACCTCTTATGTAGGGATCGGGGTGAACGTCGGGTTTTTTCTTGAGTCTAGCATTTTTGAACACTAGAGTCCATTATGAATCAATCCATATGATCATATATGCCTAATCCTTCCACTTTTGAAAAAATCAAATTTTTGAGCTCGCCCAAAGGGGTACCCCTTTGGCCGGTGGCCAGATTTGGCCCCGTTTTCTGGCAGCCGTCAGTAAAACGGCTATAACTCTCTCCAGAAGTAAGCTTTACCCGTGATTCTTGTTGCGTTGGATTCCTAACTCAAATATATACACTACCAAATGTCGAACCGGTAGAAACCCTATTTGAGTCGGCCTCTAGGTGATTATCAAGTTGATTTCCAAAACCGTCACCTCTTATGTAGGGATCGGGGTGAACGTCGGGTTTTTCATTGAGTCTAGCATATTTGAACACTAGAGTCCATTATAAATCAATCCATATGATCATTTATGCCTAATACGTCCAGTTTTCAAAAAATCAAATTTTTGAGCCCGTCCAAAGGGGTACCCCTTTGGCCGGTGGCCAGATTTGGCCCCGTTATCTGGCAGCCTTCAGAAAAACGGCTATAACTCTCTCCAGAAGTAAGCTTTACCCATGATTCTTGTTGCGTTGGATTCCTAACTCAAATATCTACCATACCAAAAGTCGAACCGGTAGAAACCCTATTTGAGTCGGCCTCTAGGTGATTATCAAGTTGATTTCCAAAACCGTCACCTCTTATGTAGGGATCGGGGTGAACGTCGGGTTTTTCCTTGAGTCTAGCATTTTTGAACACTAGAGTCCATTATGAATCAATCCATATGATCATATATGCCTAATCCTTCCACTTTTGAAAAAATCAAATTTTTGAGCCCGCCCAAAGGGGTACCCCTTTGGCCGGTGGCCAGATTTGGCCCCGTTTTCTGGCAGCCGTCAGTAAAACGGCTATAACTCTCTCCAGAAGTAAGCTTTACCCATGACTCTTGTTGCGTTGGATTCCTAACTCAAATATCTACACTACCAAATGTCGAACCGGTAGAAACCCTATTTGAGTTGGCCTCTAGGTGATTATCAAGTTGATTTCCAAAACCGTCACCTCTTATGTAGGGATCGGGGTGAACGTCGGGTTTTTCATTGAGTCTAGCATTTTTGAATACTAGAGTCCATTATGAATCAATCCATATGATCATATATGCCTAATCCGTCGACTTTTGAAAAAATAAAATTTTTGAGCTCGCCCAAAGGGGTACCCCTTTGGCCGGTGGCCAGATTTCGCCCCATTTTCTGGCAGCCGTCAGTAAAACGGCTGTAACTCTCTCCAGAACTAAGCTTTACCTGTGATTCTTGTTGAGTTGGATTCTTAACTCAAATATCTACCCTACCAAAAGTCGAACCGGTAGAAACCCTATTTGAGTCGGCCTCTAGGTGATTATCAAGTTGATTTCCAAAACCGTCACCTCTTATGTAGAGATCGGGGTGAACGTCGAGTTTTTCATTGAGTCTAGCATTTTTGAATACTAGAGTCCATTATGAATCAATCCATATGATCATATATGCCTAATCCGTCCACTTTTGAAAAAATCAAATTTTAGAGCCCGCCCAAAGGGGTACCCCTTTGGCCGGTGGCCAGATTTGGCCCCGTTTTCTTGCAGCCGTCAGTAAAACGGCTGTAACTCTCCCCAGAAGTAAGCTTTACCCGTGATTCTTGTTGCGTTGGATTCTTAACTCAAATATCTAACCTACCAAAAGTCAAACCGGTAGAAACCCTATTTGAGTCGGCCTCTAGGTGATTATCAAGTTGATTTCCAAAACCGTCACCTCTTATGTAGGGATCGGGGTGAACGTCGGGTTTTTTCTTGAGTCTAGCATTTTTGAACACTAGAGTCCATTATGAATCAATCCATATGATCATATATGCCTAATCCTTCCACTTTTGAAAAAATCAAATTTTTGAGCCCGCCCAAAGGGGTACCCCTTTGGCCGGTGGCCAGATTTGGCCCCGTTTTCTGGCAGCCGTCAGTAAAACGGCTATAACTCTCTCCAGAAGTAAGCTTTACCCGTGATTCTTGTTGCGTTGGATTCCTAACTCAAATATCTACACTACCAAATGTCGAACCGGTAGAAACCCTATTTGAGTTGGCCTCTAGGTGATTATCAAGTTGATTTCCTAAACCGTCACCTCTTATGTAGGGATCGGGGTGAACGTCGGGTTTTTTCTTGAGTCTAGCATTTTTGAACACTAGAGTCCATTATGAATCAATCCATATGATCATATATGCCTAATCCTTCCACTTTTGAAAAAATCAAATTTTTGAGCCCGCCCAAAGGGGTACCCCTTTGGCCGGTGGCCAGATTTGGCCCCGTTTTCTGGCAGCCGTCAGTAAAACGGCTGTAACTCTCTCCAGGACTAAGCTTTACCTGTGATTCTTGTTGCGTTGGATTCCTAACTCAAATATCTACCCTACCAAAAGTCGAACCGGTAGAAACCCTATTTGCGTCAGCCTCTAGGTGATTATCAAGTTGATTTCCAAAACCGTCACCTCTTATGTAGGGATCGGGGTGAACGTCGGGTTTTTCATTGAGTCTAGCATTTTTGAACACTAGAGTCCATTATGAATCAATCCATACGATCATATATGCCTAATCCGTCCACTTTTGAAAAAATCAAATTTTAGAGCCCGCCCAAAGGGGTACCTCTTTGGCCGGTGGCCAGATTTGGCTCCGTTTTCTGGCAGCCGTCAGTAAAACGGCTGTAACTCTCTCCAGAAGTAAGCTTTACCCGTGATTCTTGTTGCGTTGGATTCTTAACTCAAATATCTAACCTACCAAAAGTCGAACCGGTAGAAACCCTATTTGAGTCGGCCTCTAGGTGATTATCAAGTTGATTTCCAAAACCGTCACCTCTTATGTAGGGATCGGGGTGAACGTCGGGTTTTTTCTTGAGTCTAGCATTTTTGAACACTAGAGTCCATTATGAATCAATCCATATGATCATATATGCCTAATCCTTCCACTTTTGAAAAAATCAAATTTTTGAGCCCGCCCAAAGGGGTACCCCTTTGGCCGGTGGCCAGATTTGGCCCCGTTTTCTGGTAGCCGTCAGTAAAACGGCTATAACTCTCTCCAGAAGTAAGCTTTACCCGTGATTCTTATTGCGTTGGATTCCTAACTCAAATATCTACACAACCAAATGTCGAACCGGTAGAAACCCTATTTGAGTCGGCCTCTAGGTGATTATCAAGTTGATTTCCAAAACCGTCACCTCTTATGTAGGGATCGGGGTGAACGTCGGGTTTTTCATTGAGTCTAGTATTTTTGAACACTAGAGTCCATTATGAATCAATCCATATGATCATATATGCCTAATCTGTCCACTTTTGAAAAAATCAAATTTTTGAGCCCGCCCAAAGGGGTACCCCTTTGGCCGGTGGCCAGATTTGGCCTCGTTTTCTGGCAGCCGTCAGTAAAACGGCTGTAACTCTCTCCAGAAGTAAGCTTTACCCGTGATTCTTATTGCGTTGGATTCCTAACTCAAATATCTACCCCACCAAAAGTCGAACTGGTACAAACCCTATTTGAGTCGGCCTCTAGGTGATTATCAAGTTGATTTCCAAAACCGTCACCTCTTATGTAGGGATCGGGGTGAACGTCGGGTTTTTCATTGAGTCTAGCATTTTTGAACACTAGAGTCCATTATAAATCAATCCATATGATAATTTATGCCTAATCCGTCCGGTTTTCAAAAAATCAAATTTTTGAGCCCGTCCAAAGGGGTACCCCTTTGGCCGGTGGCCAGATTTGGCCCCGTTTTCTGGCAGCCGTCAGAAAAATGGCTATAACTCTCTCCAGAAGTAAGCTTTACCCATGATTCTTGTTTCGTTGGATTCCTAACTCAAATATCTACCATACCAAAAGTCGAACCGGTAGAAATCCTATTTGAGTTGGCCTCTAGTTGATTATCAAGTTGATTTCCAAAACCGTCACCTCTTACGTAGGGATCGGGGTGAACATCGGGTTTTTCATTGAGTCTAGCATTTTTGAATACTAGAGTCCATTATGAATCAATCCATATGATCATATATGCCTAATCCCTGCACTTTTGAAAAAATCAAATTTTTGAGCCCGCCCAAAGGGGTATCCCTTTGGCCGGTGGCCAGATTTAGCCCCGTTTTCTGGCAGCCGTTAGTAAAACGGCTGTAACTCTCTCCAGAAGTAAGCTTTACCCGTGATTCTTGTTGCATTGGATTCCTAACTTAAATATCTACACTACCAAAAGTCAAACCGGTAGAAACCCTATTTGAGTCGGCCTCTATATGATTATCAAGTTGATTTCCAAAACCGTCTCCTCTTATGTAGGGATCGGGGTGAACGTCGGGTTTTTCCTTGAGTCTAGCATTTTTGAACACTAGAGTCCATTATGAATCAATCCATATGATCATATATGCCTAATCCTTCCACTTTTGAAAAAATCAAATTTTTGAGCCCGCCCAAAGGGGTACCCCTTTGGCCGGTGGCCAGATTTGGCCCCGTTTTCTGGCAGCCGTCAGTAAAACGGCTATAACTCTCTCCAGAAGTAAGCTTTACCCATGACTCTTCTTGCGTTGGATTCCTAACTCAAATATCTACACTACCAAATGTCGAACCGGTAGAAACCCTATTTGAGTTGGCCTCTAGGTGATTATCAAGTTGATTTCCAAAACCGTCACCTCTTATGTAGGGATCGGGGTGAACGTCAGGTTTTTCATTGAGTCTAGCATTTTTGAATACTAGAGTCCATTATGAATCAATCCATATGATCATATATGCCTAATCCGTCGACTTTTGAAAAAATAAAATTTTTGAGCTCGCCCAAAGGGGTACCCCTTTGGCCGGTGGCCAGATTTCGCCCCATTTTCTGGCAGCCGTCAGTAAAACGGCTGTAACTCTCTCCAGAACTAAGCTTTACCTGTGATTCTTGTTGAGTTGGATTCTTAACTCAAATATCTACCCTACCAAAAGTCGAACCGGTAGAAACCCTATTTGAGTCGGCCTCTAGGTGATTATCAAGTTGATTTCCAAAACCGTCACCTCTTATGTAGAGATCGGGGTGAACGTCGGGTTTTTCATTGAGTCTAGCATTTTTGAATACTAGAGTCCATTATGAATCAATCCATATGATCATATATGCCTAATCCGTCCACTTTTGAAAAAATCAAATTTTAGAGCCCGCCCAAAGGGGTACCCCTTTGGCCAGTGGCCAGATTTGGCCCCGTTTTCTTGCAGCCGTCAGTAAAACGGCTGTAACTCTCCCCAGAAGTAAGCTTTACCCGTGATTCTTGTTGCGTTGGATTCTTAACTCAAATATCTAACCTACCAAAAGTCAAACCGGTAGAAACCCTATTTGAGTCGGCCTCTAGGTGATTATCAAGTTGATTTCCAAAACCGTCACCTCTTATGTAGGGATCGGGGTGAACGTCGGGTTTTTTCTTGAGTCTAGCATTTTTGAACACTAGAGTCCATTATGAATCAATCCATATGATCATATATGCCTAATCCTTCCACTTTTGAAAAAATCAAATTTTTGAGCCCGCCCAAAGGGGTACCCCTTTGGCCGGTGGCCAGATTTGGCCCCGTTTTCTGGCAGCCGTCAGTAAAACGGCTATAACTCTCTCCAGAAGTAAGCTTTACCCGTGATTCTTGTTGCGTTGGATTCCTAACTCAAATATCTACACTACCAAATGTCGAACCGGTAGAAACCCTATTTGAGTTGGCCTCTAGGTGATTATCAAGTTGATTTCCAAAACCGTCACCTCTTATGTAGGGATCGGGGTGAACGTCGGGTTTTTTCTTGAGTCTAGCATTTTTGAACACTAGAGTCCATTATGAATCAATCCATATGATCATATATGCCTAATCCTTCCACTTTTGAAAAAATCAAATTTTTGAGACCGCCCAAAGGGGTACCCCTTTGGCCGGTGGCCAGATTTGGCCCCGTTTTCTGGCAGCCGTCAGTAAAACGGCTATAACTCTCTCCAGAAGTAAGCTTTACCCGTGATTCTTGTTGCGTTGGATTTCTAACTCAAATATCTACACTACCAAATGTCGAACCGGTAGAAACCCTATTTGAGTTGGCCTCTAGGTGATTATCAAGTTGATTTCCAAAACCGTCACCTCTTATGTAGGGATCGGGGTGAACGTCGGGTTTTTCATTGAGTCTAGCATTTTTGAACACTAGAGTCCATTATGAATCAATCCATATGATCATATATGCCTAATCCGTCCACTTTTGAAAAAATCAAATTTTTGAGCCCGCCCAAAAGGGTACCTCTTTGGCCGGTGGCCAGATTTGGCCCCGTTTTCTGGCAGCCGTCAGTAAAACGGCTATAACTCTCTCCAGAAGTAAACTTTACTCGTAATTCTTGTTGCGTTAGATTCCTAACTCAAATCTCTACCCTACAAAAAGTTAAACCGGTAGAAACCCTATTTGAGTCGGCCTCTAGGTGATTATCAAGTTTATTTCGAAAACCGTCACCTCTTATGTAGGGATCGGGGTGAACGTCGGGTTTTTCATTGAGTCTAGCATTTTTGAACACTAGAGTCCATTATGAATCAATCCATATGATCATATATGCCTAATCCGTCCACTTTTGAAAAAATCAAATTTTTGAGACCGCCCAAAGGGGTACCCTTTTGGCCGGTGGCCAGATTTGGCCCCGTTTTCTGGCAGCCGTCAGTAAAACGGCTATAACTCTCTCCAGAAGTAAACTTTACTCGTAATTCTTGTTGCGTTGGATTCCTAACTCAAATCTCTACCCTACAAAAAGTTAAACCGGTAGAAACCCTATTTGAGTCGGCCTCTAGGTGATTATCAAGTTGATTTCCAAAACCGTCACCTCTTATGTAAGGATCGGGGTGAACGTCGGGTTTTTCATTGAGTCTAGCATTTTTGAACACTAGAGTCCATTATGAATCAATCCATATAATCATATATGCCTAATCGGTCCACTTTTGAAAAAATCAAATTTTTGGGCCCGCCCAAAGGGGTACCCTTTGGCCGGTGGCCAGATTTTGCCCCATTTTCTGGCAGACGTCAGTAAAACGGCTATAACTCTCTCCAGAATTAAGCTTTATCTGTGATTCTTGTTGCGTTGGATTCCTAACTCAAATATCTACCCTACAAAAAGTTCAAATGGAAGAAACTCCTTTTGAGTCAACCTCTAGGTGATTATCAAGTTGATTTCCACAACAGTCGCCTCTTATGTAGGGATCGGGGTGAACGTCGGGTTTTTCATTGAATCTAGCATTTTTGAATACTAGAGTCCATTATGAATCAATCCATATGATCATATATGCCTAATCCGTCCACTTTTGAAAAAATCAAATTTTTGAGCCCGCCCTAAGGGGTACCCCTTTGGCCGGTGGCCAGAATTGGCCCCGTTTTCTGGCAGCCGTCAGTAAAACGACTGTAACTCTCTCCAGAAGTAAGCTTTACCCGTGATTCTTGTTGCGTTGGATTCATAACTAAAATATCTACTCCACCAAAAGTCGAACTGGTAGAAACCCTATTTGAGTCTGCCTCTAGGTGATTATGAAGTTGATTTCCAAAACCGTCACCTCTTATGTAGGGATCGGGGTGAACGTCGGGTTTTTCATTGAGTCTAGCATTTTTGAACACTAGAGTCCATTATGAATCAATCCATATGATCATATTTGCCTAATCCGTGCACTTTTGAAAAAAATCAAATTTTTGAGCCCGCCCAAAGGGGTACCCCTTTGGCCGGTGGCCAGATTTGGCCCCGTTTTCTTGCAGCCGTCAGTAAAACGGCTGTAATTCTCTCCAGAAGTAAGCTTTACCCGTGATTCTTGTTGCGTTGGATTCCTAACTCAAATATCTACCCTAAGAAACGTAGAACCGATAGAAACTCTATTTGAGTCGGCCTCTAGGTGATTATCAAGTTGATTTTCAAAACCGTCACCTCTTATGTAGGGATCGGGGTGAACATCGGGTTTTTCATTGAGTCTAGTATTTTTGAACACTAGAGTCCATTATGAATCAATCCATATGATCATATATGCCTAATCTGTCCACTTTTGAAAAAATCAAATTTTTGAGCCCGCCCAAAGGGGTACCCCTTTGGCCGGTGGCCAGATTTGGCCCCGTTTTCTGGCAGCCGTCAGTAAAACGGCTGTAACTCTCTCCAGAGGTAAGCTTTACCCGTGATTCTTGTTGCGTTGGATTCCTAACTCAAATATCTACCCTACGAAAAGTAGAACCGGTAGAAACTCTATTTGAGTCGGCCTCTAGGTGATTATCAAGTTGATTTTCAAAACCGTCACCTCTTATGTAGGGATCGGGGTGAACATCGGGTTTTTCATTGAGTCTAGCATTTTTGAACACTAGAGTCCATTATGAATCAATCAATATGATCATTTATGCCTAATTCGTCCAGTTTTCAAAAAATTAAATTTTTGAGCCCGTCCAAAGGGTACCCCTTTGGCCGGTGGCCAGATTTGGCCCCGTTTTCTGGCAGCCGTCAGAAAAACGGCTATAACTCTCTCCAGAAGTAAGCTTTACCCGTGATTCTTATTGCGTTGGATTCCTAACTTAAATATCTACCATACCAAAAGTCAAACCGGTAGAAACCCTATTTGAGTCAGCCTCTAGGTGATTATCAAGTTGATTTCCAAAACCGTCACCTCTTATGTAGGGATCGGGGTGAACGTCGGGTTTTTCATTGACTCTAGCATTTTTGAACACTAGAGTCCATTATGAATCAATCCATATGATCATATATGCCTAATCTGTCCACTTTTGAAAAAATCAAATTTTTGAGCCCGTCCAAAGGTATACCCCTTTGGCCGGTGGCCAGATTTCGCCTCGTTTTCTGGCAGCCGTCAGTAAAACGGCTGTAACTCTCTCCAGAAGTAAGCTTTACCCGTGATTCTTGTTGCATTGGATTCCTAACTCAAATATCTATCCTACCAAAAGTCGAACTGGTAGAAACCCTATTTGAGTTGGCCTCTAGGTGATTATCAAGTTGATTTCCACAACCGTCACCTCTTATGTAGGGATCGGGGTGAACGTCGGGTTTTTCATTGAGTCTAGCATTTTTTAACACTAGAGTCCATTATGAATCAATCCATATCATCATATATGCCTAATCCGTCCACTTTTGAAAAAATCAAATTTTTGAGCCCGCCCAAAGGGGTACTCCTTTGGCCGGTGGCCAGATTTGGCCCCGTTTTCTGGCAGCCGTCAGTAAAACGGATATAACTCTCTCCAGAAGTAACCTTTACCCGTGATTTTTATTGCGTTGGATTCCGAACTCAAATATCTACCCTACAAAAAGTTCAAATGGAAGAAACTCTTTTTGAGTCAACCTCTAGGTGATTATCAAGTTGATTTCCACAACCGTCGTCTCTTATGTAGGGATCGGGGTGAACGTCGGGTTTTTCATTGAGTCTAGCATTTTTGAACAGTAGAGTCCATTATGAATCAATCCATCTGATCATATATGCCTAATCCGTCCAGTTTTGAAAAAATCAAATTTTTGAGCCCGCGCAAAGGGGTACCCCTTTGGCCGGTGGCCAGATTTGGCCCCGTTTTCTGGCAGCCGTCAGTAAAACGGCTGTAACTCTCTCCAGAACTAAGCTTTACCTGTTATTCTTGTTGCGTTGGATTTCTAACTAAAATATCTACCCTACCAAAAGTCGAACCGGTAGAAACCCTATTTGAGTCGGCCTCTAGGTGATTATCAACTTGATTTCCAAAACCGTCACCTCTTATGTAGGGATCGGGGTGAACGTCGGGTTTTTCATTGAGTCTAGCATTTTTGAATACTAGAGTCCATTATGAATCAATCCATATGATCATATATGCCTAATTCGTCCACTTTTGAAAAAATTAAATTTTAGAGCCCGCCCAAAGGGGTACCCCTTTGGCCGGTGGCCAGATTTGGCCCCGTTTTCTGGCAGCCGTCAGTAAAACGGCTGTAACTCTCTCCAGAACTAAGCTTTACCCGTGATTTTTGTTGCGTTGGATTCTTAACTCAAATATCTAACCTACCAAAAGTCGAACCGGTAGAAACCCTATTTGAGTCGACCTCTAGGTGATTATCAAGTTGATTTCCAAAACCGTCACCTCTTATGTAGGGATCGGGGTGAACGTCGGGTTTTTTATTGAGTCTAGCATTTTTGAATACTAGAGTCCATTATGAATCAATCCATATGATCATATTTGCCTAATCCGTCCACTTTTGAAAAAATCAAATTTTAGAGCCCGCCCAAAGGGGTACCCCTTTGGCCGGTGGCCAGATTTGGCCCCGTTTTCTGGCAGCCGTCAGTAAAACGGCTGTAACTCTCTCCAGAAGTAAGCTTTACCCGTGATTCTTGTTGCGTTGGATTCTTAACTCAAATATCTAACCTACCAAAAGTCAAACCGGTAGAAACCCTATTTGAGTCGGCCTCTAGGTGATTATCAAGTTGATTTCCAAAACCGTCACCTCTTATGTAGGGATCGGGGTGAACGTCGGGTTTTTCCTTGAGTCTAGCATTTTTGAACACTAGAGTCTATTATGAATCAATCCATATGATCATATATGCCTAATACTTCCACTTTTGAAAAAATCAAATTTTAGAGCCCGCCCAAAGGGCTACCCCTTTGGCCAGTGGCCAGATTTGGGCCCGTTTTCTGGCAGCCGTCAGTAAAACGGCTGTAACTCTCTCCAGATGTAAGCTTTACCCGTGATTCTTGTTGCGTTGGATTCTTAACTCAAATATCTAACCAACCAAAAGTCGAACCGGTAGAAACCCTATTTGAGTCGGCCTCTAGGTGATTATCAAGTTGATTTCCAAAACCGTCACCTCTTTTGTAGGGATCGGCGTGAACGTCGGGTTTTTCATTGAGTCTAGAATTTTTGAATACTAGAGTCCATTATGAATCAATCCATATGATCATATATGCCTAATCCGTCCACTTTTGAAAAAATCAAATTTTAGAGCCCGCCCAAAGGGGTACCCCTTTGGCCGGTGGCCAGATCTGGCCCCGTTTTCTGGCAGCCGTCAGTAAAACGGCTGTAACTCTCTCCAGAAGTAAGCTTTACCCGTGATTCTTGTTGCGTTGGATTCTTAACTCAAATATCTAACCTACCAAAAGTCGAACCGGTAGAAACCCTATTTGAGTCGGCCTCTAGGTAATTATCAAGTTGATTTCCAAAACCGTCACCTCTTATGTAGGGATCGGGGTGAACGTCGGGTTTTTCATTGAGTCTAGCATTTTTGAACACTAGAGTCCATTATGAATCAATCCATATGATCATATATGCCTAATCCGTCGACTTTTGAAAAAATAAAATTTTTGAGCCCGCCCAAAGGGGTACCCCTTTGGCCGGTGGCCAGATTTGGCCCCGTTTTCTGGCAGCCGTCAGGAAAACGGCTATAACTCTCTCAAGAAGTAAGCTTTACCCATGATTCTTGTTGCATTGGATTCCTAACTCAAATATCAACACTACCAAATGTCGAACCTGTAGAAACCCTATTTGAGTTGGCCTCTAGGTGATTATCAAGTTGATTTCCAAAATCGTCACCTCTTATGTAGGGATCGGGGTGAACGTCTGGTTTTTCATTGAGTCTAGCATTTTTTAACACTAGAGTCCATTATGAATCAATCTATATGATCAAATATCCCTAATCCATCCACTTTTAAAAAAATCAAATTATTGAGCCCCGCCCAAAGGGGTACCCCTTTGGCCGGTGCCCAGATTTGGCCCCGTTTTCTTGCAGCCGTCAGTAAAACAGCTATAACTCTCTCCAGAAGTAAGCTTTACCCGTGATTCTTGTTGCGTTGGATTCCTAACTCAAATATCTACACTACAAAAAGTTCAAATGGAAGAAACTCCTTTTGAGTCAACCTCTAGGTGATTATCAAGTTGATTTCCACAACCGTCACCTCTTATGTAGGGATCGGGGTGAACGTCGGGTTTTTCATTGAGTCTAGCATTTTTGAACACTAGAGTCCATTATGAATCAATCCATATGATCATATATGCCTAATCCGTCCACTTTTGAAAAAATCAAATTTTTGAGCCCGCCCAAAGGGGTACTCCTTTGGCCGGTGGCCAGATTTGGCCCCGTTTTCTGGCAGCCGTAAGTAAAACGGCTATAACTCTCTCCAGAAGTAACCTTTACCCGTGATTTTTATTGCGTTGGATTCCGAATTAAAATATCTACCCTACAAAAAGTTCAAATGGAAGAAACTCCTTTTGAGTCAACCTCTAGGTGATTATCAAGTTGATTTCCACAACCGTCGTCTCTTATGTAGGGATCGGGGTGAACGTCGAGTTTTTCATTGAGTCTAGCATTTTTGAACAGTAGAGTCCATTATGAATCAATCCATATGATCATATATGCCTAATCCATCCAGTTTTGAAAAAATCAAATTTTTGAGCCCGCCCAAAGGGGTACCCTTTTGGCCGGTGGCCAGATTTGGCCCCGTTTTCTGGCAGCCGTCAGTAAAACGGTTGTAACTCTCTCCAGAACTAAACTTTACCTGTGATTCTTGTTGCGTTGGATTCCTAACTCAAATATCTACCCTACCAAAAGTCGAACCGGTAGAAACCCTATTTGAGTCGGCCTCTAGGTGATTATCAAGTTGATTTCCAAAACCGTCACCTCTTATGTAGGGATCGGGGTGAACGTCGGGTTTTTCATTGAGTCTAGCATTTTTGAATACTAGAGTCCATTATGAATCAATCCATATGATCATATATGCCTAATTCGTCCACTTTTGAAAAAATCAAATTTTAGAGGCCGCCCAAAGGGGTACCCCTTTTGCCGGTGGCCAGATTTGGCCCCGTTTTCGGGCAGCCGTCAGTAAAACGGCTGTAACTCTCTCCAGAAGTAAGCTTTTCCCGTGATTCTTGTTGCGTTGGATTCTTAACTCAAATATCTAACCTACCAAAAGTCGAACCGGTAGAAACCCTATTTGAGTCGTCCTCTAGGTGATTATCAAGTTGATTTCCAAAACCGTCACCTCTTATGTAGGGATCGAGGTGAACGTCGGGTTTTTTATTGAGTGTAGCATTTTTGAATACTAGAGTCCATTATGAATCAATCCATATGATCATATATGCCTAATCCGTCCACTTTTGAAAAAATCAAATTTTAGAGCCCGCCCAAAGGGGTACCCCCTTTGGCCGGTGGCCAGATTTGGCCCGGTTTTCTGGCAGCCGTCAGTAAAACGGCTGTAACTCTCTCCAGAACTAAGCTTTACCTGTGATTCTTGTTGCGTTGGATTCCTAACTCAAATATCTACCCTACCAAAAGTTGAACCGGTAGAAACCCTATTTGAGTCGGCCTCTAGGTGATTATCAAGTTGATTTCCAAAACCGTCACCTCTTATGTAGGGATCGGGGTGAACGTCGGGTTTTTCATTGAGTCTAGCATTTTTGAATACTAGAGTCCATTATGAATCAATCCATATGATCATATATGCCTAATTCGTCCACTTTTGAAAAAATCAAATTTTAGAGCCCGCCCAAAGGGGTACCCCTTTGGCCGGTGGCCAGATTTGGTCCCGTTTTCTGGCAGCTGTCAGTAAAACGGCTGTAACTCTCTCCAGAAGTAAGCTTTACCCGTGATTCTTGTTGCGTTGGATTCTTAACTTAAATATCTAACCTACCAAAAGTCGAACCGGTAGAAACCCTATTTGAGTCGACCTCTAGGTGATTATCAAGTTGATTTCCAAAACCGTCACCTCTTATGTAGGGATCGGGGTGAACGTCGGGTTTTTTATTGAGTCTAGCATTTTTGAATACTAGAGTCCATTATGAATCAATCCATATGATCATATATGCCTAATCCGTCCACTTTTGAAAAAATCAAATTTTAGAGCCCGCCCAAAGGGGTACCCCTTTAGCCGGTGGCCAGATTTGGCCCCGTTTTCTGGCAGCCGTTAGTAAAACGGCTGTAACTCTCTCCAGAAGTAAGCTTTACCCGTGATTCTTGTTGCGTTGGATTCTTAACTCAAATATCTAACCTACCAAAAGTCAAACCGGTTGAAACCCTAATTGAGTCGGCCTCTAGGTGATTATCAAGTTGATTTCCAAAACCGTCACCTCTTATGTAGGGATCGGGGTGAACGTCGGGTTTTTCCTTGAGTCTAGCATTTTTGAACACTAGAGTCCATTATGAATCAATCCATATGATCATATATACCTAATCCTTCCACTTTTGAAAAAATCAAATTTTTGAGCCCGCCCAAAGGGGTACCCCTTTGGCCGGTGGCTAGATTTGTCCCCGTTTTCTGGCAGCTGTCAGTAAAACGGCTATAACTCTCTCCAGAAGTAAGCTTTACCCGTGATTCTTGTTGCGTTGGATTCCTAACTCAAATATCTACCCTACAAAAAGTTCAAATGGAAGAAACTCCTTTTGAGTCAACCTCTAGGTGATTATCAAGTTGATTTCCACAACCGTCACCTCTTATGTAGGGATCGGGGTGAATGTCGGGTTTTTCATTGAGTCTAGCATTTTTGAACACTAGAGTCCATTATGAATCAATCCATATGATCATATATGCCTAATCCGTCCACTTTTGAAAAAATCAAATTTTTGAGCCCGCCCAAAGGGGTACTCCTTTGGCCGGTGGCCAGATTTGGCCCCGTTTTCTGGCAGCCGTCAGTAAAACGGCTATAACTCTCTCCAGAAGTAACCTTTACCCGTGATTTTTATTGAGTTGGATTCCGAACTCAAATATCTACCCTACAAAAAGTTCAAATGGAAGAAACTCCTTTTGAGTCAACCTCTAGGTGATTATCAAGTTGATTTCCACAACCGTCGTCTCTTATGTAGGGATCGGGGTGAACGTCGGGTTTTTCATTGAGTCTAGCATTTTTGAACAGTAGAGTCCATTATGAATCAATCCATATAATCATATATGCCTAATCCGTCCAGTTTTGAAAAAATCAAATTTTTGAGCCCGCCCAAAGGGGTACCCCTTTGGCCGGTGGCCAGATTTGGCCCCGTTTTCTGGCAGCCGTCAGTAAAACGGCTGTAACTCTCTCCAGAACTAAGCTTTACCTGTGATTCTTGTTGCGTTGGATTTCTAACTAAAATATCTACCCTACCAAAAGTCGAACCGGTAGAAACCCTATTTGAGTCGGCCTCTAGGTGATTATCAAGTTGATTTCCAAAACCGTCACCTCTTTTGTAGGGATCGGCGTGAACGTCGGGTTTTTCATTGAGTCTAGAATTTTTGAATACTAGAGTCCATTATGAATCAATCCATATGATCATATATGCCTAATCCGTCCACTTTTGAAAAAATCAAATTTTAGAGCCCGCCCAAAGGGGTACCCCTTTGGCCGGTGGCCAGATCTGGCCCCGTTTTCTGGCAGCCGTCAGTAAAACGACTGTAACTCTCTCCAGAAGTAAGCTTTACCCGTGATTCTTGTTGCGTTGGATTCTTAACTCAAATATCTAACCTACCAAAAGTCGAACCGGTAGAAACCCTATTTGAGTCGGCCTCTAGGTAATTATCAAGTTGATTTCCAAAACCGTCACCTCTTATGTAGGGATCGGGGTGAACGTCGGGTTTTTCATTGAGTCTAGCATTTTTGAACACTAGAGTCCATTATGAATCAATCCATATGATCATATATGCCTAATCCGTCGACTTTTGAAAAAATAAAATTTTTGAGCCCGCCCAAAGGGGTACCCCTTTGGCCGGTGGCCAAATTTGGCCCCGTTTTCTGGCAGCCGTCAGGAAAACGGCTATAACTCTCTCAAGAAGTAAGCTTTAACCATGATTCTTGTTGCATTGGATTCCTAACTCAAATATCAACACTACCAAATGTCGAACCTGTAGAAACCCTATTTGAGTTGGCCTCTAGGTGATTATCAAGTTGATTTCCAAAATCGTCACCTCTTATGTAGGGATCGGGGTGAACGTCTGGTTTTTCATTGAGTCTAGCATTTTTTAACACTAGAGTCCATTATGAATCAATCCATATGATCATATATCCCTAATCCATCCACTTTTAAAAAAATCAAATTATTGAGCCCCGCCCAAAGGGGTACCCCTTTGGCCGGTGCCCAGATTTGGCCCCGTTTTCTTGCAGCCGTCAGTAAAACAGCTATAACTCTCTCCAGAAGTAAGCTTTACCCGTGATTCTTGTTGCATTGGATTCCTAACTCAAATATCTACACTACAAAAAGTTCAAATGGAAGAAACTCCTTTTGAGTCAACCTCTAGGTGATTATCAAGTTGATTTCCACAACCGTCACCTCTTATGTAGGGATCGGGGTGAACGTCGGGTTTTTCATTGAGTCTAGCATTTTTGAACACTAGAGTCCATTATGAATCAATCCATATGATCATATATGCCTAATCCGTCCACTTTTGAAAAAATCAAATTTTTGAGCCCGCCCAAAGGGGTACTCCTTTGGCCGGTGGCCAGATTTGGCCCCGTTTTCTGGCAGCCGTCAGTAAAACGGCTATAACTCTCTCCAGAAGTAACCTTTACCCGTGATTTTTATTGCGTTGGATTCCGAATTAAAATATCTACCCTACAAAAAGTTCAAATGGAAGAAACTCCTTTTGAGTCAACCTCTAGGTGATTATCAAGTTGATTTCCACAACCGTCGTCTCTTATGTAGGGATCGGGGTGAACGTCGAGTTTTTCATTGAGTCTAGCATTTTTGAACAGTAGAGTCCATTATGAATCAATCCATATGATCATATATGCCTAATCCGTCCAGTTTTGAAAAAATCAAATTTTTGAGCCCGCCCAAAGGGGTACCCCTTTGGCCGGTGGCCAGATTTGGCCCCGTTTTCGGGCAGCTGTCAGTAAAACGGCTGTAACTCTCTCTAGAAGTAAGCTTTACCCGTGATTCTTGTTGCGTTGGATTCTTAACTCAAATATCTAACCTACAAAAAGTCGAACCGGTAGAAACCCTATTTGAGTCGTCCTCTAGGTGATTATCAAGTTGATTTCCAAAACCGTCACCTCTTATGTAGGGATCGGGGTGAACGTCGGGTTTTTCATTGAGTCTAGCATTTTTGAATACTAGAGTCCATTATGAATCAATCCATATGATCATATATGCCTAATTCGTCCACTTTTGAAAAAATCAAATTTTAGAGCCCGCCCAAAGGGGTACCCCTTTGGCCGGTGGCCAGATTTGGCCCCGTTTTCGGGCAGCCGTCAGTAAAACGGCTGTAACTCTCTCTAGAAGTAAGCTTTACCCGTGATTCTTGTTGCGTTGGATTCTTAACTCAAATATCTAACCTACAAAAAGTCGAACCGGTAGAAACCCTATTTGAGTCGTCCTCTAGGTGATTATCAAGTTGATTTCCAAAATCGTCACCTCTTATGTAGGGATCGGGGTGAACGTCGGGTTTTTCATTGAGTCTAGCATTTTTGAATACTAGAGTCCATTATGAATCAATCCATATGATCATATATGCCTAATTCGTCCACTTTTGAAAAAATCAAATTTTAGAGCCCGCCCAAAGGGGTACCCCTTTGGCCGGTGGCCAGATTTGGCCCCGTTTTCGGGCAGCCGTCAGTAAAACGGCTGTAACTCTCTCTAGAAGTAAGCTTTACCCGTGATTCTTGTTGCGTTGGATTCTTAACTCAAATATCTAACCTACAAAAAGTCGAACCGGTAGAAACCCTATTTGAGTCGTCCTCTAGGTGATTATCAAGTTGATTTCCAAAACCGTCACCTCTTATGTAGGGATCGAGGTGAACGTCGGGTTTTTTATTGAGTGTAGCATTTTTGAATACTAGAGTCTATTATGAATCAATCCATATGATCATATATGCCTAATCCGTCCACTTTTGAAAAAATCAAATTTTAGAGCCCGCCCAAAGGGGTACCCCTTTGGCCGGTGGCCAGATTTGGCCCGGTTTTCTGGCAGCCGTCAGTAAAACGGCTGTAACTCTCTCCAGAACTAAGCTTTACCTGTGATTCTTGTTGCGTTGGATTCCTAACTCAAATATCTACCCTACCAAAAGTTGAACCGGTAGAAACCCTATTTGAGTCGGCCTCTAGGTGATTATCAAGTTGATTTCCAAAACCGTCACCTCTTATGTAGGGATCGGGGTGAACGTCGGGTTTTTCATTGAGTCTAGCATTTTTGAATACTAGAGTCCATTATGAATCAATCCATATGATCATATATGCCTAATTCGTCCACTTTTGAAAAAATCAAATTTTAGAGCCCGCCCAAAGGGGTACCCGTTTGGCCGGTGGCCAGATTTGGCCCGGTTTTCTGGCAGCCGTCAGTAAAACGGCTGTAACTCTCTCCAGAACTAAGCTTTACCTGTGATTCTTGTTGCGTTGGATTCCTAACTCAAATATCTACCCTACCAAAAGTCAAACCGGTTGAAACCCTATTTGAGTCGGCCTCTAGGTGATTATCAAGTTGATTTCCAAAACCGTCACCTCTTATGTAGGGATCGGGGTGAACGTCGGGTTTTTCCTTGAGTCTAGCATTTTTGAACACTAGAGTCCATTATGAATCAATCCATATGATCATATATGCCTAATCCTTCCACTTTTGAAAAAATCAAATTTTTGAGCCCGCCCAAAGGGGTACCCCTTTGGCCGGTGGCTAGATTTGTCCCCGTTTTCTGGCAGCTGACAGTAAAACGGCTATAACTCTCTCCAGAAGTAAGCTTTACCCGTGATTCTTGTTGCGTTGGATTCCTAACTCAAATATCTACCCTACAAAAAGTTCAAATGGAAGAAACTCCTTTTGAGTCAACCTCTAGGTGATTATCAAGTTGATTTCCACAACCGTCACCTCTTATGTAGGGATCGGGGTGAACGTCGGGTTTTTCATTGAGTCTAGCATTTTTGAACACTAGAGTCCATTATGAATCAATCCATATGATCATATATGCCTAATCCGTCCACTTTTGAAAAAATCAAATTTTTGAGCCCGCCCAAAGGGGTACTCCTTTGGCCGGTGGCCAGATTTGGCCCCGTTTTCTGGCAGCCGTCAGTAAAACGGCTATAACTCTCTCCAGAAGTAACCTTTACCCGTGATTTTTATTGAGTTGGATTCCGAACTCAAATATCTACCCTACAAAAAGTTCAAATGGAAGAAACTCCTTTTGAGTCAACCTCTAGGTGATTATCAAGTTGATTTCCACAACCGTGGTCTCTTATGTAGGGATCGGGGTGAACGTCGGGTTTTTCATTGAGTCTAGCATTTTTGAATAGTAGAGTCCATTATGAATCAATCCATATAATCATATATGCCTAATCCGTCCAGTTTTGAAAAAATCAAATTTTTGAGCCCGCCCAAAGGGGTACCCCTTTGGCCGGTGGCCAGATTTGGCCCCGTTTTCTAGCAGCCGTCAGTAAAACGGCTGTAACTCTCTCCAGAACTAAGCTTTACCTGTGATTCTTGTTGCGTTGGATTCCTAACTCAAATATCTACCCTACAAAGAGGCGAACTAGTAGAAACCCTATTTGAGTCGGCCTCTAGGTGATTATCAAGTTGATTTCCAAAACCGTCACCTCTTATGTAGGGATCGGGGTGAACGTCGGGTTTTTCATTGAGTCTAGCATTTTTGAATACTAGAGTCCATTATGAATCAATCCATATGATCATATATGCCTAATTCGTCCACTTTTGAAAAAATCAAATTTTAGAGCCCGCCCAAAGGGGTACCCCTTTGGCCGGTGGCCAGATTTGGCCCCGTTTTCTGGCAGCCGTCAGTAAAACGGCTGTAACTCTCTCCAGAAGTAAGCTTTACCCGTGATTCTTGTTGCGTTGGATTCTTAACTCAAATATCTAACCTACCAAAAGTCGAACCGGTAGAAACCCTTTTTGAGTCGACCTCTAGGTGATTATCAAGTTGATTTCCAAAACCGTCACCTCTTATGTAGGGATCGGGGTGAATGTCGGGTTTTTTATTGAGTCTAGCATTTTTGAATACTAGAGTCCATTATGAATCAATCCATATGATCATATATGCCTAATTCGTCCACTTTTGAAAAAATCAAATTTTAGAGCCCGCCCAAAGGGGTACCCCTTTGGCCGGTGGCCAGATTTGGCCCCGTTTTCTGGCAGCCGTCAGTAAAACGGCTGTAACTCTCTCCAGAAGTAAGCTTTACCTGTGATTCTTGTTGCGTTGGATTCCTAACTCAAATATCTACCCTACAAAGAGGCGAACTAGTAGAAACCCTATTTGAGTCGGCCTCTAGGTGATTATCAAGTTGATTTCCAAAACCGTCACCTCTTATGTAGGGATCGGGGTGAACGTCGGGTTTTTCATTGAGTCTAGCATTTTTGAATACTAGAGTCCATTATGAATCAATCCATATGATCATATATGCCTAATTCGTCCACTTTTGAAAAAATCAAATTTTAGAGCCCGCCCAAAGGGGTACCCCTTTGGCCGGTGGCCAGATTTGGCCCCGTTTTCTGGCAGCCGTCAGTAAAACGGCTGTAACTCTCTCCAGAAGTAAGCTTTACCCGTGATTCTTGTTGCGTTGGATTCTTAACTCAAATATCT
The DNA here is from genome assembly GCA_026008535.1 of Perilla frutescens. Classification (NCBI taxonomy): domain Eukaryota; kingdom Viridiplantae; phylum Streptophyta; class Magnoliopsida; order Lamiales; family Lamiaceae; genus Perilla; species Perilla frutescens. Next base: position 50,085,794 of record BRKX01000018.1, read on the forward strand.
AACCTACCAAAAGTCGAACCGGTAGAAACCCTTTTTGAGTCGACCTCTAGGTGATTATCAAGTTGATTTCCAAAACCGTCACCTCTTATGTAGGGATCGGGGTGAATGTCGGGTTTTTTATTGAGTCTAGCATTTTTGAATACTAGAGTCCATTATGAATCAATCCATATGATCATATATGCCTAATTCGTCCACTTTTGAAAAAATCAAATTTTAGAGCCCGCCCAAAGGGGTACCCCTTTGGCCGGTGGCCAGATTTGGCCCCGTTTTCTGGCAGCCGTCAGTAAAACGGCTGTAACTCTCTCCAGAAGTAAGCTTTACCTGTGATTCTTGTTGCGTTGGATTCTTAACTCAAATATCTAACCTACCAAAAGTCGAACCGGTAGAAACCCTATTTGAGTCGGCCTCTAGGTGATTATCAAGTTGATTTCCAAAACCGTCACCTCTTATGTAGGGATCGGGGTGAACGTCGGGTTTTTCCTCGAGTCTAGCATTTTGGAACACTAGAGTCCATTATGAATCAATCCATATGATCATATATGCCTAATGCTTCCACTTTTGAAAAAATCAAATTTTTGAGCCCGCCCAAAGGGGTACCCCTTTGGCCGGTGGCCAGATTTGGCCCCGTTTTCTGGCAGCCGTCAGTAAAACGGTTATAACTCTCTCCAGAAGTAAGCTTTACCCGTGATTCTTGTTGCGTTGGATTCCTAACTCAAATATCTACACTACCAAATGTCGAACCGGTAGAAAGCCTATTTGAGTTGGCCTCTAGGTGATTATCAAGTTGATTTCCAAAACCGTCACCTCTTATGTAGGGATCGGGGTGAACGTCTGGTTTTTCATTGAGTCTAGCATTTTTGAACACTAGAGTCCATTATGAATCAATCCATATGATCATATATGCCTAATCCGTCGACTTTTGAAAAAATAAAATTTTTGAGCCCGCCCAAAGGGGTACCCCTTTGGCCGGTGGCCAGATTTGGCACCGTTTTCTGGCAGTCGTCAGTAAAACGGCTGTAACTCTCTCCAGAACTAAGCTTTACCTGTGATTCTTGTTGCGTTGGATTCCTAACTCAAATTTCTAACCTACCAAAAGTCGAACCGGTAGAAACCCTATTTGAGTCGGCCTCTAGGTGATTATCAAGTTGATTTTCAAAACCGTCACCTCTTATGTAGGGATCGGGGTGAACGTCGGGTTTTTCATTGAGTCTAGCATTTTTGAATACTAATGTCCATTACGAATCAATCCATATGATCATATATGCCTAATCCGTCCACTTTTGAAAAAATCAAATTTTAGAGCCCGCCCAAAGGGGTACCCCCTTTGACCGATGGCCAGATTTGGCCCCGTTTTCTGGCAGCCGTCAGTAAAACAGCTATAACTCTCTCCAGAAGTAAGCTTTACCCGTGATTCTTGTTGCGTTGGATTCCTAACTCAAATATCTACCCTACAAAAAGTTTAAATGGAAGAAACTCCTTTTGAGTCAACCTCTATGTGATTATCAAGTTGATTTCCACAACCGTCACCTCTTATGTAGGGATCGGGGTGAACGTTGGGTTTTTCATTGAGTCTAGCATTTTTGAACACTAGAGTCCATTATGAATCAATCACAATGATCATATATGCCTAATCCGTCCACTTTTGAAAAAATCAAATTTTTGAGCCCCGCCCAAAGGGGTACCCTTTTGACCGGTGGCCAGATTTGGCCCCGTTTTCTGGCAGCCGTCAGTAAAACAGCTATAACTCTCTCCAGAAGTAAGCTTTACCCGTGATTCTTGTTGTGTTGGATTCCTAACTCAAATATCTACCCTACAAAAAGTTCAAATGGAAGAAACTCGTTTTGAGTCAACCTCTAGGTGATTATCAAATTGATTTCCACAACCGTCACCTCTTATGTAGGGATCGGGGTGAACGTCGGGTTTTTCATTGAGTCTAGCATTTTTGAACACTAGAGTACATTATGAATCAATCCATATGATCATATATGCCTAATCCGTCCACTTTTGAAAAAATCAAATTTTTGAGCCCGCCCAAAGGGTTACTCCTTTGGCTGGTGGCCAGATTTGGCCCCATTTTCTGGCAGCCGTCAGTAAAACGGCTATAACTCTCTCCAGAAGTAACCTTTACCCGTGATTTTTGTTGCGTTGGATTCCGAACTCAAATATCTACCCTACAAAAAGTTCAAATGGAAGAAACTCCTTTTGAGTCAACCTCTAGGTGATTATCAAGTTGATTTCCACAACCGTCGTCTCTTATGTGGGGATCGGGGTGAACGTCGGGTTTTTCATTGAGTCTAGCATTTTTGAACAGTAGTGTCCATTATGAATCAATCCATATCAACATATATGCCTAATCCGTCCAGTTTTGAAAAAATCAAATTTTTGAGCCCGCCCAAAGGGGTACCCCTTTGGCCGGTGGCCAGATTTGGCCCCGTTTTCTGGCAGCCGTCAGTAAAACGGCTGTAACTCTCTCCAGAAGTAAGCTTTACCTGTGATTCTTGTTGCGTTGGATTCTTAACTCAAATATCTAACCTACCAAAAGTCGAACCGGTAGAAACCCTATTTGAGTCGGCCTCTAGGTGATTATCAAGTTGATTTCCAAAACCGTCACCTCTTATGTAGGGATCGGGGTGAACGTCGGGTTTTTCCTCGAGTCTAGCATTTTGGAACACTAGAGTCCATTATGAATCAATCCATATGATCATATATGCCTAATGCTTCCACTTTTGAAAAAATCAAATTTTTGAGCCCGCCCAAAGGGGTACCCCTTTGGCCGGTGGCCAGATTTGGCCCCGTTTTCTGGCAGCCGTCAGTAAAACGGTTATAACTCTCTCCAGAAGTAAGCTTTACCCGTGATTCTTGTTGCGTTGGATTCCTAACTCAAATATCTACACTACCAAATGTCGAACCGGTAGAAAGCCTATTTGAGTTGGCCTCTAGGTGATTATCAAGTTGATTTCCAAAACCGTCACCTCTTATGTAGGGATCGGGGTGAACGTCTGGTTTTTCATTGAGTCTAGCATTTTTGAACACTAGAGTCCATTATGAATCAATCCATATGATCATATATGCCTAATCCGTCGACTTTTGAAAAAATAAAATTTTTGAGCCCGCCCAAAGGGGTACCCCTTTGGCCGGTGGCCAGATTTGGCACCGTTTTCTGGCAGTCGTCAGTAAAACGGCTGTAACTCTCTCCAGAACTAAGCTTTACCTGTGATTCTTGTTGCGTTGGATTCCTAACTCAAATTTCTAACCTACCAAAAGTCGAACCGGTAGAAACCCTATTTGAGTCGGCCTCTAGGTGATTATCAAGTTGATTTTCAAAACCGTCACCTCTTATGTAGGGATCGGGGTGAACGTCGGGTTTTTCATTGAGTCTAGCATTTTTGAATACTAATGTCCATTACGAATCAATCCATATGATCATATATGCCTAATCCGTCCACTTTTGAAAAAATCAAATTTTAGAGCCCGCCCAAAGGGGTACCCCCTTTGACCGATGGCCAGATTTGGCCCCGTTTTCTGGCAGCCGTCAGTAAAACAGCTATAACTCTCTCCAGAAGTAAGCTTTACCCGTGATTCTTGTTGCGTTGGATTCCTAACTCAAATATCTACCCTACAAAAAGTTTAAATGGAAGAAACTCCTTTTGAGTCAACCTCTATGTGATTATCAAGTTGATTTCCACAACCGTCACCTCTTATGTAGGGATCGGGGTGAACGTTGGGTTTTTCATTGAGTCTAGCATTTTTGAACACTAGAGTCCATTATGAATCAATCACAATGATCATATATGCCTAATCCGTCCACTTTTGAAAAAATCAAATTTTTGAGCCCCGCCCAAAGGGGTACCCTTTTGACCGGTGGCCAGATTTGGCCCCGTTTTCTGGCAGCCGTCAGTAAAACAGCTATAACTCTCTCCAGAAGTAAGCTTTACCCGTGATTCTTGTTGTGTTGGATTCCTAACTCAAATATCTACCCTACAAAAAGTTCAAATGGAAGAAACTCGTTTTGAGTCAACCTCTAGGTGATTATCAAATTGATTTCCACAACCGTCACCTCTTATGTAGGGATCGGGGTGAACGTCGGGTTTTTCATTGAGTCTAGCATTTTTGAACACTAGAGTACATTATGAATCAATCCATATGATCATATATGCCTAATCCGTCCACTTTTGAAAAAATCAAATTTTTGAGCCCGCCCAAAGGGTTACTCCTTTGGCTGGTGGCCAGATTTGGCCCCATTTTCTGGCAGCCGTCAGTAAAACGGCTATAACTCTCTCCAGAAGTAACCTTTACCCGTGATTTTTGTTGCGTTGGATTCCGAACTCAAATATCTACCCTACAAAAAGTTCAAATGGAAGAAACTCCTTTTGAGTCAACCTCTAGGTGATTATCAAGTTGATTTCCACAACCGTCGTCTCTTATGTGGGGATCGGGGTGAACGTCGGGTTTTTCATTGAGTCTAGCATTTTTGAACAGTAGTGTCCATTATGAATCAATCCATATCAACATATATGCCTAATCCGTCCAGTTTTGAAAAAATCAAATTTTTGAGCCCGCCCAAAGGGGTACCCCTTTGGCCGGTGGCCAGATTTGGCCCCGTTTTCTGGCAGCCGTCAGTAAAACGGCTATAACTCTCTCCAGAAGTAAACTTTACCCGTGATTCTTGTTGAGTTGGATTCCTAACTCAAATATCTAACCTACCAAAAGTCCAACCGGTAGAAACCCTATTTGAGTCGGCCTCTAGGTGATTATCAAGTTGATTTCCAAAACTGTCACCTCTTATGTAGGGATAGGGGTGAATGTCGGGTTTGTCATTGACTCTAGCATTTTTGAATACTAGCGTCCATTATGAATCAATCCATATGATCATATATGCATAATCCGTCCACTTTTGAAAAAATCAAATTTTAGAGCCCGCCCAAAGGGGTACCCCTTTGGCCGGTGGCCAGATTTGGCCCCGTTTTCTGGCAGCCGTCAGTAAAACGGCTGTAACTCTCTCCAGAAATAAGCTTTACCCGTGATTCTTGTTGCGTTTGATTCTTAACTCAAATATCTAACCTTCCAAAAGTCGAACCGGTAGAAACCATATTTGAGTCGGTCTCTAGGTGATTATCAAGTTGATTTCCAAAACCGTCACCTCTTATGTAGGGATCGGGGTGAACGTCGGGTTTTTCATTGAGTCTAGCATTTTTGAACACTAGAGTCCATTATGAATCAATCCATATGATCATATATGCCTAATCCGTCGACTTTTGAAAAAATAAAATTTTTTAGCCCGCCCAAAGGGGTATCCCTTTGGCCGGTGGCCAGATTTGGCCCCGTTTTCTGGCAGCCGTCAGTAAAACGGCTATAACTCTCTCAAGAAGTAAGCTTTACCCGTGATTCTTGTTGCGTTGGATTCCTAACTCAAATATCTACCCTACAAAAAGTTCAAATGGAAGAAACTTCTTTTGAGTCAACCTCTATGTGATTATCAAGTTGATTTCCACTACCGTCGCCTCTTATGTAGGGATCGGGGTGAACGTCGGGTTTTTCATTGAGTCTAGCATTTTTGAACACTAGAGTCCATTATGAATCAATCCATATGATCATATATCCCTAATTCGTCCACTTTTAAAAAAATCAAATTTTTGAGACCCGCCCAAAGGGGTACCCCTTTGGCCGGTGGCCAGATTTGGCCCCGTTTTCTGGCAGCCGTCAGTAAAACGGCTGTAACTCTCTCCAGAAGTAAGCTTTACCCGTGCTTCTTGTTGCGTTGGATTCTTAACTCAAATATCTAACCTACCAAAAGTCGAACCGGTAGAAACCCTATTTGAGTCGGCCTCTAGGTGATTATCAAGTTGATTTCCAAAACCGTCACCTCTTATGTAGGGATCGGGGTGAACGTCGGGTTTTTCATTGAGTCTAACATTTTTGAACACTAGAGACCATTATGAATCAATCCATATGATCATATATCCCTAATCCGTCCACTTTTAAAAAAATCAAATTTTTGAGCCCCGCCCAAAGGGGTACCCCTTTGGCCGGTGGCCATATTTGGCCCCATTTTCTGGCAGCCGTCAGTAAAACATCTATAACTCTCTCCAGAAGTAAGCTTTACCCGTGATTCTTGTTGCGTTGGATTCCTAACTCAAATATCTACCCTACAAAAATTTCAAATGGAAGAAACTCCTTTTGAGTCAACCTCTATGTGATTATCAAGTTGATTTCCACAACCGTCGCCTCTTATGTAGGGATCGGGATGAACGTTGGGTTTTTCATTGAATCTAGCATTTTTGAACACTAGAGTCCATTATGAATCAATCCATATGATCATATATGCCTAATCCGTCCACTTTTGAAAAAATCAAATTTTTGAGCCCCGCCCAAAGGGGTACCCCTTTGACCGGTGGCCAGATTTGGCCCCGTTTTCTGGCAGCCGTCAGTAAAACGGCTATAACTCTCTCAAGAAGTAAGCTTTACCAGTGATTCTTGTTGCGTTGGATTCCTAACTCAAATATCTACCCTACAAAAAGTTCAAATGGAAGAAACTTCTTTTGAGTCAACCTCTATGTGATTATCAAGTTGATTTCCACAACCGTCGCCTCTTATGTAGGGATCGGGGTGAACGTCGGGTTTTTCATTGAGTCTAGCATTTTTGAACACTAGAGTCCATTATGAATCAATCCATATGATCATATATCCCTAATCCGTCCACTTTTAAAAAAATCAAATTTTTGAGCCCCGCCCAAAGGGGTACCCCCTTTGGCCGGTGGACAGATTTGGCCCCATTTTCTGGCAGCCGTCAGTAAAACAGCTATAACTCTCTCCAGAAGTACGCTTTACTCGTGATTCTTGTTGCGTTGGATTCCTAACTCAAATATCTACCCTACAAAAAGTTCAAATGGAAGAAACTTCTTTTGAGTCAACCTCTATGTGATTATCAAGTTGATTTCCACAACCGTCGCCTCTTATGTAGGGATCGGGGTGAACGTTGGGTTTTTCATTGAGTCTTGCATTTTTGAACACTAGAGTCCATTATGAATCAATCCATATGATCATATATGCCTAATCCGTTCACTTTTGAAAAAATCAAATTTTTGAGCCCCGCCCAAAGGGGTACCCCTTTGACCGGTGGCCAGATTTGGCCCCGTTTTCTGGCAGCCGTCAGTAAAACAGCTATAACTCTCTCCAGAAGTAAGCTTTACCCGTGATTCTTGTTGCGTTGGATTCCTAACTCAAATATCTACCCTACAAAAATTTCAAATGGAAGAAACTCCTTTTGAGTCAACCTCTATGTGATTATCAAGTTGATTTCCACAACCGTCGCCTCTTATGTAGGGATCGGGATGAACGTTGGGTTTTTCATTGAGTCTAGCATTTTTGAACACTAGAGTCCATTATGAATCAATCCATATGATCATATATGCCTAATCCGTCCACTTTTGAAAAAATCAAATTTTTGAGCCCCGCCCAAAGGGGTACCCCTTTGACCGGTGGCCAGATTTGGCCCCGTTTTCTGGCAGCCGTCAGTAAAACGACTATAACTCTCTCAAGAAGTAAGCTTTACCCGTGATTCTTGTTGCGTTGGATTCCTAACTCAAATATCTACCCTACAAAAATTTCAAATGGAAGAAAGTCCTTTTGAGTCAACCTCTATGTGATTATCAAGTTGATTTCCACAACCGTCGCCTCTTATGTAGGGATCGGGATGAACGTTGGGTTTTTCATTGAGTCTAGCATTTTTGAACACTAGAGTCCATTATGAATCAATCCATATGATCATATATGCCTAATCCGTCCACTTTTGAAAAAATCAAATTTTTGAGCCCCGCCCAAAGGGGTACCCCTTTGACCGGTGGCCAGATTTGGCCCCGTTTTCTGGCAGCCGTCAGTAAAACGGCTATAACTCTCTCAAGAAGTAAGCTTTACCTGTGATTCTTGTTGCGTTGGATTCCTAACTCAAATATCTACCCTACAAAAAGTTCAAATGGAAGAAACTTCTTTTGAGTCAACCTCTATGTGATTATCAAGTTGATTTCCACAACCGTCGCCTCTTATGTAGGGATCGGGGTGAACGTCGGGTTTTTCATTGAGTCTAGCATTTTTGAACACTAGAGTCCATTATGAATCAATCCATATGATCATATATCCCTAATCCGTCCACTTTTAAAAAAATCAAATTTTTGAGCCCCGCCCAAAGGGGTACCCCTTTGGCCGGTGGACAGATTTGGCCCCATTTTCTGGCAGCCGTCAGTAAAACAGCTATAACTCTCTCCAGAAGTACGCTTTACCCGTGATTCTTGTTGCGTTGGATTCCTAACTCAAATATCTACCCTACAAAAAGTTCAAATGGAAGAAACTTCTTTTGAGTCAACCTCTATGTGATTATCAAGTTGATTTCCACAACCGTCGCCTCTTATGTAGGGATCGGGGTGAACGTTGGGTTTTTCATTGAGTCTTGCATTTTTGAACACTAGAGTCCATTATGAATCAATCCATATGATCATATATGCCTAATCCGTTCACTTTTGAAAAAATCAAATTTTTGAGCCCCGCCCAAAGGGGTACCCCTTTGACCGGTGGCCAGATTTGGCCCCGTTTTCTGGCAGCCGTCAGTAAAACAGCTATAACTCTCTCCAGAAGTAAGCTTTACCCGTGATTCTTGTTGCGTTGGATTCCTAACTCAAATATCTACCCTACAAAAAGTTCAAATGGAAGAAACTCCTTTTGAGTCAACCTCTAGGTGATTATCAAGTTGATTTCCACAACCGTCACCTCTTATGTAGGGATCGGGGTGAACGTCGGGTTTTTCATTGAGTCTAGCATTTTTGAACACTAGAGTCCATTATGAATCAATCCATATGATCATATATCCCTAATCTGTCCACTTTTAAAAAAATCAAATTTTTGAGCCCCGCCCAAAGGGGTACCCCTTTGGCCGGTGGACAGATTTGGCCCCATTTTCTGGCAGCCGTCAGTAAAACAGCTATAACTCTCTGCAGAAGTACGCTTTACCCGTGATTCTTGTTGCGTTGGATTCCTAACTCAAATATCTACCCTACAAAAAGTTCAAATGGAAGAAACTCCTTTTGAGTCAACCTCTATGTGATTATCAAGTTGATTTCCACAACCGTCGCCTCTTATGTAGGGATCGGGGTGAACGTTGGGTTTTTCATTGAGTCTTGCATTTTTGAACACTAGAGTCCATTATGAATCAATCCATATGATCATATATGCCTAATCCGTCCACTTTTGAAAAAATCAAATTTTTGAGCCCCGCCCAAAGGGGTACCCCTTTGACCGGTGGCCAGATTTGGCCCCGTTTTCTGGCAGCCGTCAGTAAAACAGCTATCACTCTCTCCAGAAGTAAGCTTTACCCGTGATTCTTGTTGCGTTGGATTCCTAACTCAAATATCTACCCTACAAAAAGTTCAAATGGAAGAAACTCCTTTTGAGTCAACCTCTAGGTGATTATCAAGTTGATTTCCACAACCGTCACCTCTTATGTAGGGATCGGGGTGAACGTCGGGTTTTTCATTGAGTCTAGCATTTTTGAACACTAGAGTCCATTATGAATCAATCCATATGATCATATATGCCTAATCCGTCCACTTTTGAATAAATCAAATTTTTGAGCCCGCCCAAAGGGGTACTCCTTTGGCCGGTGGCCAGATTTGGCCCCGTTTTCTCGCAGCCGTCAGTAAAACGGCTATAACTCTCTCCAGAAGTAACCTTTACCCGTGATTTTTGTTGCGTTGGATTCCGAACTCAAATATCTACCCTACAAAAAGTTCAAATGGAAGAAACTCCTTTTGAGTCAACCTCTAGGTGAGTATCAAGTTGATTTCCACAACCGTCGTCTCTTATGTAGGGATCGGGGTGAACGTCTGGTTTTTCATTGAGTCTAGCATTTTTGAACAGTAGAGTCCATTATGAATCAATCCATATGATCATATATGGCTAATCCGTCCAGTTTTGAAAAAATCAAATTTTTGAGCCCGTCTAAAGAGGTACCCCTTTGGCCGGTGGCCAGATTTGGCCCCGTTTTCTGGCAGCCGTCAGTAAAACGGCTATAACTCTCTCCAGAAGTAAACTTTACCCGTGATTCTTGTTGAGTTGGATTCCTAACTCAAATATCTACCCTACCAAAAGTCGAACCGGTAGAAACCCTATTTGAGTCGGCCTCTAGGTGATTATCAAGTTGATTTCCAAAACCGTCACCTCTGATGTAGGGATCGGGGTGAACGTCGGGTTTTTCTTTGAGTCTAGCATTTTTGAACACTGGAGTCCATTATGAATCAATCCATATGATCATATATGCCTAATCCGTCCACTTTTGAAAAAATCAAATTTTTGAGCCCGCCCAAAGAAGTACCCTTTGGCTGGTGGCCAGATTTGGCCCCGTTTTATGGCAGCCGTCAGTAAAACGGCTATAACTCTCTCCAGAAGTAAGCTTTGCCCGTGATTCTTGTTGCGTTGGATTCCTAACTCAAATATCTACCCTATAAAAGGTTCAAATGGAAGAAACTCCTTTTGAGTCAACCTCTAGGTGATGATCAAGTTGATTTCCACAACCGTCGCCTCTTATATAGGGATCGGGGTGAACGTCGGGTTTTTCATTGAGTCTAGCATTTTTGAACAGTAGAGTCCATTATGAATAAATCCATATGATCATATATGCCTAATCCGTCCACTTTTGAAAAAATCAAATTTTTGAGGCCGCCCAAAGGGGTACCCCTTTGGCCGGTGGCCAGATTTGGCCCCGTTTTCTGGCAGCCGTCAGTAAAACAGCTATAACTCTCTCCAGAAGTAAACTTTACCCGTGATTCTTGTTGCGTTAGATTCCTAACTCAAATATCTACCCTACCAAAAGTCGAACCGGTAGAAACCCTATTTGAGTCGGCCTCTAGGTGATTATCAAGTTGATTTCCAAAACCGTCACCTCTTATGTAGGGATCGGGGTGAATGTCGGGTTTTTCATTGAGTCTAGCATTTTTTAACACTAGAGTCCATTATGAATCAATCCATATGATCATATATGCCTAATCTGTCCACTTTTGAAAAAATCAAATTTTTGAGCCCGCCCAAAGGGGTACCCCTTTGGCCGGTGGCCAGATTTGGCCCCGTTTTCTGGCAGCCGTCAGTAAAATGGGTGTAACTCTCTCCTGAAGTAAGCTTTGCCCGTGATTCTTGTTGTGTTGGATTCCTAACTCAAATATCTACCCTACCAAAAGTCGAACCAGTAGAAACCCTATTTGAGTCGGCCTCTAGCTGATTATCAAGTTGATTTCCAAAACTGTCACCTCTTATTGTGGAATCGGGGTGAACGTCGGGTTTTTCATTGAGTCTAGCTTTTTTGAACACTAGAGTCCATGATGAATCAATCCATATGATCATATATGCCTAATCCGTCCACTTTTGAAAAAATCAAATTTTTGAGCCAGTCAAAAGGGGTACCCCTGTGGCCGGTGGCCAGATTTGGCCCCGTTTTCTGGCAGCCGTCAGTAAAACAGCTATAACTCTCTCCAGAAGTAAGCTTTACCCGTGATTCTTGTTGCGTTGGATTTCTAACTCAAATATTTACCCTACAAAAAGTTCAAATGGAAGAAACTCCTTTTGAGTCAACCTCTAGGTGATGATCAAGTTGATTTCCACAACCGTCGCCTCTTATGTAGGGATCGGGTGAACGTCGGGTTTTTCATTGAGTCTAGCATTTTTGAACAGTAGAGTCCATTATGAATCAATCCATATGATCATATATGCCTAATCCGTCCACTTTTGAAAAAATCAAATTTTTGAGCCCGCCCAAAGTATACCCCTTTGGCCGGTGGCCAAATTTTGCCCCGTTTTCTGGCAGCCGTCAGGAAAACGGCTATAACTCTCTCCAGAAGTAACCTTTACCCGTGATTCTTGTTGCGTTGGATTCCTAACTCAAATATCTACCCTACCAAATGTCGAACCGGTAGAAACCCTGTTTGAGTCGGCCTCTAGGTGATGATCAAGTTGATTTCCAAAACCGTCACCTCTGATGTATGGATCGGGGTGAACGTCGGGTTTTTCTTTGAGTCTAGCATTTTTGAACACTAGAGTCCATTATGAATCAATCCATATGATCATATATACCTAATCCGTCCACTTTTGAAAAAATCAAATTTTTGAGCCCGCCCAAAGAAGTACCCCTGTGGCCGGTGGCCAGATTTGGCCCCGTTTTCTGGCAGCCTTCAGTAAAACGGCTATAACTCTCTCCAGAAGTAAGCTTTGCCCGTGATTCTTGTTGCGTTGGATTCCTAACTCAAATATCTACCCTACAAAAAGTTCAAATGGAAGAAACTCCTTTTGAGTCAACCTCTAGGTGATGATCAAGTTGATTTCCACAACCGTCGCCTCTTATGTAGGGATCGGGGTGAACGTCGGGTTTTTCATTGAGTCTAGCATTTTTGAACAGTAGAGTCCATTATGAATCAATCCATATGATCATATATGCCTAATCCGTCCACTTTTGAAAAAATCAAATTTTTGAGCCCGCCAAAAGTATACCCCTTTGGCCGGTGGCCAAATTTTGCCCCGTTTTCTGGCAGCCGTCAGGAAAACGGCTATAACTCTCTCCAGAAGTAAGCTTTAGCCGTGATTCTTGTTGCGTTGGATTCCTAACTCAAATATCTACCCTACAAAAAGTGAAACCGGTAGAAACCCTATTTTTGTCGGCCTCTAGGTGATTATCAAGTTGATTTCCAAAATCGTCACCTCTTATGTAGGGATCGGGGTGAACGTCGGGTTTTTCATTGACTCTAGTATTTTTGAACACTAGAGTCCATTATGAATCAATCCATATGATCATATATGCCTAATCCGTCCACTTTTGAAAAAATAAAATTTTTGAGCCCGCCCAAAGGGATACCCCTTTGGCTGGTGGCCAAATTTTGCACCATTTTCTGGCAGTCGTCAGGAAAACGGCTATAACTCTCTCCAGAAGTAAGCTTTAGCCGTGATTCTTGTTGCGTTGGATTCCTAACTCAAATATCTACCCTACAAAAAGTCGAACCCGTAGAAACCCTATTTGTGTCGGCCTCTAGGTGATTATCAAGTTGATTTCCAAAACCGTCACCTCTTATGTAAGGATCGGGGTGAACATCGGGTTTTTCATTGAGTCTAGTATTTTTGAACACTAGATTCCATTATGAATCAATCCATATGATAATATATGCCTAATCGGTCCACTTTTGAAAAAATCAAATTTTTGAGCCTGCCCAAAGGGATACCCCTTTGGCCGGTGGCCAAATTTTGCCCCGTTTTCTGGCAGCCGTCAGGAAAACGGCTATAACTCTCTCCAAAAGTAAGCTTTAGCCGTGATTCATATTGCGTTGGATTCCTAACTCAAATATCTACCCTACAAAAAGTCGAACCGGTAGAAACCCTTTTTGTGTCAGCCTCTAGGTGATTATCAAGTTGATTTCCAAAAACATCACCTCATATGTAGGGATCGGGGTGAACGTCGTGTTTTTCATTGAGTCAAGCATTTTTGAACACTAGAGTCCATGATGAATCAATCCATATGATTATATATGCTTAATCTGTCAACTTTTGAAAAAATCAAATTTTTGAGCCCGCCCAAAGGGGTACCCCTTTGGCCGGTGGACAGATTTGGCCCCGTTTTCTGGCAGCCGTCAGTAAAACGGCTATAACTCTCTCCAGAAGTAAGCTTTACCAGTAATTCTTGTTACGTTGGATTCCTAACTCAAATATCTACCCTACCAAAAGTCGAACTGGAAGGAACCCTATTTGTGTCGGCCTCTAGGTGATTATCAAGTTGATTTCCAAAACCGTCACCTCTTATGTAAGGATCGGGGTGAACGTCGGGTTTTTCATTGAGTCTAGTATTTTTGAACACTAGATTCCATTATGAATCAATCCATATCATAATATATGCCTAATCGGTCCACTTTTGAAAAAATCAAATTTTTGAGCCTGCCAAAAGGGATACCCCTTTGGCCGGTGGCCAGATTTGGCCCCGTTTTCTGGCAGCCGTCAGTAAAATGGGTGTAACTCTCTCCTGAAGTAAGCTTTGCCCGTGATTCTTGTTGTGTTGGATTCCTAACTCAAATATCTACCCTACCAAAAGTCGAACCAGTAGAAACCCTATTTGAGTCGGCCTCTAGGTGATTATCAAGTTGATTTCCAAAACTGTCACCTCTTATTGTGGAATCGGGGTGAACGTCGGGTTTTTCATTGAGTCTAGCTTTTTTGAACACTAGAGTCCATGATGAATCAATCCATATGATCATATATGCCTAATCCGTCCACTTTTGAAAAAATCAAATTTTTGAGCCAGTCAAAAGGGGTACCCCTGTGGCCGGTGGCCAGATTTGGCCCCGTTTTCTGGCAGCCGTCAGTAAAACAGCTATAACTCTCTCCAGAAGTAAGCTTTACCCGTGATTCTTGTTGCGTTGGATTTCTAACTCAAATATTTACCCTACAAAAAGTTCAAATGGAAGAAACTCCTTTTGAGTCAACCTCTAGGTGATGATCAAGTTGATTTCCACAACCGTCGCCTCTTATGTAGGGATCGGGTGAACGTCGGGTTTTTCATTGAGTCTAGCATTTTTGAACAGTAGAGTCCATTATGAATCAATCCATATGATCATATATGCCTAATCCGTCCACTTTTGAAAAAATCAAATTTTTGAGCCCGCCCAAAGTATACCCCTTTGGCCGGTGGCCAAATTTTGCCCCGTTTTCTGGCAGCCGTCAGGAAAACGGCTATAACTCTCTCCAGAAGTAACCTTTACCCGTGATTCTTGTTGCGTTGGATTCCTAACTCAAATATCTACCCTACCAAATGTCGAACCGGTAGAAACCCTGTTTGAGTCGGCCTCTAGGTGATGATCAAGTTGATTTCCAAAACCGTCACCTCTGATGTATGGATCGGGGTGAACGTCGGGTTTTTCTTTGAGTCTAGCATTTTTGAACACTAGAGTCCATTATGAATCAATCCATATGATCATATATACCTAATCCGTCCACTTTTGAAAAAATCAAATTTTTGAGCCCGCCCAAAGAAGTACCCCTGTGGCCGGTGGCCAGATTTGGCCCCGTTTTCTGGCAGCCTTCAGTAAAACGGCTATAACTCTCTCCAGAAGTAAGCTTTGCCCGTGATTCTTGTTGCGTTGGATTCCTAACTCAAATATCTACCCTACAAAAAGTTCAAATGGAAGAAACTCCTTTTGAGTCAACCTCTAGGTGATGATCAAGTTGATTTCCACAACCGTCGCCTCTTATGTAGGGATCGGGGTGAACGTCGGGTTTTTCATTGAGTCTAGCATTTTTGAACAGTAGAGTCCATTATGAATCAATCCATATGATCATATATGCCTAATCCGTCCACTTTTAAAAAAATCAAATTTTTGAGCCCGCCAAAAGTATACCCCTTTGGCCGGTGGCCAAATTTTGCCCCGTTTTCTGGCAGCCGTCAGGAAAACGGCTATAACTCTCTCCAGAAGTAAGCTTTAGCCGTGATTCTTGTTGCGTTGGATTCCTAACTCAAATATCTACCCTACAAAAAGTGAAACCGGTAGAAACCCTATTTTTGTCGGCCTCTAGGTGATTATCAAGTTGATTTCCAAAATCGTCACCTCTTATGTAGGGATCGGGGTGAACGTCGGGTTTTTCATTGACTCTAGTATTTTTGAACACTAGAGTCCATTATGAATCAATCCATATGATCATATATGCCTAATCCGTCCACTTTTGAAAAAATAAAATTTTTGAGCCCGCCCAAAGGGATACCCCTTTGGCTGGTGGCCAAATTTTGCACCATTTTCTGGCAGTCGTCAGGAAAACGGCTATAACTCTCTCCAGAAGTAAGCTTTAGCCGTGATTCTTGTTGCGTTGGATTCCTAACTCAAATATCTACCCTACAAAAAGTCGAACCCGTAGAAACCCTATTTGTGTCGGCCTCTAGGTGATTATCAAGTTGATTTCCAAAACCGTCACCTCTTATGTAAGGATCGGGGTGAACATCGGGTTTTTCATTGAGTCTAGTATTTTTGAACACTAGATTCCATTATGAATCAATCCATATGATAATATATGCCTAATCGGTCCACTTTTGAAAAAATCAAATTTTTGAGCCTGCCCAAAGGGATACCCCTTTGGCCGGTGGCCAAATTTTGCCCCGTTTTCTGGCAGCCGTCAGGAAAACGGCTATAACTCTCTCCAAAAGTAAGCTTTAGCCGTGATTCTTATTGCGTTGGATTCCTAACTCAAATATCTACCCTACAAAAAGTCGAACCGGTAGAAACCCTTTTTGTGTCAGCCTCTAGGTGATTATCAAGTTGATTTCCAAAAACATCACCTCATATGTAGGGATCGGGGTGAACGTCGTGTTTTTCATTGAGTCAAGCATTTTTGAACACTAGAGTCCATGATGAATCAATCCATATGATTATATATGCTTAATCTGTCAACTTTTGAAAAAATCAAATTTTTGAGCCCGCCCAAAGGGGTACCCCTTTGGCCGGTGGACAGATTTGGCCCCGTTTTCTGGCAGCCGTCAGTAAAATGGCTATAACTCTCTCCAGAAGTAAGCTTTACCAGTAATTCTTGTTACGTTGGATTCCTAACTCAAATATCTACCCTACCAAAAGTCGAACTGGAAGGAACCCTATTTGTGTCGGCCTCTAGGTGATTATCAAGTTGATTTCCAAAACCGTCACCTCTTATGTAAGGATCGGGGTGAACGTCGGGTTTTTCATTGAGTCTAGTATTTTTGAACACTAGATTCCATTATGAATCAATTCATATCATAATATATGCCTAATCGGTCCACTTTTGAAAAAATCAAATTTTTGAGCCTGCCCAAAGGGATACCCCTTTGGCCGGTGGCCAAATTTTGCCCTGTTTTCTGGCAGCCGTCAGGAAAACGGCTATAACTCTTTCCAAAAGTAAGCTTTAGCCGTGATTCTTATTGCGTTGGATTCCTAACTCAAATATCTACCCTACAAAAAGTCGAACCGGTAGAAACCCTATTTGTGTCCGCCTCTAGGTGATTATCCAGTTGATTTCCAAAAACATCACCTCTTATGTAGGGATCGGGGTGAACGTCGTGTTTTTCATTGAGTCAAGCATTTTTGAACACTAGAGTCCATGATGAATCAATCCATATGATTATATATGCTTAATCTGTCAACTTTTGAAAAAATCAAATTTTTGAGCCCGCCCAAAGGGGTACCCCTTTGGCCGGTGGACAGATTTGGCCCCGTTTTCTGGCAGCCGTCAGTAAAACGGCTATAACTCTCTCCAGAAGTAAGCTTTACCAGTAATTCTTGTTACGTTGGATTCCTAACTCAAATATCTACCCTACCAAAAGTCGAACCGGAAGGAACCCTATTTGTGTCGGCCTCTAGGTGATTATCAAGTTAATTTCCAAAACCGTCACCTCATATGTAGGGATCGGGGTGAACGTTGGGTTTTTCATTGAGTCTTGCATTTTCGAACACTAGAGTCCATTATGAATCAATCCATATGATCATATATGCTTAATCTGTCAACTTTTGAAAAAATCAAATTTTTGAGCCCGCCCAAAGGGGTAACCCTTTGGCCGGTGGCCAGATTTGGACCCGTTTTCTGGCAGCCGTCATTAAAACGGCTATAACTCTCTCCAGAAGTAAGCTTTAGCTGTGATTCTTCTTGCGTTGGATTCCTAACTCAAATATCTACCCTATCAAAAGTCAAACCGGAAGGAACCCTATTTGTGTCGGCCTCTAGGTGATTATCAAGTTGATTTCCAAAACCGTCACCTCTTATGTAGGGATCCGGGTGAACGTCGGGTTTTTCATTGAGTTTAGTATTTTTGAACACTAGAGTCCATTATGAATTAATCCATATGATCATATATGCCTAATCCGTCCACTTTTGAAAAAATCAAATTTTTGAGCCCGCCCAAAGGGATGCCCCTTTGGCCGGTGGCCAAATTTTGCCCCGTTTACTGGCAGCCGTCAGGAAAACGGCTATAACGCTCTTCAGAAGTAAGCTTTAGCTTTGATTCTTGTTGCGTTGGATTCCTAACTAAAATATCTACCCTACAAAAATTCGAACCGGTAGAAACCCTATTTGTGTCGGCCTCTAGGTGATTATCAACTTGATTTCCAAAAATGTCAGCTCTTATGTAGGGATCGGGGTGAACGTCGTGTTTTTCATTGAGTCAAGCATTTTTGAACATTAGAGTCCATTATGAATCAATCCATATGATCATATATGCCTAATCCGTCCACTTTTGAAAAAATCAAATTTTTGAGCCCGCCTAAAGGTGTACCCCTTTGGCCGGTGGCCAAATTTGGCCTCGTTTTCTGGCAGCCGTCAGTAAAACGGATATAACCCTCTCCAAAAGTAAGCTTTAGCAGTAATTCTTGTTACATTGGATTCCTAACTCAAATATCTACCCTACCAAAAGTCGAACCGGAAGGAACCCTATTTGTATCGGCCTCTAGGTGATTATCAATTTGATTTCCAAAACCGTCACCTCTTTTGTAGAGATCGGGGTGACCGTCGTGTTTTTCATTGAGTCAAGCATTTTTGAACACTAGAGTCCATTACGAATCAATCCATATGATCATATATGCTTAATCTGTCAACTTTTGAAAAAATCAAATTTTTGAGCCCGCCCAAAGGTTTAACCCTTTGGCCGGTGGCCAGATTTGGACCCGTTTTCTGGCAGCCATCATTAAAACGGCTATAACTCTCTCCAGAAGTAAGCTTTAGCAGTGATTCTTGATGCGTTGGATTCCTAACTCAAATATCTACCCTATCAAAAGTCAAACTGGAAGGAACCCTATTTGTGTCGGCCTCTAGGTGGTTATCAAGTTGATTTCCAAAACCGTCACCTCTTATGTAGAGATCGGGGTGACCGTCGTGTTTTTCATTGAGTCAAGCATTTTTGAACACTAGAGTCCATTATGAATCACTCCATTTGATCATATATGCCTAATCCGTCCACTTTTGAAAAAATCAAATTTTTGAGCCCGCCTAAAGGGATGCCCCTTTGGCCGGTGGCCAAATTTTGCCCCGTTTACTGGCAGCCGTCAGGAAAACGGCTATAACTCTCTTCAGAAGTAAGTTTTAGCTGTAATTCTTGTTACATTGGATTCCTAACTCAAATATCTACCCTACCAAAAGCCGAACCGGAAGGAATCCTATTTGTGTCGGCCTCTAGGTGATTATCAATTTGATTTCCAAAACCGTCACCTCTTATGTAGAGATCGGGGTGACCGTCGTGTTTTTCATTGAGTCAAGCATTTTTGAACACTAGAGTCCATTACGAATCAATCCATATTATCATATATGCCTAATCCGTCCACTTTTGAAAAAATCAAATTTTTGAACCCGCCTAAAGGGGTACCCCTTTGGCCGGTGGCCAAATTTTGCCCCGTTTACTGGCAGCCGTCAGGAAAACGGCTATAACTCTCTTCAAAATAAGCTTTAGCTGTGATTCTTGTTGCGTTGGATTCCTAACTAAAATATCTACCCTACAAAAATTCGAACCGGTAGAAACCCTATTTGTGTCGGCCTCTAGGTGATTATCAACTTGATTTCCAAAAACCGTCACCTATTATGTAGAGATCGGGGTGAACGTCCCTTTTTTTCATTGAGTCCAGCATTTTTGAACACTAGAGCCCATTAAGAATCAATCCATATGATCATATATGCCTAATCCGTCCACTTTTGAAAAAATCAAATTTTTGAGCCCGCCCAAAGGGATACCCCTTTGGCCGGTGGACAGATTTAGCCCCGTTTTCTGGCAGCCGTCAGTAAAACGGCTATAACTCTCTCCAGAAGTAAGCTTTACTAGTAATTCTTCTTACGTTGGATTCCTAACTCAAATATCTACCCTACCAAAAGTCGAACCGGAAGGAACCCTATTTGTGTCGGCCTCTAGGTGATTATCAAGTTGATTTCCAAAACCGTCACCTCTTATGTAGGGATCGGGGTGAACGTTGGGTTTTTCATTGAGTCTAGCATTTTCGAACACTAGAGTCCATTATGAATCAATCCATATGATCATATATGCCTAATCTGTCAACTTTTGAAAAAATCAAATTTTTGAGCCCGCCCAAAGGGGTAACCCTTTGGCCGGTGGCCAGATTTGGACCCGTTTTCTGGCAGGCGTCATTAAAACGGCTATAACTCTCTCCAGAAGTAAGCATTAGCCGTGATTCTTCTTGCGTTGGATTCCTAACTCAAATATCTACCCTATCAAAAGTCAAACCGGAAGGAACCCTATTTGTGTCGGCCTCAAGGTGATTATCAATTTGATTTCCAAAACCGTCACCTCTTATGTAGAGATCGGGGTGAACGTCGGGTTTTTCATTGAGTCTAGCATTTTTGAACACTAGAGTCCATTATGAATTAATCCATATGATCATATATGCCTAATCCTTCCACTTTTGAAAAAATAAAATTTTTGAGCCCGCCCAAAGGGTTACCCCTTTGGCCGGTGGCCAAATTTGGCCCCGTTTTCTGGCAGCAGTCGGTAAAACGGCTATAACTCTCTCCAGAAGTAAGATTTATCGGTGATTCTTATTGTGTTGGATTCCTAACTCAAATATCTACCCTACCAAAAGTCGAACCAGAAGGAACCCTATTTGTGTCGGCCTCTAGGTGATTATCAATTTGATTTCCAAAACCGTCACCTCTTATATAGAGATCGGGGTGAACGTCGTGTTTTTCATTGAGTCAAGCATTTTTGAACACTAGAGTCCATTATGAATCAATCCATATGATCATATATGCCTAATCCGTCCACTTTTGAAAAAATCAAATTTTTGAGCCCGCCCAAAGGGGTAACCCTTTGGCCGGTGGCCAGATTTGGCCCCATTTTCTGACAGCCGTTAGTAAAACGGCCATAACTATCTCCAGAAGTAAGCTTTAGCAGTAATTCTTGTTACATTGGATTCCTAACTCAAATATCTACCCTACCAAAAGTCGAACCAGAAGGAATCCTATTTGTGTCGGCCTCTAGGTGATTATCAAGTTGATTTCCAAAACCGTCACCTCTTATGTAGGGATCGGGGTGAACGTCGGGTTTTTCATTGAGTCTAGCAATTTCGAACACTAGAGTCCATTATGAATCAATCCATATGATCATATATACCTAATCCGTCAACTTTTGAAAAAATCAAATTTTTGAGCCCGCCCAAAGGGTTACCCCTTTGGCCGGTGGCCAAATTTGGCCCCGTTTTCTGGCAGCCGTCAGTAAAACGGCTATAACTCTCTCCAGAAGTAAGTTTTAGCCGTGATTCTTGTTGCGTTAGATTTCTAACTCAAATATCTACCCTATCAAAAGTCAAACCGGAAGGAACCCTATTTGTGTCGGCCTCTAGGTGATTATCAAGTTGATTTCCAAAACCGTCACCTCTTATGTAGGGATCGGGGTGAACGTCGGGTTTTTCATTGAGTCTAGCATTTTTGAACACTAGTGTCCATTATGAATCAATCCATATGATCATATATGCCTAATCCGTCAACTTTTGAAAAAATCAAATTTTTGAGCCCGCCCAAAGGGTTACCCCTTTGGCCGGTGGCCAAATTTGGCCCCGTTTTCTGGCAGCCGTCAGTAAAACGGCTATAACTCTCTCCAGAAGTAAGCTTTAGCCGTGATTCTTGTTGTGTTGGATTTCTAACTCAAATATCTACCCTAACAAAAGTCGAACCGGAAGGAACCCTATTTGTGTCGGTCTCTAGGTGATTACGAAGTTGATTTCCAAAACCGTCACCTCTTGTGTAGGGATCGGGGTGAATGTCGGGTTTTTCATTGAGTCTACCATTATTCAACACTAGAGTCCATTATGAATCAATCCATATGATTATATATGCCTAATCCATCCACTTTTGAAAAAATCAAATTTTTGAGCCCGCCCAAAGGGGTACCCTTTTGCCGGTGGCCAGATTTGGCCCCGTTTTCTGGCAGTCTTCAGTAAAACGGTTATAACTCTCTCCAGAAGTAAGCTTTAGCCGTGATTCTTATTACGTTGGATTCCTAAATAAAATATCTACCCTACAAAAAGTCGAACCGGTAGAAACCCTATTTGTGTTGGCCTCTAGGTGATTATCAAGTAGATTTCCAAAAACGTCACCTCTTATGTAGGGATCGGGGTGAACGTCGTGTTTTTCATTGAGTCTAGCATTTTTGAACACTAGAGTCCATTATGAATCAATCCATATGATCATATATGCCTAATTCGTCCACTTTTGAAAAAAATCAAATTTTTGATCCCGTCTAAAGGGGTACCCCTTTGGCCGGTGGCCAAATTTGGCACCGTTTTCTGGCAGCCGTCAGTAAAACGGCTATAACTCTCTCCAGAAGTAAGCTTTAGCCGTGATTCTTGTTGTGTTGGATTACTAAATCAAATATCTACCCTACCAAAAGTCGAACCGGAAGGAACCCTATTTGTGTCGGCCTCTAGGTGATTATCAAGTTGATTTCCAAAACCGTCACCTCTTATGTAGGGATCGGGGTGAACGTCGGGTTTTTCATTGAGTCTAGTATTTTTGAACACTAGAGTCGATTATGAATCAATCCATATGATCATATATGCCTAATCCATCCACTTTTGAAAAAATCAAATTTTTGAGCCCGCCTAAAGGGGTACCCCTTTGGCCGGTTGCCAAATTTGGCCCCGTTTTCTGGCAGCCGTCGGTAAAACGGCTATAACTCTCTCCAGAAGTAAGCTTTAGCCGTGATTCTTGTTGCGTTGGATTCCTAACTTAAATATCTACCCTACCAAAAGTCGAACCCGTAGAAACCCTATTTTTTTCGGCCTCTAGGTGATTATCAAGTTGATTTCCAAAACCGCCACCTCTTATGTAGGGATCGGGGTGAACGTCGTGTTTTTCATTGAGTCAAGCATTTTCGAACACTAGAGTCCATTATGAATCAATCCATATGATCATATATGCCTAATCCGTCCACTTTTGAAAAAATCAAATTTTTGAGCCCGCCCAAAGGGGTACCCCTTTGGCCGTTGGCCAGATTTGGCCCCGTTTTCTGGCAGCCGTCTGAAAAATGGCTATAACTCTCTCCAGAAGTAAGCTTTAGCCGTGATTCTTGTTGCGTTAGATTCCTAACTCAAATATCTACCCTATCAAAAGTCAAATCGAAAGAAACACTATTTGTGTCGGCCTCTAGGTGATTATCAAGTTGATTTCCAAAACCGTCACCTCTTATGTAGGGATCAGGGTGAACGTCGGGTTTTTCATTGAGTCTAGCATTTTTGAACACTAGAGTCCATTATTAATCAATCCAGATGATCTTATATGCCTAATCCGTCCACTTTTGAAAAAATCAAATTTTTGAGCCCGCCCAAAGGGATACCCCTTGGGCCAGTGGCCAAATTTTGCCCCTTTTCTGGCAGCCGTCAGTATAATGGCTATAACTCTCTCCAGAAGTAAGCTTTAGCCGTGATTCTTGTTGTGTTGGATTTTTAACTCAAATATCTACCCTACCAAAAGTCGAACCGGAAGGAACCCTATTTGTGTCGGTCTCTAGGTGATTATGAAGTTGATTTCCAAAACCGTCACCTCTTATGTAGGGATCGGGGTGAACGTCGGGTTTTTCATTGAGTCTACCATTTTTGAACACTAGAGTCCATTATGAATCAATCCATATGATCATATATGCCTAATCCATCCACTTTTGAAAAAATCAAATTTTTGAGCCCGCCCAAAGGGGTACCCCTTTGGCCGTTGGCCAGATTTGGCCCCGTTTTCTGCCAGCCGTCTGTAAAACGGCTATAACTCTCTCCAGAAGTAAGCTTTAGCCGTGATTCTTGTTGCGTTAGATTCCTAACTCAAATATCTACCCTATCAAAAGTCAAATCGAAAGAAACACTATTTGTGTCGGCCTCTAGGTGATTATCAAGTTGATTTCCAAAACCGTCACCTCTTATGTAGGGATCAGGGTGAACGTCGGGTTTTTCATTGAGTCTAGCATTTTTGAACACTAGAGTCCATTATTAATCAATCCAGATGATCTTATATGCCTAATCCGTCCACTTTTGAAAAAATCAAATTTTTGAGCCCGCCCAAAGGGATACCGCTTGGGCCAGTGGCCAAATTTTGCCCCTTTTCTGGCAGCCGTCAGTATAATGGCTATAACTCTCTCCAGAAGTAAGCTTTAGCCGTGATTCTTGTTGTGTTGGATTTTTAACTCAAATATCTACCCTACCAAAAGTCGAACCAGAAGGAACCCTATTTGTGTCGGTCTCTAGGTGATTATGAAGTTGATTTCCAAAACCGTCACCTCTTATGTAGGGATCGGGGTGAACGTCGGGTTTTTCATTGAGTCTACCATTTTTGAACACTAGAGTCCATTATTAATCAATCCAGATGATCTTATATGCCTAATCCGTCCACTTTTGAAAAAATCAAATTTTTGAGCCCGCCCAAAGGGATACCCCTTGGGCCAGTGGCCAAATTTTGCCCCTTTTCTGGCAGCCGTCAGTATAATGGCTATAACTCTCTCCAGAAGTAAGCTTTAGCCGTGATTCTTGTTGTGTTGGATTTTTAACTCAAATATCTACCCTACCAAAAGTCGAACCGGAAGGAACCCTATTTGTGTCGGTCTCTAGGTGATTATGAAGTTGATTTCCAAAACCGTCACCTCTTATGTAGGGATCGGGGTGAACGTCGGGTTTTTCATTGAGTCTACCATTTTTGAACACTAGAGTCCATTATGAATCAATCCATATGATCATATATGCCTAATCCATCCACTTTTGAAAAAATCAAATTTTTGAGCCCGCCTAAAGGGGTACCCTTTTGCCGGTGGCCAGATTTGGCCCCGTTTTCTGGCAGCCTTTAGTAAAACGGTTATAACTCTCTCCAGAAGTAAGCTTTAGCCGTGATTCTTGTTGCGTTGGATTCCTAACTCAAATAACTACCCTACAAAAAGTCGAACCGGAAGTAACCCTAAAATATGATTTTTTTCCGAAACCGGACGAATTAGGCCAACATGAGCAGATGGATTGATTCATAATTTTTCCTAGAGTTCAAAAATACTAAATTCGATGAAAATTCCACTGTTCACCCCGGTGCCAAATTTAGCCACCGGCCAATGGAATATCCCTTTAGCCCAGGCTCGAAAATATAAGTGTTCAAAATCGAACGAATTAGGATAATATAAGTATATGGTTTGATTCATAATTGATTGTAGTGTTCAGAAATGCTAGATTTGATAAAAATCCCGGCGGTCACACAGGCCCCGAACATGACGTGACCCGGGCACTACACAAAATGTTACGTTTTTGGAAATCAACTTTAAAACCTTGTAGAGGTTGACACAAAATGAGTTTCTAGGATTTTTCAGTTCTAGATGATAGATATTTGAGTTAGGATTCCAACGCAACAAGAATTGCAGGCATCGGATACCTATGGAGAGACTTATAGTCGTTTTACTGACGATTGCCAGAAAACGGGGCCGAATCTGGCCGTCGGGCTTGAAAATTTGATTCTTTCTGAAATCGGAAGAATTAGGACAACATGAGCATATGGATTGATTCATAATTGTTCCTAGAGTTCAAAAATACTAAATTCGATGAAAATTCCACCGGTCACCCTGACGCCAAATTTGGCCACCCGCCAAAGGGTATCCCTTTGGCCCAGGCTCGAAAATATAAGTGTTCAAAACCGAACGAATTAGGATAATATAAGTATATGGTTTGATCCATAATTAATTGTAGTGTTCAAAAATTCTAGATTTGATAAAAAACACGGCGGTCACACAGGGCCCGAACATGACGTGACCCGGGCACTACACAAAATGTTACGTTTTTGGAAATCAAATTTAAAACCTTGTAGAGGTTGACACAAAATGAGTTTCTAGGATTTTCATTTCTAGATGAAATATATTTGAGTTAGGGTTCCAACGCAACAAGAATTGGAGGCATCGGATACCTATGGAGAGACTTATAGTCGTTTTACTGACGACTGCCAGAAAATGGGCCGAATCTGGCCGACGGGCTTGAAAATTTGATTCTTTCCGAAACCGGACGAATTAGGACAACATGAGCATATGGATTGATTCATAATTGTTCCTATAGTTCAAAAATAGTAAATTCAATGAAAATTCCACCGGTCACCCCACGGCGCCAAATTTGGCCATCGGCCAAAGGATACCCTTTGGCCCAAGCTCGAAAATATAAGTGTTCAAAACTGAATGAATTAGGATAATATAAGTATATGTTTTGATTCATAATTGATTGTAGTGTTCAAAAATGCTAGATTTGATAAAAATCTCGGCGGTCACACAGGGCCCGAACATGACGTGACTCGGGCACTACACAAAATGTTACGTTTTTGGAAATCAACATTAAAACCTTGTATAGGTTGACACAAACTAAGTTTCTAGGATTTTTCATTTCTACATGATAGATATTTGAGTTAGGTTTCCAACGCAACAAGAATTGCAGGCATCGGATACCTATGGAGAGACTTATAGTCGTTTTACTGACGACTGCTAGAAAATGGGGCCCAATCTGGCCGACGGGCTTGAAAATTTGATTCTTTCCGAAACCGGACGAATTAGGACAACATGAGCATATGGATTGATTCATAATTGTTCCTAGAGTTCAAAAATACTAAATTCAATGAAAATTCCAACGGTCACCCCACGGCGCTAAATTTGGCCACCGGCCTTTGGCCCAGGCTCGAAAATATAAGTGTTCAAAACCGAACGAATTAGGATAATATAAGTATATGTTTTGATTCATAATTGATTGTAGTGTTCAAAAATGCTAGATTTGATAAAAATCTCGCCGGTCACACAGGGCCCGAACATGATGTGACCCGGGCACTACACAAAATGTTACGTTTTTTGAATTGAACTTTAAAACCTTTTAGACGTTGCCGCAAAATGAGTTTCTAGAATGTTTCATTTCTAGATGATAGATATTTGAGTTAGGGTTCCAACACAACAAGAATTGTAGGCATCGGATACCTATGGAGAGACTTATAGTCGTTTTACTAACGACTGCCAGAAAATGGGGCTGAATCTGGCCGACGGGCTTGAAAATTTGATTCTTTCCGAAACCGGACGAATTAGGACAACATGAGCATATGGATTGATTCATAATTGTTCCTAGAGTTCAAAAATACTAAATTCAATGAAAATTCCACCGGTCACCCCACGGCGCCAAATTTGGCCATCGGCCTTTGGCCCAGGCTCGAAAATATAAGTGTTCAAAACCGAAAGAATTAGGATAATATAAGTATATGTTTTGATTCATAATTTATTGTAGTGTTCAAAAATGCTAGATTTGATAAAAATCTCGCCGGTCACACAGGGCCCGAACATGATGTGACCCGGACACTACATAAAATGTTACGTTTTTTGAAATGAACTTTAAAACCTTTTAGATGTTGACGCAAAATGAGTTTCTAGGATGTTTCATTTCTAGATGATAGATATTTGAGTTAGGGTTCCAACACAATAAGAATTGCAGTCATCGGATACCTATGGAGAGACTTATAGTCATTTTACTGACGACTGCCAGAAAATGTGGCCGAATCTGGCCGACGGGCTTAAAAATTTGATTCTTTCCGAAACCGGACGAATTAGGACAACATGAGCATATGGATTGATTCATAATTGTTCCCAGAGTTCAAAAATACTAAATTCAATGAAAATTCCATCGGTCACCCCACGGCCCCAAATTTGGCCATCGGCCAAAGGGTATCCCTTTGGCCCAGGCTCGAAAATATAAGTGTTCAAAACTGAATGAATTAGGATCATATAAGTATATGTTTTGATTCATAATTCATTGTAGTCTTCAAAAACGCTAGATTTGATAAAAATCCTGGTGGTCACACAGGGCCCGAACATGACGTGACCCGGGCACTACACAAAATGTTACGTTTTTGGAAATTAACATTAGAACCTTGTATAGGTTGACAAAAAATGAGTTTCTATGATTTTTCATTTCTACATGATAGATATTTGAGTTAGGGTTCCAACGCAACAAGAATTGCAGGTATCGGATACCTATGGAGAGACTTATAGTCGTTTTACTGACGACTGCCAGAAAATGGGGCCGAATCTGGCTGACAGGCTTGAAAATTTGATTCTTTCCGAAACCGGACGAATTAGGACAACATGAGCATATGGATTGATTCATAATTATTCCTAGAGTTCAAAAATACTAAATTCAATGAAAATTCCACCGGTCACCCCACGGCCCCAAATTTGGCCATCGGCCAAAGATATCACTTTGGCCCAGGCTCGAAAATATAAATGTTCAAAACTGAATGAATTAGGATAATATAAGTATATGTTTTGATTTCATAATTCATTGTAGTCTTCAAAAATGCTAGATTTGATAAAATCCCGGCGGTCACAAAGGGCCCGAACATGACGTGACCCGGGCACTACACAAAATGTTACGTTTTTGGAAATCAACATTAGAACCTTGTATAGGTTGACACAAAATGAGTTTCTAGGATTTTTCATTTCTACATGATATATATTTGAGTTAGGGTTCCAACGCAACAAGAATTGCAGGCATCGGATACCTATGGAGAGACTTATAGTCGTTTTACTGACGACTGCCAGAAAATGGGGCCGAATCTGGCTGACGGGCTTGAAAATTTGATTCTTTCCGAAACCGGATGAATTAGGACAACATGAGCATATGGATTGATTCATAATTGTTCCTAGAGTTCAAAAATACTAAATTCAATGAAAATTCCACCGGTCACCCCACGGCACCAAATTTGGCCACCGTCCAAAGGGTATCCCTTTAGCCCAGGCTCGAAAATATAAGTGTTCAAAACCGAACGAATTAGAATAATATAAGTATATGGTTTGATTCATAATTGATTGTAATGTTCGAAAATGATAGATTTGATAAAAAACACGGCGGTCACACAGGGCCCGAATATGACGTGACCCGGGCACTACACAAAATGTTACATTTTTGGAAATCAACTTTAAAACCTTGTAGAGGTTCACACAAAATGAGTTTCTAGGATTTTTCATTTCTAGATGATAGAAATTTGAGTTAGGGTTCCAACGCAACAAGAATTGCAGGCATCGGATACCTATGGAGAGACTTATAGTCGTTTTACTGACGACTGCCAGAAAATGGGGCTGAATCTGGCCGACGGGTTTGATAATTTGATTCTTTCTGAAACCGGACGAATTAGGACAACATGAGCATATGGATTGATTCATAATTATTCCTAGAGTTCAAAAATACTAAATTCAATGAAAATTCCACTGGTCACCCCACGACGCCAAATTTGGCCATCGGCCTTTGGCCTAGGCTCGAAAATATAAGTGTTCAAAACCGAAACAATTAGGATAATATAAGTATATGTTTTGATTCATAATTGATTGTAGTGTTCAAAAATGCTAGATTTCATAAAAATCTCGCCGGTCACACAGGGCCCGAACATGATGTGACCCGGGCAGTACACAAAATGTTACATTTTTTTAAATTAACTTTAAAACCTTTTAGACATTGACTCAAAATGAGTTTCTAGGATGTTTCATTTCTAGATGATAGATATTTGAGTTAGGGTTCCAACACAACAAGAATTGCAGTCATCGGATACCTATGGAGAGACTTATAGTCGTTTTACTGACGACTGCCAGAGAACGGGGCCGAATCTGGCCGACGGGCTTGAAAATTTGATTCTTTCCGAAATCGGATGAATTAGGACAACATGAGCATATGGATTGATTCATAATTGTTCCTAGAGTTCAAAAATACTAAATTCAATGAAAATTCCACCGGTCACCCCACGGCACCAAATTTGGCCACCGTCCAAAGGGTATCCCTTTAGCCCAGGCTCGAAAATATAAGTGTTCAAAACCGAACGAATTAGAATAATATAAGTATATGGTTTGATTCATAATTGATTGTAATGTTCGAAAATGATAGATTTGATAAAAAACACGGCGGTCACACAGGGCCCGAATATGACGTGACCCGGGCACTACACAAAATGTTACATTTTTGGAAATCAACTTTAAAACCTTGTAGAGGTTCACACAAAATGAGTTTCTAGGATTTTTCATTTCTAGATGATAGAAATTTGAGTTAGGGTTCCAACGCAACAAGAATTGCAGGCATCGGATACCTATGGAGAGACTTATAGTCGTTTTACTGACGACTGCCAGAAAATGGGGCTGAATCTGGCCGACGGGTTTGATAATTTGATTCTTTCTGAAACCGGACGAATTAGGACAACATGAGCATATGGATTGATTCATAATTATTCCTAGAGTTCAAAAATACTAAATTCAATGAAAATTCCACTGGTCACCCCACGACGCCAAATTTGGCCATCGGCCTTTGGCCTAGGCTCGAAAATATAAGTGTTCAAAACCGAAAGAATTAGGATAATATAAGTATATGTTTTGATTCATAATTGATTATAGTGTTCAAAAATGCTAGATTTCATAAAAATCTCGCCGGTCACACAGGGCCCGAACATGATGTGACCCGGGCAGTACACAAAATGTTACATTTTTTTAAATTAACTTTAAAACCTTTTAGACATTGACTCAAAATGAGTTTCTAGGATGTTTCATTTCTAGATGATAGATATTTGAGTTAGGGTTCCAACACAACAAGAATTGCAGTCATCGGATACCTATGGAGAGACTTATAGTCGTTTTACTGACGACTGCCAGAGAACGGGGCCGAATCTGGCCGACGGGCTTGAAAATTTGATTCTTTCCGAAATCGGATGAATTAGGACAACATGAGCATATGGATTGATTCATAATTTTTCCTAGAGTTCAAAAATACTAAATTCGATGAAAATTCCACCGGTCACCCCGGCGCCAAATTTGGACACCGGCCAAAGAGCTATTCCTTTGGCCCCGTCTTGAAAATATAAGTGTTCAAAACCGAATGAATTAGGATAATATAAGTATATGTTTTGATTCAAAATTCATTTTAGTCTTCAAAAATGCTAGAATTGATAAAAATCCCGGCGGTCACACAGGGCCCGAACATGACGTGACCCGGGCATTACACAAAATGTTACGTTTTTGGAAATCAACTTTAAAACCTTGTAGAGGTTGACACAAAATGAGTTTCTAGGATTTTCATTTCTAGATGATATATATTTGAGTTAGGGTTCCAACGCAACAAGAATTGCAGGCATCGGATACTTATGGAGAGACTTATAGTCGTTTTACTGACGACTGCCAGAAAACGGGGCTAAATCTGGCTGTCGGGCTTGAAAATTTGATTCTTTCCGAAATCGGACGAATTAGGAAAACATGAGCATATCGATTGATTCATAATTTTTCCTAGAGCTCAAAAATACTAAATTCGATGAAAATTCCACCGGTCACCCCGGCTCCAAATTTGGCCACCGGCCAAAGGAGTATCCCTTTGCCCAGGCTCGAAAATATAAGTGTTAAAAACCGAACGAATTAGGATAATATAAGTATATAATTTGATTCATAATTGATTTTAGTGTTCAAAAATGCTAGATGTGATAAAAATCCCGGCGGTCACATAGGGCCCGAACATGACGTGACCCGGGCACTACATAAATGTTACGTTTTTGGAAATCAACTTTAAAAACTTGTAGAGGTTGAAACAAATTGAGTTTCTAGGATTTTTCATTTCTAGATGATAGATATTTGAGTTAGGGTTACAACGCAACAAGAATTGCAGGCATCGGATACCTGTGGAGAGACTTATAGTCGTTTTACTGACGACTGCCAGAAAACGGGGTCCGAATCTGGCCCACGGACTTGAAAATTTGATTCTTCTTGAAACTTGACGAATTAGGCCAACATGAGCATATGGATTGATTCATAATTGTTCCTAGAGTTCAAAAATACTAAATTCGATGAAAATTCCACTAGTCACCGCGGCGCCAAATTTGGCCACCGGCCAAAGGGGTATCCCTTTGGCCCAGGCCCGAACATGACGTGACCCGGCCACTATACAAAATGTTACGGTTTTGGAAATCAATTTTAAAACCTTGTAGAGGTTCACACAAAATGAGTTTCTAGTATTTTTCACTTCTAGATGATAGATATTTGAGTTAGGGTTCCAACGCAAAAAGAATTGCAGGCATGGGATACCTATGGAGAGACTTATAGTCGTTTTACTGACGACTGCCAGAGAACGGGGCCGAATCTGGCCGACGGGCTTGAAAATTTGATTCTTTCCGAAACCGGACGAATTAGGCCAAAATGAGCATATGGATTGATTCATAATTTTTCCTAGAGTTAAAAAATACTAAATTCGATGAAAATTCCACCGGTCACCCCGGCGCCAAATTTGGCCATCGGCCAAAGGAGTATCGTTTTGGCCCAGGCTCGAAAATATAAGTATTCAAAACCGAACGAATTATGATAATATAAGTATATGGTTTGATTCATAATTGATTGTAGTGTTCAAAAATGCTAGATTTGATAAAAATCCTGGCGGTCACACAGGGCCCGAACATGACGTGACCCGGGCACTACACAAAATGTTACGTTTTTGGAAATCAAATTTAAAACCTTGTAGAGGTTGACACAAAATGAGTTTCTAGGATTTTTCATTTCTAGATGCTAGATATTTGAGTTAGGGTTCCAACGCAACAAGAATTGCAGGCATGGGATACCTATGGACAGACTTATAGTCGTTTTACTGACGACTGCCAGAAAATGGGGCCGAATTTGGCCGACGGGCTTGAAAATTTGATTCTTTCCGAAACCGAACGAATTAGGCCAACATGAGCATTTGGATTGATCATAATTGTTCCTAGAGTTCAAAAACACTAAATTCGATGAAAATTCCACCGGTCACCCCGGCGCCAAATTTGGCCACCGGCCAAAGGGGTATCCCTTTTATCCCAAGCTCGAAAATATAAGTGTTCAAAACCGAATAAATTAGGATAATATAAGTATATGGTTTGATTCATAATTGATTGTAGTGTTCAAAAATGCTAGATTTGATAAAAATCCCGGCAGTCACACAGGGCCCGAACATGACGTGACCCGGGCACTACACAAAATGTTACGTTTTTGGAAATCAACTTTAAAACCTTGTAGAGGTTGACACAAAATGAGTTTCTAGGATTTTTCACTTCTAGATGATAGATATTTGAGTTATAAATGAATTGTATAAATAAAAATAAAACCTAAAAGTCCCAGATATCACAGGTCGATAACTCAAGGGACCGAAGCCTCATGAAAACCCATATGGAAAACCCAGAGCAGGAAAAACCATATGGGAAAAAGAGTACTCCTCTATACAAAATGAAAGAAACCACTAGTCCAAAAACCCGTAGGAACAACAGGAGAAGATAAAATATCAGCCACCCTATTGCCTTCTCTATAAATATGTGAAACACAAAAATGAATACTATCAATAAAATCCATAGCGTGACGCCAACGAACTTTGATAATCCAAGGAACCTGTAAACTCCTTGCCTTGAGAAGATTGACCACATAAACCGAATCTGCCTCCAGCCAAATAAAGTCCAGAGACAGTCTTCTAGCCCAGTCCAAAGCTACCAAAACCGCCAGTACCTCTGCCAAAAAAGCAAAACCTATTCCTTCTTCAGTATGAAAACACCCACAAACCAAACCATCCGAATTACGAAAAACACCTCCCGTATACATCTTCCCTGGTGCTCCTTGAGCTGAGCCATCCGTGTTAGTCTTAATCCAGCCAGCTGGAGGAGGCTTCCAATTAACGGAAACAACCGACTTCAGAGGTGAAGGCCGCGGCTTAATCCCAAGAGCTTTCAAAGTAATAAGATCATCAACACCATTCTTCATGTACCCTTTTTTGCCAACCATGTATTCAATTTCCCGCAAAGCAATTCAAACGACATTAATTAAGATAAACGGAGTTGGAACCATGTCATCATGAATTGCTTTGTTTCGAAAGGTCCAAAGCCCCCAAACCACCGTGGTCACCGCCACCTTCTAAAGAACTAAAATTTGAGAGCTAAAAGACAATGTCATAAAATGAACAAAAGCTTGATGGAATGAAGCTTCCTCCACTGCATCAATATGAAACAACCAACGCCATACCACCATCGCCAATGGACAGTCCCAAAATAAATGGTCTATCATCTCCACAGATCCCCGGCACATGACACAAATAGAAGGACCAACAAATCCATGAAGTTTATCCATAGTCGGAAGACGAGAAAGAAGCAATCTCCAAAGCACTAGAGACCGTCGAATAGGAATTAAAGAATTCCATATCCAAGTGCCCCATTTAACCGTAGGAAATCATACTCTCGTGTAAAGACGAGCTGATTTGGCCGAAACATTCCCATGAAGTGATTTCGACCAGAGTCGTTCATCTTCGCCACAGACAATCAGAACTCGAAGAATATCAAGAAATATATCCGGAAAGGCCTTAATAAACGAGGCTGTAAAACACCAAACTCCATCAATCAAGAAATCACCAACCTTATCATGAAATCGCATATGAGACTCGGTTGGAATTCATAATTTATCAACAATATAGTAACCAAGCCAATCATCGTGCCAAAAATCAATTGTGGAGCCCCGTCCCACAATGCATAGCTGATAGATATTGGAGTTAGGGTTCCAAGGCAACAAGAATTGCAGGCATCGGATACCTATAGAGAGACTTATAGTCGTTTTACTGATGACTGCCAGAAAACGGATCCGAATCTGGCCGACGGGCTTGAAAATTTGATTCTTTCCGAAACCGGACGAATTAGGCCAACATGAGGATTTGGATTGATTCATAATTGTTCCTAGAGTTCAAAAACACTAAATTCGATAAAAATTCCACCGGTCACCCCGGCGCAAAATTTGGCCACCGGCCAAAGGGGTATCCGTTTGTCCCAGGCTCGAAAATATAAGTGTTCACAACCGAATGAAGTAGGATAATATAA
The DNA here is from genome assembly GCA_026008535.1 of Perilla frutescens. Lineage (NCBI taxonomy): Eukaryota > Viridiplantae > Streptophyta > Magnoliopsida > Lamiales > Lamiaceae > Perilla > Perilla frutescens. The sequence goes on from BRKX01000018.1 coordinate 50,120,669, forward strand.
GTATATGGTTTGATTCATAATTGATTGTAGTGTTCTAAAATTCTAGATTTGATAAAAATCCCGGCGGTCACACAGGACCGAACATGACGTGACTCGGGCACTACACAAAATGTTACGTTTTTGGAAATCAACTTTAAAACCTTGTAGAGGTTGACCCAAAATGAGTTTCTAGGATTTTGCATTTCTAGATGATAGATATTTGAGTTAGGGTTCCAACGCAACAAGAATTGCAGGCATCGGATACATATGGAGAGACTTATAGTCGTTTTACTGATGACTGCCAGACAACGGGGCCGAATCTGGCCGACGGGGTTGAAAATTTGATTCTTTTCGAAATAGGACGAATTAGGACAACATGAGCATTTGGATTGATTCATAATTGTTCCTAGAGTTTAAAAATAATAAATTCGATGAAAATTCCACCGGTCACCCCGGCGCCAAATTTGGCCACCGGCCAAAGGGGTATCCCTTTGGCCCAGGCTCGAAAATATAAGTGTTCAAAACCGAATGAATTAGGATAATATAAGTATATGGTTTGATTCATAATTGATTGTAGTGTTCAAAAATTCTATATTTGATAAAAATCCCGGCGGTCACATAGGGCCCGAACATGACGTGACCCGGGCACTACACAAAATGTTACATTTTTGGAAATCAACATTAAAACCTTGTAGAGGTTGACACAAAATGAGTTTCTAGTATTTTTCATTTCTAGATGATAGATATTTGAGTTAGGGTTCCAACGCAACAAGAATTGCAGACATCGGATACCTATGGAGAGACTTATAGTCGTTTTACTGACGACTGCCAGAGAACGGGGCCGAATCTGGCTGTCGGGCTTGAAAATTTGATTCTTTCCGAAACCGGACAAATTAGGCCAACATGAGCATATGGATTGATTCATAATTTTTCCTAGAGTGCAAAAATAGTAAATTCGATGAAAATTCCACCGGTCACCCCGGCGCCAAATTTGGCCACCGGCCCTTTGGCCCAGGCTCGAAAATATAAGTGTTCAAAATCGAACGAATTAGGATAATATAAGTATATGGTTTGATTCATAATTCATTGTAGTGTTCAAAAATTCTAGATTTGATAAAAATCCCGGCGGTCACACAGGGCCCGAACATGACGTGACCCGAGCACGACACAAAATGTTACGTTTTTGGAAATCAACTTTAAAAACTTGTAAAGGTTGACACAAAATGAGTTTCTAGGATTTTCATTTCTAGATGATAGATATTTGAGTTAGGGTTCCAACGCAACAAGAATTGCATGCATCGGATACATATGGAGAGACTTATAGTCGTTTTACTGATGACTGCCAGACAACGGGGCCGAATCTGGCCGACGGGCTTGAAAATTTGATTCTTTCCGAAATAGGACGAATTAGGACAACATGAGCATTTGGATTGATTCATAATTGTTCCTAGAGTTTAAAAACACTAAATTCGATGAAAATTCCACCGGTCACCCCGGCGCCAAATTTGGCCACCGGCCAAAGGGGTATCCCTTTGGCCCAGGCTCGAAAATATATGTGTTCAAAACCAAATGAATTAGGATAATATAAGTATATGGTTTGATTCATAATTGATTGTAGTGTTCAAAAATTCTAGATTTGATAAAAATCCCGGCGGTCACACAGGACCGAACATGACGTGACTCGGGCACTATACAAAATGTTACGTTTTTGGAAATCAACTTTAAAACCTTGTAGAGGTTGACACAAAATGAGTTTCTAGGATTTTGCATTTCTAGATGATAGATATTTGAGTTAGGGTTCCAACGCAACAAGAATTGCAGGCATCGGATACATATGGAGAGACTTATAGTCATTTTACTGATGACTGCCAGACAACGGGGACGAATCTGGCCGACGGGCTTGAAAATTTGATTCTTTCCGAAATAGAACGAATTAGGACAACATGAGCATTTGGATTGATTCATAATTGTTCCTAGAGTTTAAAAAAACTAAATTCGATGAAAATTCCACCGATCACCCCGGCGCCAAATTTGGCCACCGGCCAAAGGGTTATCCCTTTGGCCCAGGCTCGAAAATATAAGTGTTCAAAACCAAATGAATTAGGATAATATTAGTATATGGTTTGATTCATAATTGATTATAGTGTTCAAAAATTCTAGATTTGATAAAAATCCCGGCGGTCACACAGGACCGAACATGACGTGACTCGGGCACTACACAAAATGTTACGTTTTTGGAAATCAACTTTAAAACCTTGTAGAGGTTGACACAAAATGAGTTTCTAGGATTTTGCATTTCTAGATGATAGATATTTGAGTTAGGGTTCCAACGCAACAAGAATTGCAGGCATCGGATACATATGGAGAGACTTATAGTCATTTTACTGATGACTGCCAGACAACGGGGACGAATCTGGCCGACGGGCTTGAAAATTTGATTCTTTCCGAAATAGGACGAATTAGGACAACATGAGCATTTGGATTGATTCATAATTGTTCCTAGAGTTTAAAAACACTAAATTCGATGAAAATTCCACCGATCACCCCGGCGCCAAATTTGGCTACCGGCCAAAGGGTTATCCCTTTGGCCCAGGCTCGAAAATATAAGTGTTCAAAACCAAATGAATTAGGATAATATTAGTATATGGTTTGATTCATAATTGATTATAGTGTTCAAAAATTCTAGATTTGATAAAAATCCCGGCGGTCACACAGGACCGAACATGACGTGACTCGGGCACTACACAAAATGTTACGTTTTTGGAAATCAACTTTAAAACCTTGTAGAGGTTGACACAAAATGAGTTTCTAGGATTTTGCATTTCTAGATGATAGATATTTGAGTTAGGGTTCCAACGCAACAAGAATTGCAGGCATCGGATACATATGGAGAGACTTATAGTCGTTTTACTGATGACTGCCAGACAACGGGGCCGAATCTGGCCGACGGGCTTGAAAATTTGATTCTTTTCGAAATAGGACGAATTAGGACAACATGAGCATTTGGATTGATTCATAATTGTTCCTAGAGTTTAAAAACAATAAATTCGATGAAAATTCCACCGGTCACCCCGGCGCCAAATTTGGCCACCGGCCAAAGGGGTATCCCTTTGGCCAAGGCTCGAAAATATAAGTGTTCAAAACCGAATGAATTAGGATAATATAAGTATATGGTTTCATTCATAATTGATTGTAGTGTTCAAAAATTCTAGATTTGATAAAAATCCCGGCGGTCACATGGGGCCCGAACATGACGTGACCCGGGCACTACACAAAATGTTACATTTTTGGAAATCAACATTAAAACCTTGTAGAGGTTGACACAAAATGAGTTTCTAGGATTTTTCATTTCTAGATGATAGATATTTGAGTTAGGGTTCCAATGCAACAAGAATTGCAGGCATCGGATACCTATGGAGAGACTTATAGTCGTTTTACTGACGACTGCCAGAGAACGGGGCCGAATCTGGCTGTCGGGCTTGAAAATTTGATTCTTTCCGAAACTGGACAAATTAGGCCAACATGAGCATATGGATTGATTCATAATTTTTCCTAGAGTGCAAAAATAGTAAATTCGATGTAAATTCCACCGGTCACCCCGACGCCAAATTTGGCCACCGGCCCTTTGGCCCAGGCTCGAAAATATAAGTGTTCAAAACCGAACGAATTAGGATAATATAAGTATATGGTTTGATTCATAATTCATTGTAGTGTTCAAAAATTCTAGATTTGATAAAAATCCCGGCGGTCACACAGGGCCCGAACATGACGTGACCCGAGCACGACACAAAATGTTACGTTTTTGGAAATCAACTTTAAAAACTTGTAAAGGTTGACACAAAATGAGTTTCTAGGATTTTCATTTCTAGATGATAGATATTTGAGTTAGGGTTCCAACGCAACAAGAATTGCAGGCATCGGATACCTATGGAGAGACTTATAGTCGTTTTACTGACGACTGCTAGAAAACGGGGGCTGAATCTAGCCGATGGGCTTGAAAATTTGATTCTTTCCGAAACCGGAAGAATTAGACCAACATGAGCACATGGATTGATTCATAATTGTTCCTAGAGTTAAAAAATACTAAATTCGATGAAAATTCTACCGGTCAACCCGGCGCCAAATTTGGCCACCGGCCAAAAGGGGTATCCCTTTGGCCCAGGCTCGAAAATATAAGTGTTCAAAACCGAACGAATTAGGATAATATAAGTATATGTTTTGATTTATAATTGATTGTAGTGTTCAAAAATGCTAGATTTGATAAAAATCCCGGCGGTGACACAGGGCCCGAACATGTTGTGACCCGGGCACTACACAAAATGTTACGTTTTTGGAAATCAACTTTAAAACCTTGTAGAGGTTGACACAAAATGGGTTTCTAGGATTTTTCATTTCTAGATGATAGATATTTGAGTTAGGGTTCCAACGCAACAAGAATTGCAGGCATCGGATACATATGAAGAGACTTATAGTCGTTTTACTGACGACTGCCAGAAAACGGGGCCGAAGCTGGCCGACGGGCTTGAAAATTTGATTCTTTCCGAAACCGGACGAATTAGGCCAACATGAGCATATGGATTGATTCATAATTTTTCCTAGAGTTCAAAAATACTAAATTCGATGAAAATTCCACCGGTCACCCCGGCGCCAAATTTGGCCACCGGCCAAAGGAGTATCCCTTTGGCCCAGGCTCGAAACTATAAGTGTTCAAAACCGAACGAATTATGATAATATAAGTATATCGTTTGATTCATAATTGATTGTATTGTTCAAAAATGCTAGATTTGATAAAAATCCCGGCGGTCACATAGGGCCCGAACATGACGTGACCCGGGTACTACATAAAATGTTAATTTTTTGGAAATCAACTTTAAAACCTTGTAGAGGTTGACAAAAAATGAGTTTCTAGGATTTTTCATTTCTAGATGATATATATTTGAGTTAGGGTTGAAACGCAACAAGAATTGCTGGCATCGGATACCTATGGAGAGACTTATAGTCGTTTTACTGACGACTGCCAGAAAAACGGGGCCGAATCTGGCCGACGGTCTTGAAAATTTGATTCTTTCCGAAACCGGACGAACTAGGCCAACATGAGCATATGGATTGATTCATAATTTTTCCTAGAGTTCGAAAATACTAAATTCGATGAAAATTCCACAGGTCACCCCGGCGCCAAATTTGGCCACCGGCCAAAGGACCCCTTTGGCCCAGGCTCGAAAATATAAGTGTTCAAAACCGAATGAATTAGGATAATATAAGTATATGGTTTGATTCATAATTGATTGTAGTGTTCAAAAATGCTAGATTTGATAAAAATCCCGGCGGACACACAGGGCCCGAACATAACGTGACCCGGGCACTACACAAAATGTTACGTTTTTGGAAATCAACTTTAGAACCTTGTGGAGGTTGACACAAAATGAGTTTCTAGGATTTTTCATCTCTTGATGATAGATATTTGAGTGATGGTTCCAACGCAATAAGAATTGCAGGCATTGGATACCTATGGACAGACTTATAGTCGTTTTACTGACGACTGCCAGAAAACGGGGCCGAAACTGGCCGACGGTCTTGAAAATTTGATTCTTTCCGAAACCAGACGAATTAGGCCAACTTGAGAATATGGATTGATTCATAATTGTTCCTAGAGTTCAAAAATACTAAATTCGATGAAAATTCCACCGATCACCCTGCGCCAAATTTGGCTACCGGCCAAAGGGACCCTTTGGCCCAGGCACGAAAATATAAGTGTTCAAAACCGAATGAATTAGGATAATATAAGTATATGGTTTGATTCATAATTGATTGTAGTGTTTAAAAAATGCTAGATTTGATAAAAATCCCGGCGGTCACCCAGGGCCCGAACATGACGTGACCCGGGTACTACATAAAATGTTAATTTTTTGGAAATAAACTTTAAAACCTTGTAGAGGTTGACAAAAAATGAGTTTCTAGGATTTTTGGTTTCTAGATGATAGATATTTGAGTTAGGGTTCCAATGCAACAAGAATTGTAGGCATCGGATACCAATGGAGAGATTTATAGTCGTTTTACTGACGACTGCCAAAAAACGGGGCCGAAACTGGCCGACGGGCTTGAAAATTTGATTCTTTCCGAAACTGGACGAGTTAGGCCAACATGAGCATATGGATTGATTCATAATTGTTCCTAGAGTTCAAAAATACTAAATTCGATGAAAATTCCACCGATCACCCCTGCGCCAAATTCGGCCACCGGCCAAAGGGGTATCCCTTTGGCCCAGGCTCGAAAATATAAGTGTTCAAAATCGAACGAATTAGGATAATATAAGTATATGGTTTGATTCATAATTGATTTTAGTGTTCAAAAATGCTAGATTTGATAAAAAGCCCGGCGGTCACACAGGGCCCGAACATGACGTGACCCGAGCACGACACAAAATGTTACGTTTTTGGAAATCAACTTTAAAAGCATGTAAAGGTTGACACAAAATGAGTTTCTAGGATTTTCATTTCTAGATGATAAATATTTGAGTTAGGGTTCCAACGCAACAAGAATTGCAGGCATCGGAGGGGGCCGAATCTGGCCGACGGGCTTGAAAATATGATTCTTTCCAAAACCAGACGAATTAGGCCAACATGAGCATATGGATTCATTCATAATTGTTCCTAGAGTTCAAAAATACTAAATTCGATGAAAATTCCACCGATCACCCCGGCGCCAAATTTGGCCACCGGCCAAAGGGTATCCCTTAGGCCCAGGCTCGAAAATATAAGTGTTCAAAACCGAACGAATTAGGATAATATAAGTATATGGTTTGATTCATAATTGATTTTAGTGTTCAAAAATGCTAGATTTGATAAAAATCCCGGCGGTGACACAGGGCCCGAACATGACGTGACCCGGGCACTACACAAAATGTTACGTTTTTGGAAATCAACTTTAAAAACTTGTAGAGGTTGACACAAAATTAGTTTCTAGGATTTTTCATTTCTAGATGATAGATATTTGAGTTAGGGTTCCAACGCAACAAGAATTGCAGGCATCGGATACCTATCGAGAGACTTATAGTGGTTTTACTAACGACTGCCAGAAAACGGGGCCGAATCAGGCCGTCGGGCTTGAAAATTTGATTCTTTCCGAAACCAGACGAATTAGGCCAACATGAGCATATGGATTGATTCATAATTGTTGCTAGAGTTCAAAAATACTAAATTCGATGAAAATTCCACCGGTCACCCCGGCGCCAAATTTGGCCACCGGCCAAAGGGGTATCCCTCTGGCCGAGGCTCGAAAATATAAGTGTTCAAAACCGAACGAATTAGGATAATATAAGTATATGGTTTGATTCATAATTGATTGTAGTGTTCAAAAATGCAAGATTTGATAAAAATCCCGGCGGTCACACAGGGCCCGAACATGACGTGACCCGGGCACTACACAAAATGTTACGTTTTTGGAAATCAACTTTAAAACCTTGTAGAGGTTGACACAAAATGAGTTTCTTGGATTTTTCATTTCTAGATGATAGATATTTGAGTTAGGGTTCCAACGCAACAAGAATTACAGGCATCGGATACCTATGGAGAGACTTATAGTCGTTTTACTGACGACTGCGAGAAAACGGGGCCGAATCTGGCCGACGGGCTTGAAAATTTTATTCTTTCCAAAACCGGAAGAATTAGGCCAACATGAGCATATGGATTGATTCATAATTGTTCCTAGAGTTCAAAAATACTAAATTCGATGAAAATTCCACCGGTCACCCCGGCGCCAAATTTGGCCACCGGCCAAAGGGGTATCCCTTTAGCCCATTCTCGAAAATATAAGTGTTCAAAACCGAACGAATTAGGATAATATAAGTATATGGTTTGATTCATAATCGATTGTAGTGTTAAAAAATGCTAGATTTGATAAAAATCCCGGCGGTGACACAGGGCCCGAACATGACGTGACCCGAGCACTACACAAAATGTTACGTTTTTGGAAATCAACTTTAAAAACTTTTAGAGATTGACACAAAATGAGTTTCTAGGATTTTTCATTTCTAGATGATAGATATTTGAGTTAGGGTTCCAACGCAACAAGAATTGCAGGCATCGGATACCTATGGAGAGACTTATAGTGGTTTTACTGACGACTGCCAGAAAACGGGGCCGAATCAGGCCGTCGGGCTTGAAAATTTGATTCTTTCCGAAACCAGACGAATTAGGCCAACATGAGCATATGGATTGATTCATAATTGTTCCTAGACTTCAAAAATACTAAATTCGAAGAAAATTCCACCGGTCACCCCGGCACCAAATTTGGCCACCGGCCAAAGGGTATCATCCCTTTGGCCCAGGCTCGAAAATATAAGTGTTCAAAACTGAACGAATTAGGATAATATAAGTATATGGTTTGATTCATAATCGATTGTAGTGTTCAAAAATTCTAGATTTGATAAAAATCCCGGCGGTGACACAGGGCCCGAACATGACGTGACCCGAGCACTACACAAAATGTTACGTTTTTTGAAATCAACTTTAAAAACTTTTAGAGATTGACACAAAATGAGTTTCTAGGATTTTTCATTTCTAGATGATAGATATTTGAGTTAGGGTTCCAACGCAACAAGAATTACAGGCATCGGATACCTATGGAGAGACTTATAGTCGTTTTACTGACGACTGCGAGAAAACGGGGCCGAATCTGGCCGACGGGCTTGAAAATTTTATTCTTTCCAAAACCGGAAGAATTAGGCCAACATGAGCATATGGATTGATTCATAATTGTTCCTAGAGTTCAAAAATACTAAATTCGATGAAAATTCCACCGGTCACCCCGGCGCCAAATTTGGCCACCGGCCAAAGGGGTATCCCTTTAGCCCATTCTCGAAAATATAAGTGTTCAAAACCGAACGAATTAGGATAATATAAGTATATGGTTTGATTCATAATCGATTGTAGTGTTAAAAAATGCTAGATTTGATAAAAATCCCGGCGGTGACACAGGGCCCGAACATGACGTGACCCGAGCACTACACAAAATGTTACGTTTTTGGAAATCAACTTTAAAAACTTTTAGAGATTGACACAAAATGAGTTTCTAGGATTTTTCATTTCTAGATGATAGATATTTGAGTTAGGGTTCCAACGCAACAAGAATTGCAGGCATCGGATACCTATGGAGAGACTTATAGTGGTTTTACTGACGACTGCCAGAAAACGGGGCCGAATCAGGCCGTCGGGCTTGAAAATTTGATTCTTTCCGAAACCAGACGAATTAGGCCAACATGAGCATATGGATTGATTCATAATTGTTCCTAGAGTTCAAAAATACTAAATTCGAAGAAAATTCCACCGGTCACCCCGGCACCAAATTTGGCCACCGGCCAAAGGGTATCCCTTTGGCCCAGGCTCGAAAATATAAGTGTTCAAAACTGAACGAATTAGGATAATATAAGTATATGGTTTGATTCATAATTGATTTTAGTGTTCAAAAATGCTAGATTTGATAAAAATCCCGGCGGTGACACAGGGCCCGAACATGACGTGACCCGGGCACTACACAAAATGTTACGTTTTTGGAAATCAACTTTAAAAACTTGTAGAGGTTGACACAAAATTAGTTTCTAGTATTTTTAATTTCTAGATGATAGATATTTGAGTTAGGGTTCCAACGCAATAAGAATTGCAGGCATCGGATACCTATGGAGAGACTTGTAGTCACTTTACTGACGACTGCCAGAAAACGGGGGCCGAATCTGGCCGACGGGCTTGAAAATTTGATTCTTTCAGAAACCAGAAGAATTAGGCCAACATCAGCATATGGATTGATTCATAATTGTTCCTAGAGTTCCAAAATACTAAATTCGAAGAAAATTCCACCGGTCACCCCGGCACCAAATTTGGCCACCGGCCAAAGGGTATCCCTTTGGCCCAGGCTCGAAAATATAAGTGTTCAAAACTGAACGAATTAGGATAATATAAGTATATGGTTTGATTCATAATTGATTTTAGTGTTCAAAAATGCTAGATTTGATAAAAATCCCGGCGGTGACACAGGGCCCGAACATGACGTGACACGGGCACTACACAAAATGTTACGTTTTTGGAAATCAACTTTAAAAACTTGTAGAGGTTGACACAAAATTAGTTTCTAGTATTTTTAATTTCTAGATGATAGATATTTGAGTTAGGGTTCCAACGCAATAAGAATTGCAGGCATCGGATACCTATGGAGAGACTTGTAGTCACTTTACTGACGACTGCCAGAAAACGGGGGCCGAATCTGGCCGACGGGCTTGAAAATTTGATTCTTTCAGAAACCAGAAGAATTAGGCCAACATCAGCATATGGATTGATTCATAATTGTTCCTAGATTTCAAAAATACTAAATTCGATGAAAATTCCACCGGTCACCCCGGCGCCAAATTTGGCCACCGGCCAAAGTAGTATTCCTCTGGCCAGGCTCGAAAATATAAGTCTTCAAAACCGAATGAATTAGGATAATATAAGTATATGGTTTGATTCATAATTGATTGTAGTGTTCAAAAATGCAAGATTTTATAAAAATCCCGGCGGTCACATAGGGCCCGAACATGACGTGACCCGGACACTACACAAAATGTTACGTTTTTGGAAATCAACTTTAAAACCTTGTAGAGGTTGACACAAAATGAGTTTCTCAGATTTTTCCTTTCTAGATGATAGATATTTGAGTTAGGGTTCCAACGCAACAAGAATTACAGGCATCGGATACCTATGGAGAGACTTATAGTCGTTTTACTGACGACTGCGAGAAAACGGGGCCGAATCTGGCCGACGGGCTTGAAAATTTTATTCATACCAAAACCGGATGAATTAGGCCAACATGAGCATATGGATTGATTCATAATTGTTCCTAGAGTTCAAAAATACTAAATTCGATGAAAAATCCACCGGTCACCCCGGCGCCAAATTTGGTCACCGGCCAAAGGGGTATCCCTTTAGCCCATTCTCGAAAATATAAGTGTTCAAAACCGAATGAATTAGGATAATATAAGTATATGGTTTGATTCATAATCGATTGTAGTGTTCAAAGATGCTAGATTTGATAAAAATCCCGGCGGTGACACAGGGCCCGAACATGACGTGACCCGAGCACTACACAAAATGTTACGTTTTTGGAAATCAACTTTAATACCTTGTAGAGGTTGACACAAAATGAGTTTCTAAGATTTTTCATTTCTAGATGATAGATGTTTGAGTTAGGGTTCCAACGCAACAAGAATTGCAGGCATCGGATACCTATGGAGAGACTTATAGTGGTTTTACTGACGACTGCCAGAAAACGGGGCCGAATCAGGCCGTCGGGCTTGAAAATTTGATTCTTTCCGAAACCGGAAGAATTAGGCCAACATGAGCATATGGATTGATTCATAATTGTTCCTAGAGTTCAAAAATACTAAATTCGATGAAAATTCCACCGGTCACCGCGGCGCCCAATTTGGCTACCGGCCAAAGGGGTATCCCTTTAGCCCATTCTCAAAAATATAAGTGTTCAAAACCGAACGAATTAGGATAATATAAGTATATGGTTTGATTCATAATTGATTGTAGTGTTCAAAAATGCTAGATTTGATAAAAATCCAGGCGGTGACACAGGGCCCGAACATGACGTGACCCGAGCACTACACAAAATGTTACGTTTTTGGAAATCAACTTTAAAACCTTGTAGAGGTTGACACAAAATGAGTTTCTCGGATTTTTCATTTCTAGATGATAGATATTTGAGTTAGGGTTCCAACGCAACAAGAATTGCAGGCATCGGATACCTATGGAGAGACTTGTAGTCGTTTTACTGACGACTGCCAGAAAACGGGGGCCGGATCTGGCCGACGGGCTTGAAAATTAGATTCTTTCTGAAACCAGAAGAATTAGGCCAACATCATCATATGGATTGATTCATAATTGTTCCTAGATTTCAAAAATACTAAATTCGATGAAAATTCCACCGGTCACCCCGGCGCCAAATTTGGCCAGCGGCCAAAGGAATACTCCTTTGGCCAGGCTCGAAAATATAAGTGTTCAAAACCGAACGAATTAGGATAATATAAGTATATGGTTTGATTCATAATTGATTGTAGTGTTTAAAAATGCAAGATTTGATAAAAATCCCGGCGGTCACACAGGGCTCGAACATGACGTGACCCGGGCACTACACAAAATGTTACGTGTTTTGAAATCAACTTTAAAACCTTGTACAGGTTGACACAAAATGAGTTTCTAAGATTTTTCATTTCTAGATGATAGATGTTTGAGTTAGGGTTCCAACGCAACAAGAATTGCAGGCATCGGATACCTATGGAGAGACTTATAGTGGTTTTACTGACGACTGCCAGAAAACGGGGCCGAATCAGGCCGTCGGGCTTGAAAATTTGATTCTTTCCGAAACCGGAAGAATTAGGCCAACATGAGCATATGGATTGATTCATAATTGTTCCTAGAGTTCAAAAATACTAAATTCGATGAAAATTCCACCGGTCACCGCGGCGCCCAATTTGGCTACCGGCCAAAGGGGTATCCCTTTAGCCCATTCTCAAAAATATAAGTGTTCAAAACCGAACGAATTAGGATAATATAAGTATATGGTTTGATTCATAATTGATTGTAGTGTTCAAAAATGCTAGATTTGATAAAAATCCCGGCGGCGACACAGGGCCCGAACATGACGTGACCCGAGCACTACACAAAATGTTACGTTTTTGGAAATCATCTTTAAAACCTTGTAGAGGTTGACACAAAATGAGTTTCTCGGATTTTTCAGTTCTAGATGATAGATATTTGAGTTAGGGTTCCAACGCAACAAGAATTGCAGGCATCGGATACCTATGGAGAGACTTGTAGTCGTTTTAATGACGACTGCCAGAAAACGGGGGCCGAATCTGGCCGACGGGCTTGAAAATTTGATTCTTTCTGAAACCAGAAGAATTAGGCCAACATCATCAAATGGATTGATTCATAATTGTTCCTAGATTTCAAAAATACTAAATTCGATGAAAATTCCACCGGTCACCCCGGCGCCAAATTTGGCCACCGGCCAAAGGAGTATTCCTTTGGCCAGGCTCGAAAATATAAGTGTTCAAAACCGAACGAATTAGGATAATATAAGTATATGGTTTGATTCATAATTGATTGTAGTGTTTAAAAATGCAAGATTTGATAAAAATCTCGGCGGTCACACAGGGCTCGAACATGACGTGACCCGGGCACTACACAAAATGTTACGTGTTTTGAAATCAACTTTAAAACCTTGTACAGGTTGACACAAAATGAGTTTGTCGGATTTTTCATTTCTAGATGATAGATATTTGAGTTAGGGTTCCAACGCAACAAGAATTGCAGTCATTGGATACCTATGGAGAGACTTGTAGTCATTTTACTGACGACTGCCAGAAAACGGGGGCCGAATCTGGCCGACGGGCTTGAAAATTTGATTCTTTCCGAAACCAGAAGAATTAGGCCAACATCAGCATATGGATTGATTCATAATTGTTCCTAGATTTCAAAAATACTAAATTCGATGAAAATTCCACCGGTCACCCCGGCGCCAAATTTGGCCACCGGCCAAAGGAGTATTCCTTTGGCCAGGCTCGAAAATATAAGTGTTCAAAACCGAACGAATTAGGATAATATAAGTATATGGTTTGATTCATAATTGATTGTAGTGTTTAAAAATGCAAGATTTGATAAAAATCTCGGCGGTCACACAGCGCCCGAACATGACGTGACCCGGGCACTACACAAAATGTTACGTTTTTTGAAATCAACTTTAAAACCTTGTAGAGGTTGACATAAAATGAGTTTCTCGGATTTTTCATTTCTAGATGATAAATATTTGAGTTAGGGTTCCAACGCAACAAGAATTGCAGGCATCGCATACCTATGGAGAGACTTGTAGTCGTTTTACTGACGACTGCCAGAAAACGGGGGCCGAATCTGGCCGACGGGCTTGAAAATTTGATTCTTTCCGAAACCAGAAGAATTAGGCCAACATCAGCATATGGATTGATTCATAATTGTTCCTAGAGTTCAAAAATACTAAATTCGATGAAAATTCCACCGGTCACCCCGGCGCCAAATTTGGCTACCGCCCAAAGGGGTATCCCTTTAGCCCATTCTCGAAAATATAAGTGTTCAAAACCGAACGAATTAGGATAATATAAGTATATGGTTTGATTCATAATTGATTGTAGTGTTCAAAAATGCTAGATTTGATAAAAATCCCGGCGGTGACACAGGGTCCGAACATGACGTGACCCGAGCACTACACAAAATGTTACGTTTTTGGAAATCAACTTTAAAACCTTGTAGAGGTTGACACAAAATGAGTTTCTAAGATTTTTCATTTCTAGATGATAGATATTTGAGTTAGGGTTCCAATGCAACAAGAATTGCAGACATCGGATACCTATGGAGAGACTTATACTGGTTTTACTGACGACTGCCAGAAAATGGGGCCGAATCAGGCCGTCGGGCTTGAAAATTTGATTCTTTCTGAAACCGGACGAATTAGGCCAACATGAGCATATGGATTGATTCATAATTGTTCCTAGAGTTCAAAAATACTAAATTCGATTAAAATTCCACCGGTCACCCCGGCGCCAAATTTGGCCACCGGCCAAAGGGTATCCATTTGGCCAAGGCTCGAAAATATAAGTGTTCAAAACTGAACGAATTAGGATAATATAAGTATATGGTTTGATTCATAATTGATTTTAGTGTTCAAAAATGCTAGATTTGATAAAAATCCCGGCGGTGAAACAGGGCCCGAACATGACGTGACCCGGGCACTACACAAAATGTTACGTTTTTGGAAATCAACTTTAAAACCTTGTAGAGGTTGACACAAAATGAGTTTCTAAGATTTTTCATTTCTAGATGATAGATGTTTGAGTTAGGGTTCCAACGCAACAAGAATTGCAGGCATCGGATACCTATGGAGAGACTTATAGTGGTTTTACTGACGACTGCCAGAAAACGGGGCCGAATCAGGCCGTCGGGCTTGAAAATTTGATTCTTTCCGAAACCAGACGAATTAGGCCAACATGAGCATTTGGATTGATTCATAATTGTTCCTAGAGTTCAAAAATACTAAATTTGATGAAAATTCCACCGATCACCCCTGCGCCAAATATGGCCACAGGCCAAAGGGGTATCTCTTTGGCCCAGGCTCGAATATATAAGTGTTCAAAACCGAACGAATTAGGATAATATAAGTATATGGTTTGTTTTATAATTGATTGTAGTGTTCAAAAATGCTAGATTTGATAAAAATCCCGGCGGTCACACAGGGCCCGAACATGACGTGACCCGGGCACTACACAAAATGTTACGTTTTTGGAAATCAACTTTAAAAACTTGTAGAGGTTGACACAAAATGAGTTTCTAGGATTTTTCATTTCTAGCTGATAGATATTTGAGTTAGGGTTCCAACTCAACAAGAATTGCATGGATCGGATACCTATGGAGAGACATATAGTCGTTTTACTGACGACTGCCAGAAAACTAGGCGAATCTGGCCGACGTGCTCGAAAATTTGATTCTTTCCGAAACCGGACAAATTAGGCCAACATGAGCATATGGATTGATTCATAATTGTTCCTAGAGTTCAAAAATACTAAATTCGATGAAAATTCCACCGATCACCCCTGCGCCAAATATGGCCACCTGCCAAAGGGATACCCCTTTGGCCCAGGCTCGAAAATATAAGTGTTCAAAACCGAACGAATTAGGATAATATAAGTATATGTTTTGATTCATAATTGATTGTAGTGTTCAAAAATGAAAGAATTGATAAAAATCTCGGCGGTCACACAGGGCCCGAACATGACGTGACCCGGGCACTACACAAAGTGTTACGTTTTTGGAAATCAACTTTAAAAACTTGTAGAGGTTGATACAAAATAAGTTTCTAGGATTTTTCATTGCTAGATGATAGATATTTGATTTAGGGTTCCAACGCAACAAGAATAGCAGGCATCGGATACCTATGGAGAGACTTATAGTCGTTTTACTGACGACTGCCAGAAAACGAGGCCGAATCTGGCCGATGAGCTTGAAAATTTGATTCTTTCCGAAATCGGACGAATTAGGCCAACATGAGCATATGGATTGATTCATAATACTTCCTAGAGTTCAAAAATACTAAATTCGATGAAAATTCCACCGATCACCCCTGCGCCAAATATGGCCACATGGATACCCCTTTAGCCCAGGCTCGAAAATATAAGTGTTCAAAACCGAATGAATTAGGATAATATAAGTATATGGTTTGATTCATAATTTATTGTAGTGTTCAAAAATGCTAGATTTGATAAAAATCCCGGTGGTGACACAGGGCCCGAACATGACGTGACCCGAGCACTACACAAAATGTTACGTTTTTGGAAATCAACTTTAAAACCTTGTAGAGGTTGACACAAAATGAGTTTCTAAGATTTTTCATTTCTAGATGATAGATATTTGAGTTAGGGTTCCAATGCAACCAGAATTGCAGACATCGGATACCTATGGAGAGACTTATACTGGTTTTACTGACGACTGCCAGAAAATGGGTCTGAATCAGGCTGTCGGGCTTGAAAATTTGATTCTTTCTGAAACCGGACGAATTAGGCCAACATGAGCATATGGATTGATTCATAATTGTTCCTAGAGTTCAAAAATACTAAATTCGATGAAAATTCCACCGGTCACCCCGGCGCCAAATTTGGCCACCGGCCAAAGGGTATCCATTTGGCCAAAGCTCGAAAATATAAGTGTTCAAAACTGAACGAATTAGGATAATATAAGTACATGGTTTGATTCATAATTGATTTTAGTGTTCAAAAATGCTAGATTTGATAAAAATCCCGGCGGTGAAACAGGGCCCGAACATGACGTGACCCGGGCACTACACAAAATGTTACGTTTTTGGAAATCAACTTTAAAACCTTGTAGAGGTTGACACAAAATGAGTTTCTAAGATTTTTCATTTCTAGATGATAGATGTTTGAGTTAGGGTTCCAACGCAACAAGAATTGCAGGCATCGGATACCTATGGAGAGACTTATAGTGGTTTTACTGACGACTGCCAGAAAACGGGGCCGAATCAGGCCGTCGGGCTTGAAAATTTGATTCTTTCCGAAACCGGATGAATTAGGCCAACATGAGCATTTGGATTGATTCATAATTGTTCCTAGAGTTCAAAAATACTAAATTCGATGAAAATTCCACCGATCACCCCTGCGCCAAATATGGCCACATGGATACCCCTTTAGCCCAGGCTCGAAAATATAAGTGTTCAAAATCGAACGAATTAGGATAATATAAGTATATGGTTTGATTCATAATTGATTGTAGTGTTCAAAAATGCTAGATTTGATAAAAATCCCGGCGGTGACACAGGGCCCGAACATGACGTGACCCGAGCACTACACAAAATGTTACGTTTTTGGAAATCAACTTTAAAACCTTGTAGAGGTTGACACAAAATGAGTTTCTAAGATTTTTCATTTCTAGATGATAGATATTTGAGTTAGGGTTCCAATGCAAAAAGAATTGTAGACATCGGATACCTATGGAGAGACTTATACTGGTTTTACTGACGACTGCCAGAAAACGGGGCCGAATCAGGCCGTGGGGCTTGAAAATTTGATTCTTTCCGAAACCGGACGAATTAGGCCAACATGAGCATTTGGATTGATTCATAATTGTTCCTAGAGTTCAAAAATACTAAATTTGATGAAAATTCCACCGATCACCCCTGCGCCAAATATGGCCACAGGCCAAAGGGGTATCTCTTTGGCCCAGGCTCGAATATATAAGTGTTCAAAACCGAACGAATTAGGATAATATAAGTATATGGTTTGATTCATAATTGATTGTAGTGTTCAAAAATGCTAGATTTGATAAAAATCCCGGCGGTCACACAGGGCCCGAACATGACGTGACCCTGGCACTACACAAAATGTTACGTTTTTGGAAATCAACTTTAAAAACTTGTAGAGGTTGACACAACTCAACAAGAATTGCATGGATCGGATACCTATGGAGAGACATATAGTCGTTTTACTGACAACTGCCAGAAAACTAGGCGAATCTGGCCGACGTGCTCGAAAATTTGATTCTTTCCGAAACCGGACAAATTAGGCCAACATGAGCATATGGATTGATTCATAATTGTTCCTAGAGTTCAAAAATACTAAATTCGATGAAAATTCCACCGATCACCCCTGCGCCAAATATGGCCACCTGCCAAAGGGATACCCCTTTGGCCCAGGCTCGAAAATATAAGTGTTCAAAACCGAACGAATTAGGATAATATAAGTATATGTTTTGATTCATAATTGATTGTAGTGTTCAAAAATGAAAGAATTGATAAAAATCTCGGCGGTCACACAGGGCCCGAACATGACGTGACCCGGACACTACACAAAGTGTTACGTTTTTGGAAATCAACTTTAAAAACTTGTAGAGGTTGATACAAAATAAGTTTCTAGGATTTTTCATTGCTAGATGATAGATATTTGATTTAGGGTTCCAACGCAACAAGAATAGCAGGCATCGGATACCTATGGAGAGACTTATAGTCGTTTTACTGACGACTGCCAGAAAATGAGGCCGAATCTGGCCGACGAGCTTGAAAATTTGATTCTTTCCGAAATCGGACGAATTAGGCCAACATGAGCATATGGATAGATTCATAATACTTCCTAGAGTTCAAAAATACTAAATTCGATGAAAATTCCACCGATCACCCCTGCGCCAAATATGGCCACATGGATACCCCTTTAGCCGAGGCTCGAAAATATAAGTGTTCAAAACCGAACGAATTAGGATAATATAAGTATATGGTTTGATACATAATTGATTGTAGTGTTCAAAAATGCTAGATTTGATAAAAATCCCGGCGGTGACACAGGGCCCGAACATGACGTGACCCGAGCACTACACAAAATGTTACGTTTTTGGAAATCAACTTTAAAACCTTGTAGAGGTTGACACAAAATGAGTTTCTAAGATTTTTCATTTCTAGATGATAGATATTTGAGTTAGGGTTCCAATGCAACAAGAATTGCAGACATCGGATACCTATGGAGAGACTTATACTGGTTTTACTGACGACTGCCAGAAAATGGGGCCGAATCAGGCCGTCGGGCTTGAAAATTTGATTCTTTCTGAAACCGGACGAATTAGGCCAACATGAGCATATGGATTGATTCATAATTGTTCCTAGAGTTCAAAAATACTAAATTCGATGAAAATTCCACCGGTCACCCCGGCGCCAAATTTGGCCACCGGCCAAAGGGTATCCATTTGGCCAAGGTTCGAAAATATAAGTGTTCAAAACTGAACGAATTAGGATAATATAAGTATATGGTTTGATTCAGAATTGATTTTAGTGTTCAAAAATGCTAGATTTAATAAAAATCCCGGCGGTGAAACAGGGACCGAACATGACGTGACCCGGGCACTACACAAAATGTTACGTTTTTGGAAATCAACTTTAAAACCTTGTAGAGGTTGACACAAAATGAGTTTCTAAGATTTTTCATTTCTAGATGATAGATGTTTGAGTTAGGGTTCCAATGCAACAAGAATTGCAGGCATCGGATATCTATGGAGAGACTTATAGTGGTTTTACTGACGACTGCCAGAAAACGGGGCCGAATCAGGCCGTCGGGCTTGAAAATTTGATTCTTTCCGAAACCGGACGAATTAGGCCAACATGAGCATTTGGATTGATTCATAATTGTTCCTAGAGTTCAAAAATACTAAATTTGATGAAAATTCCACCGATCACCCCTGCGCCAAATATGGCCACAGGCCAAAGGGGTATTTCTTTGGCCCAGGCTCGAATATATAAGTGTTCAAAACCGAACGAATTAGGATAATATAAGTATATGGTTTGATTCATAATTGATTTTAGTGTTCAAAAATGCTAGATTTGATAAAAATCCCGGCGGTCACACAGGGCCCGAACGTGACGTGACCCGGGCACTACACAAAATGTTACGTTTTTGGAAATCAACTTTAAAAACTTGTAGAGGTTGACACAAAATGAGTTTCTAGGATTTTTCATTTCTAGGTGATAGATATTTGAGTTAGGGTTCCAACGCAACAAGAATTGCATGGATCGGATACCTATGGAGAGACATATAGTCGTTTTACTGACGACTGCCAGAAAACTAGGCGAATCTGGCCGACGTGCTCGAAAATTTGATTCTTTCCGAAACCGGACAAATTAGGCCAACATGAGCATATGGATTGATTCATAATTGTTCCTAGAGTTCAAAAATACTAAATTCGATGAAAATTCCACCGATCACCCCTGCGCCAAATATGGCCACCTGCCAAAGGGATACCCCTTTGGCCCAGGCTCGAAAATATAAGTGTTCAAAACCGAACGAATTAGGATAATATAAGTATATGTTTTGATTCATAATTGATTGTAGTGTTCAAAAATGAAAGAATTGATAAAAATCTCGGCGGTCACACAGGGCCCGAACATGACGTGACCCGGGCACTACACAAAGTGTTACGTTTTTGGAAATCAACTTTAAAAACTTGTAGAGGTTGATACAAAATAATTTTCTAGGATTTTTCATTGCTAGATGATAGATATTTGATTTAGGGTTCCAACGCAACAAGAATAGCAGGCATCGGATACCTATAGAGAGACTTATAGTCGTTTTACTGACGACTGCCAGAAAACGAGGCCGAATCTGGCCGACGAGCTTGAAAATTTGATTCTTTCCGAAATCGGACGAATTAGGCCAACATGAGCATATGGATTGATTCATAATACTTCCTAGAGTTCAAAAATACTAAATTCGATGAAAATTCCACCGATCACCCCTGCGCCAAATATGGCCACATGGATACCACTTTAGCCCAGGCTCGAAAATATAAGTGTTCAAAACCGAACGAATTCGGATAATATAAATATATGGTTTGATTCATAATTGATTGTAGTGTTCAAAAATGCTAGATTTGATAAAAATCCCGGCGGTCACACAGGGCCCGAACTTCACATGACCCGGGCACTACACAAAATGTTACGTTTTTGGAAATCAACTTTAAAACCTTGTAGAGGTTGACACAAAATGAGTTTCTAGGATTTTTCATTTCTAGATGATAGATATTTGAGGTAGGGTTCCAACGAAACAAGAATTGCTGGCATCGGATACCTATGGAGAGACTTATAGTTGTTTTACAGACGACTGCCAGATAATGGGGCCGAAACTGGCCGACGGGCTTAAAAATTTGATTCTTTCCGAAACCGGACGAATTAGGCCAACATGAGCATATGGATTGATTCATAATTGTTCTTAGAGTTCAAAAATACTAAATTTGATGAAAATTCCACCGATCACCCCTGCGCCAAATTTGGCCACCGGCCAAAGGGATACCCTTTGGCCCAGGCTCGAATATATAAGTGTTCAAAACCGAACGAATTATGATAATATAAGTATATGGTTTGATTCATAATTGATTGTAGTGTTCAAAAACGGTAGATTTGATAAAAATCCCGCCGGTCACACAGGGCCCGAACATGACGTGACTCGGGCACTACACAAAATGTTACGTTTTTGGAAATCAAATTTAAAAACTAGTAGAGGTTGACACAAAATGAGTTTCTAGGATTTTTCATTTCTAGATGATAGATATTTGAGTTAGGGTTCCAACGCAACAAGAATTGCAGGCATCGTATAATAATGGAGAGACATATAGTCGTTTCACTTACGACTGCCAGAAAATGAGGCCGAATCTGGCCGACGGGCTTGAAATTTTGATTCTTTCCGAAACCGGACGAATTAGGCCAACATGAGCATATGGATTGATTCATAATTGTTCCTAGAGTTCAAAAATACTAAATTCGATGAAAATTCCACCGATCACCCCTTCGCCAAATATGGCCACAGGCCAAAGGGGTATCCCTTTGGCCCAGGCTCGAAAATATAAGTGTTCAAAACGGAACGAATTTGGATAATATAAGTATATGGTTTGAGTAATAATTGATTGTAGTGTTCAAAAATGCTAGATTTGATAAAAATCCCGGCGGTCCCACAGGGCCCGAACATAACGTGACCCGCAGGCACTACACAAAATGTTAGGTTTTTGGAAATCAACTTTAAAACCTTGTAGAGGTTGACACAAAATGAGTTTCTAGGATTTTTCATTTCTAGATGATAGATATTTGAGTTAGGGTTCCAACGCAACAAGAATTGCAGGCATCAGATACCTATGGAGAGACTTATAGTCCTTTTACTGACGACTGCCAGATAACGGGGCCAAAACTGGCCGACGGGCTTGAAAATTTGGATGAATTAGGCCAACATGAGCATATGGATTGATTCATAATTGTTCTTAGAGTTCAAAAATACTAAATTTGATGAAAATTCCACCGATCACCCCTGCGCCAAATTTGGCCACCGGCCAAAGGGACCCCTTTGGCCTAGGCTCGAAAATATAAGTGTTCAAAACCGAACGAATTAGGATAATATAAGTATATGGATTGATTCATAATTGATTGTAGTGTTCAAAAATGCTAGATTTGATAAAAATCCCGGCGGTCACATAGGGCCCGAACATGACGTGACCCGTTCACTATACAAAATGTTACGTTTTTGGAAATCAACTTTAAAAACTTTTAGAGATTGACACAAAATGAGTTTCTAGGACTTTTCATTTCTAGATGATATATATTTGAGTTAGGGTTCCAACGCAACAAGAATTGCAGGCATCGGATACCTATGGAGAGACTTATAGTCGTTTTACTGACGACTACCAGAAAACGGGGCCGAATCTGGCCGACGGGCTTGAAAATTTGATTCTTTCCGAAACCGGACGAATTAGGCCAACATGAGCATATGGATTGATTCATAATTTTTCCT
Organism: Perilla frutescens; assembly: GCA_026008535.1. Classification (NCBI taxonomy): domain Eukaryota; kingdom Viridiplantae; phylum Streptophyta; class Magnoliopsida; order Lamiales; family Lamiaceae; genus Perilla; species Perilla frutescens. Next base: position 50,143,530 of record BRKX01000018.1, read on the forward strand.
AGAGTTCAAAAATACTAAATTCGATGAAAATTCCACCGGTCACTCTGGCGCCAAATTTGGCCACCGGCCAAAGGAGTATCCTTTTGGCCCAGGCTCGAAAATATAAGTGTTCAAAACCGAACGAATTATGATAATATAAGTATATTGACTGATTCATAATTTATTGTACTGTTCAAAAATGCTAGATTTGATAATAATCCCGGCGGTCACACAGGGCCCGAACATGACGTGACCCGGGAACTACACAAAATGTTACGTTTTTGGAAATCAACTTTAAAAACTTTTAGAGATTGACACAAAATAAGTTTCTAGGATTTTTCATTTCTAGATGATAGATATTTGAGTTAGGGTTCCAACGCAACATGAATTGCAGGCATCAGATACCTATGGAGAGACTTATAGTCGTTTTACTGACGACTGCCAGATAACGGGGCCAAAACTGGCCGACGGGCTTGAAAATTTGATTCTTTCCGAAACTGGACGAATTAGGCCAACATGAGCATATGGATTGATTCATAATTGTTCTTAGAGTTCAAAAATACTAAATTTGATGAAAATTCCACCGATCACCCCTGCGCCAAATTTGGCCACCGGCCAAAGGGACCCCTTTGGCCTAGGCTCGAAAATATAAGTGTTCAAAACCGAACGAATTAGGATAATATAAGTATGTGGTTTGATTCATAATTGATTGTAGTGTTCAAAAATGCTAGATTTGATAAAAATCCCGGCGGTCACATAGGGCCCGAACATGACGTGACCCGTTAACTACACAAAATATTACGTTTTTGGAAATCAACTTTAAAAACTTTTAGAGGTTGACACAAAATGAGTTTCTAGGACTTTTCATTTCTAGATGATATATATTTGAGTTAGGGTTCCAACGCAACAAGAATTGCAGGCATCGAATACCTATGGAGTGACTTATAGTCGTTTTACTGACGACTGCCAGATAACGGGGCCAAAACTGGCCGACGGGCTTGAAAATTTGATTCTTTCCGAAACCGGATGAATTAGGCCAACATCAGCATATGGATTGATTCATAATTGTTCCTAGAGTTCAAAATACTAAATTTGATGAAAATTCCATCGATCACCCCTGTGACAAATTTGGCCACCGGCCTAAGGGGTATCCCTTTGGCCCAGGCTCGAAAATATAAGTGTTCAAAACCGAATGAATTTGGATAATATAAGTATGTGGTTTGATTCATAATTGATTATAGTGTTCAAAAATGCTAGATTTGATAAAAATCCCGTGGGTCACTCAGGGCCCGAACATGACGTGACCCGGGCACTACACAAAATGTTACGTTTTTTGGAAATCAACCTTAAAAACTTGTAGAGGTTGACACAAAATGAGTCTCTAGGATTTTTCATTTCTAGATGATAGATATTTGAGTTAGGGTTCCAACGCAACAAGAATTGCAGGCATCGGATACCTATGGAGAGACTTATAGTCGTTTTACTGACGACTACCAGAAAACGGGGCCGAATCTGGCCGACGGGCTTGAAAATTTGATTCTTTCCGAAACCGGACGAATTAGGCCAACATGAGCATATGGATTGATTCATAATTTTTCCTAGAGTTCAAAAATACTAAATTCGATGAAAATTCCACCGGTCACTCTGGCGCCAAATTTGGCCACCGGCCAACGGAGTATCCTTTTGGCCCAGGCTCGAAAATATAAGTGTTCAAAACCGAACGAATTATGATAATATAAGTATATTGTCTGATTCATAATTTATTGTACTGTTCAAAAATGCCAGATTTGATAATAATCCCGGCGGTCACACAGGGCCCGAACATGACGTGACCCGGGCACTACACAAAATGTTACGTTTTTGGAAATCAACTTTAAAAACTTTTAGAGGTTGACAAAAAATGAGTTTCTAGGATTTTTCATTTCTAGATGATAGATATTTGAGTTAGGGTTCCAACGCAACAAGAATTGCAGGCATCGGATACCTATGGAGAGACTTATAGTCGTTTTACTGACGACTGCCAGATAACGGGGCCGAAACTGGCCGACGGGCTTGAAAATTTGATTCTTTCCGAAACCGGACGAATTAGGCCATCATGAGCATATGGATTGATTCATAATTGTTCCTAGAGTTCAAAAATACTAAATTTGATGAAAATTCCACCGATCACCCCTGCGCCAAATTTGGCCACCGGCCAAAGGAGTATCCCTTTGGCCCACGCTCGAAAATATAAGTGTTCAAAACCGAACGAATTCAGATAATATAAGTATGTGGTTTGATTCATAATTGATTTTAGTGTTTAAAAATGCTAGATTTGATAAAAATCCCGGGGGTCACACAGGGCCCAAACATGACGTGACCCGGGCACTACACAAAATGTTACGTTTTTGGAAATCAACTTTAAAAACTTGTAGAGGTTGACACAAAATGAGTTTCTAGGATTTTTCATTTTTACATGATAGATATTTGAGTTAGGGTTCCAACGCAATAAGAATTGCAGGCATCGGATACCTATGGAGAGACTTATAGTCGTTTTACTGACGACTGCTAAAAAACGAGGCTGAATCTGGCCGACGGGCTTGAAAATTTGATTCTTTCCGAAATCGGACGAATTAGGCCAACATGAGCATATGGATTGATTCATAATTGTTCCTAGAGTTCAAAAATACTAAATTCGATAAAAATTCCACCGATCACCCCTGCGCCAAATATGGCCACCGGCCAAAGGATACCCCTTTGGCTCAGGCTCAAGAATATAAGTGTTCAAAACCGAACGAATTAGGATAATATAAGTATAAGTTTTGATTCATAATTAATTGTAGTGTTCAAAAATGCTAGATTTGATAAAAATTCCGGCGGTCACACAGCGCCCGAACATGACGTGACCCGGGCACTACAAAAAATGTTACGTTTTTTGAAATCCACTTTAAAACCTTGTAGAGCTTGACACAATATGAGTTTCTAGGATTTTTAATTTCTAGATGATAGATATTTGAGTTAGATTTCCAACGCAACGAGAATTGCAGGCATCGGATACCTATGGAGAGACTTATAGTCGTTTTACTGACGACTGCCAGATAACGCGGCCGAAACTGGCCGACGGGCTTGAAAATTTGATTCTTTCCGAAACCGGACGAATTAGGCCATCATGAGCATATGGATTGATTCATAATTGTTCCTAGAGTTCAAAAATACTAAATTTGATGAAAATTCCACCGATCACCCCTGCGCCAAATTTGGCCACCGGCCAAAGGGGTATCCCTTTGACCCAGGCTCGAAAATATAAGTGTTCAAAACCGAATGAATTCGGATAATATAAGTATGTGGTTTGATTCATAATTGATTTTAGTGTTCAAAAATGCTAGATTTGATAATAATCCCGGCGGTCACACAGGGCCCGAACATGACGTGACCCGGGCACTACACAAAATGTTACGTTTTTGGAAATCAACTTTAAAAACTTGTAGAGGTTGACAGAAGATGAGTTTCTAGGATTTTTCATTTCTAGATGATAGATATTTGAGTCAGGGTTCCAACTCAATAAGAATTGCAGGCATCGGATACCTATGGAGAGACTTATAGTCGTTTTACTGACGACTACCAGAAAACGGGGCCGAATCTGGCCGACGGGCTTGAAAATTTGATTCTTTCCGAAACCGGACGAATTAGGCCAACATGAGCATATGGATTGATTCATAATTGTTCTTAGAGTTCAAAAATACTAAATTTGATGAAAATTCCACCGATCACCCCTGCGCCAAATTTGGCCACCGGCTAAAGGGACCCCTTTGGCCTTGGCTCGAAAATATAAGTGTTCAAAACCGAACGAATTAGGATAATATAAGTATATGGTTTGATTCATAATTGATTGTAGTGTTCAAAAATTCTAGATTTGATAAAAATCCCGGCGGTCACAATGGGCCGGAACATGACGTGACCCGTTCACTACACAAAATGTTACGTTTTTCGAAATCAACTTTAAAAACTTTTAGAGGTTGACACAAAATGAGTTTCTAGGACTTTTCATTTCTAGATGATATATATTTGAGTTAGGGTTCCAACGCAACAAGAATTGCAGGCATCGGATACCTATGGAGAGACTTATAGTCGTTTTACTGACGACTGCCAGATAACGGGGCCAAAACTGGCCGACGGGCTTGAAAATTTGATTCTTTCCGAAACCGGACGAATTAGGCCAACATGAGCATATGGATTGATTCATAATTTTTCCTAGAGTTCAAAAATACTAAATTCGATGAAAATTCCACCGGTCACTCTGGCGCCAAATTTGGCCACCGGCCAAAGGAGTATCCTTTTGGCCGAGGCTCGAAAATATAAGTGTTCAAAACCGAACGAATTATGATAATATAAGTATATTGTCTGATTCATAATTTATTGTACTGTTCAAAAATGCTAGATTTGATAATAATCCCGGCGGTCACACAGGGCCCGAACATGACGTGACCCGGGCACTACACAAAATGTTACATTTTTGGAAATCAACTTTAAAAACTTTTAGAGGTTGACACAAAATGAGTTTCTAGGATTTTTCATTTCTAGATGATAGATATTTGAGTTAGAGTTCCAACGCAACAAGAATTGCAGGCATCGGATACCTATGGAGAGACTTATAGTCGTTTTACTGACGACTGCCAGATAACGGGGCCGAAACTGGCCGACGGGTTTGAAAATTTGATTCTTTCTGAAACGGGACGAATTAGGCCATCATGAGCATATGGATTGATTTATAATTGTTCCTAGAGTTCAAAAATACTAAATTTGATGAAAATTCCACCGATCACCCATGCGCCAAATTTGGCCACCGGCCAAAGGGGTATCCCTTTGGCCCAGGCTCAAAAATATAAATGTTCAAAACGGAACGAATTAGGATAATATAAGTATATAGTTTGATTCATAATTGATTGTAGTGTTCAAAAATGCTAGATTTGATAAAAATCCCGGCGGTCCCACAGGGCCCGAACATAACGTGACCCGCGGGCACTACACAAAATGTTAGGTTTTTGGAAATCAACTTTAAAACCTTGTAGAGGTTGACAAAAAATGAGTTTCTAGGATTTTTCATTTCTAGATGATAGATATTTGAGTTAGGGTTCCAACGCAACAAGAATTGCAGGCATCAGATACCTATGGAGAGACTTATAGTCGTTTTACTGAGGACTGCCAGATAACGGGGCCAAAACTGGCCGACGGGCTTGAAAATTTGATTCTTTCCGAAACTGGACGAATTAGGCCAACATGAGCATATGGATTGATTCATAATTGTTCTTAGAGTTCAAAAATACTAAATTTGATGAAAATTCCACCGATCACCCCTGCGCCAAATTTGGCCACCGGCCAAAGGGACCCCTTTGGCCTAGGCTCGAAAATATAAGTGTTCAAAACTGAACGAATTAGGATAATATAAGTATATGGTTTGATTCGTAATTGATTGTAGTGTTCAAAAATTCTAGATTTGATAAAAATCCCAGCGGTCACATAGGGCCCGAACATGACGTGACCCGTTCACTACACAAAATGTTACGTTTTTGGAAATCAACTTTAAAAACTTTTAGAGGTTGACACAAAATGAGTTTCTAGGACTTTTCATTTCTAGATGATATATATTTGAGTTAGGGTTCCAACGAAACAAGAATTGCAGGCATCGGATACCTATGGAGAGACTTATAGTCGTTTTACTGACGACTGCCAGATAACGGGGCCGAAACTGGCCGACGGGCTTGAAAATTTGATTCTTTCCGAAACCGGACGAATTAGGCCATCATGAGCATATGGATTGATTCATAATTGTTCCTAGAGTTCAAAAATACTAAATTCGATAAAAATTCCACCGGTCACTCTGGCGCCAAATTTGGCCACCGGCCAAAGGAGTATCCTTTTAGCCCAGGCTCGAAAATATAAGTGTTCAAAACCGAACGAATTATGATAATATAAGTATATTGTCTGATTCATAATTTATTGTACTGTTCAAAAATGCTAGATTTGATAATAATCCCGGCGTTCACACAGCGCCCGAACATGACGTGACCCGGGCACTACACAAAATGTTACGTTTTTGGAAATCAACTTTAAAAACTTTTAGAGGTTGACACAAAATGAGTTTCTAGGATTTTTCATTTCTAGATGATAGATATTTGAGTTAGGGTTCCAACGCAACAAAAATTGCAGGCATAGGATACCTATGGAGAGACTTATAGTCGTTTTACTGACGACTGCCAGATAACGGGGCCGAAACTGGCCGACGGGCTTGAAAATTTGATTCTTTCCGAAACCGGACGAATTAGGCCATCATGACCATATGGATTGATTCATAATTGTTCCTAGAGTTCAAAAATACTAAATTTGATGAAAATTCCACCGATCACCCCTTCGCCAAATTTGGCCACCGGCCAAAGGGGTATCCCTTTGGCCTAGGCTCGAAAATATAAGTGTTCAAAACCGAACGAATTCGGATAATATAAGTATGTGGTTTGATTCATAATTGATTGTAGTGTTCAAAAATGCTAGATTTGATAAAAATCCCGGGGGTCACACAGGGCCCGAACATGACGTGACCCGGGCACTACACAAAATGTTACGTTTTTGGAAATCAACTTTAAAAACTTGTAGAGGTTGACACAAAATAAGTTTCTAGGATTTTTCATTTCTAGATGATAGATATTTGAGTTAGGGTTCCAACGCAACAAGAATTGCAGACATCGGATACCTATGGAGAGACTTGTAGTCGTTTTACTGACGAATACCTGAAAACGGGGCCGAATCTGGCCGACGGGCTTGAAAATTTGATTCTTTCCGAAATCGGACGAATTTGGCCAACATGAGCATATGGATTGATTCATAATTTTTCCTAGAGTTCAAAAATACTAAGTTCGATGAAAATTCCACCGGTCACTCTGGCGCCAAATTTGGCCACTGGCCAAAGGAGTATCCTTTTGGCCCAGGCTCGAAAATATAAGTGTTCAAAACCGAACGAATTATGATAATATAAGTATATTGTCTGATTCATAATTGATTGTAGTGTTCAAAAATGCTAGATTTGATAATAATCCAGGCGGTCACACAGGGCCCGAACATGACGTGACCCGGGCACTACACAAAATGTTACGTTTTTGGAAATCAACTTTAAAAACTTTTAGAGGTTGACACAAAATGAGTTTCTAGGATTTTTCATTTCTAGATGATAGATATTTGAGTTAGGGTTCCAACGCAACAAGAATTGCAGTCATCGGATACCTATGGAGAGACTTATAGTCGTTTTACTGACGATTGCCAGTTAACGGGGCCGAAACTGGCCGACGGGCTTGAAAATTTGATTCTTTCCGAAACCGGACGAATTAGGCCAACATGAGCATATGGATTGATTCATAATTGTTCCTAGAGTTCAAAAATACTAAATTTGATGAAAATTACACCGATCACCCCTGCGCCAAATTTGGCCACCGGCCAAAGGGGTATCCCTTTGGCCTAGGCTCGAAAATATAAGTGTTCAAAACCGAACGAATTCGGATAATATAAGTATGTGGTTTTATTCATAATTGATTGTAGTGTTCAAAAATGCTAGATTTGATAAAAATCCCGGGGGTCACACAGGGCCCGAACATGACGTGACCCGGGCACTACACAAAATGTTACGTTTTTGGAAATCAACTTTAAAAACTTGTAGAGGTTGACACAAAATAAGTTTCTAGGATTTTTCATTTCTAGATGATAGATATTTGAGTTAGGGTTCCAACGCAACAAGAATTGCAGACATCGGATACCTATGGAGAGACTTGTAGTCGTTTTACTGACGAATACCAGAAAACGGGGCCGAATCTGGCCGACGGGCTTGAAAATTTGATTCTTTCCGAAACCGGACCAATTTGGCCAACATGAGCATATGGATTGATTCATAATTTTTCCTAGAGTTCAAAAATACTAAGTTCGATGAAAATTCCACCGGTCACTCTGGCGCCAAATTTGGCCACCGGCCAAAGGAGTATCCTTTTGGCCCAGGCTCGAAAATATAAGTGTTCAAAACCGAACGAATTATGATAATATAAGTATATTGTCTGATTCATAATTGATTGTAGTGTTCAAAAATTCTAGATTTGATAATAATCCAGGCGGTCACACAGGGCCCGAACATGACGTGACCCGGGCACTACACAAAATGTTACGTTTTTGGAAATCAACTTTAAAAACTTTTAGAGGTTGACACAAAATGAGTTTCTAGGATTTTTCATTTCTAGATGATAGATATTTGAGTTAGGGTTCCAACGCAACAAGAATTGCAGGCATCGGATACCTATGGAGAGACTTATAGTCGTTTTACTGACGACTGCCAGATAACGGGGCCGAAACTGGCCGACGGGCTTGAAAATTTGATTCTTTCCGAAACCGGACGAATTAGGCCAACATGAGCATATGGATTGATTCATAATTGTTCCTAGAGTTCAAAAATACTAAATTTGATGAAAATTCCACCGATCACCCCTGCGCCAAATTTGGCCACCGGCCAAAGGGGTATCCCTTTGGCCTAGGCTCGAAAATATAAGTGTTCAAAACCGAACGAATTCGGATAATATAAGTATGTGGTTTGATTCATAATTGATTGTAGTGTTCAAAAATGCTAGATTTGATAAAAATCCCGGGGGTCACACAGGGCCCGAACATGACGTGACCCGGGCACTACACAAAATGTTACGTTTTTGGAAATCAACTTTAAAAACTTGTAGAGGTTGACACAAAATAAGTTTCTAGGATTTTTCATTTCTAGATGATAGATATTTGAGTTAGGGTTCCAACGCAACAAGAATTGCAGACATCGGATACCTATGGAGAGACTTGTAGTCGTTTTACTGACGAATACCAGAAAACGGGGCCGAATCTGGCCGACGGGCTTGAAAATTTGATTCTTTCCGAAACCGGACCAATTTGGCCAACATGAGCATATGGATTGATTCATAATTTTTCCTAGAGTTCAAAAATACTAAGTTCGATGAAAATTCCACCGGTCACTCTGGCGCCAAATTTGGCCACCGGCCAAAGGAGTATCCTTTTGGCCCAGGCTCGAAAATATAAGTGTTCAAAACCGAACGAATTATGATAATATAAGTATATTGTCTGATTCATAATTGATTGTAGTGTTCAAAAATGTTAGATTTGATAATAATCCAGGCGGTCACACAGGGCCCGAACATGACGTGACCCGGGCACTACACAAAATGTTACGTTTTTGGAAATCAACTTTAAAAACTTTTAGAGGTTGACACAAAATGAGTTTCTAGGATTTTTCATTTCTAGATGATAGATATTTGAGTTAGGGTTCCAACGCAACAAGAATTGCAGACATGGGTTACCTATGGAGAGACTTATAGTCGTTTTACTGACGACTGCCAGATAACGGGGCCGAAACTAGCCGACGGGCTTGAAAATTTGATTCTTTCCGAAACCGGATGAATTAGACCAACATGAGCAAATGGATTGATTCATAATTGTTCCTAGAGTTCAAAAATACTAAATTCGATAAAAATTCCACCGATCACCACTGCGCCAAATATGACCACCGGCCAAAGGGGTATCCCTTTGGCTCAGGCTCGAGAATATAAGTGTTCCAAACCGAACGAATTAGGATAATATAAGTATAAGTTTTGATTCATAATTAATTTTAGTGTTCAAAAATGCTAGATTTGATAAAAATTTCGGCGGTCACACAGGGCCCGAACATGACGTGACCCGGGCACTACACAAAATGTTACGTTTTTGGAAATCAACTTTAAAACCTTGTAGAGGTTGACACAATATGAGTTTCTAGGATTTTTCATTTCTAGATGATAGATATTTGAGTTAGGTTTCCAACGCAACAAGAATTGCAGGCATCGGATACCTATGGAGAGACTTATAGTCTTTTTACTGACGATTGCCAGATAACGGGGATGAAAGTGGCCGACAAGCTTGAAAATTTGATTCTTTCCGAAACCGGATGAATTAGGCCAACAAGAGCATATGGATTGATTCATAATTGTTGCTAGAGTTCAAAAATACAAAATTTGATGAAAATTCCACCGATCACCCCTGCGCCAAATTTGGCCACCGGCCAAAGGGGTATCCCTTTGGCCCAGGCTCGAAAATATAAGTGTTCAAAATCGAACGAATCAGGATAATATAAGTATATGGTTTGATTAATAATTGATTGTAGTGTTCAAAAATGCTAGATTTGATAAAAATCCCGGCGGTCCCACAGGGCCCGAACATGACGTGACCCGGGCACTACACAAAATGTTACGTTTTTGGAAATCAACTTTAAAACCTTGTAGAGGTTGACACAAAATGAGTTTCTAGGATTTTTCATTTCTAGATGATAGATATTTGAGTTAGGGTTCCAACGCAACAAGAATTGCAGGCATCGGATACCTATGGAGAGACTTATAGTCGTTTTACTGACGACTGCCAGATAACGGGGCCGAAACTGGCCGACGGGCTTGAAAATTTGATTCTTTCCGAAACCGGACGAATTAGGCCAACATGAGCATATGGATTGATTCATAATTGTTCCTAGAGTTCAAAAATACTAAATTTGATGAAAATTCCACCGATCACCCCTGCGCCAAATTTGGCCACCGGCCAAAGGGGTATCCCTTTGGCCTAGGCTCGAAAATATAAGTGTTCAAAACCGAACGAATTCGGATAATATAAGTATGTGGTTTGATTCATAATTGATTGTAGTGTTCAAAAATGCTAGATTTGATAAAAATCCCGGGGGTCACACAGGGCCCGAACATGACGTGACCCGGGCACTACACAAAATGTTACGTTTTTGGAAATCAACTTTAAAAACTTGTAGAGGTTGACACAAAATAAGTTTCTAGGATTTTTCATTTCTAGATGATAGATATTTGAGTTAGGGTTCCAACGCAACAAGAATTGCAGACATCGGATACCTATGGAGAGACTTGTAGTCGTTTTACTGACGAATACCAGAAAACGGGGCCGAATCTGGCCGACGGGCTTGAAAATTTGATTCTTTCCGAAACCGGACCAATTTGGCCAACATGAGCATATGGATTGATTCATAATTTTTCCTAGAGTTCAAAAATACTAAGTTCGATGAAAATTCCACCGGTCACTCTGGCGCCAAATTTGGCCACCGGCCAAAGGAGTATCCTTTTGGCCCAGGCTCGAAAATATAAGTGTTCAAAACCGAACGAATTATGATAATATAAGTATATTGTCTGATTCATAATTGATTGTAGTGTTCAAAAATGCTAGATTTGATAATAATCCAGGCGGTCACACAGGGCCCGAACATGACGTGACCCGGGCACTACACAAAATGTTACGTTTTTGGAAATCAACTTTAAAAACTTTTAGAGGTTGACACAAAATGAGTTTCTAGGATTTTTCATTTCTAGATGATAGATATTTGAGTTAGGGTTCCAACGCAACAAGAATTGCAGACATGGGTTACCTATGGAGAGACTTATAGTCGTTTTACTGACGACTGCCAGATAACGGGGCCGAAACTAGCCGACGGGCTTGAAAATTTGATTCTTTCCGAAACCGGATGAATTAGACCAACATGAGCAAATGGATTGATTCATAATTGTTCCTAGAGTTCAAAAATACTAAATTCGATAAAAATTCCACCGATCACCACTGCGCCAAATATGACCACCGGCCAAAGGGGTATCCCTTTGGCTCAGGCTCGAGAATATAAGTGTTCCAAACCGAACGAATTAGGATAATATAAGTATAAGTTTTGATTCATAATTAATTTTAGTGTTCAAAAATGCTAGATTTGATAAAAATTTCGGCGGTCACACAGGGCCCGAACATGACGTGACCCGGGCACTACACAAAATGTTACGTTTTTGGAAATCAACTTTAAAACCTTGTAGAGGTTGACACAATATGAGTTTCTAGGATTTTTCATTTCTAGATGATAGATATTTGAGTTAGGTTTCCAACGCAACAAGAATTGCAGGCATCGGATACCTATGGAGAGACTTATAGTCTTTTTACTGACGATTGCCAGATAACGGGGATGAAAGTGGCCGACAAGCTTGAAAATTTGATTCTTTCCGAAACCGGATGAATTAGGCCAACAAGAGCATATGGATTGATTCATAATTGTTGCTAGAGTTCAAAAATACAAAATTTGATGAAAATTCCACCGATCACCCCTGCGCCAAATTTGGCCACCGGCCAAAGGGGTATCCCTTTGGCCCAGGCTCGAAAATATAAGTGTTCAAAATCGAACGAATCAGGATAATATAAGTATATGGTTTGATTAATAATTGATTGTAGTGTTCAAAAATGCTAGATTTGATAAAAATCCCGGCGGTCCCACAGGGCCCGAACATGACGTGACCCGGGCACTACACAAAATGTTACGTTTTTGGAAATCAACTTTAAAACCTTGTAGAGGTTGACACAAAATGAGTTTCTAGGATTTTTCATTTCTAGATGATAGATATTTGAGTTAGGGTTCCAACGCAACAAGAATTGCAGGCATCGGATACCTATGGAGAGACTTATAATCGTTTTCTTGACGACTGCCAAATAATGGGTCTGAAACTGGCCAACGGGCTTCAAAATTTGATTCTTTCCGAAACCGGACGAATTAGGCCAACATGAGCATATGGATTGATTCATAATTTTTCCTAGAGTTAAAAAATACTAAATTCGATGAAAATTCCACCGGTCACTCTGGCGCCAAATTTGGCCACCGGCCAAAGGAGTATCCTTTTGGCCCAGGCTCGAAAATATAAGTGTTCAAAACCGAACGTATTATGATAATATAAGTATATTGTCTCATTCATAATTGATTGTAGTGTTCAAAAATTCTAGATTTGATAATAATCCCGGCGGTCACACAGGGCCCGAACATGACGTGACCCGGGCACTACACAAAATGTTACGTTTTTGGAAATCAACTTTAAAAACTTTTAGAGGTTGACACAAAATGAGTTTCTAGGATTTTTCATTTCTAGATGATAAATATTTGAGTTAGGGTTCCAACGCAACAAGAATTGCAGGCATCGGATACCTATGGAGAGACTTATAGTCGTTTTACTGACGACTGCCAGATAATGGGGCCGAAACTGGCCGACGGGCTTGAAAATTTGATTCTTTCCGAAACCGGACGAATTAGGCCAACATGAGAATATGGATTGATTCATAATTGTTCCTAGAGTTCAAAAATACTAAATTTGATGAAAATTCCACCGATCACCCCTGCGCCAAATTTGGCCACCGGCCAAAGGGGTATCCCTTTGGCCCAGGCTCGAAAATATAAGTGTTCAAAACCGAACGAATTCGGATAATATAAGTATGTGGTTTGATTCATAATTGATTGTAGTGTTCAAAAATGCTAGATTTGATAAAAATCCCGGGGGTCACACAGGGCCCGAACATGACGTGACCCGGGCACTACAAAAAATGTTACGTTTTTGGAAATCAACTTTAAAAACTTGTAGAGGTTGACACAAAATGAGTTTCTAGGATTTTTCATTTTCAGATGATAGATATTTGAGTTAGGGTTCTAACGCAACAAGAATTGCAGGCATCGGATACCTATGGAGAGACTTATAGTCGTTTTACTGACGACTGCCAAAAAAGAGGCTGAATCTGGCCGACGGGCTTGAAAATTTGATTCTTTCCGAAACCGGACGAATTACGCCAACATGAGCATATGGATTGATTCATAATTGTTCCTAGAGTTAAAAAATACTAAATTTGATGAAAATTCCACCGATCACCCTGCGCCAAATTTGGCCACCGGCCAAAGGGGTATCCCTTTGGCCCAGGCTCGAAAATATAAGTGTTCAACACCGAACGAATTAGGATAATATAAGTATATGTCTTGATTCATAATTGATTGTAGTGTTCAAAAATGCTAGATTTGACAAAAATCCCGGCGGTCACACAGGGCCCGAACATGACGTGACTCGGGCACTACATAAAATGTTACGTTTTTGGAAATCAACTTTAAAACCTTGTAGAGGTTGACACAAAATGAGTTTCTAGGATTTTTCATTTCTAGATGATAGATATTTGAGTTAGGGTCCAACTCAACAAGAATTGCAGGCATCGGATACCTATGGAGAGACTTATAGTCGTTTTACTTACGACTGCCAGATAACGGGTCTGAAACTGGCGGACGGGCTTGAAAATTTGATTCTTTCCGAAACCGGACGAATTAGGCCAACATGAGTATATGGATTGATTCATAATTGTTCCTAGAGTTCAAAAATACTAAATTTGATGAAAATTCCACCGATCACCCCTGCGCCAAATTTGGCCACCGGCCAAAGGGGTATCCCTTTGGCCCAGCCTCGAAAATATAAGTGTTCAAAACCGAACGAATCAGGATAATATAAGTATATGGTTTGTTTCATAATTGATTGTAGTGTTCAAAAATGCTAGATTTGATAATAATCCCGGCAGTCACACAGGGCCCGAACATGACGTGACCCGGGCACTACACAAAATGTTACGTTTTTGGAAATCAACTTTAAAAACTTTTAGAGGTTGACACAAAATGAGTTTCTAGGATTTTTCATCTTTAGATGATAGATATTTGAGTTAGGGTTCTAACGCAACAAGAATTGCAGGCATCGGATACCTATGGAGAGACTTATAGTCGTTTTACTGACGACTGCCAAAAAAGAGGCTGAATCTGGCCGACGGGCTTGAAAATTTGATTCTTTCCGAAACCGGACGAATTAGGCCAACATGAGAATATGGATTGATTCATAATTGTTCCTAGAGTTCAAAAATACTAAATTTGATGAAAATTCCACCGATCACCCCTGCGCCAAATTTGGCCACCGGCCAAAGGGGTATCCCTTTGGCCCAGGCTCGAAAATATAAGTGTTCAAAACCGAACGAATTCGGATAATATAAGTATGTGGTTTGATTCATAATTGATTCTAGTGTTCAAAAATTGTAGATTTGATAAAAATCCCGGGGGTCACACAGGGCCCGAACATGACGTGACCCGGGCACTACAAAAAATGTTACGTTTTTGGAAATCAACTTTAAAAACTTGTAGAGGTTGACACAAAATGAGTTTCTAGGATTTTTCATTTTTAGATGATAGATATTTGAGTTAGGGTTCTAACGCAACAAGAATTGCAGGCATCGGATACCTATGGAGAGACTTATAGTCGTTTTACTGACGACTGCCAAAAAAGAGGCTGAATCTGGCCGACGGGCTTGAAAATTTGATTCTTTCCGAAACCGGACGAATTACGCCAACATGAGCATATGGATTGATTCATAATTGTTCCTAGAGTTAAAAAATACTAAATTTGATGAAAATTCCACCGATCACCCTGCGCCAAATTTGGCCACCGGCCAAAGGGGTATCCCTTTGGCCCAGGCTCGAAAATATAAGTGTTCAACACCGAACGAATTAGGATAATATAAGTATATGTCTTGATTCATAATTGATTGTAGTGTTCAAAAATGCTAGATTTGACAAAAATCCCGGCGGTCACACAGGGCCCGAACATGACGTGACTCGGGCACTACATAAAATGTTACGTTTTTGGAAATCAACTTTAAAACCTTGTAGAGGTTGACACAAAATGAGTTTCTAGGATTTTTCATTTCTAGATGATAGATATTTGAGTTAGGGTCCAACTCAACAAGAATTGCAGGCATCGGATACCTATGGAGAGACTTATAGTCGTTTTACTTACGACTGCCAGATAACGGGTCTGAAACTGGCCGACGGGCTTGAAAATTTGATTCTTTCCGAAACCGGACGAATTAGGCCAACATGAGTATATGGATTGATTCATAATTGTTCCTAGAGTTCAAAAATACTAAATTTGATGAAAATTCCACCGATCACCCCTGCGCCAAATTTGGCCACTGGCCAAAGGGGTATCCCTTTGGCCCAGGCTCGAAAATATAAGTGTTCAAAACCGAACGAATCAGGATAATATAAGTATATGGTTTGATTCATAATTGATTGTAGTGTTCAAAAATGCTAGATTTGATAATAATCCCGGCGGTCACACAGGGCCCGAACATGACGTGACCCGGGCACTACACAAAATGTTACGTTTTTGGAAATCAACTTTAAAAACTTTTAGAGGTTGACACAAAATGAGTTTCTAGGATTTTTCATTTTTAGATGATAGATATTTGAGTTAGGGTTCTAACGCAACAAGAATTGCAGGCATCGGATACCTATGGAGAGACTTATAGTCGTTTTACTGACGACTGCCAAAAAAGAGGCTGAATCTGGCCGACGGGCTTGAAAATTTGATTCTTTCCGAAACCGGACGAATTACGCCAACATGAGCATATGGATTGATTCATAATTGTTCCTAGAGTTAAAAAATACTAAATTTGATGAAAATTCCACCGATCACCCTGCGCCAAATTTGGCCACCGGCCAAAGGGGTATCCCTTTGGCCCAGGCTCGAAAATATAAGTGTTCAACACCGAACGAATTAGGATAATATAAGTATATGTTTTGATTCATAATTGATTGTAGTGTTCAAAAATGCTAGATTTGACAAAAATCCCGGCGGTCACACAGGGCCCGAACATGACGTGACTCGGGCACTACATAAAATGTTACGTTTTTGGAAATCAACTTTAAAACCTTGTAGAGGTTGACACAAAATGAGTTTCTAGGATTTTTCATTTCTAGATGATAGATATTTGAGTTAGGGTCCAACTCAACAAGAATTGCAGGCATCGGATACCTATGGAGAGACTTATAGTCGTTTTACTTACGACTGCCAGATAACGGGTCTGAAACTGGCCGACGGGCTTGAAAATTTGATTCTTTCCGAAACCGGACGAATTAGGCCAACATGAGTATATGGATTGATTCATAATTGTTCCTAGAGTTCAAAAATACTAAATTTGATGAAAATTCCACCGATCACCCCTGCGCCAAATTTGGCCACCGGCCAAAGGGGTATCCCTTTGGCCCAGGCTCGAAAATATAAGTGTTCAAAACCGAACGAATTCGGATAATATAAGTATGTGGTTTGATTCATAATTGATTGTAGTGTTCAAAAATGCTAGATTTGATAAAAATCCCGGGGGTCACACAGGGCCCGAACATGACGTGACCCGGGCACTACAAAAAATGTTACGTTTTTGGAAATCAACTTTAAAAACTTGTAGAGGTTGACACAAAATGAGTTTCTAGGATTTTTCATTTTTAGATGATAGATATTTGAGTTAGGGTTCTAACGCAACAAGAATTGCAGGCATCGAATACCTATGGAGAGACTTATAGTCGTTTTACTGACGACTGCCAAAAAAGAGGCTGAATCTGGCCGACGGGCTTGAAAATTTGATTCTTTCCGAAACCGGACGAATTACGCCAACATGAGCATATGGATTGATTCATAATTGTTCCTAGAGTTAAAAAATACTATATTTGATGAAAATTCCACCGATCACCCTGCGCCAAATTTGGCCACCGGCCAAAGGGGTATCCCTTTGGCCCAGGCTCGAAAATATAAGTGTTCAACACCGAACGAATTAGGATAATATAAGTATATGTTTTGATTCATAATTGATTGTAGTGTTCAAAAATGCTAGATTTGACAAAAATCCCGGCGGTCACACAGGGCCCGAACATGACGTGACTCGGGCACTACATAAAATGTTACGTTTTTGGAAATCAACTTTAAAACCTTGTAGAGGTTGACACAAAATGAGTTTCTAGGATTTTTCATTTCTAGATGATAGATATTTGAGTTAGGGTCCAACTCAACAAGAATTGCAGGCATCGGATACCTATGGAGAGACTTATAGTCGTTTTACTTACGACTGCCAGATAACGGGTCTGAAACTGGCCGACGGGCTTGAAAATTTGATTCTTTCCGAAACCGGACGAATTAGGCCAACATGAGTATATGGATTGATTCATAATTGTTCCTAGAGTTCAAAAATACTAAATTTGAAGAAAATTCCACCGATCACCCCTGCGCCAAATTTGGCCACCGGCCAAAGGGGTATCCCTTTGGCCCAGGCTCGAAAATATAAGTGTTCAAAACCGAACGAATCAGGATAATATAAGTATCTGGTTTGATTCATAATTGATTGTAGTGTTCAAAAATGCTAGATTTGATAATAATCCCGGCGGTCACACAGGGCCCGAACATGACGTGACCCGGGCACTACACAAAATGTTACGTTTTTGGAAATCAACTTTAAAAACTTGTAGAGGTTGACACAACATAAGTTTCTAGGATTTTTCATTTCTAGATGATAGATATTTGAGTTAGGGTTCCAACGCAACAAGAATTGCAGACATCGGATACCTATGGAGAGACTTATAGTCGTTTTACTGACGAATACCAAAAAACGGGGCCGAATCTGGCCGACGGGCTTGAAAATTTGATTCTTTCCGAAACCGGACGAATTTGGCCAACATGAGCATATGGATTGATTCATAATTTTTCCTAGAGTTCAAAAATACTAAGTTCGATGAAAATTCCACCGGTCACTCTGGCGCCAAATTTGGCCACCGGCCAAAGGAGTATCCTTTTGGCCCAGGCTCGAAAATATAAGTGTTCAAAACCGAACGAATTATGATAATATAAGTATATTGTCTGATTCATAATTGATTGTAGTGTTCAAAAATGCTAGATTTGATAAAAATCCCGGGGGTCACACAGGGCCCGAACAGGACGTGACCCGGGCACTACACAAAATGTTACGTTTTTGGAAATCAACTTTAAAAACTTTTAGAGGTTGACACAAAATGAGTTTCTAGGATTTTTCATTTCTAGATGATAGATATTTGAGTTAGGGTTCCAACGCAACAAGAATTGCAGGCATGGGTTACCTATGGAGAGACTTATAGTCGTTTTACTGACGACTGCCAGATAACGGGGCCGAAACTAGCCGACGGGCTTGAAAATTTGATTCTTTCCGAAACCGGATGAATTAGACCAACATGAGCAAATGGATTGATTCATAATTGTTCCTAGAGTTTAAAAATACTAAATTTGATGAAAATTCCACCGATGACCCCTGCGCCAAATTTGGCCACCGGCCAAAGGGGTATCCCTTTGGCCCAGGCTCGAAAATATAAGTGTTCAAAACCTAACGAATTCGGATAATATAAGTATGTGGTTTAATTCATAATTGATTGTAGTGTTCAAAAATGCTAGATTTGAT
Source organism: Perilla frutescens (assembly GCA_026008535.1). Lineage (NCBI taxonomy): Eukaryota > Viridiplantae > Streptophyta > Magnoliopsida > Lamiales > Lamiaceae > Perilla > Perilla frutescens. The sequence continues at coordinate 50,162,676 of BRKX01000018.1, forward strand.
AAAAATCCCGGGGGTCACACAGGGCCCGAACATGACGTGACCCGGGCACTACACAAAATGTTACGTTTTTGGAAATCAATTTTAAAAACTTGTAGAGGTTGACACAAAATGAGTTTCTAGGATTTATCATTTTTAGATGATAGATATTTGAGTTAGGGTTCCAACGCAACAAGAATTGCAGGCATCGGATACCTATGGAGAGACTTATAGTCATTTTACTGAAGACTGCCAAAAAACGAGGCTGAATCTGGCCGACGGGCTTGAAAATTTGATTCATTACAAAACCGGACGAATTAGGTCAACATGAGCATATGGATTGATTCATAAATGTTCCTAGAGTTCAAAAATACTAAATTCGATAAAAATTCCACCGATCACCCCTGCGCTAAATATGACCACCGGCCAAAGGGGTATCCCTTTGGCTCAGGCTCGAGAATATAAGTGTTCCAAACCGAACAAATTAGGATAATATAAGTATAAGTTTTGATTCATAATTAATTGTAGTGTTCAAAAATGCTAGATTTGATAAAAATTCCGGCGGTCACACAGGGCCCGAACATGACGTGACCCGGGCACTACACAAAATGTTACGTTTTTGGAAATCAACTTTAAAACCTTGTAGAGGTTGACACAATATGAGTTTCTAGGATTTTTCATTTCTAGATGATAGATATTTGAGTTAGGTTTCCAACGCAACAAGAATTGCAGGCATCGGATACCTATGGAGAGACTTATAGTCGTTTTACTGACGACTGCCAAAAAAGAGGCTGAATCTGGCCGACGGGCTTGAAAATTTGATTCTTTCCGAAACCGGACGAATTACGCCAACATGAGCATATGGATTGATTCATAATTGTTCCTAGAGTTCAAAAATACTAAATTTGAAGAAAATTCCACCGATCACCCCTGCGCCAAATTTGGCCACCGGCCAAAGGGGTATCCCTTTGGCCTAGGCTCGAAAATATAAGTGTTCAAAACCGAACGAATTCGGATAATATAAGTATGTGGTTTGATTCATAATTGATTGTAGTGTTCAAAAATTCTAGATTTGATAAAAATCCCGGGGGTCACACAGGGCCCGAACATGACGTGACTCGGGCACTACACAAAATGTTACGTTTTTGGAAATCAACTTTAAAAACTTGTAGAGGTTGACACAACATAAGTTTCTAGGATTTTTCATTTCTAGATGATAGATATTTGAGTTAGGGTTCCAACGCAACAAGAATTGCAGACATCGGATACCTATGGAGAGACTTATAGTCGTTTTACTGACGAATACCAAAAAACAAGGCCGAATCTGGCCGACGGGCTTGAAAATTTGATTCTTTCCGAAACCGGACGAATTTGGCCAACATGAGCATATGGATTGATTCATAATTTTTCCTAGAGTTCAAAAATACTAAGTTCGATGAAAATTCCACCGGTCACTCTGGCGCCAAATTTGGCCACCGGCCAAAGGAGTATCCTTTTGGCCCAGGCTCGAAAATATAAGTGTTCAAAACCGAACGAATTATGATAATATAAGTATATTGTCTGATTCATAATTGATTGTAGTGTTCAAAAATGCTAGATTTGATAAAAATCCCGGGGGTCACACAGGGCCCGATCATGACGTGACCCGGGCACTACACAAAATGTTACGTTTTTGGAAATCAACTTTAAAAACTTTTAGAGGTTGACACAAAATGAGTTTCTAGGATTTTTCATTTCTAGATGATAGATATTTGAGTTAGGGTTCCAACGCAACAAGAATTGCAGGCATGGGTTACCTATGGAGAGACTTATAGTCGTTTTACTGACGACTGCAAGATAACGGGGCCGAAACTAGCCGACGGGCTTGAAAATTTGATTCTTTCCGAAACCGGATGAATTAGACCAACATGAGCAAATGGATTGATTCATAATTGTTCCTAGAGTTTAAAAATACTAAATTTGATGAAAATTCCACCGATCACCCCTGCGCCAAATTTGGCCACCGGCCAAAGGGGTATCCCTTTGGCCCAGGCTCGAAAATATAAGTGTTCAAAACCTAACGAATTCGGATAATATAAGTATGTGGTTTAATTCATAATTGATTGTAGTGTTCAAAAATGCTAGATTTGATAAAAATCCCGGGGGTCACACAGGGCCCGAACATGACGTGACCCGGGCACTACACAAAATGTTACGTTTTTGGAAATCAATTTTAAAAACTTGTAGAGGTTGACACAAAATGAGTTTCTAGGATTTTTCATTTTTAGATGATAGATATTTGAGTTAGGGTTCCAACGCAACAAGAATTGCAGGCATCGGATACCTATGGAGAGACTTATAGTCATTTTACTGAAGACTGCCAAAAAACGAGGCTGAATCTGGCCGACGGGCTTGAAAATTTGATTCATTACAAAACCGGACGAATTAGGTCAACATGAGCATATGGATTGATTCATAAATGTTCCTAGAGTTCAAAAATACTAAATTCGATAAAAATTCCACCGATCACCCCTGCGCTAAATATGACCACCGGCCAAAGGGGTATCCCTTTGGCTCAGGCTCGAGAATATAAGTGTTCCAAACCGAACAAATTAGGATAATATAAGTATAAGTTTTGATTCATAATTAATTGTAGTGTTCAAAAATGCTAGATTTGATAAAAATTTCGGCGGTCACACAGGGCCCGAACATGACGTGACCCGGGCACTACACAAAATGTTACGTTTTTGGAAATCAACTTTAAAACCTTGTAGAGGTTGACACAATATGAGTTTCTAGGATTTTTCATTTCTAGATGATAGATATTTGAGTTAGGTTTCCAACGCAACAAGAATTGCAGGCATCGGATACCTATGGAGAGACTTATAGTCGTTTTACTGACGATTGCCAGATAACGGGGATGAAAGTGGCCGACAAGCTTGAAAATTTGATTCTTTCCGAAACCGGATGAATTAGGCCAACAAGAGCATATGGATTGATTCATAATTGTTGCTAGAGTTCAAAAATACAAAATTTGATGAAAATTCCACCGATCACCCCTGCGCCAAATTTGGCCACCGGCCAAAGGGGTATCCCTTTGGCCAGGCTCGAAAATATAAGTGTTCAAAATCGAACGAATCAGGATAATATAAGTATATGGTTTGATTAATAATTGATTGTAGTGTTCAAAAATGCTAGATTTGATAAAAATCCCGGCGGTCCCACAGGGCCCGAACATGACGTGACCCGGGCACTACACAAAATGTTACGTTTTTGGAAATCAACTTTAAAACCTTGTAGAGGTTGACACAAAATGAGTTTCTAGGATTTTTCATTTCTAGATGATAGATATTTGAGTTAGGGTTCCAACGAAACAAGAATTGCAGGCATCGGATACCTATGGAGAGACTTATAGTCGTTTACTTGACGACTGCCAAATAATGGGTCTGAAACTGGCCAACGGGCTTCAAAATTTGATTCTTTTCGAAACCGGACGAATTAGGCCAACATGAGCATATGGATTGATTCATAATTTTTCCTAGAGTTAAAAAATACTAAATTCGATGAAAATTCCACCGGTCACTCTGGCGCCAAATTTGGCCACCGGCCAAAGGAGTATCCTTTTGGCCCAGGCTCGAAAATATAAGTGTTCAAAACCGAACGTATTATGATAATATAAGTATATTGTCTGATTCATAATTGATTGTAGTGTTCAAAAATTCTAGATTTGATAATAATCCCGGCGGTCACACAGGGCCCGAACATGACGTGACCCGGGCACTACACAAAATGTTACGTTTTTGGAAATCAACTTTAAAAACTTTTAGAGGTTGACACAAAATGAGTTTCTAGGATTTTTCATTTCTAGATGATAAATATTTGAGTTAGGGTTCCAACGCAACAAGAATTGCAGGCATCGGATACCTATGGAGAGACTTATAGTCGTTTTACTGATGACTGCCAGATAATGGGGCCGAAACTGGCCGACGGGCTTGAAAATTTGATTCTTTCCGAAACCGGATGAATTAGGCCAACATGAGAATATGGATTGATTCATAATTGTTCCTAGAGTTCAAAAATACTAAATTTGATGAAAATTCCACCGATCACCCCTGCGCCAAATTTGGCCACCGGCCAAAGGGGTATCCCTTTGGCCCAGGCTCGAAAATATAAGTGTTCAAAACCTAACGAATTCGGATAATATAAGTATATGGTTTAATTCATAATTGATTGTAGTGTTCAAAAATGCTAGATTTGATAAAAATCCCGGGGGTCACACAGGGCCCGAACATGACGTGACCCGGGCACTACACAAAATGTTACGTTTTTGGAAATCAATTTTAAAAACTTGTAGAGGTTGACACAAAATGAGTTTCTAGGATTTTTCATTTTTAGATGATAGATATTTGAGTTACGGTTCCAACGCAACAAGAATTGCAGGCATCGGATACCTATGGAGAGACTTATAGTCATTTTACTGAAGACTGCCAAAAAACGAGGCTGAATCTGGCCGACGGGCTTGAAAATTTGGTTCATTACGAAACCGGACGAATTAGGTCAACATGAGCATATGGATTGATTCATAAATGTTCCTAGAGTTCAAAAATACTAAATTCGATAAAAATACCACCGATCACCCCTGCGTTAAATATGACCACCGGCCAAAGGGGTATCCCTTTGGCTCCGGCTCGAGAATATAAGTGTTCCAAACCGAACAAATTAGGATAATATAAGTATAAGTTTTGATTCATAATTAATTGTAGTGTTCAAAAATGCTAGATTTGATAAAAATTTCGGCGGTCACACAGGGCCCGAACATGACGTGACCCGGGCACTACACAAAATGTTACGTTTTTGGAAATCAACTTTAAAACCTTGTAGAGGTTGACACAATATGAGTTTCTAGGATTTTTCATTTCTAGATGATAGATATTTGAGTTAGGTTTCCAACGCAACAAGAATTGCAGGCATCGGATACCTATGGAGAGACTTATAGTCGTTTTACTGACGATTGCCAGATAACGGGGATGAAAGTGGCCGACAAGCTTGAAAATTTGATTCTTTCCGAAACCGGATGAATTAGGCCAACAAGAGCATATGGATTGATTCATAATTGTTGCTAGAGTTCAAAAATACAAAATTTGATGAAAATTCCACCGATCACCCCTGCGCCAAATTTGGCCACCGGCCAAAGGGGTATCCCTTTGGCCAGGCTCGAAAATATAAGTGTTCAAAATCGAACGAATCAGGATAATATAAGTATATGGTTTGATTAATAATTGATTGTAGTGTTCAAAAATGCTAGATTTGATAAAAATCCCGGCGGTCCCACAGGGCCCGAACATGACGTGACCCGGGCACTACACAAAATGTTACGTTTTTGGAAATCAACTTTAAAACCTTGTAGAGGTTGACACAAAATGAGTTTCTAGGATTTTTCATTTCTAGATGATAGATATTTGAGTTAGGGTTCCAACGAAACAAGAATTGCAGGCATCGGATACCTATGGAGAGACTTATAGTCGTTTACTTGACGACTGCCAAATAATGGGTCTGAAACTGGCCAACGGGCTTCAAAATTTGATTCTTTTCGAAACCGGACGAATTAGGCCAACATGAGCATATGGATTGATTCATAATTTTTCCTAGAGTTAAAAAATACTAAATTCGATGAAAATTCCACCGGTCACTCTGGCGCCAAATTTGGCCACCGGCCAAAGGAGTATCCTTTTGGCCCAGGCTCGAAAATATAAGTGTTCAAAACCGAACGTATTATGATAATATAAGTATATTGTCTGATTCATAATTGATTGTAGTGTTCAAAAATTCTAGATTTGATAATAATCCCGGCGGTCACACAGGGCCCGAACATGACGTGACCCGGGCACTACACAAAATGTTACGTTTTTGGAAATCAACTTTAAAAACTTTTAGAGGTTGACACAAAATGAGTTTCTAGGATTTTTCATTTCTAGATGATAAATATTTGAGTTAGGGTTCCAACGCAACAAGAATTGCAGGCATCGGATACCTATGGAGAGACTTATAGTCGTTTTACTGATGACTGCCAGATAATGGGGCCGAAACTGGCCGACGGGCTTGAAAATTTGATTCTTTCCGAAACCGGATGAATTAGGCCAACATGAGAATATGGATTGATTCATAATTGTTCCTAGAGTTCAAAAATACTAAATTTGATGAAAATTCCACCGATCACCCCTGCGCCAAATTTGGCCACCGGCCAAAGGGGTATCCCTTTGGCCCAGGCTCGAAAATATAAGTGTTCAAAACCTAACGAATTCGGATAATATAAGTATATGGTTTAATTCATAATTGATTGTAGTGTTCAAAAATGCTAGATTTGATAAAAATCCCGGGGGTCACACAGGGCCCGAACATGACGTGACCCGGGCACTACACAAAATGTTACGTTTTTGGAAATCAATTTTAAAAACTTGTAGAGGTTGACACAAAATGAGTTTCTAGGATTTTTCATTTTTAGATGATAGATATTTGAGTTACGGTTCCAACGCAACAAGAATTGCAGGCATCGGATACCTATGGAGAGACTTATAGTCATTTTACTGAAGACTGCCAAAAAACGAGGCTGAATCTGGCCGACGGGCTTGAAAATTTGGTTCATTACGAAACCGGACGAATTAGGTCAACATGAGCATATGGATTGATTCATAAATGTTCCTAGAGTTCAAAAATACTAAATTCGATAAAAATACCACCGATCACCCCTGCGTTAAATATGACCACCGGCCAAAGGGGTATCCCTTTGGCTCAGGCTCGAGAATATAAGTGTTCCAAACCGAACAAATTAGGATAATATAAGTATAAGTTTTGATTCATAATTAATTGTAGTGTTCAAAAATGCTAGATTTGATAAAAATTCCGGCGGTCACACAGGGCCCGAACATGACGTGACCCGGGCACTACACAAAATGTTACGTTTTTGGAAATCAACTTTAAAACCTTGTAGAGGTTGACACAATATGAGTTTCTAGGATTTTTCATTTCTAGATGATAGATATTTGAGTTAGGTTTCCAACGCAACAAGAATTGCAGGCATCGGATACCTATGGAGAGACTTATAGTCGTTTTACTGACGATTGCCAGATAACGGGGATGAAAGTGGCCGACAAGCTTGAAAATTTGATTCTTTCCGAAACCGGATGAATTAGGCCAACAAGAGCATATGGATTGATTCATAATTGTTGCTAGAGTTCAAAAATACAAAATTTGATGAAAATTCCACCGATCACCCCTGCGCCAAATTTGGCCACCGGCCAAAGGGGTATCCCTTTGGCCCAGGCTCGAAAATATAAGTGTTCAAAATCGAACGAATCAGGATAATATAAGTATATGGTTTGATTAATAATTGATTGTAGTGTTCAAAAATGCTAGATTTGATAAAAATCTCGGCGGTCCCACAGGGCCCGAACATGACGTGACGCGGGCACTACACAAAATGTTACGTTTTTGGAAATCAACTTTAAAACCTTGTAGAGGTTGACACAAAATGAGTTTCTAGGATTTTTCATTTCTAGATGATAGATATTTGAGTTAGGGTTCCAACGCAACAAGAATTGCAGGCATCGGATACCTATGGAGAGACTTATAGTCGTTTACTTGACGACTGCCAAATAATGGGTCTGAAACTGGCCAACGGGCTTCAAAATTTGATTCTTTCCGAAACCGGACGAATTAGGCCAACATGAGCATATGGATTGATTCATAATTTTTCCTAGAGTTAAAAAATACTAAATTCGATGAAAATTCCACCGGTCACTCTGGCGCCAAATTTGGCCACCGGCCAAAGGAGTATCCTTTTGGCCCAGGCTCGAAAATATAAGTGTTCAAAACCGAACGTATTATGATAATATAAGTATATTGTCTGATTCATAATTGATTGTAGTGTTCAAAAATTCTAGATTTGATAATAATCCCGGCGGTCACACAGGGCCCGAACATGACGTGACCCGGGCACTACACAAAATGTTACGTTTTTGGAAATCAACTTTAAAAAATTTTAGAGGTTGACACAAAATGAGTTTCTAGGATTTTTCATTTCTAGATGATAAATATTTGAGTTAGGGTTCCAACGCAACAAGAATTGCAGGCATCGGATACCTATTGAGAGACTTATAGTTGTTTTACTGATGACTGCCAGATAATGGGGCCGAAACTGGCCGACGGGCTTGAAAATTTGATTCTTTCCGAAACCGGACGAATTAGGCCAACATGAGAATATGGATTGATTCATAATTGTTCCTAGAGTTCAAAAATACTAAATTTGATTAAAATTCCACCGATCACCCCTGCGCCAAATTTGGCCACCGGCCAAAGGGGTATCCCTTTAGCCCAGGCTCGAAAATATAAGTGTTCAAAACCGAACGAATTCGGATAATATAAGTATGTGGTTTGATTCATAATTGATTGTAGTGTTCAAAAATGCTAGATTTGATAAAAATCCCGGGGGTCACACAGGGCCCGAACATGACGTGACCCGGGCACTACAAAAAATGTTACGTTTTTGGAAATCAACTTTAAAAACTTGTAGAGGTTGACAAAAAATGAGTTTCTAGGATTTTTCATTTCTAGATTATAGATATTTGAGTTAGGGTTCCAACGCAACAAGAATTGCAGGCATCGGATACCTGTGGAGAGACTTATAGTCGTTTTACTGACGACTGCCGGAAAATGGGGCCGAAACTGGCCGACGGGTTTGAAAATTTGATTCTTTCTGAATACGGACGAATTAGGCCAACAAGAGCATATGTATTGATTCATAATTGTTCCTAGAGTTCAAAAATACTAAATTTGATGAAAATTCCACCGATCACCCCTGCGCCAAATTTGGCCACCGGCCAAAGGGGTATCCCTTTGGCCCAGGCTCGAAAATATAAGTGTTCAAAATCGAACGAATCAGGATAATATAAGTATATGGTTTGATTAATAATTGATTGTAGTGTTCAAAAATGCTAGATTTGATAAAAATCCCGGCGGTCCCACAGGGCCCGAACATGACGTGACCCGGGCACTACACAAAATGTTACGTTTTTGGAAATCAACTTTAAAACCTTGTAGAGGTTGACACAAAATGAGTTTCTAGGATTTTTCATTTTTAGATGATAGATATTTGAGTTAGGGTTCCAACGCAACAAGAATTGCAGGCATCGGATACCTATGGAGAGACTTATAGTCGTTTACTTGACGACTGCCAAATAATGGGTCTGAAACTGGCCAACGGGCTTCAAAATTTGATTCTTTCCGAAACCGGACGAATTAGGCCAACATGAGCATATGGATTGATTCATAATTTTTCCTAGAGTTAAAAAATACTAAATTTGATGAAAATTCCACCGATCACCCCTGCGCCAAATTTGGCCACCGGCCAAAGGGGTATCCCTTTGGCCCAGGCTCGAAAATATAAGTGTTCAAAACCTAACGAATTCGGATAATATAAGTATGTGGTTTAATTCATAATTGATTGTAGTGTTCAAAAATGCTAGATTTGATAAAAATCCCGGGGGTCACACAGGGCCCGAACATGACGTGACCCGGGCACTACACAAAATGTTACGTTTTTGGAAATCAATTTTAAAAACTTGTAGAGGTTGACACAAAATGAGTTTCTAGGATTTTTCATTTTTAGATGATAGATATTTGAGTTAGGGTTCCAACGCAACAAGAATTGCAGGCATCGGATACCTATGGAGAGACTTATAGTCATTTTACTGAAGACTGCCAAAAAACGAGGCTGAATCTGGCCGACGGGCTTGAAAATTTGGTTCATTACGAAACCGGACGAATTAGGTCAACATGAGCATATGGATTGATTCATAAATGTTCCTAGAGTTCAAAAATACTAAATTCGATAAAAATTCCACCGATCACCCCTGCGCTAAATATGACCACCGGCCAAAGGGGTATCCCTTTGGCTCAGGCTCGAGAATATAAGTGTTCCAAACCGAACAAATTAGGATAATATAAGTATAAGTTTTGATTCATAATTAATTGTAGTGTTCAAAAATGCTAGATTTGATAAAAATTCCGGCGGTCACACAGGGCCCGAACATGACGTGACCCGGGCAATACACAAATTATTACGTTTTTGGAAATCAACTTTAAAACCTTGTAGAGGTTGACACAATATGAGTTTTTAGGATTTTTCATTTCTAGATGATAGATATTTGAGTTAGGTTTCCAACGCAACAAGAATTGCAGGCATCGGATACCTATGGAGAGACTTATAGTCGTTTTACTGACGATTGCCAGATAACGGGGATGAAAGTGGCCGACAAGCTTGAAAATTTGATTCTTTCCGAAACCGGATGAATTAGGCCAACAAGAGCATATGGATTGATTCATAATTGTTGCTAGAGTTCAAAAATACAAAATTTGATGAAAATTCCACCGATCACCCCTGCGCCAAATTTGGCCACCGGCCAAAGGGGTATCCCTTTGGTCCAGGCTCGAAAATATAAGTGTTCAAAATCGAACGAATCAGGATAATATAAGTATATGGTTTGATTAATAATTGATTGTAGTGTTCAAAAATGCTAGATTTGATAAAAATCCCGGCGGTCCCACAGGGCCCGAACATGACGTGACCCGGGCACTACACAAAATGTTACGTTTTTGGAAATCAACTTTAAAACATTGTAGAGGTTGACACAAAATGAGTTTCTAGGATTTTTCATTTCTAGATGATAGATATTTGAGTTAGGGTTCCAACGCAACAAGAATTGCAGGCATCGGATACCTATGGAGAGACTTATAGACGTTTTCTTGACGACTGCCAAATAATGGGTCTGAAACTGGCCAACGGGCTTCAAAATTTGATTCTTTCCGAAACCGGACGAATTAGGCCAACATGAGCATATGGATTGATTCATAATTTTTCCTAGAGTTAAAAAATACTAAATTCGATGAAAATTCCACCGGTCACTCTGGCGCCAAATTTGGCCACCGGCCAAAGGAGTATCCTTTTGGCCCAGGCTCGAAAATATAAGTGTTCAAAACCGAACGTATTATGATAATATAAGTATATTGTCTGATTCATAATTGATTGTAGTGTTCAAAAATTCTAGATTTGATAATAATCTCGGCGGTCACACAGGGCCCGAACATGACGTGACCCGGGCACTACACAAAATGTTACGTTTTTGGAAATCAACTTTAAAAACATTTAGAGGTTGACACAAAATGAGTTTCTAGGATTTTTCATTTCTAGATGATAAATATTTGAGTTAGGGTTCCAACGCAACAAGAATTGCAGGCATCGGATACCTATGGAGAGACTTATAGTCGTTTTACTGACGACTGCCAGATAATGGGGCCGAAACTGGCCGACGGGCTTGAAAATTTGAGTCTTTCCGAAACCGGACGAATTAGGCCAACATGAGAATATGGATTGATTCATAATTGTTCCTAGAGTTCAAAAATACTAAATTTGATGAAAATTCCACCGATCACCCCTGCGCCAAATTTGGCCACCGGCCAAAGGGGTATCCCTTTAGCCCAGGCTCGAAAATATAAGTGTTCAAAACCGAACGAATTCGGATAATATAAGTATGTGGTTTGATTCATAATTGATTGTAGTGTTCAAAAATGCTAGATTTGATAAAAATCCCGGGGGTCACACAGGGCCCGAACATGACGTGACCCGGGCACTACAAAAAATGTTACGTTTTTGGAAATCAACTTTAAAAACTTGTAGAGGTTGACAACAAATGAGTTTCTAGGATTTTTCATTTCTAGATTATAGATATTTGAGTTAGGGTTCCAACGCAACAAGAATTGCAGGCATCGGATACCTGTGGAGAGACTTATAGTCGTTTTACTGACGACTGCCGGAAAATGGGGCCGAAACTGGCCGACGGGTTTGAAAATTTGATTCTTTCTGAATACGGACGAATTAGGCCAACAAGAGCATATGTATTGATTCATAATTGTTCTTAGAGTTCAAAAATACTAAATTTGATGAAAATTCCACCGATCACCCCTGCGCCAAATTTGGCCACCGGCCAAAGGGGTATCCCTTTAGCCCAGGCTCGAAAATATAAGTGTTCAAAACCGAATAAATTAGGATAATATAAGTATATGGTTTGATTCATAATTGATTGTAGTGTTAAAAAATTCTAGATTTGATAAAAATCGCGGCGGTCGCACAGGGCCCGAACATGACGTGACCCGGGCACTACACAAAATGTTACATTTTTGGAAATCAACTTTAAAAACTTGTAGAGGTTGACACAAAATGAGTTTCTAGGATTTTTCATTTCAAGATGATAGATATATGAGTTAGGGTTCCAACGCAACAAGAATTGCAGGCATCGGATACCTATGGAGAGACTTATAGTCGTTTTACTGACGACTGCCAGATAACGGGTCTGAAACTGGCCGACGGGCTTGAAAATTTGATTCTTTCCGAAACCGGACGAATTAGGCCAACATGAGCATATGGATTGATTCATAATTGTTCCTAGAGTTCAAAACTACTAAATTTGATGAAAGTTCCACCGATCACCCCTGCGCCAAATTTGGCAACCGGCCAAAGGGGTATCCCTTTGGCCCAGGCTCGAAAATATAAGTGTTCAAAACTGAACGAATCAGGATAATATAAGTATATGGTTTGATTCATAATTGATTGTAGTGTTCAAAAATGCTAGATTTGATAAAAATCCCGGCGGTCACACAGGGCCCGAACATGACGTGACCCGGGCACTACACAAAATGTTACGTTTTTGGAAATCAACTTTAAAAACTTGTAGAGGTTGACAAAAAATGAGTTTCTATGATTTTTCATTTCTAGATTATAGATATTTGAGTTAGGGTTCCAACGCAACAAGAATTGCAGGCATCGGATACCTGTGGAGAGACTTATAGTCGTTTTACTGACGACTGCCGGAAAACGGGGCCGAAACTGGCCGACGGGTTTGAAAATTTGATTGTTTCTGAATACGGACGAATTAGGCCAACAAGAGCATATGTATTGATTCATAATTTTTCCTAGAGTTCAAAAATACTAAATTTGATGAAAATTCCACCGATCACCCCTGCGCCAAATTTGGCCACCGGCCAAAGGGGTATCCCTTTGGCCCAGGCTCGAAAATATAAGTGTTCAAAACCGAACAAATTAGGATAATATAAGTATATGGTTTGATTCATAATTGATTGTAGTGTTCAAAAATGTTAGATTTGATAAAAATCCCGGCGGTCACACAGGGCCCGAACATGACGTGACCCGGGCACTACACAAAATGTTACGTTTTTGGAAATCAACTTTAAAAACTTGTAGAGGTTGACACAAAATGAGTTTCTAGAATTTTTCATTTCTAGATGATATATATATGAGTTAGGGTTCCAACGCAACAAGAATTGCAGGTATCGGATACCAATGGAGAGACTTATAGTCGTTTTACTGACGACTGCCAGAAAACGGG